>CM039686.1:8284003-13284003 GCA_022530915.1 Paspalum notatum
ATCTCAAAACTAAACGACCCTCGACTCGCGGCGGAGTGCACGCAGAAATCGCCCTTGTTTTGGTGGGAAGGGGGAGAATCAGGAGCAAATTCCTTATATGCCATCAGAAATTATACTCATTCCTTCTGTGCCATTGGAAAATATGGCATTCCTTCTATGCCATTGATTTATATTTTTCGTTTCCTTCTGTGCCATCGCCGTTAGTATCCGGTTATTTTGGTTTCCTTCCACGCCATCGCCGTTACAGGCGCGCGCTCCACCTCGTCCGCTCGTGCCGCTCCATGGCGTCCAGGCCGCTCCGCGCCAGTGCGCAGCCGCTCCGCTCCGCAGCGGCCATGGCGGCCGGCTCGCCCTCGCGCAGCCGCTCCGCCCCGCAGCGGCCATGGCGGCCGGCGTGCTCCTCGCACGCGGCCGGAGCCCTCGCGTGGCCGCTCCGCCCCGCCGCAGCCATGGCGTCCGCTCCGCCCCTTTCGTGCGTTGCAGCGAGCCGTCACCAATCACCAACGGGCCAGCTCTCCAACGGGCCATGGCGATTTGGATTTGGATTTGGATTTGCTTTGCCTTTGCTCGTGGCTTGGGATCGGGAGCTGAGCATCCGCCATGACTAGCAAAGGCAAGAACAGTCCTTTCGTTTCGCTCGCTCGGTCACCTGTTCTTCTCCCTCCAATGTGATGCCGCCTCGGCCGTTCTGCTGCCTCTCTTTTTTTCATGGCCCTGTCCGGTCCTCCGCGCAGATGGTGGTGGCTTCGCCAGGGTGCTCCTGCTCCATGTCGCGGCCGCCGCTGCCGGCTCAGGCGGGGGAAGCAGCAGCAGGCGCCGGCGCGCCCCCGCGCGCGGCTGGCTCGTCCTCGCGCTCGCCCTCCCCGCGCGCAGCCGCTCCGCTCCGCCACGCCGCGTCCTCGCGCGCAGCCGGCGCGCCCTCCGCGCGCTTGCCCTCCCCGCCACGGCCAGCTTGCCCTCCGCGCGCGCGCGCGCGCCGAGTGCGCTGCGGCAGGCTTGCCTCCCCGTGCGCGGGCGGGCGCCGGGGACCCCTTCCGCCGGTCTGGGTGGCGCATGGCAGCCCGCGCGCCGCGCGCCGCCGCGGAGCGGGCATGCCTCGGGCTGCCACTGTGCCCCTCAGGATGGCCGTTAACGGCCCTTCTCTCCTTAGCCCACATGTCAGCCTCAGGTCTAAGTTTCCATCTCCCTAATAGATAACGGAGTGGCACAAAAGGAATGGAAAATAAAAATTCGATGGCATAGAAGAAAGGCCGTATTTTCCAATGGCATAGAAGGAATGGGTATAATTTCTGATGGCATACAACGAATTCGCTCGAGAATCAGAGAACGCTCGAGCAACCAGCCAAGCCACAGGACCCTGCAGCAAGGGATCTGGGCATGAATGCCGCCACCCCCATAAAGCTTGTCGGTTGCGGCGCCTGCTCTTTTGCTTGATCCTGCGTGCGCTGCCGCTGCCACCAATAAATTCTCTCACCCCTCCGCCCCCTCCAGCTTTTGACAAATCCGCGCCGCAGCGACCAGTGAGACTTGCCGTCCTGGACCCCACCACCAATTTACCAACCCGTACGTTTCCGGCCAGCCAGAGCACAGCACAGCAAAGCACAGCGGCAGGTGGCAGGCGGCCGCCCGCGCCGCGCCCTCCCCGGCTCCCCGCTGCCGGCGGGCCGGGCTTGCCCCCACGCAAAAGGAGGCGTTATCTACATGCATGCATGACCATTACTTTACGGCCCCGCGCAGCGCCAAACGCGGCGTAGCGGCGGGAGGACTCGCCAGGACGGACGACCCCGCCAGTGTGTCCCCACCTACAACGTCGCGCACGCCCACGCCCACCGCGACCGCCTGTGCTCGGCCTGTCACTCGGCCCGCGGTTTCTCTGCGCCCGCCGCTCCCGTAGCTTCCGGTGCGGTTTCCTGTCGTTGTGCGCGTCCGAAGCCGCCGCGGCAGGCGGGGGTGCGAGGCCGCATGGAGCGCCACACCGGGCGACGGAGCAGGAGAGCGCGGGGGGCGTCTTTTCAGTGCCCGCGCTGCTCCGCCACGCCATCCCGCCCGCCCGCCGCTACCCCCGCGGCTGCCCAACTAGTACGAGCACACTTGCATGCGCTGGTCCCGACCGGCCATCAACGCCGATCGGTGCCCCCTCCGTGCACGCACGTCTCAGTCAATGCCCCCACACTCCCCACCGCACCTCTCCCTTCCCTCACACGTCCACATCCCCCCCATTACGTGCACCATTGCTTTTCTCCGGCCGCCCCGTTGCTGATTGATTCCAACCTTGCCCTCTGCCGTGGGTTCCCTGCCGTCCAGCAATGGAAATGCTGAGCGCACAGGCACCCTCAAAGGCAGCAGTAGTACAGGACCAACTACAAGGAGTAGTACATCTCTTGCACACCTACCAAGGAGTCATTTTCTCAAAACAAAAAATATAGATCTGCCGTGGGAGATTATTTCGCCCCTAGGCGTGGAAGATGTTATTATACAGAATTTTGAAATTCCACTCGTCTCTCATAAAATATAATTGAAAATTAATTTATTGTTCTTCAAAAATACAGTACGATATAGCACAATGGTTTTTTAAAAAAAGGCTCGGTCGCCTACGGATACCCGGGATTTGCTCTTGGATAAGTAGCACAGTCGTGTAGCCGTAGCCCGTAGCATGCGCCGCATATAGAATTAGGTGCACCAAGGAAAACCAAAGCACGCAGGCGAGCAGGTACTAGTAAAAGGACGGAAAGCGGCGGCAACCTTCCGGAGGCACGGCGCGCGGCGGGCCCCACGGCGAGGAGAAGCTGCCGCCGCGCGAATCACTGCCCCCTGATGCCGGCCCTCCCGCTGCGCCAGGCCCACAGCTGTCGGCCGAGACCACGCCCGGTCCTCGCGCCGCATCTGGGCGCGCCCACCCAGAACACGGGACACGGCAGCGGCCGCGTCGTGGTCGTGGATCCGGCACGTCCGCAGCCCCGCCTCCCGCGAGACGCGAGCGCCCGCCCACCCCAGCGTCGCCGCAGAGCATGGCGCGCGCAGGGGATCCGGGCAGCCGGCAACGACGGGGCCTGCCGCCGCGCACACGTGTCGTGCGGGGCCCCGCCCACACGCACACGTTATTCTCAAGGTCACGAGTAGCACAAACGCAGCCGGGCGATTCCGTCGTACGAACAGATCGTCGTCGCCGGTGCGGAAAGATCCAGCCACCACCCCACGCCCCCACCGCTCGAGGAGTCGTCCCGTCCACACCTGCCTCCCGTCCGAGCCCCACGACTCCGCTCCATCGCATCTCCCCCCCCCCTTTTTCCTTCCTTCCCAGAGATCTATACGCCCGCCGCCTGCCGTCTCGTCGACGCTGCCAGAGCACCACCGAGGATTTGAATATTAATAATTGTGCGCAAATTGGCCGCGGCGATAACAAATAGTTATAATTACTGTCGTTATTACTACGGCTCAGTAGCAAGGGAAAAGGCTTGGATAACGATGCTGCTTCTCGCACGTCGTTCCCTTCCGAATCAGCCTCTATCAAGGAGGAACGAAGCTTTGCCGAGTCATTAGATTGGGCTCACCAGCGTCCATGCACTGTTTAGCACGGTAGACAGAGAGAAGGATAGTTAGAATAGTGGATGTACAGGGTTAGATAGGTTTACTGGCGACCCAGTCTTAGGCCATGCAGAATGAATGCGTCACCGGCCGAACAATTCATTGTCGTGTCGCGGTGACGGCAACAAATTGTGGAGGCCGGGCGCAGACCCAGCGGCGGACAATGAATGGAGACCTGCGTTTCCCAACCATGCGACACTCCTTTTCTTGAATGGAGAGATCGGAAGGAAACGTCTCGAGCTTTCTCTTTTCTTTCGTGGATGTTTACTTTTCCTGATGATGAATAGTTATATATATCCTCATATGGTAGAGTACAGTACCGGTGGAATGGAATACATAATCTACTCCATGGTTTAGCCCACATCAACGCCGGCTTGATCTGTCTAGACAGACGAACAGATCCCAGATCAATTCCGTCCTCGGCGGAAAAACTATTTACAAGGCTCTTCCTCCATCTCTTGGTCTACATAACAAAAAATACAGGACCCGAAACAAAAACAGAAGGTGAAGGCAAAAAGCAAAGGAAGGAGAAACTACTAAATCGTCAGCTAAAAACTCCTCTGGTGTCCGGTGTGTGTGCGCCTAGTTCTCCGCTGGCGGCGGCCAGTTGAGATCCAGATCGATGGCCAGCTCCTTCTTTTCGGTCACCGCGGGCGGCGACGGGGTGTGATCAACCACCGACGAGGAGTCGGAGTCGCTCTGCGCGACGGCGGCCACGGTGACCGGGGGCGGGGCGACCTTCACCATCCGGTAGCCTGCCGCCGCGGCGGCGGCGGCTGCCGCCTGCTCGTAGAAGAAGTACGGGTGCGGGGCCGGGCGCGAGACGGGGTAGCCCTTGAACGGAAACCGCATATTGCCGCCGGCGGAGACCGCGGTGACGGCGGCGGCCCGGTGGAAGAGATCGAGATCGAGGGCGGGAGGCAGCGGCATGGCCTGCATGGGCACCTGGACGCCACACCCGCTGCCGCCGCCGGTCGAGTCCACGGTGCTGTGGCTGCTCGGGCTGCCGGCGACGGCGCCGACGGGGCGCTGGGACGACGGGAAGTTGGTCTTGGCCTTGGCGCCGCGGAACTCGCGGGCGGCCGTGTCGTAGGCCCTGGCGGCCTCCTCGGCCGTGTCGTACGTGCCCAGCCACACGCGGCTCTTCTTGGCCGGGTCGCGGATCTCCGCGGCGTAGCGTCCCCACGGGCGCTTCCTCACGCCCCTGTAGTGCGCACCCATGCCCACGCCTCCGAGCGCACCGCCGACGCCGAGACCGAGGCCGGTGGCCGGCGGGACCGGCGACTTGTCCGCCGCCCGGGGCGCCATGGTGTACAAGTGGCTTGTGTGTGCGGGTCTCCCGGCTTAGCGAGGTGGAGGTGGTGCGGGCGGGTGTGTGTGTGGCGTCTAGGATAAGGCGAGGAGGGAGGGGGCGGCATTTATAGGCGGGCGGAGGGGTTAAAAAAGGGGAGCAAGGGCAGGGGGAAAGCCCAGCGCGAGTGGTGGAGCGGCGAGAGGGAATAAAACTCGGCGCAGTCAGCGAGCGGTTTGACTGTCCTCTCCTCGCCGCCGCCCCTCGTCTTTAGCGAGGCGGCCATTAAAATTAGACAGCCGTTTTTCCGCTTCCGCCACCTGCCGGCCTGCAGAATTACGTAACGTCTGGCAGGTGTTACGGGTGGCGTTTTTCGTTCAGCTCCCCCGAGTGCGGCTTCCCTTCCCGACAAACTTGCCGGGTTGCTCTTCCTGAAGGACTCTTGTTTGAAACTGCTATTGATATTACATGGTTTTTCATGCGGTGTTTTATAAAAAAAAGTAGAATATTTGCGCATGTTATTTTTCATATAAATTTCTATAGTTGATGACAAATCCTTTTGAACTTATGATATTATTTTTAATTAATGATTACTTCTTTACATAATAGCCACGATGAACAAATACATGTATCCAAGCTTAACATAGCTATGTTTCCCTATTCGGTATATACATGCATGTATACAGATATTGAATTCCTTTTTTAGTTGATAAATAACTATAACGACACTTATCACGGGACAATTTTTTTTTTCTAAAACAACAATTAAAGGGACTCAATGTAGTTTGAGATGCTAAGGTTTGATTGGGGTAGCCATGTTTGACACCGTCAAATCACCTCTTTCTTAATTACTTGGTTTACAAAGAAATAGTTACTGACTAAGAAAAAGGTGGAATAAACATTAGTCTCAATTGATTTTCTTTTTACCTTACCTTCTAAATTGTATAAGAATTATTAAATTGTAACCAGATCTTGTTTGCAAAAACATATATCAACAAATAGAAAAAATTGGACATATGCAACAGATCATCCAGGTGGAACAAGACTTGCTCTGGGAAAAATGGTTGCGGAATATATGTTGCTCGCGTTGCGAAGACTTGCTCTTAGATTGGAGGGTGGAGCTAGTGCGGCCCCATTTGAATTGAAAGTTGTTTGGAGGAATAGCAGAGCAGAGGAAGAGTGTCAAAGGAGTGTTTGGAATGAAGGAAAGAAGTGCTTGTGTATATAGTGTGTCGTGAGGGATGAGGCTCCGCAGCCGTAGTTGCTGGTCCCTGGCCTGTGGGACTGACGCCACGTGTCACTAACTAACTGCATTGGATATGGGTCCTATCGGGAGGTGTGAGTTCGTAAATATTCAAATATTAGAATATTGAGAGAAAATAGTTTTGGGACAAAAATTCTATACAAGATTTTAGTTGTTCCAATTCATCTGTTCATATTTCAGCTTTCCAAATGCCTCTCTATATTTATTACTCTATCTTACAACTCCAGTCCTCTTCAATTTTGTGCTCCCTTAATTTACTGTAGATATGTGTTTTTCTATATTCTTTTATTTTTTATTCCTTTGTTCCAAATAGGCTCTAGTTTTTTTTTCCTTGATGGTAGATAGGTGCTTGGTAAGACCGGGGTCACCAGAAGGGGGCACAAAAAGTGCATCCGTACTGCATCCGTACTTTTTCACTCTATGTACTTTACGCAAACAGTGTTTTGCACCTCCATATGCCCTGTCTGGTGACCCCGGTCATGATAGAAAAAGTGGATCGAACAGTTGATTGTTTGAGGGTACTTTTTTTACCAGAACATGTTTTATTGTTTGATTGTTTCAACTTCATCAGTTGTAAGTACTAGGTTAAAGCTGGTACTGGTTCAGAAACTAAGGATGCCAATTAATTTGAACATGAAGGAATGAAGCTTGTACTTAACCATCAGTGTCATTTTTTTGTGTGTGTCCAAGAGAGCTGTGCATGTTGAAGATTAATTAAATTAGAACATTTGTGGATGCTGCCAATGCGAAATCTCAGCCTGATCATACTCCCGCCTCTTTCTATGTCGTCCTAGTGAACAACTCCTACTCTGTAAGTCTGTATTGAGTCGACAGAACAAGAATCCAGCCGATCCGGTAATCCCCCTGTGAATGCGACTGATGAGCTAATACTAGTAGCACACCTTCGGCTCGTACGTCAAAATCAGCTTCATCCTTCTGGGTCGTCAAGCTCGTCTCGTTAGATCATGCCCCGAGGAAAACAACCGAGACGAACGAGACGCGCGCAAGAGGCCATCGAAGAAAACAACTGGACGGCTCGCCCGTTGGCGCGCGGCGCGAGCGGATCACACACGGGGGGCGTGGACGGACGGCCCCGCCCCCGCGGCCGCGCGCACATCAGGATCGGCGTGCGGCGAAAAGCAAGCACCGCGCCGCGGGTGGGCGCCACCAGAAATGTCGGCATCCACCGGCCGGCCGGCTCCGCGGGCGTGTTGCTTGGATCGCGGGGCCGTGGGGCACCCACCAAGGCGCAGGCGCAGGCGCAGGCGCTCCCCCACCCGCCACCGGCCGCCGGCCTTTTTTTATTTTTCGAGGCGCTGGCCCTAGACCGACAGATGGTACAGGCGCGGCCCCACCGCGGCGGGCACCGGCACGCGCCGGTCGCCCGTGGGATCGCGTGATGCCGCGCCGCGCCGCTCCCTCCACACGCCTGCCCTGCGACAGCGGCGGCACTGCCACTTCCTGATGGGCCGGCGAATTGCTGGTCGTACGCCCAGCCATGTACCAGGCGCGCGCCGCTGCCGTCCATTTATGCCCACGATAGGACCACGGACCACGGACGGTTTCCTGGCAGCGGCAGCAGCAGCAGCTCCCTGCCGACGCGGATCGTCGGAGCGGTGCTCCCTTGCCTAGGGCAGTAACATCTTTTTGTTTCTTTTTGATGACAGGCAACCACTGGCTCGTCTTGGTTACTAGTTTTTGGTTACTATAGTTGATTAGTAGTAGGAGCTTTCGCTCGTATGGGTTTGAGAGGTTTTGGAACATGAGAACGGGATCGCGTAACACGTGGGATGAAATAAAACTCAATCGGTGAGCGTGTTCACTCGCTGTGCAGCGCCGCAAGACTTTCGGACGACCAAAAGTTTCTTGGTTGCGTTAACCTCCCCCTCCTCGGGCAGGAAATTTTGGTTCGTTGGGCGGCCAGGAATCAGGATGCACCCCACTCCGGAGACGCAATTATAGGGCGAGGAAAATCATGGCGGCTTGGCCGCCGCCGCCCGCCGAGGTGGAGTTGGCGTCTCGTGGGCTGCGCCTGCTCCACGCCCACGCCACTTGGTGTGGACGGATGCGATGCGACGTTGATTAATCCCGCCCGGCACTCGGGTACTACCACCACTAATCTACTACCGGTAAGTAGTACTCCCTCCGTCAAAAAAAAATGAAATCCTAAGTTTGTCCTAAGTCAAACTATCGTAAGTTTGACCAAATTTATATATAAATGTAATAACATTTATAATATCAATTATGTATGATATGAAAATACATTTCAACACGAATCTAATGATACTAAATTGGTAGCATAATTTTTAATATATTTTGATATAAATTTGGTCAAAGTTACGAAAGTTTGACTAAGGACAAAGTTAAGATTTCATCCTTTTGTGGACGGAGGGAGTACAGTACTACATTAACATCTGCGTAATCCAATCTGCGATGCGGTCTCCACCGCTCCCGCTGGTACCCGACAGCGCCCACAAATAGCGCACGCACCTGACAGCTACGTGCGGCGCGGGACCCACCGCACAGCCGCTCCGTAGCTGGCGGGTAGCCGGTGCGTTGCGTCCGTTCATGGACCTGCTGCTCCCTGCTCGTAAAAAAGAATTCATTCGCAAAGCCGTACTAGAAAATGACGGGATGAGAGAGGACCGAAAAGGAGGACAAGGGGGACCACGCCGGTGGCTAGGTGCGGCGCCTTCTACGTGCCGCCTCTCCAAATCAGTCGTGGGGCGTGGGTCCGCGCACGCGAGCGGCGCGGCAGCCAAGTGGAGATACGGCCGGATCGCGGGAGGGCGGGATTGCCCCGCGACGCCGGCGCCCGCCTTGTTTGTTTTGCTTGGGCGAGTGATGGGGCGATGGCGACAGGCGGCGGGGCCGGTGGGCGGCGTGGTGCGCGCGGCGCGGAGTGGGGCGGGGTGGGCGTTCGGTTCGTACGCTCGGGCGGACGGGACACGTCTCTGCCCCTGCCGTGCCGCCGTGCTGCCGGGGCCAGGTCGTTGTCTCCGCAGCTGCGCCCCACGCCACGACGTCTCCCTCCAACGGCTGCTGCTGCTGCTGGCGTACGTGGACGCGCTTTCGCTGGCGTAGCCCCCTCGGCATCGCGCCGTAGCTCTCCACTCGTTCCCGGAATTTGACGAGGCCGGGTGGACGGGCGGTTGGTTGGGTCTACTTGTTTCCACGGGAAAACGGCGGCGAACGCAAAGTGCACACAAAGCTGCCTTGTCTATTTGGCGAACTGGACCTTGGGTAACGGGCTAATTGCATATTCTTAAGGTGCGTGCAAAAGCAGTAAAGCGCTACGAGTGTGGACGTACGTGTGGCCACGGGGGTCCTAGTCGTGCGTGCATGACTTCACCCAGTAGAATTTAAATCTTGATATGCATAATTTCCTAATTGGTGTGGAGGCATAAAGTTATATTCTTTGCTCTAAAAATTGACAAAATATATTAGTCATGGGTGAATTTCAGGCACTGTTATTTTCCATACAGATTCCCAAACTATTGGACATTTTAGCTTCCTTCTTAGATAATTTCATCCTAAATTTAACCAAAAATACATGAAATATATTTTGAAATATACTATATCAAATTAATACATAGCTACTACCATCCGTTTTAAATTGTAAGAAGTTTTAAGTTTTGAATATATTCATACAATATTTCATTGATGTAATGTTTATATGCGTCTAGATTCATCGACGTAGACGTGGACGTGGAAAAAGAAAATACAGTTCAAAACCGGTTACAATTTGGAACATTTGAAGTAATATCTAGTACACCTGTGTCTAATAAAAGCAGTGTGAAGCTATAGATATCTATTCATTTTATGATAAACTAGATTAAAGAAGAAATTTGCTATGAAATCATGGACACCTGGGTCATCCTCTATGCATTCTAATTGTTCCTCACATTTTCTCATGGGAACTTGTTCATACGAGAGCCAATTTATTCTACTCCCTCTGTCCCAACTCCCAAATCGTAGAGGGTCTAGTATTTTTTTATCTGTCCTTATTAATATGAATGTTGATGAATTTAGACATATTGAATACACATGAAGAAACGAATGAATCTGGTTAGAACCCTCATAATTTAGGACAGATAGAGTTTTTTTGGTCTGTTAATGTTGTAAAAATCGACTACTCCTATGCTTAGCAGGAACAGGGAGAGAGTTTGTTGGCCCGACGAGTACAGAAGAGACCGCGTCGCCCTCTTGCTTGGGCCATGTGTGTCTTCGATGATGCCTAACAGTTGGGCCATGTGTGTATTCGGGCCAGGCCACATGTGGCCCAGAAGGCACGCTTGCTGTTTGCGGCAGTCGTTATAATTTCTTAATCTGTATACCGAATGGCCGCGACCCCGCGCATGGGCCACACCACGAAAGCTTAATTTCACACAAAAGTATAACGATCGTGGGTCGCGTGGCCTGCTTGGGCCCGAGGAGAATTGAGCCGCGTTCTTCTCTGAACGTGCTGATTTATTTGTGCAGCATGGTTCTCCATGCGCTCAGCAGCTTGTTTTGTTTTTCCTTCAGTTTTTTGTACATGGTCTAATGCTTTTGTTTTTCCTTCAGTTTTTTGTACATGGTCTAATGCTTTCGGTGATAAATAGAAATCCTCTTACTATGGGACTCACCCAGCTAGCTAAAGCGGCCGTCCAATTTCCTTTTTTTTCCCCTACTAATCAATGGGGCTGCAAATGACCCGCCTCGGTGCGCCTGGGCAAGAGAACAAGCCAAGCTCGACTCGGTTATGTTGTGAGCTCGGCTTATTTCGGGTGAAGCATCAAGTTCGAAACAAATCAGTTTATATATTTTTTGTCATAATAATAGTCATATGGTATATATTTCTCAGATATATACAAATTAATATTAGTTTGCATCACTAATTATAGAAAATTAATTACTCGATCACCATGTAATCATTTATTAGGTTCTTTTGTGTTGAGATAGCGAGCCGGAATGAGTCGGCTCAACTCGCTAATTTGGTGAATTAGAGAATTGTGCTCCGCTGGCTCAGTGGAGGCTCGAGAGCATTGAGCAATTTTTACATCCCTAAATCATCCACACGCGGGTTGGTGATATGTGGCTGATGAATTTTTCTTGTCGTGTGTTTTTTTCCTTTTTATGTCGTTTCATGTATTCTAACTCCGTTATGAAAAACAAGAGATTCAATGAACGAATTTATAGAGAATAATATTAATAAGTACAATATCAATTGATCATCATTGGATTTATAATGAAATATTGTTTTATACATTTATTCTTGCTTGAATTCTTTAAATTATTTTTTTCCTTAATATATACTACTACCTTTGTCTAGAAATATAGTTATGGTTTTGTTCTAATTCATACCATATTAACTTTGACCAAGTTTATAGAGAATAAATATCGACATGTGTGGCATTAAATATGTATAAATAGAAAATTGATTCATAATGAATCAAATTATACTTATATTCGGTACCATAAATATTAATATTTTTCTATAAACCATAATATCGTTGGAATGTACAGAGGCTAGTTCTATATTGAAAACATGGAGACTTGTATATATAAAGTGTTACATAATTTGTCTTCAATATGATGTTATTACATTTTTAAAGCATATACATAAATTGCAATATCGGCTAAGAAATTGATGTGTTACTTCTACTATACGCCATAAGTTGATATTTTCATAAAACAACATATTCATATAATTTTATTTTTGCACTAGTTTTGTATATAACTTATATAAAACACAGGTGACAAGTTATATACAACGTATTACACAACTCAAATGTAGAAACAAATCGAGCCATACATGCCATGTCATACCAGGCCAGATAGTTAATTTAACTGTTTTAAGAGAGTTTGAAGAAAAACCTAAGATTAATGATAATGCAAGAGGCATAAATACTCCCTCCTGTTTATTCATTTGATGTTTTTTTAGTTTAAAAATAAATTATCAGCGACAAACAACGAAGGAAGTAGTTGTTTTCCGTATCATTTTGGGCGACAACCGAACCCTGTGGTCCAACACCCCCATTTAGAAATCTTAATTTGGTCCAATGGAAGATAGGCCTTGGGCCAAATTTAGTGAACTTCTGCCCACGTAAGGATTTATCACAGAGGGCCCAGAATGCCTTCCCGGCAAGAAGAAAATGGCAGCAGCCCTAGAACCCAAACAGGCCCGCTTTTGATGGGTCAGAATACCAGTATAGCAGTCCAAGAAACCGTCCAAAATACTCAACCTATTTAAACGAGATTATCTTTGCTCGCCTGGAATGCCGAAGAATTTGCCGAAGGAGCTTGCTTTTCGGGAAAATGGGAACTACTAGATCGCAACCGTACACTCAACCACTTGCCGACGTGATTAATCACGACTGCAGGCCGCCGCACCGGACGGACTCGGGAACGCCCCGCTAAGTGTCGCGCCGTCCCGCCCCGGAGGCCGGAGCGCCGCCGGCCTGCACGTCCCGTACGTCCGTGGCTTCCTTGTTGTCCTCCCCTGCCGCGTCCCTGGCCGTCTGTCGCGTCGAGCTCGTCGAATCGGGTCAACCTGAGACCACACAAGCGAAGCGAGCGCCCCCACACAGACACGCACGCACGCACACTCAGCACAAGGCGAACGCGTCGCGTCCCTTGCCTCTTTTCTCCCGTCCTTTCTCCCTGCGCGGCTGCGCCTCTGCCCGCCCTTCAGTTCCGCACCCACCCTGGTCCCTGACTCATCACGCTCTCTTCCCTGCCTGCCTCTGCCCCGAAAGACGAAACCACCGGCCCCGGGCCTCCTCCTCCCCCAGCGCCTCGCGAGGGAACGCCGCCTCGAGGAGTCCTGTCGGTGGGTGTCCGCCCGCCTGGGCGCGACATGCCCGCCCAGAAGCGCGCGCTCCCGTCGTCTCCCGCCCGGGACGACCCCGCCGGCCGCGTCGCAGTCGCAGCGCGGCACGCCGCCGCCAGCGGCGGAGACGGAGGAGCCTCGCGTGGGATGGACGGAGAGCCCCCCGCGCGTCAGGAGACCGCGCCACATCGGGAGCCTCGCGACGGCGGTGAGATGAACGACGCCGCGGCGCCTCGCTCTGTCTTGTCCACGCGGCACGCGCCCGTCGTGGTGTTTCGATGCCCCTGCGAGCCGGGGTCGTGGATGTGTCTGAGAGGAGGTCTCGTTTGTGTTTGGGCCGCAGATCTCGACGACGACGACGACGAGGAGGGCGGTGCTGGCCTAGGCGGAGGAGACGGAACCGGCGCCGACTACGAGTCGCCCCTGAGCGCCGGCGGCATGGATGAGTAAGCCCCACTTTCCCTGTCATCTCTCACCCTCGCTCTCCCACCTCTCCTGCTTGCTTGTCTCGCGTGGCCGTCATGGCGATCCGACGACCTTGTCGCCGCCCGCCTCGTGTCTAGCGCGCTAGCCGCAAGCTCCAACTCATAATTTGCTGCACGCTGGCTTCCGGCAACTCGGCAAGGCACATGCGGGCCCGGCGAGATCAAGGGAGACTGGTACAACAATGTGCGTGACCATTGCTTCCTTGGATTGTTGGAATATTGTTCTTGTTCGTAGTTTAGCTTCTGGTCACGCAGTCAGGCGAGCTGATCGATCACTAGCTAGCACTGGCAGGCGGCAGCAAGAGATATGGATCCATCAGCTTCATCCCTGCTACCTGCTAGAAGCATTATAGAACGTGCGTGGCGTAGAGTCGGGCCTTCAATCGATGATGTGCATGCTTCTGCCATGGTTGACTGGTTTCGTTGGGATGGCAAAGCTGTGGGCTGTGGCGGCGAGGAACAAAAGCATCATCGATCCTTAGCGATACTGTGGTGCTTTCAGGGCGTAGGCGCCGAGGCCGAGTCAAATATCCTGTTGGTCCCTCCCAAGAGCTCACGTCGGCCTCTCTTCACGAGTTCAGCTTCTCCGCCGGCCGTAGACAGGCAGGCGCGGCTGTGAAAGCTGACTAAACCTGTTGGCATTTTTTTACTCCACCGATGTGTGGATTGCTCCACCATACTGGCTTCTAATTTACAACTTGTGCGTTAACAGGAGCTTCTAGACTTTAGATTATCCTTGCTCGCCTGAAGCATTTTCTTTTCTCTCGAACACCTATATAGCTTCTCCTATCCGTTCCTCCTGTAACCGTGAACTATAAGTTCAGTGTCCTTATTTTAACAACAAACTAGTAAGCGTAAGAGCTACACGTTTACATGCATACAAATTGCAAACGCTGTACCTACCAATCAAACAACCAGGGAAACCTAATAAAATTAACGTATCGTTATCAGCCAGCTTGACAATTGATCTGTAGCCTAACGAACTGGAGAGCTGCAATGGGCCTCTTGTAACCTCTACATCAGCAAGATAACTACAAGTTTTCAACTCTGTCAGGATCATATCCGTAGGGTTCTTTGAATATCTGAACGTATCTTATTAGTGATGCATCTTCTGAAACATTCTTTTGCATGCCTAGCTTCTTCAGGAAAAGGAAATGTTTCATGGTTCCAATGCAATTGACCTGTACAACACATACACCCCCTTTCTCCGATAAAACAGTGCCATTCCATTGTGGAAACCCTTGGTTTGATTAGTGGCCCTTTTTTTTAGTTCCCTTACCTTGGTAGTACGTCGTCGGTGACTTACTCAGGCCCCCTTTGGCATGGGAGCCAGGGGCTCCGGCTCCGCCCCGGCAGCGCCCGCCCGCGGCTAACAATATCTGCCCGCGGCTCCGGTTCCTTCACGCCCGGATTTTTCGCTCTCACAGAGCTGTTTTGTTCAACTGGAGCTGGTGGAAAGGAGCTTCTCCGGGCTCGGTACTGTAGCACGAGGAGCCGGAGCCTGGAGAAGCCCGGCCAAACAGGGCCTCAGTTGTTCAGTCCCTACTAGGCACCGTTGCTAGTTATTTGATCTGGTGTCATGCCGTATATATGAAAACTGGCCACTTCGAGTCCGATCCTCTGCTGTAAGCTATGCAAACCGAAGAGTCTATGCTGCGTTTTCATCTTGGATGGCCTCATCTCAGTGTGCTTTACAAACTGACGAACAGATAGCAACTTATATACGCGGGCCATGGAAGAATTCCTGGACTGATCTCACCGTCAGTCCGCTGGCCGCTGGAGATTGGTGATTGGAGACGCCGGCGGCGGCGGCTGCGGCAGAGGTCGAGCTACGGCTGCTCACCGCAGGCGCAGAGGAGAGCCGGGAAGTCGACGCCCTCTGTGAATGTCGAGCGGCAACACGCACATAGCCGGAGCCGGGGACGCGGCAGCGATTCGCCTGGCGCTTGGTCTGCAGTGTCAGCCTCAATCTGAAATAAGAACACCTACGCGTTCTCACGTAGATCAAGTACAACCCTCGTCTCCCTACTAGTAGGCAGAATCGGAGACTCGGAGTCAAATCTGCCATCCACAGGAACGCGCGGCGTCGGAACGCCGCAGGACGCAGGTGATGCCTGCATGCGCCGTCGTGCGTCGCCTCGCCTCGCCCCCCTGTTGTGTGTTGTCTCGCGCGACTTCCTAAGCCAGTCAGAGCGGAAACAGTAGGCTCCGGCCCCCACCGGCAGATAGACCCAAACGGCCAAACCTGCAGCCTTGCCCACCCACAAGACGAACACCTCCCCCTCTCTCGCGACTCGCGAGCCCCTGCTTTATTTTCCTCTTTCTCTCCGCCTCCCTTCCAGGCTCCCCGCACCCACCTGGCCACCTCCCACCTCTCCATATACTACCCCCTCCCCGTCCCCGCATCCTCCCCGTCGACCCACACCGCCTCCTCTCCCTCTTTCCCAAGCCCCGGACGCCTCGCCTGCGGGGTGGCAAGGCAAACCACCGCCTCACGCCCTCGGCGCAATCCGACAGCCAAGATCCTAGGGGCAGAAAGCCACAGAGAATGCCCGCACAGAAGCGCCGGTTCCCATCGCCGTCTTCGAAACCCCACGACGTGGTCGCGGCTCCCGCCGCCTCTGATGCCGCCACCGCCGGAGGCGTAGGGGAAGGAAGAGGGCGACGCCCGCCCCTGCCGACCGGGGCCGCCGCCAAGCGGAGGTTGACTGACCCGAAGCCACAGCGCGGGCTCGAAGAAGGTGAGCTTTGACGACAGCGGCCGCATCGAGGCCGGCCTCCCCTCGTCGTATCTCGTCCTCACCATGTGCATGTCGCGTTCTGTGTCCCCGCGCGGGTATGGCTAAGAGGCGTCTCTGTGGTTTGGCAGATTCGGACGACGCCAAGGATAGCGGCGGCGACAGCGAGTCCTCGCAGAGCGACGACGGCGGCGGCAACGACGACGAGTGAGCTTTCCTTCCCTCCTCCTCCGCCGCGCTCTATCCCTCCGACCCGCCCGGTCTCGTGGAGGATCCCCTTGGTTGTCTATACGATATGTTTCTCAGGCCTGCTCGCGGTGCCTATGCCTCATCGTGCGCCTCGCCCTCCTGATTCCTGTTCCTCGTCTTCTGAAGTCCCGACCCCCGACCCGCCGGTGACTCCTTCCAGGCTCTGCCTACTGCAACCGGAGGGCTTGGTCCTCGATGAGCTGTGCGTTTCGGGCATGGGTGCTTCTTCGTTTGTTTGAGGTGTGATCGGATCGCGTCTATGCAAACGCACCGATCGCCGAGTGGACATGGATCATATCGTGCGTTCGAGCTAGGCAGGCATGCGATGGCCTCCATGGTATGCATGCTTCCGTCACGACGCAGACCATCGCCGCGATGGAGATTGCATGGGGAGACTAGGCGATTTCAGTTTCAGCTGTGCAAGCTACTTGTTCCTGTTGTGCGCTTGTACTGTTATATACTTGAACCACTCCTTTCATCTGAACTGCTCTGTCTGCCGTGGCTTTAGCTATCCCTTCACGTTGGAATAGCTGCCAGTTCCGACTGTAATAGTGCACATCATATTTTTTCCAATGAGTAATCCACATTCTTTGGAAATTTATAAGATGCAACATTCTACGGCTCGGTTTCAGTCTCATAAGATCAATTTTGGTACTATTTCCTTTTTGTCAGATGGAGTATCAGTCAATATATACTTGTATGTCAGACTGTAAGCAAGTCTGTAGTAGGACTATTACAGTAATGATGATACCTCCTGGATTGCTGAATACTCAAGTACTCTCAAATAATTAGCTTTTTAGCTGAACATCAACCTTCACTTGTGCATGCTTTATGTGGTCTTTGTATAGTGTCATAAAATATCTAGTAGCTATATTTAGAAACAGATGCTACATTGTTTGTATTTGCCTGCATCTCACTTCACTACATAGATTGAAGATCATTACTCAGGTCCACGGACTTCGGAATATTTGATGTTTTACATGGTCTGAAACTTATGTGAACTGTTCTCTCTCTCTCTCTCTCTCTCAGGTTTATGCTAGTGAAATTAGCAGAGATACGGAAGGAAGTTCAGTGCCCTATATGTTTAGGTGAGAAACCCTTTCTCAATTTTCTTAGAGTTTTGGATATTATATTGTTATTCTTCAGTTTTCTCGCTTGAAACTGAAACCTGGATATGGTATGATGTTTCACTTATGCTTGTGACTAGCACTGTTTTTTCAACGCGTTGTTTACTTAAAAAACATTGTTTAACCTAGCATATTAGACAGCCATTTCCTTCATACAATTTTATATTATTTTGTGTATCCAGCAAATGATGATCTGCACACTATTGTTGATAAAATTGTAGGCTATTATTGGCACCATCTACTTCCATAAATTGTATCTCAAATTTATCAGCGTACTGGATGTATCTCAAACAGATAAATAAATAAAGCCAGTGAATGCTTGTCATTTGAAACTGTCTGATGTTCTCTCAACTATCTCCTTTTTTAATCACAGACACATGTAATCCTTCTACGAACCTAACATTCCTAAAGGAAACTTACAGCAACACTTTGAACTATAATTGTGCGCTTGCACTAGATTTTCTTTCATTTGGTGTAGTATGTAGGCTATGCAGCATTGCTACATTTACACAGTACATTACTCATCGGTGCGAGATTTTTTATGATTTTTTCTTATAGAAGCATTCAATTTAAGGAACTGTGTTTCTACATAGAATTGTTTGCACTCCACACCATCTGTCTCTTTCAGTTTATTTTTAGCATGATAATACGGCTTCCTCATATCATATACATGTCACTGTTTTTGGTGGACCATGCCAAATGTAAAGCATACTGTTTGTTTAGATGCGATCCACTTTCTCATAATCTCATCCTTATTGCAATATTTCCTATCAACTGTGGCCTGTAACCCTGCAGATTCTGATGCCGGTTCATCTCTAATTTCTCTGGTTTTTGGACCAGCTATCATGTGTCACGTCTGATGGTGTTATTTCCTATAGGCCATGAGATTCTGTTTATTGCCTGTTCATTTCGTAAAACTTGCTAAAGTGGCTGTACAAATATTGATGTAATATAAGTTCTGTCTTGGATGAAACCCTAGCAAATCCATGTAGAAAATGTAGTCAAGTATAAAATCTGTTTGTTACTAGCTAAATAATTTACAAGTTCAAAGCTTGAGAATTGAATTTCTTGATTTGCGTCATTTTTTGTCAAATGATGATCCATATGGGATCTAATTCTTCAAACCCGTAGGCATTATCCGGAAGACAAGGACAGTAATGGAATGTTTGCACCGGTTCTGTAGAGACTGCATCGACAAATCTATGCGACTAGGGTATGATGCCAGGCTTTTTTTTTTTAAACCATGTCACCATACCAATTTTAAAAAGTAAAATTTACAGCATAATTTTGTATCTATATCATAAAAATACAGTGTTATTCATTTGATAATAAAAATACTGATGACGTTTTGCAGAAATAATGAATGCCCAGCGTGTCGCACTCATTGTGCGAGCAGACGTTCTTTGAGGGATGATCCTAATTATGATGCACTGATTGCAGTCTTATATCCAGATATTGATAAGTATGAGGAAGAGGTGATGTCTATGTACCCCATCAGCATTTTAGCTGTTTGTTTTGTTAGCCTCATTCAGCTTTTTGAAGTGCTTCTAATATGCTTCACACTGCAGGAACTTGCTTTCAGTGAACAGGAGAAGACTCGGAATAAAACGGTGAGCTAATTTGCTTTCGCAATACCAGCACTGTGCGTAATCCATTTCCTTGGTATCTTATATCTAACCACCAGCATCAACACGCCACTGTCTTTTTCATTAAAGATTCAAGAAACCATTGAGGAAACATTTCGAAGACAGTCTGAGGCAATTGGTAAGAAGCGTTCCACAGCAAAAGCAACCGCCGCTGCCTTTGCAAGGAAGTACAGGAGAAATATACGAACACGGGGGAGAGGTAGAACCATTGTCCATGATATTGCCCCTATTGGCTCTGATGAGGAGGATAGGGATGAAGAAAATGCCAATGATGCAACCAAAGAGCCATCTTCTGCTGATGATCATTCTCCAGATTTAAGACAGAAAAGAGGTAGGAAGAGGCATGCATCTTCCAATGAGGCAACCAAAGAACCATCTTCTGCTGATGATCATTCTCCAGATTTAAGACAGAAAAGAGGTAGGAAGGGGCATGCATCTCAATCTTCGCCTGCTAAAATTGTTGGCAGTAGTGAGCACAGCTTTGAGGAGAACGGTGAATTGGTTGGTGGAAAAGAAATTTTAGCCACCTCTCCATTGCGTGGAGAGATGCTTGCATGGGGAAAAAATGGTACACGGAGCCAAAATCGATATGGCAGCACTGGTTCAATTGGCAGGACTGGAAGAAGTGGACGCATTGCAAAATTGGTGGATCACCTCCGTACTGCTGACGAAATGGATAAAGAGGTACTTTAAAATCAGAAGATCCAATCAGATCATTAATTTTCAATTTGTATTTACTAGTCAATCAACCCGTGCGACGCACGGGTTAGAGTTTTAGTCGCACGGGTTAGAGTTTTAAATGTATTATGTGTTACAGTACAACATATATAGATCTATTTTTATACTTAGTTTTTAATAATAGCAAATCTTGCTACTTTATATGTATGATTAATTGATTTAGATAATCTTTGATCGATTGCCAAAGTAGGTGATTTTAATATAATTTTGAGGGGTTATTTTCATTATACTATCAGTCATAATAACTAAGGTAAACAATTAAATATAAATTAAAGGGGATATTTGGTATTATCCATCAAAATAGCAAATGTGAGCAATTATGTATAAATTTAGGGTGTTATTTCATATTTTCTTTTATATTGGCAGAGTGAGTAATTAATATGTAGTTTTAGGAGTAATATTATTTTGATAATGACAAAGGTGGGTGATTACTTAGAAAATAGATCTAATGGCTATTAAGATTCCAAGCCGTTTGTTTTTTTTCTAGCGTATCTTGTGAGGATCGACGTGAAAATTTCAAAAAGAGTTTACATAATATTTGTTTCATGGATATGTTTCTAGCATCTTTAATGAAAAAAAAAGACAAAAACTGAAGGTAGATTTGAAAATGGAAAAAATCTAAAAAAAAAGAAGATATTTGTTTTCGTTGAGAGTTGAACTCAAGACCTTTTGTAATGGCAGAGGTGGGTAATTACTTAAAAAATAGGTTTAGTGAAAAAAAGAAGATGATATTTGCTTTCGTTGAGAGTTGAATTCAAGACCTTTCATAATGGCAGAGGTGGATAATTACCTAGAAAATAGATCTAATGGCTATTAATATTCCAATCTGTCAATTGATGGTCGGATATTTCTGATTATTGTGAGAATTTCTAGAATTTATTTTTTTTTCTAGCGTGCTTTGAAATCAGTGATTCTTTTAGAACCTTCAATTAGTAATAGTAAGATGTCCTCCTGGACATTGTCTTCCATGCTTCAGTAGTTCTGTCCAGATGAGCTTAACCTAGACCTGTACATGGAGCGTGTGACAGGTCAGCTGAATTTTCCATATTTCTGTTTTGCAGTTCCACTTGTATCTTGTTCTCCTTCCCATCGATGGACAAACCATACCTAACTTGGAAAAGCCATATCTAAGTTGTCGACCAACCTTGTCCATTCAACATCTTGTACAGGTGATTGCTTGTCTCAATGAATGTCTTGGTTTCTGAACATTCCTAGTTTACTCGGTTGAATCTAACTAACTAAAGGCTGTGAAATTCACATTCTTTCAGTTCATTGCTCTTCAATTGTCTCGGAACATCGAAGAACTTGAGATGTACATAAGGATAGACCGCCAACATGAAAGTGGTTACTCGAAGCCTTCCAGTACAGGGGAGGCAAAACGGTGTCCATTTGATGCCTTAGAACGGCTGAGGGAAGACATACTTCTCTCAGAACTTCATCCTTCATTTGCCTCTAGCAATGGCAATCTGGTAAGACCTGGTCTTGAGATAAGTTTGCTGTGATTATGCTTGCCAATTGTTGAGGTTCTGATTACATCGATCTCGTCTTTAATTTCCAGGAATTGTGGTATGCATTGAAAACTCGAGAGTAGATCAATTTTGATCTTGAGCCATCAGTTATGATGCCAGTGTCTATGGTGACGCTGCAAAATGAGACCTGCATCTGTTTAGTGGATTTGTGTTTTTAAAAAAGCATTCGATGTGAAAAAAAAAGATGCTGAAGCTGTTTCTTCCATGAGTTTTATGAGGTTATTTTATCATCGTTGTAATATATATAACCAACTGGTTGGCCCGTGTCCTCAATAGGTGAATCAAGCTGTCTTCTATTTACTGTTCGTTTGGGATGAATGATGGGAAGTCGGAAGCTGATCAGCATAAATTGAACCCATCGTTTCATTGTTCATGGCGCATCAGTCTGCCGTCTTCATCTAGTTTCTATCGACACGACTCTCTAGTTCGTTCTGGTTCAGAACGAATGAATTTTGATGCGAGGTGTAGTCAGTGGCCCTTGGCCAAACATCATACGCTAGGCCGTGCAAGTTTTCGCGCCTTATTTTGTCGTCCTGCTCCAACAGCTCCACGGCTTAGCGACACAGGAGTAGGATCTAGCAGTTTAAATCCATTTGCCTAAAAACACATTGTGAATTTATACCGATTTTGGTGGGCGCAGCGTTGTTCGCAAATTTTAATTAGGGTTTGGGACCAACATGCACGAACAGATTACCCAACCAGCAACCATAAATGCATAATGACGAAAGATGCAAAAAGATTTGGTTGCTCAAAGGACAGCAGCATCCGCAGTTTGTATATCATTATTATTATCACTTATCAGCAGTGTTGGTTCTAGTCTTCTAGAGAGAGGAGGAAGTGGGGGCGCTCCAGGATGCCGGCGTGGCGCCCACAGATGGGTCATGAACTCTCCTCTGGCCTCACGAGCTTCTCTGCACGGAGCCATGGACTGATGGACGTCGGCGTTGCTTGACGGCGCGAGGAAGAGAGCTAGCTCCGCGCAGTAGTCAGCCGGCACCTTCCACAGTCATCGCACCCCTGCCACGAACTCTGTACATGTGAACATGCATGCGTGGGTAGCTCGCGTTCCCGGCCGGCCCGGCGAGCAATGACCGCCCATCGGCTAGGTGGCCGTCGTTTGCCTTGAACGGTTGAACCGCGACATGACAGGACGCGCAAGACGACTTCCTCTCGGCCACGGCCAGCCCCACCTTGTTCGAATCCTTGTGCCCGTCACTGTTCGGCTCGATCAAGCCGAGCGACAGAGTTGATGCCCCAGCTTCCTGTTCCAGTCACACAGACAGCTTAATTTGGACGGTGGTGAACGCGCACGCGGCGCGATGGGGCCGTCCTATAGTACGTCAGGCGCGTTTTGAGAAATAGGGGAGGGTGAGCTTGCATGGTGGTGGCGTCGAAGACATAGCTCGACTCGTACGTGCTTGATCGTCACCAATCATGTAGTTGGCCACCACCTTGGTCTTGGTGCGTGCTTCATCTGCCCGTGCCCGTCCATCTTGCTGCTCGCCTCCGCCGGCCTCAGCTAGTGCCTGGAACTTGGCGTGGGTCTTGGCGATGCTCAGGACCCAGAAGATCGAGATCGTGGCGCTGCAGCTCTTGTTTCGACCCTCGCAGCGGACCATCAGCCACAACAGCAGCAGCTAGCTAGCAGGATCTGGAACCCCTGCATGCAGCAGCAGCGTCCGCTTCCACCGTCGACGTCGCGGAGGTTGTAAGCGGCGGCCGCCTGGACCAGGCCGGAGGATGGCGTGGAACGGGCCGGCCTCCAGCGGAGCCTCCAGCAGGCCGATGGTGTAGGGGACAAGGACAAAGGACGACGGTGTGTAGAGTTGTAGACCGCCCAGATGAGGACGCGGAAGGACTTGTTGTCGCCGCGCGCGCTGCTGAAGAGGAGGGCCGGCCGGGAGGAGGTTGCTGCTGAGGAGGACGTACGAGCACCTCCACTCCACAATCCACACGCACCAGCTCCGTCCCCTTCCAAGATTCTGAGGCTCTCGACGATTATCGCCGTGGTGTTCCTCAACCCCATCGGCGCAGCTGCATCGCATGATGTGTCTTCCGTACCCGGCCGGCTTCTTCACATAGGGCTGCAATGCTATATATATTGTTCGTTTATTACAGTAGTACGTATATACTCCATAATACACGCATCCTAGCTAGATCTTTTGTCACGTAAAAAATTTGAACCAAAGGGCCAAGCACGTACTCAAACTAACTCTAATGATAAAACAAGTAATAACAAAATAAATGGTAAGTGATGATTTTTTTTTTGAATAAAACCAATAATCGAAGTTTTAAAAAAATGTCAAACGCGTCGAATAAAAAAGAACAAAGAGAGTATATAGTAGTATCATAATGAATAACATTAGCCATAATTAAATGTCTAGTAGAAAAAGTATCAATATGTTTCATCGAATTTCGATATCAATTGCCATAAAACTCAAAACTTTGAGATTGCAATTTTTGCATCCCGACTTAAAAACTACCGTATTCTCTGGCCAATAATATATGACATTGTATATTAGTGGGAGGAGGAAGTAAAATAAACCGTTATTCTATGAACATGACAAACAGACTTTGAAAAACTCAATTTTGAAATCGAAGAGTGCCCGTGAAACAAATATCTCTAGCAGGCCGCTGCTCCTGACACAGTTCACAAATATAATATAATCCTATCGATTTCTTCCCCACCTATTTGGTTGCCGGAAGCAAGCCAGGACCCCGCTGGCCCGTTCTGATGCTACGGCCGCCGTCGGTGCCCCTTCGCCCTTCCGCTCCCCGCGCCTCCCCGCTTCCGCCCCCTAGAGCTGCAAACCCTAACACCGACTCGAAATCAACAGCAACACCCGCAGCCGCGGACACCATGGGCGCGGCGGCGTGGTGGCGGCGCGCTCTGGGGCAGCGGTTCAACCCCGCCGGCGTGGCCGCGGTGGCGGCCGTCGCGGCGTCCGAGCCGCGCCTGGCTCTGCCGCACGTGTCGGTGCAGGATATCCGGTGGCTGGACTGGGCCGAGCTCCGCCGCGCTGGCTTCCACGGCGTCGTCTTCGACAAGGACAACACACTCACGGCCCCCTACGCGCCCGCGCTCTGGCCTCCGATCGCCGCGGCGTTCGACCAGTGCCGCGCGGCGTTCCCGCCCGGCGCACTAGCCATCTACAGCAACTCCGCAGGTCTGCCTGGTTTGACTGCTCCTTCCAGCCTAATTTGGGCGACATTTGCCAGGCTCTGGCCTCTGGCTATTAATAATGGAATTGATCTGTCCATGGGTGTGGCAGGGTTGAAGGAGTATGATCCGGATGGGGTGGATGCGAAGGCGATCGAGGCGGCCATCGAGGGGGTTCATGTGATCAGGCATGGCAAGTGCAGACTCGCTACTTGGCTATTGTGTCTGTCCTTTGAAATTTACCTGATAGCTCAAACAATCTCTAATCGGTGGTTTAAGGCTCAGTTTCATAATCTTAATTCAAATCGTTAGATATTTTTTTCTCATCATTCTTAGCTTGGTACACTTGTAAATTGGTTTGTTCATGGGAAGTTGCAAGTTGTTGGGAACTGATTGGATGGAGCTAATTTGTTACCTGAGTGATCCATTTGTGTCTTGTGGTTAAGTCAGCATTCTGACGTACAATTTTAATTTCGTTGTTCTGGTTGTACTTAACATTTATGGAATATCAAAATACACCTCTTGATGTTTTCAAATCTTACCTGTATAAGTCTCTCATAATTAGTTTTGCCTATAGAAGTGGAGCTACAAATAGTCGATTCTGTGTGTAAAAGATGATGGGGATAATGCAATTATGTGTCTGTTCTATTGATTGCAGATATGAAGAAACCAGGTGGAGCAGCTAATGAAATAGAGAGTTACTTTGGTTGTTCAGCCTCAAATCTTGTGTTGGTAGGAAGATACTTTTGCATTCTGACTATACTTACTAAAAATATTTTACAGTTCTCTAACTTTAGGTTTTCACCTCCCCAGGTTGGTGATCGTTACTTCACTGATGTGGTGTATGGGAATCGAAATGGCTTCCTCACAGTATTGACAGAGCCTTTAGACTTCGCTGATGAATCGTACATTGTCAAAAGGGTATGTAAATATATTTCCTATTTCTCCTCTGAAACCAAGCTCGTATTTTTTGCCTTGAAAATAAAATGGAAGACGGGCAGTATTATTTATATAATCCTAACGCCTGGAGCCCTGGAATATAAACTATGTTCTCATAAGTCTATAGTCAGCTCCTTTATTCATGGATTTTCTGGCATCATATGCAGCTGCATGATACTCATAAGTTACACCATACCTTGTGATGATTGCTGCACTTAATTTTAATAGCGATTGAGTCAAATATACATGGAAAATGCTTAAACAGCTATGATATTGACCATTTAACCGCTTATCTATCAAAGTAGCTTTGCACCTTATTTGTATTTGGTCTTTATCAATATCTGCAACTTTCTAATAACGATTCAGTGTCATGTTTTGTAGAAGTTGCAGCTAAAAGGCTTATTCTTGTTCTTAGACCATAGTACTTTTTTATTTGTTCGCACTGGATTTGGCAAATAGGTTATTAAGCATGGTTTTCCATTAATATGTTGACATGTTTCAAATACCCTCAATGTCAACTTCTGGTAGCAGTTTAGATATTTTTAAAATAATTGATTTGATGTTTATACTTGAAGGTAATGACTCAAGGATATGGCGTGTTTCTGACAATGTTTATTATGTAATGCATATCACTCACCTGTAATGCTGTTCTTACCGATTTCATGGTTTGTGACAAATTTCTGCGTCGTCAGGTTAGGAAACTGGAGTCATACATCATCAGTTATTGGTACAAGAAAGGGCACAAACCAATTAAGCATCCTTTGCTCCCAGATGCTAGAAGAATAGTAAAGTTTGACCCATATGACGACTCAGTTACAAGCAGAGTATAGCATAATGATCTATGCTGCGCCTGCTCACAGTAGAAATTCACTGGTTTCTCCTCTCCGGACTCCGGTGCAGCGAATGTATCTGTTATCTGTCGCTGAGAAATATTACAAGGGAGGAACATATGGTATGTAGAGATTTGCTGTATTTTTTCTTGATCAGAATACAAGTCAGGGAAATGTCTTTCTTGTAGTCTCCTATGCGTGAAGATTGCTTTGTCGCCGCGGTTCCTAGTTGCATGAACAAATGGTACTCCAGTAGGACATAAATAACATGCTTCGCATGATCGTTAGACGGATGCGCTTCAGTACCCATTTATTACATCGCCTTCGTCGGCTTTGCCGTGTCCCTTGTGGCATTGGCAACAGTAGAGCGGCAGCCGGCTGGAACACCGCGGTGTTTCAGATGCCAGCAGCGCTCAACACATCCGCAGACCGCAGAGTCGGAGAGTAACATTTCCTGGCACAGCGTTGCCTGATGCACCTGAGGTTGGTACTCGGTGATGGGCCATGGTCCTAAATGATCTTTCATAATCTAACTCCAGCCCAATCGTCAAATTTAGGGCCCTTTACTACCCCTAGATATACACTACTACAGTACCGCCTGAATATTTGAAAATTTATATATTATGTATAAAGTTCGGTACAGGAGGCTGCAACAATTTTCAGATTTTTTTTAACATGCAATTTTCATGACTTCCGCTTATTTGATTGCAACACTGAACATCTTTTTTCCACATAAAACAGCAAAGCCTGCCATTGCGAATTTGAACGACCTGAATCGTTCAATTTTGTTCTGAATTAAGTTGCGTTCCTTTTCTTTCTTTCTTTCTTTGACATACAGTGTAGCACATCTGGTTTTATTTGCTCAACAGTTGCATCCGTGTTTATAGCGATGACTTTGGCTTGACTGATGAAGGCTTCTGTCTATATGAATATACACCAACCCCACGCTTCCTCCCAAGCCGGCCAGCATCAACATACTGAACGAGAAGAGGGCAAGGGCTGTACTTATTATCTCCCAGGCCATTGTGAAGGACCCGAAGTACTGAAAGGCAGACATCCAACCCAATGAAATCGGCAAGTTGCAGAGGTCCCATCGGGTGATTCGTGCCCAACTTCATCCCTGTGTCAATGTCCTCTTTAGTCGCCACTCCAGTGTACAGTGCCCAGAAAGCCTCATTGATCATTGGCATGAGAATGCGGTTCACAATGAATCCTGGGTAATCTTGCGAGCATATAACAGTCTTCCCAAGCCTGCAGGTTTTGAAATCATCAGGCAATCCTTTGAAATCATCAGGCAATCTCAAGGGTAACAAGTCTGGTTACATTGACACTACAGATCAGACAGAGTTGCAATTTCAGATTGTAGCACTAGTCATTCTCAATAAAAATTCTAAAGGGTAACATGACATTACAAATCCGACAGAGTTGTAATTTCAAATTTCAGATTCTAGCACTAGTTGTTCCCAAAAAGGATTCTAGCACTAGTGGTTGTCAACATCCTGGATGTTAGGCAAATGCAATGCTGAGATAGGTCCACTCTATGGGTAAAATTGGAGTGGCACAATCATGTGGGCAATGAAAGATTTGTGCATTTGTGCTGAAGCATAACCACCATGTTACCTACTACAATTACTAGAAGTTTCAACCGAGCACAATTGCAAGAAGTTTCAACCAGGTAAACACTTCTTTAGTGTCAATCAAGCACCTAAACTTTACCAGAAATTTGAAATGAAGCAAACTCAATGTCTTTTTTTCCTTCGAAATATAATTTCACTAGTTTTGTGTCACTAGCTGTGAACAAACTGATTCAGGAGAAAGCAAAGCACTAAGTTTTAGTTACCTCTCAGAAAAAGATTTGACTGCAGCAAACACCTGATCTGATGTATCAGCGCCTCGGATAATCTCGATCAATTTCATTACCGGAGGAGGGTTAAAGAAGTGCATGCCTATCACCTGCAGCATGAAACCCACTTCAAAAATCTTATTAGAATAGTAAATCCAAATCCTTGGCATGTAGAGATCGATGCGGGGTCGCTCATCACCTGAGAGGGGCGTTTGGTAGCTGAAGCCAGGCGTGTTATAGATATGGAGCTAGTGTTGGACGCGAGAATGGCCGAGGGCTTGGTGGTCTCATCCAGCTGCACGAACAGCTTCTTCTTGACATCTTCGTTCTCCACGATGGCCTCTATCACAAGATCCGCGTCCCTGAGTTCCTGCACGCTGGACACGCACCTTATCCTCTTGATGGAGGCTTCGCAGGCGGCCTGCAGACGAAGCGAGGAGCTCAAAATTTGTCAGGGAGAAGCAAGCCGACAGCAGCACACTCTCTCTACGGAACGACCGGGCCCCGATTTGGAAACAAAGGGTGCTTTGGGAGGTCAGCGCACCCACCTTGGAGAGCTGGCCCTTGGCGGCGAGGCGGCGGAGCGAGGCGGAGATGGAGGCGGCGGCGCGGGAGAGGGCGGCGGGGTCGGCGTCGAGGAGGAGGACGGCGCAGCCGGCGGCGGCGGCGAGCTGGGCGATGCCCGAGCCCATCTGCCCCGCGCCTATCACGCCCACCGCCGCGATCTCACCCGCGGTCGCCATGGGTTCGTTTCGTTTCCAAGGAACTCGAGCGGTAGCGCTTATCGCCTTTGGATCCTTGTGAGTTCCGGCCACCGCAGGGAGCAAATCATTTGCCGTGACGTCGCGTGCTTTTCTTCTAGTACTAGTAACAGTAGTTTATTTAAGAGTACCAGTCACGAGTGCGTCACAGGGCCAGGGCCCACTGGCCAGAATGCAGCATCAGCAGCGAGTTTGCTTGTGGGCACATCATACCGTTGAAGGCAATTCGATCAAAAAAAATGTTGAAGGCAATTAAAGTGTTTAATCCATAGCATTCCTACACAAAAACTCAAAATTCATGGTTCAAACAGGTCCGTCCCTGCCAAATATGGCCATATGCCGGATCACATCCATCCACGCACTATCACACACCACCCAGTTCATCAGCGAAAACATATGCACTCCCAAATCCAATCATTTCAAAAAAAAAAAATCCCAAATCCAATCCCAAGGAAACCTATGTACAGCATTGACGTTCGTCGACGCGTGCAGCCGGCAGAAGAGCCTACAAGAAGAACATGGCCGCCGCGGCTAGCAGCGAGGAGCCGACGCAAGCCGTCGAGGTGCCGCCGCTGAGGCCGCGGGCCCCGGCGCTGTGGCTGCTTCCTCCTCTAGCTACGCCCCCGCCGGCGCCACCGATGACGCGGCCGCCCCTGCCTCCACGCCCCGCTTCCGCGACGTCCGCGAGCGTGGCCACGCAGAGGAGCACGACGAGCAGGAGCCAGCACTGGCGCAGCAGGACCCGCCTCATCGTCTTCCTCTGGTTCCTCCCTGTCCGCAGGCTACTGCGGGGACCCTCACGGCCACGGAACCCATCTGGCCGTATTTTATGCTGCGCGGTGCCCCGGGCTAACGTGTACGAAGCAGGACACCAGGTCCAATCCAACATGATAGTTTGCCGCCCTTTTTCTTTATGCGGCCTGCGGGTTTGGATTTGGAAGAAAAAACTCGGTCAGAACTGGAACACGTTTGCACCTGATCATTGCTGCTATCTTCGACTGTTCTTGTGTTGAATTCTGTGAGTCTCGTTTGGCATCGCCAGAACTGAGACTATCCCCAATGTGGATTGAGGAAAAAATTGCCTATACAGAGATATTGTAGACAGAAAAAATAGTTGTAATATTGAAGAAACAGTGGATAGACAATTTTTTTTAGATAATAGTTGGGATGGTCTGAGCCGCGTTTGACTTGCTTGATTCGACGATCTCCCTCTCTGCTGACTCGGTCTACGACGCCACACATGCAACTGCCGCGAGATTACGGCGAGTCAGTGCAGTGGTGGTTTGCAAATACACATCTGAGAATGATGCTAGTGGATTCACCATGACAAATTATTTCACACGGTGTATTTATCATAGGATACACCGTACTAGCTTTGAATTCACACTTTCGCGCACATGCACACCGAATCTGCTACCCTCGAACGGAACTCTATACTCACGAACGACACAGATTTACAATCACCATTCGAGGTTTTCCCTTTCAAGTGTCAAACATGGCCACAGGACGACATGTCGACATGCATCCAAGATCCAAGCTGCACTGCTGCAGACAACACACAGCACAGCACAGCACGTCAGCACGCGATTGATGAACACACACTACGCGCGACCGGAGCCTACAACTACAAGATCATGGCCGTGGCGGCCAGCAGCGAGGAGCCAACGCAGGCCGTCCAGGTGCCGCCGCTGACGCCGCGGGTGCTGTTTGCCCTGGCTGCGGCGCGGAACCCGCTGCCGCCTGCGCGCCTCGCTTCCGTGACATCCACCACCAGGCTCGCGGCGCAGAGCACCGAGACGAGGAGCACGCACAGCCACACTGAACGGCTTGTGAGTGTTACCATATTGGTGAATGTCTGATGAAACTCTGAATGATTTCTCTTCTTGCATACTAGACCTATTTATACACTATACACGGAGCTGGCTGGTGGCCCTGATCGGTTTGACCACAGTCCCTCTGATGAGCACGGGACAACACGCTAGTTGGATGTCCATATCTGGAAAGGACACACAAACTTATTGCTCCTGTTTCACAAGTTTGCAGGAACACGGATGCACATGGTGCATTGACTGCAATGCCTTCAAAGTTCGAAGGGGGTGCAGATCATTGTTGTTGATCCTCTAGCTCAATATTGAATTTTATAGCAAGTCGACTGGCCATAGCCGACTAGCCGTGGCTATCAGATGAATGATGAAATGGACTGCAACATGGGGTACGCAAATACTCCAGCGTTCTTGACAGCGAAACTCGCCGATACGCTTTCCGCTGCCGACTCGGTCCACGTGCATCTGGCCAAGTAGGTCGACTGTTAGCTGGCACTGGAAATACTTACCAGCCGACTTTACAACACGGTTCAATTGCCCCGCCCACCTGCCGCTTGGTGCACGTTGCTAATACTGAAAGCAACCGTTCATTACGGAAATAGAAATCCGGCAGTCACTTTGTCTTTCTGCAAGCATCTACAAGCATCTCAGCTCTCTCCAAGATAAGATCACAGCAAAAAGAAAGCCCATTGTTGCTCATCATTGTGTCCACGGACTGAGAGTAGCATCACACGCAACGGCTAACTTCTAGTTTCATATATGGCTATATCAAGTTTATTCTGATTGGGAAAAAATATGAGAAGCATAAGAAAATTAGACAGTTATTTTATTCTCCTCTTTGAGAAAACAATGTAGGTTCATGTTTCATCATTTAGAAAGGCTTAAGGCTAGTTTGGATCAGACCCTGGGAAGTCTTTCTGCGTCAGGCAGCTCCCCCAAGCCATCGATCCTCCAACATCTGGGGTTGGGTTGGATTGACAAGCCTAGGCGAGCGCTGCCGGGTCGGTCCTCAATCCGAACAAGCCTTTAGATTGAGTCTAAATTCAATTGCATGATGATACCGAGGCGGCTTAGGTAGAAACGGAACAGCAATCACCAAACGAAGAAGAAGAAAGAAAAGCATGACCCATGAGCGCCACAACTAAAATGAATTTCGGCCCAAGCAAAATTAAACTGCATACTACAAATGGGGGAGTTCTTCGGCGACGGATATATTCACGTTGTTGTGGCCACACCTTGCTTTAGAGGACCATGCGTTTATTTTCACTGGTGTAGGTACAAGTACTACGCACACGCTGTGAACCGCGTCTTAGTCTATATACTTGACGGGTATACATGGATCGCGTGAAAAGTGGAAGACGTCGAGGGAAAGAAAAGAGTTGGTCGACCATACAATCAAAGAAGGAAAAATAATGAGAAAGAAAAAAATTAAAGAAAAAACTACATAACTCATTAGACTCTCGAGGATATGATACATAGAACCCTCGATTGGAAATCTGGATTTCCTACATATTTTACGAAGCCAAACAAATAACCCACAGGATGGAGGATGGTTTTGCATATGTGGTGGCGGGCCAGGCTATCGTTTTACTACCCCTCACTAAAGGCAAAAATATTTTCTTTCTATTATTTTTGGAAATTTTCCGATCCTTTCATACACATCCAGTGTAGCTAATGTAAGGAATATAGATGTTTTCGTTGGGCAAATATTAGTATTAAAAAATTCACTCTATAGTGTATAATAGTCAATATATAAATAGATTGGGTTAGTTGGACCGGTTTGTTAGTAGAGAGAAGTCGCTGGTTGACCAATCTTTCTACTCAAGTTGTAAGGATGTGCATCGCACCTTCTAGTTGTGCGTCTCTTCTGCGATTTCCATGAAAAAAAAACTAGACCGTTACTTGCAGTCGAAAAAAGTAACATAATGGCATTCAACACTAGAGCGCTGCCTGCATGCTTCATCTAGTCATGCGACATACTGGAACTGTTGGCATTGCTTATTTCTTTTATACAGTCGCTAAGAACAGCAGTATGATGTTACCTAATACCTTCAGATAGGAAAACACTGACATACCAGCATGTTTCACCTTACCTATGAGACATCTGCATAGAAATCATGAATCGTGATCCGGGCTGCTATTGGAATCCGCACCGTGTTTTGGCCATTGAGCCAAGTAAGGCTGCCAAACGTGGATTAAAAAAAAAAAGTAAGGCTGCCAAACGTGTAGTCCCCTTGTAACCTCCAAAGAGGTGATAACTTCACCTGAAACGTTATGGCTTTGTTTGCAGCGTTGAACACAAGAACAGATGGCTCAACATCCATCTTGACTCCAGCTGGGCTTTCAATCACAGCGTGGTAAACTGCATTGGAATCGCCTGCGTTTGTGACCGTTCTTGATACTGTAATGGGGTGCCTCAGATCTGGGATGGCGATGGATGGAAGGTTGAGGTGATACCCAGGTAACATTGTTGCATTACACTGAACGGATTTCTTGAAGGTGCAGCCGAAAAACTTGTTGTAATCACTTGGATCAATGTAATAAATCAGGCCAGGTTCGGCTGCTTTGTTAGGGTTTAGAGAAAAGCTAAACGTCAATCGGGTTCCATCACCCGGTTGAACGCCGGCGTGGGAGGGTGGGGGAAGCGACGGCGGAGGAGGCGCGGCGACAACGGGGTGCGCGCCGGCGCCGCGACGGCGAGGGACGCGGAGGACGCGCTCGCCGGTGGGGGAGGCGGACGAGGAGCGGCGACGGGGAGCCAAGGGCCGCCGGTGGAGGAGCGCCGGCGGAGGGGACCCGCGGCGGCGGATCTGGCCGCCGGGTAGGGTGGCGGCGCGCCGGCGGGAGGGGGTGGCTGCCGATCTGGGCGAGCGGGGTGGGGTTGGAGGGTGGGGGTGGGGGTAGGGTAGGTGGAGTTATACAGTGTAATTCCAGCCATCCATCTTAGATCCAATAGTTAAAAATTTAGGTGTTGGAATGCATTCTATTGTATAGACGGACTCAGGCTCCGTAGTCAAATGGATCGGCAAACTTCCTGTGCAGTCCTTGTGCCAGTATCGGCATGCCGCGTACATCAGTTACAGATGCTTCAACCGTGCAGAAATGTGAGACAACCGTCAGACCAAAGGAAAAATGAGGTGCCTTGGCATGATTTAGAGGTAGTGCTCTGAGTTTTGGCTAGAATGAAAATGAAGTTTGTTACCAGTGGTCATGATGGCTGATTTTAGTGCTGCTGGAGACCAATCTGGGTGCATGGCTTTCAGCAGCGCAACGACACCTGCTACATGTGGTGTTGCCATGGATGTGCCTGAGAGAAGCACATAGGAGTCTCCCTTGGCTGCTAAGATGCTTGCTCCTGGTGCTGCTATGTCGGGCTGTAACGCAAGACTGCAGTGAGATGATACCATTATGTCTCAGTCAACCCTCAACAGTGGTGCCATGCTAACGTTTTATTCTGGGGACCTTGATAACTTCTGGGTAGTTAACCGATGGGCCTCTTGAGGAGAATGCTGCGATTTTTGGGGCCGGTGCCTCTACTTCACCTATGACCGTGGCACTGTGCACGCCGGCTCGATCTTGGCCACTGGAGAACTACTTAATCAAAACAGACAGCCGGTGATCGGTCACTAACAATATGAAGAAGAATGCAATTTTTAAGTGGTTTACCACTTTATTACCTTGAGTCTGCTATGTAACTGCTGATCTGGTTCGCCATGTCCATGTCCACAAGAACGCATGGGATGCCTTTGCAATCAGCCACCACGTCGAGAGCATCCATGCCGTATTGCGCAAAGATAAGACCCGAGGCCCCGGCATCGAGTACGTTGCCCAACGCGATCAGGAGGAGCAGAAACGGGGGGATTTGGAACGCTGCACACAGCACAATCTGGCCCCTAACGTCCGTGGCGTTCAGAGCATCAGCGCAACTAATAACCACATGAAGGAATAGACAAAAAAAAAAGACCTAATCAACTTAAGCGATGATAATGTCTGGAGCAATGAATTCACAAAAAGAAAAAAAAAAAAACTCAGCAAAGGATCTGTGTATGTATGTGTCGTACCGTCCTCCGTCTGCAAGAAGCCTGAAGGTAATCCCTGACGAGTTCTCGGATTCGTAGTACAGAGATTGTGCCTGCAAAATGGGTTAGCAGAGTTGGCTCAAGAACACTGCTCATAATAGGTCGTAAATTAATCTTGAATCCTTAAGGCCTAGTAGTAATCTGCTTACTACGATCTTTCCCAGCGTCACCACTGTCGGGAAAGACCGATCAATCTTGCTTGCGGCGACGGTGATGACCCAGGGAGCCGTGTTCCGGACGAGCTGCGGCGCGGGCCCCAAGTTCCCCGCCGCGTACACGACGGTGACCCCCCTTCTGGACGGCGTGCAGGGCGCCGAACGAGTTCTCCTCCACGACGAGCGACAGCGAGAGCACGTCCACGCCGTCGTGGATGGCGTCGTCGATGGCCGCCAGCACGGTGGCGGTGGTGCCCACTTCCGCGCCGGCGGCGCTGCGCCAGACGGACTTGTACACGGCGATCCGCGCCCTGGGCGCACCGCCTCGCGAGGTGCCAGTGGCAAGGCCGTGGAAGCCGGCAGCCTCCAGGGCCGCCGAGCCCGCCGCGGTGGACGCCGTGTGCGTGCCGTGGCCGCTGGCGTCCCGGGGCGAGAGGTAGTCGCCGCTGAGCTCCTCCTTGGTCAGGCCCGCGTGGTAGAACCGGGCGCCGATGATCTTGCGGCTGCAGTTGCCGCGGCCCCAGCCGACGCCGGTCTGGCACACGCCTTTCCACCGCGATGGCACCGGCCCGTACCCGTCGTCGTTGAAGCTTTTCGACTCCGGCCAGATCCCTGTGGTACGGTAATGGTAAGATCACCACACTTGTGACTTGGCAGTCTGCCGTCGGTTTGCTGTTGCTACGAAGTGTTACCGGTGTCGATCAGCCCGATAATGATGTCGTCTCCGTATCTGCTTCTGGTGAGAAGCTCAGTAGGCACTTTGTCATTCAGGCCCAGGAAGTCCCAACTTCGCGTGGTCGTCGTCTTGTACCTTCTGCTTGGTTGCACGCTGATGACTTCCGGCAAGTCTAGCGGACGGACCATGTGGTGAAGAAGTAAACAGCATAATTTCAGAGTGATCGTATTGGGTAATTCATTCATTCATACAACTCGATCAGACAGTGAGAGTGTGAGACGAACTACCTGCGAGTTGCCGTGCTTGCTCTTTCGTGAGCATCGCCGCGAAGCTGGAGAATCCATGCTTGTAGCTATAGATGATGGAATCTAAAACATCTTGTTTACTGAAAAATTCAGTATTGTTCATCATCATGAGTTTTCTACTACTTGGACGAAGAGTGTGTAATTGAAGAGTGTGCCATTTGTCACCTTTGGAGAATGCTTGAGAGCGTATCATGGTGCGAGGCGACGACGTCATCTGGGTGTCCATGCTTCCTCTCGCCTAGGTACGCTATGTACAGCTACAAAGAGGTACGTATCCTTGTCAGAGGTAGATACCCATAAGAGAGGAAACAGATCGTGCAGGCAAGGAAGGCTAACCTTGCGCGATCCGTGCGCCAGGGATAAAAGCGTCCACAGGCAGACCAGCAGCAGTGGAGCTAAACGGCGGTGAGAAGAAGAGCGTAGCTCCATTTCCGTACTCCTTTGTTTGCAATTGTGCAGGGCAGGCACATTTGTAGGTGTAGAGGTTCAGATTGAAGGTCATTGTTCCCTAGTCAACAGAGGAACTGTATTATTCTCTCGCTCGCCTTTTCCCTAGTTGCAACTTTATTAACTCTAGTTTATTAACCGGGGAATGCTATACGTGATGATCTTGCGAGCTACGAGAATACGATAGTGATAAATAGGACAGTAGATTGATAGAGTCGCATGTCTCGTTGTCGTTGGCTTCTCATTGTTCTCATCCAGCCGACAGGAGGACTGGAGGAGGCAAGCCATACCTGCTCATCCTGACCACGACATGTATTGGCTACTAATTATACCTCACCGCAAGCACTTTGCTAGCAAAAGGTCATGGGTTGATGGAGCCCTAACAAATAATTCCAATCAGCCAAATGAGTATACGATGACACATCGACGACATCGTCATAGGATTATTTTTTTTTTTCCATTTTGGGGCAGGGAGGGGGCATCCTGGAATATTTCGGCAGTCATGTTGAGAGAGTCAGGCTGTGAAAGAAAGAAAGAAAGAAAGAAAGAAAGAAAGAAAGAAAGAAAGAAAGAAAGAAAGAAAAAAAGAAAGAAAAGAAAAGAAAAGAAAAGAAAAACCCAATGCAATGACACACAGAGTCACCTCTGCACCGTTCAATTCATGCAACCAAGGGTCAGGAAGGTTCTTGATTCCTGTTAGATTTCTCTTCTGCTGGTTTTCTGCCGATTCATAGGTAGCAAATTAAAATCCGAGCGATGACTCACACAAAATCACCCCGGTTGTTAATTGTTATCTACTTGCACCAAAATAGCTGTAATTTGTAAAGATACTCCTTGGCTCCTTGCCACTATGCAAAAGCGCAAATCCAAAATGACAACGTTCACGCCGAATGAACGATCCATAGTGCTGGCGGGAGGAAGATGAAGGTGGTGCGGGCCGTAGGGGACTCGTGGGCCTAAACCTTGGGAACATCTAAATTCGACGTAGGCCCAAAAGGAAACTCGACTTGACCGAATCCTCCGCCAGTGGGCGGTTCGCCCACGCACACGCTTCCTCCCTCATTTATAACCAAGGCTGTGTTTAGATCAAAAAAGTGAAGACGAAAATCAGGCGAAATCTGTCAAAATTTGGCCAAAAACATCACATCCGACACTGTAGCGCACTGTAGCACTTTTCGTTTGTTTGTGATAAATATTGTCCTACCATGGCCTAACTGGACTCAAAAGATTCGTCTCGCAAAGTACATCTAAACTGTACAATTATTTTTTGATTTTGTCTACGTTTAGTACTCCATGCATGTGCCGGTATTTTTGATGCGATGAAAAATCTTTTTTTTACATAGTAAAATTTAGAAAAAAATTTGGATCTAAACACAGCCCAAACCTTCCGTCGAGCTGGAGCCTGGAAGGCTGGAACGGAACAACAGAGCTTCCCGAGGTCAGGTCTCCTCACCTCGCTTTCCGTTCGTCGGCCGCACCACCGACCAAGGTGAGTTGGTGACCTCTTGCCGCCCCCCTGCTCCCTACTCTCCCCTGAATTTTCGTGTTCCCGAGCTTGGATTTGTGGACATTTCGGCTATAGGCTGTCTCGCGATCTCTAGTCGATCCTTATCCTCATCCATGAATCCTTATCCTCTAGCTCGTCTCCGTCTCCTTAGCTCTAGCGGTGTCCCCGCCGCCGTCCACCTCCGCCGCCACCGTTATTCAAACGACATCGAACCTCCGCTTGACTAACCGTCTCTACCACCCGCAGCTGCCGGCGCCCCACCACTCATCCCCCGTGATCTGCTTGCCCCCGTGATCCGCCGCCACCACCAGGCCGGCCGCTTCCCCAACCATCCTTTCAAAGTCTAGAGACCAGCTAACTACCACCCCCGAACCCCCACCCCCTAACCCTAAAACCTTAACCTCACTAGAGTTCACAGGAGTAGGGGAAGATGGACGCGTGATGTATTCGGATTTGCTGAGAAATGTGTGTTAGAGAAGCACATAATATTCTGTTGTTGTTTAGCTTTGTTCGACTATATCCGTGAGGAATGACCATCGTTAGGTGTTTCCTCATTCACACTGTCGGTGCTTGCTCCGTGAAGGCTCGGTGGAAAGCTGGGAATGCATAACTTGATTGATTGGGCATTGCATCAAGGCTTTGCTTAACATCTGCAAAGGCTGCAGTTTTATAGTTCTGCTGCACTCAGCTAGCCACCTAAACCTTGCAACAGTGGCCTAGCTATTTAGCATCAGAGTTGACCAAAAAGCAAGCTGACGTTTGTTGGGAACAAAACACAGATCATTGTCCAGTATGCAACTAGTCTATCCACATATATAGGTACCCGTCGTGATCCTCTCTCGGCTCACCCGTCGTTAGCCGGTTCCTGCGCTGCCGCCCTCCGCGTTCCGGCCGCACCTGAGGTGTATCTCGTAGCCGCAGGCGATGCACTGGTACGCCCAGCCGAGTCCCTGCTCCTCGCACTCGCAGCAGATGTATGGCCCTCCGCCGGACTTGTTCGACACGATGCTGAGTTCGTGGCGGTGTCCCAGGTGCCGGAGCGACTGCGGGTACCCCTTGGCCGCCTCGTCCTCCGCCTCCTGCAGCAGCCTGATCTGCGCGTCCGTGAACGGGAACGCCATGTCGAAGTAGAGGTTCACCAGGTTGCGGCCGTCCCGCGTCACCGTCTTGCCGTCGGGCCCGACCACCACCAGCGTCGGGATCTCCCGCACGTCGAAGTACCTCGCCAGCTCGCGCGACGGCGCGCCGTCGTAGGGGAGCGCCAGCCACGGCATGTCGCTGCACGAGCGCTGGTACCCGTCCTCCTCCTTGTCCATTGGGATGTACACGATCTCGAAGTCCACCGCCTTGCCCTTCAGGGTGCCGTAGATGGCCGCCAGCTTCGCCGTGAACTTGATGCACGGCGCGCACCGGTGCGCAGAGAAGTAGAGCCCCACCGTCTTCCCCACCAGGGTCGAGACCGGAACCTGCAGCCCTTAGCCACGGTGAGGCCAACAGCCGGATGGTCGACGGGTCACATACTCACATAGACGGGGGATCCATGGCATGCAAGGCCAATGCATTCAAGCTAGCTAGCTTGCGTTCTACCAGGACACGTTCACTTGCTTGTTACCTGCTCACCGCCACCGTTCACGTAGCCTCTCCCGTGGATGGAGAAGAGCTTCTCCAGCGTCTGGGCCGCGTATTTGCGCTGATCGTCGGCCTCCAGCTCGGCCACCCTCGCGGCCGTGAAAGGGAACGCCCTGTCGCCGTAGCGGTGCACGAGGTCGGCGGCGTCCGGGTGTACGACCTCGCCGTCCGGGTCGAGCACCACCAGGCGCGGGATGCCCTCGACCTGGAACCTCTCGCTGAGGCGCTTCTTGCACCGGAGGTCGCCGAAGGGCACGGCCGGCCACGGCATGGTGCGGTGGAACCTCTCGAACGACGGCCGGTCCTCGTCGCACGACACCAGGACCACCTCGAAGCCGGCGCCGCGCTCCTTGAGCTGCTGGTACGCCGCCGCCAGCACCGGCGTGAAAGCCTCGCATTTCGGGTACCAGTTTGCCGCGAAGTAAAGGCCGATGATCTTGCCCTCGATCTCTGGAAAGCGAACCTGTCAGGAAGAAATCTTTGGTGTTTGGATCATCGTGTAACTCACATGCATGAGTAAACAGAGAAACGGTCGATCGAAACATGGATTCCAAACCCAAAAAAAAAAAGGGCAAGATAAAGAATGACTACGAGACTGTGTGACGGGAATATTTACTGTATAGGCACATGACAAAAGATAGTAAACGCAATCCGCACAGTGCGATTCTGATTCTTGTCGTATGTAGGAATACGCAGTCCTTAAAGCAAAAGTACAGCACGAATGGCATAGATTCTGGTGCGATTTGGCATACAAGTTATAACAACAGGAGACGTGGAAGTTTAGAGAGGTCCCAGCATGAACGTGTCATGTTGATTAAGCAGTATATTAACGACAACAAAAAAGATTGATCTTTTCAGTTGAACAAAGTAAGATGAGTTTGTTACGCAAGGATTTGGCACATATATATGCGCGTGGCTCAATGATTCTGATGAAACTGTTGAGCATCTAGGTATAATAAGGTAAAGGCTCACATCAGTGTTTTGATGGTTCAGACTTTGTGAGAACCCTGTTCCGGAAACCTACTAAAGTAGATTGTACAGTGAGGCCTTAACTTTGTATGCCAAAAAAAAGTGTGAAAACTTGAAGGAAAAAATCACTTCCTTTCTTTTTGAAAAAAAACAGGTGTCAAGCTTCTAGTTGTTTTAAGTTTCTAGTTGTTTTAAGCTATATACTAGGAGACGGAGGTTTCGTAAACTAACTAGTGTTCAACTTGAAATTTGAATCCCTCCACTCCAAAATATGGCTACACTGACTGAACTGAATCCGTTGTCTAACTAAGTTTACACTTGCATTGATATGCTTTTCACCTCTGGATGGCCAAACACTCTGTGAACCGAGGCTGCCCATGATCTCAAAATACCATAAAAGAGAGAGAGAGAGGCTTCCGGACACATTGCTCGATTCATATACCAACCTTAAGGCCTGTTTGGAAGGCTGGTATTCGGTCCAAAACTATTGTATTTTACAGGCCTGTGTACTTTTTTAACCTGAGCCTCTATTTGATGTTTGGATGATCGGTCAGCCCATTTATTATACACCCGGATTGGGCCAAAACCACTGGGAAAAAATAATCTCCTCTTGTGGTCTGGAAAAAGAAACGACATGTACCGAGAGGGAGGGGGAGCGGGCGCCGAGCGCAGGTTCGCGGGCGGCGGAGGCGAGGCGGGGCCCGAGCGCGGCAGATCCTGGCGGCGGCGAGGTGGGGCCCAAGCGCTGCGGATCCTGGCGTTGGCGGCGAGGCAGGGCCCGAGCGCGGCGGATCTTGAAGGCGGTGCGGAAGCAGGGCCCGAGCGCGGCGGCTCCCGTCGGCGGCGGCGAGGCGGGGCTCGGGCGCGGCGGCTCCCGTCGTCGCGGCGTCGGGAGAGGTCGCCAGCGCTGGCCGCGGACGAGCGGTGAGGAGGCGGGCGGGGAGAGAAGAAGCCGTCGCAGTGGGGGGAGGTCGACGGCCACCACCGCCGGCACGCCGTCGTTGCGAGCAAATCTGGCCGTTTCGGGGTTGGGGGGAGGCCGACGGAGAGGGAAGAGGCCAGGGTGGCGTTGGGGGAGGGCAGCGCCGGTGGAGGTCAAGGTCGACGGGGCGGCGCGGAGAGGGAGCGAGGTAAAAGACCGAGATGAGGAGGCGTGGGGAAACGGGAGCAACCCATATGTTTATCCAACGGAATTAATTCACAGTTGGTTTTCTTTGTGCACTAAAAATTACAAGCGTAAATTAGTTACAAGAGAAATAATACATGGAACATCCAAACAAGGCCTTACTGTGTTTTGGATCATATACTCAGTAATGAAAACAGAAACGTCAGTGCAAACAAGAGCGATGAACCTTACTGTGTACAGAAAACAGAGACTAGACACAAGACTACTAGAGGAGGGAGAACCGAAGCAGATGTAGAACATGAGCATCAGAAAGAGCACCTCGTTCCCCGACGGATCGACGAGCGAGCCCATGGTCAGCACGGAGCGCATGCCTCCACCTCCTCCTCCTCCCCCCTCCGCCACCGCGTCCTCCGGATCTCCACCCACCATGGTTCAGTCTCAGGGCCCTCTCCTCCGCTTTGCTAGCTCCCTGTGCCTGTGCCTGTGCCGCGCCGGTGCTTGATGCCTGCCGTGCGCTGCGTTCTGCCAGCAACTGCTGCAGCTGCCAACCAGCTCTAGCTAGCTAGGCTACGCGCCCTCGCCCGGCACCACAGATATAAATGGCCAATGCGGTGCAGCCGTTTGGCGCGGCCTTTCTGGGAGCAGCCGCGCCCATCATCCGTCCGTCGCTGTACAGGAGAGGCGCCGGACAGGGCCAGGCCGCAAGCCGCATCGGTGCGTGCCTTTCAAACGCGTTGGTTGGCACGGCTGCGGACGCGAGGCGGCAGGCTGGCGTTGGCGCAGGTGTCACTCTGGGAGCGGAGGGCAGCGCTGCGGGACCGGCCGGACAACGGAACGGAGCCCGCCTTTTTGGCGTGCGGACGTGCGGGGGGTACGTGGACGTGGGGGCGGGCCAAGTGCCTACGTCTGTGTGCGGTGGGTGGAAAACGACGGGACGAGGAACGCGCCCGCCCCCACTCCGATCGTCGATCGATCCCCCGCGAGGCCGCGACGCGCCTGGGGCCTGGGGCTAGGGACTCGGGGTGGTGCCGCTGCCGCCGTGGCGCGGCGTGCAGGGCTTCTCGTCCCGACTTCTCACGGGCGGCGTGCGTGACCGGTGACCCAAGGCCGACGGGTACACGTGAGGCGTGGCGTCGTATCAATTGCCTCTGCCTTTTTCTCTTCTGTAGGAGAAACGCGTCAGCGGGGAGGGCCTTCGCCGTGGCGGCTCGGCCGCGCGCGCCGGCGCCGCAATCAAGGAAAGAGCTCGGATGCGCGTGTCCTCGACACGCGCCGGCGGCGGCAGCCGAGAAACGCCTTCTAGGCCGTTCCGCCGTTAATCAGCTTCACGCTTTGGACGATCAGCTGGAAAGAAAGGAAGAAGGCGGGCAGCAGATAGGATCGGACTAGCACACGTACGGCTTGCGGCTAGGCTGCCACGCCACGTCTCACGGAAGGTGCATGATTGACGTTCGTCCCGGATACTTGCGGCTGCGTTGCATCTGAAGCGATCAAGCAACGCCGATCGCACGGGCGACGTACGTGCTACGGGACTAGTTTTGGCTGGCCGTCTCTGCGGTCCTGCATGCCGGGTGCACACGTACGTTGCCCAGCCGTCTCTTGCACACGAAACGGTACGGAGAGTCTGTGTTTGCTCTCTATCTATGAGGTGACTATGATTTGCTCGAATAGCAGATGCCGTTTAGGCCTCCTCAACCAGCAAGTCATTCAAAGCCACATCATCCGTTGTTTGATCCCAAACGAACACATATCAAGAGTCCAGGACGGACGATGAACTCCCTGTGGCGAAAGCAACCACCGCAACCATGCCGCCAACCACAAGGCAGCGACACGTCACACGTGGTCTGGTACCCCGTCCGTCGCGCTAGCGCAGCAACAGGCCAACAGCTCGGGGCTTGGAGCTACAAACAAAGCGGCGAACCGCGGGACCTGTCCTCAACACCCTATCAGCATGGCCCAAGACACCCCCACGCGCCCCCGTCGCTTTCAGCATGGCGCCGCGCTGGCCAGGCGCAGCCGGGGCACCGGGCACGCGCGGCAGCCTGCTCGGAAGTCGGAACGTTTGGTGAGCTCGATCTCCTCTCGTCGCCGTGACGGGGGTGGCGCTGGGCCTGCCCGCCGGGGAGCCCGTCCGCCGTGCCAAGTGCGGCGCGGGTTTTCCTTTTCCCCGCCCTGCTTTTCGGCTCTCAGTCTCCTTTCCTGGCGGGGACAGGTGTGTGGCGCGTGCTCGGTCGGCTACCTCTAGCTGGGCGTGGAGTGGCGAGACGAACCGATGCGATGCTGATCCGCTGGCGTCCGCGACACCGGACGGGAGGAGGGGATAATCGAGCGCCGGCAGCATGGGCATTTGCAACTGGACAGTGCCGGGCCGGAGACCTTTCGTCAATGTGTCGCGTAAGAACGCCATTGGTGCTATGACCGTGCCTCGGGGACTCGTGATTTGGTGAGAGGCGTTGGCTCTTGACAGGTGGAGCACTGGCGTAGGCGAGGGCAGTTGATCGGTCAAGCGTGCCAACGAGATTTTTTTTTCTCGTAGGGTGTTCCTTGAGCTTAGGGAGCTTTTTTTTTCTTTGTGATGGTAGTTAGGTTGGCTTGAACACTACGATCACTTTCTGTTCCTTCTAGTACGTCGAGTGCTAATGCGCTTGGCTTCGTAATCTCCTTTCTACCTTTCCAGATTCCCAGGCCGGAATCAGCAGTTTCGCAGCAGAAACGCCGCGCCCTGAAGGGTTTCTTCACGCAGCCTCCCGCTGTCTTTCCACCAGAGCCCGTATCTGGCCGCAGATTTGCACAGTCGTGGGCTCGTGGCAGGAAGGTTTCTCACACTTCACAATTACAACACTAATTTGTTGCTCAATGCTTTGATAGAGTGCCGGCCACATTTTTGTCTGCTTCACTTTTGCTCTGCATAGGTGGGGTGAACGCACAGGGCAAACATAACAGTCACAGACTTAAAGTGTGACAGTACAAGCGACTATGTTTTGGGAGTTCTAGCTTTGTTAAGACATCACATCAGTATCTATTATCTACGCACATCAGTAAAAGGAAACAAAAGAAGGGCCCAGGATAGCCCACAAGAAATCGATGTAGTGTGGTGGAGTGATTGCATTGATTATTGATTAAAATACTTCTACACAGGACATGCGTGATTACACCAGGCTAACAGTTTCATTTAGACAAGTCGGGGGGCCATCAGTCATCAATCAGGTACGATCTAATCATAACGCCCTGTTGCCAACCGCTGATGGAACCATTCCTCTGGTGGGGTGCTCCCCGCTCCAGCTCAAGCAGCACATTACCGGAGGCATCATGATATCTTCTTCGCATCCAGAATGTGACCGGCTGACCATGGGGGCTATATCTTCTGCTTCAATGCTTGACGTAGCTGGACCTTGTTGCCGTCAATCCCTGCCTCTAGAAGCTTGGACTTCAAGCTCTGCTTCTGCACTCCTCGGGGCCATTCAATGCATCCTTTTATAGCCCGAACAATGTCTGGGTTTAGCAGGTCTGGCCTCCATTGTCCTGTGCTTTGCGGACTGTCACACACTTCACCGTTCTTTGGATCAGGAGATCTGGTGACGTTTGACATTCTGGCATTTGATAATCTACCATTGAGTGTATTGGATCCCATTTTCTTATGGTCAGCAGTACTGGATGATCTCCAAAGTCCGACAAATGATCTTTTACTCCGAGACCTCCCAGCAGTTGTTGAACAAACTTCACTGATCTCACTATGTGCCTGGTCATTGTCATAGTTTTCGTCCCCATCAGTTCCACTCACTGAAGCATCGTTTTCTCTACAGAAACCATTTACAGACGGCTCACTTCCCCCAGGTGAATTACTAGAGCCATTCTCCTCAACTTGGCTTACAGTTTCCCATCCACTATCATCTTCTGCCTCCTCAATTTGGCCACGAGGCTGATTGCAATATCTTCTTGCTTGATTATCCAAGAACACATCAGTTTCAGGGCTAGCTGTATGGGCTTTTGATGCACGACTTTTGGGCTTATTTCCATTACATTGCACAATCACCTTCTCAGCTACATCTTCCCTTTCCTTGAGTTCTTCAAATACAGCAAAAATGTCCTCTGTGGTGGGAGGGGGTTTGTAAGAAAACCCATTGATACCATTGATCTTCGTAGAGCAGATTGCTTCCTTGAGCCTTTCTGCTTCCCTAACTATTCCTATTTCCAGATTACTGCCTGGTTGGGAATGAAGCAAATACTCAAGTTCATCCTGAAGTTTCCTCAGCTGAGAATACTTATTCTCAAGTGTAATCTTTGCATCAACAAGCTTCATTTGCACCCTCTCTTCACGCCAAACCTCAGCCATCTGGAGCATCTTCTTCTCTTCCTCCAATTCATCTCTGATCTTCATCGATTCACTTCTCATAGCCTCAACCTCAGCTTTGTCTTCTGCAATCTCCTTTGCTAATTCATCACAAACCTCTTCCATGAGCAGCCGAGCCTTCCTCTCCTTCTCATAATCTTGCAAATAACGCTTTGCAGCGAGCTTCATCTCAGATAGATCATTGAGCAGTTTGGAATTCATCATTTCTGCCCGCTGTCGCTGTTTCCTCTCCCGGTTCAGTTCTTCCTTGACAGTATCTAAGATGTGGTGAACTTTATCATGTTCCCTGCTCTTCCATGAAGCCTTTTCCTCTGCGATATTTTTGACCAAGTGATCAAGCTGCTTCTTTGTAGACCAACACTCTGCTTCAAGCTCATGAATCTGGTTCTGAGCCACCATAAGCTCCTCCTTCAGTGAATAAATTTCTCCACCAGCATCCCTCTGATTGTGTCCAATGTAATCATAGTCTGCGCCCTGGGAAGCTTTCATGAATTGATAGTTCCACTTTGTTGCCATTTCTGTTTCTATTTGGCGCACTGCAGAATGAGCTTCCATCTGTTTGTAGTAAACACACATGTCACAGATAAAATAGGATGGGGTAAAGATCCCACAATGGTAATAATACTTCAGAAAATATTGGAGCTATGAAAATGGTGTACCTCATGTGGGACATGGCTAACAGTCCTGTTGCCTGTCCTGCCTTGGATAACTGATTTGTAGTGCTGAAAATGATCAATCGTGTGTGGGCGCTTTGAACTGGACTGCAGTTTCCAACAGCATGAACTGTTAGCTGAACAGTGACATGAAGAAAAAGGGAAGGTCTACTTTTTAATACACAATCACACATAATGTCAGCATGTGAAATGAGGTAAAACAACAAATAGAAGTAAATCAGTTGAATCATTGCTGCCTAAGCAGCATATATGCCTTTGTTAAAAAAATTCTATAACAAAGGGAAACTACCTTCATCAAACAATTAGAATGGCAATTGGGAAGGGCTATCTAGCAATCTAGGGACCACTGAAGCACCATGGCTACACACCTACACTCAAAAAAGGCTACAAGTCTAGAAGAGTACTTATGTCATGGATTGAAATACCACATCATTTAGTCTGAAATGATGAATAAATCTAAAGTTCAAAATTAATGATCTGAACAACAATGATAAGTAAATTGGAAAACAAAAAAGTGAATTAACTAGATCTAACATGAGGCAAACTAGCACAATATTGTTCTTTAATTAACAGGGGCATGGCGCTAAAAGTGCCAGCTGGATATCAACATCTACAAGCTGATCTCAATGCACATGGTGACCAGTATGCAGTTTGGAATGTTTACTCAATGTTGATGAGTATCCCAAAACCTAATCTATGAGGATTTTCATACCAAGAGTTCCCTAGAAATTCATCTCTCCGTCCATTGGACTTATTACAGATGGTTTAACTTTTTGAATGCCTAATATTTTAGTACCAAACATGATGTTTCAGCACACCTTGAACTGGTAAGCTTGAAATTGTTCATCATGGATGCACAGACATTAGCATTTTTCTCTAAGTCAGTGCACACACAATAAAGGTTTCTGCACCATTGGAAAACCCACGATGCTAGCTTAAACGAAGTAATGAAGTGCTGGTACTTGAGAGTAAACGCCTAAACAGATCCGTATGAGCCCGCGGAACGAAATGGTCAGAAAAGCACAAAATGTATCCAGCCTCGACACCAGAAGTGTCAACACCAACAAGATTAGTTCCCAACAATACGATACCGACATTTCTCCAAAACCGCACATAAATGATGAACTATGTGCCAAAAGTGTCACCACCGACACCAGCGACGCTACCAAAGCATAGCTATCTACAACCCTAGAAGGCTAAGAACACAACAATCTCGACACCCAAGCAAACCATTGACAGAGATCTCGCGGCACGCTCACCTCAGCCCTCCGTCGCACCCTCCCGGGCTCCGGCGGCGGCTGCATTCGCCACAGCGCCGAGGCAATCTCCCTCACCGACAGGGCCGCACCCGCGCCGGGACGGGAGGTGGAGCGTCCTCCCGCGTCCAGGGGCCACCGGACCGGTGGGGTATCCGGTGGGGGCTGCGGCGGTGGCGTCGGCGGGGCGGCCCCGCGGCGGGCGGCCGCGAGGCAGGGGCTCTGGACGCGGACCCGGCGGGCGCGGCGGCGGGAGGCGGAGCCCGGGCGCGGGGGCGTGGCTGCTACCTGCGGCTCGGGGCTGGCCGGAGGATGCGGGCGGCGGACGCGGTGGATGCCGGGGCGCGCCATGGACGGACGCGGCTGCCACGGCCAGCGGATGGTAGCCGAGGTGGTGGTCGCGGGGGGCGGTGGCCCTGGCCCCTGGCCGTGAATAGCAGCACGGGTGTGGGGGTGTGGTGGGGCGCGTGAGATCTGGGGGTATCCGACGCCCCTGGTAGCGTTGCGGACTGGCAGTGCCTGTGAGTAGTACGGAGGATGTCTCTATCACCAGTGAGGAGCCGAGGACGCTTCATACACGGGAGCTTTGCTGTTGCTGCTTTGTTCCGAATTACAAGGCACTCTAATTTTATTTTGTGTTAAACATTTTCAACTTTCATTAGCTTCTTAGAAAAAATTATACTCATATATAAGGTCTGTTTGGTACTTTGGTTTGATATCAAAGTATACCAAAATTTAAAAACTAAATCGACTTATTAAAATTTTGATGTGACAAATTTTGGTAACAAACCAAGCACATCAATAATAGTGTGATCGGAAGCACTATTTGCGATGTACTGCACAACATGCTGGCTGCAAAATCCATATCTCACATTTGTCATTCGCAAATCGCAACGCTATAAAGTTCCCTCTCAACCCAAACACACACAACTCTGCTAGCCCCTACCTAAGGGTTAGTTTGATGCCCTTGAATTGGAAAAGTTTGGAGGCATTGTAATGAGTATAAATCTACAATATATTAAGATCTTTCACAATTTCTCCCAATTTACCTCAATTCTCTCAACAAAAGTATCCAAACTAGCCCTAATTTGAACGTTGAAGTGGGTGTAACATGAGAGATCATTAGCTAGTCTATTCAATTCAAGAAATTAATTCATCTGACAACAAAGAGCCAAGGTAGCACGACAATCGATCTCTAGGTTTTCCTACCTACACCACACATTTCATGCGCAACAACTTAGCGTAAAGTTGATGTCACTAAAAAATGTAAACGGATGTACAAAACACAATATATACAATAGAGTGAAGTTAAAAATATACATGATTAGAATATTAGATAAACGGTTAGTGACATTAGTCTAACCTGAGATGGTGAGCGGCGCGAGTTCGCGACGTGCATTAGAAAAGACCGCAGTACTCATCACCGCAACATCCATCATGGCAGGGGCGACTTAAAAAGGCAAAAACCTACGTTCAGGGGAAAAAAAAAAGGCAAAACAACGTCCGGCGCTGTTCATGCACGGCACGGAGCCACGGAAGTGTGCCGTGCTCCTCGTAATAGGGGGACGAAAATACCTTTTTTAGCGAATGGGGATGAGAAGGTTTGCATGCATGCAATTGAGCGTCTCAAGTCTCATCAGGAAAGACCTTTTTGGACGGGAAAGTCCGGTTTTCCGGACCGGAATTCCGTTTTCGAACTACACCAGAAAGTGGATTTCGGTCCGAAAACGGTGTTTTTTGGTTCTAACTTTAATATGAAAGTCAAAATTTTTTGTCAAATCAAAATTTTTGCTACAGTAAAGCGGAAAGGTGAACCTGAGTCTCATCCGTGCATGGTGCTAGTAGTTTTTCTTTGGAACCTTGTGTCAATGTTCAAGTTGAACTGTTGAGCTGCGGCACCTGCTTTTAAGAGGCCCATGTCATCGGGATTCCACAAGGTCCTGCAGCCCATTGGAGGCCCAAGTTTGTTATTTGGACCAGGGAAAGCCTCTTTCAAGCCTAATAGAGCGTTTTTACGTTAAAAAAAAAGCCTAATAGAGCGTTTTCTTAATGATCGACTCGGTCATAAGCCTAGTTAGACAGCCCAGCCCGTTTAGGCCGTTTTATGACCCTGGACCTCGTTCTGCTCCCCGAGTGACCAGCCAGAATCACCACTTCAGCCGGAGAGCTGCTACGGAGAATCTGAAGGCAACTGGAGATTCCACTGCGCCACGTCGTTCACACAGGGAGAACGAGATCGGTGCTCCTTATTCTCCGTCTCTCGTCGCACTTTTCTCTATCTTGGCACGCTCGCGAAGCGTTCAAGATCGATGGCCCGGTTCAAGACTGGCTTTGTATGCAGTTTGCACACTATAAAAATATTTAGCTTTTGTCCACGAGACCACTACGACCAAGACTGCAGTTTAGGTCCCGTGCGGGTGCGGCCATGCAATGCAAATCGCCTCACCTGTGAGGCTGTGACCTGCCTGCAGTCCGGGGACCCGGGCAACGACAGCGAGTTTGCTCCAGCCCGCCGAGAAATCCAGAGAAAAGTGGAGACCGCTTCCTTTTGCTGCTGCTGGTGGTGAACAAGTCGGTGGAGCTGGCGATTATATCATCCCTGCTTTAGCGTTGAAAATGCTAGCCCTGCATGGATTAAGGACCAATACGATTTTTCATTAGAGGTAGCCGATTCAGCCATGGTACGCAAGGTATCAGATGGAACCCACACGTGCGGCTGGAAGTCTTAAGCATTTTGTTGACTGCGACTTCCTTCCTGCATGCGCTCCCAAAAATCGTCGTAGAAATACAGAGCAGACGTCGTAAAAAGAGACATGATAAAAACGTTAAAACCGTGCTGGTGGAACAACACAGAGACCGGGAGTCTGCCATTTTTTCCGTTCTACTCACGGCGCTAAACAAAATGGAGCTGCCTCGTCGTCGACAGGGAAGTTTGGGCTCGACTGCTCGAGGTGGAGAGTTATCTCATTATCTGACACAATTCTTACACAAAAACGACTACTATCACGAACTGTTGTTTAGGCAAGAAGCTGACATGTGTGCATGCGTTTGGTTGGGTGCTGGCAAGAAAGGAAGAAAGAAACGTGAGGGCGCCATTTCGGAGGAAAAGAAAAAGAATAATGCGGTTGGTTGAGGACTACTCCCTTCATCCTAGAAAACAAGTCGTTTTGGGTTTGTCCTAAGTCAAACTTCGTAAAGTTTGATTAAATTTATAAAAAGTTATATCGTCATTTACAGAACCAAATTGATACTTAATGAAAATATATGTGATAAGGAATCTAACAATACTCATTTGGTACTATAAACATTTACACTTTTTCATATAAATTTGGTTAAACTTTAAAAATTTTGACTTAGAACAAACTCAGAATGACTTATTTTCTGGGACGGAGAGAATATTTTTGAGTTTACTGAGTTAGTCGTACCTAATAATATGCGCTGAAGGGCTGCGCTCCACCTGCAAGGCTACATTTTAGGGTTCAAATCGAGATGACAGGTACGAACACGAGCTAGCTTCACCAAACTGTTCAGCTAACAGCACGACAGTTGCTTATTCTACTACGTACTTTCAGAAGCACGCTCTTGGTTGTTTCTCACGAGGGCCACAGGCTGACAGGCAGAACGGAGCAGCTCCAAAACCTTTTGCGAACCAAAGGTGCAACTTTTATTCGTTCACTCTCGATGTGTATACCTTTCTAGTATTTATTTTTTTTTAAAAAAAAAAAACTTCCTTTTGAACTTTCTGATTGTGTGGTCACTGCACCAATGCTGATGGAAATGAGACCGGCCACTCTCAAAGCTGAATTCCGATGCGACCGTTTGTGAACCGATCGAAAAATAATGCTTTGCTTAGTTTATGTATACCTGCTGCAAGAGTGATGCCAGGGATGACGCCGGAATCCTCCTCGTGCATGGTCGCGGATCACAAGCGATTCATGGTACTAGTCACATTTTATCTATGTGCTCTTTAATTATCACTGATTGGCTGGTTGCCATATGCGCACGTGCACCCGGCCAAGCAGATTTGGTCTCATCCGTTCTCCCTGTTTTTTTCCCGCTGTGACCGGCCTCTCGATGAAAGATTAGATTGATCGCGTCATTATCTCTTTTCCTCTCATTTGTTGTCGGGTGAAAGTCGTGCTTCATTTTTCTCGCAATGCAAGGAACGTACTGCATCCTCTGTGTTCTGTAAAAGCGAAGTCGTTTTCGTGATCTGCATCGCCCGATCGACCAAAACGAACCATTAGCCCGGCATCTGCTGCGGCCATGGGAGTTCCGACTTATAGCTTATTACGAACGATCCTCCTTTATTTGTCCGAGAGCTCCCAGCTACAGCGGAGGGAGCGCCACGCTGAAGCGGGCAACACCAATTAACATGAGGTCAAGTTGGGACTGCTATGCTATCAATCGCAATCTCACCTCACAAGAGGGACAGAATCACAGAATTAAGCCGCCGCACGCAGAATTTTCTGAACCGGTGTGCTGTACCGGCGGTTCAGCGGGTCTTCATCAGGCACCCGGTTTAGCGTAGCGAGGGTCAGAACGATGGCAAGGAAGGGGATTAATTAATGTGGCCATGGCACGGCCGGCACGCTAACGAAGGCCGGGTCGAGCTTGGAAACTTGAATGGGTTAGGCTTGAACCACATCTGTGATAAATATCCCGTTCACATTCACTGCCAAGTGATGGATTATTCCGTTCAGTCTGCTTCCTTGGGACCCTTTGAGAGAGACCATTAATTCCAGTTCAGGCTCCTGCTTGCGCACGCACGCAGTCACCTAATCACATGAAGAATCCCATCAATTCCGTGGTAGCGTAACAAGGACCGGGATCACAATTCCGGCCGGCCGGCCGGCCGCAAAAATTGCTGTCGAGCAGGAGCACCAGTGCACCACAACTTCAATTCCTGCGCTAGCTACATAAAGCACCTGGGTTCGCCGGGTCTACCAGCTGCGCAGGCTGCTAAACGAGAACGAACCATGCATGAACGGGCAGGCGAACGGAAGTGCTTGGCGCACCATGGTCCGCGTGGCCCCGTGCAGCCGCCGGCTGATACCATTGTCCCGTTTCCTAGTCGTTTCAGCTGCCAGTCGAGCTTTGCCGTTGCCGTCCCCCGTGGGAGAGAACTCTGACACGCAGCATCTCTCTTTCTCGTAGAGTCAAGTTACGCACGCCACCGGCCCGGACCGGGATATGGGGTGTGTTTTGATGGTTGAAAAAAACATTGTTCCGAACTGAAAAGCATTGTAGAACCACTGTAGCATTTTTCATTTGTTTGTGGTAAATATTGTCTTACTATGGTCTAACTAGGCTCAAAAGATTCGTCTCGCAAAGTACATCTAAACTGTGCAATTATTTTTTTATTTCATCTACATTTAGTATTCCATGCATGTGCCGGCATTTTGATGTAACGGGAAATCTTCTTTTTGCTTAGTGAATTTTGTGAAAAAATTGGTGTACTAAACAGGGCCATGGTGGACAATATGCAGCCTTTTCATTCTGCGCAGGTCGCACAGACCTGCTCTCCGCTGCCACGAAAGATCGCTCGTTACGGATCACGACTACTAGTGAGTCGTGAGCTACCTAGGCAGCCGTTTCCTCTACCCGAACGTACGCCAATTGCCAAGCGCAGCGGCGGCAGCGCAGGAGACGATTCGTCTCTGTGGTGCAGCGCGGGAGACTTCTTCAGGGCGCAGTGCAGGTGCAGGTACAATAATGTACACCATCAGGAACATAGAATCTCGTACGTATGTATGTACATATATATATTCCCCGTGTGTATTTATATGTCCTCGCGAACCAATGGGCAATGACCCTGGCACTTCACTTCCCGGCGTACCCGCGCGCCGCGGCCGGTAGCCCCGGCGGTGTGCTACTGTGCTCGGACAAGCTGGATATCGATCTGCATCTGCCGGTGCATTCTAGTCTACTAGTGCTATAGTAGCCATGTCCATAGTATTAGTATTCCTATCCGCATCCACCAACACAAGGCACCGCTGCTAAAAATGCCTCGCGTCCGATGGCGTCGTATGTGAAAGTACTATACGTCTATACCTACTCTGCTGAGTGCTCATACAGAACAGGATCAACGCCGAAATATACGTCTCACCCATCGAGCCCCCGATCGAACGCGTTGACGTCCTGAACACCCCAACCACGCAGCCAGGCCAGCTTCTTCGACCTGACAGTTTCCATTACGTTCCACTCCTGTACAACGGTAGGTCGCGGATCCGATCCTCTGCAATTAGCTCGCACATCGGTGTCTCGTTTCTGGTTGCTACCGCGACTACAATAATAAAAAGGGCTCTAGGTCAATACAGTAATGCATACACACTGAGGTCGTCCTCCTGTACCTCCAAAACGGTGACATCTGCCGGCCATTCTCAACCCATAAACCTAACACTTATTATCCTATGCAGGCCATTTTCCAGCAATGATGATTAACAGTAAGCTACTAACCAAACTAAAGAATGGCCCAATGTGCATCGACACCCAGGCTCCAGCTCTTGCCTATGTGTTGGTGACCTTCGCAGCTAAGTCACCGGTCACCCAACGGAACATGTCGAGAACCTGCAGGGCTGCACCGCGGTGCTAACCATCAATGGAAGTCTACTCGGAGAGGCACATGCTAATGCGATCACATCAGCCATCTCCCACCCCGGCAAAAAAAGGCAACACGCAGGGCCGGGGCCGGGGCACCGTCACCGACGAGCCGGCCGACGCCAACGCCACCGAAACAGGGCGCTGCAGCCTGCCAGTGCCAGGTACGCACGCGGCTACGGCGCCGCCGCCTGTGTTGCCCCCAGCCGCAAAAACCATGCGCGCGCGCGCCGCGGCTAAAGCATCAGTTGCTGGCCGCGGTGTCGCCCTGTCACCACCGGATAGCGCCATAGCGGTGGGCCGGTGGCCCGTGCAGCGCCCGTGCCCCAGCGGGGGAATCCCCTGGAAAAGCCGCGTTCCCACCGCGAGCGCCGGGGCCCGTCCAGCCCGAGATCCCCCGGCGCCCCCGCGTTCAGACCGGCGGACCCCCACGGCGCCGAACCACTCGTCGCTTTCCAACTCGGCGTCCACGCTGGACTCACACGCCCACGTCGGAGCCCGGGACGGTCGCGCTCGCGCCTGCCTGCCTGCGCCTGCAAGCCGCCGCTGCCCCCTCAAAACTATAAAACCTCCCGTCCCGACCCGAGCCCGGTCTTACAAACACCACCTAATCACACACCAACAAAGCAGCAGGCCAGCAGCAGCGGCGGTCGATCGGCGACTCGCCGTACCTTTGATGGGAAACTGCGCCGTGACGCAGCACGCGGTGACGTCGTGGGCGGACGACGGCGAGTGGGATGGCGTGGCCGAGGAGGAGGAGGAGCGGGGCGGCGCGGCCCAGGCCGCCGCCGGGACCAGCGGCAGGAAGGAGGAGCGCGCGGCGGAGGTGACGATCAGGATCACCAGGAAGCAGCTGCAGGAGCTGATGGAGAAGCGCGCCGGCGGGCTCCGCGGCCTCAAGAGCCGACGCCGGGCCGCGGCTCAGCTCCTGGCGGACGTCATGGACGCCGGCCAGGTCTACCACCACCTCCAGCACGGCAGGGTGCCGCACTGGAAGCCCAAGCTGCAGAGCATCCCGGAGGCCGTCGAGCCGTGACGCGCGCGGCGCATTGCAAGCTGCCATGGCGTTTGCCCTGGCTGGTTTCTCTTCGGTTTCGGTGGCTTCTTCGCAGCTGTAGGCTAGTTTGCAGCTTTTTGGGTGACTCGATGCGTCATTCTTTTAGTTCGGATGCGATATGCGACGAACCATGTACATAAGTAGGGTTAGTAAAGACTGAGCCGTACGCTGTCAGTACAAAACTTGCAAAGTGTGAATTTCACGAGCAATCACCCATGTTATTACGATGCAGAGCATGAGAGCGGGATCAGTGGCTCCTAATGGTCATCTAGACTATGGTCAAGTGAATCCAGTTTGTCTGGTCGTGTGCACCATGCAGGCCTCCATACATACATGTAAAGATATTACGGCAGGGAAAGATTATTAAGCTTGTTAGATGCAAGAGGCAACAATTTATATACATGTGCAATTTTATAATGTTCGGGAAATGTTTTTGTCTTACTGAGCTGAATCTTATATGTATTAACTTCGCTGTATTTTTTGTTCTCATGAGCCTCTCGGTTAGCTGCTCATACTTCTCAAGCTGAATTTCCATGCAGTGCAAAATATAAGCAGGAACTAGCAAGGAAAGCCCAGCAGGAAAAAGAACACTATAGCTAGTTAGGAAAAAGGAACATCTTTTTGGTGAGACGTGACCCAAAGAACCCTATGAAAATGCGCCAATGGCTCACCTCATCATTCTGTCGGGATCATGGCACCTTCACTACAAAATGGAGGTCCACACATTTCGCAGGTCAAAAATTACCATAAACTCAGCTCAGTGGTTACCGGAGAAGGTGGAGATAAAATGGCCGATCCGCTATTAGCAGTAGGTGCGCACCAACACGTTGACAAGACGAGGTCCAAATCAAGGTTGCTCGACGTAGCAATCAGTGGATTAATTCATAAGTAGTAGTAGGCTAGTAGCTAGTAGTTGCCGTAGTGTTGCTGTCGTTTTGACCGCTTGTGTTGCTCTCTGGCCCCCGCCTTCCGAAGTTCTGGAGGTGGCATTTTCCAGCAAAGTGACACATCACACGCATCGGTATCTATGAATTCTAACCACTATTGAGGTGATGTATTGCCGGTGTCTTCTGTCCTGATTCCTGAAGCTTCAATTCGGTGCTGGTTCCTGGTAGTGGTTAACAGATACATAGCAATTACTATCAAGGCGGATACGTATAGGTTTCAGTGGACTCTGCTAGATGAATTTTATTTTCATGGAAAATAATAGGGACAATGCAGGATCAGGCTGATGCCGAAGTGACGTAGTAATGATCTACTTCCACTTCCACACAGTCATCTAGCAGCAGGTTAGGTCTGGATATTGTTTAACAAGGCAGCAATAGAATTCTCTCGAGGTATATTTCCTCTGTATCAATAGATTTTAATAACATAGTGTGGTGCGTGAAGCATTTGATATAGCTGAATGCTTAGTTGATTACCACGATTACAGCAGATTTGCTTATGCGCATATCTGCATATAAAAGAAATGCACGTGCCCATGCAGGAAAGGACTGCACCGTTGACCCACAATAAAACATGTGGGCTTGGAATTCATGACTTAGATATAAAGAATATTCCCTTGCTGAACATATGGCCTCTTTTAAGTTATTGACAACAGAAGGTATGTGGCAACTGATACAGAACAAATATACACCTATGTTCCAAGCCTTTTATCATAGGACTAGTGGGAAGTTAGGGACTTCCAATTTTGGTCGGTTTTATGAGAGCGAGGTGAGATTTTTCTGAAGTTTCGAACCATCGCAATGCTCTCAAATTAGGTTCTACGGATACAAATAGTTGAGGACAACAACATTAAGAGAACAACAATACATGTGTCTGTACAGCATTGTTAGGCTCAGATAGGATACTATGGCCATGGTTTTAGATTCAGCGCAATATAATTTGCAGTAGCGTCAAGACCTCATTGGCAACAAATTAATTGCCCACTTAGTATAAATTTTTGACTCATCTAAACCAAGATTCCGCAATAATTTATACTTAACTAGGCAATTAATGAGGTGGAAAACTCATTATCTCGCCTTGATCAACTTAGTTGTCCATAATATTAACAAACTTATGTGGAAATTAAAAGTATCCATAAAAATTAAAGTTTCCCGTTGGTATTTTCGTATAACGGTGGTGCTTACAAAGGATATGGATATAACTGGAATGACGACAAAATAGTGTTTTTTTTTCCAACATGAAAAAACAATTACTCCTAAGCACTAACCTAGATCTCAACTAGTAATAATGCATTGCAATTCATCACTTAGGCTGTCTGCACTCATCAAACTCTAAATTTCAACTCTAAAAAAAATATTTCATTCTAGTCATCATGTTTTTAAAATAAAGTTGCTAATTCTCCACACTCATATCAACTCTATACCCCAACCCTACACCAACTACCATTTATTATATCATTTCTTTTCAATCTCTCTCTTTTCCTCACCCAACTGCCTCCCTTGCTGGACGCACCTGCTGCTACCGCTGGACAGGCCATGCATGCATGCAGCGAAGAGAGAGAATGAGTGGGCAGAGAACGCACTGCATATTTGGGGTGAGAGGGAGGCGATTGCACGGTCGAGTCGCGCGTCCAGCTACCCGCTGCAGGGTTTGAGAACTGGAAAACCAACTCTATACATTTAGAGTCCCATATACATCCAACGAGTGCAGATAGCCTTAGCACAACGGTCATCAAATGAATGGGGTGATTGGTGGTATATAGCTCAACTATCCAAAACTAGCCGTTATGAATAGTAAACATTGGATAGTTTGGTGGGTACACATTACTCACATCGGACAATCCAGCGACTGTAGCACCTGAAATGTTCATATGATAGTTTGATCTATGTTTGGGCCGAGGATTATGCTTGGTTTGGCTAAATCAGCCTTGTTCATGTTCTATCTACGATTCAAGCAGCCGAGCCGTGGTGACTATTCACCATTGACAAAGTACGAGCAGGACAAACAATGGTACTGGCGCCCCGTACAGTATCTATATCCTCCCGTGTGTAGAAAAAAAAAACGAAGGGCTCTCATCCACATCGCAGGTGAGGTGATTGACTTCTGATCAATTGTTGTAGGAACGTCGAAATCCATGATGCTCGAACGTTGGGTCGCAAGTTACACAAGGCGACGGTTATGAACCGGCGCGATATACCGGATAAAAGAGCACGATCGACGTGAGCGAGAGCGTAAAAAAAATAAAATAGAAACAGCATACCCGCCCCCATCGCACGATCTTGTTCATCAAGTGTTGCAATTTCCAATTTAAAAGCAGAGGCATCCGTGGATAACTGGATATGGATGCAGAGTTTTGCAGACACGGCAGCTGAAGCCTTCCAAATCTGTGCCCGGTTAGTCGGTCGCACACGATGACGCCAACACCATCGGCGTTCGCGGAGACCGGACAAGACACCGGAGAGGATTGAAGGACCCCGTCCGTCCCGTCCCCGGTGGCTTCATCAGCGGAAGATCCTCTTGAAAAGCCGCGTTCACACCCTCAGCGCTGCTTCTTCGCGTGGAAAGAAAAAGAGAAGATGCCTTCTCCCCCACCAGTTTCCCACCCACGTCACACGGTCCCCCCACCACCCGGTCGTGGCCACCCAGCGCCTCCACATCGCCGCCCGCACGCCGCAGCCTCGCACTAGCGCGTAGCCAGCGAGCTCTAGCATCCATTCTGGAGGCACGCTGGATGGCCGCGGCCGTCCACGTGGCCAGATGGAAAGCGGAAGCCGCCCCCGCGACCCGGTCTCCCGTCCAACTTGGCACGTCGCACCAAATCAGTCTCTAGGCGCCCCGTATAAATAAGCTCCTCACCAGCGGCCCGGGGATAGATCCTCTCCTACTTCTAGCAACGCAAAATCATCGTCAAGGCGAGCAACGCAAACGAGCGCTGATCCAGAAACAAGGGGATCGAGGCCGTTCGTCCGCATCCGCACGCACGCCGGGCGCAGAACAGCTCGATCGACCGCACTCACCGCCGCACACACGCATGGGCAACTGCCTCAAGCCGCAGCGTGCGGCGTCGTGGGCGGACGGCGACGAGTGGGAGGAGGCGGAGGTCTGCTGCAAAGGGCCTGCCGCCGCCGCAGCCGTCGAGGAGAAGAAGGTGGAGGTGAAGATCAGGGTGACGCGGCGGCAGCTGCAGGAGCTGCTGGAGAAGGCCGCTACCGCTGGAGGCGGCGGCGGCGGCAAGGCGAAGGCGCGGCAGGTGGAGGAGGTGCTGGCGGAGCTGATGACAACCGGCAGGGTGTGCTACGGGCGGCAGCACGACGAGATGCGGAGCCGCCAGTGGAGGCCGTCCTTGTACAGCATACCGGAGGCCGCCGCCGAGGAGCCATGAAAGGCTCGCGGGTTTTGGGCCCTGTTATTGGTTGGCCGGCGATCGAGAGGGTGATCAACTCGATCAGAGTTTTCTGTCTGATTAGGTTTGTATGATGTGCATAGTTGTTGTTAGTTGAGCTAGGAAGATGCAGGTTTAATTTAGCGATATTCTTTCGGAAATACTCCTGTACAGGCTTATACAAACTGAGAATTGCTGATAGGAAGCAGACATAGTACCCATGAGTCCTTTCTTAATTCTTAGCTAGCATCCGCCGAACTTCAAATATTTTGTTTACCACTAGCCCTGTTCCTACTTCTTACTGAAGATATACGGTGAAATGACAGCTACAATAGTATATTGAGTGCTTTTATTTGTTCAAAAAAAATACGGATTAGGTGCAGCGTAGCGATCTTGGGGTGCTTTTTATTCCAACCAATGGCTAGTCGATGCAGGCGTTATGTATACTCACCTAGAGCTTCAGGGCCCCCTCCTAAAATCGCAGTCAAACGGAAGCTGTAGCGAAAATGAACAGTTAGGTGTGAGGCCATCCAACCCCGTCTATCCACTATTTCAACTACCTCTCTTTCTGTCTACAGTGCAAAACAGTGGTTTGGACTTTATTTTTGGACCATCTAGTAACAGCAGACTTACCAGTGCTGCGTTGCGTTCTTTGGTTGGAAGCAGCCAAATATAAGCTCCGCATCGAATATTTTATTTTTGAAAACCCTGACAATGAAGACCGACCTAGTACTCCATCATTCTACGGAAGTACAGAGAAAGAAGCCGGTGATAATGTTTGCCGCTGCAGGGGATGAACTGCGCTGGTAAATGTGATATTATGGGTCAAAATACCAAGCCTCTATCCCTGCCTAAAAATTATCCGAAGTTCAGAGGGTTCATCTTAAACTCCCCAAAACCAACCCCTTTTTTTCAGGTGAAAGAGAGACTTATATTGGCTAACCAGAGTCGTTATTACAATCCGTGCTTAGGAGATCATGAACACACGCAGGTGCCTGCCTCAACCAAACCATTGTTTTTATTCTGTCTAGCCAACTGAGCTAACTCATGAGTCTCATGAACAACTTGATTCTCCTATCTCTTAACCTTGGCGACCTTCCACTTAAAAAGATTCCGGCCTATCTCGCAAACTTCTGAAATTAGAAAACAGAGATATGATCTGTCCTCCCCTTTTGCTCGCAGAACGTTCCCCAAGGGCCTGATTGGTTTCCTTTCCACTGGAACTTGGTTCGCATCTAGGAAACAGGCTCCCGCCAGCCATGTTCTGTGGGTGCAAATGGCTTTTGTTTGCTTGCTTGGTTGGCACCGGCCTGGCTCGTAGGGAAAGTGTTTGGTTTGAGAAAAAACAGAAGCACAGTCCACTTTTTACCTCTGGCTGAGCTCAGCTTGTGCTGTCCACTCACGTCGCCAGAGCCAGGCCCTGCGGAAACGAGATTTTTCCTCGCATCACGCCGGCCAAGCTGAAGGGTGCCTCGTGCACCGGGAGAGCCAGGTCCGAGAGGCTATCCAAGGAACCAAACACTGATGAGTTGCATCTCATGGGCCTGGTTGAGGGATATACAGGCAACCAATCAGGCCCCAACCTTGCGCAGTCTGACTCCAGGACCACTGATTCATGGCACCATTGCGGTGCCAACCTGAGGCCCTCTACTCAGGCTCTGGCCTCAACTTTCGCGGTGTTTGCACAATTGAAAAGTGTCGTGCAATCAGTGAAAATGACCATGTCCGCATGGTCTTGGGCAATGACTCTAGCACCAGCTTTCCCTGTTCTTTCTAAGAAGGAACCGTCCACGTTCACCTTGATCCATCCTTCTTCCAGGTGTTGCCACCTAAAATTTATCCGAAGTTCAAAGGGTTCATTTTAAACTCCCCAAAACCAACCCTAACGCAATTCCTTATCATTTTCCGACTCCACATGCACGGAGCTCAGTCACATACACGCATGCGCATTCACTCATTTACGCCACAACGTTTAACATTCGGAGAATAATAATTAGGAAAAAATGCAAAGCACCTAGGCTAATCCCGAAGACTCAAACCCATATGGATTGGCTCCACTGTAACCCAACTAGAGCAAACAGAATAACAGATGGATAGGCTACGCCCATCCCCTCCCCACAATCTATTATATTAATAAGGAAGTGTTAAAAGAAACAACCACGTTCGTCGAGAGGCCCAAAAAATTTTCACGTTAATTGAAAAAAAGAAAAGCCATGTACCATTGAATTTTATGAAGATCTAATGGTCTATATTCCACGCCATGTTTGATCCACCAGACTAAAAAGAAGCAACCACGTTTGTCGAGAGGGCCAAAAAAATCTCACGTTAATCGGAAAAAAGAAAAGCCATATACCATTGGATTTTATGAAAATCTAACGGTCCATATTCCACGCCATGTTTGATCCACCAAACTAAAATACTACGAAAACCCTTTGGTTCTTTTTTTTTCCCTTCTTCCGTGCACGATGGGAGTTCGGACTCAAGGCCTTGGACGGTCTCCCTGCTATCCAACGTCACGTAAGTCCCTTCTTTTTTATTTTTTTTCTTTCCTTTCCATATATATATACACTATGTGGACTCTTTCTCAATTTGAAAGTCCACACAAATTTGATTTCTAACACAGATCAAATCGAATATAACGCTATAAAGTGTTTCTGACAAAAAAACTAAATACTAACGGTATATTTTTCAAAAAAAAAAAATAGCCCATATGCTATGCAAACTTTGATATATAAATAGTTTCTAACATAGTTCGAATATGACATTATACGGAAACTCCAAATTAAATATTTCACGCTACCTCACTGCATGTCATTTTTATTGGTGTGTCTCCTTATCAAGTGACTAATATATGACTTTTCATCAATTCATCGGTCACATTTTACAACTATCTGATATCCATCAAACGGCTCCGGAGGATGACTGACAAAATTCAATTCACCAGTAACATTTTACACGACCACATAGGTGACTGGTGAAATTCAATCCATCAGCCATATGTCAAAATTACATAACATAGTACAAAAAAATTACAGTGCAACAATAAGTATCATCGCCTCTAGAATTACATAACATAGTACAAAAAATTACAGTGCAACAATAAGTATTAATTTTTAATATATATATAGTGATTTAACAAAATAGACACAAAACCATTAGACTGATGGATAAACAAATATCAAACGACTCAAGAAGAGTAAATCTGTTTTTTGATTGGGGACAATAAGTATTAATTTTTAATATATATATAGTGATTTAACAAAATAGACACAAAACCATTGGACTGATGGATAAACAAATATCAGACGATTCAAGAAGAGTAAATCTATTTTTTGATTGTGGATGCAATCCGTATCTAACTATTGACTGGCTTACATATATAAAGAAACTTTAATTCTTACATTAATAAGAAAATCCATATCTAACGAGAATAATTCTCTGAGATCCGATAAATATAAGAGTAAATGCCACCGCAATTGATTAAATTTAGTTAAATCCATCGCCTCTAGAAAGTAGCCATAGATAATGCAATAATCTCCCATACATATTTTTCAAAATATCCATCAATCATGTCACACAATTGGTAGGAATTAGGATGAATCGATCAGTTGGATTTTATGAATCCTTAAACTAACTTTAAAGTTGAAATTTTAAACTAATTTTAAAGTAAAATTTAAATGTCAAAACACTACTTTGATTCCAAAGAATTATTTTTATATATGCATCGTATTTTATAGCATTTTCATATTAGTTGAGAGAGATCGACTTTTAAATGATCGATCATTGGGTATAGAAATTTGGTAGCATGGTGTATGAACTAATAGGTGTATGCATGGATGCTATTATCCATAGAAAATCGATAAAAGACTTTAATAAAAGACCTTAGTGGATGGTGAGGTGGCTTACAACTTGGTGGACTCATGGATGACATGGATATGAGAGAAATAGAGTAAATGATCTACACAATTGACCGATTGTCATGATCACCTAACGGCCTGGATTAATGCAAATACTCCTAATATGATAACAAGTTATGATCATCCAACAATTTAGATTAATCAATCTATTATTGTGTCATCGTCAGCTTAATATTAAAAGAAGCACAACATTTGCCAGGAGTATCTAAAAAATATCATGTTAAAAAGATAAAAAAAAGATTGAACCATTAGATTTTATAAATATCTAACTATCTAAATTCAATTAAGAGCATATTCTAGATACAATTTTTTTTATATAATGTTCGACAGGAACTAAAATATAGTAATCCTACAAGATATTTTGATACAATTGTAAACGTTTCTGAGCTTCCAATCCAACCAAAAAGAAACCAAAACTATCATAAATGATTCTTCCATATATTGTGCAATAGCAATAAATATAACATTTTGACACATATAGTAAACAATCATGAGTTTTCACATCATAGATCAAACTCAAAAAAGAGCTTGGTGAAAATACTGACTCTAATAAAAACAATTCTCAATTTCAATAAATGTGACACTGGCATATTTTATATAATTAATTTGGTCTCCCACAATTTTTCCTAGGCTCAAATTAATTGTACCATCTTATGGCTATGACTAGGCTATATAACTTTTTTTAGTGGAACCATTGATAGTATTATCATGCCTTCGACTAAATCTCAAGGATTAAACCAATTAGTGCATCAAGTTTGGATCAATTAACTAGCATATTACATGGATCGCTGTCTAAGACAAAAATACAACACAAAACAATGTGTAAATAAAGACCTTCTAATGAATCCATATTGTAAATACATAGCTAGAAAATTTAATCAATAATGAAAGTCAAAATAGCTAAAATCAATATTATCATCTTAATAAATAAATCATCTATCTACTAATTCTAATAGCTCTATAATCAAATTAATATGTATAGTAAGCATGAAAGTTTTAAACTAGAAACTTCCTATGAAATAGGACATCGAAATTGCCATTCAAATTTTCTTCTACATAAAGCATAGCAACATCGGCATGGGTACTGATGATTCTTAGGGCCATGGAACCTGACTTGCAATTTGCAAACACCCATCCTTCTGACTGGCTATACATAGCTGCCACACTCCATGATCCAACATGCAACACAAAAGTTGGATTCATGGCATGTAGCGTGTTATTTGGGTTGAAGGATAGAATGCTAATAATTTATATAGAAAGGCCCGATCACGTTTGAGAAATGCATGATTTTCAAATCTACTCTGACCTAAAGCTATGGTGGAAGTTCAAGCCATGCTAGAGAGAGATGACCCTCCCCTATTGGTCGTCTGTTTGGAAACACGGAATCTTTATACTTGGTTTATGATGTTGTATCTAAACATAAGTCAAAACATTAACATCTATAATATCATATAATTGAATTAGCAAAATAAATTTTATGGTGAAATTAACTAAGCCAATTTGATGTATAGATGTTGGCTCCCTTTTCTAAATTTGGTCAACTTTACAGAAATTTGACTTAGAAAAAGTTCATCGAATTATATTTAAAACTGACGAACTATATTTAAAGAACTCTCTACAAGGGTCAACTCACACTATTTTAACGATTATTCAATTATCAAATGCCATGCTCAAGATCATGTTTGAATATCATACAAATCAACACAATGTAATAGTTTGTATAGTCTAAAAATAAATTTAAATAGCTCTGATATTGTAAACCATATACGTATACATACACACACATATGTTTAAAAACATGGATACATATCTTAATATATTAAAATAAGAAATAAAGAGATAGAATGCAGGAAAAATGTATTATTTAGCACTAATTAAAAACACCAAACGTATGTTTGAGCAAAAATATCAAGAAAAGATTAAATTCAATCAAAATCAAAATATAAAATAGAACTAGCTACCCGCGCTATTTGCGCGGGCCATTTTGCTAGTTTAATTAGAACAAACAGTTTCATTTAAGAAGAATCCGTCGCAGTAAATGGGTAAGGTTTCCATGAATTTACAAATTGCACTCCAAAGTCCAAACTTATTCTCCGCCGCATGATTAGAAGGTCTAGATGGGCACGTGAGAGCCGTATGGGGGTACTGCCCTTTGGATATGGGTTTGACAAACAGCATGTGGACAAAACCATATTCCTCTCTATTAGGTGAAAATGTCCATGGAACAAATGTTGTCCTGTATGCACTGGAAGTTGGCCCAAGTTGTCCTATGCATGGGGGTACTACTTCAAGTTAGAATATCGGGGCAGGCACGACATGTTGGAGTTGGACCAATCCAAAATCAAGAATCTTGAATTCTCATGATGAACCTACGACCACGGCCACTCCCCTCTATCGTCGAAAATTCCACCTTTATGATATAGAGATTCCATGGAGCGTCCAGTTCATATATGTACTACAGACCATCACCCGCACGTGGAACTCTCCGCGACCAGGCCATCTCTGACATGGTGTGGGGATCGTTAGCCAGACTTCAAGCCATGCGTGGTTCTGAACCCGGCACGCATTAATCGTTGGTGTGGATATTATTATGAGGTATCCCTGCATGGTGGATTGTTATGAATACGCAAAGGTTTGTATAAATCAACATAGGGCACAGAAAGAGTTGAATCGTCACGCTTTTAAAAAAAAACAAAGATTTTTTTATAAGAAAAGCAAAGAGTTGGAGCTTGAAATCATATTATGTCGAACGAACTGCGCTGCTTCACAATGATGTCTACTGCTTGCAGAGAATAGAAAAAGGGTTACTGCACATGGTAATGTTTAAGCAGGAGTTCCTTATTTCGTTTCAGCTTCTTCTACCTCTGAAATAAATAAACGTGGATTTACCACATCATGACTCATGAGATGCAAATGCAACCCCGCCCGCACAAGTCTCCACAGGAGTTGGTTCGTTTCCGCAAGAAAGCTGCGAGCCAGTAGGGCCGAGATGCCACCAAAGATTCGCTGGTGAGCCCATTCACACCCGCCAGGCCGGCCCAACCGCCCGCGACCAACCCGACCTGCCCCCAGCCGCAAGCCGCGTGCCGCGTTGTCGGTGACAGCAGCAGCGGCGCAGCGCCGTAGAAATCCGCCTTGGGAACGCGTCTCGGCAGCGCATCTTTCTCTCGATTGCCTCGCTGGCGGCCGGAAGCGGATGAGCTCCGCTGACCTGGGGCATGACCTGCACGCCACGTTGGATTCTGGAACCCGCCGCGCGCCGCCCGCCCCCGCGTGACATCACCGACGAAGCGAAACCAACCAGTAGCACAAGGATCGGAACGGCATGTGTGTGCAGTCTCATTGCTGACCGCCTCATTTCCCATCGAAGCAGCTTGCCCGCCCGCCCACCTCCAACTATAAATAGACTTGGAGACCCATTTGCTTACATTACTTATCCGTCTCAAGGCAGCCTGCTGCTTCATCAAGAGATCTAGAGAAAGAATTCAAAGAAACAAGGAGCTTAGCTCAAGGCAGTTCGTTCGGGCCTGCTTCAAGCAGAGAGTCCATGGGAAACTGCACGGCGTCGCAGCGCGCAGTGGAGTCGTGGGCGGACGACGGCGAGTGGGAGGAGGCGGCATCGTCGTCGGAGGGCGACCACCATCACCACCACCACGGCGAGAAGATGGAGGAGGAGCACGGCTCGGAGGTGACCATCAGGATCACCAAGAGGCAGCTGCACGAGCTGATGGAGAAGAACGGCACCGGCCACGGCCACGGCCACGGGCTGCCGGGGCTCGGGAGCCGGCGGTCCGCGGAGCAGCTCCTGGCGGACATCATGAACTCCGGGGAGGTGCACCACCACAAGGAGGAGCACTGGCACTGGAAGCCCGCGCTGCAGAGCATCCCCGAGGCCGTCGAGTCGTGACACGCGCGCGGTGCGAGTCTGATGGATCTCGGTGCTTGGTGATTCTTCAGTAACTCATCAGTCGACAGTTCGTCGTTGTTTTCGCCTTGCTCGGCGTTGTAGTCACTGATTCGTGTAGATATATCGAACTTTCGTATGTGTACATAATTCTAGGGGAATTTTTTAGGTCCGGCAGTTTCAGCTGGGCAAAAGGAATTTGTGCAGGGTCATTTGCTGAAGTTCAGTTCACACTATTTATAATGCTGCACTGCATGCATCATCTTTCGTCGTCTACTCTCCACTGACGGCAGTAGAGCCCCCGCCCTTTTACTTGGTCCGTTCCTCGCGAGGCCGATCAGTGTCCGCGCACCCGGCCTAATCACACCTGCCTTGCGGGCCTGGTGACCATGAATGGCGGACGTGAAGGTGGAGCCGGGCATCAGGCACACCGGCGGAACATTGCGTGGTCGGCGCGGCGCGTGTGGAGACTGGAGAGCAAGGCTAGGCCATCCGGATTTTTGAGCCGGCGTGCACGCTGGCCGCTCCGACCTGCGTGTTCAAGGCTGCACCGCTGGAAGACTGGGACGACGGAGCCGGAGCGCGACGGGTCGCTTGCACCGTCGCGCGGCGTTCATTTTCGGTGCTACTCTCACGGCGCGCCCGGTGGCCCGGGAAGAGGCTTCCACGCAGCCACCATCAAGCTGCTAGTTTGTGGAAACGGACGCGGCCTCTATGGGCTACGGAGTGGCAAGAGGGTATCAAGACTGCGAGAAGTCCTTGTGTGTGTATGTGTGTGAGGGGTGTTAAAATAACCCTCAAATTTTGCATATAAATTTTAACAACCGGGTTTAAATAGATAGGATCATATTTCTATTCATTTTTAACTAAAAATCATCAATGCCTCGTTTTAGATTGTGAATAAACATTTAGACTATGACCCATTGCCACCTCTATATTTATGAAAGACGAGCAAGTTGCATTTGGCGCTTTTGTGCCATTATAAGTTTCCGCGGTCTTAACCCCATGTTGAGGCTAAGACGGCAACAACGGTGGGCGGTGGCGCTGCATGAACTTGGGATATAACCCAAGAGCCGAGCACACGAAGAGGAGAGAATAGGCGAGAAGCCTAGGATGACTGGATTTATAGGAGGACGAGGGAGATAAGGGGAGGTCCGGGACCGAAGCGTTGTGGCCGGCCTTCAATGGCCATGATCCCGAGAGTTAGGCTAAGATTACAAATCCGCTTATTTCACTATCTATATTTTAAATTTTACTCACATGCGTTTGTATACTTTGGTGATCTTAGCATTAAGACCATCGAGGCATGGATGCAAGGAAGAAACAGAAGACGGAAGGGGATCGATGCGGGAGGTGATGAGACATCGAGACAGGGCTAGGAGGTGTGCGTAGGAGTTTTGTTGGCGTGAGAATAGTGGCTGGCTCGCACGAGGAAATTAAGAAGTGGCTAGGACCGGGAGGTAGGGGAGAAGACGACGAGTGTGCTCGCATGCTATGGTGCTGACGTGTGAAACTATACTATCCCATGTTACCGAAAACCACACCTTTTACCACTTAGGGTGTATTTTTGTCCGGTTTGTAATAGTCGGTAGACCTACGGTGATCGGTTATGTCCGGGTTGAAAAACTCGGAAGATTGTGACACTTAAAGTTATAAAATGGACTTTCCTCTTCTTTTGAACTTCTTTGGAATTGTACTTAGTCCTAGATGTTAGTATATACACTAGTAAAATTCTTCACGTATTGCTACGACAATTTGAAGGGATGATTTGGTATGTAATTACTGGATGAATAACAAAAATAGTGAGCTATACTTATACCACGGTAAATGCTATTCGATGGAGGACTTGCATAGCTGTCGTAGCCAGCGAGGGAGTAGCGTGGTGTTGGCTTGTGGTTGTGGGATCTGCATTACCATGTCGGCGAAAACATCCTACAAACTACTTTTGCCCGCTCAGAGTGTATTTTGTCTGGTCTCTAGTAGTTAGAGGATCTAGGAACCCGGTTTTGTAGTCTAAAGCTGTAAATTAGATGATTGTTTAGGCTTCCTCTAGCGGTTGCTTCAATTTGATCAATGTGGTGGTACTGTAGACGGAGTGGAGCTTGAAATTTGGGTAATGGATGGTATGTGCTGGAGATAGCATTATTCCATTGACTATATTCAAACTCTACTTTATTTAGCGTAACTACAGTGTTATTTTTTAACTATAGATGATCATGCAGAGAATCTGATGGCCATAGTCTACAGTATATAGAGTTTTTTCTCGTCGATGTACTCTAGTCCTTTGCTGTTAGACTAGAGTCACCAGAAAATGAAAATAGGTGTGCAGAGCACTGTTTGCGCACTGTACACGGAGTGAAAGTAATGATTGCGCACTGTACACAGTATATGTGCATTTTCTGATGACTATGGTCTTAATACACAGGGCGACTGGGATACTAATTTTATATTCCTATATGTTCTAAATTGTAAGGGTTGTATTTTTGACACGTCACACATAGATGACGAGATTAACTATGAGCAGAAACTACGAGAGCCGGCGCTCTATGGTAGACCTGGGGCTGCTGCATCCCGCATTGAAGTCGGCTCAGAAATACCATGGGCCAGACACTTTCGCATCCATCGGCTCAGAAACCAAATCATCAAGTCCCCGAGCGTCCGGGGGCCCAAAACCACACAGATCAACAACCAGTTCTGCTCAATTTGTGTGGGTACGCAATTGTGTGAAGCAAGCAACCCACACAATTGCGTACCAGACACAGCTGCCTCTGTCTCCATTCACAGTGCTGCTCAATTTTGACACGGAAAGCGAGGCCAGCTCCCGAAAAGAAAATCCCCGAGCCGGCCGGAGCCCGTAGACCAGCCAGTACCAAGTACCAACTGTTACCAAGAAGGCCACCAATCCACCATGGCGAGCCGAAGCAAGCTCGTCGTCGCCGCCGCTGCGGCGCTCGCGGCGGCAGCCTCGCTCGCCGCCGTGCTCCTCCTCAGCTCCACCTCCACGGGCTCGTCGGGGGACGGCTACCTCCTCGGGCGCGTGGCTACGACGTGGGCCCCCAGCGTCACGGCCCTCCCGTTCAGCCCCACGGACGTGCTGCCCCTCCTACCGCGGGGCGTCGCCATGGCGGCCCTCCGGGCGCTCCGCGGCGCGTCGGAGATCTTCCCGGTGTTCGTCGGCGCCGCGTCGGCCGTTGCGCCGGACTCGGTCCCTGGCAGCGGGGAGACTTTGAAGTGGAAGGGGGCCTGCTTCTACGAGAACGAGGCGTGGCTGGTGTTCCACAACGAGAGCGGCTCCAAGTATGGCGGCGGTACACTCCATATCAAGGTACGCCATTTCCCCCTAATCTAGCGCGATTTTGCATAGTATGGCCACTACTACTAGCAATTCCCGTCTTCACAGTACGCAAATGTTTGTGTTAATGTGTACAGACGAATGAATGAATGAATGATGGCATCGTGCTTGTGCTGCTGAAAAATTATTTGTGATTAGTTGCAAGTATTAGTATCAGTACCAAATTTACCATTGCTGAAAGCCTGAAATGCTGAGTGGTCTTGAAAGTGAAACGCGCGCGACGTACGTACTAGTGTTAGGGATTGGAATATCCCTGGAATATGCCAAACAAGTCTAGTTTTTCTCGATTTCGAATAAGTTTAAAAAGTTGGTTTAACTGAACTACTGACGAGGACGAGAATTCCAAACCGTAACAATAGCTTTGGCAAATGTTGTACTGTACATAATTGAACTACTGATCGCTCCCTCGTGCAGTTTGCCAGTTTGGTCAACTTTTGCCGAAAATTAGTTTAAGCAACAGCGAATTAACGAAGACAACCTTGGAAAACACGCGAATTACTCATCTCGGTTTTGGATTTTCCTCTCGTCTCCGAACTCCTCCATGACCGTGACTTCGTCTCCATCCCCGTGTCGCCCGGCGCCCGCAAGCTCACCGACAAATTAGGGGTAGTGGGGGGAACTCGCGGCCGACGCTAAACGGCCTCAGAGCCCGAGCCGCCATGAGGGCATCCAACCTCAAGCTCCTCGCTCCCCCCATCCTGCTGCTTCTCCTCCTCCTCCTCCTCCTCTTCGCGGCGCCGCCCCGCGTCCTCCGGGGCCTTCTCGAGGCGCCCCTCCGGCCGCCTGTCCTCCCGGGGGACCTCCTCCCGCTCCTGCCCTGGCCCGTGGCGCAGCCGTTGCTCCGCCGCCTCGCGCTGCGTGGCCCCGCCGACCTGCTCCCGGCCTTCGTCGGCGCCGCGCGCGCGCCGGGGCCCGACGACGCCGACCCCGCTGTGGAATGGAAGGGCGCCTGCTTCTACGAGAACAGGGCGTGGGTGGAGTTCCGCAACGGGACCAACGGGGGGCTCGGAGGCGGCGTAGTCCATGTGGAGGTAAAGCTCCTGCGGATCGGAGGCGACCAGTTGAAGTTTGGTGATGTTGAGCTCTAGTTCAATGAAAATGCAATGCCAATCACGTTAATTACACGAATTAGCTTGAACCTTATGGTTTTAACATACTATGTTCTGTACTCTACTTTCAGTGAATCGTTGGTCTCAGTTTTCTGTGCAGTTGTTTTTGCTTTGCCTTAATGTTGGCCTGAAATCGACTGTACTTTCTGTAGACATCTGAAGCACACAGCTGGACTTGCATGGATCTGTATGTATTTGCAACACCATACCGGGTTACATGGGATTACTACTTTTTGGGGCGAGAGCACACCATTGATTTCAAAGAATGGGAAAGTGAAGCTGAGTATGAATATGTAAGCATTTTTGCTTCTGCTTTTAGTTTCTATAATGAATGTTTTCAACCTGTACATTATCAATACATAGTTTCTTATTTTCGTTATGCATAGCTGATACAATTTTTCTTGCCCTTTTACCTCAAAATAGGTGAAACGCAATGGTGTGTACATTTTCCTCATGCCATCTGGAACACTTGGAACACTTCGAGCACTCTGGGATGTATTCCCTCTGTTCTCAAATAGTGCATGGGGTGAGAATGCAAATCTGGCTTTTCTCGAGAAGCATATGGGTGCCACCTTTGAGGAACGGCCGCAACCTTGGGTCTCAGAGTTAAATCCTGATGACATTCACTCTGGAGATTTCTTGGTTTTATCAAAGATTCGTGGACGCTGGGGTGGTTTTGAAACACTGGAGAAGTGGGTTACCGGCGCTTATGCAGGCCATACAGCAGTTTGCCTCAGGGACTCTGATGGAAAGCTTTGGGTTGGGGAATCTGGTAATGAAAATGAGCAGGTCTGGTTCTTAAAAATTATATGTTATTTACTTTTTGTCCTTTTTCTCATTCTGTGTGATTATTAAATCTAAATTAATATAACTCTCAATCATGTTACTGTCTATGAATAAGCATCCTGATGTACCACCCTTGGAAAGATGTTTTGGTTATATTTATTAGAGTCAGTACCTATAATTCTAAATGTCCACAAGCACAACAACAACAAAGCCTTTTAGTTCCAAGCGGGTTGGGTAGGCTAGAGTTAAACCCCAACAAGAACCACTAACAAGGGAAAGGAAAGAGAAAAATAAAATACATAAAACATATCCATGGTCCAAGCATGTGAATAGCTACCTGCTTTCGTCCACACTATCCAAGCCTCCAAGTACAACTCTGGGTATATTGCATCCTATCAAGTCTCTTTATTGCCCCATCCCATGTCAAGTCGATCGACCCCTGCCTCTACCAAATTAATTTCACGCCATAGGATTCCACTGTGCACTGTTCCCTCTGGAGGTCTCTGATAGACATGTCTAAACCATCTCAACCGGTGTTGGACAAGGTTTTCTTCAACTGTTGCTTCCCCTAACCCATCATGTATACTGTCGTTTTGGACTTGGTCCATTCTTGTATTTGTATGACCACAAATCCAACATAACATACAGATTTGTACACTTTATTGTTGAACGTGTCGTCTTTTTTGTAGGCCAAAATTATAAATGTTTATATATAAGATTCTAAATGTTTATGGATAATGTTGTTTGCCCAAATACTTCTAATGCATCATGGAAATTTTCTTAACAGACCTCAAAAATTAAGACAAAACATGGGATGCCATTGCCAAGTGCGGACCATTACATCTGAAAGTTGGGCAGCTTCCAGAATAGCTATTTGTTTCTTATTTAATTTTATTGCATGCAATAATGGATTTGAATGTATGTGCAGCATTTTGACTAAAGTAGCTACATCTCATAGAACATTGTGTACCAAAAGCAATGGGTGCCTTCCTGTATAGTGCAAATTTTGTTTATGAGCTTTACTGCTGTAGCAGTTTCATTGTCCCAAATGAAGCTAACAAATGGCAGACCGCAGGGAGAAGATGTTATTGCTATCCTGCCCTGGGAAGAATGGTGGGAGTTTGAAGTGACAACGGATGATTCAAATCCTCAGATTGCACTGCTTCCTTTGCATCCAGATTTGCGAGCAAAATTTAACGAGACAGCAGCTTGGATTTATGCAAAAAGCATGAATGGGAAGCCTTATGGATACCACAATATGATATTTAGCTGGATCGATACCATCAGGGATAATTACCCACCACCATTGGATGCTCATGTGGTATGAGTCTACATTCACAGTTTTGAAGATCCTTTTACTGCTATAATTCGTTATGGATGTGCTGTATATCTTGCCTTTTGTGTTACGTAATTACAGTAGCTTAGGTAGTGTGTACTGCAGATTCACCATACTAATTTTCTGTTCACAAAAAATACATCTCTTATTCTTTGGATAGATATATTAACACGTTGAGTATATGTAGTGGTTTCTATTCTAGTTGCTCCTTTAACAATTTAGGTTGGATTCTGCATTTTGTGAAGGGATTATAGTTAGCTTTGTAACTTAAAAATCCTAATGAATGATCCAGGTTGCTTCTGTTATGACGGTATGGAGCAAATTTCAACCAGAGTATGCTGCTAATATGTGGAAAGAAGCCCTTAACAAACGACTTGGAACTAAGGTTTGTTTACATTTGTTTGTGGGTACTTCTGCTATGTGTTTTCCTGTACCAGTTATTAATTGTTTTTTATATATCTTTACTCTCTTTGGATTCATACACAATTTGAACCCTTGATTTCTGCATGGCATGATGGCTGATCTTAGTTCCCTAACTTCAAAGTCCAAACAAATCCCTTAGTTTTGCTTTCGGATCATTTGAGGGTTTAGAAGATAAGTTGAGGTGGCTAGATAATTCAGCTGACATTGCAGCTGATTAACAAACAAGTAGTTTGAGTTGACTTGCAGAAGGAGAATACCAGCCTTAGCCTCCTCTAGTGCTCTATTGTTACTTTGTGAGCATTGGTTTAACTCCCCTGGCACCCCTCCAAAATTTGAGGTTGTGGTAGACAGGCATGCTTCTAGGCTCCTCTAGTGATGGTATTGCTTGCATAACCCAGCACCATTCTGGAGCTAATTTAGCAGTAATAGATAGCGCATGTGAGGGGAATTTAGAAGCAATAGATAGCATATGTGAGGGGTGAAGGAGCAGCACCTACTAAATTATTATGTTTCTGCACAGGTAGCAAAGAACAGAGCAAGCGGTACCTAAACAACGCAGATAAATGACAATTTTGTTCTCAGTGACTTGCTTTAGTTTGTTAGCTGAATCAGTGATATGGTAATGTTGGGCGTAGGCAACGTCACCAAGTTTGATAAGTTTTTCAGTTAGAACTGAAGATCCATTTCAGTATGGAGAGATCTAGCAACACGGTTGTGCCTGATGGCTGCAGCACACAGATAAAATCTGTTAATAACATTTTTTCTGTTGCTTGCTTGAATGTCCACCAGTTCGTGCAGAATTTTTTTTTCTTGTCTCACTCTTACTTGCCTCCCTTTGTATAGTACTCAGTACCTGCATCTTACAATCTTGTAGCAATAAACAGTAGTATAACCGGATAGGTATAATCACAATCCAAATGGCCTGCCTTAGAAACTTTGGATATCCTGCATCACTTGATCATAATCCTGGCCTCAGATCCCTGGCCTTTTAATCTGATAATAATGATAGAAGGACGAAATGCATGACACCATTCATGTTTACCATCCTGTAGAAGGTCTCTATTGAGCCGTTTTAGCTAGGTTCTGATATAGAACCCTGGTAAAGAGTGGATGCAGGTTTGAATTTCCTGCCCAGTCCATTTTTAGGAAAGCCTTAGTTTGTACAGATGTTTTTTTCCACCCGGTCAACCATGCCCACTTGCCCCTGCTGTGTGAGCATATACACCCCACGCTGTTTGGCCGCCACACGTGCCTTTACACTTTGCAATTTTATCACTCTCTAGGTTATTTAGTAATTTTATTTGGTTTTCAGGGTCTCGATCTTCCTGAAATCATGGTGGAATCAGAGAAACGTGGGATAACTTTTGACAAGTTGTTAACTGTTCCTGAGAAAGATAACTGGGTATACGAAGATGGTCAGTCAGCATCTTGTGTGGCTTTTGTACTTATGATGTACAAAGAGGCTGGACTCTTCGACCCTATTACCAGCTCTGTTGAAGTTACTGAATTCACAGTAAGTGTTCCTGAATCCTTGTGTTCTAGTCTATGCCTTTATGGATCTATTGGCCTTTTTTTTCTCTCGCGAATGAATCTGGTGGGGACACTTGTTTCGTGAATGCATCCATCTCGTGACAGCACGGTAGAACACCTGCCTATCCTTAGGGAAAAAGAGGGGGATTGGGAAGGCTGGCTATCAATATTGTGTATTTGGGTTTCTGACAACAATGGGAAACTACTGGAGTCTTTTGTTTCTCTTAAACCTATTTCTCCTATACTTTGCAGATCAAAGATGCTTACACCCTCAACTTTTTTGAGGACAACTCCACCCGACTTCCAGAGTGGTGCAACAAGGACGACGATGTGAAGCTCCCCTTTTGCCAAATCAAGGGCAGGTACCGGATGGAGCTGCCTGGATACAACACCATGGAACCCTATGCCCACATGAACGAAAGATGCCCATCCCTGCCTCCAGATTACAAGAGGACGGAGGGCTGCTAGTGCTGTGAGATACGCGGTGTGCTTTTTATTCACGCTGTCTTGTAGCCATTGCTTCAGCTGTACATATAATGTTATGATAGAACTGTAGGTATGGGCTGTTTTGCCTGAGACGCACATATAGATTGCAGGCAACCTACGTCAGGCTTCCTCGAACAAGGAGGATTATTATCACGAAAATGTACAGTGAACGTTGCCTGATATTGTTAACCGCTTTTATTTAGTATAAGAAAAAGCGTAATGTATCTGCGTCTTTGGACTGAGCTGATTACAAGTGGTTTCCCTGCCCATATGCTTGTGCACTCCCAATGAATACAGCTGACGGTAAACTGTCTAAACTGACTGATGCCGTGATGGTAAGCAACCCGGTCTCTTGTGTATGGACTGAGTCCAGGAAATAAAAATTCAACCAGAGTTGCTTGGTTCGCGAATGATATCGGTCTCTGTTACTAAGTTCTATCTGCAGCGGCACGTCACTAGGAAACTTGTGCCCAATCTTCGGAGAATCAGAATCCAGATGACCATTTCTCCTTTCTGCGTATCAGATTTCCCAATCGATTCGATAAGTTCGGCCGGTGACAGTGTAGGGAACAATGCAGCCATTGTGGTTCGGGCATCAAGTCGTAGGACGAACATAAAAGCATGGTGCATGTCTGCATGATCTATCGCCTTCACGGCTTCACGCTTCATCATTGCTCTGAGCAAGGGCCCCGGGGCGCGCAGCATTGCCGCTAGGCCGCTCCCCGTCCCCGATGCCATGTTCAGACCGTTTGTGCATCTGGCGTGGATAATACACCATGTTCCAAATTGCAAAGAGTTCCGACCCATATTTTCTGTCCATATTTATACGGATGTAAATAAACCTAGACACCGTATACAATGGTAGATCTAGGACCAACCCGTATTTGAGACTGGTTTATTATCTCAGATCCCTAGAACTAAGGAGTAAAGACTTATCTCCAAAACAACTGCCAGGTGCCTCCACGTGCTGGATTAGCACATGATCGAAACCATTCATCAAACACTAATGCAGTCCCAACTCCCAACCAATAACGATGTCTTCAGCACTGGCAAATTATCTGAAAAGAATTGTTAACAGATAAATTGAATTAGTGAAACCGGTTAACTTCACAAGAAACAAAACGAGGAAAAAAACATGATTCAGATACACGCTGAGCGTTGATCTCCGTTTCAGAGCCTGAAGCAGCAGCTAGGGCTCTTGCTGCATGCCACAAATGGCCCAGAAAAAGAACCCTAGAACAAAAAGGGAGGTCACTGACCAACTTCTAGAAGAGACATAATTAACTGCATTGATATTGGTTGCTATGCCACCCACAGGATGTAAACAGTCAGCAAAAACCAAGTTTGTATCACAAAAGTTTCAAGTAGGCTATGAGCAAAAAAAATCGCAAAAATATAATTATAAACATTGAAGAAGTAGTAAGTAGCAACTGAACATCATATAAACATTTATCAGTCATTTGATTTTGAAACAATAAAATTAAAATTGAAGAAGTAGCAATTGAAAGGTTAAGGAGGCTACGGTAGGAGGGTATGGACAGTGAATAACCAAGTTTGTGTCGCAAATATCTGAAACCATGACATCCTGAAAGAACCCCTGATGTTCAGGAATGATAATATGGCAGAAATCATTATCATCAAAAAGGGACCAAAAAAAGACAGGAGCATTACACTGCCCCCACCAACAAAGCCTTTTAGTCCCAAGCAAATTGGGGTAGCCTAGAATTGAAACCCAATAAGAGCAACTAACAAAAGGAAAAGAGAGAAGGGAAAGAAGAGCAGGGTTTAGAAAGAAACTAATAGGTCACATAAAGCCAAATCAAGGTTCAGGCATGTGAACAGCCTAATCAAGGAGCATACACCAAAGCTACAGAAATATTTTTAAGAGCCCACCATCGGCTTGCTAAAACCGTAGTTTAAGAAAATCCGCTATTTGCTTCAGAGAAGAGCAGGCGTACAGATCAGCTGGATCAGGATTTTCATACATGTCTCAGATTACAGGGTTGAAAAGATTAGCTTGGCCCTAAAAGGTCAAAATAAATATTTTTTACATGCTGAGAACTCAGATTATATTAAGATGTCACAGAAAACTACAACATTTAATGGAAAATGGAAACCATATGCATAAATGAAAAGAGCACAACACACTGTTATTTATACCCCTAAATAAAATTTTACGTTCTCAAAGAAACTATAGTAGTTACTAGTTACCCAAGAGTTCAGACACGATAGTTAATAGTTACGCCCTCAGAAAAATTATACTAAGATGAACTTTGACCTACAAACCATCAGCAATATCCAAGCATATCCTAGATATGGACTAGCACGCCCAATTTACCTTGATGTTCTTTATTCAAAATTTGACACCTTCTAGAACAATAAATTTTAGCTCATAACATCCACTATACTAACTAGTATAATTACATTTTTCAAATTTAGCTAAGTAAATTACCCTTGAATAGTACTAAATTGTCATTATGACCAACTGATTCTAATACTCTACAGCAGGATCAATAGTGTATCACATACATTTTCAGATTAATTTTTGAGCTCAAATGAAGTCATTCAATCCCCATCAATCACACACTCTAAACGATACAAGTTTCTCCATAAATGACACGATTACTGACTGAATTTTATATCCATTATGACTTCTGACCGATCATGGAATTAATCAATATGAGTAACAAGTACCAGGTTATATTTTGAGCATTGAAAGTTTGAAACACAGAAAGGATCTTCATTTCTTACTGGCTTATATTAAGAGTTACAAATAGTGTCATAGTGCAGTTCACATACTATTTTTAATTATTATTTAAAAAAAAATAACATCCGCTTACTTTACAGGACCTGTGATATAGTGATATACACAGTCCTACAAAACTATATGTATATGACCTCAGAATCACTTAAACTGGAATTTATATTGGAAATCTCCTACAAACACAATAGCATGTAATGGGTCATTGTCATGGGTCATTGTCAGCACTTCATACGACAGATGGGTAGAATAACATCCCATCAGTATTATTCATTTTGAATTAGCAAAACATGGAAAGTAAACTATCTGTCTATCTTCGTTTTGCTATGTATTCAAGCAACAAAAGAATACCTGAGAGACCACCATTGTTTTACTCTATTGAGGCAATGCCGCCTCCACTTCCTTCCACCCCTCAGTTTTATCTGGGAACTTCTCCTTCATCTTCTCAATGATCCCCTTTGCCTCATCGATCCTTGAGCCCCCAGCAAGTCCATTAACAAGCATCTTCATGATTGAGAAGTTTGGCACCCAATTTTTAGCAGCTATCTCATGGTATAATTTAAGGGCAGTGTCAAATTTTCCACCACAACAAAGGTAATAAATGAACATAGAATAGAATTTCATATCCCCAGAAAGCTTCTTCATTCCCATCTCCTTATAAAGCTGATCTGCTTCCTCGAAATCCCCCTCCTTACAGAATCCATGAATCAGATGGTTGTACGTCAACCAGCTTGGTTTCGTGCCCTTCTTCACCATCTTGTGCACTAATGCCCTCGCCTCGCCACTCCGACCAAGTTTGCACAAACTCTGCACCCTCACATTGTACACCGGAAGGGTCTCACCACATCCATGCTTCTTCATGAGCTCGATCACCTTTTCCACGTCATCGAACCGCTCCTCCTTGTAGAAACCAGCAAGCGCATTGGTAAAGGTGGTGGTGTTGGGCTTCAAGCCCTTCTTGCACATTTCGTCGAACACCGAGTAGAAGGACCTGGTGGTGCCAGACTCCGCGAAGGATTTGATAATGGTGTTGAAGGTCACGGTGTCAGCCTTGACACCATGAGCGTCGGGGAATGTCTGGAAGATGCGGGCGGCCTCCGTGTGGTTACCGGAGATGATGCACGCGAGGATGAGGGCGTTAAGTGAGCGGGTGGAGGGGGATGACTGGAAAGTGGAGATGGCATCGGGGAGGTGGCCGGCCTGGCCGAAGAGCACGATGGCGTGGGGCGCGTGGTTCGGGGTGAGGACGGTGGTGGCGAGCTCGCGGAGGGTGTCCGGGGCGGAGGAGAGCTTCGATGCGGCGAGCGACAGCGCGACACGGTCGATGTGGGTCTCCGGGGTGAGCGCGGCGGCACGGCAGATGGAGAGTATTTGGTCAGGGGGCGGCGGCGGGGAGGACTTGAGGAGGGATATGGCGAGGCGGGTCTTCTGCACCGAGGTGAGTGGGGTGCTCGGGGAAGACGGGTTGAGGATGGAGCCAGGGGTGGGGGCCGGGGCGGTGGCGGCTGCCGTGGAGAAGCGGCGGCGCAGGAGGTGGCGAACAACGGCGGCCATGGCGGCGTCGGGTAGGGTTTAGAGCACTGGGAAGTGAGTTTCCGTAGTGTAGAACATAGGTGGGAGTGGGACTGGCGATGGAGAACAAACAATGGGCCTGTTCGAACGGCGGGCCTTCTTTCTTTGTCCGCTGGTATATGGCCTTCTTTTTTTACCCTTTTGTAAAGATGAAGAATTGTAAACATTTTAAAATTCTACTTAAATATGTGTCATTAACGAATAGTTAAATATCCCATAAATAGGGCCTTGAGGCTCGAGATGCACTCCTCCTGAATGGAAGAAGATATTCACCTGCCATGGTGTAGTTAGCACTCAAAAGCTTGCTTTGCAATTTGGGGTATGTGGAAGGATTCTATGTTGTTAACACTACACATCCATTTCATTTAGAAGCGTAGCTGTTTCTTGGTTTTAATCATCTTAAGTTTTAGTTTTTCCAGTCGTCTTGCGGCGCCAAAATTTCCCCTTTGTGTTATTCTTGAATTCTTATTAGTGAGTTGAGAGAGCATACGTAGTGGACCACTTTTCAGACGTCAAATCATATATATTTTTTAATTTGTTAGGCTATTTTTACTGGTGAGTCTATCCAAGCGCACATATTTTAAACGGCAATTGCTGTGGTACACAGAAACAAATGTGAACGGTCCATTTTAAGAATATAATAAACCATTACCTCCTAAAAAATAATTCCTCAAAAATAATTATCATTTTAAATTTTAATATGAAAACTGCCTGGGATTATTATCCATAACCAACAAACGTGGCCGACATCTACAACGACGTGGTCGATCTCTTCCAGGGAGGCGGACGTGACTGATCTGTTTGCTGCAGGCGTGATCGGTTTTTAACTGAAACATGATAATTCATAGATAATTAAGTGACTACATGTTTTGTACAACATGTCAATCTGGACCGTTGCCTTTAACAAACAGCTATTTTTTTACTAAAAGTGGCCACCAACCCTCATAAGGCGTGACTCCTAATCTCAATTGATCTTGCACATGTACGATTGAACATGCCAACTCTATCTCAATTGGATATGTGTCAGCGAACGATTTCTTCTCAACATATATGATATATACAATGTCATGGACTCACGATTTTTTAAACTTGAGTAATAATATGGTACATTATTTATTTTTTATTTCTATCACCGTCCCTTTTATTTTTAACTAAAATGCGTCCAAAAATATAAAATATAGATTAGTCTTTTGTCATCGTGTATAATTTTTAGGACTATTTGTTTCAGATAATTTAATATTATTTTATATTGTGGCAACTAAACATTTTTTGTTTAAGGACCAGCATTTTATAGATGGTATGTGCAGCGGCACAACTAACAGCACGAAGACGTGGGTGATAACGTGGTTTCTTCCTATTAAATTTATTTCCCTCATTTCTAATCTATTTTTTATTAAATTTTTATTTTAATTTAAGAGCTCAAATATGTTTGAAGTCTTACCTCATATGAGGTAATTTGTGTACCGTATACTGACAGTGAAAAACCGTGTTTTGGATGCCCCGAATGGGCTCACTGGTGATCATGGTCTTACTAACATGATCCTCTTATTATCCAGAAGCCTTCTGAGCTTCATATGATTTACATGGAAATACTCTTGGTTTGGGTATGCATGTGTCGATCAAGAACCATTTCATTGTGAGCCTGAGATTGAGTTTGATTTGTATATGCGGCCTTTCGTGAACGTACGTATAGTTTGCATACGGGGCTTCTAGGCCCTTCGGCCATCGTAGGAGTAGCTAGAGCTGATGATAAGAGCGTTGCCAAACAAGACCTAATAAAATGCATAACTATGAGGTGTTTTGTAGTCACCATTCAATCATTCATGAGTGAACTCACCGGGTTTCATTTGGAATTTGGGATTTGGATTGTGTAGTGTGAAGAGGTTGCACATGGGTGGAGTAAAAAATACCTTATATAATTGCCCGTGTGTAAGCTTTTTGGGGGCAGACTAATTGACTAGCGCTCATCGAACTCGAATCGCGCGAGCGATTGACCAGCAGCTCAGCCAACTGCACATGTCCGCACAGCAGGGTCTGGTCCCCCCGCCCTCACGTGCAGTCTGGTCCTCTGCCCTTGCGCACGTTCACACATAGCTGGTTCCTTTTTATCATATGGGCATGTCAGCATAATTTTTAGTAAATAAAATTATGTCAGCATGTGAATAAAATTATGCTATCATAAATTTCCGTGAATAAAATTATGTCAGCATTTGAATAAAATTATGTCAGCATAATTTTTCGTGAAACAAAATTATATCGGCAACTGAATAAAATTATGTCAGCATAATTTTCTGTGAATAAAATTATATCAGCATAATTTTTCTAATAAGTTATGTTTCGATAAAGTTATCATAAGAAAAAAACAAAAAGATATAAAACGAGTTATGTTTGCGTAAAATTATTCTGATAAGTTATGTTTACCATAAAATATCGTGATAAGTTATGCTTGCATAATTATTATCCTGATATGTTATGGTTGCATAAAATTATCCTGATAAGTTATGTTTTCATAAAATATCGTGATAAGTTATGCTTATATAAAATTATCGTGATAATTTATGGTTGTATAAAATTATCCTGATAAGTTATGTTTTTATAAAATATCGTAATAAGCTTACATAAAATTATCGTCTGATAAATTATGGTTGCGTAAAGTTATTCTGAGAATTTATATTTCTATAAAATTATCATTATAAAAAAAATTTATAACATAACATGTTAGCCGAAAATTATGTTAACGAAAACAGTTGTAGTATAATAAAATCAAATAGATAAGAAAATGAAACTAGTGAAGAGAATATGTAGATAAATATGAAAAAAAAGGGAGAGAAAAAAAAGAGGAAAAGAAAAAGGAGAATACGGAGCAACCACGGCATCTCGCGTGGGCCCCTTCCTCGCACGCGTGAGGGATCGACCAAACGGATATCGCGTACCGGAGGTCCGGAGCGGCGGAGCCATGTAGCGTACCGGACTCGGGAGCCAGATCGGTCGCTAGAAGCTACCTGGCGAGCGATAGCAAGAAAGGAACGCGGAGCTTTTTGCGTGTAGCTGATTCGTCCATGTTCATTTTTCAACTCTATGACAAGTCTATTTTATATAGGCTGAACAACTAATTGCATACTTGGGTGAGTCGTAAGTTGTACTCAATATGCCTTAAGTAAATATATTTCAACTAGCCAACAATTCAATTATACTTTCTCGAAAACTTCAACAGTTTGAGAAGAGGTAAAGGTATTTTTCTAAAAATATGGAAAATTCTTTCATGGATTAGAAGAAAGAAAACCGAAAGGATGTTCCAGTCACACAATAGCACTTTTCAGTGAACGAGCAACAATCGATTCGACAGTTGCCTAAACTACAATATAAAGAAATAACAATCATAAACAACTAGCAGAAAAAGGATTACCTAACTATCTGAGCAGCTTAGGCAAGTGTGTAGATCATGCCCGCAACTACTAATCGCCTTGTTGGTTAACCCTACAAACGAGATCCGAGGGAGAATATTTCAGGAGAGCATTTCCGCCCTTGATCTCGAAATTAAGCATAACCAAGGATCAATCTAAGAAATGGCTCCTATTTATGAATGCTTGGCACTGTAGGTGTGAACATTTGATAGTTCCTTTCTGTCACTTTATTGTTTTGTAAGCTTTCCTGTATAAAAAAAGTAACATTTCTCGGCTTAAAGCAGTTTCCGTATGCTCTACTTACTCAGTGGAACGTATAAATGAATATGCAAAACACTGTTTTAGACAGAATGAAGTTTTAGCTATATGCTTTGCCTTCCAGTTAAATGGCTGATCCGGAGTAGCATTGGAGTGGTTGACTATATTTGTTCTGAACTACTGGCCGTGCCGCCGTGCCCAAAAAACTAAACGCGAGTCGGTGTGGCGGTGGTACTTCTGTTGAGTTTCCAGTTCAAGGGTAACATGTACTGTACTAGTTTATGGGGAAAACGGGCCGGATTTGTTCTCAGTTTCATAAAGAATGATTGAATGAAGCTCCCCAAAAATTCAGCAGAATCTGATGCTCCTGACATGTACTCCTTCAACTCGCCGGCGTGGCCGCACCACAAGTTTACACAGTTCACCTTTTCATTTAACAAACCGTTTCTAAAAGTCAAAAACTCAGTATCAGAATTAGCACCCCCTGTCTAACGGATCTTCAAAGTAGTCAGTGGCTTAGCTGCTTCCCGTATGGGTATGGTGGTATGGCTACGTACGTAGGATCTCCCTCCACACGCAGAATTTAAGAGCCATGGTGTCCCTCTTCTTCCTCGCTCGCACATGCGCACGTCCATACCGCTCGTCGCCGACGCAGTGAGCCAGTGACGTGCTTCGTAGTACAGGGCTGCAGGCGGCTACGCCGGCCAGATTATATATACGGCATCATCTCCAAAGCTGCTAATCCATTCCACTGCGACCAGTTAGCCGGCCATGGCTTCACTGTCCCAACTGATCGCCAAGCCAGCCACCTTTTCTGTATCCACTCCGAGAACGAGCTCCGGCCAGTATAGGCCTCGCCGCGCCACTGTCCAATGCGCATCGTCCAGAGGAGGCGAGCGCTCAGAGCCAGACGCCCCAAAGCATCAAGACCGCCGCGATGTCCTCCTCAGCCTGGGCGCGCTCGGCGCCAGTGCCACCGCCAACCTGATGTCCGCGCGTCGCGCCGGCGCCGACCCCGTCGCGACGCCCGACGTCTCCTCCTGCGGCGCCGCGGACCTTCCGCCGAGCGCCAACGTGCTGACGTGCTGCCCGCCGCCCTCTAGCGCGCCGGCCGTGGACTTCACCCCGCCCGACGCCGCGTCGTTGCCGCTCCGGACGCGCCCCGCCGCGCACTCGGTCACCGCGGACTACGTCGCCAAGTTCAACGCCGGGATCGCGGCCATGAAGGCGCTCCCGCCCGACGACCCGCGCAGCTTCTCGGCGCAGGCGAGCGTGCACTGCGCCTACTGCGACGGGTCGTACAGCCCCGAGGGCTTCCCCGGGGTGGAGCTCCAGGTGCACAACTCGTGGCTCTTCTTCCCTTTCCACAGGTGCTACCTCTACTTCTTTGAGCGCATCCTGGGCAGCCTGGTCGGCGACCCCAGCTTCGCGATGCCGTTCTGGAACTGGGACGCGCCGGACGGGATGCGCTTGCCGGCCATGTACGCCGACCAGTCGTCCCAGCTGTACGATCCCCGGCGTGACGGTCGGCACGGCACGCCCAAGCTGATCGATCTCGACTACAGCGGCACGGAGCCGCGGTTCACCGACAAGCAACAGGTTGATCACAACCTCAGGGTCATGTACCGTCAGGTACGTAAGTAATGCTACACTGTACTACACCTGTCCTGTGGTTATCTATAACAACTAATCCATGGTCTCGGAATCGTGTCAAAACTGATAAAAAACTTTGGACGGCTCAGATGGTATCGCTGAGCCCGACGCCGTCGCTCTTCTTCGGCAGCGCGTACCGCGCCGGCGACGACCCGAACCAGGGGCCGGGACCGTTGGAGAACGTCCCGCACGGGCCGGTGCACGTCTGGTGCGGCGACCCGAAGCAGCCGGCCCGCGAGGACATGGGCAACTTCTACTCGGCCGGGAACGACCCGCTCTTCTACGCGCACCACGCCAACATCGACCGCATGTGGTCCGTCTGGAAGGGCCTCGACGCGCGGCGCCACACGGACCTCACCGACCCGGACTGGCTCGACGCCTCCTTCCTCTTCTACGACGAGACCCCCCAGCTGGTGCGCATCCGCGTGCGCGACGTGCTCGACACCGGCAGCCTGCGGTACCAGTACCAGGACGTGCCCCTGCCGTGGACGGCCGCCAGGCCGACCGTGATGCGGAGGGCGGACTCGCTTCTCGCGCCCGCGGCGCAGGCTGCCGCCGCCGCCGCCAGGAAAGCGGGCGACTTCCCTATCACGTTGGACGAGGCGACGAGCGTGACGGTGAAGAGGCCGGTCGCGGGGAAGAGGAGCAAGTCGGAGAAGGCGTCGGAGGAGGAGGTGCTGGTCATCGACGGCATCGAGGTGGACAGGGACGTGGCCGCCAAGTTCGATGTGTTCGTGAACGCCGACGACCACGGCGCGGTGGGCTCGGGCGGGCGGGAGCTCGCGGGGAGCTTCGTGAACGTGCCGCATCGGCACGGGCACGGGCACGGGCGCGGGCGTGGGCGTGGGCACGGCAAGAATGGGGGAGGGATCAAGACCAAGCTGCGGCTCGCACTGAACGAGCAGCTCGAGGACCTCAAGGCCGAAGACGACGAGAGCGTGGTGGTGACCCTCGTGCCGCGCCAGGGCAAGGGGAAGGTCAAGATCGGAGGCGTCAAGATTGAGCTGATGCATTGAGAAACGCGTTTTTTTTTTAAGAAAAAGAGATATGCGTTTACAAGACTAAAAAATAAGCTGTTTCTTTCAGAGAGAGAGAGAGAGAGAGAGAGAGGGAGGGAGGGAGTAGAATATTGGCAGTAGACTTTGCTTGCGAACTGTTCAAGTGCTTCCTCGGTTTATGCAGAATTGCCCAAGTGCATGTGTTAGTTCGAAATTTTTAATAACAATATCGCTCGATGTGCAAGAACTACGACGACTCAATTAGTCAATTCGTGTCATTTAGTCAGTGATTTGTGTCGAACAGTCAGCTCAACTTCATGCTGCCTGCATTGCTTTGCTGCCGAAAATCAGCATCAGCCAAGACAACTCCTCGTGTAATGTTACATCCTGCCTACGTGGTGTACGTTACAATACAAAAGAAGATTGAAGAGAGCAGGTGGACAGCTCTGCACAACCCCTCCCTCTGCCGTTATTCCCCCGGCCCGGGGCTAGCTGCCCCTATGGTGGTCATCTCTGCTTCATTTCGTCGTCTCCCCTGATCATCTCGGCCGTCGGAGGGCTGCTGTCCCTGGCTGCAACGCTCTCCTTGCCCGTGTGCTCGGCCTCCATGGCTTCGGGCGGATAGTATTTCGGGTCGGCGAGAAACGAGAGCGCCGCGACCACGTCGCTGATCCCCGGCCGGCTGGCGGCGTCCTCCTGCAAGCACATGGACGCGACGGCGAGCGCCTGGTACAGCCCCTTCACCGGGTACCTCTTGCCCAGCAACGGATCCGCCAGCTTGACGAACCTCTTCTTGTCCCTCAGCAGAGGCGACGCCTGCACGCACGTGCACAAGCAGTATGCATGCAGAGGTTGGTCTGATGGGTTCTTGTGGAACGAATGAACGAACGGACCCGGACGAAGCTCATGCTCATGATGCTCACCCATTGAACGAGGACCTGCTCCTCGGACGGCTTGGCGATGTCGATGGCGCGGCGTCCGGTGATGAGCTCCAGCAGCACGACGCCGAAGCTGTAGATGTCGGACATCTTGGTGAGCTTGCCGGTCATGGCGTACTCGGGGGCGCAGTAGCCGTAGGTGCCCATGACCCTGGTGCTGACGTGGCTCTGGTCGCCCATGGGCCCCAGCTTGGCGAGCCCGAAGTCGGAGAGCTTGGCGTTGAAGTCCGCGTCCAGGAGGATGTTGGAGGCCTTGAGGTCGCGGTAGATCACCGGCGGGTTGGCCACCTCGTGCAGGTACTCGATGCCCTTGGCCGCGCCCACCGCGATCTGCATCCGCGTGTGCCACGGCAGGGGCTTCCAGCTCGGGGGCAGGTCCAGGAGGTGGTCCTCCAGCGAGCCCCGGGGCATATACTCGTACACCAGGATCCGCTGGTCGGAGTCGGTGCAGTAGCCGAGCAGCGTGACGAGGTTGGGGTGGTGGAGGAGGCTGAGCATCAGCACCTCCACGAGGAACTCGCGGTTGCCCTGGAACCCGTCCCGGTCCAGCTGCTTCACGGCGATCACCTCGTTGGTGTCGTCCAGCCGCCCTTTGTACACGCGGCCGAAGCCGCCTTCGCCGAGCAGGTTCTGCTCCCTGAAGTCGTCGGTTGCGGCGCTCAGCTGGTTCAACGTCAGGGCCCGGCTGGGCATGTTCTGGTTGCTGCTCCGGAGGATCTCCTCGGCCGCGTTCACGTTCTTGCAAACGTCTGAAGCACAGCACCGGCCGGCATGCATATATATTAATAGTTTCAATTAAGAGATTATTAGTAGTAATATATTATTGCCTCGATCGACCGTCTTATGTAATGTACGTACCCGACTTGGCCGAGATGTTGTGCACGTGGTCCGCGAGTTCGCCGCCATTGGTGCTCTCCTTCTTGGAGGACTTCTTCTTCTTCCTCCAGAACCTCCTCTTCCTCCACCGCTTCTTCTTGCCATCCGGCGCCGACGTCGACGCCTCTTCTTTGCCGCGTACACCACAGGCGGAGGGCGACGACGAACAGCAGCACGCGCCCGCGCTGCGGAGGAGGTTCCTGCCGTTGCTCTTCGCGGCCGATGAGAAGAGACCCATCGCGGGACCGACGCGAGAGTGGGTGGGGGGACACCCTCGCTCGGGTCGATCCGCGCGGCGACGGTGGCCGGATTTCTTGGGGATACTTCTACCCCGACGAGGCCCGAGTCTGTGGACGGGAATCGTGCACCTTCGTTCGTTCTTTTTCCGTCCAAATTTGGCAAACCGGCCTCTTCTTCGTTGTCCTTTGTCCATTCCGGTGGGAACTCCTCTCCCCTAAATTTTGCACACAGTTCGTACTTTCTTTCTTTTTTTTTTTTTTGACGTGGAGTGGACGACAAATTAATCTCCTTCCAGAATGCAAGCAAATTTGATACTGTTAGTACTAACCACCAGAGACACTGAAAGGGGTTCCAATTAATTCCGATGAGGTGTGTGATTTTTTAAATAAATGCCCATGAAATAAAAAAGCATCCGCCCATTGATTCGGTATAATTTGATCGGTGTGTTTTTCTTATTTTTGCCAACATAACGTCCTTTTGGAGCTTGAACTTTAATACTCACTTGGACGAACAAAATAAATTATAAATTCTCACAACAAGAAACATTCAACTATCAATTCGATATTAACATAGTAGCAATTTGAGTAAGGCCACCTCTAGCGGCCGCCTTAAATGGATGTTCAAAACATTGTTTTGACATCGTAGACAAAGTGGAGTTTGAAATTTGTACTCACACTGCTACCTCCAAGTTGTTGCAGGTGCCAAGATAGGTCTACCATGAGAAGCAGTAGCTGGTCATCGCCTTCTCGTATTTTTGTCACGGCTATAGTTGTATCTTTTTAGGTTAAGAGAGAATGTATGAGATGGATATAATATAGTTCTAAGGCTATCTCCAACAACATACTCATCCTATTTCTCAAAATTCAAAACTCCACTTTTGTCTATAGTGTCAGAATAGTGTTTTGAGTATCTATTTAAGGCAACCACTGGAGATGGCTTTATATACTGCTTTTGAAAGAAAGGTTACCTATGTAGTTATAGGCTAGTTTGTTTTAAATCTTCTATATAAAAGCATTTGCCATTCGATAAAGAAAGCATATATTTACCTATATGTTTGTTTAGTTATTTCAATAAGAAGAACTAATAAAATTGTGAAAAAAAAATAACGGTAAACATTTGTCATATGAGAATGGAGAGTACAAGCTAGTAGGCATAAGAAATAAATTAATATATTAATCTATATTTATTTAAATGTTAAAAAGCGACAGAAAACCGTGCTATTACTCCCTCTATTTGAAAATACAAGTCGTTTCTGTCTTTTTCAGTACCAACATTTCGTCTTATTTTTAAAAAAAATTATAAATACTATTTATTTTTAAATATGTTTGTAATAATAAATATTTTAAACATAGCTTGTATTTTCTTGATATTTGTATTAAATTTTCAAATAAAATAAATAATCAAATACTTTATTTGTCCTTGATTGCAACATTTTGACTCATCAAAACCCCTCGGGTCAAGGTCCAAACCCCCGGCGCACGAAGCTCTCTTCTCCGCTCCGACCGTCGGGGCCGCTACTGCAATGCTCCGCGATTCACGGCCATGGCCTTCGTCAAGACCCTAAACCCTCTGATACGCAGGAGCACCGCCCCAATCTCGAATCCCGGGCCCCTCCTCTCCCTCCACACCTTCCTCTGCCCATCCTCCCCCACCGCTACCGCCGCCGCCACTTTCGCCGGCGCGGCGCACCCCCACGCCCCCATCCGGTCCGGCGGCCCGCTGTTCCTCTCTTCACCCCCATGGATGCTCTCGCAGTCCGCGACGCCGCTCACAGCCGCGGCCGCCGCCCTTGGCGCCAAGCTCCGCAGGGCCCAGGCCCTCGCCGGCGGTCGCGCGCAGGCCGTCGCGGACGCCGTGCTGTGGGAGCACAAGCGGATCTCGGGCGGTGCAGCGGAGATCGCGGTTTCGGCGGGAAGTGTGGGAGGCGGAGGTGAGCGGTTTCTGAATGCGCCCAATCTGGTGTCGATTGGACGGATGTTGTCAGGGCCGGTCATCGGATGGTGAGTGCTCTCATCTGCTTTTCGTGTTTGCCTTCAGTTAAAGCTATACCCTGCGTGTTCATAGATTGGCAATTGGCAGTTGGTCTGAAACATAAGAGGGCTGCACGCATGAAAACCCAAGTAGCCATGATCTGTTGATTCTGAGATTGCCTCTATTGATGGAACATCTCACTGCTTAATTGTTTCATCATTAAGGCAGTGGATACTGATTTTAAGTATAAGTTCCCTGATGTGTTATGGATTTACTAGCTCAAAATGTTTGAATTGAGGACCCAGAGAGAATGTAGAGCAACAATTAAAACATACTATTTCGCTAAAGAAAAATTGAGCCAGGATATTAACAGAGTATCTGGTCACCAAGGAGGGCTTACACCCTCTATCAAAGGCTTGGACAGAGCCACAGAGGCCAGAGAGTGGGCAGGAGCTTTAGTCAGCTGGAGAGCGAGCAAGGTGAAGAGAGATGGTAATAAGCTTGATTGTACGGACTTTTCTTCTAGCTAATACATATCTCTCTTTGCCCGCAAAAAAAAAAAAGGCTTGGGCACCAGGTTTGGGGTGTTTTGTAGTTGAAAATTGTATGAACCTTCCTAGATGTTACCTCTATGTCCCATGGCCATATAAAAATGTGCTTCAGTTTGACTGATCAAGTTTGCACATATCAAGAAGGAGCACTGAAGTTGGGTTGTTTGCATGTAATCGTAAAGTGGTACCATGTTTTTTTAACGCATGACGCTTTCAAATGCGACTTTGAGTCTTTGACCATGCCAATTTGCTTATGCTTCATTTGTTGTAGGTCTCTTGGCATGCCAATATGACAACACTGTTAAGAGAGGATCTTAGTCTTTAGTTCTGTTCTGGATATTTTTATGGATTAACTGTTCTCTGTGTTCTTTGCTTTCTATGTTGCACAACATTATTTTCTATTCTTCACTATGGTCCTTTTCTTTTTTTTATGAACTCCATGTACTTTAGGATGATTGTGAACGGATGGTATCTTCCTGCCTTTGCCACGTTAGCTGTCTCTGGTGCAAGTGATTGGGTAAGAATTGCACCTTTCAATACCATAGAATCCATTAGAACATTACTCACTTCTTCCGTTGTGCTGTGTTTAAACATAGTTGGATGGCTTTTTAGCAAGAAAGATGGGCATCAATTCTGTCTTTGGATCATATTTGGACCCTCTGGCTGACAAGGTTCAAATCGACACTTACTAGCTTTATTTCTATGTTCTAAATGTGCTGCTAAGCTGATCTGCGGTATCTGTGGTGTTGCTTAGGTTTTGATTGGATGTGTTGCTGTAGCCATGGTTGAAAAGGATCTCTTACATCGTGAGTGGGCATCAATGTGTTTATTTTGTATCACAATCTTTCCTTAGTAAAATAGCTCATTTTTAAACACCATTTGTATTTGCCTGAAGGTTCTGATTTATCAATATTTTATTTTGCATACTGCTTGTTTCACTTGAAGCTGGTCTGGTTGGCCTAGTTGTTGTAAGAGACTTACTACTTGTGGGTGGTGCTTTCTACAAACGGGCTTCTAGTCTGGAATGGAAGGTACAAGTAGATATGTTTTTTCGTGATTTATTAAGTATATTGTGGAAGGTGCAATTAAGCTGAATGTTTTTTTATGTATTTGTGCCAGTGGAATGGTTGGTCGGAATTTGTTAACTTAGATGCAATTCACCGCGAAAAGGTTGAACCTCTGTTCATCAGCAAGGCATGGCTCTGTTCACACAACATTTGATCTTGTAAACTTGTGGACCTGTCGGTGAAAGCATGATAATAGTTGTTTATTGCAGGTGAACACAGTATTCCAATTAATGCTGGTTGCTGCTGCACTTCTTCAGCCAGAATTTGGCACAGAGGAGACTCAGAATTACATTACACTCCTGAGGTGATTCCTCTTCCATATTCCAACTGTTGTTTCTCTAGGCTCTATCTTTTTGAGCTTGCATGCAATCTTATCTCGTGGTGATCTGATTAACCTATTTGTTTACCTGGTGTAACTCAGAACTAGACCTCACATGAAATTTGTTAAGTAAATCTGGTATCTTTACACTTTGCCAAGCACAATATAAATACTGAAGCAGCAGAACAATTGAAGCGATCACATCCCCTTGTGCTCAGTTAATTATGTTTATTATTTCACATCGGTCTTTTATGCTAAATGTTTTCCCCTTGTGCTGTAGTTGGCTTGTAGCTACGACAACAATCACGTCCACGATAGGTTATGGTGTGAAATACTACCGGATCAAACCAAGGAGTCGGTGATTGTTGCTGCAGGCGTGAATTTGCCACTGGTGATGAGGACAGACTTCATGCAACGTACGAACATGTATCAGGCATGCATCGAGTCCTAAGCTGCTCAAATTCCCCAGTTTACAACTGCATGACTATAGGTCTTGTATCCTCCTTCGTTCCCAAGTCAAACATTTTGGGCAAGATTGGAGAAAGACGTGAAGAACAACCTCATGAATGAAATCTATGCATGATTTGTTCATTAGACCTGGCCTCTCTCCTGTAGCTGTTAACCTGTGCTCACCACTAGTTGTCAAAACTGGCAGAACTTTTGCTTTTTCTTTGGCTAAACACAGTTCAGATACCGGTGTACATATGTGCTTACTGATTTAGAAAACCATGGCAAATGGAGGTCGCCAGTGCTGTTACTGCTTCCAGATGCCTGCATAGTTTGGTTAAATACATTTACAGCTATATCCTTGTATCAACGCAGATGTTGTGCTGATTTTTTTGTTGAACTTCTGGAAGAATGCAAAATGTATAAGCAATTCCATGCGTTTTGTGTTCCACTGAACGATATTGCGTGCTCCATTCTGAGCGATATCCAACAACACAGATACAGCTGACATATATGCTCTGGCTCTACGCACTCCACTATTTTAAGAGGAGGGTTGAAGAGAAGTCACCTCACAGGAAGTGAGTCTAGCTCAACTGATTAGGTGGGAGGAGTGTCATTCTAACCACTCAAGTTTGAATCATCTCCAACTCAAATTTGGGTGCATTTTTCTTCTTAGTGAAAAACCACCTAGTTTCTCTTAGGGTCACATTTTAGAAGTAACCTCACCCATAGTTTAATTTCTCCTCTTCATCTAATCACTTCACTCAGCGGGGTTAGTCTTAGATGCATCGCTGTATACTGAGGGGCTGCCAGTTTCAGATCCCATGAATCATGATCAATGCTTTAGGCCTTGTTTTGTTGTAGGTATCTGTAGATTGCCTGCAGGCTGAGAAGAACCAAAAAAAAAAAAAAGAAAAAAAAAAAGAAGCAAGGCCCAAATAATTACATTCGTCATGCGGCATGCCAGATTGCTATAGTTTAACAACCTACTTCCCTAGCTTCTAGACTAAATCATAACATGCTGTAATATACAGTATGACAAGACCATAACATAAATTGCAATGTCCAACGTTTAGACATGTTTAGAGCCCAAATCCTTGCCACTTTGTATGTGTTTTTGTTGCCTCTTTCACTCTGTTGCTGCTACTGTCACTTCAAGCTTCAGATTGTCCCAGGTGCGGCTGTCAACGAGGCGAGCTCGAGACAGCTTGTCGCTTCAAGCTTGGATTGGCAGAGGGCCGAGACGACATGAGGTTGATTTAAGTCTTTATTTGTTGCTTTCAAACGCGGCTCTCTGCATTTCACCCTTTTCACTGCTGCCTCGGACAGTCGGACCACAGTCTAGACCATTTGAATATTTGATCTTTGACATATGGCATTCCTATGTTTCCTTTCTTGACCAGCCTCCTCTCCAAATATCGTTTCAGGCATACGTAGTTGGCTAGTTGCTGAGATCGAGTTCAAAGTCAGCCACCTGACTCACGTTGGATGGTTCTTCAAACACCGGTGGTGTGTCGTAGGTTAAGCGTAACTATATTTCTGTCATTCTGTGATAATCTCTTGCACACTTTCAGACTTTCTAAACAAAACCACTCGCGCCCGTGCGCCTGGCCTGCGTGCAATCCGCCTTCTTCAGCCGCCCGTGACAGACAGATAAAGGACACACACCACCCGTGACACACAGATAAAGGACACACACCACCGTAGTCCTGTGTGACTACTACAGGTTTCGCATTCGCGTGCTACTGGCCTTGCCAGTTGCCACTGCCAAGCCCCGTGCACGGGGTTCAGACTAAACCCTAAACCCACCCGGTGGCGCCGGCTTCCGTCGACGCGATTTCGAGTGCCCTCTCCGTTGCCGGTAAATCATCCTTCCTGCAACCTAGTAATACTACGCATTTTGTGGTAGCGTGGGTTCCATATCGCTTTCTTGCTCCCCGGAATCGCATCTTTCCCCTTCGATGCCATACCCTCTTGTTTCATCTAGGAATGCACAAAATGAAATGTATCGGGACAGGGCCGTCTGGCACAACGCAAGTGGTTTGATCGCACAGGGCCCTCAGAATTTTAGGCCCCCCACCCGCTGCAGATATTACACTGTGTATCTATGGGCTACAATCTACTAAGAAACATATTATGTGTTTACATATTTAACTATTGATTTGTATTGTATCAAACTTGTCGTAGAAACATACTAGCAAATTGTGCCAGGTCCCTTTTTATTGGTGTCACAAGCTTTGTAGTTATTTTTGTCGTATTTGCGATTCATTAAACTAGTCAATCAACCTGTGCTTTCGCACGGGTTAAAGTCTTAAATGTATTATGCGTAACCATACAACATATATGGATCTGTTTTTATACTTAGATTTTTATAATAGCATATCTTGCTACTTTATATATATGCTTAATTGATTTAGATAATCTTTGATCGATTGCAAAAATAAGTGATTTTAATATAATTCTGAGGGGTTACTTTCATCATATTATCGGTCATAATAACTAAGGTGAACAATTCAAATATAAATTAAAGGGGATATTTGGTGTTATCCTTTCAAAATAGCAAATGTGAGCGATTAGATATAAATTTAGGATGTTATTTCATATTTTCTTTTATATTGGCAGAGTGGGTAATTAATATGTAGTTTTAGGAGTTATTTAATATTATTTTGATAATGGCAAATGTGGGTGATTACTTAATTAGAAAACAGATCTAATGGCTATTAAGATTTTAACCTGTCAATTGATGATAGGGTATCCTTTATTATTGTGAGAATTTCTATGATTTTATTTTTTTTCTAGCGCATCTTGTGAATATTGACGTAAAAATTTCAAAAATGGTCTACAAAATATCTGTTTCATAGAAAAGTTTCTAGCATCTTTAATGGAAAAAGGATAAAAACTGAAGGTAAATTTAAAAATAGGAAAAATCTAAAAAAAAAGAACATATTTGCTTTCGTTGAGAATTGAACTCAAGATCTTTCATAACGGCAGAGGTGGGTAATTACTTAGAAAATATATATAATGAAAAAAAGGTTATTTGCTTTCGTTGAGAGTTGAACTCAAAACCTTTCATAATGGCAGAGGTGGGTAATTACTTAGAAAACCGATCTAATAAATTAATATTCCAGTCTGCCAATTGATGGTCGGATGTTTCTGATTATTGTGAGAATTTCTAGGATTTTTTTTTTCTAACGCGCTTTGAAATTGGTGCAATTTTTAGAACCTCCAATTAGTATTAGTAAGATAAGAAAACAAATAAATATAAAAATACAACTGAAGAATCTATTCTATTTTGAATAATACTAGATGCACGATGTCTTTTATAAATATTGGTAAGAAAAAACATATAGTTATGTATAATGGAGTCATATTTTCATTATATGTATTTTTCAAATATAGTAGTCTGTTTGTGATTTATGTTACGTTTCAACTCTAGCTTATTCTAATTTATTTGGGACAAAAAAGCTTTTTTCAATGTTATATTTTTTAAGGTTAGCGCCAGCTCATTTTGTAATCGCACCGGGGCCACAGAAATTTAGGTACGGCTATGTATCGGGAAAATAGGCACTTGTTTCATTTGAATCCCGGATTGCTTTCTGGGTTGGTTTGGATCTTGAATATCTTCTCTTTGCGAGGTTATTAGAATCTTTTAATGTGGAAATATGGAATGCTGTTCCGTGCAGCTGATAAGCTTGCCAAGAATTTATTAATGCCGGAAAAAGATACAGTAGTACTATATCTGTTAGGGTGTTCCCAAAAAAGGCAAGTTTGTGCTGAGCAAAGCAGATCTGAACCAGACCGTCTGATCTATCACTCGCTAGGCTGCTGGTTACATTTTACATCACTGTATTGATTATTGCTTCATTTATTCATGACGGAATCCTTCTGTGGCAGATTTGTGCGGCAAACAATCCAGTTTAGGCCTGCTATGAAGCCAGATGAATTGATACGCCTCAACTACAGAGATTATGAACACTGGAAGTATGAGAAGTTTGCCCGTTCTGTTAACAACTTGTTGCTCCTCCGCGATAGAGTGGACTTGCATACTCTCCAGCTGCACTTTGATAGCCACCATCTGGCAAACTGTAACGATGTGAGGACGTGGATTGGCTATGCAGTGAAGAATAATGTTAAAGTGCTAGATGTGAACATGCATCGGTACAACAAGACTGTTTTGCCTCGTTGCATATTCACCTGCCGCTCGCTCCAAGAGTTAACTTTGAAGATGGGAAAAGTTATATGATTGTTCAAATGATTAGTCCATATTAAAATGATGATCCGTGTGAACTGCAATGGAGTATGTATGCTCGTGCATTCAGGTGCATTGCTAATTAGAGCCAAGGTTTCACTTCTCATTCTAAATTCATCCAATTTTAGAGGTAATTTTCGTTTTGGAGGATTTCGTAGCATTTTTTGCTCAAATTTGGTTCGAGAGTTAACATTTGAAAAACACTATAAAATATGGAGAAAATATGATAAAAGAAGCTAGAGGGCCTTGATCCATTCATACATCAAATGTTCAAAATTATTTAGTACCACTGTTTTGATACTAAATGTTACATGAAAAAATATTCGGTGGAATTGGATGTTGGACATCCAAAACGATGTTGAGTGTTGGTGGACACCGTCTGATTGATGTGCTGGGGCATAGTACTGCGTTGTGTTAATTTGCCAGAAGAAAACACCATGATTAAAATATTGATAAATTGGTTGTTGAACATCTAAAATGATTCGAGTTGCTAACGGATATTGAACAATTGTTGCGGCACACTTTTGCATTATATTTATTTGTTAAAAGACATCGCAATGTTTAAAATATTGATTTTTTGCCGCAGTAGCACTAGCACTTGAAACCTACAGCCGATCAGGGCCAATATCCCCCGCTTGTTAGTTTTTCCTGCCTTTCCTTCTTTTTCTTCACTTGGCACGACTGACCTCTAGACCACAGCTCGCATGCCTTGCATATGCGTGTTAGCACAATAGCATCAACGCCTCACCATTGTCGCCATGGTTGCATTAGGTTCGTAACTAGCATCACACGGCCTCCTTCTCCCACAACACGTGCTGTGGCTGCGCGCACCACTGTCTGCCCTGCCGCTCCTCTACCTTCGTTGCGTGTTGCCGATCCACCAGTGCAACCCTTTTCTTATCTTTTGCCGTCGCAAAATAGATCTAAATGTAAAGACTACTTGACCTAGGGGCGGGCTCACGCGCATGCCCACAAAGCCCTGGGTTTTTTCTCTATTTCCCAACCTTTATGAGTGTCCTTTGGAATGAAGTAGAAGTAAATGAATTTTGGAGGACTCAATTTCTATGAACCTTTTCTACGAGAACATTCAGAACAAAGAATTGAATCACACCAAATTCTTTGAAATTTTTATAAAATGATGCCCTTCTTTATTTTTGGAGAAGAATATGCACAAGGTCCAACATTTTTACGATTTTTCCGTGTAAATGTTTATGTAGGATTTTAATGTAATATAACCCCCCTGCATTCCATCCAGAACCAGACCCTGAGCGTGGGTCATTGGTTTGGGGCTTTGGGCCTTGGAGTCGTCCTGTTTAAGCAAAAGGTCGAACACTTCAACGGCCAAAAAATACCTCCGCCAATGCGCGCTCTACTCCGCCTCCGGCGCCGGCTACCTCTGCCCCTGACCTCGCGTTCCTCCTCCTCCTCCTCGTCGTCGTCTTCGGAGCCCCACGAGATCCCCACTGTCTACTCCTTCCTCCAGCCCTCCATCTTCGCCCCGCGCCCCAGGCCCCAACCGCCTCCACCCCCGGCCCATGACCCCACCCCCAGGAAGACGCTCCCCGTCACCGACGCCGCCGCGCTCGAGTCCGACCTCCTCGCCGCCGTCTCCGAGGACCGCTCAGACGAAGCGTGGCTCGCGTTCAAGTCCCTAGCGGCGGCTGCCCTCTCGCCCTCGCCCCACGCCGCGGCCGCGCTCGTTTCCCACCTCGCCGCCGCGCCGCACCGGCTCGGCCTCAAGCGCGCCTTCACCGCGGCCGTCTTCCTCCTGGAGAAGAGCCCTCACGCGGCGCCCGTCCCGGAGCCCGCCCTCGGGGCACTCTTCTCCGCGCTCGCCGCCGCGGGCTCGACCGCCGCGGCGCTGGCGCTCGCGCGCGCGATGCTCCGCTGCGGGCGCCGCATCCCGGCGTTCTCCGTTTGGGGGCATCCTCTGATCGAGCTCACCCGCGCCGATGCGGGCGCCTTTGCATCCTTCCTGAAGGTGTTCGACGAGGCCTGCAACCTCGTGGCGGAGGAGAAGTCTACCACCGAGGCAGCGGCGATGCGCCCTGACCTCACTGTCTGCAATGCTGTCCTTTCTGGTTGCTGCCGCATGCTTGGCTCGGTAAAAGATGCTGAGAGGGTCCTGGAGACTATGTCAGCCATCGGGGTCTCGCCAGATGTAGAGAGCTTTGGATGCCTCGCGTTCCTGTATGCTTGGAGAGGTGTTCCCAGCCGGGTTGATGAGCTCGATACATTGCTTGGTGCTCTGGGCTTCAGCAAGAAGGGATTTTTCAAGAATTTAGTTAGTGGGTACCTGAAATCTGGCGACTTGGAGTCAGTTTCACCGGTCATTCTCCGTGCAGTGAAGGAGCGCAGAGTTGGGGATGACAAGGGATTCGATGAGGAAACCTACAGTGAGGTCGCTCAGTGCTTTGTCGATCATGCAAGGGTTAGGGAACTAGCTCAGTTGATCATCCAAGCACAGGAGATTGAGCTCACTCAACAATCTATCTCAGTAGAGTATTCTGTTGGGTTTGGGATTGTCAATGCCTGCGTGGAGCTTGGCCTATTGAACAAAGCTCATAGCATACTTGATGAAATAACTGCTCAAGGAGCCTCTGTAGGGCTTGGTGTGTACTCCCCAATCTTGAAGGCGTATTGCAAGGAGCAGAAGACTGCAGAGGCTGCACAGCTCGTGGCAGAGATTAGTGCAGCAGGGCTACAGCTTGATGCTGGCAGTTATGATGCTCTTATTGAAGCTTCCATGACTGCCCATGATTTCCGGTCTGCATTTGCTCTTTTCAAGGACATGAGGGAGGCAAGACTACCAGAACTTAGGACAAGTTACCTTACTATAATGACAGGCTTGACAGAAAACAACCAGCCTGGCCTCATGGCTTCATTCTTGGACTCGGTGGTTGATGACCCAAGAATAGAGATTGCCACACACGATTGGAACTCTATAATACATGCTTTCTGCAAGGTTGGGAGGTTAGAGGATGCTAGAAGGACATACCGAAGGATGGTGTTCCTTAGATTTGAACCAAATAATCAGACATACCTTTCACTTATCAATGGGTATGTCTCAGCTGAGAAGTATTTTAGTGTTCTCATATTATGGACAGAAGTGAGGAGGAAGGGGGCTGAATTTAACCATGAGCTGATTGATGCCTTTCTGTATGCTTTGGTGAAAGGAGGGTTCTTCGATATGGCAATGCAGGTGATTGACAAAGCACAAGAGTTCAAAATATTTATTGATAAATGGAGGTACAAGCAGGCATTCATGGAAACCCACAAGAAACTGAAGGTGTCAAAGCTAAGAAAGCGAAACTTCAGGAAAATGGAAGCCCTGGTAGCTTTCAAAAATTGGGCTGGTCTCAATTCATAACACCGCAACCTCGATCTATCAACATATCGTGTGTTATGAATGAATTCCTCATATTCAGAAAGATATAGCAAACACTTTCATCTTCAGAAAGATGAATTCCTCATCTTTAGTGATGGTCAAGCACTCAAGTAAAGTAGCTGTTTGGCTGTGATGAATTTGTAACATGGTTGGGCAAACTAGTTCAATTGTGTTCTCTATGTTATTTATAGGAATAGATGTTTACTTCATAATTTTATAAATATATTGACCTGTCTATGTACTAGTTTTCCATAGGACCCGGTTCCAACTCCAGACCATGTACAATACTGAAATGAATCTGTCAAGTTGCTCTTGGAATACTTTGCATGGACTGCATCTTTTTGTTTGGTGGTAAACAAAATTACATGTCCTCTGATGTTTCGTTTATTTGATCTATTTAGCCATCACATTGTTCAATTCTTTCATGGCCCACTTACGTTCTAAAATTAGTTTGACTTCCTGCTTAATTTCAGAGAAACAGCTTGCACGCATAAGTGGTTCATCTGGGGAAGGGTTTAAATAATAAGATCTGTACAAGCAACTTTCCTGGTGATGCTTTCTTGTATGGTGGAAGAGTGAAAGGGTCACAGCCGACAAGTCACCATGGAGGGTTGGGGCTGTTGCGGTCGACCCCCTGCATATAAACCAAGGACTTGAGATTGGTTAATTTCCAATTTTGTGTTCCAGTAGACGAGCAGTAACCTACCATACAATACCAAATGTCCAGATTAACAAGCAAATTAACAATACCAAATTAACAAGCAAATTAATGTTCAAACATAGCATAATTATTATATGACGGCAGACGGCTCCACATAACACAGGTTTGGCTCCATAAACATTATTACAGGCTCTTGATACAAGAGCAGTTCCACATAGTAGGCGGAACGAGGACTAAGTTTAAAATATATATGGTATATATTGCCGGGAGAAGTGCAGGTGATCAAAGCTGGTGTGTTCCCTTCCAGATTTCTTGATTAGATAGCAGCCTCCACAAGCACTGGACCTCCCTTTTCTCCCTGTAGAAAACAAGGGGCTACAAATTTAGTATCCTCATAGGAGTATATAAAAGGTTGGCTATGCCATTAATCAACTTTGACATTGACAATAATCATCAATGAAGAGGAGTACCTTGCTGCTGTCTAGTTGGTAGACTGGTTCCTGCCATAGAAAGCAGGGCGGGTGTTCAGCAGTGTATCTTTGACATTGGAGATGTTGTCTGACATGATCTTGATGGCCGATGACACTGACCGAGGGCACAGCCCAGTCCCACGGGCCAGCTTCATCAGAATCTGGAACCCTACAGTTATCACAATTCCCCCAGTCTCTCCAAGGGCTGAGCCATACTGTGCCGGGTCGACGAGGGGAACGATGGAGAAGCCGGCGGGGAAGAGGGAAACGTTGCCGATGGCGCCGTTGCCGTCCGGGCTCATGATCATGTCCAGCAGCGTTTTGTCAACAGAGGAGTAGACCATGAATGACCCAGACGCGTCGTAGCTGATGTTCTGGAGGACCATCATGGTGGTCTTGTTTGCCCCGGAGCCATGCTGATCGATTGCAAACACTCGTAATAAGTGAGATGTGAAACATTGCCAGTGAAGTCAACAAGTCTGACATAATTTTAGAAACTGCGGTCAGTGTCAGCGCTTGGTACCTTGACATGCAGAATGGAGACAGTATCTTCAGTTCCCACGCCATTGGCTACACGAACTTCCTCCTTCACGCTGCCTCCGCTCACCAGGACGTCCCACTGCCATCACCCATCGATAAGCCACGATTTATTTATTACTCGAGTACACACACAGAGGATTCTGTTTTTTCTTGGCCATGCGATCTGAGACTCAGAGACTGTACCTTGGCGCGCAGCAAATGGTTCCTGAGAATGTCGAACGCCCTCCTCATGGGCACCGGCAGCTGCAGCGACGCGCTGGCGCTCACGATCGCGGTGTTGACGTCGTTGTTCTTCCTGTACGCAATCCTGACGTCTCCCTCAATGCCCTCCCCGCACTGGACGACCCAGCCGTCCGCGGGGACGGCGGCGATGCTGGCGCTGTAGTTGGCGAGTAGACTGTCTGCCAGCTTCATCACGTTCTTCCTCCCCGTTGAGGTGACTGAAACCCATAGCAAGAGGAAGAAGAAAGTTTTATTAGTCTGTTTCTCTCTGATTCATTCATTCAGATAAGTTTTTCTTTTAACGCTGTTATTACCGTTCATGGAGTAGTTGGTGACATGGAACACGTTTCTGATTCGCGCGCACTGCCGTGCCATGCTCAGCACCCAGCGCCTGGCGCTGAACAGGAGACCGCTCATGCACGGCTGGAAGAGGCCGTGAGTGCCAGCGTCGTTTACGAGAACGTGCTCGACGGCGATGACCTGTGGAGAGAGAGGTTCAGGAAACCAAAAAAAAAAAAAAATCAAGCATGGCTGTTCGGTTCAGTTCAAGCCTTTCGATTCCCTAGCTGTCAGTGTCATACCTTGCAGCTGTTCTGCCTGATGGGCTGAATCAGTACTCCTGATGGCAGCTTGCGGGCATTGCCACCACCGTCCGCCTCCAAGGACACGTCGACGACAGCCATGGCTCCGTGCTCCAGCTTCTCGCAGTAGCGCATGAACGAGCATCTCCTAGCTGGCACCAGGGGCGAGGGGTACACCAGCTCAGTAGTCATCTGTCGTTTTCAGTGCAGAGGAGAGAGTAAGACAGTCTGTGAGTACGTAACAGTTAAGAGGACAGATTATCTTTGCCTGGGCACAGTATACTATAGGTCTTCATGGAGAAACAGCCCATGCATACCAGCTGCATCGCCCCTTCGAAGCCTGCCTCGCGAGCCGTTGGCCAGTTGTACACCTTGGTGGTCGTTGCGCGGGACATGATTCCAGGGAAGAATGTGCCATACGTCTCCTGCATGCAGTCATCAAAGCGAGATCAGATTTGCATTCAGGTTTTCAGAGGTACTGTTAGCTGAATTCTATCAATATCAGCGTGCCACTCACAGGGTCCATGAGATACCCCACAATACTTTTAGCGTCCAGCATGACCATAGCGCTGGCACGGGTGGCCTCTGTCTTCAGTGCCATGGCACCTACACTGATCTGCCCAGGAAATGTTTGGGTGTAGGCCATCATGTTCAGTGCTTCGAACGAACCACCCGGGAAAGCCAGCCAAAGAGGGCCATTGGACTCTGCCAAAAAGGCAAGCTCTTGTACTGCGTTCTTGGCTATCTCAATAAGCATTTGCCTGTCATATTGCGCTGCAAGGACATCTTCTGATGAAGAATCAGCAGGGAAAGCGCCGGAAGGTGAACGCATAGCCGTAGGCATTTCATTACCTGTACGTATCTGCCAAAGAAAAAAAAATGCAACATGAGTGGAGCTCGAGACACAGATTTTATGATAATTTGCAGCTTGAGGTGTAGCCTTTTCGCTCTGAGAAGAACCATAATCTGTGTATGTGATGCAAAGCAGCAAACTGACGGTCGCAATGGTGGCTATGAAGAGTGGAAATAAAGAGTGTGCTTGGGACAATCGTGTATGCTGTACCTGCAACTCTTTCTGCAGCATCTGGTTATGCGCTTTCAACCGTTCCAGTTCTGTCATGAGTAGGATATGTCCTGGATCATTAGTGCATCTGGGACAGGGGGAATTGCTCTGCGCCTGCTTAAGCCTTTCGAGTTCATCCAGAAGCATTTGATTCTCCGATTTCAACTTGTAGTTCTCTTGTTTTTCACTAAGATGCTATTTGTGCCATGAAACAGTTTAAGAGAAGGATTAGGGATTCTAGATGGTGATATAGATCAAGTATGAATATAAAAATATGTCAGGGAAAGTAGAGGTGTTAGGTGCTGCAAACACTATCCCCTGATTTTTGGTGGTACGAGTAACCAGTTTAATCTAGAAAAAACAAAAGGCCAATCAATTAATAATGATAATAGCTAGCTACTTGGCGGGTTCTATTGTGCATAGCTAATGACAAAGTTTATCATGAAAAATCGCAATGATGTAAAGCAGACCTTCACATGGGTCCTCTTGTTCTGGAACCAAAACTTCACTTGATTCATCCCAAGGCCCGTCGCCTCACTCAGGTGCCTCCTTTGAGTGTCATCAGGGTGTGCGCAGATGCTGAAGCAACTGCTTGTTTAACAACAACAAAACAAACAAAAAAAAAAAACAGATGATTATATTTCCAAGACAAGGCAACCGGTAGAAAGGAAAGTATTTGTTTAATTCTCAGTAGTACTCACTACATAAGTGCTGTCAACTTCTAACAGTTATTTTAAACAACGGATTTGCGTATTTAATATGTTTTTTTTAATATCTAGCCGTAGATTTTTCATCAAAATAACGTCGCTACTTATGTCGCATTGCATGCGAGTAAATAAATAGAAACAACACTCAAAGACAGCGCCAAGTGCCGACATCCTTCTGCTTCAGTGGAAAAAAATATTAGAAAAGGATATCTACAAATAAATTTATGATGCATTATTAACGTCCAGCCAACGACGTATTCAGTAGGAAGCATACCTCTCAAGTATTTCTGACTGCCGGCTGGTGAGCCTGTGTAGGGTTTTCTTCTTTGGCTGTGAACCACCCTGACCATCACTGGGGCTCTCTTGACGACTGCTCTTGTTACTGACCAAGATGCTCGAGTCAATCTCATTGAACCTAGATGCACCATCATCCGGGCTCTCTACATGACCATTGTTTGCAAGTAGTGCTTCAGACTGGTGGCTTGGGCCATTGTCAGGCGTGTCATTCTGGTAAAACGACGATAGTTCAGTGCGAATTTGTCTATTCCAAAAGTTAATATAGTCAAAAAGGTTAATCCAAAACGGAGTGTAAATGAGAGTTAAACAAAACATACAAGGCTCTGGTGAATTTAAACCCATACAGTTTATAATCCCCATGCGAGTAGGCCAACCCTACTGATTTGGGTGTTCACGTGACAAAGAATATTGATGTAACATGCTGATAGTTCCTACCCTCGCAAAACTTCGCATACTATATGGCTCGATGTAGAGCAGGAAAGGAACAAAAAATGAGAACAAATCACAGACACGTTCATGATGCATGCTGTGACATCTTATCTAATTTTCTGCACTTTCCACTTCTTTATATGATTATATCTATCTATGCCTGCTTGTTTAATGCTGCATAAATCTTCGTTGAAGATACCACACATATATGCACATAGAACCATCTTGAAATATTTAAGGGTCAAGGACCACAACAAAAATGCAAATAAAATTGGATACTCTCCTTTTACAGTATTGTGTTTTGCTATGTGAAAAAGTGGTTGACTACTCTGATGTCAACTAGAAAAATACGAGCAGCTAACTGATTGCTTTAAAAAATAAGCATGTCCACATATACGTCTAACTTCTTGAAAACGATCTAAAGAATTATGGAAAGCAAAGGTCGATGGGAAACCATAGGAAGAAGAATATCTTATTGAAAAAGTTGAAGGAAATGGAAAAGTCCTAACTAATGAAGAGAATTGATTAACTTTATCCTTCTTGAAGAAGCAAAACGACAATCCAGTAATCAACTTCGAGTCTTCGACCAAAAAACAATATGAGGAGGGTTAAAAAGAAACTCAAATAGAAGAAAAGCATTGACCTAAGGAAAATCCAAGAGCTATGCTACAGCATCTTATAAAACTGGTTGAAGCAACAAGAAGTTGTGCTCTTATATGTCCATTTCTTTTCAAAATCCTTGTTTCGGGAAGAAAAGGATGTAAAAAACTTTCTTAACAATAAGTAGGAAAATCCAACAAAAAAAGCTAAGCCAGAAATGGTTTAAGAAAATACCATTTTTGACGAAAGCCCTCCGCCAATATCATCATGAGGCTCCGCAAATGGGTCACCAATACCACAAGTAGGTCGCATCAAAGATGGGTTGCCTTCGGAAGGTCCGTCTATTCCCATCTCCATATTCACACACTCAACCTACAACTCGTTTGAGTGTTTGCTTCGGTTAGTCTCTCCTAACTCTCTCTTCGTCTTTCCCTTGGCCTCCTCTCTATTTATAGGCACTAGCCTCGTTGTAAATTTGTAACTATGTGTGGTACTCACACTGGCATGGCGTGATATATACACGTGATTTGTTTGATTTTGCATAATAAAATAATAATAAAGTAACGCTTGCCAGAGGAGAGAGAAAATGGTAAGAAGTTGAAAGAGGTCTCTGCTTCCTTTTGTTTTTATGCTTATATTCATAAACTTATAAGCAGCCATGCATAAGAGGTAAAATCAAGGGGTCATAATTAATTTTAGCTCCATTTACCCATGCATCATTAATGCATAAAAGGATGGAGGAAGATTAGAAAGGTGTGAACAAAATAGGAAAATAATTATATTAGGTGGTGACATCTTGAGTAAAGTTGTAGGTGTGCTGTATTTATCTCATACTAGATAATTATCTCCTAGCATATTATGGTAGTGCAATAAATGCATATCAAGATGGAAAGTTAACAGGGTGAAAACAGATAGGTAAAAAGTGAAGACTAGACTAAACAAATAAAATCAAGGAAATCACACTTGATATCACAAGGTGTCAACAGAAATACAAGATCTCACTTAAAATTTAGAAATAAAAAAAGATTCTATGTGTTTTCTCAAATGTTTCACCTATCTTTGTGATTAAAAGTGGCAACCTAAAATGTTCTTCGGTGAGGCTTGAGTGTCTAGAATGCAACCAAAATCAACATGATTAAAATGTAACGGATTCTTTAGACATGTTGGAAGGTTATGCAAGATTAGTGATGGTTTTTTTTTTGGAGAAAGTGGAGAAGAGAAGTTATACATATATGTTCTCCACACGTAGATTTTTCACATTTTCGGTATCAGCCATGGAGATGAATAAAATAAAATTCGTGGCTTTGAAATTTACATCTAAGATATTTTATTGGGCCGTTAAAGTTACTAACATAGATATGCTTTGCAAAATTTTATGGATCAAGCTACGTGCATTGTCGCATTTGGGCCGTTTGTTGGGAGGACTATTGTGGTAGTTGGGCTACGCCTTTAAAGAAAGTCTAGCGGCTTTTCCAAAAATCTATGAAATTGTATTGGGCTCTCCATTACGAGGGCGCAAAAGTTGAGTTGTCTGTTGGTCCGTCTAATAAGTCGGGGTTCATTCCCCCCTCCCTCCCCCCCCCCCCCCTCCCAAAAAAAATGTGCAAAGGATTTGCCTATGTCAAACTCATTGGTTTTATTTTCATTCCTTTTACTAGAACATATGTAATGTATGGATTGTATAGAGCAATTCTTTTGACATCCCAACTCCCATGTCTTAGCTTCAATTCATAGATATTCTCATGCAAATTGGGAAGCTCAATGTTTCTTTGTCCTTGCCAAGAAATAATTAAACATGGTTTATGGAAAGTAAGATCAATGTATGGTGATTGCTTGACCCGTTTACACAAGAACATTTGTACCTGTCACCGTGCAAACATGAACTTGAACTAAAATAAAATTTCCAGCGGCATTGAATTAATCAACAATACATACATTAGTTACATCAACGACATGTGATACACCATACATTGAAAACAAAGTTCACTCGACTCAATCAGCATACACCGATCGAGCCATAATGATCCTCTCCATCCGATGATCCATTGCGCGCGCATGGCAATTTTAAACAAAACACGTACGCATAGTACTCAAACAAGCGCGTAGCAGAACAAGGCTCCAATGGCAAGCGCGGCGGTGCCGGCAACTCCCGCCACCTTGGGTGGCGCGGCGCTCGGTGGCGGGTACGCCGCCGTCGGCGAGATATCGATGCCGAAGGGTGGTGGCGGGGAGTAGGACGAGAACGACGGGCCGTTGGGTGACGGCGCCAGCCCGGTCCCAGGCTCGGTGGCGTTGGCGATGGCCGCGCGCTCGGCCATGACGACGACGATGAGCTTCTCGCCGCGGTTGCAGTTGTCCTTGTTGCCGCTGATGAAGTAGTAGGGGCCGGAGCGGGTGAAGGTGAAGACGGTGCTGCCGTCGGAGAAGGTGTCGATCGGCGACGCCGTGTCGCAGGCGTCGTAGGCGCGCTGGTCGACGAGGAGCACCGTGTCGTTGCCGGGCGGGTACGTGAAGGCTGCATGCAGTCAAAAATTTGAAACCACGGTAATCAGCGCCGGTTAATCGTTAATCAAGAACCTGTTAAAACTAATGCCGGTTTTTTAACCGAGCCCGTTCCGCTTTCTACCGCGCGGTGAGACCGCACCATTACTCATTCACCGTCGTCATTAGCGCGGTGATTAGCGCGGCTGACGGCGATGGCGTCACGCCGGCACGCGGAGCGGCCACGGTGAAAAAACGCAGAGGATACGCTTCATTGAAGGCGGCAGCCCACGGCACCCGCGACGAAATTCAGCGGTGCGGTTGGGAGATAGAGATGGAGGAGGTTAGAGATATTGTTAGTGATAGAAAACGGAAGGCCGTTACAGGAATCTCCTCAACAGCCAGCGTCGTCAGCGGCAATTCAAAAAAAAAAAAAAAAAGCGCCTCCGTCAACTAGGATGTCTGCGGGGACTGCGCTGTGTGCCAGAGGTCAGACCTGACACCTGTTTTCGACACTTGGCAGGCTGCATGGCCTGCCGCCCCACGAGTGGACTTCACCCGTGTGCAGAAGAAAAGAATCAAATTTAAATCTCAGGCACACGGTTGGGCCCCGCTGCGCGTGCAGCCAGCGTCCCGTGCAGTGAATGCCAGCGTATCTGACCCCAGGATGCGATCGCATGGGATCGGAGGAGCGTATCCTCGTGTGTCGTATCCTCCTCGCCGGGCGATGAACTGGATGTGGATGCGCAGTCATTCAATGTGCTGGTCTGCTGGCAGCAGCAGGCAGTGGCAGAGCATTTGATGCAGGGCTGCCAGTGCCAGGGCAGCGCAGGCCAGCAAAACGGAAACGCCAGGGTCGTCAGAGCCAGAGCTTCAGTTCACTCACCGAGCGCGTCACCGACGCGGAAGCGGTTGCGCTGCGCCCACGCGTTGTACGCGCTGCTGGCGTTGGCGCCGCCGGCCTCGGCCGCGGCGGGCACGCGCCACTCGCCCGTGCCGCCCGCCTTGAACACGAACGCGGACGCCGTGGGCGACGACACCGAGGCCACCGCCACCAGGCACGCCAGCAGCACGCAGCCCATCCGCCCGTGCGCCATCGACACCGATGCAGATGCAGGCAGCCCACACACGTACGCGACACAAAAAAAAAAAACGTCGAGCGAGCGTGTCGTTGGGCTGTAGTACTACCTGCGGAGCGAGAACCAGCGGTGGATCGATCGATCGATCAGGTTGTTCGGGGTTTATAAGCGCGTAGAAAGCGGTCGTGGCCACGGTTCTTTTCGTAAAAGCAAGGGAACGTGAGCGCCGGGAGGAGGTATATTTCCGCCGCGCTTTATGCCCTCTGTGCTACGTGCCATCCTGCATGCCGTCGTGGTGTTTAGGTTCCGTTGTGTTCTTTGCTGGCACGAGAGCTCTTACGGGAAGCTATGCTTTGCTTCGTACACAATGCTGAGGAAGATCCATGCCTTGGGTGCTACTCAGTTGTTCTTGTTCATGCATGTGAACTATCAAGGTGGATGCTCAAAGAAATACCAGAACCGTATATATGCAAAGAGTGTCGGACTGGCATAATCTGCAAGCATAGCACATAGTTTTTTTGAATAATAATAAGAATATGGAATCAAAATGCACAATTACGGATGCAAACGGGCCTACTCGCTTGTCAAGTTAGAAGCAGGAAGAGATTTTATACTTGGCAGTCGTTGGCATTGCCTTTGTGGTGACTATTCCCAATTCGATTTCAAAAGATTCCATACATGAAAAGAAATTTGTGCTCATGGTTGAATTTGGCAATAAGGAGCTGCTGATCGAAGATTTTTTTGGGGTGTTGCCGTGTGAAAGACTTTGAGCATCAACAATAGCAAGTTTCTCCTAGTTTGATCGTACAACTTACATCAAAAGTTCCAAGCCCCGAAAGGGCATCTGCAATAAGGCTTTGTTCGTCTTGGGATGCGTATACGGGTTTATTTGAGCATGGACAAACATAATACACATACGCAAATAGATATCGGTAGACACGGAAAACATACATAGTTAAGTGCTGTGACTTACAGTGAGTTCGGACACCTATCAAAGCCGTTAGGCCTAGGTTCCTAGCAGTGAGGATGAGGATGCACTAAAAAAAACACAAGTTATCTATATCTCAGCATAAGCAAAACTTGATTGCTAACCATGAAGATATTAAACTTACCAAGAACAGACGGATCTGGCGGAAGGTTTTCGATGGATTCAAGACGGAGAGGCCAAGAGGTCGAGTGGGAACGTGTAAGCTCTAGTAAAGGGAGGAGGAAAGGGAACGGGTCGGAGGGACTGATGCGGATGTGATAGCATATGCGCCAGTGCGCCAATTAAATAGATGGCATTGATGCTAGACGACAGAATGAACTAAATTGTCATCCAAATTAGCACGGGATCGTCCAACTGCCCTGGCCCCTAAACCCCCAATGGGGCCGCCTTGCCTCTTCGAACTTTTCACCATGCCGACAAGTGGGACCACTTGCCCACCAACACCCACCCTACATGCCATTGCTCTCCGCTACCCTCTTGTAGCCTCTCCTCTCCCCTCTCCCAACAACGCTATGCCGCTGCCACCCACACCACAGGTATGCCACAAGGTCGCCTCCTCCACAAGACACCCTCGCTAGCCAGTGACGCTATATCTCGCGTCGACCAACCTCCGTGTCATCCAAAGTTTCTCCCATCAAAACCATACGGATATTGCCTACTCTTGCCTCTGCCATGCCTATTACCATTGAACACACACCTTCTGATCGCTGCCTCCAACCTACCCATAGGTGCGTCCCTTGGCTACCACATCCCACCTACCCTCATCTGTCTCGCATCTCCCTTTCTTCAAACATGTCAGCAACCGCCATCTCACAGATGAGGTTATGGAAACATAGGTCAAAGCCTTGGTTCAAAGACTTGGAAAAGCAGAAGTTCAACATTTTTTTTTGTCGTCTGAAGCAACACACAAGCACGGATCTAGTGATCTAACTACAATGGGTGGCACCGAAACTCAAAAAGGGAAAAAACATGCACTCAAGAGAGTTAAATTCTTTGGAAACAAAACGTTGCGGACTTGATGTACTGGATCGCTCTTTTGTGGTGGGCCGATGCAGAACTTGTGCACCGTGTCCGTGTTTGTGTGTGGTAATTTGGTGGTGCTAATTTGTTGATGGGCCTACTATTTGCAGCCCAGTTGGAATTCGTCGGTATCAGGTCCTTCTTGGGCTGGGCTTGGGTTGCACGAATAGCTTTCATTGAACGGGATCATGGGTCGTGTGCGGTAGGTTTGATCAGCCCAACTTAAATCATGAAGTAAAAGTGCCTGACAAGATGGTTAATCAGTTCTCTGTTGCTGCTTGGAATTTTTCTTTCTGAACTATTTTGCTTGGAATTTTGGTTGCCCTTATAAGCACGCATTCAGTTTGCATCAGGCAAGCGATGGAGATGACACGCAAATGCAATGCAACATGTTCAGAAACCTGCCACTTCATCTGCAATTCTGCATATGCAGACGGCAAGCCAATTCCAAAGAACCGGCCCCACCTGTCAACGGGTGTACAGGTAAGGATTTGGTTGTCCACTGGTTTATCATCAGTTTTTTTTATAATGGTTTCACATCAGATTGAAAAGTTCGCAGGCATCGGCAACTTGCACCATTTTTTTACTGCTGCTCACAATCATGCTCACACATGGTCCTAAACTCCTAATAAGATCAGATCGCATCACGTTTGGCAGTTCGGCGTGAGGATTTTTTTATTCTCTTTCACCGCGACGCACAAAGCCTGCACCAAACTAACAAAAAGCCTGCAATAAACAACAACCCGCCGGCGCTAGCGCGACGCCATCGCCCACCACACCAGGATGACGCCCGTGCCCAACAGCGAGTCAAGTCGTCTCTCACACTCACCACCTTGGAACCTTCCTCGCATAGAACGTAAACCGCACACTGCACAAGTCTAGTCTTCGCTTGTGTCACCGCGGCCAATTTCCGTTGCAGTTTTCTACTAGATGTCTTCCCTCCCTGTGTTTCTTCGTCGCCACCCACCACTTGTCCGCTACACTGATTACTTGGTCTTGCAGGCGTACCAATTTGCCCAGTTTCCACTTTCCAGTGGCCTCTCACAACAAATTCCAACCGATTCGTGTGAGTACCTTCTGAGTTCCCCAGGATATACCCAGTTGAAGCCGCCCGCCGATTTGCATCTTCCTGGATTCCTCATTTCCTCTACGCGCATCCACTCCATGGAGATGGAGTAGCCCTCGCTCGGCTTCAGTTCCTCTTCCTCCCCGGCCCACATCGATGCTTGTCGGACCGTTCAATCCGTGCCGATTTTGAGTTCCTGCCCTTGCGTGGAGCTTTCTTGGCCAAGTTTGGGGCTTTCGGCTCGCGGCGATGGAGTTCGTGGCGTCCATGGTCGACACGGTGTTCCGGCCGCTCAAGGACTACTTCGCGCGGACCGTCGGCTACGTCGTGTCCTGCGGCGACTACATCGACGCGCTGAGCCACGAGATGAACGAGCTCAAGAGCAAGCGCGACGACGTCAAGCGCATGGTGGACGCCGCCGAGCGCCAGGGGATGGAGGCCACCAGCCAGGTCAAGTGGTGGCTCGAGTGCGTCGCCGTGCTCGAGGACGCCGCCGCGCGGATCGTCGACGACTACCAGGCGCGCCTGCAGCTCCCGCCCGACCAGGCCCCCGGCTTCAAGGCCACCTACCACCTCAGCAAGAAGGCCGACGACGCTCGCGAGGAGGCCGCCGGCCTCAAGGACAAGGCCGACTTCCACAAGGTCGCCGACGAGCTCGTGCAGATCCGCTTCGAGGAGATGCCCAGCTCGCCCGTCCTCGGCAGGGACGCGCTGCTCCAGGAGCTCCACTCCAGCGTCCGGGACGGCGACGTGGGCATCGTCGGCATCTACGGCATGGCGGGGGTCGGCAAGACCGCGCTGCTCAACAAGTTCAACAACGACTTCCTCGTCAACTCCCATGACATCAATGTCGCCATCTACATCGAGGTCGGCAAGGAATTCGATCTTAACGACATCCAGAGGATCATCGGCGACCGCCTCGGCGTGTCGTGGGAGAACCGGACGCCCAAGGAGCGCGCGGGTGTGCTCTACAGGGTGCTCAGCAAGATGAACTTTGTGCTGCTGCTGGATGACGTCTGGGAGCCACTCAATTTCCGGATGCTCGGCATCCCGGTGCCCAAGCACAACTCCAAGAGCAAGATCGTCTTGACGACGAGGATCGAGGACGTGTGCGACCGCATGGACGTCCGCCGCAAGCTCAAGATGGAGTGCCTGCCATGGCAACCCGCGTGGGAGCTCTTCCGCGAGAAGGTTGGCGACCACCTGATGAGTGCTAGCCCGGAGATCCGGCACCAAGCGCAGGCGCTAGCCATGAAGTGCGGCGGGCTGCCCCTCGCGCTCATCACTGTTGGCCGGGCGATGGCCAGCAAGCGCACTGCAAAAGAGTGGAAGCACGCCATCACTGTGCTAAAGATTGCCCCATGGCAGCTGCTTGGCATGGAGTTTGATGTTCTTGAGCCTCTCAAGAAGAGTTATGACAACTTGCCCAGTGACAAGCTAAGGCTCTGCCTACTGTATTGCTCGCTGTTCCCAGAGGAGTTCTCCATTTCCAAAGATTGGATCATAGGCTACTGCATCGGTGAAGGTTTCATAGATGACTTGTACACTGAGATGGATGAAATATACAACAAGGGGCATGACCTTCTCGGTGATCTCAAGATTGCCTCTCTGCTGGAGAAAGGTGAAGATGAGGATCACATCAAAATGCATCCTATGGTCCGTGCCATGGCTCTATGGATAGCATCGGATTTTGGCACCAAGGAGACCAAGTGGCTTGTCCGAGCTGGAGTTGGGCTGAAGGAGGCACCAGGCGCAGAGAAGTGGAACGGTGCTGAGCGGATTTCTTTCATGAGGAACAACATTCTTGAGCTGTATGAGAGGCCTAATTGCCCTTTACTGAAGACTTTGATGTTACAAGGCAACCCTGGGTTGGACAAGATATGCGATGGCTTCTTCCAGTTCATGCCATCTCTAAGAGTGTTAGATCTGTCCCACACATCTATCAGCGAATTACCTTCAGGGATCAGTTCATTGGTTGAGTTGCAGTATCTGGATTTGTATAACACAAACATCAGGTCACTGCCACGGGAGCTAGGATCGCTATCCACTCTTCGGTTCTTACTTCTCTCGCATATGCCACTGGAAACTATCCCGGGCGGTGTTATGTGCAGCCTCACAATGCTGCAGGTTCTGTACATGGACCTCAGCTACGGAGATTGGAAGGTTGGTGCAAGTGGAAATGGTGTCGATTTTCAGGAGCTGGAGAACCTTCGTAGGCTCAAGGCACTGGACATCACAATACAATCGGTTGAGGCCCTGGAGAGGCTGTCACGGTCTTATCGCCTTGCTGGTTCCACAAGAAATCTACTGATAAAGACGTGCTCCAGCCTGACCAAGATAGAGCTTCCTTCGAGCGACCTGTGGAAGAACATGACTAATCTGAAGAGAGTGTGGATTGTGAGTTGCAGCAACTTAGCAGAGGTAATCATTGATAGTAGCAAAGAACCTGATAACAGCAATGCGCTCCCTCGTTCCATCTTGCAAGCTCGGGCTGAACTTGTTGATGAAGAGCAGCCCATCCTCCCAACCCTGCACGATATCATCCTTCAGGGACTCCATAAGGTAAAGATCATCTACAAAGGTGGATGTGTACAGAATCTAGCATCGCTATTCATCTGGTACTGCCATGGGCTGGAAGAGCTGATTACTGTCAATGAAGAGCAAGACATGGCGGCAAGTGGCAATGAACAAGGTTCAGGAGCGTTTAGAGTCATCACACCCTTCCCTAACCTCAAGGAACTATATCTCCATGGATTGGCAAAGTTCAGCAGGTTGAGCAGCAGTACGTGTACGTTGCACTTCCCAGCGTTAGAGAGCCTGAAGATTGTTGAGTGCCCAAATCTAAAGAAGCTGAAACTTTCTGCTGGCGGTCTCAACGTGATCCAATGCACTAGAGACTGGTGGGATGGGCTGGAATGGGATGATGAGGAAGTCAAAGCTTCTTATGAGCCACTGTTCCGCCCATTGCGCTGAATTCAGTTTTCGTTAGTACAGGTTCTTTTGTTTCAGAGGTTGCTTATTCCCGTGAATACAAATGATCGCCTAAATTCAGATACTGCTAGTCTGCAGTGGGTGTAGTTTTGCGTATTTGATCGTTTGTGTAGTTCATGATTTCAGGGCTGTGTTGCCCATCTTGTATGAAGGTACAAGTTGGGCGGTTCTAGCTTTTTGCACAGCCCATGTTCTACACAAGTGTCATGTCTGACGCACCAGGAAATTAGCTAATGTAAATGTTTTTACTGAATTCTCCAAGATACATGACTGATAGATGCTATCATTTCTCTGTTTCTAATTTCCATGTGGATCCTACAAATTTGTCTGAATTGGGATATTTTTCCAGGAGTTGAGGATGCCATTGTTTTTCCTTGTATAATCTGAACAGAGGTTCATCGTTTGTGAATGGTCAGAAATTCAGAAAAGTGGCTGCATGAGTTCTGTTGAAAAACCGGGCCTGAAGGTCCCCAGATCAGCAAGCCATGCCCTGCCTGCTAGCTCACAAAATCCATTCAAGAAAAAGTCCATAATAGGACAAAACTAAGCTCTCGGTGCAGAAAAATCAAAATAAAAAGATGAAAAAACACAGCTAAAATGATTGGCTACCCGGAGTCCCAAATTGCACAGATAAGGTTTGACCGGCTGGCCTGTTCAAAGCAAAAATCGGCCCAGCGAGCTCGACCGAAAGGTCGGTTTCTTAGGCTGTAGTGTACCGACCTGGACGCATACTTTGATTTATCTCGATCAACATTTCACGATGCGGCCAACTAATATTTTCATTATTCAGAGTGAATTGCAGGTCAAGGTGCTCCTTGGTCATATAATGAGATCATTATACGAGAGGGAATACGGCGCTCCGAACCCCGAGGTCGCTAATTTTTTCGCTCGGTTACTCCGAAGCCCTAACCCGAGCCCGTTGAATCAATTTGAGATTCACCCAATAATGGATCTTAATCTGGGGAACTTTTATTTTTCATTCACCAATCTCTCTTTGTATATGCTAATCACTCTCGGCACAGACATAATTCGATGGGCGGCATCCTAGCTTTTTTTAAAGAAAGAGGACGAAGGGGTTTTTTGAGAAAAAAGAAGAATCTGATTGCTGCCAAACAATAAAATGATCAAGGCCAAACAAGAATTTGAAGAGCCATACCCTTTTATCTCTCTTTGTGGGGGCCTGGGGACCGTCCCCACACAATTTACAATGACTTGGTCACAATCACAATTCAGTGAATTCACGTCAGTATCTCACTCCCTAGCACAAAATATGCCAGGGAGGCAGGTACTAGAACTGCCCCTGACATTTTAGGGCTAAAAGATCGCGGTCATCCAAACTCCGTTCCGGGATGTTCCCGGAGAAACGAACGGAGCCTCAGCTCTCTGTATGCATCGTCAGCGGAAACCAAGAAGACCAGCATCACGAAATGGATTACTTAGAGAGGTAGGGCACGCCGGTGCCGTTGAGCCAGTTTCCACCCTGGATGAACTGGCCGACGGTGAACTGCAGTGCCACACTCCGGTCCGCGATGACGTGGTACCCGGGCCACCCGCCGCGCCCGGCCTTGCCGGCACCGGGCCCTTCGTTCTGGTACTCCCCGTAAAAGAGCGTCTTGAGGGCGAAGTCCCCGTCCCACTCCAGCCACCCCCTGGGGTGCACGTGCGCTTCCAGGTACGACCGCATGACCACCGTCCGCGAGTACGCCTTCCACGGCCGGCCGAGGAACGTCGGGAATCCCGCACCAGCCACGGGCGCCAGGTCGGGCGCCGGCACGACGCGGCACCGGTGCAGGGACGTGCGGACGTGCCCGTGTTCTGGTTGGGGTCCTCCCGGCCCTGCGCGGTGACCGCGTTCTGCTGGCCCCGCTTGGGCAGCGCCGCGCCGCCAGCGCGCAGCCCTGCAGAAGACGAAGTCGACGGTGCCCGAGACGAAGCACTCGCGGTAGAGATGGCGGAGCGCGTGCGCGTTCAGCGTGTCCTGGTACCCGTCGACGCAGCAGCGGTAGGCCACGGCGCGGTCGGCGCTCACGCGCAGCACCACCGCCTGCTGCATCTCGGCCCCCGCCGTGTTCTGCGTACGCAGGTCCTGCAGGATGATCCCGTGATCACCGTCGCGTCCATCCCGTCGCCGACGATCATCAGCTCGCGCTTCTTCTTCCCCACCTCTACGTTCTCCCTGTACACCCCTTTCTTCACGTAGATCACGTATCGGCTGTTGCCGCCGTCGGGCGCCGCGTCCACCGCCTCCTTCACCGTGCGGTACTTGCCGCTCCCGTCTTGGGCCACCACGACGTCTGCCTTGATGGCGCCGGCGCCCGCCTCAAGGAGCGCGCGGTCTCGCGCCGGCACCCACGTGGGGAACGTGTCGACGGCCTCGGCGTCCCGTGAGCCCGAGCCGCCGTCGACGGCGTTGAGCACGGCGAGCGACGCGCTCGCGAGGGACTTGAGCGGCTCCACCAGCCGCGCCGCCACGGCGTCGTCGCGCACCAGCTACCCGCCGCCGACGCCGTCCGCGCACGTGGCGTAGTAGGTGAGCGCGGCGCTGAGCCACGTGCGCGCGTCGCCCGTCGGGGCCAAGGCGCCGGCGAGACGGTTCCGCGCGAGGTCCATGAGCTGGACGCAGTCCGCGAGCGCCGCGCGCCGGCTGGGGTCGGTGCCGGCGCCGGAGCGCCGGTGCATGCGGGCCACCGCGTCGGCGGCCGCGTCATGCTGCGCGAGAGACCTGGCGAGGATCGCGCGGAGGACGTGGGCCGGGCGCGGGAGGATAGCACTAGCAGAGCGCGCGCGCGAGGACGACGACGACAGCACGGCGTCGGCCACGATGGCAATGCACGAGGTCGGTCCGGGGAGCCGGCGCAGAGGTCCGGAGGTGCGATTCTGAGGAGGAGGAACGCGGCGGCTCCGGCGCAGAGCAGAGCGGCCGATGAGAGCGTAATCTGCAAGACGGGCCTGCATCTGCATTGGAAGGCGTTTCTTTGGGTGGGCGACGAGAGGAGAGGCTCGTCTTTGCCGCTGGAACGCATGGTGACTACTGACTACTGACAAGTGAAGTGTGAAGACGCATGGTGAGTGAAATCGATCGCCGCTGGTGTTCTGCTTGTAAGAAGTGAGAACTGATAAAAAAACATGTAAGAAGTGAGAAGAGAAATACCGCAGGAAATTCGCACTCCATGTCTCGCCCATCCGCGACCGCGATCTATCTAGTGTCTGAACCCAATTGAAGTAGGATAGAAGCACTATTGGAAGCGCATGTGGTACTGGTGGTCATCACGGCTAGCTAGCTGACTGATGGCAATATGGCACATTGTTTCCAACTAACGGCACAAGGTCATTGAATTTTGAATTTAGGAGCTGGTGAGTAGCGATAGTGACTGATCGATGGAAGAACACAGCGCCAAGCTGCAGCATCAGTGTGGTGTGGTACATCCATGACGAACACCAGAGAAGGATGGAAGCCAAAGAGAAACAGAGAGCTCAAGCGCCAGGCGTCCGTCCGTCGATGCGGGGATCAAACTGGAGCATCCGCTTCCTTTCGTCACCCGCACGCTACAGTCTCATACTCTCATCCGTAGTTGAGCCCGAATATGTCATTCTGTACGAAGAAGGTCGCTAAGCTTCGTGTTTTCAGAACAGAGTACGGGATTTTAGTGGCCAACTTTGTGGATGCATTCAATATTTTTCAGTTACCATATGATAAAAACAACTGATGGTATTTTCGGTAAAATCAATGAGAAAACCGACCATGGTAGCTAGTTGACATACTTCGATATTTTTGCAAGCTTCACTCGCCAGTTGCCAGACTAACGTTGCTGTGAAATTTGTATTGAAGAATCCCAATCATAAAAATTCTCTATGAATTTTTTTTATGGTAACAGGAGGGGGCTCCCCCTACTGATTATAAACTATAGAAGATAAAATAAGTCACAACAGATTGTCTAGCCAAGAAAAAATAGAAGGTACATCTTTAGTTGATCTGTCACCAGACGATCGTGCCCTAAAGGGATGGATGGCCAACATAAAGGCGGTAGCCAAAACAGTAGAAGATATCATCAGAAATTCAGAACTTCTTTTCAAGAACTTAGATCATCTCTTCGTGCGAGGCGGAGCCAGAGTCACTCGATCATCTCTTCGTGCGTTGCCGCTTCACACTTGATGTGTGGAACGCCGTTCTCACAGTGCTGGGGACTAGCAGCTTAGGCCCCCTCTGGCCTCGCCCCAACAGGCGAGAGTGTTGGCGTTCTCGGCGCTTGGGATCGTTTTAGACGTCGTTGGCCGGTCTCGCTCAGGGCAGGGGCGAACTCTCTCTTTGCTCTTGTGTCCTGGGAGGTTTTGGAAGGAGCGAAATGCCAAATGCTTCAGGCGTGTCGTTTCGGATGTGGTTTCCGTCCGGTGTGCTATCCGAGACGAAGGGTCTCTTTGGTGTCGTGCAGACGTCAAGGAGCTTGGCGCCCTTGGTTGTAGTTTTTGGAAGTAGTCGGCGTCGTGTCTCACCCGGCCTTTGAGGCTGGGCTCTTGTATTCATTTTGACAACTCTATCTTTTTAATACAAAGATATGCAACTCTCTTGCATATTCGAAAAAAAACTTAGATCCTTTTAGTAAACTTTTTTGAATAAGACGAAAGATCGAAGTTTTGAAAAAAATCAATCGCATCAAATAAAAAAGAATGGAGGGAGCATTATTTTCTGCAAACAACTAAAAGAGCGGTGTCAAGCTGAGGAGAACAAGACAAAGGTCGAAATCATGTGACCTTTTGTTCTTGTTCTGCATAACTACTCCTTTAGTCAAAGTTTCTAGGAGGATTTTGTTATACATACATTAGAGGATTTTTTTTTTCTATGAAGATGTGCCTAAATCTTCGTATAGATTGCCTTGCCATTTTTACCTTTTTCCCTTTCCTTTTAGAAATGGCATCTTTTCCAACTAGTTTCTATCGCCAAAACGTGTATAAGGAATTATTGTTTGCTGCTAACATTGTTTCCCTGTGATCTAACCTCTCCCGCTTATGTAGTAAACATTTCTGCAGTGATGAAAGGTGAAGTTCATTGGCAACAAAACTGCAAAATTGTAGACCATGCTATGCAGATCGTGGTTGTAGACTTGTACTCCTAGTTCTCATGGAAAGAGTTACTCTCGTGCCATATTACTTAAAATCACAGGTTGAAAATTGTTGCTGTGGAGATCATGGGGATTTTATTTTGTTGAATGGATCGACCGTGCACGTTGTTTTTTTTAAAAAAAAAAACATGCACGTTGTATTAATGTAGCAGGGAAAAAAATACAAAAAGATAGCCAATGCAGGAAAGAGCTGGAGAAGTGAAAATCGTGTGCAAAGAGGAATGGAACCTCGGATCGAAGGAAAGCATAATAGTGTCGTCGTAACATGATCAGCGCAAAATCTTCAGAACTTCAATCTGCAAATACTCCGTATATAAACTTTTCTTTGTAACAAAAATACTAGAATCACTAGATCGCATCGTCCCGATCTCGATCGCTCGGCCACAAGATTCGTTTCAGATCACAAAAACGAAGCTGCTGAAAGCACACGACCTGACGTGAAACCGAACACAACCCTCCCATTTTATTAGGCAAGCGATCAGTACAATGACGGAGGCCAGAAATATATACAGCATAATAGTATTTTTTACTGTGGCCGGAAACATGATAATTCAGCACCGGGAGGGAGGAGACACCAAACCAACCACGGGTCCGTCAGGGGTTGGCAACGGTGGCGGCCTCGCAGCAGTCGCGGTGGTAGAGGCAGCAGAACGGCACCGACTCCGGGATCACAGCCCCACGCCCGAGAGGCCTGCCCTGCACCGCCGACGCCGCCATCGCCACGAGGAGGCAGACCTGCGTGACGAGGAGGACCAGGAGCACCTGGAGGCTGCCGTTCCGCTCGTTCGCCATGGCCTCGACCTCGATGACTACTCGATCTACAGGGAGCGTCGTCGACGGACGCTATAAATAAGCCAAGGTGGTGGAATGACAGATCACAGGTGAGCAGGGCGCCACGAGGATATTTAAGTACCATTTTTGCATTGATTGCAGGCGCTTTGTGGATAAGCACCAGCTTAACCCCCAGCTGGCCCGTGCACAGGCTAATGAATGGAGAAGGAAATGCCCATGGGCTGGCCCGTTTACTTGACTGAACACAGTAACTCCAGTATCAATCAGTATCCAGGAATTGAATCACTTGCCCATGCCACGATGTTAAAACCAAGCTAACACCAAATTGTTTCGTCTTCTCAACTCGAAGGGCTACACACATCCTCTTCCAGCTCCTCATGCATGGCGATGAGCCTTGGTATCCAAGCGCAGAAACTGCTCGTGTCAATGAAACACGCGGCGAACAAGTAAATAAACTAGCTAGGCACCTGTAGGCCCAGAGTCCCAGACAGACGGTGAACCGGAGAGAATATGCCTGTAGGCTGTAGCTGTAGGACTTCAAATTGAGGCGACGCAACTCCACCGCATCTTTCGTCCTTGGAACAAAGCCGATAGAATTTTTAGAACATTGAACAAGATAACCATCGAAGGAAAAAGGTTAACTTTGTGGATGCGTTCAGTATTTTTCAGTTATCCTATGATAAAAACACTCTGTAAAATCAATGCCAATATTGACGATGGTAGCTAGTTCACACAAGATATTTTTGGCAGCTTCACTTGCCGGTTGCCAGACTAAAGCTCCGGTTAAATTTGAATTGAAGAATCCTAATCATAATAATTCTCACTGAATTTAGTTGATCTGTCACCTGACGATCATATACATCAGAAATCAGCGTGAATCCATCATCACTGGATATTGTTCTTTTTTCTAAAAAAGTAAGAACAAATATTCTCTCCATCCTAATTTATAGATCGTTTGACTTTTTTTGTATCCGGTCAAACCGCATTGTCTTATTAAAAAGATTCACAATTATTATTTATTTTTATTGTGGTTTAGTTTAGCATATAAAAGACTTTAATTATGCATTAAATATTTCTTCATTTTCGCAAATATTTTGAATAAGACGAGCAGGTATCCAAGCCCAGAATTGCTTGTGCCAAAGAAACACGCGGCGATGAAGTAAACCCTCTAAATAAACCGGGCAAGCCAGCTGATGGTATGTTCGGTAAAATCAACGACAAAACCGACGATGGTAGCTAGTTCACATATGATATTTTCGCAAGCTTCACTTGCCATTTGCCAGACTAAAGCTTCTGTGAAATTTGTACTGAAGAATCCCAACCATAACAATTCTCTCTGAATTTAGCTGATCTGTCACCTGACGATCGTGCCCTAAAGGGATGGATGACCAACATAAAGGCGGTAGCCAAAACACTAGAAATCATCATGGAGCCATCATCAGAAATTCAGAACAGGTAGATAATATTTTCATCACAAACATACACAGAAGGAGGTAGCACACTCGTTTTACATCAGAGGGATTGTATACTAGGTATATTCTACCGTTGATATACTACGTGAGATTGAGAACCGGACAATACATGAAAACAACTTGATGATCTTGCCCTCGAGGAAGCAGTATCGAGTATACTAGGACGCTCTGATAATGCTACGCCTCACCGTGACCGAACTCGCGTATCTCGCCCTGCTGCGCTCTCTCATGATGGGATGCTGCTTCCGCTCTCTCTGCTTCACCATCTCTGCCGGCGCCTTGATCACTTGTATCTTGCGCTGCCGTTTCGCGTTCTCTGCTTCTTGGTAGCTCTCCCGGAGCCTACGCCTAGACGCTTCGATCTTGTCCTCTGTGATAGAGAACCTGCCATGGTCCACGCCAGCGCCGGTAGCAGCAACGAGCGCTGCCGTCTTTTTGCTCATCGCTGGCTCGGTAGCCTTTGCTGACAAGACAGCCGTAACAAGATCTGTCCGTCTGCTGGTTACCTTCGTGAACGTCGGCTGGGACGGAATCTTGGCCGGTTCCTCCGCGTGCAAGTGGTCGCAGGGGCCAGGGGCTTTGCCGGTGCTAGGCGTCGGCTTCTCGTCGTCGTTGTGTGGCTCCATCTTGGACAGCTTCTCCGTGGCTGCTGTGGCCTTGACGATGCCATCTACCACCGAAGCCCTCCATGCAGATACGATGTCGCGCGCTAGGCTGCGGACGCGCGGGGACTCGTGCTTCTTCAAGCCGCGCACGCCCAGCACGAGATCCGACTTCGCAAGCATGGCTGGCGTCACGGGGACCATCTTGAGCGTCAGCAGCGACTCAACCATCACACGATCAAGATGCTGACACAGCTCGTCGCTCTCCTTCTTCTCCGACGTATCGCAGAGCCTCTCTACGATGTCGCACCTCACGCGCCGGAACTGGTCGCGGGAGACGCCTGGGGCCGCGGCCTCCATGGCGGCGTCGATGGCGCCGAAAGCCGCGAGAAGGAATTTGTGGCGGAACCGCTCTGCTTAATTCAGACTAAGCACATCTGCCAACTCCGTCTCGCAGTGCACTTAGACCAGACAAAACCCGGTAGTCCGTCGAGCTACCTAAAAGCACTCGATGTAACCATCACCCGAGGATACCGACATCACACACATTCAGCTCTCGAAAGAACCACAACAGATTACATCATCACAGACAGTTGAAGTAGAGAATAAGTAGACTTAGTTTACAAACTGAAGATAAATAGTCAAATACATGGTCAAATATAGTGGAAGCGAATTCAAAATATACATGTATAGCGGAAGCGTTTCAAAATATCTCGCAGCGGAAATAAAACTCAACTAGTCTTCATACAGAAGTAACCAAGGCGAGTAGCACCGGGACCACCGGTTCTACCCTCCTTCAACGATTGTCCAAAAGTCTTAGTACCTGTAAGCCAAAAGTGGGGGCAAACTCTGAGTACTAAATACTCAGTAGGACTTAATGGAAATGGTTTACGGCTGACGCGAAGCTTACTTACTAAGAATTTGATCTTTAGCTGTTGATTTTAAACAGGATCAAGTTAACATGTGGAAGCAGGGTGTGACAGCTGCTTGATTTTTTTCATATGGAGTAGGATTTGATAACTGCTTAGCCCATCATGTCAATAGATGCCATTTATGAGTACCATAATAAGTTGCATGAAAGTAAAGCATGTAAACTAAGCATGTAGTATTCAAAACCATGAAATCATAATACAACATATTCAAGTGGATTATTACATTGTCCGGCAGTGATACTGGCATTCTCATACCTGGTGAGTATCAGCGATTCGAATCGATTTTTATATTTCTAGGAATAACTAGAAGCACCAGGATGGCATATGCTTACTAACTCTCAGCGTACTCACATATGCTTCCTCCATCTCCACTTGTCCCGTCTCAAGTTCGATGACCACTCCCGCCTGACTCCCGGAGCGTGTTGTCGCAGGAGCGTTACCACGGTCACGTCGGGTCAGCCCTCCCTTGACACCCGCCTCCGCGGCCACCTTCCTCTCAACCAGTGGGTAGGAACGTGCCCCTCAGCTTGAGACGTCACAAGTAAAACTTTCACCGGTCCATTGATTCTGGATAAGCACCCTAGCAATGTTACGCCAATCCCAAGCGAATAACGATCGGTCTTATGTGACTCAGGCGGAGTCCACCATACCATCCACATCATCAGCATCAGCATTTTTCTTATATATCCGTATCTCCGTCCGGTCTCAAGTTAAAACCATGAGCATCCTCATAACTTTTATCATAGTAATATTTCTTGTGACTTTTGAAAATCATCTACGCAACGAGTGACTCCATTCACTCGTGTTTACTGGTGACTTCCAAGAGAATTGTGGTGGGATTTAAAACAGGTAAACACATTTTTTAAACCTTGTTCAGTGTAACGAAAGGGTAGTCCATAACATGTACAATAATTTTGACAATGGAGTTGAGCTTGGATATTTAATGAATTAGAAGGTTTTATTAGGGCTCAAATTTGTTCACGATCACAACTGGCACTTATCAAGAAACTTTGGGTTTGATTTGGTCTCGACTTCTAACCCTCATAACATATGATTTTTAAGATGATCATACTTTCAAAGTTGAAGGTTACATCCTGAACTAAAACTTTTGTATTTAGTGTTTTGCATAAAAGCTTGTGGGTGGTGATTTAAACAACCAAACCACGTAGAGTTTTGTATCTACCTAGAAATTTTTTGACTTAGTGTCTTCTTCATCTCATCTTTATTACTCTCTCTAAGCATCAATAGGTCCTAATTCTTTATTAACTTGTCTCTAACTACGTGTTATGACTCTTAGGATGTCAGGGGCATCACAGGCTTCCACCGTCGTAGTGATCTGCCGCCATGTCGCTGGAGAGTGCAGACGGCGGCGTAGAGCTGCGAGGAGGTGGCGGCGTTTGCTGGATTTGCAGTGTGGATGTACGAGACTGCAGATGGGATGGAGACGCAACGCCGGGCGATCAATCTCATTATATCGCTGCTCTTGCACCTCGAATCCGACTCGGGCACACGGTAAGGAGTGTGCACCGACTCGAACTCGAACACAGCTTCCACACGCGCCTGGCGAGTTGGAATATGGGAGGCCGATCAGAACTCGAACTCATCTAAGACTAAGACAGGATTAATTTTTTTCTCTAATCATGAAGCTAGTTTTAGTGCGCTCGACCTTCTGCTTCCTATGCGACTTGGAGTTAGAATCCTGTCTGCACTTGTTTGTCAAGTGCAGCTTCGCCATCAGTCAGAGTGTTTGGACGGCCATCTCCACGACGCTGCGCTTGCCCTGCCCGGATGGAACTACCTCCAACTCCATCGTGGACCTTCGGAGCCTGACGAGGAGTGCCCTGCCGAACTTCGTGAAGGTTTCGATTCCCTCCTCGTGCTAGTCGTCTGGCAGTGGTGGAAAGAGAGAAACGGGCATTATCCTTGTATTAGGAACGTGCAGCTCTTTTGCGTATTCGGAAAAAAAAAAGTTCGCGGCAGAACATTCCTTACTCTAAACCCACAGGAGCAGACTCCTACTTTCCCCTCGGCCCAGGCAGACAGGCTTCTCTGTTCTGCTCTTCTGCTGCCGCTGCCTGCCTCCTCCAATTGTGATTTGGTGAAACATTCCCGCGGCGGCGATCAGCGAAGGTCCCCTTCACGGTGCTCGTGCCGACCTCAAGGTGCTGCTCGACGACAGCCGGTGAGCCGGAACATCAGCAACGACCGTACGACACTCGCGTCCGCGCCACCATCCCCAGTTCCCCACTATCAAGCACCTTATTGACAACGGCGCCAGGGCCACCCTCTGTAGTCATCTGCTAACTAAGCCTCGATTAATCTGACGGACATCACAGGAACTGTGGACATCTTATTTAGGATGCTACATTTTCTTCTTGAAAACGAAATGAAACGCAGTGCCAGTGTGGTACATCCACGACGAACATCAGAGAAGAATGAAAGCGCAAGAGAAACAGAGAGCGCAAGCGCCAGGCGTCCGTCCGTCCATGTGGATGTGGGATCAAATTAAAGCATCCACTTCCTTTCAGCCCCCGCACTCTATCCGTAGTTGAGCCGGAATATGTCATTCTGCACGAAGAAGCTCCCCGGCTCGCTGGGCACCAGCTGAAACATCTGCACTCGCTCCAACCAAGAGCGGCGCGAATCACATGATCAGTCGTCAAAACCTCCAGCTCACAAACAGTACTCTATGCAATGGCATGGCATGTACACTGCACACCATACCTGGCTGAACCTGAGCTGGTGCTCCTCGCCGGCGAGCTGGAGGTTGCCGCTGACGAAGACGAGGATGCTGCCGGGGAAGGCGGGCGAGGGCTGGCAGTCGACGGTGCAGACGGAGTGCCGGCACTGCTGGAAGGGCAGCTGCGCCAGCTTCCGGGCGATCTCCTCGGCGCCCGCGACGGCGTGGCCCTCGAAGGAGAGCACGGAGGTGCGGCCGTAGAGCGCGGCCAGCGCGGCGCGGTCGGCGTCGAACGTGCGGTAGTAGTACTCCACGAAGGCCCTCGCCACGGCGTCGCAGTCGCCCCCGCCCGCGTTGCCGGCGCCGTCCATTATTGTCTGTCGGTGCGCTCGTGTTCCGGATGCTCGCAGTCACGGGCAGTCGGGCACTGAGGCACAGCAGACAGCACACAGCAGCCACGGAAGCAGAAGAGTACGGGCAGGTATCGGGGAATTTGTAGGCGCGCGCGGCCGCGGCCGCGGCAGTATGGCGTATGGGTATGGTGGAAACAGATTGTATAGTGGAAAGAAAGAAAGAAAACGCCAGCTTTACACGCTCTTTCGCATTGGCTATAGCGTAGATCGCACGCGCAGATCGCGTGGCGCCACCCACACAAGACACAATACAAGGGCTCTGAACAAGGGGGTGGAAAAGCAGAGCAGAGCCGCTGGCAAGGAAAAAGGAAAACTGCAAGGAAGGCACCGATCCGGCGATCCCTACTAACCGCCTTCGGAAGATGCACGCAGGGAATCCACAGCTGATGGCCCAAGTGCCGCGTACCACGGGCGTCGCACGATGCAGAATGCACAATCCCTCCTCACTGCACACACTACCCACTTTCGGCGGAGGAAAGACGACCCCCCTGCCTGCCGTCCCTCCCCTCGTGGCCTCGGGAGGCGCTGCCGCTTTCGCCGAGCGAACCACCTTGCCACGGTCGACTAGGCCCAATGCTTTCACCCAGTCCCAGTGTCCCTCATCTACGGCCCACGCTAGTTTGCTTGCGATCTGCTGCCCAGGAGGGCACCGGGCCGAAGAGAGGTTTCTACGTTGGGCGACCTTGTATCGTCGCCTCCTCGGGAGGGACAGCGACCTGCCCATGCACTTTATATTTGTTGTGCTGGTAAAAGTCGTGATCAGAACTGATCACCAGTTGCCAGTGGTTGGGCGTTCCACGATTGCAGCATCTCGCCGATTATTGGAGTATGGAGAGGGCCGGCCCGGCCAACAGAGATAAGATAGACACTAGACTGCCCAGCGCACACAAATCCTCAATAACATTATTCGCAATTCCACGCCACACCTGGATAACTGTAGGACAGTAGTGCACATCCACACAATTCGAAAAAAGAAAAAAAAACAGCAGGGAAAAACGATATAATTAATAAATGCAGCAAAATACCTCCATACAATAGGAGCACGAGTAAAGCACGCAGAGCAGCAACGGCTCGCTGGCTGGTTGTGGTAGTAGCGTCTGCGTCGTCTACGCATACTGGTCGGCGATGTCAGTGATGCAGCGCACCAGCTCATCAGGCCTGGAGAGCATCACGACGTGGTCCGCCGCGATCTCCCTCACCTCGTCCACCGGGTTGTTCTCCACCATCCAGCGCTGGAACGCCTCCACGATGCCGTAGTCCTCCGTGCACACCACGTACACCTTGCGCACCGACCCGTACCCGTCGACCTTGCTGTACGGTTGCTGGGTTGCCAGGTCATCCACAAACATGGAGCTCACCCTCATCAGAGACGTCGCCAGCGTGAGGTCCTGATGCAGGTGCAGTGTATAGGGTCACTGGGTCAGATCAGATCAATGACGCATTAACATGATTGCGGCTTGTGCTTAATACAGTATGTACTGGTACTCCGTACTAGTAATAGTAGCAGTGATTTGGACACGGCAACAACCAGTCTGTGATTTTTGCAAAGGCACGGCCGATCGAGAACGCCTCCTCCTCCTCCTCCATCAATTTCTCACGATAACATGTTATATAGGGTGTGCTGTCAAGAATCGACGATTGCACAGTCCAAACGAAACAATTGATTGATTCTTTCTTTTTAACAACAACAAAAACCAAACATCTGGCTCTCGACAGCATGGAGGATTGGAGGGCGCGCATGCTGTTCGTCCAAGTCCATGGGCCATGAAAATGGCATGCACTGTGCCCGCGTGCAAATAGCGGTCCTTCTCGATCTCAGACGAGGGCGCTGAGTGACGTGATGCAGTAGCTACTGTACGTGCTTGATGATGAACGTTTTCCGTTGCAACTCGGCTCACACGAAATTGACGGCAGACAATTAAAACCAGACACGCGCGGCGTACGTACCTCGGGCGAGCAGAGCTGGAACAACTTTTCTCGCATGATCCGGGGCCCGAACAGCATGGAGGTGGGGAGCTTCCCCTCCTCGTCCTGCGGCTTCATCTCCGTGTCCATCCAGTCCAGCCAATTCCCCTCGATGAACTTTCATTCGTTCGTCGTTTCATTTCATCGGCAGCAAGCCAACCAAAAAGGTGAAAAAGATCAGTTCCATGAACAGCCAAAACGCCTCCTTTTCACTCTAATTTTCCTACTACCGAACAGAGAACAAAAATGACATCTCCAACGCACGTTTTATTGACGAAACCACGAGACGTCCACACCAGGCGCGCGTGCGGGGGGGATATCGAATTCAGGGAGAAGCAATGCAAATTCACCTTTTCCATCACGTGCGACGGCCGCTCTTTGCAGTCGGGCATGAAGGCGCAGAGGAACACGGCGGCGGCGACCTTGTCCGGGAACGTCTCGGCGGCGAGCGCGACGTTGACGCCGCCGAGGCTGTGGCCGACGAGCACCACGCGGTCCCCCGGCGGCAGCGACGCCAGCAGGTCCAGCAGCGGCTGGGTGTAGTCCCGGAACGTGGGCACCTCCCGCAGCGGCCGCGGGTCGACGCCCGACGCCGCCAGGTCCGGCGTGTCCACGCGGTACCCCGCCGCGCGGAGCGGGGTGGCCACCTTGAACCACGACCAGCCGCCCAGGCACGCGCCGTGGACCAGCACAATGTGCCTGCAGCCGCCCTTGTGGCTGGCGGCGGGAGAAGAACCCATTTCTGAAAACAAATAACGGCACTTGGCTCACCTCTTGGCTCTTGTGCGGCTTCGGCCACGTCTCGGCGGCGCAGCGCAGGTACAACAACCAGCAGGGACGACTGCCTCTGGGACTCGGAGGTGACGGGTTTATATATAGCTGCCTGTCCCGCACTGCAGCCGGGCAGCGAGGTGTGCACTGCTGCTTACTACAATGCAAGACAGCAAGAGCAGCAACAAGCCTTAGGCTCCAGACAATACATTCGTACTGCGTACAATATACAATTATTGTTTTTCTACTATGTGTATAATACACAAGCAAACCGGTCTCAGCTCGACAGAAGTACTTTAGAACATAATCACTTCAAAAAGAAAAGAGCCTAATTAAATAGCTTGTTCATGCTCAAAAAAAATCCAAAAGAGGTGTCCAAAACACTGTATCTGTATTGTAGGAGAGTTAGGTTTAAAATATGGTCAGTTAGATGGGTGCTTCTGTGAGAGGAGGCCGCAAGCTTGTCTAAAGAAAATCTAACCAAATAGTCAGCTTCGGCGGTTGAGGATAATGCCCAAAAGAAAACGCAATTGTGGTAGCGTTACTCTTTTAAAAAGGTTGAGATCAAGTCAAAAGAGAGAACGGATGGGAACTGCGATTCTTGTATATGCTAAACAGAGCCGCGACGCTGATTGGCATCTCGTGTGTCGCATGTGTACAGCACAGTATTGAAAAAACGCTACCTGTTTTCTTCCGGTGGGATGCTAATCCAGAAGAGAAGCCTATTGCGCGCGACGTGCCATCTGGCAAACAAGTGGTCACACATCGCCGTTGGCTGGAGGAAGAATGAGACGCGTGCGATGCGACGATGGGATGGCAATCTACGCAAGCGACGGCATGACCATTGCTTTCTTCCAAACCGAGACGAGGACTCTTTGGACAACGATTTGGTCCGTCGCCGTCAGAAAAGTCAAAACAGGATTTCCTCCCAGGCAGGGCATCGTGTACGACGACTACGTTTATGGTGCGTCCGGTGGTGGATACGGCCGAAATTCATCCGTACCTTCCACCCACCCCCCTCTCTCCTTCATTGCGCTCGGTTGCAATTTAGTCCATGCCGGCCCGATAGCCCACGACGTGCCTCTCTCTTCTCTCACGCACCGCCGCCGCCGCCGCCGCCATGGCTTCCTCCGCACCGCCGCACGCCGCGGGGTTAGGGGCTTCAGGTTCGGGGTTCGGGTTGGGGTTTGGGGTCGGGGTTCGCCGTCGCCGGCGAGTATCCATCTCCTCCCCAGGCTTAGAGGGATGGCCAGGAGGCAGGCCGGCCCGGCGGTGGAGGCGGGCGGCCGGGCGGCTAAGGCCGGGCGGGGAAGGACGGCGGTTGGGCCGGGGTGGGGCGGGGGAGCTCCTGGGACGACGGTGATGACGGTCGACGACGGCGGAGCAGCTCGGCGGTGGGGCGGCGGCCGGCGGGCGGGGAGGCCCCGGCGAGGGTGCCGATGCGCCGGCGGCCTCCGGGTGGCGTGGGTGGGGCGGGGGGCGACGGAAGGAGGAAGAAGGCACCGGAGAAAGAAGAAGAGAGGAAGAGAGCGGGGAGGCGGAAGGCGGCGGCCGGCGGGCGGGGAGGCCGCGGCGAGGGTGCCGATGCGCCGGCGGCCTCCAGATGGCGGGGGTGGGGCGGGGGCGGCGGTCAGCGGTGGTGGCGAAGGGCGACGAAGAAGAAGGGGAGGAAGGAAGATGGGCCGCGTTAAATTCGGCTCAAAATAGCAGACCGTGGAGCGGCGGGGTAGGTGGACGGGGCAGCCGCGCTAAATTCGGCTCAAAATGGCAGACCGTGGAGCGGCGGAGTAGGTGGACGGGGCGTCTCCGTCCACCCAGGTGGAGGCGATGGCCGCCCGGATACGGCGGCCTGACATAGATAGCGCAGGAAATTTGTGTGTCAACGGTGCGAGAGGCACTGTGGAGGTGGCACGCGCACGATCGTGCGCCACAAAAAAATATGAATCGCCTTGAGCGCGTGTCGCATAAACAACTAGACCCTCCAGCTATACACCGAACCGCAACCTAGAGTATTATTTTCTACTGCAGCTGGGAGGTTCAGAGTTTCAGGCATGTTAGCAAACGGAGGATTAAGATACAATACAAGCCGCATGTGATACGTTACATCACAAAGGTGCTTCTCAACACAAAATGCTAATGCGACGTCAGGCAGTCCTGCTCCGGACAGGTTTTACATGTGGATAATGTTTCTACCTCCAGGAGCAGCGTGCTATATGGACATGTCATGCAGCCGAAAGAGTGCTTTGGATGACATGTCGGCATGTTATGGATATGAGGCTGATACAGTCTTCAAAGATCAATGTCAAATCGTGCACTTCATCTTTTCCACAAACACTCCAGCGATAGTCTAATTGTGCGGTTTGCTTCATCTGAAAACATCGATGGAAACAATGCCACTACAAACTTCAACAAAGGAAAAACAACAACCAGCCCTTGATTCAGCTGGTAATTGAACATCTCAAATCGGCGCTCATTTATTAGTGTATGATCTGTTCAACGCTCATCAAGAGGGACGAATAAAACTCTTCCCTTGAAACTTTATCTGTAAAACCATTCTGTGCCTATGTACAAACATCTCAAGTCATATATGCAGTTATGTATGACTGCTACATTGGCATCCAGCCATTTTCTTAGTTTCCTCTGTACAAACACTAGTAATGCATGGCCAGCAAGACACATCAAGGCCATCACTGGCCATCAGCTTGACCTCCTGTCATCTTCCCCATGGAGAGTGTGAAGTAGAGCAGTATCAAAGTGCCCACGCTGGACCTATAAATAAAATGTTGTGCCAGTAAACAATATGAATGTTGCAATGCAGGAGACCGTATCGTTCATCTATAAACTAGGAAGCATCATCAGCAATATATTGATGTTTCACATGTCTACCACGTATTTACCACCTATAAATAAAATGTTGTGCCAGCAAACAATATGGTATGTTCCAAGATCTTTCTCATCTAGAGTTTCATATGGAGATCCTCAATAAATAAACCGATATAAAACTGCAGATACAGAAGCATGGCTGTAGAATTCCTCATTATCTTCCACTGGTCAATCAACCCGTACTTTCGCACGGGTTAGATCTTAAATGTATTATGCGATCCTTACAACATATATAGATATATTTTTATACTTAGGTCTTTATAATAGCATATCTTACTATTTTATATGTATGCTTAATTAATTTAAATAATCTTTGATAGATTGCAAAAATATGTGATTTTAATATAATTTCGAGAGGTTACTTTCATTATATTATTAGTCATAATAACTAAGGTGAACAATTTAAATATAAATTAAAGAGGATATTTTGTATCATCCATCAAAATAGCTAATGTGAGCAATTAGGTATAAATTTAGGGTGTTATTTTATTTTATATTGGCAGAGTGGGTAATTAATATGTAGTTTTAGGGGTTATTTAATATTGTTTTGATAATGGCAAAGGTGGATAATTACTTAATTAGAAAACAAATCTAATGGCTATTAAGATTTCAACCTGTCAAATGATGATCGGGTGTTTTTATTATTGTGAGAATTTCAATGATTTTATTTTTTTTCTAGCGCATCTTGTGATGATTGACGTGAAAATTTCAAAAAGAGTACAAAATATCTATTTCATGAAAAGATTTCTAGCTTCTTTAATGAAAAAAAAAGGATAAAACTAAAAATAAATTTGAAAATGGGAAAAATCTAAAAAATAAGAAGATATTTGATTTCGTTGAGAATTGAACTCAAGACCTTTCGTAATGACAGATGTGGGTAATTACTTAGAAAATAGAGCTAATGAAAAAAATGAGTATATTTGGTTTTGTTGAGAGTTGAACTCAAGACCTTTTATAATGGCAAAGGTGGGTAATTACTTAGAAAATAGATCTAATGGCTATTAATATTCCAATCTGACAATTGATAGTCGGATGTTTCTGATTATTGTGAGAATTTTTAGGATTTACCTTTTTTTTAACGCGCTTTGAAATTAGTGTTTTTTTTAGAACTTTCAATTAGTAATAGTAGGATAAGATTATTCATTGGTTCCAATCATTTGAGTTTTCTTTATTATACTCAGATTAATCGCTGCTCAAAACTTACAAAAATCTTTGTGTTGTCATCGTGCCCTGTCCATCAATGAGAATGCCAAGCAGTTACAAAACTGCAACCCCCCACCCCGAACAACCACCACCAAAAGGAGAAGATTCAGAGCTTCAGACCCAGAACAGGGTCTTTGTCTTGCCAGGACTAGAACCAAACCTCAGTGAGGAGCCTACAGCAAAGCGTTCCTAGTTTCATGCAATGACAAAATGCAGCTACAGTTCTCTTGACAAAGCAGTACTCCAGAACATTAACCTGAAACCTAACATGAATAAATAAAATTATTTGGTGGCTGTTTTCTTACAGTTGAAACTTGTATGTGTCGTTCAACGATTCGTCTTACTCAAAAAAAGTGCAAATACTCAAAAGTATTAAGTCATGCTTAAAATACATACAATGATAAATCAAACCGTAACAAAATAAATGGCATTCTTTAAAGTTTTTTTAATAAGACAAATGGTCAAATGTTGTATACAAAAATCAACAGTGAACGACAATTGGGACAGCAGGAGTATAAACTAGCATGTGGCAACCAGACCAACACTTGCATTCATTATGATCAACAGAGGGAGGGTATAAAATTCAACAAAATCCCTTACAGTGCGTACAACCTACTCCGACTTCTAACGTAATCTATCTAATACATAAGGCCAGATGAAACAGACATGTTCTGCTTGATGGAGCTATTTTAGAAAGCAAACTATTGAGAGCTTTTCATCAAAAGGAAAGGAAGACAGCAACAAGGTTCCTAACATTTGGTCATGACACATACAATGAACAAAAAAATGCAACACGCATGATTTGACCCTGCAAGGGGACCTTTTAGTGGTACTTTAATCATGTAGCTTATAGATTACAGGAAACAATAATCCAAAATACTGAGAAAATTATTACCTACGTGGTACAGGAAAGTAGGAAACAATGGTCAGAGTATGGCTTCTGATTACTTACAATGCTGCAAAGGTGAAGAGGATCTTCCTGGGATCACGCCAACCTGGAACACGCCGGCTGGCACGACGACGCTTTGCCCCACCTGCAGTCGGTGTGGAGGGATGGAAGTGTTCCCTCGGGCTGTCATCGACATGCACAGGCACTGCCTGTTTCTCATACACACCCGTGACACCTGCATGTTATTGAGTATAAACTTGAGTGATGAAGGGCGGTTATGCTATATGTACAACTATTTCAATGGTTGGGATCATTTGGATCAAAAGCTCATAAATGCATCAGATGATTTAGATACATGGCCTCGGTCGTACTTGAAGCAATTCCCAATCAGATGGTACACATGCATCGTGACCACCAATCTACCATGGCAAGAACTCTGATGAACTTCTTTTTTTTTTTTTTGAACTAAAACTCTGATGAACTTCTTCAGAAGCACAAGTGATCGGAGTGATTTTGCCAGTGAAGTACTGGCATTATTGTACCATTTTGGATGCCAATTGACTTGGTTGCTGAAGCACAACTCTTTCACCATTTTAGCAAACAAATATAAACAAAAAATGAATTAATTATAAGGAATGCTGGTTACTCCCATGTGAGTTATGCGGGTCTAGAATTTTTTGTGAAACAAGTACATATTCATACAAATTTACTCTTCACTTGCCATAAATCTTGATTATCCATCAATCACCTTCCTTGACCATGGTATCAAGGTTGGGCAGATATGATCATCATATGTGCAAATGAGCTAACTAGGTTGTGACTAATTGCAACTGGCCCCAGCCAGTTGTAACAGGGTAGCAACAGTCACAATGAGTGTAACAATGTTGCAATTAGGTCCCTACTGGTGGTAACTGATCCTGGACCGGCTGTAAATAGGTTGCGGTCCCGACCGGTAACTAGGTTGCGATCGGATTGTAACTGGTCACAACCGGTTGTGATTGGGTGGACACGTTTTGGTCTCATTTAGATCTGCATCTTATGGTTGAAATAGGTGGCTGATGGTTAACCCCTGACACAGGAACAGTCCCCGCATCTAGTCTGGTACGGAACCAAGGTTATTACTGATTCGCTGATGGCTAGACCCCTGACACAGGAGCAGTCCCCACATCTATTCTGATACGGAACCAAGGTTATTACTGATTCTTCACGAATCTAGGCTAACCAAGCTGACTGAAGCAATGCAATCTTGGCCTGCTGACATCAGCATTATTTGTTCATCCTAACAAAAGAAAAGAGTGTGGCAGGTTGGCGCCTGGCCCGTCGGGCCAGACACGATATGCATTGAGTAGATGGCAGCTCGTCTATTTCCAAAGGATTGATGAGAATATAGATATCTCAACTCCCAAGCAAAGCATCTGACAATGCCCCACAAGACTAGGGCCTGCATTTGATGAGAACATTGAGAAGTCCTGCCAGACTCGTGCGTGGACTCCTCATCTACATCCCGAGACGCAATCCACGAATTTAGAATACGAAAACAAGTACTACGCGACTGATGCTAAAGTATCTAATGATATACCAAGCTCAAACCAGCAAGGAGTTGGATCTTTCTATTTTTTAAATAATAGGTGGATATTTGAAGTGATCATTGCTGTCCCAGAATTCAGCGTTTAGACTACAAAAAAACAGGGAAGATGGGCGCACTAACCGGTAGAGGAAGATTTGGCGTCTCCGCTCCGATCCCTCTCGAACCCCTTACCGGTGAATGAGGACTCCATCAGCTTCTCAGATCCCGAATCAGAATCAATTATCGCAATAGCAGAATCAGGAATGGGGTGACAAAACGGAGCGAGCAAGCAATGAAAAGTTGTGAACTCGGAGCGAGTAATAGATTATAGATCGAACAACGAGGGCTAACCAGGTCCGGCTCGTTCCGAGGCGACTCCGCATCGCCCCGGATGTCGAGGGCCACGAACTCCGGCGCGACGCCCTGGTCCGCCTCCCGCCTGACGAGGTCCATGGATGGAGGCCGCAACCTGCAACCTTCCACTCTGCTCGTTCCACGCAGAATCTCAGCGGCGGCCAAATAACGCGGCAAGGGACTCGAACATCACGGGCGGCAGGCAGGCAGCAGAAGCCAGAAGGCACCGCGTACGCGTGGTGGGAGTAAAGTCCCAGTCGCCGACGCGACTTGAACTGGTCGCGGCCCTTGACCCGTGCTGTTTGGTCTTCCGACTTCCGCGCGTGCTGTGCGGCGGGGACGAGAAGGCTGCGGAGTCCGACGGCGGGTGAGGAGCCGAGGGAGGTACTGGAGGAAGGCCGAAGGCTGCGAGATTTTTGGCAGCGTGCGAATTAATGGCGACCGAACCACCGAGCAGGCAGGCGGGGGAGGGAGGGAAGCCGATGGCGGCCGCTCACCGGAAAGGGCGCGCGGGAGCGGGAGACACGTCGCGGCGGGCGGGCGGTGGCGGGCGGCAAAGGGAAAATTTGGTCGCTGTTTATTTTGGATTTCTCGGCGGAAATTAGAACATGCCGCCCAACAAAATTATAACTCACGCAAACGAAGGGGATAAACATCAAACATGTGAGCTGTCGCTTTAGATTTAAGCAAAGCCTCGGCCAGGAAAGCCTTCGCTCACTCTTTTTCCATCAATCAGAATTGCCAGCTCAAGAAAGTTCTAGCATAACTGTTCTCGCAAAAAATAAGTTTTATAGCATAATTTTAGTGACCATAAGCTGTATTTTTCTGGCTGGTAGTGTTGATATCTGGACTCTTCTCCACAAAATTGCACTACCATGCTGTAATTCTAGATTGCTATACCTCACGCACGTAATTGCTAGTGCTCTCTTCATTCAAAGATGTATGACTTTTTTCGTTTCATTTGTTGCATTTTTAAAAAAATTATCCAAACATGTGAAGCGGAATGGAAGCTCTGAAACTTGAAATAAAAGCATGTGTTCATACTGTTCAACCCGTCGCGTGTGATGGCCAATGCTTTCGAAAGCCCAAGCTCGTGAGATGGCCATGTGTGACGCCGGTTTGTCCAGCCCATTTCCAAAGGCAGGCCGATTTCGGGGGCCTAGTGCACGGGTTCCGAAGGGAGATGGGAGAAATTTTTTTATTTTTATATTTATTTAAATCGTTTTTTGCAAAAATAATTCGGTATTTCATAAATTTGCAAAAGTAGCCGTATACCGCCGGCCCAATTGGCGGTTTTTAAAAACCGCCGGGCGGCCCGGCGATATAATGACGTGGCGGCTCACGGCCCGCCTCCTGGCAACGTTCCGCCGGATGGCCCGGCGGTTTTTAAAAATCGCCGAATGGGTCGGCGGTATTTAAAAACCGCCGTTTGGTCCGGCGGTTTTTCATTTCCCGCCATTAGGGCTGCGCAGTGTCGGCGGGATTAAAAACCGCCGGGCCATTCGGCTATATTTAAATAAAGCCGGATGGCCCGGCTTTATTTTTTTCCCAGCATTTTTTTATATGTTTTATATTTTTTAATTTGTTTATAGGTCGGCTGGCTTTTTCCAGTCATTTGGTTGATGCTGAAAGATAAGAATAAAAATTATTTTATATTTTTTCAATTTTTTTATAGAAGAATAATTCTAGTTTTTTTCATGACATAAATTTCACAGTTTACTCTTTTCTCAGTGCCATCTCAGTATATGGTTTGAGCTTTTGGTTGATACGAGAAGATGCATTATTTATGTAAAAAAGTCACAATAAAGTGAGGGGAAAGTAACACATGAAATTAAACCCAGCTTAAAGTTTTGCAGATAATAACCACAACATAGTACATGGTTTTTGGCATAGTTGATTCTACTACTACGGTACATCTTCAACATGCAATAACCAATGACTATGACCTAGACAACTTACCACAATTTTGCGGTTGGCATGTTGTGATAGTGCCTAAGCAGCTCTATGCATACACGCCTTAGGGAATTTAGAAGCTGGGTAAGGGATAGACCACATTCTGCTCAATGTCTAAGCATAATGTGTGGATGGGAAATGTGAGGATCCTCCTTCCTCGTAGAACCCATGCCCCCCAGATGGTGGTATGGGCACTTGCAGAATGGATCTGGACACAACGGGTCATCCTCTAGGCTTACAACCAAAGGTGTCTTCTTGTCCTCATCTTCTTCCAGTGACTTAACCTTGCCCTCGAGCTCATGGATCCGGTCCTTGAGGTAACTGATGTACTCCTCAATGTGTTGATGGTTTGGAGGATCAACCCACTTAGCAAAGCGACGAGCTATTAAAATCACGAGCTATATTAAAAACCACGAGCTATTAAAATCCACGATTGAAACGGGCAGAACCTATTACAATACATGATTAAGACAACAGTTACAAAGTTATAATTAAGATCATAGGTTACATAGTTATAATTTGAAATCCACGAGCTATTACAATACACGATTAAAACAACAGTTACATAGTTATAATTAACATGACTTACACGTCATGTTATTCAAATACATGGCACCAACTAAATGACATTAAATGACTTCATCGGTTCGACCCCGATTGCGTTGACCTTGGCTCGATGATCCAGTCTCAGGTATGTTCCCTGTGGTTCCTTGAGCTGTACTATTGCATTTCTTGTACGAGTGTCCGAACTCATTGCATCTGGAGCAAATGACAACTCGTGGCCCAGCTTCGGCGTCATCCATGTTGTTACGAATGCGACGGGTTTTACGTCGGCCAATCTGTTGTTTCATGTCTGGATGGGGATTGGGAATGAAATCAGGGGCACCATCTGGAGTACTGGTGAAATTTCCGGCCATGGCGAACCCATATATCTCGGACTTCCAGGTGTGATAGATTGCATCCTTCATGAAATAGGGCGACACAAACATACGGGCATTCAAACCTCCAGCCTCTCCACACGCAGCAATGACATGTGTACAGGGCCTATGGTATAACCTCGGCTTGTGGCAGCTACAGACACAATGGTTATTGTACAAGACACATTCTTGCACGTGTCTTTCATGATTTCCTCCTCTCCGTCCTTTGTCCCGACAAAGAACCTCGAATCGATGCTCAGCGACACCCATGTTCCTGACACGGTGACCTGCGGCTTTTTTGTTTGCTTTTTCCATATACTCAGAGAATTTCTGGCCATATATGAGGCCGTGGTCCAGAAACACCTTCTCAGCTTTAGGATAGCGTTCCCGAAAATATTGTGTTGTGCGGTATATGTAAAATTCCACAATCCCAACCAGTGGCATACTTCTGCTGCCACGTAGGACCCAGTTGTACACCTCTGCAAGGTTCGTGGTCATAATACCATAACGAGCACCTCCTTCATCATGCAACAGAGACCACTTCTCCTTCGGCTCATGCTCAATCCACTCAGAAAACGACTTGATCGAACGACCAGGCCTCCGTCGCACATTCGGACCGTCAAGACCCACGTCTTCCATTGCAATTGGCTCTTCATGTTCTGCATTCACACCCCTGCGTCTTAGTTCGGCAGCCTGCTTGTTCGTGAGCTCATCGAGCTTTTTCCACAGAACATTGAATTTCCTTTCTTGATTCTGACTGCAAAGCCTCTTAAAAAGAGTGGTTAGTTTCTTACTCTTGAACTGACTCTGAAAATTTGCTCCCATATGTCTCATGCACCATCGACTCTTCAAATCAACCCACTTCGGTGTTCGTTGACGTTGTACAGATCCTTCCTGTAAATCTTGCACTGCTTGCATAATGCCTTTGTGGCGATCATGAATGATACACACATCTTGCCGATCCTGAACAATACATGACTTGATCCTCTCTAAAAAACAGTACCAGCTGTCCCCGTTCTCACTCTCAACAAACGCAAAAGCAAGCGGGAGAACCTGATTATTACCATCTGCCGCAATGTCAGTCAACATGGTGCCCTTGTACCTCCCTGTTAGGAAGGTTCCGTCGATGCATAGCACTGGGCGGCAGTACTGGAATGCATTGATGCACGCCGCCAATACAAAGAAAGCACGCTGAAGAACGCGCTTTGTGGGGTCTTCAGGCAAATTATAGTGCTTGATCTCAAAGTAACTACCGGGATTACGCTGACATAGTGTGTGCAGCACACGTGGGAGGTTGTGGTAGGATGCTTCATACGTTCCCCATCTCATTTCCAACGCCTTCTGTTTCGCCCTGTAAGCTTTACTGTAACTTATTTTGTATTGGAAGTCATCATCAATGCTGTTGATTATTGACTTAGGCTCATATCCTGGATTATTTACTATCTTTGAGTACATATGTTGAGCCACAAAATCAGCTGTCAAGTTACGGTGCTGAACTTCTAGCTCTTCAAGGATGCATGTATGATGTTCAATTCTTGAAACTGACCAGAAAGTATCATACTTTCCCATATATGCATGGACCCTAAAAGGACAATCATCTCGTATGCACTTCACATCATACACTTGCGGGCTACTCTTCACAACCCTGAACTCTTTCTTCAAGCTTTTGGCCGCCCATCTTTGCACAGCCTCTTTCAGTTCTATCTTGCTATGATAAATAGCACCCACAGATACTTCATTCTCACTGTACTCCCATGGCACTGTTTCACCTTCATTCACCAACAGTTGAGAGTGATCATAGTTGTTTCATTGACTTGGAACTTGCACCGGCCTATCATCGTCATTATCTGAATCTTCATCACCACGTACATCTCCCTCGGTGTCCTCCCGATGCATCTGTTCAACCAAACTTGGAATGTGTTCACCCTCATCTACCTCACCCCTTGGCTCCCGAACAGGTTGGCTTCCTTCAGCTTGGTCATCATCGCCTATCTCATTAACCTCATTGACATTGTGGTTTGTGCTTCAACAATCACCTTCTCGTATGCTTGCACAAAAAGAACCAGAGGTAAACCACGCCGCAGGCTAACATCAACAAACCTCTTCCAGAAGGTGGTATTATCTATTGGAACTAATTCCCAATAAACAGGGGACGAGGTCCTGGTTGTTACTGCTGAAATGTGCAATTCACATTCATCAGCATCCAACTTGAAACACTTCATGAACCAGTTATACACCGAACGGAATGGCCTTTCAGTTGCTCTGTCAAGCCCTTTTGTCACTGACCTAAACCCACTCAAATCTACCCCAAACTGACCGTAACGCATCTCTCCTTGACCATAGTAAATCTGAAAGTATGTTTTTTCCGACATGACCTGAACAAATGTGACAATGCCAAAATCTATACTTAGTACATATGTAACTGCATATATTTATATACACACGTGATTTTACATTGATTTTACACTTATTCTAATTATTGAATATTTAATCTAAAGCGCGTTTCCTAAACATTCAATACAAATACTGTAAATTGACATGAAATTTTACTAAATAAAACTAATCTAGTGCTAATGTTCATAGAAATTAACTGCTATTAGTCTAATCAACTCCCTAGCTATTATATGAAATGAGATAACTAATATCACGTATCACTAATATCACTAATATTACCTAAACTAATACAACTAATTGTACCTAAACCACTAACACTATTAATATTACATGAAATGACATACCACTAGTACCAAAACTACCAATAGTGCATGAAATGCTCACCGCCGCGGGTCTCCGCCGCCGCCGGCCGCGCCGCGCTCCCGCCGCCCGCCCGCCCGCGCCCGCGCCGCCGCCCGAGCCGCCGCCGCCCCCGCCGCGCCGCCGCCCGAGCCGCCGCCGCCCCCGCCGCGCCTTCGCCGCCCGCCCGCCCGCCTCGCCGGAGCCCGCGCTGCCGTCCGTCGCCTCTTGCGCCGCGGTCCGAGGAAGGAGAGAGGGCGAAAGAAGGACGGCCAGGGGGGCGAGGGTTTTTTTAGGGGCCAAATAACGCCGGCTGGGGCGGCGGTTTTTAAATACCGCCGTCTCAGCCGGCGATTTTTAAAAACCGCCGGTCCAGCCGGCGTTTTTTACCTCCGGGCCCACCCACTACGCCACGCCCCGCAGCGCTGGCAACATCACGCCGTCTGAAACGGCGGTTTTTAAAAACCGCCGGGCCGGCCGGCGGTATTTAAAAACCGCCGTTTCAGGCGGCGGTATAAGGTTATTTTTGTAAATTTTCGAAACTTCCAAATATTTTTGCAAAAAACGATTTAAATAAATATAAAAATAAAAAAATATCGGAGATGGGAGAGCATCAAAAGACAAAAATATATATATTTCTCCTTGAACTATGGTATGAGTACACAGTACACCGCTGGCGCCAGTGTGCAGATAGAAGTTTGACTGAGATCACCTGTCCACCTATCCCACAATCTATATTTTAAATTTTTCTCTATGTCTACAGTGTGCGGGTATAGTGTTTTGCACACCCGTTTGGCCTCCCTAATGAGCATAACCTTAGACCATTAGTGTAGGTTTTTTTGATATTGGCAAACTTTGTCTCTCTTGTTCTTCTTCTTTGGTGAGACCTTAATCATTCTCATGGGTGAATTCCTTATTAGCAAAAAAAAAGTACCAATAATATATCATGCAATTGAGGCGGAAAGTGGAGCAATCATTTCATCCATGATTATATACATACTCTCTCCATGAAAAATATTCGAAAATCGAGGTAGTATATATCAAAGTGTCTTTGCATCGATTCGGAGCCTCCTTAATGTCGTGTCGACGATATGGAGAGACACTGGCTAATTGATCATGAACATTTGTGCTAGTTGGATCATATGACAAGGAGCATATATATGATTCCAATAACCATTAGTAACAATATTTGATTCGATCGACGGCGTTTTCTAGTTCAGGGGTCTCTGTACTGGGCGCTTGTCCAATTCTATCACGTCATCAAACGATAGTACTTTGACTTTGAAGAGGCACGGTATGCGTAGGCAGATATCATCGGGCAGGTGGACCAGTTCACCAAGAAACGGTATATTGTCTTGCAAGTAGATCCATCGATCGATCCGCCTTCTCGCTGTGCTGGCGCATGTAGCGCTCGTGAGTCAAACCATTTTTTGGTCAGCACTCAGCTCAGCCAATTCAAACAGGGCGAGTTCAGCAACAAGAAGTCTCCGCTCGCCTCTTCCTCGTTGCCGGGTGAATATCCCGTAATCAATACTGTACTGTACTAACCTTGCCAGTCTGATGCTTATTATTATCATGACGAACAGGGAACAGGCAATCAGGTGACAGGTCTATCTAAAATGTGCTCCTAGACAAACAGTACAAGGCTTTGTTGGTCAGCCGGAAGAATCCGTTGACGATCGCAAAAGACACGGCGGCGAGGTCCCATCCATGGCCGCCGGGAGCAGCCCGGTCCCTCCATGCATATACACGGGTGCACCTGTTCGTCTTGCCGATGGGTCGACCCCGTGTGAAATGGCCGCTGCGCTTTTCCTCACCCTTTCAGTTTCCGCGTCGCCTCCAACGTCGCGTTTCCATCGCAGCCGGCGCCTCCATCTATTCGGTCCTAGCCTCGATTTTTAACCAATTCGCGTATTCTGAGATCCCCGAAAGCGAGGGCCGACCCACCTACCACCAGCAGCTGGCTGGCTCGCGCCTCGCTTTCAGGCTCAGGCTTTCAGCGAAGACTTCTCATCACTTCTTTATTTATGCCTTGGCGATTTTTATACTGCTAGTATTCCAGTTCGGCGCCCAATTCTTCGCCTTCCCTTCATTCTCCGCCGAGTTACAGACTCGGCATGAGCTGCTGCGTGCTCTCGTGAGCCGTAACCAACGCCGGCGACGACCTCTTACAATTCCCGGCCGGTGGTTCGGCCTTCTGCGCGCGGCAGCAGCTTCCGTCGCCGATGGCATTGAGACTGCTGCTGCTGGTAGTCGTCGCGGCCGTCGCGGGCTTCCGGCCGGGCCTCGCGGACCCCGCCGCGGTGAGCGTGCTGCCGGGCCTCCCGGTCGCGGGGCTCGCCGTGGGGTTCTACAACGAGACGTGCCCGCAGGCGGAGGAGCTGGTGCTCGCCGAGATGCGGGACATCGTCGGGAGGGACAAGACCCTCGGGCCGGCGCTGCTGCGCTTCATGTTCCACGACTGCCTCGTCAGGGTGCGTTCATTTGTGTTGCTGCTTCATTCCTCTATAGCTTTCCTCCCTCCCTCCCGCGCCCGTGCTCGTTCGTGTCGATCGCGCGCGTCCCCCCCGTCGATGATCGCGTCGCGTGCACGGGAACAAACCAGGCAATCAGGCCGGTGCTGATTGCGTTGCCTGCAGGGTTGCGACGCGTCGATCATGCTCGTGTCGAAGAACGCGACGGGCGGGGAGAGGAACGCCGTCCCGAGCTACGGCCTCCGCGGCTTCGACGAGATCGAGCAGATCAAGGCCAAGCTGGAGGCGGCGTGCCCGCTCACCGTGTCGTGCGCGGACATCATCGTCATGGCGGCCCGCGACGCCATCTACCTGGTAATCAAGCATTTCTCTGCCCGTCATCTCCATTGCTCTCCGATCGGCGATCGACGTCCACAAATGACAAAGCAGAATCATCACGCGGCTTCCTGCTTCTGGCATGCAGTGCAACGGCCCGCGGTATGATGTGGAGACCGGACGCCGGGACGGCACGGTGACGCAGGCGTTCGACGCCAACAACGACCTCCCGCCCCCCTCCTCCAACATTGTCGACCTCAAGACCTACTTCAGCGTCAAGGGTTTGGGCTGGAAGGACCTCGTCGTTCTATCAGGTATCAGATGAACAAACAACCACTGAATCGTACAACTATCAGATCAAGTGCAAGCAAAGCTACATATATATGTTCTAAATTTCCAATTAATAACTGGTTAATTGCTCTCGATCGTTACGTACGCCTCGGATTCCTTGCAGGAAGCCACACGATCGGGCGCGCGTCGTGCTCCACGTTCGCGTCGGACCGGCTATACAACTACAGCGGGCACGGCGGGCAGGACCCGTCGCTGGACAAGGCGTACGCGGCGAGGCTGCGGCAGGCGTGCGAGGCCGGCCTCGCCAACGACACCACCCCGGTGGAAATGGACCCCAGCAGCCCATACACCTTCGACCTCAGCTACTACCGCGACGTGGTCAGCAACACCAGCCTCTTCCTCTCCGACCAGGCCCTCCTCGACGACCGCTGGACCAGGGCCTACGTGGAGCGGATGGCCACCGCGGAGACGCCCGACGAGTTCTTCGCCGACTACGCCATCGCCATAACCAACATGGCCAGGATCGAGGTGCTCACCGGAGACAACGGGGAGATCAGGAAGGTTTGCGCCGCGCACGTTGACTAGAAGCGAAGCCATCCAGCAACGAGGCGGAGGCTCTGGTAGCTAGCGATTGATTGGTTGATGGCCGTGATGAGCTGGTCTTGATGGTGTGCAAGTCGTGGATCGGTCGTCACGTGGCGACGGCAACGTGGGAGCCAACCTGCCCAAGTCTATTCCTGGTGGTTAGAGACTTGACGTCGCCACGAGCCCATCCATGAGGCGGGATTCATTATTCTCGCCGCCGGAATGCACACCATATATGTAACTAAGTAGGATTGTAGGTAAAACAAAAAGGCCTCTCTTTTGTTCGTCCGTTGGCGCCTCCATTCTTTGCTGAGGTGGGTGTGTGAACTGAAGACTTGTTTTGTTCCTCATTCACACGATGAAGAGGTAAATTCAGTTGACTCTCCTTTTCTTTTCTTTGGAGATGTCAATATAGTAGTATATATAGAGAGCCAGGAATCTTCCCATCGATACCCCCTCCTTCTCTAGCCCACTGCTGATTTCGGTCCAAAATGGCCCAGGACCGGGCCGGCCAGCTCTATACTTTCTTGGACCCCTGAGCAAACATGAAGTATAGGCCTTTAGGTTTAGGCTTGGTAAATATTTATTTACTAGCAATATGCCCATGCGTCTCCTGCGTCTCATGGTTCCAAATTGAAGCATAGCCTCCTAAATAATCCACCAACACCTTGTGGTGTGCACATAACCAAATGAAATTATGTGTACAGCATCAAAATTAGCTAGTGTTCATCACACAAAGAAAATTAATGAGCATCAGCTAGTGGGATCACTATCAAATCTACTCACCATGTTTCAATGAGGTGCACATCCATGCTCATGATGTTCCCAAATTCCTCATTAGCTGGTATGAACTGTTGGTTCAACCAGAGAGTTAAGGATCAACCACATTAGGAAATAGATGTATGCCACATGCTGTTGTTGCAACAGAAAGGGCAAAATATGGGCACGTATATGTATGTATGTAGCCTGAATTTTAGTAAAATGTGAATTCACCTTGTGCATGGGTCGTCACTGCTTTTGTGGCACCTTGCTGGGTCACAGTTGACAACCCTCAAAGTTGCACGGTGCACCTCAGTCCCTAGCTCCTTGACTCTCTTCCATGAATCCTCAGATTTAGTATCCTTGTTCAAATGAAGCTCCAGGTCTTTGAGGTCCCACCACTCTGTATCAAACATCACGACGTCAAACACTTCCATGCGTTTTTGTAGTGTCCGTTGTTATTGCTCCCTCGTAGTCATAAAAATGACCATACTGGAATAGTGGAATGCGGCGTCAACCAATGAAAAAGGGTTGAACCTTTATCAGCCTCTGAAAACTTCAACTCCCACAAAAATGAAATCCAAGGCCACTGGAATGTGCATCTGAGGAGGTCGGTGAAATCCAGATGCCTCCATCATGCTATGTTTTGTTTGTTAGGACTACTGGACTCTTGGTGCACCTGTTTACCTCCCATTCCCAAGGGAAGCCGACACTTAACACTAAGACAGACAAATCGCTTATTGTGTTAACAAAATCACCAAAATTTCTTAAGTCATCAGAGGATTCATTAACAAAATCACCTTAATTAGGGGGAGCTTGCCCTCCTTCTGTTGCCCCCTGCTTGAAGGCAGTGGTGAAGCCAACACTCAACATTGGGAGAGGGACAAATTGCTTCTTGTGTTAACAAAAATACTAAGTTTTCTCAAGATTATTTGAGGTTTTACTAACAAAATCACCTTCATTAGGGGGGAGCTTGCCCCCTGTGCCCTCCCCCTCCTGTCGCCCCTGCCTGTAGGATTTCGATTCACACTTTTATTGTGGAACATGATTTGTTCACAATAAGAACTAAATTCCCTTTTATCAATTGCAGCTTGCAGACACCTTATACTTAATAGCCACTGCGAAAAATTTGGTGCTAGGTTGTGAGAGTAGTGACCAGAGGTTGGCTCAGTAGTGATGATGCACATAACAAGATTTATTTTCATTACCTTTTAGCTAAACCGTAATGATACTTTATTATCACAACTACTTTGAACATTTCAAGGACTTCACTTCAGTTCTCAACCGACTACAATAAAGAAACTGAACGAGGGTTTTGTGTATGGACTATATAAAGTATTCTTCCATGTCTGAGAATGCTATATATATACCATGAGTAAACTCACATACATTGCTGAGTCATCAGATTCAATAAAACCATATGTACACTCCAATCCATCAAGCATCTCAAGTATATGCTTTATCATTGGTCTCTTCACTAGGTTAGAGTCCATGCATTTCAAGCCTATCTCAGCACATACTCTTACGTCTTCCAACCATATACCTCCCTGCGACATTTGGAACCGTAAGAAATGGGAACCAAGAGCTAGTGCATATCAAAGAAACAGAAAAATAATTCTACAGTGCAAATAACACCAGTATTAAACTACCACGACAAAAGACTGTTCTCTGCACATTAGGATATACAACAATAGATGTGAGTGTCATTTCCACATTTGACCTCACCAAATAAGAAGAACACGGTATGCCTTCAAATAACATTGGTGTGGCTATTTATCAGTATCGTCTATTTTCCAACACATTTGTTTGCTATTGCTGGCTCACTTAAGACAATGATCCTTTTAACCTAACTTGATACTCGCCAAATGCAATGTTTAATGTCTACTCGATTATTTATTTGCACAATTATATATATTTACTAGAATGATTTTTGTTACCCCTAATGTCATGGTAATTACATAAATATAAAATACTATTGTTATTCAAGGCATTCTACTAAACCTCCATTCATTCATTGATAGAACTAAGGAAAATTAAACAAAAAAACCAAAAAATTGTATCATTAATAATCAGTAGAATAAAGATATGCAATTTTTAATTACTTTGGGCAGGAAAGATCATATGTAACTATGCCGACAAACTAAAGAAATACCAATAATAATAAACAGAATAATACTTTCAATATGCAACATCAATACTTGGATTTAAAAAAAATCACTGCATCCATCCCATTCAAGGGGAAAAAGCTCACCACGGCCTCAGTTCATGTTTCACACAACATGAAAAAAAAACGGCAAAATCATCGCAACACTGGAAATGCATATCTTCAACATCGAAAAAAATAGTGTATGCAACACTCGAATTCAACTATCGCAACATCAATAGTTGAATTCATCTGACTCACGGAAAAAAAAAATCCCACCACAACACCGTCGCAGAGAATCCACGCAGGCAACTTTTTTTTTTTTTTTTTTTTGAGGATGGATGGAAATTTGTGATAGGTAGGCCTGGCTGCGAGGACTTGTGCAATTGGTCGGCTCAAGGCCCCAGGATGGAGGCCCGGGTGGTATGGCGAGAGCGTCCGACCTACGGCCGAATGTGCCAGAAAAAATGTACTGTATTCGGAAGCAGTTTGGTCGGCCGGCGGAAAGGCTTGGCCGAACCCGTTGCTCGGCCCAGTTTTTGGGAGCGCACGCATGGAGCCAGCCCACCTTACTGGCTTGGCCTTTTTATTCTCGACACGAGGCGCTTCTATTCTAAGCCTGTTTAGCAACTGGGCACGTTTCGAGCGGAGACGGGACATCCGTGTGCTTAGCAGAGCCCGATTGTTGTTTCAGCCGTCAAGCGATTCCATTCCATACCAAACTACGGGCCCCTTGCGTGTTCCACGAAGCATATTCCACTTCCATCTCCGTCTATCATGGGGGCTCGCTGATCCCATATGCAATCGACATATTCTGATATTCTACACGTCTAGTTGCGGGGTACTCAACCTCAACCTTTGCTGCCAGCTTGCGGTGTTGTATTGTATCCGGGCTTTTGCATTCTAGTAGCACTAGACATTTCTTATACGAACCATTTTTCTCCCCCGGTGCCTTGGGAACCACGATTGCTGGCCTGCCAGGCTGCCACGACATTTTCCGCATCCACGCACGGCGCTCCCGTGCGCCCGTCCGTGGTCCGTCCCGGTGTTCCGAGGGAGCGGGACATACGTAGAGGCACCGCACAGGGCAATCGTACGGGTGAGGCCACAAAAGTCCGGTCGAGAACGCGAGATCCGACGCGCCCAGATCTGCTCAGCTCTGACACCCGCCGTCCAAAATAAAAGTACTGTACTAGTAGCCAGCGAGCGGCGAGATGGTACACGGCAGGCCGCGCGGTAGGTCTAGACGGCGAGGCATCGGTCGCTTGGTCTGGTTTGCCTGCCAAGCCAAACCCAACGACCGCATCATCCCGGCGACGGCCGGCGAGCTTCTTTCCTTCACCCTACCGGCCACCCCCCGAATCTGCACACGACACAACACACAAACCGATTCCAAATCCTCTTCCCCCCTTCGTCTCAGGAGATTATTACGCCAACAAGTTGTTTTTTCCTCTCTTCTTCCTCTTCTTCTCGAGAAAAGCAAAGCCAGGGGGCCAGCCCAACGCTTGCTTTATACCTCCTATTCTTATATTTCACCTAATCCCCGCTCTCACCCTCGTCCTCGTCTCGTCCAGGGGAAAAAAAGAAGAGAGAGAGAGAAAAAAAAACGAAACCGCAAGCAAACCCTCGCTTTCTCCGATCGAATTGCTCCTCCCCGAGCAACCACCACCGGTTCGGCCGCTCCCCACCACCACCAGTCCTCCCCCGCGCCGGACGATCTAGGCCTCTCGCCCGCCCGTCCCCGCCGATTCCCCCCCACCCGAGCTCCCCTGCCCCCGCGACCATGGCGAGCACCTGAGGATACGGTCGGTGGGCTGTTTCTCTGCGAGAGTCCCCCCGAGTCCCCCACAGAAACAGCCCGGGGGCATCAGCGATCGGTTCTGAGCGGCTCCGCTGCGGTTTGATTGCTCCCTTCCTCCCTTCTCGGCTTCCGCCGTTTGCTTCCTCCTCCTCTAGCCTCCGACTCGGGGAGCTAGGCCCGGCCTTGCTTGCTTGCTGCGGGTTGCATCTGCTGGGCTGCTGGTAGCGTGCACGCCTGCTGGTGGTTCGGGGCCTGGCTAGCTCCATGCGGGACGCCGCGCACGCTCCTCGCGGCGGCGGGGGGTTCTTCTCCGCGCGGTCGCTCTCCAACTACATGCGGATCGTGTCCTCGGGCGCATCCACGGCCGCCTCCACGCTGCGCTCCGCGGGGGCGTCTCTGGTCAACTCCATCGCCGCCCACGAGGAGGATGGAAGCCGTGATCAGGTTTGTTTGTTGGCTTGCTTGCTTAACCGATACTGCTTTGTTTTGCTTATGATTGCTCCGCGCCCCTTTTTCGTGTGTATTACTAGTAGTTTATATTATTTTTTACCGGTATAGGAAATATAACCTCGCTAATTATTGTCTTGTGTGTGTTACTGTATTCGACCTCACTAATTATTGGGCACTGCGGGAAGCTTTTAGCCTTTTAGTTACTTCACGTGTGGGTTAGTTAAAATGAGCAAAAAGTGTATTTATGGCTGGAAGACACTTCCAATTCTGGTCCTGCCCCCAAAGCATACCTTATAGGATTTGCAGTTTTGTCAGTTTTGATGCATTTATATGCTGACCATAAGCATATACCCTCTCTGACTTATCTGTTGCTGGATCTAGAAGCTCTTTAAGTACTTAGCACTTGTATTTAAGTGCTTTTTGATATATCCTAAGTTGTACTACTGTTTTGGCCTTTGACTACAAATATACAAAATTTAATATAGATTGATGACAAATTGCCTTTACTAGATTCAGTATGAAAAATGCTTTCATAAATATAGCTCTTTCCATTTAAGACGATACATATATTTTTTATAGATATTGCTAGCCAAAGTGTCATATTGGACCGGACTATTGGAGACTGTTGACGTTGTAACCGGATAAAGTACTGAGTTATGTTAGTAGTTAGTGGTGCTCATCCACCAGAACTTTGAAGTTTGCAATATGCTTAGGTGATCTGGATGCTATCAGACATGGAACCTTGCATCTACCACAATAGACAAGTTAGATTTCAGTCCTGCTTGTAATTCTGGGAATTCAAAAGTAGTGATGGGGGTGCAACAATCTATGGATCACATCTAGTTCACCGTAATAAACTATATGTGGAAAGAAAGAGAAGGAATTGTGTAATTAGTTTGTTGAGTTAAACTATAAGAGATCCATGGACATCTGTTGGCACTCCATCCTCGTCCTTATTCAAAAGTCTTGTTTGGTCAGGACTCAGGACATCATAGCACTGCATATTCAATATTCAACATCCTTTTAGTACCTCTAGTGGTATGATATGTATAATAAATCTGCTGCAATTTCAAGTCGAGGATAGGAAGTTATGCCCTGGTTTATTGAGTTAAGGATCCCATATGAAGATTGAACATCGATTTTACCATGGCCCCATACAGTATAGTAAAATGACTTGAGTACTGAAAAAAAGTCGGTTATGATGCTGTCACTCTGTCACTTTGCATCGCGGTTCCATGTTGACAAATATATTAAGGTAGAAAATAAAAAATACTCTCCACATGTTAAACTGTTATAAGTATCATGCAAATCTTTCCTGACCTTTTGTGTTTTTCATAGCCATAATTCCTTATGTGTTTTTGAGTTTTATTTCCATGTTGACATTTCACCACTATCGTTGAAAAGTGAGTATAAAAGAAAGATCAGTGTATATATGTTTATTGTTTACTGTCATGTAAGCCGTGTGTATATCAGATCGATGAATAGTGCGCCTAGGATCGTAGTCTTCACCTTTTGGGTATTGACTAATCCTTGTAAGTGTTCTTATGTACCATGATTTGCAGGTACAATGGGCTGGCTTTGATAAACTCGAATGTGGGGGTGGCCTGCTACGGTCAGTCTTGTTGCTGGCTTACAAATCTGGCTTCCAAGTATGGGATGTGGAACATGCTGATGACGTAAGGCAGCTAGAATCCAGACACGATGGTGCTGTTTCTTTCATTCAAGTGCTAAAGGATCCGATTTTCACAACAAAATCTGGAGACCGATTTGCAGATGCAAGGCCATTGCTAGCTCTTGCCTGTGAAGGAACTTACACAGGAAGTGGAAACAACCATGATACAAATGTTCCTGTTTTCGATGGAACCAATGGTGCTTTCCACAACATGGGCAGCGAAAACCTTCCTACTGCCATTCGATTTTATTCATTGAGAACCCATGAATTTGTGTACACATTGAGGTTCAGATCACCTGTTTATTCCATAAGGTGCAGTCCGAGAGTTGTAGCTGTTTCACAGGCTACTCAGGTATGCCATTTTCAGCATTCCAAAACAGGTTTTGTATCACGAATGATACTGATGGAGATTTTTTTTTTTTTTTGCAGTTACATTGTTTTGATGCTGCAACAATGGAGAGAGTATATGGTGTTCTTACCAGTCCTACAGTTGCACAAATATCAGGTTATGGCCCACTTGGATTGGGGCCTAGATGGATTGCATTCTCTGGAATTCCCGCTCCGGTTCCAGATACAGGGCGTGTTAGCCCTCAGCTTCTTAGTCTGTCTCCCTTTGTTCCACCTCCTGGTTCGAATGGTAGTGTGGTCGCATACTATGCAAAAGAATCAAGCAAGCAACTGGCTGCCGGCATTGTAACACTTGGTGATGTTGGATATAAACAACTGTCCAAGTACTGTGCTGATTTCATTTCGAATGGTAACGGTACCATAAAGCAAAGAAATTCTGGCTACAAAGGAAATGGAGCGACAAATGGCCACCTAATTGACAGTGAATATGCTGGAACGGTATAGACCTCTTCACACAAATATTTTCATTGTTAATTCTGTTATCCCAAATGGGACAACTGAATTAGTTAACAATATTGCGAGCATTATTATGTCATCTTTTGTATGCTAATACTAGTAACAACCAACCAACTGTAAGCCTGTTAGAGACCTTGAATCCTAACTGACCAGTTGGCTAACAATTTGATGATGCGACCATGCCTCGGTTCTTTGTCAGGAAGTGGCCAAATCTGATCTTGTGTCTCCTGCACTTGCATATATGCAGACATACTTGTGGCAGATTGTGTACCGCTACCGCTTCAATTGACAAACCTAGCATCTTGTTTAGTTGTTTGCTTCCAGCTAAAAAAGTACGAACAATAGTTTCCTTACCCCTGTGGTTAAGTGTTTAGCCTAAACGCATGTTCTTTTATTTTTGCCATTACAAGTTCAGATTGTATGATTCTGCGATATGCCATATGTCTTTGCATATTTTGCATGAATGTTGACACGTAATTTGTTCCCTTTTCAATGGCAGGTCATTGTTCGAGATATTGTCTCCAAACTATTGGTTGTTCAGTTCAGGGCACACACTAGTCCCATTTCAGCACTTTGCTTTGATCCAAGTGGAACTTTGCTGGTGACAGCATCTGTTCACGGTCAAAATATTAATGTTTTCCGCATTATACCTCCTCCTTATGGTACATCAGAAGCTAGTCAAATTGGAACCTATGTTCATATGTACAAATTGCAAAGGGGCATGACCAATGCGGTAAGCTGACGTAACTATTTCTTGCTGATTATTTGTGTTATCACTTGAATTGAAAAGTTTCACTTCTCTTATAGATCATAAAGGACATCAGCTTTAGTGAAGATAGTGAGTGGATAATGATTAGCTCTTCAAGAGGAACTAGTCATCTGTTTTCAATATCTCCATATAGTGGATCAACAAGATTCCGTTACAGTAATAACAACACTGCAGAAAATGATTACGTGGGGGATTCATCAGTTAGTCGCACTGCTCACTGGTCCCAAAACTCCGCACCCTCTTTGAGTCTCAGTCAGAAGACGCTCTTTGTATCTGGACCCCCTATCACATTATCTGTTGTTAGTAGGATAAGAAATGGGAATAACTTGTTTAAGGGTGCTGTCCATGGCGCTGCTGCATTTGCAACTGGTGCTTCCAGTCCAATTTCTGGTGCCATTGCTTCAACATTTCACAACTGCAAGGGTGCTGACCTTAATTCAGATGGCAGTTCGCGTATGAAGTATTATTTACTAGTATTCTCTCCATCAGGAAGCATCATACAGTATGTTCTCCATCTCTCAGCTGAACCGGATTCTGGATTTGATTTCCCCACAGGCCCCATTTCTTATGGGTCAGAAAGAGAGACTGATACAAAATTTGTTATTGAAGCTCTTCAGAAGTGGGATGTTTGTCACAAAAGAAATAGAAGAGACAGTGCTGAGAGTTTTGCATATAGTGATTTTGAGAATGGAGACAATAATAAACTTTTCCAGAAAGCTACGAAAAAGGGAACTAATATTTATCCATTTGATTGTGCTGGTGTTGAAAGACCAAAGCTCAGTGCGGATGAAAATCGTAATTTCTATATTTCTCAGAGTGAGTTGCAGACTCATGTCGTGCAGACTCCACTCTGGTCTAGACCTGGGGTATTTTCTTGCACCTTTTCCCTTACAATGCTGCATTTATCTTTCTGTTTGACATTCTGGGACTCACAATTGCAATGCCTGCTTATTAACTGTTGCCAGATACACTTTCAAGTTATGGAGGGTGAAATTTTAGAAGCAGATAATGCCGATATGACTTCAGGGGAACTCGAAGTAGAAAAATTCCAGACCCATAACATAGAATCAAGGTCAAAGAATCTCATACCAGTCTTTGACTCCCTCCATACATCAAGGTTTCAACAGACAAGGTATGTTCAAATCTTACATTTCTGGTCTTTACTAGTGAATTAGTGATTGATGTAAAGCCTATACTGTTAGATAGTATATTTCATCAACATGGTTGGTAAAGGCTTGCTAACTATTGTTAGATAATGCAGACCATCATCCTGAAATGGGAAAGTGCTGTGATATTCTTGTCTGACTAGATTTCTCCTGTGCTGACTTCTATATCACCCCCCCCCCCCCCCCCTCCAGGTTGAACACTCCTGATAACAACAGGTATGGTCTGCTGCAGCGTCAGAAGTCTGGGATTTCAGAAGATGGCAGACTCTCGCGCAAAAGCAGTTGTAGTTCTTTGGACTGCATGTCTGAGGGGCCCAAAAGCTCTGATGACGGTGGTTTCAGTAAATATGTAGTAGATGATAACAGTTCTGCTGTAAATAACAATCCAAGTGTTAAATTGCATGCCGAGCTTGTAAATAATACTGGGAGCCTTAAGTCAGAGGCCCAGCTCGGATTTGTAAATAGCAAAGAGGATGGTGAAGATGCAGAGCAACTCCCAGACTTGATCTGACTCTGTCAAGGTTAGTGCTTTAGCATATTTGTTCTTACTCACCTACCTCGCAAATAACCAGTTCCAAACACGTCACTGGATTTTATTTGCACTGTTGTATTGGTCGTACCATCAATGTGATGGCCTCATGGGCTCTCAACATGGCTTGCAGATGATCGATGGTGGTGGAGGAACCTCTTTAATCGCTGAAGTCTTCATTGTGCCTGTGTAGTTGAATTCTTTCATTTCTCCATCCGGATCTCTTTACCTCTCTTCTATAGTTCTATTCATAGGTATTCATGAAATTTTACCGAGAGAAAATATAGAAAGGGAGGTTGAATTATGGCCCAATGGGTGTGGAAGGTTTGGTGCTGTGAGGTGGGGTTTCTATCTTAGAAGAATTTGTACATAACATGATTGTTCATTGCATTTCCAATAATAGCACGTAATTTGTGAATATCTGAATGTTAATACGTCTCCAACTCACTCCGAGAGATGTTCCGCCAGTTCAGGTGTCATTTGTTTTGTAGGCTGCAACTGGACGAACTGAAAATGTCATTTCAGGTAAACAATATACTCTTCATTTTGTAGTATCACAATTTTAAACGGGGAATTTTTCTGAGCTTTAATCTGATTAGAAAATTAGAAAGCCTAATTCTCTGTCTCCCTTCATTCAAAACTCTTATGTTAGCTTTGTCCTAAGCTATGTATATAAGTATCTAACTTTGACCAAGTTTAAGAATACATGTATATATTAAATGAAACTAATTTAATGTTATAGAATAGAATTGATTTACATTTCAATAAACCTAGTCGTTAGATACATTTGACTTTGGACAAAGTTAAAGTGACTCGTAATTTGGAACAAAGGGAATATAATATTGGAGATCTCATAATATGCCCACCTATTGAATGAAGACAAAAAAAAGTAAACAAAAAGTCTGATGATTGGGGGCTTGTTTTCAAGTTTTTCTTGTATTTTGGAATAACAAATGAAAATGGCAAACTAATTTTAGGCATATCGGATCATCGCCGAGTAAAAAAATTACAAAGTTTGACTTGAAATACATGCATGCCTTATATTTTAGAATGAAGTAAGATGGTTCGCTCGACCGTACTGTATGCTTTAAATCATATGTAATCCCTCCATCCATTAGTGTAGGACGCATTTTGTATTGGAAAAGTCAGTATTTGTATTTATCGATTTTGACTAAAAAATGTAGTCAAACTCCAGACATGTTTAGTGTACAAAAAATGGTAAATTGTAAATATTTGAATTAAAGTATAAAGTTACTGTCATGTTATTTGTTTTTTCTTGGAAGTACCGATGCAGTATTTGTTTCAACAAAATCGTAGTATCATTTTTTGAGGGAAAATATATATGAAACTAAAAACAACTTGGGCCCTTTCGATTACTTTTACCTTTTCACCCATATTCACGTCTACCCTCCGCTTCGACATAAGAATAGAAGAGCTAACGTGCTCTGGGTAACTAACGAGTAACGATAGAAACCAAGAAATAACTTAGGTGCCGGGTTTTTTTCGATATTCTTTTCGAATTCAGTAGTTGAAATTTGATGGGACATAGCCCCTTAGTTCTTTTTTACTTGGCGTGGTTGACTTTTCATCAAAACTTTGATCATTTGTTTTATTCAAACAATTTGTAAGTTATCTTCTACTTTATTTTAGGATTAGTTTGAACATGTGGTTTACTTTTACATGTTTGCTCAAATTTTTGAATAATACAAATGATTGAAGATTTTTAAAAAATCAACCGCGTCAAATAAAAAAACGGGATAATATATTGCAGAATATACCTGACTTGCTCTTGTCAACTCCTTCCCTCCAATTATTTCGTTCTCAGTAGATGAGTGCTCAAAACAAATTGCTTCTCTGATGAAAAAAAAAAAACTTTTCCACCCGCCGTGATGCTGGACGAACAATATAATAATACTATAACGTCAAATCGGAATTTCGCTCAACTGTACTTGTCCCTTCGGTATCGGCATTGCTTCAACAAAAAAATCTTCAATGTGAGACCCAACCCAACACACAAGTAGGAGTACTATAAATGCAGAGTACTCACGCACATCTCTCACTCCTCTCAATTCTCAAGCAAACGGATGCCGAACATGGCACGGACGACGCAACTCGTCCCGCTCCTCGCCGCCGCCATCGCGGTTTCCTTCCTCTCCGCAGCGGCAGCGTCCAACACCACTACCACGTCACACCCTGGCCACCTCCAATTCCAAAGCCGCCTCGTCCAAGCGTCGCGATGGCGGGAACGCGACCTGCCCTGGCGCTGGGGCGGCGGGGCGGCGCATGGCGTCCGGCGGAACACCGTCATAGCATGGGTCCTCTCCTTCCTGGCCGCGTCCGTGTCGAGCGCCGGCGGCTTGGGCGGCGGCTCGCTGTTCGTGCCCATCCTGAACCTGGTGGCGGGGCTGAGCCTGAAGCGCGCCACCGCCTACTCCACCTTCCTGATCACGGGCGGCGCTGCCTCGAACGTGCTCTTCAACCTCGCGTGCACGGGCGGCGGCGGGCGTCTGGTCGCCTACGACATCGCGCTGCTGTTCCAGCCGTGCCTGCTCCTGGGCGTGAGCATCGGGGTGGTGTGCAACGTGATGTTCCCGGAGTGGCTCATCGCCCTGCTCTTCTCCCTCTTCCTCGTCTTCTGCACCGCCAAGACGTACCGCGCCGGGGTCAAGGTCTGGCGCTCCGAGAGCTCCGCCGGCGGCGCCCACCACAGCAGCAAGGAGCCCCTGCTGCCCACTGACGCCCAGGACGGCAGCGGCAATGGCGCGGGGGTCCCGTGGCCGGACGTGGCGCTGCTGGTTATGATCTGGCTCTGCTTCTTCGCGCTACATGTTCTCATAGGAGACGAGGACGGGAAGGTACGTGTGGCTCGTCTCGTCGTTAAGAGGTCGCCAAAATTAAATATTTTGGGAGTCCTCCACTTTTTCTTGTTTCATTATGTTTTCCGTTACATTTGCCTTTTCTCATGGAAGCCTCAAGGCTTATTTGTTTTCCATGCTAGATTATATATATCTGATGCAAACCAAGTTTTGATCTAAACCAAATGCAAACCTACTAAAAAATTTTTAAAAAATCATGAATGTACAGCTCGGTCTACCCCATCTATATATATATAATTTCAGGACCAAATTCGTCATACTCTAAAAGTAAAAAAAAAAAACAAATTTAGGGTGCATTTGAGCTATTATTATTGTCAGAAAATTTGTCTTTTTTGTAACTTTTAGAGTATGCCGAATTTGATCCTGAAATTTTATATATAGATGGGGTATACCGAGCTGTACATTTATGAGTTTTTTCAGAATTTTTTGAAATTTTTTCTAGTAGGTTTGCACTTGATTTGCACCGGATATCTTCCCTATAGATTATGGCTACATATAAGCTTAAGCGAAAACAAGTAGGCAGGTTCCGCCTCCTAAATTGAACTGCCTCCATCTAGTCTCGAGTTTGTTTTAGATCAAATAATCTCAACTGTGATCAAGTATATAGAAAAGAATATGATATCAAATTATCATAATTGCATCTATTATATTGTACATTATATTTTTATGGGTTACCCTTTTGATGTGTCAGATGCCAATAGTTTTCTCTATAAAGTGGTCAAACTTTTAAAGAAATAACTTAGAACAACCTAGGATCCCTTCTAATTTAGTACAGATGGAGTATGATCTTATATGCTGCTCAATAGGATCTTATTCCAGCTTATAATGAGACCTTTTATCAATACATATAAGTTTGATTACATAATCTGGGGTAGGACGCAAGCAAGCTCTTACTCATTTCCAGTTTTTAAACTTAGTACCACTAGCTGATTGTATATTAAGTTATAGGGACTAGTTTAACATAACAAATTTATAATGAAAACGTAAACCTGGGCTAAACCCTGAGCTTGTAATGATCTGGTCGTCTGGGCCATTTCAGACCATAAGAGCAATATAACCACGTAGGTGGGGGAGCCTTTCCCCCTCCGATACAGTAAAAAAAAAAAAAAACGTAAACCTCCAAATCTGAGTTACAGTTGTCTATTGTAACGTCGTGCTTCCGGCTTCTCCATCTTCACCGTATATACGAAGTCAGAGCGCTGACTGCAATGCAAGTTGGCGGCAATTGACAGGTCTATAGTTTTCTTAAATTACAACGCTCGTAGACGTCAACTAGGGCAGATACATGTGGTCGTTCAGATAATTTAGTCCAACAAAACATATGAACTAGATCTTATCTGCACAGGGTGGGATCATGATCAAGCCCTGCGGCGTCGCCTATTGGCTTGTCACCTCGTTCCAGCTACCTGCCGCTGTGGCTTTCACGTGCTATATTCTGTACGCCAAGAGGAAGAAACAGGCTGTTCAAAGTCAAGAAGATGGCACGGTAGGTGTGCTGACGTTTGTCTCTTGTTATTCTTGTGGCAGAACTCAAAGCAACTTGGAATGATCATGAAATGGTAATGCATGCAGGCAGATCTTGTGGAAACACGAATGGAGACCTTGTCATCACTAATATTCCCGCTGGCGGCTTTCGTCACTGGGATTCTAAGTGGCCTCTTCGGCATTGGAGGGGGGCTGCTTCTGAACCCTGTTCTTCTTCAGATGGGAATACAGCCTGAGGTGCACAAAACACCAGGCGTTCTTAATTTTGCGGCCATGGGCGCTCTTTTTTTCGCGGCTCTACATATATATTCAGGCATCAGTACATGTACATCACAACATTTCTGTCGATTTGCAGACTGCGGCAGGGACGTCTTCGTTCATGGTCCTGTTCTGTGCATCGATGTCCATGGCCCAGTTCATCCTGCTGGGCATGGAAGGCGTCGGGGAGGCTTCCATTTATGCAGGGATATGCTTCGTTGCGTCAGCTGTTGGGGTCTTTGTGATCAAGCGAGCCATCAGGAAGTCTGGCAGGGTCTCTCTGATCGTGTTCGTGGTCACCGCTATCATGGCGCTCAGCACTGTAATCGTCGCCTACTTCGGAGCGCAAGATGCATGGATGCAGTACATCAGCGGGGCATACATGGGCTTCAAGTTACCTTGCTGACATCTTCACCAATTGTGGGAGAACCGCTTGGTGAAAGTAAGATTATTTTGCAGCTGTCTCTTTTCAGATTGTAACGTCTACTTTCGGGCTTACCTTACTGAAATAATTTTCCCTACGAGTGAGCTATCTTGAAAGACACTGGTTGTAACTTATAAAGTTTCAAGTTTTATGTAGTATATGGGTTGCTATCTGGACTTGTTATATTAAGCCGGTCATTTGCATGAGTGCATCCATAATATAATAGATATGTGAATGTTCTTCTAGGCTTTGGCACGCTTACATTGATTGGTTTCGTGGAAACACAAACAGTCATCGAGGTAGGTTTTATTTTGTTGGCTAGTTGTTGTTTTCTGGGAGAATTTGTTGGTCAATTGACTGTAACCTAGTGGTTGTAGTAGTTTGAGCGGCGTGTGAGGTCCTAGATTCGACTCTCGCCGGGAGCGAATTATTTCGGGATTTAACGGCTTCGTTCATTAAGTGGTAAGGCGACGTTTCCGTCGACAGTGAGGCGTCCGTGGTGGCTTCATCAATCTCAAAATCTGTCGGCCCAATCTTTCGCCGGCCCAGTCTTTTGGAGGTGCTCATAGAAATAGGGTGTGTGTACGTATGGTAATAGGGATGAGTGTGTTTGCGTGTGTGAGCGTCTGCGTTTGTACTGTGTTTCTAAAAAAAACTGAAATTAATGGAATACAGTATTTATCTACAACAGTACATCAGCAACCGCTGAGTGCTAATTCTCAGGTATGAGTATTAAAAACATGTGGCCATTAATTTCATGTGTATTCTCTCCGTATTTAAATATAAGTCGTGGTTGATTTTTTTTTTTAAACTTCGAACCTTCGTTTTATTCAAAAAAGTTATAATTTGTCATATATTTTGATATGATTTGTTTTACCATTGTAGATAGTTTGAGCATGGCTAGTTTTTTTATACATTTACATAAATTTTTTGAATAACACGAATGATCAAAGTTTGAGAAAAAAATCAATCGTGATTTATATTTAAATACGGAAGGAAGGAGTACAAATTAGGAGTATACATGGATCTAGCCCCGAAACCCAAAGTTTAAACATCCCCGGCTTCCGAACCTTAATTTGGGTCTGGCCTTGCTCTTGAACCTGACGGGAACAGGCGTCTGCAAGGGCTGGTATGCGGCCTGGCTAGACGCGAAGCCATAGGCCGTTCCGTTGCGCCACTCCACTGGCTACGAGACTAAGACTGTCACTAGCGGAATGTCTATCCATTTTTGAACTCTAAATCTTATTACTGTTCCAACCACCTCCGATTCTATCTACTGTAGCGCTACAGTGTTGTTTTGTATTATAGACAGTTTTTTTCTGGACGCTCCGCTGAAAATGGTGGAGAGGAAGAGGTTGAGGCAGAGGGACGACCATCGACCGGAAATGTTGGTGGTAACGGCATGAAGGAGGTGGACGATCGCCGTGACGGGGACTCGCTGACTTAGGGAGTCGGGGTCAGGAATGGGTGTCTAGGCAGATCCGTCGTCCGCTAATGGCGAGGAGGCCAGAAATTGCTGTTACAAATGGTGAAAAATATTATCCTACCATTCCAATATCTTAAGCACACCATATAATACAATTAGAACAAATTATAGCCAATCCGTTACAAGTACATCTCCAACACGTCATATAATTCAAATCCATCATAGAAATAGGACACTTCAAAATGTGTTGCCTTCTATGAATATTGCGATGCCACTGATTTTCGTCATTAGCCAAGTACACTTATGACTTTTTGTAGGGGTTGGACAACTTATTAGTGACACAAATAAGATGTTAGACACTAGGGTACAGTAATGCCATATCATTAAGTGGGCAACTTGCAAATGTGACAAATTCATGGCGGTCTTGTTTCGTCATAATTTTCCCTTTGATTTTTTTTAAGATCACATTTATCCACTCTGCAATGGTTGGCCCACTTGTTATGAGAGTCTTCGCCTCCACTCTTCAACCGCCCTCATTCCACCTTTCATCTGGCAGTTTTTGGCCAAATTAGATTCCTTTGCCCAAATTTGTTTTTACTAGGAAAGATAATACAGATTTACTAAACTGCAGTCGCTTGACATATTGTATTACCATCAGTCGACGACGTCCATCCGCTGGCAGACGAGCGAGGATTAGTGGATAATGAGCGAGTGGAGTTGTGCAGCAGCGTGCAGGTGTGTTGGGGTGGAGCGACTGACCAACACATGTTCACTGTTCGGTGACAGCATGTTCGTGACTTCGTGTATAAAACGGCGGTGTAGTTTGGCTTCTTATTAGTTGTTGGCTTAGCCGGCCTATTCCACTCTTTCTGACTCGAATAGTTGAGTAGCTGTTCTGTTCGTGGCCCATCTTTGTTTAATCTCTATTTGTATGTGTTCAACTGTTTTTAAAGACTTCATTAGACAATAAATGTTTATAATATATGTGGGCGGGATGGCGGATGGGTAGGTGCGTGTATGTCTGTAGGCATGTGTGTATCTGTGTGCGCGCGTGTGGCCGTTTTATTTTGTATGTCCACATATGTCTGTGTTCATGCGTTTCGTCATGTATTTTTTTTTTGTGTACGCATGTCTGTGCGTGTGTTTCTGTGTCTGTGTTGTGTCTCTATGTGTGCGTGTGGCTGTGTATTTTGTATGCGGACGCATATTTGTGCGCGTGCGTTTCTGTGTCTGTGTTGTCTCTGTGTGTGCATGTGTGACCGTGTATTTTGTGTGTGTACGCATGGCGTGTGCGTTTCTGTGTCTGTGGGCTTGCTTAGTTTTGTGCCAAAACTTTGGCCTACCAAAATTTTGGCAATTTTAACTGTGTTTCAAATTAGACTAAAATTTGACAAAAAACAAAATTTTCATTCGAATGAATGATTTGGGGTTCAAACAACACGTTATAACGAAATGTTTATTGTATGGCGGTGGAGGAGAGCAAGGGAGGCGACTGCGAACCCTCGAACCTCACCGGTGGTGGAGGAGACGACCTCGCCGGCGGCCCAACCCCAAACCCAAACCCTAACCGCCGACGCCTCCCCCGCCCCGCCTGCCGCCGCTCGGGAGGCCACCAGCGCCTCAGCACCCTCGCTGCGGCCTCCCCCGCCCGCTTGCCGCCGCCCGCCGCTCCGCCGGCCCCTCCCCGCGCCGCCTGGTCCCGTCCTGACAGCGCCACATGGCGGCTGTGGGAGGGTGCGCGCTGGGAAGGACCTGTAGCGCTCGCATCGAATAACGATGGTGTCAATTGAAGAAGGGTACGGAAGATCTAGTCACCGGAATCGTCGAAAGGACCATGCATCCCTCGGTCACAAAACAAAGTAAAAATAAACAATCGTAATTTACTAGTCAACAGCTGTTAAGCCGCCAGGCAAAACAGCCGAACAACCTAGGCACGATGAAAGCCAACAATAACATCTAAGCGCTACGCGAAACGGCGGGACACATCCGAACAACGGTTGGATACTAATCGAACGGCTGGCACAGGGTGACTGACGTTTAAGCAAACGGTCAGTCACCTGTCGCCAAGACAGGCCCAAAGATAATATTCTAATTTTATAAAAAATGTTCTAAGTTCAGCATATCTATATAACCTATATAAATAAACCACTAAGATCATTAACTTCTATTTCTCTCAACTCCTAGGCTATCCACGTCATCTTTTTATTTACTGCCGTTGAATTATGTGTTTCTAATCAGCATCTGTCCGTTCATGCATGTCCCGTCCATCCTCTCTCGCATGCATGCATCCGTCTGTTAGCATTCACCAAGGCCGGCCTTTGTAGACACACATGACTTTAATTTCCATCGGAAACATAGCAACCGAAACTGCACAGGCACTTGCCGTGTGCCTTTAATTTCCATTGTTTTCCAAATTGAAACGGCATAGCAAGAGCAACTGAATATGCACTTGCCGAGCTCTCCCAATCCTGCATTATCCTAAAAAACTGATCTCCCACTAGGACTCACGTTCAATACAGCGCATGTAATAGCTGCCCACGTACTAACCGGCTTAGTAGTTGAGAGGACTGAGTTAATATCCCCTTCTACCTCCAACAATTCGCTGGTGATTCAATATCATTGCCAAGACAAACTGTTCAAGGAACGATCTTAACGCTAGCGCTGCACCCTTCCTAAGTATGTACCCTTGCTTCAAATTATTTGTTCCTCTTTCTCTAATATCTACAAATCCATGTTCTCATAGCTCATCACTGATTATCCGATCCAGTCCATTGGTGTTCAATCTTTTCTACAGGATCGTTCTTCCTACTCATCAGTTCTACGTAAATTTACTCACGATGAATTTCTTCTATTTGAAAGTTCAATTCCTTCTCCGACCATTATTTTTTTCAAGTCCAGAGAATTCAGCGTGGTTATTATTGGGCTTCCTAGGTACGATTGTTTTATCTTTTTTCCATTGTATTCTATTCATCGTTTTCTTTATTTCTATCATCTTCCTAGGTACGATAGTTTTCTTTTTTTTTTCCATCATATTATGTTCACCGCCTTCTTTATTTCCATCTTATTTTGTTCAGAGATGGTTATCTCAGTCTTACATCGTATATCCCTTTAGCTTTCTAGGGCCGGGATTAGTACACAATTCTAATGCTTTGATGCTTTCTATTATGAAAATTTGTTGGCTTGCTCATGAATTTCAGTTTAATCATCATCTATTCTGAGCAAAAGAGTTCATAATTCAGGTTCTTAATATAGACGTTGGTTTACCAGCAACAAAAACTTTCCTTTTTCCACTCTATGTAATAATCAGGCCGGCTCAAATTATTGAAAAAAATAATCATGCCATCAATGAATTGAAGGTACCCTTATGTGTTGTCAGGTCTTCTCTATAAACATGAGAAAACTACATGTTCTATTTTTCACAAGCTGTGTAAATGTCTTAGAGCTACGGTTGATCGAAGCAATTTTTTTCATCTTCACTATTTTTTGTTTTATGTGGGTTTCTTTCCATGATAATGTCATAGTATGTGGGTCAATACACTAAATCTTTTTCCACATTTTCCATCAAAATCTTAAAATTCTAAATCTCATAACCCGCAGCAACGCGCGGGGAATTCACCTAGTTGATATTATTTATGTACCAGCATAGAAAAATATTGACAATTTAGGATTACAAGAAAATTGGACCATAAATCTTGTGAGTAGTGAAATTTTGTCGGTTGAGTAACAATAATGACCTTTGCACTTGCTAGAATATTTGTTTTAGTTCTAGGGATGTGACCATGCGAGTGAACAAACATATCAAAAAAGTGATCAACACAAGGCTACAAAGAGAATACACGAGAGAGACCTTGAAGATCACCTAACGACCCAAGCTTTGGTGACCGATGCTGAACTTTCTTTATTGCAGGATTAAACTAGAAAATAAATGTGTATTCTAAATAATTAAATGTATAAATTGACCGAGGAAATGATTTGAGGTACGAATTAGTATACCAAAAGTTGAAATTTGATACGTATATTACATAATATACCTAACTTGCTGCTGTCAACTCATCCCCTCTAATTATTTTGTTCTGAGCTGATGAATTGCTCAAAACAATTTTTTTTTCGGAAAAAATAACTGCCTTCACCCTCCCGGGGACGCTGGATGAATAATACGAAGTAGTATACTAGTATATAATAACTTTAGCATGGCCATTTCAAATTGTCATATTTAGCGAAATCGTGTCGATCACAATTTCCTTGCAACAGTACTTGTCCCTTCAATACGTATCTGCAGTGCTTCAGATACATTTTTCTTCTTAACCCAGCCAGCCTTCAGTGCGAGTATAAATGTAGTCACAGACATCTTCTCCTCATTCCTGTCATCTCTAAGAAGCTCGCAGATGACGAGGCCAACTGCACTCGTCCTTCTCCTCGTCGCCGCCATCGCGGCTTCCTTGTTGTCGGCGGCGGCAGCGTCCAACACCACTACCTCGTCACACCCAGGCCGCCTCCAAGTCCTCCTCGTCCAAGTGTCGCGGTGGCGGGAACGCCACCTTGCTGACCCGTCGTCCTCGCCGTCGGGCGGCGACACGGCGCATGGCGTCCGGCCGAACACCGTCGCGGCATGGGTGCTCTCCTTCCTGGCCGCGTCGGTGTCGAGCGCCGGCGGCGTGGGCGGCGGCTCGCTGTTCCTGCCCATCCTGAACCTGGTGGCGGGGTTGAGCCTGAAGCGCGCCACCGCCTACTCGTCCTTCATGGTCACGGGCGGCGCGGCCTCGAACGTGCTGTACAACCTCCTCACGTGCCCGGGCGGCGGCGGCGGGCAGCTGATCAACTACGACATCGCACTGCTGTTCCAGCCGTGCCTGCTCCTGGGCGTCAGCATCGGTGTGGTGTGCAACGTGATGTTCCCGGAGTGGCTCATCACCGTGCTCTTCTCCTCCTTCCTCGTCTTCTGCACCGCCAAGACGTACCGCGCCGGGCTCAAGATCTGGCGGTCCGAGAGCCGCCACAGCAGCAAGGAGCCCCTGCTGCAGCACACCGCCGGCAGCGACGCCGCCCAGGACGGCCGCGGCAATGGCGCGGGGTTCCCGTGGCCGGACGTGGCGCTGCTGGTCATCATCTGGATCTGCTTCTTCGCGCTGCACGTTGTCATTGGAGATAAGGACGGCAAGGTACGTTTGCGGCTCATTGATGAGAGGTTTGCACAAGCGGGAAAAGCAATGTGCCTTTGAGCCTTTCGTGATCTAGGCTTCTTTGTGCTTGTCATCATATGCATTGCATTATGCGCCTTTTCCTCCAAGTAGTGCCTGCTCCTGTCCGTTCTCTGTTGAATTTTGCTTTTCTGCTTCAGTGCAACGTCTCGGTACGATCGTTTTCAGTTTTCACGGTCACTCACCTGGTCTTATCAAGCCTCCTCCTATCCTCTTCTACATAGATCATACCTACTACTTGGAAAGCTGTCCACTTGGAAAGCTGAATACTATAGCCAGGAACACCTTGCTAAACTCGATTTGTCCAGCCACTGATCAGGCGACTGGTCAGCGTCAAATGCATGTATGTTTGTGGTAGGCCGACCTCACCCTGGGGCCAGTGATAATATATTCTATTTCAGAATAATTAATCCTTTTATCAGTCAATGATTTAATTGAACCCTGTCCCTTTGCTCATAGTCCTAGCTAGTATTTGGCTGCATGTATGATCCCAAAAGGAGAATCCCTATCAAACAGGAAATTTTTTTTGAGAGAAACAGTAGAATTCCTACCAAATGGTTTAGAGATTCAGAAATGTTCCTCAAGAGAATCATAATCCATTATGGAAACGAAAACCAGAAAAAACAACAAGGAGAACTAGGATAATTTTATCTCCAGAAGCGATTCTTCAAGAAAAAAAAAAAGAATCCCTGCCAAACGAGGCCTCAGATGATGGAGAAATATGGTAGTTTTTATATATTTCGACACCTCCCATCTCACGTCGAATTAGGAGTCTAACTATAATTATTTTATTTAATTGAACCAGTCGCAATCGTCTCTTCTAACATCGTGCTTCTGCACGTTCACTGTATACGAATTCAGAGCTCTGAAAATGTTGATGGCAAGATGGCAATTCGCAGGACAGTAGTTTCTTAAGTTACAATGCTCGTAGACGTCAGTCATGGCAGATGAATGTCCTCGTTCAGATACTTCAGTCCAACAAAACAAAAGCATATGAACTCGACAATCTTATCATCTTATCTGCACAGGGTGTGATCAGGATCAAACCCTGCAGTGTTGCCTATTGGCTTGTCACCTTGTTCCAGTTACCTGCCGCTGTGTCTTTCACATGCTATATTCTGTACGCCAAGAAGAAGAAACAAGTTGTTCATAACCAAGAAGATGGCAAGGTAGGCCAGCCGATTTTTTATTTGATCTTACTAATCCTGTGACCAAACTCAAAGCAACTTGGACTGATCACCTAATGGTCCTGCATGCAGTCAGATCTTGTGGAAATACGAATGGACACCTTGCCGTCGCTTACATTCCCGCTGGTGGCTTTCGTCACCGGAGCTCTGGGTAGCCTCTTCGGCATTGGAGGGGGGCTGCTTCTGAACCCTGTTCTTCTTCAGATCGGAATACCGCCGCAGGTGCACAGCACACCGGCCACTATTGATCTTTCTGCTCTAGGAGTACGATTTAAGCACCATTGCATCACAGCGTTTCTGCCGATTTGCAGACAGCGGCAGCGACGTCTTCGTTCATGGTCCTGTTCTGTGCGTCGATGTCCATGGCCCAGTACATCCTGCTGGGCATGGAAGGCATCGGGCAGGCTTCCATTTACGCAGGGATATGCTTCGTTGCCTCAGTTATTGGGGTCGTTGTGATCGAGCGTGCCGTCAGGAAGTCCGGGAGGGTGTCGCTGATCGTGTTCCTGGTCACGGCCATCATGGCGCTCAGCACCGTCATCGTCACCGGCTTCGGGGCGCAAGATGTCTGGATGCAGTACATCAGCGGAGCATACATGGGCTTCAAGTTACCCTGCTGACATCTTCGGTAGTGAGAGAGAACTGCTTGGTGCATGCTATATATGGGCTTCTTTGGGCTGGCCTTTACGACTTCCTGAAAGGAAGATTTTGTATTTGTGTTCTTCAGCCTGTAAAATGTCTAGTTTGGGCTTACGGCTTAAATTATCCAAATAATTTTCCTGCCGATGAGCTTTCTGGAATGAGGCAGGAGTGATTGTAACATATAAAATTTCAGGTTTTGATATATAGTATGAGTTGCTATCTGGACCTGTCAAACCGGTGATGTGTGCATCCATAAAATACTTGAACGTTTTGAGCTGTCCAAAATGACAGATATGTGAAGTTCATCTAGGATTTGGCAGCTTTACACTGATTGGTTTCGTGCAAACAGAAAAGTTCAGCAAGGTAGGTTTATTTGTTGGTTAGGTCTTTCTTCTGGCCATCTGGGAGAATCTGGTGGATAATTGACCGACATTAATAGAATGTTTTATCAACAATAGTGCGTCAGCATATATACGCAGAGGAAAATTTTAACACTTCGTACTGCAGCGCACTTTTTTTTTTTGAAACAGGAACAAAATCTGGCCTCTGCAGCCGCACACATCCAAGTTCATACTCCCTCTGTCCCGGAAAGGTAGTCGTCTGCGCGTTGGAGAAATGTCTCCGAAAGCAAGTCGTCTGCGCGCTGTCTCCCACCATCAGACCCTCTCTCCTCAATGGGGCCCGCCACCACTCTGGCTTGCGGCAGCTCGTGACTCATAGCCCCACTCCAATCTTATCTTCTCCACTGTTTCTCCCTCGTCCCTCGGCGCGGCAGTGGCCGCTCGCTTGCGGCCGCCGCCTCCCGCGCGCCCCCGCCTGGCCACGACGCGCTCTCCGCCGCCGTCTGCCTCGTCCACGGCGTCGACGAGTTCCAGCCGCGTGGGTTCCAGCCGGTGGACGCCGAGGACGACGACAAGGCACGACAGGAGCGGGCGGCACCAGCTTCTCGGGCGGCGGCGGGCGTGGCGGCTGCTTGCGCGGCGTCGACATCGGCTGCGGCGGCTCCTTCCGCGGCGTCGGCGGCGACGACACCTTCGATGGCGGCGGCGGCGGCGGCGGCAGCAGCTTCGCTGCGCACCCCGCCTCGTCCAGCGGCGGTACGTCCCCGCGCTCTCGTCTCCTCCCGCGGCGGCGTCGGGCACGACCGTCGGCGCGGTGGCGCGTCCAGCACAGCTACGAGGACGTCCAGGTGCGGCCAGGCTCGCCAGCGTGGCGGCGCGGGAGTGCCCTCGGCCGCAGCGGCGGCGGGGCGGCTTCGCACGCCCGCGTCCTGGCGGTGCGGCTGCTCCCCGAGCACTGCGTCCCGGCGGCGAGGCTGCGCCCTGGCAAGCACGACCGCGCGGGGGGCGGAGCGGCGACCGTAGGCGCAGGTGCTGCCGGAGCGGTGGCGGTGGGCGCGCAGGGGCCGGCGCGGTAACCGCAGGCGCAGGGCCGAGGACGACGGGCGTAGGCTGGGAGAAAATAAACGAGGGGTATAACAGTCATTTCGTCTCTGCAAATTTTGCCTCGGGGATCCAGGCCGACTTTTTTTCAAGGACGGAGGGAGTACATAGTTTTCAGCTAAACTGCTGATCTGATAAGGGGTAAAAAAACCACAAAGAACAAATATATCATAAGCAAAATTTATTATTGTTTCTCCATCCACTCTTAGCAAATATGTCTAAAGTGATAATCTTCAACACCTTGCTCGCCGAACGGACGGTTTACCTTGTGTCATCACGCTGCAATAGGGCCCAAGTACGCAGCCAATAAGTTTCCCTGAAAGTAGCCTGCCTGCATAAAAGAAGTGTAACATGTTTTCTCAAAAACAATTTCGTTACGCGTACACCAAATAGCCCAAATAAGAGCGGCAACCTCCACAAAGATTAAATTTCTTTTCTCCTTCTTTGTGCCAATTAACCAACCCTGACCATGTGCATAAATGATCTAGGTAGGATTAACCCAGTAGCTATATGAACAACGCTCCATATAGACTTGGCATGGTGGTAATAAAAAAAAAGGTGCTTAATTGTTTTATTACAATCACAGAAACAAAACTGCAGCTCACTTACATAGAGTATATATGTGCCTACAGCGCAGCAAACAAGCAATTCAAAAAAATTCTCCAGTTGGCCACAGAAACGCTAGCAGAATCGAAGTCCTCGCCTATGTTGCAAGTGCGGCCGGGCCAACTGGGTATGTTTGGAGTAAAAGAAAATTTACGTGTTCCTGACTTCCTGCATTTTTGTTTTCATATGAAAAAGTCCATTAGACACCTTTGAACTGTTTTATAGTCTGATTTTCAACCTCTAATTACAAACTGAGTAACCTAGGCCCTCGAACTAGCAGAACCGGATGAAATACCCCCTTGGACCCAGTTAAAATGGTATTAGAGGGTGGTCTTCTATTTTCTTTAAAAATAAAGCATTGTTTAATCTCTATAAATTCATGTTTAATTGATTTTAAATTAAAAATGTGAAAACGATACCAAGTTTTTTTAAAAAATATAGCCAATCAAGTGGTGCTCTATTGTAAGATTTCTAGTTTAGGGTTATATTGCTACACTTAAATTTATTTCTCCAGATATAACATTATAAATATGAACCAATTAGTTCCAAATATCTTCAAACAGAGCAAAAATAGAAAGATTATGTTTTTATAAAAAAAAACTGATATATTTTTCATATTTTTTTAAATTTAAAATAAATTAATTATGAATATATAGATATTACATATGGTTTTATTATTTTAAAAATAGAAAACCACCGCGCTTTCAAAAGAGCCCAAAGGGGGGTATTTTGCCTGGTTTAGTTAGTTTAAGGACTTAGGTTACTCATTTTCGTAGTTAAAGGTTGAAAATTGGACAAACGTGACAATCGAGATCGTAAAATGCACTTTTCTCTTGTTTTTTTATGTAAAATTGAGCTATTTTCTGTAAAATTTCTACGTGTTTTCTTTATGTGAAATTCCTGGATTTCAAATGGACCCATACTGAGTCACAGGAGATTGCAGCTGAAGAAGCTAATGGTGTATTGGAGCCTTCCCTCGCAGAGCGGACGGTTCTCGCGTCGCGTGCGTGCGTGCCTTGCCCCAGTTGGATCCCCCCGCCCGCACGGGCTGTGGGCGCCGCCGCCCGTGCATGCCATTGCCAGCAAGGGCGCGCGTGCGTGCGGTGCGGCTGCAAGATAACCAACTCCTCAATGATAGTCCTCGCCTATGCTACAAGAGCAACCGGGCCAACTGCTAAACTGAGTCACCGGAGATGGAGATCTCATTCTCAGCTGAAGCTGTCGGTGTGTGTGTGTTGGAGCCTTCCCTCGCAGAGCGGGCAGTTCTCGCGTCGCGTGCGTGCCGGCGTGCCCCCTGTAGGATCCCCCTCCCCCGCACCACACCGCACCGTCTGTGGGCGCCGCCGTCCGTGCATGCCATTGCCAGCAAGGGCGCGCGTGCGGTGCGGCTGTGCCCCTCCTCCGCTTTTACCAAAAGCGAGCCCAACTTTGGTCTGTCGCCCGGCACCTTTTTGGGCGCACTTGGGATCAGTCCGTCGCGCTCGCACGCCGGCCATGCACGGCCGAGCGAGTGATCTTGCCAGTCCGGCGGCAGTCCCTACGCCCTTGGACTGTTCACCCGGCCTCATCCTTCGCCGGGCAGATTCCCACGGTCCTGCAGTGTGCCCGCATGGGAATGGAATGTTTCGTCTCGGCCTTTGAGCCGCCCTTGGCCCTTGCTGTGCGCGGGCGGGCGCTCGCCGGAGTACTGGAAGGCATCGGCGTGCGTGCACTCCGCTGCCCAGCAGCTCCAGGAGCAGCACATGGCAGGGCGCGGCGATAGTGCGATGGCGAAGGGCGCCGCGCGGCCGGACAACCGCAAACCGCCGTGCGTCTCGGTTCGGCGGTCGGTGCACGCCCCGCCCAGCGCGCGTACGTAGTACGTGAGGGAATCGCCGGCGCGCGCGGTTGCCCGCGGTGCCGCGCAGGCTTTCGTTGCGGCTGCATATGTTTGTCAGCGAGCGGCGGCCAACTTTGCGAAGCTCTGCGTGCCCAGGGAATGTACCGTTCGTCTGGACTTATATACTTGCAGCACATGGGGGGCAATGGAATGGACCCCGATCAGAATTTTCAGAAGGTGCATAACATATATAGAACAGAAACTTACCATTGCAGGAAACGTCGAGTGCTTGAGTATACAGTGTTACGGCCTGTGTCCAAAAGCTGATCTACATACTCTGCTAGGTTGTTCCGCGAGACTTCGGGGGCACGACACCCTACCGACTCCACTTGGCTGTTTCCACGTACCATGATCTGTCAAAGGCGAAATTCCGTGCCAGAATTTGTAACAACGGTTGCAGCATGTAGTCGGGTGACTGGCACCGGGGGGCAGCAGTGCAGTGATCCCTCGGCTCCGCGTATATATAGGGAGGTCCCAGAGACACTGCACCTTGCTACGGCAGCCTCAGTCAGACACACTGATAGATCGTGCCCTCTGCGGTGACGATGCCGGAGATGAAGACCCTGGCGGCCATGGTGTCCATCGCCGTGGCGTTGTCACTGATGATCAACGTCGCCACGGCCGCCGATTACGTTGTCGGCAACCCGGCTGGCGGCTGGGACGGGAGGACCGACTACAAGAACTGGGCCGCATCCCAGACCTTCGCTCCGGGAGATACCCTGAGTAGGTGTCATACTGTCTGGCTTTTTTGCAATGTCTGCCATACGTAATACTAGTACTAGCACGTAAAATACCCGTATTTTGCTGATTCTTATGCGCATGCAACACTGTCCAGCCTTCAAATACAACTCGTACCACAGCGTGCTCGAGGTGACCAAGGACGCCTTCGAAGCCTGCACGACGACCGACCCCATCTCCTACGACGACAGCGGCAGCACAACTATCGCGCTCACCATGCCGGGGACGCACTACTTCATCTGCGGCGCGCCGGGGCACTGCCTGGCCGGCATGAAGATGGAGGTGGAAGTCGCCGACCGCCCCGCGCCCATCACGCCCAGCTCGCCGCCGCCGATGCCGCCGCCAGCGCCCGAAAAGAGGCGGCATGCTATGGCGCCAATGCTCCCCTCACGGCCGGCGCCAATGCCCTGGGCTCCAGCGCCGAGGTCATGGTCGCCGGCGCCGGCGCCTGCGGCCGCGGCTGCGACACCGAGACGTGCAGGGCACAAGAAGCACAGGAAGAGGTACTGCCCGCCTGAAACCGTGCACGCGCCGGCACGGCCCCCCGTAGTGCAGACCGTCGAAGACGCTTTCCCGTTCGCCGCGTTTGCGCCGATGTCCTCGCCTCCGCCGGCGCCGCCAACGTCGGACGGGCCTGCCGTGCTGCGAGCAATGTGGGGGCAGGCCACTGCGATGCTTGCAACTCTTTGCTGGTTCATGCTTCTGGCCCCTTGAATCTAGGAGGTTTTAAACCAGGTCGTCATGTGCACGTACGTTTTGCTCTAGTTGGATGCTTAGATTGTGGTGTGTGGTTTTGTGGAGACTTGGTTTTTGTATCTTTCGTGTGTCATAAAGTGTTTGTTGAATGCATTACTCCGGCAAGTAATCGCAGTTCTAACTTTGTCCTAAGCATATAGGAGTACTATAGTAATGACTTTACTGTACCTCCGTTCAGTATAATGCGGCCGATTTTTTTCAAAACTTTAATCATTCGTTTTATTAAAAAAAATTTATTTCAATATGTAAAAATAGAAGTCATACTTAAACTATGTTGGGTGATAAAACAAGTCTGAACAAAATAAATGATAAATTTTAAAATTTTTAATATATGGTTGGATTTCTATTAGATAAGGCATTTCCACCAATTAGCTGAAACTAGTTGGGTTCCATCAGATAACAGCTGGTCCATCCGTCTCAATTTATATCTTGTTTGACTTTTTTTTCACAAAGCTTGACTGGTTCATCTTATTCAAAATATTTGTGAAAATATAGAAAAATTCAATTCATAGCTAATGTACATTATGTGTGAACTGAATAACAATAAAAATAAATGATAATTGCGAAATTTTTTGAATAAGAAGAGTAGATCAAATTTAATGTAAGAAAACAAAAGACCTATAAATTAGAACGGAGCGGTAATTTTTAACTAAGGGGCGGGTTAAAAATTAGCTACTCCTACATGTTAGCTGGCCTTTTTGATAGGACGAGCTTAACGCGCGACGGGGTCGGGCAGTCTGCACGCGCAACCCCGTGGCCCCGTCCCGACCGTGCCTCCCTTTTCCTCCAGACTCGCTGACCCTTGCCCATCGTCTCTTCTGCCTACGGTGCGTTCTTCCCTGGCCACGGAGCTTCCTTCCCCTGCCCCACGCGACTCCGCGTTTCCGTCGTCTGGACTCGCGACTCTGTCTCCGTCGTCCGGACTCGCAACCCCGCGTCTCCATCCTCGCCTAGCTGGCGCTTAGCCATTGCGCGCAAACCGTGCCGGCCGCCTCCTCGTCGCCGCCGGCGTGAGGCCGTCGCCGACCGCTGCCCCGTTGTGCGAACAATCCAGTACCGACGCCGGCCGTGTAGCCAGTTATATACGAAAAATTGTAGCGAGTTATGTACGAAAAATGTAGCAAATTATGTAAATGTCTAGCAAAGCTCATGTAGCAATTTCTGTTGGCAAATTACGTGATTATGTAGCAGGTTATATAATTTCTAGCGTCATGTAGCAAAAAGTTCATGGCGTTTTGTAGCAAAGTTTTCTGTTGTGAGTTATGGCCAATTTATGTGGTTATGTTACAAGTTATATAATGTATAGCAAGTTCATATAAATATGTAGCAAGTTCATGTAGATATGTTTTTTTTGAAAATTAATAGCAAGCTGTGTATATAATATTAGCAAGTTATGTATATTAAATGATCTAAAAACCAATAAATTATTGTAAAATGTCCTGCAAGTTGGTAGTGCACATGAATGGTTGAAAAGGCTACGAAGGCCCAAAAGCACGAAGCCACGCTGCAAGTGGGCCGAAGGCCACGGAGGGCGCACGGCGCACGGGCCAAACCCGCATGGGTGCCGAGCAGGCCACGCAGGGGCGCACGCGTGCGGGCCGAGCAGGCCATGGGAGCACGCGGTGCGCGGGCCGCGGGGGTCGCGCGCTCGCCCTCCGCGCGACCCGTCGCTGATTAGACTACGTTTTTGGTACAACATAGCTCAGGCCCTCAGATAGTCAAATCTCACACCAAGCTATAGACACTTTTTTTTTGACGCCTCTCATCTGGGTACAGCTGTAGTATCTGCTCATGTACACAACGCACTCCACCACTACACACGCACACCCTACTCACACCACGCGTACACCAACAGACCTACAACTACACACAGACTAGAAGACCGCGTCCATCCTCTGTAGACGACGAGGCACGTCGCAGTCCCATTGTGACTCCACGCGTGAGATACTGCATCACTGAAATTTATTTGGCCTAAAGGCCGGTGAGAGACGCGAGTTTCCCTGGGAATCGAACTCGGGGCACCGCGACACGGTGTGCGCGTTCGACAGGCATTCCGTCGCACGGTTGGCGGGCGCACGGCGTCTGCGCGAGTCGCTGCTGCCGGCGACAGCGAGGTGAGTTGGTTTTGTCTCCGTCCAATTTCTTCCCCTCTCTTCTCGGAAGATAACAGGGCAGAGGCAAAGGCTCCTGCTACTCTTCTGGGTTGCTACTGGCCAGCTCAAGCTCCTAAGCAGGTATACGTACTTGAAAAGATTATATTACATTTCAACGTATCCACCTTGACAATTGACAAATGACAAATGTCCTATGCTGCTGGGGATTCAACGTTCAGTAATCTAGGCAAGATTGATTTCAGGTTTGGGATATTGCCCTGAGTTTAGTATGTACTCTTGCACAGTGCAGACCATGTATTTGTTATATTGCCCATGCAAAATTAATTTCAAGTTTTCACTCAGTGTTAACACTGCAACACTAATTTGAGATTCTAATTTGAACACAATTGCTATATTAGCTTTGCTAGAAATTTTGTTTTTTGATTTATTAGATTGAAAACCGTAAGACTAAAATTGTTATAGTTATGTAACCATGGATATGAAATCTGGCAACTTGAGTAGCATTTGTTAAGGCTTAAGACCAAAGCTACACATACTTATTGCTAAGGTGAAAGGCCCAATTTTCAAATTATCTTGAGAAGTCCATGGCCTTCCAAATCAAATGTCATCTCATTCATCTTGAATCAATTTTTATACAGATTACATTTAGCTTAGCGTCTATATTATCAAGATTTACTTTGCAGATTATTAATGAATTTGACATGCTACTGCTATTCCTTTCATACAATTAACCCAGTTACATAAATTAGGCTAATCAATTGTCTATAACAAGCTAAGTGTTATCCTTTATCTTTGGAAACTACATCTGACATAGGTCACAGATAGTGAATCAAAAAACCTGAGCAAGATTGTCAACCAATACTCCAATAGTAAACATCCCCGTTGTATCCTTTTAATTTCCGTATTTATTCTAACAGTGCTGCCTACCGTTGTTTCAAATAAGTTCAATTCAACGATCTAAACAAAGCAGGACATATTATCCTAAGTCCCCTTTTGTTTTAAATAAAAATGCAGATTAATATCTGCAAACAACTAAACAAGTGACAAAACAACTTCTCTTTCCCCGAGAATAAGGGTGACGGTATCTTGGGGTGTGTTTGGTTCATGGCCAAAGTAGATGTTAGGAAAGCCTGCAGTTGCTGCTGTGCTAGGCATCTGATGAATCCAGTCCTTAAGGTGACCCAAGCCTTTATATATTCATGGTCTCAAGATGAATCATTTTCTTTTCATCCATTATCTCAGATCCTGTATTCCTGCTACACATATTTCTAAAGCGACCCATTGGTTACAAAGCATTGACGATCGCTTGATGGAAAACAAGAATATCATTTAAGTGTATTGCTTCATTAACTGGTGCATATTATAGTATGCATATTATTCGTCTGCCATCTGGCAACGCTAACCGGTGCTATCTACTATCATTGCTGCATTGTTTTTGAAATTAACATCTTCATGTTAACTGAATGTCTGTTTCTTTTTTTTACTGAAATTTTCACTAGCCTATGCCGTGCTGCCCTTCCACCTGCATACATAGGATGGCTCGGTAGGAGCTAAACTGAATCTGAGACGTGTTGCCATTTTGCAAATACAGTTTATATGATCCTGCGGAATCAGATGTCTGCACGTTCTTGAAGCTGGTTGCAGACCTCACTGCAAAAAAATATCTTAAGTAAAATTCAGTCGAAATGTGTAATGCTTGTAGTTGACAAACATGTGTCAAACGCCATATATTCAGATTAATGCAATTCCGATAAATTATGATAAGTCATTTCATGGAATATTACATTTTGTATCCCCAGATTTGACAGTATTCAGTCGATTCCTCTCTAATTATGTGTCTCATGATCTGATCACAATTATGTTTGGGTCGTTGGGTATATACTTACGGTAACACTCCATGGTAACAATCAATGTTCCATGTGTAGTACTAACAAAGTACTGCTAGAAGCGCAGGGGCGCAGCATTTGCAAAGTCTGCTCCCTCTAAAATACTATTCTGGAAGTCTGATGCTAATCTGTCTCACTTAAACCGCTGCCATATATAATTCGGTATCAACCATACTGAAACAAAAGGTCCAAAACGGCAAGATACACTGGCCATCTTAGGTTGGCGCGGCAATGTCCGCGCCAAGTTTCTAGTGTAGCTTAAATTGCAAAAGTTAGAAAAAAGGGTTGAGGCTGAATATTGTGCCAACATTTTGATTATTTTCCCATCTCTTGCTGAAATTCTGCATCAGGAAAACACAAATGTTGGATAAATCTGATTATCTGTCCCGGTAAAAAAAACATATTATCATGCTTTATCCTTGCTTTTTCTTTTTTGAAACCTTGACCTTGCTATAACTAACTGGGCAGGGGCAGCACAAGCAAGGCAGCAACACAGTGCACACGTCAAACTCCCAGTCTCGCTGTCTCGTAGGACCCACGTGTCAGTCGGTGCCACCACTCTTTTTTTTTTTTTTTTTTTTTTTTTTTTTTTTTTTTGAGATGCCACCACTCAATTTGGCTGGCTGGGCCTTGGCTCTTGGGCCGAAGCAGAATTAGATGAGCACTCGAAAAGCAGGCACCTCCTTGCCGCGCCCTTGTTGGGCAGGCCAGTCTACAAAAGTGATCTCAGTGGACGCCAATGCCCGTAGGCCTTGGCACTGGCTTTAGACCGGCTCCAGCGTGTCCCCGTTTCTCATCCGCTGTTACAGTATTGTTCTACGGTATACATAGAGCAAGGGTCTCTTTAGAACGCAGGAATTTTATAGGATTAGCATAGAAATTTCACGTGAAACAGTTTAAAAACACAGAAAAAACGCAGAAACAGAAAAAAAATTTCACGTTCCAAAGGGGGCCTAAAGTGTAGTTAAAATAGCAATGTGAGACGGAGATGGAAAACTGTTGGTGAAAGCGTTAGTACGATGTGTGCCTCCATCGATGTAACATATCGTGGCATACAGACATACAGTTGCGGCAGCAAATTCTTGTGACTCGTGACTGAAAGCAATGCTGGCACAGCACACTCACGGTATGAAAAAACGCGTGCAATAGGTTACACCGTAAAACGAAGGGAAACCGTAGCTTCACGCTTGGTTTATTACGAAACGGACAGCCAATGTATACACCAGTATATGTTCGTGTTCCTTACCAACATTAAATGAAATGTGCCGTTATTATAAACAAACAAAAATGAAACGTATGGTACAGAGGCTGTTTAGATTTATGGTTAAACTATCTTACCTTAAGTTAAACATATCACAAACTCACAATCTACTTAGGCTATACCCAACCCCTCCCTCCAAACACCTCTTCCAAACACTATGCCCAATTAATTCGGGTACTGTAGACAGAGAAAACCAATTAATTCGGGTACTGTAGACAGAGAAAAGAGTAGTTAGAACAGTGGAGGAGGGATGGGAGATAGAGGAATGGTTGGGTATAGCCTTAGTAGCTGTTTGGTTTTTTTTCTAAGATAAAACGTGTTTTACCTCATTTATGGTAGGTTACCTCATTTCTTCTGCCTCAACATGTCTCGAGCTATGAACTGAATTTTGACAACTTAAATTAGTCATTTACCATAAATAAAGTAAGTCACTCTAGCCACAAATCCAAACAGCATGTATGTATATGGATGCGTTCTGTGCTCCATTCTTCGTTTTCGCGTCATCCTAGGACTGCACGTGTACGCCACACCATGGGTTTTCCTTTTTTTCCCAGACTCTCATCAGAGGCTCAACCAAACATGTCAGTATGTGGGTATTACTTTTTTTTAGGCAGTAGTAGTACAGTACGCCTTTTGTTTTTTAACGTAATTTTTTTTTGAACGTAATCAGTACGCCTTTTGTCACTCGTACTCCGGTGGCACTGACCGGCAGCTTTCTACGTCCTCCACCAGAATGCCGGACGTGCATCACTGTGCGGAAAAGCCCGTTGCCCCGGTGCCGTCTCGATCGAACACCGCATCACATGCACGCACAGGTGTTGGTCGTCCTAAACTACCAGCGAGTTACCACCATATATATATACTCCATCATTAGTACGTTGATTAGTCCTAACCCTTGCCTTGCCATCAGCAACGATGGCACTCCCTCTTACTACAGCCGACGACGACGACCTTGACCGCGATGCCCTGAACATATTCTGCTCCACCTCCACGGCTCCGAGATTTATTTCTAGCAGGTGTTGGCCCTGCGTGCACAATGATGCTCTGCGTCCTGTAAGCAGTAAGCACTGTCCCTTAAAAACGGAACAGCTTTTAAGCACTGATTCAGGAGATTTTTTTCAGCTTTTTTTCTTCAGTACCGGCCGGCCAACTCCAGCAAATTTGTCTCCAGCTACCACCTAATCGCGCCTCATGAAATGATGACGGATTAGGCACTGAAGAACGGCTATGATGACTTGGGGACTGCCATCGATTACATGCTAATGCCCGGCGACGAATGTGTTGAGCTCTGAACAATCTTGGCGACTTCCTTCCTGAATCGAGTGCCTGCTTATTCAGTGAACACATTTCCAAAGTGCTCCGTGTGTACCGCCTCGCATTGTCCCCCCATTCCATTCGTTTCATTCACTTCGCAGGGCGGTCGCTTCCGTTTTACTCCATGCCTCCACGTACAGTGGTAATAAAACTACGACTACGAGCACTCTACTCGTCGTGTTCCTGCCTGTGCCTGATGCATGATTAACCTGCAAATAGTGCCAAGGTTCCTCCGTGCGACCCCCAATAGTGCTGCAGTACTGGTGCCAGCAGGCATGGAAAGCAGAGCACATTGAACTCGGCATAAATGGCATAGCTAACACCTGGGAACCTTTTCTTTCTTTCTTTGTCCGACCCAGCTCAAGTCTCAAGTGGTTTGGAATGGCACCTCAAATTTGACGCGCTCCTATCAGTGAGTGCAGGGCAATATATTCCGATTAAGAAACGGAAACCCACCGAATTCGAAACATTTTTCTACCAAAAAATTGGCATTTTTGTCAAATTTTGTAAGCCAAACATATTTAAGATTGACCAAATTTATATTAAAAGTATCAATACTTATAGTGCCAAATAACTAATAATTCCATTCGTTGAGAAAAATATTTACATATGCATACATTTGGATCAGCTAAATAGCAAGACAATGTCCACCAAGTTGGATCAAACGAATTTTCAATTCTTCCAGTACTGATTACATGCATTGACGATCCTATCAGTACATGTACGTTTACGGCCTGCTGAACGGTTAATCCATCGCTCAGCATGCACTCGTCTAGAATTCCATCCCACTGTACGAGACATCAGTACGGTTAGTTAAGACAAACAGCTGGGCACGCAGGATCGCATCACGAACGAAATGCAGCATCTGTCTTGAACACCAACATAATGATGCCGTACTCGACCACGTACGGCTGGGGTGAGTACGTATCTGCTACTCCTACACGCTACACCAGGATGCACGGCCCGCATCATCAGCTTCCTGCTGATCTTTGGGTTCCCTGCTTCCCTTGGAGGCAGCTAGCAAACTCTTCGGATGATGAGCAGCATACCTGAAGCATGATGATGCTGATACGCCGGCCCTCGTACGTACTTCACGTCTCCAGATCGCTGGTTCCGTGGTTCGTATTAATAACACTTATAATTGCTCGGTGTGACTCACGGTCTCACCTGGTGGCCAGGACGCAGGGTACAGTTACATGCATTAATTCAGCATCAGGGCTTGTTTTGTTGACAGTTTTCAGACAAACGACGTTGTTTTCAGAGAAACCAGGCGAGGGAGGGAGTGAAAGCGCATTTATGGACGCGCTTGGGGCCTTGAGCGTCGGTAGGAGTGTGGCGTTAGGGGCTGATTGGATCGAGGTCTTCAGTGGTCAGACCAAATTTTGATCACGGTCAAATTATGTTTAATTTTAAATTAAAATTTAGTCAAACAACAAACTACTCATTTATATGGTTTGGGTATAGCCAAATAAACTATATAGATAAGCATTTTGTTGTATAGTGTAATTTTAATTTAAAGTCAAATACGGTCAAATTGTGGCCAAAGTTTGGTCTAGTCACTCAAGGCCTCAATCCAATCAGACCCGCGGTCTGCCCATTCTCGTTTCCTCTTGTACTCGCTCGCACAGGCTGTTGATCACCATTATTTTAGCACCAACATAATGATAACCATGGCAATGGTAAAGGTAATCAACACACGAGTCGTAGCTCATACACCACGACACCGACAAATTGACCGCAGATTTTTCATTCACGTCGAAGAACATGAATAATGGCCATGCATCCATCCTAAAAAAAAATTCCTAATGCACGGGGACATGACATGAGTCCGTCAGCAGCATAGCCGGGAACCAGATAAAAACACGGGCTGCTTTCAGCGCCCCACCCCACGGCGGTCCCTCTCCCGCCCGCCTCATTACACTTGAAGATTTGTTCTCACGTGTCGGCCTGGTCCCCGTCTCGTTTCGTTTTGTATATGGTTGGCTTGCTATGACCGGCTCGGCTGGGAGAACTAAAACTAACCTCGCTGTCAGCAAGGCGTGACCCCGCCGAGGTCACGTTGCGCGCCCACCGCCGAGACCCTCTGCAATATTGGGCTCGGCGGGCAAATCCCCCTCGCCGCGCAGTTGGTTTGGTGTTGGTGGTGAGCCTTTACTTCCGCCCGCCCAACCCAACACTTTCCCAGCCCAGGGAGACGAGAATTTAATTGCCTCCGCCAGCGCCAGCCCCTCATCAGCTGAGCTGAGCTGAGCTGAGCTTGAGCTCTCGCTTCCCATGCCGCTCAGGCTCTGCCCACAGGTGGTACCGTACAAGTAATGCGCGCCCCGCAGTGACCGACCGACCGACCGACCGACGACGCTGTCACGCAGCTGCGCGCCACCACCGCCCGCGACGCGATGGGCGAGAGGTCTAGGCGGCGAGCGAGCGCCGCACCCGCCGCTCCTCCTTCTGGAACTGGACCCGGAGGCGTTGCGCGGGCGGAGGAGGAGAAGGCAGCGGCGGCGGCGCCGGCGCCGACGGTGTGGTTCGCGCTGAAGCGGTCGCTGCACTGCCGCTCGGCGCCGTCGGAGGTGCACGTGCCGCGGGCCAAGGCGTCGGCCGCTCCCGTCCCCGGCCACCTCTCCTCGATCGTCACCAAGCGCGGCGCGGCGCGGTCGGGGTGCTCGCGCTCCATCGCCAACCTGCGGGACGTGATCCACGGCAGCAAGCGCCACCCGGGGCAGCCGCCGAGCTCCTGCAGCCCGCGGTCCATCGGCAGCAGCGAGTTCCTCAACCCCATCGCGCACGAGGTCGTGCTCAGCACCAACTCCCGCTGCGAGCTCAAGATCACCGGATTCGGCGGCGGCCTGGGCCTGGGCGCCGCCGCCGCGGGGGACGGCGACGCGGCGATGAACAACGTGGCCTCGTCGTTCGTCGGCACGCTGCGGCCCGGCACGCCGGGCCCCGCGTGGGCCGGGGGGCACGGCCTGCCCTACAGCGGGTCCCTAGGGCGGGGCGGCGGCGGCGGCGGCGTGCAGCGCTGCACGCCGCCCAGGTCGCCCAACGTCCTGCTGGAGCGCAACGGGTCCGCGGTGGCCGCGCACCGCGCGTCCTGCGACGAGACGGCCGCCGCCAAGGGCGCGGCGGCGGCCTCGGGCAAGGGCTCCGGCGCGCTCAGCTGCCACAGGTGCGGCGAGCACTTCGGCAAGTGGGAGCCTCTGGAGGCGCACCACCTCTCCAAGCATGCAGGTGAGTCTCCCGTTTCCGCATTGCTGCTGCTGCTGCGTCTCCCGTTCGTACGCGTCGGCTTTTGCTGGCCGTACACAACACTGCCAGCAGGTTCCCCGTGGATCCTCACGCACGCCGTCCGGCCGTCCGGGCGGTGGGCGGTGGCACTTTTTAGTTAGTGCCGGCACGGCCGCATCAAAAGCTTGCACCTACCTGGTACAGAGCCAGCCTTCACTTCTTCTCCACCGCCGACCGCCGTGTGTTCATCCAGATGCCTCTGCTCATCTGCTGTTTTGCTTCCTTTTGCGAATCTGATGCAGCTTGCGGCATCAGGTTCTGCTGGATTCTGCATTCCGTAGGCTTCCCTCCTTGTGGCAATAGCATGCTTTTTCTTTATTATTACCCCGTACCTCATTTATACGGGCAGACAATCCACAAATTGCAAGAAAGCAGTACAGTACGGCGTTGCGATTTTCACAACCTTTTCGCTTGCTGTTCGTGCAACCTGGCTCAACTTGAGAACCAACCAGGGAGCTGCAGCTGATGATTCTGTCTGTGTGTGCGCACTGCGCAGTGACGGAGCTCGTGGAAGGCGACTCGTCGCGCAAGATCGTGGAGATCATCTGCCGGACGAGCCTGCTCAAGTCGGAGAGCAGCTGCGTGCGCATCGACCGCGTCTTCAAGGTGCACAACACGCAGCGCACGCTGTCCCGCTTCGAGGAGTACCGCGAGGCGGTGAAGCTCAAGGCCAGCAAGCTGCCCAAGAAGCACCCGCGCTGCCTGGCCGACGGCAACGAGCTGCTGCGCTTCCACGGCGCCACGCTCTCGTGCGCGCTCGGCGCCGGCGCCGGCGGCTCGTCCCCCACCCTGTGCGCCTCCGACAAGTGCGCCGTGTGCCGCATCATCCGCCACGGCTTCTCCGCCAAGAGGGAGGGCCGGGCCGGCGCGGGGGTGGGCGTGTTCACCACCTCCACCAGCGGCCGCGCGTTCGAGTCCATCGCCGCCACCGAGGCGGCGGGCGACGACGGCGGCGGTGACGGCGCGCGCAGGGCAGCGCTGCTGGTGTGCAGGGTCATCGCCGGCCGCGTGCACAAGCCGCTGGACAACCCCAAGGAGTTCGTGGGGCAGACGGGCTTCGACTCGCTCGCCGGCAAGGTCGGGCCCTACGCCAACATCGAGGAGCTGTACCTGCTCAACCCGAGGGCCCTGCTCCCGTGCTTCGTCGTCATCTGCAAACCGTAGCCTGCCTGTTTGTTACTGCTAGTGCTAGAGACACCACCAGCTCGTCATTGTTTGTTACGGGCAATTAACCATTCTTTTTTGTCTGTTAAACTACCGTTCCCGTGCGTCTCACTCGAGTGTCACTCCGGGTTGCCGTTTGTTTGAGCACCCGATGTATTTGTCCATGTTTCTGTGCCATATGGGTTGTGTGTGTCTGATTTACCGTCGTCTTCAGAGCAGCGAACAGCAAGGTTAAAGGCAGACGGCATCGAAGTCAGCAAGGTTAACCTCTGAAGGAGAGATGTGTCAAAGTCAAACTGTCAATGCAGGTAGCACACACTCCAGCCCGTAGCTGCATAGGTGCTCTTGAATGGTGAGCAGCGACATCAACCGCCTTTTGTTGTTGAACTTTAAACCCTGTTGTGGGAATGCAGCAAATGTGCCGTCGCAAGCGAGCGCTGGTCCTCTCCTCTCCCCCCGCCACGCCCGCCAGCTACGGGCTACCAGGCAGGCAGCGACGCCATGTCCTTGTCACATCGATGGCTACCAGCCGCCTGAACCGGACATTCAATGCGCTTTTTTGTCTCGGCGTCTGCGACAACAGTGGCGGATCCCGGCGACGCCGATTGCCACGCCGGCTTTCTGGCCCGATGATGCCATGGCCAGGCCCAGGCCGGGCCGCGTCATGTCTTCCCACGGCCGCTGCCTGCTGCATCAGGCTGCAGCGCCATTCCTGCGTCTATGCATGGTTCAATTCGTCACCCCGCTCAAAAATCAAAATTTTAGCGCCATTCATGCAGTGGCAAGCCAGCATGCCACCCAGGGCTTTGCCACCGCTGCGCTGCTGTAGACAGCGCCCCCAGCTCGGTCCCGGGCGGTTCCTACCAGGAAGTCAAGAACTCTTACCTTGGCATCACAATAGGGCATGTTTGGAAGTCCGGTTTTCAGCCCAAAATCGGTGTAAAATACAGATCTATGTTTTTCACAAGTTGGATACAAAAAGACTGTTTGGATGGCATGTGAGCCCAATAAATTTACAACCGGATTGGGCCAAAACCGGTGTAATAAAAACATCTCCTACCCACGCCTGGAAAAAAAAACGATAAACGTCGGGCCACTTCCTCCGCTTTCGTCAGCGCGCCTCCCCTCCGCATCTCGTCGGGCGTCGGCGCCGCCGCCTCCGCTCCGCATCACTGGTGCCGCCGCCTCCGCTCCGTCCGCCGTACCGCTGGCGCCGCCTCCTCCGCTCCGTCCGTCGCCTCCCCTCTGCATCACCGGTGCCGCCCTCCTTCTCTCCGTCCGCCGGCGCCACCCTCTTTCTCGCTGTCCGTCGGCGCCGCCCTCCGTCCGCCGGCGCCACCCTCTTTCTCGCTGTCCGTCGGCGCCGCCCTCCGTCCGCCGGCGCCGCCATCTTTCTCCCCGTCCGCCGGCGCCGCCCTCCTTCTCCCCGTCCGCCGGCGCCGCCATCTTTCTCCCCGTCCGCCGGCGCCGCCCTCCTTCTCCCCGTCCGCCGGCGCCTCCCTCTTTCTCCCCATCCGTCGGCGCCGCCCTCCTTCTCCCCGTCCGCCGGCGCCGCCCTCTTTCTCCCCGTCCGGCGCCGCCCTCTTTCTCCCCGTCCGCCGGCGCCGCCCTCCTTCTCCCCGTCCGGCGCCGCCCTCTTTCTCCCCGTCCGCCGGCGCCGCCCTCCTTCTCCCCGTCCGGCGCCGCCCTCTTTCTCCCCGTCCGCCGGCGCCGCCCTCCTTCTCCCCGTCCGGCGCCGCCCTCTTTCTCCCCGTCCGCCGGCGCCGCCCTCCTTCTCTCCGTCCGCCGGCGCCGCCCTCTTTCTCCCCATCCGTCGGCGCCGCCCTCCTTCTCTCCGTCCGCCGGCGCCGCCCTCTTTCTCCCCGTCCGTCGGCGCCGCCCTCCTTCTCTCCGTCCGCCGGCGCCGCCCTCTTTCTCCCCGTCCGTCGGCGCCGCCCTCCTTCTCTCTGTCCGCCGGCGCCGCCCTCCGATGGATGGCTCGGATGGACGGGACATACCGAGGACGATGCAAGGGCGCCGGATCTTGTCTGGCCGCCGGCGAGGAAGGGGATGGATGGCTCGGACGACAGGGCTGGGGTGGCCGCCGGCGAGGGAAGGGTTGCTGTCGGGGTCGGGGTTGGCGAGGGATGGCCGCAGGGGCTGCTGCTGCCTGCTGAGCAACGGTGTCGAGTGAATTACAGAGAAAATAAATTACAGATGTTTTCTTGTGCACAACATTATACAAGTGGAATCATAAGAATAAAATTACCAAACGTCCATACAGGGGAGGAGGAGTAGTAAAATTAAACGGCGAATCTGTCTGACCAGACGCACGTATTAACACACCTCCTAGTGCTAAGCGCCGGTGTTAATACCCCGCATTTTCTATCCATCAAATGTTTCGGACAGGGCACCAGGGCAGCATCTGCACAGCACAGCGCAGCTCCATTGACTGACCACCACCCCCGCACTCGCACGCATTTGACCGCACGCACACACGGCACGGCGGCGCCTACGATTCCGTGTTCAAATCCTTGCCCCCGTAGTATTAGGGTGTGTTTAGTATCCCAATTTTCTCTCAAAATTCACTATGTAAAAAAAAGATTCCCATCACATCAAAATGCCGATACATGCATGGAATACTAAATGTAGATGAAATAAAAAAATAATTGCACAGTTTAGATGTACTTTGCGAGACGAATCTTTTGAGCCTAGTTAGACCATTGTAGGACAATATTAGTAGGACAATATTTACCACAAACAAACGAAAAGTGCTACAATAATTCTACAGTGCTTTTCAATTCGGAACAGTGTTTTTTTCAACCATCTCAACACACCCCTGGTTTCCATGTCCCGCCGCGCAGCGCGGTCGCTAATCGCGATGCCCCCGCAAGTCTCCGCCTGCCAAACCTAGTACAATTGACAACGTTTTCTTTGTAATTAAAGCTTGGAGCCTTCTGTTCTACGGAGCGCTGTATGCTAGTTCTGGCGCTATTCTACTCCAGCAGTCCATCCAGCTGGTGTTTATACTAGACTAGATACTTGATTGGTCGCATCTCTACTCTGCCTAACTTATGGCTTGCTGACTGCCGGAAGCTTCGGGGCTGATTACGCACGCTGCTACTATTCTACGAAGCGAGCCACGGGTGTTTAGATCCGGATGTTAAATTTTAATTCACGTCACATCGGATGTTTGATACGATTCTACAAATTGACGGAGTGTTTGGATCCAAAGACTAAACTTTAGTCCGTGTCACATCGGATATTCGGACACTAGTTAAAAGTATTAAATATGATTTAATTAAAAAACTAATTAGATAGACGAAGACTAAACGACGAAACGAATTTATTAAGCCTAATTAATCCATAATTAACGAATAGTTACGGTAGCATCACATTTGAGAATCATAGATTAAAAATCATAGATTAATTAGGTTTAATAAATTCGTCTCGCCGTTTAATCCTCGTTTGTGTAATTAGTTTTATAATTAGACTATATTTAATACTTTTAACTAGCGTCCGAACCTCCGATGTGACGAGTCCTAAAATTTAGGTGGAGTATCCAAACACAGTTTGCTATGCTAAGCGGCAGCGTGCGTGAATGTGTAGAGGAGAGTGGAGAGCTTAGGCAAATCAGTGCCCATGAGTCTATGGCACCATCGCCCAATTACTTTAACCTCTAAGGTTGACTTCACAAATCTGGGGATTGCTTCAGAACCTGATCTGAAGGGAGCCTCCTCAGTATCTAGACAGACTCTTTCAGTTCATTTCTGTGCCTCACTTCTGGCACATCCACAATCGATTGCAACCTAGCAAAGTGAAGCGACTGAATCTCTATGCACAAACTACAAATATATGTAACTACACGCTGAAAGAAGCTAGATGAGCAGCATTCTTGCATATCCATGCAACAGCAAAGCCCAAGGCCTCCTAAACAAAGTAATGGAGTTCGTTGAGCTGAATGTGTATAAGATGACAAACACTACCCACAATGAGATAATAGTCCCAATTGCTGGCTTCCCGTAAACAGCCCAAACAAATGTAAGAGATTCTAGGTGGTGACACGAAGATGGAAGTCGTGAAAAAAATGGAAGTATCCTAGTCAGTACTCTGGAGGTAGAGACACAAACGTATCTCCGGTGCTGGCATTGACAGAGAAGTGCCCAGCAGTCCGAGTAATGGTACTACTGTATGATAACAAACCTAACGGCAACGCAAAAACGGTAAACATTGCTAGCAGAAATACTAGTTGGAACAAGTTTTAGACCAGTTTTGAATAATTTCCTTGGACAGTTTAAGGTTCTGTCCTGTACCCCTGCGCTTCCTGGCAAAACAGGGAAGGGAATTTTCTCTTGGAACCCGACGTTTTGAATTGCAGAATAACTTTCTTTTGTTTTCATTGTTTTTGGTATACAGGCCAGATCTGAATATTTTTTGCAGTTAAACACCAGACTTGGCACATACTAATTGTAAAGCTTAAACCAAAAAAATACATGTGCAAGAAAAATAAAATGAAAAGGGAAACAAAAAAACGTACATGTTGATTGGCTTTGTTGAAACTTCCCCTTTTAATCTGTTTGACTCACAGCTCATCGGATCAAATAGCTCATTTGCCTTCATTATTAATTCCATTAACTTAGACGTGGAAACAATCCTGAAGCCCATTTCAAACTTCAATCAGCCAGAGCACATTGCAGTCAACCTGCTAGTGTTAAAATGCTAAGTTCATGTACTCTGAATCAAAAGAACATATGAACCTCTGATGTATATGACAAATTGATAGTTAATGCATCATCATATGATTTTGTTAATGCACTGTTCTAATAGTAAGTTATCTGACGGCTAAGAAGATATGTTCAAAGAAAGAAAACACGACCATTGACAATGAAGTGAAAGAGGAATATGCTATAAAGATATAATAAATCATCCACATCTAGCTTGACAGTTGACACATTGACACTAGTTACTGAGAAAAATGGCAGTAAATCTAGAGTGACATTAAGCTCAAGTCTCCCCTGAGATATGAAATTTCCATATTCCATACTAGAAGTAACCAAGAAGGTAAAAAATTCAGGAGTTAGTGTATGTTTATTGGTTTGCCAAACCAAACAGTAGCATCAGTATTTCAGTATATGAAAATAATTAGCTTTCACGAGAATCAAGAATAATTACAGAAAAGTGGCCTTAAGAATTATAATTACCAATATTGAAGATGTGTGACAGAAATGCCAAAGCTAGCCATTCTAGGCAGGAAAAAGGTTTGATGTAAATATCATGTAAATTGAGTAGAAGTGTTTTTAGAGAAGCAAAATGAACCATTATCTTATTATAGTACCAGAGGATTGCAATTGTACACACAGTCCTGCTGTATCAAGCTAGCAAAGCAGCAGAGCAAGTTCCATTTGCATCATCATGTCATGGCAGATCAATGCCTAACCTACAAAGACAAAGGTCTATCCTGCCTATACTCATCAAGCAGTTTTAGACTCTTCTTCCTCACACCACTCTTCATTCGATACAGAATCTTCCCGATCAGTTTCAGCTTCTACACCACTGCCTAATCCAGTAGGTGGTGGCATCTTCAAATCCTTGTCTTCTTCAGCACGTCGTGGGATCCTCAAACCCTTTCGAGGATAATAGTTCATCCTCCCAAGCTCAATGATCCTCTTAGCCTCCTCCATCCTTGATGCAGCAACCAATGCAGTCACTACCCCCTGCAGCACCTTACAGTCCACTTTGCACTTCCTACTGAAGATCTCATGGCAGCACCTTACAGCAAGATCAAGGTCCCCAGCCTCCACAAAACGTGGCACAATGGTATGAAATGTGCCCCTATTTGGCGCGCATTCATTCTTTACCAGATCATGATATACTTTCTTGGCATCATCCAACCTCCCTTCCTTGAAGTACCCTCGAATCAGTTCGTTGTAGGAAACTGTATCAGGCTTTGGCCCGTCCTTCTGCATCCTCTCAACCAAAGCAATTGCATCCTCAATCCTCCCTTCAGAAACCAAACCCCGCAGCTTTGCATTGTAGCACTTTGCATCTGGCTCAACATTCCTCTCCTTCATCATCTCCCAGACTTTCTCGGCATCATCTAAGCGACCATGGTTGTAAAACCCGTTAAGCAGAGTGTTGAAAGAGACATCATCGGGGGTAATACCGCACTTCTCCATGAGCGGGACGACACCGAGCGCGGCAGAGAGGTCCGGCTTCTGGCACAGCGCGCTGATGAGTATGTTGTAAGAGAACACATTGGGGACGACGGCTGGGTGTGAGTCCGGAATCTGCTTGAACGCAGCGTCGAGCGCATCGAAGTCGCCGGCGTCAACATAGGCGGCGAGGAGGGCGTTGAAGGTCATGACGGACTTGTGCCTCGGGGGAAGGCTGAAGAAGGTCTCGGCGGCGTGGGACGGCATGGAGGCGCGCCCGTAGAGGCGGACGAGACGCGCGGCGAAGCCCTCGCCGGACTCCTCGAGGAAGGGCTTCTGTGAGTCGATGACGGCCTCGACGGCGTCTAGGCGGCCGAAGGAGGTGAGGCGGGCCACGGTGACCTCGTACACGCGGTGCCCGTCGCGGAAGCGCGGGGACGCGGTCGACGCGGCGATGAACTGGGACACCAACTTGTCCGGATCCCGCTGCCGGAAGACGGCCTTGAGAACTTTGGAGAGGCCCCCCTGGGACTGCGGAGCCTCGCCGGAAGACGGCCTCTCCGTCCGCCGGCGCCGCCCTCTTTCTCCCCGTCCGTCGGCGCCGCCCTCCTTCTCTCTGTCCGCCGGCGCCGCCCTCCGATGGATGGCTCGGATGGACGGGACATACCGAGGACGATGCAAGGGCGCCGGATCTTGTCTGGCCGCCGGCGAGGAAGGGGATGGATGGCTCGGACGACAGGGCTGGGGTGGCCGCCGGCGAGGGAAGGGTTGCTGTCGGGGTCGGGGTTGGCGAGGGATGGCCGCAGGGGCTGCTGCTGCCTGCTGAGCAACGGTGTCGAGTGAATTACAGAGAAAATAAATTACAGATGTTTTCTTGTGCACAACATTATACAAGTGGAATCATAAGAATAAAATTACCAAACGTCCATACAGGGGAGGAGGAGTAGTAAAATTAAACGGCGAATCTGTCTGACCAGACGCACGTATTAACACACCTCCTAGTGCTAAGCGCCGGTGTTAATACCCCGCATTTTCTATCCATCAAATGTTTCGGACAGGGCACCAGGGCAGCATCTGCACAGCACAGCGCAGCTCCATTGACTGACCACCACCCCCGCACTCGCACGCATTTGACCGCACGCACACACGGCACGGCGGCGCCTACGATTCCGTGTTCAAATCCTTGCCCCCGTAGTATTAGGGTGTGTTTAGTATCCCAATTTTCTCTCAAAATTCACTATGTAAAAAAAAGATTCACATCACATCAAAATGCCGATACATGCATGGAATACTAAATGTAGATGAAATAAAAAAATAATTGCACAGTTTAGATGTACTTTGCGAGACGAATCTTTTGAGCCTAGTTAGACCATTGTAGGACAATATTAGTAGGACAATATTTACCACAAACAAACGAAAAGTGCTACAATAATTCTACAGTGCTTTTCAATTCGGAACAGTGTTTTTTTCAACCATCTCAACACACCCCTGGTTTCCATGTCCCGCCGCGCAGCGCGGTCGCTAATCGCGATGCCCCCGCAAGTCTCCGCCTGCCAAACCTAGTACAATTGACAACGTTTTCTTTGTAATTAAAGCTTGGAGCCTTCTGTTCTACGGAGCGCTGTATGCTAGTTCTGGCGCTATTCTACTCCAGCAGTCCATCCAGCTGGTGTTTATACTAGACTAGATATCTTGATTGGTCGCATCTCTACTCTGCCTAACTTATGGCTTGCTGACTGCCGGAAGCTTCGGGGCTGATTACGCACGCTGCTACTATTCTACGAAGCGAGCCACGGGTGTTTAGATCCGGATGTTAAATTTTAATTCACGTCACATCGGATGTTTGATACGATTCTACAAATTGACGGAGTGTTTGGATCCAAAGACTAAACTTTAGTCCGTGTCACATCGGATATTCGGACACTAGTTAAAAGTATTAAATATGATTTAATTAAAAAACTAATTAGATAGACGAAGACTAAACGACGAAACGAATTTATTAAGCCTAATTAATCCATAATTAACGAATAGTTACGGTAGCATCACATTTGAGAATCATAGATTAAAAATCATAGATTAATTAGGTTTAATAAATTCGTCTCGCCGTTTAATCCTCGTTTGTGTAATTAGTTTTATAATTAGACTATATTTAATACTTTTAACTAGCGTCCGAACCTCCGATGTGACGAGTCCTAAAATTTAGGTGGAGTATCCAAACACAGTTTGCTATGCTAAGCGGCAGCGTGCGTGAATGTGTAGAGGAGAGTGGAGAGCTTAGGCAAATCAGTGCCCATGAGTCTATGGCACCATCGCCCAATTACTTTAACCTCTAAGGTTGACTTCACAAATCTGGGGATTGCTTCAGAACCTGATCTGAAGGGAGCCTCCTCAGTATCTAGACAGACTCTTTCAGTTCATTTCTGTGCCTCACTTCTGGCACATCCACAATCGATTGCAACCTAGCAAAGTGAAGCGACTGAATCTCTATGCACAAACTACAAATATATGTAACTACACGCTGAAAGAAGCTAGATGAGCAGCATTCTTGCATATCCATGCAACAGCAAAGCCCAAGGCCTCCTAAACAAAGTAATGGAGTTCGTTGAGCTGAATGTGTATAAGATGACAAACACTACCCACAATGAGATAATAGTCCCAATTGCTGGCTTCCCGTAAACAGCCCAAACAAATGTAAGAGATTCTAGGTGGTGACACGAAGATGGAAGTCGTGAAAAAAATGGAAGTATCCTAGTCAGTACTCTGGAGGTAGAGACACAAACGTATCTCCGGTGCTGGCATTGACAGAGAAGTGCCCAGCAGTCCGAGTAATGGTACTACTGTATGATAACAAACCTAACGGCAACGCAAAAACGGTAAACATTGCTAGCAGAAATACTAGTTGGAACAAGTTTTAGACCAGTTTTGAATAATTTCCTTGGACAGTTTAAGGTTCTGTCCTGTACCCCTGCGCTTCCTGGCAAAACAGGGAAGGGAATTTTCTCTTGGAACCCGACGTTTTGAATTGCAGAATAACTTTCTTTTGTTTTCATTGTTTTTGGTATACAGGCCAGATCTGAATATTTTTTGCAGTTAAACACCAGACTTGGCACATACTAATTGTAAAGCTTAAACCAAAAAAATACATGTGCAAGAAAAATAAAATGAAAAGGGAAACAAAAAAACGTACATGTTGATTGGCTTTGTTGAAACTTCCCCTTTTAATCTGTTTGACTCACAGCTCATCGGATCAAATAGCTCATTTGCCTTCATTATTAATTCCATTAACTTAGACGTGGAAACAATCCTGAAGCCCATTTCAAACTTCAATCAGCCAGAGCACATTGCAGTCAACCTGCTAGTGTTAAAATGCTAAGTTCATGTACTCTGAATCAAAAGAACATATGAACCTCTGATGTATATGACAAATTGATAGTTAATGCATCATCATATGATTTTGTTAATGCACTGTTCTAATAGTAAGTTATCTGACGGCTAAGAAGATATGTTCAAAGAAAGAAAACACGACCATTGACAATGAAGTGAAAGAGGAATATGCTATAAAGATATAATAAATCATCCACATCTAGCTTGACAGTTGACACATTGACACTAGTTACTGAGAAAAATGGCAGTAAATCTAGAGTGACATTAAGCTCAAGTCTCCCCTGAGATATGAAATTTCCATATTCCATACTAGAAGTAACCAAGAAGGTAAAAAATTCAGGAGTTAGTGTATGTTTATTGGTTTGCCAAACCAAACAGTAGCATCAGTATTTCAGTATATGAAAATAATTAGCTTTCACGAGAATCAAGAATAATTACAGAAAAGTGGCCTTAAGAATTATAATTACCAATATTGAAGATGTGTGACAGAAATGCCAAAGCTAGCCATTCTAGGCAGGAAAAAGGTTTGATGTAAATATCATGTAAATTGAGTAGAAGTGTTTTTAGAGAAGCAAAATGAACCATTATCTTATTATAGTACCAGAGGATTGCAATTGTACACACAGTCCTGCTGTATCAAGCTAGCAAAGCAGCAGAGCAAGTTCCATTTGCATCATCATGTCATGGCAGATCAATGCCTAACCTACAAAGACAAAGGTCTATCCTGCCTATACTCATCAAGCAGTTTTAGACTCTTCTTCCTCACACCACTCTTCATTCGATACAGAATCTTCCCGATCAGTTTCAGCTTCTACACCACTGCCTAATCCAGTAGGTGGTGGCATCTTCAAATCCTTGTCTTCTTCAGCACGTCGTGGGATCCTCAAACCCTTTCGAGGATAATAGTTCATCCTCCCAAGCTCAATGATCCTCTTAGCCTCCTCCATCCTTGATGCAGCAACCAATGCAGTCACTACCCCCTGCAGCACCTTACAGTCCACTTTGCACTTCCTACTGAAGATCTCATGGCAGCACCTTACAGCAAGATCAAGGTCCCCAGCCTCCACAAAACGTGGCACAATGGTATGAAATGTGCCCCTATTTGGCGCGCATTCATTCTTTACCAGATCATGATATACTTTCTTGGCATCATCCAACCTCCCTTCCTTGAAGTACCCTCGAATCAGTTCGTTGTAGGAAACTGTATCAGGCTTTGGCCCGTCCTTCTGCATCCTCTCAACCAAAGCAATTGCATCCTCAATCCTCCCTTCAGAAACCAAACCCCGCAGCTTTGCATTGTAGCACTTTGCATCTGGCTCAACATTCCTCTCCTTCATCATCTCCCAGACTTTCTCGGCATCATCTAAGCGACCATGGTTGTAAAACCCGTTAAGCAGAGTGTTGAAAGAGACATCATCGGGGGTAATACCGCACTTCTCCATGAGCGGGACGACACCGAGCGCGGCAGAGAGGTCCGGCTTCTGGCACAGCGCGCTGATGAGTATGTTGTAAGAGAACACATTGGGGACGACGGCTGGGTGTGAGTCCGGAATCTGCTTGAACGCAGCGTCGAGCGCATCGAAGTCGCCGGCGTCAACATAGGCGGCGAGGAGGGCGTTGAAGGTCATGACGGACTTGTGCCTCGGGGGAAGGCTGAAGAAGGTCTCGGCGGCGTGGGACGGCATGGAGGCGCGCCCGTAGAGGCGGACGAGACGCGCGGCGAAGCCCTCGCCGGACTCCTCGAGGAAGGGCTTCTGTGAGTCGATGACGGCCTCGACGGCGTCTAGGCGGCCGAAGGAGGTGAGGCGGGCCACGGTGACCTCGTACACGCGGTGCCCGTCGCGGAAGCGCGGGGACGCGGTCGACGCGGCGATGAACTGGGACACCAACTTGTCCGGATCCCGCTGCCGGAAGACGGCCTTGAGAACTTTGGAGAGGCCCCCCTGGGACTGCGGAGCCTCGCCGGAAGACGGCCTCTCCGTCCGCCGGCGCCGCCCTCTTTCTCCCCGTCCGTCGGCGCCGCCCTCCTTCTCTCTGTCCGCCGGCGCCGCCCTCCGATGGATGGCTCGGATGGACGGGACATACCGAGGACGATGCAAGGGCGCCGGATCTTGTCTGGCCGCCGGCGAGGAAGGGGATGGATGGCTCGGACGACAGGGCTGGGGTGGCCGCCGGCGAGGGAAGGGTTGCTGTCGGGGTCGGGGTTGGCGAGGGATGGCCGCAGGGGCTGCTGCTGCCTGCTGAGCAACGGTGTCGAGTGAATTACAGAGAAAATAAATTACAGATGTTTTCTTGTGCACAACATTATACAAGTGGAATCATAAGAATAAAATTACCAAACGTCCATACAGGGGAGGAGGAGTAGTAAAATTAAACGGCGAATCTGTCTGACCAGACGCACGTATTAACACACCTCCTAGTGCTAAGCGCCGGTGTTAATACCCCGCATTTTCTATCCATCAAATGTTTCGGACAGGGCACCAGGGCAGCATCTGCACAGCACAGCGCAGCTCCATTGACTGACCACCACCCCCGCACTCGCACGCATTTGACCGCACGCACACACGGCACGGCGGCGCCTACGATTCCGTGTTCAAATCCTTGCCCCCGTAGTATTAGGGTGTGTTTAGTATCCCAATTTTCTCTCAAAATTCACTATGTAAAAAAAAGATTCACATCACATCAAAATGCCGATACATGCATGGAATACTAAATGTAGATGAAATAAAAAAATAATTGCACAGTTTAGATGTACTTTGCGAGACGAATCTTTTGAGCCTAGTTAGACCATTGTAGGACAATATTAGTAGGACAATATTTACCACAAACAAACGAAAAGTGCTACAATAATTCTACAGTGCTTTTCAATTCGGAACAGTGTTTTTTTCAACCATCTCAACACACCCCTGGTTTCCATGTCCCGCCGCGCAGCGCGGTCGCTAATCGCGATGCCCCCGCAAGTCTCCGCCTGCCAAACCTAGTACAATTGACAACGTTTTCTTTGTAATTAAAGCTTGGAGCCTTCTGTTCTACGGAGCGCTGTATGCTAGTTCTGGCGCTATTCTACTCCAGCAGTCCATCCAGCTGGTGTTTATACTAGACTAGATATCTTGATTGGTCGCATCTCTACTCTGCCTAACTTATGGCTTGCTGACTGCCGGAAGCTTCGGGGCTGATTACGCACGCTGCTACTATTCTACGAAGCGAGCCACGGGTGTTTAGATCCGGATGTTAAATTTTAATTCACGTCACATCGGATGTTTGATACGATTCTACAAATTGACGGAGTGTTTGGATCCAAAGACTAAACTTTAGTCCGTGTCACATCGGATATTCGGACACTAGTTAAAAGTATTAAATATGATTTAATTAAAAAACTAATTAGATAGACGAAGACTAAACGACGAAACGAATTTATTAAGCCTAATTAATCCATAATTAACGAATAGTTACGGTAGCATCACATTTGAGAATCATAGATTAAAAATCATAGATTAATTAGGTTTAATAAATTCGTCTCGCCGTTTAATCCTCGTTTGTGTAATTAGTTTTATAATTAGACTATATTTAATACTTTTAACTAGCGTCCGAACCTCCGATGTGACGAGTCCTAAAATTTAGGTGGAGTATCCAAACACAGTTTGCTATGCTAAGCGGCAGCGTGCGTGAATGTGTAGAGGAGAGTGGAGAGCTTAGGCAAATCAGTGCCCATGAGTCTATGGCACCATCGCCCAATTACTTTAACCTCTAAGGTTGACTTCACAAATCTGGGGATTGCTTCAGAACCTGATCTGAAGGGAGCCTCCTCAGTATCTAGACAGACTCTTTCAGTTCATTTCTGTGCCTCACTTCTGGCACATCCACAATCGATTGCAACCTAGCAAAGTGAAGCGACTGAATCTCTATGCACAAACTACAAATATATGTAACTACACGCTGAAAGAAGCTAGATGAGCAGCATTCTTGCATATCCATGCAACAGCAAAGCCCAAGGCCTCCTAAACAAAGTAATGGAGTTCGTTGAGCTGAATGTGTATAAGATGACAAACACTACCCACAATGAGATAATAGTCCCAATTGCTGGCTTCCCGTAAACAGCCCAAACAAATGTAAGAGATTCTAGGTGGTGACACGAAGATGGAAGTCGTGAAAAAAATGGAAGTATCCTAGTCAGTACTCTGGAGGTAGAGACACAAACGTATCTCCGGTGCTGGCATTGACAGAGAAGTGCCCAGCAGTCCGAGTAATGGTACTACTGTATGATAACAAACCTAACGGCAACGCAAAAACGGTAAACATTGCTAGCAGAAATACTAGTTGGAACAAGTTTTAGACCAGTTTTGAATAATTTCCTTGGACAGTTTAAGGTTCTGTCCTGTACCCCTGCGCTTCCTGGCAAAACAGGGAAGGGAATTTTCTCTTGGAACCCGACGTTTTGAATTGCAGAATAACTTTCTTTTGTTTTCATTGTTTTTGGTATACAGGCCAGATCTGAATATTTTTTGCAGTTAAACACCAGACTTGGCACATACTAATTGTAAAGCTTAAACCAAAAAAATACATGTGCAAGAAAAATAAAATGAAAAGGGAAACAAAAAAACGTACATGTTGATTGGCTTTGTTGAAACTTCCCCTTTTAATCTGTTTGACTCACAGCTCATCGGATCAAATAGCTCATTTGCCTTCATTATTAATTCCATTAACTTAGACGTGGAAACAATCCTGAAGCCCATTTCAAACTTCAATCAGCCAGAGCACATTGCAGTCAACCTGCTAGTGTTAAAATGCTAAGTTCATGTACTCTGAATCAAAAGAACATATGAACCTCTGATGTATATGACAAATTGATAGTTAATGCATCATCATATGATTTTGTTAATGCACTGTTCTAATAGTAAGTTATCTGACGGCTAAGAAGATATGTTCAAAGAAAGAAAACACGACCATTGACAATGAAGTGAAAGAGGAATATGCTATAAAGATATAATAAATCATCCACATCTAGCTTGACAGTTGACACATTGACACTAGTTACTGAGAAAAATGGCAGTAAATCTAGAGTGACATTAAGCTCAAGTCTCCCCTGAGATATGAAATTTCCATATTCCATACTAGAAGTAACCAAGAAGGTAAAAAATTCAGGAGTTAGTGTATGTTTATTGGTTTGCCAAACCAAACAGTAGCATCAGTATTTCAGTATATGAAAATAATTAGCTTTCACGAGAATCAAGAATAATTACAGAAAAGTGGCCTTAAGAATTATAATTACCAATATTGAAGATGTGTGACAGAAATGCCAAAGCTAGCCATTCTAGGCAGGAAAAAGGTTTGATGTAAATATCATGTAAATTGAGTAGAAGTGTTTTTAGAGAAGCAAAATGAACCATTATCTTATTATAGTACCAGAGGATTGCAATTGTACACACAGTCCTGCTGTATCAAGCTAGCAAAGCAGCAGAGCAAGTTCCATTTGCATCATCATGTCATGGCAGATCAATGCCTAACCTACAAAGACAAAGGTCTATCCTGCCTATACTCATCAAGCAGTTTTAGACTCTTCTTCCTCACACCACTCTTCATTCGATACAGAATCTTCCCGATCAGTTTCAGCTTCTACACCACTGCCTAATCCAGTAGGTGGTGGCATCTTCAAATCCTTGTCTTCTTCAGCACGTCGTGGGATCCTCAAACCCTTTCGAGGATAATAGTTCATCCTCCCAAGCTCAATGATCCTCTTAGCCTCCTCCATCCTTGATGCAGCAACCAATGCAGTCACTACCCCCTGCAGCACCTTACAGTCCACTTTGCACTTCCTACTGAAGATCTCATGGCAGCACCTTACAGCAAGATCAAGGTCCCCAGCCTCCACAAAACGTGGCACAATGGTATGAAATGTGCCCCTATTTGGCGCGCATTCATTCTTTACCAGATCATGATATACTTTCTTGGCATCATCCAACCTCCCTTCCTTGAAGTACCCTCGAATCAGTTCGTTGTAGGAAACTGTATCAGGCTTTGGCCCGTCCTTCTGCATCCTCTCAACCAAAGCAATTGCATCCTCAATCCTCCCTTCAGAAACCAAACCCCGCAGCTTTGCATTGTAGCACTTTGCATCTGGCTCAACATTCCTCTCCTTCATCATCTCCCAGACTTTCTCGGCATCATCTAAGCGACCATGGTTGTAAAACCCGTTAAGCAGAGTGTTGAAAGAGACATCATCGGGGGTAATACCGCACTTCTCCATGAGCGGGACGACACCGAGCGCGGCAGAGAGGTCCGGCTTCTGGCACAGCGCGCTGATGAGTATGTTGTAAGAGAACACATTGGGGACGACGGCTGGGTGTGAGTCCGGAATCTGCTTGAACGCAGCGTCGAGCGCATCGAAGTCGCCGGCGTCAACATAGGCGGCGAGGAGGGCGTTGAAGGTCATGACGGACTTGTGCCTCGGGGGAAGGCTGAAGAAGGTCTCGGCGGCGTGGGACGGCATGGAGGCGCGCCCGTAGAGGCGGACGAGACGCGCGGCGAAGCCCTCGCCGGACTCCTCGAGGAAGGGCTTCTGTGAGTCGATGACGGCCTCGACGGCGTCTAGGCGGCCGAAGGAGGTGAGGCGGGCCACGGTGACCTCGTACACGCGGTGCCCGTCGCGGAAGCGCGGGGACGCGGTCGACGCGGCGATGAACTGGGACACCAACTTGTCCGGATCCCGCTGCCGGAAGACGGCCTTGAGAACTTTGGAGAGGCCCCCCTGGGACTGCGGAGCCTCGTTGGATTCCGCCGCCGCCTCGCCGGCTGGCGCTTTCGGAGCGTGCGCGGGCTTGGGTGGTTTGGTGCATGGCGTGGCAGAGGAGAGGGTGCTGGAGAGGCGGCGCGTGCGGGAGAAGGCGGCGGGGGAGGCCATGGCAATGGCCAACGGGGGTGGAAGTGCAACTCGACGGCGGCTTGGGTTTCCGCCGGCGGCGGCGGCGGGTTTCCGGCTTGGGTGCAGCGGGATGCCGTCGTGCCGCTCGACTTACCTCTGCAGTTATTCCATCCGCGTCGTCCGCTCGGATCGAACGGCCACCGGTTCCTGCCATTCTCCCACTTGGTTTACAGATTTGGCCCAACGAGTATGGGCACGGCCCACTCAAAACTCAGGCAAGCGACTCACTCGGAGGTAGAGCAGTCCGGCAGCGTGGGCCGCTTGTCGTCTGCCATGGCGATAGCGAGTAGGTTGCGCCCTGTGCTGCCGTGCCCTCGCTCTCTTCAGTCTTCAGCCATGGGCCATGGCGGATACAAGAATGCGGCTTCCGGCTCGTGGTTCGACAGGATATGAGATGGAGGCAGCCGCGTTTTTTTATTTTTTAGATTTTTTTTTTCGTTTTTACAAAAATATATACCGGTTGGTAACATTTGCAGAGTTGGTCGACCGGCGCCCGGGGCCCCTGGCGCCCGGTGCCCAGGCGCCAGGTGTGGGGCCGTCCACGCCGTCCGCTGGCGTCGGCCGACGGGGCCGGAGGGCCAGAGGCCTGGCGCCCAGCCACCCGGCGCCAGGCGTTTTTTTTTTGATTTATTAGCTCGCTAATCTCACGTTTAATCGCTAATCTCGCTGTTTAATCTCGTGCATCCGATCCGTTAGATTCTAACCATTTAGCTTCAACCTTGCCTATTATATTAGCATTCTAAATTAGCGCTTCGACCCTTTCACCAGGACTCCTCTAGTTTATTTTGACTCCAGTTTATTTTGAAATTATAAATATTTTGCTCTATTTCCTTTCTCTATTTTCTATTTCCTATTTTGCGTATGTTTATTTTGAAATTATAAGTATTTTTAGGTCACGTTGTTCTACTTCGCGAAGCAGATCTTGTCGGCGCTTTAGCTCATCCTCCCTCCTCTTCAGTTCTAAATACTACTAGATGTAAATATTACTACAATATACATCAACCAGTTGTTGGAAAGCTTCTCAACACCTGAATTTTTTGCCATTGGATCTTGGATGGATGGCTAGGATTACACTGTAATTGCAGTGTGCATCACAGTACATGCACACTGCAATTACAATGTAACCTCACTCCCACCCGGCCACCCCCGCTGCCGCTCCCTCTGCTCGCCCGATCCGCCGCCGCCATGGAAGGACGGGGAGGGGGAGGTCGGAGTGCGGGCGCGCCGCCGGGGGAGGAGCAAGCGGCGGGCTGCGTCGCCGGGGAGGAGAAAGGAGCAGGCGGCGGCTACGGCGCCGGGAGAGGAGGAGGAAGCAGCCGAGGAGCGCGGTCGCGCGGGGTCGCGCCGCCGCAGAAGGACGGGGAGGGGGAGGTCGGAGCGCGGGCGCATCGCCCGGGCGCGTCGCCGGGGGAGGAGCAGGCGGCGGGCTGCGTCGCCGGGAGGAGGGAGGAGCAGCGGAGGAAGCGGCCGGGTGATGGAATCAATTCCATCACCCGGTTGTCTTTTAAATTTTCTCCTTCTATAATATTGGCAAGCAGCATTATCTTCCTACTTAGTACTATTGACTTAAATATAATGCATAAGAGCTTCGAATAAAAGAAGATCTGAAATTGTCTGTAGTAAAGCCAGTCGTTGCGTATATATTACTTAGATTCCAACACTTCAGCTCTACTCCAAACGCAGAAAGATTTTATGTGCTAAGAGAAGACCTTGAATTATTACCGGTGAAGATTAGGAAGATTAACTAACTCTCATCAGAGCCTGAACTTTGGCTGACCAATTCTTGTGTTCTGATTTACGGGCGTTGGGTTACAGTACCTAAGACGGCAGAGAGGGAGAGGAAAGGCGTCGGTGGTGTGGTGGCGCGGACGCTGCGGGCCTGCGGCGTCGGTGGGGAGCAAAGCGGACAGCAGCCGGCGCCGATCAAGACGAGTGGGGTAGGAGGAGATGGGCGGGCGAGTGAAGTGGGTGCACTGCTGTGGTGGCTGCCCTGGCTTGGGAAGGGGAAGAGCATCAGCCCTTCCTGAGTTCCTGGTGCCGTGGAGGCGGCTGGGCAGGTTGCAGCCACTGATGTCGCGCGCTTTGACTCACGTGGTCGGGGCCGCTGCCTCGCATCGTTCCCACGGCCGTCTTTGCGTGGTGCACGCCTCGGCTCGCATGGCCGCGGTCTACCGCCCCGTGCAGCTCGCCTCCGCGGACTCAGATCCGAAGGGGAGGAAGGGGCGTGGTGTAGTTGCAACGGAAAAGCACAGTGGATCGTGGGAGGAGGAGACGGGTTGAGTTGCGGAAGGGATAGGTGGGGGAAAGGGTGTGGCGCGGCGGTGGGTTGGTCAGCCAACGAGGCGAGGTGAGGGGACGGTGGCGGATCACGAGAGGGGGAAGCCGAGAGGTATGGCCGGCGGGCAGGTGGGGAAGGGCGTCGGGCTCGTGGGGGTTCACGACTAACCGGGCACGCGGCTAAACGGGCGAGGCCCGACTCAACCCACTTACGGACGATCGAGATAGTTGCATGTGAGGATCCAACTGTTAAGCCCGTTTCAGCGCTGATTTCGTTCTAGGAGATGCTGGAGAGAAGGCGCGTGCGAGAGGCGGCGGCGGTGGATGCCATGCCAATGGCGGCGGCTTGCGTCCGACTAACGACTGCGAGGGTCTGAGGTTAGAGAGGGGCAGGTTTTGCTGCGGCATTTTTTTATTTTTATATTTATTTAATTCGTTTTTTGCAGAAATAAATTGGTGTTCAAAGAATTTGCAAATCTATACTTATCCCGCCGGTCCGCGCGGCGTTTTTTAAAAACCGCCAATCCAACCAGCGGTTTTTAAATATAGCCAATTGACGCGGCTATAGGATGTCAGTGCGGCATACGCGGACAGAAGGTGGGGTCCACCTGAAAAAACGCCGGGGGAGGCGGCGGTTTTTAAAAAATCCGCCGATTGGGCTGGCGGTTTTTAAAATCCGCCGATTGGGCTGGCGGTTTTTAAAAACCGCCGGATGGACTGGCGGTTTTAGGCCCATATGGCCCCGCCGTCTCCTTCTTTCTTCTTCTCTTCTCTCGTTTTCTTCTTCCTCCTCCGTCGAGGCTCGGGCGCCGCCGCCGCCGCCGCCGTAGGAGAGGTGAGGGAGCGGGGGTGGAGGAGGAGCGGGAGAGGCGCGCCGTGCGCAGGTGAGGAGGAGAAGAGGAGCGCTTCCCGCGCAGGAGAGGAGCGGCGCTGTGCAGTGAGGGAGAAGAGGAGGAAGAGAGAGGAGAAGAGGAGGAAGAAGGTAAATTCTTTCTCTAGAAAATTTTACAGTAATGTTCCATTTCAACTCCAATTAACCCTAAGCGTGCAGTTGTTTATGGTTTATGTAGTATTAGTAATAGTTTAGGTAATATTAGTGGTATCTTATGTAATATTAGCACTAGAGTAGTTCAATTTAGTAGTATTTTATGTAATATTACTGTAATTTCGAGTGGATGGTTTAGGAAATAGGTTTAGGTTTAGATGGAATATTCAATAATTATAATCTATCGAAAAATTAATTTTAAATTAATTGTATGATATGCAAAGAAATGCAGTGACATATGTATTAAGTATTTTTGTTGGACTGTCGCATTTGGTCAGGCATGTCAGAAAAAACATACTTCCAGATATACTTCGGTGAAGGAGAGATACGTTACGGTCAATTTGGGGTAGATTTGAGTGGGTTCAGGTCAGTGACAAAAGGCCTTGACAGAGCAACTGAGAGGTCATTCCGTTCGGTGTATAACTGGTTCATGAAGTGTTTCAAATTGGATGATAATGAATGTGAATTGCGCATATCAGCAGTAACAACCAGGAGCTCATCGCCTGTTTATTGGGAATTAGTTTCAATAGATAATACTGCCTTCTGGAAGAGGTTTGTTGATGTTAGCCTGCGGCGTGGGTTACCTCTGGTTCTTTTCGTGCAAGCATACGAGAAGGTGATTGTTGAAGCACAAACCACACATGTCTATGATGAGGCCACAATAGTTGAACAAGTGGTAGAAAACAATGTCAATGAGGTTAATGAGATAGGCGATGATGACCAAACTGAAGGAAGCCAACCCGTTCGGGAGCCAAGGGGTGAGGTAGATGAGGGTGAACACATTCCAGGTTTGGTTGAACAGATGCAGCGGGAGGACACCGAGGGAGATGTACGTGGTGATGAAGATTCAGATAATGACGATGATAGGCCGGTGCAAGTTCCAAGTCAATGGAACAACTATGATCACTCTCAACTGTTGGTGAATGAAGGTGAAACAGTGTCAAGGGAGTACAGTGAGAATGAAGTATCTGTGGGTGCTATTTACCATAGCAAGATAGAACTGAAAGAGGCTGTGCAAAGATGGGCGGCCAAAAGCTTGAAGAAAGAGTTCAGGGTTGTGAAGAGTAGCCCGCAAGTGTATGATGTGAAGTGCATACGAGATGATTGTCCTTTTATGGTCCATGCATATATGGAAAAATATGATACTTTCTGGTCAGTTTCAAGAATTGAACATCATACATGCATCCTTGAAGAGCTAGAAGTTCAGCACCGTAACTTGACAGCTGATTTTGTGGCTCAACATATGTACTCAAAGATAGTAAATAATCCAGGATATGAGCCTAAGTCAATAATCAACTGCATTGATGATGACTTCCAATACAAAATAAGTTACAGCAAAGCTTACAGGGCGAAACAGAAGGCGTTGGAAATGAGATGGGGAACGTATGAAGCATCCTACCACAAACTCCCACGTGTTCTGCACACACTATGTCAGCGTAATCCCGGTAGTTACTTTGAGATCAAGCACTATAATTTGTCTAAAGACCCACAAAGCGCGTTCTTCAGCGTGCTTTCTTTGTATTGGCGGCGTGCATCAATGCATTCCAGTACTGCCGCCCAGTGCTATGCATCGACGGAACCTTCCTAACAGGGAGGTACAAGGGCACCATGTTGACTGCCATTGCGGCAGATGGTAATAATCAGGTTCTCCCGCTTGCTTTTGCGTTTGTTGAGAGTGAGAACGGGGACAGCTGGTACTGGTTTTTAGAGAGGATTAAGTCATGTATTGTTCAGGATCGGCAAGATGTGTGTGTCATTCATGATCGCCACAAAGGCATTATGCAAGCAGTGCAAGATTTACAGGAAGGATCTGTACAACGTCAACGAACACCAAAGTGGGTTGATTTGAAGAGTCGATGGTGCATGAGACATATGGGAGCAAATTTTCAGAGTCAGTTCAAGAGTAAGAAACTAACCACTCTTTTTAAGAGGCTTTGCAGTCAGAATCAAGAAAGGAAATTCAATGTTTTGTGGAAAAAGCTCGATGAGCTCACGAACAAGCAGGCTGCCGAACTAAGACGCAGGGGTGTGAATGCAGAACATGAAGAGCCAATTGCAATGGAAGACGTGGGTCTTGACCGAATGTGCGACGGAGGCCTGGTCGTTCGATCAAGTCGTTTTCTGAGTGGATTGAGCATGAGCCGAAGGAGAAGTGGTCTCTGTTGCATGATGAAGGAGGTGCTCGTTATGGTATTATGACCACGAACCTTGCAGAGGTGTACAACTGGGTCCTACGTGGCAGCAGAAGTATGCCACTGGTTGGGATTGTGGAATTTTACATATACCGCACAACACAATATTTTCGGGAACGCTATCCTAAAGCTGAGAAGGTGTTTCTGGACCACGGCCTCATATATGGTCAGAAATTCTCTAAGTATATGGAAAAAGCAAACAAAAAAGCCGCAGGTCACCGTGTCAGGAACATGGGTGTCGCTGAGCATCGATTCGAGGTTCTTTGTCGGGACAAAGGACGGAGAGGAGGAAATCTTGAGAGACACGTGCAAGAATGTGTCTTGTACAATAACCATTGTGTCTGTAGCTGCCACAAGCCGAGGTTATACCATAGGCCCTGTACACATGTCATTGCTGCGTGTGGAGAGGCTGGAGGTTTGAATGCCCGTATGTTTGTGTCGCCCTATTTCATGAAGGATGCAATCTATCACACCTGGAAGTCCGAGATATATGGGTTCGCCATGGCCGGAAATTTCACCAGTACTCCACATGGTGCCCCTGATTTCATTTCTAATCCCCATCCAGACATGAAACAACAGATTGGCCGACGTAAAACCCGTCGCATTCGTAACAACATGGATGACGCCGAAGCTGGCCCACGAGTTGTCATTTGCTCCAGATGCAATGAGTTCGGACACTCGTACAAGAAATGCAATAGTACAGCTCAAGGAACCACAGGGAACATACCTGAGACAGGATCATCGAGCCAAGGTCAACGCAATCGGGATCGAACCGATGAAGTCATTTAATGTCATTTAGTTGGTGCCATGTATTTGAATAACATGACGTGTAAGTCATGTTAATTATAACTATGTAACTGTTGTCTTAATCGTGTATTGTAATAGCTCGTGGATTTCAAATTATAACTATGTAACCCATGATCTTAATTATAACTTTGTAACTGTTGTCTTAATCATGTATTGTAATAGCTTCTGCCCGTTTCAATCGTGGATTTTAATAGCTCGTGGTTTTTAATATCTTCTGTTAATTTTCTGCTAGTTCTATGCGATGTTATGCTCATTTTTATGCAATATTTTGTTGATGTTTTTGTTAAATGTCTTATAGTTTTAACGAGAACTAACGATTTCAATCATTCTGTAGCGATGGCTGCCCCACAGGGTTACGTGACCCCCCAGCTGCTCGATGCAGCTACGGACATGAAGCATCGGTCGTACTTCAGTGCTGTTTTGGGTTGTTCGCTTGGACACTTCCGTGCACGGGTGCCGATGGAGACGATGGCTTTGGACCATCGCTGGGTACCGAGGTTCGCTTCACGTTCTTTTTTATGTTTTTTTGGATATATTGAATTGCATCGAAATATATACAATGGTACACTAACCCGGCTTTTATTTAGGTTACGTGTTTCAGGCCTGCTCCCCCTTGCTCGGTTGGTCGAGGGAGACCGACCACGTTTCAGCTACGACTTCTCCCTCCTGGCAGCACCAGTGGACAGATGGAGATCGGAGACACACACTTTCCATCTCACTGTGGGCGAGATGGCGCCTACGTTGCAAGACGTGTCGTACCTGCTTGGGTTGCCGTTGAGGGGCGATGCCATGGGCCCCACGAACGTCGGGCAAGGCTGGCGAGAGGACTTGCTGGCTCGGTTCGGTCCTGTGCAGCGTAGCGGCACCGCACCGCCCTACAGGGAGTTCGCACCGACGCACACAGGCGGACCACCAAAGTGGTGGATCCTTCAGTTCAAGGTGACAATTAGTACGACACAAATGAGACCGCTACGTTCGAAGTTTCTAATCTCATAGTTCTAACCTAATTTTAACCTTTTACAGGCGGACGACATTGGAGTTGGTGCGACAGAGTACGAGATTGCCAGGCACTTGGAGGCCTACGTGTTGTGGTTGATGGGCTGGGTGATGTTTTGCAGCTCTGCCGGCAGCTTTGTGCCGAAGCACCTACTGCCTTTCGCACGTTACGTCGCCGACGCTCCACTGGAGGCGATCCCACAGTTCAGCTAGGGCTCCGCTGTCCTAGCGGCGACGTATCGTGGCTTGTGCACGGGTTGTTTGAAGAGTTCCGGAGCGGAGCCCATCTTCGAGGGGTGTCCGCTATTTCTGCAGCTCTGGGCTCACGAGAGATTTCAGATTGGTCGGCCCGCGGTTCTACACATGCCATACCAGGGGTACCCGATGGACGACGTCGACGGCCCGACAATGGGCTCTCTGTGGTGCGACCAACGAGTACGTGCCTTGATCATCTTTTACTTAATTCATGTGTTTGTCTAGTTATCTGCATTAACATTAAAATTGAATGCTTCCCAGTTCGCGTACGCTCACGTGCAGACTAGGAAGTCTTACCCTGACTTCGTAGGCCGGTTCGACGTCCTCCGTGACGATGAGGTTCGGTGGGAGCCTTATTCTCAGGAGGCAGTCGACAGCCGCGCACCTGAGGGCCTGTCACCGCTGTGCGTACGCGACGCAGAGTACTGGAGGACACGCAGCCCACTGGTGTTCGACATCTACGTCGAGGAACTCGCAGTGCACCGCGTGCTCCGTCAGTTCGGGCTGTTCCAGGAGATTGTCGTGCCTACGAGCCTTCTACCTCCACACGCGCACAGGTTCGTGATGACGACATGTTCTTACGATTTGTTCATTTTCAATATTTCACAAGGTAATTCGATTAACACAACTAAATTCGAATTGCAGGTTCACTAGACAGGGTCAGTCCGTTGGTCAGCTTTGGACACCCCGTCTAGCCGAGTTCGTGGCCAGGTGGACCACGGCCTTGGATGACGTCGTTACGGAGGGTAGGCCACACGACGATGCTGCCTGGGGTCACTACCTCCGGTGGTACCTACCTAGGACACGAGTTCGCGTCCTATCGACGCCACAGGAGTTACCCCGACGGGCACCGGACGTCACCGACAGTTACCCTACACAGCGAGACCAGGGGGCGTCTCTAGCGGTAAGTTTCTTTACTGAGTTAAACACATCCAAGTTGTACTTACTTACAAACTAATGCAAACTTCATGAAACAGCACGACGTTGTCAGACAGATCCAGGCGGAGGCCATGGCGTGCAGTCGAGCTTCCCTAACCATGGCCCCACAACAGCACATGGCGGCCTACGACAAGATTGCTGAGTTGTGCAGAAGGGTTACTAGGTCGTTGTCGTGCCGTGACGACGACGTTGCTTTCCCACTGCAGCCGCCGATGTTCCGTGTACCTGCATCGACCCCACCACCAGCACGTCCTGCTCCCGCACAGACTACGCCGATGACGTACCCGCCGCCAGGTATTTCTTGTACATGAAATATTCATGCAAGCAGGAGTTAGAAAAATATTCATGTGAGTGTTACAGGTACCCAGTACGGGACCCACGCAGGACCGTCGACACGTCCCCCTCCGTACTACCAGGACGCATTTGCCGCAGGGACGTCGTCACGTCCACCTCCCTACTACCAGGACCCCTTTGCTGCGGGGTCGTCACGGGCTCGTCCCATTGACTGGGGTACGTGGCTTCGCAACGGTGCGCGTGAATAATATTCATACTCTGTCATATGAATTCATGCATTTTTTTCTGCAGAATATGGCGCTGGCACAACCCCAGAGGATAGCTACGGAGCTGCGTTTGGGCGGCGAATCATTAAAGCCCAATCTTCCACAGCCCCACTGGTCATTTACTCGCAGGCCGCAGCCATGGGAGGGAAGCGGTGGGCCGTGAATCGGTGGCCCAATTCAATCGCCTGGTCCATTACTCGCTGTATACGGGGCGCTCCCCCACCGATCCGCGCCGGCCATGGACTGGCACGTACGGCGACTGCTGAACCGGGTGTCGATCGCCCTGGCGGCCGTCGCCACCGCCGCACTGCTGCACCTGCTCCGCCACTCCGCCTCGTCCTGCTTCGCCGGAGGCGGCGGTTCGCCCACACACGCGTCCCTATCACTGGCGCCCTTCCCGCGCACCTCCTGCGACGCCGCGTCCCGGCGCGTCGTGGACCCCGACCTCCGCCTCGCCAAGCTCCGGGCCTCCCCGCGGTGGCGCCGCCGCAGAACGGCCCTCTCTGCCGCCCTTCTCGTCCCGCTCCGCCGGCTCCGCTTCCTCGGCGAGTCCTCCCGCGCGCTCTGCGTTGCCGCTGGCGCGGGGCTGGCCGCGGACGCGCTCCACGCGGCCGGCATCGGGGACGTCACGGCCGTCGATCTCGTCGACTTCCCGCCGCTCGTGCGCCGAGCGGACCCGCACAGCCTCCCGTTCTTCGACGGCGCCTTCGACGTCGTGCTCGTGGAGGACCCGGGCGCGCTCACCGGCGCGCTCTTCCCGTCCCGGTTCGCCGCCGAGATCGAGCGCACCGTCCGACGCGGCGGCGCCATCGCGATCGCCGTCGACCGGCACGTCGGCTCGTCCGCCGTCGTTCACCTATTCAGGAAATCGCGCGTCCTGGAGGTACGGAACGCGACACTGGATGGCTCCCTCGTGAGCGTCGTCGTCCTCTTGAGAAGTGCTAACAGAACCAAAACCAACCCCCATTGATTTCATTTGTCACTCTGTTCATGCAGTGTTCGTGTTTTTGTTCTGTTTAACAACCATTCTCTAGTTGCGACCTTAGGATTTGTGATTAGGCTTTGAGAGCAGTGCATCTTCTTTCGGTTCTGTGATGATTGATGGTTGGTAGTAGGTTGTTGTCAGATATAGTCTTACAGTGCAGTGTATCGTTCAGAATTTTCAGGGTTCAGACATGGTATGGTACGAAGTTTTCTGAGAAACTACCGCAAATGACAAGGACCAAAACATACAAGCCATGTGAGCACTGAGGCCTGAAAGTTTCCTTTTAAACGGGGAGGCACAGAAGATCATGCCCAATCTCAGAGGTCAGAATCCCTCCGAGAGATCTTGACAGAGTTTGGTAGTTTGGTCTCTTTCTCGTATATGCCCAGTGAGTTTTTTTTTTTTTTTTTTTTTTTTTTTGGAGCTCAGCCCAGTGAGCTATTGGCAACTTGGAATTTTGGAATGGCTTGTGAGCTCAACTCTGAAAACTTGTGTATTGGGCCCAGCAGGAGAACATCCAGTATTGGGCCTAAAGTTAGTACCACACAAAGGGCTTGTAGTTGATAAAGTCTGGGCCTGATAGCAGAAGTTCCATTCCAGGTGGGCTCGCCTAGACCTACACTACACCTACAGGCTACAGTCCTACTAGACGCTTCTTGCAACAAACAACCGCGCCCGGCGCGGTGACGACTGTTGTCCCTGTTGCACATGCGCCTCACGAAACAGTCTCACGCCTGTCTGTGTCGACAGAGAGTTGGAACGGATGGAGCGCGTGCGGCGACGGGAGGGGGGAGTGTTGAAACGCTCACAGTTGCCCCCGGCGAGACACTGCACCGGCATAGCATCTGCGTGCGTGCGGTAGGATAGCGACCAGATGGGGGGTGCGGTCCCGCCGGTAGATGGGAATGTCCCCGGCGTCGTCGCTATCCCACGGGGCGCGGTTCACGGCCGGGGCAGAAAGCAGGATGCAGATGCAGATGCAGATGCAGCGCACCCGCGGTGGGGATGCCGATGCCGCCCGCCCGGCAAAAGCCCCGAGCCACGTCGCCGCGTCGTGGTCCAAGCACAGTGCCATGTCCCTCCTGGCGACTCGACGGGCAGCACGGATCGTCTCGTCTGCCGCCATCGCTAGCTGTGCTGTGTCTGTGTGCTTGTGTGGCGGAGTAATGAGGGCAACCAGATTTTGCCCGCCATTTATCAGTCCAACAACTAGATCGCTCGCTCGACCGATCGATCACTATAAAGAAAACCTTTTTGGCGTGTACTTGCTGGGTCTGGGAATATAATCAAAACCCGGCCGGGAGGGGAGGGTCCCGCGCGCGCGGCCGGATCGGAGTGGCGCCAAACGTTATCAGACAACGGATTCAATGGCGCTCTGACTTCCTGCCTCCTGTTTACTACTCTACTCATCTATCTGGTGTTCGTTCTGATATATGTATGCCCTTTGGTACCGACTAGTAGCGAAGCGAGCGAGGCCGGCCGGCCGGGCATCAATGGCGCATACTGTAGGAGGCAGGCACGCATGGCATGGCATGGGGCCTTCCCTCCCTGATGCCCTGCCGCGGCCGTGGACGGGACGGGAGCGTGAGGCGAGCGTCGCTTCGGCCGACGACGAGGGCCGGCGGGCGTGCGCGCGTGGGAGCAGAGCAGGCGATGGATGGGCCGAGCCACGTCGATCGGGCAGCGACAAGACGTGCACCAGCCAGCCTCCAGGCTGGCCCGCGTCCCCTGCATTAACCGGTGGCATGGGGCGGCCAACATGTTCCCTGCTACACGTGTGCCCGGCCGGCTTCTGTTCTTTATGTTACCCACCCAGACCCAACCACAGTCGTCGCTTAGGCCGACCCCAATGGGGAGGTTCCTCGAAATACTGTTTTGCAAAACAGAAAAAAAGATAGTTAAAATAGTATTTTAAAAAAGTGGATGAGAAATCTCATTGGGGTCAGCCTTGCTCTCAAGGATCTTATCAAGAACCGAACCCAGCTTATTACGTACTCCTATCAAAGATTTCTTTTTTGTAGTTGCATAGTGCTGGCTGTACAGTCAGGGTAAGGATTTGAGTAACAGTGCAATATACGGCAAGAACAATACTGCATGGGTCTGATTGGCATGCAGATAGGGCTGTTGACCAGTTGGTCTCCGTTGTGCTGATGATGACGAGACTGGAGACTGGAGTCGAGTCGATGACCGGGTCAAACGACCTGACAGCTACAGCACCAGGCAGTCTGGATGAGGAGCGAGCACGGCAGCACGCAATGATAGGCGGTCGCACGCATCGGCACCGTGTACAGGCGCAGCACGTTGGGCGGAGAGAGAGAGAGAGAGAGCCCTGGGTCCGGCACGGCCGGCCACCCCTCTCTATCTATAGAACGGGCGGCGAATGGGCGATTGGCCTTGGCCTGGCCGCGCGCTCCCGGGGTGCTGCCGCCGCCCGGTCCCCCCACGGCCGCCGCACACGACAGGCGTAGCCCCGTCCGTGCCAGCCCCGCGCCCGCGCCCGCGCCCGCGCACGCCCGGAGCCCGGAGGATTCCCCGCGGAACCGCCAAGGCGCTCCACCGCGCCGGGGGCCGCCCCTGTCCGCTTTGTACCGTGCCGTCCACATGGTCGCCTCAGCTTTTCTGCTTGTTTGCTACTGCTGCCGCCCCGTGCATGCGCTTCCTGCGCTGCTGCTGCGGCTGCGGTGTGCCCGCCTCCGCCCGCCTGGTTTCCGCGCGCTGTGCGTACGTACGTGCGCGACGCCTTTGGCTTTGCCTGCCGCCACCTCTCCCCCGTTCCATCTGCGTGGGTGATCAATAACGTTTGTTGGTCGATGCCTTTGCGATCCCAGTCCCCCCTTGGAAATCTGTACAGCTACCTTGCTTGCCGATCGATGCACATGCCGAGTGTGGTTGGGTTGTGTGCGTTGTGTGCAAAGCTGAAAGCCCTCATCGGCCGGCCCTCATGCACCCCCCACGCTCACGGAATGGGGGATTCCTAGCTTGAGGAGGTACTATTCTCGTTTGACTTCGTTTTATTCCCTGCCCGATCGCTGTCATCTTCAGAGGCCTACGCATATATGCATGTATCAATATATCGATTGCTCAGTTACTGATGACACATGCATGCCTCTAGCTAGACTCTAGTCGCTTGACCTGCCAATGATCGCAGATGCCCAGGCAAAGAAATTTCAAAGGGCCGGGGGGAGCAAGGGCAATCGCAAAAACATCATCAAGGGCTAATACGTTAGTTGTCACACACAGGAAGAGGAAAAAATTATCAGTGACCACGTCACACCACCAGTCGCCAGTCGGCCAGAACTGCTCCGACACTACTCCCAGCGTCCAAGCTGATCTTATTATGGCTCTTGTTCTTGTTAACTTTATTTATCCCCTTTTTATGGCACAAAAAATATTTCGTTTTTACACAAAAGCATTTTTTCATATATGCATGATTGTAGAGCACATAGCATATTGATAGATCATACCATAAAATATTATATTTCCACCAAAATTTATAGGAAGGAGCTCTTAGTACTAATCATGTTATGTGTCGATTCTGTATGCCAGAATCCAGTAGTCAGCTGGAGCAAAAACTGCTCTTCTCTTGGGCGGCTTACTCGGCCATGCCAAAGGACATCACACTGCATCATCAGGCGTACATCAGAAAAGAAGAGGACTATATATGTTTGTATATATGTACTACTGTAATATATAACGGATTCGTCAACCATATAAATAAAACTTTATTAGTACAAAAATTGAATACGTATTTATATTCAGTAGCTAAAAAGGTATGCATGTGGCCAATTTGATCGTGAAAATGTGGTATAACACTTTCATTTTTTGACTGGCTAAAAATTTAAGAGTTGACCTTAACTATTATTTTATGCTTAGGGAGGGGTTAGTGCAGCATCCTTCATTCCAACTAGCTATTATAGGTACAACAGTTTGAGAGGAATTAATTAAACCTAATATATATAAGTTGGATTAGAAAAGGAGAAATGTCCTGTGCTCCTGGCGGTGGTCGGACGACGATTAAGAAACGAGAAAATGAGTATTTGAATCCTTTTTTTATCATCAATGCCATTTCCAGATGCCCAATGTTTTCCAGGATCAAACAATGGGAATGCGGTGTAACAGACTTGAATGCATGTGCATGAATTAAACCCATACGTTCTCAGAAGCAAAAGCATAAATAATAATCCAACAGGAAAGACTAAAGCGATTCCGGCCCCCCACCGGTTATAAATATATGACATTTAGATACTTTGGTCGTTGATAGCTTTCGAAATATTTGGTTTGAAAAATATGATTACACGTGTAGGTGTTTCTCTTGAATGACATTTTAAAAAACTCGATCGGCAGGAGTAAGACCACCCCGACGGCATTGTTTAAGAAGAAAACCTTCTCACATCGGGTCTAGAAAATCCCTGAACCCCCGCCCCACCTTTATATTCGCTCCCACTGGAAATCGAACCCCCGCCCCACCCTTACATTCGCTTCCACTGGGAATCGAACCCCCACTCCACCCTTACATTCGCTCCCGATTCCCCCGCCCCACCCTTACATTCGCTCCCACTGAAAATCGAATTCAAGACCTGCGGAGTGCCTCAGGGTTTCCCTAACGGCCAGGACCCCTTGGAGCGAACTATTCTTTCGCCTTGAATGACATTTTCATAATGCCATACATTTATAACTATATTTTGATAGAAAATTCGTGGTCAACATCGCATATGGAAGACCGCCCGAAGTAAAAAAAAATGTCGATTTTTTTGACTGGACTACTGGAGTAGTTTTTACTATATTCTGTCTTGCAATGACTAGAACTTAGCCCCCACTTGGAAACGCCGAAAACATTTTGATTTCTTAGAAAAATACAGAAACTTCAAAATTTCTCCGCATTTCAAACATGGCCTTATTACATGAGAGTAGTACGTCTCCATATTTTGACATAGAGAAGTCCGTTCCGTATATATCTGTGTGGCTAATAATTAAAGTCGTAGTGTATAATTTAGCATATGTAATTAACATGCACTAAGCGCGCATAGCAAAATACACGACCAGAAAGAGACACCGGACATATTACAAAGATGAAGAGAAAAGGATCCAAAAATCAAATGATGGTAGATACCCACCAGCCCTAGGTCATCATCATTCCAATACTATCCCCCGCTGTGCCTCTGAAAATTCAGACCGTACCAAACAAACCATGCAAAGTTACGAGATGATCAGACTGCTGGCGTTGTCCCCCCGTTGTTGGTGAGAGCCTCCCTGCCGGCGGCGTTCCATTGCTTGTTCCCTGGACTCCACTTTGGGCACTTGGGGCTGAAGTACCTGCCCTGCACCCTCGCGTCGAGCAGGTCGACGACGGGGCCAGGGCGCACGCACCGCGGCGCCTTGTACTGGTTGATGGAGGCGCCGCCGCTGATGGCGTAGTCCATGAGCTTGTCGAAGGTGCCCTCGGACACGACGCGGATCTCGAGGGGGCCGATGGACTTGTCGCAGGCCCGGCACTGCCGGTACACGCTGTTCAGGGCCTCCTCCACCGACAGGCAGCAGTCCTCGAACACGGACGCCGGCACAGCCGTGCTGCCCACACGCAGCTCCCAGAACAGCACGTAGTGGCCGGGGATGGTGGCCGCGTCCGCGTAGCTGGTGTACTCCACCAGCGACGCGCCGAACGGCGCCAGGTGCTGCACCGCGCCGCTCACGGCGGCGTGCAGCTCCGTCTCGTCCGTCTTGTCGGAGTCGATGCTCAGCGCCACGTTCCGCCGCCTGATGAATTCGAACATGGGCGCCTCGTTCTTGAAGCCGGCTACCCTCAGCACGTCGCCCACGCGATACCGATACAGCCCTGCCATGCCACCACCATTTCATCGATCACATATATAGCAAAACGGTTCATAAAAATCCACAACTATATATGCATATATATAGCTGATAAGTAATACTATTTCAATCATCGAAGATCTTCTCGAAGTCCAACCAGGCAAGCATATATAGCGTACCGGAGTATGTGGTGACCACGAGCTCGTAGTCGTGACCGAGCTTGACATCCACGAGTCCAACCAGGTCGCGGTGGCTCGGCTCGGCCTTGCCGCCGTTGCCGCTATGGAGAGGAAGGAACTCGAAGTAGCACATGGTAGGGATGAGCGTGTATGCCACGTCGCTCGGCTTGCACATGGGGTTCAGGTTGAGGCCGAAGTAGCACTCGGAGGAGGCGTACATGGTGCACGCGAGCGGCAGGCCGCCGCCGTAGAACTCGAGCGTCGGGATGTACTGCGACATGGCGCCGGTCACGATCACGTCGATGTACTTGGTGCGGGGCCACAGGCGGCGGATGATGCCCTCCCACGACGCCCTCCCGCACTCGGCCTCGATCTCGTCGGCGAGCGCCGGGTCGGCGCGGAGCACCCTCCCGACGGCGTCGCGCACGCCGCGGTCCGTGATCTCCGGGTCCAGGGCGCCCGTGCGGACGTCGCGGCACAGGCGCGGCCAGTGCTTCTCCAGGAAGCGGATGGCGCGGAGGAAGCCCGAGGCGAAGACGGCGCCGACGCGCAGCACGTCGGCGCGGTGGACGAGGCCGCAGAGCAGCTGCGCGTACATGCTCTGGTACGAGTCCACGCACAGGATGGCCTCATTCGGGCTCGTGTACTCCGTGTAGGGGTCGTGCGGCCGCTCCAGGAACTGCCGACTCCGGTAGTAGCTCGTGAGCACCGGCCGCGCCACGAGCCCGCCCGGCGTGCGCGACTCCGCCTTCACGAACAGCAGGTACATCGCCTTACCCTTGTCGAGCCCGGGCACCGACTGGCTCATCACCGGCATCTGCAGGCTATACAGCAACGACCGCCTGTCCAGCTCGTCGGCGATGGTCGGCATCAGCTTCCTCTCCCCTCCGGATGTGCCAGAGCTGGTGGTGCACAAAAAGCCATCATCGTCGTTAATTATGGGCACTACTAGTACATGATGTTTTGCTTGCGCACATGCATGTGCCGCTGGATTTTATTTGAACACACAGCCACACAGCAGCTGCACATACCTTGTGAGGAACTCGGAGATGGGTTTGCCTGACAGGATCGGCGAGGTGTCGCCGTTGGCAATGCGGAGTATGTCCGGCTGGAGGGCCTCGTAGGTGACGAGAGGGACGAGACGGCGGAAGGCTTCGACGGCGGCATCCGCGGATCCCGAGACTCCGTACCGGCGCAGGTACTCGGCCGGCGCGTTCTGCGACAGTATCTCCGCGAGGACGCGCCGCTGCACCTTCCCGGCGTTCGCCGTGACATGCTCGATGAACTGGAGCGCCTCGCGGTGTGCCCCGGGGGCGAAGGCGCCGCCGCGGGCCGGCGGGGTTGTCTTGGCGCTCGGTGCTTCCGGCATGGCGCGGCGCTATGCAGGTGCGTACGGCGGCGTGTGTTCCTGCTAGTGCAGCCCGTGCCTTGGTGCTCGCTGGGGTCGACACGAGGCGAGTTATTGGGTGCTTGATTGACCACCGGGCAGTGTGGGCGTGTGTTTGTGTGTGGGAGAACGAAATGCGGCTGCGCGGGTTTATATAGAGGGAGGATAAGGGGACTGCAGTTCAAGTACTGTTACTAGGTCGCCTGCTGGGCCCACTCATCAGTTAATACTGACCACTGCTGGCTCTTGATACTGGACTTCTTGTAGCAACCATAATTGCAGTATTTGTTTTGGGGAATGTTTGTTTGGATTGAGCCGTTGCTAGCGGGTTCTATATATAAGAGTTTTCCTTGCTAGCAAGTTTTTTCGACATTTATTTAGCTCGCAATGCAATGCAATAATTCGCTCAAAAAAATTGTCACATCATTTATTGACACAAACCGTAAAGAATCAACACTAGATTAAATATATTATCACCTTTTACTAACAATCTGCTAATATGACACAGCAAATTTTAAATTTAGGGGCTCTGGTGTTATACCCTCCTCAATTTGGAGTCTAATGGTGATTTTGCCCTCACTTTTTTAACTTTGTGAATTTATTCCCACGTTTTCAAATCGAAGATAGAGTTTACCACTATTTTCTTAACAGTTTCAATTCCGGCACCAAAACACCGTCATAATGCCCATATAATTTTGCTCTGAATATTTTGTAATGGGTTGTGATAATACCTCTATTCGCGTCGCCGGTGGCGAATCGCGCCCAAGTAGTTGTGTGCCGCTGCCACCTGGTCTCCATGCCGTGCGGTGTGCAGGCCACACCGTGCCCCGGTTTTTACCAATATGTCTCCAGTGGTTTGTGGGTGAAATGATACAGGGCCTTCTAGTCTATTCCCCCTATTTTGAAAGTTTTTTTCTATTTTTAAATGGTTTGGTCCAGCTACATCTAACAAGGCTAAAAAGAGAGGTAAACTGAGTCTTCATTTTAAAAACATAGAGGTAAAATCACAAAATTTAAAAAACGAGGGTAAAAATACTATTGGAGTTGCTAGTAGGGGTATAAACAACAATCTCCTTAAGTTTAATGGATCAGTCTCTCATGATAATTACATGTTGTACTAGCTAGTACGTTAACATATATATGACATTAAAATTTTAAATATACGGAGTTGATGGATAATTAATAAAAAATGCTATTTTCTGATATGTTCCTACTTTAATAGAATACTTATATAAATAGTTTTGTATATTTATCCGTCTACAATGACCTCCAATTAATATGCATATTTGTGTGTTATTTTAAATTATTTTTCACTGGCACAATAGGTTAATTATATGCAAACGTTGGGGTACTCTAGCTTATCTTCCATGATGACATGATCGGTAATTTATATTTGAACTGATGGTTTTATTTAATTTATTTTTATGTGTAATCTATATGCATATTTAGAGTTATTTTAATTTATTTTTTATAATGACATGCTCTTTATATGCAAACTTAGGGGTATTTTATTTCATCTTCCGTAATAATATGGAGAATTTTTAGAAAATGGAATAAATGTCATGATTATTATTGTCAGAGCCTACTTGATGGATGACGGGTTAGATTTTTCTAGTTTTCTGCGAATCGCTAGGATTTATAAGAACCATAAAAGTAGGGTTCCTTATTAAGCGGTTATAAAGAAAGCACAAGGCGTTTACCGACTGATTACCTGTTCACTGACTCTTTAAAAAATCCCAAGGTCCATCTGCCATTCTTGCTTCCTCCAGCAGTAACAAAAAGTGCTCGGTTTCCTATAGGATTCAGCAACAGTTTACACAGCATCGGGATCTTCACCTCATGGCCCAAGAAATATTGTACTTGAGAACATCTGTACTTGACCACCAGCCAGTGAGGCCATGGGAGCTCATGCATCAACAGCAAGCGACGAGCTTGAACAAGCAAGGGCGCCTCGGAAGGCCCCCGTGCGCACCCGCACGCCGGCACCGGGCGGCCGACACGGCGCGCGGGCGAGTTGCTTCCATGGCTTGCGCGTGCTTGCAGAAAGGCCGGCAGTTGCATCGTTTCCCGGCGTGCAGCCCCCGTCTTCCTCGCTCCCGACTGTACTTTCGCCCGATCCATCGTCCACCATGATCTGATCGTTTTTTTTTTCTTTTCCCTTTTTGATAAGGGTGATCTGATCATTGAAACTGATGTGAACTCTCATAGCATCTTTGAGACACTAGACCAGCAAATCATCAAATTCACGAAGTCAACTCATTGCCTAGCTCATATACTACTAAAATTACAGTAAATAACTAGGCTAGCAAACTATGATGACACTGACGACGTACCACTGAAAGAAAGATTATCTAAAACACGAGCACCAAGGAGGAGATCACTCGAGCTCGAATGTATAGTCGCCGTATAGATCCTACCCAATCGCTTTTGATTAGTTTACCCACTAGTCAGCCATCGATCTGTGGCTCTTGCATTGACTCTTCAGTACTCCGGTTTTGAGTAGTAATTGTGTTTAATCTCCGGTTTTGATTGAGGCAGTCAAGTCGTGGCGTATGAGGGTTACATATAGCAGTAATCATTTGGGAAATTAACTTGCACATTATTTTCGTCCAAGATGTGCCCGGACTAGGAGACCGCGGGATCAAACAGCCAATGGAACTATGGAAGCTCAAGGCACGCCGGGTCTCAGAACCAAGAGCACAGATATTCTTGTTTCGGACCCATGGCTGCTGTCTGCAATCCCTCCACGATTAAACTATGTTATGGCCGCAGTAAAAAAACAAGGAGGCCAGTAATTACACTACACGAGTGGCATACTCCAAACAGTACTGAAACGTTATGTAACCAACTCCTGCCGCCATGTCTAATCAGATGCTCTACCCGTTGATCATAAATTTTTTGTGAAACTATTAACAGTTATCAGTGTTTTTTAAATAGTTTGGAAACATATAATGAGAGATTATACGAGTAGATTGGCCTCTAAAGACGGGCAAATGCACGACCGGATGGAACATGCTCCTGTCGAAGCTCTTTCCAGGATTGTCTTGGAAAGTGAAAGGTACACGTAACAGAATCGGATCGATGCTAGCTCGGGCTATGCCAGAATCAGCAGGAGGCAACCTGCGTTTCAGTGCACGGCGACGGCCTGCCTGCCCGCCTGCCTGGCCTCGTCTCCCTCTCGCACCGATCGAGTGGACAGTGGAGTAAAGGTGTGTGGCGGAGACAGCAGCGCGGCACAGTACCATGATGCACGGACGCAGCGTCGACGCACGACAGGGGCAGGTCACGTGTGGTCTGGCCGTGTGGGATCACCCTGCCCGATCGACTCGATCGATCGTGTCCGGCCGGGGCCGGGGCCGGGGTCGGCGTTGGGTCTTGGGTGGCTGCTGGCCCTCGAACGGATAAAGTAGGAGAGGAGGAGCCCCGGGCACAACAAACTGAACCGATCGATCGAGGTCACCCGGCAACTGGCCGGGCGTTCGTCCATCTTGCCGGCTTCAATTTCTATCTGCGGTCGCCGTCCGCCCACGGCTCCGGCCGCGCCCGCGCGCGCGCGGCTGCCAGCGACGTGACCAGAGGTGGCCGGCCGGCCGACGACGGGGCACCACCAGCTGGCACCTCTACTGGTTGCTGTCTTGCAAATGGGACGGAACGGAAATACGAAGGCAAACTTGGACATCTCCGAAAAATCTTGTCCATCTATCACACATTCAGACGTTCATGATAGGCACATGGCAGCCTGTTGTAGTGGCACGCACATACAGATATATATATATATGCTACCGCGAGTACGCCACTCGTGCGTATCCACGGGCTCACGGTTCGACCGGTGATCCTTACCAGCATCTATCCATGCCTCCACAGCAGAAATGGCGGCGAGGTCAGGAGACCATATCTCAACGCTATCTTTCTTACTATTCCTAAATAGCAAGTGGCACGTGCGGTTTTGTTCTTCTAGATTGACTATTATAAAAAGTTCTACCATTCCGATTTCTCCTAATGTTCTGATTTCTCCCAATATAAACTAACCTAATATTTGGTCGTCTGTCTTGTCGTTCCAACCTATCGAGTTCTTGGACATGTGCCAATTTTGGTTGTTAACAACATCTCAGTTCCTATTTTGGAAAATCGTGTTTTTCTGCTAGGCATCGAACTCATCTAGATAGATCCATTTCGACCTTGGGTTCACGGTCAACCTTACGTCCCAAACAAGATGGTTACATTCCACAAATTTTTTTGAGGCGCTCGATCTAGATCAATATTCTTAAGTGAGAGCCATTCCATACCTTTTCAAATAGCAATGAAACACGTACAAAACTAATATAAAACTACTCCATCCGCCTCATCTTAGAAAGTAAACAAACTCTAAAATAACTTTGTCGATCCAAAAATTGCGTCTCTCTTCTTCCCGCAAAGCTGCAAGGGTCCGGAAGCTGTTCTGCTGACGTAATTCAACGAGCCACCACATGGATCTAACACTGCTGCCACATGGATCTAACACTGGGCGGGCCCATGTGATAGACTCATCCCTTGCTCCCGGTCTATTTTTTAGATAATGGATAAAATCCGACCTCTATATCCACATGTGGATATTTATGGCCAAGATGGTTACAAGAGCTCTTAGTCTCTAGGTCTCAAACGAGAAACACAAAAACAAGAAGGGAGCAAGACTAAAGAAAAACAACTAAAGAAGCTTAGTCTCTAAATCTTATTCTAAAACTCTTGCTCGAAACCTAAGTTATCTGCATCAACAATCTTCACATCGCTCTCTTCTTAGATATAAATGATGTCCAGATCATCTTGCCTACACAACATCTGCTACTAGACACTCCTGACATGTAAAAACCGCACTGAGTCGATTTCAAACACAATCACATCATCCAGCACCTTGGAGACGCCCGTCACCGAGCCGCCGAACCGATTGAACAGTCGCAACCCATCCGAACAGTTGCCGGACCGGCCAACCCCGCCGCCGAAGAAACTCACCTCCACCAAATCTGACGAGCATCAGCCGCCGCCGTCAACCGTAGGTTACGAGCCAGACGAAAGGAAGGAGGTGGTGGCGCCAGCAGCCAGCGACGAAGAGCCACCGCCACTTGGGCTGGCAGCCCCCATGGCTAGCGAGAGAGAGCCACTGCAGACTGGCGGCGTAGGCAGCCACGTGACCCTACGATGCCGAAGGAAGGAGGCGCAGATCCATCAAGGAGGCCATGGGGGGAGGCAGATTCGGCGCCTAGAGACGCGGATCTGGCGACGAAGCCCAGGCCGAGTCCGCCGACGGCGGGGAAGGAAGAGGAGGGGGCGACGAGGGAGGGAGGAAGGGGACGGAGTAACGATGGAGCAACGGAACAGCCTTCGGTTTGGACAAACAAGCAAGCAGGTACTCCTATCTGCTGATAGAACTACTGCAGCAGCCAGCAGGATCGGAGCAGGAATCATGGTGCCGGCCGTTCTTTGTGCGCCCCATAATTGACAGCAACAGCCAGAGACGAGATGAGTTTGGTTTGAACGAGACCATGTATATACGCATGATTGAATGCACCGGAGGCAGAGTTCAGGGCATGATGATATGATCGGAGGCTGCACCGATTATTGATCAGACTTTCCCAGAATTGTTGGACAACCTGCAGGAGCGAGAACTGTACTTGGACAAATATCTTGGTCTCGCTGTACGTTGTGCATGGCAGCAAAACGTACGAAGCACCCTGGATCCTGATGTGGATCTACGACGGACGGACGCACACGTAGAGTGCAGCCGCGAGCGAGAGCACACGAAGCAGCTGATGGCTTCTCTCCTACTGAAGAACAAAAGGCGGTGCCTTGCTTGCTGCTTAATCGATCGCACTGATGCGCCCATCCCAACTGAACCCTGTACGAAGCGCTGTGCCGTCACTAGCCTGTTCCTTTCCGGCTGATCTCGGCAAATAAAGCTTTTTATCTCGTCGACGTCGTGGGAGAAATGCAGGTCAGAACACAGAGCGCGACTGGACACTGGAGCCCGACATGGCCGTGGCATCGCACGAAACGGGACGGGACGGATCCAAAGAGCGCGCACGGGACGAGAGCGAGCGGCGCCTGTGTCGGCGTCGGTAGCTAGTAGCAAATGATACATGAGCTGAGACGCGATCGAGCTAGTTGTTTGCACGATCGCAAACAGAACGTTTAGTTTAGGGCCCGTCAAAATAAAGCCGCACATGCATGATGCATGCAGGAGTTGACTATAGCAGTGTGCCCCAAGGATCAACCTCTGCTTTGGAAGCAGGAGTACGCTGTATATTAGTAGTACACAGTACACACAACTGGAAGTGTACTGGAAGTGTGTAACTATTTTTTCCGTCTAGTTTTGCGTATTTTCTACATGATCTATGGCGCCACTTCTGCAAGTAGCTTTTCAGGTTCCGAAAGCAGGTTGATTTTGCTCTTTTGCAGTAGCGAGAAGCTGTCGTTGTTGAATTAACAAACCGTTTCACGTCACTTGGCGACGTACGCGGCCATCTAAATTCTAAAAGGAAGCGCGACGAGCAAGTGATGGCTTAACTATTTATAGATTGTATATGCCCAGCAGGGAAAAAGAAGACAATTCTTCACAATGCAAGAAGAGGTGTGGGCACCTTCCCCATGATCCAAGACACATCAGCGCATCCTAACTCTCCATCTTCACTACCCAAGGTCTATCAAGATCTATTGTGCCAGCTTTATGCCATTTCCAAAAAGGAGATATATAATTGCACACCCTTACTTTCCACCAAATGTGATTTGTCGTCAGCTGGGTTTTGCATTGACCCTAAAAATGCAGGCTCAACGTTTAACCGTGTAAGGCATGTTTTCTGAATAATTAAAAAGTAAACTTAATAGACCTATCATATTTTCCAAGTCTGGAGAAATTCGAAAATTTTTGTTATTGAATTTTGATGGCAGGACTTAACACAAGTCGCAATTTTTTCAGAATTCATCTGACAAATTTTGACGGCTCAGTGCTCGCCGTATATATAGAATCGAATATGAATATATGTAGCACCCAGCCAACCATCACATAGTAAACTTCATATTGGTAGATAGCTAGTTTCACACCGTAAGCCATTTCTTTGCAATTAATTGAGAGCCTCTTCAGATGCAAAAACATCTATCGATCTTTACTGTTGGGAGTCCAGTTTTCACTCATCTACCATGAAATAGTTTAGCGATCCTTAATCATCAATAGCATTCACTTTTCAGCCTTGGCTCTAATTTGGAGTGGTTTTAACTTAAACAAGGCTAAATAAAATAGTTGTTGTAATTAAAAATTAGCATAACATCTAAAAGGCCTAGTTTATTTTTTGAAGTGGTATACTAATGTTCCAAATTTCGGCATGGTTTATAAAATTTGGTAATGTGTAAATAACATTAAATTCATTAGCAATGTTTGGTACATAAATCAATTTAGGCAAATGTATTTTAATCAGTTTGGTTTTAAACATTGTATGCTTTGCACTCTTGTTATATTTTTACTTCATTTATTGAAAATTATTTAGCCCATAGATACTAGTATTAGATTTTTTTTAAAAAAACTTATAGTGACGAATTTATGAAAAATTGAAATTAAACACTACATCACATGGTTGGCTTATTGCCACATAAGCTTCTTGTAACTACTCTGATGAGTCCAATCTCTGAAAGAACAGCCGCGGGCCCTAGCTAGGGTGTGGGTGCAATCAGAACCATGCGGCTATGTCGTTTATCCTACACGATAAAGCTAGTCACCGTCCAGTCCAGAGAGCAATGTTTGCACGATAAGCAGCAGCCAACGAACCCATCATTTCTGCCTGTCAGCTAGCACATCTGCCCTGTGCTCGGAAGAGCTGGCAGCTGCAGCTGCAGCTGATGCTGCAGCGTTGCACTACCTCAGCTAACTGTGCTCTTGGTACTAGTACGTACTACAAAATTTTATTAATATTTGTTCAGCATCTAATTGAAATGATCAGCACACACACTTTCTCTCTCTCTCTCGCGCGCGCGCGCGCCTTGTCATTTGCTGCAGGGGATCGAACATATCACATGTGGGATGGTGTGTTGGTTTCTACTAGGACCAACACGTGTAGCTCATCCTTGTGTACCTCCATCATATCATTCATGCATGCATGGTTCTGAACCAGGCACGTCGATCAAACACGTCCGTGCGTCTGTTCATGTGCAGCGGGTGGCCTCTCTGTACATAGGAGTACCTACATCTACATGCATGGATGGCCATGGCCACTGTGCTTCGTGCCGGTTGTTGCTGTGTAAGCTTATGAAAGCCGGGGCCGCCCCTCTACTGTTTCCTCATGCACGGTCCGATCCATCGGGCCGGGATCGGCCAACACCGCACCGTACGTGACAGGCGAAAAACGTCTCTGTCCCGCTGATGGCACTTGCTTTTTATCGCATAGAATCTTGCAATATCTTATGCAATTCTTGTCGCGACTCGTCGTGAGACGACGACGACGGTACCGCCCTGGGCCTACACTGATATGGTCGGAGCAAATGGCCAGCATTCTTAGCTCTTCGATCGGCAGTGGTGAATGGAACGGATCATCATAAAACTGAACGGGACACCACCAATCCATCGTCATTAATTAGCGGCCTGACAGTGCACGACCACTCGTCCTTGCGATAATTAAGCAAGCAATCAATCAATCAAAACACACCAAATCGCGTTGTTCAGAGGCAGGCGGCAGGGCAGCAAACCATCAGCGTCACGATCGAGCGCATATACAACCCAACCCACACGTACCCATACGACGTCGCGGTACGCGCGACGTGCCCTGCGCTGCTGCCCCCAATAATGCACGCGGCCGCGCGGCGCAGGACAGACCCCCGCGAAGGCCGCGCTAGCTAAAGCAGGGCACCGCACGGCTGCCCGTCGGCGGCCGGGCGCTGTCGCGCGCGCGGACATGCCGGGGCGGCGACCGGCCGGGCCCCGTGGCGCGCGCGGAATTCCCGTGGCCGAGCGCCGCCCGCCGTCCCGCGCCCGTCACGGGCTCCACACGGCTCCCCCAGGCCCCGTCACGGCAATAACTCCGCGACGCGCCCCCGTGTCCGTGTCCCATGCCATCCCGCCCGTCCGTCGTCGCCCAGCCTACGCCGCCCCGCGCGGTCCACGGCCTACAGAGTACAGAGGGCTACAAGAGGAATGTCGGGTCATACGTACGGCCGTGCGGTCCCTTTCCTGCCCGCGCCCGGCGACTCCCGGCCGGCCGGTGATAGGTCCAGCGTACGTGCATGTAACGCCACGCCGTCGCGCGCCGTGCGGTGCGCGCGCAGGGGATGTGGTTTTTTGGCCACGCTCGCCGTCGTGCGTCTCGTCGTCGTCGACCGCTACCGCTGGGCTTCGTGTCGTATCCCGTCCCTGGCTGTCCCGTCGCGGAACATCAGCGGGCGTGGGAGCGCGGGTGGCCTTGACGCTACGACAATGCCCGCGACGGCGACACCGGCCGATGCGTCGTCGTCGCCGCGCATGGCCTTGTGCCGGCCTGCCCGGGCCGTCCGCCAGCAGCGTCGCCGTCGCGGGGGCCGCGACGGGAGGCCAGCTCTCCATCGGCTGATGCCTGATGGGGGGAAGGCAGGCAGCGTGTTTCCAGCGTTGTTGTTTCGCACGCGCGCGCGTACGCGGCAGTGTACCGCCCGCGCGGCCGCGCCGGGCGGTTCTTGGGACGCCCCGGCCGGCGCGCGGCCGGCTAGCTCTGTCAACGGCGGATCCATCGCGCGCCATGCCAACTACGATCGCGGACCCGCACACAATTATGCTTGTGTCGTGCCGGTTTCAGTCAGTCTACCGACAGACCTCGCAACCATTGCCTTCTCATGATGATGTCGCGCGCAAGCTAGGGGCCGTCCGAGTAACGAACTTTTCATTAGTGTGCAGTGTGTACACATCTGTCGTACTTGCAAATGCTCGTTTAATGTGTCGTTCCTCCGTCGCATCAAGCTAACATGGTGTGGTGTGCTTATGAACATCCATCGAAAACCTTTCCACTGAGCAGAGGCGTAAGGATTCAACATTACTGCATTGCTGTACATAATATTTTTCACCGCATATATACAAAAGAAAACCGATTTTAAAAGAAAAATCATGTTAGCCTTGTAGTATATATTCATGGAGGAATATATACAAAAGAAATCTGATTTTTAACACAATTCTGATTTAGCCCAGGAACATGACGTATTCATGAAGGAAAACATATATATATGTCACGCATGTATAAAGGTAGTATGTATATATATAGACATGCAGAGTGTGATCAGTGATGGATTATGCCTATAAGTTTGGACTGGCTAGCGGTGGGATACAGTAATGGCGATTATTGTTGTTTGATTTCCCTAACTAGGCCATGTGCAATATGTGGAGATGTTTTGTTTGGTTGACCACATAATTTTGAAATACAAAATATATAAAAAAATCCTAGCGGCGTGAGGGGTCAAAATCATGGTGGTTACTACTGAGTAGCATCTCCCTATGCTAGTAGGGATCGCGGGACGTGAGATGAGGACAAGAAAGTGCAGAGAAGAGAGTAGTGATGCGATTTAGGAGTTGGTCGGAGTTACTCTAAGGGGATGTGATTTTGGAATGGAATGGAGTTATCCTTAAGGCCCCTTGCTTGTAATAAGATCTTCTCTCAAATCTCCACCTCCCTCTTTCTTTCTTGTGACCAAGGTTATGCTAAACGGAAACGCTAAATAGTCGGTCATCTATTGTTTAGCGAGTAGTTGGGCTACATGGTTCATTTAAACGAACTAAAAATAGATTAAATGATATTAAATAGGATAAAACGGACTATACGGCCAACACAGTTGACTATTGAGTAGCGTGTACATGGTGCGTACATGGGCTACACGGCCATAAATCTGAGTCATTCGTAATTCAATAGTTGTGCTAAATGTTTATGTTTTGGGTTTGTTTTAAAAGTGTAGATATTGTGAAATTGGATTGTTCATTTGAAGTTTAATGCTCTCCCCTATTGTTTACTTCATGAATTTCTCCACAAGGAGCTGCAATGGTGCAAGATAGACTATCCATACCTACCTAGCAAAGTCAATGCCACGGATCGAGGTCCAGGTCAGAACGTAAGCAGCCACTCGCTAGTGTAACGCCATTAATACATAGCACTCTCATACTGTTTACTGTGTGATGGTAAGACCAACAACAACGACGAACAGAAGCGGACTTTATATTGGCATAAGCTAGGTTTGCTGTTCACTAGGGCATATCGTTGAAAACCTACCTGGGCCAGGTACAGCACCTGTATGTTTGACTTGTATATAAGTACTAGTCATAGGCTCAAAGGCTATATCTTATCCATGACGATATATCTACACTCCTATGATCTACAGTGCACGGATTATATGGGCCGGTCCTTCAACGTAACCAATATGCTAGTAGCAACTTGTTGCACACCGTGTTATCTACATTATAGATGTCAATGTCATCAAGAGGTCAACTGGTCCTGTTACCGGTGCCTTACCAAATTGCACAAAAAGTGTTGGTAGCTCCGTGCAACGACCTGCACGGTGGATCAAAATTGGTACTCCCTCCGTCTCAATTTTAAGTTGCCGTTGATTTTTGAATATGATGTTTGACTATTCATCTGTTTCAAAAAACTATATAAATATCATTTATTTTGTTATGGTTTTATTTACTATTATGAACAATTAAGGATGGTTTATATTTTTTAAACATTTTTATTATTTTTTATAGAAAAGAAGGTCAAACATCATATTCATAATTCAACGCCGGCCTATAATTTATGACAGGGAGCAGTATGTAAACGCTTTTAATTTGCACAATGCCGAACGGCATCTTGACTTCATAGATAGTGTGTCTTTGAAGTCATGGCTATCGCATCGCATGCACGCACGCACGAGTAATAAAAAGGATGCACAATATATGATGAAAGGTGTCCACAAGTCACTAGCTAGCAGTGCGATTGGTGTTCCTAAAAGGTCACTACCATGTATATCTAGTTTAACAAACTATACTATTTTTAAATGCTCATTTTAGCAAATAAGTACTACCTCTGTTTTTTTTTATTTGATACGGTTGATTTTTTTTCAAAACTTCGATCGTTCGTTGTGCAAAAAAATAAAAGTACAATACATGCTCAAATTAATTTTAACGATAAAGCAAATGACAAAAAGTTGATAGCTTACGATTTTTTTTTGAAAAAGACGAGCGATTGATTTTTTTTAAAAAATATTAACCACGTTAAATAAAACAGAACGGAGGGAGTATAATCTACTAAACTACACGGGGTGGGCGGAGACTTGCTATTCCCAGTACATTGAACTGATAACACAGTCATTTAATACATGCCACATGGCATTTTTATGATGTGGCAAATAGTTAAAGGAAGAAAAAAAAAGTTATATCTTGGCACGGATCATAGGCAATGAATCTTGAACCGCCCAAGTGCCCACAATCCATTCTCTCATATACATCTAGCATTTAATTATCTTGTGCAGACTAAGAAACGAGTTATGATAATATACGTTGGAATAGTTGCATCTTCTATGGTTCCATATGAAATTACAATTTTAGATATTATGAGACGATACAATGCATTGAGAATAGCCTTAGGAACCACCAATTCACAATTTTACAAAAGTGATGATTATAGGATCCATTTAGGGCGTGATTGATTACCATCCAGGCCAAGCTGCACGAGCATGGAGTCATGTAGACCGGTGGTAGCGCTAGGCTGAGAGAATGCAGGCAGCCTTGTTTGGTTTATTTTTCTCCTCATCCTAGCTCATAAGAGAGGATACAGGCTGGGTGTTATCTTATTAAACCTTAATCTATTTTATATTAAATAAGATATTTTATTATGCATTAATCACATGCTAATACGTCATTATATTGGCTGCACCCCACCATCCTTGCATGTGAGGTAAGGTCACTTTGGGCGTACCATTCAAGCTGCATGGTGGCATGCAGCCTGTATGATGGCGCACAAAATTTTTCATGCGATCTGCAACGACCAAACATGTCCATCATACATCACACGAGCCTTGTTGAGGCCTCATCCGCCCAACCAATCACGCCGGCCTAGTTGCCTAGCCTCCCTTTGCCAGGCCCAACACAAACAGCTTGCCAGACCAGGAGAGGAAATTCGCCTCTCCCACAAGCAAGGCACTCCAAAAACTTGCCAGCATAGGCTCCACGGTGAACTTGTTTCTCATCTCATCCAAACGAGCAGCTAGCATCTATGGGCCATAAGGCTTACTACATCTCTCGGGATTCAGGATTCGTCGTATAGAATCGTGGAAAGCAACAAGGCATGCATCTTTCCAGATTAAGGCTATCACGCGAGCATGAGCTAAATTTGGGAGTCATAAACAAGATTCAAGAGCAAGGTTTAGGCCACATACACGGCTACAATTACAATACACAAGGATCCTTCGAAAAACACCAATAACTGGGGGTTATGGCAATTTGACAATAAACGTCGACGCAATTCCCCACTACTTGAAAGTCACAAAACACAAATAAGCACAGTAAATTGGGAAGTGCCCCAATAATGCAGCGCGCGAGATGTACACACAGTCGCCCCAGGCGGATAAATTAAAGCCGCGGACAACAAATAACATGGCGCCGTCAACGGAAAGGAGGCACAAGGTCGCATGCGCCAAAAGGGCAGCACGCACCTTTCTTCAGAGGTCACCTCTGCTGCATGGCGAGCGGGGTGAGCACTGAGCTACCCCGGCCGGTGAGAGTGCGGGGTGCGCTGGGCGTAACAACCGCGCGCTTTTACAGTCACGTCGTGCATGACAGACATGGCGAAAAGGGGAGCACGAGCTGCGGACGAGTCGTGTCCCCGAACACGAGCAGCGGATAAAGCTACGTACCAGTACAAGAAAAAGTGGGCAGGGCAGGGCATATGCGCGAGGCGACCGAGGGCTAGGGTTCAGTGATGCCAACCGTGGAACCGGGTATATTGGTACAAGTACGTGGACACCAGGGTGTGGTGATGCACAGCACAGGGGCAGTCGTCGCAGAGAACACGGGTTCATGGCCGCCGCGTGTGCCGTCTCCATCAGTCCATCGCGGTTTGTTGGTGGTGAAGAAGGTTCAGTGGCCCGTGTGTATGGTGCGGCCGTGTTTGGCCACTGGTTTGACGGGGTAGCCAGGGGAGTAGTAGGCTAGTAGCAGCGTGCGTGCATGCAGAAATGTTTGCGAGGCGTCGTGACACGTGAGTCCATTTTCTCCCAATGAATGCAGCTGCAGCCCTTGCATTTTGGGCCCGTGATCCCGAACAAAACGCAGCTTTGGGCCCCCATCCTCTACCTCTAACGGGCTTTAAGAGCCCAGTGGGCTTTTATCAGGCGGCACGTTCAGTCCATGTAATACACAGTTGTTGGCGGCCCAGGCCGCGGTACCGATGGTCCAGGCGCACGGCCCGCAGCCCAACCCAACTACGCGCGTCCGACAAGACATGATACCCTCCTCGTCGTCAAATCCACACACGCAGACACCGCAAGCACCAGAGCAGCGAAAAGGTCCTCCGAATCAGTTCACCGTTCTTCAGGCGACGCGAGAGGAATACTTGTCCGGATCTCGCGACGTCCGGAACACGAGCTCCGCTACCCGATACCCCTCACCCGGCGTTGACAAGGATCGGCAGGTCCGCCGCCCGAGATCAGCCGGCCTCGACCGCCGCACCGGAGATCAGATCAGGCCACCTGCGCCAATACCCCCAAAGCGACGTGGTTTCGGAACAAGGATCGGTTGAGTTGGAGAGGGAAATCTTCTTTCGTTGGTAGAGTACGTAATTTGACCTGCTTGCTGCCTTTACGTTGACAAGCGAATTGAAGCGCGCGAGAGTAGATCGGCGAAGGCAGTCAACATCAGCTGCAGTTAGGACTTTGCAGAGCAGGGCAGGGCTGACTGACGTTGGTTCACCGGAACCGGAACCGGACGACGCGCCTTTCGGGTGGCCGGCCCGGCCGCCGCGCGATTTGCACCGTCAGAAACTCAGAATAATGCTCCCTCACTCACGGCGACCCCGGCTTAAAAAACGGCCGCGAACGAGCGATTACGTAAGAGACGAAGACCTGTTTGTACTGTTCCTGTCGACGACGACGACGACGTTGTCAAAGCAGCTACTACCTCATCAGGATAGACTGATAGGGTGCTTACAAGGGTTCAGCACTTCGGCGTGACGCTGCCTGTTGTTTACAAAACGATTATTATTACGCGGAACGAAGGCTCCAACGGCTGGAGGCCGTAACTAACACCCTGATTAAACAACTGATGAACTGGTCTGGACAGCAGGTCCCCGTGAGGCTGCGACGTCCCGCGCGCGCTGTAATTTAGCGGCGGGAAGCCACTGCTCCCGCCGGGATTCTGCGCCCTAAACCCGGCTTTGCATTGCATTTGCAGGCAGGACCTGGACTGGGCGTCGCGGCAGCAGGTGGCTCTGCCCCCGGCAACCACCGCGCCCCTCTTTTTGTCTTCCTATGACAACGATGTGAACTGTGATGGCGACCCGATCTCGCGGCGGGGTTTCGGTGCCACGGCAACGACGATGCTGCCTGCCCGCCTTGGCTGGCTCCGCACTGCTGCCTCACCCTCACTCAGATACTTGCTAATCGTGATCCTATAGTTAGTTTATATGGTGTCTGCGGTTGGACGAGTTCGTTAGATCCACTCCGGTTTAGGGGACTGAACCGATCCACATCCACACCTATTGGAATTCCACACCTATTTGTAGGGGCTGATAGTTGATGATTGACTGACCTTCCGTGTTTGTTTCTGTGTTGATCCCAGGTGCAGACCGCCGCAGGGCCAGGGATGCTCATATCTGAACCTGAACTCGGTCAACCGTACCGGCACGCGTGTCAGAGCCCGGTTGACGCAGGTCATCAGGCGACATTTTTAGCATCGCCTTTGAGGGCAATGATGATGGCTACGTAGAAAGCCATTTGAGTGGAGACCTGGAGTGGAGGTGGATAATCAACACAGAGCTGATCGTGCAACTGAACTGAACCAGCATCGATCGGGCACAAAGCTCAAAGCGTACTCTCTCTCAGATTCAGCACAGCCGCGAGCGTGACTGGCAGTGTTGGGATCGGAGCACCGCCGCGCCGGAGTACGGAGTCGTCTCTCTTTTCCGCCGAGTCGTCGACACGCAGCCTGCCCAGCAGAGGAAAGATAAACCTGCTGTGGCAAGAGATGATGGGCGGCCAGGCCAGGGCAAGCGTTGCCCGTGTAGACGTGTACGTTCCGTCGCTTTCGTGCGGGGTCGGCGACTCGATCGGCATCCATCCATCGGCGTCTCCGCGAGACTAGAATAGAGGGGTTGCCTCTGGCTGGCTCTGGCTAGCTTATAGCCAGCCACCCAGGGCATCAGGCCCAGGCCTCGACGGCAACCGGAATCTCGCCGGGCCCGTGTCCACGTACGCCCTGGGCACGCGTGCTCCGGGGCGGCCCCGCGCTCCCGCCGCGCGCGCCCCCTTACAAGTGCGCTCGACGTCGGCGTGACGTCGCGCCCCCGATCGATTGCGCTCCATCGTCGACCTCCGGCTGATGCATGCGGCGGCTCCTTCGTTTCTCTCGCACATCAGAGTGTCGTCGTCTACAGCTTACAGAAAAGTTCACAAGTACGTAAAAAAAATCTTCCAACAGGCCAGCAAGAGCATACACATACGGTACGATAGAAGGATCTTGGAAATGGTGACATATCATACGGAGTATATATGCAGGAACGGAAAAGCGGACGAAAAGGAAAATAAAATCCAATGATCGGTACGTTGATAAGCGCGCATGTCGAGGCACAAGAGGGTCCACGAGCGCAACAACGCTGTCTCGGGGCAGCCAGCCCAGGGTACATCCCGCGCCTCGTCTCCTCGCGTTTGTCTGTTGCTGAAAGCAGACGACAGAGGGGTGGCAAACAGGATGGATACAGGGCCCAAATCTCAGTCGTCTTTGGACACACGCACACAGAGACATTGATTATGCTCAAGGCTCCAGCTAGCCTGTACTCCTACCTGCATTGCACACCTCAAGACAAGGTCCTAGAATTATGGGTTTTGCATTATCAGCGTGTTAATTTTTGTTAATATTCCTGGAACCCTAAAGCTCGTGAGCTCGCGGCACAAAAGCTGCGGCCGCCTCTCCCATGGCCGGACTGGTAGTGCTTGCAAGCCTATTAAAAATTTAAAACCCTGTCTGCATGCGTTGAGCTTGCCTTTTTCGCATGGAAATAAGGGCAGTTCAGGTTTCAATTCAGAAGGGTAGTGAGAAAGTGGAAACAGAAAGGGAGTCTATACTCTCCTTTCCCGATTAATTAGCTGCTCAGCTTCCAGCATCTTCGCCTTTGGTTAGTCCATACATCAGTAAGTAATGCAATATCAGTCGTACCGTATGTGCCGCTGAATGATATGGATAAGCATAATAAGCTACGAACCGAATGAACTATATGCGATTGCAGCAAAGCTTCCAAGAAAACAAAACTGCAGCTAGCGGTTGGTTTCTTCAGAATATTTTGAGTGGCTGGAAATCGACAGCAGCAAGATATATCGAGCCCTGCTTTCAGGAGACGAAGCCTTGTTATTGGACGAAACTAGCGATCCAGATCTTCGTTTTTGGAGGCGATCGAGATGCCATCATGGGTACGAAGGTCCCCTCTTTTTCATACCTGTGGTCCAGTAGAGGTCGCCCCTTGGTGAAGCAATAATACCTGCGAATATTTTACGCCATCTCAACGACAAAACGAGGCATCTTCAATTCGTTGTTACATTAACTACATTACTAAGCACTGTGTAAAATAAAACAACAATTTTCATGCAGTCGTTATTCCTTGTCAGAGACTACATTCTTTCTTTACCCATCAATCAGCATTCAGCAATGAGTTGCCATTAAAAAAGATTAGGCATGCGCTGCCAAAATAAAAGGCACATCTTGTTTCACATGTGTGTGCATACTGAAAATGTCACTTGCATGCCAGCCGGTTCATGCCACTAGAGCTGATGCTGCGTCTTCCTACTACACATTGAGCCACTGCCTTGACTACACATGGACATGCTGTGAGCCTTTCTGCCGAAGTGATTTAGACGGAGACCAACTTGGTAGATCGTCCGCCGATAAGTTTTTTGACATTACACGAACCGGACCCCATTTCTCTACCTCGTCTTGTGGAAGAAGCCATGCATGCATGAAGCTCGTGTACCACTGAGCGAACTAATAGTAGGCAGGATTACAAGAAGTAGTATGCCGAAAAAGAAGCTTGCTGTGTCTTGGTGCTCAAAAGTTTTCTCCACAAGTTAATCCAGCTTGCAGCGGCAAAAAGATGCTTTTGAGCAAAGTTCGGTGTAATTCACGATGCATATGTACCGGTCTAATAAAAAAACTATACATGAAAAATATCACCAAATTGTTTGTTACAGTGTCATCAAGAAACAAAGAAAACTTAGGCTCAAAAAAAAAAAAGAAACAAAGAAAACTTGAATATCCTATCCCCTTCTAAATTATGCTCTCCAATCACAAAAGAGTATTGCTTTAGACATCGCCGTATATAACATAACGTGTATAAAATTACGGATCTGACTAGTAATTATTATAACATAACGTGTACAAAATATAGCAATTATGGTAACTGGTAATATTAAATTTGGAGCTGCTTTTTAATAGAAATATGGAGATATAACATTTCTGAAGTTCATGATATGCATCTAAAAAGGTATTGATGGTAAAAAAATTAAATGGTTGACTATGTGCGTAACCCAAAATGACAAAGCTTTTTATGTTTGTGGTCACACGGTATTATTTAGAGAAATTTATATGCAAAATTACGATTCATGTGAAAAATCCTACATCCTAAGAATTTATATGCAATTTCCCTGATGCTCGCTAATGAAGCATGCCACCGCCCTCGATCATATCTTTGGTTCGGGCTGTATCTACTATCTGGAGAAGCTCCTCAGCTTCCCATGGACATGAGGACCCCACTATGGCTTCCTCGTGGAGTCTTGGCCTTCAAAACTCATCCCATTCCAAGGGAAAGGGAGGAGAGAGGACATAAAAGGGAAGTATAGAAGAATTTCAGAGTTCATTGTAACGACGGGAGGTCATGAGTGAGTTAACCATCTCATTCGTACTTTTCACAAAAGAGCAAAGCGGCAGCCACATGATTTCCCTTTGTACAGAAGCAAATACATACTCCTATATACTATCAATCGACCTCGTGCGCTAGCTGAGGTCAAGAAGTCCAAGGAATTATGCAGGACCTAGTACTACCAGTTGTACAATAATTCATCGTTTAGGCCACGCCACATGTTTGTAATCTCAGGTAGTTTATTTTGGATAGAGTTTCTCATGGGTTCTGAAAGCCGCATGCACCTTTAGCTCAAGCAAAGTTGGTTAGTTTTGGAAGGGGCTGCAGTCAAGCTGCGGTCGTATACATGTTTGTGATCATTTTGATGTGCAAGCCATACTGGTCAACTTCCTAGACAATTGACTTGTGACAAAATTGTATACGGCATCGACTACGACGATCTTGAGTTACTGACCACCATCCGAGGTTGCTTATAAAACCATATTTGGGATTTGCATATCTTTTGGTGAAGTGGTAAAAGAGTAGAGTTTTTTTAGTCCTCCAGAGGTGCTAATTTTGAAATATCTTCACCTCTTTGTTTAGAAGGATGTATGCATGAACGCAATCCCATTAAAATATAATATATAAGGTGTTATCTGATTCGGCATGGTCTCTAAAACTATATTTTGACATACTTATTTTATAATTTATATTATGACATTTCTCATAAGAATGGCATATATAACCATGAAAGACTACAGTTCAAGTGTGAATCCATGATATAATTTATGTATAATAAAAGTTGCATCATGTGCAGTTAAACTTAATTCAAAATTCAAATTTTATGAAGTTTGATTCTTGATGCGTACTTGCATGTGTTATCTTTCTATTTCTATTACTGATTGAAGACTCCAAGAAGAAACTGTTTATGAGAAGTGCTAGAAAAAATGTAAAATTTAAAATCAGAAATACCTAACCATTCATCTATTCTACCATTTTGTAAATAAATTTCTTTTATAATTCACTAAAGTCCTAACAGTCGGTAAAATTTTAGTGGAAGAGGTACTCCTGGTACCGGTTAGTACTTTTCTAACCACATTAAAACGCTTTGAAAAAATGAGAAACGTCCATCGAGCGTAATCCAATATGGTTTAAAAATAAACGGTACCATAGAAGAGATACAAAATGGTACTAAATAGGTAGCACCGTACCATGCAAAAAGGGGGGCCAGTACCTTTTTTTAATTTATAAAATATTGCTAGTAAAAATTCAATAGAAGAGGTACCGGTGAAAACGCCTCTTTTTTTTTTTCCAGTAAAAGAATGTATCGAGATCTTCCCTGCAGTGTATACATGGATGACTAATTTCTTGACCAAGAACTGACCATATATAACCAAATCCTAGAACCTCATCACCTAGTTTTTCTTGACAAAACCTGTCGAATTGTTAAGAAAAGCAAAAGGGAATGAATGTAGGACCGTTCATGACGATTAGCTACTCCGTTGGGTCCCAATCCCAAAGGTCAGCCTCCTGCCTCCCTATACAAGTCCACCATGGTTTGATTGATGCTCAAAGCACACCGCGCTGTGCCCTTCATATACACCCAGATTCCCCTTCCCCCCTTTCCTCCCGTTCCATCCAACTTTCTTCCACACCTCGAGCGAAACAAAAACAGCACCAGCACCACAGCACAAAAGCCACCAGGGCAGGCCAGCCAGGGAGATCCATCGTCCCTCCAATCCATGGCCGACGAGTGGTGGAGCAGCACCTCCCACAGGAGCCATGGCACGTCGGCGTGCTCGGCCGTGCCGCCGCTCACCGTGGTCACGGACAGGGTGGCCTGCGGCTGGACCTCCCCCACCGCAGCCGCTGAGTCCACGAGCTCCATATCCTTCCAGGACCCCTACAGGAGCTCCACGCATCAGCAGCAGCCTCTATCCGATGCCGCCTCGTCGCTCGGTGATCCACACATGGACTGGACGCAAGCCTTCTTGTAAGTTACTACTAGCTGTTTAATTCGTCGCCCATCTCTCTTCCTCATCATCCATGATCCATCCATGTGTGTGCTTTGGGGCTTTGAGCTGCTGTTGCTATTATTGGCTAAAGCATCCGATCTTGCATGACCTTAATTGTTTAGAAGCGGGAGGAGCGATACCAGCTTCCAAGCCGTGCTCCAGGACGACATGGTTCGAGCACAGCCGGCGGGCCACGACCACGATGAGACCCCATCGCCGATGAACCACCCATTAATCAGGGACACCATGAGCGCCGCCGGCTGTTTCTTGGTTGACCACCACCATCACCAGGCGCAGCTAGCGGCGGCGTCGCCCTACGGCACGGGACCATCGTCGCAAGCTCTATTCGACGACACGGCGGCGGGGCAGAATAGTATTTCGGTGTACGGTGACAACCAGTGCTCGGTCAGCTACGACGACGCCTGCACGGCGTCGATGCAGTTTCCTCAGCTGCTGAAGCCCTCGGTGCCCGCGTCGCAACAAGGCGGCAGCGGCGGCGGCGGCGCTCCGACGATGCAGTACTTGTCCGGCAGTTGTCTGCCTTTCGGCGGTCCGCTACCGTCGCAGCTTCTCTTGCAGGCCCTGCAGACGACCAAGCCCCATAGCCGCAGCTCCAACGCGAGCTCTCTGACGGCGAAGGTAAGACATGCATGATGGAGCTCACAGTCATAGCCTATCTAGGGTTTTCACCAAGCCATATATTGCTTTGGTTCCGCTTGCTTGCACTCCAACAATCCCGGGTCGGTCTTTCTCTGTCCAGGACGCCTGCTGCTCATCACCGGCGACGAGGAAAAGCGCCGTCTCCGAGTCGCCTGCCGCCGTGAAAAGGCCACGGATCGAGGCGCCATCGCCGCTGCCGACTTTTAAGGTGAGGCGTGATCCGATTAGAGGTTTCTCCCTTTAATGCTTCAGCTCAGCAGTTCGATCGCTGCGTCTCTTTTTGTTCCCTTTGATGAATGACAATGCATCGACGATGGATATGATGGCCTTGGAGTCTGGACTGCTGGACGACTGAATTTTTTGCTCTATCCTTTTTCCTGCTCGCTTTTGTGCTGCAGGTGAGGAAAGAGAAGCTGGGGGACAGAATCACTGCGCTCCAGCAACTAGTCTCGCCTTTTGGAAAGGTATTAGTTCTTTGCGTTCTTGCGTCAATATAATTCTCTCCCATTCCTCGTCGCCGTTAAGATTAACATCTGAGAGAGTTCTAACAAGGGATGTTAGAAGTTAGACCTCATCTTGAATAATGACCTAACGCACCATCTTATGGTTATTATGCTGGCCATATATACTTTAGACTGATACCGCATCGGTTCTTCACGAGGCCATCGAATACATCAAATTCCTTCACGATCAAGTTGCGGTGAGTATCCAAAATGACATCGAATACGTTGTTTTTTTTTTCGCCAATTTAGCTAATCCATATTATCATATTGTGTTTACATACTACCTGCAGTCACTGAGCTCTCCCTACTTGAAAAATGGGATTCCCTTGCAACAATTCCAGCAGAAGGTATGCACACATGCTTTCCCACAGTTCCTTACAAAAATTATTCATCAGTAGTCTTCATAGTGCACACTCCATATATTGCATATGTTCTTACATATCATTTTGCTCCTCAACTAGGGCTCGGAGGATGATGCCAAGGATAACGGTGACAAAAAGCAAGATCTGCGGAGCCGGGGCCTGTGCCTTGTCCCAGTGGCGAGCACGTACACGGTGGCGGCCGAGACGGTGCCGGAGTTCTGGCACCCTACATTTGGAGGCACATTCCGGTAGAGATATTTAGCTGCTAGTTTAGCAAGCTTGCATTGCTACTACAGGGTACACGTGCAGGCGTACGTGCTAATTAACAGCAACGACGACGTGTACTTGTCCGTGGATTAATTACACGCAAACGCAGCACAGGGTGTTTAATTAAGCTACTAAAACAAAGCAAAGCCATGTGTTTTTATCGAACTAAGTTTTGTACACAGATAGACGGTGGTGATCAACTATTTTTAGTAGCAAGCTGACTAGCCTGACACGAAAAGCAAGAATCATGATGTCGCTCAAGCAATCGAAAGATGATTTTGAAGGGAAAAGACTGCTAGCTGGAAAACGGTGGTCTTCCACGACAGGCCAACTTAAGTAATGTACTTATAACATATATGCTGGATCAGGTGCAAAAGAGAATGATGAATTGAGACCGTGCAAGGGGCATATATGCTCGTATATATATGTGACTTTGCAAGCGAATAATGCATGGTAGCTATGTATAAATTAGCATTATATATTGTACTATATATAGTATATATGAACTGGTTGGCGTTGGAAGGGAAAGTTGGGGGGCAGGTGCCAACATTTGGAAGGAAAAGCAGGAGCGAGGGGATTAGTGCAGATGGCTGACAACAGTCAGTGCAGCATGAACAATGATGCTAATCTCATCATATCAGAAAGTACGCGCTCGAAAAGGGTAAATACCAAATCGATAAATGTACTTATTTTGTCTAGTTCTTTTTAGGACGCAGACCCCAATTTCAGCTGGTTTCTATGCACCATCGGTACTAAGTCACCCTAGTTTTGTTCTAAGTCAAACTATGTGAAGTTTGACAAAGTTTATAGAAATGACAGTTAACATTTATGACACCAATAAATAGGTACCTTATGAAAATATATCACATGATAAATCTAAAAGTACCTATTTGGTATTATAAACGTTGGTATTCATTTCTACAAACTTGGTCAAGATTTAGATTACTGTTGACTTAAGTCAAACTAAAGTCAACTTTTTTTTTTTTTTTTGGAACGGATGGAGCATCTACTAATAGAGGCATATTTTTGTTTCTTTAAGACGAAGGGGTGGATATAGTAAATTCAAACCCTGCGTCATATTCATAGAAGCATGCACATATATAGCCAAGCGTGGGGTATCTCCGTTAGGGATGCAAGCGGAGCGGTTAAAAGGCCTAGCGGCACTTGCATCCCTAATCTCCGTGTGTCATCGTCGCTATACTTAGTTCTGAGAAAGATGTTAATAACTCATACCATTTGTCATTCAGTACTTACAGTAAAGTTATTACTAAATTAATGGATTAGGGGTGGGCTGGATCCATCTCAGTTCTCAGGTAAGCTTGGTAACAGGCCCTAAAATTGAGTTTACAAAATTTAACGATTGAACTCCAAAAGGCCCAAACCCCAGAGGGAAAGCAAGGACGGCGTTGGATCACGCATGATTGATGATTCGTTCAGTTCTGGTTCTGCCCTTTCGAGGTGATTAAGATCAACTACTTCTTGGCTTTGCCTCTGCTAGTGACAAAGATCAATCACTTATAATGAGGAAGTCCCCTAATAAGATGATGTTTAGATGCATGGATATGGTGTTGGTATATATAGGAAAATAGGGCCATGATAAACCATATATATATCCCTTGTTTCTATAAAAGAGTTAGGGAAATAGACGAGCAATCACATATCCATTAACCTTAAAATCTCGCAACAGGTTGCGGCCGCACCTGTTATCGGACAGACGAGGGGGCATCTAGATTCGTGCGATTCGTGCGAGGGAGACCGCGCCCCGCGCGCCAGGCACCGAGAACAATGTCAATTTCTCGCGAGAAAACATGGGTGTGTTTCCGCCTCCAACCTCCGTCCGTCCGCGCTCTTCCTCCGTCAATCGCTTCCAGTGGCCTGCTTCCCCGCTTCCCAACCCTAGGTCTGCCCATTTGAAACCAACTATACGCCTCCTCCATCTCTTCCCCCCGCGCCGCCGCCTCACCAAACTCCTCTCTCCGCCGCCGCCGACGGAGACGATGCTGTTTGTCCCGCCGTACCTGCAGCCAAAATCAGCTCCAGCTCTGCTCGTCCTCCTCATCCTCTCTCTCTCCCTTTCTCTCTCTCTGTCTCTCTCTCCTTCACGCTCGATTCGGTGCTGCAAGATCCGCCCAGCCCTGCTTGTTCTCTTCCTCCACCAAGACCACTATCTAGAAGACCCTCGAGATTGAAGGTATGCAGACAAATCGCAGCAGTTCTTGAACCCCAACCCTCACATTTTGCTCCCCCAACGCTCTGTTACCTGCAACTGAATCAATGTTTAATTTTTACGTAAACTGTTTAATGTTAGAAGATACAGCAAGCTTTACCCCGTGATGCAAAACCATATTGTATTCGTCTTTTGCTTGGCCACTGCTTTGAGAATTGTTTTTAGGGGATTTCTCCTGCAGACCAAGGTCACGGCAATCCTCCAAACTGTTGAACCAACTTAGAACAGGATGTGGCTTTATAGTATTTTTTTCATCGCCAGATTTGAACTGGAGAATTCGGTGTTCCGGTTGGGGTCTGCAACTAAATATGCTCGCCTCCGCTCATATCTCCTGTTTCAAATACGCTTGGATCTGCAACTAACTGGATTTTTCAGCAATTGTTCTCTGCATTGTTGTAATTCTTTATGCTGTGGTTGATGTAAAATTCTTTGTAGAAATAAACCATTTAGTTAAAACAACCAGCTTTATATATTGTCGACTATTTTTTACTTTTCTGCGTCACCCTTCTGGAGGAAGCATGTGCTAGGTAGAGAAATAAAAATATTTTTAATTTATTTCGGGATGCATGCTTCTTTGGTGATGCTGAGACACCAAATTTAAACTTAAATAAATGTCCATTCTTTTCAGTTCTGCCATTGTTCAGTAATGTCAATCTAAAACAACCGTGTATATCAGCAGCCAAGAGCTCCTCAACCTATCGATTCGCCGAGTTGATCTTTGCGCCCCTGAAAACTGCATGCGTTGAGATGGCTATTCAATGAACGGATCAATGGATGGAGGTGCTGGGGACGAGCACACAAAGGTTATGCAATCTTCTGGGGCTGCTGCCCCCCGGTTCTTTGGAGATCTACACTCTGCTGGGAGTCATGGTCAGTTGATGTGCTTCTTTTCCCGTACCTTTGTCGTTTGTTTGTTATATTTTGTCGCATAAGTATATTCCGTTCACATCTGGTCTTGAGTATATTGAACTTTTTAGTCACAATTATAGTGGTTCCCAACATTCCTTCAGTTATTGGGGCAAGTCGCAATTAGGCCGCCAAACAATAAGCCTGCCAATCAATCGGTTCCTAACATTAAGCGTCTATTTGACATGGGGTATAAGTTAAGGTAATGATAGGCGCGTTCCAATAAAAATTGTTCTAACTAACTTCATGCGATTAATCATTCATGACCTCATGCTCTGAATATATTTTTTCCACTGCAATCGGTGGTGGGCTCTTGCATGGTTTCGTTCCTAATTTCTGTTAAAAACGCAGGCCCGTTGCAGGAGCTCGTGAGGGTTTTCTCTGGAGGTGCCTTTGTAGATAACTGTCACACTACGGTGTGTTCTGGTTTTGATGCGTTGGGACTGTCTATTGGAAGCAGAGATTTATGTGCAACGCAGGGCAGCCCGTCTGGGTTTGGTCATGAAGAAAATGGAGGGTACTTGGGTGGGGAAGAGTCAGATGGAGAGGACAGTGAAGAGAATGCGGATGAAGAATGCAATACGCAACAAGAAACAACCTACCACCTTGTTGACCCTATTAGCATTGAAGATTTTGTTCTAGGACGGGACATTGATTCTGGTGAGCTGAAACTAGGGATTGATGACACTGTTGAAGGGGATGGTTATTGTCAAGAGACTTCTATCGAATCTGATGATTTGATCGAGTCTGGGGATGAAGAGATTGGCGGTGGCCTGGGTTCTGGTGTGAAGGGTGTGCCTAATGTCTTTTCTGGTGAACATCTCCGATCTCACAAGCTTGGTGATTGTGGCTGTACGAGTGAATTGATTGCTCAAGAAATTGCTAGTACGTTCACAGATGGGGAGCAAACTGGGATTAAGAAAAGGTATTGAACTAATTATCCGTTGCATTTCTTCATTAGTTGTAAGAAACCAAATCCGCATGATGTGCTTAGTACGAACACATCTTTTTTTTTTCATCGCTCGATCTTTGTGATTGATCATTATGAAAACCTTGCAGGCAACGTTTTGCTACAGGAAGTAACCCACCAGACTGCAGGGCACCTCGGAGCATGGGCGCTGTAGAGATTGCAATGAGGACAGCTGGCCCCGGGTCCAATGTTTTTGAACCGGTGAAAGGCATGGTGTTCGATTCGAGCGAGGAGGCTTTTGAGTTCTACAATTTGTACTCCTGGGAGGTTGGGTTTGGCATCATTGTAAGCCGTTGCAGAGGCAGGAAGACAGACTCCAGTTATCGTTCCATGCAGGAATTTGCTTGCCAAAGATCGGTGAGCTTGATTTGCAAACGCTGGTTCTTTTATCTAATTGATATCCAATGCTTATATTCTACCAAGTGAACATTAACGATCATCATCTTTTGTTTCGCAGGGTACTGAGAAGAGGGCCAAGACTGCCACTAGGAAGGTTGGATGCAAAGCCAAGATTAGGTTGCTTCGTACTGGAGATGCTGGCTGGTACATAGCAGAGTTTGTCGGCGATCATAATCATGAACTGTCCACCGGCTGCTGTGAGAAGAGGGAGTGGAGGTCACATAAGAGGATCGACCCATATACATTGGATGTAATTAGGCACCTGAGGCAAAATAATGTTAGTGCAACAAAAGTTCGTTGCATTATCGGTTCAATGTATGGTGGTATGAAGTCCTCCCCTTGTACAAAGAGGTCCATCCGTGCCATTTGCAGCCAGATTGCTAGGGAACAGATGGACGATGATGTCGTCAAAACATTGGAACTTTTCAAGAGAATGAAAGCCAAAGATCCTGGATTCAAGTGGAGTGTTGAGCGTGGACCGGATGGCTCGATTGTAAGTTTGATGTGGTGCACCGGTAGGAGTGTCCAGAAGTACGCAACCTTTGGTGATGTCGTAACATTCGACACAACATACTGCACTAACTTCTACAGGATGCCTTTTGGGCTATTCGTGGGGGTGAACAATCACTTTCAGACAACCATCTTCGCCGGTGTCCTGATGAAGTATGAAACCAAAAAGAGCTTCAAGTGGGCCTTCCATGAGTTCATTGAACTAATGGGGTTGCCGCCGCCTCAGACTGTACTAACGGGTTAGTCACTATAGAATCTATCATTTTTTTCCTATCTTCAATGGAAGGGGAATGAGCCTGTACGTTCTGGAATATCTGTGGCACCTAATTTCTATTTCGTTTGCAGACCAATGCAAGGCGATGACAGTTGCAGTTGGCGAGGAATGGCCCGACACCTTCCACTTGTGGTGCAAGTGGCATGTGTTCAAAAATATAAGGGAGCACTTGGGCCCGACTTACACAAAGAATGCAGCTTTCCGAGATGAGTTCTATTCTATCGCTAACGAAATGTTGACAAAGGAAGAGTTTGTGCATGCATGGACAGATTTGGTTGAGAGATACAAACTAAAAGACAACCCGTTCATGATAAGGGCTTTCCAATGCAGGATGAAATGGGCTAAACCTTGGGCCAAGGGGAATTTCTGCGCCGGGATGACTAGCACCCAACGTAGCGAGAGTGCTAACATGATGTTGAAGAAGTTTGTGCCACGGAACTCGTCAATGAACCATTTTGTATCTCAGTACACCATGTTGTTGCATGATAGGGATATGGAAGAAGGAAGACAGGAGCACCAAACAAAGCAGGTATGGTCCAGGTTATAGTATCCGCGTGGTTAGTTTTCTTTGCCTTCTACCATAATTGGACTGAACCGAAATCGGAAATTCGTGATTATTGACTTGAGCCCCTGTTGTTTGTTTGTTCACAGCTTGATACTAAATATACTCGCATGTGGCCTATCGAGAGGCATGCTAAGAAGATATATACCAGCATGACATTCAATTTATTCCGCCAGCAAGTAGACAAGGCATCAAGTTTTATTGTGACAGCAAAGGGCGTAGATTCATCTTCGTCGTCAGACTGCAGGGACTATTACGTCGTTTCCCACCACAATCCTTCCACTAAACAGAGTTGGTACAAGAAGGAGTACAAGGTTCATGTGGTTGGGGGAGGCAAAAGATATGTTTGTCAGTGTGGTTTTTTTGAACACATTGGGATCCTATGCTGCCATACGTTGAGGGTAAGTTTTGGGGGTATTTCTATGTACATAAAATTTTTTTCTCTGTGCAGTCACCAGCCGCCCATTTCTGGCAACTAATATGTTTTACTGCTCAAATACCGCAGCTGCTGATTCTTTTGGACGTTGCAACGACACCAGATGCACACATCGTCACTCGATGGACACGGGAGGCAAGCGACGTGGCTCCGCTGACATTGGAAGATATTGAAGCACACCAACAGGGCTCGGAGCCGCTGACAATATGGCAGGCTCGACTCAATGCAAAGGCATTGGAGGTTGTGACTAAAGGTAACAGCTGCAAGGAAACTGTGAGGGCTGTTATTAAACACATTGGTTTCGCCTTGGAGGAGGTTGAAGAGATTTTGAAACTAAGGGCAGGTGGTGAATCTACCGACGCAGGATATGACATCGTTACTGACATGGAAACTGATGCAGAGGCACCAAGTGGAAATAGGTATGGAGCTGCTGGGAGCAGTGCTGGGCTAAGTGATTCTGAGATTCTCAAGTTAACGGCTCCATCGATTGAAAGAGGTCGTGGAAGGCCTAGATTCAAAAGATTTAGATCAGGAGCAGAAATTGCGATGAGAAAGGGGAAACATCAGTCGGACTCTAGGATCCCAAAGAAGCAAGCTGCTAGTCGGTCTGAGAACAAGCGTAAAACAAATGGGGTAAAAGAAAGGAAGCCTGAGGAACCCGGTAAGCGGGTAGTGTTACCTTACCAGAGCAGCTTCTGTACCAAGTGCTCGAAACCTGGCCACACTAGGAACAGGTGCAGTTCGTCCGGAAAGTCTCAAAAAAGGTCCTCTGTTGTTGAGCCTGGATTATATGGTGGAACCAAACACTTGTGCGCCAGGTGTGGGCTGAAGGGCCACAGTGACCAGGACTGCCTTGTGGCTGTTGATGATGATTACTTTTTCAAATAGACATGTGGTTTGTGCTTTACATTTTGGACATCTTAATGATTTTTCTGATGTTAGACTAATGTCGCTGACATTGCCATAACTGTTGGCATTGGAATAGAATTGATGGATTCTATGTAACCGACCATATTATGGATGGTACTCATTGTTGAACTATGTTGATTGCTAAATATCATTTACGCTTTTCTGGTGGATGGTAGTTTCTTAATCGTTTTAATGCAAACTCGAAATTGCTCACGCAGTATGTGATGCTATCTCTTGATGCGGCTTTTGTAAAACAAACACAGTTTCGCCGCTTTTTGCAAACAAACCTTTTTTCCGTTGAGTCTGATGGTAATGCAGGCTATGGTAATGCATAGAGTTGATCCCTGAAAAATATGACTTCATCTTTTCTGCTTCCTGGCTTGCACAAATAGGCCCTCTCCTGTTCCTGTGTTTGTCACTTGCTACTTGATGTCCTTCGCGTGCAACAACTTAGTTTAACGATCATTGAAGATTATGCCATCTAGCTACATTCTATGTTATGTTTTTCTTTTTTTAACTATGAGTTGAACTGTAATATGGTTATCTGATCTGTTTAATTCCTGGCTGAACTGTATTATTGAATCTAGCTACATTCTAGTTGATGTCCTCAACACCATAAAATAAGCCAGAGGAGGTCGAGTGCTTAGAAAAGCTGCCTTTCTCGAAAGCAGGACAAGGCCCAAATGTTTAGATTATCGCCTGCAGTTACAAGACAAGATCCAAACTGCCATTGCGAACGGCAAACCACCATCCCACATGACAACAATTGGACTTTAAACCGCTAGTGTGCCAACCCACAACAAGTGTGCTCAACAAAAAGGTTGACACCTGCATCTAAGATATTAAAGACTTGACAAACCATGCAGACACTGCAAAGAAGAACGCTAGCTTCCAGAACTTTGTTGGAGCATGGTAACCGTCGCCCTCCTCTAGAACTGCAATGCCATGCCCAGACCTTGTTGAACCAACGTGCTGAGCTTGCACCGACTTATCACTGATCAAATCTTCCAGCTTCAACAGTTCGGACTCAAGCTGGTCTATCTGATTTTGCTTCTGCCTCAGACTATGCAGAGCATCGTCAAGTTGTTCGCGAAGGACATCTATTGTGGCGGAGTGGCAATAATACACCATATCTTCAGCGTATTTATCCAGTATGTCCTGCCAGATCCATTGGTGGCATACCTGAAACACATCCATTTGGAGATCTAGTTAGCTGAGTTTTAGAAGTGACTGAGAAGAGACTGATCAGCTTGATCCGCGGATAATACACCATATCTAAGCTGCATGGGGGTGCTGGGTTTCAGTTCAGGGAACTGAACAAGGTCCAAGACCACAATCAATTCAACGATGACCCAAACTCATCGGTGCACTGGGTGTTTCTAAAAGATCTCTATCTAGGTTCACCTTAATGTCAGGAATGCTATAACCTTGCAACGCTCGACAAGCACCAAGCTTCCAGAAACACCCACGTGCTTTAAGACCGGTACAGGTTAGAGATAGAAGTTATTAAGTGCCAAGAAATTGAACTACCAAAAGACCTGGGATCTTAACACTTTCTAGCCATTGGTTCGGGAAATCTAGGACCAATTCACCTGGGCGCAGGAGACGGCGGCGGTCTTGGATGTCGAGGCGACGAGCTGCGTCCTGCGGGGAGGAAGTTGCGAGGCCAACGAGCCTAAGGACGTTGGGGGCTTGATGCTAGCAGGAGTCCGCAGCTGCCATGGATGGGGAGGAGCTTCGGCGGCGATGGTGGTGGCGACGACATCTGCGTCGGCGAAGAGCACCCAGCAGGAGAAGATGAGCAACGGAGGGAGGAGGCCAGGGACGAATGAACAGGCGGCGACGGAGGATTGACGGCTGGTTGACGGACGAGATAAAACTCCGGTCGCCATGAGATATCGCCCAGGCGACTCGAGAAAACCGGAGACATAAACGTCTGGACACGTGGGGAGCGCAGCGGCGATCAAGGAAGCCGACGGACGGCGCGCGATAACGCGGGCGGTCGCCGTCCGTTGCGACAATGAATTTTTTCATATCCATCCTTCGACCTCTATCTCTGTCCCAACACTATCTGAACACCACTTAAACATATAGAATGAGATTTTAAGAAAACACTAGACATTCTATGGCATCATATTGCACACTTGCATCGGATCTCCAGCACCTTTCAGTTTTTTTTTTTTTGTGTGGAAGTAGTAAAAATTCTTTAAAAAAACACAAAATCGACGCATGAATGACATCAATATATTTTCCCGCTTGTATTTGGTCGTACATGTACAGCCTTTTTTTTCTTCAAACGCCATGCAACCAGTACTAGGCTCCTTCTAGAACAGATATGTGTGTGTTAGATAATAAAGTTATCCATTACCTGTTTAATAAATACATTAAGATATTAATCGATATAAGATGCTTATAATGTAATATTACCTCTGGTTTTATTGTATGATGGCGTTGAGACTATAAGCCATGTTTAAAGTAACATTAATAATCTAAATAAATCGTAACAAAAATAAATAAATAAATATGTAGTTTTCTTGAATCAAACCAAAATTTAACGGTGTCACATATTTAAAAATAGGTGTAGTGTTATGTGTTGAAGGACTTGTATATTGGTGTAAACATTTTATTACGGAGCATATTAGTCAGGTATATTATATATTTGACTAATCTGCTCTGTATTAAAATTCTGTAGATAAAATAAATAAAATCTAGGAATTTTAATCCGTAGATAATTCTTTAAAAATAAAGAGATAACTTTGAGGAATTGGAGTATGGTTGAATGAAACTGTGTTTTTAGTGTCGTTGCCTTAGGTGCGCCAGCTGCTTAGGCAATTTTGCTAGTTAGGACTTCCAAGCGGCCGTAGTCCTTCCGGTGGCCTAAGAGCTTGTGCAGCATAATTGCACAAAGTTCTGAAATGCTCCTTGCACGGAGCAGCTATTGTCACTGCTCCGGCTTTTCGCCGGTTCTTCTTTCTATGAGAGGGAAAAAAAACTGTACAGGTGAAATGTAGCAATGACAACGGAGAGGCAGTGCACATGCTGACATGCCAGGTGATGCGGCCGGATCCAATCCAACCAAGCTTTGGCTGCCGCCTGCCCCTGCAGCCTGCAGGTCTCGCTCGCCTGCGCGGCCTGTTCAAAGTGGCCTTTCGCTGCAAAAGTGCGCCCCCATGGCCATGGCGGCATGGTGCGTCAGCCCGGGAACGGCGCTGGCCGCGGGGCCGCCCTCCCTCCCGCCGGTTGCCCATGCATCCAACTATCCAAGCCGCCGCCTTGATCACGTACTTAGTGCGTAAACGCATTATTAGCGGGTGCGTCATAGTGAAGAGGAGGGCCAAAGCGGAGCCACGCCCGCCCGAAAGCAGTGCTCGAGTACATCCCCATTACTAGTATTCATCATCTAGAGAGAAGGAATGAAGGATGGCCAGGCGATCTCACTACAACGTCAGTGTGAGGTCACCGTCACATTCAGACATGGATGTCTGGGCTTGCAATGCACAGGTGAATTCGGCCTGACTGCCTGGCCTAGTAACTTGTGTAGGCCGGATCCACACAAAGAATCTGATGACTAGCAGAGCAGGCGGGGCTTCGCCATCCAGGTTTCAGCCTGAACTCTCTCGGCCCGGAAACAGGTGCCTTGCCGCAAAGCTGAAACACAGGCACAGCCAGGCAACTGCAGTCTGCAGCAAAGCGAGCAAACCACATCCCTATCCATTCCAGCGATCCAATCTGTAGTCACCGGTTGGAGAGCTGCTCTAGATATTACTACGGATCATCAACCCCCTGGAAGTCGTTTGCATGAGCAATCATCGATATTTATGCGACGAGAAACACAACAATACAAGTATACAACTCCAGATTACATGGAAATCATATCATATACGGCGGCAGCAGAAGTTCCACGAAGCCACGTACAGTAGGAATGCAGGCACCCAAGAGACAACAGATAGAAGCTATTGACGGGTATGGTGAATCTGTGAAATGTTTTGCGATATCTCTAATAAGGAAAGAGGCTTCAAGCAGACCCCTTGAGCTTCTTGGCGATGCCCGCGAAGTAACTCCCCTGGTGGAAGGCGTGCTCCAGCTCCACCTCACTCGGCCACCTCGACCCGTCGGCGGCGAACGTGCCGGAGCCGTAGGGGCTGCCACCCCGAACCTGGTCCATGGCGAACAGCTTGGCGCCGAAGGTGTAGCCCACCGGCACAAACACCATCCCGTGGTGAGTCAACTGTGTGATCGCTGTCAACCTGAAAAGAGTAAACGAGCAAAATGTTGGCCCCCGTCATCTTTGGATTGGATTCAGGTCTGGTGTGCTGATGTGGAGCGATGCGTGGGAACAGTACTCACGCTGTAGTCTCTTGGCCACCGCCCTGGGTTCCGGTGCTGAAGAAGATGCCGGCGGGCTTCCCAGCAAGGCTCTGCTCTCTCCAGAGGCCACCAGTAGCATCAAAGAACGCCTTCATTTGTGCCGCCATCATGCCAAACCTTGTCGGGAACCCAAAGAGGATCCCGTCAGCCTCAGCAAGCTCTTGCGGTGTGATGACTGGCACATCGGGTTTAGGGGGTGCACCCATCTTTCCAAGCACTTCCTCAGGGAGAGTTTCTGGGACCTTTCAGATGACAACAAGTTGAGAGGCAATAATGAAGAAGTGATATTTGCAATTCAAGTCCAAATTTGCATTCATGAACTGTTAGAGCATTCCAGACACCTTATGTACTCCTACTCTTGGAGAACTTAAGCCAGACAGGGTACATATATCTATTGATGATCAGGGCTTACCTGCCATATTTTAGCCTCAACACCTTCAACAGATGAGGCACCTTTCTTCATTTCTTCAGCAAGTTTACCAACATGTCCATACATGGAATAGTACCTGTTGGATGATTGATAATTCAATTAGCAATTGTGTCAGTCCTCTTTTAGTTTCGACTGATGTAATTTTAGTGTTGCTATCCATTTTACATTTTTACCACAACAATCCATATGTAAATAATTTATATCCCACACTTTATATAAAGAATGCTTTCAGACGAAGACTGAATCCATCATAAATTTATAGGGATGTGCTTATGCTCTGGTTTCCTTTTGAACACAGCCTATGTTCTGATACTCATAGTTCATACTGACACATGAAAGAAACAATCCGAAAACAAGAGAATAAGATTTTTGCAAAGAGAATACATTGTTTTTATGATTACTAGTGACAAGAAAGGAAACAGAACTGTCAGTATATCTTACTGCTACACATATCCCTGTCAGCTTTATTTTCTTCTAGAAAAGATGGCCGGCATACAGCAGGCCCACAAAAATCATAACACAAGCAAGAAGCTTGTGGAAGCCCTACTTCTAGAAAAAAGAAATTATACATATGTCGCTAAGCTTTTGTATAGGTGAATTTTATATACAATTCCAAGTGTTTCAGGTCTTCAGATTTCCTGAACCTTTATTTTAGTAGTTAGAAAGCCAAGGAAAAAGAGACATGACATAGGCAAAAAAAAAAAAGAATCTATCTTGCCCGCGCAAATAAGTTTGCAGTTAAAAGTGTGGTCCATTAATCAAATATTGAAGGGCTGAAGTCAACACTTAAATTGATGAGCTCAAATGTGCCGTATATGCATCTACAATTCATGCTAAAATTTCACTGTGCAACTAAAACAGGAATTGATCAACAAATCTCTTGAAAGGAAAGAAAACAAAAGCTTAAATGACTACCATTTTATTTTTTCTTAGATATTATGAACCAATGGTTTATTTTTATCATTAATAATTACCTAGCACCATTTAACGATAAGTCGATAACAATGACATTGTGGTAGGGAACCCACATCGCAAACCGGGGGTCATCCACCGTCTCAAAAGAAAAGGGTGCATCCACATAAATCGCATTTCTTCAAATACAAAGAGTCATTTTGCTTGACTTTCTCACAAAAAGAAGTTTGCAAATAAAGACAATGGTGGCACCATCCACGTCTAACTGCGGCATTTTTCTGAAGATAGATTAGAACATAGAAACCTGCACCTTAACTTAAGGCTACGACTATGACTTTTATGTTGGTACCAGAAAAGGGGAATCAAGAACTTTATATCTTGCCTTCTAATGCACAGGGTTTCATCTACTATGTCAAAGCTTCGTAAAAAAAAGCACAACAGTACAAATGGATGGCATTTAGCTTCAGTTCAATGTAAGGCTGGTAGGCATGCCAGGGTCTTATGAAATTTTGAGTACAAATCCAATTAGTGACATAAAGATAACTAGCAATATACTGTAGCAAACATCGCTTTTCCTAAAAAACGAAATATGACAACTGTGTGTTTTGACAGTTGATGGTGAAGAGCAGAGTTGATCTGGATTTTGGAAGTTGATAAAAATATCGCTCAATAATTCCCTTTTTGATGATCCTAAGTCTTAACCCAGGTTTGAAGTGTGTTTTCCAGAGAATTAGATGCTACAGATCAGCCCTTGATGTGCTAACCTAACAATGGCACTAATTTATTTTCCAGGCCAATCAGCAAGGCTGACAAAATTGGACCTCCGCCGCACAGGTGCGCATAGAAAAGCAAGAAAGGATGGGCACAATTAGCGCCGGAGCCCACCACTATTTGGCCCCATTAAGGCATCAATCCGTCAAGGACTGCAACCAACCGTCATGATTGAGACCCTGAGTCCTGTAGGCGAAAATAAGCACCGGAGCGCTAGAAGTCCAGTTTATTCCTCCCACTTGCGACTTCTTTACTAAGACTAGCAGAATCATTAGTGTGTTCCGACTTCCGACCGGAAAAATCAGCCTCGTTTATCGAGTTCATCGCGAATAAAGGGATCGGAATTGGACGCGTGCTACATCTGAAGTCTCAAAATTGACGATTTCTCTCGAGGATTCTTCCCTCAAGACTAGACTCGTCACTCGGAGAAATTTATGATTCCGTACAAGTCCTCAGACACAGATATACAATCAGAAACAAGAACAAAAACTGAATTTATGATTATTTCTCTAGAAAGAGTGGAATTTGGGGGAGCGGACGACGGACACCACAGGAGTAACCGAGTATTCCAAGAAGAGGTGGTGTTGGTGCTTACACGATGTAGACCTTGACCGCCATTGGAGAAGGCCCGGAGCTCCTGTTGACCAGAGGGAGATGAGATCTGGGAGGTGGGAACTCCGGGGCGGGCGCGAGGGGGGAAGAGCAGGGGTTGGTTGTGTGTGGAGTGGATCGTCGCCGCTCCTGCCTTGGTGGTGGTGTCAGTTCGCGGTCAGTGGAGAGAGAGTATTTATAGGCAGGGAGCCATGGATGCTGCTCTGGTTTGACCTCCAAATGGCAGTCAAGTCTGCTTCTTTTTCTTCCAAAATTTTTTGGTACTTTTCTTCTCCGTTTTCCCTTTTGTTTTTCCTTCGACAGCTCGCGTCGAGGTCCATCAAAATGCTTCGTTTCGGCAGATTACCAGCTCTCTTTTTTTTTATTTCCAAATTTCAGGTGACCCAATTATACTAGTGGACAAAATTAAATAACTACTCTGTATTTTTCAGGAGCTTTAACGATCCATAGAAAAGGAGAGAAGACCATGACGAATGGGGCATGAATTTTTCGCCCACCTTGTCATTCAGACTTCTCGCAGGATCAGGTCCCTTTGGAATGGAGGCGAAATGAAGGAAAACTAAGGATTTTTCACTTATAGACTGTAGTAACATTTGATTCGCAGGAATGAAGCCTAGAAAAACTAAAGAAAAATTCCCTATGCCTCCGATTTTGTAGGAAACCATAGAAAAAAAGAATCCACTCTAATCTCTTTGTTTCTCTTACACCAAGGTCACCAGATAATACATCCATACCGTCTACAGTGCGCAAACAGTGTTTTTTCGCTTTGTGTACAGTACGGCAACAGTGTTTTCCAAACTCATATCTACTCTCTGGTGCCCTTTGTCTTATTGCATAGGATCAAGGTAGATTAATATGTTTTTCCTCCAATTCATCCAAACAACACTCGCAAACACAATTTTTTTGTTTGGCATATGCATTTCTATTCCTATTTTTTCCTATTACTTTATCGTTTGTGCGTTCCAAAAAGGCGAAAAAAATCTTAGGTTCAACATTCTGATTCGAAGAGGAAGACAAAACCCATTGGAAGCAAAAAGGCAGAGGACCCCAGGGCACGGACCCTTTAATCACCTACCGCGTCTGCCAACCCTATAATCTAAAGCGCCCATAAAGAAAAAAAACATTGAATTGAAGTAAAAAAAAAAAGATTTGGCACAGTGCGTGTTATTAGCTGGTTGCCATTTCGCTGGACCTGTGTCCTGTACATACGTACGCGATCGCCGAATTCCTCGCCTTGCTCGATCGAAGCGCGTGCGTATGGCCGTATGGGACAGCAACGCATGACGACTTTGGGCGTATCACAGCGCGGTTCACTGGCCGAGATCGTCTTCTCGGTCGTTGTCTCGTAGTACGATTATTTCCCCGGCACCCGGGTTTCATGTGTTGTAAAGAGATGAGATGCATGGTGGACTGCTTTGCTGGTTAGACCGGGGAAGAGCATTTGACGGCCAGCGGGGATTATTTCGCCCCACTCTTTTCTTCTAATTCTTCTAATTATCTGGCATGGAAGAATTCGACGGGATTTGTCATGGCTGCGTCCAGCTGACGCCGGGCGTACGTCGTCAAGGCGTATGGTCTGTCCAGCCGTTGGCAATGGAAACAAGCACGGCAAGCGTAGGCGGATAGAGATGCATTGAACCAGGACGTAGCACTGCGGCCTCCAGCTTGAAATTATCATCAACACACACGTGGTCGGAGAACTTGGCTCGGGGTCAAACTCGATTCATTAGCCAGGAGGGTGGGCGTGGGCGCCAGCGCCATCGTCCCCTCGGCGCCACCCCCCCGGTCGGCGATCGTCCGTCTGGTGCTACCGGCTACCTATGCGTTGGTTGCCAGTGACGTCTGTTCCAGGTCGATCGTGCAGACACACACGCCGTTTAATTTTTCGTTAATTAAGCGGACGAAGCTGCGATGGATCGTGGAAAACCCCGGATGTTTCGGTCCACCACCAGCTCTCGAGGGCGGCGTCACTGCAGAGGAATTTGGCAACCTGCGGTCTGCACAAGGAGACGGGAGATTTTTTCCTATCCTTACAAATCTTAAAAGACAGATCCCTGCCTAGCTCGATGATCCGCATTGACGACGGCATGCCGTAATCCAACGCTGGCAGCATGGGAGAGGGGATCGAGCAGGACTGAACACGGCCTGATTCTTTCTTTAATTAGCACTACGTATATTAGTACTATGCAAGAAGAAGAAGACAGGCAGGACGAATTGAATGCGCACGGTATTGGCGCATTGGTAGCTGCCGGCGGCACCCGGCGCCGTCCTTGGCGTGGCGGCTCCAACAACCAAAAAAAAAAAAATTTCCAGTTGACGACGAGCAGAAAAACTAATGCTAATAACCAAGGTTTGCAGATGATGAGGTAAGCAGAGCGGCAGCCTGACGACAGGGCGGTGGCGGAGCAGAGCCGCCGGCGTCTATCGGCATCATGACCTGGCGCGGACGCAAGCCCGAAAGGGATCTTCTTTTGGCTTTGGGCGCAGCTGCCCAAAGCGCGGGCGTCGTGAACGCCCCCAACGAACCGAGCCATCTCAAGACCTGGCCCGTCCAGTGCCAGCTACCGTGCCCTGCGTGACCTGGACACGGGCCACGGGCCACGGCACACGACGACCTGGCACCGGCAGCCGCAGCGGCCGGCCCGGCCGGCATCGCCTTGCGGCGATGATTGATCGATCGCGCCACTTGAGGAGTGATGCGGTACGGTGGAGACGCCGCCCGTGCGGCCGTGCATGAACGTCCAGCGACGAGGAGAACGCGTGCGTCGGTGCGTGCGCGACAGCCCCGTCGAGTCGGCCTCCAAACTCCAAAGCCCAAACCAAATGGTGAACTCAACAGGCAATAGACAAATGGCGAGGGATCAGACGCCACCACGCCATGGCTTAAGCCTCACGGCTGTCTCGCCGGAAATCCTATCGGCCACACGGTTTCCCCTTGCCTTTGGTGGTTAGCCGAGTTGGTTAGGTTTCCCCCAAGGCACTTCGTAGGTCTTAAGTTCGATTTTTGGTGCGAACGAATTTTCTGACTGTGTCACTTTCTCATAGAGTACCGTACTGTGTCGCTATGTAAAGATGGAGTTCTAATGTAGTTGTCCATAAAGCGAGAGAAAGTAAATGTAATCTTGGCACATTTGTGCTCTAAACATAAAGTGCAAAAATCTACTCAATGAGATAAAATCTCATGTTGAAATCATAAAGATCTGCCTCATTAAATTTCCAGCTGTTTTTTTTCATAGATATAATCAATACAATACTCCTATCAATATTTGTATATCTAAACATCGTATCAATTATTTTGACATTAATATGGCTTCAAATGAAATTTCATCTACATCCAAGTTCATGCGAAATAGTTATGTTTTTTTTCAAAAATGAAATACCTAGAAAAAAGAAAAACGCCAGCTCATTTGGCTATATTTTGAGTTTTTGACTCCAACCCAAACGGTGGAAGGCACATCCTATCAGGCTACCACCTCTGTCGACGGTAGAAGTATGTTTTTATAATTTAATATATGGAGAAATTATGTTGCAAAAAACGAATTTTTAAAATAAAAAACCCAACGTATGTATAGTGTTCTCGGAGTGAAGGACTTCACCATTTTGATGAAAAAAAAAAAGACAAAAGTAATCAAAGAGGTTGAAAGTGTGCTGGCCCAGGCCCACCAAAGGTAAGGAAAGGTAGGCCTGACGTAAAGTCTCTCCTTTTCTATTTTAGCCCAATATCTACACCATTCAAAAGTCACCACGCGTTGCAACTGGGCTACAGGCCGCTCCTCCATTTCTCTTGGAACTTGTACGTCGATCCATTTCGGCCCAACTGCAGGGATTACACAGCCGCAATTCCTATCTATCTTCCAGCAGAACAAAAGATCATCTATCTTACAATGTTTGAGATTCATACAAACATCTATCGCCAGTGGATCCATGTAACCCTAGACGCTCTCTCTCATGTCTTCCTCTTTCTTCCTCACGTGCCCACGCCGCCACCATCTCCGGCCCCGACGCCGGACGGCCACGCCGCCCCACCGCTAGCCTCTCCAACCACCGCGCCGCCCTGCCCCGCCGCCCTGCACACCGGCACCTTCCTCCGTCTTCGCGCGCCTCTGCTGCTGCGTGTCGCGCGTGCCTCTCTCGCCGCCGCCGCTGCTGCGCGCCGCGCTCGCCTCCACGCACCTCTGCTGCCTTCCAAGATTCAACTATTTTCAACAATCCACCTACACCGGTTCAACATTTCACCTACACTGATTCAACATTTCACATATACTGATTCAACATTCTATGCATAAATTATTGAATTAGCATTTGTAAAATGTTGAAATCGGTCAGATGAGATATTGAATTAGGTATTTGCAATTGTTAAATACGAGACCGAAGTAAAAGCGGAGAGAAATCTGTTATTGGGCCTTTGTAGGCTTTTTAATTTGCTAGTTTATCTATGTTCTAGTAGGTAGATAGAAAGCCCCTTTTGCGGCTTCATGTGCACAACCACCGCCCAAGCATTTGAGGATTAAAGAAAAAAAAAAGTGGAGATGTGAGTTGGAGTTGCTGCTGCTGCTAACGAACTGAGCCTTAGTCAAATACTAGTAAGGCTGAACCTAACGTCTTCCCCAAAAAGCTTCTCTAAAATTTATTTCTACACTGTTACAACACTGTTCTGCACTGTATACAGAGAGATGGGTAGTTAACGTATTAACAGGGAATGAGGGAACCGTTGGGTTCAGCCTAAGGTTGTTTAATTTGACTTAACAAGAACAACATCAAGATTTGCATTATTTTAGGACGACAGAAGTAGAATTTAGTTTTGGAAGAAAAGACAATAATTAAATTACTGGCGGCCTAATGATTGTTCGCATCACATGGCTAATAAAAGCTACTGGCCTGAGCCACAAAAAAGCGTTCCCCCGCTCCTTGTCCAAGATAAGCGGCCACACACACCCCCTGGCCGGCCGCCACTCCACACTGCACACTCCACGACACATTCACCAGCAGCCTATCCCTGCAGCCACGCTCCCGTCCAAAGCGGCGACGTGCATGACAGACGCCACTTGCGGTACGGACGCGGTGCAGGCACCACCGGCGGCGGCTCATCACCGCCCGCGCCGAGTAATGGCGTCCCCGTTTCTGTGCGTCCTCCTCTACCTCCTCCGCCACCTCGCGACCTGCCAAGCCGCCGCCAGGGACACCATCACGCCGGCCAGCCCGCTGGGCACCAACGAGACGATGGTCTCGGGCGGCGACGGCAACTTCGCGCTGGGCTTCTTCACCCCGCCGGGCGCCAACGCCACGTACCTCGGCGTGTGGTACAACAAGGTCTCCCTCCGCACGGTGGTGTGGGTGGCGAACCGCGAGGCCCCCATCTCGGGCGCCGTCGAGGACAACCCCGGCGCCACGCTGTCCGTGTCCGCGGGCGGCACGCTGGCCATTGCGGCGGGGAACGGGACGGTGGTGTGGTCGGTGCAGCCGGCGGCGAAGCTGGCGAGCCCGACCGCCCGGATCCTCGACAACGGCAACCTGGTGCTCACGGACGGCGTCGGCGGCGCCGTGGCGTGGGAGGGGTTCGACTACCCGACGGACACCATGCTCCCGGAGATGAAGATAGGGATCGACTACGTGAAGCGGAAGAACCGGACGCTGACGTCGTGGAAGAGCGCCTCGGACCCCTCGCCGGGCCCCGTCGCCATGGTCATGGACACCAACGGCGACCCCCAGGTGTTCATCTGGAACGGCGCCGAGAAAGTGTGGCGCTCCGGGCCCTGGGACGGCGTCCAGTTCACGGGCGTGCCGGACACCGCCACCTACTCCGGCTTCACCTTCAGCTTCATCAACAACGCGCAGGAAGTCACGTACAGCTTCCAGGTAGGAGTACGTTGTAGTTGTACTGTATGTACAGAAGCAGGTCTGGTTATAATAGTAATAGCTCGAGTAGTGGTCTGCTTTTAGGAGTATTCAATTAATTAATTCCAGAATACCTACCTACTATATGCATGCATTCACGTACGCGTTTAATCAATTATATTAGGTGCACAACGCGTCGATCATCTCTCATCTCGGTGTCGTGAGCTCGGGCAACTACGGTCTGCTGCAACGCTCGACGTGGGTGGAGGCGGCGCGTACGTGGAACCTGTACTGGTACGCCCCCAAGGACCAGTGCGACGCGGTGTCCCCCTGCGGCCCCAACGGGCTGTGCGACACCAACAGCCTCCCCGTCTGCTCTTGCCTCCACGGCTTCACCCCGCGGACCCCCGCCGCGTGGGCGCTCCGCGACGGCCGCGACGGCTGCGTCCGGTCGACGCCGCTGGACTGCCGCAACGGCACCGACGGCTTCATCACGGTGCCCCACGCCAAAGTCCCCGACACGGAGCGCAGCGTGGTGGACTGGAGCCTGTCGCTGGAGCAGTGCCGCCAGGCGTGCCTCCGCAACTGCTCCTGCACGGCCTACGCTAGCGCCAACGTCAGCGCCGGCGGCCGCGGCGCCGGCGCCGGCACCGGATGCGTCATGTGGACCACGGGGCTCACCGACCTGCGCGTCTACCCCGACTTCGGCCAGGACCTCTTCGTCCGCCTCGCCGCCGCCGACATCGGTACGTACGTACTCGGCATCCATCATTTTTTTTTACGTGCGCGCTGCATGCGTGCGGTCCCGTACCGTCGTCGTACGTACTCTATATTATTCGCAATCTCGGTCGGCCATCCCAGGCCATAGATACCCACCACACTGAGCATCAGCGGATCGCCGTCGGCGGTGGCCACTGCACACTGAGCGGCAAAGAAGACGGCGAGAGGCACACAGAGATCGCCGTCCTGATCGACCGAGCCCACGTGTTATCCGTTTTATTGGAGGTGCTCTGCGATGCGATGCCGAATCGGTCGGTCGTCATCTTTTACCCTCTGCTCTCTACCCCGTCCTCGTTACATACAGTAGCCTTCGATTTTCCTTTATCCCTGTAGCGAGAGACTGGCCGGGGTGAGATCCTGCAATAATCGAGAGTTAGAAAGCGAGCTCTAAAAAAGAGCTTTTTTCGAGCGAGACAGGGGCCCCCCTCCTCAAGGACTTTCCAAAAGCAGAGCACTAGTGCCAAAAGAAGCAAGCTTTGTTGACAGCAAAAGCTCCATGGCAGCAACAGCAGGACAGGGAGCGGCTGCTGCTGCACTGCAATGCAACAACGAGACCGAGCCTTCCCTTGACGTGCAGACGTACTCGATCCACCGTGCATCACCTGACCTGACGCCGCACGTAGGCCATTCCTTGCACTACGACACTACTCCAGTACCTGCCACCCGTGCACCGATGGGCTCTCGATCCCATGTGCATGGCGGGGAAGAAATTTGCGCGTTCGCCCTCGCGCCGACCGCGCGAAATTTGCGTGGTCGCGCGCGCGGCGGCGCATTGGTGTCTGGAACGAATGCTGTAGCTGTCGCGCCACAGCTCTTGCCAGGACCGGAACGGAACACACACGGTCCCGGAGGCCGTCAATGTCAGACTGCTGCTGATGCCCCGTGACAAAAATAAGGATAGAAAAAACACATGGCTGTATTGCGAGGTGGCTGTTGAGTTCGTGACGTGTACCTGCCCACGATCGGTGCTCGGAATCTCCCCCCTCCCTTTTTAATCCACTATCCAAAGCCGAAAAGGAGCGACGGATGGGGCGGCTTTCCGGTGGTGTGCAGTGTGCTCACTGCTCAGAGAAGGACGGGGACGGCTGCGGCATCTGCATGGCATGGCATGGTTAGCAGCTGGCTTTGCTGCTTGCCTGCTTTGCATGAGTGTGATGAGTCAGTGATGAGTGATGGCTGATGAGGCTGGATTGCTGGAACATAAACTGGTGTTGCAACGTGTGGGGGCATGGGGCTGGATGGGCGCGGCACAGGGAACTGGTAGGTGAAACTTCGCGTCGGATCGGCATCGGTGGAGAGGAGGGTATTATAGTCTATAGCGGGAGGCGAAGAACACTGATAGCTTAGAAGCTTTACCATTAGGTGAGCCTGGGCCGCCGTGCATATCATGCGTAAACATGTTATAAGCGTTCCGATCCGTAGAGAGGTCTACGGGATACCACCGACGAGCGAGGCGGTCCTGTCCGGGTCCGGCTGCCGCAAAGATGGACGCCCCATCTGACATGCATTCCACGTTTCCATCAAGTCGTCGTCGACCTCTCTAGCTCGCCCAAGATCGGGGCCGCAGGTAGCCTGCCTAACTGCCTGAGCGAGTGCACTGCAGCATGGGGGCCGCACCGCACCAGCAACGACCGCATGGGGACCGGCCCGCGCGCCTGCTTTCGCAGCCGGAGGTAGCAGGCAGCAGCCGGCAGATCACATGCACGGCACGTCCGCACCGGGTCCGCGGGTCCAGATGACAAACCCCACGGCTCCTCATCTTGGCCCGCCCGGGGCCCCATCCCCATCCCCATCCCCATCGCAAGTCCGAAAATCATCGCCGGTCCACCCATCACTCCCTCTTTTCTATTTTTTATTTTAGATGGTTATGGAATCTAATTTGGCTCATATATTATTTTTTCACTGTATTTTTATCTTTTTACATGTTAATTTGTATTTTTTTCTTTCTTTTATCCCGTTTTCAAACAATATATATTTTATTTTTATTTGTTAATTTTTATAAGAATATTATCATTCCAAAGATAGAATATTGTCTTTACGATCATGGAATATTTAATTCATGAAGATAGAATATTTTTTATTTTACTATGAAGTAGAAATATTTCTTTTGTGAAGATAGAATATTATTTAATTATATTTTTACTAGAATAATCATCCTGTGAAGGTATTATATTTCATTCTCAAAGTTAGAATATTTCTTATTTTTTAAATAGAATATTATTTTTTGAAATTGAAAATATTTTCTGTAAAAATAGAATATTTTTCATATGAAGTTTAAATATTTCAATATTGAGATCAGAATATTTTTTTGATTCACGTAGAACATCAGTATTGCATACTTAAAATATTTTTAAAATACAAAATATTATTTTTATAAAATATAAATTAGACCGAATTTAAGTTAGATATGGATCAAACTAAAAATTAAATCTAATAACGAAAAAACTTAAAATAATGAAGAGTGGATGGACGAATGTTTGGTCCGGTGGAGCGGATGAGCCCTCGCAAGTCGTCGGCGCGCGCGGCGCCAGCGGAGCCAATAGTTGCAGGCTTGCGGCCCGCGCACCACCCGTCGATCTCCGCGGCCCGCATGCGCGAATCCACGGTGGATTCGGGGGGATCGGCCAATCGCCAGCAGCGTTTCCACCATCCGTACGACACGGGCAAAGCAGCAGCGCGGGCGCGGCAGGCAGGGGAGGGCACTGTAGTACTCCCTCCGTCCACAGAAGAATAAAATTCTATCTTTGTTCTAAGTCAAACTTTCGTAACTTTGACTAAATTTATATTAAAGTATATTAAAAATTATGCTACCAAATTAGTATCATTAGATTCGTGTTGAAATGTATTTTCATATCATACATAATTGATATCGTAAATGTTAGTACATTTTTATATAAATTTGGTTAAATTTACGATAGTTTGACTTAGGATAAATTTAGAATTTTATTTTTTTGTGGACGGAGACAGTAGACTGTAGTGGTGATGAGGTGGCTGGTGGGGTGGGGCACGCTCCCTCCACGAGTTCCGGTCGGGATTCGTTGGACGGCTGGCGAGGCGCAGGCGCGCAGCACGCCGAGGCCCCAGGGTAGTCGGGGGCTCGGCAACGGGGGTGCAGTGCATGTCATTGTCAGCCGTGCAGGGCAGAGCCCTTCCACGCTCTGAAAAATGGCCCCGGATGTACCGACGATGCAGACGGCACGGCAGACCTCACCAATCCGCTGACGAGACAACGATCAAAGGTCCACGGGCGCCAAAAGCCATGGCATCTCACCAAGCGGCTGGAGCCAACGGCTCCCCAAAAGCCTCTCTATATACTGTACATAATTAATTTTAGTACCGTAAATAGAGATAAGATTAGTTAGAATAGTAATAAGAGATGGAAAATGGGAAAACGTTGGCCCAAAAGCCCCGTTTAGAATGCGGGATTTTCTCTCCGTTCCTGCGTTTTTTCTGTGAAATTGAACTGATTCCTGTAAAATTCCTACACAATTTCTGTAAAATTTCTGCGTTCCAAACGGGGCCTGAGTCCCCGCAACCGCAAGCATGGTGGGATCGCCGTGTTCTGGCGCGTCCCAAATCACGAAAGCTAAGCAACCAATCGAACTTAAGATGTGAGTGCATGGTTTATGGAGCTCACATGCACATCCAGATGACAGTCGTAAGAAAGTAACAGGGCCGTCACGAATAAACTCAACCAAAATTGACATATGCTTAGCAGTAATATAGACGGTGACCCTTTGTATGGTCCACCCTCACAAGATGGGGGAAAAAAAAAACGAATCAAACGATCTCCCTAGTCTACTTGACTTCTTACTAATATATGCAAATGAAATACTCTCGGTACAGCAGTACTCGGCGTTTAGCTTTTAACACTTTGAAACCCTGTCACATCTGGAGCAACAGGCAATGTTACATCCTCCAGGTAAATATATGATGCTGATTGTCCACCATCAAAGTAACACTCATGTTTTTCTTATACAGAATCACTAGCAAGCAAATCAAGGAGGGAGGCGCGTATTAAGATTGCGGTCGCCGCCAGCGTGTCGGCACTGGCATTTCTTATAGCAGTTGCTGGTTTCCTCTTCTGGTCAAGAAGGAAAAGGCTAACAAGAAGAGCCGGTAACACGCCGTAAAATATCAGCAAACTATTCATCACATCTTGTCAGAAGACAAAACACCTGAACACAAGAAACACTAATGTACCTTTTCGTGTTGCCCTAACTTTTACATGACAATAACAGGATCAAGTAAATGGAGTGGCTCACGGAGCACTGGCCGTCGGTACGAGGGAAGCAGTCATGACGATGACCTGGAACTGCCAATATTTGATCTGGGGACAATTGCGGCTGCCACTGATGGTTTCTCAATCAACAACAAGCTTGGCGAGGGTGGCTTTGGACCAGTATATAAGGTAACACTATACATGGACAAAGCCAGATGCATATACATTCTAGCATTCTTCTAACAAGAAAAAAGTGCCATCAAGGGGCTAAATAATTATCAGCAAAATTCTACAAACTAAAGGAATGAAAGTAATATTTAGACGTCTTGTTTCAAACTATCACAATTCACAACAGAACATATTTTATCCTAAATGGACAAGGGATATGATGTCGATGTCATTTTTTTAGCTTCCTAATAGCCTAAGTCATGAACTCAGACATTTGTATACCTAACCGGAATAGTTCCCATCAACATTACAGGGTAAGCTCGACGATGGAATGGAAGTCGCAGTGAAAACACTTTCAAAAACATCTGCACAAGGCCTTGATGAGTTCAAGAACGAGGTTATGTTGATAGCCAAACTTCAGCATCGGAATCTTGTTCGGCTTCTTGGATGCAGCATTAGTGGACAAGAAAGGATGCTTGTTTATGAGTACATGGAAAACAAGAGCCTGGACTATTTCCTATTTGGTACAAGTCTCAACCTTTCTTTCCCGGTCATTTGAAATTTTGCTGATATTTACACAGAGAGAACTAGGGCACTAACCTCCTATATGTCAACAGAAAAAGATAATGTTGTACTCGATTGGCAAGTGCGGTATCGTATAATAGAAGGCATCACTCGAGGTCTTCTGTATCTCCACCAGGACTCAAGATACAGAATCATCCATAGAGATCTGAAGGCAGCTAATGTTCTTCTAGACAAGGAGATGACTCCTAAAATTTCGGACTTTGGCATGGCAAGAATATTTGGCAATGAAGAGACAGAAATTAATACCAGAAAAGTGGTTGGAACATAGTAAGTATGGTAACAGGCTCACAGGGGACAAAATGTACTTAAAAAGGATGTAATGTTCGTCATACAAAGGAATTTTGCAATGCTAATCAAATTCACGTGGCTCTTTTGTAGTGGCTATATGTCTCCAGAGTATGCAATGGATGGAATCTTCTCAGTCAAGTCAGATGTATTCAGTTATGGAGTCTTATTGCTGGAAATTGTTAGTGGCAGGAGAAACCGGGGAGTGTACTCCTGTTCCAACAATCAAAGCCTTCTAGGCCATGTAAGTGAGACTTATCTCATCTAGTGAATCCAATTTTACTTCTCAAGAGAACTTCAATGAGACATGGTAATCATTTTTTTTCCGGAAGGCATGGAGCTTATGGAGCGAGGATAAAAGCGTAGAGTTAGCAGATGAAAGAATGAATGGATCATTCAACTCGGATGAAGTACTCAAGTGCATCAGAGTTGGACTCTTGTGCGTGCAAGAGAACCCAGATGACCGTCCGCTGATGTCTCAGGTGCTTCTGATGTTAGCTAGTACTGATGCAGCCTCACTGCCCACTCCTAAGCAGCCTGGCTTTGCAGCTAGGAGAGTTTTAATGGAAACAGACACATCCTCAACCAAGCCAGACTGCAGCATATTTGACAGTGTAACAATTACTATGCTTGAAGGTCGATAGTTTTAAGACTTAATACACCTTATTGAACTTAAACTACTAGGGAAATGTGTATTGTAAAGTAATTTGGTGGTTTTTTAGTATCTTCTGTGATGAGCAACAAAAACTGTATGAATATTAAATAATAGTGGCAACTCCAATCATGGTTGCTTCATCACCGAAAATGATTCGCAAAGTCAGAAATTGAGAAAGAGATATGTTTTACGAATCTCAAAGCACTTCATATCAGTAGTTCAAAAACTGAAGGTGTGCATACAGAGTGAAGTGGTTCAGGTCAAATATGAGCAGCTGAGCAATTGCAGTACCAATCCAGATGGGCTATCATTTTCAAGTGTAAGTTTTGATGTGTTAATGAAGAAATCCAGACACCTTTATAAGCAGTACCTTCATATTTGACAATTTCAATGACATTGTTTCTCATCTTTATTCTGTCATTGTGAAATCCATACTTATCAGATGGTAACTATTTCTCTCACTGATGTACTTCTGCGGTTCTGCCATGTAACTATTTCTCAAGCAACCCAAACTTAGCAGTAAAATTAAAACATCAAGTGATGTCCAAACATGAAAGAATCAGCATTCACTTTGTATAGAGTATAGACTCAAGGCAAGGGACTCAAGAGTATCATACAGGCCATACCTTTGTATGATGGATTGGCTGCTATTAATTTAATCAATTAAATTCTATACATGGTACAAAGTTAATCAGAGAAAAAGAATCCTTTGGGTTCACTCATGATATAAAAAAGCATACTTTGTCCAAGTCTATTAGCTATAGACGGGAAAAACGAGGGGTCAAAAGAAGTATGACTCACTAGAGAATTATTTACACCAGCTAGTGACTTGCCGACGTCATCTCCTTCGTCCATTCAAAAAGCTCTCAAACCGTGTCCCCTTCAAAGAATTGTTAACATCTTCCCAGTTATCAATATGATCACGCAATCTTTTAGTGTGTATTTTCACATGCCGACTGAGCAGCTTCCTCTTTGGCAATCTCAGAAAATCCAGAACATCCATGAGCTTCTGAAGAAGAAACAACACAGTTGCTAGTTAGTAAAGTGAAGGTTATTTAAGCCTCCACAGAATGATATGAAGCAATGATGGCTCACCGTGCGATTGCTGACAACATCCTCATAGTACATAACAACATGCCGGGTATTCTTGAAATTCACCAAAGCATCAGCTGCCAACTTATCAGATCGCTTTAGTTCAGTAATTAACGTTTTTCTGTCAATGGTTGGTTTGAATTTAGCGAGAATTTCAGCCTACACAAAAGGGGAAAGAAATGATCAACAGGATTCTCTTTTTACTCGAGACACGTATTCAGCATTTTCAAAAGATAAAGTAGTAAGCATATATGTTTAAATAAAATTTGGCTCTGCGTGCAAGTAACATAAAGGAGAGATGTGGACCTCGTCTTTGGAGTGCACGTGAGCTTTATGAGTTCCATTTAGCTGTTTCATGGCACTGTCATGAGCATTTGCTAATATAGAGACGTAACGCCGGAGAAGATTTCTTCTTAATAGAAAAATTGCAGACACACCCCTACGGTTGAAGTATTCGACTATCTCTTGATGGTGCTTCATTAGACCCTGTAATTTTAGAATAAGCATATCACAAGATTAAAGAAATCAGAATATATCTTTGGAAATTTACCACAGTAAGAATTGTGATATAAAGAATAATTCTTATGTGCGCATCAAACGACAAATGTAATAAGTCTTTTGAAGCAAACACATATATATCTAGAAGACTCATCTTAGATAATGAGTCCATCAACCTGATCTATCAACTTGTGGCAAAAGTTACTATATAATGCGTCAGGGCTGCCAGGTTATAATCATCAGTAGGCAATGTCTAGATTCTAGACTGAACAGTGAACACATTCAGTACATCAATCGTCTACGCAAAGCTCAGACAAAGACAAGTACGTCTTAAAATTTGGGGGTGGGGTTGAAATATTGTGATGAAGAGATATAATAAAATATCATTATTATTTACTTTTGCTTTTCTCCTTATACATAGCAGTAAACTAGTAGTTCATCCTCCAATGTCAGTTGCTGGTGTACATGGTATCTCCATGCAACCAAAATGTTTTAAACGTCTGTTTAACAGTTGCAGGCAAGCAATTTTCCATGTAAATAAAATTGACAATCTTGATGAGGACAATGCATCAAAACTCAAAGCAGTCCTATTTCTTTGCTTCTCAGATAATCCATAAGCAATCAAACAAATCTCCACTTAAAGCAACAAAGTGATATATGAAAGTAAACAAAGTTGAAATTGCAACATAATCACGGGTATGTCCTTATTAAGATTCAAAAAGGACAAAGGACGACAATAAGTAGTAAGTTGTGCCACAGTATAAAACAATTCAAAGATTGATATAGATTTTATACATTAGAAGCCACATATAGTACAGATAATTGAGACACAAAATGTTATCTTGTCAAATTATCATGTGAGCAAGTTTTTTGCCCCACCTCTAACGCATTAATCAACAGGATTACCTGATTGAGCATCCACTTTAACCCCACGGCAGCTGTGCATTCATTTTTAGCAGCACTACTATACCAGTCCAGATTGTACAACTTGTCCAGTGTTTTGGTGATCGTGGTGATGTTACTGCGTCTTTCTTTGACAGAGAAGATCTCTCCATTGGAGCTAATATTTGGGTGGCTATTCAACAATGTCTCAACCCACCCACTTCCCGACCTCTGCATTGACAAGATAGCAAAGAATCTAACCCCTGTGCACGCACATTCTTCCCTAACAAACAAAGAACACGCAAGTCAGTCACTAAATAGAAAAGGGTGCAAAAATCACATGGACAAGTGTATCTTCATTACCTATCATAAGTATTTGGCGTCGGGTAGTGGATGTAAGGGATTTCCAAGTCTGGAATAGTGGGATCATGACAAGGTTTCTCTCTTTCCTTTTCTATCATGTTCGTCTGCATGAGACCAAAAAGCATCCCATTTTGCTTTAGAGACAATGAGAGTATGTACACACCGACAAGCATTATGAGGCCCAGTATGGCTATCCATGACGCAAGTGGATATCTCTTCGCAGGCTTTGTGTTTACAGTTGCCGTATCCTACAATTGAAAAGGTTGAGGTATTGACATGTCATGACAGGAAGGGATAATAGATTATCTTAATTGCGTACTCCTCACAGCAATCTGTCTATCCTTTAATTGTGACTACAAACAAGGTTTTCTCATTAAGGCACACAATTTAAAAATTGTTAACTTTTAAATTAAACCAATGAAGGGCGGGCCTGGTGCAGCGGTAGAGCCTACCGTCTGTAACCGGAAGGTCCCGGGTTCGAGCCCCAGCCTCTGCATATTATGCGGGTAAGGCCTGGCGCTTAAAGATACCCTTCCCCAGACCCCGCTCAGTGCGGGAAGCCTACGGCACTGGGTACGCCCTTTTTAAATTAAACCAATATAAATTGGGCCATTTAATAACTAATACATGCTCCACAGTCTGCACCTATTGGGAATAATGCAACGTCACAGGTCACAGCCTTTCCACAGTCCACAAATTAGATGCCAGCAAGTAGATACATTTAATACGGTTAGTGGCTATATAAGATGCCCTGAGGCTTGCTTATTTGGTGCAGAGCACAAATTAAAAACTAGATGGTGTCACTGACTTGGTACTTCCTGTCCGACCATGCTTTGCACATGTGTTGAAGAAAATACAGTACATGCATCTGTCTCAAAATTAATAACTGCCGGTTGCATGAGTTAGTATTCATGTCGTTGCACAAGAGAACAGAAGGTAGTAAAAGATCCCAAAGTGACCGGGCTTCTCTGCTGTGACTATTTTTTGTGCAACAGTCATCCAACATGTAAGACCAACTTTGCAGCGATCACAATAATCACATGTATTGAAGTTAGACAAAAGTAACCAATAAGGCAATAATGCACTTATGCTCTCTTCTATGCCTAATGATTTGTGTTTCACTTCCTTTTATATTGACAGCACTACTTGCAATAAAAATAAACCATGGCAATGGATAACTTTACAGGCATATGTGTGCCTCTCTTATGTTCTATAAGTGCAGTACTGCACATGGATTAGTTCTTTACTCAAACTAAATTTTGTGCACCTTTTTTTAATTGGATCTGTACAATATTGAAATGATCTGGATTAGATTAAGCAAGGTTTGTATTTCAGTTTTAGTATGCTTACACACTTGGTTTTCAGACGTTAGACTGATCAATGTATGTGTGTAACATGCCAGGTGAGATATCACATTGTTTCGCTGCCCTCTCTAGCTAGAAGCCTAGAACTCATACTAACAACGCTCTTATGTTTTTTATACTAAGTTCCAATTATATTTCCTACATGCCACGAAATCGTGTGTTCTTGTTGTGTACAGAAGTCACTGTACCACGGCAGGCCACACTTGGCGATAGCATGGCTGCAAGTACTACTACCTATTATGAAGTGGATTGGTGCAATATAGAAATGTTAATGTGTACATCTGATTGTAAAACTTAGGTCTGTTAGGTGTTACAGTATATGCCTGGGACCGTGGGTGGTTTGGAAAATAGATTGATGGAATGGATTTTCGTATGGATGATGTGCTGTTAAGGTATTTTAGCAATATTTCAGTACAAGCAATATTTTTATTAAGGTATTATAGCCATATAAGTTAGAAATGCCCTATGTTCAGAAAAATAATTTTAACTAATTGCATTCCTGATCAGAGCCTATCCATTTGACTCAAAAGAAATATGGATATAAACGTGCAATTATGTAAGGAAACAACAAATCTAATTCCAATGGCACTTACAGAATTAGAGAAGTTTACATAGACAAGTGACGACACAGAACAGGAGCATCACAGTCAACTAATAGGGTAAGCCCAAGTATTGCACACAGAATGAAATATATCACCCAATTAGAGAAGATTAATTAATGTAAACATTTTGTAACTATTTTATTAACAACAAATTAGCCTATTACTACTAGAAAATTTATTATAGATTATAAATACTGGAGATGTGCAAAATTTCCATACTCCAAGTTACAAGACATCGACGACACAAGTATAAAGATCCACCTACTGAAGATCTCTGAGGAAATGGCATTACCATTATAAACAGAATTGTTTATTCAAGTGAAAAATCAACAATGATAATAGAAAGCATATCAGAGTTATACACAGAACACATGCTAAACCATATTTTCACTCACAGGCTCACAGCCCTGCAACAGTGCCATTGTATATTTCAACAAACAATGTGCGTAATGAAACCACCTCACGGTTGGTGAAGGTTCTTAACTAATCAGCTACAAGCGATGCAGACCGCGAAATAAGCTAGGTAGTTTTCTCTTGCCTACAGCAGAAATGGTTCTGTACCAGCCATGTGATTTATCCCTAGTGCCATTCATCGACTTTGAAACCATTTGGTCTCTTTATGGATTCAGGACATTCAGGAGAGAAACCAACTGGAATACTGCAGTCCAATGGAGCCATGTAATCTTCTAGATAAACCAGTTCAATGGAGCAATGTCATGGAAAGTCTAAAATGATAAACAAATTTTGTAGGGAACTTAGTTATTCTTCAATTCAATGATACTGCTAAATTCATATAACATATTTTTTTGATGAAACTAGATAGAACATATATTTGTTAGAGTAGACAGCCTGCATCATCAAGCGGGTGGTACTACTAGCTCCGAGATGAATTGCAAAAAATGCTGGTATAATGCGCCAGGAAGGATACTCCCAATCGGGGAGAAACAGTAGATCGCCAGGGGGCAGAGACGGGAGGCGTTCGCCTGACCTTGGTGGCCGCGTTGGGATCCTCCTCCGCCAGCGTCCTGTCCTTTTCCCTCCCAGCCTCCTCCATCAGAGAATAACATCAAAAACCATCTACCCCTGGTTCCAAATCCATCAAAATCCTCGAGCGAACCCGAGCACCGGAACGCGGAGCGAGACCCGTGTCTGGAAGGCGGGGGCAGTCAGGCGAGGCGACAACGGAGGGGCGGACGGGGGAGGCCGCTCGATGGTGGGGTTGGTAGCGAAGGGGCCGGGGAGGCATGCGGGTCGCCACGGGAATGTAGCATCTGGGGGAGAGAAAGCAGGAGCGGGAGTGGAGGAGGTCAGGAGACGGGGGTAGATCAGAGAGAGGCCACCTACTAGTCTGGGAATTTTGGAATTTTGTTCCGTTCACGGGCTTGTTTGGGTGCCAGTGCCAACCCCACCCAACCGAAAGAAAAAATATGAAGCGGCTCAAGTTTGCGAGATAGGGGGTGATCGCTTGAGATTTATTTGGCTTATTTGGCTGTGACTTATAAGCCGAGCCGATTGGTGGCAGCCACTTCCGTTAGAAAAGCACTTTTCAGCTGCTTTGGACGCCAGTGGCTTATGGATTTATCTGATTAGCCGCAGTCAAATCTATCTATCTGATAGTCGCCCAATAAATTAACTGAAACCGCTCAATAAATCAATCGGGCAGCATTTGATTTGAATGTATAATCTCTATAAGCTCTGCACTTTACATTTTTACTGTACAGTCTGTACTAGAGAGTTCAAGTGTGGCCTTCGTGTGAATGAATGAAACATTTTTGCTGTACAAGATACGTACAAGGCGCACGCTACGCACACCATCAGATCAGCACCATGGATTTCTAGTGCTGCAATCCATTCCAAGCTACCTAGCGTCTATCTCAGTCACGGTCACGTTGTTCGCCGTGAATCCCAGCGACGACGAGTCCGTGTCCGACGTGTTCTTCCCGATGTTCACCCCAGGCTCGTTGGGCTCCGGAAGCGTCGCGTTCTCGCTGGCCAGCATCATGACCGCCGACGACATCAGAGGCCTGTTCCTGGGCTGCACCTCCACGCACAGGAGGGCGACCTGGATGCACCGCAGCACCTCGCCGTAGTTGACACTGCCGTCCATGGCCTCGTCCACTAACTCCATGGTCCTGCCTTCTTTCCACAGCATCCATGCCTGGAAAAATATGTAATTATCAGTCAGTGGTTGTTATGTAAATATTCTGGGGAAAAACAGTCTCAGACTACTCTCAGCAGCTAGTCTTTGCTGTTACTTACATATCTCAGGAGGTTGAGATCAAGCTCGACTTCGTAGAACCCCCGGTTCCTCTTGCCGGTGATGATCTCTAGAACCAGCACGCCGAAGCTGTAGACGTCGGACTTCATGGAGAACACACCGTCCATGGCGTATTCCGGGGACATGTAGCCGCTGGAAACCAGGAACCACCGCGCACGTGTCAGTATGTGAAGGTCCATGTTTTCAGTTCAAAATACAGATATTTGCTACAGTACTAGTGAGTTAGCTTTCCTAGGGCCAGGAGAGAGATCTTACTATGTTCCAATGACCTTCATTGTGTACGCCGTGGTCTGATCCCCGCCAAACATCCTTGCGATGCCAAAGTCTGAGATCTTGGGGACCATGTTCCTGTCCAGCAACACGTTGCTCGCCTTCAGATCCCGGTGGATGATCCTGAACCTTGAGTCCTCATGCAGATACTGTAAACCCCGCGCGACCCCCAGGATGATCTCAAAGCGTTTCTGCCACCGTAGCGACCTCCGCTTTCCTTCGTCTGCACAACGTACACAGTGACGCATGAACATTGAGTGCATTGTCAATGCACAGAGAGTACAAGTCACTAAACCAGACTTGGTTGCCCAGATATACATACGTGTGTACGTTCCTGAAACCGAGAGCTTACCAAATATGAATGTGTCGAGGCTCTGGTTGTGCATGTACTCGTACACGAGCAGCCTCTCATCCTCCTCTATGCAGCAGCCCAGCAGCCTGACAAGGTTCCTGTGCTGAAGCTTGGCGATCAGCTTCACCTCGTTCGTGAACTCCACCGCCCCTTGCATCGATCTGTGGGACAGCCTCTTCACGGCCACTTCCTGCCCATCCTCGAGCTTTCCCTGTCAACAACAACAATTGGCAGATCCGTCCCGTTAATTATTTCAGATCGTCTGACAAATCTTCAAATGAATATTCTACCATCTCTCGTCTCTACTAGGTTTATATATCCTACTACTGTTAATAATTAATTGTACCATAATTCTCACCATGTAAACAGGTCCAAACCCGCCTTCGCCAATCTTCTTGTTCAGAGCGAAACTGTCCGTGGCGGCCAGGATCACCGCGAGATCAACCAACGGCAGGTCGACGTCTTTCTGGGCGCTTTTCCAGTCCTCGTCCGACGCGGGGTGTTTGCTGACCCTGAACGGAAGCAGGTCGTCTCCGCCGGCCGGCGCCGAGGACGAATCCGCCTCGCCCTGACGACGTCTCCTCCACCTCCGCCGCCTCCAGACGAAACACCACCCAACCGACAGCAGAAGCAGCACGCCGACAACGGTCGCGACGACGGCGATGGCCACGCGCTTGTTGCTCGGCGACCGGCGGTTGGCTGCAAAGATTAATTGAACAAGCAGCGGGAAAAACTTTAGGATTGGACGTTTGGTGGTGGCCGGCCTAACGCAGAAAGTTTCCACGACCAGTCAATGCGCTCGTGTGTCTCCACTGTCTACTCAGATGGTTAGGTTTCTCCTGTCCATCCGGGTTCAAGTTTTCGATTTGGTACGGGTATTCATATGATTTAACGGTTTTGTTCTTTCGATGGTAGGCGACGTCCCCGTCGACCACGAGACGCCTGTAGTGACTTCGTGAATCTCGAAATGCCGGTCCAACCCAGTTCCACGGAGGTGCTCATAAAGGTAGTGCGTGCGTGTGTGCGTTCATATGGGTAAATGTACGCGCGTATGAGCGCTTGCATTGTACTGTGTTTCTAAAAAAAATTAGCATGCTCTAGCCTCTAGGTGTGCTAATTACTAATGAGTGATGCAAAAGTTTTACTAATTTTCAAAGCCTTACCCGATGCTTTACATAGTTTTCAATCCAAGAACTTGCCCAGTTGTCCGGCCGTCCCTACGCACAACGCATGTCTCTACTGGAACGGGTCGCACGCACTTATGGTTGAGTTTGTCATATACAGACGGCTTTCGGCCGTTTGATTGTCGCTTTAAGGTTAGGTGGTGTTGGACGATCGCTCGTGTTGAGTCGTGTGTTCCTATGGACGCATGCACGGCACCTAATCCAGCGAAGCTTGATACATCATGCATGGTTCTGGACTTCTGGTATATATTGACGTATGGGCTCGGAAATTAATTGCTGCTACACAGTTTTTGCCCAAGCTAAACTTGTTAGTTGACCCATGTTCTCGTGCGCATTCAAAGAATCAAAGGGGTCCGTTGAATTGTCTGCGCTATCATATCATGCTGTACAAAAAAAAAAGGCAAATGGAAGTGGGAAAGTCTGACGAAACTTTTCTGCAAATGTGTATCTAGACTTCTAGAGTGATTTTCAGAAGGAAAGTGGCTAGGCAAGATGCGCCCAATTCTTGACACGCAGCATTATTCAGCAGGTGAACGCGCTGCGTGCCTGCGTGTGATGCTTTCACGGGAGTAATTAAGCTGGACAGTGCGACCAATTAATCTCGACAGCTACGGGAGACGAGATATGATGTCTGGACTTGACTCAGTGTGGGAAAAGGTAGTATGGTCGAGTCCACGTTTTGGCCCGTGTCATGTCAGATTCCTAACAATGATGGACGAAATTTAGAAAGATTCGCAGCGACCCCTTAGGATAATTATAAGCGCGCATACTAATGTTGGAAAAAAACTAATCGAAATTCTATGATTCGTGTTCTAGTTATACTGATCGAATAGAAACATGTAGTAGTAGTATGTGCCAAAAAAAAAAAAGAACAGTTAAACACAGCGTCAGACAGAGTCCGAACCTGCGGCGTTGAGGGCGTCAATCTCCGACTTCGCGAGGCGTATGTACACGTCCTCCACGACCGTGGTGTACAGCCGCATGTCCAGCAGATCGACGGCCCAGATGACGCAGCCGCTGTTGACTCCCGCGCTGACGTTGGCCGCGGCGTACGCCCGGCAGCTGCAGTTGCTGAGGCACACCTGCCGGCACTGCTCCAGCGTCATGCCGGCGTACACCGTCGCGTTGGTGGCCTCCGGCAGCTTCATCTGGCTGACGACCCAGAACCCGTCGCTGCTCGCGCTGGCACCGCCGGCGCCGCCGCCGCAGCTGAGGTTGGTCCTCCTGACGCAGCCGGCCGTGCCGTCGTGGAGGTTCCACTGCAGCGGCGAGCTCGGCACGAAGCCCGGGAGGCAGACGCAGGTGGGGGCCTGGCCGGTGTTGTCGCAGTAGCCGAAGGGCCCGCACTTGGCGTAGTAGTCGCAGGGGTCGGTGGGGAAGTACCAGAAGTTGCTCCAAGCGCCGTTGATGAGCACGTAGCGCTGCACCTGCCCCGCGGTGCCGTTGACGAAGAAGCGCGACAGCGGCGTGGAGACGCCGACGGAGTAGGTGTAGTACGTCTCGTCGGCGCTCGACACCACCTGGAAGGTGAAGTCGGCGTTGGACGTGAGCTGCGGCACGCCGGTGAGCACCTCGCCGTTCCACGGCCCGCTCATGTACACCGTGGTGGCGCCGTCCAGGACGAGGGCGAACTCCGGGAGGCCGCCCTGGACCAGCCTGAACGTGTACTCGCCCGGGGAAGGGTCAGTGGCGCTGCGCCACGACGTGATGTTGCGGGTGATGCCGGCCCTGAGGTCCACGCCGAGCTTCATGCCCGGGAGCAGCGTGTCCGTCGGGTAGTCGAAGCTCTGCCACGCCACGCTCTGCTCGGAACCGCTCCCATCGGCGCTGAGGACGAGGTTGCCGTTGTCCTGCAGCTGCGCCGCGGCGCCGGCGTTGAGGTTCGTGGTCGGCGGCTCCGAGGCCCAGATCGTGGCGTTCTGGGCGTCCAGGATGACGAGGCGGCGGTCGGTGGAGAGCTGGAGGACGCCCGGGGAGCTGGTCGGGAGCGGGCTCTGGCGGTTGGCCACCCACACGACGGTCTGCACCGAGATGTTGTGGTACCAAATGCCGAGGTACCTCCTGGCGCCGTCCGGGCTGAAGAAGCCGAGCTCGAAGACGCCGCTGGTCGAGACGAGCGTCTGGTTGCCGGCGATGGACGCGCCCAGGGCGATGGTATCTGTGGAGATGGAGACGGGGAAGAACGCGACATGGAGGAGTACGGGGAGGAGGAAGAAGAGCGCGCGCGTCCTCATGCTCGACCGCGCGAAACACCTCCAGCTGCTCTCAGGAGTCAGGACAGGACATGGCCTTGAGTTTAGTTTGTGGCACGGCAGACGGGAAGAGTGGCGGCTGCCACCGCTGAACCGAAACGGACCCCTTGGATTGGGAATTGGGATCATCGGGAAAGATCACTTACGCTGTTTTCTTATACACCATCTGACTAGTGCGACGCTGCGAGGAAGGCAGCGCGCGCGCGTGTTTGTTATTGTTGTCATTCACGTGCGGGAGGGAACACGCTGGATATGATGACAACCCGGGTCAAGGTTGGAGTCTGGAACAGGGCAACAGGTTTTCACGCAAGTCGGTTTGGTGGGAACAGGGAAGAGACCGAGTTCTTTTTCTCTTTTTCCTTTTCTTTCTTTTTTTTTTGAAAAAAAGTTAAGAGACCGAGCTCGTCGCAAACTAGAGATGGCGATGGGTACCCGAAACCCGGGTACCCGACGGGTTTTACCCGATATAAAAACGGGTATGGGATGATTTCTCTACCCACGGGTATGTTAATGGGCATAATCTTGTACCCGTCGGATACACCCGCGTACCCATGGATAATTTATACCCGCCTCAAGTATGTTTTTATTCTACACAATTAAGCAAACATAAGTGTGTATTGGCAAAAAATATGATCAAATTGTATGTTTCAATATTATTTATCATTGTCTTTAATTTATTTACTCATATTTAATGATTTATTATTTTAATTCTTCCATTATTTATTATATTTGTGCTATTTAAACAAGCCCTTAGGCTGTTTCCAGCAACGCTCGCATCGCGTCGCGCATGCGGAAAAAGAGGGACGCGAGGCAACTGTAGCACTATCTAGCAGAATGCGAATGCGGATACGCAAAAAGGGAGACTTCCCTGGACGAAGCGCAAATCCACACATTCTCTCTCCTCACCGCATCCTTTCCGGCCACGGTGAACTCGAGCTGGGCCTACCTGGAGCCGCGCCTCGCTCTCTGGAGATGCCGAACTAGAGCCGCGCCTCGCTCGCTGGAGACGACGAACTCGACTTGGGCCCTCCCCGTCTGTGTTGCCGTCTTCGACTTCGTCGGCCTCGAGACTCCATTGGGCTTGCAGCTCCTAGCGTCCCGCTGCTTCTAGCTCATCCTTCCGCCTCGTCAGCGGCAAGCCCCTGTCGCGTCAACCACAGCTCCTGCAGCGCCGAGGAGGTCGAGGCCTGCCGCCGCTCGCTCTTGCTGTTGGCATCCCAGCTGGTCCATCCCGGAGGGGAGCAACAGCAACCATAGAAGTTTGCGTGTTCAGGTCCGCACTCTGCTGGAAAGAGCTTCTCCTATCGCAGCGCGAATGACGAGCCATGATGCGGAAACTTTGGTTTTTTCCGCATCCGCAGCCGATAGCTGCTAGAAATAGCTTTAGTGGGTATTTGATCGGGTATGGGTTACCCGATGGGTTTTTTTACCCACGCGGGTATGGGTATGGGTAAAAGTTCATACCCGCTCACGGGTATGGGTATCGTAGCGGGTATGATTTTTGTTCGCGGGTACGGATATGGAATGGTAATACCCAACGGGTTTTTACCCGTTGCCATCCCTATCGCCAACGAAGGCGCAGGCACGCAACGTATACTCTTGCTGCCGCACCAACGCTGCCGGAACCTCATACGAAATGCCGTCGGGCTATGGCCAGGGCCAAGCGTGACCAAGCAGTAAAATGGATATGAACTGTACACAGAATAGAAAAACACTGATTGCGCATTACACACACTACCTGATGACACTAGTCCTGCCGTATATGATAGATGGGCATCGATGAATGATCATTACCAAGTCAGCATGGTTTGGCAACTTTTGGATTGAAATGGGTTAAAATACTCCCTCCGTTTTTATTTATTTGAGGTTGGCCTAGCTCAAAATTGAGCTGCACAGCGTTTTACATAAAAAAACAGAGGTCGTAGATTGTAAGAGATTAAAGAGATCTTGATCAATTTTATATTTGTAAACGCATCACACTCCCTTCGATCCACTCCAATCAAAAGTATTCAAACAACCCACGCTAGATTTGCGGTCAAGGCGGGGCTACACTCCCCTGGTAAGAGAATTAGAGCTCATTGAGCAGAAAAAAAAAACCGTCGACGTCCAAAGACAAGCTTCGGCTACCATCTAGAACGGAGAATAGTGACCCAACTGCCAAGGAATCGGCTTCCATCCGGGACACGATGGCCTAGGGTATGTGACGGGGACATCACTCCTATGATTATGCAAGGACCTATTACAAGAGCACGTGCAAGACAATTGAACCAACAGGTGAGCTCGTTCCTAAATGCCCGTACATTCACTCGTGAGGATAATATGCTACCTAATATTTTTGTTGATTATATTGTACTTAGGAACTTAGGAGAAGACCATGAAAACCTTGGAGATCAGGTCGAACCGGGAGAAGGGCAAGGAGAACGTCCAAGTCAAGATGGAGGTCCAATTCTACTCGGAGTCGATTTCCTCGACTTCTAGGACCAGTCAACAGTAAAATCGCCACCCAGGCCACAAACGGACTCCGATTTCGACGATCCACATATGCTTGGAAAGTTAAGAAGATAATCTATCCAATGCCGCTGGTTTGAAGTCATTTGGAGTTCGGAGTCATCAGAAATTCACGTCGCAAGTCGGAGGACAGAATCTGTCTAGGGTCTGTTTTTCTTTTTTCTGGGCTGTTGGCCCATGTATCGTGTTAGAGTCCATTGCGGACGAGTCTAGGCTACGTTGGTCACCCTAAACTCTATAAACAGCAGCCGCCGCACGAGTTAGGGTTTGGGTTTTGCTTAAGAGTTTTCTTTAGAGAACATATCGCCGTTCGTGTATCGGTTTGTGAAACCCCAACTTTGTGAGCACAAGTTCTAATGTTCTTCGGTTGCATTGCAGGAACGATAGCCTTCTTAGTGAGGTCGATTGCGCGCGTCACGCAGTCGTTAACTGTGGCGGAATCACCGATTTAATACGGGCTAAGTACACCTGCCACCATTAGCTTGTAGTGTACTTAGACAGTAGTAAATCCGGTCGTCCGTCGAGAGGACTTCGGCTCTCGATAACACCATTTTCCAGAGGAACCGACATCATACACATTCGACTCTCGATGGAGCCACAACAGTTACATCATCACAGGCAGTTAAAATATAGAATAGATAGACTTAGTTTACAAACCAAGAATGTATATAGTCAAATGCATGTCCAAAATATATATATAATGCGGAAGCGTTTTCAAAGCATCTCGCAGCAGAAACCAAATACTTAAGTAGTCTTCATACAGACGAACGAGGCGAGAAGCACCGAACCCACCGGTGCTACCCTTCTCCAAGCAGCTATCCAAATGCCGCCATTATCTGTGAGCCAAAAGTGGAGGCAGACACTGAGCACTAATTACTCAGTAGGACTTAATGGACGGGGTTTACGGCTGACGCAAAGCTCAGCTTCCTAGCAAGTAGGTTCTTAGCCATTGATTTTAAACCGTAAAAATATTGCCATAGGATAGCGGGATTTGACAGTCGCTATCCTTTAATCATGATTATCCACTATGTTTTAGTGTAGTGCTATAGCGGGATTTGATAGCCGCTAGTCCTTATCCTGAATATCATTGGTAATATAAAGTGAATAATTTGCATGAAGTAAAGCATATATATCCATTGTGTGGTATTAAATCATCAATTCCATACAACATCATGCCTCAAACAGTTCTACGTTGCCCGTGTGCGATATTGGCATTGCGATTTGAATCGATTTTTATGTTCTCGGGAATAACTAGAAAATGCTAGGGGCCCATATGTTTACTAACACGACGGCTTTCCCACATATAGTCCCCTTCTCCACTTGTCCCATCCCAAATTCGATCCATTCCCACCTGACTCCCGGGTTGTGCCCCCCATGACGAGCCTACCAATATCTCGGTCTTCCCGTTATGAGTACCAAGCTCCCCCGGACAACCTTTCTCTCAACCAGTGGGTAGGAACGTATTTCTGTTCTTCGGATGGCACAAGCAAGGTTTCACCGGTCCCATTTACCGGATAATCATTCTAGCAATGTTATGCAGCTCAGCAGGCGAACAGGAACGGGCCTTATGCGACTCGGGCGGAGTCCACCATACCATCCACATCATTTTTCAACATAGTAATCTCATATCTCCGTCCGGTCTCAATTGAAAGCATAACATAGCAATAATAAATTTATAGTAATGAGAATTTCATCGTGTGGAAGTAAACCCTACGAGACGAGTGATAGTGCTCACTCGTGTCTACTCGCGCCTAACCAGTCACTCGTCCTACGAACCCTAAGTATAGGTGCTAGGGCCAGGGCGGCCGGAGAGTCTAATGCAATTGGTTTCAATCAATCCTAATGCATATGCGTAACTCAAAATAATTTGTTTGCTGGGATTCGCATGGTCCTGCCTACCTTTAATTGTTTTTAAGAAGGCAACAAACTAAACTAAGTTAGTTTGTCGGGTTGTGGGGCTTTGCCCCAGGCAACCCCTTGAAACAGGGACGGTTTACTCAGCGACACGCCGTCTCCTGGCACCGGGTGGACGGGCTCATCTTCCGGCTCCTGGATTAGCGACTGCTTCTGCGCTGGTCCCTCGTTCGTAGGATCTATATGCATGACATAGTGCAACATGAGCGCAACGAATGCAAATGCGTGCACGAGATGCATAAGAGATGTAATTCACGGGAATTATTATCTAGTCAATTTACTTAAATATTTCTCATATAAAACTTACTCCACACGAAAGAGACTCAGATCGTTTGTAGAAAATCATACAAACCATCACTCAGCAAAGGACTTATTATGTAAAATATACATCAAAACACACTCAATATAAAAGACAGCTAGCAGTACCTACTTTACAGTAAGTACTTGTATGGGGTTCATACCCCATTACCAACATAAACAGGCTCATTTTATGAATTAAAATATGCTTCCGAATTTTAATAGCTACATATCTCCAAATAACTTCAAACTTTTACATCACGTAGACATCATGTACATGAAGCTAATGCCAAAATTTCAGCCCTAAAAGTGGTAAAATGAATTTATGAAAAATCTAGTAATATTTCAGCCCTAGACCTTGTCAGATTTTTCATATTTTATGGGGAGGGTTTCTGGTCCTGAAATTTTTCCAGCAGCCCTTATTTAGTATGGGGAACATGTACAAAAATTTGCAAGCCCTAGATCCACCTTTTCACAAGACATCTATTTTCCATATATATTCTACTTGCAAAAATAGATGTATATACAAACGGTGCCAAGAACTTCTCCAAAATAATTTTGTGTGCTCTCTATCATGCTAATATTCCACTGGAATTTCCCTGAAATTTTCTCTACATCCTAAGGTCATTTTTTCCGTTTATCAAACTTAGCAAGTAGCATTTTGTCAATTTCAAAACAGTGGCAAAACTAAACATGCACACCCTTAAATTTTACCAGGGAGCTTCTCATATCATGCATGGCATAGAAAAAATATGGACATGTCACTTTGAGCATACATTGTATGGGCATCATTTTTCTAGTTGCATAAATGAGCAATTTATATATGAAATGGTGGAACAAGATGCAAGCCACTCATGCTACAGTCCATGATCATTCACACAGTGCCATGACATACTATAAAAGCTAAAACCAAGATCCCATTATTTTAGGAGTTCATTTATGCCACATTTTCCATTTATTTCCCCTCAACATGGATGCAAAGATCTTGGGGCAAAATAGTTTTTTCATGGATCCACATCATGTCCATCTTATAGATCTATTTACAAAGAGTTCATAGCCACTGAGTTTGTCTTTTTACGATTTTTATTTGATTTATTATGATTTTCCAAAGTTTAAACCGAGAAAAATCAAAAAGCAAAAAGAAAAACCCTAGATCTAAGGACCTCTACGCAATTAACCCATAGATCCGGGGACTAGCTTGCAAGATCTGCAAGACACAGTCCCAGCGCGCGAGGATCGAGATGTAATATCGAAAAAACCGGGGGACTAGATCTAAAAAGATCCGCCCCTTTCTTCTTCCTCCCGACGCGCGCGGCGGCGCGGCGCGGCGCCGCGAGCGCGGCCCGTCGAGTTCCGGCCCGCCGGGGCCGCGACGCGGGGCGTGGGGGATGCGCGGGAGTGAGGGCGACCACCTGGGGTAGGCCTCGTCGGCGGCGGAGACGAGGTCGAGACGGAAACGGCGATGCACCGTGCTTGAACCGGAGCGACGGCGGCGCGGGCTTACGTCGAGCGGAGGTGGATCTTGGCGTCGGGTGGGAGAGAGGCGACGAGATTTACGGCGTTGGATGCGCGGCGGAGTGGGGAGTGCGGTGGTGGTGGTGGCCTCGGGGTGGGAGGTGGCCGGACGGCGGCGGCGCGAGCTCGAGCTCCGAGCTTCGGCTCTAATGGCGGCGCGGACAAGTGAGGCGGAGGGAGAGGGTTTGGGTAGGGGAGAGAATGAGCGGAGGAGGTGAATGGATAGAGGGCTTCGGTCTCGTCCAGATGACGCGCGCAGGGCGGCCGGCCACGGCTCGCCGTACTCCCTGTACGCCGGCGAGCCACGCGGCCCGGCGTGGTGCGCGCCGTGCACGCGCGCAGATCGCGGACCCCACCTGTCAGCGACTCAGGGTATTTGGAAAATAAAAGTGTATTGTCTCTACTCCAGTAAATCGCTGTTTTGACCAATTTAGAGGCTGCATTTGGAAAAGCTTCAATTGAAAGAAATGTTCTACTCTCAGAGATCTACAACTTTGTCAAAATGGACAACCCCAAAATCCAAGTGTAAGTATGATTTAAATTCAAATTTAGTGATCAGCCCTAGGTATGGACAGGGTACCTTTATTGCTTGGAAAAATAAAAAGTCCTATTTCCAAGCCTTTTCTCCTAAAGTGCCTTTTGAGTGAGTTTCTTAGGATTTCATACCCTACAACTTATTCAATGGAAGATTTTCATGAAAGTGACTGTAAACTAGATAAAATTTGAATTCACTAAACAAGTCAGATTTGAAGTGGTTTTCTGTGTTGGTAGAAAATGACCCTAAACTCCATTTAAACCTCAATAGGTGACTAAGCTCTAATTACCAAAGTTGTTCCCCAGCACTCTATCTCCAAGTTTGATAATATAAATTTGGCCTGAATCCCAACAGATTTTGAATTATAGATACAATTATGTTCCAAGGTTTATTAAAACAGAAATTTCGCTTTGTGTAGAGACTTTCTTGTTTCCAACTTTTGAAGTATCAAATGAGGGCCAATCACTTCCACAATAGGTGCATTTGAAGGTGATAAGTTCAATTCTACTTCATAGAAAGGAGGGTTTTGAAGTTGTATAGCGAAATTAAAAGTAATTTCAGAGTGAAGCTTGGGGAAAAGCTGAAATTCCAGTTTTTGGCAATATTCTAAGTGTGGTTGGTATGGTTGATTCCAAGAGATTTATGGAGAGATTTGCAATGGGTTAATGACAGTTTTAGCCCCCACTTAGTGTAGCAAAAGTGTAGCGTATGCCATGTACTATAACTTTTATAGAAGTTGAGCTCAGTTGCTTAAGAAATTCAACGGTTCTTCTAAGGCCAAATTTGATCAAGGGCACAATTTCACCCTTCTAGAATTACTAGTTAGTTTAGTTTGCACTTTTGGGTCTCATAGCACTTGATTTTAAAGATGGTCAATTTAGAAAAGTTGGGGTCAACATCTTGAGTTAAACATTTTGTATTTTGAATGGAAAATTTTGACTTTATGATTCATCTACCTAATCCTCTTTACCACCAAGCACGATTAAACCGTAATTTCATTGTTATTTTTCGTCTAATCGTGTGTTAAGGCTTTTGAGATGCCAGGGGCATCACAATAAACATCGGAGCAGTGGTATAGTGATTGCAAGGATTCGAACCTCCTAGCTGGGAGACTTCTTCATCAACGTCAAGTTCTCCACTCCTAAACCGGCGTACCTCACGGAAGATCGGTCTTACTCCTATCAGTATGGCTGCGCATGTTAGAATGAAGAAACATTTATTCTAATATTCTAAAAAGCACCACAATAATCAGAAACATACACAATAATCACAATATTATTCTAAAAAGCATGTGTTAAATCTATTTTTCACCTTTAATATTATGAAAACAACACATAGACTATTAAATAACCACTTAAACTTATTCTAAATTACTCAAAGTTACTGCCTAGGTAGCGTTTGGTTGAAGAGCGGGGTGAAATGGAATGGTTCTGTCTCAGATTTTAGGAATGGAATGGTTCTGTCCTATATTCCAGGGATGGAATGGCTCCGTACCAGATTTTTTTCGGAACGTGCTCGTCCCGAATCTGAAGAGAATATTTTCTTTTCCGGAACGGATCCATTCCTCAGCCTTTCAACCAAACGCTAGAATTGGTAAGATGCAATGGTTCCATTCCACTCCGTCCCACCAACCAAACACTACCTAAACTTGTCTAAATGAACAAAGAGGAGGAGAACAAGAAAAATAATATTATATATATAATTTAAAATAAATAATTAAATTTATATCTAGACTACCAACTTAAGATATTACCAAATATAAATGAAAACAACCAGCCCTGTATCTTTTTCACCATATGCTATTATATTACTTTTACTAATTAGATGCTAAAAAACACAAATTACAAAGCACGCCAGGAAAAAAGAAATTGTAGAAATTTCCACAAAAAATAAAAACATCTAGCCAGATATCAAGTAGTCTCAAATAATATTAGACATTGGATCCATTATTTTGTAAAATATTACCCACCATGCTATTATTAAGGCCATTAGAATAATTAACTTCTAAATTAAAATAACCCCAAAATTTGAATATAAATTACCCATGATGCCATCATTATGCAATATAAATTAAATTAACCTCTGCGATTTAAATATAAATTACCCACCAAACCATTACAAAAGATCAGTTAAAATAACTCCTAAATTTGCATATAAATTACCCATCATGCCACTATAGAAACCAATTAAAATAACTTCCAAAAATTGAATATAAATTACCCATCATGCATTATGAAAGATGAATTAAATTAACCCATAAAATTTAATATAAATTACTCACCATGTCATTGTGAAAGACGAATTAAAATAACTTTTCACATAAATTACCATTATGAAAAAATGAATTAAAAGCGTTCCCTAATTTACATATAAATTACCTCTTTAGGCTATTGTGTAAAAGTTAATTAAACAACCCTTAATTTAATCAATTTGCACTATTCAATTATTAAAATGTAAATATTAATTAGCTAGAGCTATATAAGATAAAAATTGTACATATATATAGTCGTTTATTAAAGTATAAACATATGAGATATATTGAATAATAGCAATTTTGATTAATTGTAAGTCTCAAATTCATATATAATTTTTAATATTTATGTTTTATACTAGCACATGCTTTGCACGGAGTTGACTTACTAGTGAAAATAAATAAATAAACAATAATAGGTGTACATAACAAATTACCAACTTTTATCACTATTAATTTTTTCTACCAATTTTGGACTCTAATATGTGCGAGAACATAGATTATTGAACTAGTACTATATAATAACATCACACATGTTGTACTTTACAAACACCTCCAACATGGCAACATACCACGTGCCGGTAAATACTGCGAACTTCTAAGAGATTAAGTCGCAGTATCTTGAGACTGATTAAATTTATAATAGACAACTAGACACATAGCTGTTAACGGATACGTCGCTTTCCAATAACCAAAAGGTTAATCGTAAATTTGAAAACCTGTGCTGATTAAAAACTCAAATCAACGTGGTCAGACTCTCCACGAATAAAGAACCAAATAATGCTAGGTTCGCGGAGTAGTTTACTTTCACCCATGCACAGTACAAAGCAACATTGCATTTTACATGAAGGCTGAATAAAAGAACAAGGAAAAAGGTTGGTGAAACGTGCTAGAGCTACCGACCACTGCAAGGTGAAGGTTTTGATTCATGAATTGTTAATCCCCCGGGTGACTACTATACCATCGTCGCCTTGTAATATACTGTACATTTGTGATTATCATAGTTGAAGTCAAAGAAGAGAAAACAAAATCTCATCACGTCCACACCACCGCCGCCGTTGTGCCTTTTGGCAGCAACGACCGATGAGTACTCCATTATATTTTTTTTTAAGGGGAAAAACGCCCAAACAACTAGCGGTTCCATGGTTGCACCGTATCGTTGATGGCTCTGAGGCTGAGTCCAGTAGATGGACCATCCCTATTTTGCTACGTCTCAAAAGTCGTGTCGATCATTTCATTCCTTCACTTTTAAACTACATGTAGTATCATTTCTATTTTATCATTAAATTTGATTGAAATGGTCCTTCTATTCGGTCCCCCATTGCTGGACTCGATCCGATGCAATCACTTGCCACCCTACTATTTCTGATCAGGATACAGCAGGTCGTTTGCCAAGTTCAGTGCCTCACGGACGGCACCCTAGAATTACATACATGTCCAACCAAACACGGCCTGCTTACGCTTAGGCTGGGCCTGGGCCTGGGCCTGGCACAGTGGCACGTCACGATTAAAATAGATCCTCCTCCGTCATCAGCTCACAGCACCAGCAGCCAGCCGCCAAAAACCAATTCGCGTGAAAACCAGCTAGCTAGCTGTTCCGATCCAGACTCCAGCCTGGATCCTGCTTGTCGGCTACCATAGATATACTCTTCCATATCTAGCGTTCCCGCACGAGCTCTCGTGAGTCGTGAACCCACATGCCCACATGCTTTGTGACGACTGGCCGCAAAAACAAATGTCCGCGCCCGCGCGCGCAGCCTAGCTTTGCTTGCAGGTCGCACCGTCCCACTCCCGACCCGAGTCCCGACGATCGCGATCCAAGGTGAAGGTGTGGTCAACCAAATTCGAGGAGGAAGAGGCAGCTGAGCTCTCCTCGATCGCCCTTATTCAAACGGAGCTCTCCGCCGGCGCCCCTCAGGGTCGTCGTCAGTGGATCAGGCAGCAGGCACTCTTAACAAAACACACAAACTCAAGGCTAGAGGTCAGTCACACCTGACCGCCCGGCCTGTTTCACTCTAGTCGGGACTCGGGAGAGATCGAGCATGAGGGCACCCGCTCTCTTCCTCGTCCTCCTCCTCCTCCTCCCTGTCTCGTTCTTCCCCGTCTCCATCTCCACAGACACCATCGGCTTGGCCACGTCCATCGCCGGCAACCAGACGCTGGTCTCGGCCGGCGGCGTCTTCCAGCTCGGCTTCTTCAGCCCGGACGCGGACGGCGCCAGGAAGTACCTCGGCATTTGGTACTACAACATCACGGAGTCGGAGCGGACCGTCGTGTGGGTGGCCAACCGCCAGAGCCCGGTCCTCAGCAGCTCCTCGGCCGTGCTCCAGCTCTCCGCCGACGGCCGCCTCGTCATCCTCGACGCCCAGAACGCCACGGTCTGGGCCTCGGCGCCGCCGACCAGGAACCTGACCGCCGGCGCCGCGGCGCAGCTGCAGGACAACGGCAACTTCGTTCTCAGCGCCGATGGGAGCGGCTCCGAGCAGAGCGTGGTGGCGTGGCAGAGCTTCGACTACCCGACGGACACGCTGCTCCCGGGTATGAAGCTGGGCGTGGACCTCAGCGCCGGCATCACCCGCAACATCACGTCGTGGCGCAGCAGGACGGACCCTTCCCCGGGCGACTACTCCTTCGGGCTCGCCCTGGGCGGCGGCCTGCCGCAGTTCTTCCTCCTCCGGGGCGCCGCCACCAAGGTGTACACGAGCGGGCCGTGGAACGGCGAGATCCTCACCGGCGTGCCATACCTCAAGTCCAACGACTTCACCTTCAAGGTGGTGTGGGGCCCCGACGAGACGTACTACAGCTACTCCATCGGGGCCACCGCGCTGCTGTCGCGGCTGGTCGTCGACGGTGCCGCGGGCCAGCTGCAGCGCTTCGTGCTCATCAACGGCTCCTGGAGCAACTTCTGGTACTACCCCACCGACCCCTGCGACTACTTCGCCAAGTGCGGGCCCTTTGGGTACTGCGACAACACCGGCCAGTCGCCGGTCTGCGTCTGCCTCCCGGGCTTCGAGCCACGCTCGCCGCAGCAGTGGAGCCTCCGGGACGGGTCCGCCGGCTGCGTCAGGAGGACCAACCTCAGCTGCGGCGGCGGCGGCACCGGCGACGACGAGTTCTGGGTCGTCAACCATATGAAGCTGCCGGAGGCCACGAAGGCGACGGTGCACGCCGGCATGACGCTGGACCAGTGCAGGAAGGCGTGCCTCAGCAACTGCAGCTGCCGGGCGTACGCCGTGGCGAACGTCAGCGCGGGTGCCAACGGCGGCTGCGTCATCTGGGGCGTCGATCTGCTGGACATGCGGCTCTACACCACGGTCGTGGAGGACGTGTACATACGCCTCGCGAAGTCGGAGGTCGACGCCCTCAACGCCGCAGGTTCCTACTCTGACGCAAAACCAACTCCTTTTGTTTTTGCACAAAAATCCATTTCTAGTCGATCCCTCGTGCAAGATGGAAGAGATTTACGATTTCAAGTAGTACTGTAGTTTTTACGACCATTTCTAGTCTCTCTGATCGATGACTCACTGTCCGGCTAATTACTCGTCGGAAACCATCAACACGGAGCCGCTTGAATTACGTCTGCACGCTCAGTCTCACTCTCGGACTCTCGGTCAAGAATTGGGTGCAACTCGCCATCCCCTGAATCCCTGATAGATTTTAGAAAATAATGTCCCCACTCCCCAGCCACCAGTTTCCTTCTGAAAATGACTCTGTATAGAGTTGTTATAGAGATTTGCAGAAAAGTTTCGTCAGAGTTTTCCACAGCCATTTGTTTTTTTATATCGCCTCGATAATTCAACGGTCACCTTTGAGTGAGAACAGTGCCGGGTCAACTAGCTAGCTTAGCTTGACTGCTTGAGACAGCGATTAGTTTATGTAGTCCCATTCTCCCATAAACTGCCATACTCTGGTGTCACGATCAGTGGATCATTATGTACGTACTGTGCTGTCCATAGGAAACCATCGCTCAACAAGTCATAGTTCAACACCAGTCACCACCTTAAAAACTCTAAGACCCGTTTGGAATGCAGAAAATTTATAGAAATCGCACATGAATTTTATAGAAAACATTTCGATTTTATATGGAAAACGTAGGAACGGAATAAAAGATTCCAAATAAACCCTAAAGTGACAACCAAACATCCAAAATTTGCCTTGATTTTTATGTTTAACAGCATAGGTGATAGGCGTACTCCCTCCAGTTTCAAAATAATGGACTTTTTGGCTTGTGCGCAGTAAACATGTTATAGTTTTGACTATAAATATCTCTTTGGATATTTTGATTCATATTTTGAAAATGGTATGGTTTGGATTCATCTTCAATAGTAGTTTCAAAATATTACAAACTTGGCATACTTTGAGTATACATAGTACTATTAATTGATGGTCAAACTGATGTCTTGGTCACTGTGTCACTGTCCAAAACGTCTATTATTTTGATATCGTATCTTTCCACACCAGAGGTCCAGAGCCATGCATTCTGCGTAGGTTTCAAAATATTGAGCAGCTGATTGTTGTTTTCCCAGCAAACCGCCGGTCACCGAGCAGCAAGCGCGTGGTGATCGCCGTCGTCGCGGCCGTTGCCGGCGTGCTGCTTCTGCTGACGGTTGGCGGTTGCTGCGTCTGGAGGAGGAGGAGGAAATGTCAAGGCGACACTGCCAGGAATAGGAAACAACAACCCACGTCGGACGAGGACTGGAAATGCGCAAAGAATGACGTTGACCTGCCGTTGGTGGATCTCGCGGTGATCATGGCCGCCACCGACAGTTTCGCTGCGAACAAGAAGATTGGCGAGGGTGGATTCGGCCCTGTTTACATGGTAAGAACTGTGTACTGTGATTAGCAGTAGGATCCGGTAAAGGTAGCTAGCAGAGATGGTAGGATAATTCGAAAACTTGACAATTGTTGACAGGGAAAGCTCGAGGATGGGCAAGAAGTGGCCGTGAAGAGGCTGTCCCGGAAATCGATGCAAGGGGCGGTGGAGTTCACGAACGAGGTGAAGCTGATCGCCAAGCTGCAGCACAGGAACCTCGTCAGGCTGCTGGGCTGCTGCATCGACGAGGATGAGAGGCTGCTCCTGTACGAGTACATGCACAACCAGAGCCTCGATACATTCATATTTGGTCAGTTTATATAGCTTTCAGGAACACATATACTCCTATCTAGCTGAGCAACAGCTTTAATTTACTGCCACCCAATATGCTGATAGTGTTTATGCGTTTGGTGCAGACGAAGCAAAGCGGAGGTCGCTACGATGGCAGAAACGCTTTGATATCATTCTGGGGATAGCGCGGGGATTACAGTATCTGCATGAGGACTCAAGGTTCAGGATCATCCACCGGGATCTGAAGGCGAGCAACGTGTTGCTGGACAGGAACATGGTCCCCAAGATTTCAGACTTTGGCATCGCGAGGATGTTTGGAGGAGACCAGACCACGGCACAAACAATGAAGGTCATTGGAACATAGTAAGATTTCTCTCCTGGTCCTAGCTAGTAGTAATAACTTACTAGTAATATCTGTATTCTGTTAAAATATGGACCTTCACACACTGACACGTGTGCGATGTGGTTTCTGTGGTTTTCAGCGGCTACATGTCCCCGGAATATGCCATGGACGGCGTGTTCTCCATGAAGTCCGACATCTACAGCTTTGGCGTGCTAGTTCTAGAGATCATCACCGGCAAGAGGAACCGAGGCTTCTACAAAGACGATCTTGATCTCAACCTGCTGGGATATGTAGGTGACAGCAAACACTGCTATGCCTGCTGAGATTTTTTTTTCTATAACCACCTTGACTGTTAATTAATTTTCCAGGCATGGCTGCTGTGGAAAGAAGGCAGGACCATGGAGTTAGTGGACGATATCATGGACGGCAGCGTCAACTACGGCGAGGTGCTGCGGTGCATCCAGGTCGCCCTGCTGTGCGTCGAGGTGCAGCCCAGGAACAGGCCCTTGATGTCGTCGGCCGTCATGATGATGGCCAGCGAGAACGCGACGGTTCCGGAGCCCAACGAGCCCGGGGTGAACATCGGCAAGAACACGTCGGACACGACGGAGTCGTCTCTAGGCTTCACGTCGAGCAGCGTCACCATAACTGCAATGGACGCTAGGTAGCTTGCTTTGGCTGCACCAGTAGGAAACTCTGATGGTGTACAGAAAAAGATTTCATTTCATTCCCACGAAGGCCTAGCTAAGCTAGCGCTCTGTTTTTATTTTCCACGGCCACACTTGAAACTCTCTGGTGAGATGTAAAGTCCAGAGTATATTCAAAAGTTTCCCAATTAATTCGGCCCTGATCGGTTGGCCGCACTGAGCAGCTTCACATTCGATTCAATTAATTTATTGAGCAATTGTCTTGCAAACCTGAGCAGCTTCACTTTTCTGTTAGATGGCGTCGTGTATGTTGAAATCCGAGATAGTTGCTCTCCATCCCATGTTCCGGCGTTCCACTGCCCGCCCTAGTAGGAGTGTGGCTTAGATCCTAGTCGTACTATGCATTATAAATGTTGTTTCATCCTAAAGGTACCATAAACGAGAAAGAGGGGATACAAAGTTTAGAGCCGATTCCCTAAGTGCCACTGAAAATTATATGGGGTACTCAGTACTCTCTCGTGTGCCATGAAATATTCCAATTTTCCTTGTGACCCACTGCATCAAGTTTTATATCCCTTCAGTGCCACTTCCACTAGAGAGCTGTTATGTTTTTTTTTTTTTGAAAGCGCCAAGAGGATTGCCGGTATATTAAAGAGAGAGGAAAAGGGAAACAACCCGGTTTTTCATCAGGGAGGCAGAAAACACCGGGTAAAAAACCACCACACACAACTCACAACTAACTCAACTCACCTAAAAGAAGAAAAAAAAAGGCCTAAACAGGAAGCCTAGAGGCAAAAAGTTGCTGCTGAAAGGCCTCTCTAACTAAACTAGCGACTTGTTCAGACGTCTTGCTCAAACCTTGGAAAACTCTCCTGTTGCGTTCTAACCAAATGTTCCACCAGAACAGGATGACGAGACCGTCGATGTAGCGTTTTTGGTTCTTGCTGAAAGACGATCTTACCTTCCTCCACCACCTGTACACCGAGAGCCCTGAAACCAGGGGCTGAACATGGTGTAGACCTCCCCAAAGCACCAAACAATCCCAGACTTGTTTTGCGAAAGGGCAATCACGACACATGTGAGTAATTGTTTCCCCCGGATGCTGACACATGCTGCAGATCGGGTTGTTAGGCCAGCCCTTCTTTTGGAGATTGTCAGCCGTAAGGATCTTATTATGTAACAAGGTCCAAGCAAAGAAACGGCATTTACGTTCTGCCAACGCTTTCCAGATCGGACTGATATTCTTTTTTCCAAAAACGCTAGTGAACTGAATTTTATAAGCACTGCTGGTTGAGTATTCACCATCTGAAGTCCATTTCCATCTGATCTGATCTTCCCCCTCTTCCAACCTCACAGCCGCTGCAATTGCTTTCCAGAGGTTTACAAATTCCTTAACCTCCGTTGCCGTGTTTATGGGACACACAAGAGAGCTGTTATGTTGATCTTAAAATGGTATAGAAAGGACGTCTTTGGCTCTCTCATTGCACGAAGTAATTTTGTGCTCTTCCTTTGCATGCCATTGCAAGACGAGGTGGCGAGAACGACTGCTGGGGTCATCACGGAGACAGCCCAGTTAAGCCAAGTGTGAGTGCGGATCTGGCGGCGGGAACCAGTGAACCACTGGGGGAAGGCAGGGCAATGCATCGAACAGGGGTTACGTTGGTGGCAGCATGGATAATAAGGCAGGCAGTATACATATGGGCTTTGTGCTCCCAACAAATTGAATGCATTTAGCTTATCAACGCGACAATCTTTACAAACCGTTTAATAGGCTTTACAGGGAAGAGTGGCCTGTGGACCTGAAACAAACAAGCAAACAAAAAAAAACAGAGAAAGCCTTATGCTCAACACAATCTTGTATTTACAAAACATTAGAGCAACATAAATCTGTACAGTTCCAAGCCACTACCTCGCCTCTAATCTGGTCACCGTCGCATAGTTCGCGGTGGCGCTCCGCGTCCGAGACGACTCCGTGTCCGACGACGTGCTCATGCCGGGGTTCACCCCGGGCTCATTCGGCTCGGGGAGCACGGCGTTGTCGCTGGCCAGCATGGTGACCACCGACGACATCAGCGGCCGGTTCCTCGGCTGCGCCTCCACGCACAGCAGCGCGACCTGGATGCACCGCAGCGCCCTGCTGTGGTGGAACCCGCCGTCCAGTACCTCGTCCAGCAGCTCGATGCTCCGGCCTTCTCTCCACAGCATCCAAGCCTACAAGATCGCAGTATCGCACGCATGTAAAATGGGGTTATTTGTATAATTATAAGTTGATCACAGGAAAAGAAATGCTGGAGGATGCACTGAGTGTGTGTTAGTTGCTGCAGCTTACGTATCCAAGGAGGTTGACATCGAGCTCGGGCTCGTAGGAGCCTCGATTCCTCCTGCCGGTGACGATCTCCAGCACCAGCACACCGAAGCTGAAGACGTCGGATTTGATGGAGATGAGGCCATCCATGGCATACTCCGGAGACATGTAGCCACTGGAAAAAAATCGTCTCGCAAGTCAAGTCTTAATTAAGAGTGGCCCATTTTGCAGGACTGCTGGAGACATTCATAGGGCACGCACGACATTTAGGGTCATACTGTGTAATTAGCAAATGAGAGCACTCACTATGTTCCGATGACCTTTCTTGTGTACGCAGTGGTCTGGTCACCTCCAAACATTCTGGCGATACCAAAGTCGGAGATTTTTGGGACCATGTTCCTGTCCAGCAACACGTTGCTGGCCTTGAGGTCCCTGTGGATGATCCTGAACCTTGAATCCTCGTGCAGATACTGCAGGCCCCGTGCGATCCCCAGGATGATCTCGAACCGTTTCTGCCATCTCAGCAACCTACGCTTTGCTTCATCTGCAGAATGACGTAAATTACCCTATCTCGCATACGAATTCAAAGGTGCACCTGTAAGTATGTACTAGAACTGAACTAACCAAATATGAACGTGTCGAGGCTCTGGTTGTGCATGTACTCGTACACGAGCATCCTCTCGTCGTTGTCGATGCAACAGCCGAACAGCCTCACAAGGTTTCTGTGCTGCAGCTTTGCAATCAGCTTCACCTCGTTCATGAACTCCCTCGCCCCTTGAGCTGATCCCTGGCTCAACCTCTTCACAGCCACTTGCTGCCCATCGTCAAGAACTCCCTGCAATTGATTCGTTAGTAATTAGTTCTGGCTAGATCCTTGCTACTCCTGCTGATTGGCCTCAGTCGATATGATGCTGTTTGTTGTGTGTGTGTGTGTCTGTCTGTCTGTCTGTCTGTGACTGCACTGCGGCAATTACATAGAACGCAAGCAGCAATAAAAAAATAGTAATAGCTAGGTTAAAAAATTGTGTTTTTACCATATAAACAGGGCCAAACCCTCCTGCTCCAATCTTTTTGTGCTCCGCGAAGCTGTCCGTGGCGGCCAGAATCGTGTCCAGATCAAACAACGGGAGGTCCACATCTTTCTCGCCGCCGTATCTCAATTCGCCCGAGACCTCATCCGTCTGCCGACCGCGCACCGGGCTCAACGAAGGGTGGCTCCTGACGACCCTGTATGGAAGCGCGAAATCTGCAGTGCTCGGAGGCACTGACGACGCCGTGTCGTCACTCTGACGTTTCCTCTGCACCTTCTTCTTATTCATCGTCCAGCAGCCAACCGCTACTACCAGGAGAAGTACACCGGAAATGGTCGCGATGACGATGATGATCAGCTTGCTCTTGTTTGAGCGCTGGTGGTTATCTGCTGGAGTCAAGAAGAAGTGGTCATCAGCTCTTAGATCATTAGATGAATGAATTTCGTTCAAGATTTTGATTGAACTGAAGTTTTTTTTTTAAATATCTTAATTACTGTATCATCCAAGGCTCCAAGCCACTGTAAGTCAGAGCGAACCTGCAGCGGCGGCGTTGAGGGCGTCTATGTCGGACTGCGCGAGGCGTATGTACACATCCTGCACGACGATGGGGTACTGCCGCATGTCCAGCAGGTCGACGGCCCAGACGACGCAGCCGACGCCGACGCCGCCGCTGTTGTTGGCGGCGGCGTAGGCGCCGCAACTGCAGTTGCCGAGGCACGCCTGCCGGCACTGGTCCAGCGTCATCCCGGCGTACACCGTTGCGTCGGTGGCCTCCGGCAGCTTCATCCGGTTCACGACCCAGAACCCGTCGCCTGCGCCGCCGTCGTCGCAGCTGAGGTTGGTGGTCCTGACGCAGCCGCCCGACCAGTCCCGTTGGCCCCACTGGTCCGGCGACCGCGGGACGAAGCCCGGCAGGCAGCTGCAGGGCGGGGAGCGGTCGGTGTCGCAGTAGCCGAACGGCCCGCACTTGGCGTAGAAGTCGCACTGGTCGGTGGGGTAGTACCAGAAGCTGCTCCACGCGCCGTTGTTGAGGGAGAAGCGCCTCAGCTGCGTGGCGGCGCCGTCGACGACCAGGCGCGACAGCAGCGTCGGGTCGCGGATGAAGTAGCTGTAGTAGGTCTCGTCGGCGCTGTAGACGACCTCGAAGGTGAAGGCCTGCGCCCTGAGGTACGGCACGCCGGTGAGGATCTCGCCGTTCCACGGCCCGCTGGTGTAGACCCGCTCGTCGCCGCGGAGGAGGAAGAACTGCGGCAGGCCGCCGATGACGAGCTTGAACGTGACGTCGCCCGGCGACGGGTCGGACGGGCTGCGCCAGGACGTGATGTTCCGGGTGATGCCGGCCCTGATGTCCACCCCGAGCTTCATCCCCGGGAGCAGCGTGTCCGTCGGGTAGTCGAAGCTCTGCCACGCCACCACGCTCTCGGAGCCGCTCCCATCGGCGCTGAGGACGAAGTTGCCGGTGTCCAGAAGCCGCGCGGCGGTGATGTTGCCGCTCCCAGTCGTGGGCGCCGCGGAGGACCACACGGTGGCGTTGCTGGCGTCGAGGATCACGAGGCGACCGTCGGCCGAGAGCTGGAGCGCGGCCGGGGAGCTGAGCACCGGGTCCCGGCGGTTGGCGACCCACACGACGGTCGTGGGGCCCGGGATGCTGGCGTACCAGATCCCCAGATACGTCCTGCCGTCGTCGGCGCCGGCCGGGCTGAAGAAGCCGAGCTCGTAGACGCCGCCGGCCGAGACGAGCGTCTGGTTGCCGATGAGGGACGAGTTCCGGTAGATGGCGTCTGTGGACGCCGACGACGCCGTGAGGGTGACAGATGTGGCGACGGCGACGGCAGCGGCGAGGAGGAGCAGGAGGAGATGGAGCGTGCCTGCGCTCATGATCCCTCCTCTCCCGAACTTGGCGCGAGCCAAACCAGCCGGCCGTTGACCTCTCCTCTCCTGTCACGACAGACATGGGCTTATGACTTGTGACACTGTGTCGGGTGGGGGTGGTGGCTGTCGTGTCGTGCCAACCATCACTGACCAGCGGGACATGCCCGCTGCGGCGGTGTGGGAGTGCGAGGCTGTTCGCGCATTTGTTACGGCCACAGGGGCGCCACGGTCAACGACGCCAGCTGCATATGATGGATCAGAGATTCGGAGCAGCGCAGCGCCGGAAATGGAACTTTTGTCAACGACTCGACGTTGGCTGATTTCTGTTGCCGGCTGGTTGAGCTCGCTGCCGCCAACGGCCATTCCGTCCACCAATGCCTGGGCTTTGCACTGTTGCAGGCCGTCCGGAACTCAGAAGAAGACTGAATGGAAGGAAGCTCAACGACTTCACCGTCATTTTGGATGTCCGAACCAATCTGTCGTTGTGTGATCAGCGGACTTGCCGCACAGAGGTCAGTTGCACACAGGAACAGTTAATAAGAAACAGCTGCTGCTACTCAACAATGGATAATGCGGCTCTTGTTTGCGATTACGAGTCAGGCTCACGACATCCAACATCCCAACTGGATGCGAGTGCAAGTAGGCATATCATATTTCCGTTTGACTACGTGAAGATAAAATATGAGACACTGGGTTGGACGTCAGTTCGTAGCTGTAGCTGGGATGCAGCTGAACACCACAAGTTCTGACTTCGCAAGGTTTCAACCGCGAGTAACTAAAACGCTTGGCCTTATCTACACCATCATCATGCCGTAGTAGAAGTCGGAGTCAAACATGACCTGATCAAATCTAACCATCCTTATAGATGACAGAGGTTGTTTGAGCCACTTGCACAAACTGAAACACTTCTTTTTGGCAACTGCGTCCCACAAATCAACCGCCACTTCTCTCTTCACAGTTCACACCAACCAAAAGTCAGAACAAACGAGACATCCGTATGAACATGCCGCAACTCACATGGTCCCTACCGTCCTAGAGAAAACGAGTAATCCCTAAGGCAAATCATTTTGTCGTTTACAATAAAATACTTATGTTCAAATTTGACCTAAGAAACCAAGCGAGCATGTAGTTAAAACCAAACTACGAATCGACTGGATGCCTTTGCATTGGATTGAAAAACAAGACAGAAACAGTCACTCGGTTAATAAAAAAATCACCAGTTGTCTAGATACCAACAACGGGCAGGTGGCTTCGGGACCAGCTAAAAGTCTGATACCAGAAAATTCATAATCCCAAGTTGGCATTGGAGACCATGTTCATCTAAAAACTCCAACTGCAGTCCTTACAGATCATTAACCTGGATGAGGACACATCAGATGGACAATCAAAACTGTATAAGATGTCCTGAATTTTAGCCCCCCTATATAACATTATAACTTGAGCAACACCATGCAGATTAAAGAAATTTTTGTGCATGCATTGACAAGCAAAGAATAGCTGGTGATTGAGATAATACTATCTGCCATCCAGGTTGGTGATTGAAAGGCCATTCAGGGACCATATCTCTTCAACAATGTCAGTTTCATTCGGAACCAACATGGAGAGGAAGCCAGGTTGCTTTGGCTCTGGCAAGGTGGCATTTTCGGTGGTAATCATCGAAATGACTTCAGTCATGGAGGGTCGATCTGCGGCTTGCTCCTGAACACACAGCAGGCTGACATGAATGCATCTTAGCACCAGATTCTCAGGACATCTACCGTGCAATGATTTATCAATGAGCTCATGGTATCTGTCGTCGTTCCACAATTCCCATGCCTGCGAAGTTCAGGTTGCAGCCAACAAGTTAGAAGAGATCCACTTACAAAAATTATAAAACATTCTGCACTTTTTATAGCTTTTGCTTACATAACCAAGGAGGCTAATAGAGTTGCCATGTCGCTGAGATCCAGCATTTTTCATTCCAGTGACGATCTCCAGAAGCAAGACTCCGTAGCTAAATACATCGGACTTAATGGAGAAAATACCAGCCATAGCATACTCAGGAGCCATGTAGCCACTGAAAGAATAGCAGTCCATTCAACTCAATATCCACTTTCGAATCTATATACATTAGCTTCACAAGTATGCTAGAAGCATGTGGTAAGCAAGTACTTACTACGTTCCAACAACTCTTTTCGTATTAGCCTGTGTTCCTTTTGGATCGAATATTCTCGCCATTCCAAAGTCTGAGATCTTAGGATTCATGTCTGTGTCCAACAAAATATTGCTTGCTTTCAGGTCCCTATGAACAATTCTAAGCCGAGAATGCTTGTGGAGATAAATAAGACCTTGTGCAACCCCTTCAATTATGTTCATCCGCATTGCCCAGTCTAACAAAGCTCTTCTTGAGTTTTCTTGATAAAAACGAAAAACCAATGCACTCGCTGGTTCAACTAGGCAACTCAGGAAAAAAAAGTAAGTAATGAGAACTGAAGGGGGGATCAAACATACCAAATAAGAAGAAATCCAAGCTTTTGTTTGGCATGTACTCATAAACTAATAACATTTCTTCCCCTTCAATGCAGCAACCTAGTAGGCCAACTAAATTTCTATGCTGAAGCTTGGCGATAAGGATGATTTCATTCTTAAACTCCGGTAACCCTTGCCCTGAATTTGTTGCTAGTCTCTTTACCGCAATCTCCTGCCCATCTGGTAAGATGCCCTATAGAATGGTCGTTTACAACATTTTTAGACATTAGGGTAGTAGCACAGGTATGCTGAAGTCCCTTGACTGTCAAACATCACGTCCAATAAAGCATAAAAAGAAGATGTATACTTATGGATATTTTAAGGCAGATCAAGGCAACAGAGGAGAATCCAAGAACGTTAAGGACAAGACTGAACCCAAAAAACAAAAAAAAAGAGGAAAAGGGAAACTCAGATTTGACAAGTGCATTCAAGGAAAGATCCTATGCAACATGATACCACTATCTAGATGCAACATTTCATTAGTTTTCACCAGATATGCCATCCATTAGACACTATTGAAAATAACTAAAATAGATTTTTATGAATATAGATTGTGACCGAGGACTAACTACAAACAAAACAACACTAGGTAGCTATTCACTAAGCAACAAGACACCAAGTCCAGATAGTATAGATATGATTTCGTCATCTTATGTAAGAATATAACACCCCACCCACACACCCACCCCAGACACACGCACACACACAAAAACCACCCACCCAATAATAAATTCCAGATTTCCAGTCCAATAAACAAAAATGCATGAAAATGGGCATATGTATTGTTTCTGTAATTATTTGGGTACATTTAGAAAAGAAAAAAAAAGCACCATCTCCATGTCATGTCATATATCCTTCTATGTCTAATATGATCTCTTCAGTTTTCCTTTTTTTCCATGTAGATCATTTTAATTTATTGCAATCACATGACAGGGTCATGCACTATGGTCTAGGGTTACTGATCCAAAAACATACAACCTATCGATATTTGATCACGCATGCTTCCTAGCTCCGTTTTAAAAAGTGGTGCTACGTGATGCCTAGGCGCTTGTCGAATATGCACCAAATCACTAGACGTTTTTTCCGCCTGGAGTGTTTAAAACATGATCCATGTATGAAAGTGAGACAAATCAGATATGGAAGAAGGATTATGATCATGATATTCAAAGATGCACCATAATACCAAATCTATGTTTGTAATATGCCATATTCCCTCTATTTAACAAGCCATTCATCCAGCTGGGCGGAAAAAGGTAAAACCACCCAGGAACGCCAAAGCGCTAGGCAGAGTCAACTGCCTGCCAAGCCGCTAGCACCTTTTCCCCTCAAACACAGAAGAGAGCTGTGTATCATTATATTAAAGAAGCACATACGACTAAAACATGACCTCGATCTAAAGAATTCTCTTTAGGTGCTAGGGTCGTCAGGTAAGGTAAGCCTAGCATTTTTTTAACATTGTTTCAGAATCAGAAGTCATTTTTGAAATGCCCATATGCATAATAAATGAGATTGAATAGCATAACGGACCTTGTACACAGGGCCAAACCCCCCTTCTCCAAGCTTGTTTTCTGTTGAAAATTTATCTGTAGCATTTTTTATTTGTGAAAAGGAAAACATTGTAAAATGAGAGCCTGTCTCCTCACTCTCCCAAAGTTTGATCGTACTTGAAATCATGAAGGAGTGATGGCCATCCTGTTTTCCTTTCCCTGATTGATAAAATGAGAGTTATTGTCATGTTTTCATCCACAGTGCTCATAATAAAATGACATTTTCTTCAGTCATTAAGGATTTCTTATGACTTAACAGTTACCTTCCTTTTTTGATCTCTTAATCCAAATAAATACGATGAGACAGAAGATCAGAATTGCCACCGAAGGAAGTCCAGCAGCTATCCAAAGTGTTTTTCGGCCTGAATAAGAAGAGAGTTGTTTTTTTCGAAAGGGAAGAAGAGAGTTGTAACTTGACTTCACAGTTCATAATATTTTTTCTTTATGGAAATTTCATTCTCTTACCAAATATTGAGTAATTCACAAACAATACTTTCCAAATTGGGATTGGTTACTTATTTTTCAAGTTGGTAATTTTCATATATTGCCTTAAATATAAAATGATATTCCACATAGTATTTATTGCATACCTGAACTACTGGCTGATTCTAACTCTGACGCAGCCACACGAAGATAAAGAATCCCTGCTCCACTCACATTGTATCCATCCTGCATATTTGTTAGATTACCATGCCATAGGCTGCAACCATCCGGTAAAGAATGAGCATATGCAATACAAGAGCAACTCGCCAGGCAGGCCAGTTCACATTCACTATGTTCCATAACCGACGGCTTCTCGCTGATGGTAGGAAGTTGAATTCCAGGCATATCAATAAACCCATCATCATTACACTGCAGTGGGGTTCGCCTACTGCACCCTTTCCTAAAATTTTCAATGTCTTGTGACACAAAGCCTTTTGGACATCGACAACGGGATGCACCTTTATCACCCATTGCTACATCATTGATAGTGTCATTGCATATACCAAAAACTCCACATAAGTTAGACACATCGCAACTATCAGCCTGGTTCCATAACAGAGTCCACAATTGAGCATCAGGATCAAACTGTGATATGTTCAATGAACCATTTGGGTCCAACGCAATTTTTGTTATTTTGTTAATAGGGTTAGGAGTGTATATGCATGTGAGGTTGTAACAATCAAATGAAACAGGGATTACACTTATATATTTAAGCTCTGGAATGAGAGAGTTCACATCACTGTTCCAGCGTGAACTGGTCCAAAATGGAATTCCTTTCCACCAAATAATGAGTTGAGATGCATTAGTTATTCCAGGTCCAAAAGAGTAATCCCCCGCTGCTGGATCCTCATGGCTCTTCCATGAAGTAAGCAGTTTAGTACCAACTGTAATATTCATTCCAGGGAGCCATGTATCTGTAGGATAGTCAAAGCTCTGCCATATGATCATGGTTTTGTCGGTGGTGCTCCTTAAAACAAAGTTTCCATTATCCAGTATTGCAGCCTCCACGTTCTGAACTCCCATCCCATAAGCCACGGTGAATGAGTTGCCCCTGCCATCTGAAACTATCAGATGACTAGTGTTCTCAAACTTAAGTGTGCCCAAATTACCTTGCAATGGACTGTTCCTATTAGCAACCCATACAACTGTCCTTTCTGGATCATTGCTGTACCATATACCAACATATCTGTGGCTGGCGCCTCCAGGACTAAAAAAACCGAGCATAAATTCTTTGTTCAAGGACAATAAGAACTCCCCATCTGATATTGATTGGTTCTGAGAGATGCTGTCTGTTCCTGCCGTGGGAGCTGACAAACATCTTGTTGCTAATATAGATAGAATCAGCAGATCAACAAGTATGGAGTTCTTCCACAAACGTATTTTCCCAAGCATGGTTATCTTCAAGCATCAAATTAGGCAAACTGCAAACCAAAATTGTGAGCGAGACAAGAGGGAGAAAGGGGGAGAGATATAATGAAAGAGTGGTTAACAGAGGGGCACAGACATGTATTCATACCTTTCTGAACTTCTCCAGATAAGTGAAATGCCTTCTGGAATTGCGGCAACGGGTGTAAGAACAATTATTCCAGCAGATATCTCCAGCACCATGAACATTCAGAGCTGCCAGCTTTGAATTTTCCTTGGCAAACGTATGAGGCTATTCTTCCAATTGTCAGTCAACGAGTCAGTCAGTGATTGAAAGCAACATAACTACGTGTTGTGGAAACAGACAGCACGTGTTGACACATATAATTGGGCGAGCAGTCTCCAACTGAGACCCCAAAAAACACATATATAGGAGATAAGAAAAATCAAAGGTAGGCTAGGTAATCTCGGTTTCTCTTTGAAACAAATTTGAGTATGTTTGTGGTTGCAGATAGTAAAAGGAGAAGACCGAGCTGTGCATCCAAAAGAATTACTCCGAATTATAATTACTTCGAAGTGTGCATGACGCATATAGGGATCTAGCCATGTCCCTCCAAGCTGCTGATGCTTATCGACGTATATGGATTCCAAACTGTTGTTGGTCGACGGTGAAATCCTGTCCGAAGCTGTACCGAGTGGAACACTGGTTAGTCACATAGCCTCGCTTCTTCCTCCTCCACCGACGGACCCGCTCCATTTTTGCACGAGCCGCCAAAATCCTTCTTCCTTCCATCCGCTTCGCTTATCGATGCCAGTGATCACTGAAACAACCTACGATGGGAAGCCAAGAAACATAGTTTACGGCAAGCTAAACGCATAGATCGAACTCTGTAAGATCGTAATGGCCACTACTCTAATCGCGAAAAATGGCGCTCCTCGGTTTGAGTTGCAGTAATAGCGCTAAAGCTTCGAATCGAAAGATTAATGCTGAAATCGATCTCTAAACCGTTTCGGAACGGAAAACTAACGAAACAACAAAACCTCGCCTCCGCCGCCGGCCGCCGCGCTCCGCGCCCGCCCGCATGTACCGCCATGGACTCATGGGGATCTCGATGTTACGGTTGTTCCCACGAGAGAGAGAAGGGACGGCGACGGCCGTGAAGTTGTGGCAGAAGTAGGATGGTCCAGCTGACGCATTTGATGTACAGAACTCGAGAGCAGGGGTAGGCAAGGCAAAACGGGCGAACGACGTTCGGCACTATTTTTTTTAGTCCTGTGACACAGAAATCACAACAATTTAATTTCATAGGAAAAAACGCAGAAAGGAAAAATAATCTCCGCATTCTAAATAGGACCGAGCGGCCAGCAATGGCGATAAAGCACGAGGCAGGAGACCGGGAGGTGTAATTTTTTTATAGGCTATGAATTCCTCGCGTGTTACTGTTAAAATTTGAATTGCACGTACGAAGTCACATAAAACCAATAGAATACATAAATAAAGATCTTAGCGAATGATGATGTGGTATGAAATTTAATGGGCTCTGAAGATAACATGGCTTCATACATGTCGAGAGAAATAAATAGCGGAATTAGTTATTTGAAGATATAAGGATTGGGAGGGGTATTAACCAATATGACAAGCTGTGTTTAGTTGAGAGACCGTAAAGAACGGGATGGTTCTATCATTCATTTTTGAGGCGGGACCATCATATCTCGTGCTTGGTCATTTGAGATCCATCCTTGTTTTTTTTTAATTGTAGGGATTGGATGGCGTTTTATGTCCGTCAGTAACTGTTTGGTGTGGGATCCATTTGTCAACCGCAGGACGTCGTCTTCTTCACAGTGCAACGATCTGCCTCCCTCTTCCACCCCACCCTCCGCTGCCAACCTCTGCATCTCGATGCCGCCGCTCACCACCGGCCGGCGCCCCTCCACCGTGCCCTCACCCCTCTGCGGCGCGCCGACACCGTGGCCCTCCTTACCTGATCAGTATAGCTCATCATAAAATCACATAGACTGGAAGCCCATAAATACATGAGATAGTTTAGATTAGATACTACTCGTTATAAGATATTGAACTGGAAACAAGCGAAGGTTTTGTCCGGACTTCATCTATTGAAATTTGAAAACAAGGTAGTGCACGATTGCACTCAGTCGAGTTTCGCGCTAAACATTTTCCGAGAAAAGAAAGCACTGCAATTACTAACGATGCTGAAGACCAGTAGTACAAAATGGTATCGCTGCCCTCATAGATGCAAATTTGCCGGAACTGGCAAGGAACCATGTGCGAAATCCTAAGTCGAATATAGCCTGGAACGAAATTTCCCAGGGATTATGTTCAGAAGACCGAACCAGAATACAGCCATCTCGGTTAATACTTGCTAGGTTGATTCAAACTTGCCTCCTGTCTTGGAATCATAGGCAGGTACAATATCATTTGCGGTCAAAATCTTTGTGCGCACAGCAGCACGATACCTGACATTTTGGCCCCACACGTGAAACCGTCCAGGATCCTATATGTCATCACGCAACAATAATAAAAAAAAAAAGAAACGAGGAACCAAAACCACTGGACTCCGTATCACAAATAGCTATCATCATTAGCCACCTTGACCCACTTGCGTTCATACAAGAACCTCAGGTCGTCGCCCTTATCCATATTCTTATATATAGGATTATAAGGATTAATAAGCAATTAAGCCCCTGGCTCACAGGTCTACGGTGAAAAAGAAAGGGAAGAGACGAGACCCGTTCAAGCAACCAGTCTTTGAGATCTCACGGAAGCCAGCCTGTTCCTGTATGCTATTTCGCAGAAATCAAGCAAAACCGCCGCACGGAGCAACCTCCTGAAGATAGGCTGGAGGAGCAAGCCTGCAATTACCTGTGCTTCGGTTGGCATGCATGGAGAGACTCCTTCCAAGAACCTCATGGACTCCGCGGTCTCCTCTGCCACCATCCCCTTATATAAACACCTACCCTCCCTTCTCCAATCTCCATTACCCATCAACCACAATCCCAAGCATAAATCTTCCAAACCATTGCCAGCTCTTCAATCCTCACCATGATATCGCGGGATACTTTCAATAGGGCCTCGGACAAGGGCTCCTCCATGCAGTTTCAGGACTTCCTGCCGTTGATGGCGAGGAAGCTCGGCGTGGAGGGGCTGATTCAGGAGCTCTGCAAAGGGTTCCAGTTGCTCATGGAACCCAGGACAGGCAAGATCACCTTCCGTAGCCTGAAGCAGAATGCGGCCAGGCTCGGGCTAGGTGAGCTCCAGGACGATGTGATCTTGGAGATGATGAGGGAAGGGGACCTGGATGGTGATGGGGCGCTGGATCAGAAAGAGTTCTGCGTTCTCATGGTCAAACTGAGCCCTGAGCTGATGGAAGAAGAGGCACACGAGATGTTTCAATATTGATGTAATTTTGATCCTTGTTATTTAGTACAACAGAATACAGTGACATTTCGCCAGTTTGTTGGGCCAACTCCAATATGATATTGACACATTGCATTTGGAAATACTAACAGCCTGGCAAGCTGACATTGCTCGTATTATGATACTAACAAAAGGAGAAAATTGATTACAATTTTAAAGTGCCACGAACATTCACCTAGCAGTTTCTGCATGCAAGACCACTTCATCTCTATGCATAATTGCATATCAAAATAAAGATATATGCCTGGTGAATAATTGATAACTAAGGGAAGTTATTTATTTCAAATAATGTGCAAATGTGTAGGACAGAAATTTTTCACGAGCCACATAACAAGAGTGTTGCCTCAGTCATACTGTACCTCAAGCGCACTACTCTCCGTCAAACCTAGCTGTGTGGCATTTCCTTTACTGTTACGAAAGTTCTACGGGAGTACCACAGAGCTCACCAATCTCCTTCTCCAGAAGCTGCAAAAGATTTGCCCCAGTCCGCTTGTATATCCAACCATTAGTTGCTGCATCCCAATCAAACCTAGAAGGCCCACTGCATCCATGTCCAGATAGCATCGCATAGAAGTTAAGCTAAGATATTTTAGGTATATATTGGAAATCGAGTATGAATAAATTTCAGAGCCACATAAGACATGTAGCGATGCCGGGAAAATCAAACCATATACCACATATAATTGATCACTTCTAGTATAAAATGGCATGCACTGCTTACACAGTGACAGGTTACTGATATTAATAGTAAACATTACTGTAACACTATATGCCTCTACCTTGACAAAGGTGGATATAAACTATGCCAAACAAGACAATGACAATCAAAATCAAGTGTTCAACACAGATATTGAATGAAACAAACAACATTGAGATGCTAAGATAGCATACTCATACCTCACAGGTGAAGATAGCCAGATTTGTCTGTTTGGTGTTTGCTTGTTTACAACATATGTCCCCAAATCCCCAAGCCTCACTGTCAAAACCTGGTTCTAAAATGTCAAGGAAAAGAATGGATCAACAATAGAATACATGAAAGAGAAACCACAAAGCAGCATGAATAACGTGATTCTCCATCACATGTTGCAACTAACCCCATAGTCTATGTCAAAACCATCCATCATAATGGAGTCACCATATTCCTAAAACAGAGACATGGAGAATAGTATTAGTCACAGGTATGTTGACTTCACATGTTCTTATAGAGGCTTTGCTAAAGTGCTGATATGTGAAGGCCAAATCATAGTATATTCAATACCTCAAGTTTTTGAAGCAGATTAAAAATTGTATCATCTGCTAAATTGTGAAACTCGTCCTCTGGCATTATCAACCTGTTCAGCGTACATGATCATATCACCAACTATCCCATGCAACAAAAACCATATGACAAGTGTTCATAGCCGAAATGGAACTATGTAGGAGTATAAAGCATAAACAGTTAAACATACAGGATACTACCCCCGGATGGAAATGTTTGACATTTCCGACAACCAAAATGACATACACACAGCACTAATTATTAGCTGTATGAATCGCCAAACAATTACGATCAGAGGGAGGACTATATTTTGTTTCAAACTGTTGCGATCAACTCATATCAATGAGATAGCGATCACACTGGCTATCCACATTTCAGTTTCTTGATTCAATAGCATGTAATCTCTCCTAACAACCTATCATCCATTCCCACTGTATTGGCAAATCACACAGTGTTATAAGTACCTAGTAAATTAGGGTTAACGATTGACAAAGGTGGAGAACGCAAACAGCATCAACAAAGCCTTCTAGTCCCAAGCAAGTATGCTCTAGTCAATTTTTCCATCCTACACTACATGTATGCTCTAGCCAATTTTTCCATACCCATATTCACATCTGATACTTTTCCAAACTACTACACTAGAATGCATTAATCGAACATGGTGCTAAGGCTGCGAGATCGAGACACAAACTTGTGGTCCACCGCAGATGGTCCGGGCGCATCTCCGGCGGCCTGTGTCGCGGGGCGCGTCGACGAGATGGTCCTCGAGCAGAAGAGAAGCGCCGTCAGAGACCCGCCCGATGACTGCGCGGTCGCAGCGGCGGCCTCGAGGGGGCGAGAGGTGGTAGCTTCAGAGAGGGTGGCGGCCCAGAAGAGGCGCTGGGTGGACCGGAGCCGCCGCCCGGAGGCGAGGCCCAGGAGAAGCTTACGCGACGCCATGGCCGCAGCAGCGGGGTGGCGCTCCAAGGAGAAACCGAGAAAGGGGGCGGCGGCGGCAGGCTCCTGTTCGGCGCTTGGGACCGCGAGTCCGGCGTCCTGGTGGCAGGAGGCGAGTGGGGCTGGCCGGTGGCCGCTGGCGCCTGGGCCTGGCGGCCAACAGGCGGCGAGATGGGCTAGGTCAGAATCTCAGCGAGTAGTTTTGGACTTTTGTTCGTTTGGGCCAAATCAAAAGGTAGTCTCGGGGAGCCTGCATCATCGATGTTGCCCTGCATGCAAGCAGCCTGTTTGGTTTACGGCCCAAAATGGCCGGGTCAAATTTTAGTCGTGTTTTGGTCGCAATTGACCATTTGATAGCAATGGTATTCCTTCTGCTTCTTCCTACGCAGACTCTATCCAGTGGCCTCTCCCCCCCCCCCCCCCCACCCTGAGTGTGTGGCGCCGCTGACGAGCCGAGGTTAGAGTTCGGAGCCAAGGTTGCCGGAGCGGGGACTGTTCTCACCGGACCCTGAGGAGAGGGTTAGAAGGAGGTCGCCGGCCCGACAGTGGAGGCGGATGGAGCCGGCGGAGCCGTGAACCGCTGGTGGCGGAGAAAAGTGGTTGGACGGTGCGGCGGCGAGAAGGCGGAGTATCTTTATTTTGGTTAGCTAGCGGCGACGTTGTGGAGGACGCAGCCAAAGGGGGAAGGGCCGCGTGCCTGTGAACGCACGGGTCTTGCGTTGACCTCCTCGTCTTCCTTTGCCAAATACGGGTCTGTTTGGTTTCATTGATGGACACTGTGGTGCCTAGCCTAGCAAGCATAGCAAGTGAGGTTTTGCGTTTGATTTGTTTGCCAGAGCGCCTCATTTTCTATGTAGGCAAGCTTTTGCTTGCTCCTGCCGGAGAGCCGATTTGGCTTGCCTGGCAAAGCAAACTTCTCGATGTGCGTGCGGCAAAGCAAGGCAGGGTGGTGTACCAAACATTACCTACATGCCGCCCCGCTGCGGCAAGCCGGCAATGGGGGTGGACATGGGAGTAGCTCGTGCAGAGCAGCAGCAGAAGAGTGCAATCGACGGACGACTGTGTATGGAGCGATAGCAGTAGCACGCACGGCGCGAGAATGGGTTCGTCCTCTCGTCAAGTTCTGCTTGCACCAAGGGTGCTTCGCTGTTTCTTCAGGTCGCCCCGCCCGGCCCGGTGCCACGTTGCTTTCCTCATCATACCTGCAGGTAGGCAGGCATGATCTCGAAGAATATTCGGACGGAACCTCCCTGAAAAAGTGTCGATCGGAATCAGCATTCCGATCGGGGTGATCGAGGAAAGCCGGACGGCACCAGACGTCCCGCCGTTGCACATGACGACGCGGGTTTTTTTGGTACGACGTGAGCGGATCAGGCGAGCGCGGATTCTGGCCCGCCCGCGAGCCTGCCCCGGGGCGACGGCAGATCGTTGGATCCAGTGACCAGTGGACGGTTACTGTGCATCGAGTATGAACTGGCGGAAAGGCTAATCACGCCGACCTTGCATTGATGAAGAACGGGAACCCCGGCCGTCATGCGATCACGGATCAGGATTGCCATTTGGCCATTGACCGGAACGTGGATGGGACCACACGTCCACACAATTAGGATAATACCGGCAAGGTACGCTAACGAAAAAGTTAACTAGACGCTAAACATGCCGTCAGGCACGCACGAGAAGGCAGGCACACCACCGACGGCGACGGGGAAATTCCAAGGGGAGGAGCCGGTGCTGATTCGTGCACAGATCGTGTAGGAGTACGCCACAAGACAAGACCGCTTCAGCTCCAGCGGAAAACGAGCCAGTATCAGACCGGGTCACCAGGAGGGGCATCCAAGGGTACATCCACTATTCTAAATACCTCTTTCTCAATCTACAGTGCGCAAATAGTGTTTTGCACCTCCATATACTCTGTCCGGTGACTTTGGTCTCAGCTTACTTCCAGAGGTGGCGTTGGTCAAACAGCAACGGAAAATCAGGCCACGGCCACGGAGGGCCGAGTACGATCGATGGGAGAAAACGAAACGGCTGGACAGAGTGTGGGGCGCCACTACGGTGTGCACAACAAGGCAGAGTGCCGAGTACGACCGATGGGAGAAAACGAAACGGCTGGGACGGAGAGTGGGGCGCCACTACGGTGTGCACAACAAGCCAGAGTGCCGAGTACGATCGATGGGAGAAAACGAAACGGCTGGGACAGAGAATAGGGCGCCACTACGGTGTGCACAACAAGCCATTCTTCTCTTCCCCACCAGATCACCCGCTACTGTTGCAGTTCTCCGACCCCCTTCCATTTCGAACCAAAACCCTCTCTCCCCTCGCCTCCGCCCCGGATCAAACCGCCACCGAAAAATCCCCCAAAAAACAACGAGCACAGCGCCTCTCTCGCCAGAGCAAACGCAAGCAGAACCCTAGCGCGCGCGGCCTCCCTCCGACGACTCGCCTCCCACCCTCCCACCACCCACCCACCCCTCCCATGGCGGCCAACCCCTCCTCCGGCGCCGACGCTCCCGCGCCCGCGGCCCCGGCGCCGGTGCGGCTCTCGGCGGCGGCGCAGGCGGCGGCGATCCAGCCCTCCTCCCCGCGCTTCTTCTTCTCCTCGCTCGCAGGGACCAACCCGGCGTCCCCGCACCGCCGCATCGCCATCGCCGTCGACCTCTCCGACGAGTCCGCCTTCGCCGTCAGGTGGGCCGTGCAGAACTACCTCCGCCCCGGGGACGCCGTCGTGCTGCTCCACGTGCGCCCCACCTCCGTGCTCTACGGCGCCGACTGGGGATCCATCCCCGTCTCCGTCGCCGACGACGCCGACGCCGGCGCCGAAGCCGACGACGAGGAGATGCAGAGGAAGCGCGAGGAGGACTACGACGCCTTCACCTCCACCAAGGCGCAGGACCTCGCGCAGCCGCTCGTCGACGCGCAGATCCCCTTCAAGATCCACGTCGTCAAGGACCACGACATGAAGGAGCGCCTTTGCCTCGAGGCCGAGCGCCTCGGCCTCTCCGCCATGATCATGGGCAGCCGCGGCTTCGGCGCGTCCCGGAAGGGCGGAAAGGGGAGGCTCGGCAGCGTCAGCGATTACTGCGTGCACCATTGCGTCTGCCCCGTTGTGGTGGTTCGCTACCCCGATGACGCTGCAGGTGCCGGTGGGGACGCAGCGGGGGCAACAGATGAGCTGCACACTGTGCCCGAGGATGAGCCTGTTTACCATGATGCGCCTGAGGTGCACAAAGGTCTGCCCCCTTTTCCCTTCCTTGATAACCATATGCTTTTGAATTTGTACTACTCTGCCCATGGACTGTTTTATTAAATGATTTACGACTTCATACTACATTTCTGGTAGTATAGGCAGAAATTGCTCACCCAGTCACCCAATAAGGAATCTCCTTCAGTCAGTGTGCTAACACCTGATATTCCATATAAAAGAATGTAGCAGCGGCAAGAAGCCTGATAGTGTACTGCTGTTTCATGGTTTCACTGCCCCTATGCTTATTCGAAGGCTCCTTTTTTTTTTCCAGCAAAGTAGTCCAAGCTGCCTTGCTGTGCTATTTGCCTGAGACTTCTGTAAACTGTTAAGAATGCTGGTAGTCTCTATCCCTAAATGTTTCTCGTTTCTCATATAATTGTACCAGGACAATAAAACTGTACATGAAACTATGATGTAAATACCTCTGTTGCTGCAGACTTCATGTCTTCACGGCTTCACCGGTGATCTTGCATTTTCATTCCTTTATTAATGCATGGATATGCAATTCTCACGATCATTCTCAATAGGAAAAACTTATGCCTTGTTTGGACGTACAATATTTTTTTAGAACATTGCTCAACTACTATGGTTTTGAAAAATATTTTAGTTTTCAGAAACCGCTAGGTGTCTGGATGCACGGTTTTGCACTTCTTTGGCTTGTAAAGTGTAAACCACAGTTTGTTGGTACTATAGTTTTCTAGAACTAAGGCATCTAAACAAGCTCTAGTTGCTTATGCTATCGGTAGGTAGTGTACATTGGATAAGTACAAACATTTTATTTGGTGAAGACCTCACCAGGAAATGAGGAAATATATGCCGACTCGTTTAGAGAGAGCACTAGAAATGGATATTCCAATCTCAGCAATCTCTGAGATAACTAAACAAACCTAGGACCTTGACAATCGGAATTATAAAATGTTATAGTTATATTGTTAGTTCTATGAGGCCCTTCTGTGCAGAGAGGTGGTGGTATATGTCACTTTTGTCAAAAATCGCGTAGAACTCAGGACATGTTGAATGCACATGGAAATTTTGCATGGTGGCACTACTATTCAGATGCTATGCAAAGCTGTCCATAGCTACTTAGCTTACTTTGTAATTTAATCAAAGTACTTCAAGATTGCCTGCTTCAAGTTGATCTCTCTTTTCCAAAGGATCAATTTTTCACACTTTAAAACTTTTCTATATCCCCTGTTTCAAAGGTGTCACCTAGGTGTCCACGCGGTGCCCGCTCACCATGGAATTTTGTCGCCTAGGCGATGACTACCCCCCCCCCCCCTGGCCCTAGGCGTCCAGGCGGTGCCTGCTCACTATGGCTCACCTTACCACCTTTGAAACCATGGCTATATCAGTCCCCTCTCCTTTTTCCCTTTTTATTCATATGGGCTAATAAGGTGCCCTCGTTTTTGTTACTGCCATGAGGTTATCTGTTAACTTCCATTCACATCTTATATTATCGTTTTTGCTGTTACTTATCCCTAGCCGCATTGGATGATAACTTTGGCTTTCACCAAGTTACTTTAAGTTACACACCATCTGGAGATTATTGATCAAAGCATTGCATGTGATCATCTTATACTTCGTGCCTAACCAACCTCATAGTGGATATAGTCCTTGTTGTCTTCTAGCTCTAGAACATCAGGTATTCTTGGCGTTGTTGTTTGGAACAAATGGATCTGGACTAGGGCCGTAGTTTGTTAACATGCTAGACTTATTAGTTTCAGAAAAAAAAAGCAACAAACCAATGAAGCCCAAGACAGGGCTCTGCTTGTTTAAACTGTATGATGTGTTAATTGCTTTAGTTTTGGCTAGAAATGTCCTATTGGTTTCTCGGTATCGGCAACTTCTCAGGATAGTTTGACATACAAAAGGTGTTTTGGTTCTTGTTCACATGAATTTGTTGTTTGTATGCGATTATCCATCAGGACAATCACATTTCATCGTATTTATGGGACAATTTTGAGGAATGTTGTTGATAGAGTAGAATGCTGGTGCTGACGTTTACTTAATGAGTACTCTTCACTAGTACCGTGTTTGCTTTTGACATTTAATGTATTTTCAACTCATTCATTTGCACACTTGACTTGCATGCAGAGTGCACCTGTTTGACATAGACATAAGCAATTGCATCTTCCTACGCCAATTGTCACTTTCTTGAACTTCATACTTACATTTGATTATGTATGACATATAGGCTGCTTTCAATTTGTGTGCTGGGGAAGTTTGCTTGTAGACATATTGCTACTGGATTCTTATTCCACTGTTCTTGTGGACTGCAGAAAACTGAGGCAATCTGCATGCAGCAGAAGAATGAAGGAAAACATGATGCTTGTAGCGGAGGCAGCCACTGTGTATTTGGAAGATGCAAATCTGTTTATCTTTGCTTCTATATCCGCTTCGTATCATAAACTGAGTTGAGCAGCAGGCTGCTTCCCGTTTCGAGTTTCATATTGGAGTCCTAGATCATCGGAGTCTTTGTTGATTTGCTTGTGAGATGTTTATGTCGTTGACGCCATGTAGAGTACAATTCCCATGGGTGGAGCTGTCATGCAGATGCTTATGCAGGGCCTATGCTCCTGAATCTATCTTGTTTTGCAAAGCCAGTTGATGAGCATTGTATACTCTTAGCAGTTATCTACACGATATCATCTGCTCAATTCAGCCTGGCTACTGTATTGGATGCTTGGTTAATGGAGAACCACTAATTTTCTGTATTTATAACTACTCGGTTAATGGATAGAATAATTTCCTAGCTGGACACTTTCTTTTGTTGAAAATATGACCTTATGCTTTTGGACGCTTCTTGCTTTTTTTTTTTGAGACTGAAGATGTTTTATAGAGTTTACATGCTCGGGCTCTGGTAGGCGGCGGCAGCAGGTTTAATCACGGGTGAAAGGTTTATGAATAACTAGGAGGATTAGGCAGCGTTTGTCTTGCTCTTTTTGTCTGATTGTGGGCAATTGTATTCCTAGCCCTTCCTATCTTGTTGTATGAACAAGAACTGAATTTGTCATGGCCTGTGATCGAAGCTAATAGAGGCCTTAGCCTCCATGTCGGTGCTTGTTAAATTGGATCTGTAGAGTTGAGGGCCATAATGATTTCTTGATTGTCTGAGAAGATTGAAGCTTCAGGTATCTGTAGTTTGGAGAGGACTCGCATAGCCACGAGAATGGCTAGAGTTTCAGCTTCCACTGCTGATGAAGCGTGCAGTGCCTGGGCTTGGATTTTCAGCTTGAAATCTATTCCTTGCCACTTTCCCTTAAGATTCATTCCTAGGCCCACCATGTTTGGAGTTCCTGTGAAGTTGAGGAACAAAGGAAGCATCCACTGGAGAAAGAAAGCATCCACTAGAGAAATGCAGTGAGTCTATAACTTGGGTATTGTCATTAAGGTTAATGGCATTAGTTTGAGTAGCAGAGGCATGCATTTGGTTATGAAGGTTTTGTAACAGAGAGTTGGTTTCTAGGTCTACTCGAACATGCATATGAATTTGTTGAGCTGTTTAGGTTTTATTGTTGAATCTTTTGTCATTCCTAGCTTTTCGGATGTACCATAAAGTTGAAATAGTTTGCTGTAAGTAACTGGAGGAATCACTGTAAAGAGGATATGGCAAACTGCATCTTGAATGTTTTGGTAATTTTGAATGAGGTCATCTGTTCTGAATGAGGGGACAGAGGAAAACCAGATAGAGTGAGGGAGAGCACAAGAGAAGAATAAGTGGATGTCATCTTCTACCTGATTGCAGGATCTGTATTAACCTAGCTGATGGATGATATATGCACGGCGTACTGTATTATATATGGCAGGATCTGTACACCATGGGCGCGCGCAAGTTCGCCATCATCAACGTCGGGCTGGCAGACCCGACGGGCGCGTGCGCCGGCGCCCGGAACCAGCTCGCCGCCGGCTTCAACGACAACCTCAGTTCCCTGCTCGGCAACCTGGCCTCCTCTCGCCTGCCGGGCTTCACCAACTCCCTGGCCGACTCCCTAGACTTCATGGTGGCCATCTTTGCCGACCCGCTGGCGTTTGGGTTCACGGACGTCGCGAGCGCCTGCTGCGGCGGCGGGCAGCGGGCAGAGACAGGCTGCAGGCCTAAGACTACGTGCAGTGGATTGGGTAAATGGAGTGCCTATACACTGTAGCGACACTGTTCACAGAGAGAGATAGTTGGAGTAGTAGATACACAATGCATTTGCACATTCTACTGCACATAGTCTAACTCAACACTCTGCGCTGACCACGACCGCCTCTACTTCTAGGATAACATCCACCCGTCCCAGCGGGCCGCATTTCTCAGAGCCTAGGCCTTCTAGGACGGCCCGGCCCAATATACTACGCCCATCAACTTCAAGCAGCTTGCCAACATGAGCTGATCGGCTGGCTGATTTGACCTATACTACTGCCTACCTCCTGTAATCCTATACAATCATACGACATACATACAATAAGGCACAAATAAACTGATGCTCGTTATCTTGTTGGTTGGGATGAACAAATTGAAGTAGTTTCCTTTTCAAGTCCAAGGAAGATTAAGGATTAGAAGAGTGGTCACGGCCTTTAATTTATTACTAGCATAGATATACGTGCAACATGCACGTGTTGTGAGATAATCAAGCAAATAATAGAAAGAAAAATAGAATTAAAAAGAAGGAATCCTGGTTGATTAGCGTCATTCTTTTCTCATTAAAACTAAGAAAAGGAAAGTAACAGATGGGTATGGGTATAAAATGAGGTGAGAAATAAAGAGAGAAAGTGGATGAAATATTTTGCATCTATGGGTTTTGGATCTTTCCACCCCTTTTCAATCTTTTCCAAACTAAGCAGTGGGATCAACGTGTGGGGTATACCAATGCCTTTGTAGATAAAAAAGATTTTTTAGAAAACTCATTCTTTTATAGCGTAGATTTTAGACGTCATTATTCAGATGCCCAAAATCGAGATTTGTTTTGTTCAGCCAAGAAGGAGCCTTGGATGATTGGATTTCAATATAAATCCAACTTTCAGTACCCAGTAGGCTGCAATGCGTCGTCTCAAACCTATGTTGTCTCTGCAATGTGCCACAGCCCAGAGCCTTCTGCTGACATGGCGTTTTTTCAAGGTAGAGTATCCCACTGATTTCGGTCAAGCATCCCACTGATGTAGGCGAGTATTTACTCATTAGTCTCATCTGTTTGGTTGGCTCCTGGCTAGCTTTCCAAAGCATGCTGTTGCCATTTAAGGTTGGTATGTTCAGTTACTGCAGCGAGGGTTTGTTTAGTTGCTTAGGTAACTCTAATCAGTTCAGCTTATTCAAAATATTTATGAAAATATACAAAGATTTAATTGATAGTTAGAGTATATTATATGCTAAAAAAATAGATGATAATTATGGGATTTTCTGATTAAGACAAGCCGGTTTGACCGGATATCAAAAAAATCAAACGAATTGAATTATAAATTGTAAACACAAACAGTTTTTTAAGTTGAGGGATGGTCAACACCTGTTTTTCTTAGAGAACCTAGATTTTTAGATGAAGGGTAAAGATACGTTTTTCCCAAAGCAAATAGGTCGTGGATATTGGGCTAGAATTTCGCTCTAGTGCTCTACCCAAACGGCCGAACCCAAACCCCTCGCCGCCTCTCCCGTTCCCCCGAGTCCCGATCCCGAGTCCCCTCGCCGCCTTACCAATGGCGGCCACAGCCGTCGCCGCCCGATCTAGGGCTTTAGCCCGCGCCGTCTCCTCCTGCCTCCTAAGCCGCGGCTGCCTCCCCGTCTCCCGCCGCTCCTCCTGCATCAACAGGTAAGCATCCCCCACCCTGCACCCACGCCCCTCCTCCGCTTCCAAGAATCTATCTCTTTTTTCCTCTAAAAGAAGAATGCCGCTGTGCGTTGGTGGGTGTTCCAGGTTACCTCTAGTGTCCGGTGGGTTGCTCTCCGCGCTGCCGCTCCACAGCGCCATCGCGTCGGCGCGGCTGCAGTCGGCCATCGCGTCCGAATCTCGGAGCTGGTGTCTCGTCCCCCAAGGTGCCGTTCTTCGTTCTTGCTTAGTACTACTGTACATGTTTGTGGCAGGGCCAGCAATGGTCCATGGGGCATTTAGGCTCGGAGGGGCTGGGAACAGGGGGTTTAGGTCGTCTAGTGCTCTGACTTCTGCACGGTAACTGCAGCTTGAAATTGGATATGATATGTATGCTGTATGCATGTTTGCAGCGCAGCTTCTTTGGATCTTGCTATTTTCAAGTGTGGTAAATTGGTTGTTTAGGCCAACTTAGTTTGTTTGTTTTGATTGAATGTGATCCTATTGCTTTGAGAGAAGGTAGATTAGGATTGGCCAAACTAAAAAGCATAAATTCTAGGTGTAAGATTGCAGGGGAGGGAACATTTCCAAACTTTTCTATTATGTGGACAACTGGAAATTTCATGTGGATAACTGGATATTGATGTGTTCTCTTGCACATTAGGTGCCGTCTGGAAATGTTTACTTATATATGCTTTCCCTGATTATTTTACTCAAGATGCTTGGTCCTTTTCAGCTTTTCTACTTCTATTTCGGATTAGGAATGGCATTGATGGTTTTTGTTTATCCCAAAGGATTAACATATGTGTTGTGCACAAATTATGTCCATTTGTTCTGTTGTACTTTGTGAAAATATCATTGTACTTTAGAGATTGATATGCATGATGCTATAGATATCTTTGAGATTCCTGGTGTTGATCTCACTTGACTTGAGTCTGTGGATGTGATGATTCAAATGATGAGCATACAAATCGTAGCAAATAATTAAGTAGCATAGCATCTCTTCGCTGAACTTAGTTTTCTACGAAACCTTGTTTTCACTTATATTTCATTTGCTTTCCCTGGATAAATACACCAACTTGGTATTGACTTTATCTTTTAATTCGGATGAGTTTTGATGATCAAATAGGCTAAAATTACATTGTACAAAAAAATTTATTTTGCACATTGGCTTTCCTCGGTATCCAGGGCCCCACTGTTTTTTCTCGAACAACGCAGGAGAGCTGCACACCATTGCGTTAAGAAGAGTAAGAAGCAAGCACCTGACCCTGAGATAAATACCCAACATACAACATCAACACACTGTCCCAACACCAAAGTCCAAACACACTCATGACCGGAGCAGACCATTAACTAAGGTCCAGGAGGAGCTCCTGGAGCCCAGAAGCCCCAGCCAAACACCACAGGTGCCCCCCTCATTAGCCACTGAATGAAACACAGCCTGCACATCTGCGCGAGCCCCTTAAAAATACAGGCATTTCTATGTTTCCAGAGCTCCCAAGTGACTTGGAAGAATTCTATGACTGACACCACCAAGACTTGAACCTGCTCGAAGAGCCTGGAGGTTCCAGGGCCCCTACTCATGTAAGATACTCTTCATTTTAATAGCTAGCTAGCACAAATGAACTTGAGAGCAAACAACTGTGGAACTAATAGAATAGCCAAACTATTACTAGGAATTGATTGGTACATGCTCTATATGGATTAAGAACTTCTAATGAGCTCATACCTAGACAGCACCCACCCTACACCATTTCACTTACACACATTAATCAAACATTGCCCAACCCACCGATCCATCTCCAGGATCCAGCCTGCACACTGATTCAACACAAACCAACCAGCACTTGATTTGCATCTGAATGGTTTAACCCCATGGCTAACTTCTCGATGGAAACATATCCAGTTGCCGCGTGTACATATCCTATAGCGATAAAGTTCATCTGCAGATGGTATCCATCCTCACCACCTCAAGCAAACCATTCCCTCCACTCCATGGATCCATCCATCACAACGACAGATGCACTCCTTCCCCCACACCCTCTCGAGCTCACTCCTGAGAGCACTTATCTTCATCACAGGCACTATTGTGTCTGGCTCATCAGTGGCATACTTGATCTTGGTCATGAATCCAGTTGTGATGAGCTCAGAGGCAATGAATCAACCAGTGTATTTGCCACAACAAGAATACAAGTGTTCATGGTGATGGTAGGTACCATCTAACTCTGGTAGCTGCAGATGGAGGTCACTATCTAGGTTTTGAGGTGTCTGCTTAGTAAAGTGGAGCTACCCCTGCTACATGTTGATCTGCTCGGCCACATATTTTCTTGGCCTTCCCAGCTCTTCACTGCCAGCCACCAAAGCTACCCTGAATCATCGATGTGTTAGGCTACCGTGGGAAAGGGGAAAACCAAGGTGAACCCACGGGTTCAAACCCATACATTATACAAACCCCCCCAAGAAAAAGGGAACACATTCCAGGCTCCAGGCCCATCCAATCAACCTGCTCTTAGGGATGAGAGCGGGCGAGAAAACAGCTAACCGTATCCATTCCACATTTTATCACTAGAAACAGGAGCAGGAGCGGAAAATATATAAGGGTATATGAAAACGGACAGGAGCCATAACTTTAAGCGTGATTATGATCTAAAGTTCTCATTTATCCAATAATCACCTCCATAATTTATTGGATTAATCCTAGTATTAAAGATATCATGATTGCTAAGTACAATGACTAGAATTAAGGGTCTCAATTCACTCGTATCTTCATCATCTAAGTTGTATATTACGTGTGTCCTGTTGGGCCAATCCCAAGCAGATGAAAAACGGGATTCATATGGGTTCATCCTGATTGAAAATGGGTTGCCACAAAAACAGATGGGAAGCACTCTCTTCGGTCCCTTCTCATATCTGTATTTCAACCTTTCCTGCTTAGCCGCTCTCACCTATACACAGTAAACCCAATTGACAACCAATTCTGATATACCATTTAAACCCAAACCATTAGCAGGCCTTATGGTCTTATGGAAGGTCATCTGATGAAGTTGTAGAGCAGGTCTCTCTCATTTCAGTGCTGTGATTATTGTATGTAAAATTGTAAGTGCCTCATAATACCTGTGGATGATATTATCTTTAATCCATTGCTTTACCATGGAAACTGTTTGTTGTAAACATATGCAGTTTGTTTATGAAAATTATCTTTATCTTCTGTATGTTAGTCCGTGTTCTCTTCCAGGACTGGTTAAATGAGTGGTCTGCATGTTTTTGAAATCCTTTGAGCTTTACTGTAATACAGTTATCTTAAACTTATGTTAGTCCGTGTTCTCTTCCAGGACTGGTTAAATGAGTGGTCTGCATGTTTTTGAAATCCTTTGAGCTTTACTGTAATACAATTATCTTAAACTTGTTTCATTCTCTTGGCAGGAAACTCCATGCCTTTATGACAGTGATAGCTCCCTTTTTGTAATGTATCTGTCCAACTAATTTTGGGCACTTTTGAATTTTCACACCATTTGTTCTTACCGTGTAAGCTATAAATGAGAAGAAGCTAAGGAGTCTTCTGGTGATAAGAACTGTTAAACGGACTGAAGCACTGGATTCCTTTTGCGTTGTATCCAGCTACTTAATTTCATTCTCATATGACAGATTCGCCACCAGCACGCTTATTGGGACACATTTATTTTGAATCATCGTCACTTGGTTCTAGTCCAGAGATGCAGTTAGGCACGCCTAATTGATCCATTCTGTTCATTGTAGAGTCGTTGGAACATAGCATCTGTTTGGCCTGGTTGATTTGCTATGAATTGCTTTTGAAAAAGAGAACTCTGCCGATCGTGTTTTCAAAAGGAAAGAAATAACTTCCAAACATATCTAGGATCAAATGTTAAGTTCTTACGACTTTGTTTAATTCACCTTTTTATATTTTAATTAAAGTTTGATTGCATTTTTCTGTGAAAAAAAAATCACGACCCTTTTTTAACATGGTTGAATCGGAGCCGGAGCCTTATTTCAACGTTATCTATGATTGTGTGTTGTCATGGGAGCTGAAAAATTCTCAATAAAATTAGGAAAAAGCATGAATTTTACTTGCCTCAGCAACCTGATGTTTTGAGTAGCACCATAATTTATAACCATCAATATCAAACATTTTGGGCATGTGGCGATCAGGATCTAGTTGCAGGCCTTCTCTCTGGGACGGGATTGAGTTCGATCTTGCCATGACCTGACCTGATAGTCTCATAATCACACATTCGCGTAGCGATTTTTGTCGGCGACAGTGCATGGAAACAACAAACAAGACCAGTAGTTGGGCCGCAACTAGGTAAAAATTCCAAGGTACCTGGGCCGCAACTAGGTAAAAAATTAGTACTCCTACAAATGAGTGGATAAAAATTGTTCCCTCCGTTCCAAGCCGTGAGAGGGTTTTGACTCTCTTTTTATTTATCTACGTTCATATGCATGTTAATAAATGATCCATATTGCACATATACACATAGAGAAATGAAAGAATATAGTAAAAGTCTAGAAATTTTACGATTCAATTTGTGACGGAGGGTAGAATCCTTTAGGGCTCCTTTGGAACATAGGATTTTTAAAACACAGGAATAGTTAAAACACATGATTAGAATACTCATGCACCTGAATTCTTATAGGAATATATAACACAGAACATGTGCAAGAAAACACAAAGGAAAGAAAACATGAGGTTGGACCTCATGCTTGTTATTTTCCTCCAAAATGCTATGGAAGATGCCATTCCATAGAAATTTCAAAGGAATTGGTAGGATTCAATCATTTGTTTCAAATGTCCTCGTAGAAAAAATTTCCATAGGAGTTGAAGCCTCCAATTTTTTTTTTTGTTTTTTCCCATTCTAAAGGAAGCCTTAGACTGAGTCTAATGGAAGTATCTATATGGGTTTCCTAAACACTGTTTTGCACTGTTTAACATAAATGCTGAGAGAGAAAAATAATTAGAATAGTGTTTAGGGAATGGGGATAGATACTTACATTAGACTCAGCCTTACAATTCAATTTGAGACGAAGGAAGTAGTACGTACAAAGAGTGGATTGAAAAAAAAAATGTTCGACCTATGTGTAGGGGTGGATTGAAAGCGAAAATTTTCGATTTGGCGCGTCCATCGCGCTCCTTTTGTGCCATTTCCCTCCCTTTTCCAAAGGGAAGGCCAAAACCCACGCCGGCGCAGCGCAGCAAAGGCTCGCTCGGCGAAGCGAGGGGCATCGGCATCCGGTGAGGCGGTGAGCCATGGAGGAGGGCCTGGTGTCGGTGGACAAGTTCTCCGGCGGCAGCCAGGCCTACTTCCTGACGCACCTCCACCAGGACCACACGCGCGGGCTCGGCGCGGCGGGCGGATGGTGCCACGGTCCGCTCTACTGCTCCCCGACCACGGCCCGCCTCCTCCCCACCCGCTTTCCGGGAATCGACGCCTCCCTCCTCCGCCCGCTAGCCCCCGGCGCCTCCGCCTCGCTCTCCCTCTCCTCCCCCTCCTCCGACGGCCCCCTCTCCCTCCGCGTCACCGCCATCCCCGCGCTCCACTGCCCCGGTTCGTTACCCTCCCTCCCGATTCAAGCTCCTTTCACGCTGCTCTCTACGGGTACCGATTAGTGATTGCTACTGAACTAGTACTGATCTGCGGCGCGATCGCGTCTCTGCGCGCAGGGTCGCTCATGTACCTCTTCCGCGGGGACCTCGGGTGTATGCTGTACACGGGGGACTTCCGGTGGGAGCTCGGCTGCGACGAGGCGCGGCGCGCGAAGCAGGCGCTCCTCGACGCGCTCGACGGGGATACCGTCGACACGATCTATCTGGACAACACCTACTGCCACCCGTCGCTCAACTTCCCTCCCCGCCCGGTTGTCGCTGAGCAGGTCAGTTTCGCTTAAACCAGCGTGATAAGTATGCCGATCTTCTTACATGATGGTTCAGTTAACTTACCCATTGGGCATTGGGTCCATTTCAGCATAATGGTGCGCTTACTCGAAGTATCTAGCTTGAAATTAGCAGATGCGCATGCACTTCCGTGCAGTCAGAGCCTATTATGAGGTGTCCACAAGAATGGTTATAGTTTAATTGTGCTACTTAAATCTCTCCAGATTCAGCTTGAGCACGAATTGATTCATGAATCAACTCATAATTATTGTTTCCTTAAAAAAAACTAGTACAACATAGCTTGTTGTTACTAACTCAGGAAGACCAAAATGCCAATGAAAATGAAATCCAGTGTGCATAACCTGCAATAGCCAGCAGGAGGTGAAAGCAGCGATAAACCAATTGATTATGCCTAGTAGGGATGGATGCCCTACTAGTGCTGCCATTTTGAACAGGCCACCTGAAATAGGATGTCACTAGCAACTTGTAAGCAGATTGTCAATGGTTATATATCTGTGTGCTGCATTTACTGTACTGCGTGCCAGAATATAGATCAATGCAGTTCATCATGCTGTGATTGCTGATTCTTATGCCTCTCAATTTTAAAATGCAGATGGTTAATATTATTCGGGCGCACCCTGATCATGAAGTTATCATCGGTGTTGACACTCTTGGAAAAGAAGACCTCTTGCTTCATATTGCAACAGCACTACAAATGAAGGTTATAGCCTTCTTTTTTCAGCATACTCCATGTTCTACTCTTCACAGAACCTTGATCATGGATTTCTTTTGACAAACAACTGAAGTGAACTTGTCAGGTTTTCTTACTTGTGATATTCTATGGTTCCTTGGCAGGTTCTTAATTCCTATTTCCTAGTGATTTTCTGTGGTTCCACAATAAGTTTAATCAGCATGAGTGTTTTCCCTGATTAGCCTATGTGGTCTATAATTCAGTTTAGCTGCAAACGTTTGATATGCCAACGTCTATTTTATGTGATTTCTAAACATTATATTTTCCAGCTTCCTAATGCATAAATATTTTCCTTCAATGTTCCCATCAGATTTGGGTCTGGCCCCAACGCCTTCTGACAATGCACCTTCTAGGGATTGATGAAAGCCATGAGATATTTACCACACAGACCAGTTTGACTAGGATCCGTGCTGTTCCAAGATACAGCGTCACCATTGAGAATCTAGAAGCTCTGAACACAGAGTGCCCCACTATAGGGATCATGCCATCTGGTATTCCTTGGCTTTGCAGAAGCAGTGAACGAAGGGCCAAATCTAACGGTAGGGCACAAGCAAAGTATATAAGGTGCAAAGGGCGAGATGAAGGCCTAATGGAAATGGACTATAATCCCTTGTCAAAGCTGTTTGAGAAGGATTCTTACGCTTTACCGTACTCTGAGCATGCTTGTTTTTCAGAACTGGAGGATTTTATGCAGACAGTAAAGCCATCAACGGTCATAGGAATCGTCAGCTCATCTTTCTGCTATGTGAATCCCCGTCATCACTTCAGACATCTTTGTTTAGACAGTGATGTTAACGATGAGAGGGTGGATACCAAGGGTGGATATACTGATAAATGTACGCCAAAAGGAAAGCAAAGCGGTTCAATGAACTCAGGAAGAAAGGAAGGTCCGGATCTCCACCAAAATCTGTATAGAAGCAAAGTTAAAATGAAAAGGAAGGAGTGCTGCGGTGCAAAAATTGATGACACTGAAGAACTCAATGGGGTCGCCTGAGACCCAAGTTATCTCCCTTGCTAAAGTTATGCTTTCTTTTGTAAAAATTAACAACCGGATGGTGGAAGACTTGAAGCATTGAAATAGGAACATAGGATGTTCAGTGCTGTTACAAGTCCAAGCTGACCGTGTTTGCCATCTGTTCCTTAGAATCCTGTTCTGCGCAGTATGCATTTCTGACTCGGTTTCGATTAGTCTGTAGAATGTTGTTCCTTTTGTATCCAGCAGTTCCACTTTCTGAAAGCTTCTATGCTTGCTAGTTGCTACTGATACATCATGCTCATGCTGACCAGGAATTGTAAACCAACTAGAACATTTGACCTACTTGTTTTCCTTTATCTAAAAAAAAAGAATATTTGACCTACACGACTTTAGTTTCTTGATTTCTTCGTGATTGAACATGGAAGATTGGAAGTCCTGCCGACCCTGATCTGTCCATATGCGGTATGCCTTCGGCGGACCTGATGTGTTTGGACCATGAACTGGACTCCAAAGACAACTCAGTTCATCCCCGTCGACTGATTAACGATGGAACTAGCTGTCGACGATGAACCATGCATCCGACCGGCCGGGCTGGGCCATCTGCCGCACACCAAGCCATGTCAAGGGGCGCCACACTGTCGGCATGAACTTTCGGCAGGGCACTACCTTTCAGATAACATGTTCGATGTTGAAATTTCCGATCCCTTTTTCATATATATAATCACCAGTCAGGACGCACGGGCGTGGAAAAGAGGAGATGCTCCCACCATATCCGTCAGGAATCTCCTCTTGCTTGTAAACAAGGGCACCTCTAGGAGAAAATTGAAATTCAGTGAGCTCTTGTATTATGTGCTGCCACCGGTTCGGGAATAAGAATGTTCACTCTTGTATTCGTGGATAATTTCATCATAATTGAGGCCTGTGGGGCCAACCCGTCCTTGCTTGTTTTTGCGTTAAGGTAAGAATTAAGCGGCGGCAGTTGCTGGATGCTCATCGTACCATGCACATGCAATGACTTCAGCCGCTTCAGGACGTGTGCATCGAGTTGATATCAGTGGCCTGCCTGTGTAGAAGAGGTGCCGCGTGTGTGATCTTATCTGACATGGCAAGGGTTGGGAGAAAAACGCCGTGTACCATTCATTTTCATAGAGCATCATTCTGTTTTGAATTTGCTAAAACATTTTTTTTGAGACGAACAAAATAGAGTAGCCACGTAAACTCTCTGCGCTTTGATAAAACCGTCTGACCTTGATTGGCAAACTGAGAGTACGCAGACGCGTACCCCCAAATCACCTGGAGCTAGAGGCAAATCGAATCACAGGATCACGTGGAGGGGCTACCGGCTGCCAAGATTCTTGGACACTGCTCTGCTCCGCTGTGCCGGCCCGAGCTACGACGCACCCACCACGGCATGGCGCCGTGGTCGGCCGGTCGCTGAAAACAGAGGAACGGCGCACGAGGAGAGGAGATGGCTAGCCGCTGCAAAGTGTCGCGGCGTTCGCAGTTCGCGCCCGAGCCCCCCCACCCCGGTGGCCCGGTCCGGCCGGGGAGCAAGCGCGAGTCGCGGCCGCCGAGTCGCCGGACGAGCCCGCTTCCCACCCCGGGGCCCGGCCGGGCGGGTCGCGGAAGTCGGAACTCGGGACACGAACGCCGATGCCCCCCGGGGGACGGGACGGCGCCGACGAGTCAAAAGCACAAGGCCTAGGGGGATAAGCGACCGAGAACGAACCACTCCACCGGGCGACGCCGACGCAGCTCGAACCAACCACCCCAACTGGAAAGAGGCTCGACGCCGCGCCACGCGCGATAGGGCCACAAGCTGCTCTGCTCCAACGGTCCCACACGGCACCTGTATCATTCTGTTGGGCGGGCCCGCAAACCGGTGGGCCGGGAATAGAAGCCACGCGTCGGCGCCGCACGTGGACCGGCCCGCCCGCCTGGCACCCGCTTATAAGCTGGCTGCGCCCCCACGCGCTCGCGGCGCAGTCATCGCACCGTCCCTCCCGTTTTTTTTTTTTTCCAACCTGCCCCCTCTCCCTCCTCGAGCTCAGCAACAAAGGACACCACCACCACCGCGGAGGAAGGGAGAGAATCCCATTCCCATTCCTTTCCTCCGCTCGCGGGCCGGCTCGCCTCCGAGCCCCCAGCGCGCCGCTCGCTCCCTCGCTCGCCTTCTGGCCTTCGCGCCGTCCGCCCGAAGCGAGAAGCGATTCGGATTCCCCATAGCCTCAGGTGCGCGCGCGCGCGATCCCTAAGCTGCTCTCCTGTGTTAATCTGTCTGACGAGGTTTCGAATCCTGGTTTTTACGCGGCAATAGCGGGGGCTGTGCGTGATTTTGGAAAGGGCACCCAGTTCCTTTTTTAGCTTTCGTGTGCGTCTGTGTGCGCTTTACAGCCCCGAATAGCTCCGCGGAGGGGGTGAGGTTTTCGTTTTCCACCGTGTTCTTCGCAATGGTTTGGACTCTAGCTGAGCGTAGCGCATTTCGTTGCTGGTTCTAGCGCTCCGGGTTCTATGCAGCCTCGTTAGCCGTTGCGGGTTTGTTTCGAATGTGTAGCCCTGGCTTCTAGCTCTGATCCTGATCGACCATTGAGAGTTTGTTCAGTTTTTAGTTTTCTGGGTTTCTCATGATCAGTGCGTCTTGCTCTGATTGCTGCCTTTAATTTGATTGATTGATGGCTTCCAATTTGAGCGCCTTGAGATAGCAAATGATTTGGGTCTTATTTCGAAAGGGAAACATTCAGGGTCATTTATGGCTACTTTTATTGCTCAGAAAGAAATGATTTATGGCTACTTGTTTTAGATTGTTCTAGAGTACTGGCAGGTGACGCGATTTTATTGGCAAATTTCCTTTTCACGTAATTGGTAGTAAGCCTTATTGCCGTCACACTGACAGCGACTGGCATTTGTTTCCGTGCACTTGAAGGGATCTTGTACGTCATGGTCATGCGCAGGCTCTTTTCAAAGCAGCTGGCGATGAACCACCGTCAGTTTGACAGTTTCACTAGTTTTGGCTACGATCTTATATACCCAGTCTTAAGCATGTATGACTTGCTTGGAATAGAATGGAATCACACTTGCCATAATAGTACTGCTGCGTTTGCAATTTAGTACCATCTCGCATTTTGCCAGTGAAAGAACATAATCAGAATTAGAATCTCTAGCCTTACATTGTATGATCGAATCATCTTTCTAATGTAGCATGGATATTGCAGGTTACAGATTTCAATGGAGAACAACTTCGACAGAAATAATGTGCTGAAAGAATTTTATATCCCAACTTATATTTTCGTGCCAGACTCTCCAGTGGAGCAAGTTTCTCAGATACCTACTTGTCCCGTAATTGTTTTTATCAACACCAAAAGCGGTGGCCAGCTGGGACGTGATTTAATTGTCACATACCGTAAGCTTCTCAACCATGCTCAGGTAGACATTTTCTACTTCTGCAAATATACTTGTTTTGTACCACAGAGAATTATGGTTTTGCGGTCAGGACTAACTATGCAAAATTCAGGTGTTTGATCTGCTTGAGGAAGCTCCAGACAAGGTCTTGCATAAATTATATAGCAACTTGGAAAGGCTCAAGCTTGGTGGTGATACTCTTGCTTCTGAAATCTATAGTAGACTAAGGCTAATAGTGAGTGCAACCAGGCAATTTCATATAACAAGATCTATAGTTATATTTCTACCATTATTTTGTCCTTTTGCTATCTGAATAGTCTTATGTGCCTATTTTATCATGGAAACCCTATTAGGTTGCTGGAGGTGATGGAACGGCAGGTTGGTTGCTTGGGGTTGTTTCTGATCTTAAGCTAGTACATCCACCTCCGGTTGCTACAGTTCCACTAGGAACTGGAAATAACTTGCCGTATTCTTTTGGATGGGTAAGTTTTGAAATCAATACGATCTTTTCTCTTCATATTATACAATCGTTTTCTACCGTCTTACATACTTGCATGAGTCATTTGTGTTAGATCTGTTTTGACATATGCTTGATAGTAAATCTCATGAATTCGAGCCTTATGCAGAAACTAAATATTCTGCAATTCTTTTATCCTTCCATTTTTCATTTTCAACTTTCCTAGCTGTCCATGTTACGTTCATAGAATTTTAGAACATCTATTTAGATAAAGCAACTGTTGCTTCTGGTGGTAGGTAGGAAATTATTCTTTATGCTGCCTTTGTATTAGTTGCTATACTAATAATATCAAACAATTAATATGCAGGGGAAGAGAAATCCAGGAACAGATCAATGTTCTGTCGTATCATATCTTCAATTGGTAAGAGAAGCAAGAGAGATGAACATTGATAGGTGAGTTTGCATTTTTACGTCTTTTGACTATCCTTCTGTCTGAAATCTTCTTATGGTATATTGATGCCGACTAATACTAGTAATCATTGCATTGATTCAGCTGGCATATTGTCATGAGAATGGAAAGCTCAAAAGGTTCTTCTTGTGATCCAATTGCACCTCCCGACTTGCCTCATTCTTTGCATGCGTTTAGACGTGTGCCAAAGACAGATCCACAAGATACGGTAACCAAGCTGGACACTAACTCCTCTTTCTTTGAAAGAATACCATCTATCGCCTTCGTTATGTTCCAACTGTAGTGCTGTGATATATAAAAGAATAATATTTAATACTTGTTTCTAACAGAAAGAGAGCACATATCGTTCCTCAAAGTATGCTTTGCTTGTAGTGCTGTGATATTCCATATTCCATAACTTAGTTATTTAATCTTTTCTCAACTTACCTGAGTAGACACTTATTTTGTGTTATACTTCCTCTAGTTTTTATTTGTTTGGTGCTGAGCAGTGCAAGAACGAGCTAATGGTTGTCAAATATAAAAAAGCATTAGTTGTGTAAATGCTGTGCAAATGCAAGTTATCAAATACGATAAATTTCTTGTCAAAAATAATATAATAAAAGTTGAAGAATTAGTTGTAAAAATATTATTATGAGAAAAGTAACCTTTTAACTGTACTCTCTGTATAATATATTTTTTCTCTATATGTTCCCAGGAGTATTCTTACACATTTCGTGGGGGATTTTGGAATTACTTCAGTATGGGTAAGTTCCTTGCTCCAAAAAGATGTTTAGGTTGCTGCTCAATACCTTTTGTTGATTTTATGCTCTTCTAACAAACTGGGCAGAGTAAACTTTCTAGTTTCTCCTTAGTTAAAGAGGCAGTTTGAAAGAGACTCTTTATTCTGTCACAGGAATGGATGCTCAAGTATCTTACGCATTTCATTCTGAGAGGAAAGTGCATCCAGAGAAGTTCAAGAATCAGTTGTCCAATCAGGTGAAGTAAGCTGCTGTGCTTTCTCGTATTTGCTTAGTGCTAGTCATTCCTAATGATTCACTCATCTATATAAAATGTTTGTTTAACAATACAGAAACCAATCTCTTTGCTGTTGTGTAGTGCAGAAAACATATATGAAGTTTGCATGCACACAAGGATGGTTTTGTACGTCTCTGTTTCATCCAATGTCAAGGTACCTTGAATGACAGTAACTTGGCTCTGGAACTGTCTTGTATTGTTAAAAAAGAATATTAGTCACAACTCAGAAATTTGATACTTATTCTATTCATTAAATAAACAATCATGGATTGTTTATGACATTGTGGTTGGCTCATATTACTTTCACCATTTTTTGCTGGAACTCAGGAACATCGCTTGCCTTGCAAAAGTAAAGATACTAAAGAAATCTGGAAAATGGGAAACGTTGGAAATTCCACAAAGGTAAGCCTGCTGTGCTCTTCCTTATCTATACCAACTAGCCAGTTGCCAATCTGTTGCATCTGATCTCAAATAAACACTCATTACAACTCCTGGCTGTACCAGCTAATCCAGAAGTAGAAAGTTCTCTAAAGTGATGCTGGTAGGCCCCACTACCACTAACTCAGTCAGTCAATCTCTTAAATTTAGTAAAGAAACTGTGACAATATCAAAGAGTTGGATGCTATGCGCTCATTGTTCAACATTTGTGGAATTTTGAAGTTTCAGTTAGAGCATAGACAATACTGTAGTCTGTATCATATAATCCTCTGTTCTTCTTCTGAACCATCTTTCTAATCTGTACATATCATCGTGCAAGTACAAGTACTAGGTGCTTATTATGATGAATTGCTCTTGGTGACATGATATCAGAATTCAGTTTTCAGCTTCAGAGTCGGATACTAATCTGTAATGTTCTGACCAAGCTTTGTCTGCGAATGCAGTATTCGGTCCATTGTCTGTCTCAATTTGCCCAGCTTCTCTGGTGGACTAAACCCTTGGGGCACACCAAGTAAAAGGAAACAAAGAAAAGTGAGTTTAATACATTATGCTAATGACATTCCTCATGCACTACTTTTTTCTGTCATGGATCTCAATTTATTCCACCAAACAAATATGTTTTTGGTGAATTCTTAATTCTTTTTGTTTATCTCATGTGAATTATATTGCAGAGAGACTTGGTAATGCCTCCACTTGTGGATGATGGCCTTCTGGAGATTGTGGGTTTCAAAGATGCTTGGCATGGACTTGTCTTGTTATCCCCTAAAGGCCATGGCACTCGTCTTGCTCAGGTTTGCAACTGCATACAGGATCAACGCACATTGTATTTTCCCATCCACACCAAATTTAAAAATAAAAGTAAAGCTCCAATCTGGAGCTCACTAAATAACATAACCACTCTGCCTCTGCACATTTGACCCTCAATTTAATAAAGTTAGTTCATGAACACAATTCTTTTCATGGCCAGGCACACCGTGTTCGATTCGAGTTCCTCAGAGGTGCAGCCGATCATGCTTACATGAGAATGGATGGTGAGCCATGGAAGCAGCCACTTCCGACGGATGATGGCAAGGTCGTGGTAGAGATCTCCCATGCAGGGCAGGTCAAGATGCTCGCGACCAAAGACTGCATAGCCAAAGGCATCCACGACTCGTGCCCAGCTATATCAACGGTTCATCCAGAGTCCAGCTCCAGCGACGACACGGACGATGACTTTGAGGAGGAGCGGAGGAACTTTGGTGCTGCCTTGTCGTTTCGGTACACGGGGGATGTGAACAAACAATGAAAGCTCGTGTTTTTATCGAACCTTGTACAGTTTGTTCGCGCACGGCGTAGGAAGTAGAGTAGTAGACCAATGGAAGCTGCCCATGTAAGATAACTTTTGCTGACAAGTTGGTTTTGCTATTACAAAGTTCTGCAGGAAAATATTAGGTGCAAACTACCATTTTATAGGAAGCGTGAAAACCTTTTATAAAAGTTAAGGACATACTTAGAGACGTTTTTTTTAATAATACACAGCCATAATGAACGTTGATACGCTTTATTATCATAAAAGTTGAGATACACAATTTCAGGTACAAGTTCTCTAGAAGACAAAATTTAGACCGTGTATGTAACCTGAAACGATACACATCCATAGTTATTCTTGGGAATTTGCCTTGTTCGCATATGCAAATGAAGCTGTCAATTTTTATGAATCTTTTGGAAATCGTACCACTCATGCCAAACCAGCTAACTAGGATCAGTATTTAATTAAACGGAATGACAAATTTCCAAATACATCTGAGTGGCAGTTACACTGTTACAGGTTACAGCATGGATGCCATTAAAACATACATGTAATGGATTGACTATAGTTTTAAGGGGAAAAAACTGAAACTGAGCTTCAATTACCCTTGTGCGCTAGACAAATATCTTGACACCATGTTCTGTACAACCCTGAAAATAAAGCATTCCAGACTTTATATAATGCTTGGGCAAGTCATCCGCCGCCTCTTTACTCTTCCTGGGACAGTACTGAAACTGGACTTGGCCAAGCTGGCGTGCACAAGAACCCAGCTTCTCTGCATCGACATTCAACACCCATGTCCCCCCTCAGTACTTGCTGGATCAGACACTAGATTCTGGGCATCTGAGAAATGGAAATGCTGCAGTTTTAATCTCTAAAATCTCATGAGGTTCAATGCTTGCCATGCCAGTTTATCAACCAATTTAGGTGCTGCGCTGAAGTGGAAGGATAAAAGGTTACTGCATAACTATGAGCTAACCTACAGAAAAAGGTCCTTGATGCATCTTGAATTGTTGATCAGTATCGCACATCTCCACCATGGCTAACAATCACCTATGGAAACATAGAATAACGTTAGAATCTGATACCAGACTATTCTTGAGGTAAGTAGCTAGATTCTGAGATTCCAGGAGGCCAGACCTACAGCAACCAAAAAGGAAGCTAAAAGCTTACATCATACAAATATTCGGTGACGAAGATCAGAAGATGGCAAGAGAACCCCAGCCTGTTTAAAGTCAAAAAAGGCATCCAGATGACAATATATTCTAAATTAGTATCCTTTGACAAGTGACAAACCTGGGTAAAAACAAGGTCCAGTGAAGGATGTTATAGTTTGCAATCTTGAACGACAGAATGAAAAGAAAAATAGAAGGCAAGGTCCCACACAGGCCTGAAGGGAAAAGCAGCAGTACACATACCCATTGCTCAAGAAAGAAAACACCATAATCATTGTAAGCATGACACAATACAGTTTAACAAGTCAATGTGTTAGTTGAAAACTGAAAAGCCAAAAGGGTCAAAGGTTGATTGTATTCTTTACTGCAACACAACAAAATCTATGAGCACCAAACTTTTTTGCTTGTGCTTTACTCCAGATTCATCTCTTGGTCTTGTTGGTCTTGACGCTTCTGAGGTTCCTGAATAAGATTATTGTTATTAGGGAGATTCCTACAACCTAAGCATATAAAACGTTTTTAGCCTTATGCTAGTGTATACAAAACTTTTGGTATAAGAGTAAGCTAAAACGCGAAACATTATATTCCCCAGGCCAAAAGTACGGTAAATACATCATGAAGAAACTCACATTGTCATCATGATTCCATAAGAGGCTATAACATCCTTCACTGCAGCCTGAAGCACACAGGCGGCCATCGATCCACTTTACTGTGAATAATGAATAAACACTTAGTGCTCTGATTCGTCATGACTCAAAGGATATGCACAGTTTGATCTTCAACCTTAATGCCACTCTTCTATTAAGTCATTGCTTAGAACTCCTCTTGAACACAATTGGCTCAATAGATCCTGTGCCTCCTTCAACAAACCCTCTTGAACAAGGCCTTCAATAAGTATAATGTAGGTTGATTCATTTGGCATGCATCCGTTAGATACCATATAGGCAAAAAAGTCGATGGCATTATCTATTTCACATCTTTTACAGAACCCAAGTAGTATCTTGTTATACACCACAGCTTTGGGTCTCATTCCAATATCTTGCACCACGTGAAAAATTTGAATGGCTTCTTCGACTCTATCTTCTTTTGAGAGGACACCAATGACTGAAGAAAATGTAATTACATCTGGCGATACTCCCTTGCTGACCAAGCCATGCAACAACTCCAGGGCATCTTCTGAATTGCAATCCTTTGTAATCCCATCAAGTAAAGTATTATATGTAATCAGGTTAGGGGTGCAACCATGTTCCATCATTTGCTCAACGAGTTCAATTGCTTCCTCAAGAAATCCTTTTTGACAGAAGAAACTCACGAGCACATTGAAAGTCACTACATTTGGAAGGCAATCTCTACGAAGCATCTCAGCTATGAGCTCGGCAGCATCATCTAACCGTTCGGCGTTGCACAAGCCTGTCAGCAAAGTCGTGTATGTGATGGTATTGGGTTTGCAGGGCATGCTGCGAAACAATTCCAGGGCACTGTCAATATGGCCTTGCACACAGAATCCATTAATAAGAGCATTGTATGTGACGACACCCACCGTACACCCATGCTCTGACATTTGCTCAATAAGCATAATAGCTTGCTCGATCAGCCCCTTTTGGCACAATATGCAGATAAACGTATTGAATGTCACCTCGTTCGGAGGGCAATTCTTTCGGACCATCTCTTTCAGAAGCTCCTTGGCATCATCCCATCGTTCTGCACGACACAGGCCCTTGAGGACCGTGGTATAGCTAATGGTATCTGGATTGCACCCATAGGAACCCATGCTGTTTAAAAACCTAAAGGCATCATCTACCCGGCCTTGTTTGCAGATAGAGTTTATGACAATGTTGCATAAGGTAGTGTTGCCTGCGCATCCATGCTCTGACATTTGTTGAAGAACCTGAATCGCTCGCTCCACCATACCTCCTCGACAAAAGAATCTGATCAGCATGTCAAAAGTCACCTCGTTCGGCATGCATCTCCTCTCCATCATCTCGGCAAAGAGCTCCTCGACGTTGTCCCACCGCTTTGCGGCGCACAAGCCCTTGAGGACGGTGGTATAGCTGACGGTGTCGGGCTGGAACCCGTAGGAGGGCAGCCTGTTCAAGAGCTCCCTCGCGTCATCGACACGGCCTTCCCTGCACATGCCGTTGATGATGACATTGTACGTGACGATGTTGGGCGTGCACCCCTTGGCGCGCATCTCGTCGAGGACGGCCATTGCCTGGCCGAACCCGCTGTTCCTGCACATGGCCTCGAGGAGCACGGTGTAGGTGACGACGCTGGGCTGGCATCCGCGGCGGAGCATGTCGTCGAGCAGGCTGAGCGCGTCGGGGACCCTGCCGCGGTCGCAGAGGCCGCGGATGAGGGGCGTGTACGTGTAGGCGTCGGGCGCGACGGGCATGGAGGCGATGAGCCTGCGCGCGGTGTCGAGGTGGCCGTAGCGGCAGTAGCCCGCGACGAGGGTGTTGTAGGCGAAGACGTCGACGGGGGAGCCGGAGCCCTCGGCAGCGCGGAGCACGCGGGCGGCGTCGGAGGTGCGGCCCCGGCGGCAGAGGTTGCGGATGAGCTTGGTGCAGAGGTAGACGTCGGGGGTCTCCCCGTCGCGGGAGGCGGCGGAGCGCTCGACGAGGCGCGCGGCGCCCGCGAGGTCCTCGCGGGCAATGAGGCGCCGGAGGCGGGCGCTGGCGGGGTTGAGGGACTCGGGCCTCGTGGCCGCCGCGGCGGGGGCGGCGAGGTGGTGGTGGGGCTTGGGGTTGGCGCAGGAGGCGTGAGGAAAGGGGAAGGACGAGGAGGGGAGGAGCGCGGCCATGGTGGCGGCGACCGGGGTGGGAGTGGGAGTTGTCGCGGGCGCGGCGGGGCGGACGTGTGGTGTACTGGTGTGTGGAGCATCGTCTCGGTGGCTCCCCGTGGGGATTGGGCGGCACCGGATCAGACGAGTAACGGTTGGTTCGCTCCTGGCTCCTGCTGCTGCTGCCTGCCTGGTGCTATGCCTCCCTGCAGTATCGTATCGACGAGGAGCCAAAGTGAGAAGATGCAGGCGGAGATCGCTCGTGCATCTCAGTGTTTGACTCTTACGGCTGACACCGCAACATTCCTCACTGCTGTTGTTCCTACGGCGGACCAACGTGTTGTTGACCGCGTATTTTTTATAGTTGATTAGTATGGATCCATCTGACTCCATAGCAGCACTAACTTGGATTCAGTACCACACAAGCCTACATCCCAGCATTCCATAATAAATATATCAAGCAATGATTCACACGAGAATACAAACAGCCCCATAACTTCCCATATTATATCCACATCAATATGAAAGTATTTGTTGTTTAACTTGTCCTTTTGTATAAAGGACTGAAATTTGGAACTACCTCATAATTGTTATTGCAATATCTATGTCATAAAATAAGAGTATGCAGTTCAGAGCAGTTCTCAGCACCCAAGCAACCGAAAGAGCAGACATGATTTGCCAATAGCAACTCATTGGCCCCTTGACACTAACACCAGGAAATCTTGCCTGTCACTAAGCGATTTTTGCTAGCTTATCACACAGACCCAAAGCTTCAACCCATAACCTAGTTTGGGTGCTCTTGGATTGAGGAGGATTGGAGTGGATTGGGAGGGATTGAGGGGGATTTTGATTTAAACACACTCAAATCCATCCAAACCACTCCAATCCAAAAGTACCCAAACGAAGCCTAAGAGGGGTTTTCTAAATCGTAATAACCCCACAAAGAGAAGAAATTCGGGGTTCAAACTTGGCCATGGGTTACAAAAGAAAAAAAAACTTTGCCCATGAAGCAGATTACCACTCAAGGTGGAGGGAAATGAAAATGAGTGCATCTTAGTGTAAAAATTCTCAGAAAAACGAGTGCATCTCTTTTGCAAAGAGCGGCATTTCTCTTGTGCATTCCAAGATGAAACACGATGTCATGTAGTACATAAAGAAAGAGAAAGGGAAGATGCGATTTCGAGCGCAATAGAACGCTACCATACCAACGGTACCACACATTGCGTACAACAAGGTTGCAGGAAGGTGGGATTTACCGGCAATGGAGAGGACTGCTCTCGATCGAAATCGCCTCGACTCGATGGGAACCGTCGACACTACCGCGCGGCTTCGAGGTTTAGGGTTTAGTGGTCAATCTCGTGAGTCCCCTGTGCTTCGATCGTGTGTAAGGCTTGAGACGGCCACGGGCCAGTTATGCGTTTTAGGGCCGATTGGTTGCAGGCCTTTTAGATAAACAGACCTAGGCTGGCCTAAAAGATGTGGCCCCATATCGTTGCTTACCGAGCTGTCAAACACGTTTTTCAGATCGATCGGGTAGTATAGTAGAGACAAAGCTCCAATCTAACAAGATCTTTTCCTCTCTTTTCTTCTAGACTAGATTTTCAACCAATAAAAATGCACGTGCAACACGCACGTGAATAAAATAACGTATATCTTAGCGTCAAATTATTATGTTTATAATTTTTTTTCTATTTTTTTCTAAAAACACTGTAGAGTTTGGCTCTATGGACTTAGTAATGAAGTGAACTAGGTGATTTCTCTGCGCATATTTCCCGCGTTGCTGCGGAACTTTAAGAGTGATTTCAATATTTTTTTAAAAATAAATAGTATTGATTCAAATGTTCATTTCGCAAAAAAAATAGAACAATGGAACTGCCATAGATCTACCACTACTCAGCCTCTAACAATAATTCTAATAAACATATGCAATTAAAACTACTAAAAAGAATCGTGGAGTGGATATTTCATTATGGCAAGAGCAACACATCTCTAGTGATGACAATTTATTACCTTTGGGTGCGCTTCTTAACAATACGTGAATCAAATAGCTACAAAGAGGACACTTTACATGTCATTTTATCTCTTGCTTACCTGCATAGGGGATATTACATAATTATTTAGGTAAGAAAGACAAGTGCCTTCATAGAATCAAAGTCTTACATTTAAAGAATGTAGCGACTTTAATACATGAATGAATGTGAGATGCAAGAAGTAACTTCAATTTACTACTAAATGAATTGCAATGACTAAAGTACGATGGACTCATCTGTGTGTATGTGTGAGAGAAAATATATATATAGTTGTTTAGTAAACCAAAGAGGAGAGTAATTTAAACAGGTATTTGAAAATCCTTATCAGTAGAAAACTTAGGCTAATAGAAAAATAAATAATATGTAGAAAGTAGGACTCACCTTAATCAGAAATGATCAACCATCTTGTAAGCAGAAATCAAAATTTTGGTTGTTGGAGTTTCCGATAAAACACTTCATACAAAACTTATTCATTTTAGTTTAAAAGGATTGACTTTTAAATGATTGATCATCTGGGATGACAACATTTTTTAAACATATTATTTTTTAATGTACTATTTTTTAAACACATTAGACTTATAATTTATTCATTTTAATTGAGAGAGATTCATTTTTAAATGATTGATCATCTGTGACACATTATATTTGAATGTACTATTTTTTGCACACATTATACTTGGTAACTTATTCATCTTAGTTGCGAGATACTACCTCTATCCCATAAAATAAGGCGTGCATGTTTTTGGAAAAGTCAACTCTTTAAATCTTTGACTAATAATTCAGTCAAAAATATATATGTTTAGTGGATGCATGTTATATATTTGGATTCGTATTCAAAAGCACTTTAATATAATGCTAATTTTGTATTTGTAGTTCATATATTTTAGAAGTAAGAAATGGTCAAAGTTCTGCTTTAAAGACCGTGCTAAAAACATGCACGCCTTATATTATGGGATAGAGGGAGTATTGATTTTTAAATTGCGAGATATTGATTTTTAAATGATCGATCATCTGTGTGTTTATGTTGCGGGAATTTTAGACGAAGTGATCTAAAAGACAAATAGTTGCATATATGGATGATATTAGCCATAGAAGATCAGCGAAAAACATTAAGGGCGTGATTGGAAGCCTGGACAGCTTTGCCCGTATCATCTCCAGTGAGCCTGGCCCAAATAAGCTTGGTTGTGTAGATGAAGAATCTTTTTTGAGAGGGTGATTGGTAGCGACGGATAGCTTGTACAAACTTCTGCTCAATGTTTGATTGGCAGCCTGCACAAATTGATGCGCTTACCTTGCACCAGATGTATGGTAGAGTTACCGTCCCTTTTTCTCTCTCACCTTGGCTTTGCTTGTTTGCCTTTTCTCTGAAGACATCTCTGCGGTGAAAGGTGACTGGAAATGTCACGTGATCTCACGTTTGCGCCGCGCACAACCTGGCTCTGAAGAAACGGAATTGATTTTCGTTTCCGGCGGGCCTGACCCTGACGCCAGTTCTGCATCTGGCTGGACAGGCTCCAAAACGTGTGCAGGCTACCAATCACGAGAAAAAGTGAAAGATGCTGCTCCCACGGATGCCATGCAGGGCAAACCTAGGTATCCAATCACGTCCTAGTAGAGTGTCCCAATAAATGATGAAATGACTTCTTAGTGTATAATGATATGGATAGCTGTCATGTTGAGATATGACCTTAATGACCTCTATCATCTCTATAGATATATAGGATTCACATAAAGTTGGAAGAGTTGAGATCCAATCCGTATATTTAAAATTCAATACACACATTTGTTTTTACCTCAATCTTTTCTTGAATCTTTCGTTTTTACCTCTTTTTTCTCGCCGACAACATTTGTTGTTTATTCTCTTGAAATATAGCCAACACCGTTGCGATTGTTTCCACTTGATTTGCAAGCATTGAATAAATTAATGAAGACATTTTTATCGAGATGGGAGATTTTTTATTGCCTCACCTTTCAGTACGGCATGCAGTATATCCATGTGGGAGTTTGGCAACGTGAGGATCATCCATTAAAATATTAGAACAAGTCATGCCATCACAAGGTCCAAGTGGCAAATAGAGGCTTAAATATGCAAATGAGAAAAAGAACTCAATTTTATTCACTTTCTCAGTCCAATTTATAAGTTATTTGACTTTTTCAACACTAAATTTATTTTTTTTCAAACAATTTCACAATTATCCCATATCGTTGCTTACCGAGCTGTCACGCGTTTTTGCAGATCGATCGGGTATAGTAGAGACAAAGTTCCAATCTAACGAGATCTTTTCCTCTCTTTTTTCTTCTAGGCTAGCGTAGATATATGTGCAACATGCACGTGTATATACACGTGTTGTGAGATAATTAAGCAGATAATAGAAAATAAAAATAAAAGGAAGTAGTCTTGATTGATTAGCGTCATTCTTTTCTCATTAAAACCAAGAGAAGGAAAATAACACATGCATATGGGTATAAAATGAGGTAAGAAATAAAGAGAGAAAGTGGATGAAACATTTTACATCTATGGATTTTGGGCCTTTTCAACTTTTTCCAAACTGCGCAGCGGGATCAGCGTGAGGGGTATACTTATGTTTTTTAGGTAAAAAAGATTTTTAGAAAACTCGGTCTTTTACAGTGTAGACTGGACTTTCAACCAATCAAAGCAGCCATATAACACAATAGCGCATAAAAACAAAAAGAAACGTTTATCTTATCTTCCACAGCTTCAGCCAAATCACAATCTAGCACAAAGGTAGTGAGTACACACATATCCACACGAATCTCAACAAAATCAAGGCCACACAAAAAAGTTAAAATAAAAAAAAACAGAGCACCAACTCTAGTACTCTACCACCGCCATATATATGTTTAGAAATCCGGGTAAATCCTCGTAGCGCAACCATATATGGAATTAGGGATGATGCAATGGCAAACATGAAGATGACAATCGTTGCCCAGTCAAAATCGCCATGTACGCACAACAGAATATCCCAAACAATCTCCATTGGGATCATAAGCACCCCCTTCTTTTTTCACTTGGTCCCGGGCCAGATTGCAAAAGAGGCGCCGGCTCACAGATGTGCAGCCACGACATGTCCATCGCAGCGCCACCGATTCACCCGTCCGGCGGCCGTCCCTGGCTCCCTGCAACACCATTTCCAAGGCCGTGCAGTGGTCGCTTCGAGCTTCTTCGTTTTGTCACGTAACATATCTTATCAGCTTCCGCAGTCGCCGAGCTATATATATAAGAAGGCGCCTTCAATTCATTGCAGCACATCGAAGCAGTGAAAGCATAGCTCTCAAGCTTGATTCGCTCGCACAAATCTGCCTGCTTCTTATCAGTTATCACACGATTCAGTTCAGGCGACCGGTGACCTTTGCATCAATGGCGAACCACGGCGCCGCCGCCCTCCTGATCGCGTCCCTCCTCGTCGCCGTCGCCGTCGCCGGCGCCGACGCGAGGCTCACCATCCACCGCGACGCGCTTGGAGGTACAGTATATATACGCATGCATCGATCTGTGCCTGTGTTGAGCATCTGATCGACTGCTGGAGCAGCGTTCGTGTGCAAATTAATTAAAATGTTTCTCTATCGCTCGCTCGCTCGCTAATGCAGCAGGTTACAAGGTGCGCGTTGCGGTGGTGCCGCCGCTGAGCTGCAACCAGGTGCACGGGGTGCAGGAGAACGAGACGTGCTTCTCCGTGGCGCAGGCCGCGGGGCTGACCCAGGAGCAGTTCCTCCGCTTCAACCCCAACATCAACTGCGCCACCGTCTTCATCGGCCAGTGGGTCTGTCTCGACGCCACCGCCGCTTGATGATAGATGCCAATGGATTTGCACTAATGCACCCTGCGTGTGTGCAAACGATCGACGATGAATCGTGTTAGTTATGGATTTGAATAAGGAGGTCGATTATTTCGTTCCCTTCTCTTATGTTTCGATCCCTCCACATCTCGAGTGTAGTTGCTAACTGCTATCTCCGTTCACAAATGTTCGACGGAGGGAGTAGTAGCTAGAGTCGGTGGGCACTGTCAGCCGCACTTCTTTGTATTCTACGCACTAGAGTGATGCATGTACGTGTCACTCTTTTTGTATGGTTTGTGTCATCTTCTGAGCAATCAGATTTGAGCGTGGCAAAAATTTGGCCACTAAATCACTACCACCACCGGTTCTAAGTCTCTTTTCACTGCTAGTTTCAGGAGTCAGCAATGGACAAGCGTGCGGGTTTATTCCAATCCGGCATGGATAACTTTGTCTCTACTTGTTCTCAATACGAAAAACAACTAATGGTGGCAAAAGACAAGCTGCTAAGAAGTTTAGTCTTTTCTCATGCATAACTATCGAAAAAGCATTAGTAAGGGAGGTAGGTATAAAATCGAACGTACTAAGAAGCAAAATAAATAAATCAGTTGAAGCGAAATGGTTAACACAAACGACGAAGCAGATACACAAGCATGGGGCTACCAATCAGAAAATAGCAAATTGATTATCTTCAGGGTTTTTTTTGATAACGCAATATGTTGCTTAGTAATTCTTTCGCTTAAAGGCCCGGTACAGTTCTCTTTCCTTCTTCAACTCAGCCCGCACATCGGCTGATGCTAGGTGGCTTTAACTGTGTAGTAATTTTTGTCGGCAACCGGTGGAAATTAGTCTAATTGTCAGCCACCGGCAGAATAACAGCCAAATGCCGATAAAAATAAGCCAAAAATCAACAAAAAAAATCTATTAATGTCGGTATGCATCCGATGAAAACTAAATACACTGGAGATCACATTTAGCCTACTGTATTTGAGTATATAATGTTTATAATTTTTCAATGATTTTTATGTGTATTATATGACTTTTTGTGACTTGTTTATTAAAAAACAGATTTGTCAGCCTATTAAAAGTTGATGTAAATTGTTCTTGTTTTCATCTTTTAAAATGACACTAAAATTAATGCACAATTAGCATTGATTACCAAAACTGTTGAAACATAATGCCTAGTGGGCACAAATGAATGTCAGATACCTTTGATTTTTTTTCATTGGTTGTCAAATACAAATCTAATTAAAATGTAATGATATATCATATATAACCTATTGTGTATGACTATATAACGGTGAATAATTATTCTATGATTTTTTTTCTCAAAAAGAGTATACATTATATGAATTTTGTTTGACGACTCATTTAAAGCTGATGATAAATAATCTTATTTTTGTTGGGGTTTTAAAGTGTCGCATGAAATTTATCACGCAAATAGCAACAACCACAAAAAATTATTATGTCAATGGCACTAATTAAAGTCAGCTAGAGTAATTTCTATCAACGACAGCGTCCACTGACATATAATGGCCAAATGCAATGAAAATAAGCTAAACGTCAATGAAAACATCTATTAGTATTAGTATTCGGAAGATGAAAATCTGTGGGATTCATGGGGTTGTATGTAAGTAACAAGTGAAAAGAAATTCTTTTTACAATGTTGAATTATCATAGTCGTTCAATTTTTAACCTTAAATTATGAAACCGGGTAGACAAGGCTTTAGAACTAGCCAAACCAGACGAAACACCCTCTAGCCCTGTTAAAAGTTGTATTGAACTATGGTTTTCTATTTTTAAAATAATAAAACCATATTTAATATTTAAAAATTCGTAATTAGTTTATTTTGATAAAAATAATAAAACTCAGTTGTACCAAAGAAATTCTAAAAATATAATATATCTATTTTCCCTCTATTTGAAGATATTTAGAACACATTTATAACTACATTGCTCTAAATAGGACATGAGAGATAGAAACAAGCAAGCTCTAAAAATCTCCATACAGAGCAGCAATAGATAGAGCATATTTGTAGGGGATATTTGATACGAGTTTCATATTTTTCTGATTTTAAAATAGATTAATTGTGAATTTTTAGATATGAAACATGATTTTTTTTAAATAGAAAACCACCATCTCAAACCGCGCTTTTAGCATGACCAAAGGGCTCGCCTGGTTTGGTTAGTTGAGGAGCCTTGCTAGCTAGTTTCGTAATAATTCAAGATTGAAATCGAACAACCGTGATAGTCAAGGTTGTAAAATGTTTTTTTTTTCTAAAAGAGTAAATATCCTTCCTCATTCAAAGATAGTACATGGAAGAAATTGTTGTATTTGTATAATAAGTACTCCTATCACTTCTATATAGGTAGGAATTATATAACTCCCTGATAACTGTATTTGTGATGTACATTTAATCGTCTTTTGGCTTTTGCATTCACCACGCTATAAGAAGGCCTCGAGCTCACACATAGGTACCCTGCCCCTACCTGTTCTGTTCATTCTAGTACTTGAGCTTCTTCGGTGTGAACTATACTCCTTGAAATGGCCAAGTCTTGTGATCGCGTGTCTCCTCGTGGCGGCCACCCTGGCGGACGAAGCCCCGCCGGAGCTGATCTGCATCAAGATATACGGAGTGCAGAAGCGCAAGACGTGCTTCGCCGTGGCGCAGGCCGCCGGGTGACCAGTTCCTCCGCTTCAACCCCAACATCAACTGCAACAACCTCTTCATCGAGCATGGGTCTGCCTTGCTGCCGTCCCCGGCCGCGCTTGATGATCCAGTTTTATTACTCCTACCAAAACGTTATATATACACGGCGTACACGAGCTGCATGCTCTTGCTATAGGTATTTCGCCCACGCGAGCGAAAAAAAGGAAAAATAATGTTCGTGATATGAACAACAAACCTGAGCAGCTGAGCTGCCATAACAATAAATAATAAGTACGGAGTAGCTGCAGCCTGCTTGCTTTTCCTGTACGTACTGTGTCTGTGGATTGGTTTGAAAAATGATACTCCGTACTTGTTAAATTGCCTCATTATTTTCAGCGAGCTACTAATCTCCAAGTGATGAAGATTATATAAATGTAAATGGTGCTTTCATCAAACTACGGAAGCTTTTGAGGATGGAATTAAAAAAAATAGCCTCCACATGGTGAAATACTTTAGCCGTATCTTACTTCAGTTACTGCATTTGCAACAACAGCAGGCACATAGTAGCCTCAAAGGAGCCAAATGCTTACAGCTTAATAATAGAGATCTAAAGCCTTCATAGCATCTACAACAGTCCCTCATTCACCCTCCCAATGCCCATTAAGCTGTCATATTGGCTTGACATGGTCTTCATATTTCCTTGCCCAACGCTCTCCCAACCACCACCATTCCAATTGTAAAGTGGCCACAAAAAAACAGCTCTCATCTCCATCAAAGTCAAGGGAGAGTTGGCTCCTCTCCTGATAATATCTGAGTATATTGGGAGATTGTAAAAGCATACCTAACCTCCCAGTAATCCTAAATGTGGTACTGCTGCTCTCCCTATACCATCTTTTTAAGAGGAGAGTTTTAGGAAACCGCTGCTATATTATTTCTATACCTAGCCTAGAATACATCCCTAGCGTAGCATTGATGCTTTCAAGGTTCCTAAATGTCAGTGCATTGTTTTTAGATATCTTCGACGTCAGTGGGTGTTGCTCAACCCAACCATCGTCATCATCCTTGCCTTACCATATTCTACATCATGAGCGCAATTTTCATACCAAAATCTTGCTATAATCTCCATTCCAAATCCATTCCTTCCCATGAAAACGAACCGTGGGGTGATCCACGTCTCAAACCAAGTGAAACTCAAATACTAAATCATAATGCCATTTTGGCCATGACATGCTCTGAAATGTTAATACACTCACAAAAGCGATCAACCATCACAGCCTCGATAACACAAAAGAAATTGCAAACAGCGTGCTCAGTGCCCACTGCCCTGTCGAGATATGTCCTACATCCGCACTGTGGTTACACTACCGGGAACCTGATAAATTTATGTCCCTATATCAATGCCATGTTCATCAAGCGCACAACTCATCTTCGATACAATTATCATCTCGCTAATCTTGTTCTTGTCAACTTTGTTGATTACAAAGGAGGAGCTGACTACATCGCTGGAGACATGGTCGAGTAGAATTTTAAAAAGTTATCTTTTTTTCTAGTTATCTTGTAATGACATACGTAAATGTTAAAAAAGAATTTTCAATTAATAATAGTAAAAATGAGTGGGAAATGGGTCTTAGTTTGGTGTTTTGTTTTTGAAATTAATTTCTGGATTCTAATGAATTGCGAATGTCAATTTTTGGGGGTGTTACATTAAGTACATAAAACCTCTTACTGTCATATGTTGCATAAGCAACAAGAGTAAAGATAAGATCCATGCTCATTCAAAGTTACACGGTACAAATTACTATATGTTTACTCCCATAGGAATTGTAAACTATCCCTTGTTGCCTAGGATTTACTTGCCCCGGGGCATATCGAATAAAAGAAAGAATGGTTGGCTTTCGGCAGTTTATTTTGCTTGCTTGGTATCCCAGTCTCTATCGCCTCAAGTAGCTAGTCCTGTTTGGTTTCCCAAGCAAGCCGGGAGAAATTCACTTCACCTAAGAAATTAAAGAATGGTGGCCGCCTTTGCAAATGGGCAACCAACGACAGACAAACCATCGATCTTACATGTCTGTAAATAGTACTATCACCGATAATTGACCGGAGCTCCATTTCCAAGGCCGTCGAATACGTATTTGATGCTGTCAGCTCCATGTAACCACACCTTTTTTTTTTCTCTGCACACTCGCTATGCTGTACTCCTATATAAACACGCCACACGAACGTAGCTTGCCAAGACACTCGCAGCAGCAGCAGCAGCAAAAGCACCCCTAGTTCATCAAATAATCCTACAGCCTCCTCCTCCTTCACGTTAATTTGCATTACACGCTCATAATACATACTTGCAATGGCAGCAAAGGCGAACCATGGCGGCGCCGCCGCTCTTGCCATCGCGTGTCTCCTCATTGCGGCCGTCACCATGGCGGACGCGCTCCCGGGGGAGGCGTCGCCGCTGATCTGCGAGAAGCCGTACGGGGTGCAGAAGCACGAGACGTGCTTCGCGGTGGCGCAGGCCGAGGGGCTGACCGTGAAGCAGTTCCTCCGCTTCAACCCCAACGTCAACTGCGACAACCTCTTCATCGGCCAGTGGGTCTGCCTTGCTGCTGTTGCTGGTCCTTGATCAAGTTTGCATGCACGCCCTCCGTACGACGACGACGGTGTTACCACGTTCGTCGTCCTATATAGTATTTCGCCAACAAAGAAAGATCTATATATGAGAATATATGAATAATAAGGGAGGGAGGGTCATTTACTATTATGTTTACCACTACGAGCCTTAGCTGCTGATGCGTACTAAGGTCCACTGAATTTGCTACTTTAGTTTCCTGTGTGCTTCTGGAGTGATCTGTACGTGACTCTGTTCGTGTAACGGATGTGCATGGTTTGAAAAGAAATTGTTGTCAGTTGTGTCATCTCTTGTTCCGTTCCGTGTGTGTTTCTTTGTTTTGTCTCATTGACGGCGCGGCTATATATATATATATGGTGCTAGCATCCAAATTGTGAATGTTACATCAGATGCAAGGTGCTCATCGAAGTACTAAAGTATATTCTACATTGTACGCCTGCCGGCACAAAAGCCTATCTCGGCCCAACATGCACCTTTAAGGATTTCTTTTAATGCTCAAATTCCATTACTCCTATTCGAGGCTTAGAGCAAGTATAATAATGAGTTCTAAACCTGTTTACATGACATTTTTGTCTATGTGAAAGAGAGACATCTAAAAACTAAGAAAATGGACTCTCATGCAAGCACCAGCCCCTACACATACTCCAAAACAAAAAGACGAGAGATGAAGAGATAGGATGACAATCTAAAAACTAACCTTAGAGCCCGTCCTATTATATGAGTAGTATTTGTGTGGTTTCTTGATGACATGTCAAGTCCTTAGAATCCACCGTGAGATCTATTATTAGCCTTGCTCTTATCGCCACACAGCTGGTAGAGTGTCAGGCAACTATTCGAGGCTTTCTTCACTATTTAATGAATTTGGCTCAAGATCCGGCCTGCTCACCTTCTTTTTGCGCGAAAAAAACAGAGACGGGGAGATGTCCGCGGGTTTTGCGACGTAGCTAACGCGGGCTTTGCTACTCAGTGTGAACAATGTGGCGACATATGACCGCATCGTTATCGCTACATGCATCATGTGCTTTACTAGGTACTAGTACTGTTACTGTCGCTTAAACCCCGAGCCGCCGAGCGAGCGTGGTTTCCAAGCAGCCAATCAATGTTTTTGGACTTTTCGGTCGTCAGTCAGCACACCGTGCTGCTGCCATACACGAACAGGTGCGCGCGCGCTCGGCGCCAGAGAAGAGGCCAGGTCACGCATGTTAGGACGTGCCGCTAGGCTCGCGAGCTGGCTCCCTTTACATCTGACACGCATATATGCATGGGTGAGTGGACGCCGCATTACGTTTATTGACAGGAAACAGAGCTCGTTTAATCAATGTCGCTTTCCGTTGAACACTGTATCGAAGAACCTAGTGGAAAACTACCGAGGGCAAAAGCTCAGTGGTCGGTAGGGATGGGGATGAAGCACCAATGGATATATATGATCACCTCTAGACTATTTCATGAGACCATAGGTGGAAAAATAAAGGAAAAATTGTATAATTAGTTTATTAATTTGAACTAGAGTTGATCCGTGGATCGCGCCATCCACATCACCTCAAGCACGCCCCTCTTCTTGCGGCGGGGGCGTCATCGTCGCGGACGGGGGGCTCACCATTACTCAAGGTGTGTCCAGAGCGGTATATTCGCACCTGCTCATCAACCCTTAGACCGGGGTCATCAGGAGGGGGCAAAAAAAGTACATCCATACTGCATCCGTATTTTTCCACTCTGTGTACAGTGCGCAAACGTGTTTTGCACCCCATATGTCCTGTGTGGTGACCCCGGTCTTACATCTGGTGCTGGGACCTCTTCGTCCGTCAGTGGATTGTCCTCACATGAGGCCAGCTAGGACAGAGGTTTGTCCATGCTTGCCATCTGAAAATCGCCCCTTGACTCTACAGTTTGAGCAGTTTTATTTCCTGATCTCTGAATTTCAGAACACAGCTCATCAACAAATCTCTATCATAATTAAGCTCACATGCAGTACAAACTGAAGAGCACGTATATCTCAAAATAATAAAGCAGGCAGCACGCACCACGTGTGACAATAATATAAACCGGAGCAGTTCGTGCGCAATGTTCAAATAATAGAAGAGTGGCGCCACAGAAGTGCAGATGATGGTAGACACATCACGTAGTCAACACAGGAAGAACGCATGATTATTCGACGTCGATCACGCTGCTGTGGCTTGGCAGCAGTCAGCAGATACACCTGCACTGCACTGCACACAGTAGTCACACCCGCGCTCACTCTCGCGCAGTACCAGCTACTAGAGTATAAAACCATCGCCCGGATGCCCAGGAAAACCTCATCCTGATCCTCACACCTTGAGATGGAAACACCAGAGCTGCGTATACATGAACAGTCAGTGCCACGCTACGCTATAGCTCGGCCAAAAATAGCAGCGCCAGCGGCGGCGGACAACAGGATGCAAGATGATTGGCGCGTGCATGCAGGCCGGGCGATTTGATCTGAACGGCGGGTGATCGATATATGTGGCCGCTTGCGAATTATTGTCCCTATTGCTCGTCCCGCGGCTAACAAATCTGAATTGCCTCCTTTCCGGCTTCAATTCCGAGTGATCAGCGATCCCACCGCCTGGTTCGCGTGGTGTGCTTTGATCGCTAATAGCCCTAGCCAGCCACAGTCCTCAGATATACTTCACTTCTCCAGGCAGCAGCAGAGCTCCACGCGCACCATGGCGACAAACGCCAGCCGGGTCGATTCCGTCACCAAACTCGGACGTGCATGCGTACGCGCCGCGACGCGCGTGCACGACGAGAAGAGGAGAGCTGTACGTACGCACGCACGCTCTACTTGCTAGCTAGCGGCGTCGGCGTACAGCTGCTGGCTCATGTATATATCCGTCCATCTCGCGCGTGCGATGCGACGCCGTCCTCTCTGGTCCACCACCCACATCACCACATGCTACAGCGGCCTCACCACCACCTGACCTCACCACGCGCCGGCCGCAGTCCTCACTCCTCAGTGCTCAGCGCCACAGCACCAGTCGATCATGCCAGCCGATGAGCTCGCGGCCGCGGCGTCCAGCTCGCCGTCGTCCCCGTCCCCGGGGGGCGGAGCGGGCGAGCGAGGCGAGAAGAGGCCGGCGCCGGCGGCCTGGGCGCGGGAGTGGGACCGCGCGTACCTGCTCGCCTGCGCCGCGGGGCTCATGGTCGACCCGCTCTTCCTCTACGCCGTCTCCCTCAGCGCGCCGCTCATGTGCGTCTTCCTCGACGCCTGGTTCGCCGCCGCGGTCACCGCGCTCCGGTGCGCGGCCGACGCCATGCACGCATGGAACCTCCTGCTGCGCCTCCGGGCCGCGTGCGCAGCCAGAGCGAGACAGGAAGACGCGGACGAGGAGGCGGCGCAAGCGCAGCCCGGCGGCGGTGGCGTGCCCCTGCCGGGACGGGAGAGGAGGAGCAAGAAGGGGGTGTTCTTGGACGTGCTCGTCATCCTACCGGTGATGCAGGTGAGCTGCAGTGTACATCCGTGTATGATTCCCGTGTCTTCCTTGGAATGTTAGTTTCGTTTGTCTCTCCTGGTCCTGGGCAAAAGGGCAGAAACTTTGTGGTTCCAAAATTTGTTGGTGGACGGACAGAACAAAAGTGCCTCCGTGGGCAATGGCCTATAGTGAGTGACACAACAAAAACCCTTGGAGGGTTGGAGCAGCCATACTTGCTTCCATTGCGCAGCCGTATGCGGCATCACATTCTGCCAAGCAATTTCTCAAAAAAAAAAAAAGCATTCTGCCAAGCAAAATAGCGGCATTGGATACACTTGGGTCACTGTTCCCAGCACCAGCCACAGCTCAGGCCCCCGGGCGGTACGCCGGTACATGGGGCCGGGCCGGGTGCCCCAGCCTTCTTTCCTTCTGGCGCTCTGCTCCCAGCAACGTGCTGTCGTGCTGCGAGCTGCGATGCCGATTTCCAAAGGTCCTTGAAGGACCGTTTGCACCAGCCGATCTGGGCGCGTAGGAAGAAGGCGGTCTTGTACGTTTACCGGCTTGTCGTTGCAGTCTGGGACCATGGTGCTTGCTCAATTCAGTAGCCTGGGCCCGTCGAGGAGAAATCGATGTGAACCAACGATACGTTCCATCAATCAATGGAGATTTGAATCTGTTTACGGTAAAGCCCAAACGACCTGATGTACTGTGCTGCTCCTCCTCCTACCATGTGGGGGTGTGGACGCCGGCCGGGTCATTCCTTTTTACAGCGGTGCCATGTCAGCCACGGCGTGATCGTTTTCGCAGGTGGTCCTCTGGGTGGCGACGCCGGCGATGATCCGAGCCGGGTCGACGACCGCCGTCATGACCGTGCTCCTGGTGGCGTTCCTGCTGGAGTACCTGCCCAAGATCTACCACTCCGTCCGCGTCCTGCGCCGGATGCAGCACGCCGCCTCCGGCTACGTCTTCGGCACCATCTGGTGGGGGATCGCCCTCAACCTCATGGCCTACTTCGTCGCCGCTCACGTGAGCCAGCCCCCTCTGTCGTCTTGTCTCGTTCCATTATCACCTTCTTCTCCCTGCATCGATCCTCCTGATCGATCTCGTTGTGGCCAAGCATTTCGTCGTGCACGCACGGGAATCTAACCATGATTCTGAGACAGCTAAGCGTGCCGTTCTTGGTTGTTGCATGCAGGCGGTAGGCGCGTGCTGGTACCTGCTCGGCGTGCAGCGTGCCACCAAGTGCCTCAGGGAGCAGTGCGCCCGGGCCGGGAGCGGGTGCGCGCCCTGGGCGCTGGCGTGCGCCGAGCCGCTCTACTACGGCGCCACCGCCGCGGCCCGCGGCGTGGGCGCCGACAGGCTCGCCTGGGCGGGCAACGCCACGGCCAGGGGCACGTGCCTCGACAGCGGCGACAACTACCAGTACGGGGCCTACAAGTGGACCGTCATGCTGGTGGCCAACCCCAGCAGGGTCGAGAGGACTCTGCTCCCCATCTTCTGGGGATTAATGACTCTCAGGTGAGATTAGAATGTTGCTGCAGTGCAGATTATACTACAATATATTAGCCGTTCATTCAGACTCAGAATTGAATGCCACATGCCTGGTTACTCATCAATCAGCACGTTTGGGAACCTTGAGAGCACGACGGAGTGGCTGGAGATCGTGTTCAACATCATCACCATCACCGGCGGGCTGATCCTCGTGACCATGCTCATTGGGAACATCAAGGTGTTCCTGAACGCGACGACGTCCAAGAAGCAGGCGATGCACACGCGGCTGCGGAGCGTGGAGCTGTGGATGAAGCGCAAGAACCTGCCCAAGAGCTTCCGGCACCGGGTGCGGCAGCACGAGCGGCAGCGGTGGGCGGCCACGCGCGGCGTCGACGAGTGCCGCATCATCCGCGACCTGCCCGAGGGCCTCCGCAGGGACATCAAGTACCACCTCTGCCTCGACCTCGTGCGCCAGGTACTACAAAACACGCCGTCGTGGTGACTGCGACGTCGTGTCAGTATTTTTTTTACATGGCCAATGCTTGCAGGTGCCACTGTTCCAACACATGGACGACCTGGTGCTCGAGAACATCTGCGACAGGGTCAAGTCCCTCGTATTCCCCAAGGGAGAGATCGTAAGCACAACACGACACGACACGAACGTGATCTCCTGGAATCTTGGCAACACGCGACGGCAAAAACCAACTGATAAAACTGTTCACCGGCTTCTGTTTCCCCTCATCAGATCGTCAGGGAAGGCGACCCGGTGAAGCGGATGCTGTTCATCGTGCGCGGGCACCTGCAGAGCAGCCAGGCGCTCCGGAACGGCGCCAAGAGCCGCTGCATGCTGGGGCCGGGCAACTTCAGCGGCGACGAGCTGCTGTCGTGGTGCCTGCGCCGCCCGTTCCTGGAGCGGCTGCCGGCGTCGTCGTCCACGCTGGCGACGCTCGAGAGCACCGAGGCGTTCGGGCTCGACGCGGCGGACGTCAAGTACGTGACGCGGCACTTCCGGTACACCTTCACCAACGACAGGGTGCGGCGCAGCGCGCGCTACTACTCGCACGGGTGGCGCACCTGGGCGGCCGTGGCGGTGCAGCTCGCTTGGCGACGGTACAGGCATCGCAAGACGCTCGCGTCGCTCTCCTTCATCCGCCCGCGCCGGCCGCTGTCCAGGTGCTCCTCGCTCGGCGAGGAGAAGCTCCGGCTCTACACCGCGCTGCTCACCTCGCCCAAGCCCAACCAGGACGACCTCCTCCTGTGAGGAACACAGACGCGACAGAAACGGCCGCGCGTGTCTAAACGATGAACCTTGGAGTACGGCATGTTCCGCGGTCCTGGCCGAAGGAAAATGCAGCTGGTCATCTATACTTCTGTAGCGGGCTTGGAACCTTGGAGTAGGAAGCGAATGGCAGAAACCAGAAAGAACTCGAGCATTGGAGCTCCATGTCACGGTTCTGTGCTGTGCCTCTCAATTTATTTAAAGGTGGTTTCTCCCCTAGTGCAAGCGCAGTAGCCAGCACACTGACGGGCCAGTTACATGTCTACGAGTAACATTGAAATAGAACATTTGTTATACAGAATCTACCAGGTATTTAGGTAGCAAGGTGCAAATAACTGATAAGAAAACATGTACAAATATATACTTGACCACCAACGGAGAACCGAACTCAAACTGAGACCATCTCCAACCGATGAAATAAAAGTTTTGTCTATCACTGTTCCCCTACTATTTCAACTATCTCCCTCTCTATTTACAGTAACACTACAGGGTCAAACAGTACTATAAGTAGCCCATATAAGCACTCCGTTTGGAGACAGTCTGAACATATATAAATCTAGGGAACCTATCTATATAAACCATGCCGCACTATTTTTTCTCGAACGTGCCAAAGAATCATTAAGAAAAAAGAATGCTACCTACAACAATCACTGCAGCCTAGGCATACAGGGAACAAACTTGGCGATACAAAGCGGAAATGGCAAAATGAAAAACGTTCTGAGACCGTAAACACAATTACCAGCTAAGCTAAGCATGACGACGCAGCCGTCAGAGACAACAGTGCGGAACCTCCCTCAGAACAGCTCCAGAATGGCCACACATTATATATAAAAAACAAAATAAGCATATATCTCAATTAAGACGAATAACGTATGAACCACTTAGTGCGCATCACATTGCAACAAAATAATCGCCAAGGTCAAAATTTGGTATCAGAAGCCCTGCTAGGCTGTGCTTCGATATTGAGGTGTAGCAAAACTAGAATGGGGGTAACTACAAAACTGTGTAACTTGAACTTATAAGCTGCTGGAGTCCCTTCCAAAGATGAACCGCCTCCCCCAATCTGAGACGACTAGCATCCTTGTGCGCCAGCTGAATTGTTTGCTGTATTACACAAGACCAAAAGACAATCAAAACCAGCATTCAAATAGAAATATATGATGGAACATATTGAGCGCTCAGAACAAGATCACTTACCTTGCATAGACAGAATACCATAGCCATTGAGTGCTGTGGCCAACATGTACCCAATCACCGGGCAATTGATAAGCTGTTTGCTCTCCACCCAGTGGAGCGAATTGCCCAAGATGCCTGTACCTGTATATCACAAGGACAAATTATTGGTAACTGCTGGGTTTTGGATGATCAATCATAGCGACGCAAACTGGTAACATCCAGTTACATACATATAGCAAGCACGGCTACATGTATGTTTGACAGCAATCTAGTAACTTGTTGAGGAATCACTGATTGGGAAACAGACCTGAAAGGTTTGAACCGATGGCGCCCTTGACCTCTGATCCTTATAGGGCCCTCCGGGTATTCTTCACAAGTCTTCATTCTGTTGAAGCAATCTGCTAGATAACTTCCCTCTTGTGCCGCAACCTGAAGCACCAATAAGCGATCAATGTTAGCACATAAATTGCAGAAGTGATATTGGCACTTTGAACTATTTAGTCCCTCGGCTCTAAAGCTACATGTGAATTACTTGAGCTGTTGCTGGGAGCATCTTGACTTGAGAGTCCACTTGAGCAAGGGCCTTTTTGAACTGCTCAATGTCCAGTTCTTTCAACTTCTTGGAGTTGCCATCTGAATCTTTGAGTAGATCATTGAAGCCCTTCATTTGGTTGGATTTAAGATACAACTCCACTTGTGGGTATCTCTCATATATGTCTCCAAGAACATCTTTTATTTTCTTCACAGTTAAAGTGCCAGAGTTGTCCTTGTCTGCTACCCGAAATATGGCAGCAACATCTTCCTGAAAATAATAATACAGCCCAGTAAATACTTAAGAACATTCTAAACAAATGCTTGTTAATTTCAGCTACTCGAAATATTGCAGCAAGACCATCCTAAAAAATCATTAATACAGACCACAAAATATGTAAATAAATGTGCTAGCTGGGACATGAAGAAATTTATTTGATACTCCCTCCGCTCCAATTTAAAGTGACATTAGCTTTGTCCTAAGTCAAAGCTTTCTAACTTTGACCAAGTTTATAGAAAAGCGTATTAACATAAAAAGGCCAAATGAATACACTACCAAATTATGTTCCATGGTAGATTTAATGAAACTAATCTGATGTAAATATCGATGCATTTTCTATAAACACGGTCAAAGTAAGACTGTTTGACTTGGAACAAAGGTAAACTAAAGTTGGAACTGAGTATGAAATATTTGTATTCATAAAAATGGCTATATCTAGAACTAACATCAGAGCAGACAATAACATGCTAAGTCTTGTTGATTCAAACAACGAACAGCTCAGAATACTTAATATTTGCAAATATGGCAGTAAGGAACTCAACACTAAAGCAACAACAATTTATACTTGGCTCTTCACATGTAGAGAGTTACACAGATTATGAAATAGTAAAGACAACACAAAGTTGTTCTTCCAGAACAAGCTAGATGCAGGTGGAACTTTGAGCTAAAAGAGAAGGCAATTAGTAGTGATTCTGATAAATAGAAATGGCATGCCCATGAGGTGGTTATGTGGTATGACATGATATGGTGTTTAGAAAACCGAGCAGAATAAACATACCATAACTTTTCTTTGAGCTATCGTCGCGCAATCACCAAGAGCATACACATTGTCACACCCTAGGACCCTAAGCCACTCATCAGTAGCAAGCACGCGCCGGTTCTCCTGTAAAATTTATATGATCTTGAACTTATAAACATGTGTACAGTGATATCTTTTACTCCTGGGTGAAGGAGAACAGAGACAGAGGTATACCTGACCAACTTGCTTCATGAAATCCATAATGATGGGACGGGTTCCAATTCCCGTTGACCAAACGGCCATCCCATAAGGAACAGTGACCTCTCCTGTTGCAGGATTGGTCATGGTAATATCTTTATCTGACACCTTCACGACCTTAAAATTTGTCTTCAAATCAATACCGTCCCTTTTGAACTTCTCTTCAGCAAATTGGGTGATTCTCTTGTCAAACCTAGAATTATGAAATATATTGTAAAAAAAGAATGCAACAGGTCCTAGATATCAGGCAGCATAAAGGCGCATGAAACATAAAGAGTAAACTGATTCATAAGATATTTTTTTCCCAGAACTTCTCATATTAAATGCAAACATAAGTGCCACAAAATAGCAAATGTGTGACACCAATAGTTCAGAAACTCTCTTATGGAAACTTGGAAAGAATTCAAGAAAAAAAAATCTAACAAGTTCATTGGTGACTTAAGTAGACATGAAAAGGGTTACAAAACATCAAAAGGACTTACATGGTAAGGATATGACCTCCTGCTTCAATTACTGAGATGTTCACATACTTCTTTACATCAGGATATAACTTTGACAAGTCTTCATTCACAAAGTCATGCAACTCTGCAGCAAATTCTACCCCTGTTGGGCCACCACCAATAATGACAAAATGAAGATTCTTCTTCCGCTCCTCCTCAGAAAGGTTTGGAAGGGCAGCTCTTTCAAAACATTTCATGACACTCTTCCTGATCTTTTGAGCATCTTCTACTTCCTACAAAAGTGATGCTCTATAAAAAGGCATGCAGTGTACAGAATAACGGAAAACCTTTGCATCATTAAACATGTTGCACAAAGAACAGCAGACTATAATATCATGACGAATAGATGCAATAAGTAGACTGAATCAATTATCCTACTCCAACAGCCAAATGAACGTGTGGACTGAAAAAAAGTAATAAATAAATAAATGACCTGGTTCTACCAAGTAAACTTAACAGTGCAAGATAACGATCACAGCACAGAGCAGCAGGCACACCAAAAGGCGTATAAGAAAATTAAGCATCCAAGGTATATTTGGAAAAAAATGGCCTGGTTCTACCAACTTCACACTGTTACATACAGAGCAGAAGGTGCACGAGGAAATTAATACACCAAAACTCTGCTCATCAAATCAATGTGGCTAATTCATTGCTTCGCGAGGCCTTATATGATGTTTACCTTTAGGAAATGGCAATTCTCTGTAACACCAGGTGTGTTGAAAGTATTGGGTCTAGCCCCAACACTGACAATCAGGTAATCATAATCCACAACAAATTCACCGTTTCCATTAATGTTCGTCCCAACATCTGATCTGCAGTGGACCTTCTTGTTTTTTGGATCGATCTTGAAGCACTCAGCTTCCCAAAATCGAAATGCTCCACTTTTCTACAGAATGAATGAGCACATCAGTTGCGGAACTCTAGCATTTATTTACACATATCAATTGTACAGTCCAGAATATCATATACACTAACACTGAAGAAAAAAAGAAGACAATTCATTATGGCATAGCCTTAAGCAATGTAAATTCAGAGATATACTAGTACTAAAGAAATACCTTTCTCACAATATTGCGAATTGGTTCCACGATGCTACGTGCTTCAACTGTGCCACATGTGACGCTTGGCAACAAAGGAGTGAAGGTGAAGTAGTTGCGAGGTGATATCACATGGACATCATACAAAGACGTGTCAATATTTCTCAAGAAACTTGCGCCGGACCATCCAGTCCCGAGGATAACCACCTTCTTCTTGTTTCCGGTTCCATCACAAGTTTGTAGAACCCGATTATCTTGACAAACATAAGTTAAGGTGCCAGCTCTACAAAAAAGATTTCATTGAAGTGTGTCAGTCTTGTAATACAAGTGAAATAACACAAACCGAATCAAAAGAGTGAAGGGTGCCTGCTCAATTTCAGTAACATTTAAGCCAAAGATTCCTGATACTATTCCTGGATATATTTGCAAATTGATAGCCACTTCTGAAACTACTGAAAAATTATTTTCCTAAATATATTATTATGCAAAGCAGGCAAGCAGGATAGAAGCTGAAACTACTGAAAAAACTTAGCTTCTTTAGTGATCAAACAGAATGAACCATTGCATCATACAGCTGCATAATTAAAATCACATTCAAGGTATATAGGAACTAAAAAATAGGAAGAATTCTATCTTCTGCCATCTAATTAACTAGATGACCAACAGTGGTAAGCATGTAGGTGTACAGCATCGCAGCATATAATCCATTCTCATGAGACATCATAACCAACATAAAAACCTAGAGCCTACCGCCTGGTCGTACATAATATAGGCCAGTTCATTCACAGAACAACAAAGTAAACTGTGCAAGAGGGATCTAGGATCTGATTTACGTTCCATTCAAGTAATTTGCTGAATTATTAATTAAAAATCACAAAAATCGAAAACCTTGTATGTGACCCCATAAACACTCATGAATACAACACACAGCATAAACAAGCAAGCATGATCTGATTTGCATTGACATATTTTTGTCATTTGTGGTTCTTAGACCTGAAATATAAGTACTTTATGGACTGCTAATTTAAAACAACAAAATCCTGTATGTGATCCCACAAGCACTCGAATACAACGCACAGCAGAATGATTAGATCCATTTAAAAATCAATCAGGAACTAGCGCCTAGAGGAGACAGATCTACGGTGCCACGTAACAGAGATGAAAAGCTACAGGTCACCATATGTTGAAGTAAAATCGAATCGACCAGCCCAGCAATTACAATAACATAAAACCATACTATATATCATTAATTCTTACTCCGAGCCTGGACTCTAAAAAGGATTAAAAGCTCAAAAAACGATGATCCAGGAATTCAGGAAGCTGTCGCAAGATGGCAGAATGCACGGAGGCACACGGGCTACACAAAGCAACGCACCATGACGCCGGCGTCGCGCGCCGACGGATCAATCAACTAGCGGCGGCGGGGGTCGAAATTCGAAAAAAGCAGGTAGACGTCGACAGAAAAAAAAAACAAGGGAATGCATAGGGCTATAGGGAGAGGTGAAGTCGCTGGACGCACCCGACGACGAAGAAGGCGAGCCTCTTCTTCCAGCGCGGCGTGCGGCGCACCGCCTCGACGGCTCCGCGCACCATCGACCAGCCGCCGCTCGCCATCTCGCCCGCTCGCAACAGTCCGGACTCCCTCGATGGCGTGAGCGGCGGGGCAATGGTACGTACACCAAGGGTGGGGAGGAGGCGGAGCGGTTTGCTCGCTTCCCAAACACGCGGCGGCGGACGGGGGCGGTGGGGTGCCTCCTCGCCTTCCGGGGGCGAGCCTAATATAGTAGTAGTGGAGTACAGGAGCAGCACGACGAAGCGGCCCGGCCCCTGGCCTGGCGTGCCTTTTTTTAACCACAGCCCTCGATTGAACGCAAATAACATAATCGCGGCGCCGCCGCCAGAACGCATTTGATCATTTTTACACACTAGGGAGGGGTTTGTAAATTTTAACCTTTCAAAGGTCGAATCAGGGATACAGCCAGTGACAGCTCGCGGCGTGGTTGCTTTCCTTTTTGCTCGGTACCACGTTTGTACATGCACGCCCGGACCCCGGCGCGGACGAGATCCGACGCGCGGGAATTGTCGGCCCGTGTACGTGGACGGCTGCGATGGTCGCAGGGGCAGGCGAGGCGTGCGCCGGGCGCCGGTCTTTGGCTTGTGAACCAAGAAAGAAAGAAACACGACGAGAGGGGCGTGGAGGGAAGTGCGGAGAGCCGCGAATCCTGGTGTTTACACGGAGATTTGTGGCGGCGCAGCTGTACGGCCGCTAGGTTTTTTTAAAATTTTCTGTCCACTGCTCGCTGCTGCCTTGCAAATTTGGAATCATGTGAATTTTAATTTAATGCGATGGTTGGCAACGTTTGAACTGGGCATTTGGTGTACGCGTTTTTTCTAACATAAATAAGTAACAAAAAATATGGAATGTGTGAGTACACACCGAAATTTGATTAGTAAACTTTCGCCTGTATATAGCTAAGTTTAGGTTTGTCTTAAGTCAAATATTTTTAAACTTTGATTATGAATAGTGTTTTTTTCATAAAGTATTACAACATAAAAAAAGATGTTAGTAGATTTGCGGTGAAACAGTTTTTTCATAACACGTGGCCTTTTATATTTAAAGTAAATTATTTTTTTAGAGATATTGTTAGTTAAAGATAAAAATATTTGCCTTTGATCGAACCTAAACTTGGTTACATTCTACATTCTAGAACAGATAGAGCGGCATTCTAAATGCATTCAACTTTTTTTTTTTTTTTTGCATTTGTGCCTTGAACTTTATATTTGTTGCTTGAACCATTCAAAAACTCTGATGTCCAATAGATGATAGGTGTTCATTTGAATTCTACAACAACTATCTAGGGCTAATGTTATGTTAAGTGCTTGAAACTTTTTCTTAATTAGCATCACACTTTTCGATGTTCCTAGGGAATTTGCAGTTTGTTTTCTTTGTATCTTCAACTGCTTGCTTTGGTTTTGATTGTGCCTTATCCTTGTTTGCATTTCGCTCAAGCAATTCTAATACAACTCTAGCCTAATAAGTGTTGACGCGGCTTATGAACGAAAATTATACATCATTTTATATTGTTTTTATCTATTATTATGCGTCAACTTTGCCTTTTACTAACAAATAACATAGATTATTGTGGATTTTGCAATATTGTCTTGGAAATTGTCTACTTGTAATTTTTGCAGGTTTTGGGCCAATTTTAAGCAAAATTCATCAAAGTCTACCTCGAGTAAAAAGACCTCTGAATATTATTCAATAATGGAAGAAGAAGCCCAATTAAAGACCCATCAAATGAAGCCCAATTCTAGAAGACTCGACAAGATCTCGGGATACAGAAGAATTTGGAAGGTTTAGAATCCGAAAAGGACTCCACGAAGATTTATAGAAGAATTATCTCGAAGCCCGCAAAAGATGGAAAGAAACGGTTGCAAGAAGAGTCCGGGTCGGCCGACCCTGGGCCCTTTGGTCGGCCGACCCCACCCCCTCCCGAAGGCGGTTGAAGTTTCCTTTTCGGCTACGGCATCCTCAGGGTATTTAAAGCAAAGCTGAGCCCCTGGTCGAGGCATCCAATTCATTATCAAGGCGACAAGACGACGACTTGAGGGACACAACTAGAGGAGAGCAGAGGGTCGAGTTTCTAGTCTAGGTTTAGATCTTCTTCTAATCTCTAGAGGTGATTAGAGGCCTTGCACGGCTCTCTAATTGTCTAGATCCAGAGGTCTAATTGTATCATCAAGGGAAGGTATGATCATGGTTGTAATTATGATACAGTTAATTAATGAAGTATTGTTCTTGTCTAATTATCATATTCTTGTTCTAATTATGGTTGTTCTAGCTGTAATTAAGTTTATGTCTAGATGCATCTTGATTAGACCATGTCATTAAGGGTGATGTTTATCTAGCGTTCTTGATCTTTGATCTAGTTTACTAGTAATATAGTTTTGTGTCTAGTTCTTGTGATCATGGTGATTAGAAGTGCTAGTTGCTCTAATTATGTTATTAGACCAAATAAAAGTAATTGGAAGTGCATTCTCTAATTACGTGCCTGTTGAAAGTTCTTCGTCGATTACCTGGTTACCAGTGACAGTGGAGCCCGGGGAAAGGTTGAGCCGATCTAGGGGATTAGATTGATTGATCATGATTTAATTATGCTATGATAGATGTGCTTGAACATGCTTATTTGCCTTGATCTACTAGTTATCTCGCTGCTCTAATCTCGTTGTGAAACTTTATCTATCGTATGCTTTGGATCCGATTAGAGCTTGATTAGAACCTAGTTAATACCCTTTGATTAGAGTTCTAATTATGTTTCTAATTGTTTATCTTATATATATAGTTTAGTTTATCTCTTTTACTAGATTAGGCTAAGGATTGGCTTAGTTTAAGGATTGGTTTAGAAGTAGATTAGATATTCTCTTTACCCTAGTTTTCGCATAAACTCTTGTTAATTAGATCACGATTAGTTCGTTCCTTGGATTGACATAAACCTACGATACTCATCATAGGGAAAAGCTACACACGATACTGTCGCTTGCAGTATAAGGTTTGCCATGCTTAAGTGCTGTCAACAAGCTTTTCTGGCGCCGTTGCCGGGGATCTAATTATTAGGGTTCTAGTTAATTAGAGTTTATGTTTGTTGTATGTGTTTAGCATTTAAATTCAGTTTTATTTCTTTTATGCATTTAGATTTATTTTCTTTATTTTCTTTTTATTTTAGGCGCAATAATTTTATTTTATTTTTATTTATTTTTTTTATTTATTTTATTTATTACTGTTCTTGCGCCATTTTTATTTTTATTTTATTTTTCTTTTTATTTATTTATTTTCTGAATTTAAATTTTGTTTTTAAATTTTTGGATTCAGGACTAGTTTAGTGTAAATTTTGTAGAATTATTTTTGCTTTGTATATATTTTCTGCCACTAACCTGAGCAGGAATGGATGGACCACGATCCAATAAACCATCTAATTATGTGGATGATCCAGAAAAACTGCTGAGAAAGAGCCGAAACTCTGCCAAATTTTCTCGGAAACAAGAGGAAACTCTGCCGAAGATGGAAGACCAAGAGAAGAAGCTTATGGAGCTGTGTGTGCCAACATCAGCAGACTTGAAGATCAGAGACTTGGCACCACCACCCAGAGCATTTGAGATCAGGAGCTCAGTGATCAACATGGTGCAGAATCAACCATTCAGTGGAAAGGAGGACCCAAATCACCACTTGAAGACGTTCTTGCAGATTTGCAACACATTCAACGTTGAAGGAGTCACTGACGACCAGATCAGAGCAAGACTTTTCCCATTCTCTCTGATTGGGAAAGCACACCAGTGGTTGGCGACACTACCAGAGGAGACAGTGAGCAACTGGCAGAGTCTACTACAAGCATTCATCGCCAAGTATTTCTCACCAGGGAAGACTCAAGCTTTGCGCAACAGGATCTCAACATTTGTGCAGTACCCCACTGAGACATTCAGTGAAGCTTATGAGAGATTCAACGATTATGTGTCAGCATGCCCTCATCACAATTTTCAGAATTGGGACATAATTCAGAAATTCTATGGAGGACTCAACGCAGTGTGCAGAGGTCAAGTTGATGCATCATCCGGAGGATCAATTCTCAGTCTCACACCCACTGAGACCGAAGCCTTATTCAAGAAGATTGCAGAGAATGGAGCATGGGGAGCAGATAGAGTGACGCCTACCTCACTGGAGCAGCATACTTCCACTGGAACAGCGAAGAGTGTGCTGGAGGTAGACAAGATGGAGATCCTTGGTGGAAAAATCGACTCACTAATGAGGAGGTTCGAGAAGATGGAAAGTGACAGAGCAGAGGAAGTGAAGTCTACAGATTACATGATGACTTGTGAAGAGTGTGGAGAGTATGGTCACTCAAGTGAGAGGTGTCCGGAGGAAGCTAAGGCTTTGGACTATGCCAGGAAGGAAGGTTGGATTCCCTCGTCCAATTATAGACAAAATAGACAACAACAGTTCACTGCCGGATCAGCTATTCAGAATGTCATTCCTCTGCGGATTCAGCTCAAGGACTTTATGGAAGAGCAAGCTAAAATCAACAAGGACACACACTCAAAATTCAAGGCTGTAGACAAAGTGTTAGAAAGCATTGATGGCAAGATCACTACTGTGGGAAGTTCAAATCAACAGCTCATGGGGATGATGAAGATTTTAGAAAATCAACTATCTCAGTTAGCAGAGCATCTCCCAAACAAAAATGAAGGAAAGTTGCCAGGACAGCCACAGTCTAAAGAGTCACTCAAAGCAGTTACTACCAGATCCGGGAGAGAGACTAGAGACCCAGAGTTGACTACAAAAATTGCCAGTTCAGTGGAAGCAGAGAAAGAGAGTGAAGACGAACCAGAAGTGATAGTAGACGACACAAGAGTGTTACCAGAAAAGTGTAGAGTTCGAGCTAGCAAGACGGATGAGCATTTCAACAAGTTCATTGAAGTGATCAAGCAGCTATATATCCACATGCCACTATTGGATGCACTTCAAGTACCCACTTATGCCAAGTACTTCAAGGATATACTAGCTAACAAGAGGGAAATGCCATCTGAGTGTGTCAAGCTGACGACTGAGTGTAGTGCAGCCATAATGGATGTCCCTTTACAGAAGATGGCAGATCCGGGATGCCCCACCATCCCATGTTCTATTGGTGTACTCAACATTGATAAGGCTCTGTGCGATCTTGGAGCAAGTGTTAGTGTGATGCCGAAGTCAGTGTTCGATAGACTCAAGCTGCCTAAACCAGAGCCTACATCCATGTGTCTGGAGCTAGCAGATCGTTCAGTGAGATATCCAGAAGGAGTAGCTGAGGATGTGCCAGTGAAGATTGGAGATAATATTGTACCAGTTGACTTCGTTATTCTGGAGATGGGAGCAAGCTCGAGATCACCACTGATACTTGGAAGACCTTTCCTAAGGACTGCTCAAGCCACTATTAATGTGGGGAAGGGAGAAATCAAGTTCAACATCAATGGTGAATCAAGTTCATTCAAATTTCGTCCGAAGTTTGAAGTTTGCCAATCAATTGAAGAGGACGGAGCTTGAAGAAGAAGACTTGTCTGCAGTGTCTACACAAGACATTGGACAGTAAAGATTTGAAGTTGGGCTGAAGGACTCATCTCAAGCGCTATTGGGAGGCAACCCAGGTATTTAGAGTTTTTAGTTTAATTTGAGTTAGTTTAAATTGAGTCAAAACTTTATTGTTAAACATTAGTTAAATTAATAAAGTTTGAGTAAGTTTAATTTAAAGTTTTTAGATTTAAATAGGATAAGATAGCTACTCTCACTTACGTAGCTATCTAAATTTTGAAAACCACGAAAACTTTGCCGGTTTAAATTTGGTTCGATTTTATTCGGTTTTTAAATAAAAATTAGAGTAGATATGTTTTTCTAGATTTTATCTATATTGTTTGAATTTCAAAAATCATCTCTCTAATTTTATTCAAAAACTAGGCGTTTAACCTAAGCCACGCTAAAGAATTGAAGTTAGTTTATTCAATTCAATTAATGAATTGAGTGACTATCTTTATTCTGAAATTAAATCGATTGATTAACCGAACATTTGTTTTTAATAAAAACTTTAAACATAGGTTTAATTTTCAATATGCTAAATAGGGATAATCTTTAATATGAAAATTAATTCTATCTTTTTGTGTGCTGAAATTATTAAACCTACATTAGTAGGGATATTTATATTGCTTATACGCATTAAGGACTAGAATTAGTGAAGATTAACATCAACCAAATAAAAATTAATTAATTAGGCAACATTGGATCCTCTTTTGATCTTGTAGCAACCAGCCAAGACATAGGAATAGGATAGGATTAAAACTTTTTAGGATAGCCATGATGAAGAAACATCCAAGGGGACAAACTTATAGTTGATTGAAGTTTCTGTCCAAAGCTGCATGCACGACGTTCAACTTGCAGTAGAAGCTATCCAAAAGTATCAGGAATCCAATGGGCATCTTGCATGAGAAGGAGGAGACCCAGCAGAGCCAGCACAAGGCCAGCTCGGCCGAGCCACCCCCCCCTGGTCGGCCGACCTCAGTAGATCCTTCACCAGATGCACCTCCCCTTTCAGCAGCAGCCTTGCCTATAAATTCCAGACCTTTGTTGATGATCTTCACCACCCAGAAACCATTCCAGAGCCAGTATTTCGAGAGAGAAGAGCAAGAGTAGTAGTTCTTGAGAGTTCTTGAGAGGAAGAGTTTAGAAGATGAAGAAGGCGGCAAGCTTCATCAAGAAGACTTTCAAGGGTTCTTCATCAAGGAGCAGCTCTCAACCCCAAGACGACGATTCATCAAGACTTTCATCAAGGAGACACTCTGTCTCTGAGATGGGGAGTTCCGGTTCTGAGCAGAGTCTCCGTCGGGATCAAGGATTGAGAGGATGTTCTTCTCGCTTCTCTGTTGAAGTAGAAGATGTCATGGAGCCGGTGAGGAGGCCACGCACTCGTTCTCAAAGTCAAGTCCCTCAACCGATGAACATTGATGATGATGATGATGATGAAGAGTGGAAGTATTCTTCAGAAGGATTTTCTCTCCGTTCAGCTATAGAAGAGCAAAGGTACAACAGTTGCAAAGAAAGGATTAGGTCCAATCTTGATTTAGATCATGATTTCATGAAAGTTCTAAACTTTGATTCAAGTATAGAGAAATCATTCCTTAATCTTGGCTGGGGTCCTTTCATTCATATTAGTGCTAGTTATCAGAGTGACTTAGCACTAGAGATTATGACTACTATGGATATAGTTCAGTCTTCTGATGGAATCAGCACTTTAAGGTTTAGACTTAAGGAAAACTGGACTGATATTTCTTTTGGAACTGTTGGAGCTTTATTTGGATTCCACACTAATGCACCAGAAAGTATAGAAGTTGATAATACTACACTAGAGAATTTTTGGTTGCGTATTGCTAGTGGACATTCAAAGGAGAGAATGAAAATTATCAACCCCATCCTTCGCATCATTCATAGATTCATGACAGTAAGAGTTTTGGAAAGGATGGATGACACTAAGGTGCAGATTGCTGAATTGAAATGGCTATATATTGCACTGTGTCAACCTACTTGGACTAATCCCATTAATGCAATGATTAATCATTGGATAGTCCAGAGAAATAGAGCAACCGGATTATTGGGATATGGACATTATCTTACGGTGATTGCCTTCTCACTGATACCCAATTTGGTTTCTAGCCCCGCATACACTGTGCTACCAGCTAGTATAGATGAAAACTCCCTTAAGAAAGGGAAATACATTTTTGGGAATTCATCTACTGGATTTTATGTGGCTAAAACCAAGTTTAGAATCCCAGATAGAAGGTTGTCTCTGTTTATTCAGAATAAAACTGATTGGTTGGAGAAGTTTATGTTTGAGGAAGAACCAAGTCAGCAAACATCATCAGAATGGGACGCTTGGACTACTCCTAATCAACAGTTTCCTAGCAGTCAGTTTGGAGCAGGTTCATCACAAGGGCCAGTCTATCAAGTCAGACCCATTAGCTCTTATGATCCAACCTCTACTCCTGTATTTCAGCCATCAGGGAATATTCCTCCACCTGCAGTTTTTATTCCTAGAAATGCAAGATCCTACGATCCAGATTTCATTGCAGCTCAGCAGATGCCACACAGATCTTATTATGGCATTGAGACAATGACGGCAAGAAATTATGGTATTCTTGATCATGTTCGGGAAAATTTACAGCAGTACGAGCAAAACACTCAGAATATTGAGGAGCAATTATTCAACCTGAGGCTGTGGAACCAGAACAATCAAGGCAATCAAGAGTGAAGCTCTTAGTGGTTTGATTTTTTTATTTATTTATTTTAATTTCGAATTTATTTTATTTTATTTTATATATTTTGTATAATTATGAGTGTTTAATTCGAGTTAATTTGAGTTTTATTTGAGTCATGTGAGTTAACCATGTATCATCTCCTTTTAATTGAATAAAACTTGTGTTAATTTGTGTTCTAAAGTCTTTTGATTAGACTAAGTTTATGCTCTCAATTTAATGCACTTAAATTTGAATTTTGATTTGCATATATGAGATAGATTTGATATTTCATAAAGACCCATATGATATTAATATTTTGATTTCAGATTTATCATATTGAGTCTCCTTTTTAAAAAAAAAAAAAATGATGATTTTATTTTATAAACTTTTATGATCAAAGTTTTTCTTGTGATTATTTTATATAAGCCCTTCCTATTTAGAGCCTTATATTATATAATACACTATAGTTTGATCAAATTTAATTCTTGATTGAATTGAATTAGGGTTTGAATCTAGGGTTTGAGATTTCAAAGCTGGTCATTCATATTTGATTATCTTTTCATTTGCTAGCCTTTTTATCCATGCATTGTATATCTCTACATTGGAGAAAATACAAATTTCGCTGGATATCCCTCCTGAAACCAAAATATCGTCAAAAATATATCTATCCTTACCACAACCTATTTGTTTTCTGGAGTATATCTTAAGTTTATTTTTCAGCTGGACCCCTATTCCAAAAAGTTAAAATACTCGAGGATGAGTATTATTCAAGAGTGGGGGAGGAAAGCTTATTTTAAAATTAAAATAAAGTTTTTGAGGAGGCAAAGAAAAAAAAAAGAGAAGACCAAGTGGTCGAAAATTGAAAAAAAAAAAAAAGAGAGAGAAAAGAAAAAAAAAAAAAAGCCAAGTGGCCGCAGTAGAATTAGGAATAAAAATATATATTATATTTATGCCCCTCAAAAATCTTTTATATGAGAGTTGGTGTTTATTCAATATATATACTCCAGAAAATTTTCCAACCATATGCAATCCGATATCAGGGACTTCATTTGTGCCTTGAAATCATTGATTTATTTGCATATGTCCACCATTCTATATAATTTTTCTTTATCTTTTTCATCAATTTATTTTCCATGACCTTTTTGAGAAATCTCAGTAAAACCAGCAGATCCTTTTCCTAGTTTGATAATATATTGAGATTAAATTTTGATTAGGATCCTTACCGAAAACTCCAGATATAAGCCTACACATATATAATATGATTATGAGATAGTTTTTAGCCACATATTGAGTGACTAGAAAGATGAGTGGAGTTTTGGGCTTTATATAATCTTGATCCTTGAAAACTTTGTCGAAATAATAATTTTTGAAAAGAAGGAGATTCATTTGTGATAAAGTTTGATCTCATTTATCATACATTGTGGGATATGCTTACATGAATATCTATCTATTTTTATATTTGTAGATCCAAACACTGAAAAATATTGAGAGTATGAATTTAGTTTGATTATTTGATTTTAGTTCATAAGTTAACTTTATTTTAAGTTTTTACTTACTCGAGGACGAGCAAGGTTTAAGAGTGGGGGTGTTGTTGACGCGGCTTATGAACGAAAATTATACATCATTTTATATTGTTTTTATCTATTATTATGCGTCAACTTTGCCTTTTACTAACAAATAACATAGATTATTGTGGATTTTGCAATATTGTCTTGGAAATTGTCTACTTGTAATTTTTGCAGGTTTTGGGCCAATTTTAAGCAAAATTCATCAAAGTCTACCTCGAGTAAAAAGACCTCTGAATATTATTCAATAATGGAAGAAGAAGCCCAATTAAAGACCCATCAAATGAAGCCCAATTCTAGAAGACTCGACAAGATCTCGGGATACAGAAGAATTTGGAAGGTTTAGAATCCGAAAAGGACTCCACGAAGATTTATAGAAGAATTATCTCGAAGCCCGCAAAAGATGGAAAGAAACGGTTGCAAGAAGAGTCCGGGTCGGCCGACCCTGGGCCCTTTGGTCGGCCGACCCCACCCCCTCCCGAAGGCGGTTGAAGTTTCCTTTTCGGCTACGGCATCCTCAGGGTATTTAAAGCAAAGCTGAGCCCCTGGTCGAGGCATCCAATTCATTATCAAGGCGACAAGACGACGACTTGAGGGACACAACTAGAGGAGAGCAGAGGGTCGAGTTTCTAGTCTAGGTTTAGATCTTCTTCTAATCTCTAGAGGTGATTAGAGGCCTTGCACGGCTCTCTAATTGTCTAGATCCAGAGGTCTAATTGTATCATCAAGGGAAGGTATGATCATGGTTGTAATTATGATACAGTTAATTAATGAAGTATTGTTCTTGTCTAATTATCATATTCTTGTTCTAATTATGGTTGTTCTAGCTGTAATTAAGTTTATGTCTAGATGCATCTTGATTAGACCATGTCATTAAGGGTGATGTTTATCTAGCGTTCTTGATCTTTGATCTAGTTTACTAGTAATATAGTTTTGTGTCTAGTTCTTGTGATCATGGTGATTAGAAGTGCTAGTTGCTCTAATTATGTTATTAGACCAAATAAAAGTAATTGGAAGTGCATTCTCTAATTACGTGCCTGTTGAAAGTTCTTCGTCGATTACCTGGTTACCAGTGACAGTGGAGCCCGGGGAAAGGTTGAGCCGATCTAGGGGATTAGATTGATTGATCATGATTTAATTATGCTATGATAGATGTGCTTGAACATGCTTATTTGCCTTGATCTACTAGTTATCTCGCTGCTCTAATCTCGTTGTGAAACTTTATCTATCGTATGCTTTGGATCCGATTAGAGCTTGATTAGAACCTAGTTAATACCCTTTGATTAGAGTTCTAATTATGTTTCTAATTGTTTATCTTATATATATAGTTTAGTTTATCTCTTTTACTAGATTAGGCTAAGGATTGGCTTAGTTTAAGGATTGGTTTAGAAGTAGATTAGATATTCTCTTTACCCTAGTTTTCGCATAAACTCTTGTTAATTAGATCACGATTAGTTCGTTCCTTGGATTGACATAAACCTACGATACTCATCATAGGGAAAAGCTACACACGATACTGTCGCTTGCAGTATAAGGTTTGCCATGCTTAAGTGCTGTCAACAATAAGTTACGCTCCTCTAACAGCGACACCTAGGCATTTGGGATTCTAGGGTGGATACACACAAGGATGATGTATTGAATCAATGTGCACCCCCAATGGTATATTTGTTGTCTTGCATCGGGTGTGAAAAGTTTCAACTTATTTAGGTGATTAATTTATTCAGATGGTTCACTTCCAATTATTGAGCAATTTTTTCTTCCTTCGACTTCAACATACGGAGTCCTTTGTATGAGCTTACGTAAGATTGACCTAAGGCCTAACTTTATGTAATTCACGTGCTTAATGTAGAGATAAAGGTATATGCCACTTTCTGCTTATAATGTCTTGTTTACAATTCTTTTATGCAGCCATAAGCTCAGTGACGGACCCAAAAATTTCCTAGAGCCTAGGCAAGCCCTATGACTTCAATCTAGTCCTAGTACATGGTTCCACATGGCAACTCAATATTAAAGTGATGGAATATATGTTGTGCACAAACAAAATTTTGAATAAATAAATTAAACAGGTAGCAAGCCCTGGGAAGCTGCCTAGGGTCGCCAGGCGGTGGCCCGCCGCTGCATAAACCTATGTCGTTTTTTGCTACTAATGCCAAATACATGCTCTAGTGGTTTTAGTATTTGGAAGGTCCTATAGGATACCTTTATACTTTTTCGGTACGGATGGTCGGATGTAGGTACTTCTAGATGATGCCTTCGGTCACGTTGTCTTCAAAACACTGTAGCAGCACTATTTTGCACTATAAGTGATGTGACGTATAGAGTGGAGGGGATTTGAAAAAAAGGGATGAGAGATACCATTGGAGTGAGCCTTATGCTCATTCTGGCCAAGTACTTGTGAATGGTTGCCGTGGAGCATGCTATTTCCTTACAATTCTGTATTTTTCATGTAAAATTGAGGGCATGTTTGGAATGTAGGGAAATTTTCATGTTTTTATGTTTTTTTTAAATTGAAATTGTTTCACGTGACATTCTTACACTATTTCTGTGAAAATCCCGCATTTTAAATAGGTCTGATATCACAGAAATTTCTGTGTTCCGGACTTGACATCACAAACCAAACCGGATTATCCAAGGAAACATCAAAAGCTAGGCCCAATACTGCTGCAACAGTGTATCCGGGCCTCGCTCCTATCGCCGCAGGCCGCACGCACGAGCCGTACAGAGCCCACACAAGGCCCCGCGGAAGGTCTCGCGCCCCTAACTCTGACAACGCCGTGGCAACCGATGACATCCAGATGCTGACCAAGCCGCCGGAGTGGACCATGACGAACGAACGAACCCGCGGCCCCCCACGGCCACGGCCACACCCACACACAACACCCCCACCCCGAGCGTCGCGACGACGCGCGTGCGGCCGCCGCGCAACCGCGACCATGCTCCTGTGTGGCCTCCTTGGCAGCCCGCACCCGAGAGGCGGAGAGAGAGGCTGCAGCCTGCAGGAGTGATGATTAGAGCGCGTGCGCAGAAGTATAAAGCTCCGCCTTCCCCGGTGCGCGCGGCCTCGGCCTCGGCCTGCCCCTAGTTTCCATTTTCCAACCGCGTGGTTCGACCCGGGATTCCCTCGTGCTCCCCAGTCTGTCCCCCCTCGCCTCCGCCCTGAGGGGAGGACCCCGCAGATCCCATCGAAATTCACGGCCGCATCCAGGCCGGCCCTCCCCGGCAGGCCGGCACCCAGCGACGACCAATTCTTCCCTGGTATGGGCATCTCTGCCCCTCTCTCTCTCTCTCTCTCTCTCTCTCTGCACCTTATCGCTATTCATTCCTTCTTTCAAAGCAATCTCCGCGCTTGCACGGCGGCTAGTCGGCCGGCGCTCGGCGGTCTTTTTTCGCGATTCGGCGATGCTAGCTTCTTGGAAGCGATTCCATGAGCTAAGCAAGCAAGCATGATGTCGTGGTTGGGTGTATCGCCCGTGCGTCGCTTGATCACTCTGAATCCAAACCTGGCTGGAGGTGCAACTGCTTCTTGGCCATGGCTGGCTGCTTGATCAGTCTGAATCTAACCTGGCTGGAGGTGCAACTGCTTCTTGGCCATGGCTGGCTGCTTGATCAGGGAATTGCAGATGCTGAATTTTCGCTCTAGTTGCATGAGGAAATGGGAATTTCGTCTAGGAGGCTTAGTCACTGAATCGTGCAATTCCTTCTAATAAGTGGATCGTGGACATCCTTCTCTTTGCACTTTATGCTTCTCTATCTATATGCATTTAGAAGGGCCCAACAGGGAATTGGTGGTTTTTTTTTTTTTTTTTGAAAGTTAGGAATTGGTCGTTCTCCTAATACGTTTGAATGCAATCATGAAGATACGTGTTGCTTCTCTATGCCATGTCTTGATGGTACTGTGCAGAAGAAGAGTAGCTTTCTGGTCCACCTTTATGGTTATGGATTAGTGCAGCATATAGAGAACCACCAATTGCTTTTTAATATAGGTGAACTGCATAAATGGTTGTTTTGGAGTCCAAACTACGTTAGTCCATCTATTTCTTCCTGGCCAAAAACAGGGATCTTTTATTTGTCCTGCGTGTGCCGGAACATATACATGCTGCGCAACACGACTTAAACAGTTGCGTGCATTTATGGTATATTACAGCCTGACTAGCAGGATTGATTTGGATAATTAGATGTGAGGTAATGACTTGTGCAGTAATTATTATCTTTGATGGAGTGTCGCGACTCATTTGGGTGCCCTTAAGGCATAGATTGCGTTGAGAGCTGATAGTTTTGCTGTCGAGTGGTTGAGTTGCATATTCAGGGTTGTTGTTTCTAGTTGGTCTTCCTGATCGGAGCTAGGATTTAGTGAGCTGCAAGCTGTTGGACCAGCACAATAATTGCTGTGTTTGATGGTGCATCTAAAATCGAATGGATACACTGAAGCTACTAATCAACTTGATAGTTGAGACCTGTGGTAAAGTGGAAGTTTGTCGTGACTCGCTAGATGCTTAGCCATAGAGCCACGTGTTTGCGATTGTGCAGCTTCATGCAGAGTTACAGAAAAGATGAGATAATGGGAAGTTCTGGCCATGTATGTGAATCTATGTGTTTTCCCTCTTATGCGCATGGCAGAAGGTGATGTCATGTCCTGAAACGGTAGGTTGTTGCTGGGAATGATTCATGATTGCTAAGCAGCCTAAGCTTCTGATGGAACAGAATCGAAGTGATAGGGAGGCGTTTCTTTTTATGTAGAATTGTAGATTATGCTAACTCTTGAATAGAAACTGTATGCTTACATCTGATCAGTGCTGTGTATGTGTTTGTTTTTTGCAGTTCTCGTCTCTTCTACCATTCATGATGTTTAGATTATCTGCAGTGCTCGGTTTTAGCCGTGTTTTCATGTTTTAAACTGTGTTAATGATTCAGTCTTAGTCGTGAAAGATGAATGGCTCAAGTGGTTCCCAAGAGCATCATGTCAGTGGAGAGAAGAAGCAAGTACATCGTGTTAGCCGACCCATTCTGAACAATGGACCAAAGCACCGTCCGTTGACCCCCATGAGGCGATGCCGTGGTGTAGCATGTGTAGCGATTATACTTTCAACAGCATTCCTGTTGATAGTTTACTTGGCCCCAATTACTACTTTTTTTGTCCGTCTGTTCAGCGTGCATTACAGCCGAAAAGCAACTTCCTTTCTATTTGGAATATGGTTATCTTTATGGCCATTCTTGTTTGAGAAGATAAACAAAACCAAGGTTGTCTTCTCTGGTGAAAATTTACCTCCAAAAAGGCGTGTATTGTTATTTGCTAACCACAGGACTGAGGTTGATTGGATGTACTTGTGGGATCTTGCACTGAGGAAAGGCCATTTAGGATATATCAAGTACATACTTAAGAGCAGCTTGATGAAGTTGCCTATATTTAGCTGGGCATTTCACATTTTTGAGTTTATCCCAGTAGAACGGAAATGGGAGATTGATGGAGCTATTATCCAGAACAAACTATCCAAATTTAAGAACCCCAGGGATCCTATCTGGTTGGCGGTTTTTCCTGAAGGCACGGATTATTCGTAAGGCACAATTATTGTTGAAATTTATATTGTTTATATATTCATATAATCCAAATACATGGCTGAACATGGCCTTAATCACATAAATCTAATGTATTAAATTTCCATAGTTACTGATTACCAAATCAAACATCATATGTGATCATCCATTTTGAATATGCATGATTTCTTCCAAATCTTCCTCTTTTCCTATATGTGGTTGCTAATTGCTGATTCTATCTTAGTGAGAAGAAATGCATCAAGAGCCAAGAGTATGCTTTAGCGAATGATTTGCCTAAGCTAGAATATGTCCTCCTTCCAAAGACAAAGGGGTTCATTTGTTGTTTGCAAGAGCTAAGGGAATCCTTAGATGCAGGTGAACATCAACCCCCCCCCCCCCCCCCTCCTAATGATACATATGCTGCCATGATGTTGTGGGGTCCTACTTTTCAACCCGAGTTCTGTGGTACTGTTGCTGGATAGTTTTTTTTTTTTTTCTCTCTTAGCAGCAGAGTCTTTATGAACAAATAACAATAAGGCAACAATTGTAAATTCAACTCTCGAGATGTCAATTGTCAAAAATCTGTATGAAGTTTCTAAAAAGGATCACACGTGATGTTTGAAAAATACTCACTCAATGTGAAGTTGTTGTTCTTTCTTCCTTGAACACGCAGGAGAGCTGTGTATCATTGTATCAAGAACAAATTGTTATGCTTTTGTCTTGAGTATGTTATAATTGTCCTTAGAATCCACAAAGTTTCTGAGAAAAGATCACTCTAAGTACATGGTTTATCAATTCCTGGCATAGAATAAAAAATGTTCATTGCTGTTTTAAGCATCTAATTACAATTTTGAATTAACGAAGCAGGGCACTTTTTGCTTTCAAAGTAAACTCAACGAGTTGATAGAGGGTGCTGTACAGTTATCTTGTGGTCCTATTATCCGTGTTCCCAGAATAATAGTGTCATTTTTACTTATGGGTACAATTTTCCCAAACAACTATACCGAGGAAACTAAGAGGTTGGGACCATGTAACCTGAAACATAACTCCAACTGTTCCTTACAAGTTTTCAGTTGTCTAGCTACTTTGTAGTTTCTGAAGAGCCTTTTCCCCATTTCTTATGTGCTGCAATGTATTTTGTCTAAGGTTCACTCCTTTTTTATATCGATGTTTGATTCTTGCAGTTTATGATGTCACAATTGCATACAAGCATCGACTGCCAGATTTTCTGGACAATGTATATGGTGTCGATCCTTCTGAAGTCCACATCCACATCAGAACCGTTCAGCTCCATGACATCCCCACATCAGAAGACGAAATAACTAAATGGATGATAGAGAGATTCAGGCAAAAGGATCAGCTCCTGTCAGATTTTTTTGTGAATGGTCACTTTCCTAATGAAGGAACTGAAGGAGATCTATCAACGCCGAAGTGCCTGGCAAACTTTTTTATTGTAGTAGGCCTGACGGCCATCTGCTTGTACCTAACTCTCTTCTCATCTGTGTGGTTCAAGGTCTATGTTGTAGCAAGTTGTGCCTACCTGTCGTTTGTTACCTATTACTCCATACTACCACCCCAACTGATAGGTTCACAGGAGGGTGATGTCAAGGCCAAAAAAGCTGTGTAGGTGATGCAACATGCGGCTGAAAACTGCAAATCTGCAAAAGATGTGTACTGCTGTAATTCCTGGCTTGTGCCATTTAAGATCCCCTTTCTGCAGTAGAAACCTGTTCGGAAATACTTAACCGCTTCGACTAGAGGATGGAACTAATTTGGTTGTCAGGAACTTGTATGATGAATTTCATGTTTAAACGTCCAGGTAGTACTGTATGTGCGTATCGTATGGAACGATTTTTTTCTTATGGCTGCCCATCAGTGATTACAGTTATATATTTGAAGCGTGGCTAAAACAACCAAGTCGTTGTAGTATAGTGGTGAGTATTCCCGCCTGTCACGCGGGCGACCCGGGTTCGATCCCCGGCAACGGCGTCCTCTTTTTTTTTTTTTTTTTTTCCATTTCCCATCTGCACTGAGCTCATGCAGGCCGAGAACGTGAACCTGCACGAGGAGAACTCGGAGCTCCGCAAAGGTACCAGTCACCGACTCCGTGCCCTAGAAATAGAATTCTAGAAACTACAGTTTTCCCTGGCTCTCTTTTTTCAGTTGTGTTGCTTCCTTCTATTCTGCTTTGCGATTCTGGTTGCAAATGGAAAGAAAAGGCCACCTGAAGCATATACACTCATCCAGAGATAATGCACATGGTCAGGCTTGTACGCATTTTATTCCAAGCAATCCTGGACCAACGTTTTTGTGTAGTTCAACTATTGATTGTTGTGATTCGTGCTGAGGCTAACTCTATCGGCTCTCTATATGGATCCTCTAAAATTAAATGCCGCACTGTTACAGCACTGTAGACAGAGAGATAGTTGGAACAGTGGATAGAAAATGGAGGATAGGAGAATTGTTGGCTTCAGGCTGAAAGGTTTATATTACACACACAAACAACCGCGCCACTAGAGCTGGAGCGCGAATAGATAAAAAGAGAGGCTCTCAAAACCCGCCAACGCGTAGCAGCTAGCCTCACCAAAGGTACGATCAGCGACCATCGAAGGCGTTTATCCTTACCACCGGCCTGAATCATATGTAATCCTTTATGAACAGTTATGTGTGCCATGCATGCATCTTGAAACAACTCCTTGCGTGGATCATGGTTTAATGTTGCATTGTCTGTCTTTTTGTGATAACAGTGTGCAAGGAGGAACGCCTCCTCCGGGGTGATTCAGCAGAAGAAGTTTGGGCTCTGACGGCCCGTTTGGTAGAGTTGTGCTCCCTGATTCTTCAGCTGCGGGAGCTGATTTTTTGGTGGAGTGATTCTGCCTGATTTTCTGGTGGGAGTGAATCTGTCTGATAAATTGCGTTTAGCTGTCCGAGAACCGAATGAATCCCACTTCACACCGTTAGAAAAACCGTCTGTGGACCCCACCTGTCATAGTCTAGCTCTCTATCTCCCCCCACCAACTCGCACGCGGTGCTCGCCAGTCGCCACCGCGCCCCGTCTCTCGCTCTCGCTCTCGCCTCGCCGGCCCTCACCACCTCCCCGGTGCTGCTCCAAGCACCCCGCGGCCCCGCCTCGCCGGTCCGCCGCCTCCGTCCCCGCTTCATGCCGCCGGCCGGAGCCTTCTCCCTCCCCGCGACCCCGCCTCCTCATCCTCCTCCTCCTCTGCCGGCGAGATCTGCCCGAGAGGCCACCGGCCGGCGGCCGGGCCGGCCTCCTCCGGCCGCCGGCCTCCTCCTCTGTGGCCGCCATGGGATTCGCTGCCACCACGGTCGCCTCCTCCACGACGGGCGCCACCTCCTCCATCGACGGCGTGGGCGCAGACGGCAGGCGCGTCGGGGGCGGACGGCGTCGGGGCGGCCGGCGGGAAAGGGACCGGCGGCATCGGGGCGCAGAGGCCGGCGCAGAGGATGAGGCGGCGGCGGCGGCGGCTCCTCTCCTCTGGCTGGCGCGGCCACGCGGCCCTAGCTCTCCTCCTCTCCTCCGGGGCGGCCTCTGCGCGGCAGGGTCAGGCGGACGGAGGAAGACGGGAGCGGATGGAGGAGCCAGGGGAGCGGGTTTTTTCCGCTCCCTCGCGGACAAAGGATGACGGAGCGATTCGGCCGCGAATCACTCCCGGATTCGAATGCGTTTTGCCCCTTTGGCCGCCCGCCCCGGATTCGCTCCTCCGAATCAGGCAGCGTTGCGCTGCCAAAGGGGACCTGAGGCCAGAGATCTGCTGGAACTCAAGTTTACAGTAGCATCTCCTGCGCATCTCTGAATTGGAGGAAGAAATTAGAAAGCTCAAAGTTACACGGCTAGGATAATTGTTTTTAGCAGTCAATGCTTCCAATCCAATAGTCACACTAGGTATCTCCAATCCAATGGTCGGAGGTCAAAGCGTGTCCCTGTCTCAATTCAAGGACACAATCAGTCGTGAAGGTTACATGTCAGGCACGTCCATTCCTTTTGAAAACTACATGTGAGGCGAAATTTGATGATTGGGGGAAAGAAACCATGGAAAGAGACGTCTTATCAAGAAAACCCGAGAACCGAGGATAGCTCCAGTGATTGTAGAGGCTGTCCATCCTGGTTCGATCTCCGCCGTAGACGATCCCGAGCGTCTCTTCTCCTTTAATTGATTGACGGGCTTGTCCCGTCCCTTCATTTTTACCAGGTAAACCCCTCTGCAGAATCGACACTATCTGGCCTTTCCAGTAAAACGAAAACGAACAATGGTAATAAAACTGTCAGGCGAACTCGGATGCAGTGCAGGGTGATGCGACCTGCCATTTCTGCTTGATGTGGCCGGGTTGGGCCACAAATTAATGGAATTCAGGTGCGATTTTTCTTTAAAAAAAAAAGGCAACTTGGCATCAACCGGAGCTGGAGCCTCGCCAAAACCCGGAAGCCATCGCATCCGTCGCCTTCACGCGTCCGTTGCGTTCTCCACGAAAACAAAACCCGACACGCCAAAGCCCATCCCGGCCTCCCGCCGTCCACCCCGTACTACAGAAGAAAGCTACGACCCCCTCCACTCCACATCGATCGCCTCGTCTCGTTCTCGTCCGTGCCCGTCTACTCCGCCTCTGCCCCCTGCGTGCGCGCCACTACTCCCTCGTCATCGTCGCCGGGGACCGGGGCGGGCGCCAAAACCTCCTCCGCCATGGAGGACCGCGCCACGGCCAATGTCCGCGTGGACGGCGCGCCGGCGGAGGCCACGCTCGGCGGCGGGGAGCTGCGGTGGCGCGGCGCCGCGGGGGTGGAGCGGGCGCTGTCGCTGGAGAGCGAGGTGCTCGGGGTCGAGGCGAGGGGGAAGGAGGTCGTCGTCAGGGCCTTCGTGGCGTCGAAGGCCCAGAAGCGGCGCAGGAGGGACTTGGTGCTCGAGATGGCGGACGGCGAGGGTGCCGCGGCGGCGTGGGGCGAGAGGATGACGCGCGGCCTCGACTCCTTGGGTACGATGGGAACTAGTACTCCCCTGCTTCGATGATGACCAGCTCGCTCCCTCTGATTAATGGAAGATCGGCACCAGTTAAATCAAGTCTTTGATTCTGTAAAAAAAATGGTCTTTGATTCTCGAGAATTCCACCCACAGGCCGGCCGAAGAGATTGTTCGTCTTCGTCAACCCCTTCGGCGGCAGGAAATGCGCGAGGAAGATCTACGACACGGAGATCAGGCCTCTGTTTGAAGCTGCCGGTGTGACCATCACAGTGCAAGGTTCAAGATGCAAATGCGGGCGCTTTTCCATGAATTTTACCGAGTATTCCTACTTTTCCCATGATTTTTTTGTTGGTTGTTGTATCGAGCCGTTTTGTTCGTGATCTGTTTCCAGAGACCGAGTACCAGGGACACGCCCGGGAGGTGGCGTCTTCCATGGACCTTGCAAAGTACGACGGCATTGTCTGCGTTAGTGGCGACGGCGTCCTTGTGGAGGTTAGCGACACACCACCGTGTTTGCTTCCTGTGCTCTGAATATTTATTTAAGTGCATAGCGTGCGTTCAGGCCGGCACGCGTGACAGTGCTTCGATGCGGAGCGCTGACTTGCGCTCTGCTCATCGTGATCAGTTCGTGCAAGTTGACTTCAGATAGAGTTTTGTGTTCAAAGTGGATTTTATGAGCATAGAAGGGCAAATGGCCACTCTGGTATGGACCATCGCGAGCCATCAGATTGGCACTGTTGGGTTGAGATTGATCCACGTCATTTTTTCTAAAAAAAAGTGATGTGGATCAATCATTCAATCCCAAGGCCCAAGCCCAACGAGGGTGGGCATGAGGGCATCTACCTCACTTCTATAGTCACAAAGTCAAACTTCACAGCTCATACGGAGTGCGGTTGTTTAAGCGAAATCCGGTACTGTGCGAATAAAACATGGCGCTTCGTTGTTCATAAGTCAATGTTGTTTTGCAATTGGCTTGATATTCATTTCTTATCCTCACAAATGCCTTCCAAAGATCACGTGAAGAAATATATCTGAAAGCGAACTATGCAGGGCATCAGTTGTCCTGTTTGTACATATGGTTCCAGTCATTCATCCTTAAATCTGCAAGAAAATGTGAAACATGTTGCGATTATTTTGCAAATCATGTTTTGGTTTTGTTTCTCGTGCTGTAATTTCGGACGTAGGTAGTGAACGGAATTCTTCAACGAACAGATTGGGAAGAGGCGATAAAGATGCCAATTGGGGTAGTTCCAGCAGGCACAGGAAATGGCATGGCTAAATCACTTCTGCATGTTGCCAGTGAGACATACTCGGTTTCAAATGCTGTATTTGCCATAATCAGAGGTCGTCGCTCTATTCTTTTTTTTCTTCTATTACACACAAAAGTATATTATTCATGGAAATTTCCAGTGGAGAAGCTTATGCAATGACTTATCGTCAACAGGTCACAAGCAGCCCTTAGATGTCTGCACCATTTTGCAAGGGGAGACAAAATTCTTTAGTGTCTTGTTAATGACCTGGGGTATGCAACAAACTTGATAAAACAGAGTCAGATTCTAATGCAACTTTTCTGATATTTATCCAATTAACTTTTGAAAATAAAAAACGTCTCAGGCTTGGTGGCCGATATAGACATTGAGTCTGAGAAATACAGGTGGATGGGAAGTGCACGCTTCGACTTCTATGTGCGTACTCAACCATTCCCATTTCTTTGCGGCTATTTTGTTTATCATCTCTGGAACGCCTCTTAATGTATGTGTTCTTACAGGTAGGATGTAGAGTATGGTTTTTGACAAATTTGCACGGCTGCCCTTTCATCTAATAATTTATCTATGCTTTTGCTTTTGTATACAAAATTTTCATTCAGTTCCTTTCTAGCATCATTCGGGTTAATTATGAAAAGTGATGGCATGCCTATTGGTTAGGCCCTACAGGACGGATTCTTAAGAAAGTTGCCTTCTGGTTTTGTTTTGTTTTGTTTTGTTTTGTTTTGTTTTGTTTTGTTTTGTTTGTTGTTTTGGATTGATTCCAGAAGTCGTAACAAGCTCTTGCCTTGTTTCAGGCTGTGGTTCGCATAATGAACTTGCGAAAATATTGCGGAACCATTCAGTTCGTGCCTGCCCCAGGCTATGAGGCATACGGAGAACCCGTCAAGCAAGTCAAGAATTCCATCATAGAGTCTCTGGAACAAGGAAAATCTCGGCTATCTTCCTATCCAGGTCCTTTAGTCGAGCTTCAAGCTTCAGACTGGAGATCCATTGATGGCCCATTTGTTGCAGTTTGGGTAAACAATGTGCCATGGGCTGCCGAGGATATTATGGCAGCTCCTGAGGCAAAGGTAACTGAATAATATGCTCCTGCAACAGTAACACTTTATCAAGGATGCCCTTTTCCTTCTGCATTTGGAAAACCTGGGCATAGCTAGTGTCTCACTTGCCAGATCATCTTCAGAAAATGTTCATGCGAAACTACAGTTCTCAAGGCTAAACACTTCTCTGCACTAGACAATTTTAGATTATACCAAGGGTTTTGTAGTTTTGCTTCTATGCTGACACGAGATGCTCCGGACGTATAAATAAATAAATGTAGGATTAGACCATCAGAATAATCTAGTGACTCTACATGGTAGGTATATATAGAAGTCATTATGCATCAATTTTTATTCGAGTCTTCAGTTGCATTTGCTTCTGGAGTCCTTTTTATCAGTCTTGATTTAGTATTCCACTCAAGGAAGCTGATTAGCTGAATGGTGTGATCGTGGTGCAGTTCTCAGATGGTTATATGGATGCAGTCATACTCAGAGATTGTCCAAAGGCCGATCTTCTGTCTCTATTGATGAAGATGAGCAATGGGAGTTACATCAAATCGCCATATGTTACATATCTCAAGGTTAGTTTTCTCTTCCAATGGCATTAGGACCTTGCAATTCAGTGACATTTTCCGAAGGTGAAAAAGAAACAATATTAGATTATATTTTGACTGAAAGACTGATGTTGGACGGAAATAAGGCACTGGAACTTGTGAGTGCATCATCATTAAGTTACCATAATTCAGGCATTTTATCTCTTCTCAATTTAGTGGTAACAACTAACAAGACACTTGTGACTTTCACAGGTGAGATCTTTTCAATTATCACCAGGGCAGCTTGTTGAGAACCCAAAAAGAGGTGGCATTATAGATGTGGACGGCGAGGTAATTGCTAGAGGAGAAGGAACGTATGGCAAAAGCCAACATCAAGATGTGATGGCTTATGGCCCTCCTATTCAGCTGACAATGCACCAAGCGTTGGCTACCGTATATTGCCCTAATGCAATTCGCTAAATATTGTTATTGCCAAAAAGGTCGCCCTATAAATGTCCCAAATCACAAAAAAAAATTGCTCAAATAGAGACAGCAATAAAGGGATCTTATAATTCTTTTCGCAACAAACCAGTGAAAGTTGAATCTAGAAAATTAAAAAGGCTGTTTTTTTGCTTAGACAAACTATGCCATTCATGTACGTCAGACCAAACTTCCCCCGATGGCCTAACCTTTCAGCCCTTTCTAGCTCCTCCCTCTCTGTTAATTCGTTTTGTTCAGTAATTTTGTGATTTGTTCTTGCAAGTTGTAACCAGCAATACAATGTAGATACAACTGTTCATATATATTAATTCTCTAATTATTTATTTAGGGCATAATATAGTGATTATAACCATTTTGTTCAACCTCTTCATTCAAAAATAAATTCAAAAACGTATCCACATGATAAACTGTTCAGACTTCAGAATATCATCTGGTGACGGACTCTTGAGGCAGCCTTCATTCCTGGGGCTGCGTCGTGGAGCAGCTCCGCAAGCACAGGAGGCTTGCGTCCTTCAGGTTGTCCATGCAAGGATGAACGATGACCATTTCCAATCGTAGCACACTGCATCAGCTACGCAATACAAGTATACTTAAATATACGAGGTCAAAGGATATGATCACAGACCTACAAGTCTTTTGTCCAAAAAGGAACTAGAGAGGGCTCAAGGTCCAGGGCCCAGAACATCACAGCACAGAGCCGCGAGCGGCAGTGTTTACAAAAATGGAAGTTTGGAACAAACAGCAGAACAACAAAACAACCAACAAGCAGGCGCAACCACCAGATCCGTCGCTGACGAGATTTCAGAGGCAGCCTGGCGGGCGGCTGGCTGGGGTGCTGGAGCCTGGAGGAGAAGACGAGTTGGAGCTGTGGAGGCTAGAACCTCAATGCGAGCGGCAATCGGCCATAGCATGTTTACTGAGGGCTAGGCACCAGTGATGATGGAGACAAGGTGGAGAGGACGAACGCGAGGCAATCCGCCAAATTAACATGCGGGACTTGAGGCTCTGATCGGTTGAGCTACTGTAGCTGCTGCTGCTAACCATTCAGATTTTTTAGCTGCACCAGTGCTTGAACTGCAGGCTGACAGAAATTACAGTGGTTGTTATGGAGAGAAAGAAAGCATTTCAAACATCTCGTAAGCATTAGTGATTAGTGAAGCTAGAGCATTCACCTATTAGTTTCGAAATCAGCACGGCTCATCTGAATTCCTTCCAGCGGATATGGGCAATCTTTGGCCAGCTTTCTCCACCGGGTGCTCGACAGCTCTCCTTCAAGAGTTCACAGCCCCATATGCATATGCGCTGGAGGGAGGATGGCAGATCTGGTAAAGATAATATATTGGGACAGGAATAGATATCGAGCACCACCAAACTGGAGAGGCACTTTATATTTCTTGGCAGAGAGTTCATTTCACATTGACATAATCTCAGATGCTTGACAGAGGACAAATTTGCAGATTCTTCAAAAGAAACTGATGGCTCCGTGCAGTTTTCAAGAGAGAGAAACCCTGGGACTGTAAAGCCTTCAGTCGTGATCATGTGGTTGAGCAATACGGTGTTACTGACGTAGAGTGATCCAGATGCCTGGACACGGAACTGTGAGATACACTCGGCAGAGAGCTTTGGGACATCTGTCAAATGTAGGTGTTCAAGTTGCAGGGAAGACAAGCCTTCAAGAAAGCACAGATCGGGGGAACTCCTTAGCGACAATGATTCAAGTGAGGTCAGATGGCCGATCGATAAGGATGAGGGGCTTCTGCAACCATAAACAGATAGGCTTTCCAGGTGTGCCAATCCATTACTGAATGAATCAGCTTCAAGTATGCAATTATATATGCAGAGCTGACTATCAAGGGACAGTGGCAAAAGCTCTGCTCCACGTGCCAACTCCAAAGATGGGCAGGAAATTAGTCTAAGACGCGAAAGATAAGTAGCTGCTCGTAAGCCCCCTAATGATCTGAGGCACCAGCAAGATTTGATGAACAAGAAATCAAGCTTTGTCAAATGCTGAAACACCTCTTCTGATGGAAGTGCAGTTAAGCTCATAATATCATCTAGTGACAACTTTTTCAATGAAGTCAGGCCAAGAAGGCAAGCAGCTAAAGCTCCATCTGTAATACTGCATGACTCAAGATGAAGATTACAAAGTCCTGATTCTGGAACCAGCGGCAGCCCAATGCTCCTTCCATAAATGAGCCTCATCCTCTGCTCATGGCAACATAGCCATGCCTTGATGACATCTTCATTCACCAATAATTGATCTCTTTGTTCTTCTAGAGCTTCTGCCCTTTTAATAATTTGAAGATGTTGTGATATGTCATCATCCATCAATGTTGCCAACTGCTTCAGAGATGAATGTTCTTTTGATAGTAAGTTTAGATGCCATGTGGTCAGTAACCATGTTTTCCCTTAGATTATACTGTTCCAGCTCCTCTTTCGTGATAAACATGAGCAGCGGGCACCTGCGAATTGATAAGTTTGTAAGGCCAGCAGGAAGATAGGATAGTGTCTTAAAATTTGGAATGTTGTCAAGCTCCAGACTAGAGCAATGCTGAAGGAACTCAGAAGAATCAAGTGGTAGGCCTTCTAACACACTGCAATCAACAAGCCCAAAACATTCCAAATTCTCAAAATAGGAATGCTCATGTAACCAACTTGGATACGAGCCAGATCTGTAACCTCTGATTGTGAGCCCACTTAGCTGAGCTGGTGGTTTCAGACCTTCTAGAGTATCCAAATGTAAACTATCCTCTGCATACACATCGTTTTTGCAATCCCAAGAAAGCTTCAACTCTTCAAGGCGATTTTTCAGATATAGCTTTGCCTTTAAGGCTTCCTCCTTTCCTGAGACATTCTCAAGATTAGTGATTGCCAAACTGACACCAAGCTCGTTCAAATCCCTCAGCTGTCGCAACTCATATCCCTTCTTCTTCTGCACGGAAAATCCATAAAGGTGTTGCAGCGAATGTAAATTGCCTATGTTGGGAATTTGGTGAAGAGATATTTCATACATCCTATGCGTTAGATCATTGTATCCTTCAAGATGCCGCAACTTACTTAAATTGCAGAGTTTGTCAGGCAAGCTCACAACTTTATCATTTAACTGAAGTAATTGTAAGTGGTAAAGAGTACAAAGTGATCCAGGCAATTCTGAAACTAACGTTCTGATGAGGTTCAAATACCGAAGGTGCTTTAGAGTGCCAACAGATTCAGGCAATTTGCTGGAATTGTAAAATGACAAATTTAGTACACGCAACTTCTTCAAGTTCTGCAGTATCTGATCAAAAAGATCACTTGCATCGTCCATTAAGGGGTCAATGCAAATAACAGTGCGTAAATGATGTAGCCCGCAGATACTTTTCTTGTGCTTTTCCATACTCTCAACACGAACAGATATATGCCGAACGGTGCATGGTATTTCCATCACCTTGTCATCTTCTAACCTGAAGCAGTCTTCTCTAGAGAGTGACTCCGCCAAATCGTGAAGAATGTCATGCATAACATAAGACAAACCATAATATCTTTCAGAAACCAATTGAAAGAAAGATCCAGAGACCATCTCATTGAAATAATCGGCCCCAATATCTTCAATTCTCCTACTCTGCTTACTCGAATCAACAAGGCCCTCAGCCACCCAAAGATTAACCATCTCATCAATTTTGTACTTGTGGCCTTTTGGAAATAAGCTGCAATACAGAAAGCACCTCTGCATACGTTGATCTAACTTCTCATAACTCCACAATAGAGAGCTCATGGGCTCGCTCAAATTCTCGATATTTAGAGCATCTTTCCATCTAGCGACATCTTTTTTCCTACTCAACTGGGAACCCAGAACTTTTGCTGCCAAAGGAGACTGTCCAAGCCTTTTAGCAATCTTCTCAGCAATCTGATCTAGCTTCATGCGCAACTGGTTTTCAATTTCTGCTCCAGAGAAGGCATGGTGTTTGAACAGTGCCAAGAAATCAGCATCTTCCATCTTTCCCAAACGAATGACTTGTTTACAACAAAGAGCAGAAGGAAGGGTGTCTCGTCGTGAAGTAATCAAAACTTTGCTTCCCGCCTTCTGAGAAAATAGAGGAGCTAGAAATCGCTCCCAATCTGTCTCATTATCAGACTCCTGAAACCATATATCATCCAACACCAGAAGGAATCTCTGTGAGTTTTGCAGTATGTCCCTTAATTTATAGTGGAGAGTGTCAAGATTATCAACACGTGGGCACTCCCCCTTCGATGCAGACTCGATAATCTCACGAGTGTGACGATGTATATCGAGCTTGCGCGAGATGCAGACCCACATCCTGATATCAAAATGTTCTTCTATCCTTTTGTCGTTATACATATACTGAGCCAAAGTAGACTTCCCCATGCCTCCGACTCCAATAATAGCCAAACCTGAATAGCCATATGAACTTGCCTCAGGAGGTGTCATCTTGTTGTTGGTGGTGAGAAGAATATCTACTATACGATCACGATCCTCGTCGCGACCAAACACCTTAGTTGTGGGAACTGATGTCGTTGTGGTGGCCGGAGGAACAGCTGTGGTCGGTGTGGCAGAGCACCCTGCAGTATTTCCGGCCGGTACCCCTAGAAGTTCACGGAACTCCTTGGCTTTCACCAGGATGGCCTTCAGCTCATTGAGTTTGTCAATTAGCCTTCTGTTGTCAGGGAGCAAGTTACGTGCCCTATTCGTCACAGCACGAAGAGGCTTCAGAATAGTTGACTTGATGGAGGAGTCATCCTTCCCGCTCTTCGCTTTGTGCTTGAGGAGGTTGTACTCGTGCTCGTCCAACAGGTCCTCAGTGTCGTAGAAGGCTCCTTTGAGCTGCTGGAGCCATGCCTTTAGCTTCTCCCTGTGGGGACTCTTCTCTGCCGCTTTAATCACCAGGTCAAACTGTGACAGGATGGTGGTCTCTAGTTCTTGGAGCTCCCATGCCATGTCCACGCTGAGGTAGGTTGATGCCTCAGCGATGAGCTTCTTGACGATTGGTGATGCCACCCACCGTAAGCCGGTCAATGCGACGTCCGCCATGGAATTGCAGTAGTTTGTGTGTTCTTGCACCTTTACAAGTGAAGAGATTCTTTTTTTTAAATCCAAAGGAAGAGATGTTGATGGGAGTCTTTCTGGAACTCCAGATGAAAAGAAGATAACAAAGCACTCAAGATTTTTTGTTTTGTTTTTGTAGTTTTTTTTTCTATCAGAATGAGATGGGAAAATAGGACAGAATGGATGTAAAGGCAAGAGATGGATTAATGGGTAAACGATGACAAGCAAAAGAAAGACTGTTTTTTTTTTTTTCTTTTTGGAGTGTGGAAGGATCAGTCACTGAAGAGATGGGCAATGAAGTGCTTTTAAAAGGGTAGTAAAAGCAACGGATTCGACAGAAAACCCTGCTGGAGTCAGACAAGAATAGATAAATTAGTAAAAGCAGCAAAGATCAGAAACAACTACAGTCAAGTTACATTTCCTTTCTCAATTCTCATGTGCGAATGCATGAACCAACCTGTAGACGAAACTGAAGGGTGCTGGAAAGAGAGTTGCCGGAGCCGGGGAGGAAGAGGTGCCAGGTTGCCGGAGCAGTGGACTGGCCTCTCAACAAACCCTGTATTGCAAGAAAAATCAGAGAGTATATAAGACGCAGGACTCAACAAAGAACCAGTCTGCTACAGATCTGATTCACCTGTACGCTTCAAAAAAGTGGGAGTAAGTAGTACATAGCAAAATATTCGAGTCACTTCTGAAACTACGGAGTATTCTTAAAGGGCAATCGAAGGGGATAAAAACTTACACGCTCTGGAAACCTAGCCCGTGCTCGAGCAAGGATGAAGAAAGTTGCAGGAGCAAGAGGCACATAACCCTGCAGATTCAGCCGGCCATGAGAAGAAGGGTGTTATTGTTATGCAATTCTTCTGCGACCTCAGCCTTTTTGGGTTGGTGTGTGTAAATAAATAAGTGCATGTTGTCAACTTGGAACATTTTTTTGTACGGTTGATTAAGACGAGACTGCCCAATAAAAATATACACATCATTTTTCTAATGAACATCAAACCAAGGGCAACAGAAAGACAATCTAAGGCTGAGCTGAGGGAAGCCAAGAAAGGCACCAAAGACTGGCCACCCAAGATCAGTCGTGTTCCATTTTCTAGTCCAAAACTACTCTGATAATGACACGACTAGTACGAACATATATACTCTTATCAATTACGTATTGCCTAAAGCATAGATCAAATCATTGAAATGGTAGGTCACGCTAAGGGCACCCATAGGAGAAAGAAAGGTGTGAGGGAAGCGACTCTCGCCAGCCCTGGCGAGAGCCGATAGCACGTCTCTTTCATGCCCAATGGGTCCCACGGCGTCCCCTCGCACCTACCCTGCTATCTCAAGGAATGACGGGAGACAAGGCCAGCCCGAAGCTGGACTGCTGGAGTGCCGGAGGTGCGGAGGAGGGAGGACGGCGGCAAGGCGGCCGGCGGCCGCGGAGGAACCGCGTGGCGATCGGCCGCCAGCGCGCGCGGGACCACCAGCGCCCGCTGGGGAGCAGTGTGCGCCTGCTGGGCCAGCAGAGGCACGGCGGGGTAGGGCCGGCGGAGGACGGACGCCCGCCGGCGAGGACGCTTGTGCGCGCATTGGAGGGAGAGGGATTATGGGGACGGAGAAAGGCGTTGAGGAAGTAGACTATCACCAACGCCTTCTAAATGGATTGGGCAAATAGACTCCAACTATCTCCTGTCCTACGGAGAAAGGCGCATTGTCGTTTTATCCTATACAAACAACTAATATTCACAATGGGGAAATCAAATACTCCCATACGTGGTACGGTTGTTTTTTCCTTCAAAATTTTAATTGCTCATTTTATTTTAAAAATATTTATTTGATATATTAAAATATAATTTACATAAAGCTTCTTTTTAGTAATAAAATAAATGATAATTTCTCAAAATTTCTGAATAAAATGAATGGTCGAAGTTTAAAAAAAAATCAACCGTTCAATACATATGTAACATTGAGAGAGTAGCTCACAGGTGGACCTAGGTCTTTGTTGAACAATATGCTAAAGATAGACCATTGCATGGGTTCTCTTTATCTTGTCTGTATAGATGATGTGGATGTGCCACATAGTATTAAGTAAATTTTCTTTGACCATTGATGGTGCACTAACCGTTCCGCTTTCTTTTTCTTTTTGTCTATATAAATTTCCTTTGATATGATTTATTTTAAACTAAATCGTGCGGTATACCATTGAATTTGTTAAGTTTAGTTATTATTTCATAGTAACGCACAGCCCTAAATGTAATTTCAATGCATTTTTGTTAGTTTTCTATGCCAATTCTTGTATACATCATACAGTCCGTCACAGCGCACGGACATACACCTGAAAATACAATATGATGTGTTTGTTATCGTCAATTCGTCATACAAGAAAACCTAGTAATCTGAATATGACATACGGTACGTTGCAACGCACGGACATACACATGAAAATACAATATGACCCGTTTGTTATCGTCAATTCGTCATACAAGAAAACCTAGTCATATGAATATGATCAGAGGCAGAAATACAATATGACCGGCTTGTCATAGTCAATTCGTCATAAAAAAGAAACCTAGTAATCTAAATATGACCAGGGGCAGAAATACAATATGACTCAAATATTGCAATTGTGTAAAAAGGTTTTCCACTTAGGCTCAAATATTGCATATTTGCATGGTCAATGTTAAGGTACTTCTTTGAACTACATCGATTTTGGAAAACATGAAAGAACACCATGAGACTTGAAAAATACGAAAGAGTCACGGCAACGAGGAAAGAAACGTATACGGAAGGACATGGTCACAGCAGTCCTCCCGATAATTCAAAAAAAAAAATCCTCCCCATATATGTATTAATGTGATGCTAAGTTCAAATGAAAATACAAGTGGTCATATTCTTTTCTTTTTGAAAATTATTGGTCATCATCTTCAAACTAGCAATGCAATATGAGCCATCTGCAAAATAAAATAATTATTTTAACGAAGGTATGATGACGGCTTGCAGATGCTGAACAACAAGTGAATAATATCAGATTCATAGTTTAAAATAGCACGCTATGCTAAATAGCGGCAACAATTTTCTAGCCGCTACGCCGCTGTAGCGTCGCTATAGCGCCGCTATAGACAATAGTGTTTTTAAAAAATGGAAAACTAGGAATAAACATGAGCACAGTATAAGTGATATTGCTTGTTCAATTAACAAGTTTCATGATATGAATGAGAGAAAAGTTCCATAGACTATAATTAACAAGTTTTATGACAAATATATAATACCGTAAACACAAAACAGAAAACGCTAAGTGCATAATAGAAAATATTAAAAGCATAACATAAGGAGTTTAGGGTTTTAAGTGTGCCTATATAGAGCGTAGCCCTAAAATTTTGGCCCACCAATGAAAATAGAAATAGCGTCGCTTTTTTTTGCGCTACGCTAAACTATATAGTGCCGCTAAAGTGTACTAAATCAGCTGTAGCTGGCATAGCGGTGAAAATCAGCATAGCGTAGCGTCAAATCCCCGAAAACGCTATAGCGTCGCTATAGCTAGCGCTCTATTTTAAACCATGATCAGATTTGACGTTTTGCCGCCGGAAATGAAGTGGTGCTAAAAACAAAAAATGAAACGACAAACTCGCAATTAGTAAAAATTCTTTAGAGCCATCTTTAGGATGCAAACGGGTCTATTCGCTTACATTATGGCAATCGTTTTTCTGCGGAACTCGCAGAAAAAAAAAATGAATCGTCGCAATGCTCGCAAAGGGGCCTAAACTAACGGCCGATGCGCCAAAAAGGCACGTCAGAGACAGTAGTGACATCTGAAGAATAATATATGTCAATCTTAAAGATTCAAATTAAACTAATAGTCACAGTGTATACTTCATACTCCTATACGTGTACATGGTATCATGCAATAAATTCTTTTGTGGTAATGCGCATTGCAGAACTCGTTGACAAGAGATCAAGCCAGTACAAAATCAGAAAATTTGTCATTGGCAGATAAAACAGCACGATAAAAATGCACACAATACGAATCTGAGTTCAAAAACTCTTCACAAGATTTGGCTGTATATGACAGGAACTAAAATAATGTTTAGTTCAATCAAAATTTCCATTGATCCCCATCAAAATCAGTATAATGGGATAATAGTTAAGGTCGTAAGCTTTAGAACATGATTAGCAAGTGAAATTCAGGGAGGTGAGCATAACTGTGCCCAGCGCTATTTCTGAAACCGTAGGTTTAGCATACTCAAAGAACACCTCAAATTGACAATTCACATCAAAGTTAGGAAAGGTAAATGCATTGCAGGCTTGCAGCCATATGCCCTTCTCATTTTCTTCTTCATTTATATTGTTTGGAACCCAAAGAAGAGTCAGCATCAAAGTTAGGAAAGTTAGATATACATTGCAGCCAATACACCCATCTCTTTTTCTTATTCATTGAGATTGTTTGGGACCCAAAGAAGAATCAGCAGAATCACCTATTGCAATTTCAAGTAGATCATTCATGGCTTCATGCAAGTAGAAAGTTAATGACATATAATGGGATATAACAATATATTTTACAGAATAAACAGGCCATATGCATGCATTGAAACGTGAACCAATATCATGCAATGAACATATTTATGTGTATAAACAAAACAGAAAGCATGGACAAAAGTAAGAAACACAACAGATTAGAAACTTTCTTATTAACAACAGAATAGCACGACCAAAATTACACATTCCTATGTCACTAGAGCAATGCTCCAGTGTCAAGAGCACAACAATGAACCAGCCAAATAGGTACCATGAAAGCAGATGGTTCCCCAGTCACAGGCCGGCGGCAGGCAGCGCAGCCAAGAAGGCACTGTACGCAGAGTCGAGGTCGAAGTTCAGCTGTCTGGCCTGCTGCTCGGTGAGCTCATCCGCAGCCCCCATCTTATGGAGCTTGCCGAGCCACTCGTTGACCTTGACCTTTCCCTCAAAGTCGGGCGGCAGCAGTGGGCCGAGCCTTGCCATGGAGGTGGCGACGTCCTGCAGCAGCGGCCGGACCTGGTCGTTGGCGAGCATGTTGAGCTTGACGGCGTCCATGGCGGTGATGAAGGTCTGCACGCAGTGCGCGATGGCGGCGGCGGAGGCTGAGGCGGCGGCCGGCGTGGAGGAGGATGAGGCGGCGCGGAGCTCGACGGTGGCCGGGACGCCCGACTGGAGGAGGCGGTTGAGCGCAGCGGGGCAGTCGAGGCGGTAGGCCTGGACGAAGCGCGGGACGGTGACGGCGCCGGCGAGCGAGGAGGAGAGGGAGTTGAACTGGGAGATGAGCTTGAGGCACTCCGCCTCGTAGTCGGCAGCGGAGACGAGGTCGCGGACGTAGGCCCGCTCCAGCTTCTCCGTCGCCTTGATGATCGCGTACAGGTCCGCGTAGCTCTCCAGGAGCTCCCGCTCGCGCTTGTCGTTCCACAGCTTCACCTCCATCGCCGCCGGCGGGGATCCCTCCGTCCCTCGCGCGGGCGGATCGCGGGGCTAGGGTTTCGGCGGCGCGGGACGAGATTTGGGGAAGAGGAGAGGAGGGGATCGGGGTAGGATAGGTCTGGGAGTTCTGAAGGAGTGCGGGGGGTTACGTGTAAATTGGAGGAGAGATTCTGTAAAAAAAAATTTGCCGACGCGGCATTCGCCAGCACGCGTTTGTCCGCCTTTCTGCTGAAGCGATCGCTCAACGGAACCAAACGCAAAAGTATTTCAATACTGTAGTATTGGAATACCATGGTATCCAACTGGTTATGACATAAATACTATAGTTTTCTCTTAGCTCATTAAAACCATAGTACTCCTAAAAACCAGCACATATTTAGTTCCAAAGTATTGCTAACTACCAAACAGCACATCCTTCAGTTCAAATTCAAATACCCAAATAGCACAAGACCACGTACAGCACAAGATCAAGACCACGTACAGGCATACAACACAATCACACATAGGTACATAGAATGTGATCTGTACACAGACCATAGTACAGCATGAGGCAAAGATCAACAGTCCCATCAAAATAACAACCAGCACATCCATTCAGATCAACTTCTAATCTTCAATATGTAGCCAAATCAGGAGCAAAAGAAAACCACCAGCACCATTAGGTCTCACCATGAGTTTCCATGAATCTGTCAACAAAATTGAGAGGTTTAAATGCTTAAATAAATAGCCATTGCTTTGGTAACTACATGTATGGTAATCAGGTGTTAGGTGAGAATTGACTATGACCAAGAAAGAGGAATGAAAGTCTTCCACCTTTTGCAAGCCACTGTTGTGCATATATAGACATGAGATGTGTACAATCTGGTATGCAGGACAATAGTGAGAGTGTAGCCAGAGATGTGAGGAATTTTTTCAGTAGAAAGAGAAGGGATGATGAAGAACTTGAGATTGTCCAGCAGTGGCTCAGTAGGAACTCTGCTCTTAGCAGGACACCGGTCCACACATCCATTCTTTCAGGCCAAAAACATGTTGAAGAACTTCTTTATGGTCACAAGGTACGAGTTAGACGTGAATTGCGTATGGAGAAATTTTTTTTCTTAAAGCTAGTAGAGCTACTCCGTGATAGCCATTTCCTTTCAAATGCAAGTGATATTACAGTTGAAGAACAAGTAGCTATATTTCTATTTTGCCTTGCAACAAATGCAAGTAATCGGTTGATGCAAGAACGGTTTTAGCATAGTGGTGAGACTACTAGTCGGTATTTCAATATTGTTCTTCAAGCTATTGTTTCATTATCATCGAAGATAATAGAGCTGCCTCCAATCAACACCCCGTTTGTGATATCTAGTAACCCCAAATTCATGCCTTACTTCCAGGTAATTTTAAAACAACATGTCCACTTTTTTTTTTAAAATAGACTTGTGCCGTTATTAACACATACCTATTACTCTTTGGTAGGACTGCATTGGTGCGATTGATGGAACCCATATACCTATTACTATGTCTCCTAGCTTGCAAGATCCTTATCGCAATAGAAAGGGAGGTCTATCTCAAAATGTGATGGTAGCATGTGACTTTAATTGTCAATTTGTGCATGTTAGTGCGGGCTGGAAAGGTTCAGCTGCAGATGCTAGAGTGTTACAAGATGCCTTATCTCATGGTTTTTATGTACCACATGGCAAATATTATTTAGTGGATGCAGGATACGCAAACACTCCAAATTTCATTGCTCCATTCAGAAATGTCCGATATCATTTGCAAGAGCAAGGTAGGGCTAACCAAAGACCGAGTAATGCAAAAGAGTTGTTCAACTTAAGGCATGCACAGCTACGCAACCATGTTGAACGCATCATTGGTGTGCTGAAAATGCGTTTTCCTATATTAAAATGTGCATCTCACTACCCTATTGACACTCAAACAGATATTGTCATGGCCGGATGCACGTTACACAATTTTATGAAAAAGCACGATGATTCAGATCAATAGTTAAATGAAGATGGTATGCAAGTTAATCCTTCCGGGATAGTGGACATTCCAGATGGAGATCAGATTTATGGTGAAGATGTGTCATCTCTTAACGAACGAAGACGTGCAGGAAATGAGAAGAGAAACCATATTGCACAAGCCATATTCAAAGAAATAACTAGGAAGTTTGCATTAATAACTAGGAAGTTTGTATGAATAATTAGGACAGTAAACATGAATAACTAGGACAGCAAGCATGTTTACCTTGTTTTAGATGGATATTGATCCTTTGATGTAAGCATCAGCGAGAGACTCCTCAGTGCAACACATGAGTATCTCCCTAGCTTCTCTGTCCCCTTTCAAAAATTGAATTGCTTTCAGTAGTTCTGGCCGAGAAAGGGCTAGACTGATCAATTTGTCCATACATTTGGACATACTGTATGGATCATTCACTGGATTATTTTGTTCTATTTGTTTTTCCTTCAGCTGAAGCTGCTTCTCGGTTAGCACCTTATATGTTTCCAGTTCTTCTTTTCGCAAAGCAAGCAACTCAATCATAGGATTTTCAGTTCTCTTACTCTTTTTTTTCTCTCTTTTCTGTCTGCCTTGTAATTCTGGACTAGCATTGGTAGTAGGACTAAATTTTTTTTCTGGCTCTCTTGCATTTCAATAGAATCAGCTTGTGTTTGGTTATAGAATTGCTCGTCTCTAGCATCTTGTTCTTCAGCCATGGACCTATATTGGCTATCGAAATAGTCTACAGAATCATTGGTCAGATCAATACCTCCTTGTAGTAGATCAACCATTGAACCTTGGAAGACAGGTTGGCTTGGGCTCGGTGTGCTCATCTGTCCATGATCTTCTTCTATAGATTTGTTCTCAACTTTCTGTGCCTTCTGTGAAGATCGTCTGCAGTGTTTTCCTTCAGCTATTTTATCTACAAATGGAAAAGAAATGGAATCAGTTTGAGCCATGCAATTGATTCAATTGAAAGACAGTAGTTCTATGGTGATACCATTGTAAATCTCGTGAAGATCATCGTAGAATGGAAATGACTTGTCGTTCCATTTACGCAAATTGCTTGGTAGTTCATCCCATAACCCATCGATAGTTGTAGCCATCTTAAGATCATTATCCCAACCAAACCCACTCTTTGACACTACATCCTTCACAGCATTGTAATCCTTCTTTAGCCTTTGCTCCCTATCCTTCAATTGTGACACTACAAAGTTTGTTTCAAAATGATCATTGACGCGCTTAGTCATACTATTCCAAGCTTCTATGGTCCAACCATTCTGAGCACGATATTTTGCTGAGTTGTACTCTTTAAGGATGGTCACTAAAAACCATGTCCTTGCTTCGTTCCATTCTGCCCTCATCTCTATTCTCCCTGTCACAAACAAAAATCAATGGATTCAGCAAACAACAACAAATATAGAGGGTATGCAAAATCAAACAGAGCCTAGAATCGATGCGTGGCCAGCCATCGATGCAAAATCAAACAGAACCAACAAGGCCAGGCGGGACTTCTCAAAAAAAAAAAGCCCGGGCTAGGATGGCGCTGCGGCCGGCCCTGGGGATGGCGCGGAGCGGCGGCCGGCCTTGGGAATGGCGCGGCGGCCGGACGGGGATGGCGCGGCGGCGACGCAAGGGAGGGAGCGGCGACGCGGCGAGGGAGGAAACGGCAGTCGGGCGGGGATGGCGCGGCGGCGCGGCGACGGAAGGGGCGACGAACGGAAGGGAACGAGCGAGGGGATCGGGCGGTCGCCGGATCTGGACTGGAGAGGGGTAGGGTGGGCTGAGATACAAACTTACCACCTTTTCCTTGCTGAATCCCGCCGCGCATACGACCTTCAGACGGCAGCGACATCAGGGGCGGCGGCGGTGGAGGCGCGGAGTGCACGGGAGGCGCGGAGTGCGGGAGCGGCGGCGCGGAGTGCACGGGAGGCGCGGAGTGCGGGAGCGACGGCGGCGGAGTGCGCGGAGGCGCGGAGTGCGGGAGCGACGGCGGCGGAGTGCGCGGAGGCGCGGAGTGCCGGAGCGGCGGCGACGGAGGCGCGGAGTGTGCGGGAGAGTGGAAGCGGGAAGCACGGGAAATGACGCGCCAGGGGACCGGGGGGGTGATTGCGCGCGATGAGAAGGGGGACGACGCACGCAACCAGAAAACTGAGCTTTAGACCACAGTCTTCAAAACTCCAAAAATACAATAGTTTTGGGTATACTATGGTATTGAAAACTGTGGTTTAGATGGTCCAACCAAACACCTTAGCACCAACAATACTACAGTATTGATCAATACTATGGTTTTGTACAAAAACTGCAAAAATACTTCCATATCAAATAGCCCCTTACACGGCAGCTTCTGTGCCAGGTCTCCGACATTTGTCCAAAGTGCAAGTATACAATTCAGCAACAGCACACGAGACCGCTCCACATTTTCATGAAAAATGTTTGGATTCCAGGAGGATTTTATTTATCGAATATTCAAATTCTACATGATCCAAAACGATCCTAATCTGAATCTATCAATAAAATGATGGGAACACACTACACTGCACACGATGCTCAATCTCCATCTCTCAAGCAATACAATGCATATAAAGGATGTAGGGTGTTACACCGTCATAGCTGGCCTTGCACCCATGTAACCAAACCTAAAAAGTGCATCAACAGTCAGCCAATCACCACTATTCCCTCGCTATGGAGTTTCTTCCTCTAGCAAATTATGTGATTTTCAATCTTGATGGCAATGAAGATGATATTTAGGCATTTTTACTACTACCTCGGTTCATAGATGTATAAGTAGTTGTTTTTTTTTTTCACAACTTCGATCATTTCCAAACATGTGAAAACATCATTCATACTCAAACTAGATTTAGTCATATAAATAAATCACAACACAATAAATGATAACATACGAATTTTTTAAATAAGACGGGCGATTAAATTTGTAGGAAAAAAAATCAGCCACCCCATCATACATTTAACACTAAGTGAGTATTTTATCAACTGCATCATGCATTTAAACACTAAGGGAGTATGTTATTATTTTCACATCTGTTGACACTACACCACAACACTAAATTAGCCACTGACTACAGTCGGTAAAAGTAGGTGAAAAACAATTAGTTATCTAAGATGACGCGCTTGTATAATTTAATGGTGCAATGACAAAACTGTATTGCAACAATTTTTATTATATGTGTGCAACATTAAGAATGAACAAATAAAACATTTTTTTTGATAAGTACAAAAACATTTGAGGCAGCGTTGTTGCATCAATCATTTTTGTTTGTTGTCGAGGAGTAATTTATCTTGATTAACCAATGTTCTGGGATGTAATTTCTTATTACTAGCATAGGCGTACATGCAATACGCATGTGTTATGAGATGACCGGCCAGACAATAAAAAGGAAGGGAAAAAGAAAAAGTGAGTTTAAAGGAAAGATCTGATTGATTGACATCTTTTCTTTATTGTTAATTTCTGACAAAGAAAAGTATCCGCTGGGTATGGATACAAAATAAGGTGAGAAAATAAAAGACTAAAGAGTGAAAACATTTTCTACCATTGGTTATAGACCATCAGCCTAAATCCTTGATGTTGTGTGATTTATCTACGAGATATTGCATTGATTGTTTTTGATAAAGATAATGTCCATTTGCAGTTTCTGCCGGTGGGTCGACCATCCTGAGCTGTTCACTGTGCGGCTTGTCCACCCAGCACTGTTACTTTTCTCCTCCAGCTAGTCCGAAAGGCCTACAGAGCAGTGGCAACAAGAAGCCCAGTATAGAGGATAGGTTTTGGACCGGGTTTGGTTGCCGTCAGCCCACATAGCCCAAAACGTGTGGATTTTGAGACCCGTGTCGCTGGGCAAACTGCAATCCTAGTTTTTTTTTTCTCCTGTCGCTCAGACTCTAGAGGTACTCCAGCTGTTAGCCAACACCTTAACCTCTACAAATGCATCCGCTAATCGTTGGCCAAATACTGATGTCAGTACAAATGCATCCTCATGATTATGATACAAACAATTCTGCTGCTTCCGTCCATCAATATTGTGAGCAGCGGCAGATATAAGTTTCACCTACACGAAACCTAGCTTGTGGTTTGTGGAGTATATAGTGTTTCCAAACTGGTCTAGGAAACAATAATAAATGAAACAACATGCATTAAGAGAACCTGTTTCAACTTTCTACCAGTCTTATAAAAAAAAAAGAAACTTTCAACCAGGAATAAAATTCTTTTTTCTTATGCGGTATATTTTGGAAACAGAAACTTTTAATTAAGAATTCATGTTACGGTAATGAGCATTAGCAAACATATATATGCATGTAAACTGAGGAGCAAACGTCATGACCTGTTAACCTCCCTCTCCATTTGGAAAGACAACTTGTTCACTACTAGTAGTGCCACTTTGCTCACAGAGCAAGCTGCATGGAATCTAGGCCGCTTAGTTTATGCAGGATACCAAAAAGGTCAGTTAGCCATTAGCTTTATTCTGGAGAACGAGTCCTGGTGGATCGCTGCCAATCCGCATCCGAGAAGAACGAGTCACGCGACGCGTCGCCATCCGGGTAGCCCAATTTGGCGCTGAGCACCAACCTGGGCCTCTTAATCTAATGCCCCCTCTCTAATGTACCCGTACGGCCACGCACAGCGACCGGTGGCGGCGGCGACGGCGACGGCGAGACGAAGAAATGGGTGCCGGTTCGGTGGTCCTGCCGCCCCCTGCTGGATCCTGGATGTGCATGTGCCGGGGACCTGTGTGTGTGTGTGAAGTGGACGTGCATTTTTAATGCGCGTGCACCGGCGAGCGGGCGCTTTCCCGCACGCCGCGGCCGACGCCCCGCGCTGCGGTCGCGGATCCGCGGAGTCGACGAGTCGACCAGCGGATCCGCGCCGAATTTTTGTGCGGCGGCCGGGACCGGGAGGTCGCTTGCTTCGGCCTTGGCCCAGCCCCGCGACGGCGGCGGCCGGCCCGGGCTGCGGCGCGCGGTCGCTGGGGTTGTTGCCGCGGCCCGCGGGTGGCGTGGGTGGTGGCTTCTGAAACCGTGCCGCCGATGCTTAGCCGTCGATCAGGAGCGGGGCGTGGGCGCGATGGGCTGATGGCCCGACGCGTAGCCGTAGCGGCTCGTGGTCACTAGCTCCCTCCCAATCAGTGGCGGGTTTAGGTCGTGCTCCGGCAATTATTGGCTTCGGGGGGCTCCGAGTCGCCACGTGGTACGGCACGCTTTTTTGGATTTTTGGCACGCATCGTGTCACGGCACAGCAAGACGTTGTTTGCTGGAAACAAACTCTCTCTTCTGTCTTTCCTACTAGATACAGTAACAATTCTCCCTTAATTGCTGCCGCGCGACCGAGGCGAAATGCACGCATGCGGCTGGATCCTACTGATTACTGAACTGATGGTGCCGGCGGCCTCGCTCGCCGACGATGCAAAGCACTAATTTTTTTACATCCTAAATAAATAAACAACATGCGATATTGTCTCGGAGTACGTAGTATAGGTAGCCAGGTGAGAAAAGGATATAGCTGCGTCTTCGACTCTTTGTCCTTGCTAATGAATACTGCACTGTACATATTTTTCGATGGTCCACGAGGAGCTTGCGAACCATGGGAGCTGTCACATTGATCTGATCCTAACGAAAACAATCATCCCAAATGGGATGTCTGAAATACTTGTCTATCCACTATTTCTCTACTGTTTCAACTTCTTCACTCTCTTAGCGCTACGGTATACATGTATATTTTTATACATCCCCATTGGAAATAGCCTTAGCATCGATTCCATAACAGAAAAACACAAAATCCATTTGCGCCTACTACGGAGCTGTTAAAAACAATCGAGTGCACGGAGAGTAGATTCTCGCCAACTCTAACAACCCTTTTAGACTTGCGCTGTTATCTCGTGTCCACGCCGTTTGTCCGACTAATCGGGTCTCCAAAGACTCCACGCCTCTTAATATCATACAAAGAGGGGGGAGATAGCCTTAGCATCGATTCCATAACAGAAAAACACAAAATCCATTTGCGCCTACTACGGAGCTGTTAAAAACAATCGAGTGCACGGAGAGTAGATTCTCGCCAACTCCAACAACCCTTTTAGACTTGCGCTGTTATCTCGTGTCCACGCCGTTTGTCCGACTAATCGGGTCTCCAAAGACTCCACGCCTCTTAATATCATACAGGGAGGGGGGAATGGGCACCGAAGCCCAAGTCTCCGAGTTGTGACGCTGCAGGCACAGTAACACACGCAATAGCGGGGTTTATTTTTTTTTGTGAAAATGGAGCCATGCATTGATTTTTCCATAACTGGGCATTCCCATCTTACAACAAACGCCCCAGAATCGAAGGGAAACATAAACAAGTAGTACAAGGACTACCTTGTAAGACCCAACTACCTCTAGGGTCATCTCTAGTTCTCTTTCCTTCTCGTCGCTGACCGGAAATGGCCGTGCGCTGTTGATCTGTTGTCCCATCTACCGAAGACATCAAAGAAGCCATACGTGTAGGCCTAGGAGCACCGTGCACACCTAGAACATTGAAAGAGCCTGGACACCTCTTCACTCGACGTGGAGGAGACCCCATGCCACACATACCACGATGATTTGTGAGCACACAATAGATACGACCGAACTAGGGTAGAAGAAACGATTTATTATGATTCATACACACCGCAAATCCCATGCAATCGACGGCACATGCGACAAAAAGCTCGAGCAACATATGGTGATGAACAAAGAAATCAGGAGAGGACTCGAAGCCCCAGCTAACAACTTTAAGGCATTTACTGTTGTACACGCATTAGGTCCCCTCCATCTCACCGACGACAAATGTGCCAGAGATGGGAAGAAAGGGGCCACGCTCGCTTTGCTTGGGAGACTCAAGAAGAGTGGAAGGAAAGTTTCCTCGGATGATCTAGTAATATATGCTAATAATATATTATATATGTGTTACTAATGAATCAATGGCCTACTTCAAATTCTTAAATCCAATATAAAATACCAAACAAATCATAATCAATAATCTAGTTAATCATCCCTGCTTAGGAAATTACGCAAAATAATCACTTTGTCCTAGACTTTTCATTTTTGTTGCCAATTGCGAATTGTAGACTCTTGTGATGAGTTGTTGAATGTGTTTTGGCCTTAGCGTGGCGGAGACGTGGCCACATGATCTCTCAATGTTGTGATCAACCATGTCGTCGTCATCATAATGATGCTTGGGTCTCCCATCGAGGCGTTGACCTCATGCGCTGCTATAAACAATATAAGCTTAAATGTGAGTTTCAGTTACTTAGCGTCAACTATTTATGTCACTAATGGACCTTGTGGGTGCAAGGTATTGTCTACTATGTTTGCTCATTGACAAATGGATGAAAAAAAGGGTCAATTTGTTTTTTTAAAAGGCGACTTTGGATTCCTTGTACAATCTTCAAGTGCAAGGACCCAAGTTTCACGAGGAGGAAGGAAACTTGAAGCAGTTAGGACTTGAGCTTTGTAGACCCTATGAAGGGCGTTCAGTAATTAGTAGGTTGATTAAGTAAATTTCAGCAAACTAGATGCACACAAGTCAAATATTCGTGCTAAGCACCAGTTACATGTTTACAACATACTTGAAGGCAATGCTGAAGAAAAAGATTAAAAAACTAAGTTTTTCTCATTATGATGAAACCCTCTCACCTTCTATGAAACTGCCTCATACCTCTCATCTATGAAACTCTCTCATACCTCTCATTAATTTCATTGCTGTGTTACCATCTTTGCTTATGTGGCATGCCATTTAATGAGATTGAAAGTTAAATGAAACTTTTATTAGGAATAGCGTAAGCTTAAGCTTTCCAACTAAAGATTGAATGGATCATTTAAGAGCAAGGCTATAAGGACTTAATAGAGAAAAGTTTATGTGCACCCCCTCTTAATAATCGGGTTCTTGATTGACATTTCCGGCTAATCATTTCTAAAGCTTGTCAAGTTGGTGTAGAAGCGCAAAGAGAAGCTTTGTATATGGGGCTGTCCATAAAGGCCGACTATCCTCTCTTTGCAGCAGCGTCCGTGAAGTAGCGCCTCTGGACACTTGTCACCTTAAAAATTCCTGAACGGCAATAATGGAAGATTAGCTTAACTGAAGTGCCGAGTTGCATAAAAGGGAGAGTTAACACAGAAGAAGAATCTGCAAACATCAACATCCCCCATCCATCCATAGGTTAAAAGCCCAGCACCCGCAGTCAGTCCCGCACAACACCAAAGTTTCCCCTCATCACCAACAACTTGCTCTCCATCTCGGTCCTCTCCTCTCTCTTCTCCGTCTCCTCTCCTCCCCCCCTCTCTCTTTCCAAAGCCCATCTACGTCGGCGCAGGGTGCGGGGGGTTAGGAGTTGGAGGAAGCATTCGCGAAGAGTCTGTGGCGAACGGCTCCAGATCGGCAGATCCATCTTTCTGGGCGACTTGGAACAAGCCCCCCAAATAGTTGTTGCAGAAAAGCCGCCGCTCCTGCCTCCTCAGTGCCTCTGCTCGTTGTTCTTGGCCTCGCCTCGGATCATATATCCATCTAGGAAAAAGGGGCCACCTTTGCATTTATTCTTTGGCCCCTTCGGAGATCGCCCTCGTCAAGATTTGGTGGGAACCCAATTCGCTGCGATTCCCTGTGGAAAGGCGCCGCTTTGGTTCCTGTTTCCCCACAGCTCCCAACTCTAGATATATATCTCAATCTCTTGTTCACCTACTTGCCTAACTTTCTTTTACTTCGATCCACCAGTTTGTGCCTTCCACCCCTCGGCATTAGATCGTTTCTTGATTGGACGCAAGCCAGATCAATCTGTGGCCGTTGTTGTCATTGGAGTTGTTGTGCTTGGTCCTTTCTTGGTCGAAGGAGACATGGCGGCGGCGAACGAGGGTGCCGGCCTGGGGCTGTTCAGCGAGGAGGAGCTGCGCGAGGTGAGTGGGGTGCGCCGGGGGGAGGACTTCGTGGAGATGACGTGCGGATGCACCAGCCACCGCTACGGCGATGCCGTCGGCCGCCTCCGCGTCTTCGCCTCTGGTGACCTGGAGATCAGCTGCGAGTGCACACCCGGCTGCCGCGAAGGTCTGTGCCAGCCACCACCATCCCCACAACTTGTCTCGCTTTGCTTGTCTCTTCGTTCTTGATTTCATGTCCGTGCATCGATGCGCGTATGGTGTTTGATATCTGGGTCACGGTGTCTTGCCCCCTCAGATGAACCTGCATGCAATGCAAGTGCACGCGCCATGTCGCCGCTTGTGCCCGGCATCGCCTGTTTCTAGTGCTTGGCACCAGGCTGCATCCCATGCATTCTTGATCTGGCTTAACTTGTGTGTCTGTTGCTTACTGATTTTCCCCCAATAAATCCTTGCCTTCTCTGCAATCTGAATGTTATAGGATGTGCCGAACTAGTTTGGTTGGTGGTCATGCGCTCCTGGGAGTAATTAATATCACCTGTACCATTCATTCGGCGTAAACTGACCTTTCATGCTGTTGTCTGGCTGTCTGCACACCCTCTAGTCTAGTACAGCACATGAATGCACGTCGATTCATTCTGTGTGCTCTCTTTGCATGCTGGTGGTGATGGGATTTGCCCCTCTGTTCAGTCGTGCTGTCCATCACAGCAGCACATCACATTGTTACGTCTCTGTTTATGTTCAGGCTTTCGTTTGCATGGATTATCAGCTGTTCTCGTTTGGAGTTGCATGCTGCTTTCTTTTGTGAATATTTCATTGCAATATCGGATGCTTGTTTGCAACGAGGGGCATGCAAAGATTCTGCTGCCTCTGCTCTGTGTTGGTATCTGGTGCTTTAATTCATCTCTGATTTCTGTAGATGATATTTTCTGTCGCTCATCTGCAATGTCTGTATTTCAGTGCGAGTCCGTACTGAAGTTTTAGTAGACTATTGTAGGTGACATACTGGCATTGATAACATAATTGTTATTACATCACTGCGAGTTTTACTGCATACTATACACAGGACCTTTAGTTTATGTCTTGAACTTAAAGTGTTCGAAAAAAAGCACTTTTAAGCCTAATTTGTGAAGCAACAATTGTCTTCCTTTATTCAGATGTGCTATTCAGTTCTTGATTTGGCACCGTTCTGCAATTTATGGTTGGCATTTGTACTGATGCATGGCAAAGAGATAGAACGATAGCAACCAGTTATGGCTAGCCATATGTTCCAAAATTCAGGATTTGTTTATGAAATCTAGATATGTATGTGAGATTTAACAAATGGTATAGGCTCTGCATTCAAAATATGCAGTTCCTAATGCCAGTAATTTATGACGGCGGCCTGCAGCCTTCCATGAGATGTGTATCGATCTGGGGCTACATGCACTGTGGTGCTCCTCGGTGAAGCAATCAGGTTCCCAGTTTTTTAGGGAAGTTACTTTGTTTAACTGCTGCTTGGCTGGAGTGACATCACAGATCACGAAACTACAAATGGTTCTTGTTTTATATGATTATATGGACTCTTAAGAATGTATGCATAGCTTCTAATAAAAACCGACACTTTATGGTTATGGACTTTAATGGTTGCCATAGTCCACACCTTTTAAAGGATTTTTCTTTTCAATTTTTTTACTAGTCATTCTGCTTTGAACTATGATTATGGTATGTGTTAGTACATTTCTAGGGCAGTATATCATGTTGGAGCAAAAACAACATTGCATACTGGTAGCTCACTTTCATGATGTCTCAGGATAATTGTGATATATGTTAGTTTTGTAACTTTAAATTGCAGATAAGTTGACACCTGCTGCCTTTGAGAAGCACTCTGGAAAGGAGACATCTGGAAAGTGGAGGAACACTGTCTGGGTCATGGTTCAGGGAGAAAAGGTGCCCTTGTCAAAGACTGCTCTGCTCAAATACTACTACTTGGCACACAAATCTGGCAATGGTTCTCACAAAGGTCGTAATGGACGTCCGTCTCACCGGGATGAGTTCGTCCGCTGCACAAGATGTGGCAAGGAGAGGAGATTCAGGCTCCGGTCAAAGGAAGAGTGCCGTGTTTACCATGACGCTCTTGCCAAAGTTAACTGGACATGTGCAAATTTGACAACTGATAGGTATGTCTTTGTACTTTTGGCTAGTGCATCATTAATTCTGAATGTAATGTGCGAAGCAGATATAACTTAGTTATGTACATATAGAGATTCCTCTGGTAGCAATTTAGACTCATCTCAAGCTACTTTGAACTTCTGTTATTTTCACTCTATTTGTCCTGCAGCTTTTAATGTTTAGTTCAACCAAGCTATTACTGGCAGTGTTACTACGACCGTGAGGAGACTTTCAGCTGTCTGTCAGTCTAAGCTTTCTGCTCTCCCTATGTTTTCTCTCTAGTGTTATCTAGTATAGCTTTTCCTAATATCGTTAATGCTGTCATTCTCCAGCTGCTAATTTTCTGTAGATTTATTGGCTGATATGGATATGTGAACTAAGTAATAGAGAGTGTGTGGATGCCCTTTGGCATCTGGGACTTCCCATGTCCAACTGCTGGTGTTGCTAGAATAGAGACAGCAAGCCCCTGAAAGTTAAACTGCAGGCTTTTGCCAGGGCAAGAGGTTGATGCACGTCCAGTTTCCTACTACCATTATTGGTAACACTCGTTGTGGTAGTGTACCACTACTAAAAGCACATTATTGTTTACTTGCAGCATAGATCAGATGATTTCAGTATCGTACTGTAGGGAACTAGAACTGGAAACTGCACGGCTCTAGTACAATTTGTGAGCTGTTGCCATCTAAGTAAAGTTTCTGTCTGAAATTGAAAATTGGCAGATCTCTGCAGGTTCCTGCCGCAGGCCACAGCAGGTGTAGTGCATCTCTTGGCTTGGCTGCAGGAATCATGTAGGAAAATTTCCCAAGGACGACTGGCGACTGATGGTGTCCCAAACAGTGTATTCCCCCCCTCCATAGCCTCTTTTACAAAACTATGGTGCTGCCCCCCCATTGTTAATCAGAAGAAATGAAATGGTTGCTTTATCCAGTATATTACATAGTAACCGATCCATCTGGCAGCTGTGTTGTTTTCTTGAATCATCTCGGGTGCAAATATTTTCGGCTCTACTGTTCTTCTGACTCTTCCTGTACATGACCATCGCCCTGCAGGGTGACCTGCGACGACGAGGAGGAGCGTGCGAGCCGCAAGGTGCTGAGGGGCTGCTCCCGCGCCACGTCCTGCGCCGGGTGCATGAAGTGCGTCTGCTTCGGGTGCGAGACCTGCCGCTTCAAGGACTGCGACTGCCAGACCTGCGGCGACTTCTACCGCAACTCACCAAAGGAATAAGCAGGAGAGCATCTTAACACCATTCGTTTCCGTTCCATTGGCCAACGAGACGACGGTGCCGAGAGGCCGACGAGGCTGACGGCCTCGGCGCGCCCCCAACAGCTTAGCTGACGGGGCACGGGCCGGTACTCTGAACAATTCCGTTCCCCTATTTCGATTCCCATGGGCTGACATGCCAATTTTGGTACACAGTGCAATTTACCAACAGTCCCGGTTAAACGCGCTTTTACCTACAATCGTTTTTAGCTCATAAGATACTCTGCTCGTCAGTTGCTTCCTTTGACAAAAAAAAAAAAAAACCAAAAAAACTAGAGCTCTGACGTTAAACTTTGTTGTGCTGTGCATGTGAGTCGTGCGTGCGTGCGTGGTCAGCCTGCCCAGGCTGCCACAAAGGTTGACCTTTCGCCTGTACTAGTATGCGCATGCGAGGCCAGTATACAAGGCTTTCCCCTGTAGGCCGTAGGCCTGTAGCATGAATAGCATAGCTGTGAAGGCAGACTGATGTCTACAGTCTACGTACGTAGCATGGGACGGGGCGGCCATTTTGGCAAATGTATCGCTTTGGGGACTTGGGGTTGGGTCGGGGTCCCCGCCGGCAGCAGATACGGCCGGTCCGCCGTCCGCCCGCGCCTGGCCTGCCCAGCACTGGGGGCCGCGTACAGTACGCTGCAGGCGTCGGGCCTCGGGACACGACGCTGCGGCGGGGATCGCTCGGCTCGGTCACTGTTGGGCGCTCGTTGCGGAGCGTCGGCGCTGGCGCCGCGCACAGTGCCGCCGAGCCGAGCGTCTCCCGGCGGCGCGGCGCGGCGCGAGGCACTTCCTTCCCGCACAGTGGCACTCACTGGCCGCCGAGCGGAGCATCTGCTCTGCTGCGCGCCTGCGTCCTGGCCGGCTGGCCCCCGTGTCGTGTTGATGGGCAACGCGACAAGCCTTGCTGCACGGGCCGCGGCGCAGGCTTGCGAGGGCCCGGCTGCTTGGTACGAGAACAGTGGCGAGCGCGCCTCGCCTGTCCGGTGATTACGCCTGTTGCCGCAGGCCGGCGCAGAGTTGCCGAGTCGTGATGCCTCCGTCGTCGACGACAAGTGGAGGAGCAGCGCGGGCGGCTGGGGCCCCCGTTCTTTTTACTGTTGTCGTTCCATAAAAGAGGGGAGAGGACCAGCACAAGCACAGGGGGAGGACCAGCGCTGGAGATGAGCTCGTGATTCTGCGTGTACCACAGCACAGTTCGCCCGTCCGTCCGGTGCAGCAGTTGAGATTTAGGCCCTGTTTAGTACCCCAACTTTTTTCTAAAATTCACTATGAAAAAGAAGATTTCCCGTCACATCAAAATGCCGGCACATGCATGGAATACTAAATGTAGATGAAATAAAAAAATAATTACACAGTTTAGATGTACTTTGCGAGACAAATCTTTTGAGCCTAGTTAGACCATAGTAGGACAATATTTACCACAAACAAACGAAAAGTGCTACAGTGGTTCTACAGTACTTTTCAGTTCGAAACAGTGTTTTTTTCAACCATCTAAACACACCCTTAGAGCAAAAGCCAAGCAAATGGCTGTGTTTAGATCCGCTGAAATTGGGACTAAAATGCACCGTAGCGCTGAAAAATACACTGTAGCACTTTTCATTTGTTTGTGGTAAATATTGTCCTACTATGGCCTAACTAGGCTCAAAAGATTCGTCTCGCAAAGTACATCTAAACTGTGCAATTAATTTTTTATTTCATCTACATTTAGTACTCCATGCATGTGACGGCATTTTGATCTGATAGGGAATCTTCTTTTTGCACAGTGAAATTAAAATTTTGGAACAGAGCCAAACACAAAACAATTCCGTGGCACATCTATTCTGACGCGCGTGCGGCGGAGACGATGTGACGCGCCGGTGACGGAGGGGCGCGGTGGATCCATCAAGAGATTCGCTGGGCGCGAAGGCGACAGAGCTGGGCACGGCAAGATACGGTGAGATCGGGGTGGGGGGGATCATCATCGGATGCATGCCATGCCATGCGAGCGACGACGGTGAGTGACGTGGGCGCGCTGTCCAGACTGCCGCTCTCGCCGATGCTCGCGGTGGCAGTGGCAGGGCAATGCTCGTGGTGCCGAGACCCGAGAAGGGCTCCACCAGAAAACAAACAAAGGTCCTGTTTAGATTAAATTTTTTTTTTCAAATTCTACTATGTAAAAAAAAAATTTCATCAAATCAAAATACCGGCACATGCATGGAGTACTAAATATAGATGAAATAAAAAATTAATTGCACAGTTTAGATGTACTTTGCGAGACGAATTTTTTGAGCCTAGTTAGACCATGGTAGAACAATATTTACCACAAACAAACGAAAAGTGCTACAGTGCTTTTCAGTTCAGAACAGTGACAATTTTTAGGATCTAAACACACCCAAAGGTCTCTCTCGCGCTCTGGCCAGACTGGCCTGGCCTCTAGCGGATCGCAGCAGCGGACGGGCAGTCGGGCACCACCACCCTGCACTTTTTTTCTTTTTTTTTTATAAGACCACCCTGCACTTTTGACTGTTTCATTCAATAGCAAATAGTACAGTACACACTCGTAGTCCGGCACTACGTACGTGCGTACACTTCGTATTGTCCATTGTGTTACTACTAGTACCGAGTACGCATGCGGTAGGCAGAATGTTAACCGATCGACCAGAGGTGATCGTATGGGCCAGCGGGTATACGGATGGACCTACTAGTACTTCTGAAGTCTCAATCCACGACGACGTGCCATCAACTGCATGTTGCATGCGAACGGTCGAACAGACAGTCCCCCGAGAAGTGGATCTGGCTGTCCAGCTGTAAGGACCGACAGTGTCCAGCCAGTGTCGTTCCTTGTTAGATGCATGCATATATGGCGTGAGGACCATCTCCAATGGATTATGTATTCAACATGACTATTACTGTTCTAATCACCTTCTACTCTATTTACAATAGTGTTTTGTAACTGTTTATTTGAACAATCCACTGAAGATAGCCCACACGTCAGCCACCCAAAAACAACCGATGCTACAGCAGCGGATGGCCAATTGGCCATAGACCACCATTCACCTCGTATGACGGATCTAGATGAAACTAATGGGAGGCTAGCTACTTCTTCTTTTTTCTCTTTCTAAAAACCCGAAATTTGCAAAAAAAAAAAAAAAAACTTACGAGCATAGACCAAGCCGATATGACTGAATAGACCGAATGCATGCCCAACCGTGGATCGGAATCGTCTGCTACTGATGAGCATCTGACCAGTGGGCCAGGGGCTGGAAAAACAAATGCGGCGAGTGGGAGGCCCCATCTGTCAGCAGCATCGTGCACGTTTCCAAAAAAAAAAAAACTGGCCAGGTTAGGAGGTCAGTGCTCGCTCCATTGGACCCGGGCCTAGCTTTTGACTGGTGGCGCCATGTCCTCTCGCCATTGTCTGCATGCAGTGATCCAGGAACGAGCAAGCAAGCACATCGACTCCCTCCCATCCCATCTCTCTCTCATAAATACCTGGTCGGTCTCTCTCCTGGCCTCCCGTTTCAACAAAAACGCATGCATGCGCAGTGAATTCCACCACTCGCCGATCAGTCTCTGCTTTGGCCCGGCCGGTAGCGGTAGATCATCCAGGAGCAGTCGACTGGAATAATAACTGGGGCAGGAGGCGAATGGCGACCATGAAGCTGGGTTCCAAGCCGGAGATATTCGTCCTCGAAGACCTCACATGGTTATCTCGATTTCTCGTTTAATTTGTTGTGTCGATTTTAGATATATAATATATTCCTATATCTTGTGGCACAGTAAACCCTAAATTTTGTTCATCCAAATCGCCTTCGTCTCAGAATATTATCTCCATTCATAGTTTTTTAATCGTAATATTTCTATCATCGTTTTTTTATTGCAACGTCTCTGTTCATCTTACGTCGAATTTAGGAGTGAATTTCTCGCCGGCTGTGATGTCACATTGCATGAGGTTTCAATGGATTTTAATTAATATGAGAACAATGCTTGCGCGCTGTCCATTTCTAACGAATCAGCTAGTTTACTTATCTTCATCAGATCGAGCGTTCCCCCTGCCGAGTTCCAAGATTTCACAGTTTCACCTTGATCTTATTGTTCCCAGGAGATGCACGACCGAGCTGGAGAGTGACGTTGTTGTCGAAGTAGGAGAGATGTCATTTTACCTCCACAAGGTTAGTCCTAAAATTAAATACCGGCGGTGTCGTCTTTGCCTCATTCTTATCGTCTTGGTCATGCATGCATGCAGTTCCCGCTGCTGAGCCGCAGCGGCGTGCTGCAGCGGATGATCAGCGAGTACCAGGCTCCGGAGGACGGCGGCGGCGGCATGTGCACGCTGCAGCTGGACGACATCCCCGGCGGCGCCAAGGCGTTCGAGCTGGCGGCCAAGTTCTGCTACGACGTCAAGATCGAGCTCAACGCGCTCAACGTGGTGTGCCTCCGCTGCGCCGCCGAGTACCTGCGCATGACGGACGACTACGCGGAGGGCAACCTCATCACGCAGGCCGAGTCGTTCCTGGCGGACGTGCTCGCCAACTGGAAGGACTCCATCAAGGCGCTGGAGACGTGCGAGGGCGTGCTCCCCACCGCCGAGGACCTGCACCTCGTCTCCCGCTGCATCACCGCGCTGGCCTCCAAGGCCTGCGCCTCCGACGCCGCCGCGCCGCTGCTCAGGAACGCCGCCAGCGTCGACAAGGACGCGCTCTGGAACGGCATCCGGTCGGGGGACACGGCGTCGTCCGCCGCGGCGATGGACTGGTGGTACGAGGACGTGTCGTTCCTCAGCCTGCCCATGTTCAAGCGGCTCATTCAGGCCATGGAGGCCAAGGGCATGCGCGACGAGAGCATCGCCGGCGCCATCATGTTCTACGCGGGGCGGTTCCTCCCGGGGCTGAAGCGCAACACCAGCTTCAGCAACGCGCTGGCCAGCTACGCGGCCGACGGCGGCGGCATGAGCAGCCGCAACGTCACGCCGCGCGCCGCCAGCGTGTCGGCGCCGTCGGAGGGCGACCAGAGGTACTTCCTGGAGGAGATCGTGGCGCTGCTGCCGACCAAGAAGGGCGTGGCGTCCACCAAGTTCCTGCTGGGGATGCTGCGCACCGCGATGCTCCTCCACGCCAGCCCGCTCTGCCGGGAGAACCTGGAGCGCCGGATCGGTGCGCAGCTGGAGGACGCGTCGCTGGACGACCTGCTCGTGCCCAACCTCGGCTACCACGTCGAGACGCTCTACGACATCGACTGCGTGCAGCGCATCCTGGACTACTTCATGTCGTCGACGGACGGCATCGGGACGGGGTACACGTCGCCGGCGCTGGCGGAGGAGGGCGGCGGCGGCGGCAGCATCGGGGTGCCCCCGAGCGGGACGCCGTCGGCGGCGCTGTCGCCGATCACCATGGTGGCCAAGCTCATGGACGGTTTCCTCGCGGAGGTCGCGCCGGACACCAACCTGAAGCTGGCCAAGTTCCAGGCGCTCGCAGCCGTGGTGCCCGACTACGCGCGCCCCGTCGATGACGGCATCTACCGCGCCATCGACATATACCTCAAGGTACCAACCAACCACATCGCGACGCCGGTGCGAGCTGCCTGTCTAACATTCACGTTTAGTACGCTCGTGATCTCATCGGCGCTTTATCGCAGTCGCACCCGTGGCTGTCGGAATCGGAGAGGGAGCAGCTGTGCCGGCTGATGAACTGCCAGAAGCTGTCGCTGGAGGCGTGCACGCACGCGGCGCAGAACGAGCGGCTGCCGCTGCGGGTGGTGGTGCAGGTGCTCTTCTTCGAGCAGCTCCGCCTACGCACGTCCATCGCTGGCTGGTTCTTCGTGTCCGACAACGCGGCGGGGGGCGGCGGATCGCGCGCACACGGCGGCAGCGCCATCGTCCCCAAGGGCGCCGCGGCAGCCGCGACCAGCGTGCAGGCGGAGTCCGACAGCGACGACGCGGAGGGCGACGTGCCGGAGGGGAAGCAAGAGAACATGACCGACGTGAAAGCGCGGGTGTCGGAGCTGGAGAAGGAGTGCAAGAGCATGAAGCAGGAGATCCGGCGGCTCGGGAAGCCCCGGAGGTCGTGGAGCCTCCTCACCAGGAAGTGCGGCTTCGGGGCCAAGGTGCAACAAGCGCAGCCCGCCATGAGCGGCAAATAGATGCGATTCTTTTTCCCCCCTTTCATTTGTTTGTTAGGATGGAGTCTCGATGTGATTCCCAAGTCTTATCATATCATCTGTTTGCTAACAGTTTCTGAGCTAGCTAGCCCCAGTGTTCTGCAATAATTACGTGTCGAACTGACGACGCTTTGCACAATTGCACGGGTGATAATAAACTAGCTTTAGCACGGCCTAGCAATCTTTTTTCATATTAGAGCCCTGGAATGTTTGTCCCCTACTGCTACAATATCTCAACCTTTGACAGAAAGATGCAGTGAAGCAGACAAAAAGAGCATGAACCGAGTATGCACTTCAACAAGAATTTCAGTCAGCACCAAGTGGTTTCAAGCGGTGCAAAGAATCACCCAAGATCCAAAGACCAACTCAATCGCCTCGTCAGTTAAGGGTAAAAATCAGGTAGTATTACACCAAAAAAAGTTACCTATAAGCAAATCTGAACCTAGGTAGAAGATAAAGCTTCGGTAGGATATGCAGTATATATATATTACATTAAGGAAAGAAGGCTATAAGCTAGTATAAGTAATCTCAGAGACGCACAGCTGCGTGGGGATATACAAGGCGCCGTCACCGATTGCCAAACCCTCTCTCCACACTGATTGTCAAACGATGTCTCTTCCACTCAGCAAAGCAGCTCTATCAAAAGGCATTCCTCATAGCACCACGGGCCGCCTCACGTTTCATTTCTGCAGCTTTTCCACTTCCACGGAAGTACATATATACTTGCTGCATTTCCGCAAGTTCAGGATAATAACATCTCAGAACATATCAAAATTTGAAGAGAGATTATGATGCATAAGACTATAAGAGTAACTATGCACACAGACACCATGTTCCTAAGAAATGTCTCTACATATCAGCTCCAGGAGCAACGGAAGATAAAACCGGTACCCACCTGGATAACAACAATGCTGAGCAGTGATTCAAGGCAGAACATTCCAAATCCAATGAAGTAAAATATCTGCCAAGGACAAATGTGAAAAATAGTTAAATGAGTGAGCAGTTAGCAGACATTATGTGAACTTGGCTTATTCATGAACAATTAATATATATTTCATCAAAAGCACCAGGTACTGCCAAGCCTGAAGGGTGGTGCAACATGCACGGGGTCCATAAAAAATTTAAAGGCTAGAATGCTAGATCATGTATAGGTAGGGATCCCTCATATCTCGATGTTTTGCTAGGCACCATATACTCCCTCTGTCATAAAATATATAGTATTCTCCCTCTGTCCTAAGTCAAATTATTTTAAGTTTGACCAAATTTATAGAGAAGATTATTAACATTTACCATATCAAGGAAGTAAACTATGAAAATATGTTTGAAAGTAGATCCAATTATGCATATTTGATATCATAAATATTATTGTTCTATTTTATAAATTCAGTCAAAATTTTGACTTAGGACACACAGAATCCCTTGTATCCCCTTGAATTAGAGCCAAAGTCAGGCAGCGGACTTACCCCAACTATAACACTCTTGCCTATGACATCAATAGCCGGTAAGATTCCACTGTAGGAACAAAGTTTAGAAAAGTAATCAGACATTAAATTATAGCGAGTTGCAGAGTTGTACGCAGATAATAACTGGAAATATAGTTGCTACCGTGTTCATGGCACTTTACAGCAGCAATATAAATGGTCAAGATAACCTAAATTTGAGCAGCAGTACCAGGTGACTACTTAAAAATAACTACCTCCAGATTGAATTATATGACACTCCAGACAGCCAAAATGATCTGCACTTAGTAGTATTTGGCTGTCGGAAAAATCAAATAATCAAAGACCGGAGGGAGTGCAGATTAGTCGAAGAAAAGGTGTGGTAGAAGACCAAGAACTCACAATTTGGTACATGACCATAGTACTTCAAAATACACTAAGGCTCGTGAAGCACATGCAAAGGGCAGTAGTAAATTTGGTCACAGTGTAAAATGGCACCAGTAGCCTCAATCCTTTCAGGATCCAAGCAGTGCCCTCTTATCCTCAAGTAACTATCAGATTTGTGTATGGACCAACAAATTGTAGCTTCACTTATAAAAGGATGAAATCTAAAACATGTTACACTTACGCCAAAGATTTTCCTTTGAAAGGAAATGGAGGAGCCACAGCTGACCAGACACAGAACAGTATATGGAGCTGGAAGGGGTAGAGATTATTAGCAAGGAGTGAAATATATATATTTTTATTAATTTGACATATGAAATGATGATAAGCTTACCAGGTAAAACAAGAAAAACCAGCCAAACTTCAAAGCACTTTCAGTCCTGTAATACACATTTCAAATAAGACGATATGTTAAACAGCTGCACATGCAATGTGATAAACTGCATGAATAGTGAAAGCAGAAACAAGCACACAACCTCATTGCATTATAAAGTGGGCGATACCATAGAACATAAGCCCCAGGGACACCAGAGATGAAGTAGATGATTGCTAGTAACCAGATCATGACACCTGTTCAAGTGAGCCACTGGATTAGCTCCAAGTTGGTAGCAAGTGTTTCACAAGATGTAGAAATGTAGTCCACCATACGCGATACCTTCTCCTTTAATCCATGCTGCTGTAGTTGCAATGATGTTCCAAAAAAGGCAGGCTGTCAATCCTGCATAACATCAAAGTTTGCACAAATGAGGACCTTGGTGAGCACAGAGCCCTCATCTCCCATATTTAGTCTGCTCATCATCTGAGCTTACCACTAAACATTAGACAGAAGTCCTGATTACAAACTACAAATTGTAAAAATCTCTTTGGATATTGTTTGATGATGTTCAGAAATTAAAGCCAGCCCAAAACAAGAGCAATATGGTTTAGATGTAAATCAAGGAATGACAGGATGCACCATCAAGAACTGCATTTCAGAAACAAGGTTGAGGCTTGAATCTATCTGAAATCAAGGAATGTACAGGATGCACTATCAAGAACTGCATTTTGGAAACAAGGTTGAGGCTTGAATCTATCTGAAATTCACTATCTCAAAAGGCATATGCCCCCAGAACAAGCAAAACTTTTTAAACCAAATCCATTTGAGATATACCTCAGTGTTACAAGATTAAGGGGAGCGATTAAAGGTCTAAATAGTCCTTGATTCACCATGCATTCTAAAGTCATGTCCCTAGTGGGATGGATGCCTGCCAAAACTACTTGTATGCAGCCCAAATAAAAACAAACCCTTCATGCTGCCCAGTTAAAAAGGAAATTTGCATGCCACCCAATTAAGAAGGAACCAAGCACAGGGAAGGTAAAGCAAAGGGTATTTTTTAGACCCATCCGAACTCAAGAATAGCTATATTTTCGAACAAAATTTGAACACTAGAACTGGCTATATTCTAGGATGGAGGAAGCAGTTCACTTCTTTTATCAAGCTATGTCTGACAAGCGAGTAACCAATGCTTACCCAGTAGTGAAGAAAATGCCAGGTACTGCATCCTTTGTAGGTGAATTGGTATCTCATTTGAAATGTCATGATGAATAATGGGCATAAAGGGTGGCCAGTTCTTATCCTCAATGACAATACCAGCTGCCAAAATAAAGGAAAAAGGCATATTATTGAAAGACAGACCTAACAATTAATATGACTCACAGATTGACACCATGAAAATAAGCAACAAATTAGCTTAACTACTAATTCTTAGAGAGAATGTGAAAAACTGATGTAGCTTTTTGCAAGAATGGAGCACAAAGCAACATTTTAAACAAAGGAGCCTTTCTAAACCACCAATGGGCACAAAAAAAAAAAACTCGACCTGCGGGGGGTAAGACAGCCCCCGGGCATATTTTTAAGAAGAAGATCTTCTCACGCAGATCGAGAAAACCCCCGAACCCCTGCCCCACCCTTACATAGCGGCACCGTAGCCCGTGTGAGACGACCAACGACCTGGGCCGGTCCTTAGACCTATGCTTTGGCATGGGACAGACGAGTGGATTTTTTTAACCACAACCTGAAATTCGCTCCCACGGGGAGTCGAACCCAGGACCTGATGAGTGCCATCAGAGCCACCTAACCAACTCAGCTAGGGACCCCTTGGCCAATGGGCACAAAAAAGAGTAAACTAAAGGCGCAGCCCCATACTCAATCTCCTTAAGCACAGGTTGTTTATCACATAAATTACTAGACCGCTCAAAAGAACTTCATATAAATCTGTCATTGAAAAACTGACAATTTTACACCATCACGTGATTTCTGTCATAATTTTTTCATTAGATATGTCAACCCCAGATATAAGCAATAATGTACCTCTGGCTGCAGCGTCCTCCTTTCTTTTTAGTTCCTGAGTGTCAAAGGAACAAAAAGAAGAAAATTAGGATTCGCATGGAAGAGATGACACATAGGTGAATGACTAATGGATATATGTTTCAACTATATAAAACATTGCTGAAGCAACTTTTCCTTCTTTGAGTAAAACTGGTTACACAATACAATCTTCTAAAAAGGACAGATTAGTAGAACTGTTGGCAACAATGCACAGTTTGCACATACATTGTTACCCTTCACCTAATAGCATTGCCATGGCGGCATGAGATGCTATTTTCTCAACATTACTCATTTTTAAAAAGTTTCAACCCAAAGGTGCGCATATGGTCATTCAAACAATGGTTAGGAGCAGTCTGTTAAGTGTGTCAAGGCAACTTTAGATGAATAACTCCCATACTGCACCATGGTTACTGTTGCAATAACTCTGGAAAAGTAAAGTGTATGTAACATTTTGCTGGCTTTGTACAACTACATAATTAAGCTCAATAAAACCACGATATCCAGAAGTCTTTGCAAGATATCATCCAGGGTACTCCAGGATTTTATCCAGGAGAGGCATTGACTATTGAATGCAGTATAACCACTTCATGAATTCGTAAACACATTGCTTGATAAAAAGAACAGGGCACATAGGATAACATGCGGGTGGGGTGTATAGTTGTGGTTTGAATTTCTGATCACAAAGGCACATACCCTTTCCCGTTTGTTTAGCTCAGCCTCTTTTGCCTGCAGTTCTTTCTCCTTTTTACTTAGGTCCTACATTTACATACAGAATAATCAAACAACCATAAACACAGCAAAGAAATAATATCTGAAATTTATTTTGGAACAAAAACATCTAGAAAAATTAGTATGACTTCCGCAGCTTGATTAATAATATTATACGTGCCCTTCTGAGAAATTAATCCGAGCATATGAGCAGCAGTATGTATTCACAGTGTTGACGCGAAAGAGCATGGTGATAAGATTTTTCTTAGGCAGGACAGATATTGTAAAATATGAATCCCCCAATAATAATAATTAATAACAGACTCAATGGAAGTCCATGTACCTTAGTTGAGTCAAGAGGTATGTCCACTGTTGCACCACGATCATTGTAGAAGCCTGCTGGTTCATGGGGAAGAGGTGGCATCCGAGAATTAGAAGCAGGAGGTACACTTCCTCCCTGCAGGACAGGATACATTTAGAATACCAACCAAACAATCTTAAAGAAATCAGGGTCCAGCAGGAAGCCTGATTTGTATTATCAACAAGATATCAGAAAACCATTGCCTTAAGACTCAGAATTGGCACTTTGGCAGTATCGTACGTGTTAGATGGAACACAACAAGCATGGCCTATAGTCTACGGAGTCCCATATACAACTTAAAACGCACAATAAACTTCGGCAAACACCTGATGCTACAAACAGCGCTCAATTAACTATTTATACCATTTATTTTAACATATTGCATCTTATGACTATTGATGCCAACAGAGTTCTCACACATCCACTACAATGAATAGGTCGTAATATAACCCCACAAACCCAAGGCTGACAAACCCAAGCAGCAACTTCCAAATTTAAGCATCATTTCTCCCTCGAAAACCCCAGAATAGATACATGCACGGCACAACTAAGCCCAATTGTCGAATCAACGAACACCACGCAAGCACAAGAGAAAACAGGTACCGCAGTAACCGCACCCCAAAATCCTAAACCATCAACTCTAGCGCCAACAATTCGGCAGATCCGAGCACCCAGCACCATCTACTAGTCCCAACGAAGCACCCCGGCAAGAAACCAGCGCCTACGACCTCAAAGGCTCACAAGCCCGGAGCCAAACCCCATTTCTGCACCCAAGCAAGCGAGGAACACAAGCTTCCACAAGGCTAGTAGATGAATCGCGCCTAGAGTGGGGAGCAATCGCCACCCAGCTGCAACAATTACACCGATTGCTCACCGCAAAGGGGTTGACGTCGTCCTCATCGAACGGGTTGCGGTCGTACCTCCCCGCCATGGCCGCCTCCTCCTACTTCGGCAGCTGAGGCGGCGGCGGGGCCTCCGGCGGCGAGGGAAGGAAGGCGAGCAGCAAGAGCACGGAGGCGGAGTCCGACCTTCAACGTGACGGTGGCGACCAACTGCTACACGCTGCGCGGCCGCCGCTTTTATTTTAGCCTTTGCCGGTGTTGTTTACTTGACGAAGTGGGTTTGGAATTTCGGAGTTGCTCGGGGTGCCAATTTTATACTACATCTACATGGTTGCGTTCCCAGGTTGACCTGCGCGTTCTTGTGGTGCGACCGACAGGTGGGGTCGGTCTGGCAGCTGGGTCGCCCGGCAAGGTGGAACAAATGGTTGTAGGACAGTAATGGCGTCTATCTCTGCTGGACAGGAGAGGTGTCAGCGGTTACCGACGAGTACTTTCAGGTTTAATTGTCGGGTATGTCTCCGTGTGGCCGTGATTTTGCATAATCGTTTGTCACATCCTCTGGCATTTAGATAGTATAAACCGATAAACGTAATGACAGCTTCAATATCTCAGTTTCCCTCTGTCTCCGCACACGTAACAATAACGGTCCATGTTTGTACATTGTTTAGTGTGGGCTGCTTTGGACCCACATATCTGGACTGTATTAGCCGACCTATTTGTGTTTTTTTTATAAGGGGACCTATTTGTGTTACCTTTCTTTATTCATGGTGATGCTCTTAAATTTAAATAGGCAACTCCGATATTGCATGTTGATTTTCGTTTCAAAGCTCGTAGCTTGGATTTGAGTTGCTTCTTTCTGGGCAACCATTCATGTTTCGTGCGACCTCGTTTAACTCGTCCTACAACCAAACGATATTTCAACTATGGATGTCCTACAGACTATGGATGTGGTTGTCTTCATGAATTCACATGCGGCACTGACGTATATGCCACCGTGGATATTAATCCTCACTGGCTATATGTCAAAGCTTGTCAAAATTTGAAATGTATGCAAAACTGTTTCAGTTTTAGTTGCCTGAATTCATTTCAAACCTGTCAAAAATTATGTTTAATTCATTGATGCCAAGAAGGGGTAAAATCGCTGCTAAAAGTAGAGGCAAATCCGCAATGGTATTATAGTCTTTCCATAGGTGAGTTGACATCTTCATTTTGGAAAACCATGAGCAAAACCACAAAGTTAAAAACAATAAAGGCAAAATCACTACTACACTCCAAAGCGATGGCATTGAATGCCAGAGCCTCAATGCATTAAGATCAGTATATAAGCTAGCAAAACTACGTCTCAGAGACATCAAGCCAGAGTTCCGAGACCGGTGCCGGTTGTGGCACAGAAGCCTCCCTTCACCAAACTGCTCCCCGCAAAAATTGCAGTCCTTCCAGAAACAATGACTACAGGGAAAATTCAGTATCAGAACAAAACAGTCGAGCACAGAAACACAAAACAAACTTTGGTTAAAATGACTGACCAGATCCAGTGATGTGCTGAGCTTATCGCCTGCTTGTCTTTCCAAGTGTGCGCTTCCCAGAGAACAGATGCTTTGGTTTCAAAGTGGGGATAACGCGGTCAGCCTCTCCACGGCGAGCATCCTTGTTCCTCTTCTTGGTAGCATCCTTAGCTTTCTTGATTGCCTTCTTCTTCTGCTCAGAGTCCTTGAATCCTTCTCCAGGAATGACCTCCTCAGGAGCCCGTGACCTCGACCTAGATCTTGACCTTAGTCGTAGTTTCTTGTTCGATTGCTGTCCATCTATCTCCATGTCATCTCCATCAACAGCAACTCTGCTCAGTGACCTCTCACGCTTGCGGCCCCTGGACTGGCTGCGAACTCTATTGATGGCTGCACTAGGATCCACATCCATGGAAGAAAGCTGCCTCCGCATCCTGTCAGTAGTGAATTTCCTATCTTTGTCAAACTTCCTAGGAACAATAGGACGGCTTTCTGCAGTTCTTTTCTTCATTCTATGCTCTTGGATGAGTAGTGCCTTCTTTTTCCTAATCTGAGCCAAAATATCCTTCTGTTCCTCAGTTAATTCATGTCCATCAATCTCAAAAGCATCTTGTGCAGCCTGCTCTTCCAGACGAAGCCCCTCTTCTCTTTCCAACTCTTCACACCTTTCCAGGATATCCGGATCCAGAAAATCAGCAACATTATGACCATCCATTATCTCGGGAAGAATATCTTCCTTCCATTCATCGTTGGCCAATATATAATGTTTCTTGAGACTTGCAGAATAGACCCCAGCACCTCCATTCTCATTCTCAAGGTCCTTCTCAAGTTTTTTCTTTTCCTTTGCAGCAGCATTCTCCCTAGCTTCCAGAACAGCTTGAGGGATGCAAACAGGCCTCTCTTTGTTGTCACGAGGCTTTGGAACAGCAACATGAAACCTATTCAAGCAATCAACCATCTTCTTTGATTTCATCTTCACATCCACCCTCTGTTCAAGAAGCCTCTCACATGCAGCATTTTTAACAGCAATTACGCCGTCATCTGTTAAAGTGCTCATAGTCAACAAAACACCCTCTTCATTAGGATCGCCAGCTTGGGTTATAGTCTTCATAGCCTCCTCCTTCATCTCCATTACAAGCTTCATGTCATCTTCAGAGAGCCCTTCAAGAGGCTGCACGTCAGTCTTGTTGCACACAATGACCAGAGGCTTGTTCATGAACAGAGACTTTATGCTGTGGAAGAGGGCAGCTTGCTGAGCGATACTGTACCCACAGGATCCAGAAATGTCCAGAAAGAACAACACCGCAGCCCTCAAGTGTGCCAGAGCCGTGATGCTGCACATTTCTATGATGTTCCTATCCTCAAAAGGCCGATCAAGGATACCCGGTGTGTCTATCACTTGGTAGCGCAGGTACTTGTAATCTGTATGACCAACAAACAGGGATTTTGTTGTAAAGGCATAAGGCTGGACGTCCACGTCTGCCCTTGTAATCTTGTTCATGAAAGAACTCTTCCCCACATTTGGATAACCACAAAACAGCACGGTACGGGTGTTTGGGTCAATGGACGGCAGCCTGGCCATGTGCTGTCTGATCTGCTCTAAGTATGCCAAACTGGGACTGATCCTCTTCACAACAGTGCACATGCGACCTAGCGCAGCAACCTTCAGGCACTTGCACCGGTAGAGGGAGTCTCCATACTTGAGCAGCCTCAAGTAGTCCTTGGATATCTTTGCAATGATGTTCCTAGCGGTGTTGATCTGACCCAAGGCAAGTTTGTAGTGATCCTTGTTGTAGAGCACATGGAGGAGATCACCATAGAAAGGGTGGATGTCATCCAGTCGAGGAAACTCATCAATGATGGTGGATAGTTTTTCATAGAAGTTCTGCTGGGAATACCTAACCTTGCGCATATAAAACTGGCGAATGCGGGAGATAGCATATCCCTTGTGGACAACAGTCGGTGTCTGCCTTTGAGTGCGGGACAGGATTATGTCAATGAAGTCCTTCCCTGGAGGTACAACAGTAATCTTCTTGAAATTGTACTGCACCATCTTGTGGATACAAAGCTTGGCTACCTATTCCTATACAACAAGAAACACATGTGAGTGCTATATAGCACCATAACAAGCAATAAGAAATTCTAAAATGTGAAATTACAAAAGTGACAAACAACCTTGTTTTGAAATAATCATCACAAAGGATGAAAGGATTAATATGAAACTCTGTATGCTACTAGTATAGATTAAGTTGACGACAAAAAAATCAGACCAACATAAAATACAAACAGATTTCCATATTAAACTTGGACAAGCTATTTGCGCAGCACAGGGAGCAACTACAGCTTTAGAAAAATGCATGGCAATGTATCAATTTAAATCACACAGCACCTTGCTATGACATGCTGCAATAATACTAACAGAACGAAAAAGCAGACGAAACTGGTATTGGCAAGGCAGCACAGATCCTATTGCACCACCACCTATTCAATGCATTGGAGAACACCGCAGAAAGCAAGCTTGATTTATTTTACTGAAGCTAAGATAAGAAAAAGCAAGATGGCCATAAGAGACTACAAGCACCCATTGCAACGTTAACAAAAGAACAATCGTGATTGTGCATAAAGTCCACATAATCAGGAACGCAAAATTAATTGAGGGTTTGGGGTCATGCTCGAACGGACACTGTAGTATTCGTAAACCCAATCTGAACCTTAATTCTCGCATGTCACACCTAAGCACCAGGAAATCGGTCCCTATCCGCTAAGAATCCATGATCCATAGAACAAGCGAATCTCGCACAAGATCATGAAAACTATATCTAACCCTCAACAAAATTCTAGAAGGGCCCGGTCGATAGAACCACGCGCACAAGAGAGGAGAACGTATGCGAGCACAGGGTTGCTACTCACCTTGTGATGCGGCCGGAGGAAGAGGACAGACTTGTTGGCGGGAGAGGAAGAGCGCCACCCTCTCGGGTAGCTGGTGGAGCCGTGGAGGGACTAGGGAGGCGGCGCAGACGTCCCCCTCAAGCGGCGGACTGGGAGAAGAGAGAGGGTTTAGGTGGCTGCGCGTTGATGGGCTGGGCTTCGTTCGGCTTATTTAGACATTTCCCGTAACGGGCCGCGCAGCCCACTTATCGCTGCTGCGGCGGCGACGTCTCCAGACTCGTCCACGGCACGGCGGCTCACGCGGCCTCGCCCCACTACTCCACCAGTCGTCTTCCCCCTTCTTCCCGCCGTCGTGGAGACTGGAGAGGACGTCCCCGCGGCTGGCACGGTGCCTCCCGCCGCTTCCTGACGGTCCGGCCCCTCAGCTTCCCCGTGAGTTTACCACAGTTTGTCAGGCCTCCCAAGCTAGCCCTGCTGATTGCTCGCCCAGCTCGCGGTAGTTGTTGCGCTGATTCGCTGTCTCCTGAGCTGCTCTAGGATTCGGAGGGAGCAGGGCCAGCTGCGACGATGTTGTCCAGGATCTCACGGATCGGAGCGCGGCTCCTGCGCGAGGCTAAAGCCGAGACGAGAGCTGGTCGGTGCCTTCGCTTTCCTCTTGTTCATTTCTCTCTATTACTGGTGGGTGGGTGGCCTACAATCAATGGGGGTGAAATTTTGCCAAGCCCATGGTTTGGCAGAACGTTAATCTTGCGGTGGATGCTATGTATGGCTAATGTTGCAGGCTCGGTGCCTCCTCGTCTATGGTTAATTGTTCTTACTTTTGTCTGGCAGGACACTTGATTAGCAGTCAAGGCAGTTTGTATCAACGTCATGTAAATCGGCATTCAGCCCCAGTGGTAACTCCTGTACTATCGTTGGTAAGAACTAAAGATTGGTAGTGAAGGATTTTATTTATTTAAGCAGTGTCCCGTGTCAACCTCTGTTTTGGGCCATATCCATTGTTTTCATGATTTGGTTTCTTTTCTATAAATATATTTATGCATTCTGAAATGTCTATCGCAATTTGCAAATAATGATTGTGTTAGGGCTCTGGTTGACATTTTTTTTCTTCAGTCAGTTTTTTAGAAATCTGCAAGAAACTAGCCTTTTGAACTGCAGGAGTGATGATTCATCTCAAGTTTATTTCATTGCATGTTTATACTTCTTTTCAGAGGAACGTCCTATTTTCAACTGCAACAAGTGGTGGTCCGGATGAAAGCAGTCAGGAAAAGTAAGTGCATCTGTCTCTTGTTTCGTCCTCTTACATACCATGAAATTTGAACTCCTGGTCATCTTTTTATCTTGGAACATGTAGCAGCTTAGTCCAGATCTTTCTAACAAAAAATGTTTTATTAATGTTGTCTCTCCTTTGAGGAGCTGATCGTTCCACATCTAGAGGAATAACTACTGTGAAGCATAGTGTGACCTGTTTTACTGAATGTATTCTGCTTTCAACAATTATTTTGGGTAGATGCAGTCCTCTGATGAGTGATGAGCGCATTTTTCTCTGCACACAGAATCTCTGTAACATTTGTCAACAAGGATGGCTCAGAAAAGACAATCAGTGTTCCAGTTGGAATGTCCATGTTAGAAGCTGCTCATGAAAATGACATAGAGCTTGAAGGTGCAATTTATATTTCGAAACTGCCAGTATGATTCTATAGTCAGTGTATGCTTGGTGATAGGAACATGGATCATCTTCTATCTATATATAAACAAACTTATTATGGGGCTGTTTGGTTGCTGAGCCTCGCCCCTAGCCAGGCCACGGTAGAACAGGGCCTTTGTTTGGTCAAGCGGGCTGTTCGCGTAGCCAGGCCCAGCTAATGCAATCCGAGCCCCGCAGGGTGGCTCCAGCAAAACGGTGGAATCGGCCGTTCTTTTCTGGCCTGGCTATCTACGCGCACGCCCGCGCTCCACGAGGCCATCAGCTCTCCGCCGCCACGCCCCTCCTCCGCTCGCCCCCCGCGCCTCACCGCCGTCCGCCGCCGCGAGACCACTTCCGCTGGTCACGCCGCCCTCCCCCCTGCCTCTACTCGCCGCCTCGCTTCCCAGTCGTCCTCCGCTGCGTGGCCTCTTCCGCCCATCTGCTCGGATCCAGAGCGGGAGAGGCAGCCGAGCTCTGTCTTCGCCGCGAGGACGTGGAGCCGGCGCGGGGTCGGCGGCCACAAGGACGGGAGCTCCCCATCCCGTCGGCCCGCCGCTCGTCGAGGCTCCCCCTCCCGCCCCTCTCAGGCACGCCGCCCGCTGCCTCTCTCCTTTTCCCGTCCAGCGTGCCGGCCGCCGCCCCTCTCCTTCCCATCCGCTGCAGCTGCAAGAGCAGCGGCTGGTCGAGGAGCTCCCACGACGAGGAGCGCAGGTGTCATCGTCGGAGGGCGGATCTTGCCGCAGTCGCGTGCCGCCTCCCCCAACGCTGTGCCCGTCGCCGTTCTCCGCCGTCGTCCTCCTCTCCTCCAACGTGGTGGTTGCGACAGTGCCGAGGCCGTCTTCGTCGTCTTCGTTGTCGGGCGACGGCGGCAAAGGTGGGAGAGTGCAGGAGGGGACGGTGAGCAACCAAACAGGAGCCAAAGTCTGGACGAGCTACGCAGGGATTGCAACCAAACAGAGTCAATTTGAGTGCAATGGCCCATGGTGGCCTAGCCACAACTAGGCTGGCCAGGGGAGGGAGCCGGGCTACAGATAAACAAGCAACCAAACAGACCCTATGTTCAATCACCCGACTTCATGGTTTTACCATTTTTCATAATTATGTATTTTATTTAGTTCTTCGCACCTTTTTTATGTTGTGTTATAAACTGTAGTTAATGATAACATTCCTTGCTATCATGGATACTGCAGGAGCATGTGAGGGCTCACTTGCGTGCTCTACTTGTCATGTAATAGTAATGGTATGCTAATTCAATTTTTCATTATTATTACAATTATTAATGTATTTTCTATTTTATATATGCCTTTTCCCATTCTACCTGGGGCTCTGTTTCAAAGGCGCTAGGCATGGGATTTTGTTGCCTGGGCATTGCCTACCGAGCCTAGGGCTCCGGGGGGTTTCATCCCTATAGGTTTATTGTGTTGTTGTCGTGGATATTGAAGTACCGCTGCTGACTAGATTTCCCAATATTATCCAGGATGTAAACTATTATAACAAGTTGGAAGATCCAACAGATGAAGAAAATGATATGCTTGACCTTGCATTTGGGCTCACAGAAACGTAAGTCAAGATCCTTCTAACAGAATAGTTTTGGTTCACTCTTGCTGTTTTGTCCCCTGAATCTTGCTATCTCTGTATCATGAAACAAACATTTCAATGTTTTAGCTCCTGGGAGTCAATGTTTTTATTACCATTGGAGTTGAGTTGAGGTAGCAGAATAGTGGGCCTCCAACGAGTTTTCGTTGCTCTCATGGTAGTCCTGAAAGTTTCAAAAACCTATCTGCAGTCTACACCTGGTGTAATATATGTGTGCGTGAAAACTGATACAAACCCAACTCAAAGTAATTTCATAAGAAACAGCTACTCTGTCCGTTCCTGCACAGGTGGGTTACAATGGCTATTTTTTTCTCATACAATAAAACAATGCATTAGATAAATCACAGTGAAAATAAATCCCCCACCCCTAAAGAAAAAAATTACTAGGGGTGGATTGCCGTAGTTTCACACTAATCTGATTTGTTGGAACTGTATTCAGATCACGCCTTGGCTGCCAAGTGATTGCGAAGCCTGAACTTGATGGCCTGCGGCTTGCATTACCTGCAGCCACAAGAAACTTTGCGGTAGATGGCTATGTACCAAAACCACACTGAAGAGACTGTTATTTGGGAACACGGATTCTCACAGTCAATTTTGTAGCTTATAATCTGTAACTTAACTATAGCTTTGTTACTTGTAGTCCGGGTGGCTTCGGACTTTCTTTTTGATAGAGGGTTTGTTTGTCCATGAGCTCCTCGATTACTTGCAGAGACCAGTGTTTCATGTGGGCGAATAAACATTCGTTCTGTATGCATGTGTACTCAGAAACGTTTGCATCACGTTGTTTGCTTCCTAATATTTGGTTATCTGCAAAATAGGCAAGTGTTCGTAGTTTTTGTACCGCTCAGTTTTCTACTAGGCCCTACAATAAAGTGATTTGAATCAGTAGGGGTTTTCCTTCTACTATTTCTGTAATTATGTTCCAGTTGCCTCCTGTTTTGAGCCAGGCGGATGTATGGGCGGCCCGCAACTCCGACGTGTACCAAGGGCCTTTTTGTTTTGCGACCTTGTAAAGCCAAGACAAAAATTTGTTCTTGGGCTGACTCCCCATCGTGGAGTCCAGCTATAGTCAGTATTCATGAGTTCGGAGTTCTGGATTTTTTCTCTATTTCTCAGTTCGGTGGATGCTTCGTTTTTTTTGAACCAGTGCTCTATGCCATCATTAGTGAAATTGAACTCCTAGTTTTGACTCCATTAGTGTTTTCTATATCTCCTAGTGATGTTTTTATTCAAATCATCTTTGTTTTACAAATTAATGCTGTATGACTCAAAAGAAGCTTCCAAGTTTACGTACGCTGGTCTGTAATTAAATTACTACTACTATACTAACTCGTAGATGTAAGATTACATGCTAAACAAATGGGAAAATCCCATATAGAACGCTACTTTGTCCTGGCAAACTTAAATATCTCATCAGGCTAAGACCGTATAAAAATAGTACTTCTATTCACAAATATATAATGAAGTTGATTTTTTTCAAAACTTTATTTTTGTTTTATTTAAAAATTTTACTCCTTTCATCTCAAATTATAAGGATTCCACCTCTTTTTTTATTTGTCTACATTCATATAAATTCATAGATATTGATAAATCTAGACACATATTGAACACACGTATATGAAGAAAGGAATGGATCCATTTGAGAGTTAGAACCTTTATAATTTAGGATGGAGAAAGTAATAAATTATCCTTGTTTTTGTTGTCATTTAATTTATCACTAATGTAGTTTGAGTGGTTCATATTTTCACACGTTTACACAAAATTTTTAAATAAGATATTTTTAAAATGTTTAAATATTTTTTTATAAGACATGGTTAAGGGTCTAAAAAAATCAATCACAACATACATTTGTGAACAGACATGTACTGTAATATCGGTTTCTGTTTTTGATGCACTGCATGCAGAGTGTGTTCTTGATGCACTGCAGAGTGGATTGCAACTGACCGGGAAATGTCAAATAATCCGCTAGAAAAACAATATAAACTCATCCCACAGTCTGTTTCAATCTCTGTCTAAAGTGCTATGCACTCTGGTGGGAAATGCAACTCCATGACAAAATCGCATGCCATGCCATGTAGCAGCTAGTTTGGGATTACGAGCCTGCTTGATTTTATGCCAAAGGTGGTCAAGCTAAAATTTTAGCAAATCAAATTGGCTAGAAAAAAAAATTGATTCAGCCAATTTTGTACCAAACCAAACAGACCCTACCTGGAAGTCAAAGCGAGCATTGGTCGTTGGTTCAATCTGTACAGGTTACGACATGTACATAATCCATCCTAGTACTACCTAGGGTGTAACCAAAATGGCCACTTTTGTGATTGTTTCGTTTCGACTAATCTTTGTTCAGGGCGGCCCATGCAGCAAATGTGGCTAATTACAGACTGATGTACAGCCAGGCTCACATAAAACGGGGAACAAGGCTGAATGCCAGCCCAAGTCAACACAATTGTGAGACCTACTTGCAAGCCTACGACAAAATTGTAAGCTACACAACTCGGGGCACCTTTCGCCAAAAAGAATGGTATCTACTCTATCGTATGGATGAACTTCACCCGACCTGTTTCTAGATCACCACCAAGTCTTGCAATGAAAGACTTAAGTCTTGAGCAAGTTGTGCTGTTTGACCACCCCGCCTGTGCCAACAAAGGAAGTAAGGAAAATAACACAAGCATCAGGGGTAAAAACAATGACCCATTGCAGCAATTGATACGTAAATACGCAATTGAGAATGGAGTGAAAGATGATGTGTAAAGGGAAAGGGAGAGGATTACATAATCAACGGATGCAAAACTTGTTGAATCTTTTGCAAATGGTTAAAGCACCGTGTGCAACGTTGCAACCTGCATTAGAACAGCAAGATTAGTGACTTTTGTGTTATATGGTTCATTTAGTACAGCAGTCTCTCAATATGATTTCAGAACATGCCACACTCTTCAACTCACAACAGGACACAAGTTTTACAGTTAACGTCAATACCTCTGCTCAGCCTGAATGTCAACTCCAACGCCTGAACTTGCTGATAATGTCGAACGAATTACTTGTCCAAAAATCTTTATAAGATCCAGCAACATTTCCAAAGAAACCATAGCGTGCCTGCAAATTTGAGGCAAAGTAATGCTAAACCAATTGTTTTTCTAATGAAGGTTGCCAATATTAGCATGAATTAGATAATTAAGAATATTAACATGTAACGTCTTTGAAATAAGCAGTGAAATAAAACATCCAACATGTTACCTTTCAGTCTTGCTACACAGTAACCCAGCAAGAACAGGTAGAAAGCTTGAGAAAATCTCCAGGTTGAAAAGATCAAGCTTCCCTTTGAAAGCACTGACGACATCAGCTTGAACCTGCATAATCTCTTGATCATCAGTAGCTAGAAAAAAACAAAAAGATTATGAAGTACAGCCATGTCATGCATAATCATCGTACTTATAAAGAAACTTACAGCATTGTCAGGCAGCTTTGTCACAGCAGCAATTGCTCCTTTTATACCACTTTGCTCAAAGACATGCCGCATCATCTGAATACACATAACACTGAAATTATATCGACTCATAAAAAAAAGGTAGTTCATCAACATTACTTCAAAAATGAGTTTCCAACTTTCCATACATGAGCCTAAAGTGAAAGATACTAGACCATACCAGCAGGTTCATATGTTCACTATATGCCACTAATGCCACACTGACATGTTAAACACTCTAATTGTATTAAAAACCTAACAAAAATAATCTTCCCTTCACGGAATCTTCTCTATTTTTTGTAAGTTCACAGAAAATTCCTTGAAACATATGAACTGGTAAACAAAAAGAGTCACCTCCAATTTTGTCAGCCGAAGTTTTACAGCATTTATGAATTCATCATGGTTCCTCACTAAATTGATGGGAGCCATCATCTCATCCACTGTTGACAGGTCTTTTTCGTATGTTTGACTTGGCTCTGCCTGTTCATTGCAATCACTACCACATATTAATTTGAACAGAGTTTTTTTTAGAATGCTACGTAGCATGAACAAATAACAGTAAAGAAAAGCAGAACAAATTTATTTCACTTGTATTCGGTACTAAAAGTTTATGATTAATTCAATATCACTTTATCTCCAACAGGATAAACCCCTAAACATTAAAACACAAACGGTCTCATGCATTCTATCTGGTTTTTTAAAATACTTGTGCCATTACTTCTTTCTCTAAAAGTCTAATGCATGTGGCAGTCGAATCTCAGATTATAATATCAGGCACAAATATGAAAAATGAATAAGATCCAACATAGCTGCAATGGTTTAAGTGAAACAGTTGCAATTCTTACACACGGCCACTAGACTAGGAAAGCATATACAAGTCAAGATACCACTGTACAAGAGGACCACAGTAAGGTGATCACGTCTACATGACTATACTTTATGGGACATACCGAATGGGACAGAGGGTTGTCATTTTTCAATGTCCGGTCACCACAAGATCCAGTTTGTGGTGAATAATCAGTGCTAGAAGACTCTCTTTTTTCCCACCTCTCAACAAGAGACTTTGTTTTCCCCAGTGGCACAGCAACTGAAAAGAAGTTGACAGTATCATCAGAAAGCTAATTTTAGGCCATAAATGGATAATAAATTATGCCCTTGACACATCAGTTAATATGCATACGCACCTCCTCTGACATATTTGACCTTGGCAGTCTCTGTTGTTGAGCATGGAGATTCAAAGGCTGCATAAAACAGAGTTTTATTGTTATATCACCATACTAGCAGAACACCGGGGTCAATGTATAAGAATAAAGGGAAATGGCTATACATTTATCATCGTTTGACTCCAGAGGATGGTCCAGCGACACAGTTTTGTCCATTTTTTCTGCTATTTGTGCAATACCTTCACTGTCCACATCACCAAATTCTTCTTTCTTGTAACATGGAGTTAGTCCAAAGGAGAATTTTAAGTGAGACAAACCCTCTGAGCAAACATCAGGTTCAGTGAATATTGATCTTATTGATCTATTACTATCAGCAGCACTGCCACTAAGTGAGGGTTTCCTTGTGTGAACAGGAATCCGAAAATCATCTGGGACTGCAGCTGTACCCCCAGTCCCTGCATGAACACTGCTTCCTGCTTTGTCCTCTAAAATGTCTCTGGGCACAACAACTGGTGCAGAAACAGCCTGCGGTGTAGTGTAAATATCTTTCACTACTGCTGATTCTGTAAGATTGCCTTTCTTAGCAGTTGAGGAATTATTAGCTATTGCTGCACGAGATGGTAATGAAATGTCCCTCTGTCCAAAATTACGTTCCACAGATTTTGGGTTGGTGGAAGGACTATCTGCAAGCTTCATACGCCTCATCGGAGTGGAACTCTGAGTAGATGATTTGAAAGATGAATCAGGTCTTCGTGGGATAGTGCTGCTCCTATCTTTCTTGGTCCTATCTGCGCTGGCTGGAGTCAAATGTGAACTACGAACCCTGCTTTCAGCTATTACCACAGAAACAAGAGGGAGGGAAAGATCGTCACTACAAGTGTCAAGTAGTAATAAGGCAAAAGAAACATATCAATACATGGTAAAGGAAAGGAAAAATATATAAATGGTTTACCAATCCCAGATTCCTTGATTTTGTATGAATTTTTTGAATGTTTCATTGCTAAAGCAGGACTAGAATTTGCAGCACTATCAACTGGTTTCACAGGAGCATCGTCCATAGACTGCACAAGCTCAGCAAAAAAATTTGCTTTGGGCAGCACACCAAGAGCATAGGGTGCAATGAGCTGGATCAAACAATGGCAGTTAGAAGCAGCAGAAAACACATATTGCACGCAGAAACAGACACTCACTGATATGTCAGCAGCCCATAGACCCACACTCCGTTCATGGTAGGAGCATCCCAAGAGTTTCCCTTCGTAAATACTAAGGTCAGCCAAATTACTCCACCCCATGTCAACAACATCATGGCACCTTACTGGCTCCCAAGAGAATACCTGAAAAATATTCTTAGGTCCATCAGGTATAAAGCGAATAACTATCAATAAATAACATATCAAAATCAGACTTACCTTTAAGCTTTGGTCTAATCCACAGAAAAGGGTTTTACCATCTGGGTGAAAGACCATAGAACGTACACCAGTACCCTGCAGAGAGGAGTCATGTGAGCCATCAAAGAAGAGGAAGGTGAATAATCCCCGTGCTTTTTAGAGCAAGGATCAAAAACAAGTGAACAATACATATACAATCAGATGATTCAGATCTTATTTCTTAAAACTAAATCAACCATAGGAAATGTGAAGCATTGTCCTCTTAGAAAGCTCTTATGGTGCTGATTTAAAAAAAAAAAAACAGCCCTGGTGCATGAGCCCTCGCTTGTGTGGGTCTAGGGAAGGGTCAGATCCATTTTGGAGTCTATTGTATGCAGCCTTCCCTGCATTTCTGAAGGAGGCTGTTTCCACAACTTGAACCCGTTCACGTGGCAGCAACTTTACCACTGTGCCAGGGCTCCCCTTTTCTTATGGTGCTGATATGAAAGAACGAAAGAAAATATAATAATTACAGGCCAGCAAGCAAGAATATATACTGTGGTAGACTGGTAGTTAACATGCATAGAGAAAACTGTGGTAGCTACAATGCACATAGAAACATGCACAAAAAGATCAAACAGTCATAGTTCATGGTTTATCAAATTATCGATTTCGTATGAAAATTTAGCTTGATTTGATAAAATCGCTTGCAATACCTCGGGTCCAGCAGAACCTATCAATTCAAAGGTTTCTAGATCCCAAAATTTCACTGTCCGATCAGCTGAGCCTGAAAATGCCAGAAAAACTCGCTCAGGATACATTTCCACTTCTTATGCTTCACTTATACCAGATGTATCAAAAATATATATTTTTTATTCAAAGATAGGATTTTGAATTGTATGATAAAGATGTGTGAATCAAACCAATCAAATTGACTTCGCACTTTTTTTCTTGCGGTAGCATTGGGTTAAACTTTGATATCAAGATACTGTGTATAGAAAGATGTGTACCTGTGGCAAGCAAAAATTCATGAGGATGGAAATCAATGCAGTTGATTTGTCCATTGTGAAACTTGAAATCATGTAGAAGCTTTCCAGCTGTCAGATCCCACACCTTGACAATGTTATCTTCCCCTCCGGTGACAACCCATCGTCCATCAGGGGTAAACCTGATTGTTTTAATTGCTCCTCTGTGACCCTTGTATGCGTGAATGCATCCTTTTTTCTTTATATCCCATATCTTCAGGTCTGTATCTGACGAACCAGATGCAAAAAACTCGCCGAATGGATGGAATTCAACAGCAGTGCAACTCGATCTATGCCCAGCAAGAGATCGCACAACTACACGTCAATTCAGAAACATAATCAGATATTCATTTTCCACCAAGCACGCAATTCAATCATTTTCTGTTCACAAGAAGCTTAAAGTTACTATACATGGTTATACTTGGCATAGTTAGTTTGCAAGCTTAAACTATGATGTAGGTCAAACTGAGATAAATGGGAGAATAATACAATCAGCAGAAAGGGAACAGTACAAGCAATGCTATAGACATTAACTCAGCAGGCCGCTTTTTTATGGAACCACCAAAGTGCATGTTTGAATATGTGTATTCAAGACATTTTTAAAAGACTTAGGGGTGTTTGGTTTGGGGGTTGAGTTGGTGCATCATCTTCTCACTCCTCACTTTTTGTCTGGTTTGCGGAATGGGATGGATTGATCCACCATCACCTTATCCCTCACAAGCTAATAATTAGTATAGGCATGAGGAATGGAGCCATCCCTCCAAAATTTATGGAATGGGTTGATTCGTCATCATCACATCCTGCATGAGTTGAGAGTTGATTTCTCAAACCAAACAGCCCATTAAGGGCTTGAAAACATATAACCATAGTTCCACAATAGCCACTAAAAATAGAAAGGTGCCCATTGCCCATAATGCAATGGAAGATTATCCTCAAGAGTGTTTTAATCTGTATGATCAAAAAAACCTAAATTGTGGAGCCTTATATAAGCATGAACCACACCTTTAGCTTCCTCCAAGTCCCAGAGCTTGATGGAACCATTTGATGAGCCCGCAAGCACAAGCACCTCAGCTGAATCAAACTGCACGGCCTCCACCGCGCTTGTGTGGCCTGACAAGCTCTGTGCAAACAATTAGACACCCATTCAGAAATACAGCGTGATCAAATTTCAAGATGACCAAAAAAAATATTGCAGTGTCATTGACATAGCTGACACATACCAGAAGTGGTGTTTGCTTGCCAATGGCCCACAAGTTGACCTTGCGGTCACTGCCGCCGGTGATGAACACACGGCTAGACTTCTTGCCAATGGATAGGGACCTCACTTCAGCATCGTGCGCCACAAACTCCTCTAATTTGGAATGCCGAGTTAAGGAGATGTCAAGTTTGAATAACGCACATTTCCATATAGCAAACTGCCAAACTAGGCGTAGCCAAACTGCCCCCAGGTACTTTGGTGTGCATTCAACAAAAGTGACAGAAGAATCAAGTGAAACAGAGCGAGGAATAGCCGAATCCTCATAACGGTACAAGCATTTAGTAGTTAAAGTAAAACAGATTTCGAATTTTGGCACTGTAACCTAAATTGGGGGCAAAAGGGGAACTGTTCGCTGAAGCAGTTGCAGCCGCGTATATAATGTCTAAGCTTGGACGCCTCGGGAACGGTTGCTTCCTTACCGCATATTGCCACAAAAGCACAAAGGGGGCAGGAAATTTCAAGAACCTACTTCAAGAAGCATCCTAGACTGCTTGAGAAATTATTTGGGGGCACATCACATACAACCCGCGCGCTCCACTGCTCGAGCAAATGCCTGCCCGGATTGCTTCGCGGGACAGCGGCTTTCCCCTCCTGCGAACGAAATCGAATCCGAGAAACGGAACGGCAACTCGAAGCCGAAGCGAGAGGATACGGAGATTGTAGCCGCGCTTCGCGGGGTCCATCCCTCCGGGGCTCCCCTCCCAGTCCGCGGCGCTGGGTGGGTGGCTCGCTGGTTCGCCCGCGGGACCGTCGCGCCGTCGCCGACGTCGACGACGAGTAGGACTCGGATTGGGATCCGAGTGGTCTCGGGGAGTCGTGGAGCGGGAGGCGAGAGCGAGGCAGCACTTCGCCTTCTCTCTCTTTTTTTTTTCTTCGTCGTCGTAGCGGCAGGGCAGTGAAAACGAGAGGGGTGGAGCGGCGTGGGTGGGTGGGGGAGTGGAGTTCTTGTCGTCTGCTGCCCTCCTCTCTCTCTCTCTCCTACGCGTCGCGCCGCTTTTGCTCCCCGTTTCCTTTCTTTTGTACCAAAGCAAAGGTTCCCTCTCTCGTGTTCCTTGAATCGGGAAAAGCAAAGCTCCAGATGAATCATCATCAGGCCTACGAAATCGACCGTGGACCATTTCCAAAAAAAAAAATCCAACGGCTGAGAGCGATTTTTTGAAATCGCACGGTGGAAATGGAGACCGGTACACAATAGAACCATTGACGAATGGCCCGTCGGAATTTTTATTTTACGGCAAGTGCAAGGTCGGCACGAGCTCACCTGGGGGACAGCGGGCAGCCACTCGTCCGGTTCATCCAATTCCAGCTGCGATGCGAGACAGCGCACCGCCCCAGCAATTCCCTTCCCGCTTGGCCCACCGGCCGCCCCCATGGCCAACCAAAGGCTGCCATTTACTACAACTACAGGGCTACAAGCGCAGAGCCTCTTCGTTTTGGCAGGGCAAGGGCGAGAGCGGTCCGTCCGGTGAGACGTCGCTCGGGAGCAGAATCCACAAATCGACCTTCGGGTCCACTACCCTTTGGCCTTCCCCCTGCCTCTCTTTCCCGTTCCGCGCACAAGCGGCCATGAAAAACACGCCATGCCCGCGGCGGAAGCAAGCGGTCGGCCGTGGCAGGTGAAAACGCGACGTGTCGACGACGGCGACGTGAGCCGCGGGGTAGGCGCGCGGCCGGCCGTGCGCCAATGGGGGGCGAGGCCGCGGCGCACGGGCACATGCCGTGCTGGTGGCCTGGTGCCTGGTGGTGTGGGTGTCGTGCCCGGGGACGAGGGCGGGGCGGCGCGGAGGGTCCCCACTCCCCAGCGGCTTCCACCGCGGCATGTGGCGCCGCCGGCCGACAGGCGAGCGGTGACACGTGGCCAGCACGAACCGCAAATCATTATGCTCAGCGTTTCTTAATGGAACAAGGCTGGCTTAAAAAAATTCCGCCCCGGCGTGACACGATTGTTGTCGGTCAGGAGAGCAGGGGGTGTTTGGATCATCCAAACTAAAATTTAATCCCGTCACATTGAATGTTTCGACACCAGGTACAAATATTAAATATAGTTTAATTATAAAACTAATTACACATATGCAGACTAAACGGCGAGACGAATTTATTAAACTTAATTAATCTATAATTAGCAAATCTGATGCTATATTAACTAGTCGTTAATTATGTATTAATTAGGTTTAATAAATTCGTCTCACCGTTTACTCCTCGACCTTGTAATTCGTTTTTTAATTAAATCATATTTAATATTTCTAATTAACATCAAAATATCCGATGTGACGTGAACTAAATGTTAGTCTCCGGGTACAAACCCCCTCTAGGTGCTCTGGATCTACTAATGACAAAAGTCTGTGCAAGCAAGCATACACCGCGTAGTGGTAACTGATATGAAAGAATGCACCACCGATATTTGACATGCAGATGACTATTGCAGAGTGTTCGTCTCGGCTGTTGCAGTTTGTGCAATTCTGAAAAAAAAAAGAACAAGCTGGGGTGGGCCGAATCTGATCGTGGACCTTTCTTTTTCCTCTTCCTTCTTGTTTTGACAACCTCGTCCGTGGACACGAGCTCGGCTCATGGACCGGACTACATTTATCTGGGCCGTGCTGGGTCCAACTGGTTGTGCGGTCGCGGCATCTCCCCACACGGAACGGAATTTCCAGTTTGGCGGACCTCCGTTCATAGGTTTCCAAATCTTGATTTTGTTATCCGATTTGACGAATGAAGACCTTTACACAATCGGAGAGAAATTCTGATCCTACAGCGTCACCACTGGTGAAGGGGTTGCATTTAGTTCCAAACAGTGTAAAATCTCTCATATTTATAGATAGAGAAAAGAATTCGTGCATGGACCAATCCTCAACTCTCTTCCAGAGCTGCAACGTCAATAGCAGTATTCGTAAGGAAAATGGGCCCTAATCGTTACGCTCAGTTCATATGTGTGGTTTTGGTGGTTGAGGTGATAACACGGGCTATGCGACTAATATTTATGTACAAGTGTTTTTGGTTAAATCCCAAAATGCAAAAGGTGGACTTAGGGTACAAACACCTCAAAGGACGACGTAATAAACACCAAAGAACTCCCAAGCCGCCATGTTGTAAGCGAGGGTCCTGACTCGGCGGTCCCGCTGATCGGTCAGCGGGCCGATTTTTTGGAGCATCAAGAAATCCGGAGGAGCCCCATTGAGAGGTCCGGCGAGAAGAAGAAGCCCAAAGTCGAAGACTGAAGACCAGGTACAAATTCATGCACCGGAAAATTAGGTGGTCCTCCACCGGACGATATAGGCTGAGAAGAAGAAACGACCAAGTCCTAGAGCTGAAGGCACGGGACAGTCCGGTGGGTCACCGTCGGACGATATAAACTGAGAGCTATACATCTCGAAGACCCGGCGCCAAGAGCCACTGTAGATGGGGATGGGCCATCCATGGTGGGAACTGTAGTCGAACCAGGGATCCATTTAATTAACTAGGAGCACCGGTTCGCTCCATCCGCCGATCCTCGAGACTCCTTGGATACCACGGATCGCTCCATTTCAGCTGAACTCGCAACGGCATGCTTGCTGCTAGCGTGTTGCTTGCATAAACAATAACGACGTCTTCTTGCTGCCGAGCGGAGGGAAACTCGACGGCAGCAAAGCGGCTTGCAGAAGGTGGGCTCTATGGAGGACATGATCGAGCGACGCCAGAAACCAGAATTCCCGTCGTGTGCGATCTCGCAGCGAGGAAGAATCCCCGGCCTATTTACCCCTAATTTCGAGGACGAACCTCCCAAACAGAAACAAAGGCACCGCGCGCGGCGGACGGGGTCAGGCCCTCATCTCTCGGGAGCCTGGAGGCATCCCCGCCGTGCGGCGCGGAGGGCGAGCGAGCCCGGGGGGAGGACGGCGAAGAGCACGAGGCGGCGCTCGGGGGCAGCAGAACGAATCAAGGCTGCTGCAGCTCTCCTGATGGGGATGGAGAGTGGTCGGAGTGGATTTGGGTTGCGTGGATCAGGTCGCCGTCGAGTCGGAACGGGAGCCGCCGCCGCTTGGGAGTCCGCACTCCGCAGGAAGACGCGAGGGAGTAGGTCGACCCCCTCGATCCTAGGATCCGACCCGCAGAACCAAACCATCTGCGTGGATATGAGAAGGAGCCCAATAGGTTCATTTTCAAGGATCGGTTCGGCGAACCGATGGATCGATCCGAACCACGCCCATCTTTAAGAGCCACTAGACAGTCCGGTGGCTCCAACGGTCGAATCCGAGCCCAACGGTCATATTGTCAGTGGCGGCAGTTTACATGCACCGCACAGTCCTGTGGTGTAGATATGCAGAAAAGTGGCAGTTTGCCTCTAACGGCTAGTTTTGGAGGTGAAGCCTATATATACACCTTTGGGCAGCCTCCACTTTGTGATTGGAGTATCCTAAGCTAACATAAGTGTTGAGGCAACCATTTGATCCATCCCAAGAGTCTCATACACACATTTGAGAGCCCAGCCAGCACAAGAGCAAAACTAGACATATCCAGCATATCTAGTGCTTAGTGCATCCCTGTTTCTATTCTTCGTGCCTGCGTGCACGACCTTAGTGTATCAAGTGCGGCTGTAAGTCTTGCGAGACCCTCCGAAGTGTGGAGTGGCTGCCACAATCTTGTGATAGGAGTGTCTGCTACCATATCTTCCGATTAGTAAAGTTCACAGTTCCAGCTGAAAAAAAGATAGACCAACTCTCCACTGTCTAATCTAAAATACGCGAGCATCAACGTATTCCTTCTCAAACTGTAAGGGTTCTACCAATTGTTTCACGTATGGACCCAATCAAGTGGTTGTACAATCGTTTTGTACTGTTTATGTGCTTCTATTTCTCTCGGTATTCAATGTACCTGTTGCATATATAGCACAGTAACAAGTAGCTCAACCTATCAGACTTCTGTATGTGTTTAATGTTTATCTAGATTGATTAACATCTATATAAATGTAGACTGATAACCATTACACTTATGTACAGAGGAAATACTTGACAAAAACCTCGATGGCGAGAAAGTTAAAAGTAAAACATCTAGCAAAACACAAGGACCAAATGTGCGTTGGATTGGATCCTCTAGGCAAACACGTATAGCAGATAAGGCTATTCTCAACGGGGAGTTAATGGATCTCCTAGAACAAAATCAGCGCCAAAACAGATTCAGGGACGGCATCCACGTCACCAGCAACCTGTTAACCGTCCGATCTGTCCAACTCGCGATCTAGACCGTCCGATGGTGGGTTGATTCGGGTTTGCGCCCGATATTCATCAACCCAAAGGATCGCGAATTCTCTCCACCCATGGGCCATGGCCCCTGTGCTGTCCGACGGCCTCATCAGCGCCCCAGTACCCGGTCACTGCTACCTCGCCGCCACGCCTGAGAGAGGCTGAGTCGCAGACCGACGGCAACAACGACCGCCGTGGGTGAGGATGAGTCCTGGAGGCCACCGTGGCCCAGGTGCGCCCTCCACCGCACGCTGTCCGAGTGCTGCCTCGGCCCCAAGCTTTGCTCGTCTTCCCAGACACGACCGTGGAGGTGAGCACCCGCACGCCGGCCAAGCCGTCGCCCTGGCTCTGAGCGTCGTACATGGAGATGAGCGCAGCCCCGCGGCAACGAGCATCGGCACACAAGCCACCTCCCCATCCTCGCACCATGCATCTCTGCCTGCTTCGGCTAGCAGCTCTTCTTGCATAGACATGGTAAGGATCCTCCTCCCCAGTTGCTCAATGAAATGCCACACCAACTAAAGAGCCAACCATCCCTTGCCGCCAGCGCGCTCAGCCCCTTCTTCTTTCTTTGCAGTTGCAGGCGCACCTTCATCTCCCTCTGACTGTACATCCATCCCATCGGTGGCCTGCATATCTACCCTCTCTTTTTCCTCATGGATGTAGGTCATCTCTCTCCACAATAGATTGATACAGACCGTTTATAATCTTTGTGTGTGGATCATGACCAAGTTGTTCAATGCCCAGCGTGCGGCCTACAGAGCTTGCGCTAGAGCGACAACGAGCTGCTTTTGTAGAATGCCCTGGTAGGCCAGTCAAGAAGGGAGCCGGCCCATGCTCAAGGTGTCCACTTTACATCCACTGCCTGCATAGTGTTTGACAGAATGTGCAACTCTTAATGCCATAAGGTCAATAATTCTGTACCGTGCCATTCAATAAGTTGGCCCTCAAATTGATTTACAATGTTGAAAATCTGCTCTGAAATCTGATATTGCGGCTCCAAGAAGGAAGACAAATAGGACCTAAGGCCAAGGGATCAAATGATCTGATTCAGATTAGTCAGTGGAGAGGCAATTCAACGATCTAGGCCGGATTAATTTCAGGATTGAGATTGCCCTGAGTTTAGCTTATACTATTGTACACAAACTGTTTGTTATATTACCCAGCCGTTAGGAGAACGTCTACTATTCATTCACACGCTCAATTATTTGTCAAATTGATTCTATCAATGGCTGCATTCGGTGGATGCAACCTGCTGCCTGCATCACAGTTGGTGGCTGCCCTCACTTCTCTGCAGGTAATATGTTTCATAAAAAATCCAAGCTATTTCTTTTTCCCTAAAATCTGATATACAAATCGATGCAACATGTAAGTGTTTGTGTGTGCAGCGATGGGTGATTGAAAGGCTTATAATGTAAGGACCAACACCTAGGGCGTGGGTGCTCATGTAGGGCGCAGCAAGGTAATGTTTTTCTTCATTAAATTTGTCATCACATATCAAGGGTCTAAACATGAGAAGTAGAGGCACAAGAGCAGTAGCACAGAAAGAAGAGAAGCATTACTTGATTGATGAAATACTATGCCATGAAACCTACTGCCACCCACCAAAAACATTTTTATTAAATACTACATGTGTGGTACGTAGTAATCAGTGCTTCCTTTTATTCCTGATTCTTCAAACGTTCAGTTTAGTTATATGCACATGCTTAAAAATTAGGGATGTATAATTTAGCAAACAATGTCCTATGATAGTCAATGCCTATATACCAGATGAACACACATCAAGCAGGTTTGCGATTAATTTTGAACACCTTTTCAATATGCTTATACGTATTCTCTTATGTTGTTATGTTTGTGCAGGAGATGACCAAATATGCTAACCAGTATGCTACTAACAACGAACTATAAGGTATGGTTTCTGTCGTCCGCGCCAACCACTTTGGGGGGCCAGCAACAAGCTCAACTGTAGTATCAGAATAACGCAAAGATGAGGAAGCACGCAGAAGGTCTGGCTCCGTCAAGAACGTTCGGCACTCGCCTAGTTGCGCCCAGGGGCAGCTATACAAGGAAAATGCATCCTCTGCTTAGCATCGATAAGAGAAAAACACATCCGCGACCATGATCTGTCGTTGGCTTGACGGAAATTCTCTCCTGCTCAAAGAAAAAACACATGGATAGTGTTTGTCAAGTTGTGTTAATATGGATTTCCTTACGAAAAAATGTACAGCAAATGAACAGCATAAGAAATGGTTTTGTCCATCCAAACTGAAAGGAATGGGGTGATTAAATTAGGAGTAACCTCTGGTCTAGCTGGTTTAGGTAAGCTCATTTTCAACTGCATGTCACGCATTTATATCAAGATCCACTCATGTAATAGTTAGATGACTTTCTTGCAATAATTCCCTTCACAATTCTTTTTTATACCTTGAATACACTAGGGGCCTGATTGGTTGGCTGTTTCTGGCCGAACCAGGCCCGCGGGATGCGGTGGCACAGTGATTGGTTTCCTGCAGCAACAAAGGAGCCTGGCTGTCACGGTGCAAAAGGAGACCATGAGCCAGGCTGATGAGATGCAAAAAATTTTCTCGTTTTTGTGAAGCCTGGCCAGCGGGGTGCAGTAGTGGAGTAGGGACGGACGCAACAAGAGATGGTGTGTGCATCGGGGCTGGAAACCAAACAGCGTATTCACATGGCCAGCATCTGAACAATCAGGCAACCAAAAACGGACCTTTTGCATGGACCGAGCCTAGCTCTAGGGGGTCTGTACCTTAGATGCAAGCCTGGCTATCCACAACAGGAAATCAATCGGGCCCTAGATTTGGGTTGCAATTGAACCCACTATTTAGAGTGTCTTGGGTGCACTAGATTTGAGTGCACAAATAAAAATAAAAATGTCAATGGCCATGGGCTATGGCTAGATCACGTATGGATACTCTCCATGTAACAATTTCGTAGAGTAGATAGGAAATAAACTATCCAGTATCAATCTCCATGTAACGCTGAATCGCAGGAGTTTGATGGGCTGGCTTGCTCAATGAACGGCACGGCTTGCGTTCCTAGTAACAGACTGCGGCGCTACTGCAAATAGAGAGATGTTATTGGAATAATGAAAAAATAGACTGTAGCGCTACTGCAGATAGAGAGATGTTATTGAAATAATAGAGAAATAGTGGAATATGCAAAAATTTTACTCATGGGTTGGGATGGTCTAAAGACGGGTACGCGAGAGGGAAGGTTTGGAGCAGGTCTTACTGAACTCGTTTTCCTTTGAGGCTTTTTGGCTGAGGCCAGTGTCATTAGGACGTGCATTTGTATTATTTACAGTGCGCTATCATTATTTTTTTACTATATGTACAGTGCGCAAACAATGTTTTCCACTCTCTGGTGACACTACCTAAGGGCATGTTTGGACCGCAAGAATTTTACAGGAATCGTGCATGATTTTTACAGAAAATAGTTTAATTTCACAACAAAACGCAGGAGGCAGGAACGGGAAGATTTTCCCGTGTTCCAAACAGACCCTAAGGCTGACTCCAACCGAAGACCTAAATCCATAAATGGGTTACGATTTGGAGACCTAAATCCAAAAATTGTCTCCAACCGAAGATCCAAACACGCTATCCATTTTGAGTTTGAGGAGTGAGGTGACTTAAAAATGGGTTCCGCCTCTCTGCGAACTGAAAATGGATCTTCGGTTGGAGATGCCGAAAAATAGATCTTCACTACGTGACCTAAACAACCATTATGGACATCTAAAAATAGCTACTCGGTTGGAGTCAGCTTAAGAGTGGGATAGGAATAGAGAAATCCTATCTCACTCCCATCCCATCTATTCCTATCTCAATCTACTTAGGCTAGTGTCATCACATAGTGCATGCGTACTGTGTGCAGTGCGCAATCATTGTTTTTTTATTGTGTACGGTGCGCAAATAGTGTTTTTCATGCTTATTTTCATTAACTAGTGAGACTATATACAGTGGGTTGGGTAAATAGATTGTCTTTACACTGTAGCGATACTGTTTAAAAAAAGAAAGTAATTAAAATAGCAGATACACAATGCATTTACACATCTTGCTGCGCACAGTAGTCACGTTCATTTCTCTATTTCAAAATCCAAACAAAATATAAAATTAATTTACACCGTATTTCTGGTTTTTCCATGCATTTTCCTATTTCTATCTCACCCCACGTCTCCCTACAGCGCTTCATGCCGTGCGCGCGTTTGTGGAAGAAGAGAGTCGACGACTTGGCGCGCATGTGATGACCCACTCTAGCACCCAATCTCCTAGGAGTCGTATGTCTGCGGAGACGTTTTAGGGTGGTTGGAACAGAACCAGACGGAACGAGACGGTACTAACGGAATCAAGTATTTTTTAATTTTTATGGCCGAATTATATATTGAAAATTATAAAATTAAAATAATTATTGGTATCGGGTCTATCGTTTTTTATTCTGAACCTACCTATTTGATTTCGTCTGGTTTTGGTTTTATAGTTCCGTCTATTTATAAACCGTTAGATTTTGCTTGATGAAGTGATCTTATTTTTTTCCAATCACCGTAAAAATTGTATTGCGTATTTGCCTATTCCACGTCAACGTCACGTGCCGTCTGGAGATGAGAATCGAGGAGATGAGATGGAGATGGGACACGCTTTGCCCCTGCCTCTGCACTAGCTAGTGGCTACCCGGTAGGCGCTAGGTGGCATACGTAGAGCTGTCACGTCCTGCAGTACTGGCGTACGTACATCTACGCTAAAACCAACAGCTGACTGCGACTGCAAAATTAAACGGCTGTTGTTACGACATTGCAGACAGAAAAAAGGTTTAGGGTGTGTTTAGAATCTAAAAAATTCTTCCAAATTCTAGTATGTAAAAAGAAGATTTTCCGTCACATCAAAATATTGGCATATGAATGGAATACTAAATGTAGATAAAATAAAAAAATAATTGTACAGTTTAGATGTGCTTTGCGAGACGAATCTTTTGAGCCTAGTTAGGCTATGATAGAACAATATTTATCACAAACAAACGAAACGTGCTACAGTACTTTTCAGTTTAAAACAGTACCAATTTTAGGGTTCTAAACACACCCCGTTCGAACAGCGACAGAAAAAAGGGAGATGAGGTACCCCTTGGTCAATGCAAAGGAACTGTGTCTGCATTTGACAGTTTTCAGTCTTCCGCTCGTTGTTTGACTATGGGTGTGTTTATTATCCAATTTTTCTTCCAAAATTCACTATATAAAAAAAAGATTTCCCGTCACATCAAAATGCCGGCACATGCATGGAATACTAAATGTAGATGAAATAAAAAAATAATTGTACAGTTTAGATGTACTTTGCGAGACGAATCTTTTAAGCCTAGTTAGACCATAGTAGGACAATATTTACCACAAACAAACGAAAAGTGCTACAGTGGTTCTACAGTGTTTTTCAGTTCGGAACAGTGTTTTTTTCAACCATCTAAACACACCCTATGTTATGTGCAGAAGGTTGTCTGTATGGTTTCTTCCAATCACTCTTCTCTCTGTGAACTGTAGCGCTACAGTGTATAGACAGATTTTTTACACAATCTGCTGTATGTAGTCTTGTGGATTCCAAGTCGACGGAACCTTTGTTGTTACCTTTTTTTCGCGTTTGGTTGTTCAGACCATCCCAATCGAGATACCCATATCCATTGTCTATTTTTATTTTATCTACTTTTCCAACTATCTCTCTGTCTATATATATATATATGTGTCAAACATTGTTATACACGGTCTATTTTATTTACCCATTGAAAATAGCCTCCGATTACAGAAACGCTTGTGCGCCATCAGGCCTTGACGCATCCAAATCCGATGGAATTCCAGCAAGTTCATAAATTTGAATTTATTCGAATGAACTGGATTTGTATATATGATGATGTGGTGCCAGTACCGTCTACCACCAAACATTGTGCTTTTGTGCAACTGCGGATGAAGCTGTGGCAGCTAGCTGCTTTGCTTCGAAGGAGTACAATTAGCAGTAAAATGGACCAGTGCCAACTAATCTACTATTGCGGCCTTGTGGCGCTCGATTGCCAGAATCTGGCGAAGTATCGTCTGGGGAAACAAGTTTAAGTTTTACCGGTAGTACCAACTTAGCATAGATATACATGCAACACGCACGTGTTGTGAAATAACAAAAGAATCAATAGAAAAAAATAGAATTAAAAAAAGGAGATCTGATTGATTGACGTCGTTTCTTTCTTGTTAAAACTAAGAGAGAGAAAATAACACGTGGGTATGGGTATAAAATGAGGTGAGAAATAAAAAGAGAAAGTGGATGAAACATTTTGTATCTATGGGTTTTGAACCTCTTCAACCATTTTTAACATTTTTCAAACTGCGCAGTGGGACCAGTACGAGAGGTATACCTATGTTTTTCTAGGTAAAAAAGATTTTTAAAAAATTCGTTCTCTTCTTTTCTTTTATAGTGTAGAAAAAGAGATTGACGTGTACTTACTCGAGGTTAATAAAATTGAAAGAGTACAGTAGAGTAGGGCAGCTCATAAATTAGCTCAGTACGGAGTATTGAATGCCTCAACTTGTATTTCGGAGTTACTAGTAATAAAGGTTTACGATAATTCCGTGTCTGTTTAAAGAAGAGCACTACTGTTTCCCTCCGATGGAAATCGCCTGCGTCAACAGAAGTCTGAGCTTCGGTTGCCACTGTTTCAAGTCAGCTGCTAGCAAAACACCAATACTCCTACGTGCATGCTCCCTCTAGGTTTCAAAATAATATCGTTTTGGACAACGATACGGTCTACTAAATATATGTTTGACCAATATTTTTATTAAAATACAAATAAATATTATAATAAATTTATATTTTTATAAAAATACTTGTTAATACAAATCTATACGTATAACTTTCAATATTCAAAACTAAATAATATAAAAATTATATATAGTTAAAGTTTTAAAAGTTTGATTTCTAGTTATTTTAAAACGACGATATTTTGCAGCACCTAGAGGGAGTATGGTTCGCGGTCGTCATGGACTCGCTCTGGCCTCTGGGCTCTCGCGGGCTGGCTGCTGGCTCATTCTACATGACCAATTGACCACCAGCCGTGCTGCCGTCCAGCCCCCCTACGCCACGCTCCCTCCCGTCCCATCCCGCCCCCTACCCCAGACCCACAAGTCCCTGTCCTCCAGGCACAGCAACCACCACCACGCCCATCCCTTCTCTCCCGCTGTTGGCTGGTCACGCCAGACTACCAGAGCCAGCACGATTCACAATGGTTGCCTAGTGCGCCCGCGGCAGCCGGAGACATGGGCTGCTGCTTCAGCAAGAAGCGCAAGAACCGTCCGGCGGGCGGAGCTGCTGCCTTCGCGAGCCGGTGCGCACCCGAAGACCGCGACCCGCCATCTCCGGAGGAGGAGACTGTCAAGGAGGTGCTCTCGGAGACACCGAGCGCCAAGCCGAGGGCCGAGCCCAAGCCCCTCGGCAATGCCGCCGTCCCCGCCGCGGACGAGGAGGACGAGGAGCGGCAAGTGGAGAAGGCCAAGAAGCAGGACAGCGCCGACGCCGCGGTGAGCGATCTAGGGAGCTGCGTGTCGCTCTCGTTCGCCACCGACGAGCGGTCCGAGGCCGCGTCGGAGTCGTCGGTCGCGACCAGCTCGGTGGCCGGGCCCGAGCGGTCGCCGGGGAGGAAGCCGCCGACCAGGACCAGGAGGCGTCCCGTCTCCGCCGATCTGGGGCCCCCGCGGCGCGACCGCGCCGTCGTGGCCTCCTACGGCGTCCGCTCCCGCAGCGCGAGGGCCTCGGCGTCCCCGCCGCCAAGGGACCGCTCCGTGCGACGCTCGCCGTCGCCAGCGGCGAAGCGGCCGTCGTCCGAGCACCGTCGCGCCGCCAGCCCAGCCGCGCCCGCTCAGCGGAAGCCGCCTGTCCCGGCGAGGCCTTCCGGCCGCGTCTCGCCTCGGCGGGCGCAGGAGGCGACTCCTCCCCGTCCCGTCTCGCCGCCGTCCCCGCCGCAGCCGGAAGACGACGCCGTCACCGCGGCAAGTGAGCCCGCCGCCGTCCCCGACGGCAGCCAAGGTGGCGAGCCCCAAGGTGGGCGTGGCGTCGACGGGAAAGAGTCGTTGGAGAACCCGCTAGTGTCATTGGAATGCTTCATCTTTCTCTAGCTGCTGTGCACTGCTGATGTGATCTCGCGCTATTTTCATTTCAAAGCCTTGGGGGTAATTCTGTTTAATTAGGTGTTATTCTCAGTGTGGTAGTTAGATGTAGGGCATGGTGGTTCAGTACTTCTCAGTGCTACTGCCGCTGCCACCTCCCGTTAACTTTGTCAGGGGAAATGCTAGTAGCTATGACTACGAGTGCAATGCTGGATGGATGTCCTTTGACAATATTTATTATTGTTGTTTCAGTAATCTTTAGTCCATTTCACCTTAGAAGACCCTTCTTAAAAGCATACGAATTCCTGCGAATTTTGTCACACGAGCCACACCCTACGCTAGCCCGAGAGGTGACGCAGCCAATGTGTGCCTCATCACCTCGCTTCAGACATCGGATACTTTCCCTCTATCCTGCTCCTGCTCCTGCTCCTGCTCCACCCCACGTTGCCACCCACCAATATTTCAGAATTCAGGAGCATCCGGGCAGCCAACTTTATGATCTCGTCAGCAGGTTCATCTCAAGAATCAGATCTGCGCCGACAACGCGCTCATCAATCTAGGCGATGGATCACTGGATCTAGTGCTCATTCCCGCCGTCCCGCGCCTTTGACCCGCATCCGAGGAGGATGTGCCGATGTGGCGCCGATAAAAAAAACCTGTTGGCGAGACGATGCTGCTTAATCCTCGGCAGCGTCGCATGCGCGCGTCATGAGCGGGCGCCGAGTGGCGCAGCACGAGCAGATGGCACCGGGCGGGGAGGGCCTGGGATCACGAACGAGACCGCCCACGATCGTTTGCTTCGCTTGAGAGTGAAGGCCACGAGAGTAGCAGTACCAGTGTACCAGACTTGTCGGCCGGCGGCGGCGGCCGCCAGATCGCTCCAGCTCGTCTTCCCGTTGTCTTTTGCCATGCCCGCGCCGCTCTCGCCTACCTGCCGCCGTGTGCCCCGCTTGCTGCCCCCCCAAGCGGGAAGGCTCGGTTCGGGTCTCAACATCAGCTGCAGTCGCTGCCTTCACTTGCAGCCTTGCCGATACGATGTACATATACCTGGTGGCACATGGCGGTAGCCCACCACCGGGGATCCCTGCCTGCTCGAACTCCATACGATTTGCAGGTTGGCATCGGCGTGGCATGCTGTGGGCGGGGCTTTGGCTCTTCGTCTGCTCCTATCGTCATGAGGCTGGACAGATGTGCTCGTGAGTGATCGCACCAAACCATGTTGGACCGTGATGATTGGTGACGGCTGCGCCCCGGCCGGCACCATGCTAGTAGTGGTATCATCTTATCGGCGCTTTGCGTCGTCCTGTAGGCGCAGCCGCGCAGACGGTGCACATGGCCATATGGGGCTTGTTTTCTCGCCGGTCACGCGCCGAATGGTGATCGGCGGCCGTTGGAGGGTGCCGCAGCAAGCTAGCAAAAGGGGGCCGTCCTAGACTAGGCGAGCGCCGGAGCGTACAAATCAGCGCCCCCTGATTTGCGGGCCGCGGGAGGCCGAGGGATTTTTGTTCCTCCCGTTGCCGTCAAAAGGGGCGCGGCGTTTGTCTTCCTCGGGCGTCGGGGCACGGTGAAATCCACGCGCTGGGCGCTCCAAGGACCAAGACGAGCAAATGTGCAGATGACTTTTCTGTCCCTCGATTCCCTCCTTTCGCCGCTGGATCGCCAGGAGGAAACGCGTGTGGTGTGTGGTATTGGGCTCAATTTTGATCCTCTTTTATTGCGGGAAAAATGAACCAGGGCTTTAAGCCTTGTGGCCCACAAATCTTCGTGTAGAGTTGGATCACGGCCCAACAAGATCGGCTTCGTGCATGTGCATAGCTAGCCGATATTTCTATGCCGTATCTGTGGGTCCAAAGAAACACTCGAGGCTTTATGAGAACTGGGAACTGCGAAATGGTGGTTGCAAATTTCACTGAGCAAAGCAAAGATTTACCTGGAAATATATACGAAGTACCACAGTTGGTGCAATGCGTTATGCGTATGATGTTCCAGGGAAACTCGTAGTCGTTTCCCGTGGCATGTACTGGACGGAAGACTCCACGCAAGCGGAGATGCCTGCATTCTGCTTGACTTTGACCTGAGTCTTTCTAGATACCCTACTGGCTCGTTTTCAAAAAAAAAAGAAAAAAAACTACTGGACGGTGGACGCTCATTCTCTCCCTACTGGACCCTCATGTGTCCGTGTGTGTAGGTTTGTTTGTATTTTTTTTTCATTTCCTTCTGGATTGAGAGGATGCGGGCTTTGCGTTGACGCGACTTGGTTTTTGGTTTTTGCATAGGCGTCTGGAACGCATCGGGACCTTGTGCGACGACTCGGCCGGCTGGATCACTTGTGCGCTCCGACGCTACATTCACCGGACTGCGTATCGAATCCCTTCTAACTGCCTTTCTATCCGTCTAGGGCAGTACAAACCAATCCACTGTTCTAACTGCCTTTCTATCCGTCTACGGCAGTACAAAACAGCGAGAAGTATTCTTGTCGGCTTTGGTTTGTCGTCCTCGTCCCCTTTCCAACGGGAAAAAGGATGTGCCGTGACTCTCTGTTTGATGAGGTCATCAACCTCGAGCCGAAGGGGACGTTCCCATTGGCAAGGAAACATGTAAGGACCCCGTGCATTCAAGTTTCGACGAAACAGAAGTACAACAGCAGACGGCTAGTATGAGACAAGCCAAGTAGTCTCAGGTAAGACTATCTCTAACTATTGCCTAAAACAATTTGTTTGTCCACTATTCCAAATATCCTCATTTCTATATACAGCAGCGCTACAATATATATGCAGTACATTCTAGGTAACCATTGTGGATAGCCTAAAAACACGTCTATCTTTCTGCGTACTGTATAGCTATAGTATCACTTTATATTATATTTGGCCATTTACTCAGACTGCTGAACCGGTGCGACGCGGCCTCAGGCTGAATCTAAAGGCTCTCTCAAATAGCTCCTCTAAAATTAAATACAGCACTGTTACAACATTGTTCTGCACTGTACACAAATAGAAAGATAGTTGGAACAGTGACAGGAGATGGAAGAACGGAGAACCGCTGGGTTCAGCATGAGTAATTTCTCTTCGTTTTTAGACTATGTGCACTAAAATGTATAAATGCATTGTGTATCCACTGTTCTAACTACCTCACTCTCTGTATACAGTGTTGTCCCGTTCCACTGCACGTAGTCTTACCACACTGCACAGCAGGACCATTTGACCCGTAAGAGCCCGTTTGGATCCTTCAGCTAATTTTTAGCTCCCATCACATCGGATGTTCGGATGCTAATTAAAAGTATTAAATATAGTTTAATTATAAAACAAATTACATAGATGAGAACTAAATGGCGAGACGAATCTATTAAACCTAATTAATCTATGATTAGCAAATGTGATGCTACATTAACTAGTCGTTAATTATGTATTAATTAGACTTAATAAATTCGTCTCGCCATTTAGTTTTCGTCTATGTAATTAGTTTTTTAATTAAACCATATTTAATACTTCTAACTAGTGTTCGGACCTCCGATATGACATGTGCTAAAGTTTAGCCATCGAATACAAACACCCTCTGCTTTCCCAGCTGCCGAGCGGGTCATCTGCTGTACTGTCGAAGCACGGAAGCTGACTCTTGATGATGTCGTGCTCTGTTCTCCCTGTGATGCTGCCAGCTTCTGCTCAGAGCAGGGAGGTGGGGTAGTGCGGTACCAGCGCGTCTGTGCGACGTGTGAACGAGGCGAGTCTGGCATGGACTTCTCGTCTCGCCCCACGGGGCCCCAGCCGGGGCGTGCATGCTGCTTCCCCAAATTGCGGTGGAATTTACCGGCCCCCGGCGGCCGGCTCCCGCTCCGGTGACGCGGAGGGAAACCCGCGAGCAATCAAGGCAACCAACCCCCACCAAACCCGAGCGGCCGTCGAATCAGAATCAGGGACCGGCAGCGCTCCTCGTCACATCGCATTAGCGCGGTCGCGCCGCGCCGGCCCTGCGACGGCACAAGCAAAGAAAGGCCCAAGGGGAACGTGGGGGTTTCTTTTCTGCTCTTTCCACGCAGCCCCCCTGCCGGGTGCCGAAATTGCTACGCCTGCCACCGAGCGTACGTTCCCGTGGCTGTGAGGCTGAAACCAGCGGATCCCCGTCTCCCCATAGCGTCATTATTCCAATTATTATCCATCCGTATGAACAGTACCGAACATTACTGTAACCGTGTATAGGGATTTCATATATAGGATCCGTTAGCTTTAGCTCTCCAACAACGTAGGCATATAGAAACACAAACCCAAAATGCCTACTATCCGGGCACTGTAGCAGTTGGCGAACATCTCCAACAATGGTAGGTATATGGATTGGTATTTTTGGGCATGAAGTAAGAGAATAGTCAAAATGGGTTTCCCTCTCAACCGTTGCCATTCTTATATGTCTAGGATGGGATTTTTGCATACGCTGTTGGAGACCAAGCCGATATGCATACCATTGGCAAATTGGCATCCATTGCCAATTGTCCTTTTACCAATCCCAAATGCCTACTATTGTTGGAGACAGCCTAACCCATCCGATCAAGTGTACTGCTTTAGGCTAAACCTAGTGGTTCCTTCAAATTTCTTCCCCCAACACTGTTCCTACATTGTGTGGCATTGTTTCTGCACTGTAGATAGAGAAAAAGACAGGTGGAATAGTTACAGGGGATGGAGGATGGGAAACAACTGGTTTCAACTTACTCCCCCTTCTTTAAACTAGATCATTTGATTTTGTTAATACTAAATTTAATTTACTTGTCTTACTAAAAAAATTGTATTTATTAATTATTTTTTATTGTGATTTAGTTTAGCGAATAATATTTTGAATAACACGAGTTGGTCAAGTTTTATGTTAAAAAAATCAATCAATCTGTAAACTGAGATGGGAGTGGCTTTTATTAGTTGTTCTAAGGTTTGGTTCTTGGACGAAGATGAGGCAGTGGCATTGGTGTTGCTATGAAATAAGTCTCTCTGGCCCTCTTTTTGCGGATGTGGCTTCTTTTTTATTGCTTGGGATTGCGAGCATTGAGCCTAATATGATATCTCCCGTTCTTCTTAGGGCGCCTCCAACGGGAGTCCAAATCGCTAGCTGACTAGGCTCGGGAGGAGCATCGGGCTGACGTGGGGGAGAGAGAACCCTAAAAAAGTAACTCGCTAGCGAGATGTTCGGCGCTAGCGCGGAGCTAGCTCAGTGCGTGAACGCGAGCCACATTGGCCAAATGCTCTGGTTGTTCCTATAAAGGTAGCACTAGAAATATTAGTTTATCTTCGTGCGGGCTTCACACTTCCATATCAGCAGGCGAAGTCGCCGGTATCATCGGAGGCGCCCTTACTAGCAATAGGGCTTGCCGGTCTTCTGTATAATCTCATATACTTATGAGGCCTGCACGTCTTCCTAGTAAGGTCTGGGGGCAAGAAACAATGTGCTTTCCTAGACAAAGATGGTGTTATGGGCATAGTGTCTCGGAGGCAATGGATTTGTTCTTTGTCTTCAATTGATGTCAATCATAGATCCATGATCAAGAGGACACGAGGCACGCCCATGGTCGATGTTGTGCATTTAGGGTTTCCAAACTCGTTTGCGTTGGCCAGTAGCTTTTAACCTCTTCCCGAGTCCAACAAACAATGATAATACTCTTGATTTGGGTATGGTGGCTGCTGAGTTCCTTCTTTGGCGGTGTCATCGAAGCTGACATAGGGTCTTTATGGTCTTTCTGTGCAAGATAGATTGCACTATTCTTATCTTTGCATTTGTACCGATTGCATTTTAAAATCTATATGGTTTCTTTACTTCATGTTGATACATATATCTCCTTAAAAAGGAATTGTTGGACACACAATAAATATGCCTTTAAGATATATCCCTGTATCTTGAAATACATGGTCAAACGATTCTAACCCTGACTAAATTTATAGAAATATTAATAATGTTCTGATATTAAATCAGCATGATGATATCCATGTGAACATTACTTTTTATGGTCTAATTATTTGATGCGGTAGACGTTAATAATTGCGTTCAATAAATTTGGCTAACCTAGGAGAAAATCAGAATCCGAATCCCATATAATTCAACACAGAGCAACAGTAAAGAACTATTGGGATATGTTTACGATTGCCTTTGTATGAAAAAAAATTAAAGTTTTTCGGAGGACTCCTGCATATACTCTCCAAACCACATGCTTCATCTCACATTTAGTGTCCTGGCTATTAACCATAAATAGAGCACTATACACTTACAAACCTGGCATGCTATTTCAAACACAAAAAAGAACAATGATCTTTACATTTTGAAATGACATCCATTTTGACTGAACCAGTAGCAAAACTATATTTGGCAGGGGCTCTCTTGAAAAAAGGCGCCCTACGGGTACGTGTAGCACACGCTCCCGTTTCACGAGTCGGAACATGGGCGGTTCCGCCCCGGATCACCACCGGCCGGTCACGAACGAGCCAACCGTCTCGTCGTGAGCGCGAGCACAACGGCGCCGATCACCTCTACGAGAAACCACCCTCGGGTACCTGCCTGCCTCCGGAAATAACGATTCCGATTCCGGCTTGTCCCTTCCGGAACGCCTGACCACGCCGACCCGTTCCTTTTTAAAAATCCCCAACCCGGAGCAAAATTTTCCCCTTCGGCCACTTGGGTTTCGTTCGTTCGACGCGGACGCAATCTCCCCCACGCCCCCGCCAGCCAGACCACAGCCGCCCGCCCGATTGGAAGAGGGGGTTCGCTCGTCCGGAGAAGGCAAAGGCCAAGGCGTCCGCCCGCCTGCCACCGCGAATCGTATGGTTGAATCGCGCCGCGGGTGATGGCGGAGGAACCGGTGGTCGGTTACGATGGCTTCGATGCCGCCGGCGGCGCTGGCGTCGGTGGCGCGGAGGACAACCTGTCTATGCCCCTCGGCGACTTCATGGCCTTCCTCGAGACTGAACCCACGTCGCCCGAGGAGGGCGGGGAGGAGGAGGAGGAGGGGCAGCAGCCGCCTGGGGTGAGTTGCCTCTCGTCGTGCCCTAATTTGCTTTCCGTCGGATTTCGGGTCGGATTTGATGGGATGCGATTGCGTTTAGGCTAGGGTTTTGGCTGCGCCGGGACCCAATTCGCCCAACTTTCGGTGGGATTTTTTTTTTGCGCTAGGCTTTGGGTGATTTGGAGCTTATTAGATGCTGTGTTTTTAGTATAGTATAGTGCTGCTGTCGGTTCAGGGCGTCGATGAACCGCGGAGCCAGGTGTGGCCGAGCTAAGGGATTACTGGCGACCTTTTAAGCCACTGCTTTTCGTTATTCAGCACTTGCTGCCCTTGCTTGCATTTTCTGCTAGTAAATGCTCTTCTGGAAACGACATCCATACGAATGATACGATGTTCGGGAAACGGGGACCATCTGATGATCTGGCAACGGTTAGCTGACAATTATTGTTCAGCGCCCCTGTCTCTGAACACTCTGACATGAAGAGGTTCATGTGGTTCTCCATCTCGGCAGATTTGGAGGGTTGATGGGTAGTGGCACTGTCATCTATGGGCAGTGGTGTCTTCCAGCTGAGTGTTTTAGGGTGAGAGATGATTACAGTAGCAAGGACGAGTGGCAGCTGAGCTGATTCTGTGACACATTGGCGTTGGTTGTGGGCGATTCTTAGGTGAAGGTCATTCATTGCCAATAGTGGTGCCATGGTGGTGGTAGTGATGGACTGTGCTGTTCAGAAAAGGATCCTGGGCGGGAGAAGGTGATGGCAAAGGATGTGTTAAATTGATTTGATAATGTGTTATTGTGATGGTTGAACCTTTGATGCTTTGTGTGAATGCTGTTTTGTGAAGCTGATCACTCATTATAGGTTTTCTGTGATAATGCTAATCAGGATTGATTAATCCTCATTTATCGGAATTGATTGTGGAAATCTGAAGCATTTATTTGATCATGTTTGTTTGGCAATCTCAAGTATTTGGATGCCTGATTCAACATGAGATGGTGATATTTTTATCGGATCAGTGGCCAGCCTTATTTTTTACTGGAAATGTAGGTATTATCAGACAGGCAAAGCAGCTGTTTGTCTAACCCATTGTTTAGTCGAACACCGGCAAATCCACTTGAACTTTTACATGCTTAAATCTGCAATATACTTGATGTGTTACAGACATAAATAAGTATAGCGTTTTTTTTACATGCATAAACGTTTATACTTGCTAGAATACTTTATTTTTTACTTGTAATAAACCCTTTTTATCGTTTAAGACAACATTTATATATTCTCTTGCGATTTGACTCTATTGTCTAATCATAGGTTCTTGTATTTCTTATGTTGCTAAGTACAGGTCAATCATGATTGTTTGAGGATGCCTGCAAACGTCAATGGTTCTGAAGATTTATTCCAAAGCCATGAAGGTATATGAGCTTATCATTTAGCATATAATTTTGCAGGCCGCACATTTTTTTCTTCTTATAGTTGTTGTTTTGTTGTTAATCTTGTCACCTTGTGAAATAAGCAGAAATGCTTGACAATGCGGAATTTTGGTCAAACTACTCGCATGCGGACCCTTCGGAAAGCCAAATGGAGGTTAACATGGAGCTCAATGATGGAGAAAAAATGATCGATCACACAGAGCCTAGCCCTTATGGGTTGTATAGCAATGGTGAAAAATACAACGACGAAACTGAATATTTGTTACTACTTTTTAACTTTGTATTTTCTCACATAATATTTATTTATTTTGTAATTTACAAACAATTTTGGTTATCGCTTTGCAGATCTGCAGAATCAATCAAGAACCTGTAACTTTGACAATGAGCATTTTGCAAGGGATGCATTGAACCATGATAAGTTTGAAGAAGCAACTGGCCCTCCATACGAAGATCTCTCAAATGGTTCATACCTTGGACAAGAAACTATGTACTCTGGTGAAATACAACTCCAAGTGGAGAATGGCACAGGAGGCATGGGGACGCAAATGAATACTTGTATGCTTTTTGCCTCTTTGTTAATACATATTCTATACTATCAGTACCATAAAGAAACCATTATATTAATTAATTATTTAATATCTACTGCAGATTTCTCAGGTGGTATGTCCACAGAGCAGTCAGCTTTGAGTGCAGATGAGATGCTTGTTAATGGTAACACTGGTCAGGGTAGTGATCATTTTGCTTCAATGGGAGTGTTTCCTCTTACCCATAACACTTATGTCCCTGATGTTTCTTGTACCGAGTTCAACGTGGGTGAGACAACTGAAAGCATGCGCAATGGCAACAGCAGTTGCCTTACTATGCAGGAAGAACATCTGCAGACAGAATGTGGAGAATATCCTCATCCAGATTATATTTCTGTTGATATGGTTGGTCAAAGGTCAGTGCATGATCTGCCGCATGATTTTTCAGAAAACAGTGAGCAATATGAGATGGAGCATTTCCCAGAGAATACTTGTGAAAGTGGTTCGATGCAGATGGGCTCTCCGGATGAATATTGCGATGATTCAGATATTTACATGGATGTGTCCTCTCCAGATTCATCATCCTTTGAGCAAAACCAGTCTGAAGATATTTGTTTCAAGAGTGAGTCTAGCACTGACTCATCTCCAGTACCCTCTAGCAGAAACTCTGTCCCGGAGGATGCTGATAAATACTTAGGTCACACACCAAAACAGTTGCCGGACTCCAACATTGTTCCTTTCAGCAACCAACACCCATTTAAGAATATGTTATATCAAAAACCTCCAGTATTGCATAAACAATATGCATATAGAAGTGAGAACTCTTTTATTCAGGGCAACTCATCAAGAGGTTGTTTCAGTATAGACGGCAATGTGGCATCTGATTTATGTGTGCTTGAGGGTAATGGGAATCCTGTTCCTGATCACCGATCGTCTTTCCAGGGAAAGTTCCATCATAATTTTCAGCAACCTATGTATGGTAATCACATTATTCCTACATATGGTGGGATGAGATACAAGCCACATGATGAAAGGATCACTCTGCGGCTTGCATTGCAGGTCATATATCCTCTGGACCATTGCTTGCTTACTTTTTCTGTGTTTTCTTATTTAGCTTTATCCTAGTAATCAGGCTGCTTCTAGCATTTTCTTTTTCCCAGTTGGTGGATGGTGATATATGATAGATGATCGGTATTAAAATGGCTATTGATAAAAATGGAATGCTAAATCTTGGTTGATTAATATCGCAAGTCATTTTGTTGATGATGTTTGACCTTTTCGGTAGCATAGTGTTTCATGCTTCAGTTTAATTCCTGTAAGTAATTTGTACCTGATGTGGAACGATGATGTCTTGTTTTCTAAGGTATCATTTTCAGTGTAACTTGACTTGCTGTTGTTGAGTTTGTTGATCCAATTGAAGTCTTATCTGTTTTCATGCTAGTGGTAGTTCTCGGGCAGTTTGATCTTCCCTTAACTGTCATAAATCAACAAACTAGGTTCTTGATCTCTCTAACCCAATGTTTCCTAAGCTCATGAATTGGATCCAGGCTATTTGGTTCACCAGCTTTCTCAAAAGCTGGCAATACTAGGTTTTCTGAAGTAGGACTTATGACTTAGTCTTCAATCCATTTTGTAATTGGCATAGGCACACACTTATTTTTTTATTTCTAGTCACAGGTTCTTATTTTCCAGTCCTTTTGGTCCTATAATAGTATGCTATTAAACATTTGCTTCTTCATTGCTAACAACAAGAAAGAAAAGTAACGGATCATTGGGTTCTCTTAGTGCTATCTTTCTTCTTTTTCAGCACACTTGACATATTTGTTGATTTGCAGGACATTTCACAGCCGAAAACTGAGGCCAATCCGCCTGATGGGGTTTTAGCAGTTCCTTTACTGAGGCATCAGGTTCGCCTTGTAGTATTACCAATTTTAATAACTGTGCAATTTTATGAAAATAGCATTACCGATTCTTGAGGAACTGATTACTTTGGACAGAAAATTGCCTTGTCATGGATGGTGCAAAAGGAGACAAGTAGTTCACATTGCTCTGGTGGGATTCTCGCAGATGATCAGGTATTGCTAGTGAACACACATCCTGTTGCTCAGCAAAAAAAAATGTCAATTGTGCCTTAGAAGTTGTTTGGTACTTTTCAGGGCCTGGGTAAAACTGTATCAGCCATATCACTGATTCTGACAGAACGCTCGCCGGTGCCACAGTCATCTACTATTAAGAAAGAGCCATGTGAAGCTGTAAATCTAGATGACGATGATGAGGATGATTGCGCTGAACCCCATTTGAAAAAGCCGACGCAGAAATGTAGCTCTGAAGTGACAAGTGACACAGCAAAGCAAGAAAATCCTTTTGTACCTGTTAAGACAAGGCCAGCTGCTGGTACTTTGGTTGTTTGCCCAACAAGTGTTTTGCGACAGTGGGCAGGAGAACTGAAGAACAAAGTTACAAGTAAAGCTAATTTGTCTTTCTTAATATATCATGGTAGCAACCGCACAAAGGATCCTAATGAACTCACCAAGTATGATGTTGTGCTTACTACATATTCCATAGTAAGCATGGAAGTACCAAAACAATCAAATCCTGATAGTGATGACGAAGAGAAGGGGAAGCCTGACAGATATGGTGCTCCCGTGTCCTCTTCAGGCAGCAAAAAGAGAAAGGCATCCTCTTCTAAGAAATCAAAAAACAAAAGTGTTGCAGATAATAGCTTGCCTGAAAAACCTCTTGCTAAAGTCGCTTGGTTTAGGGTTATTCTTGATGAGGCACAGAGTATTAAAAATTATCGAACTCAAGTTGCCAGGGCTTGCTGGGGTTTGCGAGCCAAAAGAAGATGGTGTTTGTCTGGGACACCTATACAGAATGCTGTGGAGGATCTATATAGTTATTTTAGATTTCTCAGATACGATCCTTACGCTGTATACAAGCAATTTTGCACTATGATAAAGATTCCAATCAGCAGGAACCCAACTAATGGCTACAAGAAGCTTCAAGTTGTTTTGAAGACGGTAATGCTACGCCGGACTAAAGGTCAGTAAATTACTATGTTGCTTAACCATAATTGACAGCTTAGGTAAAAGCCATTTCCTGTTAGATTTTTTTGTGGGATATGCTGTCATGTCAAATCTGAATGCGATACTTAACGTCAAACCTGTTGGGATATGTTCAACACGATATCAATTAATCCTTGATAATTGGGATAAACATGATCTACATTATTATTCACATCTCATCGCTTTAGTCCTAATGATAAGCTATAATTTTCCCTTGTCAAATATCTGTGCTGCCAGCAAGATCCTGTTGTTTAACAAAAGTACAGTACTAAAGTATCATGTGTTCCTATCTTAAATGGTCACTATTTTTTCTTCAATTATGCGTCCATGCTATTTTGATAAGAGTTGCCTATATGTGTCGACTTTGTTGTAACTAATAGTTTCATCCATGTTACTAGGCGAAACATCACTATTAAATGAATTGTTTTATTTTGTGTGATAAATGCCAAAAATCTAACTATGCCTCCTTTAACTTTCTGCAGTTTAAACCTTCAATTTAAGTTTTTGTTGATTTGAGTTATATTTATTTATTTCCAGACCCTATACTTGCTAAAATTGTCTAAACGGGTTATTTTCCTTGCATTCAATAAGTTAGAGAAACTAATAAACTTTTTTCAGTGTGAACAGCCAAGGATAGAGGATTAGATTTCTATATAGATAATTTTTCTGTTATTAATGAAACATTAGTGGTCGTTGCATCCACGCAATTTTGACCAACTGTTTTTTTGTAGGAAATTTTCTCCAGAAAACATAAGCGTAAAACTCCATTTATTAGTTGTCATGCTGATTTTCAGCTAAAAACTATTGTCTTAACTTAGCACCTGCTTCATAAATAAATAGTTTGAATTTGGAAGGGGGCCTAATTGCACAAATTTTATAGCACGAAGGGCGTTAGTTGAGGAAAATCGAATATTCCAGTAACTCTAATCAACAAGATCAAATTTGATGTGCTTTACTGCACAAACATATATTGTTTATAGTTTCCATAATTAAAATTAGACAGCTTTGCTGGACAATATGAACTAGATTGTGGACTTACAGTCTGCATTTGCCTATATAGATGAAGTGTGGACTGATATCATAACATGCCAATACATTCTCTGATCCCATGTAAATTATGATTGCCGTACCTGGATATTTAACTTGTTCTTTTTGTCCAACTCTTTTTAACACTTAAGCGCGTTAGTTGAGGAAAATTGAATATTCCAGAAACTCTAATCAACAAGATCAAATTTGATGTGCTTTACTGCACAAACATATATTGTTTATAGTTTCCATAACTAAAATTAGACAGCTTTGCTGGACAATATGAACTAGATTGCACTTTACTGCATTTGCCTATATAGATGAAGTGTGGACTGATATCATAGCATGCCAGTACATTCTCTGATCCCATGTAAATTATGATTGCCGTACCTGGATATTTAACTTGTTCTTTTTGTCCATCTCTTTTTAACACTAAAGTTTAATGGTGGATTGGGGAGTACACTAGTTGTAGAGGTAGTCTATTGGGGAGTACACTAAAGTTTTTCAGGTTGGTGGTCCGGGGCAGTCAATCATGTTCCTAAGGAGGTCAAGAAGGGCCTTAACTCCTTGATCATTTTGGTAGCCTGGGAGATTTGGAAGAACAGAAACGATTGTGTGTTTGAGGGAATTAGCCCTAGTGTTTCTATAGTCTGCCGTAAAATTGTGCAGGAAGGCAACCTGTGGTGTCTCGCTGGTAATTCAGTGCTTAGCTTACTGTGAGCGAGGTTGGTGGGGCTGGGTTCTTGAGCAACCCACCACCCCCTTTTTGTGTTAGGTCGTTTTTCTTCCTGTGTGTGGCGCGCCTGTGTCTGTAAGTCTGCAAGTCTGTGGTGCTGGCCTCGGCCCCCACTTGTATTTTTCTCTGTGTGACACGCAGCTCTCCTGCGTCGTTCGAAAAAAAGAAGAATTCAACCATACTCATACATGTTTGCTGTGCAAGTGCTCTTCCAGTATACACAAAACACAAATATTTTCCGTCATAAATTAGCTGACTCAGTCTCAATTATGTTCACCTTTTATCTTTGTAGTTTGCATCAATTACATTTTCTTAAAACTTTTTGTTATTATGATTTGTTCATCTCTTAAGTTATGATTTATGATCTATCATCTTGTAGCAACTATGCTTGATGGGAAACCAATCATATCCTTACCGCCGAAGACTGTTTCACTTAAGACGGTGGACTTCACTAGCGAGGAACGTGCTTTTTATAACACTTTAGAAGTTGAATCACGAGAACAGTTCAAGGTCAGTTCACAGTATTGGTTAGTAGCCTTGTTTCTTACATGTTCATCTGTTTTGCCACTAAGCTTGATCTTTGGATATTGCATATAGACGCAGGAACTTCTACTTGAGGAAATGTACATCAAGTAGTAAATGTTTGCTGTTGTGATTTTTGTTCTCTTATCATGTTGAATTGTCACTAAATGATACAAATACATTTTTTTGTTAGTAACCAGTTGACAACACTGTTTTTGGAATGAAGAGATGGCAGAACCCTACGAAGTTGAATAACTTTTACTGGAATTGTAGTTTTTGGTAGTTAGGTATTAGGTTATCGGCTTAGAAGTCATCTTTATATAGGGCTATGACACTTAACGGTATGCTCATTACAATTGTCTTGCAGGAATATGCAGCTGCTGGTACTGTAAAGCAAAATTATGTCAACATATTATTGATGCTTTTACGGCTAAGACAGGCATGTGATCACCCTCATCTAGTTAGAGGCTATGAGTCTACTTCTAGCTGGATGTCTTCGTTGGAGACGGCAAAGAAACTCCCCATGGAAAGGCAGCAAGAATTACTTGTTTGCTTGCAATCTTGTTCCGCGATATGTGCTCTCTGCAATGTAAGTGAATTCCTCAGCTTACCTGATTGTCCGTTGTTTTGTATTATGCATTGTATTGGAGTTTACTGTTTGCTTTCATGGTCTGGACTGCTGTTCTTTATAGTAAACGTTGTAACTAGCAAGTTTGCATAATCGAGTTTTTATTGGCACACACTTGCAATCATCACCACATGATTCTGAATTTTATGTTACCTTTTGCTTTCATGGTCTGGCTGCTGTTCTTTTTTTTGAGTAAACGTTGCAACTAGTAAGTTTGCACTTTTTGGCAGATACTTTCATTACCACATGAACATAAAGATTCTGGATTCCTTTTGTTATACGGTAGCAATAATTATTAATGCGTTGCTGTGCTGGTTTGGCAGTGAGTATTCTTGCAGTTCATTTTTTATCGAACTTGTAGAATGCCGTGCATGTTTTACATTATAGCTTGCAATTCATGATCATCTTAGTCTCTCAGACTGATATAATGTTTTTGTTCTGCATTCTGCCAATGCAACTGAAATTTTTTTTAATTGCCAAGTAGCTTTGAACTGAACTTGTTAAATTCATTCTCAGTAAATTGTCAATTTTTTTGTTAAGTTTCTTGATGCCTATTTGATGCTGGTGCCTGGGGTGGGTTCCTATTGTTTTGCGTACTTCTGTTGCACAAACACTTCTGATTCTTTAACAAATGTGTACTGTGCAGGACGCACCAGAAGATGCTGTTGTCACTATATGTGGTCATGTTTTTTGCAACCAGTGCATACTGGAGCAACTCACTGGTGATGACAGCATATGCCCAGTGTCAAATTGCAGAGTCCGACTAAATACAACTTCACTATTCTCGAGAGGCACCCTTGAATGCTCTCTGAGTAGATTAACCTGTGATTTCAAGTCTGATGATACCTGTATGGAAATGTTACATGTTGAAAAGCGTCCTGGGATAGATTCTTCCTATGCATCTTCAAAAGTAAGAGCAGCACTAGATATTCTCCTCTCATTGCCCAGAATAGATCCCACACAAATGATTGATAGCAAAAATTCAATTCGGCTTGACTCTGAGAAGTTTGGCGGAAATGGTTCTTCAGAACAGACTGAAACCAAATTTACAGAGAAGGCAATTGTTTTCTCTCAATGGACTAGAATGCTAGACCTGCTTGAAGTTCATTTGAAAGCTTCTCATGTGACATATCGAAGGCTTGATGGAACAATGTCTGTTGCTGCACGGGATAAAGCTGTGAATGATTTCAATACAGTTCCAGAGGTATGCATTTTATAACTGGCATATTTAGTTATTTACACGTAATCTTTTCAAGCATGAGATCTGGTTTCTGACTTGTACAGTTGTACTGTTGCAGGTTACTGTTATGATCATGTCACTCAAAGCTGCAAGTCTTGGTTTGAACATGGTTGCTGCCTGCCACGTTCTTATGCTAGATCTTTGGTGGAACCCGACCACAGAAGATCAAGCTGTGGATAGAGCACATCGTATTGGCCAAACACGGCCTGTCCTGGTATCAAGATTAACTATAAAAGACACTGTTGAAGATCGTATTCTGGCTCTCCAGGTTAGATCAAAATATTTCTTGGCTATGAATCATCTGCCTTTGTATTCTTTGTGCAGGTGTTGAGATTCATTTTGGATTCTGTCAATAATCATATCCAAAACCACCGTGAAATGGGCATTTGGTGGCGTACCCTAGTGTATAGGCCCTCGTATATAGAGCAGTGTGAAAATAATACACCCTTTTTGTAATTATTAAGTTTCTTTGTTGATTTACGGCAACAAGCAGGTTTGTTTCATTGAAATCAATTTATCTACCTGGAAACTATGATTCAGAAGAAGATTATATAAAAAATTTAGGCTTCACCTGCAATAATTCTTCAAAACTGTAATCGGTATGATTGTTGTCTTACCACTTGCTGGAGTTTTTATTGCTGAGGTCCTTACAATGGCTAACTTTTTACCTTGTTTATTTTTGGTGATATAATACTCCGTATAAAAAGTGTTAGTAATTTTGTTGGTTGTTTATAGCATACTCTTGATCCTTACCTAAGCAGTACATGTCTCAGGAGAAGAAGCGGGAGATGGTTGCATCTGCGTTTGGGGAAGACAGATCTGGTTCCCGGCAGACTCGATTGACCGTGGAAGACCTGAATTATCTGTTTATGGTTTAGCATCGCTCCTGGGAGTGAACAGTTTTGCTCATTGGATGGTGTAGACAGTAGAAGATGAAATCTCTAAAAACAAATAACAAATACTAGGGATTTTTAGTGCTTTTGTAGTTTGTACAGTTGCAGAGATTTTGTAGTTTGGAAGGTGGCATTGTGGTGGTTAGGTTCATCCAATTCTTTTGGCACTTGAAGCAGTATGTTATTGAACCAGGTGAATTCTTCAGAGAGCTGAAGTAGTGCCTGTTGACTAAATATCATGAAGAGAACAATGACAGTTATTAGCTAACATGATATTTGTACATATTTGTTCTTGCGTATCTGACATGTGGTCTTCACCGCCTCCCAACGGTTTGGATGTATTACCTCCCGTCTTTGAATGTTTGCTGTGGGCATCTCATTTTTAAACTAAAATACGTCATATGTATGAAAGATGATCTGAACTCTGTTTCGTGTTTACGCAGTCGTTGGGAGTTTTGTCGTCTCTGGCACCCGGCAGCTATGCTAATACTGTCCCATAATACATGTCGTAAAATTGCAGCTTGAATAGCAGCGGTGAAAAAAAGTCGCATTTGCCCCTAATGATGGCTGCCAGGATGTGGTTAGAAGAGGCACACGAGAAAACAACAAACAATCTTTTACTAGTACGAAACGTGCACCATTTTCCGGGCACCCGATTGGGCCACGTCACCCGTTAGTCTATAGCCATTGGATCCAAAGAAAACTTAATTTGGACCGTCCGATGCGGGTCTTTCACCCGTTAAACCATAACCCGAGACCCCTCGAAGCTTCACGAACCCAATCGGCCAGTCGTCCTGTCTACCCCTCTGCCTACCCGTCCGCGCGCTGCCGCCTTCACCTGCGCCGCGTCCTCTCCGCCGCCCGCCGCCTGCGCCTCCGCCCACGACCGTGCCCTCGCGCCTCCTCCGCGGACAGGCTGCCCTCGCGCCACCTCTTCTCTCTCTGTGTGCGCGCGCACCGCCGCCTGCCTGCTCCAGCTGCTCCCCTGCGGGCGCGCGACGGTGCGGCGCCCCTGCCCCTGTCCCTAGCCCCCGGTCCCGACCCCTGCGGCGGGGAGGCATCGGCCCCGCCTAGCCGCCGGCAGCCAGTGTGCCACTGGCGCTGGCCTAGGCAGCATGCGCACCACGGAGCCGCGGCCTGCACCGGCCCACCGGGTGCGTCCCTCGCCTCCTGCGGTGCTGGCCCGGCCACCAGGTGTTCGCCCCCCGACGCTTACGCCTGCACTGCGCTCCTCACCGCGCTCGCTAAGTCCACGATGATGGCCATCGCGCGTAGGCTGTTTGACGAAATGGCAAAACCCCGATTCACCATCAACATGCACATCTACAACACCATGTTGCGAACATGATGGGAGTCTGGGCTGCAGCTGAATCAGTCCACTTACAGGGCTCTCATCGCTTGTATCCTCGTGTATTCATCCAATGCGCAGCTTGCAAGATCGAGACACAATGATACAAACGAAGGGAGAGAGAGGGGCCCGATTGCACAAGCATGGTGGATACATCCGGCTGCCAACCGTCCCCTGCTTAGCCCAATACGTATTAAGTTATGAGTATCCGTGTCTTGCAAATAACCAGTCCTCCAAGGTGTTCGAGGTGTTCGACTAAATGCCCAGGTGAGCTTGTTTCTCTTCTATTTGCCATCATATGAAGTGACTGATCGGCTTCGTCTCACAAAGGCAGCAATATTCCTGATTTAGGGATATAACATTGAGATCATGAGGCTCCAAATTAATTGTGTGTGCAGTTAAAAGTTAAAACCATAAGATCATTGGCATGATCATTGCCCTGACTCAAGATACAAGATTACTGCCCAGCGCTAATGGAGTGGAGTCAGGGTTCAAGAAACAAATGGCCATGTCCTGGGGATGCTTGGACCAAAGGGAATTGAGCAACTACTGCAAGCACTTGAATACCTATCTCCACGCATTGGTACATATCTCTGCATTCATAATTATTCAATGAAAGTAAGAAAGCATGTTTATATTAGCTGTCTGTCTTTGCAGGACTTTGCATTCTATAGGATTTAATAAAGCCAAATATATTGTTCACTAAATTCCGCGCAAGTTTATTTTTCTATGCTAATTTTCTGAAACATATTGGTCCATCTCTATGAATTAAGTCTTTCATGTGACATATTTCAATGTCAAGTACAGTTTAGATTCAATAACACTCATAAGTAGATAAAAACAGAGTCGATTTATTTTACTTTGTCGTCTAATAATCTATTGGACATGTTGAACCAAATCTCTCCAGTTATAAAAAAGAATGTACTTATTACTTCTACTTTCATAAGAAACATATAAGTGTGTGCCACCATTCTATTTTCAGGAATACAAATAGAGATCAAAGGCGTGCAATGGTGTGACGTGTTCATGCAAATGGATGCGAACCATGGAAGCAACTGCTTAGCTATTACCTCTGAGTATACGGCATTCCTTGATATAAACAAGGTGCATTATCCCTCGCTGACTATCACCGGTGGAAACAGCTAACTGGATGCCCTTTTTTGGCATGGACCAGCTGGAGCTGCCAAAAAAATATTTTGGCTTCCACCTTGGAGGAGGACAACCCTTTTTAGGGCATGTGCAATCACTTATCAGATGCAAGAGAGGTGAGAGTCAAGTCGTCAACTTCCGTTCTGGACACACAAGCTAAAGGCGATATTACAGAATACCTTCAAATTTTGCTTTCCAAACTATTGTTTGGGTAAACGGTACTTATTGCTATACATCCCAATACCATCGATTCGATTCTATAAGTTCTGCAGTTGACTATTTGAGGAAGTAACAAGGTACTATACGTTCACTTAGTTTTCCATGATCTTTCTCCCTAAAGCTGAGCAGGCTTCATAAAGCTTAATTGGGCGACGTAAAGTTCATATTAAATTTTTAATTACATCGTTATATTTAGTCACAACCTCACACACTAGCCCATCTGTCTAGGCGCGCGGCAACGCCGCGCGGGGTTTCTAGTCTATAAAGCTGCCTTTTGCACCCGTCCAGGATGGAAGCAACAACAAGATTCTCTTCTGTTGCCACTGCACGTTGGACACGTAGCGCACAGAATAGGAGAGAGGAAGCAGCCAGTGGCAGACGACATGTATCGTGTGACAAAAATTTAAACCTTCTGGACCGAGGGAGTATGCATTATTATATGCACCTTTCAATGTTCCGATCATGACTGGTTACTGGCTACCCTACGTCCCAACTTAGTTGTTTTTTCAATTTCAATGCATAGTAAATCGTTCGTTTTATTTAAAAAATATTTATAAATATGTTTTATTTCTTATAACTACGTTTATAATTTGATTACAAACATAATTGTTAAAAATAAATAAAATTTTAAATATTTTTGAATAAAACAAATAATTTTACCGTGCACTGAAATCAAAGTATATGACTAAGTTTTTTTTGGGTCAGAGGGAGTATTCGAGTATGTCCTGCAGCTAGTGCGAGAATATTTCGCAATGTTGGTCGTATGTTGTGTATGCATGTTTCTTTCATTTCCAATCCTAGGATGCGCTGAACTACAGAAGCATTAGATGGAGACCCCACCTTACAAGATTCCTTCTTCTCACCATCTCCACGCCTCCATCCAAAATAGTGATGCATGTATATGCAAAAGTACTTTCAACTCTTAATAAATCCAAATACATTGTTTGATAAATAAAATCCATATGGATTGGAGAGGTTTGTGGTGGAAATTAGATCGAATTCCCCCTCATTTCATCTTAATTCATGTGGATTGGAGAGGTTTTGCTTGAATTCAAAGCTTGTGTTTGGATGGGAGACATCGTGAAATGGGATGGTTCCATCCTTGTTTTTTGTGATGGGACTATCCCATCTAGCGTTTGGTTAGTGGGGATAGATTCATCCCAGTTTTTTGTTTGGTTGTAGGGATTAGGGTAGAGGATAGGGATGTTTGTTTGACACCGTTTATCACTGTTACGGTGGTCCCACGAATCAGTCTCTACTTCATCTCTCCTTCACTGCCGCCGCCGCCGCTCCTCCATCTCACCCAACCCAATCGCCGCCGCTGCTCTGCCTCGTCAAGCCACCGGCGCTGGCGCCCCTTCGCCATGGCGAGCTCCGCGCGCGGCCCCTCCGCTCATCGCGCCGCGCGTGCCTCCTTCGCTCGCCGCACCGAGCTCCGCGCGCGCCTCCTACGCTCGCCGCGCCGAGCCTCCGCCTCGCGGATCTGGCGATGGCGCCCTTCCGCCCGCCCACCGAGCTCCATGCTGGCGGCCCTCCACCTCGTCGCGCCGGAGGCCCTAGCTCCACCGCGTTGCCGCCCTCCGCGTCGCGTCGGCGTCGCTGAAGCCGCCGCTCGGTCGTCCTTCACCTCGTGCTCGCGTGTAGAGGGAGAAGACGGAGCGGAGACGGGGACGAAGAGGGACGTCCCTGTCCGCTCGATTTTGTGGAATGGGGATGTCCCGCGTCCAAGGGGAATATTCCCTACTGGGATGTCCCCGTCGCTGCTAGTTCTTCAACCAAACACCTACGAAATTGGGATCGACCCATCCCATCCTTTTTCATCACCCGAACCAAACACATGGAAAGAAACCCATATAGTTTAACAATGCAAAAGCATTTTCAAGCAGTTTGAAAAAAAAGCATTTTTAACTCTTAAAGAATCCATGGTTTAACAATGAGCATCCAAATTAAAATCCGATTGCACCGTCTTGTTTGTTTCAACAAAAACTTTCAAAACAAGATCATATTTCATCATGTTTTAATGATTAAAAAAATATGATGGAAGTTATTTTTTTTACAAAGCAAAAATTACTTTTTATTTTTTTCTATCATAGGATAAAATTCATTTTTTTATACATAAAATTTTACTTCTTACTTGATAGTGTCATTTTTTATTCACAACGAAGTTACTTTTTCTAAACATCTACAATCATAAAGGTATTTTTTTTCTAGTACTCATGAACTATCTCATACATAAAGTAAATAAGTTAGCTTTCTTTTTTTTATAAAATATGTTTCTATTATAGAAAAGTTTCAGAGTCCCCTCTTTAAGCTTAAACGGGGACCTCTCTCCTTTAGCTTTTGGGTAATCAATTGTATAAGATGTTTACATGTATGACCATTCACAATTACGGCCGGAAATAGCACACGTAGTGGTATATGCTCCTGATCGCAGCTGCTACCAAGAGGGCTACAGGGTGGTTAACACCCACAAACAGCCAACAACGACGCATTTCATCATTTGCATTAGAGCTTGTTCTCGAAGAAAATTGAGAGTGATTAAATTTTTCTCCATTCAAATTTGACTAGCAAGGAAGGAATTAGATACCCGTGTAACCAAACAAGGCCTTGGATTCATTGGCTCATCTTGGTTAGCTAATGGCTAGAATAAATGTTACTTCTAGTCCATTAGGTTTGGATATAAATGTTCAATGGCTACTTTAGCCTTGTTTAAAACATACATTTCAATGCTATATGATTGAATCTCAAAATCATAAAATTTGATATAACCCCCTCATCTGCGCAAACAATAAAGAGCACAAAAATCTGCTGAGCGTGTGCGTGCATAAAATTGAGGTTTCCACTCTTCGCCTTGAGAAAATTCAAAGCCACAGGTGTTGGAAAAAACAAACCCGTGCATTGATAACTACTTAGCTCGTTGGTGGCACAACTTAACCCGGCCTGTTTGTGTTTTGCAACAAATCGAGACAGCTCGGCTCACGAGACAATCGAGTCACTCACTCACAAGCACTCAGGCCGACACTAGCAGCCAGCAGGTAGGCTGTACCAACTAGAGTACGCGATTAGAACACGGACCGGATAATAAATCAAATGGAGTAAAGAACACTCATTGCCATGGATACGCAGTTATGTCATCACAGGAGAGATGCTGCTGTTAGCATATAACAGAACCAGATATATAGCTAAACATGAATAGGCAAAGACGCCTCCTGAGCAAACCAGTCATGCACGCGCAAGTCAGATATTTGTGCTGCTTCATTACATTTATCCAGAGTGTATCATGTCGCACAAGTTAGCACTTAACAAGCGCAGAAGCTTTTGACAAAACCACGGGCCAAAGTGTGGTTCTCAATGATTTATACAGGGTGCAGACCGTAGAACTAACACAAAACCAGAGTCAATTTATTATTACAGAGCAAGTCCGGCTCAGGGAAGCGAAATCTATTAGGACTCCGTTCTAGAAGGGAGCTTGTTCTGGCAGAGGGGCAGGTTTCTTGTAAATTTCAAATGTTGCTCCGCCGATACGAATCAAGCTACTAGGCTAGTTTTGGCGTATCGTGGCTCTGTCCTGCTGCCTAAGCCTCTCGCCTTCATGGCAAAGGTAGTCATGGAATTTCTCCTGCCAACATGTGAAACAGCATGGTTATATTGTGGATCCCTGCTGCCATCCAAACTGAACAAAATGAAGGCTGAACAGATATATGGAAGCCGGGATGCAAGGATTGTCTAGTAATCACATAGATGCTACTGATGCAGTAACCACTGCATTTTCAATATCTACTTGTTGCAATGGTATTGATATATATACAAGAAAAACCGAGTCATTTGTAGAAGTACTGCAAGGTAGTCCTGGTTTCTGAATAATAATGTACACAAGGAATCTAAAGAACAACATCAGCTTGGACAAGTTGGTAGCCACGAGAAGCAACTGACCAAGTTACTACTTCTAACATATTGACAGGCTTAGAATACAAACAACAATAACAGACCGCTTTTCAAAGTAACGAGCAAGTGGAGTACATACTGAGCATCTTAACTTGATACCCCAGTACTCGTCTACTTGATGGTCTCATACATGATGCATCAACAGATCTACCAATTGGTATTTTCGGGGAGAAAAAAACACAAATCTACAGAACAACTAAGCCATACATTTACAGAACTATCAATATAAAACTCAAAAGAGCAGCAAACTTGATTACAACTCATACGGAAGCCAAAAAAGGACAAACATGACAAAAAAGCAATATGCCTGTCAACTACAAGTCTAGGACTACATCCGCAATCACATTTGGCTGAGCATCAAGGATACCAAATTTCTTCAGCAAAGCATGTATTAGCTGAATATCAAGGATATCAAATGTCTTCAGCAAAGAATGTATAGGTACCACTTTGCCAGTGATTATATTTTATTTAGGATGACGAATCTAGTATGTCCATGATTTCTAAATGCATCCATATCTCTATGCAAATTGGCGACCACTAAATTTAGAACATATTGGTCAGCTTGTTGTGCTATATAAATGGGCAAATTGAGCCCTCTCCCACGGAAATAAAACATTAGGAAATTTGGAAGCCTAAAACATATTATAAATGGGCACCCTATTTGCCTAACTCATGTAAGGATAATTTCTACTTTGCATCCATTTAGCTCCTGAAAATAAAACTGGAGGTATCGAGCTCCCACTAATTCAGACCTGTCATTGGGTATTCTCATCCATTGCCTAAATTTGGAGGCTTAAAAAATACTATATAATGAGCAACCAGTTTGCTAGAATAACATACATGTGAGGATTGTTTCTACTCTAGAGATATTTAGTTCCAGGAAATAAAAATGAATGCATCAAACCCTTACTAATTAATCAAACAAAGTGCAAGGCTGCAACCATACAGTGAAATAAAAGCACCTGGTAGAATTTGACCAATGTATTAATGTATAGCGGTTCTTGGTTCTTTTATTTTTTTTTTTCAAATACCTGAGTATGTAGAACACTGCACAATGTCCCACCAAATAACTCAACAAGGTCAACAATCATCAGCATCACTGTGCGTGCAAGTTACAACCCAACCCAATTGTGCATGCTGAAATCCTTAAACCTATCCAGTGTCCTAATACCACGCCACTAAAATCTCCTATCGACAACCCAGCAAGTAACCAAAAAATAATAATCTCAGTACAGCAAGGGATTCGAGATTAACATACAACAGGGCTTGCTAAAAGAAAGGAAATCTCACGGCAGACCATATACATAAGAAAACATGCCGTGAAAATCAACAGCACTTTGACCTAACCGCATCTCACAGCCCAGAATGACATAGCAGTATAGCACCTGCCTGAGATGCTAGTCCGTGATGGCCCTAAGCTAAACCGAGGAATCTGACCCCCGCAGGCCGCAGACGACAGCTCTACCGCACGTGACGGTCTCGGCACGGCGATCCATGATCCATCAATCGGATCGACGCCACGCTTCACACCACCGGTTCTAATGAGCGCGCAGCCAGGGTATCTATACCTTCCACGTCGCGGGGAGGAAACGGGCGATTCGGGTTGGACCGTTGGTGACCGTAGCTCGAGGAAAGGGGGGCCGAGGGTGGGTCGTACCTTGCCGCCGAAGAGGAAGATCCCGGCGAGGCCGGCGGCGGCGACGCCGCCCCAGATGACCACCGTCGACGAGAGCAGCGACCAGTTGCGGTAGATCATCTTCGCTCGTTCCTTGGATTTTCTCCCCCTGGCCTGCCTTCGCCGCTGCTCTGGCGCCCCAGCCCGATTTCGATGGATTGGTTGGATGGACTGGAGGAGGGAGAGAGGCAGAGGGGGAGGGGGGGCAGCAGCAGCAGGTGAACGAAGGCGGCTTTGGGTTCCTTCTCCTACTGGGCCGCCTTTGCCGTCTTCTGGGCCTCTGGCCCAGTACAGAGAATGCGCGCCTTTGTAATTGTAACTTGTCGGAGCGGAGGCCTTTGCGGTTGCGGAAGCCTCTCTCTGCCTTATCCGAACACAAGCAGGAGGCAGAACTGCTGCCTCTGGCACCGGCTTCGACTCTTGCCTCTCTCATGGTCATGGAGGCTTCCTTGCTCGTGTCTCCCAAACCTTCCATGCCCAGGACCGTGTCTCTGGCACTCTCTGCCAGAGGACCCGCTCGGAGGTGCCTCGTCGTCGCTGCCGCCACCACCGGCGGCCACAGCAAGGTCACCGATTCGCTTCCTCTGTAGAGATGAACTGATGAAAGACGCGCCCACTATTGTTCTCATGATTCGGATGTTTCAATTCCTCTGCAAAACAGGAACTCGGCGTCCACTCAGCAGGAGGCAACGACGACGGCGGCGAGGTCCAACAGCAATTGTTAGCGCCTGCAGTTGGCCAGGCAATGGTAGTGGGAGCTGGCGGCGGCCTGTTCGGCCCCGCCGCCGCGGCCGCGGCCATGGCGACGGCATGCGGCGCGGCGCTGCTACCACCGCCATGCCACGCTGCATCCGCCGCGGCGCTGGAGGTGGAGCCGCTGTTCCGCGCGGTGGCGTTGCTGGGCGACCTGGACCCAGCGACGGCGAAGGCGGTGGCGGGCGTGGCGGGGCCGGCGCTGTCGGCGTTCGGCTTCCTCTTCATCCTGCGGATCGTCATGTCGTGGTACCCGAGGCTCCCCGTCACGGAGTTCCCCTACGTGGTGGCGTACGCGCCCACGGAGCCGTTCCTCGCCGTCACCCGCAAGGTGATCCCGCCGCTGGGCGGCGTCGACGTCACGCCCGTCGTCTGGTTCGGACTCGTCAGCTTCCTCAACGAGATCCTCGTCGGGCCGCAGGGCCTGCTCATCCTGCTCTCGCAGCAGGTCTAGTGAGTAGTGACAGTGCAGAGCGCACCATGTAACTATCGACTGCATGTTCGCTTCTTCGCCGTCTCAACCAATGAACAACATGATCGGCATTCGGCAGGCACGTAGTACACAATGCTCCCTCCTCATAATGCATTTATATATCTGGTGTCGTAGATGTCAATGTATCTTTGATCTTCCTAAAGAACTTGGCAAAAATCTTGAGAGGTTCGACTTAGCATACAAAAGCCAAAGTGAGAGGCAATCGCACCAATCTTGACAACCAGGGCCAGGCATCCAGGACTGAGGACGGCGTAGTATCTTTACACGTCACCATTCGCTTTATTCTATGTTTCGCAAAAAAATCAATCAGGCTGGCATCATATCAGGCTATCCCACTGAAGCCTGCAGGTGGGAAACCCCATCTAAAACCTTTCCTCCTGATGAGTCATAACAACTGCCACTTCCGTTCCGCATCACGGAATTCCTCGAGAAGGGAAAAAAGATATTTTCAGCAGAAAGGAAGGCAGAAACCGATGAAGCAGAAAATGATGGCAACAGCTATTCTGCAGTACAAGCGGCAGGCAACTGACGATGAAGGTCAGATGATGGCATCCTAAGTACTACTACATCGAACAGTCTGTGGTCAAGAAACGAAATGGAAACATGGAAGAAAACATTGCAAAGACATACTTGACGGTGCGCTCTAGGCCGTTTCACATTTCGCGCTCCCGGCTCCCCGCTGTAAAAAATATAAAGATTAGAGGGAGCACGCTTTGCTTGCGCTGTAGATTAGGTTAGTCAAAAGCAGCAAGTGAAAGCGGGGAAAAGAAGGAAGGTGCGTGGCTAATCCTTTCTTTTTTTTTTTTTTGGATCATCTCATGCAATGCAACCGCAGGCACTGGGTAAAGGCTAAAGCCCCTGGGCCTGGCGGTGGGCTTTCCCTGTGGCCAGCCGGCCTAATTTTACATGCCCATCTCCCTCCCTCCCACCGAATCCAAACCAAAAGCGCAACGGGAAAACTCTCCATCACTCTGCCGCCCTCCGCTGCGGGTACTGCGCGGGGAAGCATCATCATATCCGTCTCCCCTCCCGTCCCGTCCCGTTCCGTTGGTTGAATGCATTCGACGAGGCCGTGCGTCGCGGGCAAACGTGCAGGCGAAGAAGCCGCCGCAGTGTGCAAGTGGAACGGCTAGTCCACTGTCCACCCATCGCCACCGCCACCGCCACCACCACGATGGCGAGCCTCCAGCTCGCCCTCGTCCTCGCCGCGGCCGCCGGCGCTGCCTCCACCGCCCTCGCCGCGGCGCTCGCCCTCCTCTTCTACCGGAGCCGCGGACACCGCCCCGGAAGCGGAAGCAGCGGCAGCGGCAAGCGCCCGCCGCCCGATGAGCTGCCGCTCTCCCTCGAGCCCGAGCCCGCAGCCTGCACGAAGCCCGGCCGCAGCCGGCGCCGCCTCGCCCTCCTTCTGCTCACGTCGCTCTGCTCCGGGCCCCGCCGCCGCGCCCGTGCGCGCGTCGAGCCGGCGGCCGCCGCGGCCGCGGCCGCGGCCAGCTCCTCCTCCTCCCAGCAGATGGATGATGAGCCGCCGCCGTCTGCTCCGGCCGCGGAGGAGGCGTGGCCGTGGCGGGAGCGCTGCTGCTTCGGCCCCGCCTCGCGGGCGCTCTACACCATCTACGAGGAGGAGCCGTGCGCCGACGCCGACGCCGAGAGGGAGGAGGAGGTGCGACGTGAGGAGGAGCAGGCCGGGGTCGAGACGCCGTACTACACCCCGCCGGCGTCGCCGCCTCCGTTGCATTGTTCTGGTGCTTCTGCTAGCATAGAAGACTGCGATTCGGATACGTATGTATGTTTTGCTCCTTAATTAGACTAGGGCGTATTAGGCTGCCCGGAGTCCCCAACAACGCTCTCCTCTCGGCCTACCGCATGGCCTGATCATGTGATGAGAAGCCGGGCTGTGACGCGCAATTTTTAGAGTTTTAACTTTTATTTACTACTCGTCTTCATAATTTGAGACCCTTGTTATCCATCAAAACCACCAAAATCGGTCACCTAATTTCAATCAATCGAATAATAAAATAACTAAAAGCTAAACAACGTACGACACGTGCTTGTTTCTTCTCCTTCTCCGGCGTCTTTCTCAGCTCGCCAGGATGGATAAGCCGTTGTTATATCTGGCATGCATGGCAATGCCATGCCGTGCAGGTCCGCTCGGCACACAGCTTTACTTTAGTCTTTGTTGCCTGGTGTGGTTTCCGGTGAGTGGGCTTTTGGCTTTTGCTTTCAGACCGACTCCATCAGAACGGTCGGGTATAGTACAAAATGACACTATAGCGATACTGTTTACAGAGAAAAGAGTAGTTGAAATAGTGGATAGATGGATGGAGTACCTTATCTGCTGGAGTTGGTATCACAGGCCAGGTTTGGTCTGGTCAGGCCATGTCTCTGCCCGTCTCGTCTGCAATAATTGCAGCAAATATCGTATGTGCAGATAACAGCACAATGAGCATGCACTCGCCTGTCATTGACATTATTACAGGTACACGCTGGGTGGGAAGAGTTTCAGGCCGTGACCACTGTCCAGTGACCAGGTCAGTCGACGCTGCCCTGCACTTCTCTCTCTTTGATTAGTTATTATCACTATTCGGCATTTGCCTGTTGCTCTCACATCTTCACTACCGCCAAGTTTCAGCACCTTTGGCTCTGAATGACAATGATCTCTTCTCTTCTTCTTGGTGTCCATTGGATCAGCTGCCGATGATTTGACTAGCACTACCTATTTCACTCTCTCACGACAACACCTTCAAATAATAACACGGATCTCATCCCTTCTTCTCGGTCAGATACTGTTCCCAGATCTTCCATTCATCAGGTGCAGATTGCCCAAAGCCTGCAAGGGGAACAAAGGCACAGGTAGCTGTAGTGCACCTGCTCTGCTCAGCGAACAGCAGCAGCCTAGACCGAGTCCAGCAGTCTGGGTAAAAGACCGAGTATAGTACAAAACGATACTGTAGCGACACTGTTCACAGAGAGAAGACTAGTTAGAATAGTGGATAGATGAGGATATGCACTGGCTGCTGGACTCAGTCTAAACAAGAACGCGATCCATCATTCTTTGTTTCTGTTGAGGCGGCAGTGTGCCTGCCAAAAGAGATTCTGCTAGACCTGTTTGCCATGCATGTAGCCAGCCAGCCTTGGACCCTGCAGAGAAGCAAGCAAGACATGCCCCGTCGGTGTAGTGTATCTTTCCAGCAGAAAAGGTACCATCAACAAAGTACCTAGTCACCGCTCACCAATCGCCACCAATCAACCATAAAACTCACCACCAATTAAGCACCAAATAATCAAGCAAAACATCTTCTCTAATCATTCGAGTATCTCAACACAACTTTGTTGCAAGAAAAGCAAACATCGCAGTCCGATCCACTGTTTTGTCACGTTCTACGGATCCACCAAATAGCACGCATGCAATCTCATAAACTCCACAATCACAGTACAGACTTCTCTCAAACTAATAAGGGAAATTGCTGACACGAACACTAAGTGTGCATAGCCTGCAGCTGCAGGCCGGTCACTCCATGCCATGGAGAACGATGCCATTGGAGCTGCTGCTGCCGTGCGCGTAGCCAGCAGGCTCAAGCTGGAGGGCCGCCATGGCGGCGCTGGACTCGCCGCAAGAACGCCAGCCGCCGCTGCTCGCCTGCGCCCCCGCCCTGCTGCTCCCTGCTGCTGGAGACATGGAGCGAACCGCCGCCGCCGACGACGAGGAGTTCCCAGGGCGCAGCAGTGCTTGTTGGAGGGAAACGTTCCCCGTGACCAGGCCCGTGAAGCCGCGGAACGGCGTATCCATGTCCAGGAATGCCCGCTCCTCCGCGGTCAGGGGAGGCGCCCCGATCGTGTACTTGAGCCACCATGGCTCCTGCTCTGGGCTCGCCGCTGTTTGAACGAATTTGACCCAAAAAATAACAAAGAATTAATAAATGCATGCGCTCGATCTTGTGAATTGATCGAACTGTACCGGCGGTGGTGGTGTGGTGAAAAAGTTTCAGTACCTGCTTGTAGTCGGGGTGACGATGGAGGCTGCGGCGGCGCGGCGCCGGCGGTGGCTACAGGTTTCTGGAGCAGGGTGGTGCCGGTGATCACCACCAGGCTGAGCCTCTTGAGTTCCTCCCTGAACTCGGGATCGACGGGCTTGAAGGAGAAGGACCTCTCCCAAGTGTTCACTAGATCAGCTATAGCAGGTATCACCAGCTTCTCCACCTGCACTGACGCCAGAACCTGAAACCAACCAACGGTCAGAGCAACAGCCAGTTTAATTGGTGAATGGTGAACAGTAAGAGTTTCAGGCATATATAACAGTGAAGTGGCGACAGTGTTGCGTGCACCTACCTGCTCGACAGCGTCGACAAGACGACGCATCATTCCTTGTTTGCGGTAAGCTGGCAGCGTGGCTGTGAAAGGCATTTCTGCCACTTTTGTTCCATGGATCCTGTAGAAAAAGTATGGCATGAACAGAAATCATGTATGCGTACGTATATCATCTTTTCAGCACTAACAAGGTAGTATCAGAAAAAAATAAGGCTACTATGCGAGGCAGTTGGATATATTTTCTGAAGGGAGTTTTTTTTTCAGTCTTTTACATAACAGCGATCATAGTTCCACACACACACAAAAAAAAAAAAAAAACGACAATGAAAACCAAAGCCGAGTAGGCGAGGCAAACATATATACAAGGCCCATACGTGAACGAAACTTGGGCCAAATTAGGCCCACCTCAGACCTTCAATCCGTGGTGTCAAACAACGGTTCAGAACGGTTCTATAGTGAATGTGATCAGCAGGGTAAAGGAGAATTTAACAATGCAACGGTTCTATAGCTGAATGAAGAAAATGGTGCAGTTACTGCCATTAAGCCACTGGTTCTACTACCAAGTTAATCCAAGTAAACATAGGCATAAATATTATGAAATACTAAGTTAACCCAAGAAAACATATAGGCAGATATATTATAAAACGCTCCCTCTGTTCTTTTTTATTTAACGTTTTTAGCCGGTGGCAAATATTCTAGAACAGAGACGGTACTAATTAACAAACTTGCAACAATCCACTCATGGGCACAAACATAAAACAAAATCTGAAACCCAACCTCAGCAGGGCGGCTGAAATGACCTCCCCATCCTTCTCCAGAACCATGGTGTAGAATCCTTCGTAGCTTAGCCGCTTAAATTCCGATCTGTTAAATCACAAAACTTTTCTGAGTGACATAATAATAAAAAAAACTAATAACAAGCCCATAACAAAATGGCATCTCAGGGTCCGGAAACTGGACAGGGTCTCAATCTGAACTGAGCTTACCCAAGGCTATAGATGGCTTGGTGAAGCATGTCGATCTTAGTGCGTCGATCCTTCACTGGGTTAAAGCACTCGTTCAGCACCCCAAGCGCCACAGCGAGCTTCACATTGCTTTCAAGAACGACAGACATGTCCTGGGAACTGGCTGGCTTGTCTTGCTGAATCTTCAGCAGAGCCCATGAGAAGCCACCTTCAGTAGGGTTCATTACACCCACCATCTCTGATAGCTGAGCAGACAGCTGAAACATCCAAAGAGAAAAGGGACAAAAATAGAAACAATTATTAAGTGGAAGGGAAACAAAGTCTGAACATTTTGCAGTCTTGACATGCTGTACCAATCTCAATGGGAAGTACCAACAGATATGACGCACACACATATTGTGCTGAATATTAACAAATGTTGGTGGTCAGGGAAAGGCAAATGCAGTGGGGGGAATTAAAATAGTTGCATATGAAATTATCAACAAGTGTTCACCTTCTTGCAGGTTTTGCTACAGTAGGCACCGATGTCGCCCCCATTGCTTAATGGACGGCAGTTGTCATGATCTGCAGAGGTATTGTGAGTTCACTGCGTCAGTTTCTCTTCACGAAGCAACATGGAAAAAAGCAAGAGAGATCAACTAAGACGGTGAGTAGTATGCGTACACTTGAGAGTACACTGTTGGCATGTGGACAGGCCCTGATCATCATTTGCCATGCACAGCATGCATCGGCAGTAGTGGCAAACCCACGAGCCCTCTGGAACCTGAAATCACACAGCACTACTGATATACTCATATACATGACATGAGACAAAAAGAGATTCTTCTATTTTTGCACTGCTCCATGTGTGCAATGCAACCAGCACTATTATTCAGAGAAACAAAGCCAGAAGATCAATTCAAGAAAACTTTGCTGTTACTTACCTTCATGGCGAGGCACTCCGGGTGGAAAGTGGAGGTGCAGCTGTCGCAGCAGAGCAGCTCCCCGCCATCGGCGCAGACGCCGCAGGCGTCGTCGCTGGAATCCTTGGCGCCTGTCATCATCGTCATCCTCGGAGACATTATCCTCTCCAAGACAGCCTTCTTCTGCTTCGCGAGGAACTTTCTCAAGGCCAGTGAGTTCTTCTCCTTCTCCTGCTCCAGTGCGGCACCCAGCTTCTCCTGCGACTGGAAGGTCTTGATTCTCTCTTTCTCCCATGCCTCCTGCATGCACTGCAGGAGGGATTTTCCGGACAAGAGCATGAGCTTCTCCCACGGCTGCTGCGCTGGGTCGTCGCGGGCGCCGGCGTGGGCCTCGAACACCGGCAGCGGCACCACGGCGTCGCAGCAGCTGCAGTGGACGCCAGTCCGGGTGACCGCGCCAGAGACGACCTTCTCCGCGCCACCGTCACCTGGCACATAGAACACCTTCTCTCTGTCCGACACGAAGCCGCCGTCGATCAGCCACGTCAGGATGGTGTGCTTCTTCGCCGGCACCGGCGCCGGCGCGACCGCGCTGCTCCTCCTGGTGATCAGGTTGCATCTGCCGCTGCTCGGCGGGGCTGCAGCGTTCGGCCTCCTCTTCCTGCCGTTGCTTGGCGGCGGTGGAACAGGGACGATCTGGAGATCGTTGCTTTGTGTGTCCGTGTTCGGACCGGATTTCCTCGGCCCTGGCTGGTTCGCGACGGCGGCGAACGTGTCCTTGCCTCCAGCCGTTTGCTGCTTGCCGGTGGCCCTCTGCTGCCTGGTGTTCTTGGACACCACCGCCGCCTTGCTGCTGTCCATGTCCTTGGGGGCGCGCTTCCTGGTGACGCGGCCATTTGCCCCGGCGGCCACCTGCTTCCCTTTTGCTCCAGCAGCAGTCGGCATTGCGAGCACGGGTGGCAGGGGTTCCACCGCTCCATCTGCGTTCCCGTCCGATGGTGGCGCCTTCGTCTTGCCGGTTGATCCTGCGGCGGCGGTGGCGGCCGCAGTAATCTGAAGTGGCCTCACGTTCGGTGGTTGGCTGCTGCTGCCTCCGGGACCGTACGTGCCGGCGACGATGGCACTGCTCTGGACGGCGGCCGCACCCAGGCCGCCACCGCTGCTGCCACTGGATCCCGGTGCCCCGGAGATGAACGGCGACGGCGCCCGGATGGGATAGGAGGCCCCTACGGGGGGAGGGAGGAGCAACGGCTGGCCCTGCGGGGGGATGCTCCCATAGTTCTGGAACAATGGCGCGCTGTTACGCCATCGAGCAAAGAACATAAGCTGCTGCACCATTTCCGGCGCAAGCTCTCCATATGGAGTACGCGACGGCATGGTGTTAGCGGGGACGACGAGGGTGGCTGGGTAGCCGTCGCCGGCGATGGCGCGCACCGGTGGCAAACTCAGCGTGGTGGCTTGGGGAGGCCGAGCATACGCCCCGGTGACCGTATGCCCCCAGGAACCGCTGCCAGAGTTAAGCACGTGGAATGGGTTGATCGCCGCGGCCGTAGCGACTGCGGAGGCGTTCTCCGGCCTGGGCGGCATCGACGACGACGACGGCATGCTGCCGGTCCCCGGCCAGACGAGAAACAAATAGTAGGTTGTTAGATTATAAATGAAATGAATAGATGCTTCCTCAAATGGAAATCAAAACAGGAAGTGAGTAAAACGCATTAGAAGGGGAAAACAATGGCTGCAAATTTCACTGTAACCCATCATTGCACCAACACAGCAAGTGCATTACGAACATGATGGCATGCAGCAACTGCACGGAGTATAAAGGAAAATCTTAATCAGGTTTTTCTACAGCTATGAATTTTGCAGCTGGACATCGCTAACTTTAAGAAAGCTCATCGATCAAATAGAGAAAAAAATACTGGTCGATACGATAACTAGGTATTGCCAAGAAAAACATTCCAACCATTTGCTCAACCAAGAAGAACACTAATGACGACAGCAAGTGTGATCTGTGACGTGCATAGTTCTATTTTTCCTAGGGAAAGTCGCATTTTATGCTCATTTTGGTAAATAGAACTAGACAGCTGTTCAAATTCCTTGCAGAGCTTTACTGATAAATGATAATCAACAACGGCAGTCTTACTCTTACACACATGGACGTTCATCGTAGATAGAGATGTCAATGGGGAAATTCCCCGTCAACGCTAGTCTTACACACGTGGGGTGTTCATCATAGATCTGTACCACACTATCCCTTTCTCTCGTATCCATTATCGTTCCTAATTAGGTAGGATTCGACTGTTCTAAGGATTTTTGCATCTAATTTTTCTTTTTGCCTACTAGCCGTTTTTCCCGTATCTGTCCGCCTGTCTTGTGTCTTCCTGATGCCATCGGATCCACCGTACACCATATGCTGCGAACTCGAATGAGATCTGTCAGAGGAACATCTCCCTTGCCAACTCATCTACTCTGGTTACGGATGGCCACGTCACACACTCACCCTGCCCTGATACCCGACCAACCGGCCGTTTTCCACTGCCCGGTTGTCGACATCCCCGCTGCCTTGCCTCTTCACCCCACGCCTGTTGCCGTCATCGATAGGCTTGCTGCCAGCAGCCTTTCCTAGAGCCACAACACTTGGCTGAGCCCGTAACCCCCAAACCTCATTGGGGATGCTCGCTGAAGTTGGGGTGGTAGAGAAAAGGGAGGAATAAAATTTTGGATGTCAGATCCAGATGAAGCACTCGGTTGCTGGTATATTTTCTTAATTTTCTTTTCGCTGATTATTGCTAAGTTTGGCATACACGATATTGTGTGTATCTAGGCTAGCATTGATGTGGATTCTAGTCTAAAGCAAAATGTTAGGGAGGAGGAACGAGTTGCATGGTCACATACGCCACTTTGGAGAAAAAAATGTTAGGGATGGGGGAATGGCTCGCACTGTCACATACGCTAGAGGACCACTCTTAATCACCACCATGCATGGAATGTGTGACATGGTAGCTCGTTAGGCCTTAGGCAACTACCATTGTAGCCATTCTTGGGCCTCATATCGTTAAAATTCTAGACTTGAACTCTTTATGTGACGGAGATAATTGTTCAAACCCAACCCCTTTGTTTGATCCATCAGTTATTTGTAGCTTGGCTACGACGCTTTCACGACTTCAATCTTGCATGTTGCCAATCTAGCAATGATCCATGAATAAATAATACATTATGGTTGTGAACGTTGGGAGAGGAGGAACGACTCACATATTCAAACATTCTTGTTGATGTTGTTTGCTAGCCTAGCCATGCATTCACCTATTTACATTCGACGCGTAGCCAAGGCAGTAATGATTGATGAATAAATAATTCTAGTCTAAATGGTAATAATACCAAGGAGGAGCAACTACTCATGTAGTCAAAGCAGAGGAAGTTATTTCTAACCTAGTAATAGCGCAGGACCATGGGGGCGGGGGAAGGGGGTTGAGAGCGTGGTGCCGTGCGAGGTGGCTAGATTACAGCTGTCAGTGTACTAGGAACCAAGTACCCAATCAACTGGGCAAACACGCCCCTAGAGCCAACTCGAAGATAAGGATCTGGAGGTACGCCCCATGGGGTGGGCTCCAGAGCTGACATGTGACGGGCTGGGTCCGGTCACGCTCAGCACTGACCGAGGTACGCCTCCTGTGGTAGCCTCCGGGTGTGTCACGTGGTTGGTCGGGTCCGGTTCCGCACAGCATAGGCCAAGGCAAACCGACGGTCAAGCTCCATAGGCTGCTCGGACCCTCCCAAATCCGAGAGGGGTCGGTTCAGTGGGGGCGGAGCTATACATGTGAGCCACGCCGCCACCCTGCGTGGGCCTAGGCATGTGCTAGAAAGGATATGCAACGGCGGGGAGGGATCCCCTCCTCATAAGCCTATGACAGGCGGTCCAATGGAGAGCCTGGGAGCATTAAATGCGCCCAATGTGCAACAAGACATCGCACAAGGCATAAGACAGGACAAGACATAGGCTGTAGAACTAGTCCTAGAGAAGCACTTGAGTATGCTTAGAAGGAAATTTCACATGATGTGTAGCAGCATGAGTCAAAACCTACCTAGATGTAGCGTCATATGTATTGTACAAGTAGGTGCTCATCTATGTGGTCCTCTCTTGGACTATAAAAGAGAGAACCGGCACATTGTAAAGACAAGCTCATGCAATCCCCATGGGAAGCTCACACAGGACGTAGGATGTTATGCTCCGACGGCCCAAATCTCTCTAAATCATTGCCTGATTTAGTTTGTCTATGTAGAACACCATCGTCGCCGTCTATATGCTGACCCCTCCTACTCACAAAGGGGCCACTTTGGGTGACCCCATCTGTCGTTCCATGACAACAACGACGAACCATGGAGAATGACGACAACAAACAAGGGACAGAGTTGGGTGCAAAGGGGGGGGGTCACCTGTGGTGGATCTGGAGGGTGTTGGGGAATGGCGGCGACGACGACGATGCTGGAGTCGAGGTAGTAGCCGGAAACAAAGAGGACGGCGGCAACATCAGTGTTGCACAGTGCTCAAGGCCGCTCGGACGTTGCTGCATAGCAGAAGGTACCTCCTTGTGTTCCTCGGCGATGGAGATGACAATGGTACGCGCAAGACGAAAGTTTCCTACCCTCCCTGTAGCGAGTGCGGTGCCATGTGAGGAGGGTGGATATTTGTAGGCGCGGAGTAAATTAGGAAATCTTGAGTGCGATGCCATGTGAGGAGGGTGGATATTTGAGTAAATTAGGAAATCTTCAGTTCCTACCATGGAGATCTGTATAGCTGTGGGCGCCCATGTGACCCGCCGCTTGAAATCGAATCCATTTCTAGCTGTGGGTCTATAGGGACCACTTATATAAATAAATGTAAAGAATCATATTTCCTTAATCAATCCTGGTTAATAAAATTGAGAAAAGTCCATTTTACCCCCTTGTGGGTGTCATATATCCATGGGTACCTCATGTAGATGATTTGTAGCCACTCTACCAGGTGGGCCGAGTGGTCTGTGTTGGAGGCCACGGTGCAAGGCGGCGTGGGCTGCTAATTGTAATCCAACTAGGACTCTTACATGTACCCCAAGCTCCTCGGTCTATATAAGAGGAGGTAGGAACCCTAGTTTGGCATCGGTATATCTCTCTAGAGCGTCACCACACCGGAGATTAGGTCAAGCGCATAATACAATCCACAATCCACACACCAACATATAGGACGTAGGGTTCAGCGATTTGGCTGCCCGAACCTATCTAAATTGTTGTGTTCTTCGTTATGTACACCATCATGATCTCCTTGCGGACCCTCTACCGATCTCTAAACCACCGCGTGGTCCATCCCGTGGTGGGCTGACGGCACTAAACATTGTCAGCCCTTATCTTAATTCACATTCTAAAAAAACACCCCAATACCAAAAAAAAATAAAAAATCTTACACCCCTGAACTCTTGAAACTGGGAAAATACCCACACCCACCCAACCAACTACAACAACTCAAAATGGTCTTGAAGGTTGTTTTTGCCGATGTTGCTCTCCCACTATGCTTCTGCCATCACCACTTGCCTCAATGGCGACCTATAACTCTGTGATGAGGAAGGAAAAGGCTGTTGGAGCTTAGCATTGAGGAAGAAGGAAGCTGTGGCTTTTATGAGGACTAAAGAGGAAGAAGGGGAAGAGAGAGAAAGATAAAGATAGAGTATGAGAGAGAGCACATGTCTTGTGAGCATACGACTGCCTATTTGCCAATGTGTACTTAGTGCCACGTTAGCAGAGACCACCAACAAACCACTTTGAAGGGCTAATGGGGGTTTATTTGCTTCGTTTCAAGAGTTTGGGCGTGAAATTTTAGGTTTTCGAGTTTGGTGGTATCATTAGGTGGACATATGGGGTCATTGTACATTCTCCTTTAGGCTCGGAATGGAGCTGGCGGTGTCGTTGCCATATAATGTATGAGGAGACTACTTTAGAACTCAAGAATGAAGACAACAGTTAGAAGATTGGGGCTGTCGAAGTGTAACACCCTACATTGTATTCGGTGTGGGTTTGTATTTCTTAATGTTAGAGTATTAACCCTATGAGAGTACATGCTTTAGCGAGACCAACTAGTTGCCTTTTGCATAGGCCAACCTCTCACTTTTATGACCCAAGGGATATGATTGGTAGAATGGTGGACCCTACTTCTCGTAGAGGACGCAGCTCCCTTGGCACATCGTCTTGTGCTCTGCACATCGCGAAGCACTGTTACATGTTGCACTGCACTATTGCACGTCATGTTGGCTACACTGTGCTTGGGTTGGTGAAGTGCAACAGGTACTATTGCCAGTCGCCTACCAAGCCTGGAGCTACCACCTATCCAAGGTCACATAGCAGCGACGTCAGCATTGTCACGCACGTGCTATGTGAAATTTGACCACATTCCTACCTACCCTTGCATTTAAATACGATTCCTCATATTGCGCCGTTCGCGCAACGCAGGGGTTCATGTGTCCCTTCTGGGCCCTAGAGTGGTGACTACTACCTCACCCTATGGACGAGCACAGAGCAAAGGGCACACGTCAGCATTGGGGTTCGTCCTCGCAAGGATGGCTCAAGGGCCTAGGAGGGAGTCTAGGATCATTGACTTCACCTTGTATTGGCTATGTTTCCTTTGTGGCCTGGGTACCCGTGTCCCCAAAACACTGATTGATGGTGTTTTTCAGACTATGAGCTAAACTTGGGGGTCAAAATGGACTTATGTCTTAAAAAATAAATACCTCTCAAAAAAATAGGTGAATACTAGTTAATTATAATTATAATTATAATTATAATTATAATTATAATAATAATTATTATTATAAAGGTAACCTCTGATAGGATCAAGTTGTCCAAGAGGGGGGTGGAGTGAATTGGACTTCTAATTTCGAAACTTGAAATTTAATCCTACCGAACAAGTCCCAATTCACCTTAGTGCCTAAAAGAGTGTCTAGAGTTCTACATGATAACAAAGTTTTGCAACCTAGAGCCAAGCAAACAATTCTAGGGATGTAAAGAGTGAAATTTAAATGCGGAATGTAAAAGGAGTAAGAAGTGACACGAAGATTTTTTTCCCGAGGTTCGGGGAGACACACGGTCTCTACCCCCTACTCCTCGTTTGGCGCCCATCGCAAGGCTCTGCTCTCGCGGACTCCTCACAAGGATCTCGGCCCCAAACCTCGCAAGGTGAGGGGTTGGCAAAGTGACCTTCACAAAGGTCAAGCAACCCCTTGATCTGCGGACCAAGTGCTTTGTTTGGGATGCTCTTCTCCACTCCGGAACGGTGAGCTCCAATCCACGCACAATTGCCCTCGCAAGAACCTTCTTCCGCTTCTTCCACAATATCTGGAGAGCTCGCGGAAGGCACGAACACAGCCGTCTAGCTGATCGCAATCACCAAGAGAAATAAGCCTTGACTTCACTTGAATCAATTTCAACTCAAGAAGTTCTCTCTCTCAAGTCTCTTGCCCAAAGCTCAAGATTAAGTGTGGATTTTGGTGCTTTGGGGACCTTTGTGGGTGTGTATATTGTTCCTGGTTGCAAAGGTGGTAAATGGAGAGAAGGGGTTCCTTTATATAGAGGAGATCCCAAAAACTAGCCGTTACTGTACGATTTCCTCTTTCTGTGCAACCATCGAACGGTCCGATGGTTAGACCATCAGACAGTCTGATGCATGTATTTTTCAAATCCCCCGTTTTCGCGCCTCTGTCCAGAGACCATCGGACGGTCTGATGCACGGAAAATCCCAAATCACGCGGTGGCGCACCTCCCTGTCCAGCTGGTCTGATGGACCATGGTGGACTTGGTCGGGAAACCAGCCTGAACACACTCCCTGTCTAACCTGTCCGATGACCATCGGACGGTTCGATGGTTACTAAAACATTGGTTTTGAACCGTTTTGAATAGAGAAGAAGTTGGAGGAAGTTTCATTTGATCTTTCGTTATAGAGCACATTTTAAGTGTTTGACCTTTAGGACTAAGATGCACTCGAGTTAGATGAACAAATTGAGTGAAAGCGTCCAAGTGACTCACCTCGACCCCCCTTGATAGTACAGCCATCTACAAACTAGCAAAAGGAAAACCTAAGCGCCCTTCTTTCGACTTTACGGCACTTAGGGTTGTTGAAGCTCGATCTTCTCGCTAGATAATCACACCAAGGGCCGTCCTTCATAAGATTTGAATTAAGATTGACGGAGGGGTCTCTTTTCTTCAATCGATGATCTCTATGTATATATTATATTTTTCCTAAATGTTATGAACTCATTAGTAACAAGATTAAGTTGTCATTAATCACCGAAACCTCTACCTCTTAGGGTCATGTTTCTGACAACCTCTATTTCACTTGTTTATTTATGTAAGAAGTTTACTTTCAATGTGATATTATAAATTATAAGAATGTATAGATGACTATTCATCGGAATTACCATTGATTCAAACTACGTGTGTTGAAAAAAAAAGAACCTTAAATTAAAAAAAATTATACATAGATATGACAATACATTTAACAATGCATTAAAATGGTTATCATACTAGGGAAATCATAACCCCGGACTTTAAACAAAGAAATGCCGCACATTCGATAGGAGGCCACAAGTCGTGACAAGGTGAGGCCCTAATAAGTTTCAGGCCTGAGTACTGCCTCATGGTTCCAGGCTGCACTTGCACCCTCTGGGCTCTGGGATTGACAATGTCGATCTTTGCTTTAAGACTAGGTTCACCAGCCCGCCCATCCCACTCCGTCTCTGTCTACAGTGCGCGCACAATGTATGGGTGTCCTTTTTGGACCTGTCGGTGACCCCAGTCTAACCGTGGGGCTAGAACTTGTCAAAAACAGGTATCATTAACTCCTGCCTGCACCACCACTGTGGCGATGTGGTTCAAGATGTGCATAGCAGTAGCTCATACATCTGCGACTTGTGTGCCATCGTGTGGCTACACAGCAATGTGAGAGATTGGAGGATGGGAGAAGTGTGTTGTCATTCAGTAGTAGTTCTGCGCATGAGGCCCACATGTTAGATATGTAATGCCCTCCCTCTTAATCTATAAAAGGGAGGGGATGGTCCCATTGCTTGTGAGACGTTCACACAACACATATTCTCATGGTTAAGCATTCTGAGCTCACACGCTTCAGCCACCACCCGCTGCATCTAGAGTTACTCTCTCTTCTAGCCCAGGGTCTGCTCCATAGGACCATATGCAATACACGTTCCAGCCACCTCAGAGGACATAAGGCAGTATTTGTTGTACTCCTTGTTGTCGCCAGTTGACAAAAATCTAGAAAAATATTCAAATATTTATATACTGCACTCTTATTTCTTAGTTACTTCCTAACTAAAATAATAAAGGTAATTTTGAATAATCTCTAAAGGTTTTGGAATTTTCCATGGGACCCACGTATACCGTATCAAAAGATCTCGTCGCGAAAACTCAATTCATAAATTTATAACTAGGTCAATAAGACAAAGCATGAGACATCATGGGGCTGGTCGGGCTTTGACTTCAGGAGCTACGGTAAATAAAGAAGATCCTTTTACAGTGGTACAAACCAATTAAGGCCCTGTTTGGCAACACAATTTGTAGCAAAACCATAGTATTCGAATACCACAGTATGTAGCTAGCAGTGACAGTAATACCATGGTTTTGCTTTGACTACTCAAAACCATAGTAAAATCCATCTTCAAAGTCATTCAAATTTTGGTTGAATGTCTTCAAAGTCTTCAAAGTCAAATCCATCTTTAGTGCTCAAATCAATGCCTCCTTGGACTAAATGAACAAAACTCTGCATAACAGGTATGGTTGGGCTAGGGGTACTCATCTGTCCATAATCCTCTTCGAAAATTTTGTTCTCATTCAAATTTGCCTTCTCTGAAGATCTCCTACAGTGCTTCCCTTCTGCAATTTTTCCTATCAAACCAAGACAACAGGGAATGTGTTAGCAATAACCGGTGTGTATGTTCTTACCATTGTAAATGTCATGAAGATCATCATAGTAAGGAAATGGCTTGTCCTTCCACTTCCGTAAATTTTCTGGTAGCTCAGACCAAAAACCATCAGTTGCAGTAGCCATCTGAAGATTATTATCCCAACCAAAACCACTCTTTGAGCAAATGGTCTTCACATTATTATAGCCCTTCTTTAGCCTATGCTCTCTGTCCTTCATTTGCGACACTACGAACTTGGCAATAGGAAACTTGTCATTGAACTGTTGTGTCATACTGTTCCATGCTTCTTTGTTCCAACCATTCTGGGCATGATATCTTGCGGAATTGTACTCTTTGAGAATGGTAATGAAAAACCAAGTTCTCTCATCATTCCAATCTGCCCTCATATCTAATTTCCCTACGAACAAAACACATTTTAGCAAACAAAGTAAAGGAAAATGGAAAGAGGAGGGCCGACACAGAGGGATGGCTGGCGCGTGGGAAGAGGACGGCAGTCGCGGGGGCACAGGACGGCAGGGTGTAGGGGGAAGAGGACGCTAGGGGCGGATGAAGGGCCGACGCGCGGAGGGATGGTCGGCGTGGAGGGATGGCCGGCACGGGTAAGATCGATTGGAAGATGGGGGAGAGAATATGCATACCACTCTTTCCTTTCTTGCTGCATCCTCCCATGGACTGCGTCGGCGGCCGCGTGCGGATGCCGGGGGAGGCGGCGTGCGGGCGGCGGGGGAGGCGGCGTGAGGGCGGCGAGGGAGGGCGGCGGCAGGATTTCACGAGGAAGGGGAAAGGATAAGGATGGCTCTGCGCGGGAGTACGGGAAATAATGGCACGCGACTGAGGACAACGCGCTCTCGTAGAGAAAACTCTAGTCCCCAGTCCAGTTTCCAAAACTCATACTGTGGTATTCAAAACTGTGGTATGTAAGTACTGTGGCTTATAATACTGTTGTATTCATCAATACCATAGTATTGCTTTTGGATACCTTATTACCAAATAGGGCCTAATCTTCTATATCTAAAGTATGAAGTCACGTTATCATCCACTAAAATCTCTATTTGTATCTTCTGTTGATCTTCTTTGGTTTGATGCTTTTCGGTGGTGTATACGTCGTTATCACTCAATGTCCCACAGAAAATTCATCTAGTAAACATAGTTGTTGCAAACTTGCAATCGAAATGAGCATAGATAATCATGCCTTAATTTCCAAATAAATGTGATCCTTCACTTTTTCTTGTTACAGCGTGGGATGTATTTTTACTGTGAAATTAAATGTAGGTATAATTCTTATAAATTCTTGCGTTACGAATGTGGTAGCCTTGGTGCGACGGGACCAGCAGTCCAACAGCCAACTCGGGCGCGAGGATTGATTTATCTTAGCAGGTTCCTACAAACTAATGCCAGTTTGGAGTGGGTTGGTTATGGCAGGGGACGCAATGGATGGAGGTGGGCTAATTAATTCTGCACGGAAGCAGTGGATTGATTTGGGTACAGCTTAGATGCCAGCCAACTTGCAGGGCTACTTTTGAGACCAGGCTCACAGCTTAGGGTCTGTTTGGAACGCAGAAATTTCACAGAAATTGTGCAAAAGTTTTACAGAAATCAGTTTAATTTTACAAGAAAAACTCAGTTTTCCCGTTCCAAACAAGGCCTTAGTATTTTTGTAACCCTCGCTTTTGAATCAACAATCAATGGGTTTCGATGCTATACAACTGAATCTCAAACATCATATGATCGCCCTCGTGTGCGCAGTTACAGACATTAAGCAGGACGACAATATACAAAAAAATCCATCATGGCTCCAGGAGCCTATCCCTGACTGATGAACCTTGACCTGAGGATCCATAATCACTAATACCTGGATCCTCAGTACTCGACGCACCTCCAACAGAAATCGGTGCAACCAGGTCAGGCGGCGGGAAGTACGTCGGCACCGGCATCTTCGGTGGCAGCACCGGCAATGGCGCCTCGAATTTAAGCACGTTCAGGGCCTGCCTGATGCTCGGCCTGTGCGCATAGTCAGGGTGAGCACACCACAATCCCACAACCAGCAGGCGCTCCATCTGCTTCTCATCCAACTGCCCCTCGAGCCTCCTGTCTGCTGCTTCAAGAAGGGCGTTCTTGCCATACAGCTGCCACACCCATGGCACCAGCCTTGCCTTGCTGGGCTCCTCGTTGAGCTCCGCTGGCCGTCGTCCGCACGCGATCTCCAGCGCCACGACACCGAAGCTGTACACGTCCGACTCCCGGCTCGCCTTGCCTGTCATCACGCACTCCGGGGCTAGGTAGCCCAGAGTGCCGGCCAGGGCAGTGGTGTACGGCTGGCTGCCGTGCTCCACGAGCTTGGCGAGGCCAAAGTCCCCAAGCTTGGCGCTGAAGGTGGCGTCCAGCATGACGTTGCTGGGCTTGATGTCGCGGTGGACGATGCACTGTGCGCACTCCTCGTGGAGGTAGAGTATCGCCGACGCGAGGCCCAGCGCGATGTCGTAGCGTGTCGGCCAGGTCAGGAGCACGCCCTTGCCGTAGAGGTGTTGGTCGACGCTGCCGTTGGGCATGAGCTCGTACACGAGCAGGAAGTCGCCGCGGTGCTCGTGGCACCAGCCGACGAGGCGGACGAGGTGCCGGTGGCGCAGTTGGCTGATGATGCGCACCTCGGCAGCGTACTCCTTGCGCCCCTGCGTCGAGCCCTTGGACACCCTCTTGATGGCCACCTCCAAGCCGACCTCCCTCAGGAACCCCCGGTACACGGCGCCGAACCCGCCCTGCCCCAGCTTCCGATCCTCGGCGAAATTCTTCGTCGCCGCCGCCAATTCGGCGTACCGGAACCTCCTGGGGCCGCTCTCCGCGACGAGCTCGTCCGCGAGCTCGTCGTACTCGCCTCCCGTCACGTCGTCGACCTCGATGTCGCCGTCACCGAGTTCCCCGGCCTTTCTCCACTGCCTGACGAACCAGATGACCCCTGCGCCGACGAGCACGAGGAGCAAAGCACACAGTCCTAGCACCACCCAGAGGACCACCGTCTCCTCCTTGGGGTCGACGGTGGAGGTGAAGTCCCAGTAGAGCACCTGGTGCAGCTCCGCGGCCTCGCCCGTCGCGGCCGAGAAGCCGATGGCGACGGAGTCGGGCAGGTAGTCCCTGAGATCGACGGCGTACCAGAGCAGCAGGACGCCGTCCGTGGCGTTGGGCCCCGCTGCCGCGGCGCCGTAGGAGAGCGCGACGGTGAGGTTCCTGGCGGCGGCGTCGTAGGCGACGCGCGCGTGCGCCGTGCGGCCGTCCTTCATGCTGGTGCCGCAGTCGACGGTGGCGGCGGAGACGATCCCGCCGAGATCGACGCCGACGTGGTCGCCGCTGGGATCCCAGTCGTTCTTGTAGGTGTCGAACTCGACGGCGACGACCGGGCCGGCGCGGGGCGATGAGGAGTTGAAGAGGCCGAGGAGGCCCCCCGCGGAGGCGTCCGGGAGCGCGGAGGGGAACGGGGAGAGGAAGAAGGCGAGGCCGTCGCCTGAGGCGGAGGCCGGGTCGGGGGCGGCGATGGAGAAGGCAAAGGCGGTGGCGAAGGAGGCCGGGCGGCGGGAGACGGGGTCGGCGAGCGGGACGGCTCGGGAGTAGAAGGCGCGGCCGGCGCTGCTGGTGATGGGGCCGAGGCGCTCGTCGCGGGTGAGGCGGATGGCCTTGTTGTAGAAGGCGTCCCCCTGGAAGGCGATCCCGGGCGGCGGCGTGTCCGAGGGCGAGGTGAAGTTGTAGGAGAAGGAGAAGGGCGCCGCGGGGGCCGGCATCAGCAGCAGGACCAGCAGGGCGCCGACGCCGGCGGGGATCCCCATCCCCATGGGGAAGGGGCGCATCGATGGCTTCAGTTCAGCTGTGGCTGTGGAGGACGGAGGGAAAATTGAGGGCGTAGCGTAGGTGTTGACCGCCAATGAGAAGGAGTCGACGTCGTCAGCTGGGATTGGCTGTGTCGTGTCGCTCCCCTCTGCACGTCCACAGTGTTCCACTGCCAGCTGCCGGGAGGTGAATTCAGATTTGAGACCGGAGAAAACAGGATAGTCAGCATGAACTGTTCAGTGATTTTTTTTTTCATTTTTTTAAGAAGGAATAACTGTCTTGTTCATCAAATTCGTGTTGTTCATGCCTCTTGTACATCCCTGTGTCTTCGAGTACGATACGAATGCATCAGTGTTTGGTTGGGATACCGTGGCCGATCGATTACTCGGGCTGTTTACAGCAGCTCTTCCATCGCATTCCTAATGCGGAAAATGCGCACTACCGGGGGACTGTAGCACACTCCAGCGCTCTCGGATGCGGACGCGAAAAATACGAGAAGCCCAGATGTGCACCGCATATCTATACATTCTCTCTCTTCACCGCATTCCACGGCAGCCGCATCTCCCATCGTCCGTGATCTCCGCCGTCGCCTCCGTCGCTTCTCTCTCATCGCCCGTCGGGGAAGTCCGCGGCGGCCGGCGCCTGGCTCCTCGGCGAGGACAACGGGAAAGCCCGCGGCGGCCGGCACCTGGCTCGTATCTCGTCGACGAGGGAGACAGGGAAGCCCGCGGCGGCCGACGCCTGGTGCGGCTGGAAGGGACACGGGAGGCCTACGGCGGCTGGCGCCTGGCCTGTGTGTCGGGGAGGAAGACGGAGAGGCCCGCGGCGGCGCCCAGCTTGTCGGGGAGGAAGACGGAGAGGCCTGCGGCGATGCCCGGCTCGTCGGGGAGGGAGGCGGGGAGGCGCGCGGCGGCCATCAGCCGGCTCGTCGGGGAGGGAGGCGGAGAGGAGTGCAGCGGCCGGTTGTTTGCGCGTCCGCATCCGCACCGCTGCCGGAACAGGCCTTCTCCTATCACCTAGCGAGTGGTGGGCCACGATGCGTATGCGATGCCTTTTCCGCAGCCGCACCCGCTATTTGCTGGAAATAGCCTCACTACGCAGCAACGTGAAACGTATGTTAAGCGCAGTTGCCAGCAGATCGATTAGACGAGAGCATCAGCATGTGACAGGCACGGACGCACGCAGGAAACCAATAAGGCAACAGCAGAAGATGATCGTTGATCGCCACGAGCCCATGACCTGATTACCACGCCCACGACGACCGCGCTCACGGTTCGTCGCGGGCTTCCGGCACCGCATCGAGGCGGACGGACATATCCAGAGCCGTTTTCAGAGCTGATACTCCGCCTCGACCATACTCTAGTTTGCTGGCCCCTGGCCACGCCCACACCATTTCGAAAGGATAAAGAAACGCCGCCGCAAAGAAGCTACCGGAGGATGGAAGGATGTGCTTGCTATGCTACGACCGCCCTGTCCTGTCTGTATCGTTAGGCCGGCTCGCACCCCGATTCAAGTAAGAACTAGTAGCATATCAATACAGCATGCCGCGGCCGGCGGCCGTGGCAACGCACAAGCATGACGCACGCCTCAAGAAGGGGGGCGATCCCCCAGTCACCCGCGCGCGCGCGCCACGCCCTCCGTTCCACTCCTCCCGCGCGCGGCCACGCCCCCACCCTTCCCTCCACGTCACCGGCTCGCAAAACCATCGCCTGCGGCCTGCGGGCTACCTCCACCCTCGCCCACAAATATTCCCCGCGCTTTTCCCCACGCCTAGTCATTTCCCACCGCCACCACCACCTCCTCCAACCGAAACACAACGCCGGAACACGATTCCATCCCGTGCCCGACCCCTGTTTTATACCTCCATGAGTTGCCGAGCGGCTCAGCTTTGGTAGTAGAGTAGCCTAGAAGGTCAGAAGCATGTGCCATCCGGGGCTGCCGCCTCTGCCGCCGGGCTGCGCGGCCAGGCGGCGGGTGCAGCAGCCGGCCGTCGCCTCCTCGCCCTCACCGTCCGTGCCGCAGGAGCGCCAGGCCCCGACGCACTTCTACTGCGTGTGCTCGCCCACGGCGCACCGGGGCTCCTTCAGGTGCCGGTGGCATCGCAGCGGCTACGAGTGGGGACGCCGCCGGCCGTTCGCCGACGCTCCGGGGCGTGGAGAAGCCAGCCCGGCGATGCACGCGCGGATGGCGGCGCCTTGATGAGCTGATGGTTCTCGTCGGGCATTCGGGCTCAAGCTGTATATATGATCTGTGTAGGGGTTGTGTTGATCCTCGAGGTCGCGTCCTCGTGGCGCCTCCTTTCTTGCACACAGCACACTGTGCTGAATGTAACTGTACAAACTGCGTAGTTGTCAGAACTCAGAAGAAATGCAAACAGACATGTGAACATGACTTTATACAGCTCATAGATGGCTAGATTTGCCCAGAAAAAGACACGCGGTCGTGCATTATTATTTATAGTCATACAGGTGAAGAATAACATCAATCGGGCAATCGAATCTGACACAATTCAAAATGGAGACCATGCGTTTACACAGGTTGTCAAACTACGTGCATGAAAAAAGAATAGCAGCATGATGCTTTCCGTTCTTTCATAAACGATGGCAGTCAGTCCATGGTGATCCTGCCCGGACCTCCCTTGAGTGAACTGTACAGCGGCCTCGATCGTTTGAAGCCGAATATGTCTGTAATCCTGTACGTTTTGGGCGGATCTGTTTCAGCGACTGCCTTGTTGAACTCTGCCGAATGGTTGCCACCGAAGACTTGCACGCTTATCGTTCTCCTTTGAGGAGCGTCCACTTTTATGTACCTATCGAAGAACTCGATGAATTCTTCTTTCTTGAGCTCTCTTAGGATAGCGACCTGCCATATTTGTTATTGAAGGTCAAGCAATGACAAAACCTCCTTATTTTTTGTTTCCTCTGAATATAAGTTAGTGACAATTATAAAATGTTGTAATTTTCTCAACTATTACAGTATTATCTTTTACAATGCCACACGTTGTTGTCAAAAGGAGAGCACTTACCTCAGAGTCAACCCTATCGAACTTGAGAGTTCCTGCCTCAATCTCTCCCCAGTAGAAATGAGATTCCTCCCACAAGTTTTTAAACTTTTCCAGCTTAGAATCAATAAGTGATTTCACATTTCTCTGAAATAAGAAAGCCCATGTAAATGCCTCAAGCGCAAAAAATCTAGTCCTTTGATATGGAGTATACTGTCTAATTATGGACATACAAATAATCCAATAACACAGCAACATAAGAAATGAGGATAAAGTTTAACTAATACGTCATATTTAACTAGTACATCATATTTCTTTGATACTTCTCCTATCCAGTTTTCTCACGAATAGATGAGCCCTGTGGTGGTTGTGGCTGCTTGAAATCCAATGGTGGGAATTTTGAATGGAGTTTCATGGTGTAATTATATAAATGAACAACAATTTTGCATTGCACAAAATATGCGTTAGGAAAAATTGAAAGATCCATTAGATATTTAGATGTGGAGTGAAAACCAAAGCCACTAACCTTGAAGTCCTTGTCAGAGAGTTCATAGATTTTGCTTTCAAACATCTTGAAGAATTCATCAATTCTACCATCAAGGTACAAAGGGTCCTAGGCATCCAACAAAACATCAGCAGGAGCCAAGCAGTGAAAAAAGTATCATGTCACTACTCTAGCTTTGAATGTGTACCTTTACTGTGGATTGGATAACAACCTTAAGTGCCAAGACTCCATAGTCAGATCTGTAGAATGATGACATTCCTTGTCAGCTAAGATCTAAATAGTCAATTTCAAAATTTCAAATGTGAACTATATCGTCATGTTATCCTAAAATGATTAAGTGACAGTCAGTACATGTAAGACAACACATCTGTCATTCACCTCAAAGAAAGACTTGTTATATAACCAAGTTGCTCAACAGTTCGCAGCTGGTTGAAGGCAGGCTGGCTGGCTATTTGAGAAAACAGCTCAAGTTTGATATTCAAAGCGGCGTCATCCTGATGCACCTGAATATATTAAACATAATTAGTGTCCTGGTATGGTTACAGCTAGTTTGAATGTCCCCTAGCAAATGGACAAGTCACTCTGACTTGTAAACATTTTATTTTGTTGAGTTTGGGATATTGTTTTGCATGTAAGCACGATATTGTATCATAGAGCTTTAGAAATGAGTTTCACTAAGTGCCCAACCCAGCAATAATGGTAACTAGCAAACTGCCAACAATCCTCCCTGCAACATTCCAGCTATTATTGAACTGGGCGTAAGCTGAAAATAGATGGAAGGATGATAAATGATTCATCATATTAGGAATTGTTTGGAAAAAAATGGTTTTGTACCGATTTTTTAAAGGTATCCACTAATCGAAGTTTTCATTATATTACACTTTTTGCATGAAATAGCATAAGGAATCTATACCTGAATATATTGGATAACTGATGAATTCTCATTTTTCTGGTTTAATCCCTCAATTTGGTAGTAGTATTTCAACTCATTTTCAAGCATGATGACCCTTTTAGTCAGATATTGTGACGGAGACATGGATTTGAATAAAGAATTGGGGCTATTAAATATAGTGTCTTCAATCTCCTGTACGACAGATTCTGCTTCACTCGGTTCAATGTTCCCTACAGGAAAATTGTAGAAGTGCGATTAGAAATACTTTCCACTCACCCAAGTAAATAAATTAACAACATGATCGGTGCGAAATTCTGCCAAACCTTGAACATAACATTCCAAAAATGTTTTCGATAGCAAGTGTGGTAAAAACTTTGCAAAAGAATCTGATTCAAGCTTAGCAAGAGCTTCAAGTTTCTCAGCTACAAGCCACTTTTTATCTTCCAATATCAAAGAGACATAATACGAAGCTTGAGAGTATGGTTGTCTGAAACTGAAATTTTGGTAATCCTTGACAGAAGTTTCCTGAGATTATAAGATGTTGATCAGTGATTACTCGTAAAAGAAATCATCAAAACAAAATTCATCTTGTTTAAGAGCTTGAATTTTTTTGATGCAGATCATGCTATCCTAGATTTAATTATTAGAAACCATAGGAAAAGAATGATGATTGAAGAATATGATGCAACCTGCAACTCCAGAAATAATAACAATCCATATTATGATTGCATGCATGAAACATTCATATGGCTCTATTTCATCATAACCATGATGTGTTGCGTCACTCATTATGCAAGAATGCCCAAAAACTGCACCATCACAGAGCATTTAAACCATGGAACTAGATAGAGCTGTGCTGCTTCAGAGAATTTTTTTCAGCATGTGAAAGATCAAACACAGTATTGGGAATTGAGATGAGTACTAATATTAGTATTGGAGGATATGGACAGTTGTAGATCACTTATGAATGTTTGGTGTTTTAACACTTGTCCATAAATTGCCTTTGGGTTGCAACCTCCAACAAGCATAGCTTATTTATTTGAAATGAGGCCACAGATTGCAGAAACAATTGCTTCTTGTTGTGCTATTTGGTTGAGTCAAAATGTTGTTTTTGACAAGGCAAATCCACTCTTATATGCAGGTTGACTTCAGAGGAACACACTGGACACTATTCTGGGCACTGCTACAAGAGGAGGCTCAAGCGCTTGAGATGGGCATAGCGCACACTGGAGATGACAGTTCTGGAGATTTCCTCCAGTCCCTCCAGTCATTGGTGGATGTCTATTAATAGAATGTCTGCTTAATTGCCTACCTTTTGCTTTTTTTCCTCATGAAATTGTAGTATCCTTTGTTTTGCTATTTGTTGGCACCTCTAATAACCTTTGGCTAAGAGCCTAAGAATACTAATGGATGGTTGGGTGCATAACTTATGCAGAAGCCGGCAGGCCGCAGTAAAGACTATTCCTTTTTGTAAAAACTTCTATTCAGCTATGCAAATTATAGTATGAAAAAAATTATATTCAGCTAGAAGATTGTTGAAAGTTTGCCACAACTATCATGTCAACTTGTAAGTCAACAAATGTCTTTCAATAGGGAACAAATAAATCATAACCACACTTGCAGGGTGGTAAAAAAAAGCACATGCAGAGCCCAAGGTCCATGGAATGGCTTGGTACTTTTTTTTTCTCTAATGGGCAGGAGAGCTGTATGTCATTAAAATTAAAAGGTAGAAAAGTTAGGACCAAAGGCATGCCGAATCCATGACTTGGGTTAGTATTTAAGACACGGCACAAAACATCCTGTCAGTGTCAACATCATAAAACCAGCACATCAGTTGCTGGGTGACCTATTGTTATCAACGACTTGGTACTTTTTCAAGACCCACTTATCATCCTGTCAACATCATAAATCTGACACAGCACATCAGTTGTAAGGTATAACAGAAAACCAGCGACTGATCAAATTGAAATTATCTGCCAGATAAACTGATCCGAACAAAGTTACATTACAAATGGAATAATTACGGAATTAAATGTACCATGGAAAGTTATGAAAGGAAAGTACAATGGAAAATAATAAGATCCACATATTACCTTCAGGGCAGAAAACCTGTTTGGCTTCACTTCAAAGTTTGCAATTTTCTCTAGTATGGCATTTAGGAGAACTCTCATCTTATCATTATAACCACCTAAAGAGACCTTTAAACATTTAAAGCTAAACATATGAGTTCAGACAAAAAACTAGCATAATACCAGCAACTTCACAATGCATCAGAATTGCAACCATTAGGATGATAATTATACATGCGCAGCTTATAGCTGTTAGGAGCACCCATTGAAGATAAAAGCAGTCATAGTAACTAAAAATACCTGGAATCCAACTGATGTAAGATATATTGAATAGAATAAACCGGCAATTTGAGCATCATAAGCTGCAAAGACGCCCATGATTTGTCAGTATATATTTGAACCTAGAGTTGGCAGTACTCCCTAAACTTATTGATATGCAGAGGGGAAATAAAGTCAACACAATGCAAATATTAGTGCTTACCATAAGCATTCAAATAATCTACTAACAAATCAACAAATAGGTCAGTAGAAACGACTGCTTCAGGGGAGTGGCTTGACAATGGACAGTGGAAATCAATTATAATGTGAACCTTTGGTGTGGAGAACAGCATATCAGGCTTATACCACAACTGTGAAAGTGGTGTCTTCCTTAGCACTGTTGGAAAAGTAGCCTGGTAAAACATTGTCCTTTTCATTAGAGTTATTTACTAGTAAGGTCTCAACAATTAATATGAGTGTGCTGATGAATCTCCTGTGTGTTTTGAGTAAAAAAGATTAAAAAAAAGGAGAGAAAAAACTGACCTTTTCATGCACTTCTTTAAGAGATAAATCCTTTGGAACGAAAATATTAGGCTTTGGGAGATGGAGTTTCTCAGTGGGAGCTTTTTGAATCCATTGCTGTCAAGCAGAAAAAAATCAATAACAATATGTTAAGCATCAGCATGTCAGGTGGAATAAGAAGGGAGGTCAGGGTACAAGAAAATGGGACTTTTGAAAAGGTGAACCTGTATCACAGAAGGTGCGACATTTTCAACAGAATATGATGTATTATACCAGGGCTCAGCAGAACTAGTAGATCCTTCAAACTTTTTGGACTCCCAGAATATTCTAAATAGTGAGAAGTTAGTATCGCAGCAAAAAAAGAACAAATGCATATGGTAACATAGGCAAAGTATAAGGAAGATAAGTTTGGTATACAAATGCATATATTGTATCCAAATAAACAGCTACTGGGATTAACCTTTTGACTACAACATATCAAAGAGTTATCCAAGAAGTTTGTAAGGATATAAAAAAAACGAGCCCCGTGGGGAACAGGTGTGCCCCGGGATTTCATTAAGAGGAATTAACCTCAACAGGGCTCGGAAAAAACCCCCAACCCTAGCTTTGCTAGCGAGGGGGATTTTTATTTTAATTCGTCCAACGAGGGATCGAACTCGCGACCTCGAGGTGCCAAAGAGACTTGTTTTCCATTGGACTACAAGCTCCTTGTCTAGTAAGGATACAAGGTAGCTAGGCCGAACACACACCATTGCAGAGTGCAGATACAAAGGTTGACATCAAGGCACAATGCCTTCAACCCTCAACATATGCAATATATACATGCTAATGAACAAAAGCATTTCAGCACAACCACAAAATAAAATTATCAAAGAGCAGCTATACTTCAGAAGAGTGAATAGGTTTCAAAATTTGCGCAACAGTATAGGAAGGGAGATTTCATATTAGTGCCAGAGGTACTAACACCTCTTGCCTACTGATATCTAAACCATGAGTTTGAAGAAGGTTTTTAGTTAAAAAGGTTGAATAGAGCTATGCTGCTCATTTCTTTTGATTTGCATACCCATCAGTAACTGAAGAGCGAAGGGGCAGATAATTTTAATTTTATTGCTTGATTTACAAATCCTTCCGCTTTTGCATGTTAGAAAAGAAGCATCTCATGTTACAAGGATTACGATATAGATGGTAGGCAAAAACAAAGATGCTATGTGCGCTGCAGGGTGTTCCTTACCTTACTCTTTCAGGCGACAGCTGGTTAAGTATCATATTTATTCTTTGTGGTGCATATTTTGATGGTAATGCTGCTCCGACCAGCCATTCTTCTGGAGGGAACAACTGCAAGATAGCTTACAAGTATTTGAAACTGAAAAAACAAGAAGGTAATAATGAACGGATAAAAGTTGTAGGTCAACAGATTTCCAACACAATGATGAAAGTGTAGTCAAAGCAACATTTGATGATTACTGTTGTCAATGAAAGAATATACCACAAGAGAATATATTAGCTATAAAGGTAAAATTATTAGAAATAACTGCAAAAGGTGGAACATGTAATGGGCAGTAGCGAAATATACCCGCATACTTGACACAGTATGCATCACATAACTGATTGGATGGACTTTGTCTTGATAATGGAACTCCGTTTCATTTATCGCCGCAAGCTAGCAAATGACAAAACATTAGCATCTACGTTGTGTAATTGAATGTAAATCAACTCTATTGAATGTAAATATACCCGCATACTTGACATGTCGATGAGTTGATGTTGTGAGTTAGTATTGGCAACTTCTAAATATTTTGTGAAAAGAAAAACATAACATGGGTGCAAGAATGGAGAATCCATATCTAAATATTCATATAGCATCATTATCAATTAGCAAATAAAGTATTTCTATCCCTCAGAGAAGTGTTTGGGTGCAAAATCCTGGTACATTGAATAATTTTACATATTATGTAAACCATGAACCGTTCACATTACCTCATTAAATATCCATTCATGGATTCCGTCTTCTTTTAAAAGAGCAATATATTTGAAGATCAACCCAACAATATCCGCCATGTGTTCTAAAATCATTGCATGTGGGCATAAAAAGGCTTAGGTAATATCAAAATGCTTCGAATTAAAATAGTAATGCTTGTTCAAGTAAAAATATGGATGAAAACTGACCATGGCCAGCATCAGTTAGCCTCATGCTTACTGAGAAAAAGGAATATTCAGTACTGTCAGTGCTCTCTCCAGCCATTAAGTTCATGGCCCATCCTACAGTAGCCACATTTAGATAGGTTACAAGTCGACAAGTAAGTGATGTCATGCTTGTATTTCGAGTCGATAAGCTCAGTAAAAAGCATAAGTGCATTAGTACAACAATCAATTGTGGAAGTAAACTTACCAAGTTCCTTTATAGTATGGAAGATGGACCCCTCGCCTTCATGCCCGATAAGGTGACTGAGATAATGGCAAGGACCTTCTTTGTAAAATGGGATGCTAGGTGTAATTGGCCAAATTATTCTTAGATAGTCACCTTCTTCTATCGGCAGTGCTTTGACAAGAAGCTGTGTAACAAGCATGAGAAATCACATCTCATTTGCTGCCATGAAACTAATATTTTTCTGACAAATAAACTATCAACCATTGCATCTTCTACCTGCAAATGTTCCTCGGAAAGAGGGTCACTCGGACATTTCAAGCTTCTCTGTTCAGTGTTTTTTATGTCACTAAATAAACGCTCGACCAATCCCTGAATGCAATCGAGGCTCCCTACAAAATCATTTTATCAGTAACAAATAGGTTTTTGTTCTCCAATGGACTAATGTGCAATAATTACCCTTTCCATAGACAACAAGGTGCATAAGATTTGCTGAATAATTCTCATAGAACTTCAGAAGTTCAAGTCTGATGTCCAAGCCCCTCCCTCTTGGTTTAGTTTCTAGTGTTTCCCAACTTCCTGAATGTTACATGGCAAATTAGGAGAAACAAAGTCACAAATCTGAAACTTATTACATACTCCCTCCGTCACATAATAACCGTTGTTTTAGGATTCAATTTTTTCCCATCATAACTAATGTTATAGCCATTTATGATTTATCAACTAAAAAGGGAATTTAACCATATATACTAGATAAGGAAAAGATGGATTTGTTAACGAAGGGCACATGTGAGCTTTGCTCACCCTCTTTAAATTTTCTAAAACATCAGTTATTATGGAACAGAGCGAGTGTTTGAGATTAAAAAGTTCACATGAGACAAAATTATGTAAGATATTTGGAAGTTGTGCATGAAATTGAAAACTGAAAATGTGCTGATGTTTCTCTTCATGGTGTACTATCATAATCGAATCCAAACTAACAGCCATAATGTGCTAATCAATTGAGCACCCTGCACCCACTGTCGTTGTCAGAACACAGATATATTCTTACCAGTGCTAAATTTATGGTAAGGGTGATCCTCTGAAGCCAGATGCTTTTGAAGCTGCGACAGAAAAAAAAACAGAAACTAAGGTCACAGTGTACAAACGCAGTATGGGCTATGGGATCAAAACATTAAAATGAAACGACAAGTTTGATAACTTGATGATATTACGAGGATAAGCAAGACCTAAATAATGCAAAATATGGTTGATTCTTGTTCAAACGTAAGTATGATTGCCACTGTTGTTATATAATATCGAAGCACGCCTTGTAAAGTTAAAATTTGGTAAACTAGGATATTCGGGAGAATCAAATCTTGGATAATGCACAACACGGTTGATTATGGTTGTAACGTACTTATGACTGCCATAAATATTTAAACTGTTATTTTTCATATATGGAAGTAGACCTTGCAAATAAGAAAACTGTGTAATCAAAATGTGTTTAAAAGTGCTATTTTAATATATGGAAGTATACCTTGCAAATAAGAAAATTGTCTACTCAAAATGTGTTTATGCTCTGATAGAAAGCTGGCACAGAATGCAAAATATGTATATCTTTGTTATTGTATCTTAGCTAACAATGATGAGCTTCCAAGTACCTGATACATTCTCCAGCCATCAGACAACAAATTTTTCTTGTGTTCTGTAACGTCAATAAAATAGCAAAATTAGGCAGAATGTGGATTTTTTTACAGAGAATAAAACATTTACAAATTACAGAATTATCATGATTGTTAATCGCCGTGCACAAAACAACTGCTCACCAGAATCAACAGCTTTTATCTCTCTAAGAACAGCATCCTGTGACATCAGTGGCTTAATGAAGAACTGAGCAAATCTGTGCATCAGGAATAACCTCATTGTTCAATAAATAACCATGTAATAATGTAGAGCATAAGTAACTACCTTATCCAATGGACATGCATTAACTGAAAAAAATAGTTCTCAGGAAACTTGCCTATCTAAAGCTTCTTCAAAATTGTCAGCGTTGACATCAAAAAAGAAATTTGTTGTCTCTGAGCATGTATATGCATTGTAAGAGCCACCGTGCTGATATTTTCACATGATACCAGATAGTCAAAATGTAACTGAAGTACAACGAATATGGCCATTTTTTCAAAAATAGAAGTTTCCCAGTCATTGAGAATGATACAAAGAATTCAAAAAAAAAAAAAAAATCGGCCCTAGGGGAAGACCTCCCCCAAGGTATTGCATTAAGAAAAGTTTATTTTCTCGCTGCAGGACCAAGAAAAGACGCCGAATGCTGGCTATACCCAGGACATGCTAACCAGCGGCCCAGGACGCACCTGCAGGCCACGCATAACTCTGTAGACCGCTGGCTAGTTACATGTATTTCTCTGAAAAAATAGCCAACGAGGGGCCTTTTTGTGAGAGACAGTATTTGAACCCTGGTTGGTGGTCTCAAACCGTGTCCAGCAGATCGTGTAAAAGGTTGTCTATAATACAAAACGACATTGCAGCTACACTATAGATATAGTGAAAGTTTGAAATAGACGAGGACTCAGCCTCACACCTGGAAGACTTCACCACCGTGCCATGAGCACGTTCTCATACAAAAATTTCTAAAAGAATCACAAACACAAGAGGGAACCGTCCAAGGTCTGGAGATATAAACCTTTCACTGACTTATGAAAGGAAATTTTTAAGTTCGAGTGAAGAGGCCGGATTGTTATTCCTTTATCTAAAAAATGAAAGGAAATTTTTGCTGGCTTTTTTTTGCAACATATGCCATGCCATGTAAGGGTACCAAGACACCACAGAATATCCATATGTGGACTCTACCTGTGGCTTTTTGGTACAACCGTACAAGCAGTAAGGACTCCCTTGAACAATGCTACGTGTAAGAGAGAAAATGAGACCTGCCATAGGCTGCCTAATATTTCCTCTATTCTTTTTCTACCTCAGGTCTCACATGACTAGTATTTGATACAAGAATTATCATGGAATGAAATGAACTTGAATCCCCCTCCCCCAGGAACTGGTTATTAGAATGTACCTCTACAATATATTTCGTATACTCATGTTCTCCAGGGTATTTCTCGCTGGCATAAAATAGCATGTGTTCTGTAAGCAAGATAATGTTAATATATCAATACCAAGACAAGGAACCAAACAGTTGTGCCTTTTGAAGATTGCAACAGAAAATCATGACCATGATTAACTGAAAATGAGTTTTGATTTAATGAAACTGATATCCATCTTCCTTCTATCATCTTATCCAATATGTTGCCTTTTCAAGACTACAGTAACAAATTGTGCAAAGAAAAACGGTGCATAATTAACAAGCCCACAAGTGTTCAATGCTTGCATAATTGGTACAGTACAGTCCCACGTGTGTACCAAAGTGCTACTTTACCTTCACCTGCCCAACAATTCTGCAGTCTGCGGTTCTGCACATAGATCTGCAGACTTCCGGCCATCATAGCATGGAACAAGCTGCCAGGGTGGGTATACTAGTCTTGAATCGCTCCAAAGACGCGATTCAATATATAGCCACCAACTTGGTGACTATTCTTTTTTTTTTTTAATGTGACTGTTCACGTTATAAATTGCCATGATCCCCCAACAATTTTAAAGACATTTAAGAACCACTAGTATGACGGCAACTACAGAAAAATACATTTATAAGAAGAAACTGCAGAAAAATACAAGAGCAATTATCCCTGACCAGAAAAGCGGGGGCACAAGGGGTGCATGTGGACCAAACATCCAAACCGTCATTGTTTGGTCTGACGGCCAGAACACGCGGAGCCAGACAAGGAGCATCCATTGACTTGACTGCAAATCTGTGACGTCATCATTTGGCCCAGGAAAGCACCACGAACAAACGCAGCTTAGCAGCCAAGTAGGATTTTCCTTGATTCGACATAGACATAGACAACTCATCAACTCGAGACCGATCCACGCAGCAGCAGCGAAAGCACCACGCTGGGGCCAGGTACCGTAGCGAACAATCCCCACCCCAACAATTGCTTAGCCCAGATCCTCACTCCACGAATCAACAGGAATCCGGCTGGTGATTCGATCAGCACCGGGAACGAGTAAAGCGAGATGAGCCAGGAGGGGGTGGGTACGGGAGGAGAGAGCGGAACTCACCGAGGAAGTGCGCAAGGCCCTCGAGCCCTTCCGGGTCGCTGAACGAGCCCACCCCGACCTCCATGCACGCCGCCGCCTGAGCGCAGCGAGAGGCACAGAGAGGTCAGCAACCAAATCAATCACGCTAACAAGGCGGGATGATCAGCCAACGAGCCTTCGTCGCTACCGCGGTGCTCCGCGAGCGAGCAGGCAGGCGGCGGCCGGCGACGAACACGAACCTTGTCGGTAGTGGGGTCGCTGATGAGTAGGATCTCGAGCGCGTTGGGGAGCACCACGCGGCGGTACTCCCGCTTGTCGCTGCGCGCGCGGATGAACTCCACATTGCTGCTCCCCGCCGCCGCGGCCGCCACCGCAGCCATCTCCATCCCCACGCTCCCAATCCCCCTCCCCCTCGCTTCAATTGGACCCGATCCTTGGATGATATCTCCAAATGGTGGATGCTGGATTGGATTGGGGGCTACGGCTGAAGCGAAGCTGGTTGGGACTTTTGGGGTTTTACTGGTATCTCGTCTCCATTTTTATATAGGGGCAGCCGCCCAGCCCACCCCATTAGTTTCAGAAGTGTTGTGGCCCTGACGTTCTGGAAAAGGACGCGCTCTGCTCTGCGATCGGAACCGTTCGCTGCTCTTCGATCGTGTGCGCGTCACGGCAAAGGGCCTTTTCTCCCTCGCAAATGACGTGTCTGCGATCATTTTTCCAGCGGCCGAGGGCCGAGACCTGGGGGCCAGGCGGCCAGCGGTCTCAGGGGGGAAACCATCGTGTTTGCCACGAAATCTGCCGTCCTGCTCCTGCGTCCGCGCTCGGGTGCGTGCCAGCATCAGCATCAGCTTATACGGTGACGTGTTGTCTTGTGACCGCTAGGCACGCTTCTTCCTTCGTTCTCGGCAGGTCGTACACTGCGAATCTTCGAGGAAAATGTTGGTGTTTTGGAGGGTGACCTAATGTGAATTGTTATCGTTTCCGGAGCCTAAAAGCTATAAGAAGAGACAACTTGCTGCTGTATTTGATCCACGTGTGTTTGCAATTCGCAGACATCTCTTTATAGTTAACCTTGTCCTCTTTCTTTCTCCTCTCGGCCTCTCCCTCCTAGTGTGTTTGCAATTCCCAGACATCTCTTCATAGTTAACCTTGTCCTCTTTCTTTCTCCTCTCGGCCTCTCCCTCCTAGTGGGAGACCGCGGCACCAGCCAAAGATGTTAGGGATAGGTTTTGGGAGATACGTTCATCTTCATCTTTGACCATAGACGTTGATCAAAAGGTTGGATTGTGAATTAGCAAGATGGCGAGGCACCTCTGGGCCGAGCTCCGGCCATGGTGGAGGGAAGAGGGATGGAACGCAAACATTGTGGAGGGTTATCTCGTCCAAGTGATAGATCGCTGATCAGTGCCATGCTTGCGTCGATGTACACATGTAGACAGCACATTTAGCGTGTGTTCGGTTAGGGAAAATTTCTAAGGGATTGGAGGGGATTTAATCCCTTAGTCAATTTCCTCCAATCCCCTTCAAAACCGGACAAACCGAATAAGCCCTTAAGGATAAGGAGCAGCCAATCACCGGAGGTGAAGGCACCCGGTGGGTGGTGGTGGTGCAGCGGACAGCAATGGTACCCAAGGGAGGTGGGAGCTACAGGGAAAAAAGCCAAGGGGATGGAAGGTGGGGAAGATGTGCTTAGTCGCACCGTCAAAATTCTTCTTCTACGGCTCAGAGATATATTCACCTAGGGCGCGATTGGAGGCAAGCCAGGGCCACCAAAGCCAGGCTCGTCAGAAATAGGAATGGAACTCGTTTCCCGGAAGCCTGGCTCGCGCCACTTTTTGCATCCCGCAATGCAAGCTAGCGCAGGAGAACAGGCAACCAAACACTGGACTGCAGATGGCCAGATGCATGCAGGTGTAACCAAACAGCGTATCCCGCACTCCAAGAGCCTAGCTCACCCAAATGCAGGCATCCAATCAGGCCCTACTCGTAATTTCGTAAATTGGTTGGCTAGCATACCTAAATGAGAACAATGAACAAAAATAACTCTGCAACGGGAAGCTTGAGGACTCTGGACGCACGCCGCGCCGGGCGCAGGGTGCTGGAACCTTCTTACACGAACATGTAATACCCAACAATGTCATGTTTGAGATAATTCCTACTACCTATTAAGCGTGCAGGGAGGGCGTCCACCACGGCCTCGCGGCCTCGCGCCCCCCGCTCGCCCCCGCGACCCCTTGCCCCCTCCGCCCCGGAATTCCCTCCGCCCCGGCGCCATTACCGTGGCCTCGCTCACCCCTGCCTCCCGGCTCACACGCGCCCCTCCTCCCCCCCCTCCCCGCTCGGGCCCCCAACCCCTCCGCCCCGGCGCCATAACGGCGCACACCGGGCGCACTGCGTGCACGCCCACCCCCGCCCGCTCCCTCGGACGCCATCCTCACCCCGGCGCGCACCCTTGCCTCCACGTCGCCTCCCCTTCCACTGCCCGCGCCCTGGCCACACCCGCTGCACCCGCTCGCCCCTGCAATCCACACCGCCTTGGAGCTTGGTCCCCTACTCTGGTTCCATCGCTTCTCGCTCCAGGTAAGCTCCCACCCTTCTTGCCTCGGTGCGGTTCCTTCCCCCTCGCAACGGCCTTGGCTTGAACCAGCGCGCCGTCGGCGGGTTCCCGGCCTAGCGCGGCCGCGGTGCTTCGGATCTGGGCACGCCTGACGGCTGGTTCCTGGTCTAGCGCGGCCGCGGTGACGGCGGTTTCTGGCCTGGCGCAGCTGTGCCTCTGCCCCCGCCCCGGTGAGCACTGCCACCCTAGCCCGCAGCCTCCCTCGCGTACCTGCTCCCCGCTGCCACCGCGTTCCTTGATCCACGCTGATAGATGCCTCCGCTCGCCCCGACGCCACAACTCCGCCTCGATCTGCACCATCCGTCGCCTCTGCTCGCCCGGCCACCGCCGGCCTCGATCTAGGCCGCCGCCGCTCTCCTGCTGCTCCCAGCATTGCCCGCCACTCGCCCTCCTCCCTGCTCCCTCCAGAGACGCCCACATCATCTCTACTTCAGTCTCTTGTAGCCTGCCGCCGATGCCGACTCTGCTGGTCTGACAAGGAGAAGGACCCAGTGCCCCCGTGACACTACTAATTCCCTACTCCAGGCAACTGGTTATATGTGACTAGATTCTGTTATTTGCAATGGACGCCCATATGCCAAGAAATCGGATAATATACTACTGGTGCGTCGATGCACCTGTTTATTAAAATGTTGTGTTTTCTTGCTATCATAGTACTGGACGTCAATGGATAGAAACATGGTTGCCCATTTAGGATTGTGGTTCCTCTTCCGCTGATTTAAGAGCACGACAACATTACAGCGACAAGGCATCTGTCTTCTAAATCCTGTTGGTTAATTCTGCACCTCTATGAAATATGCTACGTTTCCATCTATTCATTTAAAATAGCAGTCTATTTTTCAAGGAGTTCATAGCACAATAGGTGTCCTATTTGGTCCATCAAATTTAGTACATATCATCAAGTAGGAGGCTTTCACCATGGTTAAATTGTTTCTGACCGTTCTTCTAAACTTCTAATTCTTGGTTAAAACTATGCTTTTGATAAAGCAAAGGGAGTCTTACATGATGACAACAGCAATGGCCAAGGAAGCAGCTGGAGAACAACTGGTGACATAAAGGCACTTTGGCATGTTAAAGTTCACATCCAGATAGGATTAATGTGTCCTAGCAAAATATGTATGATGCCCTGCAATGTTTCAGTGTAACAGTCATCGACGATAAGAATGACAAGTATGCATCATATGTTGGGCCTGGTGGATGAAATGATTAGTCCTATAGGTCTGTAAATATTTTTGGCATGCTTTCTCTTGAATGTGCTACTATCTTTGCTTTCAGATCCAGACATGCTAGAAGTTCGAAATGAGGGAGGAGTGAGGATAGTAGAAGAGTACCATTCCCATTTCAGCATAGGGCATATGGGCTCTGACGAAGGTAATAAGATGCTTTTCTTTGGCCTACATTTAAAGATGAAAAATATCATAACAATATTGTTCAACAAAACCGTACACACTTTTGTTCATTCCATCATTTGTTAGACGATGCTGATGACATAGCTTAATGCAGGCACCTCTCTTAATTGGTTGCAACATATGCTCAATGATCGCTGAAGTAAAGGAAATGACCATGTTGCCACTGGCGCGACCTTCCAGATGCCGGTAGTAATGTTCTGAGCTTTCTTGGACTCTGTCTGTTTATGCTCTACACCTTCCTGCCCTCCATGGAATACTAACTCTCTTGCTATACGTCACAGGTGAATCTGTCAAATAGGCGGACGATGGACCTGATCCCTTGGTGCCTGTCAACTAGGCCTGCAAGGGGATCAAAGCGGATCGACCCCAAGTCTGTGCTAGCTGCCCCCTCGCTCGTCTCCTGATCCTGCCTCCTTTCCACCGCTACACCCTCTCCTGCCTCCTATATGATTATATATGCTGAATTTTGCCCTTTAAATTTTTCTATCTTTTTCAAAAGTACCAAGTTTATTTGTTTTTAAGCCTGTGGTGGTTCAATCTTGGCAGGGACTATCCAGGTAGCAACTATTGGGTCTCTCACTAGACACATGCAAAGTGCATTATGCATGTTCAAGCCATATATTGTAATGCACTCTTATCAAATCTACAAGTGCTCATTATATGCTTTTTGGAATTATGATGAATAGAACTTTGACATATATGTAGCTGCTTCTGAACATGAGAAAGTGCAGGGATAAATATCCTTTTGCAGCTTACCATGCTGCTTCATCTATCGCTTCCTATTTTGTCATGAAACATCGTATAGGATAGATAAAGTATATACTCGCAGTCCAGAGTTCATTCTTTTCTCCATATAGTCAAACTTGTTAGCCTGATTGATTAGACTATCGCCATCACAATAGTGTTCCATTGTTATGGTAAAAATAGTCCAATTACTAAGACAAAGGCCACACTTTGCTTTGCAATTGTTGGCATCGAAATTTAACCAAACCAGTAAAATTTTTATGATCTTGTCACGTTAAAAATATCGTGGTTCCCGTGGCAATGCACGTTTTTATGCTCTTGTTGCGTTAAAAATATCGTGGTTCCCGTAGCAACGCACGGGCATAGACCCAGTGAATATTGAAGTTCGGATGTTAACGAATAATTGGGCTGCACAGTGACATTATCAACTCGAATACTCGATCAAAGGATCAACCATGCCCGAGACCGCCAACACCCAGCCTCGGGAGCGCGGACAGGCAAAAATCCACATGCATATAGCAACTTAACCTAAAAAATATCAATTTTGAATCCTCACAAGTTTCTGTTGTATTTCCAGAACAATAAATAGAAACAGGTGCCAGAGATACATCTGGGAAAAGAAATCGTGCTTTACAAACAATCCTACTGTTTATCCTTGTAGATGTCTGAAGAATGACAGGATGGTTCTCCTCCAGGATCATCCAGTGCAGGCTCAACGACAAAAGGTCGCAGCCATCACCTGGGCAGGTTAATAAAGCCTATGTTTTCGTTCACTGTACAGATGAATAACTGCTCATACTAATCGAGTGTTGGAGCTTGGAATCATCTGCAAGGGCATAGCCAGGAGTTACGGCTACAGAGGAGAATCTTCGCAGCTAGCAGCTTAATAAACACCACCAGTTGCACTACTAGTTAGTTTTAGATTGGTCCGGGGGTGGGGAATCAGAAATTAGTTCCGTCTCCCTATCCTGCTGCTTTTTGAGATAATCCTGTGCCGTTGACGTGATTATCTTAACAAAGAAGTTCAGAAGCACAAGCCACACTATAGAGTTCCAGACAAATGTAAAAGAGAAGTTCCACTGTTTCTCCTGTACAAGTTAAAATTCAATGAACCATTAAGAAAAATGATGAATAATTAAGGGCGTATAAGAAACAGGTCATGCAAGCTCAAATTATCAGACTTGAAATGAAGATACTAACCTCAATTTGCGAGGATGGTGAGACTGGCACTGGTGGCGATAGATATTTGTCCTTGGCAGCATGGAGTTTGGCAATCAAAGATGGCAGGGTGGCAGAAAACCCAGGGATGTGACCAAATATCCAGATTAACTCCTTTTCTAAAAGATACAACAGCTGATTGTTGCACAAGGACACAATAAATAGTGTCTGCAGGAGAAGAGAATGCATGTCAGAATAAAGGGGTCCTGCAACTGGTGTCAAAACCACCTGACAATCACCAAGCAATATATGGAGAAACAAAAATGACTCAAAAATTTCAGGAATTCAGGTAAAATAATAGGCTTAGCCAGAGAGGTTTCACAACTCATTTCACCAGCCTTTTGAGGAATAGGAAGATTAGATGGTCATTTTGATCTTCAGAAGGTTTAATCTTCTCAATCGATACAAATAAACATACAGGATCAAATCAAATCCAGCTCATCACATTACATTCAGTTTTTGTACAGTCATTAGATTTATTTCATTTTCAGGTTTCATTTTTCTTGTACAAAAATCATAACTAAAGAAGAAACAATTAGGGGGTGGAGAAATGTACAGGACACGGCTGAGTGGGCACTCATACTCCTAATAAAAGATCAAAGAAACTTATGCAAATCGTGGGATGTTTTGTGCTGAAATCAAATCAAAGGGCCAAGCTTCCAAGGCCTAAAATGTGCATATCCTAAAAAAGAAGTTAGTGCAGTCTAAAATCTAAATCTACTTACTCTTTGGGTTTTTGCTGAGATGGCTGGTTAGATTTCAAATTTTGAATCCAAGCGAACAAGCATGAACACATACAACATCAAAGAATAGTTACATTTAATGAAGTCAATAAAACAGTCTTCTCAAAGATTAAAAAGACCACTAGCATGATTATTATATCAATGGAAATCTCTCAGGATTGCATGTGCGCCAGCAAGAAGTAACAATGAAGTGTGTGGCAACAAGTAGAACAAAGGCGTAAACAAATTTACCCATTATTATATAAGATACAAGTACAAGGTTAGATGCCTCACCTGAATATGAGTCTTGATGATGGCCTTCCCAATCAAAGTAGCAAAAAAGAACTCCCAGAAAGGCACACCAAATTGCCCACACATAATACCAGCAAGGTCAAAGAGTGGATTTGGAACCTAATAAGACCATGAAATTTTTCAAAAAGAATAAAAAACCTTTAATGGAAACTTATGGTAGCTGCTGTACAGGGAATTCCGTAAGCTTATTTATTACTATCATTTAACATGTGGAGTTAAACATTGCCCATGGTGCAGATCAGTGGCGGAGCTTGGCTGCAAAATTAGGAGGGGCCAGTCCATGCAATCCAACTCTAAACATCAATGAACAGTGTCAAATTACTGTTTATTTAGTGGAAAATGACAATGAGTAGGGGGGCCACGGCCCAGTTTGGCCCCTATGAGGCTCCACCAGTGGTGCAGATGAGCATGAACTATTTTTGTTTTAAGGCAAAAGTCCTATATTTTATATAAAACAAATAAGGTTAAAAGACATCCACATTAAAGGAATTGGTAATAAAGGATGGCAGACAGGAGACTAACCGAGGCAAGTATCAAGATAGAGAAGAAGTTAAGATGTTGAGAGTGAGAAAGAAGCCAACGCTTGGTTCGATTAAGAGTGGATGATACTGGGCCATCTCCTTTGGAAGTAGCAGCATCAAGCTCCTTGACAGCTTTTGACTCACTTCCTGACAAGCGAGCTGAAATATGACACAACATCCATTTAGGATAGGTAGCTTAAACCAATCAAAAGAAAAAAAAAACCATAAAAGTGAAACTAGCTTTCCGACTCTTCCTAAGAACTGACAGGGACACTTCTAGAAATATTTTTAAAAAAAAAATCATTTGAAGCTCCACAGACCTCAATGTTACCTAAACAAGGAATTATATAGCATGTAAAAAAGAGGGAGCAGGAGAACCGTGCTGTTCCCATTTATGAGTTGAAAGAAATTTATTTATGAATTTAAGGAAAAAAGGAAACAGAACTCAATTAATTACTAATATTATTTAAGTGCCTCTAGAAGGACATGAGGATGAGGTCAAAGTTAAATGTGGTGACAGCAAGCCAGGATGTTACATAGTAACACTGCAGGAAAGATGTATCTGTTGTTATTGAGATAATTTAGTTAGAAGCAATACAGAGGCTAGTAACGCTTTTGTACAGTGATTAACAAAAGTTGTATAGCATATAATAGAATCTATCTATCTATCTACACTATAAAAGAGTGAGTTTCCGCAATACCATTTTTCACCCAAGAAAAACATATGTACCCCTCACATTGGCCCCACTTGACAGGTTGGAGAGGGTTGGAAAGGGCCTAAAACTGATAGAAGGAAAATGGTTTCACTCTTTGGTCTTTTATTTTCTCACCTTATTTTGTACCCATACCCACCAGGTAATTTCCTTGCTTTGGAATGAATGAAAAAGGAAGAACGTCAATCAAGCGAGTCCCCTTTCTTTTTATTCTTTATTTCTCTTTTTTTTCTCATTTTCTTTGATTACCGGCCGATCACTTCCTTTCTTACCTTCCATGTTTTGTATTTACCACGTGCATGTAGCACGTACCTCTATGCTAGTATCACTAAAAGGGCACACCAACCAGTGCTGAAACCTCCTGCACAAGATGGCCTTATCCTTGCTAATAGTGCGACTGGTTTAAACCCAACACCTCCAGGCCACAAGTGGAGAGACTCTACCACTGCACTAGACCCGCTCTTCTATATGATACAATACCACTACTTAAATTCAGAAGGGAAAAAGGGCTTGCAATTTTACCCGCTCGTGATATAAAATAAGGGGGGAGTTCGCCAAGCGCAGTCCCAATGCCCCAAAGAACAGCTTCCAGCTGTATCTGGGGTAGTAAGTCAAAGACTGGGATCCTAACTGAATGAGCTGATGCTGGATACACAGGCGGTCCAAATTCTGAGCATTTCTTGTCAAGCCATGATGGTCCAACTTTTAGTTGTATGGTATCATATGGAGCTATTTTCAAATCAACTCTGCCACACTGAACAGCTTTAATAGTGAACAGAGCAATATGAGGGCCCAGATACAGCACAAATGTATGCAAACCAGAACCTGCATTTTAAAACTTAAATCATCAGCTTTGAAAATGAGTTTTCTTCTCTGTTGCAGCAATAAAACATTCCAAATTTACACATTCTAGTTTCCAACATTAACAGGCACACGAGTGTGACAGATCTTGACAAACAGGCTAAGTGCATGGCCCACAGAAATCAAGACAGTAAAATCCGCCAGACAATAGCAGCACATGCTTAGCAGAAAAAGGCATGACTACTTGCAGTTGCAGTTAACCTAATAGTGTTTTAGAAGTTACAGAATAAGTCAAGACTAACTGAATATCTACAGCTACAGGTGCATAATGTACAATTGTACATGCGCCATAAGTACACTGCAAAAAAAAAAAGTGTGAACACAATAAAATTTTTGGAAGGCAACAAAACCTAGCATTGAAATAGATGAAGGATCAAATAACAACGAACCATTCAAAAAACTTCATGGTCATTAATTTTAACTGGTTAAAAGAATCATTCAAAGAGAATACATCAGCAAACTTGTCAGGATCATGTGACTACCTCATAGTGAAAGGCAACTAAATAGGGCAAAGGATAATTTGAAACAGAGACCAAAACAAATAGAATACATCTGCAAAGTTGCAAGGATCATGTGGCAACTCCATTGTGAGAAGCAACTAAATAAGGCATCAAAAGGAGAACAGTAAGGGTGTGCCATTTATTTCTCCTGTTTTGTATTAGATATATAATCTGCCAATTGGTGTCACTTGTCAGTTGTCACCTTCAACTGATATTTTTAAGTTCTAACAAAGTTGCAAAGACACACTAAATAGGAATAAGATGGTTTGTATCTTTCCTTGAATGCATAGGTTTAGCAATGAAGACCCAAAAACAAAGTACCTTTTTTCTCTTTCCTGCGTAACAGATTATAGAAGTATACATGTTTCAAGCGGTCAAGCCTTCAGACATACCACACTGGTCTGACTATGCAGTAAACATGATAACAAGATATTTGTAGGACCAAAGGGATCAATAAGCAAACTCCAATAATAAAAAAAAAATGCTTTCTTTTATATGTAATTGAACTACATAATATTGAGAGGTGCAAATACAACTTGCCTAGTCCAATTGACGAAGCCACTCCTAATGAAACCCACCACAATACAAATTTAGCATAATTAAGGAACTCCTGCATGCATGTCAGCAAAACAACATTAGAGCTCAAATACGTTACCAAGATGCTATAAAAAATATTATCCTGCAAATATACAAATCTTCATTTCCCTCGAATTTTTTGGCTTTGCAGTAAAAATCTCTATAACAAAAATACAGTGACAGGTGTTCTTATGAAAATGACTAGCCATATCCCATAGATTAAGAAAAAAACATTAGAAGACATGCAACACACCTTCCTATGCAGGCCATCCGAAATGGCAAGGAAGATTCCAGGAGTTACCACCAAAGCAATAACAAGAAAGAACAAACCACGTTTACTCAGGATATATGTTGCTAATCTTTTCAAGCATTGTAACATGGCTAATATGAATAAATGTAATGTTTTGAGTGGCTGTTTTGTCAGCGTCAAATTCTCCAGCTCCATTTTGTGTTTCGCTCGAAGTTCTGCAAAATAAATAAAGATGTGAGATAAGAAAAGCATACCAATTGCACCAGTCCCTGCAGTTCGCCTACACCAAAAATTACTTCAACAATTCTAGTAGTATGTCTGGTTATCAAAAACAGATAATTCATACTGCCATCAGAACATAGATTTTTAGTTGCTGCAAGTTCTATTGATCTGGATGGAAAAAAAGGTTTAGTGCGAGATCATCCATTCAGGTATTAACATTGCCAACACTATGACACAATATTTTGCATACTCGCCTAATGTTAGCTGATAAATTCGGTTCACGCTTTGGCAAGCAAGGAGGAATATTTCCACTCTTTGGAGTCACCAATGCATGGTACAGTGGCAGCATGAAAGGCGTACTCCTTTTTGCCACGGTTCCAACTACAAACGAGAGTGGTCGGGATCCTTAACATGATGCAACATTTACACTTTTGTCATGAATTTCAAAGTGCATCAAAACAACCTAGAAAAATTGAAGAGTTATTAGCTTATAGATTTTGAGTTGTGCTCATCAAGCTATAGCAGATATAAAGTCCTTTGTACAGCCAAGTTTGCTTCTATGTCATAGTTATTTTCAGCGATCAATGTTAGATATTATTGAAACACGCAAACCGGTAACTAATATCCCAATTTAACAATGCAGAAAATCAGAAGTGGTATATTTGCATTATCATCATGCGTTTGCAGCGCACTGAAACAGTCTCGAAAAAATGCTGACTTAATCAAGCTATTCCATGGTTTCAGATGGTTATCTAACAAGTCGTTCGCAGTGTTTGCAAAGCCAATTCGGTGCAATTTTATGGAATCTAATATAGTAATATGTAACTAGATAATTTATTCAGGAGCCCAAATTAGGCATCAAAAATCGGAAAATTAATCTGCGATTATGTAAGAACATTTGTCATTATGACATCAGATATGTTTTTCTTAACATTAAATTAATGCATGCGCTCTGATAGAAAATTGAGGCGTATCAAAAGAAACAGACATTTGCAGACCAGCCAAACGATGTGGGGCCTACAAACTTTCCACAAACATATGCTAACATGCATTGCTCAAGATGCCTAAGAAAAGGAATGACCTTCCATAGCATAATAAATGCCACATATTATCTCTCGCAAATCAATTCCCTAAACAACTGATCAACTGAAACTACCCACTCGTTGAAAAGCAATAGCACAGACGAGCTGGCATGGTATTTGGAGCGTATACAAGCTAATTGTTATGCTCCGAAATACAAGTAAGTGCAAGCACCAATGGACCTCTTGCACTGCCCCGTCCAAGCCTATTCCCGATCTCACTTGACAATCCCCGTCCAAACCTCTTCCCCTGACCTACCAATTACACACCGATTTCAACGAAACCAAAACGTACCAAGTTCCGATCCACAACACCTCGCAGCGCCTTAACACCACCACAAGCATCAAAACAAGCCACGGGTCTCACCGGGGATGACGCTTCCGCCGACGTTGGACCAGCTCCGAGACGGCGGCGCAGCCGCAGACATCTTCCGGCGCCCCATCGCTCCCACTCCGCGGCGCGCGAAAACCCTAGATCTCGCGGATCAACGGCACCGGTGCCACCATAAGGCGCCCGCTCGGATCTGAGCGGAGGCTCCTAGGGCTCGCAATGAGCCGCAGGGAGGAGCTGGATCGCGCGCGAATTGGAAAGGCGTTCCGCGTTCGCCTTGGAAACGCCGAGATGGCTGCTCCCTCCCGTCGCGCGGTTCGTTTTAATTTTTTTTTTTTCTTCTCACTTTTGCTTCCCCTCGCTCAGGCTGGTCTTTTCTCTGTATCCATACCGGAAAATGTAGCGTAAAAAACGCGGCAGCGCTTCACGCTATCGCCAACGCCAACGCCAACGCACCGGTGCTACAGTGTTCCGCCAAATGCAGCGCACGGGAGCTCTCTCCAGGCGGCGCGCACAAGCGGAGCTCGATCCCAAGCCGTGGCGGCCGGATCCGGCCAGGGCTAGCGAGAGGCGGAGGGGCTGCCGGGGGAGCGGCGGTCGGTGGAGAAGAAGCGGCCGCAGGTGGAGAAGAAGTGGTAGCGGGCGGAGATTCGATGAAAGGCAGCGACGAAGAGTTTAGGAACCGACGAAGAGGCAGATATGATACGCAGGGTGGTTAAAGCCTTACCTTTGCAAAGCTGGAAAATTTTCCTGTGTTTTTTAACTGTTTTCTGTGAAATTTTTGTGTCAATCCTGTGAAATTTCTGCGTTCCAAAAGGACCCTAAAAAGCCGAGATTGGCCGGACAAAATTTTAACCATTATTAAATATTTGAATTTAAAAATATTTATTTAAATATCTTTATATAGTTTATATATAAGATAAAGGGAGTACTGTAGTGGTGTTTGGGACAAATAGAGATATAAGCGGGTACGTTAGAAGGCCTAGTGGCAACTCATTTTTTACGGACATTGCACATCTCTAGTCTGAAAAAAGCGTGACTACATGAGGACGGTGTTCGGGATTGGTACCCTCTCTATCTTAATTTGATTTTTAACACTAAATATAGCTTTCTTGTCTTATTAAAAGAATTTTTAGTTAGTAATTATTTTTACTATGATTTAGTTTAACATATAACATATTTCAACTGTAACTTTATTTTTTCATAGTTTTGCAATTTTTTTTGAATAAGATGATCCTATATATATACTAATCAAAATGCATGTGTATCCCACACGTGGCTAAATAAAGATATCATTAATTTAATTATTTGAAATATCTATTTAAGTAAAAAATCTAGTGTGAGAAAGAATTATATAGGTTATACGCGCGCAGCAACGCATATTTACTGTGTCAAAAAATATTGACAAATCAATATTCTTGATAAGATTATGAATATGACATTTGAAGAAAAAAATTTGAATATTGATAAAACATTCTTGATCTAATTATATGGGCATACATGACAAAAGTGTGTTTAAGTTTTTTTTGGCCACCTCTATGTCTGGACCGAATCTGGCGTAGCCCTTTTAACCGCGCCACTTCCTCTACTGGCCTGCTAGGCCCATCAGCTAATGGCCTCCCTCGACCATCCGATCAAACTGGACGGCTCATGTGAGCTCGGGCGGATCAAAAACCATTCAGCCCACCTCCGCCTAACCTTAGCTCTCTTTCCTCTCCGCTCTCTGCCTCTGTCGGCATTGCTGCCATCTTCGCCCCGCTGCCTCCTCCACGCATCTCCACTGCGGATCCGTCTCCTCCCCTATGGCTTTGGCCACCGCTGCGTTTGATTTCTCCCCTTTTCCCTTTAGATCGAGATCCACCCGCTCTTGTTGCCATGACATGCGGATTTTTGGTTGTTTGTTCTTGGTTCAATGAACATTTGTACATAATTATTCGCATGACATTGCGATTTGGGACTAATATGCATTGGGGCTTATGGATTTTGATCGTATTGCTTGATGGGCCCTATTGTATAACAGGCTTCGTAATTGATGGATGTTTTTTATTTATTTTAAATTAGATTAAGGCATAGTATGATAAATTATAGACTCTTGTTACATTATAGTATAAAATATACTAATTAATTTTATTGCTTTGATCACGTGCAACATGTATTTTTATGGGCAACCAAACACAATCCCTCATAAGTCACGCTAGTTAAGAAAAACAACAAAACATGAAACAAGAGACATTGCATGACGGGACCTCGTTCCTTTTGTCCTGCATGGAGCTCTGGTCCTGCACGGTGCCCTGCGGAGCAACCAATCACGCCCTACAGGAGCGGGGAGGCGTTGATTGCCTGACGAGGTGCTGCAGGGGCTGCGGTGGCGGACCGTTTCACCCGTGGGCACAAAGCAGGCGGGTATCGACGAGGGTGAAAAAAGATTAGGGGGACAAACGTGCGAGGTGCACTACTGGCAGAAACTCGAATTTCTATCTGCTAGTGCTAGCGGAGGGCTGCCGACGTGGAGTATCTGTAAACTCGAATTTCTATCTGCTAGCGGAGGGCTGCCAACGTGGAGTATCTGTTTGTTTCTGATCGCTAGATGACATATGTGGTGGGACCAACATTTAGATCCAAGGGTAAATAAATAGGGTGGGTAAAAAAAATAGGTGGGTAGATTTATTTTTAAACTCGTTCTTTAATATAAGGTAATATATAATAATAGATGGATAGATGTGTTTTGCTTCGTAAAGGAATTATTCTCTCAGAAAGAATCAATCCTCACGTGTTATAAATCTGCACAGGTGACATGTAATCCTAACATGTGATCCATAAGTAGTGCGAGAAAGAAAAACTCAAGGCAAAACAAAATTAAGTGGCTGGGCCGGGACGACGACATCCATCTTCTGAGCAGCACACTGTAGCTTGCTTGCTCCTAAGCTCCAAGACTCCAACCAATGGAAGGTGCAGCGTCAAATTCTCCTTGTCGAGATTAGCTGATAGCTCAGCTACTGATCACGCTAGCAGATCAAACATATTTATTTTATTGGGCTCAGGGATCACATCAGAGGATCCTGTGGAAGGCCCGCGGGTAGTCCATCTCATGCTACTCCTCTTTCTACGATGCTGACTTGGTGGTGCACGCCCGACGCCGCAGCCCGGAGCCCGCAGACCTTTCCTTCCCCTGGTCTGGTAGCGACCGAGCCAGACAGAGTACCCGCGGGCATGGCCGCAAGGCCCGCAGGCCGCCGCAACCACGCATTCCATGCGGCAGAGTGAAAGCGAAGAAAATGAAGAGACGCCATGTGTTTAACGACCACCGTCTCCATGGCCCAACGGTGAGACACTGAGGCTTGATCGTGGTGCCACCACCGATTGAGTCGGGTTTGTTGCTTGCTCACCTCAGTCTCCTGTCTGGTAGTAAATCGATGCCGTGCACTGTAAGAGTTACCCCAATGGCAATGCATGCGTTCCCACGCCACTGCCTCTACGGCGCGTCGATCGGTCCAACAAGCATCATCATGGCCGCGAAGAAAAAGGAGCTTGCGGCGCAAGCGTCCGGCGTACGTTCTCGCCCGACCTAGCTATATTTCTTAAGCCCCGGCCCCGGGATATGATGCATAGAGTAACGACATCTTGCTTAATCCACAGGTGAACACGGAAGAAACTAAGGACGAGGACGGCTTAAATGGCATGTTTTCCCCAGTTGGTTTTGGTTTGGTTCCTCGATCAGGCAATGCAAGGGAACTGAGGAGAGGTTAATTATTAGGCCATCATGTAGCACTAGTTTAATTCGCACGGTGATCTTGAGAGTGAAGGGTCGTCGTACTGCACTGCGCGAGAGATCCATCGGCGACAACGACGGGGCAACGTAAAGATCGGCGGTACGGTGGTGGACGCGAGGCTCGGTGCCTCGGTGTATGATGATTGTGCTGCAAGCTACGAGAGTCTGGTGTGGCAGGGAGCACCGAGACGACGGGGAGAACAGTGTGGGAGGCTTTACCCAAGTGTAAAGCAATAATAAGCTGCCCGACGAACCAAGGCAAAAAGCCCTGCGGGCTACTTCACCGGCTGCGGGTTGTGGTTGCTCTCATATCACAGACGCAGGCAGGCAGCAACACGCACGGGCCAGTGACCGCACCACGCCACCTGCAGCTCTCCCTTCTCTGAAACAGCAGCAGCAGTTCTTCACGTGCTCGTCGTCGTTGCAATTGCAGAGCCTCATCATATCACACGGTTAGCTGGCTCTCTCTGCTATAGATATGCGATGTAGGAGGCGGCCAAGGCTCGGCATGGCGTGGCTCCGGTCCCTGCTCTCGCCGCTGAGGAAGCTCTGGTGCCGCGTCAACGCGGTGCCGCGCAAGAGTGAGTGCGTTGGGGCGGCTGTTCTGTTCCTCTGGTTCTGTTCTCCTCTGCATTCTGATGAACTCTTCTTGTCGGTGCGGTGCATGCGCTGTGCTGCAGAGAGAGGGATCTACATCCTGTACGACGACGTCAAGTCGTGCCAATGCGAGGACGTGCACGTGCTGTGGTCCATCCTCGTGGAGTCCCACGGCCTGCCGCCGCCGACGCCGCCGGTGCTGATGAGCCTCAAGCGATGAGGGGCGGCGGGTGCTCCGGCGGCCTCCCTGCTGCACACGGCGGCACCACCTGAATAAGGAAGGTCGATGTTTATATACCTCGACCGACATGGCCATGCCGGTGAAGTAGTGGTGCTAGCTTCTGCTGAATTTCTGATGATGTGCATAGGATCAGTCCATGATAGTACATAAGTAGTGCAAGTGTGTGCCGCCGCCGGCGTCCGTTGCTCTACTGCCGGCCTGGATCGGCGCCTCTCTTGGAGGCTGCCGAGACGACGGGAGCGGCCCGCGGTGAAATATAGATGCTGCGCCGGTGGCTTGATGATGAGTGTGGTGATGAGCTTCTTGGAGTTGGAGCGCACCCCTCGTTCGTTTTAACATTTTTCTCTTTTTATGTAAGGCTGCATTTGGATGACAGTCATTAAATCCGTCTCTATTGGAAGGGAATTGCAGGAAGAAGTTTTCAGTTTCGCCTGTGTGTTTTGTTACTACTAGTTCGCAATCCCTGCAAAGCATGATTTTTTTTTTTTCTTTTGCCATAAGGAACAACTCAGGAGGAGGAGCAGTCACAGGCCCAGCATATGCTAGTAGGTTGCTTAATCTTTCTTTTAGGGGAGTTGCTTACATTTTCAGTTGCCCTGACGGCCTGGTTTCACCGTTCATTGCTCATTTGCTCCCAGAGCCCGATCGTAGAACCAGTCAACCAGTCTTCTGTCTGCACGGCAGGACGGCCAGAACACGCTCTGGGCTTGGGCACGGCATACGGCAGGGCCGCGTCATGATCCGATTTGGAAGCCTGCTCTGGTCTCTCACTGCATCAGGGCCGCCAGGTTTCTGAACCTATATGCGATTATGCGAAGCCCACCTGCGAGACAACATCCGTTATGCAATGGCGTTTGACATAACTCCACGCGCTGATCGACCCAGAACATCTCCACTCTCCAGTAGGATACGTGTGAGCTTGCATATGCAAAGTCAGTACACACAACGTGCAATGTAGCAGACTGGCTCATTATCTAATTAAGTAGCACTCCATTTGTTATCCAAAACTTTAGCCTAAAACCAGTGTCGGCTCCGAAGAATCGGAACACACAGAAACGGAGGACTCGAAAGTAAATACTGGAAACAAGCTCGTATTCTTTGGGATTCGAACCGTCTTTACAGGTATGGGGTGCCCCTTTTCATAAGGAGGTGAACCGCCTCAAAGTACAAAGACTGATTTGCCCTTCCTACCTAACACATTCGGGGAATATTCGGAGGCAAATCAATCACTTCACAGAGACACTTTACAGCTCATCAGCAATGCTCGAACGAAGGCGTACAACGACCCCTTGCTCAAGACGTTCGCCTTTAGCTTTGGACCTTCATCTCTTGCTTCGAACCTTCGTCTTTGGCCTTGGACCTTCGTCTTTGGTTTTGGACCTTCGTTTTTAGTCCCGGGCCTTCGTCTTTGGCCTTAGCCTTCGCCTTTGATCTTGGGCCTTCGTCTTTGGTCCTTCGCCTTCGGCCCTTGGCCTTCGGGGGCGTCCAACAACCAGCATTCTAACGTGGAGGAGGCAGGGGCGACGCCAGCCAGAACTAGCTTGGTGCACTGTCACCAAGGGAAAACATATTTAGTGCTACTAAGCAGTAAGCAGCTTATGTTATTGTAATTAGATTTTTTTTCTTCTATATTGATGTGAGCATAGTGCACCGCCATATAATTTTATATTAGCTTCGCCCTTGGTTGAGGGACACATTGGCCATTCGAGAGGATTGAACACTGTTCTGTTCAATTGCTCTCTTTTGGTACCGGATGTTCTCGCTGTATCAGGGCGGGGCAATTCATACACTCTTTAGAACACAGAAAAAAAATTCTCATTCCTACGATTTTCATGTGAAATTAAAACTGTTTCTATGAAATTCTTATAAATTTTTATGTTGGTGCCATAGCACGAGGCTTTCCAGCAACGGACAGGTTAGGCTCAGCCAACCCCAATGTGGCAGCCTACATGTGACTCACTCAAAGACAATTGTCTAGTGGCACAAATCAGGAGTCCAAATTAAAACTGACCGGAGTGCCCTGCAGATGGATCAATCTCGGGCCCCCAACAGTCCAAATTTAACAGACCGAATCACTGTGCGAAGGCCGGTCCAGCACGTACAGAACCGGCACGACAGATCAGGGTTGCCACTTGCCACCACACCTTGTGCCGCTGGCGCCGCAAAAACAATTCTGCTCACTTGCCAATAGGCGGCCAGGGAAGCGCCAACCGGGGCCAGCGCTGAAAACCACCCGCGCCGCCCTGCGGCCGCGCTTCATGATGAAGCCTGCCTGCCGCTGCCGGTGCCAACTGCCATGCCAACCGGCCGTTCCAAACCACGCCGGCCGAACCGAAGCCGGGTACGCGACAGCCGGCCGTCCTCCTGTTCGCCACCAACAGCAGGCCGCCGAACTGTCTTCCCCTGGCATAGCGGCGCCGGCGCCGGCGCGCAGCTATTTAAACCGTTCTTCTCACACATACACCCCACCCACACCGAAACAGCAACAACGGCAACAGGCTCGTTCGTACTATCTTCTCGCCTCGATCCCCAAGCTAGCGCGAGACGATGGCAAGGCAATTGAAGTCCAAGGTCCTCGCCACCGCCGCGGCCGCCGTGGTCGTCGCGACGTCCCTGATGATGGGCACGGCCTCCGCGGCCGACGCGCCCGCCCCAGCGCCCACGTCCGGCTCCGGCGCCACGGCCGCCGCGCCGGCCTTCGCCGTAGTGTCCGTCGCCGCGGCTGCGTTCGGCTACCTATTCTGCTAGCCGACCCGGCCGGCCGGGGTACGCATATGCGTGGCCGCACCCTGCATGCGCCCGTGTGATGGATGTGCGAGCCGACATGTTTGCACGACGCACGTACTACTGTTTCGTTTAAAGATTGGTTGTGTATTTCGTGTTGTTTGTTGTACCCATGGCCATGGGTGTAATTCATTCGTTTATTTATTGATGCGAGCTTTGTACGTGATCTTCCTTGTGTATACGGGATTATATACGGGTGGAGAGGTAATACATATGTACCCGTACTAATTTTTTGAACCGGTCTGTACTTCTATCCTCGATCCCCAGAATCAAGCGGTGGTCCAGAAATCACGGGGGGAGTCTGCGACTGATGCGCATGGTTTGACAGGCAGGACCAATCGATTGGAGCGATGCCAGTGAGAAGCTGCCGATGAATGCTGATCGTCTGCACGCCACGCCCACGATGCGGCCGTTGATTTGAGAATTGCCTGAGCTCAGTTTGTACACAATGGGCCTGATTGGTTGCTCGTATGAGCCTGGCCTGCCCCGCATCAGTGAGCCAGGGTCAGCTTATCCAGGCTGGGCACATACAAGGTCTCCTTGTTTGGTTACTAGCATGCATGTAGCCTGGCTCACCAACGAAGTTGTTTGGTTGCCCGCATAGTCACTTTCCGCGCGCACCGGTCTTGCACGCGTCGAGCTCCAGACGCCCGCGCTTTCGACCAAGCGAGCCAGGCCCGCGAGAAACGAAAACGATTTTCGTCTCCCCAGAGCCAGGTTGGGCTGCGATTTGTCGAGTCAGGCCCAGGTGCCAAAGCAGGTAACCAAACAAGTTGATTTTGCATCCCACGAGCCAGGCTGAGGCAAATACAGCTAACCAATCAGGCCCAAAATGTTCGCTTACAAGTCCAATGGAGCGCTAAAGATAAATCTAGAATAACTTGAAAACTGATGCACTTACAGTGCTGGCCCGATAATTCCTTGCTAGGTTTAGGCCTCCTTTAGAATGTGCGTTTTTTTTGTGTGTTTTCTGCATTTTTTTTGTGAAATTAATTTGTTTAATGTGAAGTTCCTGCACTATCTTTGGAATTTTTTTGTGTTCTAAAAGGATCTTAAACTAAATCCGTGCCATATAAACGTATGTCTATACGATGGCCTGGTCCCTATAAAATGTACCTACCTAGTTTGTAGCAAAAATTGAAAAAATAAAAAACAAAACAAGAAGAAAATACTTAAGGGCAACAAATACTTATGTTGCCATCCTAGTTTGCAGTTGTTTAAAACCTCGTGCCTGTCGAGCCTTCTTGATAAGTTTCTAGGCGTGACACGGTCATCGTGTTTGCACTCGATAAATCTGATCATGGTCACCCGACATAACTATCTGACCGATCTGTCGAAAAAACCTAAACCAATTCGAATTAAGCAATGCAACAGACAAACAGGGACACGGACAATATTTTTTATCCACAACAATTAATAATCCGGCACGGACCATATTTTCTCACCCCAAAACCGACATGGCCAAAAGCTAAAAAAATCGGCCCAACCCGTAAAAACTAACTCAACACATTTGTAGAGAGTGCGCGGGGCAACCTGACTTGAGCCAACACTAAGCATCAGTCGGGCATGTACTCGGCCTGACCTTGACCCGATCCGAACCTAGTGCTTGAGCGCTTGAATAGGTCTAGCACTCGATGCCATGCTTTGAACCGTACAAGTACTGAGACTACATTCGCTAAATAGTCCATCCAACCGTTCATATTTCAAACCTTTTTCTGTTTACATTCCACGCGCAGTGCAAAAATAGTGTTTTGGATGTCCGGTTTGAGCTCTTTGGTGAGCATAGCATAAAATAGGTATCTCAGCATGTAAAGAAATGACACGGTTTAGCTCTTATGTGAAACATATGAATTTCACTGCAATCACATCTATATTTCAAACTCCTCTCTCTATCCCGCGTATGATGTGAAAATAGTGTTTTGAGCGTTTCAGACTTTCAGTGAGCACTCCCGGCTACCTATAGGATTATTTAATGTGAGTGGCATGCGTATCCTCTACGATTTATTTTGATTATTTTCCCGCCAACGCACGTTAGAAATGGAAAAGGCCCAGCCCAAGCTGCTGTTCTGTTCCCACTTCCCAGCCCTCCCCGCCGTCCGCTCCGTCCGTCCCCCATCGCTCCCATCACTGGCTCACTCCCACAGCCCTCTTCCAGGTCCTAGTCCTGTCCAGATCCAGATGGGAGCTCCACCGCTGCCCTTCTCCCTGCCCCACTCCGGTCTCCTCTGATCCCGCAATCCCCGCCGTCCCCACCGCCGGCGCGATCTCCACATTCCCCACTGCCTATTCGCTCCATCATCCGCTGCAGCGGTCCGGAGAGGCCACCGCGCCGCCGACTACCTGGAGTGAACAGCCTCCGCTGCAGTGCCGTCTGGAGTGCAGAGCAGCCGCCTGTTCCCCGCTCCATCCGGCGCCACCGTCCGTCCATAAAAGGGCCCCTCCGCCTGGAGCAAAGAGCCGCCACCTCTCCCTCTCTTCGCGGAACAAGCCGCCGCCGGGACAAGAGAACCCAACTACCTGGACTGAAGCGGCTGCACCCCCACCGTCCAACGGACATAGGTATGGTTCGATTGTCTACTTTTTCAGTGGCGGATAGTCTGAGAAAAGTTTTTTTTTCTGATATTGATCAACTAGTGCACAAGGGTTGTAATATGAACAGTTGTTGGAGAATGGGGAAGGGATTTTGGAACTTTGACTCCTATGTGTCGAGACACTAGAGGTTGCAGGAGCTGTTTGACTAGATCAAGGCCGGACGGTGGCAGCCACCTACGATTTAGAAAACTGGGGGCATGCGCTCCATTCTGCCATCAAGTGAGATACATGCACAACGCAAGAAGTGTCCTTTTTGAAACTACAGAATGAAATGCGTATGGTTGTTTAAAATAGCTCTAAAAAGTGTGCTTTCTGAATCGAGGTAGCGAAGTATGTGTGAGTTCTACTGTTAAATACCATTTTTCACAGAAAAGTGGCAAATGGTCATTGATATTCAACTTATACCATTATACACTTACTAGAATGAACTTTGTGGTTTATTCTCTGGTTCACGATCATGTATCCATTTTTCCATAGTCTGTGCACATATTTCTTTTCAGGTAGACAGGAACTCTTATGCCTATCAATTGCTGATTTCTTATTATTTATAAATGCTTTGCACATACCATTCAGTTATAACAGACTTTGACACTGTTCATAATGGATTTATTGCAGACGGGATGCACTACATTTGTCTGCTTGGACATTACTTCCCTTTTAATTTGTAAATATAGCTCTTATTCTTCAATTATGGCCACTATGGTTGAAGGGTGTGTTGGTCCTAGTGAGCTTCACCTGAAGAAGGAACTTATTGCCTTGAGGAAGGCACGTTTATTGCGTGATCCTGAAACATGCTCATCCTGGAGGTCTCCGTTAAGTTCTAAATCATTCTTGACAACTTCTGGTGTTACAAATCACAATGGGACTGGCTGTAGTTTGTCACAAAAACAAACAGAGCTAGCTGCAGCACCTCCCAAAAGTGAAAAGAAACGGAAAAACGTGTATCTCTACAACTGGAGGCAGCATTCTAATAAATCCAGTGAAAGCGGGTTGAAGTTAGATGTGGATGATAGACAAGCCTCAGCAGACTGTAGTCTGGAAAGCCCATGTATTTCTAATGGTATGGACTCTAGGAGTGAAACAGGTCTGGAAGTTCCTGTCAGCATATATAGTATTCAAGGCTCGAATTCATGCACTCCTGTTAAAAGAACTGTTAGAAGGGCGAGGAGGAGTTCATTCTCGAAGAAAGGAGCTATGAGAAATTCGACCGTTTCAAAGTTGCTAGATCTCCATGCAAATTCTGGTGAGCAGTCTGAGGATACTGAGAACTACAACTCAGAGAATCATGAGCAGCTTCAGAAAGTAGGCTATTTTTCTCGCTCTACATCACCACTATTTGCTGCATCTGGGTGTTTTAGCTCATCAAATCCCTCTAAGCTGTTGAGGGTGCCAAGAAGAGAAGGATCTTCCTTTTCTTGCACTCCAGTCTCCACCAGCTCCTATTACAGGTACAAAGGGAGGAATCCTAGTACGGTAGGTTCATGGGATGGGACAACTGCTGCTTCACTTGATGACGATGGGCTGAACCAACCAGAACTGTTGACAAGTCAAAGGTGTGGCATTCCTTGCTATTGGTCAAAGAGGACTAAACAAAAGGGATCTGAAAGAAGTTATTCTCCTTCACTTTCTGATACACTTAGAAGAAAAGGCAGCAGCCTTTTATGTGGTAGTCAAACAATGCATCGGAGGAAGAAATCATCAGGCTCCAGTAAATATGGATATCTTAAAAAATCTTCTCAAGGTGCGCCACTATTGGGTGATAGTAGTCATTTTGCTTATTCATCATTTGATTCAGCAAGTGATGAAGTTTCAACCATCTTTGGGGAATTAGATCTGGAAGCTTTGAGCCGTTTGGATGGCAGAAGGTGGTCAAGCTGTAAAAGCCAGGATGGGATTGCACTGTCTGTGGGTGGAGCTGACAATGCAGTTTCAGATCACAGAAGCTTGAGCCAGAAATATCGGCCAAGGTCATTTCTTGAAATTGTTGGTCAAAACTTTGTTGTACAATCACTTAGTAATGCCATCACAAGGGAAAGAATAGCACCAGCATATCTGTTCCATGGGCCTCGTGGGACAGGAAAAACATCTGCTGCAAGAATATTTTCAGCAGCTTTAAGTTGTACTGGTACCTTAGATACCAAGCCCTGTGGAGCTTGTACAGAGTGCAGTGACTTCTTCACAGGAAATGGAATTAATCTAATTGAGGTTGATGCTACCAACAGAAAAGGTATAAACAGAGTTAGACACTTGATTGAAAATATACCGGCATCGGCAACTTCTTCACGGTACAAAGTATTTGTTGTTGATGAATGCCATATGGTATCTTCTAAAGTCTGGTCAGCATTTATGAAATTTCTTGATGAACCATTACCTCGTGTTGTCTTCATATTTATAACAATAGACCCTGAAAACCTCCCCCGTTCTGTCATATCACGGTGTCAAAAGTACATGTTTGCCAAGATTAAAGACATTGACATAGTATGCCGATTGAGGAAAATCGCTATGAAGGAAAACCTTGATGTTGAATTGGCTGCTCTAGATTTAATAGCGCTAAATTCCGATGGATCTTTGAGAGATGCAGAGACAATGTTAGATCAGTTGTGTTTACTAGGGAAGAAGATAACACCATCACTTGTAAATGATTTGGTAAGTTATTTTTTCAGACTGTCAGATATTTTTGAACTATACAAAATTCTCTATTATGCCTGGATATGAGCTTTGGGGACTTCCACACGTCTATGGAAACATTTATGCTTAGATAAGTTTATCGTGTTTTATGACTAGACTATTTGAATATTCTCTCTCTATTGTGTGTGTACCAACTTGGAAGTCACAATGGCAATGGCAATGGCAATGGCAATTCAAAACTTTCTAGCAGCTTCAACTTTATGATTTGTTATTTGAATATTATCATACATGAATGAACCATTCTTGTTTATTTTGCTGGTTTAACAATTTTATAACGCGAAATGTTGCACTATTTAAATCAGTCACATAAACTTTAACTATGCTTTACAGGTTGGGGTTGTGTCTGAGGAGAAACTCCTTGACCTATTGGAGTTAGCCATGTCATCAGACACCGCCGAAACAGTCAAAAGGTCGAGAGAACTGATGGATTCTGGTGTTGATCCAATGGCGTTAATGTCACAATTAGCTGGGCTCATAATGGACATCATTGCTGGGACCTATAGATTAGCAGACCCTACTTGCGGTGGAGATGGAATTGGTGGTCGAAATAGTGAGTCTTTCTTAACTCCCAAACTAATCCTTTTTAGGATCATTGTTTGTGCTTTGCTAGTTGCATACAACTTCTTATGCAGCCAATCATTCATTATCATCATGGTTTCTTATTTATGCGTTACTGTTCTTGGAGTTTCCTCTCCTTTATTGTGGAGGAAACACACTGTACTTATGATTCTAACATCTGTGAAATGTTGGTGAAATCTTTTATAATCAAGATGTTGATTATCAGCTTTGGGTCTTTTGGAATTGTGCTAGTATGAATATACAAGTAAATGTAGTTGTCCGACAAAGTAGACATACAAATTCAGCTTCTCTACTATTATCTTGTCTGGTTGCACAGCAAACATTTTTGTTATGGTCGTGGGACCAGGCTTGGTACAGTGGTAGAGTCTCTCCACTAATGGCTTGGAGGTTGGTTCAACCCAGCCTCTTTGCACAATTATGCAAGGGTAAGGCTGTCTAGAAATTCTCTTCCCCAGGCCCCACCTTGTGTGGGAGCTCACAGTATTAGGTGTGCACCCATTGTGGGACCAATATGCCCACAAGTAGTGCGTGAATAGTGCCGTTGATCAGATTAGTTTCATTGGTTTGTTAGGAAGGAGATAAGATGGATACGGTTAGGATGTTAACTTAAAGGTTAAGTAAGGCCCTGTTTGGCAGGGCTTTTGCCTCGACTTCAGCTTCGGCTTCACTACGTTTCGATGCCAAACAGCAAAACCAGAACAGCTTCTTCCGTAGAACTCGGGCGGAGCCGGAAACCAGAATACACTGCGCCAACGAAGCCGCAAAAAGGAGGCTTCTCTCGGCTCCGCTGTTCTCGTAACAAATGCCGACGCCCTTTTACAAAGAATTACGTACTGTTGCCATTGGACCCTGGCTCCTGCCGCGGCACTATCAAGCAAAATAAATGCACCATGTTCATTCATTCTACAAAGCTTGTTTGACAGCAGGTCTACGGCAGCAACTAGCAGACCGTAACTAGCAGCGGTCGCACACTAGCACATTCACCCCCACGCTGTAGCTGGCCGCGCATTATGCAAAAGTCCGGCAGAACAGCCGCGTGTATTATAGCAACTGGCGTCAAGAACAATACGCATGTGCGTCAAGATCGATAGCAATTTGATTCCTTTTGATGCAGAGTTGTAGCGTACAGCAGAGCAGCCCAACATGCACAACGTACCTAGAGGGGCAGTGTAGACAATTAGGCCATATGAGTATTTTGAAATAGAGTAATAAGCTGTTTTGCCAAACAGTTTCTAAAAACAGCTTTGGCTTCATCAAAGAAGCTGCTCCACCAATGAAGCCTGAGCTGAAGCCATTTTTGGAGAAGCCGGAGCCCTGCCAAACGGGCTCTAGATCACCTCTACAAAAGAGCTAGTCTGGTTACTCTGGTAGTGGTACCAGTTGTAATCAAGCAAGAAGAACCCTAGTAGTTAGAGCCTCCACAGGAAGGGCGGCTAGCTTGTTTTTCTTGCTATCCCAATCAAATCCATATAAATTTGAAACTAAGATAGTGATATTTCATGTTTTTGTACATGCATAAAGAAACACAGGATGAATTGAGCTTTAATGCTTATGTGCATGCTAAGTAAATACATTAATAGGAAGTGCATATTTTCTCGTTGAGGAGACGATGAATTTTCAAGAACTAATGTACCACAAAATACTTACACGGTTATGCACACCATTTTGGATTTAATTAATAACTTTCTCAAATCAATGTGTGGCTGGATGCCTTCAAGTAGCAGACACTCTTGTACCCAGAAGCATAATTTTATGCTACTGCATCTTGTTTCTTGGATCTCATGTTCTCTATTTTAGCAAATTTGTTATCTAGTTTTAGAATCTGACTCATGGCTTTTAAATGTGTGCAACCCAAGATAATTTCCCACAATTTGATTGAATACAGCCAAGGGGCCTCTAGCTGAACTGGTTAGGGGCTCTGATGGCACTCCTCAAGTCCTGGGTTCGACTCCCCGTGGGAGCGAATTTCAGGCTGTGGTTAAAAAAAACCCCTTGTCTGTCCCACGCCAAAGCATAGGTCTAAGGACCGGCCCACGTCGTTGGTCGTCTCACACGGGCTACGGTGCCGCTATGTAAGGGTGGGGCAGGGGTTCGGGGGTTTTCTTGACCTGCGTGAGAAGGTCTTCTTCTTAACAAAATGCTCGGGGGCTGTCTTACCCCCCGCAGGTCGAGTTTTTATTTGATTGAATACAATATAGAAATAGGTGTGTTGCTCGGCAATTTCTAGTTGTTCTGAGTAACTGTCAGAAATTAATTTATCGTTGTTCATTTATGATTTATGAGGTTCTAGATTCCTAAAGAAACAAATACATCCTGCATTCTTTACAGCATCAGTTGAGTTATTTCAGTGGTGTGCCTTACTAAAAATGCACACTTGCCTATCGCACAACTACCTTGTCAAGGTGCTAAGTTACTCGGTATTTCTTTGCTTGCCAGAAATAAAGTACCATGTAAAATTTTAAACTCAATAATCTGCCAGTATGGATATATATTTTTTGTGTGCCACCACCTTGTGTAATCTATCTTGTTGCTCCGACCAAGACTGCTACAATTGATCTGTGGTCTGCCAATCTGTTGATATACAATGCATTTTCGATCGATGTTTTCATCTATACAAGAAAGATTTATTCAAACTCTGGTGTTCTAACATGTTTTTGCCTTCTTTAGTAACTGACGCTGAGTTGGAAAGATTACAACAAGCGTTGAGGATTCTTTCTGATGCTGAAAAACAGATAAGACTTTCAAGTGAGCGTTCGACATGGTTCACTGCCGCTTTACTCCAGCTTGGTTCTGGTCAGCATTCAGAAATAACTCAATCAAGAAGCAGCAGTAAGCAAAGTGTGAAAGCAACCAGCGAAACGGTGACGGAAGCAGTGAGAGAATCCTCTGCGAGCAGGACTACATCTCATCCTTTATTCACTTTTCGTGGTTCAAAGAAAACATTGGATCTCAAAACAATCAGTGGGCACTCCAGTCCTCAGGGCATTGCTTCATTGCCCTCCAGGATGAGACCCAATGACAACATGGTTTATGGCGAGTTTAGGTCTGTTGATAGAGCATTACTTGATTCTGCTCAAGCGAGTATTTCTTCTGAGCAAAGGCCTATGAGTAGTGGAATCTCAGATAACCTTACCCGAATTTGGAGGAAATGCATAGAGAACTGCCACTCCAAGACATTGCGGCAGCTTCTCTATGATCATGGGAAACTAGCATCTGTCAAAGAATGTGAAGGTGAGCACATACCCTATTCTCATTCTTGTCCTTGCACACTTAAATGTTTCATAAGGCCTTAACACTACAAGCCCTCTCTAGGCCTCTAGTTCCTACCAGTGGATTAGACCGGAGCTGCCTGACCATGTAGCCCAAAGGCCAAAGGGCATTTTCCGCTGAATCGTTTTGAAACTTTGATGACCGAAAGGTCAAGTGAGAAATTCAGAACGAGAGTTTTTCTTATTCTAACTTTACAGCATGCTGAAACTAAGGGTAACTAAGTTGCCCCAAACTAAAGTCAAACAAAGTTGCATTATAGATGCAATCATCAGAGCTGTCAAGACTCAAGACTACAAGTCCAGGTTCCAGCTTTTCTCTTGGAGCCATAATTTATGGCTTTAGCTTCAGAACAGAAATACACTGTAGCTTGACAAAATGGATCCTTTCATTAACTATACTTGGTTGAACCTATAAGTACCAAGTCCAAATTAGGTGAAAATGCGAAAATCATATTGAGCTTTAATGAACTAGATCACCTGTTTCAAACATCGGGTTGGAAAGTCTACCTAATTATTTGACGAGAAATTGAGCTTGTGGTTTAATCAAAGAAAAAAGATGTAGCAGCCTAGTAGGAAAGCAGTTTAGATTAAGCTATTCAGAATCTCTAAGGTACTAAACCAACTGTTGCTACTAAGTTTTCTTGAAGAAGCCTCTTTTTACTAACAACCTTAAGTCTAGGTCCCTTGTAGTTCCCAACTTCCATCTTACACCCAAATTGTGTATTCTTAGATTAGTCACATTGGCAGTGCGATGAACAATAATGACCCTGGGGCTTGTGACAGAGTAAGCACATTTGATGCTTAAATGCTTAATTGTGACAAAACCTGTAACTTGAGCATTAAAATGATCCTCGAAAATCTGAACCTTTAAAATGGGAACACACATGAAAAAAGAGGCAAATGATTTTTTTCTTCCTTTTTCCACCACTTATTTGTTCTTTACTGGTGGAAGCTGTTCATCTTCTCAAACTAGACTTTGATAAACTCCATTTTCAGGCACCATTGTTGCTTTCATAGCATTTGAGGACAAGGATATAACGTTTCGAGCCCAGAGATTTGTTAGCAGCATCAGAAATTCAATGGAAACTGTACTGAAATGCAATGTGGAAGTCAGGATTTGTTTAATGCAAGAATTTCTCGCTGGAGGACTAAAGCATGAGACATACCCAGATGAATCAGCTGAGTCTGATGTCTTGAGTTGCTCAACAAACAGTGGACGTCTTAAGGGTGTCCTGAACCGATCAAGTGCTGGTCGTGAGCAGTCAACCAATGTTCCCACGATCACCTCTGATGGAAATTCAGGGATACATAGAATAAGAGGGCAGGAGCTTTCTGTTGAACAGTTGAAGACATCAGCACTTGATGAGCAAAGGTTAGAGAGTGCATGGCTCCAGGCTGCTGAAAAACACACACCTGGTATGTTAAATCAAGCAAGACCTGAGAGAAATCAAGTTCTTCCACAAAGTGGTGGTCAGTATCATGGAAGGTCCTCAATGGCCACAGTTGTTCCCTCAAGGCATGTTGACAAGGATCTGACTAATGAACTGAAAGCCTTAAAGATCAGTGGCAGTCATGGTCGCCTGAAAGGTCAGAATGTACAGACAGAGAATGGCTATGCTATTTCACCAAGCCTCTTGCACAGAAACAACCATTTGGCAAATTGTGACAATGAGAGTGTGTAAGTAACCTATTTACCTTTTCTTAATCTTCAACAATGGATCATTATTTTGTGATCTTGTCTTTAGAAGATTGGCAGTGCTACTTCAAACACTAAACACATATTACCTTGAAAGAATTAAATTTAGCTGCATATTAACTTACAAATGGCAGCACACTAATTGAATTTCTTATTTTCTAGTCATGCGATTTTTTAAAGTAGCATTGAAGCACCTTTTAATCCTTAAAATTATACATTTCTATTGCCCTGCCAAACTCAGAATAAGGATTGTTATATTTATTTATTTTCTTGTTTCACCTTGTGCTTCTGAATTAGAACTGCTATGTTTCTAACTGATCTACTTCTATGTGTTTCACGTGTCACAGTTTTTTTTCCTCTCTAGGATTTCAAACTTGTAACACTCACTATTTGCATGCCTGATTTCCCAGGGTTTCTGAGTCCCGAGCACCTGGTTGCCATGGGCTCTTCCCGTGCTGGAAAACTGAAAAAACAAAAAGAAGAAAGGTATCTTAAAAGCACTCATACGAATATAGTATTTCTCTGTGCAATCATTCCTCACGCTATTTGATTAATGTTTGATTCAGGGAAAAGGGCAGACACGGTTGAGGTCATCTTAAGTCTGGCACGTGACAATAATGGGAATGTAGAGGAACGGTTGAAAAGATGCCTGCGCCTCACAAAACTGCCTTGCTCCATTGAGGATTTGTGATGACCAAATCGCTGTGTTTTCCTTGCATTGGATGCTGCCGCTCCGAGGGTTCTGCATTTTCAGCCCATGGACTCAGCAAAGGGTGATGAAAGCTGGATATTCAGCGGAGATGTTGGGCATGCGGATTCAACAAATCACTCTGATCCGTCTATGCTTCTTGTACAGAGATTTGGATGCTGCGTAGCCCCTTGCCAAGGCGCAGGGCTGAGGCGCGAGGCGGTCAGCACAGTTAGGAAACATAAATTAGCAAGTCGACCAGATGCTCTGATTTTCAGCAATTTTTTGCACTGCATTTGACAGCATTTGATTTTTACTTTACATTTGTTATTCTACAGACCTTTTTTTTTTGTTAGAAGAAAGGAAGGCCTATGTCGTTAGCTTGTGATTTTATCAAGTTTGTACAAGAACTGGCAGCTCCTGCTACTTGTCTTTGAATAATTATCATTTCCATGTCGGTTGTTTTAAGACCGCAAATTTACAGACCCTTGTCTGTCTCCATCGGTCCGCTGCATACATGCTCAGAGAGAATGCAATTAATATAGACTCACTGCATTATGTATAGCTGTGTAAACAGGTCGACCGATCGAGAGTACATGAACCAAAGAAGTTCCAAGATACACACGCTCCCAACCGGCGACCCACGTACGTCAACCGACCAGGACACACCCAACATGGAAACACTGGTAATAACAATTAATTAAAAGAAAAAGAGGCGATCAACACGTATAACTCCGGTCCGGGGTGGCGGCGAGGCATGCAACAACGGCGCGCGGCAGGCCGGAGCCGCGCGCAACGGCAACGACACAGCTCAGCAGAAGAGGTACCCGGCGGCGGCCGCGGCGACGGCGCCGACAGCGAGGGCCGGGCCGGCCACGACGGCTGCCCCGGAGGGGGCGGGTGCGGCGGGGCCGGGAGCGAGCGCGTCTGCGGTGGCCGCGGCGACGAGCGACGAGGCCACGGCGAGCGCGGCGAGGACCCTGAGCCTGAGGGCGGGCGCCATCTCGATCGCTAGCTGCTAGCTTCTCTCGGGACGACGCGACGCGAGGAGCTAGCGGCGGAGAGCACGAGCTGCGCCGGGCGTGTCGTCGGGTGTGGGATGGGAATGGCGGGAAGGGGGAGGCCCCGCATATATAGCCCGGCGGGCGGCGCCTTGTTTAGGCGGAGGGAGGGTAACGAGGGCCTCACAGCCTGGCCGTGGCGGGGCGATCTTAATTCTCGGCATATATTGCTATGATTAGCTGGGCGATTGTTGTTGGCGCCGGGCGGTATCTGGGTGACTGCTCGGTTTTTGGTGTCTTGTGCCGGGACGAACCAAGTACTACTACATTTACTACATATATCTTGTGGTGTAGGATGAGCAGTGGTCGTTATTATCAACGTCAGCGACGACGATTCGGCGCCGGCACCGTTGTTGGCTACCTACCAGGCGCCTTGTTGCTCGAATATCGCAAGGAATTAGATTAGACGGGTCGTCGCCAGGCGTTGCTTCCGGAGATGGTTTGTTTGTGATGGCTACGAGCTGCAGCTGCCGCTATCGCTAGGTAATTTCGCGAGAAATGCTGGCGGCGCGCCCTCTCGATCGTGCCGCCGGCGCCGGCGCGCCCGCGCCCTGCGTCCACCTCGACCTGACCTGACCCGTGCGCACGTTCGCTCCCCCGCGCTGGGTCCCTCTGGACTCTGTTCGCGCGCCCCCGCCGACAAAACACACACACGGCTTGCTGCCTAGTTAGGCCCCGTTCGGATCCCACGGCAAAATGGCAAAATGACAAAAATTTTGCCATGGAATCCGAACACCCTACGGTAAAATGGAAACGACGAAATAAAATGGCAAAAGGACCGCGCATCCAGCCGTATCCAAAGCGACCTCCTGCCCCTTAGTCGTCCCCGCATCGAGCCGAAGCTCCGCCACCACAGCCCGCCTCCGCCGACCGCTTGCTGCAGCCGCCGCCGCTCCTCAGCCGCCCCGACGGCGCGCCTCCTCCGCAGGTCGTCGGCTCCGCTCGTCCGCAGCTCCTTCGCTCGTCCGCGACCGCAACCCTCCGCCCCGTTCCACCCCGTTGGAGCACCGTAGATCCGCCGCCACCGTCGACCGGCGCCGCCGACTGCGACCTCCGCCGCCGCGTCCCTCCGCCGCCGCGCTCCTCCGTGACCGCGACCCTCCACCGCGTTCCACCCCGTCGGAGCCCCGCAGATCCGCCGCCACCGTCGACCGCCGCCGCCGCCGACTCCGACCTCCGCCGCCGCGCTCCTCCGCGACCGCGCCCTCCACCGCGTTCCACCCCGTCGGAGCACCGCAGATCCGCCGCCACCGTCGACCGGCGCCGCCGACTGCGACCTCCGCCGCCGCGCGCGACCCTCCACCGCGTTCCACCCCGTCGGAGCCCCGCAGATCCGCCGGCACCGTCGACCGCCGCCGCCGACTACGACCTCGGCCGCCGCGCTCCTCCACGACCGCGACCCTCCGCGCCTCAGCGCCGATCTCTCCGCGTCGTCGTCGCCTCCGCCGCGACCGAGGCGCCGCCCAAGGCCACGCCGCCACCGACCTCGCCCTCCGGCATCGTGCTCGTCGACCCCTCTGAGGCCTAGAACGTGTCAAGACCGTGTACGACGAGAAGGTCGTCCCGCTCATCACCGAGGAGTTCGGCTCGACCCTACTCTCCACCGCCATTTATCACCTAGGTGTAGCTGCAGTTCAGGTGTCATGCAAACAACTTGTCGATGTTTGCAAATGCTGCAACCTGGTTGTTACGAGTTCTGGATTAATGCAATATAGTTAGATAATGATGTTTTCTAATGTCACAATGATGTTTTATTATTTTCATAAACTTGTCCCCTGTTTGATTCTGTTGTAGCACCCTGCACTTTTGGGAATTATATCCGTTGTAGAGTGATAATCGTATTGCCATTGTTAATCTTTGAAATGCAATAATGCATGCCATGCACTGCTGACCCTGGTTATTCCATATCTGGTGCTCAACTGTTGCATATTGGCATCCAACAGAGATTACAGTTTGCCTTCTTGTCATAGCAAAGTTACAGTGTGCATTTTACTCTGTTTATGATCACTGTCTTCTTAATTGGAGGGTACGCCAGACCAACCTTTTACAAAAATTTCTCTTAGCAATTTTGTTCTCCTCACTATCAGGGATGAGGGGACCGGGGATTACTTCTCCCAGCCCGATCCGTACTCCCAGGACGAGGGATTTGACTTGTACTCCGACGACGCGGCCCGGACGCCGGTGTACACCTCCGTTTCTCGTCTGCCCATGGACGGGCTCGCCCTCAACTCCCAGCCGGAAGGGTGGCCCTACCTAGCAAGCTACCGAAGCCTGCTGCAGTCTGACGGCGGGAGCGGAAGCAACGGCGGCAGAAGGCCGGTTCGTTCCCCTCCACCCCGCCGTGACACAACAGGCCCCATCCGCAGAGTTGGTCTTCGCAGACCACGCGCTGGAGGGCCCTCATCGAGCCTCGGCCGAGGTCGTGGGGGTGGGTTCCCACCAGCTTCGGCTTCTCTGGTTGGTCATTTGGGTCCAGGACGTGGGACCTCTCTCGGAACCGCTTGGCACGGCACCAGCGATGAGAACGAGCTTGAGGATGATGACGACGCGCAGGACATCGTTGAGGTATATTACACATCAAAACGCAAAATGTGTCTCTGCAGTATATACCAGTGCTCTTTACATCTTGAACATTGTAGCCCAATTTTGCATATCAGTTTTGCCATATCAGTTTTGCATTTTACTCACTTGATATTATTTGTCATGCAATCTATATTGTTTGCCATTTAGACCTGGTTGTTTGGGCTGCAGTGTTTAGGGTGCCAATTATAGAAGTTTTGATGCGGGTTACTATCAACTTCTAGGAGTTACTATCAACTTCTAGGAGGGTTTTTTTTATAAGAAAATAAGAAAACCGCTAGGAGTTACTTTTGCTGGTGTAATACAAGTATGCAACATGCTTGCTTCCTGTTTGGATCATCTCGCAGCTGCTTTCTGATTGCTGTATGTGGCTGACACCTATGATCGTGATGCTTGGTTGCATACCATTTTAGGTTCTACGTTCTAATGTTGTATGCATGCATTCCTCCCTGGTACTCGTTTTTATAGTTATTGTGATGCATATTGCTGTAGATTGACAAAAGCAAAAAAAATGTTGCAAAGAAAACTGACAAGGCAAATTGGACGAATCAAAATAATACTGTCTTGCTTCAATTACTCTCTGAGCAAATTGGGTTGGGTAATTACAAGAAAGGAATCATGTCTAGAGAGGGGTACAGGCAGCTCGAGGCAAAGTTCCACTTCGCAACAGGCTTAAGGCATGATAGAAAGCAGCTCGTTGGGCGAATTAGAACTCTGAAACAAATGTATGGATTCATTAAAGATATGCACACCGACAGTGGTTTAGGCCGTGATGACCAAGGATGGCCTACTGCAAGCACAGAATGGTGGGATACAAAAACAAAGATAACTGTCCCTTGCATTTCAATTGTGCACTTTTGAATTGTACTTTGCCATTCTAATAGCGCGCTGTCCTTTTTTTCTCAGGGCTGTCCAGAATTCAAGAAACTGAAGTTCGGACCTCCAGAATATTTTGACTTGCTAGAGCAATGTTTCCACGATGTATCTGTTGATGGATCTACAGCATTTGTTCCCGGCGAAGAAGAGGCACAGGAGATTGATGAAACTGAGCAACAGTAAAATGAGGAAGAGGAAGAGGAGCTACCAGAAAATGAAAACAGCCCTATGAGTTCCATTGGCAGGAAAAGGGGCAGCAGTACAAGTACAAGGTCGACTGCAGATAGTCCTGTCAAGAAGAGCAAGAGCCCTATGCTGAAGGTGATGAAGCAATACCTTCATATGTCTGCTACGCAATCAGCTCAAAGGAATCAGTACTTGAAGAAACTTGGGAGGAAAAAAGAAGATGCTGAGGCGAAGTTGGAAGATGCAATTAAACAAGCGCAAAAGTTGGCAAAACAAGCTGGGTTCGATGAAAGTAGTTCAGAGTTTTATGCAGTCTCCCATATCTGCAAAGATGAGGCACTAATGAAGTTTTTCATTAACCTGGAGACAACAGAAGGGAGGGTTGCATTCCTGAGAAGATATTGCAAGGAAAAAAATCTGGATTAGAGTAACTTATATATGTAATAAGTGTGTGCCTAAACTATATAATGGAACTATGTGTGTCTGTTCTGTTTGTGTGGAACTATGCAATGGTCTCCTATGTTTTGAAACCCTTACTGTTTCATGGCTCATGTGTTTATGACCCTTTACTGTTTGTTGTCTCATATCTCATTGTCGCATTTTTTTCTTCATTCATTAATGTTTGTTGTCTCACAGTAATGTACTGATCCAATAATATTTGTTGTCGCATAGGCATTGGATGGTCAGTTGGATTCTAGTGATGAAGAGGTGCTGAACCTGTTAGTCGAGGATGCTGAGCATGAGAAGCAAGTGATGGAGATGATCTTCATTTTCGGTATGTATGATCACACTTATATGCACCAAATTAAGAGGAGGACAGCCCCTGAAAGTGGTCATGATTGGGTGATGAGGAATTTAGCTGATGAAACTGAGTGTTACAACATGTTTAGAATGACACCACCAATGTTTTATAGACTACATGACCTCTTAGTGCAATCTTATGGCCTTAAGTCAACATCAAAGTGCAATAGTATAGAGGCCTTAGGAATGTTTCTTTGGATGGTTGGCGCATGTCAGTCAGTCAGACAAGCAGATAATCGACTACAAAGGTCACTAGATACAGTTCACCGCAACTTTGAAAAAGTTTTAAAATGCCTTGTGAAACTAGCTGCTGATATAATTAGGCCATTGGACCCAGAGTTCAAGACAATACACCGACGGTTACAATGTCCTAGATTCAGGCCACACTTCAATGATTGTATAGGGGCAATTGATGGAACTCATGTGGAAGTTGTGGTGCCAAATGATAAAATGGTTCAATATCTTTGTCGAAAGGGGATCACAACACAAAATATGCTTGCTGTTGTGGACTTTGACATGAGATTCACATTTGTGCTTGCTGGATGGCCGGGATCAGTACACGACATGAGAGTGTTCAATGATGCCACCAATAAGTACAAAGCAAGGTTTCCACATCCACCTCTAGGTATAAAACCTATCTAGGCAACAAGTACATGATGTGTGTTGTCTTAGTGTTGGTTTTGTTATTAACAGATTATTGATTTTGTAGGGAAGTACTACCTAGTAGATTCAGGATATCCAAATCGTGCAGGGTATCTTGCACCTTACAAGGGGACAAAATACCATTTACCAGAGTTTCGTAATTCCACAATGCCGAGAGGTATGAAAGAGAACTTCAATTTTGCTCATTCGTCACTTAGAAATGTCGTGGAAAGGGACTTTGGAGTTTTAAAAATGAAGTGGAAAATATTGTTGAAAGTGCCAGCCTATCCACCGGCAAAACAGGCCCGAATAATTGTAGCATGCATGGCATTGCATAATTTTATTAGAGAGAGTAAGCTCATGGATGTTGATTTTGCTCGTTGCGACCGTGATGAGCACTACGTTCCAATTGAGGCATCATTGTCACAACCACGTAGACGGGAGACCCGAGGATTGGAAGAGGATCGCAACATGAATGCATTTCGCGATCAACTAGCTAATGCTTTGTACAATAGATAAACTTTACATGTTATGTGTTGTGTACTTTGTATGGAACTGCATGAATTTTGGATGAATAATTATGTGTACTTTGGTTTGTATTGTTTAAACTTTGGATTATCTATTCTCTGCGCTCTCTATGTGATGGCGGGAAAAAAGTGGTGGGAAAGAGGATAGGAGATGGAGAAATATGTTTAAAATGGGCTTTTGGCAAAAATTTTGCCATTGGATACGAACACTCCAAATGGCAAAAATTTTGCCATCTTTTGGTGAGAGCAAAATTTTTGCCGTTTTGCCGTGGGATCCGAACGGGGCCTTATACGTGGAGGTGCACGTAAACGCGCGCGCCGTCACGATCCGTGCCCTGCCGGCATGTCGTTGCCGCCACGGCGCCACGCCTTGGCGTCGTGCCGGATACAAGTGCGCCGTGCACGGACGCACGTTCGTACCCGCTCCGCTGCTCGTTTAATTCTGAAGCGGAGATAAACGGTGACCTGATGACCGCATACGTTCCAACTCAAGGCAAAACACATGGCATGATATGATCCAGAGCGCTGGCCACCTTGATGAAAGCTCAGGTTCGGTTAAAATGCACAGGTACGCACACGTACTAATTAATTAATTAACCCAAAGATCGATTTGATGTACACCAGCAACTCTATTATTCACAGATGAATGGAACCAAAATGCCCAGACGTACAAATATATATTGCATACAATTCCGCCATGGTACGTAGTGTTTCTCGTCTTTCCCGGATCGGCAACACCGGCGGCCAGTCTCATCAGTTCGATGGCATCATGATTCCGTGAGCAGGAAGACGGCAGAGGCGGAGGACGACCGGTCCGGGGAGTGGTGGTGGTCGCGCTTGCTCCTGCGGCCGGCGGCGGTGGAGTTGCGCCGCCTGTCCACGGCGCCGCCGGTGCTGCTCCGCATCCGCTCCTTGAAGCCCCGGCACGACTGCATGTGCGCGTGCAGCTCCTGCGGCTTGAACTCCTTCCCGCACTGCCTGCACGCACCAACACGTTGTAGTACAAAAAGAGATGCGTCAGACGCTAACTTTCTTCGTAGGAGCATTCTGCCTCAGGCGGCCCATCGTGGCTCTGAACTTTCAGCCCGATAAGGTGATCAGGCCTAGTACATCGGAAAAACCATGTACTGTACTAGGTATCTATGAGACTATGAGTCCTCCCAAAAAAAAAAAAAAGAAAAGGTTTCTATCTATGACTTTAAGCGGGGTCTACTCAGTCCTAACTCCTAACCGATGGTGCCCGTAGGGAAATTGTTCATACGTCACTATGCTCGTGTAGGCCTAAGAAGAATCTACGAACAACTCTGAATGTTTAAAGTGCACCCCCTCTTTCGTCTTCTACTTGCACGGAATAACTTAACCTTTACTTGTACAAGATCCACGCATGAATCAGTACGAGCTAGGCAATTTTGCGTCATCTAATAGAGAGAATCTATCTATGGCCGTTGCCGTCCCGTCACGGGCAAGCCGTCCCAGCCTAGAAAGTAGAAACCCTCAGGCTCAATGGCCCAGCTGAACGCAACCGGAGCACATGACCAAGGCCGGCCAGATCAAATTAACCAACACGCAATGGCTAGCATCGAATGGATCATCAGGTTAACGAGAAATTAAGCGTACGAGCGCAGCAGGCAGCCAGAGCAAGCATGCAGTCACTTACGAGCAACGCGGCAGGGTGGCCGGCCTGTGCGCGTCGCGCGTCGCCCCGTCCCGCTTCCCCTGCTGCTTGTCCTTGCCGCCGCCCCTCCGCGACCTCGCCGTCCGGCTCACGCTGCCATGCACGCGCGCGCGCAAAAAAGTTAGCGAGGGAACCAAGCTGACCATCGAATCTGATGGAGTAGATTCTTGCGCGCGTGGATACGTGAACAATTCTACTCACCGGAGGCCGCAGCCGTCCATGCCGGCGGGGCACGTCGGCGTGGGCGGCCAGTCGTCGCCGGGCTGCCGCCGGGCCACGGGGCGGAGCGCGGCGTCGTCCGCGTCGGCGGCGCCGCACGTCAGGATGTTGTGGAGCGCCCGCGCCACGCGCATCCTGCGCGCCTGCTGCCCCACGGCGTGCCGGGGCCCGACGCCGCCCGCTCCCTGCGGCTGCTGCTGCTGCTCCGCCGGCGCCGCACGCACCACCGCCTTGGCGTCGGCGTCCTCGCCTGTCGCTGCTTCTTCCTCTTGCTGCTGACGCGTTTCCTGGCGGCGGTGGTGGTCCTGTGATGACCGTGACACCTCGATCTTGATGACCACGTCGTGCTCCTGTCCCTGCTGCTGCTGCTTCTGCTCGTGGAGGCCCTGCTGCTGCTTCTTGGACTTGAACGGTGCCGCCGTAGAACCAAGGCGCGCCGACTCGCAGCCTCCGGGCGAATCCAGCTGGTCTGCCGGCGGAGGCGGCTTCGGGGAGCTCTCGTCGGGGTCCTGCGTCAGCACCACCTCGACGGGGCGGTTCTGGTCGTCGTTGCACGGCGTCACCTCCTTCTGTTTCTTCTCGCCTGGTAGGAGTACAAAACAACATGCCGAATTGTCAACCGAAATGGTACGCACGAAAGCCCATTCCACAACAATAAAGAAGAAATGATCGATTTTTTTTTAATAAAAGAGAGAGAGAAATGGTAAAACAAATGGAAGGAAACGAGAGGATTATTGAGGCGTGGAGGGGTCACCTATTGAATGAGTCCTTTTTGGCACTTGGACGCAGCACGGCGGAGGTGTTCCCCGGACGTCGCAGCCCTTGAGCACGTACTCGTTGTCGGAGATGGGCGTGATGAGGTCGTCGTCCTTCAGGTCCTGCCACACGTACCCGGCCTTGTACTTCCTGATTACCACCAGCCAGCAGTCCATATGTAGTTAATAATGGGAGGAGACAACCATGCACGCACAAGGAAATTAACAGACTACTGTAACAGAGCACCGGGACAAATATGGAGGAGTATATATACGTTTTGAGAAGTTATTAACAGGCAATCAATGCACATTAAGCGCGGCCAAAGAAAGAAAATCAGATGGCACCAAAAGATCTCCATGGCCGTTCATCGATCATCGCATCCTACCTCTTGTAGGACCACGAGTAGTTGTCCGGCATGTCCTTGCCGCGCAGCTCCGAGAGCCACCTCTTGACATCTGAAGGGAAGAATCGAACCGATTCAAATCCAACACGAAGAACAATGCAAGAGATCGAGTGATCCGCAACGGGCGATGACGATCATAGACCCAACAAATGGATCCGATCGATCTGCAAAAGGATTAAGGAGGAAGAACCGACTATGGACGTACCGCGGAGGCGGACGCCGGCTCGGTGGTTGAGGTGGTTGACGCGGAAGAGGTGCGGGTGGTCCGTCCGGCCGCCGCGGCTCAGGAAGTACACCACGTTGATCCGCCTCACCTCACCCCCTCCTCCTCCTCCTGCTCCTCCCGCCTTGTGCGGCGCGTCCATGATGACGACGTCCCCGGGGGCCCGGCACCCTCCCTCCTCCTCCTTCTCGGTATCGCCGTCGACGGACGGACGGCGACAACAACAAGGACAATCCGAGGGAACAAGGAGGAAACCACCAAACCAAAAGCTGCGTGCCAGCGGTCACCTGCGCTGCGCCCCGATCTCCGCTAGCTATTTAAATCGACCTCATCCGGACGCAAACAGAAACAGACGACGACGGACGCAAACAGAAACAGTATTCGCGAGAGGGAGGGGGTCAAGGGGGGCAGGCAAAGAGGGAGGCCGGCGCGGCGCCCGCGTGCATGCGCCGGCGCAGAGATTCACGAGCGAGGCAGCGCAGCGCGTGGCTCAGTGATGACCAAGGATGGCCTACTGCAAGCACAGAATGGTGGGATACAAAAACAAAGATAACTGTCCCTTGCATTTCAATTGTGCACTTTTGAATTGTACTTTGCCATTCTAATAGCGCGCTGTCCTTTTTTTCTCAGGGCTGTCCAGAATTCAAGAAACTGAAGTTCGGACCTCCAGAATATTTTGACTTGCTAGAGCAATGTTTCCACGATGTATCTGTTGATGGATCTACAGCATTTGTTCCCGGCGAAGAAGAGGCACAGGAGATTGATGAAACTGAGCAACAGTAAAATGAGGAAGAGGAAGAGGAGCTACCAGAAAATGAAAACAGCCCTATGAGTTCCATTGGCAGGAAAAGGGGCAGCAGTACAAGTACAAGGTCGACTGCAGATAGTCCTGTCAAGAAGAGCAAGAGCCCTATGCTGAAGGTGATGAAGCAATACCTTCATATGTCTGCTACGCAATCAGCTCAAAGGAATCAGTACTTGAAGAAACTTGGGAGGAAAAAAGAAGATGCTGAGGCGAAGTTGGAAGATGCAATTAAACAAGCGCAAAAGTTGGCAAAACAAGCTGGGTTCGATGAAAGTAGTTCAGAGTTTTATGCAGTCTCCCATATCTGCAAAGATGAGGCACTAATGAAGTTTTTCATTAACCTGGAGACAACAGAAGGGAGGGTTGCATTCCTGAGAAGATATTGCAAGGAAAAAAATCTGGATTAGAGTAACTTATATATGTAATAAGTGTGTGCCTAAACTATATAATGGAACTATGTGTGTCTGTTCTGTTTGTGTGGAACTATGCAATGGTCTCCTATGTTTTGAAACCCTTACTGTTTCATGGCTCATGTGTTTATGACCCTTTACTGTTTGTTGTCTCATATCTCATTGTCGCATTTTTTTCTTCATTCATTAATGTTTGTTGTCTCACAGTAATGTACTGATCCAATAATATTTGTTGTCGCATAGGCATTGGATGGTCAGTTGGATTCTAGTGATGAAGAGGTGCTGAACCTGTTAGTCGAGGATGCTGAGCATGAGAAGCAAGTGATGGAGATGATCTTCATTTTCGGTATGTATGATCACACTTATATGCACCAAATTAAGAGGAGGACAGCCCCTGAAAGTGGTCATGATTGGGTGATGAGGAATTTAGCTGATGAAACTGAGTGTTACAACATGTTTAGAATGACACCACCAATGTTTTATAGACTACATGACCTCTTAGTGCAATCTTATGGCCTTAAGTCAACATCAAAGTGCAATAGTATAGAGGCCTTAGGAATGTTTCTTTGGATGGTTGGCGCATGTCAGTCAGTCAGACAAGCAGATAATCGACTACAAAGGTCACTAGATACAGTTCACCGCAACTTTGAAAAAGTTTTAAAATGCCTTGTGAAACTAGCTGCTGATATAATTAGGCCATTGGACCCAGAGTTCAAGACAATACACCGACGGTTACAATGTCCTAGATTCAGGCCACACTTCAATGATTGTATAGGGGCAATTGATGGAACTCATGTGGAAGTTGTGGTGCCAAATGATAAAATGGTTCAATATCTTTGTCGAAAGGGGATCACAACACAAAATGTGCTTGCTGTTGTGGACTTTGACATGAGATTCACATTTGTGCTTGCTGGATGGCCGGGATCAGTACACGACATGAGAGTGTTCAATGATGCCACCAATAAGTACAAAGCAAGGTTTCCACATCCACCTCTAGGTATAAAACCTATCTAGGCAACAAGTACATGATGTGTGTTGTCTTAGTGTTGGTTTTGTTATTAACAGATTATTGATTTTGTAGGGAAGTACTACCTAGTAGATTCAGGATATCCAAATCGTGCAGGGTATCTTGCACCTTACAAGGGGACAAAATACCATTTACCAGAGTTTCGTAATTCCACAATGCCGAGAGGTATGAAAGAGAACTTCAATTTTGCTCATTCGTCACTTAGAAATGTCGTGGAAAGGGACTTTGGAGTTTTAAAAATGAAGTGGAAAATATTGTTGAAAGTGCCAGCCTATCCACCGGCAAAACAGGCCCGAATAATTGTAGCATGCATGGCATTGCATAATTTTATTAGAGAGAGTAAGCTCATGGATGTTGATTTTGCTCGTTGCGACCGTGATGAGCACTACGTTCCAATTGAGGCATCATTGTCACAACCACGTAGACGGGAGACCCGAGGATTGGAAGAGGATCGCAACATGAATGCATTTCGCGATCAACTAGCTAATGCTTTGTACAATAGATAAACTTTACATGTTATGTGTTGTGTACTTTGTATGGAACTGCATGAATTTTGGATGAATAATTATGTGTACTTTGGTTTGTATTGTTTAAACTTTGGATTATCTATTCTCTGCGCTCTCTATGTGATGGCGGGAAAAAAGTGGCGGGAAAGAGGATAGGAGATGGAGAAATATGTTTAAAATGGGCTTTTGGCAAAAATTTTGCCATTGGATACGAACACTCCAAATGGCAAAAATTTTGCCATCTTTTGGTGAGAGCAAAATTTTTGCCGTTTTGCCGTGGGATCCGAACGGGGCCTTATACGTGGAGGTGCACGTAAACGCGCGCGCCGTCACGATCCGTGCCCTGCCGGCATGTCGTTGCCGCCACGGCGCCACGCCTTGGCGTCGTGCCGGATACAAGTGCGCCGTGCACGGACGCACGTTCGTACCCGCTCCGCTGCTCGTTTAATTCTGAAGCGGAGATAAACGGTGACCTGATGACCGCATACGTTCCAACTCAAGGCAAAACACATGGCATGATATGATCCAGAGCGCTGGCCACCTTGATGAAAGCTCAGGTTCGGTTAAAATGCACAGGTACGCACACGTACTAATTAATTAATTAACCCAAAGATCGATTTGATGTACACCAGCAACTCTATTATTCACAGATGAATGGAACCAAAATGCCCAGACGTACAAATATATATTGCATACAATTCCGCCATGGTACGTAGTGTTTCTCGTCTTTCCCGGATCGGCAACACCGGCGGCCAGTCTCATCAGTTCGATGGCATCATGATTCCGTGAGCAGGAAGACGGCAGAGGCGGAGGACGACCGGTCCGGGGAGTGGTGGTGGTCGCGCTTGCTCCTGCGGCCGGCGGCGGTGGAGTTGCGCCGCCTGTCCACGGCGCCGCCGGTGCTGCTCCGCATCCGCTCCTTGAAGCCCCGGCACGACTGCATGTGCGCGTGCAGCTCCTGCGGCTTGAACTCCTTCCCGCACTGCCTGCACGCACCAACACGTTGTAGTACAAAAAGAGATGCGTCAGACGCTAACTTTCTTCGTAGGAGCATTCTGCCTCAGGCGGCCCATCGTGGCTCTGAACTTTCAGCCCGATAAGGTGATCAGGCCTAGTACATCGGAAAAACCATGTACTGTACTAGGTATCTATGAGACTATGAGTCCTCCCAAAAAAAAAAAAAAGAAAAGGTTTCTATCTATGACTTTAAGCGGGGTCTACTCAGTCCTAACTCCTAACCGATGGTGCCCGTAGGGAAATTGTTCATACGTCACTATGCTCGTGTAGGCCTAAGAAGAATCTACGAACAACTCTGAATGTTTAAAGTGCACCCCCTCTTTCGTCTTCTACTTGCACGGAATAACTTAACCTTTACTTGTACAAGATCCACGCATGAATCAGTACGAGCTAGGCAATTTTGCGTCATCTAATAGAGAGAATCTATCTATGGCCGTTGCCGTCCCGTCACGGGCAAGCCGTCCCAGCCTAGAAAGTAGAAACCCTCAGGCTCAATGGCCCAGCTGAACGCAACCGGAGCACATGACCAAGGCCGGCCAGATCAAATTAACCAACACGCAATGGCTAGCATCGAATGGATCATCAGGTTAACGAGAAATTAAGCGTACGAGCGCAGCAGGCAGCCAGAGCAAGCATGCAGTCACTTACGAGCAACGCGGCAGGGTGGCCGGCCTGTGCGCGTCGCGCGTCGCCCCGTCCCGCTTCCCCTGCTGCTTGTCCTTGCCGCCGCCCCTCCGCGACCTCGCCGTCCGGCTCACGCTGCCATGCACGCGCGCGCGCAAAAAAGTTAGCGAGGGAACCAAGCTGACCATCGAATCTGATGGAGTAGATTCTTGCGCGCGTGGATACGTGAACAATTCTACTCACCGGAGGCCGCAGCCGTCCATGCCGGCGGGGCACGTCGGCGTGGGCGGCCAGTCGTCGCCGGGCTGCCGCCGGGCCACGGGGCGGAGCGCGGCGTCGTCCGCGTCGGCGGCGCCGCACGTCAGGATGTTGTGGAGCGCCCGCGCCACGCGCATCCTGCGCGCCTGCTGCCCCACGGCGTGCCGGGGCCCGACGCCGCCCGCTCCCTGCGGCTGCTGCTGCTGCTCCGCCGGCGCCGCACGCACCACCGCCTTGGCGTCGGCGTCCTCGCCTGTCGCTGCTTCTTCCTCTTGCTGCTGACGCGTTTCCTGGCGGCGGTGGTGGTCCTGTGATGACCGTGACACCTCGATCTTGATGACCACGTCGTGCTCCTGTCCCTGCTGCTGCTGCTTCTGCTCGTGGAGGCCCTGCTGCTGCTTCTTGGACTTGAACGGTGCCGCCGTAGAACCAAGGCGCGCCGACTCGCAGCCTCCGGGCGAATCCAGCTGGTCTGCCGGCGGAGGCGGCTTCGGGGAGCTCTCGTCGGGGTCCTGCGTCAGCACCACCTCGACGGGGCGGTTCTGGTCGTCGTTGCACGGCGTCACCTCCTTCTGTTTCTTCTCGCCTGGTAGGAGTACAAAACAACATGCCGAATTGTCAACCGAAATGGTACGCACGAAAGCCCATTCCACAACAATAAAGAAGAAATGATCGATTTTTTTTTAATAAAAGAGAGAGAGAAATGGTAAAACAAATGGAAGGAAACGAGAGGATTATTGAGGCGTGGAGGGGTCACCTATTGAATGAGTCCTTTTTGGCACTTGGACGCAGCACGGCGGAGGTGTTCCCCGGACGTCGCAGCCCTTGAGCACGTACTCGTTGTCGGAGATGGGCGTGATGAGGTCGTCGTCCTTCAGGTCCTGCCACACGTACCCGGCCTTGTACTTCCTGATTACCACCAGCCAGCAGTCCATATGTAGTTAATAATGGGAGGAGACAACCATGCACGCACAAGGAAATTAACAGACTACTGTAACAGAGCACCGGGACAAATATGGAGGAGTATATATACGTTTTGAGAAGTTATTAACAGGCAATCAATGCACATTAAGCGCGGCCAAAGAAAGAAAATCAGATGGCACCAAAAGATCTCCATGGCCGTTCATCGATCATCGCATCCTACCTCTTGTAGGACCACGAGTAGTTGTCCGGCATGTCCTTGCCGCGCAGCTCCGAGAGCCACCTCTTGACATCTGAAGGGAAGAATCGAACCGATTCAAATCCAACACGAAGAACAATGCAAGAGATCGAGTGATCCGCAACGGGCGATGACGATCATAGACCCAACAAATGGATCCGATCGATCTGCAAAAGGATTAAGGAGGAAGAACCGACTATGGACGTACCGCGGAGGCGGACGCCGGCTCGGTGGTTGAGGTGGTTGACGCGGAAGAGGTGCGGGTGGTCCGTCCGGCCGCCGCGGCTCAGGAAGTACACCACGTTGATCCGCCTCACCTCACCCCCTCCTCCTCCTCCTGCTCCTCCCGCCTTGTGCGGCGCGTCCATGATGACGACGTCCCCGGGGGCCCGGCACCCTCCCTCCTCCTCCTTCTCGGTATCGCCGTCGACGGACGGACGGCGACAACAACAAGGACAATCCGAGGGAACAAGGAGGAAACCACCAAACCAAAAGCTGCGTGCCAGCGGTCACCTGCGCTGCGCCCCGATCTCCGCTAGCTATTTAAATCGACCTCATCCGGACGCAAACAGAAACAGACGACGACGGACGCAAACAGAAACAGTATTCGCGAGAGGGAGGGGGTCAAGGGGGGCAGGCAAAGAGGGAGGCCGGCGCGGCGCCCGCGTGCATGCGCCGGCGCAGAGATTCACGAGCGAGGCAGCGCAGCGCGTGGCTCAAAATGTTGGCATGGGATTGGAGGGCATGGATGGCAGAATAGGTAGTATACTAGAGGATGAGAGGAGAGGGTCCCCCTGCAGGCCTGGCCCCTCACTCCGCTGGCGTTGGTTTGGGAATCTACCGAGGGCTCTGACTGCTGAGTGGATGCCTGGGTTACGACGATGTGTCCGCGTTCGGATGGGGTGATGGACATGGATGGCGATGGCCCCACCTCGTAGAGATGGAAGGAATCATCGCCGATCGAGATCCTGGCGTCCGTTGCCTTTGCTTGGTCTCTCTCGCTTCCGCTTCTCACTCAAACCGTCAAACGCACGTAGCGCAGACCGGCACGGACGCTCGTACTAAGAAACCAGCTGTTAGTATATGCATGCATGGGTCGAGTAATAATTGCTAGATTTATGTGGACAAAAATATAGTCGACCTGCGTTTCTCTCCTTGAACGTAGGGGTAATATGTGTGGCCATGGTCACTGGTCAGCAAACAGATTTAGTTTTTCAATCCAAGTTCGTTGCCGCACCGAAAAATCTTGCGGCGCGGCCGCTATCTCCAACCTCGAGAACTCCAACAACAGCAATGGTGACCACCTTATCTTCTCTCCTTACCCTTTCCAGTTTGTAGCTAGGCCTGTTTAGAAGAGAATCCAGTTACAGGAAATTTCTAAAGACGATAAAGCCGGTCATCCATAATAATTTAGAAATTTGTGGAACTACAGTTATGTGCACATAGAGGACATTATTAGATGAGTTGTTTTATTTATGTTTTAGGTCACATAAAATTTTTAAACCGATATAATTTCAAACAAGTTCTTAGTCAAACTTTTATAACTTTGATTACCTATAGATTGTTAAACATTTAGTTTATAAATTTGAAGAAATCATGTATGGATTTATACTCCCTTCGTCCCGAAAACAAGTCATTCTATTTAAAGGACTAATAATAAAATATAAGAGTATAAGATCTATAGTAACTCAATATTTTATTCCAAAGGATCACATAGAAAAAAAAAACTCTATAGAACTTTCAATCCTCTAAAACTTCTCCATTTTTTTCTTTTGTTCCAAATGGGTGCCTCGGTACAGAGGAGAGAAAGACTTTATATGCCCGCCTTTCATTAAGATGTCACCACTTTACTATGGTTACACATGCTTGGGTGGTGACCTTTGGTCTGTGTAAGACCAATTTTAATTGTTTCACTTGAGTAGAGGATTAGGCCATTCTCGAGTGGAGAATTATGCTATATCATGTTTATAATGAAACTATTGCTATTTATGCACATTTTCATTTTTATAGTTTTAGGCAAATCTCACCAGCCCACCTATTACACCAACTATATTTCAAACTCCACACTTAGACCACGGTCACCGGAAAGTGCAAACGTACCGTCTACAGTGCGCAATGATTGTTTTTTCACTCTGTGTACAGTGCGCAAACAGTGTTTTCCACACCAATTTCCACTGTCTGGTGACCCTAGTCTTAGCTTATATGCATGCTCCGATGACCTTAGCCTTATAGTACCATAGATAGAACATATCATTTAATTGGTTCATGTTATTGTGATCAAATGATGTGTTGTATGAATTACATAGCCATTTGCATCTATATCCAGCATATTATGATATGGCCGTCCATGATCGAAAGATCAGAGATGAAATGAATTTCTATCGATGGGGTTTTAGTTTTATGTATCAATGTACACTATGTCTTGTCAGTATAAAACTCGACCTTCTCCCTTTCTTGTTGTAAATTTGTTGCCATATTACTGATTTCATCTGTGGCATCTCATTTTATGGGCACAAAATTATAAAACGAAACTTGTTTTGAGAATAGCCTTAGGGGTGATAAATGAGTGTCGATTTTCGTGGGATTAAGACAAGGAGAATGACTAAAATCGTTTTTATGTGATAATTATTTTTACTAAAATCAGTTTATTTAGTAGTGGGGAGCAGCAGAATGGGCCATATACAAATGCCGTCTCGTCTGACACTGAACGGAACCTCCGTGGTGTTGGTGTAGCGTTGATCGCCATGCATGACTATGGGCCTGCCATTTGTGTTCAGGGTGTGGCCGGGGGCAAAGAAAAACAGCATATGGTCGCTCGTTGCCGGACAACGTCCTTTTCCAATACCACGCAGGCTTGCTACGGCACGCAGTCCCACGGATGGCGGGCAAATCGGGGCTCCTTTGTTAACGATCGCCTCACTTGACGTCTTGTCTGCTAGGCGTTGATAACGATTGCGGCAACTGCTTCAAGGCGCTTTGCAGCGTTGCTTTCCAGGTTTTTATATTGCGGGGAGAAAAAGGCTCCAAGGTGATCGAAGCGAAAACCAGGGGAAGTACTGCGCTCAGTGCTTGCATTACTTTAAGAAAATGCAATTTAATAACAAGATTTATCTACATTGATTGAATGATCTAGATCTCTTTTGATATTCATATATTTGTTGATTTCAGCCTAGTCCTTCAGAGGAAGGAGCTACATTCAGGCTTCAGAGCTATAGTTGTCTCGTGGGCTACAACCTATTTAGACACCAGTGATGCCTATGCGGCTATGCCATGTCAAAATCAAATTCATAAAAACCACACTGCAAGACACTCCGTGGTAAAGGAAGCGAATTTTCTGCCTGCCTTCATTTTTTATTCAAAGGTTCGTACACATACATGTCGTGTGGTGTTCAAACAAGAAGCGCTGTAACATACTCTCTGATCCCGAGATCTGGAAAAACATCATCACCAAGACACCAACAAGGGGTAACATCTCTGGGCTGGTGCAGGGGTACGCCGTGAGCCGGATCAGGTCACAAATATGACCGACGGGTCGCAGCAGCACTCGTCGATGAGGCAGCAGCAGCACAGAGCAGCAAGGCTGTCCAGGCAAAAATGAAGCACCTCAGTACAGAATTCAGGTTAAATTTTCTTCATCTGTCACCCTGTCAGTGATGGTTTTCGTTTTTGTACGTGGTAGTCCAGAAACGAAGTAAATTATGGTGTATCACATGCATGGGCAGCATGGCTGCTTAGGCTTAAGCCAACGGTTCCCTTATCCTTCCATACTCCGTCACTATTATCCTTCCATCCTCTATCACTATTCCACGTGCCCTTTCTGTGTTGTAATAGTGCAAAACAGTGTTGTAATAGTGCTACATTTAATTTTGAGGGACGGATATGGAGGAATCGCTGCATCTAGCCTTACCATCCTTCAAGGAAGCTCGGCTCCCGCCTCGGCGGCGGAGCTCCATACTGGTACTGCGGCGGCGCCATCACCGGGGGTCCGTTGTTGTAATACCCTGCGTTCCGAGCATACCCAGACTAAGTCCCAGGAACAACAGGAGGCATCATGTGTGTTGCGCATACAAATGCATATAAACCGTTAGGTCTTTGCCGCGGAATCGATAGCACAGTAGTATCGTTCACATCCACAGTTGCGCGTGGCAGCAGACGACTCTTACCCTGTGGTGGCGGGTACGAGTACCCGTACCTGCGGTCGCTCATGCTGACGGTCGCCGCCTCCGCCGGCGCTCAGAGTACTTCAGACAATGCAGAGAGCTTCCGGTTCCGGCGATGTCTGTCAGGCCGTGTGACGGTGTACCAAGCAGCGATCTTTGGGGGTATAAATAAGGCGACAATGAAGTGCACAGCTTCGAAAAAAGGGCACCTGTGCTATACGCTGCGGATTACATGTCGAAACCACTTGAAGAGTCCAAAGCATTCTTCTGCGTGCGTGCGCCGCTGTCTGCAGAGCGATCGCCGAAGAACGCACGGAAGCGGAAACGAATAAAGCTTCGTCAGATCTTTTTTTCCCTGAGATTCCTCTCCCTAACTTTGAAGCGTTTCAGGAAGGAACGTGCTCGGCTGCAGTCGCAAGGCGCATCATCGTACGTGGAGGCGTGGAGCAGAATAGGGGGTGTTGGGGAGGGGACCCTCTGTTCTGCAGTAGCCGAGTAGTGAGCATCTAGTGTGAACGGCTGAACGCATCGGTTTCTTCTTCGGGGAAGATAAGGGGAAATGCTCGCCGACGACGGCGACCGGACGACAAGAGTTAGCCCGGTGAGATCAGCGCGCGTCATCCATCGCGAGCACGAGCTGGCGTTGCGGTCGCCGACCTGATCTTGTCCTGCGAATGAGCATCAGCTGGGGATGGGTTCTGATTTCTTTCACACACAGCAGGTCCATATATACCAGATCACCATTGTCGAGAGCTTTCGGCGGGCTAGCTCGGAGAAAACAAATATTCGCCGAGACAATTGTTGAGAAATTAGACAATATCTGAATTAATTTTCGAAAGTAAATCATGCAAAGCACAGCACAAACTAGCATGTACTCATCTAACATACTAGATAGAACAGTCACAGCAAAGATCTCACAGATCATAATTAACAGATAGATTGGATAGATCTGTTTATACCTGTCGGCAGCTAGAGCCGATTTCGTACTGGGGATGACGTTGACGATGACCGTGTCACGGACGTCGCAGGTGCTGTACGCAGCACGATGCAGAAGGCCGTGAAGAAGTCGGCGGCGATAGCCTCCGGCAGCAGAAGAAGACGGCCGACCCGTGGTGAAGACAGCGAGCAGTCGCGCGAAGCGCTTCCCAAAAATCTTATTCGCCTTCTCCCGGTGCAGAAGCTCGAAAGGCGAAGAGGTTTCGGAGACCTGCTCTCCCGGTCGCAGATGCACGTCGGCGGCGGGATGGAGAGAACTATGAAGACGGCGCAGTAGCAAGCGTTGGCAAAACCCTAGGTTTTCTGGTGTGTTTTTGGTGGTACCGGTAGGCTGCTTATATAGGACCCGACGACCAAATCTCGTGTCGCGATCACGATCTCAATCGGATGCGGATTTCTTAGTTTGACGGCCAAGTCAAAACAGATTAGGAAACCAAAACTTGGAGGCCAAGTCACCAAAAATTAAAATAGCAAAAGGAAGCCGCGCACCCGCAAGGTCAGGATCCGGATTTCGGCGGACCATTCACGCAGGTGCCGCGTGCCCGCGCCCATCGCCCCGTGCCCGAGCCCGGCCCGGCCCGGCGAGGCGAGGCGAGGCGAGCGCGCGCGTGGTTTTCCTTTCTCCCTCCACACCATGACTTAGTGGGAGGGGAAGAGTCTCCATATTTAAGTGGGTGAAACTCTCCTTCCACTACCAAGGTGGGACTAAAGGTTCCACACTCCCCTTGCACACACACATGGGCCTTTGAGATTTTCTAGGATTAAATAGATGGGCTTGGCCCATATATTCAACAATCCCCCACCAGATCTCAAATGCCCATTTTGAGATTTGCCAATACTTACTACCGTTTATATACCAGTGTTTCAGCAGAGACTGTGAAGTTGAACTTCTACCTAGAACTTCAAGTTACACTCATTCACAACTTGAACAATGGACTATGCCTTGAATTGCAAGTTTTGTGCAAACAAGTTTCACTTAAAGTCATACCTAGTACGTGACTGCCAGTAGTTCCCTCCGCGGGTGGAGCATATACGTCGTACTCCCTGGTCTCTTCATGAGCTTACTAGAGATCACCCAAATCTCATAGACTGCGACGTTTTACAGTCGAACTCATATAGGTGTGTTCTTTCGAGAATGCTCTGTAGGACAGCATCTTTGCTTTTAAGCCAACAGAAACACATTAAGACATAAAGTCATCCTACCATACAGGTTTTGAGAGTGTTGCATCTTCACATAGAGAGGGTTAATAATCACTCTCCTCAGTTCACCAATAGCTTGTTATTACCCAGATTCTAATTCACGGGATCTCCGATCACAAAGACTGGGTTTCCACTATTGCAACTTAAATAGGTCTCAAACCCATCTCTTTCGATGCAATGTCTATCACATTACGTGATAGTCCCTTCGTAAAGGGATCTGCCAGGTTTTTCTCAGTTTGAATATAAGTCACACTTATCACTCCGGAGTGTCTCATCTTCCTGACAGATTTAACTCGTCTTCTAACGTGTCTCGAGGACTTCGCATTTTCCTTATCACTGTTCACTTTGGCAATCGCAGTCTGATTGTCACAGTTCATAAGAATAGCCGGTATTGGTTTCTCAACCACTGGCAAGTCCATCAAGAGCTCACGTAACCAATCTGCTTCTACAGACGCTGTATCTAAAGCAGCTAGCTCAGCCTCCATGGTTGACCTTGTCAAAATAGTCTGTTTGCAAGACCTCCATGACACGGCACCACCACCAAGCATAAACACATATCCACTTGTGGCATATAGCTCATCATCAGATATCCAGTTCGCATCACTATATCCTTCGAGCACAGCAGGGTGCCCTGAATAGTGAATACCATAACTCATTGTTCCTTTCAAATAGCACATAACCCTTTCAAGTGCATGCCAATGATCTGTACCCGGGTTGGACATGAACCTACTCAATTTGCTCACAGCAAATGATATGTCGGGTCTGGTAGCGCTAGCAAGGTACATGAGCGAACCAATAATCTGAGAATATTTTAATTGGTTTACACCAATTCTCTTATTCTTTTTCAATGTCACACTGGGATCATAAGGAGTGGGAGAAGGCTTGCTGTCTATATAGCCGAACCGGCTCAAGACCTTCTCTACATAGTGGGTTTGAGAAAGAGTAATCCCACTCTCATCCTTAATAAGCTTGATGTTTAGAATCACATCCGCTTCTCCCAGATCTTTCATATCAAACTTCGTTGATAAGAAAGACTTGACTTCATTGATCACATCGATGTCTGTGCCAAAAATCAATATGTCATCAACATATAGGCACAATATAACCCCTTTACCCCCACCATAGCGATAGTACACACAACTATCTGCTTCATTAACGGCAAATCCTGCTGATGTTAAGGTGGTGTCGAACTTCTCATGCCATTGCTTAGGCGCTTGTTTCAGGCCGTACAAAGATTTCAATAACTTACATACTTTGCTTTCTTGACCCTTTACTACAAACCCATCAGGCTGTTCCATATAAATCTCCTCTTGCAACTCTCCATTAAGAAAAGCTGTCTTTACATCCATTTGATGAATGATAAGACCATATGAAACAGCCAGGGAAAGCAGTACACGAATAGTAGTCATTCTAGCAACAGGTGAGTAAGTATCAAAGAAGTCTTCGCCCTCTTTTTGGGTATAACCCTTGGCCACAAGCCTCGCCTTGTACTTCTCAATAGTACCATCAGGTCTAAGCTTTTTCTTGAACACCCACTTACATCCTACTGGTTTACAACCATAAGGCCGTTCGGTCAACTCCCAAGTTCCATTGGAGAGAATAGAGTCCAGCTCACTTTGAACAGCTTCTTTCCAATTATCTGCATCTGAAGATGCATACGCCTCACTAATAGACATAGGAGTATCATCCACGAGGTATACAATGAAATCATTGCCAAAAGATTTTTCAACCCTTTGTCTCTTGCTCTTTCTCGGAGCTTCATTGTTATCCTCCTCTGGGCTTATTTCACGTGGTGGTTCAAAAGCTTCAGTTGGTGCATTAAGCTCAGGAGTTATTTCAGAAGAAAATCTTGAAGTACTGTGCATATCTTTCATCGGAAAAAAATTCTCAAAAAATGTAGCATCACGTGACTCCATAATAGTATCAACATACATATCAGGCACATCAGATTTTACTACTAAGAATCTATAAGCAATGCTCTGATGAGCATATCCCAGAAAGATACAATCCACCGTCTTAGGTCCTAGCTTGCGCTTTTTGTTAATAGGCACATTAACTTTTGCCAAGCATCCCCAAGTACGAAAATAAGAAAGTGATGGTTTCCTCCCAATCCACTCCTCATAAGGAGTTTTGTCTTTATTTTTATTAGGAACTCTATTTAGGACATGACAAGAAGTCAATAAAGCCTCCCCCCACCATGCCTTAGATAAACCAGCAGTGTCTAACATGGAATTCACCAAGTCAGTCAATGTACGGTTTTTCCTCTCGGCAACCCCGTTAGATTCGGGAGAATAGGGAGGCGTCCTCTCATGAATAATACCATGTTCCGCACAAAAATCATCAAAGACTTTAGGAAAATACTCGCCACCACGATCAGATCTAAGACGTTTAATCTTTCTCTCTAGTTGATTTTCAACTTCAGCTTTATAGATTTTAAAGTAGTCTAACGTTTCGTCCTTAGATTTCAACAAATAAACATAGCAAAATCTAGTCGCATCATCAATCAAAGTCATGAAGTACCTCTTTCCACCTTTTGTCAACACACCATTCATTTCGCATAGATCAGAATGTATGAGTTCTAGAGGTGCCAAGTTCCTCGGCTCAGCAGCCTTGTGAGGCTTTCGAGGTTGCTTAGATTGCACACAACTATGGCACTTAGAACCTTTGGCAAAAGTGAAACTCGGAATTAAACTCATGCTGGAAAGCTGTTTCATAAGACCAAAATTAACGTGACATAAACGACCATGCCAAAAACTCGCATCATCATTAACACCACCGCAAATATGGTTCACACACTTATTGCTAAAATCTGAAAGAGATAAGCGGAACAAGCCTCCGCTAACATAGCCTTTACCAATAAATAAACCATGTCTCGACACGATTACTTTATTGGACTCTAGCACTACCTTAAACCCATCTCTCAATAGAAGAGAGCCACTAACGAGATTCTTGTTCATGGAGGGGACATGCTGCACGTTCTTCAGCTGCACGATCTTTCCCGAAGTAAACTTCAGATCCACCGTACCAGTGCCAAGAACAGAAGCAGCGGACCCGTTCCCCATCAAGACGGAGCAATCTCTTGTGACCTGGTAAGAAGAGAACATAGCAATGTCAGAACACACATGAACATTAGCACCCGTATCAATCCACCAATCGAAAGATTGAATAACTGAAAGGACAGTAGGTAAATTACCATACCCTGTATCTCCAGTTTTGCTAGCAGTCACAGTGTTGACAGTCTTGGACGATTGTCCATTACCACCTCTTTTCCCTCGACGGTCTGCACGCTCTGGACAGTCCTTGGAAAAGTGCCCAAGTTCACCACAGTGAAGCAGGGTAACTCAGCCTTGTTCTTTTTCTTCTTGAAGTTGGTAGTCTTGTTAGGCTTGAACTTCCCTTTCCCCTTGCCTTGGTTCCTCTGATTCTGAACCGTATTGTCAACTGAGTGGCCCTCACCTCCTTTAGTGTCCTTAGCCCGAGCCTTCTCTTCCACATCAAGGGACACTATCAGTTCTTCAACTGATATCTTCGTCCTCTTATGCTTCAGAGCTGTGGCGAAACTCCTCCATGAAGAAAGAAGTTTTGCAATAATGCAACCAGCCACAAACGGATCAGGAAGAGAACACTTAAGGATTTCGAGTTCCTTAGCAATGCACTGTATGTCATGAGCTTGCTGGACAATTGATTTGTCATTGACCATCTTAAAGTCATGAAAGCTCTCCATGATATACAGATCACTGCCTGCATCCGATGCACCAAACTTAGCTTCCAGTGCATCCCACAGCTCTTTCCCGTCTTTTATGTGCATATACACATCAACCAGGCGGTCGGTAAGAGCACTCAGTATGGCTCCTCTGAAGAGAGTATTGGCCTCGGTAAACCTCTGCAGATCTGCATCTGAGAGATCACCCTCAGGTTTGCCTTTACTCACCCAGAACACATGCATAGCCTCAAGCCAGAGGGTGCACTTGATTTGCCACCTCTTGAAGTGCACACCAGAGAACTTCTCCGGTTTCAGTGCATCAGCAAACACAGCCATTGATAATTCAGGAAATTGTCTACAATAAGGTTTTTGGATTGTTGAGAAATTAGACAATATCTGAATTAATTTCCGAAAGTAAATCATGCAAAGCACAGCACAAACTAGCATGTACTCATCTAACATACTAGATAGAACAGTCACAGCAAAGATCTCACAGATCATAATTAACAGATAGATTGGATAGATCTGTTTATACCTGTCGGCAGCTAGAGCCGATTTCGTACTGGGGATGACGTTGACGATGACCGTGTCACGGACGTCGCAGGTGCTGTACGCAGCACGATGCAGAAGCCCGTGAAGAAGTCGGCGGCGATAGCCTCCGGCAGCAGAAGAAGACGGCCGACCCGTGGTGAAGACAGCGAGCAGTCGCGCGAAGCGCTTCCCAAAAACCTTATTCGCCTTCTCCCGGTGCAGAAGCTCGAAAGGCGAAGAGGTTTCGGAGACCTGCTCTCCCGGTCGCAGATGCACGTCGGCGGCGGGATGGAGAGAACTATGAAGACGGCGCAGTAGCAGGCGTTGGCAAAACCCTAGGTTTTTTGGTGTGTTTTTGGTGGTACCGGTAGGCTGCTTATATAGGACCCGACGACCCAATCTCGTGTCGCGATCACGATCTCAATCGGATGCGGATTTATTAGTTTGACGGCCAAGTCAAAACAGATTAGGAAACCAAAACTTGGAGGCCAAGTCACCAAAAATTAAAATAGCAAAAGGAAGCCGCGCACCCGCAAGGTCAGGATCCGGATTTCGGCGGACCATTCACGCAGGTGCCGCGTGCCCGCGCCCATCGCCCCGTGCCCGAGCCCGGCGAGGCGAGGCGAGCGCGCGCGTGTGGTTTTCCTTTCTCCCTCCACACCATGACTTAGTGGGAGGGGAAGAGTCTCCATATTTAAGTGGGTGAAACTCTCCTTCCACTAGCAAGGTGGGACTAAAGGTTCCACACTCCCCTTGCACACACACATGGGCCTTTGAGATTTTCTAGGATTAAATAGATGGGCTTAGGCCCATATATTCAACAACAATAACAACAGGCGATGGATGCTAACAGGCTCAGACCTTCAATTCTTCAGGCAAGTGTCCGATTCTGCCTTTCAGCCTTGATGACTGTACCAGCCCGGAACTAGGTGAGCTCAAGGGATTCCAGGAGGGACGGCTGGTTGGGTTGGATTCTCCATCTAGAAGCCTGGCGCTACTTTTTGCAGCTATATTCCCTTGGCTCAAATTCTAAGTTATTTTATGTTTGTTTCAAGACAAATTTCTCTACTCTGATCACATTGATAGGAACGGTTTATCAGCTTATGTACATGGTTTGTATATATTCCCTTCATTTCAAATGATAGATTGTTTAGTTTTAACACCTAGATTAACTCCCCCGTCTTATTCAAATTTTTTGTGAAAAAAATTTAAGTCATGCTTAAAATATATTACTCTATATGAAAGCTGAATCATAGTGAAAAAGAATGATAATCATGTTTTTTTTAAAAAAAATGAGTGGGTCAAATTTTTTGTTGAAAAAAAAAGACCTATCATTTAGAATGGAGAGTAGGTACATATATCTAGATTGAAAATGAGTGTTATTTTGAAACCGAGTACTTTTAAAATGCCAAACGAAAAATAAAAACATGCAAATCCCATGGGCCACGCCGCCACGGTATTACCCCACCTCCTCTCCCATCGCCCATTGGGCCGCAGCAGGCCATGGCACTCGCGCACTCGCAGCTCGCAAACGACCCCTAGCCTTTGTGATGGAGAAGCTGGCGGTGGCGGCTGCGCCGCGAGGGGGAAGGGGGGCGGAGGAGGACGACGAGGCGGCCGAGTGGGCGTGGAGCTGGGGCGCGGGCACGGACGGGCAGCTGGGAAACGGCGGATTCGACGACCATTACCTCCCGCAGCCACTGCTTCTCCCAACCCGATGCCGCGGGCGTGTTTCCCTCGTCGCCGGCGGGGGCGCCCACGCCATCGCCCTCACAAGTAAGTCTGGCCATCTTTTTTTTTAACTGCCACATTAGGAAGGTATTTCGTGCTAGGGTTTGATCAGATGGACTTTCGCCACGGTTTCTCCATGTTTGTTGCTCTCTTTATCACTGTTGTAGAAATAGTAGTGTGTTAGTAGCGATGCTGATTATGACCTCGCACTACTAGAAGTTGAGCATAGGGAACTTTGACTTGTCATTTGACAATAACAAGGTAGTTTTGGCAACTTCAACTTGGTTGCAGATTTGCATTCTAGCGCGCAAGGCTACTGCCACGCCATTGATCCAATGTCTATCAATCAGGCAACATTAATCCAGTATTTTGAGCTGACATTTGTTTATGTAACTATATACACATTCTAGAACTGAATGTTAGCTCAGGTGGTTGGTATACACATCGCCACTGCACAATATAAAAGTTGCCTTGTCTATAATCTGAATCTGCAATTTAAGAGAAGATCGTAAATGTATCTACATACCTTATTACCTTACTACCGTAATGAAGTTGCCTCCCCTTCCACGTTCTGCTATCTATTTCGTTGAGTAATCATAGATGAAGCATTTCAGAGAAAAAGAAAATAATTAAATTAAACACTTCACCAGGTTGTTTATTAGCCCCAGGCAAGTTGGGGTACGCTAGAGATGAAAACCATAGGCAAGAGCATAATATGTGGCGACTAAAATAAAGCAGTGTAGTTTGTTCAAGCTTGATTTGATTGTTTGCCTGGAAACCAACTGTATCTGGTTGGCAACCTTGCTGCCCCATTCATCAGTCCCTGAAGAAATTAGCTGCCTTATGTTAGTTCTTTGATGCATCGTACAACTTTACTATCTTTTTCTAAAATAAGCCTGCAATGTATTCGAAATTTCAGACGATGGTGAAGTATTTTCTTGGGGCAGAGGTACACATGGCCAGCTTGGCCATGGGAACTTGGAAAACATCCCTCAGCCGAAGCTGGTTAAGTTCCTTGAAAATCATACCATAACATATGTGTCTGCTGGATGGAACCATTCTGGATTCTCTACAGGTCCCCCAATTCTAAAACTATTCATTTCTTATCTTGTTCATTTGTATCTAGTATGTTTTCTATGTTTGAAATATTCTATATGACATTTATGTATCATGTGTTCACGTGTCCATTTTTTTAATAAAAGAATTCAATCTTTCTTGGTATTGGTACTGTTTATTTGGGAAAAAATGAACAATTGCTGATGAGCTTTACTGTGATGTTTCTAGTTCTTCTTTGCAGATTCTGATCAACTCTTCATGTGTGGAGATGGCTCATTTGGACAACTTGGCACTGGTGATAACCACTCAAGGAACTTGCCTTTTGAAGTGGCCTACTTTAATGGAAGGCATATCGAGAAGCTTGCTTTTGGCATGCGCCATTCTCTTATACTGCTGAAAGGTAAGTACAATCATGGCCAGTTGTTATGGTGAAAATCCACTATGCAATTATTTTAAAGAAATCGCATGTTCACATACCTCTGCACTTTGCTTTCTTAACTTCTAGAAACTCTCATTCAGCAATCTTTCAAATCTGTGACAATACCCTAGATCTTTACCGATTCATCCATAATGCATAATCTTTATAGTTCTAACTGTTTAAATACAAATAGTAATAGCCTAGAACCCTCAGTGTCTTCCGGCTTAGTTAGTACAAGTCCGGATCGGACTCTGTAAGTCCAGATAGGAGTCCTGGTACGATCCATGTGACCAGGTCCTGTAATATCTAAACTCCTGTCCATGCCAGGTTTACTGGCCCATATATAGGAGGAATCAGGGCTTCCCTGGAGGTTAAGCCCCTCTAGCAGATTTTACACTAACGTTCTTGAGTCGAGAGAAATAATTCCACTCCCACATTGGTATGATCTTTCACGTTACTCTGGATCGGAAGAAGTGGAAGCTCTTTGGCATCCATTGGGAGTACATGATCTTATACATATGTCATCACTACTCAATGAATAAAAGATGTGAATGAGTTTGTCTTTGTCATGATGGAAGTGAGCTAATGCGACGCCTGCCACACATGAAGCGGTGGCATAATTAGTGCTCTTAGTTCATCTTTTCATGCACCACGGCAAATGATGATATGCAGGAGATGTTAGATCTTACTCTATTGGGTCTATGGGAAACTAAGAACAGAACCATCTCTCCTGCTTGATGCATTGACGTTTTTTGTTTTAAAAAATGAATAATGTATATGCTTTACCAACAGCTGATACTGTTAATCTTCTCTTCTCAGATAATTCAGTGTATGGATTTGGCTCTGCAAGACGAGGACAAGTTGGTAAACTTGTTTCTAGGAACCAAAAATCATATAATGTTCCTAGACTAATTGATGGTTTTCCAAATTGTAAGATAGTAAATATATATGCCAATGGTGATCATAGTGCTGCATTGGATGGTAAGCTTTGTAGATTCGTAGTTCTCTCCAGTCTAGGACCATAATCCCCCCTTCCATTTTTTGTGGCAGAATCTGGTCATTTGTATATCTGGGGAAGAGCATTAATTGGAGAACAAGACGATGATCAACCTCGGGAAGCTTTATCCTCTTTGTGTATTTCTCAAGTAGCACTAGGATGGCATCACGCGTTAGTTTTATCTGGTGCGTGTGCAATGTGTTTAATTCGAACTAAACTTTCTGGATAGGCTATCACATTTATTTCTGTTTTGTATCACAGGAGAATTGTACACTCTTGGCGTTTACCGCCACCAGAAATGTGATCTCCATGGGTTAGGGAATGCAGCAGGGAAGCCATCAAACACAAGTGCAACGAGCAGTTCTCATGATCATCCGTCATCTTTGTCAACTTTGGAGAAAGTTCCCTGTATTAATGGAGAACGGGTGGTACAAATAGCAAGTGGAACCGAGCATTCTGCTCTTGTAACAGGTAAAAGGTCTTCCAAGTTCCAAAGGCTGGTGATGTGCACATAAAAGGAAAAAAAAAAATCATGGTGAAACCTACTAATCTGATCTTGCTTATCTTTATTATCAGATAAAGGATCAGTCTTCACCTGGGGCTGGGGGGAGCATGGACAACTTGGTTTGGGCGACACTTTAGATCATGTTTCTCCTCAGAGAGTAGATATACGTGACAAGGGGCCTGGTTCACTTGGCGTCTACTGTGGGAGTGGATTTACTGTCGCAGTGAAGTTGGCCTAGTGGCTGGCTAGAGTGTAGTGTTACTAGTGTACCACACCACAGCATTTTCCTTGCCACACACATCATGCGAAGAATAAAAGGCAGATAGCACGTTCTTCCGATTCCATGAACATGGTGGAATTGTTTGTGCAAAATATTTTGGTGCCTCTGGTTTTGGGCTACACATTTTGACTTCGCCATTAGAGGTGGGGGTGGAGCTGAGAGAAAAATAAGAGTATAATGGTATCGTTCAGTGGCTATTCATCATTGCCTAGAACCATATTCTGAGCCGCCTTAACATACAAAACACACAACACAGTAGCGACGCATCAGATTCTTGAGAAAACAAAACAATATCCCTGGATGCTATCTGCAAAAGGGTCACACTGCTGATCGGTGACCATACGAGGACAACGTAGCAGATAGCAGCAGGCACAGTATAATCTGGCCACACACGAGGCTTCCAGACGCCAACCAGCTCGCAGCTCAAACATATATGGCTCTTGATCGAACCAAACGGCCCGTTCAACTAAAACCTGCATGTCCTAGCCATGTCTTAGCTCACGCAGACTGTAGTTGGTAATAGTCTAATCCACAATCAGAGTAAACAATGGGGAGTGTGAACGTTGGAGGAAAGGCTCCCAGAAGTCCTTGATCACGTAAGTACGCGGTGCTAACCGGTAGGCATCGGTACGATTTGGTCAGAAAATTTGCATGCCGGCCTACGCCTCCCAGCCCAAAACGCCTCCTGCCTTGGGATATTCCGGTTGGATGTTCCTCTGCGGATCTCGACGTCGACGACGGTGACGGCAGCTCCAATGAGATCGCGGGTCAGTTTTCGCCTGATTTGGGTTGGTCGTTTAACGGCAACATTTCCCAGGATAATCGGGTGTCTAACTGAATGTTCCTGAAATATTCCAACTTGATCTCTCTATTTTATTTTCAGGTTTAGTTTTTCTGAACGAGTAGAAATTTCTGTGCTACTTTATCATTTTTTTTTTGCCGGCGTCGCTGATGCCTGGACCTGGTATAGTGTTGGATTTTTAAGACGTGACGGCTCTGAAAGCTTGGCGATTCTTCAGCCTTTTTGTGTTGCCACTTTTGAAACCTAGTGACAGTTGATGGGTGCCGTGCTTACCATGGGATGTGATGACTGAAACTTCATCTAAGATCAGGCGGTACCAGCCAATTATTCCCGTCTGACCCTCCACTCCATTCTTTGGTTTCTCTAAAATTTTGAGAATCTAGATTCTAGATAATAGTTAAAAGTCTATTTTTAAAGCGAGGTGTGTTTGATCTCACAAGAGTTTTTTTCTACTAGATTATCATAATCTCATTATCCCATAGGCCATAGAAATCAAACATAGCACCAAACGTGTATTCTTAAGTCTAATCTATTCCTTTATTATTTTTTGTCACGTCATCTTCTCCGTTTACGTGGTATGGCATTTAATGGGATCGAAACACAAATAAAACTAGCACCGGAAATGACCTCTCGCTACTCTCCCCACCTATCAATGTAAATAGTATCCTGGTAATAGAAATTCAAAGTACGCTTTGACTTGATTTATACCATCTCTCGATTCCTGTGAATATAAATAATGATATAGTAACATTTATGTACTAACACCATGTACTTGTTGGTTAAAACTTGCAAAGTTTGATCTTTTCCAGTATAAAACACACATTAGGCTACTGGATGGAGCTTTTATAATCGTGTGAGCACTCAATATGATAATTTTTATATTAGAAATCATTCGAAAACCAGCTATCAATGGCATAGTGGTGGTGATAGGGGGGTGGGGGGGGGGGGGGGACAAAGTGACGAGTAATTCACAAGAGAAGAGACAACATCTCTCTAACAAAATCCATGCTGAATAAACTATTTTATATAATCTTCTACACCGTAAAAGAGTGAGTTTTAAAAAAATCTTTTATCTAGGATGATCCAAGTGTACCATTGGCCCCATTGCGCAGGTTGAAAAAGTCTAAAATTGATAGAAAGAAAATGTTTCCACCCTTTAGTTTTTTATTTTCTTACATTATTTTTTACCATACCCACCATGTACTTTGTTTACCTTGGATTTAATGAGAAAGGAACGACGTCAACTCTCTTTCTTTTTAATTCATTATTTCTTTTTTTTTTTGTTTCTATGTCTAGCCGGTTATCTTATGACACGTATGTGATGCAAGCACATCTAATCAAACAAAAGGACGAGAACAATGCAAAATTATATTAATTAAATCAAATATTCTCATCCTCACAATGTCGAAGTATCTGCCCAAGAGCACTTTAATCTGTACTTTGATGCCCGATTATATTATGTACAAATTGTGAAAACTTGTTTCTTCTGTTTCTATAAATATAGAACTAGAGACAGACGGTGAAAGAAACTTGAGAGTGAGAGCAGCCTACGGCCCTACGCAGTTGCCCACTGCTACAGTGCCACTGCTCACGAAGCCCTCCGGCTCTCGCGGTTCTCCACCCCTTCCCGCAGAGCATTAAAACGGTCTGATGAGATTCCGGTCCTGAAGTAAATGTCCAAGGAACAAACAATCCCTTTCGAGTCATAGTCTGTTTTCCGCAGAAAGGCAAGGGGGTGAGGGGGATGGATAGACGCAATGATGGCAGGGGCGACGGCGGCAAGATCAAGGTTGGTGTCTGCGTCATGGAGAAGAAGGTGAGATGTTGGGCTTTGGGGGGAACTAATGATTTCTTGGGCGGAACTTTGAGGTCTTGATGCTTTGTGTTTCTTATGGCTGATTTAATTGATTTTCCCTGTTGGAAACTTTGTAGGTGTCGTGTTCTCCCATGGAACAGATTCTTGAGAGGCTGCGTGCGTTCCGGGAGTTCGAGGTATGACTCAGAAAAAGGGTAGTTCCAAGGCAGATTATCGTTTGCGTTCCTGTTCTTGCTCACTACTTGTTTTTTAAAGAAAGCAGAGTCAAATACAATGGAAAACGAGAAAAAATAAGGCTTTTTACACATAAAATAAGAAGCTACGATTACATGTTCATTGTGTAACATTGTGAACATTCTACCAGTCTACCGTGGCATGGCCCAGGGTTTTGTTTGTGTTAACGCAATATAAATCCCATCCAGTTCCTAATCTCATGTTTCTTTACCTTTTTTGCCATAATGATAAAGGTGCATATGCTAGGTCTACTTTTATTCTTCTGGCTCTGTTGGTATTTGAGTGCTGAACTCTGAAACTATTTCGCCAGCAAGTTCAATAACTATTTGTATTATACTGAATATAAAGAGTTTAAAATAACTGTATGTTTATGCTTTGTGGGTGCAGATTATAATTTTTGGTGACAAAGTGATTCTTGAAGATCCCATTGAAAGGTATGTCAAATCAAATCAAACAAGTGTGAAGAGGAACCTTTTTAAGAAGTCTTTATTGGTGAAAATTAAGTAGTGAATTATGCAGACATAAAATTACTTGAAGCGTGAGGTTAGGTTAAATATCATTAACTGAGGGTTACTGCAATAGCACGACCATTTAGTTGTTAAGCAGGTAACTGATACTATCTGTACACACAGTTTAAAACATTGGGAATTTTTTGAATTTGGTGGTGGCAATGCCAAATACCTTCATCATCCATGAGCTTTATTGCAGTTCTCGGCTTTCCATTGAGGACAGTGGCGGAGGACGAAATAAATTTGAGGTGTGGCGACGATCGTGTATATAGAAAATACTTGGCAAAATAACTTCACTATACAATGTGTGAGACAAAAGCTTCTCCAACATGCAATTCACACCACCCTCGATTCAGGGAAAACAAAGACCTTCAACAGGCTTCGTGGTCCATTTAGATTTAAGGTTATTCAGTTGAAATCCATTCTTTTTGGCAAAAAAAAAAAGTATATATAACGTATACGATATATACAAGTATTGGAAAAAAACAAAGAAATAACTACAAGTATTCAAGATTTCAGCCTAAATAGATTTTTTTTCCCCATCCAACCGCAGCCCACAAACTGCCATTCAGGCTTCAGCCCATTAGTGCTCTCCCCACGAGGCCACGACCAAGGCGGAGTCAGCCAAGCAGGCAAGCAGCCTGCATCCTGCAACCGGCGGCGTGGCAGCCTGCGGAGTCAGAGTCAGGCAAGCAGCCTGCAGCCGGGCCTGTTGGCTGTTGTGCAGCTCGCCGGCGCCGCCTCCGATGGCACCGTAGCTGTAAAGCAGGCGGCGGCGCACGCAGCACATAGCGCGACGGCAGCAAGCGGCACCGCGGCAGGCCGGCAGCACGCAGCAGGGCAGCACGCAGCAGGGTAATTACCTAGGTCTTCTGGCGGCAAAATCAAGGTATGGCGAGCGCCACACCTCGCCATACCGATCCCTCCGCCACTGATTGAGGACTTTATTCTGTGTGTTTTTCAAATTAAGTCTTATCCTACTTTAAGTTACTGATCCTTTACTCATCATATATATGCTTCTTTTGAGTTGTATGCCTCATGCCAGTATTTTTGGTTAGTGACACCATCCTAAGTTCAAGTTAGCACTAATTCATATACTAACTGCTCCGTTTTTTTGGCAGCTGGCCTTTATGTGATTGTCTAATTGCCTTTTACTCATCTGGGTATCCACTAGAAAAGGCGGAGAAATATGCTGCTTTACGAAGGTTAAACACTTTCCCTGACTCAACCATAGAATTAGTAAAGTATCGGATTTGAATATACATTAGATTAGATAGAGTATTACTGTTTTTATAGTACTCAAAGGAACTGTCAAGGACTAAGGCTATGATTATGGACAATCTGATCCATGTGTGACTTTAAATATGTAAGTATGGATTTACTAGTCGTCTAGTCCTAGTCCTAGTCTAAATACACTTTCTTTTAGGTTGCAAGATTTGCATTGTTCGAAGTTGTTTCTTTTTTCCTTTTACCTCACCATCTTGAACGTTACTCTGTTATGATTGCCTCAGAATGCACCCTTGACTAAAGGTTCAACCTGAACCAACTCTCCTAATAATAACAATTTGGAAACTCCTATCATTGATCATCGTGGAATTTATTTTCCTAGACAAGGGCTCTGTTTGGCCCAGCTTGAGCTTTTTCACAAGCTAGCTTTTTGCCACTTACCAAAAAAAGTTACGACAGAAAAAGCGGTGGTGTTTGGCACACGGGCTTCCCAATAGCTTGAGCTGAGAGCCAGAGCTGGAGGGGAAGAGAGGGAGCAGTTCGGAGAGGGAAAGAGGGTACTGCTGCGGTCGCTCGAGAGGAGCGGAGGGCGCTGTTGCCACCGCGGCCGGGGTGAAGGAGAGGGCGGTGCCGCCGGTGGATCTGGAGGTAGAGAGGAGTACAGGGGAGGGCACCGCGTCCGGAGAGTAGATGCCACAGAATGACACATTTCACGACTTTAAAGACACAAATACATTTTCAGAGTTTATGACACATCGTGACAAGTTCATAGACCACTGGTGTATTTAACTCTTACGTTAATGTACATTCCTTTTGATTCTTGCATGGGCAAACATGTGACAAATATACTTGATTACTTGCAAGAGGACTCATGTTACCCTAAGGAGTTCTATAATTTGATGAAGTAACTTTTCATAGATATTGTTGTTTAGGCCCTTTTTGGTGAATGAGTTGCCCCCACAATACCTCCTTCATGACCGCAGCAAAGTATATCAGGTATTTACTGTTACTAGTTCTTTGGGCCTCAAATGAGTTTCTGCTGTCTCTGTTAGATGCTTTTTAAACTGAATATTTTCTTTCTATCTATTATGGGGACACCATTAAACTAAATGGAGAAAATGATTTCATTTTTATTTTTTTGAATAATAGAACATAAACCAAAAAAATGGCATCAAGATCGTGCCTGCATATCTCTTGTTTAACCTTAACATTCCAAAATTTGCTGTTTTTTGTTTTTATGAAATCACTCTCCCTCTACACTCTAAAATATTCATCTGCCTGCCATAACCATTGTGTGTATTTTTCATTTGGCTTTCTGATACAATAACTGTTACTCACTAGCAGATATTCTACATGGCAATAGATGATTTATAATCCAATTGTACTTACAGAAGGGTCTCATTTCTTTTGAAAGCAACATAAAGGTCTGATGAACTCTAGTTTGCAGAGTTTTACGTGAAGGTTTTGTTGTCTTGAACTATAGCCCAAACATACATTATAATGTTCCAAAATGTTGATGTTTCTTCCCTTTTTCTCTTCCTTTTTGCTGTTTAGCAACTTAAATTGTATGGCGTTCCTGTTCCAACATATGCTGTCGTCAGAAGAGAGTACCCTAATCAAGAACTAAACTATTTTGCTGAGGAAGATGATTTTATTGAGATACATGGGAAGCGATTTTGCAAGCCTTTTGTGGAGAAACCCATCGATGGTAACAACTCTTAATTTGATAAGTTTTTAAGAACCTTTTTTGTTGCATTGCTACTTGTTGATTCTTCTCTGTCTTAGGACTAATAATAGTACCAGTTAATTATGTTTGGCCCAATGCCAAAAACAAGAAAAATTAGTACTAGGCCTGAAAAGACTAAGCTTTAGGTCAAGGCAGGATGCTTTATTTGAACTTACTACTTGAGACAACAACAACAACAACAACCACCCTTTTAGTCCCAACTCCCAAGCAAGTTGAGGTACGCTATCTGGTAAATCCATCCCATATAGCACTGCACTCACCAACTATGCAAAGATTTTCCATATATGACATTACGCAACCAAACATCTGTATATAACGCACCAGGGAGTGTGCTTGGACTAAATGTAACACATGAGGGTCAGAGCCCAACCAACACAAGTCTAATGCTTCTGTCTAGGAACTTACTAAAATTCTGCAAGGCATCTCACTAACATTTGCAAGTGGACCTTCCAGCAGAAGACTATCTGGTATTTTCAAATATATTTATTTAAAATTCTGAAACATCTCCAACTTGCTGAAGCCTTGACACCATACTGTACACAATTTATTTAGAATGCTGAAGCATCTACATCATGCTGAAACCTTGACACCGTACTGTACAAAATTTAAGCATCTTTGCTTCCAGAGTACAGACATTCTCACTAAACTCCGTATTTAATGCGTATTCTGATTGACAATTGTTTTTTCCCTTTACCTCTTTACATTTTTATTCTCCTTTTTTGTGGCTCTTTTGGGGCTTCATCTCTATCCTACCCCAACTTGCTTGGGACTAAAAGTGTTTGTCATTGTTGTGTATCAAATATTTCAGACAATTGTTTTTGCTCAATTTTGTTTCTATTCATTGTAGTCTGCACCTCATACTTTCCTTTACTGTGAAAACTTTTCTCATTATTCTGCAATGAATTTTTTATTTGGAATTTTTCTGTATGTGAGCTAGTGAGTATTGTTGAAGTGCAAGTAAATGCCCACCTTACTCTATCAGCTTAAGGTTTTGGGTTGAACTGGTTGTTGGAGTGTAAGTGAATTGCCCACTTTTCCCAATCAGCTTAAGCTTTTGGGTTGAACTAGTTTGTGCATGCAACTCAATAGAGCCAAAGGTCTTTCTTCTTCTTAATGCAATGACACGCAGCTCTCCCGCGTGTTCGAGAAAAAAATAGAGCCAAAGGTCTCGAGTTCGAATCCTGGCGGGCACGATTAAATAAAATAATTGCACCCAAATCTATATTTCACGTTTGAGGCCTGGGGGAGTCTGCTCGTGAGGGGGAGTGTTGCAACTCAATAAGTATTGGTGCAATGCAAGAATTTTGTCGAAGTAATATCCAAAACTACTGATCTTGACTGCAATTCATCTATTTCCTACTGTACCTTTGTAAAGTAATAGAATACGCATGTCTATGCTCCTTACAATTGGTATTTTATGAAGGTGATGACCATAATATAATGATATACTATCCTAGCTCAGCTGGTGGAGGAATGAAAGAACTGTTCCGTAAGGTGAGGATTTGTTACCTTTAAGTTCTATTTGATACCATAGCTATGATACGAATGTGACCACCTGGTATGATATATAATATTTCTGCTAACTGTTTCACTCGTCATAATGTTCTTATGTTAAAGCTGTTATAGACAATATTAAGCTAAATAATCTAACTGGTGATCTGCTTCATGTTCTAAACTTCTAATATCTTGCTTGTCCTTATCCATTTTGTTTCCTGAAATGATGACATCAAGCTTCCTCGGTGACTTCAGGAATATTCCAGTGAACTAACATCTTTGATGTGCGCTCAGTGTAGTATGCTGTTAAATAAATGATAAGATACTGGCATAACAAATACACATTTTACGGTTATTTTTGCTCAAGTGGTATCCTGTTCCTAAGTTTACTTCTTGATAAATAGACGAGTTCACGTCTATACTTCATCTTATCATTGTATTTCAATACTCCTCCAAAATGCACTGACCTGATGAAATTCTTCAAACCAATTCATAGGTTGGCAATCGGTCTAGTGAGTTTTATCCAGATGTGAGGAAGGTGAGGCGAGATGGATCTTACATTTATGAGGTGTTCATGCCTACAGGAGGGACAGATGTCAAGGTCGCAAATCTTGCTAACGTAGCCTTAGAAAGAATTGCTAAGCATGGAACCTAACCTTCATTTTATAGGTTTATACAGTTGGTCCTGGATATGCACATGCTGAAGCACGCAAGTCTCCAGTTGTGGATGGGGTTGTCATGAGGAATTCTGATGGAAAAGAGGTACTATACTACTATTCTTTGCTCATAATGACATAATTCATCCCATTGTATAAATTAAACCAATATGTACATCACGCTTATTGAAAATCTAACCTTTTTTATGTAGAAAAAGGCTGTGTTTCCCACATGCACAATGTAGCACTGTTGCATTATAATTTTTCTCTTGCTTGAAGGTGCGCTATCCTGTTTTATTAAACCCTTCGGAGAAACAAATTGCAAGGAGCGTTTGCCAGGCCTTCAGACAAGTGGTACAATTAAAATCTTTCTACCAAGTTTCTATGTATATATGATATGGTGGAAGTTTAAACTGTAACTTTTTGTGTACTTATCCTATGAGCTGCGGAATACTACTGGACAAGCAGAATATTTTTGTTGAAACCATTAACCAAGTTCAGATATATTTTGAAATTCTAGTAGATTATGTTCACTTCCGCAAATGATCATACAACAACAACAGCAGCAACAACAAAACCTTTCAGTCCCAAGCAAGTTGAGGTAGGCTAGAGTTGAAACCCAACAAGATTCACCACAGAGGGAGATGAAAAGGGCTTTAAAGGATACCAATAGGGGTAAAAAGCCTAATCATGGTTCAGGCATGCCAATAGCATCTTTCCAAGCACTTCTATCCAAACACAACTCCCTCAGAATATCTCATTCCTTCAAATCCCTTTTGATTGCCTCCTCCCACATTAAATCTGGCCAGCCACTACCTCTCTTCACACCATTGTCACGTCTTATGATGCCGCTATGCATTGGCTCCTCTGGAGATCTTAGCTGATGTTGGATGAGTTTTTCTTCAATTGGAGCTACTCCTAGCTGATCACATATGTCACCGTTTCTGAGATATCCAACGCAGCATATGCATCTCCACGACACATTTGTCGAACATGCTGCCTTTAAGTAGGCCAACATTCTGCCCCATACAACATCGCAGGTCTAGTTGCCGTCCTGTAGAATTTGCCTTTTAGTTTGCGTGGTACCCTCTTGTCATAGAGAACACCAGATGCAAGGGGCAATGAGGAAGGAGAGGAATATGTGGGTTTGAATGCTGGTATCTTTTCTAAGTTAAGGCTCGATGGTTGATCCATAATTTCAGAATACAAGGAGCTCCACATAGGTCTGGAACTCTGGATTGATAGCTTGTTTTGCTTAGTTTGCACATAAGATGTTTGTGTCAAACAACGTTCATACCAATCCACAGAACATGGTATGTTTTATTGAGTAATGCACTTCTTAAATAACCCTATTTTATGATAAAATCAATCACTAAAATGGAAGAGTATTTGAAGGTTTATTGTGTTACCTCCCAAATTATTGATTGATAGCTAGGGTACTGGTGTGGAGAGGACTTCTTGCCTCCCCCTCTTGTGTTTTTCTGTTTCTTCTATCTTAATGAAATGACACGCAGCTCTCCTGCATCGTTCGAGGAAAAAAAGGTGTGTGGAGGGCCTGGAAAATGTGTCAAATAGTGTTAATAACTGCGGTCTCAATTTGCCAATCAATTCTTCCTTCAGGTATGCGGCTTTGATCTTCTAAGGTGTGACTTGGGAGAGGCAACATCCTATGTATGTGATGTGAATGGCTGGAGTTTCGTGAAAAGTTCATACAAGTAAAGCATTCTCTCAGTACAAATATTTGACTGGGTAAGACCCTTACTATATCTTACTTAGAGGTGGTCTCTTTATAAATCCAGGTACTATGATGATGCTGCATGCATTCTGAGGAAAATATTTCTTGATGAGAAAGCTCCACATATTTCATCAACCATTCCTACTAGTCTTCCATGGAAAATTAGTGAGCCAGCTCAACCATCTGATACAGCGAGATGTCGTGAGAGGGGAACTGTTGGAATATCTAGGCCATCAGAAGAGTTGCGCTGTGTCATAGCTGTTATACGTCAGTAAGTATAATAATTAAGAACTTAAGCTCCTCAAATCCTATAATCATCAAACTGTTTTCTGATGCTATAAAGGTGTGCCTACTTCAAATTATGCAAGTGGGGATCGCACACCAAAGCAGAAAGTGAAGCTAAAAGTAACTGAAGAAAAGCTTTTGAAATTGATGTTGAAATATAATAATGGAAAGGCCCATGCAGAGGTGCAGCAACCGAGTTCATTTTAACTCTCGTTCATTCAGTGCTCATTCATTTGCATGCTGAACAAAACTTTATATTGTTATTGTTCAGGCAAAGCTTAAAAGCGCCTTGCAACTGCAGGATCTATTAGATGCAACAAGAATCCTTGTTCCACGCGCTAGGTATGCTTCTATAGTGTCTTGGCTAATCTTTATGGACCTTTAAGCAATCACCTTATCCTGGCTATGGATATGATTCCTGCCCTCTCTGTTTTCCATCCAAACCATTATTTCATTTGTTTCCATACATTATTTGGTCTGTGGCAAGTGTAACTAGGTAGCTTTTAGGATCTTGCGTGGCTACATTTGTGATTTAGCAGCTTGGCTTGAGAATTGGATTATCGTGCTGTGCTGTATTATGCTGTGGAATCAGATACTTTTGGAGTATATCTGTCATATTTAATATTACTGTTTCGATTCTAAAATAGAAGGCTACCCCTTAAAAAATCATATTCTTAAAAATTCCCAATGCTTCCAAGTAGAGCCTAAAAGCTACCATAGGCTTACATGATAGAAAATCAATATATGAACAGGACAAGAAGCAGAAGTTGAAAGGGACTGCTCAGTCACACTGGGTAGGCTTTATGTATGGACATCAGAAATAATCAAGCGGCTCAATTAGGGCCTCAAAAATTTCTGAGGACATGATCCTATCTTCCATGTTGTGTGCTTCTCAACATGTCCAAGTGCACAAATCATCATTGAGTATACAGAAAATAAGATTCTAGAAGTTATATCTTCAAAACATTCAAGGGTTACAAAATATATCCAGTCTTTTATTATATAAGAAACATTTCATATACTAGATCATATTTCATAATTCCAAGGCATCATTTGACCTTTGGATATTAGAATACTGCTTGTATACAACAGGATTATCTTGGCTAATCTCCTTAGTTCTAGTGGTATGTGAGACACATCTGACTGATGTCATACTACATTACCGTTTCTGTCTTTGAAATATGAAGCACACTCATGAATAATTTCTCGTTCATGTCTTCAATAAAATGAGAAATTTATCTGTAAACTTCAGATCTGGCCGTGAAAGTGATAGCGACGTTGAAGCTGAGCATGCCGAGAAGCTACGCCAAGTTAGAGCCGTCCTTGAAGAGGTAAAATAGTTACTCAAATGTTAACATGACTATACACTACTGACTTGAACCCACATTGTCCATGTCCGGCCTGGTACTAATGGGTTTAGTTCCACAGTATTAACCTAGTTCTTAGAGTTGCAATTTTAGTACTGCTCTTTTAGGTGAAGTGAGGATGAAAACACAAGTGTTGCTATGGTTTAGTCATACCCAGGTAGCAGGGTGTTGCAGAAAGGTAACCAGTGGCCCATGGCAAAGGTTTTGGCTATTTTGTACCGCAATTCAAGGACACTAGATGTCAGTATGTAATGAAAGCATTTGCACAAAATTGGATAACTGTGCATGCCCTTGTATGCCTCTCCATTTTCTTAATACACTTCCATGTACTCCATCGTGCATTTTTTTTTCTCGAACGACGTAGGAGAGCTGCATGTCATTTCATTAAGGTAGAAGAAACAGTACAACACGATCCAAAAACTGCTGAACATATATCATGCAAAGTTCGATGGTAATTTAGATAAAGATCATCCTGTCGTATGCATCTGTATTTCTTTTGAGCATTTTTCTGTGGCAGGATTCTTTTCATAGTTTCTAGCAGCAGTTTGGCTGGTTGCTTTGGATCAAATTGTGCTTACTTTGGTAGGGTAGACTAAAATGACATGTCTTTTGAAATAGGATTCATATTTATAATGTCTTTTTGGATCATAAATGCTGCCTGGTGGCTGGTGGTGAAATGTTAAATCATCTCTTTTGTAAGAAAAAGTTTAGTTTAATTGGAGTAAATACAAGGAAAATGTGCATTCCTCTCTTTTTTCTTGAACACGCAGAAGATCGGCATATAGAGAAAGTTGGTCCAACCAAATACAATTGCCTCCTGAAAGAAGGTGCACACACATGTTTGCACTCTCTTTAACTAATTAGATTAACATTTGTGCCATATGCTTAAGTAAAAAGAAGACCAAACCAAACACAAAATGACAAGCTTCAAGATCCCTTGCAACAACCAAGCACCACTTGTGCCCGTCCTCCATGATGATATGTAAATCATCTTGGATCCGTGGTGTAGTTCCATTAAAAACGCAAGTGTTACAATGCTTCCAAAGATACCAGACCTAGAATTGCCAGAGAATGAAGCCCTTTTGCTGTGGCTTGTTGACCCTTTTTTTTTTTTTTGCACATTTGTCTTGATGTGGCATTTGTATTGCACATAGTAATATGTATCTACTATCTTTTGTACATGTATTTTCTGCATTTTTCCCTTCATCATTATTATATTCTTTAAATACAATAAAATTCTCTCAGACATCAGTTTCACTTTATCCTTCAGGGTGGACATTTTTCTGGTATCTATAGGAAGGTTCAGCTAAAGCCAACGAACTGGGTCCGCATTCCTGAGGATAATAGAGAAGGGGAGGAACATCCAGTTGAAGCCCTAATGGTTCTTAAGTACGGTGGTGTTCTAACTCACGCAGGAAGGAAGCAGGTTTGAGTTTACTTTGCATCTTTGCCTTTGATTATTCTTAGAGTAAACTGCATGGCTAGTCCAAACTATTAGGGTTGTCTCATTTAGGTCCACGAACTATGAAAGTGCACATTGAGACCCATAACCTATTTAAGTGATTCACCAGAGATCACCAGCCCCATGGCGCAATGCGAGAACGAAATGAGAGGGAAGAGATGAGAGATGTGGTCAATGTGTGGGGCCCACATGTTAAGTCTAAGTCATCGTGCCACACATGCAATTGGGTTGGGCTAGACCCGTTTAGACCTTTGGTGAATCCCTTAAATAGTTTATGGGTCTCAATGTGCACTTTCATAGTTTGGTGAAGGCCGCGAGACAACCCTAATAGTTTAGGGACTGTCCATGCACTTTACTCTTTTAAAAAAGATTATGTTTTAGCAAACAATGGATACTGCAACATCAATTAGGTGTCAGGTGTCATTTTATATTAATTTTTGTTCATATCTAGGTGTCAGATTTATCAATTTATTAAGTTGCCAAGTTGCTGCTAATTTTTTCATGCTATAAAATATATGCAACATACCCAATGGACTGGTTTAGTTTGAGTAACTCTTATAATGCTCTGTTTCTCCCTGGGTGCTTTTGATTGATTGACACAGGCTGAAGAATTGGGAAGATACTTCAGAAACAATATGTACCCAAGTATGTTCTTCTAAACATTGGTCAATTTGCTATGTAAAATATTCTATATTGTCTTCCCTTGTATTTATTTCAGAATGTCTATTTTGGATCGAAGGATTGGGTTTAGCTGAAATGCATGTCTGAATTGATCGATTAAACTTTCTATAACCCATGCATTTTGGCTTTTTCTTCACTATATCTTCCAATCTTAGGACTTTCAGATTTATTTGCCCCCTTGGCTATGAATTTGAAGTTAGGAACTTAGCTGAAGTAAAGTATATCTCACTTGAAAGTTTTGTGAGTATTTTTTGGTTTAGGTGTGGTAAATTCAGTTCATCTGCTTCACTGAATTGCAGTTGATTCTTATTTTTTGTCTATCAGTTCACCAAAATGTTTCCCATTGTTAATCTCCGGTACCATACTCATGGCCATTTTTTTCTTTTTTCTTTGGTTTGTAAATTTGAATACCGTTCTTACCCAGCATTAACTGAAATTCGCTTGCCAGTCTTTTGCTATTTATCTAAAAAACAACAGGGCCATCTCCCTTTTCTTGAATATCTAGCAGCCTGGCACCATTGTCTGATCATTTATCAGATGCCTCTTTCTCTTTGGTTAAGTTTGTGCGATTTTTTTTTCTAGGTGAAGGGCCAGGATTACTTCGCCTTCACAGTACCTATAGGCATGACCTGAAGATATACAGTTCAGATGAAGGCCGTGTTCAGGTAAATGGTAGTATATCTTTTGGAACCCTTAGTTATCAGAGATGAATGACAAGGAAGATCAAATGTAAGCAGTCTCCACTTCTCTTTGTGTATGATAAATCATTGTCCCGTATCAATCGACATACTGACAGAGATATCCAAGAATCCAACTGTCATGGATTAACTAGTTCTGCTTCTGAGTTCTGAATTTGTATTAGGTAACTCCATCTTAGACAACCAACAAATTTAGTTATGCCCGCAGCTGCAGTATGCTCTCAAATCTATGCCATAGGTCACTATTTGAAAAAAAGATCTACAGTGGTATGGTCATCATTACCAAGTACCAAGTTGTATAGTTGCCTTTCATCTTAATAAGTGTACGTTTTAGGGCATTTGTGGCCTGTGTGGTACAATAATATGTCACTGCATAAGATCTGTGAAAAAGTGATTCGGTTCTAGCAGTTCATTGGTAGTTGCACTGTATAATAAATTATAATGTGTAATTCATTTGTTGTTATCTTGAATATTTTTCCCAAGATCACCTGACATTTTGATACTCAAAATTCCATTATAAACTGCCAAATGGTTCGTTTAAAATAGGTTTATTTCATTGAATCTACTTATAAGGAGCATAGCATCCATGAAAAAAAATGTACCGGGCATGTGCTTGGTACTGGGCATCATCCATCTCAGGCAGAAGTTGTTTTCTTGTCCTTACTGTCTTCCATAGTTCCATCATTCAGTCCTGTACTTTCAATTTTTGATTGATTGCTTACACATAGTTCTTATTTTTAGATGTCTGCTGCGGCTTTTGCTAAAGGTCTTCTTGATTTGGAGGGGGAGTTAACGCCAATCCTGGTCCGTTCCTCTTCTGTAAATCTATGTTAGTCGGAGCAAAGCAGGACCATAATTTACCAGATTTTACTATCTCCAGGTTTCCCTTGTCAGTAAGGACTCGTCTATGCTAGATGGACTTCAGGATGGTACCGTTGACATAAATGAAGCAAAGGTATTCTTCAGACACTGTTATGCATACTTAAAACAATTGTCACTTTCAGTTTCAAATTTTAAATTAGTTTGCCAAGGGGTTAAATTAAGTCAGAACTGCAAGGACTCAAATGGAATCACTATGAAATTGCAGTAAAACATTTATAAGAAGTTCGATGTATCAGTTGATCTTTGAAATCACAAGAAGTGTGATCCAACAGGAACTGGAGAAAAGAAATGGAACCATGTATAACAATATTCTTTTTCTCGAACAACGCAGGAGAGATGCATGCCATTTCATTAAGAAGAGGGAAAAATACATGAGAGAGACAGTGAGGCAAAAAGCCCGTTCCCAAACACAACCAACACACTCACCCACAGTATTTTTATATAGCTCGATGTCTATGATCTTGTGGAATTTCCATGTACATGTAATCATTGTTTTGAGACATGGATCGTTACAAACGTTTTCTCCTATGTCTCTAAAGACACCTGATTTTTGCAGGCTCGGTTGCATGATATCATTACATCTTCAAAAGTTGCAAATTGTAGTGAACCTGTGGAATTCCCATGGATGGTTGATGGAGCTGGAGTGCCTAAAAATGCTGCTCAGCTTCTCCCAAAGTTGGTATGGACATTTGATATTTTTTATTTACATTGAGTTATTCACAGAGGATGTTTATAATTCCGCTTGAATTCTTATTCTATACCATATCATTACGAGTTCTTTACTATACTGAGAATTGTTACTATCTTGTGACCTCTATGGGTTGCTTTTGCAGTAATTTTGTGTCAAAACAACTGTAATGATGATAGTTGCATTGTCTTGTCAGGCTGAGTTGACAAAAGAAATAACTGCGCAAGTAAAGATGCTTTCTGATGATGAAGATGACAAAGCTGAAATAGATAGCGATTCACCAAATCATCCTTATGATCAAGCAAAGGCACTGGGGAAAGCAGAAATTGATACTGATCGTATTTCTGCCGGATTGCCTTGTGGCAGTGAAAGCTTTCTTTTGATGTTTGCTCGTTGGAAGAAACTAGAGAGAGATCTCTACAACGAAAGGAAAAAGTATGTCTTCCATTCTTTGGCATCCTAGTTGAACACTGTTATGAAGAAAATGCAGCCTGGTGTAACAACTGCCAAAATTTTCATATGATGCAGGCACTTTGACACTACGCAAATTCCTGATATATATGACTCTTGCAAGTAGGTAACCTTGTTTTCAGTCTGTCCCTTTGTAGAAGAGCCTTTCATATCATACTATTTAGATCTTCTGTAGTTAAATATTCAGGTCCAGATCCATTTATCATTTTTTTAGTATGAACTTTCAACAGATTATTTCTGCACCCTTTTATCAAACTACCTGCAGTATAACTTTCAGTTCTCTTTGAACTAAATATTGCAAGGAGTTGTTGCCTTTGTTTCCTGATAAAAATAATGTTCAAATTGTGGGGGAAAATCATAGCTTTTATATTTGGTAACTTAGTTAATCATTTGTCTCATTATCTTATTCATGTAAACTGAAGTCTTACAACTCAGCATTTCTTCCTTTCTTTATAGCATTTTCAACTTTATATTGATGTATTATCTTCCTAATGGTAGTTCTTGTATGACAGATATGACCTTCTTCATAACTCACATCTCAACCTTACTGGTCTGAGTGAACTCTTCAAAGTTTCTAAGGTGAATCATGCTTTTATGCTTTCACAATGTTCCACAGATAAAAAAGGTTGAATCTTGATCAATTTATGTCTGCTCAATAAATTGTTCATACTCTTATGAGGGCATCTCTTTTTCTGTATTAGGCATACAGCTAGCAGAGCGGGTGTGGTAAATTTTGATGTTACGTAGTACATTTAGCACTGCACTAAAACATTTACCTATATTATCATCGTTTAGTGTAACATGCATAAATTGAATCCAGGATTATGAACTGAAGCTTGCTTATTCCAATGATTTTGGTCCTTTTCTGCCCAATATTTCTAACTGTCTTGTTATTACTCTTTCATTCAGTTGCTAGCTGATGGTGTCATTCCAAATGAATATGGAATAAATCCAAAGCAGAAACTCAAAATTGGCTCAAAGGTACTCTCATGTACAACAACTCAGCAACTTGGGGGTTCTAGGGGTTGCATTAGCATGTTGTTTATTCAAAAATTGCCGTATTTGTATAAAAGGACTAGTTTATGTTTCCTGACCATAATCATGTCGCTGTTTCTTTATCATGACCTATAGATTGCACGGCGTTTATTGGGGAAGATTCTAATTGACCTGCATAATACGAGACGAGAGGTTACTGCGGCTGCTGTTGAATCTAACACACATAACGATACAACGACAATGTCATCTGCAAAATGCAAGGATAGGTGTTACCGTGGGGAGGTCATGAATGGATGTTTTGAAAGATCAAGCTCTAACAATAAACCTATTGATCTAGATGACTCCCACAAGGAAACAAAATACTGCTTGGATCCAAAGTAAGCTACTAAGAAGTTCCAATTTTTATTTTTACTTTTGATTTGTGAAACACACTTCAAGTGATTTTATTGCAGATATGCCAATGTGGTTGAACCTGAGCGACGTGTTCGAACAAGGCTCTATTTTACATCGGTATGATAAATGACCTGCAAATTTTGGACCATATCATATAACATTTTCCAAAAGGAAATTTGTTCAGTTTCGCATTTACAAACCTCCAGCCAAATTGGCTTACTAAACTCTTTTCCATCGGTTATTGACGGTCGAAGAGAAGAAATGTATGCTGTCCTTACCCTGCCAGCGTAGTATTTGAACATATTGAAGCGATATTTTGCTTAAACTTTTAGTGCTAATCAAATATTACACACATATGTTCTTGCTAAAATTGTCGTTCTATCTAGATCATACTGTAGTGCTAATCAAATATAAAATTGCCCTACAGACTCTGGAAAAGGTACCTTTCTTGTATCTTTTAAAAATATTAGGATTAAAAATATTAGGATTATATGGTGGACATACTTTATTTCGTGGCTTTTGTTAAGTTTTCATCTCTAGCATACCAAACTTTCTTGGGGCTGAAAGCCTTTGTTGTTTCTGCTGCTGCTGCTGCTAGAATACACTGTGTAATCTACTAGGACTTGTATTCCATATGTAGCAGGTTAGGTACAACTCTGTTTTGTACAACTTGGCTTAACTTACATGGCGAGTACAATCAGAATTTGTATCCCGGTATCAAACTCCTGTAATCTGACATACATAAGCAGAATGGCACCCCATAGAGGTTAAGCCAATCCAATCAGTTTCACAGTTGATCCTTATGATGTTTTATCATCCTTCATAAGCATAACTCAGGATTTTGTTCTTGGCAGGAATCACATATACACTCTCTAATGAATGTACTTCGCTATTGCAATTTGGATGAATCTCTGAATGGAGAAGAGAGTCTTGTTTGCAGAAGTTCTCTAGATCTGCTATTTAAAACGCAAGAACTTGACTACATGAGTTACATTGTGTTGCGTATGTTTGAAAATACAGAGGTATTGCAGTTATCCCAGCCATATATGTGAATGCTTTTATATGTTCCTTTATTTGTTTGTGTTAGCTGTCAGCTTCACCAAAGAGAGACGCTAACCCAATCATTCAATTAGCGTTTTTAGAAAATTGTATGCCTTTTTTTTTTGCATTAAGTGGTATGATTTCTGGAAGGGAAATTTTGTCTATAAGTAAATAGTAGCCATGTAGTTTTCATTTCTTGCTACAGACCAATTATGAAACTCAACATGTCCTCAATCCTCATATTTACGGAAAACACGTGGGGTCATGGGCAATTAAAATCTAGCTGTTATTCTATATCAGTTTCATATTTGCATTGTTACCCTTTGTTTTTGTTTATTAAGTACTCCATTTGGTTTTAGTGGGTGTGGTTTCACTGTCTAAAATCACGCTTTGACCAACAACTAGTCGAATAATGTGTGAATTATGTGCCACAAAAGTAATATTAGCTTCATATTTGAAGCAGTTTCTAATGATTATGATTTTATAACAATCCATAAAATATTGTAAAAAGAGTTTATGTCAAATATCCATTTTTCTAACTATGCCCACTAAAAAAAGTGGTGCATTTAAGCTTAAGAAACCCTCAATAACTGATACTAAGTAATGATATGAACAGTCTTTCTATACCTACTTTCTAGTCAGCGCCGGCTCTGCATGCCTGATTAATCAAATCGCATCAATATAATTAACATGATGGCAAGAACTGACACAGTGACACTAACTACACAGGTGCATTTAGCTGCTTGTAACGCTTTGTAGTGGGCAGTAGGCTAGGCCCTTTGGGCCAGGCCCATGCTATAGGGGCCCCGCAGGGGTGTCTAGAGATAAGGATAAGGATGGTTAGGAATAAGATAATTATCAGTAGATTAGATCTATTCCTTAGGGATCAAGTAAACCCTCTGTATATAAAGAGAGGAGACCATCCTTATCCTTATCTCTAGACACCCCTGTGGGGCCCCTATAGCATGGGCCTGGCCCAAAGGGCCTAGCCTACTGCCCACTACACGCTTCTAGAATTTGGTAATTGTAAAAATGAATAATTTATTTACCATTGTCTGCTAATTCTAAGGCTTTTACTACCATTGCAGTCCTGACTTAGTTTAAAAGATGTAAACTACTGGAAAATATGGCAGGCACATCGAATATTAAATAATATTGATTTTTTACCAATGGCACGACCGTTGCAGGTACCTTTGGAACATCCAAAGAGGTTCCGTATAGAGATGACATTTAGTCGTGGTGCAGATATAAGTTCCTTAGAGGTAATATTTATTCATTTCAAATTCTTGGAAGATGTTCATTTCAATATTTCCTATGACTTACATGAATATTTTTTTCGCATACATCCATGATCACATGATTTTTATTTATCCATATAGAGTGGAGGAAGCAAAGCTTCTTTGCTACCTGATGACCATACAATGCCGATTATGGAGCCAGAGAGACTGCAGGAAGTTGGATCATATGTCACCTTAGACAAATTTGACAAAATGACTCGTCCATTTGCAATGCCAGCTGAAGATTTTCCTCCCGCTGCTCCTTCTCAACCTATGCCAGTTCACTTCTGCAAGGACGAATTGCAAGGAGGAAGATTGGTAATCTCTAGCCCTGTTACTGTGAACATGATCGATCACCAGTGGACAAAAGCTTCTTTGCCTTTGCCTTTTATTCTGGTTGCTTTATATTGATGTGGTAAATTTTAGAAATCTCTCAGTCACGTTGTAGGGTTCCAAAAGGAACAGTGGTTACTGAGATGGAAACTTGAACCAGCTTAGGCATTTCTTTCATGACTAGTATTAGCCCCATAGGTTCACCCACTAGATTGCTCACTCTTAAATTGTATTTATACCTAAATGCTTGTGTTTGCCTCTAGTTTGTACACCAAACATCAACTTTTGAAAAGGAACATTTCACAATCTTGAAATCCAAAAGGAGGAAACTAGCCAGTTTATAGAGAGAAACCTGGCATCACTACACACCCATGATATGTTATTCTTTAGCCTCATAAGCCAAAAGAAGTAGGAATACAATAATATTACCATGATTTTCCATCTACTACTATTTGCAGTATGATTTCATGTGGCACAACCTCTTAGTCTTGGACATCCAGAAAATTTCGGTTATTGTACCAAATTTACGTACAGTTAGCTGTTTGTAATAAGCTGTCTACTTCTGTGAACAAATAATTTACTTCTTTTGTCAATCTGCAAATCAACGAGTCATATTAACACTATCCATAAAGAACTATGAGACAGATGTTATTGCATGACTGTTTTCTACTTCTGTGTAATGTTTGATTTTTTTTTTAAATATGTCTTACTATTCAACAATTACTATGACTTTGAATTCTCCCTGATTTTTCTTTGTAACCTACTTCAAACTTGCAGCCGCATAAGTCAGACATGCTAAGTGGTATGTTGAAAAGGAAGACAAAAAAACTTCAGGAATAGCTTGTAACTGACCAGCTCCCCCAGCTGGGCTTCAGTTTGGCTGAGTGATCATATGGCTTGATGAGAAAGTCACTCAAATGGTTTGATAACAGGTGGAGGTTTTATCGAGCACTCTACACGTGAATAGCTAAGATTGCAGAGACCATGGTGCAGGAAGAATCTCAAGATAAAGCAGGAATAATCTCGAGATAAAGCCAGCAGAACATGTTTTGCAGATAGTGTAATTGTGTAAATAGGCCCCTTTTGTGCACAGGGTGGTTCAGGTAGCTTACTCAGCATTTAAAAGAAAGCTGAATCGAGGTTCCTTTTTTATCTCCCAGCTGCAGGATGTGGAATAAAAACTTTGCATACTTTACTTAATCCATTTTTCAAAGCGTTTAACTGGGTGTTGATACTTTCTTTTTTTAGTGTGTATTGGAAGATACTAATCGAGTTCAATTGAAATTCTGTTGAAAATTTCCTGAAACTGTTTGGTGTATCTAATTTGGTATGATTTCAATCCCCAAAAGTGAGGGTGATAATTCAAAGGATCGTCCCAGATTCTGTTGCATAAATAATGAATTGTAACCATGCTTGAAATTAGTTTATGCTTGAAATTAGTTTAATTTCATCGTACCCTTTGTTTTCCTCTGTTGTGACAACCTTAGTGTACATTGTAGACATAGCTGTAGATCAGTTGATGATGAAGGCCTAACAGGTCCTCTTGCCTAAAATCTGTCACATTTATTATGCATGATCACCTTGTTTCCACGAAGAGGTCCATATTTGGCACATCAGCTCTTCGGTTTGTCTAATTTAAACTCTCTACTCTAATAAATTATTAATTCTGAAACCGTATACTTTTGGTGCTCAACTTTCAATACCATCAGTTTGCCTAATTTTAACCCTCAACTCCAAAACTGTCTACATTTGGTATCTCAACTTTCAATATCGTCTATTTTTTTGCCTTTGAACGGGTCAGGGCTGATGTTGACAGTAATATTTTCAATTTATATATGAGAGAAAATATACAAACGGGGTAAAAAAGCCCAAACATCATAGAATTTAGAAAAGAAAATCTAAAAATGGCTACAACCTTAAAAAATAATCATATTTTTTTATTTTAATCTATTATTTGAATAGTGTATAAAGTATTTCATTAGATCTAGTTATTTTTGTTAGATTTTTTATGTTCATAGGCTCATAGCTATATGTATAATTTTTTATTAACTTTTTTGAGGTGTTTTAAGTATTTTTTTTCTCCTTATTAAAATATTTTTCTCACATCTAGAAAAGAAACCGCCGCAGCATTACTTTTAACTAGGCTCGAGAGGCCATAACAAACAGTATTGAAAGTTAAGGTGCCCAAAGTAGATTATATTGAAGTTTAGACAAACTGGAGACTATGGACTTGATCCTTCCATGAAAGACATGCAAACTCACCACGTTTCCATGAAAGCTTCTTCATGGATAGGACACACTGCAACATTTCTCGCGAAACATTGCCAACTAGACTAAGATTACACAGGCGCACGTGCGCAGCTCAAGCTCCTAGCGTTGCATAAAGACGACCAGGCAAGCACCTCTCTTAGAGAACTACTAATACTTACTAGAAGATTAGAATAGATCATCATAGGCGACTATTTCTCGCGCTTTGTAAGTCACTCCTGGAGCTACTTTGGAGGTCGGGCTGGCAGAATTGGCAATCACATTTTTCACCATCATGTCATGCGATGATCGCCCTGCTGGTTCAGCAGCTCGGAACACATTTTTTGAGTCCTTTGGTGCCTCACTGGCATGTACAACTAAAACCTGTATCACATGAGAGGAACAGCAATGTTAGTGCAGTACCAAGGCTCAAGGTAATGGATAATTGACATGATTGAAATTGAATGACCACCTTCTAGTCATAAATTTTGAGATGGTTAACGTGACTCATAAGCAACCATGATACAAACACTTTGGCCCACCAAAGTATATTTTTCTGAATATTTTGAAGTTTACTTAGCTAATTTCTATGACACCATCAGCGAACAAACATTTGAAAAACACAATCGCTGTGCTTTACATGAATTGGGGCAATGAAATTAGCACCATCCTTTTCCGCTGTATCACACACTGAGCAACAGGAGCCTGAATTGGGGTCGGGACTTTGCTGCGTCTTACTACATACACACATTCTTAGAATTGACCTATTCCTGGAAAAATAGCGTTGCCCCCACAACAACTTGATCGAAAAACGCCGCATCGCAATTCAGGAAATCTAGCTATATAGTAATTTACTGACAAAACGAAGCCATGAATCCATGACCTATCACCTATTGCCTCGTTACCTTCTTGGATCCGATGGCGATGCCGCCGTCGGGATCGAGGGACGCGTGAATGGCGGCCACGGCGGCCGCGCCGGAACGGAAGGTGACGTACCCGGTGGCCGCGGGGCCGTCGACGCGGGCCCGCGCGATGGGGCCGTATGCCTGCAACCGCGACTTGAGCTCTAGCACGCCGCAGCCGGGTGGCAGCCCGGCGACCATCACCGAAGACGGCTGCGGAGCCGCAGGGGCCGGAACCGGAGCAGGCTCCGGATAGTCGTCAGACTCTACATCCGACGGTCCTCCGCGGCGACGCTTCGCCGGCGGGTCTGGGCTCGTGCGCCCACGTTTGCCCCGGCGGCGCCGTGTCATGGCCGTGCGGGTCCCGTCAGTACACTATAGTACCTACACTCTCGTGGCTAGGCTAGTCATCACTCACAGCATTCGTCGGTACAGCGAACAGATGAGGCAGCTGGGATTCTGGGGGCTGGGGAAGGGGAACTGCTGGACGCGCCGAGATTCGTACTACAAAGGATGGCAACTCAAAAATACATCTGCAGAACATGCTGTGCGTTGTTGCTGAAATCCTTCAAAAAACTTCCCTTTTTTGAATAGTTTATCAATATTCTTGCTTTTATTTTGCTTTAGTTTACATTCGTTTGGGTCTGGAGAGCTCGGAGCCTCGGACCTCGGAGATTGTTCATTTGCTCTACCTTGTATGAGAATAAAACCAGGACAATGAACAAATTGCGGACAAAACTGTGTTCAGGACAGCGCCTCTGTTCCTTTTCCCCTTCTACAAATTTTACTTTTACCTTGATCAGGAATTGGCAAGAAAACCCCAATGATGGCGTTTAAATCATGCTCATACAAGGATGAACATACAGCAGTATCTTGGCTACGGTTAAATACAATAGTAAATGTTACACCGAAAACATACAATCACAGATGAGTCGGCTTTCTTCCGATGCAACAACAGATGGGCACGGTCCCTTTAGCTGCTGCTGCAAGGCAGGCAAATGAACAAGTAGACTTGGTATGGACTTGGGAGTTGGGACGCGAGCAGCACAAAAATGAGCTCGAAATGAAGAGCTCCTGCTGCTAACCGCGGTCCCTTTAGCCTTTAGGTCATGGATGCACAGCTACAGATGGGCCGCCTCTGAAACAAGGAGCCTCTGAAGCTGGCCACGGTCCTTCAAGGCAAGGTCTGAATGACAGCTAACTTCAGTAGTGCTTTCTTCTGCTCAAAAAATGGAAATGCACTGATCAGGGGGGACTTTGATGCTGCTGGAACTTTGCTTGTTGAATTCAGATTAGGAGAGCTGACATGTGTGGCAGGGCTCTATTTGAATCCGCCCCGAGAAGTCCCAAAAGCTGCTTTCAGGGTTGTCCCTCTGAATCTGCTCCCATCTGAATGTCTGACCACAGCTTTCATGGACTTATATGCGAATGTGCTTAGATCAGGAGGGCTACCAGCAATTCTTGTCGTTGTGCTTGTGCATTTGCTCTGCTCAGGACGGCGGACAGTTGTTGCCATGGGTGTGTATGCAAACCTGCCCAGATCAGGGGGGCCATCAGCAGAGTCTGTAGTTTTACCTGCTGTCTCGCCTTGATCAGAAGCAACAGTTGTCATAGGCCCATAAGCAAATGTGCTAATATCAGGGAGGCTGGCAGTAGTTTTATTATCATCACTTGTATATCTGCTTGCCCGGCCTGGATCAGTTTTCTTTGCTGTCCATCTGAATTTCCCTTGTTCTGGAGCTCTGAGAACAGATCTGCCATAATAAATGTTTCCAGTAAGTAAACAGACCATACTTAATTTACTTATAAGTTTAAAGCTTAAACGAAAAAGTTGTAAAGAAACACACCTCACAGAAAGTGTGTTCTTTACATCCTTTAAAGGAGCGCGAAGGCCGCTAGCACGGGAGCCTGGGTATCTGAAAGATGATACCAATGCAGCAAACTTATCCATTGATTTTTCTGCAATTCCACTGTACGTATCCACATGGGAAACATTGCATCCAAATCTTCTTTCAGTTCTTATATTTTGGTCATCAAGGTCATCAATATCACAATCTGCAGAAGTTTCTTATGATCAAGACAAACGCATTAAAAAGGTTTTAAATTTTAGTTTGATAGATAGAATATATTAAAATGCAGGAAAATCACACAGAAGATAGAGAAGCGCCTGATGCACCAAGGTTTCTTCTCTAACTTAACAAGGTAGACAGTTACCTCCATCAACGACTAGCGGACTATCGTCAGAATTAATGGGTTGTAATGTTTCCTGCATAAACAGCATAGTTAGATCCACTATCCATGGCCAGGAGACGAAAAGTGCTAGTTGTCATATGACTGTTTCAGGGAGAGGGATGCTTACATCTTCGAAATTTTGGATGTCAGAAAGTTTTCTTCTCTTCAACATGCCAGATTTCCTCAGTTGATCTCCAGAAAGATTGCAAGTACCAATATCACAGTCATCATCGTGTAACTGGTCTTCTTGGTTTGGGCAAACTCTCTTATTTACCATTTTGAAGTATGAACTCCTTACAGTAATGTCTTTATTTTTTGAGGCTGCAATGTTTTCAGTACAACATTGAACTGGTACAGATGGTCCCATGTTATGTGCAAATAAAGAAGGCTCTGATACCCCAGGCAATTTTCCTAGAAAAAGAGAACAGATGCACTTAAGCAAAATAATAATAATGCGAAGATAGTTTTGATTTTGTATAAAAATGAACAGAACATGCATTGCAAATCAAACCATGAATCAACTATGCAAATCAGAGGTATTACCCACTAAGCAAGGACTTGTTGGCATTGTATTTTCGTTGCAGTAGTCAGCCTCAACCTGAATGGGGTACAAGCCAGCTTTGAGGATGACAGAAATGTGGTTGATATAAGAGAGTACAAGTACGACAGCATTGGACATGTTGAGATGATGAAGTGAGGGGAAGCACCAAATACCTTTCTCATATCCTCATAAGGAGGATCACTACCACCGCCATGCGAACTGCAGTGGGGTGAAATATTGGCTGAAACATTGAGGGGAAACTCATAGCTCAAAGGCTCAGAGCTACACTGAGAGGCAGCATTGATTGGATCATCTTGAGGTCCGGAGCTTAAAAGCTCAGAACTACATTGAGAAGCTTGAATGGGATCTGTTGGCAATTTAGTATCTTCAATTAAATCAGAGGGACCAGAGTCTTGAGTTTGAGGACTAGGCAAAGACTCATTCAACATTTGTTGCTTCTGAGTTGCTTTAGGTGCCCTGAATTTACGTTTTGCCTCAAGGGATGCTAAGCCTTCAGAAAGTCAAGGGTAATCCAAATCCAATAGACAGTTGATCACTGTGTTCAAAGGAATCAAAATAAAGTAACAAGCCCAAGCACAAAGTTGGTTTGGTTTGAATATCACAGCATACTAAAAATTTACATGTTGTGTTAACAACCTCGCCTGCTAAAATACCAAGGGAAAATATAAGGTGTTATTAAATGATCAAAATGTGTCCAAGGCACTTCTACTATTGTTATTTTTATATACATATGTAGCTAAGAGCTCACTATTAGTAAGCAAACTAGATGACTGGAATTGCAATATGTTGAGAGGATACAAAAATAGTTCGTCAATATATTTTTCTGCACAGGCAAATCTAGCCTCTTCCTCCCATTTGAAGGGGCAATAGGCTCTCTGGTTGGATAAACCTTGTCAACAGCAGGTGCACTGCACTCTGGTTTGAGCTGCAAAAAGACAATCAAGAAAAATAAGTTACAAGTATTGGTAATTTGCAAGGGGGGCGAGTATGGAAGCAGAATACCTCAAATGGTTCCTTTGTAAGTGGATCAATGTTCCCTAGAGCAATTCCTTTGGCAATATTCTGTGGTAACCATGTAAAAATAATTAAGGAAAAAACCTTAAATTTCAACGGTCATTAGACAGAGTGGCCTAATAAATTAAGGAATCATCTTCACAATAAAAGGTGATAATCCCATATGAAAGAACTTTAACATCTAGAATTCTAGATATAAGCTTGGCAAAGGATATGGGCCCAAAAATTCCAAGTCTTCACTGAGGTCATGAGGCACCATTGACAAATGAATAATATCTTCTGTAGCAGGATCATAGACCCTTTGGTACTTAAATGCCCAGATTGCCTTCTTGAAGCTCTCTTCATATTGAGGTGGAACAGAAACAGCACTGTACTTCAGGTGCTTGATCACCTGCAGTTATACACGTCACTGAAGCTCTCTTCACCAGCTGTTAAGTTAACCAGGTATGAAGGTAGCATGCGCAACAGACTCACAGAAGACAGGGTGTACCTTTTCATAGCACTTCAGTTTTTGGATAAGTGCATGAGCTCGTTTAACACCCATTCCTGGCAATGAGGGGAGATAGTCACATCCACTCAGAATACACATCTCAAGTAGCATTTGTCTTGTGAATCCATTGAAGTCAAGCTCTCGATTTCGCTCTAATCGTGTAATCTGAAATTCGACACCTTGCCCAAATTTGTCCATTTTGAAAATAATCTGCACATTAAAAAAAGATGTGCACTATTAGAGGACATACTACAAGCTAATCTAGCCAAGCATGAAAAGATTGTGGAAGGTATCAAACAAGGAGAAAAGGGTTGTAATAGTGCACTTACTCTAGAACAACCAAATGGTATCAAATCTGAATCCTCAGTGATTACAGCATCAACAAGTTTGTTAATGGATAAGAACGTCATTTGCGCATCTGCTTCATAAGGTGCAACAATATAATCAACCTTTTCTTTCTTCAGTACCTGCATTGCATATTTGTAAGAAGCGTATAGGCAGGTCTGTTGAAATATTTGAACAGATGGTAACTGTTTGGTAACATTACAAGGAATAGTAGTTGCACCTCGATCAGTCCAGAAGCAATTCTAGGCGTAATGTCAACAGCTTTCTGATAGCACTCAAAAGCAGCACGTGAGTTCCCAGCAGCTTCATGTTCCCTGGCACGCTCAAGGTTTTCCTTTCTTGACCTGAAGGATGACATTTTTAGCTGGTAACTCATAAACTGAGAAGAAAGTGCATCAGAATGGCAAAGAGGAGTTGGAGACCTAACATGTCCACCTTTTGTTAGTAAAATTACAACTGTGTTATATAGGTTGAAACCCCAAGGTGACCATATACATAGCCATATGTACATGCCAACTAATTTAAGATCTTGTAAGCGTAATGTGCTGACATAAATGTCCTTTGGCAATTGAAACATGTCAGCTCTTTCTGAAACCCAAAGTAGAGCATACCTTGCTCGTTTTGTTTCTTGGTCGTTCTTTATTGGCAGAAGGCCTCCATCAAATACAAGAATTGGTTTCACACCAAAATGCCGCAACATGTTAACCCGATGCATGCAATATTCAATATGCCTGGTTCAATTTCAAGGGAAAAGCAACAAATGTGAGTTAATGGTAAACCATGATAATGCGTTGTTGTTGTTTTGAGTGGATAATGCATTGGTGTTTAAACTATATGATTCCCTATTTCATCTAAAACTTTGTGGATATCATCAAAGAGCCCTGTGACTATCTGCTTATGTATTGAGATATCTAAATCACAGCTGCACCATTAGATATGCTAGTAACATAAGGGGAAAATGCAGCTATGATGTTAGTGTTTACAGTCTTACAGATACTTCTGCACATAGAAGACTTTAGGACTAACTTTTCCCAGATGGACATGCGTGCAATCATAACTAAAGCAGTACTAGACGGCAGCCAAGAGAGAAATAGATGTTCCTCTAATAGGTATGAGGTATGATCCAACATAAGCATTCCCAAAATCTTGGCACAAGACAGACGATAAGTCGGTAAATGTCGACTATAGGGGCAAATCAAATGCATTATATTTCAATCACGCGATCCTTAGACAATGCAAACTATAAATCTCCCCTCGCAAACGGGCAAAATATTGAGGAATCGGAAGCAAAGCCTCCCCTTTCTCCTCCACCCGGAAAGGGTTTCACCAATCAGAACCCAAACAACAGAACAGCAATCAAGAAACCCTCGCCCGCAGCAAGCAACCGCTCCGATGGGCTGTCCCGGCATCGAGGTGCGAAATCCATCAGAAAGAAAGGCATTTCCTCGGTTCGTCCTCAGGTTCACCGCGACTGGCAGAACGGCTCAGGGAACCCTGTCGCAGCGGATATTGGTCCAAGAAAGAGGGGATATTGGTCCAAGAAAGATGGGGGAGGGGGGCCAGCGGAAGGGAGACCTGGTGGTGGGAAGGCCCTTGCAGAGGCGGTCGCCGCAGGAGAGGGCGCCCTTGTGGAGCCAGGAGTAGGTATCGACGGCCACCGTCTGGCCCCGCAGCTCCTCCACCCTAATGGGCGCCATGATCGACTTCAGTTGCGGCAGCAACCCCTGGATCCCCATTGCCGCCGCCGCCGCCGCCGCCCCCTCCCCTTCCCTCGCCTCTCCTCTCTCTCTCTCTCAGATGGGAGCACAAGAATGCGGCGGGACTTTTGCGGGTTTTCTAGGAAGGAGAACCAGAGGAGAGAGGAGGGGGAGAGGGCGGGAAGCACAAAGGCCGGAGGGAGGGAATGGAGGGAGCAAAAATATTATGGACCATGAGCTACGCCTCTTTTTTTTTTTTTTACAAAACACATTCTTGAAAAAAAAAATCTGGACAGTTGATTTTTCTGATCGAATGGTTGTGATAGCGTCGCGAGAGATTTGACTTCAGCGACTTGCAAGTTGCAAAGTCTATCGCTGAATCATGGTTTCAACCTTTTTAGCCTCTTTTTGAAGGATATTTGGCATACGTTGTAATAAAGATCGGTTAAATGCAAACCTCTTGCAGAGGCTGGAATAAAATTTTATTTTTCTAAAAATTGTTTTATCCTTTATATGGGTGACTGTGTTTTTTTTTTTTTTTTGCTTCCTTTGAAATCTTTTTTTACTTTTTTTTTTAAAAAGTATGAATATTATTGTTTTGAATATAGAATATTCTTCGTAGTGCTTAGAATATTTCTTTTGTGAAGGTCAAGGTACGAAATAGGGCGCTATGGCGTGCTAATAGCATTTTGGAAGGGTCAAGGCTAAGTTGCATAGCGCGTTATTTTGTACATTGGTGAAGGTATAATATTCTTTTAAGTTATAATATTTTTTGCGAAGATAGAATATTATATTATCTTTTGAACATAGGATATTATGGGTCATGAGCAGCACACTAAAATGCTCTCTCAACAAGCTTCTCGTTTTTTAGTTCATATTTCCTTTGAAATGAGTTTTATTTTCAAAAGCCAACCCAAGCTTCTAGCTTCTGATTAGCATATGCTAGCAAAGGTGACGTATAGGGAGTCCATGGCACAATAAGGGCCTAATTGGTTGTGCTGAAGCTTAGATTTTGGGCTAAAAAGTTGCTTTTATGTCTTTTAGCTCTCGACTTTTTTTTTTGTTTTTCGCAATATTTTTCTAGTTTCTTAGCGCACCAGAATCCTGAAGGTAACCGCTCCAGCTATCTTTTCAGCTTTTAGTTCATTTTATCAGAAGTCAGTTTTTCAAAAGCGAGTTCAACTGCTCAGCTGTTCATTTCAGCTTTTGGCTAGCATAAGCTAGCAACATCGAAACAAACATTGCGTAAATTGTCTAATTTGCACCATCAAAATAATAACCAAAATGCAAAATAAACTAATGTTGAATAATTAACAAATTTCATTTTGTGTACAGTGCAGCTATCGCGCCCATTTTATACTGTACACTTGGTTACACCGCTGATCATTGTCTCATAATGCCACCCGCCGGTATCCTGCGGCTAAGCTGACAAGCATTTTGTAAGATTGGTCTTCAGATAAATGTTATTTATTTATTTATTGCCAAGAATCATTTTTCTCGGATACGTCGCTTGCTCCCTCTGTTTTCGAATACCAAACACATAACATTTTTTTCCAGATGCAACTTTGATAGAAAACGGTCAAACCGAGAGACAGATCATTGGGGCCGCAATTTGAGAGAAAGTAGGCCGTGCTCCATGAACGATGGGCCTTTCATTTTCTGTATATACAGTAAGAATGCTCACGCCATGGCAACTCATCGCCCATAGGACCGACGATCGACTATTGCGCAACAGGGACGACGACGTCTCTCAGCTCTGAATACACCAATGCAATAAAGAATCGAATCACATTGTCAGTTAGCCCCCCTGCACTGCTATCTACGTGAGCTGCCGCCGAAAACGAGCATATGCACAAGCATGGCGACTATCCCAACTGTTATAAAGCTCTTGTTCGATGCGCGCCGTGTGGAACCATTCACGTCGAACTGGCCGGTGTTTACGTACTGGTTTTTCCCTGATGACGTGGTGACGTTCACCGACATCGAACCTGCCAAGACATGGTGTTAGTCACGGGCACAGAGAAATGGGAGCGACGATGACAATATATAATGAAGAACTAGAGATACAGCCCAATTGGTTAAAAGGAGTCGGGGCTTACAATCATAGTCGGCCCAGCCCATGCGCATGTTCGCCAAGTCGTACACAAATATCTTATCCTTTAAAACAAGATCTGTGAGAGAAGAAGCCACATAGTTAGCACCAAACAGAAAACAGTCATGCTTCACAGAGGTATTGCTTAGCACCAAAGAGAAAAAAATGAGACTCCAGAGAGGTAGTGCCAGGTTGGACATTATGCACATAAGTATAAAGTATCTGGCTACCAATGTAAAGAGTTGCTGGGCAGTCAATGTTTGCATTAGAAATAGGAGGAACAGCAACGCATAAGGGGGAAAACCCTATGGAATCAGAAGTCAGGAAGATTATCCTAGACCTGAATGTTTTCTCTTTAATATAATGATACGCAGCTCTCCTGCATGTTCGAGAAAAAGACCTGAATGCCCTTGTTTCAATACCTAACTTGTTCTTGTGATTACCTTTGGACTGCTTTATTTATTTCCTATGTTTCAACACCTAACTTGTGATTTACCTTTGGACAGCTAATTTTTTTGCTAAACCATATCATGTAACAGCAGCTTCAAATCTTATACTAGCTTGGTTAATTATGTCCAGAGTTGGACTGACTAACCTCCGAGTATAGTTATTTCTTGGCCCTGGTTCTTTTGCCAGCCAATGCACCACAGCACATTGTTGTCCTGCAACCATGATTGGCATGATATTATAGCACTTGAGATATTCTCGCAGAAATAATTAACCCAGATATACATTTGACTTACAACAGAAGCCTGCTGCAGAAGATAGTTTTCGGGCTTCACCATCATCGCAACACCACCCATAAAATAAAGGGTCACAGTTGGAAACGATGAGTCAACACTGCCAAATGGTAAGAACATTTATAAGGAACTTAGGTCCTAAAAAAACAACAGCGGTTAATTTCATTCCCAGAAAGAAGAACAAAACCTGCTGGAAGTGATAAAGCATTGGTTCCCTTTGCTGACAAGAGAACGTACAGATGGAGAGACTGCAGCAGCTATCTGCAGGCATTAATGAAGACAGCTAATAATCGCATCATAATATCAGTAGGAAATTTAGACTCTCTGAGAACTGTCATTCTATTGAATTATAGTGTGCGCTATGAAACTCACTGCATTAACAAATGGATCATAGGCTCCATCTGCAAGGTATGCCAATGTTGTTCCTGAATCCACGATTGTTCCTTGTGTGTTTGATGTTGTAAACAGGGAGGAATCAATGGGTAGCTTTTGACCATTGACAGCAATGCTCTCCAGATTCAAGTTGTAATGAGGCCTATATTTCATTTAAGATATTGGCATAAGCAGAGTACCAGGAATGCAAGAACAGGAGGCTTCATAACTTCTTGATGCATGAAATGGTTGTTCAAGAACTAACAGAACAAACTAAGGTCTAAGCTACACTGTTAGCTGTCACAATTCATAAGTATATATTGTTGCAACTAAAATTTATCACCATGGTAACAGTAGAATGGCCACTGAAACATAAGATAGTGATGCAGATTTCTGAAGTTTCTTATACAAAGTAATTCCTGGGGAAGAAACTTACTGTGATGGAACAAGGGAAGTATAGACTAAGCCTGGCTCCACAATCTCACCAAGCACAAGAATGCCACCACCATTATCTGAACCTTTCAGGCAATGAGAAAAAACCTTAGGGGATACACCAAGAGAGTTCAGTTGTGAGATGACAGACAGTTGATGCTGTCCAAAACCAAATATTCCATCAACAGCCCGATCTGCCTTCGTCAGGTCTCCTGACTGTGAGTTGCTACATCTGTTTGGAAGAAATTTAAACATTCATCAGCTGGTAAAGAATTTCTGTGGACAATTGATAGTAAAATTCACAGCTAGGATAATGAGTAAACAAAATTGCAATCTAAGAGACATAGCTAGACTTGAAAAATACTTTCAGCTCCAGTGGCATCTCAGTAAAATATCATCAGGCACTAATGGAAAGTTTCAATTATTGAAAACAATATAGGGCTCCAAGAAAACTGTACCCAAAAACAATAGAGGCAGACGAATTGGCAATCTGCTCATTTCCCATGACAGTATCAAAATACATCGTGTCAGAAACGTAGTATCCTGATGTACCACTCCCATCACCATAGGTGAAAGTGTACCCACAAGGGCTGCTTGGGGAATCAGAGGTTTGGCAGACTGCTTCCCCTGTTTGAAGAGCAGCTGTACATCTATCATCAGAGCATGTTATTCTGGATGATGTTGATGAAGAGTCAGGGCTGAAGGACTCCAATTGTATCTGAGGAACAAAAATAGTAACTATTTGATCAGAAGGAGCTCCCTAGCTAACAACTTGCGTGAACATTTAAGCATTAGTTAGAAGTCAAAAATACGAAGTTGGTCTCACATTGAGTCCGCTTGATGTTGGGCAACCATTGCAAGGACTGCAAGTTACCCACAATATATCACTCCCAGTGTCAATCTGGACGAAGAATTCCTTTGCCGGGTTTCCCAATTTCACTCGGGTAAAATAGAGCCTACAAATTCGAACTCAAACTTTACGATACAATGGTAAAAAAAAAAGTAGTTAAATAGAAGACAAAAGAAAATTGTGTCCTTGTTATAACAAATACCAACGGGCCTAGTTGCAGAACAAAAAATGGAATGAATTGGTGAAATGTTAATCCCACAAAATGTTGATCAATGATCAATCACCAGCACAGCAGTATGTGTTGGGTAACAGAATGAAATGTGTATCCTAACCAATACAAGGGTAGATCGGAATATCATGCTTGTCTATCAAATTACTACATTCAATGATCAATTCAATATCTTGATATCTACTATTTGAACTAAAAACTGAATTTTACTATAAGGGGAGGCGTCGTAGCATGTGTACACCATAAGCTTTGCCAAAAACACATGAAAAACAAAAGACAAATTTGCTATTTCTAAAAGTGGTAAATGGAAACAAAAAAGATGCCACCAGGCGCTAGCCGTCCATGCGAGTATGATTGATGGCTTGATGTTACCGATAGCCCTGCCCTGTTTCTACAGCTTGCTGGATTTTTGCTCCAGAAAACTTATTTTCCCGCTCTGAATTGATCCTCCAGGAAATAGGCTAGAGAAACATGACAGAAGGGAGAATCATAAATTGCCACCTCAGAAAGAAAAAATCCTGGTTTCCAGCTCAAGGATTTGACCTTAAGCAAAAGCAACGGAGGAAAGAATGAAATGAAACAAGGATTGCGTCCAACGGAAACTCTAGTCTGGAGCCAATTCTACAAACCCATGATCCAAGAGAATCAAAGCACAACACAATTGAGTTTTTCTCCGTATACTGAGATTTCTTTTACAAGCGAATCCATTAGGATTGGGTTACTCAGAGAACTGGATTGACAGGAGCAGAGCAATGAAATGCACCACGGAAGACCTTTTTACAAGATAGCAGCATTAGGATGAACAAAACGAATCTACGAATGGAAGCAAAACTCAACCAAACTCGCAAAAATGCCAAAAACACAAGGGACAAAAAAAAAGAAAAGTACTTGGCGGAATGCACGCGAAATCCACGAGCAAAAGGCCACCGAGTAACGGCATAAGAGATCGAATCAGAATCTCTCATTCAACTCATCAACTGGATAAAGGAATGGACACGAGCAGCCTATCTAGACGACGTACCGGCGCCAATACACGGATCATCTCAGCCAAAGCAGTAATTTGAGAACACCGCTCGAACCAAGCAACCGAAAAAACGCTCGAATTTGCCACGCTTCCAACAATCGCGAACATCCGACCTAACCCCAACCGAACCAACCACCACCACACAGCAGAGGACCGAGGAAAAGCAGAGGCAGCAGCAGCTCACCCACCCAACCATGTACGGGTTGGCGGAGCCCTCGACGGGGAAGTCCACCACTCCCGCGGCGCCCCCGAGCAGCCCCCTCCGCGCGCTCCGGTGCCGCGCCGCGTCCCGCCGCCTCAGGTCCTCGAGGGGCACCCCCTTGTGCGGCACGGCGCGCTCCAGCCGCAGCGACGCCGGCAGCGGCGCTGCTGCCTCCAAGGCGGCGGCCGCACCCGCCACGAGAAGGACCACCACGGCGACGGCAGCTGCCGCGGCCACCTCCGGCGGCCTCATCAGGGAAGGCAACCGCAGCTGGGGTCCGACGCCAGACGCTGCGAGGAGGAGCAAGCGCGTCTTTTGGCGCGGCGGCTGCGAGTGTGGCCGTAGCAAAATTCGAGGCACCCTTTTTTTCGCGATGGTGTCCTCGGAAGAAGTCGTTAATCGCGCAGCGCAGCATATATACCCCCCTCCTGCAGGCCCCGATTTGTGAAGCGGTTGGAAGTTTCGGGGGGCAAGTGTGAAACGGAGGGGAAAAGGATACGTGCGGGGCTGCTGTGTGTGCACCGGTCTCCTTCTCTCTCTTCGTCTTTGGCATGGCCTCTCCCTGCTCTGGGTTTGCCTTTCTTTCCTGCCTTTGACCAAAGTGATGGGTTTGGTTTGGTTGTCAACAATAATAGTCTGATTTATTCAAAGAGGGGTAGCTAGATGATGAGATCATGGATTGGAAAAACAAATCCATATTTCTAAGATAGATTTATTTCTATTCTGATATGATAGAATGTATATTGTTTGAAACTACTGGTATATGCATTCTATAAAAAAAAATCAATAACTTTGCTAAAATATTTTGCTAAAAAAATCGATCATAGCTCTACTTTTTTTAATCTTTTCAATTCAATGCTACCTATTATTTGGCAATGACATATGGAGAGCTCTATGGTGCCCCATGGATCTGTGTCTAGATTGACATTAGTTGTTCAATCAAGTCTCTTAAGTCTAAGTGAGTATAGCACTCTCCGAGATAAGGATATCTCCAACTATTATCATCTATATCCTCCCGTTTGTCTATCTTTTATAGGCTTTTTCAAAAGATTCTCTTATCTATATCTTACTCTTCTCCAATAATATATCCATCACAAATCTATATTACTGATATATTTAGTTTTTATCATATATTAGAATGCTATGCACATGCTTAATCATTGCTTAATTTATTGTCTGGAATATAAAAATGGATAAATGATGAGAGAGGATGACCTCGATCGGTATATCTAAAATATCAATTTCTTCACCGATGCAGACTTTTAGAGTTTTCATTCAACAGCACATTCAACTGTCATGCGCTCATATATAGAATAAAACGTCCGTAGAAACTTTGAACCATGGACTTCCATATGGCTGCATATGTATCAAATCCATGGTGATGGCATCATCCCCCATCCCATGGATTGTAAAAGGGAACAATAATTCGCTACCAACTGTTTCGTTCGCACACTACGGCAACAGATAATGCTAACCTGACAAAGACTTCGAACCAATCATCTTTCTCTAGACCAGAGCGGCCGTTGTTCAGCAAGCTAGCGTGAAAGGCAAGCAGAGGTAGCTGTGAAATTGAATTGTTCCTTGCATAAAAACCAGTAAGGAAACGTGCAAGGCCGAGGGGAGAAACTTCTGAACTGAGCTGGGAATGTTCGTACCCCAATAAGGCAATAATGGTCAGAAACCCTAGAAAGAAACCTTTTCGCTGTCAGACCTGAGCATCTTTCCTTCTTCTTCCTCTCCTCCCCAGCTGATGGCCCGGCCGGGCAGGTAGAATGAAATCTTCTTCCAGGTAGGTAGCTTGGCATAGGGCACGCCTGCCTGCCTGTGCCGTTGCTGGGAAGTTGCTGCCCTGCCTGCCCTGGACGCAAGTGGTTGGCTCGAGCTGCTGAAATACTCGAAACAACGGCAAGCTATTCCTGTCATGCATCGTGTCTTATTACATTTGCAAGTTTCCAATTAATCAAGGAGCGTCGTCGTCAGCCTAGCTCTCGCACACGCATTCGTCGATCGTCTGGTCCTGCATGCTCGAGATGTATTTCTTGCACCGATGCAAAAGGGTGACCGAGAACTGACAGCGATTGAAGGGGCTAGAGCCACCGATGCGCGGCCTCTTTTGGGAGCATGGAAAATTCTACGTCCTACTATATAAGGTATAAGCGGTGTGGCATAAAGCACAACGGATTATTAGCGATGTGCTGATACGTACAAAAACTACAGTACTCTGGGGAAAAAAGATGCCAAATGTTTCCTCCAAAGCTTCCAGTTTCTTGTGTCCCGTGCCGTACTAGCCGGAGCAAAGAACAAAGCCATGGCGCACGCTGCTGCAATAGATTGGTCACATGAGTAGGTCAAGCAATCAAATGTGCTACTACGCGGAATCTATGATCTAGCATTTGTTTCTGTCTCCAACGCCAGTTCCCACTTCACAGAACTGATATGATGAGGAGTACTAACCCGCCAATCCACCACTGCCTCTTAACAGGAAAAAATGGAAAGCACTTAAAACTGAAGAAACCGAGAGCTCAAATAAAGGAGAAAAAAAAAACAGAGAAGAGGCGTGGTTCGATTCAAGTGAGAATACAGGGCAGCAGCCTCGCGTTCATCCGCCTCACGTTGTGGCAGCTCCTCGGCCGCACGGCGCGCACGTTCGACGTTATCGTCGCCGGCCATGACGTTGCCACGAGAGAAGTCAAATATTGGAGCAATCACGTATACAGTACTAATACCTGCCTTCCATTAACCAAGACAGATTATATACAGATTACAACAGGTAAATCAGGAAATAAAGCAAAGGTTTAAACACGGCATCGTCTCCTGAGAGAAGCAAAGTTTGTTTGTAGGAAAAATATTGACATTGGTGGTCACAACTGTTCTTCCTTTGACTAGAGATAACAACCGACAACTATTGAGCAATTATAGTAAATGTATCCCTAATAATCTTTTTTTGAAAATGGAAAATTCTAGCCTCTGAGTTGACTTTCTCAAGTTCTCACCAGTCAGTCTTTCAACGTTTTATATGGTACTTGTGCCCAAGGTCTCGTCGTTCGGTTGGTCGCTAATTAGTGGTGTAAATTAGAGTTTTTAGAGCCTAGTAGTGTGTGTCCGTTCTTTGTAGGTAAGCCTCGATTTACCATGTGTTCTCTCTTCCTCTTAATGAAAAAACGTGCTTCGCGCGTTCGCTAAAAAAAAAGGTTTTATATGGTAGTAAGTACTCTGTAGTCTTTCGCAAAAAAAAAAAAGGTACTCTGTAGTCGTTAGCAACAACAGGATGTGCTCTAGTGTCTGGTACACTATCAATTCCTGCTGATTGGACTGGTCTTAGCAGTGTGTGTATTGATTGTGACAGACTGATATAGAAACCCTGAAAGCGTCAAAACTCTAGAATCATTCGCCGGACTAGGAGAAAAAGTACAGCGTGTATGGTCGTACATTATTGTTCGGTTGCACATGGATGACAGAATTTTGTAAATTGCTTTTTTAATCTTTTAACCAGTACCTGATCATTACCAACATTATAAAACCATATTTTCATGAAGAACCATCATTATCGTCATCACGCATATAGAACTATTGTTTTTTCTACACGTCATCATCAATGAACTCAATACAAATTAATCTATACATTTTTTGAATGATAACAATTATTATATGGTATATATTTCTTATGTATATAAAAAATACTATGTTATGTATATAAACATTAATTCATACTATTAATAATGAAAAATTAATTCATCCATTATCGTGGAATTATTTTTGACTGTCTTGGACCGAGCTCACGAACCGGTTCGGCTCGGTTCGCTATTTTTGCGAGCCAAAAATTCAGATTTGACTCGGCTTGTTGAAGGTTTGCAGGCCACTTCGAACTGTTCCGAGCCCGATCTAAGCCACGAGCTTTGAGCTATTTTTTTAGCCCGAAGCTGGATTCTCTACGTGGTGGTGCTCACTCACCGTTGAACCGTAGGGCGGAGCTCGTTTTGCGTCAGAGTGCCAAGTCTGGCAACGAGTGATTCTCCTTTATCCACATAGGAATATGTTGATGTTGAGATGAAAGCTCTATAAAGAGAAGAGTTGCACCGCTTGCCCTCATAAATCAAGTCACAAGGGATCGTGAACAGTTACTGTACTCGAGCAGAAGGAAGAATGGTGCTCGAGAGTATAAAACTGTTCTTGCTCATAAGCTAGTAATTATAGCCTCAAAATTGAAGTGTTGCGCTGACTAAACATCAAATGTAACGCATTGATTGGCTTGTTCGTCAAAATAAAAGCCTACGGCCTTCAGCTGTTCACGTGACACAAACAATTAATCCCCCAACTGTTATGCCTAACTACTTCTAGTTAGGCTGAAACTAAACAATTAGCTTTGGCGCTAAGTAACCTCACGGTCACGGGACGGAAAAGGAAAGATGCCGGAAAAGGAGCACCAGAAATTAAAATGAGACGACCTGGCCGGGGATGTAGACGTGTCGCCACCTGCTGGCTTTACGGCCACACCAGGAGCCCGCACAGGCACAGCCCATATGCTTATCAAAGTGTGTCCGTGGCCAATCGCCCAGCGACAAAAAGGTGACTCTCGCTCTGACTCCCACTTGCCGAGACAAGAACATAGAAATCGCAATCACGGCGCTAGTACTGCCATTGTACGGCCGTGCTTGGGATTTCGAGGCCGCCAAGAATCATCTGCGCCCACATGTTCGGTGGATCAATTTTCTAGCACAGATTATCCCTAGGGAAAAAGAGTACTGTCTGTACGCTCTAGCGCTTAGAGAGAAAGGCAGTTGAAACAGTAGATAGAAAAATTTTTTTAGCCAATGATTGAGAATGGTCTTGGAGAGGACAACTTGAGGATATATTAGCAGCATAGTACTTATAGTAGCGCAGAGGCTCGTCACCGAATTACTACTGACACATCAAGTATATATATGTGGTGCCATAGCAGCCATTTGCAAGTAGTAGGTTCTCTTTTGTGTGGGGCGTGGTGGCTGTATTGTTTTTTTTTTATGAGAAAGGAAGATTTTGTTAATAAAGTTCCGACCTATGCGAGTGAAAAGGTGTGCCTGTGAGAGCAACGACACTGCTACCACTTTTGATTGCGGTCGCTAGCATTCGCTCAAGAAGGCTAATCCAAGAATTAATCTGGATTCCCCGCATGAGTTTAGTAGTAACCTAACTTTTATATGCAGCACTTTAGCATTCGCTACGAAATGACGATGGCATTTCTGGACAAAGTGACCACAGACCACATCGCAATTGTAACTTCTTTTTACCCAAGTAAACCTGAACATACTAGTGATATAAACCTCACCACAACTCGAAAAGGTAGTGTTTGATTATGCACGGAACACATCCGATAAAGCGAAGGTGGAAAAAAAGATTATTGACATAACCCTAGCACTCAGCAGCCCATAGAGTAAGGATCACTAGCGCCTATCTAGACGTACCAGCTATGTTTACACCCAACTTGGAAACTTACAAGTTGCAACCTTTTCTGCACCTTTGCTTCTTTTGGATCCCGGAAAAGATCCCATGGCCATTCCCCCCTATCTTTTTTTTATCGACAGCAACAGGCACTCTCATCAGGCAGGCGGAACAGCCGGTGTGCAAATGGCCGACGCGTGTCGAGCGCACGTAAAAGTATTTTGGCGGCTGCGCGCAGTAGTACAGACTACAGACTACTAGCATGATAGCATCCAACAGGGAGAAAGGGGGACGACCAAGGGTTGGGACAATGGCCAACGACGAACCGGAGCACGCGGGGCCCAAACCCTTTTCTCCGTTCCAATTCCAACACCACGCCGCCGCCGCCGCCGCCGCCGATGAGATCGGTCACGGATTCACGGTCCACTCGTGGAGTCGTGGTCGTCCCACGCGGCGTCGAAGAAAAGGTCGTCGGCCGCGCTCGTTCCATAGTCAACGCGCCCCCGTACGCGTTGGACTGGCCTGCTGCATGCAGCCTGCAGCCCTGCGCGTCTGTGCGTTCGAGGCCGCTGCTACTAGATCGTCTCCGCCGCTTCTTTTTATACTCCTGCCTACGTATTTTATCTTCGGTATCTAAATAGCCAGTCTCCACTGTCGATTTTTTTACGTTCTTGTGAAGCCACATCATTAATCACTAAGCCTTTTTATTTATGTTTTCCGCCGATCTCCTGTGGCTACAACATTTATGCATGCATGTGACCGTTTTACGACAATATTCCCGCTGCAACCCGTGCGGGGGTATCGTCTACTACTTATATATATGATGATGTACGTAGTACATATAAAATGGACGACTGTGGTGGTTCGTGAATGAACAAGTCATGTTACGCTACCGGTACCCAGTACAGCTAGCGCGGACCAACCGATGAATCACGCCCGTCGCCACGATAATCAGATCAGTGCTCGTCTACTAAGTTAGGTACAATCATACAAGACTCTTGCTGCGTTAGTTGTACAGAAGGTCATTCAAAAGCCACGGTACGCACGCATGTGCGTCATTCGAGATGGGGCCTCAGCTCACTTAATCATTTCGATCATCGTCAGTGTAAGCTACTGATTGTTAGCAAGTAGAGGGCAAGGAGAAGAAGTTTCATTCAAGTAGGAGATCTAAAAACTGAACTCATATTACATTGGAGTATACATGTTTTTTTATAGATCCTTTAGGTTGGTGCTACAGTAACCGATCTTGTACAGTACCTGACAGTTCACTGCAGCTGTTTACAGCCCAAAACAAAACCAAAATTGACTACCTATGCTAGCTGTAAAACAGCACTACACACTTCTAGCAACATCTATATTATTCAAGCTAATAGCCTAGTGACAATACAAGGTTTATTACCAACATTCTCCCCCTAAACCTTGTATGGCTAATCCACTTGACAAATCCCAATCTTGTCTCTTAATTCTTGAAATTTCAGCTTTCCAAGAGGCTTGGTCAGAATGTCACCTAACTGATCAGCTGTGCTAATAACAAATTTCACCTCAATCTGCCCAGTTTCTGAATATTCCCTAATCACATGAAACTTCACATCAATGTGTTTGCTTCTATCATTTAGGATTGGATTCTTGATTATAGATATAGTGGACTTGTTGTCCACCATCAATATGGCCTTCTTCACCTCTGATCCCCTCATATCGGCTAGAACCCGAGTCAACCATATAGCTTGACATGCAGCAGTAGCAGCAGCAATATACTCTGCCTCCCAACTTGAATTTGCAACAATCATTTGCTTCACTGATTGCCATGAAACCGCTCCATCTCCTAGGAAGAAAATGATGCCTGATGTGCTTTTCCTACTATCCACATCACCAGCATGATCACTATCACTAAACCCAGTAAGCACTGGTTCAGTCCCCTTCTTCCTGCCATAGAACAGACCTTTGTCCTTTGTCCCTGCAACATACCTAAGTATTTGTTTCACTGCTGCCATGTAATCTTCATGAGGCTCCTCCATAAACCTGCCGACATATCCCACAGAAAATACCAAGTCTGGCCTAGTGTGAACCAAGTACCTTAAGCTTCCCACAATGTTTCTATACAGGCTTGCATCCACCAGTGGACTGCCACTTTTCTTAGTCAGCTTCAATCTTGGCACCATGGGAGTTTGACAGGCATTGCAGCCTGCCATTCCAGCCTTCTCTAGAATTTTTCTTGCATAAGCCTTTTGGCACAAAGATATGCCTTCAGTGCTTTGTTTCACTTCAATGCCTAGATAATAACGCAGCAGGCCCAAATCACTCATTTTGAACAAATGAGTCATTTCCTTCTTAAGCTTCTGTATAGCCTGGCTGTTAGTTCCTGTGATGATTAAATCATCTACATACACTCCTACTACCAGCCGCCCCGCACCTTCTTCTTTACAGTAGATTGCATGCTCAGAAGGACTCCTTTTGAAACCCAGAGATATCAAACTTTCATCTAGTTTATGATTCCATACCCTTGGTGCTTGATGTAAACCATATAAGGCTTTATGGAGCTTAAATACCTTGTGATCATTGTTTGGGTCAAGAAAACCAGGTGGCTGCTCCACAAACACCTCTTCCTTTAGCTTTCCATTTAGGAATGCTGATTTAACGTCCATGTGATGCACCTCCCAACCTTCATGAGCTGCAAGTGACACAAGGAGCCTGATAGCTTCCATGCGTGCCACCGGTGCAAAAACTTCATCATAATCAATACCTTGTTGCTGGGAATATCCTTTCACCACCAGTCTTGCCTTATGCCTCACCGCTGCTCCCTTCTCATCCCTCTTCACCTTGAAGACCCATTTCAGACCAATAGCTCGACGGTCTGCAGAAAGATCAGTGAGAGTCCATGTCTTGTTCTCCTCAATGGCTGCTAATTCCTTTGCCATTGCACGTCTCCAACACTCATGTTTCATTGCCTCTGCCAAGGAAGCTGGCTCATCCGCACTAACAGCTAAGAGCTCCACTCTATCCAGATCTCTAGCTGCCTGTCCAGGTGGTGTTACCTGACCAATAATATCATCCAATGTACGGAAACGTACAGGTGACTCACCATAGTCAGGATGGGCGTGATCAGCATCGAAGTTTTCATTGATGTTGCTTGGTGGTGACACGAACTGGATAGGCGATGGATCAACTGCAGGGGCAAATTGAGCTACCACGGGTGTGACCGATTCCTCCTCTTCTATGTTCTCGTCCACCAATGGTTCAAGTTGACTTTGAATGCTTGGCGTGCGCTCTTGCCCCTTCTCCCCTTCAATCGCTCTCCTGTTTTCCTTTACAGGGTACTCAACAGTGAATGAATCACCGCTGCCAGCATCGCTGCCAGTCTCCAGATTCTCCATTCCTGACCAATCCTATTGAGTGCCTTCATCAAAGACAACATCGCGCGTGATCACCACCTTTCCGGTGGTTGGATCATACGCACGACAGGCCTTTGATCCCTTTTCATACCCAATGAACACCATGCGTTGTCCTCGGTCTTCCAATTTCTTCAGATTTGGCTTTGTGTTCTTCACATACACGATGCAACCAAATGTGCGTAGATGGTGTACAGCTGGTTTCTTGCCAAACCAAGCTTCATATGGAGTCATCCCTTGACGCCCTTGGTTGGTGATCTGTTTAGCAAATACACTGCTGTTGCCACAGCTTCTCCCCATAACCATCCTGGCAGTCCTTTTGCCTTCAACAGACTACGTGCCACAACGGTCCCATTTCGCCGCTCTACAACACCATTTTGTTGCGGCGAGTAGGGGGCCGTCAACTGCCTTCGAATACCATTTTCCATGCAATACTCCATGAAGTCCACGGATGTGAATTCACCTTCCCGGTCTGTGCATAGTGCACCTAGCTTCTTCCCTATCTCAGCTTCAGCTTCTGCTTGGAATTGCTTGATAGCTGCAGCTGCCTGATCCTTGGAGCATAGGATCTTCACCCACATATAGCGACTACGGTCATCAACCAGGAGCAGAAAATATTTGCTTCCGCTTGGCGTTGGTGGCGAGATAGGTCCGCACAAATCACCATAGACTAGCTCCAGCACCCTTTCTGCTCTATGCTCCGCCTTAGCCGGGAATGGCGTCCGCCGCTGTTTGCTGGCCATGCATCCTTCACACAGTTGATTCACCTGTGTCAATTCCGGTAACCCACGGACCATCTCCTTGCGTGCCAAAGTCCGCATCGCCTGGAAATTCAAGTGACCTAGACGAGCATGCCACTTCCAGGCCTCCTCCTCTGCCCGCACGCTTAGGCACATCGGCTGTGCAATGGTGATGTTGAGCACGAATAGCCGATTCGCTTTGCGGGGCACATGAGCCAACAAGCGCCCACACGGATCCTTTACCTTCATGACGCCCTCTTTGTTGATCAGAATCTCATGCCCAGCCTCGTTCAATTAGAGATGGCAATGGATACCCGAAACCCGTGTACCCGACGGGTTTAACCCGATATAAGGGTGGGTATGGGATGACTTCTCCACCCGCGGGTACGTTAATGGGTACAATCTTGTACCCGTCGGGTACGCGTGTGCGGGTACGGGTGCATACTACCCATACCCGCGTACCCATGGGTAATTTATACCCGCTTCAACTATACATTTATTTTACATAATTAAGCCAATATAAGTGTATATTGGGCAAAAATATTGTGAACTTGCATGTTTCAATATCGTTTATTACTGTTTCAATTTATTTTATTCATATTTAGTGATTTATTATTTTAATTATGCCATTAACTATTATATTTGTGCTATTTAAACATGTGTGTAGTGGGTAGTTAATCGGGTACGGGTTACCCGACGAGTATTTTTACCCACGCGGGTACGGGTATGGGTAAACTTTTATACCCGCGAGCGGGTATGGGTATTGTAGCGGGTATGATTTTTCTTCGCGGGTGCGGGTATGGAATGGTACTACCCGACGGGTAGTTACCCGTTGCCATCCCTACGTTCAATTGACCCACACTCACAATATTCGCTGTGAGACGAGGGATGTAGTAGACGTTTGACAACACCTGATGCTCGCCGTTCTTGCAAACGAAGAGGACAGTTCCGCAACCTTCAATCCGGATCACTGAATTGTCACCGAAGCGCACGGTGCCACACACATCTGTATCCAGTTCAGCAAACGCTGCCCTAGACCCGGACATGTGGTTCGTGGCTCCAGCGTCGAGGACCCATTGCTTGGTCTCACGGACTCCCTCATCGTCAAGCTGAATGAAGACCTTCTCTTCTTCGAGCTGAATGTGCCTCACATCCTTCTTCCTCGAGGTTGGTTCCGGTGCGCTCTCCACCATTTGAGTGGCTCTCACCATCAAGAGCGCACCTTTTTCTTTCTAGACGAAGTTAGCCTCCGCCTTCTTCTACCGGCATTCCCGTGCCCAATGCCCCTTCTTGCCACAGCGATTGCAGACGTCCCGAGGTTTGGGACTGAATCTGTTGCCAGAATCATTCCTTCCCTTGGCTGCTCTTGTATCGCCGCAGCCACGGCCTCTGCCTCTCCCGCGGCCTCTCCCCCTACCACTTGTCCCTCGGCCGCCATGGTTTGGACCACCGCGTGTGCCCTCTTGAATCTTTAAACGTGCTAGCCACTCTTCCTCTGTGAGGAGAAGGCGGCCAGCATCGTCCTTCATTTGGAACTGCGCAGTTTTCTTCCTTTGCTCCACAGTGCGCAGATGGCCTACAACTTCTTCAAAAGAAACTTCACTCAAATTGAGCAAAGTCTCAATTGAGATGGCCACCTGCTCCAAACTCTCAGGCACAGAATGCAGCAACCGTTTCACCACTTCCTTCTCTAAGATATCCTCTCCCAGAACACGCAGATGGTTAGCGAGCGTGTTGAGGCGAAGCGAGAAATCTTCTACTCTCTCTCCTGCCTTGAACCTGAGTTCATTGAACTCATTCCGCAGCTTCTCTGCGTTGGCTTCCTTCACGTGCTCGACTCCAACGTGCACTGCCTTGATTGCCTCCCATGCCTCCTTGGCTGTCTCCTTCACCGCGAGACCAGCCTGCATCTCCTGCGGCACCGCGCGGAGAAGCGCTGCAAGCGCGTTGCGGTCGTCCTGGTATTCCCCCTCACCGGTGTTGACAACCTCCCACAACCCTGCTGCCTGCAGATTCACACGCATCACCAACGACCACTTAGTGTAGTTGGTGCGTGTGAGCATGGGATATGTCACCGCTGCTGTTGCCTTCTCCACCACCCGCTCAAGGACCACCTCGCGCCCATCCATGGTGCGGCCTCGATGGCGACGTGGCGGTGGAGACGGTGATGCCCTTCGATCACGCCGTGGAGACGACGATCGCTCAACGCCCCCTTGCCTTTCTGAAGCTGATGCAGCAGACATGGATCATTCAACCTGTGCTCTAATACCAATTGTAAGCTACTGATTGTTAGCAAGTAGAGGGCAAGGAGAAGGTGTTTCACTCAAATAGGAGATCTAAAAACTGAACTCATATTACATTGGAGTATACATGTTTTTTTATAGACCCTTTAGGTCGGTGCTACAGTAACCGACTTTGTACAGTACCTGACAGTTCACTACAGCTGTTTAGACTATGCGCAGTGAATTGGGTAAATGGATTACCTATACACTGTAGCGACACTGTTCACAGAGAGGGAGGTAGTTGGAACAGTAGATACACAATCCATTTACACATTCTGCTGCACATAGTCTTACAGCCCAAAACAAAACCAAAATTGACTACCTATGCTAACTGTAAAACAGCACTACACACTTCTAGCAACATATATATTATTCTAGCTAATAGTCCAGTGACAATACAAGGTTTATTACCAACGGTCAGATCATTGGAAAACCCAACATTGCAAGGTGAGCTCAATACTTTATACTAGTAGTATTTATCATTATCCTTATACACTGTACTCGTGAACTCGTCTGCAATACGTATAGACAGACAGTCAAATAAAAGAGACTCTTGCTGCGCGTGGCAGTTCGTTCAAAAGCCGCGGTGGCGGTACGCACGCATCTGCGTCATTCCAGACGGGACCTCGTCTCCACCACCACCATCATCAATTCATCATCAGATGCGACCAGGAGTCCAGGACCAGCGACGTTTGTAATATCCGTTCACCCAACGCGTTGCCCACGGCCAACAGAGATGAGCAAACCGACTCACCGGATTGCTCCAGTCTCCTTCGAACCTGAAGTCCTGAACGAACGGGTTGTTCGTGGTTCGCCATCCGCGCGCGCCATGGCCTAAGGATCATCACTCACATACGCATCAAGAGAAGGGGAAGGATCTTTTCGGCCTGCCTTCCAAGTTTCCAATCCATGGCATTTGGCAACGGCAACCATCAAGCGCTGATAACATTTGGCTTGATGCCTGCGACCTGCAACCCGTGGTCCTGCCTAGATACTTCATACTTGTTTTTGCTATGGTTTTTGCCAGTATCAAATTAGGTACACATAAAAACAGCAACTACGCCTGTTGCGGCTTCATCAAAGTAGACAGGCATGTAGCCAGATACAAAGACTTTGGCAATTGGCAACGCCATATTTCCGTGACACCAACCAAATAGACAGTCTGGGCAGGGCGATGCTGCTGAAAGTATATGGGCACACGTTTTCTAAGGGGATAATACAGACTTTATTGCTATATATTTCCAGTGTACACATCTTGCAAATTTGCCTTACATGGTAAAACCACAACCTCACAGTTTCAGCGCTATCCAGATGAAAAATTCTGCCAACTCGCCGATCAAAAGGAAAGAAGAAACAAGAATGGACCCCCAAAAATTCTTTTCACGACTTCATGTGCCACGTATCCACAACATGAGCTGAGTCCCCCAAAAAAGTGAGCCAGTATCAGCAGCAAGCTGCACTTGCTTTGTCCTATGTACCGAGTCATTGCAAGCAAGGTAACACACGGAAACCAAAATTGATTTCCCTAACAATTCCTTCAATCTTTGAGCAGTCGATACAGATTGTCTTTTGCGTGGTATTTTCTCGAGCTTCTCCACCGCAATGTCCAGTCACAGTAAGAATGTGAAGAGGCACGGCACAACAGGCCGAGCAACACTGGGTTTAGATATTTGGCATCATTATGTAAGCAAGAAGATTTCCAAAAGGCGTTACTACACCTGCCAAAAGTTCTGTTCTCTTGATGACACATGCAGGTTTGCATTTGAGGTGCAGTAAGTATGGGCTGAAGATCAAGCTCATTGTACCATGATTACGAATCATATCGAGCTCCAGATGTGAAAGAAGAGAAAAACCCAGCTGCTGGTCCAGGAAGAATGTCACTTAGCTTACCAACCTGACCATCAGAGAGCATGGACCCCCATCTTGATGTGTTCTCCCCAAATTTGCTCCCCACCTGATAAATGGTAAGGATATATTTGCTGAGTATTTGCATTCAATTAAAAGGGGAAAAATACGATTCAAGGCTGTGTCAGTGAGATTTGAAAAACAGGCAAAAATCTTTTTGGCAAAAAGATAGAAAAAAATATTTCTACCACAGACAAGACTTTATTAGCTTCAGATAATTAAATGAAAAAATAAAAGTACAAACAACACATTGTTGGCTTCAAAATCAAAATATGTGTACTATACTAGTGATAGTCGCAAGATATGAATCAAGCAATGCTCCAGTTTTCATTGTTTTGCAGGGCTAGTTGTACATGTATTTCCCTCAACCAAGTAGAATGGAATTTGATGGATAAATTCACTATGTTAATAAACAAACAAAGATTATTCGCATGTTTACCCAATAATTGAAGTTAAACAATAAATAAACTTGCAGTCAGTTACTCACGTGGGTAACAAATGACTTTAGCAATGGAGCAGCACCAACTAGACTCGCATTGTCATCAAATTCTGCTGCAGTAGATCTATCTCCATTTGAATATGATTTCCAAGGACTTTTAGATGTGGAATCACCAGATGGCGACTGCAGTGATGATTTGTGTGATCTTGATGATATAGCTGGGGCACTGCAGTCAAGAAGATGCCAATCAGAGTCTATGAAAAAAGAGAAGGTATTCTCCAAAGCATGGAGTCGCAACATAGATTCCTAAATGGAAAAGCAAAACAAAAAGAATGATCCCTCACAAGTCTCCTAAATGCAGAATGAGCACATTTAAAAATCATTTTGTCCATGTTCATAGTTAACTGTTCATTTCGTCATTTCTGAATCATCCATGTACAGTCGACCAGAATAAAGTATAAAGTTTCATTTAAAGTTACAAGTTCTAATGGCAGTAGGTCACTGTACAAAAGGATTGAGCATTGAACCTGTACTATTATATATCTCAATAACGTAAATTCCTGACACTTAGCAGACAACCTTTTCACAGAATTCTATCAAGACCACTGCCAATTACATGCTCCGGAATAATGACACAGAAACAGCTTTTACTACTATCCATGGATGTCTCATCCAGTGTTATTAAGCACAATGTTTTCGTATCATAATTATATCCGCTGATTGTACTAGTAGGTGCAATGCTGATAGGTTAATTTGAGCATGAAACTAGAACATTCTCCAGAACTGCCAAAAGGAACATGCACTTGGCAATTACTAAATCTATATTTAGTCATTTACCTGATTGGCAGGTACTTGAATCTTGGAACCTGAGAGCACCTCATGATATTTGAATCTGTATTTGACTTTGTTGGTAATTTCTGTACAGTACCGGTGTACATGTGATTTAATTGGACCAAAAAACCAAAAAGAACAACATAACGCTTGTAAGATTGCTTCTCGTTCTCCCATAGATAAGGTTCATACCTGTTTCAAGACATATTATTCAGTTGGGAGGGATGTAATGCAGTCTGTGGTTCATTATTTAATAACATGACATGTATAACGAATTAAATTAGAAAAATTCTTACGTGGCCCAGTCTATCGGATCCAATCTCTGTGAGAGCCTGTGGATTAGCTTGTTTATAGGCTCTATGGCAGCTAAATCTGCCTGTAATTGTGATTGTTTTCTCCTGAAGGAAGTCTTGGCAACAGTGCTTGGTAAAGAATCCTGTTTTGTTTGTGTTTCAGCAGTGTTTGTGGAAGAATTTTTACCTCCTGACAGGACATCACCAATGAAACGCAAGTCTAGCAGTATTTGCAGAGCTCCTTTCTCTGAGACGCTACAATTCCCGGATTCAACAGATACAAGGAATTTTTCATAAATTTTGATGACCTGCATATATTTAAATAAAAGTTAGATCGATGGATCACACTTCTTGAAGGGTCCACCTACGTCAAGTCCATATGGAATCATCATCAGTACAGGTTTGAGATAATACTTTGATAAACACAGGCAGCAACTAGGTCATCTAAAAACCAATATTAATTTGGAATATTCATGGAGCCCATCAGTACAGGTTTGAGAAAATATTTTGATAAAGACATGCAGCGACTAGTTCATCTATAAACCAACGTCGATTGGAATGTTGATGGAGCTGAAGAACATGCCTATTGTCTAGATTAAGGCACTAGTTCCGGTTTCAACACAGTGTGGCCACCTAAATCAAAGATTGTTGCTATTTTTAAAAACAAATAAATCTTTCTTAAGTTGCAATAAATTGACTAATAATCTATTCCCATACTGGACAAATACGGATTAGACTTTCCCAGCACTAAAAGGATATGCCAGAGAATTTGATTCTTCAGATGTGTCTGTGTTATTAAAATTGAGATTAATGTTAAACATCTCTAAGTAAATCCAATATTCACCATGCTGAGTTCCTGGATTAACCACAAAGGAAGTTGTAATGCCAAATCAAAACAAGTAAGAAACTATTTGTGGTTGCGCAGATCCAGGATACAGCTTAGTGCCTTAGTTACAAATAAATCAAAGAATCAACTGTTTGGATTGTTTGGCTACAAGTTTGATAAATACTTCAGTTCGAGTCCAATGCATTATGACTTTTTGTGAACTTTTAAAAGGGAAATACCTTCTGCAGCAGCTCCCATGCAAAATTATGCAAAACAATCCTGTCCAGAATGTGGCCTCCAACTTTATGAATCTCCAAACATGCTTGATAAAGAAAAGATATGATGTACAACGAAGGCATTGATGGAAGAGCTATTTGCATCTCCAAGGGACCCTCAGTTGTTTCCTCTTGTCTGATTACTGTGACTTCCCAGCCCTGATAAGGAAACAAAACCACAACTAAAACAATTAAAATTCCATATCTACAGAAAATGAGATAACATTTTTTTGGATACACTAAATAGCTTGAAGCATCTGGATAAAATTGTACAGTAAAATTTAGTGCTTCACCTACGCAGGTGCCTATAACTGATGCTAACCACCTGATTGCTGCTGATCAGGCACCTAGTAAGGGTAGGCGGCAATTAAGCACTATGCACGAGAGTGACACCTAGCACCTAGTCACTGCCTAACTTTAAAAAAAATAATAGTTTCTCAATCAGTTCAGATAAATGTTTACCTTTAAATTCACTCTGTAAAATCTTATGATACATTAGTCCAACATTAGTGTCCCTTCATCAGGACTCAAAAATGATATTTACCTGCTACTTTCCTAAATTCCCCTAGTCTCTGTAGGTAAGTACATATTGCCATCTACCTTCTCATTGATCTCCATTGAGCTACATTATTATATGTGGCAATCTACCTAAGTTTTCCCAGCGGATAACATGAATAAAATGCAATAATGTAATTCAAAACTACACTGTATTATACACTAAAAGTGATCAGAATTGCAAATGGGTTCAAAGGTGTACCCTCAAAGGAGACGAAGAGGATAGTGAATCATCTTTATTGAGATCATATGAAAGAATGCGAGACAACTCAGTGGACATCCATGCTATCCATACACTGTGAGCTATGATGCAAAGAGACTGCAGAGTCTTATTGAGTTCATCAAGTCTAGGATTGGATATATCATCAGCTCCAAACAAAGATACCGCAGCAGCAATAGTTTGTCTTCTGGGGTTATCCGAGAATTGCCTTCCAGGACTCCTGGGACTGTCAAATGTGCGCCTTCTGGGGGTAAAAGACATCGAAGAATCAAAAGATGCTCTTGAATGTCTTGGTGTAGGTGATGATAACCTGGAAAATGCTGCACCACCAGCCTCCTTTACCCACTCCCTTGGAGAGCCTAGTATCAGGGGCACATGACTTGAATGGTATCTCAACGCAAACAAGAGACGGCCAATGAAGAGAGACCTTTCCGCTATAATAGATGCTGCAGGTATGTCATTATCTTCCTTTTTGGTTCCCAACAATGCAGACAGTTTTCTGAGCTCAGCTTCTAATTCTTTTAGCACTCCTGAGATGGTCCTATAGCATTTCTCCTGGAGATATGGCACTAATTCCTTCAGTCTTGGGGCTGAATTATGTGACTCCACAAAGCTTAGCAGATCATCCAGAATATTCTTGCATTTGCTGTCAATTGCATTCCTGATCCGACTAACTTCTGGCCCAAAATATGAGGTTAGGCAGCTATGGAAATCATTCTCGTCGGCAATTGGTTTCAAGTTTGCCAAAACTCCACCTTTTTTTATCTTAGACTCTGAGAACCAGAAACTACCACCCTTTGAAGATTTCCGCAGGTATGCAAGGAAATCTCCAGCATCCTTTGGGTCAGCATTGGCACCAATAGCCTCGACTGATTCCTTCACATCAACACTAGCCCCCAAACTATCAAGCTCAGAATGCACAATGTCCTTCATCCGTCGCACAAATGCTTCCTCCATCCAGTCTTCAAAAATATCCTTGTTGTGCTTCAAGATCAACCCACGGATCTGGTCCCATGGCGATTCGATCTCCGACCCAAAGACACTCTTCAGCCACTGCTCCAAACTCCCCTCCAATCCTTCCCTCCCATCTAGCGCATCACGTACAAGCCTTTGCACTGATCCAAGTAGCTCTCCACTCCCAATGGCATCAACCAACTTCTGACCCCCAGCAAGCAAACCAAAAATTTCAGAGCAACATTCCTTAAGCCAATCTGTACAGGCCTGTGCCACAGCATCTGGCTCGAGCAACACCATTGTAGCCTCAAGCTGGTTCATGTGGTCCTTCCACAACCGAGCTTCATCATCAGGGTCCGGAATGCCACCAAACAGCTGCTCAGGCGGTGTCTTCTCAAGCACAGTCTTGAAGAAGAGTGGCATATCACTGAGCGCAGGCACAAACAACTGCCCAACGTGACCTAGCGTAATGCGCACGATCCTCGCAACATCGCACAGTACGGAGGTGTAGGATGACAGATCCGAGGCAAGCCCAGCCAGGGCTTGGGAGATCCAAGCGCGGCGTGAGGTGAGGAAGAGGACGAGCGCCTGGGGCGGGGCGAGAGGCGGGGCGTCGATGGCGGCGACGGCCGCGAGCGCGTCAGCGTGGGCCGCTACGGGGAGCCGGCGGTCGGCCAGACGCTCGCGCGCGCGCTGGGTGATCTGTGGCCGGAACGCCTCCACGAGCTGCGCCTGATGCGCGAGGAGCGGAAACCGAGCGGAGGCTGCGGCGTCGCGGGAGAGCCGCCCGTGCACGAGCTGCGCCCGCAGGTATCGCCCCGCCGCCTCCAGGAGCAGGCCCTCGTCGAGCCGGCCCCAGATGTGCTCGGGCGTGTCGACCAGGTACTTGGCGCGCGCGGCCAGCGCATAGAGACGCGCACGCCCACCGGCGGACGGGGACGGCGATGCCGCACTTGCGGCGGTGGAGGGCTCGGGCGGCGGCGAAAGCGACGAGAGGGAGCCGGAGATGCGGGCGAGGTTGTCGGAGATAGAGTCGGAGGACTGCTTGATGAGGAGTATGGAGTCCGCGGAGTCGAGAAGGTCGCGGTAGCTGCGGCCGACGAGTTGACGGAGCTCCTCCTCCTTGGCGGAGATCTCGCGGCGTGTGGCGCCCTCCGCCGCGCGGATCTCCGGGATGCGCTTAGTGCGGAACAGCTCCTCGGCGTCGACCGCGCCGCCGCCGGCGGAGAGGGCCGCCGCAGGCATCGCGACCCCGCTTGCCTTCGAAGGCGCGGCGAGATCCAGGAGGGGATCGCTTGGGAGAGGGGTGGGGGAGAGACTGACTAGTGAAGGGGCACGTTCGTTAGCAGGACAAGGTGGAAGGAGGGTGCTCGGTGGGGCCGATGGTAAGTCAATAGTGGGCCCCTTAAGTCAGCGAGGAAGGCGTAGTGAACAGGGTGCCGGGAGGTATGTTGGGCAATGGTGGCTAGTGGGACCGTTTGTCAGTGGGTGAGAAAGTGGCCGTGTTCGTGTTAGTCTGGCGGGCCGTTAGTTTCACTAGAAAAGTCAAGCGCCCTATCGGGCGCTCTACCAGCCATACATATCAAAAATAATGAAAATACGATTGTCACAAACAGAGTACATTAATGTTTGGTACTTCTGTCAATCAAATACACAATCGTTTCATTAAAATGTAACACCATAATTTGTACAGATGAGTGGCTATATACAACTCATATGTCAAGAATGCATTTCTTATGTTGCTTCTACGCAGCAGCCGGCTCCAGATTTAGTCCGAGAAATAAATTACTTCACCATGTGATGCACCTTGACAGCCGTCGCTTGTTGCTCTTGGGCAATATCTTGGTGATTTTCCATTAAATTCTTGCCTACATTTTGAAGATCAATAGTAAGTCCAATGACTTTCTGTAGCAACAAAAAACAGTTAGTGTTCTAATAGAAGATAGCCACTCTTTAATACCATGTCAAATTCATATATAAAAAGGTTAGCGTAATCTGTAGACTGAGATGCTATAACAAAGCCATGATGCTGCATATGCCTATTTGATCAATACCAAGTTGTAAGAGGATAAAATGTAAGTCTAGAAGACAGATATCGACAAAAATTACTATGTCTCTGTTGTCACTCTTGTTTCTAAAAAATGGGCTCTGAAAAAAAGGGTCTGAACATCCAAAATCACATATCATTTTTACGCAAGGTCAGTGAAGCATCTATGCTCAGCAAATCAGATACGGAATTTCTCTGTTTACATTTTGTTATTATTATTCTAAGTCAGTGACCCCTAATCCAAACATATGGACGTTATAAGCAATTTGGTATTTTGGTGGCCCTTAATCTAAATAAAAGAAATCCAATCTTTCTGTAATCAATCCGATTGCATTAATACACGACCTAGAACAGCCTGCTAGCAAATGAGTCTATATGACCAAAAATCCAGATTCGAAAATAGTATTCATGATCATTACTTCCACCAGCTTATGAGGATTGAAACTGAAAGGAAAAATCGTCAGTTACATTTTTGAACACTCACAAATAAGTTGTCGAACTCAGACCACAAATAAATTACTACAAACCATTTACTGCCATATTTAGATTTTTACCTCTGCTCCTTTCTCTTTAATATTGATCCACAAAAAATGGAGACACGTGGAACCGAGCGTAGCTCGGGTGGCAAGTCTGCCGGCGTGCAGCTTGCCCGCTCGGGTTCGATCCCTGTCTGGGACGAACCCGGGTGTCCCACCGGAGATTTTTCTCCAGAGGGGACTGAGCGTTGCGTGTGTATAAGTAGGTGTGTGTTTAGGTGTGAGTTGCTCAGTAGTCGCGTTCCAGACTACTGGACAGTTTCACCTGCGTTTGAGCGTGCGGTCGGCGTGGGTGCCCATTATGAGTCTTACATGAATAGCCAGTGCTCCTGGCATGCAGTTAAAAAAAAAATGGAGACACCTGGTATCACAAAACGGAGGTACCTGATATCGGGACTGTGATAAGCTTAAAACTTCTAGGGTTAGGGTTATTGAGCTCACCCGCGGGCCGCGGCACTGGTGGATGGGTTGTCTTCATTGGGTTCTCCTTGCCAACCGAAAAAATTATAATATGTTATGCAACACAATAACACAAAATGTAAAGTGGTAGAAGCATAGCAAATCGGGAATAGGAGGGAAATTTAAGTTAGTGCAAACATACACAGTAACTTACTATAACATTAAAATTCAATACTAAGCTGCTTAATATTTTTTACTTATCAAGCATTTAGAAGACGATCCGGCACCAATGCAAACATAACTAAAGGTGCTCTGCTCCTATCCTTGTAGTTTTCTAAGTTTTCCAAAAGGAAAAAATAACTACAGCTCATATAATCGCAGGAGAAATAACCAAATGTTTAAACACAGTACCCATATCTGCTCATGCCCTTGTTTTTTTACCAGAGACTGGCCTTGCATTTGGTAGTACGGCCAGAGGGAGATCATCTCCATCTACAATGGCCAAACCCCTCATTAGTTCAAAACGGGATGAACCAATTTTGAAATGCTATTGTAACTGGTAAGCGGTTTAAAAGTAGATTCCCTTGACGTCCAAACGTTTTATATTTCATTTAATGTTGTAAAACGTCTAGTTAACTGCTTTAGTTAGTCACAGAGAGCATAAGCCATGGCAAATAGCAAAATTCTATAGGTATCTTATTCCACATCAAGCGCATAGCATTGGAGCCACGAATTGGAATGGAACATTGGCATTCAAAGCACTATATCGATCCATACACTGCAATTGTACCAAAACCAGCTCTAGAAATCAAGGGCAAGTTAACAGTCTTTTGCTGCACAATTCTAACACATTGTTGCGGCACCTATCACCCAAGTAGAGAGGTTACTCTTACTGCACAAAAACACTAACAGTGAAGAATATGAAGCTGTAGGGGAAGCAAGTGAAAGGGTAAACTATACGTGCGATGGAGAGGCAATGGAACCTCGCTTGCCTGCGCAGAACAAACGAACCACCCATCAATCGTGCTGCAGCATGACAGCCACCGAGGAAAGCGGAACTGTGGCCGCCAGGGAAGCACGGGCCACCACGACAATGTGTTCCGCCGGTGGCTGGTTTGGGGTTCCCACAGCGCGGCAAGGGCAAGCGCACGCCCAGATCCGTCCGATGGCACCAGTGCTCGATCTGGCAAAGGGAGGAGGTAGCGCCGGCCATGGCAAGCGCCTTGCCCCTGTGGCCGCACGCCGAACCTGCGATCCTATCCATGGGCTTGAGAATATCCATGGGCTTGAGAATAGCGGCCTCGCCGGTGGCCTCACTGTGTAGCAAGCGGCGGCGGCGAAGGGTCACGAGAGGAGGGAAAAGGAGAGAGAGCGTGCGTGGAATGACCGAATGAGAGGGGGCGCTAGGGTTCGGGCCAGGGCGAGCGGTTCCCCGTAAAATTGCTGCGCGGGGTGCTTCTGAAAAAACACCGAGGATCTCTAATTTTCTCTTCTTCGCCATGAAATAAGATTTAGATAAGGGTTTAATATGAAAAATATCAGAACGTGTTCACTGTTCCGTACGGACAATATGCACTGCGGGTTGATTTCTTCGAAATTGAATGTCTCTTTTGCAAATTGGCCCAGGCCACGCGTCCACCCAGGAGGACGCTGCAAGGGCGCCGAGCGCTGTGGTGCGAGGAAACGGCATGAGGTTTTAAGGAACCTGATGCTTTCCAGTTTGCAGGCCTTCTACAACACCACTACACCAGGTCTAAGTCGAAAAAAAACAAAGAACACCAGGCTCCTCGTAAATTTCCAAAAAGCTAAGGGGGTGTTGCCCTGCTATCATGGGCCTTGCAAGTGGCACTGGGCTTTCTTTTTGAGTCAACTAGATGAATTTCCGCGCGTTGCTGCGGAAATATGGGCGATACTCCATTCGTGTGGCATAAGAAAGCATTGCATGCATAACACCACAAAAGATCGATGGAAGTTATTAGTAGATGATGAGATGTAATCCCACTAAGTGGGCTCTTCTGATGATGTGGCTTCACGCATGTTTAGAGAAATCATGTAGTGGGGCGTATCTATTTAGAGATAGAAGATTTCCTACGAGCCATTATAAAAGTTCACAATCCCTTATCTACCATCGAAATGATTGTGGCTCCTTACATGCCCTTGGTCCATTTTGGCCTGGACCTTTATGCCACTCCTGTCAAAATGAACTTAATGACCGTTAGTGGGACCCATCTGTCATCCTCCAAGCGGAAGTCTTCTCTCTTCCCTCCCGCGCCGCCCACCGCCATCCCCACGCTCCCCCTTGGCCTCATCAGCGCGCCTCCTTGGCCTCCAGAGCATCCATCGCCTGCCATCCCCGTCGCGCCCGTCGTGCACTCCGCAGGCCCCACATGGCGCGCCGCCCTGGCGCCGCCGCCTTTCTCCACCAGGGTCGCGCAGAGGGCAAGCTCGGCCTCGGCCGACTCGGCGACGCGGCCGTCCGCCGCAGACCCCAGGAACAGCGGCCACAAATCCGGCGCTGCTCGGGTCTAAGCTTGTCGAGGCGACGACGCCGCTCGGGTCCAAGCTCGCCAAGGCGACGGCGCTGCTCCGAGCTACCCGCCACGGGGCGCGGTGCTGTTCCGGCTGGACCCGGCCGACGCCGGCCTCCGCCGCGGCACTGAGCGCCTGGTGGCCAGTGCGCTGCGCGCATTCCTCAACATCACGGCCTGTGCCTGCTGAGGACGTGCGGTCGGTGGTGGCACGGGGCTCGCCGTGGCCTGTGCCCGCTGAGGACGCGCGGCGCCCGTGACATCCGCGCCCGAGACAAACGCTCCCACAGAGGACGCTGCCCACCGGCGCGAGGGCGCTGCGGCCGAGGAGATGTCCGGGTCAAAGCCATCAGTGGTGTCCGACGTGGAAGCGACCATGGTGGACAGACGCCAACCTACCGGTGGTGTCCCTCTGGCGGCCGAGGCAGCTGCTGCGCCTAGAGGTGAGGTACTGGGTTGGAGGCCAGGCCGTTGGATTTGCAGCAGACAGTGCAGATGTAGGACTGTAGAGGCAAGTCCATCCGGTGAACTTGAGGATCTCATGGGAGGAGCTCGGCGGGAGGTGGTAGAGGCATGGAGGCGGGGTGCTCGACGGATTGCGCAAGATGGGAGGAGGCAAAGGCGAGCAACAGAGGAGCAGCGCTTAACATCCGTTAATTTCCATCCGACGGCAGCGGCGCTGAGGTCCAGTCCAAAATGGACTAAGGGCATGGAAGGAGCACCAACAATTTCAATGGCAAATAGGGGATTGTAATCTTTTATAATGGCTGGTAGGGAATTGACTCTCTTTTTCTTTTATATCTCAGGGATCTTCTAGTTGATCTTTTAGGTCTTCTTTGTGTGCTCTTAATCAATTTTGGGATGTTTGTTGCCAGGCCCATTATATCCTTTGGACTAAACCAATTAATTAATCTAGCTAACAATGTTAGCTCCAATAGTTATATCGCACTTCAAAAATCAAAATTCCATCAAACACACTTAGAGTCCATAATCGTTACAATATATACCAAACAATGATTTTGAAAACATAGTTTTTTATGTAAACAAACATCTCCTGGTATGAAACATATGGCTATTGCATTCTCACACAGTATCGTAATGTTTAGCTAAAAACAATAACGGAGATTGGTGTTTATACCCTTATTGACAGCTTCAATTATGTTTTTATCTTTGTTTTTAAAACTTTGTGATTTTATCCCTGTATTTTCAAAATGAAGACTCTTTACCCCTATTTCTAACTATATTAGATGCAGCTAGAGTAAAATATTTAAAACAAATATAAAAATCTTTCGAAATAGGGGAATAGACTAGATGTTCTTATCCTTTCACCCACAACCCACTGGAGTCTCACCGGTGAAAACCTGGACGTGGCGTAGCCTAGGCATGACGCAGCATGGGGAGAACCGGCGGTGGCACAGTTTCCTAGGCGCAAACCGCCAACGGTAGCTCGAACAGGGATATTATGCAATCCGTTATAAGAAAGCATAGACAAAATTATATGGGTCTGATGGTCTTTTTGTATCGGAATTGATACGGTTAGGGCTAGTTTGACAATCCCATTTTTCCAAGGGATTTTGAAAAATTGAAAAAAAAAAGTTCATTTTCCCTTAGAAAAATTGGAATCACTTGGAAAATTGTGGTTGCCAAACTAGTCCTTAAGAAAAGTTAACTAAATAGGGGTATAACCTATTTTCGTTTTGAAAACATAAAGGTAAATTTACAAAATTAAAAAAATGAAAGCAAGATCGCTATTAGACTCCAAAGGGTATAAACACCAAAGCCCTAAACAATAAATAACAGATCTTCATGTTTCATTTACATTTTAGGTTGCGTTTGTTCAGCAGCCATAAATTACCAAGCAAAATCGAACTCCTTCCGGAGAAAACCCTCTGGTAGTACAAATCTTCAGCCCCACCTGTCATGCACCCTGTCGCGCAGCGGCCCACCTCGACGTCCACCCCCGTCCGCGTCCGCATCCCCCTTTCGCAGAACCACACACGCACCGCGTCGGCTGGCTCGGAGTCGGACCGAGACCGACCAACCCAACCCCACCCCCGCGCGTAATAAAAGATCCCTTCCCGCACCCGCTCCCGTCTCTCGCCTCGCCTCCCCCCACGCGAGCGAGCCCAACACGCAAACGGAACGCTTCCTCCCCGCCCATCTCCGCCTTATCCGATGGCGTCCCTCACCACCACCACCTCATCACCGGCCGCCCTCCCGGCGGCCACCACCGCGCCCGCGGCCTCGTCCATCTCCCCCCACGCCGGGTCCAAGCGCCCGCTCCTCGCGGGCGACGACGCGCCCTGGCGCGCCACCGCGACCACCGCCGCGGGCGGGCAGGGGATCCGGCCCGTCCCGCGCATCCACCACGCCCCCGTCCTCCGCGTTGACGCGCAGGACGACTCCGCCGCCTACGCCCTCGCCGTCATGAAGGTACGTATTCGCCCTCCTCCGGATTGATTAGTGGTTGGCTGGGCTGGGTTGGTGGGAGGAGGAGGCTAATTGTGGAGGTTGGTTTGTTGGTTGCTCCGCAGCATCCGGATCCGATTGGGGAGGGGCTGGCCATGGAGGCGTTCGCCGAGGCGGCCGGGCCGGAGTGCATAGTGCCCGGCCAGCAAGCGCCTCTAAGGCTCATGGGGCTCAAGGTACGAATCCATCCGTCTCATGATCCCAGTATGTTGGAATTCCATCGTGATACTGATTCGTATGTACTAGTTGATATAGCTATTAGTTATTCGATGTCATCAAGGTTGTTTCTTGATGTTACCCGTGGTTGATTTTGCTAAATTGTGTGTGCCCTGCTTGGAAGCCATGAGCATTCTGATAGCATTGGGACGATACGGAGACATGAATTTCTGTCCTGTGGTTGATCGTTACTTCGTGCATCAATTATCGTTGGCTAGATTATCTCCAATTTCCATGCATGGCTTGCTATTGGACAGGTCGTGTGGCCGGTTTTGTCGTTTTCGTTGCAGTACAAATAGCTAGAAAGAAACATGCAGTGCAGTGATGTAATATGGAAATATTCTATAAATCAGCTCACGCCATCGTGTTTGAGTACTGGAATACCTCACCTGTACTCTACGCTTTACTTTGATAATTTGGAAAGCTAAAACTTTTACATAATCTTACCACATGTACAAAATAATGGAAGCAAGCGCCTCATGATCCCAGTATGTTGGAATTCCATCGTGATCCGCATGTGGTTCATGTAGCTATTAGTTATTCAATGTCATTAAGGTTGTTGCGTGATGGTACCAGTGGTTGATTTTGCTCAACTGTGTGCCCTGCTTGGAAGCCATGCATGTGGTTGGTCGTTACAGGTCGGGTGGTTGATCGTTACTTCGTGTATCAATTATCATTGGCTAGATTATCTCCAATTTCCATGCATGGCTTGCTATTGGACAGGTCGTGTGGTTGGTTTTGTCGTTTTCGTTGTAGTACAAATAACTAGAAAGAAACCTGCAGCACAGTAATGTAATATGGAAATATTCTATAAATCCACTCACGCCATCGTGTTCGAGTACTGGAATAAATCACCTGTACAGATTTTACACTTACACACCTGCAGGGCTTGTCTTCGTACTGTATGCTTTACTTTGATAATTTGGAAAACTAAAACTTTTACGTAACTTTGTCACCTGTACAAAATAATGGAATCAAACCATGTTAGTCATTTGATTTTGTGTAAAATTTACCTGTTCTTCTTCCTTATGCAGGTTTGGCCCCTTGATATAGATATGAAGTTCCTAGAGCCTTTTGGACGGGAGTTGCATTCAATGAAAAAGGTAGGTCTTAAGCACCATTGTGCACATGTTTTCCTTTTAAAGATGCACTATTTGTCCGAGTTATAAAATATTCAATTATAAACTCCCAAGTCGGCCATAATATACGTCAGGCCACAATATAACCTTCTAGGGTTCTAGGCTTCTAGCAGTCAGCGGGTGGGATTTTTGTTCAGTATTTCCTTTCACTTATTACAGGATTCACTAAGGCTAGCCATTTGTGGACTTGTTTGCAATAAGTTGAGAAATATAAGTAGGAAATGTGGTAGCTACACCATCAGAGCATGCTGAGCAGTTGTCTGGTAAACATTTTAAGTACCATACACTTCCTTTGTGCCTTCTGGCATTTGCCAATTGTCACCATCCTGTGTAGTGCGTACTTGCTGTGTGCAGCGATGTATAAACTGGTATATCCCCTTTCATCCAACATTTCAGGAGCTACCTAGCAGTTCTAATGGTGTAGTGAATTTGAGATACAACAGTCTTTTCATATATCAACCCTTGAGCATGTTTTTTTTTTAAAAAAAAGTCTACATATACTAAAGAAGGAATGAAGAGGATAATTGAGCTGCCATTAAGATCGCCTACTGGGATAAGGACTCAGTTGACTCATATGAAAAATGAATATAGTTTTAGAAAAAGTCCCACAGAGAAAAGAGACTCACTTGTGTGAGACTAGGGTACTAGTACTAGACCAATGAGATGTGCTGATCATGTAACCTTGGCAGGGCCTGGTCTTGCACTTGCTCAGATAACCATAATCCTGCTCTTTATGTCAGGCTGGCAATGAATATACCAAGTCATGTCCTCCCAACCCAAGTGGTGGTGAGGGTTGGTAACAGGCCATGGCCCTAAATGACCTTTTCACAATCCAACTCAGCCTTTGATCATTTTTAGCTCATAAACCTATAGAAATTGAGTCTGGCCCTTTTACAGCCCCTTAAATTTTGTTGGCCAAATGCTAGGGTCCTACCAATAGTTGGTGGCGGAGAGGGGATTCGTCTCTTTTTGGGCCCATGATCTCATGCTCTTTTTGAAAGTTTAGAACACACTGTTTATCCTTAGTTTTTGGAGAGAATATAAAGATGACCTTATCATATATGGTCAAAATCAGACACAGGAGATGGTTGCATTGTTTTGTTAGAATGGTAGTTTCTCTGTACTGGTGACTGGTGTGCAGACCAAATCTTGATACTCATCATTATTGCTTTCCTCAAGAAGTTACTTTCACAACTACAATGATTTATACCCTTAATGTTACTTTTCTGCACTTTTGCAGTTCATGGACAAGTCATGCAGTGTTATGGATTCATCAATGGCCAACAAGTAGGTGCATGGCAGATCAATTCCGCCCAATAGCAGCTGTTGTATCGACCTGCTTGCTGAAGTTACGTGACCCGAAGAACAGGAATTCAGAAGAGCCATGTTGACAAACCACATTCTTTTGCATATCTTGCCTGCCATCACTTGACAACAAGATATGGCATCGGGGATTAGCGAGTAGTTCTGTACGGAGCCCAGCAGGCGCATCCTCGCCAGTATAAGTGCTCTACGTTTTATACATCTTCTTATGTTGATGAAACATTGATCCACTGGGAAAATATATCCTCAGGTTCTAAGGGAATGGTTTGGAAAAAAAAGAGATCTCACAACGATGAACCATTTGTCCAGTTCCTAGATCTATTTACTTGTCCAAGGCATCGTGAGGCAGCGGGCGTTTGTGTGGTTGTTTGTTCCCATGTTTTCCGGTATGCTCGTGTAAGATCTGGGGAGGCTTTTGGGCCACACGATCCTCCTGTCGCTTTCACGCCAAGCATGGAATAGATTTGCTTAACGAAACAGCTCAGAGACCGGCAATTTCCGTCGCGGCTGGGCATCGTTCCCGTCTTGTACTCTTACGGCCACACGAATCGAACTCGATGCTTGATTTTTCTTGCACGCAGCGCAGGGCAGTTTCACGCCTATCGCATTTCGGCCGACGCCGCAACGAGGGTGTTGAAAGAGGCGCACGATTCCGCGGAAACTCTCGCCACAGGTCGACGGTTGCCTTCTTCGGCTCGGAGCGCGCCCCTGGTAAAAGGCCGCGCCGCCGTGTTTCTATTGTTCTATGGTCCGGGGGCGATGTGAACGCACCAAGCTGGGTGGCTTGGACGGTGTACGTCGATTGATCTGAACCTGGATGCCCATGGTACATTCGTAGTAGCAGCCTCTAGCAGGGCCGCCGTGGTTTACAGTACAGGAGTGTAGTAGGATTATCCACTACTACACTCAATTCGGCGGTCACGAGTCACGACTGCCCAGTGCTGACAGGACCAGCAAGTTTGAGTGAGAGAGCAGCACGCCTGTTGGCCCATCCCACCACTGATTCTTGGCGCCTAGCAGGCCAAAAACCTCGCAGAGCAGGAGGCAATCAGACGATCGTGTTCTTTGACTTGAGCCTATGTGGTCCGAGGTCCGTCACTTATGGTGGGTAATGTCTCCTGTGCACGCTGGTGTGGACCGATCAAAGGGTACAGTGGTACACAACATAGAAGAGTGGGCGTGTTTGGATGATGCTAATGGTAGGCCAGCTACTCGGCCAGTAGGATACAAGCGGGACCGGATAGCAGGTTTAATGGCAAATCTTTTTTTTTTTTCACAGATGACTTGCCGCTAGAGGTGTCCGTTTGCATCCCTACCGGCTAGCCATGCATCTCAGCCATAGGCCAGTGGAATCGGAAGCTTGAAACCTCTGCACAGTTGCGGAGCGTGGAGTATAGAATTAATACATGAATAAAAAAAGGCTAAATAATGAGCCATATATGCAAGGAGTTCAAAAAAAAAAAAACTATCCAAAGCAAGCAGGGGTTGGACCTCATCTTAGCCTCTAAGCATGTGTTTGGTTCAGGGGATGGAAGGGGATAGGATAGGATGATCCCATTTTTGCACCCGTTTGGTTCAGAGACATGGAGGATGGGATCATCCCAAAGGGGAATATTCCCTCCAAATGGAGGATGACCCTATCCCTCCAAAACGAGCGGACGGAGGCGTCCCTCTTCTTCGCGCGCAAGCCGCCGCACAGAGGGCAGGCGGGCAGGCGAGCTGCAGAAACGGCAGAGAAGCGGCGGTTGGACCGTCGCGCGGCCGCCGGTGAAGCTCGGGTCCGGGTGACGGCCGCGGGCGGAGCGCGGGGCCGAGCGACGGCCGGCGGCGGAGCGTGGATCCGGGCGACGGCCGCGGGCGGAGCGCGGGGGCCGAGCGACCGCCTCCGGCGAAGCGTGGATCCGGGTGATGGCAGATGGCGGAGCGCTAAGCCGGGCAACGGCAGCTGGCGGAGCGTGGGGATGAGGGCGGGCGGCGACTGGGGCCGGCGGAGCATGGGGAGGGCAGCGAGCGTAGCCGGTGGAGCCCGGGGGTGGGCGGCGAGCATAGCCGGAGGACCGGGCGGCGGGAGAGGGACGTGCATCGGGCGAGCGTGGCCGGCGGAGCGCCTAGGGGCGGGCGGCGAGCGACGGCGGCCGGCATAGCACGGTCAAGATGCGGATGGAGGAAGAAGGGAGAAGGGGAAATAGAGACTGACTGGTTGGGCCCACGTGTCAGGGTCTTTTATCCCACTTGAGATGTCTCAGATCCAAACAAAATCTAGGATAGGGACCATTCCCTCCCAAAATCTGGGATAGGACCATCCTATCCCAATATATCTCTAAACCAAACACACGATAAGAGTCTAAGGCCACCTCCACTGGTTTGTGGAAATGACTAAATGAGCATGCAAAATACTACCTCTGTTCATTTTTGTTTGACGCTTGCCAAGTCAAAAATGAATTGGTTGACGTCAAATAAAAACAAACGGAGGGAGTACCATTGTAGCAATACAGACAGAGTGTGGTTTAAAATATATCTAATAGGACTGGTAGGCGGTTGGCGATAGCCTAAGAGTCTCTGCATCTAGGCCTATGTATTGACCATCGAGCTTTTGCTCAGACAACTACCGGTGTATAGAATATGCATGTGGTTTGAAAGTTGAGAATGCGATCTATCCGTCCAAATGACCTAACCACAAAGACCTTAATTCTGCCAATGAAATGTGAAAATTTCTATCGATGTGGATTTAACACTTGTTTCAATCTACTTCAAATTGTGAAAAGTGATTTTTTTTAATAACATCTGAGGCTGTAGAAACTGGGTTGTAAAAATTAGATCAAAAGCTAGCATATTTAAATCAACTACAATTTTTAGTAGCCATTAAAAGAGCCTATAGAGAATGAGTGAAGGGGCGGTGAATGCCCTCGACCCCTCGACCAATGATACATCAAAGTCTGACGTTTTCTCTCATTTTTTCTCTTTGTGTTCTTCTCTTTTTGCTTCCTTTGCCACCTCCTGTCTTAGTCTATTCTCACGATAATGCCCATCCAAACGTCTATATTTTAAACTTCTCTTTATCTACAATACACGCACAGTGCAAAACAATGTTTTAGGCATCTCAATTGGCACCACGAGTAGCCTTAGCCCCACAATGCTACCGCCTCGCCCATGGCCATTGCTGCATTGCTGGGCCATTCGCGGACATCTTCTCTGGGCGAGAGGTGAAGGAGATTTCCGGCAGCCGGCACCCTAAACCTAACTCCGAGGCTAGGTTGTCGTCAGCGGAGGAGAATGAAATGACAATGGTAAAGGAGAGAGGCCATCGGAAAAGGTGACAGTGGGCTGTTTGTGGCATTTTGGATCCAAATCTGTAGTTAGAATAGATATGAGAGGTGCCAGCCAATAAGGATCTTAAACCTAGTTTTAGACAACAAGATATCTTAGCAAACCGTGCCGCAACGTGCTGGACGCCATTACGGTAAAAAAATCAAGAGCTTCACAATCAGGTAGCACGCTGCATCCGCGCAACCAAACAAGTCAATATCTCATCAGTGTTTAATCCCAAGAAAAAAAAAATCCATTCGAAGATCCCCTCCCAAATCCGTCCCACTTGGCCGACTCCAATCCCTATAGATTTGACCGGAAAAACTAATCACCCTCCTCCTTTCATCTCTCTCTCTACTTCCCCCCACAGACTGTCTCTGTCTGCAACTCTGCATGCGTGTTCAAACCCCGAACCAATCCATCCCATCCATCCTCCAGATTATTTCTTGGCACCTCGGACCAGCATATTCCATCCGTCTCTCCCGCACACTTTGACCCGCGCCCAACCCAATCGATCCATCTCATAGCGCCAAATCGAACACGCGATCCCATTCCCGTTCCCTCGTCCAGTGCAACCTCCAGCAAGCCGCGGCGCCAAGCCAAGACGCAGCGCACGGAACAGCGGAGTCCAGGAGGACTAGCCCTGCCATCGCCGCACCGCTGCGCACTGCGTGGAATGGGGCGGCATGGCGCGGACCGGATCGGAGCCGCGGCGGCGTCGACCTGGCCGGTCGCCCTCCTCCTCCTGCTCCTCGTAGGCGTCGCGTGCCCGGCCGCCCAAGCCGGCCAGACCAGCGAGTACCGGCGCCAACTCGGCTCCGCCATCGACATGCCGCTCGACGCCGACGTCTTCCGCCCTCCCCCGGGCCACAATGCGCCCGAGCAGGTAAACCACTCGACGATGGGAAGGCCGCCGTGCCATCGTTCCTCGTGGGATAGTGGGATGCTGCTGCTCGCGTCCGGTAGCGCTCGGGTTTTTTGCTCATCGGTGGCCGATTCGATGTGAAAGTCACGTCGTCGCACAAGTCGCCGGAGTCGGTAGAGTGGACTAGCTGCCGTGCTCCGCTTCCGCAGCATCTTTGGTGCTTCCATGGAATCTGTATTTTGTCTGTCACTCTGTCAGCATGTGTTTGATTACATTATACACTTCTCATTTCACACTCGTGCTAGTCCCGTGGCGTGGTATTTTACTATTTTACATGCTCTCCTTGTGAAGTGGCTGGGCTCTGAGTCCGAGACAAGAAAATTCTTTTCTAATACTCCATGCGAAGTCGATTTCTGTTGCCTCTTTTAGAGTTTTCCTCCGATTAGTCACCCTATGCTCTTTAATTCAAATATTTCCATCTGAAAAGCTATGTCCCTTTAGTGGACTTGCATGGTCTTTCGGCATATGTTTCTTTCATGTCCTGTGAAGTCGTTTTGATGGTAATTTATGAACCATATTAGAATGGTTTTAAGAACATATAGATTACGGGCTCACGGCAGCTATTCATTATCCATTTTGGCTTACTAATTCAACACCCCTTACAACAAAAAAACTTATAAGTTTCGGTGGTTCCCTTGATACCTGAATGCCGAGCTCTGTCAAAATAGTGATTGAGTTCTGTTTTCATAATATCTCTACTTATGCATTTTACAAAGGCTGTCTTCTATCCTTTTCTTAATCTTCTAATTCCTATATTTTTTCTCTTTCTCCTTCTGTCAGCAGTAAATAAATAGATGAGATGTCAAAGTAGATGACCATTTATCTATTTAGTGTTTCGTCGGCCTATGCTATGTTCTTGGCACGTTTTGACTAATCACTGAAAAAAGAAAAGACCCTCAACCTATCCTATATGTTCATGGGATGCAGTGTAAATCTGTAACTTTACCATCATGATGTCATTGGTGTATCTTTTATATATACTTTATGCTATTCAGGCTACTTTTACACCCCTACTTTACTTAATCCCAGGCCACAAATTAAACATTAAGACCTAATTCAGTTAGAAATGTGGCTTCAGTACCACCTTTTTGCTTTTGTTGTTCTTAAAGTTACCAGTAACTCTTAGAATAGTCTTCCATCATATATTTGTGTCTGACCATTGCTTGTGCGCTGTAGGGCGCTGGGCACCTTTTGTGGACTTCTTTGTTCTTACTTTTTTTTTGTTCTTTCTTAGTCTTACTTCACAGAATTAAATATTACAATGTCCTTTTCCACAAGATTGATGTCCATTCCTTTTTTGCTATGTTGCTGTGCTCACAAACAGTCGGTGGGGGCATCTCCACTCTGATGCTGATTGATTTTGTGCTGTGAAGGTTCACATCACACAAGGCAATCATGAAGGTACCGCCATGATAATCTCATGGGTGACAACAATTGAGCCTGGCTCGAGTACTGTGGTTTATGGGACTTCAGAGGACAGCCTCAACTATACTGCAAACGGAAAGCATACTCAGTATACGTTCTACAACTACACCTCAGGATACATTCACCACTGCACAATAAAAAATCTCGAGGTCACCATCTCATTGGAATTTGATCAGATGTTTATTTCTTTTCCTTTTATGGAATCTCACTATGATACCTATCTTTGTTTCAGTTCGACACAAGGTACTACTATGCTGTTGGGATTGGACAAACGGTGAGGAAGTTTTGGTTCATGACCCCTCCAAAAAGCGGCCCAGATGTTCCATATACATTTGGTCTCATAGGTGCTTCCCGATATGATCAGAATACAACTTTATTGATCATTTCTGAAATCTAGGAACAATTGTATCACTGAAACTTGACAATTTTGTTCAGGTGATCTTGGTCAGAGCTTCGATTCAAATGTTACACTCACCCATTATGAATCCAATTCGAAAGCACAGGCAGTACTTTTTGTTGGGGACTTGTCATATGCAGATAATTACCCATATCATGATAATGTGAGGTGGGATACATGGGCAAGATTTGTAGAGAGGAACGTTGCATACCAGCCTTGGATCTGGACTGCTGGAAATCATGAGATAGATTTCGCTCCTGAACTTGTAAGTAGTACTCGTAGTATCTTTTACTACCTCTGTTCGTCAATGTTTGACGTTTTGGACAGGAAAAATACACTACACACAGGCCAAATTGTTTTGTCCAAACGTCAAACAAAAAAAAATGGAGGTAGTACATCGATTCATATGCAATATGTTTCAGTGGGTGCTTTGACAGTTCAAAAAGTAGATTTCAAACTTCAGAGCCATTTTATGGGCATTTACAAATTCATTGAGTTGCATACATTTGCAGGGTGAAACAAAACCATTCAAGCCATATAGCCACAGGTACCCCACACCCTACAAGGCTTCTGGTAGCACGGCACCATACTGGTATTCCATCAAAAGGGCCTCAGCCTATATTATTGTCTTGGCATCATATTCATCATATGGTACGTGTATGTTCCACTGATACTGTGTTTTAATTCTTTATTACAAGTACTAAATCGCAAATCCACAATTTACACTATGCCAGTGAGTATAAGTATGTGATGAAAAGTTAAATTAGGCTACATGCTACATTGTGCCAGTATGCACATATGTGGTGGCTGCTACTAGCTAGAATGAATTGTGGTGGTTTTATCTAGAAATGCCGTTGTTCCTTTTTCAGGAAAGTACACTCCTCAGTACAAGTGGCTTGAAGCTGAGTTTCCCAAGGTCAACAGGACTGAAACACCATGGTTGATCGTGCTCATGCACGCTCCATGGTACAACAGCTATAACTACCACTACATGGAAGGTGAAACGATGAGGGTGATGTATGAGCCGTGGTTCGTGAAGTACAAAGTTGACGTTGTGTTTGCAGGACATGTCCACGCCTACGAACGTACAGTAAGCAGCTCTGTGCTCTCAAATCCTTCCACGGCAAATGATCAGATTTTGTTCGCTCTGTTATGAACTTATGAACCTTATTTGCGTGCATATATTTCTCGCCATTCAGCTATTTATCTCAACTAGTGAAAGCGGTTTTCAGTTCAGTGCACTAGGCTTCAGATATTAGAACTCTGGTTAGAAAAAATTCATAATCCTGAGTCCCCGAATTCTGACACGGAATAATGTCCTCTGATTGCAGCACAGAATTTCAAATGTCGCATACAACATTGTGAATGGCCTGTGCACACCAGTCCCTGATCAATCGGCTCCAGTCTACATCACCATTGGCGACGGAGGCAACCAGGAAGGACTGGCCACCAAGTAAGAGACACTACCCCGTTTCCAGTTCCTTGAGAAGTCGGCCTGTTTATACTCTCGTTCCCTGACGAAGCAATGCGTTGCCCCTGCTTTGGCGGGGACAAACCTACTATTGCAGCATGTCGCAGCCGCAGCCGAGTTACTCGGCCTTCAGGGAGGCGAGCTTCGGGCACGCCATCCTTGACATCAAGAACAGGACGCACGCATACTACACATGGCACCGCAACCAGGACGGGAACGCGGTGGCCGTGGACTCCATGTGGTTCACCAACCGGTACTGGGAGCCGACAGACGATTCCGCCGACAACTCCCAGTGATGATGAGGAGGAGAACTGCTTACAGCCGGTTCTTCCCTACTATGGTACTTCACGATCAGCAATAAGCGTCGCCTCAGAACACACGAAAAAAAAATATGGGGAGAGTGAAGTGGCTCGACTCACCTCTGATTGTGTACATAAAACAACTTTGCGTGCACAGCACACGGTGCCGATTGCCGTGGTGTTAAAGACACTGTAGGAGTGTGGATTGCAGATGTGCGACTTGCAAAACTGTGTATGCTGGTGGGTGCAAATTGCAGCGTTAATCTGAGGGACTGTTGGCGCCGTACATGAGTTTCTCTTCCGCCGAGAGCCTGACGAGCCGTTGAGCATTGTTCAGTCCGGTTGGGGCACCGAGAGCTCCCCTTCCACCAGGCCTTGCTAGTAGCCGCTAGCCAGCGCCCAGCACCCAACCCCGCGGGAGGCTCCGATCAACCGTTGCCGTCGTTAGGCCCGCCGCCAGGTCTCCACCCGCGCGGACGCCACCGGTGCCGCTGACGGCCTTGCCCCTTTCACGGTGACAGAGATTAATCCCAGATTCGGATTCAGCGCCGCGCGAGCACCCCAACTCCCCAACGGGCCCAACCACGTGCTCTCTCCCGCGTGCTGCGGCCCCGCGGCCCGCGGCTGCGTGACTGCGCGAGAGATCAGATCTCAGGACTGGCTGCTTTGGTAACAGGCCTGAAATGGATTGTGCGCTCAGCACTCAGTTATTTTTCTTTGCTACTATACTCCTAATTCTAAGATTCTAAGTTTTTGTCAAAATGATCTCGGGCATGTTTATTCACAACTTATATAATCCATCTTGTTGTGTGAGGATATCAGCATAAAATACCACCATAGAGGCTTAAATAAGCTGGGCCCATACGGTGCGATTTTACTCAGGTGCCTTTTCACGACTTAAAATTATTTTTAACTCGGTTTTTTTCCTGGTTGGCCACACAAACTGATTATGTAAGAAACTATAGCTAGATGTTTGGCACATGGTTTCTTGGTGTCTTTTCATGAGCCATAGGGCAGTGAGAGTAGAGAAGAAACGCTTATCGTAGCAAGAAGCCATAAAAGCACCTATGCTTTCCGAGCTTCTTGGCTCGTTAGTTAAAACGGATAAACGCTTCGTTTTAATCCGGATGAAAAACTAGACGTTTCACACATAAGCTAGCTTCTTTTGAGCAGAAGCCTTAAATAAGTTGTGCCAAACAAACCATAAGCTAGCTGGATTATATAAGTTGTGGAGAAAACAAATAAGCCTTTAGTATTAATAATTGTTCACCCTTTGTTAATCAGTCACAAGACCCATTCACATCATGTGTATTAATGCACCAGCTAATAAGAATGGAGTATACTTCTTTAGCATTACCGCTCTCCCGATTCTACCTAACCTGTTGAGTAAAATTTACAAAATCAGAAGAAAAGCTGAGTAGCACTACACTCCTGTGTTGGCTAAAATGCTGATAAAGTGGCAATTAAAATCTCAAACGTAATCTATTCAATAATTCAAATCAAGGTCGCAAATTGGTATTGGTATTGGTATTGGTAACAACATGATCCACCGTCAGAGGCTTCGGACAACAATCGCAGCCGCTTTACGCCAGCTCACCGGCCGTACGACGCCACACCCGAGTACCCCGAGCCCGAGATCCAAGTCCTTCCCCCGCCTAGCTCGTCCGTGATCTCTTCTCTCCCCGGGGCGCGCGCGAACGGCAAGCCACGCCGCCGGCGAAACGGAGGCGATGGCTGATGCCAACTCCACCTCCGGCTCCAGCGCCTCCGCCTCCACCTCCTCCCCGGACCGCCCCGCCGCTCCCTCGATGCCCACGGACCCGGACTTCCTCAGCTGCGTCCTCCAGCCCCCGACGCCCTCGTCCTCCCGCCCGGACGCCGACTACGTTGCCCTCCGGCGCCTCCTCCTGCGCCGGAAGCCCCCCTCCGCCCTCCAGCAGCGCATGGTAGGTACCCGCTCTCTCTGCTCCCGCCACTACCTCCTGAGATCCCCTTGACGGCATCGCATTTGCCCTGGGGAAATGAAATGGGCGAAATCCAATTTAGTGGTCGTATATACCGCGCGCAGGAGTGGCGGTGCAACGGCAAGGGCTATGTCGCCTACCGCAACTTCCTCCTCCGCCGCACGGACGGCGGCAGCGCCCACAGCACGCCCAGCAACAGGTTGGTCTGCCTTGGTAATTTTCGTTCCTCGTCCCCTGCCCTGCATGTATCTTACAAGATGAGAGCAATGTTGCCATGCTTTCGTGCCGCGCTCTGATTGCCTTATTAGCTATTAGCTCGTGGTCGTGCTTGTTCACTAGAAGTAGTTTAATCTCAAGCCTAATCCTATGAACCCTGCTGTATGAACGGAACGTTAAGGTGACATCTGACAACGTGGTTCAATTGCAATTGACCAGTGGAAGGTGGATCCCCTCTCCCGGCCCTGCTACCCTCTCCGAGGCTGACAGCTGGAGTCCCATCCGGGTTTGTGTCATCTAAAATTTTCTGTCTGTTTTTTTTTTTCTGCTCATACTTTGAAGTTTCTTATTGTTTGATTGTGCACCAAGAGGTTTCTGTGGAAAGTTTCATGCAAAAGATGCTTACCATGCTGCTTGTAACATGTTTGATTCAGGACTTGAGAAGTAACAGCGGTGTATTAAGCCGCACCGTAAGTCTCAGCTCAAAGCAGGGTGATACTGAGAGACACGTCAGATTTGCTGAGCCTGCATACTCATTTGTTGGAATGCATTGCATATTTGACAACTGCAAAGTCTCAGGTTATTTCTTGTGGTCATGCCATGCATTTCTTCTCTTTCATTGATCAAGTGTTCTTGTCCAATTGTTTGGGGGTATTGTTCTTATTGACTGATTCTGTTATTGGCAGTTACGATATTGAAATTTGGCCACACAAGTTCTGATCTGCTTGCATATGGTGCGGCAGATGGCAGCTTGATGGTCTGTCAGGTTTCTGAGCCACCATCTGTTCTTCAAAAAATGATTGGACATTCAAAAACTATCACAGGTTGGACTACACGTGATCGTGCTAGTAAATCAATCCTCTTGTATCTACCTTCATTTGTCACAATGAAAGTCAAAAAGGCTTGCTGCACATACATATACTAATTGAACTAGTGCTAGTAAATCATAAGTTCAGTTAAAGTTGATTTCCCAGTATCAATAATACCTGCTTTTCTACTCTTGTGGAAACCCGTGTACTGTTGAGCAATGAAACTGGTTTATAGAAGCAATACATATACTAATTGAACTAGGGTTTTGCCATACCTAGAAATATGAAAACTTATCTGCTATCGATGTGAAATGACTTAGGCACGAATCAATTCAAACTTCAGGTTCCTATCTGTTCCTTCATTATGTATCTTGTGTCTCGTGATTTTCAAATTCTGACCACATTACAGATTTTGATTTTTCATCTAATAACCAGTACATAGCTTCATGCTCCCTGGATAAAACTGTGCGAGTATGGGAAATATCTAAAGGCACATGCATCAGGGTCGTATATGGAGTTTCTTCCCAGCTATGTATCTGCTTTCATCCTGTAAGTTCCAAGTTCCAACTTATCACAGTGCATAATTGTTCCCAGTTTCTACCCTTTTGACTTATTTCATCGCTGCTATCTCCCTATACCTCTGTGGCTCTGCTGCTAATAGCCTAATAGTTCTATGGGAATCGTCATGAGTTCTCTTATGGCTTTGTTGCAGGTGAACAATAATTTGCTTTTAGTTGGCAATGCAAACAAGGAAATCAGTGTAAATTCTTTGCCTTTTCTCCCAATGGCAACAATTTATATACAGTTATTAGCTTTCCAATATGTTGCTTCGTCCATAACAGTGAAAAACAAAGCATCTGTTCTTCTGTTATTTCTTTTTTATATATAGGTGATGTACTCCACTGTGTAATTGATTAGCAAAAAATCATAAAAAATCGTGGCCATGACTTTTTTCCTTGCTTCCAGTTGTTTTTTTACCTGCCTTATGATCCATTCATCTTTGTAAACTAGGCAATAAATTTTAGCACTGGGAGAGTAATCAGCAAACTTAACTTTGATGATGCGGTTACAGCTTTGGATATTGATCACACCGGGCAGCTTATTTTTGCTGGTGATGCACAGGTATCCGATAATTGAACTTGTCAACTGTTGGGATGATATATGATATTCATTGCTTTTTATGGTGCTTGGAATGCAGGGTTACATATATACTGTTAGTGTGAACTCACATACAGGGTCATTATCTAGAACTCACAAGAACAAAAGTAGTAAGAGCAAATCTCCTATTACTACCATCCAGTACCGTACCTTCTCTCTGGTGGCGCGTTGTCCAGTACTTCTTTCTTGTGCTCAAGATGGAAACCTTTCCTTCTTCAGGTGTGTTAACTTCATGACAGCCTTTATGTGATGGACTTTACTTTATATAACAATTTGTATTTTTGTCATTTCAGCATCACCACAGATGCAAAGGGATACTTGACTCTCATATGCTCCCTAAAATTGGCCTCGCGTGTGCAGGCCATCCGTGCTTCTTTCTGTCCACTTCTTTCCCTTGAGAAAGGAGAGTTCATAGGTGAGTGAGAATTGAAACATGCTCAAATGTTTGAAGCTATTACCTGTTGGATACCTAAAAGTTGAAGCTGTTGGTGATCCTGGTGTCTTATTTCTGTATTTTTCCTGCAGTTAGCACTCGAGAGTTGCCAAGCTTTATTTTAATGCTTGTCATCATATATATTTTTTATTATTAACATTTGTAGACCTCCATTGTAGTTTAAAGATGCGCCAAGACAATCTAGTGACACTCGATTTTTAAGTTTTCTGAACAAATGTTAATCAACATGTTTAAAATGTTGAATTGTTTTTACCAAAAAAAGATGGTTGTCTTTGAAAAATAGGTTTATCTGCTTTTGTGGGAATAAATATGTCACATGTTCTATTCTTTGCCTTCATCTTTTTATTAGTACACAACTGGGTTTTCACAAAAAAAAAAAGAATATTATTGATGCGTTTTTCTTCTGGACATGAAGTTACTGGCAGCGAGGACGCAAATGTTTACTTCTATGATTTGGCTCGCCCAAAGAACTCGTGTGTGAATAAACTACAGGTATGTTTGCACTTACTCTATTTGCCACATCTTAAACTTTTCTGTTTTACCATTAAGGGATCGATCATCTGTGCTCCTGAAGGGACATGGTTCTCCAGTAATTGGAGTTGCCTGGAATCACGGGGAGAATTTGCTGGCCTCATCTGATTCAGATGGCACAGTTATTGTATGGAAGCGAGCGAAAGCTAATTAGAGGGATTCCACGTTATGAAGATGCTTTTATAGGACACACTGTAGATGTGGTTTAATGATACCAAGGAATGCATTTTTTGGGGGTACATTGTACCTCCATCAAATTGTTTGTAAAGTAACCACCCAAGGCTACGGCAAAGAAGATCAACTGGTCTTGGTTGTATTTATAGTAGTATAGGTCTCTCAGTAGAGTGCAAAGCATTTCTCACGGTATATCATGTATTCTTGTATCATCTGTTTTGTGACTGTATCTTTGTATCATTCATTGTTTTGCCCCCCAAAATATATCGTAATTGTTGCTCATGATTAACAGGTGCAGTGTATTATATTATACTTGTGTAAAATCGCAGCAGTTGTTTGGTTGACTAGTTTTGTAACCATTTGTTTTGGTCTCTAACCATTTGAGGGTTATTGAGGAGCCACTCCAAAAGAGGGGAACAAACGACTTCAATAAGTTGTCATTTCCTTATTTATCTTCCTTTGCCTCTAAACTCTATTCTAACTTTAATTTTGCATCATAAAGATTGAAAATAGTACATTTGTACCATTTACATAAATTTAAAAACGAAACACAAACCACATAGGTCATCATTATACCACACAGTTCATCCAATAGCAAATGATTATGTAAACAGAAACTTCATCCAAATTGCTCCAACATCTATCATCAAAGTTGTCCCACTTCCAATGACTCGAAAGTCCCCCATTGCCTCCCATCTTGGTGGCCAACTCTGCTAAGATTCCCACACATTTTATCCATGTGCTCCCGTGTTTCATCAATACCATTCATATCCATTAATATGATCTCTGTGTTCTTGCTACATCTTGCTATTAGGATTGTCTACCAAGTCCTATATATGAGGTGTGCAGAATTGAGATATATGTGTATAGGTTTTGAGAGATTTCATGAACTAAGTATGCTCCTTAAAGTTTGCAAGGAAAATTTAGTATATTTTTTATTTCTTTTTGAAAAGTCTTAAAAACAAAATGAAGGTAACGCATAATGATAATTTAAATTTTTGAGAAACTGTTAACTCATCGTGGCATGCCCTTTTTTATCAAATACGTCTTATATCCCATTAGATGTTGGTTTCAAGAAGAAAAAAAAATAAACGAGAGGTGTTGGTTTTGTTATTTATGACTAAGTGCAGTAATAATAATGAATAGAAACATTGATCCCAAACTTATTTAATTGACGAGCAAGATTTAAGATGTGTGTGTATGGGGGGGGGGGGTGGTATTGTTGACACACAACATGTATGTGTTGTACACTCTATTTTACATCAATTAGCACTTGAGACATTTAATTATACATGATAACCTTGAAAATATATTGAATTTGAACTTTAGGTTTTGGTTTCATGTATGTTTCATGTATAAGGGCCAAACCAAGCCCATATACACTTAAGGATGCTCCTCTAAGCTAGACGAGAAAGGTCGAGAAAGGGAAAAAGGGCTTAGGTATGATTGGTTTACTGCATGACCCAAAATCAGCTTTCCTAATCCATCGTCACTCATGATTTTTCCCTACGACACGGCTTGACAGGGAAGTTTGGAGTATGTCCATGGAAGTTTTTGAGTTTCATTCTTGATCCACCTTAACTACTATTTCAACCCACGAAAAGTTCAAACCTAATGGATATGTTTGGAGTATGTCGAAGGAAGTTTTTAAGTTTCTTGACTCCACCTCATCAACTTCGATACATGGAAAGTTCAAACAAAATCACATCTTCCATAAACTTCTCGACACCTCAAGACCACATGTAGCCCCTATAGATATGTATTTGGAGTTCAACACCAACATAACAGAGTTGTGAACCGGAAATTGTAAAAAAACAGGGAGCATGTTGACCTTTCCATCCATGCATATGCTCATTAGCTTCCATGAGTTCTTCATCTTCCCTTCTTATGATATGACCCCTAAAGTGTAAATATACCATGTCTATGGCCTTGGCTCTAGTATCCAATTTAATACAAAGGAGATAGAGTAAAGGGCACCCATTATGATTATAATCTTGATTGAAGTATAAAATATTATTCATAAGTTATTAGCCATCCTTTACCTCTAAATATGTTTTATATAGACTGCGATTAATCTTAGTCGAGTTCTAGGATCAAAGTATGTCTCCCATAGTGAGCCTATGAGTTCGTGTCCTTAGAAAACTTGTATAGAGCAATGGGATGTGACATGATCTGGGTATATTTAAGGAGATGCCTCAGGTGGCAGAGGCAAAATATTGATGGTTGTGGTTTAACTATGCCTCATGCTCGATCATTTTGTTTGTTAGATTCTGAACCATTTCTAAATTAGGGTTTTGTATCTTATGTAATCACTATATATTTCATGTGATAATCGATTCTAATAGTGCTTAATTAGACTATGGCTAATCGGTATTCTTCTTATTACTTTCTAGCTGTAATTAGAATAGTTCTAATTTCTTGGTAATTTCTTACTAATTATATTTGTTTTTCATAGTTTAGTGTTTCTTATTTCATGTTTGAGTTAGTTTATTCCAACCTCTATATATATGATAAACTTTTGGGCATGAATACTCTAATATCCAAGTTACAACGATACATGTGCTTGCGGTTGTTATGTTAACATGTTAAAATTAGAATTGAATAGGCACCATTGCATTCTCAATATCGCACATTGTGTAGTTTGAAGCTCTCAGTGGGCACACAAGGTTTAGGATGCCTCAAATAAAAGTTGTGATTTAGAGTATGAGTTCCTAATCTTTTTTCCTAGATGTTTTTTTTTTCAAAAAATTCATACTTAACCCTCTCAATTTTCATGTCACTACCAAACAAAATAAGCTCTCCAGCCTTCCATATATATAGCCTTATTAGACTCCAAATCCTCTTTTTAGTTTGAATTCCTAACATTCTATTATGAGTTTTTTTATATTGCAAACACTTCTTTAAACTCTTCCTAGGCATGCCACCGTCCTACTTGCTAGCGGTCACCAAACTATATACAAGCAAGTAAAACTATTTGTAATGGGATTCTCCAAAGGGATTCTCCAAAACACTGTTTTGCACTGTTTCATTTAAATGCTGTACTTGGACAGAGAAATGAGTAATTAGAATAGTAATAGAAAATGGGACGTGAGAAGTGCCGTTGAAGATGGCCTAAACTCCATGTAGGAAGCCGATAGCAACTAAATCCTCTAACCATGAGTCCATCACGAAATTCCAACCTTCCAGTTCCAATCCTAAAATACAACAGAAGGGCAAAAAGGTAATAAATATAAATAAAATACGAGATCTAATCTTCCTTTCGGGAATCCTCTCCTCGCTCGGCTCCCCAAGGCCCCAACAGCGGGCAGCAACTGCCTCCGTCGACCGTCCTCCCTGGCTCCCTGCGGCCTCCTCGCATCCGGCGCCGCCCTCCTCTCTTCTCCTCCGCCATGATGGACCTGGATCCTCGCCTCTACGAGAACGTCGTACGCTCACTTGCCGCGCGCACTCTTCTTCCTCATTCGCGCAATTTTTGCATTTCTTTCCCCTGTTTCCTCGCCTCCCGAGGTCGCCCCATCTGTGGGCCGCGTCCGCCCGTGCCTGCACCCGTCCGCGACCGCCGCCTCCCGACTCCCGAGGTCGCCCCGTCCGTGTCCGCCACTGCTCGCCGTGTCTGCTTGATGCGCCGCCGCACCTGCTCCTCTGATTCCTGTACCCGTGGCCCGGCGGTTTACATGAGCAGCAGCGTCCTCCAAGTACAGCGGTTTTCTCACCTCCCGCTATTTTACTGGACGATTAACAATATCTCGTTCGATGGTTAACAGGAGTCTCGGTCCTGTAAATTTCCAGCGCAGGGACATATAGCGTTCCCCGTTGGAGCCAGTGTTAATACCAATCGAGTAGATTTGTTCCTGCTTGCGTGCGAAATTGGTGTTTCAGCTACTGGATTCATTGTATGGGAGGGTGGTATCGTTACATGGATTATGTTTCGAAGAGATGGTTTGTTTGGAGTGCTTGGACTGGGGGATGTGCTCGTGTTAGGGTTTGCAAAGGAGATTGGAAGTTTTTCGATATAGGTGGCTTCTGTATAGTGAGAAAAGATTGGAATTGCAGTTGCTTGGTTCTGTAGTGAAAAGAAGTTTGTAAGTTTTGTCACTGAGCTGGGATGGGATCCACCACTGGAGTCTTAACGGGCCATTCTGTCCCATGGCAGGAGGCAGCAAGCAGCAAGCTCAGCTGGTGTTTAGCGGGTTACTATATTGCAATGCTGCAGGCAACTCAATTTGTTGTTTAATAACTCCTCAAATCTTGTTTCAGTAAGAAACAAGTGGAGTTACGTTAATAGTTATAGTAAAGAAGACGAAAGGACCTAAACACCAAGGCTATGTCTTACATTAATTGTGTTGCTGGCCTAAATCTGAGCACCGATCCATATCGCTTGCTCGTGGATGGCCTTGCCTTTGTGTATCTTGTCCAACACCATAAGATGATTGGTCCATAGTTCCGCACTGCCTTTCCCCCAGCTTTTTATAACTTTTGTTTGCATTACCTGTCACTACCACGTTCTTTCTACGTCACGGGGGGTGTGGCTCATATTTGCATATGGCTCTGTCGTTGCTGCTGAGCCAACCATGTATATTTATGGCGTAGTCATGCTCTACGTCATCTTTACCAACAGCTTCATGGTCTACCCTTTGTTGTTATATTCAGTTTAGGGAATTACTTACTTCTGCCTTTTGCTGGATAGCTGGATTATTACAAACTATTTCATCATCTTTGTTATGCTGTAGTATGCTATTGACATAAATCTCTCACTACTGCAGTCTGTCAGCGACAACGATGTCCGAAACATAGTGGTATCCTATCTTATGCACAACTGTTTTAAAGAGACGGCGGAGACATTCCTATCCAGCACCGGTTTGAAGTTACCTGTCGAATATAGTATGGATGTGGATAAGCGTAAAGGTATTTATTTGCAGGTTAATACCGAAGCTTTTATCTGCACTATTTAGGGGGTTTGCATTACTTGTCATATTGCATGCTGAAACACCCTTTTTATATTTCGATGATTTTTCTACAATATTTCTTTGGCCAAATTGCCTCAGTGCCACTATTTGGAACTCAGTTAACAAACACGCCACCAATTCCTTCTGGACTACTAGTTTGCCATAAGTTAGTCCTGTATTTTTGCTACTTCTAGCAATTGAAAAGGGATGGTTCCGATCATCCCTGGATCCTCTCCACCGTTTTGCTCCGTTAATTGGTTCTTCTCTGGCCGTCTTTCTCCCATCCACTAGCCAGCAAGAACTCCTGACTGAGCACAACTCCTTTCTCCTTCTGCTCTACACTGCGGTTTGTTGCACTTTGACTAGTGCTGGCAGAGGCCAGCCTCCCACATCTGTGGCCTCCAGGCACCAGGTGGGGCGGGGGTGCGCCCAGTCATGATGCAGTGCCGGGCCATGGGGACTCTGGCAGCCGTTCATGACAACAGATGTGCAACAGCTCCATGAGACTATCAAGGACATCCACTGATGGGTTCAGGGTTCTTGAAGCCTGGCCTGGATTTGGCGGTGATACTACTACGCCCGACATGGGAGCCCAACCCAATATCACTCAATGGGAAGCAGCCTGCAGGGAAATGAAGACAGAATATAACATGGGGAGGACCAGGTCAAATCTGAGCTGTTGGATTTGAATTATATGTGTAGTGCTAACGGAGCAAAGTCAGGGAACAAATCAGTGGTAAAATAGTAATCAGTGAGTAGTATGTTTGCAGAGTGTCTCTTGGGGAGCGATATATAACGGTTTGGCCTCCACCCCCATCCCCGCGACACCCCCCCCCCCCCCACCACCACCACCACCACCACCACACACACACACCCACCCCACCAACACCACAGCTAGGCACACAGAGCAAGCATTTATAGAAAAACTTGTCAAGGCCAGCCAAACAATATTCAAAGGAAACAAAGTAAGAAAGGGAAAAAACGGAACTACACAAAACTGAAAAAGGTTTCTCCTTAATGAAACGGCAATTAGTTTTTTACCTCAAACATGCAGGAGAGCTGCATATCATTAGATTAAGAAGAAATCAATTGGGTTAAAAAAGCCTTTACAAACCGAACACACACTGCCTAGAGATGAACTCTTGTGACTTATCACTCTAGGAACCAGACCTTCGACCTTAAGCTGCGGGGAAACACTAACTTGCAGCTGGCTCCAGAGCGAGGAGGAAGGAAAGTCCTCTAGCCCTGGCCAGGACCAAAGCTGCATGTCTTCCCCAGTAAACTGCAGAGCTCTAGTTAAGCTGGGTAAATCCCTATCAAAAACCATTCGATGGTGGTGGTTCCAAAGATGGCAGGCTCCAAGGATGACTCCTGTGTAGTTTGAGAAAAAATAAAACTACAAAAGAAACTAAAAACCAACTTCCTAACTTTTTTCCAGAACAGGAGCATGCCTGAATTTCAATATTTCATTACTTGCGAAAACAACAAAACTACAAAGTTTTTGCCATGTTTAAATGACGATGTAAACAAAATCTAACTAAAGCACACAGGGCTCCTTTACAACCATGCTTAGCTCAAACTCAAACCTTTCCAAAACAAACCAGACAGTCCTGATAACCAGCCAAAGCCCAAACCACCTTCCAAAAGCCACCATTTAGGACAAAACCCACAACTTGCAACACCCTTTTCTTCCTGAAACGCAGACAGAGCAGCGCTTCAAGCATCTTTCGTGCACCCTTTATACAACTTGGGTTGCCACACCATCAATCATCATTGGTGCCGATTTTTGGCGCTGGACAAGATCTTGCTTGTGGTAGTGAAAAGCGACCTCCTTCAGCATCTTGGCTCCTTCGTCCTTTTGCAACTCCTGTTTCACTTGAGATTAGAGACCTGCCCAATATGCCAGGAAAGAACAAGCAATGAAGCAAAGCACACTCACAGTAGGAGATTTAACTATACTCTTTTTTTTCAAAACAAACAGCATTCCTGGCTCTCCAAAGAGTCCAGTAAACCACAACCAGATCAACCCCATAGAGTTTCCCCCCTTTTGCTAATGAATTTATTAGTGCAACATCAGTAGGGCTCAAGGAACAAGGCCTATGGCTCACCCCAAAACTTCTCCAATCAGACTACACACGTACTTGGATAGGACCACCCAAAAAAGAGGTGCTCGATACTTTCCTTATCATCAGATGGGTCGCTTCCAGTACTTGGATGGGTATTTCACAATTGCATATATATAATATTCTTGCAGAGAAACGATATTTCTCTTTGTTCCTTTTTAAGTTCAGCATATTATTCAAATTTAGCTCTTTCTCGAAACTGTAAAATTTTAATTGGTGTTTCTTTAGTATTTTGTATGAAATAGTTCTGATTCAAATGGATATTTAATGTGCTCCTTCACAGATCATGATCATATAGATCCCAAAAGTTTCAAATTGGAGTATTTCTATTCCCATTTATCTGATGGTACCACTGTTTGCATCTAATAATGTTGATTTTCTTTCAGCGATTTTTAATTTTGTGCTAGAAGGGAATGTGCTCAAGGCCATAGAGCTGACAGAAGAACTGGCACCTAGCTTGCTGGAGAATGATATGGATCTACATTTTGATCTTTTAAGCCTTCACTTCATTGAACTAGTTCGTTCCAGAAAATGGTGAGTTTTGGGAAATTTAATTAGGAGGGAAAATATTGTTACTTTTTTAATTAACCTGGTTGTTTTGACTGACAGCGCAGAAGCTGTTGAGTTTGGCCGGGAAAAGTTGACATCGTTTGGGAAAGTTCCCAAGTGTGTTGAGAAACTCGAGGTACTTTTTTCCTTAAACCTGCGTCTTGTGACCTGTCTGGCAGTTAAAACAGAATTTCTTTTAACTTAGAAGACTGAGGGACTGATTATGGGTTTCAGATGGTTTTTATATTATGGAAGGTTATTTAAATCAATTTTTCATTATATAGGACTTTATGGCCCTCCTGGCTTATGAAGAGCCAGAGAAGTCACCTATGTTTCATCTACTAAGCCCAGAGTACAGACAAAATGTTGCAGATAGCTTGAATCGGGCTGTCCTTGGTACGTTTAAAGATATAATGTTTAGCTCCTGCCATCGCAACATCTTTTCCCATGATCTGATTATGATCTTCCTCTATAATCAATGACAGCACATGCTAACCTGCCGGCATATTCATCACTGGAGAGAGTGGTACAACAAGCAACTGTGGTTAGACAATACCTGCAGCAGGAAGTTGGCAAGGTAACATCTCTAAGTACTTATCGGCTATTGATTCAAAATCATATACTGCTAAAAAAACTCATTTTTAATTTCTGTTCACTGCGCAATGTCTTCTGGTGATGCTATATGGTGTTCATTTTAGAGGACGGCCTATACAAATTTTGTTCTCAGAAGTTCTTCTGCTGACCAGTTCACTTGAATTCAGAAATTTACTATTGCCTTTTTTTACGTATTGCTGCACACTTGACATTTGGAACTCTTGGAGCAGGATTCTTACCCACCATTCTCTTTGAAGGCCTTTCTGAGCAAGTAAAGGCATTATCCACAATTGGCGCCTGTACCCCTACAGAGTGCATAAACGATGAAACAGTTTATACAACTCACAGAATGGACTTCTCAGGCACCTTGTTTGCAGTTGCAATGGTGTGTGTGCTTTGAAAGAGCGATGACGTTGTATGTGTTCTGTTTCCTTTGTGATTTATATTCTGTTTCCCGTGTCTCCACCTTAGGCATAGCCGCATAGCAAAAGCATGTACATATGACCCGTTGAGCTATTCTGCGCGTTCGTTGCGTGAGCTCGGTTTGAGCCGGCTTGTTGTGACTATGGGTGTAATTGTTTGTCCGCATGGCCTTCCAGTTGCATTGCCGCATGTGCACTTGTCACTTGAGCAGTGCAGGGGGGCAGGCGTAGGCTGAAATGGATGCGTTACGGTTGTTAGTTGGGCTGATGGTGTCTTTGGTTGGCATATATGAAAATATAATTGCAATTAAAGTACTAAAACTATGTTTTTTCCTAATACGATTTAATGTGTCTTAAATAGAAGTATATCTTAAGTATGCATTAATATAGTTTGAAATAGTTTAACAGTGTGACATGCGCTGAACACTCGCTAACGACATGATTGGATTGGCCTCGTTGGCAAGGCAGCTTGATTCGATTTTTTTTTTATGCATCAATTCTTCAAGTACAAGCTTTAGTATACGCACAAACACACACTGAATTCATGACGCACGCTAAGTATAAGCTAATTTGCAACTTTTATGTCTAAGAAGCACACAGGTATGCTCATGGATGAGATGTATCCGAAGACCACCTGGCTTCAAATGTAACTTGCATGTTTGTCGTGTCTGACCATTGTACAATATCTACGCTTGTGTCTGATCATTGTGCAATATCTACGCTTGAGGCCTTTGATTATTGTGCAATATTTTTTTTGAAACGAACTAGACATAGCTTGCCGATTATATTAAAAAAAAAATCTAGACTGGACGGAACAACCAACAACACCGCGCAAATTACAAAACCTCTTCATTACTGCGACCAATTACAATTTTTTTTGAAACAAACCAAGCTTGAGGTCTCTGATTATTGTGCAATATTTACACTTGAGGTTCGGTCATTGATATATATTACATTTTTTCTTTAGTTTCGACTACTTTGAAACAAAATGGTTATATATTAATGGGAGGAGTTAGTGATACTGATGGTTTGGTCACCATTAGCAAAGAGATTCTGTAAAGAGAACCGCAGAGGGCAAAAACAGAACAAAAGGGAAAAGTTCTCATTCGAGAATCAAACAACGGAGGAGTGCTGGTTTCTTTAGCTCAGCGTCGCGAACGTGAACAACAGGACTGATGCAAAGCTGGCGGTAAAAGTTTGAGAAATGTGACATGGGTGCAAGCGGCGGCGGCAAACAAATTGTAATTGCTTATTACCAGCATCTCTTTTTCGCCTCGGGGAGTGAACGAACCGAGAGATTTCGGCGATCCATCGAAGTCAGCGAATCGAGTTCTTCCGTAGCTTTCAGGGTTCTTCAACCGTTAGTGTTGCTGCCAGCTTGTGAAATTGTGACGTCGCTGTGCCTGCTCTTTTTTTCTGAGACTTTGTTCCGCCTGTTCCTCTATAAATAGAGGATGGCGTGTTCCTCGTCTTCCTGGTAAGCTCATGAGCCACCACCACGAGCCACTTAGTGCAATCTTAATTTTCTTTGTTTCAACAACTGAACATGGTATCGACTCCTTCCTCTTTCTTCGTCGATTAAACTTTTTACCACTGTAGTCATGTTTGGTTAGTTGTTCGTATGTTGATGTACTCTGTTGGTCGGGAAGAACTTTGGCATGCATGAGTATATTTGTACCCTTCGGAAATGATTTTATAGAGTTGCTCAGGATAAAGCTGGTGTTTTCAGCTACCTGGATTGCTTAAATTTCGAATGCTACACTTAGCTGTTAGTTACGGTCAGCTTGGCATCTTAAATATGAAAAAAATCTATCTGCAAGTTTCCTTTTGCTCAACCCGTCAATGGTTTGCTCGCCAGGTTTGGCAGAAGCCAGATGCATAGATCTTATACCTTAGCTTAACATCAACAGAGCATGCGTGTTCGTTCATGCAAAGTGCAGTAAGTTAGAAGGGTGGAATAGATTGATTAGAGTGATCAGGGATGGAGCAACATCATGAGCTTAATATTGTGATTCTTTTTACATTAAGGAAACACAATCCAGCCTCAACACTCGCATGTGGTATTTTGGCTCATTTTACCAGCTTACATAGCACTTATTACTTAGACTATATAGCCGAAACAATCCCAGACCAAAAACTAATATTGTGGTTTTAGTTGTCTGTTACCTTTCTATGCAAAATCTCAACGTGTTCGTGCTTGACAGAGCTTCAGAGGCTCCGCCGGGAGGAATTTTATGACGGTCGGGCCTTGGGGAGGTCTAGGAGGAGATCCTTGGAACGATGGTGCTAACTCCGCGGTGCGCCAGATCATCATCACTCATGGTGCAGCAATTGATTCCATACAGATCGAGTATGATCTGAAAGGAGGCGCAGTCTGGTCAGAGAAGCATGGGACTAGTGGTGGAGGCTCAAAAACAGATCAGGTTCGGTTGCTAATTTCCTACAAGTCTGCTATGAGCCCATGACATTTGAAACCTAAACATATAGATGGAAACAATAGTACTATCTCCATTCTGGTTGTCACCGGCTAGTTCATTTTTAACTTAAAAAAGCGTTAGAAAAACGGAGACAGTATTAGTTATACATAACATGGCAGTATCGCAAAGATTCTCTATTTGTGCAACTTGGTACTGTATTCCGTGTTGTTTGGATACTTGATAGTGACATAAAACACCTGAGGCGGAAACGAAAGCTGACATTGTTGGTTCTCTAGAAGAGTATATATGCGTTCAGTTTTCTTATGGTGCAGGAATTAAACAAAACATCACTTTTTGTACACTTAGACAATGCTAATATTTGACTGTACAGTTGCAATTCAGTCAATAGTCGAGTAAAGCACTTTAGTTTTCCTGATACAACGTCACAGCGCAATGCTACCATTAAATAGGTATATATTTTTACTACAGGTGAAACTAGACTACCCTCAGGAAGTTCTTACATCTATCAGTGGCTGCTATGGTGCAGTGGGAGCTTCAGTTGTCATCAGATCACTAACCTTTGAGAGCAACTGTTCCAAGTACGGGCCTTTTGGCACTGAGCAGGGAACATCCTTCTCACTCCCGGTGTCTAGCGGCAAGATCGTCGGCTTTCATGGGCGATCTGGGTCTTGCCTCCACTCCATAGGCTGCCATCTCAACAAAGAGAGCAACACTAAGCTGTCAAAAAATGCACCATCTGCGCTTCGGAGCATCACAAAATCTTATGACAGGAACGGTCACCGGTATGCAGATAGCAGTGCTGGATATGACATGGTTCTTGCGGTGAAGGACAGAGGTGACAACTACAATGTTCTGACCACCAGTCTTCCGAAAGAGCAGTATCCTAACCAATCTCAGATGAACAAGGTATCACCAACTGAGCATGTTATAACTTTTTTTAATGGATGCGTTTCCTATGATATTCTTTTTTTAGTTACAAAAAAATTGTAGATCCAACAGCCATTCAGAATTTCAGACTGAATTTTACACTGCAGATGGTATCACTTCCTAGTTTCTACTCGGATAATGGATCCATAACTATTAGCACTCCAGTGAGATTTGGTCCCTGGGGTGGAAACAGTGGCACCATATTTGATGATGGAATATACACCGGTGTCCGACAAATTAATTTAACGCGGGGGCTAGGAATATCCTCCATTAAGGTTCTCTATGATCGCAATGGTCAGGCGATATGGGGTGACAAGCGTGGAGTCAGTGGGGGAGCTAGACCTGAAAAGGTGATGTAGTCTTGGAGTTTCAGCGCCAGTGGTTATTTGGTTCTCAGTTACATATTAACACCAAAGCTAGTATATGTTAACATGGGAATTTTGCTTGGCAGGTTGTATTCGATTTTCCATCAGAGATTTTGACTCATATAACCGGTTACTTTGGCTCAACGATGATCATGGGCCCAACGGTGATCAAATCACTCACATTCCACACGACGAAGAAGAGCCATGGGCCATTTGGGGACGAACATGGCACCTTCTTCTCCAGCTGTTTGACTGATGGAAGGATAGTAGGATTCCATGGCAGGGCAGGATGGTACATCGACAGCATTGGAGTTCATGTTCTGGAAGGAAAGGTTTTGTCGCAGAGAGTTAACGCTGAATTAGCCAATGCGAGCCCTTCTCGACAGTCGGATATGCTTTCACTAGCACGAAGGGAAATTGGAGATGAGGTAAGCAATTCCTTCGACAGAAATATATGTTAATGCAAGCAGTGTTAGCACTGATAATAAAAAAAATGTGTTTGGGTTTGAATTTTGCTGTAGGTTACATATGGTGTGGTGAAAGAACCAATACCAATAGGTCCGGGACCATGGGGTGGGGATGGAGGCAAGCAATGGGATGATGGCGTGTACACTGGTGTCAAACAAATCTACATCATGAGAACCGATTTCATCGGGTCTATTCAGATCGAGTATGACAGGAGTGGACAATCCATCTGGTCCACCAAGCATGGAAATGGTGGTCAGATAACACACAGGGTAAGTTCGTTGTGAGCAAAATCCAAATCACGCGGTGGCAGTGCAATACACACAGATCAGTTTCTTAATTTTCTTTTCTTTCATTGAAAATCTTGTTTATGAAAAATAATGAAAATCTTTCCTTTAAAAAAAAAGAATGTGAAAGTGCTATACAATTTTATGTACAGGTTTCTCATTAAAACTAACTGACACTGTGCAGATCAAGCTGGACTACCCACACGAGGTCCTGACCTGCATCTACGGCTACTACAACACCTGCGTGGAGGAAGGGCCCAGAGTCCTAAGATCCATCACCCTGGTCAGCAGCCGAGGGAAGTACGGCCCGTTCGGCGACGAGGTCGGGGCCTACTTCACCTCCGCTACGACGGAGGGGAAGGTGGTCGGCTTCCATGGCCGGAGCAGTCTGTACTTGGACGCCATTGGGGTGCACATGCAGCACTGGCTGGGAGACGTGAAAACCACCAGCAGCGCTTCCAATTCCAAGTACTACATCTCCAGGTACCTGTTCTGAGCCCGGTTGCTCTCCTGCGACGACCCAGCCAGTGTCGTCAATTGAGGACTGTGAAGCTGGTAAATGTTTGAAGCTGAGTGTTTTTCTCTGTACGCGGCGGCGAGTTCAGTTAGCGGTCTGTTTGTTCTCTTACCAGTAGTCGTTTGCTGTTGAGGAACCATTGTGTGGTTCGTGTATTCAAAATCTGTCTGGTTTGGAGCATGGAGCACTGTCGGTCTCTGCATTGAGCACCATTTGTTAAAAAGAATTTGTCACTAGACATCTATCAATCCTTTCCACTGTGCCATTATTCAGTGCCGGTGTTTGGTTCTTTCTGAGATGGCAAGGTTTCCTTAGATTTAAGCCCAGTGGCCATCTTGGCAGGGGCGGCATTGAAAAAGCTAGAGATTCAGAGAACCAAGCGGTGAAGTGGGCGAGGCAGAACAGAAACATCCTCTCCGAGCTGAACTGAAAGTGTGCACTGAGCCACTGACACGGAACCACAGACCAAGTTGCAGAGCAGAAAGTAGGAAAGGACGGTCGAGGCTCTCTCTATCCAAATGGACCATAGAACAGATGCTCGGTGTTTCTCCAACAAGACAACTAATGGCGTGGCCCAGTTGTGTTTTAACTAGCGAAATGCCGGTGGTGATTCAGTCGGCGTTTCCAGCTAATGGAAACAGAGACAGGCGAGCCGTCGGTTTCTGGATACGCCTGTTATATTAAACAAGTGAAGCATGCGTAATTTCCCTGGTGCATGAACCCTCTCCCCGTGCTGTCTACGCACGCACATTTGCTTGTTCTGATCGTGCCGTGGGAAGAGCCACGAGGAATGGATGATGGAGTCAACTCTGCCGCATGTGATGTGCCTGCCCTGCCTGATGTGCTAGCTCTCTCCCTCCTCGATGTACGTCTCATGTCATGCCACCAGTCACTGAGCTAGTGATGAGCTGTTCCAAACTGAGCCAAGCCATCTTTGTGTGATCTGCTACTGCGATAACAGCAGGGTGCCCCACTAGGCACGCACGGCCACGAGTGCAAACTCTCGTCGTCGTCGTCGTCGTCGTCGCGGCGCACCGGCCAGCCTTCCACCTTAAAGCGAGCCGATCCGGAGCCACTGCCGCCGGCGCGGCGCACGCTGACACAGTGACATGTCTCACGATCACCGCCTTGTTGCCAGTCAGCTTTTTGAATGAGATCGCAATCGCCGCCGCCGCCGCCATATCTTCCATGGTAGTACTACATCCAAATTATGGGCCGGGAGCGAAGCTGTGGAGGAGGGAAAGGAAAAAAAAAAAAAAAAACGAGATGCGAGAGAAAGGCGGCAGGATCGGCCACTGCTCGATCAGACTAATGCCGTGGCCACTAAACTTGTTTGGCTCCTGTGGCAGGGTGACAACCAAAGGACCGCAAGGTTCAGTGCATGCCATGCCCCTTTTCTCGTTTATTTTCGTGACAGCTAGTTTCACCGCATCATCAGCGAAACCTCAAGATGGAGGGGGTGCATGTGAGATTTTGGAGTACTAGCTAGCATGTTTCTCTTTTCTATTAAGAGCTTCGAACCACACATTACCTACCACCTCCAAATTCATTACATTATCATACGACCACGTTATTTGTTGTCCAATCGTTATTTTTTTTAAAAAAAATGAGACCAACCAAGGAGGAGCTGAGCTATACGGTTTTTCATTACCATTAAAAAAATAGACACCCAGATTCGAATGTGAGAGGATTCGAACTTGGATGGTTAGGTGTATAGCCACTCCTCCCACTTAACTAGTTAAGACAAGCTCACTTGCTGATCGTTAAATTTTACAACAGGCTTTTACCATATATTTAGATGCATATGCGAAGTGCAAATAGAAAAAAAAAGCATTTTCTACGTTAAAAAAAACTTTTGTGCACCTGGCTCCAGACACTATTTAGTTCATCAATACGAAGCGTTCGTTACACGGGCTAGTAATTAGTGTGGAAATTTTTTCTATCTTGACATTTGTTCATCCCCTTAAGAATCAAATCAAGCAGGCAGCGCCACCCCCCCCCCCCCCCCCCCCCCCCCAATGGAGCCCAAGCCGACCCTCACGCTGGTCGGCAGATGTGAGTCAGCAGGCCCGGAGATCTCTCAACTGGTCCGATCCACGCAAGTTGCGATATACACCATCTCCTCCCTCCGCCGGCCACTTGCATCTCGCATTTAATTTGTTGCTGCCCGAACAGGGATAGATCGCCGTCGCTTTAGGCCGGATCGACAAGGAGATTGCTGCCTCTCGCGCCCTGGTTGATCATCACATCAAGCAAGGCTGATGCATGAAGCAATTAGCGCTGTGTTCCTGCCCTGCCCGCCGGTCGCAGCGCAAGCAGCCACGAAGGCACGAACTGCCTGCCAAAGTGCCCAATCTTAGGGACCTCGGCCGGCGCCTTTTCTTTTCTTTTCTTCACGGTGGCTGCGGCCTGCGGCCTGCGGCGATCGATCGGTCTCGCGCTCGCCTGCCGCCTGGCCTGCCACCTTAAAGCGAGCCACTGCCGGGCGCACGCTGACACGGTGACATGCCTCATGATCACCGCCTTGTTGCCAGTCGCTAGTGCTGCCTGCAGCTTGCGCAGTCTCAGCTTTTTTTTTTTTTTTGACGAGATCGCAATCGCCGCCGCCGCTGCCATATCTTCCTTGGCAGTTCCAAATGATGGGAGCGAAGCTGTGGAGGGGGGAAAAATGAGATACGAGAGAAAGCCGGCAGGATCGGCCACTGCTTGATCACACTGATGCGAGCCAGCCTCCAGTGCCCCGTGAGGCCGTGGCCAGTAACTTGTTAGGCTATCTCCACGGGACTCCCTAGCGCTACTGTAGACACGAGCCAGCCTCCAGTGCCCCGTGAGGCCGTGGCCAGTAACTTGTTAGGCTATCTCCACGGGACTCCCTAGCGCTACTGTAGACAGAGAAGAGAGTAGTTGAAATAATGAATAGATAAATATTTTAGGCAATGGGTCGGGAACGGTCTTAGGCTCCTGTGCATGGGTGACAACCAAAAAGACTGCAAGGTTCAGTCAATGCATGCATGTTTTTTCTCTTTTCTACATTAAAAAAATATTTTTGTGCACTGGCTCTAGAACGCTGTTAGTTGTTTCTATCTCGGCATTTGTTCGTTCATTCGCTTAAGAAATTGTTAATCTTCGCCTCGCTCACTTGTTCGTACTCTTAACGTGGTATTCATACAGATATTTTATTATTATCTTTTTCTGATCGACTCTAGCTACCTACTGCTTCCTCCGTCCCAGAAAATAAGTCGTTCCGAATTTGTTCTAAGTCAAACTTTATAAAATTTAACTAAATTTATAAAGAAATATATCGTCATTTACATAATCAAATTGATACCTAATGAAAATATACGTGACAAGGAATCTAACAATACTTATTTGGTACTATAAACATTTACACTTTTTCGTATAAATTTGATCAAACTTTAGAAAATTTGACTTAAGACAATTCTGGGACGGAGAGAGTATATCGCTGACATAATTCTCCGGTCAGTTGTATATATCTCCTAGTGTGTTCGCCAATTGGCACACACCAGCTTGGGACAGATGCGACTGTGGCCGTGTCGACCTACCTTTTGAGTCGGCACAGCACGGGCAACAAGATGGATCGATATACATTCTGAAAATCGTGATCCCTATCGGAAGCTGTACTTGCCCCGGGCAAAACTGACGGATAAGGCTTCTTTATTCGTGGCCTTCGTTCGTTCTCCCCGGCCCTAGCTATATCGACACTGCTGCCGGTATCAGATCTCTGGACCGATCGATCTGCACTCAAGTTGCGTCGCCGACCGTGGAAATCGGAATGGATCGGCGGTGGTGCCCATCTGCACGTCGCTCCGGCGATCCGATCCGATGCTCCGGTCCGATCGTTCATGGCCGATATATGCGTGCATGGCCGCCTCCTGTCTCTGGATCGAGAAAGCTGACGCGTACAGGAAGGAGTACTGGATAGGCAGGCGCGCACCACCGTGCATGCAGACACGTGGATGTGAGTCGATCTCCATTGCTCCGATCCATTCCATTCGCGGTCCTCCCCCACTTGAACCTTTCAGATCGATCGACCGGCCGGTGGTATGGCTGGCAGCACGACATGTGAGGCGGCGAGATCAGATCGTCCCTGCCGATACGGGTCCAAATCTTCGTCGAAAGCTAGCTCTTTTGGGATTTGATCGACGTGCGGCGGCCGGATCGCCATGGATATAATGCTGCAGAGGGGGTCATCGACTCACCGTCGTCACTCATCAAATCATCAGCGTACGTACGACGCGCAGCAACAGGCGGCGGCGGCATCAGCATGCTGTGGCGCCATGCGCGCCGGTTGATGAAAGCGGGAGCACGCGTGCTGGACGGAGGAGCTAAAAGCTCCGATCCATGACGCGATGGCCGCCGCTGCCTTGGCTTATCGGCATCGTCGCCGCCGTCGGTGGAGCCCGCCGGCCCTGTACGTTGGGCACGCTGGCACCGGATAACCCCGATCCTTCTGTCTGCTCTGCACTGCTGCTGCTGCTGCACCATAACCGGCGTTAGTCGGTCCGAGCACGATGCAGCAGTGAGTTTCGAGAATCCACGCCGTTCACATGGCGCACTGTTTGTTTGAGCCGGCCGGGCCCGGGCCCTGCCGGCACCTGCAACTAAAGCGCCGCCGGCCAGGCCAGATCGCCTTTGATTTTGCCGATTACAGCCTCCACCACGCCACCGCAAGCAAAATTGTGCCCAGCACCTGCACCGCGCACAGGGGAAACACGATGGGCATAGTCGTGGGCTGCAGCACCGCAATTCTTTGCGGAATATGCTCATCAGGCTGTCGCAGAAATGTTTACACAGACCCATCCATGCATCCTGCGCTCCTGCCCCGGTGCCCCCGGCCCATCTATCACCACAACGCCGGACACGGCGCCCGGCGGATCGGAAGGTTCCGTCCGCATCCGCACCAGCACGCGGATTTCGCCGCCGTCGTCATCCCCCGTAGCGGCTGTCGCTTGCCGAACGGTTGGGCGCGCGCGCGGCCCCCGCAAACGGCCGCGCCGACGACGGGCGGGACGGCGACACGAGTCGACTCGGATGGCGCCTCGATCGGTGACCAGGTCTGCTGGTGGCGGGGCCGCGGGTGCCGGGGGCGGCGGCAAGTGACGCCTCGCTTTCGGTCTCCAGGGGCGCTGACCGCGGGTCAGCGAGCAGCCACGTACTCGGCGACGTGGACGCGCGTGGACTCGGCGACGACCCGGTCGTGACAGACAGACAGACAGACAGCTCGCTAAGCACATTCTTTGCGTGGATGATGACGATTAGTTAATTTCTCCGGTCATTAGCCACTGCGGTGTGCGCTTTCCAGCGTTCCGTGGAGTCCCAGGCGGGCGGGCAGTTTGGTCGTGTCAACTCAAATCGGGCCTTTTTGACCATATGTTTGTTGGGGGTTGTGATAAACACGGTGACGATGGTAATAATTACTTTAGGTTCGGCTGCTTGTTTGCTTCTTCAGTGGTCCAGCTCAGATCAATGGAAATTATTTGTGGTTATGGAACTAGTAGTACTAATAATAACAAGTATGAAGTATGAACACACAGGACCGAATATAAATATCCCCTTTGCTCGTCAGTCGCCTTAGAATACCAGTCTTAATGGACCAACAGTGCCGTGATGGCTTGATAACGATTACATGAATCAAGCTTCTTCGCAAAGAAAAAAAATAACAGAAAAATGTTTTTAAAAATGTATGTTGGGGGGACACAGATATTTTGAGTGCTGATGAAACCCAACCCGACAACATGTAGAGTGGAGTTCATGTGTAAGTTTTCCCATTTAACCCTCGATAAAAGATACGAGGAAGCGGATGGAAAGACTAAGCTTTGATCAGCCTAGCACATATTTCTCATTGGTACTCAGAAGATGATGAAGACGAGATAGAAGCTAGAGACTAGGCTAGGGAGACTAGGGCATTTCTTGCTACCTAAGTAGAGTAGGTAAGAAGAATTGCGTAAAGAATTTACTTTTTTTGCAAAACATGGCGCACCTTCGTGAGAAAATAAAATCATTAAATTTTAGAATAAATCTAGGAAAATGCGAGTGCCTATGACAATGAGGGAACTTACATCCTCTCCCTATGAACACCTTCGTGAAAAACAAAACCACCTATGCTAAATCGACGATTTAAATTTGGGTGGATAGGTTCCAAAAAAAACCTAACCACATAGCTAAACTACGCTCAAATCATACCTACATAATTTACTGCTAGAAGGATAAAAACATATAGTGTTGGAAGGAATATTACGTACTAAATGGACAATCTAGATTCACATTGATCTTACAGAAGTGTTTTTTTGTGTAGGAATTTTGTAGTGTGGTATTCGCATGGACTAATATTTGCATGTGTGGATATTATTAGCCATAAAACATCTACGGAAGACATCAATAGATGGTTGTTCTAGTGAACGGCGACATGGCTTCTGATTTTATGAACTCACCGATGGATAGCCTGCATATTTAGATAAACTGAGTTAATGATGGTTGGTGGGCTTCATTTATATAGGTTATATAGATGATTAAAATTATTGTGTGAAGGGGAATATTTAATTGCCATTTCCAAATTATAGTTCATTCTAACATTGGTTAAGCCAAACTTTAAAATATGACCAAATTTATAGAAAAAGACATTAACATCTATAATATCAAATTAAATACATTTAATCCACCATTAGTGATATTGTACGTGTTTATTTGGCATTGTATACGTCAATATTATGTTTTATGAAAAACTTAGTCTGTCAGAGTTAGTAATGTCTGTGTGCGTGCATGTGTGAGCGTATGCGTTTGTATTATGTTTCTCAAAAAAAAAAGAGATATAGTATAACTCAAATGATAATACGGTAATCTTTTGTTGGGCTCCGTGACGATATACAGTTTTCGACAAAAAGAACTTTCTTTCTCAAGAGATCATACCAAATCTTAGGAATCGAAAAATTATCCTACCTACATCTGAAAAGGCGACCAGTTTGGCCATCGCTCACATATCTTTGAGAAAAAAAAAAGCATACCGTAGGAGAGAACTTCTAGATGAGAGGGCAAAAAAAGAAAAATGTAATGATTAAAGTACAACTAAGCTCAAAAGCACATCATCGTTAAAGAAAGAAAATATAGTTTTTCCAAGAGATCTGATCGATTTCCAGATCATCTCAGTAATAAAAAACGAAATATATCTAAATTTCAAAAGGCAGTCAAATTTGGCCATTAGCCACATATCTCTGGAAAAGGTATAACAAAGGAGTACAGATACAACTACTAATTGTCGTCATTAGCAGATCATTTGGTCCAGAGATCTAGATAATAACACACATCTCTCACAATAATATGGTCATCGAGCGGTACAGCTAGTTAGCTCATGTGAAAAGCTGAATTAGTCGTAGATGGAGAGGTAATAATTTACGACGATCCATAAAGTTTCTGGAAGACATGCGAGCATGAATCGGTTGTGCGTGCAAGCAAGTGGACGTTACAAAACAAAAGTCGCTTCTCTTCTGGAATTGTTTTTTGCACGTGTTGTTGTTGCATTAATAGTGGGCGGCCCGACCCACACGTACTGCAGCCTCCAGGTCCAGTGGTTCGGTTCGATCCAGCGCTGGCGCCACATGAGCTGGGCATGCGTGGACGGCCCCGCCGGATTCGCATGATGAGGGACGAGATCTCAGTTCCAGGTATGTATGATGCTCTACTGGATTTGTTTCGCATATAATATTTTGAGATCTGGTACAGCCTCCAACCAATTGTCCATTTGTATACTAGAATGCATGCCTACTACTGTTTTGACTTTCAGGTATGTACATTGCATTTATATTTGTGCAACCGGCCACAACGGTTTGCTGCTTCTTAAGTGTGTGTATGAATCGTCCGAAAAAAAAAAACATTTTACTTTGTACGGAGTACGTCTTAATGTAGTCGTGATAACAAGAATTCTGTCTATACTAGTCAACAACCCTTGCGGGTCTCAGGAGACATATACTGTATGATAAAATTTAATAGTGATAGAAGTTGGTAATTTATAATTTATAATATATATATGCAATTTATTTTTTAATAATAGCATATGTTGGTAATTACTAATTAAACACATGTTTGTATATTTTAGTTAGTCTTTTATAATAGTAGATGCGCGAGTAATTTAAATATACACTTAAACATGTTATTCTAAATTGTCTCTAAATAGTAGGAAATGTGGATAAGCTATATACAAATTTAATTTGTTATTTTAGATTATCTACTTTAAGAGCAGACATGGGTAACCTAGATACAAATTTAGAGGGGCATTTCATATTATCTTTCATAATAACACGGTTGGGTAATTTAGACGCAGATTTAGAAGACTAATTCATGCCGTTTTCACAATTGCAATGGTGGATAATTATTTAGAAATAAAAGAAAAATAGATCTACGATTTATATTTTTTCTTAGTGTGTTTTATGATAATTAATATTGATATGGCAAAAGAGCCTCCAGTTGTAGTAAGATTTACATTTTCATCGTGAGGGGAAACAATGAAATAAAATGTTCTGAAATGAAACACGTACATTCGACCCCAGATCTAATGAAAGCGCTTATGTTATCCAAATCTAGCCACGCAGCTAGAGTGGGCATATCAGTGTCGCTAATTTGTGTAGTACATGGCAGTGCACATATGTACATACGTACCTGCCTAAAGAGAAATAATCAACGAATTATTAAAGCGGTCGTTATTTAATCTAGTTCTTTTTCCGGAACAAGTTGTTCACCACCTGTGATCGACTAGCTAAGCAAACCATTTGTTGCATCTTTGGATGATTTGTTTAAGGGTGTCGCTAAAAAGTGCTGTACTAGATTATATAGTCACGCGCAACATCGATCCCTTTATACCTTTTTGTGGTTTGTTTGTATATCAGCTGGCCGGGGTCACGAACGCGAACTGCACTGCGGGTGCATTCTAAGTATGTGTGTGTTAGGTCCGGCACGCGCTTGGCCAACCAAATCACGTTTTGGTGGCACGCAAATCCCCCCAAAATCTGCCTGAGAAGGACTAGTGTACCGGCACGAATGATCTAGCTCGGATAGGCAGGGTTAGTCATGTGTCGTCGATTGTGTTGTCCGCTAATTAACAACAATTAATCCATGCATCGCCGTGGGAGAGATGCATGGTTCGGTGTGTGTGCTGTGTGATTCATCAGATTCTTTCATTATTCATTTGTTCTTTCTTCCCACGTCCTTTTCCCGGTGAACAGCGTTAATAATAGTGGACTGGCTAGTGGGCATGTATGTGTCGGTTCAGTACGGTGGTACACTGGTAATGGACCCATTATTTAACGCGTAGATCGGTACACATATGCCGCCTTGCCTGGCCCCACACAACGGCGACGTAGTACTACGTGCGTGCGTGCACCAAATTTAGGCGTAGTACGTCACAGGACTGGTACACGCATGCATGCCGCATTCATTTGGTTTGTCTCTATTCAGTTGCCACTTAGGATCCGCTTAGGACCGCTTTGATACCAGTATCTGACCGGGTTGTGATTAGTAACTTGTAAAGCTAATAGCAATGCTCTATTCTCCTTATGTTTAGCGTGCACACACACTTCGATGTCATGCTGGTTGAATGTTGATAGTACGTCTCTATACATGTCGGAAAGGTGGCAAACAGCGGCTCTGTTTAGTACCCCAAATTTCTTCCAAAATTCACTATGCAAAAAGAAGATTTCCCGTCACATCAAAATGCCGGCACATGCATGGAATACTAAATGTAGATGAAATAAAAAAATAATTGCACAGTTTAGATGTACTTTGCGAGACGAATCTTTTGAGCCTAGTTAGACCATAGTAGGACAATATTTACCACAAACAAACGAAAAGTGCTACAGTGATTCTACAGTGCTTTTCAGTTCGAAACAGTATTTTTTTCAACCATCTAAACACACCCAGCATGGGGGGTAACCAGAAAAAAACGTACCCCGACCCCGACGGCCGATATTGCAGAGATATCCCACATGACATGACATCTTTACGTTCGTCTCGACACGGCCGGGTTCATTCCAATCAACGCACGGCATGCAGCTCGTACGTGGGATAGCTTGTACAGGTAACCAAAGGATTTGATCGTTGAGATGCGCGAGTTCGCGCGTCAGCTGGTCGCCATGAGGCTGACCCCAATGGGACTCTTCGTTTCCTTCCTCAAAACACTATTCCAACTATTTTTCTCTCTGTCTACAGTGTTAAACAGTGCAAAACAGTGTTTTGAGGAACCCATATAGACCTCCCCATTAGGGTCAGCCTGACGCCATACAAATCATGCACATGCGTGCGTGACGTCGTTGGCGGAGGGTTTCGGCAAGAGATCGGCGTTTACGGCAGCAAGAACTGAGCACCGCTCGCAGATCTGCGGACCGGACAAGCCGAGGCATGCATCACGCATGTCGCAGATCCAATCCGTTCGTCCATCTCATGACCTCATCAGGCCTACTACATGCATCTGCTCACACGACACGACAGGGGTTGATCACCTCACCGGTCACATGCATGTTTCTGGCGAAACCATAGTGCCCCTTTGCATGAATTAAACTTCTATATACTAGGGTCCTCTTTGAAATATGGAAAAAACATCTTGTATTCCTGCAATTTTTTTTAAATTGAACTGTGTTTTCTGAAACTCCTACACGATTTCTGTTAAATTTCTGCATTTCAAATTACGAAGCATAGGAGGTAAATATTTAGAAAACTCGGTCAATTTTAGAAATATATTTGCATTGGTTCTTCAAAGAAAAAAAAAAGAGCTTTGACTGGATCTTAGTATTCAGTGAAATCCTCAAACATTATTTGTAACGGCAAGTTAAAAAATCCCTTTTTGAGCTAAAACCATGCATGACGGGTAAAATGTCCCCACATTTTTAAACGCCCTTTTTGGGGCTCCGTCCGAGCAGATCAGAGCGTGGACAAAATAAATTAATACGCCTTAAAGGACGCATTCCTCAACCACTGAGCCGTGTGGTGTGTCCTACAGACACCGTACGAAACAGTGCCTTAAATCGTGTCCAGTACCTCACCCCATGCATGGCGGTGCAAGGCAACTAGGCAAAACAATTCCGACGGTGTACCGCAAAACTTTCCGTTACCGGACGACTGCGAAAATTGAAAATCCGAAATTTTCTGGCTGATTTCGTTTTCAAATTTAAAAATTTAAAAAAAATTGTAAAAAGTTTCTAAAAAATTCTGAAAAAATATGATAAAAAACTAGATGCTTTTCTGAGCCATTAGTACTTGAAATCGTTCAAATCCAAATTGATTTGGTTGGTTAAATTGACATTTTGGTAAAATATGATTTGGTTTGTTGTTGTCGATCTATGGTCTAGATGGTTGTTGGTGTTGATTTGTGACATGAGCAGTAGGAAACCTAGGTTAGTGACGTTAATGCTATGGATTAGATGAATGTTGATGCTTATTCAAGTTGATCTATGCCGTAGGTGATTATTTATCAAGTGGATGCATGTGTGCGGTACTAAGCCCTAGGAGTAAACACTCGATTTGTTACTTCAATGTTAGGGATTTAAATGTTTGTTGATTAATGAAATAAAATATGAGTCATTTAAATGTTTGTTGTTGTCGATCTATGATCTAGAAAACTTAGCGATGTTATGTTTCTAATTGTTTGGTGGAGTTTCATATATTCTATGTACTATGAACTGTCAATGTACACATAATCGGGGAAAAATCTGCCAAAATTTCCAATTGTTACATATACACATAAATTTTTCAGTTTTTTCTCATCGTTTTCTTCATTTTCCGGTCAAAAACCACCGAATTCCGTCGGTTTTTTCCGGAATTCCGACCGAAAAGTTTCGGAATTCTGTTTTCGAATTTGATTTTGCCTCCCGTTTGGAAACAGCGGAATCCGACGGAATTCTGATTCCGGACCAAGCTGGGATTTTGGTTTCCATCGGAAGGGTAAACCCTGAAGGCAACCCATTGGCTGCGCCGTGGAATTTTCGTGCTGGCAGAGGCAGGCAGGCAGGCAGAAGAGGAGGATCGGAGCGGGAGGGGGACCGTGCATGTGTCTCCTTCTTGTCCCGTGATAATTGTGCCAGACAACGGCACGGCACCTCCAGCCCCAGCGCCAGCGCCGGACACGCCCCCGCCCCGACGCCGACGAGTCGACGACCGTCCACCGCGCGCGTGGTCACCGACATGTGTCGTCCTCACCGATCGATCCTTGCTTGCTGGGGCTTGGGCGAGCGATCGACGGGCGGCGTATGATGTACGTACGTGTAAATAAAGGCAGTGCGTACGTACTGTACGTAGCAGAGTATACGTACGTGCAGGCAGCCGTTATTAATGCTTTTTGGCAGCTTAATTAGGTTGGCGTCCCCCGACTGGCGCAGCGGCGTATCCCCCGGATTCAGCATCATCTCGGTGCAGCCGGCCGGGGACCTCAATTAAAACGCGTACCACACTGCCACGTACACGTGGCGGCACCGTGCGTGGCAGCATGCAGTACACGCAAGGCCCGGCCGGCTAGCTTCAAGCGTACTGATCCTGCCGGCACATCATCGACCAGACCGAGACGTACGTGGGCATGCACGCTCGAGCGTCGAGCGAAGGGAAGCCATCGACGTCGGACATGCAGCCGATCGAATCGCGCGAGCGCGCAGGGATCTCGATGGATCGATGGCGCGAATCCGGGCGGATCGTCGTCGTCCCGGCCGGCCGGCCCGCGCGCCGGGCTAGCTGGCCGCCACGCAGACGCTTCATTCCCGGTCGGTGGTCCTGGTCTGGACTGGACTGGACACATGCATGACACATCTCCACACCACCGCGCGCCGCACCGGGTGGACCACGGATGGATCGGAGCAGTACGTAAAATTGCTCCACGATCCATCGATCACCGATCGATGACGGTACGTACGCTCAACGTTCACCACGCGATCTCACGGACGTAGTACGCGGCCGGGGCACGGGAAATAAATTGACTCGACTCGACTCGCTGCCTCGCCACGTGCTGCACAGGCACACATGCTCGGTCCCTTTGGTTTGATGTCGACGTAACATGCCACGTTGCCACTCGTCGTATTCGGCGCGGCGCCAACGCGCCACGGTGTACTCGTGCATAGGTAAAGATCTGGTCTGCCTAGCTCTAGCTTCACTATCACGCTAGCTTCCCCCAGTACGTGACGCGACGACATTGCTTTCGGACCACCTTCGTTCCTTTTTATTTCCCCGGCGCCTGCGCGTTCGTCCCTACAAATTCCTCGCGCGCGCAAGCGAGCGGCACATGCTGTCCCCGTGCGCGGCAGCCTCGAATTAAACTCGTGCGAGAAATTAAAGAGATGGACGGCGGGAGCTGGATCGCCGGCCGATGATACCCTGACGCCATTGCTGATTGATCTTCTGTCCCTTGTGGAAAAAAAAGGGAGGGGAAGGGAAAGCGTGCTCGGCCTCCTCCTCTAGCTCGATCGATCATATATATCGGCCGCCATTTCCTTCGTCTCCCCCTCGTCAAGGCGTATCCAACCCCGCCACCATGTTTTGTTCCCGTCAACATGGCTTGCATCGGCAATTCGGCACGGCAGGGCGCCGCGGCGGCTTCCGATCGCCTCACGTCACCTAGAGTTAGTTTCAAATGAAAACCATGTCCTAGGGCCTCGAAACCATGGCTGAATTCTCTCTCTGTACACTACTCACTAGCTACCAGTAGTATCACTCTAGCGCCGACGACGAGCAGAAAGCGAAAAGGAGGCAAATCTTCGCGTGATCCTGTGCATGCAATCGATCCGGCCACTGACACTGTGCCAGGACGGGAGACAGCCGGCACTTTGGCGATTTCCTCGAAATGTGTTCTTCACACCGATCGGTCTGCCGTCTACGCCTATATACGGAGGTAGGGGGAAGAAATAAAGCCGCTGCGGCCGGTGTGAAGGCGATGGAGCGAACCAACGATGTGAATCCGTTTGTCAAAAAAAAAAAAAAAAACGATGTGAATCCAAGATGCTGACCACCATATCAACTGCATGCATCGATCGCTGCAACGGCCGGGTAGCTACTCACTCCATACCGCACGCTTCTCACGGAAGATTTGATTAGGGCCGTAGCACGTACTTTGGTAAATGCCTGCCTCGCCAGGAAAGCGCGGTGGATTTGGCGTGCATGCGTACTGCACTTGCGTGTTGATTTCTCTAGTCCTAGCTAGGTCAGATCGAGCGCTTTGCATGCAGAAGATGAAATGCACTGGCCGTGGGTTTTCTCCACACACCTGCATGCACGAGATGATGACGGACGGACGGACGGACGCGGCCTGAAAAGTTGGTCAAGATACGCAAAGCGGGACGAAGGATCTCCCTCTTTTGGTTCGTCTCCCTCGGCGCCGGGACTTCCTCCGGACGTTGCATTAAAAAACCAGGGCTCCACTTGAGAAAAAAGGGAGGGAAGCTAGCTAGCTCCACGGCTTGCCCATGGCGGCACACCGTTAATGCAGGGAGTTCTTCTTCTTTGCCAGGGACTCTGGACTCTTCCTTCCACAGCCCCAGCCCCCAGGTCAATTTGAACTATAACCACTCACATCCCTATCGCAGCAGCTGATGAAACTGAAGCCACCCTTTTGATTTTGGGGCAAGGGAGCAAAGAGAATTTCACCACAGCTTCCACCTTCTTCATTCCTTCCAGGCAGTAAAGCAGTAGCTGTCAGTCTCCTCCGTACCTTCTTTTGCTTGATGAGGTTCGTTCTTGGAGTGCAGAATATCTCTACTGCCCGGAGCGAGGAGGAGATCCTGAACCGATCGTCTCAGCGATTGCTGATAAGCAGGGCAGGCGCAGGATTCTTCCCAGCTAAGCGCACCGCCCAAAGTACCCCACTAGCTGGTCAGTCAATTAGTTAAAGAAATGGAATTGGGCTTGGGCGGCAAGTGATCAGGTCTCTGCGACGGCGAGCCGGAATGTCCATGAGTTGTTTATTCGCGGCCCCCCGGCCGGTCCATCCCGTCCGTGTCCGTGTTCCCTCCCCTGAGTCCCCTCGGCACATCGTCGTCCTCAGTCGTCACCCTAGCTACCTTTCCCCCCTCTCTCTCTCTCTCTCTCCCTCCTATCTTCCTCGGTCTCCTCCCTAATCGCCTTGTCTAATTTAATTCATTCCCCCGCTTCCACCACCACCAGTCCACCACACCACCCTCCCTCGCTCCTTCCCCCCCTCCAGCGCCACGCCCTATAAATACGCGCCACCTTCGCCGCCGCTGCACACACACCACTTCTTCATCCTTCATCTCTCGTCTTCTCCTCTCATCTCTCTCTGTCTCCTCCTGTAGTGCTCAGCAAGCTACTCCGTCATATCGTCCAAGAAACAAGCTCGATCACGTAGGGAGTGATCGAAAGAAAGGAAGGCTGCGGGCGCAGTAAGGCAATGGTGCGGTGCCTGGTGCTCATGCTGCTGTTCCTCATCTCCTCCCTCATCTCCACCGTGGGGCTGCCGGTGGAGCCGCCCGCGGAGCTGCTGCGGCTGCAGCTCGGCGACGTCGGCGGCGCCGGCCGCCTCAGCGTCGACGCGTCCGACGTCCAGGAGGCCTCGCGCGACTTCGGCGGCGGCCTCTCCCCGCGCGCCGAGCCGCCGCTGGCCGTGCTCCGCCCGCGCGGCGCCGGCGACGTGGCCGGCCTGGTCCGCGCCGCCTACGGCTCCGCGCGCGGGTTCCGCGTCTCGGCGCGCGGCCACGGCCACTCCATCAGCGGGCAGGCGCAGGCGCCCGGCGGCGTCGTGGTGGACATGAGCTCGGGCCACGGCCGGCCCGCCGGCGGCGCGTCGCGGGAGCGGGCGCGGGCATTGCCCGCCTACTCGCCCGCGCTGGGCGGGCACTACGTGGACGTGTGGGGCGGCGAGCTGTGGGTGGACGTGCTCAACTGGACGCTCGCGCACGGCGGCCTCGCGCCGCGCTCCTGGACCGACTACCTCTACCTGTCCGTGGGCGGCACCCTGTCCAACGCCGGCATCAGCGGGCAGGCTTTCCACCACGGGCCGCAGATCAGCAATGTCTACGAGCTCGACGTCGTCACAGGTACTCTACCTAATAAGCTAGACAAGACCGAAAAATACAACAAGACGAGCTCCGATGTCTGGATGGCTCGCTGAACTGAACTGACAACACGTACGTGACGTGCGTCGTTGGGGGCGTTCGTTATGAATTATGATTGGGCAGGGAAGGGAGAGGTGGTGACCTGCTCGGAGACGGAGAAGCCCGACCTCTTCTTCGGCGCGCTCGGCGGGCTGGGGCAGTTCGGCATCATCACGCGGGCGCGCATCGCCCTCGAGCGTGCTCCCCAAAGGGTAACCACCAACTAAACATTCTCCTCCTCTCGGCTCTCGCGCCCTCCCTGCAGATTTGTTTACTACTCGTCAGTCGCCGCCGATATTGCATCTCGTACGTGTCGTGAGTTGCGTCTCTCGCGTGTAAAGTGCTACGTGGCCACAGCGCCGTACGTACGTACTAGCATCTCCTCCCGTTGCGTCGCGTGTGTCACCGGCCTCGCTTTCCAACTAATGACCGACCCAGCAGGCCGGGCGCTTCAACCACACCCGCCACGCCATGCAAGTGGCGAGCGCCCGCGCGCGGGTCGGAAAGGAAAGCGCCTCTGCCGGCCGCTAAAGCAGCTGCCACATGTGTTGCCAATAATAGCCGACTGCCTGCCGACCCGAGCAAGAGGAGGAGGCGCGGGGCAGTACGGCACGTGTGCTTGGGACGACAGCTGACTAGCTCGATCCCGATCCCCCGGCGGCGGCAGCTTTGCTTCGTCTTAAACTTAAATGGAAGGAAAGGAACAGTGTCTTCTCGTTAGCCTTACATACACTGTTCGTCAGGAACTCATGATCTGCGCCCGAAAGGAGGAAGGCGTAGTTGTTAGTACAACACTACTGCTGCACCAATAGTTTGGGGGTGGTCCAGGGGATCGGTTGGGTTGGGGTCGTCCTCTCGTCGCGCCGATCAACTTGCTCTCTGTCCTAGCCGTCGCCGTTGTCGTCGTCCGGGTTTTTGTTTAGCCCGTGCGATCTTTCGCAAGATTCTGTTGTTCCATACCCCGTGCTGATGAGTGATGACTGGCCGGGCGGGCTAATGCCTGAATTAAAGCTGCTTGATTAACGGAAGGAGGGGAAATGGGTGGTTGCAGGTTCGGTGGATCCGGGCGCTCTACTCCAACTTCAGCGAGTTCACGGCGGACCAGGAGCGCCTCATCTCCCTCGCCGGCCGCCGGTTCGACTACGTGGAGGGCTTCGTCGTCGCCGCCGAGGGCCTCATCAACAACTGGAGGTCCTCCTTCTTCTCGCCGCAGAACCCGGTGAAGCTCAGCTCGCTCAAGCACCACTCCGGCGTGCTCTACTGCCTCGAGGTCACCAAGAACTACGACGACGACACCGCGGGGTCCGTCGACCAGGTCCGCAGCCACTGACGCCGCCGCCGCCTTTCCTTCTTTATTTGGTTATATTATATGCTTGCAAATGAAATAATGTCGGATAAGAAACCGCCCCATTTTAGGGCGGCGAGCCAATCATTGGGGCCATGTCCCTTCCAATTAGTTATAGCGGTTACCTAGCTTGACGATGATCACACTCACATATATAGGCAGTCACATGCATGTGTGTACACCATTGACCATACTAGTATAGTACAAATTAAAGAGTAGAGGATCTTGCATTTGCTGCTAGATCTTGTTCCGTTCCCCTTATTAAGTGATGAGAATTGTTATTGTTTAACCATCAGGACGTGGACGCGCTGCTGGGCGAGCTCAACTTCCTCCCGGGCACGGTGTTCACGACGGACCTGCCGTACGTGGACTTCCTTGACCGCGTGCACACTGCCGAGCTGAAGCTGCGCGCCAAGGGCATGTGGGAGGTGCCACACCCGTGGCTCAACCTCTTCGTCCCGGCCTCCCGCATCGCCGACTTCGACCGCGGCGTCTTCCGCGGCGTGCTCGGGGGCCGTACCGCCGGCGCCGGCGGCCCCATCCTCATCTACCCCATGAACCGGCACAAGTAAGTCAACCCCATAATAAACAATTAAACCATGCATCGCTACCAGCCAATCGAATGGAATTGCTCCTCCTGTCAGAGTACTGCAGCAGACGCATTGCATCTGGCTAGGGGCTAGCTGTTGGCCGTGGCTGAGGTCACATCGATCGATCGGCCGCCACGCGCGCACGCGGAGGGCGGCGCGTCCCGCCTTCCTTCGACGTCGGCCGCCCGCGCTTCCAACCAACCTTCCTGGCTTCCATTCCTCCGCAGCCCACATGCAGTGCAGCGCACGAGACACGGGGGCAGCACATGAGCCGCCACGTTCCCGCGCCGCCCGACGGCGCCCACTTGCGCCGCACGCGCGTCGCAGGTGGCGGCTCCGGCCGGCCGGCCGCCCTCGCTGGGCGGGTACCTGCACTGTACGTGCCATGATTGGCGCCACGCACGCAATCACTGGGAGATCAGCAGCAGCAGATTGCCGGCGGATTAATAAATTGATTAAATTGCCCGAGAAGAGATCGGAGAACTGGCCGGCGTGCGTGAGCCGAATCTGGGCGCGCCTGACCTGATTGAATGGCCGCGGACATACCGCGCACTTGCGCGACAGCGCCTATTCTATTGCCACGGACGCAACACCCGCAGCCGACCATCAATCTCGCGCGCGGCTGGTGGCGCCGACCACCCCATTTTAAATAAACCCCGGCGCGGTCAGGAATAGGCAATGCTGAGCTGAGTGAGAACCCGATGGAAGATCGCCTTTGGCTTTGCTTTGTTGTTCCGGGTTAGTGGCCAGGTAGATAGATGCATCGACTACTGACTGACGGTTTGTTGCTTTCAGCTTCAGCACACACACACTGCTGCTGCTACACATACACAACCAAACCTAAAAAGCCGCGTCAGAATCATCAGACGATCCTCGCTCCTGCTGCTTTTCCTACCCTGCATGCGACGTCCTTTTTCATCAGTTGCTGATCTGCTTATTGCGTCGATGCTTTGCAGGTGGGACCCGAGGACGTCCGTCGTGACCCCGGACGAGGATGTGTTCTACCTCGTGGCGTTCCTGCGGTCGGCGCTGCCGGGCGCGCCGGAGAGCCTGGAGGCGCTGGCGCGGCAGAACCAGCGGATCCTCGACTTCTGCGCCGAGGCGGGCATCGGCGCCAAGCAGTACCTGCCCAACCACAAGGCGCAGCACGAGTGGGCGGAGCACTTCGGCGCCGCCAGGTGGGAGCGGTTCAAGCGCCTCAAGGCCGAGTTCGACCCCCGGGCCATCCTCGCCACCGGCCAGGGCATCTTCCCGCCGCTTGCTGGCTCCTCCACGGCGCTCGCCGCCGACTCGTAGTAGAACAATCGATACGCATGCACTGCTAATTACGAGTAGGCGCCAGTAGTAGGTACTAGCACTGGTAGTTATTATAGCGTAACCATACACGATTGTTTAGTTGGTTGTTATTGTAGTTAGCTCTGGGTTGATGTACAAATTTGGGTTGTTGATCGTGTGGTGGCAATGGCAATGGCTGGTGCTCTGAGTATTGGTTCTGTACAGGGGAGTCAAATATCAATGTGGGAAAAGGCGAACCTTTCTTATGGCAAAATTCCAGCTTGTCGATAGGTCCATGGCTAGTAGTATTATCTATGCATGTCCATGGCTCTGAGCTTGTCGATCGGTCTAATTCCAGGCACTGTGTGGCAAGCTGCAACTTAATTACAAACAGGGAATCAGTTGTTAGACTATCGCCAACCCCATTGTCTAAAACCTTTTCTATCCACTATTCCTCTACTATTCCAACTATCTTCTTCTCTGTCTACAGTAGCGCTACAGTGTCAAACAGTGTATAGACAGTATTTTTGTCAATCCTCATTGGGGATAGTCTTAGCATAGGACGGAGTGAAGGGGACAGATTAGAAGCAGGACCTGCCCCTCCAGTCCTCCATGTCCTGTCCTACCACGCACACCAGGCTACAGCCTACAGGTAAAACGAAACAGAATGGATAGTGGAGGATACTGTAATGAAGGACATCCCATGTAACTTTTTCCACCACACAATTCGAGTTGTAACGCACAATTTTCTTCTTTAGCAGAGTGGATATCTAGAGTTCATTATCAAGCGAAAACAATATGTGCAAAGGAGAACCACCACAGGTAAATAAACCACAAAAGAACTCATTGTGGAGTACAACATCCGGGCATTTCAGCAATTGCGGCGCACCGGCGCCTACCGGATGGGCTGTCATACTTAACACCGTACCAAAAAACTTTACAAAATCACCGGACCTTGAGAAATCACCATGCTTTGTTAGTTATGGCATGGCATTTCCCTTGTCACCAGCTATGGCATTGCTATCGAGCTCCGCCAATGGACCCATGGTTTACAATTTCGTTTAGGGTTTTCAAAATTTCGTTTGTTGACCAAAGTTTAAATTTTGTATTTTTGAATAAAGAATTGAAATATATCAAATTTTGGACTGAAATTTCAATTTCATAGAGGTCCAAAAACGAAAAATTCTGCCGAAAATTTGGAGTTTCCGAACGAAATCGCGAATTCTAGTGCCACCCCTATTGCCATCGTTTAATGCCAGAGATGTTACAGCATTCATGCCAATGAAGTCATTTTTTCTGTGTTGACCACTCATCCCGCCTAATGGCCGTGGATGACTCCTCACTAGCCCCATCCGTAAGAGTGGCTAATAATTAAATGTTCCTAAGTTATGACATCAGATGGATATATGGCATTAGGTAGAGTCACAATTGTTCTTGAAAACACCACGTTTTTTGGCTGATTGGTGACTTGGTGAGGAATACCGCGAATACAATGAGACACATATACTTAGGCCCCTTTGAAGCACAGAATTTTCATAGAAAACCACGTAGAAATTTCATATGAAACAATTCAATTTAACAAAAAAACGCAGAAATAAAATTTTTCCACATTTTAAACGGGGGCATACCACGAAAGGAGGGAAGGGAAAACACAACACCCGGCCACACCGCACGGGATTTTGGTGGTGGTAGACGGGCAGTCGGCAGCGCCGCGCAGGCAGGAACGCGGCCAGGTTCATGGCTCCTTGTGCGCGCCGGTGGTCCTCGGTCGCCGACTGGGGCCGCTCGCCGTTGACCTATGCCCACGCACGCGTCTAAGGTCACGTCGTACAGGACGACTACATGACCTCGTCCTAGCATTGGCCATCTGTGACATGAAGAGCCGCCAGAATGGGGCAAATGCTTGCCTGCGTCGTGGCTGTCAGGCTGTGCCAAGAGCGGGTCCGCAGCCGGTAGTTGGGTGTCATGCATGCCCCCCTGCAGTCTTGTCGTCGTGTCGAGGTGTCGTGATTCGTGCAAAAGAGTACAGTAAATGCAACCGGACGTTGAGAGTTTATCGATGGCGGTGCGGTGCAGAACGCAGACCTGCGACTCCCCGTCGGATACCTCTCGTGCGTGTTCAGCCCGTGTTCAGAATGGGTGACAGGCCGATGGATGCACCCTACTTGCTGCCCTCAGTATTGGTTCAGTAGATACGGTACCAAATTCAATGCGTAATCGCCCCCACTAAAAAATGGTCCCGTTTGTGCTGTTTGTTTCCTGCAATCTGCACCCCTGCTGACTGCTGTGTGGCTGAGAGGAGGAGGCTGCACAGTCCTGAACTCAAAATGGGGTGTGTTTAGAACCCAAAAAGTTCTTCCAAATTCCACTATGCAAAAAGAAGATTCCCCGTCACATCAAAATGTCGGCATATGCATGGAGTACTAAATGTAGATGAAATAAAAAAATAATTGCACAGTTTAGATGTACTTTGCGAGACGAATCTTTTGAGCCTAGTTAGGCCATGATAGGACAATATTTACCACAAACAAACGAAACGTGCTACAGTGCTTTTCAGTTAGCAACAGTACCAATTTCAGAGTTCTAAACACACCCATGGTTGGTTGTCAGCAGCATTATTGGTGGCTGTCAGATAGATGTAGTAAAAGATTTTGGATCGGCTCGTGACGTCACAGACGGGAGGTTGTGGGGACTTGTTGGCCTCGACCCGCGAGGCTGAGGTAGACGAGGTCCAGGAGGTTGGTGGTGAGCGCGTCGGGGAGCTAATCGATCGACGAACGGGTGAACGGAGTGGTCGTGGCTCCAGAGCGCCCCACAGCAGTTGGAGGACAGGTCGGGAGCGATGTAGAGAGGTCGGAGGTCGACGGAGTGCGGACGCGGAAGGCGGCAGATCTAGTGCGGCGGCCGGCCGGGAAGGAGCCGACGAGGCTGTAGAAAAAGGCCAGGGAGGGAGACGATCATGACGGCACCTCCGATCCATCGGCGTGATCGTCGCAGGTGATGCCCGTCCAGTTGCAGACGTGGCCCGTCTTCGTGGAGTCGTGGAGAGCGGGGCGGGCAGGCGGCAGGAGTGTGAGCGTGCGCTTAGACTATCCCAATGGTCGGGAAAAATTGTTATCTATATACTGTAGCGTTACTGTAGATAAAAATGGAGTTAGTTAAAATAATAAAGGAACAGTGATAGACAAGCCTTTTTAGACAATGGTTAGGGATAGTCTTAGCAGCCACAGCACACGTAACAGGTGGAGGATGTGGATTACTCCTACCATCAATTCGGTGTTAGATGTGGATCTCAATGTCATGGTCGTTAGTTCAGTTGTTTAGGGTTAGTTTGCCTACCCCCATTTTCTCAAGGAATTTGGGTGGCTCCCAAATCTTTTGGAGAAATGTGTTGCCAAACTAGCTCTAGAGAGATCACTCCGATTTTTTTTCTTCGTTTTCCTGCCCTTTTGTCAATTGGTTGTTTGTTGCATCCAAAATAACAGGACATCACATTGATCACTGGACATAAGACGTGGCCTTCGATGTGTTGTTAGTTGGGCAAATAATGTGATCAGCTAGTTTGCAGCGCCATGGGCGGGCAGCAGAGCCATGCAGAACAAAATTGATCTCCACAATTCCTTCATTTAATTTGTTTTCTCTGTATTGGTTCCTACATCTTTGATGAAAGGAAAGGATTTTCTTAGCACTGCCCTGGCTTAATTAACTGGTCACAGCTCGTCGGGGAAATCATTATCAACTTCATTGTTGCTGTAATGATCGTCCATATAAACGGTGGTGTAGAAGGATACGCAGTCGTTCAGCATCTCCTCAAGCGACAGTTTGCCATCGTTGTCGCTATCAGCCTGTGTGATTTGCAGAAATTGCAATCAATTCAGTAGTGAGATAAAAGGAAGTGAAGAACCCCGAGCTTTTAGTTTCAAATGACCACCTTCATCAAAAGCTTGGCTTGTGAGGTAGCATGCGAAAACTCTCCTGTGACGAGGCTCTGTATTACTGGCCGTGCTTCTTCCACTGTCAAATAGCTGAAATGAGCAAAAGGGGAAAAATGTAAGACTTATATGGCAATTTTCTTTAAGACGTATTTCAGGGAATATTTGATCTTATTCCTTGTCGTGCATGGCCATCTCCCTGCGGGTGACGGCCTCGAGCCGGGCGGCGGCCTGCCGGAGCAGCCACGCTTCCAGCTCGCCGAGGCTGACCCCGCCGTCCCTGGGCGACCGGTCGAGGATCACAAACAGGTACACGAGCCGCTCCCGCACGTTCAGCCGCCCGTCTGGCCCGAAGTACCTGCACGCGAACAAAAGCATGCAGAAACAGATCACGTGTTCTCGACTTCTCGTAGCGTATGCGCGCGCCCGCGGCGTACCGGTCCAGAGGCCCGAGCTCGGCGTCGAAGCGCGTCCAGTCGGGCAGCCGGTCGAGCTTGTCGCGGAAGGTCCCGATGTCCGGTATGCCTTCGTGCCTGCCGGGGGCGTGGAGACGGAGCAGCTGCGCCTCGTGCTCGTGCTCGGCGGTGACGTTATACGGGCTGTGGCGGACGTGCTGCGACGGCGGCGGCGGCGCATGGTGGCGCCCGGCGCGCTGGTGTGCGCGGACGAGGGGGCCCGATGCCGGGTCAGGGAGGAGGTGGCACAGACAGAGGCAGAGCAGCGCGATGGCCGACAAGAAGACGGCCACCGCGGAGCCCGCCATTGTTCAGCACGGGACGGCCAGCGGCGGCGCTTCGACGGGACGGGAGGCCGGGGATGGGCGGGACGGATGGGTGGGCTGGCCTTATGTGGTGCTCGTGCTCACCCCGCGAGAGGGGTGGCACGGTGGACGGTGGATCCTCAGGCGCCAGTCCGCCGGGTTGGGCAGCCCGACGGGACGGTGAATTTGTAAGGTGGTTGGCCTCGGAACGAAGTTGGGAAACCGGACACCTCCACCAGAATCGGCAACGTTCGTTCTAGCGCGGCCGTAGGTGCCTCGCGCTTCGGATATTAGCTGGAACGGGAAGAGGACATGCAACGTGTGTTTCTTGGCGAAAAAAATAAAATAAAAAACGTGCGTCGCGTTTTCTCCGTTGAATGATTGTGCAAGAGGATGCAAGTCACAAGATAAAAGTAAATTATACACGAAAGCTTTAAGAACAACGAGACAGACTAGTTATTAATCTTGCGAACCATTGGCAAATGTGCCCATTTTCATTACCGTTTACAGTAGAAAGACAACTGCTGACTACCCACCTCTGTCTCTCTCCAGGTGCGCTCAACGGCTCAAGGCAACGGTGGCAGTCGTGGGGGCGCCATGGGGACAACAGAGGTGAGCTGTTGGTCAGGGCAGGGTTCGCGCCTTCGCGGTAGGAGTGGCAACTGGCAAGACCGCAAGAGCAGATTAGCGGCGGAGGCAGCGATGTGCTATGTACCGCTGAAACCGGGTGGATGGCAATGGAGACTTGAGACATGGGAGCGAAGGCCGGCATTCGGCGCGACGCTAGCAAATGTTGACACTAACACAAATCTTCTAGCTATGACGCAGTCTTACATGATTAGGCATGTAAGATGCTTCATTATTTATAAAAGTGCTTAAATGAAAAGAAATGCTACGTAGCATTTAGAAAGCTAAGCTAATTCATACAATGCAAAGAAAATGTTTATATTTGTTCAACCACCTTATTAGCATTCATTAAACACCAATGCTTAAGTAAGCACCTCATACATCTTTTAAGCTTCTGGTGATAAAAAATAATTCGGTTTTTATTGCTAAACACCTTCTTTAAACACACATTGTACATGCCTTTATATGGGTATAATAACAATAAACATGGAAAATTACAAGTGAAGGTCGTAACAAAAACATGCACACAATGATGTGAAATGCGAAAGCTCAAATGAGTACATAGTGCTTACATTTTTTTCAAACAAATGCATGTTTCTCTTTAGCCCGTGTCACTGAGAAAAATTATGATATAATACTGCTAGCAGACACAGAACATAATCCATAAGTAACACGAAAGTAGCATAGGTGTACAACACAACACAAGGCACGGATGTGACTAGAGTAATCGAGGCGCTAATACGAAGCCCACAAGCGCATAGAAAACCAAGCAACCTCAAAAGCAACTATTTCTATCCCAAAAAAACAAAACAAATTGCAGCTCAAAAATATTCAATTAGCTAGAATACGCGTTGAACGAAAACAAAAATAAGGAGACAAACAGTCTCGCGGTTTGGACACCAGTTTTTCTTTCCTCGATTGAATCGAATTGAACGAAACAAAAATAAGGAGACCAACAGTTTCGCGCTTTGGACAGTGTCATGGTTCCAGGAACCGGGGTGACACAAGCAGTAGATTTGTTGTTCGGTGGGGATGTCAGCACGGACTCACTCCGAATGGTGAGCCGGTAGACTCAGTGGTTTATACTGGTTCGGGGTAAATCCCTACGTCCAGTGGAGTGTGTTCCTTGTATTATGAGGTGTGTGGAGGTGTTACAACGGGCGCAAGCGCTGCGGGAGGGAGGTCTCCCTGTTACTTGACCTCTGTGCTCTTTGTGGTGTTCCTTGCTCTTCTGCCCCTACTCGTGAGTGCTTCCCCTCTTTTTATAGTTCAAGGGGGGAGCTTACAGTTCTAGGAAAAAGAAGAAGAGATACAAAGGGGAGGTGGAACCCTGACATGTGGGTCCCCTCGCTACAAGAGTCCTGTCAGATGCTCGTGCGTCCTTGGCACGCCTTCGTCACGCGTGATGAGGTCGTTCGTCCGGGGTCCTGTAGCTGAGCTGTGCCGGGGGTTCGGTGTACCTGCGAATGCTTCTGTTCTCACGGAGTCAGAGAGCCGCATGGGGAGGGTGTTCCGTCCCGTCCGTCCTGGCCTCCTTACTTTAGCCTTTGGCGTCAGACGGGCGTGGTGTTAGACGGCGGATTATCCGGCTACAGAGCGTTGCTGCCGAGTCGTTCCGTCTGTCCATAACGGTGCACTGTGTATTATCGTGCCCTACCGAGGGGTGAGGGTCGGTCGGTTGCCCCCCGTCTCGTAAGTCTATACGAGGCGGGGCTCGGTGGTCCTGTCTCTCACGTTTGTTCGGTTTTGCCGGCCTCGCCACACCCCGCTAGGTGTCTCGTTTTATAGGGTCAACCTACATCCGGCGTCACCCCCTTAGTCCCATCGTGGCGGGGTGTTCCAGGCGAGCGGCGTCGAGTGATTGATGGCACATCTTGTCGCAAAGGGTACGCATGGAGGCACGCGTCTGGCAGGCGGTGGCAGCGTGACGCCGTTCCGTCGTAGCAGGCGTGGGTGCAGGAGGGCAGCGTGTTGTCCCATCATCCGGCCGTGAGTGGACTTTCCGCTGCCTAGCCGTGGGCCGCACGCCGATGGGTCCCAACGCCGGGCGCGGCATCGGTCGGGATTCTCCGCCTCGCCCGAGCCTCGATCTAAGGATCGGCCGCCTTATAGGAAGGTCGGCCGCCTCCGCCCCGTACGAGCGTATGGGGCGAGGGTCGGATCGGCTCACTCCCCCGATCGCCGCGCGTTTGGTTAGGGCCGTGGGCATTCGATCTGGGCCTGTGCAGGCCTTTTTTGGGCTTCTTTCCTCGGGTGTTTTGCATTCTCCCCCGTCAGACAGTATATAGACAAAAGAAGTATAAGCCAATTTCACCGTTAGACAACACAGCATGCATGGTAATTTTGATCAAAACATAGCTAGAATTACAGAATCAGAATTTTCATAAAAAACAGGGTTATCCAAAAAGAATTCTGCCCACAAATATCTGTGAATGTCTATTCAAAGAGGTCAATCCTCCTCCATTGGCACTTGTGGTACGTCCCACCTGTCTTCCTCAATAGGCTTCGTGATGACAGAGATTGGTGACGGTAAGAGTGACAGTTAAGGAAAGAACAAGGATTAAACAAGATATCAATACAAGACTGTAATTAAGCTTTCAATTCAACGGAATATAGTAAGCACTGCTAAAAGATTGTAACAGACGGCATGCACCGCAAGGATATAAGTCTGTGAGGTATCCTTTTCGCCTCTGTTGCGGCTGCTCCGAAGTTCCTTTTGAATTTCTGGAGTAACCTGTTTAAGGAATAAACTTTTTAGGGCTTACCACATTTCACTTAACTAAGAAAATTCAGGAAACAGTACTTAGATATTCATGAAAAATGTAGATGATGGGATCAAAGTAGCATACCAAATAATGCTTCTGGTGATCTAATAAACGTGCAAGTTTCTCTTTATCCTTTTTCTCAAACTCATTCTTGTATCTGCAGAAAAAAATTGCGAGAAATGCATGACTAAACCAGTGAAAGAGTGAACAAGGACACTTGTAAAGAAACACCAACAACAAATTCACCGTAACAAATTAATCATTGCACTTCCGAGGCTTAAGTAACAGCAAAAAACATGTTCCAACTCCGTGGTGGAGCTGGCGTTTTTTTTCACGCCTAGGGCCACTAAGTAAGTAGCTAAGTAATACATATCATGACACAAACCGATAGTTCATATAATCAATGGATAAAAGGCTCACTCATATCAATTACATACAGAAAAAATGATTTCAATGTATTAGTCCTCTTCATCTTGTAATTCAAATACCTACAGAGTTGACATAAATCTATAATCAAGTTCTAGTTTTGTATTTGTGCAATTAAAAATTGGAGGGAGGGCCTATTATTGACCATTGAAGAAGAAAATTAGAAGTTTACCGCAAGTTGTGACTCGCTGTCTGCCTGACTGCCTTTTGGCGAGAGCGCGATGCAGACCGCAGCCGCGAACAGGCACCAACGCACCGTGGCCCTTGCTCGCCAGCACCGCGCGCGCCCGTTGCTCGCTTGCTGGCTTGCTGCCTCGCCTGCCCGGTCGCACTGCCGCAGCCTAACTGGGACCAACGAGCCTGCGTCGCCTAGTGTGCCGCAGCCCCTGCTGGCCGGTGCCGTTGAGGCCCCGCCGCGCCAGCCGCCCCGTTTGGGGAATGACGGAATGCAAGAAGCACAGGAGTCGGGACTCGGGAGTCCAGACGCCGAGCGGGATGGGAACGGGGAGCGAGCAGGCCGAGGCGCTGGGATTCTGGGATAGAATGGCGAGCTGGAATTTTCCACCTTTCCTAATGGGCCATCTAAGGACTAGGGCCACTTCATATATTTGCTACCTGGGCCATGAAAATTTAAAGGGGGTATAAGAGGGGATTTGGGCCACGCCTAGGGCCATGGCCCTAGTGGCCCTAGGCCCAAATCCGCCCCTGCCAACTATACAATCATTTTCGTCTAGAAAAATTTCCAGGTGAATGTCCCAGCAAATAAAGAGATATGTAAACCAACAGAAAAGAGAGGAAAGGGAACTTTTCGTATTTTAAGCATTAGATCAACAGTTATCTTTGCTGTGTCATAAGTAAAAAGATGGCACATTTCAGATTGGCAATAGCTGCTTCCAAAGTTCCAATCCTATGCATCCATCACTAACCTTTCCACAAACACAAGCAGAGATTGATGCCATATAACAGGCATGATCCTTTCATCATCAAGAAACCTCATGAAATGAGCAAGTACTGCGTCAAGTGCACGGTATGGCAAAGCATATTTCTTGTCTAGAAATAGCTTGATGAAGTAACTGCAAGAGAGAGAATAGGTTACAGCATAACTCAAGGTAATAAGAACACTAAAGCAGTATATGTTTAATACAAGCTAGAACTATATTGTCACCAACAATATATTACATAAAACACCAAGCTAGAGATGCAATGCATTTATTAGCTAAAACATCATACAACCTTCTGTTAAACAATACAAGACACTATTCATGGAAACAACATAATGCATGCACTGCACAAAAATTTAGCATGTTATGTGGTAGACAAATTGAGATATCTAGTTTTACACATAAGATGGATTTAAATAGGTGTGTTATCGACCTTGTATCTGTTCAGGAAGTAAAAAGGGGGAGAATATTAGTGCTAGGCTCACTGATAGGAAGCATTTAGGAAAATATGGTTGCATGGGCATGGAATGTAGGAGAAAAATCAGGCGGGAAAGAAAGAAAATACTTGCTGCATCATGTAAATTTAAGAGTTGTAATAAAGCTTGCAGATGCTAAGGCGACATATTATTTTGAATAAATAAACATAAATTCCATTCAACAACTAATGATTTGTGAAGAAAAAAAGATACTGCATTTTGCCAACAAAAAAACTTTGGACAAAAGGATGCCTAAATTCGAATATAGTATTCAGAGGATAATAAGATGCTGATGTGGCTCACTTACCTGGTAGTGCCACAGTATTCCATTTCTGCTAATTTCACTAGAGCAACACTACATCGAAATGGACAGTGAATATAGTCTTGTCGTCGTGTCGAGGTGTCGTGATTCGTGCAAAAGAGTACAGTAAATGCATCCGGACGTTGAGAGTTTATCGATGGCGGTGCAGTGCAGAACGCAGACCTGCGACTCCCCGTCGGATACCTGTCGTGCGTGTTCAGCCCGTGTTCAGAATGGGTGACAGGCCGATGGATGCACCCTACTTGCTGCCCTCAGCATTGATTCAGTAGATACGGTACCAAATTCAATGCGTAATCGCCCCCACTAAAAAATGGTCCCGTTTGTGCTGTTTGTTTCCTGCAATCTGCACCCCTGCTGACTGCTGTGTGGCTGAGAGGAGGAGGCTGCACAGTCCTGGGGTGTGTTTAGAACCCAAAAAGTTCTCCCAAATTCCACTATGCAAAAAAAATTTCGCGTCACATCAAAATCTCGGCATATGCATGGAGTACTAAATATAGATGAAATAAAAAAATAATTGCACAGTTTAGATGTACTTTGCGAGGCGAATCTTTTGAGTCTAGTTAGGCCATGATAGGACAATATTTACCACAAACAAACGAAACGTGCTACAGTACTTTTCAGTTCGGAACAGTACCAATTTTAGGGTTCTAAACACACCCCTGAACTCAAAATGGTTGGTTGTCAGCAGCATTATTGGTGACTGTCAGATAGATGTAGTAAAAGATTTTGGATCGGCTCGTGACGTCACAGACGGGAGATTGTGGGGACTTGTTGGCCTCGACCCGCGAGGCTAAGGTAGACGAGGTCCAGGAGGTTGGTGGTGAGCGCGTCGGGGAGCTACTCGATCGACGAACGGGTGAATGGAGTGGTCGTGGCTCCAGAGCGCCCCACAGCAGTTGGAGGAGAGGTCGGGAGCGATGTAGAGAGGTCGGAGGTCGACGGAGTGCGGACGCGGAAGGCGGCAGATCTAGTGCGGCGGCCGGCCGGGAAGGAGCCGACGAGGCTGTAGCAAAAGGCCAGGGAGGGAGACGATCATGACGGCACCTCCGATCCGTCGGCGTGATCGTCGCAGGTGATGCCCGTCCAGTTGCAGACGTGGCCCGTCTTCGTGGAGTCGTGGAGAGCGGGGCGGGCAGGCGGCAGGAGTGTGAGCGTGCGCTTTGGCTATCCCAATGGTCGGGAAAAATGGTTATCTATACACTGTAGATAAAAATGGAGGTAGTTAAAATAATAAAGGAACAGTGATAGACAAATTTTTTTAGACAATGGTTAGGGATAGTCTTAGCAGCCACAGCACACGCCACAGGTGGAGGCTGTGGATTACTCCTACCATCAATTCGGTGTTAGATGTGGATCTCAATGTCATGGTTGTTAGTTCAGTTGTTTAGGGTTAGTTTGCCTACCCCCATTTTCTCAAGGAATTTGGGTGGCTCCCAAATCTTTTGGAGAAATGGGTTGCCAAACTAGCTCTAGAGAGATCACTCCGATTTTTTTCCTTCGTTTTCCTGCCCTTTTGTCAATTGGTTGTTTGTTGCATCCAAAATAACAGGACATCACATTGATCACTGGACATAAGACGTGGCCTTCGATGTGTTGTTAGTTGGGCAAATAATGTGATCAACTAGTTTGCAGCGCCATGGGCGGGCAGCAGAGCCATGCAGAACAAAATTGATCTCCACAATTCCTTCATTTAATTTGTTTTCTCTGTATTGGTTCCTACATCTTTGATGAAAGGAAAGGATTTTCTTAGCACTGCCCTGGCTTAATTAACTGGTCACAGCTCGTCGGGGAAATCATTATCAACTTCATTGTTGCTGTAATGATCGTCCATATAAACGGTGGTGTAGAAGGATACGCAGTCGTTCAGCATCTCCTCAAGCGACAGTTTGCCATCGTTGTCGCTATCAGCCTGTGTGATTTGCAGAAATTGCAATCAATTCAGTAGTGAGATAAAAGGAAGTGAAGAACCCCGAGCTTTTAGTTTCAAATGACCACCTTCATCAAAAGCTTGGCTTGTGAGGTAGCATGCGAAAACTCTCCTGTGACGAGGCTCTGTATTACTGGCCGTGCTTCTTCCACTGTCAAATAGCTGAAATGAGCAAAAGGGAAAAAATGTAAGACTTATATGGCAATTTTCTTTAAGACGTATTTCAGGGAATATTTGATCTTATTCCTTGTCGTGCATGGCCATCTCCCTGCGGGTGACGGCCTCGAGCCGGGCGGCGGCCTGCCGGAGCAGCCACGCTTCCAGCTCGCCGAGGCTGACCCCGCCGTCCCTAGGCGACCGGTCGAGGATCACAAACAGGTACACGAGCCGCTCCCACACGTTCAGCCGCCCGTCTGGCCCGAAGTACCTGCACGCGAACAAAAGCATGCAGAAACAGATCACGTGTTCTCGACTTCTCGTAGCGTATGCGCGCACCCGCGGCGTACCGGTCCAGAGGCCCGAGCTCGGCGTCGAAGCGCGTCCAGTCGGGCAGCCGGTCGAGCTTGTCGCGGAAGGTCCCGATGTCCGGTATGCCTTCGTGCCCGCCGGGGGCGTGGAGGCGGAGCAGCTGCGCCTCGTGCTCGTGCTCGGCGGTGACGTTATACGGGCTGTGGCGGACGTGCTGCGACGGCGGCGGCGGCGCATGGTGGCGCCCGGCGCGCCGGTGTGCGCGGACGAGGGGGCCCGATGCCGGGTCGGGGAGGAGGTGGCACAGACAGAGGGAGAGCAGCGCGATGGCCGACAAGAAGACGGCCACCGCGGAGCCCGCCATTGTTCAGCACGGGACGGCCAGCGGCGGCGCTTCGACGGGACGGGAGGCCGGGGATGGGCGGGACGGATGGGTGGGCTGGCCTTATGTGGTGCTCGTGCTCACCCCGCGAGAGGGGTGGCACGGTGGACGGTGGATCCTCAGGCGCCAGTCCGCGGGGTTGGGCAGCCCGACGGGACGGTGAATTTGTAAGGTGGTTGGCCTCGGAACGAAGTTGGGAAACCGGACACCTCCACCTCCACCAGAATCGGCAACGTTCGTTCTAGCGCGGCCGTAGGCGCCTCGCGCTTCGGATATTAGCTGGAACGGGAAGAGGACATGCAACATGTGTTTCTTGGCGAAAAAATAAATAAAAAACGTGCGTCGCGTTTTCTCCGTTGAATGATTGTGCAAGAGGATGCAAGTCACAAGATAAAAGTAAATTATACACGAAAGCTTTAAGAACAACGAGACAGACTAGTTATTAATCTTGCGAACCATTGGCAAATGTGCCCATTTTCATTACCGTTTACAGTAGAAAGACAACTGCTGACTACCCACCTCTGTCTCTCTCCAGGTGCGCTCAACGGCTCAAGGCAACGGTGGCAGTCGTGGGGGCGCCATGGGGACAACAGAGGTGAGCTGTTGGTCAGGGCAGGGTTCGCGCCTTCGCGGTAGGGGTGGCAACTGGCAAGACCGCAAGAGCAGATTAGCGGCGGAGGCAGCGATGTGCTATGTACCGCTGAAACCGGGTGGATGGCAATGGAGACTTGAGACATGGGAGCGAAGGCCGGCATTCGGCGCGACGCTAGCAAATGTTGACACTAACACAAATCTTCTAGCTATGACGCAGTCTTACATGATTAGGCATGTAAGATGCTTCATTATTTATAAAAGTGCTTAAAGGAAAAGAAATGCTACGTAGCATTTAGAAAGCTAAGCTAATTCATACAATGCAAAGAAAATGTTTATATTTGTTCAACCATCTTATTAGCATTCATTAAACACCAATGCTTAAGTAAGCACCTCATACATCTTTTAAGCTTCTGGTGATAGAAAATAATTCGGTTTTTATTGCTAAACACCTTCTTTAAACACCCATTGTACATGCCTTTATATGAGTATAATAACAATAAACATGGAAAATTACAAGTGAAGGTCGTAACAAAAACATGCACACAATGATGTGAAATGCGAAAGCTCAAATGAGTACATAGTGCTTACATTTTTTTCAAACAAATGCATGTTTCTCTTTAGCCCGTGTCACTGAGAAAAATTATGATATAATACTGCTAGCAGACACAGAACATAATCCATAAGTAACACGAAAGTAGTATAGGTGTACAACACAACACAAGGCACGGATGTGACTAGAGTAATCGAGGCGCTAATACGAAGCCCACAAGCGCATAGAAAACCAAGCAACCCCAAAAGCAACTATTTCTATCCCAAAAAAACAAAACAAATTGCAGCTCAAAAATATTTAATTAGCTGGAATACGCGTTGAACGAAAACAAAAATAAGGAGACAAACAGTCTCGCGGTTTGGACACCAGTATTTCTTTCCTCAATTGAATCGAGTTGAACGAAACAAAAATAAGGAGACCAACAGTTTCGAGGTTTGGACAGCATATGGACAAAAGAAGTATAAGCCAATTTCACCGTTAGACAACACAGCATGCATGGTAATTTTGATCAAAACATAGCTAGAATTACAGAATCAGAATTTTCATAAAAAACAGGATTATCCAAAAAGAATTCTGCCCACAAATATCTGTGAATGTCTATTCAAAGAGGTCAATCCTCCATTGGCACTTGTGGTACGTCCCACCTGTCTTCCTCAATAGGCTTCGTGATGACAGAGATTGGTGACGGTAAGAGCGACAGTTAAGGAAAGAACAAGGATTAAACAAGATATCAATACAAGACTGTAATTAAGCTTTCAATTCAACGGAATATAGTAAGCACTGCTAAAAGATTGTAACAGACGGCATGCACCGCAAGGATATAAGTCTGTGAGGTATCCTTTTCGCCTCTGTTGCAGCTGCTCCGAAGTTCCTTTTGAATTTCTGGAGTAACCTGTTTAAGGAATAAACTTTTTAGGGCTTACCACATTTCACTTAACTAAGAAAATTCAGGAAACAGTACTTAGATATTCATGAAAAATGTAGATGATGGGATCAAAGTAGCATACCAAATAATGCTTCTGGTGATCTAATAAACGTGCAAGTTTCTCTTTATCCTTTTTCTCAAACTCATTCTTGTATCTGCAGAAAAAAATTGCGAGAAATGCATGACTAAACCAGTGAAAGAGTGAACAAGGACACTTGTAAAGAAACACCAACAACAAATTCACCGTAACAAATTAATCATTGCACTTCCGAGGCTTAAGTAACAGCAAAGAACATGTTCCAACTCCGTGGTGGAGCTGGCGTTTTTTTTCACGCCTAGGGCCACTAAGTAAGTAGCTAAGTAATACATATCATGACACAAACCGATAGTTCATATAATCAATGGATAAAAGGCTCACTCATATCAATTACATACAGAAAAAATGATTTCAATGTATTAGTCCTCTTCATCTTGTAATTCAAATACCTACAGAGTTGACATAAATCTATAATCAAGTTCTAGTTTTGTATTTGTGCAATTAAAAATTGGAGGGTGGGCCTATTATTGACCATTGAAGAAGAAAATTAGAAGTTTACCGCAAGTTGTGACTCGCTGTCTGCCTGACTGCCTTTTGGCGAGAGCGCGATGCAGTCCGCAGCCGCGAACAGGCACCAGCGCACCGTGGCCCCTGCTCGCCAGCACCGCGTGCGCCCGTTGCTCGCTTGCTGGCTTGCTGCCTCGCCTGCCCGGTCGCACTGCCGCAGCCTAACTGGGACCAACGAGCCTGCGTCGCCTAGTGTGCCGCAGCCCCTGCTGGCCGGTGCCGTTGAGGCCCCGCCGCGCCAGCCGCCCCGTTTGGGGAATGACGGAATGCAAGAAGCACAGGAGTCGGGACTCGGGAGTCCAGACGCCGAGCGGGATGGGAACGGGGAGCGAGCATGCCGAGGCGCTGGGATTCTGGGATAGAATGGCGAGCTAGGCCTTTCCACCTTTCCTAATGGGCCATCTAAGGACTAGGGCCACTTCATATATTTGCTACCTGGGCCATGAAAATTTAAAGGGGGTATAAGAGGGGATTTGGGCCACGCCTAGGGCCATGGCCCTAGTGGCCCTAGGCCCAAATCCGCCCCTGCCAACTATACAATCATTTTCGTCCAGAAAAATTTCCAAGTGAATGTTCCAGCAAATAAAGAGATATGTAAATCAACAGAAAAGAGAAGAAAGGGAACTTTTCGTATTTTAAGCATTAGATCAACAGTTATCTTTGCTGTGTCATAAGTAAAAAGATGGCGCATTTCAGATTGGCAAACAGCTGCTTCCAAAGTTCCAATCCTATGCATCCATCACTAACCTTTCCACAAACACAAGCAGAGATTGATGCCATATAACAGGCATGATCCTTTCATCATCAAGAAACCTCATGAAATGAGCAAGTACTGCGTCAAGTGCACGGTATGGCAAAGCATATTTCTTGTCTAGAAATAGCTTGATGAAGTAACTGCAAGAGAGAGAATAGGTTACAGCATAACTCAAGGTAATAAGAACACTAAAGCAGTATATGTTTAATACAAGCTAGAACTATATTGTCACCAACAATATATTACATAAAACACCAAGCTAGAGATGCAATGCATTTATTAGCTAAAACATCATACAACCTTCTGTTAAACAATACAAGACACTATTCATGGAAACAACATAATGCATTGCACTGCACAAAAATTTAGCATGTTATGTGGTAGACAAATTGAGATATCTAATTTTACACATAAGATGGATTTAAATAGGTGTGTTATCGACCTTGTATCTGTTCAGGAAGTAAAAAGGGGGAGAATATTAGTGCTAGGCTCACTGATAGGAAGCATTTAGGAAAATATGGTTGCATGGGCATGGAATGTAGGAGAAAAATCAGGCGGGAAAGAAAGAAAATACTTGCTGCATCATGTAAATTTAAGAGTTGTAATAAAGCTTGCAGATGCTAAGGCGACATATTATTTTGAATAAATAAACATAAATTCCATTCAACAACTAATGATTTGTGAAGAAAAAAAGATACTGCATTTTGCCAACAAAAAAACTTTGGACAAAAGGATGCCTAAATTCGAATATAGTATTCAGAGGATAATAAGATGCTGATGTGGCTCACTTACCTGGTAGTGCCACAGTATTCCATTTCTGCTAATTTCACTAGAGCAACACTACATCGAAATGGACAGTGAAGATGTAAGACACTAAACCAGAGTCATGTTGAACAAGAATCCTATATAATACCCAACTCACCTTGGGTGAACAGATGGAATGGAAAGTTTCTGGATAATACTTCCAATTATTACTGCTTCACGGAGAGTGCAATTCCTTTCCTGCAGTAATATATGAACTTATGAAGTGTAAGAAAAAGGGGGAAGCACTGCTTGGCTAAAATATGGCCAACGGAGTAATGGATAAAAAAATGCCCAATAGACATAATAGGTGGATGAAGAATCAGCTACGATTCAATTTCTCAGAATGATATGTCTACAATATAATTCCTCCCAATAACCAACCACAAGGAAATGATGTTTGCCAGAATTTAACGATTATGTAACTATTTAGAGAACTAATCATTCACCATCCAAGCGAACGTCTGGACTAATATCCAAAATGTTCGCTTGATATTAGTCCAGAGAGCAAATAAAAAGGAAATGGATATTACCTAATTTCCCTAATGATCTGTGAGAGGAATAATTTTACTGACAGAGTGGCAGCAAAATTCCCTTGTTAAATGCCCTGGGCTTATAAAGGGACTTTTTCAGCGACTGGTAGAGCGCAAAATGCAGCCTCTTGTTCTGCCTTATGTCATTGCGCACACGGGGGAGCAAAATTGCTTTATAGAACCGTTCAGCATTATTAGTATTCATGTTTGAAGAGAAGAGTCGTGTTGCTTGATATACTGCATTAGGAGACCAATGCTCTGGCTCAGTTAGCTGCAGCACATCTGGCCAGCGATCCAGTGATGGGATGCGCTTGAATGCTTTTGGAATTTTCCCACTTGTGTACCGGCTTAAGAACTTCCCAACCCTACATACAATAAATTCAGCACTGTGTAAAATGTGCACTAGTTCTTTACAGGAAACAAGAAAGCAGGCAGACATATACTCTTTATAATGCTCAATAACGCTGTTGTCCAATTTTATAGAGTCCGGCCTTCTGTGCGAATAAATACAAAACTTAGAATGTACAGTCAACAAGAGAGCAAAACTATATTTGTTGGCAATCACCACACATTTAATTATATTAGAATCAGATACATTTCAAAAGTGCTCACAGATTGCTGAATGGACTATGATTCAAGTATCCAAAAACGAGAAGTGATGATTAAACAGTATACCCACCCGTTGAGACCTCGGCATCCTTCTCCTTGATCCTCTGGAGAATGATATCACCAACAGATCGCTCGCCCGCTTTGTCCTTTGACATGAAGGCAGCAAGGGCCTTCTCGTCCTCCTCGTTGATCTCAACCTACCAACACGAATCAAAGAATTCTCATCTCAGACCCAAGCTCAGCCACCGTGGAATAGTTTGTTACACCTTTTAGCGTTGCAAGCCATGCACCTCGCCGCCGTCGTACTCGCTCAGCGCGTCAAACCAGTCGAACTCATCGACGTCTTGGCACCTAACCTGTTTAAAGCAGTGCCCCGACGGTTTCACAGCAGGTCTTTGAAAGACGGTCAGCAGAATAGTACATGGATTTCGGACATCAGAGGTACACTGACTGAAATCATGGTGGTCGAGTATGTTGAAGTTTGGGAGAAAGTTCAGCAAATCTCTCTGGCGGCTGACCGGCAAGACTGCTTCAGATGGCGGTGGGAGTCTGATGGAACCTATTCAGCCTCGTCTGCTTACCGGGCATGTTTCCTGGGATCCACACGGTTCCTTGGGGGTGATTTCATCTGGAAGGCCAAGGTACCACCGAAGGTGAAATTGTTCGCCTGGCTGGCAGCGCAAGATCGCTGCTGGACTGCTGAAAGGAGGCGCCGGCACAGGCTCTAGGATGACGATCGTTGCGCCCTCTGAGACCAAGAACCGGAGCAAATCGATCACCTCCTGCTTCAATGCGCTTTCGCGAGGGAGGTCTGGTTCAAGGTGTTTCACCCTCTTTCCTGGGATGCCGTCGTCCCCAGCTCTTCGGCCCTGCTCATGGATCGGTGGAATGCATCGAGACGGCAAACTCACAAGGATCAGCGACAAGGCTTCGGCGCCGTGGTCCTCCTTGTGTTGTGGATGATCTGGAAAGAGATGAATGCAAGGGTTTTCGACAGGGGACTATCCTAGCCGAGCGATGTTCTTGCCAAAATTCTCGCGGAGGCGAAGCTCTGGTTACTGGCCGGTTTTAGCTCGTTTGATTCATTGCTGCCGTCGCCCCCAACCGCTGTGGAGGCTGATGTTGCTGATGCTTTTTTTGGGTCGCAAATTGTGGATGTAATATAGAACTTTAAACACTTTGGGCTCTGGTTTCAGGACGTTGGTTCGGCAAGCTATGGCTTTCCGGCTGCGTTCCTTTGTAATTCGTTTTCTCTCTTCTTAATGAAATATAGGCGGAAGGTCTTCCCGGTCGCTCGCAAAAAAAAAAAAAAAAAAAAAAAAAAACTCATCGATGTACTCCTCGTCGTCCGCGGAGGGGACGGGGAACGAGGATGATGTGGACGGTCCCGCGGCCGTGGCCGCGGCGGCCGAGGGTCCCTCGTCGCCTGAACCGCCGATCATCTCCTGCTGCTGCGGCTTCCGCGCCTCGCGAAGGATCTTGGCGCTGAGGGGACAGAGGCTTCCTCATCCGCCTGGTACTGCTTGTCGGCACCAGAGCGTCGGCGCTTGGAGGCGTCGGCGCCCAGAGGGAGACGATGCTTCGTTTGCTTCTCCTCGGAGCCGGACTTGCGCTTCTCCCCCGCCATGGCTTCGCTCGGTTGCGGCGGCGAGAGAGTTAGGGCTTGGTTGGTTTGATGTTGGCGATTTTCATTTGAATTTAGATCAAAATTTAATCAAACAACAATTTTTATATTCATATGAGTTATTTAGGATCCAAACAATCCATCGAAATAAAAACTTTATTGTTTGATTAAAATTTTACCTATATTTAAGGGTCTGTTTGGAACGCAGTAATTTCAAAAAAATCAGTTCAATTTCACAGAAAAAACGCAAAAACAAGAAAACTTTCTCGTATTCCAAACAGGCCCTAAGTATAGTCAAAATTGTTTTAGTTGGCCAAAGATTTGGCATTCAATCAAACAAACCCAAAACCCTACTGTGGAGGAGTGGAGGACTCTTCACAGTAACTTTCCTCCGAGGCAAGTTGCAAGGGACTTGCCCACTCATATCCACGGGGATATATCCGGTGCAATTAAGCTTACGGTGCAATCACCGTGCATTCTTATTAAGAAAAATTTTAAAATTTTTTGAAAAAAATCATGAATGTACATCGCAGCCTACCCCATCTATATATAAAAATCCATGGTCAAATTCATCCTACTCTAACAGTTACGAAAATGACAAATTAGATGGGGTAGGCTTAGATGTGCATTCATGATTATTTTAAAAAAAATTTAAAACTTTTTTTAAGTAAGATTGCACGGTGATTGTACCATAAGCTTGCACCGGATATATCCCCCATATCCACCGCCCAATTCCGATCCAGCGGTTCCCAACAATTCCGAGCAAAGTGTCCAAGCACCAACCAGTCCTGTCGAGAGAGCTTCACCTTCACAGATTTCTTAAGCAGCGCGTGCGGGGAGCTCCTCAACCTGTCAGCGCGAGGGCCTTGGCTTTGGCTCGCACTCGGCTTCCCCTCCTCCGCGCAGACGAGGTGTGGCTCCACCCCCCTGCTCTCTCTCACTCGGCTTCCCCCTCCCCCCGCGCTGAGAAGGCCCTTCATCTCCCGTTCCCCTTCCCTTTGTTCTCTTTCGTCCGCCGGTCAGACCAGCGTCGCTAGCTACAGGTGGACGCGCAGGGCCAGGAGAGTGGCGGCGCAGCGGCGGACGAGCTTGCGCTGTGAGTTCTCCGCACGACGGGCAGAGACAGGGACACGGGGACGAGGTAGGGCACGCGCAACTGGGTGGCGGCGGCAGACGGTCGTGGAGGCGGCGACGGAGAGGCGTGAGTAAATCGGCGTTCTAGCGTAGCAGCGTTCCAGATCTAGAGCGCCGGCATAGCGTTTTAAGGCTTAAACAGCGATTAAACGTCGCTTAATCCTCTCTTTTTTAATAACCTTGGTGGTAATTCCTATGCTACGTTTATGGGCTTAAGTAACAGTTATGGAGCTGATTCCATGCTAATTTTTAGAGTTCATCATACACCTGAATTCGTTGATTTTAAACTGTAATTGTACTGAAGTTAGTGTAACTTTGTGCTGCTTGCCTGCTTGTTTTCTGTATGCAGCTGTGAATTTAGACGGTTGTGGGAACATCGAAGATTTGCTGATGGCTGGTGCTGTCATAATTGATGATTCTGCTGCGAGCATTGCTGGGTTAGAGGACAATGATCGCACTGTCTCTAATGATTCCCTTTCTGAGTGGCGGTCTTGTGAGCATGTTGAGAATGGAAACCCTTCAACATCTCCTCCCTTTTGGGACAGCGATGGTGAAGATGATGATCCGGGTGTGTAACACAGTTTTTGTTATGTTACTTGTTGCTATCCTTACAGTCTGACAGATCAAATCTATAAAAAATTGAATAATGTCATCAATGAAAAGAAACATAAACCTTTTTTTCTGTACTGGAGTCATCACAGGTTGCTTAGGGCCTTTGAACTTTAAGGTTTAGAACCTTTTTGAAGAGACTTTGTTTTAAGAAAGCATCAATAAACATCCATAGTTTACTTCATCGATTTGTATTTGTTCCTGTGCTCCACTTCTAATGGCAAAATTTTATCAATGCAATACAGTCTTCCTGTTGAATATTGCACTTCTGGGTTCTTGTACTGTGACTAGTGAGTAGTGACTACTGTCCCTATCTTTGGTGGTTTGGGCCTAAAATAATGATATGCGTGATAGACTAGGGGTAGCACCAAATGAAGAAAAGCTTATCCAACATAGGTTGAGATGGTTTAAACATGTGCAATGAGGCCTATCCGCCTATAGGCTATAGAGGCACCAGGGTCCTGGGCATAGTATAATCTCAATGCATGGCATTTATATGTGGGGAGATGTGGGGAAGGGGTCACCCCAACTTGACATGGGACGAGGCAATAAAAAAGGGACTTGAAATGGAACATAGCCAGAGGTTTGTCATTGGATAGGTGTTGATGGAAAGTGCTACTCTTTTCATGTGTCTGAACCATGAATACGCTTTTATTTATCTTCTCTTCTCTCTTGTTCGTTAATGGCGTTTGTCGGTTTTCAACTTTAGCCTCCCCAACTTGCCTGAGACTAAATGGTTTCTCTTTTGGCTGAGGTGTGGCAAAAGATGAAGTCTGTTCTGCAAGAGTTTGAGGTTGAACTCTAGACTATATGATATCTAATGACAAAAAGAGCTCAAGGAAATAGATGTGCTAAAATGTGAGTTTGATGTATAATTTAAAATTAAGTAAAATTGAAAGTAACTAGGCTTTGTTGCTGTTGCTGTTCAAATCCTGACACAGCCAGGTTAGCGTGGTCCATTTTCTGTCCCTTGCAGCAAGCATAGCTCGTCTAAAGCACAGCTTAATCTTGAATCCTGAGCATTATTATGTCACTTCAACTTTGGTTTATTGATTAAAGAACAAACCTGGGTGCTTGTTCTCAGTTCAGATATTGACACACTGTTAACTGCTATCTGTTTCTTTCATGTGTTTTCCCTTTTTATTAGCACTTAGAACTGTTTAAATTTACTGATAGAGTGGACTTAGCTGTTTCATGCTTCATTAATTTTGCACGTCTGAAAACTATGATATCAGGGCCTAGGCCTTCAGATTTATTTGGGCGATACACTTGGAAAATTGAGAACTTCTCAAAGGAGAAGAAGAGAGAAATGAAAAGCGAACCATTTGAAGCTGGTGGTTACAAGTGGTAAGATAAAAAAATTCTTACATTTATGACATTTTATATATTTATCTTGCTAATACATTGACCTTTGTTGGAATCTCATGGATCTTCTCAGATTGCTTTTATTGCATTGTGGATATCCTACAAATCTTTTTTTGTTGCTTCCAAGCTCAAGTTAGGGCCTAGAAAATGCCATGAGGTTACCTTTGAGCCCCTAGTCCTTTTCTTCCGCACTCTAGTTCTAATCATATTTCCATGACCCTTTTAACTTGTTAGACTATGTTAGCTTGTAAATTATCTTATCGCTACTTGCCATGCAATTATTGTTGTTGTTTTCCAGTAGTATGTGTGCTTTTCTGAATTCAGAGTTCTAAATTCTTGTGCAGCTCATTTTGTGATTCATACTGCTTAGACGCTCTATTGCATAAGTTAATCGCTTGCTCATTTTGCAGGTATATTCTTATTTACCCTCAAGGATGTGATGTCTCTAATCACTTGTCATTGTTTCTTTGTGTTGCTAATCATGAAAAGCTCCTCCCAGGTTTGGTACTAGTACTACTATGTTGCCTAAATTATCAGTTGTCTTTCAAATATCTTTTCACCTCCTAATCATGGCCTTTGATGCTTTAAGGATGGAGCTATTTTGCACAGTTTACTATTGCTGTGGGTAACCTTGATCCGAAGAAAGTTAAATACTCAGGTGAGATAAACTGATGTTCTCTTCCTTCTGAGCAAAATAGCCAGCTTCAGAAGTTGACTAAGTAACTTTGCAGACACCTTGCACAGATTCTGGAAGAAGGAACATGATTGGGGATGGAAAAAGTTTATGGAGTTGTCAAAAATACAAGATGGTTTTCTTGTTGATGATGTTCTTGAAATTATAGCTCAAGTTCAAGTTATCAGGTAGGTCGTTTCACAACAATTCTTTGAGACTTCTGATTTCCATGTGTTTTGAAGTGTCAATGACATTCATATGATGCGCTTGAGTTGATTTGATCTTGTTGGGTGAATATTTGTGCTCTTCTCGATAATTCAGACAGTGACTTCTCTTGTCAACTTGCCCTATTAAAATCCTAACTTTGTTACATTACTATGCTCATGTAGCAGAAATCTTATTTGAAACCTTTTTAAATTGCAATAAACAATTGTTTTGTTGCATTTCATCCAGATTTCCTTCTTATATTTGCGGCCCTACCTTTACCTGTTTACTATTATTTAAACCTTAGCTTTTGTCTCCTATTATGTGCTCAGCTATGCTTGAAAGTTTGACTTCTCAATGTCTATTTACTTCTTGATACTGGGTTTAAAAAACTCGTGATATGAGAATTTCTTATAGATCTAAAACAAGAGATGTTCAGTTCTCATCAGTTGATCACAAAGCAATTTATAACTGTTATCTCTTGTGTTTTTGGGTACTGGAGAGAGAAAGCAGACAGACCATTCCGTTGCCTTGATCGCCCTTATCGTCGAGAATTGATCCGTGTCTACATGACAAATATAGAGCAAATCTGCCGACGCTTTGTACAAGAACGCAGAAGAAAACTTATCAGGCTTATTGATGACGAAACGAGGTGGTCCAGGTCAGATAATGGGCCTTTTGAATATTGTGCCACAATGAATGGTTTAATACCCGCCATTTTCTTTTTGGTATACAATCCCTAAAGTATATTCTATATTGATCCTTGTTTTGTTGCAGTTTCCGTGCCTTTTGGTTTGCGATTGATCCAACTACAAAACATCGCATGTCCAGAGAGAAGAGCGACATCATATTGAAAATAGTGGTGAAACATTTTTTTGCCGAGAAAGATGTCACCTCAACATTAGTTATGGATGCTCTGTATACAGGTTTGAAGGCCATTGAGGGCCGTAGCAACAGCAAGAAAGGAGCAGTAGCATTAACAGACTTAGAGGAGCTACCAGCACCAATGGTCCATGTTGATATGGACATGTTTGTTTTGGCTGGTGATTTTATAACTTTGCTTGAGAGGGCAGCTTCAGAGCCCTTATCTCGTCAATCTGTGTCACCAAAAGATGACAAATGTCCCCAAAGCCGTGCTAAGGTATTTATTATTTTTATGATCAATCTGATCCTTTAGTTTTATCGTTGAGATTGGATTTTCTTCCCCGGATGAATTCTACCAGGATTGCCTCTTGCACAACATTAGTGTTTGTTTTGTTTCATTGCATTGATACGAATTATCTTGGTTTTTTTTAGATCAATTTTTCTAATTGTTTCACATCCAGTATTTAACCTATTTTCCTCGCCCCAATTCCATTGATTACGTTACTTATTCATCTGTATTTTTCTTGAAATGCTTTATTTGCTAGTTAGCACACCATTCAGCCATTGCAAGTGAGGCCACACCAGCTAGTTTTGAACTTGTGATTTCCAATAAGTTGATAGCCTAAAAAGATGGGTGTCAATGGAAATCATTCATATTGTATTTCCTTTTGTTAATTTTGATTTCTCAATCTCAGGCTGTATGTCTAAACTGCAGTTACTCACTTAGATTAATTGCTCTCCAGCTTGCTGCACTTGAACAGAGGCAATGTTTTGCTTCAGAGAAGCTCTGTTTCTTACATGCTTTCTTTGTTTCTCTTAAACTCTCCCAATGCCTTGGAAACTCCAAAAACGGTTAATCAACATTCAATCACTCCCAGAAGTTCTACCTCTGATGCCGGAAGTTAAAATGATAAAATGATACCTGGCACTATAAATCTAATGGAATTGTCAACCGTTATTCTTGTGGTCTCTGTCTTGAGATTGCTAGTGTTATTTTGTGCAGTATCTTATTATTGTTTAACTGCTTATTTTTCCCCATTCTTATCCTTCCAGGATGGTGGTACTGGGGAAGTTAACAAAGTTTCTATTGAGCGTGAAGAAAGGCGCCTAACTGAGCTTGGTCAGAAGATACTTGAAACATTTGTGCTATCTCATATATTTAGGTATAAAGTTTATTTATTTTGACCATCTTGTTGCTGAGTATCTATGAAGTTGTTCAATGAAATTTTCTTTTCTGCACCAAAATGTGTTCTTAAGTTCTTTATTGTTTTTATACGCAAAAATTGATTCATTTCTTCTATTCAGAGATATACTGACAAATTCCAATGTCTTGATAATTGCGCAAGCTATTTTTCATGTTTTGCTTTCTTACATTTTGCTTCCATGTTAGTGGGATTGAGGTTGCCTATCAAGAAGCTGTTGCTTTGAAGAGGCAAGAGGAGCTTATTCGTGAAGAGGAGCTCCTTGAAAATGAGACGAAGGGGAAGCGTGCCGGTGCCACTGAAAAGGATAAGCGTGCAAAGAAAAAGCAGGTTGCATTGCTAATGTGGTTCAGTGCGCCTTTTGTCTTCTTTTTTACCTCGCATCAAATTTAATGTGGTTGGAATCAGGGTGACATGATGAAAGCGGTCCTACTGTTGTAGTTTGCTTGTGTTATGAATAGCACCTTGTATTCAATATGAGGGCTCTAGGCCTGAATATATACACTAGTACAGGAGGCCTTATCCTACAAGGACTCACACAAAGAGAAGCCCTTATCCTACATGGACTCGTACAAAGAGACATAAACCTTTAACACCCCCGCTCAAACTCAAGGTGGATGAAGAACCTTGAATTTGGATAGAAAACCTATGCTAAACCACGTCGAATCAAAATAGGCAGAGCCGACAAGACTAGCAGGTGCAATGGAACGAAGATAAAGCCAATCAAGCTCCCAGAGACGTGATCCACACATATGACAGCGCACAACTGTGGGCAGACGAGTCTTGGATGTAGCAGCAGGCGAGTGAATGAAGAGCTGCCAAGTGAGGGAAAAAGAGCCACCGGGCGACGAATTTGGTGGTGGGCAGACAACTCTGCGGGGCAGGAACGAGCCACGGGCGTTAGATCTCTGGAGTCTGGACGCAACGAAAAAGCACCCAGAGAGAACAAACGCCAAGCTTCAGTGAAGAAGAAGACGACAACGAAGTAGCTCAGATGGAGAGGGAGAGAGAGAAAAGAACTAGACAAAGAGAACCAGTAGTCTCCCGATCCAAAAAAAAGAGGGACAACGTGCGTAAAAATCTAACCCTGAAAATAATTGGCTCTATATACCATGTTATGAATAGCACTTTTATTCAATATGAGGGCTGTAGGCCTGAATATTTACACCGATACAAGAGGCCTTATCCTATAGGGACTCATACAAAGAGAGGCCCTTATCCTACATGGAATCAGACAAAGAGACATATACCTTTAACAGCTTGAAGTACTTGAATATATGCATTATGGAATTATTATTTTTCTTCTTGATGGCCGTTGCGTTCTTATTTGGTTGGCTTGATGCATTGGCAAGTTTCCTAGTCTTTTTCTTGAGTTTCAAGCCTCAGGTTGGTCCACCATCTCGGCTTTGTTACTGAAAAGTTACCATATTGGCTTCCTGGCGACCTGGTGTTAGCTTACGGAAACCAATCAATTTTCTTAGTGGGGGGCCTGGAAAAGAAAATAATGGGGGTTGAAAGTGATTCCTGCTGCATTTTACCCATTTTCTTTGACTAGAATCACCCTGTTTTATAAGCACATCTAAATTCCAGTGTCAACTCAGGGTATTTGATCAAGTTTACACTGATGTGCTTAGCCTATGCTTGTGTAATCCTGCTTGATTAGTGAATCTTTCCTTTTGTTATTTTCTGGCTCTTTAAGCAAAGTTCATAACTTCATACTACTCCTTTTATAGTTAAATTAATGAAGTCACAGAAAACTGTTCTTATGGTGAATGAGTTGTGAGGATAAGTATGAAACCACTACGGTATGGACTGGATTGAGGTAAGGGTCTGAGGATCGAGGGTGGAGGCAAATCTGCCCACCAGAGGATTCTGGAGGCTCTGAACGACTAACAGAACAGAATAATTACGAGATCACTGTTCCCTGTGGCAGGAGACTCTGATCTGCCGAGACTTGTTTATTTCTTACTTATACAAAGGAAATGATATGTTTTTTAATAGAGATCCACCCCTAACATGTGTACTAACAGATTGATAAAGCTAACAAATGGATATGCATCTAGCAAACTAACCAAGTCAACCAACATGTAAATAATAATGTGTGCATCCTATGGTACGAATCAGTCCAACTTACTAATTTCTGAATGTGACCTGCTGCTTGTTGGTGCACTGCACTGCTTCTGTTGTGCATTGTGCTGGCACGACCTTGCTGTGGTGCCGTGGAGCCACTGTCCCTAAGCCCATGGCCAAAAACACAAAGTTATTTCTGAAAATACATTAGCTCTGAATTCTGAGCTCTTAAGGTTCTGTAAGTTATCATTGGTTAGAAACGTAGAAGCTTTGCATGCCAAGAAAACCTATTTTGGTGATATGATATTGCAAGTGCCCATTTTGTCATTTATTTTGCAATTGGTTTTGCTTACACTAACAATTTCAGGCCAAACAAAAGAAGAACAATCGTAAAGTCAGGGACAAGGAAAGAGAGGAGAAATTCGATTCAAATTTTCTAGAAAGGGATGAAAATGGAAGTTCAAATCATGACAGGGAGGACTCTAAGCAGGCGGGGCAATTATCTGCGGAAGTTGATAACTCTGGAGAAGGTGCTTCAGATGTGTCAGACAATTTAAGTGGGTCGATTGAGGTATGCCAAACCAACACGTGTGACAATATCACATAACCTATAAATGCAATAAATGATGATGGTATTGAAATGGAAAATCCGCAGACATGGAATGACGACTCTACTGTGGAGGTTGAGACACTGATATCATCTGTGACTGCCACAGTGAACAGCATACGAGGCAAAATAAACAATCTGCTAGACAGTACAAGCCATATAACGCCTAATAGGTCAGTTAGCATTTCATCTAAAGTTTGTGATATTTCTTAGATAGCATTTCATCTAAAGTTGGTGATATTTCTTGGATAGCTTGAATTTGATAACTTATCCTAGCTGAATTTGCCTACAGAGGGAGATCTCGGCGCAACAGAGGCATTAGCAGTATAATCATTTCCCGTTATGAAGATGATCTTCCCTCGTCTAGTTGTTCAGACCGCAATATATCTCTGTGTGGTCCAGCTCCAAGGCGTGACCAGGAGACTGCTCTACTCACCTTAAAAGATCGGCTTCGTGAGCTTGGGCAACGACTACATGAGGTGAACCAACTCTCCTAAAAGAACTACTGGGCATTATTTCCTAATCGTGGTTCAACTGTTCTTGATTTTTCACTCTATAACTGAGGACAGATCTGCCTTGCTTGAGCTCACTCTTTAAGTTAACTTTAGCTTTATCACATTTTGATACCCCCGACTGAGTTAGATTTGCATTACTAATATTGTTACTATAGCTGACACATTTCGATTTGGAATTTTAGATCATCTTTTTGAGATTATTTTCCCTAAGAAACATTACTTCATTGTTTCCGGGTGAGATTTTCTTTGTATTTGTCAGTGTTTTCAAGTCGAGCTATTAATCACAACTAATCAGCTTGACCAGAAACCTAGTCGACCGATTAGTCACTGTAGTAATCAGGCCCGGTTGTGTTACTTGCCACATGCTGAACAAAGAGGGGAAAATATTGGGCTAGCCTTGAACCATGTATATATGTTCTGAAACGACCGTCTCGGATAGGATTGACTAGGCTCAATTAGTCGGACTGGTCGTCGATTAATCGTGATGGCTGGTTGGTTGGTTCCTATACGAGTAGGTCTGACTAACTGACTTGAAAACATACTTTGACTGAATTATAGTAACACAAGAACTCCAGTATTTTTATAGGTAACACAATATAAGATGCAGATCTGCGATTTTGTGAATAAGATGCTTACAATTGATTGCTACTTATAGTTCATTTGCAGGGTTAAACACCATAACTGTTGCTCTGATACTGTGGATTGTTATGTCTAGATAACACATACTCTGTTCCATATTGTAAGGGGTTTTGGTCCTCATTTTCTCCGTTCATGTTCACATGGATGTCGATGAACCTAGACACATACAAAACACATACATAGAATATTGCACATGAACCTATTCAAAAGCTAGAACCCCTTACAATTTGGAACGGAGGAACCGAGGAAGTAGTACTTGTTTATCACGTTCCAATTGGCTGAGCACCATTTCTCCCTTTTTTGTATATGCTCAGAAAGCAAGGACCACCTCCATCCTGATTGCATTCTAAAAACTTTTCTTTGATGACTATATTTATATTTTGTAGCATACTACTACCTCCTCCCATTAATATATATCACTTTTTAGTTCAATTTTACACTAAAAAGCGTCACATATTAATGACCAGAGGGAGTACTTGGTAGATGCTCTTCAAAAGGAAAAACTTATTTGAGGATTAGTTTCCTGAGTTGGAAGCTTATTTAATTTTGTTAGTAATTCCATATTGAGATTATACTTGTTCTGTAGCACTTATAATAATCAGCTGGATAGCTACTTTATTTATCTTCCAGAGTTCCAGTAAATAAGTTGATTAGTTTGTTTCCATTTATGTTTGTTTCAGAAAGAAATTGAGGGCAGGGAGCTGCTCAAGGCCCATTTGGAAAAGAAGGCAGCTGCTGAGGCCGCAGCGGGTTCATCCTCACCATCCTCATCTGATTCCTTGAAAAAGAAGACTCAGGTTCAGAAAGTCCCTCAGCAATCCTTGGTAACTATAAATGATGCAGATATTAATGCACCACCTCCAAAGGCTGTACCTGTAGCCATAAGTAATGACAGCAATGGAGCTCTTCCAGCAACGGCAAACTCCACCATAAACACCAAATCTGTGCCTATTGTCAGTCCAGCTCCAAGTAAGCTTGAGGCAGCTTTGTGTGAAGAACATGTATCCAGTTCAAGCCAGCAAATCGATCAAGCTGCTCTGATTCCCTTGATATTGCCACTAGTTGATAAGGTTAATCCAATTCCCACAGAATCACCTATACCACAGGTCGATACTGTTAAAGCTACTCCAGCTCGACCAAAATCACCTTTGCCACAGGTTGATACAGTTAAAGCTATAGAAGCTCCCCCCAAATCTTCTGCATCACAGCTTGATAAAGTTGCTAACATCCCAGCTGCCCCAGAATCACCTGTACCCCAGGTTGATAAAGTTGCCCTGCATAACTCAGTGTCGCGACAGATTCCATCCTCATCTATCTTGAAAGCTCGAGAAGATACGGTTTCTGAGAGGGCTGCTGTCACTTCTGCACCTGAAACTCCTAAGCTAACATCAAGGCCTACAAGTGCTCCACTGTTCCAGGCACCAAGATCAACTCTACCACCTACACCATCAGTCCAAGTTTCTCCATTGCTTTCACGGTCGTTGACTGTTTCTGAACAACCGAGCAATGAGCCTTCACCTTCCGCTCCGGTTAATGTAATACAGACATATCGAAATGCTATCCTTGGTAAGGGTAGTCTGGCTACAACCCCAGCAAATCTTGAGCAACCCACTTCTACTATAGGCCTGAGTACTGCAGTTTCACAGCCATGGCCAGCATATCCATTGGCAACATCTGTCATGGTGCCTCCTCTTGAAAGGAATGACCAATTACCAAGTAAGCAAGGCTTCATGTTTGGGCCTAGCAAAGCAGAAGCTCTTGATAACTGGCACTCATGGAAAGGTAGCAATGGTGTTAATAGACATATGTGGAAAGATGATGTTCCTAACCTGCAAATTATCAACTGTGATGCACATGTGCACCCTTGGAAAGATATCCCTTATGAGCAAGTGAGCTGCAGTGGAACAGAACAGGGCAGATTGGGCGGACTACAATCTAGGCAGTTCCAGAGGGATATACCTGCAAGTTTTGTTCCACGCCAGCAGCAAGGGCCAGTGGGTGAAGAGTTCCCTCACATTGATATTATCAATGACTTGCTTGATGAAGAACAAAGCAGTGCAGATGTAGCGGTCTCTCCCCTCCATGAGTATCATACATTCGGTTTACCATTTTCTTCAGGAGGCAACATGGCAGACCCTGAAGCAGCTTCTGTGCGGTTTGATTTGACTGGCCATTACTATGATGAGGATCACAGGAGGGCCCATGACACACAGAATGTTCTGCATAGGTTGGATGCTTACTCCAACGGAAGGTTGGACTCAGTTGCTCCCAAGCCTTGGCCATATAGCTATCAAAATCCAACAGTGAACCTTGGAACTGATTCTAACCTGTTTCCACAGCGGGTGGGTTTTTTTACTAATTTAGCTAGTGGGAGGGTGAATGGGGAATATCCAGACTATCTGTATCGCCGTGCCAATGGACAATGGTGATGCCTGTATACCCATAATAATACGTCTTGTAACAAACTATGATGCCAAGTAAAGTTCACCATGAGCTTTAATTTGAATTACTTTAAGTTCAAAATGAGAGAAAGAATACACCATGTAAAGTATTACCGCATTCAGTCTCCCTCTCTGGTGCTCGAATGTTGTTTCTATGGTTTGGAGAGTACATAAACTGCAGTTTAACAAACCAGGTAAACTGCAGTTTAACAAACCAGGTATACTGCAGTTTAACAAACCAGGTATACTAAGAAATTGTTGGCTTGACGGTTTTGTGAGAAACTGACTTACAAATGAAAGGCTTCAGAATTATATTTGAATGCTCTGGATTCTTGAGTTGTATGGTTGCAGGCGATTGCACTATATATATTCCCTAACAAGCCAGAAAGATATATCGCAACCCTGTCGCCAATTGTTGCTGAATTTTGTAGTGTTTACTTTCCATTGATGTGTTTGGACATGATGGTGTTAATTGGAAAAGGATGTGAGTTTTGCAGCACCTGTGTTGGATAACCACATGCCGAAGTAATGGAGCAAGGGCGTTTTCCGTCTGCGTTTACTGCAAAATTGGAGGTCATATGACGTGCTTGTTTAATGTTCCAACCACTAGCAGGTGATGTCGATGGAACGTATCAACCTATCAGGTTTTGTTTGTAACGTATCAGGTGATGTCCACTAACATACACAATTTCAAATGGTCCACCTTCTATACATCCAAGTTTGCTTTCCGTAAAGTTCCTTCAAAATAACTACAACAATATCTGGCACCCTACTTACAAGAATTTCTTTTCATTTAGCTGATGTAAAGCTGCACAATGTGCATGCTGATTCAGTATCTGTTATACAAATAAGTATTGGGGAAATGACTGATAAAGTACACGTGTATGTTATTTCTTATCAATAGCAATTGCTCGCAGTTCTCTTAGATTGCAAGCAATTTCCTGTATAAACATCAAACCTTCGCCACCATTTCTGAGGGAGTTGATGCTATGTTCAAGAAAATTGTGATCTCCTTCTAGAGTCTTCAGTCTTCTGTTCAGTTTTGCGATTTCTTCCTGAACTGCGGTTAAATTAACCTCTCCACTCATTGTCAATAAGCCGGCATCCTTACTCTCTATCAAGCTTTCCTGTTGGTGTAACGAGTTGTCTTCTACAGCAGCTAAGTTGCTGGAGAGGTCATCCTTAGCAGCTGAACTGGATAAATCGACAGAAGCACTATTGTTGGAGTAGAATTGAAGCTTCTGTTCCAACTTTCTCAAACCACTTGCTATATATGCCCTCTCTTCTTCAAAACTTACAAAAGAATTTGTACCCCTTTGTGTGTTGATCATAGGAGCTTCAAGATCACCACCTTCAAGCATAGCTGTATCAGCATTTTCTTGTTTAAAGGCTGCTTGATTCGCTCGTCTCTCTATTGGTCCACCTCCATACTGTCTCCTATAATTTTCAAGCTCAACTTCCAGTTCCTCTATTTGCTGTTCTCTTTCAGCGAGTAACTCATTAGTTTTCGCTAGCGCTTCACTGTCATATTCAGCTTGCTCTTCCATCATCCGTTGGTAATGCGAAGCTTCCATCTGCATTGCAGCCTTCTCATCCTGTAACTTGGTGATCATAGCCAGCGCTTGACTTGCAGCAATGGCTGAGGCATTCCTCTCTTCTTCCAGTTCCCTGCAGAGTAGGTGTATTGATTTCCGGTCAAGATCAATTTGGCGTCTCAATCGGTCAATGTTGTTTTCACCTTCCATCTCGCTAACAATGCTTCCGTCTAGTGATTCCAAACCAGAAGCATTCCTCTCAAGTGAAATTCTGTTGGTAATGTTCTGCACCACCAACTCATCACCACGTCCATATGCACGGGGGCTCGGGCCTGGATCAACCCATGGAGCCTCAAGCCCCCTAGAAGCTGAGAGCTGTGATAGCAGTAGCCTTAATTCTTCGTTTATGCTAGAAGTAGAGTCCTTTCCCAGGATCACATCCGTCAAGGTAGGGGATGGCAAGCTACTCTTGTTGCCAATGGCAAGTCTGTAGGCTTCGTTCATGCTAATCTGAGTGCTTAGAGATGGTCTCCTTTCAACAGCGCCTTCACTTGTTTTTGGGTATTCCTCAGTAGCACTATGATCCTGAGGTATTTCACCACTTGATCTAACAGCAGCTTCTGATATATGAGGTTCGTTCACATAATCTGATCAAAATAGTTAAATGTCAGGGCCAATTTTATTGATAGTGCTGTTGGACAGAAAGCATTTTAAACTAACCTTTATCTATCAAATCTTTGGGAGTAGTATCAGAAGGATCTTGTACTATCAATTCTTGAGCCCCCATGTCACCAGTGGGCTCGATTTTCTTATCATAACCTTCGACTTCACCAAGTGTTTCGGAATCAGCACGAACTTGTGAGACATGAATATCTGCACAATCATCTGACGCAGGAAACAGAAAAAAAATTCTTTGATAAGATTAAATTAGCAAAGGTGTATAAATGCTAATGGGAAATGAAAAAAACCAAACCTTTTTGATCCGTGTCTTCCGAAGCACCATGACGCGAGTTCTGTGGTACCAGTTCACTTGTACGTGGATCAGTTGCTGATACACTTTTCCGAGTTAACACACCACTTGATCTGCCAGTAATTTCTGGTGCATGAACTTGTTCCAGGTTGTCTGGCACTTTTTTTGTTGTATTGGGATTAGATTGAGAAATGCAAAAAAAAAAAAAAAGAACATTTTCATTATTGCAATCAAGGATCAAGAGAGCATACCCTTTATATTTCCTTCTCCTGAAACAGCATAGTGCTCCTCTAGTATCGTGAACTGAGATGTATATGGATCAGGGTTGCCTTCATTTGTGCTCTGACATGGTTCCGTTTCACCAATAATCTGAGGTAGCTCATCACTTGGTGCAACTGGAATTTGTGAAATATCGGCATCTGCATGATTATCCGAAAAAAAGTGGTAATGTCGGTAATTGTTCCAGTTTGTGAATCGTCCTAGTTTGTGAAACAAAATGTACCTTTTAAACCTGATTCTTCTCCAATAAATGTGGAATCATGCTGGGATGCCCGTTTCATAGATAGACTTTCCTTTTCTCCCATCTGGTACCCATCAGTTCTGCTATCAGGACGATGATCAGCAGCAGCAGGTGCCGAATTTATATCAGGGGCATTAAGCTCCTTGATCACCTCAGTGGAAGGAAGAATGAGTTGTTCACAAGCTAAGTCCTTTTGCAAGTCTTCTTCCACTACATCGGCTTCACATGAGTGTGAACTGTTCACATCATCGGCACAAGGAACCTCAACCTCAGGCTCAGAGTCAGATGTCATCTGTAGCAGACTCTCTCTCTCGTGAGACATGTAGTCACTCTGGTGGTAAATGTCTTTAGGCTCTAAAGGCTCATCCACTTGACCTGCTGCAGAATAATCCATGTAAACGTTTGGTGAACCACAAGCTTCAGTAGGCTCTACTTCTGAAATCTTTCTGGATGACAAGGCTACGCTCAGTTGTTCAAACTGCTGTCCACAGCATGAACAAGTTCTTGTACTAGGGGAGTTGAACACAGCATCAATACCTCGATTGCTATCAAGTGCATTGACGTCCATTGCCGGCTCATCTGCTTTGCCGTCGTCGTTCACTTTGTCACAGCACCGTTTACACATACTTTGGGCACCCGCGAGCTTCTGGTGGAGGCGGCAGAATGCTAAGGATGAAATCTCCGACTTGTGAGTTTTACAGATCAGTTCCCTATAGAAGCACGGTTTCTCGTTGCCCAGGACATGATCAAGCCTCGAGCAGAAAGGGCATGGCGCCGGTAATCTACAGAGGCGGGCGAATCTAGTGACCAAGAAGCAGTAAACCGCATCAATGAACAGCAGCAGCATCAAGATCCACTCCAACAACGCCGTTGACAGTGCGCCCGATACTCGGCGTAAGATTGGCATTCTTGTACCCATCTCTGAGTGTTAGCGGTGTCTAGAATCTTCAGAACGGTTGCTTCAGCTCTCAAGACTGGTCAAAGGCTCAGAGATGACTCGCGTTGAAGTGAGATGGCTGCAAGTGGTCAAACCAAGATAATGAGCAAAGTGACTGTGAGGCATAATGTTTGAAGTATGGCAAGTGCTTATGGGAGCAATGGACACACCAAAGCTCAGTAGGGCTATAGCCTATAGCCTTGAGAATATTTTTGGTGAATTATTAAAGCTAATAATAGCGGGGGGAAAGGGCAGGGAGCACGAGCACCAGGCTGGAAACTAGACCTACATGAACTAAAAAGCCTCCCGCACCAAACTTCGTAATGGCAATTGACGGATACCCAGGACCAAGAGAATATTGCAGAGCCTAAGTCCAAACAAACACGCACCAATCATGCGTCACTTGAGTAGGGAATAACAAATAAAAGAAGAGAACACATCAAAAAAATTCTGCTGCAAGGACCACGCCATGGAGCATGCATATGAATCGGATTGAAGATGGCAGAGAATTCGAAGCTATTCTTTCTACATACAGAACCAGCTAAACTCTGTCAACCTATAACCAAAACTAGAGCCCAAACGATTCCTGGCAAACATAACGGGGATTCAAGTTCCCAACAAAAATTTTGCAACTAGTAGTCTTCCAAGCAGTAGCACCATATCATCCCATCCAGCAACAGGGACCGAATGAAACAAGAAAGAAGCTGACCCGCTGAGAGCTGACCAAACCACCAAGACAGGAGAAGATGAAGATTGGAGACTCTGCTGGCATGGACATGGAGTCAAGGTCAGGATCAGCGAGAACGCACCTGGCGGACGAATCGCAGCTGCCTCGCGAGATCCCGATCTGTGATGGCAGCGGGGTGGCGCGCGGTCTTGTCGGGAGCAGCGGCCAGAAAAGGTGGCTGAGCAAGCTACCCAACTCGAAGCAGCGTAGCAGTTAGCAGAGGTGGGAATTGAAGCCAAGGTGGCGAGCAGAGCAGAGCACCGACCAGTTGCGTCCTTCCCATATATATTTCGGTTGATTCCCCCGTCTGCGGAAGGAGCCAAAAACGAAAGCGGAGGAAGGAGGTGGCGGCGGGCGACGAGGGCGGTGGCGGAAGCGGGGAGGACAGCGACGCGAGCCGGCCTCAGCCGAAAGGCAGGGTCGGGGGCGCGGTGGTTGAACCCCTCGGTGCGCTGCCGACGTGGATCGGGCCCCTGTAGACGCCGTCTCGATGGAAACCGTGGTTAGGCAGGCGAGCGTGCCGGATCCAGTCCAGAGCGGAAACAAATTCCATTAGCAGAGCGGTTACGTTTGCTCGATGGCTGAGCGGTTGACGGATGAGGCTGAGTCGAGCGGAGGTTCTGTGTCATCGATTATATTCAAACCTCACTTGTCATTTTTATACTGTAGGCGATTTGCTGAATTTATCAAATGATTATGTAATAGATGAGAACATACGAGCCCTGATCGTACAGGTTCACACAATGGTAACAATAGAGACGAAAATAGTCCGAGGTATATTTCTATCAAAAAAATAGTCAGGATAAATCATGTGTCATTTCGTATCGTTCCGATTTTATTCGTTTGGATTTACATTTTTTTTCCGAACACGCAGAAGAGCCGTGTATCTTCGTATTAAGAAAAAGATTGAATTTACATTTACAAACATATCAGTTGTTTTTGTTTTCCAGTTTTAAAAAAAATATAAATGGTAAACCATAAAGTTATAGGCAAGAAAAAAATATGATCCATAAATGAAATAGTTACAATACAAACTTTCGTTTGTTGTTGTTTCATAATCCCTTGTACACACAGACTAAAAACATAATTAATTCGTATGTGGGTATTGGTTCCAAGTAGCATTGGACATTTAATATGCACATTGGTATATGGTATTGGTTGTCGCCTTATATTATGGGATTAGAAAAAATAGTTGTGCATTATATTATGGAGCGGAGGGGGTAACATGCGAGACTAACTTTTTTTTTTAGAAAATGATCTACATATGGTTCCATCATCCCATATATGTCTTCATTGACTCTTTTGCCACGTCATCAAAACCACTAACATTACACTACATTAAATGAAATGAACCTCTTATTGAAAATGGTTTTAGTACGACTTAGTTTTGTAATTATAGCCTATTTCTCTATGGTTTGTATGTGCATTGCAGTTTAAATTAGCAGCGAACAAAAGTTATGTTTTAGATGGAATAATACTTCTTATAAATACACGCATATATCGACCTTAATTTAACTTGAGGCCTTTTGATTTTGGGAGCATTGTGCGGTCACACGGCCTGCACGGGCCCAAAAACACCCTTGGATAGAATTGCGAGTCATTTCTGTCATCCCACACTACCATGTCACAAATCTCAACATTCAACTCTGTCTTGCTAAGAAGACTCCATAATTTGCTACCTTCAATAGATTGTCCAATGATTCAAAACCTTCCAACGATCCATAATCCCACACAACCTGACTAGAGATTGAATCAAACACTTTGCGAGCAAAATCATCTTGTACAACTATAGCCATGAAGACTACGTGCTTATGTTGAGTGAACATGTTGCAATGGCCTTGGTCAGCGGTCAAAACTTGCTCTCCTCGCCAAGCATTGCTACTTGTTGCAAATGATCATCCAGCAAGCCAAGACCATGCAACAACCATTAGGTTGATCCACAAGGGATGACTATCCCATCGTCCATATATTATTCCTTTTGCTGAACACAGCCTTATCCATTGGACATCCCATCAAACACCTCTTGCCCTTCGGCCCTCAACACCATTGTAGCACCAATCAAGACCTGCTTATCCCTTTGGTAGCATGTTCATCCAACAATATTTTTTTTTCTCTTTCTTTATACACATTTATATTTTTTATAAAAGATTGTTCTATTTATATTTTATATTCTCCCCTCACAGTGTTTCTTATACATAAGAAATCTATGTTAGTGGCATATTTTAATCTTGATTTTTGAAAAATATATACTACCTCCATTTTTAATATTTGTCGCCGGTTAGTGACATAAGAAATCTATGGAGTATGTACCATGACTTTGAATGCTATGTATATAACCTTTACTTAATTTATTTTGTAATTAATAAATCATATTAACAGTAAATAGGAGTACACAAGATGTCTCACCGTTTTGATATATTGAGGAAACCTTTTAGGCTTTTGTCGAAGTAGACCAACCGTAGCAGTCTGCGGAAAAGATTGTACACTTTGCACAATCTGAGACCTCGTCATCTGCACACTCTCTATGCATATGCATATAACATGCCCGTCGATGAGGGCGTGCGAAGGGACTGACCGCATAGAGCCCCAAATATATAGGCCTCCATGTTGCATTAATCTATCATTAAGAATACTTAATTGGAGAGAGAAAAGGTAAGCTCGCCGACCAGCCCTTCACTCAGTGGTCTTGTGTCTCAAATGCTAAACAAGCAAACTACATGTTCATCTCTCTGAATATGTAAAGTGCATGTTTATCTCGTCATTCTTTTTGTTCCACGGCTGAAGACATCATGCACGCAATCATTTTGATTGGCAATATCCACCCCTGGCATAGTTCACATGGTATAAATTTTTTATAGTAGAAAATTCAAAACTTCAGATTGATTTTTTTTTTTGAAAAATTGGGCAGGAGCACTGCCAATTCAAGATTGAAATTTTTTAAGGTAGAGTTTTTGTCACGCATATAAGATTTCAAAATATTGTATGAAATAACACATATTGAAAGTTATATAATTGAATGATAGTATGCTTTAGTCACAATAAATAACATATATTTTTTAAAAATTAAAGCATGTTTTGTTTCTCGTTCCGGGGCCTCAATTTTCTGAAGACGGCCTTGCATATAATGCTATCATTTTTTATTGATTGTCTAATACACCGTATAAGAGCTGACGCTCTACCATTCTCTATCGGTGGTGTACATGATTGGTGGTGCCTGTGCATTCTGAAAGAGGAAGGTCCAGCCGGCGTGATGGCGGCGGCGCTCCTCATGTCCTCCCTAACCTTTCCTTCCTCCCTCCTGTTCGCCGCCGTCCCCGTCCGGGTCCCCGTCAACTAATCGCATTCCCGGCCCAACGCAACCCAATCCCAATCCCGTCCCTGCCCCCACCACGAGACGGACGGCTCATCAAGGCCCGCTGCCCGCGGCCGCCACCGCATCCGGCGGCCGCCGTCCGTCGACCCCGCACCGCGTCGTGCTACCGCCGTCCGATCCTCCGCCACCGGCCCGCTCACAGCACAGCAGCATGCCACCACCGTACACCGGTAGACCCAGCGCACGGGCGCCTTGTGTCCCGCGCGGCCTCTACGTGGAGCAGCCTCCGCCTCATGTCCTCGCCTCCCGCGCATCGCATGCAACAAAGTCTTCCCCTCCACGCCTCGGCTGCCTGCGCGGACATGCGGCTCTCCGTCTCCGCCTACTCCACTCCACTTCCTCTTCCACCGCCGCTCCTCCCAGATTCACCGCGCCGCGCCAGGACGCTCCAGGGACCTGCTGCCCCACCCGCTGGCCGCCCTTCCCCGTCTCGTAGGCCTCGCGGTTCGGCGCGCGGCCACTCGGTAGGCAGGCAGGCAGGCAGGCCGGCTGGTGGTGCCTTGTGCCCCTGCCGTGTGGTGTTACCAGGACGGCAGGACCCAACGCGCCGCTATGGAGGGGGATGCAGTGAGATGAGATGGTGGCGACTCGCTACTCCGCCCTGACTCTGAGGTGCGGCTGTTGCTGTCTCACGCATCGTAGATCCTTCCGATGCCCTCGTTATTAATTATTATTTAGCTTTGCGCGCGGTAAAGCTTTCACCGCACCTTTATATACACTACAGCAAGCACAATCCGATGTAGATGGTGCTTTCCTTCTTAGGCAGGCGCGGGTGCGTGCGTTTTCTCACGCCATGATCCATGTTCGGGCTTCCTAGCTAGTAGAACGCACCCGATATATACTGTTAATTTGTTTGTTGGCAGCGGGTGCTCTGAAAAATATTTGCCTTGTCGGAGCGTGAGCTCCGGCCGGGTGGCGGAATGCACCCGCCCATCCTAAGTACTATGAGTAGTTAGGGGGAGCGATCGCTGATAGCCACGTAGCCAAGGCACGATGGAGACGCAAGGGTTTAGAGTGGTTCGGGCCGCCGGAGCGTAATACCCTACGTCCACTGGAGGTGAGGTCTTGTATTGGTTTGAGTGAGAAGGAAGAGAAAAAGATCGTGAGACTTCTTCTCTGGATGCTCTTTGGGCGCGTGTTTTAGCCTGTCCTCTACGTCTCGCATGCCTCCCCTTTTATAGACCAAGGGGTGCATGTACATGGTGAACGGGGCCCGACAGGTGGTCCCGGCCTGTTATCTCTACCCGGCAGAGTTCTTTTATGCTGTCTTGACTTCTTGGGTTATTTCCGGCAGAGGTCAGGACCTTCGGCAGCGCCTCTGTCGGTGTGTCCTATGCTCCGTTGCCGTGATGTCCTCTCATCCCTGCACCTTGTACCTGTATCCGTCGCAGCAGTATGGCGCCGTTCGGGAAGTGCTCCGCCGGTCTGGTGTGTCCGGAAATGTCGCCACGCCGCCCTTGCTCGCACTGTTCGGTCCAATCCGCCGTATTACCCGGCGGTATGGCTCCAGGGGCAGGAGTGGCGGGCGGCGCGTCATTACAGGCGGGTTACTGCGGCGTGCCACAGTGACCCTACCGCAATAGCCTGGGCGTGGCCGTCGTGCGTGGCGTAGCCCACACCGCGTACGGTGTACTTGTTTATGCGGTTTAATCCCCGGTATCCGGCGGGAAGTTGACCGCTACGCCTTGTCACGGCCGCCGTTCCTCGGTAACGCGCGCCTCACAGTATGGTCACTGTCGCCTGTCAGCGGCGGTACCGGAGCCCGTCAGCGGATGTTAGGCCACGCCCGCCTGTCCGCAATGAATGCGGTAGGTGGGTGTGGCCCGCCGCCGGAGACCCCGCCGCGTGCCCGGGGGACACGTGGCAGCCCCGGACCAGGTTGTTGCGGGGGCGAGCACCCTCCGCAGCCCGCAGCTTCCTCGCTGGGCGGGGGACACGTGGCCGCTCCGGACCTCCCCGAGCTGGGTCGGCTCGGCTCCCTTCCTGGGGTCGTAACGCGTCCCTAACTTAAGACCGGACCTTGTGAGAACGGGTCTGGTCTTCCATATGAACCTGGGGTGCAGTCCGGCCCACAAGTGGTGGGTCAAAACTGCGAGTGTCTTTGGGCTCTTTCCTTACTGAGACACGTGGCGATACTGGCTGCTACCTCTGGTTGACGGGGAGGCCAGGTGCGTTTTTTCCCAAGGAGGGATAAAACGTTTCTTTGTCAGGCTGCGTGGAGCCTTGTTATGCGCTGTATTTAGCTTTTGACCTGTATAAGCGGGTACCCGGTTTGCTGGGTACCGACATGCCTCTGGAGAAAAGATCGTCAAGCAGACACAAGTTTCTCCAGCTACTTCATCAAATACTTTAAATACCAGTAGGCTTTGTATATGTGACAGATATATGCCTTTGCTAAATGCAAGTAAAAAGGAATCATGTGGCCTTGTATATATAGAGATCATAAATGCTTCCTTGCTCTTTCTAGTTCAAGCCATTTGCTATCTTGCTTCCCCGGCATTTTTATGCACAAGCAAACTATAAATCATATAGTTATATAATATAATATGCACCGTCGTCTTTATATATATTATATAATTCTCTGATGGTCTATTGTCCACATTCAGGTGCAGGTGTAAATGCAGTCCAAAAATTCGGCATGAGCCCTCTCTCTGAGCTGGTGTGGTCTCCGGATGAGGGCTTAAGCATTAAAATTGCAGCGTCCAGCCTAAGCACAAGGAAGACTTCTCTTCAGTGGAATGCAGATACGCTGAGCATAGTAATATCTTCACCTCAGCAGAGTGGGGCTGGTGGCACGAAGAGCGGTGATAACATATGTGACAACCTAGTGGTGTCAGAAAAGATGCCATCACAACTACGGACTTGCAACGACAGCAGCTCGGCGAGAATAACCATGGCTAGCCCAAACAGAATCACAAATTTTGATGCCCTACAATCTACTTCTATGGGATCACAGGAGCAAGGTTCGAGTAAGTCTAAAAGAAAGAATCTAATTCAGTAAGCTAGTCATTTGAAGACAATTCGTTTCATTCTCCTTTTGATCCAATGATGTGCATTTGCCAATTCTTTGCTCACCTAGTTAGCTTCTGATCATGTTAGAAAGGTCCAATTCGACGAAGATAAAGAGAATTACTTTAGTAAGATCAAACTACACCTCTGATTTAATATTTGTGCATAAACAAATTGCATATCATCTGTTACATTAGTTTTTAAAATTTCTTCTACCACGTAATACATATGTGTAAAATAGCTAATAGCACATACCTCATAGTCCAAATAGGATAAAAAGGCTAATTTCTCTTATCTATCACCTGTTGGTCATTTCCTCAGTGATTAGTTTATTGAATGCTAAACTAGTAGAGTGCCTTGAAGGGATCAATCTCATGAATGAAGGGAAAGAAGGGTTAGAAAACTGCTGCGTGGATAAACCGGAGGACTTGGAATTGGGTGGCTTTCTCGCAAGATATTGCAAGGATGCTTCCCATGGTAACACCTAATGTTTGGGAAAATGAATTAAAAGGAATACATTCTTATTTAATTAGTTACAAAAAATATTCATCATGATACTTTACAGGTTCAGCATCCAGAAAAGAAGTCATGCCTAGTATATCCGAAAACCAGGATCGCTGTGCAACCACTGTCTATAACGAAAGATCCCAGGCGACTAATGCTTGGCGTGCTCGATTAATAAAAGCAGTTTGTCAGAAAGACTCTATGTTGCTAAACAGCACAGAGAATGCACTGCTACCTTCTTCCTTTGGAATATCATGTGAAGCAGGAGAGTTTGCAGGCAAGTTGGCAGGTTTTCTAGGTAACAGAAATGTTCAAAGCACGGGAAATGACAGCAAAATAATTAATAATATTCCATCAGTTTATTCTTACGACAATTGCCAAGATCCGATACTGCAGGAAAGCCAGAAGGATGAGCCTGTTGTCGCGAGAGCTGAGTCAGCATCTGGCATTAATGCTTTTGCAAAATGCGAGTCAGCCCACGGAGTTAATGCTAGAAAACTTGAGAAAGGCAAAGAAAAAGTTATTTACAATAACAGCCATTGTGTTAGCAACACAAAGGAAAGCGATGACAGCAACGAGAGCATAGAGAGCTGTCCGAGCACAAAAGCCCCAAAGCGGAAGCATGCACAGTGTTCTGCAGCTTCAATGCCTTCTAGAAAAAAAAGGTGTAGTAGGGAAGACAATGGGAGTTCTTGCTCAGGATTATTCCAGAAATGCGGTACGTCTTTCTTTAACTGGATGTCATCTCTCACGAATGGGTTAACCATGCTTGATGAAGCTACTGCTGCTGTTCCACTTGATCAGAAGTTATCAACAACTACAGGAGAGGGATCTGTAGCACCTCCCCTGCCACTTCAAAACAGCACCAGCATTCCAATGCAGTCTGTTGGCTTCAATTCGCTCTTCAAGTCTCTGTATAGTCATAATGTTATGATAACTTCGACAAATACATGTCCTAAGCCAGAAAACAACAGCTGTTTGGACAAACAAATTGGCATGGGCAGAGAAACTCTTGATATGGCTACACAGACTTTAGCTTCTGAACGCTTGCAGATGGTTTCTGGTAGCAATAAACAAAACTTCCATAATCAAATCAATATTGTCCCACTGCCCACCTCCAGTAAGTTTTGTTCTAGATCTGTAGATGAAAAACAAAATGACTGCATTTCTGGTTGCTCAATTGCTGGTGGTGTTGTGGAAAGCTTGTGGATAAGTCGGTTTTTGCCAAAAACATCAACGGATTTTATGGAGGTAACACCATGCAAGGTGGAGAGTACTGTCAATCCAAAGGGTGTGGCTGACAAGTTGTATTGTTCACCTTTTCAGAATTCCAATGTGGACAAGGAAATGAATGACATTCAACACTTTACGGGCAAAGGAAGCAGCCATGGGGCAACGAGTAGTAAATGTCCAGTTATGCCTCCTGAGGAATCAAAGCAATCGGAAACAATGGCTTCTGTTTTTGCAAAGAGACTAGACGCACTTAGACATGCAAAGACCTCTGCAGTACAGTTGGCTATTGCATGTGACCATGGAACATCCAAACGGAGTAACCACAAATCGAACTCTTTTGTTGTTAGTTACAGCAGCCATGATGAACCAGAAGTGGGACAAGAAACTCATAAATCTTCTAGTGGAAATGGAAGAATAGTTTTGTGGGTAGGTGACAAAGGTAAGGAACAATTGTGTGCTCAAAGTAATGAAGAATTAGGAGGTAATTCTCTCTCTGACAGTAAGCATCGGCATCATGGAGAGAGCATAAATGGGAAATCTGCAATTCCTCAGAATAATTTAGATGTCAACACATTGGGTGAAGATATTGATAGAAGAAGGGTAGAATTAAAGGGAGGTGTCTCAGATTTTGTGGCAGGCCTGTCAGATAACAAGCAAATTGTACCTTATGGCATTATGTGCAATGATGTCTGTGATGGATCAAGTGTTGTTTTTGGAGCCCTACATAAGCTTCGGTTGTCTCGCTCAAATATCATAAGGTATTTCACTGGATTTCTGGGACTGCCTTTGAATTATGTTGGTCCAATAATTCTGCTTTTTATGAAAAGCATGTATGTTACATTCAGATGTTCCATAATATGTTCTCTGTGTAAGAAAGGGGAACGCATAATTAATGCTGTCAGGGAACTACCCCGTGGACAAATATAGACTATTCATACAGCCTTTTTAGCTATTAACTTGTATGGATTATCGTGTTTGGTACAACTCACATTAGCTAAAGAAACGAAGAGCGCATAAATCCATTTTCTTGTGCTTCATGAGAAATAGCCCCTGTTTAATCTATAGTGGATTGAACTAATCACATTTCTTAGGATTTGACTTAGGACTTCTAATGTGTGATTCTGATTCATATGCCCTTCAACCATCAGACATGTTATGCCTCAGTTTTGCTGACTCTGGAAACTGCGGTGAAGTTAGAGGAGATCCTAAGAACGTCTGTTGTTGATCTTCTTTTTGTGTTGATTTTTCATGACAGATGGCTGAGATCCCCGATCATGCACACTACCTTAGATGGCTTTTTTGTGCGACTACGGTTTGGCAAATGGGAGGAAGCATTAGGTGGCACTGGATATCATGTTGCTCGCCTGAATGGTAAATGAAATTGCCTTAATTTAATGATTGGGTATAGAAAATGACATCCTTGCAGAGTCACTTATTCATTTCTTTAAAATATTTAAAAATAATTAATAAAAAGGAGTGTAAATGATATGGATTTATTTTACAGGAGCACAGGATAGGAATCGCCTTTCTGTAACCATCAGAAATTCAACCTGTCAAGTAGATTCTCGCTTTGTATCCAACCATGACTTTCATGAGGTAATGCTTGAATTATGCTGTTACTTTACGAAAATCTGATGTTTTTTGGTGGCAATCACTTTTTTCTTTCCTGAATTGGCACTAACATCTTTACACGTAAAAAAATGATATTATTAAAAAATATCTTAATTTTGTTAAGTATATGTAACAAAATCGATGAAATTTATCGCAACTAGTACTAACAAAAGAAGGAAGAGAATAGACATACTCCCTTCATACCAAATTGTAAGTGCCATTGACTTTTGGATTTTACGTTTGATTTGACCATTCATCTTATTCAAAAAATCGGTGCAGATGGAGAAAATGTAAGCCGTGCTTAAAATACTTGTGATGATAGAAAAATCATAACAAAATAGATGATATTTATATTGAATAAGGTGAATGGTAAATGCAAATCTGAAAGTCAATGGCAACATACTATTTTGGACCGGTGGGGGGGGGGGGGTGGATTCAAACTAAATACTAATAAATACCAATCTGTTTTGGATTGAGATATTAATTGTGGATAATGGCAAGGCACTCAACCAGGGGCGGACCGAGAATAAAAAATAGCATATGTTTGTTGTTTAAAAGAGGCTTTTAAAACTATGTGCAGTGGATTGGGTAAAAAGACTGCATGTACGCTGTAGCGACAGTGTGTGTACACACAGAGAGAGGAGTAGTTAGAACAGTGGATACACAATGCATTTATACATCTCACTGCATATAGTCTAAATCATTTGAGTAGGGGCACATATGATGGAAAATAATAAAATACCATTGTTTTTGAAATTTGAGTAACGGCTTGTGCCCTCGCTCAGCACAACGTACTGCTCCTGCACTCAACAGACACCACATCAAATACTTCACAATCTCCCAATTCTGTCCGGTTCCATTCACACATAATAAGGTTGTAACCTGCTTTTCCTGGAATTGTTCTGGTCCCATTAGCCAGGAAATAGCAATTTACTTATTTGAAAGATTATATGTTCCCCTTTTCTAGGATGAGCTGAAGGCATGGTGGTCTGCTGCCACAAAGGGTGAGTGGACGCTACCATCAAAAGAAGAACTGAGTATGAAGCTAAGAGAAAGAGAGCTACTTGGTTCTTAGAGCCGAACGATTCAACGCTTGATAGTGGTACTTAAATGCTGAGGTTTCTATCCATCCTGCTCGTTACGTACGTCAATGCAAAATGCCAGCCACTCGGTGCGGCATCGGTTACGGTGTTGGCTGCAGTTGGTCTGAAAACACCTCCGCTATCTTGATCATCGTTGGTATGCCCAGATATATCAGGATGCCATTCGTTGCTGAGTTATCACTCGGTTGTAACGTCAGCTTGTTGCCATATATAGCATATCGTTTGATTTTTTATGATAGGATAAAAAGGTGCTGTGCGATATATATCCATACCCTGTTCGTAAATATAGGAAGCTACTGACAGAAAGGTACAACTGTTAATTAATATACTTCCTTGAAATAATATTCGTTGTTCGCCGCCGCTTACTTAGGCTGGGGTCACCAGCCGGAGAAAAAAAGTGCATCCGCATTATTCTAAATACCCTTCTCCCTGTCTACAGTGCGCAAACAGTGTTTTGTACCTTCATATGCCCTGTCTGGTGACCCCGGTCTTACCTTTCGATCCTGCATATCGTCGTGGGTGTCAGAGTGAAGGCTGAATTGGAAAATGTATTCGGTATGTATATGTGGACAACCATTCAATATGCTAGGCGGTATGTATATTTGGATAACCATTCAATATGTAGGGCCATCTCCAACAGAACGTGTAAATAAATGTGTAAAATACTGTTCAATTGAGTTTGAAATGTAGGCATCAATTGAGTTTAAAATGCAGGCAGTGGAACGGAGATGCTATCGTTGATGGCGTGATACAGGTGGTCCTTTGGTACATTTCTGCGCCTTACCACGCGGCTGAGCGCTGCCGCTGCCACTCGGCACGAGGACCGCTCGCGCGGTCGCGCCACACGGCCACAGCCACACCCACTGACCCACGCGACGTTTGCCGCGGTCAGAGTTGCCGGAGCGGCGGTCGCGGCCGCACCATCGTACTCGTTTTTTTTTTTTTTGAAAAATAACATACATTAAACATTTTGCCCAGTTAAATCACTGGACACCATTACAGCCACATGTTCAGGTACATGGTCAATCCACAGAAGTGGGCTTTCAACACAGCTAACACCTATAGCTGCAAGCGTGTGCGCTGCTGCATTACAAGCCCTTGGGCAATTGGAGATAGAGCATACAGAAAAATCCCCAATCATAATAGTTCTAATCTCCCTAAATAAAATGCTTAGAGGCGATCTATCAAATCTTTGATCAGCAATAGCATTCACCAAATTGATTGCATCAGATTCCACAATGACTCGCTGCATTCCAAGAAAAGAAGCTTGCTCCAAGCCTTTCAGGCACGCCCAAGCTTCAGCATGCTGGGCATCCAAGAGATGGTTTACCGCTTCTGCTCCAGCTGTCGCAACCTGGCCTGTGTGATCCCGAATGACAAAGCCCCACCCACCTTTCATCAAATCAAGGAGAAAAGCACCATCACAATTGATCTCGTAATAATTTTCTAGTGGCTTCTCCCATTTTTGCCTAGTCAAAATCCTTTCAGGCTGAGTCAATTGTCCATTAGCTAAGTTCCAAGCATTCACATGGTACACCACATTGCTTACCACCTCCTCGGCACTTTTACTTCTTTTCCCCACATTGACTTTATTGCGCGTTGTCCACCAGCACCATAACAAGAAAAGAAAATAATTTTCTTGTTGGATTTCACCAGGGAAGCTCCATATCTTCTCTATCGTATCCAGTTCTGAATTTAATGATATTAATTCCATCCTGGCTTCTTCCAGATTCAGCAGCAACCAACACCGACGAACTCCCTTGCATTTGAAGAAAAGATGGCCAGAGTCTTCATCAAACCGTTGACACATAGGACATAAAGTCTCTACCTTAACACCTCTCCTTGCTATATTACGCTTAACCTGCAGAGAGTTACGTACTAATTGCCACACAGAGATTTTAACTTTATTTGGTATATTCATCCTCCAGATTCTCTTCCAATCAAACCCAGGAGATACAGTACTGGAAGATGAAGTATCTGCTCCATTCATATAATCCCGGATCCTAATTCCAAGTGCATAGGCTGATTTCACTAAAAACAAGCCCTTTGGGATCAGGATGCCAGGCCGGATAATCCTCTGTATCTTGAAAAATAGGCATAACAAGAATAATTTTACTGTCCTCATCCCAGAAGGTATCTTTGACCAATTCCTCATCCCTGGGAAAACAATCTCCAAAAATGGACCCCGACTTCGGCGCTTGAGGATACCGCACCGAGGTAACGCAGGTCAGCGTTTAGGGGCAGCGCGCCGAGGTAGTCCACGTCAGGTACCGGCCTGGCTGGGGTCAGCCACCTCGACGCTCGGTCAAACAGCGCCGAGGTGCCTACCCTCGGCGCTGCCGCATCATGCGCCGAGGTGGTGTGGGCGTTGTGCTGCGGGGCCCAACCTCGGCGCGCAGTCCTTTAGCGCCGACCCTCCAGACCTCGGCGCTGAACCGTGGCGCGCCGAGGTCTGGAGACTTAAGCCGCGCCGCCCCTTTCTTTTCTTCTTCCTCCAGACAGTCACCTCTTTCCCACCGCGCCTCCCACTCTCTCTCTCCCTCCCGAGGTCGCCCTAACCCTAGGGCCCGTTTCCGGCTGGGTGGACGCTGGATCGAGGGCGCCCTCCCTCCCCCAAGGTAGCCCTCCCTCTCCTCACCTTCCCTGTCCGCGTTTTTCCCTTTGCATTGCCTCCGATTTGTTGGAACCCTAGGTTTTGGGAAATCCTAGAGTCCGAAATTTTTGGTTTGGTTTGATGTTAGGTATTAAATCTGTGTTGTATTGTAGATAGTTTAGCCGGTCAGATGTGGGGATTTGATGTGATTTTCATAATCATGAACTAATTTTGTTGAATTTTTCCTTATAGATATTGTGACCATATACACTTAGTAATAATATTTGGCACTCAAATCTGGTATATTAGATTAATGTATGTGGCTATGTTTGTAGGATAAAGGACCTTTTAGCGCTGCTTATGGTTTGTAACTTATTGTTGTGACACTGGTGATTTAAATTTTTTTGGTAGATGGATAAGTTAGTCAGAGTCAGACACGGTGCTAATATGATGAGGACAGTGGGTGACAATGTAGAATCTGAAGAAATGACAGAGGATGTATTTATGTTTGGTCAGTCGTCTAGTTTTTTAGAATTGATGGAGCGGGTAAAATTGAATCTAAGTTGTTTGGAAGAGGATCTGATTTTCAAAGTAGATGGAGTTATCGATGTCGGTTCGTCTAATGGCCCCCGGGTGGAGAGGTTGACTCCAATCAAGAGTGAAAGTGATTGGGTTGCATATAAAAAAATTGTGATGTAATCAGAAGTTCGGTCACTTGATGTGATTTTTAGGACAGAGTTTGCACATATGGAAGTGTCTAGAATTGCTTTGGAGATTAGAAACGATCCAAGCACTGAATATGAGTACCTCAACAAGAGGTAAATGTGTCCCAGGAAGACATTGTAGGCACACAAGAGACCGAATTTGGCGAATGCGGTGGACAGGAGGACCGTGGTACACTAGATGGCCACATCGAGGTGCTTGTCCCAAGCAATTGTGACTATGAAGGTCGGGATACATACGACAACAATATGGATGGTCCGTATGGTAATGACCAAGGGATTGGGGTGGCTACGGCATCAAATCGGGTGCAAGTTGAGGTGGAAGGAGATGACGAAACATACGAAGATGATAGGGCATCCGATTCGGATGACGACCGTCCAGTGGCAAGGCTAAGTAGTAGGGAGATGCAAATTCTGAAGGAAGTGGTCACATGCCGTGATCCTCTTCTTCCCGATTACTTTGATTTGAGCCAAGGCCACCGGGCAGTAGCTAATGGACGGATTGAAGTGCCTCGTGATCCCAGCAAAGGCGAAATCATTGAGAAGGGCATAGTCTTTGCAGATATGGTGCAACTTAAAACTTGGTTGCAGGAGTATTCCATAGTCCACAACCGTCCGTTTAGGGTCACACACTCGTACAAGGACAGGCGGTACACAGTTACTTGCAAAGAGGATTGTGGGTGGAAGGTTTGTGCTAGGAAGGATAATGTTAGAAAGTGGAAGATAACGTCGGTGCAGCAGCCACACATGTGTGCGACCGCAGAGGTGGAGGAAACCCATTTACAATTGAATTCTAGGTTCATTGCGAGGACAATTTGCAACGTCATCAAACACATGCCGACCATTACGGTGTCCGCACTCATTGAGTCAATCTTCCTGCGGTTTGAATACCGCGTGAAATATGAAAAAGTCTGGAGGGCTAAACAGCTAGCTTTAGAAATGATCTATGGTGATTGGGAGGCGGTGTACCAGCGTCTCCCAGTAACGTTGAATGCCATGAAATCGAAAAATCCAGGGATGCATTATGAGTACTTGCCAAAACAAGGTGAAACAAGGGATGGAAGACAGGTTTTCGGTAGGGCTTTCTGGACTTTTGGGCAGTGCATTGAAGCTTTCAAGTATTGTAGGCCGGTGTTGGCAATCGATGGCACATTCTTGACCGGCAAGTACAATGGCACCCTGCTTGTTGCCATTGGCATTGATGGTGAGAACATGTTGGTTCCATTGGCATTTGCCTTGGTAAGCAAGGAGGATACCGATAGCTGGTCTTGGTTTCTGAGCCTAGTACGACGCTTGATTGTGGGGCGAGGCCGTGATGTCTGCATAATATCAGATCGGCATGCAGGCATTCTCAATGCAATGGAAGAGAATCTGGATGGGCATGGACGAGTGCACCATAGGTGGTGCACAAGGCACCTTGCACAAAATTTAGTCCGACATGACGGGAAAAAAAGAGAACTTTGAGCTGTTTGAGGAGGTGTGTCGGCAACGAGAGAAGAGAGATTTCCATCGTAAGTTGAAGGACCTTATGTTACGCACCAATGACGAAGGCAAGTCGTTCTTGGAGGGCCTAATGTCGTCTAAGGAGAAGTGGTCCCTTGCATACGATGGAGAAGTACACTGAGGTTTCATGACAAGTAATTTTGCAGAGATAATGAACAGCTTGCTTAGGAGGTGCAATCAATGGTTCGTCCAATGGTTTGACCGTGCGACAGCTCTTTACAAACACAGGAAGGAATGTCCAAAGCATGTCGACGATATGATTGGCTACTCAAAGAAGAAATCAAAGCGTCAGACCGCTACATGCTTTGACAAGGCCTTTGGCACGTATGAGGTTTTGGAGGCTGGTGGAACCAACACAGGTGGAGAATACCGTCACGCCAGGAAGCACAAGGTGGTCATTACTAGGAACACATGCACATGTGAGAAACCAACCTTGTTGCACATCGCGTGTTCCCATATGCACACGGCCTGCAGGGTGCGTAGAGTAGACCCATTGGTACCTCCAAGGACCTCCAAGGAGTTTGGGCTTCGGTATCTGATTAACACATGGGCACATCGGTTTGAGGCCCTACCGCCACGAAGCTGTGGAGGCCTTGCCCCTCAGTGTGTTGTGCCGGCAAGACGCGGATGTCTGGTTCACACGGCGCCCACTCATTTGCTTCTATGCAGTGGAGTACCACCTTGCGGACAGAGTCTGCCGCCAGTTCGGACGAGACCAAACTTGCCCAGTGCATGTGTTCTCCACGGTATGGGACCTCCACAATTTCGACCGTGTCAAGCAAAAGAAGATCACCAACTTCCAGCATCACCACCGCGATTACGTGGCCGAGTGGGAGAGACTTGAGCAGCTTGGTGTGCCCGTTCATGCCTGCCACTGCGAGGCCGAGTGGGAGAGACTTGAGCAGCTTGGTGTGCCCGTTCATGCCTGCCACCGCGAGTCTAGGTACCCACAGTACCTTGCTTGGTTGGGAGCACGCACTCGTTTACACCTGAAGCCAGCTTGGATAGAGGAAGACTACCTGGACATAGCAAGCTCAGATGAAGGGGAAAACCAGTACGACCAAGCCACGCGTGAAGGCCGCCAAGTTGAGGTAGCACCGGTGTTTGCACGTGCGGTGAGTGCTCTTTCTTTTACATACCAACCAAAGGGTTTTTCGGTTGTCAACTTTCCATTGAACTTCTGTGCCACAGGGTAATGAGATTATGAGGACGGTGATTGAGCATGGGCAAGCACTAATGGTGCCAGAGGGGAGCCCGGACGAGGCACAGAGGCTGCGCAACTTCATCACTGTAACATAATTTCAAATTTCATCCTCCTATGAAGACATGTATTGGGCTGCCTATGACTCATTTGTTGTTTCTTTCACGTGCTATGCAACGCCTCAAGAAGGTTGCCGGACGAATGGGGTGCCGGTCGCAGGACGTTGTCCTCCCGGCGCGGGCTTCCTCATCTCGCCGCACAACACGCAGCGGAGGCGCCGCCGAAGCTTCCTCGACCAGACACACCGCAGCCGGGTCGTCCTCAGGTGCACGCCGTGACACATCCAGCGATGAGGATGCGGGTGAAGATGAAGACGCGGCGAGCGATGATGCACCTTCGAGCGGTAGCGACCGCGCCAAGAGGCAGTACCCCACGTACGAGGAGATCAACATGTCACAGCTGCAGGATGCTCCTGGGTCGTCGCAGCCACCTACGCAGGCGCAACGTCCCAACAAGGGGAAGCGGACCAAGGCATCCTTCACTCCTGGTAGTGACGCGTTGCCGCGTCGTGGGAGAGCCCTCCGTGGTCGTGGGAGAGGCTGTGCCGATGGTTGAGTGGATGTCGCAGATGTGGACTTTAGTTACGCCTTGTTTCATTTCGAATTGGACCTCTTGTTCGAGTACCGTGTCTTTTATTTTGGATGTATGGAGCTGTTAAACTATGTGGACTTGGATGTGTTGAACTCTGTGCATGTATGGAGGTGTTAAACTATGGACTGAGTTTGGATGTGTTGAAATATTTGGATGCGTTAAACTATGAACTCTATGCAAATTTGGTGTTTCAGTTGCTGTTTCGATGTGCCGAACTATCTGTTTCAGTTGCTGTTTTCTTTTTTTTTAAGCTGCAGACCTCGGCGCCAACCTCGGCGCTCGGTCTATTAGCGCCGAGATATCGGCCGAAACCCGGTACCTTCTGAGGCATATCCTAGCCGCGCGCCGAGGTGCACGACCTCGGCTCGGCGCGCGGCTAGGATATGCCTCAGAAGCTATCGGCTGTGGGGTGCTACCTCGGCACTTACCTCGGCGCTTAATCACCCAGCGCCGAGGTAGCACACCTCGGCGTGCGGCTATGATACGCCTCAGAAACTATCAGCTTCTAGGGTGCTACCTCGGCACTAAAGCAAGAAGCGCCGAGGTATAGTAACTCGGCGCTTAATCACCTGGCGCCTAGGTAGCACACCTCGGCGCGCTGCTACGGTACGCCTCAGAAACATACGGGAGCCGGGATGCTACCTCGGCGCTAAAGGATGGAGCGCCGAGGTACTATATCTCAGCGCTGCATCTTTTAGCGCTGAGCCACGCAGCTTTAAAAAAAAAGAAAAATAACGAAGTGAACATTCCCGTATCACAGAGCCTCCCAACATTTCACATACAAGATTTCACCAAGCATAACAGATAGGGTTAAGAGTCCAAAGTACCATTCCCATAATTGAATCACACAAATTGTTCAACAATACCCTGAATGCGTCAAACATTAACAATCCAGCAAATAGCTAAACAAGAAACAGTCCAACGTTCACGTGGTGCTAACATACATCAACAATCAAAGCATAGAGATAGGTCCTACTGAGTGCAACGTGGCCATTTTCCCTTCCTCAGCGCATCCGGATTCTCCTCCAGAGCTGCCTTCGCCCTCCTTGCCCTGGCAAGCTTCACCTCCCTCTCTGTCTTGCGCTTAGCCGTAGCCCTACGCTTCTCTTCAGCGATGCGCTCGTTCCTTTGCTCCTCCTCCTTCTTCCTTGCTGCAATGCCCGCATTTATCTTGGCATTACAATCCCTCAACTCATTAAACCACTCCCTGTCCTTCTCCTTTACCTCTTTGTCTATCCACTCCTCGAAATCACATAGTGGTGGAGGCTCCTATGACCATCGGCAAACATTTAACATTAAGCACAACTTGCAATCAAAACACAAAAAGTGAGAATACAGTCAATTACTTACAATTGTTCCTTTCATCAACGCCTTCTCCGGTGGATCAAAGGCTCAGTAGCACACATCCAGTACCGCCGCCTAAAAGTCTCCTCTTCGTCGGACATCTCCAACTTACAAGGATCACCACAAAAGCACATGGGTGGCACGAGACCCGCAGGAATAGCCATACGGCTATACCCCATTGCAACCTGGCATGAAGTTACCCAAAATTGGTTAAAATTAACTACGTACATAGTAAACGGTAATGAACCACCATGATTCCTAAAAACAATACAAAATAGCAAATTTGTCCGACTAAACAACCTGAAAGAGCAATGAGTCACAAATTCTAACGTCAATCCGAAAAATTAATGTCGATTTCTAGGTTTCCACAAAACCTAGGGTTACAACAAATCGAAGGCAATGCGAGCGAAAATACACGGGTGGGCAAAGAGAGGAGAGGGAGGGATACCTTGGGGGAGGTAGGGCGGCCTCGATCCGGCGTCCAGCGGGTGAGAGAAGGCACCTAGGATTTGGGCGAAATGGAAGTGTAGGAGCAGAAATGTTAGTGGGGTGAAGTGAGGGAATGGCTGGAGGAGGAAGAAGGTAGGGCCGGCGTGGGATATATGGCCTCAGACCTCGGCGCTGGCTCGTAGAGCACCGAGATAAGGCACCTTGGAGCTAACTGACCGAGCGCCGAGGTAGTGACCTGCTTTCGCCATGAAAGCTGACGTGGACTACCTCGGCGCACAGCTCCTAAACGCCGACCCGCGTTATCTCGGCGCGGTATTTTCAAGCGCCGAGGTCGGAGTTTATTTTTGGAGATTGTTTCTCCAGGAGTCTATTTGCGAAAATTTTTTGAAAAAAGGGCCAATTTAGAAAAAACCACGCGGGGGCCTCTTGTGGGAGCGAATCAGCGATGCCCACACGACACGACACGGCCACGACAAAAAAACACAAGTGAAACAGAGCCGCTACCGCTAGCAGCCGGCCCATCCCAGTCCCATGCATGCACTCGCTCCGTTCTTCCACCTCCGCACGACCCGACCTCTCCCTCGATTCTGGCCTCAAGCTCGCATCTCAGAGCCGGAGCCGCGTTTCCCCAGGAGGCCCCCATCGCCACAGTCACAGGCGACGACGCCGCGAGGCTCCTCCCGGTAGATGGGCTCATGCTGCCCGCGATGGCGGACGATGGCGGTGGCCGGGAGGAGGAGGAGGAGGCGGCGGCGGTGAAGGACGCCGCAGGCAGCCCGACGAAGCCGGTGGTGCCGCTGCTGCTCGTGTCCGCCGGCGGCCGCGTCCACGAGATCCAGACCTTCGCGCATTACGTCGGTACGTACGCGTCGCGTCTGGCACTGTTACTTTCTTCTCCGGCTTATTAATTAACGTCGTCGTTGCCTTTCCTACGTTAACACTTAATCAAGGTGATCTGGAATAAAAAACACCTCTTAATTAGCCCGTGCATACGATGAATCGAAGAATCACGGCATGCGACATTATGTGGTGATCGCATTATTCCCCTTGTTGGTTCTAATCGATTTGGATTTTTTTTTCCCCAGCCACGCAAATCGGTTTCGAGGATCTCAACGAGTGCCCGCACCTGTGCACGCTGTCCTACGATTACCTGAAGAAGACGGAGGGCTACGAACAGAATTTGCTCGCCTTCTTCCACAACAAGATGAACCCGGACGCGCTGCTCGTGCAGCTGATCGAGGAGCTGGACAAGTGCATTCTCGGCTACTTCTCCTTCCACTGGAAATTTGCAACCCACATAATCACGCAGGTATCGATATCGATCCACCGGAAAAACAGCATTATTGCGCACCGGAGAAATAATCCGACATCTCCTAGTGACTTATAGTTGGAATAATCCTTGTTGTGTACCATGCGTGTATATATAATTATATATACGTGCTGATGTTGGGTCATCTGCACATATATATATGTAGGTTCTCACCCACGAGCAGCCTAGAAGAAAACTCAGAAGAATGGTAATGGAGGCCACTAGGTAATATATACAGTACCCCCCATGCCATGAGGCCAATTAGTCGTCTTTTGATCCTACTCCAATTCTACCAGAGGAATGCATGAATTTTAATTGTGGTTGCATTGGCTCTTAATTACAGGAAGATGAGGTTTGAGAGGGTGACGAGAGAGCTGAAGGTGACCAGGCTGTTCACCACGCTGGTGGAGGAGCTCAAGGCCATCGGCATATGCTGCCACCATGACAGCCGGTCGGCCACGGAGGTGATGGTCCCTGCTGCGCACAGCGACCGCAGCCCTGTCCTGCTCCTGATGGGCGGCGGCATGGGCGCCGGCAAGAGCACCGTGCTCAAGCAAATCATGAAGGAGTGAGTCCGATCCTCCTGGCTGGCCTTCCTTCCAGTAGTCCAATCAATGTAATTCAGTCGCCAATTCACCTTGCAGGGTGTTCTGGATTGAGGCGGCGGCGAACGCCGTGGTTGTGGAGGCCGACGCGTTCAAGGAGTCGGACGTGATCTACCAGGCCATCAGCTCGCGGCGGGGCCACCACAACGACATGCTGCAGACTGCCGAGCTGGTACGAGCTGCTCTTCTTGTGGGCTGTGGCCATGGCGGCGCCATGGACACATAGATGTGGTCACTGATGCGTGCGTCCACGGGCACGTGCAGGTGCACCAGTCGTCGACGGACGCGGCGGCGTCGCTGCTGGTGACTGCGCTGAACGAGGGGCGGGACGTGATCATGGACGGCACCCTGTCGTGGGAGCCGTTCGTGCGGCAGACCATCGCCATGGCGCGGTCCGTGCACCTTCAGCGGTACCGCATGGGGGTCGGCTACAAGGTCGATGCCGACGGGACGACCACGGAGGAATACTGGGAGCCCGTGGAGGAGGAGGAGGAGGAGCAGGGTCAGGGAGGGCCCAGGGCGAGGAAGCCGTACCGCATCGAGCTCGTCGGCATCGTCTGCGACGCCTACCTCGCCGTCGTCAGGGGCATCCGGCGAGCTATCATATCCGGGCGAGCCGTGCGGGTGAACTCGCAGCTCAAGTCGCACAAGCGCTTCGCCGGCGCGTTCCGCAAGTACTGCGACCTCGTGGACAACGCCAGGCTCTACAGCACCAACACCATCGCCGGCGCCAAGGTCCGCCGTCGTACCGTACCCGGAGAAGATCGAGCTCGACGTCTCGTTATTTTTTCTTTGACGTACGTTCTGATCGGGTTGAGATTTCTTGCAGCTGATCGGGTGGAAGGACAAGGATAGCCGGCTGCTGGTGGACGTGGAGGAGATCGGGCTGCTGGACCGGGTGAGCCGGATCAACGAGGACGCCAACTGCGTGCACGAGCTGTACCCGGACGGCGGGCACCCCACGGACTTCGCGGAGTCGGTGTGGGAGGACCTGGTGGCGTCGCCGGTGAGGGCGTCCATACAGCGGCAGCTCAAGGAGGCCATCCTCGACAGCGAGGCGTCTTTCCCGTCCCCGTAGCCTTAATTTTATCGAGCTTCTGAATCGCTGGACTTGTGTAATTAGAGCTAGCTAATCTCAAAATAAGCTAAGAACGAGTTCAATTCTAACATCTAAAATTTATCATCTATGACATCACACATATTGAAGCTTAAGCCATCGAAGCGGCTCACGATGCACTCTTATACACATCTAGAAGTCTAGAATTTATGAGATGAGCGGGGAATGACTTGTTCGACTAAATACTGTCCAACGTAAACCAAAAACCAACAAATATGTGTCACGATATATTGGGGGTCGGCGGCCGCAAAGAATCACATAGTACCAGACTAGACAACACATGTGTCAAAAACATGAATACTTCGAATTAAAAAATGACTAGCTTGCTTGCCGTTTTATTCTGCTGTCCTAAACGTCATATGAAAATGGCGGAGGTGGTACAGTTTAGCACTGGATGCTTTGAGCAGACGCCCTAAAGAATCATCTCTAGCTGCTCTTCTCTTCTGATGGAGAACAAATTAAGAACATCAGTCCATCGGCACACCACTTTCGACTTGACAGCTAAAGCTCGGCTTGCTGCTTCCTGGATCTTGCTTGCCGAGCTCGTTCCCCTCCAGCTCCACCAAGGCATTTGTTATTGCCTTGTCCACCTCACGAGCGGGTATCTTTATGTACAAGATACATCAAAATTAGTAATCAAAGGGTGGCAGGGAAAAGAAATGTATAATAAGAGAAAGCAAACCTTCACTTGCCAACATATAAATACAATACCATCTTTTCTTTCGTATAACAATTGTTTTCTGAATGTAGTAGTAGTATAACTGATGGATACTGGACATAAATTCTGTGTACGGTGCTCAAATGAACAGGGAAAAAGGGTACTTTGACTTGTCATGGAGTTGAACATTTCTTGGGTCAGGAAAGGGTTCATTATACGGATAAAGTTTCATAAGCAATGCATGGATATTTTTTTTAATACTGTAGAAGTTAAATATTTTCACACCGATCCAACATGGCAGGTATAGTTTTTTTTTTTTAACGACTGATCCAGCGTAGTATACTTGGAGAGTGACGTAGCAGATGAAACAAGCCGCTTACCTGGCCCTCCACTCGGACGTCCATCCACATAGAGCCGCTGGCGCAGAAGCTGGAACGGATGGCCGTCACATGCAGCTCCTCCATGGCCCTGAGCCGCCGGAGCACCGTCTCAAAGGCATCAACGACCGCCGCCGTCGAACGGTCGTCGCTCTCGGCTCGCACCTTCACCACCATGCACGGGCCGGCGGCATTCCTCCAGCGGCTCGCGGCCCTCTGAAGCAGCACTTCGTTCCTCGCGCGCAGCCGCTCCCTCCTCGCCCCCAGCTCCCTGATGTAGCCGGCCGCCGCGCCGACGATGTCGTTCTTGCCGCCCTGCATGCATGCGTTCGCACAGGCCATTAGCAGTTTGGTTTGCCACTAGCGCAGCCGCTGAGAAAGAGCGTTGCGACGACGAACTTTGAAGGACGCGCCGGGGGGCAGGAGGGCGTGGAGGTCGGCGAAGCCCTGGCTGAGGCGCTCCCGCCGCAGCCGCTCGCGCATGATGTGCCGGAACCGCGAGCTGCGCGGCGCGGCGGCAGCGGGCGCCGGTGGTGGGGGCGCCACGGCGGGCCCCGTGGCGGAGGCCGCGGCGTCGTCATGCCCAAGGCCAATGCGTCTCATCGTCAGGTAGTAACGGAACACCCGCCGCTGCAAGTTGTCTCCACCGCTCCGCCGCCGGCTCGTCGTCAGGGACCCCATCAGCAACGTCGGCGCGCGCCGCTGGTACGGCTCAAACGCGCTGCCCGCCGGTACCGCCGGCGCTGGCGCCGGCGGGAGGACCAGGCCCAGCTCGCTCATCAGGTATTCCTCGCCGAAGCAGGCGGCGTCCTGCAGGTCCTGGCCGAAGTAGAAGGGATCGTCGTCGTCCATGGCTCTCTGTGGCTGGTCGTGCGCGCGCGAAGTGCCGGACCGAAGCCCCCGGCGGCCGCCGCGCTTTCTTGCATGCCGTCGTTGGCGCCACGCGCTTGGCTTATATACGTATGTACCGAGGTGGGTGGGGGACGGAAGGTTCTGCAACGAGTCAAGTTGCTTGGCGATACGCGCGCGCGCGCGGCTTGTTTGACCGGACGGGGAGGGGGAGCGACGACGCGGGCACGTTGAAAGCGTGCGGTAGCCGTCTACACTGGAAAGCAGGGTGCGGAGACAGCTCCGGTAATGTAACATGTGTTCCTTGATTTTTTTTCAGAAAACAAACTCGCAAGTAATTAAAGTGAATTCCGCGTGTTACCGCCGTAGGAGTACGTGCACGGTGAAAGAATGGCTACTGAGAAGTGAGAACCGGCGCGTCTTTTTCGTCGAAGCCGTGTGCAGGATTTCCCACCCTAATGACGGCATCTAACGCCTTTGATCGTCGGTCAGGTCACTACCAGTGGTCCGTGTCCGTTGAACTCTTGTTCCACTCGCTTCCGCCGGCCCCGTCTCCTGCTCACGTGCGTCGTCCTGCCTAGCACCAAAAGTAATACTCCTAAGTAGTATATATTAGAGTTTAGAGCACAGCGCGGCGTGTTGCGCAATGTGTACTTATATATGTTTAAGCTCCTTGTGAAAACATGTTCATGAAGCGTTTGTTGTTGGGTGGGGTCAGATCCAGTAATTCAACGTGTGGCGCGGCTAAAATCGAAGGAACGATAATCCTTCTAATAATATGATACTCCATCGAAACTTTTATTTTTATCCTAAATAAAGCTTTTTGTGAAGATTATAGAGAAATGCACAAGTATATAAAAAAGTAAAAATAGTTTTATTACATTCATCACGAAAATATTTTCTGATACATATTACATTTGTTTGGTGTTGTAGGTGTTAATATATTTCTCTAAAAAATTAGTCAACTTTGAGATTTTTCACAGAGGACAAATATAAAAGAAGCTATTAGGAGGGCACAATATGATACCATTTCAAAACAGGCCACGGAGTTCGAAAAACATTCTTGAACAAGAAAAAAACTAGACATCTTACACCCTTTGACTTCTAAAATCAGACAAACTACCGACTACAATAATTTAAAATTGTTTTGCTGTTTTAAATTCAAAAATAAATTTGGTAAACATCACATAATGTTTTTGAACCATGTGAAAAAATATTTGAAGCCTCCAAATTGAGAAAAAATCCTTGATAAAGACTAGGATATAAGTAAAGCAGATAAATTATTCAGAGCTTATGAAAAATATTGGAGCTATCTCTAAGAAAATGAAAAAATATTCAAAAAATTAGAAATTATTTAAAAAATTCTACTTCATGTTTAAATGCATTTTGAAAACTCTCCAAAAATGAGATGCAACTAGCATAAATGCAACACACATTAACACATGTTGCATTCATGTTGGTTGTATTCATACTAGTTTACATCCCATTTATTTTATCTTAGAAAATTTTCAAAACACATTTAGACATCGAGTAGAATGTTCTGAGATTTTTAAAATTTTCTAATTATATTTTCCTTTTTTAGTGATAAGTTGCATATTCTAGTGATAAACTTTAGACCTTCTAGCTAGAGCCATCTCCATATATAAACTCTAAATATTTTATTTTGGTTACTTGTATCCTAATGTTTTTTTTAGGTTTTGTTTTTTGTGGTTTAAAACCTTATGTGGTGTTTACCTATTTTGTCTTTAAAAATGCTCAAAATCGCTCTCAAAGGATCAAAATCACTTGGACTATGGTAGGTGGTAGTTTATATGGTTTTCAAAATTGAGGGTGTATAATGTCTGATATTTAAGTTCATAATATTTCAAAACTCCTCCACAAGTTCAAAGTTAAAATGGATTTCACTCTATAGCGTTTTTCCTTAGGGTATACAACAACAATTTTGGCACGCAAAGACCATTTTCAACTAATTCATTATCTAAAAGAATTAAGCGCATGGGAAGCCCATGAACTTGTCAAGGGATGCGCAGTATATCCACAAACCTGTAAAATACATTTTCTAGTACATTAAACTTGTGAAATGGGACATCACAAGTCCACATTGTCTAAGCACCTTCGTCACTTCCTGCCTACGTAGTGTGGCCAATGTGGATACTGACCCGTGGGAGTCACATGTCATCTCATGTGATGTGGTGCCGCCATCATGTTTGGCACACCAAACGTGGTGGCATCAAGGAATAAAGGAATGGTGGACGTCCATGGATCAACAGCGATAAGGCATCCACCAAAGTGCTGCCGGAAGCTAAAGAGTGAAGAGAAAAAAATAGGGGAAAAGAGAGGAGAAGATGTGATGTGGATGGTATGTGAACCCTATGGGTTAGTTGTCCTACGTCCATGTGTGGCCATAGGCCATGCCATGTAGACACCCCGGTGATGTTATAGAAAAAACCCATGATGTTAGGGTGCACTACATGAAAATTTTAATGTGGCAGAAATGTGTTCTATGAGTTCAACGGACTTACGGCCCCTTCCCTCGAGTTCCCTAGTATTCTTAGAAATAACTAGAAAAATGCCCGTGCGTTGCACGATTAATTCAAAATTCAACTTTAAGACATATGTTGTCTAAAAATGTTTTCTTCATTACTCCTCGAGATAGGATGCTCCTCCAGCAGGAGCTGTCCAAATCAAAGTGACAAAACGATAGGCCTTCTAGACATATGACTTATCTTAAGAAATGTATTGATCCTATTTCCATCAAAAAAAATCCTTGAAACTACTTTTATAATGTCATTACTTGTGAGAGCATGTATACTGTATACACTATACGCATCCTGCTTACGATGTTCCATGCAGCTGCTTACCTTTTCTTTGCTTTGATTAGTGAATTATCTATACAGCCAAATTAAGCAGCAAATTATTCAGTTAGTACGGTATCCTTCCCTCCAAACAAAGGAACAAATCCTCAATCAGTTTATTTTCTCAGTGTCACCTTTTTGTTCTATGTCCGCCTCACATTTATCCTCTCATATTCAACCTAGCTAGAAGGTTATTGCTAGACATTGGCACTGCTTGTCTTTATCCCGATCCGTCACCGTACCTGCTCCAAGAGTCCAGTACATCCCCGCAGCGTCACCTCCTCCATGTGCAGCGAAGATGCAAGCCTTTGACCGCACCACACCTCTCTACTCCAATGGGCTATGGCATGGCGCCAATGGAGTGCAGGATCGAAGTAGGTAGCTCAATCTGTGGAGAAGGGAGGCGCCGGCGAGATCTTCAGTTCTCCACCAAGCTATACAAAATCCTGATTCTGGCTTTGCTTCATTTGGTCCCATGATTCCATCATCGACTACGGCAGGGATCTGGGCTTGCTGCGAACCATGGCGTACGTCGGACTCCTCGTTATTCGTCGGATTCAAGGCGCAATCGATGTCCTCGGCGCCTAGATAGCTGCAGACAAAAGCCATCGGAGTCGATGAGCTGCGCGCCTGCACGGCGTCCGTGTTCCGAACGATTTATTTTGACGAACTACTGTGATAGCATGTGTTTCCTTTATACTTTAGAAGTTCAATTTGATTTCCCGTCTCCTGCTTGCGTACTGCATTTGGACTCGACTCTGGATGCCTTTCCTATGTACTCTACTCTCGCCGGGAGGATAAAAGGAGATGTGCGGCCTGCTGAACATCGGGTGGACGGGAAATCATAGGCGGAAGAAAAACCATCCTTGCTTTATTATTAGTTAGGTAATAAAGATTTGGGCTTCTTTACCGCTGCCGTTCGTCCGGCAGCCCAAATTGATGACGGGTCGAGCCCCCAAAATTAATTGGATCCAAGTTCGCCCAGGCACAACTTCATCCTGCTATTGTTCTCTTCGTCAAAAGTAGTATCGCTAACAGTTTACAAAAGCACATATTTACAGTCAGTCAAATAGTTAAACTAAGACATTGCCCATTGGTATCCTCCGTGTACAAGTAACACTAAGTTTAATTTTGAGTACCAACGACGTACTTGTAATCGTTTGTTAATGCATTTTCATGAGATTAACTATTAAAATTTGAACAGTACAATCAGAGTTGGCAAGCATTTGTAGTTTGTAAAAGGGGGATAGTACTTCACCCGATCACAAATATAAAACAATTTGGACTTAATTTAATACTGATTCTTTTATCTTTAACTAATACTATATAAAATTCTATATATATTGACACTACTAAATTCATTGCAAAACATATTTTATAATATATGTTTTTGTCAAATTATTGTATTCAAATTAGTACAACTTGTACATGTTGGATCCTACTAGCTTAAGATTCACATGAATTTCAGTGAAATTTGTTAAAATTTCTGTTTATTTCTCAGAAGAGAAAGGGAACCATGCAAAAATTTGTGATAACTTTTTGTTTGAGAATTTGAATTCTCTTGTAAAATATATCCCAAAACACAATAAAAATTAGAATCCCCCATTCATGGATCAAGTCTTCAAAATTATCACGGTGTAGTTATAGTAAAAATTGTTTTCTATTACAACCTATTTATGACCCATTCAAAATTCTATATACGCTCCGATGATTTCTTATGCTAGAATAAACTATGCCTGATGATAAGTGATGATTAGGATGGTTATAAATATAATGTTAGGGTTTAGGGTAATTAGAAAATAGTATACAAAATTGAAATGTTAAAAATGATGAAAATGGTATAGACTTGATAGGGATAGTGTAAATAACATTAGAAAAATCCATGCAAGTAACTTTTATTTCTTAGTATTGTAGGTACTCAATACTTCTTAGTAACTAAGTATTGCTTATTATATACTTAGCAACATATACTATCAAACAATAAATTGTTAGCGCTTAGTAGTATCATATCTGTTTTCTGTTTTATTTACATATATAATCAAAATATAACTTTGTTGGTGCTTAGTATTATTTTTTATGTAGGTGAAAGGGCTTATGATTTATGTAGTATGTATGAATAATTCAGGTTGACATGCATTGCTACTCCCTCTATCCAAAAAAAGAATATGAAAAATATATATCACCATGAATCTAATGGTACTGTAAGTTTTAATATATTTTAACATAAACTTGGTCAAACTTATGATGGTTTGACTTGGGACAAAAATATAATTTCATTCTTTTATTATTTTTTTCTATTTTTGCAACAAGCAAACAACATTTTTTGTGGCAGTCAATAAAATCTAGGTGAAGATGAGCAGATTTCATTTTTTTTTAACTCAGATTTGTTGAAATTCTATTTTTTTCGCTCCATAGTATGCCGGAGGAATTTGAAATTAAACCTTGCTTCCACAGTCCCATACTCCCAGATAGTCACTAGCAAAAATTTAAGCAATGTCTTGCATGTCGTTCAACTCAAATACTATCACTGTTTAGTTGTAGTAAACATTGTTTTCTTTTACAACCTATTTATGACTCATTCAAAATTCGATATATGTTCCGAAGATTTCTTATGCTGGAATGAACTATATTTGATGATAAGTGATGATTAGGGTGGTTATAAATATTATGTTGGGGTTTAGGATAATGAGAAAATAGTATACAAAATTGAAATGTTAAAAATCATGGAAATGGTATAGACTTGATAGGAATAGTGTAAACAACACTTGAAAACTGCATGCAATAAGTAACTTGTGTTTCTTAGTATTGTAGGTACTCAATACTTCTTAGTAACTTGTATTGCTTAGTATATACTTAGTAACATATACTACCAAACAATAAACTGTTAGCACTTAGTAGTATCATTTTTTTCTATTTTATTTACATATACAGTCGAAAAAAACTTTGTTGGTACTTAGTATATTTTTTATGTATTGGAGGTGAATGGACTTATATATGATTTATGGAATATGTATGAATAATCCAGGTTGCCATATTTATTATTCTCTAGGCAAAGAGGTCGTTAATTTTTTTCTATTTTTCCAACAAACAAACAACATTTTTGTGTCAATCACTAGAATCTAGGTGAAAGATGAGCATATTTCTTTTTCTTAATTCGTTTTTTTTTTTTTTGCTCCATAGGCCATAGCCAAAAGTTTACGCCGGAGGAATTTCAAATTAAACCTTGCTTCCACGGTCCCAGACTCCCAGCTAGTCGTTACCAGCAAAATTTTAAGCAATGTCATCCATGTCGTTCAAATCAAATACTATCTGACTAAATAATCCAGCTGCTGCTCTCGTGCAAGGGTGAAATGAAATCGTGGCGTTGCCGGCTGCCGTAAAAAGGCCAATGGCTGTAGAGTCCTGGTGTCTCGATCGATTTCCATACATAAATACATAATACACGGGAGAAATCGACGGGTCCAGTTGGCTCACGTCGATTGGCTGCGAGTGGATAGGCCATGGGTGCATGGATAGACAATCCGTGCCTCGCCCAATCCTAGCGGCGCCAGACGATTTGCAGCCACATCAGTTCGTTAGAATTTCGTGTATCGCCTTAAAAGGGAACGCCGCCAACTACGCTCGCGAGCCACGAAGCTACTGTCCACTCTCCAGCACCCGGCGGAGCAAAAAGGCACCACAAGGAGGCAGCAGCCATGGCCACCGTCAGCGCCGCCGTGGCGACCACCGTCGTCGCCCGCGCCGCGATCTCCAGGCCCAACGCTCTAGGTACGTACGACACGGCGGCACTGCCATGGAGTTCCTTCTGTGTCTTGGCCGTTTCATTCCATGCACGCTGCTTGCATAGTTGCATCCATATATGCATTATTGGCATGCTCACGGCGGCGAGCTCGCTGTCCTGTCCGCATATATGCAGGGCTGCCTCAGCTGAGGGCGAGGAGCGAGAGGGTGCGGTGCAGCTACTCCAAGGACGGCAAGAACGCGGCCCCCGTGAGCGCCAAGGCCGCGGGCGCGTCGCTGCTGGCGGCGGCGGGCGCGGTGGCCGCGTCGGCGGGGCCCGCGCTGGCGCTCGTGGACGAGCGCATGTCGACGGAGGGCACCGGGCTCAGCCTGGGGCTCAGCAACAACCTGCTGGGGTGGATCCTGCTGGGGGTCTTCGGCCTCATCTGGTCCCTCTACACCGTCTACACCTCGGACCTCGACGAGGACGAGGAGTCCGGCGGCCTCTCCCTCTAGGGATCTGTCGGTGTCCTCCCCGGCTTGTTACTATTGATCTTCTGGATGTAAACATGGTGGCGGCACGTTCATGGGTGTAACTTCAGCTGTGGCTATCTAAGCTTCACTTTTGCGAGATGTTGGCTGCTGGATGAAGTTGATCCGTGGAGGTTTAGCGCGTATCAAACCTCAGAACAATACTTCTGTTCTGCGTATATAGAATTATAGATACTTCCGTTCTGCGTATAAGGATTTAAGCTCTCCTCCGTAGAGCTGTTGCTGGTCAGCTTGGGCCGAACCTTCATCCCTCTCTCCCGCCACGCTGCCGGCATACTTGACTATTTCCTCCACACACACCCCACTTCCTCCGCCACGGTCCATTCCCATTGCCACAGCCCCAGCTCTTCCACTGGTGCAGCAGCATATCCTTTGCCGGGAAAGCGGCGATGCCGACCCACTCCGCCATGGTCCATCACGCTCAATCTGTCCCATACACGACTCGTTGCCGCTGCAAATAAAGTATTTACGAAAACCTTTGACTTCGTTATTTTCACCTGTCCCCAAACTCGTTTGCTGTTTTGAATTTTGATGGTTCGCTGCACACTGATAATCTGTGCTACAATAAACCTCATGGTGTATGCACTGTCTCTTCATATACTCCTAGTGTACGAAACTTTACATTTGCTATTGATCAAAAGAATCTATGGCACTAACACAAAGGGAACAACTTGGTGAATGCTCACCCTATAATATCATATATGGAATGAACATATATGAAAGCAAAAAAGTTCTAAGTCACTGTCTTTGATGCAACAATGCCCCCTTCTCCTCAAACTCTGGTTTCAACTCGTTAAGAAGCAGACCTGTACTGAATTACTGACGCATCCACCCGGTTCCAGGCACGTTGCTCGCTTTCAACTTGTTCTGCATTCAGCAAGCTTTGACCCTGAAGATTCCACAGATAAGTGACAAAAATTGGTCCCTACACCGCTACACAGGCTGAGGGTTAGCTGATATCTTCCTTCGACTGGGAATTCTCGGCAATCTCATCATCTTCTATCTGTTCAGGGGGGCGCTTGATGTCTTCAGTAATTTCTTCAGTGTCTGCTCTGAGTGAACCACCAGTATTGTCATGGCTTAGGGAATCAGGATCAGCAGTTAACACAATATTTGTATGGTCTTGACTTCCAGACCTGCCCTCCAAAGCCTTGTGCTCTTTACTTGCAGCTGGGTGAGAGATCAATATGACAGAAGTTGATTGGATTTGGGCACTAGCTTCTGCTGCAGAGTCCCCATGATGCACATGACTTTCAGAAGTCTGCTCTATAAAGTCTCCATCTTCATCAGAGTATGATATACCAAGTTTCTGTGCATGAGTCAATCCTGGACATACTCCCTAACAAAAAAGGATACATTTAAGGATGGAGAAAAGAAAAATAACACATAATTTAATTAAAAAGCATACACAACTGCATGCATTTACAATTAGATGATCTAAGAAATAAAAACATAGAAGATTTTCTTAGCAAGACTGGCATTCAAACAAAATAAAACCAGGAAAACAGGGCATAACATATACTACCAGACAGAGAAAATAAGATACAGGCTCCTTACTTTCATTCCATCTCTTCCTAACTCCCAACTAATTAGGATGCCAACACACCAGATTGAGACACAAAAAGCAAGATACATAATCCTCATCATATTCATCACTTTCTAACTCCAACTAATTAATAACTGCTAACTGTAGGATGCCATATACACCATTCTATGTCCCATGGGATCATTAACGGGTTCTTTAAAATAGTATAAACTACATAATGCAATCCACTATTGTCCTGTTTTCTCAGCAAGGCTTTGCACATCCAGGGACCAAGAAAAAAAAGTTAATCAGAAGCACATTAGAATTACCTTGATGTAGCCTCTTCTTGAAGATAACATGTTGGATGCTGAATAGTGAGAGGAAGGGGTTCGAATGTCATCTAACTGAGTATAGTTTGCATTTTGATGCTTAGTAGAACTAGCACTAGTACCATATCCACGATCTGTACTGCCATTACAGAATGCTCCAAAATATGAACAATGCTCATCTACCAAGGCTATCTCAGGAGTAATAGGTAGAAAATGACCTTCTGTACTAAATATGTACCTGCAGAGTCAATGATACACTGTAACTAAGAATTCTAAGCCTGAACAAACACCTGAACTACTGAATCCATGGTGTCATACTTACCTATATGGTCCATTTTCAACAATGTTATCAGGGCCCGCAGCTAAATCAAAAAGAAGCCAGAGATATTTGACCTGGTATATGCTGGTAATTAGATTTCAATAGTAGAGGATAAACGAAGGAAAATGGCGTGCACCTAAATTTAGCAGTTTACTTAGCAGGCAATTGCTGGGATTTGAAATGAAGTTGTTCTGAGATGGGATTTTTGGGCCCAGATTCGAAATATAACTAAATCAAGGACTTTATACATAATAATCAGATACTTGTGGAGCTTATGGAGAAATTGCAAAAGTAAGGCTTATGTGATAACTGGAGCATAGTAATAAATTTAGATTGACATCTGACTTTTTTATGCAAAATGCTAACGCTGATAATCTTAATTGTCATCAGTGATCTGTTCTAAAATATGGTCATCATCCTGAGTTCTTCACTGGATGTCCGTGCCCCACACTCCTACTGCCCGAAAGATTGTATAGGCATAACAGCATCATATCAGCAAAGGTAAAATTGGCAGCAGCATTTGCTGTAGAGATGCTCACCGTCTCTGCAAGGAAAAAACTTTCCATGTGATCATCCTGCTTATGGGTTTCCACATCTGATATGTGGCAGTAGCCACATGGGCATCTAGCACCATATTGAAGGCTTGCTAATATGTCCCTTCCCACATCAAGGTATCTAAACAATGCAAAGATCAAACATTAAAGCCAGGGCATAGAATATAGGTAAAATACAATTGAATGAAATTATTATCAAAGCCTGGTGGTGTCAGTTAAGAATATCAGATCCAGCAACTTATTTTGTACTAGCAAATCTGTATCTATAAGTAAAAACCAAATGCATCAGTCACTGATACTAATAATGAAATCACACAACGAAATTTTCAGTTTACAAGAATTGATTGAAACAACAGCACATGAACCGGCAATGCAAATGCTGTGACCTTAATCAGTGTGTGCTTAGATTAGACTTGACTGACGTAGCAGACATGTCAGGCGCAATCACAATTGTAGGATTACATTTTGTTAGCACAAGTAGGACATAGGTAGACAATGGCAGCTCAAAACGCCATCGAATGATCTAGGCAAATTCGACCAAGTTTTAAGAAACAATCTAAAGAAAATCTATATAAAATGGCAAATCTTGCGCCAACAACGCAAACGTGAACCTTGAGTTGAATGTATCACAAATGCGATTTTGTGCACTTTATCCCTTTCCTAACATGAAAACTGCTACTTGGTCTTCTTTGAGAAAATTACACCATACTACCAGAGGTCCCCAAGAATCAACCAGCGCACTCTAAAAGAAATTCTCCTTTTCTTTCTACTAAGGCCTAAGGGTAATTGCAATAAAAAATTGAATTGCTTATATAGCAAAATAAAATATATATTCACCTTGTAAAGAAAGACACACCTATGATCTCTGGTAGCCTTGAACAACCAATATGTACTTTCAATCAACTCTGGCCGTAGCGGGTAGCTCCTCTGTCCATTCTATGGAAGAACAGAAACAACAATATTAGTGCAAGTATAAATAAATCAAACTTTTTTTCCCTTCAACTTTGGTGCCCCCAGCTATCACAGGCCAGCAGGAAACAAATTAACCATTCAATCAGAATCAATCCATACAATTTTGTTGCAGACCGTTTTTTCTGTATTCTGGTATAATATAGGAGTTTGAGGTTGATACTTTGAAGTTCAAGAGTGCATCCTGCCAAAAGGTTTGGGAACAAAATTTGTTTCATTACCTGAACAGTGGATGTAGCAAGATTAAAACCTTCAGGGGTGAAACCATACTTTTTCCATACGCTGAAGAAGGCAGCATGTGTTCGAATAGCAGGATCAACATCTCCAGCTAAAACCTTGAATCTAAGCCACATAAGAAATTGTCTAGAATATGTGCAACATATCCACAACACTATTTCTGAAATATAAGTAATCCAAACCTGAAGTCCTGGCCAGAATGCCTGCAGGCTATTGAATAGTGGCCAAACAGTAGCACCAGAATGCATATTTACCTCTACATACCTGTGATGGAATTTCAATTATAAGGAAAATGAAGGGAATGTAGAGGAATCTTCTAGTTGTTAAACATGCAAACCTGAACTACGTGATCATCAACCATAGAACAAAACAAACATAGTCACATATATATAACTACACCATTTTTGGGCTACAGATACCAAATACTCCCACCTTTTCAAAATGTAAAGCACACTCTGATCGGGTGCAGTCTTCAAAACCATACTATTATTATCCTTTATACTACAATAACTACACTGTTTATGAATATGAAAATAAAAAATATATCATATAAAGTACTTTCAAATGTGAATCCAACATTACCAAATTTATATCCTATAAGTTGCAAATATTTAGGCTAATTCCTGGTCAAAGATTAAGAAGGTTGAACGTTGGTTGTGTGCCTTAAGAATAAAAAGGAAGCAGGATAAATTACTTTGATCATCAGCTTAGTCATTAATATACCAGGATTGCTTTCCAACTTCCAACCACTGAACAAAAGAATCTAGTGAAGTAGCTAAATGTTCTTGAATAAGGTAAACTGTAATGAACAGGACATAAGATTTGAACCAAGGATCATGATGGAGATGGTGCATGGCAGCCTTGTAAGCCTCCTGAAATATATACAGGTACTCTTCATCTCCAAACAATAAATACGCCTGTTGAATGTTACATAATTAACTGTTAAAATGCATGATAGTAGAAGAAAAGGAAGAATGACCCAGCCAGTTGATGAACCTAGTTTTGTCCTGTTCTAGCAAAGAATAGATCAAGGACAACTTCAATAATCTCATCAGAGACTCGTTGAGAGTAGATTATATTGGTGTCCTTAATATTTATGCGATATGTCCAAGTAACTTAGGAACCTGAATCATGTATTTATAGCAACAAACTTCACAGTTCACACTGGCTTCCCAGATTTCAGTGTTGAAAACATGTTTTTATAAATGAAACTCAGGCTTACTCGAGCATACCAAACAAGTTTCAAGGACCTGTAACATACTCATTTTATGACTTTATCAGTATGGTGTAACTTAATACTTTGTATAATGTGAAGCTTTTGTTTTTTTTTAAAAAAAAAAGTGAGTCAAGGTACTGGAATGAACAAATACGAACACCACGAAAAATAAAAGGTGGTAGCTTCCCCTGCCTTCAGAAGATATTCATAGAATGAATCAATGCTTGTGCCAATTCCTGCATCCTGAAATGAGGGGCAGACATCATTAGCAGTAGTTCATGATGGCCAATCAACTTAAAAACTTAAGCATTGAAGATAGGGGGAGGGGGAGAAAATTTAAAAATAAATATATTTATATATCATGCAATGACAATGACATTACTAAAATTGCATAACCAGCCTGGAAGAAAATTGGATCCTTTGTGATAACATCACAAAATGGACATAGTTACAGTTGAACTTAATAAAAAGAATTAGCACGTGATCATCTTGACATGATATATGTTGCTTATAGAATGCTGCATAGCTCCAGAAATGCAATGAAATACAGAGTCTTCTATAAGTGACACAAGTTAAAATACAAACAAGAGAATGTTAGTAGTTGCTTTAAGAACTATCACAGAGGTGTCAAACGCAAACCTTCTGGGTCCATTCACCAGTAAAAACATTTATATGGGCACCAACAAGGTTGAGTTTTGATCTGCGTGACCATATTCCGCGCACTGAATTTTTTGTAACTTGCTCAAAAACTGCAACGACAGAAGTAGGAAACTTAAAAAAATTATGGTTTCAGAGGCCATCTGCATAAAATATACCCTACATACTAACTGGTTGGCATAAACGACCAAAATAGACAGTAGTCATAGATCCCCTGAAGAAGGTAGACACCAGTCATGTAGAAATGTACAATAATGTATCAGTGCACTCATCAAAACACTACACAGTAATACATATAAGACTTACCGGTATTATTAGTCAAGCGACTTAATATGCCAAATTCCAGCGTCAAAGTACCACCGCCAGCCGTTGATGTTATCTGAAGTAACACAGAGTCTCAGCTCTCAGCAGTGAAATTAAAGACTGTTGATGCCCATTTCAGCAAAAAATGGAATTATGCAAGGTTGACATAGTGATGTTTATTAAACAGGAATAAAAGAGCGAGACAGACATTTCAAAATTCAGTTTTAAGTTCTTTTAGTGGTTTCAGCACTGGGTAAGCCAGGAGTAATGCTAGAGTCTCTCCACTAAGCATCCTTGAAACATAACTAAAAGTAAGGCTGATAGAAGTTCCCTTCCCCAAACGGCCAAACCCCATCTTATATGGGAGCTTTCAGCAATAGGTACGCACTTTATGTTCTTTTAGTGGTTCCAAAATCAAGAGCTGTTTCTGTTGGCCAAGGTCTACAGCCAGCAAAAGGGAGGAAGAAAGAAGCTTGCCTTGCTTTCATTTTCATCAACTCCATACATTAAATTAACCGATCCAAATGGAATACCTGCAAAGAAAACAAAATTAGTTAGGAAAGACATACTCTCTCCATTCTGGAATTTTTGTCCAAATCCTAACATTGTACAACTACTTGTTGGATCTTGATATAGGCGGCCCTGAACCAAAGCAGTGCAACCTCACCCGAGGGCAGAAGCCAGATCACAAGGGCAGGGCTAGGAGAAGGGGTCTGGGATAATAGATTAATATTCTTATTGCCTGCCTTCATAGATACATACCCTCTCATTATATAGAGAAGTTTCCTTAACACATAAGATATCTTTAATGTTGTCTCTAACGAATCCTATACTAATGTATCCAGCCAGCCCAAAGAGGCCCGGTCGGCTAAGCCAACTGTCCAAAACACTTCTGTCCTTTCAAAACATTTAATTAAGAGTAGAGAGTGGACAGCGAACAGTGGAGACAAAGCAATAACTACACTCTTGATATCCTCAATGGACAAACATTGTGTTGTGGAATGTATTTTTCTGAGGCCACGTCGTAGAATGGAGCGAGTAGGAAATTAAGAACACAGCATGATGTTAAAAAGGTGAAGATGTTTTTTTTTAAGTTGACTGTAAAGTAATGAATTGTTTCCTTATGGTAGGAACAAAGAGTCAATTTAGTAAGCTGTTTCATGTATGATATTGAACAACATCCGGGAAAGATTTATTTTCCAGTTTGACAGTAAAGAATACCAAAACGGCTCAGGTGAGAACAGGTCTCAATAGAAATGATGACTTCCATAATTTGCATTTTGCAAACCACCTTTTCTAGATAAACCTTGTATAAAACAATTACATTCATTGAAGCTGTGCAGTAACAATCAGATTCACTATTGAGAATATGAAATAACCACGTAATTATTTGGTATCTGTTTTCAGTCCACAAACTTGGAAAAAGACAGGTTAATATGACTAAACCAGCTAACGGTCCTAAACCTGGACCAAAACCACACAAAGCTACTCTACTGTAGCAACTTCAGCCTAACACAAACCACCCTGTCACTATCCTTCTATGCACAATAATCTGCACAAAGTTTTGGATCGACATACTGAGTCATCTCTAACAAACTTCATTCAATTTCGATAAAATTTTAAGATGTGAACGTGACGTTTTAGTTCTAGGGCCTAGCTTTTGATGTGGGGCCCACATATTGATACAGTCACAATAATTTGGACATAGTTGTTGATCAACATATTGAATCATCTCCAATAAATTTCAGTCAATTCCTATAAAATTTTAAGGTGTGAATGTGAGATTTTAAATCTAGGTTCCAACTTTTGACTTAGGATTTACTATTAATAGAAGTGAGTAGTTTACACACCATTCAGGCGCCAATCCAAACCAGCCCAAACCGTTCCTGCCTACACACCAAACCGAGTCAAACTCTTTTGTGGTTTGGACCAAAGCTCAACCAGTTAAAGACCAAACCGTAAACCCCAATTGGTGAAACCAAACCATTAGCAGCTTTAAATTATGACTATCATGAAGTTCTTTCCATCACTAAGCAATGTTCACGGTATATTTTGATTTTTGTTATAGAGGAGCAAATGCAGTTGTGTTTGTGCTTCCATGTGCATCGCCATGATGGAAAAGGATTGTTCTTGCAATTAGGTGAACTGATAATATCCAACCAGCGGAAATGGTCTTTTTACAACAAAAACCATTAAAAAGGAGGAAATTAAATGTCTTATGCAAAATATAATTAATTCATTCCAGGAAGATTTAGTAATAGAAAAGGTAATGAACCTGTAGGAGTGTCAAACGCAGGCAACAACCGCTGAGCTAAGTCACCAGCTAAATGAAGTAACTGATCATCATAAGACTGGATTCTCATACCCTGTCCATGAGAAGCTACAATAAGTATTGAACCACTAGAACCATAATAAACTACTCCCTCCATCACAAATTTCTTCATTTAGATTCGACGTTTGACCATTCATCTTATTCAAAAAAAATAGTGCAAATTCTCAAAAAGATAAACCATGCTTAAAATACTTATGATGATAAATCAAACCAAAACAAAATAAATGATATTTACAGCATTTTTTTAATAAAACAAATGGTCAAACGTTGAATTAAAAAGTCACCAGCGACTTATAATTTGGGACAATGGGAGTAACCTCTTTGACGAAGAGCATTCATAAATCATAATACCAATTTGGATTTAAACTATCAAACAAAGATTTTATTTCATAGTAGTTTTTGGCTTTGACCCATTATATGTATCATGATGATTTTATCGCCAAAAAATAAATAACTATGAAATCTTCTCAAGTCTAGGTATAGAAAAAGACAAAGGCTGAAACACTCAAATTAAAAACATAAAGAGGGTGTTCCACCATAACTGAAATAAAACCAGCAACCTGGCCATAACTGAAATATAATCAACCATTGAAGTGTGTTCCACACCAAGGCACAATCTAAGCAGCCATATTCTCAATAAAAAATGTAAAGTAGCTTGCTAGTATTATGGCCCACTTTGGAGTACCAATTGAACCTGCCTACCATGCACCCATTAAGACAACCCCAGTCACAATGATAAGAGATATTGACATATCAATATTATCTGCAATAGCTCAGACCTCCCTTCTATCAAGACAAATGGGGGGGGCTCCCGATGGTCAGTTTTTTTTTTCTATGTCGTCTTCTCAATTGGCTTTGGTTTTGCAGTGCAACTTCAGTAATGCTTTCACATGGTACTTAGGTTGCATCACAAAGCAGTATCAGTATCAATATCGTACTTCAGTACTTAGTTCATATCAATATACTTCTCATGCTGTGCCATAGTAACAAAATGTTCAAAATCAAGAATAATGCATGCATGTTGAACAGATAAAGAGCAAAAGAAAAAGAATACTCAGGATAAAACAGACATACAGTGGCATAATCACTGGCAATCAGATGAGCTGATAACAGACCCCCAAGGATACGTATGTTGGTTTCAAAGACAGAAACGGTTTTATTCTGCGTACACAATAGGAAACATGATTATTAAAATAGCATATACTGTAAGCAAAAATCTGGTGTTAATAGGCTGCTAAATGTTGTAGCCAAAAGGTAGCATTCTGACCTACACACTTAACCTTTAATTTAAATAAGTAAACAACTACATTGCATAGAAGAGAAATACCAAAAACAATATCATATTTACACAAATATAAAATTATGCTTGTACTAGTAGTTTCTATAGAAAAAGAAAGACACATGAAACTGGAATTGCCAAAAAGAATCTTAAAATGGGATGCAATGGCACCTACCTAATTCTCAATACATACAGAGTAATTTCATTTGAGTAGATTAGCAGCAAGTGATAATCTTGAGAAAAAAATATCATTTGGTATTAACTCAAAGGTTCCGAAATGCAAATTATGGCATAAAACAGACACAACCATCATGACCCGCCTAAGTAATACAATTAAAAAAAATCTTTCAAAAATGTGCACTGTCACACTACTGTATGCTAAATTGATAAATATGGCTCTTTAGAGCAAGCCAGACCAATTTAGCATTTTGTTCACTTCATTTTAATTTCCCAATAGTGTACGAGTTCTTAAATGCAAAGTTATAAACTGTTCAGTCTAAAGGCGATACTTTTCGCGAACATCTACATGGGACACTGAAAATGAGGTGATGTACTTTCTATCAGATGAGTGAAATAAGGTAGTACAACAACAAAGCCTTTTAATCCCAAGCAAGTTTGGGTAGGCTAGAGATGAAACCCAACAAGAGAATTAAGGTAGTATTTGGCTAAAAATCATAACAATTGTGTAACCACAGTTGCAAACTATATGCGGATTTCAACTTATCATTGTGGAATACATATTCACACCACATGTTCACATAAGTGATTATTTTATCAGCTAGCAGTTAACAATCTTGGAACCAATCAGAAACTAGCAAATGGATGCACATCTATTAACTTATCATCTACCCATTTTCATTAGATGGAAACTCAACCACTGCATATCTGTGTTAAAACAAACCCAATAATAGCTACTTTATTATAGTGAATATTCACTGAAATATGTGCCTAGCAAAACCAAATCCACTTAACGGTCCACATGTTTACTTACAATATCAAAGCGGACATTCTTACCAACCCACTCCACAGCATCACTAAATTTCTCCTTATCACCCAGTAAAGCCAAGGTATCCAACGAGTCAATCTGTTCAATAAAGTAAACGTCAAAAATGATGACAAGTCCATGATGGTGATAGAAGATATGAAATATGCACAAGCACAAATAAGAAATAACCAATTTCTTAGTTTCTTACAAGAGTAAGTGCATAACCACCAAGGGAATCTTCACCTTGACAACTTAAGGGTCGCAATTCATCGAGTGGGAAAGCATACTTCATGTATCCATCAAATGCATGATAGAACATATCTTTCACCTACATGAAAGGTATCTTTTTTGAGCAAGTAAGCTGCAAGCAGCTGACTATATTAATTGTTCCAGGTAATTATCCCTTTAAGGCTATTTTCACATTCAACAGGAGCTAGCACATTGATTTAGATTTTAGACAACTAGTGAAGTATAATCCGAAATCTATTTTATTGTATCTTTAATAGGATTACAATTTACAAAAGAAGAGAAGTGACATTGGTTTCTTATTTTGTTCATGATCCTTCAGCCCATTTGAAGTATACCTCCACCTCCGAAACAAGAAACAGTAGAAACCAGACCAAAGACACTGGTTTCTTATTTTGTTCGTGGGAGCTTCGAATGCAACAAATCTTTACCAGCTATTTAGTTTTGTATGGCCTGATGTTGTGCAATACTTGAGAATTGCTATGCATCCAACAGAGATTCAAACCTGCGTGTAACCCTGCGTGGCTGCGTCAGCCCACCAATCACAGGGCATCATCAGTGTGTCACGTGGGCCAAGTCTGTGCTATGCACAGTCATACGCAGGTTGGACATCTTTGTCAGCGCATAGCTTTTTTCCATTTTTATCATATCTGCCGTATAGTCAAGCATGGAGTTCAATTATCATGTCAATTGGTTATTTGTCCTTTACTTTAGCTATTACTCAATGTGGTGGCCTGCACAGGGAGCTTTGTGCCAAATGTTTGTCCCTAGACTTGGCCGAACGCTAGGTTTGCCACTGCCAGCCAACTTCAGCTTCAAGATCCACGCAGTATCTATTTCATGGTAGCTTAATCTTAATTGATAACTAATAAAAAAATCCTTAAATGCTAAGGTCAGCCAGTGTGACAGAGACATGTCACACGAGAACTGATACATGGTAACCGGCACTCAAATAAGCCTGAACTGAAACATACACAACTGAGACTCACGCCCACAAGCATACCCTAAGGATCAGGTAGAAATGTAGGATCATTTAAGAGAATAGGTGAAATTGCCAAGCAGGAACCTGATCAACTCTCTGCAGGCATAAGCAGACCATCAATCTAAACAACTAAAAAGCTAAAAAAAGCTGCCCAATTATCAACAGAAATTCCTAAATTAGCTTCCTAAAGCAAGCAGGCTGCCACCTCCACTCCATCCTTGCAATCGAACACCATACTCCTCGCACCTCAAGCTAAATTGCTAAATCACTACTCGAGCACTCGCTTCGCGCGGAACTAGGGAAATTAGCAGCGCGTACATGAGTCAGGAGAGGCGGATCTGAGGGGGACGGCCCTACCTCGTCGCGGAGCCGGCGCGCCTCGGAGGGCGTGACGCCCTCGGCGACGGCGGTGCCGGGGAGAAGAGCGGCGGCAGCGAGGAGAACGGCGGAGAGGCAGAGAAGCGGGAAGCCTCGGTGGCGCCGCCGCATCGCGGTCGAGCCTGGGAACAGGACGGGCACGCGGGCCCGAGGCGGAAGGAGGAATGTGTGAGATGGATAGGGACGCTGGCATGGCACGTCTTCGAAGACTCATCACTGGAACAGTACCGAGGGGCAGTACAGCTGCGCAGCGCAGGAGACAGGAATGCGCGCCAATATCATCTTGCAGAAGAAAAAATGAGGAAAAAAATAGATCATCCGTCTTATTGAAAATTTTGATGAATTATTATTTATTTTATTGTGATTTGTTTTATCATAGCATAGAGTTTGAATGATTTGTTTCTTTATATGTTTACACAAATTTTTTGAATAAAACGAGTGATTGAAATTTTGAAAAAAAAGTAACCGCGATTTATATTTAAATATGGAGGAAGTAGTAAAGGTTAACAAGAAAAAAAATCTACTTAACCCCTCAAGTTTGGACAGTAATCTACATCATCCTTTCACATTTAAAACCAAATGTTTTACGCTCTAAGGGCTTGTTCTGTTGCCCGGTTATGAAGGAGATTTAATCTCTTAGAAAGGAATTAAATCTCTTTTAATACCATTGGATCAACCAAACACAGTCTAAAGTTTTACCCCCCCCCCCCCGAGCAATTTTGTGGGTGGTTTTGATGATGTGTTGTACCAGCGTGGCAATGTGTCTCCGCCGCCACCATGACCACACAACTTCATCTTCTGTCCTCTCTCTCTCCAAGCCACAAGCCTGCAGCAGCGAGGGTGCCGCCGGCAAGCGCCAGGAACACCGATGCTCCAGCCGCAAGTTGTGCGGACGCCATCACCGCCTCGCGGGCGTACCCCGCGGCAGTCTTGTGGGAGGCGGATGCTCTCCAGGGAGCGGTAGCAGCTGCGCCTGCCGACGGACAACGAGATGGAGCCATCGTCGCCGTTCCCCGGGATCGCCTCGGTGGCGCCGGAGTTCCTCCAGTCACCGGATATCGAGAGCGAGTTGAGGCCCGCGAGGGCTGCGCGGACAGCACATGGCGGAACTCGTCCTCGAGCCGCGCCATCGCGACATACAGCGCGGCGCCTACGTCGCCCACGAACGAGGCGCGCCGTGGGTTGCCCGCGGAGGCCAGCGCCATGCTGTTGCGGTCGTCCAGCGCCTGCAGAAACTGCTCTGCCTCCGCGCGGTAGGCGGCGGCACGTCGAATAACATCTGCTTGTCCAGCCCCGTCTCCGCCGCCCGAGGACGCCGCCGACGCCGTTGAGTCCCACCGCATCACCACCCGTTCTGCAGCCTCCACCTCTGTCGCTGCCTTCCTCGCGTGCCGCTCGCCCTCACCAACTTGTAGGTTGCAGTTGCAGCAGCAGTCCCCCTCGCTCGTGCTTGGAGGCGGTGGTCGTGATGACCACTGGGCACTGGCCGGGCCAAGTGGCCAAGGTGAATGGAAGATGCTAGCTGGAGGAGGAAGAAGGTGGCTGAGGTAGGTACAGGTGGACGTGGGCCCAATGCTGATATGAGTGCCAATGTGGCAATACCGAACCGCTTGATGGGTTATTTGTGCGGTTTTATGAACTCGAGTGTGTTAAAAATCTGATTTTGAAATTTAAGAGGCAAACTGCTATCTAAACGTGAGGGAGTTATATAGATTTTTTCCTATAAAACAAAACAAAAATAAGCGTAAAAAAAGAAAGAGAAGAAAGGAAAAGAAGAAGGAAAAAGAAAAGAAAAAACTCAAAAGGGTGGACGGCCATGGGGCAATTTCCACTGTCCTACGTGGGCTTTCACTATGTGCCAGAAAAAAACGCGCAAGGCTTCCGTGTTGTTCGTGTAGGCCGGCCACAGTCAGGCCCGCTTATCCCCACGACTGCTCAGCCCGCAGGCCGCACTCGGGTGCGCCCCACACACGCCGCATCCCAGATCGCGCCCGCGCTCAACCTGCCGCCGCCCCAAGATCAGGCTGCTACCAGTCCTGGCTGCTACTGCTCACGATTCGTCTCCATAGCCATCTTCTGCTGCACTCCAACCGATTTTGAGTGAATTTGCATTGGATTAGGGAGGGACGATGAGAGAATTTGGAGAAGGTACGGTGGGTTGAGTACGGAAGAGTTTGAGAGGGGAGCAGTCCGGTCGCCCTAGACTACATACGCTCGCGTCGGTAAGAGATGAGAAGGCAATGGCATTGGCTACACTGTCTTTCCACATTCCACATTCCTCTTTTTTTTTTTTTGTGATTTTTTGTGTTAGTGTCAAGTCAAACGGAAGCTGCAGGAGTCCTACTTTTATAATTGGCAAATTGGAGCAAAGGAGTCGAAGGAGTGACAACTTTGCAATTTTTCTTTTAATTTATAGTCTTTTTATTCTCTTGAAAGGTTTTACTCTTTATGTCTGTCCTCCTTAACAGAGTATTAGGTAAATTATTCTGAACTTGAAGTGAATATTTTGATTTACTAAACCTGTTTTTTATTCTGGCAAAAAGTAACATGATTGGGATCATGGCAATTTTTTAGTATTGGAATAAGAAAAGGTAAAGTAAATATGGAGATAATGCTGCAGAGTGCAGACTGACATCATATGAAGAACATATGCCTTATTTTGGGAATAGGGCAATTCTTGAGGTGCCATTAGATACATCACATGAACATATATTGTGTGCAGTACATAAATGGTATATTTATCTAGATACTCTTTAGATAATTGGGTACATTGTTGCCAGTCAGCCAGTCTAAACCCAGGCCATTCATTTTCTCATCACATACCAGCTTAATTTACAAATACAAATTATAATATCTCAAAATTTATATCTGAGCCACAATACATGTGTTTCTATACCAAATCAATCATCATGCTTGTAGGATCAACCAAACAATGATGAATCAAGAAAAGGGAAAAAAACTCACACATGGAGCCATACATTACTTGGTAGTAGTGGTACAACACATGCAACTGGTAAAAAGAGAGGATCTCAGCTTTTGTTTTCCTTTGCTTCCTGGAGAACTTATCATGATATTACTCTTTGTGTTTGATTCTGGTTCCTTCAATGGAGACCACGTACCAGCTTTGCCTTCTGTCAGTAAGCTCTGAAATGGTTTCTTGTTTCTTGCAGAATGATTTGGCATTCTGAAGTCTCCTCCTGATGGTTCCCTGGGGCTCAACAGTGGGCTCTTCTCAGATTCTTCCTCAGCTTCAGCTTTAAATTGCATCACAGCAACATCGGTCATGGAGATTCCCATATCTACTTGGCTATTCTGTTCAGTGGGAGTGAAAAAACCTATATGATGCTCCCTCTGAAGTAATGGATTCACTTCACTGGCTGCTCTGTCTCTCCCCAGAGTTGATGCCTGAAGAGGATGTTGTTCATCGATAGCCATACCAACACTTGCTGTGACATTCGCCTGATTGCATTCAACAGTAAAGGCTGGAGGTGCAGTGCTTGCTGTGACTTCCTTCTGGTTGGCTTCAAAGGTATTACCTGAGTCTCTGCTGTTTGTGCCTACTTTCTCATGGTTGATATTATCAGCAGAGATTATGCTTACATTCAAGCTTTCTCCCACCAACTGCATACAATTGCAAAAAATCCCACCATCCTCAGTTTTCACAACCTCACATTCTTCAAGCAGTATCCGTTGAGTGTGCTCACCTTCTGAGCTAGTCATATTTTCTTGTGTGTCTCTGGTTATATATACTCCCTTGACAACATCTTCTAGCTGAAGAGGAGTTGATGGTGTGGTCATTGGTAAATTGAATAAGTCTCCTCCGTCCTTTGCCCCTACATATGCATCAACATGGAGACCTAGTCTTGCTTTATTTGCCTTATCTCCTAAATTTTCCTTTGTTGTCTCTTTATCAAACTCCACTACTCTTTGTGTCTTCGCTTCATTCACAGTAAGATGATGGTCCAACAAAGATGACTGTAAGCCTGTAGAATCCTTTCCATTAACTCTAGCAATAATGACCGAGTTACCATCATATTCTTCAGGTTCCTTCTCTGCAGCAAAATTATTTTCTAGATTCCAAACTGCGACAGTTTTCTCAACAACTCCTTCTTCCTTGTATATTGGTTCTACGCCATTATGCTCCACTGTTGCAGTAACAGAACTTGAAATCTGTCCTGAAGCAAGTACCCTATCATTTTGTTCATTTCCTAGTTCTGGGTCATCTATTGCAGTTGAATTTCTTAAATATGACTGACGCTTCACAACAACTTCACTGTTATAGAGATGATCTTCCTCCTGATTCCCCAGTCCAAAGATATTTTTATCATCGTGAAGTGCCCCATCACTTTCAATCATAAGCTTTATCGTTACAGTTTTGCCGATTGCACTATTTTCTTCTTTGTCATGTGCTATCTGTATTTGCATGTTGTCATTCTTGGATGTTTTTATGTTTATGTCATCTAATGGTTGCACATCTGGTGGACTCTCTCTTTGTTCGTGCTTATCTTCTATAACAACTTCCTTGATCTCAGAATCATCAGCATCACGATAAGTGCTGACAATTGATTCAGTTGATGATGCATTTTCTCCTTGCATTGACACCGATTTATCCTCTATTGTTGGCACCTCAATGTATCCTTGTTCTGAGTTTTCAGCTGTATCTTCTCCAGCTATACAACCCATGGCATCATTTTCATGATTGCTAGTTTCTTCCTGATTTTCTAGTGAACATTCTATATTTTCTTGTAACAATGGTTTGTAGATGCCTTCCATATTTTCTTCACTTGTATCTCTAGTCCCATGCACAAGTTCGTTTTTTTCACTAGAGATTGAATTATCTTCGTTACTTGTCACATCTTCAATGGTGGTGCTGACAAGAGCAACTATTTCTGTAGAAAATAGGGTTGTTTCAATTGCTTCTTTCCTCAATGGTTCATCATCTGCACCAAATTGCTTCTTTTTGTTAAGGGGATTCAGAGCTACAGGGAAACTAAAAGTAGCATGGTGCTTCTATGTTAGTGAATAGTCATCAATTTTGGATTCTGAAGTTTATTTGTCAAAGCATAGTTGTTTGTTCAAGATAATGTATTAAGGTTACTAGTGCCTATATTTGCATTGTTTTGAAACCTCTAAATTTATCTTTCTGTTTTTCATTCTTGCCACTGACATTTTGATATTTCTATGATAACTATGCTTCTTCACTAATTAGGGAAGGGGGAGAATTTTTCTTAACTGACCATGTAGATAAAAATGGTATGACAATGTATCAAGTTAGCTAGAAGCTGAATTAGAGAACTGAACTAACCTTTTGGTAAGTTATTACTCTGATCGTTCTCTCGTGTTATGTTGTTGTCCTGAATGGGACCCCAACTCTTCTCATCTGAACCTTCAATCGTATCTGATGATAATTTGATATGGGGCCTCCTGCTGATCTTCAGCATTGGTAATGATAGGGTCCTTTGAAGAGTTTGACATGTTGACATCCTCACCGCTATCCTTCTCATTATCTAGCATAAACAGACAGATTAGTAATAATTCATTATTACTAAATTTTTGCCTAATCAGTACACCACTAGCCATACTTGTCTCGATGTTTTTCCTGTTGAACCCAGGTGAACCATTTGAAGGCTCAATGGTTACTCCGTTAACGGTCTCTTCTGATGCTAAAATTTCCAGAATAAGATAATTAGTGAAGTACTGAAACCTCATTTTAGATAGCAGACTGGATTCGGCAAAATGCATAAATACCTTGTTGTCCAGTGACATTGTTGTTTCCCATGATCTTATTATCCACGACACTTTAGAAACACTATGAGCAACCAGAACAACATTTTAGTTAGCTCAAGCCTAACCTGGAAGCTGGAACAGAAATTATATGATCATATGACAAGTGACTGTGCAAGTGAGCATCACACACCGTGATGGATTGATTGTAGACACTTCAAGATTAGCTAGAAAGCGCACAACAAGACAGCAAAATGTTGCCTGTAAGCCTCAGTATTTATAGTGCAGTGAGCTCATTAGAAGAAACACAAGCTCTGTGTCACTATTTCCTTTTTTAAAAAAAAAGTTAAGTAAAGGTGGTGATTTGATTGTATTGTGACTATGTGGCTATATCATTCATCAACATGACTGGTTTTTTAGAGTAGGGTCTAGTCAAATTCAGCAGGAAAGCTGAACCCTTTAATCACGAAGTCTGTCATACTGGGAGCATGATTTAGAGGATGGCTCTGCTTTTTTCTGAACTAAGGACATGCTTATTTGATTGCAGTTTATATATTGGGAGCATGAACTTTATTTTTATTCTTATTTCAACCTGTGATCAGCTTGCGACCATTGAGTCAATGTGCCTTCAGAAGGTTTAAAGTTACTGTGAGTCTCAGTTTGTGATACGGGTCATGGACCCATTTACAGAGAGTACAAAATTTTTATTTTGTTTCTACCTGCGACATATATGACGAGTTGCGGAGTTGGTAAAAAATGTCACATATTAAGAATAGAGATCCTAGGCTTGGCCTTATGACAGCATGTGATGAGCATCAGCTAAAACATTTGAACCAATCAAGCTTTCGGCGCACGTTTAGTGGTTTAAGTATGCCTGTGGGCACATTTGATTCTTCCCGAGTCATGCTCCCTGTCTCGCGCATTTGTTTTGGGAGCATTATGATGGCTTGTTGGGCTCTAAAGCTGGATCCAGTTGAGCTGGAGGGGGACATCATGTAACGTTTTTTGGTGTAGTCATGGCCTACAAGACAACTCCCTCTCTGCTGGTAGCCTGCTTCAGATGTCCCTCTACTGTTGTTCCCCTTCGTACAGGATGGAAGTTGCTTTCCACCTCATGCTTTAGAGAATTTTTTTTTTTGGGGTACGATTGCTACCACCAGCTCGATCTAGACATCTGCTAGCGGCTGCGCACATTCTTCTTAATGAGCAGGTTCTAAAAAAACCACCGGCACGATCTAGACATCTAGCGGCTGCTGACAGTCAAGATAGGTTAAAACTTAAATCATCCTGATGCTACATGTAAAGTTACAGTATGGGGCTAGTAACTTGCGAATTTGCAATTCGGCCACACGTCATTGACATCCACACATCCACTCTATATGCAAGTAAAGTGCTACACAAAATGATGGATCTGCTTGACGGGCATCGGGTCCGTCAATCAGTTCCAGTGTGTAATTCACATGGTGCAAGCATGCTGCTAGAAAATCAAAATCAGCTCCAAATACATCTAGGTCATTGAACTTGGAATCTTGACAGCCCTGTGCACATAGCCAATGATTGTCAATGCAATACTACTTGCAAATTACCCAACATTATGCATATGCCAAATTGGCAAGTAAAATGCAAATATATGGACCATGTAGTATGGACTTCTGGCTGTGGCGGTAAGATCCCTCAACCGCCGGAGGGCAAGCTCATATCCTGAGTATGAGGGAGATGATAGGGTTATGTGTTGTTGAGCTGGGGAACAGGAGGAGGGCATGCTCCTCCAACACACAAATGATGGGCATCGACATTCAACAGCCAGTTCATCAGGCTACACAATTCATTCCATAGACGAACACCATCAAGAGTCGATCATACATGAAGGTACTATAATAACAAGTAAAAGCGCACACCCTTGGAACCCGACCTGAACACAAACAAGTCTTATCTACTATGATCACAATTCTATAAGGCCTTTGATGCAGTAGGTGCCCACAAGAAACCAACTAGTCATCACCGCAGCAAAAGCAACAAGGCCAATCAGGAATGTCATGCCACCAAAGAGGGTACCAATAGAAAGCACGACAGCAAACGGCAAGAAGGTCTTCACCACAGACGCAGTGCTCACCCAGCGGCCCTGTAAGAACATCACAGCAGCCAGGCTGACGACATTCCATTTGTCATGACCAGAGTAAAACAGTCGGTTCAGATTATTCACAACAAAGGAGTGACAGTTGCAGGTGAATAGGTTGTAGTTCCTGCTCTGGAACTCCTGTGTGCCTTTCTTCAGAGCGCCATCCCACGTGGCATCACCTTCAGGCTCAAGAAGCTTATAGCACTGCAGATCACAATAGATCAATGTTTGGTGGTAAGCAGCAGCATGATTTGATGATTATGACAAGTCACATAAGAGCATAAACTGCAGGGTACAAACCTCCTCAGAGCTCACTTGAATGTAGCGCGCGACTGCTCCAAACGCAAAGTTGTCAACTGATATAAAATTTGGACCAGCAAAGTCCAGGATCACACCATCTTCTCTGCATATACCGATGTGACCGATAAAGGGCACCAACCACGTGATGAATGGTATTGGAGTCCATACTATACAGCAAGGAAAGCGGGCTCTTCTTGGGTCGATCTGATCAAGCTGGCTTCTGTCATTTTCCATCAGACCACTGTAAGTTGAAGCTGCTAAAAGGGTGGAGACTGGAGACAGTTTCTGCAGAAAGAGTGATGAGCGGAACATAGTGAATGCTCCACAGAAAGAAGTGCGCGTGCAAGTGGTCACATAACACAAAAGGAATGTACAGAAATGCATGATGAAATTCACTAGTTAGCAATATCTCAATACCAGAACCCATGGCACTGAAATATGTGACACTTATACACGGTTTCGAAGGTACCGAACCACTTAAACCCACTTGCAGAACGAGGCCACAGATAAACTGAAAAGGACGATGCTTGAGCCATCCATCTTTTTTTAGATATAATAATGGATAATTATCAGGCGAGCCATTCATCTGATTACAGAAGATAGCATCGACGCAACTAAAGGTCTAATATAATCGCAGTAAATCTAATTGACCAAAGGAAAAGGTTGAACGAAATATAAAAAGGCGGCCGGTGTCTCCCAGTCGGGCCGAGCCGGCGAGCCAGAGAAGGACGTGGGAGTCTAGGACCTCACCAGCAATCGTCCGCCAATCGTCGACGGCAGTGAGGATGTCGTCTTCGGACAGAACGAACTGCCGGATTTGGAGGCCTTCCTCCGCGGCAACGGCGGCTGACTCGTCGCCCGCAGGCCGCAGCACCTCACGGTCCCTCCTCTCGCCGGCGACTCGCGAGCTCGATGGGGATTGGAATGGACACAATGGAGAAAGAGGACTGGAAGATGGGCTGAGCTCTTGCTGCTATACTATGATCTGTAGATGGGCCAAGTTATTACTGGGCTCTGGGCCACAAAATCACTGGATCCTAAACACATAACACATTCACATGTAAGAGTAGCGGAGTAGCAGCTGTACATCTCTGAAAAGAAATCATTCTAGTTTTGCGTAGAGGGGAATGGGAGTTTAGATGAACAACTCCCACGGACTAATTCCCGGGGGGGGGGGGGGGGGGGGTTGAGAATTCTGGTTTGGTAATACATCTCAACCGTTCATCGTGACTTAAAAATAACTATTATCTGAATTTCCTCTGTTAATTCCCCGCACCAACCAACCAAAGGAATGGAACTAAAAATCAATTTTCCATCTTAATTCCCTCTATCAACTCCCACCACCAATTCCACTTCCCCTTCCCAAGCACTCGACAAAAGAGCTGTAGGTTCAATTTTTCGAACGAATTCGCAAATTTTGGTAATTTTTTCGTTTTCGGTCTCGTATAGGAAGTGGAATTTCGGTATTTTCAATTTTTTTCGGTTTAATCAAAAAGTTTAAAAAAAATTATTTTCCGGATTTCAGTGCTTTCTGACCAAAAAATAGCTTTTGGCACGTAAAATAGAAAACTTAGCACTATTTATTATTTTGTATATATATATCATTGGAAGGACATAATACACATGTAAATATAGGTTGAACACAAATTATTCATTCAAGTTTCATAAATTATAGGTATTCTGTATGAATCACACAACAAATTTATATAGATCCATAAAACAAAACTTTGAAAAGTCCATACAAACTCTTAATAATCGAAGTCCAAATTCATACATGACCATATTAATAAAAGTACATGATGTTGACTTATTTACTGGAGTTTATATTTAAATGTGTCGATAAATTATCCATTTAAGTTGATTAAATCATAATCTCACACATAAATTTCACACCGTATTTATATAGATCCATGTGAAGTAGAAGTCCACACTTTAAACGTGTCAATATCAATTCCATACATACCCTTAATAATATAGAATTACATGTTGATCGTAATAAAACACTACATGATATATATGGACATTATTTATTACATTGAACTTGTACTTTTGTATGGACTATGCAATTTATGTACTATAAACTTGTATTATGGTCTATGGATTTTAACTATGAACTATATTATTATAATAAATTTGGTTTTATGTGTAATTTTATGGGACATACGTAGGTTTGTATGCATTTTTATAAATAATTTGTGTGAAATGTATTTGATATATATTGCAAATTGTGATATGCAAACTAAAAATAAAGTTCTATCAAGGTATTTAATTTTTAACCGTTTTACAACATTTACGGTCAAAAACAACATTTTTTGGTTGACAAACACCGGATTCCGCCGGAAAACATTGGAATTCTGAATGAAAAGAAATTCGTTTTGGTCAAATTCGAATTTGCTTTCCGTTCAAAAAATTCAAAATTCGTGAAATTTCTATCGGAGTTTCGTTTTCGGCGTCATATGAAAAAAATATTTGAAAACAGAAATGCTAACCCTAGGAGCCAACACCGCCGATGCTGTTACTAGGAGCTCCCCGCAACATCAGCAAGCTCCGACTCTCCCACTTGCAACAATGGAGGCCAGGGTATTACTCACTAGTGTAAGGGTGCGCGCGTTGCGCGCGCGTGCCGCGCAAAATTTTTGTCGTTGCTATACGATTTGAGGCTGCATTATTGTAGCAATCTAATATAGAAACTGTTCTTTTATGTACTGGCTTACTGAATGCAAGCATAGCAGAGGTATAGATATAACGAGCACTCTGCATGACTGCATTGTGGCAATATTACTGGTGGTACAGGTCAAATGGAGACATTGTTTCAAAACAAAATGTGAGGCTAAGTTTGTAATTTATCTGCAGGAGCACATAAACAAATGGAGATTAATATCACTGGCTGTCCATTGCTCAAAATGCCAGCGTGTATCTATCTGCAGGAGCACTTAAAAAGCATGGTAATATTAATCAGTAATCACGTATGCATATATCACAGGTACTATTTATATGTGGAAAACAAAATACTAAGCTTGTTTCATGGAAAGCGAGCTAGGAGCACATTTTTAAGCCTACAACTATCAACAATCCTTAAACCAAAGGAAATGAACAGCCATGGCAAACGGCCTCAACAGACCGCCAGGCGAAAGAATTATGCCATATTTTTTTCAGCTAATGCACTTGAGTAAAAGGGAAAAACAACATATATACAGCTCGATTGAGAATGTAAACGGTAAACGAGCAACATTGGAAGCACACTGAAATGTGGAAGCAAAAACTTTAGTGTAGGCAGAGTAATTACTAATCCCTGGATCGTTGAGTGCAGGACGTCGTCCCAAATTCACCGCATATAGGTTTTAGGGAGGCCGGCCAACAATATCCTTGAAGGCATACTCATAAACTGCAGGAAAAGTACATGATATTCAGACAAAGGAAGGCCTATGCATGTACAAATCTTGACAAACCTATCCTAGAAATCAATAAAGCTGACCAAGCTGATAGGCGGTGCCCATCGAACCTTTATCTTTAGTCAATTATAGGAAATATTAGCATATCCTAATGGAACCAAGGGAATGCAGATATTAGCATAACCTCTCTACACACTTGCCTATAGTTTTTTAGCATCGACCTCTTCGAATTTAGACAATTTCCAGTGAGATGCGTTTTTTTAACAGCACATCTTTGGCTCTATTCATTGGACCAAATTTGTAAAACAAAAATGGAATATATAGGGACAGTTTAAGCTGAGCAGCAAAGGATTTAGCCGCGCACGACACAACTGGAGTTTGCGAAGACAATGCTCTCTAGCTCTGACAGGACTTCTCGGCGTCAGCAAACCGCTTGTTAGCCGGCTAAGACTTGATCTGCTGCCATGCTGTAGCATTGCTCCGGTCTATTCTCATCCACCCGGGACACTTGATACGGCAACGACCACCTCTGCAGTCCTATACCACCACCCTAGCAGTCATCGTGGAGGCACAATCTAAAAGACACATAAAGCATCATATATAGATAATACAACCAGATTCTGCATAGTTCACTTGCCGATAGTTCTTTTTAGCCACTAATGTCTTCGAATCTAGAGTTGTATGACCTAATCAGCTATGTTATAAACTGCAGAGACACATTGAAACCTAGGTTTGAATCTGTGCAGTATAGTTGCCTATAGTTCTTAATTAGCCAATGAATTTTTCTGTGTACCAATAAGTATTTGGGAAACAATAAATTGGAGTTAAATGACATGATAAGTGATGTCAGCAAATATAATTCCCACTTCTATTGAATAACATGTAATTATTTCTTTGTTGAGGACCTAAAGAATTATAGTGAATTTATCGAACCAGTGAACCATTAAAATACAATGTTGAAATGGACATCTAGGAGGGATTAGTAAAGAGGAAACTGACACACATATTGCGCTTCTTGCCTCCTCGGTTAGGAACTGTAGAGGTACATCACATGCTCATCATTTATGCAGAAAATCTCTAGGATATAATTCAATTGGGTGAAAGAAATACATGGCCATATTCATATGCAAAACTACATAATTAAACCTGCTTTTCTACAGATGATGGGAGATGCCAAGGACAAATCTAGCTATATGGTTATGAATCAAGACGTCACCTTTGGTCAGGTGTTATTTTTTTTCAAACACACCAATGACAAAGACCATATAAAAGTAACAACCAAGCAATGAACGGTTTGATCCCACCATGCACAAAGGAGTGAGGACTCACTGCTCAAGCCAAGCAAGCTGAATGACATTGGACTCTTCCAATGCTGTCCATCACAGCATCCCATACATCCTGGGGACCTCACATTCTACCCCAATTAAAATTAGAAGGTAAGTGTGGAACGTGACTAAATTACGTGATAAAAAGAACACCACGACTAAACTACAGGGTGCAGGCATACCACCACCACCATCCTATTCTGATTCTTATCTATTACTCAAAGACTATTTACAATCTATAGTGCATCCATAACAACAATCCAGTGGGACAGCCAACAAACAAAATGCAGAACCAGGTTTGGAGGAGGAACTTATCTTATAGCATCATCAAAAGTCATCTACATGCTTTCATATGCAGCCATAAGACAGCGCTAGAAGGACCATCACTGTTAAGCTGCTGCACTACCAAACCAAATAAAACTGGGGCTAAATATGCTAAGAGAACTAATAAAGAAGGTTTAAAAATCAGGTTTGTAGCCAAGTAGCAAGCTCATGGAAGCAACTGATATGACTTATCTTTGTGTTGGCATGGTTCTATGAGCTGTGACCTGTGATCAGCTGTGCCAGTACCTCTTGCATCCTCTTCTGCCTGATAGCTTCCAACTGTGGATCAGCCTAGCAAAAAAGTATACAATTCCATCAGCAGAAGTCTCCCAACAAATGCATATGGCTGTGGATAGAAGCAAACTGCTTGCACTTGTGCCATAGCTAAAGCTAACTGATAGACCTGAAGAGCTCTGATATCATTAAATTTTAAGCAAATCATTTTCCTGAAAGATATCAACCTGTCCAGAGGTAAACCATTTTGCAGATCAAGCTGCAGAGGTCCCCTAACACAGATCAAGCAGCAGAGCTCCCTTAACACAGTTCTGTACATTGATAGAAAAAAACAAATTCGATGCGCTACTGAAGCTATACAGTGAGAACACCTCCATACTTTTTTTTTTACGATTAAACTGAACTATACAAAGGTTCATCTCAGACTCAAAATAACAATCTGGAGCACACCCAGGAATCAAAGACAAATATGAGGAATAGAGAGCACTAATTCAATCAGAAAAAATGGGCAAAAATAACTTCGAGGGAGTGCCGCTAGAAACGAAATGACCACACCTTCCTTGGAGAAAGCCATCATGATTATGACCATGCGGCAAATCAGGGCATTCGGCTTGGTCCCAGCCACAAAATGCATCCAAGCTCGCACTTGTACAAGAATAAAAATGATTATTTCAATTTGGTCGTCAGATAGTGAACCGTGAATTTCCATGTAGCCTCTATAGAAAATCAAAGCTTTGAGGATTGCTCCAAGAAAAACAAATGGACCCGTGCGTTTATAATAAGAGAGTAGAATTGCAGTGCATGACAGAATGGCTATACTCTTTGATTACCTCTGGTCCTTTCTCCTGAGCTTTCCCACCGAAAAGAGACAAAGTATCATCACAAACTGTTCTAAGATCAAAGGGCACTGCATCAAGCTCGAGTTTACAGACTCGATCTTCGCCTGGTGTAGAACATCGTTAATAAGAGATACCAAAGCTTTTCCACTAGCTTGCGCAGTTCTAACATAGCCTTGTTGTGTTGTATCTAAATCAGTATCCATGAGCATTTGGAGCATCTGTGCAAAATTGGAACCATTCATATCCTTGCATTCCAACTAACAACGAGGAATGCTGTACGAATTAGATAGGCTAAGAACTCACCTAGAAAACCATCCATTGGAGTGCTGACCTGATGAGAAACAGTAGCCAAGGACTGCATCTGCATGCAAGGATGACAAGGAATTAATAAGGTGCCATTTCAACTTAGATAAGTAATCCTTTGGTCTCGAAGAGCAACGGTAACAGAAACATGTGCAGCTCTATGACTTGGTGATGTCTGCAGCCTCGGCCCGCTTCTTAAGCTCCATCATCTCTTGGTAGCCAGTGAGCCTGCGCTGTGAAAAAAAGATGAAATCTTGAGAGGGGCGGGGAGGGCGATGCAAGGGTGAGAGCGAGTACTCACGTTGCCGGAGAGCATGTCGAAGGAGATGACGTGCTTGTAGGCGTCCTGCGCGAAGATTACGCGAGCGTACTCCTCCTCCGGCCCCACACCTCGGCGTCCCCGACATCCCTAGGCAAGAAGTACATCTTCTTGATGCTCCACCCTTGCTGGCGCTCGAACTGCTCCCGCTCGGCGTGCGTAACCTTCCGTGCGTACGGCACCCAACTCGTCACCGGCCGCTCGAAGGCCGTCCTCTCCGCGTACCTCGCGAACATCGCCTGCAGAGCAGCAATCCCAGCTATCCATGGCAGTAAATTTTAGAGTTCACCATGGCGGTAAATCAAATCGATTCGGCAACCAGACGGAGCATGGCCATGAACTTACCCGTGGTCACATGCCTCAGATTGTGTTTGCCGTTGTCTGGTGGCTACTGGGCGAGGCCAAGCACCGCCACCCTAGGGCAAAAGCCAACGTCCTGCACAAATCCGGTGGGTGTAGAGATGGATTTGGGCGCGGAGGCACTGGTTCCCGCCGTGGAGGAGGATGAGGTCGAGGAAGGCTGCGCCGAGAGGAAGGTCCTCCGCGCCGCCGGCTTCCCTATGCCAGGCGGCCGCCGCGTGCGCGTGCCTAGCAGCCACACCGGGGCCGCCCACGGCCGCCGCTGTGCGTGCGGCTGCCCACCGGCCCAGGGCCGGCCGCCACCGCCGCGCCAGGGCCCTGCTAGGAGGACGAAGGAGAGGAGGTTGCGCACAATCGGGAGCAACAATGAGGAGAAGAAGAGGAGGGATGGGGACGAGGTGAGCGCCACACCCGCTCACCGGCCCAGGGCCTTGACTCACCGGTCGCCACCCCAACCACTTCGCTGTAGCCATAGGACGGCGGGGCTGTGGAAGCAGGGCGGTCTAGGGGTAGCCGGGGCCGCGAACCAATCGGCGGCTGCCACGGCGGGGAACACTAGCGCGAGGGGCCCCACCACGGCATGCGTCCCACCGGCGGCGCCTCGGACCGCCACAGCTCCGGCGACGACCGGCCGAGGGCCCCACGGGTAGCGGCTCACGGGACGAAGCGGCGCGCCTCCGCTCCCGCGCGGAGCGGCTCCCCGCACGCCGGCGGCTGCACATCGGCCCATCGAGCGGCCGCCGTCGGGGAGCGGGCGGAGTCGCCTGAGCGCCGAGAAGCTCTAGCTCCTTTCTTGGTTTTAAATGAGATCCTATCTGGGCAACATGTTGAGTGCAATCAAAATTTTGATGCAACTACCGTGCGACCCTACTAAAAAGGTGTCAAAAAAATTCTGAAAAAAAATCATTAACGTATACCTCAACTTACCTCATCTTTATATAAAAATTTATGATCACTAACAATTAAAAAAATAAATTTTCTAACAAATGGTATGTTAAGTCTTCGGCTCGTTATCGCGATGCTTTACTACCATTTCTCACGGTAAGAATTAACAAGCCTCGACCATCGTACCCAGTATACTGTGTCCTATGTTTGTACATTGTTTGTTTGTCGTCGTTACGTCTGAATGTCTGCCTGCGTGCCTGTCTGCCGGAGCGCCGGGATCTCATATCCCGTCACATTGTTAATTTCTTTTCATTCAATTGTTGACTGCCAGGCAGCCTTGCTGCCCAATGCATTCTCCAGCTCAATTTTTTTTGATGGGATACTGGAGGGGTTTTGGCCCCTACAGTTTGAAATAAATTAAACAGAAAGCCACAGTTTACAAAGCAAGAAAAGCCAAAAAGCCGAAAAAAGCTAAAAGCTAATTAAAAACTAAACTCAAAAATAATTACAACAAAGAGTCACGCCAGATTTCGAATTAGTATCCTGTTCCTGTCCTATCTGCACATTGCGTCTGAATGTTTATCCCTGCTATCCTGCCTGGCTGCCTGTCGGGATCTGAATGCTTATTGATCTCATTACATAACGTTTGAATGTTCATGTTACTAAATGTTTATTGGGTTGCTTGTGTATGATGCAGACACATTCGTTGTGCACACACGCACCGGCGGCGTCATGTTGAGCGTACAAGGCAGTCAACATGTGGCAGAGTTCGCCGACCCACAGTTGAGGGCGTACCAGAGAAACCTCAACCTACGATGGCTTGGATGCTTAATCAGAGCCGCAGTCTTCCAGAGGCAGCAGCCTGTGCCATGTGTTGTGTTGAGGTCAAGCTCGGACTCCTCTAGATGCTCAACAGCGAGGACTTTTAATTGTCTATATTTAAACTTCATTCCACTTACAGTATAGCTACTGTCATTTTCGTACATGTGGCCGGTTATCCGTGACCACTCATCACTTGATATGCTGCTTAGTCGACACGATGAGCTGATGGATGCAGTAGCTGTGGTGAATCTGAATGCTTACCTAACAGTTCTACTTTCGCTGCCGGTGCCACCTGGGCAGCTAGCGGTGGTGGCAGCCACGATGTCGTTTTGTTTTATAGGCAGTCCAGCAACTCATTAAAGACAACCAAAAAGTGCCTAGCTTGTTCATTCTCTCTTTCTTTCAGTTCTAGTTTTGGTGTTAGACTGTTTTCAATGGGCTACCTATATACACTGTAGCGTTACTGTCGACAGAGAAAAGGATAATTAGAATATTGGATAGGCGATCCTTTCACTCCATTCATTGGAGACAGTCTTAGTCATCATGGACATCAATGCGGGCAGCATTGCAGCAGCTTGCTTTGTCTGCCTACTTCCTCGCTGTTTCACTGTTTGCTCCCTCCACCCAGCATCGCGACGCTCGGGCCGACGACGGGTGCTGTGGGGGCCCAAAGGCTGAATCCAGCCGTTATCCTATATCCATCCTAAAATTAAACGTGACACTGTTATGACACCATTTTGCACTATAGACAAAGAGATGAGTAGTTGGAGCAGTGATGAAGCTACCCTCCCCCCTAACGCCGCGCGCAGACCCTCCGACACGCACTCCCTACACCCCGGCGGTACACCGCCAGCATCCGTCTCTGCTGCGCGGACCCTCTCCCATCTAAATATAAATATTGAACCTTTGGATTGCATGTTTCTTATTTTGATTTTTTTTTGAAATTAAATTGTTTCTTATGATTTTTCTTGAAAATCTTATGCTTAGGTGAAAAAAAGTCAATACCCGTCACAGTACGGCTTAAAACCATTCCACGTATCAATCTACCATAACCTTTGTTTGTGTATACCATTCCTGCTCCCTCGTGCGTCCACGTCGCCGTTAAATCCCAGCCACACGATCTTCGATCCACGGTGTGGCTGCCTTGCGTCGCCCGCCTCCGGACTTCCCGGTTCCACGCGCAGCAATCGTCCTACACCTATCCCCGCGCCTCGCCTCCACCGCCGCCGTCTTGCCGTCCCCGCCCCCGCCGCGGCCGGCGCCTGCGAGCCCGCCCTAGCCTCCGCCTCGCCGCAGCCAATCGCCGACCCCGGAGCCCGTCCCCACCGCGTCGCTCGCTCCTCACTGCTGCTTGCTCGCCGCCAGAGCCGGCGCGCCTCCTCCTCGCCAGCTCCACCGGCGGATCCGTGGGGCCAGCGGCTTCTCCTATACGGCCGACGGCGCCTGGATCCGCGCGAGGACCACGAAGAGGAGGTAGAGGGCACCTCCTCGCCGGCCCCGCCTCCTCTGTGACTCCCTGTCCAACTCCCTTCCATGCTCGGCGCAGCTTCACGGCGAGGAGAAGAGCAGGATCCGCCCCGCGCTCAAGACAAAGGAGAGGAGAGGTTGGCAAGGCGGGCGCTGCATCTGCGGTGGAGAAGGCGACCGGCCCGGGCGCCGCCGCGGAGGACGAGGAGCCCGGTTGGCGGTCCACGCCCCGCGATCTCATGCCTCCCGTCGCTCGGCTCTGCCCCTCGCCCGGCGCCTCGCGACAGCCGGCGCGCCCTGCCCCACCAACGGCGCTCCGGCCTGCGGCTGGCGCGTTCCCGCCGCTCGGCTCCGCCGCTGCCCCACCGCCCATCTTGAGGTACGCACCCCCGCTCCTGCCCCAGCCCCACACCCGACGCCGCCCGGCCAGAGCCACCCCACGCCCGGTGCGGCCCTACCCCGCGCAACGCGCGGGGGGTCCTGCTAGTATGTTTTGAAAGTTCAGATGTCCATCTGGCTAAGACGATAATTGATAGTTAAAATTAGACAAGCATAACGGTTAATGGTAAAAAATGGATTTATTTTTTAATGGAAATTAAAAGAATTAAAAAGTAACATGACCTACACAAAGGAGGTGGCATATTTCGAAGTCAGTTTTATATTTTTATATGGTGGTAAATTGCGAAGGGAAAAGGTCTACGTAACCTCTGATGTTTGAATGGTAGTCTAGTTTATCCCTTTATCTACAAAACTTTAACGCCCTAAACTTTGCAACATCGGACAAATAATCACCGGGTGGTTTTGAAGACTGATTTTGGTGACGTGGCACTCCACGTGGGCACTTCGGCCCCACGTGTTAGTATTTTCTCTCCCCCGATCGTCTCTCTCTGTGTCCTCGGCCATCTCCCTGTCGCACTCTGTGCACTCGCCCGCAGCTGCCTCAGCTAGGCTGGCAGGGCACCGTAGAGCTAGTTTCCTGCACCATGAGCTTGGTGAACAGCACCACTGCCCCGTGGTCTCCTCGGCTGCGACATGGGCTGCGTACTAGTCAAAAATGGCACCGGCGAACCTGTTCCGGTCAAGCGCAATAGCAGAGAGATGCGGCATTCCAGCGAGGCAGGCCAGGAAGCGACCCGCTTTCCAGTTGTTGCCGAGGTCGACCTCCACGAATTGGCCGGAGGCGGCGTCAAGGCGGTTGGATCCCAGAGGCAATCACTACTGCATCGAGTGTGCGAGTGCGGCGACCCGGAGGCCCGGGAACGCGGCGGCGCGCAGCGGGCCGGAGAAGGAGTTGGTGCGCGCGTCGGCGGGCCCAAAAGTGTGTTGCCGCTGACGTCGAGGTGCGCGAGCGAGCGCATCTTCGCGGCGAGGCCGACCGGCAGGGCGCCCGCGAGCGTGCGCTTCGCCGCGCCACCGAGCTCCCGGAGAAGGCGCGCCGGACAGACACCGATTGCCAGGCGTGGGTGGCCGTCGCGGCCGGCCTCCGCGCCATGCCCGACCAGCTCCTGACGTACTCAACGGCCTCTGCTGGTGGTGGTTGCGTCTGAGTGTGACGCCGAGGGCGCGTGGTCCTGCTGCTTCGAGGCGCCGGCAGCCGCGCGCGACAACCAGTGCTCAGGTGGCTGGGCCAAATAGGTGCCGAGGCCGTGCAGGCCGTGCGGCGGCGGCGGCGCGTGCGTGCTGCTGCTTCCATGCTCCACGTCGAGGAACTCTGTCGGCGTTGGCTATTGGCGCGGGGGCAAGGAGAAAAGAGCTGTGGCTATGGCCTCAGCGGACATGGCTGTGGACGGGAAAGAGAATAAATGAGAAAAAGAAAAACAATGACATGTAGACTTAAAATGCCATGTGGAGTGTCACGTCACTAAAGCCGGCTTCCAAAATTGTCTAAGACAATCCCTAATGGGTTGGGTAAAAATACTGCGTATACGCTACCGTAAACAAAGAGTGACATAATTGGAATAATAGAAAAATAGTGTATAGACAAGTTTTCTAGACAATGGATTAGGATGGTCTAAGGGATTATTTGTCCGATATCATAAAGTTTATGACGTTAAATATTCGGTTTTGTGGATAAAGATTGAAGTACACCACCGTTGAAATGTTAAGGGTTTTTTTATAAGGAAATGTTTTTGCATTGCAAAGCCACCTCGAAGACTCGAGGAACCAATTTTCTCCGTCCGTGTCGCCTCTTGTACAGTCGGTAGCCGTCCTCCCCCAGCGGAGATGGGCGAAGGATTGCAACACGCTGCGGACGAGGGGGAGTTCGTTGGCTCGCGGCTGGACACGGGCCTCCGCGCTGCCCGCTTGGCGTCGCCGCCGTCTGCCGACGAGTTCGCGGCCGACATCGAGCCCAAGAACGTCCCCGCGGTAATCCTTCTACACTTCATCTTCCCGAAGTTGTGCTGCTTCCGTCAGGTCTTGAACTCTTGATATGTTCCCTTCTGAGAACTCGCGTCTTCAGGTGTTCCGCGGAGTGACCAAGGGGTGGGCTGCCTCCTCCCGGTGGGATCCTCTCCATGGCGGCCTTGACTACCTGCTGGTTGGTTTGATTCAATCACTATATTGTTCCTGTTATTTCCTCAGGCTCTTAGCACAAGTTTCTCAATGCATATGAAGCATCGGGGGAAAGGAGAACTCATGTTTTAGGCATTTTCGCAGCAATGACCTGTTCTTCGTCTGATTGTTCTTCAGGAAAAAGTGGGACCTGATGCCTCCGTGGAAGCTATGATGTCGAACACTGGGCATGTCTTCTACGGGGACCTCAGAAGCCATGAGAGGGCTAGCTCCGAATTTCTATTTGCAAGTTGTAAATTCAGCTGTATGAGCGGTTTGCATTGAGGTGCTAAATGTCATTTCCCCCCTCCATGCAGGTGTCTATTCCATTCTTCGCGTTCATTCAGAAGTGCAAGTCTTACCTCAGTCGTATGAATGTGGCTAGTGATTCATCCAAAGAGCATGGGATTATTAAGAAGCCAGATTGTACAGTGGGGATGTGTTCAAGCAGCTCACAGAACTCAGAACAAGTCTATTTAGCACAGGCAAGCCCACATTTTATGAGCCTTTGTAATAAAGTTATCTCGAAATGGATTTAATAATTTACCTTGAGCAGGTATCTATTATGAATGCTGAGAACAAAGAGAGATGCTCGTTAGAAGTTCTGAAAGATGACATTCAGGAGGTCTGGACTAAATTTTTCTTTAGCCAAAAGTCCACTCTCATGACTCCAAAGTTGCACATTGAAGTTGATTGTTCTATCAATTTGTTTCTCTTTATTGCTACAGCCAATATTTCTGAAAGGAAAATCATTTTCATCAATAAACTTTTGGATGAATGGGGCTCACTTGAGATCAAGTACTCATTATGACCCCCACCATAACCTTCTCTGTGTGGTGGCTGGTTGCAAAAAAGGTGTGTTTGATGCTTTTAGGCAATTTTCTATAGTTTGGTGTCATTTTGGACTGTTAGCCATAACTCTAGAGAATTAATTTATTTGAGAGCTTTTGTTGTATAATTCAGATTCTAATAGGCATTAAGGAGCAGTATCCCATTTCACAAAGATTGCTTTGACATTGTTTAAAATGCCGCCACTTTTTGTGCTTGAAATACATGTTATCCCAGGTCCGTGATCTGGTTGCGTTCCCTCCGGATAGTGCTAGGCGTGGAGAGATTGTTGGTGACCAACCCATTCACCTGCCTGCAAGCTCATAAAGGCAAAAGACAGTTTGTGGTGGAACCCAATTCTCATTAGCCTTAGAATCTGTAGAAAGATGTCCTCATATATAGATATAACCTTCAGGGCTTGATTGGGAGGCACGAAGGACTTAGAAGCCCAATTAATCCCCCAATGGGGAGAATTCTTAACAGTAGGAACTCCTTTTGCTGCAAATGCAGATCAGACAATTTTTTACGCTATTTATTCTTTTCAAATTTGACTTTGGTGATGAACTTAATCAAGCAAGCACTTACATTGATCATGTATCCTAGTATTAGGTAGTTGGTAGAGCTAGTGCTCCCCTAGCTAGGCCATACGGACAGTGGACTTTTGCCTCTGCTGTATGCAGCAAGAGGGTAGTAGAGGTACCATACTTGAGTATGTAGTTGGTAGTAGTACTATACTCAAGTATGTAGTTGGTAGCTGTACCATAGTTGGTAGGAGTAGATGTACCATGTATGTACTAGAGTGTATTTTCATTCCTCTATAAATAGAAGGGCAGCCAAGCTGCAAACCAGTTCAGCCAAGAACCTGAGAGTTCTCTGTTCTCCACCGTTCCACCCAAATTTGCCCAAGTGTGAGTGTGTGTGTGTTCGAGTTTGTTTGTGTAACTTGGGGTTCTTTGAACCTCTGTTTTCATCTTCTTAATACAATGATGCGCAGCTCTCCTGCGTTTTTCGAAAAAAAAAAAGTAGCAGCAGCTGTACAAGCTGCTTAGTGATCCTAGAGTGGGCTAACAGTGGTATCAGAGCCTAATTTAGGTGATTAGGGAGCCAACTTGAGGGAGATGTCTTCTTCCTCGACTGGCAGTGTGCAGTCCTGCCAGGACGGCAACCGTGGACGCCGGGCGTCCAGGCAGCCCAGAGAGCAGCCGTCGAGATCACCAACCCGTCCACGGGTTGTGGTGAAGACGGTGCGCGAGGTGGGAGGTGCGCAGTTCCCGCTACTGACCCGCACGAACTACGGCGAGTGGGCGACGGTGATGAAGGTCATGCTCAAGGCCAGGGGCCTTTGGCGGGTCGTCCAGGATGGCACCGACGACGAGCAGGAAGACCAGATGGCAATGGAGGCCATCCTCAAGGGCGTTCCCCCTGAGTACGTCACCACTCTGGGGAGCAAGGATTCCGCCAAGGAAGCCTGGACCAGCCTGGAGGCTATCCGCGTCGGCAGTGACCGTGTGAAGAAGGCGAAGGTGCAGCAGCTGCGGCGCGAGTTTGAGACCATCGCATTCCGTGATGGAGAGGCGGTGAAGGATTTCGCGCTGCGCCTCACCTCCCTGGTGAGCCAGCTCGGGACGCTGGGCGAGGTGATCAAGGAGGAGACGGTGGTGGCCAAGTACCTCCGAGTCGTGCCGTCCAGATACGCGCACGTCGCCGTCGCCATCGAGACCATCCTCGACCTCGACGCGCTCTCCATCGAGGACGTCACCGGGCGGCTGAAGGCGGTCGAGGATCGCGCGGAAGCACTGACGGCACAAGAGGAAGGCCCGAAAGGGCAGCTCCTTCTCACTGAAGAGGAGTGGACGGCTCGGATGAAGGAGAAACAGCGCGGGGACGCTGGCTCATCCTCGAGCAAAGGCCGCGGGCGGCGCCGCGGCAAGCCCAGGAGGAAGGCGGGCACCGGCGAGCCCAAAGAAGAAGGCGGCAAGACCGTGGCAAAGGACAAATGCCTCAATTGCGGCAAGTTTGGGCACTGGGCGCGCAATTGCCGCGCTCCCCGACGCCGCGAGCAGGCCAATTTGGCCCAAGAAGAGGAGGAAGAGCCGGCGCTGCTCCTTGCGCGTTCCTGCAGCGCAGAGGAAGAAGCAGAGGAGCCTGCTCTGCTGATGGCGCAGGCTTGCGCGCTCGACAGCAAAGCAGAGGAGGCGAAGCGTGCGCCGGTGCGGCTCGAGGAGCCCCGAGCGCAGGTCCACCTCGGCAAGGAGGAAGGAGACGAGGAGGCGGCGGAGCGCTGGTACTTGGACAGCGGCGCGAGCAACCACATGACTGGGAGTCGTGGGGCCTTCTCCGAGCTCGACACCTCCATCACCGGCACCGTCAAGTTCGGGGACAACTCCCTCATCGACATTGCCGGTCAGGGGACCATCCTCTTCAGCTGTAGCAATGGCGGCCACCGCGCACTCACCGGAGTCTACGACATCCCGCGCCTCCGCAGCAACATCGTCAGCTTGGGGCAGCTGGATGAACGCGGGTGCAAGGTCCTAATCGACGATGGCGTACTGCGCATCCGCGACCGCGAGCAGAAGCTGCTTGCCAAGGTGAGCCGTTCAAGGAATCGGCTCTATGTCATGAAGCTGACGATTGCCAGGCCAGTATGCTTGGCGGCGAGGCACGAGGAGGCAGCGTGGCGCTGGCACGCGCGATTCGGCCACCTGAGCTTCGACGCTTTGGGCCGGATGGCGCGCAAGGGCATGGTGCGTGGGCTGCCGGCAATCGAGCACGTAGTGAGCTGTGCGACAGCTGCCTCACCGGCAAGCAACGGCGAGCCCCTTTCCCCAAGACGGCGAGCTATCGAGCCCAGGACCCGCCGGAGTTGGTCCACGGCGACCTATGCGGGCCAATCAAGCCGGCCACGCACGGCGGCAGGAGGTACTTCCTCCTGCTTGTGGATGACAGCAGCCGTTTCATGTGGTTGCGGCTGCTCACGGCCAAGGACCAGGCGGCGGAGGCGATCAAGGAGATCAAGGCTCGGGCGGAGATGGAGACGGGGAAGAAGCTGAGGGTGCTGCGGACAGATCGCGGCGGCGAGTTCAACTCCGAGGAGTTCGCCCGTTACTGTGCCGGCGAGGGCGTGGGACGCCACCTCACAGCCCCCTACTCCCCGCAACGGAATGGCGTCGTCGAGCGGCGGAACCAGACGGTGGTAGGCATGGCTAGGAGCATGTTGAAGGCCAAGGGAATGCCGGCGGCGTTCTGGGGCGAGGCGATGAGCACTGCGGTGTACATCCTCAACCGCTCCCCCATGAAGAGCCTGGAGAACAAGATGCCGTTCGAGGCGTGGCATGGGCGCAAGCCCGACGTCGCGCATCTACGCACCTTCGGGTGCATTGGGCATGTCAAGGTGACACGGCCCAACCTCGTCAAGCTGGAGGACAGGAGCAAGCCGATGGTCTTCCTCGGCTACGAGGCGGGCAGCAAGGCCTACAGGCTCTATGACCCGGTGGAGCGACGCGTCCATGTCTCGCGCGACGTCGTGTTCGACGAAGCTGCGAGCTGGGACTAGGCGCGCCCAAGCGATGGGGAAGCGGCAACCGGCGGGAGCTCGAGCATCTTCACCGTCGAGTACGAGGAGTACTTGGACGGGAGAGCGCTGGCCCATGGTCAGCCGGAGCACGGCGTGGACAATGGCGACACCGAACAAGGAGGTGGCTCACCCGTGCCAGGGGCAGGGGAAGCCTCGCCAGCAACACCAACGGGAGCGCTAGTCCGCTACGCCACGCCTCCGCCCGACGCATCGCCGTTCCTCGACGCCGAGTATGAAGGGGAGCCGGTGCGATTCCGCACCGTGAACGACATCGTCGGCAATCCAACACCCCCAGGCTTGGCGGCGCGGGCTCTGGACGACAAGCTGCACTTCAGCAGCGTGGAGGAGCCACCATCATTTGCCGCAGCGGAGCAGGACGAGAACTGGTGGCAAGCGATGCTGGAGGAGATGAGCTCCATCCAAGAGAACCAGACTTGGAGCTGGTTGATCCGCCGGCGAATTGCCGGCCAATTGGACTCAAATGGGTCTACAAGGTGAAGCGGGATGAGCGCGGCGAGGTCGTACGGCACAAGGCAAGGCTAGTAGCGCGCGGTTTCGTGCAGCGGGAAGGAATCGACTTCGAAGAAGTCTTTGCGCCGGTGGCAAGGATGGAATCGGTGCGGCTGGTGCTCGCGCTGGCGGCCACGCGCGGCTGGAAGGTCCATCACTTGGATGTCAAGTCCGCGTTCTTGAACGGGGAGCTCAAGGAGAAGGTCTTCGTCAAGTAGCCGCCGGGATTCGTCGTCGACGGCCGGGAGCACAAGGTGCTCCGCCTGCGCAAGGCCCTCTACGGCCTGCGACAGGCCCCGTGGGCGTGGAACGTCAAGCTGGACGAGAGCCTGACGCGGCTTGGGTTCACCAAGTGCGAAACAGAGCATGCTCTGTACACACGGTGGGCGGAGCGCGGACAGCTGGTGGTCGGCGTCTACGTCGACGACTTGGTGGTCACGGGCGCCAGCGAGCAAGACATCGTCGCCTTCAAGGAAGAGATGAAGAAGCTCTTCCGCATGAGCGACCTCGGCCTGCTCACCTACTACCTCGGCATAGAGGTGGAGCAGGGGACTGACTCCATCACCCTCCGCCAGAGCGCCTACGCGCGGAAACTGCTCGAGCGGAGCGGCATGGCGGGTTGCAGGGCTAACAAGACGCCGATGGAGAAGAAGATCAAGCTGAGCAAGGCGAGCACGGCGGCAAAGGTGGACGCGACGGGCTACAGAAGTATCGTCGGCGGGCTGCGCTATCTGGTGCACACGCGGCCGGACTTGGCGTTCGCCGTAGGCTACATCAGCCAGTTCATGGAGGATCCGCGTGAAGATCACCTCGCCGCCGTCAAGCACCTCCTTCGCTACGTTGCCGGGACAGTGGACTACGGGGTAGTTTATCCAAGGCACAACGGGGGCAAGGCGGAGCTCATTGGCTACAGCGACAGCGACATGGCAGGCGACATCGATGGAAGGAAGTGCACCTCGGGGTTGATCTTCTTCCTCGGTGGGTGCCCAATTTCCTGGCAGTCACAGAAACAGAGGATCGTCGCCCTCTCCACCTGTGAGGCGGAATACGTCGCGGCTGCGACGGCGTGCTGCCAGGGAGTTTGGCTCAGGCGGTTGCTGCAGGAGATCACCAGGGAAGATCACCGCGCACCGGTCCTGAGGGTGGATAATCAGTCCGCCATTGAATTGGCAAAGAATCCCGTCCTCCATGACAGGAGCAAACACATTGACATCCGGTTCCACTTCATCAGGGACTGTGTCACTGGAGGGCAGATCATCCTCGGGCATGTTGGGACCGGCCAGCAGCTCGCGGACATCCTCACCAAGCCTCTTGGTCAGAAGCGCCTTGTGCAGTTGATGGTCAAGATCGGGGTTGAGGAGATCAAGCATGAGGATCAAGCAAGTGCTTGCTGATTAGGGGAAGGATTGATGAACTTAATCAATCAAGCACTTACATCGATCATGTATCCTAGTATTAGGTAGTTGGTAGAGCTAGTGCTCCCCTAGCTAGGCCATACGGCCAGTGGACTTTTGCCTCTGCTGTATGCAGCAAGAGGGTAGTAGAGGTACCATACTTGAGTATGTAGTTGGTAGTAGTACTATACTCAAGTATGTAGTTGGTAGCTGTACCATAGTTGGTAGGAGTAGATGTACCATGTATGTACTAGAGTGTATTTTCATTCCTCTATAAATAGAAGGGCAGCCAAGCTGCAAACCAGTTCAGCCAAGAACCTGAGAGTTCTCTGTTCTCCACCGTTCCACCCAAATTTGCCCAAGTGTGAGTGTGTGCAAGGAGTAGCAGCAGCTGTACAAGCTGCTTAGTGATCCTAGAGTGGGCTAACATTTGGCACCTTTCATCATTGTAAAGGATTTTTATTTTTGTTGGTTGTCTGTGTTACAGATTGTGTATAACAGTATGGCACCCTGTGATGATTATCTAGAGGAACCTTGGCTAATGGTTTATTTCTCCTATAAATTTCATACAGTTACTTTGTGGCCTCCGTCGGCATCTCCATTTTTATACCCAATGCCTGTCTATGGTGAGGCCTCCAACCACAGGTGAAGTCCTCCAATCAGGAAGTGTTTTACTCCTTTGCATTATCTTGGAAAAAATCAAAATTGTGCAGTCTGAAATACCTATTCTGTTCTCATTATCTTATTTTTGCAAGTTCTCATCATCTTTCTGGCAGTTCTGTCAGCATTGAGGAGCCAGATTATTCTAATCATGCAAGAGCAAGACATATGAAGGAATATTCTGAAAGTGTCATTCTAAATTGTGGCGATGTTCTTTTCATACCAGAAGGATGGTGCGCCTCTAGATTTTGCTATTGATTACTTCTACACAGCTTTACACTTCAATCTGTTAGTACACCTCAACAGCTCGACTTCAATCTAGTACTACACCTCTGTTTCAATCTAATACTACGCTGATGTACCAGAAGGAGACTTCTAATCTGGGTTTTGGCTTTAGATTTTTTAAAAGAAGATATCTAGCCACCTTTACTCAACATTTTTAAAGTTGAAATTTGTTTGGTAATGCTAACTCCTCTGAATATAGGATTCAATAGTTTAAGATTCTTCCTGAAAAAGTGTACTGAACATTCACAGATTGTAGAACATCAATGTTTTTTTTTCTTGTCTTCCTGATCATTTATATAATTGTAGCTGAAAAAGTAGTACTGCATTAACCCATAGCCTTTTGACTATTCTTGTGACAGGTATCACCAAGTTGACAGCGATGATTTAACCATAGCAGTTAATTTTTGGTGGAAGTCAAGACTAATGACTCAAATGTTAGAACATATGGATGCCTACTATATACGCCGAGTTCTGAGCAGGTACTTTATGATGCTTCAGTTACATATTTCGTTCAAGAATTCTATCTCCGTCCCAAAAAAGAATGCAATCCTAGCATTTGAAATTTGTCCCCAAAAGAATACAATCCTAGCACATAGCATTAATGTTATATGTTTTGTAAAGGCCATGTGCATTTAATTGCTTGTTTTTTTCCTTTTAAGATGCATATGCATTTAGTTGCAAGATCTTTTTTCTTTCTAAGAGCTAAGATGCATGTGCATGATTAACATACAAATCATTTCTCATGACCAATAATCCATCCTAAAAATGCTAGGATTTCTTTTGTGATGGAGTACATTGACACTAGATTGGTTGACCATGATGCCACTAAGCGTAAAGTATTATGCAACTCCTAGCGACCTTCTTTTTCCACTCTTAGCCTTTACCAAGCAACACAGTGATAAAATCATATTGTTATGTTGTTACTGTTAGAGATAATCCTTCCTGTGGTGTTTCTCTCCATATTCAAAGAGTTATTAGTTAGCAGATATTCGGCTAGCTGTTAAGGAAAATAATGGGCAGATTATAGGAACATTTACTGCATCAATTAGGAGATCATCTCTCCCCAGAAAAGTAGTGCGGTTGTGCATAAGTAGAAGGAAAAAACAGAGCAGCAGTAAATAAGTTAGGGGCAGCACCAGATCAGTGTGTCTTGTGGTGAGTGTGTTCCTGGGCAGTGCGCCAGTACAGTACCTCTGTGAGGGCCTTTGTCGCCATCAATTACCTTTTTGGTATGTGCTAATAGCTGTTACCATTGAAGGTTAACTCATAGAGTAGCTCCCACAAACTATCCTCGCATGACAATTTACTTTTACTCTTATGCAAGCTGATTATCTATTGGAAATACCACTGAGCAGTTCATCAATACAATTCAGACTCTTTAAACTAATCTTACCTTTAACTAAACAAACTTGACACATAAGTAAAAATCTGCAAGATATCTCATTGACTCCTCTCTAAGCCTACATGGCTTCTGGAGGAGGTGCAGCAGCTACTACCTGCTGCCTGCCCCACACACCCCCTGGTGACAATGAGGAATAAGATTTTGTATCCTGACAAAGTGGCTTTGCATTTGAAATGACATTGATGAAAATAACTTGTAACCAAATATATTTTTTCTGTATTAAATGTTTTTACTCACAATACATGTTGTCAACTGATATCTGACTGTTCTACCCTTGTTTCCACACTCAATTGTGAATTTCTACCTCTACAAATGATTTCTAGTGAAGATTGGTGGATAAGGAAATGGTATGCCACATTACCCTCTTTTGTTTATAGCAGTAGAAATATAAAAGGCCGGCTTTTCTTTCCACCATTTGAAAAATCTACAACCACGAGTATTCTGTTGGTTTTTACATTCTCCTAGTCTATTTCACTTTGCATGCAGTACTAAATGCATGCACTGTGATTCTTTTTCTCCTTGTATCTTCAGTTTTTTTTCTTGAACACTCCTTGTATCTTCAGTTCTTCACTCCAGTTACCTTCTAGTGAACAGGCTCATGTTTCGTTGAATGAATAATTTGTATTACATTGTTCATTTCTTGTGAGACAGAGCATAATGGTGCAGAAGGATGCTTTTGGTAATTTGAAAGATTGCACCAGTATTCAGCCTATGGACAAAGCATTGGCAGGTCAATACTCTTATAGCACCTGAGGCATCTTAAGATTTCTGCCCTATGAATTATTTTGGTTACATTAATTGACACAATAGTTTTTATAGTGTTGCTGTGTAGGTTAATACTTTGATGTCAGGATCAATTCGTTTCTTCTGCAGTTTTTTCTATTTAGAAATAAATCAATGGCTACCTTCTTTATATTTTTCTTTATTCTATTTCTTTGGATCTGATTCCCTTGTGACACAAATAATATTTTCTTTTTTATCATTTAACAGGTTTTCAGCTATTCAACTTGCAAAAGGGTTCGCCATTGCAAAATCTGGAACCCTCCACTCTCCAAGCACTTTATGAACTCATCTCACTGGTCCACAACGGTGCTGAAGTGGTTAACCAAAATGACATAACAGAATCCACCTCTCAGGATAAATCTTCTAACAAAAGGGATGAAACAACAAAGATTGCTGCTGCAGATGATTTATCCCTCTTGTACAAAGATCCAGTTGCGAAAATCATTTTACTAGTCAAGCCACTTGAGTTGCGGAGTATGCTGCTTGCAATGGTGGTATGCATTACTCATTGAAAAAATTAATTGGTTGATACTGTTACATTTCTGTTAAATCCTACGTATTTTTTATCATTATAAGCTGAGCATTTTTAAACTTCTATGATTTTTCAGCAAGCTTTTCCAAGGACATTAGAAGCCTTAGTGCTCAACATGCTTGGGCCAGTAGGAGCAGAGATACTAACTAGGAAGTTTGACGAGATGGATCAACAAACCACAAAAGAAGAACAGTCAGTACTCCTGCCATTTTTGTAATGCGGACACTTTATAACGCTTCTAAACTTTTTGATTTGTGTGAAGTAGGGCCGAGTTCTACAAGACATTCTATAGCGTGTTTGAGGACCAGTATGCTGCAATGGATGCCCTTCTCAGTGGGAAGGAATCGTTTTCATTTCAGGTACTTCTGCCTAAAATATTTCCACTTCAATGCGTGTCATTAAGCCACAATCTCTACTAATTGTTAACTGAAATACAGTAAACTAACAGATCCCAGTGAGGGTTACATTACATGACAATGACACGTCGACATATTTAGTGACATGACAATGTAGTTATGAAGAGAGAGTTTTACGAGGATGCACTATAACCAAGACAAGAACTGATATGACATTCTTTGGTAACTGTGCCGTGAGACTCCCACGGTCCCACTAGGAATGGTTTGGAACGGGGTGTTTAGACTATCTCCAACGTCACTCCTCAAATCCCATTCCCTATCACTATTCCAACTACCTCTTTCTCTATCTACAGTACACCGCAATAATGTCAAACAGTGCAAAACAGTGTTTTAGTGAACCTCTTTAAAAATTTTTATTGGGGACAGCCTTACTAGCTTTAATAATATTGTCATTCCGTGCTTCCCGCCAATCATGGAAGTTTTGAATAAGCAAGCTAACCGTTCCTGCTGAGCTGCTTGTGTAGAAATATTTGCTATCTATATTAAATGGAAATCATCTTATGAACCAACTAATTATGTTTTACAATATTGTTTTCGTTTTAATGCAGGTATTCCAGAATGTCATAGACAAGTATCTCAGGGTGCATGTGGACCGACCCAGCTAATGTGTCAGACGGATAAATGGCGGTTTGTTGAACCAAAGCTGGACGGATGGCCATACTGTTATTCAGAACTTATCAGACCGACTAGGGGTCACTAGAGAATGGGTGTTTCCTTAGCTTGGTGGGAGTTTTAATGAGCACGGTCGAACTGAACTTGTTCTTTGGGATTTGTGGATATTCTTATTTCAGCATTGAATTGTACTCTCTTTTTATATGATGATCGGTAGCGTCATGCAAAATAGAAAAATAGAGTAAAATGTATTAACGATACTTATATATGTCATTTCGGTTCTTAAACTATATTCGGTCTCAAAGCACGTCTCTCCATGCCCCGCCGCCATGGTGATGATACTCACCCGTCGTTGTCACCAATGCATTGCTCAGCCACGTGTCGCCGCCCTCCTCGTCCACCACCAGGTGAGCTCCATGCCCTGCCGTTGTTGCTCCTTGCTCCCCATCGTGCGCGCTCCGCAGTCCGTATTATCTGCGCCATGTGCCCCTTCCGCCGGCCCGTCACATGTTGGATCCAGATCAGCGCATAAACATACCACACAAATGTGCTGAAACCCATGACCAAGTGGAAATCGAACATTGTTTAAAAACTAGAATGGGCACTTTGGTTAAGAACTAGGATGGGCACTATAGAAGTTCAGGGATCAAAATGGCACCAATACAAAGACGTACTGGTAGCACAAGGATTGCAGAGTTCACGGTACAGAGTGGGCCCAGGGCCCTTCAGCCTAAAAGTACAATACAGCAATAACTTATGAAAGAATTGTGTATACCCTATAGCCAGCCATCTACTCCCTACTGACAAAATACCTAACTCCTCGCATGATCCCTCCATACACACATTATGGAACAACAGATATTAATACAAAAGAATGAGTACAGTTCAACCCTCTGGTATACGCCGCCTATTTACAACGTGCTCTTTGCCACGGTGATGAAAAAAAGATGTCTTTATGTTCTTGTCTGAACTCGGGTTTGGATTATTTTTCCTGAGCCTTCTGTTCATCGGACAGTGCATCCTGGGATTAAATTATTTTGGCAGAAAGACAATGTTACAATGAGAATGAAATGGTGCTCAGTGTACATTATTACATAGTACTCAGAAATGCACTAATATTAAGACCAGCTCAGGAAAGCAGAGAGGAACTTACGTCAAGGTGAATCTCCACAGGGAACAAATTTATGGCGCTGGGATTGAAAGAGAATCTGTTGAGTTGTGAATAGACAAAACAGTTACGACAAATTAATTCGAGTTGGAAATGTAAAGCCTTGCCTTGATAATTGATATGCAGTCATGACACTGCTCTAGATTATAAGAATGATGTCCCAGTATCTGATAAAAAATGTCTAGTTGGGCATCAAAGATTGGACAAAATTTGAGCATTGTGTCTGATTTACATGTGAAAGTTTATGAGTGCTTTGTAAAGTTGTAACCATGATGCAATTGATATGATATTTTCTAAATTAGTAAAATAGCATTTCTAGGACATCTCTGGTACCACTTGAGGCATGCCTAAGACTTTGCTATTTACTATATAAAATTACTTGCATGTTGCTCAAGACCTATCTCAAAACTGTGAATCATATATAGAACAGAAAATTATTACCCCCGTGATAGGACAAGGCGCCATGCATATGGGATAAAGAATTCCTCAGGATGGCTTTCTTGTTCATACGTAAACCGTAACTGGGTAAACATCTGAAAAAACAATTCATTGAATATTGTCAGCCAATTTTTAGAAGATCTTGTCATCATAATACATATAAAATTAAGCCAGAAAAATAAGATGAAATACACTACCTTCATCCCTTCGCCGCGCCATGAACGACAAGTTTTGTTGATCACTTCAAGCACCTTATCCACAGACCATTCCCCATCTAATTGTTGCATGTCCATTCGACTATTGAAGAAATCCAATACCTATTGGACAAATGTAGCATGGATGTGATGAGAATCTGGAGATAGATCTGTGTGTACTTCTGAAATTTCATGAGTAGCACATACTGTGTATATATTTTCAAGCAGTTCATTGAAACGTGGATGGTTCTTAAATGGCTCAAAAACCTCTTGACGATGCAATACAGCATACACAACCTGAAGACAAAATGTTATAGGCAGTGCCATTCTACCTGTCAAGTAAACTGAATTGCTGGCCAGAACATACCTCAGGATTTCTGGGCAATGCGTATGTAAGGATTGCATTAATGATTTCCAGAACGATTCTTAAGAAATCTGTGTATATGTGAAGCTCCGTAGACTGCAACATAAACTATCATTTAGAAAAACAGGAGAAACATAAGCAGCGATGCTGATGAAATTACAGAACAAAATAAATGTAGATCACCGTATCATCTGAGATGTCTGCTTCAATCTGGTCAGGTATAACTTTCAGGGACTTGTCGTTTTTTAACTCAGCTAGTTTGGCATACCTAGTGCATTGTACATAGAAACAAACATGTTAACTTTAGGTGCCACTTGAAGTCTTGAACTTAGCACTCAAGTAAACAAATCTGGGGAAAAAGAGAGAGTTGGCGTACTTGCGAGAGAGCATGTCAAAGAGGCTAACCAGCCTTTGTGATGCATAGGCACTCAGTTTATGAACATGAGGAGCCATATTTGCTAATATTGCAAGACAGTTTGTGTGAAGGTAGACATCCTGCAAGTATAGATAAGTTTATCATTAAACAGTTTGTGACTAGAAAGTGCTAGTGGAAACTACAGACAGTAGCAGCAAATAGAAGGAAAAAAACAAAAAAAACAACTTCCGAAATGGTAAATGAAGGACACATTGTTTCAACTTTAGTGTACAAAACAACAAAGATTCTGACACCTACTCTTAGCTTGGAGAGGTTATACTTGATGGTCCGAATCAGTATTACAACCATCAAAGATCCTAGAGATGTTTGATGCATGAGGCGCTCATGGTACCAAGGAACAGCAGGAAGCACCTGGAGTCAACACGTTTATATCATAAATAAGTTTGCGAAAAACAAATTATATGTTAAGATAGGTTTGCAAAAACAAATTAGATGTTAACTAACTTGCATACCAATTTGTGCACACTAGCATTGAAGGTTGAATCTTGACTGAGGATCAGGAGAATAATTAACAGCATATAAATCTGATTCGAAGTCTTCCTCGATGCATTGTAGAGCATTTCCAAGATAGGCATCAGCTGATAAAACATTTACAAAAGAATTTTAGCATGAATCAAGTAACAAGGAAGTTAGAGAATAGATGTTTATTTTGTAGTTAGATTCAAAAACAGTTTCCAACCTTTTAAGCAAGCTGACAAAGTCATAGATGAGCATGTCTTATTCACAAAATATCTCATCAACAAACTAAACAAGTTCATGAAGGCAAAGAGATGAAACTAAAATAAGGCCAATGTGCATACACTATTAATCAAAATCATAACAATGATAATATACACTCAAGAAACGATTTCAAAAATGTGGTTGTTCTATTAATCGGAAAAATATACAATCTGCCCTAAATGCCCATCTGCTCCAGCAATAACAGTTTGAAATGAAGCTAAAAAAACGTACCAACGTATCCAAGTCTGTTCGAACCAGGACGTATTCCTGAAAGTCACAGTTCCCATGGACCAAAGAATAGAGCAACAGAACCGAGCTCTCATTGTTTAAGCATCTGTAAGGATAGTGGAAACTAATAAATAACTCTCCAAGAAGCTTTTCTAGTACAAGATAAATTAAGCAAGCATGCTGAAATATGGCAACAAACATTATGATTGCTTCAAATTATGGCAGAATGCAGATAACGACCCTTGGAAAATGCCAAAACATAAACACAATCTGTTAGTTGCCAACCATAGAGAAGTGCATATTCATTTTTAACCTTCAAAAGCAGACACACAGTTCTACCAGGAGATATTTTTTATTCAAACATCCACAAGTGACCAAAATTGTCACATTGTTTTCATTTCCAAGGAAAAATGGGACACTGCAATTGTTTTTGAGAATGGAACACAAAAGTTTTGCAATTTTGGCTTCCAGCTAATGAATTAAAATATGGGCGGAATCCCTAACTAACATCAATAGATGAAGCGTTACTTACGTTCCAAGAGCATCAAACAATGATGCAAAAGACAACCTGACAACAGGTCCATCTTGAGCATTTCCTTCGACATCAGCACGATCATCTGCAGCATAATTCATTTGAGTAACTTTTAGAGATCTATATTACTGCCACACTTTCTTGGTGGTACTGATGCATCTTACATTGAATGTCCTTAGCATTGTTTAACGCCTTGCAATAAGGGTTCTCGTGAAAAACTGGAGTGTCCTTGTCATTTGTATTTGAATCCGTCATGTAAAAATTGTTGCTTGGAAAAGAATCATTAGTTGAAATGCACTTCCGGTAATGGATCATAACAAGCAGAACAAGTAAGCTGTTATCTGCCAATTGACTTGTTGCACTCTCAGGAGTTGAGCTTACAAGGTAGTTGAACGTGTAATATGGCAGCAAGACAAAATTTGCTGCAGAAACAGATAAGATAGTTATAGATTCCCCATACTTCAAACACTTAGCAGAGATTGGGAGGTATAAGAATAGTCCAGTGGCTAAAATGATATGAGAGCTTTCTAAGCAGGGTCTTTGGTAATATTAAAAATAATACATAAATGGGCATTACAATTTTTAACTAGCATACTGTTGCAAGTTTGAAACAAGGGTTGCATAAGACAATTCTTGTAGAGCATATGAGTATTAACCTGAATCATGAGAAGTTCAAAAAAGACAATTGATATTTTCAGAAGATCTTTAAGCTGAACTTGGAAGGTGAGTAGGTGACAATCTGCTTAGGGCACTGGCATGGCACATATCATGAAGATAGAATGTAATAACTGAGATACTTAGAAACAATTTAGGTGATGAAAAAGATCCACATTACCAGCTGCTGAGCCAACTCGCTGCAGAACACCGGGCCTACCATCATCAGAAAAAACAGGGTGTGAACCATTTTGAGGAATTTTTGGCCGTGTTACAAAATTGAGCAATAACTTTTGCACCACTGAGATCACTACGGAGCTGTCCTGCAGAAGCAACATGTTGCATGGAGATGCACTCCAAATTTTATCTCAAGAATGTCTGGAAATAAATCACCAACAATGATGCAGAACTAGTTTTCAGTTTTACCTGAAGCATAGCTGCATCAATGAAAGGATGCACATCTTTTGGTTCTGGAGATGGTCCAGAACATAACTGAGTTGACATAAGAACTAGCATCAAGTTCAGAAGCTCATGATGCAGGTAGCATGACTCCGGACTTTATATAGAAAACAAAATAAAACAGTTAGTCAAAGAAAAAATATTCACACAAAATGGAGATCATTAATATACAAAAGTGATGAATGAGGACATGAGGTACCTTACATCTACACTACCAATGTAGTTCAGCAAGCCTCTCATCAGAAAATATTCCACAGTATCTTCTTCAAGGATCAAGAGAACATCAAAGATCATTAGAATTCTAGCCAATTCACTTGTATAATGACATACAAGTAGCGACATGCAAGATAAACATGCTTTGCAAACAGACCAGGCACAGATATTATGCTGAATGTGGATAATCAATTACCTGCAGGAAATTTTTCCATCCCCTTCTCGCTCTTGTCAATGTCAAGGCATAGCTCTTGCCAATTATCAGATTTTGCATTTTCAATGATGAATTTGAGAAATATGGATGATATATATGCAGCATTGATAGCCCTCCGATATACAACAGAAGACACAGAAGTTGTTGAGGTGCACTCTTGCAAGCACCAAACCAAATGGATCAAAATCTTTGCAAGATGCTTTGTTTGGTAGTTGTTCTGGGCTGCAGATGCACATAACTAAAAATCATAAGCATAGAAGGTTTTGACAGACCAATCACGTTAAAGAAAGTAAAAGCACCCAAGATATTCAGAGCATCAAAGTTCCTAAAGTGGGACAGGGGAAATCCACAGTTTATAATCGTTGAAGTAGTCCAAGTACAAAAAAAAAAAAAAGCAGAATCGTTCACCTAGACGCAAAGAAACTCAGAAATTACCGAAGTGATTATCAATACGGCACACTAATTTGCGACAAAACTGCCAGTCGGCCTAGACTTCATAGGAGGAACACGTGCCTTGCCAATCGCACGCCCGAGTGAAACTCGCCCGAACGGCGACTAAACCCCGCAGAATCCCCATCATGAACACCAGGAAAATTCGCAACACGCAGAAATCAACACACCTAAACCCTCCCAACGATGCACCCAGCGTAGCAAACACGCCGCAAACACCCTGATCAACCTAGCTCTTCGCCTCAAAGCCGTGATTGAGTCCACCGCGGCGCAGCCCAGGAGCCCGCACACAGAAACCGCAGGATCCGCATTGCCCCCACGGACCAAAGCCCGCATAGAAAGAATTCCCGCACAACGACAGCACGCGGAAACGGTCAGCGGAGCCACGAATCCCCCGCGGGTGGGTCGGGGGCCGTGGATCTCGAGGTGGGGTGGGGGGCGCACGCACTCACCGAAGGCGTGGCACGCCTGCAGCACGCGGTCGCGGGGCCACTGCAGGGTGAGGGGCAGCTCGAGCAGCTGCTTCCAGAACTCGGAGGAGATTGGGTACGCCTTCCCGCCGACCAGCGCGGCGAACATCTGCTCCGCCGCGCCGGGCGACGGCGGCGCGCCCGCCGCGCCCAGCCTCGGCGTCGAGGGCGCCGCGCCCATTGGATCTGAGCCCTGGTAGGGGTCTGACGCGAGCGCGGGCGAGGATTGGGTGAGGGGGGATTGGCCGGCCGCCAAGTAGAGTCGAGACGAAGCGAGGATTTTAAACGGAAGAAAGGGAAGCGTGGAGACTTCGGGCAGAAGGGAGGTCCGGTGCGGCTAGCCGGTGCCGTTGGGTTTGGGGAGGTTTTGATCGGATTGCGAAATGGCGAAACTAGCCCGTTCCCGGTGCAGACGCCAGGGGCGCGTCGGGGGAGAGCAAGTGGGAGCCTGGGGGTGAGATGGTCTTTTTTCTTTCGGTGGGGGCGCCCGGAGGTGGCGTCGTTGTTGCGGGGCGGCCTGCCGTCGGTGGAGTGGAGGTGGTTTGGTGGCGGAGCATTCGGGAGTCGGGACGGGAGAGAATGGAGATGGGGTGGGCGACTCGCATTCATTGGAGTCACCGTGTCAGGGGGGCGTGATGACTGATGAGGATGACCGTGTGGCACTTTGCTGGGTTCGAAGCTCCGGGGTTTGGGCGCTCTCCACCGTTTTTCTTTTTTTGGCCGTGCGTTCCCGCGGGTTTGACTTGTTCGGTTCTGTTTGGCTTTCTCCATCGTGGAAAATTAGCCGCATGCAGGTTGGACGACACAACGTTGATTATTAACGTGATTTTATGCATTTCATACGTACCCTCTGAATTTTCTTTGGCGATTCGTCTACTGTTTTTTTTTTCCTGGTACGTGAGTGAGTCATAACATGGCATGACCATTTTCTTACTCGCGCAATATGGGTGTTTTTCTTTAACAACATGTCTTAGACTTTTAACAGAATAAGTAGTGATGTATTGTAGCCACAAATCATCGGGATGAAAGAAGCAGAAATTTTGGATCCGATAGGGGAAAATTTGCATACACCACCAAGAAAGCTCAGTCTCGTATCTGCCGTTGATGTGTCTATGTGTTTGTTTGTAAGCGTATGCATTTGTACTCTATATTTTTTTTAAAAAATATCCAAGGTATTTAGGTTTTCTTGAATGGTATGTAAAGAAATTCTGCAAAATGACGTCGCGAGCCCACTACAAATAATGAAAAAAAAAAGTGAAATACTTGGATTAAAGCAAACGCTATGCGAGGTGCTTAGGCACAAGTCATAAAAGCATTAGTAAAAGAAGATACTATTAATTTCTACCATATAAATAGGTTGTTAAATGTGGTCGAGCCGTCAAGCGTTTTATTAGCACGAATGATCAAGGGAAACCATATGACACGTGAGCGCGTGATTCTCCTAAACGACCCGCCAGGGAAAAAAATGATCGAGTCCATCCGCGGCGCTGCTGGTGGTGCCGTCGTCGTGCAGCGACGTCCGTGGGGCACGTGCTCACATGCATGACGTACAACCGACGGGCAGAGTACAGGGCGACACGTACAGCGCTGTCCTCCCCGTGGATTCAGCAGTAGTAGCATTCAACCCTATCGAATCCTCCGAACCTCGCCTTGCCGTCTCGTGCTCAACCGGCGGTTGCTTTTGAGGAATGGCGCTTGGTGGTGGATCCGGCGACGCGGCGGGCGCGCTGCGCGGCTTCGTGCGGGAAGCGGGCGGGTGCGCGGTGGCGGACGGGGGCCTCGCCACGGAGCTGGAGGCGCGCGGCGCGGGCCTGCAGGACGCGCTCTAGAGCGCCGGTTGCCTCGCCTCCGGCTCCGCCCCGCACCTCATCCGCAAGGTCAAGTCAGTCAGTCAATTACCGCTGCTCGTTGAATCGACCAAAAAAGGCACGATGCACTTGCGCGTAGAACACACGTTTTACTCACTGTCACTGGCCGGTTGACAGGTCCATCTGGACTACCTCGAAGCCGGCGCGAATGTCATAATCTCGGCGTCCTACCAGGTGCGTGACTGCGTACGTGGGCATATGGATGCGCGCCCAGCCCAGGCTGCCCTCTCCATCATCGCACACTGCTCTGTTGTCCGTTCTCTCTTTGCGCGTGTTTCGACTTTCGACACGACGGACGGTGAGTTCCCCGGCGCATGCATGCAGTGCAGGCCACGATCGAGGGGTTCCGGTCGAGGGGCTTGTCGCAGGACGAGAGCGAGGCGCTGCTGCGTCGTAGCGTGCACGTCGCGCAGGAGGCGCGCCGAGCCTTCGTGGAGGGCGGCGACGGGCCGCGCGAACGCCAGCCGGTGCTGGCGGCGGCCTTGGTCGGGAGCTACGGGGCGTACCTGGCGGACGGCTACGCACGACACGAATCAGGCCGCCTCGTTCGGCTGAATCAGACACGAGGAATCACCGGCGCTGAAACTTAGTATTTTGGCTGCTTTACTGGTGGCTGCTGTTTACTCCTACGCAGTGGGGATTACGGCGAATCGGTCACGAAAGCGGCGCTCAAGAACTTCCACAGGAGGCGGCTGCTGGTGCTGGCAGGCGCAGGGCCCGACCTCATCGCCTTCGAGACGATCCCTTGCAAGCTCGAAGCGCAGGTACGGCACACGTATGTATCTAGCAGCAAAGCGAACGAATGGGATCCGATTTGCGTTCCGTTCGCACAGATAGATGTCGTCGCCGTGCTGAAAGATCGACACGATGGCTGCCCGGCCGTGGTCTCTGCAGGCCTACGCTGAGCTCCTGGAGGAGAACGACATACGGATCCCGGCCTGGTTCTCCTTCACTTCCAAGGACGGGGTTCACGCGGCGAGCGCAGACACGATCGCCGAGTGCGTCGCCGTTGCTGACGCCTGCCGGAGCGTGGCCGCCGTCGGTGTGAACTGCACTGCCCCCAGGCTCATCCACGGGCTTATCCTCTCGATCAAGGAGGTGCATGATCGTCTCTTACGTAGTCTCTGCCAGTTTCTGGTAGCATTGTTACAATGTTACCGACGGAAGCATCTTGACGTCGGCAATGTTGATTTCAGGTGACGAGCGAGCCGATCGTCGTGTACCCGAACAGTGGGGAGACGTACATCGCCGAGACGAAAGAATGGGTGGTGGCGCAGGATTCGGACGGCGCGTCGGGGGTGGACTTCGTGTCCTGCGTCGGCGAGTGGAGGCAGGCGGGCGCCGCGCTCGTTGGAGGGTGCTGCAGGACGAGCCCGGCCACGGTGCGAGCCATCGCGCGGGCCGTGCGCGAGGCGGACGGCGACGAGTACGATGATGTCCCCGCCGTGGCCGTGCTCTAAACATGTTTAGTTTCTTGGTTTGCGGCGGAGAAATTGGAGACGGTGAATGTGAACCGTCCCCTATGCACACTTCTTTGGCAATAAGATGCTCAACGCTGGAGTGCAAGTGCAACGTTGTTAAAATGGGATTATCGTCTTCTCGAGGTAGCGACTTACGATACGGTTTCTTCGATCTAGGATGAGCACCCAGATCAAACTACACAGTACAAACAGGGTCTTCAGATATGTACTCGCGCTAAGTTTCGGCGGCGCATCCTGGCCAGCACAGCGGCACAAAACCATACGTAAAGTGGAGTAAATGCACCAAGTAACAATCTACAAGGAAATCTTCGTTGTCAAAATATACCTTATCCATCAGACCAACATTCTGTTCATACATTAAATTTTCAGGTGTATCACGGGGAGCTACACTATGCTGGTGTGTAAATCAAACAGATTATAGCATGGCGCGTGCCGATCCTCTGGGAAAGCTCTGATGACGATCAGACCACAGCAGTAAAGCTCAAATGCTCAATTTAGCATACGATCCGCCAATAACAGAACCTGCCCGTGTAAAATTTACCGATCGCCACCCATGCCTCCAAACATTCCGCTCATCTCCTTTGATCCCATCTGTTTCATCAGAGACTGCAGACCACCCATGCCACCAATCTGCTTCAGCATCTGGGGCGGGAGGACCTTGCTCATGTGCTGAACATTCATGTTGCGTGACAGTGCGCTCATCTCTCCTTTCTTTGGGATCTTGAGCCCCTTCATCTTGCCCCAGATTTTAGCAAGCCGTTTGTACTCTTCAAGCATGTCCATCACATCCCTGACTGGCCGGCCAGAGCCCCGGGCAATCCGAATGATCCGTGACTCAGTCATCAGCTTAGGATTCGTGCTGTCAAGCTCTGAAGTGAAAATTCAAGCATGAAAATTATATCGTGACATGCTGCTGCAATATTTTTACAAAGGAACCTGTCATCGCAGATTACCTGCATCAGTCATGGAATCCATCATGGTCATGTACCGCTTAATCTTAGCCTGGCTTTCCTTCTCATGCCCTTTTGGCATTAGTTCAGCACTAAATCCAGGCAACATAGAGAAAACCTGCAATAACCCAAATTAAAAGGTTTATTTCAGAGATAAAGCCCCAACCATGTTGTTAATGAATGAATATGTTTAATGAATGAATATGCTTACTGGGTCAGTTTTGACAAAATGTTCAAGAAAAACCAAGGACTAAAAGTAGCTAACCTGGCCAATGGGACCCATTTTTAGAATGTTCTGGAACTGTTCATACATAAGCCTAAGAGTAAAGCTCCCTTCAGAGAGTTTCTGCAGAAGCTCAGGCTGTTGATCGGTAGGTACCACTTCATGGATCTTGTCCATAAAGCCTGACCAATCTCCCATACCTATAAATTACACAAAGCAAGGTTAATGGAAGGTCAGGCACATAAGAACATGTAAAACAGCATGCCTTATATTTCCACTGACCTAACAGGCGACTAACAAATGGTTTCACATCAAAAACTTCAAATTCATCAATGTGTTCTCCAGTTCCAATAAATATAACAGGACTTTTCGTTGCTGCGACCCTGGAAAGGAACAAGGATACAAGGTATGTTAAGTTGCTCATAAGTTCTGAAATGTTGAATGAGGTGTATTAAGTATTTATTCAATGGAGGTATCCTAAACGCACGCATATAGATGACGGAACAAAACTTGTTGCACACAAAGAATAAACTAAAGACATCATGCATAAAAATAGTGTTGTGTGCACAGTAAGTCTAGGCGAACTACATTTATCCTGAACATGTGATATGCAGTAGCTGTTTTGAGTTTAACACCACACTATCCCATAATCCCAATTAGCTCCAATATTTGTTCAAGATGAATCCTTCAAACTTTGAACTAGCGTTCATGGTTGAGTACTTGCTACAGCATTTCTCTTGAATGAAACAATGTAGAATCATCTGTGAAAAATGTACCCAGACTATAGCAAAGATAAAAATAAATTATTCCGACTGAGAGCATCTACTTCAGATTCTTTGGAAACAAATTTGTGTAAGTTAAAAAAGAAGAAATTGAACCAAAACCGTATTGCAAGAAAAAAAGTCAGAAAATACTAACGCGCTAAGGGCGCCACCTCCTTTCGCGTGACCATCCATTTTCGTAATAATCACAGCACCAACAGAAACACTTTGTTTAAATGCTTGTGCTTGATCAAATGCAGCCTGACCAATGCTACTGTCCATCACAAATATCACCAAGTCTGGTTTCTGCAGGAAAAACACAAGAATGGTGATGAAATATCACTAGGTTTCATCCTGACATTGCTGAAAGCCAGAATTAATTTGTGAATTTTAAGTGCACATACTGTTGCTTCTGAAACTTGCCGCATTTCTTCAAAGAGTGCTGCTTCTTGTTTGTGCCTTCCACTTGTATCTACAATGATGAGATCACAGTTTTCTTTCCTGAACCTCTCCACACCCTCGACGGCAATTTTCACTGGATCAGACTCCATGTAGCTGGAAAGCGGCTGTTAGAGAAAGCAGAGATAAGAAGAGGATTAATAAATAACTGAAGTTGAGAGGTATAGCACCTTCCGTAAAATGGGATCTTGGCCTTCGTTGCATTTTGCTTTAGCTGGTCAAAAGCACCAGCCCTAAATGTATCAGCACAAACTAGTGCTGGTTTGAATCCTTTCCTCTGATGATAATATGCATATTTTGTACATGTGGTAGTTTTACCAGAACCTTCACAACAATGATGTTATCTTGTGAGAAGAATAGCAAGCACACAATGGATAACAAGAATGTAGGATACAACCAATCTTTGCATATGACATGTATATTAGATAAGCCTACATCAACTACGCTCCCAGCATCAAACCATAACTTAGAGAAAAAACATAGTTAACTTGCTGTACATAAGTTCTACAAGTTTCTGCTACCTATGCTATATTCCAGAAAGCATAAAGATTCAAAAATTCTCAGAATGTAACTTAGAGAAAAAACATGATTGACAAAAAAAAAAAGATATGTTTTTCAAATTAAGGATAACAGGACCAACAATTAGATACCAAAGTGCACAATTTCCTAAGGCTATTGGCCCTGGTCAGCTGGTCTGGATCAGCCTTCAGATATTCACAGCCTTGATACAGTATAAACCCCATATGAGAGTTAACTATGTAATTTCCTTTTTGTATTTTTTCCACTTCCTGATATATGTAAGAGCTTAAGTCCCTGGAATTTGAGTTGGGTTAACGTAGGTGATCAATCTCCCTGTGAACATCATTGTGAACTGTAAAATGATTTGAACACTTCCATTTAATTTCATTTATATTCATAATGGGACAGGGCAATGACCTGTTATTATTGTAAAGGAAAGAATAAGCAAAGGGTAAAGAGTTCTAGATAGTCTAGATCCTAATAAATCAAAATTTGTCAGTTCAGGGGCTCTTGGGCAAAGGAAACCATCAGACAAAATTCACTTGGGGAAATGTGCAGTTATCATATCATGGGGCGTTAAAGTAGAGACAGGAATAGTGACCTTGCAGACCAACGAACATGACTACGCTTGGCTTGCCCTTTTTGGGAGTGAAGGAAGGCTTCCCGGGATCCAACATGTTGCAGAGCTCCGTGAAGACAGCCTGCAGCAAGTCAGCAACAACATAGAGATCAATTGACGCAATCAACGAGATAGCACAAGTTACGCCCAAGTTACACTCACATCCCTCAAGCTTTCGACAGATTGGGCGTATGAAGCGACGAACAGTACGGCCCTACCTGCTGCATGATGCGGCGCTTGTTGGTACCAGCGGCGAGCGCCTCGAGGTTGACGATGCGCTTGATGTTGGCCTGCATGTCGCGGACCATCTTGAACTGGACGTCGGCCTGCAGGAGCGCGCGCGAGATCTCATTGAGGCAGTCGTTGAGCACCTTCTCGTCGATCACCGTGGCGTTGCTCATCTGCGCCAGGGCGCGGGAGATGCTCCCGCCCAGCTGCGCGAGCACCATCTTGCCGGATTGGGGGCGCTCCGATTCCGCTTCCCTTGCCTGGGGTGGTGGTTGTTTCCGCGGGCAGGGGAAGAGAGGATTAGGGTTCCGATCGGGGGACGCCGATCTCGCGTGAGAAGGGGATGGGGGAGGAAGCGCCTATACGGTGACGTGGTGGCGTGGTGGTGATGGACAGGGGTTGGAAACGGAACGCGGAGGCGGCGTGACGCTCCGTCACTTTGATGGAGCCCCGCACGGCCGCACCTGTTTCACAACTTCAAACTATCGTGATTATCTAATTTCTAATTTTAATTATAAAACCGGATATCTAAAATCAATAAACTAATCAAACACGATCAGATACCACCTACCATGTTAAAATGGTTTCGAACGGTGGTTTTATCTTTTTAAACAACAAAACCGTTTTTAATATTTTAAAATTATTTTATTTATTGGACCTTAGAAAATACAAAAAGCGAACCAAATGTTCTCAATATAACATATAAATATAGTATATCTATTGGTGCTATAAAAATATTACCTGTTTATCTTTCCAATGTTAGAAAAATAAAATAATAGACTTGTGAATGAAAAGTTATAAATACTTTTATATAGAGCATGTATAGATAGATTATTTTTTAGATAAAAATAGAAAAATTTCAATTATAAAACATAAACAAGGTTTTATTGTTTTTGAAAATAGAAAACCACTATTCAATAACACTTTCATCAGGGCTATGGGGTTTTCATCTGGTTTAGCTAATAGGGTTTTCTAGTTTAGCTAGTTCAGGGGCCTAGCTGCCCGGTTTCACAATTCATGGCTGAAACACGGACGACTGTGATAATTCAAGGCTGTAAAATAGACTTCTTCCGAAAAAACCGCGTGTACTTATAGGGTAGTCCGTAGCTTGTTTTTTTTCTTTTTTTTCTTCTTCCAAAAAGCACTACGAAACCGGATATTAAACGCATTAAGACTTTTAAGGAAAAAGTCTTTATAACCCCATAAAGTATATAGGGTGGAACATATCACCCCCTACGAAACCGGATGTCTTGCACCCTAAAATATTAAAAACCGGTCAAATAACCCCCTGAGTGGTTTTAGTGGGTGGTTTTGATGATGTGGTATACTAATGTGTTCAAATCATCCCTCCAGCTATTTCAGTTTGTACAATCTACCCCTTGATAAATTTATATTTTTCATTTCTCCATGTACAAATCGACTTTTGGAGTATAAATTTTGTAAGGTTGTGGAAGACATTATAACTATGCTAGAAATATTTATGGTGATTTTATCATAATGTTTTATTAGTTAGGCATTTAATAATAAATTAACTTTGCTAATATAAAATTATAAATAAAATAATCATAAAAAATCACCATTTATTTTTTTAATTCAAGTTATGGCCCAAACTACCACCCTCCAAAATTTAAGCTTCAAATTCAAATTGTAGACAAATAAACAAAAAATATAAATTTATCAAGGAGTGGAATGTACCAACAGAAATAGTTGGAGTAGTGATTTGAATACATCAAATGCCACGTCGTCAAAACCACCCACCAAAACCACTAAAGGGGTTATTTCACCGATTTTTAATATTTTAGGATCCAAAACATCCGGTTTCTTAGTTCACGGGGTGATTGTTCCACCATACATATTTTAGAGGGTTATGTGTAAATTTTTTCCGACTTTTTAAAATACTAAACAAATAACACTATAATCGGTATTAGAGGGTGGTTTCGCACTACCTCAGTGAACACATGGTGCGTAGGCTCTGCATCATCTAGATGTCAAGTTTTTTCTTTCCTTTTCATATGTCAAGTTTTTTCGACTTTCCTTTCTTTTATTTTTTTCTTCTATTATTTGCTTAATTGCTTCTTCTCCTTGCTTACTCGCTGCCGCACGAATTGTTTGCCATCGTCAATGACTTTGTCCTCACTCTCACATGCTTTGCCGGCTATGCTGCTCAATCCTGCTTGGCAGCGTTGCTTTCCGGCATCCATCCAACTTATATTGTATTTTTTTCCATCTCAATTTCATAGCCGTTTGATTTTTTTAACAAAATTTGATCGGCTCATTTTATTCAAAAAATTCCACAATTATATGTGATTTAGTTTAGCATATATACTTTAACTATGAATTGAATTTTTCTATATTTTCGAAAAAAATTTGAATAAGACGAGTTGATCAAAGTAGGTGACATAAAAGCTAAACGATCTATAAAGTGGAACAGAATGAGTATATCGTTGTTGCTGCAGACTACCACAGCGCACCCACCCACATAGGTCATCAACGCTGCCGTGATGTGCGCGGCCACCGTACAACCGACTTCGGCGTAACCTGACCTGACTCTTGTGGAGATTAAAATCTTTTAATGCATACTATTGAGAGGAAAAAACTTGAATTTCCTAAGGCTGTCTCCAACGGGACGCCTCAAAAGCCTCAAAATGAAGATTTTGATACTGGAGCGTGGTTTGAGGAATGGGGATGGGAATCCTTGTCGGAGATAGAAGCTGGTCGTGTCTACTCCCATCACCCATACCACACCCACCGTCCCATCACAGGCCGGACGCGGTGTCAAACTGTCAAGGTCATGGCGCCATGGTTCTCCCACATATGCAGCTTACCACATCCACTAGCCGCAACATCTAGCCTCACGTCACTGTGCTTCTCAGTTCTCACAGGCCGGACGCGGTGTCAACTGTCAAGGTCATGCCTTCATGCTTCTCCCACATATGCAGCTGTGTTTGGTTCCGCATCTCTGGTGCCCTGCAGCCTGCACGCCGGTGTCCCGCGGATCATCATCTCCATGCACGCCAGCACCCTCAGAGCCGACGGCTGCTGCACAATGCGACTTTGCTGTTCACCGCCCGCAGATATCAGTGATGCACTGACGCGAAAACAGAGGAGAGAACAAGACAAGTGGACACATAGGAGAAAGTGATACGAGAGAGAAAGAGGTAGGTGCATGAATGCTAACAAGTAGGCCCAGATGACATGGTGGCTTCCTTATTCTACATGGCCTACCACATGTGCAAAACCATACCACTCTAAGGTTATGTATCCGGTTTTTGAAAGTTTAGTGCCAAGTATCTGGTTACATAGTTTTTTTTTACTACAGAAGTACGGAGTATATATGCAAAATGAGTACATCTACTATTGTGCGTTTTGCTGCTGATAGACGATATCTTCTGTTGTGAATATTGCTTTTTTCTATTTACAGGACCAATAGAAGTAATTGGATGTGAATTATGAATTAGTATCAAAATAGTTGGAGGTTGACTCAAAGGACAAGGTAACATTCAAATAAACAATCAGAAGTTCAGAATAGAGATGGAGCGAGCTCAGGAGTGTACAATGGCTTATCATGTATAATCACCGCGGAAGGTGGTTCTTCGAGGTCCTGTGAGACGCTCGACGGACGATTAGGCTTATCCAATTTAAAGTTAAAACCAGAGGTTCCGCCAGGAGGCCTTGCTGGCGGCCGCAGCAAGCGAGGGACGTGCGGTCGGAGCCAAGCTCTCCCATTTCTTCAGCACAGTTACATAAATTTATATAAAGCTACAAACAAACTACATCAACATGTCTTGACTGAATGAATTTCATAAGCGAAACAACTCAATCCTTCCATTTTCTATGCTTCTTAGTTCAAAAATAAGCTGTCCGGCAACAAAATTCAAGAATTAAGGTAGTATCATACAACCATATTCGATGTGGGTTGACATGCATGCTTCTCTCATAGTACAATACTTTCCGGAGAACAAAATAGGGCTGGTGCTGACAATTCATCACGGAAAAAATAACTCATAGAATAACCTGGACCATTACTAAATAAAAAATTCAAAAATTACCCTGAAGCAATAAAAATCCTATGCAAGTTTACATGCAACTTTTTAGCTTAACTTTAAAGAATGGGCTATGCAGCTAGTGACTACAGAAACAACAACAATATGTTCCCATCAAAATGTTACATATACAAATTTGTTCCTAGATACATGTAACAAGCACCTAATTTGCCTGGAAAGATGGATATACAAAATCAAATTAGTAAGGGAAGGAAAAATACTGACAAAGCTATATGATTTTCATCCAACAAAAGAATAGAAAACAGAGTTTCATCATTAGTTGTTATGTCAGACGTTGTAGTCCTAGCTCCGAGGAAATGAGCCTGAGCAGCACTTGTACAAGCTCCCGCACCCTAGATTCCCTGATGGATCAGCAGGGACAATAACAGTTAATACGTTACACTACCACAGGCAAAGATGGCATCATAAAAACCCAAAGCCAACTCTTAAGCTATTTTTCCCCCAAAAAATGTATTCAGCAGTGTCTTTTCCTTCCCAGTTCAATTAATGGCTGCTCACATCAAATCTAAGCTTACAAAAGGCACACAAGATATCAACAGTAGTTTTGATAGTTTGAAAATCTAAGCTTTAAACTGAGGCTTTTATTCTTTTATTTTTTTCTACAGTTTGAGTCCCAGCAGCACCGACTATTAGAAATCCGCCAATCCACATGTGGTGTGTGAACAAGGAAAGTTGTGTACCATAGTCAGTAGCTAGGTATGGATAGGGAGGCATAGAGTACATATGATGAGCTACAACAATAGTTGCAGAGCCTAGCATAGCTAGGTTAAGAGATAATTGAGCATGCCATGACGTTGTTAGGATTTCATAGAGACCCTTATGGCCTTGTCCTGTAAATGGGCCCTTATGAGCCTCCAAAATATCTTTTAAGTCCATGACCAATACCCCAGTTGGCCCTATACATATGACCTGCGATCAGGAAAAGAATAGCAATAGCTAAATGATGGTGTGCAATATCGCTCAACCATAGACCACCGGTTATTGGATCTAGTCCTCCGCGAAAACTAAGAAATTCTGCATATTTGGACCAATTCAAGGTGAAAAAGGGGGTTGCTCCTTCGGAAAAACTAGGATAAAGTTGAGCCAAAAGGTCGCGATTCAAGATAAATTCATGAGGAAGTGGTATCTCTTTAGGATCAACCCCAGCGTCGAGAAATTGGTTAATTGGTAAAGATACATGGATTTAGAGTCCCAAGGTGATGAGCTGGAATTGAGATCACACAGAATCATCTCAAATAGAAAACATGGAAAAGAACATATTTTTCATCAGAGACCCTAAACAAAAACAGTTTGTTTACAAACTGAAGATTCAAGGAGGAACCATGGTTTTGAAGAATGGAACAGACAGGTTAGCAGTGCCAGGTGGTGCAATCATAAGCTTGCATAATAAATTTGGCCCTTCTTTTTCAACAATTGGCAGCTATCTCAACAGTTATGAACTGGTTAGTTTAGTCGTGAGAAATTTGCAAAAGGAAGCTACTTAAGCTAGCTAATGCCTTATTTTTAGCTGAGTCCCTAATATTCAGATCTACAGCACTCTTTTTAGAGTTTGTGGTATTGTTTTACATAGATTTTATGAGAGAACAAAAATAAGCTTCAAATTCAAAATGTTAACGATGCTGTGTAAATATAAAAAAGGGGGCAGAAAATAATCAAGAACTTTGCCCTCCATCATGTCATATGATCAGAATTTTCTAATCCAGCATGCGGACAAATTGCTGTTTATGGTAAATGGTCTACTCGGAACAAAAAATGAAAAAGTACTGCCATGGTCACATGCTGTCATCTATATCTGAAAATTATAAGCATGACTAGAGACATTTCTTACCTCGAGACAACAAGCTCAGAAAAAGTAGGAAGCAAAGACAATAAATGAGCCCGTCCATGGGATCTGTTTCCCCCCAAAGCTTCTTTCAGATATGGAGGTATGTTGAGAGCATTAGCTGCATCAATGTCTATGATTAGCCTAGCAAGCTCTTGAAGAACACAAACTGTTTCTTCAACCCTCACACTAGGCAAAGGATGTTCCCCTGCAAATCCAATAGTACGACATGATAAATGGGGTTTTACCTATAAAATGAAGCATCTTTGCAATGCAGATTATAGTGTTCTTAAGAAATATAAGTACGCAGTACATCAGGATCATTATGGAAAAATAAGCTCAAAAATATAATATACAATTCAAAGATACCTAGGTCATTTTCATCAGCTAAAAACTGATCCAATATAACCTCACATCGCTTCATAAGAACGGGAATTGAAACTTTGCTGGTTTCTGCTGCAGCACACGAGCTTGCCTTTGCTCTACAGCTGCAACCACAAAATATAGTTATTATCATCACTGAATTCTAAATTTACACAGTATAGATTCAGCAGAAATTAACATTGCCCATATCAAATAGAGGCAGTAGTCACAAAAAGGAGAAATGGATAAGTTAGGCGCACGTAAGACTGCCATCCACCCAGTATCTTTTGGGACAAATCCCCACTCGGCCATTCCCCAAACCCTCACGTTTTTTATGCAAATGTACTGCTTCAAATATGAGGCATGCTAACACTATATTTTACACAGACTTGCACAATGCTTGTACAGTTGTACCTGCATAGAGAAAACATCATCTGCAAACAGCTCAGGGAAAATCTGCTGCAGTGCAAAGGCAAAAGACCAACAGTTTGAACAGGCAGGGATCCTGTTCGTGAGGCACAGCGATCAAGACAATTCACAAGTCTTTGCAAAACCTGAAACAAGTGATTGTGAGATGTTCACAATTGAGCATTTACAAGGTCAGCTGTTGTGTGCAGCTACCAGAAATAAACAAATACATATCACTCTAGCTAACTTACTAACCTCAACTGGAGCATCCTTTTGCAATTTTAGAATATCATCTCCAAAGACAGTGAGCACACTCATCTCAAGGGTCTCATCAGCTGTAATAGAGTCAACTGAAGGAACATCTGATGACAACACACGTCCACAAGAACCAACAAGAAAGGTTTCATACACGTCTGCGATCTCCTTCCAGAAACGAGCTCTAGAAAGTCTATATGAATTCACATCACTTTTGCAATTGGCATTGTCCTGCTTGACCTCCTCTGTCACAACACGATTGAAGCATTCAGCAGATATTCTCCAAAGGGTACCCCTTGGGTTGTCTCTCCTTGTATTCATGCACCTAAGTAGGCAACTTTCAGAGTATGAAACAGGAACACAACAATAATTCCATGCACTCGTTATCTAGTTAGCAAGTATAAATAAGTTCTGCTGTTCTGCAATGAACATAGAGCCTTCTTGACAAGTGAATATCTTATTACTTCTTCATTATGTTGTCAGATAAAAGAAATTACCTTCCAAGACCATGAATGACTTCTGGAGATGCACTAAACCTTTCCCTTGGTGGAGCTTCCAGAAAAAGGTTGACAATGATCGGCACGAGCTTTTGTACAAACAGAATACCCCAACCACTGCCCATCACACTATCCAGCTTTGAACTGCTGCCATTGAGATTACTTCGTTCCACTGGAACCATATAAAATTACACATATATTACCCAATGAGAAATATATTTCCCTTATATTATGCAACACTTTACATAACATGTCTTACCAAGGGCATGCTTTGCACCATCTACCAGCGTATCAGAATTCGGATCGTGTATTTGTTTGCTATCTTTCTGGAGGGGGCCTTCGTGCCCATTAAGATAACATAACAGCTCAAGGAGGAGAGGCGTCCACATGGAGCACAACATAGCTGTCGGTCGTAGCATAGGAATGATTTCCAATATACCTCGTTGTACAGCAGGAATACTACCCTAAAGCATAAAAGACTAATTACGTCAAGAAATTTAACACTGGATCGATCCCAACTTGAAGTATGGAAGCTATCAGGATAGAAGCACCGAAAGGGAAACATGTTCCCAAGACAGTTAATGAGAAAATTGAAGATTTTAAAGGATCATCTAGTGCTGTATTTTCATGCCAGTTTTCACACAAAACCAGAACCGTAGAACAAGAAACATGTTCCAAGAAACTTTTTATATGGTTACACTGTATTCTAGGAAAATAAATATATCAGCGAACATATGCATGCATAGGTACATGGTATACCAGTTCACTATCATAATCGGTAGGATCCATGGTAGTCTTAATCATCAGATGCATAATTGCCATGAGCCTTAGATACATGCCATCGTCAAACAAAGATTGTGCTTGCACATAAAGATCACCTGCAGGAGTGAAACACAATTAATAACTAATTACAACATCAATGCTTAGAGGAACAACAGGAAGTTGTAATTACCAAGACCACGGAGGACCTCTTGCTTCACTTTATCAGCCGAGTCGTTCTTAAAGTTTGGTGAAGTTTGAAGAACAAGTTCATAAATATCGAGAACAGATTTGACATACGAGGATTCCAGATTGCCCTGAAAAAAACATATTTATGAAATATGTATTTACGATACTTTTCTTCTCTAAATAATATCTGAAATGTACAATCAGTCCAATGCATGGCATTTCAACCACAGTAATAACAAATACTTTTCCAGTAACAATAATTACTCTTCCCAGTAAAATGCAGATCAAGAGTTGTTCCAATATAATAAAACCAAAAAGAGCTAGTGCAATTGTAAGTTAAACTATCAGTTATCACGCGGCTACATACTAGGCAGTGGGACTGGAACTAGGCCTGGGCCAATCGGCACAGCAAGGCACCAAATGACGTGAGAGTGTCGTGTGGTACTGTAACACTGAAAATACCGTGGATTAGACTAGTAGTTGTTTGTTTGTTAACAAAGAGATAAGTTAGATTGATTCAGTTAGGATACCTGCTTAGGGGTGTAACTTGTCTCTATATAAAAAAGTAAAACACGACTAGCTGGTTTCTTGGGCACTACCTGACCCTCTAAACTCACATCTCTCACCTCATGTCTAGTAGTACCAAAGTCACATCTCATATATTCAATTTTAGTCCTGCTAAGTCTAAATCAGCTCTGCTAAGTCTAAAACCTTACGACAATAGGGTCTGCCGTCACAACTCTAGTTTCTTATTTATTCCCGCTCAGGTTTCCTCCACTAGTACAACATCGTCAGCAGAAAAAGCATATACCACAAGATAACTCCTTGAATGTCCCTGGTAACCTCATCCATCACCAAGGTGAAGAGATAAGGGCTCAAAGCTGACCCTTGATGTAGTCCGATTTAATCGGGAAGCCATATGTGTCACCATCAGTGTTTGAATACTAGTCACAACATTGTTGTACATGTATTTAAAATTATAGACTAAAATTGTCCATTATAATTTTTAAATTATAACATCTTGAACTGTTTGGAAAAGAAATAACAAAGGGCACTGTTTGCTAGTATGCCCATACTTGAATACAGTTATGAAAAACTTGGATTTGTTATTTCTAAAGCAGTTAATCAAGGCATTTAGTGGAGTTCAAACACGTGAGCACTATGTTCAAACTACAAATGAGTGATTTGAATTTCTAGACTGTGATTGCACCCTTTGGGGCTTCCATTTTCTTTACCAATTGATATTGATTCACATACATTTCTTAACAAGGAAAGCAAATAAGAAAAATTAGAGAGGAATTGGCCAGACATTGGAGGAATTCAGAATTCTCTCTGACAATAATAAGGTAAGCAGATATTTCTATGATGAAAAACTCAAGCAGATGTGCAGGAAAGGCCAAGTATCATACAATACAAGATATTATAATTTGAAAATTCTGGATTTTTTTTTTGTTTTGGTTTGTGGGGGTGGCGGGGAGGGGGAGGAGGGACAGAGGATACCTTTGAACAGTTGGCACCAATAAATGTCTGCAAGCAATTTATGGCAGCAAGAGCAACCTCCTTGCTACCATTTAAGATGCTGTTTTTTATGAAATCAAGTAAAAGCACCCAACCTGAACATATTCAATACAATGAAAAGTTACTTCAAATTTTGATAACTGATGACCAGCATAAGTACAAATTCAGTACATTAAAAGTTTACCAGAAGAAAATTTGCTCAATTGCTGGAGGAGAGGGAAAAAAGAACGCAAAAGTCGTGCAATACCACCTAGAACAAGAACAATAGTTTCATCCCATTGCTTTTGTGCTGTATTTCGACTGAGAAAGCAAAAAAGTTAATTAGAAGAATGAGGCGACTCAACAAGTAGGCAATTAGCAAGAATAAACACTTTTGTCAATCCTGGATTTCTAATTTACCTTCCCTGCAGACTGTAATTTGCTGACTTCAGATTTGAAAAAACCATGAAAGCTTACAAAGAAATCAAGAGTTCAAGAATTTGATGCCTGAGCAATTAAGCCTACATGGAATACCAGAAGCTAAGAACTAGTATCTAGGTGCGTTCCTAATCAATTAACTATCATAAATTATTGAAGTTCTAGTGAAGCCCTCAAAAATGTCAATTAAGATTCCCCAGATCAAATTACAAAACTCAGTATCTCAGAACACTTGTTTCTTTCTTTACTGACAAGCGGTAGCTTCATATTCAGTTAATAGCCAACACATATTCTTTATGCCTTTATGGTTATCTGAAAAAGTAATAAACCTGTGGTGGATAAGCATATGAACAGCTTTGCCTGCCCGAGTTCCTAGCTCCTTCCCTTGCCACTCATCTCGAGATGAGGTAGATGCCTGAAAACAAGGGTTTAGCCAAATCATGGTCAGAGGAGATTGATGAGAAAGATGAAATGTGCTACCTAACTGCTACATTACTTACCAAATGGGAAACATGTTCTAACATAGGGAAAACATATAACCACAAACAGTCCTCCCACATACTTTTAGAGAGCTTTTGGCCATGGGTGCTGAGTGTCTGAAAGAGAGTCCTAACAGCCGAGTTCCGAACCTTGAAATGAAAAGAAAATGGCGTAAGTTTGTATAACAAAGCTATTGGCGTGAGAAAAATTGTGTCAGCTTAATATTTGAAATGATTCATCCTAGGAATAGGAAGTTAACGTGATGAATTTTGCTTCAAGCAAAAAAGGCAATTTTAAACCATTTTCGTGATAAGAAGTGCGCCCTGCACATGTGATGCACAAACAGATCCATATATAGATCACCAATCATTCAATGAGATACTAAAAAACTGCTAAAAAATGTCAAGGGTGTACATGCACAGAAAAGATGGTATGTTCAGAAACCATACCTCAGGACGATCATCTGAACCCAATTTCTGGAGGACAGGGAAAACAGAAAAGAAAAGTTTACTATAATCAGCAACTTCTTTTGGAGGTACTTGCTTGGCATTTGCCTCTATAATTGCTGTACCCGACAGAACCTCTGCAAAGCAAGAGGAGAGCTACACATTAGTGTTACTGATATACAAAACCAGGGACGTGGAAGTACAGTTATATGTTGTGACAACTGACAACACACCATCATTCATGTGATTAGCTTGCTCAACAGACTTGCTGATTAATCCTTTCACAACAAAATCAGTAGCAGTCCATAAAAGGCCAACTGCTGTTAAACTTATGTTTATGTCAGTTTTCTGGGTACCATAAGCTCCAGTTACCAAAATACACCTGCATTTGTTGAGTTGACACAAGTTTCAGGAAATTGCAACAAATACTAAAATAAAATAAAATATACAATTCTTTTTCAAGATGAGGAGCCAAGCTGGAATTTTCAAAGTCTAACTGAGAAGCCAAGCTGGAATTTTCTTCTCACACCTTCATTTTTGTTTACTAACACTACCAAACCAAGTTTGTTTAACCAACCAATTGAATCAGTCATGATTGACAAATAAAGCACAAAAATATTTCTAGATAGATGCACCAAATAATGGCAAATTGATCCTTCTTTTATTAAGGCAAATTCCCATGACTTCTTAGAGCACTAGTCAGGCCCTAAACGTTACTAAAAAGTAGTGGATTGACAAGACTTACTCATCAAGGCATTGTACTGGTATAGTTGCCAGTCCTTCATTCATTATTACACGTATGCTCTGCAATGTAAATGATTTTGTTAAAGTATATTTAACAGGAATGGTAGTAACAAAGCATAATTAACTTATATACCAGTAACAAAAGAATCAAGATGTCACTTGTGTTAAAAAACAACAGGAGCAAATCAGCAATTGACATTTGTTATCCTTTTGTTTAACTAAAATGACCATTATACCAATGAATATCAGTGTAAAAGTTTATAAACATTTCCCGCTATCTTTATATGCTGCACATTTAAAGCAGATTTTACAATTCAACATTAGTTTATCAGTACTTTTAAAAAAATTCTTCAGTTGTTTTTAAATTCTTCAGTCGTCCACTCTAGAGTTGAGTGATGTAGTCACATTGGACTTCCATACCCCAATGTAGGCTTGAACATAACAGCCCAAGCAGTGATGCCAAGGGAAAGAACTGTTGGGTAGAAATCTGGGAGAGGCAAGTGGAGGGAGAGAGGAGAAACTGAAAACAGATGAATTGGTTTGCTAAAACCGACTGTATCTCTATAGCAGCTGTGTTGCAAAATCCAAACTGACTACTGGCTGAGTAGACTGACAGGACTAAGAATGTTAATAACTAGAATGATACGAGATTATACTAACATTCTCCTCTTTTCTCTCGAACACGCAGGAGAGCTGCGTATCTTTGTATTAAAAAGAAGAAAGAAGGGGATAAAGACCCTGGTACAACACACTCTGCCAGGTCTGTAAGAAACAGACCGGCTTAAAAACAAACCACCCCTACTCTAAGGCAGAAAGGAAGGTGATTCCTCTCGCCCCAGCTAGACTCCAGAAAGTTGCTTCTTCCTTAGCTAAGGCCAGGCTGAGTCCAATGTGACTCCCTATCCCCACTCCCAAAACACTATTCCAACTCCTCCTTTCTCTCAGCATTTATGTTAAACAGTGCAAAACAGTGTATAGGGAACCCATATAGAGAGTCCCATTGGACTCAGCCTCAGGACCTTTTCCATCCTAGGGGTGACACCATCGAAAACACAGCTGTTACGGTGCTTCCAGATGCTCCAGGAACCTAGATGACTAGGGAATTGAAGCCCTTTTGAAAATCAGCCCCAAATCTTTGGTTCCCATTCTTCCACCAATTATCAAATGACTGATCTTCTGGAGAAGGCGCCAAATTCTGCAGGGAGAAGTGGCTGAGGAGAGTGAACCAGAACTGTCTAGCGAAAACACAGCTAGTGAGCAAGTGATCAATTGTCTCCCCTTGCTGGTCACATAAGAGGCAGGCAGCTGGGTGTGGTAAATGGCGTTTAGCTAGTCGATCCGCTGTCCAGCATTTCTTATGCATTACCAGCCACATAAAAAATCTGCATTTGTTTGGCGCCCATGACTTCCAAATACGCTCCCAGGCTTCAAAGATTATGGAGCCATGGAAGAGATTTGCATAGGCCGATTTGCTCGAGTATTGCCCAGAAGATGAGAGCCTCCAATGGTGGGTGTCCTGAATATCGTCCTGCAGGGTCACATCCGCAAGAAGGTCCCACAAGTTCAAATATTCAGTTAGCATGGTCACTGATAAGCTTCCCTGTATATCCAGAACCCAGAGATGATTTGAGAGAGCTTCCTTAACAGTACATCGGTTGGCTCTTCTGTTTGGAACAGCGGCGGCTATGTTGGGCGCCAGATCCTCTACTCGATGTCCCTGCAGCCATCTGTCCTTCCAGAATAAGGTCTGTTTTCCATTCCCAATTGAGGTTTCAACAGCCATTGAGAAAAATGCATGAACACAATCCTGTAATTTGATCGGGAAGTGTTGTCGATGCATTTGTTGGGCGAGCATACAGGCGCCGTAAGTCCAAAAGTGGCTAGGCCGCCGTTCTGTAATAGGTTAGGACGTTGGAGAGACTTAAAGATAGGTAATTAGAGTTAGGTAATTGGGCTTTAGCAATTAATTGGGCCTTGGCGTGTGGCAAGTGCAACTGCATCAACTATATAAGGTGCAGCTTAGTTTGTATCTAGGGTATCGAAGGAAATAAACTCTCCCGTCTTTACGGTGGGGGTTTCTCCTTCGGTGCTGGCGAGGAATCCTACCTCGGCCAGCGACGGAGGCGAATCACCACCTCGCTACCCACTGCGTTCCCTCCCTGTCTCCTGACGGCTTCTGTTCTCCCCTCTGCGTACTCCCTCTAGGCGGCGCCGTATCAACTTGGTACCAGAGACCAGCAACCGGGCATCGCCGTCCATGGCCGGCTCGGACGATCCTCAGGAGACGGATTCGGCCAAGTTGGATCGCATCCTCGCTCAGATATCGACGCTAAACAACCGCATGGACTCCCACGACAAGAGGATTGCCCGCACGGAAAAATTCCAGGCAGGCGAGTCCGAAGAAGAAGAAGGCGACGGCTCTGTCCATCAGCCCCATCATCCGCTGCATCACCGTCGTGGCGGCGGCGGCGGAGGCGGAGGCGGAGGCGGCGGCGGCGGCAGGGGCTTTGGTCGCGGCCGCCATGATGACTATGATGACTACAATCGACCCCCCCCCGCCCCAAGATTTCCGTCCCCAAATACGACGGCAAGGTCGACCCACTGCCGTGGTTGACCCAGTGCGACCAATTCTTCCGTTTCCACCGCACAATGGAGGAGGAGAAGGTCCTGCTCGCCTCTATGCACATGGAAGGCGTCGCAGCTCTCTGGTACTCCCGATGGAGCAGGAATTTGGCATCGTCTCGTGGCCGCACTTCTCCGATTTCGTCAATATGCGGTTTGGGCCACCCATCCGCTCCAACTCCCTCGGCGAGTTGAAGGAACTCCGACGCACAGGCACGGTGGAGGAGTACCAGCGCCAATTCTTGGCCCTCCTCTGTCGCTGCGACAATCTGCGGCCCCGGCACCAGATCGACTTGTTCACCGCCGGTTTGGGCCAGCCTCTGGGCTCCGACGTCGAGATGCAGCGGCCGTCCAATCTCCAAACGGCCATGAGCCTGGCCCGGGCTTACGAGCGCCGTCACCAGGAGGCGGCTCTAGCAGCGGCTGCGTCAACGGGCCGCGCCCCTACGCGCGCCAGGCCGGCGGCTGCTGGTCTGACTCCAGCAGCAGCGCCGCTTGCCAAGCCGGACGGCGCCCAGAAGTCCCACTTCCGCCGCCCGTCGCCCGAGGAACTAGCAGAGAAGCGCCGCAAGGGGGAGTGCTACTTCTGCACAGAGCAGTTCGGCCCTGACCACAAGTGTGCCACCAAGGGCGTCTTCCTCTTGGAGCTGGACGATGGAGCAACTGAGGAAGAGGCGGCCAACGACCTCGGCATCTCCCTCCACGCCCTGACTGGAATCAGCACCGCCAAGACCATGCAGCTGCGGGTGCGCCTGGGCGATACTGATCTGCTCGCCTTGGTCGATTCAGGTTCAACGCACACGTTCCTCGACGACGCTACCGCGCGGCGCCTCGGCCTCCACATCACGCCTCGGCCAGGGCTGTCGGTCAAGATCGCGAATGGCGACCGCATCTCCAGCCAGGCATCTGCTCGGACGCACAGATGACCATCCAAGGCGAGGTCTTCGACACCACCTGCTACGTCCTGGCCTTGGATGGGTTCGACCTGGTACTTGGCGTCCAGTGGCTGGCCACACTGGGACCCATCGTTTGGGACTTCGCCGCCCTCTCGATGGAGTTCTGGCGCGACGGCCATGTCATCCGTTGGCACGGGGTGGACACTTGCTCCCCGGCGCTGCGGGCCGTGGGGCAACCGCAATGCCTCCTGGAGACTCTACTGGCCGGCTTCGAGGATGTCTTCGCTGTGCCGACCACCTTGCCGCCAGTGTGCCCACATGATCACTGCATTCACCTCCTCCCAGGAACGGCGCCAATCGCAGTAGGGCCATATCGTTACCCTCAGCTCCTCAAAGATGAAATCGAACGCCAATGCAGTGATATGCTCGCTCAAGGAATCATCCGTACCACGACTTCGCCTTTTTCTTCGCCTGTGCTCCTTGTGAAGAAGCATGACGGTAGCTGGCGCTTTTGCGTCGACTATCGCACGCTGAATGACAAGACGGTCAAGGACAAGTTCCCCATTCCGGTCGTTGATGAACTTATAGACGAGCTCAAGGGCGCCCGATATTTCACCAAGCTCGACCTTCGCAGTGGGTACCACCAAGTCCGGATGCATCCAGATGACATCGCGAAGACGGCGTTCCGCACCCACCATGGGCACTTTGAGTTCCTGGTCATGCCTTTCGGATTGACAAACGCGCCAGCCACCTTTCAAGCATTGATGAATGATATCCTGCATGCTTATATCCGTCGCTTCGTTCTTGTTTTTTTCGATGATATTTTGATTTACAGCTCGTCCTGGGCGGAGCATCTGCAGCACGTCAAAGCTATTCTCCAGTTGCTGCGCAGCCATGGCCTCTTCCTCAAGCGTTCCAAATGCTTCTTCGGCGAGTCGTTTGTGGCGTACCTGGGCCACATTATTTCGGCTGCCAGGGTGGCCAAGGATCCCAGCAAGGTGGCAGCTGTGGAGGCGTGGCCGCGCCCTCGCACGGCCCGGGCGCTGCGTGGTTTTTTGAGGCTCACCAACTATTACCGCAAGTTCATCACGGGATATGGCGGTGTGGCACGCCCCCTCACAGCTTTGCTCAAAGGCGAGGCTTTCTCATGGACACCGGAAGCTGATCAGGCGTTCTTGGACCTCAAGCGTGCCCTCGTTTCTGCCCCACTCCTCCAGCTGCCGGACTTCAGTGCCCGCTTCTTTGTGGACTGTGATGCCTCTGGTTCGGGATTCGGGGCTGTACTACACCAGGGCGATGGTGCTATTGCCTTCTTCAGCAGACCAGTAGCACCGCAGCATGCGAAACTGCCAGCATATGAGCGGGAACTAATTGGCCTTGTGAAGGCCGTGCGCTACTGGCGGCCATACTTGTGGGGACGGCCGTTCACAGTACGCACAGATCATTGGAGCCTTAAATTCATCCTGGACCAGCGCTTGACGACTATTCCACAGCACACTTGGGTCAGTAAATTGTTTGGCTATGATATCACAGTTGAGCACAGGCCTGGCAAGCAGAATATTGTGGCCGACGCCTTGTCACGAAGGGATGAGGAGCCTTCACTTGCTATAACATGCTCTGGCTGGTCCACCCTTCGATGTCTTTTCAGCTCTCCGTGAAGAATTGGCATTCAGCCCTCAAGCTCTGGCCGTTCGCGCACAAATAGCAGCAGGAACGGCACCTCCTGGATGGACAGACGTTGATGGCTTGCTGCTGTTCAAGGGTCATGCCTTCGTTCCAGATGATTCTGTGCTCTGGCCACAACTACTGGCTGCTGCCCATGAGATGGGGCATGAAGGTGCTGAGAAGACCCTGCACCGATTCCGGGCTTCCTTCTACAGTCGCCGGGCTCATCGGTTGGTTCGGGAGTTTGTGCGGGGCTGTGTGGTTTGTCAGCAGAATAAAACAGAACACCTTCATCCCGCTGGTTTGCTGCAGCCGTTGCCAGTGCCCTCGGAAGTTTGGACCGATATTTCTATGGATTTCGTTGAAGGCTTTCCCAAGGTGGGAGGCAAATCAGTGGTCCTGACTGTGGTTGACCGCTTCTCTAAGTATGGCCACTTCATTCCCCTCGGGCATCCGTATTCAGCAAGTTCGGTCGCACGTGCCTTCTTTGATGGTATTGTCAGGCTCCATGGCCTTCCCTGCTCCATTGTCTCCGACCGTGATCCGGTGTTCACCAGTAATTTTTGGGCCGAGCTGCTTTGTCTCGCGGGTGTCAAGTTACTTCTCAGTTCGGCATTTCACCCGCAAACGGATGGCCAATCCGAAGTCACCAACAGAATTATTGTTATGTATTTGCGGTGCCTTGCAGGTGACCGACCTCGCTCTTGGTTACAGTGGCTTCCATGGGCCGAATTTTGCCACAATACTTCTTATCAGTCGTCGCTGCAAACTACTCCGTTTCGTGTGGTTTATGGTCAGGATCCTCCCAGCCTGGTGCAGTGAAATCCGTGAGCGACTGCTGTTAGCACAAGATACCATGAAGCTACACTCTAACAAGCAGCGGCGGGACCTGTCATTTGCCATTGGTGACTGGGTATGGTTGCGTTTGCATCATCGTCACGCTTCTGCCATAATAACAGCAGGTGCCTCCAAGCTGGGACCGCGTTTCTATGGGCCGTATCAGATAACAGAACGGATTGGAGAGGTTGCGTATCGCCTCAAGCTTCCTGACAAGGCTAAGATTCATGATGTCTTCCATGTCGCTTTGTTGAAGCAGTTTACTGGCACTCCACCGTCATCGGTTGTGCCTTTGCCGCCGGTGCACCATGGCCGTGTTCTTCCACAGCCACAGAAGGTGTTGCGTGCTCGATTGAACCGTAGTGTTTGGGAGGTTTTGGTGCAGTGGCTGGGTCGTCCGGCGTCTGAGGCAACTTGGGAGCAGCTCGAGTCTTTCACGACGACATATCCGGAGATGCAGCTCGCGGACGAGCTGTTTGTTGGGGAGGGGGGAAGTGTTGTCGATGCATTTGTTGGGCGAGCATACAGGCGCCGTAAGTCCAAAAGTGGCTAGGCCGCCTTTCTGTAATAGGTTAGGACGTTGGAGAGACTTAAAGATAGGTAATTAGAGTTAGGTAATTGGGCTTTAGCAATTAATTGGGCCTTGGCGTGTGGCAAGTGCAACTGCATCAACTATATAAGGTGCAGCTTAGTTTGTATCTAGGGTATCGAAGGAAATAAACTCTCCCGTCTTTACGATGGGGGTTTCTCCTTCGGCGCTGGCGAGGAATCCTACCTCGGCCGGCGACGGAGGCGAATCACCACCTCGCTACCCACTGCGTTCCCTCCCTGTCTCCCGACGGCTTCTGTTCTCCCCTCTGCGTACTCCCTCTAGGCGGCGCCGTATCAGGAAGAGGGCCCAAGGCCCTGCTGGGATCAGTCTTTTGGAGCAAAGCCATCTCAATCTAAGAGCCCAGCTGAGTTTCTGTAAATTTGAAATTCCTAGACCGCCCAGTTCTTTTGGCCTCTGAACCTTTTCCCAGGCAACCAGACAATGGCCACCTTTGACGTCTTTCCTTCCTCTCCAAAGAAAGCCCCTTCTGATCTTATCAATCGCTTTAATTGCCCACCGTGGGATTTCTACTGCCTTGCTGAAGTAAACGGTCATGGCTGTAAGAACGAACTGAACTTGAATTACTCTTCCGACTCTTGTCATCAATTCTGCTTTCCAACCTGGGAGTTGGTCTGCTATTTTATCGATCAAAATCTGAATTTGGGCCTTTGACAGTTTCTTGAGAGAAAGAGGGATGCCAAGGTATTTACAGGGAAAGTCTTCCATCAAGCAAGGAAGGTTCTCCTGAATCAACTCCCTCTCCTCAGTATTACACTGAATTGGGAAGACACTGCTTTTCTGCACATTTGTTTGAAGTCCTGAGGGATCTCCAAAGAGAGATAGGATGTCGAGAGTTATTCTAATATCACCCACTGTTGGCCGCAGGAAGATAACCACATCATCTGCATAGATTGGGATTCTATGGTGTAGGGTCCGAGATGACAGTGGCTGCAGGAAGCCGTCATTTGAGGCTTTATTTATCATCAGACAAAGGACATCCATTACAAAGATGAAAAGCATCGGAGACAAAGCGTCCCCTTGTCTCAAACCACGACGCAGCCGAATTACCTCCCCTGGTACATCATTGAGTAGAATTTGTGTTGACGAGGTTGACAACAGGCCACTGATAATGTCGCACCAAACTGGACCAAAGCCCATCTTCCTCGAAACCTCCAAGAGAAAAGGCCAGGACACCGAGTCAAAAGCTTTGGAGATGTCAAGCTTGAGAAGGGCACGAGGTTGCTTCTGTTGATGGAGAAACCTGGCCGTTTGCTGTACCAACATGAAGTTGTCCTGTATAAACCGCCCTTTTATAAAAGCACTTTGGTTTGGGGAGACAAGTGAATCCAGCTTGGAGGCCAGCCTATTTGCCAGGATTTTGGTGATTAACTTGGCCACACTATGCACTAGACTTATGGGTCTATAGTCCTTGACATTGAGTGCCTCCTCTTTTTTCGGAAGGAGAGTGATATAAGCATTGTTTAGGAGCCAGAAATTCCTGAATTTTCTGCTCCACACGGCTGACACAGCAGCCATAAGATCTTCCTTTATAATGGGCCAACAAGCCTTATAAAACCTTCCTGTAAAACCATCCGGACCCGGTGCCTTGTCTGAAGGGAGTTGTTTGATAGTATTCCATACCTCTGCTTCAGAAATGGGAATATCTAGTGTATGGAGATCATGGGCAGCTAAGCCCAATTCCTCCAAGTTAACTGTACGACTTCTGTCCACATTTTTACCAAGCAGGTTGTTGAAGAAATCATAAATAATTTCCTCCTTGTCAGTGTGGCTGGTGAGTATCTGACCATTTGACAGAAATTTGCTTATGAAATTTTTCTTCTTTAGATGCCTAGCATGAATGTGGAACAGGGTTGTGTTTGCATCCCCCTCCCTAAGCCAGTTGATCCTAGAGCGATTCCTGGCAATTGTCCGCTGCAGAGATGCAAGAACAAGGGAGTGCTTCTTCAGACAATTTTTCAACCAAGTTTCAGGGGCCGAGAGCACCCTACTGTCCTGGGCAATCTCAAGCTGATGCAGAATTTCCTTGGCAAGGGCCAGTTGAGATTTGACATGACCAATGTTTTTCTGACTCCAACCCTGTAATTTCCTTGCTGTAGCTTTTAGCTTGGATGACAAGGTTTCCATCGGACAGGAGCGCCTGGGCACAGACGACCACGCAAGCTCCACTGTCTCCTGAAACCCGTCTAAGGTTGGCCAAAAAGGTTCAAAATGGAATCTTCTTCTCCCAGCAGCACGGTCACCAAGACCCAGGATTAAAGGGCAGTGGTCAGAATCACTCGAGGCTGCGCTTTGAAGCAGACAGTTGGGGAACAAACCCTCCCAATCTACCGTGCACAATACTCTGTCCAACCTGACTAGAGTGTGCGCTTCCTGTCCATTGGACCAGGTAAATTTTCTGCCATGCATGAAAACCTCCTTGAGTGCAAGATCATCAATTAGACGTTTAAATCTGCCCATCATTGCTCGGTTCAGGTTGGAGTTGTTCTTATCTTCAGCTTTATAAATCAGATTGAAGTCGCCCATCACTACCCAAGGGCCCAGACAGGAGCTACGAATGTCATGGAGTTCTTGCAGGAAAGCAATTTTATTTTCATCACCTTGGGGACCATAAACACAGGTCAGCCACCAGGATTGTAGGTTACCATTGCAAAATTTAACTGAAACACTGTAGGTGTCAATTCTATAGCTGATTGGTTGTTCAATTCTTTGTCTCCACCCCAACAGGATACCTCCACTGGCACCAACAGCAGGGACCTCTACACAACCTCCAAATTCGGAACCGAAGATCGACATCAAGGCACTTTGCGAAACGGAAGACATCTTTGTTTCTTGGAGGCACAGGATATCAGCCCGAGATGAACTCAACATGTCACGTACTGCATCTTGCCGGGACATGGAGTTCAAGCCCCGAACGTTCCAACAGAGAATGTTTGCTGGTAACATTTAATCAACATCAGGACAACACGACCGAGAAAGGACAGAAGAGCAACACTCAGTCGCCTGTGGGAAACTCAAGTCCTCCACAGGGGGAGGACCAGCCAAACAAAGCAGCCAAAGCCTTGATGTGAGAACTCGATAGGTCCCGCGCGAAAAGCTTACTGTACTCATCTGTAGCCTCCTGACTAAGGCCTTCGTTGCTCCCAATGATGCCAAGAGATCGTATAGCTTGTTTCTTGATCCTGTTCGGTTCTGGCAAAGCTTCAAATTCGACTTGTGCCCCAGCGACCCTACGGCTGCGTCGAGGCAGTGAGTTTGAGGGTGGGGGCTGCTGTCTCCTTCTGCGGGTACTAGGCGTTGGAGTTGAGAGCAACATTTGTGTAGGTTTTGACAGCTGTTCAATGAAGGTGCTGTGATCTTTCAGATCAGAAGCCGCCAGGGCACAGGGAACATTGGCTTCCTGCTGTTGATCCTTGTTCAAACGCTTTCTGTAGTACACCAAGGTGTTGTCCATGGTCGGCCCATTCAGACCAGCTGCCAGGGGTAGGTCACAAGCTGGGCCGTCAGCACCTTGTTGGGTGTTCGACTCCATGTCCAGGAGGGCAGAGCCATGCGCCTCAACTGGCCGAGACGAAATTGGCCCATCCTCCAATGCATTCGGCCCAGCCATCAGGGGGAGATTGCACGTCGGGCCGTCGACACCCTGGTGAATGGTCGTTCAGGGCCCAGGAGGGCAGTGCAGCGCACCTCAACTGGCTGAGACAAGAAAGGCCCATCTAACAACGTAGGCAGCCCAACAGAAGATCCGTTGCGCGAAACGTCCCCCAAGGAGCGCGAAGGCGGCTCCCGGGAACCCACGTAGCACGCGTCGTCAGGGGAGCTGGGCCACGCCGCCTCGGGTTCGAAGAGTAGCGCCCCCTTATCATGGTCCTTCACGCCAGCCGAGAAGCCACGAGGCGGTTGAGTATCGCCGGGCGCCTCGGGTTCGCAGATCGCCGCCTTCTCACCAATGGCAGCCAGGTCGACCCCGCCGCGAGGCGGTTGGGTTACGCGGGCCGCCTCGGGAGCGTGCGTCGCCATCTTCGCACCAATGGCGGCCAGGTCCGCGTGACCAGTGGGCCCCAGCCGAGAATGAACCGGCCCGCGCGGGCCACCAGCCGCCGCAGTCGAACTGTTGCTGGGACCACCTGCCGGGGCATCCTCCGGATGTACAGGCCGGTGCCGCCATCTTCTACGACGCCGCCCGCCCGCCGCCGGAGGCGAAGGAGGAGGGTCCTCCGGGCCATCCGAAAGGGGCGGCGAGGCCGCAGTGATCGAGATGGGGTAGGACAAGGCACGCACGATCTCGAGCCCCTCATCAGAGGCGAACATCGGTTCCTCTTTTAATGTTTTTAGTATATAGATAAGCAACTCTCCTACGTGTTCGAGAAAAAAAAATCTAAGTAACCAGAATCACACAAGGATTATACAAACAAGAACTCCCCATAGATATCATCCTAAACATAGCAAAGATCAATTGAGTAATTTTACCTGAAAGCCTAAGGAGATGAGATCTTTCTCTGATGCATCCGAAACCGCCCTGCAAGAAAAGATGAATGTAACAGCCAGTAAATGTCAAATAAAAACATAAACTGTAATTCATGAATGAATAGCGGTGCCACCTTAACATATGAAGAATGCTAGGCCAGCTATACGACAACTTTTCTCCGTGTCTCTGAAACAATACAGGTAAGGTATTGTCTGACGGACATAATGCAAAGCATATAGAACAAAATAAGTACCTCAAGAACATGCAAAAGAATCTTTAGTGCACCCATTTGAACGTCAACATTCTTGTTAGTAGAATAGAGGATCACCAATGGAGATAAAACTGCATACTCAAATGATACAGTTTCACTTTCTTTGACCAACTAGCAAGCACAGGAACAGGACGGTCAGAGAAATTGCACAAGCAAAGAAAACAGCAGAGTAAAACTATTGAGCCCTTACTTGGCTTTCTTGAAACTGATGAGGTGCTGAACTGATGCCCTGAAATTTTTCAGAACCCACCACCGAACAAATTGATTGATCCAATGAATCCAGTGCCATACTTCGTAATTGTGGGTTGGAGGAACTGGCAAGCTGCAAGTGTTGCCATCACCAAGACCATCATGGTGTAGCATAAACATAAAGAGAACACCAGTGAATAAAAAGACACTTTTACCTCAAGATGGTGAGCAGTGATTTGATCCCATATCCGTTCAACTCCTGAACAATAAATAACAAAAATAATTAATAGCAGGACCCAACAAAATCATTTTACTAACCCCAATGTTCATCCATTGACATAAAGTATGTCGTGAAGTAGTAAATTGCTACGCCAATATCTCATGAATGAATGGTATGCTCATCAAATACTACTGATGCTGTAGATTGACACAAACATCTGATGACCTCAATGCTACACCCAACAGACAAGTATGAAATGTCCCACAAGCCCAAAATATAGATGATACCAACTGCAAATTATGCTTGTCATTTAAAATTCGATATTCAGGAATCCAGCAGATTCAACTGTTCAGTTTAGTAAATACATCTCAAGGCTATCCGCAATGGTGTCCCCTATATTTCATCCTTATAAACATATTTGCAGGGTCCAAAAATTTAGATCCCCTAAATCATATTTTCCTGCAACGGTATCCTCCATACTAAATCCTCTATACACTTTTCTCCCCACCCCCCACCCCCCTGGCAACCCCACCCGTCTGGCCGTCTCCCTCTGCTATGCACTCCAGCAAGATGCGCCTGACCGCCGCGTGCCGTTGCCCCCGCTGCGGGCTCGTGCTGCCGTGCCTGCGCACAGCTGCTCCGTCTCTGTGCTCGCGCACGTTCGCCCGTCCCCACTCCACGTGCCTGCTCACCGCCGCCGCTGCTGCTCGCGCCTACCCACGTTCGCCTCCGCCGGCGCCACTGGCCTCCACTGCTGGTGCCGCAAGCCGCCGGAGCCCACTGCCACAGCACTCGTCTGCGCATGGATTCCACTGCCGCATCCTCTACCGCTGCCGGCTTGCTCGGCGGGTGCGCGGCGCCGTGGCCTGCCTCCATGCTCCCGCCGACGTTCTTTGAGGGCAGTAGCTGGAGACGCCGCGCACTAAGGAAGTCTCTCCCATGGCGTACCTGCCGCTGCTGGAGGCCGCCAGACGCACCCGCTACGCGCCCTTGCAGGGCACCGCCGCTGGAGGCAGCCACACCCGCGCAGCCGACGACCAGGCTCCTGCCGTCATGGGACGTGCCCTCCCCGCGACCAACCGTGCCCTGTGCTGCCGCAGCCGACCCAAGCCGTCATGGCCGACAGAGGGTGTGCAACCCGCGCCGCCACGGCCGATGTCGCCCCTGCCGCCGCAGACGAACCACGCCTCATCCGCCGACCATGGCACAGGGACCTGCGGATCAACGGATCTAGAATGCAACTGGCGCTCATGGCGAAGCGCATCCTCATCCGCCATCGCTCGCGACGACAGAGGCGACACCGGCGCACGGATCCTCCGCGCCGGCTAAAGCTACTCCAGCATGTGGCCGGAGCTCCTCATCGTCGTCGTCCCTTCGTGCACTATGCAGCCGAAGCTCCTCTGTCGTTCGCCGCAGCGCCCGCTCACCTCGCCTCCCTATGGCATCGGGTCGCCACCCGCCCTCCTGTGCATGGCGCCGCTGGCCACCGGTGCTCAGCCGTCCAACAGCGCATTGCATCCGTGATGGTGCTCGTCCCCCCCCCCCCCCCCCCCCCCCCCCGGTATTTGGGGGATGAAGTGGAGGCCCTGGATGATATAGGATGATTGGATGATATATGGGGTGCTGCTGCAGACCTTTTTTTTTGGTTTCTGTCCGGTAATGTGCGGGTCCAGAACGCTATCCAGGACACCGCTGCTACCAGCCTAAATATAAATATATACAAGACAAAGTTCAAGTTGTCACTGTTGAAAAGGCATATGTTTGCAGTATTTATACCTGATCGAACTTATCAGAGCACGAAAGACCGTAACTGATTCATATAGGTTATTTTATCCACAAGAATGCTCCAAGTAAAGAAAGCACCTACGATGCAGATTGTTGACAAGTATCGATGTCATGCGCTCCACTGAAAATGAAATGCTCCCAATCTGCTGGCTTGACAATTGAAAACTTCCAGATATGTGCTGACTTGACAATTGGTGCAATGCAGACAGAAGTGACTTCACTGCAGCTATGTTCATCAAGGCTGAACTTTCAAACAGCTTCCTCCCGCAAAAACAAAAAAAGAAAGAAAACAAAGTTCAGTTTAGCACTACAAAACTGCGAAAACATGAAAAGCAGCAATTCCAGAAAAAAATCTACAACAATGAAACAAAATGCATTTTAGCACATGGGCAATGTGGTTAAGAGATAAAAAATAAAACATTGAAAGAAGAAAGAAATAAATAGAATGTTTCCCTCCTGACCTGAGAATTTAAAGAAGACAGAATATGGAAGTCACTGTATTGTCCGGATGTGTCTCTTGAAAGTCTTGAAACAGAAACCGATACTTCCTGTCAGAGAAACTGGTAGTGTCAACTAAATGATAGTAACATAAAGTAGATACAGAAAACACCGTATTATTTTTGGTAATAATAGTTTAGCAACAAAGAAGAGTATGTCAACTTCTGAAAAACATGATTCGTCAACGAACATGGTGAGTAAATTTGGACAAAGACTGTAACCTGAGTGGAAGCATGCGGAGAATGGATAACTCTATCAAGTGCTGAAAGTGTCTCCAATACCTACAGTTCTGAGGATAAGAAACCTAGCAGTAACTCATTCAATTTAATTATCTAAAAATAGTGCACTTAATCTAACTCTCTGCTTACCAGAACCCAGGAAGGACCGAGGACATTGTGCAATCGATGTGCAACATTAAAAAGTGTCCTTAGAGCCTGAATTCAGAATGAAATAAGTGTAAATATATGTGATAAGGCAAGCGATCAATACAGGTGTAAGCGAAATCATGCTTCTTTCCTACTTGCCTGCACATTTTTTGGTGTAAGAATAATTTTATCACGCTGATCCATTGAAGTTTCTGGCCTCTTTGATCCAGGAGAGTGCAAAATACTGGCATATATATGAAAAGAAAATAAGAATTGGTGTGAAATAATTCCACAAAGCCCATGAATAGAAGATGCAGCAGAAAGCTTTAGGAATAGCTGAAGTACTCAATGTAAGTAATGCCATCACATGAGATATCAATGCCCGAAATCCTCAGAATTTGGAGGACAACATTAGCAAAGACGTAATCTGTTTTTTAATACTTTATAGTATAATTATAATTATTAGTTCAACACCACTGTAGTCATTTAAGCTATCATTTTCGACATAGCAATTGTCAAAATACTACTGCCACAGAAATAAACAAGAAAAAAATACATTATCCTCTGAGGTTATTAGTTATGCCTGATATGAGACAAGATATTTGGCTATATGCATAATAATGTTCTAGGAAACAGGACACCAGTGGCATACCTTCTCTTCTCTCCTTCATTTGGGTTATTGATTGTAAACTTGCAAAGTGATGCTAGGAAAGAGTTTAAGGGCTCTATAGCACGGAGAACTCCACAAGCCTGAAAGAGTATGCATCCCGCATTCTGATTGTCAAAGCAGTTAACTCACTACAAAGGATGCAAGATGGATAAAACAGAAAAGCAACAGAAGGCCAGTAGCCCCTAAGCCAAGGGATACTGTTATTATCTAAGGCTGTCTCCAACGGCCTACCCATCCCACTAACAATTCCATTCCTCATTTCAAACTCCACACCTACTACAGTGCTGCTACAGTGCGAAATTTTGCACATGCACGTCCATTTGCACAGTTCGCTGCGGGTAGCCTAAGTGGACTCGAGAAAGGCAATTTTTAAAAGGTTTTGATGCATCAACAGATTATACCTGAGTGAATGCCTGGTATCCTTTCAATATCTCTAGTATTATAGCTTCCCCTTGTGACCTGTTAATAGATTACCCATAACCATAAGAACAGGAAATTATATCATATAGTAGTAAAACTTGTAGGAAGGTACGTGCAAGTTTAAAGTTTGACCTGACCTCATCAAAACAAGTGACAATGAGTCAAGGATGGTTAACCATGTTGAATTGACCATGGCCACACAAAGGAGGGCCAACTGCCCACTACATTCCATAGTATTTGATTCACACTTTGGTGATTCAAGCTAAAAAGAAACATAAAAATATTAACTTTAAATTCCCAGATCCATTATTTTATTCATAAGATTATCTCTTCTTAGTTCTTACCTCACCAACATCTAGAGCTTCATCAGTCAAAGTGGCAATAGTGAAAACTACACCTAAGAGGCCTTCAAGGGCCAGAGTGATAGTATGTGCTTCGCTAGCAACCAAAACAGCAGCATTTGATGCATCATTATCCATACTCCACTCAATCCCTGTGTACAATAGTTGCCATATAAGGAGTTAGATAAAATCTGAATAAACAAAACAATAAGCTCAGAGCAAGTAACTTAACACCAGTCTTTTTAACTTTAGAGAGTACCTTTAGCTTTACTACTGAACATTCCAGCAACAGCCGCTAGAGTCTCTTCGCTTGCATCTGAAGCCTATAAGAGAAACATTTCTAGTTAAAGGAATAACAATGTATGATTCTTAAATATGATTGATATGGCTTATTTATTGGATAGTAAAAGTAGAAGATACAGTTAGGCTCACCCTCCTTGAGGCTCTGAGCAACTTATCTATTTATGCCTAGACTATGCACCGACCCCATTGATATACACCAACCTAAGAGACTTAACTAATCTTTCTATTTATCTAAAAAAACCAACAAACTTAGCTACTGCTGTTGTTTTGGAAGCCAGCCTTCTCCCTATTCCTTCTCCTATATGTTTCGCCCACAAAAGCATCCACAGAACATTCTCACTCTTGGCCTCTTTTTGAAACAGCTTGTCCTCAAGCAGGTAGTCTGAATATGTCTCACAGAAGTTGTACAAGTTGCATCAGCAGCATCACGACCAGTATATTTCAGTATTTCACCAACAGTTCCCAATCTGGTCCAGGAACCACATGACCCCAGTTGAGGGGCGGCAATGTAGGGGGCGCATCAGGCAGAGCATTGGTATAGTGCTTCAAGAAGGCCACATGGACAACATTGTGGATCTTGGCACTCTCCGGCAAACAAAGACACGATAGGCCACTGGTCCAAACTAAGTTTCACCTAGAATGGGCCATAGTAGCGAGGGGCCAGCTTGGAGCTGGCACCCATAGTGATGTCGCCGGAGGTCCTCTGATTCAAATGTAACTATACCCAGTACCCCACACTGAATGTAGTGCCGCAGCACAAACGGTGATGGATCTCCTTCACATGCTCCTCGGCATGCAGCAGGCGTTCTATATTTTTTTGTAAGGAAGATGTCCCATCCTGAAGCTGCTTGTTCACCGCTACCACCCGTGCTAGACCCGGCTGATAGCTCCTCAGTGTTGGTGGTGAGCAATACTCTGCCCATGTCAGCCATCTCAGCTAGCTCCAGGGTCTGTCGCCAGTCAAACAACGGAGGTAGACACCATGGACCCAGTTGGTCACCTCCAACTGATGCGTCTATCTGTGGATGGAACACCAAGCTCAGAGCCTCAGACGTAGAGTGACACCTGCCACCTTGAAGACCTTGGTGTTGGAGGCCGACGAATCCTTGAACTTGCAAGTCTGGTCTTGAATGGCCTGAGATTGCAGCTTGTTTACATAGACAGTGACGCGACTCTGATCAACCTGCAAGGTGGAGACTGAGTTGTCTAGGGTGCCAACCTTAGACACAAGGTTGGCAATTTTGCCCACGATCTTGTCAACAGACTCCTGGATGTCGGCGGCAGAGCGTACAGATCACACATGTAGCTGTCGACAGCAAACAAGGCACAGTCGGTGGAGGGACAGACAGGATCAGAGATGGCAAGTCGCCTAGTCTGATATCAGAGATGATATGGCTTATTTATTGTATAGGAGTAGCAGATACACTTAGGATTGCCTCTTGAGGATCTGAGAAACTAATCTATTTCAGCCAACCTAGATAATGTGCCGACCCCTTCATATAGGCCGGCACTAACCGAGTCAACTAATTTTGATAACTAGATGAATTTCCCGCACATTGTCGCGGGAATTTGAGTGCTACCTCGTGCATATGCCACGTAATAGTATTGTATGCATGTAACCATAAAAAATTGATGGAAGTTATAAATAGATGGCTTAGTAATGGTGACGTGGCATGCCACTAAGTGGGTCCCTTTGATGATGTGGCTTCATGCATGTCTAGAGATCTCATAGTGGAGTGCACATATTTAGAGATAGAAGATTATCTAAACAACCCAACTAACTTTGTTACTGCTGGTGTTGTGGATGCCATCCTTCTCTCAATTCCTTCTATATGTTTTGCCCACAAAAGCGTCCACAAGGATGAATTCGAATAAATGTATAACTAAAAAGGATGATATTCTTTTAAAGCAAGGGAACCAATACCACCTGAATAGTAGCCACCACCAAAGCAAGTGATCTAACCATGTTCTCCACGACATTAGTATTCACAGGATTCCTGGATTATTAACAGAAGAAAAAGGTATCCGCATAAGTTCTCCCAAAAAATGTACAAGTATAACATTGTGCCCAGATATAAAGCCTACAGATACTGACATGAACAACTTCCCAATAACCCTCAGCAGATAGATCTTCAGACAAATGAAAAGCATACAGCTGTTGATATCAAATATTACTCTTTTCAAACCCATGAAAGGTTTATGTGCATCCAATCACCAGAAGAAAATAAGGAACCTTAACAAGACATTTACACTATATTTCATCATACTGATTGTTAACAGATATAAATCTTTCTTAAGGCATATGCAACCTTTCATTAAGACCTAAAACATTCAAATATAAGAAACGACTTGCCAGGTCATCCATTGATTATCATATTGTTTTTTCATGAATGTGACGGAGACTTGCGTATCATTTTCATTAATAAGGAAAAAGGGCAAGTACAAAAAGGACACTACACTGTCAACACGATGCCTATGCACACAAACACAGGGGCGGAAACAGGCCCATGGCCACCCGGGCCATGGCCCGGGGCGCAGCCAAAATTTTTTTTTTGACCCCTTAGAATTTTGGCCCACTAAACTTCCAATGGCCCATGACCCCTTCGGCAGTTCAGCCCTCCCCGCGGCGACTCCCTGTGTCCTGCGCCTGCCCAGCGCGCCGCCATCGTTCACGCATCCGCGCGCCGCCACAGCTCCTCCCTGGCTCCCCTGTCCGACGCCGCCGGCCCGCGGATCACCTCGCCCCACATCGGACGCCGCCCTCCCAGCTCCCTGCTGCCACAAGCTTCTGACTCCGGCACTCCGCGACTCTTCTTCTGTCCTCTCCGGCCTCCGCGACTCCGTGCCGGACTCTTCTCTGCCCTGGCTCGGCGGCTCCCTGCCGTGCCAGCTGCCACGCCGGCCGCCCGGCCGTCGGCCTGCCCCCCAACAGGAGACACGCCGCGTCCGACGCGGCCAGCCGGCCCTCAGCTCGTTGCTCGGCGCGGCGACGCCCAGCGCCACCACGCTGGCTGACCACCAGTTGCCGGCTGCCCTGCTGCTTGCTCCCTGCTCCGGTGCTCCCCGATGGCTCAGTCCTCTACTCCATCTCCATCCGGTAATCCCGGCTGGCTGCCTGTTTGGCTCTCTGACTCTGTTATTCTGTTTGAGTATTTTACTGTTTGGGTGAGAAATTAAAATATCTAGTGAAGCTATTTGTTGTCTATATCCAATTTCATTTATGAAGATTGAAGATAGACGATGAAAAGGCCTGGGACACTAAGAGAAACATATTTATCACCATTGAAAATAAAAAGATATTAAGACACTATCAAAATATGAAAAATCGCAGAATTAATCTACCTCGTTCCAGTGGTATCTATAAAATCCTTGTTCTAAATTTACATTATCTTTGCTCCCCGTTTTAAGTATTTAATATATGTTTGTTTCATTTTCGTAGTAGGTTTTACTCTTGAATTTGGAACGATTATTGAACTATGTTTTTCTACCGTTTGTACTCTTTGAAACAGTGTTTTTTTCGGTATGCTTTTGTCACGACTTCATCACAATTTGGCCCGGGGTTTCGGCAAATCCTGGTTCCGCCACTGCACAAACACACCCAACATAAAATCCTAAAACTTTAATCGTTATATTCTACAGGATTGCATACATCTACTCATTCTAGCAAATAACAGAGAGAAGAAAAGATCTTTATGGCTCCAGCACCTGTTCTTTTACACATGGATCTCTAGAAAAAGTAATAAATCCTGAATTTCTATCCTACAAGATCAGTGTGATTAGCAAGTCTCCATCGAAAAGCTGTATAAAATCCATGAACTAGAAAAAAATGAACAAATTAAGCGACATTCAAGGATAGCGCTGTGGATATAAAACGTACATGTCAAATGTCTGAAACAGCAAACGCAGAGTGCAGGCTTCAACACAAAAACCCTGATAACCAAATAACAGGCAAGCATGTAAAGATTAATCATCAACAAGCATGAATCTCTATTGTAGCCAAGGAAACTTACCCTTAAAATTTCAAGAACAAGTATCTGGTGCCATAACGGCAAGTCCTGACGGGTAACTTTTACAAGCATATTAAGGAACACCTGTGAACAGAAACAGCTTAGAGCTTAGGTAAACTAACATAACTGGATAAATTTTTACTATGAGCACTCATATGATAATGAGCTACTTATTCCATATCCCAGTTAGTTGGTTTGAAGTGTTACACACATACTCCCTCTGTCCCAAATTGTAAGGGGTTCTAACCCTCACTTATCCGCTCAAGTTCATATGGATCGTGATTCATGATGAATCTAGGCACATGCATGGAAAATTGCATGAATCTATCTATTCAAAGCCTAGAACCTCTTACTGTTTGGGACGAGGGACTAGTACTAGCTAGCAATTTAAACCTACATGCAAAGTAAAATGTGGTACTATAGGAACTAATGATGATTGCGATACAAAATTAAGCACCTTAAGTTAGCAAAACTTTCAAAAGATCCCTTGAATCATTCAATTTAGACATAATTTTGTATTGCAGTCAGCATTAGTCTGTTCTCGTTCTGCTACTTTAAATCTTGAGTTCCTAAATATGTTGAACCTAAATAGCTAGTCCCATGATTAGTTTAGTCTTAAGTTTTATAATACACTCATTAATTGCCATCATAGTCAGCTAAAGCTTTTGGTTAGACTCGACATTGAATAATGAGTACAGGGATTGGGAGACATGAAGGTGGGCAAAACAATACCTCACTTTCAGTAACAAGTGAAGAGCTGTAGAGTCTGATAACATGAGAAACCAGACGCAAAACTAAACGACGGAAAGAAGGCTCCCCTGCTTCACCTTCAAGCTGAAGAAAAAACAAAAAAAAAACAGATCAGATTTCTATTGCTGCATTGTGGAATCTATTAGATAAATTTAGTGATTCCAGTATGATGTTTTCAATTACGTAAACGATGCTTCCAATTACGTGTAACATCCAAAATTACAAATTAATAGGTAAATTTGAATGTTAGATATGTTTTTTGTATTTTCCCAGTTCTATGAGGGGTTTTGTGCATATTTCCTAATACCTATATATATTCCGGCCTAAAGCCCTCATATTGAATACAAGTGCTATTCATAACATCGAAAAGTCTTTGCAATGCCAAACAGAGAGAAGAAACAAGAAGATCGCATCAAACTAGTAAGGCGAGGATTCACTGCTGCGCTTTATTTTCTGGATCACGCGAGAGAGCTGTGGGTCTTTGTATTAAAGAAGATAAAGGGGTAGAGAACCCTGAGTACACACTCACCCCCACACCCTTAGTTCTTAACGTACATGTGCGCCTATTATAAAGAAGGATGACCAGAAAACAAAGAAAATCCTACACAATCGGCCTAGGTGCAACCAAGCGGGAGAGCCTCAAGCACCAGCCATACACCAAATCTGAGCCTCTTCAGCAGGAACAAGAATGATTGCTATATTCGGCAATGCACGGTCGAAGACATTGGCTCATGTGCTTTCAAAGTGTCCAAGCTCTCCAAGAGCGATGACAGAATTGAGCCCCTTCCGATCCGTACCATTTGTTGCCTCGCTACCTCTACTCCACCACTCATCAAAAGACCTGTCTTCAGGTGAGGTTGGCAGAGATTGGAGTTCAAGACCCCTCAGCAAGCTGAACAAAAATATCTTGCAAAAACACATTCAATGAGGTGGTCGATTGTTTCCTCAACCTGGTCACAGGACAGTGAATCCAGGTGAGGCAAATCATTTTGCGCAAGATGGTCTACAGTCAAGCATTGACCCTTTCTAGTAACCTTCATAACCAGAATTAGCCAGACCCTTGCAGAAAGGCGCCGCGGGTGAGTAGACTCCACTTGAGGTTGCAGCTCTAGTGCTCCACCTCCGATAGGAGGTCCCAAATATCCAAAAAAAAAAAAATCATATAACAAATTAACAGCCAGTGCCCTTTGAATATACTGGACCCAAACATGGCCCGTCAATTATTCAAGTAAAATATACCGATTGGATTTTCTAATGGGTGTTAAAGGGTATAATAGTCAAGGGTATTATTGTAATCTCCTAGTCTGGGGTTTCTCTCATGTACTCTATATATAGTCCCATTGGGCCTCAATACAATCAATCTATTCGGCCTAAGAAAGTTTACTGCCCAAGGAAAGAGCCGCAGCTAGCTAATAGGTAAAAGATACTAATCTAGCTATTAGGCACAGGGATTACGCCATCAGCTTCTGTATATGAAGCTTGTGGTTGCGGTGATGCAGTCAAAATTTGAAACTGCAAATTAAGCATATTACTAAAGTCAAACTCCACATTTCAATGAACCTACCTCCACGTTAGTGCGGAGTGAAGTCATGAGAAGTGAGCAAATTTGATGGCGCAAGACCTGGCAGATTATCAAGAGGATCCAAAGTTACCAAAGAATGGATTAAATAAAAGGGTGATAAAAGGTTGTACTGAAACACAAACCTGCTGGTAAGATAACGACGCCCGAAATATAGCAACATACGTGGATAGCACAAACCTGGAACAAAACATGTCCAGATGAGGCTATCTTGTTCTATATGCATGTCCAGCATAACATTTACAGTGGACTTGTTCTATATGCATCTTCTTTACAATATATACAATCGAGATGTACCCTCAACTAAGTTAGAGCATTAGGATCAGGAATTATTAGTTCAACCCCTTCATAGCATCATGTCATTATATGGTAGCAAGTGAAAGATAAAATTCTTGCAAATTAAAGCATAACAAAACTTCCATTGTGGCACTTAAGAGAGCTCACTCAAGTATGTCAAGGGCAAATGTCCTATGCAGTGAATGAACACGAAGCCATGTAGCCTAGAGGAAAATAAGTCAGGAGTCACCCAAAAGATTATGTGAAGGAAAAAAACATTTCATGTCCTTATTTAGAGAAGAATAGAGAAGCTGCTATCAGAAATCGTTCGCACATACAGATCCACCTGCAGCAAGAGCTGTCAGGTCTTCAAGCAGACGGAGTCCAAGCTTTCCAACATCACTCAAATTCTCCTTCATTGTAGGCTCTCCAGAGTTGCTTGCTAGTGACCTATCATGTAAAGCAATCTGAATCAACAGAGCAAAAACAGAAAATGCAAAAGCAACACACAGAAAAATGGCATTAACATTCCTGCAGTACCTATCATGTATTTGAGTATAAATGACTTTTTGAATCTAGCTTAAAATGATTGAATGAATAAGCCATATCAATGCGAGTAAAATGCAGAGTTTGTCGTATTATTATTATCCATCGCAACTACAAGCCCATGACATAACTGCATAAATAAAGCAAATCAAGCAAGGTTCAGCTAAGAAGAATCAAGCAGAACACACATGCGGGGCAACTTTTTTATTAGTAGGTCACAAAAATGTTCATTGGGACAAGAAGCTTAAAAATGTGTGGTTTTGCATTTCAGGATAAAGTTTACCTACTTTGTCAAAATGTCAACTAGAAGCTAAGCGTTTCCTTAATAGCATAATCAATAAAGAAATATAGAGATTCTCTTTTTTAGTTTTCTTTTTCTTAGTCCCCTCTTGACTGTGTAACTGTAAAGGCTTTCTTTTCTATATAATCATTATAAAATATCACAGTATAGCTGATAACGGTAGAGATTCCCCTACAATATCTGATTAAAAAAAGAAGAAGATATGGGCAGAGTCTTACAGTGTGCGGCTGAAGCTATGAGTGACGTTATCAGCAACAGAGCTAACACGGGAACTGAGTCTTGCTGAAGAAGCTTTACCGGAGGGCAGTGATTCGGCACGAATAACATTATCAAAAACCAATGCCACTGCTTGTCTAAATGTAGCTGCTGCCGTACTAAATGAAAAATATGTGATTTAGGATATCACAGCAAGGAACTTGGAACCATCAAAACAACAGCACAGCAATGAGCTTACTTGCGGACACTGTCAGAAGATCGGCTGCTTTCAAGTAGGTAAAGGCATATTCCAAGAGCTTGAGACATGGTCTCCTGAAAGAAAAATAACCGTTCTACTGATAAGCCTACTGCTGGTTAAAACTTAACGTATTATGATGCTTCAAAGTACAAGCCAAAGAAATAATCCAAGAAGTTAATCATGCTAGTCAAGATATAAAAGCAATCCAAGAAGTAGCAAACAGATTGCACTACTTTTCTAACAATATTCATTCTAGAGCCAATTCAAACATATTGGACAAGAATGCACTACTTTGAAAACAATAAAATCTCATAATCCAACTTCCAACAGACTTCACTCGGAAAATGAAAAAGAAAAGTAACACAACTTACTTTTGAGAAAAAAGTAGCACTGCAAATAATCAGCATAAGAAATCCATAACAAAAATTAGCAGTGGTAAAAAGATGTGATGACTAATTGGCTGATGTCTTATGTTTACTATTTTGATAGATAGAAATCTCGTGTATTCTTAGGTTAGTTAAACAGATGACATATAAGAAACCTTATGTACAAAAGAAAAAAAATTATAACCAATGATAGTTGATACCTCACTTTCAGGATGAAGATGTGATTGAAAGAGAATCAACATTGTTTGCAAAGTCTTTAGTTGAACAATGTCATCTGTCATCTCTGCGTGCTGCAACAAAACAAATATCAGAATTCAGAAACACCATGAGTTCAATGTTGCAGCTAACTACAGATGATTACGGAAATCAAATTTTATAAAAAAAGTATTTTATTGTGCACAGAAGAAAGCAATAAAGAAGGTTCCAAAACAAAAGGAAACAGGTATAAACTTCTAGTTTTACAAGTGTAGGTTCGGAATTATTATGCCTGTGAAAAATGTTCTCAAATTCAAATCGGAATAACAGTAAGTAGCATGACAAAAACGGACCAGACAAGGAGAATTAGGTGGCATTGTTAATAAGAACAATAATAGGCATCCAAATTCGAGACAAAGAGGACTCAAACCTGGGTGGTCGGGGTGTACACCCACACCTCCCTCCAACTAAGCTCGGTTCATAAATGGCATCAGTCAAAAGATAATACATAATATCATGTTTGATTTGCACATTCATCTAAGACAAAAATTTAAAACAAAAGTATTGAGACGTTGGCAGGTCAAAAGGTAAATAAGAAGGAAAGAACTCACATCCTTCAAAGCCGCTAGTATATCCTTCAATGCAGATGATGCCACAGCACCATGTGATATAAGCTTTTGCAAACAGGACAGTCCTATGACACTCAACTTCACTGACTTAACACTGCATGCCATCAGAATCATCCGCAGTATATCTTCATTCTGAGCTATCTCACTTGGTCCAGATAGAGACCGGAGCTTCAAGACCAAAAAAATGAAAGTAGATGTCTTCTCAGTAAACAAGTAGCACAGTACTTATACCGCATATGATCTACCATTACTGAGAATGCATGGAAGGTCATAAGTTTTTGAAAAATTAAAATATATAATAAAAAACTAATCACTATACATTGTTTGGCCATGGCTTTATCTGGACAGAGAGAGAAAGAGAGAGACCCTTGATACTATAAAGATCAAAAAAAAACTTGGAAGCCAATTTTTATGGGTTAGATGAATATGCTTGACCATTGCAAAAATAACATGCGTTAGAGAGACTCATCCCAAATGGACATGGAATAAAGCCAGTAATGCTGGCATGAGTTTCCATAGGTTTAAACTATCCATTAAAAAGCACAAAAATGGATATGGACAAAGTTCAAGTGCACAATCAGATGGTAACTAAAAGTTTAAACAAATTGGAGCCAGATTATATTATGGTTAAACAATAATTCTTAAGCATTATTTGCTGAAGATTTGGACAGCGAAGGGTATGGCCACGTTCCGGACATCCAACCTTACAGATAGAAGTTCTCAAAACTCAAAAGCACCAGAAATTTAAACTCCTCCATTCCATATAATTTAAGAGGTATAGTTTAGAATTGCAAATGAGCGATGGAACACATGGCTACTAGCCTACTGCATAATAAACCCTTCAGGCTGAAGGAGTTCCTCCAGCTCCATGTGGTTTATTTTTTGTTTGAGCATATGATGCATACACTTCTGATAAAACTGTGGAAAACAGTGGGCATATGGTACGATATAGAGATTTTCCACACTCCAATCATAGAAAAGTCACAAAATAGTTCCAACTTCCAAGCAGGGGCGGATACAGGACCGGGCTGGGGGGCTGCAGCCCCAGTCCCACACAAGTAACATTAGGTAGTCCGTAGTCTACACACTGGCCTGCTGCCTGCCGCTGGCCTGTTGTCTGGCTGCTGATTGTACTCCGAGTCTCCGAAGTCTGAACGGCACTGCATCTGCCACAATCCCAACCCCAGACCGGCTGGTTGCTATGCTCTGTAGCTCATTATTGGCTCAGTGCCTTGGTATGCAGCTGCTATTTGCATTTTTCAGTTTAACCACCGTACTACACCGATTTGTTGTAGATCAGTTTCAGAAAAATAATTTCAGTTGCGTACCATAGGATGCAGGGTGCTGGGATAGATAGGTTTTTGAAGAGAAAAGAAGTTTAGAAAAATAGTGCTGAGAGGCTTAAAAAGCAACAAAAACCCTCAAAACCATTCATCATTGTAGAGATTCTATACCCGCCTAGTGCACAGACTTGTCTAAGACTAGCCGTTAAGTTTTCTTAACCACGAGGTACAGATTAAAATCCCACTAATCAGAGGTTCCAACCGTTTAAGTAAATTTGGAGGAATCCACTCCCATATCACTAATCGCAACAAGCGTTACCGCAGAACAAACTAGAACTAGAGTGAAGAAAATCAAAATAAACGCTTTCAAATAGTAATATTTACCTGTCAAAACGATCGGATACTACTTCCGCCGCTAAATGGATCCGGAACGGGCGAGCGCGCGACAGGAACGCGAAATGAGTGGCGGCTTCATAGTAACTGGCGAAGAGGGCATAGGCCAGGAGAGGCGTACCTTGAGTATAGCGTGCTCGGCGGCGTCCTTGACAGCGGGGTGGCGGCGGCGCGCCTCGGCAGAGAGAGCGCGCAGATCGGCCTCCAGCGCCGCCATGGAGGCCATCTCCGCCTCCGCTCTGCTCCTCTGGCGCAGCAGGGAATCGATGGCAGGACTAGGGGTTGTGGTTTGACCTTGCGTTCTCGCCGGGATCGGGAGCGGGAGGCCGCGCGGGACGGGTATTGGTGTCTGGTGAGATCTGAGGAGACACGGGGACGACGACGAAGATTTAGGCGAAGCTGAGCTCGATGCTACCTGCCTTCTTTCGCGGGAAGAAGGCCGCCACACCGTTCGTTCTGGATCTGTGGTTGGATGAGCACGTTGGTCTGTAAATGAGGTCACCCTAACAGCCGGTTCAAAAAAGAGACAAATAAAAGGGTCTTAGTAGATAGAGACGTAGCTTCTAATTTAATGGACTACTGGATGATGTGGGTAATTTGCATGTTGAAATAAATGGATTCAGTGATTGTTAGCGGGTTTTATTTATAAAGGTTACATGGATATAAGAATGCTTAGCAAGACTGTGAAATTCTACCAAATGGTTGGTGTTTCTATTTTTGTAATGCCACATCTTGCATCGAAAATTTGAGCATTTGCACAATCGCAGCTGTAAAATGAGCAGTACAAACACAACATTGTCATCATGTGCTAACTCTATCCATGTTGACATCTTGTCTGCAGAAGCGAGAGCAACGGAGAGAGATTGAGCTCTCATGCAATTTAGGTTCAATGGTTTTGCATGGGTAGTCGCAAGACTTTGAAGGTGGCAATAGATGGCGGTGGGGAGAGGAAGATGACGAGTGGTGGCGGTGAGAGAAAGACGACGAGTTCACGCACCTCCTTCTAATTGCATGATTGTTCCAAGTCCCAAATACTACATACCAAGGCCTTGTTTGGGACCGCTTCGTACCAACTCCACTCTACAACTCTCCTATAGAGGAGCAACATCTGATTGGCTTACAAATTAGCTTTGGCATTAGGTAGAAAGTTTTAGCGGGAAATTTCTAGATAGCATGAGGCGTTGCCCTAGGTCCATGCTCCCATTGTAAGAGTGCCAGTGAATAGGAAGTCAACGATACTCCATGAACCCTGTTTGCATAACGATGCAACGGGAGTGTTAGTGACGAGTGGACACGAATGTTAGACTGAGTACAACAATTTGGTCCTCCATTTGGTCTCTATTGTTGTACTCGTGGTTCCACCGGTGCGCGTCAAGCGTCAAGCGCGGCGCTACAGGGGGCAGTAGTCACCACATATGATGTGTTTGGTTTGAGAAATTAAACCATCCTAGATGAAGTGATGCATTATGAGGTTTTGAGGAATCAAAATATCCTAGGTGAGATGGGGTGATTTTATGATCTTTTTTGTTGAATAGTCACATTTCTCATTATAGTACTAGGAAAAAGGTGGTAAACTCATTCAATTTCACAAATCAAAGAAAATTTTAAAAAAGTGAATGAATGGTAATCCACTCCTCGACCAAACACCCCCGAAAGGTTCAACGGTCGGCGGCTAGATAGGAACAGAGAAGACGAGAGGTGGGTACGGGGCAGCGCTGAGTAATTTCCACAATTCTGCAAGGGAGTGTTTACTTGCAAAACTAGAAGCAGAGCTGAACCTTATTGCATTAATTAATGCAAATGAGAATTATCGAATAATGGAATCCATACACCGATTTTTCTCAGTACACTTTGTTTTCCTCACACAATAACTTAGCATTTCCAGAGCCCCGGAAACGTGGACTTTGCTTCCACTAAACAAAATGCAATGACATGATGATACGCTATACACAATGGGTTCTCAGGTTGACGCCTCCGATGGAGGCTACAAGGTGTCTACTCTTGCACAGCAGTCAGGAGCGAAGCAAAACATGCTGATGCAAAACATTTGACGCCATCGGCGCCTGCACCGCCACTAGCCGCACCACATCCTCCTGGTCTGCTTATTGGTTGGTTGCTTTCCACCTTCCTGATCTTTCTTTAGCTCCTAATCTGTCCATGGTAAGGTGGTTCATCTTGATCAGTTTACCTACGCACACAGAGTAACAGAGAGCAGCAACAAAAATTGCTGATTTTCCCCATATCTACTCATTGAATATGCTCTCTCCCAATTTGGGATGCAGTGCCGGGCAAGCCTCATGACACTGTCCGGCCATAGCATATTGAAGCAATGTAAAGGTTCTTGGCCCATTTCTCCTGCAAAAGACACAAAGTATACTGTCAGCTTTAGATGGGTGAGTCTGAGTCCCTGCTTCACGGTAAGTATGACAAGTCGAGACAAAGTCACAGCAACTCTTGACATTCTGAATATAAACAAATCATTATGATTTGGCTGTGTAATCAACACTATATAATCATACCTTCACATGGTTGCTTGGAAAAGCAGAAGTTCTAAGAGTTTCTTGTGTCTCGTCCATCAACTTTCTTTTGGGTATACTCAATATAAAGGCAGCCTGATCGCCAGTGGCTGCTGTAGAAGTTATCCTATACCCGTTCTCCCACCTTCGGTGGATACCTTCACTAGGATAAAGAAAATCCAATTCTACTACCTGCATTATATAACAGAGAAACAATAAATAATCAATATGATCTCAAATAGAAGCTACACATGCATCATGTATTCATGTTTAATATATATATCTTGTACAATGAATCAATTTGTTCATTTAAAAAACAGATAGTTTCAGATACCAACAGTTCTATAGCAGCATGCCCTAGCTGGCTAGGAATACCATTGCACAATATGCATTTTTTCTTGAATACACGAGAGAGCTGTGTATCATTTCATTATGTAGGAAAAAAAATACCAATTGCCACAATACCTGTTCAGAAAATCCAGAGTTCCTTGACATAACTACACCCCAGCGGCTTCCTGCAGTTGTCATTGAAGTAACATGAAAACCTTCTTTCCATTTCTTGTTGATCCACTTGTAGGGGAACGATTCACTAACTTTGTAGGACTGTTGAGTATAAGGAGTTCCTGCAAAGAGCAGACATGTTCAGAGTAGTGCAACTCATGTGGTCATTTCTCAACTGAAATGCACAAATAATCAATGCAGACAAGGCTAAGTGGAAGGCCACAGAAAAAAAGCCACATATGTTTTTTTTGCAAAGAAAAACAAGCCAGATATCTGAATATGAACCTCTAGCGAATCACAGAAACTGATTACTATCAGCCAAAAACTTGTGTTAATTGCACTTGCATCTAAAAGTATGAAAAGGCACATCTTAAATCAGTCTTTCGGGTAAAATACGGTTTGAGGCCCTGGTTAAGAATTACTCCCACTGGTCATTAATATATGACGTTTTTAGTTCAAAATAGGAGGTAGTATGACACATCAAACATCCATGTGATTTGCTTTTTTTTTTTTTATAAAATGTGATTTGCTTCTTGTGTGTATTATCAACGTTATCTTGTAAATATTTTAAAACAAGAAAGTACATAAGAATGTCGCCACCAGATCGTCCAGTTACATGGTGCAACGTTGACGAGTCAGCATGAGAACAGGTGTATCCAACCCAAAGATTTTTCATATACATGAAATGCAAGAACCCTCCAATACAGCATCAATCAGGACAGACCTTTTGACATGACCACCAAGGAACTCCCATTCGTTGCGCCAGCTATGGCACTGATGTAGTAGTTATTTTCCCATTGCTCCATAATCCAATCCTAAAATGCAGAAGGAAAGGGCAACTTGGAGCTTAAAGTGTACCTTCCTTAGAAAACCACTGTGCTTGAGAATTGAGACCATACCTTGTGAAGGAATATGGGTGAAAGTTCATAGACCTGTGATGTGAAACCAGTTCCTGCGTCCATAATGAGGGCCCAAAGATTCGCTGAAGAGGCTACTGAACTAATGTACAATCCATCCTCATTACCCTTCTCTATGTGTTGATGAAGTCTGGCGTCTGCCACATTGTAATGGTATCTGAAAGGGAAAAAAGGCATTTTAGAGCACAAATCTGTATAACTACATCAGGTGATATATTTAACTTATTGATTAACAGAAGAGTGTACTTGCATGGACAGAAGTCCACGCATAAACGTATAAACATTTATATTCTCCTTAAACCCTCGAAATGACATCCTACTGCCACAGTGCCACCAGCAATTTATGGCCACACCATACCACTTTGTATATAGATTTACTTAGTTATTCAGCACCACCATACACACAATGTCTAAATTGAAATTTGAGCACACCATGGCAACATCCACAATGCATACACCCTGCAAGCTTATTATTTACTTAGTTACCTCTGTTTCATGGGCCTTCTAGCGTTGTAAACTGAAATCCACTGATTTGCTGGGCTTCCAACTCGAACTTTCTTCTTTGGTTGCTCGTCGTCTTCTAGATTTACAAGTAATCTTCCACGTTTTTGTCCAGCCTATATATGAAAAAAACAATGTTAAAGTAATCCACATATCCAATAAGTGCAAGAATGAGCCAAAGCTATTGTATAACCAAAACAAGAAGTTCTGTTCAATGTCGTAAAAAATAAACCTTTAAAGCACCATCAATTCTAATAGGCCTCAAATGCTGGGGTTCAATCAATTCGTCGAAAAGGGAAATAAGCTTCGAGTAATTTGGTTCTTCATCAAATCTCATGTTTGTCACAGTCTCCAGGAAGAGTTTGAATGGAGGTGGGCAAAAACAGCATAACAGATCTGGAGAGGTAGCCATTTTCTTCTTGCAAACAAGAAAACTCTTGTTCTCGCCCTGCAAAAACAAAGCAGTATTAAAATAACAGCTCAATCTATATACAAATTCAGACATAAAAAGAACCTAGAAAGCAAATAAACAAGAATTGTGAATCCATCGGCAAAAGAAAGAGAGAATGGCTTCAAGATGTAAATATTACAAGTTAGTTTCACTCACTGAATATGAAAGTTTAAAGAACAGAATCAATAACCAGTAGAATGTTTTTATGCCATGATTCAACAAGCCCATGCAAAGAAAGATAGCAAACCTGATAGCCTTGCCACGGCAGCCTTCCTCTGAGAAGAAATATCAACGTATACGCTAATGATTCCAGATCGTCCCTTCTGCTACCGGTACGTCCTAAATGGGCATGGACACTAGCATATCTTATTGTACCCCTGTTAAGGAAGCAGCAAAGAAAGGTCAGTGCATTGAAAGGAAATGAAAACACATCATATGGTAAAAAAACAGACCTGAAAATATCAGGCTTCTGATCATAGTCAACATGTTGTCCAGATGGTCCTCCTTCCTTCCATCTAGATGCTGACAGCACAAATAGTAGGAATGAATACTTGTTAACTCAAATTTTGGATCAATGGTATATAGCAAATTTAAAATACGTGTCAAACATGGCTCACAGAAAGTTACAGATTAGTGTGACAAAATGGTTAAATCTTTAACTTTTGCAAGCAATATCTATCACAGGAGAAGTGCCATGACGTACCTAACCCAAGATCAATCAAAAAAAGTTTTTTCTCATCAGGAGATCCAGGTTGGCCAAGTAGAAAATTCTCAGGTTTCACATCTCCATGAACAAACCTGACAGAAATTTTCCAATAAATAGATAAATAAAATCGTTGACCCAGTAGGCCAAATAAAATCCAGTGAATACACTAGTTACCCTTTTGCGTGGAGTTTCTCAAGTATAGAAATTGCCTCTACAGCAATGCAAGCAACCATATTAGCTGTCATCCTGAATCAAATATTGTGATTATCAGTCAGTTGCTTAGAAAAACATGTCACAAAGAGATAGAACATAGTAATCTTACGTCTGCCCAAATGAGTTCCAAACGTCCCAAAGGCTAGGTCCTAGAATATCCATCACCTGGAATAATTGTACCTTTTAGTTCCGTCACTTATGTACTATGGACTCAAATTCAACTACATGTATATATAAGAACTAACCAGAACATAGTAATCCCCTTGCCGGCCTTTGTAATGAACCCATGGTACACCATAACACCCATTCAGAGCACTTGAAACACATGCACAGCAATAAATTAATATTAGTGGATAACTAGTACGATTTGTTCTCAAATGTAGTAATACTAATAACATGATATACTGCTTTCATATTTAACAGAATGCTGCCAAACAATGAAGAAATGGTACAGTTCCAACTTCCAATAGAAATGGAAGGAGCCATCATGTAACTTAGGCATTCATCATTATGTGTCAGTATAAAATGCAACTATGCAAGTCACGAGTTATTGAACCAAACACAAACCTATACGTTGGCCAAATCTGTGTCATCATGTTTCAAGGTGAATTTTTGGATAGCTTGTATGATATGATCCCTAAAATTCTTATGTGAGACTAATAGATGCACTCAGCTAATTATAGTGTAATTACCTATAAACTTGCCATTCATACGGAGGGCCATAATTGCAACCCTTACTGTTGCGGTGCTCAAATTTCAAAGCAACCTACAGCCGGTGAGCCATGTATCAGAATTACTTTCATAGATGAGGACATCCTTTATAAGACAACTAAGGGGAGAAGTTAGATATAAACCTCATAAGCATCAGGTCCAGTGCGCTCTGTTCCCCCAGAAACCCTTCTGCCAACGTATACTTGCCCAAAACCACCTTTGCCCAACTTCCGCTCTACCTTGTACTGCGGGGAATGACCTACTTGAACCTGTAAAAAATATTTATCATCACTGGGCGACCAAATATTCAAATTCAATTATACAATTGCAGCTCTAGATTTTGGCATCACTGGTTGTAGCTGTTAGTCCTTACGAGTTATCAGCATACTCCCTCCATCCCAGAATGAGTCATGTTTTAGAGATTCTTAGACAATTTAGCAAGGGTGAGCAAGGACGAATGTGCCCCTGATTAACATATCAATCTTTTCCTTATCTGGTATATACATGCACACATGCAGGTCACTTTTCTTTTTTAGGTTACTAATTTCTTATAACTTCAGTTATTATGGGACAAAATTTGAATCCTAAAACAAGCAATTATTATGCGATGGAGGCAATACATTACGAAAACGTAATCCCAAGAACCTGGAGTACATGGTTGCTTTAGCAAAACAGGCATTCGTTGGTAAGATTCTCATGTTTGAGTTTACATCTTTCAAGTTAAGAGGGGAAAGGCCCGAATTTGTGGTATAATTGGTTGTTTGCAACACTGGACCTTTTTTACTAGATGTAGATAGTGATTTCCAACGGTTACAGAGTGGTCAGGTACTCTCCTGCTTTAGAGTGCTCAAGAGCTGATGACAGAGCTGTGTTGTCTCTTATCTTTTACAGTAAGTCCTCCTTAGATCTCATAATACAGGCTTTACTATTTTGGATGTGAAAATATAATCTGGCCTAGGAAAATAGGTTTTAAGATGCTTACATCTGAAAAGGCCCATCTCGCCCCTAAATACAACTCGATTCACCTAGTCACCTAAAAAATTGGCCTGCACTTCACATTAGGGGCATGTTTGGTTTCTTTGCCCACCCTGCCTGGCCTTAAATAGTAATTGGACAACACAGTACGGTTGGTTCCCTTGCTTGGCTTGAATTAGGGCAAGCTGGGCAAGGATTTTGTAGCTTTTGAGGGAGACCCAAAATGTCTCTTCTCCAGCACCAAAGATTGTCTTGACCAACCTTGCCAAGCAAGGCTACTGGCAAGTACAAGAAGACACTTACAACTGAATCCATGTCAAATACAAGATATCACGATTGATATGATGCTAGGTTAGAGGACCCAAGCAACTGCATCTACAGACGCTCATACCAATATACCATTCAGAAGGGAACATGACGAATTTCATGGAAGTGGCCAGAGACACAGACAAAACATGAATGCAGGGTGGTGCACCTACCGTGAGACACATGTGATTGACAGCATATAAGTACACAAAGAACACATTGAGTGACCTAACATTTAAGGGTAGAACTGTTTTCATCATGAAAATAGTATCCACCCATCTTGAACCCTAACCCACTCGTGGCTTCATTAAATCTTGGGTCCACAAGCTATCCCAGAAATTTAGGAATAGCTACACCTCCAGCTAAAGAATTGTGCATATTAATATGATCATTTGATTCATTTATTCTCATTAGAAATTTCAAAGATGTTCCTTGCAGATACTACCATTACAGAGACGATAGAGTAAGCCAGTAAGGAGGAACATGTTGAATTTTTTTGTCCCTTGACTTCTGATTATGTCAAAGAGTAATGTAGGCTGCAAAGATGCATAATGAATAGCTGAATGGAAAATACACACAGCTAAAAACTACGTGTACTAGCAAAGAGCCAGTGCCTTGCTACAGCTGAAGAGGTTTAAAACAAAATGTATCAGCCACATCACACCACAAAACATCAGTGCAATGGTAAGCAGCTAACTTCTCATCCTTAAGATTCAAGGTTCAATTCCCGTCCCGTCCCATTCGCTCAGTTTTCTCAGTGTGGACGCAGGAATGCTTCAAGAGGACCTGGGTGGGGCCCACTCCCTCTTTATAGGGGTGGAGGAGACATTCACAGACACCATGTCGCTTGTCATGCTTATCCCATTTTATTAGATAACTTCACTGCCAACACTAACCTCAATGAAAAGAAATAACACAGCCATGGAAAGGATGCAAGTGTACACACACAAGAAGTGCTGGTGCATATGAGGAGAATACCTTCTCTGGGACTGGGGATGTAGTCCCATCATCGTCACCTCCGGCAATCTTCTCAGCACTTCCACCATCCATCTTTAAAGCCTTATCAGCAAACTCCTGAATGGGTCGTGCCCCGCCTGCAGCGCGACCACCAACAGCAGCTCCTGGAAGAACCTCACAAGGCTGGTCAGGGTCCAAGTCTATCACTGGAACACCTCGCCCTCTTCCTCCCCTTCCCCGCGCTGTTCCTCTGCCTCCACCCCTCCCACCCCTTCCTCTCCCACGCCTTCCTGCCACTGTAGGTGCTGCTGCAACCAAGTTTTCTGCAGGGTCCTGAGCCACAAGATCCTCAACTTTCTTTGCCCTCAGCCGAGATTGCCGAACTCCACTACGCAACTCTGGCATCCTTTCTCCCCATGCACTTCCTAACGCCTGCGAATCTGTGGATCGAAAATCACATCAGCATAGGTAAGTAGTCAATACACCGGTACTACATTCCGCTACAGACTCATCAAACATAAAATATCGCCAGAAACATGATAGAACACATCCTGGATAAAATAAGTACTTATCCAGCACGCATAAACAAGCCTTCATTTATTTGCGTGTGGCATATAGGACTCACAGAAGCTCCTGAACCCAATCCCATTTGCGGCCAAACAATCATCGCAAGCCATGACACGAGATTTCCCAACAGCCGCTCCCCGCCATCCTCCCCTCCCCCAAATCATATCCCGATCTCCTCGATACAAATTCCACCCTCGAAAAAACGATCAAAACAAGCGCAACTAGCGCGCGCAAACCTCACCCACCTCATCGAAACCCGCCGGGCCGCCCCTCAAAAAAAACGCTACCGGGACCAGCAGCGGCAGCGGAGACAGGCGCCGCCGCCAAATTTCCGACGCGAAACGGAGAGATCGGCGGGCGCCGGAGCGATCGCCGCACGATCAGACGCCACGGCCGCTAAGATCGGTCCGCGCCGCGCCGATCGCCCGCGTCGCCCTCCGCAGCAGCAGCCGCCGCCGCCGCCGCCGACACGATAACCAATCCGTGACACGGCACCCAGCGATCGGACCGGGAGGTAGGGACGAAGGGGTAGGGTCCAGCGCTTACCTCGGAGAACGAGACCGTGCGGCGGCGGTGGCGGCGTCGGCGAGGTGGGGATGCGAGGAAGGATGGGTCGGGGGTGGGGGGAGGTTGGTGTTTGGTCTCTGGCGCAGACACACACACCGCTGCGCTGCGCTGTGGCTGGCTGTCTGGAAGGGGGAGGAGGAGGCCTGGCCTTTTTGAAGGCTTCGCGTAATCGCGTTGTTATTAATTCCCCCCTTCCTCCGTTTGGAAGGCAGAGCTGGACCCAACGGTCAGGATTCGCCGGAGCCGCCTCGCGGAGCGACGGATAACGTGCGTTGCTGGGTGGGGCCCGCCGTCCAGCTCGTGTCAGCAGTACGAATAGTAAGATTTTTTAGCTGGGACCTGGAAGGGGTACCGTACCGTCAACCGTGTGTGTTGCTTGTTTGCTGCTGCTTTTGCCCATTTCCCCACCTCCTGTAATGATAATATACGCGCTCTGCTTGTTATCTAAAAATGTTAGCACTTAGCGCTATTATTTTGGTGTATGTAGCAGTATTCTTATTACTCCCATGTGCTTATGACTTCTGAGTTCATTTCTGAAAGGGCCTGATACTCTGACTTGTGTGAGTAAAGTAGTCTCTTAGGCTGAGTCCAATGGTGTTTTTCAAATCCCATTCCCTATCACTGTTCCAACTACCTTCCTCTCTGTCTACAGTGCACCATTTATATCAAACAGTGCAAAACAGTGTTTTAAAGAACTACTTTACAGCCTTATAGGGCTAAAATGGTCCAATCATAGTCTGAGATGTCTACCACGCGCTTGTCCTTTATTTTCTAGGCATGTCCCAGACGCTTATCCTTTTCAGACTGATTAGTGATTGCTTCCTTCCATCACGCAGCATGTGGCATTTTTCAAAACAGTTCAGCGGTATCTGTGCATGCCCTTGCAACAATAGAACGGGAAAGGGGTGGAAAAAGGAGGAGGTGACCAGGACAAAACTACATACAAAACTGCTAATATGGACGTTAGTAAAACAAGGACAGGAGATCAAATTGCAGAAGCAGCAAATTTTAATTCTGAAACCTGGATTGCGAGTGTGAAAAAACGCATCTTGACTAGAAACACCTCGGGAAGAAAAACAACGCGAGGTCTCTCTGGTCTCTGCAGGCACCAGTCTTTTTTTTTTTTTTTTTTTTTGAGCGAAAGGCAAGGCACCAGTCTAATCTACGGTGTATAATGTAACAGATTGGGGCGCAAATGCGCAAATGTCCTCATAGCGCGAATTTATAAAGCCCAATGAACCGCTCAAGCCTATTCTGTGTATTGGGCCGTAAATTTGGGCTTCCTAAAAGCCATCAAGCCCACGAACCAGGACTCCGTAGTCGGCCTGCTTTGGTTTCGGTACCCTGCGGCTCCAGCCTATTCTCATGTTTCGAGTTTTGACTTTTGAGGCATGTACAGAACAGGCTGGAAAAGGTTTGTGCTGGATTTACATAAGCCCAGTGTGAAAATTCGAATCGTCTCAAAAAAAAAAAGATGAAAATTCGAATATAGTGCTAGTAAGGTTTGGTCATTCGTGCGTGGTGCCCTGCCAAGCGCCAATTATCAACGATCCAACGTGATTCGATTACTGAGTTTGCTCTGGATCGGACCACTGAAGACATTCACCAGATTTAAAACGAATGATCCGAGACCAAGCGGCCGCTCTGCTCCCTGCCTCCAGCCTCCCTCTAGATAGAAGCCAAGTTTGTTTTAAAAATTCATTCTCGCAACGGAGGGGGGTCGCCCGCGTTATCGCCCACCGTCCAGTGCCCTCCCTTGATTTGTCCTGCGCTCGCCATGTGTCCAGGTGCCTTTTGCCGATTATCTCCAGCTGTGTCCCGATACATCGTCCATATCTCACCTCCGTCAAGCAGCCGTCCGTCGCCACCGGCTCATCGTCCTTCTCCTCCTCCCCGCTCCCTCCGACGACGGCCGCGGTCCCTGCTCCCACGCGGGGAATCTGCCCCGACGGACACAGCCCCTTCTCCCGCTCCTGGAATCCGCCCCGTCTCCGCCGTCTGTCCTACTCCTCCGCGACGACGAGTCCGCCTCCACCGCTCCCTCCGACGACGGCCGCCGTCCCTGTTCCCATGCGGGGAATCTGCCCCGATGGACACGTCCCCTTGTCCCGCTCCGGCAATCCGCCCCGCCTCCGCCGTCTCTCCCACTCCTCCGCCAGACACGCGCACAGCTATTGGTAGGATGAAATGTATAGCTCCTTTGATTTTCTTTTCATTGCAATTTTATGATGTCGTGATTGATGTTGTGAATTGAGTAGAGTATCATATCGGTGCCGATTTGGTTCACGATTGGTGCCAACCGCACCGCTTCTTTCTTCCTTGCAATTGGGAGGGACGACCGGCTTCATCTCGCTGTTGTCCGGATGGTTATGGATTGCATCATTTTGCTAGGCTTACTGTAAAGCTGTTGTTTTTCACTTTCGCCTAATGGAGAGCTCACCCTGGCTGATAAATTCAGTGCACGTTTGATAATTGCAGGTTCAGAGCAGTCCCGTCTGTGTTCTTAACAGTTTATTTTTTTTTTCTTCTCGAATACGCAGGAGAACTGCGTATCTTTGTATTAATAGAGAGAAAAAACCGGCCCCTTACAAGCAGCACACCCCACTCCGAGCCGAGCTGTGAGGGGCTGAAGAACTAACCAACCAAGGTGTTTTACTCGATACAAAATACAACAGGCTTGACCATGAACTGAACAACTAGTCAATAAACACTAGCCTAGCCCAATACCATGACCAGCACTCAAGGAGCAAAGGCCCCGAGCACCTGCAAGACACCACATATGGTGTTCATCCTTGAAGGCCCGGATCAGGTTATCCAAATTCGGGCTCTCTCCCTCAAAAACGCAGCCATTACGGTGTTTCCAAATGAGCCAAGCCCCTAACACAATCAGAGTATTAAAACCTTTCCGTTTGTCTTTCTGGACCTTCTTAACACTCTTCCTCCACCACTCTGAGAAGGACCTTTCATGACTTGAGGGGACGCAAATCTGAAAATTGAACCTTGACAGGATGCGGAACCAAAACTCTCTCGCAAAAACACAAGTAGTTAGAATATGCTGGATATCTTCCGTCTCTTGATCACATAACACGCAACGCTCGGGGTGAGGGAGATTTCTCTTGGCCAAACGGTCTGCTGTCCAGCATCTGTTCCGCACTGCTAACCACAGGAAGATTTTGCATTTAGCTGGTGCCCAAGATTTCCAAATTCTGTGCCAAGGTTCGAATTTGGTTGCGCCATTAAAAAATGCCATATAGGCTGATTTAGCTGTGTACTGCCCTGAGATATCTAGCCTCCAAGTATGAATATCTGCCTCATGAGTTAGAACCACCTCGGAGAGAACATTGGCTAGCTGGAATAGTTCATAAAGTCCGACCATCGATAAGCCTCCTTGTACATCATGCGTCCACTGGTGATCTAGCAGCGCTGCTGAAACCAGGCGTGTGTTTTGAGCACGAGCCGGGACAGCAGCTACCACCAATGGAGCGATATCACTGATTGTCTTGCCATGGAACCAATTATCCTTCCAGAATTTCGTGGTAGTCCCATCTCCAATGGTTGTTTGCATAGCAATTCGAAAGAGTGCTGTCACATTGGAGTGGACTGGGATGTCCAATGACAGCCACGGTTTACTTGTGTCCATTTTCCGGAGCCAAAGCCATCTTACTTGTAGTGCCCAACCCATGAGCTCGAGATTAGGAATACCCAAACCACCAAGTTCTAGAGGCCTTTGCACCTTTTCCCATGCCACCAGGCAGCAGCCACCATGTACTTCTCTCCTCCCTTTCCACAAAAATGCTCTTCTTATCTTGTTGATTGCCTTGATGAACCATTTAGGGACGTTTAATGCAATCAAGACATGTATAGGAAGGGCCGAGAGGACAAACCGCACCCAAGTTGCTCTTCCTGCCATATTCATCAAGTTAGCCTTCCAACCAGGCAGCTTGTCCCCGATTCTCTCCACCCAGTGCAAGAGATCTGCTTTCTTTAGTTTCCTATCTGAAATTGGAAGTCCCAAATAGATACATGGAAATTCAGAAACCGAGCAGGCCAAAGTTGAGGCTATAGTTTCCCGTTCTTCACATCTTATTGGTATCACACAACTCTTCTGCAAATTGGTACGAAGACCTGATGCTTCTCCAAACACCTCCAAGATCTGAGTGGTCAGGTTCATCTCATCAACAGATGGCTTGATAAATCTTGTTGGCAGATTATCAAGACGGATTTCATGGCTGCAATCATCACTTTGCAGCAGGGAGATGCAAGGAAATTATGGCTTCTAAACTCGGCTTATCTCACTTTAATACCCAAGAAAGAGGAAGCTCTTCTGCCAACAGATTTTAGACCTATTAGCCTGGTTCATAGCTTTGCAAAGCTGGTTACAAAAATTTTGGCTAATCGCTTGGCGCCACTGCTCAAAGATCTGGTGGCTTCTAACCAAAGTGCCTTTGTGAGAGGAAGATGCATTCATGATAACTACATGCTTGTCCAGCAAACCATCAAGCTGCTGCATAAAAGGAAGGTACCAAGCATCTTTTTGAAACTTGACATTTCAAAAGCTTTTGATTCCGTCTCGTGGGCTTTTTTGCTGGAAATCTTGCAATTTTTGGGATTTGGTAATGCTTGGTGTAATTTGATTTCTCGACTTCTCACAACGGCTTCTTAACAGTTTATGGCTTGGAGGAAAAGTGGAGGTGCGGTAGAATGAAGTTGTCTCAAACTGTCTGCTATGCTTTCGTTAACTATTGCATTTACATTCCAGCAGAAGTGGGATTTCCTTCTCAGGTGAGGGAAAAACAGGAGAAAAAGGAATAATACTCTGGTGTTTTGTAATATTAATCTAACATACTTCCATGCATACAGGTGTGTACAGCCATCCTGTGAGCATGCTTTAAGGAGATAACTTGCCCCTTTGTTCTTTCATCTTTTAAAAGTTGCTTGGTTGTATTGCTGCTAATTAAGCTCATTGCTGATTAATGTTGGATATAAAGTCTACTTCTGTACGGACCTTTTGCTGCACGCCATAGGCAAACTGACTAGCTATAGTGTTGTTATTCATGTAATTTTTCTCTAGAAATTAATATCATTTGGATCCATAATGAGAAAATGGTTTTAGGTTCTCACTTCATGCAGTGTCCTGTTTTCCCATGGACAGTAGCGAATTATTAGCCTCCAGACATCAATCAAAGATTTAATCCTATTTATCGCCACTTTGGTAATTTTAGTCAGTCATCAATTAGTTACTTGCGCTCTGTTACTAATTGTTTTCAATTATGCAAGTGATCTATGGTGCTTGATGTTTAGCAAATACTAGCATCAAAACGAAATATTTTGCATATGCACTAATACCAAAAGATCTAGTGCCCTTGCAAAAAGAAGTAGCAAGTGCAATAGAAGGGCTTGAGTAGAATACACATAAACTATGTGGGTAGATACATAAATCCATGTATGGAAGCAGAGTTTAAGTTTAACTACAATGCTATAATTTGTTCAACTTAGTCTAACATAAGAGCCTTTAATTAAATGTAAAAACATTTAGCCAAGAATAATCACAAGGGTTTGTTTCCATATAGCTATATTTGAAAGCATCGTCCACATACGATACAGAATGGAGACTTGAAGATATTAACATAGAAAGGTAAAGCTGATAAGTACAGAAAAGTGATGGATAGACCTTCAGCCAGGAACCCTCAAGGGTTGTAGGCTTGTAGCAGGTGGAAAACATTTGCAAATGCAGTCAGAACCTGCTAGCAATCAATATGGCTATATGGCAGATGGTACATTAAAAGTATTAATCTATAGATAGTTAAAGATGCATACCAAAAAAATTTCAATCACCACGGTGGTAAAATAGAAGTGTTAACTATAGATAGTTATTAAAGACAAATGCCAGAAAATAGAACCATGGTGGGCATCAGAAGTAGTAAGGTCCTAGAGACAATTTGTAAATAAACTAAAATATGCAGAGGGTTAAATGAAACTTTCTTTTGTTCATCGTCTTTCTGAATATAGAATCTGGACAGGACAAGTTGAAAGATAATAATTTTGTGAACTGCCAATATATATATACACACACTCAAAGACAACGACCAATATGTTAAATCTAAACTGGAAAGTATAATTGCTTTATTCAGCGCGATTTCCAACGAAGAATGCTGAATACAAACAACAAGAAAGCATCTAACATCACTTGACATGAGTTTTAACTTTAAACATTCTGCGATTCAATCTTTTAAAAACATCAATACCATAAATGTCATTAGCTACCAATACCAATATCTACATCTGAATTTAATTTAATATTTTAGAGAAAAATGGACTTGCTAGTTAAGCAATATAAAATTTCCTACCAGATAAGATTCCACTGATACCCAGTTCAACTAAATAAAAGGTAAAATATGACTACGAGAACCATGCTTATGCAACCAAATAGATTTTGGCACCATAGTACATCAATTATTCTAATCCGTACCCAAACATAAATGGCAAAAAAAAATAAGATAAAACTTAAAAACGGAATGCAAGGATTATGTTATCAGGTATGTCTAGTCACTTTCTGATACCCTCAAAAGATGCTTCCACATCCAACCTAAAACAAAAGAAGGCTGTTAGGTATACATGTGGTCATACGTTAAGGAGAGGATAAAGATATATACATGGAAAAAAATTGTACACAGAGATGATATGCCAAACGAGCAATTTGATCAAACTTTTGAAAAAGATAGTAATAAATTTTAGCACTTAAAGATAGGAATCAAATTAAGTTGATGTTTACACATACATAACTTTTAGTTCTTCACTCTAGACAATCTTGATGTTGGCCTGTTTAAAAACGAGCCATAGGATAATATGAAAAATAAGGAATTTATAGCAAAAGACAAGATTTGTAGCACTGTAAAAAATGGTGCATACTAAGTAACTTGATCAGAAGATGGTATTACGAGGGATATACAGTCATGGAGTTTTTTTCCAAAAATTTAAGATGGGTAAGCATCTAGGTGTTTTCTGGACCAATTGTCATGGCTTCACTATTTGCAGACTGCTTGACTAACTGCAGCATATGGTGGTGTGCTCATGCTCGGTCCTTTTCAAGATAAATGGTAAAACAATCAGATTTAAGAAACAAAATTTAAGTCACAAACTTAACCGAAAAGCTAGCTAATTGTCAAGACGAGTTCAGATAGACAAAAGAAACACACGGTAACCAAACCTAAAAAACAATATAGAGTTCAATTGTAGTGGCAAAGAGAGATCGAAATACTTGCAATAACCATGCAAAATAGGAAACATATCAATCAATGAGATGGGAACAAGAGCGGAAAAATGAAAACAAACCAAGTTCATTTGTACCCACACTTATAATGCAATAATATAAATGCTGTGTTTTGTAAAAATAACTTCATTTCGAAACATCAGACGCAAATAAAAGGTGCACTTGCAGGAACAAAAATAATAACCAATGGAACAAGCATTCTAGATTTTACAAGTGCCCGTGTACCTTTGGATCTAAGTGATAGAAATCTAAATGCCTTTCTCATGGATCTTTATCAGGAGAAACAGGAGCTGGCCGAGGGATTTGAACAATTTTCCAGTATGTCCTACATTTGCCAGATCCATAGCTTGCAAATCTGAGTCATACTAAAAACGATAAATACTTGCAGATGATTTTAAATACTGCTTTATCATGTTGTTTACTATAAAAAAATTAAATCATGCAATAGGAAAGTACCTACTTGGGAAAATCACAAGAACATAAAGGGATTCTGGTCGTATGCTCCTATATGCAGGTGAACAACCAAATATTCAACTCATCATTTACAAGAAGTGGAAAAGATCCTAGGCATGTTCAACATAAGTATGATTACTCACCTAGTTCATTACAAGGATGAGACATTACAGTCAAAAACTTAATCGGAAAGGTAGCTAACTGTCAAGATGAGTTAAGTTACCCAAAAAGAAAAAAATAGTGGTGAAAAAATAGCGGCAAAGAGGAATCGAATTAGTTGCTATACCTATGAAAAACATGAAGCAAATCAGGCAATTAGACTGGAACAAGAGTGAAAAAAATGAAAACAAATTAAATTGAGAAACAATGACTATATTTTCTCAACAAATTCAACAATGAATCAATTTAATCACCTCACGAATTCACATGTGCAGAGGCGAGCATATTTAGTTGCAGACCCAACCGGAACACTGAATTCTCCAGTTCAAATTTGGCGATGAAAAAATACTCTAAAGCCACATCCTGTTCTAAACTGGTTCAACAGTTTGGAGGATTTCCATGACCTTGGTCTGCAGGAGAAAGCACATAAAATAGGCCTAAAAACAGTGGCCAAGCAAAAGACGAATACAATATGGTTTTGCATCACGCGCTAAAAGCTTACTGTATCTTCTAACATTAAACAGTTTAGATAAAAATAAAACATTGATTCAGTTACAGGTAACAGAGCGTTGGGGGAGCAAAATGTGAGAGTTGTGGTTCAAGAACTGCTGCGATTTGTATGCATACCTTCAATCTCAAGGATCTTCTAGAGAGTGGTCTTGGTGGAGGAAGAGCACGAGCAGGGCCGGGCGGATCTGGCAGCACCGAATCGAGCGTGAAGGAGAGAGAGACAGAGAGAGAAAGGGAGAGAGAGGATGAGGAGGACGAGGAGAGCTGGAGCTGATTTTGACTGCAGGTACGGGGGCGGCGGAGAGAGGAGTTGGGTGAGGCGGCGGCGCGGGGGGAAGAGATGGAGGAGGCGTATAGTTGGTTTCAAATGGGCAGACCTAGGGTTGGGAAGCGGGGAAGCGGGACACTGGAAGCGATTGACGGACGGAGAGCGCGGACGGACGGGAGGTGGGAGACGGAAAAACTCTCATGTTTTCTCGCGAGAAATTGACATTGTTCTCGGTGCCGGGCGCGGTCTCCCTCGCACGAATCTAGACGTCGTCTGTCCGATAATAGGGGCGGCCGCAACCTGTTGCGAGATTTTAAGGTTAAAGTTTGTTTGGATAAAACCTTCCAATCCACGTAGATTGAATGGGATTGAAAGAAATTTTGAACTAATTTTTACTCCAAACTTCTCCGATCCACGTGGATTTTGTTTATCAAGCAAGGCCTAACTTGGACCTCTCGTCGTGCGCTGCCGCTGGATCAGCTGCGCCGGGCAATAATTGAAACATTCCACCGCAGGTGCACACAACATGGAGGGCTCGATATATATAACTTGCGCTGTCGCTTTGCCTCCGTAGTCGGTAAACTCGGTTCGCCGGTCACCATTTTATTCTGTTGTCCGCCGGCTCCCTGACGTCCTTGGACGCCCGTCCTCCCAGTACGTGTCTCCATATGCCATGCGCGTAGCGCAGCGATAGAAAACAACGATATAATCAGAAAAAAGATTACTCGCTCGCCCATCATTGCGTCTGGGCTTATGTTTGCTCGTCCATGATCCCAGCCAAATTCAGCTACCAGCTCCAGCGTTGACACTTGCGAACTACTAGTAGCTGGAGGAGCACCAGTTCGCGTCCACCAATCGCATCTCTCGGGCTCACGACCAAAGGAAGGATCCCAAGCTCGAAGCATCGGCGATGGCTCGCTCTTCTTGGCTGGCGGCATGCTCCCCGTGGTCGGCGTTCGCGACGCTGGCCGCCGTCACGACGAGCGTTCTGGTGCTCAGCTACGCGTCGAGCTCCTTCCTCAACCAACACGCGGCGTACGAGTACGACGACCCCTACAGCCCGGACGCCGAGCTACCCGCGGCGGCGACGTCGTCGCTGGCTGCGCCTGCGCGCGGGCCGGGGTCCCCGCCGGTGTTCGCCTACTACATCACGGGCGGGCACGGCGACTGCCTCCGGGTGACGCGGCTGCTCAAGGCCGTGTACCACCCGCGGAACCAGTACCTGCTGCACCTGGACGCCGGCGCCGGCGCGTACGAGCGCGCGAGGCTGGCCAGCTACGTCCGGTCGGAGCAGGCGTTCCTCGAGTACGGCAACGTGCACGTCGTCGGGAAGGGGGACGCCCTGGACGGCCGCGGCCCGTCCGCCGTTGCGGCTGTGCTACGCGGCGCCGCGATCCTGATGAGGGTCGGCGCCGACTGGGATTGGCTCGTCACGCTGGGCGCCGCGGACTACCCGCTCGTGACGCAGGACGGTGAGTTCCATTCAGGACTGCTCCTCGAGTCCACGCGTGCCTAGTCCGGTTCTGGTTTCCCGTCGTGTCGTTGACAACTGGTAGTGCCCGCACTGCCTGGTGGCCTCTGCAGATCTGCTCTTCGCCTTCGCCTCCGTGCCGAGGGACCTCAACTTCATGGATCACAGGGCTAACTCCGAAAATCATCACGTGGTTGTTCTCGACCAGAATCTTCTGCAGAGCACGAACGCCGAGATCTCCATCTCGTCGGGCCACCGGGAGAAGCCCGACGCGTTCGAGCTCTTCAGAGGTACGCAGCGCGCGCGCGCTCTGTGTGCTCCATTCCAGTGGCAGCATTTCTCACGCTTGATCATGGTGTACCTCCGCGCGGCAACTGATGATGCATTCGATCGCGTCATCAGGTTCTCCCTGGCAGATACTGAGCCGGGCGTTCGTGGAGCACTGCGTGGCCGCGCCGGAGAACCTGCCCCGGACGCTGCTCATGTACTTCAGCAACACGCTCGACGCCGCGGAGTTCTACTTCCAGACGGTCATGGCCAACACGCCGCGCTTCAGGAACAGCACCGTCAACCACAGCGTTCGGCACGACGTGCCGCCGCCGCAGGGCGAGGACCAGCAGGCGCGGTACGACGCCCTGGTGAGCAGCGGGGCCGCCTTCGCCGGGCGGTTCGGTGACGACGAGGCGCTGCTGCAGAGGATAGACGAGGAGGTGCTGCGTCGCCCGCTGGACGGCGTCACGCCGGGCGAGTGGTGCGCGTGGGGTAGCGGCGAGGACGGCGCGGCCGAGTGCTCCGTCGGGGGCGACATCGATGCCGTCAGGCAAGGCGCGGCGGGGAGGCGTCTGGCGAGTTTGATGGCCGGCCTCGTCGGAACAGGGACGTGTGACGGATGCAAGAGCTAGGCGCGCGCGCAGGCGTAGAAGGTGTGAGGACCTCTGACTTGCGAGCAGCATTCGGTCGTACATTTGCGCGTCAGATCAGATTAATTATGTTATTCTTTTTGTACGGATACGGAACGATTCAACGCTTCTGTTGAATTGCTGTAATATATACACGGAGTAAAAGTGAAACCAAGGATTTCATCTCTGCACCAACTGATGCGTGATCAACAGCAACAGACTAACAACTTTCACCTATGTAGTCCAGGTTCCAGACAGCTAGTGCCCCGCGGACTCCGTTGAGCCCTATGCCTTTTGATTCTCCTGTCTTCCTGGGTTTGGGTGAACCTAAAGGGCAGATCAAATGATCAAGTACTTAAAAATGTTACTTTGATTGACTGTTCAGTTCTGCAGTTTGCCCACCGCAAGTCCGCAACACAAGCGTACTACGTGAATTTCGTTTCGTCATTACCGCTCCCACACGCTAAGGGATGATTCCAGATGGCTTCACGCCCTGTTGCGTTCCTGAGCCCGAAGAGGGAAGATCTAGCTTATTTTACGGATGAAATCATCTACAGCGTGTTTGGTTTGATGGATGATAAAGAGTCATCCGATCCTGATCCTTGGTTATTGCGTCGTGGGTTGAAGCCGTTCGTCATCAAAGTAGTCTGCGGTCCTTCCCCACATCGGGCTACATGCCAACAACAAAGGACGTGTTAATTCCTCAAAATTCGCCGGGCAGGCGGACAAGGACACGCTGGATGGTGCCATGACGGACGGACTGGCTCCCTGAACCAAACATGCTAATGACTCTAGGGCTCTTCTGTTGTCCATGCAATCAGGCAGCAAATGCTCAACATGTTATTCTGTCCATTCATTAACAAATGACAGGTCTCAGACCGTGGGTGCATAACCGGATGCCGTTTTTGCTTCACGAGAAGGTGTAACATAAACTACTGTAAATGAGATTAGAATGATACATGCTTCAACAGACTTCATCGGGATCTCTTATTGACTGAATGGTAAATAATCGTGAGAAATGGCCATTGCGATGTTATACATGGGAAACGAATTTAGTAATACATGGAAAAATAACCTCAGAAATAGCCAAAGAATGAAAACTCAACACTGGCTGATTTCCTTAAAAGATAATACCTTGCCTGAAAGTGCCCTAAGTGGCACTACGACGGCTCGTAAAAGGAAGCATATAGGAAGCATATGTGCTGACTACAAGGAATCCCTCAGGGATCCACGATGGGTACATCCTTCAAAATTGGATTATAGCTTTATCTTCCTTGTCCGTAAGTATTTTCCAGCACTGGTACAGGAGGGCCATATATTCTATAACACCGGTCACTGAATGAGCCCACAAGCCGTGAAACTACTTCCTTGAAGAACATTGATGCAACCTGAGATGAGAAATATTAGTACTGTATGAGATGCCACATGACAAGTTAATAGACGAGCAATATCATTAAGCATGTGCTTTACCTGACGATAGAGAGGTGACTGAAACTTAAAATCTACTAAAAAGTATAGGTCACAGGTCCCAGGAACAGGACCAGGCTTAAATTCCCAAACATTTATCAAATGATCAAAAAGCCCACTTTCCGATGCTGTCGTCTGCACACAGGTAATAGCAGTCAGAAGTGTAACCAATGCAGCACAATTTTCTCAAGCACAGGCAGAATGACGAAAGCAGGATAGGTATAACACTAGAACAACCACCACATTAGTCTCTTAAAATATGCCACTTTGATGTTGAACACAAGCATAACCATTTTTATAAAATACTGAACTGGAAACATGATTCTAGAGGCTTAGAAACAACACTCTGACACAAACAATCACCCAGAGATTGATATCATAGAATATTCAGATTGAAAAAAAAAAGAACAGCCTAAATATTGCAGTTTATTAACAAAGGTCATGAGCAGGTCATCCAAACTACTATTCAAAAGAAATTAACACTCTCTAGATAGACCGATTGGAAATCTGATATACATATAAAAGCACAGTGTCTTCTAATAGTAGGGCACACGCAGACTCTAATTCATAGGCACAAAAATCTTATGCCTCCCTAGTCCCTAGTTGTGCTAACATGAACAATAAATCCAGAATGCATGCTAAGAATTAAATTGATATTTGTAACAACTAAAGCCTAGCACCAATCAGTGCTTATTGATAATTCAACTAAGGTATCTTTTTTGAGATCTGACCACCACTTCACTAAACAAGAGAGCAGGTCATTCAATGTTGGCAAATAATGAACTACGGAGTAATGACATGACCAAAAGTATAACTGTTGACAATTGTAAAAGGAAATTTTAACTTCCACAGAGGATAATATTCAGGGTATAAAGTAAATCCCAGCCAACAATTATATATGTTCCCTTGCAATGATGTGAACCAGTAAGCACAAAAAAAAACAAATGTAATTAACTGTTCTTTGAATTGGCAGACAAATGCTCTTTCAATTGGAGAAATGGACACTATCATCGCAAAAAAAAAAAAAAAAAAAAAAAAAAAAAAAAGAACCGAATACATTACAGAAACATATAGGCGACTTAAGAATCATCTTTCACAAAAACAATTATGCCACCAGAGTACCAGACAAGTAACCAGGCTTGAAGCACAACAATAAGCTAAGCAAGAAAAGAGTTGATTCTGGAAGGTAACAACTCATAATAATGCTTCCTTTGAGTACTATCTATTTATGGCTCGACATTGAAACAAACAGCTAAATCCTGCAGTGGCACCACCGCACCGCAATAGATAACTTATATGATGCTGGCCTTCCCATAGGCATGTCAAGTAAAATGTTGTGTATGATGAGCATTGAGAATTGCAGTATCTACAGTTATTGTGTTTGATTTTGATAGTTTCCTTATTCCAAATGTTTTGTCTCCATACCTATGTGATATAACCTACACACTGGCAGGTTCACTACACAATCCTCACCTTGATATACCTGGGCTTCTCCATCTCCACATGAGAAACATAGCTTTCCACAAGGAACTTGAATCCAATCTCGAGCTCAGCATCAAATGAGCCGTCGTCATGCCGCCTGACAATGCTAGACCGCTGGCACCAAGGCACAAAGTCCTCGTATAGGTCCACCGCCGCAACAACTGCAAACATCTGCTCCGGCGAGTACCTGAGCTCAACAAAGCGATCACAACAACAACACAGTCACCACTGATTTCCAGGTTACAAATCAATTACCATTACAGCTACAAGGCAACTCGCTCGATTGAGCACAGCACATACCCCATCACGCGCCTCTCCTCGTAGACCTTGGAGAGCACGCTCCCCTCATCCCCGTCGCCGCACCCGAGGAAGCACCTGGTCTGCGCGCGCGCGATCCGCCCCGCGCCCATCACGGCGGCCTGCGGATCGGCCCACCGGCCGCCGCGCCCGAGCACGCGCCCGCCGCCGAGCGCGGCCAGCGTGCTCGCACACCTGGCATTGGCGAGCGCCTCTCCCGCGCCGGTGGCGCACTCGCCCTCCCCGCCGCACCTCCGGAGGAGGGACGACGCCAGTCCCCTCCTCCGCAGCACCGACCTCGCGCACGGCAGCATCGTGAAGGCTCCCCCCTGGACGCGATCCGGACGGCGGCGGTGGGAAAGGGGAACCCTAAATTCGGGCCACGGCTAGGCAAGCGCTGGCGTCGCCGGAGAAGGCTATGGAGCGCGAGGAGGGATTGGGGGAGAGGCGTGCGTTTTTTGTTTTTGGTTTGCGGGGAGAAGCCGGATTTGGGGTGTCGGGGATGGATGGGCGGTATGGGACGGAACGCGCGAGGACAGCCGGGGCGCGGGCCGAGATGGTTCGGTGCCTCCTGCTACGATCTGCTGCTCTAGCGCGGAGCGGAGCAGGAGGACTAGAGGAGGATTGGACGACGAGTCGCCGCCGGCTCGCCGTCCAGTGCTGCCGCGCTACACGCGTCCGGCGCGTGGTGTCATCGCCGGATAGGCTACGCGGTGCACGAGGATCATGCCCAAGTGTCCAAGTGACACATACGGTTTGCTGAATTTGACCTGTCCTCCACTCCTCCTCCTTCCTCGAGAGTTCGGAGGGGCTGCTTATATTGGTGTACCTTCATTTTTTTTACAAGCCAAAATATAGGCAAATATGTTGTCAAATTTTTGTACGCTAGATATAAGATGCTGCTAGTTTTTTAGATCAAACCAAATGGTTTAAAATTTTAGCTTGCCTATGTTTTGGCATGCCAAACTTTGAGTATTCAATCAAGTAGCCTCAAAGTGTAGCCATAGCAGGTCGCTGGGCTGAAAAATATACCACGCATTTATATTTCTCCTAATGGTCAGTTTGGATGTAGATATTAAGTTTGTTGGAATCAAATTGGATGCCAATACCAAACCAAACTAGTTACTCATAATGCAAAAGGCATTTTTGTTGGATTAATGAAATTATTAGTTGGAATCCGATTCACCCAATACGCAGGGGTGAAGCTTTTTATCGCCGGAGGCTGCATTTAATTAACATTTACTTATATATGCCAATACTAGAAAATTGTGACTGTAATTCCAATTTTGAATTCTACGCACAACCAAACATCATTAGAGTTTATGAAATTTATTCTAATTTATGATTTCAGGCTCTAAGGCTATTCCCAATCTATAGTGCCATAATCCAATATACAAGAATGATACTATTAATATGAAACAACTTCTACAATGCATAGTAGTATCATATTTTAATATTCAAGGTAATTAATTCTTGTAGTGTTTGTGTCTATGAAAATAGATCCAAACCATTAGATTTTGTGCCATAACCTAAGATACGGAGCCAAAACAGTATTTTGAGCAAGACACTACTTCCATCTCTTTTTTATTAAATGTCTTGCTACATCGCCAAAAAATTCTACGTGGCACATAATTAATGATCATGACACCATGCACTGGGAATAGCCTAACATCAACTCTATCCAAACGGATATAGGTGGATTCATTTTACCTTTATGGCTTTATTAGCAAAATGCTCGTGTGTTGCAACGGGACCAAAATAAATCATTAAGTACCTCTAGATCAATATATATAAGAATAGCCTTGCAGATAAATTCCATATCCCATTTTTTCAAATTTTTTTTTTTGCATGTAACCGAAATTTAGATGGTATCAGTTTGATAAAAAATTTTATTTTTTTGCTTTTCGGCAACATACAGAACATCGAAAATGGAGTCTATATACGACATGGATATCCGTTTTCACGTAGTCTGCTTCTGCTGTCTGAATCGGGTTTGCGAATAAATTGTAGGCCATATTGTCTTGATGATTTCTGTTAATTGCAAGCGAATTTTAGAGTGATGTCAATTGCGTCGTAAAGATTGTTATTTTAGCTTTCCATCGATATATAGAACGCAAAAAACGGAATCCGTATGCGATCTGGGCGTCCGTTTGCGCGTGGGCGGCTCCTGCACTCCGGACTCGCGAATAAATTCCACGTCACATTGTTTCAAAGATTTCCGTTGACTGAGAACGAATTTTAAAGTGGTTTCAGTTGGATTGGAAATGTTATAATTTTAGCTTTCCATCGATATATAGAACATCGAAAACGGAATCCGTATGCGACTGGGGCGTCCGTTTTCGCATGGGCTCTTTCTGCAGTCTGAATCTGATTTGTATTGTAGCTGCGATTTGGATTATCGCATACAGGACGTGGAGGGGCTGACCAGCCGGGTCCACCTGTCACGGCGGACCGGAAAACCAGAGATCAGAAAACATTATTTGCTTTAATATTAGGTATATATATATATATATATATATATATATATATGTAATTAGGTAGGTATAGATATATTTGAAAAAAAAAAAGACCTCCAGGCCTAAAGGCTGGTTGACCAACTCTGTTAAGAGCTTTGAGCCCGTCCCAGAAATTCTCGTCTACTACGCTACGTCCAGCCCAAAAGCCCATTATTTTGTACTCACCGCCTCTTCTCCCTTGCACAGTTCCACTACAAACCACCCCGACGTCCCCACCCACCGACCTGCAAGCTGCGCTCCCGGCCTCCCGCCCCCATCAGGCCGTCGCCCGAAACGCCCAGCCAACCGGGCAAGGCCGATCCCCGTGAGGAAGCGATCATCGGGACACCACGACCCCGCGGCGATGTCGGAGTTCCTCGACACAGCGCGGGCCGACCGCTCCCTGTGGCTCATGAAGTGCCCCACCGTCGTCTCCCGTGCCTGGCAGGAGGCCGCCGCCGCCGCCGCCGACGCCACCGGCGGTGTCAATCCTAACCCTAATCCGGTTGTCGCCAAGGTCATTGTATCCCTCGATCCCCTCAACGACAACATGTCGTCTACCCAGGTAAGCCTCCTCCTCCCTCTCCCCTCTGTCATCTCGTCTCGCTGGGCGCTGTTGTCCTGTGCTTTGCGTTTCGATCGATTCGTGCTTGTCTTCTTATCTGTTCGTCAACGTAGACCAAACTGTGTGGATTGGTGAATATAACACGCCACCAAGTTATTCGTAGAGGTTTCAGCGGATTGAAATTGAAGAGGTTATAAGAACTGTACTGATCGGGGTTACTACAATGATCGGAGTTATCAGAGTGCCCCTTCCCCACCCCACCCACTGCGAGATGATGCTTCAACGGAACATGTTGTTAATTTATTTGATTTTTCTTATCGATCGTATAACTTCGAATTGTCTTTATTTCTCAGAGCAATTGGTTTGATTTTTCTTATCGATCGTATAACTTTGAATTGTCTTTATTTCTCAGAGCAATTGGTTTGGTTTTGTCCTTTCAGTTACGGTGGCTTTATAGTTGTGGGACAGTGGGAGGGTTTGGCATCCTATAGCTCTGTGATATTGTGATTAATAGGTGCAAAGTCACATTATTAACAGTGAGGCTTTAAATGACATGCCTTTTTTTTTTGGTGTTTAAGCTTCTCATCGAAAGTCAATAGGAGTGTCTTTGGATAGTTGGACTTCTCTGCACATAGTATGTGACACATACTCATGTAGATGGCCATTGTCCATTTCTATGCCTACACTCAGATGGGGCAGGGTACAGAAGTTGCGATTCATGCAGTTCGTGTTTAATGTAGAGAGAGAATAAATGCCTCCCTATAGTTCAGGAATGTGCCTCTGTTATACCAGTCACTATAGGAGAGTTTTGTCTAACAAAAATGTTTTAGAGCATTCTTTAGTATGCTATATCTAACACTTATGCTATGTATGTTTCTTGTTTGGTGTTATTGACACAACAGATTAAGATGGAGATGATTCAGGCAGTCAGTAGCAAACTAGCAATACACCAAAGAGTTACTCTCTGAATGTGCACAACGATTTTGTGCCGATGTCCATTTTTTCTGAGTCTAATCAAGGTTGGAACCAGGCATATTTAACTTCTAGCAAACCAGTGTTTGGTTAATTTGAACCCTCTATTAAATAATATAAGACCCCTTCTAGAAATTATAATACACCCTTTCAAACTATTTTTGCTTTCAACAACACATTATATTTTTTAACTTAATGCTCAGCCATATGTTAAATGATATAAGTAGATTTGTCTCAGAAATTGCTTGTCGAATATGATTATTTTACTGGTCCAAAACCATTTACATTATAAAGTAGTAATACTTTGCGATATGTTTTGGAAACTTGTCATCGTGAAAAATACCTGCGATTAGAGTTGGTATTATTGTATTAACTAGTGGTTTCAATTGCTAGTAGCATGCTAACCTATTTCACCGAATGGTCTCCAGTATTTCATGACATGAGAGCTTGTCCCTTCTGGTTGCTTGTAGATGGCTTTCTGTCCATTTGAATGATGCATTTATAATATATTCATGTTATGTTGCTTTCTGTCCACATTCCTCACTATATACCTGTAAATTGGTGCACGGTCTAAACTCCTAGCAAGCACCAAATGGACAGCCAGTTCCATAATTAAGTAACTCATTTATGTCTTTTTCTCAAATACACTTGATTTGTATTCCGTTTTTTACTACTGACTTTTCAAGTTTACATGAATTTGTGTTTAACCGCACATAGCAAATTGTTCCACGCACTACGTCACATAGGCATTTGAGTAAATCTAACATACTAAGGTTGTTGCATGACTATGCTATATAGGTCAGGTAACACATGTATCTTGCATTGACGAGATCTCTTAAGGATATAATAGGCTTTAACTTGATCATATATGTAATTTACTGGTAATGACACCTACTGGTAAAGAAAATGACCTATGTTTTAGCGGTACAATTTTTCACCTCCATTTTCCCTCCAAAACTACACCTTACTTGCACTATATTTATCTTTCTGCATGCCTATAGAAATCCTTGTTGTACAAGCACCCCACATGACAAGCACTGTGCTCAAATGATATTTCCATAGGCCAAAGCTATGTTTTTATGTTCACATTTGTCAGTAACTTAGCTTGTTTTCTGCACGACACAATTTGTTCCTATTGTTTACAGGAAAACTTTCTTGCGAAGGGAAAGTTGAAACAAAGTTTGACATGAAACCACACAGAGAAAATCTTGTGGACTATGGGAAGTTATGCCGTCAGAGGACCAATAACTCTATGGTTAAATTAAGAAAGACTGAGATGGATCTTTAGTTCTGTTCTTTATCCTGTTGGTGTTCATATCTTAAGTGTTTCTATTCAGATTGACCCTTTCTGTTGTCACACCTTGTAGTTAATTGCAGATGACAATGGAAAAGGCATGAGACTTTTGCCTGTCCGCCCACTGGTGGTTAATCCTGGTCCCAAGGTTGTTGTTCTTATATCCAACATATCTAAGGCTACTCCCCTACTTTTCAATGCTATATGTTGCCCAGGTTTCATTAGTTCGTTAATTAAATACTGGATGTCTGGATGTTGTTTTCTTACTTTAAGGTTTCAGTCTAGTAAATTATCTTCTACTCTCAACAGTGAACATTCTGTGAAAATATTCCTAGAATTTCGAGGGAAAATGTGCTGCAAAATTCTCATTCTTGTGCTTGTCAAACATTTCATTCCCAACAGTCATTTTTCCTTAGATATTTCATCTAGTCGCCCTATGATCATGCAGATATAAAATGACTATTGTGGCTTTTGTGCTTGTGTCAGGAGAAGAAGCCAACAAAAGGTTTTGAAACGAAAAGAACAAGAATGGATCGTGGGGAACTGGAAAAATACCTATTCAAGCTTTTCGAGAGGCAGCCGAATTGGTCGCTAAAGCAGCTAATGCAAGAAACTAACCAACCTGAGGTATTTTTCTTGCCTTCTCCGGATTCTGATTTTCCCATCACACAATTTCTGCATTTCTGATGTCAAAGTCATGCTTACCGGTTGTCTATGCTTGATTTCAACGCAGCAATTTCTGAAGGAGATACTGAACGAACTCTGTGTCTACAATAAGAGAGGGCCAAATCAAGGGACGCATGAACTCAGGCCTGAATACAAGAATTACACAGAGGACGACCCCACCGCTTGAAGCTTTGTGTGATTGTGTCATCATTTATGATTTATAACGTTTTGCCCTTTATGTGTTGAATAGGACTTGTCGATGCTGTTGTGGGAGCTCTCAGCTCTGTGTACGATTACATCTCTAATGTCTCAGGTCATCACTTGTCATTTGTTCTAAGGTCAATGGCAAGTTGTGATCCATGCGGTGCTACTGTATTTAAAATTTGTTACAAAGGAGTTAAACACACGCAAAATATCGGTGCTACTGTATTTAAAATTTGTTACAAAGGAGTTAAACACACGCAAAATATTGTTAGTTCTAGGTTTGTCCCAACTATCTCAGGTTTGGCTAAATATTCCATCTTTCTCAAAAAAAATAAAAATAAATAACACACTCTTTTAGAACAAACGGAGCTGTATTCAATACTAGCAGTCTAGATACATTCGATGGAGACGACTACGGACTCGCTGGGAATCATGATTGAACAATGAACAAGGCCTGTCTGCTACTCCCTCTCTCGCACGCCGTAACCGTAAGCCGTGCAACGTGACGGCCTGCCGCTCGGCGGCGGGTGCCCGTCCAGCATGGCGTCGCACCAGAGCAGGAGGGGCGGCCACCAGGTCACCGCGTTGTCCGCCGGCACCACCTGGCCCTCGTGCAACCACACGCGCACCGTCAGCGGCACGCGCTCCCGCCTCCCGCGCTGCGCCTCCAGGCTCTCGTACAGCGAGTCGGGCACCCCCAGCCCGGCGCCCGCGGCGACGAAGCGCACCTTGGCGGCGCTGAGCCCCGGCACGCAGAACCCGGGCAGGTCGGCGCGCGCGAGCGGGACGCCCGCGTACGCCACCACCGCGCTGCCGGCGCCCGGCCTGAAGCAGTGCCGCCACACGTCGCGGTTCCTGGCGCGGAGCGTGACGGCGAAGGTGGGCGCGCCCTCCGCGCCGCCGTGGCTCGCTGGTTGGAGGCCCTGGAAGCTCGTCACGGTGGCCGAGAACTCCGGCGGGCCGTAGGATAGCCAGAAGACGAATAGGATGACGGCCGACAGGATGGACAGGAACAGCAGCAGCTCCAGGTGAGGATGCCTCTGCAGGAAACGTGTCCACCAGTTGTCGTCGCGAGAGTCGGTGACAGACGGGTCCATCGTATCGTATGGATTCTGATGAGATCGATTCGATGTTGCGGTGCACCGTGCACGACGATGTCACGTTGATCAATGGCGCGATTGAGAGATCTAGGAAATCGGCAAGTTGACGACGACACGCCCGGGCTACTCGAGGCAGCCAGATCCTGATGATCGAGGAAACAAGTATTCTAAACAGGAGCATTATATATATGATGAGATGATGAGCTCTCCGGCCGGTTGACGGAGGGTAATACGGCAGCAGGATCGGAGAACGAGTCCTACTCGTACTAGCAGTTAGGTGCGCGCAGGATCGAACAGGGTTCGCGATAGCGCACACGGTCGTGACTCGTGAGATACAGTACATCTCATATAAACTGCTGCTGCCGCAGCAGCATCTTGGTGGTCGTCGTGTTTGGCCGGCGTTGCCGTTCTCGTTGATTTCACCACGTACGGGTAAATAATTAAGCATAGGTATGGGTGTCGGCCTCGACGTAGAGGAGGATGCCGCGCCGGCGTGGGACCACTACGATGTCTTGGCCGATCCTCGAGACGACGAGGCACCGCCGGTCTGGGGCTACAGGGCACCCAGCTGGTGGTCACGCATGAGCTTGGAGGACCGCATCGCGATCCCAGCCCTAATAGCGATGATGATCCTCGTAATGGCGCTGTTGTGGGGCGCCGTCGTATCCGCTTACACCGTCGACTTCCCGTCCTACTCGGTCGGCCTCGCCGGCTTCGACGGCATCGACCCGGGCAACCCCGGCCGCGTGGTCTCGCCGACGTTCGACGTCGCGCTCCGGGTGAACAAGACGTGCGTCGACCGCGCGGACGTGGTGCTCTCGTACGCGGGCGTGGCGCTCGCCTGGGCGCGCGCGGAGCCGTGGGACTGCCTGGAGAAGCGCTGGGCCAAGGACGTGGAGGTGGCGGCCAGGGGCCAGGGCGTGGGGCTGCCCACGCACCTCCGCGACCGCATGGCGGCGGAGTGGCGGTCCTCGGGTACCATGGAGCTCGACGTCGACGTGGCCATCTTTAACGGCAGCGAGAGCCGCCGCGCCGCCGGTGAGTTCCCTCGGAAGGTGGTGACCGGCAAGGTGAGGCTGCATGGAGAAAAGTCGTCGGAGTCATTGCCTTTTTGTGTGGTATATGAATTATAGTAGATCCTGTTTCCCCTGTGAGATGGCTGTGGTGGGCTAGCGGCCATGATGGCTGTGTTGCTTTTCGAACAGCAACTGTACGTACCGATTTTCATAGATTGGTTATTTTTACCTTGTCAAAATACCTGTTTGGTATACATTTAGATAAAGGGGGTTCCACAGAAGGGAAAAGGGTTGGTTTGCTGAAATAAATATCACCGATTGATGTTCTTGAAAAAGATGATCGTTTGATGAACAGCAACGCATTTCGCGGCGGTGTCCTTGAAGCCGTTAAGAAATATTCTAGCAATCACCTGCAATGACTGTAGTACTAGAGTACTACAAACGGCTAATCATACAAACACTACAGAAGGTCAGCTAGGTGTTGAAATACGCCTATGCCCAAATCACTGATCAGCACCAATGGCAGTAGAGAACACAGCGCAACAAAGAACACTCTTTGCTTCGTATCTCCTAGATTGTCAGCATCAGAAAACCTGAAAACAGCAATCACGGTGAAATGCTAATAAGTGGGAAGCATACAGACAAACCTCTACTGTTTCTCTATTTCAACTGTAAACAAAAGAGAGAGCAATAGTTCAAACTGGTCTTACTGTTTGTTTTAGCAATATATACAGTTAAAGATGCTTACCCGGGCATCGATGAATTTATTGTCAAACCAAAGCCAAAAGGGTAGAGTGGATCATAGTGCGGATCTCCAACATTCATAGGAAGCTGGTCGACAGACTTGAACCAGGTGCGGGGGAGCTTTCCACTGAATCCATAGTCCCCAAAAAGTACGTCGGCCACGCCCTGACCTTCGGTTCCAGGAAGCCAAGCAGCAACAAGTGCCTCCATCAGTGGAACATATGGTTCAATCACAACAGGACGGCCAGAGATGATAACCACCACACATTTAACTGCAGAACACACAGTTCTCATCGTGTCTGGACCAGGGTCTAGTATCGTGAGGTCTGTGCTATCACCTACTGTTTCAGAATATGGTGGCTCGCCAACAGCAACAATAGCAAATGAGAACTCGTTATGCTTCATGAAACTGTCATCAGGGTTCTCAGAGTAGACGACAGACGTTGAGTCAGCGACAGTAGACTTGATGGCATCGAGAATGGTTGTCCCTGCACAGGGCATTGAATAATTCAATGAAATAATAACATAGATCCACTTCAGGTAGGTATTACAGTTATTAAGAGAAACCTCACAAACACAATTCAGCATAGTGCATTGGAATGTTTATCCAATTCCAAATCTCTAGTCAGGAATTATGCCACCTCACAGTAGAGACAATGAATAACTCAATGAAAGATATGGCAGAGATTCGTTTCAGCTAGGTATTTCAGTTATTAAGAGAAACCTCACAAACACAATTCAGCATGGCGCATTGGAATATATATCCGATTCTAAAAATTCAGTCAGGAATTATGCCAGCTCAGTAGAGTGACAGTGTCCCTATCATCAGTGTGCTGTGGACCATGGAGATACTAGGGAAACTTTGACGTATCTTAAGTGCGAGCCCAAGCTTAAAGGCTGGAGGACTTGCTCAATTGTGATGCACCTGAAGTTTGAATATGGTCTGTCTTTGCTTCTAGCATTTGCAGTTATGAATACTATATATCTTATTAAAATGAAAATGAAGCTTTAGCCTATGTTATCGATGTAGATAGCTGTCTGGAAAATAACAACTCAAGATGTTGAGTTCACTTGGTAATTCAGTGCACCCCATATGCAGGAGAAACTAAAAATAGCATGTGCATAAATGTATATTAAATTCCCACGCAATGAACACCTGCATCGTTTACACAGACATACATCAAACGCATATTAAGATGCCATACCAGTTGTGATATCTCCGCTGCCTCCCATCCATTGGATTGACCATCCACCACACTGGTAGCCCAAATTACTAGCATGACTTCCAGCTACCAAGATCCTTCTAGCTTTCTTAGGGAGAGGTAAGAATTGTTGATTGGGAGAATTCCCATTTTTTAGCAGAACAAGTGATTTCCTGACAGCTTCTCTAGCCAGTTCCCTGTGCTCCTGTTTAAATTTAGTCACAAGTTACTAGGTTCATCTGGAACAAATTCCAGCTAAACCGTACACCATAAAGCATTGTTTTATAATCATATAAGTTGAGAAGACATCGTACAGCCAGTTTACCAACCTTCTTTCCAAGCTGATCTGCAAAACTAAGGTCAGCTAAAGGGTTCTCAAACAGGCCCATCGTAAATTTAACTCGAAGGATACGCATCACAGCATCATCTATTCTGCTCATATTGATGATCCCCTTGTGAACAAGAGAAGTCAGATCGTCGATGTAGTCAGTGTAATCGTATGGCACCATGACCTGGAGTTGAGTTGAACGAAAACTTTTAAAGACAAATGGTGGAAAAGAAAAGCTTAATTTATTTCACATAGTATTACGAGCATTATGTGCAAGCTTATCCATCTCCAGAATTCTAGGTTTGTTGCTATGACAGGTTTAATAAGATCAACTAAACTTTCTACCAAAAAAATCCTACAATTTTAAGCCGACACAACATGGCAGGGCCTCCATGTCGCACTAGGGTGGCACAGGCAGCGAAACCACCACCTCCTCTACGGGACTCCCCAGTCTCCACCACCAGCCTTGCTGGCTGCTGCCATCGGCCTCCTCCCTCCTTTCCCACTGTCTCTTCACCTCACCCCAGATTCGTTTTTTGAGTTATCTGTGCTGGCGTTGGTGACAGATCCAGCGGCTACTGATCGGTTTGATGTTTCATCAGATCTGCTCGGTGGCGCACAATTGCGCAAATCCATGTGGATCTCGCGGCGTGCAAAGTCCGGCGCTTGTGGCTGTGCCTGGCAAAGCCTTGGGGTCCTATGTTGGCCATGGTTGTGTTCACCACCTGGGATCCATGCTTTGGTGGAGGCCCAAATCAGGCATTAGGCAGCATCACGGGCCTTGTATGCCTGACAATGGAAGGTCTGGTGTCACTCTGTAGCTGAAAACATTGTTTGGGGGTTTTGATTTCAAAGAACTTGCTCTCCAGGGTGAGAACGCACGGTCTGATCTTTGCTGGTTGGACCACAGTAGCGGACAGCGCGTGCACGTGTCGTTCCCTTTTAAGAGGCATTGCTTTTGGAGAGCCTTTTTCGCTGTCCATGTGTTACCATTGGTGGTGTTTGAAGATGAAAAATTCTATTTTGTGTGGTTGCTAGCAGCGGCATGTTAAGTTGTCGTGTCGCTCTTCTTTTTTCTTTTCTTTTCTTTAGTAATCATAGGCTGTGTGCAGCCTAGATATGTAGAGGTCGAGAGTGGTCTTGGGATAAATGTTCCAATTTAAAGTAATTGACTGAGATCAATAGAGCTTCCTTTATCTATGAACTATATGCCATCAGAAGTTAACGAGTTTTAAACAAATCATTTGATTATACACCAGAGTTATCGATACCTACTAGGTTTTCGCCTCCAGTCGCAGCACTGCAATAGAGACATTAGAGAAAATTCATGTAGATCTTCCTCAGTTCGCAGCAGAGCTATGCAAGTGAAGTTGATGGTTCATGTTAAACACATGAAATGAATTGATCTCAAATGTAAGAAATGGTATAAACAAGATACAGCTGCAGGGTGTCATAGGAAATTCCCTCTCCAGAGTTGAAACAATTTTCAGAGAAGTTAATTAACCATGTGTGCAGTAGCTAGTTGAAAGTAAGCGCTAGTTTTCTCAAAAGAAGTCCACATACCATATCAATGCCAGCATTTATCCCAGCTTGCACAGAGTATGTATAGTTTGCACCAGGAGGTGAGGTGATACGGTCTATTCCTAGCCAGTCTGATATCACAAAACCCTACAAGAACCCACAGTAAGTACATACCAAAGTAAGTTTAGATCACAGAAAAGTAATGTAAACTAAGTTGCTGATTATTATTACTAACTCTAAAATGTAGTTTGGATTTCAGGTAGTCAGTGACTAGATCATGGTTGGCATGCATTTTGACACCATTCAAGCTTGAGTATGAAACCATAACAGTAGCGACACCCTTTATGATAGAGTCATAATATGGTGGCATGTGAATGCTTAGCAGCCCATGCTCATCAATGATTGTGTTATTCTCATTGATTCCATTATGAGTTCCACCATCTCCAACATAGTGTTTAGCACATGCAGCAACCTTATCCCTGTAAAAGCCATAACCTAAGGAATAAGGATTATATAGAAAATTCTTTCAAACTGCAAGATACAAATACTGATTGTTTTCCAAATTTCAAAATTAATTTCAATTGAAAGAGATGCACAAAATAGTTACTAATATTTTGTTGTAAAAATAATGCTTCTGATAGAGTGCCCATCAAGCTATATATTATAGTATAAAAGCATTACTATGATAAAGGTGCAGATGCCTTACATATTGGCTATATCTATGAAGCATGTATCACCACTGAGAAAAGAATATCTTACTTCCCAGCTACATATGGGATTCCCTTGGTATGATTGACTGGGATCTCTCCCTGCAGACCAATAATAATATCTGTCATCTGCTGAACAACCTTGTGATCTTCACTGTAGCTCTCATAACATCGACCCCATCTTGGATCTCTGCAAACCTAAATCAAGCTATAAGAATAGTTTCTGATTGATATAACTTCTAGTGAAACAAGAACATTGTATTATAGTCATTCACATTGCTTCACCAAAGACCTAATGCACATCAGAGCAACAAAACGGTGTTTTATGTACTTACTGCAATACATGGAGCAAAAGTATATTGAATGCCTGTTGCCCGCACTTCAAGAGCAGTTGCTTCGCCAATCCTCCTTACTAAGTCAGGATCCCTAATAGCACAAGAAAGATAAAGACGCTGTTATAGCTACATACATTTATTGATGCTGTGTTGCATGATCTGCCTGCTAACAAGAAACAAGTTTTGTTGCTAAATGGATATGAAGTGCTTATAGTTTTTTTTTTTTTTTGCCAACTTAGCATGTAGATTATTAGAGATTACCTTGTGGCTCCAAGCCCGACATTGTGAGGGAATAAAGTGGCGTTGTAGACATTGTTATTACCATGAACAGCATCAATCCCATAAATCATTGGAATTCCTAGGCGCGTTGACAGCGCACCTTTCTGGAATTCATTTACCATGTCCACCCAAACTGCAGGGCTGGCCTGGGGAGCAGGAACACTTCCACCACCACTTAAGATGCTACCTAGAGAACAGCATGAAATTGCATAACCACAGATTCAGATAGGACAATGCCACAGTGGTAGTTATAAACGTGAAGTGCCGTAGGCTTCATTTTTATTTATCTCCCAAACAACATTCCATATGGAAGACAATGTTTCTGAGGTCTAACCGTCTAAGGTTCATGTGCGATTACACGAGCACTTACCTATAAAGTACTTTTTCATGACATCTGTCGATGCAACTTGTCGTTCTATTTGTGTCATTTGGCCAATTTTTTCCGCAAGAGTCATCCTACCAATAAGATCCCTGATTCTAGAGTTGGTAGGCTGCTTCGGATCCTTGTACTTCATGTACTCTGCATCTCCCATCGAAGCAAAACATAGCAGTAGAAGGCATGCCCAGGAAATATTGGAGTGTCTCATGTCAAAAAAATATTTGGAATAGTTTGTCCTGATGGTCTTGATCCGTGAGCTTTTAGCAAAATTCAAGAGGCCCTAAATGAAAATGTTACAGATGAGACAAGTTAAAATCAGCAGGCAGATCACAGAGAACGTCAAGTGTATAAAGAAAGCAAACAGTTTCCTTTTGAAGGACACAGCAAATGGGCTTCGAGACATGACCTAATCAGTGTAGTAGGTTGTAAAGCACCTCCCCCACTGATCTTGTACAAGAAATCAAGGGCACATGATGTCTGTTGTGGTACTCTACATTAACGTTTCTGGACACAGGATGACCCTATCTTCTCTGGGAGAGAATTTTTGGCACAGATTTGACAATGCAAAAAGAACGGTTTCACAGTACAAGTAAATTCGCTATCTAGTTTCAGCACCTCTATCAGTGTCCATACAACACAAGTGCAATTTTCAGATCCGACTATCACCAATTCACTATCCAGCAGGTAAAAGTAGAAGAATTCGAATCCTTACAGTGGAGCTGAGCCACTAACCCTCCCTCAACAAGGAAACAAATGAGTAAACTGATGGCAGTACCACTACTCACTCGTGTGGTTCCAAAATATATACTATGATAATAATAAAGTCAACAAGTCTCAATCGGTCTTACTATACTATAAAATACTGTCCGCCCAGCATGAACTGAATCGATCAATCGACCCAAATTAGCCGATAGCGCGACATTACAGTGGCGTTGTCCCACGGTTCCCGCAGGGGACCCTAATTCAAAGCTTGTTCTTGCAAAAGAAACGGCATTGCGAGAATCTCTCGCGCGGACCCCCTGGAGCTGATGTGAAAGGAGAGCAGAAGGAGGAGAGGATCAGAGGAGGCAACAGCTGGTGCCGGGGGTGGGGCTAGCTTAGAAGCAAGGCGGAAGAGTAAAGTTGGGGATCCTTACCAAGGAGCAGCAGCTACAGACAGGCAGAAGCTGAGCTCACTCTGCTAGACTGCTACGGATAGCGACCTGGAGCCGAGCACGCTTGCCGTCCGACGTCCGTCCCGCCCTCCCGTGCACATGCGCGCACCGGCGGGGCAGCGGGGACGACGCACTCCAGTGGGGGGAGCTTTCGCCTTTCAGGAGGAATGCCCACCGCGGAAGCGATCCATCCAACAGAGACAACCACCGCTGGGAGCCGATGGCACCCACCTCCACCTGGGCCGCAGCCGCAGCAGCGAGAGGAAGAGGAGTCAGCCGCGACCGCGACAAGCGCAGACGATGAAGTCCGTCGACATCGGTCGGCGCCCGCGTGGCCAAGCAAGAATGCGCGTGTGCTTGTGGAATCGCAAAGTCGGCGTCGAGGGCAGCGGTAGCGGTAGTCAGTACTCGGTGGTGCGGTCCGTGTGGAAGGCTAGGATTTGAGGCGTGCGGCGTGCCGCAATGCTAATGTTGCTACAGTCCGGTTTAAGCAATGGAAGGAGGAGGATCAGATATTCAGACAGGATATACCGCATAAAAAGAGAAGAGGCAGCCATGGCGTGGCCTGCCAGACATATATTGGAGTATAGAACATTAACAATTCTAGGGATGTAGAATATCAATCGGCTATGGTTCCAGATGGCCATAAATTTCGATGTAGAGCTCTTGCTGAAACTGTGTTTCGAAGAGCGTAACAAAGAGCACGCGCAGAGGCAGACCCAAAGCCAATCAAGATGTCTACAGCATGCCCGACCGCGTCAATCAGATGCTCAAACAGCCAAACTCAAAGGCACATCAGCAATTCAGCATCCAGAAGCATCTAAAAAAGCAGACAGAAAACAAGGAATTCAACCTGGAAGCACGAATGACAAATGTAGCAGATAAGCGGATTGTCAAATAAAATGTTCAGGTTCCCTCCTTAGTTATAACCTGGCAGGAGCAGGAGCTCCAGCTAGACACAAGTGGAGTTCGATAAGTCTCAACGTCAGAGACCCAAATCATAGTCTCAGCGAGGTGGTCATGTTAGCCTAAATACTAGTACAGCACAGGTGATAAATTAAGCTTGGTTCAAGCCACATTTTCATCACAAAAGCATCCGTCATTTCTCTTCTTGAGTGCTCCAATGCTCCTAAGCGACAGTCCTCCTACCTTCGGGGCAGCGAAGATAATAGCTTCAGGGTGAGCAAGAACATGATAATGGATCCTGAGTTTCGGTAAATTCACACCGAGTTCAGATACATTCATTATTGTTGGAGTAAGGCAGGCTGACAGCCACCCACGCATCGTCGCTGATGGGAAGCAAGGTTGCGCCTTCCGGGATAGCCATGTCAGTGTGGCGAGGGTAAACCTGGATTCTGTTGGTTAACATGTAGCAACCACATCCATCAGAGCGGACAGGCCTGGTAGCTGTTACCGTGGGAAGGCTAGAGGTACTGGCTAGGGCTGTTGGGGGCGAACGACCATTCACAACCAAAGTGTGTTCCAGAGAAGAGTCCATTGCTTCAGCCTCTGAGCTTGGCTTTGGAATGGGCAGCTTGTTGACTTGCGGAGATGAGTCCATGCCTTCACTTTCTGTGATTGGCTCTGGAATGGACGGTTCAACAGCTTGCACTTGCAGAGATGAGTCCAAAACTTCAACTTCTGTGCTTGACTCTGGAAGGGGCGGTTTGTCAACTTCCAGAGACGAGTCCATAACTTCAACATTCATGCTTGGCCCTGGAAGGGGCAGTCTGCTGATTTCCAGAGATGAGTCCATGCTTGGCTCTGGAAGGGGCAGTTTGCCTACCAGAGATGAGCCCATTGCTTGAACTTCTGTGCTTGGCTCTGGAAGAGATGATTTGACAACTTCTAACTTGGTAGATTGGGTGCTTCCATCAAGAGATTGTCTTGTACCAGGAAGAGGAAGTGGATTAGCAGGGCCAACTGATCCAGCATCATGATTTACTGCAAATGAACAAAACATGAGTGAGCGAAAGTCAATAAGATTACACGGAGAAAAACCGCTATCATCAAAAGGCAAATATACAAAATGAATTTTTCATGGTTTTGCAGTGTGTAAACATGCAATGCACAACATCATGGATGATCATATGGAGAAAAATATAACCAGCCAAAAGTCTAACTTAGCATGTGCTCCATAGCGGGGAACATTCTACATGTTCATATTTCTACCACTTGGCTGTGGCCTTAATCAACCAGTAAGGAAAAGATGATCTGATTTTTTTATGTGCAGGACAAACCAGTAATCACAATAGTGCAGCTACCTCAGCAGGAGAGCATTCGTCTCAGCCCATGGGTTTAATCCCAATGTTTGCAAGAATTTGGCTCGTTCCTTTTGGTGGGTTCTGCCACCGGTATGTTAAAGCTGACAAGATTTATCTTTCTAGCCCATTGTGGAGTGCTGTCTGTTGTACTTTACAACCCACACCACCTCCCAAAGGAGCAGTGCCAAAATGGCATACATCACAACTCATACCTTCCTGCTGGTCCAGGAGTTTCCTCTTTGCCATTATGGATCGCAATTAACTGGTGTAATTCTACCATAAAGCAGATAAAAATCCCATGCATTTTGCAAGCAGTCCAACATGAATTACTACCTCCAATCACAAATACATGGCATTAGGACAGCTACATTGAGTTAAATCTAGTTATATTTTTTGTCCTAAGTCCTAACGTCATACAATAATGAACGCCATATAATAATGACTGGAGGGAGTACAAATGTTTCCATGGTAGAAATACTAGCTAGCTAATACCACGCCCAATGAAGTTTCAAAATTCCAATTTTACCAAAGCTTGAAGTAGTAAAAATTAAACTTGGGCATATGGTACAACAAAGAATCTGAGAGATATACAAGGTATATAACACTAGAAAATCAACTGCCGTGCACTACTACATCCTAGATGCTATAATTGAAATTTGAAATATCACATTCATGAACAGGATCATCAATCATAAGATGGTTCAGAACAAGTATTACACTAAACGCTAGGGAACATTAATATTTCTATGATAGTTTGCAAACAAAAGGAATGCAACCAGAAAACTCACTAGCACCAAAGTCATTATCCTTGCCACACTTTGCCGTCAATACACTGGACACAAAATGAACAGGTTCTAGAATCTTGATCTTTTGCACATTCTTAATTCCTTGCTGCGCGGATGATCCCTCATGGACAGCAGAACAAATAGAATTTTTCCCCCCTGAAATGCAAAACCATGTTGCTAGGGTATTTCAAAAGCATAGCCACATAGGATCATAGATAATACTAAGAGTCAAGCAGTTGTTCCTTCTTTCATCTGGACATGCATACAGGCAAGAATTTAGTTGCATTAGATTGAGACAGGATATGGATATATATGGTGATAGGTGACTGAAAAACAACACTGTGGAAATAATAGAGAAAATATCAGAATATCGAAGTACTGGGTATGCAAGTATCGGATACGGGTATGGCTAGGATAGTGAAGCATGGGTGATACATAGAGTATTTGATATGCGATCATCAGAGCAATACCAGTTCTTTCTTAATACATACAGCGGTTCTGGTAATAACAGTGATCAGGTGTACTGGGGGATTGGATCCGCAATTGACAAAACAACAAGTTGAATTTTAATAAAAACGAAGATCCAAAACAGAAATGCCATCACTGTTCCAATGTTAGAAAAAGGCACTTGCAAGTTCAGTGCGATGTGGGCAGGTTTGTTCTTGATGTGAAGGTAACTATTTCAGTAGATTAGTGACTTACTGTCTTTGAAATGTTGAAAAGCAGCCTTAGCAGCATTCATCTCTGCTTGCTTCTTAGTGTTCCCTGACTCTCCCTGAAAAACTGTGCCTTGAATTTCAACAGTTGAGTTGAAGCCAGCAGAATAATTTGAGACATCTGGAATTGTAACATAGACAGGCAAGGGAAAGCCTTCTTTCTGAGCTAGTTCTTGTAGAAGATTCTTAAAAGATACTGATGGAACCTATAAAAGGTAGAATGATATGTCAAATTGATATCACTAAAATTATAAATTATTGGTCAAAGGTTTGTCCCAGTACAATGAAATATGCCTGGTGATTTGAGAGTAAAGGTAATCATAAATAAGTGAGGTGATGCTAAAATAATGCTCCATAAGTGAAAAAAAGGATAAAAGAAAAGAAATGGACAGACCGGAAATTGCTCTGGTGGGCTTGCTTCTTGAGGTAAGGACATCAGGGCGACTTTTGCAGCAGCAGTTTCAGCTTCCTTCAATGTGCGACAGTACTCTGGGCTCTCAAACGTTTGCCCATCTATGGTCACCACTGACTTGAAGAGAGGAGCGTGAAGGGAGCCTGCATGGATGGAACGGTACGAAGGCAGTTGCTTGCCTCGTTTCTGAGCATACATTTGTAACTGAGTCTTGTAAGGAAGCTGGGTCTCTACAATAAACAAAATAGTGAGTGATACTAAATATTGATAGATAAATAAAGCAAAAACATACATTTGCGAGAACAGCGAAAGTTTTTCTTTCCCTTTTCTTAGAGAAACAAAAACCTTTTCTAGTACCTTCAAGAAAAGGATTTTTATAATATAAGAGATTAAATAGTACATTAGTTTATAAGGGAGAAAGGTACACAAAAAATGAACTAATTTCCGGAAAGGACATCTGAGTCACATAGTCCTCTGTGATGCAACCATGTGACCATTTTGCTAAACTATAGACTTCTACCACATTTCTTAAAATGAGTTGAACATGACTTCTGAGAAGTTCATTTATGTACTCAATGGTCCAGGTGGTACTTATGCTATAAACAATATATAACCACCAGACTTTTATCATGAGGATAACTATCTACAAGAATCCTGCATGTCCTTGCCAAATCAAGTGACATAAATACGAAATCAAAGAATACAGTGTGCTGTTGAGTCTATCTACCTACATGAATGAATATTTGTTACCAGTACCTACTAGTAGCAGATGAAAACTGGGACAAATTGTCCCCTATTGCAGCGACAATTATAGCAAAGTGAACACTGTGAACAGTTTTATTGCTAATAAGTTTTTTTATAGGATATTGCTAATAAGTCGAATTGTTTTATCACTACACTGACAAACTAGGCAAGCAAATGCCTTAAACCTTGACGTGATTCTTAACACATTGTCCAGGCACAAGCATGGAAAATATAAATATACCTCATATGGAACTCAAACGTTTTTTATTCAAAATTTTAAGGAAAAAGGCATAGTAATTCTCTGGTAGGAAAAGGAAAACTATGGAACGGGGTTACGAGATGGAGAGGAATTCCGCCGCAAAGGCGAAAGAGGTGAGGAACGAGACCACTATTTCACCCAAAAGCCATACTGAGCCAAACAGGTGACTCACCGGTCGGCGTAGGCGCTGGAGCGGCCGGGGCCGGGGCAGAGGCAAGGGACGCTGCCGGGAGCGCGCTGAGGCGCTCGAAGGCGGCCATGGCGGCGAGGTTGGACGCCTCCTTGGCCGACCGCGCCCCTTCGTCCGGGGAGCAGAACTTCTCGTCATGGACGGCGACGGTGGCGCGGAAGATGGGCACGTGGTCCGGGCCCTCGCGAGTGACGTCGTACGACGGAGGCGCCCACCGCCGGCGCTGGCACAGCTCCTGCAGCCGCGCCTTGTACATTACCGGTCGATCTTCCGATCTCTGCTCTGGATTGGCCCCTTCCTCACTGTCGTGGAGGAGAGAGGTTGGAGGATTGCTTGGTGCTTTTCGATTCGATTCACGTGTGTTGGGTGCCTCGCTTGTTGCTCCTTTGTCCCCTCGGCCTCTGGTCCTCTCGGTCTCGGCTATATGCCCGTCGGGGACTCGGGTATCAGGTAACTCCGGTGAGTTGGATCCAACTAGGAATATCTGAAGGCTCTGGTGGATTCAAACATTCAACCCCCAGCTACCTACCTTCCTTCTTTTTTATTTCACAATTCTTAATTAAAAATAAAATAGTAGACGATACATATTAAAAACTGAGATAGCATCTGGCTAATAAAAGTTTTGTAAATTGGTTTAACATACAACAAAACATTAAATAGAAATTCGAACATACTTCGGCTAAACCCCGTTAATAAAAAAACTACGGGATAATTAGATACATGACATTATAATTTTTATAGTTTCGAAATATGCCATTACTATTTAAGATATTTGTATAGGTGCCATTACAATTTCACAGCTCTATGGTATATGTCATTTTGGACCGAAACATTAAAGCGAGAGGCGCGCCACCGCTTCCACCGGTCCACATGCACGCACTATTAGAAGTCCCCACGGCTTGCACCGGTGAGCTCTCATCCCCCACACCGGCGGCCACTACACGACATCCACGCGCCAACGAGCTTATCCCCCGCGACGCATTGTCGCTTCCCATCCTCCACTCACGCGCATTGACGGTCGCGGCTCTTCCTCCACACACACGCGCGGTGGTGGCGTGCCACCACCTTGTTCACTCACTCAAGCCGGTGGGTGAGCTCCCATCCCGCCCGTGCCGGTGAGCCATCCTCGGAAGCCTACGGTCCCGCTCCTTCCCTCGTGGCGCTCCCCTCCCAGCTCATGTCGCAGCCCCTCCAAGCTCTCCTTGCCAATATCCTCTCCCAGCTCCCGTCTGCGCCCCTCCCAGCTCTGCGCCATCCATGCCGGCGAGGGGCTATGCCGAGGAGGAAGCGAGGCAGACGAGGTTGGTTCCTGTGGTCGTGACCTCCACTACTGCCACCGCAGTACGCCATCGCCAGCTAGTGCCATCGGCAAGTTCCAAGGTTTGTAGAAGGTGGCAGGAGAGGGAGAGGAACGAGGAAGAAGATGGGGGCAATTTGTTAAAAAATGTTTCAAATTGGTAAGTAATGGTATATATCAGAAAGTTGTGAAATTGTAATGGCACATATACAATATCTCAAATAGTAATGGTATATCTTGGTGAAAATTATAATGACACATATCTAATTAACCCAAAAACTAATCTCTCAATCCCCAAAATAATAGCATTCGATCATCTATCTAGGCATATGCAATGCAAAATGTTTAGATACAAGTGTTTATACCGTCGCAATGTTAAACGCCAACAACAAAATTGCCCCTACAATGCAATTAAGTATTTAAATTAATAGTCTCAACTGCCACACAAGCACTCATTAAACACCACTGTTAACTTAAACACCGCGTACATCTTTTAAGCACTGGGTGCTAATGACATAGTAAAAATAAACTGTTTTTTTTCTCTCTAAGAACTGCTCCGCCCTTAAGCATGGTGCAACTAATAACTCGGCTAACCACTGTGATCCTATCCCTCATCCATAAATGGTCCTTAGCTAATAATAACTCAACTATTAACCACTATAAAAGTATGATTACATTTACATCCCAGCATTGCTGCTAGTACCGCCTATTGTGTGCAACTACAATGCAATGGCGTATATACCTCTCCATTTAAAGCATTGATCCATTGTCATCAACGTAGTCGTGGGCAGGTCATAGGCTCTAGACTACCATCATCATAGGTCAAGGAGGTGGGCCTTTCTTGACCTTCTGGAGAGATCGAGGAGGTAGACCTCCCTTAGGTCTTGTAAGCTAGGGATAAAAATAGGTCGAATGAGAACAAATATGAATAAATACAAGCACATATAATTTTTTTCTCATACTTGAATTTAGGTACGGAATAGTGTTGCACTAGATATATGTATCCAAGTTTGAGAATATGGATTCGCTATTTAACTATCCATTTAATACGAGTATATGATCGCCTCCGGTTGGACTCTAAGATGGGCTAGCAGCGAACCCGTGCTTTGCTACGGAACAACTTCAATATGTAAATGAAATATTCATTTATGTATGGCATGATTGAAAGGTTAATCTGGTGGTTAAGTCCACTTTGTCTGTGTGGGAGTGCCGGGGTTTGAATCCCAAAGGATGTTGTCTTGATCTTTTTTTGCGGCTGGACATCACGAGCGCGCAGAGGTGGGCCTCGCGACGCACGAAGGGGGTATGACGCACGAACTCCCTAAGTATATGGCATGATTGAAAGATTGATCCGGTGGTTAAGTCCACCTTGTCTGTGTGGGTTTTTTGCAGCTGGACATCACGAGCGGGCAAAGGTGGGAGCGATTTGCGGCTGGGCCTCGCGACGCACGAGGGGGGTAGGACGCACGAACTCCCTCTTTATAGGGGTATATGGCATGATTGAAAGGTTGATCTGGTGGTTAAATCCACCTTGTCTGTGTGGGTTTTTTGCAGCTGGATATCACGAGCGGGCAGAGGTGGGAGCGATTTGCGACTGGGCCTCGCGACGCACGAAGGGAGTAGGACGCACGAACTCCCTCTTTATAGGAGTATATGGCATGATTGAAAGGTTGATCTGGTGGTTAAGTCCACCTTATCTGTGTGGGAGTGCCTGGGTTCGAATCCCAAAGACTGGTGCGTCGATTTTTTTTTGCGGCTAGACATCACAAGCAAGCAGAGGTGGGAGCGATTTGCGACTGGGCCTCGCGACGCATGAAGAGGGTGTCTGCAACGTTTTCATCCGAGTTGTTGATGTCCTAGCTCGTCGGAGGTCACGAAACCTGCTACCATGTGGACTCAACACTATCAAGTGGGTCTGGGTCCTTTTTCATACGCTTTTATCCATGTCTTCATGACTAGCCCCTAAAGTTTAAGTGAATAATACAGTGAAAGATATGAAATTTAGTCTAAAATGTACCTCTGGATAGGGGAACAAATCAACAAAGCAAGGTTCAAAGTCTTAGGCTGTTTATGGGTTTTGCTAGTGAACAAGCTTAAAATGAGATTTGCTGGACATCTTACGTAGGTGGATGCAATACAACAATCAACATCTACCATTATCAAAAAAAAAAAACATCTACCATAAAAGGCAATCAAACACTCTTTTTTGCACGTCGCTAGATCCACCCAGCATGCTTTTAGTCATTTTCGTAGTAAGATAGTATTCCATCCGTATTTAAATATATGTCATGTTTGACTTATTCATAAAAAAAACTATAAATTATTATTTATTTTATCGCAATTTATTTTATCGTTGTAGAGAGTTTGAGTATGACTTATTTTCTTATATATTTACACAAAATTTTTGAATAAAACAAATGATTGAAGTTGTGGAAAAAAAATCGATCGCGATTTATATTGAAATACGGTGGGAGTGTATGATATGAGGCAGCCATGTGAAAGGTCACCAAACACACTTAGAAGTACACTTGACCGCGTAGAGGGGCATATGTTCAATTTGCAATGATAATTCAACTACTATAATAAGTGGCATTTTCATCGATTATACTAGGAGCTAGTTGCTGGTAAACAAAAACCTAAATAGAGCTAGTACAAGCATGAAAAACAATGTACCGCAGTCCACAGCTACAAGAGTTTCTATTTCCCTATGACATTTTATGCGAGAAAACGTCCATGGTTGGACTGCCCCCATCCCGATCTTCTTCCCCCCGCGGTTGCTGCGATGGTACATGCGGCGGCGGCGGCGGCAAGCCCCTCATCGAGGGCTCAATGTCTATGAAATCCACCGCCGGTGAAAGAGAGCCGCAATCCACCATTTGGCTCGACGGCGACGCGGCCGAGTACGCAGGGTTCACCGTTGCCAGGGACAACCTGCGGTTGAGGAGCTCGGTTTGAACAATGGAAAGCTCCGCTTGGATGAGAGCTACCTGATGTTGTGTAGAGCTCTTGTTAGATGAGGCATTTTTTTATTAAAGACAAGAAGTAACAGATTACATGTGCCTAGATAGAATGGATAAGTTTTCGAAATATATTACTTTCGTTCTCATTTTTAAACTAAAAATATTAAATAAAAAAGAACGGGATGTAGGTACCCGTGTGTTATGTTTTGTTTGTGGTGGTCGGTAGCTAGCTAGTACAGTAGTATGCGCTATTTCACTTTGGTTTTTAAACATTCTTAATACCGGTTTAGTCTTGTCCTATCGACCATCGACCATGAAAAATCCCGTCTAGAATCACCGTGGAACTAATCGTAACCAGCGTTTGGGGATGACACTTGATATATGTGAGCATATTTAACATTCGATGAGCAAAATTAGCTGAGAGGAAGTGAGAAGACATATGCACGACGACATTGATCGGTGGCGTTGCGGGCGGCGGCTGTATCAAGATCGCGTGCTGGTGCAAAATACTCCTACTAACCTGGTGCTGGAGGGCAAGGATGGTGCCGACGCAGCCGTAGACGGGGTCGGCGATGCGCGCCTGCGCCTCGTAGCAGACGGTGCTGGCCGCGTCCCGTCGCAGGGCCACGGGCACCCGCGACAGCATCTTCGCCACGTTGCTGGCGCCGAACACCTTGTGCACGGCCGCGAACTGCGCCGTGCCGGCGCCGGCGCCGGCGCCATGCTCCCTCACGCCGCCGCCTCCGAAGTGCGGCGCGAAGACGCACCCCGGCACGCACCGCCGGCGCAGGAACTTGCACGCGCCGCACGGCGCCCCGGGCCCGCCGGGCGACGCGTCCTCCGCCTGAGCCTGAGCTTGCGCGTGCGCCGGACCTGCCGCCGCCGCAGCGCGCTTGCCGGGCGGCTGCATTGCGCTCGACATGCAAGCATGTGCTAGCTGCTCTGTGTGGACGCGGCAGCGTGCACCCGCGCGCGCGCAACGGACGCCTCAGCATGCAGGCGGGCAAGGGAACTCAAAAGGAAGGCGCGAGCAGCCGAGCACCGGTGGATCGCGGCGCCTGGGCGCGCAATGACCGCTTGTTGGGTGGCCACGCAAGATTTATGAGCTCCAGGTCGCTCGGGGGTGCACGCTGCTCGCGCAGGTCGGCGCTTGCGGGTTTCACGGGGTTGGAACTTTGAACCGCCCGTTCAGTGATCAAAGATGACGCCTGACGGCCTGAGCTTTGAGCTCGCTCCGACGTGGCCCAGGTGTTGCTTTTTTTTTTCTCGGTTTCTTCCTCGGAGCATCGAGACCTGGCTATATATTGAGCATTCATGGCGCCTCTCCGAAGTCCAGATTCTTGCTCCTCCCGAAACGACTGCATTGCAGTTGCAGGCTCACGGTACGGTGCAGGGCGACGCAATTCCTGTGTTTCACAGTTCACACCACGAAGAAATCAAGAGATCTTTAGGCTATGCACGATAAGATTCCTCAAATCTTATTTTCTATCACTATTCCAATTACCTCCATCTCTGTCTACGATGCAACATTTATATAAAATAGTGCAAAACAGTGTTTTAAAGATTCTTCAAAACGCCAACCATTGTGGATAGCCTTACACAGGAAAAGCTGGAAAAGGAAAGGGAAATCGCGATCGAGTCTGTTTTGGCTGAAGGCACCAGACCATGAGATGCAAGGTTGGCCGTCCCGTCTAGCCTACTCCAGAAGAGCATCGACAGTCAAAGGGTCTGCCAATCCATTGTAAGCAGGAAACGCGTGTCCAACTGCCGAAACGAATCGCTTTACGTGCATGTCCAGTTCTTCACCAAAATTTGACCGACTGGTCTTTGCTTATTGCACACATCACGGTATGAGCAAGAAGAATGTGCAATGGAATTTCTCCTGGAGGCGCCAATGGTATTGCAAAATCGGTTACAATCAAAACTCACTCGAAACGCATTACAGATGATTTCATCGGCTCTCTCAAGTTTCTTCTGAAGGAAGCACACCAGAACACTGCAGGCTTCCGCAAAAGCATGGCAAACCATTCGGCCTAACCCTAGCATCCCCATAGCTGAAGGTGAGCTCATCTCCTTCCACGATCTCTCTGGCAGCAAAGAAGCAGAGCCTTGGGAGCAACGAGCCGGAGCTCCTCACTAGGACAGGATGCAGGTTGCCTCCATCACATGAATGGTTAATAAAGCGAGCCACATTTCCCACTTCGGTTGCATCAATGTTCACTCTTAAGCATGCTTTACCAGAAGGGAGGTGCTCTCGTATGACAATAAGTGCGGGAGAGAGCTTTCCAGCAGAGGCAAGTTCGTCATATAGCTTCTGTCGCCTTCGTGCTTCCTCGGTTGTCAAGAACTCACCTACAGTTCAAACATAAATATGACCAGAAAAGAAAGCATCAATGACTATAGGTATCAGTTATCAACAATTGCAGTTCAATGCAAACTGAAACTGTAGAGAAGAAAACAAAAATTATGCAGTTTTGGAAAGATGGCATGTGTTGATTTTAAATTTCTAAATAATATAAAAAATCATTAACAATATATTTCCAAACAATAATTAATCAGCACACAAGATCAGCATGCCATTCTGGATATTAACCAGTCTATTCACTAGGTTTCTCTTATATGAGCCAAACATAAGAATGCCTGAGTAAACAAAAGTACAAAACTAACTCTTTCATACTGCTGCAACCTGATAAAGTGACCAAGAATCACTAGGCTTAAAGATGATGCAAGGGAACGAAGTTCAGATATTCCACAAGCTAATCTCCTAACTGCATCTTTTCTGATAACGAGTCCTGATGTAGCAAAAGCAATTGCATAAACCTAATATAGTAACAGGTTTTCTGTTTAGAGCTGATGGTCCTGAACTTTACAAACGCATTATCATTGATCTATCTAAACCTACGCAACTTGAGCTGATGGTCCTGAACTTTACAACCGCATTAACATTGATCTAAACCTACGCAACTTACTTTTACTTCAACAGCATTTTACACTGAAAAGGCATGAATCTTATAGTCCTTTTGCAAAGGCTGCTATTGTGCTGGACTACAGAAGTTTTTTCATGAATCCATAGACAGCGCATGAAAGTAGCATATAACAAGAGCTTGCCGTCTAAGCATGAACTCCTCAAATGATTCCGTTTCTTTCCAGCTATGACAAGGGCTGAACCAATGGAAAGCAACGCATACATGACCAACTAACAAAAACACACAAGTGGACGGTAATGTGAATTTGCTCTTATGTATGACAGTTCTTTTTTCTTTCATCATGTGCATCAGTACTAAGCACATCAATGGGTAAACTGTTTAGCTTATTCAAATTGTGTACTAAGCACGTCCGTTTGCAGTAGTAATTGTGCGTGAAGGATTAACAGTTTTGCATAATGCCCATTTGGCAATCGAGTGATCATTGATCATTTGTTTTTGTTTGGTCAGTAAGCTCAAAAAAGCTAGAGAGAGGGGCGTTTACCGGCGTACTCGCACACAAACTGCCCACGGCCGAGGGCCTCCGCGGCGTGCAGCCCCCACCCCTTCTGCAGGTGGCGCACGACGCGCAGCCGCACCGCGACGCCGTGCTGCGTCTGTCGGTTCACACACGAGGGCGCGCACGCGCAGCCGTCGCCGCACTCCCTGAGGCTTCCCATCCCCGCCTCCGAGGCCAAGCCCGCCGCACCGGCCTCTGCATCGGCGCACGCGCACCGGGGACCGCCGCACTCGCCCACCTCGCACGCGCACCCGCACACGGCCGATGGGAAGCCGTCGAGGTTGGGGCGGGGCCAGGTGGGGCTTGGTGGCCTGGCCCAGGCGCCACCCCACGGCTGGGCGCCGTAGGAAGAGGCGCCGGGAGACGACCGATTGAGGGAGAAGGGGGTGTAGAGGAAGTAGGCATAGGGCTTCGAGTCGACGCAGTTGCGGAAGGGGATGGGGACGGGCTCCAGGCCGTGGGCCGCGTCGGCGGCCCGGCGCGCGGTGACGGCGGATGCGGTCGCGCGGAGGGAGCGGCCGGTCGATGCCGCCGCCGCGAGATGCTGCGGCGGCAGCAACGGCAGAACCAGCTCCGCCGCCTCGGTGACGGCCCGGGGTGTCGCCGGGTTCGTCATCGCGGACGGGTTAGAATTCAAGGACGGCCGACGGGAATTCCGTATAGTGGGTTTGGCAAATGCCAAAAAAAATGAATAGGATCTGCCCACTGTTTATGGTCCTGCTCGAGAGAACAAAGAGCAATTCCTCTCTGAATTATCCCAAATTTGTGCAGGACGAAATATCCTCTACTTTGGAAATATATTCAGACCCTATTTGAATCAAAGGATTCACAAAGGAATTTGAAACGAAATTTTTTGAGAGGAAGGGAATCGCTTCGAGGTGTTTTGAACAAAGAAATGTTGAGTCCATTATTAATACAAAACATAGGATATAAAACGTCCACTCCAATCTAAGAGAAATTAATTTCTCAAAAAAAACAAGGGAAATAATCTTTGCTCCATTGCACTCTCATAATGTTTGTTGAGTTGTGATCCAAATCATGTTGAGATGGCCAGGTTGGGAGCATAGCGGAGGCTCGTCGCCGGAGGCTGAGGCTGGAGTACATGTTATAACGTCGTGATTAGGGTTTTGGTGATATTATCATTATCGTCTTGTAAGCTGCCGCCGTCGGTGCGGCGTTCCTGTAAACACTCCAAAATATAGCGAAAGTGTGGCTGGCTGGTATCCGTGGTTTTTCCCTTCGCCTTGAAAGATTTTCCACGTAAAATCTGTGTGTCGTGCTATGCGTTTCTTGGTTGATCATCTTTGTTTTGCCTATCGGTTTTGCTAACAATGTTCGCACTCATTTTTCTACAATCCAAACAGCTCAAAGTATACATTTCTATGTTTTAAAATTCTATATTTTAAAATTCTATAGTTTTTGCTTTTCGTACCACTCTTTTTCTTATGTCTTGGATTCTTATGTTTCAATCGGGCTCTAATATTTTGCGATGGGAAGAATAAGAGAAACAAAAAGTCAGATATGCTTGGCCAGATGTAAGGGGGTGTTTGATTACAGGAGTCAGGAGATTCTCACAATCTCATAAAACTTTATACTAACATGTGTTCGTAACGTAGACAGGAGATTTTACACGCAGTGAGATAAATCACTATTTTTATTCTTCTTTTAGTTTCACATGAGCAGCTATTTGGTATAACCACCGGTATGGCTAAACCTCTTCTTTGTTTGTTTTTTGCTCACTCCGTTCACAAAAGAATGAAATCTTTTCTTTGTTCTAAGTCAAATTATCATAACTTTGATCAATTTTATATAAAAATATATTAAACCTTGTGCACCAAATTAGTATATTTAGATTCTTGTTAAAATATATTTTCATATCATATGTATTTGTTATCATAAATGTTGTTACATTTATATATAAATTTGGTCAAACCTATGATAGTTTGATTTAGGACAAAACTAAAGTTTCATTCTTTCATGGATTTTTCCTAGGCTATGTGCTTCGCACCGCCCTCTGTGGGTTTTCTGGGTTTGAGATGGTTGTGTCGGGAAACATGGTTAACAAGTGTAATATCGCCGTGCTCAAGCAATGGTTCCAGGTTCGCCCTGTTATGAAAATAATAATAAAAAGTTACCATTCTCGAGCTCCTTTGGGTCCCGATCAGAGTGCTGGATGGTTTTGTACAAGAAAATAAAAAATGATTAAATGAACATGACAGACTGAATCTTTCTTGAATGTAGGCGGTGAATACTGTCCAGCCAGCGTTAGTTAATTGATCGCAGTCTCATCTTGCTCTGACAGTTCGCCAAAGAAAGGCTAGGGTTATTTTTTCGCAAAAAAGGAGGCTAGGACTATTTACAAAAGTTTATCTTTGTTCCTAGTGAGATCCACAAAAAGGCTGAACTCAAAAGTCTTTTCATATGCTCCCAGTTGCAAGGGGCTGCCAAACGAAATTCAGCAGACTGGAGTCCCCATTGGTTGAGTACTCATTAGCAAATCAACGGGAAGTTCTAGCTCGGGTACGAGCATCAAGTAGCATTGTTGTCCTCTGAAGACTTCTTGTATTCAATCTTGAGCTCGTGCGTCCCTTGATTCGGTCCTCTTTTGTTATAGACACAAAGGTCATTTAGTATCTCCTTCAGGAATTGCTGCATAAGATCATTGATCAAGCATAGAAAATTTTGTAAGTGAAGCCATGGATATCAGAAATGCATTAAATACAGTACGAGACCAATGCTTCCTTTGAGCCGATTTAGGAAAAAAAAGGAGAGAAGCACCTCAGGCTGATCTGTCTCTTGCATGAGCTGCTTTAGTGACCAGTTAGGCTGCCTCTCAAATAGCTTGAATAGGATATTCTCCATTTCTGTACGACCCCTTCGGGTTCTTTTCGTCTCATAAGACTTTGCTGGCACAAGCTTCTTCTTCTCCTGATAAACAAAAGAAAATTTAAGTAATGGGATTCTTTGTTAGTATGTCATGGTCATAACTCACGAGACCATTATGTGAATTTTTAAAGAAAAAATATGAATGCAACAATGTCTTTGTTCGAATGTTGACTAATGAGTACATTTTTGGCAGAATAGTTATGTGTTTAGCATAAAAACACGTTAGGTGCAAGACATAAATTGCAATTTCAGATAACACCAACCAATATTCAAACTAGCAATCTAGGGATTAGGCAACAGGGTTGGAGAGTGAGGGAGTTGCCTTAGCTATGAGAACGAACTACTACCTTTGTATTTGTAGTAGAAGACATCAGGCCAATTTTCCCAGGCATGGGTCTCATGCGACTTCCATGGTCATCTACAAGTACCTACAAGTAGTAAAAGCAAAAAGGGAGATTTTTATTGAAACAAATGCACAAGTGCGGAAAAAAATTTATACCAGTCACGGAGTCACCTCCACTCTTCTTGGCTTATCCATAGACTTAGTAGTCCTCGCACGACATAATTTTCCATATTCCGCAAGATTTTCACTGTGTGGTTTCATGTCAAATTTGTTCTCAACCTTCCCATCACACGAATATTTCCCTGTAACGACACAATTGTTTCATATATGAAAAGGTAATGACTATGTTACTCAGAGTACACATCTTAAATTATGTGCAAGCCTCAGAAAATACAAGTGAATAAAGTCCCACTGAGAATGTGCTCATAACACGGTGAAGTCCTCCAGGTGTAAGGCCCCCAACCAGGGTTCAGATCCCGGGTCTCTCAAAAAAAAAAAGAGAGAGAGAGAAAGAGAGAGCCCCTCATTGAGTGTAACCAGACAGCGGAAGACCTCCCCCAAGGTATTGTATTAAGAAGTTTTTCTTGCTACATGAAGAAAAACTAGAGCATTGGACTCGTCTACAGAGAAACACGAACAAAGAAATTAGTGTCATATGCACAGGGCATATGTCCTCCACAATTTAATAAGTAGCATATGTACATCTACAAGAGTAAAAATGTACAGAGTGGTCCTAAAACTTTTCCTGGATTTTCACCTAGGTCCATACAAATAACCTCTTAAAGTGGGTATTTACATCCTTAAAACTTTTCAAGTGGTTCAGTCTGAATTCACTTAGGGTCCAACTATGGACCTGGATTCTCACTTGAAATGTACCGCTTGAAAAATTCAAGGATCCATATGAGAATCTCAGAAAAGTTTAAAAACTTCAGATGCAGTTCAGCCTATGTACAAATAACACCTGGACCATATGAATTAGCAATTAACGCAGATGATGAAGCCTTATAAATTCCGAAGCAAGCAGATATTTATTTGCCACGTGAGTAGGGTGAATAGAAATTAGATATTGTAATTCACAGACAACATAACCGGCATAAAAAAGTAATTGTAAATGGCAAACTACCCCTGATTCACATAGGAAACATTAATGCAAATAAAGGTGAAAAAATGCATTTATGCATGCAAGTTAATATAGTTCCAACCTTGGTTAGACTCAGAGAAGATGCACATCGGCACAAAATCATTATACATATTCAGGGAGTAACTCCTTGGTGTATTGCCACTGTTTGCTTGAGCCATCTCCAACTTGAACTGTTATGTCATTAACACATGTAAGAAACATAGTGCATAGCAAGAGGTTAGCTATAGGCCCACAGCATCGAAAAGGAACACACTTATACATTACGATTGAATAGCTTGAATAACTGGGACATACTCATGGAGAATGTAAGAGGCATTCATCCCACCTCTTCAAATTAAATATATTAGCAGCACAAAGCCCATCCTTTTCATTATCTAGCGCAACTGAGGCTAAGCAATTGGCAAATCGGTTCTACACAAATATTGAGAACACCAATCCAACTAACTCTGCTGCTGATTCCAAGCAAACATGTTTAGCCACCAAAGGGATACATGATACTGTAAGCCTCACATACAACATACAATGTCACAAAATAAATACAAATTAATCGCAAAGTTATATTCTGATAAGCTTGTCTGCATTCTTTACAGTACATGCGATTTTTTAGCGGCAGCAAAATATACAGGTTTTTCTCCAGAACTATGATATGGCTGCCCTCATAATTTGTTGAGGTAAATTCCGAATTAACGCCTGCCTGTTCCATGTCAAGGGTTCAAGAACACAGGTTGAATTCATAAAAATGAAGTTTCAGAGGGATTATGCATCATCTATGACAATTTGGAAGGTGACCTAAGCCCTAATATCTAAGTTATACTGTAACGATACAATTATTGATGTGTCAGCAGACAAAGGAAATGGTGAACAGAAATATATACATATAAGGCTAGTTTGCAACCTCATTTAATTTCCCCCCTAGAGATTGGAGGGGAATGAAGGGGTTTGAGAAAAAATAGTTCATTTTCCCCTCAATTCCTCTCAATCCCCTCCAATCCCTAGGGGAAATAAGGTTGCCAAACTAGCTCAGTTGACTCCTTTCTGGTTATGTCTATGGTTAAGTTCTAAAAACGATGGTATTTTCGAAGGACAAAATCAAGTTCTGACCTCAGAGCAAAAATATACAGTGCATTAATTAAGATTAGTAGAGTACCATAATAATCACATAACCAAATGCAAGGGGGCTTTATAAAGACCATAGTCATGTAATCAAATATAAGTGCTACAGTACATGTTCCGTTAAACGAACGTATTAAGGTGGACCAAAATTGTTCGCCTAAACGGTCGTTTAGCCCGTTTAAACATCTTTTAAACGCTAAACAGTGGCTCACCGTTTACGTTTAATTGGCCATTTTTACTGTTTAAACTCGTTTAAATGGCCGTTTAGCACTGAATAATAGCTAAACAATAGGTGACCGACTGTTTACCGTTTAGCGTTTAGGCTAACACACCAAAACTCAAATCACCATCTCTCTCAGAAACACCATCAAAATCAATACGCTGGACCTCCCCTGACAGATTCCTGAATGCTAAACTCACAGTTTGGACGTTTGGTACACGCTACCATGCAAATTAGGCTGGAAACGATATCCATAAAGGGCGTGGAAGCGAACACTGAGGCGAGAGAGGAGAATGAAGGCCGAAGGGGCCGAGCGGGGAAGAGGTTTGCCTGGGTAGGCCGCTCGTCGCGGAGGAGGTCGATGGAGAGGACGACCTTGGCGACCACCGGGTTAGGGTTAGGGTTGGCACCGCCGGCGTCGGTATTGGAGGCGGAGGCGGCCTCCTGCCAGGCGCGGGAGACGACGGTGGGACACTTCATGAGCCACACGGGGCGGTCGGCCCGCGCCGTCTCCAGGTGCTTCGCTTCCTCGGCCATCGCTGCCGGGTCGGTGGTGTTCCGGCGGGTGATTTGTCAAAGAGCGTAGATTGCTCGGTTGCGGAGGTTCGTGCGATGAGGGCGGGGCCCGTGCCTCTCGCCGATCGGCAGGGTGGGTCGGCGAGGAACGGTGAGGAAGAGGACAGGACAGGAGGCGGCGAGCGCTAAAAGCGAAGAGCACGCGCGCGAGGCGAGATCATAATGAGCTGCAGGAGGCACCTGTTTGGGCTGGACGATTACCTGGAAGCTTTGCAAGTGGGCTGTAGGCAAGTTTTTGGGCCTTTCCTCTTTCTCGAACGCAGCCACATGAGTATGCAACAATCATAAATTTTGTGCCAAAGGGCCCGTAGCTTAATGTGCTTGCAGCAATTCGAGTGGCACCTGTGGTCTTGGGTTTGACTTCTGCTGAAAGTTAATTGTTTTGGGATTTAGTGTAATGGCGATAAAATGCCATATTATTCCATGTATTTTTTTTGTTTATGATATGATCACCCAAACTAATGTTTAGCTCTAACTAAAAAATAGCTAGCTAACAATTATCTAGCTAGAAAATAGATAGATACGTTTGGATACTCCAGCTAATACATGAATGTATTCCTAGTAGATAGGTTATTTTTCACAATTATCTGCTATTACCTAGGTTCTCTAAGCGAACAACTAAATTTTAGCTGAAGTGTGGTCTAAAAATTAGCTACTGATTAGATAGATTGTTTGCACACTCTATATCTAATTTGTAGTAGCTAATTTTTAATTTGGTGTATCCAAGCAGGGTCTGAGACACGTTTCCACTACATAGTTTTGACGTCTAAGTTCACATGATCTTCTCCACTCAATAATTGTAATGGTATATATCAAAATAACCCAAAAAACGCATGATGTCTAAGTTCACATGATCTTCTCCACTCAATAATTGTAATGGTATATATCAAAATAACAAAAAAAAACGCATATACTCCTTCCGTTCACAAATGTATAACGCGGTTGAATTTTTTCTAAAATTTCAACCACTCGTCTTATTCAAAAAAAACATTTAAACATGTAAAAACATAACTCATACTCAAACTATATTTAGTAACATAACAAATCATAACAAAATAAATGATAAATTGTGAAATTTTTAAATAAAACGAGTGATGGGAGTACATAATAAGTTAATAACATAATGGCAAGAAAATTCTAGTATTCCACATCATTTTTGTCTCCGAGACACGTTCCCACCGCATAGTTTTGACCTCTAACTCTTAAGTTATTCTCTTGATCTTCTCCATCTTAACCTTGCCGTCGAACGTCTGGAGGATTTTATCGTCGTCAAAGCGTATGTTCTTGTGCCAGTACTTGTACATCATCACGGCAACATCGAGCTCCACCGAACCTGAACTCCTCCACTCCGACGCCATGCGGTCGCGGAGGCGCTGCGACAGCCCCACCCCGCGTGCCCGCTCCACCACCTCGATGTCCCTGGCCCAGCGCCCCTTGATGCAGTCCCGCGGCTCCACGGTTGCCCAGCCGAGCGCGACGCCCGAGTACACGACGGCCACGCGCGCGACGTCGACGCACGTGTCGTTCACCCGGAGCGTGACGCCGAACGACGGCGAGACGACGCGGGCGGCGCCACCGCCAGGGTCGATGCCCTCATAGCCGGTGAGGTGGACGGAGAAGGAAGGTTCGCGGTATGTCAGGGCAACTATGGCGAAGACGGCGAAGGCGATCATGAACGGCACGGTTAGAAAACATGTTACGAACAACGCCTCGCTCCTCACGATTGCCGAGCAGCAGCCGCGCCGGCGCCGGCCACCTGATGCTTCCAGCAGATTCGCTTCTAGGTCGTCGTCGATGCCTAGTCCCATTGTTTGCTGATGTGGTAGCTGTCAGCAATTAACGGCGGAAACAGCTTATGATACTTTGAAAAAAAACTTTCACGTATGTGCGTATCGATCTATATATATATAACGTAATCATGGGACTTTGCGAAGTCTGTTCCGGCTCCTGTATATATTTCGTTTCCGAGTCGAGTCCGCGCGCGAGAGTACGTAGATATCAAGGAGAACGCGCGCGTGGAGTTCGCGCCATAAGCCGGTTGTTTCTCCGCTTGGTTTCTCGGTCCTGGCCGCGCGACATCGATCACATCCATGGCCGCCGCCGGCCTCTCAGATGAGAAGCATCCGTCGTGGGCAGGTTTCATTGCGAGAGCAGCATTGTTCGTCGTAGTCTTCTCGGGATGCCTGCTCATCCTGCTCCTTCCGAGGGGGTGGGGCGGTGCCCGCTCCGACTCCGAGTGCGAGCCATCAAAGGAGTTCTGGGTGAAGCTGTCCGGCGTCGAGGGGCTCGACCGGAGCTCGGACGCGCTGACGGCGCCCGCCTTCCACATGATCCTCCGCGTCAACAACGAAGGCCACGGATGGCAGGCCTGCGGCGACGGTGGCCGCGTGGATGTGGCGTACGACGGCGTGCCCCTCGCGCACGGCCAGCTGCCCGGCTTCTGCGTGCCACCGGGGGTCGTGGGCTCGGTGTCCGTCGTCGCCACCAGCGAGGGGATCGGTCTGCCGGACGAGCTGTACGAGCGCATGGAGGCCCAACGCCAGCGGAACGAACGCGTGTCGCTCGACGTGCACGTGCGGATGGATGAGGTAATCGGCAGATTGTGGTGCACGGCAATACTGCACGGGCAACCAAAGGGGCCGTTTCTCTGCCAACCTAGGCGCACCGAATGATGATAGTATTAATTTTGCCAAAGCATAATGCCAATTGGCGGATTCTGAGATTTCATAATCTAGCTAGGTTTGGTGGATTGTAGAAGCTTGGTTTCACAGACTAGGTGTTTAGATCGCAAGCTGGACTGTAAAAGTTGGATTCACACTAAGTCTGTGTGTTCGGTTAGAGAAATTCCTAAGGATTGGAGGCGATTTAATCCCTTTCTATTCCTCCAAAACCAAACAAATCAAACAATGCCTAAGTGAATCTGAACACATGGTCCTATTTGTCTAACATTTCATAGTTCTCTTTTAAAATGGTGCTAAGTTGTTTATGCGTAAGGTACCGATTTAGCGTAGTTCGACAATTCTACACTAAACCTTTTTTATATTCCTTGTTCGTATACTGCTACGATTACACTGCTTATTAATTTAAGATAAGAAAATGTTCATTTCCTCAACTTTGAACTATGACCATTGTCTGGTTTTCAAATCCCGAATTGTGAAACCGGATATCTAGGCCCTGAACTCACCAAATAAACCGGGCGCAACACTATCTTGACCCTATTGAAAGTAGTATCGGACGGTGGGATTCTATTTTAAAATTAATAATAAAACCTAATTTAGTATAAAAATTCATAATCAATTCACACTACACTAACACATTAACAAGCATATAAGGATTGTTTTTATTCGATTAACAATAGAAGATACCATTTAAAAACATATCACATGATGTCTAAAATCAGACATACATAAATTACATAGTGTCATCATTGGCAAACATTTTTCTCAGGTTCATTAACATATTAAGAGTAGAGAAAATACACAACAAAAATGTAGAAGCCTTTAATAATTGTAATAAATCATTGTATTATATTGTGAATTTCATATTGTAAGTTTTACGGGTTCTATGGTCATGAAAAATTACACACTTGTCCATCAACATAGAGCATGTCTACCATATATTTTCTATATGAGTTAGGAGCAGCATATCTCTCTGTGTGAAGATCAAGACACACGGGGATATGCTAAACAGGTTTTGCGAGACACATGAGGATATGTTGTTTTTATTACGGAAGATGCACAATAGTTCTAGAGGCAATTATCTACGAGCCACTAGAAATCACTAAAAATTTTGTAGACCTTAGTATGCCATTTTATCTCTCTTTTTTTCCTAGCCCTTGTGCCTTTGGTACCACTGCCGTCACCCCCATTAGCTCGTTATTACACCTTACCATTAGTGCTCCAAAGTACATCAGTGCTTGCGCCGCGGATCGTGTTGCCAAAGTAGGTGGATGGATAGGAATGTTGCTAGGCAGCCACGACGGCGCACGCATGAGGCTGTGAGAGGGAGAGCCGTACATGTGTTGTACTCAATGCACCACGCAGAGGTACGGGACCAGCACGCCGAGCTCCTGCGCCAGGGCTCAGCTCGCTGGAGGCCTGGCCGCCTGGGGAGGGAGGAGGCTTGTCCAGCATGGCAGCATGGCCGTCAGCGCGAACGGGGCTGGTATCGTGACCGCGGCGCCAGCTAGGCTCCAGTCAGATAGGCCAGCACCACTTAACAGCCATTCATGGCCCATTGACAGAAGTGGGAGCTAAGGCTAAGCTCACCAATCCTTTCATTCCATCATTTGTCCATCTTCTATTTCAAACACAACTGAGCGTTTTGCACACCAAATGTAAACACTGGTAAGTTTAGCCTAAGGGCCAATAAGATTGAAGCAATGGTTTGTGTTGTATCACAACAATTTTAGTGGCAGATATAGAATTTATAACTTTTTAATGGCTCGCACCTGGTAATTGCCTCATAGTTCCATAGCTCAAATTTTGTACATTAAGTTAAACTTGGCATTAGAAATATGCTAAAACTTCTATGATTTTTATGGATGAGGTGGATCTAGGGGGCATTAATTGACCTAGTGGTAAAGCAACTGCCTTGTGGAGATCAAAAGTTCAAGTGTAAACAACCTTTTGCAAAAAAGTAGAGCTACAAATTTTAGACTTTATTTGGAACAAAGGATAGATAGAGAAGTTTGTGGAATTCAAATCCTACAATAAAATTTCTTTATGTGTCCCTTTGAAATATAGGATTGAATAATTCCTACCAATTCTATAGAATTCCTTGGCTTATTGCTTTAAGATTTTGGAAAAATTCTAATATGAGGTCCAATCTCTTGAAAACTTTCCACGCGTCTATCTCTCTCCTCTTGATTCATGCATTCTTACTACACTACATCTAAACACTTCATTAGAAACTTTCCTGCATTTTTAATTCTATAGAATCGCAGGTAACATGCAACTCTATTTTTAGCACACAAAGTGGGATTCGAAACCATGTGCTTAGACATAGACATACATAAAAACTCCTATAACCAACAGAGTTTTTTTATTTGCATTTAGTCTATTACCAATCGTACCAATATTACTATAATATTACATATTCTGTAGCATTGCAATGACACTGCTAGCCAAATTTTTAAATAAACGTCCAAATAGGCCAGACCTTTCTAAAAGCCCGGCACGTTTTGGCCGGTGTCAAACACGGCCGTGCTCAGGGGCGGACCCATAGCTGGGCAAGCCCGGGCAGTGCCCGGGCTCCTCTGGCAAAATAAAAAAAGGTGCATATATGTCTAGAAACTCCAGATGACACAACATGACTCTTTACCACTTTGGAATGAGCCAATTCTTGTTTTCTGCAAGGAATCGACCTGATGTTGTACATGGTCCTAGTGGCCGTGATGAAACCCAGAGAAACCCAAATGTATATGAGCCACGTGAAGCGGCAGCGGCAGTTTATCCAAAGACGCAACCATGCAGCAACTGAGTTTAATCCTAATGTAAATATGTAATCCTAGGTGATCGGGCTTTTAGTAAACAAATCTATAAGTATGCCTCGGAATTTTAAGAACAAACGTTTGATGAAAAATTATTAGACACAATTAATTTTATTGTCTTAGTAAACAATTATCGTTCTCTCTTTTTTCTTATGTTATGGACAATGTATTTTTGTAACTGCTAAGTCCGCCCAGGCTCTTAAAAAAAATCCTGGGACCGCCACTGCCCACGTTGGTCCAGCATGCCCGTGTGTTGTGCCTAGGTTTGGAGATGTGCCTGAACAGCTAATATGGGCTTGACCCATTTTCCTTTTCTTATATTTTGATATAAAAATATGTATATTGAGACGTGACATAACACTTTAACAAGAGGTGATGGGCTTTGCGGGATAAAGGCCAAAGAAAAGGACCTGCTGCTCGCGTCCAAAATGTTTTTCAAACCATGTTAACTACAGTTTTAAGATAATATAGTTTATAATTCTATTGTATATATGGTGTTTATTTGAAATGTTTTAGCACAACGTTAAAACCATAGTCTACATGATCGGGTACGTAGAGAATACCTAACGACGCGAGATAACCCTATATAAGAAGCTAACCAAATTATGAAAGCTCTATGTTAGAGTAGAGTTTCAAAATACTAAAAAAACTATAACATCTACTAAATTATGGTTTTTATAAAACAAAATTTGTCATAAACCACCATTATATTCAAAATATAAAATTTTGATTTTAAATATGGCCCGAAGCCATCTACAACAACACATCTATCTCACTTTTTATATTTTAAAAGAACTCTACAATGTTAACAATGTTATCTATTTGCGGTGTATTTGCAAAGCATGCCCGGTTCGATTCTACTATATTCAAAAAAAAAAAAAAAGTCAGAACTGCAAATCGTGCCCCCGATCTTTAGGCTGTCCACATTTTTCTAAAATAAATATTTCCAACCTAGTCTGCAAGATTCTTTTCTCTATATCACATTTCTCCGTATCAATCTTAATCTGTAAATTTTTTCTATATCCAACTATCTAATATTTTATACAATTACCTCCAACTACTATCCCATTTTATATGTGTATACATTTACCTCATTTTATTTAAAAACTATTCCTCATCTGTTATTTTATTATTTCTTTTGTCAACATTATTAAAAAGGAAAGCAAAATGAAAAAAGAAAAAAGAAAAAAAAGAGAAACGCACGGTTGGATGCTTGGATTTGAGGCTGTTTGGTTTGCTGGAATTTTATAGAAAATTAGCATGCATAGAGATACGTGGTAAGTTTAAAATGTCGAAGATAAGGAATAAACTAACCGGACAACAATTTAGTAAGAGGAAAAGGAAACATAAATAAAAAATTAAGAAAAGAAGACCCGCTTCTTGATGTCATTCTTTTTTCATTGATTTCAAAGCAAAGTATTTGGTGGTATAAAATGAGGTGAGAAAATAAAAGATTAAAGGTTGAAAATATTTTCTTTCTATCAGTTTTGGATCCTTTTTAGCCCTTTCCAATATTTTCCAGCCTATCAGGTGAGGCCAATGTGATGCTCCGGCATCTCAAGTGCATAATCACTCATCATACATGAAGCATTCATCTTGAACATCATGGCATAACATGTGTGGGTGCATTGGAAACAAGTTTGGTTTATATTGCATAGTGAAAAACACTGTCATTTCATGTGTGGTGCTATATTTATGATCATATTTTCTATTCTGTTGAGATCTGGGTGAAATCCATATTGACAAAACTGTAGGTAAACATGATATAAACAACTTTTCTAATTGGGGTCTTTTCATATAATGAGGTTTGCAAAGTGATTAGGGTCAATTATAGCCAGTATAGAAAACCAGTTCAAATTGGGGCTGATTTGAAATTCTAAGTTTACTCTGACCTACGGCCACATTCATGCAAAGCTCAAATTAGAGAAGTTGTAGGTAATGATCTAGGGAGAAACTTTTTCAATTGGGGTCTGGTCCAAAAATGAATTTTTGTTAATGATTTGAACCATTTTCTGTCAGCCTAGAAACACAGTTTAAATCTGACCAGTTGGTAAACCGGGTTTTTCTCCAACTTAAAGTCATTTTCATGTCAAACCCAAATGGAATGAAATATAGAGGATTAAATTATAAACAAACTTGTCAATGGGAGTTTTAGATGTTAAAGCCCAAAAATGAGAGTTTTTCCCTTCACAAGAAATAAAGGTACTCTGCCACATCTAGAGCTGTCAGCTAAATTCAAATGGAATTCATATTTCCAGACCAAATTTGAGTTGGAGCCTTTTGACAAACTTGTAGAACTGGGAGAGGCCAACATTTCATCCAATTACCATTTTTCCAAATTCGGCTCCTAAATAGGTCAAAATGGCGATTTACAGAGGGTGAGGAAACACATTTTTCTTTTTCTGGGTATTTCCTCCCCCGCGGTCACTGACGAGTGGGGCCCACTCGTCAGCGCCGCCCCGCTCCCCCAGCTCGCGGTCGCCGCGTGGCCGCCGGCGTACGGCCACGCCGCGCGCACGCGGATCGCCCCCCCTCGGCCGAAGCCGCGCCCTTACCTAGCCGCGAAGCCGTCCGCATTCACTCCCCCGCTCCTCGCTCGCTCACTCACTCGCTCTCTCTCCACGCTCGCGCGCAGCCCGCCATAGCCGCCGACCGAGAGCTCGCCACGCCGGCCTCCTCGGTCCCTCTCCGCGCCCCCAACCGCCGCCATCTACCTCGCCTCGCCCTTGCGCTCCCGCCGAGGTAGACCTCGTCGTCCCTCTCCCCCTCATTCTCTAGATCGGGCCGAGCCCCGTCGCGCCCGCCATGGCCGGGCCGAGCTCAAGCTCGGGCTTGCGCCGCCGCCTACCGCCCTCTTCGCGTCCCTAGAGTACTCTCACCGCACTCGCCTCGCTCCCGCGCACCCGAGGCACCAGGCCTCGTCGCCGTTCACCCACCCTTCGCCTAGATCCACCGCCGCACGACGTCGTGGCCACGCCGCCGACGCCGTCGCGCGCCCTCGGTTCACCGCCTTCCACCGCCGACCCTCGCCGTCCCCGCCGCCGAGACCTAGCCCGGCTTGAGCGCCGCGCTACCGCGCACCCGATGCGCGTCACGTCGCGGCCCCGGCGAGCCGGAGCTCGCCGGCGCGCGCGCGCGCCGCCGCGCCGTCGCGCGCGGCGGGAGAAGGAAGAAAGGCCGGGGGGTTTTTGCAAGCTACCCCCCGGAGTCTGGTCTATTTACGTTTTAAACCACGCGCTGTTTACTGAGTCTTGGCATTCTTACGTGCTAGCCCCTGGAGTATAGGGTTAATTGTGTTCTAGTCCTCGGTTTTATCTCTTTCCATTTCTTTTTCCTATATTCGGCTGAAACTTTGGAAATTCATATAAAATCGAATAAAAATCGTAAAAAAGAAAACTCAGTTGCATTGTACTCCTAGTAAATAGATCTACACAGTAGGTATGATGTGGGGATGTGCATGTACGGTTTTACCCCTGTTTTTAAAGGTGCATGTTAAATCGATGAAAAATAGGAAACATGGCCTAGATGGAATTCAAAAATGACGAAACTTGGTCAGTAGCTTTCCTAGGGTGTTTTGATACTGTGGAAATTTCTGGTAACTTAATACCTTACTGTTCATGCATGGTTTACCATTTTATATGTACTTTATGCATTATTTGATAACTTGAAAATAGGGTCCATGCAAAATATGTGAAATGAGGCTCACTAGTATTTTTCTCAGGTTCTATATATCTTGTGAACACCACTGGAAAAATATGAGCCCCTGCATGTATAGTTTTGATGGTGATTTGAAAATGACAAATCTTGACTTGGAGAACTTGATAAATGGAAAAATGAGTCCTAAGGTGCAAGATAAATTCTACCAAAATTCTAGTAGCAAGTGGGGGTATTGTAGAATCCAGAAAGTATATGCTTGGAAGCTATTCTCACCGTTTATATGTACATCTTAACTCGCACTAGTTTTATATATGAGAAATAGATGTCCTATCAAAACTTGGGAGTTTTAGCTTGTAAATTTTTGTACATGCAGTTCATACTAAGGATAGCTCACTGGTAAAATTTCACCTTCAGAAACCTTTCCAGTAATTTATGAAAATTCTAACAAGGTATAGGGCCGAGAAATTGCTGGAATTTTAATAAAATAATTATAACTCCGATTGAGCTGAACTTTTGACAGTAGCTTTGAGTATGAAGTGTATGCTTGTCATAAAAGTTTGGTACCATTTAAGTTAGTGGAACTACTAGAACTCAGAGGCATGATTTTATTCACAAATTAGCACAATTCACCCTACGCACATACATGTACAGTGATTCATCTACTGCATACGTATCATTTCTCATAAAGTATTTGATGCACATTAACATGGGCATTTCATCGACAACAAGTGCATACATTTGCATCCGTATGCACTCATGCCTGCACCTTTCATGCATATAGATCCCGCGAACGAGGAGCTGCCACCGGATCAACCACTGATTGAGGAGCCTGAGGACGAGCCCGAAGACCCGCACGCGACTGCTGATCACACCGCCGCGGAAGCACCCACTAACTCGAGCGGAGAAGGTAGGCAGGACCATAATACCCAGCTAATATAATAATGCTTATGAATTACGCATATGCATTAGGAGTGGAATGAAAACAATTGCATTAGACATCCCGGCCGCCCTGGCCCTAGATCCTATAAATAGAGTTCGTAGGACGAGTATGCCTAGAAATGCTAGGTACGAGTAGACACGAGTGAGCACTGTCACTCGTCGCGTAGGTGATATTTTAAAACCTCAGAAATACTACTATGATGCAATTTATAGTTATTTATGTTGATATTAAATTGAGACGGGGCGGAGCGTACATTTACTTTCGTGGTGTGCGTTGTTGTTCTCCGGCTCCGCCCTTGTCGCATAAGGCCTGTTCGCTGTTCGCCTGCTGATTGACACAATATTGCTAGGAGTGCTTATCCGGGTCGTGGGACCGGTGAAAGTCTTACCGGCCCCGTCCTACTATCCATGGTGCTGCACATCCACTGATAGGGGGCCGATGGACTTGGGAGGTGCTTGGAAGTCGAGGGAGGGCTGACCCTACACACAGTGGTATCGCTCCTGAGACGGCTACTCCCAAGGGTTAGGTGGGGGCGCTGTGAATCTTGGGACGGGACAGGTGGAGATGGGGGATATATGTGTGGAACGCGATGGCTAGTAAGCATATATCACTTGGCATTTTTAGTTATTCCCGGGAATTAAAAATCGATTCGAATCGCTGATGCTCACCAGGTGTGAGAGTGTCAAATGTCGCACACGGGCAACGTAGTAACAATCCAAATTACTATGCCAATGTACATGTTTTCAAATACTACATGTTTGGGGTACATGATGGATTTCTTACATGCAACTGATGATGGATTACTCTCATGCAAGTTTTTATGATTTACTTTTCTGCAAAGAGTTACCCTGTTATCATGATCTATTCTTAATACGATGAAGGATAGCAGCTGTCAAATCCTGCTGTCATCAAACTAACACTTTGATGAAATAAAATCAATGGCTAAGGACAAACAATGATTAGTAAGCTATGCATCGCGTCAGCCGTAAGCCATGTCCATTAAGTCCTATTGAGTAATTAGTACTCAGGGTTTGCCCCCATTTTTGGCTCACAGGTATGGAGTTTCTGATGTGCCCCTGCATTGGAGGGGGCACATGCGTGCAACACGATTAGAAGATGACGTTGTGGCAACAGGACAACATCAGTGGGCATGATGTTGTCTCTCTTTTGCACATTCCGCTGCATGACCTGAACTAAGAACTATCTATATCTTCCGCTGAGAGACATTTAAGTACTTATGTTATTCTATGACTATGTTGGATTTGAAACTTTAATTTGAACTGGTCTGTAAACTAAGTCTATTATCTATCTATATTCAACTGCCTGTGATGATGTAATGGTTGTGGCTCCATCGAGGGTCAACGTGTATGACGTCGGTTTCTCTGGGATTGGTGTTATCGAGGGCCGAAGGCCACTCGACGGACTACCGGGTTTAGTCCAGCTTAAGTGTACTGCAAGCCAAAGGTGGCAGGTGCGCTTAATCTGGATTAAGCAGGGCGGTTCCGCCACAGCTGGTATCAGAGCCGATCATACACAGACAACGGTTACATCATCAAGTTTTGGTTTACAAAACTATTTTCGAAAGCCCTTTTTTAAGTAATTGAAAAATGAGAGTATACGCTATGCCCGTATAAGGATGTTAGTGTTATTCAGGTGACATCACTGACATTCTAACCTAGATAGAACTCATATGCATGTTCGGCACTTTGAGAAACAACCTTTCGGCCATGGCTGTCCCCAGTACTGGTGGAAGCTATCGGGTTTTGCGAACGGTTGTGAACTCTGCATTCATGCTGTATAAGTAAAAGCTCTTTAAGGGTGGTGGGCATGTTTGAGGCTTTCATACCCACCACACTTACATTCGGATTTGGGATCCATCTTTTCCTCGACAATCCCCAGTACTGGTGGTAAGTCAGGCTTTGAGGAAAAGGTGCATCGGCCCACCAACGTTGTCCACGCAGCGGTCACGCGTGGATGCCACACTAAGTGGTAATGTATGAGCATGCATTCTTCTGCAGGTACACTAACTACGTGCGAAATTAAGAACGGCCAGGGAACGACTAGTTGCATTAGAGAGTGCCGTGCATATGTGTCACCGAAATAACGATAGCCATATGTACTCTTCTTTTAGATGTGTGATGTGAGACCGTTTAGATACGATTCATGCATCATGTTTACTGTTTTTATTTATGGTGGGATATTATTAAAATGCTATGAAATAAATCGTAAATTTTAAAAGTTTACCTTCCATATGATGCACTATTGTACCCTTGGCTTAATATCTCGTATGAAAAATATATCCCTCACTAATGCACAACCTTGTCTACCTAAAACAGATGGCCAGGACCAAGCAGACCGCACGCAAGGCCACCGGAGCCAGGACCACCGTTCTCCCTGACGTGACCCACACTCCCCCTGTGGTGGAGGATGGGTTGCTCCACACTCGCTGCAGGGAGGAGTGCCCCCTGTCCCAGTTGCTGTGCAGGGCCCTGAGGGAGATGGGGCGTCGTCCCTGTCCCTTCATCTCGGTGCAGACGGTGCACGCGGAGGGCAACTGCATGGCCCAGGTTGTCCTTCCACGGGGGACGTTCGCAGGCCAGCAGACCCTCACCACCTACGGGGCCAATGAGGAGGAGGCTTACCGTAAGGCGGTGATGGGAGCCCTCACCTCGTTGAGCTCCAGGTGGGAGGCAGACCACACGGTCCTGCGCTTCCTCCCCACACGCGACCTCGACCACGCTTGGCAGGAGCGCCGTGGGTGGCTTCGGGACAGGAACGGCTCTCGGCCCTTGGTAGCGTGCATGGACTATGCACGTGAGGCGCACGGGATGTATCAGCGCGCGGAGAACCGGAGCCGCTTCTACTTTTCCAGGTACACGGAGACCCGTACCCGTGTGGAGGAGTTAGAGACCCGGGTGGCGCAGCTGCAGCAGCGTCTGGCCGAGTACGAGCCGCCGCAGCAGCCCGCGCCCTTGGAGGAGGAGGAGGAGTCCTCGGAGCCCATGGAGGTGGAAGAGGAGGGGGAGAACGACCCCTCTGACGCTAACTCCAGGGTGCAGGGTGTTTGATGGATTGATGGGAGGGAGTTAAGCATTAAGTTAGTAACGCGTTGAAAGCGATGTTTTGTAATAATCCGCTCCGCGTTTAGACTCATGGTTGTACGAAAACATTGGTGAGTTGTGAGAGCTCATTCCGTACACCATTTGATGTTATGATGGACCATTTTATTACGCACTATTCGATGGCTGGTTGATGTAGCCACCATCCTATGATGTAAACCTAAGACTCTTTAGCGGTAATTGAACTTTTCTAAGTGGCACTGATGTTGGTTTTACGTTGTAATGGCCTTTGAGATGGTTGTATGTATGGATTTGTGAGTTGCACCTCGTTTTGGATTGCACCTTGCAATCTGGAATTTTTCGCAGCTGCAGCAAAAAACTGAAGTTATCTTAAGTTGTGTAAGGATTTGAGCCAAGAGTTGAATAGTAAAGTTGTGGAGAACTGTCTGGTGCACAACCTTGCCAATTGTAGCTTTCTCTAATTGTGCTCAGATCTGGAGTTACGGTCAAATCTCTCACGAACCTAAAATCTGGACTGAAGTAGCACCAGTAGGAAAATCCCATTTTTCACACCCTTAGTGCAAGAACTGAACTGAGAGCATGTTGTCAAAGTAGTAGATCTGGAAGTGTAGAACAACTTTGTTATACAAAGCTTCTCCTAAATATGACTCATTTGGGAGATATGACTGAAATCACACGGTCACTGAAATCTGAACTGAACTAGTATATGCTGACGTAGACTAAATTTCGAATGGGCTACAAGTAGAATCACCAAAAACATTCCATATGAAAGTGAAATACCACAGAACAAAGAATAACTTTGCTAAGGGGAGTATAATCAAAAGATGCACGGTTTAGGAGCAGCGCACCGGTACAGTCATTGCTGTCCAGAAATTCATGCGATAGCCGACTGCTAAACACCAACACAACGAGCTATGACTAAATGTGACAGTGGTCGAACCGCCGCAAGAAAGAAGCTAACACTTTACTGCAATTATATGTTTCCGTCTTACATGTTTTGAGTAACTGTGTTTCGGCGCATTTAATTGCTTTAAAGTGGTTGGACTGAACACTGTCAGCTCCATTCTTGCAGATGGTGAACACGCGCAATGGACAAACTTCGGGCCAGCAGCCACACGATGCACCCCCTCCGCCGGAGCTGGCTACTCTGGTTGTGCAGCAGGCGGAGTTGATCCGCATGATGGCAGAGGAACGCCAAGCACAGGGACAACAGCGGGCACGGGAACACCAGCCCCGCGGCATCACCTACCAAGACTTCGAGGGTCTGCGCCCTCCTGTCTTCACTACATGCCCTGAGCCGCTCGCAGCAGATGACTGGCTCCGTACAATCGAGTCCAAGTTCACCCTGCTTCCGGGGTTGACTGAGCAAGAAAAAGCTCGGTTTGCGGCACAGCTACTTCAGGGCCCCGCGGGAGCTTGGTACGCCACGTTCCAGGCTATGCAGCAGCGGGATCACGTTGTCACATGGGAGGAGCTCCGTACTGCCTTCCGGGCCCACTACATCCCGGCAAGTCTTATGGAGCAGAAGCAGCGAGAGTTCAGGGAGCTCAAACAGGGCAGTCGCACGGTGATGCAGTACGTGCAGACGTTCATACAGCTGTCACAGTACTCGCCTAGGGATGTGGCAGATGATCCTAGCAGAGCGGCCAGACTCTTGCAGGGTTTCGACCCCACCCTCCAGACGCACCTCGGGCGTCGTTACCAGAGCTTCTCGGAGCTGGTCGACACTGCACTGGACATGGAGAATCGCCTCCGTGTTGCTAATGAGGACCAAAAGAGGAAGCGTCAGGCCAGTAGTGCACAGGGGCCGTCTCAGAAGCAGAAGGCCAATTACCAGCAGCAGCCCCGCTACGTGATCCGGCCCAATCAATCGGGTTGGTTCCACCGAGCTCCGCAGCAGCAGCAGTACCCGGCCTACCGTGCACCCGCGCAGCTTCCCGCTCCTCGTGCTCCCACCGCACCAGGACCCGGGAATCCCTGCTTCAATTGTGGCAAGACAGGCCACTTTAGCAGGGAGTGTCGCGCTCCTCGCAGAATCCAAGGCCCCACTCCTGCGGGTGGCAGTCAGCAGAGCAAGCCCAAGGGGAACGCACCGCGGAAGGGCCAAGTGCACTACATTCACTTAGAGCAGATCCCCGTCGGGGAACCGGTACTCGCTGGTACGTTCTCAGTCAACGGTCACCCAACCGTCGTACTATTTGATTCTGGGGCCACGCACACTTTCATTAGTCAGTCATATGCATCGAAGCATGGGATAAAAACTTCTTGCATAAAAGAAAGCTACAACATCTCTGCACCTGGAAACCCCATTAACACGAATTTGATAGTGAAGAGGTTGCTTTTAAGCATAGGAGGGGAAGATTTCGTCATCAGTCCTGTGGTGCTGCCACACCAAGGGATCGATGTCATATTGGGAATGAATTGGATGAACGAAAACCATGCAGTCCTGGATATTGGCAGCAGGACAGTACAACTAAAGTCTAATGTCAGTGGAAAGGTTCTAAAGATCCACATACCAAATCAAAAGCACATCGAACCTACTGTGAATGCAACTGAGCTACAAGAAATCAAAAAGATACCTGTAGTATGCGAATTCCCAGACGTGTTTCCAGAGGAGCTGCCGGGTCTTCCACCGGATAGGAATGTTGAGTTTAGCATCGAGCTGGTTCCAGGTACGGCACCCGTCTCTAAGAGGCCGTACAGGATGGCACCAGATGAACTTAAAGAGTTGAAAACGCAGGTGCAAGAACAGCTGGATAAAGGTTTCATCCGCCCTAGCTCGTCACCTTGGGGGTGCCCAGCCCTCTTTGTCGAAAAGAAAGACCAAGGTGGTAAACGGCTATGTGTAGACTATCGGCCTCTAAATGCAGTCACAGTCAAAAACAAATACCCACTGCCACATATTGACATTCTATTTGATCAACTAGCTGGGGCTAGAGTTTTCTCAAAAATTGACCTAAGATCAGGATACTATCAGATAAAAATCAGAGAGGAGGATATCCCCAAAACAGCTTTCTCGACTAGATATGGCTTGTATGAGTACCTAGTCATGTCTTTCGGATTGACCAATGCACCGGCTTTCTTCATGTATATGATGAACTCGGTGTTCATGAATGAACTAGACAAATTTGTGGTAGTATTCATTGATGATATACTGATCTACTCCAAAAATGAAGAAGAACACAGAGAACACTTGCGGGTTGTACTCGCTCGGCTCAGGGAACATAAACTCTATGCCAAGTTCAGCAAGTGCGCGTTTTGGTTAAAAGAAGTAAGCTTCTTGGGTCACATATTGTCCGAGAAGGGGGTAGCTGTTGATCCCAGCAAGGTAGAGAGTGTACTAAATTGGAAGCAACCCGAATCCGTAACTGAGATCCGGAGTTTCCTCGGTTTAGCGGGCTACTACCGCCGCTTTATCAAGGATTTTTCCAAAACGGCAAAGCCAATGACCTCATTAACCAAGAAAAATGCTAAGTACACGTGGAGTCCGAACTGTGAGGAAGCCTTCCAGAGTTTGAAGAGATCCTTGACAACCGCACCAGTACTAGCACAACCGGACGTCGCGAAGCCATTCGATGTGTATTGTGACGCCTCCGGCAATGGGCTTGGCTGTGTGCTAATGCAAGAAGGGAGGGTAGTCGCTTACGCTTCCCGTCAATTGAGAAAACATGAAGCCAATTACCCAACCCATGATCTAGAACTGGCAGCAGTGGTACACGCTTTGAAAATATGGAGGCACTATCTGCTAGGCAATACTTGTCATATCTACACCGACCACAAGAGCCTCAAATACATCCTCACCCAGCCCGAATTGAATATGAGGCAGCGACGGTGGTTAGAGTTGATAAAGGATTATGACTTGGAAATTCATTATCATCCAGGCAAGGCTAACGTAGTAGCGGATGCGCTAAGCCGTCGGGCTCATTGCAATGTGATTGAAGCCCGACCCACAGTAAGGGTGCTATGTTGCGAGATAGATGAAATCGAATTACCTACAGAACAGCTAGCTGAGCTCTATAACCTTATTATTGAGCCCACTATCAAAGAACAAATCATAACTGCACAAAAGCAAGATAAGGGCATGGCATTCATTCGTGAAGGAAAGGATGAGAAGAAGAGAGCATGCTTCACACTTGATGACCAAGGTGTGTTGTGGTTCAAAAACCGGTTAGTGGTCCCTAAGGATATGGAGTTGAGGAGGAGGATTCTAGATGAAGCTCACACGTCTATGTTCACTATGCACCCGGGCAGTAACAAAATGTACCAAGACCTGAAACAGAAGTTTTGGTGGACTCGTATGAAACAAGAGATCGCCACGTACGTATCCGAGTGTGACGTGTGTCAAAGAATAAAAGCTGATCACCTAAAGCCTGCAGGTATGCTTCAACCGCTTGAGGTTCCCGCCTGGAAATGGGAAAACATACACATGGACTTTATTGTGGGCCTACCTCACACACAAAAAGGGTATGATTCGATCTGGGTAGTCATTGACCGATTCACGAAAGCCGCACATTTCCTTCCTGTCAAGACCACTTATCGAGCAAAACAATATGCCGAGTTATATATCTCCCGAATTGTGGCACTACACGGTGTTCCTCTGACCATCACTTCGGACAGAGGCTCATTGTTTGTGTCACGCTTTTGGGAGCATTTGCAAACCGCTCTTGGAACTACCTTGATTCACAGTTCGGCGTATCATCCACAGACCAGCGGCCAAGTTGAGAGAGTAAATCAGATCTTAGAAGATATGTTGAGGGCTTGTGCTTTAACTTATTCCACCAAATGGGATGAGTGTCTCCCCCTAGCAGAGTTTGCTTATAACAACAGCTACCAGAAGAGCTTAGAGATGGCTCCTTTCGAGGCTCTGTATGGTAGGAGATGTAGAACACCCCTAAACTGGTCCGAACCGGGAGAACGTGTCACCTTTGGCCCTGATTTGGTAACACAAGCCGAGGAGCAAGTTAAACTTATACACGGCAACTTGAAAAGAGCACAGTCTAGACAAAAGAGCTACTCTGACAAAAGAAGACGACCGTTGGTCTTTGAGTTAGATGATCATGTGTACCTTCGGGTGTCACCAATGAAAGGGGTACATCGTTTTGGGGTGAAAGGGAAGTTAGCCCCGAGGTACGTAGGTCCGTTTAAGATTACTGAGCAGTGTGGGCCAGTTGCTTACCGATTGGAGTTACCTCCACATCTGGCTGCAGTTCATGACGTATTTCATGTCTCGCAACTTAAGAAGTGTTTGAGAGTGCCGGAAGAAGCAGTGGACACCTCGCAAATTCAAATTGAGCCTGACCTCACCTATGAGGAACGTCCTATAAAAATCCTCGACCAGAAACAAAGAGCAACAAGAAGAAGAGCAATCAACTTTTACAAAGTACAATGGAGTAATCACTCCGAGGAAGAAGCGACTTGGGAGCAAGAAGAATACTTGCAAACCAAATACCCGGGTTTCCTTTCAGCTACTACAAACGAGTACGTATAACCATCAAAATACAAATTCTTATTCGAAATCCTACACAATGCACTGCATCCTAAATTACTTTATCCACCCACATTACATCAACAACTCTCGGGACGAGATTTCTTTAAGGGGGGTGGGTTGTGATGCTCCGGCATCTCAAGTGCATAATCACTCATCATACATGAAGCATTCATCTTGAACATCATGGCATAACATGTGTGGGTGCATTGGAAACAAGTTTGGTTTATATTGCATAGTGAAAAACACTGTCATTTCATGTGTGGTGCTATATTTATGATCATATTTTCTATTCTGTTGAGATCTGGGTGAAATCCATATTGACAAAACTGTAGGTAAACATGATATAAACAACTTTTCTAATTGGGGTCTTTTCATATAATGAGGTTTGCAAAGTGATTAGGGTCAATTATAGCCAGTATAGAAAACCAGTTCAAATTGGGGCTGATTTGAAATTCTAAGTTTACTCTGACCTACGGCCACATTCATGCAAAGCTCAAATTAGAGAAGTTGTAGGTAATGATCTAGGGAGAAACTTTTTCAATTGGGGTCTGGTCCAAAAATGAATTTTTGTTAATGATTTGAACCATTTTCTGTCAGCCTAGAAACACAGTTTAAATCTGACCAGTTGGTAAACCGGGTTTTTCTCCAACTTAAAGTCATTTTCATGTCAAACCCAAATGGAATGAAATATAGAGGATTAAATTATAAACAAACTTGTCAATGGGAGTTTTAGATGTTAAAGCCCAAAAATGAGAGTTTTTCCCTTCACAAGAAATAAAGGTACTCTGCCACATCTAGAGCTGTCAGCTAAATTCAAATGGAATTCATATTTCCAGACCAAATTTGAGTTGGAGCCTTTTGACAAACTTGTAGAACTGGGAGAGGCCAACATTTCATCCAATTACCATTTTTCCAAATTCGGCTCCTAAATAGGTCAAAATGGCGATTTACAGAGGGTGAGGAAACACATTTTTCTTTTTCTGGGTATTTCCTCCCCCGCGGTCACTGACGAGTGGGGCCCACTCGTCAGCGCCGCCCCGCTCCCCCAGCTCGCGGTCGCCGCGTGGCCGCCGGCGTACGGCCACGCCGCGCGCACGCGGATCGCCCCCCCTCGGCCGAAGCCGCGCCCTTACCTAGCCGCGAAGCCGTCCGCATTCACTCCCCCGCTCCTCGCTCGCTCACTCACTCGCTCTCTCTCCACGCTCGCGCGCAGCCCGCCATAGCCGCCGACCGAGAGCTCGCCACGCCGGCCTCCTCGGTCCCTCTCCGCGCCCCCAACCGCCGCCATCTACCTCGCCTCGCCCTTGCGCTCCCGCCGAGGTAGACCTCGTCGTCCCTCTCCCCCTCATTCTCTAGATCGGGCCGAGCCCCGTCGCGCCCGCCATGGCCGGGCCGAGCTCAAGCTCGGGCTTGCGCCGCCGCCTACCGCCCTCTTCGCGTCCCTAGAGTACTCTCACCGCACTCGCCTCGCTCCCGCGCACCCGAGGCACCAGGCCTCGTCGCCGTTCACCCACCCTTCGCCTAGATCCACCGCCGCACGACGTCGTGGCCACGCCACCGACGCCGTCGCGCGCCCTCGGTTCACCGCCTTCCACCGCCGACCCTCGCCGTCCCCGCCGCCGAGACCTAGCCCGGCTTGAGCGCCGCGCTACCGCGCACCCGATGCGCGTCACGTCGCGGCCCCGGCGAGCCGGAGCTCGCCGGCGCGCGCGCGCGCCGCCGCGCCGTCGCGCGCGGCGGGAGAAGGAAGAAAGGCCGGGAGGTTTTTGCAAGCTACCCCCGGAGTCTGGTCTATTTACGTTTTAAACCACGCGCTGTTTACTGAGTCTTGGCATTCTTACGTGCTAGCCCCTGGAGTATAGGGTTAATTGTGTTCTAGTCCTCGGTTTTATCTCTTTCCATTTCTTTTTCCTATATTCGGCTGAAACTTTGGAAATTCATATAAAATCGAATAAAAATCGTAAAAAGGAAAACTCAGTTGCATTGTACTCCTAGTAAATAGATCTACACAGTAGGTATGATGTGGGGATGTGCATGTACGGTTTTACCCCTGTTTTTAAAGGTGCATGTTAAATCGATGAAAAATAGAAAACATGGCCTAGATGGAATTCAAAAATGACGAAACTTGGTCAGTAGCTTTCCTAGGGTGTTTTGATACTGTGGAAATTTCTGGTAACTCAATACCTTACTGTTCATGCATGGTTTACCATTTTATATGTACTTTATGCATTATTTGATAACTTGAAAATAGGGTCCATGCAAAATATGTGAAATGAGGCTCACTAGTATTTTTCTCAGGTTCTATATATCTTGTGAACACCACTGGAAAAATATGAGCCCCTGCATGTATAGTTTTGATGGTGATTTGAAAATGACAAATCTTGACTTGGAGAACTTGATAAATGGAAAAATGAGTCCTAAGGTGCAAGATAAATTCTACCAAAATTCTAGTAGCAAGTGGGGGTATTGTAGAATCCAGAAAGTATATGCTTGGAAGCTATTCTCACCGTTTATATGTACATCTTAACTCGCACTAGTTTTATATATGAGAAATAGATGTCCTATCAAAACTTGGGAGTTTTAGCTTGTAAATTTTTGTACATGCAGTTCATACTAAGGATAGCTCACTGGTAAAATTTCACCTTCAGAAACCTTTCCAGTAATTTATGAAAATTCTAACAAGGTATAGGGCCGAGAAATTGCTGGAATTTTAATAAAATAATTATAACTCCGATTGAGCTGAACTTTTGACAGTAGCTTTGAGTATGAAGTGTATGCTTGTCATAAAAGTTTGGTACCATTTAAGTTAGTGGAACTACTAGAACTCAGAGGCATGATTTTATTCACAAATTAGCACAATTCACCCTACGCACATACATGTACAGTGATTCATCTACTGCATACGTATCATTTCTCATAAAGTATTTGATGCACATTAACATGGGCATTTCATCGACAACAAGTGCATACATTTGCATCCGTATGCACTCATGCCTGCACCTTTCATGCATATAGATCCCGCGAACGAGGAGCTGCCACCGGATCAACCACTGATTGAGGAGCCTGAGGACGAGCCCGAAGACCCGCACGCGACTGCTGATCACACCGCCGCGGAAGCACCCACTAACTCGAGCGGAGAAGGTAGGCAGGACCATAATACCCAGCTAATATAATAATGCTTATGAATTACGCATATGCATTAGGAGTGGAATGAAAACAATTGCATTAGACATCCCGGCCGCCCTGGCCCTAGATCCTATAAATAGAGTTCGTAGGACGAGTATGCCTAGAAATGCTAGGTACGAGTAGACACGAGTGAGCACTGTCACTCGTCGCGTAGGTGATATTTTAAAACCTCAGAAATACTACTATGATGCAATTTATAGTTATTTATGTTGATATTAAATTGAGACGGGGCGGAGCGTACATTTACTTTCGTGGTGTGCGTTGTTGTTCTCCGGCTCCGCCCTTGTCGCATAAGGCCTGTTCGCTGTTCGCCTGCTGATTGACACAATATTGCTAGGAGTGCTTATCCGGGTCGTGGGACCGGTGAAAGTCTTACCGGCCCCGTCCTACTATCCATGGTGCTGCACATCCACTGATAGGGGGCCGATGGACTTGGGAGGTGCTTGGAAGTCGAGGGAGGGCTGACCCTACACACAGTGGTATCGCTCCTGAGACGGCTACTCCCAAGGGTTAGGTGGGGGCGCTGTGAATCTTGGGACGGGACAGGTGGAGATGGGGGATATATGTGTGGAACGCGATGGCTAGTAAGCATATATCACTTGGCATTTTTAGTTATTCCCGGGAATTAAAAATCGATTCGAATCGCTGATGCTCACCAGGTGTGAGAGTGTCAAATGTCGCACACGGGCAACGTAGTAACAATCCAAATTACTATGCCAATGTACATGTTTTCAAATACTACATGTTTGGGGTACATGATGGATTTCTTACATGCAACTGATGATGGATTACTCTCATGCAAGTTTTTATGATTTACTTTTCTGCAAAGAGTTACCCTGTTATCATGATCTATTCTTAATACGATGAAGGATAGCAGCTGTCAAATCCTGCTGTCATCAAACTAACACTTTGATGAAATAAAATCAATGGCTAAGGACAAACAATGATTAGTAAGCTATGCATCGCGTCAGCCGTAAGCCATGTCCATTAAGTCCTATTGAGTAATTAGTACTCAGGGTTTGCCCCCATTTTTGGCTCACAGGTATGGAGTTTCTGATGTGCCCCTGCATTGGAGGGGGCACATGCGTGCAACACGATTAGAAGATGACGTTGTGGCAACAGGACAACATCAGTGGGCATGATGTTGTCTCTCTTTTGCACATTCCGCTGCATGACCTGAACTAAGAACTATCTATATCTTCCGCTGAGAGACATTTAAGTACTTATGTTATTCTATGACTATGTTGGATTTGAAACTTTAATTTGAACTGGTCTGTAAACTAAGTCTATTATCTATCTATATTCAACTGCCTGTGATGATGTAATGGTTGTGGCTCCATCGAGGGTCAACGTGTATGACGTCGGTTTCTCTGGGATTGGTGTTATCGAGGGCCGAAGGCCACTCGACGGACTACCGGGTTTAGTCCAGCTTAAGTGTACTGCAAGCCAAAGGTGGCAGGTGCGCTTAATCTGGATTAAGCAGGGCGGTTCCGCCACAGCCAATGCGAGGTGTACAAATGTTTTTATTAGGTGAAAAATGGTTTTGCGAAAACTCGCACTTTTATAGCGTAAACAATTCAATTTACAGGAAAAACATACAAATAGAAAATTTTTCATTCCATCGAAACCAAGCCTAAAAATATAGAGTAAAATTTATACTTGGTTCTTAAATTTTCACGGGTGTGTCATTTTTGTCCACAAACCCACGAAAATGTGTCATATCAGTCCATAAACATGTTTCAGGTATCAGTATCCGAACGGGTTGTGGTCTCACCCATCTAACATATGGGTTCACATGGCAAACCTCCTCCTCCTCCTCCTCCCCTCTCTCCCCTGTCTCTCGTCCTGCCGCGACCTCCATCTCCCACTCCACCGCTCGCAGCGCCGTCGCCGCCCTCCTCTGCCGTGTGGTGGTGCCCCCACTCCCGTCCCTCCTCTGCCGTGTGGCGTGCTCAGCGAGGCCCCCCGCCCACCTCGGCCGCGCGGCGCGCCCAGCGGCACCCCCGCTCCCTCCGCCCTCCTCCGTGCACGCCTTGCTCGGTGACGCCCTTGCTCCCTCCCACCTCGGCTGCGCGGCGCCCCCGCTCCCCCCGCCCTCCTCCGTGCACGCTTAGCGTCGTCGCCGATGGCCGACAGTGGAGACAGGGGTAGCGACACGGCGGAGTGGGGGCCTGCGTTGCTCTCGAGCATGGAGCAGGGAGAAGAAGAGGTGGGGATGAGAGAGGGCGGCGAGAGGGTACAAAGAAGAAGGACGGCCATATGGATTTCACATGTCAGATGGGTGACACCACGACCCGTTTGAATCAAACTAAGACCCAAAACAAATTTGTGAACCGGTATAATACGCTTTGTGAGTTTATAGACAAATGACACACTTAGGCTGCTCTCATCAGAAAGCTTATCCCATCCCGCCTATTCACTATTCCAACTACCTCTCTCTCTACAGTGCAAAACAGTGTTTTTGGTATCCCAAATAGACACTCTGGTGAGAACAGACTTAAATAAGTTTAAAGACCGAATATAAATTTAAAAAAATATTGCATTGGCTGTGGCCAAATTTAAGGCACCGTTTTGCCACAAACCAAACAGCCCTTGCGCCCGCCGTCTTCAGACCTGTCTCCTCGTCATCGCCCTCTCCAGACCTGCCGCTGCCAACCCTTCGTATTTTCCCCCTTTGCCTCTCCTTCCTCTCTCCTCGCACTCTTCTTCAATCTTCAGTTCGCCCTCTCCCCTAAACCCTAGCCTAGCTCTAAATCCGTCGTTCTGCGCGGCGATCGCCGGCACGATTCGACCCTCCGTCGGCCCAGCAACGTCGGAGCTGCCGCGCTGCATCATGGTTGTCCCGCGTGCCCCGGAGGTAAAGCTCTGCTCGTTCCACTATCCGTTACGTTTCTTACCGTCACGAAGGAATTCGCGATCCGGAACTGGGTTTGATTTGTTGTATTCGTTTGGTGCTGCGGTGGTTGTTTTGGGGGCCGTCTTTTATTTTCATTTTTGTCCTGAACTGTAGCAGCCGCACCAGGACCAGGATGAGGAGATGCTGGTTCCGCAACAGGATGTCGTTGAGGGTCAGGATGTCGTCGAGGGTCCACAGCCGATGGAAGGTGAGTTTTCTCGATGGGCTTTTGGGGTTTTCTCGGGTATGTATTCTGTCCTGCATCTATTGGTATTCTTTCCCTAATACATTATCTTTGTCGTGCCCTTGTCCTTTTTGTTTTCCATATTGAGATATGGTTAGGGGCTTAGGGCAATAGCACTGCCTTTTCACTACCCTAGTTTCTATACCTGATGGCTGCCACTAAAAAAACTACTTTTGCACTCATGTCAGTTTAATAATCATGATATTGGAACAGCTGTCAATAGTTAGTTTGGTAAAACTTTGCTGGCTGTGCTCCTACATATAGAAATGATTAGTCATTGTTGCAAAGTTTTTTCACCATTGTGAAGTACTGAAGTCTTCCAATATTTGTGTATATTCTGAAGTGGATACAACCAATGTGTTGGGTGTAATTGCCTCTGTTTCAAAGCGGATCATATTGAATTCCTGACTGAACATTGCAACAGTGTATGCTAAAATCTGTAAGCACACATATTTCTACAATTATTCTCAGGCATCTGAGGCTATCAGATATTCTATGCAGCCTTGTATGCAATCTGTTCATTAGGCTACCTGTGGTAGCAAGTGTTTTACTTTTACCTGTGTGTCACTATACAAACCTTTTTGGGTTTGTTGGGCTACAATATTGGTGCTAGTTCTGGTTGTCAGTAATGTCTGCTATTTGTTATATAGGTTATGATGTTTTATCTTGTCAGGGTGGAGTCACCAGCGCACTCAAAATGCAATGTATTAACGTAGTTGGTACAATATCTGTAGTTTCTTTGACAATTGATACCTTGGGTTAAATACAATGAACCCTGAAGGATTAAAATCTCATTACGTCTTGTTTTCCCCTTTGCCTCACTGTTTACTTGTTTCTTTCTCTTGCAGAATCTGCATCTGCCATTGAGAACCAACTTGTGCCAGATACCTCTACATCTAGATTTACATGGTCCATTGAGAATTTCTCCAAACGCAATATTAGAAAGCATTACTCAGACGATTTTACTGTCGGGGGATACAAATGGTGAGTAAATTCATGCCATTGCTTCTAATTTTGCATTAGGCATTTATAGAGATTAGTTCAGTGCTTTATATTAACTCATTGCAGGCGAGTGCTGGTTTTCCCCAGAGGAAATAATGTAGATCAGCTTTCAATGTACCTTGATGTTGCTGAGGCGAGCTTGCTGCCTCCTGGCTGGACTAGGTATGCACAATTCAGCCTTGCTGTGGTCAACCAATTAGACAGCAGATTATCGATAAGAAAAGGTATGCCCTGTCCTCTCTCACCTTGATTATACATCGTATATGAAATGTGAGTACTTTATTTAGTGTTCCTAGCAATTTGACTGCCTTTTGGAGTTCTTCATGAGCGTAAGAGTGTATTCATCTAATCAGCATGGAGTTGACTCTGATTAGTTATGAAGATTAACATTTACCTTTCTTTAACGATGTCCTTTTTACCAGACATTACACAAAAGATATGTTATATGTTCCATTGTGCCTTGGCATTCCTTATTGTTGTTGATACATATTGTGTGGTTCTTCTCTGCTACAAAATAGATCGTTACAATTAATTCAAATTATGAAACATGTGGTGTCAAGTTGAAGAACAATACAGGAAGAAAAAGCTCCAAATCAATAGAAGAAAAAGAGAAAGACATGTTGAAGAAAGAAGCTGCATACTGTAGAGAACTCCTAACTAATATCATAAATTGACACTTCCTGTCTATGCTGGTTGGTAGAACAAATTTCCAAAGACATGTTGAAGAAAGAAGCTGCATACTGTAGAGAACTCCTAACTAATATCATAGATAGACACTTCCTGTCTATGCTGGCTGGTAGAACAAATTTCCCAAGAAAGAGTGTGTCAGTATAGCACACATCATTACATCAACATTTTATGCTATATTGCTATGTTGTGTTATGCCTGCATGTGTTTTCATGTGTTACACTGAAGTGAGTGGCTACCTGTCAAAAAATAAGGATAATTGTGTTCAAGGTGAATAAGAGCTAAAGCAAGATACAGTTCTGAATCAACAAAATATAAAGGAGAAAGAAATTGACCTGTTAAACAAAAATATGCACAATGTTGAGTAACTAACATGTTTCCTTGCTTTACTGTTCACTCTAGACTGACTGTAAGAACACATTCTTAATCAAATTGTAATATATTCTAAAATATAATTTATTTTCACGCCAATAGAAGAGATTTACTGAAGCATATTAATTGACACCTTTTACCTGCCATTGTTTCCCTCACAGAAGCGAGCCACCACTTCAATGCCCGAGAAAGTGATTGGGGTTTTACATCTTTTATGCCTTTGATGGATCTACATGATTCAAGCAAAGGATATGTTGTGAATGATAAATGCATTATTGAAGCTGAGGTTGCTGTGCATAAAATTGTTGATTTCTGGAACTATGACTCCAAAAAGATGACAGGCTATGTTGGCCTAAAGAATCAAGGAGCTACCTGTTACATGAACTCTCTTCTTCAGACTCTGTACCACATTCCCTACTTTCGGAAGGTGGGGCTACATTTCTAGTTGTCTGATACTTGATCCTTCAGTGTGGTTCTGATACTGAAATTTATATTTTATAGGCCGTATACCATATGCCCACTACAGAGAATGATACACCTTCAGGGAGCATGCCGTTGGCTTTGCAAAGTCTTTTTTACAAACTCCAGCACAGTGACAATAGTGTTGCTACGAAAGAGCTCACCAAATCTTTCGGATGGGATAGCTATGATTCTTTCATGCAGCATGATGTTCAAGAACTGAATAGGGTTCTCTGTGAGAAGCTGGAGAACAAGATGAAGGTTTGTCATCCAATTTTATTGAAGCAAAAAACGGACTCTTTGATTAATCTTCAACTATTCTTCTCTATCAGGGAACCACCGTAGAAGGGGCTATACAAAAGCTATTTGAGGGTCACCATATGAATTATATCGAGTGCATTAATGTTGACTACAAATCTACCAGGAAAGAGTCATTCTATGGTAGGTAACCAAGGGAAAACATGGACTTCTGTTAGTATTTAGTTAACATGCTTCAATAGCGTAATTATATTGTTCTTTTTTTCCACAGATCTTGCTCTTGATGTCAAGGGATGTTCTGATGTTTATGCATCATTTGATAAGTATGTTGCAGTGGAGAAGTTAGATGGTGATAATAAGTATCAATCTGAGAAACATGGTCTGCAGGTAAGCTCAGCTTTGCATTGATATCTAATACATTCAAATGCCATGTCAAAGTCTAGAAGTTTTTTGCTATTTAAAATTTTTCAATCCATTCGAATTAGTTCGTACTGGTGTACCATGACAATCTAGGTTTTGATGATTGGTTTGCATCTATTTTTGTACCTTACCGAGCTTTCCTTTAGGCTTGAGCTTACTGTTATTTGGGTCATTTTGAGGACCCTAAATGCTAATTTAGGATGCTGTAGCCAGTAATGAACTTAGTAAGAACAAGATGACATATGAAGAGATAAAAGAGTTACTAAAGATAATTGTCATTTTGCTGTTAATAGAATGTTCTACCGCTCTTTTGCAGGATGCCAAGAAAGGGATGCTTTTTATTGATTTCCCTCCAGTTTTGCAGCTTCAGTTAAAACGGTTTGAATACGATTTTGTGCGGGATACAATGTTCAAGGTCTGTTGTTTACCTCTTATCTTCATCTCAACCTATGTGCGGATTTCCATTTTCTACCTGACAATCACATAAGAGACATTAATGTCCTATTGAGGCTATGGGCCTGTGTTTTTTTAACACATTAGGATATGGTAAAACTAAACTGTCAATGTTGTATTTTGTACCATAAGAGCCTTGAACAAATATTTGAGCTTTCGGTTGTCTTATTGGCTTGCACTTTTGAAACATAGCAAGATCAAAGTCGCAAATGTAGTTATTTCTGGAGGATTAGTGTAGGTAAAGGCTCCAATGCAAGAATTGTCACTGTGAAGATATTTTAGTAAGATATTTTTTTATGACTTGTGAGTTACTAGCCTTCTTGCTCTGTTTAAAGTAAATTGATTTATGTAGATAAATGATCGTTACGAGTTCCCACTTCAACTGGATCTCGATAAAGATAATGGAAAATATCTTTCTCCAGAAGCGGATAAAAGTGTGCGTAACCTATATACCCTTCACAGGTATTCCCTGGTTTATCCACAGTCAAACGTTTTCATCTTTGACCAACAAGTCAACAATATCTCTATTTTTTTTACTTCAAATAGAAAAAAAGTTATATATTATGATAGGTTGTTTCACAATGAATATACTAACATCATTTTTATGTTGTCGACCTTTATGCTTTTCCCCACTATTCATAGTCAAAGTAAAAAAGATTTGACTTAGGGAAAACCTAAAAGTAGAATTATTCTGGGATGGGATGGAGGGACGAGGGAGTAATAGATAAGCAGTCCATCTGAATATATTATTTTGTTTTATTACTTGAAAAAGAAAACATCTTACAGCTTGTTAATAAATACAATAAGTATTGTTAGAATATAGTATATGTTACAGTGTTACCCGTATTGGCTATGCTCATTGTACTTTAGATACATTCACATACTGTTTAGGTTTCCCATATTTGAAATATAATAGTGGACAAACTAACATGGTGGAAGCGTGCTATTTTCTTAAATAATTTTCATGACACTAACACGATTTTTGCAATTACATAGCTGTTGGCTGGGTACGTACTTATGTTTTTTTGTTTTGAGAGCAGTTTGGATCTTTATAATAACCTGTAGCTTCTCTTGAATGCAGCGTTCTGGTTCATAGTGGTGGAGTTCATGGAGGACACTACTATGCCTTTATTCGCCCAAAGCTATCTGATCAATGGTATATTCAAAATTCAATTTAATATTTGAGTCGAACTGTTCTTATTTCATTACTTAACAGAGATGTTTCGTTGGTACTAGATCATTATTTTGTTTTAACCCTATCTGAAAAAGTCAAAAAGGTAATTCAAGCATTAGCTGTACAATAAACATTGTATGAAGTCCATAACTTCCGATTATCTTAAGTCCAGACACAAATAGATCTTTTCATACGCTCTTATGCATATTATTAAATTCCTAATTACTCCTTATTTTTTTTGGTCATTGGTCTAATTGTGCCTCACGAGCCATAACTTCATAATGGAAAGACCTGCATGACCAAATTTCACTTTGGAGACTAGGCTTTTCCAGCTGAATAAGATGTGTGTTTAGTGTTCTTATGCCTAAGATTTACCTGCACTACATTGCACACTCACTGGGGGGATTTGTAATCCATATGCTTTGCCAAACTGAAAATTTAGGTACAAGTTTGATGATGAACGGGTGACAAAAGAAGACATGAAGCAGGCACTGGAGGAGCAATATGGTGGTGAAGAAGAGGTGATATATGCAAACGTTAAGACTGCTTCAATTGGCCTTTAAGTACATGATGTTTTTCTCAGATTTCTTTCTTGCAGCTCCCCCATACCAACCCTGGACTGAACACTACCCCACTTAGATTTACTAAGCATTCAAATGCTTACATGCTTGTTTACATTCGAGAAAGTGACAAAGAAAAAATTATCTGTGATTTGGATGAGGAGGACATATCAGAACACCTTAAGGTAATACTTGTCTGTCGTGTCTTGTTTGAGGGGTTTCTAAACCCCGGGTTTGTGACACCTTTTCTTTCTTAACGAAGTGACATGCAGCTCTCCTGAGTTGTTCGGGAAAAAATCTTGTCTGTTAAATTTTCACTCTTTAAATAGTAAAGTCCTAGAGTTTTGTTTTAATCTTAGAAATGTTCCCAGGTTAGGTTAAGAAAGGAACAGGAAGAGAAGGAATACAAGAAAAAGGAGAAAGCGGAGGCTCACATGTTCATTGCGTTGAAGGTTTGACTAGAGTTTTTTCAATCCGTTGTCTGATGGGACTATTTCTCATGTTCTATTAAATTTGAACATGCACTCAGGTGGTCCGAGATTCTGATTTGAGAGAGCAAATTGGAAGACACGTGCACTTTGATCTTGTGGACTTCGATAAAATTAATAGCTTCCGTGCACCTAAGAACATGTCAATCAACGATGTCAAGGTACTTCGCTGGGCCTTATGGTTTAATATGATTGTGATTATTGATCTTGTATGTGTATAATATTATTTCCTCCAAGATGAATAGTTATGTGATGTACTTTACTCGCTTTTATCCTAATTTTTGTCTTAGAATATAATGCTGAGAACTTGCTGCAACAGTAAAAGCTCTCTCGTTTCAGTTTCTCACTGATTTGCACTTCAACAATTTAAAATTTATTTTGATATTCAAATTCACTCCACAGCAGGTGACAAATATTTCTTATCCAAAAGTCACCGACATCGATACTAGAAATTGAGATTGGGGCGATGATTTGGGGTCACAGTTGGGGTTTACTTGTCTGTGGTTGTAGAGACTAGAGAGATCACCAGGGAGGTTTGCCAGCCAATGGTGGTGGCGTATGGCAAGTTGGGACCACTGCTGCTGGTAATGAGTCGGAAGGAGGCTGTAGCTAGTGGCATGGCAGGTGGAGCTAGTGTCATTGGGAGAATAAATAGAGGAGAGATGGAGTGGAGAGGGCAAGGTTGGAGGAGGGTGGGCGATGAGAGCTATTGAATTTTAATCCGATGGTTAAAAAGGTGACTTTTTTTTGAACGACGCAGGAGAGCTGCGTGTCATTGCATTAAGAAAAAAAGAGTGCAAACAAAGTGGGGGCCCAGGGCCAGGGTTACAAATTTACAATAGTCTGTTGCCAGAGGATTAGGGCATGAGGCATGAAAACACTGCAATTTGGTGGCTCCATTCATTTTGGCTGCTTTAATTTAACATATTATTAGAATCTGGGTGAACTACAAAACATATTTTATAATGGAATCATTTCCTGGAGTTTCGGGCTACCCTTGAGTCTTGCATCTTAGGTATTTTTCAGGTGTGCAGTTGGGCCTTTTTAATTTGATGCAGGTAGAGTTGCTTGATTTGTCACATGAAAATAACATCGGGAAACTAGTCATTGGGCTGGCCAACTGGTGTAAGTGTAAATAATTTATTGCTGCTGTTAGTAGTGCCATGAAGAGTGCCTACAATTTTCCCACAAAAAAGTACTTATATAGCTATTTTAAATTTTAGGCAGTTATTTTCTGCATGGCACCATCTAGTGCACCAGAACCAATGAAAAGTTTGGGGCACATGCGTCAATTGACCTTAGCACTAATCTGTCCTAAAAAGGCCACATTGGCACATTTAATGGGACGGAGTTAGTAGCAAACAACGAAAATATTTGCTGATGTTGTAACTATTGCATTTGAGATAACTTTGTAATTGTTATGTCAAAATCAGAATATTGCCTCATTTGTTATTTTTTTTTGTATCGGTAGAAAAAGGTTTTCTATGATTTCATGATGCTTTTTGGCAGGAGGAGCTTTCAAAACAACTCGGCATCCCAGTAGAGTCCCAACGATTTTGGTTGTGGGCAAAGCGGCAGAACAGTACCTACAGGCCCAGTCGGCCATTGACCTTCCAGGAGGAAACATGCGCTGTAAGTGGGATGTTGCAATATTTTATATCTGTCATTTATGTTGATTTACAATTAAATAACGTTTTCTCCTTCGTGTAGATTGGGCTGCTTAAAGATGCAATCATAACCAGATTTCAGAATTCAGAAGTACGGCTGTACTTGGAGGTCCGTTTCAGACAGGTTAATTGATTAAATACCTTCAAAGCTTTTGTTTCCTGAGTTTTTTATTAATGTAATCCGTCGATCTAACTATACTTTGCACCGGTCTTGATTATTTCTTTACCATCTTAACATAGCTTATGGCATCTGCAGGAAAATCAACCAATTGCTCCTCATGTTAAGACCAAAGAAGATATATTGCTTTTCTTCAAGCTCTATGATCCTGAAAAGGAAGACCTAAGGTTATCATTTTGTCCCTGATATGCCTCTCTGTTTCTTTGTGTATTGTTAAATCCCCCCAAACTGAATATGTATTATCCTTGTTATTATGAAACAGATATGTTGGAAATTTTTTTGCGAAGGCATCAGGAAAGCCATCTGATATAGTAGAAAGGCTGAATGAGATTGCTGGATTTCCGTCTAATGAAGATATTGAACTCTATGAGGTTAGAATTTTTTTTGCTGGAGCAGGGGGCCTTATTTCCTTAAATTTAGGTAACTTTTACATCGATCTTTAAAAGTTTTTCTGCACTCATTTTCCTTTAATTTTTTTAGGAAGTAAAATTTGAACCAATTGTGATGTGTGAACCAATTAGGATCGATGCTTCTTTCCGTTCAAGCCAGGTTTGTACCTGTTTCTTACCTCGATGTTTTGTTCATGTTGACGTTATCGTTGCTGTACTTATGTGCTGTTATGAGATGCTAACAGATTGATGATGGTGACATAATATGCTACCAAAAACGTTATTCGCCGGACAAAATGGATCAATATCGTTATCCTAGTGTGCCTTCTTTCTTCGAATATATTCATAATAGACAGGTAATTTACATGTGCGTGGCTTTCTTTTGATTACCTTGAATTATTCCATGTCCCTGCATAGTATTAACAACATATGATACTTATGTTTATGCGCCATCTACCAGTAACATACTAACATCTGCAATCATACTCTGCCCATATGCTTATCTTATGCTTGTCAAGAACACTCATGTCATTGATGCTGTCTTTTGGTTATTGATTAGAATGTTGACATCTTGCTTTGTTGAATTGTGGAGCTTGCTAAATTAGGAATGCATGCTTTGATGTTGACCATATTATCTCATCTTTGGATTGTAGGAAATAAAGGTAACAGGGCCTGGTAATCTTTGAATACTGCTTAATTGACTTGAGTATCGCTCTAACGACAGATAATCACTGACTGATTGCATTAAACGATAAAAGCAATATGACTATGGTGTTAGTGTTATAGTATCATGTTTCAAGGAGAATTTTTGAGAAGATTAACTTTGTTGGACCAGTTTTAGGGTTTCATAAGACAAGTGCAACATATACCTCTAGGAAACAACAGAGGAACAAATATATAGCATTAACTGCGCGCAGATAAATTCTTTCTGCTCCAGAAAACTTTAAAAGGTCTTATACAACAGATTACAATATCTGTATAATATTGTCAATATGTGTAAGTAGTTTTCATGTGGACAATTTTGGCATTTTGAAATGGCATAATATCTGTCAAATGTCAAGATTTCTTACAATGAAGAATACTGCAAGATAATTCCCTTGTTTTCAAAGTAGTCCTTTAACAATTTCCATTTCAAATTTCTGTCTAAATCGCAACAGAAATACCACTTTGTAGATTTTTCTTTTCTAAGTTACTGTTCTCGTGTCACCAACGCCTTAATTGTTTTTCTTCCTTTTTCTAATGTGAACTGAAACCGATTGTCATGTACGGGAGACAGTATCAGAGGCGGCATAGGAAGGATAAGGCCTGAACAGGCCTGGTCGAATTCGGCCTTGTATCTAGGAATATTGTTAGGAAGATTAGTTAGTTAGTTTGTTAGGATTGCTTGGAGAAGGCGTAGGACTTATTGGGTCCACTTGGGAAGAGCTGTAAACAGCCTATATGAAGGCAATTGTAATCAGGGTAATCTCAAGTAATAGATTGATCTTCTCCCTAATCGCCATTGCTGGCGCCTAAACCCAGACCCCGCGGTTCGGGGCCTCGTCCTCCTACCTCGCACAGCTACGAACTACGCCATCCTCCATCTACTAACCAGCCCCCGCCATCACACCGATTAACTTCCGGTTTTAAAATTCCGACCTAACATGCCACTATGGCTAAACCTATTTGTTTGCCATGTTAGCAATGTTGCTTCTTAGCTGGCCTTCTTAGTAGAAATTGAAATAGAGAAAGGTAACAAGCAGCTCAGATCAAACAAAATTCTAAAAATCTGAAAGTGGTGGTCAGGCTTTTGTTTACCTATTAGATTCGGTCCTACCACTTATGCGAGTTATATGCAAAGAAGTACCTCAGAAGCAATTAGCGAAGTCACTGCAACAATCGCAGGCCTCTCAAATGTTGGGTGACTGAACTTTACCATTACCCCAAGGTATATCCCAACCAAGCAAATTATACAGAAATCTGGAGCAAGCTGTCACTGTTACAACCGAATCAAATGTAATCATAAGTTTAGCATTTGAAGCTCATTTTTAATAAATTTATGGAATAATTTTGTCATAATAAAATAAGCCTGTGGACTTCAGAGAACAGCATGTTTGGCTGTACTTAATTCTATGCAATATACAGTTTAGTCATACAAAGACAGGCATCCAATATAACTATGTTTCTTTCCTTGAATAACTATGAATACAAAGATCTGCATTAAGAATCAATGTGTATGGACAGATCTTACCTATGGCATCACACCCTGTAGTGCAATCCGAGGATCCAGATGCAGTACTTGATGTGTGTTGGTACTCCTGAAGAAGTGGGCAAGTTCAGAAAATTTCCACTAACCTGAAGGATGCAGCATAACAGCTTTAGTCAAAAAGTGCACAACATTGATCTATCATGAAAAGCTTAACAAAATATATCTTTTCCCAACTGGATGCCTGTAGGGACCTTGCTACATAAGATGGGAAGCTCAAAATCCCATCATCTGTATCCTACTACTTATGCAGATCACAAATAAGGATACAGTAATTACTAAAACATAACAGAGGGAAGATGCTTATCTCATCAGATGCCACAACGCATGGTCACTGAATATAAGAGAGCTATGCCATAGGAGTTTCTATGACTCCACTTGTAGCAACTATCAGTTGTCATGCCATCACAAAGGCAAGATGATCGTCAGGGTTTGAATCTCTCATGATAAGTTGCCAAAAAATTCTAGATAAACAAATAGTTAATAAAAACAGGAATCTACATGAATGCACATTTGTCTGGGCAACGTGCTGGATGAACCTACAGCATACAAAGGTTTTCATTCTTTGCTCGTGATAAGCACATCATGGCTCAAAGCCACCACGCCGCTCCGCTGGGGTGAGCTTCAAATCACGATAGTCAATTGGATAAATGATAGGGACATGTTTGAGAAGAAATAGGAGGAGTGGGCGAAATTTGACTGGATGCCGAGAGGGAAGTACCTCCTTTGTTGCGGAATTATTGCTGCTTGCCGTTCAAGGATGCCCTGCACTCGAGATGACATTCCCTTCGAGATTGGATGCGGATGGAACGGGGATGGCAGCGGCCACGAGGCACTGGCGATGCCGTTGGGCTGGGTCTAGGTGAGCTCGGAGGGTGGAGGTGCTCGGTGTGGGCGACACTTGGACCCTAGCGGTAGTTAGGCCATATCCAAACGGAGGTCGATATGATGGGGTTGCGATGATGAGTCGTGGAGGTGGAGGGCTGCACAACGGATGGCCCACGTGCGACATCACCTTGCTCCATGTGCCCTCGCTGCATGCACGTGGTAGCTACCACCGTCTCACGAGCCCCACGTGTTGCCGCCATGGCACCGCTCTATTTGCGGTCGGCGAGGGGGGGGGGGGGGGCAGGTGGGTTGCGGGAGAGGAAGGCGGCTAAGGACTGGCCTTGGGACGCCTGAGGCAGCCGAGGAGGGTGCTGGGACTGGGAGGCTTGAGGAAGGCGCAACGCATGTGCTGTCAGGGCAGGCGGAGGGGGCGTGCAAGCAGCCAGCGGCGGCTGCGGCGCCAAGGCATGAATGGCTGAGTGGGTTTCGTGATGTTTCAAGGACGCCCGATTCGTGTTCTTAGTGGGCCAGAGAACCGGACCGATCCACATCGGACGGCTCGGATCGTGTTCTTGCCGATCCAACGGCTATCAAGTTACAAGTGACATGGCCCTATTGGGCATGGATTCGATATGTAGATAAGGGGCAGCCCGGTGCATGAGCTCCCGTTTGCACGGGGTCCGGGAAGGGGTCGGACCCACTTTGGGTCTATTGTACGCAGCCTTTCCCTGCATTCTGCAAGAGTTTGTTTCCACGACTTGATAGATATGAGTATTTTTTGCGTAGTGGATAGTAACATGTTGGCCATTTTTTGTCCTTTTTGATGGGATGTTTGTTTTTTTACTTGAGAAATTTCATAGGAGGTCTACTTTGTGTGCATACTCAGCTTATGTATCGCATCCTTGTGATTAAAACATAACTGAGCCACGTCCTTCTGATGGCCTATTGAGTGAACTCACTTTGATCGTAAAAAAAAATGGAATTGCATTAATTTAGTAATTTATTCCTACTAGGACAATACTTTACCGCATTGTGTCAGCTGTATTGTGGTTAAATTCTGATTAAAACATACCATCTCATGTGCCATTAATTTGCCTGTGGGATGATAGATGTTACTTTGTTACTATGAATGGCGTATACATAAAAATTTGCATTGTACTTTTTTTATCTTACAGATTGCTGTCTAATGGCTAGTTCATAATTTGCCCTTTTTTTTTCTGATTATCGATTCGTATGTTTTGTAGGCTGTTCGTTTCCGGCTGCTTGAGAAACCAAAAGAAGACGACTTCTCTCTGGAGCTGTACGTGTTTTGATTTTTGTCGTCCCTTCATCATTCAGAAAACTACACCAATATTTACAGTAACATATAAATTTTGTTTGTGAAGTTCAAAGCGCTTTACATATGATGATGTTGTCGAGAAGGTTGCTCATCAACTTGGTCTGGACAACCCCTCTAAAGTTCGGCTTACTCAACACAATCCTTTGTCTCAGCACCCCAAACCTCACCACATCAAATACAGGGGTCTTGATTATCTTTCGGACATGCTACATCATAACAATCAGGTTTGGATTCCTTTTCTCAAGTGTTGACTATATTCCTCTTCAGATTATGGGAGCTTCCTTTGATTTAGCAGGTGTCTGACATACTATATTACGAGACACTTGACATACCATTGCCTGAACTGGAAGGTCTGAAAACATTGAGAGTTGCTTTTGAAAATGGTACAAGTCATGAGGTTAGTTTTTAGACATTTTGTGCAACTGTTTATATTTTTGTGACTTATGTTCTGAGACTTTTTTCTGATCAGGTGTCATTTCACTTAATGCGTTCACGAAAAAGTAACACACTCTCTGATTTGGTTGAAGACTTAAAATCAAAGGTTGTTGGCTACAGTAATTGCTAAATTTCTTTGAATGTGTTATTGACATACTGATTAAATTCTGTGTACTTCTGTTCTTATTAGGTTGAACTTTCTAATGATGCCGAATTCCGTTTTTTTGATGTCTACCTTAACAAGATAATGAAGGTACTCTGTCCCAGAATATAGCTACATTTTGCATTCATAATATGGCTACATTTGAGTTCCTATGCTGAGTGGGTTAATGGATGAGATATCCTTTCCATTTCCATTTTTTAGTATGGAGTCATGCAAGGTAGGCATTGCTGCCATACATAGATCAATTGCGCATACTAGACCTTTTACCCTTTTCTTAACTTGTCTAGCCATATTCTTAAAAAACTCAACGAACAGTTCCATCCCCATTGTTGGGATAATTCGTTTTATATGTTGTTTGAGTTAATAATACATACTTCTTCTGAAGGCAGTATGTCCTGCATTGATCAAACTGGAAATTTGTATGGTACGATCCAGATATTATACTATGTACTAGTATATTACTACTTTATTAAGACATGTGTCAAACGTCACTAGTACTTGTAGAATTTCAGATCCTTGTCCAGCCTCCTTTTGACAAATCATGTCGCTTATGTGTTACTCCTATATCAGTTTCTAAACTATATATCTCGGTGGGAAGTTAGATAAGCGTACACCTTCTAGGGGCTTATGAAGATGTGAGTACCATTGTCTGGCAGCTCTGGAGGTGGGATGTCAGGCTGATTAGTTGCATGGGTAGCGAGGAGCTTGCAGATGGGTGAGACAGATGACCTTTCTGCTAGTGCTTATACCATCTCTTGCGGAGCGTCCAAAAGGACTGCCTATAGTACAAAACGACACTATAACGCTACTGTTAGACAGAGTGGGAGGTGGTTGGAATAGTGATAGACAAGAGTGGATAGGCATTCTGATGGTGACAGCCTTACATATTACTTCTGAAGTTACTGCGTAATCATGGCAGATGTTACTTAAATGTTATGTTTCTTTGTGGGGGCCTAGCCACATAACACACTGTATCTTAATGTTTGTTCAGCCCATACCTTGGAGGTACAAAAGCTAAGTAACTTTCATGTGATTGGGTCATTCTTGACCTTTGTTAGATAGAACACAAGTGATCTATCTAATGGGTGCAAATTCATTATAGTTCAACTAGAATGCTTCCAAGGTATGTGAACCAGACAACTATTGCGAAAAAGGAAGGAGTTAAATTCCATGTCTCTGAATTGCCCCCTTCTCTCACCACCAGCAATCTCTTGCATTCTACCAACTTCTCAACTATATCCTATAGATACTGGTGGGAGTATTGATAACATTGCACCTGCTTTGTCATGCTAGTGAAGGTGTAGATATCTTCTGCTGACAGATAAGGGATGTGGGGCTTTGCCCTGCTAATGGTGCCAATGATTTGGTGCATCATAGGTTGTGAGGGGCATGCATGAGGGTGAACTTGTAGGGATTTGAGAATGATGGTGAGTTTGTGATTCTTGTTGGTCCTTTTTTTTTTTAGTTTGGAAGACCATGGTCACTAATATTGCCATTAAGTTTGACCCTCGCTTCATTTCTAGAAAGTTGCCTTTTCCCTTTACATATTATATCAAGATGATGTTCATAACTTACCAAGTTGCTCTGTTATACTGATAAATTGATGTCCCTGTATATTTTATAGGTGTATAAACCTTCAGATAATATAGATTCAGTTTGTGACCAATATGGCCCCCTTCGTATTGAAGAGGTATGCACCACTATGTCTGTGGTTTTCCATGGCATCTTGCTGGCATTTATTTTTCTTTGCAGTACAAATTTAGTGTTTCTGTGTTCCCAGTAAGATTGACACCCCCTCCTCCTTTTTTTCCAGGTTCCTGAGGAAGAGAGAACTGCTGGGCCTCAAGACCGTTTGGTTCATGTCTATCACTTCTTCAAGGAGAATAATGTACATATCTTTAGATCATTTAATTTCTTGATCTTCAAACCTAATTTTGGAAGCTTTCAAGCTCATTGGAAATAAGTAGGGAACGCACAGCTTTCTTAAATACTTGTTATCCATTGATCCTCACAACGGAGAACATATTACAAATGGAGGCTTTCTAAGGATTGCCAGTTCATTTTTGCTAATATTAAACTTATGCTGGTGGTGATTGTTTACAAAATGTAGGGCCAACATCATCAAAGCTGTGATTAAAATGCCTAATGGACATCAGTTGTCTGTTAATGGCTTCATGTAAAGCTTCGTAGCAAAGCATACTCATGTTATAATCATCCACATCATTCTTGAATAGTATACAAACTGAATAATATTCACCAGGTGCATTTTGCGCAGATTGAAATTTTGACTGGTTATAAATTTGGTAGTTTCTCTCCACTTGTGGCTGGAAATCAAAAAACTATGGTAGGGTAAGGTTCTCTAGAAATTCATTTCCTTAGACCCCCCACTTTTTCTGTGGGAGCTTTCAAGTACTGGGTATGCTCTTTTTATAAACTGGTAGAGGGACCACTAGAGATCATGCAATTTTACCGATATTGTCAAAATGACTGGGGATTAACTAGTACCTTGTGGGAACTGCTATATATGCTTCTGACTCCCTGCAGATATCTGACACCAAAACTTTTTCAATCTCTTTTACCTAGTTCTATCCCTTTGGACATCCTCTTTCTCTGATGTTTTACAAATGCTACTGTTGTGCTTGCTTACACTCCTTTTTTAGAGAAACCATCATATGATTTCATTGACTTAATCACTATATCGCAGCATATTCAATATTTTGGAGAACCTTTCTTCTTTCTAATTCACGATGGTGAGACTTTGTCGGATCTCAAAGTACGGATTCAGAAGAGACTTCGAGTTCCTGATGAGCAGTTTCTAAAGGTACTCATTTCAGTTTTTCATTATATGATTGATTTCTTTGTTTTTCCTCTCAAACACACAGGAGAGCTGTGTATTTTTATATTAGGTAGAGATAGAAAAAGGGGAGGAAACCCCATATTGTCCTGTTTTTGAGACCCTCAAGAGATGATCTTCTCATGGTTAAAGATCTGTTGGATTGTTTTGGGCATGTCTCTGGTCTTAGGACTAATCTTTCTAAAAGTGCAGCAGTCCCCATTCAATGTACAGACCCTGATTTTGCCCTCATTTCGGATGTTCTCTCCTGTGGAGTTTATGAATTCCCAACAAGCTACTTGGGACTCCCTCTTGCTATCCACAAACCTTCCAAGAATGAGTGGCTGCCCCTAATTGACAAAGTGGCTAATAAACTCCCGGGATGGACAGCTTCCCTCTTGAATAGAGCAGGTCGCCTTGTGTTGGTCAAGGCTGTGTTAACAGCAACCCCAATTTACTCAATGATAGCTTTGAACCTTCCAAGGTGGGTGATCAAGGCTATTGACAAGAAAAGGAGAGGTTTCTTGTGGAAGGGGCAGGAGCAAGCTCAGGGAGGCAATTGTCTAGTCTCCTGGTCACGGGTTCAGAGGCCTATTATGTTTGATGGTCTTGGAGTGCATGACCTTGAACGCTTGGGTTGGGCACTGCATGTCAGGTGGCTCTGGCTGCACAAAACTGACACTGCTCGACCGTGGGCTGATCTGCCTTTACAGATACCAAAAATGGCTCGTGCTCTTTTTGATGCAGCTGTGAATTTTACCATTGTCAATGGTGAAAGTACCTTGTTTTGCGCTGACTGCTGGGTGCAAGGCAAGACCATCGCTGAAATTGTGCCTAATCTCTTTAGAGTGGTCCCGCCCAAAGTTGTGAAAAAATGTACAGTCAGCCAGGCACTCAACAACAGGAATTGGGTTTTTGATATTAGGGGTGCTCTAACGGTCCAGGTCCTTCAACCGGATGCCCCTGATCAGCTTCATTGGAAATTTGATTCTTCAGGCACCTACAGCAGCAGCTCAGCTTATCTCACCATGTTTATTGGTACCATCAGGTTCTCCCCTTGGAAGAGGATTTGGAAGTGCTGGGCCCCCTTAAACTGCAAGTTTTTCATCTGGTTGGCCATCAATAACCGTTGCTGGGCGTCAGATCGCTTGGCCAAGCGTGGCCTTCCGCACCAATCAGCATGCCCCTTCTGCGACCAGCAGGAGACAGTTAACCACCTCCTCTCTTCATGTGTGCTTGCTAGGGAGGTTTGGGCAGAAGTGCTAAGTCTCAATCTTTCTGTTGTGCAACCTCCTACCTCCTCAAGTTCTTTCAATTCTTGGTGGAAGCATGCTGCTAGGTCCCTCCCGGGCAGTCTTCGCGGAGGCTTCAATTCTCTAGTTATTTTAGTGTCTTGGGAGCTTTGGAAGCATCATAATGCTTGTGTTTTTGAGGGAGGTCGGCCTAATGTTCAGGCTGTGCTGCTCTCGGTAATGGAAGAAGGTCGTCTGTGGTGTTTGGTTGGAGCAACTAGGCTGCAGGAGCTCCTCCCTAGGCCTGCTCTGCCCTCCCCCAGTTAGTTGTGGTCGTGATGGTCGTTTTTGTAGTTAGTTTGCTATGTAATCTGGCGGAGTTCTTGGGTGATGGGGTTCCCTAACCCTGGTCTTGTAACACCAAATTTCTTTCTTAATGAAATGACGTGCAGCTCTCCTGCGTTGTTCGATAAAAAAAATACAATCTATATACCTCACAAAGGAGTTAAGAAGAGATTGTTCAAGGAGAACTTAATTGAGAACCTATTATGTAGACAAAGCCATGACTTGACTGTAACTCACACGTCACTTCCTCTGTCCAGACCCAAATAACTCCTGCAACTTTCAGACTCTGGACAAGCACAAGCTGCAGATCCTCCTTGATGAAGTGCTGGGCATCCGATAACAAAGAAGTTCCATACAAGAACACATCAATTCCTGTGGTTCCACAATGTCCAGGCTTCTAAAATCCCACCACTGCTAATTCATTTCCTTTTACCCTTTCCAATTTTTTGAATTGACTTCCTCCATTCAGCAAAACACTCATTATTGCATCTAGGCTATAGATAGGCGTGGTGCGGGTCGAACCGTTGGTTCGGTGATCCGTTCCGTAAAAACAATCCAAATGGGCTCCGTTTTGACCCATAATAAAAAACCCAAAATCCAAAGGATCTGTAGGGTCGATCCATCCCCGTACGTCCCGCATCCTCGACGCTGCCGCGGCCCTCGCTCGACCGGCCTCCAGGCTCTGGCATCCTCCACGAACCCTGCCCCTATCGGCACCGACCACGGTCCCGGGCGTCTCCGCCCCGCGAGCGGCGGCTGCGGTGCCCCCGACCTCGACCCCGGCAACTTCCCGCGCACGATGACCTCGACCCCGCGCGCTTGGCCTCCGCGGTCCCGGACCCCGACCTTCGGCGGCGCGCTAACCCCGACGCCTTTCCGCGTGGACTTCGACCTCTGGAGATGCTCTGACCCCGCAGCGCCAACCTTGACCCCTGGATCCGTTCGCGCGCGGCAGGCCTGACCACCGCATGCCCCTTCCGCACGGCGCGACCCGACCGGCGGCTCCAACCTCGACCGGCGGCCTTCTCTCCCCGCTCGCGACGACTGGCCCCGCGCGCCTACCCTGAGCGGTGGCCTCGACCCCGACCGCAGGGCCTTGGCCGGCCCGATTGCCCGGCGCCGAGCTTCTTGGAGAGGTAAATGGGTTGATCTGTACTATCCATTGGATTATGTGGGGCGAACCACATGCTCCACATCATACTACCTGGATTGGTGGGTCGAGTTCGGTTCGCTCCACGGGTTAACCACGCCCACCTTTAATCTAAGCACATCGTTTTCCGGACCAAATAGGAGCCAATAAGTTATGCCATAATTGCCGGGAAAACACACAGCAAGTGAGAATATGTTGTACCATCTCCTCCTCTTGATCACACAACACACATTGCTCGGAATGAGGAAGCCATCTTCTAGCTAAGCGATCTGCACTTGGGTGGCACCCAAGCTTTCCAGAGTCTTCTTGGCTTAATGGGTATAGTTCCACATAAGAAACCACATTCTTCCATGAGTGAAAATCCTCCGCATGCAGTAGATGATAATATGTTGTTTTGTGATTTAAACACCTCCGGATAATCTGTGCCATAAATTATTATTCACAGTTGGCCAGGTTTTTTTTTTTTTTTTTTTTTTTTTTTTTTTTTTTTTGTTGCAACTTCATTCTGGGTATAGTCTGATTAAGGCCTGTTTGGCTTTTTTGCCAGAACTTGCTGTGCCTAAGGTTGGGCTTATTTGACTAAGTTAAGTAGATGTTTGGCTGTAGGCACAACCATGACAAGACTCGTTTGCTGCTAACTTGGTCCGATGGGCCAGTGACCTTACAAGTGTGGGTAGGTTCCCTGAGGTCAAACTTTAGGCAAGTTCTGTAAGAAATCGTGACAAATTCTGGCGACCTTAGTATAGCAACCAATCAAGCCCTAGTGTTAGGATTGTATTTAGCCTCTGTCTTATATTTGTATTAAGCCCATTGGGAAGCTGCCGCAACTGGCCTTTGGCCATACGCAGCTCTCGTCCCTGCGCAGCCCTCCAGGCTTGCAGCACCAAGACTAGGAGTCTGTCTATTATATACACATGTATACCCTGTGTTCTACAATAAATATACTATTGTTTCCCGACCCATATTCTTGCTTTCACATAGGATATAAGCCTTATTGTCTCAATTGCTGATTTGAATTATCCTGGCCAAATTAAATTTAAATGAGCATATTTGATTGGACTGCAACAATGCTTTCTGTGGTATAGTGTTATATTTCAATATAATGGAGGCCTAGGATAGCCCTTAATGCCTCAATTGTGTATTTAAACTTTCTTATCTCAATTTGTACTTAAACTTTCTTATCTCAATTCAATTTAAATGGGCATCTTAGATTTGACTGGAATAATTGTTGTTGTGGCTTGTATTGTTATATTTCACTATTCTTTATTTTCCCCTCTTATGCTGGATGGTATCTAATATTACTTTTATTTTGTTAGTGGAAATTTGCTTATGTTATATACAGTCGTCCAGAATACCTCCAAGACTCGGATATCGTATTGAGCCGATTCCAGGTGTGTTAAGTTTCCCTTTCGCGGCTGAATGTGTTTGCAAGAACAGCGTTCATAGGAATATTAAAGTATAATCTTTCTCCTGGTATATTTTTTAGAAACAGAAACCTATTTATGGAGAGTGGGAACATCACCTTGGATTGGAGCATACAGCCACTACTCCAAAAAGGTCCTACTTAGTCAGTCAGGTATTATGCTGATTCAAGGCTTATTGTTACATAAAAGTGGGCATATCCTTGACCTGATAGTAGAGTAGTTGCAGAATCGTCATTCTTTGGAGAAGCCCGTGAAGATTTACAACTAAAGCTGGCAATATTTTTGGCATATGATGAATGGTGAGTACCTCCTTGTCCTAATTGTGAAAAATGGTTTGTAACGTATTTGGTTGAACTGGATATTAAGTATATCTCATGGTACATTCTTTTGGTGCTGCTTTCCAAACGCAGATGACTGAGTGTGGCGCTGTCTTGTTCTAAAAGCAGTCTCTTTATGTTTTGTGTTGTACATGAGGGAAGCTTTGAATAGATTAGTTATGTTGCAGTTTATTTAAAAAATTTTGTTGCGGTGGATGTACAGGGTTCTTATAGCAACTTTTCCTTCTAGGAAGTTTATGGAAGCTGTATATCAGGGGTCGATACATCTATCCTTTTTTGCGTTCCCCAGCAATGTTCTGTGGGAAGCTGTCAACATTAGCTTATTGGACCCTTTTTCATCAGGTCGAGATTAACAATTGATTCTCTGTTTGTTTGTGTTTTTATCCTTTTCTAACATATACTCTTTCCGCATTTAAATATAAGTTGCGGTTGACTTTTGTCCAAAACTTTAATGCTTCGTTTTATTCAAAAAGGTTTTGCAAACATATAAAAAACTAGTCATGTTCAAACTCTCTACAATAATAAAACAAATCACAACAAAATAAATTATAAATTTTTTAAATAAGATGAACGATTGAAGTTTTAGAAAAAAATCAACCGCAACTTATATTTAAATGCAGAAGGAGAGGGAGTATGTGTTTTATCAGTTTATCGTATTCTGACAGTGGTAGTGCCCGTTTTGACCTGATGATAGTGTTACCTTGTTGAAAGCTTGAAGTTGAAAGTGACTGTCGATTGATATGGATGAGCTGGCTCTCTAGTCTCTAGGCACAATTCGGCATGCTCTTGAAATTGACAAGAATAGTTTCTATTAAGCTCAGTACTATATTTTATGCTTACTGTTCTCACGTTTGGCAGAAAATGTTTATAAGCTTTCGACCACTGAATTGTTCATTTCCTTGCTATGGAGTAGTAAGGTTAACCCAAAAAAAATGAACTGATTTACCCTTTACGTTTCTCATTTCAAACTGTAATTTTTGTGTCATAACAATTTTCCTAAGGTGGCATTTGGATCGTGGAAAATGAGGAGTGGGATAGGGAAATGGGGAGTGAGATAACCCTATCCCATGTGATTGGTGGGGAAGGGAAATGCGGGATTGTACTTGTATCCTAATCTCAATTGTAAATTACTCTACGGCAATGAGTGAGTATATCACATTCTCAATCCCGTCCCAATCTAAATACTACCTAAAAAGAAACTGAAACGCCTGAACTATTTTCACGGCAAACAAATGGCTAACTAATGACTTGAACTATTTTCACGGCAAACAAATGGCTAACCAATGACCTGATCATGCTTTAACTACTAAAGCTGTCATTTTTATGGAAATTGGGGTCGCCTGAACTATTTTCACGGCAAACAAATGGCTAACTAATGACCTGAACTATTTTCACGGCAAACAAATGGCTAACCAATGACCTGATCATGCTTTAACTACTAAAGCTGTCATTTCTACGGTCATACTGACCCCTTTCCCCCATCGGACATGCCCCCCACGCGATCACGCCGGTATCGGTGGTCCGAATCACCACCACACTTCACATCGAAAGCAACAAGCCTAGACGTTCTCTCATCGTCTCATCGTTGGCTCGCTGCCATAACCTTCCCGTCCCCGACACCCCCTTCGGTGCCACAAGATTCACTCCATGCACGGCGTCCATGTTTCTCATCTTCTGTCGCTCTTGGTTGCAAAAAAATCCATATTGCTGGTGGGTAGGCCTCACCTCTCTTGGTTTTCTTTCTTCCCTCTCTCTCCAGCGAAAATCACCTTCAAAACTGCTCTCAAAACGTTGACACGTGAGATCCACGACATCATGTCAAAAATGCTAAGACAGTATTTCATTTGGTTTTAGATAGTTGGAGATGCTCGTTATCCGGTTTTGTAGTTCTAAATTGCAAACTAGTAACCATATCAAGTATTAAGGTTATAAATGGATTTTATCGAAAAAATTAGCATTGGACTTTGGATTATCGAAGTCCATTCCCGTGTCTAGTCCATCTTTCAAATTTTGCGCATTTTCACGCGACGGATATTACGAAACGTTTGGATAACAGCTGAAATTGCTAGGGAGCGAGGGCTTGCAAAGGGGAGAAAAAATTAGTTATAGTTATCCGGACAACGCCGCCCCTCTCCTCCCATCCATGGCTTCCCTCCTTCCCTGCCCTGCCTCCTGCCGCTCCGGTTCCTTCCTTCGCTCCACCGCCTCCCCCGTTCCGGCATCCCTCCCCTCCAGGCGACACCACGGAGGCGCATCAACAGCCCCGCTCGCGTCCCCAGTCGCCACTCTGCCGCAGCCGGCCCTCGCCGCGTCCTACTACGGCTACGGCGGTGACCTGCTCAGGCCCATCGACACGCAGACGATCATCATAGCTGCCGCCGTCGTATCAGCGGTCTCGCTCTCCTTAAGCCTCGGCCTCAAGGTTGCTGCCGGTGGCATCTCTATCTTGCTGAATGATAGTACCAGGCTGCTGGTCTCTGTACTGTTTGTGATATATGTTCTTTGCTACCCTCGTTGCAGGGAGACCCGGTGCCGTGCGACAGGTGCGCTGGGAATGGTATTATTCAGCTTCTCGCTCATCATGTTCTTTCGCTAACAGGGTGAATGGTCGATAGTCTAGATATTAGCCTGCTGGTATGCATTGCTGCATGGTTGAATTGTTCCGAAGCCTGAAACTGCTGCAAATAATGCGTATCCGTTTGCGGATGGGCGCTAGCTCATCTGTGGATAACCAAATATTTGGCCAATGTGTAGTCAGTTCCATGCGCCGGATCATGTAAGTGGGAGTTCAACATTAGCTAGCTGAATCTGACATTCCATATAGATGCTTAATTGTGACTATTATGAATGACTCCAGTTTGTTTTTTATGCTTCATTAGCCAATTGATGAAAATTAACCCTATATAGGCACATGCATTTGTTTCTAAAAGCATTAAAATGATTTGGTAGTAAAATGGCTTCACATAATTATTTTGGTGCCATGGTATGCCATTTTAGTAGTGCCGCTCATGTTTGGGCTAAGGGTATTAGCCTCCTTAAAATTGCTGGCAAAGTAACTCAAGCTCTTTATCAGCAGAGACTCATTACCCTATGCATATAGGAATGCATATTACTACATCTACCACTTCGCTGATTGATAGAAAGTACAAGTTTGATGATTTCAACATATGCTTCATAGCCCTTTTTTTATTATAAACACTCCTGTTTGGGAGCAAAGTATTTAAAACCACAGTATTTCAATACTATAGTCTACCAATTGCAATGACACAACCATAGTATTTTTCACAACAGTCTAATCCATAGGTGTTTGGGAACATAGTATGATTCTACAGTATTTGATTTCACTTCCTCTTTCAACAGAAATTTTGGTTAGACCAAAGTTTTCAATACTCCAAAAATATTATAGCATTGACAATACCATGGTTTTGGATACAGAGGTTTGCCAAACACCTTTTTACTCCAATACTATGGTTTTCTCTAATACCATAGTATTTTTTATAATACTATAAAAATACCTTATTCCCAAACATACTAACGGACAAATGATTTTTTTTGAGAAGATGGACAAATGAATGAACTGGCCACTTTGCATTATTCACTTGATTTAGTTCACCAGCACCAATCTCGAGTCACATGCTCGTAACATTTTGTACATGTATAATATTGGTATGGTGTGTTAATACTGTTAATACTTGTTTTCATTGATAACTAGGGGGCACGAAGTGTGTGTTCTGCAATGATGGCAAAATGAAGGTCGAAAATGGAGTCGTCGAGTGCCGTGTATGCAGAGGAGCAGGTTCCCATACTTCCCTTATTTCACATGCATCCTTTCGAGATGAGCAGAGAATAGTCTGAAACTGAAGTTTTGGGGTTACTACATCTCCTGTATCTATTCTGACTTTCTGCATTTCTCACGCAGGCCTGATACTCTGCAAGAAGTGCGCTGGTTCTGGATACTCCAAGCGGTTGTAGCGGAGCCCCAGCTAGCTGACATTCTGTGCAGTTTTACTTTTACATGTGAAAACTTTGTAGTTTGTACAGATATATATAGTCTTCTCTGCCACCAAATATGTTCAGCTGTGGTAGAGACGAGTTCGAAGGGGGAGTTGACCTACATTACCAGCTTCAGTTCATTGATTGATGCGCTTCTTGTATGTGATCGAACTGCTTACACGAGATTTCACGTTTGTGTGAAAGATTGGCTGAGCACGTGGCACTGCTGACGGTCTACAGACTACAGTTAGAACTTATTCAGGATTCAGTTTTGGCAAAGGCACGAAGCGCTTAGCTAACGTCTGCGATTTCGGCAAAAGCCTTTCCAACACCTTAGGGAGCGGGGAACGTTCCGCGGCACCTCGGGAGCAAGATCGCCGGGGAACAAGCAAAAGAGCTCGGCCATCTTCGCTGTGAAATACTGTTTGTCGATTAATCCTGTGACCTTTGCTTTATATTTCAAAACAAGTGTGCAGCTGAATGCAAGCAAGGAAAAGTAAAGGCAGCAACACATCATACTGCGAAGTAGGAAAACAAATTCATGACAAACTTCCGCCTCAAAACCAAGCACTCCAGCTCAAAACACAAGCCTGTGCGCGAGAAAAACAGCACTATACAAAATGGCCGTGCAAAGCGACCATACTAGATAATGGTTCTGACGAAGTCAGGCAAATTGCTTCTATTTCCGCCAAAATGCACGAACGGATACAAAGCAAGGTACATTGCCTCTCCGTCTACCATTACGATCTACCATGAGGTGAGGCTAAACTGCACCTGCAAGTTGCAACTACATAATTTGTTCCAAAGGGAGGGAAACATATAAGGACCCTGAGATTGTAGAGCAGCGCACTCACTTCCCAGGTTTCAGCTCTGAAAACACATGCCAGCTTAACTGCAGCTGTTTACACATCCGAAATCTGGCTGCTAAACTCCGAGTAGTCACCCTCCTTAGTCTTCTTTGCGGTACCTTCCTCAATATGCCTCTCTTCAGGTTGTCTTGGAAATGGGTTTGATGGTCCCCTACCATGGGTAGGAGGGAAACCAAAAGATTTGAAGAAGCCATTTGTCATCTGCTCAACTTCATCCAGGACACTACCCAGGCTCCCTAAGAAGCCTTTCTCCAAGGCTTCAATGTCGCTGCGGAGCCCTGGGAATGCAAAGGGCTCGTTTGTTGGAAAGCCAAGAGAAAGTGAACCATTTTTCATTTCTTCTGTGACATCTTCTTCGGTGTTTTCAGTTTTGGATTCCACCAGTTCAGAGGGCCTAAACAGAGATAAGGCATTAAGGGTAATCAGTAAGAAATTTGTATCGACAATAAAATTTGAAAAAATGATACCAAGAAATTTCTAACGCTATATATTTTCTGAAAATGATGTGTTATGCCACACTTACAAAATAGAAAAGTAGTACAGTAGTCAAAAAAAGGACAATAGAAGAAACTGGGATCCATTTCATCCATTTTTAGTATATCTTTGATTTTTAGTAATAACAACAGCGCCTATGACTACTGACATATGACACAATCATATACCAGAAGATTAGTTGACAGTTCTCGACATTTTACTAACTACACCTGATGTAAAATGTGCTGCAAAGTCCACAACTGCCCATAAGACACGCAAGGACGAAAATGTGTAGGCAAAACGTCACCAATCAATTTCTACCTCTCAAAGCAATGGCAGCATCTGAACCAATACGAGTTCGCACCTAAAACTGTAGCTACGGACATAGCCGGTTGTATGTCGAAAAGATTTCACAGCTCATCGACAACCGTACTGGGCAAAAGTTAAATCAGCGTGATCCGGCACAGAGTTTTGCTTTCTTTATTAAGTCAATCACCCCCTGATCCCCATATCACCTCATCCTATCTCGCCCCTCAATCAATTTCGCAAGGTGCGATGCCAAGAACACATTCGCCATCGATGAAACCCCCCACAGACAGAGACATCAATCCTATCGACACATAAATAATATCTCGAAGTCGAAAATCTTGCAAGAAAGGGGAAACCGATCGAGGGACAGCGCGAGGCACAGGCTAATATACCTGCCGACGCAGTCGCGGAGGAGCTGCTCCGTCTTCTCGCACTTGCGGACGAACCGACCGGGCTCGACCTCCTCCGTGTGGCAGCGGGACTGCACCACCCGACGCGTGGCGCACGGCGCCCCCTCGCCCCTGCCCCCGCCACCACCACCGGAGAGATCGGGGACGCCGCCGAGGCCCCGGCCGCTGTCGCCGTCGTCGTCGTGCCACCGCCAACCCATGGGACCGTATGGAATTGGGGAAATCGGGGTCTGATCTGAGTTTGGGGCTTTGGGACGCTCGATCGGCTTCGGCTGCGGCTGCGGTTTATTTCTGGTCGCGTGTTTGAGCTTGTCTTGGAGAGGAATCCGGTGTGCGGGAACCGGCGTGGGCTCTAGAATGATGTCGAACGCGCCTGGTTTGCCTGCCCAACGCCGCAACCGCAACGCGTGTATAGGAAAATAAAAAAGGGAGAGACAGAAAAACCTAGGGTTAGGTTTAACCACAACTTGAAAAAAAACGAAAAGGTTAGACCAGAGAGTGGATATGGACGTGAAAAATATTGTTTCCGCACTATATACATAATAGAAAAACGCCGTTTGCATATTGTTGACAATACGGATGCATTCTTTGATGACCATGGTCTTAGGTTTAAACCCAAAGAGTTTAGCTTAGAAAAAACGAAAGTTGCTTATGACAACACAACTTTAAGAAATTAACATAAAAGCTAATTTCTACAATGAAAACGGTGTTTAGATTTAACCACTTCATTAGCAGATATTAAGATACTAAATCACCTTTTAGGCACAAGGTGCCAATAGCATGGTGGGAAAAAACGCATGATTTTTTTGGCTAAGCACCTACTCTAAGCATCCACTGTATATGCCATCACACCTCTCGAATGGATTAAATGGATTTAGTAAATGTCCATGTTGTTGAAGTATTTGTGTAGTCAAATAGTACTCAGTTAGGCTGTCTCCAACAGGGGTTGGTATTCGCGTATGCAAACCCAAAATGCCTACTCCGCAGAACCGTAGCGGTAGAAAAACGTCTATAACAACATAGGCATACGGGAGAGGCATTCTGTGTCGGAGGAGAGAGGATAGGTAAAATGGGTGCTCTTTCTAGGCGATGCAAATGCTTGGCGCGCAACGGCCATGTCCTTTCGCGGGTAGAAGCTAGCCACACCGCTGCCGCGATGCTCCGCTCGCCGGGCCACTCTCCCCACCACCTCCCACCGTCGCTGTCGCCTCCCTTGCTTCCGCGACCGCCTCGACTAGCTCCAGGCCGTGCGGTCTCACGACTTGCTCGCTCATCCTTCAGGACATCCAGCTCATGATCCTCGATCGCCGTCGTCGCCTCCAGCGCCAACGGACGGGGCCTATCTCCACTCCCGATGCCGGCCACCTCCACAGCGCTCCGCTCCCCCTCCTTTCTCACCACGCCCGATGGCTCGTCGCTGGCGGCATCAAGAAGGGAAAGGACGAGGATGTTACGGCCGCGCTCTTCCTCGATGGATTCTACGAATCCTTCTCCCGCATCCTCGAGAAGGTCAACCACGGCCTCCATGAGTGGTACGCTCAAGGCGGATTCTAGGCAGTGGGCGCGAAGCAACGGCCCAAGGTGCGAGGGTGGAAGTTTGCCTATGTTGTTGGAGCGGCAAGCTAAATGCATCTCGTTGCTATTTTGCCACCCATTGCCAATGCCATGTTTGCCAACTCCAAATACCTATACTTGTTAGAGACAGCCTTAGTGGTAAAAATACGGTAGAAATGAATGGTCCATTGCGTTACATTACATTATGGAAATTGAGATACGACTCTTACATACATTACATTGCAGTCGGAATATACGTAAATATGATGCATCATAGTGAGTTTTTTTACATGATTTTATATTTATGCTTGGTCTTATTCGTCGACAGAAATACGAGATCTTGCAAATGAGACATCTCATGCTACTAGAAAGAGTTCTCAATGTCTATTACAAAGCGGTATTTGATATCTCGATTAACAAGCCTCTGGAGAGCCTCATTGATATAATCTATCTTGATTATCTCAATCTCTGGATAGATTTTGTTCGCTGCACAGAAATTTACCATTTCTTGGATATCTTTTGTACCTCCAACAATACTACCAGACAAGGTCCGTGCACCTAAAAAAGAAGTTCGGTTAAATCTAAAGGACTTAGCTTCTGTTACCACACTTGTTTTCACTACACGAGTACCAGACACTTACCAACATTAAGGCTTGCAGGATTTATTCTGATCTCACTTGGAAAGCACACTACTGCCATCACACCACCAACCTTAAGGAGTGAGAGATACGGATCAAATGGATGGTCACCGGAAGCAGTGTCAACTATAAAGTGCAGGGAGTTTTTAAGGGACTGCAAAAGGAGATCATTATAGTCACGGTCAGCTGTCAGTTAAGTGGAACAAACAATATGCATAACAGGATGCCTGGAACTTTGGAATCAATTAGCAAAACAATGAGAAAGATAGTGATATACTCATCTGTTCTCTTTTTTTGAAAATAATGCGATATGGTTGTATTTTTGGCAATAAAATAAAGATATAAGAAAAGATGCTTCCCACTAAAGATGGCGTCATGCCACCCTCTCGTTGTGTTGTGACTAATACAAAATTATATGATATATTTATCCACAGAGAAAAACATGGCATGTTAGGAACATTTAAACTATGCAATGTACACTACCTCCATCTGCTGTGTGTTCGATGATATAACGAAATTATCTGCTCCAAGGACGTTGATGGCTTCATCTCTCTTTGATTCACTCGTACTGAAAACTGTGACCTTAAGACCGAAGGCCTTACCAAATTTCACTGCCATGTGACCCAGCCCACCAAGTCCAATGACACCTAGTGACTTTCCAGGTTGGTTCATGTTGTGTCGCATCATTGGAGTATACACAGTTATTCCAGCACATAGAAGAGGAGCTGCCTTTGCCAGAGGGTAGCCATCTGGTATTTTGAAGCAGTACCTGAATTGTTCATGAATCAAAAGCATTGCGATTTCCATGTCATAAAAGGTTGTAATAAACCAGCCAAGATGTCAATAATACTACTTATACGAATTATGGACCTATGTATAATTCTTTCATCATGTATTGATATTGAATAAAAAAATGGTCGCACAGCGACCATGCACGTTTTACTCACCACTCATAAGGAACTACATCGCATCTTGAATATAACGATCAAGTAGAAAAATGAGATTGATACAACAAGATTACTGTGGAATATAAGGGCACTAGAGCATGTTTTCATCTCTAAAATTTGTTTTATCAATATCAGGAAATCTAGTTTGAACAGACAATTAAAATGGTTTACAGCCATACCTTTCATGGACTACAATGTGAGTGGAGTAACCCCCCTTTGTGACAGTGCCATCTGTATCAATGCCGTTGAAAGTAAATACTGATTTTGGGCAATAGTTCTCTAGAGAGCTATTGCAATTCTCACAATCTCGGCATGAGTTCACATATGTTCCAACACCTACATGGTCACCCACTTTAAAGCCTTTGACGTCTGGGCCAACCTCAGTTACAACTCCAGCTATCTCATGCCTGCACAAGTAAATATTATTGACAAATATATAGTACAAACACCACTTTTAGACAAAGGGCAACACTTCATCAGCAGTCCTGACTATGATGTTTTTTTTCCTCAGAGGTATATTGATGATCTGAAAAGCGTACCCAGGAACCAAAGGGTATTTTGAATCATTATGCAGGTTTCGTGTCCATTTCACGTCAGCGTAACAGACTCCACAGTGTGTGATCTTCAATGAAACGTCTTCCCTTTGCACTGCTCTGAAAATTATACCATGGTAGCTGACATAAGAAGATGTTATGAAAATGGAACCACTGAACCAACTGCACAAAAATTTTGCTATCCGCACTCAAGTTTCCAGCAATCTGATCAGACGTAAAATGTTCATCCAATGCCTGGCGGTAAGTATCTGTTTCATGCTTTAGTTTGACACGCCACAGGGAGAGATACCAAACATAGTGGACATGTAAAGGCAAGAAAACAATATGGTCCAAAGATATTCCAAGGAGTTTAGCATAGCAAGATGGAATGGGGAGCAATAACAAAAATGCCGTTGCTGAATTTTTCACCAAAACAGGAGAGGGAAGTCACCTGCGGTCAAACTTGTATGGTGAGAGGACTCCTGAAGGATCTCTCGCTGCCCAAGCATTGCAGTTGCCATTCTCTGATTCAGAAGCCATGTGAACAACTGAACTGCAGAATCAGTTGGAGCCAAGTCAGTGCAGAGAGAGACCCGACTCTAACAAAAGCAGGGGATAAATTCCAGATAGCCAATGAAAAAACAACTCGTCTCAGTATACACCCAACCGTTTGTTCATTCCCTCGTCTCTACCAGAAGTTCAATAAACCCCAACTCCCCAAGAAACTCTCATTAACGCAGAGGACACTGAGACACCGGCCAGAGCCCAGAGCCGTGGCCGCAAAAGAACAGGGGGAGTTTTCCAGTCGAAGTGGCAGTGTGGCGATCTCGAAGAAAGCACGAGACAAGATCAATCGAGGAGGTACAGGAGTTAGGAAGTATAGGAGCAACGAACCCCCTCACCTGCGGAGCGATTCCTTCCGCAACTGCAACTCCTCGATGCACGGACGATGGCAGGCAAGCGGTCGCCGGATGCAGAGAGCAGTCGGCGGCGAGAGCTGTTTATATAGGGAAGCGGTGGCGGCAACAATGGCTCGAAGTCAACATTGGCTCGAAGTCGCGGGTGTTTCCAGTGAAACCATCGCTGATTAAAACAAGGTGATTGACTGATCAGCGGCGCATCCATCAGCGCGTTCGTCAGTCGTTTGACGCTTTCATGGCTCAGACTGCACCACGTCTACTAGAGCCCAGGCGTCCAGCGGGCCTTCCATCTCATCAGCCCAGTTCGGCCCACCCTACCACAAAACAAGAGAGATGGTCCGTTTTCCGCGTTTTTTTATTTTTAGATTTTTTTTATTTCGTTTTTTACGAAAATATACACCGTTTGGGTAATTTGACGGGAATGGACGCCCGGCGCCTGGGATCTGGGCGCCAGGCCTGGCCCACGGGGCGGTTTTAACGGCCGTCGGAGCCGGCGACGGCCGGCGGGTTAAACGCCGTCGGAGCCGGCCGTCGCCGGCGGGTTAAACGGGGTCGGCCGGGGGGCGGGGCACCTGGCGCCCGGGGTCTGGGCGCCAGGACCCTGGCGCCCGGAGCCTGGGCGCCAGGACCTCGGCTCTGACCGCGATGTTCAATAATAATCCAAATTATCCATTCATACTAAATAATATTTGTTCATATAGAAATAATTGGAGAAGGCGATCTGCATCTTCCGTCATAAAAACATACATACATCATAAAAACATACGCGTCGACATAGCTACCCATCCCTACGACTCCGACCTCGTTTTGGCCTCTGCTGCGCGTGCACATGCCCCACCGAGTACGTTAAAGGATCAGGAGACCGATGCACTCGGTGCGGCCTAATCTGCTCTACAGAGGTCTGTGTGGCACCTGTGTGGGAAAAAGTGGAGCACCCCCTAACTGTGAAGCGCCAATGATATCGTGCTGGTCGTGTTCCAAGTCTGAGAAGTTGAGCTGGTGGTCTTGTACACCTTCAAATAGGTTAAATCCTGAAAGAAAATATTATGTGTTTGTCAATACAAATAAATTATGTACCCGCACAAATAAACAAGCATACAAAGGATTGTATGAGAGCACCTGTCGTCTGTGGACGGATCGGCGTGAACGACATCGACGTGGCCAGACCCATCGGCTGGTACGGCATGGACGACTGAGGCTGAAGTGACGTACCCATTGGAGTGTACGACATGGACGGAGGATCCATCGGTGTGACATGCTGTGGAGACGGATGCATCGGCGTGTAGGACGTCGATGCAGGATCCATCGGTGGCATGTATGAGCAAGAGGGTGCTGCAATAAAACCAAACAATGTGGCATGGAATAACTAAAGAGGTGGGTACATATTGACATAAGTAACGCAGTATATTTATGTACCAGTGTACTGTGGAGGAATCGGTGGCTGGTGCCGGGGGGACCCTGCAGGGGAATGGAATAACCCCATGCGTGCATCATGGAAACAAGGCTTTCGTTCGCCGCTGTCAACCGCTGCAACTGCTCGTCTGGGGTAAAAGGGTTGCCGCCTCGTACCCGTTGTAGTGCATCGTTGGTGTTTGATTGTAGTTGGCAGCATATCTGCATCTGCACATTGACCGACATTAGCGAATGTTTCCTAGTGTTGAACATTGACCGAAACATTAGCAAGAATTCAAACATTGACTTACTGCTCCCGCTAGTGCCTCGTCCCTATGGCGGGCATATGCATCCGTGGAGCTTGACTCATGTGGCACAGGTTGAGTGTCGGCATACGTGACGTGACAACGAGTGCGGGGTCGGTACCACGTCAGAAAAGTTTCATACCACCAATCTGTGTGTGGCGCAACGGGATGCACCACGTCCTGGTGAGCGTTGTCCCAAGCCTGGACGTAGGGCTCGACCTTGGTCACCCACGTGCCTGAGCATGGTTGCCCAAGCCGACTCAACCTGAAATAGAATATAAATTGTCCGTTTCCTTGCATTCTTACCTGATATACATTTGAAATGGTGCATTTTATAAAAAGGAACGTACCTGTGGTCCTGTGGTGTAACCCGATCAATCACACGTGGTACCGGGAACTGCTGCGCGTACCCGAACTGTCGCATAGCTCTGTGCGGACAGTGTGGCTCGATGTAGATATCATAGACCAACGAGGCTGTCGTATACCACAAAGTCTCGTTCGATGTGCACATAGAAGACAACCCATAAGGAGCACGACTTCCCACAGCGGCTGCACTATATGGCTCCCATATGACGTCTTCGGCCACAAGCCGATCAAGCGCGACGACGAAGCTCGGATACGTATGTCTTGCTTGCTCATTGGCCCAAGTCCTCTGCAATAAGCATGAATGACCGAGTTACAATGGAGGATGCAATTTTGTTTTTGTTTATAAACGTCGCTATGAACAACGTACCTCACGGGGGCACACCCAAAGCGTGCCCATAGTCGGCCCATCGTCGTCATGCTGGCCGTAGTACTGTGCCTCATAGCCTCTATGGTCCACAATAGGTCGACCCACGGCCAACCGCTCGTACGACCACAACTGTAGTAGTAGCGCGCAGCCCTGAAACCTTGCGTTGCTCTCATCCTTACTGCAGGCATCACAAAGGCCACGGTACGTCGCCGCCAGCACAGCTGAACCCCAACTCCAAAGGGGAACAGCATTCTCGGGTGCATCTGCAATCTCTCGCGCATAGGGTATGAGTACCTTGTCGACGGAGTTGCTAGTGCCATTCTTGAACATAATAAATCCAAACAGCCACAACAGGTAGGCCTCCAGGGAACGGCGTACGCTCTCATCGTCTGTTCCGGATGCAGACTGGTTGCCTACATTTGCAAGTGTAAATGTGATTCTCTCATCAACATAAGTATGATGCAGTAATAGTAAATAACATGGACTAACTACGATGAAACAGTGTACCTTAAACTGCAACAACCAAGCCTTTGCCGGACCCCGAGCATTGGGGTGCGGCTCGAGTGCACCAAGGTCATCTAGACGGTCAACCCCAGCAAAGCGGATCTCTAGGTCATCCTTCCACGATGCTGGGACCACACGGGGCCCGACAGCAGTCCCTGCAATTGGAAGTCCAAGCAAATAGGAGACGTCCTGTAGTGTCGGTGCCATCTCACCACATGGCATGTGGAACGTGTGGGTCTCCGGCCTCCACCTGTGAACTAGGGCCGTGATAAGGGAGTTATCGATCATCAGCCTGGGCCTGCCGCGACCGTGCCGACCGATAGGACCACCCTCAACAAGACGACAGAAAGTAAGAAGTCCTGCACCCCGCAACCTGAAAGGGCATTACAATAGCATCAGTTTCAAGGAATACAAAGGACGACAAAACTATCACAAATTATTGCTTACCTCTACAACCAACGGTTGTCAAGCTCAAGGTACTCTTTAGGGAGCCGACATTGAAAGGTTGCAAGGTGCTTGTGCTCCACGGCACTCATGTACGAACGGTGACCCGAGTCAACAACTGGGTCAAGCAGCTCAGGCGTCGGCAGCTCCTCAGCCATACCTACAGGAAACGATAATAGGAGTAAGATTGCATATTAAAATATTAGAAACCGATTGCATATTAAAATATTCGAAACCGATTGCATATTAAAATATTCGAAACCGATTGCATATTAAACGATACCTATATTACGTCCGATCGGGTGGAAACCGATCGCCGGGAACGAGCACGGCTTCCTGAGGCCAACTCAAAATTTGGAGGCGCACCATCCGTTGCATTTCCTGATGGTCCCGCTTCGGCAGCTGCAGGAAATGCATTTTCGGGACATTTCTTGTAGTTATGGCCCACAGCACCACATTGAGTACACTGTTTAGGACGCTTCCCCGCCTCCGCCTCGTCCATTCCATTGCGAATACGACGTGTCTGCCGGCGGCCTTTAAGTCTCTTTAGTGCTGGGTTTGGAATGTACCATTTCTGCTCGTTAGGTGCAGTATATGCTCGCACCATACCATATCCGAAAAGCTTTTGGTTCCATGTTGCTGCAATTGCCCCTTTCGTATAAAACGTTGAAACAAAGTTTGTAGGATCCACACTAAGCTCTCTACATGCTGCAAGAACATGTGAGCATGGTAAATGTAGAAGTGTTGGCTTCATGCAGGAGCAATGAGCGGTACCATCGTTTCCAATGACGGTTTACTGCACCGTCCTCTCTCTGCGTACACCACGGCGGGATCGGTCCCTGCATGAAACTTCAAACCTGTTCTCCCTTGTCCCCAGAAGTCTTGCATTATGGATTTGTGCCTTACCCGTCTTTGTTTCCATATACTTTGTTATTGTCCTCCCAAACCGCACAGATGCATTACTCAAGTCTGCACTTATACTCATGTAACGTTCCCTGAAGTACTTGGCACAGCCATACAAAATGAATTCAACTACGCCCACTAAAGGAAGGCCTCTTGAACTACGCATCACCATATTGTAACACTCGGCATGATTTGTTGTCATGATTCCATAACGTATACCATTTGTATCATACAACAAAGCCCATTTCTCCTTAGATTTATCTTGAATCCACTGTGAGAATGGTTTGGCTGTCCTTCCACTTGAACTTGCACTTGAAGTGGCTGCTTCATGCTTCGCGGTCAACTCATCAAGTAACTTCCAAATAGCATTGAACTTCCGTTGCTGGTTCTGCGAACACAGAATCTTGAACAAGTCCTGTAGATCCTTGTTCTTAAAATGGTCATAGAAGTTTGCAGCCAGATGCCTCATGCACCATCGGCTGTGCACATCAGGCCATAACGGAGGAGATGCACCATTTCCATGTTTCAGCTTTTCTATTGCGTCTAATATTCCAGAATGCCTATCACTGATAAGGCAAACATTAGACCGTGAAGATACAACATTAGTCTTCACACGTTCAAGGAACCAATACCAACTGTCGGCATTCTCATTCTCAACAAATGCAAATGCAACTGGTAATACTTGGTTGTTTCCGTCAACCCCGATGGCTGTCAGTATAGTGCTCTTGTATTTCCCTATCAAGAATGTGCCATCAATACAGAGTAGTGGCAAACAATACTGAAATGCCCTCACACATGGACCAAGGCAAAAGAAAACGCATTGCAGGATGCTTGGACCTCCTTCAGGGTTTGAAAAATGCATCACATCATAATAGGTTCCAGGATTTCTTTGAGCAATTGTGGCGAGCATACGAGGAAGATTATCGTATGAATCTTCGTACGTGCCAAACCTCATCTCAAACACCTTCTGCTTCGCCCTATAGGCCTTTGCATAACTTATGGTGTACTGGTGTTGCAGCTCCATCTCTCTGATTATCTGTTTTGGCTCGAAGTGTGGCGCGTCAAGGATGCGGCCATACATTTCATTTGCCACCAATGCAGCGGTCAAGTTGCGATTGTATTTTGGCACCTCTCTGTTGTAACAAGTATGCTCTGTAATAATTGAAACTTTCCAATGGGTTTTCATAATTCCTTTGTAGGCGTGAAGTCGCCATGGGCACCCTTCGCTGACACAACAGACATCATACACACTCTGGGTAGATTTCACTACTTTAAATTCCTTCTTCAGAGATAATGACCATAGCTTAACTGCTTCCTTAAGAAGTGCACTAGAAGCATATTTTGCACCTTGAACTACCTCATTCTCTCTGTACTCCCACTCCTGCTGCTTAGCATCATGTACAACAGGGTTGCCAAATCTATGTTCTCTCCACTCGCCGGGTATTGGGTAGTCCTCATCTTCATCGGATCCTTCTCCGATTTCCTGCGCCTGAGCAAATTCATCATCTTCATTCTGCATTTGTTGCACAATGCTTGGTATCCTCTCCCCCTCATCCGCCAGTCCTTGCGGCTCTGCCTGACTACCATGGCCCTCTTCTTCATGTCCTTGCGGCTCTGCCTGACTATCTGGCCCCTCATATGCTTGTTCTTCCACCTCATGTTGCCTACCATTCCCTTCTTCATCATCTGCAGTACCACTGGCCCCATGTCCAACAACTGCAACTCCCAAATCAGTGTGCCCATCCTCATTTTGTTGTCCATGTTCGAAACCTACATCTTCTGCCATCGCAACACTTGTGTTCCCGTAGTTCTCAACACCTTCAGAAGAAACTATGCCCCTTGGAATGCTTTGAACAAGCATTCCAAGGGGCCAACCACGTTGCACAGCCGTACTAATGTACATCTTCCAGTCAGAGGTGTTGCGGATCAACATTAACTCTCAGAAAACACCTTCATTTGCCCATGTCACAAGAGTTTGGACTGTGAGCACATGTGTTTCTGTGTCAATCTGGAACCCACGCTCTAGCCACCTATGCACGGAACCAAATGATTTGTCCCAAGGTTTATCTATCCCCTTCCTCGTACGACTAAACCCATTTAACTGTACTCCATATGAACCTTCGACAACACTGCCTTTACCATAATATATTTCAAACTGCAACGTGGTTGACATCTCTGCAATATATTGAACCATTCATATTCTATATATAATGACAATACGTAAACTAAATGCTAAATACTAATACTAAATACTAAATCCAGTTATTACAACAGATCTAGAGTTAATTCTGCGGAATTCTACTTTTTAAATTTTTTCTAAAAATCTATACTAACAGATTTACCACATTTAACTGTACTAAATTCGTAAATAAATACTTTATACAAATAAAAAACTATGAAAAAAATTAATTACCTTCGCCGCAGGTGCAGGAGGTCTTCTGAGCAGGAGGTCAGAAGAGCAGGCGGCGCAGGGCGCGGGGCGAGCTGCGAGCTGCGCACAGCGAGGAGCGAGGCGCGGGCCGCGCAGGCGAGCGGCGCAGGAGCGAGAGCGAAGCTGGGAGAAAATGAATGGCGCTGGGAGGAGCGAAGGCGCTGGCCTTCGGGGCTCGGAGAGAGCGAGGTCGAAGCGAATGGCGCTGGAGTTTGGGGGCGAATGGCTCTGGAAAGGGAGGTGCCTCTGCGAGAGGGCGGGGCCGGCTCTCGGAGAGAGAGGGCGGCGGCGGCGGCTCGGCTCTGCGAGAGAGAGAGCGAGGGCGGCGGCGGCTCGGCTCTAGGAGAGAGAGAGGGAGAGAGAGGGCGGGGGCAGAGAGAGAGGCGAGGGCGGGGCGGCTCTGGGATAGGCGTGGGGACCCTGGCGCCGGGCCACCTGGCGCCGGGCCACCGGGCGCCAGGCCCCCGCCTGCCCCGCCGATCCGTTCCGAGCCCGCGACGGGCGCGTTCCAGCCCGTTCCAGCCGGAGGCCGTCCCGCGCCCGTCGCGGGCCCGTTTGTGGGCCAGGCCTGGCGCCCGGGGTCCTGGCGCCAGACAGTCCGGGCGCCAGGCGCCCATGCCTGCTAATCCCGATCGACGCCGTGTATTTTTGTAAAAACAAAATAAAAAAATCTCAGTCAGTTTTCCGCGGGTTGTCAACGAGCACTCGCCAGTTACAGTTTCCTTCCTCTCAAAAAAAAAAAAAAAAAGAAGTTACAGTTTCCTTTGTCACCCAAGCGTTTTCCTTGGTCCGTTTCTCAATTCTCAGTCCAAAATCTCGTGCGGCCCATGTTTCTTTGTTTTCGGTTTGCATCCATGGTATTTCTACGTCCTTTTATATCTGTCAAATTGTTCTCGTTTTATATATGTTTTCAACCGGTACATTTTCTTGTTCAATCAGTATAGTTTGTCTAGGTGTACTAATATTTTATTCTATTTACAATATTATCCATGTAACATCTTGGTTCCGTGAATCTATAATTGGGAAATCGGTGTTTATACCCTTGCTAGCAACGTTAATTGTGTTTTTATCTTCGTTTTAAAATTTTATGATTTTATCCCTGCATTTTCAAAATGAAAACCCATTTACCTCTGTTTCTAACAATGTTAGATACATCTAGACTAAACTATTTAAAATAAATAAAAAAACTTTTAAAATAGAGGAATATACTATAATGCCCCTCATTGTTCCACCCACGAACTATCAGAGTCCCACCGATGAAAATCTACAAGCGCATGGCCTGGACAAGCCGCAGCATGCAAAGATCAGGCAGCTTATCATAAATTTTGTTTACTGTAGCACTCATTAGAGCACGGATGGCGGAAATCACCACCACTGTAGTGAAACCAGAAACCCCCAAAACCTGTGTCATTCGATCGTTCCCCATTAAAGATGGCAATGGGCATGAAATACCCGCCTACCCGCGGGCAACAAACCCGGTGGACAAGGATACAGGTGCGAGTTTACGCCCGCGGGCATGGATACGGGTACTAGTTTACGTCCGATGGATATTTGTTCGCAGGCAAAAAAATTTAGTATCCGCGCCCGCGTACCAGTCTGACAGGTAGACCCCACAATGAGTATGCATATATATACTAAAACCTAGGGTTCCCTCGTGACCCCCACTCCACCGTTTTTCCCCCACGCAGCCGCCACCCTTCCAGATCCCAATCCCTAACCCTATCCATTCGACTCTCGAACAGTCCCCGACCCCGAATCCCCGGTGGCCGCAGTCCCGCTCCCCCCTCCGTCCTCCACTCCCCGACCCCGAGTCCCCGGCGGCCGCGGCACGCGACGCGGCGACGGCGCCTCCGCCGCCCGCCAGCGGCCAGCCCCTCCCCCGCCCGCCAGCGGCCAGCGCCGGCGCCTCCGCCTCCCACCAGCGGCGAGCCGCCGGCCCCTCCGCCGCCCGCCAGCGGCCAGCACGAGCCCCTTCGCGACTCCTCCTCGAGACCCCAACTCCGGTACTGCACTCGGTAAGCGCCTACATCAACCCTAGATCTTGTGAAATCGATGTATTATCCATGGCTATTAAGGTTAGGATTTTGTGAAATCGATGTACCCTTCTGTTGTTATTGAGTGTGTAAAAACGATCTGTTTTTTTGGAATTGGACAGATCCATGGCGACCCCTAGTAGCTCTCAACAGCCTCCCTCCATTACGGACCTCAACTTGTTATTTGCTTGTTGTTATGTATGGACCACGAATGGTGTATTGGTTAATTGGTTGTTAATCTGTGCTATTTGTTGTATATTTGTTATTACCTTGCTGTATAAATGCTGTTATCTATTATATTCGTGGGTAAATGGGCACACCCGCGGGCATGAAATATCTGCGGATAGCGGGCGCAGGCAAAGATATCTGTCCGTTGCGGGTGGCGGGCACGGGTACGGGCATGGTTTTTTCTCACAGGCGCGGGCGTGTGGTGCTGGTATCCGCGCGGGTATGGCCCGTTGCCATCTATATTCCCCCTTCCTTACCCACCCCTAAACCCTCGGTCGCTGCTTCTCCCCCGCCTTGCTCACCAAGATGCTTCGCCGCGCCGCCCCCTCCGCGGCCGCCCTCGGCCGCCGTACGCTCTCAGCCACGACATCCCCCTCTCCTACCGCCGCGGCAACTGCAGCCGCCTCCTCCTCCGCCGTGAACTCCATCCTTCTCCGCTCGCTGAAGGAGCACTACCTCGAGGTCTCCAAGATGACGCCGCCGCCCAAGATGAGCCCGCCCGCGCCCTTCACCATCGTCAAGGGCGCCCTGGACAAGCCTTCTAGCCCCGTTCTGCGGCGCGAGTACGGCGAAGGCGAGGAGATCTCCATCTCCGTCGCCAGGCTCGCCAACATCCTGCCCGCCGGCGCCGACTCCGACTCCGACGGTGCCGGCGGCGGCGGCGGGATGAGCTCGTCCATCAACCAGCTCTTCCTCCACGTCGACATAGCCAAGCCCGGGACAGGCAAGTCGCTGCAGTTCCTTTGCGGGCTGTATCCGGACGCCGTCGGTATCCATTCTGTCTGCCTCCGATCGAAGAACCGGTCTTGGGAGGGAGATATGACTTCAAAGGGCGGTGGAGAGTACCGGGGGCGCATCTTCCAGTGAGTTCTTCAATTCATTTTGTACTTCTCGAAAGAGCTTCTTTGAGATGTCGGTCCATTTTTTCCTGAGGAATTTGATTTACGGGTCGAGTAGCATTTTTTTATAACACTGCTCGAGTAGGATTAATTAGGAGGTGATTAACTATGTAGAAATCTGCAGTGTAATATAGGTGCAGACATAAATTTAGATGGCTATGGCAGAGCAAGTGTGCTGAGGACAATTTTTTATTATTCATTGTAGCTTGTTTGTGGCAAACAGAATTCAGTCAATAGCATTTCTGCTATCTCTACGTATTAACTTGAACTTAGAAAGTTAGAAGGCTTGGGCTCAAATCTGATAGTTTTTATCTTAATATGTACCAGTATGTGATACTCTAGTAGACCATTCAGATAGCCAGTGGCTTTAGTCAGATGTTGTTTGGAAGTTTGTAGTTGTATGAACAAAGAACTGATATTATGTTTGTGTATCCCCTGTTGAAATGTGATCCAAGTAAAACTTTTCGGTAGTTTCAAAAACATAATACTATTATGGTAGGTATCGCTCACTAGGTGTGAAAGAATCTTAGGTGTACCGTCATGCACAACCTGGTCTGAATGGGTAGTTTTATTCTGCTTCTTAGCAGTTCCACTTTTCAGTGACTACTAGCTAGACCTATACATGAACTAAGAGTCCAGGATAACTCTTGATCACAAACATTTCCAGTAAACCTTGCTTGTTGAGTTAAATTAAAGAAAATAAATCCTTATGCAAAACGAAATACCTGTTGCAATTTACGTCATGACAGATATTCAAATACAATTAACTAAAACTGTGTGTCTATGTAACAATGACTGCCTCCACTCCATTATTGCTCTAAATGTTGTTTGATGACTGATGAGTCACTCGGTGTAGTTATTGATATCCTACATCAGGGAAATGATAATGCTTATAAGCGCATGTGCAGCTTCTTTATGCAATTAGCTAAGTACTGCAAAAGCCATGTTTACTTTGCACTCGCTGATTATTGGTAATAAAATAATGAATTGTAAATGAGAATAATTTAGGATATGCCACTCTTCACTTGAAGTTCAGGATTTTGTGACTTAGGCTCAGTGACATGTGGGGTTCAGGGGACTACATGTGAATATAAGTCATTCAGTCACAAATTCTGAATTGCAATTGGATTGATGTTGTATCCTAAATCGATCCCATTGTAACCCGTAGTAGTAGACAATTCAAATACAATTTTTGGAATTATAAAAGGATATGGTCTAACCTAACAAGTACTTGTATCCTAAAAAGTGATGAAAGACATCCATCGGATCCTGCCCCAAGCTGAACTGGATATTGAAAAGTTTCAGTGTACATTCTCAGAACTTTAAACGGGAATATTTATTATTCTTTGTGTCTTCAATTCCTTCTTAAGTCACTACTTACACCATGTGATTTCCATTCTGCAACATTTCTGGAGAATTTTTGATGCCGTGCTAATTAAATAAAATATATCATTGTGCCTACAGTAGCAGTTTATGCTATGGATATTTAGTTGCCACAAACAAAAATCTTGTGGTTGTGACTGCTCTTGTTAGTTAACAGAGATGCTAATCGATGGGCCAATTGGCAAAGTTCCTGTGATAAGGAGTTGGTGGCAGATAAATGTATGTGCCTCCTTAGCTCCTCCTATGCAATGTGCTATGTCCAGTGCTGCAGTGCATAAAAAAGTACTGAAAAGTAATATTGATGGCCATTTGTGTATAAGGGCCTGATTGGATCAAGGCCTAAGTTGGCCAGGCCAAAGTTTGGCTAAGTTTGACCATGTTTGAATTTCAAAAAATATTTAGTAAAATGATAAATTTTTTGGTTGTAGACCTTATTTAGGTGCCAAATAAAGCATATGAACAAGAAATTTTTTATTTGACCAAATATTTCTTGAAATTCAAATATGGTCAAACTTGGCCAAAGTTTGGCCTGACCAACTATGGCCTTGAACCTTGAACCATTCAGGCCCTAACAGTTCTTCTTTACCATGTCCATCTTACTTCTGATTGGGTAGATTTGGTTCATGCGGCAGTGCTAAAACTTGGTTGATACAATACAATCACATGATTGATGTTACTAAAAAAGGATCAAGGAACGGGTCATATGAGTGTTAGCATACTACTACTACTTTCTCTGCTGATTATATACAGTGGCGGAATCAGAAAACCTTTAAAGCCCAGGCAAATCTAACTACATTAAGCATTCGTTGTGATAGTACTAAAATTCTCCGCTGCTCGTTCACTGAGACTAGGCTCACCAGGGCGCTTATCCAACTCTGTCCATCCACTATTCCAACTACCACCCTCTCTGTCTACAGTGCCGCACAGTGTATGGGCGCCCCTTTTTGAGCCCTTTGGTGAGCCTAGTTTGATGAGTGATGAGCATGGGTGTCCGCCTGGGTTTACCGAGCAGTGATTCCGCCCCTTATTATTATTTTTTTGAATGGACAGAGAGCTGGATGAGAAGCTTCGTGATGCGCTCCATCTTTACATTGAAGCCCGTGGCATCAATGAGAAGCTCTTCCGTTTTCTACAAGCTTGGCTTTATGTTAAGGATCACCGCAATCTCATTCGTTGGTTCAAGAGTGTTGGCTCATTCATCAGTGAGCCAAAGACAAAGTAAGGTATAATGTCGTCGTTTCTCTTGATCTGTGTTGGTTCATATGTTATTTCCAAGCGGAGTATCTCCATTAATAATTCAGTGCAACTCTAAAATTGTGCCCACTGTAGAGTGTAGACGCATATATTACTTAGCGTCAACCGTCAAGTTATCCAAGTATGCCTCTGCAGATTCGTAGTAAATCAGTATGTTCTGCACTCAAGCTTGCATGGTGGTATGATTTGGAACGATGTTCATTTGGGCACCAGATAGAAATGCAAAGGTCTGACGGCTGCCATTTTTCTTCTCAGATATCAATAACCCCATGCTGCCTTCAAAAAAGAAGAAGAAAAGAAAAGGACCCCCATACTGAAGACCATCTGAAAGGTGGATGCGGAGATGTTTTTGCCAATATGGAGAATAGTGCTATAGGATAAAGTGGATCGAATGCAAAGTGGTGCCAGCGAGGAGTTGTTTCTCATTTGTTTTTGTTCTCTGAGGGCATTAGAGTATAACAATGCAAGTGGTGTGCTTAACGTTTTGGGGGGTGGTGGTTGCATGGGTTGTCATTATTCCTTGTGATTTGCTACCCTATCTTGCTGAGGTGGTTGTCAGATTCTCAATTATTCGACTCCACACTTGTCGGGTTCAACATATCAAATTGCAGAGGCGCACGTGTACAATTGAGATATCCAATTTTTTCATATTAATGCTGACTTCTATTGTTACTTTCGAATGGCAGGATCGTAGCAAGGTTTCTTTGGAAATGCTACCAGAAACACTGGGTTTCTTTGGAAACGTATGACGTTTTTCTTTACTATTGCAACAAAACCAGCAGGAAACTGGTTTCTGCAACAAGCATTCCCTGACCACTGAGCTCGTACGTTTTCATCTGAAGCCCCAGTGAAAAGAATTGACATGCTGACAATGATTAATAAATACAGCTTGATACAACGACAGTTGCAGGCAGCGAGTTGTGTATAGATTCTTGTCCGTGGCGCAATCGGACTTAGGCTATCTCTAATGGAACTGCCTATCTTTCATTATCTACCACTATTTTAACTACTATTTTCTCTATCTAACGTCTATAGTATCAACGTTCAATTCACACAGTGCAAAACAGTATTGAAAAACCTTACGTAGAGAACTCCATTGGAGATGGCCTTATGTCTGTCTTCTAGGAGACGTTTTAAACATCTACCAGTGGAAGTGGACTAGTGGTGCTACTGTTGTAGTCCCTGATGATCAACTGTTGATCCATCTTAATCTTCGCTTTCTACCTGCTGCACTTGTGGCTTGTGCTAGTGACCGGCATCGGATCAAATCCAGATCTGCCAGGGCGTTGAACGCCGCGGCCCGCGGCACGGGACCACGGATCACGAGTCGCGAGGGAGAGAATTCCGAAGCACAAGGGCGCGGGCGGCCGCTCCTGCGTCCTGCCTCGGAAATCATCGGGTACACGCAGGTACCCGATCCACCGTCCACCCACCTCTCCTCTCTTCATATTTTTTACCCTAATTCAGTCTAAATTGGTCCAATTGGTCCAAAATCCTCTCTCTTTCTTCCTCCACTCCTCTCTCCTCCTTCCCCGACCGCCGCCCGACTGCCGCCGCCCGACCGCCGCCGCCTCCTTTCTCCTCCGACGCCGGTTTCCTCCACGCGCACCGCCACTCTGCTCCTGCCGCCGCCTTCCGGTTCGGGGTTGAGGGTTCGCCATCGCCGGCGACCTCTCCATTTCTTCCCCAACCTTAGAGGGAGGGCCGGGGGAGGAAGGCCGGCCCGGCGGTGGTGGTGGGGAGGCCGGCAGGGCCAGTTGGGCCGGGGTTGGGGCGGGGGAGCTCCACGGCGACGGCGGCGATGGTGGACGACGGCGAAGCCGCTCCAGCGAAGCCGGATTAGGGTAGCGGCGGTGTGGAGGGTGGCGGCGGAGGCGGGGACGCCGGAGCCGGGGGCGGGGTTGGCGGCGGGGGCGACGACGGTCGAAGGAGGCGGCGGTGGAGCTTGCGGGCGGGGTTGGCACGGAGAGGGGTGGCGGCCGGCGGGCGAGGAGGCCGCGGTGAGGGCGCCGATGTGCCGGCGGCCTCCGGGTGGCGGGGGCGGGGCGGCGGTGGAGGAAGAAAAAGGCATCGGCGGAAGGAGGAAGAAGGGGGAAGGAGAAAATGGACCGGCGCCACATTCGGCCCAAATACCCGAGGCGAGGGAGCGGCGGGGGGTGGGTGGACGGGTGTCCGGTCCACCCGGGTGGAGGCGACGGGTGCCCGTCCTGCCTTGGCGTGTCGTCGCGCCGGCGTCGTCACCCGCCACGGCAGCGACGTGGCACGTAGCCGAGCGGGGGAAGCTCGCGTGCGGACGCCGCTCGCGTCACCCCGAATCAAACCTGCCCGAACGGGATAAACTTCGTGGAATGGAACGGGTGGCAAGCTAGCATGACGCCGGGATGGATATTTTCCCCGGCCTCGGGTCCCCCATCAGCCAGAGCGTTTGCTTGTCTTCCGTGTGGGACGTGTTTGACTGGCGTGAACGGTGAACCGTCTGCTTGCTGAATGCTGATTCAGCCGTGCCCGTGCGGAATTATTGTGGGGGTCGTAGCGTGACGCTAGTGTCGCCGAAATGGGAGGCAAGCACAGGTTTGTTTGTTGGACCGAACTCACGGTTGGCTTCTTGTGTTGATGGTGTTCCTGGTTTACCGATCGAGATGCTATATTGCTGATCTTGGTTGGATGTGTTCTTCGTCCGTTCGAGCTTAATTTCGAGTCGAGAAGCGCTCCGGCCGTACGGCTTGAGCTTTCGGTAATTCGGTGAACGAAGGAACAGGGACCGAAAGAGCTACAGTAGCTAGAAGCACACCCATCGTCGTCTCGTCATCATCAACTAGGATGAGCGCGAAGCTATTTGTTTATTTGCAGACGATGTAAGACTATCCTCAACTATGGAGTAAAAGTGTTGTCTATAATTTTATTTGATATTGTAACGTTACTGTAGACAGAGAGAAAGATAGTTAGAACAGTGAATGAATAATATTACAGACAAGACTTTTACTGTATGGTTGAGGATAGCGACAAGTCTTCGGCGTGCGAGATCAACTTCTCTGCCCCCCACGCAGAGACGTTTCACTTGGGTCGGTCGGTGTGACAGCGCACGACGCACGGTACAGTGGTACAGTGAACCCAAAACGTCAACCAGCGTCCGTGTTACACATCCACGGACCAAGCGACTGCTCGAGAGCCAGGCACCCATAGCCCCATCCGCACGTTCTCGCCGATCGATAGTGAGCGGCGACTTGCTGCCGTCCGAGGAAACAATCTCGTGGCGGAGCCGAGCGGGCGAGGGGCGGCTTCTTCCCCGGCCACGCGCTTCCCAACCGGCGGCCTCACTCCGATCGGCATGGCGCTTCTGCCCCCAACCCAATCCACCTCGTACGTCGTCCGAGTCCAGTGGCGCCGGTGGCCACCGCTCTCCACCGGATCATGGCCGTGCATGCAGGCGACTTGGCACGGGATATTTTCTGGAGCCGCACGCAGGTCCGTCGTCCGCGGCGATGGGAAAAGCTTCTTCGTCTCCGCTGACGCCGACGTGTTTGACATGCGCCGGGTGCTGAGTCAGCGACGGGGAAAAGGTTCAACACGTCACCGGTGCAGCGGACAGCCGGACACTGGACAGAGAAGTTCGTGAGTCGTGACTACTGACTAGGCAGCATGCCCACGTTGAAGTCGGCTTTTCATTTGTGGTGGCGATGGAGTTGCCATTGCCATTTGCACCAAACTGCCGTTTCACATTCAAGTACTATGAGCCTATGACACTTACGGAAATTTGATGAAGAAACAGATGCCAGGGAGGTGACTGCATGTGTGACGAGTAGGTTTTTCACCACCTGATGAGTTCACTGTCGAATATTAATAGGTTACGACTATACCGACCTCCCCCATTTCTTATGTCAATGCTTGATTATGTGGCCACCATAGAGGCAGTGCACGAATCTAGCTAGAACACGGGCATTTTTATCCACCAAACAGTTAGAGCAAATATTATAACACCACCTAAACAGGCTATATAAGTTGCCGTATCAGATATATGGTAAGTTGAAAGAGAGAAATTGAGGGAGAAAAAAAACGAGCTAGCACGAGTAGCCGGCTGCAGCACAAGCTCCAAGAAGGTTAGTGAGAGGATGTGAGGCCATTTTTTTATTGAATAAGGCGCCGCGTTAGCAATTATTGTGATGTGACAGTGAGTTAATGAATGAGGTTCATCTAGATGAAATCCTTTCTACAGTATATGTTATCTATGAAACTACGCTAAATAAACCTTGCATTTTCAGTAGTTGTTTCAACCATGATTTCAATCTCCTCTAACTTATGTGGCGCTTTGAAAACAGAAATATGAAACCATCTACTGAGAATACTCTGAGAGTAAATGTGGGCTAGATATTAAAGCAACCTGTGTATATAGCCCGCTTATATCATATAAAGGGGCTATTAGTTATCTATGAATGATGTCGCAAGAACACAAATCTATCTTGGGGTATATTATTAACTCGCTCGCTCTTAGCATTTTCTGTTGTCGCGACCGCACATCGATATATCGATGTTAGTACTAGCACTTTAACGGCACCGACCGACACAGGCAGGAGGTGCGTCTTTGGTGCGCTACGAGATCAATTGTTTTAAGATTCACAATAAGAAGAGAAAGGCAAAAAAAAAAAAAAAAAAAAAAATCCCCCCCTACGCGCTCTACTTTGATTCAGATTCATTAGTCGAGAGCTAGTGGATAGAATGAATAGTAGAAGTGAACCTGTAAGACATTCCACTCAGATCGTTAGGTGAACCAAAAGTCCAAACCGCGAGCCCCCGGCGTTTGCTTAGATCCACTCGTTTCCACCCGGCAAGCTTTGATCTGCCCACCCGAATCCACCCAGCGTCACACGTTCCCATCGCTCTACAAGACTTGCTGCGACCACAGGACAGGAGAGGAGATGAAAGAACCCGGCGTAAGGGCGCGCGCCGACCGACGCTTCTGCCCCGACGACGACACGGCCGGCCCGCCACTGTGTAGCCTAGCCGTCGCGTGGCGTGGTCCGTGGTGTGTGCAATGTTTACGCTGCCACGGCTCAGCAGCTTCATAGTAGTAGGTTATCTCGCCGGCCGCTTGCTTAGCGATGACAGTGTAGTATGCCGCATGCGCGCCCCCACCTCGTATAGTAAATTTCTGCCGTAAATCCGGGTCAACGCCAGATACATTATTACTAGGATAGAAATTCGAGATCAGCTGGACGGTTCCCGGTCTTCAATAATCCACTGTTTTTTTTTTCTGAAAGACTTGATCCACTATTGATCTGAGTCGATCATTTGATACGTGCAGTTAATCTGCAAGAATCTTAATAGTATCATTTTTTCAAAAAAAAAAAAAGAATATCTGATGGCACGCCACGGTACGATCTGGTGGACTAAACGCTACCAGTTGTTTACTTCACCTTTGGCTGTAGACCGAGTCCATGCGTCTCAAAAAGGGCAGGCGTCGCGACATCAACACGCTGGCCGAAACTCTCGCCCGTCGCAAGCGCAGCCTTGAAATCTCCACCGACCGCCATTGCCCATTGCCTTGCCTCTCTCTTTGCCCCTCCCTACTTAAAACCTCCGAGCAGCCTCCCCGCAGAGAGCAGCAAGCCACCGCAACACAATCGTGCCGATCGAGCCGCCGAAGCAAGCGAGCGATCGAGCACGCGCGCCCGGCCGGCGTCAAGCCCAAGCCAAGCGATCGAGGCGCGCCAGGCAGGCAGGCAGGCAGCCGCGCTAGCAAGCAGCCATGGCGATCGTGGTGGGCGCGGAGTACTGCGACCCGGAAGAGCGCGTGCTAACGGTGCGCAAGACGTCGCACTTCTCCCCCGGCGACGGCTTCGCGGCCTACGACCACCGCACGGGCGCGCTGGCCTTCCGCGCGGACACCTACGGGCGGGGCCACGGCGGCGGCGCGGCCTCGGCGGGCGAGCTGGCGCTGCTGGGCCCGGGCGGGGAGCCGCTGCTCACCGTGCGCCGGCGCCGCCCGTCGCTGCACCAGCGCTGGGAGGGCTTCCTGGGCGCGCGCGCCGATGGGCAGAAGCCGCTCTTCTCGGCCCGCCGCCCCTCCATCCTCGGCCTCGGCGGCGCCGCGGCCGGCGCCGTCGTCGAGCTGCTCCCGGCCGCGTCGGCCGCCCCCCGCGAGCCGCTGCTGCTCCGCGTCGACGGCTCCTTCCCGCGCCGGTGCTGCCGAGTCGTGGCGGCGCCCAGGGCCGAGGGGGAGAAGGCCAAGGTGGTGGCGGAGATCAGGCGGAAGGTGGACGAGGCGGCCAGGGTCGTCATGGGCCTCGACGTCTTCGTGCTCAAGGTGAGCCCCGGCTTCGACGCCGCCTTCGCCATGGGGATCGTCCTCGTGCTCGACCAGATCGCCGGCGACGACGACACCGTCGATGCCAAGATTTGGTGACCGACCGAGTTGACGACGACGACGGGGCATATACGGCTGTAAACTGTGATGATGTATATATAATAGAACCCGTGCCATGGTCGATCGATCGATCTTTGTATGAGCTTTTGCATGCTCCGGAGAAACGGCAAATGCATAATATTACGTGCCCGAGTTTTGAGATCTATTTTTTGCTCAATCTATCAGCAGCGGTCTAGTACGTACCAGTGCTAGTGCAGCAGCAGAACTCGGTTACCTGCAGAGCGACAAAGCGAATCTTTTTGATCCACCTGTTCTTTGATCGACATCCTGTTCTGTTTACTACTCCAGCAGTGCAAATAATTTTGGTAATCCACCTCAACTGCTTTGAGATATATAGTCAACAGCAACAACAAGGCGGGAGGCATCGTGCGGCCGTGAACTGAACTGCTGAAGAACCCACCAATCCTCAAGTGCAGAGTGCAGTGCAGTTTGCAAATGGTTGATGAGAGATGTTCTCCGTGGCAGACCTTGCTTGTTTGTCAGGTCCACTGGTCTGATCCGTTTCCACAACGACCAAACTGTGCATCACGGTAATACAGATCATCATTGCAGGCACACCCGACAAGACGTCTCGTTCGTTCTGTGAAATACGTTGCATGCAATGGCATGTATCTACTGCTGCGAAGGCGATGTTTAGGCTACCTCCAGCGGAGGAAGTAAATAGAGTGACTATATTACTGTTTAACACGACATTGTCACTGTAGACAGAGAAAATGATAATTAGAATAATGAAGAAAAAGAAATAAACACTCCATTTACTTCATACCGTTGGAGATGGTCTTAAACTCTTAATCATATAGGTAGCACTGTATATCCCAACAAAAATCAAGGATAGCATGAAGCACTCGTACCTACTACGGACCTCGTCCTCCCATCAGAGTTCAGGCATCGATGTGCGCATTGTGGTAGTTGTAGACTGCTGACTGTAGTGCTGAATAGACCCGGCCGGCCAGCGGCCAGCCCATGTGGAGGAAGCAAAAGGAAGGAATCTTGGCGTGAGGAAAATGATTATTCCTGTGCGGATCAACAAATCAGATTTGCGACGCTGCGACGCGGATATCTAACCTGTCGGATCCGTTTGGAACGCACAAAATTCACATGAATCGTATAAAAAATTTATAAAAATCAGTTCAACTTAAAAAAACGCAAAAATAGAGAAAAAATCTTGAAATTCTCCATTCTAAACATGCCCTTCGCGAGGATCGTCGTTGAGTACTACGGAAAACACATGCGCACCTTTTTACGTGAGGTTCAGACAGTCAGACTTCAGTCTCCGCACACCGACCGATTGAATGCACGCTGCTACTCTTTCTTCGTCTCTCTCTCCCTCTCTCTCGTATGAACACGCCACACACGACACCCTCACAAAAGCTGCACTAGCGCTTTACGAATTCTATATAAAGCCATCGCGACAAATCGTACATGCAAATATGCAACCCTGTCACGTTGCACATATATATGCTACCCGCAGCAAGATACGGCGATCTGCTTTGCTGAACCGTCACATGAACATAATGCGATATTGTATACGCGCCGCTGCGCCAAGCTCTCCCACACCTTTTGATCGCCCACGAACACCTACCACTCCAGTACTCCACCGGCGGCAGCAGCAGCAGCAGCAGCAGCCAGCGGCAGAATTATTGGGACGCAGACGGATCGAGACGCGGGCAGGCAGGCTGGGCGGGGCCAGGCCAGGGGCGGCGTGTGCCGTTGCTTTCCGGCCGGCGCGACGGGTCGCCGGCGCACAGGAGACGGCCGATCGAAAGCTACGCACGCACGTCGGTGTCGACGAAATTTTTTTTTCCCACGACGACCGAGGTGATCGAGCGGATGGCAATCAGAAATTGGCGCGCATCCTCCTGTGAACGTCTTACTTATTACAGTAGCCAGTACGGAGGTAATGGTGCGCACAGCCTAGATTATACTATTATTGTCTTATGCTGAAACCAGGGTTCTCCTATACTCTATCTCCTATTACTATTCTAACTACTCCTCACTCTGTCTGTAATGCAAAAACAGTACCACACAGTGCCCAAACAGTGTTTAGGGGAGAGGATTCGATCGTCTCATTGGCGCGGTCGTTTAATTTACAAGTGCAGGAGTGCTGCGGCTTTTGGTTCTTTTTCCCCTGGACGCGCACCTTTAACTTTTAAGTAGGGGAGAGATGCTTAAGCCCAATTGATTGAATAATTAAACGCTTTGCGACATGCATGCGCATGCAGAACATACGCCTGAAATTAATAGAGACTAGGCACTGTACAACTCAGTGCTCAAGTCCACCGAAATAGTGCTGGAATGATTCTAAAATTCCTGACCGCTTTCTTGTGTGGTCTCCTCTCTCTTGACTCCTTTTGAGCTTCCAACTTTTGTTAGCACTTCGCACAGTAGTAATTTATGCACGTATAGGGTATTATATTCTCGGCTAGCATTTTCACAGCAGCAAAATTTGCCAATTCATTTGGAAACATGTTGGATCCACTTGACATGTTATTGGTAGCAGGGATTACCTTTCCGTTTCCTATCCAAATCCCGAACGGGTCCGGAAACGGAATTTCGCCGGATTCCGTGTTTTCCGAACGGAAGCAGTTTTCAAATTCAAAAAAACGGAAAACCGGATTTTCCGGTCGGAATTTCAGAAAATTCCGGTGGAATTCCGTGGATTTTGGCCGGAAAATGAAGAAAACGATGGGACAAAGCTAGAAAATTTATGTGCATATGTAAAAATTGGAAATTTTGACAGAATTTTCCCTGATTATGTGTACGTTGACAGTTCATAGTACATAGAATATATGAAACTCCACCAAACAATTAGAAACACAATATTTAACACATAACTCATGTCCAAAGTGCACTCATACATAGTCCAAAGTCCATTAAAATTATTACAATTAGTCCAAAATCCAATTATTACAACACAATGAATGGGCTTGCCGATCCAAATAAGTTCAAAGCACACACGAAGCCTACAAGAGAATGCATCCATAGACCGTAGTCAATTCAAACTAGTCGTAAGGCATAGTATCTGAATTTAAAACTTTGTATGAAATGGATGGAATAAGTAGAGAAAGCGAAACATACAAATAAATAATAATGATACGATGAGTACCTCCATTCTTCACTCCTCTTCGTATCTCTCTTCCGGTGGTCCCTCATACGGATACGAGCCATACGTCTGACCAAACGGTTAAAATGGCAATTGCATGTACTGAGGTTGGTGTGGTTGCAATGGCAACTGCACATACATAGGCTCCTGGTATGGAGGGAATGGATATCCATGTGGTAGCATGCCGCTATATTCCATATAAGGCAATGGTGCAATTTGCCGCGGAACAACCGGGTTCACAGTCCCTGGTGGTGGCCACAGAAAGCCTCCTTCCGGTGGAGAACTACTGTAGGGGTTAACGTTCCCCTCTGATGGCCACTGAACACTGGAGACAGAGCTGGAGCTATCTTCATCATATGCAAGGCGAGCCTGTCAATCACGTCCACGTGCGGACCTTGTCTGTCGTTATGATGAGGGTGCTCCATGATCTGTGAGCAAGGCAAGGCTGCCATGCCATGTGAGGGAACTGATCGGTGAGAATCTCGCACGCTTTCTTGCAGTTCGAGCCATTGTCAGTCACAATCTGAACCACATTGTGATAACCCACTTTCATCACCACTGCTTTGATCTCCTGCACAATAATGGCGTGGTGACATTAGTATGACAGTAATGGTCATTAAAGAATTAGGATGAAGGCAAGGTTGCAGGATTTACCTTCAATAAGTATTGGAGGTCTTGTATTTTGTCTGTTGCATCGACAGACTTCATGAAATACATAGTGCCACCGCTGTACACCAAAAAATTGATGACCGAATTCCGCATAGGGCCCATCCACGAGTCACACATGAGGGTCACACCACATTCATCCCACTCTTTCTTCCACTTCTCTGTCTCGTTCTCAATCTCCTTCACATTCTCATCTAAATACTTCCCATCAATCTCCCTGCCTGTTGGTATTTTGATGCCAACACCTGCAATCACAGAAGAGAAAGCATTGAGAAGACAATCACCTCACGAAAACATTGAACTCAAAATAGACGTAGTTACCTTGTTTCTGGGTCTCCATGATGTCAGCCTTAAAGTATGGGTCATCAACTTTCCGGCCTGAAATACCTACAGCATGGCATGCCTTCGCCCATGCCCTCCCGAGAAGCTCCCTCGATGTCTTTCCCTTCACAGTCCATGGTCCAGTATCTATCCGTTGCTGTCGTGGAGCTGAGCTCAAACCAAGGTGGTAGTCTCTAACCCTCTCAGGGATATGTGACTGACTCCGAGTGAACATCGAAGGCAGCGGTCCACTACTGCCTGCTACAGCACTCCCTCAAACACCGCTGCCTCGAACACCACTGCCTCCTGCACGACTGGCAGAACCAGATCCACCACCCCTGTCATAATATGGCCCTGCGCGCTGCATGAAATCATACTCCTCCTGTGACTGCCGTAAGGTAGCCTGCAACATTGCAACCTCATCGTATTGGCCTTGGCCCACCTCCTCCTCTGGGTCAAGGTCAATGTGCGGCGCCCTTGCCGCTGCGTCTCTCAGAAGCTTTTCTCAGGCCCTTGCTGATGCTCTGCCTTGTTCCTGTCCAACTGCTTGATAAAGAAAGTCTTAACCTCCGGTGGAACCGAAGGGCAGTCCTTCACATCATGACCCCGTTGTGCCAGATGCTTCTTGAACCGGGTTGCCCCTCCCCCACTCTTTGTTTCCCTGCAATACTTGCATATGAATCCACCCTTGTACTTCTGGCCATGCTCCCACACTGGGTCCACCATTTTCCTACAATCACGGAAGATAGTGTCAAGCAAGTCAATAAGAATGGACCAATGGAGATAATGTGGGGGTTACATACTAATGTATATAGAATCATCGGTAGATTTTCTAGATCATAGATCGACAACAACAAAAAATTAAATCACTCATATTTCGTCTCGTTAATCAACAAACATTTTAATCCCTAACATTCAACTAACAAATCGAGTGTTTACTCCTAGGGCTTAGTACTGCATACATGCATCCACTTGATAAAAATTCACCTACGGCATAGATCAACTTGAATAAGCATCAACATTCATCTAATCCATAGCATTCAACGTCACTAACCCTATGTTTCCTACTGCTCATATCACAAATCAACACCAACATCTATCTAGACCATAGATCAACAACAACAACAAACATCTAACATGAAACAATCATCAACTTTCATCTACTCCATAGGATTTCAGCTCACAAAACCTAGGTTTTGAACTGCTCATGTCACAAATCATCAGGAACAAGCTACTGGATCATAGATGGACAACAACCAACACACAAATCAACGAATACACTTACCCTCCAAGCTTTTCCGCTCGGAATCTTCGGTTTTCCGCTCGGGATGGGCGGATTCCCGCTCTGAGTCTTCGGTTTTCCGCTCGGGAACAAGGGACGGCGCGGTGCAGGCCCTGGGTCGGGATTCCGGAGGCGCTCGGTCGGATTCCGCTGGCCTGGCGGCGGAATCCCGCCCCTTTCCGCCGGAATCTGGGGTCGCGGCGGCGCTGGACCGAGGAAGGGGCCGAGGGCGTCGAGTGGGGGGCATGGGGGACCGTGGAAGTCTGGCGTGGGCTGTCGGTCGAAGCGGAGGAATGGATAAGGTCATCCAAATTAAACGGGTTTGAGGGTCTTAACGGGTCCGAACCCAAAACGTAAATTTAACCAACCAAATCAACTTGGATTTGAACGATTTCAAGTGCTAATGGCTCAGAAAAACATCTAGTTTTTTATCATATTTTTTTTAGTATTTTTTAGAAACTTTTTATAAATTTTTTCAAAATTTTGAATTTGGAAACGGAATCCGCCGGAAAATTCCGGTTTTTCACTTTCCGTAGTCGTCCGGAAACGAAAAAAAATTCTGGAAAACCGGCGGTTTTCCGTCGGAATGGTTTTCCCTGATTGATAGTGACCACACAGTCTACCGAATTGTGGGGCAGATGCTTTCTTGCGAAATCATGTATGGTAAAAAAATTATTAATATTTAAATAGGCATCCCATAGTGATTACTGCTATTTGCGGCAGTATAGATATTCAATATTTTGAGATGGATTTATACACGCCCATATGAGTGGTGTCGCATCATAAACGCGAACTTGAGAAGCTGTTGGCTTGCGCTTGTGCATAGCATAGTTGTGGTGTTTGTTTCACATACTGCAAGCGTTTGCTCGAGGTAGAATGTAGATTTATGTCACGAGCGATGATCAATTTAGAGAACAAAACGTACGGAGGCTGGAGATGTGTGCGTTTACGCTAGGTGCTGGCGAAGCCGTAGCCCGTAGCTTTTTTTTTTTTTTAGGGAAAACCGTAGCCAGTAGCTGCATACCTGCATTGAAGGATCAAATGAAATGGAAATCGAAAGAACTCAAGAAAGGATTAAACGCTGCATTGTTACGGTAATGTTACGACTATGTTTAAGGGATGCTCTGTATTAGAGCTTCAAAATTAAATATTGCACTGTTGCGGCACTATTCTGTACTATTTATAGACAAAAAGATAATTGGAAGAGTGATGTGATTGGAAAGATAGGAGATGAGGGATGGGTGTTTGGATGCAGTTGGGATAGAGAAATCCTATTCCACTTTTCCACCAATTTTCTATCCTATTCTTTACGTACTCATATCTATTAAACAAAACATAAAACTTATCTTACCCTACGTTTCTCTATTCCGTGTCATATTTCTCGTTCTCATTCCCAATCCAAACATTACTAAAAAGTTCTTTGCACGTGTGTGTATGAGTGCTGGGCAGGCGGCAGGCCCGTGCACGGCCGGCGAGGCCCTGCATGCACACGCGCGTGCATTGCATGGCGGCGCTCAGCCAGGCCTAGGACGATCAGGCGGCACGACGCGGCCCGGATCCAGAAGCTGGAGGACGCGAGGCGGGCAGAGTCTGGCCCATGCAGAGCGGAGCGGCCCAGACGCACAGCGCACGACGCAGGAGCCCATGTTGGGTGTTTGCTCTAATACCGAACAGCCCAGTTGTGCTCCTTTGAGATGGTGTTTGGATGGCTGGCTAAAATTTTATTAATCCGTCGGATATTTGAACGCTGATTAGAAATAGATAAAATTACTTTCTTGCTTATTTCTTTGGTCTACAAAAATTTTATACATCTTATCTATTTTGGAAAAAAAAAGTTCTACTTACCTCCTTGGCCTTTGCGTCCAAGCCGTTGGCCTTTCCGTCCAAATCAGCAGGCAGCAGCCATGGCGCCGGTCCTACTGCTCCCACCAGCAGCCATGGTGCCTTCCATCCAGCCCCGACGCCTCTCCACCAAGATCGGCGCTGCTGACCTTGTTCTTTCCCCCCTGCAAGGCAGCAAGAACAGCTCCCTTCCATGCCACCCCCGCCACTGAGCTCCAGCAGCAGCCTTCTTCCCCTGCTCCTACCACTAGCTCCCCGTCGGCGCTACCCCTCTCCAACTCCCTGGCGCCACCACCGGCAGCAGCAGCAGCAGCCATGTCCCTCCTCTTGAGCTGGGCGCCACCTCCTTATCAAGCACCTCCTCCATGGACCATGGGCGCCCTCGGCCCTCCACCTCTCTCTGTTCCCCATGGCCCTCTCCTGCAAGTCCATGGTGCCAGCCACCACCTCACCCATGGTTGCCGCCGAAAAGCGGATGCGCCGGAGCGCGGGGCCACCTCGGCGCAGGCGCGAAACCCGGGGCCGCAGGAGAGCGCGGGCGCGGCGCGCGGAGACACCGGAGTGCGGGGCCGCCCGGGCGCAGGTGCGGCGCGCGGGGACGCTGGAGCGCAGGGTCACCCTAGCGCGGGCGCGGCGCGCGGGACCACCGGAACGCAAGCGCTATGGCACGCCGTGGAGCTCGCGTCCTGAACGGTGCCCCGCGTCAACTGCGGCTGCTTCTCGTCGTTCGTGGACTTCGTGTGCTCTGGCGCGGTGGAGGAGGGGCTGCGGCCGACGACCGATGCGGCGCTTGCGGCGGTGAAGCCATGAAGGTGCCCAGCCTGCTGCACGCCGCGTTCCACGGCGCCGCCGAGATGCGGAGGGAGGCCGCGGTGCTCAGCTCCGTGCTGCGCGACAACGACAAGTGCGCCTGTGCCCGGCCGGCCTCAGCCTCCAGCCCCGCCCTGCCTCGCCAGCTGCCGCTCCTGTCCGGCTCCTTCGGGGGAGGGTGCGCAGCTGTCGTTGCTTGGGCCCTGTGTGCTGCTGGAGCTGGGGCGCTGCTCCTAGGCGAACGGAAGCCGCCACCGCCTTGGCCCGCCGCGTTGCCGCGGGCCGCCATCGCCTTGGTTCGCTGCGTCACCGTCGCCCCGCGCGTGTCTGTTATAGGAATATAACGGGAGAAGCTAACGCGGTTGACGGAAGGGGCATTGAAGTAACTTAGAACAAAATTTTTTGGCCAAAAAGAATAAGCATCCATTTTTTTAAGGCCATGAAAGTAATTTTTTCTTAAAAGTATTAAATGTAGTCTAATTATAAAACTAATTACATAGACGAAGAGTAACGACGAGATGAATGTAATAAGTCTAATTAATGTATGATTAGCAAATGTGATGCTATAATAACCTTCGTTAATCATGAATTAATTAGACTTAATAAATTCATCTTGTGTTTGCTCCTCAACGTGTAATTAAGACCGGGGTCACCAGGAGGGGCATCCAATGGGGTGCATCCACTGTTCCAACTACCTTCCTCTCCGTTTACAGCGTGCAAACAGTGTTTTGCACCCCCATATGCCCTGTCTGGTGATCTTGGTCTTAGTTTTTTAATTAAACTATATTTAATATTTTAACTAGCATCTAAATATCCGATGTTACGCGAACTAAATTTTAGACCCGGAATCCAAACACCCCCTAATACTCTCTCCGAGTTTCCATCAAATACATAGTTTCATTTTTTTGGTACTACCGGCTGTCTTATTCAAAATATTTATAAAAATATAGAAAAAATAATTCATAGTTAAAGTATATTGTATGCTAAACTAAATGACAATAAAAATAAATAATAATTGTGAAATTTTTTAATAAAACGAACCGTCAAATTTGGTGTAAAAAAAATCAAACAGCCTATACATTGGGATGGAGAAAGTACTACAATATTTCCTATTCAAGAGTTGTTAAGGTTAACTGAAGTTATGGATTTTGAGCAATTAAAATTTTAGTGACAAAACAATGTTCCATACACATTTGGTAAAACAAGGTTTTATTTAGGTTTATGATTAGGGAGAAGCGGTAAAAATCTATTTTAAGCTTCCACAATCGATATGATGATGATATTGTATACGGACTATTGCTAGTGTGTCTAATCTTACTCCTTATGTTCCAAATCAAGTAGTTTTAGTTTTGACCTACTAATTTTGACCAAGTTTATGAAAAAAAATTAATACCTGCGGCACCAGGTTTATGAGCTTGAAAGGATTGACGCACGCGCTGATGAATGCGCCGAGGATGTGCTCGTGGGCTCGTGGCTGCCTGGAACTACACTAACGTCACGGCTGTCGCCACCGCTGTATCCCCCTCCCTAACTCCTGCATCCTCACCTTCCCTATAAACTGCTCCTCCCGCAATCCCGCTGTCCCGCAGCACCGGCGTCCGGCGACGACCGCTTTGCCTACTGCCCGTGCACCCAGGAGAGCTCAGGGACCGGAGGGTGAGGAAGGAACCGACCGACCCGGAGGTAAGGAATCCCCTCTACCGCCTCGATTCTTGTCTCGTGCTTTAGAAAATCGCCGCTGCCACCTACCTCCTCGCCAGCGCCAGCGGCCAAGGATCCGATTGATGTGTGTGGCGTACAGTGTATACGGTGACTCGAAGGGGCAACTGTTTCACTGCGATGAGTTTGTTTAGCATTGTCTGTCTGAATTTTCCTCTGTTGGAGCTGAGTCTCTCTCTCTCTATACTAACTTGGCTCGAGCTGATTCTGCAGTTCAGTCCACATGGCTTCTGAATCAGAGAATGGCAACTGCAATGCTTGGGCAGCGAGAGATCCTTCAGGAGTCCTCTCACCATACAAGTTTAACCGCAGGTGGCTTCCTCTCCTGGTTTGGAGAAAAATTCAGCAACAGCATTTTTATTACTCTCGATACAATCTTGTTATGCTAAACTCCTTGGGATATCTTTGGACCATATTGTTTTCTTGCTTGGCAGAGTGCACTTTGCAGAGGCCGGAACATTATTTCATCTTGAAATAAAACTTCCTTTTATCTAAAAAATATTTTTTTCCTTGCCCTTACATGTACATTATGTTTGGTATCTCTCCCTGTGGCGTGTCAAACTAAAGCATAAAACAGATACTTACTGCCAGGCATTGGATGAACATTTTACGTCTGATCAGATTGCTGGAAACTTGAGTGCGGATAGCAACATGTTTATCTTTTGTGCAGTTGGTTCAGTGGTTCCATTTTCATAGCATCTTCTTATGTAAGCTGCTATGGTATCATTTTCAGAGCAGTGCAAAGCGGTGATGTTTCATTGAAGATCACACACTGTGGAGTCTGTTATGCTGACGTTATTTGGACACAAAACAAGCATAATGATTCAATATATCCTTTGGTTCCTGGGTAAGCTTTTTAGATCAATATACACATTAAATACCTAGGAGGGATCAGAACATCATACTCTGCCAATCATCTAAAAATGGTGTTTGTAATATATACTTGTGAATAATATTAATTTCTGCAGGCATGAGATAGCTGGAGTTGTGACTGAGGTTGGCTCAGACGTCAAAGGCTTTAAAGTGGGTGACCATGTAGGTGTTGGAACATATGTGAACTCATGCCGAGCTTGTGAGAATTGCAATAGCTCTCTAGAAAACTATTGCCCAAAATCAGTCTTTACTTTCAATAGGATTGATACAGATGGCACTATCACAAAGGGGGGATACTCCACTCACATTGTAGTCCATGAAAGGTATGGCAGCTACCATTTTAATTGTATGTTCAAACATGATTTTCTGATATCGGTAAAAACTAATTTTAGAGATGAAAACATGCTCCAATGATATTTTGTTCCACGGTAATTTATTTGTTTATTTGATCATACCGTCTTGTGTTCAAGATGCGATGTAGTATCTTATGAGAAGTGAGTAGAGTGGGTGTCATTGCTGTGCAACCGTTTTTTTGGTCAAAAATCAGTACACAATGAAAAAAAAATAATACATAGGCCCATAGTTCATATAAGTAATATTATTGACATCCTGATGCTGTTTCAATGCTACTGGTCTGATAAAGAAATCACATTTATATTGATTCATTCAAATCTCAGGTACTGCTTCAAAATACCAGATGGTTATCCTTTAGCAAAAGCAGCACCTCTTCTATGTGCTGGAATCACTGTGTATACTCCAATGGTGCGACACAACATGAACCAACCCGGAAAGTCACTAGGGGTCATTGGACTCGGTGGACTAGGTCACATGGCAGTGAAATTTGGTAAAGCCTTTGGTCTTAAGGTCACAGTTTTCAGTACGAGCGAATCAAAGAGAGATGAAGCCATCAGTGTCCTTGGAGCAGATAATTTCGTTATATCATCAAACACACAGCAGATGGAGGTACTGTACATTGCATAAATATATCATATAATTTTGTATTAGTCACAACACAACAAGAAGGTCTCATGACCATATTTTAGTGGGAAGCATCTTTTATTATCTCTTTATATTATTGCCAAAAATACAAGCATATCTCATTATTTTTACAAGAAGAGAACAGATGAGTATATCACTATCTTTCTCATTGTTTTGCTAGTAGATTCCAAAGTTCCAGGCATCCTGTTATGCATACGGCAATGTACAGTTTTATTATGCCGATAATGAAGATATGTTGCTAAATTATGCTTGTTCCACTTAACTGACACCTGATCATAACTATATAATCTCCTACTTTTGCAGTCCCTGAAGAACTCCCTGCACTTCATCGTTGACACTGCTTCCGGTGATCATCCATTTGATCCGTATCTCTCACTCCTTAAGGTTGGTGGTGTGATGGCAGTAGTGTGCTTTCCAAGTGAGATCAAAATACATCCTGCAAGCCTTAATGTTGGTAAGTGTCTGTTCTGATACTCGTGTAGTGAAAATAAGTGTGGTAGATTTAACTGAACTTCTTTTTTAGGTGGACGGACCTTGTCTGGTAGTATTGTTGGAGGTACAAAAGATATCCAAGAAATGGTAAACTTCTGTGCAGCAAACAAAATCTATCCAGAGATTGAGATAATAAAGATAGATTATATCAATGAGGCTCTCAGGAGGCTTGTTAATCGAGATGTCAAATACCGCTTCGTAATCGACATTGAGAACTCTTTCTAGTAGCATGAGATGTCTCATTTGCAAGGTCTCATATTTGTGTCGACGAATAAGAGCAAGCACAAATATAAAAGTCGTGTAAAAGAACTCACTGCGATGCATCATTTTTACATTATTCCTACTGTAATGTAATGTAAGAGTCATCTCTCAATTTTTCATACTGTAATGTAATATAATGTAATGTAACGCAATGCTCCATTCATTTCTGCCGTTCGATTTGATGGATCAAACAACCATAAGCACAGGTGGTAACCATGTAAAAATATTCAATGTTATTCTGCAGCATATATTTACATTTATTCCTTACTGTGTAACCAGAAATATGGCCTGCGTTTGGCGCGCTGCTAGGGCGTGTTTGTTTCCGCTCGATACAGACGCGCGACTCGGACGAGTGGTGTTCCGCAGAATCCCGATTCGGCCTGCGTTACTGATTCTTGCTTCTTAGTGCAAACCGGCCCGACGGGATGAAGCGGCGATGACGAAAATCACGCCCACCGCAAAAGCGTTTGGCGGGATTATTTTGGATTCTCGTGTTCTTCCGTCCAGAATCAGCTTTTAATCACAAACAAACAGGACCACAATCCGTCAATTTAATCTACTCCATCTATCTATGTAATAGAAACATGTGCTTATATGAGTAGCAAATTTTGTTTCAGAATACATATGCTTACATTTTTTCCTGATCTCGAATACATATGCTTACATATGTACGTCTTTTGCGTTTGCTCTTGGTTTTGTTTGCTCTTGGTTTTGTTTGCTCGGTATTTTTTTTTTTTTTTTTTGCAGCACGTCGCTGTCAGTCGTCACTCGTCACCGCGACCGGAAACAGCGAAACAGAGAGCACCTGCCTGCGGCCATTCTCCGAGCGAACTGAACTCGTACGGCAACATGCTCCTTGATTTTCCTCCAGAAAAGCAATGTGATGTGGCGTTGCGTTTCCGATAGGATTGAACACATGTCCGCCGCCCGGCCGGCACAGAATGTCAACGTGGAAGGCCAAGGGGGTGGAAAAGAAAGGTTCGTTTGGATGCTTCCATTGTCAAAGCTGAGAAAAGAAGAAATTTTAGAAGCTCAAGTGGCGATACCATAGTACGGAGCACGCTAGTAGCACATCGAATTGTCACGCATGACGTGAGAGCACCATTATATAGTGTGTCAGTAAATACAGTCGTTGGAGGAGGATGCAGACTTGGTTTTCCAGTCGGATAATACAAGCCCTGTCGTCTGGAACTGGAAATACAGCGATGAGTGACACGGCAACCTGAATGTCCACCGCGGTCTGTCTACGGGCTGACGAACAAGCATGCCAGCCAAATAGCCTCCAGGACCATGCACATGCTGGCATGCACAAATGGTTGGGAGTGCCAAGAATACCCTAAATCTTGAATTCACCGATTTAATTTGGGAGATAAGATAGAGATGTAATGTGTTAACACTGCAGAATCACTGGTCTACAACTGGCAGTCGTCAGTGAAACAATATTACCATCATGAACCAGCCAACACAGTAACAGACATTCTGATTCAGTCAATGGAGTTGTACGATTATTAGCCGTTGCTGCACGTCCGGCATAGAATGTCAATGGGATTGTTTAGGAATCATGATGTGAACGGTGAAGGCAAAGGAAAGAATCGGGTTCGTTTGGGTGCTTCCGTCTTCAGAAGTGAAGACCGAAATCGAGAAGTTCAAGTGGTAAAGCTACATAAACTAAAGCTAGGATTTCCTTTTTTTTAGAAAAACTTAGCGGGAGCACTGCTATATCATATAATAAGAAGGAGAATGCGGTTGGTTGGATGCTACATAATAAAAAACCCAAAATAACACAAAGCAGGAGACAATGCTCCAAACTCTAGACCAAAAAAATCAGTGATCAACACAAAGCTAGGATTTTTAGGTTTTTTTTGAACGCGGTTCGAGTTGCGTCTTTGTATTAAAAAAAGTAACAAAGTACATCTACAGAAAGTAAGCCGCGGCTTACGAACCAAGGAAAAAAAAAATAACAAAGAGGGAAACCTCTCAAGCACCAACGCCCGCCACAAGCCCATAACCAAGAGGTCCACTATAAACCAAAAGAAAACGCCTAGAACTACTCGATGAATCAAACTCGGCTTGGGATTTTTAGTTCTCAATCCCAAGCGATCCTAAGAAGAGCAGGCAGATGGAAATGGAATGGGACGGAACGGAAGTAAATAAAGCGTGGCCTTGTTGTCCAAAGTTGGGCAGGAAAACGGAGCAGAGCAAAGGTAAAAAGAACTCAGATTGTGTTGATATTGCTATATGCTGCGGCAGATTGGTCCACCCGTCCTTTTGAAAACTTCCCCGAAATCTCACAGAGATGGCACTGCCAAGTGCCAAGTTCACTCAAGAACGGAGGGAAAAGGAAAGAGTGGTTCTTCTGACCTCATGCTCCTGGACATGCACCTTCTAGTTCTACGTGCCGTATGACGTGGAATGGAAGAGCAGGCGAAATTGGCCATATATATCGAACAAGAGATCGAGCACGCAAAGATGCCAGTCTAAGCTAAGTTTGCCCATTTTGTTTAACAAGACAAATTACTCCAGTGGATCGGAGCACATTCAGAATAACAGAACCACAGAAGAAGCTCAAATGGCTGGTGCGCATGACAACAAATAAGGCGTTTCCGTTTGAGCTTTCCTACGCGCAGACAAGCTCTACGTACGCAGAAGTAGAAGAATACAACCTCAGCCTACGCACGCTGACATGCAAATGCAAAACACGTGGAATTGATCCTCTCTGCCAGATAGTACACGAGTAGGAGTATGCCACAGGCGCACAACGAAGGCCGCAAAGCCCTCGGCTGCACTGCATGGCAGATTGGCTCCTTCGATCAGTGGCCAAAACCAGGAACTAGTTTATGGCGTTGCTGATTGATTGACTGATTGAGATATCGCCTGATCCATTCCGTTTTTATCAGATCAGATCGGAGTACAACCACACCATAAAACCGAGTATGGCATGTGAAGAAGATACAACAGCCAAGAGATTCACAGCCGATCACATAAATAAATTTTAACCTTCGAGGTTCAGGTGCTACAGCCCCCGATCACACCACACCATTCGTGATTCAGTTCAGCCAAACAGCAGCATGGATCCATCAGTTAAAAAAAACCACACGCACCACCACACACGACTCAACCTAGCCTAGCAGCACGCGGCGGGCGCGGCCTCGTCCTTGCCCCCGTCCTCCACCTGGGCCCGGAGGTCGCCGAGCAGGCCGGCCTTGAACGCCAGGAAGCCCGCGGCGTGGCCCGCGACGGCCACGAGGAGCACGCCGCCGTTGAAGGACATGAGGGCGAGCATGAGCAGGTACGCCCCGCCCACGCGCAGCGCGTGCACCGCCGCCCCGGCCGCCGCGCGGCGCCCGAGCGCGCCCTGCAGCCTGCGGGAGCCCAGGAACTCGAGGAGGAACGCGAGCGCGAAGACGGCGACGAGCGCCAGCGCGTACATGCCGCCGCGCGCGCCGGGCCACCCCGTGAAGAGGATCTCCGAGTTCTTGCCCCAGAAGAAGGTCATGTGGGTGTACCGCTTCCGCATGCCGCCGGCCGCCGGCGGAGACATGCTGCCCATGTCGTGCCCTCCTCCACCGCCCATATCCATGGCCGCCTTGCGCCTTGGGTGCGTCGTCGATCGCGTGAGAGTGTGGGGGCAGTGCTGTGGTGTGCGTCGATCGGATTGTGGCGCTGCGGCTGCCTATATAGGTGGCGCGGGCGCGCTGCGGCGTGCAGTACGACGCGACGAGAGGGAGAGACGGGCATGGAATTCCACTGTGGGTGGGTAGTACGTAGTACACCCGCGTGTGCGTACACGGCGGTCAGAGATGTGTACTGCCGCCGCTCGGCCCGCGGCCTCGTGGCTGGCTGAAGGACACTGGCGGCCGCGGGCGGAGCGGAGCGGGGCAGGCTAGCCGTGGACCCAAGAACTAGTACATTGAACCGCGGACCTTGCGCCAACTATCTGATCGTTTCCGCGGATTCTTCTCCGTCCGAAGGACGCTCAGACCTCAGACGAATTGCTACAGCTCTGAACATCCATCAGCGATGAGCAACCTTGCTTCCAAGCCATCACAACCGTACCGTTTTGGGTGCAGATTTGTGCTCCATCTAATGTCAGGGAAACATGAGATCAAAATGTGCAAAAATAAGGACATCAATTGCTGGGATTGTTTGGATCATGTGTTTTGAGAAAACAGATTTTCTAAAAACCCACTTAAGCCTAACTAGCATCGCTTGGTATTGATGAAGTTACCTCCGAAACCTCTTTGTCAGTGGATATTAACCCTGCTGTTGGAAAATAATTGGTCATAAGACTACTGAATACCTGTATATAAAAATCAGAGATTCAAACACCTATGAGCAAGTTCCACCGCAAAGTCCACAAGATCATACATAATCGAAATAAAAGACCAAATCTCGTATCATATCAGAAACTCTCAAACATCCATTTCTGCGTTTCACCAAACAAAATTGTAGTACTGTCTTCGATCAAAATAATTAAAAAAAGACTTTTTATCGGACATGGTCAAAGAACGGGTTCTATGGGCGTTTAACCAGACAACATTGATGTACTACTTTTTTCAAGTAATAATTTCAAAGTGTTGATTAAGCATTGCGAGTTGTTAAAAACTTTGGTATTGCATCATCAAAACAAGGGTAACAAATAGCATATGGATCAACTGTGCTTAAAAATATTATTTGGGTTGAGTGAGCATTTCGTATGACCGAGAAGTTCCTTTCGGCCCCTTCACCTTTTTGATATTTTCGTTATCAAAATCCAAAACCTCCTGTTTGAATAGAATTGAAGACCGAACAATTCGGTGTCGGTTAGTTCGATTTGGTCTTCAGTCATGACTCGCGAACAAACAAGACAAACTACATTTAACATAAATACAAAATTATAGATCAACAAATATCAGAGGGAATTAACATAAATTAATACAAATATAGGACTAGACATACATGACGCAAAAATCAACACAAATCTAATCAATAATCATTGAAAATGGTGAAGACCTTGGCAAGGAGGGATGACACAGAACAGAGCTTGGAGCTAAGTCCGGAGTGAGATGTGGAGGAGAAAGGATGTGGCGTGCTAGCAGCTATGCAAACAAGGAGAGTGAGGCCCTATTTCGAGACCATATTTTAAAATGTAGTTTAGAAATACCATGATATACAATGGTCATGTCAATACTATGGTTTTCTAAAACCAAAGTATACCATCTTCTATTTGGTGTCACTATAATTTGTGTGTTGAGCCAAAAACTTTATTCTAGACCAAAATTTCCAATACTCTAAAAATATCTTAGTATTGTCAAAATCATGGTTTTCAAAACAAAGTTTTCCAATAAATTGCCATAGTATTACTTAGAAGCTACAAAATATTGCACCTCTAAACAAGCCCTAAGTGGGAGACTAGGAAGCAAGAGGGGAAAGAGAAAGGGGACGCCACATGCTATAGAGTATGGAGAGTGAGGTGGTGTGGGTTGTCCGTCTCAAAAATCAAGGGTCTAGAAACATCCTCACTTGTTAGCTTTTCTGGACAACAAACAAGACCTATGTAAAGAACAGAGCATGAGATGTGTTAAAGGTAGGTATAAGCTGATGCCATGGTAAATTCTAGTCTATTTGGTTGATTCGGTTACATGAGACTAATAATTGAATAGATTAAAAATAAATTTGGTATATTTCTAAGAACAAAATTATGCTCAATTATTTCGTTTTTGATCAGTTTAATTTGGGCCTCTAACCATTTATGCCGTAAATTTGAAAATAACATCACACAATGACACACCGGTAAACGGCGGTAAAGCAGTTTATGAGTGACAAGTAAAAAAAATCATGTGGAACTAGCACGGACCGCCCATATATTATCGAGCCCCGAAATATTGGGCCCTTTTCTCTAAGTATGTGTAGGGATGCAAACGGATCGGATCGGAACGGATAATGCTTTTTTCATATTCTAATCCTATTTCTTTTGTCGGATTCGGAGCGGAGCGGATATTACTCGGTTAAGGATATGAATACGGATTTTTTAGGATATCGGAAATGATGCGAATCGGATCGGTGTCGGAGCGGAAGCGGATTTAAAAATATCGGATAATATATGTTACATATAGTTTTTCTTTTACAATGACCAACAAATTATAAACTAAAGTATAACTGTTCACGTCATAATTTAAATATCATTAACAAAAAAATAATAGTGATGATACTTTTGGCATGAATCAATCATCGTTGACTTTTATGTACTTGTCAAACTAATCGGATTATTCTATTATAAACACCGGATAATCCGCATTTAAATATCGGATACTCCATATCCATCGAATTTTGGTCATACCATATCCTACTCCGTATCCACGTATAAATCGAATTCGGATTATCCATATCCGTATATATATAAAAACTCATTTTTCGTATCCGCATGATTAGAATTTAAATCGGATCGGATAATTATCACACCAGCGCCCTGGTCATGTGCGAGACCCTCCCTTGTAGACGAACAGCGGCCCAGTCCCAGTCATTCCTCCTCTTCTGCGCTCGCCGAGATGGCGCACGGTCTCGCCGGCGGCGTCGGCCTCCTCCGCTGCTTTCCCCCAGCGTACTCCTCCGACACTGTTGGACCCACACTGGAAGCTACGCCGCGTCGAAACCTGCGGGTGAGCGCCTCAGCCGCACCCCCGCCGGTCGCTCCGGCCATCGAGGGCCGCGACGTCGGGCTCTCGGTGACCACACGACAGGGGCGATTGCTGCCGGTGCTCAAGGGATGCTCCCTCTGCGTCCCGCCCGGGCAGCTCTGGATGCTTCTCGGCCCCAACGGCTGCGGCAAGTCCACCCTGCTTAAGGTTCTTCTCTGAATTAGGAGGCAGCACATCGTGTTTTCTGCCCCCATTTTTTTTTAGAGTTCAAGGGAAATTTATTCCCCAGCCCCCGAGCCAAAAGTCCAGTAAGCTTTTAACCATCACCGTTTACAGCATTCCTCAAATTTTAAGAGTGAACATCCATAGACGTACTCCTCAACCCAACAGCTCACAGGAAGAAACCAAACAACACAAACTCCTAACAGCAAGCAAAAACTCCTGAGCATCTCTGTCTTCCCTGGAACCCCTCTTTTGACATCATCTTCTCTTCTTAGTTTACCAGATTCAACACCATGCTTTTCAGATCTTCTTCACGGGTCAACCATTGCAACTGGGCAGCAGTATTGGAGCATGTGCTGCAGTCTTCAACTTCTGTCCGATCTCCTCCAAAACCTGTCTTTTGTCTTCCGGGCACAGAATACCCCATTCCTTGATCATGTTTGCTATCTGCCAAGAAAGAACCCCCATACATCTCCACCCTGTATTCTGAAAGCATAAGAAATTTCTAAGTTTCCAAATACACCACAAGGCAGCCGCACAGACTATGTTATGAATCATGAATCTTTTGTTACTCAGCCACATACGACCAACAGCAATAAAATTGTTCTCTATAATAACGGCTAAAGCATCAGACAAGATCTGCCATGTCTAGCTACCACACAGTCAAAGAACAGATGTTGTACTGACTCCTTTTCACAACAGAAAAGACAACTTTCATCTTCAATCTTTCTTCTCTTAGCCAAATTATCTCTAGTAAGAGTCTTATTTTGCGACAGCAACCAAAGAAAAAAATGAACTCTCGGGGGAATCTTCAAAGACCATAGTGCTGGGCTATGGACTGGACGGACCCCCCTGAAATTAATGATTTTATAAAGCGACTGCGAAGAATAGACCCCGTTAGAACTAAAATGCCACATCAACGAATCTTCTTCCTCTTCAAACACAATAGTAGAAGCTAACTGAACAACCTCCTCCCAAGTCTTCATCATATTACCATCAAACGTCCTCCTAAAAGTACATTTTAAGTCAACACCATCCCACAAATCAGCTATTGTACTATTTTTTTCATTTACCAGCATGTAAAGATTCCAAAATTGGATAGCTAGACTAGAAGACCCCAACCAGTTATCCTCCCAAAATTTCACTTTCTTGCCATCACCAATTTTCCATCTATACCCCATTTTAGCCGCCTTAGCAGCCCACATCATGCCCTTAAAGAACTGGGAAGCCCCCCTGTCTTTAGTGGCAAAGATATTAGGCCTGGACGTTTTATATTTATAGTCAATAACCTGTTTCCAAAGCTTATCTACATCTGATTGGTACCTCTTAATCCAGGAAGCCAATAAGCAGACATTTAGATCTCTAAGATTTGGTATACCTAGGCCTCCAAAATCTTTACACATAGTGACTAATTCCCAGTTAGCTAGATGATATTTATTCCTCCCCTCCGAATCATTCCAAAGGAAATTAGTCATATGAGAGTTTAAACATTTAATAGCCCATTTAGGAAACTTAATAAAAGAAAGCAGGTAAACTGGGATACTAGACAAGCATGCCTTAATCAAAGTTACCTGCCCAGCCTGAGACAGAAGTTTACCCCTCCAGCCTGCTATTCTATTTAAAATCTTATTCACTAGCGGTTGTATATCTTCTCTACTCAACTTCTCAAAATGGAGGGGAACACCTAAATACTTTAAAGGGAGATTACCCATCGGGCACCCAAACAGATGTGAAACCCTGTGAGCTAAAGAAGACTCTATGTTTAGAGGAACAATTTCACTCTTATGAAAGTTAATTCTCATTCCTGAGCTTTTCTCATACCACAAGAGGATACATTTTAAATTCACTAGATATCTATCCTCTATACTTGAAAAAATAATTGTGTCATCCGCATATTGGAGAGAGTAAACACCTTCTGGCACAAAATCAGTTAACAGATCCTTAATACGGTCAGCTCTAGCAGCTTTCACTAACATACGTGTGAGCACATCTCCTACCAGATTAAACAACAGAGGAGATATAGGATCTCCTTGCCTTAAGCCTTTACCAGGCTTAAAGTAATCACTTTCCTCCCCATTCAAGCAAACACCGACTGAACCCCCTACAACTAAAAGATTCATCCACTTTAGCCAAAGTGGGTTGAAACCTCTAGAAGAAAGAACTTCAAATAAGAACTTCCAGCTGACTTTGTCATAGGCTTTTTCAAAATCCAACTTGAGGATCAGACCAGGATCTTTACTTCTATGAACACTATGAACTATTTCATGAGCCACTACCACACTCTCAAGGATCTTTACTCCCCATTTTTTTTTTCGTGCCGCAAGGAGAGTTGAGCTCAGAATTGAATCTCCCTGACTTTCGTATCGATTTAACAACTTATTTATTAGGATTCAACCGCCAATATGTCAATACTGGATGAGTATTGAATTGCGCACCTGTGGCATTGTTGCCTTCCCTGTGAGACGAAGAAATTGGCTTTCTGATATCGCCAATTACACCCAGGTGCACTTGTTTGATCTTCGAGTGGAATGGAAAAGAGAACGTTCTGGCTAGTAGCACCTTTCTTTCATTTTTTTTTTTTGGAAGATTCTGGCATCTGGCTAGAAGGACCTCAACCTTGTGAATTCATGAAAAATGCTTGAAGCAAGCCGTTGAACCTGAATTTCTTTGGAAAGGTTTTGATGACTTACATAATTTTCAAAAAAATGCTTCAGATTCCATCAAGAATGAATATAAATAAGCCAATAACAAAATTAATAAATCTTTTGACACGACTGTTAGACAGTTGCACATCAGTTTTGAATTGTAATGCATCATGAAAAGTGAGAAAAAGGCATTGAGCACTGGAGCAATGAACATAGTTATTTTTTAGAGGCAGTGAATGGAAGTTAGAGAGTTAATTTCACCTATTTTGGGTGAGAATATAGTTTCTGTAAATCTATTCTAAATAAGGATATAATATTTGTCGTAATGATGAAACACACAGGCATGAATTGATTTGACAAGACATCCCCTTTTTGCACTTGTAAAGTTGTTAACTAATTTCATGTTTTTGTTTCTAACTAATAGGTAATATAACTCTGATAATTAATATAACTCTGATAATTGTTTCAATAATTTTATATTAGTGTTATTGGAAATAAATACTAATACCTTGTTGTTTCTAGGTTTTAGCAGGTTTTCTAAATCCATCGACCGGTACTATGTATATAAATAGGCCATGCAGCTATGTCTTCCAAAATCCTGATCACCAGGTGATAGTTCTGTTTTGCTAGTATCTTTTAGATTTCAATTGAAGTCTAAAGTAATGTCAACTACTAACATAAATTTCTGTGACTTCTATCAGCAGCCTATGTGTTACTCTGAATAGCTCTTGGTTATTCTATTTTGTGTCGGGCAAGTAATATCTTTGGTTAAATGATAGAACTAGATGCTGGTGACTATGCATGTAGCCATGTGGACGAATATATGAACTATGTCGGCCAACTTGTCACTGAAAAACGTTTGCAGGCATGTCCTGCTGGAGCACCAAAATTCACACAATATCCGCTTATATGCAGCAAGTTACTTACTCGGAAGGAGCTTAGTTTCCTATATCATTAGTGAGTCGTGTGGAACTGATTATAGTATAACAGTCTGGTAAGAAATCTTCATGTAGGTATGTTTTTAAACAGCGCAAGAGAAAAAAGGTGCCGTCTGTTATCACTTGTCAATTTTGTATTCCTTAATAGATAATTTTTTTTGGAACATTACATATAAAAATTTCAAAAATCAAATCAAGCCTACTGCCTATTGAGCATAAAAAACTTTTCAACTGTCCATTTTCTTGACAAATCAAATATTTATGGTGACCACTGACCACTCAATACATGCACGGACATTGCTAGGCTGTGCATGTGCATGTATAATGTATTTAACTATTTATATTATATTCAAGAATAGTCGTTTTCTTAGCATTTGCTGTCCATTGAGTATTGTACTTTGGATGTAGGTTGTGATGCCCACAGTGGAATCTGATGTCGCATTTGGGCTTGGTAAGCTGAACCTTCCATTAGATGAGGTCAGGTCAAGGGTATCAAAATCTTTGGATGCCGTCGGAATGTTGAGCTACTCGCAAGTAGGCAGCTGCAATCCACCTTTTGGATTTTAATCTAATCTGTCCACAAGGTTCATAAAACATCCTTCATCCAAAACAGAGACCAATCCAAACTCTGAGTGGTGGGCAGAAACAGAGAGTTGCAATTGCCGGTGCTTTAGCTGAAGCATCCAAAGTATTACTGCTGGATGAACTGACCACGTTTTTAGATGAATATGATCAGGTATGAGCCTTCTCATTTTCGGTTTTCTACTATCCTGTGAAAGCTATGTTGCTATCTCCTGCTTCTTCTTTTCCATCTATTGTTGTCTACCACCACACCCTATATGTTATTGGCTAGCTTGGCCTGTAACTTGTTATGTCAAATCATAATCCTCTGTTGAAAGTTTTTATGTTGGTAAATTATTTCGCTGTATGCGATATGCACTTGCACTTAGTGGCAATTCTATTATTACAATGAGTGTTGTAATATTTGTTTCCTGAAATTGCAGATGGGCGTGATAAAGGCGGTGAGGAACTCTGTAGATGCTGATGGGGAGGTCGCCGCATTATGGGTGACTCATCGGCTGGAAGAACTGAAATACGCAGATGGTGCTATTTATATGGAAGATGGCCAGATAGTCAATGAAGGTGACGTCTCTACCATATCAAGATTCATTAAAAGGAAACAGGCACGCTACTTTGGTAATTTTGAACTGTAATACCAGCATTTTTTTGGCAAAGCTTCTCTTGTATAAATCGACTAATTGTGAAGAATTTACTCCATTTTTTTTATTGTCAGATGTACTGCTGTAGTTCTGGTAGAACATCAATTTTAGGCATTTGCATGAGTTTCAAATTATGTGTGACATGCTTACTGCATGCTTAACATTGTTGAATGCCTGCGTGTGGCTCGATTCACTTGACACCCACTCTGTAGTACGTAGTATACTAGTACCTATGTCTAGAACTGCATACTAGTTTTTCTCCTACCGCATCTTCTAGAGACCTAGTTTCTGTCCTGTATGGCAACCTTGGTTGAAAGAAAGGAAAGAACGATAAAAATCAAACGGCCAAGCGAGATCATGCTGGATGCAGACATTATCCAGGCAGATCATGCTGACTCCCAAGGCCGACGGCTGCGTTCGAAACGATGGTGCTCATGCCAACTGCTGCGTCTAAAACGATGCCGACATTCTAAAGGATGTGGCGCACTACGCCATTCAAAACAACGAAGCCCATGCCTGCATTCAGAAGGAAGACTCCTGCACTACTGTCAGTGATGGCTGTCGCGGCACTGCACCAGACATCGGAACAATCATCCCAGATGCTAAGGTTGCCATGGATGTGGCTTGTTCATCTATCAACATTGCAGACAGGTGAGAAACATGGAGAGAAGTTAGCTTTTGGTAATTTTGTTTAAACTCACGAATGTTCCTTCAGTTTACATGTCATTTTGATAGAATACAGGAACTAGATCAATCACAACATTTTCCTGCTACTGATGAGATGGACAATATCACTGGCATCAGTCTCAATTTAGCACCTGATGCTTTGGATGATGCCGGAGATGTCTGTAAGGATAACGGATTAAGGACACCGACGAAGAAAACCATTGTACCTAAGGTGCTTATATTTTTTAATATATATTTTTAATACAGTGACACTATGCATTTATGATTTCTTATTCATTTCATATTTTTCTATAGGTAGGGATGTCATTCGTTGATGTGGAATCGGTAGAGAACTTTTACAAGATGTTCACTTTTCCATTACCTTGTCCTGATACATGGCTGTACATTGCTTTCATTTGTTAATTCATGCACTTGTGTTCGATACCACCAAGGCACCAATCCACATACAGGGTTCACAATACAATTTGGTAGCATAAATCAACTGAATTTTATTGTAATCACAATGAATTCAGTTTACACTCATAATTCACGCATACTTCTTGACGAGTCACTTGGTGGAAACATGCGGATGCTTTGGTAGTGCATTCTTTTTGACACACGGAGAGTAGCTTGTAGTTGTTGATTAATTTGTCCAAATCTCTTTCTGTTTATTTTGAGCGTCTACTTTTAGAAGCTTTTTTTTTTTTTGTACTCAGCCTGATTTTAGTTGCATGTAGCATTCTTGAGGGTTGCTCTGATGAAGAATATGCACCCGAGTCTTTGTTGTATTTTTACAGCTAACGATTCACTGGTTACTCTGTTTCTTGTATTTGCTCTGTGTCCTTGACCACGGCCCACGGGATTGTCCTACTTCGCTTGATTTTAGTTGTGCGTAATATTTCTAGAGGGTTGTTCCTCTAATCCTGTTGAAGAATTTACACCTGAATCATGTCCTGTACTAGTGACCGATGACTCATATCAAATCTAGAGTTGCAGTTGCTGTGGCACCCTACTAGGCCATGCCATCTGTTTTTTTTTTTTTTTTTATCTCCAGCCGTTGGATCTATCACACGTACAGCAGCAATGAAACTAGGGAGATTAAAAAAACGCTGTTACATTCCATACAGAGTGACTCGCCGTCCTTTTGAGAAAAAGTCTAGCTGGTTACCATCCTCGTGGACACCTGCCGCGCGATGCACCGTGTCATAGGTTGGGACTGGTACTCCTACGTCCTACCTAATAGCAACGAAATGTTTTGCACCTCTCCGTGCTCGTGAAAATAGTCACCACCGTTTTCAGGCAAGTGGAGGCGTCGAGCAAACGTACTCTCCTGTACATGGTGTGCTTGAACATGGGATCGAGACATCGAGTCATCCAGATGACTGAACTGAGCTGAGCACTTCCACTCGGGAAGTGTTAATTTGGTCAGGTCGGCTCGTCAGCCTGAGAGTAAGGCCGGCCCAACAGGTCCAATCCAATCGGCGGCCGTGCATGTGACGTGCTGGCCCAACTAAGGGGACGTTTGGTGCGGCTTCCGCCGGTCATGCTCCGCATGTAGCGTGACATGGCGTGCACATGCCTCCACACTGTAGTGTAGCAAGACGTGCAGAAGCCGGTGCAGTGAAGCCAGTCTTGGACGGCTTCACCGGCTCCTCATTGTTTTGGGCAGAAGAGAGAAAAAAAACTTCCGTTGTGCAGTACGTGACGTCAGCTCACTGGAAGAAGCCGGAGCCCTTTAGAGCCGCACCAAACGGCCCCTAAGAGTCAAGGCAAGGAGCTGCGAGCTGCGATGCGTGCAAAGGACAGCAGCGGAAATCCTTCCTCCCGCCGTGGTGCGGGCAGCGGCTGCTATTTCTCATCGCCGATGATTACGTTGCACCGGACAAGAGTACCACGAGCAAAGCGAAACCAATCATCCCACTCTTCGGATTTTGGAAGCATTCGAGAGGAGGACACGACATGAGCACGCCCGTGCACTGGATTGATTACCTGTGAGCTGTGGAAAAAAAAAAAAGCGGCCACTCTAGAGCAGTCGCTTGAGACCCAAGCCTCGCGCCGCCGACGACACTCCGTGGAAAAAGCGTACGTGACTGCGCGAGCCAATCATTCCCGAACCCCAGCTCCACAGCCGTCGCCAAATGACGCCGCCGTTCCCGTCTCACGCGTCACGTCGCGTCGCTTGCACGAGCACGAGCACGAGCACGAGCAGAGCACGGGGAGCGATTCCAGCTTCCAGCCTTCCAGGTCGTTTCGTTTCGGGCCGCGCGGCGTCGGTTCTTCAGTTCTGCTGCAGTCAGTCGGTGAGCCATAGTTTAACCCGTGCAGATTCCTTGTGCCTGCCGAGTCGAGCGCTGCTGACACCTCTCGCTCAGCGTTGAAAAACTGGCCTCCCGTTCTGCATCTTCCAATCTGCGATCTGCCTCTCGTGCCTCATCATCCGATCCGACCCAGCTGCTGCTCTGACAACGACCCGGTTTGTTTAATCCGCGCTTCTCATTTCATTTAGCGAAGCAAAGTCAAAGCACCTGAGACAGGAGATGCCGTCGGCGTCGAGGATCGGACGGCTCCGGCGATCGGGTCGGGGGCCGCTGTCCTCGGCACGCGCAGGCGTCTGTGCTTGCCTAGGTGACCTCCGATCCTTCAGGTTTTCCCTCGCGTCCACGCCACCGGCAGCCCGCAGCGCAGGGCGACGCGAATGCGATATTGCGATGCCTCCGGGGTCCGGGCTCGTCAGACGCCAGGCAGGCAGGCGGGAAGCCAGCCAGCCAACGGTTTATGTTATCCATCCTGGTGGCTGGCGGTGGATCGCGGCCGGCCGTTGCCGTCAGAATTTCGCGACGAGAGCGACCGCCTATTCCATCCAGCCAGGTTCAGGTTCCTATTACTTCGTTTCAGGTCCGCGGCCACCCACTTGCCGGGGAGAGAGCAGATCTTTTCCAGTGGAATCCGCGACGAGCGCTGAGACGTCCCCGTTTGCCTCCTCGCCTGGGTTGGATGCCCCTGTCTGTCTGTGCCGGTCCGGTCGCTCGCACCGTCCCAGGCTCCCAGCGCAGCCTGCGCCAGAAACCCACCACAGGCAGCACAACGGTGAGTGAGCCCGCCTGATCCTGACGCGCGGACCCCCACAACGCCCACGGCCCCCACCCCACTATACGGCACCAAGCTTTTACTCCCCATTCCGCGGCTGACACCTCATCGACCTCGCACACCCACCCCACACGACACGAGCCCATCCCCGTGCCGCGCGCGTCCCCCGCTCCTCACTCGCGGACTCGCAGTCGCAGGCAGCAGTAGCAGAGCAGCCCGTGCCGTGCCGACTACCCGCCTACCCGGCCGCGAGGCAGCGATCCACGGCAGGGGAATCCAATCAAATCCCCCAGGGAGAGGGGAGCCCCGCGGCCACCGGCTCTCGCCTCGCCTCGCCTCCCTCTGCCCGCGCCGACACCTCTCTGGCTTTCTCTCCGGATCCCGATCCGCGTGCGTGCCTGCGTGCAGCGTGGGCGATGGACTCGCGGCGGCAGGAGGAGGACGAGGGGGAGGGCTGCCCGTGCGGCGGGGACGCCACCGAGGCCGCGGACCACTTCGACCGCCTCCACGACGCGGTGCTGCTCGACGTCCTCAACCGCATCGGCGACGTCAAGGCGCTGGGCCGCTGCGCCCTCGTCTCACGCCGCTTCCACGCGCTCGTCCCGCTCGTCGACTCCGTCTTCGTCCGCGTCGACTGCGTCATCCCCGACGACCTGCCGCACTCCTCCTCCTCGTCGTCCTCCTCCTCCCCGCCGCCGCACCAGCAGCCCCCGGCCGCGCGAGGGCGCGGCGCGCTCGCGCACATCGCGCGCGCCCTGCTCGGCGGCATCGCCAGGCCCATCCACGCGCTCGGCCAGATCCTCTCCCCCGCCGCCGCCGCGGTCTCGCGGCGCGCCGAGCCGCAGGCTGCGCCCCCGGGGACACCGCCCGTCGCGGACGTGTCGCACCACTCGCCCTCCGAGGTGCTCCGCGCCTTCAAGGAGCTGCGCCGCCTGCACATCGAGCTGCCCACGGGCGAGCTCGGCATCGAGGACGGCGTGCTCCTCAAGTGGAAGGCCGAGTTCGGCTCCACCCTCGGCAGCTGCGTCATCCTCGGCGCCACCTCGGTCTCGTCCAAGCCGCCCGCAGGGTCCGCCCAGCCCGAACCTGCTGCTGCCGCCGCCGCCGACAGCGCGGCCGCCACTCCCGATGCCAGTAGGGAGCCTGAAGACTTGGGGAGCCTACCTGACCTCTACACCAATGGAGGCCTCAAGCGTCGCGTTGTCTGGACCATTAGCTCGCTCATTGCTGCGGCCGCGAGGCATTACTTGTTGCAGCCGATTATTTGTAACCACGCGACGCTGGAGAGCCTGGACCTGACGGACGCCGACCGCCAAGGGGTGCTCACCATGGATAAGAGGCAGCTGCAGGATCTGCGGGGGCGCCCCATCTCTGCCTCAGCGAGCTCGCACCGAACGCTCATGCCGGCACTCAGTATGCGGCTGCACTACGCGCCGCTCATCGAGCTGCCGGGGGGAATGCTGCTGAAGGGTGCCACGCTGGTGGCGATCAGACCAAGTGAGGATGTGATGAGGGAGGGTCAGGGGGCTGGGGCTGCTGGTTCTGTCGGTACATGTTGGATTTCAGAGGCCTTCGAGGAGCCATACCGGACTGCGGCAAAGGTGCTTCTCAAGAGAAGGGCGTATTGCCTTGAAATGAACTCGTTCTGAGCACCAGGGACTCACTCCCAGAGAGTTCGACCCTTCTGGCAGGTAAAATGCCACTTTGCAGTTCTCAATATGATTATTACGCCTTATATTGCTACCAAAATACTGAAAGATTGCGGATGTGCAATATTATGGCATCAAAAATGAACAAATGCTGTTTTTCTAAAGTGGAACCAAAAGTAGAACTGATAAGCTTCAAACGCTTTTTGCTTCAGTGGAAAAAAATAAGATTAAGGTTACCAAAAATGGAAGCAATAAACTGCACGGAGTGCGTTTTGGACATAGTTGATTATAGGCTAGAGTGTACAGTACATTCCTGAAATAGTATACTTCTGGATTTGTCCAGCTATAAGTATTGGTATGTCACTTTAGTGATTCCTATTGTTTTCTTTGACTGCATAAACATCACAATTGGGTTTTGCTCCAATCTTTCATGCACCAAACAAAAAATTGAGAGCACATTTCTGGATCCCAGTTTTCAATCCAATTTTGATTCCCAAGAGTGGTTGTGAACCTTACATCAACCAATGATTGATGACCATTTTACCTGTATTGGTGTTGGAGTCTAGCTCCTATTTAATTCTCAGCGTCAAACTGAGGTTATCCTATCTCCTTGGCCAGCTTTACTGACCAGTCCGGCACTCACAACATCATTTTGTAATAGTTTTGAGAGGAAGTCCGTTATGTGATACAATTAGCATGGAGCATGGTTTGCATGGATTGACGTTTGGCTGGATAGCTGATGTGTGGCTATTATTGTTCATATTTTCATATTAAAGCACTGGCAGATGCGGATTTAGAAATTCTGTTTAACTGTTATCTTGTGGGCTTGTTGGGTTATATGTTTCGCTGGTACTAACAATTTGCCGTTAAACTGCCAATGTTTTTCCATATATTGGCATGATTAACGCACCAAGTATGTTGTGTCTTCTCTTATTTTGGAGTCATGGCAGATTTGGGGCGTGACTATTTATTTCACTTCCTTTTCAAACTAGCATGTTTTTGCATTCTCTGCAAAAGGTTACGTTGATAATGCTGTGGTTCCAGGAGGATCAATCAAGTCATTACATGTAATAAAGATTAATATGTTTTCTTTTTATGTATTCAGATTTTGTCGGATACTGAAAAAGTTTGCCTGGTTGTGTAAAAGACTGCCACATACTCACATATGTTTTTTAAGTGGGCTATTACATATGCTTATAACACTATAATGTACTGGTTTCATTTCCATCTGTCAAACCATCCACTGTGACTGCATTGAGTTTAAGCCAGTCGTGTTTTTCATGAGACTAAAATTCTTTGCCATAATCCTGTTTGTTAATTATTTTTGGGACTAAGGTTTCTGACTGTTCACTGAACTCACTTTCATCTTTTTTTCTCCCAGTATGGTACACTGAACTCGCTCTTCGGACGAATGTTGGGGAATTTACCATTCAGTGCAAGAATTGGACGAAGGCACTCCCTATGAGTTGATTCTGATTCCAGTGTAGGGCTGATATGGACTTAGCGTGCCTGTAACTGTAAGGATGTAAGTATATACATGTGTTTGTGTTGGGCTACTATACACAGAATATTTTGCGATTACAGCATTGTCCTATGAAGAGAAGCCATGGAAGGTTCCTTCACTTGAGCCTGGTGGTACAAGGCCAAGCTGACATCATACTTCCGGACTTCCCTGAAGAAGCCCCAATATTCTGTTATTTAGCAGCGCTGCTCTTTTTTCCCATCTGTCTTAAATCTTCTTGCCGGGTCATGCTCCTAGCTTTGTATCAATTATAGACTGAAGTATACTGTCCTTTTCAGAAAGAATAGCCATGTTGTCCGTTTATTAGCTTTCTGTGTACCAGACTAACCTGAGGTCACCCTGGCTGATTTTAGACACAAGTGACATGGGTGATGATACGCTCTGATTTCAGCAGGAATTTTGCGGGCCTTCTCGCGCATCCGTCGTGATCAACTGTTGTGTGGATGTCACCTCTTGTGGAATTTTTTTTAGTTTTATATTTATTTACATTTTTTTTACAGAAATAAATTACCGATGAAGAGATTTGCAGATATATACCTATAACGTCACGCCACGCAGCGTTATTTAAAAAACGCTGGACGAAGGAGCCCAGTCCAGTGGGCGTTAAGGTGGCAGGCGGCATTGGCTGGCGGAGTGCGGGCTCCGAGGCCTAAATAACGCTCTCCCACTTGGCGTTTCTTAAACAACGCTTAGCCATGGGGCATTTTTTAAAAACGCTGAACAAGGAAGCGTTTTCTCTGGTCAAAGGGTGATACGATGAGCTGAGCGTGTCAGTTTATGACATCACACGCGAGTGCATGAAGAATGCATGGCTGCCACGACGACACCTACTAGAAGTGACCAGGTACGTATACACATAAGAGACTTACAGTTACACAACACACGTCTATATATAGGTATATATCAATCAGATAACAGAGAGATTTATATGCACTAGTAAAAATGTTTGTACGTCATTCACGTGATAATAAAAAAATAATTTTTAAAATTATATGAATACTGAAATTTGTATGTTATTTAAAAAAAGTCAACGGTATCATTCATTTATCAACGGAGGTAGTACATCTATGAAGATGTAACACTGATTTTGTTAAAAATCTATAACCTTTATTTTACAAGATAGTGGGTATGTAAAACTACAAAAGCTATTTTCGCAAACTGGGTACGCTGGGTGTATGAGTGCATGCCCACCAACTCACTCTGTGTAATTAGTCTAATCATAGATTAATTAGATTTAAAAAATTTGTCTCACCATTTAGTTCTCATCTTTGTAATTAGTTTTCTAATTAGACTATATTTAATAATTCTAACTAGTGTCCAAATATTCGATGTGACGGGGGGCTAAAATTTAGCATCGAATGTTTGGACGCTAGTTAGAAGTATTGAATATAGTCTAATTAGAAAACTAATTACACAGATGAGGACTAAACAGGGAGACAAATTTTTTAAGCCTAATTAATCCATAATTAGCAAATGTGATCCTACACTAACCATCCTAATCACTGATTAATTAGGCTTAATAAATTCGTCTCCCCGTTAGTCATCGTCATTGTAATTAGTTTTTTAATTAAACCATATTTAATACTTATAACTAGTATCGAAACATCTGATATGACATGAATTAAAGTTTAGCATCCGGATCCAAACATCCCCAGAAACTTCCGTTCCATAGTCTTGAGTGTTGACTCAACACAGAAAAAGGGACATACGTGGAAGGTTTTGCTCCACAGAAAAGGCCCGACGTGTCTACTCAACACAAACTCTATCCTGATCCTTTAACACCTCGCTGAAATGGAGTTATTTACAAAAATGCTTCGCCATTTAAATAACGCTGGCTGTCAGGACATTTTTTAAACAACGTTCTTTCATCTAGCGTTTTTTAAAGAACGCCGTTTCATTTGGTGTTTTTTAAATAACGCAGTTTCCCGAGGATTTATGTTGTCAGCGCTGCCACGCCGACCAGCAACAGGTGCCAAGTCAATAAAACGCCCTGTGGTTTGGCGTTTTTTAAATAACGCTCTGTGGGGCGGCGTTATAGGTACATATATGCAAATTTCTCCACCGGTAATTTATTTCTGCAAAAAAGATTTTAAATAAATATAAAAATAAAAAAATTCCCTCTCGTGGAATGAAAAGTTGATTAGATGACCACAAAGGCTACTATGAAACCAACGAGAAGACACGGAGAATAGAAGTACTAGTAGTACTATATTAGCATGTAACCATCTAACGATGAGATTTGCACATGATTACGTAGACAAACGCTATAGTTTAGAGTGCTTTCGTGACAGAGTTGAAGCTACACCGTTCCACACTAACGGTACGTCTGGACCATGGGCAAAGAAAATAGGGACTAGCTTCGCTGCGCTTGGTTATGCATTTGGATCCAACTAAATAATCTCACTTTTGATTTGGCTCGCCATCAACGGCAAAACCGTGCTCGTCCGAAAAAATTGCGCGTAAGCTTCGCTTATTGTGTATTATTGTGCCTGACAGCAGCCGGCAAGCTTGGCAATTTTTAATCAAAACCAAAGAGTGATGTAGTTGCAAACTTAGTAAAATTACCGATGTGTTGTAGTTGCAAGCGTAGCTGGAATTAGCAAGCTTAGGTTGAATCTAACGGCTTTCCTATCCTCCATTTTCTATCCACTGTTCCAACTATTTTTTTCTCTGTCTACGGTATCGGAATTGATTGTACACAGTATATGGGGGAGATATTTGGAGGAGCCAGCTCCAGCCTTACTCAGCTGAGCTATCACCCAGCTCGACGAGACTATCAAACGCGCCCTAAACTGCTAAACTTTGCACGGTCTTTTTCCACGGACAGATGAACTCAGTCTAACTGCAACTTGGACAGGATACAGATAGATAGATAGATTGCTTGATCGCTGATGATGTCTGGCGGACGGGCGGTGGTGACGACCGGCCGCTTCTGGTGCTGCACGATGAGAAAGAGGGCCACCTCGTCCTCGACGACGACGAGCACGAGACGATGGCTCTTACGTGCATCCCATGTCCCGTCGCACAGTTTCCCTTGTTGGTCCACTGGTGCTGCTCCTTGGCCGTCTCCGGCGGCAGCGTGTTGGCCGTCAAGTACGACTGGGGAGAGGCTTCCACGACACCGTCCTGAAGGGAAAAAAAAATGCAAAACCATACTCCCTCCGTTCCCAAAAAAACTTGTCGCATGCCGATTTTAGTGCACGAAAAACCGCTCGTTTTATTTAAAAAATATTTGAAAATTTTATTTATTTTTTAATAATTATGTTTTATAAAAAAATAATGAATATTTATAAATATTTTTTGAATAAAACAAATGATTTACCGTGTATGGAAATCGAAATAGGCGACAAGTATTTTAAAATGGAAGGAGTATGTATATATGTCTTCACAGCCACAATCGTGGCCGTTCGTTCCACTCCTGCTGCACGAATCTCAACACATGATTCTCTCAAATATCCATGATTCACATACCTACCTCTTATCTGCACTGATCTCGAGACATATTCAACGGCTACGATAATATATGTGTGCACGTATATATTTTGGAAAATCCGCTTTACGGGCGGGCGGCTACGACTTCTGGGAGAGGCAGCCCGTCAGCCTACAGAAGCGCGACTCCGAGGGACGGCTCGTCCGATGGTGGCCCAACCCAAGCACCGAAGCTACTCCTCGAAACGCCTGCTTGGTGGCAGCCATAGAGACAGACCTGCCATGCTCCCCATCGCCGGCGGTGTCGTTGTCAGGATGGACACCGTCCTCTTTGACGGCATCTACACCTTCGAGATACTCCGCCGACAACACGGCGGCTGGCACGCCGCTCCTCTGCCGACTCCGCCGCTGGGGAAACTGGCTGCGAACGAGATTGTGTTCGTGTCGGCGTACCTGCAGGCGTTGGGCACGCGCGTATGGATCTCCGTGACCACGCCAAGGGCACCTTCTCCTTGGACACAGCAGCATTCGATTCATCCCAGCAGTGGCAGATGGAGGGAACCAGGCTACTGCCCTTCGAGGGTCGCGCATACTTTACGTGCCGGAGCTGGATTCCGTCATTGGCCTCACCACCGACACTCGGCTCCTTTGCGCGTTCGACGTCATCAAGCCCGGCACCGGGACGCCGCCGGTGATTCGGCACCGGGACGTCGTCGACGACCACCCGCCGGCGCCGCCCTCCTACGTATACTCCAGGCCGGGACATGCCCAGTCTAGCCTACTTGGGCAAGTGCAGAATCTGTATCTGCAGGCCCATGAGCACCATGGACTCATGGAGCAACGGGACTACGAGCCCCATATTGCCTACGATGCTAGCTCCTTGCCGGTAGTGGAGCTCAAGCGCTCATTGCCAAGTCGGGAACTGCACTTGCCAACCGGGGAGGAGGTCGGAAATCCCAATACATGGGCTTTAGAGCACGGTAAGTATAATAATGGGTTTCTAAGCCTGTTTATATGACACTTTTGTCTATGCGGAGGAGAGAGACATCTAAGACTGTTGTCATCAGTGAGCCTATCCCATCCCGTCTATTCACTATTTTAATTACCTCATTTTCTATCTACAGTGCAAAACAGTATTTTGGGCTTTACTTTTGGGCCATCTGGTGACAGGTGCATAAGAGCCAAGGGAGTGGGCTCTCATGCAAGAACCAGTTTCTACACAAACTCCAAGACAAAACTGGAAAGAGAAAAAGATGAGAGGTTAATCTAAAAGGCAACCTTAGAGCCCACCTTATTATATGAGTCTATTTTATGTTGCCTCTGTATGACATGGCAACAACATAGAACCCATATTAAACTTGTTCTTATTCAGCCGACCACCACCGAGCAGTATAAGAGCAAGGCTAATAGAGAAACTAACCGAAGGGTCCATATCCTTGCCACATTATCTTGAGCCAACAATAAAACCAATACATGTATTAAGCTTACTCTTATATAACTCTACATTGATTAAATTAAAGCTAAAAGTATTTAGCATTTGGAGAGAGAAATCATTTGGATTGGTCGTAGAAAAAAAGAGCCAACACTAACTCCTGCAGCAAGCTCCAAGCAGGTTTTTTCTCCTCGTAACGTGTGCTGGAGCTAGGCTCCTCACGAAGGACCCGCTTTCTTCTCTCTTCTGTGTTCCCACCCTGCCACCTATGATTTTGATGACGTGGAACTAGCTGGAACCCGCCTAGTCATCCTTATTTAACTTGTTCTAATAAAGTGACATAAACAAGCTACAAAGAATACCACATCCGATTTATGGTGACATGAAAGGAAGAAAATAAAGAGAGAAAAAAAAACGGACTGTTCACTTCATCACTTGTAGCCAGCTCAAAGTGAGTCTGTTCACAGACTCCAAAACATATTGTGAGAAGAGGTAGACCATCGTATAGCCCATAATGGACTCTGTTATTAACATTTACTCTGTAATTACGGTACTGTACTACAAACCTGTTCAATGGTGTATATAGAAAAGTGGAGCGAGCTATTTCTGTGATATAAACGGCATATATACCACGAAGGCCCAAACCGTGTCGTGGCATGACCCAAACGATCCGCGGGCTATTGCGCCTGCCCGGAGTTCCTTTCTTCCTATCGCTCGCCAGGGTAGCTTCTAGCGACCGATCTGGCTCCCGAGTCCGGTACGCTACTTGGCTCCGCGGCTCCGGGCCTCCGGTACGCGATGTCCGTTTGGTCGATCCCTCACGCGTGCGAGGAAGGGGCCCACGCGAGATGCCGTGGTTGCTCCGTACTCTCCTTTTTCTTTTCCTCTTTTTGTTTGTTTTTTTCTCTCTTTTTTTCATATTTATCTACGTATTCTCTTCACTAGTTTCTTTTTCTTATCTATTTGATTTTACTATACTACAACTGTTTTCGTTAACATAATTTTCGGCTAACATATTATGTTATAATTTTTTTTTAAAAATGATAATTTTATGAAAATATAATTTATTAGGATAACTTTACGCAACCATAATTTATCAGACGATAATTTTACATAAACATAACTTATCACGATATTTTATGAAAACATAACTTATCAGGATAATTTTATGCAACCATAACTTATCACGATATTTTATGAAAGCATAACTTATCAGGATAATTTTATGCAACCATAACTTATCACGATAATTTTATATAAGCATAATTTATCACGATATTTTATGAAAACATAACTTATCAGGATAATTTTATGCAACCATAACTTATCACGATAATTTTATGCAAGCATAACTTATCACGATATTTTATGGTAAACATAACTTATTAGAATAATTTTATGCAAACATAACTCGTTTTATATCTTTTTATTTTTTTACAATAACTTTATCGAAACATAACTTATTAGAAAAATTATGCTGATATAATTTTATTTACGGAAAATTGTGCTGACATAATTTTATTCACTTGCCGACGTAATTTTGTTTCACGAAAAATTATGCTAACATAATTTTATTCACATGCTGACATAATTTTATTCATGAAAAATTATGACGACATAATTTTATTCACATGTTGACATAATTTTATTCAAAAAAATTATGCCAACATAATTTTATTCACATGCTTACATAATTTTATTTATGAAAATTTATGCTGACATGCTTACCCTTAGAATGCTACAGATGATAAAAAGAAACCAGCTATGTGTGAACGTGCGCAAGGGCAGAGGACCAGACTGCACGTGAGGGCGGGGGGACTAGACCCTGCTGTGTGGACATGTGCAGTTGGCTGAGCTGCTGGTCAATCGCTGGCGCGATTCGAGTTCGATGAGCGCTTGTCAATTAGTCTGCCTCGATGGGAGAGCGCTCGCCGAGCGAGCGATCCACTCCGATCGCAATTGAAGTGGACCCTGGTGATGGACGTGCACGTGGGTGTTGTCCATTACCTGTCTGCCCCGCTCGGAGCGCCCCACTCTCGCGTGGAAAGGAAAGCAGCCAGGTGCCGTCTCCTTCTTTTTTTTTCGGCCGAGCTGTTCGTATGGGGGCATCTTTTTTTTTTCTTTTCAAACCATAATTTTATGACATAATTTTATTTACGAAAAATTATCATAGCATAACTTTTATTAACGGAAAATTATACTGATATAACTTTTATTCATAGGAAATTATGCTGATATAATTTTATTTTACATGCTGACATAATTTTATTTACGGAAAATGCTGACATAATTTTATTCACGGATTTATTCACGGAAAATTATACTAATATAATTATATGCACGGAAAATTATGTTGACATAGTTTATCTTGATAAAATTATGTTTTCTTAAAGTTATCATAAAAAATAAAAAAATAATAAGAAAAAAAGTAAGTTAAAACGTGTTTCGTTTTTGTCTCTGCCATTGCATGCAGTTTGCGCAGAGCTCAACAACTTGACGATCTGAGGACGCATGCACGAGGGGAGCAGCTGGGGACCACGACAGCGACCTGCCCCTAGAGACGCAGGAGCATGTGAACGTGGGGCGCGGGGGCCATCGCTCGCTAGATTCTAGGTTGAGGAGCGTTCGCTGATTAGGCTGTCCCGTCCTGCCGTCCCGAGGACCGGCTTTCCGCGTTTCTCGTTATACGGGCCATGGCATGCGCGCAGCAGGGTCCACCGCAGCAGGCAGGCACCCCACCGACATGCTCGTGGGCCGAGCCTGAGCAAGACGACGTAGCCCGTGGCCGGAACACTCGTCGCCTCGTCGGCATCCTTTCCCCAGAACTCAGAACTCTGCATCCGTGCGACTGGAACTGGCCCGCTCCAAGATGCTAATACCAGCTTGCGGAATGCTGATGCTTGCTGGCCGGGGGAACGGCTATTGATATAAATTGATAATAGGGCTACTAGGAGTATATCATGCTCTGATCCTTCAAAGACTTCCACCGTTTGCGAACCTGTGGCACGCAGCCCAGAAGTTAGACGTACTCATCAATCTGTTCAAATATGACGCGGTTAACTATTTAGTGCAATTTTTATTATTCTTTTTATTTAAAATTTCATAAATTACCATTTATTTTATTGTGATTTACTTTATCATTAAAAACAGTTGGAGGACTTGTATTTCTAAATATTTTAATAATCTTATTTTAAATAAAACGACCAAAGTTATGAAAAAATTTAGCTACATCATACATTTATGAATAGAGGACGTGCTATTCTCCCTAGAGATTGCATGGCTTGGATAGATAATGGATTGATGGATGGCTGAATTTATACTGTGAAGCGACATGTTCGATGCTTCTGCTTGCAAATCCAGCGGTGTAGTTTTCCTCTTCATTGCTCCTAGTTGACATAATACTCCATGTGTCCACGGATTAGCTGTTGGTTGTAACTTCGACATCAGAATCGTCGGCTAGGAAGATCTTGTTAAATGGACGGGTGTTATTTGGATCCACGTTTTTCTGATCTAGTCGGGGACGATGGCGAGGCGCAGGCAATACAGTTCCATTAATGGTCGGCAAACCTCGGTAGTCTACGGGACAGCGCACAGGTAAACTAGCTAGTGCAATTCAATTGCATTTGATACAAGCAATGAGGCAATGCTAGTACACCGCTAACGAACCACCATTGCGGGCGCAAGGGACGTCTATGGTGTCCTGACTCCTGAGCTTTCCCACCGGAATAAAACATTAATATCAGGGCAGTTCGACAGTTCGTGACCTGCAAAGTGTCTTCATGTCACTCGCATACTCAATAAATTAAGTTGAGCTCACTAGATCACCATTACTCAGCTCGATAAACGCACACTCTCTATCTGTCTCTGGCCGTTCTCCGCACGTACACATGGCGCCGCCCTCGCAGTGCCACAATGGCGTCCACCACCAAAACGCCGCCGCTCCGGTGGAAACGGACGGCACAGCGGTGCCGGCGCCGCCACTGCAAGCAGGCTCCCGGCCGCTCGATGCCGAAGAGTTCCGGCGGCAGGGCCACCAGGTCATCGACTTCATCGCGGACTACTACGCCAGCATGGGAGACTACCCCGTGCACCCAAACGTCACGCCGGGCTTCCTGCGCCGCCAGCTCCCCGCGGACGTGCCGACGCGCCCGGAGCCCGGCGCGTTCGCCGCGGCGCTGCGGGACGTCCGCGCCCTCATCCTGCCGGGCATGACGCACTGGCAAAGCCCCCGGCACTTCGCGCACTTCCCGGCGTCCAGCAGCACCGCCGGCGCCCTCGGCGAGGCCCTCGCCGCCGGCATCAACGCCGTGCCCTTCACGTGGGCCGCGTCCCCGGCCGCCACCGAGCTCGAGATGGTTGTCGTGGACTGGCTCGGCAGGGCGCTGCGCCTGCCCGAGGGCCTGCTCTTCTGCGGCGGCGGCGGGGGCACGCTCCTGGGCACCTCGTGCGAGGCCATCCTCTGCGCCCTCGTCGCCGCGCGGGAGCGCAAGCTCGCGGAGGTCGGCGGCAGCAGGATCGGCGACCTCGTCGCCTACGGCTCCGACCAGACCCACTTCGCCTTCCGCAAGGCCGCGCGCATCGCCGGCATCCACCGCGACAACTGCCGCGAGATCGCCACGTGCCGCGGCGAATCGTTCGCGCTCTCGCCGACCGAGCTGCAGGCCGCCATGCGGGCCGACGTGGACGCCGGGCTGGTCCCGTTCTTCCTGTGCGCGACTGTCGGGACCACCCAGACGACCGCCGTCGACCCCGTCCGCGAGCTCTGCGCCGTCGCGGCGACGCGCGGCGTGTGGGTGCACGTGGACGCGGCCTACGTGGGGTCCGCGCTCGTCTGCCCGGAGTTCCGCCACGTGATGCGCGGCGCCGAGGCCGTGGACACCTTCAGCATGAACGCCCACAAATGGCTCCTGGCCAACAACGACTGCTGCGCGCTGTGGGTGAGGAGGCCGTCGCTGCTCACGGCAGCGCTGGGCACCGAGCAGGAGTACATCCTCAGGGACGCGACCGCCGAGGGCCACGACGTCGTGGACTACAAGGACTGGTCCATGACGCTGACCCGCCGGTTCCGCGCCCTGAAGCTGTGGCTCGTGCTGCGCTGCTACGGGGTCGACGGCCTGCGCGACCACGTCCGCGCCCACGTCGCCATGGCCGCGTCGTTTGAGAACATGGTGAGGGCCGACGCGCGGTTCGAGGTCGTGGTGCCGAGGCAGTTCGCGCTGGTATGCTTCCGGCTCCGATCGCCGGAGAGGTTGGGCGGCGAGAAGAAGGCCAACGAGCTCAACAGGAAGCTCCTGGAGGAGGTGAACGCGACCGACTCGGGGCCATACATGAGCTCGGCCAAGGTGGGCGGCATCTACATGCTGAGGTGCGCCATCGGGAGCACGCTCACGGAGGAACGCCACGTCCGCGAAGCGTGGAAGGTCGTGCAGGATCGAGCTGCTTCCCTGCTCCGTAAAATGGAGATCGTTTAATTACAGCGTCATTCTCACTTAATGGCCCGCTGGCCTCATATTTGAGCTCGGAATAGATGAGATCCTGGTCTAATCGACTTGGATTAGTTCTAGCAAAAAATAATAACCGACTTGGATTAGACCTTGTTCGGTTGCAAGAGCATTGGAGAAGATTGAATCCCTCTATAGTCAAATTTGAATAGCTAGAAGGAGATTTAACCCCCTCGACCCCTTCAGTTCTCTTGCGACCGAACAAGCGCTTTTAGTGAAGAAAATTCTCGGTTAAAACATTGATGATTTGCTATATCCACCAGAATTTATCAACTTCTTTTTCTTCATGAACATAGGTACAGTATATTTTTGTTTCCACATGACCAGGATACCTTCGTCCAAATAACTCGCACTGTAAAAACGCATACCCCTACTAGATTGGGTGGTACGCCCTTCGTATTCAAATATAAGTTGTGGTAGTTTTTTTCTAAAACTTCAATTGTTCGCTTTATTCAAAAAATATGTAAATATATAGGAAAATAAGTCACACACACTATCAACAATGATAAAATAAATCATAAAAAAATAAAAAATATATATTTTTAATAAGGCTGGCAAGTGAAAATTCAAAAAAAAAAACAACCGCGACTTATATTTAAATACTAAGTGAGTACATATATAGAGCTGGCATGTACGGGATTTCACAAACAGTCCGCGATATATATTTTCTTGGGAATCAGACTATGTTGTATTAGACAGAATTCATCCTAGAGCATTATTTTGGAACAATTATCCTACAGCATTATTGCATAACAATTGTCCACACATGCTTCTCATTAATCAATTTCTTGGTTTGTGAAAAATTGCTTGATAATAATCTATATACAGACAAATAAATTCATTATGTTTCCTTCTAAGTTATACTCTCATGTAATTCGGTTATGTCCACAAAAAAAACGAAAAATAAAGACAAAGAAATAAGGGTTGTGTTATCGCACTATTTATACTTCTAAATTATAAAGGTTCTACAATTTTTTATTTGTCTACATTCGTATAGATGATGATTAATCTAGATACATATTAAATACACATATGTAGAGGAATGAATGGATCTATGAATGGATCTAGTAAAGTCATAAAACCTCTTACAATTTAAGACGGGACATGTAATAACCAGCGGGGAACAAGTGTGAATCTTGCCCAAAATATTATTGAATCGCCAAGTTAACTTCATTATATCATATAAAGATTTCTATTAGGCTATCCCCAATGGGATTGGGTAAAAAACTGTTTATACACTGTAGCGCTATTGTACACAGAGATAGAAATAGTTGGAATAGTAGAGAAATACGGAGCAGTGGATAGACAAGGTTTTAGGCAAGCCGGTTGGGAATGGTCTTAGTCACAGCCACGTTTTGCAAAGGATTTTATGAATTTTTTCGGCTCCGACAAACTGCTCGAATAAATTCGTCTGAGGTAAATGCTAGAAATCTGATGGGTGAATGGCCAGCTGTCATCCCATTCAGCACGATAATACGGTTAGGCTATCTTCAACAACACTTTTCAAATCCCATTCTCTATCACTATTTCAACTAACTCTCTGTCTACAGTGCAGCATTTATGTCAAACAGTATAAAACAGTATTTTAGAAACCCCTTTAGAGATTTTCATTGGAAACAGCCTTATACTGCCCAGGTTCCTTCTCGCCCTCCTGGATCCTGACAACCTGCCACCGACACTCTGACAGGTTGATTGCAGTGATGACATGATTGGTTCACTAGGATTAGGCTATCCGCAATTGTTCAACCCTATTTCTCTTTTCTAAAAGGCATATTCTGTCCTAATCAGCGAGATTCTCTGTCCCACTCAACGATTCACCGTAGCCATATCTACCCTATATTTTTATCCTATACCAACTAACAATTTTTTATTATTATTTTACACTCCCCTCTCCCTCCCACTCTCTCCTGAGCCCACTGCTCTGCTCCCCGATCCCACCGCCGACCAGCGTGTCTCCCTCCGCGTCCTCTCCATCTCCAATCCGCTGCGCCAGGCCCCTCCGTCGCCTCCTCCCCCCGTGCCGCCCCTACCTCCTCCTCTGCACCGGGCCCCGCCACCGTCGCCTCCATGGGCGTCACGCCTCGCCGCCACCGCCTCCCCCGCACAGGGCCCCGTAGACTCCTCCATCGGCACCTCTGCCGCCGCCGGCCATGGAGGTGGCGCTCTCCTCCTGTGGCTGCCCTCCTCGTCCAAGTCCGCCGGCGCGGGGCCTCTGCGTGGCCGGCCCACCGCCGTCCCTCGTCGCGCCCGGAAGCTCGGGCCACCGCCTCCGCCAGCCATGGGTGCTCCCCCGGTCACCGCGCCTCGTCCTCCCCTGAGCCGGCGCGCCTCGAGCTCCCCGCGGGTCGCCGCCTTTGGAGCTCCTCCGCGTCGGCCACTCCTCCCCGCCACCGGCGCGCCGCAGGCCTCATCGACGCCGGCGGCCAGATCCGGCCCCTATGCGCAAGCCGGCGTTGTCCTCCTCGCCGCCGGCCAGATGCGCCTCCACCGCCGCCGGATGCGCCCTCAACCCGCCACGCCGGCGTCCTCCTCCCATCCTGCTGGCCTCCTCCTCCTTGCCGGCCCGGCCATGGCTCCGCTGCTCAGATCTAGCCATGGCGGCCGTGACGCCCCGCTTCCTCCACCGGTCGTGGCGTCCCACCGTTGCGTGGGTGGAAGCCTTCATAGCTCGGTGGGAACGAGGCCGGTGGCCACGCTGGAAGTAAGAGAGGGGACAGGGGATGCTCCGTACAGCGCTGAGAATAGGGTGAAGGAAACCCTCCCTTACGATAAGGTTGCTTGTCCAGTTCGCGGCTGCAGATGTTCAGTCAACCCTATAATTTTAGGGTGGGCTTTGCAGCTGACCACTGCGGACAGCCTTAGGAGTATCCAATGCGCAGAGAATCTCATAAAGTCATACCGAGCCAAACAATCCTGACTTTTACATTGAAATTACGTGCGTACAGTGAAAACACTGGACATAGCATTTTCATGAAACGACAAGAATACACCTACAGTAGAATACCAGGGCTATGTCCGGATAGGTGAGGGCATGAGTGGGATTTTAAAAAGTAGCAGCACCCATCGTCTCAGTGTAGCTGCGGTGTCAAAAATGCACTGGACGACCTTTTACACGATCTGCTGGACACGGTCTAATCAACATCCATTATTTGGATTCTAGCCATCATCATTCTCAAAATGAGCTGGCTCTTGCTTCCTCCTGGTCTCAAGACAGAGGATGTAAATTTTATTAATTTTATTGATATTTAATATCATGCTTTAAATTGCTCTTAGGCTGTTTCCAGCAGCGCTCGCATCGCGTCGCGCATGCGGAAAAAGGGGGACGCGAGGCAACTGTAGCACTATCCAGCAGAATGCGAATGTGCACACGCAAAAAGGGAGACGTCCCTGGACGAAGCGCAAATCCACACATTCTCTCTCCTCACCGCATCCTTCCCGGCCACGGCGAACTCGAGCTGGGCCCACCCGGCCGTGGCGAACTCGCTGGAGATGCCGAACTGGAGCCGCGCCTCGCTCGCTGGAGACGACGAGCTCGACTTGGGCCCTCCCCGTCTGCGTTGCCATCTTCGATTTCGTCAGCCTCGAGACTCCATCGGGCTTGCAGCTCCCGGCCTCCCGCCGCTTCTAGCTCATCATTCCGCCTCGTCAGCGGCAAGCCCCCACCGCGTCAACAACAGCTCCCGCAGCGCCGAGGAGGTCGAGGCCTGCCGCCGCTCGCTCCTGCTGTTGGCATCCCAGCTGGTCCGCCCTGGAGGGGAGCTGCAGCAACCATAGAAGTTTACGTATTCAGGTCCGCACTCTGCTGGAAAGAGCTTCTCCTATCGCAGCGCGAATGATGAGCCATGATGCGGAAACTTTGGTTTTTTCCGCATCCGCGGCCGATAGCTGCTGGAAATAGCCTTATATAGTTATAATATACTCTCTCTGTCCCAAATTATTAGGATTCTAGATTTTTTTATTTGTCTATATTCATATGAATGTTGGGATCTAGATACATATTGCACACATACCCTGTTTGTTTCCGCTTATAATTGGTTTATCGGTGAAAATAAGTGACAATCCAACCAAACGCTTTGATTATTTCCGATTATCTTGGACACGACAATATATGGCTGAACTAGATAAGAGAAAAGCGAGAATCGAGAAAATCTCCACGATACGGAGAATTTAGGTGAGTCTGAAAGCGGTGAAAAAAAAAACATGCTTGAGCAATGAGTGAACCTAGTAAAAACCTAGAACCAATTACAATTTGAAACGGAAGGAATATCATTTATTATAGAAAACCATAAAGTATTTTATAGTAAAATCTTTTTATATTGCTAGATCAATTATTTATAAAATAATATGGCTCGAATCGGCTGTGCTTAAAGGGCAAGTTGTACAGCCGCTGTTGCTACAGCTGCACTGACACCCTCTCACAACTTATTGTAGATTCAGCTGCAACCTAGACTTTTAATTTGCTACATGTAACATAACACTTATATAAAATCAGCAAAGAGGTAAAGTATTGGCTACGACTCTAAGAAAAACAAAAAAAAAACTATAGTATTGAAGAGTAGTGTTATTTATGTATCTACTACCTACATGACATAGCTTTATAGAATATGATGATGTGATACAATAAATTCGGGTTAGCTAAATATTCACTCAATCACACGTATGTAGACCAGCACAATTAAAAGGGCTCACAGCTTGCCCAATTAATGCTCAGACGATTCTACAACCTCCATGAGACCCATGAGAAAGAGAAATGTGAGATTGTGACGCATGAGCTACGGATAACATCTGTATAAAGTTCATCAGAAATACCATATCAGCCAACCACTCACAACACAACGCATGTGTTCAAGCATCTCCCTCTCAAATTATAGGCAATTTAGTTTTATTCTAAGTTAAAACCATCTAGATTTGATGAAGTTTACTAACTATAGCAAAACTAAGTTGATCTATAATTTAAAATAATAGAGGGAGTATATAAACATCTTTGCATCATTACATGTGCTCGAATAGATGTGGTCATGTGGATACGACATTAATAGATGTCGGCATTGCCATTGTCCATCGAATTAACACCCGGCCAGTTTTGTCAAAAAATTTAGCGTTGGCAGTTGGCTGTCCTTCATAGACCATTATTGAAGCGTGGGAGCAGGAGCAGGAGCAGGAGCAGGAGCAGCCGCAGCCGCAGCCCTCAGTCCGTGACGAACACGAGTCCTCTATATAAGTATCCATCAGACCACGCTTGCCATGCCAAACACCTCGGATCCAGTCAGTGTAACACACTACACACAACCGAGGACCTATCAGAGGACCACCGGATGGACGCGGCGGCAGGGGCAGCCAACAAACTGCGAAGGCGGGCGCTCTCGGTCTCGGTGGACACCGAGACCAATGGCACGGCCGCCGCCGGGGTCGGTCTCGGGCGGGCGGTCCACGCCGAGGAGCCCGGGGAGCTCGTGAGCCCCTCCGCGAGGCTCGTGGAGGACTTCTACATCGTCGTCGTGATCGGGATCGCCACGCCCGTGAACCTCCCCGTCGTCCGCGCCGGCATCGAGGCCCAGCTCGCGCGCTACCCGCGCTTCCGCAGCATCCAAGTATAGTAGGCACACACTACTACTGCACGAGCACTTCGGCAAACGTAGGCTTTATTTGTTAAAGTGTTGTACTGATAACGAGACGTCGTACCCGCGTGCTACGTACTGCAGGTGAAGGACGGGTCCAAGGACGGCCACCCGCGGTGGGTGCCGACAACGGTGAACTTGGACGACCACATCATCTACCCGAAGCTGGACGCGGCGGCGGTGGCGTGCGACCCGGACCGCGCCTTGGAGGACTACGTGGCGACGCTGTCGACGCTGCCCATGGACGAGTCCCGCCCGCTCTGGGAGTTCCACATCCTCGACTTCCCGACCTCCGAGGCCGCCGCCACCACGGCGATCCGCGTGCACCACTCGCTCGGCGACGGCATGTCGCTGCTCACGCTCCTCATGGCCTGCACGCGCAGCGCCGCCGACCCGGCGAGGCTGCCGGCCATGCCGCCGCTGCCCACGCGGGCGGGCGCCATTTGGGAGCGCCCGCGGCCGCCGGCGTCCGCGGGCGCGCTGGCGTTCATGGCTTGGGTCTGGTCGTTCGCCGTGCTGGCCTGGCACACCCTGGTGGACGTCGTCGCCTTCTTCGCCACCATCCTCTTCCTGAGGGACCCGCACACGATCTTCAAGCGGGTCAACCACGGGGCGCACCAGCGCAAGCGAGTCGTGCACCGCGGCCTCAGCCTCGACGACGTCAAATTCGTCAAGAACGCCATGAACTGCGTAATAAGCCCGGCCGCCTTCCGTAGACACACATGCTCACATCACAATCACATGGCATGGCAGCTAGGTTCTTCTTTAATTTAATTTGGGTTGAACTGAGTACGTTGTGGTTGGCGTGCTGTGTGCAGACAGTGAACGATGTGCTGGTTGGAGTGACCTACGCTGCCTTGTCGCGATACTACTTCCGGAAGACAGGTGACGGTCAGCAACCATACTGTCGTAATGCTCTGCCCCGATCAGATTAAACGCTCTAAACTGTCGTAATGCTTGTCCTCTTCTTCAGGTGAAGCTGACACTAGCAAGGAGATCCAAATGCGATCTGTTCTACTTGTCAATTTGAGGCCAACGACCAGCCTGCAGGTGATGAGCACACCCTGATTGTAAGATGAAATTTAAATTGGAGCCTTTTACGTACCTATGAAGAGTAAAGATTTATTATTCTCCCGTTCTTATTACCACGGGCAGGCATGTGTCAACATGATAGAGTCCGGCATGGAAAGTGACGTGAAATGGGGGAATGAGCTTGGCTTCATCATCCTACCATTTCACATCGGCCTGCACGATGATCCTTTGCAATATGTTCGCAAGGCCAAGAAGACTGTGGATAGGAAAAAGAGCTCACTGGAAGTAGTGTTCACCCATTTAGCCGCAGAAGTTATCCTCAAAATCTTTGGACTCAAGGTAGACATGGCAGTTTGATACTTCCTCCTTCCATTATGTTAACTAAAAAATGCCGTATATTAATTATCTGAGGGAGTATTTATTTTCTACCGGCGGAACAATGGTTGCTCATGTGATCAAACCATTGGATACACGCAAAACCCTTGATACTAACTGACAAATTTATACCAGAAAAAAAAGCAACTGAAATCCGTCTGCAAAATTTTATATATGGTGTGACCACGCTAACATAGACCCAACGTCTCAGCTACATGTTAACTAGGGAGACCGTATCTCTTGTTTATTTAAGAGCATGCAGATTGTTGTCAGTTTTTGAGCCATGGGCCACAACATTCAATCTGGATTTCTTGTTTCTGAAGCATTCCAACTTGCGAATCAAAACAGGCAGCTGGAGCTATCTTCCATCGTATGATCTCTCAGACAACCGTATCGTTCTCCAACATGATTGGTCCAGTTGAGCAGGTAGAGTTTTGTGGACATCCTGTTGTCTTCATCGCCCCTAGTGGCTACGGGCCTCCAGAAGTAAGTCTCTCAAGAATCTACATCATCAGATCTCAAAGAAACATCGGTTGCTAAAATGCAGCATTGCTAGGATAAGTTGATTGACAAAATGGCATATATTCATGGGCATCTAAATGTGAATAAATTCTTACACTTGGTAAAGGTATATATGCACAAATATGTGCTGCTGTAGAGTAACAAATGATCATTTAGAAGAAACAAGTGTTTTTAAAAACCATCCACCTGGTTACTTGTTTATGTTAATGTCTAAAATAAATCAAAGCTAAATTTGTATCTTTCTTTTGTTTATGCAGGCCTTGACCCTGAATTTTCAAAGTTATGTTAACACTATGATGGTAAATCTAGCAGCAGACGAGGCACAGTTTCCAGATGTTCATGACCTACTAGAAGACTTTGTTGAATCCCTCAGGCTAATTAGAGGTGCAGCTTCAAACCTTGTGGAAAAACACAAGAATGGTTAAGGGCCAATTCGACCAGTGCTTCTCCCTTTCATGCCTCTGGTCCAAATAATAATTGCAGAGCAAAATGCTACTGCAAAAATTTATCTGTAATTTTATATTACCATGTACTACCTCCAACCTTGGATGTTTGTCGCTGCCTCACTGGCTAGCTCATTTTTGAGCTACTGAGCGTCAAACAAAAAATAATTAGAGGGAGTATACTTTAACTCAACCAAACTGATGAAAATTGTGGAGCGGGTTGAGCTAAGGATTTTATGGAGAAAATAGGCGTCATTTACTTTGGAACATCAAGTTGTAATAGTGAATGGTTCTTTAGTATTCTTCATTTTTCGCTCACCATTTGTGACGCACCAAATAGGAGAGCGTCTAGAGTATTAATCATCTTCCTCAAAGTCCATAAGAAAATCAGTTAGGTTCTCAGAATCATCAATGGCTTCTTTTAGTGACATTTCACCTTTCTTTGATTTTTCCTGCAAGGCAAAAGGAACAAGCATAATGTTTTGGTACAATCAATTTAGTATATCCATCAGGATACTGTGAAAAAGGAGCAGTTTCAGGCATGGGACCACATGTTACAAAATCTCCACATTTCTAACCATATAATCAATCACAATCACAATTTTTTCATGTATTGACAAAGCATAGACTGTCAACAAAGTGGCAGGTTGTTGGATTGGCAAATGTTAGAAGATTCCTGCATTTTTTTATTACCAGAAAACATAATACTCACACCGTTTCAATCTATAGGTAAGTCAAAACTCTTTAACTTTGACAAGTTTTTAGGTCAATATATTAAATAATAGCATTAAAATAACAAATAAATGAGCTATCAAGACATTTTATGGTGGATTTAACAAAACTAATTTGATGTTTTAGACATTGATGCATTTTTCTATAAGTTTTGTTAAAGTTAGAGAAGTTTGACTTCGGACAAAACTCAATTAACCTATAATCTAGAACAGGAGTACAAACTATGTACCTTTGGTTTTTCAGCCTTTCCAGTATACTTTAGAACACTCCAGTTCTGGTTTGCTTTTTGTTCTACTTCTTCAGTATCATCCCCATCATCTTCCTCATCCTATGATAAAAAAAACAATTTTAAAGAAATAACAGATTCTCAACTAGGATTTTTTACATATCATATGATGACTCACTTTCTTCTTTTGGCAACGGCCCACTATTTTAATGCTACAATGCCATGAGAAAGGCCACATTTAACCTCCCATGATGATGAGTAATACGTGAACTGAGATTCCCTTACTATTTGCGATGCTGTAAGAAATGTGCCGGGGTATCCAACCCAAGAGGGGGAGGAGGTGAATTGGATGGCTAATCGCTCAACTAAAACTTAGGCCATCTAGTGCATAAAGATAAACATATCGCGTTCTACACATACTAGTTAAGTCTAAGGTTTATCTAAACGCTCTCTAACTTACCAAAAAGACTTGCAACTTAGAGCCAAATCTAATCAAATTAATTAGGAAAACTAAAGACACACAAGCAAGATCACGCAGAAACGTAAATGCGGCAAGTAAAGAGGTAAGGGCAAGGGGATGCAAACTTTCGAGGAGACACGGAGATTTAACATGGTTCAACACTAAGGGTTACGTCCACGGGCTCGCCACCAAAGGCAATATCCGAGCCAAGCACCAAGACTATCCCGATCACAGTTTTGCGCTCGCCATCAAATGGCTCACGGCAAGTAAAGACTAAGTGCCACCAAGGCTTAGCCACCGCCACCGTCTCTCTCGATCACAAGGCGCCGGATTCTTCACTATGGAGTTTGTAGGGTCTCCTCGTCCCCGCCCAAGTTGTCGCCGCCGCTCCACACCAAGGAAGGAGGGTCTAGCAATGAGTACAAGTGGCTTAACCGCAGCCAAGACTTCTCCAATTGCTCTCGCAGGAGCAACACACAAGAAGAGTTTGCAAGCTCACTCTCTCTAAGCTCTAACCTAGTTTGGATGTTGCTCTAAACTCTCATATGGTGGTTGAAGTGGTAGATATGCTTGGAATACTCTCTCACACTTGCTCGAACCTTCAGTAGCTCCAACATACTTCAAATGACTGGGTGGGGTTGCTTATGTAGCCCCCAAACTCAAACTAGCCGTTGCTCCAACGAGCTGCTGACGCAGTAAAGACCATACTATCCGGTCTGCCCATTTTCCATAGACCGGACCATCCGGTCCGTGTACTTTTCTAACGGTCACTTAAATGTGAAATCCCACGTCACTGTACTTGAGTCCGTAACATGGTACGCTCTACAGAGAAACATGGTGCGGTCTTCATAGATCGTACCATACGATCTTTGTAACTTGCCATGCTTCTATTCCTTCACCCCTTCAGGAAGCTTGTTACAGAAGTTAGTCCGGTCTTCACAGACCGTACCATTCGGTCCTCACAATCCTGTGAGGTTTCAAGGTGCTACCCTAAGACCCGTGAGGGGCGGCTCCCTCTCGACCCCCATCCGCTAACCAGGTAGCGGAACCCCTGTTGGGGTGGCCCTTCAGGCCGTTTCTTCGACTATTCTTCTCTTCATCCATTGGACCTAAATACCTACGAATGTGCATCTAGATATGTTCATTAGTCCAAGTGTTGGCTATCAATCAATCACCAAAACACTACCATAAAAATAGCACATGAAGCCATTTTCCTTACGGATGCAAAAACTACGCTATAAACCTATAACTAGTAAATGTACATGGATGGTGATAAGATACCTCTAGTGACTCAGGCTGTGCATCAGCTTTGTTGACATCTTCGTCCTCATCATCACTGTCTTCATTGTACTGTTCCAAAATAGAAAACATAGTAAAACCAACAATACTTTAAAGGCACAAGCTATTATTACACCTTACAGAATTCACAAGCCATTTGCCTTTTATGTATACTACAAATGGTTTGAGAAGCTTTGACAAACATTTAGAATAGACACTTACAGAATGCTCCCCTGTATCAACTGTAGTAGCCATAGGATCTTTGACTTCAGGAATATACTGCCATCATAAAATAGATATGTGAAATAGCATTAGCCTACTTGCATACTTATCAGTTGAAAACGGACAATTTATGGAAGATATAGTTATGTCTTGATTGACGTTCTCTCGCTCTTCTTTCAGACGCGCATATAGCTCTTCCTTTGTGATCATTATCCCATGTTGAGAGAGGAAGAGAGATCAAATCAGAACAATGACTCATGTTAAACACCCATGATTGACTTCTTTTCTCTCGATATCATAGTACTAAATACACTTAAAAGCAAAGGTCATACTTATGGTTATGACTTATGCCTTTCGCCAAATGATAACCTTACAAACATGGGTCTGGTGGACCTTAAATAGCAAAACCAAAATAATATGAGTTTAGCAAAAGTGGCATTCAATACCTGCATCAGGTAAGCTACAACTTCAGGGGTAGGCTTATGAAACTCTGGACCTTTGTAGTCAATCACTTCTTTGGGATCCTGAACATAATTAATTGTTGGATAGACAGGATCACCACCCCAAACTGTAGGTTAGAACATGAAAATTAAGTCCATATTAATATATTGTATTGAGCAAACCTTCTATTCAAAACATCTGTTCTTTCAAAATTTTAGATTAGAATAACTTCAGCGTGTCCACATTTAACTATGAACAAAACTCTGAATGACACTATTACTAACCCATGCTACCCAAATGCTATGCTGTTATATGTAAGAAATAGGAGTAGAGTAGATAGATACCAACTTCATTAAAAAAATTATTAATTACTACAATTCACCAAATATTTCATATAAAAATTTGAGACGATGTCTTTATTAAAACATCTCTAAAATCATGCTTAAAATATGTTACAAATATTGAATAAAGGTTAATTTCTTCTCATTTTAAATATACAATCTTAACTAAAAATATGCAATGATAAAAGAAGAAAAAGATTCCTTAACAGCAAGTCTAGATGTGCCCTAAACTCAACTTAGTGCACCCTGATGCAGGAGCGCTTCAAGCTACTAAAGGTTTTGGCAATAGCAAACCCTGCTAGGTTTCCATCCTTTTTCCCGAGGAGAAAGCCCACACGGAGATTTTCCACGGGCCATCCATCCGCGGTATTTGGCAGCTCGTTAGAGCGGGGAGTCCCTTTCGTCTCGAAATTTCTATCTATCTTTCAGAAAATATATAGTCCACCAAACTTTCAGTGTTTGAGATTCGTACACATTATTTTCACCGTCCACCGTCCATTTCCTATCCACACCATCACGCCGCGCGTTGCCTCTGGGGCGCCGCCGCCGCGCCGCCGCCCGGGGTCTTCCTTCGCGCGCTGCTGCCCGAGGGGGCTCCGTGTGCGCGCCGAGGCTCCGGCCGCCGCTCGCTCCCTCCGGGGGCGCCGCTTCGGGGCCACCGCGCTATCCCTCTGAGGACGCCGCCCCACGCTGCCATGGAACTACCCTGATCCAATTTTTCCAAATAGACTATTCAACATTTCAACTATATCGATTCAATATTTCAGCTGTTCTTTATATAAATTATTAAAATAGCATTTGTATAATGTTAAAATTAGTCGAATGAAATGTTGAATTAGATTGTTACAATCGTCGAATACACACACTAAAACCGTTGTCGTGCCCCGTGGGTTTTTTATTTCCCTGCTAACTTCCTTCCGCTAGTTAGAAGTCCCGCTTCGCCTAGGGAGAGCCCGTTTTCCACGCGCAAATAACCCCGACCTCGGGAGGTCAGGCGCTTTTCCCCCGTCCTCGTCGTCGCCCGACTCGCCGGCTCGCCGCCGCCGCCGCCGCCTGGGCGATCTCCCGAGCCGACGTCCGAGTCCGGACGCTCCACCTTTCCTTCCCCTCGCCGGAGGTACTCGCCCTTCTTGTCTCGACGACTCCCCCTCCTCGTCTCAGCGCTGCTCCCCCTCCCCGTCTCCACGGCGCTACCCTGGTCCCTGGGTACAGACCTCCAAACAGTAGTGCGGAACAGGGGTATCTCTCCTGGGGTGAGAGGGGATCCCGCAAATCCAAAAAATTCCGCGCGTGTGCTCATTTTCCCTGGGCTGAAATGCCCCAGCTTCCAAACTAGCCCTAACCGGCAAGGCAATCTTCTCCGGCCTTCGAGAACATCACACATATGAGCAGTGTTCTTTTTTTTGGGTTTCTTGTAGGTGATTAATTAGAACTGTGTAGATCTAGGATGAATTTGTTTGGGTTTAGTGGTAGTCATTGTTGAATTTATCTAGACACTTGTGTTTCATTTCGGAGGAGACATTCGGAGACATAAGAAATCTGGCTGGTTTAACAGTTTTTCGTGCTATCCTAGATTCCTAGTCCGTTAGAGGATCCCTCATAGGTACAAAAGTTCCTCCTACTAAATTTCTTTATTAAGATTTGTGTCCCAAATTAGCAAACAAGCCCTTAGTGCTTTGCCCAAGCAAAATCCTATGTGATAACTGAAGTTTTGGAATCTGCTTGTTAACAGAGATGCATATACAACCGACAATAGCCTACTATAAAAAACAAACAGGCAGCTTGCCCTCAGCATTAATTGGCAAGAGGAAATGCAGCATCCTGAATGTTAGTAAGGCAAGGGCCTGAAGGTCCATTGATCACTAACTTAAAATGAAGATAAAGGGCTATCAGATTGTAATGACTCATTTTGATCAAACATGACATGGAGCATACGTGTGCATCATATTCATCATCCATGAAATTTTTTTAGTGTGATTTTAATGTGAATTTGAATAAAAACCTTATCTTTAAAGGTATGCTTGTGAAGGAACTTTGTTTTCCTCTATAAAACCTATGTTAATAAATTACATGATAAAATTCTGCTTATCAAAACAAAAATTTAGATATCTTATTTGAAATTTTTAGAGTTCGTTTGGGGGCTAAACAGCTTAACTGAAAGTTTAAAATTATCTTTTCGGGAAGAATTTCTATTTCAAAAATATGAAAGTTTTGTTATCTCAATTAGATAAAATGAATTTTCTTTGGTTCAAAGTATATACTTAAAACTTTTCATGATTTTATAAGATCTGGTTCATATGGTTTTAGGAAGAAAAATTACTTTGTGTGTTGTTTTCAGCCTTCCTGTACAGAGAGCTCAGCCCAGAAGTTCGTCCAGAGACTCTGAGTCACTATCTGAGCGTTCTCTGTCTCTCCAGCAGAGAGCTCGAGTCAGAGGGTCGCCTCCGAGTTGCTATCCAGGTCTGCCTCTCTGTCCTGTCTCTCTAACAGAGAGCTCGACCCGGAGAGTCACCTGGAGTATCCGAGTCACCATTCGAGTCCGCGGGGTGAAAAAGAAACACAGTGAGTTCGCCGTTCCGTATGCTGTTGTCGCTGCGTTGGCGAGCATGCAGCAGCTCGTGGAGATACGCGCTACCTCCTCGTCTCCCGTCATCCCCTTCAATCGGTCTTCCGGGACCCTCTCTTTTTTCCATACTCTCTGTTTCCTCTCTCTCCGCTCTCTCTGTTCTATTCCGGCCCGAGGGAGGGCGAGCGGAGCTGAGCGCTTCCCCGTCGTCGGTGATCAACGGGCAGGCCGTCCCTCATCCCTACAGCCTTTCACTCTGTTTTCCTCTCTCCCTTCTCTCCAATCTCCGTGTTGGCTTGCATCTTGTCCGGCAGCGTGCACACGCGCGCCGATCTGCGGGTAGGACGCTTCTTCTCCAGCAGCGGGCAACATCAGCGTCGAAATTTTGCTTCGAATGAGCGGATCCGGCAGTCACGACTTTGGATTTTTGCTCCAATGCTTAGGTTGCTCCCTGTGAAGCCCCCCCCCCCCCCCCCCCCCCAACTCCCACCCCACCATGTTTTTTCCTTCTTGCTGTGACGATTTTTTGGTTGCCTCCCCGTTAATCCCATTGTTCAGGCCATTCCATTCAATTTTTGCGATCTCTGATGCAGCTGGCGAGTTTTTACTCTGAATTGTAATTTCTTGAGAATTTGACTCTGATCCATGGATCTCTTCGATTTTGGAGATTTTGTCTGTAGAAAGATGGAATTAACAGTCTAGTCAAGTGTAGGACGAAAACCTAATGCATCATTAGCTTAAAATACAAACACCTAATTTACAGGAGGACAAAGGATCCAGTAAAGGACCTGTACACTCTGGATACAAATTGCCAGATAGTTTAGATTAGCGTTTAAGTGCTCAGTTTCGCACAGCAGGAAGGGAAGAGAAGGGATGACGAGGTAAAAAAAAATGCAGGCTGAAAGTTGCCTGGCCAGTCGGCCTCTCTCTTGTAGGTTTGCTCATCTGCTGCTCTGTCATGACCGGGTTTTTTATTTTTATTCTTAATTTTGAATAAAAAACCCGGCCATGACAGAGCAGCAAATGAGCAAACTCGCAGGAGAGAGGCCAACTAGCCCAGGCATATTTCAGCCTGCATTTTTTTCTCCCACGTTCACCCGGCGGGCGCGTTTCCCTTCTCTCTTGTCTCGTGGTGACGACTGGACACCGCCGGCCGCCGCTCTACCCTCTCTCTCGTGGCGACGACTGGACCGCCGCCCTACACCAGGTCTTCGTCGGGCCCTTCGCCGGCGATGAGCACTGACCAAGCATGCCCATCCCTTCTCTTCCCTTCCTGTTGTGCGAAACTGAGCACCTAAACCCTAATCTAAACTATATGGCAATTTGTATCCGGATCTGGTCTGATACAAGGGTACTGGATCCTCTGTCCTGCTGTAAATTAGGTGTTTGTAACTTTGTAAGTGAATGAATCATGTATGTATGCATTAGGTTTTCGTCCTGCACTTGACTAGACTGTTAATGCCACCTTTCTGCAGGAAAATTACAGAGGAACGTCATGCGTGATCCATTTGATGCTCCGGTTGATCTCATTAACGCAGAACACAATGGTGGGAATCAACTTTCTAGGACTAGTGTGGTATTCACTAGGGACTATAATTTACAGAATGGTGATGCCAGATCCTTCGCTCCAAACTCCGACACTCTAGTCAGGTCTTTCATTCTTGAGCAAAAAAAAAAAAAAAAAAAAAAAAAAAAAAAAAAACTGCTGCAGACACTTTCTTTCATTTTGTTGACTTTTTGTGGCGCAATGATATATCTTGCATTGGCAGACATCAACTCCAGGGTGCATCCTTGCACACAGACTTAGTTGTGGAAGAGCCCCGTACTCGTCTCATGGATCATGAGACCAAGGTAACTGTTCAGAAAAGTTGCAGTTTGCTTGTTATTTCCATCTGCGTCAATTCCTTGCCCTACTGATGATTCCTTTTTTTTTTTTTGCAGGAACTTTACTTTAGATCACAATCACAAGAGGATGAGATCTTGTTGCTTCGCAAGAAAATCACAGATGCATCTCTCAAGGTAGGAGGTTAGAAGGGGTTGATCCCCTCAGCATTAGTTTCTTTTCATTTTCTACTCTTTACAACTGTAGTTGTTTTATTGTGGTAGGAGTTGAGGTTGCTGAACGAAAAACATATTCTGGAGAGGAGGCTTACAGACTTGAGGATGGTCTCTATGAATGATACATATCATTTTGCTGTGTATGGCATTTGTAGAACTGTGTATTGATTTAAATTTTACTTTGCAAGGCTGTTGACGAGAAGCAGGAAGAAGCTATATCTAGTGCTCTGAAACAACTGAACCAGAAGAAAAACAGTCTTGAGGAAAATATGAGACTGGCAACTGACCTAAAAGTATGGTGATATTGTACATTTCAAGCATGTATGCTCAAAAACTCTATATGCAGTGCTCTGTTCAGCTATTTTCTCTCATATTATTTCATCATAGGGATTTTTATGGTTGCATGCCGCTACAAAGATTGTGATTTAGAAAAATGCCTTGCTCTAAATATAACATGTGGGTTGTGATTCCTTGCCCTACATATTTATGAGATATCAACTAGATTTTTCCCTCAACCATGTGCTATTATGTCATATATCTGGCATTTATGTTAAATTTACCTCCATTTTGTTTTTTACTTTTTATCAGCCAATTTTTATGAAATAGATTACATGCTTTCACTTATCTTGCTAGCTTCTAAACTTACTATGAAATTCATCTAGGCTGAGGAAGAAGAGCTATACTTTTTCACTTCTTCATTGCTTGGAATGCTAGCAGAATATAATGTTCGCCCACCTCAAATAAGTGCTTCCACAATCACAAGTTTTACAAAGGTAACTCTTATTGCATCAACGCACCTTAAATTGTTTTTGCTCTGGAGAATTTACTATACCGTGGCCCGAGCCATTTTTTTATTTTATGAGAACTATACATAATGCATTTTATGTTTATGTGCTGGAAATACATTAGCTCTGTGTTGCTAAAATATCATTGGCTGTAACTGGGAGGATATTAAAATTTATCTATCTGAGTACTGGTTGATGGAGTCAAAGATCTGTAACAATCTCACAGTGGTTGTAAATCCTGATGAAATCCTAGTTTATTTGAAGTTTGGATTTTCGTTGTAATATTACTTCTCTCCCCTTCCGCCAATTGTTATTGTAGTATGTTTGTCATGGATCCACTCATTTTGCAAAAAACTATACCTTGGTCTACTAGTAAGATATTTTCTGATAGACTTCTTGGCATGTTTGAAAACTTTTTTTTGCCACTAATCAGAGTGTGCGGCTAATCACTGGCCACCATATGAGACACAAAGTTAGGGAAGTACTTGAACCAAACCTGGTCGAGTTTGCTTAGGGCACCAGCTGCAGCTAAAACATGTGCTGCATTGTTACAGACCCTTGGACATAAAATGACAGGAAGAATTAAAAACAAAAACTAAAATGCTCTTCGCCTTTTTGAAAATCACCCCAGATGAGGCACAACGTTAGGGAAGTACTTGAACCAAACCTGGTCGAGTTTGCTTAGGGCACCAGCTGCAGCTAAAACATGTGCTGCATTGTTACAGACCCTTGAACATAAAATGACAGAAGAATTAAAAACAAAAACTTAAATGCTCTTCGCCTCTTTGAAAATCACCCCAGATTGAGCTAGGTTGTGGCTAGAACTTGTTAAGGCCTGTTGGCAGTGAGTCCATCTCAAAAATCAAATTTGATATCACACCCCCTAACTTTCAGCTTGCCTGAATGCTTGCACAAACATACCAAGCAGAGCTTTTGGTGACACTGCACAACAGGTTAATTAGTATGGGTGGTTGCTGTAACTACATGGCTTGACTTTTGAGTATTTTTGTTACATGGCTACCGTCATAATCTCTATTGAAATTGCTGTTAGTTTCTGTTTTAAATGAGCTTATCTGTTATTCTTCAATTTTTTTCTTGATTTCTCCTATCCTCTAGTCCCTTGTCCACTTCATATGATATCTGTTGTATGCTTAATTGCTTATCCCTTGGTTTGTATCTAAAACTCAAACCTGTTTATTAGCTTCTTTATGTTGCTTTTACTCAATGTCTAACATGAAGGGTGAAATAATTTCTTTTGGCCACAATTTTCAGCGCTTATACCAACAGATGTATTGGAAGCTCAGATCGTTAAATGTAAGTGCTCATATTGTGCATACTTAAGATGTGGAATGTTTAATATTTTTTTTACTTTGAATATTTGACTAGCAAAGAACATGTGACACAGTGACTTTGAAAAAACTGACGGCGTTCTGGATTTTTAAACATGGGTACTTATGAATGCCCATTTCTTTATTCTATTGACCCATCGAATGTAGCTAAGGGAATGTTGGCTCTAAAAATGCAATGAATCTGATATGCCTCGATTTGATTTTGTTGATGGATTACTGCGATCAGCTTACATAATGCCCTATTTTCTCCTTTTCATTAAAGTGTATTTTAGTTTTCCTGTTTCTTCAATGTCATAGGCCCTAACATGTCTTTAATTGTGTGCAGTTTGGGGTGGGTGGGTCATTTCAAGAACAGAAACATCTTTTTGGAATTTACATAATTCCATTGGGGCATGCGGGCAGCAATGTTTATATAGTATTCTGGACTGACATAGGAGTAACATTGCTAGATAGTTGAGATGTTCAGGAGTTTGTCGAATCGTGTCTTGAAATATTTGAATGCGTAAAAAACACAATAATTGTATGTTAACAAGTGTTTCATCTAGTGCTAGCATTTCGATGTAACTCAAGTTATCCTTTATGAGATGCTTAGTGCATTATACTGATCCAGGACAGTTTAGGTGATATGACTCAACCTGGAAACATATATAATCCCAATCATCAGCTAGCAACTCCATCGAGAAATGAGCCTTCCCCATCTTATAATATGGTAACATTGCCTTGTGCTTAACTTCCCTGACATTTGTAATTTCATACATAATTGGTGTAATGGTTATTATTTATTACAGGATACAAATAGTAATACTCTTCATCAGTATCCTCAAGGTCCAAGTGACCGACTTGCTGAGCGGAAGTACCATGGATCCCATTTTCAGCAGTAAGCTCAAGATCTAAGTTCCTTTAGTGATTCTGTTATCTAATTATCAATTGTGGTTATCTAGTCTAACCTGTGATCCGCATAGAAAATATCTTGACATCTGTTTCTTGGTGCTCTTTCAGGGATACTGTGGGCACTACTCCTTCTAATTATTTTGAAGAAAATGTTCGCACTGGTGAATCAAGAGTAGATGGTGACTCACAGCTATATAGGCATGAAAATCAAGATTATCTAGCTGATGGTAAATAAAGAGTTAATTTGTAACTAGAAAAGATTCTAATAATATCTACTGATATATCTGTGCTTTTAATATAGGTGATGCTTTACCTGGTATTGAGGGGTTTCAAATTGTTGGTGAGCCTAGACCAGGATTTACATTAACAGCATGCGGTTTCCCTACAAATGGTACTACCCTTTGCAATTTTCAGGTATGTTGTTTTCTTACTTTTAATTATGGTTATCTATAACTTTAATTACTATTAATGATTAAAATCTTGTGAATGAAATCTTTCATCCCGTGATGATGTTGTTGTAGTGGGTTCGCCATCTTGAAAATGGCATCAGGCAGTCTATCGAAGGTAGAGAGGGGAATTTATCCTACATCCTATGAAGTGTTCAGAGATAATTTAATTTTGTTGACTAGTTCTTTTTATTTTGAAATTCAGGTGCTACAATGTATGACTATGTGGTTACTGCGGATGATGTTGGCACTCTTCTTGCTGTGGACTGCACGCCTATGGATGATAATGGTCGACAGGTTAATTTTCAGAATTATAAAATATTTAAGAAGTTACTTTTACTTTAGATTGCACACCCATCTAACACTTTTTTGTGTATGTCAAGTTAAATATTTTTCACTAAACACATTTAAGATGTTATCTGTAGGTACGGTAGAGAGTACAAACACTATTGTGTAGATAACTTCCTGCTATCTCATTTGATGTGGGCTAGAATTGTACATTTAAAAATCTATGCTACTGAGTTTCCTTTTCATATTTTGAGAATGTCTCACTTAATGTGTAGACGATAGGAACAGCCTTGAGCTTTTTACCTTGTAATGTGTTCAATATATAATCAACGATACACGGATTTTTGATGCTGGGCAGTTTTGGATTCCACTTACAGTGCTATTACTCTAGTGTAACAAGTCTTTTTTTTCCTTTTGTAGGGTGATTTGGTGACAGAATTCGCTAACAGTGGGAATAAGATAACCTGTGGTGAGTTTAATGCATTTATGTTTTGAAGTTTTTGCATTCTTTGCTATTCATGTGTCTCAAGGTTGGACTGTCAAGTGCTATTAGCCTATTACTGCAGGAAAAGGAACTATCGCTGTTTTAGAAATTTCCAAATTTCTATGCATTTTCGTGAAATAGAAAATTTGTTTAAATATTTATGGTGTTGGAGTGACAGAAGTTTGTTTGATAAACTAACTTCCTGATAAATCAAATTACAGTTACCTGAAGGACAGCTCATGCAGTAGCTTCTAAAATACTATTCTGCTTTTTGAGTCTATGAGCATGGTTTTGACTACTTTGAACAGAAAAGCACAAACCGTGTGTTGTGGTACTCGTAATAGTGTTTTCTACTTACCTAACTGAGATATCTCAATTTGTATTCCACCACAATGGCTTTTAATTTGCATGATGTTTCTTTTCTCCTTAACTGCTGAAATACTAAGTTTTTTAGTGTACGGCACCCTAACTCTCCATTAGCCTTTGTTGCATTTCATTGTCATTTTTGTTCACTTGTTTCCTAGAATTAAAGTTCCATTCTGTACTGCAGATCCAGATATGCAGAGTCAGATTGATGCATGTATTTCAAATGGGAGAGCTGAATTTGAAGTTTTTGTCCTGGTATGTTTAAAAATGTTTCATGCTGCCCTATGAAGATAACAAGATGCTTACTTGGAAGTCTGAACAATGTTTATCACTGGGACAAACATTATATTGTAGCTAATGACTAATGTAGTTGGGAACTTAGTACTCCTGTTTACTGCTTATACTAGCACAATTTGTCTTTGATCCTGTATTCTTTGGCCTTCAATTATGGACTCTTAAGACACTCAATGTGATCTCTTTACAGTATAATCTTCCCAGTGCATTGTATCATGGTCTCGCACCCATTACTGCCATGTCACTAAAATAGCATTATAATTTGGAATGGAGGGAGTAATTGATTTGTGTCTGTGTCATATGAAAGTGGACCCAAAATGTGATCGATATTTTCTAGTTAAAGGCAATCAATCTCCTAAAACATCACTTATTGTGGGACGTACAAATTTTGAATCCTAAAACAGCACTTGTTGTGGGACGGAGGGAGTATTTGCTTATTTTAATGTCTGGTTTATGTGATTGGTGTAGGGATGTGTCCTTTTTCTCTGCGTAGAATAGGTTCTCACCATACTGTTTGAAGAAAACAGTATGGTGAAACTATTTAGATACTATGGTCTTGTCTAGGAAAGTAACCATATCAGCCTCCCCTTTTGGAGGTGTTCAGTTGGGACTTTCAGTTCATTCTGGGCCTATGCTCCTTTCCTCGTAGCAACCATTTGGTGCTGCTATCTGAATATTTGGTTTTTTTACTACCGTTTGGTGCTGCTAACCGTTTGGTGCAGCTATCTGAATAATTTGGTTTCTTTATTGCACTATGGTGATGTCATGCATATCTTTTATTGAATACTAATGATGGAAATAGTGATGAGGCCAATTCCTTATTTTGTGCAGCAAGCATATACTCCTGAGGAATGGGGACTGGCTACATTGGTGCTTACCCGACAGGGCTATCAGATTAAGTTAAAAAATACTGGGGAAGCTATAATTGATGAGAAGTACTCACCAAGTCTACAGGTATATTTTTTCCATGTGATATTGGCCATTTTAGCAATCGTTGCGCAGTAATTGCTTGATTTATTTGCATGTTTATTTTGATTGTTCTATATTTAATATGTCTTCACAGACCAAAATTCCGAATGGGCGGAATACTCAATTTGTTTTAGTAAGTTCTACGGGTGCAAATCTACCGTTTAACACACAGGGAATATCAGAGCCAAACAATGAGGACTATGATATTAGGTACCAACCGTCACCTTACCATCCTTCTGTATGGCAAATTTTCTTTTCTTTTGTCATGTTTGTAAAGCAAATAAAGACCATATATCTGATTCTGACTCTTACGTAGGTTTCGAGACCTAATGGTATTAGTAACGAGAACTTTCCAGAAAAAGGTATCCCTCATATTGGGCATTTCTGATCTAAACCTTTCCTTATCTGTTTAGATTGTATGGTTGCATGCTTTCTTTTGTTTGATGTTCATGGTTGGCACTTTGACAGGCTCTAGAAGCTAAAAGGAAGGGCAAGGCGTAGCATCCATGTAGATTTGTTTCATAAGATTATATGTAGGATTTCCTATTTCTGATTTTTTTGTGCAGTATTCGATTTTTTTTTCTCGTGGTGAAATGAGCTGTTGATTATATCAGACATTTCAAGTGTTGCCTGTGGAGGTGAGCGCACATAAATGGTTAGGATCAATTCTTGGTCATACTAGGATTAACAGTAAATTGTAGGTTTGTGTAATTTTTTTTCTCATTGCTTTGCTGTAAGTTATGCCACGGTGTTTCTATGTACCATAAAGTGGGCTAATTTGACCATTTCCGCTTGTTATACTCGGTAGGGCATGGACTGTTACGCGGGATATCACATTAATCACTACCATGAGGATTGTCATTCTTCAGCTATGCCGGGATATCGCCTTATCAAATTTTATCATTCTTTGATAGAAACATTAATGCCCTATTCTTGCCGGCATAATAAAATCACAGGAAATATATGCCGGCATTAAACGTTCTTGCCATTAATGCATAACGGCGAAATCCCTAGTTTCATTACACTTGGCGAACTACTTCCTTCGTTATTAATGTAAATATTGCCCCCGGATGGTGACACATTAATGATCAAAGTTGTATTCAAATTTTCCGAGGATTGCTCCCAAAGTTACTTTTAGGGCGTCTGGAATGGTAAGGCTGAACCTAACGTCTTCCTCGTATCCATCGTCTATACACTGTAGATAGTAAATTCGTGGCGACGAGGACACTATAGACAGAGTGAGGGGTAGTTGGAATAATAAATTCGTACCCTGATGGCGACGGGGACAGGAGACGAGAAGGCCTCGACAGTGTACACCGGGCCTAGTGAGCCTCAGCCCGTGCCTAGGCCTAGCCCGCCCCACCTTGGCCTGGCCTAGGGGCTGAAATCGGCCAAGGCAGCGGACGCACGCAGGGGAGCCGGTCCGCTCCACCTTGGGCGGCTCCTGCTGGGTGCAGCCGCGGCGGCGGCGGCGGCCGTGAAGGCGAGGGCCGGCGGCTGGGAGGAGGTTGGGGTGGCGAGGCGGGTGAGAGCAGTAGAGTAGGGGAGGGGAGGGGAGGGAAGGAGGGAGAGGTGGGGGGCGGCGGCGGCGGCCGGCTGTCGGTCATGGCGCGGCAGCGGCGGCGGCCTACCGGCGGCGGCAGCAGCTGGGGAAGGGAGAGAGAGGAGAGAAAGAAAGAAAACCCTAGACAAATGATACCATGCTAAGGAATGATTGGATTGATCCCAAACCTACAAGGGTGGTGAAATAGTCTAATGTATATGGACCTTATCTATGGGCCTAATACATGCCTAATACATGGGCTAGTATATACATACTCCAATAGTTCGCAAGGCCAAGAAGACTGGATAGGAAAAATAGCTCACTGGAAGTAGTGTTCACCCATTTAAGGCTAGTTTGGCAACCACATTTCCCAGGCATTTTTATTTTTCCAAAGAAAAATGAACTATTTTTCTCTTAATTTTTCAATTTTTTTTTTGTAAAAATGGGGTTAAATGGGTTGCCAAACTAGCTGCAGAAGTTATCCTCAAAATCTTTGGACTCAAGGTACATATGACAGTTTGATACTTCCTCTTTACATTATGTTAACTAAAAAGTACCGTATATTAATGATCTGAGGGAGTATTTATTTTTTACCGGCGGAACAATGGTTGATCATGTGATACGCGCAAAACCCTTGGTACTACCTGACAAATTTATACCAGAAAAAAAAGGTAACTGAAATCCGTCTGCAAAATTTTATATATGGTGTAACCACGGTAACACAGACCCAACGTCTCAGCTACATGTTAACAAGGGAGACCATGGGCCCAGACTGGTGGCAGTGCCCATTATCTCTTGTTTATTTAAAGCTACCCGCAATGAGGTTTTTCAAAGGAGTTCTCCAAAACACCACAGTGTCAGACACTGTTTTGCACTGACACTGTAGTTGACATGACGCACAGAATGGAATGAAATTTGAGAAAAATGGATGAAGAGTCCCATTGTGGATAGCCTCCTAAAAGGATTTCTAAAACACTGTTTAGCACTGTTTAACATAAATGCTGTACGGTAGATAGAGAGAGGTAGTTGGAACAGTGATAGGGAGTGGAATTTGAGGAAGCCCACAATGGATAGCCTAAGAGCATGTAGATTGTTCAGTTTTTGAGCCATGGGCCACAACATTCAATCTGGATTTCTTGTTTCTGAAGCATTCCAACTTGCGAATCAAAACAGGCAGCTGGAGCTATCTTCCATCGTAAGATATACAACCGTATCGTTCTCCAACATGATTGGTCCAGTTGAGCAGGTAGAGTTTTGTGGACATCCTGTTGTCTTCATCGCCCCTAGTGGCTACGGGCCTCCAGAAGTAAGTCTCTCAAGAATCTAATCATGGAATTAATAAATGCAATAACATGTTACATCATCAAATCTCAAAGAAACATCGGTTGCTAAAAAACAGCATTGCTAGGATAAGTTGATTGACAAGCATATATTCATGGGCATCTAAATGTGAATAAATTCTTACTCTTCGTAAAGGTATCTATGCACAAATATGTGCTGCTGTGAAGTAACAGATGATCATTTAGAAGAAATAAGTGTATTTAAAAACCATCCACCTGGTTACTTGTTTATGTTAATGTCTAAAATAAATCAAAGCTAAATTTGTATCTTTCTTTTGTTTATGCAGGCCTTGACCCTGAATTTTCAAAGTTATGTTAACACTATGATGGTAAATCTAGCAGTAGACGAGGCACAGTTTCCAGATGTTCATGACCTACTAGAAGACTTTGTTGAATCCCTCAAGCTAATTAGAGGTGCAGCTTCAAACCTTGTGGAAAAACACAGGAATGATTAAGGGACAATTCGACCAGTGCTTCCTTTCATGCCTCTCCAAATAATGATTGTAGAGCTAAATGCTACTGCAAAAATTTATTTGTAATTTTATATTACCATGTACAACCTCCAACCTTGGATGTTTGTCGCTGGCTAGCTCATTTTTGAGCTACTGAGCGTCAAACAAATAAAAATCAGAGGGAGTATAACTTAAACTCAACCAAACTGATGAAAATTGTGGAGCGGGTTGAGCTAAGGATTTTATGAAGAAAACAGGCATCATTTACTTTGGAACATCAAGTTGTAATAGTGAATGGTTATTTAGTATGCTTCATTTTTCGCTCACCGTTTGTGACGCACCAAATAGGAGAGCGACTAGAGTATTACTCATCTTCCTCAAAGTCCATAAGAAAATCAGTTAGGTTCTCAGAATCATCAATGGCTTCTTTTAGTGACATTTCACCTTTCTTTGATTTTTCCTGCAAGGCAAAAGGAACAAGCATAATGTTTTGGTACAAGCAATTTAGTATATCCATCAGGATACTGTGAAAAAGGAGCAATTTCAGGCATGGGGCCACATGTTACCAAATCTCCACATTTCTAACCATATAATCAATCACAATCACAATTTTTTCATGTATTGACAAAGCATAGACTACCAACAAAGTGGCAGGTTGCTGTATTGGCAATTGTTAGAAGACTCCTGCATTTTTTTATTACCAGAAAACATAATACTCACACCGTTTCAATCTATAGGTAAGTCAAAACTCTAACTTTGACGAGTTTTTAGGTCAATATATTAAAATAATAGCATTAGAATAACAAATAAATGAACTATCAAGACATTCCATGGTGGATTTAACAAAACTAATTTGATGTTTTAGACATTGATGCATTTTTCTATAAGCTTTGTCAAAGTTAGAGAAGTTTGACTTCAGACAAAACTCAATTAACCTATAATCTAGAACAGGAGTACAAACTATGTACCTTTGGTTTTTCAGCCTGTCCAGTAGACTTTAGAACACTCCAGTTCTGGTTCGCTTTCTGTTCTACTTCCTCGGCATCATCCCCATCATCTTCCCCATCCTATGATAAAGAAAAATATTTTAAAGAAGTAATAGATTCTCAAATAGGATTAGTTCTGTTACATATCATCTGATGACCCACTTTCTTCTTTTGGCAATGGCCCACTATTTTAGTGCTACAACGCCATGAGAAAGGCCAAATTTAACCTCCCATGGTGAGGAAGATTCCCTTACTATTTGCGATGCAAAAACTATGCTATAAGCCTATAACCAGTAAATGTACATAAGGCCAAATTTAACCTCCCATGATGAGGAAGATTCCCTTACTATTTGCGATGCAAAAACTATGCTATAAGCCTATAACCAGTAAATGTACATGGATGGTGGTAAGATACCTCTAGTGACTCAGGCTGTGCAGCAGCTTTGTTGACATCCTCGTCCTCATCATCACTGTCTTCATTGTACTGTTCCAAAGTAGAAAACATAGTAAAACCAGCAGTACTTTAAAGGCACAAGCTATTATTACACCTTACAGAATTCACAAGCCATTTGCAGTACAAATGGCTTGAGAAGCTTTGACAAACATTTAGAATAGACACTTACAGAATGCTCTCCTATATCAACAGCAGTTGCCATAGGATCTTTGACTTCAGGAATATACTGCCATCATAAAATAGATATGTGAAGTAGCATTAGCCTACTTGCATACTTATCAGTTGAAAATGGACAGTTTATGGAAGATACAGTTATGTCTTGATTGACATCCTCTCGCTCTTCATTCAGACGTGCATATAGCTCTTCCTTTGTGATCATTATCCCATGCTGAGAGAGGGAGAGAGATCAAATCAGAATAATGACTCATGTTAAACACCCAGGATTGACTTCTTTTTTCTTGATATCATAGTACTAAATACACTTAAAAGCAAAGGTCGTACTTATGGTTATGACTTATGCCTTTGCCAAATGATAACCTTACAAACATGGATCTGGTAGACCTTAAATAGCAAAACCAAAATAATATGAGTTCAGCAGAAGTGGAATTCAATACCTCCATCAGGTAAGGTACAACTTCAGGGGTAGGCTCGTGAAACTCTGGACCTCTATAGTCAATCACTTCTTCGGGATCCTGAACATAATTAATTGTTGGATAGACAGGATCACCACCCCAAACTGCAGATTAGAACATGAAAATTAAGTCGATATTAATATATTGTAGTAAGCAAACCTTCTATTCAAAACATCTGTTCTTTCAATTTGTCAGAGTGGAATAACTTCAATGTGTCCACATTTAACTATAAATAAAACTCTGAACGATACTATTACTAACCCATGCTACCCAAATGTTATGCTGTTATATGTAAGAAACAGGAGCAGAGTAACTAAACGAATTGACACTCAAATCAGAGGATAGGATTATATAAATCACCAGAAGTTTCTGCAATGAAGACATACAATAATCTTTGATATTTAGCTTCTCACAGTGTTATGTAAACATTCCTAGTAATTTGCTGTCCACACAGTATATCATACTAAAACAGAGCATCTCTTTGGAGGGTTGGAACAAAGAAGTTAATGTAAGACTAAGACAAAAAACACATGATGACATGATTATCCAGCAGCAACCAAAAAAACTTTAAAGACATCCACAAGACACAAAAAGGAGTGTTAGCAAAGAAATACTCTGTTTGATCTGGTTTTCCCTCATCCTCATAGCCAAAGGATCTCGCTGAATACGCACATCGGTGCCCATCATGATACGATATTCCCCAGCAGTCTGGTGTTGAAACATTTTTATAAGTTGAGCATTCTCATCTTCGCCAGTTTCCTCAAAGTGCTTCTGTATGGCTTCACGTGATGTATCCTTGTTTTTATAAGCTTCGACCCATTCTGAGTAGTATGCTATCGGTCCTATTTCTTCTAATCTCCTTTGCTCTGCTTCTAACCTGTTTTTATTGCATAACAAATGCAAAAGATGTCAACATTAACAAGCAAGAAAGCCTGGATAAATCACAGAAAAATGCTCATCAGCATCTTTCTGGTCCAGTACCTAAGAATGTGGTACACAAGTACACAACATGTGTGTATAAGGAAATTAGGCATACTAAGTCTGCCTCCACATCTTTGTAATATTTTCTATAACTCAAAGAAGGTGCAAATTCAGTAGCAATTAAATAAATGTTGGAAAGCTTATATGAGAGACCATGCATGAGTGTAGTTGGTACCACCAACTCAACTGCTATGAAGGAAATTAGCATTAGAAACAAGTGTTCGCAAGTATTCTAAAATTATCCAATAAAACATACTACATAAACTTATACGATCAAATAATTGCAGTAGCATTCAGTGGCTGTAAGTCAACCTTTCCTCTTTGTACAAATGTCTTCTTGTCTTTGCAAGAGCAGCTTCTGTCCGTGTAGGATGATCCCCAAAAATCTTAATTTGCCCAGTCTCCGCCATTGCCTTTGCAAAAACCTAAAATGGCAGGGCAAACAATCCTGATCAAAGCTCTACTCTGCTATGGAAACCAATCAAGATAAAGAAGAAAAGTCCAAAGACTCAACCTGTCATGGAATATGAACAAGCCAAACCCTGCATGATGGTATACATGCATGGATGCCAATGCCATAAGCACAAGCGTCAATCTTACATCTATGACATTCTTCTCATGTTCACATTACACATTAGAAAACCATAGGATAATTGACAACATGGTCGCTAGCATTTGACATCAATTAGCATCTAGCACTACAAATTCCATATACCTGGCTAGCTTCTTAGCAAAGATAGAAAAAAGAAATGACACTGAAAGATCATAGGGACTTATTCTGCCTGGCATCTACTCTATCTCAACTCTGAATGAGGCAGAAGTACTAGCAAGTACCATGCTAAATACTCGAAATAGTACAGCTGCCGGAGTACATTATATTGCAGTACCTTACCATGTCGAGAATTGATGAACAACCTCAATACAAGGAAACATCACTGCCTGACATTTATAAATTGCATTGCATCAAGTGAGGAACTAACCGTGTCAACATCTGGACGCCTCCTCTGCCATCTTGACCACATTTCCTCCTCCTGAGACTTCCTCCTCCAGTTCCACCAGAGCTCTTCGCTGGTTTTCGGCTCCCCTAATGACATTGCCTTCGCCGGGTCAATGAACGGGTGTGGCCGCCCCATCATCTTGTCCATGTCATACTCACTCAACTCTTCTTCCTCTGGTGTCTCATAAATGACAAACTCATCCACAGAATCCTTTGGCTCCTCCGGCGCATCGTCCCCTGAGTCTACAATGGCCACAGTAGGCTCGCCATCATCCTTGCCGTCATCAGTTGGCGCACCCTCCGTTCCTGACGCTGACGTCACCTGCCCCTTGTACCCTCTCCTCCTGCTCCCCGGCTTCGCGCCAAGCGACGGTGCCCCAGCCGACTCCCCAACCGGGGCAGGGGCACGTGCGGCGCGCACGCGGGCTGCGGTGCCCTCCGGCCAGTATTCCTTCCCGGGTATGCTCGCCCGAGCGCCTGACGCCGGCTCGAGCTGGCCGGACGTGGAGTCGAAGTAGCTGGAGTACGGTGGTGGTTCGATCTTCGACGGGTCGAAATGGAGCGAGTCGTCCTTGACGCACTTGATCCTGCCACGCCGCGTGCCCAGGAACAGCATCCTCCTCCGGTGAGGCAAACCAGCGAATACCTTCTGTGCGTGCACGCGCCGAGATGACCTCCGGTCAGGCGCGGAGGCCAAAATTATGAAGCAAAATTGAACTCTACGAGGCCGTTCAGGCAGTTACCGAGGACTTGCAGGTGCGAGGAGGAGCAGGCGCCGAGACGGGGCCGGCCGCGGCCGTCGGCGACATGCCTGCGCAGTTTCAGCAGAGAGCGGTTCTGATGAGCGACGACACGGTTGTGCGCGCGGAATAACGAAGGATGAAAATGGGGTCACAGCTGGAGGCTACCTGGGAAGAGCCGCCAAGGATGGGAGCAGGACGCCATGCTTGCGGTAGGCGTCGCCGCGTTAGCGCGTAGGCGCGGGCGAGGGTGAGGTGGGCGTGGGAGCCGAGCGGCAAGGTTTTGGTTGGGGCTTTGGAGGTTGCCGAGTTCAGGATAACGAGAAGGAAGAAACCATGTGAGAAGAAGTTATCGAGTACAGTAGCACAGTAGCTTTGAACATCAACTTTTTTCTATCAAAAGAACTGATCATTTGCATAGGGAAAATGTGTGTAATTATAGCATTGTAAATTTACCTATATATGACAAGACAATTGTCATAATGTACACTCCTACTGTTTTAAAACATTTATCGCCATTTGTTTTCTCTACCACTTTGATCATTTTATCTTATTTATTAAAAATTATAAGTGACTGTTTATTTTTTATTGTGATATTTTCATCGTTAAAAATAGTTTGAGTATGACTTTCAAACATTAATCGTCATTAACTTTTCTACAACTTTAATTATGTTTATCTTATTTAAGGATTACAGGTGTTTTTTTTTTTTGCGATTCTTCATCATTAAAAATGGTTTGAGTATAACTTATATTTCCATAAAAAATAAAGAAGTATGGTAAAACTGATTTCTTAAAAGGGAACGCCGCCTTTTATAACAAAGAAAAAAATAAAAAAGGAGGCAAGCTCAAATCATCTGATGTAGATGACATGTGACGACCCATGTTGTCACGGAGTGTTTCATCAACAAAGAAAAAGTAAAATGTTGTCACGGAGCGTTTCATCAACAAAGAAAAAAAATAAAAAAAGGGCAAGCTCAAGCGTGCTCAAATCATCTGATGCAGATGACATGTGACGACCCATGTTGTCACGGAGCGTTTCATCATCACTTGCCACAAGAAATTTATCGCCATTTGTTTTCTCTACCACTTTGATCATTTTATCTTATTTATTAAAAATTATAAGTGACTGTTTATTTTTTATTGTGATATTTTCATCGTTAAAAATAGTTTGAGTATGACTTTCGAACATTAATCGTCATTAACTTTTCTACAACTTTAATTATGTTTATCTTATTTAAGGATTACACGTGTTTTTTTTTTTTTGCGATTCTTCATCATTAAAAATGGTTTGAGTATAACTTATATTTCCATAAAAAATAAAGGAGTATGGTAAAACTGATTTCTTGGAACGCCGCCTTTTATAACAAAGAAAAAAAATAAAAAAGTATGACTTTCGAACATTAATCGTCATTAACTTTTCTACAACTTTAATTATGTTTATCTTATTTAAGGATTACACGTGTTTTTTTTTGCGATTCTTCATCATTAAAAATGGTTTGAGTATAACTTATATTTCCATAAAAATAAAAGAGTATGGTAAAACTGATTTCTTGGAACGCCGCCTTTTATAACAAAGAAAAAAATAAAAAAGGAGGCTAGCTCAAATCATCTGATGCAGATGACATGTGACGACCCATGTTGTCACGGAGCGTTTCATCATCACTTGCCACAAGAAATTTTGGGGTGAGAGAGGCTCGAACTCTCGACCTCAGGATAACTCAATAAGCTATGAGACCTACGCGCTAGCCAACTGCGCCACCACCCCGTTGTGATGATTTAGGAAATGTAATTTACTTAACAATGATGTCCATCTTTCGACGGCTAGCGCCGACTTTGGGCAACTGTCATGTTAGGATATCCAAGCAATTTTGGTGTCTTTCACACTTAAATGTTGCGATCCTGTCCTTTTGTACTCCGTGGTTAGTGCTAACAAAGGAGTAGTTAGCACGTTGCACGCTTTCCTTCGTTGAACTGATGCTGCTCTACGTCCACAGAAGGAATCTACAGGAGATTAGAGAGGTGCTCAGGGGCCTGAATACATCATTCAGTAAATCAAGCGTCACTAAAATGGGAACACTGTGTTGCAAAATGATTTCTCGTTCATGGCAGCATCTGGTTCTGGTAATACATTCTCTTTACAGTTACTAGTTAATCACTCACCTACTTACATCAACATGCTTCAGAATGTACATACCACAACCAACAAAAAATTCTCTAGTCAAGGTAAGCTCCACCTCCATGCAATCAAGGCGTCACTGCATATGTTGGATCAGTCAGGCCCCCATTGCATCACTCATCAGATCAGCCCGTCAGTCATCAGGAACTGTATACAGCCTTGGAGATCACCGAGAAGGGGATGATCGCCTGGTGGCCTTTGTCACCGTAAAACCCAACGTTCCCAAAGCTCGCGGTGGAGCTGTTCATGGCGGCGTTCACTATGAAGGTCACGGGCTGTTTCTGCCCGCTCCGAATAAAGAACTGTGTCGGCACAACAGAGACCGCAGTTCCATAAGGAGCACTGTAACTGACCTTGTAGCTCTCGTCGGCAGCTACATTGGTCACAGTTCTCGTTATTGTTCTTGTCTGGTTGAGCACAGCTATGGTGATTGAGGGTAGGTTTAAATCTGATCCCATCATGGTGGAGGCCCCACAGTTGCTGCCGGTGTAGTTCATCACGACTGGGCCAGACCCGTTTATGCCACAAAGGAAGGAGAAGAAATCATCGTAACCTGTAAGAATATTTCACACATTACCTTATAGATAAGTCTGACTACATAAAGGTGCATATTTTCATAAACAAAACAGAGATAACAGTAGAACTGGTACATATTTTCATAAACAAAACAGAGATAACAGTAGAACTTACTGCAATCAAATATGAGCCCCGGGTCTAAAGCAGCGGTAGCATTGACAAAGCCATTCCCCATGTCAAAAGCTGTTGCTGGAGATTGTGTTGAGTCTGGATTGCTGTATGTTCGCTGTGCCATGATTGGTTTCCCTTGCCTGTCACTAAGAGTTGTAGTCGTAGACAATGCAGAAGCTATAGCTGCAGGGCTAAAAGAAGGAAACTTCTGCTTGATTAGAGCAGCAAGACCAGCAACGTGGGGTGCAGCCATACTTGTGCCAGAGAGCATTGCGAAACTTTCACCTATAAAGAAAGATTTCAAGAGATTTTATCAATGAAGCAAAAGCTATCATCCTGAACTCTAATGCAAAGGCAACTTCCTATTAAGAGTTTTCATGAAAGAATTGTACAGTGCCTGCACAATCTTTTTTTGGTAGGTGGGTGAGAAAAAAGTAAGGCGGCAGCAATGATCCACTAATCATGTTTTTAATGTTTACTAAATTAACCAGCCAAGATATGCAATGCTTTCTTTCAACATTACAGGTAATATTCTTCGTCTAAAAAAGGTGCCATTTTAACAAGGTTAGGACATAGACTGATCAGATCTTTCCATGTTGGCATAATTCACACATCTATTTAGTATTTACACAAGTTTCATGAAACGTCTGGAAACAGAGAAAATAATGAAAATAAGTTGTCCAATTACCAGCAAATTCAGCTGAATCCAACCCAAGCGAACTCCAAGCACCCCATATGGAACTTCCCGGTGCTACCAGATTTGGTTTCAAGATGTCAGCATTCAACAGTGAGTTGTCCTCAGGGTCCGGGCCCCTAGCAGAATAGAACATAACTTTCGGTGCAGAATTTCCATAATTTGGATTTAGACCTCCTAATATTTTAGCAACTCCACCAAAGCTGACAACTTGGCCTGATGTCTCATCTCTCACAAGCGAGTCATTGTAGTAACTGAGAAATACCTACAATGTTGTTTTACAACTAGTCAGCACAGGAAAAGCATTGCACCTACAAGTTTTTTGTTGAGAAACAGTAAGTTTACATCAAGAACAGGGGTGTTTGGTTTGAGGAATGGGATGGTCCATCATCTTCTCACTCCCTATATTTTTGTTTGGTTTAGGGAATGGATGAATTTGTTGATTCATCACCCATAAACACCTCATCTCTCACAGGTTCATGACTAGATAATAAGGAATGTGTCCATCCTACCAAAATTCGTAGGATGATATCATGATGGACCATTCCATTCTAGATGAAGAAATTTCACAGACTAAACATCCAATAGTGATTGTGCGTCAGCTACCAGCTTCTATTTATGTCAACTTAAACCATATGTCAGTCCACATAAAGAGCAAAATATGAAAACACAAGTAGACAATAAATCAGAGATTTGAACAAGGTTTGAACAAAAGTGGACAACATTCAAGAAACTGGGTAAGATTGATGACTAGGCTGGGCCAATCTAATCACAGAAAGGGAAAAAAAAGATAAGACTAATAACTAATTGGGCTGCAGCATTAGCTCTTGGCTGCCTTACCTTAGAGTCATCAGCCGATGGTATTATAAGTCCAGGTATGCGCATTGGAGTTGGGTTCAGCTGGAACCCAAGAACGAACGGGTCTAAATAGAATATAACTCCAGCAGCGCTGACATTTTCGGCTGTATCTAAAGCTTGCTTCACAGAAGAAAGACCAAGCACAAATCTTATAGAATAGCTGCACACTAGTATTTTTCCTCTTATCAAATCTGCATCTAGGCGACTTGAATCTTGGCACTCCCCCAGGGACAGTTCAGTAGGGCTGGCTGTATTATTTTTCAGTGCATGAGGTGCAGCAACTAGAGTGTACATGCCGTCACCGTCCGTTCCAGCTGTATTTACAATTAACTAACATAGGTTACAATTTTATTATGGTAATTACAATCATATAGAAAATTGTTTCAGAGGAACTTACAAGCAAGACCAACTCCTTGAATGGTCAAATTGTTGCCAAGTACAATGCAGTTGCTGTATACCCTGTCATGGGCAGAAGCTCCTACAGTAAATATCCAAGGGCTGTAGGAAGACATGCTCTTAGGGGAAGGGCCAGTATTTCCTGCAGCTTGCACCACAAATATGCCAGCTTTTGCAGCTGACAGGAGTGCCATATCTATTGGGTTGAAAAATGTAGCGAGTCCAGGAGGCCTCCGATTAGGAGTAATGGATAAGCTGATAATGTCAACATTATCTTCAGCCGCCTGCAAATGCAACATAGGGTTATATACCAATCGTGTCAATAGGCAGGTTTCACTGTAGCATTTTGCAACGCTTCTAATGGGATGGTAGGTCCTGGTTCAGAAGATGCTGTGGAAAACTGAAATTTTCAACATAAATATTTGCCTAGAACCTGTTAAGGCTTTTAGTCAACATATTGATAAACTTGGTCATCCACATTGCTTGAACTCTAAACATAGATTGATCTCTTCCTTTTCACAGTAGTGTTATCCCATGCCTAATTAACTGCTCTTAAGATGATTATTGCTTGTACAGTTGTATTTAACATCTTCACTAAAAGGTTAAAATTTGAGATGGAACAGGTTTTGTGCTTGAACCAACAGACCATAAGCAGCTCAATGGCAGAATAATACCTGATCTATTGCAGCCACTACGTCAGCAGCAAAACCACCAAAGCTTTTGTAAAGAGCTTTATAGACAGCAATGCTGAAGAAACAAATATTATATTAATTTGGGAATCAAGATTAGATACCTTTCTAAGGCAGAGGGCAATGATCTTACTGTGCACGAGGAGCCATGCCACTTGCATTTCCAAATTGATGCCCGGCCACAACAACAGGAATTCCATGATTACCAGCAGCAATGGATGCTGTATGCCTATATGCGCAACTCTTAGAATAAGAAGAAAACAATTCTCCAGGAAGTGATACCACATGATTCCCATGGCATGCTCTTTATTTGTTTTTCAGTGCAGTTCCTTAGAACTAAGATTGCATCCAACCAAGGGACTGCTCCCACATGCAGCAATGGTTGATTGGAAGAAATAAATAACAACCAATGCAACATAATGTCATCAACCTATTGCTAACATGACCTGTTGAACATACACACAATGTCCTTATGGTTTGTGAAGAGTTAATGTACGAGGGCATGCGAAGCCTAGTATTTAGCTCTATTATTACAAATTAGGCATCCAGTCTGATAATCAAATAATGAAAAGAAATATATAACATACAAGTGTGTAACCACAAAATGTGTATGCATGTCTGCACAACTAGCCAACTAGGAGCTACAGATCCAAGTATCAGTTGCTGTAAGAGACTCGATCGCAGAATAGCAGCAGAAGGATGAATTGGTCTAAGTAGAAACTTCAAAGGTTAAGTCAGGAGCTACTTACGTCCCATGGCCATCACTATCAGATGGTGAAGCAAGATCTTGAGAAGCATTGAAGACTCCTCTAGTAATTGCAGATGCTGCAAAATGCCGAGCTCCCACAAGTTTTCTATTACAGGATCCAGATGGAAAATCATTCGTAACCTCACAAATGCCAGAGTAGTGAGCAGGTACTGGATAACTATCAGTTGACAGATCATCTGCAAAGCTAGGGTGGGTTGGATCTATCCCTGTGTCAATGAGGCCAACGACAACACCCTGACCAGCGAACTGCGGACCACCTTCTTGAACCCAGGCTCCTTGTGGCAGTCCAAGGAATTCAGGGGTATGAGTTGTTGCTGTCCTAACTGAGTAATCCAACATCACATTTGCTACTTCTTTTCTCATGGATAGCTTTTCTGCCTTTCAGTGCAAGCAGAAAACCAGTAAACTCACATCAGAGTAGGATAAATCTAAATAATCTTCTAATCATCTAATGAACTGGTAATTCCACAAATAAGAATTAATAAAACTAGTCTATCAACCTGGGCTCTCGCAAGGGTTAGAGTCTTAAATGTATTATGTGTTAGTACGGTACAATATATATAGATCTATGTTTATGCTTAGTGTTTTATAATAGCATATCTTGCTACTTTAGATGTATGCTTGATTAATAATTATGTAATCTTTGATAAGATTGCAAAATTAGATAGTTTTAATATATATTTGAGAGTTTATTTTCATTACATTATCGGTCATAATAGCAAAAGTGAACAATTTAGATATAAATTAGAGGGGCTATTTGGTATTATCTATCTTAATAGCAAATATGAGCAATTAGATATAAATTTAGAGTGTCGTTTTATTTTTTTTCATAGTGGCAAAGTGGATAATTAATATGTAGTTTTTTGTGTCACTTAATATTGTTTTCATAATGGCAGATGTGGGTAATTACATAGAAAACAAATCTAATGTCTATTAAGATTCCAATATGCTAATTGACGATCGGATGTTTGTGATTATTGTGAGAATTTCTATGATTTTATTTTTTTCAGCGCATCTTGTGAGGATAAATAAGGAGGCTCCAAAAGGAGTTTCTAATTAGTAACAATAAGATTAGGCACAAAATATCTGTTGCATAGAAAGGTTTCTAGTATGTTTATGAAAAAAGTTACGGGATCGTTTAGTAGGGTAAATTTGTAAATGAAAAAATATCTAACAAAAAATTGAGTATAAATTTGAAATTGGAAAAAATATGTCAAAAAAAGAAGAAATTTGCCTTCGTTGCGATTTGAACTCAAAACCTTTCATAATGGAATAGGTGGGTAATTAATTAGAAAACAGATCTAATGGCTATTAATATTCCAATTTGTCAATTGATGGTCGGATGTTTATGATTGTTGTGAGAATTTCTAGGATTTTTTCTTTTTTCTTGGTGCGTCTCGTGAGGATTAACGCGGAGGCTCCAAAAGGAGCCTCTAATTAGTAATATTAAGATGGTCAAAAAATACATGGAAGGAGCAAACACAATTTGTAGGAAACCACAAATAAAAATGTCTTTAAGCATAAAAATGGCATCTACCAGTGTAACATCGCAAATATTATAAACTATCCAGATTTCCGTAAATATCCCTATTTTCATCATCTTAATGCAGGATCCAATAATCTAAAATACATAAACCCCTTAATGCTTAGTCTCATAAGTTTTCTCCACCAAATAAATAGGCTGCTTTTGAACTTTTCTACTTTCTAGTGGCATGTTCTCGCCTGTTTACTGGAGTATCAATTAATCCAAATTAAATACAAGATGTAGGATACCTGCAGAGGAGTGATGACAACAGCAAAACCATTAATCAAGTAGCGGTAGCTGTACAGCTTTATGTAGTGCTCTCCTCTTAGCGTCCTCTTCAATAGTGAATTTTGAAGGCGAACAATGAATGAGCCATAATTCATAGGTTTGGTTGAACCATGTCTGCATCACCATAGTTAGTATTAGCAGAGTAAAGCGCATCCAAGAGCCAAGACATGCCACACCTTCTTAGGGAAATGCAAAAATTGAAAGACATGCTTTCCTTAATGGCAAACGAACGAATAGGCCAAAGGGGAGACATTCCTCGTTTCCATCCAAGTACACCAATTTTGTCCATGGATGCTATAGACAAGGAACACATATAACGCATGTATAAACAGACACCAGGAAAGCAATAAATGATCATTATCTCAGAAAAAGTTGAATGGTGAAAATGCTGGCTAGTATTTCTTCATCAATTCTATCAAGAGAAACATGCAGCAGGGGCCATAAATCATCGGAATAAATAACGAAAGTTCCAACTTGGAACAAGGTACAGCTTTTGTTCTAGACTGCATAGCCGCATATGATGATACCATGAAAAGGAGAAACTGTATCAACGGCAGCCTAGGTGAATCTGTTCTGATCGGACAAATTTACAGCAGCCCATATATCGTTCACGCGGTAAAAATAGGCTAACTAACGCCCAGCACTTTATTTTATAGCAGCCAAAAAGCTGTCAGCAGATTAAGAATATGTGCGCTGGAGCAGCAAAATCATCTCAACTAAACAGCGCATCATAAATGCTCCAGGGGAAAAAGGAAAGGGACTAAACTGAATCATAGGACCGACAAATTGCAAACCATATGATGCAAGTATATAATGTCTAGAATAAAAAACAATCAGTAAAGTTGATTAAAAAAACTGTTGCTCACCTCGGCGTCCTGAGTACGCTGGTGGCCGGGGTGTCCCCTGCTCCTCCCCCGCCGCCGCCACCGACGGTATTGGCAGTCGTGCTGCTCCCGAGCTTCTCCAAGGTAAGGCGCCTGTGGAACACCGGCGCCTGCTTCATTGTGACAATGTACACCGCGGTGCCGTCCTCGAAAGCGTGGACGCCGGCGCCGCCCGCCAACGCCCCAAGAACCACCACCGCGTACAGGAATGCTGCGGCGGGCGCCCGGCGCTCCTCCCTCCGCGCCACCCCCATTCCGTCGAAGTTCCTCGCCGCTCAGCGCTCACCCTCGCTAGGCAGAAGCACCAAGAACCACCAAGAAAGAAACAGAGGCTAGTTCAGCCCACCGCCCATGTGCGCGAGCGAAAGGCCGGAGCGCTACCGGGATTGCAGGCGGCACATTAATGGCGATGAAAAGAGTCAAGTGCGCCGCCCAGGGAGGACTGGCAAGAGTGCGACTTTGCGAGGCTACAGAAGAAAGGGACGATGCAGCAAGAAGAGGGGGGAGATATAGCAGCAATGCTCCCCCATAAAACCCCCTTCTCGTGTCGAAACGCAAACCCCTCTTCAGTCTTCCGCGTGTAGCAGGGTCGGACCGGGCAGAGCCATCAGACGGCCAGTGCAGCAATGTGTATGTACGCTCAGCTCGGTTGCTCTTGCTCACACGCTACGGTTGCCGCGTGCTACTGTGCTGTTCTCAGTGCGGCCACTGTTGTTGTGTGGGAGTGTGGAGCTACTATAACACATTGGAGTATTTTTTTACAAGGGTTGCGGGGTTGCGGCCACGGTTTGGGTGTCTGCTTCTGCGGCTCTCTTTCTGTGTGTTGGCAAGAAGCCGGAAGCATTCACAAATCACAACATTTGTAAATTATAACTGAGGTTAACCCGGCAGTGCACTGTCGAAAAAGCAAGGCATGTTGGAAACACGGTTCCCCAAAAACATGATTTTAGAACACCACTATTTGTAAATTATAACTGATGAAGTGTTAACTAGGAGTATATCATAACACACTATAGCCAGCACTACCATAAAAACTTTGGATTAGAGTGGTAAAAAATACCGTAGTATTTTGGTGAGCAACCAAGCTATTATTTTCAAATCATAGTTTTCTAATAAGCAACCAAACATCTTACAGTGTTGAATACCATAATATTCTCATGTATTATTATATTACATTGAAACCATAAAAATTATGTACATTCTTTTTTTTTTTTTACTTTCGTTGCTATTTTGGAGTCTCCTGTCTAGATTCAACGGACCATGCGTACATATCTATATGTACGTTTTAGACGGTCAATTAAACATTTCAGCGAAGCATACATGTGCATATATCAGAGAGTGCAAATCACAGAGAATGAAAAGTGCATTTTGCGCTGCTGGTGAAAACAACATTTAGTCTTTCCTCTCTCATTTTCTCAGCGCACATCAACCAACTGGTAGCTACGTAACCACGCTAACTGATGTAAACATGCATTTTGCATGAACCAGTAGATATTACGGTAGGTTGTGGATGTAGATATGCATAAGGTGATATGGATATGGATGTGTGAACAGGACCGTTAAAATAGGTAAGTGTGGTCTGCTGGAAATGGTTAGGATTGCTTGTTCTTTTTTTTTTTTTTACTATCAACTGTACGTAAGGTATATTTTTTTCTAGCATTTGTACTGCTCCCGGTCTGGGACATATTATTGAGAACAATAAAAGATGCATTTACTCTTGAGTTAATCATGCGGAGTCTGCTGCATTGCTAGGATAACATATATTAATTTCTGGATGGAGGGTGTACCGAGTAGGTGAACAGATCGAGTTCTAGTTGTCAAACTAGCCATGCCGCCATTGAAATCGTATGATTGGTCCGGTTCAAATGATACGGGTTTCACTTGATCATTTGAAATCGTATGATTGGTCCGGAGTACAGTATAACAGTAGTTAAAGGTTGCACTGCTGCAGCTCGTTCCTTAATCAGCATGGGAATGAACACCAAACGGCCGACCCTCGTTCTGCGAAAATACGGATTTTCCTGGAGGTGGAAGTGGAATTATACAGTTTTGATTTCTACGGACGGAGTACCTCAGTACTGGTACCACGAGATGCAAGTGGTGAACGATGAGTAGTAGTTATTTTTCTTTTCTAAGAATCAATATTTTGAATTAATCGACTGCAATATAATGTACTAAAAAAGGTGAGTATATGATCAGTGAGCAGGCACCAAATAAACCACTACTAGAAAAACGGGTGCAAAATAAAGCGCCAGCAAAAAAAGTAGGTTGATGATTGTATTGCTTTCTTTTCTCCCCTTTTGGAATATAACAAGCATTAATCCACCGCCACTTTTAGAAATATCTTAAGTTTGGCATTGATTCTTTTAAGCAACTATGCAGATGGCACAGAAATAGCGTGCTATCAAAGTTGCAAGCTGCTCTAGTACGTTTCCAGCTGAAACTGAAGTTATATTTCCTCCTCCCTAATATATAATCAGGGAGAAGTCTTCGAACAAAGACCCGACTCTACCCGTAATGTTTAAGCATATGCTCACTAGTACGGGTGAGCTGATATGTAATGTTCGTAAAATGTTTTAGCTGCATGAACAGACGGTTCCCTGCAGGAACACCACTAGAAACTGCAACCATATGGGATCACGGGAGTTTGGGGCATTGGTCCCAGTTTTCCATCCATCTTTTTCCCCCGGCCCTTTGAGCTTTGGAGAGCACAAGACCGAGCGTGTCCATTTCATAATGCCACTTTGACTGCACTTTCTCGGGAAACAGAATTGCTCCTGCTCCACCTCCTCCACCTCCACCGAGCAGCAGTATAAAAATCTCCAGCAGTCGCCGGCACTCCGGCAGTGCATGCTCTCGCTTTCACTCTCATCACATGGATCCTCCGTTCCAAAGGTGGACACATCCAATGATCATTGGGGACTACCAAAAGTTTCATGGATCCAAAGCAGAAAACGGAAACCCTAAAATCAAGGCGCCACCTGACTGAGAGGACACTCTCTGACTCTCGCTGAAGAACCAGGCGAAATTTACTAGTAGTAACATTATATTTTCGAGGAAAATGTGGGGTGGGGACTTTGGACATTTGAAAAACAAATTTGGAATGGAATTAGTTTCTAGAAGAAAGTGGCGTCTTTTCTTTTTGCCCACGAGACTTTTATGAGCAGGAGTACGTCTCTTCTTTCCTGAAGATTGAACGATATATTATAGACACTGCTGCTGCTGCAAGCACAATGTCAGATCACTGATGGTGACCTAATGACCCGGCGACTCAGTCGCTCCCCGGGCCGTTGCTCAGGCAGGCTGCATCGTGTCAAGAAGATAAAAACTTAACTGAAGGAAAGCGAGGTGGGCATCAAGCTGGTCGTAGCCCGCTCGATCGGTGCGTGTGGTCCTAATAACCTCTGATTAATTGGTACAGCAGCTTGAAAAGCACAACGCCTGACATGGCTCACTTTATTTGGATGCTTTTGGTTTCTGTCTCCTCTGCCTTTTTAATTTCCTTGCCCGGGCCACCGCTCCGCTAGGGCTCCGCTCGCCGGAGAAGACGAACAGCGGCACAGCGCCAAAGTGTTCATGGCGCACCCGACACTGGCAATGACCGCCGCCGGCGGCGTCGAGGATGCGTTTGTGAGTGGAGGACGAACGTGGGGAGGCCGCGCTGGCGTCAAAGGAACGGCGTGCCGGAGCGGAAAGGGGAAAGGGTGGCGATGCATGGATCATTGCGTGGACTCGGCGGCTAAAGCCTCGCTCGTAATCATGCATGCCCGACCGGCAAGTGTTCATGGCGTGAATCGTGCAGCAGCCCTGCCCCGACGTGACCTGGCCTCGGCTCGGATAACTTTTTTGTTTACAGGTAAAACGGCTAGATGCATGTGGCGCTCGCAAGGCGCTGCTTGCTGTAAAGGCTGAATCCAACCGCACCTTGGTCCTCCCATCCTTCGTCACTGTTCCAGTTACTTTTCTCTTTATATACCATCACTATTACAAGTATCTTTCTTTTTGTCTATAGTGCTGTAATAGTACCGCATTTAATTTTACAGTCACTGCTGGTTTAACAAGGTGACCAGACAGCGGACACAGCAAGACACATGCTAGTAGAGTTTAGTATGCTCTGATGAGTTCCGCGCAGGCACCAACCTTGCGCTGCATCCACGGGCACCGTGTGCGCGTGCGCTCGCGGCCGCAGGAGCCGGCCAGCCCGGCCGGGTAGAAAATAGAAAAAGATTCGGGGGGAGCACGGACGAAGGCGAATGATTCGGCCAGGAGGGGAAGAATGTCTCCAAATCGCGGCCTGCTAGGCTGCTAAATTCAAAAGCTTGGTTGCACAGTGCAGCAGCGCATGTGTCGTGGCAGCGTGGGTGGTGGGGGAGAGAGACCGTTAGGGCTCTGGTGGATAGCCGTTGCCCGTTGGTACGCGCCACGTTCGGATCCGATCCCACGCCGTCCCGTCCTGCAAGCACCCCGCCTCGGTGACAGCCTCCCAGGGCTCGTACGCTGCGAGCTTCTATACCAGCTAGTAGGCTGGTTGCTGCCGGCGCAACTGTGAGCAAGTACCACGATCGAGCGCCGTGCACGTGTAGGGTCCGGACAAGCGCGGCTTTGGTGGTGTCCGAGGGCCGGCAAAATCAGGCTTGCCGCGCTGCCCGTGAGCACGGGCGGCAGCAGCCTCTGCGGCACCGGACCGGCACAGGTTTTTGCCGCGGATCTTGTTGGGATCCGCTTCTGCCGCCACGGAGGGAGGGAGGAGGACGGGGCGTACGTGTGGGCCGTGCGGCGGACGCGGCTCGGCCGTACGCTGGCATGCTTGGTTGGGCCGGCGCGGCGGCGGGGTCGGATAGCCATTTCTCACGTCTCCCAGTGGGGGGAAGTGGAGGCAGACGTACGTGTCCTCGCTGCTTTTCGTACGTTCGTTCGCCTGCGGCTCGGTGCGTCTGATCTGATCACGGGCTACAGCTGATCGCGTCGTGGACCATCGGACGGGGACGGGGCCGTCCCCATGGCCATCTATGGGTGGGTAAAAATCGTGTCGTGGTCCTCTGGATTTGGAGTGTTGGGTGGGTGTGTCCTGCTAGTACGAGTAGTACTGGGTTCAGCCGTACGGCTTTGGTAGTTGAGGAGTACTTGTGTCATTATGTGGATGGCTTAAGGTCAATGACCCGATCTGCTTGTGCCTTTAATTCAACTGAAGCCTCGCTGAAAAAGAACGGCGGCCTGGTGGCTGGTGCCATTGTTTGCCGTGGCGATTTCCTTTTGTTTTTTTACTGCCGGTGTGGTTTCCAGCGTTCCCGGACAGGTTAAGAGTCTGTTTGGAGCGCGGGAATTTTTTTCTATTCCTACGTTTTTTCTGTGAAATTAAACTGTTTTCTATGAAATTTTTGTATAATTTTTATAAAATTCTTGCGTTCCAAACGGATTCTAAGACAGCAGAGCTGCGTGCTTAACGAGCGGCAAGTGACTACCGACCATTCGGGACTCACGAATCACGAGTTGGCCACACGCGGTAGCAGGTGAGCAGCAAGTTTCTAGTGCTCCCTGGGGTTTTGCGACCGGATGAAGACGACACACGGTGGACGATGGGAGGCCCGTTTTTTTACAACTAGTCAAATCATGTTTCCAGTGCATTATTTGTCAGTCAGGCGGCCAGGGCCCGAAAAGCACACCGTGACACCTTGCAATCTTACCCCCAGACAAATGCGTGATCCAGCGTACGTGACGATGCCATAGTCTGCGCTCACACCCCCTCTAATCTTGGTAGAGGTGCCACGGCCCACGGGTCGATGCGATGCTGCGCTGCGCAGTGCACACGGAGCCAAAGACCAGAGCAGTGGTAGAGCTGGAAATCCGCGTCGCGACTATGCGGGCGGTGGTACCGCTCAACTCCCATGGACACAGCGATACAGATCTGGAGCACACCGGGGAGGAACCGATGGCGGGAGCTGCATGTGCAGCAGCTATTACTGCACCCGCTATTAACTGTTTTAAAAGATTTACGCTAATTAAAATAGTCCAGCTATAGTCTTTTCAGTTACTAACCGCTAAATGGCATAATCCGCTATTTAAAACCTTGGCAGCAACGCAATGCCTCTTTTACCGGTTGTTCGCACGCCTGTCGCGCGTGGCGCGGCCAGGAGTGCCCGCTACGCTTTGCTTGCCTCCTTTTGCAAATTGCAACACAGCAACAGGATCTGATTGCTGCGGAAACGGAAATCGACTTGAACTCTGGTATTCCTCCTCGACAGGATTCTTGTTTAACAACACAACGCAGCTGCTGCGGACTGGGCACCCATCAAGATCATGAGTACTCTCGCCTTGCTTTGACTCAAACTAATCAGCTTTTATCATATTGGAATGCATGATGTGGATTTGTTCCGGCACCTTGGCATGTTTATCATGGGATATGCAGTGCAGTCATGCAGCTCATCTACTTGTCATGATTCAAGCACTTCAGTGAAGCCATAGACAAGAAGAATAAAGTGACATATCTTTTTTCTCCAGCTTTTCCTCATTCTTTTTCTTTTCCTCATTCTTTTTCTTTCTTTTTTATCAAATGATGAATAAAGCATTGTGTAATCATCCACAACACGGATACAGTTTTATACATGCTACTATACTCAGAACAGCTTTTCGTGTATATAGAAAGAAAAAGAATGGCTATCCTCGTTTTTTATCTATTCAACAGAGGCAGCTCCAGCAGACAGCAATAGCCAAAAGGAAAAGGAAAACGAGCAGGGCCTCAGCCTTCAGAAGAATCAAATGATTACGCCACTCTACTCTTGTTTTGCTGCTCCTAAGGTACAGTGTGCTAGGATCCCATGGTTTGCTTTGCAGAAAATGTTTGGTTAAGATGAGGAAGACACACTTTGGTTATTTCTGACCAGATTTTGGACAAAGAGCTCTCCTGCTCGGTAGGAAGACCGAACCTGATAAAAAACAAATGATATGCAGTAAGTTCTTGCAAGTCACTGGTATGAGTTGTGCTGCAATGTAGCTACACATTATATTTTGCCATCTATTTCAGAGTGGTGACATATTAGCTGTTTTTGTTATTTACATTTAGAGGGTAAAACTGTAGGAAAGTTAGTATGTAAGACTTACCAAGGGCCCGCTAGCAACATATCGGAAACCGATTGATTCTCCATACTCCTTCCAAAACTGGAACTTCTCAGGAGTCACATACTCTCTTACTGTTAAATGTCTTTCTGTTGGCTGTGATATCAAGTAGTTCCTATCATTAATAACAGGAAGAAGGAATGACAAGATATCTGAACTTAATCAGAAAGTGCTGCGGGTATTGAGCTAACCTGCAAGTACTGCCCCAAAGTAAGGATATCAACACCAATTGCCCGTAAGTCCATCATGGTTTGTTTCACCTCTTCATCTGTCTCTCCAAGACCAAGCATAATAGAAGACTTGGTAATCATGCCCTCTCTGCAACTTTTTGCATGCTTGAGAACTGCCAAGCTCTGATCATATCTGCAAAATGAGGCGGCAAAAGAGATATTTACATTACAATGTCAGATTCCATGATTCATCAGACAGGACTTTAGTACAAAGGTAAGCTGGTCACTGCCAGGAGAGACTAATTTAACAATTTCTGTGAGTAATGCCATCAACACTAGCATTAGCAATGAGATCAAGCGTTATATCAAATCTACTCAAATGAAACATAGCATGCCAGATGAGATCATCAAAATAGGGCCCCAAGGGCATTTTAGCTGATCAGCTATTATATATTAAAATGTTAGCTGGACATCTAAAGGAAATCAAGTTCAAGTGTTCAACTATCACAAACTGACATTAGAAAGTAACAGAACCAGTAAACTCATTAGGTTAAACTTTAAGACTTTGTTCTTAATTTTATGCTTGTAATGGGCATAATATATCTACCTGTTTATTTTCATATGTCGTGTAACACAACACATTCATGCACACTACGTTATTACTTCAGCAGCAGTGGCTTGCGACAAAGAAAAATATTTCTTACATTGCTAAATGTTGGTGGAACTGGAACACTGGATAAAGTTCAAACTCATGATTGCTTGGAAAATTTATTAACTATTAAGATGGATTGCACAAACTAAAACACATAAGCAGCCTGAATCGGGCATACTGCAAAATGCATATTTATGTTGTCGAATAGCTTAAAGTGCCAGGATCCTGCAATGAAAAGTTACAACATCTTGTCTTCCTTCGTTAGACAAGCTTCATCCAGGACTCTGGAGGGACAGGAGATGTAATGTAAGGGTAACTATGCTACTCCTGATTCCTGAATGAAGTAGAAATAAATGGAACTAGTTTTAACAAAAGAGCTCCGCTTGTATATGTAGGCACATGAAATATCTTAGGCATCCGGGGATCTTCAAAATTCATGCACATGAATTGAAGATGAGCTGTCAATCAATTTTCAAAGTTTCACTTGAGGCATTTGATGATGATCAATTGGTGACGATACACGCACCCACACGTACAAGTAGAACAGCCATACCACGACGTTTTAAAAGTATGGAACTAGCGGTTGTTTGAAATTTAATGTTTCAGAACATCCAATGGATAGTAATCTCACAGGGGTCAGTGCCACATTGAAATTTACTCCCAAGAAACAAGAAAAGTGAAAATTGAGTTAACTGCAATTTAGAGTTTAAATTTCAGACATTTTGAATAAAATCAAGACTATATACCACTGAAATGACTGAACCACATTACCCTGCCCGAGGATCCCTCACAATCTTCTGTAGACTCCTCACAGTTTCAATGTTATGCGCATAAACATCTAGACCCGAGTTTGCCAAAGACGAAACAGCCTCCAGGTCACCTCGAAAATCCGAGGTTAAGCACTCCACCAGTATCCCAGGTTTGAGCTCCTGAACAGAAAATTCATAAAACATCAGCTGGTACTTTTAACCAAATCCAAATTCAAACAAATTAAGACACATCCAAACATACGGAATAAGGCGGACCTTTAAAGCTCTCACTGTCTGTGCAAAATGGTCACTTCCACCATCAGGCAAGTCATCTCTATCAACACTGGTTAGTACAACATAATCTACTCTGGAAAGAAAAGCGTACCTCAGATTACTCATATAGTTTTACCACATAAACAGATTAACAGAATATGGCAATTAACAATTTAGCATCTACCTATAATAAAAAATGTACTGTAAAGTCTCCTTTAACATCGACAATTACAATCGCATTGCATCAATTGGTCAATCAGAATCATGAGAAGCTAATAGTTTCTACTCTGCAGATAATCAGCACGGCAGGGTTACTAGAGATTATACCCCCAGCTTGCAACAGCCAAAGCCGTATTCAGAGGCTCCAGGGGATCTGGTGGCGGCGGCTTGTTGCTGGTCTTCACAGCGCAGAATCGACACCCGCGCGTGCAGGTGTCACCAAGCACCATGATGGTGGCCGTGGCGATGCCGTCCCCTTCGCCGCCGGCCCCTCCGCCTCCGTTCCAACACTGCGGCTCCAAAAGCAACCGCGTCCGTCAAAACCCAACACTGAAACCGAAGCGCTCCACTCGCCGAAACCGCTCGTGCGGGGCCAGTCTATACTAGACTCGCAGGCGCCGATGCGATCGCGTCACGTGGAAGGAGGCATCCGTGCGCGTACCTCGCCGATGTTGGGGCACTGGGCCTCGACGCAGACGGTGTTGAGCTTGAGCTCACCGATGGTCTCCCGCAGGCGAGCGTACTTCTCCCCCTGCGCCGCGCGCTGCCGCAGCCACGCAGGCTTCTTCACCTCCGGGTCCCTCCCGGTGTACGGCCCCGCAGCCGGCCGAGGGGCCGTCCCCACCGGCGGCGCCACCTCGGCGCGGCACCGTGCCACAGAGACCGTACTGCGCGGATCCCCACGGCCCCGGCACCCGCCGCAGCCTGTCCGTGCGGGCGTACGCAGCAGCGGCCGCGCGAGCGAGCTCTGCATCGTGGCCAGCGGAATCGGGCGCGGCTTCGTGGTGTGGTGTGCAGCCTTGGAGAGGGGCGATTGTTCCAAGAGGAAGGAGGGGTGAGGTTTTGCGTTCCTGTTTTACCCCTCGTGTTAAAGCAGCAAACCAGCTGGGCGGTTTCAGAATCCAGGGGTAAAACGGGTACAGGTATCAGGACGGCGATGATACCAAGGTTAGTTTGGCTGGTTTTCCAGCTCACGCTGCCCCTGCCTGCTGCTGATTCCCGGCTCTCGTTCGCTTTGCGACGAATTGGGTCAAAACTCAAACTCTCAAAATCTACGTGGTTGTGTTGGTTGGGTAGACTTGGGTATGGATCTTGCTATGTAAACGGACAAAGTTGGCAAGTAGAACGGGGGTATTTAATATTTTGCCATATTTACGTAGGCACTTTTTTACTTGGTGCGCCGATTTGGTCGTCACGTCAACAAAAATGGTAATAATGTCAGAAATTCTAAAGAAGACAAACGGTAAGATCACACCAATAAATGTGACCAAAAGTTAAATATTCCATAGAATGGATAGTCTGTTAGAGCGTTCACAATGGTTGTGACAAATAGCTAGCTGATGTGGAGGTGAGAGAACAATAAAAATAATAATTTATTTTATTATTATGACTTGCTCCTATATGTAATACTCTTACTTTTTTTGGACTACACCAGCTATTCTCGTTTTCCCTACTTTTACTGTTCACATAGGAAAGAGATCATATCTAGCTAGTAAAATAGGAGATGGCATTATTTTATTTTGAACATCCAGAGATGGCATTAGACAGCTAATTTTTCTAGCACTAGGTATCAACGCTGACTCTTTTTTTAGAAACACAGTACAAACGCTGACGGTTAGAGATGGCATTAGACAGCTAATTTTTCTAGCACTAGGTATCAACGCTGACTTTTTTTTCCTTCAGAAACACGGTACAAACGCTGAGCACCCCCAAAATACTAGGTCGGCAGATCTTGAGATTGCGAAGTCACCGCGGGCGAGACTCTTCTTTTTTTTCTTAAGAAACACGGTACAAACGCAGGCGCTCACACACGCACACACACCCCTATGACCGTAGGCACGCACATCCTATCCCTATGATCAACTCCGAAAAACTAGACCGACAGATCTTGAGATTGACGAAGTCACCGCGGGTGCCTCGTTGTCGACGGAAACGTCGCCTATCACTTACCGTTAAATTTCGGAATAATTCGCTTCCAGCAGAAATCAAACCCAGAACCTCAAATGCCGCTCTGCAACCACTAGGCTACAGGCTCTTTGGCAACACCGACTCTTCTGAGTCATCATTATCTATGCACCTCACTAGACTTGATGGTATGTTGAACATCATAGTGCATCATAGCGTATTGTGCATCATTTGCGCCTTCTTCACAAGTCTAGCTTAGATATATCTGGCTCATCCCGTTGTGTATGGCCAAAGCAAAAGCACATTCGTTGTTTCAAATAGGCCTTAGTGCTGCTTGTTTGGATACTGGCTCATCCACTATGTATGGCCAAAGAAAAACACTTCCCCTGTACCATTGTATAAGAGTAGCAGGGGCTGGCATACACCCTAGGTACACATCCGATTGTAAGGCCTATGGCAATATGTTAGCCAAACTTGCATGCCTTATCGACCAGGGCTTTAAACAAGTATGCCCTCACTAGTGAAGGCCCTTCAGAATATGGATTGAAAAAAAAAAATACGAAGAATAGGAAAAACGCATGAATAAAAATAGGATATGAATGCATATATAAGCAGAAGATTGAAAAACATAGGAATACAATAGAAATGTGTTTTTGGATAAACCATGCGAAAAAAAAACAGAAAAACGATATTAGACACAATGTTAGTTAGAGAGTTAAATTGTACTTTTATACATGGGTTTCTTCGATCCTACGTGATAGGAATGAAAGAGTTTGGAGTGGATGTTTCTTTCCTTTCAAATTCTTATGAAATAAGCCTCAATAGAAAGCTTTCCCCTATTTTTCCTATGCATAAATCCTGCATACCAAAGGGATAAATTATATTCTTTTCCGTAGGAATTTAAATCCTCTATTTTTTCTTTAAAAATCCTTCAATCCAAAGGAGCTCGAAGCATTTGTTGTGATGTTTGATAAGCATTGGAGCTTATGGTGATGTCTTGTGCTTCTTTATTGCCCACTAAACTATTGGTCCAATGGTGGCCTCCGGTGTAACCCACCGACACCATGACCAATGGTCGCTTTGAGCGATGCAGACAAAAATACAAAATAAAGTGTAAATATAGACAGTCTGCTAAGTCACTGGTTCACTAAAGCAGTCACTAAAATGTCAATGATTCACACCACGCTGTAAGATGTAGCTAATAATTATACATTCCTGAAAGCAGTTCAAAAAAAAAAAAAAACATTCCTGATAGAACTGGTTTGAAGCTGGAACCACACGATTACAAAGGGAGACGGCTACATTCCACTAGAAACAAAGGCGAACACAATAAAAGCTTATAGCATAATCAACAAAGAACAAATCAAACATTTGAGTTTGCACCCAGACTAGGCCCACGCAGATGAAAAAAAACAGGGCTACATCAACAATAGTATAAATATCTAGTAAATGAGCAAACCACTCTAATGACCTATGAAGAGCATCAACTGTAGAAATGTAAAAGGGTACACTTCCTGTTCCAGTATTCCACTACAACAATATCAGTGGTATCTGGATCTGAAACCTTTGAGGGTTTAAGGACAACTAGATGAATATTCTTTCCCACAGCCTAACAAGAGTACTTCATTATTTGAACACATTTTGTCCTAACTGAAGTAAAAGAAGACGATGCTAAACCTGAGCCCACACACTGACACCTGATACCGGGCACCTTCCACACGTAAAAAATAACAGGCAGAAAGCACCAGATAACCCAACCTGTACAACCGCTGCTAGACTGCTAGGAATGCAAGTGCGCCCACCCGCTGGAGGTCTTCGCAGGCTAAAAACTACGCCCACTATGGTCTTCTTCGCTGGAGCAGATAAATGTTAAAAACTAAATTGCCCCCATGACCACCAGTTTCAACACTGCACAGGGTTACAACAGCATAGGTACGTACATGCAAAGTCTGTTATAATCATCTGGTGGGTGCTATATTAAATGACCCACAGAAGGGAGATTTTTGGTCTATCAGATTACTCTGAAACCTAAACTTACGTCACAACCTGAAGTGAAGGCTAATTTTCTGAGCCAATGGAACTTCTCCAAGCTCGCTCATGACTTATGGTGGGGCACCCATGTCTTCAGATACAAGAATTACCATCTAAAGATCATGCATCGGTGTTTTAAAGCATTGACTCTTTGCCATAGTCTCTCCTTCAGTTACATCAACCAGGAACGGATTCTGAAGTGATGTGCCCACCTCTAGCACCAGGGGGATTGAAACCTGTTACCGGCATCGATCTCTGAGCAAAATCAAGAAGCCTCTGGCGTTGCTGCTCATTTGTATGTGGAAGGCTTGAACGTAGTAGCTCAACAGGCATCTCCTTGCTAGTAGCTTTAGAAGCCTCAGGTCCAATTGCCGAGGTTGGTGCCTGCATGACAAACATCTGCTGAATACTTTCAAACTTACTGACACAGTATTTTGTCAGAAGACCAAAGAAAGCATCAAATGATGCCTGCCAGAGAGTCCGGTTTGGCACAGTGTAGCTGGCTGCAGCATGATGATCAGTCAGTAACTCAGTTGCTCGATCAAGTACTGATTTAATAATTAGAGAAGCCCCATCACCAGCAGAGCTACCAAGAGGGCGGAGAGGTGGCTGTTCTGATGAACAGACAACAGCAGCAAGGCAGGCACTAAGAGCACCAAGTTCCATGTGATGCACACAAGACGAAACAGTCTTTGCAAGAGCAACTGTAGTTTCTGCTGCACTAGAGTCAGATGGCAAACCCCCAAACAAGAACCTCAGATGGCGAAAAATAGCCATGCATACTATCCGGGTCAACTCGCTGCCAGAGACAAGAAGCCGAAGGTAACGTGCTAAAAACTTACGTCCTTTGGGCAGAGAAACAATGCGAAGAAAAATAACATCATCCTTAATGGCTAACCCAGATGAGTGACCAGATTTGTTGGGTCCGAGAGGGTCAACAAGCTGAAGTGATGCAGCTAGACCTTCAAGGAGGACTTGCCGTCTTCGCTTCAGTTGGAAAATGTTGTCCTGTGACTGGCTAGACTGCAACAACCGGTCAATGTCATCCACCTCAAGAAGAAGGCAAAGGGCGTCTTCAACAGTGACTCTTGCTGCCAGCATTGGTTCTTTCTCCAGGGGCCTCATAGTGGACTTCTGATCATGAGAGCCATCGACGGATGAAGGATGGTCAACTTCAAGAAGAGACCGAGGCCTACGTATGGAAGAGAAAGACATTCTTCCAAGAGCATCAACCTGAAGATATGTGTGCTGGTCACTGCTGGATCGAGACTTGGATGGCAAGTCTTTCATTGATGTTGGCGAGAAATTGATCTTTTGCTTAGAAGTAGCACCCCTTTTTGCCATACAAGCTTGATGGTAGTAATCAACGACATAAGGATCACTGCTATGACTTGCGGAATGCTGCATTCTTAAGATTGATTCAATCTCTTCAGACGACATGTACTTGGATCTAAACTTTATACCCCCACTATCACCATTCTGGCTACCAGTATCGGACGGCGGTTGAGAGAAGCGGGTGTTATGTTTTCCCCTCCCCGACCTTGATCTCTTGTCTCTTGATGAATGAGAACTGCCAACAGAATCAAACCTGCCTGTTATCTCTGCAGAGTGATGAGGATATAACAGGTGTGGTGGTATATTGAGGTAATTCTGGTGGGATGATTGGAGCTGTGCCAATCTCTGCTGGTGCTGAGGAAATAGGAGTGACGGAATCGGGCTATTAGGAAGCGATAACTGTTTAGGTAATAAGTTGGGCAGTAGATTAAGATGCTCCCCCGTGAAAAGGTTAGCTTGGTTTGGCCAATCGTTTTGCATTGGATTGCTCACAGGCAGGTTAAGAGCACCATAAGGCATGCCTCCTGTGTATGGTAGCCCATGAGATGGTCCAACCATATGGTATGGAGAAGCTGAAAGTGACATGCTCGGAGAACCCATTTGGAGCCCAGCACCAATTGATGGAATGCTGCCATGGCGTGTAAGGCCTTGAGCAGAGTAGGGTGATCTGCCCCCACCACCAGCTGGTGGTGGAAAGGAGGTAAATGAAGAGGTTTTTGGTAAAACAATAGGTTCACTTGACCGGTGCTGCAGTGGCTGCTGAGGGTAGGAAGATGTTCGACTTAGTGGCCTGGAGTTGGAGTCCCCTTGCTGAACTGAAGAATTTGATGACCACCATCTTTTACTTTCCTGGAATTCGTCATTCTCAAACACGTCCTGATCTACCCAGTTTGTAAACTCCACATCCTCAGCCCAGTCAACAGTTAAAGAACCTGAAAAAGTTATTGCACAGTTCAGTGACAAATCGAATCTTAGGCATACATTCCACTTTAAGGGTAGATGAAATCATAAACAAAATCCAACACAGCACATTGACAGATAATTTTGCAAAAGGAAAAATTGAAGGTTATGATTATATCAGACTGCATGACAAAATATACTCTTAAATTCAAAACTACACACAAGAGTATCACACTAACAAAAATAATACAGACTAGCTAAGTGAGATGGCATTGGGTGTGCCCTTTTTTATTACTAGTAGTTGCCATTCCCAACTTCCAAGGCCAAGGTAGAAGCACACTCTCTGTGGGACATTTTTTAAATGCTAGAGTGACACTCTTTGTGAGGCGGAGGTAGTATATATATAAAAAATGTAGCGAGGGCGCACAGAAGAAGGAACATATAGTCATTAGTCAACAATGAACTGACGGATCTGAACCAGTAAAGTTTGAGCATCAGGCTTCATACCAGAAATCCCAAAAAATAAACCCCATAATATTAAACTTCAGACTGACATGCTACTATAAGGGGAGAAAAACCACTCACTTCCTCTTGAAATGGACCGCCTGTCCCCGATAACACCAGGATTCCGGGTTCCACTAATGGTTCGGTTCAACTGCAAGTGAAACATGTGGCTTCTCAATGTGTATCAAGTAACAGAAAGAAAGCATAACAGTAAGCAAGCACAAAAGTAAAGTCTAAAACAAAACCATCCTTAAAACACAAATCCATGTGGAAGCAATACAAGATTATCCTTGGAAAAATAACACCATCGTTCTAAGACATGTCAAATCACCACAGCCTAGGAACTTAGGGACAAAAAGCCCTCAAGTGGGGCCTAAGCTTTGAAAACTGTAGATCATGATCCACATCACTGTCATGACAAAAAAAAAAACTATAAATGTGTGTTTAAGATGCGTCATTATCCAGCCCAGCTGGGGGATCCGCCTCACTGGTACAGTGCCTAATAAAAGTCTGTTTGCTGCTCTGCTACGACGATAACAAAAAAATTAACAAACGCCACTAACACATAAAGGTTACATTTGAATTGAGATTTGAAGTTTACATTGAGAACTCAAGTCGATCATATTAATAAATATATACATTTGCTCTCAGATTATTTTCTTTGAGTCATGAAAGATTGAGGGCTAGCTACCCGTATAAACATGATAAAGCATAAACCGTCCCAAAAAAATATGCTATTTAGACGAGCAACAGCTGCAGCATATACTCGTCAAAGCAAACATGCAAAGACCACTATTTCAGAGGAATTGGTAGCGAGTACATCAAAGCTAGATACAGTAAAATTCCAAAACAGGAATATCATAATGAAATAGTGAACTACTGAAGCAAAGTAACATACCTTAGCAAAGGTGCTTGCAAGATCATCAACATCAGATAAGTTGCTTAGATCATCAATCTGCATAGCACAATAGCTGGAATTAAAACACATCATGAAAGTATAAATATTGAGTTTCAGAACTTTGATTTCAAAGAACTCAAAAGTTGTCATGTATGGGGAGTGTACACGTGCATGTGCCCCCAATAGAACATCAGCTTCAAACAAAGGTTGGAGGCTACTTGACTATCATAATTAACACCAAGCAAGAGGTTTAGATGTGCTCGTTAAATCCAAGTAATTTAATTCCTACCCACTAAAAGCCATGTTAACTGTCATTAGCTACCAAGTACCAACTACTAACATAGCATCAAGATTGGTCGGCAGGAAACATTATCACAGACACTGGGGACTAATTGTTTGCATAACAATGCTTTAAGGTTATCTTCACAATCAACTACGGATCCGGAATCCTGAAATGCAGAAATGGGTCAGTTTGTGCCCTAAAATATACCTGGTGGTAGAGCAACACAACGAAGGGCTACTTTAGACACACCCATTGCCCTTGGGGATGGAAGGGGATTGAAGGGGAAATGAACTATTTTTTCCTCAATCCCGTATTCCCCTTCATTCCTCCACAATCCCCGTGGAGAATGATTTATCCAAACTAGCCCGAAAAGGATCCCCGAAGCTCAACCTCACAAAAATGTCAAACATTTGTGGCTCATAGGCAGCAATCAACTTAAAGTTACAAAGGTGCTAAAAATAGGCTTGTGATAGGAAGGCCACTATGAACACTATCATTTCAAAATTGTCACGTTATCCAAATAGAACATTCAGTATCACTACCCTTTACGTTCGACGGTGTCTTAACAATTCAACAAAAGTATGTGTGCAGGAATACTCTTGTTCCATATCTTTAATGTAACCCATTACCCATCCTACAACGAAGCTCTTGTGCTACCAAGCAAACTCCAAACTATTCATTCCATACATCAAAGGTTCCTACAATCATGCATACACTATTTCACTACAATCACTCAAGTGCCCAAATTCAGCAGCACTGAACCTAGATTCCACTAAGTTTGCTCTTGCGGCCCACAGGAATATATTCTGGATTGCTCAGCGCACTAATCCTGCACTATCAGTCCGGGACATACAAAATTGGCGTGTTACAGAGAAAGAGATAAAGCATGCATACGAACCAAACGCACAAACAAGGAACGAGAGGCAGATATTTTATAACGAAATATGGCGACTTTGTGGATATGATGGTTCTGGAATCCGCACCTCTTCTCCAACAGAGGAAAGCCTGTACAAGCCCTCATCTGGCCCAACGAATCCACCGCCATTGCCGTCACCGCCGGCGTCCTCCAAGCCCCCGAGCTCGAACCCCTCCAGTGATTGCTTCCCGAAGAAGGCGTACTGTCCAGCGTCAAAATTCTCTGCAGCAAGAAACATCAGATCATCTCAGTATAGGCAAGGGACGACTTGTTCAACCCTGACTACGGGAGACACCCACGAACTAAACGCAAGAACAGCAGGGGAAATAATTCCAGCGAACTAAATCGACTTTTGCTAAGCTCCTTGAACCCAAAGGCCTCACTGGAATAATTCTCCATCAGAGCCCGAAGATTCGCATCACAAAACACCGCAGCAGAGGCGCCGACCAGAGCACCCACCAAATCGGCCCGAACAGCACCAACAACCAGCCAGCCAACAACAACAGCCGAACAAACCGGCGACCAGATCAAACGCGGCGAGAAACCCACCAGCGGAGCAAATTCAGCGACCAGGAGCCTCACCTGCGGCCGAGGAGGACGCGCCGCCGCCGTCGGGCTCCACGCCCAGCATCTCCGCAGGACTCTAGAAGCAGCAGCGCCGGTAGCAGGAGGCGGCGCGCATCTAGCGCTACTGCGCTAGGGCCTGTGTTCGCGCGATTTCCTTCTGACTTCGGATCTGAGAGCTGGGCGAGGGAAAGAGAGAGATAGCTCGGCCTGGGCTGTTGCTTACCTCTCTCTCTCTCTCTCTCTCTCTCTCTTCCCTTCCTTAAATAAAAAACATTTCAGAGATACTAGGCGCGGCAGGTGAATTTATGACTCCCAAATAAAACTAATATAAGATGAAAACCTAGAGAGAAAAAAAGAGATGATTTTTCCAGCTCAGGCCTCAGGGCAGTAGTACTAGCAAGGTCCCAAATTCTCCTAGAAAAAAGCCTCAAATTCCAAGGTGCATCAAGGGAAAGGGAAGGAGAGGAAGGAGCAGAGTAGCACAGAGGTGGAGAGATTGGCAAATGGTATATGAGAAGATGCTAAAGTAGGGATAAGAGGAAGAGGGCTTTGGCTTACATGACACTCTATCTCATTCTCACCTATCTATCTCTTTTCTTTTATTCGTGTGTGTGAATGGTGCTTCTCCCTTTCTCTTTTGTATAGGGTGGTTTTCTAAAAAAAAATCGACAGCCTTGCTTAATCTAATTTATTTTGGTGTGGCTGATCAAGCTCAGCTGCTCCAGTGCCATGCTTTCTCTCTCCTCTATGATTGTTTGTCTCACTGATGGTGGTATTGGGTGTGGATTTGGCATCGGGTTAGCAACTGGTTAGTGGTGAATGGTAGGAGGGGGCATTTTTAATAATGGGAGTGAAAGTAGGTCTTGATTCTCTGTGCTGGGCGACCCTTTCTCCTCGGATTCGATTCTCTGGTGATCGTGCCCTCTTTATTACTAGATATGTTTTTGAGAAAAGATCCGAAGACACAAAATATATAAGAGCAACATTACTGGTTTTGAGATTTTTAAATTGAACGGTTTTAAGTGAAATTTATGTATAGTGTTTGTAGAAAATTCATCAATGCCCACTTTTATCTGTGTTAGTGTTTTGTGGAAATATCAATGCATATGCATAATTTTTTTTTGTTGTCTTATGGCTGCGGACTGTGGTCCTATGTGTAGTTTTATCATCTTCTCGTTATGGAGTAGTTGCACAATAATTCAGTCGGGGCGTAAGAAATAATTTTACAGCTATGGGTTGCTTTTGGTGTGCAGTGCGGATGCCCTATGCATACAGCCCATTAATAAATGTATTGTTCAATCAGATTTTGTTTCGAAACTTTTGCTTCTAACATAAACATCATTGCGTGATTTCCCTATTTGTTGTAGCAATGTTAATGGATGGCTAAAGCATTATACATGAATTTGAATTCATAGTCTAGTTTTTATTTTTTAGGTTCTATTTCAAAAAAAAAAAAAAACTCCGGCTGAACATGTAGAATCTTTGTTGATTGCTTCTTCACTTACCGTTGGAAGACGTATCTTTGATCTTGGATGGATCTATTAGGTATTGATATTCTGTTAGTGAAAGTAACTAGTCCTCAAGTTTCTTCCATGTCAAAACAGCTAAAAACATGACCATGCAACATTAAACTCCACTTGTCATTGTCAATCAAGAAACGAGAAAATTTACTGCGGCACCACTTATTTTTGAGCATGGGCTACTTCGAAAACTGCAGAACAGATCTTCGACGGGAATGCAACATCAGTTTTGCATTGCTCGACAGCTCCACCAACATCAAGGGGGGACAAGCAATGTGCAAGTGGCATCCCGTTTACTGTTTCAATTACTCGTATAGTACTACGTCGCAACTTGCAACCAAATTCGGTCGTCACTGGGTAGTCTAGTCGTCTCGTGTGAGGGTTGACACACCATGGCGCCACCCCATTACGGCTTAGGAGACGGAGTCCAGCATATATAGTGACCGTTTATATATAATATATGTAGTATTTTCCCAGTGCAATAATGCCCCCATGAGACATGCATGTCACGAGCCTTTTTGTTGGCCTCCGATCCAGTTATTCATCCTTTCCAGAAAGCTATTCCCGTGCCGAAACTGGACAGCATCTAGAAGGAAGTTGTCAAGTAAAGAGCTGGTACCAAACATGATTCTCCGAGCAGCACCAAGCACGCGCTCTTTTTTGGGCCAGGACGAAAGCTGAGATATGTGGACGGCAGCGTAGCGGGATGGTCCCTTTTGGATGGTGCAGTACTAGCAGGGGGTCCTTTTCTCCTCTTTTCTCTCCTGTATTTTTCGTTTCTCCGTTGAGATGAGAATTATTGATAAGTGGAATATTCTTTGTCACGGGGATGGCTGGAAAGAATATGTTCCGTCATCAAAAAGATCCAGATGCTACCTGCGCACCCATGCACCTCAGGTTGCCCAGGACTACTGTGTGTGTGATTAACATATGAAATAGTATGAGATGTGAAGGCACTGTAGGCTTGTTTTGTAAAAATTCTAGCCAGTACCGTAACTATTTTTTTGAACTGTTCGGTAACCATCTTGGTATATATGAAATGGACACCTGGACCCGTGGTGATATTTTGTAAAGACTGTTAATGTCAAACACACAGCCATCCACGTCGGACGGGCAATATTTGCATGGCTCTCGATTTTTCTCACCACCACACACCCCTTTTTAGCCTTTTCCCACACCAGACGCGAGATAGACCTGGCAGGACAGGCAGGCCACCAAACGCAGTGCCATGCACAGTCAAAAAGGCACGAGCCACGCAGTGCTACGTGGCAAGCTCGTAGGGTGTCCAGCCGTACCTTTCCATTCCAGGCGCTGGCGGATCTCTCTCTCTAGCCTCTCCGCGTGCTTATCCGCAGCCAGGCAGTGAGCCGGGGAAAAGGCCGAAAGCGCCGCGCGCGCGCGCGGATGGTTTGCGTTGCGTCGGCGTCGGCGTCTCGTCCTCGTTTTGGCCAAGCCCCCTCGCGAGTCAAGGCGCTCCCGTCGATTTTTGTCCCGCCCTCGGCGTGTCATTGTCCGCGGCCGAGTTTGTTCGCCGGCTGGACGACACGCCGCGGTGACGCGCTGGGCGTTCGGTTTCCGGGGTATCAATTCGGCGCCAAGTGATGAGACATGACTCATGAGAGTGGAACCGTTCGCCTCGAAATGACCAGAGTAGGTGAGCCGATGATCGGAATTGGAAGGTACTGGGACCGCAGGAGTAGCAGCTAGCCTAGGCTGGAGTAGTTCTTTGGACGGTAAAAAAAAGGGAAAGATCGTTGGAACCCTTTCCTATATAGGACGAGAAGATCGTTGGAACCCACAGGGCCGGCCAGAGCCAGAGACGCGTCCTTGTCATGGTCGTTTTATTTTATTGGCGGTGGAGATCGGGTGGAGTCCGCACTGGATCGAGCGTCCACTGCCAGTGCCAGTGGATCGTTGTGAGCATAGGCTCGCTCATCATCAGCACACGTGGCTCATCAGGGCACCAGTGATCGCGTCCCTTCCATTGTAGGCAGGCAGCCTACAAATCGGTGCTGCTAAACGCTCATTAGCGTGCTAACCCGGGGTTGGCTGGATCTCCCGCTCCCGCGTGCACGGCAGCACTGCCGCGCCCCCCGGCCGCCCAATCGCTCCATATGATGGGCGTCTTGCTTATACTAATCCACCGTCCCACCGGCCGTCCGGCCCCGGGGCGTTGCTTGACACACAAGCAAAGCAGGAAGCGGATCCGATCGATCGCGGCGGCGGCGTGGCGCTGGTTGCGTCACGCGTGCCATGGCGTGCACGCCCGCTGTCACGCTGCCTGAAACCCCGGTCACCAGCCCACCACCATGCGCACCAGCTGCCTGCCCTGTGTGGAAACTGAAGGACGGCGCTGGCTGATCTGATCTGGCTGGCGTGCCCGCCTAATCTAACCCGTCGTCGGAGTCGGAGAGCGATGGCCGTGCCGCCGTGCGTGCGTGCCATGCCGTGCCCCGGAGGCCCGGAGTCACCGGCCGCGTCAACGGTGCGAGAACGAGCTTTTGCCCGGCCGCGGCGCGCGGGGTCTCTGCGCTGGAAATCGAAACGGACGTGGCCAAGAACCCCCGGTGGGCACGCGTCCGATCCGGCTCGGCGCCGATGCACGTGGGGGACAGGGGGAGTCGACCTCAGGCGCGGGGAAGGAGCCGGAAAGCGAGACGGCGTGGAGGTCACGCGCGCCGCGTGGCCCGCCCCCACCGACCGAGCTAGCGCCCGCCACGGCACACCGTTGGGGCCGTCGGTCCGCGGGCACGCGTGGGCGCCCGCCCCGCCCGCCGAGCGGGGATTTCACCGGCGGGGCGCCGACCGCGTGGGCGTTGGATTCTGGATAGCGGTTGGTCTTGGATGGACACGGGCTTGGGCCTTGGGCGGCGCCGGCCGGTTCTTTTCGGCACGTTTGTGGATTTTGTAATTTTGTTCCACCGTTTTGTCTCTCCAGTAGATCGGGCCGCATGCCCGCATTGGCACGAAACGAAAGCTGATAGCGAACGCCTGGTCCATACCTTTCAAAAAGCGACCTTGGGTTATTTTTTTCTAAAATTTTAATCGTTTATCTTATGAGAATAAAAATTAATAAATTATTTTTTATTTTGTTGTCATTTGATGCATCGCTAAATCCAGTTTGAGTATGATTATATTTTCACATGTTTGAATATTTTTCTAACAAAGCAGAGGATTAAAGTTTTAGAAAAAAATCAACATCATACATTTGTAAAAAAAAAAAAAAAAACTATGTACGACTTGACCATACTTGCATAAAACTTTGTTTCGATGAATAGTAAAAAGAGATGGTAGAACAAGGAACAAGAGAGCGATCTGACGGCAAGAATGCAAGGAAACTACTGACTAACAAGGCGCATTTAAAGAATTTTGTTTATATAAACCATGGGACATCAGAGTGAAGCCATAAGCCAAGGAACCATTTGCCTTCTTAAGATGGTAGCTGAGAACGTACTGGTTACAGGGCTGGTGATGCAAACGCCTCTGGGACAAATTTGGTGAGGCACATCAGCGTGGCTACCTCTCACCCTATTAACAGGAGAAAAGAAAAAAGGGGCCGGGCAGAGCAAAAAGGTGCCGTCGGCAAAAATGGAATCACCTCCTTGCACAAACACCGGCACAGAAAACTAGCCTCTGGTATCTGATCGATTCATCAAAAGGCCGATTCTGATGGGATCAAGCTATCTGACTGAACTTCTTGAGAGGATATAGTCGGTAAATCATGCTTCCAATCTCATTCATCTGCATACAGATGCAAACATCACATTCACGCATATCATCACCATTTCACATACAACCGGTTAACTAGATCATCTCATCGCTGGTTCAATAATCTCAGATGTACCCAGAGTTTGACATCCATAGTGAAAACAAATTTGCAATCCTGTTTCAGCTCAGATTTCTTCTGAAAACATGATTCTCAGTCCTGAATTTGCTTCTCTAACTGCTTCTCTGGTAGGTTCGTTTGCTGCTTTTGCAGAAACTTCATGACAACATGATGTTGACAAAAAAAAAAAATGATGGTCTGCAAAATACTTCAGCCCTTCAAAGTCGAGAACAAACTTCATCCTCAATGCAGTGTCAAGGTAAGGGAGTAATCCAACATCGTGTTATGAGACCATGCACACACCAGTGCAGCGCATATCAAAATCACACAAGGCAGTCCCTGCTGGTCCATGTAATGCCCAGCCACGCATGCAGCAGTATACACAGTCAGCTAAAAAAGGAACGAGCCAAAGATTGATGCTCATTGCTTAACTGAACAAACCATTCAGATATCTGTCTCTCTTGCACAAAAAAGGGGCCTGATAGTTGTCTGCTCTGTGTGGCAACAATTTTATCAAATGTCAGTGGAAGGACGCTGAGCAATGCACCAATGGCGGAAAACTGAACACTTAAGCTCCTTGATTTTGTAAAACTTGTCCCTGTTAACCATGACGATAATTTGTTCCTCAGGTCACTAACTCTTCTCTGCTCATAGCCAACATCATCAATAAAGGACCTACAAATGGGAAACATCACATTATCAAAGTGTTAAAAGCATAAATCAAGTAGATTACATATATATTAGGATAGATTTAAAAATACAAGTCAGAACAAAAGTTATACTTGGAGCTTGCGTGAAAAATACATATAAAAGTATTTAGTATGAAATCAGAACCATTAGCTAATGCATGTACATGTGTGCATCCTTAGAGGCAATCAGAACCATTTTCAGAATGTTGGTTTTAAACTAGATAATAGAAATACTGGAAGAACATATCGAATTTCAAGGAATGGGTGGAAAACAAAATTTGAATGATTTTTTGTCTTGGCCCTACCGGGGAATAAATTCTCAAATAGCTATACCTTTGAACTAGATAATAGAATACTGGAAATCAAACATATTGAATTTCGAGGAATGGGTGGAAAAGAACATTGAAGGATTTTTGTCTTGGCCCTACCAGAGAGGAAATTCTCAAACAGCTATAGTACATTATGATCTCTACAGTCTACACCAGCATGTGCAGTGGAATAACTAATACAATGACCTGTCATGTAAAGCTGTGTAGCATAAGTTCATGACTGAAGCTGTTAGAAATTGGATTTTGCTTACAAAATTTGAACAGAAATTATCCTACAAAATACAGAACTGGCAATTTAAGGTCATATTCCCCACAAAACGCCAACCAGGATTCCAGGTATAACAGTGTGCTACATACAGCAAATAATGGTAGATTCTCTGTTCACACGTTGGGAGAAAAACACAAAAGAAAACATGGGACAATTTGACACAAGACATCATACGGGCAAAGGGCAAACCTTCCGAGTTGGCTGATAAGTACTAGAAGAGCAGCTGAATACTCATCGCACGTGCATGATTCCAAAATCTCCAGAAGACGGACAATGACATTGTTGTATGTCCAGTCACAGCTCTAAAATTGAAGACAAAATAATCAGTTAATACTGGAACAGATCATGTCAAAAGTTGAACCATAAAAATCAGAACAAAATTTATGTCAAAACCAATAGCTTAGCAGCCCGAAAAGGATACTAGTACATCAAAATACGTTGTCTGTTGGCCAATATTGTATACGTGTTTTGACACTTGTGGAAAAGGAACTATCAACGAGAAAAAACGAGTAAAAAGTCACAAAGATGCCCATACCATATAGATCCCAAAGAGCTCGAGCAAAGAAATTAGTTCCGTGAAGTAGCATAAGTTAATCCCTGAAGAACACTTGTGACTATCCTCAGCTAGCTTTCCTTGCTTGAAGATATTGCAAGGTTCACCACAGTTGATCTCAATTCCACTTGACCCCAAATAAGAACTGCACCTTGTGACAGTTTCATTTGAGGCAGGGTTGTTCCACCGCAGAGAACATAAATCCAGCTCATCCAAAATAGAAGCTATGAAACCATCCATGGAAACCGTCTCCACATCGAACACGCAATGTGCACAGGATGGTAATGTTCTAGGCTTATTTGACTGGATACACGATGACACAAGGCACGAAGAAGTATCTTTGCTCTCAAGAAGCAGGACGACCAACCGTATAGCTGTCATAAGAAAGCTGGCACTCTTTGGAAGGAGAAACTTATCACCACACATGGAACCAAAGACATGGAGGGCCAACAAAGTCCACATAAGATTACTTTTACCCATCTGAAGAATTTTGTATGAGACCTCTAAAGCAATGTCCATTCTCTCCACTTGCACACATATTGAAGCCAACAGAATGCAGGCAGTGACAAATTGATCTATTTTTGCAGGTTTTGTGGATAGCTGTATTCGAGCTTCATCATCTAATCTATGATCCTTGCTTGAGCCAAAAACCTCCATGTTTTCGCACACTACAACTTCTTTGTTCAGAAGAAAATCTTCAATTAAGGAGATAAGAACATCCAGCTGATTCCCTCTCAGAATGGTCCACCTTGTCTCCATAAGAGACTTGACTGCAAGGAAGATAACATGTAGAAATTACAACTCAGGAGCTAGCATATGATACTGATCAAAGATGACTCAACAAATCACTAGAATGATTGTATGGTGCATACTCGCAATAGCTCCGTTTAAAATCAGTTAAGAGCAAAAATCAGTTAAGCAATATGGTTGATGAAAGCAAAAACAATTGGGAAATTGTAATGAAAGCTGGAAAACATCAACATTCTACAGTGTGCGATGAAGCAACTCTCAAGTCTCAACTAATAGCATGTTTGTGATAACTCTCAACAATATGACAAACAAATCCTTCATAGTCAAACAATCACAACATCTAGAAGGCATTGAGGTTGATGATTAGACATTCCCCCCTTTAACCAAAATAACGAGAGAAGAGTAATGGTAAGTAAGAAGCAACAGAAAAATATGAAGAAATTAACAAATTTAGCATACAAATTTTTGGACAGGGCAAAAGGACAGAAAACTAGCAATTAACATATAAGAGTTTCAATTGCCATACCACTCGAGGAAAAAGCTGATGAAGCAAAGTTTCCATCAACAAAAGTTTCTGCTGCGAATCTAATATCCCACAACAAAAGGGAAAATATGAGCGAAACCTTCTGGCTGCAAAAGAAAGCAAATTATTTAGTTACAGTAATAGATTACAGATGGTAGCAACGATATTTGCTCATGCCTACAAGGTTGCAACATTGCATATAAAGCATGAGTTAAACAAAATAACAAATGCAAACCAACTCACTCTGTAGGTAGCAATGGATCAGTCGATACTTTTTCAAGAAATGCACCATCAATTGAAGATTCCATAGAATGCTTTTGAGATTGAGAACTCAGCATCCCCCAATAACGAAATATGTTGACCATGTTGCTTTTTTCCATTCTCGCAAATCCAACTAAGCACATTGAAGTATTTTCAGATCTATTTGAATCCAAATTGCTTGGCTTGGTAACTGTTGCTTCACTCGCCATAGTGGAATTTGAATGAACACCAAACCTGCCTCCTGCTAACACTGGCCTGCTTGTATGGTCTAATCCCTCAGCAGAATATGTTACAGAATTCCGGGCCACATCCTCATGCAAAAGGCTGCTGAAAGAAGCGCTTGTTGGAACACCAACCAAACTAGAGCTACAAGAAACATTAACAGCTGTGTTGGGTTTATCATTTGCCTTGCACTCAGTACTATTTGAGGATGGATCAAGCTCAATACAATTTTGAGTAAGCTTCCGGATTGCAGGTTCTTCAACTTCCAATGCTGTTGACTTCATCTTGGAATCAACGGCACCAGATCCTAAGGCAGGACAATCATTGAGAGTTCCATCACCCAAACTGCAGGGTTCTGCATATGTAGGCACTTTAGTTCTGCGAGGTTGAATAATGGGCAAGTTTGGCGAAAGAGGTCTCTCATTTGCCTTCCTGTACTTTTCCTCATCTGCATCCTTGTCCAGATCGAGCAATTTCAAGCAGTTTCCCCTGATCATTTCCTCAAAGGAGAGCAATGAAGCAAATTTGCTAATTGCACAACCATTTCCTCCACCAGAAGAAGTAACTTTAGAAGGTAAATTGAGTGGAGGAGCTTTATCAGAGACAGCAAGATATTTCCTCCGGTGATTTTTCATATCACCTTCGGTCGTACACAGCATGGTGTAATTTTCTTGCTGCAGACCTGAAGGTTGATCCTCAAATGCTAAAATGTCAGTTGAAGTGGTAGCATGGGCCTTTGGCTTTGAATACGGTAAATCATGTTTGGAGGGAAGACAAGCAGCGGCTTCTAGAGATTTTCTTGTCCTTTTCCTCTTCCTATCACCGCGAAGTGTCTCATCTGTAGCTTCTATGCCACCAGAAAAGGGCACCTTCAATGCTTCTAGAGGCAATGCTCTATCACTACCATCCTTAGGAGGCAGCTCAGGAACAACTGAATTCTGCTTTTTCCTGATATCTGTTGATGAGGACACAAATAAGCTATCCTTACCCTGTGAGCCCATGAACTTCTCATCAGATATGGATGTGGGACATGAAGACATGTGGCGACTTTTTGACTTTGTTCTGTGAGAGCTACCAAGAGGAGGCCCTAATTCAGAACTAATACCTGAGATTGGTCGTGTGCAGCTTTCTCTGGGTAACTGATATAAATTGTATTCTCTTGGAATAGAAGAGCTGAATGGAACCATCCCAGCCTGCAGCCCAAAATATGGCGCAGGAACTGAATCATTAGGAAGCATCTGCTGTTCAAAGCCACGTATCTCTGGATGCTGCTTCAACTACAAATATAAACAATATTGGTAACCACGTCAGTTTATATAGGTAGAAGAAAAAAAACAAGTGTAAACGAACATTAAAAAAAGATATGCAATAATTAGCAGCCACATTAAAGAGTATACAGGACATATCTACTGATCTACAGGGAGATTCATGTTATAGCATTTCCATTGGCTCAGTATAATTTACATATCAACATTACATAAGTCATAAGTGATATATTAGTTTGACCCCAGGCATAACATTTCCAGATAACAAAGGTCCCAAGAACAGTAAGCCATCAGCATGAAATAACCGGGTAACAACGCTTCATCATGAAACAGAAGGAAAAATGTGGGATGACTTTATCCAACTGTCTCCATTTTTTTCCCCAGACAAAATCTACAATGTATGCATCTATGCAGGTAATTGTTCCAACCAGGAGTGTGTTCCATTTTTTTAACCAAAATTACCTTTGCAAACATACATGAAGACAGTAATAAGTAGCATGCAGGATACAGACCTCTGTTAAGACATGAATACCTTCATCGCCAGCAAGATGGTCATCAAGCATGTTAAATCTGCTTAGTAGCTGCATCCAGTCTTGTTTTAAACGTTGAAGCTCTCTTCTTATCAAAGCATTTTTTGTTTTATCTAACCTTGACACATTCTTAACATGCTTTAGTTGTTCTCTCTTCACCTTAAGCTTCTCTTTGAGAAGCTTTACATTTGCACTCTCAGAAGCTTTATCTACATGTCGTCTTGCATACTTGCCAGAAGAAATTACATCTCTACCAGCACATAGTTCATTTGCCTTTCTCTGCAAATATTCGCTGTGTTTTCTCCCCTCTTCCAATTTCTGTAGTAGATGATGTGCTCGTTTTTTCTCTTCTGTTGCATTCTTAGTTTCAACTAGAATGCTAGCTTGCAAATGTTCATTGAGCTTTTTCTGTTCCTCTAGCTTTGCCAAAAGATCGTCAGCACGACGTTTCTCCTCCATTACTTTTTTCCTCTCGACTTCATTAAGTGATTTGTTCTTTGCAGCTAATGATTTCTCTGAATCAGCATGTTTCTTTTCTCTGGCTACCTTCTCCTTCTCTGCCTCAGCCCTTTTAAGTGCCTCCTCTGTTTTTTGAACCTGAGCTGCCAACTGTGCTCTGATTTCATTTGCTTCACTCCTCAACCTCTCACATTTTGCTCTCCAATCATCAGCAACTTTTCTTTCTGTATCAACAGCTCTTCTATACTGCTCCGATTTTTGCGTTTCCAACTTCAAAATCTTTTGCATTTCTAGAGTCTTGATCTTTTCTTCTTCAAATTTTTTCTTCTCAGCAGTAATCTTCTTCCTTTCTTCTCCTAAAATCTGTTTGAGCTTTCTACTTTCTTCCTCCAATTCAGAGACGTGCAAAAGTTTGTCATCGTTTCTGCAGATGTTTTGTGTCTGCTGCAAACTTGAGTTCTGTGTCTTTAGTTCAATTATCTCCTTTTCTAGTAGATCTCTGGCCTCAGACTCAGCTGCCCTGGATGCTTCCGCTGAATCACCACGGAGGCGCTCCTCCTTGCACACTGTTTCACAAAAAGCAGAAATAAGACAACATTAAAGCATGATACACATAAGAAATGGTTTCAAGGTGTATGCATGACACACATTCCTGTTCATCAGGAATTATATATAAGCTTCAGGTGGGTGACATGAACTTTCAAATGTTTTAAAGCGTACTATGGTAGGGATGAAACTAGAGTCTAATGGATGCTAACGAACAGAATATGAAATGAAGAGATATCAAACATAATGTTAACAAATATATGAAGCATTAAAGAGAAATCAGACATACTTTGAAAGACTCATCTTCTCTTTGATAGGCACCTTCTGTTAAAATTCCTGCTAGCATGCTACTAACATGCTATGAAATTAGAATTTAGAGCATTAGATACTTCCAAGATGTAATTTTTTATAAGGAAAAAGTTTACTTCCTTTGGGTGCAGCCTAGGAATTAGATTTTTCAAAAAGGAGTCAAACTACTTGCCTTTCAGCACGGATCACAACAATCAATAGTTTAACTACACAAAGTGTCCATCTGGGACTGCTGAAATATAATGCGCACGGTCTGAACATGTGCAATACCTCTCCACAGTACATGTGATCTTTCCTTTCTATTTGTAACCAGAATCGCAATGCAGAAAAAAAAAAAGAGAGAGAAAGCAACACAACTGGAAAAGGAAATCAGGGAACACTCTAGCGGAGTCGAGGAGTAGGTACCTTTGCTGAGCTCTGAATTCTCCTTCTGCAGCTTGCCGTTCTCGGCCTGCAGGAGCTTCACCGCCTCTCGCAGCGCCGTCCGGCTCGTCTCGGACTTCTGGTACTTCTTCCACAGCTGTGGAACCCAATCCCCACGCAAAGCAACACCCCCAAAGAAAGAAGACACATCAGGAACCGAACGGACACAGACGCTAGAACGAGAGAAGATGCTGCGCGAGTAGTAGAACAGAAAGATGGCCCATTACCTTCGCGCAGCACGGGTTGGGGCCGCCTACGCCTGCAGCAGCAGAGGACGCGGCGGCTGCGGGCGGGGCATCCGACGAAGAGGCGGGCACCGGCGGTTCCGCCGCCATGGCTCGGCGGCAAGATTCCGATGCAGGGGAGAGGTTTAGGGTTTGACGGTGCGAGACGGGGAGGCGGGCTGCCGCCTGCTGAGGGCTGAGGCGGCGGAGCCCGGAGCGGTAGACTAGCGGGTTAGCCGTTGGACCGACCTCGGGCTGCACGTGAGTGGGCCGACTTCGAGCCCACAACAGCCAGCCAGGCTGACGAGGCCGAATCTGACAAGGAGAAATCCCAAACCAACAAAAGCGCCAATAAAAAAAAGAAGTGGACAAAAACGATCGCCGTTGCCTGGGATCGAACCCGGGTCGCCCGCGTGACAGGCGGGAATACTCACCACTATACTACAACGACCTCGACGGATAAAATGGCAGATCATGATATTAGTAGATAATATCTCTGTGCCGGCGAGCGAGGACACGCGCCACGTGGTCTGCGAAGAACGAATGTGCCATGTGTGGCGTGTGCTGGGATTTGTTAATCGGAGTAGCAGAGGAGCACTCGATCGGCAACAATCACCTCGTCGTCCCTGCCACCAATGCAAGGTGGCAGAAGCCGAATGGGAGAGAAAGCAGCACAAGTCCTGTGCGTGCGGCGCGTATTCAAACGCACGCAAAGCAACCCCGCCACTGGTCGCGCCACCACAGTCCCCCACCGTCCACGCCCCGACCCCGAGCTCTCGCGAATGATAAACCGCAGCTCCCCGCTTCGGATCTCGCCACACGCACCGCCACCTCTCCCACGCTCCCCGCCTCCTCCTCCGATGACGCAGAACCCCACGCCCGCGGACACCGACGACGCCACCGCGGCGTCGCCGGGGCCCGAGCCCGAGCCCGCGCCCGCGCCCGCGCCGGCGGCCGGGCTTCCGGACGCAATCGCGGCCGCGCTGCCGCCGGACCCGTACGAGCAGCTGGAGGTGGCGCGCAAGATCACGGCCGTGGCCGTGGCCGCCCGGGCCTCGCGCCTCGAGCTGGAGGCCGCTCGGCTCCGGCAGAGGCTGGTCGAGAGGGACCGCCTCGCCGCCGAGCTTGCCGACAGGGCCGCCAAGCTCGAGCTGGCGCTCCGCGACGCCGACGCGCGGCTCCGCGCGGCGCTCGACGACAACGTGAGAGCTCACCACCTCGCGCTGGCCTAGCTGCTTTCCGCTTTTGATTTCTTTCGTTTTTTTTCGCTTTTGGTCTGCGCCCTTGTCCCCTTGCCTTGCTGACGAGCCGCTTCTGGTTGCCCTCGAAGGCCAAGCTGATCAAGGAGCGGGACTCGCTGGCGCAGACGTCCAAGAAGCTGGCCAGGGACCTCGCCAAGGTGATCGCCTCCCTTTTGTGAGCAGATCAATATCAGTGTACTTAAGCGTTGTGAGCTCACACTAGCTAGTTATATATTCTTTAAACTGAACATGCAGCTGGAAACCTTCAAGCGGCATCTGATGCAGTCGCTGGGCGACGATAATTCCTCAGTGAGTTCATCTTCCTCTGCGTCCCTTTTTGGCTCGTTTGTGCTTCATGTCCTCAAGTACTCATCATGCTTCGTGTCCCGTAACAGATTCAGGAAACAGTAGACATAAGAACCTGCGAGCAATCGGTGGCAAAAGCGAATTCCTGGAAAGGTACTTGTCCCTTGCGCAGTCTCTCCTCCTCTACTTGCGGTTCGTTGCGCTCTCTTACCACTCTGTTCACACGAGATTGTACCGTCTCTGCATCCTTTCTGAAGATGGACTCGCCAACAGCCATCCTGTATCTTCTTCTCTATCCGACGGATCTACTGAAGCCGAAAGCGTAAATATGGAAGGTACGATCAGTGGCCGTTACACACATCTTCGTATTTTTGCATGGATACTTGTCAAAGTGGGCACATTTTTTTCATTATCTTCTGATGCTCCTCGGCCTGTGCTCTGCACTCTTGCTTCGTACAGCGACGAGGCCATTTGAGCAGAAACTGACCATAACGCACATCACTCCACGCCTGACTTCTGATCCTGCGCCGAAACTGAGGACCGCTGCAACATCCCCGAGGAGGTACTCCACGGCTGTGTCGCCTAAACTGACGTCCGGCGTCACCTCGCCGCGGTTGGAGGGCCATATGGCGATGTCGCCATGGCTGCCCTCCAGCAAGATGTCCTCTGCGGCCAACTCGCCGCCCCGTGGACACTCTATCTCAGGTAAGGTGGTGCTTGTCAGGGAACTCGTCAGCATTGACATCCTTTGGGTCTTGAAAGTTCTCATTACTAGTATCCAAATGAGGCCAAAACACTAACACTTTTCCTGACATTTTTTCGACAAATTCTGAATCAGGACGCACTACAAGAGTAGATGGCAAAGAGTTCTTTCGTCAAGCAAGGTACGTTATGCTAGTCCCCATTCTTGCCCTGTCAGCGTAACCTGCAACTTACATTCAGGTCTTCATACAAAAATAGCATAAATTTGGATTCACATCCCACATCCCCAGGAGTCGCCTCTCCTACGAACAATTTGCGGCTTTTCTTGCCAATATCAAGGAGCTCAACGCCCATAGGCAATCTCGAGAGGTAGGAAGCTGGGACCAAGTTTCAATTTTAAAAAGATTTGTTCAGAACTCGATGAGATACCGAAACTGATGATATTCACGGACACGTTTTGTGCTGCAGGAGACCCTGAGGAAAGCGGATGAGATCTTCAGTGCAGAAAACAAGGACCTCTTCATGTCATTCCAAGGGCTCCTTAGCCGTAGCCTGTCGTAGCAAAAGGCCTGGCAATTCTACCTATTTCTACTCGGTTGTTACGGTTACTCATGATTTATGAACAGGGCCATCAGCAGGTGCATCTCAGATTTTGCATAGAACAAAACAATGCGGACCATGCAAAGGCGTACATATCGCACTTAAAAAACGTAGACGCGCAGATCAAAATCATGCTGTAAAACTTCTTTTTGCTCAAGATCTTTGCCTGCAAAAGAGTATTCCGCGACTTCAAGATTCCTGCATCCTGAACATTTCCAGGTACCAGAAATGGGCACCGCCAAATGAGTACATGCTGGAACGATCAAATCAAACACAGTAGAAAAGCCCAAGACAACCTACATCAAATAAACAAATCAACGAATCCAAATACAGACCACCGATGCATGCTTTCAGTTATCTCGTGAGTCGTGACCACTTAACTGATTAAATCATTTGCACAATGGGAATTACCAGCCTTAACAATCAATAAAGGAAATGGCACATGGAGAGTTGACCTGCTGGATATGAAGTACCGATAGAGAATGCACCCAATAAAATTCTGAAGTCAGAATGATTAAAACTGCATATTGAACCTGTAAGTAGAAGCACTGAATTCGAACCTTTTCTAGTATTTATGAAGACTAATACCAAAATTTTTAACTTCTAAGCTGTAGAAGCATCCGATCCACAGGAAGACAAAAAACATCCTCAGCCATAACCAGATTTGCGTATGTACAAGGCAGGGCATCCAGAGAAAATTAGGGGCTGTGTTAAAGCGTGTTCCAGAGTCATGTACAAAGGGCTTTAGCTTGTGCTACGAGCTGCACTGACGGTTTTTACTGGGGAGTGCATGTAGCTGTAAAGTGACTGTACGAAGGGATGATTGTCAACATCCTTGAGCTCGTGTTGCCATCTTTCTCTTCACTGCTGCTTCGCTAGCGTCTTTTTAAGGCCTCTCAAGATCTTGGCAAACCACATTGTGTTCATGACAAGCAGTATTGTGGGCACAGCAAATATCAGAATGCAGCTAAAGGTATGCATCTGCTTGACCTGTCAATATACAATATTAGTATATGGCTAACAGATTTAGTTTCGAAGTTATCAGTGGGATATTTATGTGTACCCTTTGTTTTTGATGTAGCAAGAGAAAAGTACCTGGTCATAGTGGAAGTAGATGTGGTAAAACAAGTAGATGAACAAAATTATCCGTGCCACCTGTACAAGAATGACTGTAATTGATTATGACAAAAAAAAAAACACAGCCATTGATTGTTCATAATTCAACTTGAACATTTTATAACGACATGGGAAAGGCAAATCTCTATTGGTTCTATCATCTTCCTGCTTACTGTAGGCCAAAAGAGCCGGGAAATGCCTAGTGAAGTTGTGATTAGTGAACATAAGCTATTCCAATTCGACGGCAAGTTGAATTCCCAAACCTACAACGAATTACACCTAGCAAAACAGGTGTGGATCTGGCTATACAATTCACATGCTCATTTATGTATTTCACAACATTAGATTGAAGCATAGCAAAGTATTCTGATCAACATCAGATAATGCATCAATTACAAAATGGCAGCATCAAATTCCATTGTAGTAGCATACCAGCCATGCGACAAACATTGTAACGCCATTGACTAGATAGGCCTTGGATTTTTTCTTTCCAGCAGTATCAAGAAACCTTGATGACAGAACAGGTCAGACACATTGAAGTAATAAGATCATGAAAGAACAAAAATAGTGCACATTCATTTCGTCAGATACCATCGGAGGTTGATTCCAGGTGTGGTTGTTTCAGAAATGAGAACCATGTATGTGTACAACTGTCCTTCCCCAGAATACATAGCATAGACTATCGAAACAACCGATAGCATATGGTGAAGAACCTGAAAATGGTCCAACCAGTAGTCAGCAAAACACTACGATGGAAGCAGCGAATATTGAAACTCCCTCTGTACACACATGTGTACTGTTTGGATAAGGTGCAGTTAAAATGTGTGAACTTCAATTACTAATATAGCACGTAGTAGGAGTATATAGTAATATGAATCAACAATCATTTGTCTCTAGCTTAAGGAGGTGAAATTAATAGATTTACCAAGGAAAAATATTTTCTTTATACCATTTTTCGTAGATTTTCCATCAAATTGTGGTATAAATTAGTAATCAAAGTGGCCTTTACTAGACCATGCCATGTGAAAACAGCATGTATTTATATGAGGTAATATAAACTGAAAAGCAAGGAGATATGAAAGGAAAATATGTTAACAGTCTGATAAATCCACTTACATACTCCATTCCACCAAGAGAAGGATAAGCCCAGAATATCATAGCAAGGTCAGTGATGAAGTACCCAACAGAAACCTGGACAAATTAAATTTCAGTTAATTTGAGGCAAAAATAGAAAATGTATATGGTAACATATTCTTGAATGTGAATGAATTATTAACATCTTTTACCCCCAGAGTAAAATCAGATAAGTTCGAACTCCGAAAAGTCACCGGCCCATCCAGCTGATCAGAGAATAGGTTGGAGAAGAATACCAGGTACACTGACATGACTGTGATGAATACCGCATGGACAGTAGACATACCCCTGAACAAGCAAACGGTGGACGTTGAATGTAGCGCTGACATAAATATGGTGAAAAGTAGACAGTTTCACCTGTTGTTCCACTCAAGTTTTTGGGTTTTTGTAAGTGAACCATAACCCTTGTAGTACAATGAGCTGATTATGTTTGTGATGTCATAGGCCTGAGAAAACAAAACATAAATTTAGCCTCGGACAGAACTGATTTCAAATGAAACTAACTAGAGTTCTGGTACGGACAGATTTAATCGCAACAAGTTCCATGCAAGAGCTTAAAGTTAGCAGTAACAGAAACTAGAGGGGCGTTTAACTTTTAATAATTCTAGGTTCACTAGAATTATTGTCTCATGCTGTTATCTACATATATTGCAGTATGCTTGCTAATTTGCTATGGACAATAACTACAATGAATACCAACTAGGCAGAACTGACACATTGTCCAATATATCAATACTTCAAGCACTTCTTCAGACATCTAGTGATTCAGTCCAGTTATTTTTCTCAGGCATCCTGAAGTCAACTGAATTATCCAAAATAAAAATACTAAAAGCAACATTGGGCCTAATGATTGAACAGCTGCCAACAGAGAATAACAGATACTAAACAAAAGTGACAAATAGCTTGTGATGCAAGTTTTAACTGCCATTCTGCCAAACAGTTTAGTAAAAATGGGGCAATTAGTAAGATTCATGTTGATGTATGTTAGCACATAATGTGCTTGCCTTAAAACTTCAAAAGCATTTATTAATGTTAACTTACAGCAACCAACTCATAACAAAATCGGATGTTAGAAGTCCAACCAAACTGTTAAAACCTACTTTACAACAGTAATTTGGAAAGTTGCCACAATTGCATCTACAAACATAATTAAAATCACAAATAGTTTCAATTTTCAATCAATCTCAGATACCCTGATAGTCTCATTTACTTCCAGCAATAGTTTCTATTTACCTCTAAGCTCTTTCAGAGTATTATGTTTACCTATGGTAACTTCCTTCTAAAAAAAGATCTACCAAACTTACAATGATCTTTTGCTTCCCTTTAAATACAAGAACCATAAGAGCATATATTAAGTCAGAGGTAGGCTGATCATGAAATGTCAAGTGTGAACAGATGAGAGGGGACCGATGGTACCATTTTGGACATCAGGATCCCACCAAGTACAGCAGTGTATGAAACATAAGAATCTGCAAGAAGGTACTCCTTGACAAGTGATTCTGCTTTGTACTTGTAGGCCTTAGCTGCCAGCACGGAAGTCGTGGACAGGTCCATCATCTAGTATATAGACTGAACAACCTAGTGAAAGAGACGAGTCAGATAATGAAGCACATTGTTCAATCATAGTTCCTAGTGGCCTGGAGTATCTGGAAGCATCGCAACCGTTGTGTTTTTGACGGCATGCAGCCAGCGACCTCCGCGGTTGCCCAGGAGGTTCTCGACCAGGAGAGGATTTGGATAGCGGCTGGTGCTTCAGGGTTGCAGGCCCTGCGGGGCGTGTAGGGGTACGGCTGAGTTGGTCTCTTAGGCTGTTTAATCCTTTCGAGGCGCGTCTGTAACTCTAAACTAACGCCCTAGCCAGGGTCATGGCTTGTAATTTGGACCGTTTTTCTCTATCTTCAATACAATGACGCGCAGCTCTCCTGCGTGTTCGAGAAAAAAAAAAGCATAGTAAAAATGGCCACCATTTCATATCAACAGCAACTTTGAATCATCCAGTTTGCCCACATGAATGTAGAAGATGCTCTAAGAAATGGGCCATTACTACAGAATAATCAGATAATCATCCATGTGAAGTACAGGATGTTAGACTATGTGCAGTGAATTGGGTAAATGGATTGCCTATACACTGTAGCGATACTGTTCACAGAGAGCAAAGTAGTTGAAATAGTAGATACACAATGCATTTGCACATCCTGCTGCACATAGTCTTATAAATGCGTAACGGAAACCGTACAGATTCCACAATTAAATGCATAATGGGAAACCATATGGACCTGCCAACCTAGCTTGACAAATCATTAGACAAGTATGGATGTTTTAAATATGACAATGAAGCGAGATACACGTTCCTCTCACGCTTGGCGCTTCCTATTTGCTAGTAGCAAGTAGGGCCACACCATAGGTACTGAAAGTCTGAAACTAGAATAACCAGTTAAGAGGGCAAATAAAGCAACAACAAGATACTGCCAAAGGGAAACGATCCATTGGATTAAAATAGTGGTGCCACAGTTTAACAAAATCAAATAAGATGGTCTGACCAAGTGCCCAAGTGTGAATCAGAACACTTGATTGACTGCCATTTCTCTGAACATAACAAGCCGAGTAAAGGCAACGTGAATTCTAAGGAAGAATCCATCAGATACAAAACAACCGATAAACAACTACTGTAGTCATCTGAATGATATGTGCTACTAGTAAGAACATCACCAAACAAACGGCATTTGTCACCTGACAAACAATCTCTACAAAGTACAAACAACATAATGAACAACCAATCAGAAAACAAAATGATGGAAAATTTACACGAAGATGCCGAAGAATATGTGATGTTCCCCTGATGAAAGAACTCCGAGGACAACCGCGCCGTATTGGCCTTTTAACGACACAAGGGAACCCAAGCACGCATGGGAATCGAAAAAACGACGAATAAATATACCTGGAGGAGGAAAAGGGTGCGCAAGTGGGGGGCAACTTTTCGCGGCAGAATCCAAGCCGCCAGTGAGGAAAAACAGCAAATAAAAAACTCCGGCACATTGCGACCAATCGGGTCATGGAATTGATTCGCAGGAGGGTCACAGAGATCAAAAGGAAACAACGGCCGCAGCACCCCGTCGCGTGCGTGGCAATCGAACAACACATCGACAACATCCTGACTCGAGGAGGAAGAAAAAGCAGAGAACCGTAAGCCCCGCCGCATTGCGTGGAGGACCGAACCGTGGTCGATGACCGAAAACTCCATCAGGACTTAGGAGCGAACATATGAGCTCACGAAACGGAAGACCGCATGGCGGCCACAACCACCTCCCCTCCCGCCGCGCCCTCGCCATGGCATCACCACCCCCACCCCAGAACATGAGAGCAACGAAAACCGAGATAAAAAAAACCACCTCGAAACCGCAGCGACCCACTTCAAAAATCCCTAGGGCGGACAGGATCAAACGCAGAAACCAATAAGAAGCACCCAACAGAGCAGGGCGGAGGCGAGGGAGCGAGTGGGAGGGACGGGGTGGATGATAAAGGCATTAGTTACCTTGCGCGGCGCGGTTACGGCAGGTTCCCGGAGGTGTGGGGCGGGGCGCTTGCGTTGGCGCAAAGCAATCGGAGCGGGGCGGGGTGAGTTGCTTTGGGGTTGGGATCGGAGCCCGGCTATATTTCGCTTCCACGACGAGTTCTCTGGCTTCGCCTGTTGCGACTGCGAGACGGAAGGGCGAAGGGGACGAGTGGAGGGGGGAAGAAGAGGACGGGAATAATAATGGCCAATTACGAGCCGAGCGGACCTTGTCTTGACATGGAAGAAATGAAATACTCCTCCGTATTTATATCAGATAATAAAAACAAACTGGAGATAGAAATGGGAATACAGTGTGCTGTTATCAGTATACAATAATATATCCATGTTATGAACTCTAATCCTATGTGAGATGTTGATATGGTGATATTAAATAACTTGCCCCACAAATTGTGGGGATTAATAACTGGGAGCTAGTGAGTACATCAACACCATCGTGCTTAAATATTTATTGAAACCACGTCATTGAGTGTGAGAGACTAGATGAATAGATCATGCCTTCCAATTTTATGTTTGGAAAAATAATACTCTTTGCTTTTTGAAAGGCGGGAATTTCATTAGATTCATGCTGGGAATTAGGACGTTGGCTAAATCACTGTTCCGCGCTGTACACAGAAAAAGGCAGTTGGAATATCGACAGGGGATGGAAGGACGAGGGGAACCGTTGAGTTCATCCCTTCCTATCTATCCTCCTCTGTCACATGTTTGTAGGCTTGTTTAATATAGATTCTCTCTTCTCTATCCTGTTTCCTCAACGCCTTCTACAGTCGTACTTATACTGAAAGAACCGCATTAATGATATAATTTATATAGATTTTAGCATACGCATCCATATAATATTAACTAGGTTTATACCCGTGCGTTGCCACGGGAGCGTAACATTTAAACGGTAATAAGATAGAAGGAAAAATAATATATGTTTAAGCCACAATATGTTATAATGTATTGGCAAGAGGCCATTGCATTATTTCTCTTGCACTAAACTAAATGATAATTGATAAGGTAGACATTGCAGATGATCATGACACTAACAAGTGTATTTATTCTCGATAATCCAGAACTCTGTTTTTTTAAGACTAAGAACTTCATGATTACAAACAGTAATGTTGGCTCTGCTATTCACCTAGCTTGCACTATCAAGGCAGCTGATGCAACCGCAGTTTGACAAATAGATAATTCATAGATTTACAAAACAGTAACAATTGTGACAGTGTAACATCAGTTGTAACCTAGAAAAACACCTGGACAAAGGGATGTGAATCTTCTATATCTAAACAGGAGACACCCACTACCTATTTCTCTCAACATGAAGCCATGCTACATCACCATTCACTAAGTCTCCACATCACTATCCACTAAGTCATCTATTTATATTTTCAACAATTTTCTGTGACCTCATGCATGCAAACCTATTTGTCTCAACATGCAGCCATGCCACATCATCATTCACTAAGTCCCCGTATCACCATCCACTAAGTCATCTATTTATATCTTCCAATGATTTTCTAAAGGGTGAAGCACTGATGGTCAGGACTCATTATCCAGTGATTTGGGTGAAAACACATACTCCTCCCTAACCGATACTCCTAAATGCCGAGTTCTTAATCTGTGGAAAGATATTACAAAAGAAAAGAAGACAGCCAGAGAAATAAAATCAAAGAATATCAAAGTAAATCAAGAGTTGCATGTCCACATGGTTGTCAGACAATGATGACTGAATGCTAATGTCAGAACTGAGTGCACCAAAATATTAACCAAAGGCATCTATAGTATCACCTGATATATATATAGTCGTTTGTCTTACAGATATATAGTTGTTTGTCCCACAAGGTCAATGCAACGATAAAGAGAAAAAGGCAAACGACCCAGATATATAGTTGTTTGTCTTATCACATCCCCTGGCTCCAGCCATGTATCACCATCCAGCTAGAAAAATGAAACAAAACAAGCAGAAGAGGAGGGGAGGATGGGATGCTACAGCAGCAGCAACAACCAGATCAATTCCGCGCAAGAGATAGCACTGCCACATAAAACCGCCTCCGCACTCTCTGCACGTTCAGGTCCATAACTGACCTGAGCTAGCACCGCGCAGTTCTAAAATTTTTTAAAACCTTGAAACAATAGTTTTGAAGGGCTGCACATCAGACATAGCGATCACACCAACATTGTCTCCTGCATGTATTGGACATTTACACCAAAAGGGCTCAGGAGACATATATGACTGCAATATTGTAAAATAAAGTAATTGATGTATAAACAACCATTCTATAAAAATAAGTGTTCCTTAACCATTTGTACCGCATAGTTCTCTGAATTTTAACTTCACCATGTCTTTTCGAAATAGACAACTTCTTTGTCTATTATTGATGAATAATGTGGCAATTATTAAAAAAAGGTTGAATGAAATACATCCAAATTGAAAGTGCATCTAGGCCTTACTCTCTTTGTTTTGGTGACATATGACAAAACAATCTTTTGATCTAACATGTTCACTAAGTGTATGACAGGAAGTGATATAATAAAATTTGTGTAATGTGCGTCCATTTATTATCAAAACTTACACAAGGTTGACAAGACATGGATATTAATCTCTCATGAATTTATATGATATCTAAGTAGTGGCAATGGCTTGGAAGAGAAGAACTTGTGCTATTTGCTCTCATGTTGATCATATACATTCAAGTGCACAAGTCAAGAAGGTGACTTAAAGCAAGTGCTTTATTAGTATTTTATTTTGCTTTGGGATAGAAAAAGTCGTACTATTAAGAGGGATCAAGTTTTGGAATGTGGTTGCCTCTTTTTCCCTAAAGCCATCCACCAAATACTTCATTTATACACCTTTCTATAATCTGTCAACTCAGAGTATCCAAGTCAGTATCTGACCCAGCTCCTCTGTCTAGTGCTCTATATGTTTATTCTGCCAACTCAGAGTATCCAGGTCAGTATCTGACCCAGCTCCTCTGTCCAATTTTTGTTGCTGAGTCTGCGAACTCAGAGTATCTGAGTTAGTATCTGACCCAGCGTCTCTGTCTGGTTCACTGCCTACCAGTTCAAATCCAACTCAGATACTCCAGGTTAAACCAGAGACTCCAGGTCTGCGCAGATTTGTGTATAACGGCTCTATTCGTGAGGGGGAGTATTTATACTCCTTCTTCCACCTCTAGCACTCGCTCTTGCTCATTCCAAACCAAACCCTAGACCAAGAACACACAGAAAAATTTGAATCCCCACTTCCTCCCCCTTGTGCTTGCTCTTATGAGATTCTTGGGGTTGAGGAGGAAGGTGAAGATCTCAAGCTCGTGCTCCTCCCTTGTGCCTCTCTCTTTGCTTGGGCCCTTTGGTGTTCTTGAGGCAAGTTCATTCCACGATTTTGATTTGTTACTCTTGGAGTGAAGAACTCCTAGACGACTAGCGGTCGCCCGGGAGCTCTCAAGGTTGTTGTGAGAAGCTCCGGGAAGTTTGTATCTCCCCGTGAAGATTGAGTAAGTCCCCTATTGCTTTGTGCAATTTGGGGGTGAGGAAAGGGTTGAAGACCCGGCCCTTTGTGGGCTCCTCAACGGAGACGTACGGACTCCTTAGTGGAGTGCCCGAACTTCGGATTGCAAATACTTGTCTCTTTGTGTTGTGATTTACTTGTTCATATTTCATTGCTACAATTTAAGATTTCACCCGATCTACTTGTGAGCTTGATTCTAGGTGAAGGGACCACAAGGGAACTAACCAAGGCATCATTCTCCAACTTTTGGTTCAAGTAGAATCATCTATTTTGGTTGTTTACTTTGAATTTCGTAGCACTATCTATACAGGTTCAGATACTCTGGTTTAACTCGGAGTATCTGGGTCTGCAGACTTATCCGCTGTCTAGTTTGTTTAAATTTTCAGATAATCGCCTATTCACCCCCCCTCTAGGCGACACTTAAGATCCTCTCAATTGGTATCAGAGCCTAATCCTCGTGATTAGCGCTTAACCGCGTGAGGAATGTCGACCGTGGCCGAGACAACCGGCCCCAAGAACGGAAAGGAGGTCCTCATCGAAGAAGAAGATGATCTTGTCTCAATCGATCTTAGCTCAAGCTCAGATGAAGAAAAGGAGAGTGAAGATGATGTCCAAAAGCAAATAAAGAAGATGGCCAAGGAGATGGCTAAGAAGGCGCTAAAGAAGATGACCAAGAAGCTCATGGCCAAGGTGGAAAAGAAGATGGAGAAGAAGTCAGAGTCCACTTCATCACCAAAGAAGTCAAAGTCGTCAAGCAACAAGAAGTTCACTCAAATTCCTTTTGACTACTCAAGTTTGACTAATGCCCCTTCTTCTAATTTCACTTCCGTACCCATTGGCAAGGCACCTATTCTAGATAGGTTAAACTATGCCGATTGGGCTTCCGATATGAAGATGCATTTAATCTCTTTGCACCCAAGTCTTTGGGAGATTGTGGTTGTAGGTGTAAACATTCCCAAGAAGGATGAATTGATCACTCCCGAGATGATGCAAGACCTACACCGCAATGCTCAAGCTGTCCGCATACTCAACAATGGATTGAGTGAAGAAGAACGCCGCAAGGTCAAAGGCATGGACATTGCAAAGGAAATTTGGGACAAGCTTCAATTGGCTCATGAAGGTGATCGCAAGGCCAAGCTTGGAAAGATTGAGCTCATACAAGGAGAATTAGATAACTTTGTGTTGTTGAAGGGAGAAACTCTCCAAGAGTTGTTTGATAGATTCATGGAACTCATCAACAAAATAAGAGCCCTTGGTAGTGAAGAGTGGGATGATGAGAACAAAGTTGCAAGAAGATTTCTTAGAGCCTATCAAGTGAAGAACATGACGCTTGCAACAATCATTAGAGAACGTGATGACTTTGAAGCCATTGATGCCCACACATTGCTTGGGAAGCTTCAACACCATGAGATGACGGATCAAGCGGCAATTGCGGCTGCCGGAAGGATACCAAATGCAATTGTGCCAAATGAAGGTGAAAGCAAAGGAGTGGCTCTCCAAGTCACAAATGAAGTGGAAACTAGCAAGTCAAGCAAAGCTAAGAAAAACAAGAAAGTGGTTGAAGAGTCATCAAGTGATGATAGTTCGGATGATGAAGATCAAGATGTGGCTATGTTCATCAAGACCTTCAAGAAAATGATGAGAGGTGGAAGCAAGTACAAGAAAAGGTATGGTGACAAGTACAAAAAGGACAAGTACAAGAAGAGAAGGTGCTATGAGTGTGGTGAGTTTGGACACTACATAGCCGATTGTCCTAAAAAGAAGGAAGAGTCAAAGGAGAGGAAGAAAGATAAGTACAAGGAAGACAAAAGCAAGAGCTACAAGAAGAAGCAACGTGGCTATGCTCATGTAGGTGAAGAGTGGGATTCGGATGATGAGAGCTCAAGTTCCGATGATGAAGGGATAGCAAGTGTCGCTATCCACAAGGCTTCACCGACCCCACGCCTCTTCACCAACCTCTCCGACGATGAGGGTGACAACACCCTCACTTGCCTTATGGCAAAAGGAAGGAAGGTACAATCCGATGACTCATCCTCTAGTGATGATGAAGAACGTAGTTCAAAACAAAACATGATAAAAGAATTTGGGCTAAATGGCTATAACGTAATCAAGAACCTAATGAAGAAACTAGAGAAAAGGGAAATGACTCTTGACAAGCAAGAGGACTTGCTTATCCTTGAAAAGGAAAGAAACCTTGCTTTAGAAAAGTCATTAGCCGAGGATAGGGAGAAGATGGAAGAATTGACTAGGGAGCTATCTCTAGCCAATTCTACCATAGAGGAAAAGGATGAAAATCTTGCTAAGGCAAATTCCTCCATGGATAACCTAAAGAGTGCTAATATTGAACTTCAAGAGAGTCTATCAAGCTTGAATGTCCGATTCAAGGACCTTGAGATACAGTATAGCACACTTTGGGAAACCACTTCTTCTACTCCACCGGCAATGCTTGACTCTAATGTCTCCACTAGTAATGGTTGTAATCGGTGTTATAATCATGATATGGATGCTTGTATCACTAATCATGAGAAGATAGGAATGTTAGAGCATAAAGTGAAGACACTCTTGCTAGCAATGAAGGATGACTTGTTCACAAAACAAGATGGAACAAGAAAAGAGGAACTTATGGCTCCTTCAACAAGGGGCAACAAAGGAAAGGCGGGACTTAGCCTCAAAGATGTGGCTAATCCACTTGTAATAATCAATGGGCGAGAGTGCTCCACATGGAAGAAAGGAGCAACATTGCATGATGTGATGAACAAGATCCACTCACCTTCCACAACTACTTCCATATCACCAGAAAAGGTGAAGAAGGGCAAGCAAGCAATCGAACAAGCCAAGTCAACCAAGCAAGAAGAGACCCAAGTTCCCATTTCAAGATCCTATGCTTGTGATTATATGTTGACTTGGGACCATCGTGGTAAAATGGTCATCAAGTATGTGGGTGCCTACACAAAGAAAACCATGATCAAACGGAGTGTGTGGGTGCCCAAGGCTCTTGTGACTAACTCTCAAGGACCCAAATCTATTTGGGTACCTAAATCTCGAGCTTAATTTGTTTTGTAGGACTACTCCTCCGGCGGATCGAGTTGGGTGCTTGATAGTGGATGCACACATCATATGACCGGAGAGAGAAACATGTTCAACTCCTTGCAACTAACACATGATTCACAAGAAATTGTCTTTGGTGATAGTGGCAAGGGTGAAGTTCTAGGTCTTGGTAACATTTCTATCTCCAATGATCAATCCATTTCTAATGTATTATTGGTTGATTCGTTGAGTTACAATTTGTTATCCGTGTCACAACTTTGTGAGATGGGTTACAATTGTCTCTTTACGAATGAGGGTGTGCAAATCCTTAGAAGGGAGGATTCCTCTATTGCTTTTACGGGTCGCTTGAAGGGCAAACTTTATCTTGTTGATTTCACAACAACTAAGGTGACGCCCGAGACTTGTTTAGTGGCAAAATCTGATATGGGTTGGCTTTGGCATCGCCGACTAGCCCATGTTGGCATGAGGAACTTGGCCAAACTTCTAAAGGGTGAGCACATCCTAGGACTAACAAATGTTGTGTTTGAGAAAGATAGGGTGTGTGGAGCATGTCAAGCGGGAAAGCAAGTTGGAGTACTACATCCCGCAAAGAACATCGTGTCAACCACAAGGCCATTGGAATTGCTACACATGGATCTCTTCGGACCCGTTGCTTACATTAGCATCGGCGGTAATAAATATGGTTTAGTTATTGTTGATGATTTTTCTCGCTTCACTTGGGTGTTCTTTTTGCATGATAAGAGTGAAGTACAAGAAACGCTCAAGAAGTTCATGAGAAGAGCACAAAATGAATTTGAAGTGAAGATCAAGAAAATAAGAAGTGACAATGGAAGAGAATTCAAGAATACCGGAGTAGAAGAATTTCTAGATGATGAAGGAATCAAGCATGAGTTTTCGGCCCCTTACTCTCCTCAACAAAATGGTGTTGTGGAGAGGAAGAACCGAACTCTTATTGATATGGCAAGGACTATGCTTGATGAGTATAAGATTTCGGATCAATTTTGGGCCGAAGCCGTCAACACCGCATGTCATGCAATCAACCGGCTATATCTTCACAAAATCATGAAGAAAACCGCCTTCGAACTTCTAACTGGTAACAAACCTAACGTGTCATACTTTAGAGTCTTTGGGAGTAAGTGTTTCATACTTAACAAGAAACCCAAAAGCTCTAAGTTTGCACCGAAGGTAGATGAAGGATTTCTATTGGGTTATTGCTCAAATGCCCACGCCTATCGTGTCTTCAACAAAACCACCGGTTGTGTTGAAGTAGCGAGAGACGTGACATTTGATGAATCTAACGGCTCTCAAAAGGAGCAAGTTGACTTACATGTGTTAGGTAATGAAGAACCTCCATGCAAAGCTATTAAGAACCTAACTCTAGGTGAAATCAAGCCTCAAGCAAATCAAGTGCAAGAAAATGGTGAAAATGAAGATGAACCACCCTTGTCAATAAGGGTGGACCCTCATAAGCCACAATATGTTCAAGATCAAGGAAGAGCTCTTGGTGACGATCAAGAGCAAAACCAAGATCAAGATCACAATGATGAAGGGCCACATGTTGATCAAGGAAATGATGAGGAAGGACCAATTCAACGTCAAGATCAAAGACCACACCCAAGAGTGCACCAAACTATCCAACGGGACCATCCCGTTGACAACATCCTTGGGAGTATTCGAAGAGGGGTAACTACTCGTTCTCGTTTAGCAACCTTTTGTGAATTTTACTCGTTTGTCTCCTCTTTGGAACCTCTTAAGGTAGAGCAAGCGCTTGAAGATCCAGATTGGGTATTGGCAATGCAAGAAGAATTGAACAACTTCAAGCGGAATGAAGTCTGGTCCTTAGTGGAAAGACCAAATCAAAATGTGATTGGAACCAAATGGGTCTTCCGCAACAAGCAAGATGAGCATGGCGTGGTGACTAGAAACAAGGCACGGTTGGTGGCTCAAGGCTTTACTCAAGTAGAAGGTTTGGACTTTGGAGAGACGTATGCACCCGTGGCAAGGCTTGAGTCAATTCGGATCCTTATAGCCTTTGCCACGCACCACAACTTCAAGTTGTACCAAATGGACGTCAAGAGTGCCTTCCTCAATGGGCCAATCCAAGAGTTGGTATATGTGGAGCAACCACCGGGCTTTGAAGATTCAAAGAATCCACACCACGTCTACAAGCTCCATAAGGCGCTCTATGGGCTCAAGCAAGCCCCAAGAGCATGGTATGAATGCCTTAAGGATTTTCTCTTGAAAAATGGCTTTGAAATAGGGAAAGCCGACTCTACCCTCTTCACTCGTAAATTCAATGATGATTTATTTGTGTGCCAAATATATGTCGATGACATAATATTTGGTAGTACTAATAAGGCTTTTTGTGATGAGTTTAGTAAAATCATGACTAAAAGGTTCGAGATGTCCATGATGGGTGAGCTCAAGTTCTTCCTCGGATTTCAAATCAAACAACTTAAGGAAGGGACGTTCCTATGTCAAACCAAGTACATACAAGACATGCTCAAGAAGTTTGACATGGAGAACGCGAAACCCGTCAATACACCCATGACAACAAAAGGGCATCTCGACCTCTATGCAGAAGATAAGGGTAAAAGCATCGACCAAAAGGTATATCGCTCCATGATTGGATCTCTACTTTATTTGTGTGCATCTAGGCCCCGATATTATGCTTAGTGTGTGCATGTGTGCAAGGTTTCAAGCTAACCCGAAAGAGTGCCACTTGGTGGCCGTTAAGAGAATTTTGAGATATCTAGTTCATACACCAAACCTTGGCTTGTGGTATCCCAAGGGCTCCACTTTCGACCTTTTTGGCTATTCCGATTCAGATTATGCCGGTTGCAAAGTTGATCGGAAGAGTACATCGGGGACTTGCCAATTTCTTGGTCGGTCTTTGGTGTGTTGGAGCTCCAAGAAACAAACTAGTGTTGCACTATCCACCGCCGAGGCCGAGTATGTTGCAGCCGGCGCTTGTTGTGCTCAACTACTCTGGATGAGGCAAACCTTGAGAGACTTTGGTTGTGAGTTTAGCAAGATCCCTCTCTTGTGTGACAATGAGAGTGCGGTCAAGCTTACAAACAACCCGGTGCAACACGCACGCACCAAACACATAGACATCCGACACCACTTCTTGAGAGATCACGAAGCCAAAGGAGATATCGCAATCCGTCATGTGAGTACCGAAAACCAACTAGCCGATATCTTCACCAAACCCCTTGACGAGGAAAGGTTTTGTGCTTTAAGGAGTGAACTAAATATCTTGGATTCTCGTAACGTGGAGTGATTCCTTGCACATACTTGATTGTTTCAGATTTATTAGTTTCTCTTCAGTTTTTGAAAACATAGTTATATGTGCCTTTGTGAAAAATATTTGGTTCTTGACCTTTTGGGTCAAAAGATTTGTTACACACGATCATTGTTTTGTAATGTTGAGTGTTGACTGATCGTTCGTGTAATAAATCCCCTATATGTCCATACAATAATTTCCAAGCTTTTATCTCTCTAAGTTCTCTCTCAAATTCTCTTCAAAAATCTGTGTTGAAAAGCTATCAAAATCCTCTCTAAAAGTTGTTTGAAAATCACTGCAAAACTCCTTCTCTACAAATTTCTAAATCTTTTATAAAATCTCTCAAAATTCTGTTCAAAATTTATTTTCTTCCAATTCTATCTCAGATCAACTAAGAGGAATGAAAATCTTAGCTTCATATATCTCTTCTAGCAGTTTTGAGTGTATCTGGACAGAGAGCTCCGCTTGGAGGTTTACCTAGATACTCCGAGTTGATATCCAAGCAGGTCTCTCTGTCCCTTCCTCGTTCTTCTCTAAATCCCAACAGAGAAGCGCGACCAGCGGTTAGGACGGATACTCCGAGCCAGTATCCAGGCGCGCTCCTCTGTTTGCTTTTGTTTTCGCCTCAGCCAAACCCGAGCAGGCCAACCAGATGCGCACCCGGATGGTCCAAGCTAGTATCCAAGCGCGAGTCTCTGTCTCCTTTTGTACTGGGACGCGGCACGAACCAGATCGGAGCACAGTTTCTCACATTAAACAAAAAGTTGCAGCTTTCCCTTCTCCCACGTGTTCTCGCGAGAACCAGAAACCAGGGTGCACCTCCCCTACAGCGCCCTCCCTCCTGTCTCCTCCGTAAAAAAATCAGAGCGCCCCTCCCTCTCTGGTATGTAAAAAAAAAAACGGAGCCTACTTCTCTCTCGCGAGACTCCCTCTCGTGAGTTCTCACGTGAAGACTCCTCTTCCTAGCGCTAGCCTCTCCATCGCTTTACTTCTCTCTCATTCTTTTCCTGTGCGCCTTTCCTCCTCATCGGTTCCCCATCGCTCTCGATCTGTTCCTGCTCCTGCTTCGCGCTGGTCGAGGCCGGTCTCCCGGTCGCTGGCCGTGCTCTCCACGTGCGCGCTGCGTGGCGCCCAGCTCGTCGGCGTGTGGTGCCCAGCGGCTGCTGTGCAACTGCACTTCTCCAGAGGTAATTTTTTTTTCTCTTTTTGCCTCTCGATCTGCAAGCTCAAATCAAATCCCGAGCTTATCTTTGGTGGAAAGGTAGATCAAGTGGAGATTAATTTATTCCCACCTCAGATTTGGTCTTAATCAACCTTTTCTCACTCTAGGGTTTGCCGTGGGAGGTGCACAGTATGAGTTCGTACACACTGTTCATCTCAGACACCACTCCCTCTCTTCCATCGATTCTCTCTTTAATCCCGTTCTCCATGCTATCTCGTGCAGCGCCATGGTTCGGGAAAGAAAACCTTCTGCGGTGGTCAGTGAGGACAGTGAGGAGGCTCCTCCTAAAAGGGTTCGACGGGCTGTGCGAAAGGTTCAACATTCCGCCAACAAACGAGCTGGCCCTCTCGCTGTCTCCGGCAACGCTGTTATGCCATCTCAGGCTAGCAGTAGCCATGCTCAGGACAAAGGCGAGGAACCTCCAGTTCCATCTCAAGGCAATGTTGCTCAGGTTTCTGCAGCTCCACAGAAAGAAGATGAGCCTGCTCTTTCCTTGCATAGTTGCCGTCGCATAGCTCCTGATATTTTCACCCATCCTCCCAAACCCAAGGACTATGGTCGTAAATCAGTAGGTGTTTATGAGAAAAGATGGGAACCTCCAGTGGATGATGGTGATAGCATGTTTCTTAACGATCATAGATTCCATACTTTGTTTCAATGTGACTTCTATGACTCGGTAATCATTGAAAGAAAAGATGCTATCACTAATCAAAAATGGATACATTGGACTCATTGTGAGAGTATGCATGACCCAGCTTTAGATGCAGCTCTAGCTAAGCTCATAGAGAAAGGAATGAAAGATATTATGTGCATGCCATATGATTGGAGTGAGGAGGTCATTGCTCAATTTTACTCCACTGTTTGGTTTGAGAAAGCTCACAATACCATCATGCATTTCATGATTGAGGGTAAAAAATATCAAGTGACATACACTAAATTTAGAGATATCCTTGGTTTTGATAAGGCCGATACTGCAAAATCTAGGCCAAGGGTGCATGCTTTAAGGAAAATACCCGCTCATGATCTAGCTCACATGTTTTATGAGGGTACAAAAGTTGGTGATTATGGGAGTACACAACATCTGCTGCCATACTACAAGTATTTGCACTCCCTTATAAGGTCTACAATTGCTCTAAAATCTGGAGATTTGTCTCACCTTCAGACCATAATCAAATCACTTCTCACTTTCTTCTCTGAGCATGGTTCAAAGTTTAGTGTGTTTGATTTTATTTGGGAAGAGATAGTGGCGTGTGCTTGCAATTCTCTTAAGACTAGAACTCATGCACCATATCTTATGAAGATGATTGAGGAAGTGACTAACAAGAACTATGTGAAAGAAATTACACATGAATGCTATAGAGTGAAGAAGATCATCCCTCGTCACTCGGTTGATGTGCAGTTGGATTCTTCACCTCCAGTGCCTCCTTCTCACCTTGGCACTTCTAGGGCTGCTACAAATAAGAGGTCCCTTGGTGCTAATATCTCTAGTAGTACCTTCATGACTAGAGCTCTCAAATCAATTTTTAAGGTGTGCATTCACAATGCTACAGAAATCAGAGAGGAAAGGGTGAGAACAAACAAGGTGCTGAAAAAGATTGATGAGAGACATCAGAAAATATTCACTAAGCTGAATCTCACGCCTCCTACTTCTCCTCTTGTTGATGATGATGAAGTTCCTCCTATGCCTCACTTTGATGATCCATTTGTGTTTTATGAGAACATGGAAAATAAATGTGCAGAGGAGATGAATGAGGGCAACGATGAAGCTGTGGTTGATGATGAGGAAAATGGAAATACCACCGATGAAGATATGGATGAGGACTAGTTGGATTTCCTTCCCTTTTTGGTGCTCAATGCCAAAGGGGGAGAGTTCTTTTGGTTCAGCTTGTGTGTGGTACTTTGGGCTGATGTTCTTTTGTGAAAAGATGATGACGAGTTGTTGATTTTGTTGATGAAGACTGTTATTCCATTGCTGCCATGTTATTTTTCTCTTTATCAAATGCTTTGAAGAGCAAATCATGTCCTTTCTAAGTCTCTTTCATGAACTCTATCTATTCCTATTATTTATGGATATGTATGGACCAATGTAATGATTGAATCATGTGATGATCTTAGGATGTAATACTATTTAAGACTTGCTAAGGAATCTAATGCTAGTTTGACCTAATGACCATTTATGCTAGCATTTGTGTGGTGCTTGTTTTATTTTATTTTTACTGTGTGATATACATGTCATATGCATTCTCTTGTGGGTTTGGAAGCTACTCTTGGACAAGTGCTACTTGACCTTTTATGTCAAGTTTGTATATTCATTTCATATAATCTATGCAATTGTCCAGGGGAAGCTTTGTTGTTGATTTATTTATTTGATCAATTTTTATTTCAAGATTGTGTTGTCATTGTTCACCAAAAAGGGGAGATTGAAAGTGCATCTAAGCCTTACTCTCTTTGTTTTGGTGACATATGACAAAACAATCTTTTGATCTAACATGTTCACTAAGTGTATGACAGGAAGTGATATAATAAAATTTGTGTAATGTGCGTCCATTTATTATCAAAACTTACACAAGGTTGACAAGACATGGATATTAATCTCTCATGAATTTATATGATATCTAAGTAGTGGCAATGGCTTGGAAGAGAAGAACTTGTGCTATTTGCTCTCATGTTGATCATATACATTCAAGTGCACAAGTCAAGAAGGTGACTTAAAGCAAGTGCTTTATTAGTATTTTATTTTGCTTTGGGATAGAAAAAGTCGTACTATTAAGAGGGATCAAGTTTTGGAATGTGGTTGCCTCTTTTTCCCTAAAGCCATCCACCAAATACTTCATTTATACACCTTTCTATAATCTGTCAACTCAGAGTATCCAAGTCAGTATCTGACCCAGCTCCTCTGTCTAGTGCTCTATATGTTTATTCTGCCAACTCAGAGTATCCAGGTCAGTATCTGACCCAGCTCCTCTGTCCAATTTTTGTTGCTGAGTCTGCGAACTCAGAGTATCTGAGTTAGTATCTGACCCAGCGTCTCTGTCTGGTTCACTGCCTACCAGTTCAAATCCAACTCAGATACTCCAGGTTAAACCAGAGACTCCAGGTCTGCGCAGATTTGTGTATAACGGCTCTATTCGTGAGGGGGAGTATTTATACTCCTTCTTCCACCTCTAGCACTCGCTCTTGCTCATTCCAAACCAAACCCTAGACCAAGAACACACAGAAAAATTTGAATCCCCACTTCCTCCCCCTTGTGCTTGCTCTTGTGAGATTCTTGGGGTTGAGGAGGAAGGTGAAGATCTCAAGCTCGTGCTCCTCCCTTGTGCCTCTCTCTTTGCTTGGGCCCTTTGGTGTTCTTGAGGCAAGTTCATTCCACGATTTTGATTTGTTACTCTTGGAGTGAAGAACTCCTAGACGACTAGCGGTCGCCTGGGAGCTCTCAAGGTTGTTGTGAGAAGCTCCGGGAAGTTTGTATCTCTCCGTGAAGATTGAGTAAGTCCCCTATTGCTTTGTGCGATTTGGGGGTGAGGAAAGGGTTGAAGACCCGGCCCTTTGTGGGCTCCTCAACGGAGACGTACGGACTCCTTAGTGGAGTGCCCGAACTTCGGATTGCAAATACTTGTCTCTTTGTGTTGTGATTTACTTGTTCATATTTCATTGCTACAATTTAAGATTTCACCCGATCTACTTGTGAGCTTGATTCTAGGTGAAGGGACCACAAGGGAACTAACCAAGGCATCATTCTCCAACTTTTGGTTCAAGTAGAATCATCTATTTTGGTTGTTTACTTTGAATTTCGTAGCACTATCTATACAGGTTCAGATACTCTGGTTTAACTCGGAGTATCTGGGTCTGCAGACTTATCCGCTGTCTAGTTTGTTTAAATTTTCAGATAATCGCCTATTCACCCCCCCTCTAGGCGACACTTAAGATCCTCTCACAAATGCTTGGGAATCAATTTTCAGTATTGAAGTGAAAACGTTAACTTGTACACTAATATCTGAACTGATTGGATATGTATCAGGGGCAGTGAACTGGATTGAACTGAACTTTACTGAAACATACATAGCTAAACTGATATATATATATAGGCCTAGAGGTCAGTAAGCCCTTAAACCAGTTGTAAGCCCAAATTTTTTCAGGAAAAGTTCTAAATGGAAATATTTCATACTCCTATAAATTATTTCTATAGTATAAATATAAACTCCAACTCCAATGTGGCTTCTGTTTGCATCAACAATTAATATAACTTGAGAAGTTGAATTTCATAGATGAAACCTTTCATAGAGCAAGCAACACAAGAATATTAATGTGTAGTATAGTATGATACCTGATATCCTGAACGGATAAACCTCCATACATTCTAGGAAAGCAAGTAAGCAACAATGGTCTTTCCACAGTCAACATCCCCCTGTTACCAACAAATAGAAAATCTCTATTATGGGTTTCTTTCTGAGGAAGATTGCTAGCATTAGAGAATTTTTAGCCATCTAGAACGTCTGTAGTTTGATGTGCTAACTGAGAAAAGTATAATTCAAATATGCAAATTGCATATAACATAGACTCAACATTTGTTCAGTCATTTACATAACCACATGTTTAATGTGGAGGTGGAACCTCAATTATTTCTCGCCAAAGATAAAGTAATCCTCATTTAAATATCGCCTACAACACAATGTCCTATGGATTACTTTAAAATGTTAGCCATGTACGAAAAGTCATTTTTCACTGCAACTAACAGTCTTACTGATAGCTTTTCCAATGGCAAAACACTTCCATTCGCTTGGCACTTGCATTACTGATACACATAGTTACCCTCCTGGAAGAATTCATTTGGAGAACAAGAAAAAATTTGATAATGAAACAAGCATGTGTATCAACCATAAGCTAACCTCAGAGACAAAATAATTATGTGCATATTTAATCAACATCACACCACGTGAGTAGTTTAACAGTGGCATCAAATTTTATTTGTTAACACATCGAAGAGTGAGAAAAATCTGACAAAGTATTACAGAGTTAACAGGATTAAAATACAATAAAGCGTAATTATCAGATATGCTAAAAAGATGAAAGACACAATAGCAGTAATAGCTCATTGAGCTTGTACCGAATCTGCAACCCCAAAATCTCATGCCAATTACCAACACAGCCCAATAACCAATTCAATATGCACTCCATCAGGTTTGTAGAGCACGTGAATGTACGGAGCGGATGTGAGGGAAGTGGAGGGGTAGCAGTTACGGGCATTGGCATTGTGTGGGTGAGGGAGAGCGAGGATACGGCGGACAGGACCTCCAGCGGCGCGGCAATGGGTGGCAAGGGACATTCCTCAGGCGGTGTGGGTGAGGCGGCGTTCCGCGGCGAGGATGAGGCCAAGAGGATTCGCAGACAGGGACGAGGAAGATGAATGCACGGGCATGGAGCGAGGAGAACATGGTCCACGGCAAGGAGGATCTGTGGACGGAGGCGCTAGTGGCTGGGGCCGGCCGAGGCCCGGGGGCGCGTCGCGAATGGCTCCCGGAGGGCAAGTGACACAATAGCAGCGGCAGCTGCGGGTGGCACATGGGACGGCGGCGATGGCGGCGGCACACGGGCTACGGTCCCATCCTAGCAGAGCACACAGGCGCTGCGACGGTGGCGGGGCGGGTGCAGGGATGGGAATCGCGGGCGCGGGTCGAGGATACAGTGGGGGCGTGTTGGAGCCGGGGATGACGGCGATGTTCTCTAGCGGGGGCGGGGGTGGAGCGTGGCCATCCCCAGCGCAGACGGGGTGGTGATAGCGGGCGCGGCGCGTATCAGGGCAAGAATGGCGGGGGTGGGGCGCGTGACGGCGCCCCGAGGGGGGAGGATGGCGGTCGCAGGATGGAGAGGGGTCGGGGGCCCGGGCGTGGGTGGGGAGAGAGCCGGCCGGGTAACGCGGCTGGGAGGCATGCGTCGACGGGATCGAGCGGGGGCACGGGGGCGAGCGGGGGCACGGGGGCGCGAGGCCATGCCTGTGGTGGACGCCCCCCTTGTTCTCTTAATAGGTAGTAGGAATGTTGTTACATATGTAATATATATTTAATTTATGAGTAAAATACACGTGCGGTCTTCGAACTTAGCAACGTGTGTCACTTAGGTCCCGAACTTAGAAAACCAGGAATTTGGATCTCTAAACTTGGCTAGTGTGTCATTTAGGTCCAAAAACCACTTTCTAGTGTGTCATTTAGGTCCAAAAACCACTTTCTAAAACCGATTTTCGTTTTCCGGTGCTGACGTGGCACGCTGACATACCATCTAGGCTCTTAAACTTGGCTACAGGTGTCATCTGGGTCTCTAAACTTGGCAGGAGTGACATTTAGATTCGAAAAGATTTCATTTTTACATGACCAAAATAATTTTTTCGGTCAAAAAACACCGAAATCATTGTGAAACATTTATATCTTTTTTATTTGGGGACAAAAAATCAAAATTCAAGACTAAATAGCCTTTTCGTACCGGATGGAAACGAAAAAACACTGAAACCAGCGAAATTTCGTTCAAAAAGTTTAACCATGCCGGTTAGTACTCCTCTCGCCTCCATTTTTCGCCGTCGTCGAGAGAAATGCTGACAGCGGGAGGAGTGCTGGCCATCCTCAAGCTAGCACTCTTATGTTGTTGTCCCTCTCGCCGCCATCCTCCACTACTAGCACTTTTGCCGACGACGGCGAGAGAAGTATCAATAAAGAGCAATTTGAGACTTAGATGATACTCTCAGCTAAGTTTAGGGATCCAGATGACACCTCTAACCAAGTTTAAAGACCTAGATGGTATGTCAGCCTGCCACGTCAGCACCGGAGAACGAAAAGCGGTTTTGGGACCTAGATGACTGGCTGGCCAAGTTTAGAGACCCGCAATCCTGATTTTCTAAATTCGGGAATCTAAGTGACATACGTTGCCAAGTTCGAGGACCACGCTCGTGTATTTTACTCTTAATTTATTTTCTAAAACGTAAAATGCCGAGAGTTGGGAAGGGAGCAAGTCCTTTGCTTTAACTTTTTAATGGTGATATAGTCAATTTATATCAGAGACATTAAATAAATAGAGAGACAAGAAAAACCACGTGAAACCACACTTTTTTTCTTCTATAATGTAATTGTATTGCTATTTTTAAGAGGCTGCTTAGATGAAATTATTTATTTTTTTTACTCGTTTGACAACCAGTAGAGAAGCCTTCTGAAAAGCGTTCCCAAAAGGGCTCATGGGCTTTCACCGGCACCCATTGGAGGCAGCTAGAACATGGAAACATGAGTGTATATTCTAATTCACAATGCAAAACACTTGTTAGCCTACTCCTAGTGATGCCACCTTCATTCCATAAAAAAAACAATCCTAGTATTTTAAATTTGTCAAAGAATACAACCATAGCTAATACAACAGTATTTTCAAGGTGCAACGCAATTAATTGTTTAGTCTTTTATTTCAAGGCGCGTACGTGTTTAGTTGCCTATGTGTTTTTCCAGGCCGCATGCAACTTTAATCAATTACCAGTCTTAGTGCTCAATCTTATTTCCTACTGGTTTTCAAAAGTTCCTACGTCGGTTTAGTTAGAGAGGATAATTTTTTATATTGTTTGTCGGATTCAGAGTGAAGCAGAGTAGATACAACATATATATGGATATAGATGTGGATTTTCAAGGATGTTAGAAATGATTTGAAATCGGAGGAGTAACAACAAAATAGATGACAAGTAATAAATTTTTTCAAATAAAACGAAAGATGAAAGTTTTGAAAAAAAAAATCAACCAAATCAAACTACATTTTGTGATAAATCAAATGACAACGAAATAAATGGTAACTTATGATTTTTTTTATAAGATGAGCGATCAAAATTAAAAAGAAAAATGTATAATATCATACATTTGTGTACGAAAGTAATATGAATAAAATTTCTCACAAATCTCTAGAGAGCGAAGACATTGTGGTCTACCTCAGCCTCCGTACATTGTAGCATGCAGGAACTCTATCTAAATTCCAAAAAGAAGAGTCCTGAAGAGCTAACGATAACCATCAATCCGAATTTCCCATTTGTGCAGCAGTAATCAAGAACGATGTGCTGCTTCAGGGCTCATGTTTGGTTATGTCAATAAATTGGCTTTGTAAGAGTATTGTCTAAAATTTCTAATATCATCATGTAGCAGGGGAGCACGTGGCATATCAAATATGGGATATGCGTCATGATGGTCACGTGCTATATTTAAAATTACATTTGACTGCACCCATCAATTTCCATTAATGATATTTTTGATATTCCACCATCTGAAAAATGATTCCCTTCATACATGCGTGTCAGCAAGAGTTGGGTGCATAACTCCATGCTAAAATTATAATGGTTTCAATCACCAAGAATTACTGTCGAAAAAATTCTAGATACATGCGCTCACACGTAATTGTTCGAATTTTATCCCACCACTATTTTCTTGAGTTAATTTATCAGGTTTTTAAAATACGGGAATTTGTTTGATTTATAGTACGTGCTTAACAGGCTACTAGTAAAAAAAAGTAGCAGGAGAGACCACGAGAGAATGGGCCGTGCACTTGTGCTCTGGGCTAGCATAGAATGGGCCATGCAGCCCGCGAAAACTGTGTAACGGGGCTCGACTGGAGCCGCTCCAGCCGAGAAGGGCGACGCCAAAGGACGTGTGGACACAGCAATCCGCCTGAGATTTTGGGTTCGGACTCCTAATGAAAACGAATTATTTCGAGATTCAATGAGAGAACAAATTATTTTAAAATTTAACGGCTTTGTTTATTGAGTGGTAGACGACGTTTCTATCGACTGATATACCGGCCAGTGGTAGAGAACATTTTTGTTTCATTCAGTGATAGGCGACGTTCCCGTGGCCAGATATGCCGGCCCACTGGAGGTGTTCAATGTTCATACGGCAGGGTCTATGGTGACCAACGTCAATTTACTTCATCAATTTCCAAATATACTGGCCCAGTCTCCGAAGGTGCTCACAAGGGTGGGGTCAGTCTTCTAGAGGTGCTCATGGGGTAAAATATATGGTGACTTCGTCAATTTTCATATATGCCGGCTCAGTCATTTAGATATGTTCATAGAGATAGGGATAGTGTGTGCTCTTTGTATATGCCGGCCTCGTCCTCCAGAGCCGCTCATAAAGAGTGTGGCAACGTTTCCGAACAACCGCAGCCTGCAGCTGAGGCTGTCTCCAATGGTTACCTAAAAGAGATTTCTTAAAACACTGTTTTGCACTATTTGACATAAATGTCGCACTGTAGACAGATAGAGGTGTAGTTGGAATCTACACTGTAAAAGAGCGAGTTTTCTAAAAATCTTTTTTACCTACAAAGGCATAGGTATACCCCTCACGCTGATCCCGCTGTGTAGTTTGAAAAAAATTGGAAAATAGTGAAAAAACCCAAAACCCATAGATGCAAAATGTTCCATCAACTTTCTCTCTTTATTTCTCACCTCATTTTATATCCATACCCACATGTTACTCTTGGTTTTAACGAGAAAGAAATGACGCTAATCAATCAGGACTCCTTCATTTTAATTTTTTTTTCTATTGTCTGCTCGATTATCTCACAACACGTGCACGTTGCACGTACATCTATGCTAATAGTGATAGGGAGTGAGATTTGAGGAGCCCCATTGGAGACATCCTGAGTAAAGTTGAGTCCAATAGGATTTCCCATATTGGTTCTTCAAAACACTGTTTTGTACCGTTTGACATAAATACTGTCTCGTAGATAGGGAGAAAGATAATTGAAATAGTGATAGAGAATTGGGGATAGGGAATGCCATTGAATTAAGCCTAATAGGTCTCGATTGGTTGCTAGATTTGTTCCAAACTTGGTGGAGAGATTTCAGGTTTTGAAATCAAATTTGCCATTTTAGATCCAATTTGCACGTGATTGATACCGAGACATGAGAATTTTTCGTTTCTTTTTTTTATTCACCTCCCACGGTGAGGGAACTGACCATTTTGCTCTCAAATCCTAAGGCCCTGTTTGGAACGCGAAAAAAAATTTTCGTTCCTGCGTTTTTTCTGTAAAATTGAACTGATTTTCGTAAAAATTTTGCACAATTTCTGTAAAATTACTGACAACCAAACAGGATCTAAAATCTCGGGACGTGGCGTGGCGTGCCGCGTACGGCGACTCCGCAACCGCAAGGGCCGGAGACCGGGGGGGTCCCACGGCTGACTGCTGACTGTGACAGATTCCCCGAGGCCAGACAGGAGAGCAGGCAGCGCACAGGGCAGCACGCTGACCAAGCGCGGGCAACGCCGTGGGAATGGGCCTGGGAGGCTGGGGAGCGCGCGCGGCGCCGCAGCCGTCGCAGCGGACTCCTATGCCTGTGGGCACTAGCATGTGCTATTCCGCAATCGGCACAGCTTGGCAGAGCCAAAGCCGGTCGGTTCTCAGGGTTGACTTTGTAAAAAATTGCTGCATCTACATAGTTCAACCTTCCGGCATTGGATCCCAACTTCTCAGGCTTAAGTCAACCACGTATTTTTGAGATTAATAGGACTATAGGAGTATACAGATGTAGCAGCACCGTATCCACACATGCAAAGCATTTTTCAACCATGCAGCGAGGGTGCAGCAGCTTCGTTCCAAACCGCATTCCTAGCCTCCCAAATGTGAAAAAGATATCACAAGAACAGTGGTTTCTTTCTCTAAGCGTCCGTTTGGAACATATAAATTTCACATTAATTGCATATAAATTTCACAAAAAACAATTTGATTTTATAGAAAAAAAAATGTAGGAACAAAAAAAAAAACAAGTTTCAAAAAGGCTCTGAACATGCAGCAATGGTTACAAAAAAATCCATCCCAAGGTGACTCAAAAGATTTTATTAGTATTCAGAAGCCACATTTCTTTTTAATTCCCTCTAGATTTCATCAACATATTTGCAAGAGAGGAATACGTGTTCTATCGTTTCTTCTCTCCCACAATGACAGCAAATTTCATTGGCCAGAATTTTCCTAATTCTAAGTAGTTGTCCAGTTGACGGTAGTTGTGTGCAAATCGCCACAGGACAGTTTTCATCCTTAGGTGGGGCTTTGATATTCTACGGGCTTTTCTATTCTTCCGCTGTGCATACTTCATTTGATGATTCTTCTTTGCCCTTGGCACATTACAGTGGCTTGCTCAGGGTTTACTTGGACTGGAGCACCGACGGGGCGGCATCGCCCTTGTAATCTCTAACGACCATCTGCTCATCTTTTTGTGGTGCTCTTGGCATATGTTTCCATATTTATATATATATATAGTTCTACTTACACCATTGTAAGTACTATACATACACAGGTCTACCGACCGATCCCTATATGCTGTCCAGGTTCATGTCTGTGATTACAAACTACAAACGGGCAAAACTGGTCACTTCTTGGTGGCCTTCTGGTTTGGCGACGACAACAACGACGACGTACCTGAAAACATGCTGCTGTCGGCCTTGTCCTTGCTGAACGCCTTCCTCACATCCTCCTTCAGCTCGCAGAAGCGCATCCTCTTCACCTTCTGCTCGTCCGCGGTGCCCCTCTGGAGGTAGAACTGGTCCAGCCCGTCCGGCAGATCGTCCTCCAGGAATTTGTCCAGCACCTGCGAGCAGTTCGGGAAGTACCGACGACCCAGTTCCACTGCACAAAGCCAGATGAAATGAGTGAGCACTGAGCACCAGTTCTAAACCAAGCATATCTCAGACGTGATATCAATTGCGGATTTTACACACAACAACCAGACTTTGGTCTATGCAGAATCTGTGGTTGCATTGGAATTAGATTTTCAGGTGATGGGTGGAGACGGTTCAGTGAAATGGAAAAGGTTGATGACTGAAACTTCACCTGTTTTCATCAGTGCATCCACCCTTGATCGGAGTCTTTTGTTTTGTGTGACTGGCGTCTCATTCAGGTCGACCTCCCTCAGTTTACCAGAAGTACTTGCTGCAGCAATACCACCAAATTCTTCTGTGGTGTCTGCTTGCGCGATTTGCATGGCTACCTTGGCTTCAGCAGGAAAGAACAATCTAGCAAATGCAACTGCAAAGACAATACTTAGAATGTTAAGATACAGTGTGGAAATAGTTAACTAGTCAATAGCGTAAAGCACAAATCTTCTTCCAAAGTTGAACATGAGACAAAGTTAATGACAATGACAAATCACCTACAGCAAGTTCTAAAAGTGGTAATTGATATCCAATGGTGTAACATAACATTTCACATTATGTTATCTAGAACAAGGCCCCTACTAGGCTGTGTGCAACAATTGACTGGGAGGCAGCACGGCAGTTCTGTTGCCAGTAGTTATATCAATTTGGGCTTTGTGGCTTAGCTTTTTCCTATAATATGTGTAACTTCAAATTGAAGAAAGGAGAAAAGAGTATGTTGGCGGTGTTGGGTGTTTTCTTTTGCTCCTCTTTTTGAGAAGAAAGGTCGGGGAGCATGTCACTACACTACAAGGTAGCCTGTATCAATTCCCAACACCTCTCAGCTTTTAAATTTTGAGAAAAATTTAAGGGGCAACCAATCAGAGCCATTTTGTCAAGCACTATGTGGACTTCACCTCTATTTTCCAAGTAGAGAAGTTTCATGTGAAGATCATCAGCCAATAAAGGCGAGGTGACAGCATCTTCCACTGCCATAGGATTTCGCATCATCTCTCTCTCTAGAATATCGATACACAACCTATCTTTATTTGACTCTTGACCCTGCTCCATCTTTGTATGGTAGTCTTTTGCTCTTGTTAACCTCCGACAAATACCAATTGCGCTCCGGCCATCAGCTGTCAGTTGTGATACAATTGCCCCTTTGTTAAGGAGGCACATAATGATAGCCGGTTCTCTCCTCATAGCGGCCAAGTGAAGTGCTGTGTATCCACGGCTATTCTTCAAATTCAAGTTAGCCAGCCCCAAATCTAACAGCTCTGAGACAACTTTAGGATCACAATAAGAAGCAGCATAGTGTAACGCATTGGCATCATCCAATGTGATCTCAGACTCATTAAGAAGTAACTTCACGAGCTCCACATCATCAGAGTCGAGAGCTCTATGGATTCTTCTGACTCTTTTCTCATGCACAGGGTCCAAAATGAACGCATCGTCATCAGCAGCTTTTGACTTTTTGCGAATCATTTTTATCTCCTCGACGACTTCTGGAGGGAGCTCCTTATCCAAAGATATATCGTCAAGATCTGACCTAGCAATCCTCTGAATACATTTATCAAGCACTTGGCTCAGCTCTGAGTGGGAAGCAACTTGCAGAACAGGAATGACATCTTCCACTAGAGTCTTGTCCACAAAGTTAAGAAGCCGCCGCTGCAGAAGAACACCATGTTAACCATTTGCATGCCACAGGTCCAAACGGAAAAGCTGAACTGCTGTTAAACAGTCTGAGTGTATGACAAGCTACACAGTGATAAATCTGAAGTAGGAGTAGTACAGATGTTGTACAGCCTAAGGATTGGCGTTCAATTTACTTCAAGCCGACAGGTTCAGTTGTGTCAACACAAAAAAAGCATTAGCCAACAATTTTAGCAATTTCGTTAGCTTTGACAGATTGAGCATACTATACACGAATTGGAGAAAACAAAATCACGAATCTACCGAAGCCATATACAGTACTGAGTAATAGCGAAATAGTATTCCATAAATTCCAGAAAAAAAAATGCGTCTCACCTGGAAGAGCGAGATGAGCTCGGGGATCTTGAAGGTCCACGCCGCGTACATGAGCTCGACGGCGAACCTGATGGCCGGCGGGCACGAGTCGTGAGGGCACACGGGATCAGCACACGACACCACGTCGAGCGGTGCCGGCCGGAGCTTGCCGGTGTACATGTAACCCAGGAACGCCTGGAAGGCCTCTCGCCCCACGCGGCCCACAGGGATAAGCTCCTCCATCTTGTACCGCGGCCGGCCACCGGCGTCCCCCTCCACTGCTCCTCCGGCGCCGGCGGTCGCATCACCGCGCGCTGCCCCTCCGCGTCCGTGCGCGGCGAAGAGGTCGTAGAAGAAGGGGCTGCGCGCAGCAAGTATGCAGCGGTGGACGGGGACGGGCGGCCCACCATCGGGCACCTCGACGTTGGCGTCGCTGCAGTCGAGGTCCGGGTCGAGGAGCAGCCGCTCGAGGTTTTTGCTGAGCCGGTTCAGGCTCACCGCCTCCACGCTGCTGCCGGTCCCTGCCGCAGAGCCCGCACCCCATCCCTCGCCTGCGGCCAACGGGGGAGCCTGGGGCGGCCCCGGCGGCGGTAGCGGGACGGAGCAGGGGCTGGACCCGTTGGACAGGTACGACGACGACGACGCGAACGTGATGGACGAGGACGGCTCCATGGCTGCCCACGGGTCTCACAACGGCCGAGCACGAGACGGGAGCCTCCTACTTGTGCCGGACCACCACGACCATGTGGTGGTGGTCGCGTCTCGCGGTTTCGGCAGCCAAGGTGAGAGCTTTTTGGCCTCGCACGGCCAAACACCTCAATCCGGCGCTCCTCTTGCCTAGCCCCAAGCAGATCCGGGTCGGCAAGACCCTCCTCAACGTGACCCTTCCCACCGGGGCGCCCTTCCCACCGCGGCGTATAGGTCGCCGTAAATCTCACACCACCACCTCCCAGCCTTGCCGATTCGGGAGCCGGATCACACCAGCACTGCTTCAGGGCATGAATAGCAAATGTTGGGGGTTTATTTTTCCTAACGGACGGCGGGCGGCGGCTGAAATCTCAGATAAGCAAAGAACCGATCCAAGTGGGCAGCAATAGCATAGACAGGGAGAAAGAAGACGTGAGGGATTGCTTGGTGCGTGGACGGACGACCTGGTAGGGAGGAGGACGGGCTGAGGAGCCGTGGGGGTCAAATGGGAATTGTGGAAGAAGGGTCCGGGGGGCACGCAGTTGCGTGGAAAGTAGGGAGGGGATGCGAAAAGGAGTGGATCGAAGAAGACGACGACTCGACGAGGAAGATGAAAATGGCGCCGGACGGGAGCGGGACTGTTGGATTTGCTGCGCCCCTCCCCAATCCCCATCCACAGTCACACACACAGTCACCCGCTTGGATTATGGGTTCTCATAAAAAACAAAAAATGTGAGGTTTTTTTTTGGCACAAGTTGCAGGAAAATCCGGGCCCTGTATACGTCGCCGAGTGACGCTTGACCATGGTGACGTCGACGGCTAGGCGTGTGTGAGCTTGGCCTTGCCGACGTCCTCTCTCAGTCCTCGAGGGTTCATCAGGCGCTGTTTTTTTTTCTAGCACTCCATCAGTCCCAATTTTTAAAGTAGTTTAGTTTTTATCTGTTTATGTTCATATAAATGTCAAAAAAATCTAAACACACATCTAGACCACATATATTAAATATTGTACAAATTTATTCAAAGTCTACTATGATATTTGAAGGATGAAGATGACTCCAGCTAATACTTGAAGGGACAAAATGACTATTCTGTTAGTATATCCTCACTAGAGTGCACCATCGTGCGAGTGTTTTGCACCTTCACTTTGCTCTTGGACGAGCGCATCCTAACTTCACTTTGCTCTTTGACGAGCGCAGTCTAAGGGAGTGTTTGGATCACCGGCTACAAATTTAACTCCTGTCACATCGAATATTTGGACGCTAGTTATAAGTATTAAATATTGTTTAATTAAAAAACTAATTACACGGTCGAGGAGTAAACAGCTAGACAAATTTATTAAGTCTAATTAATCTATGATTAGCGAATGGTTACTGTAGCATAACTTTTGCTAATAATAGATTAACTAGACTTAATAAATTCATCTCGTCGTTTACTACTCATCTGTGTAATTAGTTTTATAATTAAACTATATTTAATACTTCCGACTAGCATCTAAATATCACTCCTCAATCGTGTAATTAGGTTTTTAATTAAATCATATTTAATACTTCTAACTAGCATCTAAACTGTGACGTGGATTAAATTTTAGCCCTAAATCCAAAAACAGATATAGAGTAGCTCGCCTTTTGCACCTAGGCACCCAGCTGGTACGTAATTTCCATTTCGGTACCATGTTGTGGCTAAACGCCGTCATCTCCAACTCCAACCATGTTTCCACCGGTGCCTCTGACGCACCGTCACACTGGAGCAGAAACGGAAAGACGTGCCTGAACCCGCAAGACAGAAGGGTGCCCAACAGGCTCCCCTGGGTGCGTCATGCGTGCTTCTAGCCTCTAGGAGCAACGTCGCCATCACCGACTTGTTTGTTAATTTAAGCACTCCCTGGGATTAGAATACTAACGATAATTTTACTCAATTCAGGCGTCGGTCTAGTCCAGTCCGCGAACAAGCGGGGTGACATCACGGTGCTGGAGGCGCCGGGTGTGGGCCGCGTGAAGTCGCTCGCCTGACGGGAGCCACTGCGTCACGGCCTGGCCGTGTGGTGGGATGGGACGCGCTGATGCGGTCCTCGCCCGTCACCGTACCCGTCCCGTCCGGCACCATCACCGTGATAGGCTGATGGCATTGGCGCCCCGTGATCCCATGCGCCACGAGAAACAGCAGCGACGGTGTGTCTCCCGTCACCGTTTCACCCGTGTGCCTCCGCGCGGAAAATGTTGGCCAGCACGAACACGATAGATGCTGCCGGGTACTGCACTACTTGAGTTGATGGTTTATTTAGTATTTAACACGGGCCAACGAAAGTTTTGTCAACTGACTGATATGTCTTATGAAAGCTGTAGAAAACTCAAGTTAATCTAAACATACCAATTTATAGTCTAGTCCGTACTCTCTTCGTCCCAGAATAAGTGCGGTTTTAGGATTCAAAATTTGTTCCACAATAAATGTTGTTTTAGAAGATTAGTTGCCTTTAAAAAAAACAATCTGCATGAATGCATGCATACACCTTAAAAGGAAAAAAAATCTGTTAACCAGGGGCACATGTGTCATATCTCATTCTCCTTAATCTGTCCTAAAATTTCTAAAACAACATTTACTGTGGGACGGAGGGAGTATGTTTTTAACCATCCCGTTTATATTTAACAATAAGCTATCTCTACCTAAGCTTTGCTATATTCAGAAGTCCATGGATCCCTTGTCTAATCTTTGCTATATGGAATGACGGAGGAGAGACGCTTCCCTCGCGTCGTCCTCGAGGGGCGACTCGGGGGCGACCCCCTCCCCGCCGCCAGCGCGCCGCCGCCGCCCCCAACCCCACCTTCGGCGGCGACGGCCCGCGACGGCGGCTCAAAAAAGGCCCACCCTCGCGGCTCCCTCACCCTCCTCTCCCTTCCTCTCCTTCCCCTTCTGCCCCGGCGCCGGCCTAGATCTCTGCCGGCGGAGGTCACCCTCAGTCAGAACCACCGGATCCGGGCCCCTCAAGCCCTAATCTACGCGCCGCCGTGCCCGTGACGCCTCAGGTCCTCGTCACTTCCACACCCTCGGGGCTGCGTCGCCACCGCCGGCCACCTTCGCCGGCTCCGGGCCTCTTCTCTTTGTTGCCGGGAGAACGGGGCTGCACCGCCACCCGGCCTCCCCATGGCCGACCCAGCACCCCCGCTGTCTTCCCCTCCACAAGTTCGGGGTTGCGCTGCCAACGCTGGCCGCCGTTGAATGGAGGAAGAGCAGACCTCCCTCGGCACTAGGAGAGCGGGGCCACACCGCCTCCTCGACTTCCCCGTGGCCGATCCGGCACCCCGGAGTCAAGTTCTCACGGGCAAGGTAAATCAGGCCAACTCGACTAGGCTTGGGGGATCCCAGGTACTCCCCATTGCCTGTGCTAGGGCTGTGCTGCCACTCCCGGCTGTGCTGCTGTGTTCGTCGTGCCATCGCCACTTGCATGAGCGGGGGCTAGGGGGTCTAGGCGAAAGCCATGCCCGATATACTGTCGGTGCAGACGACGGCGACGCCCTCGGGCGTCGTTGAGCTCCTTGGAGACGTCATCATGGAGACCCCTCCCCCAACCCAAACTCCTGGTGAAAACCATATCTCGGTAAATGCCGGATGGGCGATGTGCGGCGTCAGCGATGCTGCTCCCCTACCTGTAGGCGTCGTCATGGAGGTCTCGTGCAAAAAGCTCAACACCGGATTCTCTCTACAATGGTTGCTGATCCTCCCCTGATGGTTGTACTAGCTGCTCATTGGCGAATGTCTGCTATTAATCGCTTTGCTTCGTCGTTCCCCATGATCCTTGGGTACTTTGTCTCATCAAATGCCGGGTTGCGAGACCATGATCCCCTCTCTTGGATCTCCTCGCTCTCCTATCACTGGCTCTCCCTCCTTTGAGGCTTCCTCTCCTCATAGGGCGTTGGTGGGCAGCGATAGGATCCTGGACATGCTCCAAAGATGTTGTAGTCACGACCGTCGTCCGTCAAATTGACTCAATGCTTCACGGCCGCTCGTGGAATGGAGTTCTTCAGGGTTTGGCTGCTTGGTGGTGGTGTTGGCCAATGTCTCGTTTCGTACCTCTGTTTGGTGAGGTCAAGACAAGATTTGTAGTTGGTGATTGGTGTTCTATCGAGTTGTAAGCTTTTCTTTTCCTATTCCTCCTACTGCTGTAAACGCTATTAAACTCAATATTGTTATTGAGCTTTTGAATGAACAAGGAGGGGAAATCTCCCCCCACCCCCCCCCCCCTAAAAAAAAAACTTTGCTATATTGTACTCTTCCCAACTCTTTTGCGCCTTTTATTAAAAAAACTGGATAAATATTTAAGAACATAGTTAATAGGAGTATGTATTTTGAAGCACTGATGTCCCTCTAGAGTTGACGACTGCGACTTTTTGATTAATGGCGCCGGCTGATAATGGACCTCACAATTATTTATGCGCGTCAAGCAGTAATGCGCGTACTTGTTTCCTCTAATCACATGTACCTCAAGTCACAACTTTAACATCAACCATCAGTGTCTTAAATTTCACATAGAAAAACAGCACGACTAGATTCACTATTATAGAACTAAACTAGCATGAATATATATCATAACTAAACTGGCATAAAATCGTCGCCAAACTTTGTGTTCCCGTACATACTTCTTTATTCCATGGCGCAAGGGACCCAGTCACCGACTATCGGTGATACAAGGAGACTATGAACCAACCGAGACCAAAGTTGCCTAACTTAAGCGTCCGAAATGAGAATGATAATGATACCATCCAGATTTCTAGAACGCCGCGATTAGCATGCTCAGCAAAGTAGAAATGGCGCTGGACCTAAGACTAACAGCAACAGCTAACTAGGTGCATCCTCATTTTGCACCGTTGTTTCTATGCATGCATAGTTCTTTCAGCGTGTGCACATCCACTGCCTCGTGAACCATCTATTTTGATCAGTCACGCAAGATACACATAAACACAGCTTTGTGCACGTAGCCTAAACAGGCACCATCGCACTCGACACCGCGAAAAACATCACCTGTGTCGTACGCAAAATACCATAGCACCGCAGAAATGACAGGCTAACTGCAGAATCAATGAAACAAACAACGACAAACATTAAAGCCCGTCGCCGTCCGCCAGCCGTGCAACGTGATAATCGTTCCAGATCACGCCGGATTCCTGTGGCACACCACACTGTCGGATGACGCCACCGTGGTCTGCTCCGACACGTGCAACACGCACAATTTTGGCAGGAATGCATCATCGTTTTGATTTCGTTTTCCAGGTACCTGTCCGACGTACAAGCACATTGCATTTCACTCATTATCCTTTTTTTTCCAAAAGATAAAATTTCTCCATGGTAATACCAAATCAAGTTGGTTTACCGACTGAATTCTGAAGACAGGTACATACATGCACAGGATTGGATTAGGTTAGACACGAGATGGAGAGCGAATTCCGGTTTCCTTCCCCACACTCTGTATGTCACTATGTTGGGGCTGCCCAACTGTTTAGGGCATATCCATAATCCATGGTCCACCAATCCCGTCCATTCCAAGGCCAGTATTTGAGCCAGTAACAGGTAATTTTCCTTTTCTTTTGAACACCTGAACTCTGAATAGAGTTAACAAGGTTCACTCTAGTGCGCGCTAGCAAAACCACTCGTTTTTAATCAAAGCCACTCATTTCTAATCTTTTCGAGAGATCATTGCTGTCTTATAATTATTTGCCTTCACTTTCTACCGCCGAACACAGCAAACCTTGTGACCATCTAATCGATACTCGTCCTTTTAGCTAAAATGATTCACAGCATACTCAACAAAGCCGAAGGGCATGCAAAAGGCTCCTTCGAGGCCTGGTTCACCTTGCGGCGTCCCGCTGCCTTTTGAAAGACCGTGGTGCAGAACTCCCAGGTCCAGAATTTTGAAAAGGGCGCTGAGATCGATCAAACCTACCTACAGGAGCCCTGGATGTCCGAGTATGCCCTGAAGGTCCACCTTCATAGTTAGATGAGTTCTGAAAACGAGGTGCATTTTGTGGCTTATCGCCTAACAAAGACATGAGGAAACCACCAGGTGGGATATAGCCTGCCCTTCTTCCCTGTGAGAAGCTAGACTCTGCTGGATTCTGGCCTGAACTTTGGTTAGCTGAAAAATCGTTGGATGGAACCATAGCAGGCAAGCCATCGTATGAAAGGATGCATGCAATGGCATACATCGACGCTCCAAGCACGGGCGGCAGAACATCTTGTGGATGTTTTACCTGTAGAAAACACATTGTCAGGAAAGAAACAGATAAAGAACAGTTCGAAGGGATCAGAAAATTCAGAATAGTGCATAACAGAGAAGATCCTCCACATGCTTTGTCCAAATGAGATCATGCAACTAGTATCAACGTGGAAAAATGACTAGCATATTCCAGATTCGTCGGTATTAGTTTTCATGTGTCCACCTATTATAAGAAGTTGCATATGAATTGTATGGTATCTTTCGGAATCATACAAGAAAAGAGAGCGTGAAGCACAGAAAAGCAATTTACGCAATCAAATTAAAAAAATGCAACAGCCAAGGCACAACCATCTTACTTTGAAAAGAATAGCTGATGCTAGACGTTCTCTTAGGCAGTAAATTTGAGCAACATCCAGAGCCGTAGCGTCAAATCGGAGCCACCGATCAACAACAACCGAAACAGTGTTATCAGGCGAAGACATAATTTCTTTATGCTGTCCCAAAGTGTTTTTCTCTGGTTCATCCTCACTGGAATATTCCTCGTCTTCATCACTATCATCGGGTGGAGCTACAACCATTTCTGTAGCAAGCAGAAGCAGAGGATATGACCCAACAACTGAGCAATTTTTAATATACATGCCACCATCACCTCGAGTGATCTCATCGTATATCAGTAGTGGATTCCCAGAAGTTTTACTAAATGATAAGTTAAAGTTGCAGGAATGTGGATGTAGACGAACTTTGGCACCACTTGCTGTTTCCACCACAGCTTTTCTAGCATTTTTGCGAGGAGGGAGCATTCTCCCTACCATTGGGTAAGCACCAGCCATAAGAACAGCACGCATGATACCTAATAGAGTAACAAGCAAGCTAAGTGAGTTCAACAGTTCAAAGTTTAAAGCACAGAGCAAGAATAATGAAGGATGTTTGACAATGTTTTGGTTACAAGACAGCGTGCAACCTTAAAAAACATAAACATAATTTCATTACCAACTAAAGTTAGAAGATGGTTTCTTCTTGAATCAAATTAAAATTGCAACATAAATAAAGAAAATAAAATATGGCAAAACTGTTATGCACCAAATGGCTAATCTAAGTGACATGCAATGACTTTTAGCCATGTTAACTAAAAACACCCATCTTCCAAGGACTGGGGAAACTTGATGCTATATATGAATATAGTAACGCCCCATATGCATCTTTCACGCTAAATAAAAAAGGCAGCGCCGGTGCATGAGCTCCTGCTTGCGCAGGGTCTAGGGAAGGGTGGAACCCACTTTGGAGTCTATTGTGCACAGCCTTTCCCTACATTTCTGCAAGAGGTTGTTTCCACGACAAGAACATGTGACCTGGTCACAAAGAGGCAGCTTTACCACTGCGCTAGGTAACATATTTCGCACTAAGTGTGATGTTTTTTATTTAGATAAGGCACAATGAGCATGTAGATTAGAACCTCCTGCTCCTGGTGCGTAGGGTATATGCTAACAAGTCTAAAAGGGGATGGCAAAAAGGACCACTCCCCAATCAGTGTTTTCACACAATTAACAGGTACGCAGTTCACATATCAAAATGTATCTGGATCTTAAAAGAATCCAAAGAATACACAAGTTTTTCGGAACTTGAATTTTCGTAGAAACTTGAGTACCTGGATCTTTAGAGTTCAAGCTGCAGGCAGATGTATCTGCAGGAACAAATCCCCTTTGAGAAAGTTCATTCTGGAGCTGTTTCCTCATGTTTGAGAGCATATTCATGATGTTTGAGGAGACAAAGTACTTTGTACAAAATTGAGATTCCTGGCCTCTATCTTTGGCACGCCTCCAACAGTCAAATGCTGCCACAATAGCAAGCTGGTCACTGAACCCACCATATAATGAAGCAAGCTCAACTTTCGCTGCAGCTGCCCTTTTCCTTTCATCTGGCGCCATTGGAAGGAGGAATGGATCTCTATAATCTGCTGCACATGCCAATGTCAATGCTGGGTCCAGGCAGTTCATTAATATAGCAAACAGGAGCATCTTGGTTGTGGATGGATGGACAGGCAGGGAACCCAGCTTTTCTCCTAATTCTGTTAGTCGTTCATCTTGTGTTAAAGCACCAAGATCCTGAAGGACAGCAATAGCATTTCTTACAGTTTCTGGAATTGGAGGGTCCAGTGTTTTCTTCAGAAAGTCTGCTATTCTACAATTTGAATCAAGCAGTTTGACCTACACCATGGAGATTGGATTAAGGAACAGCACCAGGAACTGACAAATAATTAAATTGCAGCTCGGCTCTTGAAATATTTCAAGACATTGTTTTCATTAGATAGTAAGGGCAAAATAAACATAAGCTAGGATGTACCTGCAAACAAAGTTCCTCAATGGGCATTCTTTTTATTTCAGGAACTTGGAAGTCTGGTAATGATGATGCTCTAAACCTTGAATAAAGATGATAACAAATTCCCGGCTGACAACGGCCAGCACGGCCTTCGCGCTGTCTTGCACTGGCTTTTGAAACCCAGGAAGCATGAAGTGTGGACACATTATTGTATGGATCATAGCTTTTCTCTTTCATTCTCCCACTATCTATGACAAACACAACATCATCAATTGTCACAGCAGTCTCTGCAATATTGGTTGAGAGAATAATTTTACGAACACCCGCCGGTGGATGTTTGAAAACCTTTTTCTGCTCTGAAGACGGAATCATAGAATGAAGTGACAATACAAGAAATCTTGATGAATCTCGAAAGAATGGAGAAGCAAATAATCTTTCCCGTGTTTGATTGATATCTTCCCACCCAGGAAGAAATACCAAAATAGCTCCTTCATTGGAATCCACACAAATTTTTCCAAGCAACCGTTCTATTAGCACAGTATCAATGTGCTCCGGATTAATAGTTGCCAAGTACTTATTAAGCAACTCATTATCCTCAGTTGAATTTGCTGAACTACACTCCATATGTTTCTTGATTACTTCACAAACCTCTAGTTGATTCTCTTGCTGTGCCCAATCTAATGCTGATTTTCCATCACGATCCTGTGCTGAACAATCCACACCAAAAGATAAAAGCATACAGACATCTCCAAGCTGACCCTTCGCGGCAAAAACCATTAAAGGAGTTACACCAGTCTCTGAGTGCTGGTAATTGTAGATTTCTGTGTTCTGTTCTGCAGAAATAAGCTCAAGGAGCGGATCAAATTCATCATTGACTACAGCCAAGTTAATTGAATCATCCATTGAGCTTTTGAAATCGTCAGTTAAAACATTGCTCTGTTTTTTATCACTGGTTGCAGTAGTAAGATGATTATCACCCACAGACTGCAGAATAGAAAGCACATCCTCCAAATAGAAGGTTTTGACCTGAGGGAAACTAAGTTATAACTTGCCAACAGAGATTCAGATAATCAGATGACTTAAGGTATTCAAGCTAAGAGAGTTTACTGACTGGATAGGTAAACCCAGGGACTTGAATGACTGAACATCCATTGAAGTATTGTGAAAAACGCTCAGCATCAATTGTTGCACTCATGAGTACCTGTTAAATATACTAGTAAATGCTTTTGTACTGGAACTGGCAATATACTCAGATTTAAACATGGCAGGTAATCCGATTAACTGAGTTGGACTCGAGGTATGTATGATGCAAGGTGCTTAAACATCAGTGCATAAAAGGGAGAGAATCATGCCCTCTTGCATAGAAATTAATTGTTCCAATGCATATGGGAGATTAAATGAGCTTCTCTACGCTGTTAGCAGACCCTAAGCACGAGGAGCAAACTTGAGCATCTTATCCTCTTTATAAGCACCTGGTACAGATGACATAGCAACCGATCTTTACACTAAGCATCACCTCTAAGTGCCATGTGACATGCTCTAACAAGCCATGTGGATAATCATAGTACAAAAGACTCCAACCAGTGTAACAATGTATTCATGACAAATTACGGATACTGTAACATCAATCTACCAAACCAGGAACACTTCCAGTCTACAAATCCTTAAGCAGACAAGGCAACAAGTTGAACATACAAGTATGAAGCATATTTTCTGTTTTGCGAAAAAATAAGAACTGAACTGCAAAGGGAGATTCTGCTCACCATACGAAGATGAGGATACACAGGCAACAAATCTCTGCAAAAGAAATTGTTTCACAAAAGGTGTTAGCATGTTATTATGTGCACTTTTACTAACTAGCTAGTGTAAAAAAGTTTTATCATGGTACCTTACAATAGTCAGCATGAAATCAGAAAACCTATCCCTTTCATGGATTTCATCCTAGAGAAATTAAGAAATTTACTGTAAGCTCATAACATTTACCATATAGACTAATACACAACTCAACAACATTACAACAATAGAATAACTGCATATCTACACAAAGCCAGTTCAACGAAAATTAATCAGCTAAAAAAGTTAAACACATTGTGCGCATAATTTCCCAGGTGTGTACAAATGAACAATCCACACCAAAGTGTCAAACCATGACTTGGTCTCCTTTCCTACAAAACTTGCTTCGGACAAAGGCTCTGTTTATTGGAAAAATTTATCAAAAGATTTCGTTAGTGGATTTTTCTGCTCCATTGTACGCAGAAGTTCAGGATCTGCACATATGGTCTGTTTGTTTCCCTGGCTTAGGGATAGCCTGACTTAGCCGATATGCAAGCATAGTATATGCAGGGCTAAGATATGCGACTTTCCAGTGTTTGTTTCCACTGCATATCATATCCAAACTAAGAAAGTTTGTGTTTGTTTTTACTTACATTGACCCATTGCATTTGTTAGGCCTTGTTTGTTTCCCTACACCTACACAAGTTTGGGTGACGGACGAGGATGGCGAGAAGTCTATGACGAGCGGGCCCCATATGTCATTCCTTTATTCCCCAATTGGCCAACAGCCCAACACCAGCACCTCATCTTCCGTTCCACCACCACTGCTTCAACGGCGAGCGTGGAGGCGGCGCATAGGACGATGACGGTGCCCTCGGATTCGACGACGCGAGGGGAGGCGAGGTCGTGAGGAGTCGCGAGCGTGGGGAGAAGAGGCCGCGAGGCGCGTGAGCGTGGGGGAGGCGAGGCTGCGGCAGCCAGCGAGGGCGTGGGGAGGCCGAGCCGCGGCGGCCGGCAAGCGCGTGGGGAAGCCGAGCCACGGCGGCCGGTAGGCGCGTGGGGAGGCGCAGTGGCCTACGCATGCCGCCGCGGCCGGGGAGCGCGTGGGGAGAACGAGCCGCGGCGGCCGGCGAGCACGTGGGGAGGCCGAGCCGCCGCGGCCGGCGAGCGTGTGGGGAGGCCGAGCCGCGTCGGCCGGCGCATGCGGGGAAGGCCGAGCCGCGGCGGCCGGTGCATGCGGTGGCAGCCGTCGCGCGCGTGTGGAGGCGGCGGAAGAGGAAGAGGACAGAGGGGGTGAGGGACAGCAAAGAAAACGGTTCAATAGAGGTTGCATTGCGGGTGCAGGGAGGTACGTTTAAGTTGCATTGCGGGTGCAGGCTGCTGCACTCCGCTGGCCTGCACAAGATAAACGCCCGATTTCTGGGTTTCCAGCAATGCAGCATATGGAACCATTTTGCATTGCCTAAGCCTGCATAAGGCACATGTGCAGGGAAACAAACACTGAAAGGGTGCGTCCAGTAAGGCTGGATAGGGGGTTACGCAGGGAAACAAACAGACCCATAATGATCTAGAATATTTGCAGAGGGTGAGAGAGGTAGTGTAAAGCAGGCATTTTAGAGAAGATTCATTTTCAAATTACATTGGAAGCTCAAAAATGAAATTAACTTAAGCAGGAATTGGCCCAATTTAACAAGGTGGGCACACATATGCGAAGAATGTTACAGGGTGTTAATAGAGCATTAAATTAAACTTTAAAGGTGATCAAAAGTCACAATTATTCATGGGAAAATCCCTTATAAGACCATGATGATGGATACACCTATCAAATTACTTAGTACCAGCTAATAATGTTACATGCAATATACTTGATGTCCATGCAGCACATTAACATGGTCTTGAGTGCACAAATGCACAGTGTACCATTGTTTTTCAAATCATAAGCTCTTTGAAAATTTGTAAGTAATAACCATATGGAAGCAACATTATTACCATTTTGACGTGAAAATCAAAATGCTTAAGTATATCAGGATAGTTTAGAAGTTGATAGCATGCCTTATAAAATGATATATGGTTAGATGACAGTAAATATAGTACTAAAATCAAGGTATCGAGCCAGTAGTAGGGCCGATCAGAATACTTTTTTTTAGTCATCAATCAGGTCTGATTAGTCTGTCTCTAGTCAGCTAGTCTGCAGTATAGTCATCCTGCCTATATGCCCTTAACCGATAGTATGTATATAGTATTATGGCAAACAAAGAATGCATAATAGCAAACAAAGCAAAATCTTCATCCACTCGGAATCCTCCTCCATCTCCAGTATTTGTTGCATGTACACCACCAGATTCCTCATCCTCCATTTCTGAAGTATCGGTTCGACCTCTACAAGTCTGCTCCTGTGTTTCATCTCCATCTTTGGTCTCGTTCATCACCTTCTTCTCCATCTCCTTCACTGATTTCTTCATTTATTGGGCGCCTCCTCCTCCTATCGTAAGTCTGGGCGAGTGAGTTTGTGCTAGCATGAGCAGCGGTGACGCAAGGACACTTCCTCCTCAGGCGAAGGCGCAAGGAAGCAAATCGCAGCGGTGGTAGCAGTGCAGTGAGACTAGAGAACTAGTTGGCACGTGTTTCTCTGCAGGTATACTAAAACATAATAGGCCCAAAAAAAAATAGCACAATTGCTCACGGCCTGCACGACATCTACACTAATTATGGATTGACTAAAGTAATCCTCGTGTCCTGATCGGACCGACTAATCGTGATTAGTCGCGATTAGATGAATGACTAGAAATTTAGCCAGGCTGACGGTATCGAGGATCCTAATTAAGGTACAGGGACCGATAAGGTCAATTAGTCGGCCATTCTGATAACATTGGCTGAAATCAAATTGTCACAAGATAAAATGTATAACCAGTGAAAATTAAGTATAAAGCATTACCACAATGATGTGTGTGATTCCCAAAATTGCATCATCTGACAAACGTTTCAGATTTCGTGATTTTGAGGTGTTGGTCCCTCTTCCTATCAATAGTCGCAGAAGAACACCATTTGTGCAGAACAAGACTGATGAATTCTTCCCTCCTTTTGACTCCAAACGTATCTACAGTGAAAATAAAGAATACCGCAAGACACACATATTTCAGCATATAGTACACAACTATGTGCACGGTAGGAGCAGGAAACATATATACAAGATAGGTAAAGTGGATATATATAAAAGGAAAATCCCAAATAGCATGCCAAGATATCAAAGGAAGAAAATTGTTCACATAAAAAGAGATATACTTCCTAAGTTTCAAAATACATGATCCTAGAAGGCTGTTACTTCCTAAGTTTCAAAATACATGATCCTGGAAGGCTGTAAGCAATAGGGACGCTCGTTCCTCTTTTGACATTTCCCAGAGGCCATAAAGTTGCCTGAATAGAGACTTAACCCAGAAATATGTCATAACTCATAAGAAAACTTAACAGTTTCTTAATACCTTATATCCAACTGTATCACCAACAGCCTCTCCTCTTTCAGCAGAAATTCGCTCAGCAACTGGATAGCACACAGCAAACTATTACATACAAGCAACCAGAAGAAACAAAATTGAAAGCAATCTGTTGTAATGTGTGTCAAACAAACCTGAAATAGCTGATATTCGACGTGGTTGAGTGCATATGATCTTACACGATTCGCCCTTGCCCCACATATGATCCAAGATGTACTGAGGAACCTATATAAGAACAGGCTAGTTATCAAAATAAACAAAAATATCATTCCACCCCCACCCACACCAGATCATCATCATTCATCAAAGAAATTCAGTTCACATGTAATCTAGTTAGCAAACAAATGATACGCATATCAGTATCATACGGATCAGGATACGCTATTTTCCAAAAAAAAAAAAAATATAAAGATATGAGTAGTTTTCTAAACATAATGCCTATATACTTTCCTATACAATCTCTAACACAGTCCACCCAACAACCCATAAAGCAACCCTCTCCCCTCATCGCCTACCTAGTCTACTGAATTCATCACTGGATGTCGCCTCCTTTGCTCATTCCCAACTGATGGAGCAGGCGAGCAGCAATAAGACGACCACCCCCAAGAGATGAGAGCCTTTCAGATCGAGCGCCGGGGCTCCCCCCCCCCTCCCCCCTCCCCTTCAGGGTAGAGCTGTACTGTTATCCAGATCGAGTGCCAGTGCCAGCACTTTCCAGATCAAACTCTATAGTCGAGTGGTGAAAAAGGCTGCGATGGCCATAGGCACTGGAGCTGGCGGGGATGGCAGTGAGAGCAGGTCCAGCCTTGCATGTCCTGCTCTTCCCTCCCCCCTCCCTTGTAGCGGTATCTGTATCGAGCGCACATCCGTAATGGATACGTGTTGGATACAGAATACAAGATCACTCACCACATATCCACACAGCATAGTATGAAAGTCTATACTATATAGGAACCACGAGAAATCCATCAAACTTTTCTGGAATCAGCCTTCTTGAATACTGATATTTCATATTATTAATATAAATAAGAGACACCGAATCTGATATCAAGCACACGATGTTTGAGAAAGTAAGTAAACTGAAACTCCCACCTCTGACAAGATAAATGGACAGAAAGGACCAACAGACTGCTTATTGCAATAACATCCCATGCACACAAAGGTAGCGAAAGAAATCATGTAGCTTCTACACATAAAATACGTAATTTGACTACTCAAAGCATACAGTGCGTCTTGTTGCTATAAAACAAGAATAACAATTGGTCGCATCAACAAATATAAAATAATCAGCAAGCAGAATAGTTAGTAGAAAAATACAGCGAAAAAATCAAAATTTTCAGCAATAATGAATGAGATTAATCTATACAGTAACTGTTTCATGACCATAGTACATAACAGGGCTGAAAGAATTAGCACCTGGGTGGTTTTACCACAGCCTGTTTCTCCAGAAATAAGAACCACCTGGTAAGAAATATAGAAGGATCAAATTCAGATGATGAAATAAATCATCTGAAGTGCTGGGCACCTAGCAAGTGTGAAAATTTCATGAAGGAAAAAACAACAAAGATCAGGAAAGTGGCAAGCATTTTGTTGAACATATACCCTTTTTGCTTGGTAATCCAGCATCATACAGGCCAGGGAACATTGTAACATCATAAAATTTGTATTTCTAATACCGAAGGAAGCTGCGTGGCGAGTGAAGCAGCAGCACCGCCGAGAGCATGAGGGAGGGGGGAGATAGAAGAAAGAGGGAAATGGAAGAGAAAGAGAGCTATGACATGTGGGACCGACATGTGGGACCCGCACGTCAGTGAGAAAAGTGTGCAGGCTGGGCCCACATGTCAAGAAAAAACACCTTATAAAACCACTTCATGGGGGTAATTTGTCTGGTTTTCCGAGGTCAGGGATGTGTGTTGCCTGGTATTCAAGTTCAGGGGGATTGTTTCTGATTCAGTGATGAGTTCAGGGGAGTAAATGCGACTTGACTCTTATAGTAATGTCTAGAGTATTTACTTTTACCCCCATGAGGAGAGAAAATGAAAAGACAAAATCCAGCACACAGTTTAATCCATGTATCAAGTTCAAGTTATTTTCCAAGCCGGATTTCCTATTTTTCTTTTTGCATTGCATATTTAACTTTCAAATGTGAGAAACCTTCAAAGATAAAAACACTACCTGATGATTTTCCAAAGTTGAAGTGATGGCATCCTTGAAGGATGAAATAGGAAGTTTTGATCTGTCCTCCATGATCTGCTCACAAGTAAAACTTTAGAAATAAATAAAATTTGTCTTGCAAGACTAATAAGAAGCAGCAACTAAGCAAAGAGAGGAAGATATATTATATAGCCAGAATATATGATACTACCTTCCTCAATTGTGGAGATCCATTTATTTTAGAGGCAAGCATCTCGATTTTCTTCGTTATATCAAGTTTGCTCATTGTTGGCCGGCAAAATGCACTATCTGTTTTCCATTTGATGTTTGCAGACTTATCACCAGAATTCCGGTCGGCATCCCCATTTAAATCAGCATCACCAGGAGGATAATGCGCAAATAAATCCTGCAAAACATGCCTCGCCTCTTCAGAAAATCCAAGGTGGCTAGGGCCTTCTTCCATATCGGGCCCCTGCTTCTGTTTACTTTTATAAACAGAAAGGCGTCGCCGTTCTCCATACCTGTGGTCAAATAGGACTCAGAATAACCATGACATAGCCAAAGATAGCATTAGGATGACATAACTAAAAGATGCACCAAGTCTAACTAATAGCCACCTTATAAATCTTCATTGAAACAATTCTACATACTGAATTCTAGGTATCTTACTCACCCAGAACTTTTGGATATCATGCCCATTTTCCTACACATCTCATGGATTGCGGCTCGTTCTTGTTTGGATATATCAGGTTCAAATGTGTACACTGAAAGGTAAAAATTGAGTAGCTGTCACTTTTTCCATCTCACACCATAACACGGAGTAGTCCATCATGCAACATGCATTAGCACAATACAGATGGGAGGGGACTGTGCTTAAACTAAAGTTAGGGGCAACACATGAGAAAAGAATGCCATTGATATAAGAAGCTATTTATTAATTTACCAAACTTTTTATATGTAACTTATCAAACAACTAATTTCACAATGAGGATCTGTGCACTGTGCCTGTGCATAATGTGCGAGCAGACCAACTAATACACAGCCATGTAAACATGGAGACACGCTTGCATGGAAATTTTACTTTATTTCTAGGAGGCGTAGAGCTATTCATGGCTAAAGTGGCAAGTTGCAACTCAACATGAAACAAAATTCTGGGGTCAGATGATAATATACCATGATAGGCCACATTCCAAAAGGTATGAATGGAAATCTACATTTAAATTTTGTGTTAGCATGAATTCAGATTAGCCACAGGTGGACAAGGTGCAGGTTCTATGTAACTGTAAATGTCAAGCACACATTGACAAAAACACAATGTAGATGAGAAAACTAGTAATCTTCTTTTATACCGTAACAAGGATCAATCGATCATTTGTAAACTCTAGAAACAGAAGCGCTATTAGTGATCTATCTGTGCACCACAAAAGTAGCAAGGCAAACCACAAAGCAGGCTGCAACCAAAAGGCGCTGACTAATTATGTACGACAGGATCACAGGGGAACCGGCAGGACTAGACTTGCCCTATTCCAATGAACGAAGCTTAAAAAAATAGTAAAGCAAAAGGAATAGATGGCAAAAAATGGAAGGCCTAAGCTCAAATCCTAGCCCCAGACACGAAGTCCTCTGAGCGGCGCATCCGCACTACTACAGCTCGTTCGAATGCCCCCCAAATCGCGACTCCAAATTGCAAAAACAGAAGCCAAAGCAAAGGGAAGCGAATGGCGCGAACCCTCGGCGTCGGAGGCGCGGAAGTCCTCGAGCACCTTGGAGACGCGCACCAGCGTGGCCTCCCTCATGCCGCCGCCGCCTCCGGCAGCCGCGTCCTTCCCCTTCCGCCCCTTCCTACCCATCCTTCCGTCGTCGTGCTCGCAGTCGTCGTCGCGAGGCGGGCGCGGAGGTTGGGCGGCTTCCTTCGGTGCGAGGCGCGCTGCTTGGCTGGACCGGCGGTATCGCGCCTCGGCGGCGGTGGCTACGCTGCGCTGTTGCGGTGCGAGGGGAAACCTAGAGCGGGGCGAGACGGCGAGCGGGCGGCGCAGCGAGTTTGGACGGACGGGCACGCCAGACAGGTGGGCCATGGTGGTCGGTGAGGGCGGAGGGCATGGAACCGTGTGGAAGCGGCCCAAGCTCGTGAGTTTACACGGCCCAGCAGGAGCAGCCATGGATTAGAAGGGAACATGGATCAACGGAGAATATTCGCGTCCCTCTTGTCATCTCTTGTGTGGTTCGCATAATGCAAACAAAACACCGCAACAGTATTCATAGGCTTTGGCTGTGTTTAGAGCACCAAATTTCTCCCCAAAATCCACTATGCAAAAAAAAGATTCCCCATCACATCAAAATATCGGCACATGCATGGAGTATTAAATGTAGATGAAATAAAAAAATAATTGCACAGTTTAGATGTACTTTGCGAGACGAATCTTTTGAGCCTAGTTAGGCCATGGTAGGACAATGTTTACCACAAACAAACGAAAAGTGCTACAGTGTATTTCGATTCCCTACAGTGCCAAAGTTGGCGTGCTGAACACAGGCTTTGTGCGCGTTTGGGCAGAAATGAGAAGAAAAAAAATTCATGCGTTTCAATTGGACCCTTGGATGGGACTCCTATGTCCGCCTCGTTTTTTATGGCTCGTTATTCAAGTTGATTGATTGATACTGGCACTCCCACTTCCCAGGATTAATGGGAGAGCCATCGTCATATATCCCATATATCTGTATAGATGAAGGCCATTAAAATCATATCTCAATATGCAATCTATCCACATCTTCATCTTATATATCTAAATAGCTAGCCCCCACTGCCGATTTCTCTGCGTTCTGGTGAAGCCACATCATCATTTACTGTGACTTGAGAAATGCCACACCATTAGCCACTAAGTCCCTCTATTTATGTCTACCACTGATCTCCTGTAGCTATAACCTTTATGCATGCATGTAGCCCTTTCATGATTTAGGATTTTATTTACTATATTTCTAACTCCTAATATTTCCGCTGCAAAGCGCAGGGTACTATCCAGTTCACTAAGAAGTCATGTCATCATCCACTGGGACATTCTATTAATGACAATAGAGTCTTTTGCCGATTTTATGTTGGCAATAACATCTATGCATGCAATTATTTATCCTTTCGATTATTTCACCATAAAATTTCCACAACATAAATACACAAATAATCAATCATTTAAAAGTCAATCTCTTTAAACTAAGATGAATAAGTTATCAAGTATAATGTGTTAAAAAAATATTATCATACAATATACATAAGTATATTCCTACTTTTCAAGTCCATACCACTTTAAAAATTCCCGCAGCCCTCACAACATGCCAATTAGCCTCTAAGTTTCCTATGAATAAGGATTGTCAAATACCTGTTCAAGTCATTCTTCTCTTCGGTTTACTATACAACTATATATCTTTTTTCTCATACACATATATACACGGGTGAACCCATCATGCTTTAGTCGTTGCAATCCATTCAGTAGCAAGTTGAAGTTACTCCCTACATCTCGCATGCTATGTTGCTACACTTTCTAAATGTAAGGCCATTCCCAGCAGGAGTTTCATCAGAGTTTCATTCTCATTAAACGAGGTGACACGTCAGGAAGCTCGGTGACATGGCAATGTATTTATGAAGAAAGAGATAGAGTTTTATGGAAGAAAAAAGGGTTTCATCTAGATGAAACTCAGGATGCACCAGTACCCAGACAAAATCCGATGTAGCACCGTTGGTAGGTGTGCAATGAAACCCTCTGCTGAAAATGGCCTAAGACTTCGAATTATATGAAGACACGTGCCTTTCTTACCTAAATAATCATGTAATATCCTTCTACGTAGGACAGTATGAGATAAAAAGAATAGGTAAATAGAATCCTCTGTGCAGCTCTTTGATTCACGTATATCCCCTTATGCAGGACAGCATGAGATAAAAGGACAAGTAAATAAAGTTCTCTATGCAACTCTTTGATTCATATATTGTTATCAGTAGATATGTGCTACTCATGTCATAATGAAATATCCACTCACAAATCTTTTTAGTAGTTTTAATTGCATAGGTTTATTAGAGTTATTGTTAGAGGCTAAGTACTAACAAACCTATGGCAGTTTCATCGTTCTATTTTCTCTACCAAATGCACATTTAAATTAATACTATTCCTCCGAAATAATATTGAAATCATTTTCTAAATCCCGCAGCAACGCGGCAAATCACCTACCATGTGTTTGGTTCAAGGGACCAAAGGGGATGAGCTGGGTCCATCCCAGTTTCAAAAGCGTTTGGTTCAAAGGCTATCTGGGACGGGGACGCCCCTGGAGGGAATATACCCCCCAGATGCGGGACGCCCCTGCCCCTAGAAATCGAGCGGACGGGGACGTCCTCTTCGTCCTCGTCTGGTTCCGTTTCTTCTCCGTCAAGGCAAGGCGAGGAGAAGCGCTGCCGGCGCGACGTGGAGGTGAGGAGGAAGTCCGTCGGCGCAATGCGGAAGAGAAGGGGAAGCGACGGCGCAAGGCGAGGCAGAGGGCCGCCGGCGCGGCCAGGCGGCGACCTCGACGCGGCCAGGGGGAGGGGCGACCTCGGCGCAGCGACCCCGGAGCGGCCAAGCGGACGGGCGTCGGCGGCGGTAGATCCGCATCGCCGCCGGCGGGTTGACGAGGCGGAGGGCCGCCGGCGCGCGGCGCCTCGACGCGAGGCGGAGGGCTGCCTGCGCCCGGCGGCGACTCCGACATGGCCAAGGGGAGGGGCACCAGCGCGCGACGAGGTGGAGGGCCGCCGGCGCCCGCGCGGCGCCTCGACACGAGGTGGAGGGGCGTGGTCGTCGGTGGATCGATGAGGGGCGGCGATGACTGGGGAAGGAGAAGGAGGGGTAGAGGCTGACAGGTGGGCCATGGTAACAGTGCCAAACGGTGTCAAAGAGACATCCATATCCTCCACTCAATCCCCATAACCAAACAAAAAACAGGGTTGAATCTATCCCCACCAACCAAACGCTACATGGGACGGTCCAATCCCAAAAATCAAGGATAGAACCATCCCGTCCCATGGTGTCTCCCATCCAAACACATGCCTAGTTATTTTATTTTTAGAAACATACACCAACAATATTATACCATGTGCACCAGAGCATGTGTGTATTTTGGACGAACGCGAATTAGACAATCTAACCCGTCCCACATACGCACGTCATATCAAAGAGGAACGTATATAATATGCAAACAAAATGTACAAAATGCTCTTATGAGGTGCAAACGAAATGTACAAAAATATATTTTTTTCTGCACAAGCTGCTAAACGTGTAGATATACGGGCAACAACTCCAAGTTGCATAGGCTAAGACCAAATCCAACGGATCATGTATACGGTTCTCGATAGTATGAAATAACACTATAGATAGAATTAAGTTTGAATATAGATAATGAAATATTCGGTTTGTTAGACTCAACCTAACCACTAGTCCGCACCCAACAGAAGAGGTAGTCCGCACCCAACAGAAGAGGCGACAACCCCCAGTTATTCCAGCACACTACAGTGCTTATTGCCGCCAAGCTCTTTTTGTGCCTCGAATTCGTATCAATAACAATATACACAAGGCTAGCCAGCACTTCAGGAGGACAGGAACTATACGATGACAATATCCATGTTAACGCAGTCAGCATATAGGCAGCATTCTTGCCACTTAAGCAAACCACCAGTCCGCCGGCCAACGTGAAGAGGCAACACAACTTCCAGCTCTTTCGGCACTCATAGAGTGAAATAAACAGGCGCTGGATGGACAATTTCCATTTTCGACCTAGTGACATTGCCGGTGAGCACGCTCTCCAACACAGCCTCGTCGGCCTGGAAAGGCTGCACCTGAGCGATCCTCTCAGGGATCGCTTCACCGCCCTCCACTCGAGCAAGGACCTCATAGTGTGCTCTCAGCCTCTTGGGCTTCGTCTTCCACTCTGGAAAATTTGACCAGTTCACCTCCCCTACAGCAAGCTTCTTCTCCACTGCGAACGCCATCTTGACATAGGTTTGCGCGGAGGCCCGTGCCTTCAGTAGCTTTAAGGTACCCTTCTCGCCTGCCTTCTTTCCAAGGACCGAGGCCAACAGCTCCTCGAACCCCTGCAGACTGCTGTCTGATCCATTCAGTGACAAGAGAGGCCACAAACCGGTGTTATGTGGTTCGTCGTCGTCTTCAGTAACAGCAGGGATTGCCTCTGCCCGTGATGAGAGCTCCACTTGGCCTGGTGCCAACCGTTTGAGCTTGAGTTTGTCTTTAGGAGAAACGGAAGGAGTCGAGGATAAGGAGGTTGGGCCCTCGATGCGAAGAGAAAGCAGGGGTTTCTGATTTGACCGAGCTGCCCCACGCAGGGCCTGCGCGATGGATAGTAGGCTCGAGAGGCGGCCCTTGTAAGTGGTACGGTTGAGAGGAAGCGGTAGTTCAAGTGGCAACCGAAGGCTCACAGCCTTGGCACCCTTCACTGTTACCACTGCCCCATCAGACAGAACAACTTTCTTCAATGTACCAGCGTCCACATCATGCTGAAGAGAAATCAAGCATCAAAATTCAGCCTTTGTTATGGTGAAGCCTTAAGCCAACAGCCCAACAGGTTCCATATTTCATATATATATCAATATAAAGAGAGTAACTCAAGCAATCAGAACAAATTACTTGTCATTAGATAATATATGTTCTTTGGCTTCTTTTGTCTCTATGATTCAATTAAGCCATGGAATCCAAATAGATACTCTTCCGTGAATCAAAGGTAGCAGAGCTTGCCAGCTTAAGATGCATGCATGGAATTTGTATTTGAAACTTGCAATTCAACTATTAGGATACAGTAAGAATTATCCAAACCATCTATAAGAAAACAGATTTGCATTGTAAATATTCTTTTTCACATGAATATCTGGAATTAGCACATCGCTGGAGTTCAATCTGTGGAGTGAAGTACAACTAAAATCATTGCTCTCAGGAGTGTACAGCGGAAAACACACAACCAAAGAACAGGACGCTCATTCTACTAATGCATTATGGTGGATCGTAACTGAGCTGGCAAGAGTCACCCATGCATCCATAGCAAATAAGTGAATGTAACAGAATTTCTATAAACCTGAGTATATAAACACTGAAACACTTTTCAATTCATAGTTACCTATCAATTGCTCTTGGCTGCCTATAAGCACTCTTCAAACAATCTTTACTAAAATTATGTGCTTTAAAACCTTCAGGGAAGGAAATCCAAAACTGATGGTGGCAGCTGTGTCAGACAGAGGCTTCCCCTCGTTTAGGGCTAGAGAAGCATGTAGCTTTTGTTATGCTAGCTGACCGCCTGACCCCCAACTCCAAATTCGATAATTCAGCTCATCCTTCTGGTTTTATCTCCGATGTTGGAGAGGGCAAGTAAACATGCACTCTGATTTAGCAGCTCAATTAGCTTCGAGATCTTAATGTCATTATTCTATCACTATCTCCAGATATCATCCCAATTCAATTCGCATTTTGATGCCATCTCCAGATATCATCCCAATTCAATTCGCATTATGATGCCATTGGGTTGGATGGGTAGGCCTGATCCTTGGGCCTTCGCAGCCACACCTTTCCAATCTCCAGGCTCACAATTCAAAACCAACCAGACCAAGAGCACTAGAAATTCACACACTTGTACGAGGAGGGGGCGAAACCAACGAAATTCCCCTAAACTTACCGGCAAAGCAAGCCTGACGTCATCGCCGTCCTGGATCCAGAGCTCCATGGGCCCAGCAAGCTTGAAGGGCGGCAAGGTGGGCTCGACGACGCTCCCGCTCCCTCCCCGCCGGATCTCAGCGAGCGCCGTGTCGTCGGCGTCGGCCTGGGAGCGGAAGATGGGGAGGTCGACGAAGTCCCACCGGCTGACGTCCTCGAGCAGGCGCACCGGCAGGACCTTCCTGCCGACCTCGATGTCGAACTCGTACGCCACCGCGTGCCCCACCAGCGCGTCCCGCACGTCGAACCCGGACACCTTGAGCCCCTCCGCCTGGAACCCCAGACCCTTCACGATGGCGTCCCTCAGGTCCTGCACACGCCGCAGCCGGCATCGCATTCGATCCGTACACAATCAGATCGGATCTCAGGACAGGCAGCACATAGCAAGAGAGGAATTTTGCTCCGGCTCACCGAGATGGCCTTAGGGACAGGGGGCTTGGGCGCCGCGGCGGCCTCCGGCTTTACGAGGCCATATGCCGAGCCCGCCACGAGGAAGAGCGCGATGAGTCGCCATCGAGCTCGAGCCGGCATGGCTGCTGCCGTTCTGTCCTATCGATTCAACCGAATTTGTTTCTTCTCCGGCGAGGGGAGAGGGAGGGCGACGAGTTGGATTTCCTACGGCCTTTTTTTGGCTCGAAAACTTGACGCGGCTATCAGGAGAATGATGACGCGTGGGGCCTCTGGTAGATGATGGACCCGCCGGCAGAGGAGTACGACAGTACGTGGAAGTCTCCAGGCATGACGAGGGACACGTGTAGCGGACCAATGAGGAGCGAGCAAGAGATCGCGTGGACGGCGCGGGCGGGCGCCGGGTGATTGGAGTCCGGCGGGGGCAGGATAAGGCTATGTCCAAGAACATTCCTCATCCCACTTCCTCAAATCCCATCCCACTTACGTCACGTCAGCTACAGTGCAAAACAGTATCAAACAGTGCCAAACAATATTTTGAGAAACCGATTTGAGGATCCCCATTAGGGACAGCCTAACGTATGCACTCTGCCGGGGTGCCTCCAAAGCCTTCTGCACTCTGCCCTTGTTATGGCGTCCACAGCAGTGGTGGCGACGTCGCCGGCTGACGTGCCATAGAAAAGAGTAAGTAAATCTCTTTCTCGTCTCTTTTCTATCGGATCCACAAACCTGTCTCAGTTTTTCGATTGAAGTGAAATCGTCTAGCGATTTGTTTGTCGGTAGCGACCAAACTTCACTTCTCCCCGTCATGTTAAATATTGTTTCTGTTGGCGATTTAGCCTCCGTTGGGGACGCCCTTACATGGGCAACATTCGAGGCGTTGTGGTTTTTATTTTTATGTTTGACTTATTGAATCACGCAACATGGTGGAAATTAAAGTTTCAATATGTGATCCAACAACAGTAGTACCCCCATCAGACAGCTATAACAACATCCAATGCTAGCCCTCACGTAAAACGTCTGAGCGTTAGCAACGGTTTCATCTAATCGCCCATAAGAACGAGATTACGAGATCTTTGTATATAGATATGTAAAATGCTGCGCAGATTATGTAACACATAGTTAAATTTAAACATAGACGATAAGATAGGCAGATTACTAAACTCAAAATGGAATGGGTGGTTGGACTAGATCCATCCTTCTAAGTGAGTGTTGGTGCCTGAAGCTAATATTAGGCTAAGCTCACTAATACACGTATCTTAGACTATTCTCATCAATGCCGTCCATTTCTGCGCTCAAAGCATGTTTTTGCACTGTACGTGCACAAAGATGAGTTTAGAATATGGACGGTGAGATGAACAGACTTGTGGGCGTATACCGCCTATATTTCAAATTCCTCAATGGCATATAATGTTTATTTTTTCACCAGGGAACACCCATTTCTATTATGTAACGTAACAGAAATACAGAGTTTGATTTAGAGTAGAAAAGGAAGCAAAGCTAGAAACACGAACTACTTCTGAATTGCGATCATTCTCCCCCATTATCTTTTTGAACCTGAATCATTGATCTGAGCTTCAGATATTCATTCAGGTGATCAACAGATATGAGTAGAGAAGAGCACAACACAGGGCTTACGCTACCAACTGAAGCAGAGATCACTACATCGTCACAGCACAAGTATACTACCTTATTACAACATCCTTAAAGAAGTTTTTAACGTTTCCAGACAAAAGACTTGCAGCTGGCTTCAACCCCAGAACCCACCAGTCTCATCTCCCTTAGCCAAACACTCGAACTTCAATTTTCAGAGTTGTCTCCTGTGCCTCCGTCTTGGCGAAACATCAGTCTGCGTGGGTCATGCTCCTGGCGATTCAGCGACGAGGTAACCTGAGTCAGCATCTGGACACCTGCCTGAATCAGCTCTTGCAGGTACAATAGTATTTATTCAAATCGGGACACCACCCGTGTCTCCATGATTAGGACCAAAGAACGGATCGAAACACAGAATCAAAACTTTAACATCGTAGGAGAATTTGAACTTGGTCCAGTCGGCTATCCGAACGTTTGTCTGACCGATCCTTGCCGGGCCCAGCACCATGACGGCCCGTGCACGCAGTCACGATGTTCTCATTCGGCCCAGTTTGACTATGTTCACGTGCGCGTGATCGCTACGAGGTCGAGGGCCCACGAAAAGACCTGGAGGCGCGCAAGCGGTGCACTGCGCACCACGTCAGAAAGGGCCCCCGGTTTCTCGTAGGCTCCACCGGTCCACTGACTCCGTCACTCCACCACTGTTGAACGCCGGCTCCACTCTGCACTCAGGCTCGTCGGAGCGAGATCACCAGCCACCTCGAGTCCTCGACGATGCATCCGCTCCGCCTCCTCGTCCTCGTCCTCGTCCTCGGCCTCGGCCTCTTCCCCGCGGCCGCGTGGTCCCTGGCGCGGCCTCGCTTCCCGGTGCCCCACCCACGCACCCTACCGGGACTGGGAGCTAATGGGGTGGGAGACTACGAGTACGATACGCGGTACTTCCGGCAGCGGCTGGACCACTTCAGCTTTCCAGGGGTGGGGGACGAGGACGAGGCGGCGGCGTTCTTCCAGCAGCGGTACCTGGTGGGTCGCGGGGGCGGCTGGGCTGGCCCCGGCGGGCCCATCTTCTTCTACTGCGGCAACGAGGGCGACATCGCCTGGTTCGCCGCCAACTCCGGCCTCGTCTGGGAGGCCGCCCCGCGCTTCGCCGCCCTCGTCGTCTTCGCCGAGGCAACCATTCTTTCGCGATTCGTGTCTCTTATTCCTTTTTTTTATTTTTCCTTTTGAAGCCTGTATTTATCGTGGGATCGGTGGTCGTTTCGATTGTGTGCGGCAGCATCGCTACTACGGGGAGTCCATGCCGTTCGGTAGCAAAGCCAAGGCGTACAACGACTCCAAATCCATGGCGTATCTCACGGCCGAGCAGGCGCTTGCTGACTTCGCTGTGCTGCTCACTGACCTCAAGAAGAACCTGTCCGCGGAGAGCAGCCCCGTTGTGCTCTTTGGGGGCTCATACGGTGGAAGTAAGAGCGCTGTCTTGGACTCTTGTTTATGTCACTGCACTAATGTTATGATTTTAATGTGATGGTCGCTCCGTGATAATTGGTTTCAAGTTTCAAGTCTGTACTGCTATTGATACCATTGATTGGAGCAGTGCTAGCTGCTTGGATGAGACTCAAATATCCACATATTGCTGTTGGGGCTCTCGCGTCATCAGCTCCGATCCTGCAGTTTGAGGACATTGTCCCGTCTACCATATTCTATGACCTCGTATCAGATGATTTCAGGGTGTGTATTTTGCAATTTCGTGTTTCTTTATGTTTTTGTATATCTATACGATCAGAGTAATATGACACTAAATTTTGTTTCTGCTTGTTTGTGCATAGAGAGAAAGTCTAAGCTGCTTTCTGACAATAAAAGACTCTTGGAAAGTATTATATGACCAAGGAAACGAGCAAGATGGTCTACTGAAACTAAGCAAGACATTCCATCTTTGCGAGTGAATCATCTCCCTATGGCCTATACTATTCGTTCCGTTTTTTTTTTTTTTTACACTGAGCTGCTTTGTGACAGTAGTTAGTGTATTTGTTTTTGCAGGACCCTGAAAACAAGCGATGACCTTTCAAATTGGTTGAACTCAGCATACAGTTATCTGGCCATGGTGGATTACCCAATTCCATCAGATTTTCTCATGCCTTTGCCAGCCAATCCTATTAAAGAAGTTAGTTCTTAAACACCACCAACAAAGCCTTTTAGCCCCAAGCAAGTTGGGCTAGGCTTAGTTCTTAAAAACCAGTTGCCAGTATTGCACATTTCTGCATATGCATATGCATAAGTTCAAAAGAATAAATAAATAAACTAACTAACTTTAGTAACATTCCTGAATATGCTACTATTCAGTTTTATAATTTATAGTATTCTTCTGGCTCAAACTCCCAATAGATCATTAATCGCTATTAGCCAACTGACGAATCATGATAGCCCTGCTATTTCTGTGCACTGCCGCTTACACTCTGTAAAAATGTTGTATTTTATTAGTGCTGTCACCACTTGCTACATTATCCTTTCTCTGTTTCAGGTGTGCAGAAATATGGACAGTCAACCTGAGGGTACTGGTACTCTGGAACGCATATACGCAGGCGTAAACGTGTACTACAACTATACTGGCACCGTTGGCTGCTTTGATCTAAACGATGATCCCCATGGAATGGGTGGATGGGATTGGCAGGTCCTGAAAGTGAAACCACAGTTTTAATCAGTATCTGCTATCTGTGCATTGGGTTTCTTTGACCTATGCCGAATTGCTGATAACTGAACTACTATATTGTGTGGCTTATGGTTTTTCTTGGTTAAAACAGGCTTGTACTGAGATGGTAATGCCGATGTCTTACAGTGAAGACAGGAGCATGTATCCACCATATAAATTTGACTATGCTTCATATGCTGAGGATTGCATCAAAAGCTATGGTGTCAGGCCCAGGCCTCATTGGATCACTACAGAGTTTGGTGGGCATGTAAGTTATTGTTGTGTTACAATTAAATATTATTTTAAGCAAATGGATTCTTTGACTACCTTCTTAGCTAGTTTCACTAATAACAGATCTTTCTTAATAGACGGGAACATATATAGAACTCTCGTTTAGATTAAAACATGTCAGTGATGTTTACCACATACTTTACAATCAAAATATAAACTTGGACAAATGCTGGTAATGTCTATCCATGCTTAGGCTGTTTTTGATCCTGACCAATACTCCGTTTTTAGTTGCTTGAAGCAGGGTTAAAAGCATGTTAATTCTTCAGTATAGCCTTTGCTTTGAAGCCTACCTAGCAAAGCTTGGACCAAGCAGCAATCCTGGCCGCAGGTGCTCAGGGTCCAACGCCTGGAGTCCCTGCCTGGACCAGGCAACGTTTTGAAGCTCTGTACCAAACTCGCCTGCCTTTTAAGCATAAAATTCATGCTCCTATTTGATCTTCTTTAATACCCAGCTTGTGGCTTTTTAGTTATCAGGGCTACATGATTTTTTTTTTTCGAGCACATGCCTGAACGCGTGTTTCATTATGAGGGGAAGCAAAGCACCACAAAGTGAGTTCCAGCACAGATGCTGAAACGCAAACATGAGAAATGCAGAGAAATAAAACAAAACCCAGAACACAGGAATCTTGTCTCCTAAAAAGTACTGCGACCTGGAATTGAGGACTGCTCACGCACACACTGAACCAAACCTGACATTGCCGTCCAGCACCATATTGCAGCCCTCAGCGATGATTCTCTTAATCAGATCTGATGGCTTTGCAGTATTCCCTCTGAATACACATTGGTTCATTAGGCTGTCTCCAGCAGACCATGTAAAAGGATTGTTTATAGTACAAAACGACACTGTAGACAGAGTGGAGTTTGAAATAGGCAAGCGGGATAGGCAATCTACTTGAGACAGCCCGGTTGTGCTATGCAAATGCTTGCTGAATTATTAATTATTCTGTTTGAAATGAACATATTGTATAAGATAGTTTTGTGACTTTGTCTACGTGATTATTTCTTCCTTGCAGAATATTACTACGGTCCTGGAAAAGTTTGGTAGTAACATCATATTCTTCAATGGGCTTCTTGATCCATGGAGTGGTGGAGGGTGAACAAATATCACTTTCTTTTACTCTTTTATCTGATCTAATCTATTTCATTGTTTTGATTTTACTTTCGTATATGAACATCGCAGTGTCCTGAAAAATATATCTGAGAGCGTCATCGCTATCGTGGCTCCATTAGGTAATGATGTCACCAATACATCTTCAGTACTTGTTTATGCAATTCAATAGCACTCTTAGTTTTGCTGCTGCTATTATAGTGGCATAGAACCGAGTAAGATGAAGCTATGTGTACCCTCAGTCCATACTCCATAGCCGTCTCCGTACTTGTGCAGTCTGATAGAGTTTCCTAGTTCACTTTTATAACTTAAAATAGTAAGTAGCATAGAAAAACTTAAAACCAAGTACAATTGATAATGGATGAGGGCTCAACTCCATACTTTTCATCAGAAAAAAAAGGGTAAGTTGAGCGAATAATACACTTTTTTTTTTTGCTACAATTAAATTTTGTCATGAAGTGGCAAGTTTCACTGATAATTCCTGATTCCTGATGGAATTTTGTACTGCGATTATTTGAATGTTACAATGTTTCCGTAACTTGATATGTCTGCTTAGATATTGGTTCCTCTCGATCGCACATCACATCGAGTGTTTCCACCTTTACCGAAATGGCTGTTGTCATGGCACGCAGGAGCACATCATATTGATCTGCGCCCTGCAACTCCAGAGGACCCGGATTGGCTGGTAAGCCTGAGAGAATCAGAGCTGAAGATCATATGTGGCTGGTTATCGGATTACTATGGGGCCAGAGGGGCACTCTTCCAGCCTGTAGCTGTCAAGGGCTCGTCTGCATCCTGATCCTGAGGATTTTGCACTCGCCCAAATTCAACAAATGCGTGATCTCAGAAATAAAAAGGCCCCCCTTGCGTAGCCGCAAGTCAAGTGCCAGCCAACCACCGTCGCTTCCACGTCATGAAGAATGAGCATCTCCATGTTGATCAGATAACGCAATTTGCTCCTGCATACCGTGCCATATCTATCGCTACGGCTCGGTATCAGATGGCGCATGTACATGGCTGTATAAAGTTATGAGAACACTGGGTGATGTAGGTGGCTGGCAGAGTATAGACTGATGTCATGTGCCGTGCCACTGTGAATAATGTACACTTTTTTCAAAGATATTTCAATGATGTGTACGCGTACGGCGGTACATACGTGAGAATACTGAGTTTGGGGTGCCGGAGCACGACGGGACGCGGTAAATTCTGTATATGCCATCAAAATCTATATCAATCCCTTATTTATTATATCAATCCCCTATTTGCCATCAAAAAATATGTCTTCTTGCCATCGTTTTTTCATTTTTCATTTCTCCTATGCCATTCCGTTAGTTTCAAAGGTGTCAAAAACGTCGCGCGAACGAGGGCGAGATGCGCGCCGGCTGCCGCCCGCGCGGATGACGGCGCAGCACCGGCGGGCGTGCCCGCGGAGGACGCTGGAGGGCGCAGCGCCGGCTGCCGTGTGCGCAGACGAGGGCAAGGAGGCGTGGCGCTGCGGGGCTGGCGGTTAAGTGCGCGGAGCGCTCGGCACTGCGGCCCCGGATGCCGCGCTCGCGGACGAGGGCGTGGAGCGCGCGGCGCCGGCTGACGCGCACGTCGTGGAGGGCGAGGAGCGCCCGCCGCTCCGTCGCTGGCTGCCACGCTCGCGGATGATGGCGAGGAGCGGGCGGCGCTGGCCGCCGCGTGCGTGGCCGAGGGCGAGGAGCGCGAGGCGCCGGCTACACGCTTGCGGACGATGGCGAGGCGCGCGAGGCGCCGGCTACAGCTCGCGCGGAAAAAGGCGCGGCGCGGAGGACGTCGAAGGGCACGGCGCCGGCTGCTGCGTGCGCGGACGAGGGCGGAGCTCGCGGCAGAGCGGGACGCCGAGGACCATGAGACACAGGCGTGTGGCGGCGCCGGAGGAGTATGGGGCCGGGGCCGCACTCGCCGCGAGCGGCGGAAGGTAGGGCGAGGCCGACGATGCGCAGCGTTTTGACGCCGTTTTCTGAGAATTAACGCCAGTGTTATAAGAGGAATGGAAAATGAAAAAGCGATGGCACAGAAAAGAGAGCATGTTTTTCGATGGTGCGTAAGGCTGAAACCAAGAGCTCCCCTATCTTCTCATCCCCTGTCACTGTTCCAAGTACCCCTCTCTCTGTCTACGGTGCAAAACAGTACCGTAACAGTATCGCATTTAATTTTAGGGGATTTAAATAGGGGAACCGTTGGTTTTATAATGCTATCTGCACTGAGCGAGTGGGAAGGAAACCGTAAACATATCGAGTTGACTCGCACCCTGCAGAGGTCGAAGGTACCCTCGACTGCACAGCTCCCGAGAGGCCTTCCAACGCCAAATGCGGCGTCCTTGGAGTCGCACCCTATCCCTCCTCTCTCCTCTAGCGTGGCCACCGGCCTTCTTCGCGCCGTGCGGCGGAGTCGGGTCCGCAGGGCCATGGCGGCGTAGTCGAGTCAGCTTGGGAAGGCAGCGAAGTTGGGTCGACTCAGGGAAGCGGCCTCCAAGCGCGGCGGTGGCGAGTGAGAGAGTGGGTACCGTACGCGGTCGAGAGAAGGAAGAAGAGTGAGCCGTGGGTACGGGTGGGGCCAGTGGATAGGGATATTAAATAAAAATAGGTTGGTAGGTATAGAATTGAAATATAAAATTTAATATGAACGTGATTGACAACTGTATTTTAGAAAAATAATGACAAAATAAAAATATGTTTTTTAAGTTAGAATTTAGAGTTGGGTGAGCATGAATAGCCTAAAGAATCAACGTAGATCTGATGGCACACAGTAAGTAGGAAATTTACTCGACGAATAAGGACGAACCCGCCAGTCAAACCTCACCTCGGATGCGAGCGGACCGGCGCCACCGCCGAGCCGCCGAGCGGAACAGTTGGTCTCCCGCGCCCAGTCCACAAGACCCCAAGTCCACAACACAACCCAATCCATTCTGGGTGGCAGACTGGCAGTGGGGGCCACCACAACGGCACCGGCCAATTTGCTAGGCACAAGCACAACCCAATCCATTGTGGGTGGCCCCTCCTTTTTTTTTCCAGCTCAAACGCAACGGGCGCCACGCCGAAACCCACCAGCCGCAGTCCCGCAGCACCAGCTCTACAGCTACAGCCTGGGCTTCTTCCGCCGCCCGTTCCGCTTTCTCGTGGACCCTCGGGCCGCCCGGGCCCACGTGCGGCCGCCACCGACTGTGGCTTGCTGCGGAAGCAGATGTGCGTGCGCGACCCTTTTTCCGAAGCCGCCATAATCGGTACCCCGGCTCTCACTGACGTGCGGGCCACAAAACTACCGGGCCCGCGTGTCACGCCAGTCCAACGTTCTGTGCTGTGCTACTGCGCGCTGCCGGAAAGATCTCCTTCCTCGGATGCTTCTATGGACCGGGCCTACAGGTGCCGGGCTGCCGGCTAGAAACACAACGATCAGTGCAACAATTTAAATCCCATTCGTCGGAGGGTTTATTTTCGATACACGTTACAACGCAGACACTCACAAACACGTACGTACACTCATCTTTATGAACGCATACACGCACACTCTATCTCTATAAGCACCTCCGAAACACCGTATAAAGAGCCGGTTATCTCGAGATTCACGAAGTCACCACAGACGTCTCGCTGCGCGTTCCTCGGATGCTTCTGTGGACCGGGCCTACAGGGTGCCGGGCTGCCAACTAGAAACACGACGATCAGTGCAACCGTTTGAATTCCATTCGTCGGAGTGTTTTTTTTCGAATACACAATACAACGCAGACACTCGTAAACGCGCACGTACACTCATCTCTATGAGCGCACACACGCACATCCTACCCCTATGAGCACCTCCGAAGCACCGTATAAAGAGCCGACTATCTCGAGATTCACGAAGTCACCACAGGCGTCTCGCTGTTGATGGGGACGTCACCTACCACTGAAAGAATAAAGCTGTAAAATTCTAAAATAATTCGCTTCCACTAAAAATCGAACCCAGAACCTCAAGTGCCGCTTGAGCTGCTGCAACCACTAGACTACAGGCCTTTTAATTCGTCGGAGTGTTTTTAGCTTTGCAAGTAGATTAATCCACTCCAATCTTCTTCCACCCTTTCCAAACAGAATAAGCCGTTGATTAGCGCAGTGCAAAAAATGACAGTATCACACACAGTTCATTCCAGCTGGCGTTGAGCCATAAAGGGAAACGTATAAAAATCTGTAGACCATTAACAAAGCATCTTCCAATAATCAATCCTGAATCCTGACCCCTATTACCAACCAGCCACCACTCTTTGGTGCACCCGGTCCACGGAGCACAGCGCCCATCTTCGTATTTTCGCTGCCCCCTCGTCCACCCATCGAACCGAACCAAACCCTTTCTCCCATTCTTCCCCACCGAACCCGAGTAAAAACCCAAGAACACCAGGCGGGCGCAGCCGCACGAAAGGAAACGAGCGGCGAAAAAAAGCGAGAAAGAAATAAAAGCAGGGGCGAGAAAGTACGGGGGAGAGAGAGACCTCCACTTCGCCCCCGGCCGGAAGGCACTGACCCTCCGCACCCGCGAGGAACGCGAGGTTGCGGCGCGGTCAGGATCCGCTAGGGTTCCGGCGGGCCTGCGGGCGGGGTGGTCTCGGCCCATGGCGAGCCCGCGGTCGGCCGGCGGCGTCACGGGGGACGAGGCGATCTGGAGGAAGCTCCGTGAGGCAGGGTTCGACGAGGACGCCGTCAGGCGCCGGGACAAGGCGGCGCTCATCGGCTACATCTCCAAGCTCGAGTCCGAGGTAATGTCCTCGCCGCAGATGCGCCGGGTTTTGGTTTCTTGGCTCCCTGCGGTGCGCGGTTCTTGGTTGACCGGAGGAGCAGCAGTTTTAGGCGGGTTCGTGTTGATGTTCTTGGTTGCCGGGTAGCAGTCTTAGACGGATTCTTGAGTGGCGTGCCAGATGAGTCGCCTAAGTGTTAGTGAAAGAAAGAAAGAAAGAAAGAAAGAAGCGGTCATCTCGATTGGTTCTTGGTATTGCTGTATCCGAAATGATTCTTTATACGGCTTTTGCAGTTTGAGTCACCGGGTTGTAATTGGTCAAGTTCTTCTGTTTTTCTTTGTGTTTCCCTGGTTTTTATTTGTTTGGGCCGTGGCGATTCGTGTTTTCAACTGTTGTAGCTACAACATCTAGCACGCCAAGTAAGCCAGGCATGGTCGTTGCACTTGTTTTTCTAACAAAATGTCGCGACCATCTTCACAATGTATTTTTGGGGTGAATTCGTTGGTGCCATGCCACAGATGTAGGATCGAGCGCCTACTATGACAGCCATTTGCTGAAGCCAATGTTTTAGTTTAATGGTACTAGTGTTTATTGAGTCTGCAGTTTCGCTCGTGAGCTAACTTTTGGCAGAGTACTTACTGAAGACATTGTTTGCCTTGTTTTGGAGAGGATAGACCAATAAGTTTCTTTTGAACGGAAATAGCAAAAATGCAGTACTGCTAACATATGTTTTGTGTATGGTAACTCTCTCATAGAGTGTGCATGATTTATATTGTGCTTGCGTCTCTATCTAATCCTATGTGGAGAGCTCATGTATCTGTAGCTGGACAAGTTGGCTCTGTTACTTGTCTGATAAGTTATCTAGAATAATCAACCTGCCACAGTTATTGTGTTGACATATGTATTTATTCTCTGGACAGTATATGTTCTTGTTATCATTTACTTTTTTTATGTTATATAACTGAATATGATGTTGTTTTTCACTTTTTCCCGTTTACTCATTTAGCATGTGCTGTGTTCCTTGATCTGTGCTGGAGTAGTAAAAATTGTGTATGCACTATATCTATTTACTGGTCGCTATTGCTTATCTTATAAGAGTCAGACAAATTTTAAAATTGCATGCTTAAGTCTATCACGAAATACTGGTAACTTGTGTTTTCCTTTCAGTTCTTCTATGTTTTAATTCTGTGCAAAATTCTTTCTGCAGATTTACGATTATCAGCATAATCTTGGGCTTATTTTATTGGAGCGGAAGGAGTTGACATCAAAATATGAACAGCTTAAAGCTTCTTTTGAAGCCACTGAGATCATGCTCAAGCGTGAACGAGCTGCCCAGCAGTTGGCTTTAGCTGAGACGAGAAAGAGAGAAGAAAACCTTAAAAAGAACTTAGGCATTCAGAAGGAGTGTGTATCCAATGTAAGATTCTATTTCAGTTAATCATCTAGATGCCCTGCTGCCTTAGTGCTTTGGTTTCAGATGGAAAACCTAAAAGCAGATATTCTCTTTTGGTTTGTCAACTATATATACTAATCAGTATTTAACGACTTCAATCAATCAAGTTTCTCATGTAAAAAATGTGGTGAGGTAGGGATGCCTGGGAGATCTAAATCCAGAGCTAGCAAAGCCGCAGTTGTTCCACTAAGATCTAAGTTCTGCATACAATGTAAACTTTTTTTGTGTGTTGTTGCTGAACATGTGTGCATGCATATTTTGAGAAGCGATCTAGGCAACGTGTGATAGAAGAACTTTTGTGGGATTCTACGAAAAGATGACTTCTGATTTGTCTTCCTGTTTTATTTCTCTCAAATTAAGATTGCATGGAACTTTCAAATTGAAGTTCGATTCCCTCCTCTAATGGCTTAATCTTGTTCTAAATTATTGTATTCAATGTAGCTTGAAAAGGCACTTCATGATATGCGTGGGGAAACAGCTGAAATAAAAGTTTCTTATGAAGCAAAACTGGCTGAAGCCCGTCAAATGATGGACACAGCACAGAAAATGTTTGATGAAGCACAAGAGAAACTTCTTGCGGCGAAATCTTTGGAAGGAGAGACCATTAGGACTCGTAGTGCCTCTCTGAGAAGTCTGCAAGACATTGAAGATCGTGAAGATCAGCTAAGGAGATACCAAGTTTCTTTTGAACTTGAGTATGTCCTCAATTTTCATGTGAAACTAAGTTTACTTTCCTATTTAGTATCACCTTTATCTCTTTCCGATTAATTTGTGAATTACGCAGTTTGATACGTTGTTCATAATGGTGATTTTGTTTGTGGGCGTATTTTTCCTAAGACTTATCTAAATCAAACATGTTATTGTAGGACTGCAGCGAAAGAGAGAGAGATTAACCTCCTGAGGAAATCTTTGGAAGATACCAAGAAGATTTTACATGAAAAGGAGCAGGCATTACTGAAAGAACAAGCACTTCTTAATCAGAGGGATGACAACATCCTTGAGAGGCTTGCATACATAACTCACTCAGAGAAAAGGTTGGAGGAGGAAAAGTTGAATCTTGAAGATGAAAGGAAGTATCTTTTAGAAGAGAAAAATAAGCTGGATCTGAAAATGCAGGCGATTGTTTCTAGGGAGGAAGTATGTGATGTTTCCTTTTTGTTCTTTTGTTAGCAATCAGAATATCTTCCATTCTTTTATTAGCAGCCGAACTTTGTTACTGAGGTGATTTTGACACAGAAAATGCTGTCTTGTAGGCTATAATTCAGAAGGAATCTGCACTTGACAAACGTGAAAGCGAACTATTGATTTTCCAGGAGACTATTGCAAGCAAAGAAAGGGTACACTTTTCCTGTATTATTATACTTGGCACTTGCACACAATTTATCTTGAGTTTCACACTTCTAATTTCTAAATTATCCTGATGTGTGCTGTAGGCTGAAATTGAAAGACTGCGCCAAGAACAAGAAGTTATCTTGGAGAAGAGACGTCTGGAATTTGATGCTGAGATGGAGATTAGGCACACATCTTTTGAGGAAGAGGTCGAGGCGAGGAAAAGCTTGCTGGATCAGAGGGAAACTGCCATCAATGAGCAGGAGGATTCAGTGGCGCAAAGGGAACAAAATCTCAATATTAGGTTTGCTGAGTTAACAAACAAGGAAGAGTCTTTGGTGATGAAAGCAAATGAGTTAAAAGAGGAAGAGGAAAAGCTATCCTCTCAGAGAGAGGCGCTGCGCACTGAATTGGAAAAAGAGAGGGTTGAAATTCAGAATATGAAATTGGATTTGGAGAAGGAAAAATCTTTCTTTGAAGAGGAGAAACGTGAAGCGATTCAAGCTCAGGAGAATTTAGCAATAACCCAAAATGAGCGGGAAGATTTGCTTACTTTGCAGACGAAACTTAAAGAAGAAATTGATAGTCTGAGAGCACAAAAAGTTGAACTTATGGTTGATGCAGAAAGGCTACTAGCAGAAAAGGAAAGGTTTGAAATTGAATGGGAACTGATTGATGAGAAGAAGGAGGAACTACAAAAAGAGTCAGCCAGGATTGCTGAAGATCGAAGAGTAATAGATGAGCACTTGAAGAATGAACTTGATATCATCAAAGAAGAGAAGGAAAAACTACGTGTTCAGTTCAAAAATAGTGCAGAATCCCTTGCTCATGAACGTGAGGAGTTCATGAATAAGATGCAGCAAGAGCATGCTGGTTGGTTAAGCAGGATACAGCAAGAAAGAGAAGATCTGAAGAGAGACATTGATATCCAGAGAATAGAGTTACTTAATTCTGCAAAGGCAAGGCAGATGGAAATAGATTCATATTTAAGGGAAAAAGAAGAGGAGTTTGAGCAGAAAAAATCCAAGGAGCTTGAGTACATCAATGCTGAAAAGGAAACAATTAGCTCAAAACTAGAACACGTCAGGCTTGAATTGCAGAAACTTGAGGATGAGAGGAAAGAAGCTATGTTGGATCGAGAGAAGAGAGAGCAAGAGCTGTCTGAAATAAAGAACACTATAGATGCCCTTAACGAACAACGGGAGAAGTTGCAAGAGCAAAGAAAGCTGCTTCATTCAGATCGAGAATCAATTACACAGCAAATAGAGAAGCTTAATGAGTTAGAAGAACTGAAGATTGAATCTGAGAACAAACAGCTGTCTTTGAGACACAGTGGGAAATCAAAGCATGGTAGTGCAGAGCCCCTGAAAGAGAATGGTGTTCAGCTCTCTCCGGGTGAGGATCAAAATGCTAGTCCCAAGAAGTGTTCATCATCACCAAAGCTTATTCTTGAGAAGAAATTAGATGTGTCCCCTTCAGTTTCGACACCGATTTCATGGGTTAGAAAATGCGCTCAGGTGATATTCAAACGCTCTCCAGAGAAGGGTACTGATCATGATAATAATATATTCGTGCCTTCAGGGTTGGGAAATGTCAATGATTCTAGCCAAGCTACTGCCCATTCAGGGGGTATATTCAATGGATTGTTTGCTCATCAGCTGGAAAATGGTGCTGACGAAGTATCGCATGGTGTTGATGGTCAGAAAGTTGGGAGAAAGAGGCCTAGTAATATGCTCTCATATGATCAGACTGAAATTTTACATCCAAAACGAAAGCACCGAAGGAGCACCACTCAGACTCGGAGAGTGATAGGAGAAATGGATTCCAACTGGTATGCATTCTTTTTTACTGGGTCATTCCAATTTTATGCTAACATTCTGGAAGTTGTTCTTACTCCATTCCAATTTTATGCTAACATTCTGGAAATTATTCTTACTATATATTGTCATGGCTAATGTCAGCAGTCCATCAGTTCAAGAAGAAAAATGTTCGAAGAATGAACATGACGCAGTCCCGGTTGGTTTTTCTGTGAAGGGACCGCATAATCCACAAACAGGAGAGCTGGCTTCATCTAATGATGTACTGTTTGTAAATGGGAAATCAGATACTGAAAATATTCCCGAAGATGAGCATTCAGAGGAGATTTCAGTGGTAGCTACTCAATGCTCGTTATATGCTTCTGGTTAATTGTTTGGCAACTTGTTTTTGTGAATGAATAATGTTGAGTTTGATAATAAATTGTGCAAGATTCTAATGGGAATATTTGTGCCAATCTGAAACAAATTTTGTAGAAGTTACACAGCATTTCGTCATACAGGGCATATCTTCTTTAGTGGTCATCTTACTTTTTTTTTTGGCCTTGCTAGTCTGCAGCTGAACCATTGAATGAAGATGGAGCTGAGGAAAAGGATGAACCTGATGAGGACTCTGATGATGAAGGTGAGGAGGAAGAGCAGACATCATCAGCGAAGAAGCTCTGGCGCTTTCTCATCACATGATCACCTTCCCCCGAATGATAAATAACACAGCTAACTGTAGGCTGACAGTTACCTGTCCTAGATGATATGTGGTATTGCAAGCTTGCGTTGCCTTTGGCGTACGAGCCTCTACTAGCTGCATTGGCTTTGTCATTATCCAGCCTTTCGGGCTGTGGAGGTTGGAGGAACTGCCCGTTCATTGTGTGCGTGTGGTATTGTGTAGCGCGTGGTTTTGGAAGGCGCTGTGGACTGTGGTGTCCTCACAGTAGTTTTTTCTCTTCCTGTTTTCTTGCCCCCAAGAAAGCATGTAAAGGGCTCGATAGCTTCTAGGTTGGTGTACAAATGATGGGTCGTGGCAAACCCATATGGTCTGTATCATTGTCCAAAGGTGTGTTGGCATTCGCGTTTCTTTTGTTTGAGCCGTTGCTCTAGTGAGACATGTCGCAGGTGGTCTGTCTGGCCATGATTCGTGAATCGGCCATCTTGTTGGCCTTTGAGTGCAAAAGTTGTGTCAAATTTTAAGACCTGTTTGGAACCAAAGTTTTTTAAAACCATAATTTTATAATACTGTGGTATATTTTGGTCATAACAAAAATACTACAGTTTTCACATACTGCAGTAATATTGTAGTATTCTCTAAAACACATACTGCAGTAAGATTGTAGTATTCTCTAAAACCATGGACCGTTTGGATCCAGAGTTTCTTCCTCCAGGCCACCGACGCGCTCTGCCCAGCTACGTGCCCCGCCTTGCTCCGGCCAGCGACGCGCCTCGCCCTGCTCTAGCCGGTGACACCCCCTGCCCCACTCCGGCGCGTCATCAGCCCAGCCGGAGGAAGTTCGCTTGGAGCGGCTGCGGTGCCTAGGACAACGCGGGGGCCGATACTGAAATTAAGGGTGTGTTTGAAAGGGTTCCACTCCACCATTTTTAGCTCCGCTCCAATTTTTATGGGCCAAACAGGTACAACTCTAGAAACTCTGACTCCGAAAAAACATAGAGCTAAGGGCTAACTTCAAGAAATTTCTAGAGCCCATGAAAAGGAGCTCTCAAAATACTATTTTGAAACCTAGACATGGAGTTGTGGAAAAATTACTCACCTTTGCCACTCGTTACAATCCTGTACCGATTCATCCACGGAAAGAAAAATCACGCGCTTCTTTCCCTGTCCACGCTCCTTTCCCCGTCCACTTCCTTCACGAGGAATTGCCGCCGGTGGCACTGGATCCCGGCGATGGAGGATGCAGCCAGACAACAGAGCCAAGATTCTGTCCCTTCCTTCTGCACGCAAGAAATGGATCGAGTTCTAGGTCTCGGAGGCGCTCCGATCCCGGCCGTGGGCGCGGCGCTGCCGCTATAGGACATGGTGTCGGCACCAGCGCGGGGAGTGGACTAGGCGCCGCCGGCTCCGACCTTGCCCTCGGCGCGACCTACGCCAGCCATCTTCAGGCGGGCGCGCCGTCGGCTCCCCTCCGCGCAACTCACACGTCCTTGTCCAGCCGGTCAGGGCGCCTGCTCCCCTCCGCACGCCGCTCCGCGTCCAGACGCAGGGGCCATGGGCTCCCTTTCGTGTGCCGGCGGCGACTCCCCTCCGCGCGCCGCTCCGACCGGCGACTCCCTTCCGCGCACCGCTCGGCAGCCATCCCCAGGCCACGGCTTTCCATGGTGCGTCGCCATGGACGACACCTCCCCCTGGTGCCGGCAGCCATCCCCATGGCATGGCCGAAGCGAGCACAGGGCCCGGCGCCGCCCTGGAGGCTGGCCTCGGCTACCCTGCTGGGCGTGGCCAAGGGGAGACTGGAACTGGCCTCGCCCTGGGCTCCCTCACCGGCGTTCAATTGGATGGGCAGAGGCCGCTGTTGGACACGACCCTGCCGACGTCGATGCAAGTGGTATTGTCGATGTTGGAGTTCGTTACTACAGAGAAGGTGACGAAGGCTATATTCCATCCCCTGCCATGGTGGGGAACCAGTACGACGTGGACATGAACATGGACGGGCGCGGACGTGGCCGTGGCCGTGGCCGTGGCCGTGGCCGTGTCCGTGTCCGTGTGCCTCCGAAACCATGACAGGCTGCATCTGTTGCTGCACGTGGTCGTGTGCGTGGGCATGGTCGTGGTCTGCCTGCAGCCACATCTTCTTCTGAGGTCCTTCCGGTTGGCCAAAATACCACTGTGGTTGGAGCATCGTCGTCACAACGACCGCCCAAGAACAACGCCGATTCGCAAGTATGCACATTTGTTGCTCTTCCGATGACATATAGCTTTGTTCATAGCCATGCTAGTATTTTTGCGATTACTGCGCAAACATTGAATAGACACCTGAGCATTTGACGCTAGTTTGCAAATTGTTTGCGGAACAAGTAGAGAAGAGGAATCGACCAAACACTCATTTGAACGGGGTTGGTTATGCCGAGGTGTCCGATAGGTTTTATCAAATGACTGGTATTGAGTTAAGTAGGACTCAACTTAAGAACAAGTGGGACAAGCTGAAACCCGATCTTGTTAATTGGCAAAAATTGAAGAGGAGGCAAACAGGCACTGGCTGGGATCATTTGAGGAAGACAATTGAGATGGATCCTTGGTGGTGGAAGAAGATGAAGGCAGTTAGTTATATTTTTCTACATGATCATTCACCAGGTGACATATCGAATCAATGCTTATTTCATTCCATATTTGTTTAGAAAATCTCAGGGTGTGCAAAGTTTAAGAAAGGTCCTCTCCAGAATGAAGACCTACTTATAAAAATGTTCAAGAACATAACAAATGATGAGAGTGACCATTGGAATCCAATGACTGAAAATCCCACCACACCCGAAAGTCATGTGCCTGTCGAGTTGGACGATGATTCTACACTTGTCGAACAGGACAACCTGTTCGATGGTGCCAACATCCTTCCTGATGGTGATGCAGCTGAGGACGTTTCTCCCTCTGTTCCTAGTGCCAAAAAAAACCTAGAGTTGTTTTAGGCAAACAAGTTAGAAAAACAAAGTCAAGTACTGCAGTTGTTATGCAAGAGCACGTAAAAAAGATTGCTGATTCAGCAGACGCAATTGCCACGAAGCAGCTGGAGAGGTCACCATCAAGCAAGTCATGAATTTGGGTGAAGCATGTGGGGCAACGTTTGGTACTAATGAGCATTTCATAGCCACCAAGCTGTTTGTGAAGAGGGAGCAAAAGGAAATGTTTATGACCCTCGATACTGATGAGAAGAGATTAATTTGGCTTCGTATGATGCACGACGACCAGTACGGAGCATGATAGGTCTAGTGCAGGGTTGTGTAGTTGAACTTTTTTTATGTCAAACTATAATGCGTCGTCGAATATTCTTTGTGTTGCACTGTAATGTGTGGTCGAATATTATTTGTATTGCACTATGCTCTGTGTGTGGTCGAATATTATTTATGAGGGGTCGAATTTTATTTACGTTGCACTGTATCTGAAGACAACAGTGGAACTGATAGTGAAGAGGAGGACATGGAGTTCATCCGTATGGTTTTGTCTGGAGAACAAATTACAACAGAATATATTGGCATGTATATTGATAAGAATCCACCTCGAACGTCAACGTTGAGTGGAACGGGATGGTTGAAGGAGACACTACACACTCTTGGTCAGTGCCATTCACAGCTTCATATGAGCACATAAATATTCATGGATCTTCATGATTTATTGATGAGAAAGTACGACCTACGAGCATCTTTATAGCACATATAAGAGCTTAGCCATTTTCTCATTCATATGTGGTGGCAATGAGTCGAATAGGAGAAGTCAAAACCGTTTCAAGCATTCAGGTGAAACGATCAGTAGAAAATTTGATGAGGTTTTGAATGCTATAATGGCTATGGGAAATGATTTTATTAGGCCAAAATATCCTAATTTCCCAGATGTTCACAGTAGAATAAGAGATGATAGAAAAGTCTACCCACACTTCAAGGACTGCATTGGTGTACTTGATAGTACGCATATTCGTGTATGCCTCTCACCGGATGACCAGATAAGATTTTTTGGAAAATTTGGAATACCAACACAGAATGTTCTAGCTGTCTATGACTTCGACATGAGATTCACTTATGTGCCGACGGGGCAACCAGGTGCTATGCATGACACTAGTGTCCTCTATAGCGCCATACAAGTTGACGATAAATTTTTCTCCACGAGGTAAAAATATTCGATGATTTTATCCTTGTATGTATTGCAAAGTGCAATATTATTAACACAACATTTTACTATGGACATCGCAGGAAAGTACTATGTCGTCGATGCAGGATATCCTAACCGTCTTGGATACCTAGCTCCGTACAAAAGTGAAAGATATCACATGCCTGAATGGCATAGAGGTATGGAACCAAAAACTCCTAAGAAAAAATTCAACCGGGTTCATTCATCAATCCGAAATGTTATTGAGCGATGTTTTGGAGTTCTAAAGATGAAGTGGCAAATCCTATACAACATGCCATCGTACTCCATGACCAAGCAGAAGAAGATTGTTGTTGCTACTATGGTCGTCCACAATTTCATCCGAGAGCATAGAACAGAAGATTTGGATTTTGCTAGGTTCGACCGTGATCCAGATTTTGTTCCAACTATATTTGAAAGGTATAACAAATTCGCTACGGTCGCCGATGGATCAACAACTATGCAAAATGCACCGACGATGGATGCGTTCCGTGATGAGTTAGCCACGCTCTTGCTGTTGCTTCGAATTAGAATTGAGCCATGTCAACAACATCCATACATTTATATTTTTATGTTTTATTGGTGATAAATACTTGGTGTTATGAAGATTAGCCACGTAACTATTGTGCGATAATAATTTGTCGATGAATATTTGACCCACATCATGAATATCTATAGTGCCCACATGTACGTCATGTGCACATGGACACTTGCATGGCCGGCACGTTGATGTGCATCCGGCGTTCATGTGCACAAGCTTTGGAATGGACATGAAAAAAAAAGAAACATCAACAGACCATGGACGTCTAGTTACCGGCTGATTGCCTACACGTACTGGCCTTCATGCATTGACGTGAATAGGAGAACACCGGCAGCCCACCACCGTGCAGCCCATTCTAATCAGGCCACCTCAATCCATTAGTCAAGGGTAAAGTAGGCAACTCACAAATAAACTATGAATATGAGAACCTAGAGTGGAGTTGCAAGCCAAACATTCCTTCCACCCATCCCAACTCTATGGTAGAGCTGTTCCATGGTAGAATTGAAGAAGTGGAGCTAAAAAAGGTGGAGTGAAGTCCTCCCAAACAGGCCCTAAGCACCAAGCCACCGCGAGCACACAAGATTTGCAGGCAAGCAGGGAGCAAGGAGATGCACAACACCTAGGGAGAGCTCGAGCCCGAGCCACTGCACAGATCCAACAACATCCAGTGCGTTGCATCAACGAAGAGACAAAAAAAAAGGGCAAAGAAATTAGATCAAGAAAGTGATGGGCGACACGCATTGCATCAATAGACCAAGAAAAGAGAAACCAATCCTTGTCGAGAGGGACGGCCCCTCCCCTAATCCATACATACCTCCTCTGCTAGGCGGCGGCCATGGCGGCTGCTGGCTGGCCTGCCAGCCGGCTGGCTGTGACCGTGGGAGGGGGGAAAAGGCGGCTGGGCTGATGATGCGCAATGGACTATGGATTTTAGCACCTTTGCGCGCCGGAGGCCAGGGCAGCGCCACGAATGAGGGTGAGGCTGCCGGCGCGAGGAGCTGTCGCAGGAGGCGCGTCCGGCTGCGCTCGGCCGTGGGAGAGGTCAGCGGCGGCACAGCGCATGCAGGGCCGGGGCCGGTGCGGGGAGGCAGGTGACTAGGTTGGCCGGCGAGGGAAGGCCGACGGCGCTGGACGTTGGGGGAAGAAGGAATCGCGGGGGAGTTCCATCGCGGGAAGAAGAGAATCGCGCTATCAACTGAAAACTTTGCTCGGTACCAAAGTTTCCAGTACTGTCAAGATAGCGTGGTACTAGCAAAACTATGGTTTTGATTACAAAGTTTTCCATCCAGCTACCAAACACTTTTTTCATCAAATACTATGGTTTTCTCTAATACCACAGTATTATCTAGAAACCATAAATATACTGTGCTTTTCAACAGGGCCTTACAGTGCCCAGGGCAGTTTTAGCGAGATGCGTGGTCTCAGCTTGCAGAATGAACTGGCTGCTAGAATTTGAAGTGACCCAATTCAAATCCCACATTTGCTAGGCCGCCTGTTTTTGCTATATTCGAGCTCGTTGCGGTCGCATGAGTTGCTCCAGGCTCTGTGAACGGCGGCGCTTCTCTTTTCGTCGGGGAGTGGAGTAGAACGGAGACAAGCAGCGTTGCGCCGCGCAGGAGCGGCGGCTGACGTCAAGGGAAGTTTCCTGGTGCAGGCGTGCAGCGAATCGAATCCTTTGGTTGCCGTGCCTGGAGGCGGTGAGCACCAGATTCATCAGGGATCGGTGGTGGCAGATCCACATCGTGCAGCTGAACAGGCGCCGTTGAGGCCGGGAGCGGGAGCCCCATTGGCCATTGGCAACACGCCTGCTACACCGAAACAACAGTGTCCTCACCACCCACATCCCCACGGCGTGTAGCACGCTGGCGGGCAGATGCATGGATTCGTACATACCTGCCTGCCTGAGATGCGTTCTTCAGGAGTCAGGACAGGACCAGAGACAGGGAGAATCAGATCAGCGCAGGTGCGGGTGCGGCGATGTGGCCATGCCCAGATTCCAATCCCCACCGTACGTCGTCGCTGGAACTAGCAGGATCATATTGAGCACGCCTCCAACCAAAAACGTACTAATCCGTAATACCGTATCATTGCTGCTGCTAGTAGGGTACGTGTGCATCATTAGGGCAACAGGAGTGGTAATCATAGCGGTTGGCAGTACTTCGATTGTACGTACGACCACAATGGACGCGAACGTGGTCCTGGTGGTCGAGCACACGTCGGTCTGGATATGATGCGTGTGCGTGCTCCAGTCCCGCTGGCGATGCCCGCTCTACTGCGCCTACGATTGCGATGCGATATGCGATGCGTGCGCTCCCAGTTATGCCGGCCGGCGCTAGGTCCCGGATCTGTGACAGCTACAACAAGTGTCAGCCAGCATCACTAGAAAAATCGAGCCATGGAGAAAGGTCGAATCAGCATTCCTTGTACAAGGCCTGCTTGACTTTGGCTTTGCCTCGGTAAGGCTACGGATTCAGATGCGCCGCGCGCGTGGGTTTATGATCACGGTGCCACCGGTTATAATGTGTCATTATTTGCATCATTGGCCAGGCTCCACACAGAGAAAAAAAAAACTACTGTATTCAAGATGACACATGGTGGTATATGCTGGCACACATAATCTGTGCGGATCATGGCTGAGGAACCTTTTTGACATGCCTAGAAGAAACCTGAACATCCTTTTCACTTTGTTATCACCTGACGCAACGGATCGGAGGGCGAAAAGCTGCATGCAAATCTCAAGTCTCAAGTCTGCAACCCCATCATGGCATCTACTAATGGCTGCTCTCTCACACATGGCCAGGCAAGGCAGAGCAGTACACACCGTATATTCGTTGTCCAGGGACCTCGAGGCTTCACAACTGAACTTGATGTACTACGTACGTGCTCCTACCACGTAATATGGCTACAAACAATGCCGTGCAGGCCCATGGATCTACCATGTGCAACCAATGAAGAACTAGTGATCCAAGTAACTCTGCGTTATCATAGAGGCATGGGTGCTGCTGCCGATGGGGGGAGTTTGTCGCTGCTTGTGCCTGCCTGGGCACGGTGCAGCTGGAGCATCTGCAAGATCCAATCTTGGTGGATAGTTTTGTACAGTACAGTACTAGCATGTTTTCAGATCCTCATTTTTCTGTTTTTTTTTTTCCAGTAGTATGTTACTCTCCTTTTGCTATTTCTCTCACATTATTTTCTAATAGTGCGTTTAGCATACGGAACAGCTCTTCATGTACTTCGTATATCTGGACACAGTTTCATGAAGAAAGTGCTAATCAACCCCTAATAAAGAGATACAACATTGACGGGCCCCTTTGTATCACAATTCACAAACAAAATTGACGAAAATCTTTTGACCCTTCTACGTCAACAGGCCTGTTAGCCTGTAGTTTGCAGCATGGAGGGCCTCAAACATTCAGAGACGGCGCCACATGGATCCAGCGCGCAATCAGCAATGCGATGTGCTGCAATCAGAACCGATATCCTTCTAAACTTGATCTCTAAAAAATTTCAACAACCCGCGCATGTATCACCAAGAAACATCTCCAGTCCAGCCAAGTGGTCAATGAACCGAGATCTAGTGCCGTTTTCAGTATATATACTAATTTTGCTCCGTTTCATGCATGACAACATGTCCTGGACGGATTCCATGTCTGATCTTGTTTCCCTGATTGGATCTCTTGATCTTGCTGTTCCTTTCTACTCGGCCACTTGAAGATTATTAAATCCATCCTCTTTCTGTTTTGCCAAAAAAAAAACATTTTGCTCTTTCTCTATCATGTACTAGCATAGTACAGTACGTACTACTAAAGTTAGTTTTGGGCTCTTTCTGTTGTCTGAACATCTGTTATGTGTCTTGCTGTCAAAAAGTTAGCGCCTCTTTTCTTGCGCTACTTAACCTTCATTAATTCATTTTTTTAATTCGAAGTACGATAGCTCAGATATGCCCATGGGCCTTGACACCAAACTACTCAAACAGGTTCAGAAAGGACCGACGCGAGAAGAACCATCTTCTGAAGTCTGAAATCCCGCCATAGCCTTCAGCGTGGATCTGGCAGGCAAGCATCCAAAAGGCAAACCGGAACGAGATTTTACAACCCTGCGGTAGGTACTACTCCGCTGTCAGCCACGCAGGCATCGTGTTTTCTACAGCACAGTGGCCGTTCTGGTTGCTGGTTGGGTATTGCATCAGTGTGTGCTCCTCTGCACCTGCAGCACTGCAGCTTGCGCAGGGTCTCAAGAAACATTCGGGAAGGCCGACATGGCAACACCACTGCCACCACCTCCCGGCTTTAGACTATGGCTGTGTTTAGATTCAAATTTTCTCCCAAATTCTACTGTGGCTGTATTTAGATCCAAAAAGTGGAGGCGAAAAACAGGCGAAATCTGTCAAAATTTGGCCAAAAACATCACATCCGACACTGTAGCGCACTGTACCACTTTTCGTTTGTTTGCGGTAAATATTGTCCTACCATGGTCTAACTAGGCTCAAAAGATTCGTCTCGCAAAGTACATCTAAACTGTACAATTATTTTTTGATTTCATCTACGTTTAGTACTCCATGCATGTGTCGGCATTTTTGATGTGATGGGAAATCTTCTTTTTGAATAGTAAAATTTGGGAGAAAGTTTGGATCTAAACACACCCTATGCAAAAAGAAGATTCCTTATCACATCAAAAATGCCGGCACATGCATGGAGTACTAAACGTAGATGAAATCAAAAAATAATTGTACAGTTTAGATGTACTTTGCGAGACGAATCTTTTGAGCCTAGTTAGGCCATGGTAGGACAATATTTACCACAAACAAACGAAATGTGCTACAGTGTCGGATGTGATGTTTTTGGTCAAATTTTGGCAGATTTCGGCTGTTTTTCGCCTCCACTTTTTGGATCTAAACACAGCCTATCTCCAACCCATTGTCTAAGACCTTTCCTACCCTCTATTAATCTACTATTCCAACTACTCTACTCTCTGTCTACAGTAGCGCTACAGTATCAAACAGTGTATAGACAGTAATTTTGTCAATCTCCATTGGGATAGTCTTATAACTCGCCTGCAACTTTCTTTGATCCCCCTTTATTCTGTCGTACCTGGCTTGTGGAGCTGCGGCTTTGGCTCCATGAACGAACGGCGTGCGTGCTGTAGCTTCGGCTCGGCGATCGGCCGCTCCCAATTATTGATGCCCATTATGTAGAAGTTACTACTGCTGCCTGCAGTAAACCGCCGATCCAGATCATCGTTCCTGCGATCCACCGAGAAGAACCCACCACCACGGATGGCACCCCGACGCCGAATTGTTCATGTCGGAGACTGTACGCGGCCGAGTTGATCTCATCTGATCTGCCGTGCCGATCGAGTTGCAGTTTCCAGCACGTGAAGTGGCGGTGGCGGATGCGTCCGCTCGCCGGAGCAGCGAGCGAGCACGAGGCGTGCTCCAGGCCCGCCCTGGCCTCCGCGAGCAGGCGCACGGCGGGACGACGACCGACAGGGCCGCGGCCCCGCGGCGCGCACTCCACTCCTTTCCTCCTCGGCGGGTAATCGGTGGTTGGTGGCGCAGACCCAACCGAACCGAACCGAACCGCGGCGTTGCCGTTAAACATCGTGCATCGCAGTCAGTTCAATCAGTTACCAGCTGCCGGCCGGCTGGGGCAGGGGTCGCCACCGACAGCCCCCGTCCCGGCTCCACGTAACGAATCATTCGCCCGCACCTCACGTGCCCCGTCGCTTCCGCTGCCGGTGGTGCGGTTGGTTGCGCTGCCTGCGTCGCGCGCTCTCGGCCCCGCCTCGCGACGAGGTCAGGCCATGCTGGGACAAGGGAAGCCCAAGCTCCTGACCGCCGAACTGACACTTGCCGGACCCCGAGAGCACCGTGTCTTCCCTTCACATGGCGTGGGTAATGGCGGATTGTTATAGTTAATTGATTGAGCAGATTATCTCCCTCGCTCTCCAGCTGGAAGCCGAAACGGAAGGGGACCGAGAAAAGAATGGAAAGAAAAAAGACGTGGTTTTTAATACTATAGGTGGTGGTCGCGGTAATCATGGGGGCTCACAAAGGTTAGACTTGTCCTAGCTGCTCAGGTAGCCAAGCAGGCGGATTGGATCCCCGCCGCGACGTGCTGAGCTCGTTGTTGTCCTCTGCTACCGCTCTCCCTCTCCTCCCGCGGCTCCCCTTCGTGGGGTCCTGTCCGGCCGACCTCGTCCTACCTCACCAGCATTTCCCTCCCTGTCCTAGCTCGTATTAATCTTTGGCCCCATTCCCTTCTGCTGTGTCTGCGTCGCTCACCTCGGCTCGCCACACAGGTGGTTTCGTTCATGAGGTGAGGGGCTGTGCCGAGGCCAGGGGGAGCCAAAGCCAGGAGGGCGGCGCTTGGGGTTGGCTTGTGCCGCCGCAAGGTGCCAATGGCGCAGTGGTGGGGCCGGGAGGCGCGGGGCGGGGGCGGGGGCGGGACATCGGTGGTGGTGAAGATGGAGAGCCCGGACTGGGCTGTCTCGAAGTCGGAGGCGGCGGCGGCGGCGGGCGCGGGCGCGGGGGCCAAGGCGGGGCGTGGCAAGAACGCGCGGCAGATTACGTGGGTTCTGCTCCTCAAGGCGCACCGCGCCGCGGGGAAGCTCACTGGCGCCGCGTCCGCCGCGCTGTCCGTGGCCGCCGCCGCGCGGAGGCGGGTGGCGGCGGGGCGGACCGACGCCGACGCCGGCGCCGCGCCGCCCGGGGAGAGCCCCGCCCTGCGCACCAGGTTCTACGGCTGCCTCCGCGCCTTCCTCGTCCTGTCCCTTCTCCTCCTCGCTGTCGACGTCGCCGCGCACCTCCAGGGCTGGCAGCTCGCCGTCGACGTCCCCGACCTCCTCGCCGTCGAAGGCCTCTTCGCCGCCGGCTACGCGTCCTGGGTGCGCGTCCGCCTCGACTACCTCGCGCCGGCGCTGCAGTTCCTGGCGAACGCGTGCGTCGTGCTCTTCTTGATCCAGAGCGTCGACCGCCTTATCCTGTGCCTCGGCTGCCTCTGGATCAAGCTCAAGGGCATCAAGCCTGTGCCCAACGCTGGTGGCAAAGGGTCGGACGACGTCGAGAACGGCGCCGAGGACTTCCCTATGGTGCTTGTGCAGATTCCAATGTGCAACGAGAAGGAGGTGAGCTGGAAAAAGCAAACAGAAATTTCGATTCTCTGCCCGATTCCTTTGTTGGGATGTGTTCAAGGTCGCGTTTGGGGATTGGGCCTTGACAGCCCTAGCCGCATTGCTAGGTTGCAGAGATCGAAAGATTCGGTTTTGAAGCTACAATTGGGAGGACTCAACGATTGGTGGATAGGATAGTTTAGATTGGGGTATCTTGGCTGTAGTGCCACAAGCGAAAAAAAATGGGTTCCAGGTGACACTTGGGGATTGAAGTGATCCATACAAACGGAATGAAACTGTTTCGATTTCTGGCAACAACTCCAAAGCACCAGTACATGGTAGTGCTGCCGGCACTTTGGTGAGGTTTTTTCTGTTAGTGTTTGGTGGCTTAAAGAAAGTCAGTTTTGGGATGGGGGATGAGAGTGATTCTAGAACACACTTGTGTCTCTCTTGTTTTGTACCTTGGCCTCCCAAATAATTTAGGAAGTCAGAAAAAATAGAAAATCATCAGGAGTTCTAATCTTAGGCTTGGAGGAGGAAACTATTGCAATCAATGGCTGTTTATTTCAGAAGAGGCTAAGTATAGTTGTTTTAAACACTCTTGAAGCAGGGAATTGTCAACTAACATGCGTTGTAGTTTTGGAACTCTTGACTAAATTCCGCATGCCTTTGACATATATGTTTGCAGGTATACCAGCAATCTATTGGTGCTGTTTGCAGTCTGGACTGGCCAAGGACAAACTTCTTGGTTCAGGTGCTAGACGATTCTGACGATGCTGCCACTTCCGCTCTAATTAAGGAGGAGGTTGAGAAGTGGCAACATGAAGGTGTTCGCATATTGTACCGCCATCGGGTGATCAGGGATGGTTACAAGGCTGGAAATCTCAAGTCAGCCATGAACTGCAGCTATGTGAAAGATTATGAGTTTGTGGTTATCTTTGATGCTGATTTTCAACCCCAGCCAGACTTCCTGAAGCGAACTGTGCCCCATTTCAAGGTTTGTTGGACCTTTTTTGCTTGCATTTTTCATCTAAGGACGTGTTCATGTGAATTCAATTGTCTGACTCATTGCGTGTTGGATTTCCAGGGCAATGAAGATGTTGGATTAGTGCAAGCAAGGTGGTCTTTTGTGAACAAGGACGAGAACTTGTTAACTAGATTGCAAAACATAAACCTATGCTTCCACTTCGAGGTGGAGCAGCAAGTTAATGGGATCTTCCTCAACTTCTTTGGATTCAACGGAACGGCGGGAGTGTGGAGAATAAAGGCGCTTGAGGATTCCGGTGGGTGGATGGAGAGGACAACAGTGGAGGACATGGATATTGCTGTCCGAGCACACCTCAAGGGCTGGAAGTTTCTGTTCCTTAACGATGTTGAGGTATGTGCATAATGGTGTAGGTCATTAATATGTTATGTTTTGTTCAAATTTGTGGTTATTAATGAAGTTTTGTTGTATGATTATCCTTTCAGTGCCAGTGTGAAGTGCCAGAGTCATATGAAGCATACCGAAAACAGCAACATAGATGGCATTCTGGTCCCATGCAGCTGTTTAGACTCTGCTTTGTCGATATTATTAAATCGAAGGTATGGACCTTTCCTTGCATGTGTATTTTGAAAATTCAAATTGTTAACATAATATCAAATTGTTGTGATCTCTTTCCGTGCATGATTTAGGATCATCCATTTATCTTTCCTTCCTGTCGAGAATGTTTTAGCTACACTCAATGTGATAATTTAGCATGATGGACCGTGAAACTAGATACTAGAGACTGAGTGTGTTGCTTGCATGTCTTGAATCTTCCGTTATTCTTATTGTGATTGATCACAACTCTGAGGACTTGTTTGAAACCTTGAGATATGCTGCAGAAGCAGATAAAAGAGAAGAAGGAACTTATATTGGGCACATTATTTCAATATGCCATCGCTGGTTTCTTTTTGTGTGACTTTAAACAAACAATTGGAATTCCAATTTGAGATATGCTAGTTTACAGCATCCCACTCTTTTTGAGCCTCATCACTTGTGTATTGCCTACTCATATTTTAATGTTTATTTGGTCAAACTTTTCTTACACCTAAGGATTGGGTAAAATAAAATATTGTGCAAACTAACAGGGCACTTGGCCAATATACTTTCATCAAAGAAAGTAATATCAAGATACAAAACTACCAGTGACATTCCAAGCACTTACGGATGTCTATCATTGTTTGTTCTTCGGGACTCAATTCTTAGATAGTCTTTATACCATTCATAGAAAAAGAATTATGGTTACGCTATATGTTATATGATCAGCAACAGATTAGCATATTTTTTCTGTCCAAAATTTTTACCCAATATATAAAATTTTTTTGGATTGTTGGGCTGGGGCTGACCTTTCTTTCCTTTGCTGCAGATTGGATTTTGGAAGAAGTTCAACCTGATATTTCTTTTCTTTCTCCTTCGCAAGCTTATCTTGCCCTTCTATTCCTTCACTCTTTTCTGCATCATTCTTCCCATGACAATGTTTATTCCTGAAGCTGAGCTCCCTGCCTGGGTTGTGTGCTACATTCCAGCAACCATGTCCTTACTGAACATCCTCCCAGCCCCCAGATCCTTCCCATTTATCGTCCCCTATCTTCTATTCGAGAATACCATGTCGGTGACCAAATTCAACGCCATGATTTCTGGCCTGTTCCAGCTCGGGAGTGCTTACGAGTGGGTTGTTACCAAGAAATCAGGCCGTTCTTCTGAGGGCGATCTCGTTGCCCTTGTCGAGAAGCAGTCTAAACAGCAGAGAGTAGGGTCTGCACCCAACATGGACTCCCTAACAAAGGAGTCTTCCAATCTCAAAAAGGACTCCAAAAGGAAGAAACACAATAGGATATACAGGAAGGAGCTAGCACTCTCCTTCCTTCTCTTAACAGCAGCTGCTCGGAGCCTGCTTTCGGTGCAAGGAATACATTTCTACTTCCTTCTGTTCCAAGGGGTTTCATTCTTGGTTGTTGGACTCGATCTAATTGGTGAGCAAGTTGAGTGATTGAATACAAGGTGGCAGGTGGATTTTGTTTTTGGTGGGAGTGGTAATACGACCAAAGAGCACTTGAGGTAAAGGGGAGCACGGTACATGATTCAATGCATACACGACTATACTACTAGAAGATTTGATTCCATACCATACTTAAATGGTGAAATGTGGGTTGTAGATATATGGCTCGGGACTCTGGACTGTGAAAGGATTGGATCCTAATTCTTTTGTAAGAATCTTCAGTGTTAGATGGGTTATTTCTGCTTACTTGACAGTTTACCTTCGAAGGGGGGATACTGTTGGGAATCATGGGATCTATGTAAGTTGGCAAATCGCTACGAATGCATACTGAATGAACTACTGATACTGTGACACTTGTTCGTTTGAATCCCTACAATTTGTAAATGCAGCGTGTATGGTTTATGGGACGAATATTAATCTCTCTGAAGCATGAGCTTGTCCTTACTGATACTGTCTCTTATCCTTCCCATTTGCATTTATTCAGAGCTTCAAGCGTTTGATTTGTATCAGTTCTGTCCCGCGTCCAATGGAAAAGGGCAATTAGAAGCTTAAGGACCCGAGATCTGTCTCGTGCCGCAACAGTCCATTCGGGACTAGCTAAGCATGGTGATTTTTCTGTGTGATGGCGATGCTGAATTGCAGATGTGAGATGTGTGGTCAGTGGTCTTGTACTCTTTCCTCCTGTCGTGTCCTGGGTGATGGAAGGTAGGTTGGGCGGGCGCGGCCAGAGTGCCCCTGTGGCAATAGTGGTGCACGGTAGCATTAGCCATCGGGTGAGTCAGAAACAGACGACGTACGTAGTAGCGGAGGTCGGTGGCCTCTTGCTGCCCGTCCGCGGTGCGCGCTAGAGCTTCGATCCACCACGTTGCTGCCGGCGTGAGCGTGAGAGCGTACTCCTTTTCCTTGCTGCTAGAGTGGCTCCACGACCTCCCTACACGATCACACGATAGGCCTTATCCATGGCCCAGCTCACACGCGGGTCAGCGAACGCTAATCCGGCCCACTTAGCCCACAGTCTGGCCCAGCCCCACCCACACGAGGCCTCGCCGCCGTCGTCTTCGCGACCTCCAACTCAAAGCGCCGCCGCCTCCCCCGCGAAAACTCTCTCCCTCGCGCGCTACAGGTAGAAGGAGGCCGGCCAGCGTGTGGACCTACCTCGCCACCGCCCACTCGCCCACCGTCCCTCCCGCTGCCGTGATGGCTGCCGCTTCCGTTCCGCCAGCATCTGGCTCCGGCGGCTGGGATTTCACCTGGTGAGTCATCCCGGTCTCCCTCTTTGTTAGCTTTGGCCAGCCGTGTGTCGTCAGTGTCCATGCAGTCAAATGCTCATACAATCGTCGCTCCCCCCTTTGTCTGTTCTGGACTTTTAGGTAGCTTCCTTGCTCAGGCAATTTGCCTTCACGCTTCCTTTGTGCAGTGCGACCGCTTCTTGACTGATGTGCCCGTGCTAAGCCTTATTCTTGTTCGACGGATTTCCTCAAAGAAAGCAACGTGATTCTTAGGCAAAAAGTGACTGCATGGCATCTATGGTTAACTATAACGTGAAGAAATCGAGTATGTGGCTGCGAGCACATGGTCAGGCACACCGGAGTATAGCATGTCAGTGTCTTATTAGGGGAGCAACCTGAACACCTGAATTCAGATAGCTGGGGCAGCTGATCACTGTGACCTCTATGAAAAATACCATATGTTAGATCACTGGTCATCGTTTGGTTTTTATAACTGTTATAAGATGCTAACTAAAGTAAGTAACCTGAACTTCTGAAGCAATCAACAATGTTGCTAGGGCAACAGAGTAAACTAATGTAGGTAGCATTTTATTTGGAAATCATGATGGCATGCTATCTTTTGCCTGATTCCTGGACCTGCAGGATTTGTATCCTTAGTACAAGCCCTCTAATATTGGAATTTGGATGGCTTTAGGAAGATTCAGTATTCAGTAAAGCATTGAGTTGGCTGCTCAACCTTTTTGAATTATGCGGAGCCATTTATGTTTATGTTTCTTGGATAGCTGACATGTTTGAGGGTGTGAATGGACATCTAAACCACCCTTGTTCAAATCCCATTCGATGCGAAATTGGGTGCATATTATTCTTTCGTTAAGTAAATATAGTTTAGCCAGCCCATCCTTATTATGATATCAAGGGACTAGAGGTAATTTGATATCAGTATCAGTTGATTTTTTTGGTTTCTAGATTGGCCCTTCGACACTGTGTTCTGATGATAATTTGAACTTGAGGTCATATTCAGGTCTGTGTCAGAAAATTGCAGTGGCTTGATATGTTACCCCTACTGCCTATTGCACATTTTTCTTCTGTTATAAATGATTTCTGAGTTCAAAGCATATTATAGTCCTGACATATTGTTTGGCAGTAACCTTGAAGTTGATTATGGGTCTGAGGAACACGCATCCATAGTCTACAAAACATTAGCAGTTGACAAGGAGGTATAGTAGCTATATTCTACTAGTGGTTTTTTACAAAAGATCATCAGCATTCATGAACTCATCCAGTTTTCTATTTGACGGCGACTTTTGTGTCTTCCTATTGCAGTTGCAGCCTGACAAGGTCAAGAGAGAGATGACTCTATCAGGCAGCAAGCTTGTTGTGTTAGTATATCTGTTCTGGCATCTCTAAGTGCTGTCTTTTCATTGCTGTCTCAAGGCTAAGACTGATGTCCTCTTGTACTGTGAATTCAGGCACTTTGCAGCCGTAGAGGCCCGGTTCTTGCGAGCATCTTTTAGCGCATTTGTTGATCTTATGGGACTCGTGACGAAGCTTGTTGAAGAATATGGTGTGGCAAAGGAAGGGCATCCTTGATGAACAATCTCATACACGGTATTATGGAATGCCTTTGAGCACTTTGGACAGGCTGTATCAGACTATCAGTGGATTGCTCTTGTTTTGTCAAGCTAATGTATCAGTGCGCTTGCCCTTGATTAGTCAAACCCTATTCAAAACAGTGATATTTTTTTCTGCATACTTATGTGAAATGAATTTTCATGTATCACTAAGCAAAGTGCACAGATAAGAACAGTTGTATTCCATTGTGAATAGAGTTGCGCACACTTTTGTACTAAGTACTTCATACTAGTATTTTAAACGATGACATGTGCTCTAGCTCTATAGGGAATCAGATTGCCACCTGCACAGGATGGATTCTGTAAGTTCTGCTCTGCAGATTTGAGTGAGAGTGCTTAAAGCAAGGCAAGTAGCCAAGTAGGCAACTTGTGGTGGCTTGGCCTGGCGCACTCGTGGATCAGCCCCGGTGCTGGAAAGGCATACTCGGTGGAGGATGCCCACAGTGCCTTTGCCATTTTGTTAGAGTACTCATTTTGTTAGAGCACTCATTTTGTTGGCCCTTCTGTGATTCTGTGCTTAGCAGAATGAGAATGAGTTCACGCCTAGCCATTGTAGATCACGGTTGAACTTGAAAGCCTGTGTACCACAAACATTAATGTCAGGGCTAAAGTTAAGCGATTTTTATGGAGATTCGCCATAACAGCCTAGTGCTACGAATGAATCTAGAACACAGAGACAAGAGGGGTGATTCTAAAAACCACTGTGTAATGTTCAGCAGGTTGAATGCCTGAATGAAGATGGTGGGCATTATTTGTTTTCCAAATGTAAATGCATCAAGGAATTGTGGCAGGGACTGAATATGGAGGACTTGAGATGCAAATTAGCCCGTCAGGCATCGGCAAATGGCCAAATGGGGCTATTGAACTGATCTGGAAAATGCAAGTAGAAAGAATTAAATATCAAGCGATGACTGCGATCTTTCTCTACCAGTGGTGGCTGGAAAGGGGTCAGAGAAAGTAAGCTCCGGAGTCACAGTCAGAACTGGCCTTCATCGTTGCTGCAGACTGACGGACAAATAGGGGAGAAAGTCCGTTTGGACTGGCCAGGGACTGAAGCTGCTGATGATAAAACTTGGATGGGGATTTTGATAGTGGCACAAAGCTAGGTGGCTGGGGGCCTGGGGCTATGGACCACAGTGGAGAAGTCATCCACGCACGCAGGAGCTGGGCGTGCAGTCTAATCTCCGTTAGTTTTGTGTCTCCCTCTGTTACTCGTTGCCACCGAGTCTTTAATCAAGTGGCGAACGCTCTTGAGACGCTTGGATCATCGGATAAGTGATAAGCGTTATCTTGCAGCTTTAGATTATTCCAATATATATATTACATTCAGAAACTTGTATCAACAGCAGTTTGCAACGACAGTGATACAGCAGGACTCCAGAGCCAGGGTGTGGAACTTTATGTACAGAGAAAAAGATCGAGTGCTTAGATACAACTTGGAATTGGGACACCCTGAGCCATTGTTACATGATATTACTACTGCGATCCAAGAACCGGGCAGTAAAGTGGTAAAGTCACAGAAGCAACGAAGTTACCGTTCTCAGGTGGCAGCCAGTGTTCTTCGTGAGGCCACCATCTAACAATGTGCCACGGAGCTTTACTAGGTGCAATAGCTGTCCCTTAGTCATCCTCTAGATCACTGAAGGATACATCTTCCTCCTCAGCTGCAGTTGTGTTGCCTGTTTTGCTTGGCACAGAGTCCACGTCCTGTAGCCAATCGTCTACTTCTTTTTCATCATCATCCTCTGCGGGGTGAGGGTTAGACTTCTCGGTGGGTGAACTCATGACCTCGGTTTTCACCACCAACTCTTCTTGAATTACAGACTTGTCAATTATTTCTGCTTCAGTAGTTGAGACAGGATGCTTGTCAGCCTCAACATTTGGCACAGGATCAGAAGTTGGTTCTTCGAATGATTGTGCTTCAGATAGCCCACGCTCATTTTGGGTGCTAGAGGATGACAATTTGCTATCTTCAGGTTGTATAGAGGGAGCATTCCTGTTTTCTGATGACAGCTTGTTCTTTGTTAGTGAACTTTGCAACAATTCCTCTCTAGCTTTTAGGATCTGCATGAAACATGATAATTTTATTAGGGGAAATCCAACAGTATGGATGCACACTTTGAGCTCCAAATGAAATAAACGTGCAGCAAGAAACTTCCTTTCCAGAGTTACTAATATCAAAACTTAGGTCCGATTCGCAACTTTGTATTTATGATCATGATATGTTGTCTCTACGAGAGCACACGTGATACTAACAGTGCATGTGATTTGTAGACTTCACATGCCTAGTACGAAAGGTTGCGCCATTACATTAGTAATGAAATGCTTTGTGTTCTCATGCATCATATATTCATATGCACATTTAACTATAGGGAGCAATTACTGAAGAGCAGGCACCAGGCAGTACTTGATTTAAAAAAAAATCTGGGATCTCCCTTTGGAAGGCTTCAGTTTTCAGAAATCAAAAGTATCCCCATAACACAAATATCCAAAAAAAATGACAAGAGTGAATCTTGCTCTATGGTAAGAGCTGTGACTCTGAAATGGACAATTGGACATACATGTCCTGAATCTGACTCAATCTGATAAAAGAGCTGCCACTTGGACATGGATATACAAATCGTTCTTGACCAATGAACTGTATGTATGAAGATGATATTTACACGACAGTAACCATCAAGCTTTGTGTTCCTACATCCAGTACTCATCAAGCTTTATCATGCTATTGATTGTGTCTGTTTGGGCTTAGTCCGTTTATAATTTTTGCTGTTACTATATCCCCAAGAAGTTATAGGCCCAAGCAAGATTGTTTGTAAAATGTAAGTTGTAATGTAACTATCATGATACAACTGTTAGCAGCAGCAGCACTGGGAACAATTCTGCAGCACTACCCCTTCCCTCTCCGTTCAGCATCCTGACATGGCTCTCTTATTTTGTCGCCTGATATATAACTTCCACCTGCTGCCCCATACAGGAGCAGCATTATTGCCACCTAGCACTTGACCTCCAGAACTCCGACCTCCACTCTGCCGTCAGGCACGCAAACTAAGTCGCTGCATTTTCCCTATATTGAGTTCACATCGACTGAAATTGAGCAGCATTACACCAAAATCGAGCTCTTGAACTCATTGATGTGAAATCATGGCCAATTAGCCATGCAAATCAATCAAGGTCCAATGCTCCACACCAAGGTTCTATAACCTAATTGAGGACAAATCGAGTCACTGTCAAGGTCTTGCCCCCGCGCTGACGAGCGCAAGTCTGTAGATGCTCAATTCTTTAAGAGGTGAGTGGGCAGTGAGTAGAAGATGGCGCTGCAACGGAACTAGAACTGTGGCCCACCAGAATGAGATGCGCAGCAGCTGCAGCTGCATAGCAGCGCGTGCGTGTGTGTGCAAGGGGGAATGCAGTGGCCAGCATCCAAACCGTTGTTTGTGGGGTCATGTCTTTGAGCCAGCCATAGAAGTCTGAAAGCTACACGGCACTCGGCATGCTTGTCAGGGGCAAAGGTGGAAGAAAACCGTTCGGACATCTAAAATGTCAAGTTTTATTGGACAATTCTAGACTGATGCCAGCATAAAGTAAAAACTACCGGAGGTAGTAGTACAATATCATGGAGCCACAGGACCTGCAGCTAAATTTCAACAGACAATTTAACCTCATCTTCAGTAGGATGCAGTCATACAGTACAATATATAAAAGGTAGGCTAGCCAATTTAGGCCACTTAGTTTGAGATCTATTAATATTTTAGCTCAGGTTGAACCTTGGGCTCAGGTTAGTGGACCGGTTCATACTTCACAGAAAAGGGCAGACAAAGCCAATGAAACAAAATGGTGGCCTGTATGGGGTAAGAAAATGCTTTCCAAATAGCACATCTCACATATAAAAGATCATTTAGTTCATAACCCATAAACAAGTAATTTGATTTCTGATCTATGTAAGTTGCCTCCCCAGTGAAGTAAGTATATAGGCACAAGTTTCTGTTTCGATAATTGTAGTTCGTATGCACAGCAATAAACAGACATGGCCCAAATTCACAATTAGAAAGAAAAAAAAACACTAGAACAAAGGAGAGGGAGTATACTTGTGGCGTTGAAAGAATTTCAGCATCTTGCTTGTGGAGTTTCGAATGAAGGAGCACAAAATAGATCTTCCAAAAGCATGATTCACTCATATTGGTAGAGCAAAGCTCAGTCCTAAGGTATGACAGGCTTGGCACAAGACGCTCTATAGCCACTGCATGTCCATACTGTGCATCTGACAGTTCAAAATCTAAACCAATAGAAGCATAAAATATGTAAGTTAGAAACTGAGAAAATCGATAAGGCAGGCAAGGAACGGTAGGCATACTTCATACATGATGGAATGACATGAAAATTTGTGTCAACTTATTCAAATCATAGATGTTGAATCTATAATTATTAAATCCAAAAACAGCTCTGACCCAGTATGCAAGTTTGAAGAAAAACACTGTACATATTGACGGTATGGTAAACATATCATGTACCGTGTGCAGTTCCATTCAGATAACATCTACAAAACATCACAACCAGGTGGCAACAAGCCAACAGCACTTCCTCGACAAGACCTTGGTAAACATGAGCAAATATATTCAATTCCGACATCAATGATCCTCGGCAGCATAGATGACTAATGCGGCGTATAGAACTATAGATGATAAAACCTTGATAACCCGCTATTGGTACTCTCCCTTAGCAAATGCAGCGCATAGATGACTAAGATGGCTGCATTCAGATGCCAAATTATGATAAACAAACTTGGTTTCACTCCAAAAACCATAATTTCAGTACTAAGAGGATACTATTATTAGACAAACGGCTTAAGCAACTAAAGTCAACCCTTCACTTGCTTGCTTATCCACTGCTACCACCACAAAAATGAATGCAACGCTTGGACGAAAACAAACGGTTCCACAGCCGATGAATCAAAGCAACACAATAAACATTTCAAGCACTGCAATCCCACTGTTTCTTACCGTCCGCATCCCGGCCGTCGACGAACAAGGGGAAATCGAGCCATGTCTTTGGATTCTTCGAGATGTGACTGACGAACACCACAACCTCCTCGGTCACACCGACCGCCTCGCCCTCTTCCTCTTCCCCCTGATCTCCGGGCCCGAACGGCAGGAACGACGACGCGATCCTAGAGATCTCCGCCACAGCGCCGGCGTTCGACAGCATGGAGATGCTGGTCCTCACCCTGCCCCCAATCTCTGCCAGGTCGCTCCGGATCCCATCGATCCGTGGGGACTGAGGCCCCTCCACGGAGGCCTCCTCCGCCTCCGCCTCCTCCTCCTCCTTCTCGGCCTCTCCCTCAACCGGCGGTGGAGCAAGGAAGGAGGCGACGCCCCAGAACCGCCGGGTGAGCGACTCGGTCAGCTCCGAGATGTCGCCCTTGACGCCGCGGCTCGGGGTGTCCGGCTGGTCGTCAGACTCCCCGGCGTCTGCGGTGTTGGCATCGGAGGCGCGTGGCGGGCTCTTGTCGCCGCCGGAAGCGGAAGCGGACTCGGATTCATCGTCGTCGGAGTGGGAAGATGAGAGGGTGGCCGCGATGGAGCGCGCGAGCCATGACATCGCGGCTTGCTAGCTCGTGCCGTGCGTGCGGACTGGAGGACGGCGGAGCACTGGAGCCTGGAGCGGTAGGTAGAGGGGAGCAGCGGAGAACGGGCAGTGTGACGGCGGCGGAAGACGGAAAGGAGGCGACGATCAGTGCGTGTTCGGCACGGGTGCATATATTGGATTAATTAAAGGAAAACCGACGGTCGTGATCTAGTTTAGATCTCCGGCGCCAGATTAATCGTAGTGGGGTTGTGGAAAAATCCACGTGATTATGGGGCTGTTTAGATTTGTACCTAAGTTTTTAGTGTAAATATTTTAAGTTATTTCAGACATGTTTTGGGGGATGTTTTTGGAGTCAGCATTTTAGGGTTTTTTTTTTCTAAAAAATATTTAGTGCATTGTCCTCGTACTCCCTCCGTCTTTTATATGCTGCATTTAACTTATTTTTTACTGTCGGGTGACATTTAAAACAACTAGAGGTAGTAGTTTTTTTAAGTATGCTTATAAGATGTTTTACCTTATATCCGGCAACACCTAACTTAAATATCAAAAATTCAGTGTTTTACCCTACAGTAACAAAAATGAATTACCCTACCATAGATAAGATGAGGCATGCTTTATGTTAGACAAAAAAACAAACAACTATTTAAATATGTTGCGGTACGTCTAACTTAAAAGTGAAACAGGTTAGATATAAATCCAAAAAAACCTTATATGCCTACCAGGGGACTCACCATAAACAAAAGAAACCTCATGGGCCGGATTGGTTGGGTGTGTGCACGCAGCATGGTTCTCTCGAGCCTGGCTCCCGAGATACAGTTTTCTCCCACGTATCCGCGCATGAAGGCAAAAGCGACCAAAATGGCTTGGAATGCATGTGTGCATGCAGGCTCAGCCATTCACATGCAGACAACCAAACACTGGCTGAGGCCTGGTCAATGCACCTAGGGAGCCTGGCTGCCATAACACAACCAACCAATCACGCCCTATATGCAGATTCAGCAACATACTTTCTCTTTGTTCTCAAATTTTTGTCGTATGTTAGTGCATAACAAATGGAGATAGCGATTAACGAGGAATTCATTCTCAACATCTGTCTCTCGTCTTTAGTTTTACACTCTTGACAGTTAGCCGTTGCCCGCCAGCAAAGTTGTGGCACTTTCTTTTGGCTTTTCATGTGGTTTGTCGGACGATAAAATCGGCTTAGCTTTCTGCCTCTAGCTCATCAGACAGTGAGGTCGTCTCTTTCCCTCACCAATTCCCCGTCAAAACTGAAAGCAGACGCAATCACTACCAGGATGAGATCGCTCATGACACAGGTGACAGCGGCTATGCCATTTGGGTTCTTTAGTTTCATGTCTTCCCCGTTCGCTTCAGAGTTTGGAAACTGGTGTCTGGCGGCCAACACACGGCGATTCCTGGCGTGGCATGAATGTGTATACAGACATCAACGTCCGCTGACACGGGCGCGGCCGCGCGCTTCCGTTGCACGCGCCAATGGCAATGGGCCATCAGCCGCCGCCGCCGCGCGCGTTGGCCGGCTCAACCGAAACAGCTTGCCCCACACTGAGAACAGCCGGCCCCACGCTGACCGTTTCCCTGCACAGCCCACACTGAGAACCGCCGGCCCCACGCCATCCGCCGAAGCGAGCCAGCGTTGAACAAAGCACAAACCCATCGAACCAAGCAAATCACTGCTATTCTAAGAGCCACCACCTGGACTTTGCCGCATTCAGAGCAGAACACATTATTTTTTGGACGAATTTGCCGCAGTCACACGATTACGTGGTGCTGTTTTCGTAGACTGTAAACGTAAACGTAAGGGGAATGGATACCGACGTGATCGGAAGAAAAGCCGCAGATGCCGAGGATTGTTTGGTTCATGTCAGCTAACGGGAAAAGAAAACACCGGTCGCCATCCCCTTCCTCGGTGCCTCCCCTGCTATTGGAGCTTCGTGCTTTACCGCGGCAACGCGCGGCAAGCTACCAGCATACTTCTCGTCGTATTGCGCTAATTGGGCGCAAATCAAGTACTGCATCATACCTCAAATTAACAACACTGCTGGTCAAATTAGTGTTCCCACTGATGAATCGATCTTGAATTGCTGCTGAACTTCTTGCGTGCCTACACTAGCGGCCATGGATTGCTGCTCAACTCTTGCATTTTGGGACATGGAGATATGGAAAGGAGAGAGAACCCAGTCAGCGACACCATAAACGCCAGAACCTTCGTTAGTGCTTGAACGTCTGCTCCAGCATGGATTTGCATCAGGTGGTCCTCACCAACGAGGTGCACCGAAAGTGTAGTAGGCCGGAACCCGTTTCTATAGATGCGTCGCAGGCGAGCTCGCGAGGGAGAAGAGCGGCGGCGATGGGAGCGGGGCGAGAAGGCCGAAGAGATGAGAACTGGAGAGGGATCTGATAGCATCAGATGTGGGGCGGTATCAGCGTTGTATAGGCCCGTATCCATTCACGCTGCGATCGAATACGGAGTTGTCCAATCAAACACCAACAAACGGTAACAGGTACTAGCGCTGTAAACAGATCACGGGCTAAAAACGTCGAACCAAATAGTGTTTACCGGCAGGCAGCCCGGTGGAAACACCGCGGCCAGGTAGCCATCATTGTGCTCAACTGCTCATCACTGTCCCACCCACGCACGCCGACCAAGCCGTCGCGCGCGCTGACCTCCTCCTCTCTATAAAGCGCCGGGAGCCTCATCGGCTCATCGCCACGCGTGCCTCACCACATAGACAAGCTAAGCTTGCAGTGTTCGTGATCGCAAGCCAAGCCCACGCTGCGCGCGCGCGGATGAAGAAGAAGAAGAAGGGCGGCGGCGGCGGCGGGTGCGGGTGCCTGAGCGCGCTGTCGCGGGTGTGCGACTCGGCCTTCGACCTCTACGTGCGCGGCATGTCCGGGTGCGCGCGCCACGTGCCGTCCGGGTCGTCCGTGGGCGTCGTGGGCCGCGGGTTCGCCGGCGCCGGCGCCCCGTCCCTCCGCCTGCGAGTCAGCTCCGATGAGGCCGACGACCAGCTGGTCCGCGCCGCGGCCGCGCCCAGGAAGCAGCGCCGCGTCGCGGCCGAGATGGAGGCCGCCGGCAAGACGGGCAGCGCCGACGCGCCGGCGGTGCGGTTTAAGCCCATCGTCGCGGCAGCCATGGGGACCATCGACGAGGACGCGCCGTGCGAGTTCGGCCCGGACGGCGCCTGCGCTGTTCGCTTCCCCTCGGCGAAGCCGCCGCGCCGCGGGGGTTCCGGCGCCGTTAAGGCGGACGTCTTTGCACGCTGACCGGATCGCACGGGTGCTCGGCTACACGCAGGCAGGATTAGCTTCGAGGCTCCTCCTCGTCTCATTGCACCACTTGCGTTTCTCTTTCTCATCTTCCTGTGTAAATTATTATTGTTCTACGATAACTACTAGCAGTACAAGTAGTAGTACATTGTGTCGCTAAGAAATACGAGTATTCCAGTACTATATGCATCATCGGTGTGTGTGACGTGGTTGGAAGTGAATTTCCACAGAGTGCCGTTTTAAAATGGTAGTACATGCGTCGGCTAGTATTACTTTCCAACTTAAATAGGCAAGGCTACACAGGAACATTGGTTTGATTTTTGACGCGTTCTTTCACAAGCTGAAAGCTGAAGCATTAGTTTGGGCCTGAAAATAGACCTTCTGCACAGCACGGTAGCGATCAATCTAGAACATTGGTTTGGGACTGGAAATCAGCGATTAACTTTCCGGACGGAAACTTTCTTTGCATTTTCGGTCCGGTACGAAAAGTATTTTCCGAACCGAAATTTGATAAATTTCGATTTTAAATTCAAAATTATAAAAGTCAAATTTTGATAAAAAACGAAATTTCTAAACAGTAAAAACAGAATTGTAAACCCCACTGGAAATGGACCTTCTGCAGTCGCATTTAATTTGTGTGTGTGCCGACGACGAACTGGTTCTGAAATACTACAGCCTAGAAGTGATATAGCGCTTTGCGAGCAGACGCCCTCGTTTACTTGCGTGTTAATTGCATATGTTTACCTCCACGCATTTGAGTTGCTCCCTGGAGGCTGAGGATTAGGAATTTCCGACACGGTAGATCTTGTGCTAAAATATACACGCAGTACGAACGATTGATGATCTGATCGAAGCGAGGTCATTGCTTCCAGAGAGGATGGCCAGGACGCCGCACTCGACCCGTTTTTCCCCCCGCGTGCACGACGTTTTCTCTGCGCTGCGCGCGCGGTTTCCTCTGCAGAAAATGCCGCAGAGCAGCGTCAGCGGCGGATTTCTGCGTTTATCAATTTCAGTGATTGATGGGGGATTGAGGAAGTGCAGCGACTTCTGACTTGCATTGGGAGTTTTCTGCACTGGGGTAAGACCCTGGCCCTCGTGCTTCGTGCTACATCGTGCCGCGTTTGATTGGCACGCCGTATCTATCATGCCGTGTTTTACGTGCTCAACATACTTTGAAGGAATCCCAAGCAAATATGATACCTAATTCAACGTAAATGGTGAAAAATTAAAAAAAATCAGAAAAAAAAACTAAAATGATCAATTTTTCTTTGTTTTTCAATATAAATACTTACAATGTCATATTATCATGCCATGCCGCGTGGCCCATCGTGCCGTGATCCTAGACACGGCATGACATGATCCTCGTGTTCATGCCGTGCCAGCACGGCCCAAAAATTATCGTGACATGATCGTACCAAAATATCGTGCTTCGAGGGATCCACGAATAGCATGGCCCAAACAGCTCCAGTACTCGTACTTGTCAGTCAACGTGGCGCCGGGGGCTGCTTTTCTCATGCCTTCCCGGGACCGGCCGAACAATTGGCGCCATGCCGCGTGGCATGTGCAGGTCGTTCTGAAGACACCTGCATTGAGGCTTGGCTTCCATTTGTCGCCGATCAAGGGTACGTAACAAAAGGAACCGTCGATCTAGAAAGTCTGGTTTTCCTTTGGATTAACGTAAGATATGGATAGTAGGAGTATTCATTTGGTGCAATCGAAATCGTCTCGTTTCGCCCACCAACCCCTTGTCTGCAGCGCTAAGGGAGTCGTGGCTGAACGAGTGAGATAAGAGTTCCTTATGAATCTCTTGAAGAAAAACAAAATGTCTTTCAAGATGTCCATAGAGTTGAGGAAAATATTTTAGACTCTGTTTTTATATGGAGACTCCGTCCATGCGTTTGACTCGGCCTCAAGCAAATAAACAATCACGTCAGATTCCAAACAAAAGCTCGGTCTCAAGCAAATAAACAATTACTCCTACTTCAGATTACAAACAAAAATATTAGTTTAGGTCTCAAAATTTTCTAGTATTATCCAAATTTTTAGAAAAATAAATCACTAGAACATGTTCTGTGATGTAGTAAGTTCGATGTTATAAGTACTAGCTCATCAATATGTGCTATCACATAGGACTAGTTGGAGTCTTAGGAGACATGTGTCAAAAGCCAACATATGCATTTAACACTATAGAAGTTGGTATTAAAAAATGTATATGCCCATTTTTGCTATTTTTTCATAAATAATATATTGATAATTTAGACACATATTTGGCTACTTTAATTTATTTTCTAGTCATGGTAGAGGTGGGCAATTTAAACAAAAATATATTGGATTATTCTAAACTATAGAATGGTAACAATTATGAATAATTTAGATATAAATTTATAAGAAGATACATAAGATTATATATTTCAATAGCAAATGTGAATTATTTAGATATAATTTACGGGTTATTTCATAGGAGTATTATCTATTGCAACAATAGAGGTAGGTAATTTAGACATAGATGTAGGGAGTTAGGCTATCTCCAGTAGTATATTCATCCCATTCCTCAAATTTAAACTCTACTCTGGCTACAATGTCAGAACAGTGCCATATTTCTCAAACGAGACAACTGCTTGAGTGAGCCGTATGTTACTTTTATAATGGGAGTGGTGGATAAACAGAAAAAGATCTAATATATTAAAGTCTTACTCTATGGAATAGATTTATGAACTTTTTTGTTATTATAATAATTTTCATAATGAACTTTTTTTCTTGCACATTTCAAGAACATTAACGTGGACGGTCAAAAGAGTTTCTGATTAGTAATTCTAAATTTTGTGTGTTATATATATTTGATTAGAATTAGAGGGCAGAAATAAAATGACCAATAATTTAGATGGTATGGAGTAACCACGTAGGTTGGGAATTCACTGTGATAGCCATGGTGCAACGCCCGGTGATCAACTACCGACGGAGACTAAAGGCTCCTAGCAATATTATCTTTTTGAAATCTCACTCAACTCGATCCCTTTCTCCCTCTCAAGTGAAGCATGTCAGTACCGTTCCAAACTGCCAATCGCAACTCGCAGGAAAAAAGAGAGAAAAAGGGCGCAACGTTTCGATGCGCCAACCTTGTGCATCGCAGCATTATTGGCCTCGAACACGGCCTAGCGACGCTGTCACGAAATCAATTCCACGCGTTGGTGAAGCAAACACATGCACGCCACCGTACGGTCCACATCCGCGCCCAGGCTTTCGGCCACCCCCTCACGTTCTTCCGTCCGCCCGATCCCGATCAGACGGACCTGCATCCCCAGCTGCTCGTCCGTTCGTCCCCTTCGCCCCCAGCTTAAAACGGCGCCCGAGCTCAGCAGCGCGCACAGCGTTTCCAGCGGCTCGCTCACTCGCGCAGCGCACCCGCACACGCGCGGCACGCGCACCCGCTCCAGTCCGTGTCGGGACTCGAGAAGCGTCCGCTTCCGGGCACCCGGGTTCGCGGCTCGGGCTAATCCTTTCTCAGTTTCTCGGCAGGGCGGCGATCCTTCGTCCCGTTCCTTCCTCCCCCAACTGCGCCGCCGCATTTCCCCTTGGCTCCTCGCTCCGGTGCGCTCCTTGTCGACCTCCCGTTGATGTCTGGCGGTAACGCGTGGTCGCCGCTCTCTTCGCACGGATTTGGGTACGTTTCTCTAGCAGCCTTTTGTTCGACTGTTGCTCCATTGCCTGTTCGGATCTGTTTCGTATATGCTCTCCTTGATCCACGCAGCTGGTATTTAACGAATTACCTCTGAATGCATCCTAGATATATGATGCTCTGGTATTTAAAAGGCAGAAGTTATAGAATCGAAATGCCGGATCGGAATCGATTTCCCCCCGATATTTGGATTTCTGTAAATTGATGAGGGATTTAGCTTGTGGTAGCGCCGACTGCTGCTTGTCGCTCGTGTCGTCGGATCCTGGCTTGAGTGGTTTCCCTATCCTGCAGATCGGAGTCCGGCGGCATGGCGAGCCGCGCCAGTGAGCCTGTGGCGAGGACCAACAGCGGCGGCGGCGGCGGCAGCAAGGACTCGGGCAGCTTCGAGTGCAACATCTGCCTGGACCTGGCGCAGGATCCCGTGGTCACCCTCTGCGGCCACCTCTTCTGCTGGCCCTGCCTCTACGAGTGGCTCCATGTCCACGCGCACTCCCAGGAGTGCCCCGTCTGCAAGGCCGTCGTCGAGGAGGGGAAGCTCGTCCCCCTCTACGGCCGTGGCGGCGCCTCCACTGCCCCCCGGGCAAGGTCTGTGGCCGGTGTGGAAATTCCTAGCAGGCCGACTGGGCAGCGGCCATCCCCCGCCCCGCAGCCTGACCACAATAACCATTACCCGCACCAGAACCCCTGGTTCATGGGTGCTGCTGGAGGCGCTCCTGTGGGTGGCGGTCGGTGGGGGAATTACACTTTCTCGGCCGCCATTGGGGGGCTGTTCCCGCTGCTGAGCTTCCAGGTGCATGGATTCCCACAGGCAACTGCCTATGGGCCCGCTGCAGGATTTCCTTACGGATATGGCCATTCTTTCCATGGGTGGCATGGGCATGGCTTCCCACGCCAGGCGCCGCAAGGCCAGCAGGTTGATGTGTACTTGAAGGTGCTGCTGCTGGTAGTTGGTGTGATTGTAATTGCCAGCCTGATCGCATTTTAGATTATGCGTCGCTGAATATATTGATCCCTGTTCGTGTGATTGCATCTTAGATAGCTCCCATGGTTTGATGTCCATGCGGAGAGAAGTAGAGTGATGCGTCGGTTGGTAATAGTACTTGTGATAATAGGTGGCAGCTGGTATTTTCATTGTGTAAAGTTGCCATTGAAGTTTATTGGTGTGTTTGTTGTGTTTTTCCATGTCCATGTCTCTTCAATGAAGTTTGCACAAATAATACTGTCTTGTTTGTTTGCTTATTTGCCTGCAATGTTATATTCTGTTTTTTCACTTGCTATTTACTGCTTGTGCTTGGGTAGTGCATTGTCAAACTATGCGGCCTGACCATTGCTATTTACTGCTTGGTAGTGCATTGTCAAACATGTTATATTCTGCATTCAGTCCGACCTGTTTCTGAATTAAAATACTGAACTGACAGACACCTTAACTGCGGTGCATGTTATATGTTCTTTTTAATTTATCCATATTGTGCACCATATTATTCTTACTCTAGATATGTGCTTAGTTTTCCTATATAAATGAAATGATGCATATCAAGTCCAACATGAAACAATGAACCTCTTGATTGATTCAGAGTAGTATTGAATCTGAGGCGCCTAATGAGCACTAATATTTTCCTTGCGTTGCATTCTGATTTTGGAGATCTGTTACATAAATTTAGATTATAATCACATACTGCACTTGGGCTTGTAGCAATCGGTGTCCTGGATGTGTAAATAATACAGTACTTTGTTTGAACATAAAACAATCCAACTTGGTTCTCAGCATTTCTCCAAATTTAGTTTGAACATTATCTCAAGGATTACAAGATGTAGTGCTGTGTATGATGGACATATACATGCAAAATTTTTAACTTGTAATGCTAAAAATAAATGATGATAGGATGGCCAATGCTTTCTTTATTTATTCTGGGCTTTTAATTTTCCACCTTGGTGATCTAATGTTTCCCTGCGGCACTTGGGATGTATAACTGAATTTTTTTCCCCTATTGAACCTCGATGCAATGGGTGGTGTAAAAGTTTCTAGTGACTAGTAGCATGTATGATGGAGATGGACAAATGTGAATTTTTCATGTTTGATTTATGTTGTGGACATGTCATGGTGTTATTAATGCTGTATTCTAACGGACGAAGAACCATACTGCTCTTTGTGTTTCAGATTATCTTCTGATCTAATATTATCTACATCATCTTTCACCTGCAAAGGACTGCAATAGTCCGTGAACTTCAACATCTGCATCGATCTGGATAGTGAGTCGAATCTGTTGTGTGATGCTGTAATCCAGGTTGTTTATGCTTTAGTGCAATAGAACTCTGATAAACTTCTTTATGGTTCTTTGGATGGTTTGATATTTGATGTATGGTGATTCTATCTGTACGTTGCTCATACTGGAGTACCAGAGAGCATGCATGTCCATAACATTGAGGCATGGAGCTCCACAATCCGGAACTCTTTAAAGATTTTCTACAGCAGCAGCGTGATGCTGTGCACTGTAGTAGCCCTTGCCCCTTCTGCTCCTTTTAATTGTCCTTGATTTGGATTTCTCTGGTTGATATCCATTCGGTATGTGACTCTTGTCCAGAAAAAAAGACCAATCTAGGAGGAACTATGGATTTTCTACAAGAAGAAATAGCATTTAAGTTTTGAGGTGGATAGGACTCAAACTTGGATCATTGGATGATTTGTGTGCATGGGCGCCACCTTCTAGTAACGAGCTGAGCTAGACTCACTTCCAAAACCCAATCCTAAAATCGCCGAAGCATCTGTAATCTGCGCAGCTTTGCTTGGTCTACAGATTAGTAGTTGGTGGTCAGTTTCTAGCACCAGACCTGAAGACGCGTACTGAATTTTCACTTGCAGTTGAATTGATTGAAAGTAAACTCCTGAATTGGATGTAAATGAATACATTTTCAGGTCCAAGCCTGAAAAGTTTGATTTTTGAGCTGCACAGCCTCCAAAGTGACTACATGTGGGTTCAGAAAAAAAAAGTTTAGAGATAAACAACATTCTTTTTCTGGCCATATGATGCTCAAGCCTCAAGGGCACGTATTGGCCTTGCATGGACTTCAGAAGTCTGCAACCGAACTGAAACCATGACCTAGCAATGCAGAGGGGGAGAGTTCTGGCAAGATTGCGCCGGCGCATTCTTGACTCGCACCGTCTGTCGCGCTCATGCGCAGACGTACACCTGAACTGAATCTCATCCGGGCCACAGCAACAGCCGCGCGCCACACCTGAATCGTCTAGACTTTAGAGCGACCTGCCCCAGCTCTGCTCCGCATCGGCGTGTCATCGGATATCTGGTTCGAGTTTTGGAGCCTCGCAACCTCTATCCACAATGGCTGCGGGCACCAACTCCCACCCCTGCTTTGTATAGTACTATTGCTCGTCTCGTGCGTCGTGCGGTCGTGGCCGGTGCCCTGACGCACTCGCACATGCCACAGCGTGTACGTACACATCGAAGGGCAGCGAGAGCGTGCGTCCGTCTGTTCGAGCAGATGGCGCCGGCGGCTGGGGCGGTACCGCCTCACCGCGCGCGCCGATTAGTACGTTAGAGTATGCGCACTTGTTACTCTAAATTTTTTCCCCAAAACAAGAATATTTCAGCTCAGTCACCAAGATTTTTTTCTCTTTATCAATTTCTCCTGTATTTCTATTTCTCTATATTTTTTCTCTATATCCAACTATCCAATATTTTATTCATCTACATCGACTACCATCTTTCTTTTCCATAAGATTACGGTACTCTCACTTACAAGTGGATCCGCTGCTAGAACCTTCCCCTTCCCTCTTCTTCTGCTCCTCCGCCGCTCCAGCCGAGCCCGAGCCCACCCCGCCGTGCGACCGCGCCCTCTCCGTTGGCCGTGCCCCTCCTCCTCCACCGGCCGGTTGCGCCGCCTCCTTCACTGGCCGGTCGCGCCGCCGCCGCCGCCGCTGCAACTCCTCCGCGTCGCCTTGGTGAGATTCGGCCGCCCTCTCCTCTCCATTCCTCACCCCTCCCCTCCCAAGATCCGGCGCTGCACCCCCCACTACTGCGCGTTGGACTCCCCGGGCGCGGCGGCGGTGTGCGGGGCGACGGCGGCGGTGTGCGCGGCGACGGGGGACGAGCGCGCGACAGCGCGTTGTCCAGTGGCGGGCGACGATGATGAGGACTGCCGCCGCCTCCTCTGTGCACTGCAGGATCTACCGCCTCTATCGCCGCCGGCAGTGAGGTCACCCATCGCCCACCTCCCCGCCACCGTCCCTTGATCTCCTTTCTCCCCTCTTTCATCCGCGCGCGAGACGAACGACCAGTTGCCCCAGGCCCACGTTGCTACAGTGCATGGCGGAGAGCTATCGTTCCGCTAGATTTGGGAGACTCGGGTTCCGGTGGATTGGAGGAGAGGATGCAGGAACCGGGTGCAAGGATTTTTACTCCAAACTTTTACGCTACACCGGTGGAGGAAAGGATGCAGGAAATAGTCTTATCCAGTGGTTTTGCTTTTCTCTGCAACCACCATACGTGTGGTATGGGGGGGTGGGGACAGCGCCCTGGCCCCTGGTGGAGACGTTGTAATGCGGGCAGGCGGTGGGCGCCGGGCTTGCGGTGCGCGCGCTGGTGCGTGCCGAGTTGGAGTTGCTCGCGTACGCCGTCAACTTCCCCATCCATAAGTTCTTCTACCACTGCCAGGCGAAGAGCAGGGGTTGTGGGTCATGACGGCCACCTCGATCGGGCGCCGTGCTGGCCGCGCACACGCTGTTCAACTGCCCAATCGTGCCCAGGCTCCGGAGCGGGTGTGGTGACCGGTGCCGCGTGAGTGCGTGGCAGTCCGTGGTCGCGTTCGTCAACATCGGCTGCTGCTGCTACCTCGCCGGCTTGCCGCTCGCAGGTCGCAGCTGTTTTTGGCTTGAAGATGAAGCTCAAAACGCAGCAGTAAGACGAGCCTGGAAGATATGGTGATGCTACTGTGTATTTGTCAGTCTTCCTCAAAAGGCAATTTGGGGTGTGTTTAGATCCTGAAAACTGGCACTGTTCTGAACTGAAAAGCACTGTAGCACTTTTCGTTTGTTTGTGGTAAATATTGGTCTACTATGGCCTAACTAGGCTCAAAAGATTCGTCTCACAAAGTACATCTAAACTGTACAATTATTTTTTTATTTCATCTACATTTAGTACTCTATACATGTGCCGGCATTTTGATGTGATAGGGAATCTTATTTTTGCATAGTAGAATTTGGGAGAAACTTTTTGGATCAGGGCCTTGCTGACTCTGTATATGGTGCAGGGGATTTTGGGTAGGCGTCTCGATTGGAAAGGTGTTGCAGACAGTGATTCTGTTTCACTGTTTCTGATCGCCGTCAGAACGAAATGGTTGAATGAGGTACGGGTACCAGATAACCTCTTCTTCTTGCTCATTCTTTTTGGGAGGGGGTTCTTGTTCCCGTATTTCGAAAAAAATTGTACAGGCTATGCTAGCAGAGGAGAGAAACAAGATCAAGTGGAAAGATTGATGTGCCCTGTTAGGTAGGAGTAAGTACTAGGAAATTAGAGCAGCCAAAAAAAAAAGAGCAGAATAAAAACAAGAAATGTTACCATATTCAGCCATCAGGATCAAGTGCGACTTGTGTAGTGTACTACGATCGAAAAAAGTGACAACGTACTTCCCGTGTGCATGCGTTTGACGTTGAGTAGTGGAGAAGCGACTGATTTTGCTCCGGCTACTCCACCGATCGAGATGGGCGTGCGCGTCACAGCAACACGCACAGTTTGCGGTTGCATCTCTGACGCGCGAACCGTGCACCGCGTGGCAGGAGCCCACGTTAAGCACTCGATCTATCAGACCCGACTGTTTTTTCTAGCAAACACACGATTGATTTTTGCTAACGAAAGAAAAAAAGACAGAACTAAACAGGAAATCGTTTGATCGGACGGAAAGAACGGAAGCAAATAAATTCACACGTCGTGTTCTCGATCACGATAAGATCAAGGGATACAGATTACAATCATGGCATCTGAACAGTGCCTTCCTTAGAGGGACATGGAATGTTACGCCTCGAGGAACATGCATGGATGAGGCTGGGTAGCCTACCATTACAGAGACAGATCATCAGCAAACAACCACCTGTCTAAAACCTAGTACGACGACCACTCCGGCGCGGATAGATACGTGCCGATCAGATCTTGTTGCGCAGCTTCTCCCCCTTGACGACCGGGTTGGCGCGGGCGATGGCGTCGCGGCCGATACACATGTAGTCGAAGCAGCACGCGTGCTCCTCCGCGTGGCGGTGCCTCGCGCAGAACGTCTTCCCGCAGCGGCACAGGAACCCCAGCAGCCCGACCTTCTTGTAGCACGCTGGGCACCGTGCCGGCTCCGCCTTCTTCGTCGTCTCGGGCGCGCAGGGCGGCGTCACGGCGGCGGCGCCGGCGCGCGCGAAAGTGACGCTGGTGGCGGCGGAATCAGCGGCTCCGTGGGTCGTCACCAGAGTACCGGCAGCGGCGCATCGGGCGTCGTCGGCCTTGGACGCCGAGAAGGTGCCTGGACCGCCGGCGGCGGTGCACTGGTGGTGCCTTTTGTAGCAGACGGAGCACATGCCGTGGGTGGCCGGGTTGCCGAAGAAGCCGCAGCCGGCGGCGCACAGCGGCGGAGCGCTGCTCTCCTGCGGCTGGGACGACGACGACGACGACATGTTGCGCGTGCGCAGGAGATTGACAGATCGCGGGCCGGTTGCTGCGCGGTTGGCGTGGATCGGAATTCGGACGCGCGCGTTGGCGATCTTTGCGCTTGAGTAATGGACAACTAATGGTGCACGGAGCGTGGCGATTGGGGGGGGGGGGGGGGGGGGGGTATATATATAGGGACGGACGACCGATGGGTCGTTCCGTGTCGAGGCCGCCGGTCGGCGCCTCCCATATCGAAGTCGGGTCGGACTGGGAAAATCACTGGCGCATGCACCTCATTACAAGACTATCTGATACAATCTTTGAAAAATTGGAGAGAAAAATAGAAGGGAATCAGAGAAAGGTAGCAAGAATAGCAAAGAGCTTCAGAGGTAGAAGACAAGCCGGGTGTTCTGGGAGTTCGGGTTCTCTCTGACGCCATCTCCTCTTTTGCCGCATCTTCTTTCGTAGTCAACCATCACGTTCACTTGGGCTGAAAGCCTACCCTGGCCTATGCTTGTGTCCAACTGGCGGCCCAGTCCATGACAAGCAAATTAAATAACGGTTGTTAAACTGCTATTTAACGTTTTGAACAAAAACACTCCATGATTTTTGGTCCATGCCGTTGCTTGCTTGGCATCAGTCTCCTCAATATCCATGCTGCTAGATTTAAAAGTTGATACTTGATCAAGAACACAGGTGTACTAACAGGAATTACACCGGTTTCCAACTTAAACCTTTCGTCCCCAGTACTTGCGGCCGGGTTACCTTAAGCACGCTGATCTGCATGCAGTCTCCTGATTCGCTTGATCATATCTGGTGCTTGAATGGCGAAGCATATTGTGTCATTATTGTGTGGCAGTGGCGGCACCAAAACGAGCTGACCATTTCTTGCTGGGGCTCGAATCCGCTCTGCAGCCTGAACCTGCAAGTGCACGCAGATGGCGAGCGTGCTCGTTGGTTCCTCGTCCTCTCGACGCTTTCTGGACCACCACCAGCAGCAGCAGCAAAGCCCGGCGCCGGCGGCTCCCCTTTACGCACGCTCAGCTCTGCGGCTGCGGAGGAAACATCAAAATGGGCGCCCGCGCGCCAAGCCCGCCCGCCCGGCAGCAGCAAGGCAGAAACCGAAGCGCGCGAAGCTTAGCCCCACGAGCTGCGCCGGAATTGAAAGAGAGGCGCGCCCGCCGAAACTTACCAAAGTCAGGGCAAGACCAACAGCAACATGGTTTCGTTTCGTCCTCGAATCCTCGTCGAGCAACCAGCTACCCGCGACCCACCCGCGCTCGTGCACGCAGTTTCTGTTCGGTGTCCGCCATGCGGCGCAGCGGCCTCTTCCGAATAAGTGCAAGGCTTCAAAGCCACACGCGCGGTGGCCTCACAAAGCGGAGGCCCAAAGCGCGACACTTTGTCGCCCGTTGCTGGGTAAAGCCGGCCGAGAGCTGCCGACGTGACACCGGCCGGGCGTTTGCTGGTTTCCTGAAAATGGAAGCTGACCCCGCCTGATCAATTTACGCCCACTTTTCGCTCTTGGCCGAGACCGACCGATTTAGGTACAGACGACGCTAGACGCAACTCAAAGTGAGTGAGAATGACCAATGGGCAGTGACAGATCCTATGCCAGCCCGCACCAGAAAAGACAAAGCCGGCGGCGGGTTGCACAAGTAAAATCCGCGGGATATGAGGCATGCACGCGTCGCGTCCGGCGGTCCCATCTTTTATCCTGGGACGACGAAGCCGGGGGGAAGCTTCGTTCGTCGCGCACCGAACCCCACCCCGCCCGCCTCCGGTCCACTCGCCGGCGCTTGCGCCACCGTCCTCGACGTCGTCCATGTCCTTCCAGTGGTTCAGGTGGGAACAGCACTTGGCTGCTTCCCCCCGTACGTTTGCGTTGCGCCCTGCAACTTGCAACAGTGACGAGGGAGAGCTCGATGGCATTCTTGTGGCGCATCCACTGGCGATGCATGATAGCCGAGCACATGAGACCTGGGCCGGCGGCAGCTAGCAACCGGAGAAATGCGATAAACACGTGGTGGGCAACTTACATGCGAGTGATTATTAATTAATTAATCGGTGACATTCTAGTGATTGAGATGGAGCACTCCCTAACAAGAAGCAAGGAGGCGACACCCCAACAATGTCGCGGCAGCAGTCGTCGCCTTTAGCGTTTGGCAGCTGCAGGCTTCGTACAAGCCGAGAGGGAAAATAAGGCGACTATGCAAGTCATACATGCTGAATGTCTAGCTAGCTTGCGTAAGCCGTGAGGGCCGTGGAGAGCAGAGCCGAACCTAACAACCTCGAGCCAAGCTCTATTGCTGGTATTTAGTTTAGGTACCAGGGGATATCCCAAGTTTTACCAAGAAAGGATCCCGATGGCTATAGGGGCTAATAGGCACGGTTGTTCCTTGGGATGTGATATGGAGCACATGGGTAGCTCCTTCTGACGGTGTTCTCCATGCTCCAAGAGGTACCCATTGATCGGACAAATACCATGTGATTGTTACATCATAAACTCTCTCTCTCCCCTGCCAAAAGATTTTTGGCCTGAAATTAACACCGTAAGCTACTATATAGTAGTGCTTTGGTTGGAAATAGAAACTAGTTCGACATCACCTACGTAAGGGCCTAAAAATTCGTTGGTGCTGGCAAAGGTTGAATGCAGGATTGCGACATTGTCTTTAGTTATTTGATCTACAGTGCCAATGTATTCTCTTTAATTAATGGAAAACGTCAGCTCTTTAGCCCTCAAGGCCTCAACTATCCCATTTGTTTAATTTTGACACTCAACTCGAAAAATGACTAGATTAATTTTGACAACTGATATTGATTTTGGTGGTTTTCATTGTGGTCCAAAGTTAACCTAAAAAGATACTCCATCGCATCAAAAAATTTAGAAAAATAAAGATCATAAGTAAGTACTTTTAAATATTACTAGTAGAATAAAACACAGCTTTGGTGAAAGGCCTGTATTTTTCTTGGCATTCCTATGTGATTTGAACCGACCGTATGTGCTCTTTTCCATAGGATAATTTATCTCGATGGCCAATTCACGGTGGACAGATTGTCGATCCTTCGGAGCTGCGACAGGATGAGCACGAAAAAACAGAAAAGGGCCGTGAAACTTCCCCCACTTCCTGCAGTAAAACACAGTACTGCGCGCCCACGGGACCATCTCGTCTCTCCTCACCTATATATACGCGCCTGCCCGGCCGCACTGTCTCTTTCCACGGGCACCGTGCACTTACCTGATCGCCGGTTTCACCTTACACGGTGCACACAGACTATAGCCAAGGGCAGATATGGGGAGCATCGAGGTGTCCAGGCCGTCGAAGCGCCTGTCCCCGAAGCGCGGCAGCGGCCGCGGCAGCTTCAGGCTGAGCTTACCCGGCCTGTTCTGCGGCCAGTGCAAGGCCACGGCGGTCTCGTCGCCGCCGGACTCCCCCACGGGCGTCGCCCGCGCGCGGTCGCTGTCGTCGTCGTCCGCGTCGGCGTCGGCCTCGTCCTCGGGCACGTCCCGCGGGCGCGACCGCATGGCGGAGCTCCGCGAGATCTTCCGGCACTTCGACCGCGACATGGACGGGCGCATCTCCGGCCGGGAGCTGCGCGAGTTCTTCGCGTCCATGGGCGACGGCGGCCTGGCGCTGGGGCAGGGGTTGGGTGGGCTCGAGGACGGGACTGGGAGCGACCTGATTCTGGGGTTCGATGACTTCGTGCGCATCGTGGAGAGCAAGGGCGGCGAGGAGGAGGAGCGCGAGGACCTGCGCCGAGCCTTCGAGGCGTTCGAGGCCGTCAAGGGGTCCGGCCGGATCACGCCGCGCGGCCTGCAGCGCGTGCTCAGCCAGCTCGGCGACGAGCCGTCCGTGGCCGAGTGTGAGGCCATGATCCGCGCCTACGACGACGACGGCGACGGCGAGCTCGACTTCCACGACTTCCACCGCATGATGAGCCAGGACTAGTTAGCTATCTAACCAGCAGCCGGTCCTGTGAATGATTCCCGTCGCATGACTTGCCAGTTGCTGCATCTGCATGCAGGCCCACGAGAGCCAGAAGTACTCCGTATCTGTTTTTCATTTAGCTAGGATGTTTCCTTTTCGCTTTGGCTTCCTGTTCGTGTACCTGTAACCTGTTGTGTACTTGTACTGTTTGTTGTGGTGGGCCGGTGAGTGTGTGCAAGGTACGTGGTGACTTTATTTTGGGTCTCGTGGTACCTGACTGCCTGTGTGTCCTTGAGTCTGATACTCTGATGACCTGCCTGCATGTGCATTCGAGGGAGTGATATCTAGATATGTACTGCAGCGTGCTTATTATTGACCAAGTGATCCGTGTGCATCTGTTTTGCCAGACGTCCGATAGACCATCTTATTATCAACTCATCGCTTGTTAATTGCAATTCCTACACGATCTTGGCGCGTTAACTATGGCATGACTGCATGCATTTCCTCTGATGCTTCATGGCGTCACACAGAATATGCGATGACTCACGACGGCGGCACGCGGCCTGAGAGGACTGATGAGAGAGCGCAACGCCTCACGCGGCCGTTTCCGACTCCGATCCCTGCCGCCCCACGGTCAATATGGTGAGTTTAGTACTAGTTCCACATCAAACCATCAGAGGCCTAGAACAGCGCGGGCTGTAGCACCTAGCAACTTATACGTATACAAAAAGGCAAAGCTAAGGACGATGGCTCTGTCGTGGGCACAGCTGGGAATTCGGACAAGCCCAAACGTACAGCCTTTGTCGATCTTGAAAACGGTCTCCATACTCACGAACGCGAAGCTGAGATAGATTTGGAGAGGAAAATCGAAAATGCCTTTTGTTACTCTGTAAGTATAGCATCGATCTCAATTCCCCGCAGCAAATTGCTAACGTGCACCCATTCTTGCATCATCATATATTGATCTGTGTAGGGGGCCATAAATATTTACGTTTAATTTACCTCAGTTTGATGTGTTAGGGTGACATATATGCACTTATTCGGACTGTTCTCCGTTATTCATTTTTACCCCGCTAAACTTTTTCTTGATTTGCTTATTGTTTTGAAGCGTCTTTGCTTCCTGATGTTGATGGTCATCATCGTTGTTGTTCCACTCGTCGTCTTCAACTATACTAGTATTCCAGTTTCACTACAAGAATCAGAAAAAAATTCGTCTGTTTTATAAATTCGTTGGGCAGAAAGAGACAGACGAAATTAAAGCCAATAACTTCGTTGGTTCTGTGTGGGCCGACGAAATAGTATTAAGTTCGTCGGTTTTTTCTTACCGCCCGACGGACTTAATTAAATTCGTCGGCTCGGCTTATATCCGTCGAACTTATACGAGCGCCAGATTTTTTTTTTGAATTTCAATAAATTCATCGGTCTAGTTCTACACACGAATTTAACTTAAATTCGTAGGACCTTTTAACATGGTCCACGAATTTAATTGGGCCTAACCCTAGGTTTGAGCGTTCTCAACCAGATCGAGATCCATTTTCCCCTTCCTCGCTCCGCTCGACGCCGGCCCCACCCCTTCCCCGCTCCCGCACACCCGCTCGGCGCCGCCCCCGCGCGCCTTCGCCCCGCGCCGCCGGCCTGCCGGCCCCCACATCCACGGTAGCCCGCGCCGAGAGCGTCCAGCGGCGAGGGCGTCCGACGTGGAGAGCGCGATGGGACCAGCGGCGATGGTGGCTGTGCGGCCCGCAGCGCAAGAGTTGGACGCCGGCGCTTGGTGCTTTCATCCTCTTCGTCTCGCGAACAGGCGAAGGGAAATGTGAATATACGCGGAAATCCGGAATATGCTGCTGCTCAATGAATAAAATATGTTGGACAATTCGGTGGCCATTGGATACACTTTGGACGCTGGATACGTGGCCTCCAGTCACGGCGCTGCATGCACATCAACTCCACCCGTGCACGCACTTCTCTTCTCGTTCTCGATGCCTGCGGCCTGCTATATAATGTTGCCCAATCTTCTATCACCCTGCAACGACACAGGACACACAGACAAGATCATCGAAGACAATGGACGCTCGATCAATCTGAGATCAATGGCGCGTTCATCGTCATCTCCTCGGCCGCCGTCCTCCCTGTTTTTGCTTCTGGCCACGCTGCTGACCATCATCGCCGGCGCCCGCTCCGATCCGACGCCGCTGCAGGACATCTGCGTGGCGGACCTGCAGGCTTCGACAGCGGTGGACGGGTTTTCGTGCAAAGCCCCTGTGGCCCTGTCTGCGGTGTCGGACGTGGACTTCTTCTCCCGCGCCATCGCGGCGGCGGGCAGCACCACCCACTCCTTCGGTGTGAACTCGACGCGCGCCACGGTGACCATGCTCCCGGGGCTCAACACGCTGGGCGTCTCCGTGACGCGCGTCGACCTGGCCCCCGGCGGGCTGAACCCGCCGCACTCGCACCCCGCGCCTCCAAGCTCGTCCTGGTGCTCCGCGGCGAGGTCCTCGTCGGCTTCACCACGAGTGCCAACCGGCTCTTCTCCAGGGTCGTCAGGGCCAACGAGCTCTTCACCACGAGCGCCATGTTCGACAGCCAGTCGCCTGGCGTCGTCACGCCAACCTTCGCCATGTTCGCCACGCAGCCTGCCATGCCCATGGAGGTGCTCACCAAGACCTTCCTCATGGGCGAGGACGAGGTCAGCGCCATGAAATCCAAGTTCGCCGGCTTCTGAGATATACTATATAGGAGTCCTACGTGTATGCTTCCATACTCTCGTCTGTATACTGTATAGCAGCAGCTCAGTGCGCTGCAAATTTATCCCATTCAGCCACGCGTCGGTGTGCGTGTATTCGTTTGTTTCTACTCATTGTTCTCTGCTGTTTGTGAAACTATTCTTTTTACTGTCTCCGGCAAAAGTGTAAACAGTACACGGGTTTCTAATTTGAAAAAAAAAAACATGTTTCATGTGCCATAACCCAGGATATTATCCGCCACCTGATCGCCTGTGTCGTGCAAGGTACGGTGATCATGCTTTATGCAGCGATCAGGTCGACGCGATCCTCTTCCAGGCGGCGAGCGCACGATCCGTCCCCGCATTTGCTCTCCTGCCCGCGAGATGCCAAAACGGCAAAACCATAGGTCGCCCTCCACTAAAAAAACCAGAGGTCGCCCGATCTAACATCGAACCGGAGTTATCAGATTTCAAACCGGAGAAACCAGTCCCTAGGCTTATGAGCCAGCCAGGTCAGGGTTTGATATTTCGGCAGAGGAGATTTTTTTCGCCAACATCCGAGAACGACAAACCCATCGAATTTTAGTGAAATAAAACCGAACATAGAACACTTTCAAATTAAAAAAAATCGTTATGTCTTGGTGGGCTTGGGTATTATTGACTGAAATTTTGGTTTTTTTAATAAAAAAAACGACGTTTCTAGATGAGAAAAATATAAAATTTTGTTTAAAATTTTAAATGTCGGGCTCGTATGTGCCTTTTGAATTTTCTTATTCGTTTAGAAATTTTAAAATTTAGCAGAAAAAATAAATATGCATCCACTTTGTACGAGACATATTTCATTAGATGTATAATTTCATCGTTTACATGAAAAGAAAAACAGATACTGACTTACAAATGTACGTCAAAATTTCTAGAAATAAAACTATGTATGGATTTTGTTTGGATATTTTTGTTTTAGATTTTGGATTTCGGGGGATTTTGTAATGGCTCCCCTTTTGTCACGAACTGACGAACGAGAAAAATCAATGAATTTCGTCCGGGAACGCGTCGTTCTCGTCGGGCCCGTCGACGACGGCGCCCGTGTGCACGTTGGGTTGGCACCGCTGGAGTAGAAGAAGCTCTGGAAGCCCTCCTAGCACCCGATGTGTGCCGGGTTGCTGGCCACCGACGGCAGGGACGACGCACGGTGGTGGATCCTTGGCGGCCACCGCGCGCCGAAGTTCACCATGTTGGCATCAGTGGCGCGGCCGCGCGGGGGAGAGACGGAGCGGGGTCGGCGGGAAGAAGTTCCAGAGATGAGGCGTCAAGGAAGTTCCCGATGGCTCTAGAGGTAGGCCAGAGGACAACGGAGGCCAAGATACATGGTGACGTGGCGCAATAAGAGGCCAGAGGACCACCTGAGAATTTGACCACGGTTCGTATATTAGAGATCGTATAAATTCCCATTAACAAAAACTACTACGCGATTTCGGGGGAAAAAAAAAAGAAATCAACCCGGTTGGCAATTGGCATACGGTGCTGAACTGGCCTGTGTCCGACTCCGACTCCGACCCCAGACTCGACTTGACATCGCGCAGCGGTTGACGCGGACGAAAAGCGTACGCCATACGGTAGTGAACTCGGTGACTGTCCGACTCCGACCCCTTGATGTGCCGGACGGTCCCTATAAATATGGACCCGTGCACGTGATTTCAGTACATCAAGTCATTAGAAGTTCAGAATAACAGCACGGGTTGTGGCTGTAGGGATTGCAACTTACGGTACATAAGCGCAGGACGGAGGATGATGGCTCAGGTCGTCGGCACAGCAGAGAATTTGGCCAAGAGTGCGGCCTTTGTCGATCTTGAGAACGGCTTGCAGATTCGCGAGCGCGAAGCTGAGATGGATTTGGAGAGGAAAATCGGAAACGCCTTCTGTTACTCTGTAAGTCGCATCGATCTCAATTCCCCGCAGCAAATTACTAACATGCAACCATTCTTACATCATCATATATGTTGATACTCTGTAAATGTTTTCAGTTTACCTCAGTCTGATGTGTTAGGGTGTTATATATATGCACTTACTCGGACTGCTTTCCGTTATCAATTTTTATTTCGCTAAACTTTTTCTTGACTTGCTAATTGTTTTGCAGCATCTTTGCTTCCTAATGCTGATGGTCGTCATCATCATTGTTCCACTCGTCGTCTTCAACTATACTAGTATTCCAGTTTTGCCAGGAGTGGGAATATGTTTGTTCGTTGAAAGCATAGCAGTGTGTTCGGTCTTTGTGCTCGGGGCGGTAAGAGATCGCTATATTCAATCGTACATCGCCGAGAGAGCCAACGCTTCGACCTAAGCAACATCGTTGTAAAGGTCACCAGCTATGTAATAGATCGGCACCAACAAATTGAACCTGTATTGTCTCCAATTAGCTTTGCCAAAGTATCTACTAGAATATTTGAGGCGACCGTGTGTGGTCTTACCCTTACCACAACATAAATCTCGAACATTTTCGTTGGTGAAACTTTTTATCAAGTTGGGTAGATTACATTAGTATATTTCAGTATGTTGAATTATGATATAGATTTTATAGGTGTGGCCAAGTTGGCAGAAACCGGAGGTCCGTCGCTAGGATAAATATGCCGTTTTGTAAACATTTGTCAAAACAGTGAAAGTTTGGTAGCTGCTAGTGCCTGTAGTTTTTTCTCTTCACATTAAAGGATTTTTCATGTTAAATTTGGTTGTGTCGCTTCGATCATCTTTGTTATTACTGTTCACTTCATAACATGTGTGGGATTCTCCATATGATCCCTCTGTGCCTCCATGCTTCCCAAGTGTCCCACATGTGCATGCCGCACTGGACTGCCGCTTGCGTGGGTTCTACATGTTGGCAGAGAAGGGGCATTGACTAACAATTGGCTTGTATCTTCCCTACGCAATATCATCAGTGCCTCGCACGGTATTGCAGTGCACACAATCGTCCTCCATTTCTCCTTCCTCACCGCCTCCGCTAACCTGTTGCCTCCCACTGCCCCACACCCAGGTGATGGGATGAGGAAGGTGTTAGAACTTAAACATGAGTTATTCTACAGGATCTATTAGCCTAATGACATAAACACACTAATCACCAATAATTAGGGACTGACCTTGATTGATCTTGATGATGGCCTCGGCTCACCTTTTGTACACGTGACTGGAGATTGCCGTCAGGAAGGGCGGCGGCGGCTCTCGGTCTTCAAACCAATTGCCATGCTACCTTGATCGGTAGGTTAGGGAACCAGGGGCGGACCCAGGCCTAGGGTCTTAGCCCAAGAATCCCCAATACCTCATTCAAGTTTGGCCTAAAATAGATAGGCCCAAACAATTGTTTTGTTCCTCATTTCGACTCAGTGCCCAACTTGCACTCACACATCGCGCCGCCCCTCGCTTGCACGTTGTGTGACCATTGGTCTAGGGGGCTGCCGCTTTCCCCTGATGCACCCTGGCGCTTCCTTCTGCAGTTCCGCTGATGTGCCGCGCCGCCGCCGCCTCCTGGAGCCCCCGCAAACTTGCGCCTCAGCGTTCTTCGCTGCTCGTCCAAGGCTGTCCGACGTTTGGTCCTTTGGCAAGGCTGCATGCCACACCGCCTCCTCAAAACAAGTCTTCTTGGTTCTGCTGTGTCGCGAACGGAGCTGAGCCGAGGCCCGTTCAGCTCGTGTCAAGAGGCGACTAGGAGAGCATTTCTTGGAGTGGTGAGCCTGGGATAGACGAGACCGGTCATGGCAAGGCTGCAGTCAGAGGTGAAGCTAGCGACAAAAACACCCTGGTGCACCGCTTTAAAAAATACATAATCTGACAAATTTATGTGGTAAACACCAGTACAATTAGTGGTAAAAAGAAACATTACCCTGGTGCCGGTGCACCGAGTGCAGTGAACGTGGCGTCGCCCCTGGCTGCAGTCGCTCATCTCGCCGCTCAAGAAGCTCTGGATCCACATGCATTCCGCATAGAACAAGAGTACATGCCAGTGTCGCTCGTGCTCCCTCAATCGTTCAGCTCCTATCATTGCTTGCATTATGTTTAGATTGTTCTCCAATGATAGGAGTCTTACATTTTCTTAGTTGACGCTCACTAGAAGAAATATGATTATTAATGATGAAAACAGAATAGTAGCTATTCTGTGACGATTTAGGTTATTTTGTCATTAACGGAATACAGGAGTGCATTTGTGACGAATACAAAATTTTCGTCATAATAGGCACAACGATTCGTGACATTTTGAAAAAATTGTCACAAAAAATCATGATGAAATATGATGCTTTTAATGACGATAGGCCTTCGTCACAGATAATCAAATCTCTTGTAGTGCGCTCCTCCAGAACAACCACAGTGGCCCTCAGTTCCTATGTTTTCTCCAGCAGCTCAGGTACACAAGGAAGTGTTGATCTTTACAAAACTTAAGGATTAGCTATATTTAGCAATGCTAGCCAAACTTAGTATATTCGACCTTAGTTACATCAACATAGGCATTTGTGGCCACTTTAGCTACAAAATGCATGAAGTGTAATATTTCACCTCTCTTGTAGGGATCGGGGGTGCATGCCTCCAATGTTTTGGGAACTCTACCTGCAGTACTACCAGCACCTGTGTCACAGGTTAGTTTGGCACTTATCATTCTGGGTTGCTCAAGTCATATCGATACTACTACGAATCATGCGCATACAACTTGTTACTCTTTCAGGAGAGCGACAGGGCTACCAATTTCGTCAACAACCTATTTGCCTCTGGAGGTAGCAGCCACAACCCCGATGAACCGCACATCATGTGAGAGGACTTCGTATGTATGTTAGACTTCGCCGTTTGCATTGTGCAATGGACCTTATATGGACCTTGTGCTTGTGTTAGACTTGTATGTACCTTATTTTGAACACTTGTGCAATGGACCTCATGTTGGACTTTGTGTTTATTGGCCGTTTCCATTGTGTGCTTTAATTATGATGCATGGATGATGAGAAATGTGTTCCTAGATGATTGAGAATTGGTGATGTGTGAATATATATGCACATGGAACTGTAAATTCGAATGGAAAAGTAGCTGATTTGGCTGCTTGGCAATGACAGTTTTCGTCGGCCAGGACATGGCTGACAAAAACTAACCAAAATACCTTTCGTCGGCCAGGTAAGTTTCATTTTCGTTGGCCTTTAGCAACCGACGAAAGCTAGCCAGCGTCCCGCTCTCAGCAGCTGCCTGCCACGTGGCAGCTTAGTTTTCGTCGGCTGCTGGCCGGATTTGGAGGCAAGCAGCGCGAGGATGGAGAGTCGGGGAGGCTGAAGAACCATCTAGAGACGATGGTTGCAGACTTCATGGTTCCTCAGTCTGATCAAGATCCGACGGTGGATAAAAGGGAGCGTCGTGGACAAATGAGGTGCCTGAATGAATGGCGCAAGATTCGCTGTAGAAAGATATTTCATTAGATGTATAATTTAATTGTTTATATGAAAAAAAACAGATACTGACTTACAAATGTACGTCAAAATTTCTAGAAAAAAACTATGTATGGATTTTGTTTGGATATTTTTGTTTTAGATTTTGAATTTTGGGGGATTTTGTAATTGTTTTCTTTTTGTCACGGACCGGCGAACGAGAAAAATCACTGAATTTTGACCGGGATCTGTAGCCTGTAGCCATTGCGTTGCAAGAGCAGGGCCCCACTCCCTGCTGGAAGTGCTGGTCCTGCACATGAAAACAAGAAGCATTTCTCAAAGTGATTTTCTGGTTCTCGGCTTCTCTGCACCCGATCGAATCGGCCATGCCTAGTTCACGCCAGGGCCAGCCTCCAGCGCTGCCGCTTGCAGTTGGCACGCGTCCGTCCGTCCAGGATGACAACAAAAAAGGAGAGAGAATTGAAGAAAAGCATGATTAGAACAGATCAAATACAGTATTAATTAGTCCCGGAATACAAATGCAAGGTGATTTCATCTCTCGTTGACGTGAAATACGCACCTGATCGAACTGATAACCTACTGTAGCTGCCCAACCAAGAACGTCCGTACTATACTAGCAGTATAGCACTAATCGTTGTGTGGTAGGACCGCAGGAGTGCAGAACCGATACACTTGCACAGCCTATTCAACAACGGGCAGGCAATGCCTTTCAAAAAAAAAAAAAAAAAAAAAAAACAACGGGTAGGCAGCGAAATCTGGCTAGCTGGAGGCTGGAGAACACTGTAGCATGTGCATGTGGTCAAAGAAACCGCAATGTCTGTCCAAAACCGAAAGGCCTTGTTCTTTCTCTATCTTTTCCCCCTCTGTCCATCTCCTGGGGGCGTGCATTTCCTTTATTTTATGATCATCCGATAGACTACTTTTCCTGCTATATCTGTACAATAGAACAACAAGTTTTATACTTTTAATTTTGCAAGGGGAGAAGCAATAGAAATGCGTGTGAAAAACAAACCCTAAGAGATAGAGGTTTCGGTGATTAATGACAACTTAATGTCGTTTAAGGTTTTATCCATCTCCTGGGGGCGTGCATTTCCTTTATTTTATGATCATCCGATAGACTACTTTTCCTCCTATATCTGTACAATAGAACAACAAGTTTTATACTTTTAATTTTGCAGGGGGAGAAGCAATAGAAATGCGTGTGAGAAACAAGCCCTAAAAGATAGAGGTTTCGGTGATTAATAACAACTTAATGTCGTTTAAGGTTTTATATTAGTAATTGAGCTCATTGGTCGATTAAAAGAGACCCCCAAATTTCAAATTCTATTGGACGGCTTGTGGTTTGACTGAACTAGCAAGAAGATCGGGTGTTTCCCTCGCTCTAAGTGCCAAAAGGTAAAGAAAGGCACTTAGTTTCCTCTTTGCTAGTTTTAGTTGAGCCATACTATCAATAAGGGTTGAGGTGAGTAGCTTGAGTCACTTCAATTCGAAAATTCTCTAACTTTCGAGCGTAAATTTGACCTAAAACTCAAGCATTTTAAAACATGCCAAAACACACTCTCCTTTGTCATAAAAGTCAAGAGAAAACTCTCCGAAATACTTCTCAAAACTCCTTTTGAAAATAGCGCCGGAAACTGTTTTTTCTGTACCACCGGACTGTCCCGTGGATTAAAAATGGCGCAAAGTCTCTACCGTTCGGCACAGGGCCCCGAAGAGCCATCAGACGGTATGGGCTGAGGTTTTCTCAGCTGGCGTCTCAGTGGAAAAGTGCGCCGTCGGACGGTAAAATACTGTCCGATGGACCCATCGGACGCTATAGGCTGAGGGGGTGTAGCCGTGGACCTGTGCTATACATACCGTTGGACGACCTGTGCTATACATACCATCGGACTGTCCGATAGATCACCGCCGGACTGTCCGATGATTCCTGTAGCCATGGTGGAAATGGAGTTTTCAAACATTAGAAGCCGTTGGACTGTCCGGTGGCAACGCACCGGACTGTCCGACGGGTACGCAGAAAAACGGACTGTCCGACGGGTACGCAGAAAAACGGCTAGAGCTCCCCAACGGCTAGTTTTGGAGCTCCACCCTATTTAAAGGCTCATCCTCCCCTCATTTACTACCTTTGCAACCCAGAAACACTCACATACACTCAAAGGTCATTTACACCACCAATTTCACATAAAATCTTGAGCTTTGGGCAAGAGACTTGAAGAGAAGAGAACTCCTTGATTAGAGTTGAATCAAGTGAATCCAAAGCTTGTTACTCTTGGTGATTGCGATCACCTAGATGGCTGCGGTCGTGCGTTTCGCAAGCTTTCGAAGCTTGTGGGAGAAGCGGAGCAAGCCCTTTGCGAAGGGAGTGTAACCGGTTCAAGCTCGCCGGTCCGGAGCGGAGAAGAGCTTCATAAAAAAGAGAGCACTTGGTCCACGGATCAAGGGGTTGCTTGACCTTTGCGAAGGTCATTTTGTCAATCTCATTTCTTGCGAGATTTGAGGCCGGGATCCTTACGAGGAGCCCGCGAGAGCGAAGCCTTGCGAGGGGCGCCAAACGAGGAGTATGGGGTTGAGACCGTGTGTCTCCCCAAACCTCGAAAAAAAATCTTTGTGTCTCTCTTTACATTTTCGCATTTACTTTCCGCACTTTACTTTTCTAGTATTGCATGCTTAGCTCTAGATTGCAAACGTTTTGTGCGTGTAGTTCATTAGGATAATTTGTTTAGGCACTGGGTGAATTGAAACTTGTGCGATAGGATTTAATTTTGAGTATCGAAATTAGAAGTCCAATTCACCCCCTCTTGGACATCTTGATCCTTTCAATGCGGACTACCATGCATGTTCAATATAATTGCATGCAATCAATCTATTACAGTACTACGAATAAACACCCCCATTTCTATTGGCTTGTCGAAGAAACGGCTGCTACACCTACACGTACTAGTGCACTCCAGTTGACAGCGGCTTCCTGTTTTGAGTTTGCCCGCCCCGTCCATCATCTTCCCTGGAGATGCAGTGCAACCATACTAGCGCCAATCTCACTGACGCGGGGAACGGTACAGATCAAGTCACGCGATCAGCCAGCCAATCGGGGATTCGTCGGGATGCGTCCAGTCCTACCTGACAGGTGTTTACACCGTCTACCATCCTACTACTCTCTAGCGAGTCACGCGATCAGCCAGCCAATCGGGATTCGTCGGGATACGTCTAGTCCTGCCTGACAGGTGTTTACACCGTCTCCACACTCTCCATCCTACTACTCTCTAATGGCGCAGCCCCGTCCCTTCTTCCAAGCTGGCATCCTCGCCGATCGTCCCTTCTTCTAAGCTGGCATCCTCACCATCAGCGGTGGAGGAATGATGGACATGCGGTCGCTCATGAGGCAAACCGACAACCACATCTTCAACAGCGCCGAGCAGGTACCCGTGGCGAGGCAGGTGCTCAAGGTGTGCATAGCGCTAGCAAAACTGTTGTCATGCATGTTTTCCTTCTTTGAGACTTTGGGTGTTTTGTTTCCTTAGTTTTTTTCTTGAATTTCGGTTGCATATTCATCCATTTAATTATTCTTTACTGAAGTAGTATTTTTTTTTTTGTTTTTCAATTAAGCTCGAATCGATCGTATGTTCTATTGACGGGTGTTTGCTGGTGGTGATTGTTGGCCTCAGTGACTGTATCAGTCTAGCTCTTTCAAGTGGGTATAGGATTGATAGCACGATGCTGCTTATATAATTTGCTTACTAGATACGATTTTGCTGGTCGGACCGGTCACACGCACTTGGCGACCAGGTGGCCTATGGACTAGGACAGCATAGGTGATGCCTTGCTCATATACGGTATAAATACAAAACTACGGTCTAAAATGGATTTTCTGCATGTAGTGTCATCGAAGTGTCTACCGGCTACCTTTCCATGCGCATAAGATCCGTTTAAACCAGTTCATCAGATCCTTTGGTTTCCAGTTTCTAGAAAAAGATGGAAAATGAAAAAAAGAATTTTGTTTTCATCGTTGGCTGGTGTTGGGTTCGTCCTAATATGAAGCCCAACATATTTGGATGTTGGGTGACGAAAGTTACGTTGGATTCTTGAACTCAATAAAGGTTGTTTTGATGAAAATTACGAGCCATCAGGTTAAAAGCATAACTTACTTCTTACCGAATCATAATCATCACAGCTCACCCCCAAACCCGAGCCCTCGGGTCATATTTACAAGGGCGTCGTTTACAAATCTTCCCCTGAGGGACTCTAGAATTACAAATAGGTCTTTGCCCAACATGGGCCGACTATTTCATGGCCCAGGCCTTCAAAGGGCTAGGCCTATTTCCCTCAGCAATTGTACTCCATAACCGTGGCTCTATAATAAGCACAATTGAACTTCTGATGATTTTGGTGTGTGACTTTATAAGTAATACTAGTTTCTATTTCCCCTACTTGTTTGTTGGTTCAAGCCTCAAGCCTCAAACACTTGTTCTGCTTTATTATATTCTAGACTAGATAAACTACTTGTACTTACAAAAAAAAAATACATATGCACTCTTAGCATAAAAAAGATGTTTTCTCCCTAGCGTGTCATTATTATCATGGAGGTTATCAAAATAAGTCTCTAATGGCAGTGTAGTCCATTTCTTTTTAGGCTTAGTGTTGTTGTGGGTACATAAGCACTCCAAACCTTATATTGCAAATGACATTATCGGTGTAGCTTTTTTCCAGAATGAGTAGCATGGATTTGTCAATCTATGAAAACAACTCATGAATAATGAACTATCCCAAGATTAAGGTAAACTAGAGTTAAGGGGTTTATCTAATATATTTGTCATCTAGGTCTAATTGAGCTCTAATCTGAGTCAAGTTAGATGATAAACAATTACAACACAACTAGAACAACTGATCAAAGGGTATTAACCAACATCTAATCTAGCTCTAATTGGATCCAAAACAAGCATGATAAGAATATCCATAAGATTAGTGCAACGAGATTAGCAGTTCAAGATAGATAAAAGCATTATCATGCCTATTCTTCATAGCATGATTAAACCAAGGTCATTAACCAAACCCCCTCAGTCAAGTTTAACCTTTCTCTCCAACCACTTGTCACATGAGTCAAGGTAATCGATGAGAAACACTCATAAGACATACATGATTAGAGAACATGATTCTAATCACTTCACATAGTCTAATAACATGATCAACATAACTAGACTTCTAATCACCGTGATCATAAAACCAAGCTATGCAACCATATCACTAGTAAGCAAGATCAAAGAGAAAAGGCTGAATGAGAAACCAAATTGGCTGCAAAAAAGGCAGCCTATCAAGCCTAAAGTCATTGTGTTTTTGTTACGGTTTGAGAAGTGGTGCTCCCCCCACTCGAATGGGACGCGGAGGGTGGGCGAGCAACGAAGCAGTTGCTGCAAAGAAGGCTCGTGAAGGGGAGTCCAACTTGTTGAAGCCGGGATCGCGTGGTAGCTTAGCGCGTGATTGCATTTTTTTTGAGGTGGGATTCCAAGCTTTATTAAACACCTGGTATATAAGAGTTACAAACAACCAGTGTGGATCTAACAGCCACACATGACGGCCAAAAGTTTTATATATAGAGATAGCTTCGGGCTAGCCGATGTGCGTTCCCGTTTGAGTTTTGTCTTTCATGAACCACTTCCATCGACCGAAACGTGTTCATCCTTGCCTTGATCTCATGGACGATATGTCCATAGCTTCCCATTCCATCGCCTCTAATGCCAGTGACCAGAGGATATGCTTGCGCCGAGACATTGGAAACACTGAAGTTGAAGGTGACCAGAGGATATGCTTGCGTTGAGACTTTGCAAACACTGAAGTTAAAGGTGACCGGAGGATATGCTTGCGTCGAGACATGCCGATCCTATGGCCCATAGCGTTTCAAACAGCTTTATTTAAACAAATAAAGCTATTTCAAACAGCTTTAATGGAAAAATGCTTGCTATCTTGCGGCCTGTTCGCTTGAGCTACTTTTAGCTTCTTTTCAGCCGTAGAACAGTATTTTTCTCTCACATTCATTCAACCGGAACAGTATTTTCAGCTTCTTTTCAGCTGCCACGAACAGGCCGTTGGTTGTTTTTTTTACTGTGGGGCCCTCCCTCTGCCGGTACTGCCACCCTACCACCTTTGCGCCATATCTGCAAGCACTATTTAAAAAACGCCGATTGGTGTAGTTTTTTTAAAAAAAAAATGATATTTGAGCCAGCACTATAGGTATAGATATGCAACTATTTCTATACACAATTAAGGACCTGTTTGGGAGAGCTCCACTCTATAAAATTCAGCTCTACTCCACCAATTTCACCATAGAGCAGCTCCACTGCAGAGCTGGAGTGAATGGAGATGGTGTTTGGCATAGCAGTTAGCTCTGCTCTCTAGTACATGTGTTTTATTTGTTTTTTTCCTAATGTACCCTTCTCTCTCATCATCGATGAGAAAGGTACCAATGCGTAGAAGCTACTTGGTCCTTGTTCTTCTCCCCATGGGAAACCAAGCTCCCTGTACTGCTTGGTACAGGGTCGCACACAGATGGCGCACCAGCAGTCCTCATGGACAAAGGCGAGGAGACCGCCACCGGCTGTCGGTGAGCACCAAGCCACCAATCGCTGGCTGTTCGAGAGGCGCCGATTGGACCAAGAAGTCTAGGAAGACCCGCTGGCGGAGGTAGATGCTGGCTGGCCGCCGCGGGGAGGCACGAACTCGGCGTCGATTGTGCCTCTCCATGGCCGCGCTGCTGCTGCCCTTGACGGAGTAGTGGCCGAGAAGGAGATGGGAGCTGTGCCCGTGGAGGGAGCGCGGGCGGTGGAGGAAGAGGCAGATGGGCGTGCGGATGCACAGGAGGACAACCTGCAAGAGCGACGACGAGGTGGGGCCTGGCAGGCGGCGACGCGGCACAACGAGGAGGCGCGGCCCGGCCGACGGCGTCGCGACGAGGAGCCTGGGCCCGGCCGACAGCGGCGCGATGAGACGAGGTGGCACGGCCCGGCCGGCGGGCGCACGTCGCGACGAGGAGGCTGAGCTTGGTAGGTGGCGGTGCGATGCGACAAGGCGCAGCCCGACCGGCGGCAGGGCAGCGCGACGAGGAGGTTGAGCCCGGCAGGCGGAGGCCCGACGCGAGGACGAGGCACGGCCCGGCCGCCGACGGCGCGGCACGATGAGGAGGCTGAGCCCGGCCGGCGGCGAGTGGCCCGACGGCGAGCGGTGCGCCGCCGGGGATGGAGGTGGGTAGCGGCGAAGAGAGACGGAGGATGGAGGTGGGCGAGCGGTCTTTTTTTCCTTTTACGCGAAGCGGTACTGTGTAATAGATGGCATGCTGGGTAATTTTCCTACAATTCCATGGAGATGTTCCAAAATAGTATTTCTAGAGCACCCTTTCAACAGCTCCATGTTTTTCTTGGAGTTGGCCTCTAGATCCACCTTTTTTCTAGAGCTGGAGTTTACAGAGTTGTATCTGTTTGGCCCAACAAAAATGGAGCGGAGCTGAAAAATATAGAGCGGAGCTCTCCCAAACATGCCCTAAAAATAAAAAAAATCTAGCCCATAGCGGCATAGCCAAAGCCCATGTCCTGCCATGTGTAAAATCTGCCCAACGGTTGGAAATTCGAAACTGTCCATCCAGTCTCCACTCCACTCCGCCTCCCCACAATCCAATCGCTATTCCCTACACCGCCGTCTCGAATCGAATCCACCCACCGGACCGCGCCGCCGCCATGGAGTTCCCCAAGCGAGAGCCGGCTCTTCCACAAGGTGAGGGCACGACCAGATCCGACCAATCACCGCCCCTAAAAATCCACTCAAGTTCTGCGCTCAGTTCACTCCCCTCTTTACACGCAGGTTCCCCGCGAAGGAGCCCCAAGGCGATGAGGCCCGCAGCAGCGACGGAGGGGGACGAGAACGCGAGCCCCAAGCGTCCCGTGCCGGCGTGTGCTGCCTCGCCGCCGCAGAGGAAGAAGGTGCTGGGGCAAAGGAACGACGGCGGCGGCGTCGGGGGCACGGAGGCCAACGCGTCGCCGCCCGCGCCGCAGCCCAAGCCGAAGCCCGCGCCGACCCCGCCGACGCTCGCGGGCCGCGGCGCGGGGCCGTACGACCCGAAGACGAACTACACCACGCCCCGGCCGGAGTTCCTGCGCTACGACCCCGAGCGCCGCCGCGAGATCCTTCTCCGAGTGGCGCGCGCGGCGGAGGTGGAGTTCGATGATTGCTCGAGCACTGCATCGGGCACCGCGGACTCGGAGGACGACGGTGGCTCCGTCTCCTCGGGCGCGGCAGTGGCGTCCCCCGTCTCGTCGGCGCGAACGAGCGATTCCAAGGCTGAGCTCGACGACGGCAACGAGGGGGAGGAAGAGGAGGAGGTGGTAGCCCCTGCGCGCAGAGGCCGGTGGGCACGGCGGCCGTTTCTTCTGCTCGTCGCTGTGGCCTGCTCGTTCTGCTACATTTACTGTATGAATCCCACTGCCTTCCCTGTTTATTCAAAAGATGACATCGATTTGGTTGGAACAGTGGGTGGCTTGTACGATGACGGTGATCATGCATTAGATTCATGGAGATTTCTAGGGGCAGATTATATGATGGATCCAGAGGGTGTGCTGGAAGAAACAGCAAGTCAAACTGCGCAGCAGCACACTGAAGATGTGGTTCATTTGTATGACCAGAGAATTTCTCCTAGGAATCTTGTGGCAGTCACTATGATTGGGCTAGCTGATATATGCCTAAATGTTCCTTTGGGAGAATTCACTTGCCAAATTGCAGGTGAAAGCAGCGAGAATGTGTCTGATTTGAAAGAGAGTTCTGAACTGGACAAGCTTGAGATAGAAGCGGCAATTGAGTACTTTCTGAATGGTGAGCAAAACAGTGAAGTTGGTTGCTTGAGTGGAACTATCTCATTGGATTCCATTGGCTCCACTTGCCACAGTGCTGACATGGAAGAGGGGAGCTCAGGATTAGTGCATCAAGAGGAAGGGGAGACTCACTCAGATCGATCTGGACTGCAGCTGGTCTCCATGGAGACAACAATTAAACCAGTAAGTGACAAGCTGATCGACACAATGGGTTTGGAAAGTCAAGAACTGAATCTGTGGCAGCATGAGAACACAGCAGAGGCTGCAAAGGCAATATGCTCTACTGTAAGATTTCTGTGGTCTGCAATGGGACCTCACTTCTTACAGATATTGGTATGGCTGTCTGTTGCAGGAATGGTGGCTGCATTGTTCATCTGCTATCAAAGATCAAGACACACTGCTGCACCTGCATCACAACATGTGAATTCAAAGTCACATGGAGAAGTGCCAGCATTAGTTCCTCATCAAGTTGTGCAATTGCCAGTACCTTCTTCACCTCAAGCTGTGCAGCTGCCTGGATTGACAGTTCCCAACCAAGCTCTCCACCTCTCTCCTAGATTCAAGGTCCCTATGGATGCTGTGCAAAAATCTTTGCCCAAGCCAGACCTGTTTGTCAGACCCAAGGCTGATAGCATGAAGGCTTCAAATGGTAACTTTCTGAACCATAGAGATGTTGACAGCTCCAAGCCACCAGTGGTAGAACTACTTGGAGAGTTCATGTTTGCAAACAACAGCTCAATTCAGAAATTACCGGAACTTCTCAAAAAGGACGTGGAGAAGATGCAGATGGATTTCAGCATCGTTCGGAGCCCTAATGTTCGAAGAGAAAGAACAGAGGTAAATACATTCCTTCCTAGTTCCATCTGTATAGTTCATTCAGTACTCTAGTTTGTGGAAGATTAGTTGCATAAATGCATACTATGGCAAATGTTTTATATTGACAGTAACACTTCTACATATGGCATCCCAGGTAACAATCCATGTTCCATGTGTAGTACTAACAAAGTACTGCTACAAGTGCAATATTTGCATAGGGCCTGATCAGCTGCACTTAACAGCCACTACTACTGCAGTATGCTCTCTTTGTGTCACTGTTGTGCAGCTGTTGCACAGTTACAAAATATGGCAGCCGATCACACCCATAATTGCTCGCGCTAAATACTATGAACTATGCTATGGTTGATACATTTTACGTCGCTTCTCCTATTACTACCAATGCTTTCTGAGTGCTAATCTTTCTCTCTCACTAAATACCATTTCTATAATTAAGTATGTCGTTACCTTATACTATCCCTACTAGTATCTATCATTCTAAAGCAGAGGCCCAAAACGGCTACATACACTGGCCATCTTTTAGGTTGGCGCCGGCAATGCCTGCCCCAAGTTTCTAGTAATTATGTGTTTCAGTTCGCATGGAACAGTTTTGGTTTGTAATAGTAATCGCAGGCCCCTGGTTGTTTATAGATCTTTGTTGTTTTAAACCAGGTAATGTCATCATAGTTGTTCTTGCTCTAGTTATCTCGGTCCAGTACAGCATCACACTATGCATTTGGAAACCAAGTATTTACATCTATATATTCTAGAGATTTATATCATACAGGTTCTGGCTTCTGGACTTCTGGTATTAATTACCTTTCAAAGCAAAGATGGCGAAGAGGAATCGACTTATGTAGCAGTGTCATTTTCACTTACTGTATGATTTTCTGCAACAGGAGAATCCTGTCAAGGGAGAGAAGATACCAGCGTCAGTGACGCCAACGCCATTGAGACGCTCAAACCGCCTCCGCGACAAGGTGACCACTCCTTGAGCAAGGCTGCTCTTCGACCCGGATGATGGTTCTTTTGTGGCATTGTGAAGATTGTGGAGGACAGCACCTAGTTGTTACCCCAAGATTGAATTAGGACAACGTTACTGACAAGGCTGCAGTATTACGAATGGTTTTCTAAATCTAAAACCCTGTGAAATTCTATTTCTCGTAGTGATGACTGTAATGGCAAATCAGTGGCATTCAAGTTTATCCAAGTTCTAAATTGGTGGGATATGTTATCTCTGGAGTTTATCTTATTGATTTCTCATGCGCACCAATTACTGCATCTTTGATTTCGTCTGCATGTTTTTTTTTCAACCTAAATTCACAATCCAGGAATTTCGTTCCTAAATTCCAGTGGTAGTAAATTCAAATAAATTAATTTGGAAAATATCCTTTCAACATATGAGTTTGTCCAATTTTGACCTGGAACTGCCAGACCGTTTGAACGGGACACGCGAACTATCACCGTGTCGTTTGAACGGGAGGAAAGATCTCCAAACCGCTTCCGCAGTTGCACTTCGCCGTCACGCAGCAGCAGCGCTGCTGCCCTGTCGGCTGTCGGCCTGAAGCCGCGCCTCATCCCCGAGCTGGCGAGCTCAACCTTTGTGATGTTCTAGTTTAATTAAATCTGGTGAGTAGTGGTGAGGACCGTAGCTGAAGCAATGAAAAGATTGCGATGTTCATGTTCTAGTTTACAGTATATCCTATTACTAAAACCATTAGGCCCTGTTTGGAACGCTGAAAAATTTTCCCGTTTCTGCGTTTTTTCTGTGAAATTGAACTGATTCCTGTGAAATTTCTGCACAATTCCTGTGAAATTCCTGCGTTCCAAATAGTTTCTTAACATTTTTCTCAAAGCATCTCATGAGCTTGCTTGGACCAGCCCATTCAAAAATGCAAGAGTAAACAGATGCGAGGATCGATCACTTCACTCGAGTTTGCAAATCGAAAATTAGCGCCCGAGAGAAGGGTTTATCACTTGCCCGGCGAAAACCACCGCGCCGCTGAATTCCTCCTGGATCAAAAACACGAAAGGGTGGTCGGCGACGAAGTCCTCGTCCGGCGGAGGCAGGCGCGCGCAACCAAAGGCCATGACGACGGCGGTCGCCGCGGCGGCCTCGGTCCCCTCCTCGTTCACCTCGACGAAACACTGGTGATACACCTCCGACACGTAGAGCGGCCCCGGCCCCGGCTGTGATTCCAACATGTCGCCGAAGTCGGCGTTGTCTGGATCGAACGGCAGGGTCAGCCCGAGGTCCTTCAGCATCTGGTCGGCCTTGGTCTTGTACGACATGGTGAACTTGGGAACTCTGAACTCACGCACAGGGACCTCGGCCATCAGAGTTCTGGAGCTCTCGAGCAGCGCCGGGTCGGAGCTCAGCTTCTGCAGCAGGCTCGGCAGGCCGTCGTGCGCGTCAGGGAGGTAGATGTACATGGAGAACACCCGGTGATCGCGGCCACGCGCGTAGGGGAGCCTCAGGACCTTGTACCCGGCGCGTCTGGCGATGTACTGCTTGCTGGTGCTGGACATGAACGACACCTTGACGTGGCCGCCGGTGTGCAGGTAGAAGGCGTCGTCCCGCGTGAGCGAGGCGCTGAACTTGCGTTCCCAGGCGCCCTTGAAGTAGAGCGCGTTGGCGATGACCGCCTCCGTCCCGCCGTGGATGGAACCTTGGTGAAGGAGATCCTTGATCCGGCCGGCCGTCGCGCTCGCGATCCACTGGTTGATCTGGAGTCTCACGTCCTCTGGCTGCACCAATAAACCAAAACGATTGTGAAGTGAAGGACCAATAAATTGTCGGTGGCAGAGAAAACGCAACTGCAAATTGCTTGGTCGAGAGCTTACCCCTGATTTGAAGGGCGCCGAGTGCGCTTCGGCGCGGTAGTGCTCGGCGGCGACGCGGGCGTAGGCGCCGTTGAGCCGCAGCGCCGCGTCGACCCAGATGCCGTTGGCGAAGCGCACCGTGGGTCCGCCGCCGCCTTCGCCGCCGCTGTCAGCAGAGAGCATGTGCAGCGCGACGTGCGACGCGAGCGAGGCGTGGGCGTGGCCGCCGGCGGGGCCGAGGAAGGCGACGATCTGGTCGAGCGTGGCGCTCCGCGCGCCCGCGCCGAGGAGCACCAGCGCCGCGTGGAGGGAGAGCGGGGAGAAAGCCTGGTTGGCGGCGGAGACGTCGCGGCAGGCGATGTGGCGGAGCACGCGGATGGAGAAGGCGGACACGTCCCGGGCGGCCGCCGCGTGCTCCATGGCGGGTTTCGTATGCCTGGCTTGGGTTGGTAGTTGGTAGGTACTAGCTAGGAATGGCTGTGATCGCGAACTCCGTGCATTTGTAGGGTGTCATACGCGTGGCACACGTTGAAATAGGAAACGGGGGTGGCCGGGTCGCGTGCGTTGCGTTGGATGCCGCAGGTTGGGCCGCGTCGCGTTGATGTGACGCTGGGTTTTCTTGCTGCCGAAATTCATTGGGTGTTTTCCCCGTCGTTGGGTTAGTTCGTCATGTACTCATGTATACACTGTCATCTGCGGAACCTGAATTAAGCTACTCCTGTTGACGCTCTTCAGTACCTTCACAATCAGATGTAGATTTCACACCATCCTCAAGTTCTTTTGTAACGAAACACTGCTAGAATGTGCCAAACAGGATGCCAAAAAAATCACTATGCCTGCTTGGTCGGCAAAATTTTCAAGGGCGATCGAATGGAACTGTCTAAGCTTCTCCAGTGGGACGTCCAAATGAGTGGCCTATAATACAAAATAACAATGTAGCATGACAGAGTAGGAGGTAGTTGAAATTGCGATAGCTGAAGATGGTCTAAAGAATGATCAAACTTTTGAGAAGAATTAGGTTAGCCACACCCACACTATAGATAGCTAGCCCAAATAACACAAATCAAACTCATCCTCTTCCTCGTGTTCTTGTTCAGCAGCATTGCTAGATTTTCTGACCCAAGGTTTGAAATAAGTTAACAGAGAACTGAGCTGAAACACTATATAACAACTCTATATAGCCAACAATTATGCACAGTTTTCACGACTGCTACAGATTTCAAAGCACTGAAAAAACTTAACAGCTAATTAACATACATGCAGTGCGCAAAATTGTCATGCCGCTTCGGCGTTTGTTTCCTTGGGCAAAATAACACAAAACATACAGTCAGACGGATATGGTGGAAGTGCTAGCATGTCATATGCGTCAGATGTGGGAGGAAGGATGAATAGTAGCCTTGTCCACATGGACTTCACAGCAGGAATCCTAATTACACCAGCGCACTCTCTCTGTATCAGATAGGATATAAAATCCCGGAACTGCAAGATAGACAACATTTCAGTTAGCTACTTGGCCATTAGTTGTCAAAGAACACAACTCTGAAACAGTCGCATGATTTCTCATGTACCTTTTAAGTACAATACAACATGGTTCTTGATGCTAGAAATTGAAACATTCTGATTAATATGACAACAATATTGCCGTCATCTGAGTCATAGAAAACATACCGAGACCAGAGACATGTCCTACAACCGTAGTCAGTTCAGCTATGGACATACAAACTCAAAATTACAACTAAATGTTTGCAGAGCCCAATTTCAGGTAAGAATTTTCAGCCACAAATGCCAGATTCTTTCAATTTTTTCGTGCTAAATAAATCGCAACAGAAAGGGACAAGAATGATTCCATTTCCTTTTTGCTTAAGACTTAGTGCAATATTAATGTAACAGCATATGGACAACAATTAAAGATAGTTAATAAGTATCAAAGGATCATATCTCATTGCAACAAATATATAAAGAAAGAAAATAACTACATTCAGGTAATGTAGTTGCCATTATTGATAAGAGCATACCCCTCTTTGATCACCATTTGAGCAAGGCAAGAACCGGCAGACTTCTCTCTGCAAAGTGGAAAACAAGAAAATTACCATGATTTCCACTGAAAAGTACAAGTGGACTTCCCTATAAAATTTAACATCTAGCCTTAAGATACTAAAATCCTTCCAAATCCACAGAAATAAAACAATAGATAAATTCTCCCACTAATATAGGCTATATGAATCCAAAGCTATAGGTTTACAAAGTGAACAACTGGCATACTGAACTACAGAATATTGTCTTAACACTAGCGCATTGACTGCACAATCAGTGAGCACCAAGTAATTTTGGTTTGAGTAAAAGAAAATGGGCACCATCTTACAGATTTATCAGCTTCAGAAATTCAGAATGCTGCAATTTTAAAACTACACTACAGTGCATACAGAAAAAGTAACTAAAAGTGGTAATAAAACCTTGTAAATGTGCAAAACTATCCAACTATGCAGTTCCTCAACCTCACCAGCACTTTTTGAGTTATTCCATCCATCCCAAAATATATGGAGCGGCTTGGAAAGGTTTTAAGATCCCATTTTGACTGCTAACGTCTTTTGTATATGGCGTTTGTGGCAACAAAAGTTTGATCATTAGAAAGTAGATACAAATATAAATCCAATGTAATCACCTTTTTAGCAAAAACATTTTATATTGTTCGATTACTTGTTGGCCAAAGAATGTGAAGTTTAAATATTGATATGTGTGTGCAACTTATATTTCGGTTTGGAGGCAGCATTGACAAATATAGGGCCCTTTACATGCGTTGCTCCATTTTCCAAAAGATGAAATTTATAAGGCTACAAGTTCAGTAATTAGCATGAACAATTCACCATATCAGACATCAAGAAAACCAACAAAAGCTAAATTAGAACATACAGGTGTCAGCAGGGTCCATAATCAGCTATCAAGATATGGAGCAAGGAAACAACTATAGCTTTGCATCAGAAGTCCCAAAGTAGTTCCATTCCGGAAATTCGAGTGCAAATCAGACCAGTGAAATATCGATCTAACTAGTTCAATTTTAGCACCATCATCAGGAAGTAAAGAAACCTAGATATCCATTATGCAAATCACATATAATAGATTTGCGAACACTGGTAGTAATTATCTAAGCAGCTAAATTGTATTTTTCAAGTAACATGTACCCAATATATGGAATGTTTTCAGGCACAATTTACATGGTATCTGAAATCTGTATGCTATTGTTATACCATATGAACAAAACACCCTGCACAACATAGAAGTCAAAATCATACTAGGATGAAAATAATTCTAAAATGCAATGTGGCCCTCTAGAACCTTACTTTATTAGGTGGAGTATTGGAGAAAGTTGTCTTCACATGCTGGAAAGCTGTACGCTTAGTCACATCTAATGTTGAAGGCCATCTGGAATGTCGAAACGACACGATTTTAAGAAAACTAAAATATTCATATTACAGATAATACAGTATGAAGCATGAATTCATGTAACTCTTACTCTGTTGGTTCAGAAACAGCATTTTCATATCTGCAGGCTTCCAACTCTATTCTACTTGCATATATCTTGCAATAATGCAAACCACTTTTTAAAAGAGAACCCTGCCATCGAGGATGAGAACTTGACTTTTGCAAGTCAGAAGAATCAGCAACCGGTTGCAGTGGAGGAGGAGAATTTGGTGGTGGTGGCACTGAAGGCGGCTGGGAAATAGGTAGGGGCGGTGGAGGTGGAGGTGGCATATCCAGAGGGGTAAATGGTGGGGGGGCTACATTTGGTACAGGTAGTGGTGGTGGCATTTTCTCAGAATGCTGCGCTGAACCTCCAGGAACCTGTGCAAGAGGGCTAACAGTAGAGGCCATGAAAGGAAGAGGACCTGGATTGACACGGAAGTTACTTCCAGGCATCATGCGAGGAGAAACATGACTAAAGGGTGGTGGATTTGGAGTAGTGTTCTCCCAGGGACTCCCCGGACCAGTATATACAGGACGAACAAAGGAGGTTTGAATAGGCGGTGGTGGTATTACAGAACCACGGTGTGTGGAAACAGGTGGGCAAGGAAGAATTCCTTGTGGAGCTCTGCTTGTACTTGAAGGTGGTGGACCTGCACATGAAGCAAGGCATTGTTATATTGGCAACTAATCATGCACAAGCTCTCAAAATTTATATTCCATGGAACAAATACTAGACTTACCATAGATAGGACAGTCCCCTGGTGCTGCATATCCTGCATGATATCCTGAAACTCTTGGATTCCTGTAGACGTTTCCAAAAGTGGAATAAGTATGTCAAGTAACAAGAAAGTTTCCCCGTGTGGTATGTAAAAGATGCCGGAAATTTCATAATGTGGTATCAGCAGCTAAAATATTTTTTAGAGATGTGCGAATAACATGTAATAGGACACGTAAGTCCTTTGATGCTTTGTAGATTCAATTAACTTCCAGCAGTAGACCTAATTTTGGTGCACATGCAATACACTCAAACCATGTAATATGAGCATAATATAACAAGCAGTGCAGCATATTTGATTGATGGTAGGAGGGGGAACCGTAAAGGCATGTAAGGGTAACAGATAGTGTTTAAGCAGTTTCGTGAAGCATGTAAAGCATAGACTGAGCATTCTAATCAAATCTGGTGGTATTATGAAGGCTGTGAATTGTCATGCCATGCTTATACTTTTTTTTTCCATATATGAATTGTAGTTGTGGTATGCCAATATAGTTATATATACTTAGAAAACAAAATGCATATGCAAAGTAAATGGCTTAACACAGTCACATAGAGTTCATGTTGACAATGAATTACCATAAGCATCCTAGATTATTCTGTTGTGTGTTTAGATTCAAAAGGTGCTTCTTCACAAGAGTCATTTTCGGTAAGCAAGAAACCAATGCTGATTGTATCAAGTAGTAAACACAAAAATGTTCATTAACAGATTAGTGGCATATGTGGAAAAAGTAACTTCTCGCTCGGCAGCCAGTAAACAATGGTGCTCAGAAATATCATGGCATGGTTCCAAAATTACATGTCGAATTTACAAAATACACCTCAACAAGACATATCATTTTTAGCACATTTGGAGCTATAATCATAGCACAAGATAGAATACGAAATAAAAATAGATGCAACAGATGTTTTATCAATATAAGAATCAAGGGGGGGAAGAGGTTAAACTGACCTGATCTCATGGTGCATGCTGTTGTCAGGAACACTCTTGCCTAACAATGAAGCAACAGTCGACACAGTTTTATCATGAACAGATCCTGCACCGCATGACCTTAATTCAACACTAACTGACTTCAGCCCAAATCGTGCTCCATGCAAGTGTGATTTCGCACAGACAGCAGCATCTTGTGATCTATAAACTATCAAGCAGTTACTATCAGACCTATTGAATTGGCACCTGACAACCTCACCAAATTGGGAGAAGGTATTGATTAACTCAATGTCAGGGACTGAGTTGTCTATATTTTGCACCAAAAGTTGATGACCAGGTGTATTCATATCCCTGGAACACACATCTAGGGGAGCTTGGTGCCTAATATAGACTTTTGCAGTAGCTGCATCCACTGCCGTCTCGAATTCAAGAAGCAAAGCATTTTCACCAGAGATATCAGTGATGCCACATGGCCTCTTCAGCCCTGCTGCCTTCAAATCATCAAAGACCTCATCTTTGTCTTTTTGGTTCTTCACTTTAGCAACATAAATATGACGGCTTTCACCAACAGCTACACCACGAATAAATCCCTTACTACCTATAAGTCTATCTAAATATCTTATTTGAAGAAAACCGCCCCAGATAGAGGAACCCTGCATGTATCCACATGCACGCACAGCATGTACTATGTTTCTATACTCAACTAAGGAAAAATCTTTGGATGGATAGAATAAAAATTTTGATAACGGGCCAAACTCCTCAAACTTAGATCTGACTAATGCCTCTGCAGCTCTATTTCCCAGTGAACCAACCCACAGTTCCTTTGAAACTGAAATCACATCCCTTGCAACATAAGAACCATAGATATCAAATGGTTCAGAATATAAATGTTTTGCCTTCTCAAAACATTGTCCTGGAGAAGTAAGTGATGTAGATCCTCCAGCAGAGTCATACACAGATTTTGGCATAAGCAAATTAGGTTTTGTACCTTGATGCCCTATATCGGAGACAACACCTACTCCTTTGCAGTCATTCAACTTTGAATCCACAAGCCTATCAGATTTCTGATTATCAGTATATACCATGTCCACGTTCTTGTTCTGTGAAGATTTATCTCCATAATTATCAATGCACTCAGTTTTGGAAATTGCTCCCTTCTCAGATGAAGAAATTAATTCAACTGATTGCATGTTTTCTCTGACATTGACAGGATTCTCCAGCATTGATGATCCATTGCCCACGTGGCTTTTATCCTCAGGAGGTTCTGACAAAGAGCCCAAAACTTCCAAACAAGATGACACCTTAGAAATCACAGCAGGTTTACAGGAATCACGTAATTTCTTGTACCTAGACAATATCCAACGCCTCAAAGGTGGATGCCTAGAGATGGCCTGCAAATGGAACCTAGTGAGATTGCAAGATAAATAGGCACAACAGTTGAAGAAAAAGATGAAGAGGAAGTAATACAGTAGATTTTTAAGCAAGATTAATTGGAAAATTACAAAGAAGTTCCTAGAGATCACAAACTATCTGAATCAGTTTAGCTTCAAGTGCAAGTACAACCTTGACATAGATATGCAAAATACGAACAGATCCCTGATCATTTACAGTTTATTGTTTAGCAGTTGTCAGTTGAATAGGTATGCTAGGACCCATTATTTCAATGGGTCACAATTCAAAACTGTCTAGTGGAAAAGTGAACGTTTAGCATCAATAGGAAATGAACCATACCATTGTGATGTAACACTTATTTGACTCAACCATAGCATTTTCAGAAACAACATTATCATTGGACGAAGTATTTGAATCAATAATCTTATTGGTGCCAGACAGGTTTCCTTCCATCCCAGAACATTGTTCATCAACCTTATCATCCATAGCATCATTTGCAGCATCACTAGTCAGATGACAGGTCACTTGATTTAAAAAGTATAACCCTTCTCCTTTTACATCATCACATTCTGCAGAAGCAAGCAACATAAAACAAGCTTCTAATATATTCTCTGGGAACAAAAGAAATGTGCACAGCAAGCAAAGTGCTCCCAATTCAAATAAACTATCAATTGTTTGTTGCTTGGAATTCTCTGACTCCAGTTTTAAAGTCTCTAACACCTTGACAGGATCCTGAAGCATTGAACGTTTTCTATAGTCCATACAATATATATCCTTTCCCTCAAAGGTGGAAATGAAGAAGGTGAGAACAGTTCTATAAACGGCCGAGCAGATTCCTGTGATAACAGATGACTTGGGTGCTTCAGAAGATGCTGCAGAGCATATGTCAGTTAAGCCAACGATACAAGCTCTAGCTGTCTGGTATGCCACACCTTTCAAATCCTCCCCTCTTGTTACAGTGACCATGTTGCATTTGTACATGTTGATGATAACTTTAGTTGCTGCCTCGAGTGCAGTAGGACAGTGTGTGGCAAATCGAGGGACCGGCAAAGACAGGAAACGTTGTACACTTTCACAACCTGTACGGATGGACAACGAAAAGATAAGGATAGTTTGTAAACATGGAAGAAACTGATTCTTTACCAAAATAATAAAATCAAGCCATGCAATAAAGTTCAGTTGTACGCCAGAAATTTTAGGCGTTAATATGCTCTGTTAATCAAAGTGAGCCATAGGAAAAGATGATGCCTATAAATGTGACAGCTATGAGGAAAATCTGTAAGGAATAATAAATGGAAGGCAGATAAACTTCTAACTCTTTTAAGATTGTGCAATTCTTGGTTTTACATAGCATGGAAAACAAGTCTACCACAATGTAAACAGGGTATATTCACCTGCCCATCTGGATATACTTTGCAAAATTTTCTCCTCACTGTTTGCTAGTCAAACTGGTCACAAAAAATGGAGAAGCATAATCGCAAAGAAAGCTTTTAGGGTTAGGTTTTATAGTTCCAGAGATAACGGAGATATTTAAATGCTGTGCCTTGCCTAAAAGATACACATCTAACAAAAAAAACTCAACTTGCAGGAGGGGGGGGGGGGGTGTAAGACAGCCCATGAGTATTTCGTTAAGAAAAAAACCTTCTCACATAGGTCGAGAAAACCCCCGAAACCCAGCCCCACCCTTACATAGCGGCACCGTAGCCCGTGTGAGACGACCAACGACCTGGGCCAGTCCTTAGACCTATGCTTTGGCGTGGGATAGACGAGGGGATTTTTTTTTTTAACCACAGCCTAAAATTCGCTCCCACTGGGAGTCGAACCCAGGACTTGAGGAGTGCCATCAGAGCCACCTAACCAGTTCAGCTAGAGGCCCCTTGAAAAGATACACATCTAACAAACATGCCACAATTTCAACAAGCTCGTTTAGATTCCAATCAATGATTCAGTGGTCGTTAAATCGACTTTTTCTTCCTAATTGTATCTACTAGCACAAAAATTTCATGCAGAATTTATTATTGTTGGTGCGCACATCATTGTTCAGATCGCCAAATCAGCAATCGCTCGCACTTACTTATGGAGTGTACAACCCTAGAAGCTAACTATAGATTGGCAAACTCTTTACCTGGTTGCTTGCAAATCAACCAAAGAAAATTAGCAAAAATGAACATGCTTCCAAGTGAAATAAATGTGAAGTGATAATTCCTCATGTCGAATCATATGATTCCATTTATTTAGCATCTTACTTTGCAGGTAGCATTAAACATCACTAAGGCCCAGCATATTCTTTCCCTCTCTTGATGCGAAGTTATAAGCTAACAACCACACAAAAGTGGAATGAGAATAGGACCGCGTGCTTAGGATTTCACCATCCATCGAGATTGGAGCAAAAAACGAATCTAGCTCTGAATGTGCAGATATTTCAAGCTTACCAAGGTTATAGCAAATCACGACATCAGCTAACAACCAAAGTAATTCCAGTTTCACGGTATGTCATCACGAGAGGAAGAGAGAGGGAGAGTTTAGCCACCTCGGGAGGCGGAGATGAGGTAGAGATAGTCCTGCTCCAGCTCGGGCGTAAGGCCGCCGTCTTTCCGCTGCTCTATGTACTTGCGGATACGGCTGTAACGCTCGAAGACCTTTTTCAGCTCCTCCCGGTTTCGGAGCTTTCGAAGCTTCTCCTCCTCCGGCGGCAGGGATGCCGTTTCTGTCAGAGGTGGAGGGGACGTTGAGGGTGCCACAGAACCTAGGGTTTCGGGAGGCGGCGCGGGAGGGGAAGAACGCCGCGCGGGCGCCTGAGTGGAGGGGCTTGGTTCCTGGGCGTCGGCTAGCTTCCGCTTCTTCGGCGGCGGCTCCGCCGCCGGCGACGACATGATCGAGCCGCGCCGGGGAGAATTTGAGGACGGTTCGGCCACCTCCGATTGGCGTCCCTCGCCAGCGCTTGAGACTGAGACAAACCCTCAAATAAATAAAATGGAATTATTATGCGGCGGTTTTGTGAGCTATGGAGGTTTGGCTTGGGAGAGTGGCCCTGTTTGTTTTTTGGCGTAGATTATATAATCTAGTTTATTTGCGTTAGATTATAGCTTATATAAGTCGAAGAAGAATTGTGAGAGAATATCACTAAGTGCTATGGATCTAATGGTTAAGGTTGAAAGCATAAGCTGCAATAATGTTTTTTTGAATAGCTTACATATTATTATAATATAAAGGGTCTAGATTAAATAAGCTGCACCATAAGTTGGCGTGTTTGTTTATTGTTTAAGATTATATAAACTGGATTATATAATCTGAGAGAAAATAAAGAGTCTGAGATAACAGACAAACCCTCAAATAAATTACGTCGCCCCCACTATTTATATTTTAAACTCTACTACGTCTACATTTACAGTGCAAATTTTATGGCTGACGGATAAGACCTTAAAACTAATCAGTGAAGCCTCGGAGCATGGTATGATATGGATATGGTTCTCTCCAAACTTGTAAAACACGATAGAAAATGTAACAACTGCTATAAATGTTAAGGTCGGTAGCGGTGACAGATTTACCGTGAGCCATGGCATTTTAGAACATAGCAAAGCAAGCATATATGCTTTGAAGTATGTAAGGCTGTCCCCAATGGGGTTGAGTAAAAAGTTGTCTACACATTGTAGCGCTACTGTAGACAGAGAGAAGAGTAGTTAGAATAGTGAATAGACAAACTCTTTTAGGCAATGGTTGGGGATGGTCTAACGGTGGTGGCTCTACAGATAAGTCAACAGTAGCGCTTCATGACACGGTGACTATATCTAGCGGTGTTGAAGTCAGCGATGCTGATGATTAGCGACTATGTTCCTAGATATGGGGATACACACGTAATTTTTTTACACCGTCTTCCTATAGTGATTGCGGTGTTTACACCAATTTTAAGCTATTTATTTAGCACTACCCGTCCTATCTAGATCCATATTTTTACAATAATAATAGTTGCTTGATGTCGGAGTTTAGTACTGGCAAGCCACAACGGCTATGCTCCTGCGATTGTTTTGAGATCGGAGGGGGTGACGAGAAGATCACTAATGGTGTACAGCACGTAGAAACTCGATAAGTGGACGTGTTCAAACCGTTGGATCGCATAATACCCTAATAGCTCCCTTATATAGGCCAAGGAGCTAGGGTTATAGAGGCGCATATCTAGGAGAATCTGCCGATAAGTTCGTGAGATTACGTTCCAAGAATACATGATAAAATCGTAACCGATACGATTTCAACTGGCTAGGGTGGATCTTTTTGATCGACACGCCTTCAACCGTTTTGGACAACAAGTAGAACCACTCAGACCACCTATCAAGATGATTAATTAGTCATCATAGGACATCCCTGGGCATACGACTCCCACATTTAGACATGGCATTTCTATTTTGGGTGTGCCTCTCCGTTTGTGAAGTGATTCAAATTTAACATTTCATCTGTTACCTTTTCAACCATACGCTTTACATCCAATCACGGTTCACCTAAATGGCGGTTTAGCCTGTCTAGACACCGTTAAATGCTAAACTGTGGTCGTCCATTTCCATATAATTGGCTGTTTAACACCGAATAAATCTACTATTTGCCGTTCGACGTTTAGGCTAACATTGCATCCAATTGCTAGAAAATGTGTTTGACAGAAACTTATAAATCAGTCAACACAGACAAAAAAAAAAAAAAAAACACATAGAGCACATGGGTTATATGTCTACCTCACTCGTTAACATGATGTGGGATGATATAAAATAAAAAATCGATGTTGAAAAAATAAACAACAATGATTTGTCATAGAGTGCAATATTTACTTACAAAAGTAAACATGGTCATGACTCATGACATATCATAACTTCAAACATACAGGATCATGTTGTTAGACAAAAGTGCTGCCTTTGCGATGTCATCACATATTCTATCCATGGTCTGATCACTAGAATGTGAAGTTGACGTATAACACATCTTGATATCTTGAGCGTTCTCCGCAGGCGCCGCGCGCCGCCGCAGTGCTGCTCACCTTCCTTCCACGCGACGTGAAGCGCTGGCTCTGACGTGGACCACTGCCGCACCGCGCAAGGTGGCGGCCACCGCCGCTGCATCGACGTCGTCCCACCCTCTACGGCGCACCTCCACCGCCACCTCCGCACTGGATGGGTCCAGGGCCGAAAGGGGAGGGAAGAGCAGCGCGACGGCCATCACGCCGGACGGGGAGTGGCTCATTGGCCCTAGGGTGGAGGGCGCCGCCACCATTGGTAGCGGGCCGGGGACCTTGCGGAAAAAACAATTGAAAATCATTCGATGGGCAAAATGCCATGTATCGATCATAGTTTAAGAGGCCCATAGGCCCATATCAACGAAAACATCCGAGTTCTCGACGCGACGCGCCACGGCCTTCCCTTCTTCCCTCCGGCCTCGTGCGCGGGAACAGGCGAGGAAGGCAAAAAGAGCCCAAAATTTCCCGCGTTTCGTGGTCCCCAACCTCAACCGGCCTCCCGTTCAGCCGTCGTCGCCGGACTCGCCGCCACACCCACACCTCCGGCGAGCACCGCAACTATTTCTTGCCGCCCGAGCGGGATGGCCTCCACGAGGGATCTAGCCATAGCCTCTCTCTCAGCTGCGGCCGGCGCCGTTGCTGCCGCCGCGGCGCTGCGCATCCTATCCTCCTGCAGGACATCGTCCTCAGCCAAGCCCCAGAACCTGTCTCTCGCCGCCAACGGATCCGGCTCCGAGCGCCCTCTGGCGCAGTCCCCCTTCGATGCCGCCAAGAGGGAAGGGTTCGTCCTCGTTGTCCCTCCTCGTTGGTGATCCATAGCTGAGTTCTGCTTTTCAGTCTGAGTTGAGTGTCCTGCGGGTTGGTGGTGCTTGTTTTTGCAGGTATATCTCCTGGGACGATTACTTCATGGCGATCGCCTTCCTTTCAGCTGAGCGGTCCAAGGATCCTAACCGGCAGGTAACTACATTTGTGCTGGATATGTATTCGTGGTTGACGACAAAGCTGTTTGCGGAAATTCCTTAGCGACACTGGAAATGTACAGGCGTACGTATCTTCTTACTTCAGATAGGCAATACAGGTAGGATTAATAGAGAGAATACTTGGATATACCTGATCAAATATTCAAATTCTGCCGACTTGACGTTTTAGTCACATTGTATTGATAAAGCCTCTCTTAGTAATTATTAGTACCGCACGCTAGCCTCTGTCAGTAGTTGCTTTAGGTGCCTGAACTGGCCACACGCAAAAAAATAGGTGTCTGAACATCATGAATTTACGTCCTGAGGTATTATTTATACTTCTGATTCATCCTTTGCAATTCACGCGAATAAAAATAACCAGATGGAACAGTGCAGGAATCTTTTTGATTCGATTGTGTAACTTACATCTCTGTAACGAACAATCCAAGACATCTTTCCGGGCCCTTTCCAGAAACTTCAAATTTTTTATCAGAAAGCACTAAATTGACAGATTTCAAGTCTAATTAATGTGACAAATAATAAAAATAAGTTTACTACCTATCTGTAGTCTCAATATTAAAATATGTCACTTTCTGCTTATTTGTTGCAAATGAAGGAGGGAGAAGATGCTTGTTTTGACAGCCTCTGCCCCTCTTTTTATTCATGAAATATGATTATCGCACTATGGCTGGTAACTCAATATTTTTGCTTCTTTACCTATGTCAGTGATTATATTATGAATTGATTTATATGCCATTCATTTAACTCAGGTTGGAGCATGCCTGGTTAGCCAAGAGGGAATAATCCTAGGTGAGGATGAAGCTGCAGAGTGCTTTGTTCACAGTTGACAAACCAAATTTGTTATATAGATCATAATGACTATGTAGATCTTCTCCATAATGCATATGACGAACTATGTAAAAGCGCATCTTCCATTTCTTGGCGCACTGCTATGCATTTGGCCATGAAGAGTGTGAATGGACATCTTCCATTTCTTGGCGCACTGCTATGCACATCTTCCATTTCCTGGTGTATTGGAGCCATCATGTGTGCTGAGAACCGCTGGAGTGTGAATGTTTATTCCTGTGCTACATTCATGTTGGGAATTCACCACCCATGCTCCAACTTCTATCTTTTGCTTTCTAGTCCATTACTTTTGATGCTTGGGTCTCAGTTCTGCTCTTGCAGTTATATATCGAAGAACCAGTTGATTCAGGAATAAGGAAGCACTTAATAATTTCGATAATATATTCCTAATTTAACATGCCATTTGCGGTATCTTTTTGTGGTACACTGATAAAGCATACCATGGCTTCTCACAGTATCTTTGTTCTGCATAAACATGTTCTAGTTTCTGATTTATGTACTGTCTGTAATGAGCCTATTGTGATGAATCTAGCTGGCACGTTCAACTTTTAAAGAAACATATAGTCTGTAAGAATTTAACTCCACTGTTGTCTAACCAGGAATTGGCTACAACGGCTTCCCTAGAGGTTGTTCCGATGACAAGCTTCCTTGGGCAAAGGTACATTTTCTTTTATCTGAAGTTCTCTTTTGAAAATATTAGTAGCTGGGGTTCATTATATTCTAACAAGAGGTAGAATAATTCTTCGTAATCTAATAAAATAACACAATCCAGTTCCAAAAGACATCCACAGATTCACTTCTGCAATTTTAAAGGAAGATTGCATCTTTTATACATATTGATGAAGCGAACATCACTATTTTGCTAAATGTTTTCTATTTCAGAAATCTGCGAATGGAGACCCATTAGAGACAAAATTTCCGTAAGTAATGAATTTCTCTCTTTATTCCTGGTCTCATTGCCATTCTTCTTTTGCCATTTATATACCTATGCCGTTTGGACATACATAAATGGTTGATGAAAACGAGTCATATGCACTTGCCAGGTTGTAGCCACAGTTAACAAACAATCTCGGAGTAGCTCAGTTTAGGAACTCATCAATTATCATACTTAGTTGCCCCCCCTCCCCTGCTGTTGTTTCGACATGAGAGCATTCTATTATCGAATATCTATATCTGCTCTGGATTATCTGTAGCTAATCTGGCTTTGTTGCACAATCCTAAGGTACAAATCATGGATTTTATGTTGCTTAATTCTGTGATGAGGGACACAATAAATTCTCATACTGAGAGAGTTTGCAGTAGCAGCACTAAATTGTAACCAATTATATATATATATTTGTATCCTAGCAGCTATGTTGTTCATGCTGAGGTTAACGCAATTCTAAATACCAACCATGCTTCAGCGGCTGGACAGGTTTGGTTATCTCCAGTCCCATATATCATTGTACATTTCACTGAACTTTTATAGAAGCTTGACTGGTCTTATGTGTTTCTTCTCTCACAGAAATTATATGTCACCATGTTTCCATGCAATGAATGCGCCAAGATTATTATTCAGGTCTGTCCCCTTTGTAGGTTCACATGATGTTGGGTTTATGGTAGTGTCCACAATGGCAAATATGTTGACACTCATTTTGTTTCCAAGATATATGTGCAAGTTCTAACAGCATGCTGATCTTTCTTACAGTCAGGCGTATCTGAGGTCATCTATTTTGTGGAGAAAAGGATTGACAACTCAGCTCATGTTTATGTCGCCTCTCACAAGCTGTTATCGATGGCTGGTGTCAAGGTCCTCCAGATCTTTCTGTTTTGAGCAGTAGTACCTGATATCGGCATGCATTAGAAAGCGTAAACACTTTCTTACGCGTCGTTCGCAGGTTAGGAAGCATCAGCCTCAGATGGCGCAAATACCGATCAAGTTCCATGAGCCATGACATGAAACTGGTACTACTAGTGAACGAATAAATGGTGCAAGGGAATCACCGATGACAAAGCGTCAACCGACTCTGCAAGCCACGCAGCTTTCTCAGCTGCCCGCAGCGTTGATTCCTATTTCCTCCCTTGAGGGAGCTGTTGTAAAATTCTAAAATCATAAGCTACTGGTGATGTATAGGCATTTCACTTTGTTTCCCTTTCTGATATCAAATACTCTTTTCATCAATCGCACAATGGCATGGTTGGCCGCCGCGCATGTGTATGGTAGTGTCCACACCTGCCATTGGGGGCTGAGTTCATGAGGTTGAGAATGGACAAAAGGAAAAAAAAAAAAAACTTCAACACGCCTACTCCGTGGAATTCAGATGCTGGAGAAGGAACTCATCGGGCCATCGTCTGCGCCAGGTTAGTGGAGAGGGGTCTGTGGGCCTGGGGTCTCTCTCCCTCCGATCATAGATCCCTGGAGGGTCAGCCGGCGGGGAGTTGCGGTGGCTGGCCTGGCGACTGCGGGCGTCACTGTGGCGGATGTAAACAGACAAGGCGAGCAGGACTGCAGGAGGCGGTAGGAGCTTTGGGGGCTGATTGGATCGAGGATTTGAGTGGTCAGATCAAACTTTGGCCACATTTTGATCGTGTTTGATTTTAAATTAAAATTGCACTATATAACATAATTTTTATTTATATGGTTTATTTGGCTATGCCGAAACCATATAAATAAGTAGTTTGTTGTTTGGCTAATTTTTAATTTATGGTCAAACCCAAAGTTTGGCCTGGCCACTTAAGGCCTCGATCCAATCAGTCCCTTGATCCCTTGAGGTGGAAGGGGAAGGGGCTACGAGCCTATGCGGCTGATTGGATCGAGGGCTTGAGTGGTCAGACAAAACTTTGGCCACATTTTGATATTGTTTGACTTTAAATTAAAATTACACTATACAACACAATTTTCATCTATATGGTTTATTTAGCTATGTTCAAACCATATAAATGAGTAGTTTGTTGTTTGGCTAAATTTTAATTTATGATCAAACTAGATTTGACCGTGATCAAAATTTGATCTCACTACCGAAGACCTCAATCAAATCAGTCCCTATGGGCCGGGGCGGCCAAGGCAGCACTAGTGAATATCCTTTGACCAGGGCCCAGTAGGCCAGTAAAATCTGCCGCTCATCGGTTCGGAGTTCGGACGCGAAGCGCGAGGCGAGAGGCACGCGCCGCCTCCCTCCGCACTGTCCGCAGTACCACGCACCCTGATACTAATGGCCGACCCCGCCGGCCTCCCGCCGCCGCTCCGCCCGTCGACCGCGCCGCCTCCACCCGCCGTCACGCGCGCGCTGCACGCGATCAACACCTGCACCTCCGCCGCGGCCCTCGTGCCCCTCCGCGGCGGCATCCTCCGGGACCCCGCGCTCCTCCGCTCCACCGCCGTCGTCTCCGCCTTCTTCCTCGCCTGCGGCCGCCTCCGCAGCCTCGACCCCGCGCTCGCCCTCTTCGCCTCCCTCCCGCGGCCCCACGTCTTCGTCTTCAACTCCCTCCTCCGCTCCCTGCCCCCGGCCCCCGCCTGCGGGCCGCTCCCGCTCTTCTGCCGCTTCCTCGGCCTCGGCGTCCGCCCCAACCGCTACACCTTCCCGTTGATGCTCGCCTCACTCTCCTCTCTCCGCGACCTCAGTGTCGTGCACTCCCAGGTCGCCAAGTCCGGCTTCGCGCGCGACCTCCACGTTCGCAACGCCCTCCTTGCTCGCTACGCGGCCTGCGACCCGGACCTGGCGCACGCCGAGCAGCTGTTCGACGAAATGCCTCGCCCTGATGTCGTTGCGTGGACAACGGTGATCACCGCGTACAGGAACCATGGCCACAGCTTCCAGTCTCTGGCCACCTTCCGGCGGATGTTTGCTGCATCTGTTGCTCCCAACCGCGTCACCATGGTTTCTGCACTTGGTGCTTGCGCGGCGCATCGTGCGGTGAACACCGGCGTCTGGATCCATCAGTACGTTCAGAAGCAGGGATGGGAGCTGGATGTCGTGCTAGGCACTGCACTTGTCAACATGTACGGCAAGTGTGGACACATTGTGGAAGGAGTGCGTGTATTCCGCAAAATGGCCGAGAGGAATGTCTATACTTGGAACTCTATCATTGGAGCGCTTGCTCTGGCACATGATGGAGAAACAGCTCTGCATTGGTTCTTCCGGATGAAGGCTGATGGTGTACGGCCAGATGCTGTCACATTAATTTGTGTTCTTTATGCATGCGTGCATGCTGGGTTTGTTGATATTGGGAGGAAAATATTTAACTTGATTGTTCAAGGCGAGTATGGTTTCCAACCTGGGATCAAACACTTTGGATGCATGGTTGACCTTCTTACTCGCTCTGGACACCTGGAAGATTCTTTCAGGGTTGTTGAGACAATGCCGTGTCAGCCAAATGCTGTCATCTGGGGGTTGCTATTGCGGGGTTGCAAGGCACGTGGTGATTCAGTATTGAGTGAGCATGTGACAATGCGACTGATGGAGTTGGAGCCTGAGAATGCATCACATTACATGATGCTAGCAAACTTATATGTTGAGACAAGGAGGTGGCTGGAGGCTGAGGAGGTCTTAAAGTGGATGAAGAAAAAAGGATTGACAAAGGATGCAGGCTGGAGCCTTAGGATGTTAGAGGACAGGTCAGAAAAATATGCAAGTGATAAGGATTTGATGGAATGTGTTCTGTGAGGAACATTGGATGGTCAATTAACCTGTATACAGTACCAGGTGGATAAGCATGCCTTTCTTTCACTATGAGCTAGATACCTAAATACTAATGCTGTCTTGAAAACTGAAATCATAGACGGATGCTGCTTTTACTACCACGGCAACAGTGGCCTCTGGAGACTGAGGTCATGTAGTGGGTGAAGAAGAAAAGGGTTTGATAAACTGACAAAGGATGCAGGCTGCAGCCTTGGGATATTAGAGGACAAGTCAGAGATCAGAAACATACAAGTGATGGATACCAGATGTGAGTGGTTTTTGTGTCTCATTCATTCTGTACCATGTAGAAGCGCACGGCACACCCTTCATGTCACTGTTTGCTAGATCAGTAATGTTTGTAGGCTGGAAGCACATGCTTCGGTGATTGCACATGTAAATGATGTAATTAAATGTTCTCATATAAACATGGGCATTTTTTTGGTGAATAAATTAATCTTGAACTCACATCACGCAACTCTTCACCATTTCCAGGTTTTACCAGCAATAAGCTAGGTAGAAATTTGGATTAATAACATCCTTTTAAATTTATTTCTTACATCACTGCAGAATTTGGTATTCTCACTGTTGTCTCTGCTGTAACAATTCTACCCTTTTAACACTAACAGTAAAGTTTTACAGGACTGATCATGATATGGATCGGCTAGTTATAGATGAGAGAGCAGAAAGAACCAGTTACTCGGCCTCCCTCTGACTGCCTAACAAGCAAATCTCTACAGAAAGAATCTTGTATGATTAATCCAACTGATGTGCCAGCCATTGTATAGCTAGCTCCTAACAAGCAAATCTCTATGCCTAATAATTTGATCGTCTATAGTGACCTGATAATAACATGAATGATAAACACTGCTGGCTGCTGCTGCCATACCGTCGGTGGCCCCAAGGCCTATGCCCATAACAGTCCATCACTCTCAGGTTGTGTTGAATATTGCCTAACAAACTAACTTTGTGCATCCTTTCTGTAGAAAACAAAAATGAATGAGACAGGCCAAGTTGGTTGGTACTGCTATGGAGCAATAAAAAAATCTTTTCCTCCCAGCTATCCATGGTCTATAGAGATTTGCGGGGCCAGCAAGATACTCCTTACCTGATGGTGACCTGGTTATCTAAAACAACTCTGAATATATGATATTATGACTAGGTGAAACCTTGTGTATTTTTTTGGGAATATTTCTTTGGAAAGAAAGCTTGGGGATTAGTAACCAGACCCACTGCTCATATTTCTATGCGCTTCCCAAGCGGATGTATATTTCGAACCATGTTTTTCCTGAAATTCCTTGTCTCCCTGTTTTCATCTTTTATCATGAATAATCACCATGTATATCCTCCTATTATAAAGGTGCACAAAGCTTCCAAAGGGGAGAACCTCTTGAGGAGATATTGACATGGCTCCTCTGACTCCAAGATTGGTAGTGCCTGTAGATGTGAAGAAGCAGCCGTGGGAGCAAAAGGTTCCTCTTCATAACCGCTGGCATCCAGATATCCCTCCTGTTGCTGATGTAACTGAAGGGGAATTGTTCCGTGTTGAGATGGTCGACTGGACTGGAGGGCAGGTTAGAGATGATAACTCTGCAGATGATATCAAATTTCTGGATCTCACAATTGTAAGTTTTTCTGTTGTTGGAGATGTCTTTGATTTTTCTGTTACTCTACTATTTTCTTTGTGAGCCAAGCTGACTACAAATGTTCTACAGACTCATTATCTAAGTGGGCCCCTAAGAATAGTTGATTCTGAAGGGGTTCCAGCTTTACCTGGTGATCTTCTTGCAGTAGAGATCTGCAACCTTGGCCCACTTCCTGGCGATGAGTGGGGTTATACCGCGATATTTGAAAGGGAGAATGGAGGTGGATTCTTAACTGATCACTTTCCTAATGCCAGAAAAGCTATTTGGTATTTCGAAGGAATTTATGCATACTCCCCTCAGATACCAGGTACAGTTTCTTGTTACTGAGAATGAAACTTTCCAGTTTTGGATCCTTCAATAATTCTGATTTGGTGTATGCCAGGTGTTCGGTTCCCAGGATTAACTCATCCTGGTATAGTGGGAACTGCACCATCAGTTGACCTTCTTAATATATGGAATGAAAGGGAGAAAAGATTGGCTGAGACAAATCCACAGTCTCTTAAACTCTGCGAAGTCCTACACCAGAGGCCCCTTGCTAATTTACCGACCCCTGAGAACTGCTTACTTGGAAAGGCATGAACAACCACCCACTACCTCTGCTAACAGTGTTGCTTCTGGATTTTTGTTTTTCACTCTGTCAAGGGTAGAGTCAGAAATGTACGAATAATCTTTTTTGTGTTGTGCGGTGTGTGTTGATGACCCAATCCAACCGCCCGGTGCTGTTTAGGTTTTTGGTCCGGTTTTCCTTAAAACTGGTTCAACTTCTCTTCAAAGGCAGAGCTCCTGCCATTTACGTTCAAAAAAACAAACCAGCAACACACTTTATGCAGATATTAATCTGGCATATCTTAAGTATATCTTGCTACCTGTTTGGTTGGGTACCATGTTCATGATATTGATTAATGCAATACTGTGCAGATTCAGGAAGGGACTGCCGAATGGCACAAAATGGCAAGTGAAGCAGCCAGAACTATTCCTGGAAGGGAGAATGGTGGGAATTGTGATATAAAAAATCTAAGCAGAGGTTCCAAAGTTTATTTACCAGTGTTTGTTGAAGGAGCAAATCTTAGTACTGGTGATATGCACTTCTCACAGGGTGATGGTGAGGTGTCATTTTGTGGAGCAATTGAAATGAGTGGATTCCTTGAGCTCAAGTAATAAACTTTGTACTTATTTACATTTCAATACTACTTGATATATTATGTTCTATAAATGTCTTACATCGTGCTTTCACCTACTGGACCTCTAAGGATGGACGCCATATCATATCTGATCCACCAGTGTAGAAAAACTTCATATTAGTAAATTCCATTGTTTTCTATAAAGTACTAGTACAATACACTAGCACCAGTCAACTTCAAAGCTGCTTGCATGAGATTTTTTGGTAGCATGTGAATAGTGTTAGATATACTTGTATTTCCTCTTTATTGTAGGAGGTTATGTGTATATTTTCCTTCATGTACTGGTGTATATATACGGCCTTAGTGCCTCATAATGAATACAGGTGCTATTCATAACATGGTATACAGAGCCAAAATTAGGGTTAGGTTTTCCTCTCCTCTCCCAAATCGTTCCTTCCACGTAGCACTGCATGTCTTCACCAAATTTTTGTCGCCTCCTTCTTCTTCTTGAAGCTGGTGTCGATTTCTTCGACGATCTTTGATCCACCTTGAGTTTGAGGGGGGGGGGTGGTGTTAGATATACTTGTATTATACTTGTATTTCCTCTGTATTGTAGGAGATTATGTGTATATTTCCCTTCATGTACTGGTGTATATATATCGGCCTTAGTGTCTCATAATGAATACAAGTGCTATTCATAACAAATAGTATTATTGCAATAAGTGAATTCATGGATTTCTCAGTTAGCTCGTGAAGAATGGAATTTGCGTGTTGCATTAGTCTCTATTTCATTCTGTCTGACCCCTCCCCGGACCCTGCGCAAGCGGGAGCTCATACACCGGGCTGCCCTTTTTTATCATCATACTAAGAACAGGTTGATGGTTTCTGGTTCATATATTGTGGCATAGTGAATTATTTGTGGAGATCAAACTTGCTCCATCAGTGCTTTGTGACGTGCCCTGATCTTATTTCTGAACCACACAACCACTTTAAATCAATGTTGCTGGACATGATGACTGTGTCAATTGGATCAATAAAATTTTCCTATGCAAATTCAGTTCCTCTTGTGTGTTTCTCAAAATCAATAGTTCTCTCCGGCACTGTGTATAGGTGTGAGATCATAAGAGGGGGCATGAAGGAATACTTGACCCCAGTTGGTCCAACACCACTTCATGTGAATCCTATCTTTGAGATAGGTCCTGTGGAACCAAGCTTCTCAGAGTGGTTAGTATTTGAGGGCATAAGTGTGGATGAATCTGGGAAGCAGCATTTCCTTGATGCATCAGTTGCCTACAAACGTGCGGTACTGAATGCCATTGAATACCTTTCCAGATTTGGGTACTCCAAGGAGCAGGTAGGTAGTAGGGAAGCTAATTATTATCCTCTATGTACCATGTATGTTGAATATTATCTTAACATTGGGGGATATATCACAGGTCTATCTCTTACTATCATGCTGTCCATGCGAGGGTAGGATATCTGGAATAGTAGACTCTCCTAATGCAGTGGCAACTCTTGCCATCCCTACAGCTATATTTGACCAGGTTTGCATTCAGAAACCAACACAATTTCCTTGGTCCTTTTCATCTTTACTTGTTTATGCATTAAATCTGTTGCTGTTCCTTTTCCACTGTTCATTATCAGATTATTAAATGATTACATTAGATCTTAATTCATACATAGTTACCTTGGTCCGATTTAGGATCTAAGTATCTGAGATGAGCTGCCGGTACTGTAATACTATGTTATCTGAAAAAAAAAAATCAAAAGCTAGCACCTGTGATGTCAGTTATTCACGAGTACTGAGTAGTAGGCTCTATGAACCACAATTCAAGACCAGTCAATGTCCATGCTGATCGGATTAAGTTATGTAATACTAGAACGGTATATACATCAGGGGGATATATGAGCCAAATTACTTCCTGTGGTGTGTGCTGGGCCTTGATCAATGGTTCAGTTAGAGTAGATTTATATCACTTCCCCATTTTGCTGAAAGTAAATTATGTGAGTAAGCCTTACCAATTTATCACACTTGGTGGCAAGTATCACTGAATTATTTCTTATAAAGTAGTCAGTAATACGAGAGCTCAGTGTTTGAAAATACACCCCACCCGTCCTGACAGTTATAATTAAGATCAAACTAGTTGAAGTTGTAGTGTTATTTCCAAAATTTACATGAAGACACGATAACCAGGGTCAAACACATCATTTCAGTAAGACCATTTTATTTGCTTACCACTTCATGATTAAAATCGGTCTTTTCCTACTTCATAGCACACTAGTCGTAATGGGCAAGTCAATGAGGGTATATCATTCCTTCATAAGTACTGTTTTACGTTAATACTTTTGTTTTGAACTTCATTGCATAACATCTCAACTGCTAACATAGGATATAAAGCCAAAACACTCGAGAGGAAGACCAGGACCAAAATTGATAAGACTTCCAGATCTCCTGAGCTGCTCAAACAGTGGACAACTTTCTGTTACCCAAGACCAAAGTGGTACAAGGGCGTCCTAGGGACAGTATATGATCTAGAAATTGGTTCAGTATCATGTTCCCAGTTTCCAATAATTATCTATGTACGTGGTCTGTAATCCAGAACGTATATCTTTGATTTGTTGGGTAATCGTGTATGAGGACAGAGACCCGGGTGATGCTTTATTTTCTGTACTATTACGAAGTGCGCAGCAATTTCACTCTATAAAAATTCTTATGTGGGGGTGGACGGGTGGTGATCTTGTCGATGGGAGAGTGGTACAATGATCGGTGCTGCTAACTTGCTAGAAATGGCAATATCATGTTGTCCATTGCTGAAAATGCGGCCAGGAGAAGCTTAAAAAAACGCCCTGTTTGACTGCTAGTTTCGACTTATTCTGGTGATAAAGCTGCCATTGTCGCTTGTGTACACATGTCCCAGCTGTCTCATTATCTTATTGTTTTATTTTTTCCCTTTACTCTTCATATTCTCTATACTTCATTCGTGCTCTGACCAGCAGCAGCCCCCACGAATGTTAGCCGGCAGCGTGCAGGGCCTCATCTTTCCGGCAGCAGTTCCCAATATGAGGCGAATACGGAGGAATTCAATCAGTGCACGGTTGGTTCATGGATGCGGACTGCCGCCATTGGTGACTTGCGAGCTCGGTCTTGCAGGCACGGCAGCGTAGAGCTTGGAGCTGTTGCTGCGCCGAGCAGCAGGCAATGGATGGACCGTGGGCGCACGCCATGATGAGAACAAAAGTATGGACGACGAAAATGACGAGTCCATCGACACCAATGTCCGAGACACAGCACACGGCCGTCTCTATCACCGCGGGCTGGATTTGGACGAGAGACGCAGCGCCTACTGCCTGCTGCCAACAACAAAGTCTTTTCTTCCCCATGCAAGTTGGGATAAGCTGCATTCAATACTGCTAGCAACAAAGCCTTTTATCCCCATGCAAATTGGGATAAGCTGCATTGAATACACGAAAACCATTCTGTGCATTAGGCTATCCTCAATGGGGCTGCCTAAAAGACTGCATATACACTGTTTGACACTGTAGCGCTACTGTAGACAGAGAGGGAGGTAGTTAGAATAGTGGATAGGCAACCATTTTTAAGCAATGGTTGGGGATGGTCTTAGTAACTTAAATGTTGCATGCTGCAGCCCGTGGAGAACACAAAGAATAGGACAAGCCAAGTTGGTTGGTACTGCTACTCGAAGGAGAAAATATCCGCAATGTCCGTTTAGCTATCGCTCGATTCGCGAGCGACGCGGCAGCGGGGGGCCCGGTGCGGGAGGGGGCTGGCGGCCGGCGGGCGGGGAGGCCGTGGCAAGGGTGCTGAGGCGCCGGCGGCTTTCTGGGCGGCGGCAGGAGGGGCGGGAGAGGCGACGGCGGCGGTTCGGGTTCGGGGTTGCTGGGGTTGGGACTGCCGGCGATCCCGTCTCCTCCACCTCCAACCATAGAGAGAGGGCTGGGGGCGGCCGGCCGGCCCAGTGGTGGTGGTGGGCGGCGGAGAGACTGCCAGTCCGGCGGCGGAGGGCGGCGGGCGGAGCGGCAAGGCGCCGGGAGGCACCGGCCGTGGGTGGCGAGCGAGGCAGGGGCGGGAGGCGGTGGGAGGAGCGGGGGCGAGAGGAGGAAGACAGTGGCGGGGAGGGGGGGTCGCTATTTAGTGAGCTCCAGGACAGGGACATCTGAGTCATGCCTTATTTTCCGTATTATTACAAAGCGTGCAGTAATTTCACTCTATAATTTTTTTGCGGCACGATGCTGGTTGTAGCCATGTGGCAAAAGACAGGTGAGGTCAGAGAAAATATGAGTGATGGATATTTGACTGAATGTGCATTGATGGAACACGGCCTTGCTTTCACTACCTGCTAGACCAACAACGATTGGGAACTGATGGCACAAACTTCATGACACGTAAAAGATTAGTAAGACAAAGCAGCTTTGGTGATAACACAAGTAAGCGTTAAAATTCTTATTTTCTTGTGGAAAACAATCAAGTTGTAGCTCTCTTTTTGTGCGACCACTTATTGTTTCCAAGTTGTACCAGCAATATGCTGAATAGGGATTTGGATTAGTAATATTGTGTTAAATCTATTTCTTACTCACTGGTAAAATTTTGTACTCCCACTGTTGGCTCAAGAGCAGTAACAGCCTTATCCTGGAACGAAAGTCATACAACACTACCTAAAGGGAAATGCTAACGTAGCTTGCTGCATCGTTGCTACTGAATTCTGCTTCTTGGAACAAATATAGAATTCCTAGCGACCTACTAGCAACCACAGATTTTCTTCAAAAGAAGCCAGCTATCCCTGTTTCTTTGGTCGTCGCAGAGCAGGAAGCGAAACTTTGTTTCTTGACGTCGACATTCAGGTCACACTGAATATTGCCAAACGACAAAGTGTCATGCTCCAGCCTGTGGAAAACACAATGAAAAAGACAAGATACAGCTGTACAGTGCTTCTCGAACAAGAAAATATTTCACCTTCCCAGCACTGGATAATCTGGCTCTCCAAACAACCCAAAAAAAGCAACCCTAAAGTCCAAATGTTGGAATTAATCTCGGCTCTAACTCCTTTGACCGAGAAATCAGGGGCCATGCCCCTGTTTTCCTTTGCCGTGCGCGTGATCGTGGACGCACATGATGACCTTCCTTTTGGTCCGGTCCCAGGACGCCCAAGACCATATAAATAGAGGGTCATAGTTGTTGCTAATGATCTTATCAACTACACGATAACCACCCTTCTAACCCTTCCGATCGGGGATGGTCTTTGGTCCACGGGTTGAAGAACCGAGAGCCACCGCCGTCCTCTCATGGCGACATGCAGGGCCCTACTCCCTGAGGTGAGCCGAAGGGTATCGTCAAGATCATAAGGTCAGTGCTTGATTAGTTGAGGATTAGCGTGTTCATCCATTAGGCTAGTAGATCCCGTGGATCACTCATGTTCTAGTTCTTCATTTGGCACCAGAGCCGATCTAGCCTTGATTTGGACCCTAATCCTCATGTCTAAGACCTTTTTGCTCTCGGCTCTGATCTAATTAGCCCTAATTGATCTCTGTTGATGATGTTTATGCATGATTAAGGGCCTAATCGTTCATGGTTATCCCTAATTACACTCGATTCATCATGTTTAGGCCTAAGACTTACTGTTAAGACCCTAATTACCCCGATTTATGGTTAATCAGTCACTGTTAGGCATGAATTAGCCTAATTACTCATGTTTTATGTTGATCCCCACACGGATTAGGGCTAAGACTCTCGGATTAGCACATAGAAGGCGGGGATTCGGCCAATTTCAGTTGAAATCAAGAAATCCCTAAAATTCCCTTCTACCCGAAACCCTAAATCCAAAAAACCCCAAATTTTCCCCAAATTCGAAACCCTAATGTTGTTTTTCTCCCGAATCGAACCCAAATCATGAGCTATTGGGGTTAGAATGACTCACCGCTGCCTAATCCACTCGTCGCCGCCACCCTAACCCCGGCGGCGGCGCCACCAGAGCATGAGGACGGGGAGGGGCGCCGGCATCACGCGGCGGCCGTGCACCTCCCGTCCTTGTCGCCGTGGCCGCCGAGCACCATGGACCGCCGGCGATGTGGCCCCGCGACGCGCGCCATCACCTCTTGAGTGCCGCCGTGGCTCCGCTAGACGGAGCCGCGCGCGATGGCAAGTGCGCGCGCGCGTGCTCCGGCCAACCGAGCCGCGGCGGCGCTCGTCTCTCGTCACCGACGGCGTCCCTCGCGGCGTCGCCCTCACGGCCGGTGGCGCGGCCGGCGGCAGCTCTCCTCTGCGCGTCGCACGGCGTGGATCGCGGAGGGGGGAGGGAGAAATGAGCTAGGGTTTTTCCCCGGCGGCCGCGTTTCGGCTTTTTGTTCGAGCCGGGGGAGATCCTGGCCGTCCATTCCGATCGGATGGCTGAGGGGAGGCGTGGCCGCGGGCGCACGCCGTCTGGGCCACTTTGGTGGCCTAGGCCCAGGTTGGGGCCCAATCACGGGCGCGGGCGCGGGCGCGGAGGCGGGCCGGTTTCGGCATTTTGGGCCGCGCGGGCGTCATGGGCCAAGCCCGCTTATCTTTTGCACAACCCGTTTTTCTTTTTCCTTTTCCTTTTTCGGCTGTGTATTACTGTTTTAATGAAAATTACAGTTGTTAAATTACTCACTGATTTATGGACCATATTACTGCATTATGATAATTTATGTCCTTTTGATGATGCGATATTTCGCTATTCTTTCAGTAATCATATTATTTTACTGATTTAAGAGCATTTTATGTTATGAGGCTTTAATTTTTGGGTGCATTATTAATTATTGCATTAAGTTTATGATGCTCTTTATCATTACTTGTTCCTTTTCTTTTAAACACTTTTATGTAAGGGACATTGAAGTATTATGTGGTGCAATTAATTTCATAATGTTTTCTTTGCACCATTTCAATTAGCTTTATGCACTTTTAATGTCTTATGATGCGTCCTTTAATTAGGGCCAAACTATTTTTGTATGGTGCCTTATTTCATGTGACCATTAGAAATCATTAATGTGCAATTATGAATCTTTTAATGCACAAATTCTGATGATTATATTTTTTAGTGGATTTGTTTTGGCCTTTACGATTATCTTGGATCAGAATTGAACAACGGAAAATTCTATTTCGGGACTTGAGTTATAACGGGCACCAGCGTAATGACGGTTCATGGTTATATTCTAATCAACGTTGTTTATCATCATGAGTCACTAAAATTAATTGTCCATATAATCTTTTAATTCCGAAGCAATCAAAGTCCTATTTTGGGCATACGTTTTGATATAGTTTTTGAATAACATTCAATTAGGCCATTATGATGTTGAGATTATTTCACTGATGATACTAAGACAAAGTCATTTACTCGGTTTCTCTAAGTATTGATGTAGGACTTAATTATGATGTTTCTAAGTCCTTTACGAAACCTTTGTTCCCTTAGATTGGTAACTATTTTGTTTTTTAACCATAATTAATTCTCATGTCGTTTTATATTACTGATCCTTACGCTTCCGCTAATATGTACCTAATGATGTTTTGGCCGTAATGATCATGAGATTTCTTTTGAGATTTCTTTTTCTCTAGTAAATTATTCTTGTTTTGGGACTTTTTACAATTCTATTATGTTGAGTTTAAGCTCATGCTCTTGGCTATTTGTTAACCATCGTTGCTTATGGCCATTTGTCATTTGATAAGCTTTTAAATTGGATTATTGAGATCACTAAGTCCCGCGCAATATTTTGCAATGATCATATAAGTTTTTTTGAGACAAACTTAGTTCAATCATCTCTGATCAAAAAGGAACCAACAGGAAGTTTTGGTTAGAGATTTCATGTCTTTGGGCTATGGCACATGTGTACTCATTCGATCCATGTTGATTGTACTATTGTGTCATTCTTATGTCATCCCGCATATATTAAAGTAGTCTCTAACCAATATGGAACTAACGAGAAATCCTAGTTGGAGGCATGATGCTATTTAATGATAATTTATGGTGTATGGGTGTTTTTGACCAACATTGATTATGTTCATGTATCTCTAATGTTGATTGCATAACTCATTGCTTCTAAGTCTTCCAAATGATTAAGTCATTTCTAGCTAAGATGGAACCAACGAGAAATCTTGGTTATGGTCGTTATTGTGGAAATTAGTCGAACATATGGATATATTTTGGCCAACGCTGATTATATTTACCAGGCCCGTGGGCTAACGGCACAGAGCCTCCATATTTTAGGGCCCCCACCTTTTACATCCATTCTTCTACAGATAATGAGCCACGGCCTGCTAGAAAGCCTTCCGTTCCGTCAATCAAGTTGCCGGACTCGCGGATGACGGAGTGGAAGCCGAAGAGACGCGTCGCGCCGCACGACAGAGCGCCGCTGCCACCGTCGAACCTGCAAGATGCACGCCGCCAAGGCTGCAATCGTTGATCGTCTCCGGCACCGGGGGTCCGACTCCGCTGTAGCGCAGCGTGCTACTGTGCAGTTCACCACTCCTGGCCTGGTGACCAAACATCTTAGCGCAAAGAAGGAGACAGTACTGCTGCAGGCATCTATCACATCTTCAGTTCAGAGTTCTTCATTCCTCAAGGCGTTAACATCAGGTACCATATCTCAATTAAACAATTCTAATTCTGAATGACTAAATCCTCTATTCAATGTATTAGTTACATACTAGTTTAATTAATTAATCTCCTTTGGTCGTAGCTGTTTTTCTTGAAACAGAAAAAACAATTTTGTTCACCATGCTTTTACTATCATTTTTAAGTGTTGTATGAAAAATATATTGAAATCATACTTTTACTATCATTTTTATTTCCCTACTGTAGGGCCACAATATTTTGTTTCGCGTCGGGGACACAAAAACATAGGTACGGGCCTGATATTTACTAGTCAATCAACCCGTGCTTTCGCACGGTTAGATCTTAAATGTATTATGCGTAACCGTACAACATATATAGATCTATTTCTATACTTAGGTCTTTATAATATCATATCTTGCTATTTTATATGTATGCTTAATTAATTTAAATAATCTTTGATAGATTGCAAAAATATGTGATTTTTAATATAATTTCGAGGGGTTACTTTCATTATATTATCTGTCATAATAACTAAGGTGAACAATTTAAATATAAGTTAAAGAGGATATTTTGTATTATCCATCAAAATAGCTAATGTGAGCAATTAGGTATAAATTTAGAGTGTTATTTCATATTTTTCTTTTATATTGGCAGAGTGGGTAATTAATATGTAGTTTTAGGGGTTATTTAATATTGTTTTGATAATGGCAAAGGTGGGTAATTACTTAATTAGAAAACAAATCTAATGGCTATTAAGATTTCAACCTGTCAATTGATGATCGGGCATTTTTATTATTGTGAGAATTTTAATGATTTTATTTTTTTCTAGCGCATCTTATGAGGATTGACATGGAAATTTCATAAAGAGTACAAAATATCTGTTTCATGAAAAGGTTTCTAGCGTCTTTAATGGAAAAAGGACAAAAACTGAAGGTAAATTTGAAAATGAAAAAAATCTAAAAAAAAAGACCTTTCATAATGGCAGAGATTTCTGAACTCAAGACATTTCGTAATGGAAGAGGTGGGTAATTACTTAAAAAATAGAGCTAATAAAAAAAATGAGTATATTTGCTTTCGTTGAGAGTTGAAGTCAAGACCTTTCATAATGGCAGAGATGGGTAATTACTTAAAAAAATCTTACTGGTACTAATTGAAGGTTCTAAAAGAAACACTAATTTCAAAGCGCGCTAGAAAAAAAGATAAATCCTAAAAATTCTCACAATAATCAGAAACATCCGACCATCAGTTGTCAGATTGGAATATTAATAGCCATTAGCTCATAATAATCAGAAACATCCGACCATCAATTATCAGATTAGAATATTAATAGCCATTAGATCAGATCTAATCACAATAATCAGAAACATCCGACCATCAATTGTCAGATTGGAATATTAATAGCCATTGACAATTGATGGTCGGATATTTCTGATTATTGTGAGAATTTCTAGAATTTAATTTTTTTTCTAGCGTGCTTTAAAATCAGTGTTTGTTTTAAAACCTTCAATTAGTACTAGTAAGATGTGTCCTTAAGAAACATGTTATTCCCTTAGAAACCATACGTCTGATGGAACGTCATCGCTTACCATGCTAACTAACGAATCCAGCTCTCTGCTGCTCAGTCCTCTTTTGAATGACATAAAGTTTGGAGGGTGGTCGTTTTCTTTTGGGCAACGCAATACAGGACAATTATTTTTGTTATTATTATCGTTACTATTATTATACCATTATTTGCCCTATATTGTTCATCGTATATCCCTTGTATTATTATTATGAATTCAACCTTAAGTTTTATTGGTTGTTTATTTTTGTACCCTATGAGAGAGTAGAGTTATTAAATATTCCTGAGGTTCATGAATTATGATTATTGCACAACTTGGTTATTAGTTTCCAATTGTAAAGTTCTCTTTTAACATTAGGACATTGATAAGTATTCAATGGACTTCTTATATGTCAGTATCTTTTGGGATTAAAACTAAGAAAATGTCTCTTACGATTATGCCGCTTGGGTTCTGGGGGTGTAATCTCCTAATTCGTTATGTTTTTATTAGCAGGCATCGAAAGTTCATTGGTTATGCTTTAAGAGCTAAGACATGAATACTATTGAAGCTTTTGAGTTCTCATTATGAATAAGTGAACGATGATTAAACTTATAGAAATGTGCAGTCTTATGTTGGCAAAAGATAACACTAAGACACTTATTTTGTTCTCTGCCAACACTACCTCATGGATAGAAATTTATTGGTTTGGAGTCCTAGAGTCATCAACTATGCAAGGACATAATGATAAGCCTAAGCTATTGGAAGTTTTGTCCAATGGCATAAAGTTATGCTTTTCGTCTTTTTTTTTGCAATAATTTAATTATGCTCAATAACTGTATTGTTAACTCCACAGCATTCGCTTCCAAACTAGTTTCTTATGAGAGTTCATCGAATTGTGGAACTAACGTATTGACCACATTTCGAGGGGGAGAATTGAGCGTCTCATTAATTTTCCCATGAAGTCAAGTTTAATACTCTATGAACATAAGTTTACTCTATTACTTAAACTCTTGGTGAACATCGGATCTTGTTAGCCAAACTTTTTATGGATGGAGATATTAGTCGGCATCACCCAAAGTCAGTGTCAATTAGCCTTATGCTATGAAAGGTGCCGAAATCTTAGTTCAGTTACCATCCTGTTTAGAAGGGTATTACTATTCACTATTATTGAATGTACCACTTAGTCAAATTTTAGTCAATGCTCTTAAGGCAAATAAATATTTCTTGCCTGCAGTGCTTATTTTAACACATTAATGAGAGCCTCACATACTCAGTCTCATCATCATGATATTTTTTTCGTTAGCCCCTTAATGATGTATTTTTGGTACAGCAACATTTTCTAATGGAGTCAAGAAAGTGGGCCGTAATGGGTCCACATCCTTTTCATCATCACATGGCTCCTAAGGAATAAACCAAAGGCAAGATTTGAGTTCACACTCATAATGAAAAAGCTTTAAAATTTCCTGTGATTACTGAGTTAATAGAATAGCACTTGATCCTCATTATTTCATGGATCCTTATGAGCGCACATACAAAATGGTACATAAATTTGGTAAGAAATTATTGTACATAAGCAATAAGGATTTTGTACACAAAACCCGAAGATTAACTTTTTCTTTCGGGGTATTAATATATTGGTGATGTCTATTATGTTCTTTTGGCATTAAGTATTCACCATCTTCTGGTTCATTGTTTAACTCTTAATCATATATTGGTCGAGTATATAAGATATTATGTATAAATGCTCTACTATGATGATTTGCGTTAAGGGCGGTATGTTTGTTGGCTCATTTTGATAAGTATTTTGTTAACCTTTAGTCATTATGTGCCCTTAATATCGGGATATTTGGCATATTTCAATCCAGGATGGACCACTGGAAAATTACTAAGTAAAGTTGTGTTATATGCATAGCTTTGGTTATAACCTTGTGTTATATATGACACTGATAACTCACATGCTCACATAAGAAATAAGATAACCATCAACCCAAAGGTTATTCAGTCCGCAAGGCGTGTTGATTATTCCACATTAAGTTATATCTTCACCTTTACGGGGGAGCCGTTGTGAAATGGCTCCAATCAATCTCTTAAGATATTGTGATAAGCTGTGGGTCTGTGAAATTCTTTCCACATTAGACAACAATATGATTTAAGAATAAAATTATTTAACTTAGGAGTTCTTATTCCAGACTCATTATGTAAAGTGCAATTTCTCCTCGAGTAACATGCCTAGTGACATTGCAAAACACTTGGCATTGTGAAAGATGGATACATGATCAAAATGATGCTTAACATTAAGCGATGAGTTAAGGTATGAGGATTAAGCATCATACCCATTATTTTTTTATTGGCTCATGTTTTTATGTCCCGCCGGCATAAAAGACATATTGAAGCCTATTTTATTGGGGTGAAATTGAGATCTCAAACTTCTGATTCTGAAAACATATCTTGTTCTCACTTTTATAATAAGTGTACACATAATTTTAAAAGAGAACAAGTTGCACAATAGGACCATAAGTAAACGGGCCATCTCCCATCATGAATAAGTGATTATCCAATCAAAATGGATTGGTATATAGTAGGTACTGTGATGTGCGTGGCATTTTAATGGCTACTGTAAATCCTTATCTCGTATACATTTTTTCCTTCTGAGAAAGGACTTATGTCGTTAGCCCGTCGATTAAGGGGAAGAATGTTGAAATTAATCTCGGCTCTAACTCCTTTGATCGAGAAATCAGGGGCCATGCCCCTGTTTTTCTTTTCCGTGCGCGTGATCGTGGACGCACATGATGACCTTCATTTTTGTCCGGTCCTAGAACGCCCAAGACCATATAAATAGAAGGTCATGGTTGTTGCTAATGATCTTATCAACTACACGATAACCACCCTTCTAACAACCCTTGCGATCGGGATGGTCTTTGGTCCACAGCCTGAAGAACCGAGAGCCACCGCCGTCCTCTCACGGCGACATGCAGGGCCCTACTCCCCGAGGTGAGCCGAAGGGTATCGTCAAGATCATCAAGATCACTGCTTGATTAGTTCTTCACCAAAGACACGACTGTTATTGCAAGGTGAAACTGTACCTATTCCTTGCAAGGTGAAATCGCTGATGGTCAAGTGAGCTTCCCAAGCGGATGTTTTGATCCTCGGTTCGCCGGAGAAGCACATGGACGCCGGCTTCATCATCCCCTTCAAGCCTCCAGTTTAGTGAGGCCATCCCACCCCGATCCCAAGCACTTGTGGCGCCTCCCGAGGCCACCTCTGACGGTAAGTTTCTCGCCGGTCTTGGGAACTACAACATCCTCTCCCGGTGCGTGCTCCACGTGCCCCGACGCGTGTGCATGCTGGGTTTAGATGTTGTTGACCATTTGTAAAGCCCTCATAAAAGAACTGGATGGTTAAAAACTTTCTTCCTGGTTTTGCCATTAACAGACTCACAAACAAGCATACACTGCCATATAAAGCTGCACAAAACTTTCAAAGGGACCAAGCTCAAACATGGCTCCTCTGAATCCAAGGTTGGTAGTGCCCATTGATGTGAAGAAGCAGCCATGGGAGCAAGAGTTCCCTCTCCATAACCGCTGGCATCCAGACATACCACCTGTGGCCGATGTAACTGAAGGGGAACTGTTCCGTGTTGAGATGGTCGATTGGAGTGGAGGGAAGGTTAAGGATAATAACTCTGCAGATGATATCAAATTCATGGCTGGAGGGATTGTAAGTTTATTTGTACTGTATTTTTCTTCTCCTGGAGATGTCTTTTGTTTTTCCCCCCTTCTGTTGCATTGCTTTCTTCATGATCCAAACCGACTACATGTCTACATATATTCCACAGGCTCATTATCTTAGTGGGCCACTAAGGATAGTCGATTCTGAAGGGGTGCTGGCTTCACCTGGTGATCTTCTAGCGGTAGAGATCTGCAACCTTGGACCACTCCCTGGCGATGAGTGGGGTTATACTGCGATACATGAAAGGGAGAACGGAGGTGGATTCTTAACTGACCACTTCCCTAGAGCAAGAAAAGCCATTTGGTATTTCGAAGGAATTTATGCGTACTCCCCTCAGATTCCAGGTACAACAAACGTATGGGAATGAAGATTTCCGGTTTTGGATCCTTCAATGATTCATTCTGTGTACACCAGGTGTTCGTTTCCCAGGATTAACCCATCCTGGTCTAGTGGGAACTGCACCATCAGTTGATCTCCTTAACATATGGAACGAAAGGGAAAGAAGATTGTCTGAGACAAGCGAAGAGACTAATAAACTGTGTGAAGTGTTGCACCAGAGACCCTTGGCTACTTTACCTACCCCTGAGAACTGCTTACTGGGGAAGGCATGATCATTTTTCTCACCTTAATGCCTAGGTTAAAATGGGAAATTGTTTGCATCATGGCCTAGCTTAATAACTGAAAGAAGGATTTGCGACCACGTGTTACCATCTTTAAATTTCATTTTGGGAATGGCATAGAAGCACATATATACAGTTAATCTTTTTTTATATTTCCTACAACACCAGTAAAAAATTCTATACGCAGATATTAAGCTAGCAGATCCCAAGTATATCTTTCTACCTGTTTGGTTGAAGTGCCATGTTCATAATGAATACAGTGTGATGCAGATCGAAGAAGGGAGTGCTGAATGGCACATAATTGCGAATGAAGCAGCCAGAACTATTCCTGGAAGGGAGAATGGCGGGAATTGTGACATAAAGAATCTAGGCAGAGGTTCCAAAGTTTATCTACCAGTATTTGTTGAAGGTGCAAATCTTAGCATGGGTGATATGCACTTCTCCCAGGGCGATGGCGAGATTTCATTGTGTGGAGCAATCGAAATGAGTGGATTCCTTGAGCTCAAGTAATAAATTTTGTTCTTATTCACGATTCATGGAATTGCTTAGTTTATACTTCTATCCTATTCCTATCAATAAGTTAAGCACACCATAACGATCTATGGTTCATATATTATTATCACAGTGCATTGTTTGTTGGTATCTAACTCACTATATTTTAGTGTACTTAGCGTAATCTGTTATTTCTGAACCACACAGACAGTGCGTGTCAAATTTGTTGGTTCTTATGAATGTGTCAATCAATTAAGTAAATAAAATGTGCCTACATAAAATTCACCTTCCCTCTCGTGGTCTGTATAGGTGTGAGATCATAAGAGGCGGGATGAAGGAATACTTAGCCCCAGTTGGTCCAACACCACTTCATGTGAGTCCTATCTTTGAGATAGGTCCCGTCGAGCCACGTTTTTCAGAGTGGTTGGTGTTTGAGGGTATCGGTGTGGATGAGTATGGGAAGCAACATTTTCTTGATGCATCAGTTGCCTACAAACGTGCGGTACTGAATGCCATTGAGTACCTTTCCAGATTTGGGTACTCCAAGGAGCAGTAGGCAGTAGGGAAGCTAATTATTATCTTCTATGTACCATGTATGCTGAATATTATCTTAACATTGCGGGATATATTACAGGTGTATCTCTTACTATCATGCTGTCCATGTGAGGGTAGGATATCTGGAATAGTAGACGCACCTAATGCAGTGGCAACTCTTGCCATCCCTACAGCAATATTTGACCAGGTTTGCCTTCAGAAACCAACACAATGTCCTTGGTCCTTTTCAGCATATGCATTGAATCTGTTGCTGTTCCTTTTCCGCTGTTCATTATCAGATTATTACATAATTAAATAGATCTTGACTCATTACCTTGGTCTGATTTAGAATCTAAGTATCTGAGATCAGCTCCTGGTACTCTATTATTTGGAAAAATCAAAATATAACTACTGTGATGTCAGTTATTTATGAGTACTGAAGTAGGCTCTACGAATCACAATTCACAACAGGTCAATGCCGCTGCTGATAGGATTAGGTAATGTAATACTAGAACGGTATATTGTATATACATCTGGGCAGATGATACGAGCCAAATTACTTCTTGTGGTGTGTGCTGGGCCTTGGTCAATGGTTCAGTAAGAGTAGATTTATATCACTTCTCCATTTTGTTGAAAGTAGATTATGTGAGTAAGCCTGATCACATTTGGTGGGAAGCGTCACTGAATTATTTCTTATAAAGCAGTCAGGAATACGAGAGACCCAAGTGTTTGAAAATACACTTTTCCCCTGATAGTTATAATTAAGGTCAAACTAGTTGAACTTGTAAATGTTATTTCTAGAATTTTATTTCCTACTTCATAGCAAACTAGTTATAACGGGCAAGTCAAGAGGGTATAGCCTTCCTTCATAAGTACTGTTTTATGTTAATACTTTTGTTTTGAACTTCAGTGCATAACGTTCAACTGCTAACACAGGATATAAAGCCAAAACACTTGAGAGGAAGACCAGGGCCAAAATTGATAAGACTTCCAGATCTCCTGAGTTGCTCAAACAATGGACACCTTCCTGTCACCCAAGACCAAAATGGTCCAAGGGCGTCCTAGCCTCCTAGGGACAGTATATGATCTAGAAATTGGCGCAGTATCCTATTCCCAGTTTCCAAGACTCATGTTATCCGTGGTCTGGAATCCAGAACGTTGATCTTTGAGTTGTGGTAATCATGTATGAGGACAGAGATAACTGAGTGATGCCTTATTTCTGTATTATTACAAAAGGTGCAGTAATTTCACTCTAAAATTTCTTATTTGGGGGCGGTGATCACTCGTCCTGCCTTGGGAACTGGAACTAACAGATGCTGTTTGGACTCCTAAAACGGCCTCAGGTGTCTGAAGGAGTCCTAAAGAAGATGAAGAAATAAGCTCGCCAAAGCATGCTGGTTGTAGCCATCTTACTACCCTTTTGAGCCTCTACGTTAATTCTCAACAGACGCGCTAGAAAAAAATAAATACTAAAAAATCTCACAAAAATCAGAGACATCCAGCCGTTCATCATGTATCTCTAATAATAGTACCCATTAAATCTATTATATTTTCTAAATAATTATCCATCATGCCATTATGAAAGATGAAATAAACACATCCCTAAATTTATATAAAAATTACCCAACATGCCATTATAAAGTACGAATTAAAATACCCCCCTAAATTTGTATTAAAATTACCCGTCATGCCATTATAAAATATAAATTAAATAGCACCCTAAATTTGCAATAAATTGCTCACCATGCCATTATAAAAGATAAATTAAAATAAACTCTAAATCTGCATATAAATTACTCAATATGCCATCATGTAAGATAAATTAAAATAATCTCTAAATTTGTATGCTATCCACAATATCATTATGAAAGATGACTAATGATAAGATTTATATCTTTTAACCCGTGCAAGAGCGTGGGTTGACGGACTAGCGTGGCAAAAGAAAGGTGACAGGTCAGAGAAAATACGAGCGATGGATATTTGATTGAATGTGCATTGTGATTAAGTCAATCTGTACCATGTGGATAATCACGACATTGCTTTCATTACTAGCTAGATCACCAATGATTGGGAACTGATAGCACGAAAACCCCATGACGCGTAAAAGATCTGTAAGACAAAGCAGCTTTGGTGATAGAGCATGTAATTAAGTGGTAAAATGTTTATTTTCTTGTGGAAATTAAAACAATCCAGTTTTAGCTCTCTTTTTATGGGACCCTTTATTATTTCTAAGTTCTACCAGCAATATGCTGAATAGGTATTTGGATTAGTAATACTAGTACGTCAACCCGTGCACAACACGAGCTAGTATAGTTATGAAACATAAATGTTACAAAATTATATAATTTTGAGATGCGCAATTAATTAAAATTATTATTACTTGATATCTCCTATATATTTATACTCTAATAGAAAATCTGTACACATATTTATTTATGCATTGACTATATCTATATAACATATAAAATGCATGCTCTAGTTAATCTTTGTATTTCATAGTGGCATATTAGATACATTATATACAAATTTAGAGATTTATTTTCAATCATACAAATTCAGGGGATATATTCATAAATCATAATTGCTTGGTGGGTAATTTATATGCAAATTTAGAGATAATTACATGGTGGATAATTTCCATGCAAATTTAATAGGTTAGTTATTTTAAATCATCTTTTATAGTGGCATCGTGAACAATTTCTATTCAAATTTAGTGGGTTATTTTAATTAATATTTTATAATGACATGTGAGTATTTCTATGCAAATTTAGGTGTTATTTTAATTTATCTTTCATAATGATATGATGGATAATTTCCATGCAAATTTAATGGGTTAGTTATTGTAATTCAAATTTTATAGTGGCCTGGTGAACAATTCCTATTCAAATTTAGTGGGTTATTTTAATTAACCATTCATAACGACATGTGGGTATTTCTATCCAAATATAGGGGGTTATTTTAATCCATGTTTTTTAATGGTATGGTGGGTAATTTCTATGTAAATTTATGGGGTTATTATAATTCATGTTTCATAATGGCATGGTGGGTAATTTCTATTCAATTTAGGGTTTTTTTTTCAATTTATCTTTTATAATTGCATGGTGGGTAATTTTTTTAGAAAATATAATAGATCTAATGGCTATTATTAGTTGAGTCACCTGATGGATGGTTGTAGGTTTTTTTTTATGAGAAATTCTAGGATTTTTTTTTCTAGCGTATCTGGTGAGAATTAACGTGGAGCCTCCAAAAGGAGCCTCCAATTATGTTAATTACATAGAAAACAGACCTTGTGTCTATTAAGATTTCAGTCTGCATTGGATGATAGGATCTTTTTGATTATTCTAAGAATTTCTATGATTTTATGTTTTATTTAGCGCATCTTGTGAAGATTAATACGGAGGATCCAAATGGAGTCTTCAATTAGTAATAGCAAGATTAAGTACAAAATATCTGTTTCATAGAAAATTTTCTAGCATCTTTATGGAAAAAGTTGCAAATAGTGTAAATTTGTAAATAGAAATGTTTGACGAAAAAAATTGAGAGTAAATTTGAAATTGAGAAAAATTTGTCAAAAAAAAAGAATTTTTCTTTCGTTGAGAGTTTAACTTAAAACCATTTATAATGACAGATGTCGGTAATTACTTAGAAAATAAATTAAAAATAGAAAAAACTGCCAAAAATAAAGAAAATTGCTTTCGTAGATAGTTGAACTCAAAACCTTTTATAATAACAGAGGTGGCTAATTACTTAGAAAATAAATTAAAAATAGTAAAAATCTGCAAAAAGAGAAGAAATTTGCTTTCGTTGAGAGCTGAACTCAAAACCTTTCATAATGTTAGATGTGAGTGGCATGGTGGGCAATTTTTTAGAAAAATATAATAGATCTAATGACTATTATTACTTGAGTCACCTGATGGATGGCTAGATGTTTCTTTTTTTTTGAGAATTTCTAGGATTTTTTTTATTTTTCTGGTGCATCTGGTGAGGATTAACGTGGAGCCTACAGAAAAAGCCTCCAATTAGTAACAATAAAATTGTGTTAAACGTATTTCTTACTCACTGGTAAAATTTTGTACTCCCAATGTTGGCTCAAGAGGAGTAACAAACTATATACTGTTACTAAAGTCATACAACATTACCGACAACAAAGGAAACGCCAACGTGGCTTGCTGCATTGTTGCTACTGAATTCTGCTTCTTGGAACAAATATAGAATTCCTAGCTACCTGCCGATTTTCTTCAAAAGAAGCCACCTGTCCCTATTTCTTTGGTCTTCGCAGGGCAGGAAGCGAAACTTCGTTTGTTGACATCGACATTCAGGTGACGCTGGATACTGCCAAACGACAGAGTGTTGCATGCTGCAGACGGTGGAAAACACAATGAATAAGACAAGCCAAGTTGGTTGGTAGTAGATACTGCTATACAGTGCTACTCGAACAAGAAAAATATCTCACCTTCCAGCATTGGACAATCTCGGCTCTCGAAGCAATCCCACAGTCCAAAGACACGACTGTTTTTTTTAAAACTCACAATCATCACAGCTTTATACCTCACTGTAATCAATGAGATCATCGGGCATCAAGTCGGATACAAAAGACGGAAGAGGGTCACTCCAAACACTAGAGTGGACTCATGACGTAAGGTGAAATCGCTTGTAGTCAAGTGAGCTTCCCAAGCGGGTGTTTTGATCCACGGTTCGCCGGAGAAAGCACCTTGACGCCGGCTTCAGCAACACCTTCAAGCCTCCAGTTAGTGAGGGCGTGAGGCCATCCCACCCGTCCCAAGCACTTGTGGCGCCTGCTTGCGACCCGTGTGCGTGTCTCATAAAAAGCATACACTGCAGTATAAGCTTCACAAAGCTTTCAAAGGGACCAAGCTCAAACATGGCTCCTCTGACTCCAAGATTGGTGGTGCCCATTGACGTGAAGAAGCAGCCATGGGAGCAAGAGCTCCCTCTCCATAACCGCTGGCATCCAGATATCCCTCCTGTTGCCGATGTAACAGAAGGGGAACTGTTCCGTGTTGAGATGGTCGATTGGAGTGGTGGGAAGGTTAAGGATGATAACTCTGCAGATGATATCAAATTCATGGCTGGAGGGATTGTAAGTTTGTACTGTATTTTTCTTCTCTTGGAGATGTCTTTTGTTTTTTTCCCCTTCTGTTCCATTACTTTCTTCATGAGCCAAACTGACTACAGAGATATTCCACAGGCTCATTATCTTAGCGGGCCACTAAGAATAATCGATTCTGAGGGGGTTCCAGCTTCACCTGGTGATCTTCTAGCGGTAGAAATCTGCAACCTTGGACCACTCCCTGGCGATGAGTGGGGCTATACAGCAATATTTGAAAGGGAGAACGGAGGTGGATTCTTAACTGAGCACTTCCCAAGAGCAAGAAAAGCCATTTGGTATTTTGAAGGAATTTATGCATACTCCCCTCAGATTCCAGGTATTGTATTTTTTTTGTTAACGGGAATGAAGCTTTCCGGTTTTGGATTCTTCAATAATTTGTTCTGTGTACACCAGGTGTTCGTTTCCCAGGATTAACCCATCCTGGTCTAGTGGGAACTGCACCATCAGTTGAGCTTCTTAATATATGGAACGAAAGGGAAAAAAGATTGTCTGAGACGAGCGAAGAGACTATTAAACTGTGTGAAGTTTTACACCAGAGGCCCCTGGCTACTTTACCAACCCCTGAGAACTGCTTACTGGGGAAGGCATGATCATTTTCTCACCTTAATACCTAGGTTTAAATGGGAAATTATTTGCGTCATTACCTACAGCAAACTGAAAGAAGGATTTGCAACCACAAGTTACCATCTTTTAAATTTCATTTTGGGAAGGGCATAGAAGCACATCTCTACAGTTAATACCTTTTATATTTCCTACAACACAAGTTAAAAAAAATCTATATGCAGATATTAAGCTAGCAGATCCAAGTATATCTTTGTACCTGTTTGGTTAAGTGTCACGTTCATAATGAATACAGTGTGATGCAGATCCAAGAAGGGAGTGCTGAATGGCACAGAATTGCGAATGAAGCAGCCAGAACTATTCCTGGAAGGGAGAATGGCGGGAATTGTGACATAAAGAATCTAGGCAGAGGTTCAAAAGTTTATCTACCAGTTTTTGTTGAAGGTGCAAATCTTAGCATGGGTGATATGCACTTCTCCCAGGGCGATGGCGAGATTTCATTGTGCGGAGCAATTGAAATGAGTGGATTCCTTGAGCTCAAGTAATACGTTTTCTTCTCACAATATGTTCTATATAAATAAGTGAATTTATATGATTAAAAAGGTCTATTGTGAGATTGGAATTGCTTTAGTATATGCTTCTATCCTACCAACATAACAAGCCAAGCACAACTTAATGATTTATGGTTCATATATTATGGCATACTGCATTGTTTGTTGGTACCAAACTTATTTCCGAGTGTACGTAGTGTAAGTTGTAACCAATTATATTTCTGAACCGCACAACCAGTGCATATCAACACTGCGCGCTGGTCCTTATGAATGTCTCAGTTGGATAAACAAAATCTGTAATATTCAGCTTTTATTTCTTGCTTCTTAAAAATTCTCTATTGCGGCCTGTATAGGTGTGAGATCATAAGAGGCGGGATGAAGGAATACTTAACGCCAGTTGGTCCAACACCACTTCATGTGAGTCCTATCTTTGAGATCGGTCCTGTGGAGCCACGTTTCTCAGAGTGGTTGGTGTTTGAGGGCATCAGTGTGGATGAGCATGGGAGGCAGCATTTTCTTGATGCATCAGTTGCCTACAAACGTGCAGTTCTTAATGCCATTGAGTACCTTTCCAGATTTGGGTACTCCAAGGAACAGGTGGGCAGTAAACTACCAACTTTCAGTATCTTCAAGCATCATGCATGCTGAATAGTATGTTCAGATTTTAGCATTGATGATTTTTTTACAGGTATATGTTTTATTATCATGCTGCCCATGCGAGGGTAGGATATCTGGAATAGTAGACTCCCCGAATGCAATGACGACTATTGCCATCCCTACAGCAATATTCGATCAGGTCTGCTGCCAACAGCCCAGCCCAACACAACTTTCTTTCGTCTTTTTTTAAATGTTATATGCGCTGTATTTTTATTTGTTGCTCAATGTCCATTAATAGAAAAGTTAGACAAAAGCTAGAAGCCATTCGTGAGCTCTTCCCCAATTCGAATTGGGTCGAGGATTCACCCGGTGTGGTGTAGGACTATAGATGGGTCATCGTAGTCAGGTCGCCAATCTTTGATGTAATTTAAGGTTTTAGGATTCTGGGAGTGTGTGTCTCTGGTAAGCCACGGCTTGCTGTTTGTTCTTTGTTCTCTCTTCCTCTTAATGAAAAACGTGTGTGTCACACGTTCGCAAAAAAATAAAATAAAAATGGAACTGATCCTATAGACAACGTTCCTATAGACACATACAAAGGACCTAGAAACATCTCTTATTGTCAAGCTTTTAGCCATCGGTGGTGAAACCACTGAAAAGAAAGAAGCCATAGTTTCTGAAGTTGTGTGATGGTTTCATTTTAAATCTTCAGTGCATAATATTTCAGCTGTTAACACAGGATATAAAGCCAAAACGCTTGAACGGGAGACCGCTTTCAGGACCAAGACTGAGAAGGCTTCCAGATCTTCTGAGCTGCTCAGGCGATGGACGGCTTCCTACCACTCCAAACTGAAGTGGTACAAGAGGGCCCTAGTTTATGTAGAAGTCATATCCATCTACCTGCGGTTGTGTATATAAATAACCGTTTCTTAATTGTCACTTACGTATCCAAGAATTATCTAGGCCCTGGAGCCCTGGAATGATGAACTCATCAAAGATCTTTGATTTACCTAGCAAGGTTATATTATGGCTGTGGTTGATTCTAAGTGTCGTAAATTCTCTCATATCTTTTTTTGCTGTTGTTATTAGTCTGTTCTAGACTGTTGTGTTGGAAAACTTCTTAAGGTCCATCGGTATTTTCACGGCATGACTGGTAGTTTGGCACTCATATCTACTAGTAATTTCCTCTTAAATACTTGTTACTCATCTTCATATCTGGTAATTGTTTGCACGAGTAACTTCCCCTCTAAAATTGCTTTTAAAGTGCTTCGTAACTTCAGTGGCAGTCAATTTATATAGGCGATCACAACTTCGAAGGATACAATGAGGAAGGCATGCTTTTTTTTTTTTTTTTTTGAATCGTCCTAACCTACCATAAAATCTCTAGGATGATTAAAGTTCAACATACATCAAAATAAGTTGCCAATACACAAAACTAGTCTAAAACATATACGTATCAAAACATAGACACATGCAAAGATAAGCATATACTCGAGAAAGGCCTGTTATGATATTGGGCCAAGAATGGCGCGCTGTCACGTTCGTCTTACAATTACAAACATTCGTCATTTCCAGTCAAGAAATGACATCACGCACAAGTATGTAACTACTAGCATGCAGCGGGCGGGCATCAGGAGCAGAGCAGGAGTCGTGGCTGCTGACTGGTGACTAATTCACTCCTCTACCATGCTCATGCCCATGCACGCGATCGAGGGGGGCTGACTGAAAAACACACACACACTATAGAAGCAGAAGCAGAAGCAGAAGCAGTAGTGCTAGTGCGCTAGCTAGCAGACTAGCTATAGGGCCGGCCCAGCTCAATCCATGTGGGCCATGAGATGGATGGATCGAGAGAGGGATGATGTGAAGCCAAGGAAGGAACTACTCCTGGGCCCTCACTCACTTCTTGTGCGGGCTGTAGGTGGGGCAGGCCGGGCTCAAGTGCTTGGACACCACCCTGGAGTTGAGCAGCTCGATGATTGGGCCGAAGGAGACGCACCTCGGCGCCTTGTACTGGTTGATGGAGGCGCCGCGCGAGATGGCGTAGTCCATCACCTCCTCGAAGGTCCCCCCGCGCACCACGCGGATCTCCAGCGGCCCGATGGCGTCCCCGTTGCGGCCCTGCCGGTACACGGCGTTGAGCGCCTCCTCCATCTCCAGGCAGCAGCGCTCGAAGACATCGGCGCCGGGCCACGCGCCGCCCTCCCGCACCATCAGCTCCCAGTACACCACGTAGTGGCCCGGGATGGTGGTGGCGTCCGCCTGGCTGGTGTACTCCACGATGCCCGCGTCGTAGGGCGCCAGCAGCGCGGACGCGCGCTCCACGGCCGCCTGCAGCTCCGCCTCGTCCGTCTTGTCGGAGTCGACGCTGAGGAGCACGTTCCGGCGGCGCACGAACCGGAACTGCGGCGCCGCGTTGTGGAACCCGGTGACGTGCAGGATGTCGCCGACGCGGTAGCGGCAGAGCCCCGCGTAGGTGGTGATCACCAGCTCGTACTCCTTCCCCACCTCGGCGTCCGCCAGCTCCACCAGCCGCGGCGGCGGGTCGTCCTTGCACAGCGGCTTCGCGTCCGGGTCGTGCGGCAGCAGCTCGAAGTAGCCCATGTTGGGCATGATGGTGTAGGACACCTCCGACGGGTCGCACATGGGACGGAGGTTGAGCCCGAAGTAGCACTCGGACGACGCGTACATGGTGCACGCCATGGGAAGGCCGCCGCTGTAGTACTTGAGCGTCGGGATGTACTGCGCCATGGCGCCCGTCACGATCACGTCCAGGTACTTGGTGTTGGGCCACACCCGGGTGATGATGCCCTCCCAGTTCTCCCCGCCGCACTCGGCCTCCACGAAGTCTGCCAGCTCCGCGTCCGGCGCCACCAGCACCTCGCCCACGGTCTCGCGGATGGACGGCTCCGTCACCCTGGCGCTCAGGGCGCCCGTGCGGATGTCGTGCGCCAGCTCCTTCCAGTGGAGCTGCAGGAAGCGGATGGCGCGGAGGAGGCCGGACGCGAACACGGCGCCCACGCGGAGCACCTCGGTGCGGGCCAGCAGGCCGCACAGCATCTGCGAGTACATGGACTGGAACGAGTCGGTGCAGAGGATGGCGGCGGTGGGGCTCGTGTACACGTTGTACGGATCGTACGGGCGGTGCCTGAAGATGTCGCTCTTGTAGTAGCTCGTCAGCACCGGGCGCGCCGGGAGACCGCCGGGCGTCGTCGTCTCCGACTTGATGAACAGGAAGTAGAGGCCCTTCCCCTTGTCCAGACCAGGCACGTACCTGATGACGACACATGCATGCATGAGGACAATAAACATATACTGTACTTGATTTTTTTTTTAGGGTCTAGACATCTAATTTGGAATGTGGATTTCCACACAACTGTCAGTGATGAAATTCAGTCAGATAACATGACACCTTTTCCAAAAAAAAATCAAGAGAAGAGCTTTATATATGCTGGTATGTATGGAAGTGACACTAGTATATAGTATATGTAGCTAGTGTGAACTTAAACGGATATAAATAGTCTCGTGATCTCGTCACTCTTTCCGCCAGGGCATATATATATGTTTTTTATACTATACTGTGGCAAGTACAATCAACAAACTCTATCCATCACACCACCTACCCGTACATACGTGTGCTTAGCTAACTCATGCGAGTTGATTGGCTCCAAATCTTCCACTGGGCATATATTTCAGCGCGAGAAGGCACTGCATTTTGTCGCATTGTTTCCAAGGCTACACACTCCGTCCTCCAACTTCCCGGGTTACGTATGCAATGGACTTTGAGCTGCCACGGCCTTATTTTAGCAAGGGCAGAGCTGGACGATGTATTCCGCAAATAAGAAAAGGAACCTTGGCGCCTAAAAAGTAGAGAAACGCCCAAGGCATCTCTGGCTTCTAAGATACAAACTCGCATTATTTTAGGCTAAGCTAGCTGCGTCGTCTGAATGATTACAGCAAGTTGCCGGGTCGCTTAGCCTAACCTTCAGCTTCGGGGAGGCCAGGACGGACAGGCTACCGACGGCATGACGACTCACGTACGCATGCATTTCTAGCATTAACTTTTTTTATTTGCAGTGTTGGCCTGGGCTTAATTACCATTCTATGATCGATTGATCGTGAAACATGTATAGAAAGATGCATGTGAACGGACAACATTTTCAGTTAGGCCGTAATTTATAGTAAGATCAGAGACTAGCTTGTTAAGCCCTAATAAAAAATATAGTGCACCCTACCACCAGCTCATCGTCAGCTTGCCGGTCGATTATATTGCAGCCGAACGAAAACGGTTAGCTCGATCGCTTCACCCTATCGCGTCGGCCGGGTCAAAACGGGCAAATCGAAAGCAAGCGGAGTATATATCTAGGGGACGGATCGGAGGACGACGAAGACGACACACCGCTGGATTATATTACTGATGATGACCTGATTAAGGAGTACTAGTACGTATACAAGGAAGAAGAAGCTGGAGGAGGAGCTGAGATGGGTCACCCACAAGTTCATGACGGGCATGAGGAGGCTGTAGAGCATCTGCCGCCTGCTGAGCTCGTCTTCGATCGTCGGCATTAGCTTCCTCTCCCCCGCCGACGTCCCCGAGCTGCACGCATACATTTGAATAAGCAAAAACGTCAGTTTCCAGCACCAACTAACACCCGGCCTGCCGAGCCGATTAATCAACCGTTAATCCACGCGCGGTTGCAGTCGTTGCGCCATTGACCGAACCAAAAGGAATTAAATTAAATTAACTAGCAGATGCATGGATAGATTTGATTTGAAGCCTTGATTGATGGGGTACCCGAACCCGTACCTGGTGAGGAACTCGGTGATGGGGTGGGAGGAGATGATGTTGGAGCGGTCGCCGTTGGCGATGCGCTCGATCTCCGGGCGGAGGTCCTCGTACGTGACCACGGGCACGCAGGCCTTGAACGCCAGCCGGTCCGTGCGGCCCTCCATGCCGTGCCGGCGGAGGTACTCGGCGCCGTTGTTCCGCGCCAGGATCTCCGCGAGCACGCGCACCTGCTCCGCGTCGAAGTTCTTGGTCATCTCCTCGATGAACTCCAGCTTCTCCACGTCGCCCTCGCACGCCGCCACACCCAGCGCCGTCACCCTCCCCGCCGGCGCCGCCTCCATCGTTGCTGTCGCCGTGGGAGCCATGGGAGGAGGGAGCCGGGGCACGGTAGCTTTGGTTGCTGGCTTAGCTTAATTAGCTTCGCTTCGGGCTCGGGGTCGGTCGGGGGATCGATCGCTGGTGGCTGGTGCTGTTTGCCGTTCCTTGCCGGCTTGCAATTCTCTGTGTCTGCCTGTCTGGGCTGGCTGCAGTTTGTGAGGATGGCATTGCAGGGTCGGGTATATATAGCGCGGGACGCCAGCGCAGGGCCCCGGCGCTTCGGGCGCCATGCACGTCGTCGATCGGGGGAGCCCGGCAGCGCGTGGCCCACGCGCGCGTCACTGCCCGAGCCGGGAGGGGGCACGTGGGCCCGCGCTGTCCACCACGTCGGACGGGCGATGGGACTCGCGGCCGGCGCGCCCGGCAGCGGCCATCGGGGCTGACGAGACGCGGACGCGCGCGCGGCTGGTGCTAGGCTTGTGGCTTGTCCCGTGCGCCCGCCGCGCTAGCTACGAAATGGCTGGGTTAATTAGCCGACCGGTCGCCGGATTAAACTAAGCAGGAAGGGGTCGGATCGGATCCCATCGGGTGGGGGAGTTACCCGACACGGGATAGAAAAAATGCGGTGACTGGGGGCGAGGAGGCATGTGTCGACACTCGACACACCACTGTGCAGCACCACCCAGCAGAGGATATATTAAGCTGGCTAGGATAATCCAGGATGGAGAGAGGTGAAAGGGACCCGTGATGGAAAATTGGGTTAATTAGATATGATGTCCCTTCCTACTGTGAACCCACTTGGAGATCGATGATGGAACGGTCGAGGAGCGAGCATTGCTAGCTGCTTCTGCATTGGAGACCCAGGGATTTCCACAGGGAATAATATTTTGACATTTCCAGGACGTTTAGTTGCATACATATCTCTGCATATATGCACACAAAGCACAGCGCACTGAAAAGATTGCGTGATTTACTGTTAAGTACTAGCTAGTGAATTAGCCTACTTGTTGCAAACCATCTGTATCCATTCAGAACATGCTTGCTTGACATACTTTGCTAGCTATTAAATCCAACCAGCCGCAAAGATGCCGCCTTAGCTTTACCTCCCCGGCCAATTAATCGGAATAAGGACGCGGGCGTGTGATATGTACCGATGTTTATAGGTCATAAACGTGTTTCATTGTCGTTTTTATGTTGATTATTAGCTCGCCACAATATAATTAGCAACTCCTCTCAAAAGCGAAAGCATAATTAGCATGCCTTAAAGAATAATAAAGTGGAGGGTTTGTTGGGCCGGTTTGCTACTGCTGGATACGCAGCTTGGATCGCCCTGTTCGCGATTGGAGAAGGGACAAACGTGTTTTCCGTGTCCACCCAGCCGTGCATGGCCCCTACGGGAACGGTGCTGGTTTCCACGGCTGGATTTAGCATGCACGTTAACATCTCTGAGTTGGCGCCTCGTGGAATACATTCCGGGCTGGGTGTTCCTCGCGCTCATGTGTTCGCCGTGACAATCACAAATTAGAGCGTACTACAAGTACATTATAGTACTAGTATTAAGTCTGGCACCGGCTTGGTCTAGTCTAGCTAGTTTTATTCCATGGGTAATAATGGATTCCGGTCCACTAAATTTACCTTCATGTGAGTCACTAAGCACTGATAAAAAAGAAGAGGGAAAAGGTATAGTTCACTCTCCGACAAATATATATAATTAATGGAATCTGTTTAGATAACCCTAAACTAATTTATGTTCAAGTTATCCCCAACTATTTCACTTGGTCCAATCTATTATACCTTATACCTTAACTTTTTTTTTTGAACTGGAAATGGCAAGTGCTCTGCCTTTGCATTAAGTAGGGAGCAAGAAGAGGTACAAATTAGAGGTTACAAAATAAAAAACGGTCCTATGCCAGCATAGGAGCAGAAGTAAAAAACTAGCTAGATTACAGGCGTACAACTGAACGCCATTAAATACAAATTGATATCATGTTGTACAAATTGATATACCTTAAGCTAGAAAAATACATCATTTCCATCCTTGTATCTAATAAGCTGGGCACGTAATCATAAGTTAACTTTACTGAAAAATTATGAAAAACACATGCATATGTATTTTTAACCATAAGTTATATATCATGTCTGTTATCACCACACAAAAATCTAAATTCAAAAATCAACTTGTATGTGTATAAACAAAAGAAAAATAATAGTATCTTGAGGTTAATTTCACTATAGGAAAACCTACCCTGTAGGTACGCTTCATTTATGTAATAGACACGTTTTATTTCGTATCTACATAAATGTTGACACATTTCTTAAAGCGTGCTAGGAGCGTCTTCGCAAGCACTGTAATAAAGATTGTAGAGACGGATTACTATAGCGTATCTATAGTTGAGACATTTCATAGAAACGTTATATACATGTCTATGCATTTTGATACACTTTTATAAATACATTTATACAACGTATCTATTGACGTTGTTACATTTTGTAAAAACGCTTTAATATATGTTTAAAAATAGTAAAAAATATATACTACACGATAATTGAACTCGTGACCTCATATCTCACATAATGCCTCCCCACCACTAGACCACTGTATCGCATGTGAATAGTTAAGTAATGCACTATTTTTATATTTACCATTAACGAATTTCAACTTCGTAATACCGTGTCAAATGACGTCTTTACGTGCCTATAGACACGCTTGTCTGATACGTTTTTTGTGTGTCTCTATGCTATTGACGGATGAAAATATGTCTTAATTCGTGTTATTTTAAGATACTTTTAAGTTGTATCGAGAAACATATTTACATGCATATGCACGTTTGTTTGACACGTTTGATGTTGTGTCTAGATGCTACTGATGGTTAATAGCGTAGCTAACTACGTGTCATGTTAAGATGATTTAAATAACATGATAACAAATGTCATTTCATGTCTTTCGACACTCTAATCGTGTCTAACATCGTGTCAATTTGAGACATTCTAGAAAACGTGTCAAAAAGCATGTTTACGCCTTTTGTGTAGTGACGATTTAGCCATCGTTGCTATCAAAACGTATCTAGAAGGTCTTTTTTCTGTAGCGTTTGGACTAAAAGTTAAAATAGCTACGAAATTCTCAACAACAATTCATGGCTCAATCAATCAGTAAGCTCAGCGTGTGCTGCATGCTTTCTTATTTTCTACGACTAGAGTCTGAATTAATAATCTTGTTCTGATGGAACATTAATTGTCTTTGTTTGAGTGGAACAATCATTTATGTGGATGGAAGAAAAATCTTAGCTGAAACAACTATTTGTTCTTTAAAAGATATAGAATATATCGCCAATACAAAAGTACAAGATCACGTTCTAGATTCTAGAATAAGAAAACAATGTTTCGATGGGTACAACAGGACGCATTATAATTGCATAGACGCATACATGATATATTATTGCCCCCAAAGCCCAAACTATATGTGCTTCTCCGGCTCTCCTTGAGAGATCAGCAGGTCGCTATGCGTAATCCCCTGACAGAGACGTATACGGGCCTCGCGCGGCTTAGGTCAGGAAGCTGGAACCATGCATGCACCTCTTGCGCGGCACCAGGAACCGCATAATAACAGACGGCCGCGCGCGGACTGGAATCGGCAAGGTCGCTCGCCCTGTCGCCGCCGCCGTAGCGCACTAGCGCGAGCGGCGCGCGCGCTGCATTACGCCGCGCCCGTAAGCCCCACGCGGCCACGCGCGGGGCGTGCAGGGCGGCAGCGTGCGTACGCGCGGCGCCGAGCGAGTGATCGAGCGGCCGTAGCTTGACTTGACTTGCTCGCGGGCTCTCCGGTGGCCGCAGCGTGTGGTGGCCGTGCGCGCCGATGATGCCTGCCGGAGCCGTGCGGGGCACTCTGGTCAAGGCGTCAAGAGCGCGGCGGCGACGTCACAACTCACAACACGCTGCCTGCACGCGTAGGCGAGAGCGTTCCAAAACCGCGTGGCATCTTTGCATGCATGCTCTAAATAACCAACCGATATCCGATGATAATGCATGAACACCTGCTTTTGCAAGGAACACAAGGGCCGGTATGGTCGTATATATGGATGCACCCGAGATAGCGTACCTTTCGGCTTTCGCAGGTACGTACATACGCGACGTAGGCAGCTCGTGGCCTCTTGCGGTCTATAGCTCAAAATTTTGAAAGACAAAATTAGTACGACTGCTCCATTGATGATGTAAGGGAACACAATATATGATCCATTGATTGATGAGGAAGGGAAGCATATATATGAGGCGTGCAATATTATAGCATACAAGTGGTTGGTGGTCTGTTCTTTCTTTTTTCCTTCCCTCCACGCATACATCATATATATACATGCACACACTAACAGATAAAAGGAAGAGGTCACTGGATGCTCATTGTATTCTACTCCCTGTTGAGTATAATCATTTCAAGGAAAATAATATAATGTGAAAGAGAAGGAAATGAATAATGCTACTCCTACCCTATAATATACTACCCAATACAGAGTGATGCAGTTGGTATGAATCACTATATGGAATGATATAAGGCCCTATGCTAATTGTTTGTGTTTGTATTTCTTGAGACTAGTTTCACTTAGGAACCAAGTCAAGAAAATTGCTAGTAGCTTGCTAGCTAGTAGTAGCCTAGTACTATATACTATATTGCTAGAGCTAGCTCATCCCCCTATCATTTAGTTCAAAAAACAAACATTGAGTCAATTATACTCTGAAGGTATAGGTGAAATGATATCATATTTTCTCCCGCTCATCAGATGGGTTATTAAAGTCTAAAGATAGAGAGGAAGAGATATAACCAAACTAAAAAAATAAAAGAAAAACCAAATAGGGGTACTGTAATATATACTTTAGATCATGAAAAGACAAGACCAAGATATCTATATGTCTAGATTATTAGGAACAATTAATATAATACACCTGATGAACCGATTGCAATTCCCAATCCCACTGCACCTGATGTCTGTTGGATCGTCCGTGCATGCCGAGTCAACATCTAGAGCATATTCTACAGGCACCTGCTGCCCCTACATCAGCCGAAGCATCTAGCACCTGGACATTTATACATTGCAAATCAATAGTTCATCTCCACCGATCAATCCGTCTCCTGCACCGCGATCCACCAACACAAGTTGATAAAAACTACTAACTTGTTTGTTTGTTTATTTATTTATTTATAAGCATCATGCATGAACATGACGCGCGCTTACGTGACACCACCAAAATTTACGACCCACGGACAGGGGTAGCTAGGTCGCCGCTCCTCTGGCCAGCCACTATTTTATACTCGCGGGAGATCTGAGACAAAGATGCTTTGTTTGCCGGACACAATGCTTGCGAGTTGCGATGGCCAAACGACGAGCCGGTCCGCTGCAATTTGCGCCTAGAATATCTGAATATGCGTGCAGACCGGGGCTGCCTTGTCTGTCTACTATCTTGTTTAACAAGAGTGTGTTAAAATAACTCACCACATTTCCCAATAGAGTGTACAAATTAACACAATGTCAATAACAAGGAGGCATTAATAATCAGGAAAAAGAAAAAACTTCAACTTACAAACATCTAACGGTTAATATTAAATCAAATATTTTATATCAAATACTATTGATAAAAGGGATAAATATCTACACAATCGTTTTTTATTACCATCCACCATTTTACATTAATCCAAATATTTTGTATCAAACACAAACATAGTACGAAATAGCGCGCTATAGTGCCGCTATAGCGTTTCTACAGATTTGACGCTAACACTATTGCAGTACAAAATAGCGCGCTATTGTGCGCTAATAGCGTTTTTGGAAATTCTGTAGCACGCTATTTTGTACATTGAACACAAATAATAACATTTTCAAAAATAAAAATATCTCCATTACCTATCTTTACTAGGGGTGTTACACTAATACATTCACCGAGAGAAAAATAGTTACACATTTGGATTCTATGTACATATAACAACTATGTTAAAGAATAATTATGAATATAACTAATAAAAAAATCTACACCATTGGTTATCGTAACCATCCAAGGATATAAATTAACCGAATGGTTTGTACCAAATAAATACAACTAATAAAAAATCTAAAATTTGATAAAAACAAAACTCTACTTGTGGGTACTCGATCAACAACCGCATTTGGTGAGTAACGGTTTGAACATCGGCCAATTCATAGATGAGCATATTGGTGGTACCAAGAAGCATCACAAGTGTGTTGTTCACTTTGATGCAAAAAGGATAGGCTTGGAGCCCCAAAGGTTGCAGAACCACTTATCTATGACGAACAACCATGCATCATCTTGCTTGCCCTTATTACTGTTTGCTCAATCTGCCGTTCCTATATATATACATGAATTTCCGGGCTATGGGTAATCATATGCATACAGCAGTATACCTCATCAGGATATGTCATTTCGTCAACGGCAGCGGATAGCGCTGCAGTGCGCATGACGTGCTTAGGTCGGAGGAATAATTGCATGCAGTTGGATGAGCAGCAAGGCGTTCGTTGGGTTGGACTAGCTAGCCGATCGAGAGCTGATTAACCTAAGCGACAGAGAGCCCTTTGTTATGTCCTGATTGTTGATTGGTGCCGTGATGTGTCCCATCCCGAAAGCAACCGCGGATCTGATGATCTGACGCGAAGGCTGGAGAGGTGTCAACTCCGATCGATTCCGGCAGAAGGAAAACGGAGTCCCGAGCGAGTCCAAGCAACGGCGCGTCAGATAAGTGCGGTTTGTTTGCGCGACGAGTTCTCGGTCGGCAAGCAAGGGGCAAATGGGGGAACGAACGAAAGGGACGGGGGCCGGCCGGGCGGGCGGGGGGTCGATGGACGGATGGATGGACGAGTGTTAGTCGCCTCGTCGTCGCTGCACTGCTTTCTGGTGGCCGTCAATCAGCTGATGTCTGCACGCACCGATCCATCCAAGAAGACCAGCAGCGCTAGTGCTGCAGTTTGCAGCAGGGTCCTAGTATGTGTCGTCGTCTGATCTGTGATGCTCTACATATACATGTCACATAGATGGATACCTTCTGTAATATATCAGCTCAGCTGCATATGTATATATATACTACTACTTGGTGTTTTTCACGGGTTATATATAGTTCCAATCGATTGTTAGCTGGAGATGATCGATCGATGTAACGGCGTGGTTACTGCTAGCTTAGTGGTTTAGATGGGTAGGCTAGCATTGATTAGGTTATCATCAGAGGCGTTCAATCATGCACGTAGCTTGACTTCGTGTGGGAGCCGTCGACGACGGTCTTACCGTACTACTCCTATTAGCTGGCGGACCAGTCCTACGTGCTGCGTCGTCCTACCCAGCTGCCCCTAATCGAGCATTTTCAGTGACATCATCAGTGAGTTGATTTCAGGGCAGTTGAGCGAGACGGGCGCGCGCTGCAAAAGCTCAAGCGTGTGTGAGTGCGCTTTCGGTGAGATCAAAGCTTTTCGGAAGTCGCGCGCGTGGTTGAGACTTGAGAGGAAGATTAACTTGTTTTGGGCACGAGAGCTTTATCGCTTTCTCTACTGATGACCAGCTGGCATGAGTATGCGCCGATACTCCCGGTAGCACTGCACTCTCGGCTATATAGGCCGATTATATGCGTCCAAGACCACCAGTTTTTACCGTCGGATACGACTAGGGACGAGGACAGCATGCATGTCTATTATTATTTGGGTGGAGTTGGAATAATGTTTCATGAAAGAACGACATGATGGTAATGTCCTGATGGTGACTCGATCTCTGCAATAATAATTATGTTATGTGTGTATACACTTTATTTATAGATAGACAGGGCAAAATCAAAACGCATACTGTACTATATTATCGGCTGTTTTGGTCGTCATTGGCTTATCGCTTTTGCTTGACTTCAGTTATCTGCAGGAGGCTTCAATTTGATTCGCAGTGTGGTACGTGGTTACTTGTACCCATCGACCTCGTCTCAGCTAGTGCAAAAAACGTACTACTACACAGCAGGGCGAATCTACACACACCGGCCCTCAGCCCCCCTAGGCCCTAGCTACATTCGAGGGCGCGTTAACAAAGAGAAAATAATGCTGGATTATATGTCGGGCGACACTCCTGATTCTCGTGCCCTAAAATATACACACACCCCAACCCCAGTCCATTCTCCGCCGACGCGCGACTGCGCCAGCATGTATAGCCTGGAGTAGATAAAGTCCACGTCGTCCCCGGCGCCGCGCGACCCATAGACGACCACAGCTACTCGCTACTGTGTAGTGTTGGGGCTGCATGCGAACCGATCGAATCCAACACGCCCACGACACGAGGAAAAAAAGAGGACGACCGCGCGCATCAAGCACCGCCCCGCCCGTCCATCCCGCGCAGGCATCCAGCTGCCAGCCCGACGACGAGCCGCGCCCGGTTCGGCGCGCCCAGTCTCCAACGCGCGCGCACCGCGCTGCCTGCCTGCTCCGCGCGCCGAACGTAGCGACGCGCCTACACACGGCTACGGCACCTAGCGGCATGGGCTATGGCACGCTGAACGACCGACCGACCGACCGACCGACCGATCGGTCACCGACTCACCGTGCCGCCGCCGACGGCACGATCGATCCCTCTGGTCTCTTATTCTGTTCACGTGACCGGCCGTCGTCGTCGTCCTCGTCGCGGCTCGATCGATACCACCTGCTAGTGCTCGATCCCATGTGGAGGCCGGAGACCTGCCGGGCGGCCGTGCGCGCCATCTATCCATCAGAGCCCCGCCCGTGCGCGCCATCCATGGTCCAACTCGATCCCCGCCGGCCCGGCGACCGCGCGTCGCGTGGGTCGCCGTTTCCACCAGCTAGCTAGCAGCAGCAGGCAGCAGGCAGCAGGCAGCAGGCAGCCGCCCGGCAGGCCGGCACCCCTGGAGAGCGACGCCTGGGCCTGGCACGGCCGCACGGGGCGCGCGACGACGCCGACGCGGTCGACCAGCCGCTTCCTCTCCCTGGGGCTGGGGCATCTGCATCTCCGTCGCCGCACTGCACGCTTTGGCGCGAGCGGCGAGTGCGTCGCGATCGCGCCGACCCGTCCAGTGAACACTCGATCGACATGCCGTGCGACGCGAGAGGGGCCAGCGCAGTGAGTCCAACGCAGCACTGTCGCGTTAGGTGTGTAACAGTGGTGACACACCGCGATCCCGGCGTGCATCAGCCCCAGGACTGACCGCACTTCACCGCGCCGTCAAATCCCGCCACTTTTCCAACTCCCTCCCACGGCCAGTGAGGCTTTGCGATCCATCTTTTCGACACGAAAGTTCAGAGTATGCGCCGCACCGGGACGGACACTGATGGCCACGAACTGAACCTGAACCCCCCGACCCCGAGATGCGAGAGCCAGTTGCACGCGTAGGCGGAGCGGGAGGGGACAGCACGGCTCTACGGCCATCCGACCGAGGGACACCGGCGGGATGGCACGGAAACAATGATCCCGTCCGGTACCAGTCAGTTCGTAGCCCTACTTCGCTTTGTGCCCCGCATGTCTGACGAGAGGATTGGCCAGATCAGGCCTACGACTCGCCATTTTCCCGCTTTGTCTGTTTATTTATTAGATTACGCTACAGAAAAGAATTCAGCACTGTGAGCATGCATGCATGAGTCCATGGACTGTTATTCCCAGCAGGAGTCGTTGCTGTCCTAGCGACGACGTAGGACGTACGAGCGGTGTGGTCCGCGGCCGAGCTGCGCCGATCGCCCCACATCCGAGAGCGAGCGAGCGATCCATCACACACACCGATGGACTGGTCCGTGTCACCGGTTCGCTGTCACACGAGGCACATGCTTCAGTAGAGAAACCGAAGTTTGCACGCAGCTGAATCCTGACAGGTACTGTTAGTTAGTTATCCGCCGCGTACGTGCTCATCAGGTGCCCCACCAGAAAATCGCGTATGACGCCCTCGCAGATCTTCTCCAGATATATATTCGCATTAAGCAGGCGCCTTTTATTAAGGACTCGGGGGCCTCACAGTCACAGAACGGTCTTTTTATGCTGGATTGTGAGGCTACTCGAACAGACTTGTTTGTTCAATGCCTGGTACGTACAGTACGTGCAGCTAGCAGTAGGTGGTAGCTGCCCGAGGCAGGATTTCAGCTTCGTGTTCTGGTTCAGGCCTCTCTGCAGTGCTGCGTGGCTGTGCTCTGACCCAGACGGCGAGACGCGAGTTTCTGCTGAATTCCAGGCTCGATTCCTGTTTGCGGAACTCTGCTTTTATCTTGCCAACTGGCCAGGGAACCGTGCGTTGATTATCCAAAATTGACCCAAATTCTTCTTCCATCTGTGCCCTGAGCTCGAGACAGTCTCTGCGCACGGATTGACCGTGCTGCGTTCGCCGTGTCAAACGTCCACAAATCTGCAGCAAAATCAGCGCCAATGATTTGTCTAGGACCGGGCGGGGGATGGTGGATCAGGCACGGCGGCTTATCCGCTCACAGAATTGCCAGAGATTTAATTAAATCGAATCAAACAAGTAATGAGACTATGAATAACAAATTAATTAATGGTGAAGGCCAAGCGGCTGTTTCGACTGATCCAAAACCGCCGGCGGCGCACCTGCCGATCGTCTACACTACACCGCACGGTCACCCATCGAATCTATTTGTCGTGAAACGGTGGGCTTCTCTTCAGGCGGCGTCACGGTCACGGCCCTCTCTGTTGGTGAACACAGGCACACAGCTGCCGCAAGAGGAATTTTAGCTTCATGATTCGGCGTTCAATGCAAGGCTGTGTGGCTGCTAGCACTCGGGAGATAATTCTGCGCACGAGCTGTCTCAAATCGACAGAAGCTTGATTTGTGACCTTCAATCACAGTATCTGTCCATCAGCACGGAACTACAATACCTGTCAAAAGAGTCGACGCATGGCGGCGTATCTTTCCAGGAAATTGCCGGCAAAAAGACCAAACGATCAGCAGCGGAACTAATAATAACATTTCAAGCAGCTGGTCCAAAAACCGCCGGGTAGCTCGGCGCCTGCCTGCCGCGTCTGGACCGCACGCTTGCCGATCGAATCAAGCTGTCGTAAACCGGCCGACTTCTTCAGCTTGAAGCCAGCCACCTCCAGCGTGGCCTATCTCAAATCTCCTACTGGTGGGGTAAACGACACGGCTCCCAAACGAAAAACACGCAGTACTCTGTACGATCCGATCGCTGACTTCCGTTCCATGTGCCCCTGACCTGTCTTGTCTTGGTCGCGAAATTTCTCTCGCTCAAAGCCACGGCGAGCTGTCTGTCAGCTGTGCTGACTTTGCACGGAGGAGCAACCAGTTGGTCTCTGTCGCCGGCGGCGACGTGCTGTGCCCACTGCTCACCGCTGTTCCCGCATGAGGGGCTCTCGACGTCACAAGTGGCAGAGCCCGGTCCAGTTTTCCTTTGCGCGGTTGCGTCTCTTGTTCTGAAAACCCGCTTCTACTCGCTGTGTTTGCCATCTCAAAATCTCCCTTCTCTTCTTCACGAACTTAAGAGTCTCGGAACTAAAGTTACCGATCCCCATAGGATTATTCCCTCTGTGAGCCTAACTCGCTGGGCGCATGCTCACCACGTAGCGATCAGCACGTAATAATTTCCTCACGCCATCCCTCGTGGAAAACAGGCACCGGAACGCCAACGCTCATCCGCAATTTCCTCACGCCATCCCCCGGCGAGACGAGCACCAGAAACAGCAATGCTCATCCGTTACGGTGCGTGCCACAAGAGAGAGGAGTCCTACACGGAGCAAACGTTCCAAACTGGTACGCGGGCTGCAACCAGACACCCCAAGTGTTAACATCACGGTAAGCATATCAGGAACATGAATACGCCAGCAGCCCAGCACACAAGTGAGCTTGACCGTCTGGAGAAAAACGATGGACCCGGGGGCGCGTAGCATCAATGCATCATTATCCTCAGATCGAATCGGTTCGATCTTGACGGATTACCTGATTCCTCTGGATTGGCTGATCAAACAAAGGGCTAAATAATGGGGGAAACACTCCAGCTCGCGCAAGTGTTTGACTGCGGGAATTATAGTACAGAACAGGACTAGACAAGTGATTCAGTGGAGAGTCATACTGCATTATTGAGGGTCCCCATTGGGGAATTTCATCAGCTGATAGGGGCTGGGTGATGGGTTAAAACATGATGTTCTCTCGATGCTTTAGCATCGCAGGATGCCTCTTTGCATTTTAGCATCACCTATGACGATTTGACACCGCTCAGCCAAAGCACATCTGCTTGAGGAAGTTAATGGATTGGGAGTTTGATCTATCTGCAGTCTACAAAACTCATGAGACGCCAAGAGAAACACCAGCTAGGAGCACCATTCACATCTTGATGAACTGCGTATGGGAACACCTGCATATTTTTCAACAAAGGGAAATAGAAGTGTTGTCACGACAATACTTCAAAGAATGTGCAAGGCTGAAGAACATTTGGGCAGCAAAAGCACATTAAAGACATGTACATAGCAAAGAGCGCAAACAAACAAGCTCCAAACTCCATACAAATCAGACGTACCAGATGATGGCCCCTTGCTCTTTGGTTCAGTTTAAATGGAACTTAGGTGCCATCTGATTCTTCAGTCTTATCCACAGATCTCAGTTTTCTGTTCATGTTATCAAGATAACCCTGTTCAGAAAACAATAATTGTCAAGTGTCACTAAAGCTGCTTGAGATTTAACTGAATGAACTATATGTATCTTCTGCAATGAATTCAGTTGAAAACAATGGAAACTGTAACAGTAATGAAAAGTCACCCCCAATATTAGGGGTACATACCTGGAGTATGTAAACTGCAGCAAATTTATCTACCATCGTTTTGGCCTCATTCGGATTATTTAGCTTCAGAGGATGCAAGAGGGCTTCTACACACTGTGGAAAGCACAAGAGGACCAAATTATCAATCAAAACACTACTCGCCAAAACTAAAATTAAACAAAACACTCCATCAACTAAAAGCTTCAAAATATAGATGGAAGGAGCAGTACTGTAATGAATCTGATAATCTGCCTAGCATGCTACAACAATGTAATGTAAAATCCCACATTCAGAAGAAAAGTGCATGCACCAACATATTAATTATGTTCCTCATGTCAACAAGAATTTCAGAGAACATAACAGAGTTCACCTTTGAGGTAAAATTTTCATCCCAATATGTGTAGGACATATCATCAAGCTTCCCTGTTTTACTAAGTTCTCCAGCAAGAAGCCTTACTTGGACTGCCTGATTTACAGAAAATGAGAATATTAGAAAAATGTAGTGGAGTGCAACTTTCCAAAAGCAATAGAGCACGGCACCTTACATTTTTACAATGTTGACCATGGAGATTGAATGGATACCCCACAATAAACCCAGCTAGGGAATACTTCAAAACCTATCCCAGTAAACAAAGTTGGCATTAGTGATTACATCTTTTTATGCCAATTAAACTAATTTCAGAAGTGTAGAAGAACACAAACAAGTTCAACAAGCAACAACTGAAAAACTACAGAAAGTCAGTTAAAATGATGATATGTGCATAGAGGTTTGCATTGTTGCAAATAGCTGGCAGTGTCAAACCTAAAATATTCTGGGAAAACAAATGATAAATTAAAATGCTTTAGTAAAAATAAATGCTGGAGTGGTGCACAATCATTCATTATAGCGTGATGTTGTAACATATTGAGTACACAATCTTTTGCTAAGGACCAACTTTTGATATACCCAAAGTTAATATGCTATCAGGAAGTGAACTTCAGCATACCAATGTTTTAAAATCATCTGCCATCAAGTTGATGTTTGTCTTTGTCCGACACAAAACACTGCAAGAATCATTCAACGTAACAACAAATAATGATACATATGTTGCTTTCAAACAAGAAATTGAATGTAAATTATCTTCTGTACTGAAATTTTTACCATTTTCACATTTAACTATAACGAACCAAATTAGATAATAGACAATATCCTGTTAAGCTTGTAATTAAAATATTCAACAACTTCACTTTGTGATAGAAGAGGCAATTAGTGCAAAACTCAAGGTAAACCCAAGGAGGGAAGGAAAAAAAAGTTTAGACTAACACAGACAGCCCATCAGAATATAGTGTGCCATGCTTGGCCCAGCCTTATTGAGCATAGGACAAGCTGGTGAAGGTTGGGTGTAACGGGCCCACAAAGTTTACCACATTTACATTGTACCCGAAAAGTAACAAACTACACACAGACGGATTGTTAACCACTAATGTTCTACTGCAAAAGCTGTGTGTCTATTTCAAGTCCACGTACAGAGATGAGTAGATGTGTGTCCTTTGAATCCAATATGTATGGAAATGAAACGAAATGCAAATAATATTTTTGCAGCCTTCTTTTTACCGAATTAATATGCTAATTTACAGTTTTTCCTTTATACTAACTATACACTTTTAAATAATTGAAGCAAACAACTGATGCTACCCCAACTTGCTTGGGACTACAAGGTTGGTTGTTGTTGAAACAACTGATGCATACCATAAGATGTTTGTTGCATATCCTTTTCCCACCAATTCAGCGATGCAAACTATATCAAAAGAATTGGTACCGCTCCACATCCACTGCTCAATAATTCACACCATTTGTATCAGTTCAAAATGCAGAATACAAATGAAACTCATCACTCCAATCATTGAATACTATCTTAAGTTTTTTTTTTTTTAAAGTATCTTCAGTAAGTTGGCATACGAGCTGGTATGCAATGCAATTTAAGCAGGTCAAAAGTTCGTAGGCTGAATGTAATATAACATTGTTGCACACACATATCCACATACATCCGCATCCTGAGATGCAAAGAGAAATATATGTTGTATTACCTACCACAGTAAGTGCATGTAACATAGCAGCAAACCGAACATCAACCGCAGCAAGAAAATTATACGGTGGGCGCCGACTGTTGGAGGTGCTTACCCCAGAGGCAAAGCGATCCTGTTCTGCTCATCGGAGACTGCCAGCCCTACGTACTTGCTGCCAACGTCGAGCCCGAGCAGCCGAGCCGCCTTCTTCTTCGACCCGCCCTCGAGAACCTTCCGGAATAGGTCCTCCGCTCGCAGCAGCCTCATTGTATACCTCTGGTGGCAGCCGGCGATGAGCTCGGGGCGACGGCCGCGCAGCAACGGCGAGTGCGGACGGCGGCGGCGGCGGCGTGGGGAGGTGGACTTGCAGGCAAGAAAAGGAACAGAGCGGGCTGAACTGCCAAATTTGGACGGCCAAGATTAATAGGAACTGCCAAATTTGGACGGCCAAGATTAATAGGAACAACCATCTGACGGTAGATGGGCAACGGCAAGTACAAAACCCCACCCCCACTATACACAACAGCGCGCCGCTCAGATTCCCGTCCCGGCGTCCCCAGTCCCAAACTCCCCACCCGTCCAGCGCGCGGACCGCAGCTCCATGGCTGAGGAGGCTGCGCAGGAGCAGCGGAGCCCCGACCCGACCCGCTCCGTCCGCTGTATCGTCAAGCTAGGTGCTCTCTTACGCCCTCCGTCACGCCTCCTTTGCTGCTTTCCTTGCGTGCCTGTGTAGCTCTGTACGCCTCCGGCATTGATTGATGTGAGAAGCTACGGTGGGTTGGCGCAGGTGGCGCGGCGATCACGAATAAGGGCGAGCTTGAGAGCATCAACGAAAATAATCTGCGGTCGGCATGCGCGCAGCTTAGGCAGGCCATGTCCGAATCCAACAGCGACGGCGCCCCGGAGAAGGTTCTGGGGATGGACTGGAGCAGGAAGCGCGGTGATTCGGCCGACCCGGCGGTGGACGCGGAGTGGATCACTGGAATGGCTGGGCTGGGGCTCGAGACCAACTTCATCGTCGTGCACGGCGCCGGTATTGTTCGGACTCTGAATTGACTAGGCCTGTCTCACTCCTGTTATAAATTAGAGTTACTCTATACTCGAGAAATATGAGCAGTAAATTATAAGCTGAACTAGGTGATTTGGTGTGGAGTAGACCCCACATGACTTTTCATATTTCTGCGTTGGGACATAGAAGCTTGGAGTGCCATGCTAATTCGTGCATTATTAGCAAGTAACATGGCACCGCACAAATGCCTCCAGTGGTAGAGCAACTGTGCACATCGCACTTCCCAGCTCGCTTGACATTGCTCAGTAGTAGTTTCAACGGTTTTATATGCGCTAGGGTCTCCCTGTGGCCTGAAAGATATTTCTAAGCAACTGAGAGATATTAATCAATCTACCATAGGGTCCATTTGGTGGTGGTGGTGGGTGGGTGGGGGGGGGGGGGGGCGGGGGGGTGACAAGTGGTGGAAGGAAATGGGAGTTTAGAAATCTCTTGTTTGTTTTTTGTAAGAGGGAGTTTTTGTCGGATGGAGGATGGGAGTTTAGAGGGGCAGCTCCTATCACTTACTTCCGTGGGAAGGGTGGTAAGTAGTGAGATTTATGCTTTATGTAAAATGAATGCACCCTGACCGTTCCTCATGACTTATGATACAGTTTCCTACTCCAAAACCTACAAACCTATCCGAGGATATAAATTCCCTCTTAGGGAGTGTTTGGATTGGGGAATCACCTCATCCTAGATGAGGTGATCTATCATGATTCCACTCCCACATGGAATCATCCAGTTCCTCATGCTTATACCAATAACTAATTATTATCTCGTGGGGAATGAGATGATGATGGATAAACTCATTCCAACCCACAAACCAAACAACAAAAGTGAGAAGAGGATGCACCACCTCATTTCCCAAACCAAACACGTACTTTAATTCCCTATATGAACCAAACAAGGTATTGAGACTAAAATTCAAATTCCTATCTTAATTCCCTCTGTCAGCTCCCACTGCTAATTCCCATACCCCTTCTAGTGGTTGCCAAACACACCGATAGAGTATGTAATATTTACGACCTATTATTGGAATGGTAAATTTTATGAAGGTAAAGTCTACAAAATCGTTTATACATATAGTTTTAGGATACTGAGTTTGTGGTATCCTGTTTCAGGTTCTTTTGGCCACTTCCAAGCAAGCAGATCTGGAGTTCATAAAGGAGGGTTGCATTCGACATTGGTGAAGGCTGGCTTTGTTGCTACGAGAATTTCAGTGAGGCTAATTCTAAATTTGATGTGGATATCTTGACGTTGATGTCTAAGATTCTTGTCTAGTAGTATCTTGTCAAAATGTTTGAAATTCTCTGATGCATATTCCAATGCCATAAATTTGTAATTTAGGTGACATCTCTCAACCAGGAAATTGTTAGAGCCCTGGCAAGAGGTATGCTGTTTTTGAGATTACTTGTTCATGTCTCTTTTTTTCCATGTGGTACTATCCACATGTTAGTCTTAGTTACCTCTCACTTTGGTCTGTATTTTGTTGCCTTCCATATTGATGTTCCTTAGGTATTCAGAATTCATTATTATGTCCCCTCTTGTGCGCAGTAGCGTATTCTATATTTCTTTGTATTTAGTTTGAATAGTTACGTTCTTATTTGACTCATGGCCCCATGAAAGGATGTCCTTCGTCAAGAATCATTTCTGATGGTATCTGCAAATCTTAATGAACTTTCAATAAATTGACTGGTGTATTTGCTTGCCCCTTTTAATTAGGCCTTCAATTGTTATTACTAGATTGCCAGTTGGAACCAGTGATGAGAAGAATCATGGAACTGCATATTCTTTTGCAGAAGGAATACCATCTGTTGGGATGTCACCATTTGCTTGTGGGTGGACTACCAAGCAAAGAAAAGTGGGCAAACTTGGAAACTATTTCTTTCCTGCATATCATTTGCTAGCTTCTTGGAATTAGACAGTTTTTATACATCCATACCTAATCCTGTTAATGTCCACTTGCAGCTTGCATCATCAAATACTTCTCAAATAATTCAATCGCTCCATGCAGGCTTTGTCCCAGTAAGTTGCTGTACCACACTACTACTATTTTTTCAGTACTTCGTATTTACTGAAGGTGTGCCTGCCCCTTTCCAATTGTAGCCTGGAGGTCCTTGCAAAATTAAGCAAGGGTAAGGCTGTATAGGAGCTCCCTTTCCCAATCACCATGTATTCATATATGCCCGCTCGAAGTTATTAGCATGAGTAATATAGTCGGTGGTTTGGTGGATTCACCCCTGTATTTAGCAACGCATGGCGCTACTAGAATATATGTATATGTATATGTATACGTATTCGTATATGTATATGACAGAACTAAAATGTGCATCTGCTAATGTTGGTGCGTACATGCATGCATGCATGAACTGCTACAGTGGCAATTGCGACAGTACCCCTGTTGCCGCTGCTACAATGCCTGTCGCGACTGCAGTGGTGAGCCGCGCGAGTAGCAACTGCTACATTGCCAGTTGCGATTGCTGCTGTAGCGAGTTGCAACCGCTACACTGCCAGTTGCGACTGCTACAGTAGCGAGTCGCAGCTGCTACTGTGCCAGTTGCGACTGCTACAGCAGCGAGTCGCAAATGCTACGGTGCTCGTATCTCACAGCTCAAAAAAGTCGCAACTGTTATAGTACTCGTCTGCTACAATAGCGAGAGTTGACACAGCTACATTCAAAAAGACGCAGGCGCTACAGTGATGTCGCCCTTGCTACAGTGACGGCTGCTACAGTATAGCTCGCGTATGCTACAGTACAGTTGCAGCAGCTAGAGCCTGAAAATTGTAGCAGGTGCATGTGCGCACCAAGCATGGGTTATGCGCGTATGCACACAATAGAAATCATGTATATTATATATTAGTTCTTAGCATAGGGGAGGCATTAGGCAGTATTAACCCAGGTTTCTTGCAGGTTTTGCATGGTGATGCAGTTCTTGATGAATTACTGGTGAGTTCTCAAATCAAAGCAATTCTAAATTTTTCTTTAGATTTTATGGACGCTGAATAGACCATGACGTTTCTTTTCAATTCAAACTAAAACTGATCTTATCATTAAATGACCAGGACTGTACCATATTGAGTGGTGATGTTATTATACGACATCTTGCACAGCTTCTAAGTCCAAAATATGTTGTATTTCTGGTACTGTTGCCTTCCCTCCTTTGTTGTGGCTTTAAAAGTTTCTGTCATTTATGGAAGATGGTTTTGTACATTATATTCTTTAATTGGTTGTACCGTCCAAAATATGAAAGTTTGTTTTTTTACTGTTTGTATGCTTCAAATGTTCCGTTCATTTCTTTCAATACAGAATTGACTGTTATGTAGTAATCTTGAATTTGAGATGTAGACAGATGTCCATGGAGTATATGATCGCCCTCCGACTGAACCCGATGCAGTACTCCTGAGAGAAATAGGTTATTATTCACCTGGCTGATTTTGATCTGCTTATTATATATGCAATTTCCATCATTTCAAGTCTTGAGAACATGCAAATATGTTGATGCAATGGAATTCTAACTGACTTGTGCGTTAACAGAGGTGGATGAAGATGGACGCTGGTCGATTGTAAAACCAGTGTTGCTGCAAGGCAACAACAATAAAGGAGGTAGTGACGTATTCCTTTTCATGTATATTGTGATGGTCAAGTTACCTAGGCCCTAAGACGTGTGTACTTGTACTGAGAAGTTATGCTCCTATGAGAGAGATCAACACGAAGCAGCCCCCGCGTCGCTCCGCTCCGGGGCGACACGGGCGGACCCCAGTGCCGGCTCCACCTCCGCCACCGAGCCCCCTCGTCGACCTCGCCGCCGCCCGAGCTCGCGGCCGGGAAGCCCGCGCATGGGGCCAGGACGGCGGCGGTGGGGCCCTCCCTCTCCTGCTCTCGCGTCTCGTCGCCTCCATCTCCGATCCACTCTCCATGCTGGGGGCCGGGGTGGCGGCGGCCGGATCCGGCAACCTCGGGCCGGATTAGGTCGGGATTCGACCGGATCTCGCTCTTGGGGTTGCTGAGCCGGTTGGCGCCGGCGTGCTGCGTCGGCGGCGCCCTCCGCGTCGGCTGCAAGATGCAGGCTTGTGGGCGGCGACGGCGGCGCCTCTCTCCTTCTCCCCGTCCCTCTTCCCTCCCTCTCCCAAGCCTCCTCACCGCCGAGCCCCGCGGCAGCCGCCTGCTCGCCTCCCGGGCTGGTTCTGGCTGGGCGCGAGGGGAGGGGGGTGACGGTGCAGCTAGGGTGGGGAAAGGGCGCTCCTTCGGCGGCGCGTGCTGGAGGTTAGGCGTGGGGACGGTGTCACGCGGCGACGGCGACGTGCTAACTGGCGCAGGCAGCGAGCTTCCTCAAGGCCAGCGGTTCTTGCTCTCTGGTGGCTGCGGTGGTCGTGCGCGGGGCTGTGGGCTCTGCGTGGCGGTGCTTGTGGAGCAGGGCCTTACCTCGGGCCCGGGTGAGGTGGGGATGCTTGGGCTAATGCCTTGGCCGGCTTTGGCCGGAGCCGACGATGGCGACGCTTATTTGCGCCGTTGCCTTCCCTTGAAGCATCGTCGTTGACAACCCCACTTGCCTTTTGCGGTTATTCCCGGTGGAAACACTGCCATAGTCGGACTAGGCGGGCGACGATGGCGTGTCGCGTCGTTTTCCTCCCTGGGGGCGTCGTCTAGGTCATCCCGCTTCTCCTTGGTGGTCTCCAATGAGTCTGGGTTCACCATTGTGGCCGTGTCCCCTGTTGCTGCTGCCTGCTTTGTGGTGCGTGCTGCCATGCCGGGGCCGAGTTTGTTAGGGTGCTAAGTCGGACCTGCTTGCCACGGGGGGTGGTTTTGCTGGGCAACGATGAAGCGCTCTCTCCTCGTCCTCGTTGTGTTGGTGCGAGCTATGTGCAGGCATCGGTATTTGGTGGCTTTGGATGTTCGCCGCGGGAAGTCGGAGCTGCTTGTCTCTTAGGCGACAAGCTGGCAACGATGACACACGGTGGGCTCTTTTGGTTTGGGTGACCGCTTGTTCCTTCGAGGCTGGTTCGCTTGAAGGTGTGTGCTTTGGTGAAATCGGAGCTGCTATGTTGTTGTTGCAACCTAGCTCGGCAACGATGACACTTAGTGCGTTCTTCTGGCTGTTGCTGGTTTGTCTATGATAGTTGGTGGAGGTCCGGTAGGAGAAATCGAAGCTGCTTGGCTTGTAGCTAAGCTCGGCAACGACAACTCATGCCAGACTGTAGGGATCGCCGTCGGTTTTGTGTGGAATGTTAGTGTTGTGCGGCTTTGTTGATGTCCCAATCCAACTAGCCGGTGTCATGTGTTGTGCGGTGTGTGTTGATGACCCAATCCAACTGCCCGTTGTGTTAAGGTTTTGGGTCCGGTTTTCCTTAAAAACTGAGTCAACTCTATTTCTTCTTAATTGAAAGGCAGAGCTCCTGCCATTACGTTCAAAAAAAAAAAGAAGTTATGCTCCTATGAGGTAGTTCCTGATTCAGGTAGCTAACCAGTACCACTCTCTTACTGACAAGTGACAACTCAAGATAATTGAATAAACCCTGCCATTTGCAAGTATAGTTTCTTACACACCATTGAGAATGTTCTTGCATCTTTTCAGTATGTTGATATCAAATGCTCCTTGTGAAGGAGCAGCTGTTTCGAACTGTAGGATCAAATTTTATGGTTTTTTAATTATTAGGCTGAGGAGTAGTGACAATGATAACCTGGTTATATTTCTTCTAAACTATTTATTTAGGCTGGCTGTAGCCTTTTGTAGCGTAAGATATTTTCTGCTATGTATTGCAGTGGAAATATCAGTAGCATCACATGACACCACCGGCGGAATGGAGACCAAAATACTGGAGGCTGCAGTGATAGCTAGGCTTGGAATCGATGTGTATATTACCAAGGTGCATGCTCCCATCTCGCCACTTTTGAAACATGAAAAATCTCTAGATTTTAGGGGTTTTTTTTCCCGAATGGACATAACCCCGAGCATTTTTCTATATGTTATGTGATACAGGCTGGAACAGATCACTCGCTGCGTGCCTTGAAGGGGGATGTGAGCACGGACACTGAAGATTGGCTTGGAACTGTGATACGCTCTTCAAGATAGATTTCTTGTTGCGAAGCATTCGACCAGTTACTGGAATTTTCCCCCCTGCTATACGAACACTGACGAGCCTTGGGCTTTCGATGATGATTCACGACGGGTCTATTCCCAACAGTGAGATTATATTTTTGTTGATACACGAATCTTAATGGGGTTTCATTTTTGTTAAATAGTGTCATACCAATACTTGTTACGGATGTGGCAAAGAGAAATAAAGAGAAAGTTGAAAAGGATTTCGAATTGTTCAAGAGCGGCTCCTAAGAAAACAATTCACAGATCTCGAGCCTTCTTTTGCCGATCTTGAGCTTGTCTTGCCGACCCTAAGGCTATGCACACTAGGCCTTGTAAATAAACGTGCAAACAAGATCTTTTTTTGCGAAGAATAGAAAACTTTATTCATTACTCAATATCATGATTACATTCCGGAGCAATGATATACTCGACACAAACTGGACCTCTAAATCTCCACACCGCCGAGTGTTTCGACCTCTTGGCCAGCTGCGCAAGCTCATGAGCCGCACTATTTTGCTCTCTCTTCACATGGCTAATTTGCCACTCAGGTAACAAATCTCCTTGTTCAAGCATCTCTGCAATCACAAATCCAATGTGTGAATTATTATGACACTTCCCTTCTAGAAGACTTGTCACCTCACTACAATCTGACTATAAAATGGCTTTTTGTCTTCCCCACTCCACAGCTAACCGCAGCCCTTCTGGTCCCGCCGGAGCTTCCACTTCCTCTGCGTTACTCGCCTGGTTAACATAGCGCCACGACGTAAGCACAACCTTCCCTTCCTCATCCCTAATGATAACTCCCAGTCCACCCTTCCCCGAGCTCGCATCAAACGTGCCATCTACATTTACCTTCAACCATCCCACTCCTGGTCTCCTGGGCTCTCTTCGGCATCACCAGTGAGTCACACAATGGCTTCTTTCCTTTAGTGTCTGCACTTGCGCGTAGCACAGTTCTGCCCAGTATTTCTATAGAAACCGCGCAGAGCCCAAATATGATAATTTATCGTTATTATGCAGAATATTGTTATGTACCTGCCAAGTTCTCCATAGAAGTAATAAGACTTTTGTCGCGACATCAATGTCCATGTCCTGGAGAGCATTCAGCAACGTACCAGGTGAAAACAGCCTTAACTGCTCCTCATCCGGCAAGCTCCGAACCCCTCTCATTGCTTCTCTCAGTGATTTTGCATGGTTACAGTGTACCACCGCATGCCACTCTGATTCATCATCTCTCCCACATAGTATCCTACACGTACTAGTTATTTCAATGTTCTTTTTATTTACCTGTGTGGAAAGCCCCTCCTTTATGAGTCTCCATCCAAAGATCAACACTTTTTGTGGCAAGGGAATTTTGCAGTAATGCTTCCACAACGATCTTCCATCCTGAAGCATTGAGGTAGACTGTCCTCCACCCCTCTCAATGTGCAAATCTTTCCTTGCAAGCCTGTATGCACTCTTGACAGAGTAAACGCCTGATTTCTCGTAGTGCTAGGCCACTACATCATCCAGTGCTTTCCCGGGTAAGCGAAGCTTAAGAATTTCCTCTGCATCTTGAGGTCGAAATATATCTCGTTTAGGCTATGGTCACTAGAATGCCCAAAAGTGGGTGTCCATACACTGTTTAGCACTGTAGACAGAGAAAGGGGTAGTTGGAATAGTGGATGGGCGGGGTTGGATAAACTCACTGGTGAGCCCAGTCTTAAGATCCTGCCTCCATGCCCTCCTATCCGGCACTATGAGCTGTTTTACCCATTTTAATCTGCATGGTCTCCGCTTCTCCATTGGCCTCCTGGACCATTCACGAGGTATCCATGGGTCCCGCCAAATATGGATTTTCTCTCCTGTTCCAACCCTCCATATAATGCCCTTGTTCACTAGCTCCAAGCCATACACAATCGCTCTCCATGTAGGTGATTGAGACATAGGGAACGAAGTATCTAGCAAAGCTCCATTAGGGTAGTATTTAGCCTTTAACACACTCGTGCAAAACAAGATAGACAGAGTGTTGTTTGAAATAAAAGGTGGGATAAAGAGGCTGGTGAAGTGACGACGGGTGAGGATCCTAACAAACACAAAGCATTTGCCCATTGGAAAGATCATGAACTGATAATACGACTATCATGATTAATATTGTTTGCTAGTCTTTGTTTTAATCTTAAAGATGTAAAAGATGAACCTCGAAACAAATATCTCAAAAGTTGATACAAGTAGAATACTATGAAAACCATCCAGATGGTCCAATACATGAAGCAAGCAAGGCCCATCAGCATGGGGGTGGGGGCAATAAAAAATCGATTGGGGCTTGTTTGATTTTAAAAGGATTGAGAGGGACTAAATTACTTTCTATTTAAATTTAATAGGCAATTATTACGGTACACTGACACAACTGTGAGCCGTTGATCTAAGTGGATAAAATGAGGTATTACCTCCTAGAAGGTAATACTTCGAAATAAAAAAAAAACTATTTATTTTTTCAATATAAAAATAGAATAATCATCAATAACTAACTACCCAGGAAGATCTGATCTCTTTTCTCGTGCAACCCAGCGGACACAGCCGCCGGCCAGCATGCACGGAGACGATATGTGACTGACCAGACGTGACCGGTCTATTTGAGACAAATGATCTCTTTTTATTACTGAACATAATAATTCACAAATAAGGAAGGGCGGTAACTGCATCTTAGGTACCGTGTACTAATAGCTTTTTCTATTTTATTCTTTTCTTTATTTAATCTATTATAATAGGCATTTGCTACGGTACGCAAAACAACTATATACCGTTCATCTTGTTAGATCTAGATGAATAAAATAAAGTATTACTTTCAAGATGATGGATTATAATATTATTTACTATTTTTAATAGGATAATTATGGATAACAAATTGTCGTGACCATTCGTGACAATGTGTGACAGAGCCTGTTTTTTTTTTACTTCAGATTTGAACGTGATAAACCGGTTTTTATTATTTCTTTTGTACGCCATCATCACGGTGGAACGTAACAATTGCTTGTGAACAGATATTTTTAACTCATGTAATACGTGCTCTTCTTGAATGTGAATTTTTTCCCTAAAGTTATGTTTCTAGAACATGCACATTTTTTAACGTGATGACATGTACGTTCCTAGGTGATGCCTACCTAGAAATGCGGATCTAACAGGCCTTGCGGCGTAACAAAATGCCAAGGATTTTCTCGTTGAGTTTGCTTTCTTTTTTTCTATTGTATATTAATTATTTTATCTCTTCTAAATTTAACGGCCCTGATTCATTTGAGGTGTTACCTCTTAGGAGGTAACTTGTGTACCGTAGCGCTGCCCAATAAAAGATTAGATCTCCTCCAATCACTTTCCAATACCTATGCAACTGAAACACCTAAATGTGTGCAAACCATAATTCCCAGTGACAAAAAAATCACTTAATGAAACCCTATATGCAATACCCGATCACAAATTCAACCACTTTATAAAACCAGAACTGACGCCATGGTAGAAGCAGATAAATATAGATAGTCTGTGCTATACAAGGTGGTTGCACACCCCTATGGGTTATTCAGAGCATCACATCGATTGTTCTATAGCCCTCAAACACATGAACTTTGGACATGTGCCTAATCATCTGGATCCTCTATCGTTTCCCTTTGCTGTTGCCACAGCCAGTGTTGCACTTGCCATTCATATTGTCACCATCTACACTGGAAGCCTGCAACTACAGGCCACTAAATACAGCAAAGTACTGGTCAACAACTGGCTCACCAAGCTTCAGCTTGAGGGGCTCGCCGACACTTTCGGTGTCTACAACTTCACCGAGGTGGCGGAAAGCACGACGCGGGCCAAAGGTGTTGGGTCGTACGCTGGCAGAAAGCACGCCCCTGTCACCGCATAACATTTTTGAAGAATATCATAAAAATTAAGAGGTATAATGGGCTTTTCTGTTGAGCTGAGGTTATCGGGCCCTCCACCCCTGATGAAGCTAACAAATACGCAGCGAGAGGGGAAAGCCCTGGTTGGCCCCATCATGGCTTTCTCATGTCCACATTTTTTCATATCAGAATATTCAGATTTCAGTGATAGCATCATGTCTACTTGTTCATATAAAATAAACTTAAGAAGACTTCAGTCTTTAGGTACGGCCATACCATACTTTTGCTATGGTTGTACATAGCTATCATAGCAATGCGACTACTGATTAATAAAACAAATTTAACAGATACTTCACCTTCGAACAAATGAACTTATAGACGCTTCCAACTCGGGATACTTGCATTCAGGAACCTTCTGGGTTGCTTCTCATCAGGTCGGCCAAATTTTAGTACACCGGAACCCTAGATTGAAATGGTCTGGACGCATTGTCCTAAAAATTAGTATTCAATTTCTAGACCTACATGGTGTGAAGCGGCTCAACTTCACTTCGGAAAACCTAATTGACATATGGGTTTTTTTAAATTTAGGTGCGGGTTAATGAGCTAGTAGCCTACTACTTCTGCTTCCTATTAATATACAATGTTTTTCTGGTTAGGGTCTCTTTAAAACACATGAATTTCACATAAATTGGGTAAGAATTTTACCGAAAACAGTTCAAAACACAAGAGCGCAGGATTCGTGAACTTTTTACCACATTGGAAGCTTTTAGGGTTTCTTTGGAACGCATGATTTCTACAGAAATAGAGTTAGATGTCACTCGTAATCCTACAAAAATTGAAACACAACTGAGTTTTTAAATTAAATGTTTGGATGTAGTAAAGTAAAAACACAAATTAGAAGAGAGATAGACTTGAAGGAATGTTTTCAATAGGTTAGCTTTAAAATTGCTTCAAAATCTTAATGCAACGAGTCATCGCGTAGGAATTTCGCTGTATCAGTATGAATTCAATTATTTGTTCTAAAGAACCACATATTCTACAAAATTTTCCCCGCCTATTCGCTACTCGCTCCATTCGTTTTTGTTGACGTTAATTAGTGCAAATTTGAGCTAATAGAGGTAATAAAAAAAGAACACAGAGGTAGTATATTGGTGACGAGTTAGGACTTCATTGGTCCAAAAACTGATTAATAATGGAATGCAAAATCACCTACTCGTAGTCCCTAGATGACAGGCAGCAACTCCAAAGAAGGAGCGACTGGTTCAGGTACGGCGAGAAGGCTGCGTTCATCTCTGTCCACAGCAGCCGTAGCAGCAGCAGCAGCCAGGTCGCCCCCAAGGCCCCAAGCCCCCAACTAGCTCAGGGCCGCGGACACTCGTCTCCCTGACCCCCTCACCTTCCTTCCCCTATTCATCACCGTCGCGCCGTCGCCGCCTCTGGTAAGTGAGCTATCCCTCCCGCTAATGTACCTTTGATTTCATCAGTTACCTAAATTCGGTTCTGTGCCCGTTAAATCTCTGCCATGTGCGGCGGACGCTTGGCCCGGCGCTTGCCTCCGCTGCCGGACGCTTCTCGCGCTTCGCCGCCGCCGGGTCCGCTCTGCTCCATGCCCTTGACCCCTTTCTGGCGCGCCCGCGTTCGGCGTTGGTGTGTCCCAAGCGCGAGTGCGAATTAATAACATTACTGTGGTAGATTGTCCACAATCTACAGACAGAAGCTAGAAATTGCTGTTCCTTGCTTTAATTCATGTAACAATAACATATGGCAAGGTGTCTCGACGAGATGTACTCATGAGGTCAAACTACTCAGTCTTGTCTCCTGAGACAAGGTTCCATACTGTTTGTTCGTCACGTGCTTACGTCTTTCTAGTTCTAGAGCATTCAGCAGTTTGTTGGAAGTGTGCTCTTGGCAAAAGTTAATGGTATTATTTCAGTTGTGCTTTGACAGAATTGGAGATGCCATCGACAATCATTTTTCTCCATTGACCGATTGTGGTGATTGAACGTTCCCATGTTTCAAGCCTATACAATGCAGGGCATCTCTGTATGCGGTTCAGTTGCCTCTCCCCTTGGAGCAAACAGCAGAACTGCTTGCGTTACAAGCAATGACCCGAGGCTGCCTTGTGGGACTAATGTAGTAAGCCACAGAGTGTACTCATGGGATTGGTGTGTGCATAAACTGCACATGAAAACCAATGGAAGAAGAATGAATGCTACGGTAAGGACTAATGCTAAATGGATGTTTGGAGGAGAGGGGCGTAGCAATGATGCAAGGCTGGAGCGCAGTGAGTCTGCTAATGAAGATATTTTGATCTTCTACTTCCAGATGGATCTACAGACTCGGATACAAGTGAGTACTTGCTTATTTTCGTCACATTCTAATCTATCAAGAACATAACCTACTGCTCTAACTGCTAATATTCGCCATTTGCCTCTTGTTTCACTAATTCTAGCATATTATCATTATTGCACTATTTTTTCCTGTATATAAATTCAACCTCACTCTTAGTTGTTTGGTTTTTTACCAGTATGCACTGAATATAGAACAATTTGATGTGGCAAAGCAATTGAGGGAAAAACTAACCGAGGTAACGCAACACCTTCAATTTCAAGTTAAAGATAAGTGAATACATAAGGTGAGAGCTTGCTAAAAACGATACCCTTTTGTAGATCGAAACAGAAATAATTAGGCAACGTGAAGCTAAAAGGGGTTCGTCAAAGACTGAAGCTCAGGACAAAGCTCTAAATCTTTTACGTGTGCGGTATGTTAACATTTCAAGTTTTCTATGATAAGAAGATTGGAGGCATTTGCACATATTCTCACATACACACCTTTTCCTTGAGTCCTGGTGTTCCACTTTCTTAATCTGTATCTCAGCAAATCTGATAAGGGAAAACAGGTTATAGGGCACCCCAAAATCAATTCATTTGGAAGCTGGCTTAGTCTTTTTCCATTTTATTGCAGTGCAGACTTGCAGAAAGCTATTGATGGTGAAAACTATGCTTTGGCAGCTGGTCTCCGCGATGAAATAGCCAAACTTGAGGTATAACAAAACTGAGGTGGATTAGTCCTGTGACCACTTTTTTGGTACCTTACATCTGAACTTTTAATGTCACATAGGCTGAGTCTCTTGCAGTATCCGCTAAAGCTCTTGCTTATCAAAATGTGAAATACGCATTCCGGCTAGGGCAGAAAGTACGTCACAAGGTACATGGTGAGTAGATCTATACAATATAAATATAGTTCACCTTGTGCTATGTAGCTATGCATAATCACAAATGGATAAATTTGCATTTTCTTTAAAACCATTGGCTCGCAATATGGACATTCAAAATCGTTTTGAATTGTTCGGTGACCAGTTTGTGCTATTTATTTTCAAAATTCCTAGTATATGTGATAGTATTTTTAAGTTTTATTTTCATTCTTTCAGTTTGGGGTTGAGCCAAAAAAGCATATGTACGCTATCAGCTTGGATTGAACCACAACCACTGAATAGCATTTAGATATTTATATCAGCTACATAACTATGCTGGATAGTTTGTTTTCACTTTTTCAATCAATGGACAAAGCTTATTTATGGCTTTATTCATCCTTATTTACTTTTGAGCTTAATTCTGTGGTTGAGCATTTGGTTTCAGTTTCATTTGGTCAACACACTGTATTATATCCTGTCCTTAATTTTTGCACTGCCATACACTCCTGTTGAAGGATATAGAGGTGTGATATGTGGCATGGATCCTGTGTGCTGTGAATCCAAGTCATGGATGGTGACAGCAAATGTGGAGAAGCTATCTAAAGGTCCAAATCAACCTTTTTATCAGGTAAATACTGCTTCTAATTTAGTTATCTCAGTATCCACATTTCATATCCGATCTCAGTACTTTCTTCCTGTAGATTATAATAAGTTAAATTTTCAGGTTTACAATAAGTTATATCTGCACTAGCTAGGTTAGCAGAATGATAACATGGTACTGTATAGCTATCTTGAGAAAGGCTAATGTTTACATGTTTGTTGGCATGATCATATTTGGCATAACAAGTTCTGAAATTGTCAACAATCTTATATTATTACTGTGATATTGTTTTCTTTCTATGACTTATTTACTAGTGAAAATATTTAAGATACCGATATTGACATATGTGAAACACACTGTTTATTTCTGGGTTCACATCCTTCTTTTAGGGCCATTTTAGGTATACAAGTACACAGCAATGCCTTGTTAGCTGCTTCTTCAGTATCCGTTTCAATTCCTGGTCTTTTGAGACTTTGGCATGCTATTTAATTTAGTGTTGAATGTTTCAGGTCCTGGTGGATGTATATGTTGATCCAGAACTACTTGTTGCATATGGTATGATCTCTTTCTTTTTCTCAGTTGATATTTGTTGCATTGATGCATTTGAGGATTTGAATTTCACCTTGCCAGACAGAACACTGCATCTCTAGATATCAGTTTGATAATTCCATAGTTTGAAAATCGGAACAGGACACAACCTATCCCACAATTTCATTATCTAAGATAATTTCACTGTGCTGTTTTTGATAATTTCATTTTCCCATTTCAGTTGCCGAAGAAAATCTTTCTGCAGCTGAAGAATCAGAAAAGGTGAGTATGTGTTCCTCTTCCACATATGATGGTTGTCCAACACTTGGGCTCCCTTGCTTTGTTGAACTGAAGTAGTACTGTTTCCTTTTTGTACTGTAGGGAAGGTTCGATCACCCGTACATCGAATTTCTATTTTATGGTGAGGACACAGCTGGGGATTTCATCCCCATCAAGCAGCTCCGTGAGAAGTATGACCAGCCACGCTATGAAGCGTCTGAAGATGAAGAAGATGATGATGACAACACAAATAGCTGATGGGCAAGGTATTCATTTATCGTCAAGTTGACCTGCAAATTAATTCGTGGCTGTGCAGTGCCTTCATGTGGCTAGAGTTGTTTTGGAGGCATTCTGATTCACCACCACCGAGATGTGAAGTGATGAAGTATATGCTACAAGCTGCATATGGCAGATGTAAGACAAATACAACAATAGGTGAAATGCGCATCCACTGTAATCTGCGATAAACTGCATATACCGTCCACCCTTGCAGTACTCCTGTACAGTTTTTTCCACCACCAAAGTTATATGTTTGAGAAAAGCTACAGCTGCCTTGCCTCTACGTAACACAGTTGCCTAATGTAAAAGAAGAGTTATAGATGTTATATGCATAGTTCTCTCAGGTCATCTCTACTTCTGTACCTTCTGATGGACAATTGAGCATGTACTATAATACTGGCAGCTTCTGTGGAGTTTAAATTTACGCGAAAGCTTCACATTCAGTTCATGGAAATTGGAAGTAACATGTTTGTTGGCTGCTTGTGCAAGCCTTTCTTTTGGGAAAAGATTCCCGGAAGAGACTTGCTGTTGCCGGTCGTGATAAAGTCATGACGCAGCCGAAAACTCTAGTGCGTTTCGTTGTGCCTGCCAAGATATAGCGCAGAACCGTCGTGCGTTCCCTCCTTTCAAAAAAAAAAAGAAAAAAAAAAGGAAAGCCTGCGGTTAGGACGATAATTGATTAATTATTACTAACAACTGACAACTCCATGAGATACTGTTTTTATGATTCACCACTCAGAACTCATGGCATCAGATTACTAGCAAATCATGAATTCCCTTATCCATACAGTTAGTAGATGAGTCTCTTTTTGCAGATCAATTTTTTGCTTAGATTCGTTACATTTTTGAACGCGATTATCAACAGAGTACATTTTTTTGCAAATGTAGCGAGTGATTGCACCATCCCATTCCCATCTTTAATGCGTCAGTACAGTAGAAGTAGGAGTAGTACACATGGCCAGATTCCTAGGATCCAATCGACCACCACTTCTGACGCCGGACGAAATGCGCGCACGCGGGCCCGTTTCGTTCGGAGCCCACCACCGTGCTGATTTGGCAATTGCCTGGCCACGGCCAGTCGGCCACCCATTGTCTCGAGATTTCGATATTTAACACCGAATTCGCATGTTTCACCAGATTTGACTTTCAATCGTAGCATTTCTAAAATTTGAGACCGCTCGTACGAATTTTTTTAGATCTAGGAGACTCTTCACTCCAGCCCCTGTGAACAGGCGGTTCTACCCTCACTTTTCCCTCCACCGCGTTGCCTCTCCACCGCGCTAGCCTCCTACCCGTCGCCCCATGCCCGCCTCCTCGGCTCCTCGCCGCCGCATGGCTCCCCACGCTCGGCTTCTGCCGGTGGGAGCCTCCCTGCGCCCTGCGCCTCCTCCTCCCCGCCTCCCTTGCTCCTGCTCCCCGTGCCGCTCACCGGCCCGCCGCCTCCTCCTCTGACCCACCCCCTCCCAGAGCGCCGCGCCGTGCCTCCTCCTCCCCCCCCCCCCCCCCGCCGGCGCCTCCTCTCCCACTCCACCGGCGGCGCCTCCTCCTCTTCCACCGTCTGCCGCGAGCCTAACGCGCACAGAAAGAGCCAAGGCGGTGTGGGTCGAGGCTGGGGAGTGCGGAGGGAGTCGAGCGGCGGCTCAGGCCGAGGCGGGTGAACGCCGCGTGCGGCAGACGACCTCTAGATGCGTGCGCCAGCGCGATTCCTCCGTGCTGGCGACCATGCCGCTTCCCCGCGGCGCCGAAGGCTCAAGCGCAGCAGCGGTGGAATGGAAGCTGGGGTAAAAGGGTAACTAAAATGAGAAAAATAGATAGTCCTTTGAATTCAAGAAGTTCGCGTGGCCGGTGTCAAATTTTGAAAAAGCTGCGAATTGAGTGTCAAATCTGGTGGGACGTGCGAAATCGGTGTCAAATATCAAAATCTCTCCCAATCGTCGGTCGTCCCAACCAACCACCAAGCAAACCAAACCTCACGCCTCTAGTGACCAACCATGCCACGATAGAGGATGTGCGGGAGTCTCTCGGTACTTCTGAATAAAAAGTAATAGGGCTTTTGCAATGCAATTCACGGGCACCCAACCTGATATATGACTCTGTTTTTAGAAAGCAAGCATCATGTACTAATAAGTCAAAATAAACAGGTTTTACTGAGCACCACCTCTAAACACCTCCATTGTAGGCTTAGACGGCCACAAGGCTGCTCAGCTGCCCTTCTTGCCACTGACATAAGAAACAAAAAACTAAAATGAGCATGGTTACGTAGCAATTTGTAACGATAATACAAAGTGACATATATGCGGGTATACGGTTAGATATCAAGTGCAGTGAAGTTATGTGGGGACGGCAACTAGCCTCACCAAAATTAGCTTAAGAATCATTGTAGTTTTAGGTGTCTATCTGAAAAAATAATTACCCATGTAGTACGTGATTTCATCCGGGGTAACAACGAAGATTCTCCTACCAACCGTCTCTCGTTTGAGGCCCAGGCCAGGCAGCCGAAAATCGGGACGGCACGCCCGACCACCCAACTAACCACCCAGGCCAACCTGGCTGTCCCCCTCCTTTCCCCACCTACTTCCCTCGGCCTCTCGTCCCCCTCCGCCCCACGCGGCCGCGCACCTACAAATAAATCCCAGGCAGGCATTTCCCTCACCTACCATACCAGCTCTTCCTCCCACCCCCCCTCCTGCGAGAGCCCCCGAATTCCAGGTGCTCGTGGCGGGGTGGCAGGGGGCGATGGAGTACAAGGTGGCCTCCAAGGTCCTCGCAGGGTCTCCCGCGGCAGCTAACCCGGCAGGTCTCGCTCTCGCCAGGGTGGCGCAGGGTACGAACCGCGTTGGCTTCGGAGCGCCCCGGAGCACGGTGTTCCCCCTCCGCGCAGCCAACAAGGCCGTCACGCCCATGAGCAAGTACGTACCATCCTTCCTATGACTGCCGTACCATCCTTCGGGGGGTGGTGCTGGCTTCGTGTTTGCGCCGCGTGTGGGGCTCGGCGTAGTTTGGTAATTTGCTGCTCTGCTCTGATCCTGGAATTTGACTCGGGTTTGTGTCCGTTGTCGATTGGGGGGGAGTTGGTGGTTTCACGCTTGTGGGAATAGCAGTTCTGAATCCGATCATCCATGTTTATATATGGCTGCATTGTCATGGTGAAAACAATCTGAATCGTGGTTATTCTACTTTTGCTTGATACCCATGGGATTGAATTATCTGGTGGTACTAGTGTTGACTTGGAAGTCATGGCTTAGTCCCAAAAGCGTGGCGTAGTTTGTACGCACTACTGATTATTGTAATCGGTTGAAATTTTCGGCTATCATGTTCATCGTTTCTACTAATAATAGGTCCAACTTGGTGGTAAGGAGTGAATGAATAGCATACTGTGTTGACTCGTATGTTGTAATTGCTTTGTGACGCTAGTTCGTTGAATTTTGTCGAAACTATTCCAGAAACTAAGTGGATCTTGAGTGAATAGTATACTCTGTTTGTCTCGTATGTTATGACTGCTTTGTGACGAAGGTTCGTTGAATTTTGTTGAAACTATTCCAAGAACTAAGTGGAATCTTGAGTGAATAGCCTACTCTGTCTGTTTACCCGTGTGTTGTAATTTCTTTGCGATGAAGGTTCGTTGCAATTTGTTGAAACTATTCCATGAACTAAGTGGAATATTGAGTGAATAGTATACTTCTGTTGACCCGTGTGTTGTAATTGCTTTGTGATGAAGATTCATTGGATTTTGTTGAAACTATTCCATAAACTAAGTGGAAACTTGAGGAGGGGATTGACGTGGATAACTGTTGATGGTAGCCTTGTTGCTTTTTGCAGATTGACTTGACTGCCTTCTGTCATGCTTGATTTCTTTGTTTTTTCCCCCGAAAGCCAGTTTTGGTTATAATCAAGGAGCTGATCATTTTTTCTTAATGTTGCATTTTTTTATTAGGGAAGAGAGGGTTGATCGAAGCGAAATATTGACATTGGATAGCATTAGGCACTCTTTGATTAGACTAGAAGACAGCATCATATTCGGCCTCTTGGAGAGAGCTCAGTTTCGTTACAATGCTGATACATATGATAGCAATGCTTTCCACATGGATGGTTTTGATGGATCTTTGGTTGAATACATGGTTAGAGAAACTGAAAAACTCCATGCACAGGTGAATCCATTTGCTTATTTGTTTTTTCACAAAAACAGTTTATTACCGCATGCAAAAGACTAATGTATTTTAATGTTGTATAAACGTAGGTTGGGAGATACAAGAGCCCAGATGAGCACCCTTTCTTTCCAGAAGATCTGCCTGAGCCCCGGTTGCCACCTATGCAATACCCAACGGTAATTCTTGTTCTTGGCTGTCAAATGCTTCTGTTGATGACCTTTATAGTCTATTTGTCAGGATAAGAAATATAACCCATCCTTCTGTTGATGTACCGTTTTCTTCAGGGAGGTAGATAAATTGACTGTGCTTTTGGTTACAGCTCATATATTTAACAATGCTCAACTAGTGAACAGCATACAGCAGCATACAGTCCGTGTTCTGTGATTTGCAGAATGCACTATCATTATTGCAAATGTCAGAGATCTTATATCAGGGGCAAACCAAGCACTTTGTGCAAACCCGTGCAAACCTAATAAAATAAGTTTTAAAAAATTCTAGAAAAAATCATGAATGTACTTCTCATCTTACCTCATCTATATATAAAATTTCATGGTTAAAGTTATCTTACTTTAGAAGCTAAAAAAAGACAAATTTCTTGACAAACAATAACAGTCAAATGCACCCCAAATTTGTCCTTTTTGTAACTTCTAGAGCAAGATGAATTTGACCATGAAATTTTATATATAGATGAGGTATGATGAGAAGTGCATTCATGATTTTTTCTAGAATTTTTTAAAATGTATTTTAGTAGGTTTGCACAGGTTTGCACCAAGTGCTTGGTTTGCACCTGATACGTTGCCTTATATTAGAGACTGAATAAAGTTCCCTGTTTACTAAGACACTCTACTTTCTCCGACATGTCATGAAATGAGCTGTGTAGCTTTTTATTGTATTGCTTGGGTCATTTTATTTTTGTTTCCTTGTTACAGCATATGGTCTTTTCACTTTTAGTGAATGCAAAATCTCCCACTAGACCTTAGGTGGAGAGAAAGAAACATCGTATGCTTTATTCTTTTTTTTTTTGCCAAGGGGACATTCAATAGCGATGACTTAGTGTTTTGCTTCAATTTAATCATTGGATGGTTTGAGTGTTTGACCTGCATGAATCTTGGCAACTCTACATGAATCTTGACAACTCTACAAGTGCTACCATAGTGCCACCACAATCTATCTGCAACATGAACATCATCTGTTTATGAAAAATCTGTTCATCTACTGCAAGGCTCATAATGCCAATGAGATATCCTCTCTTTTGACCATGTTAGTAAATTTCAGATGGATTCTTATTTCGATCTTATCCTTGGCATAGGTTTTGCACCCCATTGCTGACTCTATCAATATCAACCAAGAGATTTGGAAAATGTATTTTGATGAACTTCTTCCAAGATTGGTGAAAGAAGGAAGTGATGGTAATTCTGGATCCAGTGCTGTTTGTGACACGACCTGCTTGCAGGTACAGCTGATACTCATTCCAAATCATCAACTCCACTTAAGTATTTTGGGTGCTAATCTGCTTGTGTTTCAGTGAACTAGTTTAGTTGAAGAATATATTTTAGCAAATAATGCCAAACCATATCTGCAAGTATTGATCTATGCAAGATTTTTCTACTGCATAATTTCTTGAGACGTCATTTTCATAGTACTGAGCTGTGTTGGTTGGTGACTAAAGAAATTCTTCATTTGTTATAGTTTGTGCTTATTCTTTGTTCCTTGGCCCATTTAGGCACTCTCTAAAAGAATCCACTATGGGAAGTTCGTGGCAGAGGCCAAGTTTCAGGAGTCCCCCGAGGCTTACATGGCTGCCATAATAGCCCAGGTCTGTGCTTCTGTTTCACTCTAGCATGCCTTAGCACTACTGTGTCATTGTTCTGTTTTACTTACAGAGTTTCTGATCAAATGCATTCGCAAACAACTCGTCTGTTTAATTTTCGTCACGTTTTGCAAAATCCAGGACCCAAATCAACTCATGCAACTTCTCACATATGAAACGGTGGAGCGTGCTATCGAACGCAGGGTGGAAGCCAAGGCCAGAATCTTTGGGCAAGAGGTGAAGGGGGCTGAGCACAAGGACGCCCCACCGGTGGCTGAGCACAAGGACGCCCCACCGGTGTACAAGATCAGACCCAGCTTGGTTGCTGAACTGTACAGCAACAGAATCATGCCACTAACCAAACAGGTTCAAGTCGCGTACTTGCTTAGGAGGCTGGATTGAGTGCGTTTATACAGCTGTGAACTGGTAGGTTCGAATTCCTGGCATTAGAGGAATAAACTAAGACAGAACATCGGTGGTATCCATTTCGGGGACAGATTGAGATCGGAGAGTATGCCGTGTGTGGACCGGAGTTGTGGGAAAAACATATAGAAATACCATGTGGTATTGTCGCGTAGTCGCATTTAGTTGAGTGCTGCCAATGGCTGTAGCCTGGTCTGCCTGGATGCTATGATGGATCACTTTCGCTGGTGTACCCTGGATGTTATTGGTTTCTTTAAAACAGAGTTATATTGTCCTCTTGAAAAACCACTTTCGTTTGTGGGGGTGCCCTTGTGATTGTGACCAGCTGGCCGTGTGTCTGAGAAGCCATGCGGTGGAGGCCCTGGCAGGTGCCACGGTATGAGAAGGCCATGGGACCAATTGTTTTTTTTTTTTTTTTTTTTTGGTTTTCAGGAGTGTTTCCAAATTTTCCATCCACGGATCCACGCCACATCGCTGGCTCGCTGTCGATTCGCCGCCGCCACACCCACTTCTTTGATACAGGATCCGTGAGGCGTAGACTGAAACACATTCGAAGTTTCGAACCGGAGGACTGGAGGATCATCTCGAGGTAGTAATAAATAGGGGGTTGCATATGCGGACCCCAGCCCAAAAGGTCACGCGAATTACATTTACCAACACAAAAAAACGCGGAGCATGCAAACGCCCCAGGCCCCCAGCTGTGTTCGGGCTGCCTACGGCCCCTGGTCAGTTTCATATGCCGCGCTACGGCCCTAGTACACTGTATCATGCATTTCCGTTAAGTGCTGCTAACCTGCCAGATTAAACACTGGATTCTGTATATTCCACAAATACCGCTCCTCCCAATTCAAGAATTAATCCAGCCGCCCCCCGCCTCTTCCAGCCCCCATTTCCACACATCCAAATGTCCAATAATCCAATCCATCGAATGGCGACCACGACGCGCCGCCTCCTCGTGGCGGTGGTGCTCCTCTTCACGGTCACGCCAGCCCTGTCCCTGGGGGAGAAGTTCGTCGTCGGCGAGCGCAAGCATGGCTGGGCCCCCAACGTCAACTACACCGAATGGGCGGAGCAGCACCAGTTCCACGTCGGCGACTGGCTCGGTCGGTATCATATCATTCTCCCTTCTCAAACGTGCAGTCATCAGGCCGCGCCGCCGCCGATCTAGCTAAAAAGAGAGGGGAAAAAAAACCGCTTGTGCATGCCGACTTCGAGTACCAGCGGGACATGTTCGACGTGGTGCAGGTGAACGAGACGGCGTACGCGGCGTGCGACGGCAGCAGCCCCATCCTCAGCTACAGCCGCGGCCACAGCTTCGTCTTCCGGCTCAACCGCACCGGCCGCTTCTACTTCATCTGCAGCCGCGGCTACTGCTGGGGCGGCATGAAGCTGTCCGTGCTCGTCCACCCGCCCGAGCCGCTGCCGCCTGCCGTCACGCCGTCGTCCGACGCATCGCGCGGCCGCGCCGGTGCCGCGTCCGGGGCTTGGTGGTGCGCGGCTCTCGCTGCCTTGCTGGGCGTGGCGGCGGCGGGGCCGTTGACGTTTCGGATGTGAAACGGCCAGACGCGCACTAGGTTCCGACTGGCCTTTCCTGACATGAATCTACAGCTGTTTGCTACTGTACTACCAAGTACATGTGGAAGGAATAATTGAGAAAAATGAACCATGGCAAACGGTTTCGATATATATTCCCTTAGAGCTCAAAGCTAGTTGAAATGAGGTTAGAGGGGAATGAAGGGATTTGAGAAAAAAATAGTTCATTTTTCAGCTCTCAACACTTAGTTCATTTCAAATAATCACCCCAGACATTTCAAATAATCACCCCACAGAATCAGCCTAAAATCACTTATTTGTACAAAGTATAAATACATTTGATAAAAGTTTTCCTGGTCTTTGCATCAGGTCCAGTAGCCAGCCGCCTGCTGATCTCAGCCTTACCCAAAAATGGACCTAACAGTCCTATGAAAATATTAAAAACTGGCACCTGTTGCTGTTGCCAAGAACATGGTATAACACCTGACATGATTGTTAAAAGGAAAACGAGCTATTCTATTTAAATTTGAAAATTTGGCAGTCCTGAAATTCATTATGCAAAGGAAAATTGGACGGACTTCTTTTGGTTAGCAGTAAGTTGGAGCTAAAGGATAAAGGAACCCAAAGATTCAATGGTCACCACGCCAGATTATGAGATTACTCGGGAAGTAGGAGCATTTCCAACTTACTTTCATCTAAGGTTAAGCTATCAAAATCATGGTGTAGCAGGCTCAACTCGTTGGGTTGGGTCAGCACTACAGGTGCCCAGCCAACTGCCCATTACACATGGATAGGACTGACTGGAGTTAGCATAACAGGACGATGAGTTGTGAGTTGCGGTTGCGGGTGGATAAGTGTGCAGTAGTTCTGTTGCGTAGAGAGCTCTCAAGATATCATGTTGGAATCCTTGACAATTTCGTATAACGAGATGGCAATCTCAATAATCAGTAGTATTATGACACCCCACTCCAGCAGATCCGACCGCCTGTTTTGGAGGACTTCTTGAAGAAAATGAATGTTGTGCTGTTACAATACAAATAGTAAGCAAAGATGGAAACTCAAGAAGAACAAACAAGTTAGTTTTTGCACCATAGAAGAATGAGCACACAAGGCACTACCTCCACAAATTTCAGTTTGAAGTCAAGGCTTCCAAAACGCTGATTTAGTTCATATTCCTCCCGAAGATACTCCAGAATTTGTGCATAATTTGCATTTTTCCAAGCAATTTCTGACCTAAAGAAAAATCATGCTGTCAAGTGACAAAAGGAGAATGTATCCAGAAGCAAATTTGCATTTACAAGAGTAACAAGCGAGTCATGACAGAAACATGGGGTCAATGCAACAGAGCCAACAATATGATATAATCTAGGGATAGCATGCACGATACCTTTTAAGACAGTAAACACTGGCATAGTAATATCCAAACTATAGGTATGGCAATCAAGATCATCAATATTTTACTAAAAAAACTGGAGGATGGAAATTCCAAGCTAACAGCATAAACTCCATATGAACACATTTTTTCCAAAAGGGGATATCATGTGTATACATAACAGTGGCTCATAGACATGTAATATCTACCATCTTGAATTACATACCTTCCATCCTATATTACTATCCTGCACATGGAATTTGACACAATTTTCCATCCATAAAATATTTAACTTCATATATGTTTTACAGGAGATGGAGCAAGTATAGTACATGAGTGTAGTAGAGATACCTGTCAAAGAGACCAAGCCGGATGATAACATCTGCAAGATTAGAATTAGCCTTGCCCACAAGTTGGAAGAGTTTCTTTCTTTGCATGGTGAAGTTGCCAGTCTTCTCCATGACCCGATTAATTTCAGTGAATTCCTCAACCATATCATCAACCTATCAAAATTGGCGTTTTTGAAGTTTACAACTTTTAGACAAAACTTTAATGATACTGTCACAATGCGTAAATTTGTTAACTTTGTACAGTTTCGGTACCTGCCGAATATAATGATCGAGGGCAATACTTTGACCAAGAACACTTGAAATTATGCGAATCCCATCTGTGTCTAAACTTTTAAGAATTATGTAATCAAGACCTCCTTTCATCCATGTTGGCAAGGATGGTTTCACAACCACTGCATAATCTGTTCATCGCAAAATAGATGCCATCAATGCAATGTAGATTTTACTCTAAACCTGCATCTTTACAATGATCAAGCAGCACAATTCCAGGGGCTATGCACCAAAGCTCCATACAGTCTCAGTGAAGCAAAAAAGTGGCAATTTGTTTCTGTTTTTTTAAGAAAAAGGCACACCAATACACAGCTTAAGCAAGTAATGATTATCTTCAAGTTGATTTAAACACTGTTATCAAACAAGCATCTTTGAACACCACAAAAGGCATTACTATAATGTTTTCTGTTCATGCAAATATTATGAATGAACACGGGCAGGAAGTGACATGCATGGGCATACCATCTTTTCTCATCTCTGGAAGCCATCCTGAAGCATGTTTCCTAATTATATCAAGGTAGTATTCAGCTTCATGATCAGCAATGTTGAAAAGCACAGCAGAACCATATTGGAAAACGACCACATAGCGGTAGCAGAATCTGGCGTCCTTAACTCCAATGTCCTGCATAAGCATAAAAAATCACAAGGAAATCAATCTGCAGCATAAATGTTACAACAACATAATGTCCAACAGGTATAATTTTAGATTTTACTAGGCCCTCCAACAAAAGTGATGCTAAACTGTGACCACGAACCATAATCTCAGGCGGGAACTCGGGGTACCGAAGCGCAATGTAGTTGAGCGAACGGGTCGATGGAGGTACAACATCACTCCCATGCTCTGCCTGCATGCTCTTCAGATCAATGCTGCCACAGAGAGGAGGGAAACCTCAAATGAAAACGCATCGTTTGAGTCCTCTGCACCAATTGGGCACGTGCGTCTTCAAAAATCGCACGGTAGCATCCAATGTTTGCTCGCAGATAAATCATCAAACACATGTCGGGCAAGCAAGCGGTGCTCGGGCGTTCTTACCTGGTGGAGAGGAAGTAGGCCTTGACGGGGATGTAGCACGATAGGCCCTCCTCCTCCTCCTCCTGCGGCGGCGTGAGCGCCGGGGCCGACTCGGTCGCCGCGCGAATCCAGGCCCAGTACGCCGAACCGCCGAGGCCCGAGTCTCGTGCGTCGTGGGGCGCGGGCGCGACGGCCGCGGCCGAGGCCGACGAGAAGAGCCTAGAGAAGGGATGGGAGTGGGCGGTGGCCGCATGGGGCCCACGCGCCAGTGGGTGGTCTGGTGGTGGTGCTTGTGGCGGCGCCGCGAGGAGGCGGCGGAGACGGCAGCACGCGCGCAGCCGCCCCATGAGACCTGCAGCCGCCAAGCTCTGCGACTTCGCCGTTCCACTCGCTCTGGACTTGGAGAGGAAGCAAATGGGGCGGGACCCAGTGCGCAGGGAACGCCCGCACCGCAAGAATCGGGGCCGATGGGCCGTTTCGTTTCGTTTCTGAGTTGGGCCACATACTGAAATGGGCCAGGCCAAAACAGGAAACATTGTTTCGTGGGTAGTCGTCATTCATTTGTTTTTCAACTCTTTTTTAAAAAAAAACTCTTTTAAAAAAACTAAAAACCGATCAGCTGAGTTCCAAATTGTGTTCAGACTCCTTTGAGAAATGAGATTGATGCAGACTTAACCTTTTAAGTTCTAACGTTGCAGACTTTCAGTGTTCTTGGCACAAATCTGAATGCTTCTTAGAGGACTAGAAAGAACTCCCAGATACACAATATGGTACGTATTCTTGATCCACAACGGAGACTGTGATGAATTGGGATGCTTACAGTTTTTGCAGCCCTACCTGCAGCGAGTGAAGTGGTTTCTGAACACCAGTTCAGTTCAGTTTATTGCACGGAGGCTTTTCCTGACTGAGTTGAGCTGGAAAGCGCTGTGCCTAGTACACCTGGATAAATTGTCATCACGATTCAGGGCCTGTTTGGAATGCAGGAATTTCACAGAAATTATGCAGAAATTTCATAGGAATCAGTTCAATTTTACAGAAAAAACGCAGGAACGGAGAAATTTTCCCGCGTTTCAAACAAAGCCTCAGCCATTACCCTCATTATGACCAAACTTAAGGAAGTGTCGAACGGCCGAGCCGGACCTGTCCAGATGATCTTATGGTCCGGCAAAAGCTGAACACCAAATTGAATATAGCCTGACAAACTCACCAAAACGGGTTGCAAGTTGAGAACCCTTTTTAGATCAAAGGAGATGCCTGGTTTTGTTGGAAGCTTACACAGTCACACCCTAAATCCAGCTGCTAGGGAAGCCAGGATACAGTTCGAAAAAACGAAGCAAAACGACCCACACGCGCATACGGCTGAGATCGCCTCGTCGCAAAAATACTATACTTATCTCGGATTATATTACTCCTGCCTTTTTTAAAACGAATACTCCTCCTTTAATTTTGAACCAAATTAACAGCGCACAATTGCGGTCGTGAACTGAAGGATCGGAGGGACGAACACAACGCTACAGCAAGAGACCAAGTGTGCAGTTAGTGAGAAGGCAAAACAGCTGTTACAAGTTATTACTCTACTGCTCCACTTTGTCATTACAGGAAGAGCTGGACGACATAACTAGCGGTGTCACACTGTCGGAGCTATCATTCATAGAACTTTGCTGCCTTGCCTTTACTTACAGCAACAAACAGTGAAAGAAAACATGGAACTCGATCAAATGGCCAACACGAGCGTGCAAGGGATCGAGCACTTCGAGATATCATCAGCAAGCTTACGACAAGAACCAAGAAGCAAAGCATGCATGAACAAGTATTTGGACGAAGTACATCTGTCAGTACTACATTCAACAAATAAAGTAGCCATCAGCCAATCTACACGTCTTCAGTATTGCTGAAGTACTGACATCGGATCTACTGATAGTCTAATAGTGAAGCTGAAAGTATGCCAGAATATAATGGGTGCATCATCATCATCCTCTCCATTGCCACTTGCCGCCAAGCATCTCTGGTCGTGGTCAGTCTCATCACACGCGCGCTGTTATGCGCGAGAGCTGGACTTGCTGGAGGACAATGGAGGAAGGCGTACGACACTAATCCCTCCCTGGCATGCATGATGCATTGCCTCATTGCCTGCACTCGTGCAATATAATTCCCCGCAGCAAGCTGGCTAGGCCGCTAGGCTAACCTGATCTCGATCGAGTCTCGAACGAACTATATAACACAAGAAAGGTAGCAAAGAGATGGAAAAAGTAGCGGCTCCATCTCAGTGGTGCAGCATGTTGGGCCCGCTCGGCACGAGCCGTTTGGACACCCCGTAGCGCGGGTTGACCTCCTCCTCGTCGCGGCTGGGCGGCGGCATCGGCAGCAGGCGGTGGTGTTGGGCTTGGGCGCCTTGGCGCCTGGCGTGAAGCCGCTCGCACCACGGGAGGACCCGCGGTGGCCGGTCGCAGAGGCGGGCCAGGAAGACCTCGGCGGGCTGCACCGGCGCCGCCCTCGCCGTCCAGGCCTTCTCCCGGGCCTTGGGAGACACGGCGACCACGGCCGACGACGAGGCCACGACGAGGATGGAGCCCAGGAGGAGGAAACGGAGGCAATACGGGTCGGCCTTCATAATTGGCGCTCGATCGGCCTCTCGTCCTCTCTCCGTGCGATGGGGAGTGTGGGGTGGACCGGCTTCCGGGCTTGGTACTACGCTTTAATAGCAGCCAGCGGCCAGCGGCGACGGCGAGGCGCGCGTGAAACGGAGGGAGAAGAGCGAAACGGCGCGGCGGCCGGCAACAGCGAACCTATCCCAGCGAACTCATGGGCCGGGCCTAAAATCCAACCCATTACAAGCTCCTAATGAACGGTCGTCGTCAATTCGGCCCTTGGGCTTAATTAGGATGTTTTGTACTAGCCCAGTGTTTCATGTCCAGACAGGAACCCGTTGACGTTTACGTTGTTGTTTACTAGTAGTGCAGTATAGTACAGCGCGTTTCGTCCAGGATTTTACGTGAATATGTACGTAATTGTGTCTATCCCTGGAAAATTTTCATTCTATCCAAGTACTACTTCACAGGTCAATTATTGCGGTTCAAGCTGAATCTTGACTCTTTAAACAATGTGTTTGGTCACTGAATTTGGATTTGACTGAATTAGAGTAACAATTTCCTCCTTAATTACCTAGTCACCCTTCGGTGCCTTATCATCTCCGATATCCTTGTCTTTCGGGTCTTCAGTCAACTACTATAAGCTTGCGTCTACATAATGCGGCGCGCGGACTGTACTCTTGGGGTCTCGTTGATTAGCTTTCTTTTCCAAATGGCGACTGTCCCATTATAATCCCATGAGGGAGCTCCCTTATTAGGTTGACTGCGTGGCTGAAATAAACAGAGCAGATTGCTCGTTTTTTCTTCTCTTACGTGATCCACAGCGCCAGTGCGTCACGCTCCTCCCCAGAAATCTTGAGCGCTGACGTTGATAAAGGGGGTTTAATTAACTACTCCCTCCGATTGCAATTGCAATTTACATGACTATCTCGTTTTATTAAAAAAAATAAAATCAAGTCGTGCTTAAAATATGTTATATGATAAATCATAGTGGAAATAAATAAAATTATAAAAAATTTTGAATAAGAAAAGTGATCAAAATCGATGTCAAAAGGTCAAACAAACCTATAATTGTAAACAGAGGGAACAAATAGTGGTGTTTAATTTGTTCTGAAACTAGTCAAATAATTCAAAAAGTCGTGGCAATGAAGCTTTAAAGATTCAGTGTGTGGGTATGATAATTCAAATAATGCAAGATAGTGGGAACGAGTCACCACTTGGATTGGGGTTTCAATGGTTGAGTGAGAGTGTGACAATATATTTATCTAGGTATAATGTGTTTGCTAGAAGATCTGATTTAATTCTAGGATGTGTGTAACCGACTTGAGAGAACACTTCAGATGAATGATCAAGAGTTATCTGAATGAGAGCTTAACTTTTGCGTGTATTGTATCTTCACTGGTAGGCCCGTGAAAGCAACGGTCAAAATTGATTTTGCATGTCTCCAGTGTGGCGGAGACTAAAAAATTAGTCATGTTCTCTCTCTCCATTCTTTCTTCTGCACTAGTTTCTTTTTAATATTTAAATCTTACAGGTCGAGCCAAGTTGAAGATGCGAACCAAAGAAACTTTTCTCTCTGCTCGGTTCCCCAATGTACAAGAAAACCATAGTGACGTTTCTCTCTCCACGGTTCGCTTCACATGCACACTGGAGATGCCCTAAGGAAGAACAAGACCCTACGTGGGCTCCAACAAGGATTAATGGAAAAGTTTCCTACCTCAGTAAAAAAATCAAGTAGTCACCAGTAGGATTAACAAGGATTATTTCTCTCTTTACATTCCGTATATACTCTTAAATATATGTTTAGTTTCATAGGCTAAATTAAAGGATTGAAACTTAGATTATAAGTGTTTTTCTGATAGAAATAGTTAAACTTTTATTCACATTTAGATTGTGTTTTGCATATATTTTGACAATTTGTTTTTTATGAGCCAGTTTCTAAGCATGTCTAATCCATAGTCACAGTCCACTTTTAGTCATGAATAATGAATATCAAGTTTTTGAGTAAAATACGCATAGAGATGTTTAATTGGATAAAATCGATAATTGAAAAAATACGGTAGCTATCTTATTGAGTGTATAATTTGTGCAAGCCGCTTGCTAGTTGCTAGTTCTACACTATACACGTACTATACTTTATGATACTCCCCATATATGTGATGATCACTTGCTTATGATCTTTTGCATTTATTTCTACTAAACTTCTCTCTTATTTTGATCACAGATTAGTTGAATCAAACTTTTGGTAAGGATTGACTGTGCGGCTGCAGAGGCCAAAATTTTCTATTTTTAGAAAAGAAAAAATGTGATGATCATTTGTTCGGTACTTCAGCAGTGCTTCGGGGGGGGATAGATGCCTAAGCATAATTGTGCATTTTTTTTTTCCACATCCTTCTACGAGATGCTGACATATAAAAGAAGTGTGTGATATGGTGATTGTGGACCACAACTCTTCAAGTGCAAGTCACTTGTGTGGAGTTTCATGATGAAGTCGACGGAGCGAGAGCGTGGGCGGACCCGCGATACAACCTTTCAACATTCATGGGTTTGGATTCAGACTATCTGTCTTAGTATAATCATATTCCTCTATATTTCTACTTAAAAAATTATTCTAGCCTGATCATGGCGACGCACCAGTAGTATTAAGTATAGGCGCATCCACAATTTCTATATTTCCAACCTAGTCATGGCGACGCACTAGTAGTAGTAGGAGTGTAGGAGCATACACACAATCTGTAGTATTAGAAGCTTTTGGCACAGGAAAGGAACACAACCTGAGGGATGCAATGGTGGTCATTGCCTAGTCAAATGGCCAGTAGTTTGCCTGCCAAAATCAAAAGGAGGGCTAGGAGTGAGCGACTTGGAGAGATTTGCTAGGGCCCTCGGACTGAGATGGTTGTGGTTCAAATGGAAAAAAAATGAAAGAGCATGGTCAAGATAGGAAGTGCCTTGTGATAAAACAGATAAAGCACTTTTTAACGCCTCAACTATAGTGACAATCGCTGATGGGAAGCGGGCCGAGTTTTGGCACTCAAGCTGGTTGAATGGAGTTTCGGCATCCTCAATTGCACCCAAGCTTTTCGAAAAATCAAAAAGAAAGAACATAACGGTTTACAAAGCAACACAAAATAATGCATGGATAAGGCATGTACTACCCACTAGCACAGAAAGTGAGATCAATGAGTACGTTGAACTTTGGGAAGCAATTTCCGAAGAACGGAGGGAGGAAAATGCGGAAGATCAGATTAGATGGAAATGGACAGCGGATGGGGAGTACTCGGCTGCTAGTGCCTACAAAATTCAATTTGCAAGTGTTTATTGCAAGACAAAGATAAACCCTATTTGGAAGGCAAGGACAGAACCTAAATGTCGTTTTTTTTTTGCGTGGACCTTGCTTTACAAAAAGATTTTAACCGTGGACAACTTAAAAAAAAGGGATGGCCAAACAATCCTTTGTGTAGCATGTGCCACAGCTCACCAGAAACTCCTCTTCACCTTTGCAAAGAGTGCCCTTTTGCTAAGCAAGTTTGGAATCTAATAATCTCTTGGAACGGCATGTGGTGCAATTGCAAACTTTGGATTACGGTTCATCAATTTATAGTTGGTGGAGAAAAGTGAGATCGAATTTCAGCACACCGATGAAAAGGGACATTGGCGATCTCATCACGCTCTTTTGGTGGAACAACTGGCTAGAACGGAATAGGAGAGTGTTCCAAGACTTAAATGTAACTGCCGAACAAGTTGCTATGAGGATCAAAGAAGACGTTCTTCAACAGAGGATAGCAACAAATTCTAGCGGAGTAGGGTATGGCTCTCGTTAAGTTGGTTAGGTGTAATCGTTTGTTTTTTCACTTTGGTTTTCTGCCTTCTTGGCCCTTTTAGTTGAGTGCGTGTTTTTCGGGTTTTTTTTTTCGGTGGAGAGTTGTAAGTTGTTGAGGTTGTTTTTGGCCGGTTTTTCTTCCCTCTAAAGAAAAACCGGTGGTGACTATTTTCTTTTCTTCTAATATAAACCGGCAAATCTCTTGCCGCACTTCGAAAAAAAATGATATTTAGCAAGGTTCTAAATTTCTCGCTATACCAACCGCTATTTTCCGATATAATTGTTTGAGAAGGATTCCGCTATTTGTTTCTACGTATAATTTAGCTGTTATTTTCTGCTATAGATCCATTTAACCCGTTATTAACTGTTTTAGGATACAAACCACTAAATGCCTTAGCCCGCTATTTAAAACACTGATATTTAGAGCATGTTTGAAGATAGGGATTTTATAAAGATTGCACAGAAATTTAAACAAAAATAGTTCAATTTTGTAGAAAAAAGCGGAAGAAACAATTTTTTCCCTATGTTTCAAATGTTATCTACTAACTAGAGGTACAAAAGAAGCACGAATTGCAAAATGTGCCTAAATAAAAAAGCTAAATCCTAGAAATTCCCAAAAAATTATAAACATATCCAATAAAACTAGCCATTAGATCTATTAAGTTTTTCTTTAAAAATAACCTTTAAATTTACATATAAATTACACACTATGCCATTATGAAATATGAATTAAATAACACCATAAATTTGCATATAAATTATCCACCGTGCCATTATAAAATATGATTTAAAATAGCCACCTCTAATATACTACAGATAAAATAAATAACATCTAAACTCTAAACAACAAAAAATGTGTTGCTATAAAAAAGTAAATAACAAAAATAGACATATATATATGCTTTTAAATTATCAACTGCTAATATTATTAAAGTTATCTATCAAATTTTAATATATATATCTTCTAAAGATCTCATCCGTGAGAGAGTACGGATTGATGGACCAGTAGACTCTTAATTAATAGTGATTTGGGATTCTTAAATCGAAGCTAATCTATCCTATTGACCTCTATTGTGAAATTTGTTTGGCAGTATGTATATGGTTCTTTTAAATACAATACTAACATATAAGTCTATATACACACATATACTAAGCCATATATAAATAAGCATGCTGGTACTACGTTGTCAACTCTAGGTGCCTGTGCAGTCATTAAAAAAATACAAAGTGTAAGTTGTTACCTCCAAAATTTCGCTATATTAACACTATGTTTACCGCGCTTATTCATTATTCCAACTACCCTCTATACGCACATACGCACAGTGGGATGGGCGTGGCTGGCGAGACTACGCCTAACACTAAGGGATTGTTTGGATCCTTTCAGCTAAAATTTAAAAATTTAGTCCCGTCACATCGGATGTTTGGACTCTAGTTAGAAGTATTAAGTATAGTCTAATTATAAAGCTAATTACACAGATGAGACCTAAATGGCGAGATGAATTTATTAAGCATAAGCCTAATTAATCTATGATTAGCAAATGGTAATGGATGCTTAATAAATTCGTCTCGCCGTTTAGTTCTCGACTGCGTAATTAATTTTCTAACTAAACCATATTTAATACTTCTGACTAACATCCAAACATCCGATGTGAGGTGAGCTAAAGTTTAACCCTGGATCCAAATACCCTCTGTACATATGCGATGACCTGCCACATATTTTTTTTCTCTAGGTCCATGTCCAGCCCTTTAAAAGCACGCATGTAAACTCTATTTTTATGAGCATAATAAAAAACTGAGCTGGCAGCACAGATCTTAAGATTGTTAAAGTAACGTACATGTACATACCACCGGAAGAGCATTGTTATTAATTCTTAGGATCAGTTAAAAAAGCATGTGCGGCTGCTAAGGCTATACACAGTACAAAATTAATGTCATTAAACTCTTGCTGACAAATGCTTCTTTATAATCCTAATCTTGTTTGGCATAAACAATGTACTCCTTCCATCCCTAGATCGTTTGATTTTTCCGGCACCAAGTTTGACCGACTTTTCTTATTCAAAATATTTGTGAAATTGTAGAAAATTTCAATTCATAGTTAAAGTTATTTGATAAACCAAATTACAATAAAAATGACAATTGTGAAATTTTTTTAATAAAACGATCAAATCTAATTCGGTATAAAAAATCAAAAGATCTGTAAACCTATGAATAGTGACGGAAAGAGTATTGATAAAGTAAGCAATCATGCATCAAAGCTTCACGAAACGAAACATCATGTTTTTAATCCATGGATTAAGTATTTTTTAAGTGCCATCACTTCCACGGTCCACGTCACATACATATCCCCACTGATCTGTTCAGGGCCATTGAAAATTGGCCCTTTTCGTTGGGGGCAACAACCACCGCGTTCTCGATTGCGCTATTTTGTTCCACACAGTACTGGACAGCTTTGCGATGCTTCAACGAACACACCGTACCAACTTTAGCTTTTCCTGAGGTGGTGGTTTAAGCTGTCTATATGGATGGTACCACAAAAGGCAACCCTTTGCATAGCAATTACGGGCTAATCTTATCGCCGCTTCAGAAAAGCGGTGTTGTACAGTGGAGTATTTTGATCTTGGCTTCGCGCAAGACGTGAAACTGGGTGGCAAACATTCTGAAAAGGAAATCTGCAAAACCCACTGCGAGGTACTCCTACTATGAAATGGAAGCGAATATGCAAACACACGGGAAAAACGATATGCGAATCTCGACGCACTATCCGACTGCCGAGCGTAATCGCTTGCGTATCCTGTCCTGCCGATGAGGGGGGAAAAAAAAACAAATGAAATAGAAGCATCGAGAAGCGCGGGGCCATTGACCAGCACCTAGTCACCTACCTACCCGCGCTCCCACTCCACTCATCACCCTCACCCTCCGCCTTTTAAGCGGGAGGCATCTCGATGCTCCATTTCACGCATCGTGCTCGACGCGGATAATCCCCCAGCCAGACAGAGAGGAACTAGAGGAGAGGAGAGGAGGGATCATGGCCCCGATGAAGCTGTACGGCTCGCCGCTGTCGTGGAACGTGACCAGGTGCGTGGCGGCGCTGGAGGAGGCCGGCGCCGACTACGAGATCGTGTCCCTCAACTTCGCCACCGGCGAGCACAAGAGCCCCGAGCACCTCGCCCGCAACGTACGTATCTACTACCTTCCCGATCGCTCGCTCTCCCGTTGTTGCTGTTGTTTCCCGCGTGGAGATACAACGGTGGCCCTCCGTCCGTCCGCGTGCCGTTGGTGATGCGGTCGCTATCGTCGATTTGTTATCTGGAGGGAGAGATTTTGCTCCCGGTGGTTTGAACACTCGTAGGGGGTTTCACGGGGGTGCCAGGGGCTTTAGGATCCAAGGCTAGGCTTCCGTGGGGAAATCCAAGATTAATCGAGGATTTCTTTCGCAAATGATAAATTCCAAGCGAAGATTTATATAGGATGGCTTTAGGATCCAAGGCTAGGCTTCCGTGGGGAAATCCAAGATTAATCGAGGATTTCTTTCGCAAATGATAAATTCCAAGCGAAGATTTATATAGGATGTTTCAGATGGCAAACATATGGGTGTACAGTACCTGAGAGACCACTCCACTAGTCCACTCTCATTTTTTTCCCCCGGTTTCGCCACGTCCTCTGACCCCGGCACCGAAGCCACCCACCCCTGCCTTAGTAGAAGCGTTCCCCAGCTTCATACATCTTCCCTGATCCATTTGACCACCCAAGATCTGGGCAGCACGAGCTGGATTCAGATTGAGTTTCTGCAACTCCATCTGGATAAGAGTAGGTGCTCAGTGTTCTAGTAGGATTGTGGGATGAGCTGTGGTTACCTGCTTGGTCTGATCTGTGTGTATCTTGGGCCTGCTGCATGTGGTTTGATACTGGCTGCAAATTTGCTAGGTACGCATCCTAGGTTCAGTTTTGTGTATATATACTTCAATTCATCCATCATGTCATCAGCTTGTTTATGTATTAAAATTTTGAAATGTTGGATATATGTATGGTTTTCATGCTTTCAGCTTGTTGGTGATGAAGATTGAAGAGACATGCCTTTTGTTGCATGTTTCCCCTTTGTGAAATTAAATATGATGTACACAAGAATAAACTCATTGGATTTTTATTTGAACGTGAAATTTCTCGAATACTTTAACCAGCATGAATGAGCACCAAACAATCGATCTTTGTATCTCCCTGTCCTGACTCATGATATGATTGTCTATTTCTCTGCAGCCATTTGGTCAAGTTCCAGCTTTGCAAGATGGTGACTTGTACCTCTTTGGTATGATCTTATCTCTTGTGATCCCTCACTTTTCCTTGTAAATAGGAGAGTGTTCTTAGTACATTTTTATGCAATTTTTGCTTATTCTTGGTATTTTTACCTCTTTAATATATGATGAGGCTAGCGCTTCAACTTCCACAAAAATGGTAGGAGCTTGTGCTGCAACTACATGTTTTGTTAAGAGATCTTGACTACAGGAAGCCATCACATTCATAGATGAAAAAAGTTGTCTGGTTGCAAAATGTCATTGTGCCATGGGGACCACATATGTGACTTCTTTGCCATGTGCTTCATTTTTTTTTCTGCTGGTCCAACAGTGATTTCTTTAAAACTCTGTTCGGTATAAATAACAAAGTTGAAAGGGATCCAACACTTTGACTTTTAATCAACTTGTTATGTCTTGTCTTTCTGTATCATGTACGCTTCATAAAAGTGAACTGTTGATTTCCTAATCCTGTTATTTTCGTCTATCCTAGAATCACGCGCAATTTGCAAGTATGCTGCTCGCAAAAACAAACCAGAGCTGTTGAAGGAAGGCAGCCTTGAGGAGTCAGCAATGGTGGATGTTTGGATGGAGGTGGAGGCCAACCAGTACACATCTGCACTGACTCCTATCCTCTTCCAGTGCCTCATCAGCCCGATGCTTGGTGGAACAACGGACGAGAAAGTTGTTCAGGAGAACCTTGAGAAGCTGAAGAAGGTGCTGGAGGTGTATGAGGCACGTCTGACTAAATGCAAGTACCTGGCTGGAGACTTCATAAGCCTTGCTGACATTAACCATGTATCCGTCACTCTGTGCCTGTTTGCTACGCCCCACGCATCCGTGCTCGATGCCTACCCTCATGTGAAGGCCTGGTGGTCTGGCCTGATGGAAAGACCTTCTGTCCAGAAGGTTGCTGGCCTGATGAAGCCATCTGCTTGAAGCGGTTTCTCAGAAGGTTGTTGCTCTGATGAAACCATCTGCTTGGAGCGGTTGCCCTACCTCTGTCGGGGAACATAATAAGCCGAGTTGTCCCTCTGGCCGTTTGCTTGTTCTGGTTGTGGTGTTATTATGTGTCTTCGATGTTGAAACTTCAGGGATTATGTCTTGAGTTGTTCTGAAATGAGCATTCCCGTGCTCGTCTTGAATAATGAACTGTGTTAGATTCCTCAGATCTTGATGATTCTCATTTGTTGGCTGTTGCTTCAGTGTTCAGGTTTGATCTTATCTTGACAGATGCTTTTGCACAGTCAGTCCTATGGACAAGAAGTCTGGATGCCACAATGAGAAGCCCTTAAAAATAAAGTACAGTTGATATGTGAAACAAAATGGATCATATAGAACAGGGAAAAGAGATGTTTTTATTTCTCACGCCTTTGCAAACAATACCATCGGGAAGTTCAGGTGGGCAGGCTGAGGTTAAAAGAGGGTTAGGTTAGGCATTAGAATTCGCAGTCTGTCAAGTGTCTACAAAAGCTTGGTTCTTTATTCAGCATGGATGATAGCCTCTAAAAAAGATCCTTTCCCCTCCACTTCCTAAAGCCCACTCCCACCCTAATCATTATTCCAAAATCCAAATTCCCAATACTTCATTCTGGAGAGCCAGTCTGTCTTCTGGTCTTCCATGCTCAAAAATCAAGCAAGAAACATATCGAATCCACAACCGCAACACAAATATATGGACTCGTGTCCCTCTTGGTAATTAGAGCAATCGCATTCTATCCTCTCTCTTGCCGACACAAAACCAAATACTATTGCTGGCTTGTGGCAACAACACAAAAAAACCTAGAAAACAAGGCTAGTATCTGATTTGCTTGGTCACATGATCACACGTGAAGTTTCACCAGCGCACATGAAGTGCCAAACTTGCACTGCTAATTCACAAGCCTTTCAAATTTTGACATTGTGGCTTGTGAATCTTCCGCCTCTAGGTGTTTATTCCCATTTCTGCTTTTTCCTATCCTTTCTATTTCATTTTAGCATTTCCCAAGCCTGAGTGGACTGTAATGCCCTGCCCCTTTACCGCATCACCGGACAGAACATCACCAAACAGACTAGAAGGCACCAGCAGAAATCTCTCCCAACCCGTTCGTCCCCCCTATCATCTTGTGGGCCGGATGAACAGATAGTACATCTCTCATTTTCACAGTTTCGACGGACGGAAGAGGGTAGCTATCTTATGCATACGCATATATGTAGCTTTTGTTTCTCCAAAGAGACGCCACCATGTAAACATAGCTTTGCTGCTCCAAAGAGAAGATAAAGGCTCCACTCTAATCATCTCGAGCCATCTGGCTTGCACTAGCAGGCCTGCCACTCCAAAGCACAGCACAGCACATCAAGTCTGCATCAGAGCGCACAAGCAACGGCTTCCTTTACGTACTTTGTAGCACGACGGGCTCGTAGCCCCAGCCCACGGCTGCCGAAAGCACGTCCGTCCGCCGGATCGGAGCCGGCCGCTGCAGGCTGCAGCTCCGTCCCGTCCAAAGCGCGAAAGCCCGCAGGATGGCCGAAATGTGCAGAAAAAATGGACGCGGCCGCCGTGGAGCACCAACCACCAATAAATGGTGGAGTCTCACGCCACGCCACGCACGCTCGACTAGCAGCACAACGCTGAAAGCCTGAAACCAGAGGTGCCGGCTGCCAAGCTAGAGAAACAGAGCGCCGCCTGTCCAAGTGTCCAGTCCAGGACACTGCACCCGGTCGACACCCTCCGGCTCCGATCGAGCACTGATGGCAGCTCCGGTGTTCTTGCTGTTCTTGGTGGCCATGGCGGAACTCAGAGGATCAGGTGAGGCATCTCGCTTCATTTCGTCTCCGGTTACCCGGCACCCCGCGCCTTCCGCTGCTCCGCAAGTTGCACTGATTTGCTTGTGTGTTCCATACTTCCATGTGGCTTATGAATGCAGAGGCGTCGTGGTGCGTGTGCCGTTCGGACGTGCCGGACACGACGCTGCAGAAGACGATCGACTACGCGTGCGGCCACGGCGCGGACTGCGCCGCCATGCTGCCGGCCGGGCCCTGCTACAACCCCTCCACGGTGCAAGCGCACTGCTCCTACGCCGCCAACAGCTACTTCCAGCGGAACAGCCAGGCCAAGGGCGCCACCTGCGACTTCGGCGGCACGGCCAACCTCACCGACACAGACCCCAGTACGTGTAGTGTATACACATACACATACTCTGCCAGGATCGCTTCTACAGTTGTACCCCGTCTACTGACATATAGTACGTCTTTGTTGCCGTTTGCAGGCTCTGGGACATGCAAGTACCCTGCAACTCCAAGGTACGTACTGTAGTAACGTAGCCGCAGCCAAATAAACAACGTTCGCGCTGGCGAAACAAGCACGGGGCTGACGTTCTTCTTCTGGTCTCGGATCTCCGTGCGTGCGTGCGTGCAGCGAAGCAGGGACAAGCGGCAACTCAACCGGCGGCACGGGCTCGTCGTCGTCTCCAGGCTCTGCGAGCAACCCGACTACGACGCCCAGCGTGGGAGGGAGCTTCACGACGCCAGCCGGCGCGTTTGGCCCCACGCCCAGCACCGTCAGCACCGCCGCCGCCGCCGCCGCCACGGCGCCTGTTGGTCGCCGCCGCGTCCTCCTCGTCGCCGCCGTCGTCGCCGTCCTGTCTTTCTTGGTGCGCTGATGACCTCGTCGATCAGAAGGCAGCCGAGCCGCGCCAAGCCCATCCTCTGTATGTAGTCGGCCGCCGGCGCACACGGAAGGGCTTTGGTGTCGCAGTGGAGATTTGGCTTTTGTTCGTTCTTCTGCTCTCACTTTCGATTTGTCGCTGTTTTTTTAAGATGATCTGTCGCTGTTTCATTCTACTTTAGCACGTCATTAAAGAGGATCGAGTTTGGATACTTTCCATCTGCTGCCACGTCGAATCCTAGTGTCATCGCGTCTTTAGTATGGATCGATGGGCCGCAACGGACAGTCTTTAGAGCCTAGCCCAAATAGATAGCACTTTCTCCGTTCTTATATTGTATGACTGATTTTTTTTACAATTTTAATCACTTGTCATATCCAAAAAAATTCATAAGTTATCATTTGTTTTATTTTTAAAGTATCTTTATATGTTTGTAAATCTTTTTAATAAGACAAATGGCTAAAATTGTAAAAGAAAATTAACCATGACAAATCTTTAAGAACATACACTTTGGCCTGTTTTTTGGAACGTGTCATGCGTGGATGTTGCCAAGTACTTTTGAGGCAGAGGATACGATACGAGTAATCTTTGGTTGTGCAACAGCAACAGCGTGCTGTAAGATCCAGCGGTTGGTTCAGATCCATGTGTCGGTACTCGGTAGGGTGCTAGATGGAGTCATGGAGATGGTTTCCCGGCGCTATCCCTGGGATGCATGCAGGACTCCACAAAGATGGACGATGAGCTGATGGGGGCGTTGAAGACGACAGGGTCGGGGGATTCGAGTGCAGGTGAGGATGTCAAATAGAGCAAACCGCAAGCTAAGAACAGGTTCCCGTTAAAAAAAGAAGCTAAGAACAGGCGATGAGTGGAAGAAGGGTCAGCAGACATGGACGATGGATAGCGGATGATGGTGATCAGGGAGCCGATGCATGAAGAGGGCGACGAAGAGATCGAGGAGCCGATCAAGTGGCTAGTTGTGACAGGTACTCCAATATTCAAGGAAAATTAACTTAAAAGTCCATTATACAACTTCAAGAACGTCTGATTTTTCAAAACTAAATTACAATATCAGTTTCCGGGGCCAGAACTGATCAAACCGGACGAAATCCTCTCTAGCCATAGCCATGTTAAAAGCGGACGGTGGTTTTCTTCTATTTTTAAACCGTCGTCTTTCTAATTCCGAACGACGAGGGTTGCTGCCGCAAACCAGCCCTCGGCGCCGCCGCGGATGAGCGAGACAGCATCCTCGCGCGAGCGGACGAGGCCAGACAAATGTGTTTAATTTTCTGTGCCACGGGACTGATCCATGCGAGAGACTGATCGAAGAGAGATTGCGCCATTGATGAGGTGATCAGGGCCTGTTAGGCCGCTAATCTCTGGGGCGTTATTCACCTACTATCTGCCTAAACAAACGGGGCCGGCCAAAGAGTTTCATCACTTCATCAGTATGGTAACGAGTGACTAGCGTTCCTTCTGCTGCTGGAAATGGTGTGGAGGAAAAACCTTCACTGCATGGCGGCCATGGCGCGGACACGCGCGCGCGTGCACAAAGCGTAGTTCCCGCGCACCTCTAGGCTCGCTCGAGCAGTAGCTCCCGAATAGTACAGCAGCCCCCGTTGTTTGCGCGATCCACTTATTCCTCGCTTCCAATGCATGCCTCGGCCTCGCCACCACCTACATGTTCCAGCCCCTGTCCTTCCCTTCACCCGCTTGTTTCTCTCTCTTCTCTCCCCTCTGTCGTCTCGTCGGCGTAGGTTGATGCGACGGCCGTCCGTGTCATGAGGAAGCTGTGCCCGAACCTGGACCGCGACGATTCCCTGGACACCGTGCTGGAGGTGCCCATCCCCGATGAGATGCTCATCAACGCCCCGGGGGCCGACAAGCGCCGCGGCGCCGGGGGCGCCAACATGCGCGCCTGGCTCAAGAACCAGGCGTTCGACCGCGCCACCGTCGACGGGCCCGCCTCCGCCAACGCCGAGCTGCAGCTCTTCCTCAACGTCGTGGGGTCGCCGCTCATCCCTTGCCCCGTCCCGCACGACCGCGCCTTCAGCCGCTCCATCCGCGACTCATCCATCGTAAGCCACCCCTGCCATGCACCGGCGTCTCGATCCAGAACCTGAATCTTGCTACAAAAGAAACTGACCCGGTTCTTCCCGTGAATGAATCAAATCAATGAATCGATCCGTCCGATCGAAGCAAGCGTCGACGGCCAAGTACATCATCCAGCAGTACATCGCGGCGACGGGCGGGCAGCAGGCGCTGCAGGGGGTGCGGAGCATGTACGCCGTGGGCAAGGTGCGGATGTGCGCGTCCGAGTTCCACCTCGGCGACCAGACCGTCACCGCCGCGCAGGGCCGCGCCGAGGTCGGCGGCTTCGTGCTCTGGCAGAAGACCCCCGAGGTCTGGTTCTTCGAGCTCATCATGGCCGGCCACAAGATGAGCGCCGGCAGCGACGGCAACGTCGCGTGGCGCCAGTCCGCCGCCGAGCAGTCCCACGTCTCGCGTGGCCCGCCCCGCCCCCTCCGCCGCTCCCTACAGGTAAATTTCATCAATAGGAAAAGCACCCAGCCACTGGCACGCGCGCGCGGCGGCGGCACGCATGCAATATCCTTGAGGCCGCCTCGTAATAATGGTGCAGGGCCTGGATCCGCGCTCCATCGCCAACCTCTTCTCCGACGCGGTGTGCATCGGCGAGAAGGTCCTCAACGGCGAGGAGTGCTTCATCCTGAAGCTGGAGGCCGGCGCCGCGACGCTGCGGGCGCGGAGTGCGCCGGCGTTCGACATCATCCACCACACCGTGTGGGGCTACTTCAGCCAGCGCACGGGGCTGCTCATCCAGCTCGAGGACTCGCACCTGCTCCGCATGAAGTCCGGCAAGGGCGCCCGCCGCAGCGAGAACATCTTCTGGGAGACCAGCATGGAGTCCGTCATCTCCGACTACCGCTACATCGATGGCATCAACATCGCGCACGGCGGCCACACCACCGTCACGCTCTTCCGCTACGGCGAGGGGTCCGTCAACCACAAGCGGAAGCTGGAGGAGACGTGGACGGTGGAGGAGGCCGATTTCAACGTGCACGGCCTCACCACGGACTACTTCCTGCCGCCGGCAGACCTCAAGAAGGACGTCGATGATCAGAATAAGTGATCGGCCGGCTAGCGTCCGATTGACTGCTATTAACGTAACTGGAGGACATCGAAATTCGTCCACTGATTTTTTTTTTTTTGGATAGGGGTGGAGGTAGTTCTATGTGTTTTTCCATTTCATTAATTTTTTTCCTGATGGTTGAAATTGCAGGAAATTATGAGCATGCATTTATTCTTTGGTCAGAAATAGAGTTACTTAATTATTACGTATTTTGTTAGGAGAAACATGCATGGTTAAGTCATGTACAGAATACAATAGATATAGGGGGTGCGAGTTTGATTAAGTTCTTTGATTTTGGTTGGGAATTTCTATCAAACATTGATAGTGTACTAATCTGGTTTCATTCTTCATTCAACCCTTCAGCTGTGAAGAGCTGCTTTCATGCCTCGTAGGATCAGTGTTCTAATGTACCTTTATTATCGCTTTGAGATTTTCGAGTTTGAACTGGTACTCTGGTAGAGAAAGACATATACTAGTGCAGGCAAATTACTAAACACAGGATAACTGTATCAGGAACACAGGATAACTGTATCAGTTACAAAAGAGAAACTATACACGATCCGGTGCCAAAGTTTGTAACAATATGCTATTTCTAACATCCTCTATAACTCTGCAATGTTACAAGGAACTACAATATTCTACACAGCAAGATGAGCGGCAAAATTATGCAAGTTGGGCAGAACTAAGACATCAGTATACTCATTCACAGTACCATTCTATTACAAACCAAAGAAGAAAACCAAGAATAAGGTGGAGAGGACTGAGGCATCTCCTCGACAAGAACTGGTTTAAGCTTCACGCTCAGCAAGAATGCTACAGTGACTTTTGAGTTCCTTCAAAAAGATCCAGCAAAAGTGTCTCCAAATCCTCAGGCCTATATTTTAGGTAACGATCTCGATGCCTTGTGCTGTCAAGGAAGGTTGAATATCTTCCCACGAATGTCCTATAGGCCTGTATAACTTTCAGTGATATTGAAATCCGAACATCATCGCGGAGTTGGTCATCTGGGACAGACCATGCTGTCTGAACTCGATAAACCTCTTCAAAGGACATATTGAAATTTTTCATCTTGTCCCTGATGGTTTTGCGAGAAGCAGCGTCACCAGCAGCACACAAGCCATCATCACTCAGGTAAGAGAGGACAATATTCCATGATGCCCTCTCATATCTCATAGCTTGCTGCTGAAACTTCCTGTTGTGAACCCGGATCCAGTCATCACCAAGAAAGCTTTTGAGATCCGAGTTCTTCACTTTCTGGACCATGTAGTGGATGTTGTTCATCATAAAGATGTTCTGCAATCGATCATCTCTGTACAATCTAGACCCAGCTTCAAGATTTGCCTCCAAAACAGCAGCAACAGATTGTAGATGCAAAGCTGTTGCTGTGAAACTAGGATATGAGTTTGGCATCAACTGAATGTCAGAAGCAAGATGCAGATATCTTCTATCTGTGTCTTTGAGAAGTGAATCAAGAGTTTTGCTGTATGCTGTGAGAGCCCTTATGTAGTTCATAACATATTTTGTAAGTGGATGCACTTCTCCACGAGCCACTGCATTGGGCGAAGTGTATGATTGGATGGCATACTTGAATTCTGCAAATGTCTTCCTTGCAGATTCTCCCAGTTGCAGTAGTGCTTCATGATACTCATTCAGGACCATATCATCATACCCTGATTCAAACAAGGATTCAGCTTCAGGGAGAAGATCATCCAGGACCTCATACATGTCAAGTAATCGAAAAAGCCTTTCTGTTTTAGGAGGACCAATCGCCACGGATACATAAAAGCTCAGAAGTTGCATGACTGAGCTAAATGAAATCTCATTGAAGCACAAGTCGGCAGTTGAGTCTGTAAGTTCACCAAAGACGAGATGGCTAAGGCGCTTCTCACTTGCAAGGTAGAGTCGAATAAAAACCCTCATTGCTCGGTTCCATCTCTTTATTAGTGAATTCAATTTGCTCCAACTTGTGTTCATAAGCTCCTCCACACTGAGCTTGTCCAGACGAAGAGACCCAAAGTACTCATCAATTGCACTCTGCCGTGAATTTATATAAGCCTGACAACATTCCTTATCATATCCATTTAGGAACATGAATTTAGCAATGGATTTGACAGAAGAGAGTGCACCAGGTTGAATCAAATCAGGCACAAAATATTCTGGTCCTCCACTGATATCATTCGGTGTTGCCCTCCCTTCTGACTGTTCCTCACTGCATGAGCTGCTTGAAAAGTCTTCCACACTGCCATCCTCTGTGGAGCGGAAAGAAAGACCTTCCTGTTCTAATGGCTGTTTGTAATGTGTAAGAAGATAAACAAATTCCTCTTCAAGCCTTGCCATTGCCATCTCAGAAAGTTCATCAGCATACACAGTGAGTTCATCCAGCTGCTTGGCGTCCACGCCAGGGTCTAAGGTCCTTAAACTTTCAGACAAACGTCTGATTTTGCACAGCACGTCCAAGTACTCAAATGATTCCTGTGGGTCATGGACATGCATGGAGTTGTCAAAATCCAAACTAAGGATCTTCTTTCTCAACGCCTTAAGCTCATGCTTAATATCACATATCTCATTGCCTTCTCCAAGAGTGAGTTTTGAGTACTGCTTAGCTAACTCCGCAGCCATCATGTTATGGACCTTCCCTGCTTCATATGTTTAACAAAAATATCAGATCTCACAACGAGACTTGAATTTGGGCAAGCTACTAATGCAAAAAAATTAAAGATAGTGAAAATCATATCGTGCCGTATAGATGGAATGGACAATTAAGCATTGATTCACGAACACAAAATATGCTTTTCAGGCAGCACATCTTTGAAAGTAGCAAGCGCAGCCATATAAATAGCAAAGGTAGAATATAAATTGTAAAAAAAAAGGTTAACATCACAGTTAGAACTGACAAGGACTAGAGCAAATACAAACAAATTATCCTTTTCTTTCTTCACCCAGACATTTCCTTTTTTTATCCCTTCCTTTTTTTTCCCAAGAAAAATAGTGGATAAATCTGACTGAATAAGATTCCATCAGCCTGATGGCTTATAATAATACAATTTGTTCAGGTCCAACAGGAAGAACTGAGCATATTCCTCTTATTCCTAAGAACAGCTGATGATCTCAATATGTGGTGCGGGATAACACCCAGCGAGGGCTAGTAATGTTTAAGCAGAGGAACTTATTGATTGCTATTACTCAAACAGGCGAAAGTTATCAGTTATCACAGCAGCTAGAGGCTTAGAACACTTGTTGGGTAAAAAATGTCCACACAAACAAAAAAAAAACTAAAATAATTTAACCATACTAATCTCATATTAGAGCGAGACCAAACTCGAGCGAAAAAATAACCGCCGCATAAGAAGCACATAGACACCTAGTAAGAAACTCAGCCAAAAAAAAAGGATTCCCTTTTACAGAGCAAGAAAGGAGAGACTCACCGGCGGCACCGAAGAGCTGCCGCTCTTCGCTGACTCCGGCGGCCACCCCCAGGTAGCGCCGCAATCCCAGATTCAGAACTCGGCCGAGAAGAGAGCGAGGTCGAGAGGCTACAGGGTACAGGCTAGAGAGAGAGAGAGAGAGAGGCGCAAAGTGCAAGAGACAGAGAGAGAGAAGGAGCGCGGAATATGATTATTGGGCTGGTGATCAGGTCAGTGGAGACTGGAGAGGTGTGGAACAGTGCAAGTCAAGTCAACCCGAGGGGGAGCGACGGCGACGGGAGGCAAGCGGCCAAGGTGGCGCCGCGGAAGGGAAGGGGGCGCCAGTGTGGGGATGGGGATGGTCAGCGGACGGAATTGGAACGGCCGGCCGGCCGGGGGATGCCGTGGTGCCCGGGTCTCTCGCTCGTTCGCCCGCTCGCCGCTGTTGCCATCCGTCCCTCTCGACGAGGACGACGGAGTCAAGGACGACAGCCTGTCCGTCCCTGTACCCTGTTGCATACTTGCATTCCGTTGCGACGGAAGAAACCGACGCTACCCTTTCACGGAGGTACAGTGTTTCACCTCCCGGCGACGGTTCAGCCAGTTCGGAGCGTGCCACACCAGCTCTCCGTTTTTTGAGGACTTGTAACCCATTGATCGCAGCAAACCATACGAGAAATGCTCTAGTTTTTAGTTTTGTGCAGTCTTCTAATCCAAGTTTGATTGAGTTTTACAGCTCCGCAAACATCCGGCGGTGGGGGCGAAACAAGAAAAAAGCAGTACTACCAGTGGCCTTCGATCATGCCAGTTGCCACGGCTACTCCAGCTCGACCTGGTACCACTGCACGGATCCGACCTCGCCGTCGATGTCGAGCACGCACACGGACCTGACGAGGTAGGAGACGGCGTCGTCGACCGTCTCGAACTTGGCGAGGTCGGGGGGCAGCGCCTCCCGGGGCCACTTGTCCAGCCAGCCCTTGAGCCTCGCCTCCAGCTCCTCCCTGGACACGAACTGCTCCTCCATCCCGGGCTCCATCAGCACGAACGTGTCCGACTGGATGTCCGCTCGTCTCCTCCGCGCTGCACAAACCTACACGCCGGTCGACCCCAGAAAAGTTTTACTACTGTCTGTACACTGTAGAGATAAAATTTACTACCACCAGCTTGTGAACAAGACTTGGACCTGGCTTGCGTGGTCTTGATGAATCCTCCCCGGTGGTCGCTTCAAGGAGGCTGTGCTGGAAAACCTCACGGCGGCGCCCCAGAACGCCGCCGCCGCGGCCTTCTGCGGGCGCCGGCAGGGCAGCAGTGACGGTCTCCCTGGAGTCCTGCCTGCGTTGTGGGAGACAGGTCAGCTGCGACTGAGAGGAACGGTATAGCAGTGTGCATGAAAAATGCCAAGGAAAGCACATTGAAGTGGTAGCACTGTTTGACTGGTGATGGAAGCGCGCTTGTCTCGTGTGCAAGAAATGAATGCCCCCCACTATGAGCACGCATGATCTAGAAAGCCGATCTGATCTTCGCTTTGTCAAAAGTTTGTCCGGTTCAAAAGTTGGCTAGCTTGGAGTGCCAGGTGTGGATTTCCCGGGACAAAGTTGGGGATCACGGGGATATTTATTTATTTCCCTAGATATTTCCATGACGAGAGGCGCTGAAAATTGGTGGGTTGTTTCTCGGTTTAGTCTGCGTCTTGAATTGAATTCTAGAGAATGCAGTCATAGTTTACCTACTTCGGTTAACAACTGTCACGACAAGACGCCTAGCTAGTTTGCAAGTCCTGGCCAAAAGGGTTGTGCACGCAATCAGTCAAATTCCAGATATATTGTCTGATGGAATTGTGAGACGGGTCTTCTTGTGTTAAAATAAAGTTAATTGTATCCCTTACAAGTCGCCCCTGGACTTTCTACAGTGCAGTTTAGTTACAAGTATGGACAGTTTTTGTTTAAACTGACTAGCTGACTGATTCAAAACGGCTGATTAAAAGAACTCAGTAAAATCAGTCACCACTCACCAAAACCAGTCACTAGTGAGATAGTTTGTCAGATGAACTGCTGAGACTTTCTCTAAAAAATCTTTTACAAAGTTCTTCCAAAGAAATGTTCTAGCCTCTTTTATAGCATTATGTAATTAATCTGTATCTACTTCCTCTTCCTCTCGACAACATCATTTATATTTCACAATCTAGTATTTTACACATATATCTTCAATCTTCAAACATACTCACTAAAAAAACACTCTAGGTAATCTCGACCACCACAAATGACCTTGCTACCCCTATTAATTAGGTTGACGAGTGACTTGTTTTTTTTTTTTTGACATAAATTTTAAATTTCAGAGTGACTTGTTCCTTTTATTTTAAACAGTTTATAGACTGTGACTATAGTGAGTAACTAGTAAGTGGTGAATTTTTAAAATAAAATCTGGTCCCTGGTTTATAAATTGATTAGAACTGGATGATTGACTAATAATTTGGTTAGTGTCGTATCCGTTCAAATGAGGGCCTCTGCCTCTCCTTCGTTGCTCTAGCCTCCTTCGCCCTCACCGAGCGGATCCGCGTACTCCTCCGCCCCTCACCGTCCAACGTCCGGCCACCGCCGGCGGTCCATCCGCACCATCTTGACGCCCCACGCCTCAGCCCTCCCCCGCCCCCGTTGGAGGTTTCCCTTGACCCCGCCCGAAAAATTTGGCGATAGGACAGGCCTGGTATGCTGTGAGTTGTGACTGATGCTAGCAGAGAAAGCCATGGCGTGCAACGTGCTGCTCAGCAGAACAGAGCATAGGAGGAGTGATTGGGAAACTGACTCACCGCTGAACAGTTCGCCGATGGAGCCGCACTCCGGCTGCACAGCCGCCGCCATTTCCATGCTTTCTTCCCTCTGGTTGCGTTGTGTGGCCTGAAATGTTCTTTTTATCCTTTTCTGTGGATCTTACTCCTGAAGCTTTTCAGAGCTATCTACATTGAGATTGGTGACAAGAGCGTCTGTGACTGTAAGAGACTGCTCCTTTCCTTGCAGTGAGGACAGACAGGGGCATGCGGCAGCTGAACCACTTAATTTCCAACTTGCAGTTCAACGTGCTTTGACAGGAGCCAATTGTAGGTCAACTGTGCAAACATATAATCTCCAATTGCGAGAAGGCGAGACCAGTTCAACCGGTGTAATAAATATGATGATATGATACACCAATTCCCCAATTTGTCAACTTGTCCATCGTCGGATGAGCAATAAACCATATGTTACAGTTTTTTTATCAATAATTAACGCCGGAAAACAAATATTTCCACCACAGAAAATTGTCTCAGCGATTCAATGTGGTACGACTCGCGCTAACAACTACAAACAAGAAAACAACTCGTTTTCTTAACCTTCCAAGGTCAACGAACACCGTGATTCATGCAGACCAAATACAAATAATTTTTATCAACATCAGAAATGATCAGAGACCTTCATATGCTGAGATCATTTGACCGATTTTTACTAGGAGGCTGTTCGCGGTTTCATCTTTCCGGTGCGGGGATGTCAATTTTTGGTATCTGTGAAGGGTTCCAGTAAAATCTGTAAACAGTCCATCAATCCCCACAGTGTTTATCCAGAAATCGTATTCAGTGTAGGGATCCTGATGAAAGTTGAAGTGCAGGAACTGGTTCTCATTCCTGTACGTGTATGGGTGTACCTGCACAGTACAATACGGTTAACATGCTTCAACGTCCATATTACCTGAAACTGGCACTCAGTACGGAGGGACAAAACGAGCTAAAAAAGTGGCGCATAGCAATACAGGAGTGTGACAATTAGGTCCACATGTTCCTCTTTTCAGCAGTAACCCTGAGCCGTAATCGTAGCTAAACATGAGCTGAGAGCCAAATAAAGTGACTAATTCAACCATAATTTGACTAAAACAGACCACTTATTGCTAGGGAATTCTTTTGAAGTAAGGAAAGCAATTCTCCCAATTCCACAAAGGACAAGGTAAGCATCAGGACACAGCTGTGAATAACCTTCACAAAAGAAAGCTGTGTTGTGTTGTGTTCCAACCCAATGCATTCAGTTATTTGCCAGAGTTTTACTCAATGCACATGAGACCAAAAATAAAAGGCAGCCATGATGTTATATAGGATCCTTCTGGTTATCCCAAGCAGGGGATACCTGCAGAGCCTGCAGAAAAATAGTTTGTCGCTAAACCCGCGAGTAGTCCAGCTTGCATATATGAAACATAGAAAATGGCCTTGGCCGTATGGAAGTTGGTTTAATTAGTATCGGTTACTTTAGAATAATCCATGTAAAGTCTGAACATTAGACAATTGCAATGAATACAAACAAAATGCCATACCTGGAGATTATGAGCATGTGCCCGTGCAACTAGATCACTTGGTGGCATCAAGTAGTTTCCTGCAGCTGGAACAATAGTGTCTTTCCATGGACCAAGCCCAACAACGTATTTCCTAATGTATGCAAGGTAGTCATCTGAAGTGATTTCCCAGAATGACTGCAAGTGAGGAATGTCATAAGTAATACCAAAAGACATGCTCCACTGAAGCTGCACAAAACGAGCCCTAGAAATGGGTGAGACATTTTTTACAAAATATTAATACCTGGTTTGTGTCTTGTGTTCTCACTGTGATATCATCAATCAAAAATACCTTGGGAGAGTCAATCAATTTCGATACATGTACGATGGAGGTGGGAGCAAAAGATTGTATAAACAATGGCTTCTTCAGCCAATTCTCTGACATATATTGACCATTGTATCCATATTTAAGCAAGGTATCCACAAATTTGTCCTCATACTTCTTTCCATCAGCCCACTTGACCTGTTGAAAGTAATACAAACTCAATATGATACATAAAAAATCGAGAAGTTAGCCCGTTACATTATAATGGAAAAGATGACGAAGTTTTGCACTATCCAGCTCATAGCCAAGGCCATATACTTTTATTTAAGAAAAAACAGCTGCGACATAGTTATAACAACCCATGTCAAGAAGGAAACATAATAGAAATCTAAGCACGTTTGTGACAAAAACATGATATCAACATCTTCAGTGTTCTCGTTTGGTAGACAACAGTTACTTTCGTAAACTAAGCAGCCTACTGCTGTTATGGTTATTGTACAGAAAGTTCATATATACCAATACCATCTAAAAAGTTTTTGGTGGAAATGGAATAACTAGATAATACTGTGAAGGCGTGAATCATAGCACAGTGCATAATTCTTCTTGATGACAGGGGGCTTACATGCTTATTGATAAAAACTGGATCTTTAATCTCTGGGTATATGCCAACAGTTCTGTCTGCGTCTAGGGCAATTGATATGAATTCTTCAAATGTGATGATCGTAAACATACCTGCATTACAGGAAAATATGGATTGTGTCAATTAATCCCCATTCCCCAATCACAATTTCATGCAAAATGTATTCTTAGTTCAAGTAAAGCCAAACACAGAATAATATAAATGTACTAGTTCTAAATAATCAAGGGTTTTTAAAGGAAATGAAACACCTACTTCGGCAAAGAGTAAACTATGCTCGATCAACAAAGATTGTATTATATAATGGAAAGAAATGTTATCGAAAAAAGAACCAACTAATCACATCCTATACATTTCTGAGCTTCTAATTAAAACAACAGAACTCTGTATTCTTGAAATAGCTGCAACAGGGTGTGTTGTTTACAATGCATAGAAACATATCATATTATTCACTCATAGAAACATATCATATCATTCCCTCAGGAAAAAAAGAATATCAGAATATTTTAGCTGGTGAGTGACGAGACTTTCCAGCTAATTGCAATATTTATGGAAGTTGCGGTAAGCAGAAAATAAACCAGCAGCAGCAGGGCATTTAAGCAAATGCATGTGACAAGATCACAAGAATTGCCTCAACGATTTTTTGAGCACAACAGCATGGTCATAGAAGCGGAAGTATCACATCAAAGCAATTATATGATAATAAAAAGCATCTGAAGGATATCCATACCATTGTACTGTTGATCCCTGAATGAGTATCTCTGATTCACCTTAAGTGTTTTAAGTTCCTCCAGTGTGAAGTCCACTGCACAACAACACTTCATTATTAGTTTAAATAATGAAGAACGCATAGGCTTACAAATCCATCATTCTCATTCCACCCATACTAGCAACATGAAGTTGAAACTGTCAATATATGAACTAATGCCAACAATTAGCATGTCATAAGTGTTCCTGAATTAGAGTCAAGAAAACACTGAAGGGATGCATTGTTATATCCTTATGGTTTAACTATTTTCATAGAAGATATGTAAATAATCAACAATGGCAACTAAATGAGTGAAGGAATCAGGGCTGGTTGTAAGATGCAGACCTACAAACCATCCAGTAACATTAGCCCACTCCACTTCATAAGTTCTTCTTCGATTGGCAAACTCCTTATGCCTGGCAACATCAGTTGTCTCATCAAGTGTTACATCATGAAAACAGATCAAGGCCCCATCTTCGCTGGCAAGGATGTCGGTCTCTATAAAATCTGCACCTTCTTCAATGGCCCTCTGCACTAGGATTTTTCTGGGTTAAATGTAATATAGCAATTTAGAATGTTATACTGTCCATATACTACAAAAATTAGAAACTTGTGATATGTGATTTCAATAGCCATTTGCAGTGGTCCATACCATTTAGATCTATCCAATGGCAAAATAGAAATATGAAATTCTGCAATAGATCGTAAGCGTATCAATTTTTCTGAGAAGTACCTGGTATGCAGCTGCTGTTTCCTCAGGAATTTCCCCATTTGAGCCACGATGAGCAATGTTATATGGTCGAAATGTCTGTATGGGCTTCTTCTCTTCATTCTTCATCTTGCTTGGCAGTGGAAAAAGAGGTCTAGCAAATGCCAAATGTAATAGTAGCAGAAGAAAAAGAGGTACACAACCTGTCAGGGATGCCAATGCATATAAATTAGACATGCCAATGTGCATAATGTAAGTTTAAAACACAACCATTCTTTTAGCATTTTGCATGCTATTTAGAAATATGCAACCACAAGACTATAAAATCATAGTAGTGTTTGATTGTCACATTCGTGAGGAACACTTGTATGCTTGTATTCTATAGTGTGTAAAAAGGGTACATATGTAACACTTCTACTAGAATTTCTCCTGTCAAAATAAGGGTTAGAACATAATGCTTCAAATTTGGATAACGATATGTTAACTATTAGCTCCACATCACAACTTAAAGAGGTATGTAATCCAGAAAACATTAGCCATGGTCTGAATAGACATTGAATCAGGGCCGCGAAACATCAATACAAATATGCCATCAGCTGATCTGTTAAGAAATTTGTATTATAGCAGTTTGGATAGAATATGCAAAAATGCAAATTGTTGTATTGTTACGCATCCTGCTCTAGGTGGCCTCAAATCCAAACACTGCAACCTTGCCAGAAGGCAGCAGCCGTATCATAAGGGCAGTGCTAGGAGAAGGGAATGGGATAATAGACTTGTATTCTTCTTACTTGCCATCATAGATGCATTCACTCTCCTTAAGTCCTTATATAGAGAGGCTTCCATAACCCCTACACTAATGGACCCGGTCTGCACATTCATGTAAGAATAGGCATGTTTATGCTTTGGAACCTTAGCAAGTGAAAGGTTCCTTGGAGGTTAAAAAGAAAGGGGAAAATCACCGTCATTTATTTTGAAGTTTCTTTGTTTATTATCCGTCGTGCTCCTCCATCCACTCTCTACGTGCAGTCACAAGTCACAACTCTCAAGAACAAATCTTTGAGTTTATTTTAGAGTTTTGATTCAGAAAAGAACATTTCATTTATATCTGCATTTCTACATAGGGCAGCATATGAAATCAGAACAAATCTTTAACACAGCAGAGCATATCTTCTTCAGTAGTGCAGCCTGAAATTAGTAACATGATCAAATTTTCCCAATCAAGCCATCAACCTCCATAGTAAGCAGCCTAGATGGTACCACATCAACAATATATCCATTCATCCAGCCTACCAAATACAGGAAGTTAACTGGGGACAAGAGTGCAACAGATAGGCAATTCAGAGCAACCTCATTTCATATCCCACTCAATGTCGCACCCTGCGCAAAGTAGCACCTGCTACAGACTTATCTCAGTACCACAAATCAACAAAATCCATACCAGATCATCCCCAAACTAGCCATTCCCCAGTTAGCTCGGGGCCAATGTAGCCGCTCGTGTTAAAATTCCAAAGTGATCACGCAAAGCTTAAAAAAACAGAGACCGCAAAATCATCTGCGGCAACTTGTATACAGAGACCGTGTTTATCAGATCGGTGGGCACCGCGGTGAGCATTCAGAAATCAGGGGTAACCCGACGAATCGAGTAGAGGGTCACTTACAGAGAGAAGGGCGCATGGTGGCGGTGCTCTCTCCCCCACACTATTCTTGCTCCACTTCCCTCCAGACCCACCGCAGCTCCCCGCTATATGTCAGCAGCGAGCGAACTCCGGTTTCGATGGAGCAGAAGAGACGGTGAGGCTCCTCGTCCTCGCTCCGTGGCTCCGTGCCCGAGCTGTGCGCCACTGTGCCGCCTCCTCTCCTCTACTCGCTCCCGCTTTTTCTTTCCGTCACGCGATCGCTTCTTCATCGCCATTCCCTAGACGGAACGGAACACACAATATCCAACCATCAATGGCCGCCCCAACCAACGAGATCGCCCGATGGCTACGACCTACAGCCTCCCTAACTTTCACAGACAGGTGGTGCCAACATAATGCGGCTCCAATGGGCCCACTCGTCTGTGACATGAGTAGACGCGAGAGCTTACACGTTCCCGGCGCCGTTGACGGAATATTCCGGGAATACTCGATCGCTGCCTAGCGTGGCGATCCGATACCCCATACCTTTTTTTTTAGCTCAGATAAACAGATACTCCGACACCAGGGCTCCACTCGTCAGCATGGGCCGGGCCTGCTCCGCACCGCACGGCCCGTGAGCGGGGAAGATTACCGGACTCGTCAACGCACGGGCCGTCCCCGTTGGTGCAGCCCACTTCTCCGCCCAACAGAGCCCGAGCCCGTCGCGCGTCTTCTCGCCGCGTCGGTCGATCTCCCCATTCCCCTCGCCGTCGATCCCACCACCGCGCCGACCCCGACCCGATGGCCTCCGCCGCCTCATCCGCCACCGGCACCGGAAAGTCGCTGTTCCAGGGGCTCCGCAGGTTCCTCAAGAAGCCGTGGGAGTTCACGGGCCCCTGCGCCTCGCCGGAGTACCGCAGCGCGCTGCCCGGCGCGCTCGAGTACCGCGTCAAGTGCCCGGCCACCGTGCGCGACGACCGCGACAAGGCCGTCGTGCCCTCGTCCGACCCTGAAACGGTATACGACATCAAGTACTTCACCCGCGACAGGCGCAGGAGCCGCCCGCCCGTGCGGCGCACCCTGCTCCGCAAGCCCGACATCGAAAGCTACATGGCGGCGAAGCAGTTCGACCCCACCAAGGACTTCCCCGCGCCGTACGTCAACACCACCATCGAGGAGGACGACAACACCATCGGTGGAGGCTACCAGAAGTGAGCCAGGTGAGGGGTGGTGTCTAGTGCTGATCTTAGATCTGAGGTGGCAGCTAGGGTTTCATCTCTGCTGTGTCACCCTTATGTTCATTTTTTTGCGATTATACTTGATATATATTCCGGCTGCAAAACGAATAAGCTACCAGGACATGGCTTAACTTGAACTGCTGTTTGATACCGACTGTTTGCATATGGAATAGCTATTTGGGTTGGCGTGCAATGTAAAACAATGTGCCATTTCGGATGATCAGAACAAATAAGCCACATAATTTGACACGACCAAGACATTACTATTTAGATACTCCTGTCTTTTGCCTGCATTCTTGTCTCATGGAGGGATGTTTAGCATTTTTTGTTTGTAATTTGGTATGGTATGTGTCCTAAATTCCTACAGAGCAGTTTAATTTCTGGATGTGTAAGATTTCACTATAGAGCAGTCAGTTTTCAATGAACTGTTTCACTTTCCTGTGCCATTCTTTGAAGAACCTCTGTTATGGTTTCTCATATTTGGTATTGCATACTGGTTGTGGGAGGGATTCCATTCTCTGAAGAACCTTGTTATTGTTTCTCGTATTTTGGATTGCATACTGGTTGTGGGAGGGATTCCATTCTCTGAAGAAACTCTGTTGTTGTTTCTCATATTTGAGATTGGATACTGGTTGTGGGAGGGATTTTAGCTTATGAATGTATTTAAGTGTCAGATGTTAGCATAACCTTTTCAGCATCAGATAAATAATTTCAGAACTTGACTGCCCTGCTATACTTGTAAAATTCATGTCTCATGAGCGACCCCCCCATTCTGTAGAGGCACTTTCTAAGTAGGAAACTCATATGAGCTCATAATATGCAAAAAGTTAAAAAATCTTAAAAGTCAATAGATGATTTTTACTGTTTGAATTGGTCCCGTATGTGATTAATTTAGGAGTGCGGTGGAAATAAACAGTTTGTTTTTGTTTGCTAAGGAATTCATTTCAAGTCTTCATCAGCTGCTCCCTCCATTTGAAAATGTAAGGTGATTAAGTGAATATAGGAATTAGGTGAATATAGGAATGGGACAAAGAGGATTGGGAGTCCTTGGGAAAATGGATTCGATGGGATATGAACCTTATGCAAACCTCTTATCTATATGGCTTCTATTTGCAAGCTGACTTGTGAATTTATGCTGTTTAGCTATGCCAATGAAGCCTGCCTGGGAATTGTAATTTCGAACTGAACCTAATTTTTTTGTCCTCATTGTCCATTCGTCGTTTTGATGATTTTGCTGCCTCACTTTCCTGAATGTTTGAAACCTTGTGTTTGCCTTGCTTTTCATGTCACTCCATTATTTCATTTGCTTTCATGAATAATCTCTTGTAATCTTTTAAATGCTTGTCATTTTATAATGTCCAACAGTAACCTTACATCAAAGTAATGCCTTTTTCCTTTTCTGAAGTTTGCCTTGGGCACCTTCACAATTAACCAAACACTTGAAGCTACTAGCTGGGTTCGGACTTTCAGCTCTAGTAGCTCCAGCCTTGAAGTGATCGTCGTGTTTAATTAATTAATTGTAGCCCTCTTGTATGTGGTTACATTGCTGGAAAGCTTATACTGATTTGATGCTGGTTGATTTGTCAGGCATCCATGATGTGCTTGGAGTCCATCAGAAGCTGCATTATGTTCACTTATGCTTTTAAATATCCTTTCCTCTTTTGTTCCCAGTGAAAAATTCTGATTGTGTAAAAGATGATGGCGGAAATAATTAGGCACTTGTGGAGCTCAACGAATGCACCTTTATTGTAAGTTGTTTTCCAAAACTCTGTCAACCTGACACCGATGTTGCGGTCTGCTTCAGCTGAGAAGTTATGATGATTTGACAAAAGATCGCATGCTTCAATTATTTGTACTTTTGTACGATTTCGAACTTTATGTGTATGACTTACAATCGATTACTAGTACCTGTATCTAGTTAGTTTTAAGCAACACTAGGATTCTCTTCAATAAGGTTCTATAAATTCTCCTCTAAAAGAAAAGTTATCTTCCTTTGGGCGTCCCTAGCAGGAGTCTACGTGAGGTAGCTAGGTTTGCTTTGACCAGTCCATAGTGAGTCAGAGTCGGTTGTTTAGGTGAAAAGATGAGTTGTTTGCACTTTTTCCTCAAATGAAGTTTTGTAGCGTTGTCTTCCTCCTCACGCCACCGCTTCCTCGTGCGCCACTGCCGCCTTCTTGCGCCTCCTCCTTGCATAGGAGCTTCGTGAGCTCTGTGGCCGCGCCGCCTTCTCCTCCTCGCACACTCCTCACACAATAGCTTTGCAAGCTCCGTGGCCTCTTCCTCGCGCTACAGTCCCATGCCACTGACACGATGCACGGGAGCTCCGCAGCCGCCGCTCGTCTCGCTGCTCCGTGGCCGCCGCCTCGCGTTGCAGCTCTGCAGCCGCCGCCGGGATGCGCAGGAGCTCCGCCATCGCCGGGAGGTTCCGGAGCTCAGCCGCCGCCGCCGCTGGGAGGCTTAAGAGTTCCAAGGCCGCTACGTTAGCAGCCCGTGCCGCCGCCTCTCGCGTGAGACGGTCGGAGAGGCTCAAGGGAGCCGAGGGGCGAGGGAGGGAGGTGACCAAAGAGGGAGGCCAGAGGGTTGTGGCCATGATAAAACGTCCGATTTGGGTTAGGGAGCCAGGTTGAAAGGCTTTTTTTCACGAGTTGGGCTTGGCTTCAAGGACGACGCTAGGTGCCTAGGCGTAATTACCCTGGTGCACGGGCACCATGGTAAATTAAAAATTTACACGCAAATCATTTGATTTACCATGTATTTGACTGAAATTTGTGTAACTTACATTGATGTGCACCACTTTTTTTGCGAGCTGGCTTCGCCTCTGCCTTAGCTTCGAAGTTGGATTAGACAACCAAACAAGATATGGTAGTCTATTTTGGCATGGCTAAATGTTCGGCTAGAGTTATATAGCCTGCCAAACAGACCCTAACGTCACCAGCAGACTCAGGTTTTATCCGTTGAGGTGATAAGGTAGGCTACCAGGAGTCTACATGTTTCATCCAACGTGGAGAGAAGGTTGCCCACCACACTAGCGACAGAAAATTGTTGCTTGATTTCTTCTCGTTGATCCATAGTAGTGAGAGAGCAAGGAAATCTCCAATGGTTTGTTTATATTATATGTTGTGTAAAACAGTATAGTGTTAGAGTAGTCTGATATCTTTTGATGCATTATTATATTCTTTGTGGCCAGTGCATTTGCAAGTGTCACCTAATTAAAATGGAAATAGAAATTTTTTCATACCATTAGGCTGAATCTAATGGAAGTCTCTATCACCACTCTCTAAACACTATTCCAACTACTTCTCTCTCTTAGTATTTATGTCAAACAGCGCAGAACAGCGTTTAGCAAATCCATACAGCGAGTTCCATTACACTCAGCCTTAACTGATGTTTTCACGTACCATCACTTCAATTCCTTGGAGGCGCGCATGCATCAGGAGGCAGAAGCCCATCACGATTGACACACTAGCGAGCAGACCAGTAGAGCAGCGGCTACTGTCTGACACGCTACTAGCGTCATAGCCTGATGACAGATGCAGAGACTATGACATGCTCCCTTCGTCTCAAAATACTCGTTGTATATTCCGATTCCGTTCACGATAAATCATTAGTTCTATTTAAAAAAATATTTATAAATATTTTTTATTTTTTATAATTATGTTTGTAATCGTAATTGTCAAAAAATAAATAAAATTTTTAAATATTTTTTTGAATAAGACGAGCAGTTTTCCGTGCACTGAAATCAAGACATGTGATAAGTTTTTTGGAACAGAGGGAGTAATCATCAGACATGTGAGGCTGAGTTCAATGAGACTCCCTATATGGGTTTCCTAAACACTGTTTTGCACTGTTTGATATAAATGCTGAGAGAGATAGTTAGAATAGTGTCGGAGCGTGAGCTCCGGCCGGATGGCGGAATGCACCCGCCCGATCCTAAGTACTATGAATAGTTAGGGGGAGCGATCGTTGATAGCCACGTAGCCAAGGCACGATGGAGACACAAGGGTTTAGAGTGGTTCGGGCCGCCGGAGCGTAATACCCTACGTCCATTGAAGGTGAGCTCTTGTATTAGTTTGAGTGTGAAGGAAGAGAAGAAGATCGTGAGTCTTCTTCTCTGGATGCTCTTCGGACGTGTGAGCGTGTGTTCCAGCCTATCCTCTACGTCTCGCATGCCTCCCCTTTTATAGCCCAAGGGGTGCATGTACATGGTGTCCGGGGCCCGACAGGTGGTCCCGGCCTGTTATCTCTACTCGGCAGAGTTCCCTTATGCTGTCTTGACTTCTTGGGTTATTTCCGGCAGAGGTTAGGGCCTTCGGCAGCGCCTCTGTCGGTGTGTCCTATGCTCCGTTGCCGTGATGTCCTCTCATCCCTGCACCTTGTACCTGTATCCGCCGCAGCAGTATGGCGCCGTTTGGGAAGTGTTCCGCCGGTCTGGTGTAGTCCGAAAATGTCGCCACGCCGCCCCTGCTTGCACTGTTCGGTCCAATCCGCCGTAGTACCCGTCGGTATGGCTCCAGGGGCAGGAGTGGCGGGCGGCGCGTCATTACAGGCGGGTTACTGCGGCGTGCCACAGGGACCCTACCGCGATAGCCTGGGCGTGGCTGTCGTGCGTGGCGTATCCCACACCGCGTACGGTGTACTTGTTTATGCGGTTTAATCCCCGGTATCCGGCGGGAAGTTGACCGCTACGCCTTGTCACGGCCGCCGTTCCTCGGTAACGCGCGTCTCACAGTATGGTCACTGTTGTCTGTCAGCGGCGGTACCGGAGCGCGTCAGCGGATGTTAGGCCACGCCCGCATGTCCGCAATGAATGCGGTAGGTGGGTGTGGCCCGCCGCCGGAGGCCCCGCCGCGTGCCCGGGGGACACGTGGCGGCCCCGGACCAGGTTGTTGCGGGGGCGAGCACCCTCCGCAGCCCGCAGCTTCCTCGCTAGGTGGGGGACACGTGGCTGCTCCGGACCTCCCCGAGCTGGGCCGGCTCGGCTCCCTTCCTGGGGTCGTAACGCGTCCCTAACTTAAGACCGGACCTTGTGGGAACAGGTCTGGTCTTCCATATGGACCTGGGGTGCAGTCCGGCCCCAAGCGGTGGGTCAGAACTGCGAGTGCCTTTGGGCTCTTTCCTTACTGAGACACGTGGCGATACTGGCCGCTCCCTCTGGTTGACGGGGAGGCCAGGTCCGTTTTTTCCCAAGGAGGGATAAAACGCTTCTTTGTCAGGCTGCGTGGTGCCTTGTTATGGGCTGTACTTAGCTTTTGCCCTGTATAAGCGGGTACCCGGTTTGCTGGGTACCGACAGTGGCCCCTGGGCCTATCTTAGGTGAGCTTGGGAACCTAAGGTGGGCCCACCAGCGCTTATCGCCTGCTCCATCGGGGGCTTCGTGTGGCCTTTGGCCCCGGCCCCTTCGATCCGCACCGGATCACATGGGCGCCTGACGGGCCCCACATGATCTGGTCGTGCCAGATTGTGGGAATTTTCCCGAGTTCTGAGGAGGCAGGCCTGCGCCGGTCGGACGAAGCGACGGGCCGCCTGCCCACCTCTCCGCAGTTAAGGCGGGGGCAGCGGATCGCACGCTTGCCGCGCGAAAGCCGAGTGACGGTTCGCATTCTTTCCCACCCGGTTTCTTACCCGCCCGTCGCGGTTAGCGGCCCCTGGGGGTGCCGATCTCGTCCTTCTTCCTGCTGCTGGTGGAGGGATACGGGCTGCAGCTCCAGCACCTCACTCCCCACTCCATCCTCCAGGCGGCGATCTTCGTCCACCTCTGTGAGATGTTCGTAGGGGTGCCGCCCTGCGTGGCGCTCTTTCGCCACTTCTTCTCGCTGAAGGGTTCCGGTAGGAGCACGAGCGACATCGGCGGCTTCTACTTCGTGCTGAGGGGGTCCGGGAGGTCGTCAACCTACCTTCCCCCTTTTTCCAGCGCCAAGTGGGAGAACTAGCGCAACGACTGGGTGATTGCGAGGGCGGACCCGAACGACTGGCTGAAGCTCCCTGAGGGCGGTCCAACCTCGCCCCGCCCGGAATGGGGTGCCCCTGCGGACCTGCAGGGCGACTTCTCCACCGTGCTAGTGAGGATCACCGAGCTTGTTAATGACGGGCTCACCTCGATGCACGTCCTCGCGGACTTCCTCACGCGGAGACTCGCCCCCTTGCAGCAGCGACCGAGGCGGGCGTGGAGCTACACCGGCCCCAACGACTGTAGCCGGATTGCGCGGGGCGAGGTTAACAACCTGGCGCCCGGGGAGCTAGAATCTTTGATGTGCCGCGTCGTGGGTGAGGCGTTCGTCCCCGAGGAGCTGACTTTGCCCGCTGCCGTCACACCGCTCTGCAACGACCAGGCCCTGCGGACGGCGGTGCTCCGGGACATGACTACACTCGACGACGCCGGGCTCGCGGTGCGGCAGCTCGGGGGCGACCCCAACCGGGGAATCAGTATTGGCGATGCTCCGATCGGAGGCGCCCGCGCTGGGGGCCCCACCCCTGTTGGCAAGGGGAAGGAACCCACGCTGACGGCTGGCGACGAGGAGAGGCGGCGTAGGCTGGTCCGCGGTGACGGGACCTCCGTTTCAGAGCCCGAGCCAAAACGCCAGCGGACCACGGAGGAGGGAAGCTCGTCCGGGCAGTGGGGGCGCCCTTCACCTCCGCCGCGTCCGGACCAGCAGCACCAGCAGCGCCAGCAGCAGCAGCAAGCGCCGTTACCGCCAAAGCCGAACCAACAGCACCGGCGGCAGCATGTACCGCCGCCACTCAAGTCGGACCAGCAGCAGCATCGGCAGCAAGCGCCGCCACCGCCAAAGCTGGACCCTCAGCAGCAGCGGCAGCATGTACCGCCGCCACCCAAGTCGGACCAGCAGCAGCATCGGCAGCAAGCGCCGCCACCGCCAAAGCTGGACCCTCAGCAGCAGCGGCAGCAAGCGCCGCCACCGCCAAAGCCGGACCATTATCAGCGACGGGCTCCTGGCCTCCGAGGTCGCTGGACGGCGCAGACACTGAGGTAAGCTATTTTGGGTTGGTTCAAGCTTTTTTGCCGAATCGCTGCTAGCTCCTCGAATTCTCCCAAGCCTCATTTCCTGCCTTGTTCAGGACATCTCGCCCGGTCAGCTCCTCCGCGGCTGCTCCTCCCGCCGGTGCTGTTCCACCCAGTGGGTCCGGCGGTCGGGCGGACACGTCAGAGGCGGTCGCTCCAGGTGGTCCGACGCCGGGGGCTGCGACGGAGAAGACCGCACCAGTCGGTTCGACGCCTGAAGTTGCGACGGGGTCCGAGGCCGCTTGTCCAACCAAGGGCGGCTTGGAAGAGGTCCAGGGGCGGCCGCACCTACTCTTGCCAGGGGTGCCGACTCTTCCCCGTGTGCTGCGCCGAGGACTCCAGGCCCTGGAGGACGTCAAGGAGGCGTTCCAGCTGGAATGGGCGCAGCTGCAGCAGGAGCACGAGCGCCTGGCTAGCTGGCAGACCCTCCTGGGGGAACAGATCCGCGCTACGTCTTCTCGGTACTCCCAGGTCCGCGCGGAACTCACTGCCGCCCGCAAGGACCTCGGTGCCGACCGCGAGGCCTATGAGAAGGACCTACAGCTGTTCGTCGCCCGAGAGCGCGCGGTTGCTCTCCGGGAGAAGACGGTCGCTGTGGATGAGGCGAAGCTGAGGCTTGATCGGGCCGAGCTGGAGTCCGAGATGTAGGGGATGGAGCGGCGCAGGAAGGAGATGCTGGAGGTGTCCGAGCGGCAGCTCGCCGTCAATAAAAATCTTGACGAGAAGGGGGCGGCGCTTGACCAACGCGAGGCGGCGGTCAAGGCCCTCGAAGAGACCCTTTCTCAGCGCGAGGCTGCTGCCAAGGCCCTCGAGGATTCTGCTTCCCAGCGCGAGGCGGCAGCCAGGGCCCTCAAGACGGAGGCCTCCCACCTGTCCGGTACCCTCAAGGTCCGAGAGGACTGGGTGAAGTCCCGGGAGGCGGAGCTCGACGAGCAGGCGAAGCAGCTCCGGGCAGGGCAAGCTGCTTTGGAGCAGCGGAAACTGGAGGCCGCCCAGCAGGCTCTGGCGGAGAGTCAGGCACAGCTGCGCGCCGACCTCCGACATTTCGCCGACTGGGCTGGGGAGGTGAACACCGCTCTGGTGCCGCTCGGGTTGAGTCCGATCCAGGTGCCGGAGCCGCCGTCGACCATGGCGGACGCTCTCCCCGTCCTTCGCTCTGCTATGGAACGGCTCCGGTGCTTGGATTCCGCGCTTGCGGAGCGCCTTGAAGCCAAGGGTCGCGATCTGCTTCGTGCCGTGGCGGAGCACCTGCTGGTCTGCTTCCGGAGCCACGACCCCGCCATCTCCCTGGATCCGGTTGTCGTAGGTCCGGTGGAAGAAACGGAGGCCGCCGCCCGGGCAAGCGTGCAGGAAGTAGTTGAGATCGTCGCCGCTCGGTTTCAGCGGGCCACTGCGGATGAGGAGCTGGATGCACCGGGGGCGGGAGTTCCCCCAGCGCCATAGAGGCTTCATTTTGCTTCCTTTTTATTTTTTTTTCTTTTTTTTTAATGGACAACTCTCAACTTATGAAATGAGGGAGGATGGGTGTTGTGACTTATCTGTATATTGTATCTTCCCTCTTTCCTGTTGCACGCTGGTACGGGGTGTTGCCCGACCCCTGGCCCCCTGGTAGGTAGGCTCTAGTTTTGAGGCTGGCTACCACCAAGTCGGACCTGCATGCAACTCATGGTAGATGTTAGTACCAAGCCCGCGGGACCCTATTCTGAGCTGACTTTTCTCGACTGGGTGTGGTCCGGCGTTCTTGGGTGCATGGTCCGTGACCAAGATACCCGGATGGGGATAGTAGGGTGCACAGGCTTAGGGTGCAGGACCAGGCTAAGGCATTGTACAGCCCCGGACTATCCATGTTTCAGGTATCTTAGACACGGACCGGTTCCTGACGCTACAGGCCTCTTTCAGCGAAACACATCTGTGGCGGAACCGCCGATCTAATCCAAGCTAAGTACACCTGCTATCATTAGCTCGCAGTATACTTAGACTGGACTAAACCCGGTAGTCCGTCGAGAGCCCATCGGACTCCCGATATCACCATTTCCCAGAGAAACCGACATCACACACCACTGACCCTCGATGGAGCCACAACAGTTACATCATCACAGGCATTTGAATATATAGTAGTAAGACTTTAAGTTACAAACCAGGTTCTGAATAAAATAGGTTCAACATAGGTCCATAATAAAATAGAGTTCGAAATAGTGTCTCGCAGCGGAAATTAAAGATCATAGTTCACGATAAACAAAAGTCTTGCAGTAGGAGAGTGACATCATGCCCACTGGTATCACCCCATTGCCAGATCATGACTCGGCTCACTCCTGATGGTAACAAGCTCCTCCACCCACACAGGCACAAAAGAGGAACTCCATACCTGAAAATCAAAAGTTGGGGGCAAACCCTGAGTACTAATTACTCAGAGGACTTAATGGCATTGGCTTACGGCTGACGCAAAGCTTGTTTACTATCGTTTAGGTCCTTAGCCATTGATTTTTAACAAAGGTTGATTATACATAAGGTAGCAGGATTTGACAGCCGCTACCCCTTATGATAGAAAGAGATAATCATTTAGAGTATAACAATTGACATAAACTTGAAGCATCCAAATATCAATTAAGTAACCAATCATGTAATATTCGAAAACATGAATCATAATCATATGGTATTAAAGTTATTACTACGTTGCCCGTCAGTGATATTTGGCATTCTCACACCTGGTGAGCATCAGCGATTCGAATCGATTTTAATTCCCGGGAATAACTAAAAGTGCCAGGGATCCATATGCTTACTAACACGACGGCTTTCCCACATATAGTTCCCCTCCTCCACTTATCCCATCCCAAGTTTGATCCACTCCCGCCTGACCTCCTGGTTGTGCCCCCATGACGAGCCTGCCGGCGTCCCGGTCTCCCCGTCATGAGTACAAAGCTCCCCCGGACCACCTTCCTCGCAACCAGTGGGTAGGAACGTGTCTCTGTTCTTCGGATGGCACAAGTAAGGTTTCACCGGCCCCATGTACCGGATAAGCACATCTAGCAATGTTATACCAATCAGCAGGCGAACAGCGGACGGGCCTTAAACGACTCGGGCGGAGCCATCACACCGCAACAACACACACCGCGAAAAGTAAAGCTTAATCTCCGCCCGGTCTCCACTTAATCATCAACATCATAGACTATCATGGCAAAACTGCCAGTGTTCCATTTCTTTTTCAAAGTCACCCTACGCGACGAATGACCATTCACTCGTGTCTACTCGAGCCTAGCATTTCTAGGCAACTCGTCCTACGTACCTAATATAGGTGCTAGGGCCAGGACGGCCAGTGGTTCTAATGCAATAAGGTTCCAAACAATACCTAATGCATATGCGTAATCATAAATCATAATTTGCTAGGAGAATGTAGGGCCTGCCTACCTTCCTCGCTAGGGTTAGCTTCCTCAGATGCGAAGTCAGGTGCGGCCTGCGGGTACTCTTCGGGCTGCGGGTCCGGCTCCTGGTCTTCTGGCTCCTCGATCAGCGGCTGTTCCTGCGTCTGCTCCTCGATCCCGTGATCTATATGTATGTCATTGTGCAGATGAGTGCAAGGAATGAAATGCATGAACAAGTTTGGTACTAGGAAAATCATACAAACCATCTCCCAAACTTAATTTGACCCACTTTTCCCTATTTTTCTCTCCTAGCTAGTAGCACTTTGTCAATTTCAAAACAGTGGCCAACCCAACCGTGCAGATTCCCATTTTTCACCAGGAAGCTATACTTGCTAAGTGGAATGTAGGAAAAATTTATGGAGTCACGTTTATCAAGTTTTATATAGCACTCCAAGTTAAAAAGACTAAAATACATGAAATGTGCCCAAAATGGTAAAACTACTACCAAACAGTGAGAGATAGAGCTACAAAATTTCACACAGTGTCAAAATACTCTAGCCAAGCCACTGCCCAAGTTTTACAATCTTTGGAGTCCATTTAACCCACTTTTGACAATTATTTTGCTCTAACATGCATGCAACAAATCTGAGGGTAAAACTGTCTTTTCATACCACCCCATCATACCTAACCAGTAGATCTACTCAAGAGGAGTTCATAGGTACTGAGTTTGCCATTTTGGATTTTTCTTTGAATTTATATGATTTTTCAAAGTTCAAACCGAGAAAAAGATAAATAGAAAAAAGAAAAACCCAGATCTAAGGACCTCTACGCAATTAACCGTAGCTTCCAGGGGCTAGCTTGCAAGATCTGCAAGACTCATTCAAAATGCGCGAGGACCGGGATGCAAAATCAAAGAAACCGAGGGGCCGGATCTAAAGTTTCCCGGCCCCACTTCTTCTTCCTCGCGTCGGCCGAGGCCGCGCGGCGCGGCGCGCGCGCTCCGGCGAGCTGGGGCTCGCCGGAGCCGCGACGCGGGGTGGCGGAGGTGCGCGGGAGTGCGGGATTCAACCTCGTGTAGATCTCGTCGGCGGTGAGGCAAGGACGGCGGCGTAGGAGGCCGTGCACCGAGCGTGAACCGCGGCGACGTCGGCGTGGCGAGGACATCGCGGTGGGCTCGATCTCCGCGGTGGAGGGCTCAACGGCGACGAGACTAGGCGGGGAAGAAGCGCGGTGGAGTGGCGGTTGCGGTGGTGGTGGTCTCGGGACGAGAGGCGGCCGGGAGACGGCAGCGCGAGCTCGAGCTTGGAGCTCGGGCCGGCAATGGCGGGCGGGTTTTTTGGGCGCGCGGCGCGGCGTGGAGAGGGGACGAATGGCGAGGATTCGGCTAGGGTTTGGACGGGGGGGGACCCCGCTCCCTTTTAACGGGGTCGGCGGGCGCGGCCGGCGGCTCGCCGTCGTACAGTAAGTACGGCGGCCACGCGCCGCGCCGCGGTTCGCGCCGTGCTAAGCGACGCGGATCGCGGGGCCCACCCGTCAGTGACTCGGCCTGGGTAGAATTTGATTTGTGTTTTTCTCTTCCACTGAAAATCGTCTATTTGACATATTTAGAGCCCGATTTTGGAGAAGTTCCCTTTGAAGAAAATGTTCAGCTCTTTGAGTTCTACAAGTTTGCCAATTGGCTCAGATTTAAATTCGACTTGAAAATATGAATTTCATTTGAATTTAAGTGGCAGCCCTAGGTGGTTTCAGGGTACCTTTGCTGCTTGTGGTCTTTAAAAGTCCTACCTATGGTCTTTACCACCCAAAGTGGTCATTGAAGAGTTTGTTTAGAATTTCATAATATATATTTGGTTTAATGGGAGCATTTCATGAATGTGGCTGTAGGGTTGTGCAAACTTAGGTTTTCAAAACAGGTCTAGTTTGGGTTAATCTTCTAGGCTGACAGAAAATGGTTCAAAACACCAACTTGCAGTCATTTTGTGACCAATCTCCAATTGACAATGTTGTTCATTGGATCCTTCTATACAACTTTGATAATATAAGCTTCCCTTAAAACTCAACAGATTTCAAACTACAGGCCTAGCATTCTCTTGGTTCAATGAAAATCCAATTTTTTTATCCCATAACCTACTTCCACTTTTGACCTCAAACAAAATGTACATGTCAAAACATGATGTTAAGAATGCATTATGACTAATGCCATGCAAATGGTTGATGATTATGCCTTTGAGATGCTGGAGCATCACAACATCTTTCTCAGGTGCCTTAGGGCTTTACGGGACCGGACTTTGTTAGTCAGGATCTGGAGAGCTTGCTAATGGCGAGGGTGTGGTTCGGCGTGCTGCACGCTCTGCTCCTGGTACTGGGGAACTTGCGGCAAAGTGGGGAGTGTACAGTGCTTAGGGTACGGGACCAGGCTAAGCAGCTGACGACTCCGGGCACCAAGGCGAGTTCCTTTTCTCGGGAGCTGCCCCCCAGCACGGCGGACCACACCCGAACGATTAGACAAGATCTCCCTCACCTGCTCCCAAGTCAGATTTTCCCGTTTCAAGCTTTAGGCGATAATAGGGTACCGGACGGGGGTTAGTGATAATGATATAGATAGGGAGATAAGGAGACAATTGAAATCATCGTAAAGGCAGCAACAGGGGCAATTTCCTTTATTTATAAGGTGGAATCATGTGATGTCAGCCAGAGGCCGGGATTACAAGGGCGGACCTCCACCGCTCTGGTCCACATGGTGGTATTACCTACTTTATAAAGAAAGGAAAAAGCCCTGCTTCTGCCTACGGATAAAACTTACGGAGGTGTTCGATGTTCCATGGGTTCGGCAGCGGAACGCCCTCCTCCGTGGCAAGACGGACGCAACCGGGGTGACTTACTTCCGTCACCTTGAAGGGCCCTTCCCAGCTAGGGGAGAGTTTGTTGAGCCCTTCTCGGTTTAGGATGCGTCTCAGGACCAGGTCCCCAGGTTGGAGGACCCTTCCCCGCACGGTCCGTTCATGATAGCGCTTGAGCGCCTGGTTGTACCGCGCGTTCCGGATTGCCGCTTGCCACCGTCGCTCCTCGACGAGGTCGATGTCGTTGCGCCTGTCCTGTTCCTGCAAAGATTCATCAAAAGCTTGGACCCGTAGGGAGCCCAAGAGAATCTCTGGCGGGAGGCATGCTTCGGCCCCGTACACCAGGAAAAACGGGGTTTCCCCGGTCGCTCGGCTGGGTGTGGTCCGGTTTCCCCACAACACACAGGGAAGCTCGTCGATCCACTTGGCACCGTGCTTCTTTAAGCAGTCGTAGGTGCGAGTCTTGAGCCCCCTGAGGATTTCTGCATTAGCCCTTTCTACTTGTCCATTGCTCCTGGGATGTGCTACCGACGCGAAGCATAGCTGTATGCCAACACCGTCACAGTAATCCTGGAAGACTCGGCTCCTGAACTGGGTCCCGTTGTCCGTTATGATACGGTTAGGGACGCCGAACCGGCATACAATGGACTTGAGGAAAGCTGTTGCGGTTCCTTGGGTGATTTTCACCACTGGGGTTACCTCCGGCCATTTTGTGAACTTGTCAATGGCAACATAGAGGTATCGGTACCCACCGACGGCCCTAGAGAACGGTCCCAGGATGTCTACCCCCCATACCGCGAAGGGCCAGGAGGGCGGAATCATCTGCAGTGGTTGAGCTGGTGTGTGTATCTGCTTTGCGTGGAACTGGCACGCTTTACAGGACCTTACCAGCTCGGCTGCATCCTGGAGAGCTGTCGGCGAGTAAAATCCGTGCCGGAAGGCTTTACCGACCAGCGTACGGGACCCCGAATGATTCCCGCACTCGCCCCCATGGATTTCCGTGAGTAAATCACGGCCCTCTTCCCGGGTTATGCATCGCATGAGGATGCCGTTGGCGCCACACCGGTAGAGATCCCCTTCTACCAGTGTGTAGCGTTTAGCCAACCGCACTATGCGCTCAGCAGACACATGTTCATCGGGAAGGATTTTGTCCTTCAGGTAGTCCCGAATCTCGGAGATCCATGCATCGGGACTGCCTTGAGCCAGTGGATGTGTCCCTGATGACGTACCGGGGTCATCAGTCCACACGATCCTTGATGGCCCCCAGAGGTGGAGGACCATCGGGACTGCTAGCTTCGAGGTGCTAGTTCCGCCCCCTTCACCTAGTTCGGCTGGCTGGGCGGCTGGTCTCAGCAGCTGTCTTTCGAAGACGCCATCGGGTACTGGGCCCCGAGTTGATGCTCTCGCGGAGAGGTCATCTGCTACTGAGTTTGGGTAGCCGTATTTTGCTGAGGGGAGTACCATGCACGGCCCTCAGCGGCCTTGGCGCATTTGTCTGCCAGCGCGTACAGCGTGGCGACGTCCTGCACCTGGCGGGTTGCTAGCTTCTCCAGCATCTTCTCACCACGGACGCCCTGTCGGAAGGCGGTGATGATGGACGCATCGGAGATGCGGGGAATGGTACCCCGCACCTTGGCGAAGCGTGCGATGAATGCCCGGAGTGGTTCTCCGGGCTCTTGCCGCACAGCATGGAGGTGGGCCTCCACGCCGTACTGCTGGCATGCACTGGCGAAGTTCGCGATGAACTGCGTGCATAGCTCCTCCCAGGATTGGATTGACCCTGGGGTGAGGTTCATAAGCCAAGTCCGGGCTGGCCCAGACAAGGCGACATGAAAGTATGATGCCATGACGGCGTCATTGCCACCGGCCGCTGAGATAGCGGTGACATACACCTGCAGGAATTCCGACGGGTTAGTGGTCCCGTCGTACTTCTCCGGCAAGTGTGGTCGGAACTTCGATGGCCAACGCGTGGAGCGAAGGCCGTCTGCTAGCGCAGCACAGCCGACTCCAGCCGGTATGACCCCTGGCGGTGTCTGTGCCCCGGCCAGGGCCTGCGCACACCCCGGGAGCCTAGGCGCCGCAGCAGCGAACACTGCGTCAAGGTTCTTGCCCTTGACGGCGTTCTGCTGCAACCGTGGTTGCTCCACAGTCGTATGGGTGCCTGCTCGCCGGCGGTTGAGGTCGGCGCGTAGGTCTTTCGTCGGCGCGCTCCTCACCGTGGGGGAGCGCACGGACGCTGCTGCGTCGAGCGGCCCGTGGTGATCCGACCTTCCACCTTTGCTGGGTGGAAATCGAGACCCAGCCCTTGATGAGCTGGGAGCGGCCTCAGCTAAGTGGATCAGGCGATCCACGTCGCTGCGCCACTGCGCGAGAGCGCTGGGGGAGGCTGCCGGCCCCGAAGGGTGATTGAGCAGCTCTCTGGCCGCGGCGAGCGGTCCGCGGATAGCAGCGCGGTTCGCCGCGGCACCGTTTGCCGTTAAGGCGCTGGCCATCGCAACGTTCGCCGCCACTGCGTCCATCGCAGGGTGGCGAGGTGCTCGCGGCGTCCGCGCCGTGCCGCCAGAACCGTGGTGGGAGGCGTGCGACCCTGACGAAGCCACCTCCTTCGTCGCGGCTGCGCCACCATGGATGTCGCTGATGCGAACCATCACACCTCGTGGATGTGGCTATCTGACGCTTCCCCCTACCTGGCGCACCAAATGTCAGAGCGTGAGCTCCGGCCGGGTGGCGGAATGCACCCGCCCGATCCTAAGTACTATGAGTAGTTAGGGGGAGCGATCGTTGATAGCCACGTAGCCAAGGCACGATGGAGACACAAGGGTTTAGAGTGGTTCGGGCCGCCGGAGCGTAATACCCTACGTCCACTGGAGGTGAGCTCTTGTATTGGTTTGAGTGTGAAGGAAGAGAAGAAGATCGTGAGTCTTCTTCTCTGGATACTCTTCGGACGTGTGAGCGTGTGTTCTAGCCTATCCTCTACGTCTCGCATGCCTCCCCTTTTATAGCCCAAGGGGTGCATGTACATGGTGTCCGGGGCCTGACAGGTGGTCCCGGCCTGTTATCTCTACTCGGCAGAGTTCCCTTATGCTGTCTTGACTTCTTGGGTTATTTCCGGCAGAGGTCAGGGCCTTCGGCAGCGCCTCTGTCGGTGTGTCCTATGCTCCGTTGCCGTGATGTCCTCTCATCCCTGCACCTTGTACCTGTATCCGCCGCAGCAGTATGGCGCCGTTTGGGAAGTGCTCCGCCGGTCTGGTGTAGTCCGGAAATGTCGCCACGCTGCCCCTGCTTGCACTGTTCGGTCCAATCCGCCGTAGTACCCGTCGGTATGGCTCCAGGGGCAGGAGTGGCGGGCGGCGCGTCATTACAGGCGGGTTACTGCGGCGTGCCACAGTGACCCTACCGCGATAGCCTGGGCGTGGCTGTCGTGCGTGGCGTAGCCCACACCGCGTACGGTGTACTTGTTTATGCGGTTTAATCCCCGGTATCCGGCGGGAAGTTGACCGCTACGCCTTGTCACGGCCGCCGTTCCTCGGTAACGCGCGTCTCACAGTATGGTCACTGTCGTCTGTCAGCGGCGGTACCGGAGCGCGTCAGCGGATGTTAGGCCACGCCCGCCTGTCCGCAATGAATGCGGTAGGTGGGTGTGGCCCGCCGTCGGAGGCCCCGCCGCGTGCCCGGGGGACACGTGGCGGCCCCGGACCAGGTTGTTGCGGGGGCGAGCACCCTCCGCAGCCCGCAGCTTCCTCGCTGGGTGGGGGACACGTGGCTGCTCCGGACCTCCCCGAGCTGGGCCGGCTCGGCTCCCTTCCTGGGGTCGTAACGCGTCCCTAACTTAAGACCGGACCTTGTGGGAACAGGTCTGGTCTTCCATATAGACCTAGGGTGCAGTCCGGCCCCAAGCGGTGGGTCAGAACTGCGAGTGCCTTTGGACTCTTTCCTTACTGAGACACGTGGCGATACTGGCCGCTCCCTCTGGTTGACGGGAAGGCCAGGTCCGTTTTTTCCCAAGGAGGGATAAAACGCTTCTTTGTCAGGCTGCGTGGTGCCTTGTTTTTGCCCTGTATAAGCGGGTACCCGGTTTGCTGGATACCGACAAATAGTGTTTAGAGAGTGGGGATAGAAAGTCCCATTGAACTCAGTCTAATCCTACGCGCAGTAATGCTACAGGAGTAATTGCCATGTCTGATGATCACTCCTGTATAGATAGACAATCTACCCTCGGTGTCAGTCAGTCACTCATGCCCTAGCTTGAACGAACTCAACTGCGTGCCTAGCTATTAATAGCCACTGGCGACGAGTCGCTGGACGGCGTACCCGCCCAATCTGCCGCCCGCGCCATCGATCGATCCGATCCATATGCATGCATCGATCTCTGCTGCATGCGGCCGTTTCAATGTAGTAATTCGCTCGTACGCTACTTGTTCGATTCCATGGCCATGTTTAGATAAAAAAAATTTCACAAACTTTACTATGTAAAAAGAAGATTCTCTATCACATCAAAATACCGATACATGCATGGAGTAATAAATGTAGATAAAATAAAAAAATAATTGTACAGTTTAGATGTACTTTGCGAGACGAATCTTTTGAGCCTAATTAGACCATGATAGGACAATATTTACCACAAACAAACAAAAAATGCTGCAGTGCTTTTCAGTTCAGAACAGTATCAGTTTTCAAGATGTAAACACACCCCATGTCGACCTCTCATGCATCTCTGAGCAGCACCGTACGTAGCCGGCCGGCCTGGACGTATCCACATTATGGGGTTGGTTAATTTCATTGGGGCTGTGTACCTACGTCGTCCTCGTCCCTGCAGCGTGGGAGTCCGTCAGCGTCAAGTTTCAGGCCGTCCTGCACTGCATGCCTCGCCTGTGACCCAGCTGCGTTGCATGCATGCACGCATTTCCGCAGGGCCGTCTTCTATGTTTTCGTGGTCCTGGCGCGAAACAAAAAGTGAGGCTCTATACTAATAAATATAAATAATTAACCAAAGTAATACATTTTGTAGTCTTTTTTCTTCTTGCGCTTTTCATAACCGGAATCATATTCTCTGACTCTAAAAGACACAGTAAACATAATTGATCTCCATATGTCAAGAAGCACAGACAAGACCAAAAGAAATTAAACTATTACCTACCCAGTATGTTGGATAGAAGTTTTATTTTAGCCATTCAGGCTTAGTTGATGCCCCGTTGGCTTGTTGCAATTGTAAGTTTCAACAAATAGATTCTTGAATAAATTATTATTTAATTGAGGCAAGGAGTCATAGCGGCATAGCCATCCGACTGAATGGTGATACGATACCTGAACTCATGAACTGAGGACTGAAGTCGATGTTGATTAGTTCATTAGTTGATGGCATGAGCCGTGAGGAACTGACAGAGACATGATGCCTACTAATTAACCGCTGCTTGCACTGCCTCACGTTGGGTTAAGACTTGGGACTCACCGGTCTAGGATTACACAGGTAGCAGGCGGAGTAGTACTACTTGAGCTCGGAGAGTTGGAGGATCTGCCGGCTGCCGCACGCTTGGCGGCGGAATCGGCAGTTCGGCTTCCGTTCTTCCGTCCGTGATTTCTGATCTCCGAGTGATTGAGTTCAACTAATAGAAACCCAACAGACCAATACGTCTAGAGAAATAGGTAAAAGATGGGGCCCTAAAATTTCGGAGGCCCTGTGCTGTCGGCCCACTTGCGCTGGGCTTTCGACGGGCCTGCATTTCCGTTGCAGATGCTGCTGCGGCACGTACGCAGACGCAGATAAGTGTGTGTGTGTGTGTGTGTATATATATATATATATATATATATATATATATATATATATATATATATATACTAGCAAATGGCCCGTGCGTTGCTACGGAATTTTCTATATTGGACTATTCTTTAATATATCATACCGATATCAGTGGGACAAAAACACATTTACGCTCCTTACGTAAATTTAAACTATAAATAGCATATGTAGATGTAATTTTCCAATTGTGAACCCCTCGATACTGATTTTTTTCGTGTGAGGCAAGACGGCTAGAGCTAGGAGCATGTAGGCTAGCGACAATTGTACAGGTGGATAGAGAGCGCGGACAGGCAAGACGGCTACTTAGCGGAGTGCAGCACAAATTCATGTCATAAATTTAAAATTTTAAACTTAATTTATTCCGTTGCAATGCACAATCATTTTTTCTAATTTCGTGGGTTTAAGTTTCATGGGCTAAAAAACTCACAAATTTAACTAATTTCGTGAGTTGCAACCGAAAAACACACGAAAACCCACGAATTTTCTTGTCGCATGGGATTTTAAATTTTTGGACTTATATTCGTGGGCTTACATACCACCCCCCCACCCCACAAATTTAAGCCCAATACTAAAGAAGCCCACCCCAAACCCTAACCCCACTCCACTCCCACCCCACCCCACCAGCCGCCGCCGCCCAACCCGATCCGCTCCGCGCCTCCTCCCCAGCTCAACTCCGCCTCTAACCCCGGCTCCTCCACGCGGCCGTCGCCGATCCCGCTCCTCCAGCGCGGCTGTGGCGGAACCGCCGATTTAATCCGGGCTAAGTACACCTGCCACCATTAGCTTACAATGTACTTAGACCGTACTAAACCCGGTCGTCCGTCGAGAGGCCTTCGGCTCTGGATAACACCATTTCCCAGAGGAACCGACATCATACACATCTGACTCTCGATGGAGCTACAACAGTTACATCATCACAGGCAGTTGAAATATACAGTAGATGGACTTAGTTTACAAACCAAGAAGGTATATAGTCAAATACATGTTCAAAATACATATAATGCGGAAGCGTTTTCAAAACATCTCGCAGCGGAAACCAAATACTTAAGAAGTCTTCATACAGACGAACGAGGCGAGAAACACCGAGCCCACCGGTGCTACCCTTCTCCAAGCAGCTATCCAAATGCCGCCAGTACCTGTGAGCCAAAAGTGGGGGCAAACCCTGAGTACTAATTACTCAGTAGGACTTAATGGACAGGGTTTACGGCTGACGCAAAGCTCAGCTTACTAGCAAGTAGGTCCTTAGCCATTTGTTTTAAACTGTCAAATGTTGCCATAGGATAGCGGGATTTGACAGTCGCTATCCTTTAATCATGATTATCCACTATGTTTTAATGTCATGCTATAGCGGGATTTGACAGCCGCTAGTCCTTATCCTGAATCTCATTGGTAATATAAAGCGAGTAATTTGCATGAAGTAAAGCATGTATAACCGTTGAGTCGTATCAAATCATCAATTCCATAAAACATTTTGCCTCAAACAGTTCTACGTTGCTCGTCAGTGATATTGGCATTCTCACACCTGGTGAGCATCAGCGATTCGAATCGATTTTTATATTCCCGGGAATAACTAGAAGTGCCAGGGGCCCATATGCTTACTAACACGACGGCTTTCCCACATATAGTCTCCCTTCTCCACTTGTCCCGTCTCAAGTTCGATGACCACTCCCGCCTGACTCTCGGAGCGCGTTGTCGCAGGAGCGTTACCTCGGTTACGTCGGGTTCTGCCCTCCTTTGACACCCGCCTCCGCGGCCACCTTCCTCTCAACCAGTGGGTAGGAACGTGCCCCTTGAGACGTCACAAGTAAGACTTTCACCGGCCCATAGATTCCGGATAAGCACCCTAGCAATGTTATGCCGATCAGCAGGCGAACAGCGAACGGGCCTTAAGCGACTCGGGCGGAGTCCAGCATACCATCCACATCATTTTTCAACATAGTAATCCCATATCTCCGCCCGGTCTCAATTGAAAGCATAACATAGCAATAATAAATTCATAGTAATGAGAATTCCTCATTTGAAAGTAAACCCTACGAGACGAGTGACAGTGCTCACTCGTGTCTACTCGCGCCTAACCATTCTAGGCACTCGTCCTACGAACCCTAAGTATAGGTGCTAGGGCCAGGGCGGCCGGAAAGTCTAATGCAATTGTTTTCAATCAACCCTAGTGCATATGCGTAACTCAAAATAATTTGTTTGCTGGGATTTGCATGGTCTTGCCTACCTTTGATTGTTCTTAAGAAACCAACAAACTAAACTAAGTTAGTTTGCCGGGTTGTGGGGCTTTGCCCCAAGCAACCCCTTGAACCAGGGACGGTTTAATCAGCGACACGCCGTCTTCTAGCACCGGGTGCACGGCCTCGTCTTCCGGCTACTGGATTTGCGACTGCTTCTGCGTTGGTCCTTCGTTCGCGGAATCTATATGCATGACATAGTGCAACATAAGCGCAACGAATGCAAAAGCGTGCATGATATGCGTAAGAGATATATTCATGGGAATTATTATCTAGGCAATTTACTTAAGTATTTCTTACGTAAAACTTGCTCCACACGAAGGAGACTCAGATTATTACTAGAAATTTATACGAACCATCTCCAAGACGCACTGCAACTATCACATATAAAAGGACATATGAACATGTATTGATTCTAAGGCCTAAACCATCGTATAAACCCTAATCATCCTCACACATGCGCATTTGTGAATTAAAATATGCACTTGAGTTCTCGTAGTTACACAGCTCCATTATCATGAAAGACATGCACAAATATACTTTTTGGGAACTAGATATCATGCACAAGCTACCACATTTTTCGTGGAATTTTCTTAGCACCCTAAAGCCATCTTTTCCATTTATCTAGTTCCCCAAGTCAAGATTTGTCATTTTCAAATCACCATTAACACTTAACATGCAGGGGCTCATATTTTACCGGTGAGACACTCATACTACCTAAAGTATATGAAAAATGCTAGAGAGTCAATTTGAGCATATTCTTTGTAGCCTCCCATTCCTAGGTTAAATAAATACACATACACATGTATAATGGCAAACGGGTAATTAAACCGCAATTGCTAGGGCTACAAAAATTCACATAGTGTTATAATACCCTAAGAAAGCTACTGTCCAAGTTTCATGCCATTTGGAGTTCATTTGGCCCACTTTTGTCATTTATCCTTATTAATCATGCATGCAACAAACCAAGGGCAAAACAGACATTTCACACCTACACATCATACCCACTGTGTAGATCTACTCAAGACGAGTTCATAGCCACTGAATTTACCTTTTTACGATTTTTATTTGATTTATTATGATTTTCTAAAGTTCAAACCGAGAAAAGCAAAAAGAAAAAGAAAAACTCTAGATCTAAGGACCTCTTCGTAATTAACCGTAGATTCCCGGGGTAGCACGCAAGTAGGCCTAGACTCAGCGAACAGTGCACGTGAAACCCGTAGAACTCCGGGTTAGATCTGCAAAAGTTCCAAGGCTTGGATTAAAATGCGAAACTGAAATAGATCCAGGGGCTAAAGCGCAAGATCTGCAAGACACAGTGCATAGTGCGGGAGGACTAAGTTGTAAAAAGAAGAATTCGAGGGGCCGGATCTAAAAACGACCGGCCCTTTCTTCCTCCTCTCGCCGGCCGCGGCCGCGCGGCGCGGCGCGCGCGCGCCGGCGAGCTGGGGCTCGCCGGGGCCGCGACGTGGGGCGCCGGAGGTGCGCGGGGGCGAGGGCTACCTCTTGGAGTAGCTCTCGTCGGCGGTGGAGGCGAGGTCGAGGCGGGGACGGCGGTGCACCGGAGGTGAACGACGGCGTCGGCGGCGTGGACGCGACGTCGAGGCGGGCTCGATCTCCGCGGTGGAGGGAAGATCGACGACGAAGTTTAGCCCTACGGGTGCGCGGAGAAGCGGCGAGCGCAGTGGTGGCGGTCTCGGACGCGGGGAGGCGGCGTAGGGCGCGGCGCAAGCTCGGCTCCGAGCTTGAGCTCGACAATGGCGGCGCGGGGAGGGCGAAAGAGTGGACGACCACGTGAGTGAAGATGGGGTTTGGGCGCGGGTCCAAGCCCTCTCCATTTTGACGCGCGCGGGCGGTCGGCCGGTGGCTCGCCGTACTCCCTGTACGCCGGCGAGCCACGCGGCCCGCGCCGGTTCGCGCCGTGCACGCGCACGCGGATCGCGGGCCCACGTGTCAGTGACTGTGGTTTTTGGAAAATCAAAATGTGTTTTCTCCCCTTCGGTAATTTGCTGTTTTGACCCATTTAGAGGCTGAATTTTGAAAAAGTCCAATTGGAAGAAATGTCCTACTCAGAGATATCTACAAGTTTGTACAAAGGTTCAGCACCAAATTCCAAGTGCAAATATGATTTAAATTCAAATTTGCTAGTAGCCCTAGTTATGGACAGAAAACCTATATTGCTTTGAAAAATAAGAAGTCCTATTTCCAAGCCTTTTCTCCCAAAATTCCTTTTGAGTGAGTTGTTTAGAATTTTAAATCCTACAACTTTTCCAATTTGAGTTTTGCATGAAAGTGGCTGCAATCTAGAGCAAATTGGAGATTTCTAAATAGGGCTGATTTGAACTAGTTTTCTGTGTTGGTAGAAAATGACTCTAAACTCCATTTAAACTTCAATATGTGATCAAACTCTAGTTACCAAAGTTGTTCTCTAGTATTTTATCAACAAGTTTGGTAATATGACTTTGGCCTGAAATCCAACAGATTTTGAATTATAGACACTATTATGTTCCAAGGTTTATTACAACAGAAACTTCGCTTTGTGTAGAGACTTTCTCATTTCCAACTTTTGAAGTATCAAATGAAGTCCAATCACTTCCACAACAGGTGCATTTGAAAGGTGATAAGTTTAATTTCATTTCATAGAAAGGGAGAATTTGAAGTCATAAAGTGAAATCAAAAGTAATTTCAGATTCAACTTTTGGGAACTGACTTAACCAAATGAAATATTGTGTGGGTTTATACGTTGGATAGAAAATTTTGACTTTAGTGATTTCTCCATCTAGTTCCCATTATTTCCTAAGCATGATCAAGTCCTAATTCCTCATTAGTTTATGTCTAAATGTGTGTTAAGGCTTTTGAGATGCCAGGAGCATCACAGCGGGCGCCTCCGACCCGGGCTCCTCGAGTGCAATCGCCTCCCCCGGCTCCTTCTGCGAACACCGCCTCCCCCGGCTCCTCCAGTGAGGCACGCATCCCCGAACGCCGCCGCCTCCCCCTGGATCCTCCAGCGAGGCGCGCCATCCCGGAGCGCCGCCACCGACCCGGCTCCTCCAAGCGCCGCTGCCACGCCAGGCTCCTCGAAGCGTTGCCGTCGCGTCAGCTCCTCCCCCACCGGTGCGCCCCTGCTTCTCCGCGCGCTGGTTTCCGCGCCGGTCATGGCGGCCACCTCCCTACCCCACCGACGCCTTGTCTCCCTCACCACAGCCGCCTTCTCCAAGATCCACCACCGCCAGGAGCGCCTCCTCCTCTCCCGCGCCGGCGGCGGCGTCCCCCGCCGACGACTCGTCTCCCTCACCGCCGCCGCTGCCTCCAAGATCCGCCACCACCTCCCTCACCGCCGCCTCCTCCTCTAAGATCCGCCACCGCCAGGAGCACCTCCTCCTCTCCCACGTCCGCTCCGCGCCTTCGTCTCCACCTGGGCCGCCATCTCCTTCGGCTCGGCTGCCTCGGCGGGAGCGGGGGTGCGGCCTGCTGGCGATGGACCGGGAGAGGCGACAGAAGGGTGGGAGAGAGGAGGCGGGGTTGGGTGGGCGGCGTCGGTGCGAGAGAGGTGGTGGCAGGCTGGCAGCGCGGGAGGCGGTGCGGGGATGGGGGGGGCGGGGGGAGAGGGCAACGGACCAACGGAAGGCCACTGCTTTTAAGGGGCAGAGATGTACGAGCCTAGCGATCGACCACAGCGCGCTGCGCGCACAATTTTAAAGGCCCTGCCCCTGCGGCCCTCTCTGCCGTGTCCGTAGCTGCTCGCCTGCTTGCTATGCTAGTAGATGCTTGTGGCCCGGCTGTTGTTTCTGTCCGATATGATAGTATAGGCTAGCTAGTAGCTGCCTGCCTGGGGCGGCTGGGCCTGGCCTGCCTGCTGTAGTGCTGCGCCTCCATCCACCGTACCCACCTCCTGTCTCCCCTGATGACCTCCCAAAACACTGGACCACCATGCGTCTCCCTTTTCAGCTGGCCGACTTGCATTGCATGCAGTGGTGACCATACCATACCATACCATACCATACGGCATTGCATATTTGCATTGCAGTTGCAGGCTGAGGCAGAGGCAAGGGCAGCAGCCAGCCTGCAGTAGTGTGGTCAAGGCGCGGAGCAATTACTTGCATGCCGTGCAGCCACACTACTGGCAGCTTGCATTTGGACGGCTTCAAAACTCAGAAGGAATGGGGCGGGCAGCGGCCGGGCTGGCCGGCACATGATCGAATCATGCATGAAACTGCGAGCGGCCGCCGGGCCGGGGCAATGCACGCCGGCAGGTCTGCTGCCTCTCGCGTGTCTTCTAGCCGGTGTGTCTCCAACTCCATGCAGCATGCATGGGTCAGGATCAGGAGCATGCTGATGATGACGGCGACGGTGAGGGTCCGGGGCGGGGCGGAAATGCCACTCCTACCTAGAAATGGATGGACCAACCAACGACGGCCGGCCACCGGCATGTCTACTACCTTGTTTTGGATCTGGTCGCAACCATATCCATGGATGCATGGATGCAGCAGGTTGCAGGCAAGCATGGTGTGAGATATGGTGGTGGTCTCCGATCCCTGCAGGCAGGGGAAAAAAAGTAGTAGGAAGAGTATTTCCAACCGTTACTGCAGGTGAATCCATTCCCAATCGATCGATGGTTTCCTACATTTACAACAGGTGTACATGCATGTGTCCTCCCTTTCGCATTACTCGTCCTGCTGCTGCCTGGCTGATGGGGGACCTCTCTCTCTGATGAGTTGTCCCTTGCAAACCAGCCTATCATGCTGCTCTGATGGCCAATGAGATGAGTTGCGTCACTTGATGTGTCTTGTTCAATCTACTCGCTGATATGATGGATGGAACACTCTACTTATATCCATGATCTAAGCAACCTAATTAATAATAGCTGCTGCTGCTGCAATAAATCTTTAATTTGCATAGAAAGGTGAGAGTGCTTCTCCTTGAACGCCGAAGCGGATCGGATATGCTATCGAGGGAGAGTGTGCTGCTAGTAGAGACATGCATACAGACAGCCCCCCGAAAGCTAGGCATCAAGATATGATAAGATACTCCGATCCATGCATGTAGTCTCTCAAAATAAACTTGTTATGACGCATGCATGAAGAGCTTCGTAAGTGCGATGTCAGAGAGATCGACGCATCCCTAGCTTCTGGGTATTATGCTGCAGTGAGCCAGTGATGCAGCATGAATGTCGCTGCATGCGGTGAAGGAAAAAAAAAGAAGAAGATAAAGATTGCCGCAGAGTACTCATGGTCGTCTCTCGATCGGCAGGAGCAAAAAGAAAGCCGCTAGCTAGCTCCTTGTTGGAATTTGGGAATGGGAAGAGGAATCGAAACGCCAAATCACAGCGCGTAGCGTGTGGGAACCATCGCCTTCGATCTGGCCAGAAGGTTGCAAAGAGACATTGCAAAATAAGGGACCAGCTAGCTTCTGAAAAAGTGTGTGTCCTGTATTATTGCTGATGATGAGATATGTGGAAGATCTAGTTAGCTAGTTCAAGTTTAACTTGATAAGTATATGATTAGTTCTTGTAAACCTCTTTTGTATGTTGATTCAAGTGAGCAGGTATCAGCGGGTGCTGGCTGACTGTACAGAGCATTGTGGCCCAACAGACCTAAACCAGCAGTGGGGCTATTATGATCTGATGCATGAATTGTACACTACACCTAGGTATATAGGTTGAGCCCTATGCGTACCTTGCACTTCATATAATGTAACATTCGTTCAGAACTTCTCAGATTCGTTCACATATATAGGGAAAAAAGAGATAAAAATCAAAGATACATAATAGGCACCAGCGAACAGTTGATGAGTGGGAAAAGACCAACATATCATCACACTACCTCCGTTATCAAATATTTATCGCTAGCTAGTTCAATAGTCATTTCTAAACTAAAAGGCATTAAAAAAGGCGGAGTAGTATTTTTCATTTTTTTTCTAATTGTATGTCTACATAAAGTTAAGAACATGGTCAATTTTACTTAGGATTTCTTTTGCGAAAATCTAATATGACCCCTGCTATATGGAGAAGAAGCATATCAAGTTTTTATTACATAGTTTTGTGACTATATGATTAAACACGCTCAAAACACTCAACCACACAGATACTAAGCTACTCGGTTAATCCGTAGCTCTCCAGAAGTTTGCCTTCCAAGCTTCATTTCTTTATTATTGCACAGAAGACCTTCAGTGGTTGACGTTTCGGAATTTTAGTTAGAGCACGCATGATGAAGAAGAAGCACACATATATCGTATATATTTGTTAATGAAACTGCATAATCTGATTAAGTATTATACAACTTCTGTTATTAATTAGCATGTGGAAATGGTAATGGGATATGGTCCAAATTTGTTTTCACTTTTCCACGAAAACGATTTCTTCTAACTCTGTGTCTTTTACTGAGCTGAGGATAAAAGTTTAGAGTGGTCCTGCAAGTTGGTGCTCAAAGAAGGATGGTCCCAAGACTAAACTAGCCACCTAGTAGATTTTGATGTTGAAAGATTTGTAAAGGCTGTGTATTTTGGTCCAATGCGGAATGGGAACATTATGTACACAACTCAACATTGCCGATAGTTGTTGTCTTTTCATGATTTCGTCAAACAATTATATACATAACGGTATAATCAGTGTCCTCTTGCCAAAAATCCTTTAAAAAACAAATAGCTGACCTCAGCTAATTTTAATGTATGGAATCTAAACCAAAACTTTGACATTACAGAAAGTTCAGTTCAATTTCAAAAAAGAAAAAAATACAAAAAATGCACCCCTCCCCTACATGCGCAGATATTTTTAGACTGTCCAGTGCTATTTGTAAATGAGCATTTAAAGAAGTTTGCATATACATACATATAGAGATAACTGCATATGTTGTATCTTGACATTATTGTCAACACTACGGTATATCTTAAACAAAAAGAGTTATACAGAGAGAGTATGTGGTATTGATAGTCAAAGATAGAAATTCTGACTTGTTAATTAGAACGACAGATCTCGATGGACTTATATTTGTAATCAAATTAAGGGAGTATAATATGAGGCATATTTTATGTCATATGGGCTAGTTTGGTTTGCTCCTGGTGGGAGTTGCCTGGCCCAGGCAGTAACCCCAAGCGTTGGATTTCGGTTGCATGGGGCTAGGATCCGTTGCCTGGGTGAGGACATGCCTGGGAGGCAGCAACCAAACTAGCCCTATATATGTACCCTGCAAAATTCCTTATGTACTACTACCGCCTGAGTCCCTACATATATACGTACATACGCGTACTATGTATACGCACATATATTCTTTAGAATTCCTCTCTGTGCCGGTCCCTCTCATTACGGATACATATATACGTACATAAGGCTTTTGTGCCTTGGAGAGCTTAGCTTATTATCATCTCGGCTCGGCTCGGCTGCAGCAGGGTCCAGGTCAGCTTCAGCTGCTAGCTGATCACTACGGCGACGGAGAGTGAAGAAGAGTAGTCGGGGTCGGGGAGCAGCAACAGCGCATGGCAGTGGTGGTGGTGGTAAAAGGACGGGGATTGGACAGCGACGCTGATCATTTATGCCGTCGTGTAAATACCCACCACAAACAGCTAGCTTCGCAGGTCGGCTTCGACATCTTTCTCATTCATCTCGTCCCCCACTGCTAGCTGCTGCAGCTCTCAAGCTAGCTGCTGGTAGCTAGGGTTTTCGCCGACCGGCGGCCGGGTTCTGGACGACGACGCTGGCGGCGGCCCGGAGCGGGCAATCGAGTTCGGCAGCGGCGAGATCTGCTTGCTGGTGGTCGCCGGCGGCACAGAGGAAATTCGATTGGTTAATTTGCAGGGGGTTGCTAGCTAGCTTCCCATTTCTTGATATCCTGTAAGTCGTCCTCCTTGTATATATTAGCAGCAGCATCAGCCGGTTTGCTTGGTTGCTTGGTTTTGTTAATTCTTGATGGTTTCTTCTCCGCGCGGATTTGAAGATTGCAAAAGATTTAGGCCTTTCTCCTGGATTTATTAATTTTCGAAACCTTTCGGTGGTCGTTTATTAGAATATCCTGCCAGATCTAATATAAGCGCAGCAGATTTATTTGTTCACTCTTCGTTCTTTCTTCTCTCTGCTGGAATTTTTTAAGCACTATATATTATAATTGATTTTTTTTCTTTTTCCCACTGCCAGAAAAGGCTTTCTCTAAAACATGTTGCCGCAGGTGATCATCGCTGTTTCTCTTCCTTCTCTTTTCTCTTCTTTTGGGAACAACCTGCGACGGTCTGGATCTGAACCTTATGATTATTTCAAGAAGGCATCAGAACGATTTTTTTTTTTTGCTAACCATTATTGCAAGGAAAATATCCACACCGGCCCATAATACTAAAATTATTAGGCATCTTGTCTCTGCAAAATTAAACCTGTTCAAGAACCTATTTCTTTGTACAATTGCTCCAATTTAGTATTTTGTGACCTTCTAGGCCTCAACCTTAATTACCCTTTGCACCACCGCTTCTCATCTCTCATGTCAACTAGCAAAAACTAAAGAAACCAATCCATGTACTGCCTTCGTTTTCAAATATCTGTCGCCGGCTAGTTCATTATGGGGGAGAAGCGATAAATAAAAAAGAACGGAGGGAGTACGACATATTCATAGTTCTTCCAGCAAAAGCTAGCTAGCATAGATGTGGAGGCCGCTCAGATCAGTCATGGAATAATCCCTTTGCACAGCGCATCATGTGTGTGCATATAATGCCCCTGCCACTGCACTGCGGCGCACCGATCCACAGCTCGCCGATGCACTGTTTCATACCGCTATCTTGCTGTTCCATGAGCGAATAAAGCTGCAGCACTTTCCCCATTCTCCAATGGAACAGTGGCCGGTACCGTGCTGCTGTAGCATGCACAGTGCTCAAGCTCAATCATATAGCAAGCGCGCCATTTCATGCGACGATCTGTGTTACTTATCCTTGCATACAATTAGCGATTTAGCATGCTGTTTGGAGAGATGAGACTTGAGACTAACCAGTTTGCAGTGGATGGTAACAACATCGACGTGCACACACTGCAGGGATATATATAGATTCCGGCGTGTTTTCCCAGGACGACGACGATGACGAGCGCCGTCGTCGGCGGGCAAAGATGATAAGCGGCAGCAACCAGCTGCAGACGGCGGCGGACGAGGCGGAGGAAGCCCGGAAGCACGCCGCCGTGGCGACGTCGCGGCAATGGTCGGCGCAGACGGAGTCGCGCATCGTGCGCGTCTCCCGCATCTTCGGCGGGAAGGACCGCCACAGCAAGGTGAAGACCGTCAAGGGGCTGCGCGACCGCAGGGTGCGCCTCTCCGTGCCCACGGCGATCCAGCTCTACGACCTGCAGGACCGCCTCGGCCTCAACCAGCCTAGCAAGGTCGTCGACTGGCTCCTCAACGCCGCGCGCCACGAGATCGACAAGCTGCCGCCGCTGCAGTTCCCGCCGCAGGACCTCATGATGGGCCACCTGACGCCCCCCATGCCGCTGGTGCACGAGGAGGAGAAGTTCGGCCACATCGCCGCGCTCGCCAGCGACGGCGCCAAGGTCGGCCAGCAGGGCGACGTCGACGTCGACGGGAGCGGAGCGCACCACCTGGGGAGGTTCGCCAGCGGCTACCACCGGTTCATGGGGCTCAACAACGCGTTGGGCATGGTCAGTAGCGCAATGCCGCCGTATAACAGCTATGCCGGAGAGGCATGGAATAACGGCGGCGGCGCCGGCTCGCCGCAGGTGGCAGCAGCCTCTTCTGCAGCTCACCACTCGCCGTTCCCATCGTTGCTCTCCTTGGCTCCAGGTCCGCATCAGATGGTGTTCTACTCCTCGGAAGCTGATCAGCAGTTCCAGGTAGAGAACCTTGGCTCGCACAGCCTGTCCTTGAGCTCGGCGAGGGCTTACCACGATCAAGATAGCTAGGCGTACTGGAACTACTCTTCGATCCATGCATATTAAGGTAGGAAATAATGCTCTCTGATCCCAAAGTCCCCATGCAGTACAATTTATCTGTGTGCAAGGGTGGCATCGGTTTCTAAGCGCCTAAATTAAGAAACAATTAAGCTTGTGAGGGTTTCATAATTAGTATATAATGCTAGACCTGAAACAGAATAAAATCTGCGGGGCTTGCAGCGTTGGTGTGCAGTACAAGTTTGTTACTTCTTTTAATACACAAAGGAGTAATATTAACGTGTGTTGGCTTGTACAATAACAATATTATTTTTAATATTATGTTTTCAATTAGAATCTTTGGTTTTTGTTGTTGTGATGAGTTTCTTGCTATTAGCAATTGAGTTTTTACGTCGAGGAAATATAGTTTTTGCATTTATATAAAATTCATTAAAGTGACCAATATTATTTATGGTTTAAGGACATATTTGGGTATAAGGAGCTTCCCACTGCATTCACTTGTATTAGAATGGAACCTAGAAGTCAAGGTTTATCTATCATGTATATGTATCCCATATACTCCAATTCACAATTGCCGGTTTGAGAGATATTTCTAAATGTACTCAATATGCTATGCCAAGTAAATGGTGGGAAATATATAAAGTATGGATGCTAAAAAATTATTTACTTCTAACCTCGTTTTCATGTCTCACTTATTTTATACATAGAATTTAAGCAGGAATATTTGTGGGTATAATTAGATCCTCACCATCCCCGTCCCTCGTTAGAAAAAAAAAATAAAGATATACCCTGCTCAATACTCCCTTCGTTCTCAAATATAGTGTTTTCTGGATTTGTCCTAAGTCAAACAATCTTAAGTTTGACCAAACTTTTATAGAAAAATATTAACATCTATCACACCGAAGAAGTAAATTATGAAAATGTAGTTTATGATAAATCTAATAATGGTTATTTTACATTAAAAGCATTATTGTTCTTTTTTATAACTTTAGTCAAACTCTGAATAGTTTGACTTAGGACAAATTCAGAAAACACTATATTTAAGGACGGAGGGAGTATATTTTAAGGTTTCCTCTTTGTTTCTTGAGTGGTTCTGATTATATCTGCACTTTGTTTCTTGTGTGGTTCTGATTGTATCTGCACTTTGTTTCTTGAGTGTTTCTGATTATATCTGCAAAAGATGCCCCAATGCAAATAATGCGCCAGATGTACTGTTCCGTTCAAGAGTGTTCGCCAGGGGCTGCATGGTATTATAGAAGTTTTACATTTTGAAATAGCTCAACATATCAGCAAGTTAATTTTAAATACTGCATCTGTCCATGAAGAGTGCCAATCTAGGTCTTCTATGATCCATTAGTGCTAAGGTTAATTGATGTACGTGCCCCTCAATTTCCATTGATTTCGGGACATTAAATGGCGCTATATGCAAAAAGTAACTACCTAAATTAAAACAGCTAGTTTGGCACTCTTTAATAGAAAAATTTAGAAATGCTAAATTAGCACTCATCACAGGAGAGGGATAGTATACTGTTGAGTGTTGATGGTCCGTCCCCACCTCCTCTCCCTCATCTGTGGCATACAAGTATACAATACTCCCTCCGTCCCAATTTATAGGTCATTTGACTTTTTTACATCAAATTTGACCAACTCATCCTATTCAAAATATTTGCAAAAATAAAGAAAAAAATCATTTCATAGTTAAAGTACATCATATGCTAAACAAAATGAAAATAAATGATTTAATTAACTTTTTTGAATAAGATGAGCAAGTCAAATTTAGTGTTAAAAAAGTACAACAACTTATAAATTGATAAGGAGGGAGTAAAACTTTAAATACAAAACAAGTGGCACATATTCCATATTTGCTTCACAACATAATCGATGAAGAAAAAGTTCACTCCTTAAATGGAGTCACTACATATTCCAATGGTGAACATTAACAAGCTATATCTTGCTTAACCTCTTTAATTATAGCACCTAATTCTATCTTAGTTTATATGCATGTAGTCTAGTATGTAAGTGTTTATTACTTAGCCAAAATGTGGTCAAACTTAAAACTAGGAAAACATATTGATGCTTTTTCAACTGTATTAAAGTCGTTAGAGGAAACGAAGCATTTTCGTTGGCCAAATTTTGTGATGTGCAGTTGGATCGAGTTGTTATGCGGGTCGGCATAACTTTCGCCAATCTAGCCTATTTAACCGATCGAGGTTATCATGGGGACCAGCAACTTTCGTCGACTTGGATTTGTGATTGACAGGAATACTAATTTCCGTCTAGCTGTGGCCTACGAAAATTACTTAATGTCTATCAGCTGCCCTAAAAACTAACAAAAACTACCTTTGCCAACAAAAATCTTCTTGCTTCTTGTAGTGAGTCAATTCTTCATATATTGCAACTTGACAAACCCATTAAAGGGGGTCAAAGGGGGCAGTGAGCAAGTAGGGTGATATTAATGTCCATATCAGATAATGTGCTAGCTTGATTTATTTGTCTTCATGCTAGCACTTCATAACTGTTGTAGGCCAAAGTCCATAAAGTTGTTGGTTCGATTATTTTTTTTTCTTCACGTGTGTAACCCTAACAAATTTTGTGATTTCGGAAGCAAGTGTGCCACATTTGCTCTAAATATTATAGATATGTGTATGTTATTAATTGTCAATCTAAGCATTTAAACTAATGTAACATTTCTTATGTTAGTTTACTGAAAGGTTACTGAATATGGAGATTAATAATGATAAAAATGGGACATCTAGCTAGTCTCATCCTAAATGAAATGGTTTCGGCTGTTTTTAACTTTATAAAAAATACCAATATTTATGATAGCAAATAAGGATCATTAGATTCATCATGAAACACAATTTTATAATATACCTATTTGGTATCATAAATATTGGTATCCTTCTCTCTATAAACATGGTCACATATAAAATAGTTTGCTTAAGATAAAACTAGAAATACATTCTTTGCGGGAGAAATAGAGTAGAGATCACTAGTTAAGACAAGATAACTTTTATTGTCAGATACATGATGTATCAAGATAATTTTTTGTTTTTTGGTAAAACACATAAATGTATATACGGAACTTAGGAAAAATTCCAAATTACTACCTCCAAGTTTGCCCTACTTTCAAAATTAAGGCTAAGCAATATTTTAGTTTGATTTACTCCCCTAAGAATTTTAGTTGGTCCAATCTACCCCTTAGTAGCATTTGTCTTTATTTTGTTTCTCCAAGTATATGTTGAATTTTAAATTTGATTTTATGGATGATAACATACTTGCGTACATCATTACTTATATTTCAAAATACATTTTAAATTTATTATTATTATTTTCACACAAATTTTATTTAGGGGGATAATCCTTTAGTGAATTCTCCCTTCATCCTAAAATTATAGGTTCCTTTTAGAGTTTACAATTTGTCCCAGAGTATAGTTACACTTGAGTTCCCCAAGCTTGATGAATGGGTGAATAAATAAAAATACCTTTTTTTTTAAGTGTGGGGATATGCAAGGCAACCATTGCTGCTATGGATACATCATGCATGCATACAGATGCAGTTTAACGAAGGGCATACTAGAGATTGTACTCTCCTTAATACATCTAGAAAAAGCTAAACGTGTAGTTATATTATGGAACGACGGAAGTACAATAACCTATCAAAAGTAATGATAAAAAATCATAATGTATTTTTTACAGACCGAGCATTTACATGCATGGGGAAAATTAATTTAACGCACATCTTATTAAGAGGGTAGATTAAATTAACTAAAATAGTTGAAGGGAGTCCATCAAACCAAAACATAATATTTATGGTCATTTGGACAGAGGCCAAGCGGGGGACGTGTCTTAAAATTAGAAGCATGGTGTGTATATATATGTGTATAGGTAAGACAATAAGAGCATACGCACACTTAGAGCTATATAACCTGTTCGGACTGTAAAGAAACTTCATATGAACTGCATGCAGAAAAAAAAATGCCAAGAGACATCAGTGAATTTATCAAGATTTGCGAAAAAAAGAATCCTGGTGATTATATGCCTATTGAATTACGTCGTCCCAAAATGGAAAGACTGAGTCTAATGAGACTTCCTATCCCCACTTTCTCAACATTATTTCAACTACCCCTCTCTCTCAGCATTTATATCAAACAGTGCAAGTGTTTAGAGAACTCACATAGAGAATCCCATTGGACTCAGCCTTAGGCAACACGGCCAGGCCAGGATATTCAATAATGTAACGTGTGTACACGCGCACACAAATGCACTCTAGATCTTTCATAACGTCACCACCCCACCAGCAGCACACTGGCAGCTCCATATAGGCCATGTTTAGATTCAAAAAACTTCTCCCAAATTTTACTATGCAAAAAGAAGATTCTCCATCACATCAAAATGCCGATACATGCATGGAGTACTAAATGTAGATGAAATAAAAAAATAATTGCACAGTTTAGATGTACTTTGCGAGACGGATCTTTTGAGCCTAGTTAGGCCATGGTAGGACAATATTTACCAAAAAAACAAAAAGTGCTACAGTGTTTTTCAGTTCAGAACAGTGTCAGTTTTCAGGGATCTAAGTACACCCATAAAACAAGAGAACGCGACATGATTGCTCTCATTTGTTGGGTCAGTGCAGACCCACCAACTAATGCAGCACGACTAGGTAGCTACCTAGCAGCCTAGCCTAGCAATGGCTATAGGTCGACAACATGCGTTCATGCAGGGAGCGCTTTTGCAAAAAAAAAATGCACGGTACATACTCCCACATGAGAAGATACATGTCCGTACGTATTAATCACTCAAACATTCAATTAGTAGTCCTGGACTCAGACCATTTCATTAACTGCACAATCAGTGATGAGCAGATCGAGATCAGCAGGTACTGCTGTGTGCATGCATGCATGTGTGCCACTACTGCCATCTATCCTGTCTGTTTTGACCAAGGCTGTGTTTAGATCTAAAAAGTGGAGGCGAAAAGCAGGCGAAATCTGTCAAAATTTGGCCAAAAACATCACATCCGACACTGTAGCGCACTGTAGCACTTTTCGTTTGTTTGTGGTAAATATTGTCCTACCATGGTCTAACTAGGCTCAAAAGATTCGTCTCGCAAAGTACATCTAAACTGTACAATTATTTTTTGATTTCAGCTACGTTTAGTACTCTATGCATGTGCCGGCATTTTTGATGTGATGGAAAATCTTCTTTTTGCATAGTAGAATTTGGGGAAAGTTTGGATCTAAACACAGCCCAAGACGAAAGAAGGCAAGGAAAGCCTAATATGAGAGTAGTCACTAGCTATCTATATGTATCTCTCGTCTTTTTTCCAGCACCTTTGCTAAAGCTGGACCTAATAAATCTCAAAGCTAGCAGCCTTTCTTTTTCTGCACTGCTGGTGCTGGACAGGCCATCGATGATCGATCTGGCACGTCTATACCCGTGCTCATCAGGATTCACTGCTGGCTTATTACAAGCAGCGAAAAAGATAAAACTGGCCGTGCTAGATGCTTACAAGATCGAGATATGGAGGCCGGCCGGGAAACATTTCCTGCAGAGAGAGTGCTAAGAAACCTTCCAAACATTTCGTTCCCCGTGTCTCCGTGGACAAGACAGTCAGGCACATCTCTGATCGATCGATCTGCAAAGACAAACTGAAGCATGCATGTTGTGCATACACTCATGGAGGCAGCCGCCCGCGCCACTTGGGGGGAGAGAGAGAGAGAGAGAGAGAGAGAGAGAGAGAGGCCACTGCAATGAAATTTACCAAGGCCACCCACGGGTGTACAGGATACTAGGATGCGACTGCGAGGGTGGGTGGGGGAGGCCAGGACGTGGGGTTGATGAGTATAGTAAAAGACCAGCTGGGCCGCTTTGGTAAGTAATAAAGCGACCCGGCATGCATAAGCATAATGCATAGCCCTGTACCTAGCTAGGGTTTGCATGCTGCGGTCGATCGATCATATTCGGATCATATGGCCGTCCATATCTTTCTCCATGGAACAATATATATACCCTTATAAATTCACATGAATGAATATGGTCCCCCTGCAGACAGAGTGAGTGAGAGAGAGAGATGCTATGCTAATGCTACTTGCTGATGTATCTGTATGCCCCCAATTAAGCTATGATCCATGCATGTGTCACCATCATTCCATCTCCTTGCTTTTGCTCTAGTTAACTTGGCGTAGCGTCTAGCTGCTGCCTCTGCCAGCAAGTACCTACAGTATGTAGCAGCAACAAGTTGTCATTAGGCCCTGGCTACCGCTTGCTCGTGCTTGCAAAAGGTGCCTAACTAATTAATAAGCGAGCCCAAGCACGAGATCACTTTGCTGATCGTTCAGCAGATCGTAGCAGCTAGATTGGTCGATAATTGCGTTGCATGCTACTCCTAGTCGGTCCTAGAAGCATGGTTCCGGTATCTCTAGGTTGGGTTATTTATACCCGCTGGCGCTCCGCTGGTGCTACAGACGATAAACAGTGTGGCGTTTGGCCGTGTCCTTGGGCGCACGGCCAGTAGCTGCTTGACAAGCGGGGCCAAGCAAGTTGGGCAAAGGCTTTCCCAGTCGCTGGATTTCCTTTGGGCGTGTAGGGAAGTGGCCTACGCAGCAGTTGCATCGTACTCCTACCTAGTAGGTCGATCGTAGAGGTGGTGGTACTACTGTAGTGTTTAGTCATGCATGCATGCAATAGTTTTCGCATCGCTGGAGATGCTGGATCATTCTTCATTTAATTTACTGTACACTGGCATACTGTGCATGGCAACTTCTAGCTGGGGCCGTCTGTTCGTACGCTTGGGCTAAGCTAGCCGTCTGTCGTCGAGCGTAGGCAGTGAGCAAAGTATAGGAGTACGTACTCGTTTTATCCCGGCATATATATGGATGGCACAAACAGCAAGATGGACATATCTAGTGGGTGGCTACACGTAGTACGGTAGGAGTAGTGTACGCTGTACAATACTTTCCTCCAACGTAGTAACGTATATTATTCTGCTTCTGCATGCCCGCACCGCAGTCGCCGCATGCACCACTCCGCCTCGCCGGCCGGCGCGCAGAGGGGCCGGGCGCGGCACGCCGGCCGTTTGCCGTTCCACACACACTGCCCACTGTACGTGCACTGTGTTGTATGCATGCCCCATGCCCGGTCGTCACCGTCAGTTACGTCGCGCCGCTCTATGCCTCGTGGTAATTTCGTACTCTCTGCAGTGCAGAGAGACAAGATCGGTCCTCGCGTCGTCGGCGTGAGGCTGACCCTTCCACTGTGTGGCGTGACGTACCCACCCCTGCCTGCCCACCCGGCAAAGATGGCAGTCAAAACTCCAATCGCCTGCAGCTGCACGCAACTGCAGGCCAGAGCCCAGAAGCGACGTTTGTCACGCGCGGCGCGGACGTCTCCGCCCGCCCGCCCGCCCGCCACCCCCGGCCCGGGGGCCTAGCTCTAATCATTCATCCGCGCGCGATCCTACCCGTGTACCGCCACGCAGCTGGCTGGCGTCATGGTGCGTGCCTGGTGTGCGCGGCGAGCTTTGGCAGGCTGGCCGGTCGGCCAGTGCAACTGCATGCTATTGCTGGCGCGGACGCAAGCTCGAACTTGTGTGTGCGCCAAACTGCCGACTGTTTGCTTGGGATTATTCCTGGTGCTGCTCCGAAACCCGAACCAGCCCCTCGGCCCCGCCCCGAGGGGAAGGGCCACCCTAGCGGCAGGCTCCGCCGAGAGGGAGAGCCCTAGAGGTTGGGCAGGGCGTACGGCACGGCGTGGCACCCGAGGCACACGGCGGGCGCCGTACGCACGCGCGTCATCTCGTCAGATGATTGTGACGAGACGGGCCCTGGCCTGCTGCCGAATCATATGAGCACGTACGGGCACGAGCCTGAAAGGAAGGAGCACATGCTGTCGGGTCGATTGCGAAGGCGACGGGATGGATCAAACTGCCGAACCCGTGGCCGTTGGCCGTGGGCCGTGGATGTGTTTGTGGACGATCCTCCCCCGCGATCGGTGCCGGCCGCCGGGACGCAGGGAATTCAGGGCACACCGCCGCGGCCATTGGCTTTGAGCGGCCTTTACACGGGACTAGAGGCAGGAAACTTGAATCAAAACATGAAGACTTGGTAAATCGTTGGCCGAACAAGACCTAGCCCCCATGGTCGAAACGTGCAATGCTGGACGAAGCATACCGTAACAGACAAGGAGTCAGGGACTGCTCGTTAGCCTCACGCCGCGCCGCGCCGAGACGCAGAATCAAGCACTGCCATAGTATTATTTGCGGAACGCACCTCGCATACAGTTTGCCAGTTTGGTACAGTGCGTGGCCGCACGGTTATGTCATACTGCATATAGCAGAGACGAGGGAGGGAAAGACATTTTAAACTAAAATAATAACATGTTCTCCTGTAATAACAGGACTCTTGAACCCCTCCTGCAGTTTCCCTGATAAGCTATGATCTTCCCCAATTCCTATCAGCCAAGGTTGCCATGTCCAAGTCTCGCAATCAAGATTACTCGAATTTAAAACGCTTCAACTGATGGGTCGAGACCTTTTGTTTAAGGACGGCCTTTGCCCGGATAGAATTCCAACAACTTCAGGTCTTCAGCCATACTTGGCAGTGTCTGCCAAAAAAATACCCAGGGCAGCAAGGACCATGTTTTTAGGAGTCATCCCTCAACATCCAGTTAAGTTAGTACTACTACTAGATAACAACAGATGCAAATTTCAACGAGGGGGCCACAAGGTGGGCGCAGATGGTTGCCTTTGCACTTTTGGTCCATATATATATATAAAGTTTGAAGGTCAGATCCAGCCTTTCCTAATTCGAGCCCACAGAAGAGCAGCAACCAGGGCACCCCCAAGATGAGCTGAACCTGATACACCACCCTGCCCCTAGAAAACGAAAAGAAACCAGTTAGTTCCCCAATTTGAAAAGAATTGGGCCACAAACATATTATCAATGGACGTTAAATCACCATTTAACCGATTAGTGTATATGAACAGTATGGCCCTACAGACTATGTAAAGCTTACAAGCTACAACCAATGTACCAGACAGACATAAGTTGGCTACATAGCAGACCACACTAGTGACAATTAAAGCATATAGAGTAAAAAGGTGTGGAGATTCGTTTCAAGATCCAGTTGAGCAGAAAGGTACCGAAGATGTAGGTCAAACCGTCAAACAGGATATGTTACAGCTGGCGAAACATAAATATCCTGTATACCCATGTACAACTAATATTATCTTGTTCCTAATATATGAGATTCTAGGAGACACAATGTCGTGTCGTGAAGAAACCACGGAACCCCCAAGTATTCTCACGCATGATGTTGTATGGTTACCTGTAAGGTGGGGACGTACATCTCTACCCCTTCTAAAGGCTACAAGGTTCCATCCCACCATTTCCCTACTCCGTCGCCCAGTTTCCCGCCCGCACGCCCCGCCCGCACCGCCTTACCCCATCCATTGACCGTCGACCGCCCGCACTGCCTCTCGCTGCCAGCCTGCCACTGTCGCTCTCGCACCGTTCTTCTCGCCTGAGCAGAGGCCGCGCCACCGGATTCCCACGCCTGAGCAGAGGTGCCGGTGGAGGAGAGATGGAGCTGGCAGGGTGGAGGAGAGGCTGCGCCCGTGGAAGAGAGACGGGGCCGACAACGCGGAGGATGGCGAGACGGAGTCGAGGAGGTAGAGGGAGCGGCGGATCCGGTGGAGGTGGAGCAGAGGCGGACGGCGCAGGGCCCGATCCGGCGAGGGAGAGGAGGGCCAGCGGAGGTGGAGCGGGAGCGGACACGGTGGCATGGAGGCATGGACGGCAAGGAGTCGACGGGACCGACGGGGAGGAGGACGGACCGGCGAGGAGGCGCGGCGGCCGGCGGGCAGCGACGGGCCGGCACTGCCCACCTTGCTCCGGCGGTGGAGGAAGCACTGCAGCCGGCACCGTCCTCCACGCGGCCGCCATCGCCCTCCCAAAGCGCGGCGGCTCCTCTCCCCTCGGCGCGGCCCTTCCTCCTCCTCCTCCACGCGGCTCGTCCTCCTCCCCCGCCGGTGAAGCCCGTCCTCTTTCCCGCGTGGAGGCCGGCGCGGCCCGTCCTCCTCCACAAGCGCGGCTACCGCCAATGAGGTGGCTCCTCCCCGTGCAGCTGCCGGCGTGGCTCCCCACCCTCCTCGGCTCCGCTAACCTGCTGCTGCTGCTCATGGATAGGAGGAAGGCTGGCCGAGCTCCAATCGGGAGGGAGAAGAAGAGCTGGATGCTCTGTAGGAAGGGAGCAGAGGAGCGGCGTCGCGACTGTGGGGAAGGAAGGCAGGCGCGGCATGGCGGCGGAGGAGGAAGGGAGCCAGGGATATGTGGGCCCGGTGCGCTGCGGCAGCGGGGGCGTTCGTGGATAGCCGATCCGCGGCGGTGGCGACCGCCATAGAAGGAGGAGCGGCGAGGGAGGAGGTAGGGATCCGCTCCTGGCGGCAGCGGGGACAAGTGAGGGCGAGCTGCTCAGGCAGCTTTGGCACAGGCTGAAGGGGAGCGGCGGCGCTGAGGGGCAACAGGCGTGGAGGAGGCAGATGCAGATCCCATCGGAAGGCAGAGAGCACACGGACCAGAAGGCTGCAGCAAAGGAGTGGTCGATGCGGTTTCCTGTTGTGCCATTTTTTTTTCCTTTTTTTTCCTAACCAAAGACCGGACGGATTGCACTAATGTAGAGGATATAAATAATAAAAAATAACTTTATTAATGCGAGACACGGCTGAAGGACGCATGACAAGCAAACTTAATAGGAAATGATGAAGTATCTGTTCAAGAAGAAGAAAGATGGTAAAGTTTTTTTTTCAATATTTTTTGAATTTTTTTGTTGTAAAACAACGTACGTACTATTTTTCTAAGCTAAACTATGATGATTATTTTCGTGGACTAGAAACAGGGGCGGACCATGTGGGGGCGAGCCCCGCCCAGGCTCCATCGGTGAGATCCTAATGAGAGTAGCATGTTTTTCTTTGTTCATGGTTTTAATCTAAGCACAATTTGACACATAGAGTAGCGGAAGAAATTGATATATATAGTGTTTACTGTGTTACACTACTTTTTCTAAAGTAAAAAATTAAAGAAATAGAAGTGATGGTAGCCTGACGCAGAGCTCAACATTCATGTAAAAAACTGCTGGAATTATGACTTTGTGGATGTTAAAAATCCTTGATGTGAGACTCAGCATTCCTGCATCCAAGTAACCAGCGGAGGAACAAATCTATACTCCTATACGTAAGGTTCTAATCCACTCCACTATTGTTTTCATGTTTCGTCGCTTGCTCGCTCCGCAGTCTACTCCACTGCAACCCGCCCACCGCGTGGTCTGTGCGGCAGGCGAGACCCCGTAGGCCGTAGCCCTCAGGCGTCCACTACCTCACGACTCCACAGAACCTCTTGATTTCCAATCCCGTTCCTCGCCCTTGTCCCATGCCCATCTCGCCCATCTCACCGCTGCCCCAGACAGCCACCACACTCACATCCTCCTTCACATTGCGCCGGGCTAGCGTGGTGGTTGCTGGAGGACGGCGGCTGGGGCAACAGGGAGGTCCGGGCACGCCGGCGGGGGCACTGCGTCTGCGTTCTAACATAGTGAATTTCTAAATGATGCTTTCTAAGATAGTTTTATATTCTAGATTTTTCATAAACTATGTCACTTTATTTGCATTTTGTTTTTTTAAATAATATTTGTCCCGTAGCAAAGCACGGGCCAATTGCTAGTATCACTAGAGGCACAAGAGGCCACTGATTGAAGTTGCTCAGAAGATTGTGTGGTTCAATTTTGTTTCGTCATGTATCCTTAAGCCCTTGTTCGGTTGCATAGGTATTGGAGGGGATTGAGGGGTATTAAATCCCTCCCTATTCAAATTTAACTGGCAAGGGATTGAATCCCCTCCAATACCTGTGCAACCGAACAAACCCTAAGAGATTTGGTTTGTTGGGATGGTATGTTAACAGAATCAAGAGATTTGGGGGGTGTTTAGATACCCATAGCTAAACTTTAGCCACTAAAGTTTAGTCTATTCATATCCAAACAGGCCAGTTAATGGAGGACTAAACTTTAGCTACCCCTTGGACTAACTTTTAGTTTATTAGTCCACAAAAATGAGCTAAAGTCGAGAAAAATCAAATATGCCCCCCTCTCACAACCATACCCATCCGGTCCCATGCACAACGATATTTAAATAAAGGGTACTCTTGACAATATATGCCCTTAACTAATTATTAGTTCTAGTATGCAAACAGCCCCTAACTAAACTTTAGCCAAGACTAAACTTTAGCTCTAGCCCATCCAAACACGGCCTTGCTCACCAGCTTGGATAACAAGCAATGTCTGATTTAGATATAAGAACAGGTAATATCAATGTACCTTCCCATCTCCTATCTCAATTAAGCGCTGAGGAGCCATTTGTGGTTGCCCCATTATCCTATGCCAAGACTAAAAGCAAAAGGGGAGGCCCTCCCTCCCAGATCCACATCTCTGCAGGGATCACAAGTTGATATAGGAAAACATTGCAAGCGCCTTTTTTATAGAATTTTTCGTTAAACTTCAAGTAGTTTATGGGATTTTTCCTCAAAACACAGATTCCGTTCTAATGTGTATGCAGGTATTATTCCAAACATATATAAAATATTTGTGCTAAAAACTAAAAAGATCACTGTCCCTGTCAAGACGGAGATTAAACCCAGAGAGATCTCAGCCCTTACAAGGTAAATAGCCACCCGTGACCTAGCAAAACTCTAGAGCAAATGTACACAAACACAAGCAACAAAGCTGCACCCAAAACATTCATATGGACCTGGTAAAGGGCCCTAAACCCACAAAGGCCAGGCTGAATTTGTGTAGGTTTATAAGCTAAACATGACTGAGGGTTGAGTTGGATTGTGAAATATCAATAGGGCAATGGCCCATTAGGCGACTACCACCCCATTCACATGCTATATTAACAGAACAAATAAAAATGTTCCTCAGGAAACGACTACTCGACTACGGTGCAATAAAGGCTGCTGTGCAACGGTGCAAGCAGGCGCTTTGGCCAGGCGATACGCATCCAGTGGTGTCTGGGTTTTATGCAAACAGACCCCCAATGGCTCCCTTCTGGTTAGTGACATTTAGGCAAAAAGAAAAAATCCAATCCTAACTAATTTCTACCGTGTGTTTGGCTGACAACGGTTGGTCATCTGTAAGGTTAGTGAAACCTTTGAAACTGAGATGGAGGCGCAGAGGAGGAGAGCTCTGGGGCAGAAGGCTGCGCGCCTGAGCCGCTCTGTGGAGAGCCTGGCAGTGGGGCAGCGAAGCTCTGGGGAGGTTCCGACGGTCATAGGGAAGGCAGACACGGTTGTCGCAGCAGGGCGGCGTAGGTCGTGGGGCTCTGCCAACAACGGCGCAAGTCCTGGTGGCCAGGGCGAAGGTGTCATAGTTGTGCTCCTGGCCCGTGACAAAAACTGCAGAAACGATGCCTCATCCCTTTGCTTCAAACCAGTTCATCAGGGGGGTTATTAATATATTTCCTTTTGCAATTGATCTGACGATGTGGAAGGGCCTAAGTATAAAAATATCACCCACCATTGGATGGGGAACTGGTGGCCCGGCCACGTTGCTTGCACGCTTGCATAGCAAGCGTGATTGCACCCCAGTCAGGCCCCGTTTCTCAATACTCATGGGCAATGAATACAGGCAAAAGAGTGGCACCAAATCATTCACTTGCTATATAAGAAAAAACAAAATACCAAATATAAGGATATATATAGAACAATAACACACCTTGACCCTCCATAAATCAGCACCAATCAAACCAGCCCCCTGGAATGAGAAGAAACAAAGATATTGTGTGCCGAGAACAATATGCATAATGAAAGTTTTAAGAAAAATTGAAAGAAGTTCACCATAATTGCAGCTGGAATAGGAATGAAGAAGTAAAGATACACTAGTCTCTTGGGATAGAGAAAAATCTCAAGGAGGATGATTGCATTAACTGCAGCACTTGCACCCTGCACGGCATGTGACATCAACAGAGCAGAAGGAATCAAATTTAGGATACTGGAAGCAGTGATGTATGTGCAATGGCACCAATGATGTCATACATTTGCCAAACATTAGATTGAATTAAATTGGAGTATCACCTTACATGGGCCTATCTATTTATTCCTAGGTACATCAGTACACGTCTACACGATGACGGATAATCATTGTGTATAGGGAAAAGTTCCATCATCCACGTAAAAGAATAAGCTAATTTAGCTTGTTTAGGAGTATGGACTGAACTAGGACCATGGGAAATGCTTTATATACAGCCTGTTTATAGAACTCTGTTACAACAATTTAATTATCTTAACTCCTTTGATCCATAAGAAATCAACTACTCAAGTGATCTTAACTTTTTTTTCCTCAAACATGCAGGAGAGCTGCGTATCATTATATTAAGAAGGAAAAAGGGGTAAGAACCCTTACAAACAAACACCCAAACCCCCAGCCAAGAGTTATAGAGCAACACACGCCTAAAGAGAAAAATCAACACGGTCACGACCACAGCCCAGAATCAAACCTTATCTGGTGCTAGGCCCCTAGCCCCAGCCAATCTCCACAGGTGTAGCTCCTCGCTAGCAAGAAGCAAGGCTCGAGCTATATTTGGAGCCACACCCTCAAACACACACCTATTTCTGTGATCTTAACCATTTGATGTGCTGGTTGCAAAAGAGTTGTACACAAGTAATATTAAGGCTATATAATTGGAAAGGAAACCACATACAAGTCCAGGAGCTCTTGAAGTATCCCATCCTACATAGGCCTGCATGAGGACATCACATACATCAGAAGATTGACAAAGAGATACAACAAAACAGAAAATTTATCTGTGGGATTTAGATCTTAGATGAGGATCAAATTCGATAGGTTCACTATACTTTTTTCATTTCAAGTATCAGAAAGCAAAGGCTTGAGAACCTGGACTTAACATTTAATAGGAGTCTAATTCAGCATTGGCTGTCACTAGGATTTGTAATCCTTTATGTATAGAATTTAATACACCATGTGTTATTACCTGTTTCCGAGGAGCTAGAAAAGCCTTCTCCAGCAAGAAGAATGCCGATCCAGTAAGTGCCCCAGCTAGATACAACTTCAGTAGAAAAGCAGGACCAAACGTACTTGCAATCTGATGAAGAAAAAAAAAGGAAAAGGCAATGCAGCATTAGCAGTAAAAGGCAACAGATGATTAGTTCATTACTACAATTGAATATTTGTCGTGTAATTGGAGGAAAACTAAGTGTCCATAGCTCACTGCAAATTACATACCACATCCAATTTTAAGATGAGATGCTTAATATGATTGGGGAATTGAATATTTGTCACTGATTTTTACCCTCAATTGCAACAAATATAGTCCAAAATGCAAAGTTGCAACTAAAAGTGTCTTTTGTTATATATGTTTGCAGCCAGTTTTTACATCCATTAGCCTCCCATCACTAATGTGAAAAACAATTCAAACATAGCATTTGGAATGCCATGATGAACGGGACGGGATGGAACTGCCCCTCATCCATATGTAAGTATCATTGTATCTATCTCTCTACTTCTTCCAAGTGGAAGTCATGACCGCATTGATGGTCCTCAGGTGAAGGAAACGAAAACAGAACAACTGTTGGGCAAAGGAAGGGGGCTCCTCATGCAAAGCTCTCCCTCACCGCCTCCCACTCCTGCAGACTTCATGAATCCTGGGCATGCAGACGTGTGCCTGGAAAGGTTGCTATGGCAGTGGAGGAGCGGGGATTAGCTGAGGCGAGCTAGTGTCATGTCCATGCCTTCAAGTCCTTGCAAGCGAACTACGGTTGGATCCATGTGGAAGAGGGGCTAGGACATGCGCGGTTTGTGGCGGCATCGAGCCTGTTACACCCGATAGCAACCGTTCTGCAGGTGTTCGCCCTGAACAGACACTGCTTTGTCCGGCTAGCCCTTCCTCATGGCCACACCTGACTCTGCCACCCTTCCAGCCTCCCATTCCCTAGTCCTCACAACACTACGCGATGGGCTGATGGGGAGGAGGGAAAAAGGATAGGGGTACCTGGGTCCTGTGAATGGCGTATGCATGTTCCATTATTTCAATGGTAAGTTAGATCAGTGAGATGCCATTCCAATGACAAATATGCAGCATCTTTTAGTAGCAAACCCACAATATGAAAACAAACTGATGGCTGACGGCGAATTTGCAATTGGCCATAATATGATATATTTGTTTTTTACCACAAATCTCATCTGATATAGATGTTGAGAAAATGTAAGACACAATAAAAAATATTGCTGCAATTCTCAACAGTAAATGCCCCAGCACAGCTGTGCTGCTTCACAAGACCTGCAGTCAGAATTTGCAAAGGTTCATGCAAGCCCTAATTGGCACACATAACCCTGGATTGGGTGGCTTGTTTCAGATATTGAAGCTAGTTGTTTCGTGTAACCAGGTGATACGTTGATGGAAATTTCTTAACTCAAACAAGTCAAAACAGTTATTCAGATTGATGAACCACTAGTTTGGTTGTTAGGTATCTTCGTCCTTCACAAGAATATCATGTCCTAATTTGAGTTCATGGAAGGCTAGTCCTAATTCCTAACAACAGAATAAAGGATCTAGCTGACGTTGGAAAAGACTAGCTAACTGGGGCATCATTGAAGCCAGAATCACTTTATAAGATCACAAACACATGCTTTGGTTCAGGAAATTTGATTTTTGATTTGATTTAAAATTAAAAAAAGGCAGAAGGAATTCACCACTGTAAATTGTAAGGCTATCTTGTAATTCCACATGACAATCTGAAATTGAATCCTTCATTTCTTTTGAAAATAGGTGGCCAAACCAAAAGGTATTTAAACTAGGATAGTATAACAAAAGAGCTATTTCGATTATATGTTACTACAATTGGTCGTAAAATCATAGCCTGTGTTATCAAGCATTGTTATGGTCAACTGAAAAAATAATGAGGTTAATTTCTAATCTTTGGAACGTGCATCCTGCATTGCACATTCTTACACTAGATTTTCAAGAACCATGGTTGAAAATAGTCCATCAAAGGTGCTGAACTCAAGTAAAGCCGAGGGATTGACATTAAAAAACCTCAACTTTTCTTTCTCTACTTTCCATTTCCTTTTTTAGGTTTAAGAACACCAAAGTAGCATATTGTTTCCATTCAACGCACTCTTTTAACATCAATTCCCTGTTGAGGCATCACAGACGACTTATATCTTCAGGTACCATAAAGAAAGAGCATGTAACTTACACCTGTCCCGAAGAAGTAGAGGCCAACCATATTAGTAACGAGGTGATTAAGCTCTGCATGGCTGAAGGCACTCGTGACCAAGGTGTGCAAGCGTCCACTCTTGAAATTGTCCAGTGAAATCTGATCATGGAAACAATGATCAAGTAACCACTGTTATATAATCCATATATGACCTGATCACTTCACTTACCATGAAATGCCTCCTCATGAACCCTGGATCGGCCACACGCCAGAGCATGAAGACGGCCACATTCGCGCCCAAGAGCATCAACACCATCCTGTAACAACCCCACTTTTTGTAACCTAAAAATCACTATTTAAAAATTTCTTTTTATTTATTATTGTGCATTGCATATAATCCACTAGAATTTAGTTAATTAAATTAAGTACTCAACTTGATATGCTAGTTGGAATAACTTGCTTTATGTCTCATCCTGTGGCAATCTTTTGCATCATACTTTGGTTTTAATGCTTCTTTGCTTGAGTGTTTAAATTCAAACCAAAATTCAAAACAAATCAAATTAATTGGGAAAGCACCTAGGAAATGGGAGTAAATAGAAAAGCCATTTCGGCCTGACTAGCTCACCAACCAGCAAATCCGGCCCCGCCAACTAAACCCCCGTGTGGGCCGAAACTCGTCGCTAGGCCCAACTCGCTGTCAGCCGCGCCGATCGAGCTGAGACACTGCCAGTGGGGTCGCCGCAGCAGACTCACTGCCAAGCGGGGCCCACGGGCATCCTATTCCCCTTTCTCCTTCCGTTTACCCGAACTGGGCGAGTTGAGATCGAGCCGGAGTCGCGCCGCGCCGCATCCGATCGCCCTCGCCAGCATTTTGCGCGCCAAGCCAGGGTAGTAGGAGAGGATAGGATTCCTCGCCAGCTGCCCCAACTGCTCATGGCGCGCGGGCCCCAGGTCACGCGTCCTGCGTGACTCTGTCTGCTGAGCGCGGGAGAGAGGAGAAGAGAGGAGATAGAGAGATGGCGCCCGGCCGTTTCCCGCCACCGCTCTCCAATCCAACCCCTAGGGGACACCCAATAAAGCCTGGAACGGGGCCGCATCCTAACCCTAGCCGCCACCAGGGGATCCTTCCCCTTCCACCGCCGCCGAGAGGGACTTGGTGAGAGAGGGACGAGGAAGAACACGCCGAAGCTAGAAAGGAGGAGCCGTCGCCGGAGCTACACCAGCCGAGGAGGTAGGAGACCGTGAGCTCGGAGGGGAGCTGCACCCCGTCTGCACCAGGGCGCCGTCTCCCCACGCCGAAGCCGTCCGCGACGCCGCTGTACCCGGAGCCAAGCCGACGCCACCCCACCTCGCCGCCACCGACCCTGCTACCCCTACACCGCCACGAGATCGTCTACTCGTTGGCAAGCCCCTCGCGGTGAGCATAACCCAATCCCCTAGTCCAACCCCTGCCGCGAGCCTTGGGTTCACCGAACCCTTCTGCTCGCGTGCTGCGTCATGGCATCCTGGAGCACTGCACGACGGCGGTGACTCACGTCATCGAACGCCGTCGTAGAGGCTAGTGCTTTGGCCGTATAGGGAGCGTCGTCGCGCTGGTGTGGTCGCCGGGGATCGGTCCTGTACCGACTCGCCCGAGCCTGAGTGCAGATCGGCGAACGTGCACGCCGTGCGCGCCGTGGCGTGTGTGCGCGACATCGATGCCGCGGCCGGGGACACCCGTGACCGCGCGTGACCTTGTCTAAGGAGCTCTGCAGCTGTTGATCGATGCTAGAGACCTGCAGAATCGCGACCGCACACACCTGTGCCGCGGAGAACGGGAAGGAGGCCGGGTCCGACACCACCATTCGTGAACCCGGCATGAGTATGCACCTTGTCGTCACCGTTGAGCCGACACAACCGGGCTAGGTCCACGCACGCACGCGCAGGCCGTCCTGGCGAGCGGGCACAAGCCGTAATTCTGCCTCCGCCGTGGTTACCACGCCGTCGTGAGGGAGACAACCTAGCCTTGATGATTGCTCGCGGTGGCCGGAGCAAGCTCCGAACCCGCGCCATAGCCACTGCCGCCGCCACAAGCCGTCAAAACCGGGAAACAGGCCTTCGAGCTAAAGCTGGTTGCAGGTTGGGAAGGACGCGCAATCACGCGTGGAGGTCGCCGGCGGTGAACGCCGCTGACGAGGGGATTCTTGGGGGCCTTTCATCGAACCACTAGTGTGTGGGGTGGGAGAGCAAGCAGATCCCGGAAAGGAGGTTGGACTCCCGCCCGTGTGGGCCTGATAGGAGGAGAAGAAAGAGTAGTGGGCCGGGATGAGAAAGTGGAAGGGGCCCAATCGGGTTTGCAAGCCGGCGAGAAAAGAGGCACGCCGCGCCGCCAGCCCAGGCGTGGGTCTGGCAGGCCGGGCCTCAGCCCAAATAGAAAGGAGTAAGGGGGAGGCAGGCGGCATCCGTGGGCCTCGCCCGGAGAGAAATGGAGGAATGGGCCAGTTTCGGCCTATTAGACAGACCTACCCCTTTTTACTAGTTTTTAATATAATGACCCGATTTAAGCCAAGGAAATTCATAAGAAATTCATACCAACTCCGAAAAATATGAAATCAACTCCTACTCTCACTTGAAAACATTCTCTATCATCTGGGACTAAGTCTCATTGTTTGGTGTCGTATCTTAATTGCACATTTGGATCTTTCTGCTAGCATCTCACTCGTAATTTATATAAATCCAGAGCCGGAGCACCAGGAAGACGACCCGGAAGATCCAGAGTACCTGCCTGAGGAGAACGCCGACTATCAAGGTCAGCGAACACCCCGCTTCCATTTCCTATAGACACGCGCAACTATTAGTGCGTAGGATAAATGATTTTGCTACCGCACTAAGCCTACCCCAACTGGATATTATTTTAATTTGAGCCATGCTTTGCTATGATTAATACCCAACTACTTAAAATGAACATGATGTGAGTTGGGTGATATGATTGTGGTGGGATGTGATAACTCTTGGCGTGTGTGGAGGGGATGGGTTGAGAGCGAGATGGTGTGTGAGAATGGCTGGCGGGTGTCGGCACCGGAAATTATGGGAGAGACTAGGACTCTTCCCCGAGTGGAAAGAGGTGTGTGGTGGTGCGCAGCCCACCGCTGAGGGTGGCAACCGACCCCTGAAAGGCTTGCTCTCGCCGATTAAGGACCGAGTAGGGGTGATAGCTTCTTGGACTATGACTCGTGCATACCATGCGACCTCAGGCCCGATTCTTGAACTTCCCCGAAGGGCATATTATTGTAGGCGTAAGGCGATAGTGTTAGGGGGCGATGGTGCGCTTGCAATGCAGCCACACGTCCCCGATAGACTCGACCCGTGGGGCCTCGGACTACTCGAGCTCACAGTCCTGAGAGTGCGGTGGATAGTATATCCGCACAGTTTTCTAGCTCAGGAAAGCAGAAAAGTGCCAGAAGAGAAGTTCATCTATCGGTGTGGTAGGCCCGGGGTAGTGGGCACACTACCTCCGTCCCGTCCCGTGTAGGTACAGATGTACAAAATCCTCTGCAGAGTGTATGATCTATACGTATAGCCACCGTCCACGGACAAAGGACGACCCAAGGGCAAATACTCACCTCATCTAGTATGGGTTTTCTTCTCTTCTCCTTCGAGTGGATAGATGCCGGCCGCTGAGGCTTGGGCGAGTTGGAGCTTCCCTTGCCGCAGATGGTAACTGATTAAGAGTGGTGGTATGAAAGAGGTGTATGATGGTGAGATGGACGTGTTGGGATATGTGTGATGAGAGCGGGATCCGATCGTGAGACCGTCTTCCCAAGATGAACAATATGAACTATGGTACTCTTTTCTCTTTATGCTTTGCTAGTAAGCCAGACCTCATTTTGAATACTAGTTAGAATGATTGTGGTGTTCGATTGTGACCTGCACACTTATCGTGCAGACTCAGGTGACGACGAACCGGACAACCTCGTCACGAGGGACAACTGGTACGAGGATTGAGGGTGGGCTACACTCAAGGATGTCTGTGGAGGAGCCCAATCGTGATGATGCTACTCTGATATCGTTTTGGCTGTTTGTTTGTTTACCGGCCTGCGAGCCGAAGTATCGCCAACTATGGCATGTATCCACTTAAATTCGTACTGTATAGATCTGGTATTATGCTGAGACATGTTATGTGGTAGCAAATTTTGTGTTCTTGGACTACCGCATGATATAAAGGATTTCAATTCCGGCACGGCACCGCGGAATTGGGGTCGTTTCACATCCCTTCAGGCCGTTTGGCTAGCACTAGGATAGGAATAGGGATTGGGAAATCTTATCCCGCCCTTCCATCTATTCCCTATCCCCCGCCCTTCAATCTATTCCCTATCCCACTCCATTCATACACACATTCATATCCCTATCCCACAATCCAAACACGGTATAAAACTTATCCTACCTCATATTTCCCTATTCCATCTTACATTTCCCAGTACCTATCCCAATCCAAACACCACATCAGGGGACAACATCCAGTGCTCCCTTCCACATACACCAGAAGCCAAAATCACAAAAACGACCAAAACAGTTTCCGAGTAAGATCGCACCAAACCATGAACCTCACCCGGGCACCCCATGGAGGAAGGTGAAAGACGAGAACTGCCACCCCGAGGCCCTTCCTCGCCGCTGCAGCGAGAAGAGATCGAGAGGGCCGGCGCGGCGCGCGGCGTCCAAGCACCGGGACGCGGCGGTCCGGGCGGACGCTGCGACGGCCGCGGCGGTCCTCGGGAGGAGAGAAGCGACGGTGGCGCCGGCGAGTCGATTCCATAGGAGGTGAGCCGACGGGGAGGGGGATGCAGATGCGGACGCCGGCGCGGAGGGGAAATGGAGGAGGCGGTGGTGGGGTTGGAGCTGGGGTCGGGGTTTTGGGAACCCGCGGAGGGCGTGCTGAGTGAGGAGGGACTGGAACTGCAGCAGCTTCCTCCGCATGGCGACTTCGCCTGGCTAGCTCGCAAGGCTCTGCTCGGCTGCTCCAGCTCCTCCGCGGATCCACCTCGGGACTCGGGAGGGGGGAATGGAGGTTGATGATAGGTTCGGTTCCAACTCAGGAATGGGGGTTTCGAACTTTCGGAATCCGAGATCGGCGGAGCTGCCGGGTTCCTCCATTATTCCTCGTCGTTGTGCTGCGAGTAGGAATTTCGACCCGGCCGGGCCTTGGAAGAATGATTGCGAGTGGGCCCCCATCTATACTTTATTTGGCCCATTGAGACCTTGTGGGCTTCGTTCCGTTGTTCCCACGTAGGATAAAATTACGATCGGACGTGTATGATGGAGCCACGTCGTGCAGCCGCCGCAGCGAACAAGGGCAAAGCAGGCAGCGGCGCTTGGCGGTCGGGGCGTGACCAGGGCTCTCGAGGAGAAGAGAAACCCCCGGCGGCGCGAGGCGGAGCTGAGGGAGAGATCATCGGAATCCAGCGATGTCGAAGCGGCAGGGGCCCCCGAAGCACCAGAACACCTACGCGTGGAAGCCAAACCTTGGCCGGAAGATCAACGAGACAGTAAGCCTGCCACCTGCTCTCGCCCTCCTCCTCCCCCGTGCTTCTCGATTGCCCAAATCTCACCATTGGAAACCCTCGCCGCCATAGGAGCCCGGCGGCAGGTTCCGGCCTCTGTCGGAGATCACCGGCGTCTGCCAGCGCTGCCGGGACCAGATCGACTGGAAGCGCAGGTGGAGAGTTCTCGTCCCTCATATGTTCTCTTGACTCGTTATGACGTTATTGATGTAGTTTCTCAATCCCTCACCTGATTCGTTCGTCTCTTTTTTCAGATACGGCAAGTACAAGCCCATTGTTGAGCCCGCAAAGTGGTAACTCTCTTTTCCCTGCGTGTGTATATTGATGTTCAGCACGGAGAGGTGATATTGACGGTTCTTTTATGTGGCAGCCAGAAGTGCAGCAAGCGAGCCGTGCGGCAGGCTTACCACAATGTCTGCAGAGGTGAATTTCAGATACTTCATGTGCCATGCCACCAAGTCTGGTTGTGAACTAGTGATGTGTTGGATTCTTACTGGCTTTGGTTGCCAATGCTTGATGCAGATTGCTCCAAGAACCTCGGTATATGTGCAAAGTGCTGCACTCGTGTCAATGAGCTTGTTGGAAGGTTATTACTCGTAGCTGAATTGGCAGTTCATCATAATATGTATAGTTTGATTAATTTGTAATTGTGTTTTTAGGGATGTGAAGGAAGAGGAAACCGAACGCAAGGCACTAGAAGAGGTTTGATTGTGTTATACTTGAACTTCTCCAGTTTGATGTAGACCTAGAGGAGTATTGTTTTGTGTTAATGACTGAGTTGTTTTTCAGGCTATCAAAGGTGCTAGGGAGAGGGAAAGACGCACGCTTCTTCGTATTGTGAGTACTTCTGTTCAACTCTTTACGCTGAACAAACTTTTGTTCTTATCGACTAGTAGTCTCAATGGTGGACTATGGACTAGGGAGACCATGAATAAAGGGAAATTCCATTCTTTTATCTTAATTTGACAAACTCTGTCCTATACTTATGTCTCCCGTTTCTCCATCCCTACATTGTCCAGTTTTGCAAATTCTGCTGGCATTGTCATCCTCTGAAAAGTTCAAACATGTATAGCTGTCTTGGTTATACAAAGTGTATGTCATCTTGCCCTTTGAAGTTTGAACTAGGGTCCTGTGCTGGGAGGGTTCCTTTCAGTGAACCTTAAGATACAATTAAAAGCAGTGTTGCCATGCTAGAATTGACCTAGGGGCATTCATACAGAATGTTAATACTAATCTGTTGTTGGAAAATGGAACTTGTTGTTTGTTTCATTCCATCTGTGAGTTGTTATTGAATTCTTTCTTTTGCCAACCATTCAATATTGTAGCAAATTGATTAAATTATTTTTAGCTTAGCCTAAAACTTGAAAGTCCTTAGGTCATTGTGTTTGTCAATTATATTATTTTCCTCAGGCATTTGTCAATTCATTGTGTGTGACACACAATCTATTTCCATTGTTTAAGAAATTATATGGGGTTCTATGCTCATTCAAGCTCTGTATTTCGTATGGGGTGCTGCTAGATATGAATTCTACTTTATGTAACACTAAGTAGTATAGTAGTTGTAGTACCTTTCAAAGCGAACTTTGAAGGTACATAGAATTGGGATCTAGCGTATTTTGCTTTGAAACAAATGTTTAAGCATGTACATGTAATTGTGAGGCGATGATAATTTCTACTCAAGGTTCTTGTGATGAAAGTGGATTGTGAAACTGTGGTTTAGTGTGCTTGTTCAATTGCTGCAGTGTCGGGAGTGTTCCTTTCAGCAAACCTTAAGAGACAACTAAAAGCAATGTCGCCATGCTTGTTCAATTCTTGCAACCAACTTGGACCTTGAAACTTTCTTTACTCTTGTTTCGAACAATGCGGAGTGTTGATCTATTTAGCATAAATTCTAAACTGATAACTTCAATAACACCAAATGTGGTTAATTTTCCTGGCAGATGAACAAAGGCAAGGGTGGGGAGAGTGAGTCGCCAGTCCCAAAGATTGCTGACCGAAGTCGAGAAGGTGACATATTTCCTGCCGCAACACTAGATGAATATGCAGAACAAGCTAGGGACCAAGAAGATGACTCAGATGAAGAGGCTGGAGAATTTGTAGAAGATTAAGATCTGAATGCTATCTGCTGTAAAAAAAATACTTTCATGGTGTAATGAGGTGATGCTTTTGCAGGCAATCTCTGACGCTGTAGAAATACTATCGCTGTTATCAGAATTTATGTTCAGCTAATGCTCTTAAGATTGATGCACATTTCCTGCTATATACCTCCAGAGCATGGAATTGGAAGATTTTAAATTGTTGTTTCACTGTACTGCTCTGCTGCGCTGATTTAATATCAAATTATTGAGTACTCATGTATGGCTTATCTTAGTAGTATTTTACTCCCCAAAGAATATAGTTGTGTTTATGTTTCTCCAAAGTTAAACATCGTTTTTGACCAACAATAACTCTAAAATGATTATATTCCAATATAAAAGGTTGCATGGTATGAAAGTCGGTTTGACCATAGATGTACTGACATTTTTTGTACGTTGTCAAATTTTATGATTTTTTCTGCTATTCATAGTAAAAGTAAAAAAAAAATGTTTATGGACAAATCTAAACTGACTATTCGGGCATCTTAGCCCAATCCAACACTCGTTGGCCTTCAGATGGAGATCCAATGGCATGGTTATCTTCTTAGATCTCCTTCACCCGACTAGTGAGCCATCGCGTTGCTACGTCACCTTCCTCAGTGCCCACCACATCACCACAACCCAAGTACCCAGGTCAGCTTGCACCTCCCGACTATGGCTCTATTCTTTTTGGTGCGGGTGGCATGGGTTGATTTCGCCTAGGAGCAGAATGCCTCTGAGGTTTCCCTTTTGACATCCACAACGCGAGAGCTCCGGATTACAACGTGAGTAATGTATCGGGCATTCGGGTTTGATATCCTCGCTGTCACCTCCAAATGGAACGGTGCCTATAGGCACGCAACATTTGGCTTGAGTACTTGACTACTTGAGCATCTCCTCAGTTTCCGGTCGCATTGAAATTTGAAACTGAATGCAAGATACTGTAAAGTAACATTGGACCTGTTCTACGTACGTCAACATTGCAAATTACCGTTCTGGGAAGCAAAGCGACCTCATGCAAGGCCAGATCTTGTGCGCGGGCTGCCGATCGGACGGCTGGCTCCTCCCCCGGTTCACTCGGCAGCTGACCCCAGCAAAGGCAGCCGTTCCTTTCCCCGGCAAGCACTCAACCACAGCGCCCCCGATCCGGCATTCGCGCGCGCCACTCCACGGCCCTCGTCGATTCCGCGTGGAGCATGCATCCCAGCCGCAGAGCGTCGTCGCGGCGCTATATAACCGCGCGCCCCGTCTCCGTGCCTCATTCTCACCGCCCACCTCGCCCCCTGACCCGGCCGGAGTCGCGCGCGCGCCTCCTCTGCTCTGCTCGACCGCGTCGCGCGTCCCGGATCAAAGGCTTGCCCCGGCCGCCGGTCCGCGATGGCGATGGCGCCGCCGCTCAAGGACGAGCTGGACATCGTCATCCCGACGATCCGCAACCTGGACTTCCTGGAGATGTGGCGGCCCTTCTTCCAGCCGTACCACCTCATCATCGTGCAGGACGGCGACCCGAGCAAGACGATCAAGGTGCCCGAGGGGTTCGACTACGAGCTCTACAACCGGAACGACATCAACAAGATCCTCGGCCCCAGGGCGTCGTGCATCTCCTTCAAGGACTCCGCCTGCCGCTGCTTCGGCTACATGGTGTCCAAGAAGAAGTACATCTACACCATCGACGACGACTGCTTCGTGAGTACTGTACTTATAATCGATCGATGGATCGATGGATCGATCTCTGTTTGCTGCATCCTGGTGCTAGCTGCTCGATCCGATCCTGCGTGCACTGCCCTGTGCCCTGCCTGCAGGTGGCCAAGGACCCCACGGGGAAGGACATCGACGCGCTGTCGCAGCACATCAAGAACCTGCTCTGCCCGTCCACGCCGCTCTTCTTCAACACCCTGTACGACCCCTACGCGGAGGGCGCCGACTTCGTGCGCGGCTACCCCTTCAGCCTGCGGGAGGGCGCGCCGACAGCCGTGTCGCACGGGCTGTGGCTCAACATCCCCGACTACGACGCCCCCACGCAGCTGGTCAAGCCCCGGGAGCGCAACGAGAGGTACGTGAACGCCGTGATGACCATCCCCAAGGGCACCCTCTTCCCCATGTGCGGCATGAACCTCGCCTTCGACCGCGACCTCATCGGCCCCGCCATGTACTTCGGCCTCATGGGCGACGGCCAGCCCATCGGACGCTACGACGACATGTGGGCCGGATGGTGCGTCAAGGTACGTACTATACGGTATAATTACAACAAACAGGCAGTTTATTAGGAAGGATACATGACTAGCTATCTAGTACCCCCGAACAATTAGCGTCTGCCATTAACAGATCTAGTGAAACCTTCATTCGATTATATAATATATACACAACATGAGCAGGTGATCTGCGATCACCTGGGGCTTGGCGTCAAGACCGGGCTGCCCTACATCTGGCACAGCAAGGCCAGCAACCCGTTCGTCAACCTCAAGAAGGAGTACAAGGGCATCTTCTGGCAGGAGGACATCATCCCCTTCTTCCAGGCCGTCGTGTTGCCCAAGGACTGCGACACCGTGCAAAAGTGCTACATCGCGCTCTCGCAACAGGTCAAGGACAAGCTCGGCAAGGTCGACCCCTACTTCACCAAGCTCGCCGACGCCATGGTCACCTGGATCGAGGCCTGGGACTCGCTCAACTCCGGGGAGCCCGCCGCCGCTAACGGCAAGCCCAAGAAGTAATTCACATTCAGTAGATGCATGCCGCCGGCCGGCCGGTGAAGCGCGACGTCGACGGCTCTCTCGTACGTGTAGGGTGCCTGCATATCATCATCGATCAGGTTATTCAGGTTCAAAGCTGTGTTGTGTCGTTTCTTACACATCCACATGGAGCTCCACTCCGAAACATTAATTAGTTCGTGGCCCTCTTTAATCAAGGTGAGGTTATTTTTCTTTACGATTCAGTACCGTACGTCCATTGTTAGGGATATGAGAGTTTTCTTGTATTGATTACACTGCAGTTGTGAGAATAAATTGAATAACATACCGAAAATGTAAGTGTCTCTTCTGTAGTTCGGCCTATATACATGATATCAGGTTATGTCAATGGGCCATTTTTGTTATTCCTTTTTAAGTACTTTAGCACATCCACACTTGATACATTTCGCAAAAAAAGACTAGATGTAAAGTTACCGAGCGAGAATGCGAAATTTCTTAGTGCTGTCTGGCATCACAAGGAATAAATTTTGAAAATATTACCGCAGCTATGCATGCCCTGTTTCTAATGAAGCAATCGACCGGCACCGTTGGAATTGGAGGGGACCACTGTTATCAAGCGAGTGCTTGGCACGTGAGCAAAGAAACCCGCAGAGGATACGGCCACGTATACACTGTCGTCCCACGTTGCGACTTTTACTACCAGACGGGCTACAGCCTCACAATCCAAGGAGCCCAATAGCCCATGACAAATTAACCCCATTTTTCCCGAAGTGCCCTTGCCGACTCACCACTCAAATCTGAAAATCATAAATCTGTCTTTCAATGTGCAGCGCTAAAAACCAACATGAGCCCAAAAAGCTTGAGAAAGCACATCAAATCTAACCATAGGCGAGTTCGACTATGTATTTTTTTTTTTTTTTGAAACAAGTTCAACTATGTAAGAATAAGAGAGCCAGTGAGAAAAGATCCATTGCTCCTAGTCAGTAGTCACTCACAAACTCTTCGAGAAGTCATATTGCATCAGGCCTCGCCCGTGTTGGGCAATGCTTGTACTCTTACTTCGGTTACCGCTAATGTTTAAAAGAATAAAGCTTAATAAGAAAAAAAACGAGGACAAGGAAAACACATAGAAATCGTGAAAAAAAATTAATGTCCGTCGATTCCATAAGTCGCGCACGTAGCACTAAAAACAATGCATTTACGTGCATGTAACGTAAACCAACGTATTCACATGCACGTACACAGTTAAACTAGTATAATCAAATGCACGCAACGATTATAATAATTATTCAATGGATTACCCTAAAATACACATCCATATCTAGCGCTAATCCATATTTCCTTCACTTCCACATAAATTCCCAATGAACCCAACGGCAGAGGAAAAAAAAAACAGCCGGCGGGGCATTGTTGGAAAACTATGGCCAAAGAAAGGCAGGCCCTCCGCCGATCTGTGCACCACTCGTCCACCCTCGGCGCTGCGAGAAAAACATGAAAAACATCCAAGGAGCACACAACCTTGGCTGGAGGCGGCGGCAGGGCGAATCTCCGCAGTCTGAGACCCTTTCCCCACTCGCCGTCCCGTCCGTCCTCCTCCGTTTTCGCATCGGCATTTCTTCACCCCCAGCGAATCCAGCAGCCCCACCCCTCTGCTCTCACTCTCACTCTCTCTCCTGTTACTCCAGGAGCCAGCCAAACCCCTACTAGCTGCCCCCGCTGCGCTCCAGAGCCTTCCCTCCTCCCCTCCTTAGATCTCCCCATTCCCGGCCGCGCACGCTGCCGATCCGGGCCCGGCCATGGCGACGAAGGCGAAGCTCGGGGAGCTAATGTGGGAGCACCGGGTGCAGGCGGCCGCCGCGGTGGCGTTGGTGGCCGCGGCCGCCGTCTCGATCTCCGCCGTCGGGCCCAGGCTCGGCGCCGTGGTGTCCTTTTTCTGGCCCTTGCTTGTCTCCACGGGGTTCTTCCTCGTGGCGGTGGCCGTGCTGCTCCGGATCTCGCCGCCGCCCGCCGGCGCCGATGAGTCCGGCAAGGAGCTCATCGACTTCGTCGCCGGCTGCCGCCCGGAGCACCTCGTCCTCCCGGACGCGGCGGCTGCGGCCGCCGCCGTCGAGGCGCCGCCGGAGCCGGAGATCTAACGGACGGCCGACGAGGAGCCGAAGAGGAGAGGAGGAGGCCGATGGCAACCAGCCGAGCTGCGGTGCGTGGCGCGGCGTGCTCCGTCCGTCGCCGGGGTGGCTACCGTGGCACGGTGGGGCCGACCTATATGGGCCCACCTGTGAGTGTCGGGTGGATAGCCCCGGCCGCCGCGGCCGTGGCCCTGTAGCTTGGACTTCTCCGTGTCTCCCTCTGGTCCGGTGTAACATACCGTGGAAATTCAATAATAATGAATGGATCATGGCATGAAATAAAAACATGTCGTCGCCGCTCGCCGGAGCGATCCGTGTTGTGTGTGCATTCCGGCGTCCCTATCGTTATCCATAGCTTCGCTCCGCCGCACCCGGGGCTTTACCTCAGCTGGTTGGTTGTCTGCATTCTGAGCATGCCGGGAAAGCGAAAGGTGTACAAGACCGGCCTTTCTTTCGGGTCATGATCTACTTTAATGCATCTTCTGTCTTCTCGCAAACATTCCGTATCTGCATCTGGCTTCCCAAGGTCCTTAGGCTCCATCTTCCTTTCTCCATCTTCTCTCTCATCACTATTTCAACTACCGACACTCACAGTTACAGTGCCAAACAGTACCGCATTAAATTTTGCAGTCGTCTTTTGCAGTCTCCACTAGATTCAGTCTTAGGCTATCTCCAGCGGTGACTGCAAAAGGCGACTGCAAAATTTAATGCCGTACTGTTACGCATCGTAGATGTGAGCGTGGATAGTTGAAATAGTGAAGAGAAAAAAGATGGAAAAAGGGGATGGAGGTGGCTGTTGGAGTCAGCCTAAGTATTTAGCAGGGAAGTGCCCGCTGAATGTCGAGGCCTTGAATTCCACACTTAATTACACTTGCAAGCCTCAAAAATCATTCACCAGTCGCCACAGATCTTAGATCAGCTCAAAGCAACAGTGATGATGTTCAGTGAAAACAGTGATGTCGATAGAGGGTCATGTCGGACTGTCGGTGTTCAGCCGCCTTGGGAGACTGGAGAGTGTGGGAACTGGGATCGTCCAATTTTTTTCTTCTCGCAGGCGGCCAGAACGACTAGTAGATGACCGACGCCTCCCGTCGCTGTCCACTGCCTCGAAAGGCCACATGTCGTCAACTCGTCGTACAGTCTGCGGCTATACCCTGCTTTGAACTTTGAGAGAGATTTCAGAACAAGGTCTCAACTCGGCTACCTTTCAACACAGATTCAATTCGTGTGCCTTCCAACATTTGACACAAATGCGTGCGGATTTTTCGTTCAATCCCCTCTTCTCTTACCTCATCAGTGACCGTTATGCCCTTGCCCACATCGGCCCCGACAGAGGGAGCAGCCGCCGCTATCGCCGCCTGCCACGGCCCCGCGCCACCAGCTGCCAAGAGGCCACACGCGCGCCAGCTCATGCGCCACGGCGTCGCCGCCGGCCGCTCTCCCGTCAAGCTCACTTGCCCAGCCCGCCCGCCACAGCGCCACCACTGCCGTCCGCTCGCCTATCCAGCCGGCCAAGCTCCCCTGCCCAGCCCAAAGGACTCCTGCTTGATCTCCGCAGCCCTCGGACCTTGGAGGACCGCTGCAAGGGTGAGCGCAAAGAGGTCTTGGAGTGGGTGAGCGGTGGGGGAGGAAAGGGAGAGCGGCGACCCGAGCAGACCATGGTTGTGGGGACGCGGCCTGACCTCGGCGTAGGCGTCCTGGGTGGCGGCGGTAACTCAGGTGGACGGATTCCCCTTCTCTCGATTCCATCTGAAGGCTTTCCAAGAGCAAAGGGCATTACAGTAATATTACATGCCCTCTGATGGTGGAAAACAAATAAAACACCAAAAAACAGAAAATCATACGCTTTGGTGTCAAATGTTAGAAGGCAGACGAATTAAGCCTTTTGTGTCGAAAGGCAGACGAATTTGGACCTTTATTCTGAAATCTCTCGAACTTTGAAGGAACTGCGTTTTCCTGCAATTTGTCACCCTGAACTCCTGGTCCTGAGGTAGTCAATGACTCAACGTGTGTGAGATAAAAAAAAGGTCGTAGGTGGTCCGTATGCTGGGATGGGATGATCCGTGACGTTTGATATGCATCCACACTGTTCCACGCGTGGTGACAGTTGATGCCACTGACGTCACTACTAGACCGAGCTGCGGGTTGCAATTTGCAATGAATAGAATCACGCTGCATATATACCGGTACAACATCACACGCTGAGACCATCCTCAACCCATAGAGTAAAATTATTGTCCGCTATTTATCCACTATTTCAACTATTCTTCTCTTTGTAGTTGAGCTACAGTATCAAATAATGTTATAGATGGTCAATTTACTTCCTCGTTAGGATGGCCTGAGGCTGAACTACTACTTACAACACTAGCTAGCGAGGTGTCGTGATGTTGCTTCGGTTCCTGGGTGATCCCATTGGCTCAGGGGGCAATGTTCAGTTCAGAAATGGAAACGTAGGCGATAATGGTGGATTGGTGGCGAGTAGATGAGGCAGAGAACGGGAAAAGGAAAGATTCACGTTCGAACGTGGACCAATTGGTGTGTGCCTAAGCCTAACTTGGCGATCAACTGATCATCAAGACCACACCTCACCATATGAGTGTTTAATTTTAAGTCTTATTAGGAAGTTATAGGGAACATTTAAGACATGTCTTCATTTCTCCTTCGGGTTCTAATTGGCCATTTGCTCTAAGAGTTGTATAACACACGTCATCTTTTGTCTAGGTAACAGTATATACTGAGTTTCATTTCTCATTTCCTATGAAACTATGCATATTTTTTTCTCCATAAATACAATGACATATAACGAAACATGTTGATGTGTCATAGTATTTGATGAAAATTAAAACTCAAATAAAACTCCACTGAAATGGTTTTACTGAATGACTTTTCTGTGGCATCATCTCGAGTAGTGTGGGGGATACACTACTATCTAAGTACACTAATATGTTGGCCACTCAATACTGGTTCTAGCCGAGCGGCCGAGGCCAGGTGACATGGTCTCGAAGAAGGATCCACCGCGCAAGATGGTGTGTGGCTCAAGTCAAAGCTAGAGCTGTAGTCAGGTAGGATTGAAAAGATTTAATTCTAACATGGTATTGTTCCTTGTAATCTGGACCGATAGTCAAATTCTATCTTGTAATCATCCCCCCAAAGTATAAAAGGTAAGGTGGGCTATGGATCTTTCCAAAGATACGAGTTACTCAAGGATTACAAACCGTCAAACATATTACATAGAGTATTACACGCAGCATGGCCTAAACCTGCATAAATTGTGTGTTAGGCTGACCCCAATGGTTGTCCTCATCCCATTCCTCAAAATACTATTCCAACTACTTTTCTCTCTGTTTACAGTACAACATTTATGTCAAACAGTGCCAAACAGTGTTTTAGAGCACCCCTTTAGGGCACTCCATTGGGGACAGCCTTATTAGCATTTTGTGTTACCATCGTGCTTTGTTTGAAACAAGTCTACTTCAATCCACCTTGTGGGAGATCCCGTGGTGAACTGTTGGGACCCCACACACCAAAAGGTAGTCTCAAACCACCGATTAATCGGATCAATAACAACATTGACTACATTGCCACATAAGTAAAAATCCGATCTAGCAAGTGTGTTAATGGGAAAGAGAGGGTAGCAAGAAACAATTTTGGCATGTGGCTCGAGGACACTGAGAAAGGGTATGAAATGCGATTGAGGTTATGAATAATTTTTGGACAGAATTCTCCTACTTTTCCTTGCTAAGGGAAAAAAACATTTTTGTCAACTTTCTATTTGTGGAATGTTATGTATAGAACTTTTGCGACAACCTGTGAACATATTTTTTCGTATATTTCTTTTTTTGAAAACTATAAAAGGGGAAGAAATGTTCATTACAAAAGAAATAGATGATGAAATGAATGATCGTCAACCTGAAAACGCATTCTCCCACCACGTCTGATGAGTGGGGCCGCTCGGGACTCTTCGAGTCCAGTCCTCTCCTTCCTCTCCCAGTAGCCCCTATTCTCGAGTGTCCAGTGCGCCGCCATCGCCCGCCCGTCCGGCTATCCGCCCCGCGCCCGGCGCCCTCACTTCGCCATTCTCGGTCGCCTCACGCTCGAACCGGAACCAAACGAATCCAAAACCCAAGCTACACCTACACCCCCTCTCGCGAGCCGCGCCATGTCCCGTGTCGCGAGCTCGCGCCTCCTCCGCCGGATCCCAGCGCTCTCCTTCTGCACCGCCTCCCCGGCCACCGCCGCCACCGCTTCCTCCTCCCCATCAGTGGCGGCGGCCGCAGCCGCATCCGAGGCCTCCTCCACCGCCGGGGACCCATACTCCCAGCCGCCCCCGGCGGCACGCAAGCCGTGGGGCGCGCTCAAGCTCGCCGCTTTCGCCGCCGTATCCGCCGCGGTCGGCGCCACGGGCTACGTTAGCTACGGTACGGCTCCAGATCTCTGCCCGCCGCGAGGCCTGGCGTCCCCGATGCTCAGCTTCGCTGTTTTGCTCCCCCTGGAGATTCAGTGCGGCCTGGGTTTTGGTTCAGCGTTCTGTGTGTGATTCGTTTCCTTTTGCTGTTTTTGATGTGTGCAGCTTATTCTCTGGAGGAAGTGGATCAGATGACGCGGGAGCTCCGGAAGAAGTCGAAGCAGTCCATTCCCGAGGGCGCCTCCGGCTTTGAGGTAATGCTAGCATGCCAAGCTTGGGCACCTTTTGTTTCTGCTATTTCGTTAGGTATATAAAGCATGAGCAGCATTGCCTTGATAAATATTTAGAAGGAATTAGGAAATGTAACCTTTGACTATGGGAGATCTGATTAGCCGCATAAAAAGACTTCCCACAGGTCATGGCACCATTGTGAAGGTGTTGATGTGGCTATTTGGCAGACGAACTTGACGTTAGTTCTTGAGCTAGGAATGTGCATGTGCTAAAATTGCATAGGGCGGACTTTGGTTTTAGTGTGTTTCTTGCTTCACCCGAGATATCAGCTGCCGTACGTACCCCCTGCTATTTTCCCTTCCAAAAATAGCAGTGCGTGTCCGCTTTGCCCATATAATAATATGCTGAAATGTTTGATGGACGGTCTATGGAATTCTTGCATTTTGAGAATATAGTATAAGACCTGAACTGGTGTAAGTAATTATTTTTCTTGTTTGCAGAAGTTTCAGACTATGGCTTATTCAGCAGCTATGAAAGGTAGCGACTGCAACATACTCCTTTATCTTTCTTATTACTACTGGACTCCAGAGTTAACCCTATAATTGTTGCATTTTCGATCCTGTGCAGTAAATTTCAAATATGATACTAGATTTTACATTTGAGAATACTAAAATATGGAGTATATATGCATGTGTGAAATAGCCAAGTACCATTAGTGGAAGCTTACATCGCTCATTGCAATTGACTAGAGCAGTGTGCTGTTGGCACGAAAAAGCTATTCCCTCCGGTCAATATTATATGATGTTAACATCATATACTCATATATTTATGGCTATGCTCACCCTTGGTACAATGGTACTGAGTTTTTTCTGTTGATGTCTTCATCTACTAAACTGTGTTATGAAAGAAATGCATAACTGGTTCAACTTTCAGTTTAAATGCCTTCTTAGAAGCGTATGCTCTTTTCTGTAGTTCCTGTTGCCGCTATTGAGTTATATCTGGATGTAAGGAGCCAAATTGAAGATCAAATTCGGGTCAGTAACAAATGGTAAAACTTATTTCCTTTGTGTGTTCATGTTGGATATTATGAATAATGTCTATAAATCATACTAATGTATATTTTCCATAGGGCTTTAGCGAACCAGTATCAGACAAACTTCTTCCAGATCTTGCTCCTCAAGAACAACATGTATTGACCCTAGTTCTGGATCTGAACGAAACTCTTGTATACTCAGATTGGAAGGTGATTTTTTTTTTTCATACGGACTTTCCAATTACTATGGAGTATGGATCTCTTGTTTTCTACAATGCGAGCCAAAATCTATTGTAATACAAATATGTAGGCCAGGTTTATGTAGGGGCTATATGCATTTTTTTTAGAAAAACATGCAGTCAATTCTTCCTTTGGTTTTCTATCACGGCCATCTCATATTTTTGCTTGCCCTTTTGTGAGGCTAGGAGGCTATTTGATCAAGAATGCCAACCTAATGTTTTTCTTTTACAAAATAAAACATGTGTATAGCGCGAGAGAGGATGGAGGACTTTTAAGAGGCCAGGAGTTGATGCCTTTCTTGAACAACTCGGGAAGTTTTATGAAATTGTCGTGTATTCTGACCAGCTTAACATGGTAAGTTCGTTAGAGTTTTCAACTGTTGCTTGTATTTGCCATTGTGTAACCTGGATGAAACTTTTGTTACATGTGCAGTATGTTGATCCTGTCGTTGATAGGTTGGATCCAAAGGGCTATATTCGGCACAGGCTATCAAGGGTTGCAACGAAATACGAAAATGGAAAACATTATCGGGTATGTAAGATACCCTATATTCTGGATTTCTGGTAGAAAGGAATTGCTGCATATTAATTCTTTTACAGTGCTTAAATATTTATATACTGGCCCATAAAGTTTTATGTATGGATGCTTTAAATACATGTTTCTGGTAGATAAGTCATATGTTATCTGTGCTATCTTTTCTGCGATGCTGTATTTACAACACGGCAGGCTAATGGTGGCATAACATGGATTGGAATATAATAGCTGTTCATGTTTCTCGAAATAAATGATCAAGGATATCAGAAACGAAAGTGATGTTATGCAAACACCCCCTCCCACCCATCCACATGTATTAAGTATCTAATATGGTTACATTGACCTTGCCTGTTGTTCCTTTTGCCTTGATGTAGTAGTGGCTTGGTGGAAGCCCAGAGTCTTTATTTGGTTTATTAGATGGGATGTATATATCCCATTCTGAGCGTTTCGTAGCGGTTCTGTCTACCTCTTTATTATGAAAGAACAGGTTGGTCTGTTCCATCTACCATATGCATAAGTACCCCTTTCTGTAATCTCGATTTGGCAAAGCTTCATGGCGCATCAAGTTTTTTCCCCAAAACATCGGAACAGCCAAACCTGCTGCTGATATGGTCTTGCCTGATAGCTCACTGTTGTACCTGCTCCTTTTCGTTCCCCCACAATGCTGCATGTGGTTGGACCAGTGCAGCCTACAACTGTTGTAAGCTATTCGAGTTCCCCGGTTCCCCCTTTTGGTCAGTTTGACGGAGTTGCCTTGACACCCCTTCATTCATTGTGATACAATCAATCCTCATTGCCATGTGGCCATGTTCGCTAGCACTCATTGTTGACCATCCCTGATCCCGCATCAAGTGTTCCTTCTAGTGGTTGGTCTTGTTCTAAGCCAGGGCAGTAAATGTTTCCTTAGAAGACTGGTAGTTATTGTAAGATCTTTATAAAATTATGAGACACATTGTGTACTCTGCCATGATTTTTCAAGGCTAACCCTTTATGATGTCACTTCTAGGATTTATCAAAGCTGAACAGAAATCCTGCTCAAGTTATTTATATCAGTGCTCATGCTTTTGAGTCAAGCCTTCAGCATGAAAATTGTGTGGAAATTAAACCTTGGAAGCTTGAAAATGATGACACTCAGCTGCTTGATCTTATTCCATTTCTAGAATGTAAGCATTGTAAACTTTGTGCTTTTCATCCTGAGAGGCTAGGCTTTTCCATCTTTTTAGTTTGCTAACTTTTATGTTTTTGCTATATCTATAAACCCAAAATGCTGCAGATGTTGCTATGGCAAGACCTTCTGACATCAGAACCGTCCTTGCATCCTATCAAGGTGGTGATATTGCTGCCAAGTTTATTGAGCGCTCTAGGGAACACCAGAGGTAAGTGGATAGTTAATTGATGATATTCTGAATGTTTGAGTACCCATTCATTGTAACTTCTGTGAAAATAAATTGCTGTCTCGAGGTCATGATTATTACCATCATAACTTCATCAGAGTTCACTACAACATTTCTTTTCATTTTTAATCTTGAGAGTCGGCATTCCTCTGGCTGTTAAGATTTAATTTTAAGCTGCGAGAAGTAGAGTATTGGTCGTCACACTAAACTGGACAAATTTTAGATAATACACTGATGTTTTAGTGAATCCCTCTTCTCCCATTAATACATGACATTTTTTGTTCAATTTTGAGTTAAGAACGTCATATATTAATGGGAGGAGGGAGTAAGACATTTATTGGTTACATTAACCAAAAACCAAGGATAGCCTTCCCTCTTTTTTGGGGTATAAAAACTTGTTTCTTGTTTCCTGGTTCATGCTGCTATCACGACAAAAATCGCTAATTGATTTAGTTGGATCCAAGCAATGATATAATCTAGCAAGAAAAACATGTATTCTTGATGGACTATTTGCTATGGTTGAGATATGTGGTTGTAACATTATTTCTTCTTCTACATCCAAAATAATTTGCCAGATTTGAGTCTGTCTCCTATTTTTGGGCAAATTGGTTTTCTCAATGTCACATCAGGATAGGAGTTTTGCATGTCCCATTAACACTTGCAATTAAAAAAAACTACCCCTCTTAATTAAGTGGTTTGTGGAGAACATGACATTATATTCAGTCTCCTTATGCTCTCTTACTTTTGTGAAATTTTCTTAGGAAAGTGTAAGATTCATCTCATCTATGTATTTATCTTCATTATTCTATTCAGCAACCTGGTTAATGCTGCATGGGGCTAAAAATATTGTCTCGCTCCTTCAAAACCCATGCTTGATCTAACGATTTCATAATTTCTGGGAGCTTGTTGAATCTCAAATTGCATAATCTAGCACATTGGGAAAATTCTGGTTTGAGGGCTGCCTTTTTGCCATCTCTAAACATGACATGGGCCTATTTCTGATTGATATTTATTATCGTTATTTTACAATAAATATAAATATAGCGCAAATTGCAGCTTAGGGTGTTTGGCTATTCGGCTGTTCATTGCTTCTAAGCTATTTACTTCTGTGGGTTGTCTATTGACTTTTAAGGCACTTCCATTTAGTTGGTGTGTAACTGTATGCTTCCTTAAAAATTGTAACCTGTTGGCTAAATGATATGCAAATAGATAATACCGTGAATTCTCAAATTTGCCATATTCGCGTGGTAAGATTCTCAAAATTTTAATACCACCAATGTCTCTTTGCAGGCGCATGCAAGAACAAAAGACTTCAGGACGCATATGGCGGAGGTGATGAATATGATCTTTTGGAAGAGGAGTATATCAGTCTACACACTTCTGTAGACTAGTCTCAATCTGAACATGAAGCGAATCGATCATCCAAGGATTATAACTGTCATATCTTGGATCATTTTTAGCAATTAATAAATATTTCTAGTTTAACAGGTGTCTTACAGTGACACCAAAAGCAACTATATATCTATATAATGAAGCGTGAGACGACATGCCGGCCAACACTATGAAACTGTTTTTAAGAGTATGTTAAATCTTTGACTACACTGAAATTATTTTTAGGAGTATGTTCATCTTTGACGATCAAGCTATTGCTGGAGTCTTGATATTAGTCTTCAAACTCCAAAACCTGATATCTTTAGATAAGTTTGGCCCTCTGGTTTCAAAGGCGTTATCTATTATTAGGAAATAATAAAATAACTAGTTCAATATCTAAATATTCACGATTAATTCATTGTGCATCAGAAAAATAAATAAAAGATATCTGGATGGTTTGAGGACTAAAATGACTCCAAGATCGTTCTATAATATCCTCATTTTTTATGACAAATTCAATTGCGATGTTTAGCTTTGCTCTAAGCTAAACTTCTATTCCTTCCATTCTTGAATGTCTGCCGTTCGTTCATCCTAATTAGCCTCTGATGGTTACTGAAACCTGTACTAGTTCAAAACCTATACTAGCGTCATGTGCCACTTCCAAATCTTCGCGTGACCTCTGAACGAAAGCGAAAGTAATAGACAGTGAAGAATACAGAAATTTTCTTTCTTCCGTCGAGCCTGGCCTCAACACTTTTGCAAGAAATACAGCATAATGATGAACAGAGAGATGGTGTGATGGATTTGATTAATCGCGCCCAAAAGAAACGGGAACGGCCAAATTGGCACTGACAGGTTCCTCGGTGCTGGTGGACGTACGCGCGTCGCGTGGCAGCGCCTGGATCCCTCGCCCACACGGCCGGTTTGCACCGCAAAATCGCGTGCGAGTGGACGTTCGCGCGACCCTCGGCGGTCTCGCACAAGCTGTTGTTGTAGCGTACTCTATCGGAGTAGGAGAGCAGAAGGCAGCAGCAGGGGAGGACGTGGCGATGCAGGCGCGCGCTCACCCCGCGTACCTGCCGGGCCTGGCCGGCACCGGGCGCCGTGGCCTCTCCCCGTGCGGGTGCGGCAGCCGGATTCCCGCTGGCCGAGGCCGAGGCCGGGGCGAGCCGAGGGCCAACAGCGTTGTTCACGCCGTCGACGGGGCTGCCGTTGCGGCCGCTGCCTCCGCGGCCGCCGACGCCCCTCTCCCGCCCGCGCAGGTCACCTGGCAGATTGTCGTCGGCGCCGTAGGTCCGTCCTTGTCTCGCTTCCTCTCTCGGTTGAATTACCGGTGCTTGTTTTTAGTTGCGCCTGAACAGCGTCGGCTCTATTATCTGTGCAGCTGGAGCGACGCCTTTCGTCGTTGCCGGGGTGGAGTTCGGCAAAAGAATCGTGAGCGCTATGCCTGTTCTTTTCTTCTTGTGGTTAAGCCTGCCCTCCAGCTGCTGTGGCTACAGTTCTTCAGTTACAAAACTGCTGCCAGACAAGATTTTCTTGACTGCCTCTGCCTTTACCTTTACTAACTGAATCTCTGTCGGCTCCATCAATGCATCGATCACGTACTGACCTTTACTGTATGCACGGTCGTTTCTTTGCTGATTATGTTCAGATCGCACAAAAGAAATGCGAAGTTTGCGGAGGCTCTGGCCTTGTAATGAAGAAGGATTACTATGTTCGATGCCAAGGGTGCGGTACGTATGCTATGCTTGAGTGTCGTCTCGTTAGCTTTGGCGTAGCGATTCAGAAGACCTTTGGCCCCGTTGGCCGTTGGCATGCGGAAACCGTGACGAGATTTTCTGCATGTTTCTTCCGCAGGCGGTTTTCTTCCATGGCAGTCCTGGAGAAGATTCTTCACAGGATGAACAACGTGGTGGCCTAGCACCCTCATCACACTACTCTACTAGACTACTACCACTGTATGAGGATGTACTATGTAGGGAAGAAAACTGTAAAGATACATTGATCAACGCTGTGTTTGAAGTGCTTGTCACTGAACCTGAATCAAGAGGCAATATATATATACACTGTACGTGCAGAATTGCTCGTGCGTGCTGCCGACTTGCACATCCAATGCAAACCGGGGCCATTGAGTATGTCGGTACACGGTATGTCACTACGTTCAAGTGTTTCTCATATTTGTGTTCCCGTACACGGTCGAGCGTCGCCATGAACATGGAAGTCGTGGCCTTTCGATAGCAGTCGAGATGCAGAGAATGGCTCTTTTCCTTGGCAACTGCTAATTGCTATGGCATCCTAATTCCTAATTGCTATAGCAACACCAGCACCACTACTACGTCTTTGCTTTGATGTCGTCTATCAATTGCGGCACACCAGACGGACACTCCTAGCCTGTGGGGTCAGCTTCTCTGCCGTGACGAAGGGAAGTTACCTGGAGCATAGGAATTTGAGTCTTGGCATACAGTGCACCATAATGTGAACCACTGTTTTTCACAATAGCATGGTGCTGTGGTACCAATTCTGGTCCGTCCACCTCAGATCGGACGGTTCAAAACCATCCGAAATTTACCGGAACGGTGTTCCGAGAATCCCGAGAGTATCCACTATCCAGTCAAGTACTCAAGTGTCAAACTGTCAACTGCTAAAAAAACTCGTCCGAGCCACCGCCCAGCGCACGTGTCTTTCCCTTGCTCGGCTTCCCAGATGCGCGCTCGTCGGCCATTTCCCCCATCCCCTTCCCCTTCCACCGCCCCACGGCCACCGGCACCATATCGGCGACCCAATTCCCAAAACGGCGAGAGGGCAAGTGGGCAACCAAACCAACCGCCAACGGCGCGCCCATCCTAACATCTGCCGCGCGGGATCTGCAGCTCCGCGCGGCGGACGGCACCGCCTGCCGTGCTTGCGCGCGGGCAACCTCTCCCCCTTCCTTATCTCCTCGCCCGTTTCCCCTCCTCCGTGACTCGGCTCGGACGCCAGCCTTCACCCCCAATCCGGTTTGTCCCCACGCGTGACGGCGCCCATCGTCGTCGTCTTGTGATCCCCCGTCTGTCGCTGCCTCGCGTCCTCTTCGTCATCGCCTCCTCCCGACTTGCCAAACTCCAACACGCCTGTACATAGCTGTAGGCTGTAGCCAACCACAACACAAGCGTTCTCCCTCCACCGATCCTACCTCTGCCCTGCTCCGAACAGATCCGGCCATCCAGGGCGCGCGCGGCCGCCGTGACCGACCCGGTGACATTCTGGGCCGCGACCGCCGCAGCGCCCCTTGCCAGCAGCACCAGCACCAGCATGGACGCCGTCGCCAGCGAGGCGCCGGTGGGGGCGTTCGCCATCGGCCCGTCAACGGCGCTGGGCCGCGCCGTCGCGCTCCGCGTGCTGCTCTGCGGCTCCGCGGCGCGCCTGCGGCACCGCCTGGCCGCCGTGCTGCGCGTGGCCGCGGCGTGGCTGCACCCGCGCGACAACACCCGCGGCATCCTGCTCGCCGTCTGCGCCGTCGCGCTCCTGCTGCGCGGCCGCAGCGGCAGGGCGGGGCTGCGCGCGCGGGTGCAGTCCGCCTACCGCCGAAAGTTCTGGCGCAACATGATGCGCGCCGCGCTCACCTACGAGGAGTGGGCGCACGCCACCAGGATGCTGGAGCGCGAGGCCGCCCCGCGCCGCGCCACCGACGCCGACCTCTACGACGAGGAGCTCGTCCGCAGCAAGCTCCGCGAGCTCAGGCACCGCCACCACGAGGGCTCGCTCAGGGACATCGTCTTCTGCATGCGCGCCGACCTGCTCAGGAACCTCGGCAACATGTGCAACCCTGAACTGCATAAGGGCAGGCTGCAGGTCAGTAATGCTCTGCTACAGCGTGGATCGAACGAATATTCCGTCGGCATCTGAATATTGTTCTGAAAGAGACAACATCATGGCTCTGTTTGCCGGAGTTACAATCGTTTGTCTGAATAACGGGAGATCATATTTAGCTAGGAGGAATTGGCACGCCAATTTTAGCTAATTTCATGTAGTTTTAATATTGGAATGCTTGCTTTAGCATGTCAGGGTAGACTTGAAACTCTAATTTGGGGACAAACAATTCTAGTTAAGATTCTGCTCCTAAATATGTGAACGGACTTGGTTAATTGCTGAATATGAAATACAGTAGGATTGAGCAGGTAGTAGTTATCTATCCTGTTCCTTTTGAGTTACAAAAAGGAATCACTAATCAACCATGGCATTAAAATATGTAAATGATTTAGTCTATAGTTATCAATGTACAAGTGAAAGTAACGATCACGTTATAAACTTTTTTCATCTTTGGCACATCTTTTGCTCACCATGTTGTCCTTGCACTTTGTGTCTGTTCTTTTGCTTCAGCAAGTGTTCCGCTGTTTGAACTTCAAAGACAAACGTACCACTATGTCGTCCATTAATATTTTTTAATAAAACTGTTCTTGCTTGCCAGGTCCCTAGACTCATAAAGGAGTATATTGAGGAGGTATCTACTCAACTGAAAATGGTCTGTGATTCTGATTCAGATGAGTTGCCTCTTGAAGAGAAACTGGCATTTATGCATGAGACGAGGCATGCCTTTGGTAGAACAGCCTTGCTACTAAGTGGAGGTGCTTCGTTAGGATCGTTTCATGTGGGGGTTGTGAAAACCTTGGTAGAACATAAACTTCTGCCCAGGATAATTTCTGGATCAAGTGTTGGCTCAATAATGTGCTCTATAGTTGCGACTAGGTCATGGCCTGAACTGGAGAGTTTTTTTGAGGAGTGGCATTCCTTGAAATTTTTTGACCAGATGGGCGGGATCTTTCCTGTGGTTAAAAGAATTTTGACACATGGAGCCGTTCATGACATTAGGCACCTGCAAGTGCTTTTAAGAAATCTTACCAGCAATTTGACATTTCAAGAAGCTTATGACATGACTGGCCGGATTCTTGTTGTCACTGTGTGTTCTCCAAGGAAGCATGAGCCACCACGATGCCTGAACTATTTAACATCACCTCATGTTCTCATCTGGAGTGCAGTAACCGCTTCATGTGCTTTTCCTGGACTTTTTGAGGCCCAAGAGTTGATGGCAAAGGATAGATTCGGTCAAACAATTCCTTTCCATGCTCCATTCTTATTGAGCATGGAGGAACGTGCTGGTGCTCCAACCCGGCGTTGGAGAGATGGTAGCTTAGAAAGTGATTTGCCGATGAAGCAGTTGAAAGAACTATTCAATGTGAATCATTTCATAGTAAGCCAAGCCAATCCTCACATAGCTCCATTGTTGAGACTAAAGGAAATAGTCAGGGCTTATGGAGGCAGCTTTGCTGCCAAGGTATGTCAAATAGTTTCTCCATCATACACTCTTTTTATCGATTATTGGCTTACTTTCCCTTACCATGCAGAAATACTTTTTATTGGGCATGCTTTTGGTTCATGTAGAACATGAAGATGTTTCTTTTTTTTCCCACTTAGGTTGCTATATGACATGCCTTCCAGTATACCATGAATGGCAGTGTGTTAATGGCTAGGTAGCATAACATGCCACTAGACTCAGCAAGGGGTGGCTAGAGTTATTTGCTGCAAATATGACTATATGAAATGGATTGTCTGGTCAAATAGTTTTTAGTGAAACATCACCTTCCAGGCATGTAATGATCTACTAATATGTGTGTATTGCTTCTTGTATTTAGCTCGCTGAACTTGCTGAGATGGAAGTTAAACATAGGTGTAATCAAGTTCTGGAACTTGGATTTCCGTTGGGAGGATTAGCTAAATTATTTGCTCAAGATTGGGAAGGTGACGTCACTGTGGTTATGCCAGCCACACTTGCACAGGTCTGCAATGTTATTACTCTCTCCTTTTATGCAAATGTCAATAATTGGCACAATAACCAGAAAACTGACACATTATTTCTTTGTCTCCATCATCAGTATTCAAAGATGATACAGAACCCATCTTATGCTGAGCTTCAGAAGGCCGCAAATCAAGGAAGAAGATGCACTTGGGAAAAACTATCAGCAATCAGGGCAAATTGTGCTATTGAGCTTGCATTAGATGAATGTGTTGCCCTCCTGAACCACTTGCGTAGACTAAAGAGGAGTGCAGAAAGAGCATCCGCCTCACAAGGACATGGCCCTACAATCAGGCTCTGTCCATCTAGGAGGATTCCATCCTGGAATCTTATAGCAAGAGAAAATTCAACTGGTTCTCTTGAAGAAGAAAGTCTTGTATCTCCTACTCGTACAAATCATCAAGGACCTGGAGGAGTTGCTGGATCATCTAACAGAAACCAGTATCTCCAGAGAATTGCACATGACAGTGACAGTGAATCTGAGAGTATAGATTTACACTCTTGGACGAGAAGTGGTGGCCCTCTTATGAAGACAGCCTCAGCCAACAAATTCATCAGCTTTTTTCAGAATCTTGAGATTGACACAGAATTCAGAACAATTGCAAGGGAAGATGAAACTGATCTTATTACACCAAATGCTAGTACCTTGCCAACTCAGGCATTCAGTAGAGAAGCAACTTATAGGAGCTTGGACAATTCAGGTTTAGATACTCATGATGATACTACTGCTCCTAGATCGACATCTAGTCCTTCCACAAGTATCGTGGTTTCTGAAGGTGACTTGTTGCAGCCTGAAAAGATTGAGAATGGTATTTTGTTTAATGTTGTAAGGAGGGACACTATTCTAGGGTCTAGTCAAGGGTCTCCCCGGGAAGCAGATGTTGAAACAGTACAAATGGAGTCCTTTGATGGCGTGTCAGCTTCTGATGATGACAACATGGAACTAAATGCTGTTGATGGTGCAGCTGATGCCAGGAGCGGAAACAATCTACAACATCAAGGGTCCTCATTGGAAGAAAATATAAATTTCCCCTCTTCCTTAGATTGTGAAGATGAGACAAATGACAACAAGCCAGAAACTACTTCTATTTTTGATATATGTACGGAGATCCATCCGGCAATCATCAGAGCAGAACAGAGCTTGCCTGAAGCATCTTCTGAAAGAATAGAATTGGAAATAGCAAAGATGGAATGCCCTGATGGTAATTCAGCTGCTAGAAAGGATGAGGTTGTCTCAGTTGCTGCTAATAATTAAGGGGCATCCTCTCGTTCTAAGAAGATGCCGCTTCGTTTGCTGACTTCAGATTTAACTAACTGTCATGAAGTGGGCACAGAAGCAGTAGTGTGGTAAAGCCAATCAGTGTCCTTTGGTTTGCGCCAGGGCCTTCCACTGCACCAAATGGCAATTGGGACTCCTTAGAAAAGTCCACTCATCTCAAGCTGCCATGCTCCCCTGCCTGTTGGATTATTACAAAGGAATTTTAGAGTCTCAGCATCTTGTGCATTGAAGATTTGGGCAATCGGCTGCCGTTTCCATTACCGGCATTGTGAATCACTGAGTTGATAACTGTGGATACACAATTACACATTAATTAGCTGTGCTGAGGTCAACTTTCCTCCTGGATTTTGATTTTTTAAGCAGGCACTTTTTTCAACAAATATTCACCAATTTGCTGAATAGATAGAAGGTGGATCAATTGGTTTCTGCTCGGTGAGGAACCAAGAGCTACCCCTTTTCAACTATAGCAGAGGAGACTGGGGGAAAACATAGCTAGAAATAATACAATTTGGCCATTGAACTTCAGCTCGGCGAAGATGGTAACCATTTTCAATTAGTGTGGCAGAGGACCTGACGACTAGGTGTTACCTCAGAATGCAGTGGATTGCTCCCAGACATAATGGATCCTGGCACAAAAAGGTTAAGTATCGACTCCATGGCCTGTTGGAAGTTTGAATCATGATCACACTGAATTGTGCAAATAACTAATCAGCTTGGCATCGCCGTAGGTCAATCGAGTGGGCACAAGGAACTTTCTTTTCTCTCTCCTTTTCGTTTTTTTTTTTTTTTTGTCAAGGAGGTAAAAGGGACTTCGATATACAATGTTATGTGTCCAGTGGTGACTCGAAGCAACTTCGTTCCACCGTGTTGTATATAAGAGCATCACAATCCATCTAGTATAGTTTTCTTGGCACATTGTCATTTTTTGTGATGTGTAGACCGCGAAGCAAATCTATCGCTAGTAATTAAAAAAAAATGTACACCCGTTGCTCGTTGTCGTTGGACGCTGCAAGCTAAACCCCTAGGGAAAATTCTCACAAAAAATGGTTGGGAAGAGATAAAAAGCAGAGACCCGGGAGCAATGCAGGCGGTCATTGTTCGATCATTTGAAACCACGGGCATACGGCATACCACTCTCCTCGTCGCCACCGATCCTCACCCGCTTTATGCGGCGTTGGTAGAGGAGAGATCCACCAATACTTCGTTGGTTTCTTCCTTTGGTCTTGTCGACAACCGGTAGCCCAACGCTTGGGCAGATTGCAGAATCCTTTCTTCCAGGAAGGAGAGAGATGATAGATGCTCCAATCGATCCAGTTTGTTGCGTACCCGGTAACCCCAACACACACGAGTAACACGACACATTTAGAACGTTCTTAGCCGGCACTGTGTTCTGAACCTGAACTGCAGTAGAGGTCAGCAGTGCTGCAGGCGGACGCGGTTCCATTGTCATGCGGCTAGACCATGTCGTTTGTACAGTTTTAGCTGCAGCTGCGAGTGCACCATTCCGTTCAGGCCATCACTTTATACTTCATGCGCGGTCTCCTTAACGGAAATCTCGTGTTCCACTCAATGGAAGCATTTTATTCATGCTTTATCTTCGAATGGTATGCTGCTGGTGGCTGCAAGCTAGGTTGCGAGGATGCCGCGGCGGGTTTGAAATGGGCCCATACCACAGGACCACGCAGGCAGGCGGCCTGCCTAGGGCCGTATAGCGCGGCTGTATAGATTGAAAACTGGGCCGTATAGCGCGCCAGTGCCGCAGAAGACTAAGACCGAGACGGTGATTTCCTTTTAGTCCCACACTGCTTGGCGACGGGGCACAGAACGAGTACCGCTATTTAAGATGGCCTACACCATGGGTACAAAGCACGCAGCTGCGCAGTAGGCACAAAGCGAACTATTCTTTCGCCTTTTACTAAAGAATACCGTGTGCCTGCTGCAATAAGCAGCATACGCTTATTTTTGGAGGGTTTTTTCTCTTTGTGAGAAAAATCCTAACAAATAAATGACAAATTTTATAATTGATTTTTGGAGGGTTTTTCTCTTTTGTGAGAAAAATCCAAACAAATAAATGATAAACTTATAATTGATTTATTTTTCTAAGTTTATTGCAGCTTATTTTTGGAGATCCAACAAATAAACGATAAATTTTATAATTGATTTATTTTTCTAAGTTTATTGCAGCATACTTTGTGAGAAAAATCACAACAAATAAATGACAAATTTTATAATTGATTTATTTTTCTAAGTTTGGCTAATAATTTTAAAAATAATTTACGAAATTTCTTTTGACAAAATGCTAACGCTTATTTTTGGAGGGTTTTTTCTTTGTGAGAAAAATCCCAATAAATAAATGACAAATTTTATAATTGATTTGGAGGGTTTTTTTTCTCTGAGAAAAATCCCAATAAATAAATGACAAATTTTATAATTGATTTATTTGTTTAAGTTTTGTAAAGACTGGGTTCACTAGTGAGCCCATCCAATCGGTCCATCTACTATTCTAACTATTTATCTCTCTGTATACCGTTTTTGGACCCATTTTGGGCCGGTGAACCCGGTCTAATAATTTTAAAAATATATTATGAAATTTCTTTTGAAAAAATGCTAAGTAAACTTAAAATAAGTTCATATGTCAATAATTCTCTTAAAAAAACAATGAGAACTTTTAGAAATAAGTTTTTTGAAAAAGGAAAGATATTTGATTTCTCAAGTTTTTAGAAGGGTCTTAAAGAAGCAAAGATATGTCTTCTCAAGTTCTATTCGACGATCGCAGCTCAGCTCCGAGTTGTGCTTGTGCTTAAAATGAGATGACTGCAATAGGACAGTTCCCTCAAGAAAGTTTGAGCTCATGAGTGTTCCAAGTATTTCAATAAAGTTTGAGCTGATGTGGTAGACCGGTAGAAACTTCAAGCTAGGGCTAGAAATGAATCAAATCGAATTCAGAAGTCATAATTTACCATATTTTAATCTAAAGTTGACTACAGATCTGCATACGCTTACCAAATTATACATTGATAATTACTATATCTATTAGTGCATCATTACTCATTAATAATCACATTAACTATACCTTAAAGTAATTAATTTCAAATGATTAAAAAGTTACGACTAGTCATATACCTCTTAAATACTCCCTCCATCCTAAATTATACTAGTTCATTTCGGGTTTTGAATATATTCATTTACTTTTACATAAATATGATTGCTATATATATTTAGATTCATCAACATCCATCCAAACACAGATAGAAGACAACTAAAGGAATTATAATTTGGGACAGAGAAAATACATCACAACAATTATTAAATAATAATAAGCAAACTTTTGGAACCTATATCATATATGTAGTAACTAAAAAATCAATTCAACTACGTACAAAAAATCAATAATTGTACTAATGATTAGATAATTGATAATATTAAAAATTAATATAGCTTCAATAGGTAGTAAAAATAAGATTAGTATACTTTCTTAAGAAACATCATTTGTAGAATTAATATAATTAGCCACACTGATGACTTTCATGTAGCGTCACTTTGTACTATATTCTTCACCAATAGTACATATGGTAGAATAGTACATGAAATCTATCCATTTGTTCTAATACATATCTAGAATCGGATAGGGAAAAATAATGAGAAACTGATACTGTAACATCAGTTTTGTATGCATGCTAGAAACAAATATGGATACCCATATTGCAGGTTTTTGCGGATATGAATATGAATTTTCATATTTCTAACCATCCATTTACTGATTTACACTCCTACCCAAAAGCACGATATCTGTAGAGACTGAAGATTTCCTTTTCTTTTGCCCCTTGCTCATGGGCATCTGGCCCAAGGTGTTGAATGGGCTGTGTAGATTTCATTTGGGTGGGCTGACGAAGTTTCACATGTAAACAGAAGCCGTGATCCAGGCCACAGGCCCACAAGCTTCAATTTGTGAAGACAGCCTGGCGAAGTTTTACATGTGATCGTAAATTTAAAACTGGTGACAGATGTACGGCGCGCGCGCACACGAGCCTCGGCCACAACCTCGTCGCTGGGGGTGCGCTTGCATTGCGGGCTGCCTAATGGCCTAAGGTTGAGTTCAATGACATTCTGTAAAGTGGTTTTCTAAAATACTGTTTTGCACTGTTTGATATAAATGCTGCACTGTAGACAGAGATGGAGGTAGTTGGAATAGTATTTAGAGAATGGGGATAGGGAGTTCCATTGGACTCAGCCTAAGGCTGACTCCAGCAGTAAAGGTAAAGGATAAGGTATAGTATAAAACGACACTGTATCGATACTGTTTACAGAGAGGAGGGTAGTTGGAATAGTGGATAGATGGGGATTTTACTCCATCTGCTGGCGTCGGCCTAAACGCTATCTGTAACCGTTTTTCCTCAATATCCTTACGACCTTTTGATAGGCTCTTCGAAAATATTTTCTTCCATGTATACCGTCTTTTTTCTAACAGCCTTGCATGCATCTCATCCTCTATTCCTCAAAGTCGCATGAATTTTGGACTGATCCTTTTTGCATTCTCCTTGCAAATTTTTACATGCATACGTAATTCATTGTTTAAAATATAGAAAAATACACGGAGAAAAAGAAGAGAGAACCGAACATCTCACCATCCTCTGACCGTTTATAGGATTTATCCTTGTGGAGCAGACGACAGATCGAGGAACTACCTCTGACAGCGTTTGGAGGATCCCACTGGACCCCGGGTCCAAATTCTATATACACACGGCGGCACTGATCAAGAGCGGTATAGCTGCCGCTGCCGCCGCTGGCTCGCGCCAGGTAAAGAATCGGCCCGCGCTCCAGTCCAGCGAGACGGGAAGGGGTCTGCAGAAACCCGTCGACCCCTGTCGCGATCGGGTCAACTCGACCCGTGACGCTGCGCGGCAGCAATCATGCGAGCCGCAGCGCGCGTGGCTGATCCATCGAGGCCGGCCGTTCCGTGCAGCGGCTGCCCGGCGTCGACGCCTCGACGGCGACGTGCGCGTTTGGACGGGCGCGCGGCAGCGTCGGTGTATGTCTTTGCTGTTTGCTCGCGCGCGACGACGCGGTCGGATGAGTTCAGAACAGAGTTGAGACGATGCGTCCCTGTTTCCCTTGGCGCGCGAGGTGCGCCCGTTGCAGGACTTTCCGTGCGGCAACCGCGCGACCCACACGTTCCCGTCCGCCGAGACCGCGACGCTTCGGGCGTCCGGCTGGCGCCCCTACTCGCGCCAGTGGATCGTGTGGCGCGTAGACACCGGCGGATAACGCAATCAACTTGAGGGTGTGTCCCTGCCCGCCGGTGTCCGTGGAGCATCGGAGCGCGAGCATTTCTTCCACAGTTTCGGTTTCGATCCGCTCTCAGCCCTTCACCATAGGGTGTGTTTAGAACTTCTCTCAAATTCCACTATGCAAAAAGAAGATTTCCCATCACATCAAAATGTCGGCATATGCATGGAGTACTAAAAGTAGATGAAATAAAAAAATAATTGCATAGTTTAGATGTACTTTGCGAGACGAATCTTTTGAGCCTAACTGATAGGACAATATTTACCACAAACAAACGAAACGTGCTACAGTGATTTTCAGTTCGGAACAGTACCAATTTCAGGGTTCTAAACACACCCATAGCTCTGCGCTTTGTGGTCGTTGTGTTGTGCGCCGAATCGACTGCAGTGCTTTAGGTAGGACTAGGACTAGGACACGGCCTGGCGGCAGTCGATTTGACGCGGTTCTGTTCAGCTGGGATGGGGACAAACCACGCTTTCGAGCTGGTCTCGTCACTTTGGGTTACACGCCCGCCTAGCCGACCTCGATCGGTGGAATCCACCGCGTGGGCGCGACGCTCCTATTCTACGCGTGCGCGCCGCCAGACCCTCCCGGTGTGCACTGTTCTTCCTCCCTCCCGCCCTTGCTCCTCCTACCGCCTCAAACGCCGCCCGCGGCCGGCGCCTCCCGGCGCCTCGTGTTCCGTCCGCTGCCTGCCGCTAACCTAGGTGGCTCGTCGCCCCCGCCGCCGGCCCTTACCAACCGCCGTCTCCTGCCGCCGGTCTCTCCGCCGTCCACCGCTTGCCACCATCACCGGGTGAAGCGTCCCAGCCCGTAAGCGGGACTAAAATGTGCTTTATTATCATTCTCAGGGTTATGATAATCACATTCTTACATCAGAGTAGTACAGATCCGCCCTAACGGGACAGACTAAACGGGGCGCAGCCCGAAACATACAACTGCAGCAGAACTTAAACGTAGGCCCAAACTTTTCCACTTCACACTGTTGGGATAGGGCAACCCTTACACGTACACGCCCTCTTAAAAGGCGACTTCGTCTTCTCTAAAAAACAACAACAAAAGAGGGTGAGTACGAAAACGTACTCCGCAAGCCCACTTTCCTCCATAAAAAATTTGGGATCAATACTATTACTACATGCAAAGTATATCTGGAGTTCCGGATAGTTTTGCCAGAAAAATATGAAAGACTCGTTAATTCTCAGTTTTATTTTTTTAGAAAACACTTTTTTCAAAAGGGGTGCCACTGGACTTGCCGGTCCATCGTGGCTCATGGCTCGCAAGGCAACATTTTTCTCCACTGCTCCCGGGCCACGCCCGTAGCTTCAAAACATCACTTTCACCCAACCAAACCCCCATTTTATAGATCACTACTGGTAGAAACCAAGCCGTAACTCGACGTCCATACCAGTGGACAACGGACTATCCGGACAGGTTTATACTCTAACCAGAGGTGCCCACTTTACCCACAAGTTTGGTCCAGGCACTCATGATCAATAAGGCCATTCCCGCTCAAGGCTCTACCCCCGCAAGTATTTCCCGGCCTTAACCAAGGAGAGACATGGACCCTGTCGCATGAGTGCCAGCAGACACGCGACGTCGCTTCAGTGGCAGCAGACACACGACTTCCACCATTCCCAGTCCCTCGGTGCTCCCAGCCTACGGGTATCGGGAGGTTGTTCTTTGCGGGTTCCGGCCAAGTGTTGCCGTACATAACATCGGGTGGTTGCACGATAAAGAGTTAGGTAAGATGAGACTCCAAATCGGTCCTTAAAAGAGCAGAGCTTCCTCAAACACCGCTCGGTCCTCTCCACGAGACCGGGCCCCAGTGTAACCATGAGAATGGTACCCGGGCTCTTCACCCTTCAACACGTGGCATGGCCGACCGAAATCAACCGCCGGGGTCTTTCCCCATGTTTTCGCAAACGCACACCAACCCATTTTCAACCCAAGTTCCACAACAAGATTAATTATGATATTAATTGAGCGATCCACCTGTGCGCGCTACGTCTAAAAGGTTCGGGTGGCTATCCTACCAGGTTTTCTTTAGCAAGCAAAACATGCAGGTTTTATCATTAATCAGGGCAATGGGTGGTTTATCAAAAACTGGGTAATTTATGCATCAAGTGAGATTTCAGTGGACTTGCCGTTCACTCCGTTGGGGTCTAACGGGACGTCGACGGCTGAGGGCGAGGGTTCATCATCCTCCGGGTACGTTGGTATTCTAACTCCCATTGACGGGCGTGATGGCGTTCCAACCACCTAGCGTGCTCGTCGAGAATCTGTTGCATGCGTCGGTTGCTTTCTTCGAGTGTCTCGAACATCCTTGACATGAAAGGCGTTCCGACCAAAATCTCTGGTATGACCTACGTGCAGCAACAGAGAACAAAACAAATAAGGCATATTATGAGCTCAACAAGGGTTTGTTGGTGTTGAGAGAAAGATCTGAGGATTTCCCAGAATGTCGTACCAACGGGTCTGGAATCCAGAGGCTAAAGGGTTCCATGGTTTGGCGCTGCGTTGCAAGGCGTTGAGCCAAGGGCCGATCGCGCCGCTGGACTTGATAAGGGTCGGGGGAGGGGTGCCACGGTAATGGATAGGGTCGGTTGCGACGAGGGCGGTAACGCCGAGGGAGTGACAGACTCGTGGTGGAGTGGGACATTTTCTGTGGTACAGGGTGGAGAAAATGGACGGGAGTTGGTGTAGGTGGGTAAAGCGTGATTTTAGATGAATTTAGAGACTAAAATCACCCAAATCGGAATTGGAACGGAGGAGATATGAGGTACTTAGTGTAGGAGGGGTAGATATGGACTTTTGGAATAGTTCGAGGAGTAGAAGTAGACTTTTCTTGATGAATTCCGGCCTGTTGGATATAATTTGGGCCGGGGTTGGCAATCGGCCCGCTTGGCCTTTTGGCCCATGCGCGGCACGAGGCGCACGCGGCCCACGCGGTCAGGCCGGCCCACTTGAGGACCGACGGCGTAGCTCGCTGTTGGCGCGGGGCCCGCGTGGCAGAGAAAGGGGGAGAGGACGGTGTCACGGTTCGGCGGATGGTGGTTCGGGGAGGATTGAACCGACCACCGTCGCGGCTCTGCGGCTCGCCGGCGGTTCACCGCCGGTGGCCCGGTTCCGGCGATGAGAGCAAGTCAGTGAGGGAGAGGGTGAGGCGGCGAAGTGGATAGGGGTATCGTGGAGGTGAGAGGTGTCGCGGGCGGCGCTGGCGACGGTGACCCGAACGCCGGAGGGGGAGGGCGTCGCGGCGCGGCGGCGCTCCGGTTCTGCCAGGGTGGTTCCGGTCAGGAAGAGGGGTGGAGGAGGTGCGCTCGAGGGTGGTGGAGCTCGGGCTTACCTCAATTTGAATCGTGGGTGGCCGGAGGGGGTGGATTTTGGAGATGGAGGGAGGTGGTGCGCACGGTGGTCACGGCGGCATCTTCTGCGAGAGCACCGGCGAGGGGGAGTGGGAGTGTGTGCGTGTGCGCTCGTGCGCTTGGGTGTGCGTGTGCGAGGGCGTGCGAGCGTGTCCGAGGAGGGAACGGCGCGTCTCGTCGGGCCTTCTTATAGGTGCGGTTACAGCGCGGCTGGCTCGGCGCGGCTCGATCCAGCCGGGCCTGCGCATGGCGTGCACGGCGTGGCGTTGAGGACGGGATGGTGGGGCAGTGATAACGTCGGTGCAGGGAGTGAATGCGGCGGCGACTTGGTGGTGTATTCCGCCGTGCGCGACGGGCGAGGGTGGCGTTCGCCGTGGCGCCGGGCGCTGCACAGTGGAGATGGTGGCGGGATTCGCGGTGGCGATGAGATGGCGTCGAAATGGAGTCGCAGGGGAGCCGGGCGGAGTGGGGGCGGCACGGCGACGACGCATGGTCGCCGGGACAGAGCGCAGGCGCACCGTGCCCGCCGGACGGAGATGGTAGAGGATGGGAGGCGTCCTGACAGGCAGGGCCCGTCTGTAGAGAGAGAGAGGGGAAGGGAGAGCTGGGAGGCGCTGGGCCGGCTTGGCTGCTGGGCCGAGCGAGGAGGGAGGAGGAAGCCGGGGTGGCTGTTGGGCCTGCTCGGCTTGGGCCGAGGGAAAGGTAGGGGAGTAGGCCGGCTTGGGTCGCAGGGGAGGAGGAGGGAAGGAGAAGATAGGTGGGTTTCGGCCCAAGAGAGGGGAGGGAATTTATCTTTTTCTGATTTGGATTTTGGGATTGGAAATTGAATATTTGGAGAAGGGATTTGAGGGGATTTTAATGGAGACTTTTGCCGGATATTTTAGGAAATAACCGGACGAAGTGAGATAGAATTTTTTGGAGATTGATAGGATTTGTTGAGCTCATAACATACACTCAAGCACACAAAATTGACGCTCAAATTTTGAATTAGAGGGAGATTTAGAGAAAATTTCTAGGGTTAAATTTTGGGGTGTTACACCGGGCCACCCGCCCCTCCTCCCCCCCCCCCGGCCCACCCTCTAAGGCCGGCGGTGGAGGACGCGGGGTCAGCGGCGGCTCTAACCCCGGCAACCCCGAACCCTAACTGCCACTGCCGCCTCCCTCGCCCCGCCTGCCGCCGCCCGGGAGGCCGCCACGACACCCTCGCTGCGGCCTCCGCCGTCACGCCGCCCGCTCCCATCCCGACAGCACCACGTGGCGCGGGCACCGCCAGCCCCTCCTGGCGCGCGCGGAATAAGAATTTGGGCGGGGGCGCCAATGCAAAGCAGCGAGATGCTCGATCTCAAAGTCCCATGTACTAGTGCTACGTTGTGTGTCGGACGCCTCCCATATCTTATCTGTATAACAACGTCGTCCAGCCACCAGCCTCCAACGAAAAGAAACAAACCAAAGGGGTCGGATCTCGGAATGTATAGGGGTATCCTCAGGTGTGTCCGACGTTTCACGCATGAGCAGTGCAGTATCATCAGGGGCTTCCGAGATCGATCCGACCGGGTGGTGAGTTGCTGACCTGACGACGTCCAACGATACTAGTGCTACCCTGTTCTACGTGATCGTGAGTACCCAATTAATAAGTAGCCAATGGACGGATATATATGGGTACGCCAAATGCGCGCCCTGGAAAGCTCCTCTCGTGCTGGCTGCTGCAGCTATCCTTATGCGTGGGGAATATATGATGAAATGGAAAACAGCGGGAGGGCATATGGCACAGGTACACTTTACATCAATCAGATGGATGCGATTGTATCAATTTTTAGGCGAATGTCTATAGGGCCAAAATATATAAGGAAAGAAATAATTGTACTTGTACCGTTCATCTCAAGTTGCTAGGCACTATAGGACGATACGCCATGCCTCTGCCCTGCATCGCATCATGTCCCACTATGCCTTCAACCATTATCGTCTTTTGATACACGATGAACGCTTTTCTGATCGTCGTGCGTGGTAGTTCTTGCCTATGGCACTATTTTTTTTTCTTTTTCCCAATTCATAGACAGAGGGCCGATTGTTTTGCACTGTGAATCGGTCGTGGCATGTGAAAACAATTACAATTCCTCATACTAGTATGAATTTGGGCTGCGAATAATCCCGTACCCGACGCGCGGCCGCCGGCCGGTCGAGACGCAATAATTCCGCGGCCCGCGGTGGCTCCATGCTCGTCACCCGGCCCCTCGGCAACCGCAAGTCGGCATGCCCTGATCGAGCATGATGCGTGTGTGCTGGACGAACTCTATATATCCCCCACTTGTATACGTGTACGTAGGTAGGTCCGGGGTTTCTGTTCGGCGACGTGATGCCAAGGCGGCATCATCATCATCATCATCAAGAGAAGCGGCACGCACGGGCACGGCGCCCGCCTGGGCGCTGCTCGATCGATCACGCGTTCGGCGCGGGAGCTATCGGCCACCGCTTTTCCATGTGCGGCTGCCGTGCCGTCGGCCAACACAACAGACTTTGGCTGTGAAGGAAGACGATCGGCCGGCTGGGATGCACCGCAACTGCCCCCCACGTACGGCGCCCCCGGCCCGCACGTACACGGCGACAGACTTGTAGTAGCCCGCGATCGACCGCACGTAGAGTCACCGTCGTCACGGCCGTCGATCCGCTGCCGCGTGCCGCCCCATCATACGCGCGCAGCGCTTGGGGATAGATCGGCCGAGGCCGGCAGGCCGTTCAATTTGGTGCTGCTGCGCGACGAACGGCGACGGCGACGCGCGCGTTTGGTCGAGAGACGCGCGGCGCGGCGCCGGCACCGATCCCCCCCTGTCGCCTCGCACCGTCGCACGACGACGCAGCAGACGTAAATGTCACCGCTCGTTGGGTTCTCTCTCCACGGTGCAGCAGCATCTGTTGCAGACTTTTCCGCGCGACCCGACCCTGCTGCTTGTTTCCGTCACGTACGTACCAACGTACGTTTCCATGGATATGGATTGATGGACGAACAACCGGCAGCAGCTCGCACGGCAAACATGCCATCGTCATATACTAGTGCTATACGCATGTGCTTTCTTCCACTGTACGTTCCGGTCGATCGACGCGGTCGGTCGGTTCATCAATCAGCTGGCCTGGGGTCGACAAATGCGCTTTCGATGGAGGATGTCCGCTTCACTTTGCGTTGCATTACAGCCCCTGGGCCTGGGCGTGCGCGTGCCTCCGTGGAATCCACCGCCGCGGCGCCAAAGCGAGATGCCGTCATGGCGTGTGCCTCTCGGACGTATCTTTACAACATCTCCTGCCGGCTGCCGCTGCGTGCGTGCTGTGCTGTGAGCCTGCCCTGTGACATATAGCAACGTGCAGTTAGCTATACCGAAAGGAGAGGAGCTAGCTGAAGAACCAAAGCGGATCGATCTCGATGGATCGACCGGACTGGACTGCAGCGCGAGCCCCCGCTCGGTCGCCTCGTGGCGCCCGGCCGGCCTTTCGATCGGTGGTGCTGATCTGACAGCTCTCCCCCGAGGTCGCGTCGAGATGAGGAGGTGACGAGTGACGACGATGAGAGGTGACGCGACGACGACCCATGTGTACCCAATGCAATGCAAACGTTTCGAGCATGTGCGGCGGCGCGACCAGGCGACGTACAGTGATAGGTAAGATCAGATAAAGCGATCGAGATGTATCTGTCCGGCCGTCATGCGAAAATGTCAAGCTAAGTAGAAGCACTTGCGTCGAGCAACTCTGCCTCGATCGAGCGAGCTAGCTAGCTTGTGCGTGGAATTCGGCAGGCACCAAATCCAAATATGCAAGTACTACGTACTTCCTAGCTGCGCAGCTATGTATTCTCATGGCGAATATGTGAGAAAACGGCAAACCGTGATATGCCGGTGTGTGTCAATCGCCCGGGGGCCGGCCGGCCGGGCGTGCGGTTATTATCCAGGCTCTCTGGCTCTCTAGCTACTACTAAATGTAGGAAACTGTATTGTCCATCCGTTGTTGGTGCTAGAGAGGCTCTATATATACATTGCACACCACGCCCTCCATCACAAAAGGCTATATATATGCTCAGCTTAAAGGTCAAATGCCTAACAAAATGCCTGCTTCCTGCAATCGCAAATTCATCTTTGCCACATGTGAAATTTTCTTAACACTTACTGCACTACAAGATTTTGTTGTCCACAATAATTTTATAATACGTAGCTCTTTCGATTTAAGATGACATATTTTTTTGTAGACATTTGTGGTAGCCAAAGTCTAAAAAGATTTGACTTAATTAGGACAAAGAAAATCTAGACAGACATATCTGTGCTAATAAGCTCGAAGAAAGTGCATACTTCGAGTACATAATACTACGGACAGGAATCACCTAATCACCTGATTTATACATGTAACATCCAATTGTTGTGGTGTTTGGAAAATGCAGACAGAAGTGTACATGTACCAGGCGAGCGACCTGTATGTATAGACGGGCAAAAAACCCCACCAGCCCACTAACCAAAGTTCACTCTTGTATTTACAGCTCCCAAAATCTTGTCTTTCCACGACCTCCAAAAGCCCGATCAGGTTGTCGGGCACGGGCGCCGAAAAGCCCCGCCCGGCCGAGCCCAAAACTCCAACGGAGGACAGGCAAACAACAACCAGTAGCCCAAAACTCCAACGGAGGACAGGCAAACTACTGCAAGTCTCAGTGCAGTTACCTGTGCCAGCCGTTCCCGTGTTTGTCCATAAGTCCATGAAGAAAAACAAATGCGCTTAATTGATCACTCGATCGTCAGCAGCAGCCGTCAAAAATTGGGGGTGCTGCCAGGGCCAGGCACTGGGGTAATCGGTTTAGTTTTGGACGAGAGACTGAGATCACCAGTGACGGACGCTACAATGCACTTGATCGTGGTACATAAATAGTCCGTGGCCCGTTTCTGTTGTTGCTTGTCCACAGTGTAGTCAGGCAGGCAGGCCTCGCTCCCTCCGTCCTGAGCGAGCATGGAGGTCTCAGCCATGGAGGAAGCCCTCCCCAAGGCGAGGAGGAAGGGGGGCCTCAGGACCGTACCCTTCATAATCTGTAAGGGCAACCATGCATATTATGTGCTTAGTTTTCATTTGCACGGTGTGGCCGAGTTTGATCTGACATGGAGGATTCCGTCGTTGTTCCGTGGCAGCGAACGAGATCTTCGAGAAGGTGGCCTCGTTCGGCCTCACCTCCAACATGATCCTCTACCTCACCGAGCGGTACCTCATGACGAGCGCTTTCGCCACCATCGTCCTCTACTTCTGGGGCGCCTTCTCCAACTTCCTGCCCATCTTCGGCGCCGTGCTCGCCGACGCCTGCCTCGGCCGGTTCCGGGTCATCGCCCTCGGCTCCTTCGTCAGCCTCTTTGTAAGCGCCGCCGACTATGCTACCACCCCCTTGTTTCGTGCACCGCCTGCCTGATGACCGGCGACCGCCGGCAACTGATACGATCGTTGGTCTTGGCGGCGTGTTGCGCCGAACCATCAGGGGATGTGCCTGCTGTGCCTGACGGCGATCCTGCCGGTGTACAAGAAGAGCCCGGAGTGCGTGGCGCCGGCGCGGCCGGGGCAGTGCGAGCTGGTGCCGTGGCAGGTGCCGCTCCTGTTCACGTCCTTCGCGCTCATGTCCATCGGCTCGGGCGGCATCCGGCCGTGCACGCTGGCCTTCGGGGCCGACCAGCTGGACAAGCGGGACAACAGCTCCAAGAACGTGAGGACGCTGCAGACCTTCTTCAACTGGTACTATACGGTGCTGGGCCTCTCCATCGTCTTCGCCGCCACCGTCATCGTCTACATCCAGCAGGCCCGGGGATGGATCGTCGGCTTCGCCGTGCCCGTCGTGCTCATGGTCACCGCGCTCACGCTGTTCCTCCTCGGCTCGCCCTTCTACGTCAAGGAGGCGGCCGACAGGAGCGCCATCATCGGCCTCGTGCAGGTGCTCGTCGCCAGCTACAAGAACCGCCGCGAGCCCTTGCCGCCGGAGACCGCCGATTCCTCAAGCTTCTACAACAAAGCCGGCTCCAAGCCCAGGACTCCCACCAACAGGCTAAGGTAACCCAAACTAGTATTGATTTTTGCAAACGAAAACGATCTAACCCTTCTTATGATGCTATATATATAATTGGGAACTATGATATTAATATGCACATGGTCTGCGTGCTTAATTAGGTACCTGAACCGGGCCTGCGTGCTTAGGAACCAGGGCAAGGAGCTCAGCCCCGACGGGGCGGCGTGCGACCCGTGGAGTCTGTGCACGGTGCAGCAGGTGGAGGACACGAAGGCCGTCATCCGTGTGCTGCCGATATGGTCGACGGGGATCCTGCCGGGCGTGATCATCGGCCAGCAGATGTTCCCGACGCTGCAGGCGAAGACGATGGAGCGGAAGGTGGGCAAGATGGAGATCCCCGCCGCCTCCTTCGGCGTCTTCAGCATCCTCACGCTCACCGTCTGGGTGGCCGTGTACGACCGCGCGCTGGTGCGGCCCCTGTCCCGGCTCACGGGCCACGCGCGCGGGCTGAGCCTGCGGCAGCGCATGGGCGCCGGGCTGGCGCTCTTCGCCGTGGCCATGGCCGTGGCCGCGCACACCGAGAGGGTCCGCCGCGCCGCCGCGATCGCCCAGGGGCTCCGCGACTCCGACCCGCGCACGGGCCGCCCGGTGCACATGTCGGCCATGCACCTGGTGCCGCAGCACTGCCTCACGGGGCTCGCCGAGGGGCTCAACCTCATCGGCCAGATCGAGTTCTATTATTCCGAGTTCCCCAAGACCATGTCCAGCGTCGGGGTGTCGCTGCTGGCGCTCGGCATGGGCTTCGGCGCCGTGCTGGGCAGCGCCATCGTCGGGATCGTCGGCGCGGCGACCCGGGGGGATGGGAACGACGGCTGGCTGGCGAACAATCTGAACAGGGGCCACTACGACTACTACTACCTGGTCCTGGCGATGCTGGGCACGGCTAACGTGGTGTACTTCGTGGTGTGCGGCTGGGCGTACGGCGAGGAGGGGCAGAACCGGGTGATGGCGGCCGACGACGCCGCCGCCGTCGAGGATGCCAAGGAGGAGCAGGAAAAATCGGTAATCATTTAGGCTGGGTCGCGGTGGCCTATCAGCACTAGCTAGGAACAGCATAGTGTTCATCTGAGATGGTAGTATCTTTTTTTCTTCTCTAGTGTATTAATCGTGGCATCTGGTGGTATATATGCGAACTTGTATGTTGGTGTATCGAGATAAATTAATCTTCAAATGTTTATATGGTACCAACTGTCTGGGAATTTGCAATGTCGCATGCATCTTACGTGCGCTTTTCTTCAGTGTTCAAGACTTCAGAGATAAACTGAACTTCAATCTCCCTGGCTCTCCCACCGTGAGCCAGCCAACCGCTGAACCGCCTTCCCTTCCCCACCTCATTGTCTTTGTATGATTGTATCCTTTCCCTAACCAGTAACCTCAATGGCTCCTTTTTGAGGTAGCTGCCACTGACGACAGCTCTAATGTGTGTTGATCTTATCCCCTAGAATCAGAGCAAACACATGTGATGGAGTTTGATTCCAACCAGATAGTTCCCATTAAAGTTTACAAATTATATGTGCGATTGTTTGACACAACGGGACAACTCATCGCCATTGCCCCCCCTTTTCCCTTGGAGGAAACGCCAATGAATTCGACATTTACAAGATTGTATGTATTCTACCTCATAAAGAACTATACCACTTTTTTAGCCTCCAAATTAAGCACCACGATGCTCACTACAAAAAGATAAATACTAAGTAATTTTAAAAAAAGAAACATCTAATTATCAATATGGTTGCTCCAATAATAATAGCCATTAGATATATTATATTTCTGAAAAATACTCACTCTTCTATTGTTGAAAATGATTTAAACTAACATTCTATAGTTGATTTAAATTACTCACTCTACAATTATTAAATATGATTTTAGTACCTTCAAAGTTGCATTTGAATTACACACTCTGCAATTATTAAAGATTATTTAAAACAATTCCACAAAAATGCATTTAAATTGCTATTGTTGAAATAATTTAAAGTAACCCTTAATTTAAATTTAAATTGCCAATCCGTCATTATTAAAAATGATTGAAAGCAACCCAAAATTGTGTTTAAATTATCCATTTTTTCATTATTAAAACAACTTAAGGTGAGCCTAAATTTGTATCTTAAGTGCACAATCAGGCATCATGTTTAAAGTAACACATATACTTGCATTTAAATTACTCATTCTCTCACTATAAAAGAAACAAAAATGGCTCTATAAATTTGTATTTAAATTACGAACCATGCTAATACGAAAGATGGTTTATTTAATCCATTAAATTTAAATCTAAAATACATGTTGGGATTTATGTTTCTTGCCTCGCTATAGATCTGCAAGTCCGAGGAAAAAGACGGCATGTAGTAACGTCTCATCTCTCCTTGTGCTCGTCAATGGTCATCACCACACATGAGAGAAGGGAAGAGGAGATTGACACTATGATTTGTGCATCACCAACTGCGATCATCAGTGGGTCGGTGCTCGTTCAATGCGAGTGCTAGGTAGAAGAGGAAGGCAGTAGGGAAGATGGGCGGTAGAGGGAGTGATAGTGTGGGAGACTCAGAGAGGGATGGAGAGAGAAGTGGCAGCTGGCGGAGGAGGAAGGGACAAACAATGTAGATAGGAGCGAGGCGGTAACATGCCGAGTTTAGTATGGGTGAAATTTGACTACCTCACTCATGACACATTCGTCAAAATTTGAATTTTTTTTGTCTGCATCCTCATGGGTGGGGTTTTACACCCACACGGACATATGGCACCTACGGTTTGATTCCCCTATGGGTAAAATTATCATTCCTTAATTCCTTTTGATGTAAATTTATATATTCACTTGCACTTTGAGCAACCATGGATGAAACCACTCGCACAAACACGTGGGTGGAATTTTTGATCCACACCCATCGTGTGGGTTGAATTGCCATATCCAGGCCTGTGAAGGGAGGTGCAGCGCAGGGAGAGGAAAATGGAAAGCTGCTAGTAATCTGTCGGAGGAGGATGCGAAAAAATACTAATAATAGATGATATCATTGTCCTATGTGTATTTTTAATAAATACTGTAGATCGTAAGCACAGTTGGGGACACTAGTCGATATCCATGGAATTGAAATTGGAACTGCAGATCTCTTTCACATAATGCCTTAACATCTCGCAAGGGAAGATAATCCATGCATGGTGTGCATTGACTGTATTGGTGCACGCATGACCTCACAGCATGAGGTCGAGGCTCTCAATGCAAAGCGGTTCCTTTTGACGGCCGCCGAACGAACACAATTTTGCTCGCGTTGCCAACCGTGGCACAGTACAATAGTGGAGCAGCTTTTCCGCTGAAAAGAGAAATAATCTGGGTTCTTTGGGGGCAAAGGTACAATAATACCACCGCTGCCGCCACGCCACTGCCTTCGTGATGTACACAGCAGACAACAGTCCTTGCTGGTCCTAGGGCTGCCGTTCCGGTGCGAAAGTCCAAACCACCAGTCTACCACTAACCACTGAGCATTGAAGAACTCCTCTATGGTGCCTCGTCATCGTTCGTGACGTTTTTTCCATCTCTTTTATAAGAGATTTTCCATCTTTTAGCATCCAAATATTAATGTATATACATTCAGTGTGGAGATTCACAGAGAGTACATACATAATTAATTTTCTATATATATCATATATACCCATCTATATATATGCATCTGCAAGGCTGCACTGCAACTCGATCGTCCCTTTCTCTCACGTGCTGTGAGCTCTTCTCCGCCATAAGACCGGGGTCACCAGAAAGGACAAAAATTGTGCATTCGTACTATTTCAACTGTCCTTCTTTCTGTACGCAAACAGTGTTTTGCACCTCATATACCTTATCTGGTGATCCCGGTCTAAGAAAACTTGCAAGAAACACACTGGAGCACCTGATCTAACAGTGGGATCGACGGCGCAAAGGTATCCGCTCTACTGTTTCCTTCTCATTTCCTCGCTTCTCCTAGCAGTTGGCAGTCGGCACTTGGCACTCCATCGAGTGGCGCGCGCCGGCCGCCATGAACTCCCCCGGAGAACACGCCCCCCCTCCGGTCCGGGTCCGTTCGCGAGCGAGACAGTGCTCCCGCGCGCGAAACTGCCGTCAGTTTGCGCGGCGATGCCGGAGTCCGCGGTTGCCAGCGGGCGCCCGACGTCGCTGCGACGCCAGCGCAACCGTAGCCGCGCGCACGCCAAACAGTAGCGGCGAGGAGAAAGAGGGCACGGAATCGGATGCCGTCCACATCACCGTTCAGCACCGTGGTGCATCAGTGCATGCGTGCGTGTACGTGTCGGCGCTTGACGGTTAGCCCCGGACACCGGCCGCTGAAGCTTTTGCTCTGCAGGGGCCGAAGATGGAACCGGCGGCGGCGGAGGGATGACGAGGCGGCGACGCGCACGGCTCCGGGGACGGGATCGTCGGAGGCAAGGGGCACAAAGGTGGACTCAGAGCCTTGCCGTTCATCTTCGGTATGTGAATGTGAAGTTTTGTAGGCGGCACTGTTTTAGTTTTTTTTTTTTTTTAAAGCATGACAAAACTTCAGTGTTCAAGTGGAGCTTTTATTGCTTTTGTGTAGGAAACAGTTAGCTGGTCTCCACTTCAGAAGTGCTAGGCTTTAACTAAAATTAGTATAGATTTTTTTTGAGGTGAACTAAAATTAGTATAGATATGCCTACATGTTTGGTGATGGTTCAAGTCGCCGCGTTATCCAACTGTTGATTTGTCTCACTTCCATTTACACTGAGAAGAAAATAATGATGATAAGGCCCATCTTGGCTGGGCCGGGGCCAGACGGTACCCCTGCTGATCGACTTCCCCATGCATGTGCTCAGCGCACTGCATAGCATGCCAATTTGTCAATCATGGCCCCAACAGACATGGGCAGATTGGACATTGGAGTGGCCTTCGTGGGTATAGAAGATTGATCAAATGGTGATGCAAGAACATCGACAGCTCATTGCATCGATCACTCCTTCAGTGGACAGGATCGGATGCGGCCTTGTACACGGCTTCACTCTGCGGAATAGCCTTCTCATAGATAGGTGCGGCGCTGCTGCATGTAGCATGTGGTGGGGGTACTCGGGTGCAAAACTAAGGACGACCATTGTTCAGTTAGTGACGAGCTAGGCATGGTTTATCGTTCGCAAATAGCAGCCGCCTCTGTTGGTTTTCGACAGAACTCGTGCCTTTGCATTCAGAAAAGTTTTAGAGGTGCTGCTCCATCCTAGTCGGGAAAGCAAACGGAACCGATGGCGATGTGCAGTGCGTGCACATGCAGCGTCCCAGGCGAAAAGGAAGGGGGAAAAACTTTTTCATTGCGAGAGGCTGGCTGGGAGTTTAACCTTACCTAGACGGGAACTACTACTAGCTGTCGGCCTTGTGACCTACCTACCGTCTACCGATGAATCTATTTAGTGAGTGATCTCCCTAGCAAAGATGCAGTGGTGACCCCTCCGGCCAAATATTTCAGAAGCGTTAGTTCTTTTGGGGCGTTTGGTTCCCGGCCGGCCTGCGCTGCGTCATGGAGCGCTCTCTTGCCGCTGAGACTGAATCGGCAGAAGATGAGTGCTTCAAGGGCAACAAGGGCGGGTTCAGAGCCCTCCCCTTCATCTTCTGTGAGCCCCTCTCTGTATCTGAAACTGGTGCTGGCGGTAGCGGAGTACCGGTGTTCTTTGGTTCTTTGTGCTGTTATTTTACATTTTTTGTTCTCCTCTACAATACATGTTGCATTGCAGGAATCATTCATCATGATGTTCATCTTCTTATATATATGGAATGCTTTTTCCTTGGATTTTGATGGAGTCGTGTGTTTTGGATTTCCTAGGCAACGAGATGCTGGAGAAAGTCGCTGGATTCGGGCTCAACACCAACATGATCAAGTACCTGACCATCAAGTACCACCTGAGCACCGTCACCTCTCAGACAATGCTGTTCGTGTGGAACGCCATCTCCAACTTCGCCCCCATCCCCGGCTCCATCGTCGCCGACATGTACCTCGGCCGCTTCATGGCCGTCGCTCTGGGCTCCGTCGCCTGCCTGATTGTAAGACCAGCTGAGAGGCTCGATCACTGCCTTCAATTTATTCTCTCGGCAGGCAGAGAACGGAGGAGTTTTTCGCCATATGAGAGGTGTTTTTCGCGCGCAGGGAATGGTGTTCCTGTGGCTGAGCGCCACGATCCCTGGAGCGCGGCCGCCGCCGTGCGACGGCGACGGCGACCACTGCGCGGCGCCGGCGACGAGGCACCTCGCGTGGCTGCTGGCCGGCTTCGCGTTCCTGTCCGTCGGCGCCGGAGGCGTCCGCCCGTGCTCGATGGCGTTCGGCGCGGACCAGTTCTCGAGGCACCCTAGGGAGCGCCGGGCCAGGATCCTGCAGGCCTACTTCAACGCCTACTACGCGTCCATAGGCGTGGCGTTCACCATCGCTGTCACGGCCATCGTCTACCTGCAGGACAACGTCGGCTGGAGCGTCGGGTTCGCCGTCCCGATGGGCCTCATGCTGCTCTCCACCGTCAGCTTCCTCCTGGGGTCGGGCCTTTACATCAAGGAGACGGGCAGGAGGCAGATGTTCTCCGGGATAGGCGCCGCCGTCGCCGCGGCCGTCAGGAACCACGGCGCGCGGCTGCCGGCCAACACCGACGATGGCGTGTACCATCACCTCAAGGACTGCAAGCTCACCGTCCCCAAGGACCAGCTGAGGTACGTACTTCACGTTCACGTCGCCCCTTGCGGCTGATGAGGTGCGTTCAAGTAAGGATGCGTGGTCTGATCACCGGCGTGCACGTTGACGTTTGAGTTCTCCCCCTTCAGGTTCTTGAACAAGGCGTGCTTGCTCCCTGGCGCCAAGGAGAGCAACAGCGGCGGGAACGGGGGGCTGTGCACGGTGGACCAGGTGGAGCAGCTCAAGTCGGCGATCCGGGTGCTGCCCATCTGGTCGTCCACCATCTTCCTCGCCCTGGCCATGAACCAGAGCTTCGCCGTGAAGCAGGCCGACTTGATGGACCGGCGCGTCGGAGGCCGCGGTTTCCGCGTCCCCAGCGGCTCCCTGGCCCTGTTCAACATGGCCACCATGTCGCTGTGGTCGGCCAGCTACGACAGGTGGGTGGCGCCGGCGCTGCGGCGGTACACGGGCAACCCGCGCGGGCTCACCATGAAGCAGCGCATCGGCGGGGGGCTGCTCCTGGCCACCGCGTCCACGGCCGTCTCCGCCGTGGTGGAGGGCACGCGGCGGCGGCTGGCGCTGCGCGGGGTCACCATCTCGGCGTTCTGGCTGGTGCCGCAGTTCGCGCTCGTCGGGCTTGCCGAGGCGTTCGGCGTCATTGGGGAGATCGAGTTCTTCTACACCGAGCTGCCCAAGAGCATGGCCAGCTTCAGCATGTCGCTGCTGTACATGGCATTTGGCGTGGGCAACCTCGCCGGAGCACTCATCGTGAAGGTGGTCCAGGTGGCGAGCAGGCGCGGGGGCAAGACGAGCTGGCTCGTCGACAACTTCAACGCCGGGCACTACGACTACTACTACTGGCTGCTCACGGGCTACGGCGTGGGCAACTTGCTGTACTTCGCTTGGTGCTGCTGGGTGTATGGCGAGGAGGGGAAGAACGTGGAGTGGGAAGAGGAAGACGACAGCAGGGAGGAGCAGCCTATGATGTAGACGTGTACTAGTCCTGTACTCGAGCTGAGTTCGAACGCTTGTAAGAAGCTTGTAGGTTAAACATTGAACTTCTGGAGCTTCACTAGCCTGGATTCGCATCGCTGAAAATCACTGGTGGCACTCCTGCAGATGTGTCCCTCTCACTTATGTTCTGGGGAGTCAGGGCAACCAGCAGTTTTAATCTTCATACATATCAGTGCGCAGCTGCACTCTGCACAGTGCTAGAAACTTTTCTGATAAATAATGAAATGTGCGTGCGGTACTGCGGTGCAACTCAGTTAGACCGTTGTAAATTTCCTAGCCTGGTGCTTTTTCCGACAGATGATCTTTGGCCACATCCTGGACCTGAAGCAAAAATACAATAACTTGTACTCTATAAAATTATTGTTCCATGGTAATGGGTTTTAACCCTCCTTTCCTCCGTATATCTTTATATATTTTTTGATAAATCTAAACACTTATAGAAAAACACATGTATAGAGTAATGCATGAATCTATTCGATCCAAAATCCCTTAATATTCAGGACAGGAGTAGTACTTATTTGCTAATTGCTATGATGAGCCTGCCTTACTAAACTTTACCCTCTTTGGAACACATGATTTCTAAAACAAGAAACAGAAAAAAAAAATAGGAATTGAAATCATAGGAAAATTTCTAAAGTGTTTAGATGCAACGAAGGAATCAGAAGAGAGATAAGATAAAGATAAAGAAAAGGTCTAAGAGGTTGGAGCTCATACATGTTAGAATTCTTCTAAACTTTCAATGTGATAAGCCATTCCATAGGATTAGTGGAGACTCAATCCTTTGGTCCAAATGACCATGTAGTAAAATTCCTATAGAATTTTATTTCTCCAAAATTCCTCTATTATTCCTTTGTTCCAACTTCCAAGAGATCCTAAGAAGGAAATGATGAAATAAAGATATCTATACACTCCACGGCTAAGCTCCTAATGATTTCCTCAGGTCCTTTTTGTTAACCTGAAATAAACAACGGTTAAGTCAGCTACAACCGCAAAGCACAGTATAAGAGTATCGTTCAGGGAGATCATATCCGCACCTTTCCCATGGCATTCCGAGGAAGAGAATCCCACAGGTATAATCTTGTCGGAATCTGGCATTCCACATGAAAAGAGTCAGCTCAGATGCCAAATCATACCGTATGGTGATTGAACTTAGGACTTATACGAAGGCACTAGCTATGTACATGTAGGTTTCTCTAACAGGATAATAAATGTCGTAAATTAGTTATGAACATTTTTGTTAATATGACATATGCTACTGACACTTTCTGTTAACATATTGAAAATTTTATAATATCTAGCAAAAGAGAAACCATAAAAGGCGGCTAGGGAAAATGAGAAATAATGCAAATCCCAAACCTTGTATGGAGCAAGCTTATCTTTCGACCAACTTTTCAATGCTTCCAAGGTTAGTGCTGGCTTTGAGTCCTGCTCGGCCGTTTTCTTTGCATCCTCCTTAGGAACAATTATTGCACATATAACCTCCCCGTAGGCTTCATCAGGCAAGCCAAGGACAGCACATTCCAGTACAGCATCATGCTGAATCCAAAAATAGAACAGATTAAGTAACATGAGCAAGAAAGGGAGATATCTGACTGTTGGGCAAAGCCTTCCATAAATCTTTCAACCTAATATAATACCTGCTAGTCCATATTAGAGGAAAACATCAGCAGATTCTCTAGGTTCATTGTCTTTGTTAATATCATCTAGTGACTAGGCTTCAAAAGTAGTTTCCAGTGGCATACGAATTTACCTGTAACAGTACCGCCTCAATTTCTAATGCTGACAGCTTGTAGCCACCAACTTTCATAATGTCAGCATTTGTGCCTGCACAAGGTGGTAGCAATAAGGCACAGGTAGTAATACCATGAGGTGATGACAAGGTGTGCATGTAAAGTGGTACTTACGTCCTAAAATTACGAAGTATCCTTCCTCATCGACAGTTACTGTATCACCTGTCTTGAAGAATCCACCATCAATGAAGGATTCGGCTGTGACCTGCAAACATAAATTTCACCATTTTTATAATGAATTAACTTCGCAGCGTGTGTCCTTCACTAGTTCCTATTGGTCAAAATACTCTAGTAAATGTAATTGGCAGTATATATCCTCTTACGGATATAGTAGGTCAGTTTTTCCATTATCTAGAAAAATTCTAGTAAAGGTAATGGCCAGGAAATAACCCAGCTGTTAGTGTCGGGAGAGGGACAAGGTTTTTGCCTTGGCTGCTCTCTCACTTGACAGAAGAGAGTTGGAATTGTATGATATATTGATTGAGTTGTTTTGCTTATAGTGCCTCGCATGTATAGGCTGAATTTGCCTAACTCTCAATAAGCAATGGATAGCTGAATCTATCCCTAACCAAATCTAACTCATTTGCAACTAACTCAATTGCTAGTCCTCGACCAAAACCAACCAAATCTCCTGACCTCATGCCACCTCTGTGTATGGATTGGCGCCTGACTTCATATGCCGGAAGTATTTGTGTCCCCAGAAAACAGTACATTTGTCATTTGCATAGTACAGCTTATCAGAAATGTCAATGGAAGCAATCTAAAAATCCAAAGCATTTAAAAACAATACATATAGCATTGCATCCTAAATAAGATGTATGGTCTATAGCTGTAGATAATAAGGACTAGGAACTTCCTAAGTGATATTGAATGTTCCATCCAAAATGATAGGCCATCAGTTATGTAGACGCACATTCATTGTGGTGGCTGGGTCTCCCAGTGGGAGCCAACAGGGCAGGAATCAAATCCTGATCCTGTAGCCAAAAAATCCCCTCGCTGTACCTCATCCAAAAATAGTGGCAGGGCGCCAGCCTGTGGTAACAATGCATCCCTACCGTGGTTAGCGGCAGTGGTTGCCACCCCAGGTACAGTGCAGCCATATAGGGCAAAAGACCAGGGTTCAGTATTTTTCTCAGTCGGTTTGTCTAGGGTTTCTTCTCATTACAAAGCAGTGGGGGTGGCTGTTCCCCCGCTGGTCAAATTTTTTTATGATCAGTTATGAATAAAAGAAGCAGCACCATCATACCTCTGGTCTTTTCCAGTACTCCTTGAAAAGGGATGGACTTCTAATGCAGAGTTCACCAACTCCAGTTGTAGTTTCAGTCCCATCTTCCATAACAATCTTGGCCTGAGTCAGAAAGATGCCTTAAATGCAATGATACATTGCAGAATACACAGAACAGCTATATTCTAATGATACTTCTAACTCCCATGAATTGTCCGTCATACCTCAACACGTGGAAGAGGTTTACCAACTGTACCTTCTTTTCGGATGCCATGCAATGGATTAGACAGTGCCATGACAAACTGTAACCATTAAATCTGTCAGAAGCCATGTAGAGGTGTTGATTAGATGAGGAAGAGTTAGTTTTTTTACCTCAGTCATACCATAACGTTCCAAAAGGCGGTGACCTGTCACTTCCTCCCACCGCTTCATAAGTGGAGAAGGAAGAGCTGATGATCCACACATCTGCAGTAATTCAATGAGTATTAATGACAAAAAAAAAAACTTTTTTATAATTCATTGCATCAGTCCCATGATAGAGCTGGAAAAGGTCTACAGGAAAACTCATTATGCATCTATTACTCACAGCTGTAAGAGTCAAACACAAACCAGGAAAACATTTCACTTCAATGCACAGCAAGAAAAAATGAAGAAACATAAATCATATCTGGGTTCACACACACTGTGATGGGCATACTTTAGATGGTCCTGAAACAAAGCAGTGTAACCATGCTGATGCCTGGCGACCCCACCACAAGGTCAAGGGGCAGGAACTCTTGTTCTTTTCTTGCTTAATCAAAATGGATACAATCCTCATGTGTATATAGATGAGATGGCTTGACCTTTAAGAAACCTAACTCCATAATTATGGAAATAAATAAATCCCCCGAACCAATCTAATATAATCTCAAACAGAACTAACCCCACCTTGGGCCCAGCACAAACAGCACCACGTGGTATCACTATTCATGTGAACAACACAGCGTGTGAACAGTAGGTGCCGACCCTAGGAGATGTGGTTTGGCGCTGCTCCTTGTCCTTGGCAAGGACTTTGTCTACAGTGTCATAACAGTGTTTTGCACGCCCATTTGCACGGACCGTTGGAGATGGCCTTAATGGGATGGATATGACACGAGCACATACACGTGCAAAAACTTTCAGGTGAGCCCTCGAGGTAGTGAGTTTTGTACATAGCAGGTAGCTGTGATGCTTTCAGGAACAAAGTAAAGGAGATACAGCCAAACCAAAGACACTGTTTACAGTGAACATGAAGAGTTTACCATTAACCTGAGATGCTTTGCAGCATAAGAAGATGCAGACTGTTGATCAGGATCCATACCATCATACCCTTGCAGCAAACGTGTATACATGGTTGGAACCTGCCATAACAGAAATAGTATCAAATTACCTTAACTTATCAAACAATATGGAGACAAATCATAGTTAGATAGATTGTTATTGTATAGCAGAGAATCATACTCCAGTAAATACTGTAATGGCCTCATTATTTTTACTGGCACCGCTGGGATATGATTCCTGCCATCTCTGCCATATCCCACTTACGCTGAATTTTGGTATAAACTCAACCTGCAATCATAAAGGATATATGTTGCCATGATTCCATGAAACAAGCTTCATCGTTTACAACTAAATCAAATGTATGGAATCTACTATATCTCAGAAAATAACTCCAAATATCCAATAGCTATAGAATATCAGTTCGCTTAAACTAAACCACAATATCTTTTGACCAAACACTATTATCTCGTAAACAGAGAATATGGAGATAGGTAAAATTTAGGGAGGAAAATTACCACTGATCCTGAATAAAGGGGTGCAAATAGAGCATTGAAAAGGCCATGCACATGTACACTTGAAGTTAAGGACTTCAACAATGATGACAAAAGAAATGGATCCCTCAAAACATAAGGACATTATCACTGTTCAAATTAAACAACAGAGTCTTAGTTCTCCTTCTAACTACAATCCTCGCACACGAGTTTCAATTTCATTTTTTTTTAATTGAGGGGACTGGTACATGTATTTGGTAAACCTAAAGGAGCATGACAACTAAAAATATGTGAAAGAAGAGCAAATAACTAATGGTACTAAACATTTTCCTAAATGAGAAAGAGAGAATGTATCATGTAATATCAATGCACTTAAAACCGCTCTATGCTCAGGAGTCAGGACACCCACCTGGAGCTGGTCCGTGCATCATAGCACCCAGCTTACACTTTTTCCCTCTGCTCCATGTAGAAGCATTACATAGGTGCTATGTTGGGAATGTTTGGGTTCATGTACTATATCAACCCTTCATGCAGGACTAATGCCACAACATTACTATAGCTAGGCAGCTACTAATTGGTGTTGCTGAATAGTGTACTTCAATCAAAATAAAAGTGTGCTGTTGAAAAAAATGCAATTGCCAAATACTTAATAGAAATAGATTATTGTGGATATGATGCAGTGGGAGACAGTGCAGAAATTGATCTTCACTTCGATATTCCCATGCTTCTGATAGAATTTGGACCTGCGGAATCAGTTAGGACACATGTTATGTACATCAATATTATCAATTTATCATGCCAGCTAAAATGATCGTAAAGAAAATAAAAAGAAGTCACATAAACCACAAAACCTCTTAGATCAATCAGCTGTAACAACAAAATCATCCAAATGTGGTAAAAGTGCAAATATGAATCAGCAAAGTATGCGAAACTATTACCTTATGTTAACAGTTTATAGATGTTTAGAACCATGTATAAATCTATTTAAAGATGAAAAATGCACCTGAGAAAGTATGCCCTTGTGGGTGTGAACTACGCCTTTTGGTTTACCAGTTGTGCCACTTGTGTAAAGGATAAGAGCAGGATCATCTCCTGTATAATCAAACTCCAGAAAAATTAGGTCAGTAGGAGCTGGCAGCAAAATATTTGGAATTATTAGTGGGTAAATGCTCATGATTGTATGGATGTAACAATAGTACAAAGAGAAAAGGGGAGTACAGAAATAATAGTGGAAACACAAAAGGTGATTAGAAACAGCAACAAATGTTAGCCACTAGATTCAGTTCAAATTGTAGCAAGAGAAACGGAAATAAGCAATTCACCTTTGATTTTCTTTGAACTGTTTATCTCAGTTATCAAACCAGAGACTGATGAAGTCATCTCATTGCTTGAGGTTTCTTGGGGATTTATTTCTGAAGTTATACTTGTGACAGATGGAAGAGGAGAGCAATAAGCAGAACACTTGATAGAAAGGTTCTCCATAATTTCACGATGTTCCTTGGTGCTTAAAACCATTGAGATATCCTATAAGTCGCAGGAATTAGAAACTAAAACAGCAAATTGATTTGTTTGGTCTTCTACACTTAAAAAATCCATAGATTGTATTTCATGTTAGAACATGTGCACCACTTGCAAAAGAATGTAATTTTTTTTAAAAAGTATGGCTGTTCAAAAAAGAAAAGAAAATACACATATTTTGTAATTAAGTTTTTTGTACAGTGCACTTAGCATCATATTTTTGCACAAATTTCTACACATCTTCTGTATCTTTGTTTTTTTTCTTTTTCCTGTGAATCTTTTCTAGTGCACAGGTATACATCTTACTATTACTAAATGAAGGTTCTAAAAAAACACTACTTTCAAAGCGCGCTAGGAAAAAAAATAAATCCTAGAAATTCTCACAATAATTAGAAACATCCGACCATCAATTGACAGATTGGAATATTGAAAGCCATTAGATCTATTTTCTAAATAATTACCCACATTTGCCATTATGAAAGGTTTTGAGTTCAACTCTCAACGAAAGCAAATGTCTTCTTCTTTTTTGTTTTTTCCTATTTTCAAAATTACCTTTAGATTTTATCCGTTTTTTCCCATTAAACATGCTAGAAACCTTTCCATAAAACAAATATTTTATGCCTAATCTTACTATTACTATTTGTTGACTCATTTGAAGTTTCCACGTCAATCCTCACAAGATGTGATAGAAAAAAAATAAAATCATAGAAATTCTCACAATAATAAAAAACATCTGATCATCAATTGACAAGTTGGAATCTTAATAGCCAAGATCTGTTTTGGTAATCACCCACCTTTGCCATTATCAAAACAATATTAAATAACCCCTAAAACTACATATTAATTATCTACTCTGTCATTATGAAAAAAAATAACACCCTGAATTTATACATAATTGCTCACATTTTCTATTGTGATGGATAATATCAAATAGCCACTCTAATTTACATCTAAATTGTTCACCTTAGTTATTATGACTGATAGTACAATGAAAATAACCCCTCAAATTTATATTAAAATCACCTATTTTTGCAATCGATCAAAGATTATCTAAATCAATTAAGCATACATAAAAGGTAGCAAGATATGCTATCATAAAAAACTAAGTATAAAAATAGATCTATATATGTTGTACTGTAACACATAATACATTTAAGGCTCTAACCCGTGCAAAAGCACAGGTTGATAGACTAGTTTTACAAACCCAATTAGGTACAGAAAACCACTTTATCCATGAAATGAATTAATTATACATGAAGTTTGTGCATATGTGTAAGCTAGAAGATGTACCATGTGACCAACTTAAGATTTAATAAAGACTGCTATCTACATATACATGGCGCTTTGCAGGTTTTTTTAATAAATTCTACTTACAACAAAAGGATGAAAATAGAATCATAGCATGGCAGCAAAAAATGGAGGCATATCATTTTTATGTCGGTATGTTGCAAAATGAAATGTTGATGTAAGTTTGGAACAAACCGAGTCATTCATGACATGAAGAAGTTCAGCTTCTGGATAGCTAAGAGCAAGAGGTACTGCAACACCACCAGAAAGCCAGGTTCCAAATACTCCAGCGACAAATTCAGGAGAGGGTTTAGCTACAATGCCAACACGTGCTCCATGAAGGAATCCTGTTCCATTTATTTTTTCGAAAGAAGAATCTTGTATTCCATTTCGTGTCATCTGAGAGAGCAGACAATCATGAGGTTTTGCTTATGTAATATCAACAGGCATTAAACAGATTAACAGAACAGTACAGTTTTTGTTTAACAGAGCTCTGTAAGGCAGATTAATTCATTAAACTTTTTGTTCGTAACAAGATTCACCATGGAAGCAAAATATGGTTAACAGAGTTCCTTGCAGTTACCTTATGTATTAAACTACGATGCCGAAACAAAATGTCTGGGAAAGCAAAGTGGAGGATCTAGTAGGTCCATGTATTCTCAGAAGGTAAATTTGAAGGATAGCAATGATTTTGACAAACGGGTTAGGAATTTAGGAGACAGCCTTAATGAAATTTTGAGCATTTAAGACATTGATGAGGAATTGTAGCAAACATGCAAGGACAAGGCTAAGGCTAACTAACTGCTTGAATGCAGATATCTGATACAATATCATCTAATCAAGATCTTCCAACAAGCAACCCTGAGGACCACATTCACCAAAAGTGCCCTCCCAGATTCCTACGTCCACACACCAGGACTGCTTCAGCATAGTTACGATTCCTGAACCTACATGTTATTAGAATTAATGGATATTGTCAAGGACTTTAGTTCGACTGCTATGAGTAGAAATTATATCATATTGCATCCAGACAAAGGAAAAGGGAAGGTAAGAGAACAATCATATGAGAACCTAGAAGGAAAATCAGAATTTAACATTCTAATCACCAAATGGGCAATCTTTTATGAATATGCCAAGCATAAAAGGGGCTGGGGTACATTTTTGCTGCACAAAATGTTGTGGACATCAAGAGAAGCTGCAATGAGTTGGACAAGGCTGTAGCTCTTTTTGTCAGCTCTTATGGCTGCACGGACACCAGCTGCTGAGCCATGCTTAAGGACTTCTTGAACCACCTCCATGAATGTTTGAGTGTTGTGCCTGGCGCTGTATGCTAAAGAACAAACAAGGAAATGGAAACTCATGAGAGAGAGAGAGAGAGAGAGAGATGAAACAGACTGTGCAGTAATTTAACGAGATGCTTCAAACCACAGCATGCAAATTCGATGACTAACTAACTAAGTGTGGTGCGTTGACAAAACAGTCAGCAAGCGGCCCTCCATGAAATCAATCAGATTATCATTAACTTCTTTTAGATAAAAATGGAAAAAAAAAATTCGGCTTTCGACTTTTTCATAGAAAAAGCCTCAGACCACACTTATTACAAACTTAAAATCCAAACAAACAAAAAAGAAAACCGAGTTTCAACTTAACAAGATACAAGAAACAGAAATGACCATCCAGCTTCTTAGATAAACCCATGAAGAGCATTCTCAGCCATCCAAGAGTTGCAGTCACTGGAAGCAGCATAACAATTCAAATATAGCTACTTCACAAACCAACAACATACGCAGAAAAACGAGAATCCTGCCCAGGCACCATGATCCGGTAACACCCAGAGACACAAAGAGGCAGTTTCGAACCCACATGGAGCATAGAACAACTGTTCCTTCGTACGCTAGTGCTCCACTGGCCCACAATTCGGACCATATCCTGCCCGATTGGACTGTTTATGCATCGAAAATCCACTCGTCGACCCCGTTGATCCGCAGGCAGTACTACACCTATACAACCATCTACGCAAGGCATCCGATGAGCGGCTAAGGCAAAACGGCAAACACCTTCCGCTCCGCCGAACCAAGACATAAAAATCGAGTTTTTTTGCGTCGTCCAGCTTCAGCCAAAACCCGAAGGCCGCCGAACGAAACTTGCCAGCTCATGAGCTCAAGCGGGCGACGCCGCAGTGTCAAAACGACGAACACCTGGGGCTGAACCGAAAACGAATCGAACAAACAAAGAACGGGAGAGGAGGGAGCGGAGAAGCCGACCTGTGGAGGAGGGGTAGGAGGAGGAGGTGCAGGAGAATTGGCGTCGGAGACAATAGAGGGGGATGAAATAGGAGGAACAGGGGCGGAGGAGAAGGTGGGTGGAAGAGGCGTGGGACGCGCGGTGATTGAATGGCGTCATCAAGCGCGCCAACGCCCCGCGCCCCCACGTCTGCGTCCTCATTTACGGGCAGCTTGCGGCGACGCGCGGTTTCGCGATCGCCGGTCGCTGTTGCCTAGGGCTCGTAAAGATTGCCCCGCTTGTTTTGTTGGTTGGCTGGCCGGAAACGGAACGGGGGACGGGGATGGGGACGCCGGGGCCAGACCGCCATGGGGCGGGAGCCGCGTCGGTCCCTTTTTTTTTTTTTTTTTTTGATCAAACATACCTGTATTAAGAGGTAAGGAAAACATACATAGACAGTACAAATACAGATACGTCAGGGATACAGGGGTGAGCTGTCCCACCGAACTTTGCGGAAAGGGCCTCAACAAAAACAAAAAAAGCAAACAGGTCCTTGGACCCTTTCCGCTTCGAACAACGCCGTCGGACAAAACCGCCGCCGCCGCCGTCGCCCCTGCCACGATCTGACGAAACTCCATCGCACACAGGCTTTAGCGAGCCGCAATAGCTGCCCGACACGAAGGCCAGAGCAATTCCACCGTTGAAGGAGCATCGGCCGGGGACGCGCCCCAAGCTTCGCAGATCTCGAATCGACGCTTGCCGTCGACCGGAGCCGAAGGGAAGTCGAGGTCGATCCGCTCTCCCGCAGTCCACAGCACCCACAGCTTCCTCCGCACCCAAGCAGAAACGCGGCACGAGCACCGCCGCTCCACCACATTGACGAAGCAGCAGCCGCCGTAGACTCCTAGACAGGAGCCGGCGAAGCCGGACTCCACCTCCACAGGCTCGTCGTCGACGTCGGAGTGAAGCGTCGACGAGGCGAGGAAGAGACCGAGAGGACTTATTCCATGGCGCCGCCGTCGCCTCCGCCTCAACGACACCGCCGGGAAACCCAAACCTAGACCTACTAAGACCTAACCTACCAGCCGGCAAGAATCCAGCGGTCTCCGCCACCTCTCGACGCCCGACGGGCCATCGGAGGCGGAGGAGACCACTGGCTCCGCTGGCGGGGACGCGAGGACTCCTTTTCGCCGCTCTCAACTGTAGCAACCGAGAGACTTCGGGAAAGGTTGCCCCATGCCGCGTCTGTCCCTGGTGGCTGATGTGATGGTGGTTCCTGGCTTCCTGCTGTCTTCTGCGGGTTTGCGGCTTCGCTTCGTCCTCTTCCGGTGGTTGTGTTGCCGGGGCGGTACTTCTGAATTGTGGCCGTCTCTTGCATGCAGTCTCTCGAAATTGTCCCTTTTGTAAACAAATTTGATTCATAGTTACAATAAATTTGATTCATAGTTACAATGATAGTGCTCATGATATTTTCTAAAAAAACATCTATTAAGTAAGAGTTGTATATTGGATATCAAAATATTTGATGTTTTCAAATTAGGTTGTGATTGGGGATTTTTTTAGAACGTGTGAAAACACTTTTTTTATTAATAAAAGACACAAAATACAATGACTATAAAACAAAGGGAAACAAAGAGGGTGAGAAAGGAAAAGAAGAAACAATCAACACTACTCCAAAGTAAAAAGAGAAATAACTATAAAACAGAGGAAAACAAAGGAGCTTCTAACTTCTAAGAATATACTTGGCTTTGTTCTTTTCTGTGGAATGGCGCAGTAGCGACATTGATCAGAGAAATAAAGTATTCACAGAATCCCTTGTAGGCTTTGGGATTTGTCGATCGAACGGTTCATAAGCTCGTGACTCCTGTTCTGCGGATATTTCCCATGCCGTGCCCACCGAATGGAACAGAGTCTAAGATACAAAATGCACACAACCAACAACATCCCATTTCTCGTGAGTTTTTGTATTGTGGCACGAAATAATTCAATATCCAGTTTTCATTGGTCTCAAACGGTTGGTATACAAAGGCTAACCAAACATTCTGAATTTTGTATGATCATCCATGCAGACCAAAGAAGTTGGCTGACTGCCTGGCCCTGAGCAATAGAATGTGGCTCTCCCTAGATCCACGAGTTCCTTTTTCTAGATCCACGAGTTGATGGAAGGTAATCCAAGAAAAGATAGATTTCTTCTAGTGCACATAAATGAAATCATTTTTTAGTAAAATTTTCTACTACTCTACAATTCTTTTCTATCTCGGGTCGGAATGTGGGACGGCACCGGAACTAGAAACCTTCTTTTGAAAGCAGAAATCACCGGAGCCCAAAGAGCGAAAAGCCCACGGGCCACGAACCAAATGGCGCTTATCTCCACTGAAACCGAAGACTAGTCACGCACTCACTCACGCCTTTTAAAAACCCGCGAGATTGAGCACGCGGCTTACAAAAGTGAACCTTCCCGCGAATCGAAAAGCAGACAAATTACCTTGCCCCATGTGTCATGACACAGGCTAGCTAACGCACTATATGGGGAAAAAGGGAACTCCACGAGTGACAGGAACAGGACGGACCACACCGCACGATAGGGACCCCGCCGCCTCACCCGCCGAGCCTCCTCCTCACACTGACTGCGCAGGCCCACCGAGTCCTCGTCCCCGTGTCCCACGCGTCCACCGCGCGGGCGGCGCGCTGAACCATTCCGAACCCGTCGAATCGAACGGCGAGCGGCCCAACAACCCCACATCTATGAATTGGAGCCGCAGGATGCGCCCCGGCCGCGTCCTCGCCGTCGGATGGCGCGCCGCGCCGCGGATCCGGCCGTAGAATATGAATTTGATTTCGAAAGCGGAGAGGGGGAGAGAAAGAAAGGCGAGAGAGGGAGAGAAGGAGAGAGAGAAGGGGGGAGTCGAGAGAGAGCAGCAGCGAGAGAGAGAGAGAGAGAGAGGGAAAATCCACTAATCCCCGACCCCCAGCTCTCTCGAAATCCGCCATTACCCTCCGCCGCAAACACGCTCGCGGCGAGCGCCGCCACCCCGCACTCGGCCGCGGGGTCGCCGCCCCTTTCGATCTGGAGCCGGCGGCCGCGATCTCGCCGCGGGTGACCCGCGGCCGCCGCGAATTCGGTCTGCTCTGGCGTTACCGGTGGGCGGGGGCGTTTTGATCCTGTAGCTTCGGGGCTGAGCCGATGGCGGGCAAGGAGCAGGGGGGCGGGGGGCCTCCGCAGAGGCCTCCCCTGCCCGCTGCGTCCACGCAGCCGCCGATTAAGAAGCTGGTGAGGCAGCTCGACTTCAACTCGGCGGCGTTGGCGGGGAACCCCGCCATGGCGGCCGCGGCCGCGGCCGTGTCTAGGGCGCTGCAGCCGAGGCCGCTGCCGGTGGGGTTCCAGCAGCCGCCGCAGCAGCACGTGAGGGCTGCCGTGCCGATGGGGGTGCCGCAGCAGCTGCACCAGCGGCTGCTGCCCATCATGCGCCCGCATCAGCTGGTGGGGCACGTACCGCCGCGGCACGTGGCGCCGGTGGCGGTCCCTGTGCCTCAGCTTCGCGCGGTGCCACCGCAGCCAGTGCCTCGGCCCCCTGTTGCTGTTCCTTTGTAAGTGTCCCCGTTCTGAGATTTATATGTAGTGGCGAAGTTTTGAAATTTCCGCCTCTTTGTTTGGTACGGGGCTCATTTAGCTCGATGGGTGAGTCCATTTTCGTGTTGGTTCATTCATATGCTCAACATCGGAGGGTTTCTGATTTTTTTTTTTTTTGAGCGTCACCATGAGCCAATTTCTAAATTTTTAGTGTGGACCTGTCATTCCTTAGAAATGAAGACACACATCTGCGTTAGATGAGCTTATTGATCTCAAACTAGCATTTCTAGCGAAGATTTGGCACATTCTCCCTGTCGAGGATCTAAATATTTCTGGGTTTTCCATTTGGAGTATCATGCTCCTGCAATGTTCTAATTATGCTTTTGGGGCCTTGTACTGTAGGAAGCCGGAGTCACCAAAACCACGGCCAAGACTCTTTGAAGGGAAAGATAGCACTCCCACGAAGAAGAAGTGCTGCAACTGCAGGAACTCCAGATGTTTGAAGCTGTAAGTTGGATTCTATCCTTAGCTTGAGAAGGATGGAATAGTGCAAATGATGTTTTCTCATAGTGTTCTCCTTTTATTAATATGGATTCTTTGATGTAATGAACATTGTTTTTGGATAGTCAGAAGGCATTATAGACGCAGGTCTGCTTGAGCTATGCCCGTATTACTGAAGTTTCTTCATGATTCAAAATGAACTAAAGTTTACTAAAATGGCACTTGGACTAGAATTAGAAGCTATTTAACTCGCTCAAAGATGAATATCACACACTGCTTATGTTGTTTGGTTATTCATCATGCAGGAACGTACATGTAGGTGTAGGTTGATGAGTAATACTAATAATTATATACAAATAATTTTGGTAATCTTTCCAGCACCCTTTTGGTCCTTCATAACACCTCCAAAAGCCTAAGTTCCGGCTCTCTGCATACATTTCCAAATCTATGCAGTGTGTCATTGTTCTGATCTTCATGTCGAAAGCAGCCCTCCTTCACTGTCAAACTATGAAGAATATACTCTTGTTTTTTGTGTACCGATGCTATCCATATGAATATGTTTTTGGCTTTTTACAGGTACTGTGAATGCTTTGCTTCTGGTGCTCATTGTGATGGATGCAACTGCACCAACTGTTTTAATAATCCTGAGAATGAGGTTGCCAGGCGTGAAGCTATTGAAGCTACATTGGAGCGTAATCCAGATGCATTCAGGCCTAAGATTGGGAGCAGCCCACATGCAAACAGGAATAATGTATGTTCTGTGGCCAAATATTGTTCATATTTGTTATTTATTATTTTTTTGAGTTTCCCTGACTTATAGAAGTGCCCATGCCCATTTTAGAGATCATAGTTTATTCTAGTTAAAAGGAGTTGAATTGAAACACCATTCTAGCTTAAGGAAATAAAACGGAACATTACAAGTCTTGCTAAATTTGTACTAGAAGTTTCCTGACAGAATTTGTCATCTAATGAGTAATGACGCTTTAGCCTTGCTATTTCTCTTAGCCGCGAATATTTTTACGTTAGTGCCGCTAATTTTGTTCTAGGTGACTAGAACCTATGCGTCTCTGTTGTGTTCTTTACTCAATGAATGATACAATAAACCATTAAATCGTTGTTGAATTGTTGATTAGAGCCATGAGCCACGGGTTTTGAATGAATATGAATGTTGATCTGAGCCATGAACATGTTGATTAACTGAATGACTGCGAAGCATCGGACCATGAGACATGATCTCTTAGAGCCCTGGACATGTATTTGAGTATTTGTGTTCATTGAATTTCCTTACTTCCATGTTTCTATGCATATAATCGTAATTTTCTTTCTTTTTTACAAAACTGGCAAATGAAATAACTTTGGTTATATTCTGCTATAGTTTTTTTATATCTTCTAGTGGAAGCAGCTTCTAAATGGCTTAGCCCACTATTAAACCTTGATCATGCCTCTTAGGAAACGTGTATCAATTTAGATTTTTGTGTTTGGCATTTTGAATATCCAAATTTTAATCCTTAGTTAAAATCAACATACCATATTCAACCCTTCTGAGATGGAAACTTGCCCTTGTTGAACCTTAATCAAGCTATTGTTTCCTTTTTTAAACTATCTCATCATTGAGAAGCTTCCTGTCAGAAACATGTCCTAACATAGTAGGAAAAAAGACAGTTGTTGAGAAGTCCAATATTCAGTCTTCCATGCAAACTGTTTGCCACCCCTGCCCCTGTGCATGTTATCTTTACTTCCATTATATTACGTAGTGCTACCTCCTGCCCAAAAGAAAAATTCTGTTCTAGAATACATGCAGTCAAACTTTCATAAATTTGACCATTATACATAAAATATTCTTATATTTGTTAAAAACAATGTTGATATATTCACTAGCAAAAGTACTTAAATGTTATTACAATGTTATTGTTTTTTTTATAGCATATGCTTACAAAAATTTATAGTAAATTGAAATGGTGCACCAGAGACTATTGGTACTCTAATTCTCTAAATAACAAGAAATTAAATTGCATGTAGTGTTTTTACTTGAAAATGAATAATATTTTCAATAATAAGCCCACATGCATATTTTCAACTGAGAATTGAAGAGATTAATAAATCAAATATGTTATTTCATTAACCTTAGACCCTAACCCTATTCAAAAATGTATTAATACAAATTATTGTTTTTTTTCATTTAGGCCATGTTAATTGCGCAGCCCATGACATTGTATCACTAATCCTAGTCCTTGAAATTGCCAGGAGGTGTCTAGTGATCTCCCTTTAGTAGGGAAGCATAATAAAGGGTGCCATTGCAAGAAGTCCGGATGCCTCAAGAAGTATTGTGAATGCTTTCAAGCGAATATACTATGCTCTGAAAATTGCAAGTGTATGGATTGCAAGAATTTTGAAGGAAGCGAAGAAAGAAGAGCTCTTTTCCAAGGGGATCACAAAAACACCATTAATATGCAGCAGGTGACAAATGCAGCAGTAAATGGTGCTATTGGAGCTGCAGGATTCCCTTCTCCTTCCACAACAAGGAAGAGAAAACATATTGATCCTTCACTTGACCATTCAAATAAGGAACATGTAGTGCACAGGAATGGTCACCTACCTCAGGTAATGGCCATCTCTGAGACTTCATGCACTGTTTTTTCCTCTCGTTTCTTTATCTGGGCATAGCTTTGTGTTCTTGTGTTACTGTTTTAGACGCAAGCGAAGCACTCTGTTCCATTCCATCAGTAGTAGTGAATTTTTGCATACCACGAAGTGAATTGATGAATAATGTTTCTTAATACTAACCATCAACATATATTCGTGCAGCACTTTTCTTTTAATGTGACAAAGCAGTGTGCCAGTGTTAGCTCCTTATATTCTTCTCCCAGTAGATAGATGCATTTTATGAAAAATAGTTTTTAAATTTTTTGAGGGAGCATATCAAATTATCTACTCCCTCCATTCCAAATTGTAGGTCGTTTTAGTTTTGGCCTAAGTCAATATTTCTAATTTTGAGCAAGTTTATAGAACAATGCACCAACTTCTGCAACATCAAATTAGTTTCTTTTAGGGTTTATGGTGTTCTTGCCCTCCCCGTGAACTGCAATGGTGATTTTGCCCCCATTTTTCTAACTTTATGATTTTGCCTTTTACTTTTGACAGGTCAACGTGATTTTGCCCTTGGTCTTTGTGTTTTTACCCTTGCTTTTTCCGTTGACTAGGGGCAAAATCGCATTGACTTGTGAATAGTCAAGGGTAAAATCACAAAGTTGGAAAAATGAGGGCAAAATCACAATTACACTTCAAAGTAGGGGTATGAACAGCAAAGCCCTTTTTAGTTTTGTCCTAAGGCAAACTTATAAAATGACCTATAATTTGGAATGGAAGGGGTAGAACAGAACGACAAATTTAAATTGACTTCTACCAAGGAGGTAAGATAAAGCTACTTAGACCAGCAGTTATTATGAGACTGATGAAACTAGTTGTGTGCACTCGTATATTAATCAGCATGTTTGTCAGAAGTATGCAGTACCTGATGGTTCAATTCCGATAAGCCAGTCTGTGCATCCTCCCACTCTGGGGCCCTTTAAAGTTACTTACAGGTAACTAACTGTAAGCTATGAACTATACAATATTTTCATAGAATGCCTGTAGTACCTGTTCTCATTGATGGTTTTGTGCCATCCCACTTCAGGCCCCTTTTAGCAGACATTGTCCAAACAGAGGACATAAAGGAGCTATGTAAGCTTTTAGTGGTGGTATCAGGAGAGGCTGCAAAGGCATATGATGGTATTGCTCTTGTCATTAAGTTGGTCTACCTTTTGTGACTTTGAAACTTGAAGTGCTATTATGCTCTATATCATGAGTTATCTTGGTGATATTCAGTGAAGCAATCCACATGGATCAGCACCTGTTTATTTCGATATTAACATTTCCTGGTTACATGCTAGTTGTTCGATTCTATCTATTTTTTTGGCCTGTGTGTATGATTTCTTCATCCTGGAATTTGAATGCTGAAGTGCTTTATCAAAATTTCTTCTGAAGACAACCAGAAGATAATATATAGGGAGCAGAAGTATTAATATTTCGTCTCTCCACACAGAAATGAAGTACTACCTCGCGATGTTTTCAAGTCATCTAGTCGAACCTAATCGCCTAGTGACTGACCACGCGGCTAATCGTGATTAGTCGACGACCAGGTCGATCTAATCGATCCTGGTTCGATATAATCGATCCTGGTCGAATCTGGTCGTTCATTAGTCGTCCATATGTTTCAGGACACACACATATATACGGTCATACACACACACACACACACACACAATGTAGTATAGATCAAGCATCAAGGGCCCTATCGTGTTTTTGGCTTCTGGACATCTCTCTTTGCAACCCTATCGGGCCCAATTGCTAGCCCAATTGAGTCTTGATGCCCAAGTGCCCAACTCAAAGTCTAACCTGGTCGCCCAATTTGTCTTGGTTGACCGACTAATCGTGATTAGTTGACGACTAATCAGACGACCAGAAACCTAGTCGCTCTGGTTGAGTCGACAGTCCTGGTCGAGCGCAGAGGACCGACTTGACCAATTAATCGGACGACTCGAAAACACTAGTACCTCTGGTTTTGAATGTTTGCACATGCTAGCTCATTTTAGAGCTAAAGAGCGACAAACAAAAGGAACTGGAGGGATACCGCTAACAAGTTCTATAAGTTACTAAGCACCACATATCGTGGTCAATATTACCATTTGTCTATTCCTTCTTTTTTATGATATTTTTTATGAAAGTTTGTCTATTCCCTGTTGAAACTGCGCAAGAATTGACAAGTAGTGACAGCTATAATGCTATTTCATATTTCTCAAATCATCTACAAGCGTTTTCACTGCATAATCACACTTTTGTCCTTCAGTGTGTTATATTTTGTTATATTTGTCCATCCAAATACGGACACGTTATGTGTAGCACTACTTCATTCCCCACTGAGAACCTGTGAGCATGCACTCCTTTATGTTAATAGAATGTTACCAAGAAGGCAAGAACAGCATAGGGAGTGTTTTCCATAGTCCGAAAAATGGGCTTTTTTTATAGTTATGTGCTGCTCATTATATTTTTTATTAAAAAACAGGCAGAAAAACTCAGGAAGAGAGGTCTGCAGAGAAGGAAGATGGAGAGGGAGGACAGAAGGAAGATGGCAAGGCAGGTTCCCTAGCACCGACAAACCATGATAGAGGAGATAATCAAGATCCAGATCAAAATACATCACTTGATGACCATTCAAGCAGAGGAGCTCATACAGGCAAAGCTCCTCTAGAAGAATCTAGACCTAATGGCGCAGATGACCAGAAGTCCACTAGACCTATGTCTCCTGGAACACTAGCACTGATGTGTGACGAACAAGATACAATGTTTACAACTGCTCAAAATGCTGTTGCTCAGCAGACAGTAACTGTCAATCAAAACAAACCTAAACTGTTTGCAGAACAAGAGAGAGCTGTGCTGACAGAATTCCGTGATTGCCTCCGTAAGCTTGTGACATACGGAAGAATGAAAGGTACACCAAATGTTCCTATTCACCATGCCCACTGCTGACAGAAAATCCTTACATCTGACCTCATCTTGTTACTTTAGGTCATAGTAGTATCTGCCGGTATTTATTGATTTGGATCTATCTGACTGAATGGGTTTACATGGTCTTGTTTTGTCTGACTTAAGAATTGGACTAGGTGACTTGCTATCTGATTTATACAAGTGTTTTCCTCTGTGTTATCTGAGAACTGCGAATCCATTAGTAAACCTAGGAAGCCTAGACTGTATATTGTGCCAGATGTACCTTTTTCTGTTCGCTTTGTAAGAGTAGAATGAGATTAATCCTGATTATTCTCCCCTGCAGAGGAAAGGTACTCCATGGCCATCAAATCTGAAACATCTGGCCATCCTGGACAGGTAAATGGTGTTTCTCAAGTACCGTATTCAAAAGTAGATGTACCTGCTGTTGTAAAAACATACGCACAGAGTTCCAGCAGTCATCCCGTTGCTGGACCTGTTACTGGCCATTTGGACAAAAACTGATGCCTCATAGGTGTGCCAGGTTTGTATTTGGGGTGTAGCGATGATCAACGGAATCATGTTTGCACCCTCTTAACATGCTGATCAGATACATGTATCAATCTTGATCGATAAATTAGATTTTAGCAAATTCCAATTTATTCTCATTGGTCAGAAATAAGTGTAATGCTGGAATCTGGATAGTTAGTTTAGTCATAAATGCATTTAAGTATTTAACCTTGTCGTATTATCTACTTTTCTATTTCCCTCTTGAAATCTCATCAATTGACATCCACCTGGATTGGTGCTTATTTCAAAATGAAAGGGTAACACGCCCGAATGTCATTTGAGGCAATGATGTTATCTTGAATTCACATGATTTCTATATACAACCGAGAACCGACAGGGTCCTACATCTACTCCATGGTTGTACAGCTTGCGGCAGCCAAAGTTCATGTGATATTTTTGTTGCTAACCCACCAGACAATTATACCAGCCTCCATATCCCCTGCTGGCAATTACTGAGGTGCTGTTTGGTTCGGCCTTTTTTGTCCCGCAACAGTTCACGGCGTAATTGGATCGTGTTGCTTCACGTTTAGTTTGGACGGCTCGTAACCGGTTGCAGTGGGAGTGGACGCCGGCCCATACACTCTCGTTACCCCTCCCGTGGCGGCGCTATCAGATCCCGCATCGCAGTAGCTCGCGAATCGTCGCCCTCCCTCCGTTCCTCTCACAGCGCAACCCGAAGCTCCTCTGCACCGCCCGCCCAAGAACGCCACCGCTGACCCCGCGCCCTCCGGCAAGCGCCGGTTCTTGTTCCCTGCGCCGTCGGAGCAGCAGCACCACCACCCGCAGCGAGATCCGTCGCCCTTCGTCAAGGCCGCCGTGCGGGCATCATCTCCACTAGTCGTCAGGCTCGCGTTGTGCATGTCCTCGCCCGCGGTCAGGGGCACGGCTAGGGCGACATCGCCGGCGTGTCGTGGCCAAGGAGGAGAACCCCAGGTCCGCGAGGGAGCCGACCATTGTCGCCCGTCAAGAGGTACCGGTAGCCTTCGCCTGCACGGAAGGGAGGAGGGGGTTGGTGTCGCCGGCCATCAACGGGCATCCCTATGCCCTAACTCAAGGCGGCTGTCCGGGGAAGGGATCGGCAAGAAGAAGGTAGGGTTGCTGCCTCGTGTGGGGTGTTCCTCTGCTTTACATTACCGGAGTTACCGGAGTCCAAACAAACAATCATCGCTTTTCTTCTCCCTGCGACCATTCGCGCCGGGATCTAATCCCATTTACATTGCCGTTTACATATCTGAACCAAACAGCACCTGAATCTTGGGCATGTTTTCTTGTCACACCGTTTCCATGGATTTCAGATGGAAATATCCAATCCATCCTTGAACATGGAATTGGATACCTGAAGCATTCGATTCATGAAGAATCCGGGTCTGTTCTTATTAGGCTCATACAGCAAGAGGTCCTAGTCAAGTTTTGCTGCTAGAACGGCTTTGATCCTACTAGCCTGTACAAAGTGAAAAAAAAATGGTAACGCTCATTGCTCACATTATATGCGCACAGTTATTAAACATTACATTCAAGCATGCCTGAAGTGAACCGATGATAGAATGCTTGCTGTCTACTGTTGCCTGCAAAGGTTACTGCCCCAGGATTTGAGATACTGAGCTTTTGATGTTCTTCAGAAAATTTTCCCTGCAGATGATATTAACTAATAAATCCAAAAGGCACAACTGTGGCTGCGATCGACCGAACTACAGCAATATTTGAATTTGTAGAGCTGACCAAGAACTACTCCCTTAGTTTTTGTACGTTTGAGCTTTTGTACGTTTGAGCTAATGTGTTTCACAATGTTTGTCTATTGAGGAAATGAAGAGTGTAGCTACTGCAATATTTGCACTGGAAACTCTAATTGAATGCTTTGAAATAAGAGAAGTACCACCTCCGTTCTCGAATGCTCGTTGTTGGTTTGTTCAATTTTTGAACTAAAAGCGTTAAAAAAAAGCCCAGAGGGATTAGTATCCAGGTTGTTAGGAATTGGGATCCTGATCTATATCCTATTGTATGATACTACGATCCCACAGGCTATATGGCCGAAACAATACTGATTCCACATTTTCATTTATTATATCTTGATCTTATATAATTGTTCAACCGATCTGCATGAAATTTTACAATCTATCACGATCATATGATTACACAACAATAGATATAAATATCATAGAAATAATTTGCTTGTAATATAATATTGTTTAATTTTAAGATACATTGGGAATAATGTTAATAAAATCCAGTTAAAATTATAAGAGTCAATTAATTATTAATAAAAACAAATACTATAGGCTTCGATTTTTATAGCATATTACAAATCTTGTACTAAAATATAATTTTTAGAAATTGTTAGTATCACAATACTATGATGGAATTCTAAGATACGATAGGAAAAACGGTTCTAGGTAGTATACTAATCCTATGTGGTTATGAATAAACGTTTCACACTGATTTTTTTAAAAAAACTAAATACTTTATTTAGTGTCATGTGCTACAGAAAAAACATAATAAAACAGATGGAGTAGTTATTACCTCTTTGATTTGAAGAGAAGATTGTTGTAGATGAAAAACTGAAAATGTCAACGAGTTGAGAATTAGGGTTCACAAAAAGTTGTGATGATATAAAAATATTCCAAAAAATAGGAGAGGGGTTAGAATGAGCCCTAAGGACTATTTTGGCAACCTCATTTCTCATGGAGGAATGAAGTGGATTGAGAAAAAATAATAATTTATTTTCTCCACAATTCCACCTCAATCCCCTCCAAACCCCATGAGAAATGAGGTTGCCAAACTGGCTCTAAAGGTGGGACAAACTTACCCATGTAACTAAGATCCCGACTAATTCAAAGAGGAGTGGAAAAACCGGGAGCTTATCGATGATCTGGAAGTTCGATGAAAACATGAACTAGATAAATCTTGTTTGGCTTGTGGCAAAACGCTGTTCCGTTAAGAAGTGAAGAGAGCTGAAAGCTGTGACTTGTCATTTGGAATGTACCTCGATGAGATTGACTGAAGCCCATAATGCAGCTATTGCTGCAAAGCCTATACCAGCTAGAGCAAAGATGTCTTCTGCGGTGCTGAACTGTACTCGTTTTTTATGGAGAAAATATCGAGACAAGTTTAGTTAGTTCTTCATTCATATATAAGCGCTCGTGAAAGTACGAAATGTCAGCAAACAAAGCATAACTCTAATATAATAAAGTAGTTGGATCGATGCAAATTGAGGCTGGTTAGGTTACTTGTGGTTGACATGTTCACTCTGAGTATTCAATTTGACACGGTGCTCGTATTTTTCTAGGTTAATCTAGAATTTAACTATTGTTCTTTAGTGGTAGGAAATGTTCTTGTTGACAACGGGCGCCTTGTGGATTTCGTCAAGGTTTGAGATACATTAGTTTAACATCTCAGAGGTGCTCATATGGGGTAAATTGTGCGTGAGTCTCTCAAAGGTGTTCATATGAATAAGTTATGTGTATATATTCATAGGAGTGAGTGCACATATGTGTTTACGAGCATTTGCATTGTACTGTGTAACTTCTAGAAAAAGTTCCTCAAGACCTAGCTACGTTCCAGCTAGTAGCTATTGAAAGCATTTAGGGGCCTAATTCAGTTTAATTCAGTTTAGTGATCAATGACAACATGATCATTAGGAGAAACTTGTGTTTTGCAGCAACAATCTAAGCTTGAGTCATAATGATGGATATTCATGATATTGCCGTCCCTTATAATTGTTTTGATGGCTATGTTGCAAATGATAAGCATGATGGTCAAGTACGAGTTAATTTTAAATATTGTTTGATATTAATACGTTAATATTTAGAGTAGTTTAAGCCTTTTTTTCTTTAGCTGTGCTATTAAGGACAAGGATGGGTGACTTGACCTTGTGCGACTGTGTGGCACACATTTGTAAACTCTAGGGCTATGTAGCTCAGAAGAAGTCTAGAGATGCAAAGAACCGAATCCCAAACACAAAGTGCTATATTTACACCTCATTTGTGTGAGTCTCTTGGTATCAGGGTAGACTTAATTATTTGAGGTCAAAAGGTTGGACAGGAGATATTTGGGTTTCTTAGTTGAAGATCAAGAACTCCATTAGCTTGTGGAGGTTAGAAAACTAGAAAGTGTACATCCATCATATGGTCATATTGGGTCAAGGTGAGATTTCTTTCTCCTTCTCTTGGTGGTCGACATTTTCTAGATGGCTTAGTGGTGTTTGATTCTTGTGATCTTCATTCATTCGGAGGAGTTTGTATGAGGCCCTCGGTTTGGAATTCACATATCCTGATTGGAGAACGAACTATGAATTGTTAGCACTTAGTTGTTGCGCGGATCAAGGGGGAGTAACACACTTGCCGTTGCGCTGGTGATCCAGCAATGACTAGTGAAGAGTGCTAAATCTTATTTATCTCATGCAACAATTGAACCACTCCAAGCATTTTTTTTTCTTTACATTTCGTATTTATATTTGTGTGCTTTAGCATTTCTAGAGTAGAATGTGTGCTAGTTGATAGGGTTGGAACTTGGAACATATGATACAGAACCTCTGTGCTATATTAGCTTAAGAAACACTCTAATAGACACATGGGTGGATTTGGGCAATTGATAGGCTTTTGTTGTGGTTATGGCAGTCCAAACTTGAGAAAATGCCAAATTTTGCTTAGCAAACAAGCATCACAGTTTACTGTTAAGATCAGGAGGCAGGTCGCAGCACATTCAGCTTAAGATATTGAAAGCGTGGTAATTACGAGACAGTCACATAGGGGAAGGACAAGAAACTCACAGAACTCGTGACGTATTTCGCTATGCTCCCGGACGATTCCGGATCGTCCCCCGCGACCTTGGCAACAACGACACTGCGGCTCCTCAGCTTACCTGCAGCAGCACGCACGCACGCATTGCAGAGCACACGATGCGTGTAAACTCAGCATCACGCGTCTAAGCGGAGAAACCAGAAGAGGGGAAAAAATGCAGCAGGGCATTTGTTCTGCCACACGGATGCATTTTTTTTTTACCTGAAAGTCTGGGAGATGGCAGCCGTGGGGGGCGGCCGCCGGAGAGGCTCCTCTTGCCGGACGGCGCGAGAGGAGCTACTGCAGGCTGGGCAACGGCGAGGGCACAAGCCATCATGGCTTCCAACCCGTGGGAATTGTTGCGGGAGCAGCAGCAGATCGAGATGGGATTGAGAGGCACACGAGGCGATGGGCGATGCGTGTATGGAAGTTGGAAGAACAAGAACAGAAGGACAGCTCCTTGCCGCGGCGCACCGGATGTGATGCGAACCGGAGCTCTCTGGTCCACTAACGCAACATCGGGTGTCTGGTTTGCAGATTGCCCCCTGCCCTCTGCAGGTATTTTGACGCGACGCCTCTCCAGATGGGATGGGAATGGGAATTGGAATTGGAATGGGGCTGAGGCGTGAACAGTGGCGAGGCGACAAATGAGCTTTACGGGCTCCGGTCGGTGATGGAGATCGAGCCACTAAACAAACACCAGATTCCTTAATCAGGATGACGAAGACGTACGCCTGGAACCAAACAAAACCGCAGGCACAACAATCCAACCGGCAAGCAGCAGCCTCTCAAGTACCACCGCGCGCCCGCGCCCGTGACGAGCACTGCGCGCGGGGCCGCGCCGCCCAAGCGTCCGATCCTCTCGGTCCTCGGAGCGGTGCGCGCCGGCGCCCCCACGACCGAGGAGTCCCGTCGTGTTCGCGCGTGGCTCCCTTTCCCTCCCTCGCTCTCTCCCCAAACCCCGTTCTTTTCTTTTTGCCACGCTCCCGTCGTCACTGCGGGGAGCCGCCGCCCCGCGCCAAGCGAGATCACGCGGCCGCCTGGGCGCCTTGTCCCCTTGCCCTCGGTTCATTTGTCCCCGAACGCTCACTTCGCGCTCGTCTGCGCGTGCCATCTCTGCGCTAGCACGCACTGTAATAAGCCGAGGCAGAGGGAGCGACACTTCGCTACCTGCGGCCCTTCTGCTACAGTTCCCTCGCCCTTGTCTCCTCGTCTCGGCCGTTTCTTGGCGCCGCCGCCAGCGAGGAGTGCGTGATGGACGCGGAGGCCGGCAAGGCGGGAATGCGGCCGCCGGGGGCGGCGTCGACGAGCGGCGCGGCGGTGCCGTTCGGCAGGTCGTCGTCGCGGCTCGGCGTGCCCGGCGCCGAGAGCTTCGACGGCGCGCTCAAGGTGCGTTGAGTGTGTTCGACAGTTTTGCTCGGTCTGATCGTGTCGTGACGCGTCGCGTCCTTGTGATTAAAAAGCTTACGGGTTGGAGCGTCCCGCCGTCTTTTGGGCCGTGCGGCCGTGCCCTCGCAGGAGCTCAAGGATCTGCGGTCCCAGCTGCACGAGGCCGCGGACTGCTGCGAGAAGGCGTTCCTCAACACCGAGAGGAAGAAGCTGTAATCCCCCTTTTATTCTGCTACTCTTTACTCTCTCTCTCTCTCTCTCTCTCTCTCTCTCTCTCTCTCTCTCTCTCTCGCATTGTAATTTTTACTCCGGAACGAGTTGACATGTGTGTGCTTTGCTTTGATGCATGCGAAGGATTCTGGAGGGTACAAAGAGTTACATCTGTGATGCGGTTGTAACTGTGATCGATCACTTGGGGACTGTCTCGTCCAAGCTTGAACACAAGATGCAGGAGAAGACTGACGTCGCACAGACAGAACGAAAGATCAACTTCTTGAAACAGGTGTTGGAATTATTAGCATTCTTAATTTCTTGCTATATAGAATACTCAATAAAAGACTAGTCTCCAATGTCGAGCGGTTCTATGATAGCAATGCAGTAAATGAAAAGTACTCGCTACTTCCATTGATCGAGCTTTAGCACAGGGACTTAGCTTCTTATCTGTTACAGTTTTAAGATGGCAAAATCAAAATCTACATTCTGCATCATGGTTCTCTCGTTTGAAAACCAAAAAAGAGATATTATGACTGCCAATGAACAAATACCAAATGGCACCATCATGGATGATGATTTTTTTTTTTTTCTATGGTTTCTTCATGGTGCCAGAGGCTTTTGACATGTGAACAGTATGCACTTTCCCTGAAACTTTTGACTGTACGAGGGGACCCAGATGCAATTCAATATCATCGGCGCTACATCTCACACTGTAAAGTTTCTTCATTTCTTCTTGCACACTATTTATATCTCAGTTCTTACTAGTGAATTATTACGAGAATTACTCTATGATAGCAACTGTAGTATTAAAAACCTGCCTTGAAAAGGTAAATAGAGTTGCATGTAGTACATATTCATGCCAAAAGATGAAGGGTTCGAGCAATATTCTATATACAATTTATCATCAAATTGTTTAGTCCTATGATCAGATATGATTACTGGCTGGATACCGACAGTTACATGGACCATGTTTGGTTATAGCACTGAATAGATTATTTGCATCAGTATACGTTAAATATATACTTCAGAAGCTTTATTACTAAGTACCAAATAAGGATTGCATAAGATTGTTTTTGAACACTACATTTGTTGAACCTTTTTTTCTCAATTATGTCAAATTTAATTGCTTTTGTGCATAGCTTCAGTTGGGGTATTATTGAGAAATTACTGGTGTGCTTTTCAACAGCCATTCAAAGGACAAAAGAGGAAAATGGCGCTGGTCTTAGGTTTGTTCTCATTATTTGTTAATAATATTTTCTATTTTTTGTTTCCCTATGCTCTGCATCATTTAGTAATACTTCCAATATTTTATTTGCAGTATAAATGATCAGGAACTTCCGCAAATTACTCTGAAGCCATATGAAGGCCAACCAGCCATTGGTAATACTAACCTGTACTTTATTTTGGTCGTGCTTATATATAAAAAAGTTCTTAATACACTTAACATTAGCTTAATTGGGCTGATGCTCTAAATGATCCATGAATTTTGTTGGGATAAGTTGATCCCTTAAGTTTGTATAATTCTATTCATACGAGGAATGAAGTAATGAATCAATCCTTTCCATTCCTCAAAGCCACACAGGAATATGAAGTTAGAGAGACCGTGGGAAAGTGATAGGTCATTTTATTCCTCAAACCAATCACCTCATTAACGCACTGACTAAGCAAAACTCTTACAGTGTTACCTGAATTGTTACTCTGCCGTAAGGGTATGACCATAAACACATCAACAGATGGGATTATACTATATTTGGATATTTATTTTCAATTGCAGGCATTTATCTTCCTTCAAATTTCCCTAAATAGTGTAGATATGGATTAGATTTTTTTTTTTGTAGAAGTTGATAATAATAGAAAAACAGAATGCGATGATATTAGTTGCTCCTACTTGTTATCATTCCCATCTGGAGCTCTATTGACATATAAAATTTCTTACTAGGGAATGAACACACGGTGGCACCTGCAGACCCTGACGATAGCCCAAGGACTATAAGGAGGTCATTTTCGCCTAGAGCAGAGGTATAGTTTACTTCTATATACAGAAAGCTACTGTTTTACAAGTGAAATAATCTCTCAAATATTCTATCTAGAAACTACAATCTGTATATACCGTCCAATTGATCCAATGCTATTGATACTGTGCAAAGATTTTTGTGATGGTTTGTGTTGATCAAAAGAAGTTTTTTTTCTCTTTGGAACTTTTTGGCAGGATGTTCACGTTATTCTGGGTGACCACAAGAAGAAGGCCAATCATGGGAGTAACATCCTGTCATTTCTGAAGAAAACTAGGCGACAAGCATAAGAATCAAAATAGGCATACGGGATAGCGTAGTAGTACCTTTTCCTCTTCTTTTTGGATAGTGTAGTACTACTGGTCGGTCCTACCGGCCATGCAACGCTTTCATATGCATCATGGGCAGTACTGGAAGCATTTGTTCATTCTTGTCACTAGGTCCTAATAATTCGGTGAACCTTTTATCGTTTTCCCTTCATATAAACTAGCAAATTGGCCCACGCAAATAGCGCGGGTAGCTACATTTTCAATATATTATTTGTGTCTAATGTGATTGTTTTTTCAGCATTATGATTGTAATGTTTTATTGCTTCTAAGGAATACATATTTTTTTCTTGGAATTTTCTATTTTATTGTATTACTTTTATAACATGTTTCCATTAGTTAACATATTGTGGGTATGAAGTTATATTACCTTTTAAAAAAAACATGTTAGTTTGTTTATCTTTAAGTATCCTAAGAAACATTTAATAAAAGTTATCCACAATGTTCTAAATCATTACCATAGCTTTTTCCCTGATATCCATATTTCTTTAATTAATTCCTTATGTTGTACTTTTTATCAATGTAATGTTTATTTACATCTAGTTTTGAATTTACACTTAAGTACCTTTTTAAAAAATAAAAGCTAAAATACAAAAGTTATGCAATGCTTATAGTTTACATTATCTCATTAGGATTTCATGAATATTTTTTCCATTTACTTGAAGAAAAGATAGCTCTAATTTTTACAAAGAAACATATGTTGTCATGGCTTAGATATTGTTTTTTTTTCTCTTGTTGGAGGCAAGTGAGAGCAGCTCATAGTAATTTAGGATAAAGTTATGAATTTGTTGGTTCATAAATTAGTCAGTGACTTGTGCGGATAGTGAGAATGCTGATCTCCATCATGGGGAGGGCATCTACTGCTTAATAGTTGGACAATGACAGATACAAAATCAATTGATATTGAGACGGTTCTTTCTGGCGGCTTCACTCCCCCCTAGTGCAAGTCTACCGACACACACGTAGCCCACTGCTGTTCAATTTCAACGTTCCTAAAGCACTGTAGATTTATGTTGCAGGAGCCAACTCACTCGATCAAAAATATCGTTTCTCTTTTGTTTTCCTCATTGTCCATTTCTTTCCTTATGCCATATTTTTTCCTTTAATTGTAGGTAAATATTAACTTTGTTTTTTGAGTCGTGTTTTTGGGCCATATATAGAAAAATAAACAAAAAAATATATTTTTGTTTATATATCATATAAGTCCTTTTTATATTTAAAATTTATAAGAAACAAAGTTTTCTTGCTATAACTTGGGTAACTATATTGTAGACATATTTTCTTTTCTTTTCACTGATTAACATGGTAAATTTGTTTATTGACACAAAGAATACTACATTTCATAATCAACAATGGAGATTTATCTCTCTCCTTTTTTTGAAAAAATTTTCATATTTATTATTTCAATATTTTTTTACACAACACTTTGCAGTATTTGCCTGTTTCAAATCTAACTAAATATCGATGACTTGACAAATTCTTGACATAAGTTTACAAATATTTAGTATATATGAACACTACGGAATTTGCACTTGTTGGGTGTACAACGTAACCTCAACTCTCACTTTGACAAACAAACCTAAGATATTGTCAAGTCTAGATCGATGGTGCTTCCAAACTTCAAAATACGTTCGTCGCAAATTAGCCCACCGGTGAAGTCTACCACAACATCCAATGTATAGATAGTAAAATTATTTTTTTGCTATTTATATTTGATACGAAATATTGGGATTAATTAAACTGTTAGATAGTGAAGGCAACCAACGATGATCTTTCTCTTTTTTAGTTAGTATTATTTGATATTGAATCATTGATTTAAAATAGATGGTTAGATGTTTATAAAATATAATGGTGTATATTTGGTGGTGAGCTTTCTCTTTTTTTATCTCTGCTTGACAGTGTGAATTTACGAAGAAATCTTTTGAGAAATATATACTCGCAATCGATATTAGCATGCCGTGTTTCTGTACTTTGACCTAGATGCATGTATATCTTTGTGTGGCGTGAAGACCAAAAGTAGATGATGATGCATGATATTCGCCTTTGTGTGGCGTGGAGACAGAAATTAAATGGTGAGGCGTTAGAAGTAGAGTAGGATTTGATCGGCTGAATCTTTTTTTTTTTACCTTATTACTGGTTTCGGTTTTGGAAGCATTTGATGGACGGATACGTTTGGGACTTTAGTCCTGAGACTTAGAAAGTTTCGCTTTCCAATTAAGATATCTCACGTGGAGTTGGTATGTATTTTTTCCTCTTACAATTATATATTATATATTTAATATATGAATCAATACAGACCGATAGATCTTCATAAAATCTAATGATGGAGAGTTTTTTTTTTCTCTGATTAACGTTAGAATTTTTTGGCCCTCTCGGTGAACTTTTAAAATTCGGTCTCAGTCAACTGAAATTTTTGAAACAATATAACGTGAAATTTATTTGGGAGCCCAGAGTGCAGAGCCGCCCACGCGAAAACGGATGCCCAAATCGCATACGGACTCCGTTTTTGACCTTCTATGTATCAATGGAAAGCTAAAATAACAACATTTTCAACCCAATTGACACCACTCTAAAATTTCGCTTGCAATTAACGAAAATCATCAAAACAATATGGCCTACAATTTATTCAGAAACCCGATTCAGACGGCAGGAGCAGCCTACGTGAAAACGGATACACATGTCATATATGGACTCCGTTTTCGATGTTCTATGTATTGCGGAAAAACAAAAAATAATATTTGTTACCAAACTGACACCAACTAAATTTCGGTCACATGCAAGAAAAAATTTGAAACAATACGATATGGAATTTATTTGCAAAGTTATTCTTATATGTATTGACCTAGAGGTGCTTAAGACTCTTTTTCTCCCGTTGCAACGTACGGGCAGTTTGCTAAGAATGCATATAGGAAGGGAAAAGGAATCTATTTATATTGAAAAGAAGAATATATATTCCATATACCTCTAGGTCTCCTTATCCAATGGGACTCGTGAGTTTGCCTTAGAAATTAGAATATCGCATGATTACTAAAGTAGGGAATTCCGAATATACAATTTTATATAAAATCTTTAGATTTAGATTTATGTAGACCATTAGATCTTCATAAAATCAAACGGTGTAGGTCTTTTTTTTCCGACTAATGTGAGGATTTATAGGCCTTGTCAGCGAACCTGGTGGCTTCTTTTAACATTCATGTTACATGTTGTAAAATCCAATGGTGTGAATTTTTAATTTCTTTCATCTTTCATCCTTTTTTCTTAGTATCATTTGTGACAAAATATTTGCTTAGGTGTTTATAAAATCCAATGGTGTAGATTTTTTATTATATAATTAATGTGATGATTCCTAGACCATATAAGCGAACATGGTAGTTTATTTTAACAATTCCTTAATATGATAATATATATTGAGGTATTTTTCTCCTTTTGTTTTTGCAAAATCTAGATTCTTATTAGATTATGTTTATTATGAAATTCTTAGATTTATTTAGACCATTTGAAACCATAACGATATAGATTTGCTTTTCATTTAATATAGAATATTATATGTTCATAAAAACCATTGATCTATAATTTTTTGATTAAGGTGGCAATTTATAAACATTGTAAGTGGATTTGGTGGCTTATTTTAATACTATATAATGAAACTATAGTAATTGAATCTAAAGTGTTGGATGATATAAGGAATATATATTTTATTATTTTTTTAATTTAATGTAGATAGTTAGAAATTTATAAAATCTAATGTCGGGGGTATGGTTTTACGAAGGTGGTGATTTTACCTCTTAACTGGCTCGGAACCTCGGATGTGCTTATAAGATAGAGTGTGCGTGTGTATATTCATCGGCATGAACATACTGTTTATTAGTATCTAGGTTTGTACTGTGCAATTCTTTTTTTTTCCTAGGTGGTCACTAATGGCTACACGTCGAATCATCAGTTCAATTATACACAGTATTATGGACTCTTTATTTATTTTGAGTCGTTATAATTTAATGTAGATAGTTAGAAATTTATAAAATCTAATGTCGGGGGTACGGTTTTACGAAGGTGGTGATTTTACCTCTTCACTGGCTCAGAACCTCAGATGTGCTTATAAGATAGAATGTGCGTGTATATATTCATCGGCATGAACGTACTATTTATTAGTGTCTATGTTTGTACTGTGCTTTTTTTTCCTAGGTGGCCACTAATGGCTACACGTCGAATCATCAGTTCAATTATATACAGTATTATGGACTCTTTATTTATTTTGAGTCGGAACGTGGCATAACTCTTATCTATCTCCAAGTCAGAATATAGTTTATCTTCTTTCTTTTCGGTAGATGCAGATGAAAACATGTTATCAATCGGACATGTCTCTTCAAGTCCGAAGTTCGAATAGTATATCTTCTCGTAGGATACTATATACACGGAATAATATATCTTCGTTTTGTCTTTTTGTCTTTTTTCTAGAAACCATTAGTACTAAAATATGGCATGGTATAAACTTCAATCTACATATATAATATGGACTCTATATTCAATTTAGGCCGTTAGATCTTCATAAAATCCAACGGTGGAGAGTTTTTTTTCTCGATTAACGTGGGAATTTCTAGACCCTCTCGGCGAACGTGGTGGCTTCTTTTAACACTCACTTATTAATATAATAGATAGGAAAAACAGAGTGCCAGCAACGAGAGTACGAGGCGATGGCCACTGATGAGCGGCCTCTATAGTTGTTTTTGAACTTCGCATAGGAGCCGAAAAAGGCGGGAGGAGAACATCCTGCGGCGCGATCTTGTCACAGCAGCAGAGGGCGGGAGGGACTACTCTTGCGGTAGCTGGGCCATCCGGGCTCCGGGCCAGGTCCATAACACGACGGCACTACCCCGATCAAGCCGGGATTATTTGCTCCAGCCACTGCACATTCAGACGAGCTTGCATCACCGATTCATCCGTACGTCGTTGGCTCCTGCACACATAACTACCATTCAATCCCTAACTGCCTGTCTCAGCCGTCTCCTCGATCTCTCGGCACGCACGCAGGCACCATCTGCCCAGCTCTAGAGCTTCATTTAGTGGACTACTACTTACTAAAGTGCTCTGCAGATAGGATCTCTCATGTAATTTTTCTTTGTTTCCTTCCCCTTCATGCCAACCGGTCGAGCCATCAGCCTTACACTGAAGCCTAGCTACAAGAACAAGCTAGCTGCTCCCGATACTACAGTTAGTACTGCGGTCTACCCTGTCGTCGTCTCTCTGGGTTAGATCGTCGACCACCCACGGACGGTCTCCGGCTACCTCGATCGGCTGCTCCAGGACCGGCCGGGAATATGGGATCCAGCCGGCCACCACCGCGCACCCAGGACTTCTTCCCAGCTCCGGCGCTCTCCCTCTCCCTCGTCTGTCCCCGCCGATCGACTCTTTAATTACCTTCTCTCGTGCACAAAAGAATTGACAGATCGAGCATGGCAACATATGCATGCACCGTGCCGTTCGTGCGTGCGTGCGTCGAAGTATACCGAAGCATGCCTATGATCCTTGAGCATCTTGTCAAGCCGCGTTTCGTTCGAATTTCTCTGTGCAGGCGGGTGCGTTCGGCGGGAATGAACCGGCAGCGGCTGGCGGGGACGAGGTGGAAGACGGCGACGAGGGCGACGGCGGGATACGAAGCGGCCTGCGAGTGCGAGCAGGCGAGGCGGCGGGGATTAGCAGCGAGAACACGGGCCCGGGGAGCCAGTCCGGCGGTGCGTGGCCCGCAGGGGACGACGAAGCAGGAGGTGGGGGTGGTGACAACAAGAGGAGGAAGAGCTACCACAGGCACACCGCCGAGCAGATCAGGGTCATGGAAGCGTGAGTTTCCATTCTCTCTTCGCACCACCGCGTAACCTAGAAAAAATGTTCATGAATCACGATCGCCATTGCTCGTGTAGCCGTGTCGTGTTCAATGCCCCCTGCGTGCATGCAAGCAAAATGGAGTAGCAAATACAGTACGCACGAGGTGTTGTTCCTTGGGCCAGCCCGAAAAGGATCTTGGGCCAGAGAGTCCGATGAAGCCTAGGAGATTCGAAGATATGTTAGCCCAGCAGCGTTAGGATGTTTCAGTATTCAGCCCAAAAGAAACAAAAGCTTTACTGTAAGGTTTCAGCCTCTTTTGCAACATAGGAAAGTATCCCAAATCCTATGAGTTTTTATGTTTTTTCGACAGTTTTCTATGAAATTTCTGTACAATATTCCCTACGTTTCAAAGGGAGCACGCTATTCGGCCAGGCCAGTGTTTCTGAAATTGATGAATTGACCAGGGTATTCAAGGAATCCCCGCATCCAGATGAGAAGCAGCGGCGGCAGCTCGGCCAGCAGCTGGGCCTCTCTGCACGCCAGGTCAAGTTCTGGTTCCAGAACCGGCGAACTCAGATCAAGGTACTCCACAAACTAGTAACAACACCACAAGTCCACAAGCATGCCGATCATAGCACCTCTGATCGCATTCGCACGGCTTCATGGACACTATACTTTTTTTTTTTTTTTTGCTTTATATATTCAGGCAGTTGAAGAGCGGCACGAGAACTCGCTGCTCAAGTCCGAGCTGGAGAAGCTCCAGGAGGAGAACCGCGCCATGCGAGAGCTCGCCAAGAAACCACCCCTCTGTCCAAACTGTGGCTTCGCCGCCGCCGCGGGCACCGAAGAGAACCAGCTGCGGTTGGAGATCACCAGGCTCAAAGCTGAGGTTTGCACGCACCGCCATGTCGCCGACTCTTTAGCCTCTGCTTGTGGTTGCAAATACACTGACATACGGCGGACGTGGATCACCGTGCCATTCAGATAAAGAGGCTGCGCAGGGCGCTGGGAAGCGACGGCGCCGACGCCGACGCCGTTGCCTCCTCGATTTCGCCGTCGTCGTGCCCTGCGCGGGCCATCCAGGCCAGCAACATGATGACCTCGTTGGGCGGCTACGTCGACGTCGGCGGCCTCTTGGGCTACGACAAAACGAGGATCCTGGAGCTGGCTGGGCGCGCGCTGGACGAGCTGGCGACGATGTGCTCCTCCGGGGAGCCACTCTGGGTGCGCAGCGTCGAGACCTGCCGGGACGTCCTGCACTACGACGAGTACGCGCGCTTGTTCCGGCACGACGATGACACCGGCGACCAGCGGCTAGCAGCGTGGTCGGTGGAGGCGTCAAGGGAAACTGGGGTTGTGTACATGGACGCGACGCAGCTCGTGAACGCTTTCATAGATGTGGTATTCTTCTTAAGCGTATGGCGTGTTGATTGCTGAGACGTTGGCACATGCACACTGCAACGAACCACATAGTTTCATTCTCTGAAGCCTGAACTTCTGCGCAGAACCAATGGAAGGATATGTTTCCTTCCATGGTCGCCATGGCAGCGACGCTGGGCGTGATCCATGCAGGCGAGGACGATCACCGCGACGGCGTCGTGCAAACGGTAATCAACCTCCGGATCGAGGAATGATCGATCTGTCTATAGCCTGACGGATTGCTGGCTTCAGATGTTTGCAGAGGTCCAGACGCTGACACCAATGGTACCCACGAGGGAGTTCCGCTTCGTTCGCCACTGCAAGAAGCTTGATGCCGACAAATGGGCCATCGTCGATGTCTCCTTCGACGACTCTGAACCGGAAGCACAGACCCCGTCGGCGACGCCTTGGGTATGGCTGAGGAAGCCCTCAGGGTGCATCGTTGAAGAGCAGACCAACGGCCGTTGCAAGGTAAACGCGATTCAACCGCGTTCCGCGACGAGCGCGACATGGTGTGGTGGCCGTTTCAACCGAACTGCATGCACCTTGTGGAAGCGCTAAGGATCTGTGTGTTTCGGTTGCGAACCAGGTGACCTGGGTTGAGCACGCCACATGCCGGCAGGCCGCGGTTCCGTCGATGTACCGGCGGGCGGCGACCGCGAGCGGTGTGGCGTTCGGTGCGAGGCGCTGGGTGGCGGCTCTGCAGCTGCATTGTGAGAGGAGGATCTTCTCGGTGGCGACCAACATTCCGTCAAGGGACTCGAACGGTAGTAAGCAGCCGTCGCGAATGCAGTAGACATGCTGTGGAACGCGCAGACGCGCACAGTCTACTTACAATGGCAAGGGTGCTGGTGCAGGGGTCGCTACGCCGGCAGGCAGGCGGAGCGTGCTGAAGCTCGCGCACCGGATGACATCGAGCCTGTGCGGCGTCCTCGGCGGCTCACGGGACCTGGCATGGAACAGCACGGCGTCGCACCACGGCGGCGGCGGACAAGGCGTCCGGGTGACGTCCCGGAAGAGCACCGGTGAACCTGGCGAGCCGCAGGGCCTGATCGCCTGCGCTGTGGCGTCGGCGTGTCTGCCGGTGAGCCCGGCGGCGATCTTCGACTTCCTGCGGGACGAGTCGCGGCGCCACGAGTGGGACGGCATGCTGCCCGGAGAGGTTCAGAGCTACGCGAGCGTGGCGAAGGGGAAGGACCGCGGCAACTCCGTCACGGCATACGTAAGTCTCTCAGCTCGCCTCGGACGGACGGGACGAACCAACCAATCCTCATGGTCATGGCATGGCGTGTCAGTCTCACTGCTAGCTGCTTTTCGGATCGGTGCCACCAGGCGCCGAGATCTTCCACAGAGAGGGCGGAGAACGGCAAGTGGATCCTCCAGGACAGCAGCACCAGCCCGTACGAGTCGATCCTCGCCTACGCGCACATCGACGCCGCGCTCCTGCGTCCGGTGATCGACGGGCACGACTCCAGCGGCGTCCCCGTGCTGCCGTACGGCCTCGCGGTGACGCCGGACGGGCTGGAGGCCAAGCCCGAGGTGATCATGGCCAGGAAGGAGGAGGCCGGGGCGGCGGCGGAGGCGGCCGCCGGGTCGCTGGTCACCGTGGCGTTCCAGGCGCTCGCCAGCTCGTCGGCGACGGATGGCGCGCCGCTTCCGACGGACGCGGTGGAGACCGTGACGCGTCTGGCGTCGTGCACGTTGAGCAGAATCAAGAGCGCGCTCTGGTGCGGGGAGGATTGTTGATTTTCCGGAGTCCGGAGCCGTGCGCTTGTAAGATGATCGATCAGGCTACAGAAAGAAAAAAAAGTAAAATAGAATTAAAAGGAAGGAGGTCTGATTTATTGGCTCATTCCTTTCTTATTAAAAACTAAAAGAAAGAAAGTAACACATGGATATAGGTATAAAATGAGGTGAGAAATAAAGAGAAAAAGTGAATAAAACATTTGCATCTATGAATTTTGGGCATTTTCATTTTTTTCAACCTTTTTTCAAACTGCACAGTGAACCAGCGTGAGAGGTATACCTAAAAGTGCGGATAGACTTGCAAAACACACTGTACTGTTACGTACGTATACAGTATACTTGCAAAATCTGTACAGCACAGCTAGAGGGTGTGGTACGTATTTGGAATACTATTTAGCTATACTATATCACCCGTTTCTTCTAAATCGGAGTATGACTTAACAACCGATGATGCACTATCACCCGTTTCTTCTACAGATCCGGCGGCCGCATCGCGCCATAGGCACGTCGTCGTCGTGGATCTCCCAATCGTGTGTGCCACTTGCATGCCGCGCGGATCAGATCACCGGGAAGGATATGTGTGGCGCGGCACATCCCACAATAACAAACCGCATATCATGGAGCTCACCCTTTGCCAACACGCTACGCCTTCCCAAAAAAGTTCGTACAAAAATGCCCCTCCTGCCGGGCACCCATTCCACGTCCCCAAGGTACACGGCACCGAGCAAGGACTGACGCGCACGCACGCGGCGCCGCCACGAGGGCGCCGGAAAACAGCCGTCCGCGCCCGCCGTTTTATACGCGACCCGGCGGCCGCACCCGGGTCGCCCTCCCCGCTCTCTTTTCCCCCGCCCCGCAGCAGGCACGCACGCACCCCACGCACGCACCCACGCGCCGCGCGCCGTAGCCGCGCACCCGATGGCCCAGGAGCCCAGCGCCGACCGCAGGTTAAGTACGCTGGCGCGGCACCTGCTGCCTTCCTCCCCACGAAGAACGGCAGCTGCAGCAGAAGCGGAAGACATCTCCGCCGGCACCCTCGAATCGTCCCCCACCATGGCGTCGCAGGGATCCTCCGTCTTCGCCGCCCTCGCGCAGGCCCCGGAGGACCCCATCCTCGGGGTAAGGCTATCTCTCCCCCGCCTCGCGTCTCCTCTCCTTCCTCTCCCCCGGGCGATCTCGCTCCCTGTTCGTTTGCCGCTGTCGGCCGCGTGGTTGTCGGCGTGATCGCGGGGCCTCGTGGGTTTGCTCGCGCTGATCGGTGTTCGTTTCGTTCCTGGGGCAGGTCACGGTCGCGTACAACAAGGACCCCAGCCCTGTGAAGGTCAACCTCGGCGTCGGCGCCTACCGGACCGAGGTGAGATAAGTTTGGGAATTGGGATTTGGTTGGTGTGAACCTTCTGTTTTTTGTTGGAATTGGAGATGGATTTGAAGCCCCCCTTGTTTGTGTTCTAATCCGTGCAGGAAGGGAAGCCCCTCGTGCTGAACGTGGTCAGGCGCGCCGAGCAGATATTGCTAAATAATCCGTAAGTTCTATGTGAAAATTCAGATGTTCCGCGTGATTTCGTGATAGTGGCTTCTGGGGTTGTTGAATTTTCAGGCTTAAATGTTCCTTTCTCGTCCCAAGTGAAAATAAGGATGGAATTGATTAGTCACTGGATAACATCTCGATAATACGCATCTTAGTTTGACCGAGACTTCCATTCGCCAGAATACGTAGACACCGTTAGCAGGCTCACAGCTCCAGCTTCAGCTGACACTATTTCTGGGCCGCTGTTTAGCTGGATCCGGAACCGGAGCTTGCCAAACAGGGCTGTAGGTGACCTTTCTGCTTTTTCTGCTTTGCCACTGGGTCCGCACTGTCGTGTACTCTAGGAATCTTTTGCAGTCGACTCCCAGTTGCAGTTGCGTGTATCGCTTTCCCTCCTGTATGTTTTTTTGGTATCTTGGCCTATTATATCTCCAGATGATTTATTGGTACCTGGAAAATTGACCTCGATTTTGTTTGTGGGCAGTACTTTGTCGTTTTGCATGCACTGCAATGTGTCTCCTCGTCTGTATACGCCTCTGCGTGTGAAAAACTGTGACCGTGGGAATTTTGATACCTTGGAGCTGTATTTTCAACATGATTTTCTTCCTATATCTAGGTCACGTGTGAAGGAGTACCTACCAATCACCGGCTTGGCAGAATTCAACAAATTGAGCGCTAAGCTCATCTTTGGTGCTGACAGGTATTTTTCTATGTGACTTATCCACCCATTCCCTCCCATTGGCGATATTTGTGGTCAACGTTTGATGTTTGTGTGTCAACTACTCAACTGTGATTTCTTAATGTTCAAATTCAACTGCATAAAAAGTCTACTTAAGTTCCTTGACTACTCGTTGCGGTTCCTCTCAGATTTTGTTAAGTTAGGATGCTGATTATGGTTATTTCAAATGGAACAGTCCTGCTATTCACGAGAACAGGGTTGCTACGGTGCAGTGCCTATCAGGCACTGGTTCTTTAAGAGTGGGAGGTGAATTTCTTGCAAGGCACTATCATGAGGTTAAGAACTTTTCCTAGTTCCTTTGTGTTTTGCTGCTTGCTGGATTGTAAAACATGATTTCTAAATCATACTAATATCTTCCAGCGCACTATCTACATCCCACAACCAACCTGGGGAAATCACCCAAAAGTTTTCACCTTATCTGGTTTGACTGTCAAGAGCTACCGCTACTATGATCCTGCAACCCGTGGTCTTGACTTCAAAGGTATAAATTCCATCATTCGTGCTAAATCTATTAGATTTTCGTGAATGATGCAGGTATGCTGGGTGGTTCCACAACTGTATTATGTATTTCAGATTCGCAAATTGTGTCATGGCTGTGTCATTGACCCAAATTCTGTTTCTTTTTTCATTCTACAGGACTCTTGGAAGACCTCAGTTCCGCTCCTTCAGGTTCAATTATACTGCTGCATGCTTGTGCCCACAACCCTACTGGAGTAGATCCTACCATTGATGAGTGGGAACAGATTAGGAAGCTGATGAGATCAAAATCGCTGCTTCCTTTCTTTGACAGTGCCTATCAAGTATGTAGACATATCCAATCAGAATAGATGTGATATTCAAAGATACTCTGGGTCCAATACACTAACCATCCAGATATTTTGTTGATTTTTGTTAAAATGATAGGGCTTTGCGAGTGGAAGCCTTGACAAAGACGCGCAGTCAGTGCGCATGTTTGTTGCTGATGGTGGTGAATTGCTCATGGCTCAGAGCTATGCTAAGAACATGGGACTCTATGGAGAGCGTGTGGGTGCTTTGAGCATTGTAAGATATCTTCACTCCAGCTCATGTTGATTTGACTTCAGTTCTTCACCATAAACTCATGGCTGTTGGCATCTTCCTTTGGTGTTCAAAGATTACTATGTTTACCACCATCTTGTAAAGCAGAGCCATCTTTGTCTTATTCTTATAGCTGACTAATATAACTTCCATTCAAACAAATATGAGCCTAATGATATGAGTGATCGACACATGGAAAATTTTGCTTCCTATTTTCAAAATTTGCTTCGTTATCTCTTATTTGTTACTCTTTCCATTTTGAATTATGTGTCACTTTAGTTTTGTCCTAAGTCAAACTTCTCAACTTTGACCAATTTTATAGAAACATGCGCCGACATCTACAGTGCCAAATAACCACTACAACTTATTTCACAGTGGATTTAATGAAACTAATTTGTTGGTGCATTTTTCTATAAACATGATCGAAGTTAGAAAAGTTTGGCTTAGGACAATGGACAAAGCTGAAGTGACCAAGAATTTGAAACCGAGGGAGTGCTTGAGATATGTAGGTTCATATGGCTATGATATGTTGCATTGAAATAAGATGCATTTTTGTGGATGGTTTAGATTGTCAATCACATGTAGCCATTGGTTACTGGTACAATTTTAGTCTTTAGCTAGGATTGATTTCTTTCACATCTTTAGAAATATTGCATCGATGTAGAAGTGTAGTACTAGTATTTAATGGTATAGAGGACAATTGTTTACTTCCATCTGTTCTAAAGATATCTGACTAGTTACAAAAGGATCTGCATGACTTTTATACCTTACTTGCTAAAGCGAGGATAGGAGTACTTTTCCTACATTGTGCACATCTGAGCAGTCTTTTATGTCTCAGAAGGTCCTATTCACTGCAATTTCATGTTTCAGGTATGCGGAAGTGCGGATGTAGCTGTTAGGGTTGAAAGTCAACTGAAACTTGTGATTAGGCCTATGTATTCAAACCCCCCTCTTCATGGTGCCTCTATCGTGGCTACCATACTCAGGGACAGGTAATATTCTTTCACTAGTGTGTGGATCCACAGAATAATACAAAATGGTTACTTCTTGTTCATTGACTGCATTTATTCAATTTTTTCAGTGAGATGTTCAACGAATGGACTCTGGAACTGAAGGCCATGGCTGATAGGATCATTAGCATGAGGCAACAGTTATTTGATGCACTGAAATCCAGAGGTACTAGCTTTTGCCAAATTTTCTCACCTCTTTGTCTGCTATATGGTTAATATTGTTTGATAAGTAACTTGGCCTTTTATTTCCTTACCATTTCTTTCATGATCTTATTATTCCAACTATGCTACTTTGTCTTGGATTGATGCGGTTGTCTAAGGCAGCTATGTAGTTATTGTTGTAGCAAGATCTCTTGTGTTTTCGTCTCCTCTTTCTAGCCTTCTCTGTTGATTTTTTAAGAATCGTATTTGACCTTAAAACAGTGTATCAATTCATATGACTTATTTGGCAATCACTGTTAATCTGTTCTGGGAATGCTTTCTTTCATATATGTATCCAAATTGAAAGGCTATGTGTTACATTCTGTCTGCACAACTTGAGAAATTATGATTATTCAATGTCTTGTTCCTTCCTGTTGTTTTTTCTTCAAATAAAACGGTTTATGCTCGTATCATGAAGGTACTGAGTCTTGTTCAATATGCAGGAACGCCTGGAGATTGGAGCCACATCATTAAGCAAATTGGGATGTTTACTTTCACTGGGCTCAATAGCGAACAAGTGGCCTTCATGAGGCAGGAATACCACATTTACATGACATCTGATGGGTAATTATCTAATTCAACTTTTGTAAATTTATAACTGTATTCATGTGTTTTTTAGAGTAGTTGATACTATACCTACCAGTGGCTATATTGAAGTTATTGTTATCCTATTGGCTTTTGTTATACAGTTTAAAAGTATGACTGTTGACCATTTATGCACTTTTATTATTAATATGTTAGTACTTCTAAGATCATACCATTCAGAAATCGTTATCTACGCTATTCGACATTGATCTAACAGCTAGGATCGTTATCTGCGCTATTCGATATTGATCTAACAGCCAGGATTAGTTTTCTTACCATCCTATAATGGAGGTCCCAACTGGCACTGCTATATTGACAATGTGATTATATTCTTCTTGCAGGAGGATCAGCATGGCTGGTTTGAGTGCGAGGACTGTGCCCCACCTTGCAGATGCCATACACGCTGCAGTTACTCAACTGAAGTGAATGATCACTCCGCAACTTTCGTGAATTAAATCAGAATCACCTACAGCAATGTTCGAAGGGTTCAGCGAGTGGTGTTTACTGGCTGACCTCCTGTAATTTGCCTTGTAATAGACATGTTTGACTATGTTATCGGGGCAGTTTTGTGCTGTGGAGGATCGAAATATTATCGTGCTCCCGGAGCTCCTAATAAAAGACGCACATGCAATGTTTTTGCGCCAGCAGTGTTAAGTATTTGTCCTGCAGCGGCCTATAATACTAGTTTTCTGAATTTGGTTAAAGCCTGCTGTACGTTTCCTCTGCTCACAAGTTCCCTGTCTTGCACTCTTGCTACTTTGCTCAGATGATAGCTAGGGCCTAGGGGTCAGTTTATTGCTCGAAAATGCGGATGGAAGTTTCCATGCTTCTGTAGCTCTGTATTTCCAGTGCATGTTTGTTTTGGGTCCTAATATTCCTTTTTCTCAGATCTGTGAGATCGAAGTCCTAAAATTCTCTATTTTATTGATGATATCCCTGATACAAAGGGAGTCGCATGTCTGCAAAATCAGGAAGTCAACACGACGGGCTACTCAAGGGAGAGCCCAGTTTGATCTGAATCCAAAAATATATATGTACACCACCACACACACACGATCCATGCAAAATCTCGTGTCGTGCCGTGCCGTCTCTAATGGCGACCTGTGGGGCTTCTGTTCCCCCCGCTGAGGAAGTCCAGCTTCTCCATGTACGTCTGCTTCAGGTTGGTCATGATGTTGGGCAGCTTCATCAGCCTCCCGTCGTCCTGCGCCGGCGTCTCGGGCGGCGGCGGCGGCGGCGCTGGCGAGGAGTCGTCGTTCCTGCCCTCGGAGTCCCCGGTCCATCCCATGAAGTCCAGCAGTGTCGTCTTGCTCTGGTCGTCCTCGCCCTCCACCTGCGGACGGCGGCATCCCGCCGACGCCGCCTCCGCCGCGGGCGGCGCGTCCCTCTTGGCCTTCTCCCTGGCCATGTTGTCGGCCTGGATGACGTCCTCTATCCGGGACATGACGTTGTAGGCCAAGCTCTCCAGGACCCTGGAGTAGCTCTCCAGCAGCGCGAACCCAACGTCCTGGCGGTAGTGCGTGTTGTTAGTACACAAGAACCGCAAGAAATCACCAGCAGAAAACCGCCAACGGAAGTGAGTGATCAACTGCTCACCCTGTTCTCTTGGATCTTTGCAATGTCGAGCGTGGACTGCGGGATGCCGGGGAACCTGTGTTTGATGATGAGCAGCAGCGTCTGCGCCCGCTCCTCGAACTGCTCCCTCTTCTCCTGGCTGACGGTGGATCCCCACGACGACTTGCCGTCCTTGTTGTGCACCTTGCGATTCCAGATGATGACCGACGCCTCGATCCGGTCCTTGAGGTCCAGGATCTTGTGCTCCGACGTCAGGTCCACCGTCGACAGGAAGTCGTCCGGGTCGAACTCCACGTCCGTGATGATCCGGTACAGCGCGTCCCCGAGGCTGGCTCTCCCGTTCTGCCACCCACAGCCAAAGGGAAATCGTTGACGTTGATAGATTCATCACGTGGAAGAGTAGAGTGGAGGGTCTTCGTTCGACCTTGGGGAGCGTGTCTATGTACGCGTCCGGGATGTTCATCTCCATGAGGCAGTTGGCGTTGATGGCCATGGCCGCCTTGAGCACCTGGTTCACCAGCTCCTTCTGGTGCAGAAGCCAGCCTCTGGAGGCCGGCTGCAGCCCGCCGGGGGGCACCTTGACGATCGGGATCCACCATTTCTCGTCGGACCTCTGCGACCCCTCGTTCTCGCTCTCCGAGTCGCGCTTCACGTACCAGAACTCGTTGCGCTCCTTGAAGTTGTCAAGGTAATCCTGCTCACGGTGAAGAACACAGCAGCAGGAGATCGAGATCAGTTTTAGCACCATCAGGGCTTTCAGATGTGACGTACTGATGTGCGTGGTGGTGGTGCGGTGCTTACGAGAAGCATCGTGTCGAGTTTACGCAGCGCGGGAATGTTGGCCTGGAGGTCCCGTCTCTGCTGCGTCCCCATCACCTGCGACGAGCAGAGCAGAGTGTCAACTGCTGACAGGCTACTGCTAGAACAGAGAGGAAGAAGAAGAAGATTGGTCAAGGAACGGCGGCGGGCGATGGCATGCAGAGGTGGTGGGTCAACCTCCATTTCGACGCCGTTGCCCATGAGTTGTTTCTTGGCGACGAACTCGACGATGTGGTCGGCGACGGACAGAAGCCAGCCGACTTCCCTCTTCCACCTCGCCTTCCTGTCCGGGGCCATGGGCTCCAGCTTCCGTTGCTCGCCGAAGACAGAAGCTGTGGTGGGGGACATGGCACGCACGGTGAATTTCCCGATTTCGACAAAAGAATTTCACATGGCAGATTGGCAGGTGGCCAGTAGTCACCTGCGAGGTTGGTGACGGCGTTGGAGAGGGCGAGCGCGGAGGGCACGCCTTTCCCGGACCCGGACATGTCCTCGCCCAGCAGCAGCTTGGCGAACTTCTCCTTCATCTGGTCCATCTCTGCATGCAGCGCGACCATCTGACGTCTCGTCAAAACCGGCAGGCAGGGCAATGCGCCAATCCATGCCATCCCCACTTACCGGAAGGTGCCCCGCTCTGTTCGGGGACGCGCGGCTTGGGGGGCGCGAGGTTGTCGCTGTCGAGCACGGCGGCGACATCGATCTTCTCCTCGTCGGCCGGCTGCCCCCGGCCCTCCTCCTGCGCCATGCTCTGCGACCGCCGCACCGAGCTCCGCCGCTCCAGTTGCGCCCCGGCGCTCGCTGCCATCCAGCGTCACAGCCGGCGCTACATCATGTGTCACGTACGTCCTCATGGCAACGGCAACAAAAGGGGCTCGATCGATGGCGGGGAAGGAGAGAGAGAGAGAGAAAGATCATTTACAATGATGCCGGCGTACCTGTAAAGGGTTCGTCTTTCGGGGCCTCGAGCAGTGCGCGGGTGTCGCCGGAAAGGATGATCAGCCGAGATTATGCGCGCGCGCAGAGAGCGGAAAAGGAGAACGGCTCCGAATAATGGCGGGTTCCTGCTGTGGGTCTTTGCAATCCATGAATCGGTCCGTTTCGATGGATCGTCATCTGCCCTGTCCGAAAAGGGGAGGCCCCGGGCCGGTGGCGAAGGGGAAGAGAGGAGTATAATTAGGGAGTGGCACTCGCTTTATTATTAGAAAGCGCTTGCCATTCTTAGACTTTCCTTTCCTCCTTTCCCTGCTAGTACGTGCTTCCCGTATCCAACGGTCTGGGAATGAACTGGATGGAGCTAGACGAAGAAGAAGACCTCTCAATCCTCTAGCCCGAAGCTGTGTCTGGTCTCTCCTTGTAACAACACCATTACCATCAGCCTCCTTATGTTTGCTTGTACATATAATAATGCGGTCAAATGTTATCCTCTTATGTCACCGGTTTAAGGTGCCGTGAAAATCTAGGTACTCTGCGGCTCGCAGAGGGAGACAATCTGGTCAACTTGGCCTTTCTGGAACGTGATCTCTTCACGTAACATGTTCCTCGCTTGCAGTTGTGGCACACAGAAGCCACAGTTTCGCAAGGTCGTACGAGCCCATTGAATGGCCTCATATATATCGGTCCATATATCCTACAGTCTAGCAGCTGCAATCTTTGGATCAACTCTACAGCTGCAAAATGTTGGATATGCATTGGTCATTGCCCCAAAACCTCATTGGTGCTACTGCAGTGCAAGGGTGGATCAAAAGATCCCCCAACGCGACCGTGAACTGCTGCATCCGAGCAAAGGTCATGTGTTTGTGTCATTCTATATAAAAATAAATAATATTTAGTGTTCAAAGCAAACGCATCCGACCTTAGCTCAGTTGGTAGAGCGGAGGACTGTAGTGTCTGCAGATTAATCCTTAGGTCGCTGGTTCGAATCCGGCAGGTCGGATTTTTTTTCTTTTTCTTTTGATTTTAGTTTTTTTCTATTTTATTTTGATTTTGCCAAGCTCCAAATCTGAGAAACTGTATTTTGATTTTTCCAGTTCCAAATCTGAGAAACTGTTCTGAATATCCCAATTATATGAAATTTTCATTCACAGATGCTCCCTCTGACGCTGAGAAACTGTTCAGAACAATCCCTGATTATCACACATCATGTCAGGCACCTGCCGCACCGGCACCACCAATTTCATTCCGGTGGATTCCACCATTCCCAATCTTCCATATGCCTACATCTACCATCGTATTCGTATACAGCGAGCCAATTTCACATCCACACGGCATCAGCAGCCGTTTCACCTCGCCGGCCTCCACAAAGGACAGAGCCTGTGAAAGGAGAAAAAAAAAAAAAGGGGCCGCCGCCGCCGTGCTACTGCTAGCCGCCGCTTAATTTGGTGTCGGCATGTCTGTGCCTGTGTCATGCCGCTGCCCCTTTGAAGACGAGGAACCTGAGCGACTCGAGCCTGAAGTAGATGAAGCTCCCCTTGCTGTGCGTGAAGTAGCAGCCGAAGCTGGAGCCCACCACGCATTGCCATCCGGGGCCATGGATCGCGTCGAACTCCTGCAGGCAGGCAGCCGCAATCGAGCTGGTGAGCAGACAGGAGAGGAGACGAGATCACGAGAGCATGAGCATGCACAGACGGGGATGGGATGGGGGTACCCGTACCTTCTTGATGTGCGCGGCGATGCTCCGGTAGTCGAGGACGTCGAAGCGGTCGAGCGCCCTGGACGCCGCCGACATGGCCTGCGCCTGCATCTTCGCCGGCATGTCCGTGTCCTCCACCATCGCCCTTCCTTCCAACATGCTTGTCCACTCCTCCTGCCCTGCTACTGCTAGGCTGCTGGCACGCACTGACGCACGGACGCACCGGCACCGACGAAAGAGGAAGAAGAAGAAGAAGAAGAAGAAGAAGAAGAAGAAGAAGACCAAAGAGCAAAGAGACGTGTGCGCTGTGTGGATCTGCGCGTTCCTCCACCCTTTGTCAATCCTCGTTATATAGCCGGGGGGCCGGCCGGGGAGGAAGGACACACAGCACAGGGATGCCATCCACATGCATCAAAGCTGACGTGCTGGCGACTACGGGCAACGACCAGGTCGAGTTCCGCGGCGACCGCCGAGAAGGGGCGAGCGAGCATGCGCGCGCCCGGATAAATAAAATATCGGTGGAGACGATCAATGATCCGTGGAAGTACACGTGTGATTTAAGAGAAATGAGATTGAACATTCATTGCTATCGTCGATGTTGATCACAGTATTCTGTGAAACGATGGGTAGTTTGCCGTGTTGGGCATGGCCAACGGCCACGTCCAGTCCTCGCTCTGCCCGGTTGGATTGGGCGCGTGGATTTGGACGCTGCCGGTTGATTTGGTAGAACCCGAGCTTGTAGCAGCTCAAACTCGAAAGAGCAGTAACTCAGATCAGATACGTGTAGTAGTTGCAAGTTGGATCCCTGTTTTTCAAATGGCAGTAACTTCTACAGTGTATCTTGTACTGGTCCCTATCCATTGCGAGTTCTCCACGTCAGCGCGGGGCTGGAAAGCCTCTGCTTTGGGGAGGCTCATCATCTGAGATCCCCGCGCGGATAAACAAATCAGGCGGGGCCCCAATTCCATTCGTCCCATGTGTTCCGTTCGGATGGGGGAGGAGCTCGAGTGACTCGAGTCCTCATCCACGGATGGCGGGAGGAGCACACACCCATATGCAGCCCATCCTTAGCTCGAATGAGCGACTACTGTACGTACTAGTGTTAGTGTACGTCGTTTCAGTCGTGTGCCACGGCGGCTGCAAGTTGCAACCAACCATTTCATTCCCCGCCGTTAGAGACTTTTGTCTGTTCCCACATGATGGAAACTCTAGAACTTTCCTCATCAAAGTATCATGTACGAGCTCCTTTAAGGCTCCTTTGGATCGAAGGATTTTCAATGGAAAAATAGAAAATTCCTATTCCTATGGAAAAGAGTACTATTCATCCTTTTGGTTTGTAGGATTCAAGAATAGGAAAAATAGAGAAAAGTTTCCTATGAGACTCATTTCATAGGAATTTTGAAGGAAAAAAACATGCACTCCAACCTCTTTGTTTCATTCCAATTGTGTAGGATCGAGGCAAATCAGTCTTGGATGTGAGGATAACCATCATCAATACCATCCTTTGCATGTATAAAAGTACACACATCTCTATTTCATTCCAACCTCTATAACATTGCATGTACTATTGTTTCCCATGTTCTTCCCATGGTTCATCCAAACACACATCTCTATTGAATTCCTATGTTTTCCAATACTCTGTTTTATACATGCATTCCTATTATATTCATATGTTTTTCTTATTCTTTCATTTTTTTTTCAATCCTATGTTCCAAAGGAGGCCTTATCTTTTTTTATAAAACGAGCTCCTTTATCCCAAAAAAAGAATATTTAATCTATTGCCACTCTTACGAGGTGAGTGGCAAATGATTTGCCATGTCAGCGACTCATATGTCAGTGACACATATTAAGCTGACATCCGTAAAAGTGGCAAATAATTAAATGTCTTAAGCAGCTCCTGCTTTTTTGGTGTTTTCCTCGGTTGTGTGCTGCGCTGCACCAGTACGGAGTACGCCACAAAGCCCACGGCCCAAACAGCGCCGACCGCCGATCTGCCCAGGCGCGGCGGCCCATTGTTGCGAGCAGGGGCCAACCGACCTACGGTTTTCCTCGCGCGCCTGGGCCGGCCGACAACAGCGTGCGGCTGCAGCGGCCGGCCCGGCGACATGCGGCTTTGCAACCACGAGAAAAGGGAAAATCTGCGATTCGGCGAGCAGAGCCAGCGTCCCACCCAGCGGCAGCTAGGTGTGATGCGTTTGTCTGCAAGTGCAATGAGGCGCTGCAACCGCTCGTGCGTTCCCTCCTTGTAGTGGAATGGATTCACCACGGTTTGCCTTTGCCTCGCTCTCGCTTTCCTTCCCACTACGTACAATACAATCTACAGATGTCACTTCCGTCCCATAGGAATCCCGTTCTTGGACCGCACCCGGAGGGATTGGTGGATTGATTGCATGCAGAGCATTTTGCTCCGATTCGACATAAGCGACGACGACACATGCAGCCAAGCATGATGAGTAGTAAAACGGTAGGCGACCATTTTACTGGGGCTGGGCAGGGCTGGGGAATATAACAAACTAGGAGACCTTCCCGTCCCCACAACAATCTACGCTACAAACATGAACAGCTACAGATGAACGAATCAAACAATGGCCATTCCAGCTACTACACAGCTTCTATGCCTCCTCCCCCTCTCTCTCAGCTCAGAAATCTGAGTTCTACCACTACTCGGCACTTCGGCAGGCAGGGCCTCTTCTCTTTTATCTCTTCTCCCTCTGGGTCTCGGTCGGCCGGCGGCCGGCGGCCGGCGGTTTTAGGACGGAGGGAAGAAGCGGTTGAGGTTGAATGGCAGGCTGTAGAACTCCTCGTTCCTGCTGTCGCCCTTGAACGACCGGAACCGCGCCCACCACGGCATCCCCCGGTCCTTGCCCGCGTCCTTCATGTCCAGCGTGTTGTCCAGGAACACGGCCACGATCAGCCCCACCGTCGGCGGCGACGAGAAGATGGTGTTGATGTAGTCGTTGAACTGTCACCATCATCGTTCCAGGACATACAGAAAACAATGTTAGAGACATTTTTTAGTTCTGGTTTCAGAAAACTGTTTGACTCTGGTCCGCGAGATGGGGTAAAGTAAAGGGAGACGAACCCAGCCAGCCTTGGTGTGCGCAGGACCATGTTGAGCAGCCATGGTGTACCGGAAAAAGTACTCCGGCACGGATAAGCCAAGGAAGATGGAGACGCCGACGATAAACAGGTTGCGCATGGAGTTCATGTTAGTGAATTGCAAGAAGGACAGTCCCACTGCAGCTGAAAGTCAGACAAAGGTAAAGCGTCAGCCTAGGCATTGCCAAAGCGCAGACTGTGCTCATAATCAGACGGTTCAGGGGCACAGGATCACCAACCAACTAGGCCGAACAAGACGCAGTACACGGCCGCAAAGATGGTGAATGGGATAGAAGCAAACAGAGCTCCGAATTTCCCTGCAGCAGACGAATATAGTGAAAATGAAAAAGTGTCGACATGATCTGCAAACAGTTCAATCAGTAGACGGTCAACAGTGGCTCACCCAGCATGGAGAAAAAGATCATGAAACCGGCGGAGATCTGAATAACCCGCCGGCTGCCGATCCGTGTCGATCCAAGCAACCCAACGTTCTCCCTGCATTTGTAGTTCCAAGTAGTATCAGGGCTTTGGGGGAAAAAAAACATGCACGGTGATGAAATGGCATTGATACTCACACTGAGACAGTGGAGCCAGTCCCCGTTCCAAAGAGCCCATCAAGGAGGATGCCGATTCCCTGTTGTCCACAGAGCATCTTTTCAGTTTTGAACAGCTGACGGAACATGAAAAGAAGAACAATCATGGGCGCAAGAAAGTTACCTGCCACCCAATGCCTCTACTCAGGATATGAGCTGGAGGTGGAGTCGCACTTGCAAGCCGAGCAGCAGCTTTGTAAGAGGCTGTGGACTGTTCAAGAGAGATATTGCTAAGGTCAATTTTGTCCTTACTGAGTTCCAAAGCAAAGGATCCAAGGCTGTAGTAACTAGGGGTATCACCTCTATCAGTGAGACCAAAACAGCAGACACCATACCAAATGACTGGCCAGCATTGAAGGTTGGTGCCCCCCATTGCAGTGGGTAAGGAATCTTAATCCTGGGTCAGGTCAATGTATCAATGTGCAGAAAAGAAAAAAAAACATATAATTTTGTCTGATAAAAGGGATGCAACTGAAGATCTATTTCAGTAGGACAAATGTACTCAAGATGTTGGTGGGGCCAATCTGTCAAAACTTTTGTTCCACCATTGCAAAATCAGGACTCCAACATTAGACCTTTTTTTTTTACAAGATACTATCTCCGTCTTAAAAAATGCAATTATGGCTATAAATCAAAACAAGTACTTGTCAAGATGCATAACTAGGATTACATTGTTTTTCAGATATAGGTAGTACATTGTAGCAATAACAATCATTGGAGCCTTTTTTCCTCAAACAAAACATCATGAATACACACTCAAACAAATCGGTGTTTATTCATGATTTGTTCAGATTTACAAAATCTGACTATCCAACATTACACATAAACTGATAAACACCTAAAACAAGATTGAACATAGAGCATCTTTACATCAAATTTCAAGGGGACTAACCATGGGGCAGAGGAAATCAGATTGGCTCGGTCAGTGCGGCAGTTGATCTGAGTGACCTCAGTGCTGTTCTTATAGGCACCGGCTGAAGTGAGGATTTGAGCATAAGCCCATACCAATGCGATACAGATGAAAAGGGAGAACCTTTCCAGTATGGGAATATCTTTTATTTGTATATTCTTCAGATACTGACAAAGAATCGAAGCCACAAATTAGATAATTTCTCAAGCTGAGTTTGATGGATACAAGACTGAACTAATAATTGGGATTACTCGTCGAACCTGAGAGAGTACAACAAAGAGAATTAACATTGGCAAGCCGACCTCAACGCATCTCCCAACCTGATACAATATCAAACATCAGTTGGATGAACGAATTATTCCTCATCAATATATACACGTGTTGCGTGTTCATGAGGACAAATTCAGAATACGAAATGAAGATAGGGACAGAGCAAGTGGTACCACAGGGAACCCTCTTTCGAAAAGGCCAAATCCGAGCAGCGCAACCACTGGAGCCATCCCCACAGGGCTGAAGAATCTGAAAGAGAGATGAATTTTCGAATTAATCAGTAAAGCCTAGGCAGTGTCAACACTGAACTGAGATGCACATGTATTCATGCACCAATCTGTTCCAGATCACTTCTACTAATCAGCATTGTTCTTCTTCCAAGTCAGGCAAGAGTTTTTGAATGTTTGCCCAGTGAAGTGTGAAGAAAAGAACCTGGAGAAAATACCCCACAGCTGGCTGTATCCCAGAATGATCTGAATACTGGATGACACTATCAGTGCTCCCTGTATCGCCTTCATGGTCTCGAGGAACCTCTGCTCAAATCACAGATGAAGGCACAGCAGAAGCAGATTAGACCCACCGCATCTCATCAGAAACACCAGAATGTAGGCAAGAAATTGCTCACCTCGTGGCCATCGGGTATCCCCGCGAGCGACGAGTCCTGGATGATGGCCATTATCGGGATGACGAACGCGTAGGAGCCGCCGATCACCGTCGGCAGCCGGGTCCCGAAGAGGGACTGCAGCAGCGTGTTTATCCCCGTCACGAACAGCAGCGTCTGCACCACCCGCACCCTGTCCCCCTGCAAACAGCGACACCAATCCCGCCCAAGCGGAAGGACCCAAAACGTCACATCATCCCCAAACCGAAACCGATTGCTGCCAAGGACCGGCGCACGAAGCAGGTGCAGTCAGGATTTCAGGAAGCGCAAGGCAGCAGGAACTCACGTCGTTGCCGCCCATCATGGGAACCAGCACCGACGGGATCATCACCGCCGTGCCCAGCGCCAGTATGTAGTGCTGGAAGCCCAGTATAATCGCCTCGCCTGTAAAAAAAAATAAACAAAGATTCAGAGAGCGGAATCTCAATCCCGACCGAAACGGGAATCAACTAGCTCCTTGCTTCGGCACGCACCCCAGGGAGGGTTGGAGTCTATGCAGTACTCGAACCCCTGGAGCTGCTCCATGGGCGGATGGCTGATTTCCTCCGGCTTCACCTCCGCCATTATTTCCCTTCCCACAACGAGGTTTTGCCTAGAAACCGCTGAAACCAGGACAGGAAGAGCTCTGTTTCTTCAAGCTCCGAAGTCGTCCCCGGCCGCCGCACGCCGATCCGGTGCCTGGTTTGCTTCGTCTGCTGGGCGGGGGCCTCCCTCTCTCGACAAAGCCAGAAGAGGAACCCAAGTCGCGAGATAGAGACGAAACGCCTCCACCCTGGAAAACCTCGCCCGTTTGCAGGAGGAGAGCACCAGGACGAAATCTGTTGGAGAAGAGGGTGAGAGGAGCGCGGGGGGGACCGGCGGCCCGCGAGTGACACCACCAGCGGAGAGGCGGCCGGGCCGAGAGCGAGCGCGATTCCGCACGCTGGATGGCCTGCGAGCGGCGCCCAGCCGTGGGCAACTGGCAAAGCGCTTGTCGCCGGCCGGCCGGGGGGCCTCGCTCCTCTCGTGATGCTTTGTTGCCTTTTCCTTTCCCCGGACTCGCGTCGTTGGTTGGGGCCGGCGGCTGGGTTTTGCGGCTGCTGGGTTTAATCGGCCTCACCTCCCTCGTCTCCCCCGGGAACTGGCCGTTGGCTTTTTGGCTTGTGACCGAATTGCCCCTCCCGTACGGTGCCCCTGTGTTTTTCAACCCGTGCTAGCTCGGGGGCTCGGGCTACTGCTGCGCTGTGGTTTCAACGGACTGTTGACTGCTGTCTGCTGTGCTTTTACCTCTTTTGGACTGACGCCTGTAAAAATCAATTATTTTTATTTTTTTCTCCTTCATGTAAAAGTTGGTTTTTACTGCTGCTAGATCACATATAATGTCCAAGTTAGCAAAGCACGCATAGATGTTGATTTTTGCCCACCCATCACCTTCTCCGCCTCATGAGAACATAAGCCTCCATCTTTCACGCTTCACAGCGATGAAGTCCCACGTAGGCAGGTTAAACACAGAAAAGAACGGGTTCTAGAGATGACGGGCATTGGTGCATGGCATTGCACGTACGCACGACATCTCCCTGGCTCCGGCCAACCGATGGGACAATTGCTCCAATTAGATATCCACAGCGTCACCTGACGGTCCTGGCCCGAGAGCCCAGAGGATAGCTGCTGTTCCACCCCCACCTCCTGAAATCAAGTGGTGCACGTCAGCGCATGTCCCCATCCCCTGGCGGACTCGCGGTCCGAGTCAGGCAGCGAGGTTCGGGAGGGAGCAAAGCAACCGGGCAGTGCCAAGTTACCGTTGGGTTTGGGTGCCGCCGTGGGTGGCCGTGGCCGGATACTCGGAGGTCTCGGATCGATGCTTGATGATCCGTTGGTTGATCGCATTGCATCGTGGGACAGGGACGAGCGAGCACGCACGCAGCCCCCGCCCCCCGAGCCGAGCGAGACCTGGGCCCTGCCTGGCTGGGCTGCCTCCTGCAGTCCTGCCTCTGAGGAGTCTGGGGCTCTGCTCTGGCCGCGAGGCAAGACGACGCCTTCCACTGGCCACTGGGGGCTGGGGCCGAGCGGGACGGGACCGCGAACTGACAGAGATGCCTAGCCCTCGGCCTGCCTGCCTGACGCCCTGGCCGCACGGAGACCAAGGCTACGCGGCGCGCGGCGCTATGCCTCTGCCACGGCGCCGGTGAAACACCTGCCGGCCGTGCCATGGTCTTCAGCAACACAAGCGACGGGGGGAAAACTCTCTCATTTTTTTCCACGCAGCGTGCCAGCGTAGGGTCCCGCCAAACGACGAGTGGTGATTTTATTTATTGTAGTTATTACTGCGGCCTGCTAAGCGCTGGCGGAGTAGCGCGGCCAACGGGAAAGTCTGTTTGCAATTGCTCTTCCTGCTCCTGCCAGTGCCAGATCTACGGCGTGTGGTGTGCGCTGCACTGTGGCGAATTCATGGACGTGCGCCGGGCCGGTTGGGAGTAATGAGCTGCAGCCTGCAGCGAGCCAGAGACGGTGGTCGCGTTGCCGGTTGGTGGTCACGGAGATACAGCCATGGCTCTGGTTGCTGTGAACGTTTGGAGCAAAGCTTTCGATGTGGACGGAGACATGCCGTGAATGAGTCGGGTCATGTCCTCGAGCTACTACTATTGTGGCCTGGGGGCGCGGCTTACATCCGCCACACTGTTGCGCCGCGTGCTGCGCGTCAGCGCTACCGTGCGCAACTGCAGGCTGCACGACATCAACCCTGAAAACACCACATGAAGATGACGAGTGAACTGCCACTGACCAAGTTCATGTATGATACAGGCAACTTGATCATCGGTTTTGAACCTTGATGGAGGCGAAATCTTTTGGTAACGTTAACAATGGAGAAATCCAAACATTCCAGCGGCTGCGCAATGAACTTGAGGCAGAAACACATAATCATCGCCGTAATAGGGGGACAGAATGCTCCCAGATCTCTTTTCCTTGGCCTAAAATGTTACTAAGTTTCAGGTACCTGTATACAAAACCACAAGTTGCTCAGAGGGCCTTTTCTGGAATCACTTCACTTGGACTCTTTTTTTTTCTTTTTCCACATTACAACAGTATGTCACTGAAAAACACAATGGTACACTGATTCTCAAAATGAAAAGGATTAGTGCTAAGATCTTCTGTCTGACTTATAATCGCTTCTCTTTTCTTCAGCCTCTTTTCTCTTTTGTTGCCTGGAAAACAAAAAACACAATGTTATAACGGAATGACAAGTTGTAATAGAAACTACAATCAGCTTCATTTCACATCACTAAATAGATTGGCATCCCTTAAAATGCTTTTGCCATTAAGTTGACTGTCAATTTTGGTTCTACCACCCATTTTAAGCAAGGTTTGTTTTTGTCCAACCCTTCTAGTATGCTTGTTTGTTTGTACCACTTCCTGCTATCTTTGGTCTGATGCTGTCAATTAGGGACTTAGCGGCACATTCAAGCTGAACTTACTAAATATGGCTTCAATGCCTGTGGATAGCAAGGATTTCTCAGTTGTAACTATAAAACTTCAATATTTTTGTATTCGATCACTTAATTGCAAACAGACACCTAATGGAGTTGTGGCAGAAACAAAAAGCGACAAAAATGGATGCCGGGGCCAAACTTATTTGCAACAAGATTTCCCCCAGAAAATAAATCAAAGCAGGATACTAAAGGCCTGAGCATCAGCATTGATTGATCAGACAGTCATACTGAAGCAACAGAACTTACGCAAAAGCAGCATATCCAGCACCACCGTTAGCAGAAGCCAATAGTGCCGCCGAAACACTTGCTGCTAAACTGTCGTGTCCGCTAGGAACTGCAGGGTTCTTAACATCTCCATCAACCTAACAAATTACAAACAACAGCAAAACATTAGTCAGCACCAAATATCAATACTCCAAACAAGGATTGATGCCCTGAGTGGTGGATTGAACACCTTATCCCATTTTGACTTCTTGTTTGGCCTAGTTTCTTTCTGTGCACTCTCAGCAGGCAATGGAAGAGTAGCAACACCAGCTAAAGCTGAGTATAGAGCAAACATAAAAAAAAAAATCAATACGTGTTTGAGGTACAGGTAATATGTACAAAAACAGAGCATGCAACTGTGTCATGCTCACCATACCTGGAATCTTGGGTATGGGTGCACCTATTGGAGGTTGTACTCCTGCAGTAATAAATTCAACCTTGGGGCTTTTTTTCTTCTCCTGTTCCTTCCTCTCAAGCTCACGCTTCATTTCAGCTTCTGCATTCAAATAGTATACATAAGATCAAGTGGAATACCATTATATGTGACCACACAGACAGCACTGAATATTCAGTATTGACATGCTGTTTATTATGACAGAAGAAAGTCATGGTTGCACAAGCACAAATTCAATAGATTGTGTAATTTTGAGTTCAATTAAAGTAGGAGCAACTCCTTTGAAAACATAATATGCTACATTAAATATTTTCATTTTAACATACAATCAACCACACAGATCACTCCATACACAGCCCATAGTTGGGCTTGCTATATTAAATATTTTCATTTCAACATACAATCAACCACACAGATCATTCCATACACAGCCCATAGCTGGGCTTTTATAGTGCATTTTACTCAAAAGAAGTTGAGGCAAATATGCATGATTGACCCTTCAGTTAACAAGCTTCTCAAGAAGGATATTCTACATAGCTGGAGCAGTCGAATGTTTAACCTAAGTTCCAGATTGACTAGAGGCAAACATATTGTGGCACAGAATTCTCTACTCTATTACTCACAAACTACAATACATAGCCCAACAGGATATATCGAACAAATACACATACCTATCTCCTCATAGTAGTCACCTTTGTCATACCCATAAGGATCAAAAACATCTTTACTGAAACAGGTCCCTATCTGATCAATTTCTTGGTATCGCACAGCATGCTGCAAAAAATCAGGATTTCGGTAGTCCTTTCTGTTGCGCACTTCAGCATTAAAGCTCTTTCCAGCCCTTCTGTACGCAAGGAACCTGTTGATTTTTTGCTGCGGAAAAAAAAGGTAAAAGTAAAACAGTAGAGAATGAGTCTTTAGCTCTTTGAGTACATATACACTTAGTGTGAAGGCATCTAGAGACGCCTCGTGTAAACCTTACATTAACAGTAACAATATCGTGGTGCATTCACAAAACTTGAAAAGAGAAGCAGATGACTGGACAAAAAAAGAATAGAAAGCCCTTCAAGCATAAGAAATTAAGAATGGGTGAGGTAGTGAAGTAAAGCTGCCACTAGCCTATTCTCAAAAGCAACTTGATATAGGTGTTCAACTTTGCATTGCCGTTACAGGCCAAATGATAGTTAAATAGTTTTGTCAGTTTTAAATGGACAGTATGGAGTTCATCAAACACAATAAAAAGGAACAGTTCCACCAGGCGCTGATATTATGTGAAAATATGTCCAAGTTGATTATGATGAAAAAAGCAGGTGTGGAAATGATTTGACCAAAGGCTAACCTGTAATGCTTCAGAACATTTTGTAGTCACAGGTGGAGGAAGGAAACGACTAAGTGGGTCATCAGTTTCACCATTAGTTGAAACTTTATTAGTTTCCTCCCCCTGGGCATCTTCAACGTCAGCTCTAGTTAGATCCACTGCCATGTCTGTACCTACTTGGTCCTGCTCGGGCACGTCAGGATGCTGAGACATTTCGGCTTGAGTATTTGGGGTCATGATATGAACTGTACCTGAGAGAGTTTGTTCTTCAATATTCCCTTGAAAAGACATTGGAGGGTAAATTATATTAGATAATCTGATGGATCATGGATATTTGACACCAGTGACAAAATTTCTCTAGATAGGTAAATAGAAAACAGAACCTATATGTAACTTTCGTACAGAGGTCAGGAGTCAGGGCTATATACATCAAGCACCAGATATAGCTAAGGCAAGCAAAAATATTAACGATCCAGCTGTGTGATTGGTGGCTTCCCAAAATAATTTATCAAAAAATGTGAATGCACATATTGTTTTGCTTCACATCAAACAAATTGTTGTATAAACTGATAAGCGTAGATGAAAAATTTTGAAGCACATATGGCATGTGCGTGCCTATAAAATGACTACAATTGCTAAGTTCCCCGAGATATACAATGCACTCTTCAGTATCAGAAGTTAGACACTCAGCCTTCCAGAAACGACTCAGCGTTAAGAACCTACATGCTGTTATCAAGGCTATTAACATGAATATAAGATCTCTAAATGGTTTGTGTTTCAAGATGTTTCTCAATAAATGCTCCAGAGGGAGAAATAAACATGTAAAACGTTCACCCATTTGACAGTTTGTGCAAGAGCACAACAATTTTCCTAAGAATTCGCAATAAGATTTGACAGAAACAGTCCACTAAATCTAGTGAATTATCATTACCTTTTTTTTTCTTTCACTGTAAATCCACATCAGATCTAGTTGATTATCATAGAAATTTTATTTCATTGCAATGCCACACAAAAGTATTGCGACCTTCTTACAGTACAATCAATCGCATCTTTATGCAACATTAAACCCCATAAAGATCATATAGACCAAAATGTAACAAGCTAAGGATATCAAATCTAATCGCAAATTCCCATTTCAAGACATGGGCACATGGCAATGGCAGACAGTCAACATTCTCCTCATGATCTCAAAGTAACAACTAGCTGATTAATGTTTACTACGAGATCAGTTGCAATGAAGACACATAAGGTGACATCATCGTATGTATGAATAGCTCAGAGTTTCATGACCCTGCTTGGCAAATGGCCATTGCTACTGTATTATGGAATCGCTACTATGCACGATATTCATACAAAAGTAAACTGAATTATATGCATCTGCAAAAAGACCATAAGAATAACCTAGGTATCCTTAGTTCCTTACATAACACATTTTCTGCGAACTCATTAGGAACCTAGCCATGCATGCATAATTTACTACATGTTCACAGTTAGGAACTTACCCTCAGCAGCCTGAGCATCTGCGCCAAAGCTGCGTGTGTTGCTTATGATCTCCCCATCCTGCAACCAAGCCACACTAACAACATCAATTCAGAAAACCAGCAGATTACGAGCAGTAGTATTGAACACATACTTCACCGGCTCTACCTCCTGCTCTGGCGACATGGCTGTCTCATCGTGCGCATAGTCCACGATTGCAAGCGCCCCGCGCCGGGGCGGACGCGGCAGGTCGGCTGGCGGCGCGGAGGATGGTCCCCGCAATGGGGAGGGGGACGAGATCGCAAAAGGCGACGAAGAGCGCCGAGAGGGAAGGGGCAGAAGCTGCCCCCGCGCCGGAGAAGGGTGGGGACTCGCTAGGGTTTTGCGGCCGGCCGACTCCTCGGGAAGAGGAGGCGACGGAGGCGCCAGGGAAGGGATATGGTCCTCGCCCCCTACTTGAGCGGGCAGAGAAGAGGAGGTGACGGCGGAGACGGCGGGCGGCGCCGGGGAAGGGGGGTTGGGCTCGTCGGCGTCCTCCTCTTCCTCGTCGTCGTTGTACATCGAGAAGAGGGCCGCGATTCCCTCGGTGTCGGAAGCCATGGCGAGGAGGGAGATTCGAGGGAGGGAAGGGTTGGATTTGGGGTCGATGCGATGCGAGGCGAGCGCCGCGACGGCGAGGAAGGAGTCGGTAGATTTCGGGACAGCGGCAAAAGGCGAGTCAGCAATGCGAGGCCGCGCCCGCCGCCCGCGAGACGACGAGAGCATCTACCACAAGGGCACAGCCCACAAGCGATTTTGGTACTTGAACATTTTTTTGGTGGGCTATCCTTATAAAAATCGATTTCTTCTCCGCCGTTATAAAAGTTCTCAGCTATGCAAAAAGTTTCATTTCTTTCTAAACGATCACCCCAAATTTTTCTAGACTCCGGTGCCACCGCCGTTTGGTTTGGACTTAAAAAGCTAACGTAGTGATAAAAAGACCATTTTGCCCTTCGGCTAGCAATGGGCCTCCCACGGTCCCACCTCCACCGTGACGGCGTGATTGGCCAGCTGATGCTCCAACGCGTCCACCTGAGCTCTCACACTCCACCGACCCCGCCTGCGACGTCGACCAGGAGGAGGCCCCGCGCCAGTTGCTGCCACCGAAGCCTCGCGACGGCGTCCTTGGGGATCGGCACGCCCCATCGATGCGCCCTCGAGCTCCTCAACACCCATCCCACCCCAATCCTACCGCCGCCCCACGCTACCTGTGGTGTCCGCATCGGCTTCACCGGTCGTCGTGCCACCGAGGAAGCGTCTCGTGGCGGCGGCGGTGTCACCGGTCGTGGCACCACCGGGGAAGCGTCAGGCCGTCATGTTGTTGCCCCCACTCGCGCACAAACCCCCAAACCCCGAGCGCCAGGCGTGGCCACACACGTGCGTCGCGCCACCCCACCCAGGCATCCGCGCATCCCCCATCCTCCATCACCAAGCATTTCACGAGCACCCATGGCGAAAGGTGCAGGTGGAGGCCAGCGCGAGAGCGTTGCGCTGAAGACGGAGGAGGCCCAATCTCAATCCGCACTGAAGACGAGCACCCAATCCGTGTTGTCGTCTCCCGCTCCACCGACCTTGCCAACGATCCCTACCAGGAGGATACCGTGAGGCGGAAAAGGAGAAGGTGCTGGCACCAGCGGAGCCGTCCGCGCTACTGACAAATATGGCGCAGCATCCACGACGGCACTAGCGGAGCCGTTGAGGCGGAAAATGAGGCTACCACGGCGTCCGCCGACAAATACGAGTGAAGGGGGTCCGCAGCATGAGCCCACCATGCACCCGGGCTCGTCCGCCTGCCCCTGCACCGATGTCGCGTCGCCGCCGCCTTCCGCCTGCAAGCAGAGGCGAAGCCAGTGTTGAAGTTAGGGTGGTGCACATCAACATAAAATAGAAAATTTTAGTCAAACTACATGGTAATTTCCTATCATTGCCTATCAAACTTTGCTTTCATGGTGGTGCCAGTGCACCAGGGTGAGTATACCTGGCTTCGCCCCTGCCTGCGAGGCCATGTCGCTGGGCATTTTCTACTATTTCCATCTGACTTGTGGGCCCAACCTGTCGTTATGGGCGGACGACGTTGATGGCAATGGCACCCGAGTCCTGAAAGTTTGAGTCGATGGTTGAGAAGGAAACAAAACTTTTTCAATGGCTGAGAATGAAATGAGAACTTTTATAATGGCTAAGGAATTGACTCCTCATTGAACTTGACACTTACCTTGATTTCAATCCATATTTTTCTCTTTATTTTTCTTTTTTCTAGACCATGACAAAGGACGATTGTGCTCTCTCTCTTATATCTCTTGACCCAATTAGAAATCCCTATCTTTTGTTTGTGTCGGCATTTCCGTCGACCCTCTCGCCACCAATGAAGCTCTGGCACCACCCAAGCTTATCTCTACATTGTTGCATACGATCACAAAATGTCACAGGTGTTATTGACAGTGGCAGCAAGTTCGCCAGGAGAGCATAATGTTTGCATCTTGATCATATGCTGCTCTCCTCTCCCAACACCCCATTAAGGCTAAGCATGACCACTGAAGAGGTAAGGCATAAACTATCGAGTTCTAGCTCCATCTTAGCGAAGGAGATGTAGGTAGGTGCGAATCTAGGGATTAGTGTGCGCGCTCGGCTTATGTTCAAGGAGGTCAAAGGTGGAGGTGGTAGAGTCCAAATATCAGCTTGTAGGTAGTGGATTGGGTGGCAGTAGCTTCTGTGGGAGGATAGGGTGTACAATGAACTGGGTTTGGCAACAACCAACATGGAGGTAGTGTTGGTTCATTCATTGAGACATATGAGGGGCTGGAGCAATTTTGCCATCTTACATAACTTATATAATGGAGAGAATATAGAAAATATGAAAATTGTGATGCGACACATGAAACATGTCCGCAAGCCTCAATGTTAATTTTAGAAAGTCACATGAATTTATTGTCAAATTCCGCGAGGCTCAAAAAACCGGTGCCAAATATCAAAATCTCTGATCAATAGTAGATTACATTGCCTCTCCCTTTCCTCTGAAATAATGTGATATAGAAGTTGTGGTTTCTCTGACACATCTCCTGTTACCTCGTGATACATATAATTTCTTAGGTACCATCTAAATTTCACACTGCCTTGTCCTAATGAAAGGAGACACGCTAAACTATTCACTAGTGACATTTACAAATAGTTCACATCGTCCCACCCACATGCTGCCGCTGCTCATCGATTATCTTGCTTTTATTGCATACTTCCTCCGTTCTATAACATGACTCTGAATCTTTTACTGCTTTCTTTAATCTATCTGAGAAAGATTAAACGTAAGTCTACTATGAGACAGAAGGAATGTGCCTTTTTCGTCACAAATTGTAAGGAGTTCTAACTCTCTTTTAATCCGTCTACATTCATACGGATGTTAATGAATCTAAAAACATATTGAACACACATACATAATGTAGTGAATGAATTTAGTTGAGATTTAAAACTTTTACAACGTTTTTTTCAAATGTCTATTTAGAGAGGGCGTATTGGCTGATAAACTCCGACCACAAACAAATTTGGTGGCAAGGCGAAGGGCAAGCGGAAATGATCGTCCAAGCGTGGCCCCATTTGGGAACGATGGCTTTACATTTCTTTATTTACTGCTTTTGGTTGGACACGTCTTCAGAATGAAACTCTGCTTGAAGTTTTGTGTCAGCTAAAAAGAGTTGTGAAGTCTGTTATAATCCGGGTTGATTCTCTCGCCGAGAAAGCGATGAAGCCGGTCCAAAACATCTTATAAGTATTTGTTTAATCTATCTATGCAAGTCGTCATCAAATTTGACTGTTATTACTATTTTTTATTGTGATTTAAAAATTTAATTTTTCTATATTTTATAATATTTTGAATAAGACGAATCGATAAAATTTGGATTAAAAAAACTCAAGCGATATATAAATTAGAACGGATGGAGTAATAGTCAACGGTCTTTGTCCATGACGAAGCAATCCTGAAAGGTTACGGATGAACATGCTGATATACGAGCCTTGTTCTTCATCGCGTAGTTCTTGGCTCGTGAACTGTGGAATCAACACGACGACAGCATTTCCTAATAGATAACTTGTCCATCAGTCGTCAGTACGGAATGGTTCGTTTCTATCTGCTCTTATTTAAGCACACGACGACGGAATCAGGGGCATCAGGTACAGTCTACCGAGAGGCGTGCTTCCACTCGCTTTTGCAGTGCCACATTAGTGCAGCATCTCCGCGATCGGGCATGTGTGTTTTCCACAATCGGCCAGCGCCAACAATGCCCAAACTTCCTTTCAGCTGAAGAAAGCGCTCCAGAATCACACGGAGGAGTCCTGAACTGTCGAACCTGCGGCTCCACAAGCATCCATCCTTCCGCGCGCGGCTGCTACAGACACAGACAGTTCTTCGGCACGGCACTCCCGGTTTCCTGTTTGATTAGGCGAGGCGGCGAGGTCTCAGCCCGTCCTGCGGGCATGGATGGAGACTGGAGAGGCTGCCGGCTGCCCGATACGCGCGCTCGTCCCGTCGCGGACGCGAAGGACCGATGGCGACCCCTGCGCCGGAGATAGATAGGAAGATGGGCCCGTGAGATGCCGCCGCCGCCGTCGTCCCTTTCGTTTCCCGTGGCCCCGGTCCCGCAGGCGTACGTTCGTGTCCGTCCCTTTCGTTGCGTAATCTATCGTGAACCGCCGTCGTCGTGGTGACACGCTCGGCGCGTGCTTGACATGCTTGACTTGCAATTGTTGCGTGCACGGATGAGAACGCATCGCTGTTGTTGTCATCCTGCGAGCACGTAAAGCCAGAACCCAGAAGTGACTGTTCTGTTCGTCTTCATCAGAAGATTTTTTTGGGTAGAGGTTCGTAGAGGCTCGGCTTACTAGTAGATCGGTGTTATACGCCCATGCCGATGCTGGTTCACTGAACTGCTGGCGTCGTATAGATTGCTGAGAACGAACGACGCGGTGTGCCCGTACGTCTCGCGTGACGGCGTGAGCCCGTGGGCTGCAACTGACGAGGCCCGCAGATTCCTGGTGCGTTTCCATCTCCGTTGCCAGGGCTCGCGCCGCCTTTCTCTCCCGGGTACCGGGCCTCCCCTCCCCACGCGGGACTCGAGAGCCCGAGCTGGGTCGGTCGGTCCTCGATCACGAATTCCCGCCTCCCGCGGGCCGCGACCACGCGCCCGCCGCCCCCAGGCCCCAGGTTCCTGGCGTGGCGCCGCGCCGCGCCGCGAGACGCTAGGCGACACCGCGACGCGACGCCCTCCGTTTGTTTACGCTATCCTCTGGGTGGTGGGAGAAGAATCCCAGCTTGCGCGCGACGACCGGACCACACCCCACACCGGCCGGAACGCTACGCTACACACCTGTGCGCCCGCTCGCCAGCTCGACCACTGCCGGCGCTCCACGTACGCCGCGGCGTCGCCACCTCGCCCCGGCCGGACCCGATGCGTCCCGTTCTTTCTTTCTTTTTCTTTTGTGGATCTCGTTGTTTCTTTCTTATGTCCCTTCAAACATCAAAACAACCTTTTGCCTATATATGCCTGCCACAAAAAAACGTAAGTACCAGAGGTAAAGTGCTGGATGAGCGGGTCGTTCACGGCGTAGTACAAGTTACTACACCTGACCTGACGCCTGGAGAGGTGGTAGTGGTAGAGAGGACCGTCTGGAACGGAATACGGCTGGCACGCCTTTTTGTAGCTTTGCAGGGCGTTAAGAGATGGAGTGAGTAACGCGTTCGCGTGAACGGGGTCTCGAAACGACGTGCACCGGCCACCGGCGTGCTCGGAAACGTGAGTGGGGAATAATGGAGGGCTTGTTTGGAACATTGGCTCTTTTTTTAAAACCCTAGTTGATCGAAATGTCTTGATATAAACTATTTTGTATCTATTCTTTTGAAATTAAGGTATTTCTTAGAACTTTAAATACAACATCACACAAAATATGTAGTTTGAGTAGAAATACATATAAAAAAGAAAATTCATATAAATCTGGTTGGGGTGAATTTTCAAATACTCTAAAAATATTATCGTATCTAGCAAACTATTGTTCGAAACGTGATCCTTTTTTTTCAAAGAGAGATCAAACACCTCTAGTTTAGAAATACCATAGTATACTTGCATCCAGCATAATACATTAGAAATATGAAAAAATATTGTACCAAATTGCACTAGAGAGTGCATGATGGACGAAAGAATGTACATAATTGTTGCTTACCTATAGTGCTTTAGAGGGAGGAAAGCAATTTAGTCCAAAAGCATCACGAGGTATTGCATTGTGATTTTTATTCGAATGGTGCATTTGTTTTTGCCAAAAGGCACTACTATTTATATTAGATTGAAAAGGGGCAGCTTGAAAAGCAAATGTGCAAATAAACAAAGTTTAAGTTCTCAATAACTCATTTTGTGTGATTGGTTTTCACTTCGACATTTGCAGAGTAATGTTTCCACGGACTTTATTGATTGCCTACACAATCAACTACTTAACCAAATTACTTGATGCTTCAAGTAGACACAAGTTCATCTCATGCTGCTAGTAGGGAACCATCTTATGTCTCAACGTCAAGATGCCATTACATGGATCCGCACGTCAACGTGCACATGTTAAACAATAACTTGTCATGGCACGTCGCATCGAGCCAAAATTAGCGCAACATGTCAATCGTTAGATAGAATGCCAAAATGATAGGATCCAAACAAGTTTTACGTCACATTGAAACGGTGAATCAGTTCCTATGAAGAATGAATAGTTAGACTTCACGATGGTCGGCGGATTTGAAGCCTTATAGGTTATTGGAACAACAGATTCTTTTTTACTAATAATGCCAATTTGGAATATTTTTGAGAAGCGACGCGAAGGGAGTAGGCAAGTGTTCAGTTGCCAACAAATTTTGGAATTGAAGGCAGGTAGCCAACTTTCCTTATAGGAACCTTGAGCACTCCTCTAAACATCAAAGAATAGTTTGCAGCTGTAGGTGCTTTACATTTTCCAAGTTAAGCTCTCTTTTCTAATACATAATTTTCACAAAAATTGTGTAATAATTTCACATAAAAAAGCGCAGTAATAGAAAAAATTTCTTCAGTTCCAAAGGGCCTAGTCGATTCAACTCCCCCATGGTTGTTTCCTCAGAGTAAGTATAATAAGGGGTTTAGAGCCCGTCTATATGACACTTTTGCTTACGTGGAGGTGAGAGAGATGAAAAAAAAAAGATGTGGGCTCTTATTCAAGAGCAGCTCTACACGGGTTTCTAGACAAAATGAGAGGGAGAATGTTAAATCAAGAGCCAAACTTAGAGCCCACCTTATTATATGAGATGACTCTAAATGACATAGCAACAATTTAGAATCCACGGTGAGCTCCTGTAGTCTTATTATTAGTCTCGCTCTCAGAGAAACTTTCGCCTTGGCCAATATATGAGTTTCAGGCACCAGCCAATGCACAGCACACGAGTCACGGTCCCTAAATTACAGCTACTACTAACAATCAGAAAAAAGCTGTACACCGCGAACGCCACCTTCGGCCGACATGGACCCAGCCCATCAAAACACGGAAACGGCGAGGGCGTAAAGCAAAAGCAGCCACAACCCCCCAGCAAAATTACAAAATGAGCGAGCAGACGAAAAATCTCCCATCCCAACGACAGACTCGGAGACCCCAGGGCTCCAGGGGAGAGAGAGAGAGCGCAGCGCAGCTGCACGGAATTGTTTTCGCAGGGGGCGTTAAGCTGCCTGCCGCCGCTGCCGGCCGTACCACCTAATCCGCCGCTGAGGCCGTTTCACCCCACCGCCCGATGGCGGCCGTGACGCCGCCGTCGCCATCGCAGGCGGGTCGCCCGGCCCCGTCCGCCTCCGCAGCCGCCGCGGCCAAGCGAGGAGGAGGAGGGGGAGGAGGAGCTGCCGGCGCCGGGGGGCTGCTGATGGGGAAGTACGAGCTGGGGCGCCTCCTGGGGCACGGCACCTTCGCGAAGGTGTACCACGCGCGGCACGCCGGGACGGGGGAGAGCGTTGCCATCAAGGTGCTCGACAAGGAGAAGGCCGTGAAGAGCGGGCTCGTCCCGCACATCAAGCGCGAGATCGCCGTGCTCCGCCGCGTGCGCCACCCCAACATCGTGCACCTCTTCGAGGTCATGGCCACGAAGACGAAGATCTACTTCGTCATGGAGCTCGTCCGCGGCGGCGAGCTCTTCTCCCGCGTCTCCAAGGGCCGCCTCAGGGAGGACACCGCCCGCCGCTACTTCCAGCAGCTTGTCTCCGCCGTGGCCTTCTGCCACGCCCGCGGCGTCTTCCACCGGGACCTCAAGCCCGAGAACCTCCTCGTCGACGAGCACGGGAACCTCAAGGTGTCGGATTTCGGGCTCTCCGCCGTCGCCGACCAGTTCCGCCCCGACGGCCTGCTCCACACCTTCTGCGGCACGCCTGCATATGTGGCCCCCGAGGTGCTCGGCCGCCGCGGGTACGACGGCGCCAAGGCCGACGTCTGGTCCTGCGGCGTCATCCTCTTCGTGCTCATGGCCGGCTACCTCCCTTTCCATGACAAGAACATCATGGCCATGTACAAGAAGATTTACAAGGGCGAGTTCCGCTGTGCGAGGTGGTTCTCCAAGGACCTCGCCAGCTTGCTGACGCGCATTCTTGACACCAACCCCAACACCCGCATCACCTTGCCGGAAGTCATGGAGTCACGCTGGTTCAAGAAAGGATTCAAGCCTGTCAAGTTCTATATCGAGGATGACCAGCTGCATAACGTGATAGACGATGAGGATGGCCTGATGGACATGGGACCTACCGATCCTGTTCCTCCACCATTGCCACCCCCACCATCACCTCTACCCCCACAAAAGCAGCTTGATGGTGATGATTCAGGGTCAGAATCGGACTCGTCCATCTCATCCTGCCCTGCTTCAGTGCTATCTGATGAGACCCAAAAGCCCCGCGGGTCACTCCCCCGCCCAGCAAGCCTTAATGCATTTGATATCATATCATTCTCAAGGGGATTTAACTTATCAGGGTTATTTGAGGAGAAAGGGGACGAGGTAAGGTTCATCTCAGCCGAGCCAATGTCGGATATCGTAACGAAATTGGAGGACATTGCAAAGCTGAAGAGCTTCAAGTTGCGGAGGAAGGACTGGCGGGTGTGCCTGGAGGGTACAAGGGAAGGAGTTAAGGGGCCATTAACAATTGGCGCGGAGATATTTGAACTCACACCACCCCTTGTAATGGTGGAGGTAAAAAAGAAGGCGGGGGATAACGAAGAGTATGAGGACTTTTGCAACAAGGAGTTGAAGCCAGGGATGCAGCACCTTGTCCACCATATGGTCCGAACTCCAAGTTTTCCTACTGATGCCAACTAGGTCAAAAGGTAATAGAATTCCCCCATTTTTTCTTATGTTAGCATGAACAATAAATTAGAATGCGGTATAGTTGATGCAGTGCCTTTTTTTTTTGCACAATCTAATTTCTGTGTAGAATCTTATGTTCTACTCATGCTAATTCTGTCATGATATGTTCGCATTGCTAAATTCCATGTGTGAAGTAATGGAGTGATCCAGATATTCTCTTGTTAGTCTTGAGCATACTATTTTCGCTAATTGCATGCTGAAATATGGGCAACAAGTGAGGTCTGGAATTGACTGTCTAATGGTTACTAGAAATACATCAGCATTTGATCAAAAGAAATGTAAAAATTTTCAGCCATTGTTCAAATTATACTAGTCAGGGCTCTGCAGTTGATTACCGATTGTTTTTTTTATTTCTGGTTCTAGGGCACATATTGACTTTACTAAGATCCATGCTCTGTAAACTCATGTCATGAGCACGAGTAATCCAATCCCAATATCACTTGCCATTCCACTTGATTAATTCTTCTCCTGCTGTCACTGGATCGATATTTTTTGTAGCTGTTAGTTAGATCAGGGCCTTTTTTCTATTGCATCTGCACTCTTATAATCCTCTGTTGTCATATCAACATTCTATTGAAACTTAGGTTTTCAGATACCAAGTAGAAATACAAGGTTGAGTCAGTGAACTTAATCTCTGGTTTATTTACCTTCCTGTATGACTCCATGTTACACCAGCATTGCTCTGGTAGTGTTGTTGAGTGTAACTGTGAGCAATTTACAGCTTCTTTTCTTTTTCTTTTTTCCATTGATATTGTCACAATGCATAGTGATGTGGTATAGAGTGAAAAAATAACGAGGAATTATTTCCAATTTATTTCCAAAGAAACTTTTCTGAAAAGCCTTTGAGAATACTACACGAAGTTGGGAATTTTGGGATTAATCCATTTCATCTCTCCATAGACTATCATTTTAGGTTTATGTGGTGTATCACTTTATCGCTCCATCATAAGTTCTGGTAACATTGTGATTTCTACACACATTTCGGTTATTAAGGTGTACTTGTGTGATGATGATTTGGGTTATTAAGGTTTACTTGTGTGAGATGATTTGGGTTATTAAGGTTTACTTGTGTGGTGATGACTGTAAGCTGTGTTCGCCGTTTATTGTATGTCGGGAATTGATTTGTGCGGTTTGTATGTTGGTTAATTCATGTCAAGTTTCCTTTGTGGTAACGTAGCATTCTCATCTCTGATTGTTGCATTATTGATCCATAATCATCATCTGTTTGCAGTTAGTGCTGACATCTAGCTTATTAGATACATGTTGAGAACTTAATTTTACGAACATGTTAGTCATAACTAACAATTAAAAACATGGAGCACATTAACACTTATCCAAATCTTACACATGCCCACAATCCCACAATCAGGAGTTGCCACAATGTGGTGTGGCCGTGTGGGTCTAGTTGAATGAAAATTTAAGCATAATTAATCCTCCCTGACACCAAAAAAGTCATTTTTGGGCACCATTTTCTTTATTACTTGCCTTTTTTTTGTAAACATGAAGGTTTCAAGATATCTTATTAAATCAGTGTACTGAATGTTCCTTTCACATGATTAAATGATTTTGGCAGTATACTATCATCCAATAGGACCATATATTTCCTGGTGCATAGAAATGTTTGATTGTTCACTGGTAGGTGTGTTTATGTATAGTTATAGCATGTACAGATTTAAATTTAGTTCATGGCCAATAGCGCATGAACCTTAGATCTTTGCAGGGTAATGTGATGTGTTGATACATACAAATTGTCTTACAGGTCATGAATAAAAAATGGTTTGATTGTCATGAATCAGCTTGGAACTGATGTTTATTTTGTTTACAGAAATTTGTGACAGTACATAGGGAGTAAAGAGTATCAGAATCGACTGCTTAATCCATCTGACCATTTCCTTTGCTCACTGCAGGCTTTCAACTTAACAACAGCACTTCACATGGAGCCAATTGTAACAGAGGTGATATTGGGAGCAACATGAGGCTAGGGACAGAGCTGACAACCGTTGATCAGAACAAGATTGTCGTCCGAACAAAAGCCTTCGATGAGCTCGTAATCTCATGACTGAATAAGTCTGCTGCTTCTCTTCGGCGAGGGCACAGCAATGGCCGCCGTGGAGGTTGATAGTGGCTGTACATACTCCAGTTGCTGTTGGTACCTGAGACTAGGTTGTTGCTGAATGTTGTATCGCAGGGGGTGTACTGCTATTGGTTGTAGGCGCGGCGCAGTCGAATAATTTTTGTTTAATCATCCTGCTATTCTGGACCATCTGCTGTCTTTCGGCTGATTGTTGAGTCGGGCGCATACAGGACCGGCACATGCTCCGGTCCATTGGGATTCCGAATCTTCTATATGTTGATGCCGCATATTGCATGGAGCCCCGATTTGGAGAAATGCCGATGTTTCAGACGCTGCGGTGGCAGGAGGTGCGCGGCCGCGGTCGGGCACGTGAACAGGCGGTGGTGTCTAGTACGTACCTAGGGCGCGCGTGGATTGCCGGGCCCGGCGTGAAAGCGCCGTGTGCGGCTGCCGGGGCTCGGAGTTGGCGGCGCGCATCAGCGGCCTGGGGCCCCTGCTGTTGTTGAGCGCTTGCAGACGAGGTAAAGATCGCATTCTGAAAAACTCTCTTCCTTCCCTTCCTGCAGCTACAGTTGAGAGGGGCGAGGAGGAGGCGATTCGTGCTCCCGCCGGCGAGATCGCCGATCCCCTTCGCCTCCGGTGCTCCTCGGGGCTTCGGATGTGTGGGGGATCCGCGGATTTTTGTCCGGTGGTGTAGATTAGGTCCTAGTATAGCTAGGGTTGCGTCGGCGAGACGGCGGCGGTGGCGGCGCCTTGGAATAAGTCCCTTCCACCTGTCCCCGTTTCGGCTGCGCTCACTCCGGCGCCGACGAGGGGTGTGTGAGGGTGGAGTCAACTGGAGTCGGAAGCCTAGCCATGGCGGGGTTTCTTCCGGTTCTGAGCTGCTCCGATGTAGGAGTCTCTTCGTCAGTGGCTCGCCCAGGTATGCGGCAAGCGTTGACGGTGCGAAGCAGGAGGCTGGCTGCTGGGTTCCTGGATGTCTGGTGAACGGGCTTGGGCATCTTCCTCGATGGTTTCCATCGGCGAGCTCAAGTTTGTGGTCAGAGAAACACAGGGTGCGTCCCCGGCCGATGTATTTTCAGCGCCTCTTCCTTTTGCGGCTCGTTTGTAAGCCTCTGTGCGATGGTGTTCCTCATGACTTCGGCGTCCGTGCTGCTCTCTTCCTTCTTCGGTAGCAACTTGGCTGAGGAAGAAGAACGACAGCGGACGGTGGTTGCTCGATGCTCAGAGATTCCCTTAGAACTATGTGCAAATTTCTATTTCTTTAGGGTCCTCTGTGCAAAAGTGTGTGGACAGCTATGCTCCCTGTATCGTTCTATGTTGTTGAATCTGTACGATGTCATGTACGTGTCCTTTGTTTAATAAATGTATGTTTTATATAAAAAAAAAGATCGCATTCTGAATGGGTTCGTGTCGCCGTCGTATCCATGTGAATGGGTTCGTGTCGCCGTCGTATCCATGAGACCGTGACCGTGCTCTTTTCTCTGGATTCGCCGATAGCCACAGCTGGTGATCGGCGAGCGCCGGGCGATAGGGGAAAGGAACGGCGATGGGCACGGATGGGTCTGATATGGCCGTATCTCCTTAAACGAAATCAGCGCCAAAACACGCTTAGAGAGCCGCGCCACGTCACCCTCACGTCTTGCTGCCGTCAGATTGGGCTCCAGTGAAACGTCGACCCTTCGATCTGTGATAAACGGTGACGAGAGCTCCGGAGAAAACGCGCCCTCCCGCGTTTCATCCAGAAGCCTCGCGCAAGCCGCCGCTCCGTGCGTCTCCCTCGGTGGCAGGATGCCCCGCCGCGCCCCTCTCCCTCGCCGGCGGCAGCTCCCTCAGCTGCCTGATGCACCCCAACAGCCCCGGCATCCCGGCACCCGTGCCCGTTCCCTCCCCGCCGCTGCCGTCCCCTCCCCCGGCGCTGCCCCGCCTCTCTGCGCCCTGCTCCGTCACCGATACTGTGCCACGCCGCTCGCGCAGCCCGGCGTGGGCAAGACGGCTGTCGTGGAGGGCCTCACGCAGCGCGTCGTGCGCGGCAACGTGTCTAGCAACCTCCTCGATGCCGCCTCATCTCGCTCGACATGGGCGCGCTCGTCGCCGGCACCAAGTACCGCGGCGAGTTTGAGGAGCGGCTCATGGCCGTGCTGAAGAAGGTGGAGACGGCCGCGGGGAAGGTCATTTTCTTCATCGACGGGATACACCTCGTCCTCGGCGCGGGCATGACTGAGGGCTCCATGGACGCGGCCAACTTGTTCAAGCCGATGTTGCCGAGGGGCCAGCTCTGGTGCATCGGCGCGACCACGTTGGAGGAGTACTGCAAGTACGTGGAGAAGAACACAGCGTTCGAGCGACGGTTCCAGTAGGTGTTCCGTGTTCGTCGCCGACACAATTAACATTTTGAGGGGACTCAAGGAAAAGTACAAGGGGCACCATGGTGTGGGGATTCAGGACCACACTCTCATCGTCTCGACGCAGCTCTCCTCGAGATACATCATGGGTTGTCACCTGCCTGACAAAGCCATAAACTTGGTGGACGAGATTTGTGCCAATGTGAGGGTGCAGCTCGACAGCCAGCCAAGGAGATCGACAACCTCGAGAGGAAGAGAATTCAAGAGTTCCATGCGCGGGAGAAGGAGAAGGACAAGGCCAGCAAAGCCTGGCTGGTTGAGGCGCGTATACCATCTGAATTACTGAATTTTCAATTGCATATCGTGTATAGGCAAACACATACTCTGATCCGGTGTGCTGTTTTGATACTGATGTTGCAACATGTGGCCTTTATTCAAGTCAAGAAAAGAATTGGGCGATTTGAGAGACAAGCTGCAGCCTCTGAGCATGAAGTACAGGAAGGAGAAGGAGAATATCGATGAGATTAGGAAGCTGAAGTAGCACCGCGAGGAGCTGCTGTTCACCCTGCAGGAGGTCGAGCATCGACCTCAAGTATGGCGCCCTCCAAGAGATTGATGCTGTCATCGCCAATCTGGAGGGCGGGAGGGGAGAACCTAATGCTCACTGAAGCCGTTGGCCCTGAACAATTTGCAGAGGTATATCTGTTACTTAAGAAAATTTTAGATCCATGTGTTTGATTGTGTCTCAGGCTCTCAGCCCTGTGCAGGTTGTGAGCCGATGGATGGGAATTCTGGTGACCAGGCTTAGGGCCGGCTGCTGTGGGCAAAAGCGAATTGGCCGAGGCCCTCGCTGAGCAGCTCTTCGACAACGAGAACCTGCTTGTCCGCATTGACATGTCCATGTACATGGAGCAGCACTTGTTGCTCGCCTGATCGGAACACCACCTGGGTAAGTACTACCAGCAGAACATGCATTTGTCACATTTTCGGTGCGGTTTAGCTTGAAACACACTGAACTTGTGTTCTGAGTCTAACATGGAATTTTTTGCTACTGCAGCCTTGTTTCTCTGCACGATGTGGTGCTCAACTCGAGTTGGTTGTTACGTGTGCAGGTGAGAAGGCATTTCCGCCCTGAGCTGCTGAACTGGCTCAATGAGATCGTGATCTTTGACTCTGTCACACGAGGAGCTGAAGAAGGTCGCTCGCCTCCAAATGAAGGACATGGCTGTCGGTCTTGCCAATAGGTGCATCACTCTGGCCGTGACTGATGCTGCACCGGACATCATCCTATCTCTGTTGTACAATCCGGTATATCTGTCTCTATTGCTTCATACTCTAATCTTTAACACTGCATAATTTGTGTGAATTCAGTTTATATCTGCATTGTTTGCACACTCAGCCGAGCTCCTTATGCTAACCTTTATACAACTGTCTTTGCAACTATTCCTTGCATTGATTCATCCGTACCCTGATCACAATTCGTACGTTTTCAAATCTCTGAATTCGATTGTCTCATGGTCTCTACCTCTTTGTGGAAATGCAAATGTCAAGCACCAGTCCTTGCTTCTCTGCAGGTAATGTGTCTGACAAAATCTTAAAGCAGTTTCTTTTTCACCTAAAATCTGATGGATACAATGTTGTGTCTGTGTGCAGCGATCTGAAAAAAATGCAAAGAATCTCTACAACAAAAATAATGATGGGCCAAGCCTCAGTAAAAAATACGAATTCCACACGGGGCGGCGCTCAAGCAGAGGCGCGGCAACGCCGTGCCGTCGTTTCTAGTGGGTGATGCTAAAATTGTTAAAAGCTTGTTATAGTAGATATGCTGTGAATATTTTGCAAAAATAGACACTGAACATATATGGCCATATGAAAACGACATGGTAGGTTTGCTTTGTAGAAATGTTTTCAAACAGCATACTATCTATACTCTTTTTTATTTGCAATGTATACTATCTATACTATAAGGAGTACAAACTAGTAAGTGGCTTGCACGAATTTGCGTTGCTAGATCACTACAGTATAATTTGAATGAAATGTAGAACATGTATATTTTGTACGAAATGTATAACATAATCTTTTATAATCTTATATTAAATTTGGATCATTTTATTATAATTTGTTCTTTTAGCCCAGCACAAATATAAGTCTTTTTAAATTCTAGATTTCTTTTGTTATGTTCTAAGTATTCTTAGTAATATTAAAAAATTTACTGATAATATTGTAACTCTATACACAACGTTTTGCCTTGTTTACATATCTTTTTCAATTTTTTTTGCACATTTTAGGCATCATATTTTATCGGTATGAACTGATTAATTTACATCAAATTGAACATTTAGACTGAGTCTAGCAGCATATCTTCATGTTGTCTATTTTGCATAGCCTAGCACCTCGTTTTCTACTGAAACTGTCTAATCGATTGTCTAAAATGCACATCCATGGCCATTTGCACACCATTTAGCCTTAGACCAAAGTATTGTATAAAAAAAAAAGAAAATCTAAAAGATAGTTATAGATACCTTGTATTATAATATAGTGATTTTTTCTAACTCAAATTTTTTTTCATCACTATAAAAGAAGACAATTATACATTTTTTACAACTAGTATTGTTAGCCCAAGCAATGTTATGTTTGCTACTGGTTATGAGTTATGACTAACGACTTCATCATTTATGGGCCCTCTCCTTGGTTACAAGTGGGAGCAACACATAGCACGACTTAAATTGTTTACCAAGACATTAATGTTGATTTTATTTTGGCTTCTGTAACTCATTTGTAGTAAGGATTTTTTTTTTGCGTAGAGGTTTCATCCGTCAATATGCATATCGTAGACTTCATTTACTACTTCTCTTTGTATCCCTTCTCACCATTAAATGACATAGCCAGTATCATTACATGACACTAATGATCCTTGTTACAACTTCAAGCCCCCCACTTGTCCATAGCTTTGTTGCCATGGCAAGCTAGCAATCTTGTATTCCTCCTAGAGAAGTTTTTATGCAACCTGCTTGAGGTTTTAAGCTAGGTCCATCCCTTGCATCAAAATGACCTACACATTGTGCTACTTATTAGCACCACCAATCTACACACCTAGGGCTTTCACCTATATTCAAGACTCCCCATTGTATGTATGTCACATAACATCATTTTTTCTTGGGAAGCTTGTTTTTATGATATGGAACATTTTCATGTCCTTTGCTAGCAATTCATGACAAATATATCTCTATAGCTACAATTTGGGCCATCTATATCAACAATATAGATCATAGATCTTTCTCTCTTTTAACAGATTAACTTTGTTATTGTGAAGTTTCTTTATAGAGAATGTACAATGGTGGAGATCTTTGCATCTTTTTTATTGTGAAATTTGGCTTTTCTATTAGTTGTGTTTGATATAAAACAATTAATAAATTTAAACTATTCCATGACTATAATTGATGATGTAGACATTTTTGTTTCTTTCTTCACCAATTGTATTTATATAAATCTTTATTTTATAATATACCACTAGATGTTAATAAAATTCAACAAAGCTTTTTAGTTGTATATGTACAAAATATTTAGGCCATTGTTGACTTTTGGATGATCATAACATCCAATTATATTTATTAGACTCTTATTTAGTTGTAGCTGATATAAAATATTTGATTTAACATAGATCAATATATTGTCATAAAATCTAACTGTACGGTTTATATTATTTTCTTTTTCCTACTTAGCACTGTAGTTTGTACACCCTCTAGATGAATGTGGTGGCTTATTTGAATACTCTCTAAATAGAATAATAAATATATAGATCAATAAATTTATAGTATCATGAAATTATTGTTCGAGACAAAAACATACACATGGTATATTTGATTTCAAACTATACATTTTTCAGGTATTAGTGGCTAATATTTTAAATTATTGACTAGATTTAGGGCAAATTGGAGGATGATATGTTGCCCCCTCATCCTGTAAGCTATGGGTCACCACCGTATAAGTCCATTGGACATGTAAATGGAATCTACCAACATGCCTTATAGGGATTGTATATGATTATAACTGGTGTCCTATTTTAATTGTATCTCTAACGTGAAAGCTATGGTTGTATCGCAATATAAAAATTTCATAGAATGGCATTGATGGAAAGTGTATCTCCCATAGACTCTTACTTTAATTTGATCCAATAGCGCATATCATTTTTTAATGATCAATGTGATAATTTATATATCCTCTAGCCAAATTTGTGTCTTATTTTAACACCCCCCTGTTAAGATAATAGAAGACAACTAAGCTGCTTTCAACCGGCTATTATCAAAACATCTGCGACTAAAGGTAGTTTCATTGTGCAAAATGTAAGCTTTCACTAAATCATTTTGTACATGCTATAACAATTGGCATACTTGTGCTATCTTTATTTATTAGATTGCAATGATAGGTAGAGTGGGAGACATTTTGTGTTGTTCAAAGCTATTGGTTGAACAATGATACTACTTGATATTACTTTGTTATTACCCTCTCGATGCTTGTAGGGATCTAATTGGCTAGCCACCGACCTACATATAAACTAAATTAAGTAGCCTATATCATACACGGGGTTATTGGATACCTTTGAACAATGATATGAGCAGAATATCTTATTGCTCTCAGTCGATGCACGTAGAGGTGCAAGTGGGCTGGCCCCTTCCTAGATACACATGAAAATAAAGCCACCGGACCTCCTATGCATCTCATGTGAGATTGTTGCTTACACCGACCAACCTAACATGTCACTTAGTCTAGTTATTGAAAACATATCAGCAATAAGCCACGATACATATATAAACCATGTCAATTGGATTATAATTTCACACACACATATATGTAATTTAAGTAAGAATGTTTGATTTTTTTCTGAAACCTAATTCAACATTACAGATAAACCAGATCATAAACATTTATGTAGAAAACTTGAAATTGCATCCAAAATGCCAAAGTAGTACATAAAACATGTTGACACACTACATTTCAAATGTTGATTCCCTTTAAAAGTAACATAAGAAAAGTATGTATACGAGACCTCAATTTGATGCATTTATTGCACACAATATGGTGGTCAAATTAATGGAGAGAGAATAATGCATCTCAAGTTTGACTCCTCATCATTTTAATTGATGGTTGACGTTAGTCAATTCTATTTGAAACTAATCAAAGTTATATAAACATTGAATGAAATAATTAATCACCCAACTCATTCCGATCGGGTCAAATTATGACACATATTGTGCTTCTAACTGTTTTAATGGACGTGTATACAAGAATAGGTACCAACATGTATGAGTCGTTTTGTTTTTTCCTTGGTATATTGTGTTAAGTAAACTAGTTTTTTTGTTACTTTGAAACTTCTAATTTTTTTGCAAAAAAAAAAAGAGTTCAACTAAGTAGAAGTTCGGTTCAAACTAGTAAATAAATGGCACTAAACTAGGTAAAAGAACATCATATCATATTTTATTCCCTCTATTCCAAATTATATGTCATTGGACTCTTTTAACATCAAGTTTGAACCACCAGTCTTGTTAAAAAAATTATATTATCATTTATTTTCTCAATGATTTAGTGTACCATATAATATATTTTAATCAAGACTTGTGTTTTCACATATTTTCGTAATTTTTTATAATAAGACGAGAGAGTCAAACTTGGTGTTAAAAAATTAATTGAGCTGTAATTTGAAACGAAGGGAGTATGTGTTAATTGAAAATGAATAAATGATTTATAAAGTACACTTGGATCATGAGGAGTAAGATTTGATGCCATCAGATTACTAGGTCACACAGTTCGGCATTCACAAAATTAGTATTGATATCCCAGTTAGATAAACGTAATAATTTAAGTTTTTACCATCCTAGGCAATTAAGTGGAAAAGGAAATTAATTTAAACGATAGCATGCATTTCACATGACTGGGTGGTTTTGTTGTTTTGCATTTTTATGTTCAAAATAGACTTTTTCGTCTCATACATTAGGAAGAGTTTCCACAGGCAGGAAAAAGTAAGGTTTTAAATCTGACCATAGGAAAATCATACAACCACGATACGGATTGGATAAGAAATGGTGGTATTTCTCGTGTTTTTTTAGTACACGTTCGGACATCACTGAACTTGACTCTATAGTTTTTGTTCTCTGAATGCCTCTTTTCTACTGCGGGCAGTAAGGGAGTAAATCCCATTCTCTTTTTTCTATTGAATCTTTTGTTTGAAGCACATTATTGACTCCTTTCATAGCTCGTTGTGTGTCTTAGAGTTCATAGTTCTAGAATTGACAAAAGTGGGCACTGATTTAGCTCTAAAACAAGTATAGTAACAACAATTTATGAGTTCCTAATTTAGTCGATAATTCTTTCACTAACGTTCTGAAATTTATTCGTGGGAAGAAACAACCTTCGTTCTAAAATTAGAGAGAGAGAGAAGATGGGAACAAGGCTCTTCTGTAAGAGATGAAATCCTCAAAACATGGACTGACAGGGTGAGACCTTTGCTCTCAACCATTGTATCCGACGGAGTTTCTCCCCAAAATTAGTGAATGGGGACTCCTCATTTCGGCCCCTCCAACACCACCGGACATTAATCGCCTAACCTCTCCTAGCCACAGATCTCATAGAACATATCACACCCGGCCTACGTCTCCTACCAATGCTCACCCACCATCTCAATTGCAGTGCAGAGGCGCACAGTCTCGGTCCGGCCGTTTGCCCGGCCGGACCCTTCTTCACCCATGATCACACGGAAAACCTCCCTTTCTTCCCATGGCCATGGAGAAGAATCAAGACCCCCAGTTGATCATGGGCCGTTACAGGCTCGGGCGCCTCCTCGGCTGCGGCAACTTTGCCAAGGTGTACAAGGCCCATAAGGTTGGCACCGGCGAGATCGTGGCCATCAAAGTGCTGAACAAGGACGCCGTGCGCCGGTCCGGCATGGCGGAGAAGGTGAAGACCGAGGTGGACGTGATGCGCCGCGTGCACCACCCGAACGTCGTCCGCCTCCACGAGGTGATGGCCACGCGGTCCAGGATCTACTTCGTCATGGAGTACGCCGGCGGCGGGGAGCTCTTCGCGCGCCTCGCCCAGAGCACGCGGCTTCCAGAGCCCGTGGCGCGCCGGTACTTCCAGCAGCTGATCACGGCCGTCGCGTTCTGCCACAGCCGCGGCGTGTACCACCGCGACCTTAAGCCCGAGAACCTGCTCCTCGACGCGCGCGGCGACCTCAAGGTCTCCGATTTCGGTCTCAGCGCGTTGCAGGACGCCGGCGCCCGCCTCCGCGGCGACGGCCTCTTGCACACCGCGTGCGGCACGCCGGCGTACGTCGCCCCCGAGGTGCATGAAGCTTTAACATGCTGCTGTCTTCAACTAAATGTTGCAGGCTGACGAAAGTGTGGTATATTTTCACCTTTAATCATATATAGGTGCTCTTGAAGCGTGGCTATGACGGCGCGAAGGCGGACATCTGGTCCTGCGGCGTGATCCTCTTCGTGCTCCTGGCTGGCTACCTCCCGTTCAACGACACAAACCTGCCGCTGCTGTACCGAAAGATCACGCAGAGCAACTACAAGTGCCCACCGTGGTTCTCCGTCGAGGCGCGCAAGCTCCTCGCCAGGCTGCTCGACCCCAACCCAAGGACCAGGATCACCATGTCCAAGCTCACGGCTAATCCCTGGTTCCAGAAAGGGCCATGCTCTCTCACCGACAGGCCTCTCGCCTCGAGCGAGGCTTCAGTGGTGCTCGGCAAGGAAGCGTGTAGGTGCCACCACCACCGCGACAACGACGAGCAGGAGAAGGAGGACGCCCGGAAGAGGAAGCGGTCCAAGGTGACGGTGTCTTCGCCGACCATCGCCGTGAGGCCGTCGAGTATGAACGCCTTCGATATCATCTCGCGGTCGAGCGGGCTGGACCTGTCCAAGATGTTCGATGAGGAGCACAGGTCCGAGGCGCGGTTCTCCTCTAGAGAAAGCACAGCGGCGATCGTATCCAAGCTCGAGGAGATAGCTGAGGCACGGAAGCTCAGCGTCAAGCTGAAGGAGAAGGGCAGGGTCGAGATGGAAGGCAGCCTGGACTGGCAGAGAGGCGCACTCGCCATCGAGGCAGAGATCTTCGAGGTCGCGCCGTCGGTGCACGTGGTGGAGATGAGAAAGACCGGCGGTGACTCGCTCGAGTTCCGAGAATTCTACAAGCAGGACCTCAAGCCGTCGCTAGACGACATTGTATGGTCATGGCAGGGCAGTGATTCGCCGGTCGTTCCAGCGGCCCATAGGCGAACCATTCTTGATTTGCCAATGCACGTGTGATCCGATCAGCATTCGGTGTAGGTATTTATACTACCGGATGCTGGAGCTCCTAGACTCCGGACATTGGACATGAACAAAAAAAAAAAAACTATACTTGTACACACCAATCGCTTAAGGGGTCATACACCAATCGCTTAAGGGGCCGGCAGCAATTCATATGTGAGCCTTGATACTATTCTTCCTCCCAACAAAGCTTGTTGGTGGGGGCAACCTTCTTTTGGTTGGCATCACCGGAACGTGCGTATAAAGATGCAAAACAATGTATATGAAGTTTAAAATGAAAAGTGGGATAGAAGGTCTGATGAAGGGGTCGCCAACATGCCGTAGGAACTGACCTATTTATGGAGATAGACAGTTTGAATAATCTTTAACAATGCACTCTACAATATAATCAAGAGGTTCACTTTTAGCACCACCCAGGTAGAAAATTCATTATGTCTCGTCACTCAAAATTGAAGCCCACCATCACATCGGACATTCATATCTCTCATTGCATGACATAGGAATAAATGCTTGCATGGCACCTAGAAGTTTTACATTCTAATACCACTCGTGACTCGGCTACAATTGTTACACCCAACCCATGTACACATCATCACATTATCAAAAACAGCCACACATGGCAGGAGATGAGAATAAACGATTCCATTCGCAAATCAACTAGGAGGTTCACTTAGCACCTCACTATCTCACATCCATCAGGTTCTTAATGCTTTGACTCCCAACCTTCCTTCTCAACATCACACAGACCGGTTAGCCTCACATGGCATCAGTTGGGAAGAAACTTGCACATCAAACATGGCATTCACTTACTATCACCGCTCTGACAACATGTTCTCAATGCATGCACCCAACCCCATGTCCAACCACCACACTGGTTGGACCAGCACTGCACAACATTGGTTGGGTATAAATGTTGGTTTCTCAACAAAGTGTTTCACATTTCATCACCACTGATTTGGTAAGTTCTTATCATCTTGATCCCCAATTGTCATGCCCAACGTCACACATTGGACTAGCCTCTTATGACATGACCTGGAAATAAATAGTTGTATGTCAATGGGGTTTCGCTTTCCAACATCCACCTAACATGTCAGTTACCAGTGCCTCAAATCCTACACCTATGCCTAGCACAGCGGCGGAACTAGGATTTGAAACTAGGGGGTGCTCATTTTCTTCTTCCTCATCCATTCCCCTCTTTTCTCTTCTATTTCTGCACATTTTCTTCTTCTTCTTCTTCTTTGTTCATGCATAAATATTGTAGGGGTGCTTGGGGAGGACTTCCATTGTCCGCGTGGGGGTAGGGGGTGCTAGAGCACCCCCCATCCCCCATGCTGGATCAGCCCCTAGCCTAGCATGACGCGGGCTATGCTAGCCACCCATGGCATGAGTTGGAAAGAAAGCTTGCACGCCAACTAGGAGTACTACTTTCCAACATAGCTCATCTAGCAAGTTCTCTAGGGATCAACTCCTAATATTCGTGGCATGCATAAGTTGAGAATAATACTTGTATATTAACTAGGCGCTTCACTTTCTAGCACCATCCACACAACAAATTATTCACGCTTTAAAGCCCAACCCTTATGATCACCATCACACTGAGTGGACTAGCCTCTCGTGTGGGATGCATTGAGAAGAAATCTTGCGCATCAACTTGGAGTTCACTTTCCAACACCGCTTATTATGTAGGTATCTATGCATGATTAATCCTCTTGATATAGGTTATGAGTAATTACTTGCTCGTCAATTAGGAGTTTTACTTTCAAGCAACATCCACCCATGAGGCGCCTAAAAGCCAAACCCTAATACGGTCATGCCCACCATCTGGGTGGATGGCTTAGCCACTCATGGCATGAACTGCGAAGAAAGCTTGCACGCCAACTAGGAGTTTCACTTTCTAACACCATTTGGCATGCCATCTAAACATCGTGACATAAGTTAGGAATAACCACTTTCATGTCAATCAGGTCTCACTTTCCAGCACCACCAACGTTGGGTTACGTTATCCGTGCCTCAAAGCCCAACCCTCGTGTTCACCATCACAATGGCCAGGCTAGCCTCTTATATCATAGGTTGGGAAGAAACTTGCACGCCAACGTAGGAGTTTCGCTTTTTCACACCGCTCATTAGGCGTCTATGGCATGACACCTAATCCTTGTGATAAAAGTTAGAAATAATCACATTCACAGTCAAGATTTTTACTTTCCAGCACCGTCCACCTTAGATTACGTTACTAGTGCCTCGAAGCCTAACCCTCGTGTTCACCACCACGCCAGCCAAACTAACCTCCTATGGTATGAGTTGGGAAGAAACCTTGTACTCCTATTAGGAGTTTCACTTTCTAACACCGCTCATTAGGGCCCGCCACCTAATCAGCATGACATAAGTTAGGAATAATCATTTTCATGCCAATCAGAGTTTCACTTTCTAGCACCATCCACCCTGGGTTACTTATCTTTGCCTCACAACCCAACCCTCGTGTTCACCACCATACTGGCCAGGCTATCCTCTATGGCATGAGTTGGGACGAAAACTTGCACGCCAACTAAGAGTTTTACTTTTAACACCGCTCATTAGGCGTCCACAGCACGACATCTAATCCTCGTGACATTAGTTAGTAATAATCGCTTTCATGTCGATCAGAGTTTCACTTTCCAGCACCATCCACCCTAGATTTCGTTATCAGTGGCTCAAAGGCCTACCCTCGTGTTCACCACCACACTGGCCTTACTAGCCTCCATGGCATGAGTTGGCAAGAAAACTTGCACGCCGGCTAGGAGTTTCGCTTTCTAACACCGCCCATTAGGTGTCCATGGCACGACACCAAATCCGTGGTCAATCAAGAGTTTCACTTTCTAGCACCGTCCATCCTGGGTTACGTTACCAGTGCTTCGAAGCCCAACCCTCGTGTTCGCCACCATACAATCCGGACTAACCTCCCATGGTATGAGTTGGAAAGAAAGCTTGCACATCAACTAAGACTAAGAATTCCGCTTTCCAGCTGCGCTTATATTGCCTCGATGCCTTATCCTTGTGAGTTGGGAATATGCAATTTCACATCAACCTAGAGTACTTTCACTTTCTAGCACCACCTTGAACAAAGGTATGCGTTGTTTATTAAAGGGTGTTGATGCACCAATAAAAAATATAAAAAATATGTTATCACTCGATTTTCATCGTATATGCATCGCATATATAACTCAACTCTATGTACTAAAAAATTCAGGTTTATTTATATACCACTATAAACAAAATTGGCAGAAAAGAGCAATGGAGATATTATAACTACCTTAAGAACTCACTAGTTAGATTAGGCTACTTCAGTGCTCATCACTTCTGATTACACACCATCCCTACTCCATGATGATTTACCTGGCCTTCTCGGCCTCTCATTGCTGTAGTGCTGTGAAGACTGAAGAGGACCATTAAGGGGGCGTTTGGATACCGAAATAAACTTTTAGTCTCCATCACATCGGATGTTCGGACGCAAATTAAAAGTATTAAATATAGTCCAACTATAAAACTAATTACACAGATGAGGACTAAACACGAGACAAATTTATTTAGCATAATTAATCTATGATTAGCAAATGTGATGCTACACTAACTAGTCGTTAGTTATGCATTAATTACGCTTAATAAATCGTCTCGTGTTTAGTCTTCGTCTATGTAATTAGATTTTTAATTAAATCATGTTTAATATTTTTTTCCCTGGCTAATATTATACTACTATTACTTGAGCGATGAGTCATCTGGCACGATCCACGCGCCACGCATGCAAGCACACGCTGCAGAAAGCAGCCGGCTAGCTGCTCGGCTCTCGCCCATGCGCCGGCCGGCGACGCCGTACACGGGCAAACGGCGTGACGTACGGCGCGAGCGTCGAGTGATGGTCTGTGTGCGAGCCTGCGCCAGCGTGCCTCGTTCGCGGAGCTCGGCGAAAGCGACGGCGACGGCGACGCGCGCGCGAGACGAGCCCGGAGGCCGGATCGAAGAACCAGAGAACCCTAGGGCTCCTCTTGCGCGCCGGCTGCTCACGTCCCCGGCCCCGAGCACCTCCCTCGTGCTGTCATGCATGTCGCCATGTCGGTACATACACTGAATACAGAAAGGAACAGGAACAGGCAAGCGCCGGTGCGGTGCCCGAAAGGCCAACGCCGCCGCCCATGCGCTCGCTGTAACCGATGGGCAGCCCTGCAGGCAGGCAGGCGCGGCACCGCGGCAGCCATTAACAAAGATTAAAAAAAAAACTAGGAGTAGATGGGACGGCTACGGCTTCCCTTTTCCGAGTATATAAAGAGAGACAGAAACGGAAAAGGCAAAACACGGAGGAAAGACCAGCAGAGAGAACAGAGGAGAGCAGCCGCACATGCAAGCACACGAACAGCCGAACAGGGATACTAGTTACGGTGGGTAATAGAAGGGATAGGTTCTTAGAACACACATGCATGCACAAACTTTGTACAGATCAAAGGAAGACATGCAGTTGATCTCGGTCTATAGAAACATAGGCGGGTGGTACTATATCTGGCGGTACACACGGGAATGGATAGATGCTGCAAGCTAAGCAAGCAAGGGTGAGGAATGGCGAGCCTGCTTTCATGGGTTCGGGTGGACGGCGGAGGTGCTGTTGGCCACGGCGAACGGCGCGACAAGCTGTTGCTGCGCCCGAGCTGCTTCTTCCTTGCGGCGGCTCCAGTCGCGGAGGGAGAGGTGCAGCTGCTTGCCCGCCGCCAGCATGTCCACGGCCTGCCGCGGCGTCAGGATCTCCGTCGCCAGCGTCCGCGTCGTGGCCATCCTCAGCTCGTCGGCCTCCACCAGCAGCTGCGCCAGCCCGTCCTTGTAGCTGTCCAGCGCCGCGTCCACCTCGGCGTCCACGCCCCCTGGGCCGGCCGCCCCGAGCAGCCCCACCGCGGCGGCGCGCTGGCGCTGCCGCACAATGGGCAGGAGCGGGCGGTCGGCGACGTCCTCCTGCAGGGTGGCTAGGCGCTCCGAGAGGGCGTCCTCCTGGCGCAGCGTCCGGGCGTGGAGGTCGTTGATGAGCATCAGCTGCGCGGACGTGATCCCCATGGTGCCCGTCGGGAAGGTGCCGCGGCCGCGGCCGGCGAGGAACTCCTCGACCTCCGCCTCCAGGCCCTCCCCTGAGAGGTTGTAGAGCATGCGGATGGTGAGCGAGGGGCGGCAGCCCCCGAGCCAGAGCACGGAGTTCTCGAAGGCGGTGCACCAGCGCGGGGCGAACAAGGCGGTGCCGTCCTCCCGCGACAGCGCGCGCCGGGCGCCGGCGTAGTCCTGGTACCCGCGCATGCACCGCTCCACCACCGCCCGCAGCTCGGCGTCGGTCAACCGGCCAGCGGCGGCATTGGCCGACGCCGCCTTGAGCTCCACGAGGCCGGCCTCCTGGCCGGCGATCCACTGGTGGTAGCACGCGACGTACCGCGGCATGTCTGGCCGGTGTGCAGCGAGACGACCGTGACTGGACTGACTGACAGAGCGAGCGAGTAAGCACCTGGGCCTATGTGTTCCCACTGTGTATATGTACACATGCCTCTTTTGACCTTTTCCCTGGTTTCAGTAATCAGCTTACGGTTCGTCAGATTTTTCGCTTGTTTGTTTCTCCGGTGTATACGGTTGTAAAGCAGAGCATGGACGGCGGGGAAGAAAACAGGTTTTGGGCCGGCATCCCGCTAACGTTAAAGGCGAGTGTTAATGGTGATGAAGTGGCGTCGGTCGCGGATGCGTGCGTGCATGGAATTCGCGTGCGGGTCCGGTCAGGTCTTGGAGCCTATCGACCGTCTGATGTGTGCATGTCTATCTGATGACGGCCACGGAACTTTTGGCAAGCAAAAGGACAGGGGGACGGTGACGCGCGAGGTTGGCCGTGGAAGGGCGCTCCCCTCCCCGCTCCGCCTTTGCGTTTCTCCTCTTCCCTATGGTCGGCGAAGAGAGTAGAGACACACGGGGGCTGGACGCCGGTGGGCTTTTACGATGGGTGCCGCCGTGGGGGCGGCAGCGCATGCCGTGCCGGAGAGCTTTACGATGCTGTGTACAGGTACGGCCGTGCTTCTCACATGGCTTGGACAGCGACTCGCGCCGGCCGGCGGCGCGTGGCTCCCGGTTTTTACCCACGGTCTTCGTCCTCATCTCCGTTAGTTTCCGCTCCGTGTTCCCAACAATTGACAGGGTTTCTCTGTGGCTAAGCATACAAGGTTTTGTGTCTAGTACTGTCTAATCGTTTGTGCCAGAACAGTGCACATGCTATATCAGGCAGTAGTCGAATAATAATGCCATGGCTTTCCACATCCATCATCCATGGAGTTGTAGGATAAGATATTCTTCCGCTTTGGGACAGCTCCAGGGCTTCTTTTAACCCAGCCACGCCTGACGCCCCTCGCCATGTCGGCGGTGCTGTGGCGCAGGAATTCGAAGTCACTCCCTATACGGCATGCATATTACGATTTAGGCTAAGTCGAAAGCCTCTCCTCTCCCTCCGTATCCTATTTGGACCGTTTCCCGTCACATTTACGGTGTGTAATAGTACCGCAGCAACGCGCGAACCCCATTATCGCTGGACTTAGCCTTATAATGAAGTACTGGCTACTGCCTGATACAGCAAGTACTGGCTAGCACGATTGTTCCTGTTGCACGGGTACTCTTGCCATCAAGACATTCCGTACGTCGTCTCTGCCCCTTTACAATGAAGTTAATTTATTTTTACTATACAGTAACTTATTGCTGAGGCTGAACCTAACCATTTCCCGTCTCTATTTTCATCCCCTATCACTATTCTAACTATTTCTCACTCTATTTACAGTGTACGCATTTACTGTCTATATATATGGGAGGGATTTGGAGGAAATGGTTAGGTTCAGCCTGATCAATCAGAACAGGGACTATTTGGATTAACGCCACAACTGCTATTCTATCTCCGGCACGCCGCAAACTCCGCGCATCGCTGCAGTTCATTTTCACGTCTCAAGCTGCCGAACCTGAAGCGTTCATTTTGGCCGCCTCAATTGCGGCATGGCTGGAGATACGGCGCGGCCAGGGGAGGGCAGCGTCGCCGGGACATCTCTCGTCGGATAACATGAGTGTTGCCCTGTGTGCGGCTTTGTGTCGAGGAGCGTTCAGTCGGTATCCGAGGCCCTGTCGTGTGCACACCGGGGCAGCGTCCCACCGCCGGCGATGGCGGAACCCCTGCCTCCTTCACAGGGCAGAGGCCAGCCAGCCCTGCTCTACCACTGTGTGCCTCCGTCCTCCACTGCGTTTACCATGTTGGTTCTGTATTTGGGCCTAGTCCAATAGTGTACACAGAAGAGCAGCCTTAAAATCGTGTGTTGGAGAGCCTCCAAAGTCCAAGCAACCGAATGATGTATAGATTTTCTCAAAGAAGTTCAGTGCTCACAGTTATTATCGGGCATTTTCTTAGTGTTGTCAGGTAAAACAATCGATTCAGGGCGACAACAAATTTGGGTGAAGAAATAGAGGTCTCACCGAATTTCATTATCTAACGTTAACATCTAGGAGTACATCATTATATATTGAAGTTTGATCTGAGAGTTAAAGAGATTAGATTTGGATGGGCGCTGCTAATTGACGAGCGCTCGCTGGATTCATGGTCAGCGAGCGACTCCCCCACGGCCCAATCCCCACGTGGGTCTAGGTAAGATTTTTATTTTTTATTTTTTTATTATGATAAATTATAGTTGCATAAAAATATTGGTGATAAAATTATGCTTATATGATAAAATTATGCTTGCATAAAGTTATCGTCATAAATTATGGTTGCATAAAATATTTGTAATAAAATTATGCTTACATAAAATTATCGTGATAAATTATGGTTGCATAAAATATTTGTGATAAAATTATGCTTATATAAAGTTATCGTAGTAAATTATGGTTGCATAAAAATATTCGTAATAAAATTATGCTTACATAAAATTATCTAAACTAAAAAATTAACAAAAAAAATACTTACCTAGATCTACCGAAGACCGGCGCACGGGAGGGGATCGCTCGCAGCGAGCCGAGCGAGCGGTAGCCCATCGGACATTGCGGATTCGGATGTGAGCAACAACAAATTCACCCATGCAGGAAGGATAGACGGTTCCGGCGATACCATTTTCTACCTTTCCAGGCTCAAGCGTTGCCTCAGTCGAAAAAAAAAACTTTTTTCCTGCACGCCCCGCTAGCGTCCTCAGATTCGAGTGCCCAGCATACTGCACGCGGGGCGCCGTGGCGGCCTCGGGCGGGAGCGCGTCGACTGGGCCACGGGCCACGGCGCGTCCGCGCGTGCCTCTGTGCGGAGACGGCACCCTCGGTCCAGCACCACGTCCAGTCCAGGTCCAGGGAGTTCCACTCGGTGGTTTTTTCTCAAATTAACCCTTTTCACACACTTTTTCCATACCTAGACCTCTAACGAAACTTAATCTAAAAATGGACTCAAACATCGGTGCATTGGGACGGAACACCGAGGTATAACGGGTTGGCGCTAGACCAGCAAAAACCGAGTTTGCCACGTGGATGTCGATGTGGCTGGAGAACCAAAGCTCAGCGCTCTATGTATTAGCGCCGAACTTAGCTACTTGGCGTCATAACAATTCACGCCGAGCTACAGTACTAAATTTTACAAAAAAATTGAAAAAAAAGAGTCGGCTTTTGGTGAATTAACGTCGAGGTTTACAGGCTTGGCGTACTATGCTCCCACGCTGAGTAAGCATCACATGCTAACAAGCAAACGATGTCAATCTTACTTGGTTCATCCATTCACATTAACTCATGATCTTATGAAAACCACATATAAATAAATATAGATCCAATTTGTATGAGATAAGTTTCATTAAATTGGTAATGTTATTTCGTACGTGATAAAAATAAATGGGCTCATAATTTTTTTTTATTTTTTAGAAATAGCCAAGTGTGCACACATTGTTTAATATATGGTTCATTCATGTTAAATCCAATAATTATGAAACAAACTCTCCTAGGTGTGTGCCTTGTCTTTGTCTATCACATAGAGTTATCGTTTTTGTCTACTGGTACGATTCATGGCTTGTTTTTCTAATGATATTTAATCTTGAAAATACATAGTAAATTTGTGTGACCTTCAAAAATCATGGCATATTTGTGTTTGCTTGATGTGACTGTGGGCAATGCTTTAGCTAGCATTCTAGTATTTCTTAAAATGATTTGGTGCCAAGTATGAATTGTTTGGACCTCGGCATGATGTGCACTGGTGCCGAGCTAACAAGTCAAAGTATGTATACCTATGGAATTACATATATATCTAGAATGTAGTGACATTCGTTGAAAATCTAGACATTTTTGCATGATTGAACTTAGACAAGTCTTTTCATCTGTGAATTCCTTATTCCGAATCAAACTAGACCAGGAAAAATCTAAAACTATATGAGTCGTATATGTAGTTGTAAAAAACCCTCAATGTTTTTATTTCATGAATTTCATCTTTCAAAATTCATTTCAGAAGTTGTTTTTATGAATGGTAATATTCAACATGTTCACATTAAACACAATCAGATTTATGTTTTCAGCAGTTTGTTTGAAACTATCATGTACTTTTTAAGTTAAAAAAATCGGGCATGTTTGGATCCTTTGCCCAAACTTGCCTCACCTTGCTAGGCAAGAATATGTGTTTGGTAGGACATATAGAACATTGCTTTGCTAGTCAAGCTCTCCCCTCCAAGCAAGGAAAAGCTTGCCCAGCCAGGAGAGCCAAATTCGCTCTCCCGCGCTGGCAAGGTGAGCAAGGAGCGCACGCATGCAGTAAAAAAATATGCCTTGATTTGAGTGCGAGGCCACATCCACCCACTGCCGCACAGACGTGGACGTTTGCTGTTATTAAAAAATTCAACTGCGCTCCGTATGACAGGGCAAGGTGCCTGGGACAAGTCTTGTTGCCGTATTATTTTATTCAAAGCTCTTTCATTGATGCATGTCTATTCTATCGGTCAAAGGTACCAAACCAAACAGCTTTTTTTTCTTGCCTTGCCTTGCTGAGCTAAGCTAGGCTATCCTTGCTCAGCTTGCTTCTCTCAGCAAAAGAACCAAACATACCCACTGTACTTGAAACTAATGATAGCACAATATAGCCATGTTATACCAGAGCTAACAAATTCAGTTTTGTGATTTTTTATTTAGCATTAATTAATATGCAAGGATTAAACAATGCATACTTTGTACACAATTGTTTTCTTACTAAAAATCAACTGAGGACAAAATAATATATAAACACTTGTCCTTTAGAGGATAACTCTATGCATCTAACTAAATTTATTTCATGTCAAATGGATATGTATTTATTTTTCTATAATTCTTAATAGATCATAAATGAACAATCCATAGAGGATAACTATATGGATAACACTTGCTTTCACGTGAGCTCGGCGCTGGCTGCACTCACGCCAAGGTCTGAGTGCTCGGCGTTCAAGCACCAAGCGCTGAGGTAGTTTTTATTTTTTTATTTTTTCTCATATAATTTGATACTGTCTCTCGGCGTGAATTAACGCGACGCCGAGGTAGGTAAGCTCGGCGTGATTTGATAGAGCGCCAAGCTTCGACCCTATATCCACGTTGGCGCTGATGTGGCAAGTTCGGCGCTAGACCAAAGAGCGCCGACCAGTTATACCTCGGCGTCTCGTTCTAGCGCGCCGAGCTTTGGGTCTATTTTTGGAATAGGTTCTACCAAGGGTCTAGTTGTAAAAAAATTGAGAAAAAGGCTAGATTGAAAAAAAACCCACCTCCACTCGCGGGCGGCGCGGGCACCGTGCCAAAGCCTCAGGTTCCCAAACGCTCGAGACGACGGCCACCTTCCACGTTCTCCATGGCCCGATCGAGGACCGGCGTGTGCGTCAGAGCGTGTTTTGGGCGTTTCTCCTCGCCATTGCCCTCCCCCCGTGGAGGCGTAGACCGCGCCAAGCTATAGCCCAAAGCCGCGGCCGGCGCGGCGGCGCCCGCGCGCGTATGCGTGTCTCCTCCCGCGCGCCAAAGACTGGTCGCCACCGCAGCTACGCAGCCACACATGCTTCTCTGATCTCGTAGAGCGGAGCGCGAGGCAGGATCAGTGCCAGGACCTCGCCACGGTGTATAGTGGAGAATAGTTGTCGCCGTAGAGCTAGCTAGGCTTTTCTGGTGTCCCAACCACAAGAGAGAATCGGCGCGGCGTTGTGTCACTGCGTGGAGACCGGACACCGGAGACGTTTGTTTATTTGAGGAGAATGGTGGATTTGGTAAACCATGGAATTAGAGTCTAGAGGTTGAAGCGAAAGTTACCGTTCATGTGACTTGTGATACATTTTTCCAGTCTAAAATCCCATACAAACAGATAATTTCCTCAAATTTGTCTCTACTGTGGAGCCGAGCAGATCCCAAAACACTGGCATCATTTGGGTCTTACAAAGAAAACCCATTACACGTGGTCCTCGTCGTGCATAAGATGGCAAGCTCGCTGTCCGCCATCGTCTGCTTGTTGCACCGCCCTAGGCCCCCATTGTGTGCAACCTCGCTCTCACCATTGTAGCCCGTGGCTCCGCAGTACCGCCCTTGTCGCCGCGCCACTCTAACCTTTTCAGAGCCCACATTGCTAAGAAGCTACGTGATATAGTCTACGAAGAAAGTGTTTGTTGATATGGTGATATGCTATGAATACTAGTATGTGGTTCGGTGTTGGGATTGCTTTTGATGCTTATGCGATGAAAGCTTGGTACTAAATTATAGTAGCAAGGCATGTTTGTTTACCTTTAGCTTAAGATCTAGGAGGTCCATGGTTCTAAATATAAAAAGGTGTTTTGCATCTAGTCTTCTACATCTACACATATATATATATTAATAAATCTAAATGCATATATTGAATAATGCATGAATTAAATAAAAATCTAGAACGGCAGTCGTAATTTTAGATGGAGGAAGCAATTCACACATAGTCCTAACGTATGATTATTTTTGCTAAATCTGTCTAGCTATTTTTCATTGAACCTATGCTAATTCAAATTATTTACCTACCAAATAAGCTAGATTACATATAGTCTATCATGGACAAGCTAGATCAAATAATCCCCTTAAGAAAACAAATAGTCCTAACGTGGTATTTGAATAAATGAATAATGGATATGGAATAGGGATAGAGATACGAATTAGAGTTGGAAGATGTGAGGAGATGGGATCATTCACCCTTGTCCTATTAACCCAATAAAGCTTAGATCATTCATCCATGAACAATGCGAATTCTAATTTAGGAGAACAAAATCGCTATTTTTTCAGTACCTAAAAACTCAGCACCATACTCCCTCCGTCCCAAAATACTTGTCGCCTATTTCGATTTCCGTTCACGGTAAATCATTCGTCCTATTCAAAAAATATTTAAAAATTTTATTTATTTTTTGTCAATTATGTTTGTAATCATATTACAAACATAATTATAAAAAACAAAGAATATTTATAAATATTTTTTGAATAAGACGAGCGGTTTTCCGTGCACTGAAATCAAGACATGTGATAAGTTTTTTGGGACAAAGGGATTATATGTTTGGATTGATTTGAGCGCCTGGATTGATGTGACCTGATTGAAAAGAGCACGTAGCTTATCGCAAACAAACAAAGAAAGAAAAGAGGACGTAGGAGCTTGCCCAAACCGTTGGCCGGTTGCTCATAGATGTGACTTCGTACTAATATATCGCAAATTTTAAACGGAAAATATTCGTGCGGCGCAACAGAATCTTAGATTTCAGTCCATTTGTTTGCGCTACCCCCTTTCGTGGATTTACCCCTTCTCTTGCCCTCCAATCTTTCCGTTCCGTTCCGTTCTTTCCCATCCCCCGCCTGGGGCCTCCGCGATGCCCCTCTGGTGCCACGCCTCCCCGGCCGCCGCCGGGGCTCCTCACTCAGAGCCCGCGCTGCCGCTCGCCGGTGGCAACGCGAGGGTCTCTCCGGAGGTCTCCGCAGAGCAGGACGAGGAGGGAGAGGGCGACGGTCGGAGGTGGTCGTCGCTGGTGCCCGAGCTGCTCGCCGACATCCTGCGGCGCGTGGACGCCGACGCCGAGACGTGGCCCGAGCGGCGCGATGTGGCGGTGTGCGCCTGCGTGTGCCGCCGGTGGCGCGAGGTGACCATCGCCCTGGTGCGGCCGCCGCTCCATTGCGGGAGGGTCACCCTCCTCTCCTCGCTCAAGCAGGTGGGCCTAACGAGCTCTGACGGTACGCAAACGTCATTGCCTTGATTCCAGCTGCAACATTAGTCAACTACTGTTTCGTTTTCTAAAGAATCCAAAAGGCCGGTGGAGCATGCGATTCTGGTATCGCATCTATTGCTTTCAACAAAAAGAAAAATCAGAGGCATTGCCGTAACGCGAAAAATCTTCTAATCGATGCGATTCCACTGCCTTCCAACTACTTTTACGCATTGCCACATGATTATGATTGCTCGTGATCCTTTATTCTTGCGACCAAACATTCGATACATTTTACTCCTGTCCTAAAATATAAGCATCATGGCCTCATGGGTTTGTTAAGTCAAACTTTTCTGACGACCAAGTTTATAGAAAAGAACAATAGTATTTACAACATTCAATGATTATCATTGGATTCATTACGAAATACATTTTTGACATTTTACAATGATGTGCTACATAATAATAATATTGTCCTCTATGAACTTGGTCAAACCTAGGAAATTTTGACTTTAGACAAACGCAGGATGTCCTGTATTTCAGGATGGAGTATTTGTATGGGACCATAAAAAAGGCTAGACATATTCTTGTTTAACCTACTATTTTTGGAGTGTTGCTTGCAGTACATTAGTCAACTAGGGTAGGACGATGAAGAAGCTGGTTAAACTCAGTTTAAGTAATTAATGCTGGTTTGCTACTGCACCTAGGAAAATGCACTTGTATTTTTGTTCTTATGTTCTATGTTACTTGGTTTGGCTGATTTTTGCACAGCCTGGACCAAGGGATGCACCACTACAATGTTTCATAAAGAGGAACAAGGAAAAATCGACATTTCACCTCTATCTCAACTTGACACAAGGTATGTTGCTTTTCTCTCGCATTGGGACGATACTCATTATGACCTAGCCTTTCATTTTTCATTTAGGATCTGATAGGAAAACAACTCAATTAATTTAGATCATAGTCCTTTTTGTCTATGATGAATGCCATTGATATGTTATAATATAAACTTCAAAGGTTTCTGCAGATCCTCTTTTCAAATTAAGATTGTTATCCCTATTTTTGCTTTTGTGGCAACAATGCAATGGGCCAACCAGGGTTGTTAGATGGCCAGTTTTTAAAAATAGAGTTGAACGCCATGCATTGTTGCACCAGTGAATCAACCTACATGTTTAGGTTCTTAGCCCTTTCCTCAACTGATATCACTAGTAACTAAATTGCTATAGTAAGCATGGTAACATGCTTCTACAGCTTTTCCTAGAGAAATAGACACATGTAGTTTTGCAATATAATGTTCTTACTGAAATATGGCTTAGCAGCATTAATAGATGAAGGGAAGTTTCTATTGGCTGCTCATAGGAACAAGTGTGGGTTCCACATGGAATATATTATCTCCATTCGCGGTGATCTCTCTCATGGAAGCCATGTCGGAAAGATAAAGTAAGATCTGAACCTAAAAACTGAATAACTTCTAACTTTGATTTTTCTCGATTGCATTTTACTGTCACATTTCAGTGTCCTTTATACCAACAAGAACACATTAAATGAAAGTAATTTAATCTGCTATGCAAGTATACGTATGTTGATGCAGCATCATAAGCTTTATGTGTTGCAAAATTGGTGAAACATTTCAAGAATATAAACATCATCAGTGATTAGTTACAATTTTATCCGCTCTCTATATTTATTTTAGCAGAATATCGTACAATATGCTCCTGTTGATGCTTCTTTTAGCTGTTGATGCATGAAACTCAGTTTTGTCTAAATGACCCCAAACATAAATACTCCCTCTGTATTCAAACATAAGTTGCGGTTGATTTTTTTTCCAAAAACTTCAATCCCTAGTCATATTTTAAAAAATGTAATTTATTATTTATTTTGTTGTTATTTGTTTTATCATTGCAGAGAGTTTGAGCATAGCTTGTTTTCTTGCATGTTTACACAAATTTTTTGAATAGAAGACGAAGGATTAAAGTTTTGGAAAAAAGTCTACAACGACTTATATTTAAATACGGAGGGAGTACATAATACTACCTCCAGTCTCATTTACTTGACGTTTCAGATAACAAAATCAAGCTTTTTGTGTCCAAACGTCAAGGGTAGCTATCTGGAGGGGTTATCAGTCATGGTAGAAATAGGTCCTGGGCACACAAAAGAAAGTACCTGAATTTTTATCTCTTATGGTAAAGAATAAAACTTGATTATATCAAACTGCCCAGATGCTACATTGATCAAGCAACATGTGCTTGTAGGTCTAACTTCACGAGAACAAAGTTCACTATTTGTGATCTGCAGCCACAGTATGAAGGTTCTAAGGTGCCAAGCAGCAGTTGCAGACCCAGGCTTGCAAGCAAACAAATAAAACCACTCGCTTCCACTGGCAATGTTGAAACTGGAAAAGTGTCCTATGAATACAATCTTCTGAAATCAAGAGGTCCGAGAAGAATACGCTGCAGAATCCGAAGCCCTATTGAAGAGGACACTGAAATAAATCCACGAAAGGCAAAGAAACCCAGCACCCCTGGTTCCTTGGTTCTGTACAATAAACTACCACAATGGCACGAGCATCTGCAATGCTGGTGTTTGAATTTTCATGGTCGGGTTATGGTTGCCTCTGTGAAGAACTTCCAGCTTATTGCTCCAGCAGGCGCCGGGGGGCCATGGGGCATTCAGGATGACGACGCGGTGATACTTCAGTTTGGAAAAATCGAGGATGATGTTTTCACGATGGACTATCGGCAGCCTCTGTCCGCTTTCCAAGCATTTGCAATCTGCCTCAGCAGTTTTGGCTCAAAATTGGTTTGTGAATAGGTATCTCGTTATCTGCCTTTTTTTTATCATCGTTTTGAAATTTTCCTGGGTAGCCATCATCACCGTCATAAGAAGAGGTGGCTCATTCTAGAGAATGGGGAAACAGTGACTCATTGGCCGTGCCCGTGATTGTCTTCCACTCACCCAATCAGTCCATGTAACAAACATGATCCTCTATTCTGACAAGAGATTGATCTGAATAATGAGGTTTAATTTAATCAGATAGTAGCTTCTGAAAGCCTATGATTTTTTGTGTGTGTGTTGCATCATATATAGATCTAATGTGTTTCAAAAGCCTAGAAATGAAATTTCAAGCTGATCAAAATTCAAACTTTTGATCTAAAAAATAAAAATGTAAACCAACAGTCTTACCCTTAGGTCATAAGGCTAACTTTTTCTTTAAAAAAAAAGCTTAACTCTACTGACTCTTGCTATGGAGCAACTCTACCATGGAATCCACCTTTCATCACAGAGCATGTTCCTATGTTTGGATTGCAGTCTAGCTCTAGCTTAATGCCCTGTTTGGAATGCGGGATTTTCTCCCCGTTCTTGCGTTTTTTCTGTGAAATTGAACTGATTCCTGTGAAATTCTTACACAATTCCTGTAAAATTCCTGCGTTCCAAACAGGGCCTAAGGAATGAGTTTTTTGTGGGAATGGTCTATTATGATCTTGGAGCGGCTTCACCTGCTTGACTTGTAAAGTTGTAACATAACTCTAGCTCAAGAAATAGGGGCTTTTGTGTGTCTTAGATGATGTAGTGTTATTTTGACATACAACATTTATGAGTGATTTTTTAAACATGTCTATGAACGTTCCAATGGATTTTAAGCGCTGTTGCTGTTGGATATATTAGAGATGCTCTTGTATCAGCGAATCTGGAGTAAAGGTATTCGGGTGTACGTGGGTGGTGCTTTCATTTTTTTTTTTTTACAGTGCCAAACATGCCTTTGAAATGAAAGCGTGCACACTCAGTTCCAGGCGCTTCAAAAAGTTTCAAGCGTAGCCGCAAAACAAAATAAGATTAAGAGTAATGCAGACATATATTTAGCAACGCGATGATCACTGAGGCCAAGGTATGCGAGAGCTAGCTGCTTGCAGTAGAATGCAGCTTAGGACACCTCCATTTCTACGCTCTGAGAGTTGTCAGCTTGATCAGCAACGCCATCGCTGCCGGAGCCTGCCTGCATTTCAAAAAGTTAAAACCAAATCATTCATCAATCTGGCACACGAGCACATACCCAAGGGGACGGGATCACGGATTCACGGGACCCCAAGAGACCATGATGCTTACCAGCAGAGGCGTGGTCCGGCCTGCGCCCCATCCAAGCAGGAGGCCAACGGCATCGGCGAACGCGCGGTGCGCCAGCCTCCTCTTGGTCCGGGCGACCGAGCCGGCGTGCTGCACGAGCGCAGCGCAGCCGGCAAACCTCTTGCCCACCCTGGCGCCGCTCCCCTCGCACACCAGGCACAGGAACTGCCCCTTCTCCCGCTCCGCCTGGTAGAAATCCCTCAGCGCCGCGTCACTGCCCAGCAGCTCGCCGAAGAACCGACCCGCATTGCCCTCGTCCTCCTCCTCCTCCTCGTCATCTTCGAGCTGCGATTCGAAGAACGCGCGGCAAGACCTCACGGCGGCGGCCTGAGGGTGCAAGGGGACCGCGGCGGCCGCCGCTTCGACCGTGCGCTGGGGCGGCGCCGGGACAGCGGGCGGGCCCCAGCTCCAGGAGTTGGCTTCTGCCGGGTCCGGAGGCGGCGGAGGGTCGCACGGCCAAGGCGTGTCGGGCTGCGCTCTGGAGGGGGAGATGGACCCGACGGCGGCCGGACGGGGCGGCTGGGCGACGAGAGGATCCCACCTCGCGAGCTCGTCGGCGAGGCGCTCCTGCCGTTTGCGATCCTTGCGCTTGCGGCGCTCCTCCCGCTTGAACGCCGTCGACTTGACTGGCGGGAAGGGTCGCTGGTGGTGGCCGCTAGGGTTTGGGGCGGGGGAGAGGATGGGGCCGCCGTCTCGCTCGGTGTCGGACTCCATGGATGGAGATGGGCGCGGCCCGTGGCGCCGCCCTGAAGCGAAAACGGTGGATAGGGAGGAACATATAGTGAGAGAAATTTTGATATCCAACGCTGAATTCGGACTCTCTGACTTTCGAAATTTGTTTAAAGTTCTTTTTGTCTCTCTGTTTTCGTTTTTATTTCTAGGATATGTACCCTTGTTTGAATAAAGATAATCCATATATTAAAGTATAAATGAGTTTAAATTGGATTAAATCTATTTTTAAACTTTCAATAGTCACGTTTGCCTAGTGTGACGTTAACAATAGTGTGGTGAGATTGGTGCGTGGGCGCGAGCTTGTGGGATGGTTGAGGGACGTGACAGGTCACTATAGTGTGATAGGACACTACAGTGTGCCACATAAGATGAAAACCATGTCAAACGGTCCCAAATGCCAAACGATCCGTTTTTATAATTTGGGCTGTTCAGTTTAGATGAAATGGCATTTAGCGTTAAAATTAGACAAACGTGGTAACTATGAGGCAAAAATTGGACTTATTTCGTTTAAAATTCCCTTTGATCCTCCTTGACACCTATGGAGCGAAGAGTTTTTTCTTCTATATAAACAAAACCAGAATCATTATACTCATGCCCCATATCCCTTCCTCACCAAACAAAACACGAGCCTCTGCGAGTCCCATCCCCCTCACGTGTAATAGTGTAAGAGTTTATACCGAGAAGATAGAATAACATGAATACTATTATTGAAGCATCATTGTGTCACAGTGGATCCGAACAAATCTAGCTACAGTCACAATTTAAGCGCTTCTAATGTTGCGTTTGGTTCACCTCGGATTTTTGGAATCTCATTCTCAAAACATATTTTTCAAACCAAACAGTACATATGGTCTTTTTTTGATTTTCTGCCATGGTGTATAGTCCCTTGTTATCTATGGATTTTTTAGACTTGGTGTAGAATCTCAAAGGACATACTAAATAAATATATTGAAATCAAACCCCATGTTAAAATATGCATAAATAACGAAGACGTGTATTGCTATTGTTAGTCGTGAATCTATAGACATGAATGTGTCATGCTAAGGTTGTGCCCGAGGAAGAGATATCCACTATGTTGCAATGATGTATTTGGTTTGGGGAATCAAACCATTCCAAATAAGATTATTTCATAAATTTGGGTGGAACGATTCAATTCCTCATTCTAGTGCTGTTATTAGGCAGTGGCGAATGAAAGGGTGATGTATCAACCCATACAGTTCTACAAGCTAAAAAACTTAAAGGTGTGAGAAGACGATGGACCGATCCATTCCTCAAACCAAATACCTCCATAGCATATCTTAACAAAATTACCTGTCTCACCGTCTATTTTTAAACTCTTCTATGTCTGCAGCAGTTTTTCAGACACTGTTGGTGAGTATGGTCTTACGAATAGGTTGAACCTCCGGCACACGGGGCCATGAGCTCGGTCACCTTGGCCGCGCCACTGCCGTATCTATGTTGCGGTGCACGCGCTGCCTTTAGCGGCCTGCACGCCTAGCATGTTCATGGTGGTGTTAACTGTTGGCTGCAGGCCGCAGCAGTGCATCATCCTGATTCGACGAACCGACCCGACGTGCCACGGAGCCGGAACCCAGGGCCAGGGTTGCCGCCGCTGCGGGGCCGAGCGCACATTTCCGCCGCCCCGCGACCCATGACCGCGAGGTTCAAGTTCAACGAACGAAGCACGTCCGTTCCTTTCCCTCGCATTCGCATCTCGATCCCCGACGGCCCGCCCCCTGCGACTCATGGACCCAATCAGAGGCAGCCGCGGCCGCCGACCGATGCGGGACGCCACGACGCAGCGCTCCTCGCCGTCCGTTTCCGGCGCGCGACACCTGCGCGCTTCTGCTGACCGCTGGTGCTGCTGCCTAGTATTTTTATCCTGGCATCGTACCGTGTGCTCCACTGAAAGCCGCCGTCCTTTCCACCCCAAACGGCCGGGGTGGGGCTCGGTGCCGTTGCCGCATTTGGATCTCGGAGGACGAGGCCGACTGGCCGGCCGCGGTGGCACGAGGAGCGCGTTCCAATTGTAATAAAATGGGCACGGAAGTGACGGAACGGCACATCGCGACAGTTCGACATGGCTCAGCCTTTTGGTTTGGGCTCATGCGCCCCGTGACATGCGGGCCCCTCGTGCTGGGTTTGGTGGTCCCACGTGCCAGGGACCGAGATGGTAGTAGCGTTGGCAGCCACGCTGTAGGCTCACGTGCCGCAGCCGCCCCTGCCCCACGTGCGCCACCCACCGTCGTACTCGTACTCGTACACCCTTTCAGCGTACGGGAGGGCCGCAAGCGGGAACGGCGTCGAGCCCCCTCCTGGACCTGGTTCTCGGCGCACCACCTCGCCGACCGTCCCGACTACCCGACCCCACCTCTCAAGGCCCACCTGCACCGCGCCCACGGGAGCGCCACGAGATCGCCGCCGCCAAGGGCCCCGGACCCGCATGTCATGTCAGCGGCGTGGGCGTCTCATGTCGCCGGGGTACATGGCACTTGGCCTCCGGCGGGGCCCACAGCGCCACCACCTAGTACACTCTCGGCGCATAAAAAAAGATGACGCGGAGCAGCAGCAGAAATTGCTTTGCGAGTTAATGACCCGTTTCGGGCCGGGCCATCCGTAGCTCGCGTGCGTCTCCTCCTACCTCCGCTCCGCCGCACGGCGCACCCCGACCGACCCCGACAAGCCACCCCTGCCCTTCCCCTCGCCTCCCCGCCGCTCGCCACCCCAGGCCCATGGCGAGGCGGCGCTGCTGATGCTTCGCGGCGTCGGATCGGACGCGGCGGCCACCAACCCTAGCCGCTTGCGGGGGCGCTCGCCGATCCCTCCGCGCCCAATCCGCCGACGCGGCCCCTCGGATCGTCCCCGTAAGATTCGGGCCTCGGATCGTCTCCTGCTGCCGAGGTGAGGTTCTGGACCTGCCTCGTTTGCGTGCCATCCCAAGAGCACATCACATACTCCGACAGCAGCCCAGTTGACTGCCCAAGTGCTGGAGGTAGCGTGCGTGCGTCACTGCGTCGCCTCGACCCTTGCATGCGCTGGCGCTAACCGGAGGCGGAGCCGCAGCCACCACCGGAAAAAAGGGAAGAGAACCGCAGCCTGCAGGAAGAGAAGGCTCGTGCCAGCGGCTGGCTAGGTATTGTCCTCCCCTGTTCCTGTGCGGTGACCATGATGCGTCCTTAGATTTGGAGGTTAGTCGACATGGGATTGGGTTATCGAATTAGGGTATTAAACCAAGGAAGGCCGAACCATTCGTATGAAATTACATGATCAAACACCTTAAAATTGTGGCTACTTCTTTGTAACTTTCCAGTCAATTATCATCATTTGATGTTTAGGCCGGGGAACTTCGTACTTCAACTATCCTAATTTTCAGTTTGTAAGATCTATTAGTTATTATATTTGGTTGATGCAGTGAATATGCCATAATTGAATTGTAATTTTTTTTTGGCATTCAACCACCAAGTGTATACAACTGTGGGAATTTATCTACACAGACCACTGTTTCTGGGTGTGTGGACGGATCTATCTCATTTTATGTGTCATCTGGGTCTAATGCAATCCTGCTGGTACTGTTTTTGATTAAATGCCAAATGTCGCATAATCTTTGTAATGAGTCTTTGCAATGAGGTATGGATGTGAAGTGATTAACGTTGATGGTCTGTGGTGGTAGTGACAGTGTCATGTGGGCTTTAGATGAATGTTGGTGGGACATTTCAAATGAGTGTTTGCACCATGAACTTATGGATGCAACTTATAGCTCCCAGGAGCAGCTGTTAGTTCATATGGTCTACATGGGATCTTATGCTCTTTCCCAGTGCATTGTTGTTTGAGCTAGTAGCAATATCGTGTATTGTGCTACCCTATAGGAACATGTGTTTAGGTAAACTTGCTCAATGGCAAAGGATGGTGTCAAATTGTAGAACAAGCCAATTTTTGTGCTGCCTTTTTCCTTTTAGACTTGAATGCATGTCACCTCCTGCTAAGAGTGAATCACAACCTAATTTAGTCACTCACCTGATCTTGATTGTGGTTGCTATTATTTTCTACTGTGTACTTAATCCTCATACCATTTAATACTGACTGCATTTGTTATACTATTTCCAAACTGCAGTTTATATGATGTATATATATTAATCAGTTTATTCTTATTTTTCTCTCCATCTTTGCTTTGAGGAGACTATTCTAGGATAATCTCATGAAATTGTACTTTTGTTGCTTCAGTAAGTGCAAAGATAGGCTACCAGGCTTCAACATCACATTTGTAGATCAATTGACCGTATTTCTGTCTTTCAGTTGTGGATTGAAGTTTGACAACTAGTATCTTCTAAAGAATACATTGAAGTGCAAGATGCCAAAAATAAAGAATCTCTCTAACGCGTGTAAAGTATCATTTTCTCCGGAAGGGCCCATATCTGAAGAGGCACTTGAGAGAGTCCGTGCACTGTTAGGTGAGTCAAATGTGTGTATCTTCTGGAATAAATTGGCAGCTTTTACCAATACTAATTATTTTCAATACTAAACACTAAATCAGATATTAAATGATTCGTATTTACTCTAATGTCTATTCTGAAATGACATCTTGTCTTATCAATTTGAAAGTTGACTTGGTTGTGGCTGTGTTGTCATCTTTTTGCCGATAATTCTCTTCTGGTGCTGCAATTCTTGATCTTGTCTTCTGTACGTTACTTCGTAAACGGATGTGCTTTCTGGTTTTAGCTCAGTAGCTTTCGGTTGCTGGCAATGGTCAGATGATTGAATTAATCTGTTTGTTTGTGGGTTAGCCATCATGTTGCTACATGAATTTCTTTGTTATGCTCCAACCCACAGCAAATAACTGAAATCGCAAACAAGGGAATTTTTTCTTATTGGTCTGGATTTGCTTTTTTTTTTTTCCAAAAAGAGGTGCTGGTGTTATCCGCTTACCTGTGTATTCATCACTACATGTTTATTTGATACATGATACTTGCAGCAGGAGGGTTCACCCATCTGAATTCCCTCCAAAAATATGCAACATCTTGGTGTTTTGGTTTTAGGATGTGTTCTGTGTGCATGTCCAATATAAATTGTGTTCTAAAACTTATACTACAGAATCTATTTCATTTCAGCCGTATAGTTTCTATTAGTTCTGTGAGATAAAAGCATCTACAGATCTAAAATATGATCCATGTTCCTTTTTGCAGATGAGATAAGACCTTTAGATGTTGGCCTAGATAATGAAGCACAAATTGCACGCAGCTGGAATAGTTCTACACGTCCATCAAATGGGAGACGAGGACGTAATGGAGCTAACCAGTTTGCCGCTCCAATCAAATATTTGCACATTCATGAGTGTGAAAGCTTTTCTGTAAGATCTCTTATTCATTTATTATTTATTATGATTATGTCTATCGTTTGTGGCTTTCAGGAGGATATATTAAGTGGTTTCTCCGCGGTGCTCAATGTGTCAAGGATTTACTAAGATGCATCTATGATTTTGCAGATGGGTATATTTTGTATGCCACCTTCTTCAGTTATTCCACTTCATAATCATCCTGGAATGACTGTACTTAGCAAGCTTCTTTATGGAAGACTGCATGCCGAATCTTATGATTGGATTGATGTACCTGATCTTCCAACTGATCAATTACAGGGTGAGTTCTGACATTGAATATGTATTTTCTTCTGCGCACCATTGTGTATTATCTGCTTGTCAAACAGAACACTTAATAGAAGTTATTCCACTTTTGAGAAAAGAATGTCAAGGCATACATTCCTAAAATCCAAGAAATGGTGCTTCACAATTGCTTGTTTCTTGCATCTCTCTTGTGTTCATTGATTCATTTTTCTGATCATATGATATAGCAATATAGCAATGCAAGGATGTGCCACGAACAGATGTCAGCTAGAACAGTTTTGCAAATTTATAGTGCATAAATTTATAAATGCCAGGCACTGTTCAGTACTCCATCCCAAGTTATATGGGGGTTGTAGCTTTTGGATAGGTTCATGCAACATTCCATGTATGTGTTATTGTGTTTTGTATGTGTCTAGATTCATCAACATCCATGTGAACATCGAAGTAAAAATGAGGCCCAAAAGGCCAAAACTCCTCATTTATTTGGAATGGTGAGAGTACTTAACTAAATAGTTAGACAAACTCGGCCAGCCTAGGACGAACTAAGAGAATAAAAAGGAACAAAAAATTGAGCCAAAGAAGTCAGGTCCTATAGACCCAAATCACTGGCCACCTATTATCTTAGAAGGCCTAGGCTATATCATGTTGTACTGTAGGCTGTCATCCATGTTTGAGGTATCTGATGCACAAGAGTATATTGGTGCACATGTGGACAAACTTTTTCTCACACCTTGGATCCAATTTGAAGGGCCCAGATGAGAGGTGAGAGTCCCTTGTTCACCATTTAATTGTATCAAATCTTATTGGGCCTGAACCCGCTCAAGAGGGGAGAGGGGATTCATACATCCCGCCTAAGCCAGTTAGATTGAATCCAAGGGGTGAGTTTGAGTATGTGCACCAATTTACTCTTATGCTCTGACGCACCATCTTCATGTGTACAATGCAAAAACATCACTTGCATTCTACTTCAACTCATTTAGATCTTGTTTCCTGTTTTTTCAGTATCGTCTTGGATCCATTTGATCTGCATTCACTAAGAATGCTCTGATTTACTGGAACAAATCCTATATCATTCATCAAAATCTTATACTTCATCACATAATATAACGCGCTCACGTAATTCATGATTCAAATTTTGAAATATTTTACCTATAATTAATCTTGTATAATGAAAATGATCTTATGAAAATTATATCGTTGGATCTGTGATTAAAAGTACTTTCATATGGATATAGTTTTTTTGCTACAAACATTACTGCATGGAAGGTATTAAGAGTTAAATGTTGGTATTGTAGACTGCCATGTTTGGCCGCGCCTTTATATTTTGGATGGAAGGGAAGGGAGTATGACGATAGTCGACTGTTCATTTGTCTGCACCACATGCTTTTATCTGCACACTTTCATGTTAGTCTGTTACTAGGAATTTGAGTTTGTGTCCCTTGGGCCTTGGTTATGCTTGTCAATTGTATGATCTGATTTTCTCCTCCAAGTTTACCATATGTTAACCTAGATTAGCATGATTTTCTTGCTGTTGTAGTGAAAAAAAAAAGAGCTTTCTGCTATTTGCTTAATTAGTGCTGGTGACAAAGAATCCTATTTATGTATCTTTTGACTAACTATTCCAATGTTAGTATAAGATTTTTTTTTTTTTTGACTAACTATTTGCCGAATTAGTGTTGGATGCTATTTGCTCGATATTTTTTGCCTACTTGTTCCATTGTGTAATGCCTTGCCCATTGGAATTTGCAGCAAGACCAGCAAAGCTTGTCAGGGATTGTGAAATGATGGCTCCAGAGACGACCGTTCTTTACCCTAATAGAGGCGGTAACATACACACTTTCAGAGCCATCACACCTTGTGCTCTCTTCGATGTCCTTTCTCCACCATATTCGGCTGAGGATGGGCGGCACTGTTCATACTTCCGAAAGTCTCAAATAAATCAGTCGCCCGGTATGTGCAGAACTTGAAACTTAATTTTTAAACTTGGTACAGTTATGCTTGTGCCGAGACTCCAAACTTACTTTGTTGAAATGTCTGCCTACCAATAGCTTTGCCTGCTGAGTTCAATAGCTCACAAGTAATCTGGTTGGAGGAGCTGGAGGACCATCAGCCCCCTGAGGGCTTTGTTGTAGCGAGAGGTATGTATAAAGGCCCTGTAATACGGAGATAATTTGTTTGGAGCACAGAATCTACCAAACTGGGAATCAGCCAAAAGAGGATGTCGGCTTCTAGCATCTGCTACATGTGGGTTATAGTAATGCAAGCATCATCAGGTCACTCTGCAGCCTACGGTTTTACCTTTTATGTTATCAAAGTGATCTGTGACAATTTAACAGCAATTTTACAGAAGAATGGCAGTTTATGGTTTGGCAGCCATTTTAATTCTGTGTCCTGCTGTAGTATCTCTGACCTAGTTATGGAACTCTTATCAGATCAAGACAGTGGAGTACATACTTTTGAGCATAGTCTAGCATAGCAATTGTCATGCTGTACTAGGTTGATCTATCAAACAAGGCTTTTCGCGTGATGGTGATCTCACAAAGAATTCGATGTGGCGGTGCCATTTTGTGTCTCGGTGTTTCATTTTCGTCCGTGGGAGGCAGCATTACTTGTTTTGGGGATTTTGTCTGTACATTAAGCGGGAAGCTGTAAAACAACTGTCTCCGCATTACCTGTTTAGTTTCGTCTGTTGGCAGCAACGCGATATCATTGCCTTTTCTCCCATTAAGAGACTGATGATTATTTAGCTGTTGAATCTGTGTGTAAGGCGATGTGCATTCGTGCTTGATTTGCCCCAATATAACAAGGCTGCTTCGACAAAATGGAAATTTGCTTAAACCCTCGCTGAAGCTGCTTCTAACATTGCTGCCTACGAGCTATTTCGAGCGTGACTGGTCAAAATGTAAACTTATTTCAGTCTGTTCTTTTTTATTACTCCGTATTAACTTGCAAATCGCATGTTATCTTTTTTTGGTACTATTTAGGTTCGCTTTTCAAATATATGACATTTTCTAAATTTTTATCGTTCATTTTATTAAAAAATTACAAATTATCATTTAAAATGCTAAGTGCTTGTTTGGTTAATAGGATAAGAAATAAAATGTGTGGGATATGAATATCTCTATTCTATCATTCACATTTTTCATTTCTTATCCCTATCCATATTCCACCTTATCTTATTATCTAAACCCCTGTATGATTTGTATTTTTATATGTTTGAATAATTTTTTAGTAAGCCAAATGATTATTTTTTTTAAAAAAAATAGTCGCATTATTTGTGAAGTAGTATATGTGGGCAGATATTAAGTGGTTCAACGTCTCAACTCATGCAGTCGTCAAGAACATCAAACTTGGTTCGAAATAGTTGTATTTGCGCAAGTTTGCATGCCAAGTCTGCAAAACTATAGAACAGCCTGTTATGGAATATGGACACGCTCAGTAATACCGGAATATCTGAATCTGAAAGGAGACTTGAATTCGAATTTCAAGTGCATGAATAGTGCCCCCGAAAAATTGAACGCATTCGAAAAAGAGTTCTTGGCTAGGCAAATAGTACTAGTATGATAGTAACACAAGAAAATATCTTAGAAGCGACTATGCGACACAAAAAAAAAAAAAGGCGCAGGAGTGCTCTAGTTGAACAGCTCTATGATCCATTCATTTCTCATTTCAGTGCACGAACTCAAAAGACCGAACAAGACTCATGCGGGTAGCACTTAGGCATCGGTAAACAAATCTGCGTGTCTACATCACATGCCTCTTTCTTTTCATGTGTTGAGATAATGATTCGTGCGTCAATCCATAAGGTTGTTTGCTCATCGCATCGCAACATCTTCTAAAGAATCTCAGCTTTCACAGTTGGAACATTGTTGCTCCTGCTATAAAATATCCCATCTCGAATTTTCAATGCCAACCGATTACAACATCGTAGTAAATACAATTACTAGATACTAAATATTCTGAATAAACTTACTGTCCGATACAATTCACGACACAAAAGATAAGGCACTATATACAGCTCTACGATTCCATCAAGCATAACCACTGACATATCCAGAAAGAATGATAAAACTACGGGGAACACAGGTGATAACAGTTATGCATGACAAAAAGTATCAGAAATGAGAGTCTGTTTTGACATTTTATCTTATGGGATGCTATTACATTTTCCAACCAAATCAACCTTTTTATTGGTTTGAGTACCATTACATGATTTCACTATGGACAGTAAGGAGTCAAGCAGAAGCCATCCTGTATAAATATAACATTTACACCAAACCTAAACCACCACTAACTTACCATGAAACATGCAGAATATAGTGTAGCAAACATGCCATGTGAAATCCAATTGCCAACAACAGTGTAGTCGGCAACTGCTTCAAGTAACCACATCGGTAAAAAGAGGCACATCTTGGGAGCCATTGCCTGCTGTTAAAGTATATGGATGGGCTTCAATTCAAGGCATCAACGCCATGAGTGGATAAATAGTGCAGCACATCAACGCTATGTATGCCATGTTGTGAATAGCACCTGTATTCATTATTTTGGCTTTAGGCTCAAATATATACATCTAACAATTCTGATTTGATTGACCATGAAATTTATTATTGCATGTTGGTTGTAGGACAAACAGTTGCATCACTTCTATGATAACAAAAAGATGTGGATCGGTCCAAAATGTGCCAAGAGCGGGATGCTATGGATTGGCAACCAGATAAAGTATTATATCTCTTTTTGGTTCTTAATTTTTAAATGGAGTAACAGATTTATGCATTGTTATTTGGAAAAAGTATATTTCTCGCCACTTAACTATCAAGATTGTTTAACCAAACCCTCTAAACTCCAAAACCATCCAAACTAGACCCCTCAACTGCCAAAGCTATATAATTATCCTAGAAGCATTTTCAAAAGATCAGGTCGATGTGGCATTTATATTGTGGTGATATGGCGCCAAGAAGCCATGATGAAACCAGACCCACCTGTCACAAACAAACACACCATCTTTGACTGGTCAGTGTCGTAACATGGGTGACGGGAGAAGCAAGATGATGGGGAGTGGTTCTCCAAGTGAGGGTATTGATGGATTGTGGGCATGGAGCCCTGGTGCTTGCAAGGGTTGGCTATGGGGTGTAGTGCCATGGCTTGAACGCGGTTGCCTAGTGCCTAGGAGATGGCGCCATGAGGGTGATGCGGTGAAGCTTGGGCTAGGATGCGCCTGCATCCTAGGGGCAACCAAGGGGGCAGTGTCCAAGGGAGATGGTCGGCCAGGCCAAGAACGGCGCCTAGTGAGCAGCGACCTCCGTGGGAGCATGTGGAGGAAGGTACCATGGGGGAAGGGCAAAGGGCAGCGACCAGGGAGGAGCATCTGCTTGGGAGGCTAGTGGAGGAAGATGTTATGGATGGCACTGCTGGTTGGGAAGGGAGCGCCGAGGATGAGGCTTTTCCATGGGTGGTCGAATAGGAAACAATAGTAGGAGATAGGAGAGGAGAGACTGGAGGTGGCCAGTCTCACAGGTGCCATGAGAGGATAGGAGAGAGGAGGTGCATGTCATTCTTAGAGAAGGGGATAGGAATAGTGCCACGGCCTGCTTAGTTGTGGGGAAAAATTAAAACCGTTGTCTCATGTCATCACAATACCACTCAAAATGGGCTAAGGTGCCCTAGTATTGTCCGCTGGGGTCTCCAGTTTAAATGGTTTGTACTTGAGGATAAGAATCAGACACGTGATAGTTAAGGGGCAAAAAATAGACTTAGTTCTTTTCTTATTTGATTGTCTTTTTATTGTTATCACAATATTCTATACTAGGGACTTGTCGCTTTGGGTGGGGAAGATGGTCTCATTAACATCTGATCACTTCAGTCATCCCCAGATCTCTTTGCTTCAAAGACTCGTGATTATGTAGCAGAAAATATATTCTACTACAAGAAACCATTGCCGTTTGGACGAGGAGAAATTTTGCACAAGAGTTTTCTCGAAAATACATATTCGGCCAGAGCCACTATAAAATCTTTGGAAGAAACGGTAAAGAACATGGACTCGTTGGCATTAAAAGCAATGAAAAAGATCTATCAAGTAGATCAGTTGACACCGAATGAAATGAAGTCTATTCTGGAAGGCATTAGGGAGACAGCCTACGGAGAGTGATATTCTGTATTAGTTAGGATGGTCTAAACTTATTTTGTTGGTAGTTAGGATGGTCTAACTTACTGTCTTTGCGAATACAATTGTTGGGCTCTGACCCAGCAGATTTGGGGGGCGAAGGCTCGACGGAGCCTTCGCTTGGAGATAAGATGACGAAGGCAATAGTTAGCGAAGGACAAAGAAACACACACTCACAGACGAAGGTCAATACAATAATTTGCTCTTCACCATTCCATTATCACGTGCCCCTAAACCCTAGCCTCAGGCCATATATATATGGGGTGGTTGTTTACATATTATCCCTATTTTTGGAATTACAGATAGGTCCCTATTACACATGGGCCTACCAGTTATTAGGCCGGACCTTCTAGGGGCTAGGCTATTTCTCCCAACAGTAGCCCCTCAACTACTTCGTTGGGATTACATCACGACGGAGTAGCTGCGAAGATGGAAGAGGCCTAGCCTAGCTTCTGAGCTAAGGTCCAGAGGGATGTCCGGAACGCAAACATGGACACAAATAGTATGCAACAATAAATAATGTAACCGACGGTGAATAAAATGTTCATAACCGCAAAAGTTGATGGGTTAGCGGAGGTTAAAGGCTAGAGGGTTAGTGAAGGTCAAAAGCTCTAGAGCTAGCGAAGGCTAGAAGTTGATAAAGCCCACTATCCAGTTGAGGATCTCCAGCGAAGGCCATAGAATGGAGAAACAAGAGGACCAATAATAGTTGAAGGTCCAATTATAGATAAAAACCAAAAAATCCATATTATGTAAAAAAAGAACATATTGCTACGGTACACTGAAACAACTGTGAGCCGTTGATCTAAGTAGATAAAATAAGGTATTACCTTCTAGGAAGTAATACTTCAAAATAATTAAAAAACCATTTATTTATTTTTAATATGAAAACAAGATAATCATCGATAACTAACGATCCGATGGAGACGTGATCTCTTTTCTAACTGTACGTGCAACCCGACTGAGACGTGATATGTTTTCGTAATTGCAGTGATAATCCATGACTAACGATAGTGACAACCACATATTTTTGACTGAACGTGTCACATGGATTGCGAATGAATGTGTCATCTCGTCTGCCATTAACAAACAATGATTTTTTTTTACTGAATGTGTCAGGTATGTTTTTTGACTGAATGACAGCCCATTAATGTGATATACTATATATATATTTTAACTGAAAATGGCCGGCAGCCCTCATACAGCGCACGTGACTCCTAATCTCAAATGCTCTTGCACATCTGCAATTGAGCGTGTCAACTCTATCTGGATTGAAATCAGAAGAACTAATTTGAGAATGTCTTGAGATTGTGGCTCAGGTGGCGGAACTACCGTCCGCTCGGTGCAGGCGTCGTGCAACGAACAAGGGTGGAGGACTGGATGAGAATACATAACTTTTAGATTTAATTTATTTTCCTTTTTCATCAATTATATTAATTATTTATTTTTTTTAATTGAATGGTTTAGATTTGTTTGAAGTCTTACCTCCGAGGAGGTAAATTGTGTACCGTAGCACAGCCCTAATGTTCTTCATACTACTCGTCATCGATGATTTAATTATGTCGCTTTGTTTGGTCCGGTTAGTGGATACAAGTAATGAGAGATTTGTTCTTCGAATCTTACTCGGTCCCTACAGTGGATACAAATAATAGTTGCACATAATAATTTCATCACCTAGGATTGATCCTCCGTGTATCTGAAGCAATAGCCACCAAAACGTGTTGGGGACTTGAATTCGAATTCAAGTGCATGAATAGTGCCCCGCAAAATTGAGCACATTCGAAAAAAAGTTCTGGGCTAGGCAAATGGTACTAGTATGATAGTAACATAAGAAAATATTTTGTAGCGACTAAGTGACAAATAAAAAGGCTCAGGACGGCAGGAGTGCTCTAGTTGAACAACTCTATGATCCATTCATTTCTCATGTCAGTGCACGAACTCAAAAGACCGAACAAGACTCATGCGGGCCACATTGGTAAACAGATTTGCACCCGTGCCTGACATCACGCACCTCTTTCTTTTCATGTGTTAAGATAGTGATTCGTGCGTCAATCCATAAGGTGGTTTGCTCATCGCATTGCAAGTTTGCAACATCTTCTGGAGAATCTCAGCTTTCACAGTTGGAACATTGTTGCTGCTAAAATATCCCATCTATAATTCTCAATGCCAAAAGATTACAACATTGTAGCAAATACAATTACTAGATACTAAATATTCTATATAAACTTACTGTCCGATACAATTCACGACACAAAAGATAAGGCATTACATACAACTCTACGATTCTATCAAGCATAACCACTGACATCCGAAGGACTGCGGGGAAAAAGGTGACAACAGTTATGCATGGACAAAGTATCAGAAATCGACTGGCCTATTTTGACATTTTATCTTATATGATGCTATTACATTTTCCAACCAAATCAACCCTTTTATTGGTTTGAGTACTATTACATGATTTCGCTATGGATAGTCATCCTGTATAAATATAACATTTACACCAAACCTAAACCACCACTAACTTACCATGAAACATGCAGAGCATAGTCTAGGAAAGATGGCATGTAGTCGGCAGCTGCTTCAAGTAACCGCATCGGTAAAAAGAGGCACATCTTGGGAGCCATTGACTGCTGGTAAAGTACATGTCCAGGCCTTAAATTCAAGGCATCAGGGCCATGAGTGGATAAATAGTGCAGCACATCATATCTCTGAATCCAACGAAGTTGGCTTTTGTACCACCTAAACAAAGAAGTTCACACAAGCACATCAGCAATAGGTCCATGACGCGTGGGCATATAAGCAAAACAAACGAAATAACACATGGACGAAAATAAAGTCTTACATCTGCAAATCTTATTTGCCGTGGCCTCGAAGATTTATGATCATTCTCCTTGGGATGCATTGTGGCCCATGGAGCTTGTTTTTTTGAGTGTACTTGAATTCCAAGAAAAGATGGCAGAGGTGGATTGTTCGTCACGGTAGGCAAAGTGCGAGAAAGCCATGATTCTGAAGGTGATTTTGGGACTGGTAAAGGGAGCAGAGATTGCAATGCTATGCTTTCCTTTTTGGCAACTTTATTATCTTCCAAATATGGTGGAACCTCCTTATTAGCATCATGCTGCGCATCTTTACCATCATCCAATGGGAATGTGGGTGATCTAACTTCAGAGATCTTGTCAGTCAATGGAACGTTGACTTGATCTTTTACATTCAAGTTCATTCCAACTATCCTGTGCCCTTCAGGCCGCGATTCGTACATTTTTGTGTCCAAAGCTTCATCTGTATTCACAAGCACACCCAAGTGGCATGTTTCTGAATCAGCATCTCCACGGTGATCCATTGAATCGTCATGCACTGCTCCATCTGGTCCTGAGCTCATGGAACTTGATCCCTTAAAGCTACTATGATCTGATCCAACAAATGAGGTTCGATCATGGTCTCTCCCAAACGAACCAGAACCACTGCGCCTATTTGCCTTATCATCCCTAACACCTATTTCAGATGGCCCATTTGCCTTACTTGATGGTGACATCACAGGATAGCTGTGATACGGAGACCTGCCACCAGCCATGGAGTGGTGATATGGTGAAGATCCATCCCCGGATGGTGAATCGCTCCAAAATGTCAGCTGGTTCGACTCACTTGTCAGTTTGCTCCTGCCATCCTCTCCTTGACCAAGATACTTCTGCTCCAACTTATGCTTATACACGTCCTCCCAGGACTGCTGCTGCCACACAATAAAATTCAGATGGTAAGAACAATAATTCCTAAGACCATGAACAAGAGACATAAATATTGAGCTGAATTCTGCTAAAAAGTACTATTATAGAGCTGAACTCAAGAGGCATGCAATGTGCGGTGGCACTAGTACCCCATTGGAATCACATCCCAGATGCTTGTTCTGCGAGCTCCCGGCAAGCGGACTCTGCGCCATTTGGCCCCTGCCTTTGGATGGGAACTGCCGGCCCCTCCCTCGCCCTTGTGCCTTGCCGCGCTTCATTGCAGGCATTGGATTCAAGAGCAGCAAGGAAGTTTTCACACACAGGCCAGGTAGCAAACCACACCCCTTGGCCGAAAACCCCCGTGTACTGTGCGCATCATAGTCATCGCCATCCTCTTCGGCCTCCTCCTCATGCTCCTCCTCGCGCCTCGGATAGGCACAGGACAAGTAATTAGGCGGCAGGTGCTGGTACGGCAGCTGCACAGGCGCTCTCCTCATCCGATCGTCGCCATCGCCCACGCTGGCCTTAGCCGCAGCCGCACGCACGCTGTCGCGGCCAGAGTTGCCCGCGCAGCCGGCGGCGCCGGCCTTCCGGAAGGTGTACTGCGGGGAGCCCACCGCCACAGCCTGCGCGGCCGGCAGGAAGCGGTCCATCATGAACCCCCGCGCGCCTGGCTCGGCGACCGGTCCGGCCGGGTCCGGCGCGCCGCTGATCCCGCTGACGCTGCAGTTCATGGCGAAGGACTCGGTGCGCGAGAGCGTGTCGAGCGCGTCGGAGAACCTCTCCTCGTCATCCTCGCCGCCATCGTCTCCTCGCCTCCGCAATATCGCCGTGCCCACCGTGGCGGCCTCCTGCGTCCCCGCCTCCTCGTTCGACCCCACGACCGCCGCCACCTCCTGTTCCTCCGCCGCCAGAGCGAGGTCGCGGTCGCCCGGCGCGGCGGCGACAGCTCGGGAACCGTGGTCGGAGATGCCACGGAGCGCCCGGAGATCGAGGTCCTCGTCGAGCGCGTCATGGTAGGGGCTCCCGCACACCTCGTCCGGGCGCGGCCGGGATGCCTCCCGCGGCGGCGTGGGCGGCGTCGAGCGGCGGGTGCGGACGCTCTTGGGCTGCCCCGGGCGGTGCTCCCAGGCGAAGGGCACGGCGCCCGGGCGCCGCACGGGCCCCGACTTGAAGTCGGGCTTGTACTGCGGCGGCGGCGGCGCACTCAGGTCGATCCGCTGGCTGCCGACCCCCTCCCCCATCGCGCGGTCCGCCCGCATCGCCCTCCTCGCCCGTAGGAGTCGAGTTGCGTTGTGCTTGCTCGCGGGGGCGGGGCACGCACGACACGAAAAGGGTTCGCGCCTCGCTTCGGCCGCCGGGAACGGGCGCGAGCAGTGGAAGCGACTAGCGAGCGCGAGCGAGAGCGAGAGAGGGATCTGCGCTGAATTGTGTACACGCTGGCTGCGCGCCGGCTTGCCGTGCTGCGGCCGATGGGAATTGGAAATAATGGACGCCTCGGCGTCTTGGCGGCTCCACTCCACTTCACTACTAGTGCGGCTGCGGACTGCGGAGTGGGGTGGGGCGGTGGCGCCCGGTGCGGTGCTGGCGAGTGCCGCGCCCCGCAGGAGCAAGGGTTAATGCTGCGCGTGCGGCGCGGGGATGGTGACTCCGGTGCGGCTCGCTCGGGAGTGCATGGGGAAAAGTTTAGGCTTTCCGGGGGCGATCCGCCTAAAAAGGTGGTGCGCGCGGTAGTATTCTACTAGTACTACTAGTCTACTACTCGGCCACTGGCACATGCATCGATGCGGCCCCCCGTGGTGGCGACTTGCAATTGCAGTGGCAGCTAGTGCCTGCTGCCGCCACGGGGGCGTGCGAGTGGCAGTGACCGCATCAGCTGATCAGCGTTCGCATGCCGGCAAGGGAAGGCCGAAGTGGGGCGAGTTAGGCAGAGCGGGCGTCTCCGTCAACCCACCCAAGATCGGTCTTGTGGAGCAGGCGTTCGGTCGCCTAGGATACGAGGTGGTACTGTGTACTCCTACCACGGAGCAGTATTTATTTTTCTATCCAACAACTGCTCTCCTTTGGATTCTCATTCGCCTATAAACAACAGTGAGGCAGCTGAGCTGCTTTTGCAGAGGGACAAACAATACGCACGTATATAATTCAGAGCTATGCTCTACTGTGCACGGACTGGGGGAGTGAGACAAGGAAATGCATGCGCCCCACCGACCACCGCTAGCTAGGCCGTCGGTCATTCTGTCAAGGAAGAAGGACCCGTCCTTGTGGTCTCTGCGCGTCCCTCGTGTCGTGCATGTAGGGTTATCAGCCGCCACCGCCATTGGGGATTGGCTCCCACCCTGGTCTGGTCTGGTCTCGCGCCCGCCGATTAGGCTCATCAAAACGCGTATACAACCTATCCATCTACTATTTTAACTATTATCCTTTCTGTCTAAGGCTGAATCTAATAGAATTTTCTATATAGATTCTCTAAACACTGTTTTGCACTATTTAACATAAATACTGAAGGAAAAAAATACTTGAAATAGTATTTAAAGAACGAGGACAGAGAGTCTCGTTGCACTTAGGCTAAGCACCGTAACTGGTGAGCCTAGTCTACTGCGGAAGCTAGTAGATCTGCAGCAGCTAACTACACTTGGTAGGTGCGTCGTCGTCGTCGTCTCGTCCGAGCCATCGATCACATGCAGATCACGTCGAATCAGGTCGCTTTCCCCGACAGACAGCGCGAGGGCGACGGGGGTGGCCCTGCCTCCGCGGCGACCATCGACAGACACAGCGCGCTGAAGGATCAGAAGACGATGTAGCGTCATACACGCAAAGATCCGTCAGCCTCACACAGTTTATTTGTGCTCAGATCGCGACGCTGGTTGCCTTTCCTCTACGTGAGGTTCATTTAACTAGATTATGTACTATTGTATGCTAGTAGCAGCTGCTGCTGCTAGAATTTGACGAATCCCTGACTCCCGAGAGGCGTCCGTTCCCGTCGATCGCTTCGCTTGCGTGGTCAGCAATTCCAGCCTAGGCAGCAGAGTTGACATGCATGCGATGTGATGGCGTGATGCCTTCACTAGGTGTTGACCATGCATTCATATGATGAGAAGTAAGGGGGAAAAAAAAACCATAACCACATGCGGCTTATTCACATCTACTAAGCTAATCTAAGGTTTACTCATCACAAGAGACGGATCGAGAAGCAGTGCTCGGAAACTCTCCGTCCTCTGCCTCATAGCACAGACAGTCCACTGTCCCACGAGCACGAGTACGAGCGAGATAAGCTTGCGGTTGCGGAGATGCGGTCAGCCAGAGGGCGGTGCCGGGCGCGCATCATCATGCACGGGCAAAAGGATCAAAACGATGGAGGTCGCGTGTGAATGGAGAATGGAGTTCAAGATCGGCGCGGCGGGGAATGCATGGACGACGGTGTTGGTGTGAAAGCGATCGAGCGGCTCCCGACCTCCGACTGCTCGTTATTGCTGTCGGTCGGCCACGCGGCCGGTCCCGGCAGGACAGTCACGCCGTGTGCGCCCGTGAGCGCCTGCGTACTACTACTACTACCATACGTCCGCCCTACCTGCAGCCGGCCTCTGCTGGCTTTCCGACGACGATGTCTGAACTAGTCGTCGTCGTCGCCGCCGTTCCGTTTCTTCTTCTACGGATGTAGTGTGCGACATGCGTAACTACGCCCGTACGTAACGTACGACGTACGTGGTGGTACCGGCCCAGCGGTCGGTTGGTGAGGCCATCACTTCGGCTACTCGCCTTCGCCTACTACCCGGGTGTACCGGCAACGGTAGGTGCTAGCTGGTGGGCCCATGTACTGAGATGGAATGTTTAGGCTATACCCAATGGTTACTTCGAATTTATTTCCTATACACTGTATATAGCAAATGCGTGCATTGTAGATAAAATGATGGATAAAGACAGAGGAACGGCTGGATTCAGCCTTACTCTCTTTCGCTTGGTACGGTACTACGCTACTGATTTACTTAACTGGAGTGTTAAAAGAGCACGAATACACTGATCTGATCGCTCAAGCGGTCATGCCCTGAAGGGACAGATCCATATCTAGGCTAATAGGCAGCCGGCGGCCGGGCAACGACCACACACGCCGATGCGTTACGGCCTGGCGGAGATATGTCAGGCAGACCATCTCAATCCACAGTCGTTGCCCGGACACACTGTACTGTACCTTGGCTCCTCTTGTCTCTCCATCTATAGATGGCTAGATGGGCGGCACGGTCTGGCCCCGTTAGGCACGGCGGGCCAACCGTGCCGTACCGGCCGACACTGCGTGCCTCAGGCTCGGCCTAGGCACGGTACGGCGGCTTGCTAATCATGCCGTGCCGGCTCACGAGCACAGTGGGCCTAAGGCTGCTATCACCAGTGAATCTATTCCATCCCGTCTATCCACGATTTTAACTATTTATCTCTCTGTCTACAGTGCAAAACAGTGTTTTGGGCTTTTTTGGATCACCTGATGACAGCAGTCTAACAAGGTGGGGAGTGAGGGTGAAAAAATAGTGCACGGTGTCTAAGGGGATTCAAACTCTTGACCTCTTACATAAGATGATTAAAGCACCTAATCTAGCCAACTAAGCTTGCATTCTTCTATGTTTAAGGTTAGATAATATATTTTTATATACATATATTTATAAAAAGAGTAAAAATACATAACCGTGCCGTATGCGTGCCTCAACCTCGGCTCAGTGCCGTGCTTAGGTACTATTTAATCGTGCCGTGCCTCGTGTCGCCCGTTTAGTCCGGTCCATTTAGCCATCTATGTATCTCCAATCAGCTCTCGTTACCTTTTGCTCGCCTGATATATAGATCGATCGAGCGATGAGGTACGTGCTCCAATAGTCCAGTCATGCATGCCGCCATGGCACCATGTTGAAGGTGTTGTGACTCTTTTTGTCAGCCTCGATCGGGTGCATGCATGAGCATGACACTTGACGCTCTCCAGTAGTCTCCACCTGACCACCTCGATCCCTCTCCCATGGGAGTTCTCCGGAATCCAGCAGCGGGGTTCTTGCAGCTGCAGACCCCCGGGCCCGAGCTAGCTCATGATATGGTACCTCTCATCGCGTAACTTGGAAGGAAAGAGGAGGGGAGGCCCATGTATTAATACTGGTTCCAGCCTGTGAGTGAGCTGCATTATTGAAGGGTCTTAATTTGGACTCTTCCTTCCCACGGGATTAAAGTCCACTGTCTGCAATTTTTCCCTGATTTGGAACCTCTCGTCAGTCCTAGTGGAGTCTACTGACGACGCCGGCGGTACATGTGGTGTCGAAGTGTGAAACGGACCGCGCGAGACAGAGACGACCATAAAAAATTTGAGAAGGAGAGAGGACCGTAAATGATAAATCTATGTCGATTCCATGTTAAAACTGTAGTCTCAGTTTTTTTTAGACACAAATATAGTCTCAGTTGGACCGTTCCATTAGACCATAGCATGTGAAGCCCATGCATGGAGCTGTCCCACAGAAGCGAGACTAAAAACAATCTAGGACGGCCCGCGGGTTCGAGATAGGCCCAGATAACAACGTTCCAGATGTGGGCTGAGAACATAGCAAACAGCGTTGGTGAGTTTCGTTTCTTTTCAAAGATGGGCCCAAATTGAATTGCGCCCTATATCTTCAGCACAAATAGTTAGGCTTCGGCTTCCCATCTGCTCTGTCCATCATGCGAACTGTATGCAGACATAGGAGTCGAGAGTCGTTGAACCAGAAATAACAAGGTGTTGAGTGTCAAAAAAAAAAAAAAAAGAAGAAATAACAAGGTGTTCAAGTTTGATGCTACCCGTTTACTAAATTACTACGTCCTGGACTCCTGGACCTGGATGCCAAGCTATGCACTGTAGTGCTCTGTGATCCTGGTCCCATGCGTGGCTCATGCGCACTAGGCAAAATTCAGAACTCCGTGGAGTGGCCGCGCGCCTAACAACTCCCAGCAACGGTAGAGGCTGCACTGTTGGTGAACACCGAACAAAAGGTGATCCAATCCAAGCACAGGCCCCGCCAGATCTAGCCTAAAAGCGCCTGAGGGCAGCGAGCAGATACGATGTACAGCATTGGCGTCAGCTTTAACCTTTAGGTCGACACCTATGTATGTGTGTGTGCCTGTGTGGGTATCGATCTAGGAGGAGGTAGAGAGCACACTGCACACATACTGAGAATCGAAAACGGAGTCGGCGTTCCTTCGAAGAAGAATATGTTCAGGTCTTGAGGAAGGAGGCCGTGACGCCAATGGCGTGCAATGCACAGTCAGAAGTTCCATATTCGTTCCGTAGTGGAAATTACTCGGCGCGAGTGGAGCAGGCATTCGCTGTCTCGGTTTACCTCTTTTAACCCGACTCGACAGGCGCATTTCCCTTGTTTAGCACTTGCATTAGAATGGCTGCACATGCTGCAATTCAGAGACTGGGAACTAACCAGACGCTGCCAATTTTCCAAACTGCGCCCCTCTATCTGGCGTGCTCACAGCACGGCTCTATATCGGAGACGATCGCGGGTAGCCAGGAGCCACGCCCATGCCATGCACGGACGCAACCCCACCACGATCTCAGCTCGAGTGGAATCACAGCAGCCTTTTCTTTCTAGGCCGGGGCGGGACGGAGGAGAAAGCCGACCAGTCTATCTAAATCTGGATACCCGAAAGATGGAAGAAAAGTCCATGGCAAACAGAGAGGAGCTGATGAGTGAGAGAAAAAGAGAAGGAATCAATGGATCATCATCACCTACTCTACTCCTACTCGAGCAGTCGTCCACGTCGATTCCAAGCCAAGCCGTCACTCTCGGCGAAAAGCAGCCAGCAGGCAGCAAGAGTGGGTTGCGCCAAAGTAAAACCCTCTCTTCGGTTTCATTCAGCTTCAGCGCTTCAGTTCAGTTCACCACCCGAAAAAGGAGATGCAATTCGGCATGCATGCCCCAGCCCCAGCAGCGCGACGGGTAGCTGAGCAGAGCTCGGTGCGCTGCGCGGCTGAACTGAGACCTCGAGTTGATGTAAAGCAGCAGGCCAGCATTGGCTCCGATCCCTTTCAGCGGAGCACTAACCTTACTCGGCTCGCTTAAAGGAAGTTCAGCTATTTGACTTTCCCCTGGCCACTGGCCACCACCACGGGCCGTGGCGCCGGTCCCCCACGCACGTTCGTTCGCTCGCTCGCCGCGTATCTCTGCAACTGCAGATGAAGCGAAGGTGGTGGTGCGCTTTCTGGGACGCTAGAAAGGCGGTCACCACTGCAAATTCTAACCATGGTCCATGGCGGCATCAGGCCGGATAAGATCGGATCGAGCATCATGTGGATTCTGACCGGGCGTGTGGGTGATGGAATGGAATGGAACCCATAATTGGCGCGTTTATGATGGGAGGGAGAGGGGGCCCTGTAATGTGTATGCGCGTGGCCAGGCCGCCGTGCGCCATATCATCGGCGGTGTATACTGTTGCTTCTTGCTCGGCGAGATCGATTGGGCGGAGCGTCGACGACGACGCATTCAACCACCGGTCATGGGTCTCCAGGTTTCCGGCGACAGCGACGGCCGGCGCAACCGGGGATCCACATCAGATGGCGCGGCGAAGGAAGGAATCATTGGCGCCGGCACTCTGCTCTGCCTGCCTGCGCGGACTGCCTACGACAGACGAGGACGAGTCAGTCAGCTCGCTGTAGGCTGTAGCCCCCGCGCGTTCTGCGCTGACACACGCCACCTGATCTGATCGGCTGGTTCCTCGCTCATCTTCCCATGCCGTTCGCTCCGCTCGGGCAGTCGGGCTCCCATGCCGCGGACGTGACCAACGTCCATCACCTCTCGGCTCTAGCCCGTCCGCGCGTGTCGCAGTTTGCCCTGTCGTTTATCCTCCTCCGCTTGCTATAGCTGCTAGTACGAGAGCCTGCCATCTGTTCCGTGTTCAGGTACCGTGTGTGACGACACACACCGACATCCAAATAAAGTACCAGCGTCTCGGCATCAGGATGCAGATGAGATCCCCACGCTGCACAACGATTTGGAACGTGCCTGCCTGCTAATTAACGTGCCAGGAGAAGAGGCTAGCTGGTAGAGGTGCAATGCAGCTTCTCACGTAGCTTCTTTAAAACAAACGATGTTGCGTTCCGACTTTCGTCAACGTCGAAGAAAGAAAGAGAGGCCAAAGTAACATGACTCCAGGAGCGGACGAGAAGATTTTCAGGCTTCGAGGGGTACAATGACCAAGACAGACGTTCCACCAAGCTTGAGTGAATCTGGGCGTCTCGTCCCCAATTAATCCACTCCATTCCATGGCCGCCAGATATTTCAATGGGTCCAGCCATCAAGACTGATGGATGGATGGATGAATAGGCCGGCCGGCCGGTAGCACATCGATCCATGAACCCAGACGATCGATCGACGGACCTACGACAGCTAGCCTATCGCGCGCAGCCAAAACGCAAGCTGAAGGCCACCGCCCAGCAGCACACACGCGTATCGGCCGGCCATCGATCGAATGAGTGCATGCAACCAATCTGTCGTTAGAAGTCGGGTCCTCCTCTCCTCTCCTCTCCTCTCCTCTCCTCTCCACTCTCCTGTCATCCTGTGTGTGGCCACAGGCGGCACCTAACTGACTGATTAATCATCCAGCCCTCCGGTCCCCTTCCTAGGGCAAAGGCAGCTGAGACAGACTACACTGCACCTCCAGACTTCAGCACAGTACGCATTGTTGCTTTAATTTCGTGATGCGTATACAATAATATGCATGCACGAATTGACGCACGCACGCCAGATATATCATAATTATACCGATGGAGACCCACCGGCAGCGGCAGGTGGTCCGGCTCTTGTTGCGACAAGGGTTAACCTCTGATCGTCTCACTGATACTTTGTCAATGTCGGCAGTGGCTTGACATCGATGATCCATGGATGATTCCAGTGATCAATCCACAGCTGGCCAAAAAGGAGCTGGGTGGATCGACGATCGACGTGGACAAAATATTATAGATGCATGAAGAGCGCATTGACGTCTTAGGGCTGAGCAGCCGTACTAACGCACTACCTCCAATCTTATCAGTTCGGCACCCGTAACCCGTTAGCTAAATTTTGAATTCACCAGCATTGAAAAAGAACAGAGGTTCTCTCTTAGTCCTGGAATACTATAAGGTGTCCTAAAATTTTGGAACAATTTAAGCGAGATGGGAGAAGTCGCATTTGCCCCCTCATAAAATAACGTCCATAGTAGTATTTGCTTGGCCCAAGCATAGTGCACGTGGGGCCTGCTATCTAGTTGGCGCGCAACTTTCCCACACCTAAAGTAATTAGTCAATGTGTGGCGGCCACAAAAAGTATACCCGACACATATGGTGCCACGCCCGCACCCACAGTTGTGTGAGAATTTGGTAACAATTGGGCATGTTTGTTTCCTATTTACACGGACGCACAGTCCAAGGAAGCGGCGTTTGGCAGAATGATAATTTTAGCCGCATTATAGGATTCTCGATTACTAGTACAAACCGGCGCGAGGCTTCGAAGTGACAATGGAGAGAAACGCACGGGACGCAGGGCGTTTGGTGTGATTATTCCGCATTCTTGCGTTCTTCGGCCAAAACGCTGCAAATAAGCGAAAACAAACAGTCCCAAAATAGCACTAGGGGCATTTTTTGAGTAGAGGGCTAAAAGGAAGTCCAGTGTGCAAGTTGTTGCGTGGGTTGACGATGCGTTAAAAAAAAAACGTGGCATACCTAACTTAAACTCCTTTGAGTTTCTAAATACTTGGCATTTTGGATAATGATGTGATGTCCAAAACATAGCTTTGGCTATTCATGCTTTTTATTTGAATAAAATAAACTTTCTAACAAATTTATAGTTTATGAAAAATGGAGTACTTTTAAAGGTAAATCCCAGTGTATGACCTTCAAGTTCTACACTAGATAAAATCAGAGGTTATTTATAGTTAAAAGTTTGAAAAGTCTAGCCTAAGCCCTTGCCCTTATCGTTAAGCATTTAAAAAGTGGATAGCAAGCGGCTAGTTGCGGATGTGAATCAAAGAAGCCCGCGGTCATGTCATGTGAGCCATTTGTCGCACTATGACGAATTGACAAAGTAGGTAGCTCACGTCGAGATCTTCTCGTCAGATCAACAGGACAACAGCACACCAATAATCAAATCGATTTATCTGACCGGTGATGCTATAGGACACTTCGGTTGTCAAGGAGAAGTGCTCACGCAAAGAGCGCTTTATATGCACCGTTTCAGGCTTTCAGGAAAGCTTTGCATGGATGAGGACGAAACAAAAAAAAAAAAAAAGGTTTCAGTCTTTCACAGATGATCGCCTGTACTGTACGTACGATCAGATTGAGAAGCGTGGAAGCTAGCGTCGATGCAGAGTTGCGATTCGCCACGGCAGATCTCTGCTGCCGAAAAGGCCAAATCATCCGCGCAAAAAAAGGCCACGATTATATATTGGTTCGGACCCTGTCGTTTCAGCGCTGAAACTGAAGCGGTGATGAGTGCGGATTGATTGGGTCCTGCCATGCCGCGTGATCAATTGCTTGCTTGCTCGATCGACATTGACAACGTGCAGTTTTACACCGATCGGCCGCTACCTGTGCTCGCGTTTAGACTTTGAGTTCGCCGCAATGTCACCTGTGTCTGAACATCAAGATAGTCATCAAGTGAGTAGTAGGGGGCATTTGTGATTTGTCACACACACGGACACCCAACTGCACTGTCACAGCGTCACAGCGATGCCGAGCTAGCTCGGGCCTTGTCATGTCGACTTTCGACCTCGCGTCAAGAAGGGAAGGGGTGGAGGATGGATCACTTTCCTAGCTTTCTTTTTAGCCCCCTACTCCTCGCTACTAGCAAACTGCACACCAACATGCATGTTGGCGCGCTGTGGCGACTCGACGCATATGCATTGCACGGTGATGGACGATGGATAGCGCTCCAATAATCCACGCACTCCACCTTTCTGGCTTTCTCTAACCGGCAGCGCATGGCATGTGCGTTGTGGGTTCTGACGAGGAAGAACTGACGAGCCTAGGCTCTCCCCTTTCAGCAGCAGAGGACGTGATGCTGCTCAGTGCCCACGTACTCTCTCTTTCGCCCACCCGCCACCTGCCAAATTATCCGCCCGTCCCGAACGTGCGTCTGGTCTGGCGCAGGCGTCACTCACACCTGCGGGCTGCGGCCTCAGATAGGGGTGTAAACGGTATGAATATTATCCGTCCGTATTCGAGTTCGGATCCGTTTAGAAGGATTGAGATCCGACCGTATCCGAGTCCAGACATTCAGTATCCGATCCGTATTCGATTTATATCCGTATCCGAATAATAAAAATTGGATATATATGATGTCGATGTCCATCTAAATCTTATTCGACACCAACTATTAATATCCGTATCCGAACCGAATTCGAAAGAAAAATATGAAAACAAATACGGTATCAGCAGTGTCCGTCCGTATCCGATCCGATTACACCATGAACCCCAGATAAAGCGATCGAGAAAATACATTCTCCTGGAGCAGGTAGCAAAGCCCCAGCTGCAAATTAAAACGAAAGAGCTAGGATTATCCGCGACGCAGAAAGCCCCTAGCCGGATGTTTCGCGAACCAAAGAACCATGGGGGAAATGGCTAGGTGCGAAGCGAGTCTTCGCCGCGCACTGTAGAGTTTGACGCCACGCCCACGGCCAAAGAAAAGCAGAGGACGCTGTCGTGCGACTCGTGAAGCACATGCCAGGTGACCGTGCATAGGCATGCTGATGCGTCGCGCACAGTGCACGTGATCTGATCAGAGATCCCTCACGCCGACGATCTGCTCGTTCGAGTTCCACACCACAGGAGAAGCCGGGGCAGCAACGGAGCAGCTGCACGTTCGCGAGCCCCAACCCCAAGAGGGAGAGGGGTTTGTCTTAGCCTGCCGACCACGCAAGCCAACGCGGGGCTCTGTCCTGCGCGCCGTCGCCTCTCGACACGCGCGCACGTAGCCGGCAGCGAGGCTACAGTAGTATGGTACGAGGCTCGAGCACAGGCCTGCCGTATCAACACGCCACGTCGCCACGCGTCATGCGACAGAGATCGCTCCTCTGTAAACTATTGCTGCCTCGCTGCATGTGTGATTCTTCGACAGCCTCTGAGTTAGCGCACGCCAGGACGACGAGGAGGACCGATTCGTCAGGGCTAAATCGGCCTCCCGGCCGCTAACCGGGAGCGTTGTCCGCGCGTCCTCCACGAGCACCAGCAGGCCGACGACGACGGGCACTGTGCCGGAGCCCGGTGCTTGATCGATGTCCCCGGGGCAAGGCAGGCAGCAACAGGATCTACACTACACGTATGGACGCCGATGGCGTTGCGTGTGCTGCGTGCGGCCTCCTACGTCCGCGTCCGCTCGTAGGGCCTAGTCCTAGATCGAGGCATCTGCGCTTGCCCCGCCAACACGGGCGTACGTACTGGACGGTATCGTATCGGAATATCGTATGATTGCTACCGCTACTAGTATATTGTTCGTACGCGGATGGACGCTCGTACCCGCATGGCCCCACGCCGGACCCGTGCTAATTCTTCCATGCATATCGATCCTTCTCTCGTCTCGTATTAAAGCTACCAGAATCCACGTAATAAACTGATCGTGTACTGCATCTGGATCTGCTAAAGGATCCTAGTACCCTTTTTTTTTTTTTTTTTTGCGATACGTAAGTGGCAGTTAGGATCATTATCATGATTTCCCCTTTTCTTTCTTTTCTACTCACTTTGGGTTCTTTTTTTTTCATCCATTTATACCGTTAAGATCATTAGTTCGTTAGGATCATTAGTCCCCCTGCACCTGTAGGATGATTCCAGACGACGTACGTGCATAATATGCTTGGTTCTTCAGACTCGAGAGCACAATCATTTGTCCCGCCGCCGCGCGATGCGAACTGCCCCCGAAACCAGCCGCGTACTTGGCCCTCCCACCCCACTGCACGCAGGTCGCTGGCAGCAGGAACACGATGGACTGCCGGCCCTTTCATTCATTCATTCACCCGACTAACAGCGACGGCACGAGCCGGTGGCACGCCACCGGTGTCCACGCCGGAACCAACACGTCATATGGCGCCACGGACACGAGTACCGCCGCCGCCGCCGCTCCCTGCAGCATGCATGGTCGTCTCTCTCCTAGCTCGCCGTGTCCTCCGCAAAACAAAAGGTGCGCTCCACTCCAGACCCCAGATTCCACGGACGATCCCCCGGTCCACCCGCACACATGCACGATGGCGTTGCCGCCCATGGGCGCCCCAGCCAGTGCCCTAGATAACACAAGTACAAGGTCGAGGACTGGAGGAGTGGCAATGATTTGGGGCCAAGGACACCTCTCCACTACGACCAGCGGGCGGGGCCAAAGGATAAGATGCATGAAAGGCGGGCAGAGCACAGATCAGCGAAACAGGGCCCGGATTGGATTCACAGTTCCTCCTCGGCCCCTGCCACTGACACCGCCTCTTCTTTCTAGTACCACTTTTCAGTAGTGTGCTAGTATATATCTTGCCATCCACACACCCCACGTTTGAAAGGGAGGAGCAGCTGCTGGCCTGCTGCCACTGTGGACTATGGAGTAGTGGACAAGCAGTGGTAGTGCTGCTACAGCGTTGAGCAGCTGCTAGCGGCGGCACAAGTGATCTCACGAGCGATGCGCGCTCGAGAGAGAGAGAGAGAGAGAGAGAGAGAGAGAGAGAGAGAGAGAGAGGAGAACAAGAACCAGTTCCCTCTCCGCCCGTGGCCGGTACAAATACCCCGTGTCTGCGCGCATCCCCTACTCCAGGTCTCCAGCTAGCTCGCGGGCTCAGCTAGTATCCTATCCTAACAAAAGGTCGTGCAGGTCTCTATATAAAAGCGAGCAGCTCGGACATACATACCCGCACCAAAAGAACCCAACAAATAAAAGGCCTCGCCCAGCTCGTTTCTCCTCCTCCTCCTCGATCGTCGATCGGCCTCCTTGCCGCCGCCGTACCATCTGAGGCTATGAGCTAGCAGCAGGAGCCGGCAGGTCTGGAAGGTGTGGTGGAGAGATAGAGAAGGGATCGGCGAGGCAGAGGTCCGCGCGCGCGTGTGGTCAATCAAGCTCAGGGATCCGTCCACCATCCATCCATCCATCGATGGAGACCATCAAGTGCTGCATCGCGTGCATCCTGCCGTGCGGGGCGCTGGACATGGTGCGGATCGTGCACTCCAACGGCCGAGTGGAGGAGATCAGCGGGGGGCCCGTGCTGGCCGGGGAGATCATGAAGGCGTACCCCAAGCACGTCCTCCGGAAGCCGCCGTCCACGTGCCCCGCCGACGGCGGCGGCGGCGGCATCGTCGTGCAGAAGCCCGTCATCCTGCCGCCCAATGCCGAGCTGCAGAAGGGCAAGATCTACTTCCTCATGCCGGTCATGGCCGCGCCCGCGCCCGAGAAGGCCGCCGCGGCCGCGCAGCTGCTGCAGCCGACGGCAGTGGCGGCGCCCGCAGCAGGCCAGACCGCGGCTGCGTCGGCGGCGAGGAGGCGGAGGAGGAGGAAGGACCATGCCGGCGCCGCCGCCGCCGCCACGCGGGAGGGAGCGGCCGGGACGACGGCGGAGGACGAGAAGGAGCGGCTGCTGGCCAACGAGAGGTACCTGTCCGAGATCATGAAGGAGAAGGCCTCCACGGCGAGGGACCGGCGGCGGGGGCGCGTCGCCGTGTGGCGGCCGCACCTGGAGAGCATCACCGAGGATGACTTGTAATCAAGCAACCAAGCAAGCAAGGTGTCTTGTTGCCCCCCTTTTTTTTCACCTTTTCTTCTCCTCTCCGTTTCTTTTGGTTTTCATTTCTACGTACTGGAGTAGTAGTGGTAGTCTCTTCCTTGCCTTTCTCTCTTGTTAATTCCCCCTGCCCTTTCCTTTTTTTTTTTTTGCCCTCTTTTTCCCCGGCCCGTGTCCTTTAGAGCTCCCCCACCACCATCATCACGCTCATCTCCCCTTCTCACCTCCTTTACAAGGTGAATCATGTCTTTGTGAAGAAGAAGAAAAAAAAAAAGATCATACAATTTTTGCTACGCCCCTTCTCTTTACTGCTGCTGCTACTTGATTTTGGCAATGAAGTATCAACACTGATCATATTATTAATCCTGTGTTGGTTGTGTGAGAAATAAAATATCTATCTAGCAAATAAAAGAGGTGTAAATCGCATCAACAGATGAATCTTCCCTTCCCCCCATTTGTTCTAGAAAGTGGAGCAGTAGCGGTGCTACTCTGCTACCACTACCACCAGCTCTAAACCTTGGTACCGGTGCAGTCCGACTTGTAAAAATTCCTCTGCAAAATTTTAGAATTCCGTGTTCCACCGCAACGACCTGCTCCTAGACCAGAGGGCAGGCATGCAGGAGGAGAGAGATCGGAGTCCTAGCAAAAGCTCAAAGCTCTGCTGGTGCATGTTGTCCTGGCCATCCATCCATCCATCCATGATGAGCATACGAAAGTTCTGAGAGAGGTGCTAGCAATCAATGAGTAGACCAATCATTGCCGGCAAGGAAAGGCCCCATGCATCCGCCCTCTCGTCCCTCCACTACCACTACCAGACTGAGTCCTGTCCAGTCCAGAGCTCGGCGCCATTGACGCACATCACCCAACAACCGTCGTTGGAGCAACCAGCTAGCTCCAAAATTAAACAACGCTGTTAGGCCCGGGACGATCAAGGATGGATAATCCCCCTCGTCGGGCGCTTTCATTAACTAATGGACCTGACATGATCGGTGCTCTGTTGCATATACATAGATGCATCCAAATCCTCTTTTCCTTGCCTTGGCAGTTCGCCCTAATCGCATTGATGCTTTAGGAGCTTCGCTTTGTATTTAATGATTTCGTTGTTTGTTGCTATAGAGTACTCCTACGTAGCTTAGATATCTACGGGGGGAAACGAAAAAGTGGCAAGGTAAAGGTTCCTCCATGTAGGTAGGAGAGCAAACGCTGTGCAATGGAGTATGGATTTGACGTAAAGATGAGCACGTACAATGTGCTTCGTCTCCTCCGTCTTTCTCTCAATCATCAAAGGTCTTGAGACCACACGACTCAGCACCGCGCCACCGCCCTTATCTGAATTCTAAGGGGGCGTTTATTTGGTCTGTTTCTCCCACGAATCAGCGAGGAACACGTGGAGTGGATGAACACTTGAACAGACACACTCTACAGTAGCTGCATCACCCACTGGTATGAGTAACCGGCCAGCAGATTAATCTGCTCCTTGATTTAGCTCTCGTTAATTGCTCATGGACTGCTAGCTTTTTAGATGATGTTGATGGGTTAGTTGGAGGACATAATATATATATTTGATTTCGAATCATCGTCTCTTACTCTCTGCCACTAGCGACTGGCTACCTAGTGTAGTACTATTATATATACTATGAATAAAATACAGTATTGGAGTATATAAACACGCTAAAATATACTCCTACCATCACGAGTTGCGAGGCTCAAATGGAGATTGCTTTGGCTGGGGTTTGTCGACGACCGCGGCATGATTATCGATCTCCCAACCATCTATCCCCACACACGCACTCCGCGAGTTTATTAATCCTTCAATTTCCCCCCAGGAGAGTTCTAGCAATCTACTTGGTCGATTTACTATTGGATTTGGAAGCTCGCTTTGTTGCCCTAATGGGGTGCATAATCAGTAGCTTCGCGCCTTCAGAAAAGAAGCCCCCCGACGTACGTAGGCACGACGCCGGCCATCGACCGGCGCGGCTGGCGCCGCTGCCTCGTCTCGGCCACCGCCGGGCGCTCGGGCTCATAAACCCAATTGCAAAAGAGAAAAAAAAAATTTGCATGATCATTGCTCAGGAATTCGCAGAATATATGATATGATTGTCCATGAGCTTTGGGCGTCACTAGCTAGCTCACCTGTTCACCAATCACAAAGTTGCGAGTGCCTTATCAATCTGCTGTAGGAAGAAAAGGAGGTTCAGTTCATGTCAATATTTCGTTTTCCTGGCACTGTGATTTGCTCGAGCTACTGATAACCATGCAAGGTCACCTCGATCAACTGGTGACGATTAACAGTGCAAGGGTCCGTATACTACTTATTACTTCTTCGTTCATGTTTATGAACAAAAAAAAAATCTTGCATAAGTATTTAACAAGTTATCATTAAGGAGCTATATATATATGCCCTACAGTATTTAACTGGCTCGTTGTGAAGCTGTGCTGTCCAGTTTTGTAATGGCAAGTGGATGCATGCATGGAGCTAGCACTGGATTGACATGCAGACTAACAAAAAGGGACCTTTAAGCAACAGCCGAGCTGATTAAAAAGAATTGATTAATTGGGCGCTTGCATGTGTGCGTCCCCGGAGCTCTTTTCAGATAGGTACATGCTAACTGAACTGTTATGTAGTGCAGCGCGCAGGCGCGCCCTTTATTTAGTTGTACAGTACAACCACAACCATACCATGTACCAATTACCATGCCTCCCAGCATAGGCTTTGGCCTCCCTTTGGCCCTAGCTTGCCCTAGTTAGCTCATCGTGGCTGCAACGACATGTAACGGAACGTGAAGGTGTCGACCTAACTAGCTGGCGTTTCGCCCCCTCCCGCGAGGTCCGATCCGAGAGATCTTGGGACGGAGGCCGGCTATAATTAAGACGCCATTGCCAACGCAGAAAGCTTAGAGTTCGTGTGCACGCATGTGTGGTATGCTATCATCAGAGCGCAAGTGATTTTCGTGCGCGTTGAGGAAGATAAGACTAATAAGAGAGCGGAAGACGATGGTGCGTGGGTGGGCCGGACCCCCTCCACAGTACACACACTATACACGAAAGAAATCGTGTTGATCTCGGCCGGCTCGGAGTGGGCCAAATCATCATCTTTATATATGGCGCGAAAACGAGGCGCGTGGACCACAGCATGCAGGCAGCATCATGGCGACCCTCCACGGCGCACAAGCTCCATCGTGTACCGCAAACAGGCTAGGTGTGAGGCCGTGAGGGCTCCGCGGCTCCGCCTCGCTCCCTCGATCTCTCACCTCCTCGACGGGTCGTTGTACCCTTTTTTTTTTTTTTTTTTTTTTTTGCTGGCGTCAAATTCCCCACGTCCGCCGAGTTGGAGCTCATGTGCCGAACCGGTGGCCCTTTTGGTGAAAAGCTGGAGACCCCAACTGCTTCCAGCATGGTAAAAGTAGGCAGCCACCAGCCGGCCCATCGCGGAGAGCCAAATCGATACTACTAATGTCTAATATATTAGGGTGATCGATCGGGCAGAGCCTACGGTTTGCTGCTGCTACCGATAATTAGCGTACGTAGACCACCACTTGTTGTTTATATTTCATTTCAGTCCCTTCCTCTTTTGTCAGCAACTCGTACGTGTCGTCAGTCGCCGTCCATGTATACGCGCGGTAGCTTCGGATCGATACAGCAACAGCTGTGGCACTCGCCAGGATGCATCTCGCGCGCATAGATCTTTTCGTCGAAGAGGTTCAATTGCCCAAGGTCTGGGATCCAAAATTTGCGGTTATTTTACTGTGCCCCCTGCTCTTTTCAGCCAACTGTGCACAGCGCGTGCGCGTGGTGCCCTCGTCGCTCGTCAGATCTCCGTCGTCGACTATGCCGGCCAATGGCTTCTGTCAGATGAACGTCACATTGCTTCCATGAGTATCTTTCTCGTCGGCCTGGACGACGTCTCGTCAGAACCTGGCGAAGATAAGAGGGGCCGAACGCGACACGAAAGGGAAGTGGACGTTGTACAGACGTAGTACAGTACATTGACTCATCGAGGCTGTCTCCAATGGTGGAGATTTGAGGAGTCATATAAATGTTACAATATAGACAGAAATAAAAGTAGTTGAAATAGTGATAGAAAATGGGATTTGAAGTATACCAATGGAAACAGCCTGAGGAAGCAAAACGAAACGAATATGCAAATTGACACATTATTATTGCACTTGCAGAAAAGTGCTGTAAATGCGTGCGAACGTTTTGTTCCGGCCCCGGTCTCTGACCTCTGGCCCATGGGCCGAGCGAAGAGACTGGATCAGTGGATGCGCATACGAAGCCAGACCCAAATCGCTCAGAAGCGGGGAGGCTCGCGGCTCGCCCGTCGGGCAGCTGCAGCACGATCCATGAGCCGAAACCGTTTGTGGGCTGAGGCTTACCTCTTCCACTTCTCGTGGCCCAGTATTCCCGTCCGGCAGCAGATCCGTTTCCTGTCGGTTGCTTTTTTATCGTGGCCCATGCTGCTGCAGTCGTCTCAAAAAGAAAAGTAGCCCATGCAGCCTATGAGCTCATTTCCAAAATATGATCTTCGTGGAGGCTGAAGCCGTGATCACTTCGCAAAAAGCGGGCGCAGCGCTCGTGCTCTCGACCTCTCAAAAGCCCCCGTGGCCATGGGAATGAGCAAAAGCGAAGCCATGGGAATGGGATCGATTCGATTCCCAGGCCAGGGCGCCAGGCCCCGTTGGTGTCCCTCGCAAAGCCCCGTGGCCAACATAACATGGCAACATATTCGCGCTCCACTCCTCCCGCAACCGAAAGCAGATGGAACCGACGCAGACGCACATCGCACAGCCGCAGAGCATAAGTTTTTGGGGACTTTCCTTAGGGCCCGTTTGGATCCGCGAGCTAATTTTTAGTTCCCGTCACATCGAATGTTCGAACGCAGGTTAAAAATATTAAATATAATTTAATTATAAAACTAATTACACAGATGAAGACTAAATGACGAGATGAGTTTGTTATGCATAGTTAATCTATGATTAGCAAATGTGATGCTACAGTAACTATTCGTTAATCGTGAATTAATTAGGTTTAATAAATTCGTCTTGTCGTTTAGTCCTCATCTATGTAATTAGTTTTTTAATTAAACCATATTTAATACTTATAAATAGTATCAAACATTCGATATGACACGGGCTAAAATTTAACCACTGGATCCAAAGCATCCCGATAATAGCCCCCGCTTTTGAGCTGTGGGAGGAGGGTGTGTCCTCCTGTCCCCCATGTGTGCGTACAAAAAGCTCGCCGCCCTTTACAAACGGGGGCGTCAAGCCGCTACCGCCCAAAATACACAGTACTAGGTGTACAGCGCACCCTGTACGTAGCACGCATGATGGATGTACGCGGCATGAACTTTCACAGCACCTCTCGCGTGCGTCGATAGCTGATGTTTTTGCGTAGTGTTTCCCATGGTCATGGACAACCTCTGAATCTCTGATGATGAATCGACGAGCACGAGACAAATTAAGCAGCAAGAGTCAAATCCGTGGCGCACGCATCAGGTTTGCGACCCGGACGAAGCCGCCCCGCGCTGACCAGGTGGTGTGCTAGACTGCTAGAGAGAGACCGCGAGGGTTTGGCCGCGCAGACAATTCAGGGTGTCAAACGGTCAGCGGTACCAACTACCAACGGCAGATATTGGCCTGGCACGTTAATCATTGATTAGCATGCTGGGACCCGCGGTGTCCTTGGAACGTATCGGCGCCCGCCGCCACAGTTGTGCTCACGTGAACCGAGGAGAGCTCCAACCGCGACTAGGAACAGCGGAACATGATTACTCGAACTTTCAATTAAGCCGTTTTTCTTTTAAAATAGTTCAATTATTATCTTTCACTAAAGCCCCAATGCCAGCTCTTGATTGAGACGATGAAAGGCGGGGTGCACTCCTGATTGCTCTGACAGCGATTTTCTACAGTTGAAGCAGACATTTTCATTTCATCGTTTTCTTTTCCCATTGCAGTGGGAATGTGGGATTCAGCATTAGTTATGTTATTGTTGTGGTGGATATTTCTACATGGACATTACATCGGTAGCTATGGAACATAGCAGTCGCAAAACCGACTCAAATTCTGCGACCAGTCCAAACAAATTTTCTGGCACGGTGCAAATACTGCTACCGTTTACTACAAGACAACGTGAAGGGATAGTATGTGATTATGGGCATTTCAAAAGGAGCACTTGGGCCACTTCCCATGGGCCCCTACTGGCAATTCATTAGAGCAGTACTGGGTTGACGTCCTGTACTTTGATCTCCTGCCGTCCACTCGTTTTATTCCACGCCATTCTCCCAAAGCATTTACCCTTTTTTTTTTTTTCAAGCCGAGCGAAATTCCTTCCAATGACCAATTCCCTTGCGGGCGGCAACAAACACCGGGCAAGGAAACCAAAGCGCCACGAGCCCACACCCCACCACAACCCTCTCGTCTCGCCTCGCAGGCTCCCCCTGCTCCGCCCCTTCCGGAAGCACGCTGCTCTCCACGCGCGCCGCTCCCGCCGCCGGCGGGCTCCGGGCCACTCCGGAGCCGCCCTCTCCCGCTCCTCCGCCACCTCGAGGTACCTCCGTTTCCCTCCCACACGCCCAGCGAGGCTACTTCCGCGCTCGCCCTTCGCTATTGCGCCCGCGTCGGTTTAGCGCGGCGGTTTTTATGCTCTGCTTGCTCTAGTCTGGATTGCTGGTGCGAAGGGGGGTTGGCTGGTTCACGGACGGCGGTGTTGTTCCGCTTCCGCCGCCGCCGGGGTCGTTGCTTCGTGGGAACTTGCCGTCGCGGCGGTCTGCCTGCTTCTGAGTCCTGAGCTGTCCTCCCCGTCGAATTTTGTTAGCTGGAGGGTGGCTCGGTTGTTAATTGAGACGATTTGGGACGGCTCTGGATTGAGCGGTTGCGAGCAGCCATTAATAATCGCGAGAGCGATGTGCTTGTCTGTTCCGCGGCGGATCACTAGCTGTACAGTACAGGCGCGGGGACATGGCAAGCCATTGGCTATTTCCTACAACTACAACTAGACTTGCCAAGGCTCGTCCCGTTCCCGTGGCACAGGAAGCAATACGCATGTGCGGGAGCGAGTTAAAAGGGAAAACAAAAATACTCACCCGCTTCGGCAGACCTAAACGGCAAAGCCCCTCCTCAGTAATCCCCTTTCTTCATTCGTCTTCTCGTATCCTGGCCACGGGTCGGCCGGCGGCACCTCCGCCGTTGCGCGCATCCTCCACTTCCACCCGACGGCACCTTGCTGGTGAGGAACCCTAGCTTGATTGGAGTTGCATGGACGGTTGCTCGTTTTATTGTTTCCTTCGCCATCAGTCCTGAAATCCAAACATTCATTCCTGGGATGGGTGCTCCAATCAGTCTGATTTGCCTTTTGGGTGAGTACTGGTTTGTGTTTGTTTTTTTTTTCCCAAAACTGTTGGTAGTTCAGCTGAACCCCCAGTCCCCACGCCCCGTGTTTGAGTGTCCTTATTTGTATGGCAGCCTATTATTGGCGTTTTGCTTGCACGATGTTCGATCAGTTAGCCATCAAAATTTCGTAGAGCAACCAGCAAAAGTTTGGTGTCGAGGAACCTTTCATGATCAACTCTAGCTTCCGTTGCTGTGTCTGTTTGGCATTTCATATCCATCCTGTTAATTGTCATCAAATCTGGTTAGGCTTACTGTTATGTCCCCACTCCCTCCCTTTTCAGTATACATTTGACTTTGGAGTACCAGTGATGCAAAGGGATACCAGCTCTAGCGATGCTTCTGCATCTCACGCTGGCCGTGTTAGACGTCGGAGACATCCAACCGAGGTTAGTGATTTCTTATCCTTTTTGGCCTTTTAGGAGCAACCTGTTTCGGCGCCCCTTTTCAGTACTAATCGTGATAATTTCCTTCAGGCTAACACAGATGGGAGTAGAGCTAATGGACAGCCGCTGCTTGTCAATGATCAGAACAAGTATAAATCAATGCTTATTCGTACATACTCTACAGTATGGATGATTGGAGGCTTTGTCTTGATTGTTTATATGGGGCATCTTTATATCTGGGCCATGGTGGTTGTGATTCAAATATACATGGCAAGAGAGCTTTTCAACCTACTCCGAAAATCTAGTGAAGAAAAACAACTGCCAGGGTTCAGGCTGCTGAATTGGTAAGTTTTGGGCCATCTTGACTCTAATAAGTTTAGACAGGACATTGTCGATCTTATGGCTGGCATGCTTTCCGACAGTACCTTTTTCCTCTCTGCCATTTATGTATGAGTGTTATTTTGCATTGTAGGCACTTCTTTTTCACTGCGATGCTGTACACTTATGGACGCTTTCTTAGTCGGCAGCTTGTGAATACAGTAACTTCAGATCACTTACTGTATAAGGTCGTCAGCGGCCTAATAAAGTACCAGATGTTTATTTGCTATTTCCTTTATATTGCAGGTAGGCTCAGCAATAGTTCCCTGTAGTAACTACACTACCAAAACTTCACTGCGAATTTAGAATGTTTCAAAGTGATTTAATTTGTGCAAGATGATCTTATGTTAGCTCTTTTATCCAAAACCAACTATAAACATATCAATAACTTATCAACATGTTATGATCTGCTGTGCTAGAGATAAGTTTGAGGAGCCCTATAGTTAATTCAATATTAATCTGCATTTTTTCGCTAGTCATTTTTCTGTTAATAGTTGCCCAGATGATTTAGATGGGAAAATTCACCTTTGGTGTCAAATATTTATTCATACAATTAGCTCTGATTGTTGGATATTTCACTTCATTTCAGTTGTCCTGGATGGACATTGGGCATTATAGTTGCAATGTCGAGTGCACATATTTTGTTGCTTCTCTGCTTAAGGAATTACCATTACATGCATACTAGTTGTCTTTCAAGTGTATTCATTCACTTGATCGCATGTGTTGAGAGACGACAGTCATGCTATAATAATAGATAGCCTGCTTATCTTGAATTTCTACTTCGTATCTGGCAAAATGGTAATCTTTATGTCTCCCTTGATCTAGGGTTTGTATGGTTTATTTTAACTCTGAAGAAAAAGACATACAAATATCAATTCAAACAGTATGCTTGGACGCACATGATACTTCTAACGGTTTTTGCGCAGTCCTCTTTCACGGTGGCAAATATATTTGAAGGGATTTTCTGGTAAGTGATATGTTTCTAGAGTTTCAATTTATTGGGCAGAATGCTTAGCCATTTTTTCTCACTTTAGGTATTAGCCATGCATTAATTTGTTACTTCCTTAAACACGCGGAAGCTTCCTTGCCTTTCAGAAAAGAGATCTTGAGATTTTATCTTTCATCTATTCTAAACCTGCAGATCTATTAGAATTTTCAAATTTCATTCTGCCTTATTTTGTACAAAATGCAAGGATAGTAACCTTGGACCTTCTCAAGTTAGAGGACTTTCCTGCACTACCATTGTCTGAAACTATGTGCCTTTTTACAGTATTTAGACTCCGCATTTGTCACTTCAGTAGTCACAGTTGTAGCATGGTGTAGTTTGGCTATATTGAGTTATTGACTTGTATGATCTTGTGTGATAGTAGCAAGGGCTTTCATACTACATTTAGGTCTTACGAAGTATCTTATAAATAGTAATGTTAATGTGGTTCTTCTGTGCCTGGATTTCTTCTTTCTGCAATTTACTTTCCTGGGAAGTTGCTATATTGTTCTATTTTATTTTTTTTCTTTTGAGTTGAATTTGAACTGTTTTATGCCAATGACACATATCACTAGACATATCTTGTGGAGGACATTTTTTCAGCCTCTGGATTATTTAATTTACTTACGCTAGTAATTGATATCATGCTACATTTGATGAACTCTGTGTATTTACAATGCTATGTTGACTCAGGTTTCTTTTGCCTGCTTCACTCATCGTGATCAATGATATCGCTGCTTATTTGTTCGGTTTTTTTCTTGGGAGAACACCATTAATCAAGTTGTCCCCAAAGAAAACTTGGGAAGGTTTTATTGGTGCCTCAGTGACAACTATCATCTCTGCATTTCTGGTGAGTCTTTGTTCACCATCAGGGTAATTTTATAGAAACATTTGATTTGTTTAAAATGGTGAAGTGTGTTACTAGCCTGCCCCCTATCTTTTTATGCATTTGCAATATATCTCCTTGTCTTCACATATAATATTACTGTCTGTGTCTAAATTTGAGTCTTTGCTTCTATCTTTGAACATTAAATGTTACCCTTTTCTCATTATATAGTTCAGGTTATAGTATTGTCCAAGGTTTTTCTGTATGCACATGTGATTGCATACACAGGACCCACCTTTTCTCTTGTTGGTTTTTAGTCATCAGCAAAATTCTGATATCCCTTTTCATTGATCCCTTCCACCTCAATTATGTTACCAAGATATTTCACAAGTGCCCTAGGCCCTTTCCCTTGCTGCCTCAACAGTAGAACTATGTGTACTGAAGCAGTTTTTGTTTCCTAGCAAAGAAGGAAACACCTCAGTGCTTTCTCCGTGACTTGATTTTGCATTCATGTCTCCAAATGTACCAAACTGTGCCCGTAGAAGTGTTGAAACTTGAAGTTGGCGACACTTGAACTATTGCAATCAGTTAATGAAGCTGGCAGCATTGCTATTAATCTAGATCATGCTGCGTGCCCTATAGATGACCTGTGGGACAAATCAGTTAATGCTGTGTTCAAACGGTAGGTCATGGTGATTGCATCCAAAAGAGCACTAGGGTGTTAGCGGGGCTGGGGACTGTTTATACCTTAATTTATCTCATTTTCTTTCTTTATCAACCTTGTACCAGTTAAAACACCTTTTCCATTTAAATATTTCTGTTGGAATACTCCTATATACAACCAGGTTGAATTTTTAATAATAGCCCATTACCAATTTCTATCTGTAAAAATGTAACCATTTCTTTTTAACTCTATATGATGTGTTGTTCACTTTCCTTTTTATGTGGCAGTTGGCAAACGTAATGGGCCATTCCCACTGGTTGACATGCGCAAGAAAGGTTACATAAATTTTATTTAGAATATGATTGCTTGTTGGCCGAGTTGCTACTGTGTTGCTAAAATTTTCATGCAAATAATTTCAGGATCTGTCGACAGGGTGGCTTTATTGTGATCCTGGTCCAATGTTTAAGCCAGAGCATTTCTCATTGGGGGAATGGGTGCCACAATGGGTCAGCAACATGTCTTTTGCTCAATATACTCATTTCGATATTATTTCCCATACTCTAACACGTATTTTGGTATTTGTAATGCTTCCAACCATAAAGTTTACCTCAAAATTATAACAGTATGATATCTTGAATCGTATGCTCTTACTGCACTTGGGTTCTTGCATGTTTATTGAGTGTAATCCCTCATCAGCAGGCCATTTGAGCTGAATGAATATAGTAAAGCTAGCACGCCTGGTTATTGATGTATATTAAACCTGAGAAAAAAAGAATGGAACAAGTGGGTTTGGTGGGTGGGTTTACTGTGGTGGCAGTGTTCAGACGGATAAACTTGCCTAGGTGGCATGATGGACAAACTTGCTTAGGTGGCGTGCCACATCACTCTGTACCCACATATCAATATCTTTTTCACCATTTCTCTACTCCCCACCTCTCTCTCTCTCTCTCTCCCCCTCACCCAGCTGTGTCAAGGTAGACCTAGCAATACAGAGGATGGTCCATATGCCATTCACCAAGTGCAGTTGTGTTCGCTAAAGAAATGTTCAGAGTTTAGACGGGGACTTTAACAAATAGCCAAATACCCGTCTCATGATATATGATCGCTGGTGGGGGATGGCCTGGCCTGGCCCAATCCCTATTTGTAAATTTTAGCCCCACAGTTGGAACTATAATAACAACCACCTTCCCCACACAGTTGGAACTATAATAACAACCACCTTCCCCCCTCCACTATATAAGCAGCCCTAGGGCAAAGAGGAGGGGCTGGATGACTTGGATTTGATCTATTTCGAGCTTTTTTTTCTCTCTCTCTTCCACCAATACCTTTCTTCCTGTTTGGTGTCTAAAACCGCAACAGCCGCTATTTCAGATGACTTGCCAATTTGCCATTTTTATGGAGTCGAAACATACTCATGAGGCATGACTATTGTTTTTTAAAAATATTTCTGTTTATGTTGCTGTGTAGAACACAATTGTTTTAAGTACCTTGCAAATTTGATATTTGGCTCAAAAAGTATCCATTTAAGTAAATTAATTGAATGCATGGAAGTATATGTTGTCAAGCACATCAATGTGTGGTTGTGGATCCTCTTTTTAGGGTTGATTTTTTTTTTTTTTTTGCATGTGCTCAATTGATACAGCAGATTGAAGTTTGTTGATTCAATGACTGATGTTTAGTCTATTGCTTCATGATAGCTCTGTGTTATGTTATCTTTCTAGAGTTCCTGGCTCTTGGCTCTTTGATTATGGAGCTCTGTTTGATGACATATGTGTTATGTCTGTTACAGTTCCCATGGAAAGAAGTTGCCATTATGCCCGTGCAGTGGCATGCTTTAGCCCTAGGTTTGTTTGCATCAATAATAGCACCATTTGGAGGGTTTTTTGCGAGTGGCTTCAAGAGAGCTTTTAAAATAAAGGTATATGCTGCTTCATTATGTTACTGATGTAAGGAGTACTTTAAAAGATTAGATATTTCTTTTTTTTTAAATATCATATTGGTTTTACTTCAATTGACACCTTTAAAAAAATCTAGGATTTTGGCGACAGCATACCTGGGCATGGAGGAATTACTGACAGAATGGATTGTCAAGTGAGCATTTTCTTCTATCCATAATCCATATACTCCTAATTTAAGAGGCCTTTGGGCTGTGGGCCTGTGGCTAGTCCAACAAATCAGCTATAAAACAATTATTTGGACCAAATGTTTAACCTTGTGATGGCAGGAGTAGCAACCTCATTTTATGCATACCGTTCCTCCATTTAGTGAGATTTATTGCTTTTTATCATCTGTGCTTGACGTGTCAGTATCTTTTGTTAAGTGCAATGCTGATGCATAGATCAACTATCAACATTTTGTTTTGAAGAGGTTTGTTTCTGTTAGCATGCATATCTGGGCCAAGAGGAACAATAATGGCTAAACTGAAGGACAAAATTCACACTTTATGAACTTTAACTTGCTAAACTGAAGAAACCTCATGCTTTGACACCACAGCCAGTACACACTAGCTTAATGTATTTTCTGTGTGCTTTTCCCAGATGGTTATGGCAGTATTTGCATATATATACCACCAATCATTCATTGCACCCCAGAACTTCTCTGTTCAGATAATCTTGGATCAGGTCAGGATCGCACCTTAATATTTTTTTTATTATCTTCAGTGATTGTCTATTTTTATCAAGAGCAATTTATCCTGTGTGAATCTAACCTGTGTCAACTTTTCGTCATTCAGATTATAAGAAACCTAACCTATGAGGAGCAAAAATACTTGTACGAGCAGCTTGGGGAGATCTTCCATGAGAGGCAACTGATGCAAAGTTGAGAGCTAATTTGCTTTTGAAAAGCATGATATTTGTGCATTTAAGCCCTCGGCTCATCCTGTAGCTCTAGATTCATGTATAGCATGGCATGAATGTACCGTGATATAGCAGTCCTTGGTCAAACCATTGTACAGAATGGTAGAATGGAGAGAATGAATGCGTTTTAGGTGCTTTGTTCGCTCTCCACTAACGCTGCCTTCTGCAGTTATCCATATCATCCGTGCTAATTCATTCCCCTTATCATCGTTTCAGCATTCTTATTGTAAAAGGGGACCTGGAAAGTTGTATTCTTGCTTATCACTTCGTGGTGCTGGCCTCAAATTCGACGATTCATAGAATAAAATGGGGCAGAAAAGATTCTTATTTCCTTGTTTTTTCTTAGTGACAGCCATCATGAGATTAGGAAAAAAAGCGTTCTAGTATCAGTCTATTTGTCTATATTTCAAACTCTTCTTATCCAGTGTCTGTTTTGTACATCTTATATTGCTGTTTGGGTGTCGCATCACTTGTGTGGAAATGTGTCCGGGTGTGTATTTGTATGTGGAGAAACCTGGGATGGAAGGTCGTCTATATTTTAAACTCCACTTTGTCCACGGTGTCAAATATTGTTTTGCACATGCTGCCTGGTGACATGAAGGCTATGGGATACGAAGGCCCTGACTATCTTTGTAAACAGGGGCGGAGCTAAGTGCAGGCCATAGTGGGTCATGACCCGCCCCCTCGCCCGGTGTAATTTGCCACTGATCCTACTTTAGTTTTGGTACTGTTTATTGCTGTTTACTACTCAATTCTATGGACTGGCCACCCTGGTTATTTGAGCAAGCTCCGCCACTGTGACTGCATTTGCAATTGGAACACAATATTGGAGAACAAAGCAGAGGTGACGAATCATCGTGGCTCGAATAACGGATGTGCTCCTTTTGATTCTGTTTCACCATGCGCTTGAGGTCCACCGATACCAGAAATGGATGAACCTGCCGATTTTCGTTAACACGCGACGGTTAAGTTCCGAATCAACAATCATCAACACGCAACGGTTCTACCCTCGGATATCCGCTCGGGGCTAAGCCTTGTTACAAATCAAGGAAATTGCCCATGATAGCTTGTCTCATGATACGCACTCGATTATGCTGATGAGCATCTGAAGTTTGCTTTCTTATCATACTGCAACATGCATGTGTTGTGAGATAATTAAACAGACAATAGGAAAGAAAAAAAAGGAATTAAAAGAAAAGAGTCCTGATTGATTAGCGTCGTTCATTTTTCATTAAAACTAAAAGAAGAAAAGTAACATATGGGTATGGGTATAAAATGAGGTAAGAAATAAAGAGAGAAAGTGGATGAAACATTTTGCATCTGGACTTTTCACTTCTTTCCAACCTTTTTCAAACTGCGCAGTGGGGTCAGCGTGAGGGGTATGCCTATGACTTTATAGGTAAAAAAGATTTTTAGAAAACTTGCTCTTTTACAGTGTAGATAGATAGGTGAAAACGTGCTTAAAAAAAGAAGTTCGTCTCTTTTTTTTTCTTTTTCTCCCATGTTAAAAATTCCACCAAATCCAAAATCATTTTAATTTATTCGCAGTATTTTAACTCAAAAGTTCCAACTTTACTTCGTGGATCTATAAACTTAGTTTGTGTAAATTACATCTTGAACTACCATTTTTGAAAACTTTTCAAGTGCGTTACAAATAGTTTTTCCATTAACCAAAACAAAAACTCAATTTAAGTTTATGATATGCCTATTAACAACTAGAGGTATATGTGGCCACTTCGTCGATCTCAAGAACAAACAATTTAGTGTTAGGACTGCTAATCTCCATCCTAGATCAAATCACGTTTCGTGTGGCTACATCGTTTATGGACCGTGAGTATAATAGGAGTATTCATTTTGTATATAATGGAGAATAGAGATAGCTGGGTCTCTATTTCAGAGTTCTAAAAGGTCTCAGATTTTTCCCGACCCGGGCCCAATGCGGCGTGTGCGCGTAATAAAAAATAAATGTATATGATATGAGAGTTGCGTCTGCATGTATTATGATTTGTTGAAGAAAACAAAATTCAAGTATACGGAGTAGATAACAAAACTCTTGCTCCAAGCGTCCAACATAAAACCAGGAGGCGAGAGATCAACGCTTGATTCGGGCTGTCACGAACAGAAGCTGACTTGGAAGGATATACGACGAATCAGACTAAGAATCAGACTATGCAGGTGAGTCCCGTCCTATATAAATAGGCAATCACACCAGAGGGAGGGAGGAAACCCGCTATAGCCAAGGAACGTTTTTTGTCGCGTTGATCTCCTTCCTTCCCGAATCCCGTCCCCTCTCACCCCGTCCTGGCCTCACCAGAAAGGCTGTTCCAGGAGAGGTGATTTCCTCTCCTCCCCTTCCATAGTTCGATCCAGCAGGTTTGCAGTCTATTTCCTAGATCTTGTCAAGGCATTTGTTCTTCCTGGAGTGGTACAGTCCCTAGTTCGTACAATGGGCGATTTCTGTGGGTTTTGATCGCACCTTTTTTTTTTTTTTTTTGCATTCGAGAAAGCTCTGTGCTTTATTGGAATCCGCGTGGTCAAGGCTGGGTGGATCGTCTTCTCGTTGTTAGGACATGTCAAAATCCTTGCGATTGGAGGGATTTGTGGGGGGTTCTGTTTTTTTTTTTAATCTGTGCGGTTTCTGTTGCAGGGACGCGAGGGGGAAAGAAAGGGCCTTTGGGAGAGGGAGATGGCGCGCAATGCGGTGGACAAGGCGACGTCAATCGATGCGCAGCTGCGGCTGCTGGCCCCCAAGAAGCTCTCCGAGGACGACAAGCTGGTCGAGTACGACGCCCTGCTCCTGGACCGGTTCCTCGACATCCTCCAGGACCTGCACGGCGAGGACATCAGGGAGACGGTATATGAAAGCTCCGATTGATTACTGCCCGTGGTGCTATTTGTTCGTTTCTTTTCTGTGCTGGCTGTTGATTTAGGTGGTAAATAGCACGATCATGTTTGGAAATCTGTTTGTACTATTGTGCATGCATGGATTGCGATAGGACAAGAATCAGATAGGCCATTGGATCCTAATGGAGTAATGGTGATCTTCTTAACGTGTAAACATATAAATTGGTGTTGCACACTTGCACTCTGCTGGTGGAAGTTCTGCTTAAAGCATAGTATAGTATTGGCCTACTGGGGCTCCACCCATTTGTTCTCCACTTGATGATCAAAACTGTACTAGTTCTCACTGTTTTTTTTCTAGCCTTTGATATTGGTACATTACATGTATCATTCATACTATAATTATGGCCCTTTGTTACTCTTTGAATCACTATCCATTTTGAATTATTGTTGTTGCTGATACAAGGTAGTTTGCAAATCAGATCCCCCCTTTATGATAATAGGATCAAGGTCTACATTTTTTTAATGAACCGACCTATCACATATGTTACTTTACATTGTTTTTGTAACACTCAAGTAAATTCCTTCTCCTTGACCATTTTTTGGATGTCTTTTAGCCAATCTCAGAGTATGCTTATGGTTCTGATGTTTGGCTTAATTTCTGTGCTCATTCCTTATACAGTAATTCCATTTTGTTCGCCGACTCACTCTACGTTCGGTGATAATTTATATTTTTTCAATGCTGTAAAGTTTCTCTTTTTTGTGAGTAGGTGCAAGAATGTTATGAATTAGCTGCTGAGTATGAAAGTAAGCTTGACCCCAAAATGCTGGATGAGATTGGGAATGTGCTGACCAGATTGGATCCTGGAGACTCCATTGTCATAACAAAGTCATTCTCACACATGCTTATCCTGGCAAATTTGGCTGAGGAGGTCCAGATTGCATATCGCAGGAGGATAAAACTAAAGAAGGGTGACTTTGTTGATGAGAACTCCGCAACAACTGAATCAGACATTGAGGAGACACTAAAGAGGCTTGTGCATCAGCTTAAGAAGTCTCCTATGGAGGTCTTTGATGCTCTCAAGAATCAAACTGTCGACCTTGTCCTGACTGCACATCCAACTCAGTCAGTCAGGAGGTCACTACTACAAAAGCATGGCAGGTTAGTTTTGAAGTTTGCTGAATTGTTGGAGATAATAAGATGAAATTTGTGCAGTTGAATTGAAATTTTGCTATGCAGAACTGTGAATTATATTTGTTCTTTGTTTACTGTGCGCACGGAAGAATTTACTTTGCTCACATTCAATTGTGCATAGTTCTTTGTTTGAGATCCTAATGTTTTTTCCCTCTTTTTTTCACATCTTTTCCAACGTATAAGTTTTTTTCCTTGCATGGTTTTGTGATAGTCTAATCTTAAAAACAACAGCAATAGGCATGCGCATGTTTGATATTCTTGAGGCATACTATTTCGGAATATGTGCTTTTTCATTGTTTTAGATTCTTCACTTTTCAATGTGCAGGATAAGAAACTGTTTAAGTCAACTTTATGCTAAGGACATCACTCCAGATGAAAAACAGGAACTCGATGAAGCACTTCAAAGAGAGGTAATTTTCTCGTCTTCACTAAATATATTAGTGTACTTTGGTATATTAGTGTAGGGGTATAATATCTCTGTAGTAGCTAAGTATGAAAAACTTTGTCATCTTCACTAATAAATATATATGTATACGATTCTGATATATATCATTTGTTATCTACAGATTCAAGCTGGCTTTAGAACTGATGAAATCAGGCGGTCGCCTCCTACTCCACAGGATGAGATGCGTGCTGGAATGAGTTATTTTCATGAGACTATCTGGAAGGGTGTACCGAAGTTCTTACGTAGGGTTGACACTGCTCTAAAGAACATTGGCATAAATGAGCGTGTGCCCTATAATGCCCCTCTCATTCAGTTTTCTTCTTGGATGGGTGGCGATCGTGATGGTACATGGCATCTATACATGGATCAATTGCAATTGCATACTTTTGACAATATCTTGTATCATGTAAATAAAATTTCTGCCCGAAAAGAAGCTTAAATACAATTCTAACCTGGTATCCACTACAGGGAATCCAAGAGTCACACCTGAGGTTACAAGGGATGTATGCCTGTTGGCTAGAATGATGGCTGCTAATTTGTATAATGCCCAGATAGAGGACCTGATGTTTGAGGTACAAATATGACATTTTTTATTTTAATATTGTAGTAATATTAATCTCACAAGAAATTTCTATCACGTGCAGTTATCTATGTGGCGGTGCAGTGACGAGTTACGTTTAAAGGCCGATCAGTTACACCGCTCCTCCAAGAAAGATACGACAAAACATTATATAGGTGCAGATGGCGTGATGATATTTGTTATATATCCTATCTCAGCTCTTTCACATCCTTGTCTATCATCTGCAACTAGTTGCCCACCTGTGTTTTCACAATTCACATGGGCTGTGGAATTTGTGATGCTTTTATATATCACACTGCTTATGATTAGTATTGAATTATACATGAATATTCATCTATTAGTAATTTAAAAACCTATTTTCGAAGCATAAAAACTGCAGTTCCAGTTTGATAGTCTATTATTGGATTATGAATTGAACAGTAGCAATGACATGGATCTAAGTTGCTGAAATGCTAATTTATGGGACATGCGGATTTGCAATGAATTGGTGAGTTGATTCAAGTCGTGCTAACCCAGTTCTGCATAGGGGGTTAAAACTGCAAACCATTACAATCCTCATCTTTTAAAAACACATTTTCAAAGCATAAAAAGTGCAGTTCCAGTTTGACAGTCTATTATTGGATTATATAAATTGAACAGTATCAATGGCATGGATCTAAGTTGCTGAAATGCTAATTTATGGGACATGTGGATTTGCAATGAATTGGTGATGTTGATTCAAGTCGTGCTAACCCAGTTCTGCATTAAATTGGGGCAAACAAAAAATGACAGGACAGACCCATATTCTGAAAACTGCAGGCATAAATCAGAAACACCTAAGGATTCGAAACATGCAGCTAATGTAATGTAATTAGCTTAATTAATAAGATAAAAAGGTAATATTATTAAGAAATAGCTAATTGCCATCAGGAGTTGCACAGGGCACATGTGCTTTCTTTTCACTGTGGGAATCATGGTCCTGATTTCCAAATTCATAGCATGTTTCTCCCTCTTTTATTTTTTTCTGGTATAAGTGGATGTCTATTTGTCATTCTCATATGTTTGGTCATGGAAAGAATCATATCACAGTGGCGTTTTCATGTAGGCTGTGAAATTTAGGATATGTAGGCAACAATGGATATGATATTACTGCATGCTTCCCAAACTTATGATGTTACTGCATGTTTCTGTAGCCAATTAGGTGAAACTAGGCCTAGATCAAGTTTAATACATGCTGACATTACTTTTGTTGGATACAGAGTTCTGGAAACAAGTTCCCCCCAGTGAACCTTATCGTGTGATTCTGAGTGATGTCAGAGATAAACTCTACAACACGCGTGAACGATCACGCCATTTATTAGCTAGTGGCTTTTCTGAAATTCCCGAGGAAGCAACCTTCACTGATGTTGAACAGGTATCTTTGTGATACAGTATTTTTTATTTGATTTGCCTGGATAGGGCTAAAATATTGCTTAGTGCAGTACATTTTAAACAATGTATTAATATTGGATTCTATGGGTTACTGTAATGCGTTGAAACTGTCATACGATAGGATCTTCATAACCATTTTGGGATATACTATGTATCATTGTTTTCATTGGTTTGCCCTTAAGGATTGATGAAGCTTTCTTCTTTTTCGCAGTTCTTGGAGCCACTCGAGCTCTGTTACAGATCTCTCTGTGTCTGTGGTGATCGCTCTATTGCAGATGGAAGCCTTCTTGACTTCTTACGGCAAGTGTCTACATTTGGACTATCCCTTGTTAAACTTGATATCAGGCAAGAATCTGACCGACATACTGATGTTATGGATGCTATTACTGAATACCTCGGAATCGGATCATATCGTGAATGGCCAGAGGAGAAACGCCAAGAGTGGCTACTCTCAGAACTTAATGGAAAGAGGCCGTTATTTGGTCCTGACCTTCCCAAGTCAGATGAGATTGCTGATGTTCTAGACACTTTCCATGTGTTAGCTGAACTCCCTTCAGACAGCTTTGGTGCATATGTAATATCTATGGCGACAGCTCCCTCAGATGTTCTTGCAGTTGAGCTCTTGCAGCGTGAATGCCATGTGAAAAAGCCACTGAGAGTTGTGCCATTGTTCGAAAAGCTGGCAGATCTTGAGGCAGCACCAGCAGCACTAGCCCGGCTGTTCTCTGTTGAGTGGTACAGAAACAGGATCAATGGCAAACAGGAAGTCATGATTGGGTATTCAGATTCTGGGAAAGATGCTGGTCGTTTCTCTGCTGCTTGGCAGCTGTACAAAGCTCAAGAGGAGCTCATTAAGGTTGCTAAGTTGTATGGGGTTAAGTTGACTATGTTTCACGGACGAGGTGGGACTGTGGGAAGAGGTGGGGGTCCAACCCATCTTGCTATACTGTCACAACCTCCAGAAACTATTCATGGATCACTCCGTGTAACTGTTCAAGGCGAAGTCATTGAGCAATCGTTTGGGGAGGAGCATTTGTGCTTTAGAACCCTTCAGCGTTTCACAGCTGCTACTCTTGAACATGGTATGCATCCTCCAATTTCACCAAAACCAGAATGGCGTGCTTTGATGGATGAGATGGCTATTGTTGCCACAAAGGAATACAGATCAATTGTATTTGAAGAACCACGTTTTGTTGAATATTTCCGCCTTGTAAGTCTTTGGTTTTCTTTACTTTTTTGGATAATTGTTGTATTTGTGTTCATAACTATTCCTGGCACTTGTGTTTTCCTTTGAAATAGGCAACACCGGAGTTGGAATACGGTAGGATGAATATTGGCAGCAGACCATCAAAAAGAAAGCCAAGTGGAGGCATTGAATCACTACGTGCGATTCCTTGGATCTTTGCTTGGACACAGACTCGGTTCCACCTACCCGTGTGGCTTGGTTTTGGTGCAGCATTCAAGCATGTCTTGGAAAAGGACATGCGGAATCTTGAAACCCTTCAGGAGATGTACAACCAGTGGCCCTTTTTCAGGGTCACAATAGACTTGGTTGAGATGGTGTTTGCCAAAGGTGATCCTGGTATCGCCGCGCTGTACGACAAGCTTCTAGTTTCTGAGGATCTGTGGTCATTTGGCGAGCGTCTTAGAGCCAACTATGAAGAAACAAAACGGCTTCTCCTACAGGTGATTGCCGAAGCTCTTCTCGCATTCGTTACGGATTGCTCAGATATGCCTCTACAAAGGCTTTCTCATTGTGCATTCGAGTGAGCAGATATCAAGTTAATTCATAATCTTTAGCCATATCTTGCCTAGCCAGCTAGTTCCAGAGAATGTTTCGAGGAGACAGCTCAAACTAACTGCCGTGTGGTTTGCTGGATTTCAGGTTGCTGGGCACAAAGACCTTCTGGAGGGCGACCCTTACCTGAAGCAGAGGCTGCGGATCCGCGACTCGTACATCACAGCGCTGAACGTGTGCCAAGCCTACACGCTGAAGCGCATCAGGGACCCCAGCTTCCAGGTGGACCCGCGGCCGCACCTGTCCAAGGATATCATGGACGCGGGGAAGCCGGCCGCGGAGCTGGTGAAGCTCAACACCACGAGCGAGTACGCCCCGGGGCTGGAGGATACCCTCATCCTCACCATGAAGGGCATCGCCGCCGGCATGCAAAACACCGGCTGAAGCAGGAGGATCCAGTGCCTTGTTTACTTCAGTTGGTGTACATCTATCTATCTTATCGTAGTGGTGTCTTCATGGTGCTGTTTCGCTTAGTTAACAACAAGACTAGTGAACTCCTGGGTATGGGAGCGCATGGTCCGTATGGTATGGATATGCTGTGCTATTGAACTCGACGTATGTGTATCCATGATGCTTGAACCTGCTGCGCTAGATTTTGGGAGCATTAACTTGTCGAGTACTAATGCGTCAAAGGCATCATTGTTGGCGGTGAAATAATCCTGGATTTGTGCCGTTTGGCGCTGGCATATCTCTGTGCCGAGTCTACTGAATGCTTATCTATCCCTTGCCTGCAGTAGTTTCGTTCCAGCTGACAGCTTCTTGCACTGGTACCTGTAAAAACAAGGCGCTTTTTCCCCTGTCCTCAAACCTTTTTTTTTTTTTTGGCTCAAAAAGGCATTATAATACCAGTGCCAGTTGCAACGTCCAACTTGGTACAGCTACCACAAGTTGATCAGCGTACTTTGCGGTTTCAGTTCCGACAACAGCCGTATGTATGTACGCTAGTAAGTACGCCGCATGATGACGACGGTAATGGATGCCCGGCGGGCGGGCGGGCGGACGGACGGTCGGACGGAGTCCAAAGCCTAGTCGCATCGGCATCGCAGGGTGGTGGTGCCGTGCATTTCCGTTGCGATCGCGAATTTATGCGCCCTGTCCCCTTGGGCCCTTGCCGCACGCCTCCATGTCTCGCGGTCCCCGGCCCGGCGCGGCGCACCCCCGCCCGTACTCGCCACACCACCATAAAAACCCTCTGAGCTTCGGTGGCACTTGCACAGTACATCCCGTCCCGACGTCCCGTGATCCCGTCCCGTTCGGCAGGGTCCGGAGTCCCGGACAAAGCTCCGACCGCCGTCACCGATGCATTTTTGTTTCGCAGCTGCCGATGCCCCAGCGGCGCGCTCTGCATCATCAGCCATTCAGCCAGCCTCTGCACTGCCGCTGCCGCTGCCGCTGCCGCCTGGGCCGGCCGGTTGCGCCCGCCGCGGCCGCCCCGAGGAGGCAGAGCAGAGCGCGGCGGATGCATGGCATCGTGAGCCGTGACCGTGAGACCCGACGAGCGAGAGCGAGCGCCGGAGCACTTGCACTGCGCTGTCCCGCGCCCGCCGCGGCACAGATGTGTTGACTACGTGCCCCCTGCCCTACCGCCTCGCAGGAGCTCCGCGCGCCTCGTGTTCGTGCACTCACTGATTCACTCATTCACTTCACTGATCCGCCCGTCGCTGCACTGCATCTGCGAGGCTGACACGGCAAAAAGAGCCAGCCGGACCGGCAGCGGCAGCGGCAGGGGGACCGGGCCAGGGCAGGGCTCCTCCCTGCTCTGTCTCTGGTCTCTGCTCTCTGCTGCGACTGCGCTCCGACGCCGGCCGTACCCGCGCCGGAGATCCCCCATTTATTCGCCGTGACGCGCCCACGTTCTCTTGCCTTGCCCACATCACCGCATGGATGGATGGATCCGACGGACGGACGGTAAAACGAGACCTGGAACCTGGTCAAGAGAAGAGGGGAAAAAAAAAACGATATTGCCAAGCCTGGTTGCATTGCAGATTTGCAGTCATGTGAATGTGCAGACATGGAGTTTGGGTTTTGTTGCATGCGCTAGAAAAAGTAGTAGTGATAGGCGGTAGAAATCGGGGGCGCACGGCACGGGCCGCGCCCCCGTGGGGACGGCCTGGGAATAATAACGTCACTGGGATTGCGAATAACGACATCCAATGTATGGACCAACAAATTTGAACATGTTTCTCTGTGCAATCATACAGCCAATCAATTACTAGAAGTTAGTGGATGATTGGCTTTTGTATATATGGACCCAACATATCTCAACATGTCTCCCTTTTTTTTTTTTCTTTGCCCGATTCCGCTGTTCGGTACTGCCTCGCACCAGTATTCACATGCGCGAACCGCCACAGAGAGTGAAGGATTAGGTTATTGACACTGTTATTAACTCGGTCCGTCCCATAAAGATTGTTGATTTATTATTTAAAAGGTTTCTATAAAAAAACACAACTCTATCTGTAACCCGCTTTGATATCCACGTTTAAGGCTAAGGCTTGAGGAAGTCCATCAGTAAATCATTTCATCCCCAACAATATCGACAAGTCCATAAGCTCCATAGTCCTTTGCCTGTTTTAGTTTTTAATAAGGCGTACTTATCAGTACATTTTATAACAAAAGTGCTAAATCCTAAAGCGTCGCTTTCGGATTAACAAGAAAAGGCAACAACTTGGTTTGGCTTTTCCAACCTAAGCAACACCTTCTTCTGTCCTCACCAAAAGCTACAGCCATTTGTATAGGGCCAAAGGTGCAAAATGCACGCCAAAGCTTATCTCTTTCCATGATAAAGAAAGGGATAGATTCTTGTTTTGGATTGTTTTATGTCCCAAAAGCAGCCAGTCGATTGGAAAGTGTGGGATGGAAGGTGCCTTTGCATTTTTCTTATTAGGTTGGTTTCTTAGTAAACAAGTCACGTTCGCGTTGACACTTGAAGCCAACGTTCTGGCCAAAACAGAATAGCTAGCTAGGCTTTACATTTTAAATCGAAGAAAGCACATATACAAGCAAAACAAAGCATTCTTCTACGCGATTTCGGGGAAATGGTACCGAATATGTTAGGCTTAATTTCGTATGCAACTGGATAGTTGTGAAAAGAACTAGTCGCACAAGTTTGTCCGGGACAGACATTTTCATGTGGACTACAATAGGATTTTCAGTTATAACGTCAGACGACACTTGTTCACGAAAAATTGGCGCTTTAGAGCTTATTGGGTATAGTATATGCTTGATGCTTCTTCACCTTGTGATATGTGCATACAGCTCGAGTCATTTCTTTCTTTGAAATGTTACTCAGCTCCGATATGGAGTACTCCTAAGAAGAAAGTACCTAAAAAAGAAGAAGCATCGATCACAGATGAGTCTTGGACAATCCCGGAGCTAAACATGCATGCACATTGAGATTATTCTAAAAGCTTAAAGAAGACCAAGTGCTGGATGGGCATCCATGGACTTTTGGGTAAAATAATATGGCACATGCGTGGAGGGCGGTGGAAGTGGGATCAACGAACCCTAGGGAAAAAAGAGAAAGAAAAGGGACAAAGAAAGGTCACTGCCGTGCTCACTCTTTTGCTTTATCCTATAGTTTAAGTCGACGCTCAAAAGTGAGCAGCACGTCAGCTCGGATTTCCGGCCGGAGCAATCCATCCATTCATCACGCATGATGCATTGCACAAGAAGTACGGAAATCCAGTGAAAATTTTACATTTTATATATGACCTTCATAGTCCAGTTACGTCACAACCATGTACTTGAACGTATAGCGACCAGTATCGTAAGTACTTGCGGTGGAGTATCTCTTTCCAATATGTCGTATGCTTCTGGTTCAAAATGTTCATGTATACTACCTTTTGCAAGGTATAATGCATTAACTCCTACTACATTTGTCCCATTTAAAAAAATAATCCAAGCTATCCCTCCAATGGAATAGCGTGTCTGCGTGTTCTAGGGATGATAATACGCACACATTTATGAGCGTTTAGTTCATGTCTACTTTGTTGTTTTTTCTAATAAAATATGTATACAGATGCTATGACTGTTAAAATCTAAAAACATATTTTTCTACTGGCTTGTTAATTTGTCATAAGTTAAATAATTTTATGGTTAATCTAAACAGGACCGGGAAGTTTCTTTGAGTGAGATCAGAAGGTGCAACCGTTACCATGTACTCATAGCTGCGTTTCATGGGACGGGTGAGGTGTGTGCTGTCTGTCGCAGAGAATCTATGCTTCAACTCACTTTTTCCCGAGCTAAAAGGTGATATGGGCACAGCCTTTTCAAGTTGCCATTAGTTGGAACTTTCACTGAAGTCCCTTTTTTCCAGAACAAGGCTTTCCCTAAAGTACTTTTCGGATTCGCTTTTCCTGCACCACCGTCCCTGCCTGCCGAGACGAGGCCCGCCAGCCAGCCTTTTTTCGCGTATGACCAGCAACGCCCAGGGCGACCCAATGAGGATGGGGTCTTTGTTAAAAGCAAGGAAACAGCATGTAGTACTCGCAGGCAGGAGTGCCCCGCGGTCAGGTCAGGCCCTTTCTGGTTGGTTTTAAACGTACGTACGCCTCTGGTATGTTTTGGGAGCCGCCGGACGGTTCCGGTGGGAGGGGTGGCGAAATCTGTTGCAGCGCGATCAGGAGCACGAAACCACGATGCACAGCAGCCGTGGCGGAGCCGGAAATAAGCAGGGCGCGCATGGGTCACCCGACCCGACCAACCCGGTCCAACCTGTCCGAAAAAATCCGGTCCGACCCGATCCGAGCAACGTGACGGGTGGGCGTGAACCGTTTTTTTGACCCGCAACAATCGACGGACCAGTCACGGACCGTGATTTTTGACTCAAAACCCGCTCAATCCAAAAAAACCCGACCCAAAGACCAAAAAACCCGACCCAACCCGAAAAAACCCGACCCGACGCGTCCACAGAAGACGCACGGGCCAACCCGACCTTGACCCGATCCGATTCCGATCCGACCCGACGTTTGCCCAGGTGTAGGATCAAGGCACGCCAGCTACCCACGCCACGCTCGGGCAAAGCGCCCCCCGTCCCTTGGCTTTTCCGCAACGGATTACTCCCGGTCCACTCCCCTTGTTCCCTTGCCGTCGCATCGCATCGCAGCCCAACCCAAGGCCAACCCCACACGCGCGCGCAACACATGTTCTTTTGTAGTAAAATCTGGAGAACCAAACCAAATCAGCTCACACCCCGCCATTACTGCACTAGCAGTAGACCGCTTGCTATTAATAAAGCCGGCTCGTCCAAAGGAAAGGAAAGGAAACCAACACCGCGCCACCCGCGGCGTAACCTTTTTCCGCCCCTTTCCCCCGCCCGCGGCCGACCCTTTTTCCGTTGGGGTTTCCCTGCCGTCTGCTGTGTGTATCCGTCCATGCATCTGCGGCCATGGGCATTTAAGTAGCGACGCCCCCCGAGCTCCCCACTTGCTCTCGCTCTGCTCTCTCTAGTAGTCTACTCCCTTCTCACCGTGCGCCTCTTGCTCGCTTCCTTCCGCGGAGGAGCTGGTGGTTTCCAAATGCTGTCCCACGTCGAGATGGCCCCCGCGGCGGGCGGGTTCAAGCTCTTCGGCAAGGTCATCACGCAGTGCGCCGAGAGCGCTCGCGCTCCCCCGGCGGCGGCGGCGTCGCAGGAGGCGAGGAGTAGCCCGGCGGCCGCCTTCTTCGCGAGGGAGCGGGACGACCCGGACGAGCGGGACCAGCCGGTGGTCAAGCGCGAGGCGGCGTCGGACTACCACTACCTGCAGGCTCTGCAGCAGCAGGCGGAGAAGCAGCACTCCGGAGGCGGCGGTGGCGGCGGCGGCGGGGCTGCCGACAGCGGCGAGGACAGCAAAGGTCCGCCGCCGCTGCAGCACAACCAGCAGCAGCCGCGGCCGCGCCAGCAGCATCCGCAGCAGGTGGACGCCGCGGAGTCGGCGCGCGCCGCGGCGGCCGCGTCGTCGGCGCCGCCGCTGCCGTGCCCACGGTGCCGGAGCCGCAACACCAAGTTCTGCTACTTCAACAACTACAACGTCAACCAGCCCCGCCACTTCTGCAAGGACTGCCACCGCTACTGGACCGCCGGCGGCGCGCTCCGCAACGTGCCCGTGGGCGCCGGCCGCCGCAAGAACCGGCCCCTCGGCGCGGCCGCGGGCGCCGTCGTCCCCGTGCCCGTGCCCGTGCCCGTGCCCGTGGCAACACACCACCAGCAGCAGCTGCACCACCAACACCAACAACGCGTCGCTGCCGTCGCGGCCGCGGCGGCGGGTTTCGTCCTCGGCGGCTTCCCCGGCCACCAGCACCACCCTTCGTCGCCGACCTCGCCGCCCGTCTACGCCGAGCGGTGGCCCGTCTGCCCCGACCGCCGGTTCTGACGACTGACGTGACGATCCCCGGCCGGCCGAGTCATCCGATCCACTCCAGTTCGCGGGTCCCCGGGTTCCGGATGATACATCACTCATCAGGGCTAGCTAGCTAGTATAGGCTAGTAGGCAGCTGGTTTGACTTGCGTAATTTGGTGGTGGTGGGGAGGCCGGGCTGGGTTTTGCCTTGCCTGGCTTGTTTGTAGTTACTACTGCACAAACACCCAAGGGGTATGGATGGATCATGGATGGATGGGACGGAGGACGACGGCATGGAAATGGCTTCTTTTGTTTTCTTCTCCTTCTCCTCAGCTCCCCGTGCCTACCTTTGTCGTCCCTTTCTTTCTTGTTGTTTCCTGAGGTGTAGATAGAGCTTGCAGTTGCAGATGTGTGTGTATAACGTAACAGCAGTCAGTCAGCAGCGGCAAGTTGCGACAACTCCCCCCGTGGAAAACCTGTCCGCCCGTCCAGACCAGACACACCCAGCGTGCGTGCGTGTGCGAGAGAGAGAGAGAGAGAGAGAGAGAGGCACAGGCAGACAGGGTTTCCTTCCTTGACGACCCTCCCTCCCTATAGCCTGGCTGCTCAAGTGAATGTGATGCGATCAGCGATCCCATGCACTCCTGTCCTGCCTGTCCTTCCTTACTCGGATCCCGGGACTACAGCAGCGGATAGGCATGGGCTAGCCGATGAAACCGCGCCATATATATATATATATCCTCGAATTGTTATTCCTGGGAAAAGGTGACGATCGATGGCGGCCAACTCTGGGCTGGGGCGAGACGAATGGTAGTTGGTAGGTGATGGCATTCTGCTCTCAAGTCTCACTGCAGATGGAGGCTCACAGTCGCAACATAATTTTCTTTGCAGCGCGGATAGACAATACTCCCTACTATTGGGGATGCATGAAGACCCATGCCGGCCGCTACTGGTAGCTGCTACGTGCAGCAAGTCCAGTCCAGCAGATGCTGCTGCTGATGACCCGACGGGCAAGGTCCGGTAGACAAAAACGCATAAAGGCGGCCGGCCTGGCCGGCCTTGCTACATGGGCACCCACGGTCATTTCCGTGCGCGTGTGGCCCAGCGCTTTTCACCGCCCTTTTGGGAAGTTTCATCGCGATGGGGAGGGGGAGGACAGGGGCACCTGGACCCTGGACTGGAGACGCCCAGTGGCTTTCACCGGCCGTCAATGCCCCCCTTCCGGCCGGCCTCTGTTAAAGATCCCGCGGCCTTTACTAAAAGCGCCGGGAGATAAATATTCCAACCGTCAACTTGTCAGCGGGGGGAGTCAATAAAGAAGCCCAAGGGAATGGATGGAGGCAGAGCCCCAGCCTATAGCGCCCAAAGTTACTTTCTTTTTATGCGCTAGTGGCAGCCGGCGCGCCCGGGAGCGCTGGCTTTGCCGCGGGGCTGCTCCCCGGGTCTTCGCACTCGCTCGCCGACTCGCCGTCGTCGCGTCGCGTGTGGTTGGGAGTTGCGCGGCCGCCGGCCGGGGACCTTTTCGTTCGCTCCGCGTCGCGCGGATGCTCTTGCTCTGCCCTGCCCTGCCCTGCCCCGTTGACAGGTCGCCAGAACCGGTGACGTGGGTGCGCCTAACCTCCGGCTTTCGGTTTCATTGTTATTATTATCAGCGGCTACTTAATGGATCCCTTGATCCATTCATTTCATCATACAAATCAATGCGGAGGTATCATGACATGAAGCCTACTATTGCTATGCTTCATTAATGTCCGAGTCTTTGCGTGTCAGGTGCAGTAACTATCTGCCTAGCACTGCCTGATTCCGACCTGGACGGAGATCGCCAGCCCAAAAGCGCGCCCCGTACGTCAATCGGCGTCGGCCATGGCCGTGACGCGCACTGGGCTCCTTTCTCTCGCACAAAAGGCCCCGGCGAATTCCTTCCGAGCTCTGAAACCAAAAGTCGGCAGCAGCAGCAATGCAGGTGCAGTGCAGCCAGCCATACGCTACACATACATACACGTCCATCGAAATCGACACCTTTTCTTTACGGTCACTTGGTCGCCCCCCGCCGGTTGCTTCGCTCGGACGCGTGCGTCGCCGCGCAGCACACACACCGGGACGCCTTTTCCCTCGGCAACGACGCAAAAAGGGACCGGAGAAACTGCACATTTGCTGATATGCGTTGCCATTACTGTGCTACCACCACTGCTACTGCTCGTGATATGGATGGACGGACGGCCTTTGGCCTTGATCCGTCCGGTGTGTTCTATTAATCACTCGGGATAGGGACCTGGTAGTACAGTACGAGGTATGGGCCCTGGATTGGCCGTTTTTTTTTTTTTCTGCTAATGTTAATGCAGAGGTGGCACGGGTTGCTTTCCGCTGTACTCAAGCGCAAGAGCCAAAGAGGGGAAGAAACATGTAGCCCTCAAGAAAACGATCGTGCTGCCTGCAGGTGTTAACATCCGGATCCTCGCCGCTCTAAAACCGCGATTATTGCCACCGATTGTTCTTTTCCATGCTTTGCTTTTGCGACCGCCGGTGAGTGCAGACGCTGAACTAGAGCTAAAACGATAGGGGGAGAAAGAAAGTGCAGGTTTGGAGTACTTTGAGTGGCCTTTATTTCTTTATGTGGTGTACACGGAAAAGGGTTGCCCTTTCTGATGGCGTTTAGGTGTTCGGCTTGAAAATTGAGTAAAGGTGCGTCGTTCTGACGTGGGAGACGACTCGTTTTCATGCCTTGAGTGATGCCAGGCCAAATGTGCTGATGAAGCTTAGACCATCTCCAATGGAATGCTAAAAACTGCTTAGAACTGTCACATGCAAATACGATAATGGACTACTACGTCTTGCTTCCCCCGTTAACTTTTGCCAAGCGAGTGATTCATTTGATCCACCAACATCAGCCGTCGGGCAAGGATGTAACGGTAATAGGAGTACCATACAACGAAAGAGGACAAGGTAGCAGCTATAACAATTCATGAACCTTGGGTATGCGTATGTGCACCTACAGACATCTATTTTTAACTGGCGAACAAACAAACCCTAGAAGAAGGGAAAAATGATGAACAGTCGAATAGAGCACGAGCAAGTCTCGAAATTAGCTAACGTTATTGTTAGTGGGCCGCCGGCTAAAAAAGGCTGATGGGCTTAGTCAGGCAGGCCAGCCCATCTAACATGTCATGAGGCTCACATGCCCACCAATCAAACCAGATTTTTTTGTGCTCTAAGTTTCCAAACAGGGGGCAAAGCTACTTTCAAGCACAAAAACTTTACGTATGACAACCATTCTTTACGAACACCTCAAAATCCACCGTTTTTAACAAAATGGGCATGCCCACTTCAAATGGTTTCTGCCGTCCTTCTTTCAAAGTAAATTCTAGAACTTTATCCAGTATGTGCCTTGAAAATGACCTGCAAATAAGAATATAGTTTCTTGCTGTAAAAAATGCAATCAATTTTGCACAGCTAGATGGACCATACAATTGCGCTTGCACTTACACAAAGTAAATGTGCGCAAGTTTGGGTCTACTTCTTCAAACCATGTATAAACAAAAACAGCTTACATTATAGGGAGGCTTTTAACCAAACATGACTTGTACAGTTCTCCAAACAAAACTTGCTATACAACATTTGAAAAATAAATGTTAGAATGTTTCCTTCTTGTGAACAAACAACAACAATCATCTCCATTCCAATTGTATTTTTAAGGTTGTTTTTATTAAAAACCAAACAAATATCTTAATTTTCAAAGATACCATCAACTTCCATAGTGTTTTTCACTTTACAGGCAAGACACTTTGGTTCACTAAAAAAATTATACAAAAACTTAACGATGAGCTGTCCATGTTTAGTAAAATTTTAAATAGCTTTGACGTGGTGTCCACCTAATTAGACATAAGCAGTCCTCATCCACCAAATCTCTTTTAAAAGAAATATTAAGAGGATCGGTAGCTAGGAGACGCGGATGCACCTACGGAGGAAAAAGGCACAGCTAATTATCATGATAAGATTTTTTTTCACCGTATATACATCCACAGACATACCAAACATATACGTCCGCACACATACCAGACATAACGTATCACCACGACACCACCCCTGTCCATATTGTGAAGAAGCGAAGCCCTTTGCCTTGGGAGGAAGTGTGCACATGGCTCGCCATAGTATTTGAGTTGCTAGGCTAAAATGAGGCCAGTGTTCAAGTCCCATTTTATTTAGTTTTTTTTGTGTGTGTTCTTGCCCCTACTCCGAACTGCAATTGTGATTTTGTCTTTATTTTTCTAACTTTGTAATTTTGTCTTCTACTTTTGACAAATCAATATGATTTTGCTTTTGGTCTTTGTGTTTTTATTCATGTTTTTTCTGTTGACCGGGGGCAAAATCGCATTGATTTGTGAATTGTAAATGACAAAATTACAAAGTTAAAAAAATATAGTAAAATCACAACTACACTTTAAAGTAAAGTAGGAGCTACCATGATCAGAGCTCCTTTTGTTTACGGTATAAAATTTCCCTTTCCACCGGGGGGGGGGGGGGGGGGGGGCGGCATTGAAGGGAAAAGGGATCAGGTGGAGTCTTTTGCCATGTCATCAAGCAGTGGCATTATGGCACAGAAGAAGACCCAAGCGGGATACTGTCCATTGCGGTCGGCGCCAGCCACCCGGCTGGCATGGGCGCCTGCCTGGTTGCTGCCGTCGTGCTTGCTTGCCGCTAGCTCCAGGTCATTGCTGCTTGCTGAGGCGTCGACCACTTGCTCCTGGCCTGCCCTCCATTTCCGCCGCATTTTGCTCTCACGGAAGCCATGGGAAGCCACTCAGCCAGATCAGCCGTGCCCTCACCTGCTGCATGGGTTTCCAAGTCGGCATCGGCGTCGTTTTTTATGCACCGGAATTGAAAGTGGAGCGCAAACGAAGCAGTCGGTGGCCCAACGTGAAATTGTGTTCTAGTCAACTGCGCGGCCCAGCTGCCATGGCACATGCTTCCCGGGGCGGTAACCGTTACACGGCCCGTCCACATGCGCTGACGCGCACAACGTGAATATATATACGGCGGGGAGATGCAAAACCTGCTGACAAAAACACAGCCTGCATATATACTGTGTCATTCGGCAGCTGAACGTACTTGCATCGCCATTGTCAAACTGCAGCTAGCCTGACAAAGATCGAAGTATTGCCGGCCGGCGATCCATACGAATCGAGAGGAAAGACGAAAATGACGGTGAGTTTCCTCGTTTATATTTATAATATATATGCACGCACATCTTTTTCTTTGAAGTGTGATAATAATCTACCGGCGAACCCCTGTGTGTCTTACCGATCATGATTCATCTGCCGATACATTATATCGATCGATCACCGTCACCTACACTACCACAACGTACATGCAGCTGGTGGAGATGTGCGTGCACATGGACTGCCCCGGGTGCGAGAAGAAGATCCGGAAGGCGGTGCAGCGGCTGGAAGGCGTGCACGACGTGGAGATCGACATGGCGCAGCAGAAGGTGACGGTGAACGGCGACGTGGAGCAGAAGAAGGTGCTCAAGGCGGTGCGGCGGACGGGCCGGCGCGCCGTGCTGTGGCCGCTCCCGTACGCCGCCGCGGCCGGGGGCGCCGGCGTCGGCGCCGCGCACGTCCTGGCGCAGCAGCAGCTCATGTACCAGCCCGGCGCGGGCGGCCCCGCGCACGCCGGCGCCAGCCACGCGGCCACGTCCTCGTACAACTACTACAAGCACGGCTACGACGACTCCCGCCTCTACGGCGCGTACTACCACCACGGCGCCAACTCCGCCGTCGCCGGCACCAGGACCACCGACTACTTCAGCGACGAGAATGCGCAGGGCTGCTCCGTCATGTGACATTATGACTGACTGACACCATCGCATGTCTCGCACCGGGCTGATGTTGTGTCTGTATGACTGTACTAGTATTACTGTTCTAGTACTATATGATTTGATCGTTTTTTAAGCTGCGATATACGTACTACTATGTCGTTGAATTATGCTAGAGACTAGGGATATATCGATTCCAGTACACTAGCTGTGAACCAAAATTCGGACCTGCAGAGATACACGGAGCCACAGGCCACAGCCACCCCCATCGGAATGGAACAATTTTATCCATTTATTTCGCATATCACGCAGCTCTGTGAGCAAAGAGATGCAGATTCGCGACGATTATGTAATATTCCGTTGTCTATAGTTTATTCTCTGCATGTCCAATAACCGCACGGTGACCGGATCAAACCTCACCGCTCACCTTACGGAGAGAGGAGAAGAAACAAACAATCTCATATTTGGAAGTAGCGTCCGGATCCAGGTTCTGTTATAGGTCCCGATCAGTCATTTTCATGTTCCTTAGAGGAATTGCTTCGAGAAATTGGGTTGTTCCATTTGATCCAACGCCGAAAGAGTATCAGACCACAATGAGTAGTGACTTCTCTTGAGAGGCCGCGAGAGCCGAAGCCGAAGCCGATTGAAGCTTCCACCATATCAGGCCGGAGATTGCAAGTTTGCAACCACCGCGCCGGCGGGAGCGGCTGGCCAGTGCGCGGACGCGCGGCGCGGTGACCTGAGCGCTCGCTCGCCGCATCTGCCCGGCCACGGGGTTCTCGGCGACGCCAACAGGCAAAAAAGCACCCGGTTCGGCTCGAGCTCGACCCCGCGAGCCAATCCAACCAGACCCGGATCCTCCTTGCCAAATGCTCCGATTCCCATAACCCCCATATCCTCTCGGTGACCAGTGGGGTGGGCATCCTCCTCCTCGCGCACTTAAAATCCCCCGCGCCGCCTCCCCACTTCCTCCCCATCCCGCCCATCGACTCCCCTGTCCAGGCCTCGCCTTCGTTTCGCCTCCCTTCTCTCCTCCTCGCGTCGGCCATGGCAGCAGCGCACCGGGTCTCCGCAGTGATCTTTGATCTCGACGGCACACTCCTCGACACAGGTGCGCGCGCTGCTGATGCATCCATCCATTCCAGCCTTCCTCGCCATCCCGTTCCCGCTCCGTTCTGTTCCACTAGCGCCAGCTCTGCGCGGAGCACGAACCGATCAGATAGCCCTGGGTGGCCAGACGCACATTTGCACGTGTGCCGTGCCGTTGTGATTTAGTAGTTCGTTTACTGTTTCTTGGGCGTAAAGCGTTAAGTCTTGTTGGCTCGGTGCAGAGAGGGCGACAAGGGACATCCTGAACGAGTTCTTGGCGGCGTACGGGAAGATCCCCGATGCGGAGAAGGAGGAGAAGAGGTTGGGGCAGATGTATACCGAATCAACCACTGGGATCATCAGAGATTACGGCCTGCAGCTCACGCTCGAGGAGTACTCCAAGGCGATGCATCCACTGTACCTGAAAAGGTTTCCTTTTTTTCCCCTTGTTTTTTCTTTCTTTGAGATGGTTTTTTTTTCAGTGATGACATGTAGCATATATACAACACAGTATCACGATTCTCTCCGTCTAAACAAAGCGCTTAATCTGGCTTGCTTTCACCCCAGGTGGCAAACGGCAAAACCGCTTCCAGGAGTGAAGAGACTTGTCAAGCATCTTCACAAGAATGGAGTGCCACTCGCACTTGCTTCAAACTCCATTAGGAGAAATGTTGATCACAAACTCTCGAAACTAGAAGGTATGAGGCTGACTCTTTGATTCAATCTGTATTTTACCACATAAACGGATATGTCTATTGCTCTATCGCTTTCGGAGCATGCAAGTACACCTTTCTACCGAAGGGGATGAAAGGTATCCCAATGTGGTTCAATGGTCTTCATGTGCTGTGTATATTTCTTTACATATTGATCGAGTGTCCATACTCCATTGCTGACAACATGGATCATGTAAGTAACTAAATATTGCTAGTCCTGATGTAACATGGTTAGGACAAATAAAAAAAGGAATATTGAACTATTATATTTATTTGGTTCATTTTTTTTATGTATTGCATTAATTGCTTAGTCCATGTATTGAAAATTTCTTTATCGCTTCCAGATTGGGGAGAATGTTTTTCTGTTATTCTCGGTGGAGATCAAGTCCCCAAAGGAAAACCTTCCCCTGATATGTAGGTACCTTTGACCAATCATCTTTTGTTAATTGCTATTTTTACTTGCAATCTCAAGTGAACAGGTGTTAATGTGCTATTTCCATGCAACAATATACTTATCTCTAGCATCGTGTACACAACACTGTTTATTAATGATCAGGTATCCTGCATTATGTTAGATTTCTGGAGGCTGCCAAGAGACTCGGCGTAAATCCATCATCCTGCTTGGTCATAGAAGATTCTGTGTAAGTATAGGAATTTTTTCTTCTGGGAGAGTTGTTATCTTGTGCCCTTGCAAAGAGAAAAAGTTACCTTGTGCAAGAATACTTCTAGACATTATCGAAATCTGATGGGACGCCAAATGATCTACTTTTCAGTAGATGCTGTTAGTGTTATGCCATGATGTGGATCCCATACATCTTCCCTTGGGTCCAGCTTCATGAATCACAAAATTTAAGGCGTTGAAGGTTTAATTGTTTTCTTTGCAAAAAAAAAAAGTTGAAATTTTCATACACAAATCGTTTATAAGGTACTTTATTTTGATATTCAGCAGCACTATTTTCTATGTGAAATGATATCGCAATATTGCATGTTGTATAAGCCCTACATTTACAAATGTAACCTTTTTATTAATGTTTTGCACTTTTTTATGGAAATGTGTCGTTCAGCAAGTTTACTTGCCACTTCTCTGCTCTCTGGTTTCTTTTTATTCGATCCTTGATGAATGAATGTCCAGTAAAATTTATCTTTTTTCGTCTAATCACTCTCCTTACAACTTATATTTCTTAACTGTATTTCAATGCAACTTTTCAAAACTTGCCTCTTTGTACACCATTACTGACATATGTAGGATGCACATGCACTTCACTCGATCAGTGGAACATTATAAGGTCCACAAAATAATCAATATTTTTGGTATTTATTCTTTTATATAGCCCTATGAACTGTGCTGAATTTTCATGACACTAAAGTGTTTATCTGCATGCTTCCGCTGTTGATGCATTGAAAAGAATGCACTTGCTCTGTGCTATTGAGTTTATACTTTCTGCTTCCTTGGTGGTTTTCTTAGGGTTGGAGTCATGGGTGCCAAGGCTTCTGGGGCAAAGGCAGTTGCGGTACCATCACTTCAAAGTCAAAGGAAGCACTATTATATTGCTGATGTCATCATCTATTCGCTTTTAGACTTCGATCCAGAGCTGTGGGGTCTTCCTCCATTTGAAGATCGTAACTTTCTTCATTGACCACTAATTTGGTTTATCTATCGTTATTTCAAATCTGATGGGTGAAATTTATTGTAGGCATCCAAGGTGTTTTGCCAATTGACCCCTTACTTTCAAATGCTCAGATAGGTGATAAAATTTTAGACAATCTTCATAGTGTAATTTCAGGTTAAACTCTTTCCGATTGCTCTTATATAGCGGTATTTTTTTCAATACTGTAGAATATACCCATTTTTATTTTAATTATTTCCAAACAGATGACTGTACCTACGAGGGTATTCCTGATCAAATATCAGGAATTTATCTGGGCTGGGCCAAGTCCAAAGTGAAAGGTTTCTCCAAGGTGGTCATTAGTACTGGGTGGAACTTCTCACGGCAGATTGTTGAAAGAGTGATGGTTGGTATTTCTTTTTCTTATGTGTGGTTCTTTTTATGTGGGAGGCTAGTTATCCAAAGATTCCCCAAAGTTCTAAGTATCGTTCCTGGCACAACATTTGTGAATATTGGTGATTTAGTACAAGGTTTCTGCAATTTTCTCGGACGTTCAGTTGGTTTGTGGTTGTTCTTTTGCAGCATGTGGAATTTCTTGATTATTCTGACAGCATTGAAACTGGACCTGTGCAGCTGCTTATAATTGGTTACATCCGGAAGCTCGAAAGCACAGTAATAACCTTCTCTTAAATTTAACTTGAAATTAAAGGATCTGACTCCACTGTTTTTTTTTCACATACTCATTTTGGTTCTCAACTGGGAAAACGCAATGTAGAGGATGGCCAAACAGTATGCCTTATAGCTTATTGTTATACAGTAGAATGAGAGACCACATTAAATTATTTTAATTTTGGGAATAGAGGATGGAGACGAATTGAACTTATTTCCAATAAAAGCAGATAGATTACTAAGAAACCTGGGAAACATGAATGGTAAAGGCTTGCCATTATAAGGGCCAAATTGGCTCAATCTGAGGGATTTTGTCTGCCCTTCCTTTGGTTTCTCATGGATCAATATGACATACTTATTTTTTGTGTCATCAATTCTGTTATGGATCCAATTTGCCAATATGTCCTACAATGCTGGAGTTCTCAATCTATCAATATGCCTATATTTTCTTTTTCCTCAAAAACACATGAGACCTTTGTATCATTGTTCATTAAAAGAGAATGTTCAAAATTATAAAATCAACTCTCATCATATGGATCTATATAAAAAAATTCTGGTTGTATGACTACATATATAATTTCACGTGCAAATCTCACAATATGATTATAGTGACTTGATATAACCTTGATATAACCTTTACAGGATGATATATTGCAAGCTCTAAGTGTAACTAACGAAGATAGGAGCATTGCAAGGGCTGCATTGGACCTTCCAGCTTTCTCTGAAAATGCTAACGAGATTCATTTTGCATGAGTCTGGCTGTATACATATTGCCAGCAGCATTTTCTTCCATGAAGACTATAGGAAATGTACTTGTTATTCAGAGAAGACCAAAAAAGAAAGGTACAGAAGGCATGGAGCTTGTTCTCATTTAGAGGTCGATCGGTGTTACCATATTCTGTAGTACCTGTTGCTGGCTCAATTCTTTTATACAACTACCTCTGTTTTCCGTTTTGACACAGTTGACCAGACAGCGTTTCCTCATTCATCTTATGTAAATATTAAAAAATATAAGTCGTATTTTCTTTTGTGGCCACTCGTATCAAACAGGATATAGTTCAATATAATTTAGCATTTGGTAGTAACCTTGTATCTTTGTAATTGGTATATGCGGTTCTGTTTTGTTTTCTTTTGTTTGTAGCCGGTTTCCCTTTGCTGGCCTTTTCAGTTTATTTTCCTTGTGTTGTAAGTTGTTCTTGCTCCCTTTCTAAATGCAAAGGTAGAGGACCTGCCATTTTCCGTTAAAAAAAGTCGCAAACTCAATGATGCTTAAATGGTTTAACCAGATGAATGGTTAAACCACCTGTTTAAAAGTCAAATGTCCTATGCATTAAAAAAAGGAGGCAGTATATACTCCCTCTATCCCAACAAAAGTATTGTTTTTTATAGTAATTTACTACATCAGCACTCTCCGGGCAGACTGATAAGAAAAGGTATAAGCATATAAAAAAAGGAAGAAGGGGTTTTAAGCAATTATTCATGATCAAACAGTTCCATAGATGTTGTCTTGAATAAAGTGAGGTTGGTGTTGGTCTGTTCGTTGGATGATGTGCAACTCCAATTTGGTAACAGTTTATCGTCTAAACGATGTTCTGGAATTGTCAATTTTGCTGTGTCGCGTCGTCCTTCGATGGACCATTGTTGGCCGTCAATTTTGCTGTTCCCATCCAGACGATCAAGCAGGCAGTTCGTCTAAATATACAATCCAATCCTAGGCCCTCGGAGTACTCATTTCCACATGTATACATACATATTCATGTTTCCATCCTTCACTGAAATATAAACTTTACTATATTTCACATAATCGGGCCACCTAAGCCACATTCGCATTTTACAATACAGAGCGCGGTCGCTGTTTGTAGACAGACATCAACGTATCAAGACCTCGCAGGCGGGAAGTAGGAAGAAATGGTAGAGCCACGCCTCTTCGCGGTCGGGTGCTTCGACGGACGGATCCAGCCCTGTATTTCTCTCTGGATCTCCGGCGGCAGCTCCTCCACTACCGCAGGATCGATGTCTTCAACGTTGAGCATCCATGTGTTACTACTGCCAGAGGGTTCGGCGCCACTGTTGCTCCTATCCACAACAGCAGCTTGCGCAGGCACGTTGCGTTCAGCTTCGTTGGCTTCGGAAGAACTCCCCGGACCTAATATCATCAGAAATGTTAGAAAACGAAAGAAATGTGTCAGTGGTTACATTGCTATTAGCGTCACTGCATCTGTACAGAAGCAATCCATCAAACCTTGATGACTGCAAATTAGTCCATCGGATCTTCTCTTCTCTTGGTGAGCAGAGTGATCCCGTGAAAGGAACTTCAATATCGAGGAAGCTCCCTATCATAAGGGAACATCTTGGGTCAGTTGGGAAACTAAATATTAGCTAGAAAGTTCTATACTGTCAATACAAAACAAACGGAAGACTAAAAATTAGAAGTGAACAAGTTGAGTATATGTCAAACTTGGAAGTAATTTTTTTTTTCAATCAAGACAGTCAAGAGTAAATACAGGTTGCAAGCCATGACAGGCTATGTAAAGGAGTGGAAAAAAAGACAAGTACATTGACAAGGCTGCAGAAGCAAGAGTATAACCAACGACGAATCAGCTTGATAATATCCACAGAGGAGAGAAGAATAACAACTGACCTTAACTCCAGTTGACTTCATTGAGTTTTTCTTTTCTTCATTTGCTGGACATTGTTTGGTTGAAATCGCTGAATATCTATTATTGTCTTCTTTCTCTGAGGTAGATGGTTCGCATTGTTCTTCATGAATTGGTGTCACGTCTACAGAAGCATATTGGCAGATCAGTAAAGTAAGAACAAACAAAAAAAAAATGCAAACACACTTGAACTGAACATCACCAAGAGATGGATCCTCAGGTACTGAAGAAGAATCAGAAATAGCTGGAGGTGCAGAAGAATTAGGACCTTTAATGTATCTCAATATTGAGCTTGTTCCCTGGTAAATAAGATAAACTAAAATAAGGAATTAGCAAAAGCATTTGTAAGTTATGTGGGGCCTGAGCAAATATGAATAATGAAAAAAAATCCATAAAACAGGTATAGCATCTGGCATTTGCTAATACCTAAAATTTAGAAATGTCTGAAAAGAAGGCTGCAGATATGTTGGCACAAATTTTATAGCAATTCTATTTTTAGTTTTCTTAAAGTGACTGTTATTCCATTTGTATTTTGGAATGTTAAAAGGCAGCAAAACTTCAGTATAATAACAGAGCATCTTTATCATCATAAGCTAATGCATTCTCAATTGGATTGAATGTATGGAACTTTATTGAAATTGCTAATACATCTTGCCATGTTTGCAGTTTCTCTAGGATGGTAGGACATTTAAGGAAAAAGTCTATATAACCCCTGAAGTATATATGGTGGAACACATCACCCCCTAAACTACGAAACCAGATGTTTTACACAAAGTATAAAAAACCAGTCAAATAACCCCTGAGTGGTTTTGATGACGTAGCATGCTGATGTGTTCAAATCACTTCAACTATTTCAGTTGTAGGGCTGGGCGTTCGGCCACTTCGGTTAGTTCGGTTCGGTTACTTCGGTCTTCGATTAGTTCGGTCATCTCAAACCTGAAACCGAAGTTGCATCCTAGAAAAATGAAGACCGAACAGTTCGATTTTCGGTTAGTTCGGTTCGGTCTTCGGTCAGACCGAACTAACCGAACTGGTAAATCACATCAAGCAAACAACAACTACGTAAATCAAGTAGCAGGAAAATTGGACAGCATAACGGCTGTTTCAAGCACGTACTGGCAATTGCAAGACAGTATTTAAGAGTACATATGACCAAAGCAATGCACAACATCCAGGTTGCTCACGATATATGAAAGGCAATACATGAAAGTTGTTCACGAATACTCAAACAGTCACACTTCGGTTGCTTCGGTTATTTCGGGTTTTTTTCGGTTCGGTCATTTCGGTTTCGGTTAGTTCGGTCATTTTGAAACCTGAGACCGAAATTAATTTCGGTTCCGTTCGGTTCGGTCACTTCGGTTTCGGTCTCGGTCATTTCGGTTCGGTTCCTCAGTTTCGGTTATTTTTGCCCAGCCCTATTCAGTTGGTACATTCTACCTCTCGATAAATTTAAATTTTTTGTTTCTTCACCTACAATTTGAATTTGAAGTTTAAATTTTGCAGGGTGATAGTTGGGGTCATAACTTGTATTAGAAAAATAAATGATGATTTGTTGTGATCATTTTCTTTACAATTTTATATTAGCAAAGTTAATTTATTATTAAATGTCTTACTAATAAAAAATTATGATAAAATCACTATAAATATTTCTAGCATAAGTTATATTGTCTTCCATAACTTTATAAAATTTAAACTCGATCTAAAACTCAATTTGCACATGGAGAAATGAAAAATACAAATTTATCAAGGGGTAGAATGTACCAACTGAAATAGTTGGAGGGGTGATTTGAACACATCAGCATGCCACGTTATCAAAATCATCCACCAAAACCACTTAAGGGGTTATTTGACCGGTTTTTCATACTTTAGAGTGCAAAACATCCAGTTTCATAGTTCAGAAGGTGATGTGTTCCACCCCCATATACTTCAGGGGGTTATATAGACTTTTTCCGACATTTAAACATGGCATTGCATCCAATAATCAATCACTAAGAAAGTTATTGCAAGCATACACTCGGTATATCAAATATTTTGCTTGCGGTAACAGAGAGAGATGTTATGCTCCATCCAGTGCTCTGAGATTCTAAAAAATCATGAAGGCCAGATTGAAATAGCTTCATTGCATCCTCTTGAATTTTCCCAGTCCCATAGCGCAATGGACATGATTTGGAAGGGAATTTCTTCATTGAATCACGTTCATTTTTCTACAGGAAATGTAGAAAATGTGGAAGCTGTGGATAGTGTGAAATAGGATACATGCTGATAACTTAAATCAGAAATTATTCTAGAAATAATAAAATAGTCAAATTATAAAACACTAAAATTAAATATATTAGACAAAATACCTTAGATGCTCTGGCATGAAGAGTTAGTGTTTGAGCAATTCTCTTGTTCTGGTTCAGGTCTGACTGAATCCGTTCACTTAATTCTTCACAAAGTTGATCCAACCAGCCTTTAACCTACACATATGATACATTGATACTGATTGAATTAACAGATTTTGACTCTGACTTTTTTTTCATAAATTCTTACACAGAAACAAGATATTTTGAGCCATGTATACGGGATCTGACTCACGCAGCACAAAAAATTATTCAAGTTAGGTAGGGTACTGCATCCAGAACCCCTAAGGGCAGTGCAGTATTATAAAGCACCGACATAAGAGAAGCAAGTAGCCTAGTGCAACTCCTGTTCACAGTCAGTCTGGTGTAGGCTCTACAAATGTGGCTGACACAGACCACATCAGGCATAAGTGTGTAACTTTGTACATAGAACTACCAAATTTTCTTTTGTAGCCACCGATCATCTCACTGATATGTGGGGGTCCAGACTCCGGACCGACAATGTCACCATAACCGCATACCGTAGAGGTCACAAGACACCGTTCTGAAAGTTGAGAGCTGCGTATTTTCAAGCTGTTTCATACCAAGGTAAATGGGCATGCAACTAAGCCTGGTTCTTCCTGCATCAGATGCCAATTGAAATGCTATGCTAGACTATATCATCATCACACTTATGGTTTTCACAGACCGAAAACATGTAAATGTTATGGTTTTCACAGACTGAAAACATGTAAATGTTTAGGTGCTTATGCTGGTTCCAAGTAAGCAAATCTATGAGGTCCTAAATGTACCTCTTAGATACTCTGCTTCGGCAGCTAAAGAATAACTAATGATTTTGCTCGAGAACGATGAAAATGGTAGAGCCAGAATTCTTACAGAAGTGTTATTCTTCAGTGCTCTTGGACCAGGAAATGTCTTTCCACAGCCATGACTCTTCGGTAGAAGACGATCCTCAACTTCCTCTCCACTAATTCCCCTGGCAATCTTCCATAACCATGTCCTGCATGAAGTAAAGCGTTTATAAGATGAGTTACCAAGTACATGACACTTAAAAATGGATGAAGGGAAGCATGTTTGATACCATGAACTGACTATTGACTTACAAAACTTTTCACATGTGGTATCATATCTTAACTATAAGGCTATAAGCTGATATCAACATTAGTGAAGGCAAACCAGTAACACATTAATAAAATCATGAACATAATTACCCTGTATTTGCTCCATACTGCTCTTGTAGCTTTTCCTCTGAAAAACTTAGAAGATCACCAATTGTCTCAACCCCAAGATCATACTGCAAGGAACTTCCAAGCTTACCACCAAGCTGTTTCCTGAACAATATGGTTATTCTCACCATTCAGTGTCACACCATGCATAGTTTCATTAAAGAGCAAATGCACAATGTTGTGTGATCTAAATAGTGACAAAATCTCAAACTTTTCCCACAGAAAAAAAAAAGGAATCCAGGAAGGATAGTGGCACCATGTTAGATCATTACATCTTCTTCACAGGTAGGGATGATAGAAAGTCTTGAATAGATGACAAAGGGACAACTGTTTGTTGAGCAGGCTTGTGCATTCCACTGACAAGTTTAGCTAACATCTGTGAAGTTCAAGAACAATGAGTGGAAGAGCAATATGAAGAGAAAGGAATCAAAGAACACAGAAAACAGAAGCACAAGAATCCGAGCTGATTTCCTAAACATTTTATTTTAGTCAACAGAAAGTAAAGTATCTACTCACTATTATGATTCATTATAAACCTTATTGTGAGCAATCCCAGCAGAGCATGTGAATTGGGTTTCCTCCAGAACTCTAATGCGTAACTGTGCAACAATTATAGCTCCACATGCTAGTAACTTATCCTGGTAATCAGCATCAGATCGACAAAGCCATGCCCTCACATTCTTTTCCTTCTCGCTGGCATCCTGCACACATTATGGCCTATGATGATGACCACATCAAATCACAGAGCAGCAACAGAATTAATTGTGAAAACATTCTTACAGAAGAAAGGCCCAAGATATTGGACTTTGCCGCCTCCATACAAATCTCCTCTAGGGAATCTGGGGGAGCTTGCAAGAGCATTTCCTTTGCTGCTTCAGTAAGGTCAAGATAAACTTCGTCAATGGATGCCCGCTCGCACTTCCCTTTGCTTGCAAGGATTGCAACAACCTGGAATCAGATGCAAAATATAGACTTATAATTCTCTATATGCCATGTAAGTCATCAGTCATGTGCGGATTATATGTCACCCAAGCTTCGTCCTACATCAAACTTTTTTTTTAACACTGAGCAAGTTTATAGAAAAATACACCAACATCTATGTACCAAGGCATGTTTCATGGTGGATTTAATGAAATTAATTTGATGTTGTAGAGCCGCGATTAGTAGAGGTTGGTGCATTTTTCTGTAAACCTATAATTTGGAACGGAGTGAGTAGTAAACTAGCGTGCACTTGTTAACCTACCTCTGAGCCAGCACTTCTGTAAAGGTTAAGGTCGGCCTTGCCACGCGCCACAGGGACCTGAACCAGATTAATACCAGGGCATACCCTCTTGGCCTCATCTCCACGCATGGACCTGAATAAGCACCGCCAATTCAATTCACCCGTAAGTCACGACCTCAGCAAATTCCAAGGAGACGGGACTGTCGAGGAAGAAAGGATGGGCGCTCACCTCTTCACACCAAACCCGCGAGCCTCGTAGCTGACGGCAATCAAGCCGCCGCCTTTCCAGTCGTTGTACTGCACCACGGCAGTCGGCTGGCCCCTGAGCGCCGGGTTCCTCCGCTGCTCCACTGGAAAAAAAAACAAAGGCCACTCTTTCAGTCGAAGAAGGGTTGGTTCGTGGGCCGGGTGGGAGCGGGATGTGCAGGGACGGTGATCTCCCTACCTTGGACGTAGAAGCAATCCATGTCGACATGGGCAATTACCCGAGGCTCCTGCGGCTCAGGCCTAGCCACCGGCATCCCTTCTCTCTTCCAGAAAAAAAAAAAGGAAAAGAAACAGGATAACTGCAGAAGCCTCAGCCCTCGCCTTCCAAGTTCCAATCTGCCAACCCCTTATCGGATGACAGGGGTGCAGGGAGCTAGTCGACTAGCACCGCGGCCTGCCGAAAAGCCGCAGTAGTTGGCGTCGGTCCGCCGTCCGGGTGGTGGTGGCGGCCATGGGCAGCCGTGAATGAAGGTCCCTCTCCCTCGTTGTGGCAATTGGCAAGACGAAGAAGACGAATGGGCAACTGCATAAAGCCCATTTAAACGCCAGCCCACGGCCCGTTGAGTACAGGGCCCAAGCCCGATAAATATCAGTAGTAGCTGGGTGATTTCCACGAAAAGAAAATGGAAATCTGGGAGATAAATCCTGGGGTTGCAAGCTGCAGATGAGCGGTTGCTCCCCTCCCGACTCCGGTGAGAAGAAGCGGCGGGCGGTAGTCGACGCTCCACTCAGCGGCGTTCGCGGCCGCCCATTCTTTTCCGTCTTCTCCTCCTCCTATTACTACCGGACTCGAGACACCTGCTCTTCTGATACAGTGATACTACTTTAAGGTACTGCGCCAGGGGTTCTTGTCATCTCCTTTGAATTCTTATAACCTATATTAAATTCAAGTTCATCTGTTCATAAGTTCATTTCTTCGTAATTTTCTTTCTCGTTCGTGAACGACGCTCTTATCTGCTTACATGGAGTTTTTTAATGTTTTCGCTAATACAAATTTAGAATGTTTTGCTTGAGGAGCTACTCGTCGCCTGCATTTGCTTCAATAAAGGAAGGGGCTATTCAGCATCATATAAAGTTTAACTGTGTAGTGGTGAGCTTAATTCTACTGCGTCGCATGCATATGTTGGGTTTTAGTACTGGTGGTGCGGCCTATCGTGATCCTTATTCATTACAATTGTACAACAGGTTTGCGGTGCCAGGGGTCCAAGGCCGAGATATCCCCGTGTGTGGAAAACTCGCAAGAAAATTGGTACTATTTCCAAGTCACAGAAGCTTGTCGAATGTGTGAGGTTCTTACACGTTTCTCTTTTGTGGCTATTAGTTGTCTGTATAGCTTGTGGGTCGTCCTGTTGAGTTGCTGGATTATCTCTAGACCATTCCATAACCCCACATACTTGTAGAAAGTTTAATTCCCAAGTCTGCCTGGTTTCATTTAGCTCCTTTTACCAATTTCAGTCACATAAACTGTATGCTAGATAAGGTGCGACAGATAGATTGTGTTGGACGTCTTCTGCCAATACATATTATTATTTTCCTATGGACAAACGGTCGAATCGAGTCTCTGAAACTACCAATCTTTTATCATCCCGTGCAGATTAAAGGCCTGTCTAATGTAAAGGAAGAAGTTTATGGCGCACTTGACTCATTTGTTGCATGGGAATTGGAGTTTCCCTTGATAGTAGTAAAGAAGGCACTGAAGACACTTGAGGATGGAAAGGAGTGGAAACGGATAATTCAGGTGTTAAATGGAAGCCCCTAGTTTTGATGTGAACTATTTGTTTATTTGGTCTAACTTCTTTTTCCTACATATTGTTGTCAATTATCATGGTTTTCTAGTGAAATTTCCATTATTTACGGATTCCTCTTCCTTGGAGAATGTTAATGGTAATGTCGTCCTTGGACAAGTTAATAGTTAGCTGCTCCCAGTTTTAGAAGCATATAATTAACTGCTCCCTCTAAATAGTAAGCCCTTTTCATGTATCAAGACTACAACTAGGATTAGTTGCTCCTTGATAATAACAAAACCCTTATTCTGAAACGAAAAAATGACCGCTTGATTCATATCTAGGTTATTAAATGGATGTTCAACAAAGGTCAAGGGAAGACAATGGGGAGCTATTACACCTTGTTGAATGCTTTGATCGAGGACGGACGTATTGAAGAAGCAGAAGAGTTATTTGGAATGATATTCTCACGATATATGGAGGGTCTGCCTCGTACATTTTTCATGAGAATGATTTCTTTGTATTACAATGTGGGAGCATATGATAAGATGTTTGAGGTAGGAAATGGAATATGTTTTTTCTCATTTAGCATGCCAGCTTATAAATGTGCATTTTACTCCAGGCAATCCAAATTGCATTGAGGGGCAGTGGTTTTATACTTCAAAGGAGTGAAAACTACTGCTCCTGATAATGATATGTCAAAGATGTCATCATACCAAAATTTTTAGGTTTCCTTTCTTTGATATTAATTTCTTTGTCCGCCTAGCAGTGTAAAGGTATGGGTTGATAATTTTCTTCTGCTTTAGTTTGGTGTGATATACATGGCCATCCATATAATGTTAAAAATAGCATTAATGGCTAGTATCTGCCACCAAAACTCCACTGTGGAATGATGTCATTACTGAATAACTTCAACCCTTATAATCAAGTATAACTGTGTTCCATTATATATTGGCTGACCAAAAAAATGATATGTTGATTTTATTGCAATGAATGTTGAAATGACCAAACAAGTTTTTTTTATTAAAAAGGATTTCAAAGGCAAAATTGCAAGATGTATTTTACTTTGTGGAATTTTGATATGATCATTTTCTTATGCCAATCTGATCCAGTAGAGACTTGTCTTAAAGCCACTAGGGACCCTAAAAAACTAAAGCCGCTACAAGCTTAGAGCCTTAGACCTCCGAAAAGGGGTTATATGCTTATTGGGTTTCTCATCATTGGAATTTATTTAGGCCATGGCAATAGCTTCCGCATGTTGAATATCTTCTGGGAAGAGTAAGGTTATTCTATTCTGAAGCAATGTCTTTCAGATGTAGTAATTGAACTGATGGGTTTGGTGGCTTCTCTCCATTAGCACAGAAACTTCTATAAATGATGGTGTCAAACTCCAAGGACTTAAACGACCTGTTCGCTTGAGCCACTTTCAACTTCTTTTCAGCCATAGAACAGTGTTTTTCTCTCACAATCATTCAGCCATGGAACAGTGTTTCCAGCTGTTTTCAGCTCAAGCGAACAGGTCGAAAATGTGTTTGTTCAGGGTAAAAAGATTCCTTCTTTGCACAGACAGAAATATTTGGATTTTCTTAACATGATAGCATAAGGCTCGTAATTTTGCATACTGTTACTAAGTTGGGTTTTGTCCTCAGACCTTTTTTATCCAAAAAAAAAAGATTTGCTCACAGAGAAATGATTAGATGATAATTTTCCAAGCGTTTTTTTCTAATTGTAGGATGTCTTCCTTGTATATTCTCCAGGTTTTTGCTGATATGGAAGAACTAGGCGTTAGACCTGAAGGTTCAATTATTAGAATGCTAGGTGATGTATTTCTGAAGCTAGAGATGATGGACAAATATGAGAAGTTAAAGAAGAAATACCCACCGCCAAAATGGGAATATCGATACATCAAAGGCAAGCGCATCAGGATGAGGGTTTATCCTGATACTAAAACCGAAGATGCAACAAAAGGAGACCCCGACACGGATGGACCGGAAGAGGCAGAAAGTGCACACCTTGATAATGAATTGGAAGAAGCAGCAAGTTTAGGCCTCGACAGGAATGTATTGGATGATGCAGCCTCTGGAGACCTTGAATATGTGTAGATCAGATCTCCCATTTGGTATTTTTGCGCAAGAGCAAAATGAACTGGTAAGAATGTACTCAGTCTGATTTGATTTGTCATCCTAGAACCTGTGTTGTCATACTTTCAAAGCATGAGCATCAATATCTTCTTATCTATTTGGATTGACTAGATGAAACACATTTCTAGTTTGCTGTCAACAGTGCTTTCATTTCATCATGGTGATTTTACAATGATAATACGAGATTGTTCTTCAGAGTGTGGTTACTAGATTGTTACTTGAATTGTCAGATTTGCTTGCATAAGACTCGTGCTTTATTTAAATGCTTCTAATCGAATTCAAAATGCAGCTATGGTATTAAGTACAAATCAATATTGTTTTTCTATGCTTATGATGATGTGTCCATATTTCTGTTTTCCTCAGTGGTGTTGCTCCTTGAGAATTTGGTGATAGCCAGTTTGCTACTCCTACCGTATATGGAAATCGAAAAGCAACTCTTGTGTTCAATGGACGTCCAGCAGTTTGTCGTCAGATAGTCATCAAACAATCCGGTAATCGTATTCCAGTGCTAGGTGTATCTAACTGCTTCGTGAAGAACTTGTGGCCGATTATTGAAGAAGGTAAACTAGTCATCAAACCGGGCAGTAACCATTTATGTAATCTTTGCCATGGTAAAACATGTGAATTCTGTACGTTTCTGTGTTGCAAACAGTCATATGAGATCCAATCCCGTAGACAACTACTCTAGGAAGCAGCTTTGACCACATTTGTATCATCGTGTCTTGTTTTGAATGTATTGATTGTACTGGCTATCCGGTGCTGGCAGATCGGTGTAGCTGAAATCCTTGATCATGCATACGGCCCATTGACCCTACTGTTCAGCATGGGAAGCTAGTTTGGCACCTTTTGAAGTGTCAGATTTGCCCTAGCTAAGACTGAGTCCAACAGCTATGGTATTTTTTTTATCCACTGTTTCAACCGTTTTTTTTGAACTGTTGTTTTGTACTTTACACATCTATTTATAGCTGGACTAAGACCATTTTCAGTGGGGTGGGAAAAGGGAATGGATATAACACTGTTCGATACTATTTGGCATTGTAGCGTTTCTGTAGACAGAAAGATAAATAGTTGAAATAGTGATAAAAAAGATGAATAGAAAAAAGTAGTTGAAATAGTGATAGAAAAGATGGAGCGTTCCGCTGGGATAGCCTAAGAAAGAATATACGCCCAATGCTTTGCTATCTCTAGACGCGAGCTTGCCCCAACAGTAGCTAGTGGGGTGGTACGGCGCACGAGAGGCGGAACGGTAAAAAAATTATCGGCGACCGCGCGGATGCCGAGGGAAAGCACAGAGCGGCCAGGATTTTTGGATAGCAACAACAGTCGGCGTGAGCAAATCCGTTTCTCTTGTCCTCTGTGCGACTGTGCTTAGCCGCAATTTCGCTTTTTGCAGTAAAGGATTAAACAAACGCGACTTTGCAGAACAGTTTGCTGCCACCTCTGGCTCGGGTTCCGAGGCCAATCAATCGGCCCTGTTTAGATCCAAAAAGTTTATTCTAAATTCTACTATGGAAAAAAAATTCTTCATCATATCAAAATGCCGGCACATGATGGAGTACTAAATGTAGATGAAATAAAAAAATAATTGCACAGTTTAGATGTATTTTGCGAGACGAATCTTTTGAGCCTAGTTAGGCCATAGTAGGATAATATTTACCACAAACAAACGAAAAGTGCTACAGTGCTTTTCAGTTTAGAACGGTGCCAGTTTTCAGAATCTAAACACACCCTGTACTTTAATTCGAGCAAAAATGCAGAGCTGCTGCCACTGACAGTGCGTTTTCTTTAATCATTTCGTTGGTGATTCATGTGCCACAGGCTCTGTGATCTTTACCTCGGGTGTGTTTAGATGGTTGAAAAAAACACTGTTCCGAACTAAAAATCACTGTAGAATAACTGTAGCACTTTTCGTTTGTTTGTGGTAAATATTGTCCTACTATGGTCTAGCTAGGCTCAAAAGATTCGTCTCGCAAAGTACATCTAAACTGTGCAATTATTTTTTTATTTCATCTACATTTAGTATTCCATGCATGTGCCGGCATTTTGATGTGACGGGAAATCTTCTTTTTGCATAGTGAATTTTAAAAAAAAATTGGGGTACTAAACAGGACCCTCAAATGATTTGGAGTTGTAGCATCAGGCGAGCGAGGCGCAGGGTACGTAAATCCGGGTGCTGTCAACACTGATGATTAGGCTAACATACGCACCGAACGAACCTTGTCACTTGCGTTTGCTGTACAGATGAGAGTATTTAGCAATGTTTGCGAGGGCATCTCAAGAACATAAAAACCATCAGGATATTGTTCAATAATTCGGTTCCTTGCCAACCTGGTTACTGACTACTAAGAGTGTTGAGTCGGCTCTAAGTTACTAGGCCCAATCGTTTACATGTGTAAAGGTTCCAGATATCACCATATCTTTACCCTAAACAAGCTAAGCATGCTGTGAGATCTGGCTGAATCATTCGGATCAGCATTGGTGGGGTTCGACTGGTACTACACCCTCTCAAGGAAGCTGAAGATAGATAGAACAACGGTGCAGTGCAGATTTCTTCCCAAAAATACAAAAGGAAAGTGCAGACGCACGCAGCCCATTCCACGCGCGCCGTGCCTTCGGCCTTTGTGACGGTGCACTGCACCAACCACAGCATGTGTTTCCCGGGGTTTACCTGGTGACGGGACGAAGACGAACTGAGCTTGTTTAGGACTTTAGCTTACTCTTAGAACAGCTGCAGCGCCTACAACAAACAAAGGCACCAAACCAGAACAGCACAAGGACCCAAGCACGCACGCATTCTTTCATGGGGCTCTCGTGTCTCGCCCCCGTGCTCACTTGCTTGTTGCTTGCCATGTTTGCTAGGCAGACGTGCGCTCCAATTTCCACTGGAAAAAGTTTTGGCACCTTTATCTGCACTGCACCCTTCTCCCATCTTCTCCTTTGTCCTCGCCTGCCGCTATCAGGTTCAGCCCACAATTGGTCTCAAGTCTCAACAGTCAGGCTCCTCCAGGATAAGAGAGGAGTACTGCTGTAGCCTGTAGTGCTGCCATACTGCATCTTGGCTCCTCTGGCAATCCAGTCCAGGTATGTTGCTCATGTCCTAGCCTTTCATTCGTGGTGGTGCGTTGGATGTCTAGTTTTCTTTGGTGATCTCATTGCTCGTGCTGTACATATGTCTTCCTAGTTGGAGTGGGTGTGTGCGTCGCAATCATCTGCGGTGCTTCCGCTTGGATTCATATGCGTTTAGGTGAGCAGGTAATGTCTAATCTAGGAGCGGCGAAATATAGGTCGATAATAACCTCTTACCTCCCAACGTGGACTTTCCGGTGGAAAATCAGGGTTAGCCTACACGGTAAACACTAAACAGTCAATCACTCTTTGTTCGGTGAATAGTCAGACTACACGATCTACTAAACGAGCTAATTTGTTTAAAAAAAATAAACGTGATGCACAATCATGTAGACAAACAATGATAAAAATTATACTAAATCGTTTATAAACATACAACGTGATTTAGTTTCGGATAACACAAGTTAAGCTCTATTTGGTATGGCTCCATATTTCAACTCCAAATTAGAGGTAGCTGAAATTAAATTGATTTAAACTATTTATGTAATTTAGACACAAACAAAAAGATTCATCTAAATGCCTTGAAGCTCCGGCTCTTCAAAATTCTAGAGCTAGCGACGACAAGCTTCTATCCACTCCTAGATTGAGCTGGATCCATACTCATACACAGTACCCGCACTGCATGCACATTTAGCGTCAACGATACCCAAAAAATCGGCTGCAGCGGGACGCGCAGAAGGCGACTTCATCTTGCCGTTCGCCTCTTCCCACACCAAATCTGGCGTCCTTCCCGTGCCGACGCCATCCTCCCCTCTCTCCTCCACGTCGGATGAAGCAGCGGCTACACCAACGGCCACCGGGCGGAGCAGAGAAGTCGCGCCCGGACAGAGGAGGAGGGAGGGGAGAGGAGAGGGCATAGCAACGATGAGGAGGAGGCAGCGGACCGGTGACGGCGCCCAGATCCGCTCCCCTTGACCGGCGACGTCGCCCAGATCCCTTGGGCGGAAGCGGAGCACGTCCGGCGGCGCGCTAGGGAGGAGGGGCCGGCGACGTCGGGCGCGCGGTGGAGCCGGGGCCGGCGACGTCGAGGCGCGTCCTCCATGGATCCACCCTCCATGGACGACGAGCTCATGGAAGGACGGCGAGCGAGGAGGCTTCTGCCAGCGGGGAGCCGAGCGCGGGGAGACAAGAGGCGGGTGCGGGGAGGCCGGGGCAGACGCTGAAGGACGGGGAAGCGGCTACTGCCTCTGGCGGCGGGCGGAGAAGAAGTGGAGCTGACCCGGGCGGAAGAGAAGGCGGCGACCGGATAAAGGAGGGAGAAGGTGGGAGATGGGTTGAAAATAATAAAATAACGTGGTAGTTGGTATAGAGTGGGTAATATAGAGTCACACGAGCGTAGAAGATTGATGACTGTATTTCGAATTTGTGATGACTGGACGGAATATTTTGTTTTAGAGTGAAGGCATAGAGTCCTATGAGTGTGGACAGCCTTAGGCGTAGACGATAGAATCTATAATTCGTTGTATTCCTCTTTTTTAAAAAAGAAAGAAAGTTGCCAAGTAGCATTCCTTGAAGGCTTCAGATACTCGAGCTGATCACCTTCACAGCTACAGCTAGTCTCTTGATGAAGTGGTGATCTCCTTGTGCACGCTTGACAGCTTCACCTGCAAATCCAACGTCCCTTTCAGCCAGCTTAAACGCCAAGATTGGAGTTGGAGAAGGCAATATGCACTGTGCGGAGTAACTGCATACGGGTCCCGATCTCGCGTCGACCACCTGTGGGTGGCACGTCATGGGAAGCGGCTTCAACCGGCAGCTCTCATCCGCCTCCATCCATTGATTCCCCACCCGTTTGCCAGTGTTCTCCCAATTCCATTCTCCACTTTTACCCTTCGTTTGCCTGTAACTCTTGCAAAAGGTACTAAAAAACACAATGGGGTTGGTGGGTATGATTAATGATCAAGCTAAGGAAATGGAAACTCAACAATCAACATTGATAAAGGACCAGGGAGCTTCACCGATGAGAGTCTTCCTGGGAGAGGAAGGACTTTTTACGGTGTCCAAGCTAGCGGCGCTAGTAGGCTTCAAAACGCGAGTAGTACTAGTAATTGAGTGCTGGGCGTGATCAATCAAGCCCCCCCCCCCCCCCCCCCTAAAGATTGCCGCCTGATTGCTTCAAAAGCGGATGATATCCAGCCTCATCATTCTTGCTAGCGGTGGTGGTAGGCAGCGAGCAGTTGAGGATCTCATCACACAGCAAGACCCAGTTTGTACTACCAGCACGACGGGTGTTGTGCCTGCTCATCCATCCAGTATGGGGTGTGTTTAGATGCCTGAAAATTGGCACTGTTCTGAACTGAAAAGTACTGTAGCACTTTTCGTTTGTTTGTGGTAAATATTGTTCTACCATGGCATAACTAGGCTCAAAATATTCGTCTCGCAAAATACATCTAAACTGTGCAATTATTTTTTTATTTCATCTACATTTAGTACTTTATGCATGTGCCGACATTTTGATGTGACGTGTAATCTTTTTTTGCATAGGGTGTGTTTAGATGGTTGAAAAAAACACTGTTCCGAACTGAAAAGCACTGTAGAATTATTGTAGCACTTTTCGTTTGTTTGTGGTAAATATTGTTCTACTATGGCCTAACTAGACTCAAAAGATTCGTCTCGCAAAGTACATCTAAACTGTGCAATTATTTTTTTATTTCATCTACATTTAGTATTCCATGCATGTGCCGGCATTTTGATGTGACGAAGAATCTTCTTTTTGCATAGTGAATTTTGGGCCATAGTAAAATTTGGGAAAAGTACAGTACAGGTCCTGTGCGCCTCGCCGCCTCGCCATCTGCGTGTACCGCGCCCGCTGCACGCACTGCTCGTCCGTCCTCGCTCCGCCGAACACCATCCCTGTCGCGTACTCACTGGCCTGCCAGCCTACGTGCAGTGATGCAGAGGACGGAGGAGCTTTTTCCCCAGCAACCGCAACTGTGCCGCTCGCTCACTGACCACTCCTCATGGCCGGGGACAGCCCAGGGTTGACACCCGAGCGAGGGTTTGCCATTGCCACCGGAACTCGACATCCCCATGTGGGCGCCTCATCAACCCGGTACTGCCCTCCCTGCCCGCCCGGCGCGATGGCACAACACAACCCCCTGGACCTGGAGCCGATCTCGCAGGAACCAGCCGTGCCGTTCCCGAGCCCTGGAGGCTGGAGCACTCGGCACTCGCGTCGCGGCACCCCGCATTTACGCCGCCACGGGCGGCGTACACCAACCAACCAGCGGCCCAGCGCCCGCCCAACGTTCGGCTGCCCCTGCCCGCGCGCCTCTGCTTCTGGTTTGTTCCGCCGCGTCCGCTGCTCCCGTGCCTTTCTTGGCCGGGTGCTCCAATGATTTTCGAATTTGAATCGCGCACCGGGACCGGGTCGGTCGACTCGACCGAGCCCCGCGTCGCGTCGGCTCTCGGGTCATGGGAGCCGGTGCCGCTCGCCTCGCGGTCGCAGCCTTGCCTCCATTTATTATTTTAGGGCGTGTTGCTTAGAGAAACGTTTAAAAAGAGAAAAATGTTAAACACCATTAAAAAACTAATTTTTACCGTGCAATGCATATTATTACGCAAACAAATTCCCCGTCCGTTTCCCACGATAAAAGCTAGCCTCTCCTGCCTGTCTGCGTGCGCCAACTCCAAGCCGCTTGCCGCAGCTTCCGCCTTTCCATGACCACAGCGTTTCCCTCGCCCTCGTAGGACGACGCGCCGCCCGCCTGACGCCCGTCGCCGGCGAGGAAACCCATCCCCAAGCACCATCGCCGAGCTCGCGGAGGACGACCATGCCGAGATCCAGGTGCGTGCCGAGCAGCCGAGGCCAGAGCCGCTGTGCCTACCTCAGTCGGTGGCGGCGGCGTTGCGGATGTTTCTGACTGACGCACACGCATGGGTTTCGTTTTCAGGGGCGCCGAGCCGCCGCAGCGGGCGTCGCCGCGCGCGCCGCTGCACCTCAAGACGACGGCCTGCTCCGACGCGAATGGCGCGCACCACCGCCCCCCCGTCGACCGGGCCAGCCCCAAGCTCGGGGACCGCCACTCGCCGCGGAGCCCACTGCCTGAGGTGCGTTTTCACTTCTTCTTGCCCTCTTTTCTTTTGCGACGAGACGGGAATGTCTTTGTCTACTGCGGCGGTGTGACTCACTGTATGCCTCGCCGGCCGCCGGTGGGAATAATGGGTGTCGCAGAAGAAGCGCGCGGCGGGGACGCGGGTGGCGGAGCTGGAGGCGAAGCTGGGCAAGGTGCAGGACGAGCTGAAGAAGCTGCGGGAGCAGCTGGCGTCCGCCGAGGCCGCCAAGAAGGACGCGCAGGTCGCGCTCGAGGAGGCCAAGAAGCGCGTCGGCACCAAGGGGAGCCCGGCCTCCTCCGCCACCACCACCTCTGCTCTGAGCCTCACCACCCCACCGTCGGTCAAAACCGCGAAGAAAACCGAGGAGGCGCCTCCGTCTCCTCAGCCGGCGGCCGAGGAGGAGGACAGCAGCATGAACTCGCCGGCGACCGACGTGTTCGAGGTCGTCCGGGCCAAGTCGGGGGACAAGGAGAACCAGAGCGCGGCCAACGGCGCTGAGGACTGCGAGGTGGTGAGCTGCGGCGAGAAGCAGGCGGACAAGGAGGTGGAGGAGGAGACCAAGAAGATGATCGAGGAGGAGAGCAAGAACGCGGGTGTGGAAGCGGAAACTGACGGCGCCGCGAAGGAGGAGAGCCCGGAGGTGGCGGAGCTGAAGGCCAAGCTGGCGGAGAAGGACGTGGAGATAGCCGCCCTCGCGGCGGAGAACGCCGAGCTCAAGAAGCTGGCCGGTGAGGCCGCGGAGGCGGCGAAGAAGGCGGAGGAGGACGCGGCGGCGAAGGCGTCGCTGGCCGAGCACGAGCTGAAGGAGGGCGCGGCGCGGGAGACGCGGCTAGGGGAGCAGCTTGCGGCGGCGGAGGCCGCGCGGGAGGCGGTGGAGGGCGAGATGCGGCGCCTGCGCGTGCAGACCGAGCAGTGGCGCAAGGCGGCCGAGGCGGCGGCCGCCGTGCTCGGCGGGGACAACCACCTCACCGGGCTGGCCGGCAACGGCAACGGGTGGGGATCCCCCGCCACGATGCCCGACGATGGCGACGACGAGGGGTTCGGTGGCAAGCGGAAGGGCGCCGCCGGCATCCGGATGCTCGGCGACCTGTGGAAGAAGAAGGGGAACAAATGAAGGCCCGCCGCGGATCACGAATCCGGCAATGGTGAGCTCGCTCGGCCCGCCAGCTTCAACTCCATGCCTTCCTTCCTTGCGCTAGCTTTAGCACCATCATTTTACCGCGTTTTGGCTCAGATTCTACGCTTATGTTTGTACGATGATGCTGGATCATGAGATTTTGAACTATAATGTCTGTAACGCCTGATGCTGCTGCCTGCTACCAAAGGGAGAAGCGACCAAGATGGTTTGGTGTTTTCCTGCACTGCGCTGCTGTGCTATCTGGAGGAGTAATGCTTTGAGTGATCTTTTTTGTGATTTTCATGGTGGAATTGAGGGATGATTGATTGCAGCTTCTGAAAATACCTCGTGTCCCTCGAACCAATTCTGGGATATCATTGCTACGCGCAAAATCTTCAGTAGCCTTTAGAAAATCTCGCTGGAATCAACGTAAAGCCTCATCATAATACAGGCTGATTGCATGGTGGTTGTTCGTGATACTACGAGTATATATGATTACTTGTGTTTGGAAGATTGCGCGGAGATTTGAGATTTGGGCAGCAATGCAATCGCATGTTGGTGATATCCATAGGACCACCTGATCATTTAACGCAGAGAATATCTAGCTAAGCAGTACCGCCACCGTTTCCCTCGGCAACCGCCAAGCCACATGCGTCGAGGGCCCGTCTCAGAATCTCAGCTCCAGCTGCTTCTCCTTGTGTCGCCATGGACACCCTCGTTATCACGATGGAAGTTGCTGGAGGAAGACGAGCAGTCGGACCGAGGAGGTCGTGAAGATGGTTCACGGGCAGTAACTTCGGCGGCCGACGGAGCCACCAACAACTGCTCCACTGACGCTCTGGAACCACGCCGGGCCCGTTTTCGGGTGGGCCGGATGGCCATCGTGGACTGGGCCCTATTCTTGTCAGCATATTATGCGATGGTTCCTTTCTGCCCGGATGCGACAATTTTTCCCCCCTTCTGTACCGCTGTTCCACTAACCTGAAATCGTAAATCCAGTACTCAACCACGAATGGTAAATTAATAAAACTATATCAATAGTTTTGATCTCTCTTTTTTTTGTCACCTATTAACATAGTATAGTTTTGATCTCTCTTTTTTTTTCACCGATTAACATAGTAACGCTGATATCATGATAGAGAAGGTGATGGATTTTTGTAATAGATTGTGGAGATCTTTATCTCAATTTTTTTTATGATTTCTATATTTTCATAGCTGCTCCATAAAATTTCTAAGGGTGTGTTTAGAACCCTGAAATTGGTACTGTTCCGAACTGAAAAGCACTGTAGCACGTTTCGTTTGTTTGTGGTAAATATTGTCCTATCATGGCCTAACTAGGCTCAAAAGATTCGTCTCGCAAAGTATATCTAAACTGTGCAATTATTTTTTTATTTCATCTACATTTAGTACTCCATGCATATGCCGACATTTTGATGTGATGGGAAATTTTCTTTTTGCATAGTGGAATTTGGGAGAATTTTTTGGGTTCTAAACACACCCTAAAGCGGAAGTTGGAAGCACTGGCTTATCATGAAGGGACGCAGCATTTCTCATCGTCATGGCGTTGGCACTTCTCTGCATACCAAGAAAGCCTTGGTGAAACTCGGTAGGTTTTGCAGATCTCCGTGGGATGAAACCGAGTTCATGACATGACTGTGGGCCTGTGGCTGGCTGCACGGTTGTTGCTCATGGTATTATTGTTTCTTACGAGAGGATTTTTCGGGGATGCAGCCAGAGATTTTGAGCAGCACCCGGAGGACTCTAGGCTAGCCGCTTCATGCATTCCATTTTGAAAGCCACCAGTAGCAAGAGTCCAAGAGCCGGGGAAAGGTCGTCTACCGGACCACCTGGTGACTGCAAAAATGGCCGGCTAAAAACGTGGAGTCTAAGAAGAAAGCGACCAAAAGCGCACCCTTTTTAGCCGTGTATTTTCGACAGCTCTAGACTGCAAAATGCACTAATGCAGAAGCACTGAAGCAAGTTGCTCATCACAGAAGGCTTTGATAATTTGCTGTACTGTACTATCATCAATTCATCGATCAGCTAATGCTTACTAATCAATAATCAGGACCAATATCCAAAATAAGATCGCGCACACCGCGGCTCGCGAGTAACAGGCATGCCGTACACCTAGCAACAGCGTTGCATGCCTTTCCCGGTCGGGCCGCTGCCATGCCTACGCCTTTTGGCAGCTGCCCTGCTGCATGCATCTGCATCCTCCGCGCGCACAGCGGCCTCTGCTCTCGGGCTCACAAGAACAGGACGAGCGGGTCCGGGGAAGAAAAAAGCGACGGCAAAGTGAAAACGGACAGCAGGGGGGCGTGCATTGCAGATTTTCAGTGCAATGCAAAGCGATGGGGGCAGAGCACTGCACGGCCGGCAGCCTACTTTTTGGGCATTTTGGCCGTCCGTCCCCGTGGCGCTGGCGTGCGTGGTGCGGTGGCGCGGGGCAGAGCGGCATGTCGATAGCTGTTGGCGCCCTGTTGCAGGCGGGCGCGCGGTAGACCTGCAGCAGCCTCGTGGCCCGCCCGCGCGGTGCTCCTCTCCCCCGGCGCCGCACGCGTCGCGCATGGTCCTCTCCTCTCCTCTCCTACCGCACCATGGCCATGAGCTCGACGTGTCTGGAGTCTGGACCCTCCCGCCCCGCGCTGTTGCCATTGATGAGGACAGCCTGCTCCGTCGCAGGCCTGTCGTCGTATCTCGTGTTCTCGTGCGTTGGCCTTCCGAGCTCAGCTCAGGGCCTCAGCCCTCAGCCCAGCAATGCCAGGCAGGTCTTGCTGCTGCGGGGGCCGCGGCCGCGCCATGCATGGGACGCGTCGCGTTGATACGATGGTGCTCGCCCGGCCGGGACCGACGTGGCGCCTCTGAGACCGGCGGTGCCCACGAATGCATCATCCCGCTTGTTGCTTCATTTCACCGGTGGTGGTGGACGCCGGAGGTAGCTGGCCTGGCCGCGTCGCGCCCATTGTGGTTGCGCTGCGCTTTATTGCCGCGCCGCGCATGTGTCTGTGTCCCTCCCTCCATGAAACTGAGCGCCCGGTGCCCACCCCGGCACCCCGTGCATGTGGTGTGCCCCCGACCTGAGATCGATCGGTCATCCATGACCATGAGCTAGCGATCGATAGCGCGTACGTTCTTTAATCACCCCCGGTCCCCCGCACGTGTCTGTACGAACTCCAAGATTGCGGCTTCTCAGTTCTGAGCACGACGACAGATCGATCGATGACAGCGCGCCCCAAGTCTTCCGGCGTTGCTCGTGGATTAATGCAGTTTGCAGTAGCAGAGGGTGCGTAGTGACGACTACCATCAAGCACGCATACAGGAACATCTGATGCAATGGACCCGAAGCACACACAGGTGCGGTGCGGTGCGGTTGATCGATCGGAAAACGTGCCCCACGGCGCATTTCCGGGGCAGGTACGCATGTACTACAACATATGCACGGTCGCGGCTGTGCATTTCAGGCGAAACAGTGAATGACAATGGGTATTAATGCCGCCTTGTCAGCCGTGGCAGAGAAGAGAGAACAGTAGGACTGTAGGAGCAAGAGCACAGCCGCACAAGCTGGAGTAGTACAGAACTACAGATCATGCATGCACTTGGACATCAAGTCGTAGGACGCGCGCGAGCCAAGCGACCGAGATCGGGGACGCGTCCTCTCTGACCTGTCTGATGAGAGTTCATTGCTCCAACTGTTGCTCCCTGCTACGGGGGCGTTGACAGCGTTTAGATTAGGCTATCCGTACTCGTTCTGCTCTATTTTAAAGAATATTTCGTTTCAGTCAGCAATATTTTTTATTCTATACTATAATCTTCCACAGTCAGCTTTACCCTGTATCTTCACCTTATACCAACTACAACATTTTTTATCAATATATCAAACCACCCATCGCGGACCCCACCATCCACCTACTTTCCCCTTCTCCTTCCTCGCAGCTGCCGCCCGTCCCCCTCCCCCGCAGTCCCACTTGCCCAGCCTCCCGGCTCCACCTCCTTCTCCCGGCCGGCCTCGCTATGGCCGCCGCCTCCGCTAGTCCGAGCCGCCTTGGTTGGCGTCGCCGCCGCCTCCGCCAATCCCGCGGCCTCCCGCTCTCCCCGCCTCCCTCGCCCGCGCCGCTCTCCCAGAGGCCGCCTCCTCCCCGCCATGGCGAGCCCGCCTCTTCCCCACGCCGGCCACCTCCCTCGCCGCTGTGGCGCTCTCCTCCATGCGCCCGCTCTGCCGCCGACCCCGTCTGCCGCCGGATCCGAACCAGCGGGCCTCCCCTTCCTCGCGCGGATCCAGCCGCCGGACCTCGCCGTGCCTCCCTCCCGCCATGGCCGCCCCGCTGCCTCCCAGGTGCCCGAGGCCGCGGCCCCGCCTCCACCTCTGCTCTGCCTCCGCCCGGCGCGCTTCTCCCTCCCCGCCAGCGTGCCTCTCCTCGCTTGCCGGCCCTGGCAGAGAGCGTGCTTTGGTGCATGAGGTGGAGGGGAGGAGGGGAGGAAGCCGCCATGGCCAGCGCGCAGAGGCAGCGGCTTGGTCCCTGGCGGCAGATCCATGGCGCCACCTTCCCTGGCCGGCGGGCTTCATGACCGGCGCGGCTTCCTCCCCTCCTCGCCTCCGCCTCGTGCTCCAAGCCCGGCGGCCGTCTGCTCCTCCCGTCCGGATCCGGCACCACGCGGCGAGCGCGAGCATCTGGTAGTTGTCCACGATGGAGGAGAGAGAGGGGATAGGGTGAGCTCCGTACGACGCTCGGAATGGGGTGAGAGAAGGTCGACTCCATCGTAGGGAGAGTTGTACAGTCTCCCGCTGCACCCGTTCAGTTAACTGTAAAATGGGTGCATCCACTTTAGGGGCAATGACTGCGGATAGCCTTAGTGGTACCAGAATCACCCTATATCGACACTAGGCTTAGTAGAAAGGACCAACCACCAGTCCCGTCGGCCGGGCGCGTGCGAATGCCTCTACCGCCGGTCCGGGCAAGCGCGTCGGCCGCCCCAGCCACCACGAAGGCACGTAGGCGTACGCACTGGACGCTGCCACCGCCTCAGGGAGCGAGCGGGCGCAACGCGCCGGTTGCCGCTGCCGCCACGAAGGCCGGCTGCCGCACGCTGCTGCGAGAGCCGCGACACCGGGACCGGCCGCATCGTGACCGCGCACGAGCAGGTGCCGCCTCCGTCGCCGTTGGCCGGCCGCCGAGAACATCGCCGCCCCTCCATCTCCTGCGGCGGTGTGGCAAGCGAAGGGAAGAGCGGGCTACAGCTGCTGACTGATGGAGCATAGCCTCTCTTTGGGCTTTGGTGGGGAGCAGGTGGGGGCTGGTGGGGGCCGGTGGGAAGGGGAGGCGCCAATTTGTTGTGCTCGGGAGTGAGGACGAAGGCTCTGGAACCACAGCCGCTGTGCCAGCGTTTGGACGGCCCGATCGACATCCGATGGATGATAAAAAAAGGCGACGTGGCTCAACGTGGAACCAGAGCGGATGGCGCATGTTTCGCTATTAAGAGATTTCTCTCTTTTTCCCTATTTTTAGCACAGCATTAGTCTTTCAAGCCACAACAAATAATTTTTTTGGCTATGAATTTTATCTTGTCACAGATAAAAAAAATATTATGTCTATGATGCCGTAGACGATGCAAAGGACCGCAGCGTGTACTCGACTCGCTGACAAAGAAAACGCAACTGGCAATGGTTATCACGTGGGCCGTGTACCGATGGCACGCCCGTATAAAAAGGCCACGAAAGCAGCTGTAGGCCACAAGTTATAGCCCGTCACTGTAAAGTTGGGCCAGCAAATCCGAGCCTTATGGAGGCCCTCATCATAGGCAACAGTCTCCATGCCTCTAGAACCTTCTGCCTCCTTCCACTCGTGCCCGCAAAACCCTTCATTAGCCGGCGGAACACACCCCCGCCCCCACCATTTTTGCGCACAAGGAGTCAGCAACAACCCAGAGGCCGCGAGAAGAACCGGGAGAGGTCCGGAGATGTCGGCGGAGGAGCTGCGGCTGGAGCTGGACGAGCTGCGGCACCTGGAGGGCCTCGCCAAGCGCCCCCGGGTCCAGACCCTCCTCGCCAACGAGATCCGCAACGTCGAAGCCAAGGTTGCGCCTATTCTTCTTCTCTCCCCCTTGGTCTCCCCGCCTATCCCCCGATGCGGCGCCTGGGTGGATTCCGAGTCGTTTCTTTCGATCCTTAATTTGCGATGCCTGACTTTGATTGCGATGCCAGCTGGCCAAGGCAGCAGAAACTGCACCGGCACCGGCGCCGCAGGCGGTGGCTTCCGTGCCTGCGGCGGTTGCGCGTCCTGGCTTGAGCTACGTCTCGTTGGGGTCGTTCAGCTGGGATCAGGACACCGAGAAGATCAGGGTACGTTGTTAGTTCTGTATGAGCAGACATCTGTCTGTTTTCCCGTCAGTTGGTTTGTATAGTATTGCATTTTTTTTTTCCACACGCAATCGTGTAGTCTCCCAGGGCATTACGGATTAGGTTCTGTAAATTATCTAATCTCCCACTATGTCTGACTAGCAACGTTTTCATTTCGAACCTAGAAGAGGAATCGTGCATTTGGATGTAGCTATTGGTGTTAGACACGGACTAGATATTAATATGGCATATTCATCTTATATGGTAGCAGAAGATTCCTTGCATTCTCAACATCAGGGTTATCATGAAGCTACAACCTCAATATTGCTTGATGCATCTGATAATTATGATGAAATGATAATTTCCAAGCCTATTTTAGCAACATTTTCAGCTCAGAGTGATTCACAATGTGTGTGACAATGTTACTACTTGCTACATTAGTTAATTTGCCTAGCCACAGGTGTCACGTGTATGCATTTTGATAGTACCTTTTGCTCTTGACTGTACCCATCTCCAGATTTATGTTTTCCTTGAGGGGGTCGAGCAAGAGAAGGTTGAGACTACTTTCAAGCCAACATCGGTGGATGTAAAGTTTCATGATGTTAACGGCAAGAATTATCGGTGTGCCATACCAAAGCTGAACAAGGAAATTGTTCCTGAGAAATGTAAGGTTGTGGTGAAGCCCACAAAAGTTGTTGTTACCCTTTGCAAAGCTTCTAAAGGCAACTGGTTAGACCTCTACTTTAAAGAAGACAAGGTACTTACTGTGCTGAGCTAATTTAATTCTTTGTGATATTCAAAGTTCAAATAGTTCTAACCTGTCTGATATTGGATTACCCTGTATGACTGAAAATTGGTCTGTAGTACACTTTTTAGTGGTTTTTTATTTTTTCTGTTGGACACTAAATTTTCGTCATTAGGCATTAGTAGCTAGAGGGAAGCACATGGACGTACAATCCAGTCCATTCAGTCACTTATGGTTGCTTCCGCTCCTGAATGAATTTTCTGCTCCTATTGAGACAATTAAAAAAAAAAACACTTTACTGACCTCTTGATTTTTTGTCAGTGGGTGTGTTATCAAGAGCTCACTGCACTGATTTATCATATGGAATTAATGAACTTTTGTGTGTGAGTGAGTTCAGTGTTATCCTGATTGCTAGGAACTGCCTGTCAAGATCCATCTCCTGTCATTGTTGGATCATTGTTCTATCTCCTTTTATTTCAGTCTTCTATTTGTTCCGGTAGTTTGTGGGGTGCCTATCTGGTGTAAATGGCACAGATGCTGGAAACGGTAAAAATTCATTAGAAAAACGTATCAAAATGTGTTGAAGCTATTAAAAATTGATTGGAAAAAACCCTGATACCATATTACTATTGAAAATGTGGCTTTTGTTCACTTTTCTGTTCCAATTTATGGAAGTAGTAACGACCATCTGAGCAAATCTTAAAGCATAGACAAGTTTAGTTTGTCGTTAGCACCTATCTTTGCTGATTGGCACCCTAGGCTGGTTACCAGACACTGATTATTACTGCTTTCCTTGACAGTTCAAGCCAAGCATGGACAAGGAGAAGGATCCTATGTCTGGAATTATGGACTTGATGAAGGTAAATGTTTCCCCCAGTCTTCATAGTTTAATGAGAAGATTCTGTGATCATTCTGTAACTTATGCATTCTCGTTTGCAGAACATGTATGAAGAAGGCGATGAGGATATGAAGCGCACGATAGCTAAAGCTTGGTCTGATGCCAGGTCTGGGAAAACGACAGACTCATTGAGCGGATTACGTTGAGCTGGCATAATCGGTTGATGGACTTATGTCTGCTGCGCTGGCGCTGCACCTGCAGTGCTTTTGATGTTCAAAAGCATTTACAGCCCATTGTAGGTGCTAGTGCAGGACTACTATAGTAGTATCTCTGAAGTTGAATATGCCAGGACTATTTAAAACTTCTTTTGAATGGATGAAGAGTTATGTGAAGTTCTAAGAAGTTCTATGGTTGTGTTATAACTGCATTTCTGTTTGCTGTGAACGCATGGCTTGCAATACAGCATTAACGAGATGCCTTTTTGTTTGCTGTGAAGTGTGAGCGCATGGTTTGCCATACAGCATCAACGAGTTGTCAACTTGGCGCCAGATGCCCTATTTGTGAATGAATAATGACGCTGCTGAAAATATGATTTCGCTTGTCATGCACTGTCTCATCTGATTACGGCCAGCAATTGGCATTCAGTGCTCTGCCCAGTGATTGCTGAAAGTATGATTCATGATTCATCCAGCGTTTTCCTAAAACCATGGTTTTGAAAAATCGTGCTTCCAAACAGTTTGTTAGCCAGCCTAGTTCACTGAATTGTCGCTTAGATTACAAGAGAGTTAAATTTATCTAGGTTGCATAGTGAAGATTCAGTTTCTAAACCCAGCTTAGCTTGCTCAAATGTGGTGTGTATGCTCGTGGACTTTTGGTGGCGGGTCAACCCGGACACAGGGCCTATGCCTCTTTTAAGCTATCCATTTTCCAACACCAATGAGCTGGATATTTGCATTCAACAATAACAAGAAACCTAGCCAGCGTACCTTTTCACAGGTTAACAAACGTTTATTTCGATATGCAACTAAACAATGAATCATTTTTTTAATGTAAGATCAATGTTCTGAAAATCTCAGCCTGCTTCAAAACACCGCCAGAAAGATCCCAGCGCAGCCACAGCCAGCACTTCACAGTTCAACCAATGATCACCATTTCGACACAATAGGGGCCCGCCAATATGGCAATATGTGAGCAAACTGATATGCTGGGGTAGGATATACAGCCCCACTCCAGCTCCATGGTTAAAATGCAGCATCAATCTGCAGGAGATCACACTCAGACAGATAAGGAAAACACAGCTTTCGTACAGCACACATTTGGGCTGGGCAGAGTTCGTGCAAACTTTACCTGATAATAAGATCATGCTTGCTCTGAACAAAGGACCTGGCTACCATAATCCTGGTTGAACTTTTCATAGCGATGTGCATGGAGATGTGCTGATGGCCTAGTGTTCCTTAGAGCAAGTTCAATATCTTCAGGTTTCAGAGGACCAACCTCAGGTAGTTCTGCACATCCAGAACACCAGAAAAAACACACAAATGAGACATGTTTGAATAATAGGTGGAACTCAAGAACCTATGTTTTAGTTTTTAAACTAATGTGGTGTGATTTTGTGAATTTCTAGGAAAATAAAAGGAATGTTCAGTAAAAATGACAAAAGAACCAAAACTAACCTTCCTCTGGCACCAATTCATCACTGGCTTCAAGAACTGACATGAGACGTCTTAGTGGTTGCATGGCAGCTTCTTTGCACACAAGACGAATATCTGAACCAGAGTAACCTTCAGTCTTTTCAACCAGTATGTCATATGGGACCTCTAGCTTTGAGGTGGTCGCTGGCAGAAGTTCCTCAAACATTGCTTGCCTTGCTTCAGCTTCAGGAAGTGGTACAAGAATCTGGTGAACAGAGACAGAAAAAGAGGTATGCATTTGTCAACACTCAACAGCTTTTAGATGAAAGTGTAAATGCACTACTAGACATACCCGCTTCTCAAGCCGGCGGAGCATAGCTGCATCCAATTCCCATGGTAGATTTGTAGCTGCAAGTACAAATACTAAGTCGTTTGTCTTTGTCAAACCATCCATCTGCAATAGACATTGGCATAGATATAAACATTTGATGGCACAATTTCAAGCCAAGACATCAATTAAGAAATCAGGCATTACAAATCTAGGCTAGTCTTATCTTACTATTACTAATTAGAGGTTAAAAAAATAAGCATGGATTACGTGGCACGCTAGAAAAAATTTAAATCCTAGAAAATCCCACAAAAATCATAAACATCTGGCCGTCTATCAAGCAGTCTCCAATAATACTAGCCATTGGATCTATTATTATCTTCTAAAAAATCACCCACCATGCCATTATGAAAACAATTAAAGTAAACCCCTAAATTTGTATATAAATTACCCACCATGCCATTATGAAAAAAAACCATAAAAATAAGTCCCTAAATTTGCATATAAAATTATAAATTACCACCATGCCATTATAAAAATGAAAGGTAAATTAAAGTAACACCTCAATTTGGACGTAAATTACCATTATAAAAAATGAATTAAAAGTATCCCCTAATTTACATATAAATTACTTATTATGTATATATACAGACATTCTATTAATGTATGAATATATGTAAGATATTGAGTAATAGCAATTTTGACTAATTGTGGATCTGAAATATATATAACTTTTTAATATTTATGTTTTATACTAGCCCGTGCAAAGCACGAGGTTGACGTACTAGTTAATTTATAATTGACATCTTCAAATAAGCAGAAACCTGAATAAGTAGTTCAGTCTTCAAGCGTCGACTAGCTTCATGCTCACTACGAGCTTCACCACGCTGGCTAATAATAGCATCTATTTCATCAAGAAATATTGTGGATGGTGCATGATGCCTAGCAAGCTCAAACAGAACTTTGACAAGCTTCTCTGAATCACCTGCACTTGCATAAAAGAAAGCATTAGATTCTCCCTCAACAAAGTGTGTTAACATGAAATAACTGCAGTACCACAACACACACACTTTCAAACGACAGCAGAAAGTTGAATTTTTTTGGTCAAAAGGACAAAAAGAGAGAAGAAACAAGGTAAACAAAGGTAGAATAAGGACTTGGGATCTGGGGTGGTGTCCAACAACCATACCACGCCATTTGCTGACAATTGATGATGCTGAAATGTTGAAGAAAGTGGTTTTGCACTCAGTAGCAACTGCTTTTGCCAGCATTGTCTAAAAAAACAGGAGTTGATTAAAACTGAGGCGTGTCTTTGTAACAACATTATAATAGCATGAGCACATGTTAATATAACCAAATGCTCAACAAAATAGTGAAAGGCTGAACCACTGAACTCTCACTACAGGTAAAAAGGGGAAAGAATAAAAAGCATAACCTCAGTATATGAATCACATAAATTTGCAGAATTAGCATATTAAACAGGTATGCATGTACGGACCTTTCCTGTCCCTGGGGGCCCAAAAAGTAAGATGCCTTTCCACGGAGAAAGGAGACCAGTGAAGTATCTGAAAATAGCACAAAGTAGACACATAATTAGTGAAAAATTAGTCCTCATTCATATGCCTAGCATCAACATGTTGTCAGTATTCTTCATTAAATTTGACTCAAAATTCAAATTTAATCAGTCAAGAAGGCAATAATAGTATAGTTAACTTCAGTACTTCTTCCCAGCAATAAAGAGTGAACAGTTGTAGTATTATCATGTTCAGAGAAAATTCCTTGGATTTTTTTTTTTTCTTTTAGTGGGCAATAACAAACATACTTTGGGTACTTTATGGGCATGACAACTGCCTCTTTTAGAAGGCGTTTTGCATTCTCTAGTCCTTTAATGCTCTCCCATTTAACATCTGGACTCCCACGAATGATATCCCTGAAAGAAGGTTCAATGATGGGAGAAAATGTTTCAGCAGTTAGATGACGCCTTCCCTGATTTTCGAATCCACTGTGAAGTTCAGATTACCTCAACAATGTCTCTGCGAGATTACGCATTTCAGCTGACTCGAATGAGGGCAGAAGGGGCTTCTGGCTGCAAAAGTCACCTCCAAAAGTGTGATGATGAAGAAGATACAGCGTTCAAAAAGAAGTCAGAAGTTATTCGTGAGAAAACGATCAAACATCATTTCAGGCATAATAATTTTGAAATTCCACATCATCAAGATTCATTCTTTCGAAGGAATAAATCATGCATTGCTCAATGGAAAAAAATGGTAACAAGCCAATATGTCTCATCACAAAATCATGCTGGAAGTTATCCCTTAAAAGATGTTCCATTCCATGGAATGAAATTCTCAGTTAATTTGAAAGAGTTCTTGAAATCAGCTACATACCACAGAAAAGTGCATGTTCAACGGGTCAATTCGTACTGTAGGTAGTATGGAATTACCAATTTAGCAACAGGTACAGGTACGGCAACCAGGTAAGGGACCACGGTTTTTGATTGAGCGAAATTTGGATCGAACTAAGCACTGTGCCTTCATGCATTCAGCGAACCAGCCAAAAATAGGATTGAGTCGGAACTCGGAATCCAGTTGCTAGGCTGTCCGGGGTAAATCGCAGATCTCTCTATCCGTCCCCGACCACAAACATTCCGAAAAAGGAAAATTCAGCGGATTCACCAAGTCAAACCCGGATTCCTTCCCAGCAAGCTCCAACTATCGCTCGAACCTACCGCTCAAGATCTGTTTAGCAAGCCCCGCATCGCATGCAGCACCAAATGATGCAATGCTCGACGACGGCAGCGCCGAAAGCGTAAAGTAAGATCGGGCAGAGCGCTCACATGACATCAGCATTCCCTTCCCGAATCGCGGCGGCGCGCGCCTGTGTCTGGCTGGCCTGAAACGAGATCGCACACAAACGGGATCAATCAGAAGCAGCAAAACAGCACATGCATGCATCGGCGTCGGGACACCACAGACAGACCACAGACAGACGGAGAGGATCAGAGTCCGCACCTGCTGCTCGAACTGCTCGTAGACGGCCAAATCGGCGGTCCTCTTCCGCACGCTCCCGTTGGCGGCGTCCCCGTTGGCGTGCCCATTCTGCTCCGCCTGCTCCTTCTTGCCGCCGCCGAATCTGGACTCCCAGAACCCCTTGAGATCCTGGGGAAAACGAACGCAGACGCAGGGAAGCGAGTCAGCAGACCAGCATTCCGATCGCCCGGAGAAGGCGGGTGGGGTGAAGAGCACTTGCCATTGCTTCGCCGGCTGCCCACGCCTGCTGTCCCGGGGACGGGGAGAGCGCGAGCGAGTGGAGTCGAGTCGAGGAGCGTACTGTGCTCTCTCGGCTCTCGCCCGGTCCTCCCTGGAGACTCGGGAGGGACGGCAAACTAGTACAGCGGCCGTGATCGGGATGGTGGGACCCACCAAACCTTGTCGAGATGCAAACGAGATCGGAGGTATCCGGGACCGGGATGGCGGGATCCCTCCCCGATCAGATCCGGCCGTTGGCAGCCACCAGCAGGCCCCTCCACGGCTCCACCCATTGGTCCCATGGGCCGGCACACGTGTGCCGGACGAGGCGATGAGATTGCTCAAACTCGCTCGCTCGCTTCACCAACCACAACTGCACAGAACATAGTTTTTCTTTTTTTTTTTAGGAATACACAGAACATAGTTTTAGTGCAGATACAGTACGTGGAGGCCGTCGAGCCGTTTGATCGGTAGGCGTGATTGGTTGAGTGTAGCAGCGTGGGCTGGCGGGGAATCAGAGCCAGGCCAAGGCTGGCCAAGTTGTGCGCATGCAAACGGGCACGTTTGGTTAGTATGCCTAGTTTTGGCCTGGCTGATTTGAGTTACTGATTGGTTGGACAGTTTGTACGTGTGTTCGTACACATCTGCACTCACAAAAGCTGAAAAAGTGGCTTGCCAAAGCGCGCGCAGAGCATCGAGCCAACCAGACCGCAAAACAACGGATTTCATTTCCGTTCCTCCTTAGCCAGGCTGCGATGGCACTTTTACACCTGCATATGCAGGTCCAAGTGCTGGACCAATCTTCCAAACACTCTCACGTTACATCCACAGGCCCAGGTCGCCCCGCAGCCACCTAACCAATCACCTCTGGATGAACGCATCAGGCGCGGGCCAAGAAATGTTGAATCGACGGTGCCACCTCTGCCACGTGCAAGGTCTGCCAAACACGATCGCAATTTGGCTCAATTAGGCTGTGTGTAAACCATGCATGGCCTCATGAATCATGGTGGCCAAGCCCAGGTATTGGTAAGTTAATTTGACCGACCGACTGTGTGGAGGATTCTGTTGAGAAACTACGTTACTGCGGATCACTAGATCCGTTCTCTTTCCCTCCCGTAGCAGATCAGGCGTGGAGAAGTTGTAAATCCCGTCTTCCATCCCAGATATACGACAGATAGAACAAACGGAAGACAGATATAGGTGGAGCTTCTGACCTCTTCTCTTATTCATTATAGATACATAGCGTGTTGATTATATAGAGGTGGATAACCCTTCAGGGGTATATTTGGTATGAGCCCACCCAACCCTAATCGGGTTAGGTTTCTTAACACTCCCCCTTGGGCGAATACCGCGACTGACTTATGCCTCATTAAAACTCCAAAAAAACCCCAGTGGGAAAAATACGGAGAAAGAACGCATAGTGCCGCAAGTTACATTTGCACTTTGTTGCCTCGTTAAAAACCTCACGTGAGAAACTTCAGAAAAATTCACCAAGGGAAAAAAAGTACAATATATGTCTTTAAGACAATTGCGATCTTCCGGATCTAGATTCTATCAAATCTTCTACAATGGCTAACTTAGGGATGTTCTCCTCCTGATCCTTGCAGGACTATCTCAATATGGAAAAAACACTTTCTTCTAGAAGTAAATGCACATAGGGATTTATCAAACAAATTGCATATTGTTGTAAGGATTAAATCAGAAACTTCACCTCATTTCTCTTTAGGGATTCGCGAGGTAAGTGCACATAAGTAAGCCACTTCATTAGTGGTGTTGATCTACTAGATCATAATAGTGATAGAGCCTTGCATGAAGGTTCACATATTGATCATCAAGGTAATGCCTGTGAGGCATATAATAGGACATTCAGTGTCTCAGAACTGTGATCGGTATTGAGCATTCGCTTTGCTTGACAATAACATACGTCAAATTCACTATTTCTCATAACTCAAACATATTTTTCAAGATATGTATATAATCATTCTTCAGAAACAATTAATGAGAAATCTTGGGGTGCCGCACTCACATCTCTATCACACAACACAATCTAAATAATTGTACAATGAAAATAACAAGTCCCTCTAAAGGACATAGGGGATAATATAGTTTCTAGAATACATATTTTAGATATGGTTCATCGCTTCAGGCGTTCATTCACTGCAACTTTTATTCTGGCGCAATGGGGATATTTTGCCAGTAACACCATACCTTCCGGGTTTCTGCCTTCAAGGCGTTAGAGGATACCGTCGTTCCAAAATTTTAGGTGGAGAATGCATGATAGTGAATATATATCGCGAGCTTACTTACATATACACCTAGTAAAACTCGCGAGATGCACGTGCTTATTAAGTGAACTTCAAGTTCTTTGGTTCCTTATTTAATTCATTCTTGGGTTTTGTATGGGTCTTTCTCCAAGTCGCGACTTTCACTTTGCGATTTTTGATTCAGCCTCAGTTGCACTTTTCATTGATCCGACAAGAGAGCTTCAAGCACTCATACCTAGAACTTTGTTTCGGATCCGGGTTCTCTGAAAGAGAATCATTTGCAACTAGAGAGGCAAGATAGGTGTCGACACATTCATCTCCCACATTTAATTAAGATCTTCATCGTTTTCCAAAACAAATGATCAATTGTTCCGTATTCCGAGCATAGAGATATTGCGCGCATTGCTAGGAATTTCATCTTCAAGATGAGCCTCTTCATGAGGCATATCACCAGCAGGGTGAGTTCATCGGAGGAGAGTTTTACATACAGCGTGAATCTGCACCAAGTGCATACGCTTGACTAAGGCCGACAGATCATATTCGCAGGCGTCCCGCAGAATTAGATCAAATGACAATAATAAGTCAACTATGGATATTAAATTAATCCCAGGTATATCCATATCTACTTCAGGTAGAAGTATTTACAATGTATCTCAATAGATACGGTTACTCCTCAACGATTTTCTGTCAAACACAAACTCAGGAATATACACTGAACAACATGTTCAGTTCGGCTTTTGTGCGTTTCATCTATAAGAATATCAAGGCATTACACATGATGGGCTTTTATCTCCTCCTAATGCCAAGATATTTCAAAGCATACTAATATGTTCCCCAACTACAATGTTCTGGTTATGGCCAAAGTATGCTTAGTGGTGATTTATTGGAAAATCTTACGCACAGAGATAAAGTGGGTTTACATTTAAACATTATATGCAGTGAGCTTAGATTTAAATTAATGCAGCGGAATAAATACTGCATTTGATTCATTCTACAAGAATGGAGTACGTTTCAATTTCCAGTGAGACACACAACTACATGTTGTTCATTAGTTAGAATTCTGCAAACTTAGTACCTTTGCTATCAATTACACATGTAATCTTTAGGATTCTAAAATGCCATATGCAATACAATATTAGCCATAGAAATTCTTCAAGAACTCTGGATAAAATAGTTGACTTCAGATCAACAAGCCAAAATGGTAACCCCATTTACGGTGCTCACAAGGATGAACAAATAGTTGATTTCAGATCAACGATTAATGTTGGCTTCTCCATTTAAAGTGCTCTCAAACGAGCTAATAGTTGATTTTAGATCAACTAGTTGCATCGCGCTTTCAAGCGCGTGGAGAAATATGTACATTTATTAGGATAGCCAAGTTCATGTCATCAGGCCAATGTCGCCAAGCAAGAATTTTAGTATGCAGAGTTGTATAGTCCAGCTCATTTAATATTTGTCCATGGTTTATCCCATTAATCATACCATTAGAAAACTTGGTATTATCGATTGCAACATTTTAAGATATAATGGTTATGAGAGCATTAAGACCACATTCAGTAAGAATAGTGAAGCGAAACAAGGGAATATGCCTGCATATGCTAAGACACATGGTTGGACTTTAATGGAGCGACCTACTAGCCCGATATACAGTGTGCATCTTCAAATGCACGGTACGACCAAACAAAAACATGTGGAGCTTGTATTCTGCACAAAGCCAACACACAACCACAACTTCAGGTGGGTGATGCCAACACACTACGATTAATTGTTTACCAAGCTAGTTGTTTGTGGCGTAAAATGCCTACGGAGCAAATTGTTCTTCTCATATTATATACCATTTGTTCTATAAAGCATGATTTCAACCTCTTTATTTTTCAGCGTAAACATAAAGCTTCAGAACAGAACAAACAAGGCCAAAAATTTGTATTATCTGAAAAATATCATCCAAATGCAAAGTTTCTAACTAAGCAAAGGATTACAACTGTTTGGCGTGAGCAAAACATGACCAATATCCTTCGGAACAAGTCTCATTCGACAAACGGTGCTACTCTCATATGAAGAAGTCATTAAGACTAGAGAGAATGCAACAGGTCTCCACGATATCTTCATTTTATATCACAAATTATCATCACTAGCATGTAGATGGTCAAACTATATGATATTTCAGCGTCAAAAATCACAGTGACAAAAAATGCCTTAGCACCCAATTTAGCTTCTGGCTCTATAGTGATGTGGGATTTCTTATATTGTTTTTACTTCTGGTAATAGATAAAATTCAAAGTAGTTCTGCTAGATAAACTCAACAATATGTCCATCAGGAACTGACCATTACCATTTGGCATACTCCCCCAAAAGCCTATTCAGCGGCTAGAATCATTTAAAATTCTGAGAATTATGTGCTATATGAGCACACTGGGTCTGAAATAGGACGATCGAAGTGATTCTTTCGAAACACACCATCGTTCTCCACACAACACTTGATGAAAAATTTCTCAGAATAATCTTTCGGGGTATTTGCAACTTCAAGTTGCTTAGGGGTTAGTGTCTTTTATCTCAGACTATGCTTTTTGTCTTCTCAACGACAACGAGAGCAATGTGACAACTTCGAGTCGACCAATTATGACTGAGATATTGAGCCACTATTTAAAATATAGAGTATTGGTAAGGTATTTTGAGTTCACGACTTGAGCATACAAAGAAGATCCCAAATTGTGATGTCTTATTAGCCAAGGAAGTTTTGATGCATTATGTTATATTTTCTTCTGGTTACTTCGGATAAAATAACTTTATGCATAAGGAGAGAGCGGAGAGAGCATAGAGACAAGGATGGACTTATATGTGTTTCATTAATTTTCCAGATTTTTCAAGATATTGTTATAATCTTTTTAGTTGTCGGCCACTTGGCTATATATATGTATATAACATATTATGCCACACAACACAAATCATACGAAAATATACAGGGCAAATAAAATAATTGTTTATGCACGTAAAATTTGCCAAACAAAACCATGTCTTCGGGGGTTTACACGTTCCATCACGTCCTACACGAGCACAAGCTCCAGCGTCTAGGACTGTCAGCGCGTGTGCGGCCATCAAGATCACAGTAATGTGCTAGTAATGTGCAAAGCAGCAGTAGCAACAGCTCACTCATGGCCATCAGAGCAGTGGTGGTGTGCATGGCTTGCCCACGGTCATCAAGGTGTCCGTGGCAGCAATGAAGGCTCTCTCAAAGCCAGCCTAATTTGCACAAATATGTAACATATTATGCTACGCATCTGGCGCGGCAACACATGACACAACAATGATAAAGTGGCGCTACAGGCGCAACATGAATTGTCAAGTACGCACAGCTAGCGTGGCCAAGTACGAAACAATAATGGTGTGATGGATATGGCAGACACACAGGGCATACAGGCTCATAAGGTGTGTAACATGTACGATGAACTAAATAAACTGTGTAAACTTTCTGGGCACACATAAAGCAACCAGGTCGAAAAAATATACATACAACTACAGGTGTATAGAGCAAAATTTGCTAAATTTCCTGGTTTCATACATTTATAAATTTTCTACGAATTATTTGGTACTGGAAATAATTAATTGCGTAGAAATTGCAACGTAAAACATGTATGAAACAATTATTTGCATCAATAAAATTAAAACATAGCAAACATGTACCGCTGGACATATGCGAGAAATGTAATGAATACAACACTCGCGATCGAAATAAACATTAGCCCATTAGAGGGGGTGGCCCAACAGGGGTGACACTGTGGCAGCCTGCTAGGAGGCAGATGCATGGCCCAAGCGCGCGTAGGGAGCGGCCCAGTTCGGTGGGCTGAGCGTTCGGCCCATTGCACCGCAACCGCTAGGGTTCGCGTGCCCCGGCGGCAACGCGGCACGACGGATGAGGCACAGGAGCGCACGCCCGAGCGTGGCACGACCACGGCAGGCAGGCGGTCAGGCGGCGCCGGCAGGGCACGGCAGCGCTTACGGGAGGTGGCGTCGACTGGACGCGCAGCTAAACGACCGCACGAGGCCGCGTCGGGCACCGGCAGCGTGGTTGCGTGCGGGAGTGCTTGTACGCACTAACACGCTGCAGCTTGCACGCGCTCACATCAACACTAATGATCGTGAGTTTGTGTGACCAGTACGTGATCAAACCATCAAGCTGTCGTGCACGTGGATGAAGGAGTACTGGACCCTTAATGTTTCCAGGTTGCTCTTACACGCAGCAACAGCAGATCAACAGGTCTGTTAGAATTTCTACTTTGTGCATGACACCAATAACTTAGTAGATTCGCGCAGATCAGCTGATCTGCTTGTGCGGCAGCGGGCGCGTGTGGGGCTGGCCGAATCTCGGCGGCCGGTGGTGGCGCATGCAGGTCGTGCACAAACATCGCAAGTCGAGATGTAATTTAGGGCATCGAGATGCGAACGTGACTGTGTCGGTACCTTCGTTGACGCAAAGAATCGAAGGCCTGTCGCGGTGGACAGTTCGGCTAGGCCATGAACCTGCCGATGTGACGAAGAGTTGATGCATAACAAATTCGATCTCGCAGCAACGCGATGTTGAGGCAGAGCGTGCTGATAACGTGTTGAGAAACTACGTTACTGCGGATCACCAGATCCGTTCTCCTTCCCTCCCGCAGCAGATCAGGCGTGGAAAAATTGTAGATACTGTCTCCCATCCCAGATACACGACAGATAGAACACACGGGAGACAGATGTAGGTGGAGCTTCAAGCCTCTTCTCTTATTCATTATAGATATACAAGGTGTTGATTATATAGTGATGGATAACCCTTCAAGGTATATTTGGTATGAGCCCACCCAACCCTAATCGGGTTAGGTTTTTTAACAGATTCAATTAATCCGCATGAAATTCTTTTACACATGCAAAAAAAAAAAAAACCCTACAGCAATTCTGCAATTTTGTGTCGGGAAGTGCCAGCCCATTATATCAAACAGCCCAAGTCACCGAGGCCTGGTAGGTTTGACTCCTGCTGGGAGCTAATTATTTTGAGATTTAACGGCTTTGTTCATTAAATGGTAAACGATTTTTCCGCCGATAACGAGACGTCCGTGGTGACTTCGTCAATCTTAAAATATGCCGGCACAGTCTTTTGAAGGTGCTCATAGGATAGGGTGTGCGTGTGTGCGTACGGTCGTAGGGATGAGTATGCGTGCGTGTGTGAGCATCCGCGTTTTTACTGTGTTTCTCAGAAAAAAAACAAGAGGATCATGAAACATTCCAAAAACTAGAGGGACATGAAACGCAGGAACAGAGCATCAGAGAAATTGTTCAGAGAACATACACATTCCTACCTCCTGCCTCCGGAAGCCGCCTCCTCACTGCTGTTCTTCTTCCTGTAGGCTTGCTTTCCTCTTCCCTGCTGTGCTGTGAGCTCCAGTCAATTTTTGTGTCCCTTTTTTTTTTTGAACGAACGGTACGAGACTGTGTCCGTTTCTATTAATAAAGGAGAGAGTCAAACAAAAGCTTTGGAAAACTCCTAAGACAAAAATTCAAAAAAATTAATAAATTACAGAGGACGGCAAAAGCGCAAAAAGGTGCTTAGCACCTGCAAGGCCCCACAATCTTGCCTCCTCCTTAATAGCTGCTAGCAGATCTGGCACCGACCTCTCTTTCCTTTGAAAAGTGCGTCCGTCTCTTTCCAACCAAATTTGCCAAACAACCAAGAGAAAAAAGGAACGTGTCCTTTTCTTCGACACTGCAAAAAAGTCTACCATAAGCCACCAATGCTTGACTGAGTCAGGGGCCAGCCAAGAGGCTGGGTCTAGGGGGGCAATGGAAAGCCAAGACGCTATGGCCTTTTAAATTCTCCTTGAGTAGTGACAATCAATGGTTAGGTGATGAGCTGTCTCTGGATGCCGCCTGCACAGTGGGCAAGCGGGGTTGTGAGGCCAACCGCGAGCCGCAAACCTATCTGAGGTCCAAATCCAGTTATGGATGATGAGCCAAACGAAAACTTTGCACTTTGAGAGGCCCCATGGCTTCCAGACAAGAGCTTTTACTTTGCTGCTACTTCCAAGAACTTTATCCTTGCTCGTTGCGCTGCTGAATGGTGTTCGTGACATGTTCAAAAGGAACGGTGTTCGTGTGATAAAGTTGAAAGCATTTTGGGTGAACCGGATCCATCTCGTTAGTTAAAGAGATAATCTATCAATCAGATTCTAAAAGCAAATGACACCGGTTCAATTTCTCTGGTTATATTATATCGTGGCTTTAAGAAGGATTTAGACCTGTTGTTTCCTAAATCCACGACGCATCTCCACACCGTGTTCAAGAGAGCAGAGAATATCAGTAAAGTGTGAAAATTAGGTTCAAGAAAAACTGCAGTGCGAAAAAAAACAACAGCTATCAACGACCAGATCAGTGAACAAAAACAACAGCAGCGCATTTTCAAACATTCAATTAACACACGCTAATATACAGTATACTAATAGAGATGCAGGGCTGGGCCACTGAAGCAGTGCGCCATCTGCTTTTTTTCGACGTCTTGACAAATAATGCCGTCTATTACTGAAGAAGAGGTGAACAATGTCGCCGAAAATAGCATGTGCACAGTCGAGGAATTGGTAAGCCAACTTGCACGAACCAGGCTCCATTGCGCTTCTTGTCAACTCATAGTCCACCCAAATTTTGCATGCACCGTTAACCTTGTAGCCTAGGTTTGAGCTGGCTTGAGCAACCTGAAGGTCCTGAACCTGAACTGGTTTTGCTCGCTTAAACACCAAACTCTTGTCTAGTTTCCAGTGCACAGGTTAGTTGATTTGCACCACCAGAACGTTTTTTTTTTTTTTTGCCAAAAAAAGGCTGAAAGGTTACAATTGCCTAGTCGCAATGGACTGCTCTGTCATTCATATATCCGTTTGCTCTCTACCGTCAGCTGCCGCATCGGGATCGGAGGGGAATCACCAAAGAATCCAACGAGTCCCTTCCCTCCTGGCAGAGTGGCAGGTCAGAGCGATCTTTTGGTCCTCGTCCTCGAGAATAGTTAATCAGATATTCCCTGCTCCGATCTAGATCGATCTGTGGGCTGCAGGCGCTGATGCTGATCAGGCTTTACTTGTTCGGACTTCAGAGAATGCATGCATCCGCATCATTTTCCCTAAGACGGTTTCAGATAGTCCCCAGATGCACCTGCCACTTGCTGCAAACACAGACCCCAGCTGACAAGGCAACCAATATCCAATCAAGGCGTGTGTTGTGATTATGAAGTTGATTATAGGATATTCATGAACCTGATTACAGACGGGGGGTATGAGCTTAATCTGGACCGGCGCAGAGTTTTTTTTTTTTTTAGGGGAACCGGCGCAGAGATGGGATGGGATGGGATGACAAAAGAAACTTGCCGTTTCAGCAGTCCAGGGCCAGCTTGTTGGAGGCTAGGGGGGAAGGCCTGGCCGCCTGGGCCCTCGTCCAACAGGAGCTGGCCCGGTCCTTGCTGGATTTAACAACTCATCAGTTCTATGGTGCAATGCTGGAGGCCCAGGCCATCGACTGCAAAACATGCAGGGCCCAAGTCGTCAGCCTGTTTATGCGGTGTCCCGGGCCCATACGGGAGGTGTATACAGTATACTGACATAACTCACGCAGCGGTAGGAGCAGCATTGCAGGAACGCCATCGCAGGCAACGCCAACACCATCCTCAACCTTTGCCTAAAAGCTTCGCCTATAACACTTTTTCTTTACTATTTCAATTACCCCTCTCTCTCGTAACGCTACAGTGTCGATTTGTACTATAGACAATCATTTACGCAATACCATTGAGCTCCCGTAGCATGGATAGATTAATAGAGATTACACAAATTTTATTATTTCTGAAAAATATAACTGTTACATAAAACTGTTTTCATCCGGCTACAGTCTCCAAAACATAAATTTAACCAATTTTTAATAAAAATATAAATACATGGTCTAAAAATATATTTTATGAGAGTATTTATTAACACAAAATTATACTTATAATTTTTAATATTTAAAACTAAATAATATAAAAATTATATATAGTTGAAGTTTTAAAAGTTTGATTTGTAGTTTTTTAAAGGATAACTAATTTGGACTGGGAGGAGTACGTACGGTGTGGCGACGTTGCTCCATCTCGAAGCCCGGACGTTGTATGGCTGCTGCCTGCCCACACACGTTGGTGAAATTGAAAGCTGCGTCTGGTTTGACGGTTTGAGGCTTTGTGCCTTTGACCACGGGCACGCAGCCTGAGCAGCAGGCGGCCGCAGCGATTGGGCTGGCACCTGGCGCTGCCAGTAGCACCATTGCCGCCACATGCGCGTGCCCAGTCGCCGCAAATTCGGATTGGCTTGTGCGCTCGGCCACGGCCAGGGCCAGTAGGGCAGAGCGCAGCGCCGGCCCGGGCAATGCGTCGCTGTCCAGGCCCAGACTCCGGCGGTCCCTCCCTCCGATGCTCGATGCTCGGTAGTCGGTACGGCTCAACGTCCAGAGGCAGCCGTACAATAATGCGGTACAGTACGTACGTCGCTGACTCGCTGGAGCCACAGGCCCACAGTACGTACGTCGCTGATACGAACGAGAATGGCAGACTGTTCCATCCAGTCTCTTGCCTTTATTTAATCGCACTGCCAGCAGAAGTTTATTTGCTTAATAGTGAAAAATACTTTTTATTTTTAGCTTTCGTAAACGAAAAAACAGACCATTATGATTACAGACTTCACACTGTTCTCCCAAAACGACATGAAACTTTAGTTTAAAAACATTATATCTACATACGACTAACCAAATGATATAAAAAGTTGGCACCATATATTGAACACATTATCATTCATTCATTCCTTAAAGCCGCATGGTCCAAAACAACGCCACTACCGCCGTCAACATTTAAGATTTTTGACCAACTCCCCTGCATAACTAATATACAAATATATGGTTCATATCTAATAGTACCAGTCGCGCAACAACATACCTATTTTGAATTGTTTGCCAAAGTAATTTGGCAGACTGACAATAAAATAACATACGTGTTATGGTTTCTCCGTTTCTACTCACCGCAATAACAACATGATTTATTGCCATGCTAGCTAGTTTCTTTTCATACGTTCTTTAATTAGCAATATCCCCTTCTTTTAAGTAACAAAAAAATTTGAATTTTCAGTGGTAACTTCATATGCCAAATCTCTTGTAAAACTCGAATTTGTTTATTAACTAGGTTCTTGTACATTTGATTTGGACGAAAAATAAGACACTATTCTTGATATTCCTGCTAAAAGCGTTTTCCCTATCAGAGCTCTCCTAAAAGAAACAATCAAAGGATTTTAACTAAGTGCCTAAGTAACCGTTGCTTGCTTTTTTTCCTAGACAATATAAAAAAGGATGGGTACTGGAATATTATTGGTATGTTAAGTTGTTAACTAACCATTTATCTTCCCAAGACCTTACATGTACCATCTTTTAATTGATATGATCCTAGATTTAGAAATTGATTACCTCCGTAAGAAGTAAGAACACACTAGGATCACCTATCTTTTTCCGATTGACACAAGGTTTAATGCCTTCCTCTGAAAAAGAACGCAATCCAGGTTTTGTCCTAAGACAAACTTTTTTATGTTGTTTATTGAGAAGATTATTAACATCTTGTCGGTGTTTAGTACCGTCAGCCCACCACGGGATAGAACTCGCGATGGTTTAGGGCTAGCGAGATGAATCACGAAGGTGTACAAAACACAGGAGACAACTATTTAGATAGGTTCAGACAGCCAAAAATGCTTAATCTATGTCATGTATGGATGTTTGTATGATTGTATTGTGTGGATGTGATGATTCGTAAATTCATGGACCCCTAAGTCCCCTTATATAGCCTAGGGACCTAGGGTTACAACTCGCTGTCCAAGAGTCATAGTCGTATTACGTCTCCTCATATACGGGAGTAGTTTCCTTACAGATACATAAGAGTCCGACTGGAATTAAGCTTCTTGGAGCCTTTACCGTCCTTCAACTTGTTCTGCAAGGCGAACCACCCGGCCCACATGTCAGAGTAGCGGTGATCCTCATCAAACATAAATAACTTGAAAATATGTTTTTTATGATGAATAAAATTACACTTACTTGGAACCATAGGCATTGTTAAATTTTTATATAAACTTTGTCAAACTTTATTTATTTTATTTCAGAAAAAATTGGAATTGCATTCTTTTTGGCAAAAATATTATCTTTTAAATTTTTAGAAGCTCTTGCCACATGCCATCTACTTGCAAAACTTAAGTAGCCACTTGTTTAGTAAGCACTTATTCCGTAGGTCTACACCAATTATGTATAATGATGCCCAACCCCCCTTGTCTTTCGATTGCCGCAATACATATGTCCCTTATGGTCGTTTTGCAAAAAAAAAAGTATGTCTAAAATGTTCTCAAAGAAGGAAAGTATAAACATCGACAAACCTGACGACATAAAATTAATTAACACCAAGCTCGCCCTACTGACAACAATTTCTCTTTCCACCCACTTAATCTTTTCTCTAACCCATCCTCAGTTATTTTTCAATATGGTGCTATCTAATTGCCTCGTAGGAGAATATATGGTCACCGTAAATTTGATTAGAGGTCGCTCTCCCTCGCATATGGTACAAATAGGGAGTATGCATATTGTATAGGATGGATGCAGGTATATCCATGTGAAGGTTGCAGGAGCATCGTAGTACAAGGTTCACAATTTCGTTTAGGGTTTTCGAAATTTCGTTTTGTTGACCAAAGTTTGACTTTTGTATTTTTGAATAAGGAACCGAAATATGTCAAATTCCGAACCGAAACTCCTGTTTCGTATAGGACCGGAAACGAAAAATTTCCCCGGAATTCTGTACTTCCCAAAATTTCCTTCCCTGTCGTAGTACCCTTCTCTAGTCATCTCTACTCCATCGATCCGGCATATATACACGCACAAGCGTGCCAATTGCCAACGAATTCAAGTGGTGCGTCAAGAGAGGGGAGCCGGCCGGCCCTTTAAAGACGTCCATTGAATCCCAACAGCGATCGATATCGCCATCAGCGCATTATATTCAAACGGCCAAAAAGTGCGGGAGAAGAAGTCCAATGCCGGAAAGCGATGGCTCGACAGGGAGAGGAATGGCCGGGCGTGGATGGAAACATTTGCAGATCGAGCAAGAGGCAAACGGGAGGTCCACACAGGCACATACACACATCCCTCCATTTACATCACCAAAATAGACACACACACACAAATTAACTGACGTACAAACAAGAAAAAACACACACGAAAGCAGAAGCAGCAATCGCTAGCGTGAAAGCTAGTTAGGGATCCAGAAAGGATCGTCCATGCGACTAGTAGTAGTATTTTGGTTAACTCTAACTACCGGCGTCGACGTACGGCCGCTCGTCGTCGTCGTCCGTCCAGCTCCAGCGTGCCGAAATGGGCAAGTAGCCCCACAGCACCATACAGGTCTTTAGCAACTTGCGGAAAACCCCTGCACCCAGCCACCCACCACGAGAATCTAAGCTAGCTGTACACACATCTACCTGCACATCGTCATGGTTCGTTATTGTCTTGCAGAGCCGGTGTGCCGCCGCCGGCCGGAGTAGTAGGCAGTAGCTCCATCTACCGCCGGCCGGCCGGCCCCGCCGCGTTAGCTGCTGCTGCTACTTCTCAAACTGGGCCAGCCTGTTGTCGCCGAGCCTCGTCTTGTACGCGGCCTTCTTGTACTCGCCCCACGTGAACTCCTTGTACAGGCTCTCCTCGCCGTCCGCCAGCAGCTGCGGCAGCGGCGCGATCCGCTGCGCCAGCGGCGGCCCCGCGAAGTAGATGAAGGAAACCCTAGACTTGAGGCTGTTGGTCACCACCCGGTGCTTCACGCTCTTGAACCTCCCGTTGGTCAGCACCTGCAGCACGTAGTACACCGTACCGCCAATTATTAATTAAACCATAGCCATAGCATAGCATGCATCGTCTGTCAGACGACCGGAAAGACAGCCACATAATGAAGTATTAATAGAGGTGATGTGCATGTTTGTTGCTCTGCTCATCAAGTTATCGTAGTAGGAGTATATTAGTTAGTTTAACGCTGATGATGTGTACTCGTAGCTAGCTGTGATGACTGATGAGCCGAAGGCTCTGATAGTCTGATGAAAGGAAATTGACTGATGGGTAGCCGGCATTCCTCCGTTCCGCGTGTGGCCTTTTTCAGTTTGACTCGTTCATTCACGAAGCTCGCACTAGACTACTATAGTAGTAATAAAAAACGCCGAAAAGGGATCGACCGGCGTCACCACGTGCCGAAAAAAAAAAAAACCTCACACCCACCTGCAACGAGTCGCCGACGTTGACGAAGAAGGCGTCGCGGTCGGAGGGCACGGACACCCACTGCGCGGCGCCGTCTCGGTCGCGGTCGCGGAGCGCGATCTGCAGCCCGGACGTGCCGTTGGAGCGGAGCACGGAGACGAGCTGCGGGTCGGTGTGCTCGCCGAAGCCGGTGGCGGTGCACCCCGACCCCCGGCCCTGCAGCGCGGGGCAGGGCGGGTAGTGGTTGACGCGGAACACCTGGTCGCTCCCGGTCCCGGCGGCCACCATCCCGCTCAGCGCGTCCCGCGGGGCGACGTCCAGGCCCTCGGCCACCGCGTCCAGCACGCGCACGGCCACCCCGCGCGCGGCCGCAATGTACTCGTTCAGCGCCGACCGGAGCGCGGGCGCGGCGCAGGCGTCGGGGATGGAGGCGGCGTCGTCGACGGCGAAGAGGAGGTACTCGAGCCAGCCCATGTCGCCATTGAGCCCGATCCGCTTGCTGCCGTATCCGAACGGCGGGTACGCGGGCCCGGCGCGGTCCTTGTCACCCTGCGCCTGCGCGAAGAACCGGACGGCCTCGGACTCGGCCCGGTCCATGGTGGCCGCGGGCACGCCGTGGCCCACGACCTTGAAGAAGCCGAAGCGCTCGCAGGCGTCGACGATCGCCCGCGCCGCGCCGGGGCGGGACAGGTCCACGACCGGCACGCCCACGAAGCTGTCCCTGGGGCCCGGGGACCGCAGCAGCGGGATCTGGTCGACCACAGGCGGCTGGGCGAGCACCACCATGGCTGTCTCTGGCCTTGGCCTTGGCCTTGGCCTGCGAGGGAGCTACTGGAGCAGAGCTCGAAACAGGGGCTCGCGCGCGCTCGCTGGAGCTCGAAGCAGAGGAACTAGTAGAGGAGGCAAGTGTACTGCGCGGCGCGCGGGTGCTGCAGCAAGTGCATGTGGGGTGAAGTGGGAGAGCTCGTGGGGGCAGTATATATAGGCCCGCCCCGCGGGGGGCGCGCCCCGGCCCCGCCCACCTGGCGTCTCGGCGCCTGGCCCAGCTGACAGGGGTGAGGAAAAGGATGCGTCGAGGGGTGGATCGGGTCGGCCTCGCTTTGGGTGCATGGTGCCGATGCCTCCAGGGCGGTCGGGGACGTGTCCTGACGCGATCCACCGGGACACCGGCCGGTGGCTGCCCCGGCTGCCGGCCAGCCGGCCGCTGCATGCATGGCTCACGATCGAGAAACGCGTACTGTACACTGACCTGCTAGGCTGCTAGGTACAGCACGTCGGCCCTCCTCCTCCTAGCTCCCCTCTTTTCGTTAGCCAACTAGATACACCGGGACCGCCGGCCGGCCTGACGAGGGCGCAGAGGCCGGACCGGCCCGATCTCGGATAAGAGAGGAGGGAGCGTGCATGTAACCACGTAGCGGATGATGTTCCTTCGGTTAGGGGAGGACGACGCATGAGCAAGGTAAGCTGATGAGATGAGATGAACCTGCCCCCGATCCCGTGCCTGCTTTGATCGACGGATCTCTTGGCAGCGTGGCAGGTCGGTGACTCAGCTCATCATCGTGCTACTGGCATCCGATCCGTGCCTGGGTCCGAACGGCACCGGCCGTGATGCTGTCAGGCAGGCTTTTTCCTTACAACCCGCCGTTCCCGTGTCTCACTCCCTAGCTAGATTATTATTGTTCTCGCTGTCGCGCTCTGATGCGATGTCGATCATTCAAGAGCGAGATCAGCGTCGATGCAGCAAAGCAATGAAGCATGCTAGCTCCGGGAATTAGGCGGCTGTGTCGTCCGGAAAAGGCGGTTATGTGTGGTGTGGCGCCCCAGGTCGGGTCCCCACAGTCCAACACCCCCGGCCACACGATACCATGCCGTGCCTCGTGCTTCCGTAGTCCACGCTCCAGGTCCAGGCCGTCCCCGTCCGTCTATAGGCCGCGAGCACAGCTGTTTGACACTGTAGTTAAGCAGATAAGCATGTCGAGCGAGCGAGGTAAAACCACGGGCCACTAGTGATAAGATCAGGGCAGCAGCAGTCTCTAAGGCTGTTTCCAACGGAAAGCCTCAAACGGTTTCTCAAAATACTGTTTACCACTGTTTGACATAAATAATGCATCGTAGACAGAAAAAAACGGTTAGAATAGTGTTTTGAGGAATTGAACGAAGAGAACCATTCGGAACAACCTAATGTACTGCCAGTAGGATTAGACTGTTAAAAGTTGTCGTGCCCACCACCCCGGATCTCTCGTAGTTTCAGCTCCCCTCGCCTAGGCTAGAGCGGCGTTGGGAACTGTGAAGCAATGCCTACCTTGGTGAAGGCGGCAGTAAACTGGAGCCAATGATCGGCGGCTCGATGCATGCATGGTCCAATCGTGCGCGTGCATGCCTTGCTCACGGCATGTTCCGCTGATCCGATGTATGGCGAATGCAGCGCAGGCTCTCGCCCGAATTTTCTCCGTCTCTCGCATGCTCCGATCGGATCGGCACATAGAAACCGCAGCCGAGCAGCGGCGCCGCGCGGCGCCTGCCTTGCCCGACACTGCGCCAGCAGGCAGGCAGCCAGGCATTAGTTTACCTCGGGTCGCGAGCAAGGATTGGGCGCCAGTTGGGGCCAATGGGCGCTTCGATCCCATAAATTAAAAGCAAGTCTATGCAAATCCTAGTCAAAGCTTTCCCATGGTTTCAGACAGCTTTCGCATAAACATCTCCGTACCGGGCGTACTGGGTCTCTCCGGGCGCGCATAAACAAACTTGGCATTCGCTACTACCGCACGTCCGCACGCAGCTGTGGTCCGGTTCACCAGAGTATTGTATTGCGCTCCTGCCCGCAGAAAATGCAAAGAAAAATGCGTGTCGCCCATGACCTGGCCTGGTGCGCCGCGTGCACACATGACATGACACATGCACGGCGCGCGACAGACATTCTGATCCGGAAACTGCCTTCCTCTGAGATTCCAACGAGGCAGAGGCTGACGGCTGACCGGCCACATTGCATTATATTGACCGTGTTCCCAATTAGGACTAGATCTGGGCCCTTTGTTATATATAATACACGTTACTCCTGGTGTGTGCTTGTGACGTGGAGAGATGTCGGAGCACGAGCGGTCGCATCTGCTCATCTCTTTCACTTGATCTCTCCAGCAAACTTCGTACTAGTAGTTAATTAATTACAATATAAACAATTCCTTACTCTGCTAGCAGTAACAACACTTGCAGCTGGAAACCTTGGGCGAGGAAGAGCCACTGTTAAACTATATGGCGTCCGTTCCGTTCCCTTCGGGAGATAGCTTGCCCTATCGAGAGGAACTCCACGCGCGCGCGGCTCTCGGGTGGACGGAAATTAAACCTTGGCGACTGCAATTTGCAACGAGCATCGCATCGGGAATTCGGGATCCGAGACGAACAAAGCACTACTGTCTAGTTGCTCGGATCTGCAGACGCAGAGGGTCGGAAATCGTGGTATGTGTGCCGGACACGGGGGCGGGTGGGCGGTCTCTCCTGTTTCTTTATTCTGTTCGAGACGCACAAAAGGAATCCGTTCCACCACGCGCTGTACTGTGATGCGTACCACCAATCCACCATAGGTGCTCGTGAGGAGCTACTACACGGGGAGGGAATGTTGGCTCGATCATCGCTGGTCAAACTGAAACCTACCCGCCGGCACCTTTTCCTCGGTCGAGGGGACGCGCGCGCGCGAAAATGAATTTATAAAAGCTAGCACACAGCACAGTACGTGCACGCCCCCTGGATGCTTAAAGTTTCGCGGAAGGCGGCGCACTAGTACTAGACGTGCAGTGCAGCGTGCACTTTACACACACGCTGTCGTGCCACGACGCGTGATCCACGAGACACGTACGTACGACGTACTGCACGAGAGATCTTGCTGCATGATGCATGCATGGCGCGTTTCACTGCGGCCAGTAGTGCAAACGCAAAACTCGTGATAGTAGCATGCATGCATATACACACATCACGTACCTAAGTGATATATATGAAAATATGAAATGATGAGGCCGGGCATCTGCGCTAGCTAGCTATTAGCTAGCGATGCCAATTGCCACCACGCACCATGCCAACGCTAGCTGGTGGCCGGCTAGAATGCAAAACGATCCGTGGATGATGGATAGCGCCCGGCCATTGACGACGTGCATCGCCAAATAGCTAGGCAAGAGATCCCAATAGGCAACGTGGGATTGTGGGAATATCTCAAAAGTCGCAATGCACCAGCAGGCGCCACCATATCTCGCCAGCAAGCCTGCAACTGGCGCCGGGTCGAGAATGGGAACGAGGAACGAAATGGACGGCTGGCAAGAAAAGCTAGCTCCGGCCGGGGACGGGGGTGCAAGTGCAATGAGGGCGGGCGCCGCGCCGGTGCATGAACCATGCGCGCACGGTGCCGCTACGCCCGCGCGTCCAAATCATCTAGAGAGCAGCAGCACGATATGAAGCTCTAACAGCGAGTTTTCTAAAAATCTTTTTTATCCAGAAAAGCATAGGTATATCCCTCACGCTGGCTCCACTGTGCAGTTTGAAAAAAGTTAAAACTAGGTGGAAAAGGCCCGGTTTTTAATGAGAAATGAATGAGTCAATCAATCAAGTCTTCTTCCTTTTAATTGTATTTTCCTTTTTCTTCTCTTATTGCATGTTCGATCAATTGCGCGTACATCTATCATAGTAGTTAAAAAAAAGGACGGGTGATTGACGGGTTAATTTGTTGACTAGCTAGCTAGCTAGACGTCAAATCTGGCCGCCAGGATATGCTCAGTTGGTCACCAACTCACTCGTCAAGCATGCATAATTGATCTGGCTCAGTGGGGAATTCTAAACACCTCTACTGGCCGGGTGGAAATGGCATTGCCCCTCGTAGAAAGCCAAGACACGAAAAAGATTTTATTATGCGTGTTCACGATAAAGAAGTGGCGCAGATCCTAATTATGCAGGTTTGTTTTTGACGACGAGAGTAGAGTTGATCCGGCTAGGTCTACGTTGCTAATCTAGGTCCTGGCTACACCATCACGTGCCACGTAATAGGATCACGATCAGATCGATTATAGTCCAATGTTTTGAAATCTTTAATTGTTTGCTCTCATGTAGTCGTCTTTGTTTGCCATATCCACCCGTGCCTTTTCGCAGTTCGCCGTGCGTATGTATTGGTTGTCACCGGCCGGTATGTATAGGCTTCACTGATGATGTTTGAAAAAAATGCAGAGGCCGGGCTGGAAATTACGTAGACGCGCCTTTAGCTCATTAAAAGTCTCCTTATATTAAAAAATAACAGAAAATATTCTAGACGGTCGAATTTTTGATCGCGCGTTAACCTGATTGCCAGAGCTATCTTCACAGCGCGCGCCGGCAGCGCACAAGCAGCGGCCACGTGAGAGCGGGACGTGTGCACCGGGTAAGGATTGGGTGCTTGCCACCTCTTTTTTCTTCCTTCATTCTCTAGCACCCACGCCACCGCCTACTTGCCACCTTCGAGAAACCGAGAGCCTCCTCCGGCTATGCTGAACAAGTTTCGTTGGATGGTATCCTGGCGCCTTCGCCCCTACACTGTCTAACAAGCCTCCTCCACCTTCGATTTTAGGACGGAGGCTACTGTAGCATCGCTGCCGCATCCACCAATGCAAATATCACCATTGTGAACTGGTTGGCTTGCCATTGGCAGCCTATGTTAATAAAGCCCTCATGGTTATTTCGGTAATCCTAATGTCTAAAACCCATAACCCTAACCTTGTCGTTAGAGTTAGGGAAGAGAAATAACATGATGCCAACTTTTTTAAAAAAAAATGGTTATCGCATTTTAGTTTAAAAATAAACAATCGGCGCCGAATGTTTGAGAACGGATCGTGTAGTACCTTTTATCAGCATATATTTTATCCGGCCTTGTTGCTTACTGCGGCAAGTGCCTAGTTTGTACAGATTGCATTACTGTGTAGCTGTTGATTTAGTTTACTAGCCAGAAGCCTGTGAATGAACATGTAGAAAATTACTAAGACGTAGTGCCAGCATAGCTTACCGGAGTTCCTGGTTGACTATAGCTCGCGCGTCTGGCTCGGAGCGAGCGATTTTCCCGCACGCCGGTGGACCCAGTTGAGGCGTGGGGACGCTGGCCATTGCCCACGCGCAGCCCAGGTGACATTGTTTCTTTTTTTTTTTCTTTTTTTTAACGATAATTTTATGGAACATAACTTATCAGAATAATTTTATATAACCAAAACTTATCACGATAACTTTATGTAATCATAACTTTATCACGAATATTACAACCATAATTTTTTTCTCTTTTTTTATTTTTTTTACGATAATTTTATGGAACATAACTTATCATGATAATTTTTACGCAACTATAATTTCATCACGATAACTTTATATAAGCATAACTTTATCATAAATATTTTATACAACCGCAACTTATCACGATAACTTTATATAAACATCATTTTATCACGAATATTTTATGCAACATAACATATCGCGATAATTTTATGTAACCATAACTTTATCACGAATATGTTACGCTACCATCACTTTTTTCTTCCTTTTTTTCCGATAACTTTATGGAACAATATCTTTTTTCTCTTTTTATCGCGCTCGCATGCAGGTTACGCTGAGGCCGTGGGAAGCTGCTGTCGCCCGCTCTCTCGGTGGGACCCGCGCGCACGTGTGGACTGGAGTAGCGCTAGTCTCGTTTGGTCGTACGGTGGGCGCGCAGGGTAGGAGTCGCTGGCCCGATTCATCTTGGGCGAGCGCTAGCTAACTAGCCGGCTCCAGTTGATACTAATAATTTGCAAGAACGTATACGTAATCAACAGGGCAACTACTGTGTGTACACGATCTAGATTATTCTAGAACAGGTATGCGCACTCAGCATAGCTCCTGTTGCCTGATGGTGGCTGCGATCATGGCCTACCAACTGGAGCCCCCGCCGGGCCGCGGGCGCTGTCGTGAATCATGATCCCCTCCCTCGCACAGGAAACGCGCGCTGCAAAGAAAGAACGCGGCGCTCTGCCGGGACGCTTTTCCTAACAGGACGCCTGTCGCGCCCGGGATGTGCTCGGCACCCGGCCGCCGCCGTGCGCGCACCGCCGGGCCGGGAGCCGAAGCCGCTGCCACGATCGCGCGCATGCGCGCTGGCGGCCGGCCTGCACATGATGCACACATTAGCAGCCGTCTATCTGATCGTGACCATGAGCATGAGCGACGGTCACATCAGTAAGTGTGGTGCCGCCGTGTCACACCGCGCGCCGATGACGAACTGACGAGGAGTCGAGGACGCGCGGGTGGCCATATAATTGGGGATCCTTCCCGGCCCCCGCATGCACTGGACGGAGAGGACCTGCTGCGATGGAGCTGGCCATGAACGAGACGCCTCTCGCACCTCTCGATCGCACATCAGGATTCAGGCAGGCCATCATTATTTACCTAGCCATCTGTGACGTTAGCTTGGCCGAACCTGGTGACGTTCGCTGAACACACGTAATAACACGGGCTAATAGCCATGTCCAATAGTGTTGGAACTGATCATTCGGCGTTAGCTTGGCCGACCCCTGGCGGAGTAGCTACGGGGTCAGTTCTAGTGGAAGGGCTAGACGACGGGCTGTATCTGTTCAAGAAACCATCGCATCGCATCGATCGATGGATCGCAGCAAGAACCCGCCACAAGTTACAACAGGTTCAGAGCAAGCGATTTGTGGATGTGCTATGCGCACAAATCGCAACCACCGCCGCTCTGTCTTCGTTGATCTATTAGAATTGAGCTGGTGATCATAACAGATACGATGAATGATATGATCATACGATGACCAATCAAACAGAGGACGACGCAGAATTTCTTCTGTCGCGGCATGCAATGCAAATCTGTGCGTCCAATTTCTCCTCTCTGGACAATCTCAGAGCTCCTTTCGTTGGCGTCCACTGGAAGCAGTGAGGCAGGCTCAATGTCAGAACTCAGAAATATGAACTGGGCAAGAGCAACCCACCAACACCAGCGACTGGATCACGAATTATCCGTCTGCTGTGGACTGTGGAGGCACACAATCTGCACAAAACAAAAGCAGAGGTTAGGGTAGTGGTAGCCTGATAGGGTCTACAGTCTGCTCCTCCACTCGCGAACCCGATACGACACTCTCGGGTGAACTGTACCATGAGAATTTGGGCACTACAAGTCTGCAACGCAACCTATGTATCCGGTTTGTACGACAGGAGTGCCATACGATGCCACGGGACTATTCTAGGTAGGAACTGTGTGAGGCACTGGGTGACTCAGTTTGCTGTGGTTTGATATGCACGGAACTGATGAGTTCCTGTTCAGATATGGGAAGATCTTGCTGGAGCACTCCGATCCTGTTGCTAGACTATAGTGGTCGTCGAGGTGGCCGATTCTTATTCCGATCTCTGACTTGACGCCTTACGGCGGCCGTGTACTCGTGTGGTGATTCCTTGGCAGTGATCCCGTGTGGAAATAAAGCAGGAGATCACACGCGTGATCTGCCTGATCGACCCATCGCTTTTGAGATCAGTAGCTTGTTACTCCGATCCTCGGATCCAAGCTCCACGCTGCTTGGAGAAGAGAGAAGACGTAGTAGTGACAGCTCTTTTAATCCCACCCATATACAGCACTGTACGTGATATTCTGCAAAGCGACAGCTGAAAACCCAGACGATAATACTCCTGTATATCATCAGGTGCATGGTAAATGATTAGCATCCCGCCACCCTGTCTTCAACCGAAGAACACACCGTCCTGTCGGAAGCTCGGCCGCTGCCACTCTTTTGCTCGCAGCTAAGTGGCTAGATCTGATTCTGCCTGGATTCGCCATTGGTCCAGGCGTACGGGTAAACGCAACTGTCAGTGTAGAGATCCGTATTATTGCACACCCGTGTCTCGTCAAAAGTGTTAGATTAGAAGATATATTCTGTTGTAACAAACCTCTCTCTCACGATGTAATCTCTATAGGTGTTAGTTAGCTTGGCCTGATCAGGAGTTGTATATAGATAACAACTGCCAGCTGCCAGCTAATAGATACGTAGAGATATCCAACAATCTCGTTGTAAATCTGTTGGGCTTTTTGGCCTATAAATATAACACGAAACCGTGGCTGTGCTGAAATAGGCAAACCACGTTACCTAAACTCTTTCATGGTAATCAGAGCCCCTCTTACCCTAGATACATCCAGCAACAACACCGATGGCGTCGTCATCTTCCAACTCTCCGTCGCCGTCGCTCGGTCCTCCCATCTCCGAGAAACTTACTCGAGAGAACTACCTACTATGGAAGGCGCAGATCCTTCCTGCAATCAAGAGCGCCAAGCTGATGGGCATCCTTAATGGATCCACGAAGGCGCCGCCAGTCACCAACACGGTGACCAACTCCGACAAAACTACGTCAACCATCTCCAACCCCGACTATGAGCAATGGCTCGTTCAGGACCAACTTGTCCTTGGTTACCTGCTCAACTCCCTCTCCAAAGAGGTGCTTGCGCAGGTGGCCGTCCTCACCTCAGCCGCTGAGGTATGGGGAACGCTGGAGACGCTTTACTCCGCGCGATCTCGCGCCCGCGTCACCAACCTCCGCATGCAGCTGTCCACCTTGAAGAAGGGCGCCATGACTGTAGCGGCGTACTACGCCAAGATGAAGGCAATTGGTGATGAACTTGCAGTAGCTGGAAACCCCGTGGGAGATGACGAGATGGTGTCATTCATACTCTCCGGGCTCGACTTCGACTATAATCCAATCGTGTCTTCCGTCCTCAGTCGCATCGAACCAATTACGCTCAGTGAGTTGTATTCACAGATTCTTGCATTTGAAACTCGTCTGCAGATGTTCCAAGATCAAAATTCCAGCAGCAGTCAGTTCCAGTCCTCAGCCAATGCTGCAACACGAGGTCGTGGTGGTTATGGTCGCGGACGCGGTAATAACCGTGGCCGTGGACGTGGACGTGGAGGCCGTGATGCAGGAAATTTTAACTCCCCTCGTCAGAACAATCAAGGGCCATCTAATGACAGGCCCCTGTGTCAGATTTGCGGCAAGGGAAATCACTCTGCTGTAGATTGCTGGCACAGGTTTGATGAAACTTATCAGCAGCAGAGCAAGACTGCTGGATCAGCCTCAGCTGCGTATGGAATCGACACCAACTGGTACGCTGATAGCGGTGCCACAGATCACATTACCGGTGAATTGGAGAAGCTCACAGTTCGGGACAAATACAATGGACGCGATCAGGTGCACACTGCAAGTGGTTCAGGTATGAGAATTAGCAATATTGGTCATTCAGTTTTACATACCCCAACTCGAAAATTGCATCTTAAAAATATTCTTCATGTTCCTACTGCCCAAAAAAATCTTGCTTCAGTTCATCGTCTAGTATCTGATAACAATGCCCTTATGGAATTTCATCCAAATTTCTTTCTTATAAAGGATCGGGCCACGAAGAAAGTTCTCCATCAAGGTAGATGTCAAGGTGGGCTCTATCCCCTAGAGCTACAAGGGGAAGGTCACTCCAAACAAGTCCTTGGAGTTAATAAGCCATCTACATCTAGATGGCATAGTCGCTTAGGCCATCCTTCGTTTCAGATTGTTAAGCATGTCGTTAGGAATAATAGTCTTCCTTGTTCCAGTGATGAAAACATTGAGTCGGTGTGTGACTCTTGTCAATTGGCCAAGAGCCACCAGTTACCTTATCCTAATTCAATTAGTGTTTCGAGTGCACCTCTTGAATTGATCTTCTCTGATGTTTGGGGCCCAGCGCCTATATCTGTTGGCAGGCATACTTACTATGTGAGTTTCATTGATGATTTTAGTAAGTATACATGGATTTATCTACTCAAAAAAAAATCAGATGTTTTTCATGCCTTCCAAAATTTTCAAAATCTAGTAGAAAGGAAATTCAATAGAAAGATTATCACCATGCAAACAGATTGGGGTGGAGAATATGAGAGATTAAATTCATTCTTCCAAAAAGTCGGCATTGTTCATCATGTCTCTTGCCCCCATGCTCATCAACAAAATGGATCTGCCGAGCGCAAACATCGTCATATCGTGGAAGTAGGATTAGCACTCCTTGCAAATGCATCCATGCCCCTCAAATTCTGGGATGAAGCGTTCTTAGCTGCCACTTACCTAATTAATATTCTTCCTAGTCGAGTCATAAATTTCTGCACCCCGACAGAAAAATTGCTTCAACATAAACCAGCCTACGACTCTCTTCGTGTTTTTGGGTGTGCATGCTGGCCCAATTTGAGACCATACAATGCTCGGAAATTGGCTTTTAGATCCACCAAATGTGTCTTCCTTGGATATAGTTCCCTTCATAAAGGTTTCAAGTGTCTTGAACCCTCCACTGGCCGTGTCTATATCTCACGAGATGTGGTCTTTGATGAATCCGTTTTTCCTTTTGCAAATCTGCATCCCAATGCTGGTGCTCTTCTTCGTCGTCAAATCCTTCTTCTTCCCGAACATAGAGAAGGGGATGTAGACTGCAATGATACAATTTTTGCTAACTCTTCTGATCATGATGGGCAATCGAGTATGCAGGCACCAGATGTACAGGGCAATCCAGGAGAAAACGATATTGCTTTTGCTTCTGAATCAGGTACACATGAAGCAGAAGAATATGCACCATCACATGTAGGAAATGACACAGCCAACGTCGATTCTCAAGTTACTGCAGTCAGTCCCTTGCCTAATACTGCAGAAGCCAGCAGCTCAGTGCAACATGGTGCTCCAGGTCAGCTGTGTTTGTCACCTGACGGGGGATCCTCCGCGCCAACATCGCCAACATCATCAGCAGCTGATCCATCCACATCCGAGGTTGATCCGTCCACGTCCGAGGGAGGTCCTGTTGCAAGTTCTAGGCCACATACAAGGTTACAAAGTGGTATTTCCCGTCCTAAGCGCTTCACTAATGGTACTATACGCTGGGGGAATTTTTCTGTTACTGGAGAACCTGGATGCTTGGAAGAGGCTCTTGGTGATAAAAAATGGAAAGATGCAATGCAACAAGAATATGATGCCCTGATGCGCAACAAGACATGGCACCTAGTACCTCATGCTGAGAACACAAACTTAATCGATTGCAAATGGGTCTACAAGGTGAAGAAGAAGGCTGATGGCTCAGTTGACAGATACAAAGCCAGGTTAGTGGCCAAAGGTTTTAAACAAAGATATGGAATAGACTATGAAGATACTTTCAGCCCTGTGGTTAAAATCGCCACTGTTAGACTTGTTCTATCTATTGCAATATCCAGAGGATGGTGTTTACGTCAACTGGATGTACAGAATGCGTTTCTTCATGGTATTCTGGAAGAGGAGGTTTATATGAAACAACCACCTGGGTTTGAAAATAAAGATACACCTAATTATGTGTGTAAATTGGACAAAGCTATCTATGGGCTAAAACAGGCGCCGAGAGCATGGTATTCTCGTTTAAGTTCAAAGCTAATTGAACTAGGCTTTCAAGCATCGAAGTCTGATGCATCTCTATTTATCTATAATAAAGGTAGCACTATGATCTATATGCTTATTTATGTTGATGACATAATTGTGACTGGTTCATCAATGGAGGCAGTCTCAGCACTATTAATGGATCTGAAGGGAGAATTTGCTCTAAAAGATCTTGGAAATCTGAACTTCTTTCTTGGAATAGAAGTGAAGAGGAATAAAGATAGCATCTTACTTTCGCAAGGAAAATATGCATCTGAAATCTTGGCCAGAGTAGGCATGGTAAATTGCAAGCCGTGTGCAACACCATTATCCAGTACAGAGAAGTTGTCACGTTTTGGAGGGAAACAACTGAGCATGGAGGATGGTACACGATACAGAAGTGTGGTAGGAGCATTGCAGTATTTGACTCTTACCCGTCCAGATCTTGCGTTCTCTGTTAACAAAGTTTGCCAATTTTTGCATGCACCTACTACTAGTCATTGGACAGCTGTAAAAAGAATTTTGAGGTATGTTAAGCATACACTGCATGTTGGTTTGAGAATCAACAGGTCAGACTCTACTCTAGTAAGCGCCTTTTCAGATGCTGATTGGGCAGGGAGTGTAGATGACAGAAGATCCACTGGAGGATTTGCTGTGTTCTTTGGTTCAAACCTCATATCCCGGAGTGCTCGTAAGCAGGCAACCGTTTCCAGATCAAGTACCGAAGCTGAATATAAATCATTGGCTAATGCTACAGCAGAAATCATGTGGGTACAGTCTTTGTTAACAGAACTTGGTGTTCAGAAACAAGAAGCTCCCTGTCTTTGGTGTGACAATTTGGGAGCAACCTACTTATCTGCAAATCCTGTATTTCACTCCCGCGCGAAACATATAGAGATTGACTTTCATTTTGTCAGAGAAAAAGCTGCTAGAAAAGAACTTCAAATTCGGCTTATTCCATCTAAAGACCAAATTGCAGATGGGTTCACTAAAGCTCTTGGAGTCCAGAAGTTTGAATATTTTAAATACAATCTCAACTTGCAGAATGTGACAAGTTTTGATTGAGGGAGGGTGTTAGATTAGAAGATATATTCTGTTGTAACAAACCTCTCTCTCTCACGATGTAATCTCTATAGGTGTTAGTTAGCTTGGCCTGATCAGGAGTTGTATATAGATAACAACTGCCAGCTGCCAGCTAATAGATACGTAGAGATATCCAACAATCTCGTTGTAAATCTGTTGGGCTTTTTGGCCTATAAATATAACACGAAACCGTGGCTGTGCTGAAATAGGCAAACCACGTTACCTAAACTCTTTCAAAAAGTGGCTGTCAAAGTTGCTGCAACAGCTTCCTCTTTCCCCACGAATCATATCATATGCATGCCAATGCCCATCAGATCGACCATCACGTTTATGGCGATGATGGACCGGTGCCAAAGATAAACTCCATCGATCGATCGATCGGCGAGTCATTAATCCATCCAATCTTATCCCGTCATGTCATTATATAATATCTGCCGGCGCTGCGGGGCTGCGGGGCTGCGGCTGCGCCCGCCCCTGCTACCATCAATAATGTGCGCTTTGGCTTTCATGGCAATGCGCTCGGCGTGCCTGAATAACACGCATTATCAGCACACTGTTCACTGCACCAATGTTTTGACAGACACTTGTTGCTATCTGATTGCAAACCTGAGCCGGTTAATTATATGCTGGCGTCACATTGTTCTTTGGCTCGCAAGTGTATCAAATGTGGTCGCCAGAGATGTGAGAGGGCCAGCCAATACGGTATATATAATTTCAGCCGTTGGGAGAGGCTGACAATTTCAGACACGCTGGGTATATAATTCTTTGGGCCCAACTCTTTGGAGCCGTTACTCTCTCTGTCTTGTTTGTTCGGTGAAACTCCTATGGGAACTTTTTATTACTCGGTTGTGCTAGAAAAATCAAGATATGGCAATGCAAGGCGTAGAGCATGTATAATTTTTCGAGGTATAGTACTTTGGTTAATATCGTCAACTACAGTTCACTGAGAAAGAAAACATGTATAGCACAAGCAACCATTTGGAAAGATACTACGTAAATGTGGTGAGATGTTTGTGTGTTGAGTTAAAACGTTATAGATAAAGTTTATAAATATTGTTAAGACGAATGCTTAAAATCAAATGAAGAATTTAAAAACATATACATATCCTTTATGAAATTTAGTATCTCCATTGCTCAACTACATTTGCACTAAACTAAAAGAAATAAGTGTGATGAATAAAATTACAAAATCTAAGCACAAGAGTGCAAAAGGCACATCTTCTATATATACATATACATAACAAGAAATATCTAATATGATAGACAAGTCGGTATTGAAATATAGCCACGTGGCTTGCGCGGACTGTTTGTTAATTAGTACTCCCATTTTCAAATACTTGACGGTTCAGCTTTTTCTATATTTTACCACTTGTCTTATTTTTAAATATTTATGAAAACATAGAAAAATACGAGTCACGCTCAAACCACTCTTAATAATAAAACAAATGACAAATTATGGTTTTTAAATAAGAGATATACTATTCTATATTTAACGTTGTGAAAAAACATTAACTGGGACAAATATTTTGAAAAAAGAGATTACTAAAATACGCTGTAAAACAGAAACAGAGGGAGGGTGGGATTTAGCGATATTTGGTATCGTGGCGCAATGCCTATAGTGAGCCAGAAGCTTATGAATGCTTGATCCATCAAATTGAATGGTTGCTACTTTGCGAATCGAAAGAGATACCGCAGAAACGAAAACGAAGGGAGCCAGCGGCAGCATTTGGGAATCTTTGATTTGATGCATTCCATTCCCCGCATGGATCCCAGTGGCTAAAGCTAAAAAAAAAAAATCTCGCCGCGCAACTACAGCCACAAGCTAATAACAGGTGCCATTGGACCACCACAACGTTCATCTGAACACATGCCATGTCTCATCAGCAACCGGCAGTTGTGGCAGCACCAGATGAGCCCGTACCTTGGAATGCAGCGTGCGCAAATTGTGCTAGTGGTACACTGCTACCATCTCATAATTTCCCTGGCACACACGCGGTCACCCTGGAAATTTTAGGCACGTGCAGAATTACCAGCGCCATTCTTTTTTCGCTTGAACATTTATTGCATGCATGTCCAGGTTGACGGTTATCCACCGGAGCAGAGAACCGAAAAGAAAAAGAGGAAAAGGCGCAACAGATGATCGCTGATCGGATAACGAAATAATTGGAGCGCGCTGGCTGTTGTTCATGGCGATCCGAGGACTGGAGGGACAATGGGCCATGGGGCGCGGAGCACGCAACAAACCGGAAGCGAGAACGTGAGACGTGTACTGTGGAATGTGGACCGCGGGTGGCGTGGCCGCGTGGGGACTGGGGAGTGGTCCCGAGAGGAAGCAGCGGGGCACCCAAAAAAATTGTTTCCGCTGCCACGCGAGCACGCAACAGCTGTTCGCGTTTTTTTTTTTTGGTATAGCAAGGAAAAACTGCACGCTATAACCTCATTTAGTTTTTTTATAATCGGCTATATTCCATTATATATATTTATACTTTTGAGAAAGACATCGCTAAACCTCATACCCGCTATTTAAAAGTGCACTGTTCACTGGCCTTGAGGACGCCCACGCTCCCTCGTGTGTTGCCGCAAGGGCACCGATCTCAGCGGACCTGCCTCAAACTGGGCCTCAGCGGACACCGAGGGATCTCTTTTTCCCATCGTTACTCGCCTGGCGGGCTGGCCACCAGAGTTGTTTATGGGCTTGGTTGGGGCCTGAAGGAGGACATGTGTGTCACCTGGGCTCAATATGTCATCTCGAAAGAAAAACTGGGCGCACATTTAGGTGATTGCCAGCGCGCAAAAATTCAGTATAGGTGATTCAAGTGCCATTGCCAAATTATACTGCTCATTGTTTTTACGCAAGCAACTGGAAACGTGTCGATGGAAAAAAAAAAGTTCCCAGCCCATTTCCAATCATCCAAACAGGCCATAAAAGAGTAACAAATAAACAAATAATATTATTGAAAGACATAATTCTCTCTTATACAGGCAAAAGAGAGATCCGCAGCACTGGAACCAATCAATCAGCTCTAACGAACGCCTAGGAACAAAACAAAGCGGACCGAAACAATCCCCCTCTCCTCTCCCAGCAATCCAGACCACAGGATTCTTCTGCCTCTCTCTCTCCCCGCAGATCTCCCAGCAGAAGGCTCAGCGGCCTCGCCCTCAGTGCGCGAGGAAGGCGACGAGCGAGACCAGGGCGGCGACGGCCCACGCCCCGGGCGCGAGCCCGGCGGCGGCGCCCATGGCCGGCGCGGGCGCCGGGGCGAGGCTGCCGAGGATGGCGTCGTCCTCCAGCATCCTGCTGGTGGCCGCCGCGGACGCGACAAGCGCGAGGAGCACCGCGGCGAGGAGCACGGCGACGGTCTTGGTCAAGGCGGCCATGGAGACAGACGGGCTCGGCGGACGAGAAGGGCCTAGGGGCGGCGCAAGCACGAACGAAACCGAGGTGGCGGGCTGGCGAGGGCAGCTGGCTCGGCGGCGGTCGGCTTGTCCCTGTCCTCGTCGGCTTCTCGAGTGGATTTGAGAGTGTGTGGGGAAGCGCGAGGCGGAGTGGCGCATTTTATTGCGGCGACACGGGAAATGAGCCGTTGGGCGGTGGGGCCTCAGGGGAGGCGAGGGCAGCTTCGGAAACGTTCGAATTCGGCGGGGGACGGCGGTGGGGACCATGCCCGGCCGGACGCCTGGTCGTCGGGTCGTGGACTGGAGTGGAGGAGTAGCCGTTAAAAAGTTAAAGGCGCGGCGCAGTGGCAGCGGTCAGTCAGCAGCAGCTGCCAGCTAGCTAGCCGTTGCGGTGGAATGGAACGGCCACGCGTGCCAGCGGAGGGAATCCAAGGGGAACGGCACGGCCCCAGGTGGAAGGCGATGCCCGATGCTTCGTCGAGTCGAGCCGGGACCAGCGCGACTGCGGGAGGCTTCTGCTCTCTCTGTTTCGTCCCGAGTGCGCGCGTTCCACGATCCGGGCCCTTGGTTTTCAAACGTGTTCCCTCCTCCACCGCGCACAATCATCACGGTGCGTGGAGCAGAGCTGCAATAGTGTAGCAGTGTTCCACAAGCAAAGAGGGCGATCAGACTGGTGAGTGCTTGTAAACAATGATTAATCCCTTTGTGACAGCATGAATGGCTAATATTCTGTGATATGCTCGCAACGCAACTGCCATAATCAACTCGACATGTTTACATGGAGGCCCAAATTACATTCAAAATGCGACAACTTGAGCCAGTTCAGTGTTCGTGGGCTGAGGGCCCAAGACAGAACAATACTTTCGGCCCTTTCTTGCCATGGCCTTGTGCGTGCTACTGCTGGCTACTGCTAGCGAAGGCGCCACTGAACTCTTTAAATTTTGCGCTAAAAAACACAGCAAAATCCATCTCCCTCGCAAAACTCGAGCTTGTAAGCTTATTGCAGATTATATTGTTGGGTTTAGTCTCACATATATATGTTTTTAGCAATAGGAGTAGAGCAGTAGACATAATTTTTGCCGATCGCCGAGCGATAATGCTTTAATTTGACGGTTGCGCCGCCCTCAGGGATCCAGCCTCCGCTCCTCGGATGCAGGGACCGGATCGTCTTGATGCACTGCAATGTACAATCGTTGCTCCATTCGGAGTTTCTGAGCATTTGAAGCACGAAGCTGTTACTGTTAGATCATTTGACATCATGACTTGCCAAACATATTAAAACATGGCGGCGCCAAGCACTTTACCTGCTGAAAATTGCTTCTGATGGTCAGACCGTCCCCTGTATTTTCTTGCATCATGTCCATCAGCTTAGGCCTGCTGATCCTCAGGGTCTGGGACAGTTTTGTAGCCCGGAAGGTGAATGGCTGCGGCTTGTTGGACATGACTCCAACCTCCCCTAACAGTTCTCCCTCAGCTGATTTTCCATAGACCTGCTCTGTTCCATCCAGGAATGCCAGAACGTCCTGCGAATGAGATGAAACACGCATCTGGTTACCGTGTAGTCCAAGTCCGAAACGATTAGTTTGCACGCTGGCCATAGGGCAAGGTGAACACAGTAGCACTCAACAAACGTACGACTGCTCCTGATACAAGAAGATACAGGTCTGACGGCTTGTCATTCTGCAGCACGATATCCTCCTTCGGGGCGAAGTACTCAGCCTGCATCGCCGTCACCTGCACTCCACCAACTTTGTGTGAGTACTGTCTCTGCCTCGTGGCTGCATGCATAATCAATTAATAGTCACCGCATTATTAGCGTTAATTTCTCTCTCAGCCTCACCAGCTGCTGGACGAAACCTGAGGAGACTCCCTTGAACAGGTAGGATCCCTGGACGACGGGGAAGAAGAGGTAGAGAGAGATGCTGGATCGCATCGCCTTGGGAAGGATCTCCAGCGTCTCCTGCTGCTTGAGCCCCTCCGTCCTGAACCTCAGGCAGATGTGGTTCAGCATCTGCTCCTCGATCTGCCGCGGCAGCTGGTTCCTCGCCGCGTATTCCGAAGCGGCCTGGACCATGTCCCTCTGCATGCAATTTAGGTATCGCAATTGAAGTTGAAGATACTAGCAGCATAGAGGCAGGCAGCATCGCAGGCGAGCGCGTAGCGCGTACAAAGTCTCTGGTGCGGCTGGTGCTGTGGACGACGAGGTTGGTCATGTTGCCGATGAGGTAGGCGGCGAGCCAGAGGTTGAAGAGCATGTAGGCGATGCCGAAGAGCATCTCGCGGGTGTTCTCGGCGTGCAGGTCGCCGTACCCCGTGGTGGTCATCGTCGTGATGGACCAGTAGAGCGACGTCACGTACCGGATCCACAGCCCGTCCTCGCGGAAGTCCGGCATCACGGCGCCGATCCACGTCCGCCGCGGGTCCGGGTACCGGTCCGCGATCAGGTAGTTTATGCACCCGGCGCAGTGGATCGCGAACAGGGTGACCTGCATTATCAATCCAGACCGAGACGACGGTGTTGGAATGGTGGACGATCGAGCAGAGACAGACGGCCGGATCAATGGCCGTGGCCAATTGGGCATGCACGACGCACGCAACGCATAGTTTTCTGACGTACCGAGATGAGCTTTGTGCAGCGTATCACGGCGTAGTTGAACCGGATGTCCTTCTCGAGCCTGTCGTATGGCACTGTGCATGAGTCAATCCAAGACCAGAAGTTTTACTAGTGTGTTATAGCTCTTCGATCATCAGAGGTCTGCATGATGGACATACCTTGCAAATAATGAGCTGACCCTACGCAGCCGCCAAAGCCTGAGAGCGTTGAGGAACTTGAGGCCCAGGCTATGGTCGTGCTTGTTGAACAGGAGGCTGATGGAGTGGAACGGGAACGTCGAGCAGACATCAAAGGCAAACCAAGTCGATAGGTACCTGCAGATACAAGAGAACCACCAGTTCAGAGATACTGTGCTTGCCAGGTTGTTCAGAAACTAAATGGGAAATTTGCAGTGGTGGCAGAAATAAAGTACCTGACTGCTATTTTCTTGGGATCGTCGACGAGGAGGCAGGACTTGCTGTCGACGTACGGGACGAAGAAAGTGAGCACGATGTCGACGGCGAAGAAGCCGTTGACGACATCGTCCACGACGAAAGGGGCCCTGGGCAGGTACCTCAGGAACGCGAACTCCAGTGGGCATATCCACGCCGAGTACGCCACTAGCAGGATCAGAAATATCTCCCACACCCTGCAGGCAACAAGGACAACAAACAAGGCGGTTCTTGAATCTTGATCGTGCACAGATTGCCAACAAACATTTCGTCGTTGATCTGCAAACGATCACGCGCACCACATATATATACATGAATGCAGCAAGAACTCGTACTTGTAACGCGGATCGTAGGGTGACACAAGGTTTTTCCTTATTAGCATGGGACGCTGCTGCGCCGTTGTACCAAGCGACGACGGCAGGCGATCGCCACTGTCGCCGTCGTAGCAGGGGAGGCGTCGTGCCCACGACCACGACGAACTCGTGCTAGAAGAAGAACGTGCCATTTTCGCTGCAGGTCAGTAGCGCTGCCGAATTCTGCAGAGAAACGCCGCGGCAGCATGGCGTATTTATACTGGATGGAGGGAGTCCCCCTCCCCCCGTGCGCCTCTCAGTCTCAACACAATCTGTGGCTCCGGCTCTGATAGCAACTGCAAAATGATAGCGTGCTTTTGATCTTGTCACTTAGCAGAGACATGTGACGGTGAATTGGAATTGTCGGATGCTTCCTGGCTCGCAGAGGGAGTTGTCGATCCCGGATTGCGTCCAGGGCCATTGGTGGCGCGGCCATCGCCGCCGTAGTGGGCGAACACAGAGGCCGGGTTTTTAGTTTACCAAGTTTTCTGGGAGAGAATGAAGGGGCATAATTTCAGTTCATTTTAGCATGCCAGTTATTAAGGATTTACAATTTCGGAATTAAAAAAATTCAGACCCTACCGAAAAACAATTCAGACCGAATATTAAATACATTTAACTATTTTTATTTTTTGCCATAATATTAATAGAAAATCCTTGAAAATTCGGAATTATTATTTTTCGGCACCCACCGAAAAACCCGAAATTTCAATCCGAAATTGTAATCGTCCCTGGTTAGTATGAAACTGATGTGCTATCATAATCTGATCATAAGTGGATACCGTGAGATTTTTGCTTAAGAAAAAAAAAAGGGCTCTGGTTATTCCAATACTTGCCATATCGATAAGCAGCGAATGAATTCTCAAGAAAAGGGTAAAAAAAGAATTGGTGTGAATCATTTCAGAACAGAAATGAACTACAACTGGAGTGGCACATTCGAAAGCACAGAACTTATTGAGTGGTGATCCCTACTGGTTCAGATATTATATGTTTCTAATTTTCTACTGCTCAATCATACAATAGACACTAAAATGGATCTCAAAATCGATTGAGACGGTATGCATGTTTGATGCCCTAAAAGGTACTCCTTATTGCCAGTGTCATGTTAGAAAAGTTTTGGATAACCATATAAGCTCTTCTTCAAGTGCCAAGACAGAAATGATCTTATCAATCATATATAATGGCGTTAGTGATGTGAGAATACCATTGTGTTGGACTTCAAATAAGCTAGCAGTAGGTTGTTTAAAGGCGTGGGATCGACTTGTGATCTATGCTAAAAAAGAATATTAATCAAAATAAAGCCAAAGTCCTAATATATGCTACATGTGGGTTAACCAATGCTTTTCTTATGGAAACCCCAACAAAGAATGTGTTTTATAGGATGGCCACAAGCTCTTGAGAAAAGTGAACTTTGGTTCGTCTCCAGCCATTGGGACCGGCCCTTTGTTTCTTCCGGCTCCTTTTTCAGTGCCGAAGCTCAATCCTGAGGTGAATAACTAAAGTGATGAGCGCTTTGGTGGTTAGCTCTCACTTTTGGATTAGTTAATTTTGGAAAGGGGGGAATAGTATTGTGATTCCGTTGAGGCTAGATAGATCTTGCACTTTCTTGATGAGCTGATTTTTTATGTGACGTTAAGAACCATGTCGTAAAACGTCATACACAAAATTACAGAGGGAGTACATTCTTAGACCGATGGCATACTAGTACCGCACATAGCATCCTTGCAGGTGATTTTTTTTTTAGCATATGGGATATCCGGCAGTGCACTAAACCTCGTCTGAATTCAGATACATTCGGCTTTCAGTTCTGAATTGTCTCTCGGTTTCTGAAACTTCAGCGTGGGACTGTGCGAGTAGTGTTACTCTTTCAGCTTGATATGAACATTGGAGGATCTCATCTGACTCGTCGATTTCAGGATCAACAACAGCGGCAGCCATCTTCCCTGCTTGGTCGTCGAGACGGGCGGGTGCTGGTGCAGGTGCGGCGATCAGTGCAGAATATATGTCAGCAGTGAAGCGATCAAGCGAGACGCGCGGCATCTATAGCCAGAACCAGAAGGCCGGTGTGCGGTGTTCGTCTTCCTTGACTGCATTCTCTTACTTTCGGTGCCCTGCTGCTGCTGGTTGGAAAACAGCATCCGTCCGAGTCCGTCTTGGATTCCAACGCAAAGCCTCCGCTCCGCTGCATCTGCATGGACGATCCATATTTCCCGGCAGGGCTCTGATATGACGGTGTGGTGGAATCGTTTGTTACTACTGTGCTTACAGGACGGACCAGAAGCCTCTACCACTAATCTAATCATCTCGATCGATCGGAGAACATCTGCCATCTGCCAATGCAGCAGCATCGGTGGCACGGTAACAAGCAGCAGCAGTTCCGTGTACTCTGCCGATCTGTCGTCAGGTGGAGACGACGAAGAACAGTGCAACGTAACCACCGGCCTACAGTTCACCGTAGAAACGGCTGGAACTACCTACGGCTAGAACCGAGAGGTCCGGTCCCGTCGTCGTCGCATAAACAGGCGTACTTGTGAGTTCGTGCGTGCCTGGAATTGTGTACACGACACACGGTCCGACCTGGCGTCCATTATTACAGTTAAGCACCGGACGTGCTATGGCTATAGCGCGCGCTGAAAGCTGGATCGTGTGATCATCGTGCCGCCCAGCGCGGAGCCTGTCTCTCCTGGCAGTTGCTCATCAGATAGCTAGATGATGCGCCTTTACGGTGCACCATCACAACAGCCTCCGGCCGGCCGGCTTGGCCCGCCGTCGCCGGTGCCGGTGCCGTTCGATCAAATCAGTCAGAGCCTGTCGATCGTCTCCTCCCACCAACTGGAGGCACCTGCTGCGTGCACTGCATGTGTCTGTCTGGATCATCAGGGTCAAAATGCCGATCCATCCATATCACAGAGCGGGACAGCTTTTATTTACATACAGCCACTGACAAGCCGGCCTCGCCCGGCCGGCTGGCGCAGTTTAGGAGAAGCAGCGAGGATGATCAGCAGGTTAAATGGTTAATAATACCCCAGCGCCATGCAAATACAATACAATGATGCAAACACATGCCACACTATGTTGTCAGTCTTGCAGATACGAGCCCGTAGTGGCTGCGCCAGCATATCTCTCCCCACGCACTCTCCGATGTACTACGTATCCCACTCACCGGCCGGCCCGCCGCGGCGCCGGTCCTAGGTTGGATCACTCGCCTGCAGGCCCTGCGGCAGCGCATGTGAGCGTCGACGGCCGAGACACATGTATCTTGCTGCGATCACATGCGACGTCGAGGACATGACAGCACCGAGCTCGTCGTTCGCGCGTGCGCGGCTTTCAGCGCCGGGCGGGGGGATTCAGCTGAGAGACGAACTCGATCGCCTCCTCCACCCTCGATCAGCTTGAGTGCTTGACCACAATCGCAAGTCGCGCATGCTTGCATCGCATGGTCAGCAGACTCAGCATCATCTGTCCACTGGCCATCAGTCGGGTTCGCGTCGTGTAGCACCATCGATCTCTTCGTGAACTTCGCGAGTAATATCGCCGGCGTGATGGAGCGCGTCTCGGAATCACGCAACTGTGGCCGTGGCCCGTGGGCACAACAGTGGCCGTGGCGCGAGGTAGCTCAGGTAGACAGGTACCACTACCCACGAGGCCACGAACTAGTGCTACGGGCAATCGCTTTCTTCCTAGTTTTGAGCATCCTGAGCTGACCTGTAGAAAACTCTTTGTTGCACAATTTCGCTAGCTATAGACAAAAGTGTGGAGGATCGGAGACTTTTTCATCTCTCCGATCCCCACTTGGATGATCTGTCGTATTGCCTGTGCATGTTTTATCAGATGATTGCGAGCTTTAATGATTATTGGTCTTTTCCTTTGACTTGTTAGATCGATGAATACAGGGGGGAAATGATGGTGTTTGCATGTGATCAATGGAATCATAATCGCTGAAAGAATGGCATTGTAACTGATATAGTAGTGCGAGTAGCACATATGCTATTTGGTCAAAATAAAGTTGTGTGGTCCCAATCACTTTTTGTAAATATCCTGCATAGATTTTTTTTTTGTACTTTCTGTGCTTTACTATATTACTAGTCGTCATTTGTTCCAAAAATAAAGTTATTTCAATTCTTTATCAAAAGCTAAACCATTTTAATTAAGTTTGGCCAAGTTTATATAGAAGAATATTTATGACACCAAATAATAGGTATCTTATGGAAATATATTTCATGACAAATATAATGATATTTTGTTGGCATCAAAATTATTGATATTGTTTGTATAAATCTAGTAATGTGATACTCCGTATCTTAAACCCCGGTTAAGTGCATTAAACATGTCATCATATGCATATCTCTTTTCCAATTTTTGGAAACTTTGTTCAAATTCTATTAAACTTGAATTATTTCAAACTTCCTTGAGAATATTATTTTACCCAAGGACAAAAGTGCAAGGTTATAGTATAAATTACACCCTTTCACTTTAGTAATTGGACCCTTGTGTGATTTTGCTTGTACATGGGGTTAAAAATAGAAAATTATATTCAAATATATATATAAAAAAAGAAAAAGGGAAACCTAGGGAACCAGGCCCAAAACCGGCCCAGCTCCCCGTTTCCCCTCAGCCCGCAGTATTGGGCTGACAGGCGGGGCCCACCCCGCCTTCTTCCTCATCCCGCCGCGGGGAGAGGCAAACGGAGGCTTCGCCCCGCCTCTGCCTCGCCGCCGTTCTCCACCACGCGCCGCGCACCGCCGTCGCCGCCGAAGCAGTGGGCCGACGCTAGCACCCCCTAACCGCGCCGCCTGTCCCCAGCCCCGGTAGCCGCCACCCCGCCCACCGTCTCCCACCTCGCGGGACGAGGCGTATAAGCCTCTCTGCCACCGCGGCCGAGCTCATCCCGCCGCCCCTTCCACCGCCCCCGGGCTCTATAAAAGCCCCCGCCGAGCACCTCCTCCCCTACCACAACCCGAGCCACTCCCTCGCACTACCTCTTCACCTCCGCCTTGCTCCCGCGCCGCTCACTCCTTGCCGCCGCCCACCTCACCGCCGACCACCGCCTACACCGCCTCCTTTAGCCAATCGAGGGTGAGACCCTCTCTTCCTCACCTTCCTTGCCCTCCTCCGCCAATCCTCGTCGAGGATTAGGGCCGGCACGAGCTCAATTGAGCTTGGCGCCCTTCATGGCGCCGGCGGGCACACCGCCGCGTCGCCTATGCTTCCCACCCGCACAAGCCCTTTTTGGGCTCCTCTTCTTGTGCTTCCGGTGCGACAGACCCACGCACACTCGACGCGGGTGCCCTCCGGCACCGGCACGGCCTAGAGCCACCGGGAACGGCGCTCGCCGCCGCACCCTCTGAGCGTGCTCGCCGCGTCCGCCGTGGCGCCGCGGACATAGAGAGGAGAGAGGAGAAGGGAGGAAGAGAGAAAGAGGAGGAGAAGGGCCACGCCGCCGCTTGGTTTGGTCGTCGCCGGCGAAGACCGGGACGCGCCACCGCGCAGGGTGGTCGCCGGCGCCGCCGCCGCACGCCGTGCGCGCGCGCCTAGGGCGCTGGCCGGGCAAGGGCACTGGCCGGGCCGAAAGGCTAGCCAGGCCGCGCCTCGGGCCGCGCCTCATGGGCCGAAAAGAGAGAGGGGAAAGAAAGGCCGCCGGCATGGTTTTAGTAAACTAGGCCGAAAAGAAAATCCAAGGAAAAACTATTTTGGGCTTTTGGGCTTAATCTTTTATTCTGAAATTATTTTCTTTTTCTATTTCCTTATTCGTTTTAACCTTTTGATTTAACTATTTTATAAAGGTTATTTCTTTTAGTTTAAAATTTTAGATTTCATTTTTCAATCTTTAAAAATCTTTAATATATTTATTTATTCCTTTCCAATTCTTTTAATGTTTGAAAAATTATTAAAAAACCTTAGAAAGTTATTTTAAATCTCAGAAAATTTATTTAAAGGCTTGAAAAATATTTTAATGCCCCACCTTTTCCTTTTAGAAAGTTTTATCCTTGTTTTTACAACAGGTTGATCATCCTCATACTTAAAACTCATGCATGTCATTCATTCATCTAGGTACGGTAACCCCTTCACCCCCTGCCGGAGAATCGTCTAATATTGTTAATCTAGAAGTCCCTAAAGCCGGAATTCAGGAATCATCTTTTGTCCATGAAGAGGAATCTTTTGAATTGGTTCTTGATCCTAATAATATCAATCCAGGCAAGCCCCGGTGCATTCCTTTTGTTTTTTGAGTCTTAATCAATGGTCATGATTGTGCATCAGAGTTAGGATTTGATTGGAACCCTAGTGCATAATTAACCCCTGAATCCTGCATTTAAATCCTTTGCGTAATAGATTAGAATTGCTTAGCCAAGCTTAATCTTAGGTTACGCTTTCCTTTAAAAGAAATGAAATCTGGACAATAAAGTTTCCTGAGATGTTAACTGGAGACATCTGGCGGGATCAGTTATGTTTAGTATTGTTACTTATGGATATCTTAAATGAATGAACATGTTGGGATGCTGACCCTGCCTATGTCATATAAGGCCGTCCGATGTCTTGGCCATGTTTTCAGCTTTCGAACACGCCTCTTTCACTTGTCGTCCTTAACGGGCTCCGATAAGCCTTTCATACCTTGAACCTAGATTTGAACTGTGCTGAGACCAACTGCGGGTGTCGTCGAATCGTATACCCGGGCTCGGTGAGTACGGTTCAAACTACGTGCCAAGTTATGCAAGGATTGTCATATGCGGTGTCGGTGTACACGCATATGACTGGTGTCTGAGTATTCCTCTCGAGAGTTAAAATCGATTCGAATCGCTGGGCCTACCAGGTGTAAGAGCTGAAACATCACCAATATTGTAGTTAAGAAGAATAATATTTTTGATAAGGAATGTTTTTGCAAAGTGTTTGCACTTGTTTGCTAATAGATTAGATACAACTTAGTATATAGGAAACAACTAAAAGAAGTTGACACCCTAAAAGCTAAGGATTTACTTGTAGGCCTGCTGCAGTGTGAGTTGACCTAACTAAGTCAACTATAGGTTAGAAGTCGGGTTTAGACCCAGTGGTCGGATAAGTCTTGCAGAGTAATTAGTACTCATGCTTCTTCTCTTATGTTTTCTTCAGGTGCTGAGTATCTCCTCTTCGAGTATGATCCTGCTTCTTCCGCTCCTCAGTAAATCTCGCATCATTGGGCATGATGCAAAGTTCATTTGAAGAACACTCTTGTTAATACTAGAGTAGAACAACCTTTTTCTAGTTTCAAAAGTTCTACTCCTTTATGTATAATTATTTGAGAACAAGATTTGTAATCACTCTAAGTTTCATTTGAAATAAAGATGTACAGTTTTATAACATAATGTAATCTGTGGACTCCTTCAAGAGTCGTCCCATAAGCTCGATCCAGATGGGAAGGTTTATCAAAATTTTTAAATTCTGAGGAACTACCGGAGTTAACATAAGATTGGTATGAGTATACTAACTCTAGGTTAACTTGGGCGGTTCTGCCACAAGTAAGACCTATTATAGTAAGACCAAGTGCTCTACTAGGAAAGCACATTTAACAAAGTAGAGCACTTGGTCTCGTATGCTCATCAGTTTTTTCTAGTGTCGCATTGTTGAGAGGTTGAGAACATCTAGTGTTTTTTTTTGTATTGTTTGAGTTCTATGGCACAAGTGAACCCTCGAGCGAGCACCATGGACTTGTTACTCTTGGAGATTGTTTGCAGTCATCTCTGGGATGACTCGAAGGTTGTGAACTACTCAGTGGTGAAGAGCAATTCGATGAGGTTTGGAGATGTTCTTTGTTCCAATCCGGATCGAGATCAATTGATGTGACGATTGAGGAGCATTGAATCCCCCCCCGCTCGATGATTTTTGGTGGTCCGCAAGTCACCGTTATGGGATAAGATTCATCTCTTGTGTTTACCTATTTCATGAGAATACATTTGTGCAATGTACTTTGAGCAATTATAATCATATAGCTTGAATTGATATTTGGCATCCTGGGCTATAAATATTGAATTTCAATATCTTTTTCCTATATTTTCCAATCCTCAGTTTTATCATGTGCTCCCTCCATCCCATAAAATAAGGTGTGCATGTATTTGGCATGGTCTTTAAAGCAAAAGTTTGACCATTTATTTTTTTCAAAATATGACATCCATAAATACCAAAGTACCATCATCTTAAAGTACCTTTGAATACGAATTCAAATATATAACATGCATACACTTAATATTTATTTATTTTTTTACTAAATTATTAGTCAAAGATTTTTAAAGTTTGACTTATGTAATTACATGCACGCCTTATTTCATGCGATGGATGGGAGTATATCATGTGAAAAAAAAAAGAAGTTTCATGGGCTGAAGCAGTGCATTCAATGGGCTGCGGGCTACTTTTATTCAGCCTGCCTGAAGGGATGCATTTAATGGACCCGGATGGTAGTGCATCAGTGTTGCCATTCCCTGGTTAGTTGGTTGGACCCAGTCCACGCAACTTTCATTTGGGCTGGTTATCTGTCAGTCAACTGGGCCGCAGCACTCCAGCTCTTGTTGGCCAGACCGACCATTTTCTGTACTAAAACTCGCAAGTTAATCTGAAATTTTGTTAAAACGTCGATCATGATATTTACGGCAAGTTCTCAAAAACTTGTCTTTCTTGTTCGTAACGCCTGGAAGCATTTTACTATAGCTGCACCGAACAACCCATATAAACTCTTCAATTTTTGTACCGTAATATATTGAAGAGGTAAACTTAGAATATCTGACATTACAAGCTCCTGGCGCACAAACCACACAATCCCATATGATTGCACGTTACTTCGGGAATCACAAATGAAGTAACACAAGCAACCACATGTAGGTTCTGGTAGCCTTTTAGCCTAAGCTCACATTACTCGACAATCTTCAAGCTTACTACCAAAACTACTGGCCTCCTCGAACTTACAGAAGAGACTATATATATCCCGTACTTCTGAGAATTCAGATTTCAGAACAGCACCATGCCAACGATGGCAAAAATGCCAAGAACCAGTCCAACACTTGCCTTCAACCCAGACGCCGCGTTCAAGCCCCAGACTCGGACGTCGTCGATCACTGGCCCGCACAGCGAGGTGTGGTCGTCACTCCTCGTGTTGTAGTACACGCTGTAGAACGCGACGCGCGTCCTCTCAGCGCGCGCTGTGAATGTCACGTTCGCAGCCTGGCTGGTGGCATTACCCATCGGTGAGTAGTGGAAGTTCTGGGCCTGGTCCCCTGCGAAAGCCATGATAGCCATTGGTGGCTGGCACGAGTCCCCTGCGGTGCCCAGCGTGAACGTCAGGCTGTAAACCTTCTCAGGGGTCGTCTCGACCATCTGGGAGATGATACCCTCCTTGCCTGAAAGAAGCTCAATGGCGCGCTTCCCTTGGGGAACCTTGTATTCATCTGAGTCTATGTAGCGGACAGCGCGGTTCGACTCGATCATCCAGCCAGGTATGGCAGATGTCTGCTCGTCAAGGTTAGTTGGGAGCAGCACTCCAAAGCTCGTGTTTGGGAACATCCACGGACCCTCCTCAAAGTCTCCATTCAGCACCACATTATCTGTTGACAACAGAGACAACACCACATAAAGTTAAGAAACGAGCTAGTGCACTTCTAATTGTCCGAGAGTAATCACAATGCGCGCATAGTAAAGAAAGTGAACACTGAAAATGAAATCATTTTTTCTTTTTTGGGTGTTACTGAAAATGTGTCTCGAATCTTATACCCTTTGGTTTGTCTGGAGTGAAGAGCTTCTTGACAGCAACATTGTCTAGGATTGGACCACAGGTTGGATCATCTTCCATGCCAGGGTTCATGAATTGAATATGTGCCTGCTCGTCGGTCGCCTGAAAAGCCAATGCGTATGCATCCCAGCCCTCTATGTTGTACAACGTCTGCAAGTCCACCGTCTGTGATACACCACCTAGCACGGAAACATTCAGTGACTCCAGCTGTGCACATGTCCGGGCAGCGCTGAATGTGATAGCATACTCCGAGCCCTTCTCAACCTCCACCACCTGCCCAACACTAGCATCATTCCCTAGCCTTACAGCATGATCACCTGCCATGGAAATTCAGATGTTTAGATGAACTATTCCCAGAACTATTAAAAAAACAGAGACAAGAGCTCTATGGGGATACCCTGTGGAACAATAAGGATCATGCCACCCTGGTGCTGGCCTGATGAAATGAGCTCAACTGTGCCATTGAGCATCCAACCAGGGATTGATGATGCACCTTCAGGAACAGATGCAGATTTTACAAAACCACCAGCTGGTGCTGTCTCAAAGTCACCATTGCTGAGAAGGCCTGTTGAACAAGAAAACACCAAGACATAATTTATGAATTTCACAACAAACAATGATGCTGCAACTCAACAATGATGCTGCAACTCAATACTCAAGATACTTCTCTACTTAGGCCAGCTCCAACGGTGGATGAAATAGCCAGCTGACTAGGATTTTGAGTGACGTGGAGGGGGGGAGAGAGTGCAAAAAGCAAATCGCTAGCGCTTCTCTCGTCGCTAGCTCGCTGCACAAGGAACAAGGACACGGCCACTCCGTAGAGAAAATAATCTGACAGCATATTCAATGATAGGTCTACATTGTGGGACCCATGCATTGGAGCAAGTGAACGGCTGGATGGGTTATTTTGAGTGCTAGCGCTGTTGTTGACGTGGATATTTCCGAGCTATCAGCTGTAGAGGACTGTTGAGGCCGCCCTTAATATCTGCTCGATGATACGTGTACCTTTGCAATCAAGATACTATGATGGTAGAGAAAGTTAAGAAGAGTCTAGCTCTCGCATTGGGTGGATCATAAATTTGACCCTAGTGAAGACTAGTACACTATGTGCTGGACTCTCTTTATTACGTAGGTGCTAAACGAGTTTGCAGTCCGTAAAGAAATTAAATGGCACTGAATACAACCAGCTGCCAAGTGCATGGTGGAGCAGTAGTGAACCAGACACAAATCTCATCTAGAGCATTCTTACCGGGACTATTATGTGCTTTATTATATGCAAGATGCAACTTCAGGTGAAATGAGCAGATTGCAGTAGAGTTTGAGAAGGTAATATAATATGCACAGAGGATTCAACCATCCTGAAAGAGGGGTGAAAAATAAAGCCTCATGCAGACAGAGAAAGTCAAAATTATACAAGCCTCCCGCAGTACAGATCATTTTCGAATGGCCTAATTCAGGAGTACCTAGTAGCACAACACTAGGAAAAAATGCCCATGTTTTTCTATGTAAATCCAATGCACGTCACTGCAGCACTACTGTTAGACCACTTTTACTATGCTTCATTGTTCTCACAAGGACGGCCATGTGACTATGTACATTGATCTTGTGTGGTGGGGCTGTGAAAGTGAAACATCTACCAACCGTCCTCCCACAGGGTACCTCCCATCCATGTAGGGGCTGATTGGTTGCTCTTGGGGAGTTGGGCCAGCCTGGGGAGTGGATGCAGGCCCAGTTCGGCCAGGCTCTGCAGCTGCAGGTCTACATGATTGGTAGACTGAATTGGCTATGTACAGCCTGAGTTGGGGATTTGTTTGATTGTCTGCATCATTATTACAATGTAATAAGAATAAATTCCTTTCTAAGTGCGCATGTAGCTACACTCGCCTATGTATCTCATAATTGAGGACATATCTGGCCAAACGAAAGGTATGCACGCGGAGTATGCAATGATACTAGATCATTTAAGGCAGTATATGCACGAGGTATGCGAGTATACCTGAGGTATATGGACATAACCCGTTATATGTACTAATACGAAGGTATTACAATAATATATTAAAAACAGGGACTGTTTTGTAATTTTTTCAGGTGGTGATATTTAAGGTATCTTAAAATAAATATGTGAACATACTCAAACTGATAAATGAGTATGCGGACATACCCCTATTGGGTTATTGACGATGAGTGTAGCTACATGCGCATGTAAATAAAACTCAATAAATATTTTTTTTAAAAATATATCAAGTGTGGTTTAATTTTGTAGATAAAAATGCTAAGACCACAGATATGAAGTTTAATTTTGTAGATAAAAATGTTAAGAACACAGATATGAAATCGGTTTGTCAATTGGACATATTAATCAAGAGTTATGAGAGAAAAAAAAACAAAAATTTCCTCGTTTTGCGTGCGCAGCTTTCTGCCTGCATCCAGCCAGCCAGGCTGAGCAGCGAAGCCCGGATTCCCCGTGCCCGCTCAGCCAGGCCCCCGCGCGCTGCCTGCACGCGCGCAGCCTGGCCCCGGCGCGCCTCCAGGCAACCAAACGGGCCGTCACTGCATCCGCTGGGCCTGGCTGCGGGTGGAGCTGGGCAACCAATCAGCCCCGTAGTGGTCCAAACTCCAGACCTAAATGCCCGGAGCACCATAGATCATGGCCTGAATCAAGGGAGGTGACGAAGGTACTGACATAAATAGATAGGCATGGACCTCCATGGCCATCCTCTAAACAAGCCACTCTTCCGAGAGGGTTCAATGAGGGTTGAGGGCTCTGCAGGGCGGCATGGCCTGCTGGGCTTTGCTGTTCCACTTCCATCTGGATCCGAGTTTACTACACTACACTGGCCCTGATTTCCTTTTTTTACTTTGTTCTTCCTTTTCACTATTCACTTGGGGCGTAAACTACGTGGTGCATGCGGCAGAGAATCTTTTCTCAACTTGCACAGCAGCTCAGTTGGGGCCTTGGGGGTTACTAGTCATTTTCAAGCATAATAAAACGCATCACATAACAACGACAGGAAAGATTTGGTCCAAGACAAGGTCATTTCCGTTTTAGGTCGACACAGGTCACAGGGGTGAGTGAAGCAAGTAGCAAGGCGCGGCCAAATCTTTCCAGCTCAGCACCTCACTTTTTCCGTCTGAACTGAAGCATGGGTTCTGTTTCTGAAGGATATGTGCGGCTACACTGTGTTTGAAGCTACCGTCTCGTCGATCCTGCCTACCTGTGAGCAAGCATTTGCTTTGGTGTGCTGAGTGCCCGAGTTACACTGAAAGACGCTAGAAAGGAGGAACCGCTTCACTCTACTTTGCAGCTTGCACATCTCATGCCCTTTTCCCGCGTTGTGCTCCAAACGCACAAAGTTGTTAATTTGTGCTACACCAGACATCGCACCAAACCTACTACCACTACTTTTTTTTTTCAGTTGCCCTCCTAAACCTTTTCCCAGTTAGTGCTTTACATGCTCATAAGCTCAACCCTTCAACAGTGCCAAGACAGATAAACGGGGTGTTATGATACAGCAAGAGAGAGGAGCAGGAATCCCATTTCCTCAGCAAGCGAGATCTGATGCAGGCCGAGGAGAGCCGCCGCCCCAATCTCTACCAAACGATTGCGCAGGCACCAAGATGCTACGAGCTGCCCGTGCCGCGGCAGCGAAGCACGCATTAGCAGAGCAAAACCATCCATCGACGAGGAATGGGCGAGGACAGATAGGGATGAGAGAGAGAGAGGCGCAGGAGGGGCTTACCGTCCTCCACCGGAGCAGCCGAGGCCGGGCGTGCGGGCGCCACCAGGAGAAGCAGCGCCAGCAATGCGAGCCTTCGCCTGGGCAAATCTTGCTCCATCGCCTTAGCCCCCCCTCGACCCCTCCGCGCTGCCTCCCAGCTCGGCCTCGGCTCCTCCCGAGAGCACAAGTGCAGTGGACTGGAGTGAGGGGGTGGGAGCAGTGGTGAGGTAGGAGACAAGAGGGCGCTGTGCGGGCGAGGACGAGGGCCGAGCCGGGCCGCGTCCGCTCTGGGCTGCCTCTGGCTGGACTGGAAGGCAGCTCCGCCCGACGCCCAGGCACCCACGCCCTGCTTTTTATGGGGTCACACGCTGCTAATGGCGATTCCCTTTTCCTTTGGCACTTTGCTGGCCACTCTCCCCACGGGAGTATTTTTTTTTTTTTTGGACATGGGCCCGCCCTGCCTGTCTGTGTGAGAATTGGGGCAACAGTGGTCAATACTGCTGCAGGCTCTAGAGCGCGCTTTCGCTTTTTGCAGCCGTTTCGGTGCCACTTTGTCGAGCACGGAAAAGGAGCATCGTGCTACCGCTACCATCGAGTCCGTGGACAAGGCAAAGCGAGGTCCTTTCCCGGTTTCTTCGATTTTCACTCGGCTCTTCTTCCTGCTAGTGGCCACGTCTCTGATTACTCATGTATGAATTGCTATTTGTGCCCCCAATGTGTATTACCATGCAGACCAGTTATGCACTCCGTCCGTTCTAAATTTTAAATGGTTTTTGATACATGGACACATATACCATACACATTCATGGATATTGCACGATATAATTAAAAACATAAACCACTTTGAATTTAGAGCGGAGTGAGTATATATTAATACATAAATTAATGAGCGTATCGGTTTCTACGTAACAAAAATGCACGTGGAGGTGCAATGCCAAATTGCCAATGGGGAAAATAGTAACAAAAAAGAAAAAAAATGTGTTTATAGTGTTTGATAGTTAAAGTAAAATATTTACACAAGTTGTTATGTTAGATTGTGATTGATGTGAGAAAAAAGATAGGCAATTCCAATCGTACACTGGAACGGAAGTTTGTATAATAGACCGAGCACGTTGCATTTTCTGCACCGAGGGAAGGCCATGGTGCCGTAGCCGCAGATCTCTGGACTCTAGAGCTGTAACCGCCACAACCATCAACCATGGCATATTTCGTAACCAGTACGAATTATAAAACTCAGCAACAAGCCGATAAGGCCCCGTACATGGCGCTCTGCTTTCGCTTTAGGCAAGTGGTTGGAGACAAATTGGCTGAAAACCATCCGCATCTCCAAATAGCGATGCATGTTAAGAGTAAACAAGTGAAAAGGATGCCGGCGATTCCGGGTTATGTAATCTATGACGAGGCATCCATAATTCATCATGCTGCCCGCTTCTGAAGTCTGAACAGCCATCATTGGATTGCGAAGTCTCGCTCAAGCACAGAGAGAGGTTTAGGCTGAGTCCAATGAAAATATCTATATAGGTTCTCTAAACAATGTTTTGCACTGTTTGACATAAATACTAAAAGAAAAAGTAGTTGAAATAGTGTTTAGAGAGTGGGGATAGATACTTCTATTGGACTCAGCCTTAGCACGCACTGATGAGTGTTCGACTAATTGTTGATCAATCACAGACAGGTTAAGATAAGGGCCCCGTGCTCGTCCTCGTTCTTGGGACTCGTAGAGCCGTGGAGGCCCAATGTCGCCGACGGCCGATGCTGTCGCCGACTCGCCGAGCACTCGCCCGCTCCGCGCTCATCACACACCAGTGCTGGTGGCTGGTGCTGCGACGCTACGTGACGTGAAAACCCAAGTTCAGATACCGAAGACAGGAAGAGACCGGACAGAGGCACGGGGACACGAGCATGATTTCTTGCCGTTCACATCTGGGCCGCTGCGTTTTGCCTCTACCGAAGCCGTGAAACCGCGTAGCCGTACTCACTCGCCGCTCGTCTGGTCAGACAGACTCTGGCTCTGGAGTGGAGTGCGTACTGAAGTGAGGCCCGTGGCTCTACGGCCGGCCCCGCGGATTCGCTCAGCGGCGGGCAGTAAATTTTGGTAGACACCGGGCATCAGAATCTCAGGACACAGGGTACGCGAGTCAGACACGCCCCACGATCGCATTCCCACATGGCTACTGTTGACTTCTACCACCAGCAAAGAGCAGCTGTCACCGGTAATAAAGTACCAGTACCACTAGTACTACGTACAGTATACAGCGGCACTGTTAATCCGTTGACCGCCAGAGGGAGCGTTCGTTTTGGGAGACTGGCTCCCCTTCCCTTCGGGGGAATGAATCTGGACCATCTATTTAAGACATCGAACGGTTCCTGTGGATTCCCCTCCACTTCCCCCTTTCTATCCCCCCGAAAAGAACGCAGCCAGACAGAACTAGATGGCCAAGCGGAAAAGCTCAATGCTCTCTTGTTCCTACCCTTCTCACGGTGGGGGGCGATCACTGCTGTCTGCTCGGCGTGCCTATAGCCATGGACTGATGAGCGTTCAACTGAACAAACAAGAACAAGGAGATGAGCCGGGGGAAGTTGGCAGCTCCATCCATGAACCAACGCAATGATGCCTATCCGATCCGTCCAACCACAGGGGTCCAAGCGAGGGTCACATGATCTCCTCTGAAAAGGAGACACGGCACGGACGGATCCACGCACCGTCATCGCGCTCCGCCGAGCTGGCTGGCGATCAAGGATCACGGCCGGTTCGGCGCAATCTTTCTTTCCAAGTCCCTCGGCGCGGCCGGCCGGCCGGCCGGACACGAGAGAGCACGCACGGACACGGCGGACCTTACCGGCCTCGATCGCCTTTTATTTTATTGCCCCAGCCGAGAAATCGGCGCGTGTGTTTATTTTACCCTGTCCTGGTGTGGTTGGCGTTGGCGTCCCGCGTCATCGGCGCGTCCGTACGCAATCAAGGCATCAAGTACAATATAGAATACTGGTTGCAAAAAGAAAAGTACGTATACTGTTTTCGTGAAAAAAAACACAGCCTAAACAAAAAATACACTGATCATTAGTACCGAGACTACAGTGGGTCTGATACCTCTTTTTTATACTATGTGCAGTTGATTAGGTAAATAGATTGTCTATACACTATAGCGACACTATTTACAGAAAAAAAATAGAATAGTAGATACACAGTGCATTTACACATCATCCTGCTGCACATGAACATAGTCTTACCGCATGATCTACTGGACGAAACATATCATGCATTGGGGCGAGTAACGGAAACAGCGGCATGTGTGAACCAAACAAAGGGGACCATGATGCCACAGAAAAAAAATTTATTTTGGTTTCCCGACACAAAGGTTTCTTCAGTTGCAAGACTATCTTGCGTCCTTGCCTGGTACAGTGCACCTTAATGCATAATAATAACCTAATAATTTCTTTCCTCAAGGAATCTTAATAATCCTACCTAATTGTCCAGAAACCAAAATACTTGTGCGGAGTTTTTTTTTTTACCTTTTGCTGGATTTCCATATCGATGGCATGATATATTGGAGTGAAAAAGAAATAGATCCGGGAAAATCGCCCAAAATCGATTAACCACACCACACCAAACCAAAATAGCCAAAAAAAGAGTAAATCTGCGTCTTCTGCAATACATCGTGAAAAAAAACATTTGGATATATAAGGGTGAAGATCTCTAGTCATTCACTTCTAGGTGGCTAAACTAAGAACCACCTAAGTTACTCAAGTTGCTACTTGCTAAATATATAACTTGAAGATGATGGTCTCTTTGATAGAATTCTGGTTTAGCATACCTACAATCAGAATATCAAAATATATAAGTGAGATCAATAAGAGGGGCTTGAAGCCCCAAACAAACAATCACATGAACACAGAGACAAAGACGTATACCTTCAAGGATACAAGGAGGTGAGGGCTCAACGAGATCAAAGCTCAACCCATGTTCAACATTCCTTTATGCCTATCCACGTGATTTTATTTATATTCTGACATCTAAAATGATGTGAGTAGTAGGATATTTTTTGCATGTACATTAGAAAAGACACAGGATAGAAAGTATATTAAGAAAAAAAAATAATCTCGGGGTCAAGCCGGCCAGCCGTCCAGGCTCAGGTGAGTCAAGGCTACCCAGAGCCCATGAACATGAAGAACACGGCCTCGCTGCGACAAACCACCGCAAGTCCACAGCCCAGTGGGCCGTTCCCACTGAGAAAAACCCTCGCGCCTCGTCTCTCCCTGCCCCGTGGTATATGAAGCCCAGTTCGCCACCCGTACCTCCTCAAGCTCGCGGCCGCATCCCGCTCCCCAAGTCGCCAGCCGTCACCCGATGCCTACGAGCGGCGGCGCGGCGACCGGGTGCGGCGGCGCCTCGGCTCCCCTGATCTCCCCCTCCAGAATGGACGGCCAGGCTCCACCTCTCGACGCCGCTGCGCTCGAGACCCTTCCCGTCGGCGAGGAGCTCCATCCGCCGCCTCTCGAGGCTGAGGACGGTCTACCCCAGGCTCCGCCTCTCGAAGGCGTCGCGCCGGATCCCCTTACCGTCTCCGGTGAGCTTCACCCGTCTCTGCCCCCGACGGATGAGGTGGAGGATGGCCTTCCCGTCGCGCCCGATATCGTCGACGACGACTCTTCGGGGATCCACGAGGCTGGCACCGGTGCCGTCGTGCTCACAGACGAGCTCCGCGACCAGATCGTCAAGCAGGTACGCCTCTCGGTAGATCTTCCCTCTGCAGCTTCTCGTGTGTGATGTTTCTGTTCAATAGTATGTTGACTCCTGTGTCCTGTGTGTTCGTAAAGGGCTTATCTGATATTGTGCGCATACTGAAACTTGCAGGTGGAATACTATTTCAGCGATGAGAATCTTCCTACTGACGAGTTCCTGTTGAAATATGTGAAGAATAACAAGAAGGGTTTTGGTAAGTATTGCGTCCTTGCCTTGGGTTATAGGTTTTACGTAAACACTGATTTTGAGTAGTTCAGAAATTCTAGTTAGCTATTTTCCAGTAAGCGCTTGGTAGCTATAATGGAATGGCTGGGAATCTTCTGCTAACGTTTTAGGATGTATTTTATTTATTAATATTAATATATCATAGCTATTTTCCAGTAAGTGCTTGGATTAAAATATCTGGTTTTAAACATTGATCAAAGCACAAGCTTGTTCCTCTGTTTTTTTTTTTCCCTGCATTTAAGATACCAGTGGTTTAATTTGCCCTACCAAATTATACGTGGGAGGAATGGAGAATTGGAGATGAAAATGATGAAACGTGACAGGTACTTATGATAAGGCCTTTGCATTGGTACTCCTGGTGCAGCTTTCTTTAAGTTGTGCCGAGAAGCTTGCTTAGGTCTTTGTGAATACCCAATAGATCGGTATCTGATTCACTCCATTCTGTTAAGAAAATCATGGGCTGTGGAGTCTTCTGATTGTCACATAGTGCTTGCTAGGTGTTTCTAGCCCTTTGAGCCTTTTGCATGCATGTTTCTGAGACTTACTATCTTGATTCTGGGACCATGAAGATATCAAAAATCTGATCTCACGATTGACAATTGTTGCCTGGTGTCCCACCATGGTAGCTGAGTCTGGTTGATATCATCAGAAATGATATGTCCCTTACTCATCTGAGTTGTCCCTTACCCCATCGTATTTGATGAAGCTGAATGTTTACTACCTTTGAAGTGGGTGGCGTACTGGCGCGTGTGTCACATATAAAGGATGTTCTACATTCTCCTGGACAATGGTTAGACAGACACAGTAGTAGTTTCAGGGGCACTGTATTTTGTGTTCCCATTCTGAGTTTTTTTAGCTGAGCCTCAAATTTTACACAAGTTGAAGAGATTCTAAATGGGTCCGCTATGCGGTGTCCTTGCAATGGTGCGGACTTAACTGAATAGTCTGCACTGAACTGATGTCTTCCCCCCCCCCCCCCCCCCCTTTTATGAAATCCTTTATTGTTGTTCATTTCCGTTCATGTGTCCTAATACCTTTTTATTTTGGGTATGCATCATATATTTTATTCTCTTATGTTCGGCATCAGATGTTGGTGCATGCTAGTGTGTATTTTGTAAAATAAAATAAATAAATGTTCATTAGATGTTGGTGCTCTTTTATTGGGCACTTGTGGCTGTTTGCTGCTTAGTTCAGCAATAGCAAAATAATACTTCCTCTGTCCCAAATTATAAGGGGTTCTAGCCCTCTTTTTATTTGTCCATATTCATATAAATGTTGATGAATCTAGACACATTGAACACACATACATGGAGTAAGGAATGGATCTAATAACTAATATAGGCCTAGAATCCCTTACAATTTGGGACAGAGAGAGTATGAGTTAGTCACTGTTTATCAATCTTAGTGCTAAGTTTTTATATTAAATGAATAAATATCAACGTATCATCATCCTGCCATGGTATACTATGCAATATGTAACACAAAAGAATGCTCTCTTCTAATGGCATATTATTTTTTAATAATAGTTCCTATTAAGACTATCGCATCATTTAGAAGAATGAAGAAACTCGTTCAGGACCTCTCAGTAATTGAAGCTGCACTCAGGACATCATCACAGCTGGTATATTTTGCTTTTCAATCTTTTCTGATATTCGAAATTCCTAATGTTTGTCAGTAATAATGTGTGTACTATTGCTTTGTAATGGCTTTTTTATATATGAGACATAATTTTTTTATTATGCTCTTCTAGGTTGTAAGTTCGGATGGGAAAAAGGTCAGGAGGTTACATCCGTTGCCACACAATGAATTGAAAGATTCAAAGGTGATAGCAGCTTCCGTCCTAGATTATGGATGCTGTAACTATATTGCATTTGCTATCTTTTGCCACACAATAAATTGAAAGATTCAAATGAATAGCTGATTCCTTCTTTATTTGAATGTATTCAACCTAGGCTATCAGAGTTTGATTATATTGTATTTGCAGAGAAGCACGGTGTTGGTGGAAAATCTACCTCCAGATTTCTCCTTGGAGAGTATACGGGAAAATTTTGGTACAGTTGGCAAGTATGCTATCTAGACATTTGTATATGTCCATGCTTCTGTTACATGTTATGGACTGATTTTATAATATAGTGACACTATAATTTGCCTTCTTACATCTCAGAATTGTGAGCATAACAATAAATGATCCAGAATTAACGAAAGAGTCTTCAACTGCTAAGAAGCCTGTCTTCATTTTGAGTAGTAAGGTATGTCCTCAGCATCATGTGGTGTTTTCATTATTTAAAATATGCTAATGTTCGAATTGGAAACTATTTTAAAGCTTCCAACTGATTAATAGTTTTTTTACCATAGTCATTTACACCTATATTTCCCAATCAACCATCCATTGCAAACAGCGATTCAATCCCATGTATTTGATAATGCAAAATATGGTCCCTAGGTTTCAGGATCTTAAGTTTTTTTTAACTATTAGATCATATTTCGTGTATCCTTACCACCAAGCATTTTAATGGAACATATTTGCACAGGTTCATGCCCTTGTTGAGTATGAAGCTGTGGAGGCTGCTGATAAGGCTGTGAGTTGCTCATCTCCTATCTGATACTAGATTTGTCGATCCATTAGCTGTAAAGCTAGTATAATAAACTTTTTATTGGCTTGTATGTTCTGGGCATATTAGGTTACTAACTTAAGCGACGAGAGAAACTGGAGAACTGGGATGAAAGTCAGGCTTCTGCCTAAAGGACCAGGAAACCATAATAAATCTTCAAAAGAAAACCAAGATACAGCTTCCAAAAGGAACAACCAGAATCAACATTCAAAAGAAGACCACCATACAGCCTCAGAAAATAACAGGGATGCCGATTCATTGGAGAGTGCAAAGGACAAGGAAAATCTGTACTCTGTTTCAAGCACCGAGGTTTGAAATTTTCCATAGACCTAATTCCATTTATCCTTTTTTGCGAGATAATTCCATTTATTTGTTTTCCTTGTTCAATTATTAGTTGAAAATAGTTTAGGTTAGCTTGTATAGTGCATCCCTTGCTGTTTGCACTTTCATGCGATAGCTTGGCCATTTGTCTTTTACCTCCATTTGCATTTATTTGCAGTATAGTTTTGCTCATTGAGATATTATGACTATCTTCATCCACATATTCCCATTGTTAACCTGGATAAATTATTGCTTATGGCCTGCCGGTTGGCGGTTGCATGTATAGGCTGAGCACCACCACCAAAAGCGAAATCCCAAAGGAGGGCGAAAAGGCCTGCACAAAGGTCAAGATCAGATTCAGCATGATACAAACAAACAAGGTATTCAAACCCTTGCAGTACTGAATCTTTGAATGCTAGTTTCTTTGTAGTGATACACCAGTTACAGTTTTTACATATATGTCATGATGTTTTATTTTCTCATACCTGTGCCATTGAGTACCTACTTAAATTAATTCCCATTTATTCATAGGGAGGGTAGATGGCCAAAATGTTACTCAACTCATATCTTTCTGTAGAACAGCGACTGATCATATCATGCTGAATTCCTGGTCCATAAGATTATACTACAGCTTGTTCTGCTTTTGTCTTGAGTAATGATCTGGGATTCCAGTCTCTGTTATTTATCTTTCAGCTTTCATTTCCTGTTATATCTGCACAAAATTGGACCAGTAATGTAAACAGCAGCATGACAGCTGCTTGAAATCTGTATAGCTCTTACTTATTTTTATTATTTTCACATCAGGAGGCTCTGGTAATGCAACGTTAAATAAACCTTTTCCTGGACCGAGAATGCCAGATGGAACAAAGGGCTTTACAATGGGGCGCGGTAGATCTGTCCCACTACAGATGTATGAGAAGGCTGAAGAGTAGAGTGACCCAAAGATTCCTAGTAAAAATCTAATGAAGAACCTTATCCAAAGAAGCCTGGTAAACTGAAGGCCTTTGTCCAAATATGTTTTGTACAAAGAAAAAAAATGTAACTCGCATGAGAATATAGCATCCAAGAAGTTTTCTGCATGGGATGGAACACAGCAGGATTAGCTCTGTTTTGCAACAGTTTGTTTCAATGACTGACGAAACTGCAAGCATTTCTGGAGCACATGTTTCTGTTTCTCTTGATTTGATGAAAGCTACAAGGTTGCATGTTATCTATAGCTTGTGTGGTCTCTATCGTCTCTGTGAAAGTAGAATCTGTTCAAATGTGAGGCTGGGTTCTGGTCAGGTTAAGTTTTTTTTTTTTTTTGAGGGACTGGTCAGGTTAATATGGCCGTCAGTTTTAAGAACGATCCATGCCTAGTCTACACTTGGCATCAGGTTAGAAATTTTGGCCATCGTTTACCCGTTGAATGTGTTGGGTTGTGTCAGTTTTTAGTACTCTCCGTTCACAAAAAAAAAATGAAATTCTAGTTTGAACAAATTTATAGGAAAGAATACTAGCATTTACTATGTCAAATAAATACAATATGAAAATATATTTTATTCTGAATATAATGATACTTATTTGGTAGCATAAGCTTTGAAATTTTTTTTTATAAATTTAGTTAAACTTACGATGATTTGACTTAAGACAAAACCTTGGATTTCGGATTTTTTTTGGACGGAGGGAGTAAAAAAATCACGGTCCATGCTAGATCCGTTGATTGTAACCTGTCAGTTGAATCTGTTTTTTTTTTTTTCTGCAGATTCGGTGACCCATGATTAGGTCTGAGTAAGGACGTGTTTTGTTCATGAATGTGGCTGTCTATGAGCAGGGCCATATGACTTTTGGTGCCGTTGGATTTGCAATAGTTTTGTCATCTAAGTTCAACACCTTTCTAAAAGATTTTTTTTTTCATCCTCTAGGGCTAGTTTGACAACCCTATTTTTTCAAAAGATTTGGAGAAATAGATGAGAAATTAGTTTATTTTCTCCTCCATTCTTTCGGATTTCCCACAAATCTTTTAGTAAAATGGAGTTGCCAAACTAGCCTTGAAAACTATATCCTCTGTGTCAAAATCCTATTCGACAATCCCTATCATTCCTCAATTCAATGTGAACCATAACCACTTCACCTTATACCTTAGGCAGTCAGGCCTGTGACATGTCTCTCTTTTGCATTACATCCCTCCAAATGTGACACCATCCCTCTGCTTGCCTTTGTCGGCCGCCAACTGCCTTCGGTCTAACATGGTATGCAACTCGTCCAGGCCCTTGTTCTATAGTCGTCAAGATCCACGACCACACTAGCTCCACTCGACTTCTCTCGTGTCTTTTGGCCTCCGCGGTGCGCATCTCATCCATATCTTTATTGGCCAGGTTGATTTTATGATAAATCAATCAATGCCATGTTGATTTTACGGTTTTTTCTTACCAATTCTATGCCTTTGGTGATGGGATCAATTTTATAACTAATCAAATAACAACTTATAATTCCCGTAGGGCATTTTAATGATAATTTCATTCACATTAAATATAGTGCCATGTGAGAATTTTTTATGACACCAAAGAGTTGTCGAAGATAGGGAGTGCTCGTTGCAGCGTTAACGCTGCCGCGGCGTTAACGCATCCTAATACCGAAGCTTCTGGACCACTTGATGCTTCCATTGTACGGCGTGAAGATCACGTGACACTGTTGCGTTAACGCTGCCTCTGCCACCGAACACTCTCATAGATGAAAAGGGTAAAACAATGTATACACTTTTTCCAAGAAAGATTGTTCTGCATTTTTTATGGAACAACAAATAAAATTATGCATTATGAGGGGAAATGTTACCGATGAATAATTTTTTTTCTTACAAATATGGTATATTGGAAATATAAATATGAAATTCTTCTACCAAAATTACCTTATATGATGATTTACAGTGCCCCCACACGATATCTATCAGTTTGTGCCGATCCATTTGATTATTGGGTTTTCTATAAAAATTGATTATCTCAAATTATGAATTGATTGGGTTCTAGAAAATACCGATGCAGAAAATTGTTCCCCAGTTGAACTAACGGAATTTATTCCACCATCCTTTTTTACATCAAATAATATCACACATCAACACAAATTGGTGCAAAAATATGTGATCTAGACGCAATCCATACACAAACGAAGCATTAATGAACACAAATACATAAATAGGTTATACATCAGAATAAATAAGAGCGGAAACTGATTTACTAGGACTCTTTGGTAACCGAAAAATTCGGTTAGAGCTAGTTATAGTTTTGGATTGAAGTGGTCTAAGTAGGATTGGTCGAAATGGGTTTAAATCTACGCTACTTCAAAATCTTTCTCGATCCCTCCCAATCCACGTCAATCTCTCAATGAATTTCCAAACTTGCGCTTTAGTGGGATCGTGAGACAGAAATTATAACCAATTATTTAGGGTCCAGTCCAATTTATTATAATTTAGTCTTTTGGTCTACCACGTCCAGGAGGAACGGCACGACGACACCAGCCGCAGCGAGCCACCATCAGCCGCAAGCTACCGGACAAATAGCATCCACGGGCCGCACCCCCCTTTTGCCGGTGTCCGCCGCCCACGCCGAGCGAAAGCGAATGAAGAACACAGGCCCACCATGGCCCAAACCAGGCAGGCCATGTGCCACACCGCGAAAAACGGAAAGATTTCTCTACGGATCGCCGACCGACCGATATGAATTATGATTCCCGGTAACTAATCGCAGGCCGAAACCGTGCTGCCCATCGACGTACGCCGTGTAGACCATCATGATCCATCCAAGGCCTGCACGCTGCACGCACCGCAGGGCAGGGGCAGGACCGCAATGGCAAAGCGACCCTAGCTAGATTTTCATCTGCGACCTACTCCTGACGTCAGCCTTTGATTGCCGTTCTGGAAGCGATCATTTGACCGCTGGCGTGGCACTGACTAGCTGGTGCCTAGGATAGGAGTACGAGCACAGTAACAGTAGCTACTATTGATGCCACATGCCAGCGGGGAACACTGGACAGTCGCTGTGCAGCTCAGATCTACCATGGTGGGTCTGGGTTTCTGGCTGCAGTTTTCACCGTTCTGGACTCCGATCTCCATCCCTGCCTCTTTCACACTTCGCCAAGTCAAATCCAACGAAGCAATCGTGCATGTATACGTATGAGCCCAAAATAAAGATGAAAATTGCTGTCAGAGTTAGACCGATGCCACCATAAAGTATATATGGATATGCAAAACACTGTTTATACACTATAAATAAAACTGAGTTTGAAATATAGATAGCGTGCCACCATTGTTAAGATGGATAAGGACTGAAATTCCTCAGGACGTCCCGAGGGGCTGAACCTGAACCCAGCTCACTTGCCACATTCATGGCCAACAGGCGGACCCTTCGGAGCTGTAGGCGCCTACAGCTCCCCCTATCTGTACCTGGTCAGGACGACGCATAATCTCGTACATGCTACAAAGATGAGGAACCATTCCCTGCTCTTAATTAGTCGGCTTCAGGTACAAAAGCATCGATGGAACGTCTCCACGTACGACCTCGTGCTTTAGTTTGCTCCTTGATGATCCATGCTTTGCTCCCAGCGAAAGCAATCTCTGATCGATGATGCGATCGGGAACAACCATCAATGCTCTCAGCCGGCGTCCGGTCCACATGCCGCGTAGGTGCGAGACCGGCCGGGCACACGGCTCTCATTTCATGGTGGCCAACTGCCTAAAAGGGTGTTTGGATTAGGGAATAAAAATTAGTTCAAGTTACATCGGAAGTTTTGATGCTAGCTAGAAATATTAAATATAATTTAATTAAAAAACTAATTACACAGTCGAGGACTAAACGGCGAGACAAATTTATTAAGCCTAATTAATGCATAATTAATGACTAGTTGCTGTAGCATCCTATTTACTAATTATGGATTCTTTAGGATTAATAAATTCGTCTTGCCGTTTAGTCCTCATCTCTATATAATTAGTTTTATAATTAGACTATATTTAATATTTTTAATTAGCATCGAAAAATTTAATGTAACGGAACTTAATTTTAGTTTGGGGACCAAAACACTCCCCAGCTCTCACACAGCTCCTGAGCTGGCACGTCCCACCTCGGCCACTCGGGCTATAAAAGACGAGCTCCCCGCCGCACCGATCACACACCCTGCCATTATCGTTCATCTCCTCATCACCTCCACCCTCGCACCTGCGAAAACAAAACAGCTATTTAGTTAGAAATTGGCTACAACCTCGATCCATCCACGTACATGGATCATACTACCATCGAGCAGAAAAAACAAGACGACGTCATGGAGGTGCCGGAGATCGACGGCGGCCTGCTCGTCGAGCTCCTGGACGCGTCCCTCGCCGCCGACGACGACGATGCAGGCGAGCCGCAGCTTGGCTTCGTGGCCGACGGCGACTGTTGGACCGGCAGCCAAGAACTGAGCTACGACATCCACACGCGCCAGGACTGCGAAGACTGCGGCCTCGAGGGCATCCTGTCCGACCTCGAGGAGCACGGGAGCCCGCGGCCGGGGTCCCCGGCGCCGTACGTCGTCTTCGACGACGACGTCGTCAACACCCTGGAGTGGGCTGAGACGGCCGACGCCGCCATGGGCCCGTTCACCGGCGGGTGCATGGGGGACTGGTACATGGACGGCATGGTCATGGCCATGGAGTGGGGGGAGGAGGATGGGGGAACCGGGTTCTCCTTTGAACCCTGCTACGGCGGCGAGGAGGCCGGCGCGGAGCAGGTGTATGGGAGCCCGTTGTGGGGGTGAACTTGAGGTGGTGACTGGTGAACCGGTGGCCTCGTGTACATGCGTCAGTGTCTTAGTAAATGTGTGCCGCAGACTAGTGGTACTGATTTTGCTGAACTTTGCTGTTTCTGTTGCCATTTTGCGAATTCAGCGCAATCTGAATTTGATTTGGTGAAGAGAACAGGACTTCTATGCCGTTTCTGAATTCAGTGACTGAAGAGTGCATCCATTCAGGTGCGTTCTGGATTGGAACTGAAATAGATGTTTGGAATTTGGAGAATGAAAGCTGCTCTAGCAGGGGTGGAGTTTCCGGGTTTCTCAAGAAAGCACCGGCTTATGGCTAATTTGGCAACCCCAGATTTCCATTTTACCAAGGGAAATGAATTATTTTTCCCTCAATTCCCAAAAATCTTTTAGAAAAATAGGGTTGTCAAACTAGCCTTTAGATTTAGAAGGGCGGGTGGTTGGCAAGGAAGCTCTGTTAGCAAGGAGGGTGTTATGGCGGCGGATCAGGTGGCGCCGTGGCGGGAAGCGTCGAAGACAAGGTAGGAGGATGGGGGATAGGGTCTACTTCATTAGAGAGCTGAGAGCGAATTCACCAGCAGAGGGTGGATAATGGCTAATGGCCTTAGACCCGCTATAATTTTTAGACATGAAGAGAAGCGAAAATTAGAGGTAGAAAGATAGAAAAAAGGGAAATGTGAAAAAGAAAGGGGTGATTTGTGGAGAAAGGCAATGGACAAAGCATTAGTGTGGCGCGTCGTATGATTCACTGATGCGTGCCTCATCACGCCGTAACGAGGTCTGTGGAGAATGCATCATCTGTATGGCAGAAATGGGTCTCGACTCTCGACATGTCTCTATTCAGCCTCAGCTACTGTTCAGCGATTCAGGTAGGGAGCAGCTGAAAACTGAACGGTGGGCGCAGAGTCTGCAAAAGGAATAGCAGGTTCCTGTAGCATTCATGCATACCCTTCATACGAGCGCGGCAGGTGCACGACTCTGCGATGACCCGGTCAACGGGGAAGCGCAGCAAGAGGCCACAAGCCGTGAGCCCGTGAAGGGAGTCGATAGCCTCCGGAGTCCGGAGCTAGGCGGTGGCGACCATCCACCGCGTGGCGACGTGGCGTCTGGCGTGGCGTCTAGTCGCTTGCGTCCGCCGCCAAACGGCCAAAGCCGGTGAAGACCTGGACTGGCCGGAGGACGGGGCGAACGAATACGTCGGCCGGGCCGGGCCGATAGAGGCGCAGTTTTGCATAGGATCGCGGCGATCAAAAAAAAAAAAAAAAAATTCGGAAAACACCCCCAATGGCTTGTTGGCTTCCATCAACGGTATGTCGCTGGTGAAGGCGACTTTGTATTACCGTAATAAGGTCTGTAGCTGCCAGAAGTTGAGGGTCTCCACCACAACTGCACTATGGGCATTTTGTCAGCGCCGAAGCCCGATGCAATGTCATGAATATAGTGGCTCACTAGGTGACTAGGATCAGAAAGATGAACTAGAGTAACCCTTCTTTCTTTGAAGCGCGAGACAGACTCATTCATTATTGCTGCAACACAAATTATTCGGTGCAACCAACGAAGAAGTGTGAAGATTTATCCATATATGACAGTGACACGCACTAAACAAATAGCATGAAACGAAGAAGGTTGGCTCAAATCAAGCCAATGACACCATGAAACGAAGAAGAGTTATTTGTACTCTTTCCCAGATTGATGACCAACGCTGTGGCACTGACACTGCACGTTCAGTTGCTACGTACAATGCAAACCAGCAAACGAAATTCAGTTACATTGAACTTGCCAATAATATCCAGATTTCTAGAGATGTAATGCTTCAAAAATGATTTACAACACAGTTCAGCTTTCCTGACAACGACTTTACCACAATTTGCACAGTAAACCAAATCCAAAATTAAATTAACATACAAAGAATTAATGCACACGTCAATGGACGAATAAGAAGAAGAAGAAGAAGAAGAAAAAGGAAGAAAACATCCACAGAATCTGAAAAAAGAAAACCATGATGCAATGTTCCCTCCATGTTAATGATAAGGCGGACTGCACAGCGGACAGGCGTGGATCGGCTAGCTCATAAGTTCTTTCTCTGCGCGCACCGGAGGCGGTCCATGGTCAGAAGCAGCAGCTCCTGCTGACATCTTGAGGTTCTGCTGCTCGTAGACCTGCCGCAGCCTCTCGATCTCCTTCCTCAACGCCTCTTGATGAGCTGAATTAGAAAGATAAAAAGTTTCTTCGGTCATGAGTGATAATGTTCGTTGAAGCATGCATGGATGAGATGGCCCATAACCCCTCACTCTCGGTGACATGCATTATTAGCTCTCTATGAATCATGAACGAGCAGTGGTAGTTAAATTATGATTGCCTACCGTACCCCCAAGCAAATTAAAGCATGGGCACTTACCATCCTTGAAAATTTTGTCCTGTGCAAGAGCTGCGATCCGCTGCTTGAGGTGGCTATTGCCGACGGTCAGTATCGTCCGCTGCTGATCCAGAAATGCCACCCGAGGGGACAGCACAGACACCTCGTTCTGCAGAACAACTAAGCTTCTTAGTTCTTGGTACTGCTAGCAGTGCAAGAAACTCTCAGAAAATTCAGATTCAGAGCTGTTTATTTCCGCCTTGCCAAAATCAAATCATTTGCATCGTGGGTTCGATCAGTAATTGCTCTGAAATTATACAGTATTAACTTGACCAGTTATCACCTCTTTCTGGTTCATCGGTATGTGATGTTTGCAGTTGATGACAGTTGATTGGAATAAGCTACTTAAGCAGATGAGCATACGGCCAGGGCAAGCTACCACTGATGACGGTAACGACCGCAGCAGAACCTTTGATCTGTACCCAGCTTGCGCCATGTGCAGCAATGAATAAATAAAGAAACCCTTCAACCCCATTGCTAGCTTTTATATATTCATTCAAGCATATATATACAAGCCCTAGCATGACGCCTGAATTGTTAAATTCCACTATCTAGTAACTGCTCCAGCTTAATAATACGTTACGTAAGGCACTCGCTAACCAACCAGATCCCGTGCGAGGAGGAGGCAAGGCTCGTGTTCTTCCAGCTTCGCGTATGCTAATCGACCCACAAGCACCTCACACTCACAGGGACCACCACCAGGCCATGCACAGGCATGTGCACTTGGATCCTGGCACTACGTGGGGTTGGTACCGCGAGCCGGCCGGCCGGGGTAAAGACATGGGCGTGCATGCACGGCCCGGGATCGGAGGAGATCGCCAATTGCTTCCATGACCCGGCTCGCCTGCACGCCAAGCCCGGCCGCCCGGCCTTCACATGCACATGGGGTTCATTTCATCGCTTGCGAGTTGCGACGCTGTTGCTATTGCGAGCCAGCCTGTGCCGATCTATCTACCTTGCTGCTGGGTATGCATGCATGTGCTGAAATGACAAGCTAATCGACTCCTATGAGTTAATATGCGCCCGTGAATTGTTCTATTATCCTGAGGACTATCTGTTGGTAAGACCTCTTGTTCCTTTTCTTGGTGTGATAAGACAATAGCATATTCTTGGTACTAGCTTTTTTCGTGCACACCATCTTGCAGTATTTTCTCCATCCTTTTCTTTTTAACAGCTGAATAGTACTTACATTTTTTGATAAGCAGAGGCCGAATTAAAAATATATCTCGTCTCGAAAAGGTTTCATCACCTTAAAAAATAAGTTTCAGACCACTGTTGTGTTCTTCCTCAGCACGAACGCAATCGCATCATGCATGACTATATATATCGGTCGATTACATTTGACGGCCGGAGCTGCCAAATCGTGTTTGCACATGTAATTATTTCTTGCACGATTTCTTAACTGCGGGCATGTGCAGTGTCTTCGACGCTTGCACTAGTTTTGTACGCTGCTCGATCTATGCACCAAACTCAGGACAGGGTGTTGGCTAGATCTATGGGGGGAAACGAGAACTGTGTCATTTTTTCTATCGACTCCGGTCCTGTTCCTATAATTGATCGAGGTCCATGATTTTTAGTGACTGATTTTGAATTGTTTAGTACTAACAATTTACATATGGCGGTTTTGATTTCCGCATTTCGACATTAGCTTGTTGACACTGCATTTTTAGTTATTTTACACTGAAGCTAGAATCGATCTTGTGGATCATGTTAGCATTATTGGTTTATTTATTTATTTGTGTTGGATCGAAGCAAGAATCGTAAAGCTGCATTGCATAATTGCATATACTCCTACATTGATACGTAGTACGTATAATTCTGTATACCTGCAGGGTTGTGACGCTGCGCTCAAGCTCGGAGATGTACTGCAGCTTCCTCACCCGCGACCTCTGAGCCGACTGCCGATTGGCCAGGATCCTAGCAGCATTTCCAGGCACAACAAATAATCCATTTCAGTCCACAGATCAAGCTGGGTTGCTTGCTTGCAGAGCTCATCGTCTCGGCACAACAATGCAAGACGCTCGATGATCGGGGCTCACCTCTTCACCCTCTTGGGGTCCCGGATCAGCTCGGTCGAGGCGGCGGCCCCGGCCTGCCCCGTCGCCGGAGCCTGCGCGTCGGCTGCTTCGTTGCCCTCGTAATCGCCGCAGCCATTGCCGGCGCTGGCGCCTCCCGCGGGGGCACCACCGGCGCCGCGCTTGTCGCCGCCGGCGTCGCTGTCGCTGCTGCCGCCGTTCTCGGACCCCGGCGCGGACGACCCCCCGCCGGCCGCCTCGTCGGGGAACATGGACATGAGCTGGTCGTCATCGAGCCGATCGAACTCGCCGGGCGCGCCGTCCGCCGGCGCCACCTCGACGAAGGCCACCGAGTCACTCAGCGACCTGCGGTGCGCGCCCCGCCGCGACGCCGCGAACTCGGCGAAGTCATCGGCCCACGCCGCCGCCGCGCCGTGCTGGCCGCCCTCCGGCCAGTGGTGCACCGCGGTGGGGATCCTGGGCGGCAGCTGTGCCATGAGTGCGCAAGCGCGATCGATCGTCTGGACGCCGGCCGGCCGATCCGCGCCCCGGCCCGACGATGTAATGTGCGCGCGGCGGAGGCGGGCGGGCGGGGTGAACCAGCTCTTGGGGTGGCGCGCGCCGCCTGTTCCTGTGCGTTCTCGCTCTTGCGCAGCTCGGCGGCGGCGCCTGGAGGCTGGAGCCGTGCTTTATAGTGGTGCAGTGGCTACCGCAGCGCAGCACCGTCCTGGCTGGGCTGGGGCGGGTAGCTTGTGCCGGGGGGAGGGGGAGGGGATGGAGACGGGTGGGAATTGCCGAATTGGAGGGTCACATGGGACGAGACTTTTGGAACATGAGGACAGCCTGCGCCAGCTAGCTCCTCGAGCGATCGAGGGGGTCGGGCATGCAACATGATCCAGTGGAGTGGAGTGCGCTACCGCTACGACGCGCGGGCGATGAAGTAGAAGGCGTTGGTGGGGGTCGGCGGTTTCAAGTGGCAGCGAAAGCTGAAAAGGGGAGGTCCGGGACGCCGAGGCAGTTATGTAGGTGGGCAGGGGAATCCCCCGTCCACGTGCCGCTGTCCGCCCGCCGCACCCGGATCCCTGCGCCCGCCCGCGGATCCACCGCTCGCCCGGTCGGTCTCTGGCCTCGCGCTCGCCGGGCGTGCGTGGCGGGCGCTTGAAATGGATCGGCGCTGGCCGTCGCTGTCGCCCAAAATGGCCGCGCACGTCATCACTGTCGCCAACGACCGCGGCGCACGGCACGGCACGGCACGGGTGGGGGATCGCGATGCCGGTACTGGGAACCAAGCCGTCCACGCGAGCCGATTAGCTAGCAGCAATGGGAGGAGGAGGGATCGGAGAGAGTGATTACACGTCGCTCTTGATCACATGTGCCGGGCGCCCAGCTTCGTTTTCATTCAGGGAGTGTCACGAGGACACGCGCCGTGCAAACCGGCCTGGACCACCATGGCCGAGTGTTGATCTGCTTGATTTGTTTGGTGTTGGTGACTGCTGAGAAGGCCCAGAAAGAATCCAAGCGCAGCGGCGGCGGAGATCCAGTGCCTTGCCCGCTTGCCGGTGCAGGAAGCAAAACGAGAACCGTGGGAGCGATGCCGAGATGGCCAGCCGGGCTTTGGAGTGGAGGAGCGCGTCTGTGGCTGCGGCGGCGCGGCTGGACCGTGGCATCAGAGAGATGGACGGAGAATAAACAACTCTCGGCGCGTCTCTTGGCAGCTTTGCGCACAGAAACCCACCCCGCGCGTATCGTTTTGTCAGGCAGCAGCATGTTCGCAAATCCCCTCGGGATCAGAGATCTAACCGCGTCCGTCTAATTCCTCTCGCTGCTCTGGAACTGGAATCTTCTGTACAAGTATGCGCTTTAACCTACTCCCACCATTCGTACCTTCTCGATTGCTAGTATTAATCAAACTGCTGGTACGTACGTACATCAGAGGCGTCGACATAGTATTATGCTCCGCGTTTCTGAAAGTCTCTATCTGTACGGATGCCGTGATGATTTAGGATAAGTTAGTATACGTACTGTTTTTAGGTTTATTTTGCGCATGACTTGCGCTGATTCGAGGGTGCTTGAGGCTGCATTTTATATCCTGTATCTAAAGACATGACTTGCACCGATGGAAATGCGAAAAACAAAAGAATGTCAACCATCACAGACTAATTCAGTGGGCTTAAGCAGTTCCACGCAGAAGAAGCGTAAATTAATTTGTGATGTCGAACAGCGTGACTAATTTTTTTTTAGATAAAGGATGAGAACATTCGGCCTCTACGTCCATGGACGTACACAGCCAATTATTACAGAGTTTGCAAAAGCATAAAAAGAGCAAAACCAGTCTCTAAGATGGACAAAAGAGCTAAAGCAAACGATATATATGCTTCCATCCTCCGTTGGATAGCTGCAAAGCAATCATTTCTATATTTTTGCTCATCAAGGAGAGGACGCTCTTGGCTTGCTCATCACGCTGCAGCTGCGCCCAGAAACGTAACCAGTACGTTCCCCTGAAGATAACCTGCAAAATCGAATTAACTTTGATTTTGTTAAAAATAATATCATTCCGACATCGCCAGATGGCCCAGCATACGGCAGCGACCCCAACCCAAATCAAATTTCTGATCTTTTTGTACTGATTAGAAAGCCAGGTGCCGAACATATGGCTTATTGATCTAGGTTGAGTCAGACCAGTAGCAAAAAAGATAATCCTCCAAACCAAACTCGCATAAGGACAATCGAGAAAGAGATGTTGGATAGTCTCATCACTATTACAGCGTGACTAATAGAAGTATAATACGAATGCCAACTTCAGAAATTGGAGGTCTGAAGTTCAGACATTCTTCTCAGGCGTCGTTTGGTCCCATGATTGGCAAAAGAGATGGATCACAGAGGAATTTACAAGTGGGATCACTCCCCTTCTTTGGTGCCCGTTCGTTTCGTACTGCAACAAAGCTCATGGGTCTGATACTCTGATAGACTGTCGGTGGAGTTCACGCCCTGCAAGCCGGTGCCTCTCTTCCGTCCAGCAGGAAGCCCGTCCAGGTTAGGATCAAAGCTATTGAGCCGGGCACCGCCGCGTAGTGTGCCATTTGGAGGTGTGCCATCTCACCATCTGCAAAGGCTCGGAGGGTGCGCAACTGCGCACACAGCACACCCCAGCAGCATGGCGACCTTGTCGCTCGCTGCCCTTCCCGTCCCCGGTGGGCATGAGAGCCGAAGATACGATGCGCGTCATACGCTCCGCCATCTCGTTGCCAAAGAGGCAAAGATGAACAAGGCAGCCCAAGCCGGCCACCCGCCCGCTAATCCTCCAAGTACTGTACAAATCTGGAATGGGCTTGAGCAGATGTTGACCAGCGTGGTGCCGTGTCATGACCTAGGCCATGGGCCTTGTAATACGAACAGAGAAAGAAAAAATTCACCACGGGTCCTTCAATTTTTAGCCGAATCTAGATTTCGTCCTTAGACTTAAAAACCAGATAAGTTTCGTCCTTAGACTTCAAAACCAGATATACTGTAGATCCTTCAACTTGTGAACCCAGACACCCGCCGTCCTTGGACCAAAACGGTTCTGGTCTTCGCTGATGTGGATGCAGACTCCGCCACGTCATTGGTCTACGTGTATCCAGGCCCACGTGCCATTGCACAGAGGGCAGGAACGAGTCCGTTCTCGTTGCAAGCCGCGCACGGCACGCGGCCGACGACAGTAACGGCCAGCCTCGGCCACCGTGCACGCGTCGGCAAGAGTGCTGAACGCCGCGAGCGACCGCAGCGAGCGGACCAAACCAAGGACAGCGCTGCCTGCAGGGGGCAGCAGCAGCGTGAGCACCACGGTGGACGGCGGCGCCGCGGCGACGAAGACGGAGGAGATGTTCTGGCCGATGAAGACGAGGTAGGCCACCGTGCCGCCGATCTGGCACAGGATGGTGGCCTCCGTGAAGTGCCTGCCGATCCAGCCGAAGCACTTCTCGCCCAGGTCGCCGTAGGTGTAGTTGCAGCTGCCTTGGTGCTGCTGGCCGTGGCCATCCTCCTCTGTTTCTAGCTCCCGCAGCATGTCTCTGCATTCCAGCTTCATCAGGATAGATAACCACTTGAAATACAGATTCTGTAAAAGACCCATTATATTTAATGTGTTATGCTATGCGCTTGAGGTATGCCATAGAATTGATGGTGATTTTTATTTTTCATTTAGATCGCCCTAAGGGCATATTTAGTAGGTTCACATCATCCAAGTATAAATTTTTCATCTGTTCTAATATAAAAACTATGTTTCCAAATACTTTATAAGCCATTCTCAGTGGTGTAGTGTTTCATTTCGTAGTTTCTGAAATACTACATCAATAAATATAATTCAAGCTGAGAAACGAAACAAAGTCTCTTAATGTATAATCTCATTGCACGATTTCATAAAACAAGCAATATCATATAATTGCAATCATCCGATTGGACATAATTAGATAAAATAAAACTCTTCCACTGCTAATGCAAATTTCAATGTTTGTCCTAGTCTTAGAAATAGTGTACACTCAGTTTCATCTCCACAAAACTCATGACATCTCTCTTCATAATTTTACAAGCCAAAGGAGCTTGTAGTCCAATGGAAGATAAGTCTCCTTAGCACCTCTAGGTTGCAAGTTCAATTTCTCATTTTCTTTTTCATAAATATACAGCCATGCCATCCGTTTTACTGTATGAAATATATAGCCATGCCATCATTTTTACTGTATGAATCATGGATCTTGAAGATCTCGTCTTAAGGAATACGATGATGCAAACATAATAAAAAAATAAATACCATATAAAAGTCATCATATTCTTTTAAACATATAAGTACAGAATATCTTATTTAAGTAATATTGAAAACAAACATCGTTAGTACTTAACAGGCTAGTAGGCCACGTGTTTGTTAAATGAACGTATCAAGGTTTGTTGAAGACGATTAGGCGAGGTTTTGACTCCCTAATTCTGCTCGTCATTTGGATAATTTGGAAGGAGCGCAACGAGAGAGTGTTTTGACGTAGAGCGGCAATGCCGTGGACCGTTGTCTCCAGGATCTTGGATGAAGCGAATAGTTGGCTGTCGGCGGGAGTCTCAGATCTTGGTCTCCTGCTTGCAGGTGTAGATGTTTTGAGGTCGCAAGCAATGTCTGTAAATTAAACCTTATCAGGTGTCGCTGCGGTCGTTTTCGGTTAGCCTAGGCTGACCGTGCTTTGTTATACGTTTGTTTCTCTCTCTTAATGAAAGACATGGGTCGCACGTTCGCGAAAAAAGCACGTATCAAGGTTTGGCTGCCTATGCACCGTTGTAGAGCTTAGCATGCCGCGAAGGTTACACGGTGGCGTGCTGGCACGACCATCACGATGCACTGCCTAAGAAGCCTCGTGAGAAAGCAAAGTGGGCCAGACATTAGTTATGATATGGAAAGTTTGGTTGGATGTATTAGCTCCTATCCAGCACAGGGCAGTGTAAAATTTGGAGTTTGGTTACCTGGCCAAGCATGCTAGTGAGCTCAGACTTTGTATTAGACTAAATCTAGCGGACCTTCTGTATCTATCCCTCAAAATTAAATGTGACACTTGTTCTGCACTGTACACAGAGAGATGGATAGTTAGAATATTGATAGGGGATGGAAAAATGAGGGAGCTGTTGGCTTCAGCCTTAGACTATCCCCAACCATTGCCTAAAAAAACTTTCTTATCCACTGTTCCAACTACCCTTGTCTTAAACAGTGTTATAGACAGTCTATATAGACAGTGGTTGGGAATAGCCTTAGCTCCTATCTAGTATAGGACAGTGCAAAAATTAGTGTTCAATTGTCTGGTCAAACATGGTAGCCAGCTCAGACTTACCCAAGTGAGGAAGGATATAGTTAACCTTAAGTTGTGTGGTCCGATTTGGACATTTATCTCTAGCCAAGCTTAGTCCATACTGGTATAGAAATCGAGCTAATTGTTTTTTTTTTGTTGATAAACGAGCTAATTGTTATTGTTTGTGCATTTGTTATATTTTTTATTAAAATATCTAATCACCAACAATTTTTACATTTGTAATACTAACATTTTTATGAAAAAACTAAATCATATCTTCTATACAAATTTTATTTAAAAGATTAACTTTGGATAAACTGTCTACACTAAACCACTCGACAAAACCAAAATTCATTGCATTGCTCCTTTAAAAGATTATGCATCCAACCAAACGTATCCACAGTATTAAGGCTGATTCCAATGCTCCACTCCCTAAACACTATTCTAACTGTCTCCGATGTGTACAGTACAGCATTTAAGTTAAACAATGCAAAACAATATTTAGAAAATCCACCCATATAGAAAGTTTTATTGGACTCAGCCTAACCAACAACCATAGTATACCCATTGTATGAGTAGGGCAATAGGCTGTTGAATTGATTGTATACGATGGGATGCAGCCGCGTTGGATGAACGTGTCCCGGAGATTTGAGTTTGCGCGGTTGCACCCGCCGGTGAGATGTCCAATGGAACTTGCCGTGCCACTCTCTAAATACTATTTTAATTATTTTTTTCTTAATATTTATATCAAACAATACAAAATATTATTTAAGAAATCCATACAACGAGTCCTATTCAACTCAGGGTGAGAGCTGCTGCCACCCTAGCATGCTACCATCCTATAGCGCAGACTAGCGTACTTCCTATGTAGAAAGCCATCATGGACGTCCAGTCAACTTTTCTCCCATCTATTCCTCTACGTTAAGCGTGTCAGAGGAAAACCTTCTTCTCAGGAGGACCGCATACACTCACCGACTGATGGGCTCCACCTCTGCCGGCGCCCACATGTCAGCGTAATAAAAAGCCCCGAAGCCAGTATCCCTATTCGCTCACCACTCAACTCAGAACTCAGAAGACGTACCCTGCAATGGAACAATGTGACTACTGACAGGTGAGCCCACAGGGGCACTGGAGCCCACTTGCAGCGAGCAGGGAGTTCAAGGAGAAGGAAGCGGAGTGCGCCCTTCCCACTCCCCCACATCTCTTGTTCAAACCAATCACCTTCCCCAGCCTGCGCTGCGTCTCTCTCTTCCTCTTTGCGGAAAACCCCAACTCCGGCAGCCCAGAAGCCCCAAACCCCCTCCTCCCCACCACCCAGCAGCAAGAAACCCCGATGCGGTTCCAGAAGCGTAGCGACGGCGGCGGCTATGACGGCGGCGCGGCGGCGCTCGACGTCGCGGGGCTCGGGGCATTCGCGCGACTCTCCCTCTCCGACCACCCGCCCGACGAGCTCGGGCTCGCCGCCGCCTACGACGATGCCTCGGGCAGCATTACGGTCTCCCTCGGCGACTGCACCGTCTCCGCCTCCCCCGCCGACCTGGCGGTCGCTTTGCAGCTGCCGCTGCGCCCCGTTACCCTCGCCGCCGAGGAGGTGGAAGCGGAAGCGGAAGCGGCCGCGTTCTTTTCTGCGGACGCGATCGCCGCCGTGAGAGAGTTCGTCTGCGATCGCGTGCTTCTGGGATGCGGAGAGGACGGCGCGGCGGTGGAGGTCGCCGCGGCGCTGCAGTTGGTGGAGCAAGGCAAGGCGTACAAGGTGGGCTGGGGCGAGCTGGTTTGGGCGGTGGTGAAGGGGGAGGTGATGGCCGGGACGCCACGGCGGTACGCGCCGTTCCTGCTCCGTCTGATGGAGAGCCAAAGGCCAGAGCTTTTCGCGCAGGTTGATGGGAGGTTGCCTCTGCAGAAGAGATTGAAAGGTCAGGAATTGCAGCAATGCCAGTGGACGGGTGGGATGCTGTTCAATTCTGGGTACCTTGAGTTGGGGGAGCAAGGAGATGCCTCCTTGGCTTGCAGAGGGAGCCAGAACATTGGGGACTTGGAGGACATGCCAATTTTCGGAGAGGGCCATATGATTGCAATTGAAGATGAAGATAACGACAATGCCAATGCGGAAGTTGCTCTTGACGTTCCTCTCATCGGAAATGCCCCTTTGGCCACTGTGCCATATGTTCCGGAACTGCAGGAGATTGGTGGCATTGGCAACTACCAAGCTCTTTCACCTTTCCAAGCCTGCATGCAAAAAATACGAGGTCATATGACTGCCATGGATAGTGCGTACTTGATTAAGGAAAAGGCATGCAGGGACGCTCAAGATGAGGTTAAGCACATTAAGCAAATGGTGATGAGAAAAGAAGCAATCATTGAAGCTACTGTGCATTATATACAAGCGGAGCTTAAAGTGAGAAGTGCTGCAATGCGCCTACTGAAAGCGGACATGGATCTGTTGCGCCGCTCTGTTCAACAGTATGATAAGATGCTCAAGAGGTCCTTCTCTGAATTTGATAAGTACATGAGTGATGTAAGAATGGGTGCGGAAGGGGTTCCTGGGGGGCAAAATTGCGCTCAGGGGCAACAAATGTATCATTACTGTGTCCAGAGGATTGGTTGTATTGAGCAAATGTGGTCTTCAAAATGTTCGAAACTTGTTGATAAGATTGAAGAAATGGAGACTAGCATGGCAAGCCTCAGCCATGAAGTGCAAAGGCTAAAGGATTCTAGATCAATTCCAGACCTGAACAATGGCAAGTATCAACTATATGAATTATCCAATTTAAGGCTAACTTCCATGACTCAACTTATGCCTATTCTATATGCAGGCTTGAATCCTGCTGCTTAGCCGTCTTCTACACTCTTCTTGGATCCAGCGTGCAAGGAGTCCGTGAAGGTAATTGACCCTCCACCGTACCTGTTCCGGATGTGTCTCGTTGTACCGTGCATACATTCCTTCATGATGTATGCTTAGGACTTAGGAGACTGAAATGTTCTGAAGAAAAGCCAGTTTTGCATAAGCCTAATCGGGATAGAAGGATTAGTCTATTTGTTTATAAAGATATGGAAATCTATATCATAGACATCTCTGTTAAACCATAACTAGTAGAAAAAAGTGAATAAAACAGTGGACTCATGAAATAACTAGCATCAGTTCTATCGATGAACATGTGCGCGCGCGTAGATACCCAGGTGATGGTAGCAGCTAGCCCAACCTGAAATGCACAGGAATGTATTTGTTTGATTGTTTCCAACAGTGCTTTCCTACAAAAGCATAATCACGATCTTGGGCAATATACCAGCAAAGTATGCATTCAGTTACTAGAAATAGAGATTATAGGTTTTTTCCATGTTCTTAAACATAGTGATACACAGGAAGCACTTGGGTGTGGATTTAGAGGCCGTGGACCTATTGGCTGAGTCATTGTAAATGATTCAACTGTAGCACTGTGCTAGGGAGGGAGTGCAGTGCAACTTAGATCTCTGAATTTTTACTTTCATGTCAGTTGTGTCATTGTAATTATGAGCTAAGCGTAGGTTCTGAAACATGTATCAGTGAATGAATGTGGCCAAGTCATCCTAAATTTGCAATCGGTGTGGTGATATGCTTCATAGAAATATAAGTTTCTGAAAGCTAAATATTCTGAACAAATGATATGCTCTGAACATATGAAAAAAAATTGGTCCACAGTAACAAAGCTATATCTTACTATTACTAATTAGAAGCTCCTTTTGAAGCCTCCACGTTAATCCTCCCTAGACGCGTTAGGAAAAAAAGATAAATCCTAGAAATTCTCACAAAAATCAGAAACATCCGGCCATCCATGGCCGTCCATCATGTAGATCTAATAATAGTAGTCATTAGATCTATTATATATTTTTTAAAAATTACCCACCATGCCACTACGAAAGATGAGATAAAATAACCCCCTAAATTTATATAAAAATTACTCGTCATGCCATTATTAAATACAAATTAAAATAACCCCCTAAATTTGCATAAAAAATACCTACTATGCCATTATAAAATACTCGCTCTGTCCCATAAAATAAGGCGTGCATGTATTTAGCACGGTCTTTACAACAGAAGTTTGACCATTTATTTCTTTTAAAATATAGCATCGACAAACACCAAAATATCATAATTTTAAAGAATTTTTGAATATGAATCCAAATATATCATGCAAACCCTAAAAATATATGTTTTTGACTAAATTGTTAGTCAAAGATTTTAAAGTTTAACTTTTCCAAAGACATGCACGCCTTATTACATGGGATGGAAGGAGTATGAATTAAATAACCCCCATTAATTTGCATATAAATAAATTACTCACCATGCCATTATAACGGATGAACTAAAATAAGCCCCCTAAATTTGTATATAAATTACCCAATATGCCATCTTAAAAGATAAATTAAAATAATTCTTAAATTTACATATAAATTATCTAGAATGTCATTATGAAATATGAATTAAAATAATCACCTCTAATATTACAACAATAACATAGCCTTTTTAATCCCAAACAAGTTGGGGTAGGTTAGAGTTGAAACCCAAACCAAACCGCTAGAAAGGGAAAGTTTTTTTTTTTTTAATAGGTTATTTTCAACAAGAAAACAAGGGTTTTAAAAGATTTTGGAAGAAAGCACAAGGAAGAACCTAATCAAGGCTTAGGCACGTGGATAGCTGCTTTCCAAGCAGCTCTATCCAAGGCTAACTCTCTCACTATATTTCAATTTTTTAGATCTCTCTTAACTGCCTCCTCCCATGTCAAATTTGGCCTACCTCTACATCTCTTCACATCATTGTTCCGTCTTACGATGCCGCTTTGCACTTGTGCCTCTGGAGGTCTTCGTTGCACATGCCCAAACCATTTTAGTCGGTGTTGCATAAGCTTTTTTTCAATTGGAGCTATCCCAAGACGATTTTGTATCTCGTCGTTTCGAACTCGATCCATCCTTGTATACCATCAAATCCAACGCAGCATACGCATCTCCGCAACACTTAATTATTGAATATGTCTTGTTTTAGTGGGCCAACATTCTGCACCATACACCATCGCAGGTCATATGCACCATACTATGAATTAAATCTATAACTTCTAAAACTAACGTGTTACTAAGGATTAGATCTATATCTTCTAACACTCTAACCTGTGCGAGAGCACGAGTTGATGGACTAATAAATTAAATTAGTGAGCTAAAAGGCTACTTAGCTCTTGGACAAGTTTCAAACCTCTTTACACTCCCTTTTTCTAGCAAATTGACTAAGTTAACAGGAATGCAACGAAGTGTGCTGTAAAGTACCTCTTGGAGGAAACCTGCCGGTCCAATTCTCCTGGGCACTTAAATCCACATGATCCAAAAAAACATAGAATACCTTTTTTAGGACCATGGCACACAAGTTTTCCTTCGGCCATAAATATAACATCATCAAAAAGTGTAGGTGCTTGGAGCCGTTGTTTCCCTTCAGTAAGAAAGGTTTTCTTTCTTGTATATGCCTGCCCCTTTTCTACCTAGAACTTGGTGTGCACTTGATGTACCAAATTGCCTATCCGTTTGGGTTGGTGTGGATCTGTAGCCACTAGAAAAGGTCTTTCGACGTGTCAAGCGGTTTCCTTATCTAACAGTAGGGTTTCATTTACTTGCTATATGCTACTTTGATACTTCCAACTTATAAATGGTTTGGTGCAGTGCAGTTGCAATTTATGTTATGAAGTGTGTGCTGTGTAAAGAACTGTATTTTTCAACTCATTTGTGGATGTAAATGACTACACGCATCATAATTACTGAATCATGCTGCTATTTTGATGCTTAGTATCTGTTATTCATTTGATTTAGATATCTACCTGACATCTCAAAAAAAAAAGTACAACATGGATAAAACCTGGATGGATGAGCCTAGGTAGCACTCATTTTTTTATCAAAGTAATTACAACTATCTGCAGTCAACATTGATTTAGTCTGCATGTAGGATTTATAAGCTGATAATATAGGGTTTTAGAAGACAATGATACAGTTGAGGAGCCTAATGAGGCAATTTTGGCTATTCCAAAGTTAGTAGCTGATAGTAGCAAAGAAATCTATCCAAATTGCAGAACTATACAAAGTTGTATTTACTAGTTAGACTGCTTTACCTTTATATTTTGGTTGTCGTAACTTTCCTACTTGGCTGTTGTAACTGAATATGTGTTTCTAGTTGACGACAATTTTGATAGCTGATGATTGAGCAAAGGTTATCAGTAGTTTCTATGCTTTCAGTTCGCAAATATCATATACACGTTTTTATAAATGTTTCGAGTTCCTATCATGAATTCTACTATATACAACTGTTTTCCATTGGATAGGAAGATTTGAGAATAAGACTTTTGGTCACAAATTCATCAGAGTGTATATTTGCTCTGAATTAAATATATTGATAAATGAATTTAGATTACGAAACTACAAGTACTACAGTTAAAAGGACTCGTCGCTTTTTATAAAAGCTTGTGTATATCTATATTACTTTACTTATAATTTAGAGCAACCTTTTCGAATTGTTGCGCTCCAGAGATTAGTCCAGGCTAGCTTGTCTCAAGTAAGATATAATTTCACCACTTTTTTGATCTTCTGAACCATTTCTTCCTAATAAAATATGGGCTTTTATTTTCTAGACTTTATCATGGTCAGAGGAAATAAATTTAGGAGGAATGAGGCATTAAGAAATAATTTCTGAACAAGATAAAAAATTTAAAGGAGATGTGGAAGAATGGTTGCAGTTTTGGGTGTGCTTGAGGCCAGGATGACGGAATCTTTGTTACTGAATTTGTTGAATTAACTCTGTTGCATCTGGATTCTTGGCTCTGTTTGCATGTTTTGATCAGCCAATCATTGGTGGTTGATTTTAAGTTAGTTTTTGTAGGCAACGATCTACTATTCAAAATTTCTATGCTGCCAGTTGCATTCATATATCAACACTTGTTACTTTTTTTGTAAAAAAAAAAAATTTGCTATGCTGCTGAACTATTGCCCTATCTCTCTGATAGACCAAAGCTGCAAGTTATCAAAGTATTATACTCCAAACAAGTTCTGTACAAGTTGTTGCTGATCAAATGGTGATTTTTTTACAGGCAGTTCTAGGACGAGCTAGGTTGGAATCTCAACATTCACTAGAAGCTATCTGATGGTTGTCTTTTGTTTTTGGAGATCAAGCGATATTTGCGTACACAAGCCTGATGGGTGTGCGAGTGCAAGAGGTTAACCTGCACAGATCCTGGTTTCCATGTTTCAGTAGAGGAATCTGGTTCTGAGTTGGGCGATCTTTTGGTGGCAAAAGAATGTAGTTGGTTTTAGTGCAAAAACGTGCGAACTCTGTTAATTGAAGATAATATTTCGGAAGTGGTTCTGGAGGCAACTTATGTAAGCCACATGCTACATATGTGTGGTTAATAGATATCCTAGTTAATTGTGACATTTGTATGCCTTCAATGTGGTGCGTGGTCTGTGGATCGATATCATGGACGCCTTTGTTTATGTGAGTAATGTGGTCGATTACCATATACGAGAAACCCTATCATAATGATTAGCGTAGGACTATCAAATTGTTAACTTGCTGTTGAACAGTCGTCTGTAGAACTCCCATCTTCCTGTAAACCTTGGGTTGGTCAAAAAAAAAAAATGCCGATCAGCAAAGACTGTTTCACCGGCAGACTAGTGACCGCATCTGAACGTACTACGTTTCCTGTCTCCAGTACAGTGACAGTTTAGCTGCCGGTATGACAAGAATGCAGTAGTCTAGTTATCGGCAGAAAGAAGACATTGCAACTAGGCAACCATTTGATATGTTGAGTTCAGGTTTATCTGACGGGCACGTTTCCTCGTCCGCTCAACTCAACACCGTACGACGGTACGCCGTCGTCACTCGTCAGTGGCATTGAGACTTTTAACTGGATGCAAGCCAGCAGGGTCAGGAGCGCGGTTGGGTTCGGATGTTTCGCATCACTGCATGTGTATCATGAGTTCCAGAGGAAATTGGGTCGCTGCCGTGTGGCCCCCAGGCCCACCGTGCCGTACTGCAGAGGAAACTCTTCCCGGTCCACTGTCCAGCTCCAGCTGCAGAAGCCTTTGGAACTGAATGGCTTTCCTCCTATGATCCTATCCAGTACTACTCTCCCTTGAAGCTGGCACGGATGAGATGAGCCCAACCCAACCACGTGGACCAGTCGGCATCCTGCATCCATCACCCGCTCCCTGCCTGGGCTGGGAGCTTCTTCAGGCGACCGCAGAGGCATGAATGGCCACGGTGATGAGCACGGCACCGAAGGAAGGTGCAGGAACAACGAAGGATGCCATCCATTCTTTCATCCCCATGACCAGGACCAGGACCAGGAGGCAACGAGCGCCAGGTGGCGATCGCTACGGCCCACGCGGCACGCGGTAGATCTACACGTGGCTGGCTCGGTGGCCGCGGACAGGGACAGCCGGCCAGCCGACGGGAGCCACGCGGCTGGGCCTGACCCTGACCCTGACCCTGACCCTGGACCCTGGCGGCAGCGCGGAAGGTGCTGTGCTGTGCTGCCTGCCGCGGGATCCTGCTCGACACGATACACTCCGCAACTGCTAGCAGTAAGTAGCAGGCGGTTTTGAGAAACCAACGAGCGCGCCCGTTCCGATTCGGTGCCCGCCGCGCCGAATCGCTGCAAGATTGGTCCCTGCCGGAGTGCCGGGCCGGGCGATGGATTCGCCTGGCCGCTTTGCCGCACCGGTGGGCACCCTCGCCTACCATGTCCACTCCGGGCACGAACGAAGGCGGGCCCGGCACATGAACTGTTCTTCACTTCTCCTTAAAGTCTCGTGTAGATACGTGTGGTCTTTGCGATGCGACTAATCGCCGTCCCGTCAGTTTCTGCACGACCAGCTCCGATCATCTTTATTTACCATCCCACACACCCTCTCCTCTTTTGCTGATAAAGAAGGTCCCTCGTCGTTTTTCCAAGTCGAGATTCGGGGCCCCATTCGACAAGTTGGCCCAACACCAAAAGCATCGAGATCGAGCTGCCTAGATTTGATCCCTCTGCGCAGTATGTAGTTGTACTAGTATGCACAAATATCCTCCCTCCCTCCGAAATAGCTACCCCCAGCTGCTGCATTTTTGGTACGCTTCTGAACCTTTTTCATGTGTTTTCCCTTTCTCTGGCACACTCTCTATCCACCATAATATGCCTATCTTCTCCATACGGAACTCCAATTTCATGTGCGTGCCTGAAGATGCAGCAGCAACCAGCTATCTTGAGTATGTTGATGCGGCACCTGATGACTTGGTGAGGCTGCACGCATCTGCTCCATACGTTCAGTTCAGGCACCCGTCCGGCGGCTGATCTGGTTTCAGATAACTACTCTACCTGTGTGTGTTCTCAGCGTACCAAGTTAGTACACTTGCTTTTTACATGTTGCTGTTGCGCGAGTACTGGCTGCTCTTTTTTTCGGTTCATGGTCCTGATTCGATCGATTCTCCCAATCTCTACGGGTGATCTTTGCCAGATCTCCACATCCAGAAAACAAAAGAGTCATGATCAGAGGAGGGAAAAAAAGGTGTTATCTAAATACAGGCAGCCAAAGTCTCAACACAGACGACGCTGTGAAGGTTATCCGTTCTCCGATTTCCAGTGATTCACGCTACCTGCTGCAGGCCTGCAGCCTACCGAAAACTGGCCTATCTTTTGCTACTCGATCGGCCTGTCCTAAAGCCATGCCATTATCCTCTCTGACATGTTTTAACCTACGGTCTAGTATTAATTAGTGGGTAGCACTATTAGAATAGTAGCCCTACCAGCTACCACTAATCATGTGAAGCATGAAGAAGCTGGTGAACATTGTCTTGCTTTATGCTCCCTTATAATCATCCTCGATGGCCGAATCTATTCCTGCTAATCCAGAGCGCTTAAATTTAGTGCCCTCGACTGGTCGAGATTGCAGCGCCGGAGCACAAACCACCTTTTCACGTTCGGCAAGGTTCCATTCCATTCCATGCTAATACCGAGATGATAGATAGAGAGATCATGCCCCTAAAAACTTGTTTAAACCAAAACGCCATGTTTATCTTGCTCTATCTGCCCCCAAACAAATTAAACACACGGAGACACGATGAGATGCCTCGTCGTCTCTCCCTAGCTAGCTAGTACCGTTGATGGAACTCTCGAGCTAGCCGAAATGCTGCCGCGAAATGTACGCTGCTTCCACTCGACTGTCCTGTCCCATTCCGCCCCGTACCGTCCAACTACCACTCGCTCGGCAGGCCGGCCCGCCGGCGTTCCCGTCTCTTTTTCCCCCGGCCGGCGATCCGACCAAATTTTCTTGGCCCGGTACGGCGACGTCACCGGCGAGCGTCGACTTTCCAAGTCACCGGCCGCAACTTTAGCGTTGGAGGCCGCAGCTTTTGCGTCGGACGGGCACTCCCGGCTGCCTGCTTTTCCTCCAGCAGATGCAAAGACTTGAAGTAAACAAGTGCGGGGAGAACCGGCGGGTCGGGAGTCCTTTGGGCGACGGCGACGCGCGCTGACGCTGACGCTGACCCCCCGCCCCGCCCCGCCCCGCCCCGCCCGGCCTGGTGGTGTACTGGTGTTGACTCTCAGCATTCAGCAACCAGCATGCATTTGTTTGTTTGTTTGTGCTGTGCTGCATCAGCACTACGATCCGTGAAGTGCCGTGGTAAACACTAAACACTACTGTAATCGACCGACCAGTACTATGGGAGTGGCAGCGGGAAAGAGGAATTGCCGGGCGCCATGGTCAACAAGCACGCGCATTCGCAGCGTCCGTGAGTGCTGCTCCCAAACTGTAGTAAGTAAGCTTATCCGGAGGGAGACTAGAGGTATCATGTTCGTCCGTCCACTGTGCTAGTAGTCTAGTACGTTCTTCCTTTTTTAATCTCTGTAAAAATGACAGCACTGCTTTATGGCGCGCGCCAGGCCAGCAAGGGCCGTTGTATGTGAGTCGTGACCATCGCCTTCACGTGCCGCAATTTGCAGTACTACTAGCTTCTTTTTAACAAGGGGTGTGTTTAGATGGTTGAAAAAAACACTGTTCCGAACTGAAAAACACTGTAGAACCACTGTAGCACTTTTCGTTTGTTTGTGGTAAATATTGTCCTACTATGGCCTAACTAGGCTCAAAAGATTCGTCTCGCAAAGTACATCTAAACTGTGCAATTATTTTTTTATTTCATCTACATTTAGTATTCCATGCATGTGCCGGCATTTTGATGTGACGGGGAATCTTCTTTTTACATAGTGAATTTTGGGAGAAAATTGGGTACTAAACAGGGCCAAGCAAACAAATCTTACTCCTATTTTAGAGATGCGCGCCCCCTCAAATGAACATGACTCACATAAGGGGACGCACACAGTCATATGGCACGATGCTGCAACTTGCAAAAGTGGTCTTAAAACTATCAAGGGTGATACTGAATCGTTCATTGTTTACTCAACGGGGGGAAAAGGAGGAAACGTGAAGCATGTTTGTAGCTGAGTTTGAGTTAAACAAAATTTCCAAGTTGTTCCACTCCTTTAGGACAAGATCACGCCAAAATGTTGCTCGGCAATTTTACCTTTTCAAATGCATATATATATATATATATATAGGGCTGTGCTACGGTACACAAATTACTTCTTAGGAGGTAAGACTTCAGTTAAATCTAAACCATTGAATTATGTATAATGGAATAATTAATAAAAGGAAAGAAACGATTAAAAACAATCTTGCCCTCCAAAGCAGCGCCGTTCTCGGCTGCTCGGCAGTCGGCACACAGCGCACAGTTCCACGTCCCCGCTCAACGCGCTGCCCACCACAGCAACTGCCCTTTGAGATTTTTGGTTTGATCGTTTTCGTTGTGCTAGTTTCTCTGACCACTGATGATGGATAAGCAGTCACAGGGTGTTCCTGGCCAGAGTTATCACTTGTCAGCGTTCACCGGAGTTATCCTTGTGACCTTGTGCCGACGAAGTGGTCGACGTCGTCCAATGTCACACTATCATGCGCACTGTACAGTGGCTGCCACGTTAAATTATGAAAATATACTATCACGTTAATGGGCGACGATTGAGATGACATGTTCAACGTATGTTCAGTGAAAAAAATATGCCGTTAGTTAACAGGGATAGAGATGACACGATTCAAATCGAGATGCGCATATGCAGTTGCCACGTTCAGCCAACAGAAATTAATGAATTGTCACATTCACTTCGAAAACAGAAAATGCTATATCGGAGTAGTTCAGTTACGGGTGTCTATCTAAAACTGACTAAATAGTTTTTTTATTATTTTGAGGTATTACTTTTTAAGAGGTAATATCTTAATTTATCAACGGCTCACAGTGTACCGTAGCAATTGACATATATATATAAGCTTTGGTTTTCTTAGGTCTATAGAGCGTAGATACTTGTTCTGTTCTTTTTTTTTTTTGGTAGGATGTATTTTTATCGTGCAAAATCAATCATAGTATCCTGCTGTATAATACTATAATACTCCCAACAAACAAGGAGTGTTTTGTTTACAACGACAAATTACTCCATTGCGATATAATTTTTTTTGTTATATGACTGATGCCAATAGATTGATGTTCATAAGTACTTATCACAATTATTATAATTTTGATATCGCATAAATGGTGAAACAATTGTTAGTCAAACGCTTATTCTGATCGAACAAAATGTGCCTTGTGTTTTGGGATGGAGGGGGGCGTTTTCTTACTTGTATAAAATTCTGTGGCATGTGCTACTAGTAGATCCGTATAGGAATTTCATAACCATATAGGATAGGAAGTACTTCCGTCTTGAAATATAAGCAATTGTGTAATTGTGACTGTTTAATAACTTCAAAAGTTATTGGACTAAATGGTGGTCAAAGTGTGAACTTGGCACAACCAAACTATGTGTATCGAAGGTTAATGGAGGTGGTTGTCAAGTCCTAGTTTGGCACTACCTATATATGTTCGTGTGTTTCACTGATACGAATATTCCTTTCAGCAGTAGGTGACATATCTGTCGACCGTAGGCTCTACGTATATTAGTCAATCCATGCCGCCACGTATGAAAGCCTCCGAAGACCCACATTGGAATGGAATACGACGCTTGCTTTAACAGGAACGACTTTGCTTGGAAAAATTGACAGCGTTATCCACTCCTCTGCCCGTTAACGAATACAGAACTGCAGAATGTAAAACTGCAAGCTTCATCCATGGGTGTGAATACTGTAATACCTGAGTGAGAGAGTGAATACGCTTCTTTTATTTCGTTCACATTTGAACAAAAGCTGTGAAGATTCGAACTCGAACCATACCACTTCTTTTCAACCGGGCCCCTTACATTCATTAAAAAAAATAGGAGCCCACACAACCTTTTTTTTAGTACTGCATCACTCACGCAAGTGCGGGATGTACACATGATGGAAGCGGAAAAATGACAAAACTAAACAGAAAAAAAAAAAGGCTGATTATTCACAGCGTCGTGGTGCTGCCACCGCGTTCCAAGTCGTCCAACTCCCCGGCGTCGGCGTAGGCGGCGCCCTGCGGCCTCCGCGGCGCCGGCCTCTCCCTGCTGAGCATCTTGATCAGCGACGCACAGGCGGTGATCCCCCGCTCCGGCGTGGAGCTTCCCGCTTCCTCCTTCACCGCGTCCTGCACCTTCTCCTGCACCAGCCGTGCCTCGGCGCCCGGCGGCGGCGGCGGCGGCTCCACCTCGGCGCGGCAGACGGGGCACGAGGAGCTGGAGGCGAGCCAGGTGTCGACGCAGTGGACGTGGAACACGTGGCCGCAGGCGGGCAGCGCCCGCACCACCTCCCCGTCCTGCACGCCGCCGAGGCAGATGGTGCACTCCTCGGCGCCGGCGTCCTGATCTGCCGGGTCGCCCGCGCTGCTCCTGTACACGGCGGTCGGCAGCGCGGCGATGGCCGCGGGGTCCAGCCCGCACTTGGCGGCGGCCGCTTCCACGGCCGTGGTGGGCAGCACGGCCGCCCTGGCCGCGGCGCGGCGCCGGTTCCGGCGGCGGACGTGGCAGACGTAGAGGTGCAGGAAGAGGGCGAGGCCGAGCACGGAGACGAACGCGGCGACGGCGGTGGTGATGAGGCGCCCGTTGTGTCCCATCCCCGACCCCGCCGACGGCGTCCGGGCGGCGCCGCTGCCGAACCAGGCGGACCCCGGGTCGCTCGCCTTCATCGTCGACATGGCCGTGCCGTGCGTGTCGCTTGGCTGGCTGGCTGGTGAATGGTGAGAGCTGAGAGCTGAGAGAAGTGGGAAGGAATGGGATGGCGCGGTTTGGTGAGCGTGGTTTGGAGCAGCCCGCGGCTGCTCTTATATAAGCTTAAGCAGCCTGCGCCCCCGCGCGCCGCGCTAATGATCTGCGACAGCGTTGTTTAGTGGTTTGCTTAGGCGCATAGGTTTCAGACGTGGCCGACTGGGCCCTGCTGGGGCGGTGCGTATCGTGGTCGTGGTGGGTACTGGGCTGGCATGGCATGGCATGGCACTATGGCAGGCAGACTGCGACTGTGTTGGTTCGAGTAGGCGAGCCGAGTGCTCCATTGGGAATTTCTGAGATGTCTGTCAAGTGTCAAGGCCGGCCCGCCTGTGCCTGTTGGCATGGGGCCAGGGGAGCAAAGGCAAAGCCGGTGCACGCACGTTTGACGTTTGGTGCGGGAAAGCGGTGCAGGTATTTGAAATTTCGACGTGGCCATTGGCGCTCGCTGGCGCCCCCTTTCCTTTTCTTTCCGCCGATGAGAACGTGACGCCGTGACAGGACGGCGACGCCGAATCGCCCCCGAACACGTACATTTCGCTGCGGTCTTTTCTCACCCCCTTAAACTTGCTTAGCCTCGGAGGTAAAGGTCCGTCCATGAGCGCCCCCGCCCGCTCGGCACCATGGCACCAGCATCTCAGCAACAGCAAGGCGCACCGCGCACGTCGCGTCGCTCATGGTCATGGAGGCGGCGGCGCGATAAACCTCTTGACGCTGACACAGTGGTTTCGAGCATGCCGCGGACGCGGAGCTGGCGGCAGCTCCGTCACTTCCGCACTCGGTCAGCTCAGCTAGGCCAGTCGGCCGCGTCGCGGGCAGACAGGGATGGGCCGAGAGTCTCTGCGAACGCCTGTGTGTTGCCTGGTGACAAGCCGTGACACTCGGCAGCCAGGTGGTCGGCTACGTACCCAAGGATCGCCGACGTGCCTGTGTGATCGCTCGCCCTCGCCACGCCTCGCCATCCACGAGACTGACCGGCCGGCCGGTGTAACTACAGCGCAACACCTAGGTCGTGACGGAGGGCCGGCCGGGTGCCACTTGTCGCCCCTGTATGCTCTGGACCTGGACTTGTCTCCTCCAGCTTTCTCGACGGACAGGGACGTGGCGCTTGTTTATCTGGTCCGTTTTGAGTCGTGAATGTCAAGAATCGTTCCTCGTTCCTGATAGCAGTCTGCTCCACCAGACAGTACAGATAAATAGCTACGGCACAGGATTTGGCAATTTGCCGTTCGCCTCCCGAAATTTTCTTTTTGCTTGTCCAGCTGTTCTATCGTGCCCATGATTAAAGTTTCTGGACAAAACGCAAAGACAAAAGTTTCATCAGTCAGGACAATAAAGATCGTGTTCAGATTCGGTACATGTAGGATCAGCGCTGTCATGTCTTGCTGTTGCTGGCCCAGGTCTAACAAGTTTCATTGCGCCTTGATTGGGCCTGCGGCTAAAACTCTCGCCACTACTACTTGTCCAGAGCTTCATCTAGTAGAAAGAACAAAGAAGTACTGGCCCAAAGAATGTAGTGGGCCGGAGCCCGGATCTCTGAACAGAATTTACTGTGCCAGAGCTGGGGTCTCCGATAACTGGGCCGGACATGCATGGCGATTACACATTCGCGGAAGATCTGGCCCACGTACGGCGCCAAGGCCAGTTCGGCACTCCCTTCGCCTGCTTTTGACGATTTGTCAGGCGCAGCAGCATCCCATGAACGGAGACAGTGCCGGTGGTCACCACCTTTGGCGCGAGCATCCGTCGGCATCAACGTGCGTGGCGGCGGCGCTAGCTGTAGTGGGATTAGCAAAGCCGAATATGCCCTCTCCCGCTCCCTGATAAGCAGCCTGCCGAATCGCCGAAAAAGCAACGCGATGATGTTCTGGTAAGTGGTAACACGGCGCGCCCGCCATTGCCGATGAGTGCAGAGGTGGAGATCGATGCGCGCGGTTATTCCTTGGAAGGCTGAAACTGAAACTGAAACGAAACCTCAGCGAGGCTCGTCGAGACGTCGACAGATTCACATTCACCGCCGGCCGACGGGCGATCGAAAGCGCCCCCTCCCGGTCGGCCGGCCTGGCCTGTGCTAGCTCATCAGCTCGTGAAAAATCTGGGGGGCGGAGACGTCGACGTGCTCGGCATGGGCGCGCGTACGGCAGTGGCGATTTTGTGCGCGCTACGTGGGACGTCGGCAGGACGGGCAAAGCGATTCGCCTCGCCGGACGAGATGCCGTTGCAATCGAAGAGGGAGCTAGAGGCAGAGAAGCCTTTCCTGGAGATGCCATTGCGCGCTGGTTGCAGCCTTTGCTAGCTGTTACCTTTTGGCGACCGGCGGCAAGCCCTTCTCTCGTCAGTCGTCACGGCATCGACCATCGAGCTCTCCAGATGGCCGGCCCAAGATGAGAAATTGTGCTGCAGCTAGGCTTAGACGATGTACGTACGAAGCTGCCATCTCGATGTATATATGCCCTGAGTCAGGGTAATTCTCTAGTTGAGTGAATTGAGAGTCGGTATACTGTGGTACCCTTGTAAAACCGGGACCTATCTAGGAGCCATGTTTAGCTCATCGACAATGTTGAAGACCCTTTTAGCTTGGTGTGGAGTGGCATTGGTAACGTGTTCGAGGGATGAGGAGAACCTTTTCTTAGAGGAGAAGACCCGTAGCGGATGGCACCAAGGCGCACCATGAGACTAAGGGTGGTACGGTGTGAGGCTAGCCTAACTGGCTATTGGATTAGACTATGTGCAGTGGGTTGGGTAAATGGATTGCATATACACTGTAGCGACACTGTTCACAGAGAGGGAGGTAGTTGGAATAGTGGATACACAATGCATTTACACATTCTGCTGCACATAGTCTTATTACTTGCTTGGCAGGATCCTGTGCGCGAGCCCAAGATTGTAACAAGAGAAGATACTTGGTGTGACATCCTAAATGTTGATTATCTAAAACATTTAAACATGGGTTATTTGAATTAAACTAAAATTAAATCTATAAGTTTAGTTTTAGATTGTCTACTCTATTTTAAAAGTAGATAGAAAAAACAAACATCATGAGTGCTGCATTTTATGCTTAAAAATATCTTTTGCTCCACACCAAGTGTAAATTCGAACCTTTAACTTGATTGAGATTCCAATCCCTAGGCATACTAATCTTACTACGGGGATCCATTCCCTCCGAGTTATTAGATTCAGTTTTGACAAAATCTCACTCATTCCCAAAGATTCAAACTACAAAAACAATGGCATCAATTATTCCCTAAACATCCTTCCTTGAAAAATCTTCTACCTGAAGTTGTTTCAAACACCAAAGCCATGTACATAACTCAACATTCCTAAAATTAGTGTCTGCACTCTATTTTTTCTACAAATGATGATATTTAAATCTATTTTTCAGTATAGAATCATGGTTTGTAGGTGTATTTTCTACTAACATGGTGTAGTCATTAGTAATTATTTATCTATATTTATATCATTAAACATACAATGCTTATTATCTTTGTTAAAATGGAGTCTTTATCTCTATATTTTGTTGCTTGTCAATAACGGTCTTCCCTAAATCAAATTCCTTGCTCTGCCCCTATGTACAAGAGTAAGATCAACAATTCCAACATGTCCTTTCCCTTTTTCACTTGACCAGCCATATCTCTTCACCCTCCCTCTCCTGCCGTGCTCCATCGATACTAGCTTGGCCAAGCACACCGCTAGCCCACCCTTCTACTCTAGCATGTCCTAGCCACCTCTCAACCCAATTTCGTCGTCTAATACTTAGACAAAGCCTAGCAGATCGTCTATATTTTCGTCTATAGTACGAAAATGGCATTGTAGCTACACTGTAGATAGTAGACACTCAGCCTTAGAACCAGAGGCCCTCCCCTAATTCACCCCCTATTTGGTATTCCTCCCTTGGCGTCGTTAGTTGTTGTCACTGTGGTAAATTCTCCATCATTGCCAGTTTTAAATGCTCATAGAAATGGATCCTTGGGTACTCAAATCTCATGAAATCCTAAAATTTCATATAAAGTTTTTCTCCATCTATATGAGTGTGAAAAGGTTAAGAATGTTGAAGCAAGCTGAAACCATGTCGGTTCTAATTTCATTGCCACGGATGGCTGACCGGTCGGTCAAGAGCATTTTGTAGTGTTCATAAAAGCTTACGACCGTTGTCGAATCATACTACAGAACGCAAGCAGTTTTAATGATACTAATACCATTGCAGTGTGGTAGTAAATGTATATGAAGGTTTTTATGCATAATAATAACGAAAGGTTTTTAATGGATGATTATTGCATGTGTCTGACAGTCTGAATAGAGTAACCAATTTTTCACTAATTAACTCATGTAAATAATGGAGTAATTAGTTGCATCTTGTATAGTTTGAAGTCTAAACAAAAAAAAGTTTGGACATAATTAAAAAAATCCACACTTTTACTCCAACTTTGCAAGTATCGTCCCTTGAATCCTGTTGATGGATACATAAGCATAATACCAAGAGCACTTCTGCACTGCGTCCCATACCAGCAGCCAGCAGCAGGCCTGTTCTTGTGCTGGCGTAGTAGTCGCAGTAATATGCATGCATGCCTTTTATTTTATTTTTTTCTTACTACAAGCTAGAACGACAAAGTACAACGGTCTGTGAGCACTATATGCAAAAGAGAGTGGCCATAGCTGGCGACTGGGGATCTGCCTATGGCAGTAGAAAGTGACCTATCCTCAGCATCTTCAAATGTGAAAGAGAGCCCGCAATCATTGTGTGCCATACTTTTATCTACCATGTTCGGCGTCTGAGCAAGCTGAGCTCCGATGCAGAAGAGAAAGGGGAGAGAGAAGGTAACAGGCAAACGACTATATCTCTTCATCCTTTTCTCTAATGGCAGCTTTGCCATTCCACTACGTCCTGCAAGTCTGCAGCTAGCAGCAAAACAGCGTGCGAAGGGGGGAAACAACTTCAGAAGAATACAGACTCATCATGAAGACATGAACCGTTGTGTGTCTCTGTGTGTGTTTTCTTTTGAGAATTGTGTTCCAATCCCCCGCAGAGACAGAGACAGAGAGTATAGATATGTGTATCAAGCAAACGAAAGCATCCCTTTTTCGGTCGGTTTCTATCGAAAGTCGAGTTCAGTCAATTTCATCACCACGGAGTATTTTGTAGCAGGGACAGGGAGGGGCTGTATATATGTGTTCGTCGGTCGTTGTGATAGATTGCTGTGACTCTTATTAGCGAGGTCGTCACTGACAGATCGATGCATGCACGGGAATTGAACGCGCGAATGAGCAAGATACATGCTCCGATGCATGAACTGGCGAATTCAGAGGAATACGGAGGCTGACATGCAAAAGCCGCAAGTCCCTAGGCTAAAAACAACCAGAAACGAACACCGGCGAGGTCTGCGCCGAGCCGCGCTGCCAAATTAGCAGCAGGGCAGGACGTTGATATGCTATTGTCCCAGCCGGCCAGCCCCCTTTCATGCCATGCAATTTGTCAGAGGAGGGGGGTACGGGCATGCCATACATGCAATTTTCAGAAGATTCACAGTCTCTGGTGAGCGGAAAGATACCCCCAAACAGTGAAAGCAAAGGAAAGAGGAAAGTGGGATGAGAGCAAAGATACCACTCACTCAGTCACTCACTTCCAATAATAGAGGCATGCATGCATAGCAATAGCGCATAGGGCGGCCGCAGATACCCCCGGCCGCCCTTCTTCCTGCTTGCTGCCGGCCCCCGGCCCGGCGGCGGCCCCTATCATTATCGGCATGGAGACATCAGAAGCAAACAGCACAGGCACTCGCCGCCGGGGCGGGGATCACTAAAACCGATTTAAAATTCCAGCTGCCGGCCGGCTCGTGTGTTCTCCCTTTCTTTCTTTCTTTATTTTTCTCGATCCATCCCTTTTGCTGCTTGCTTTCTTCATGCCCCGGCCAGCCTCTGCATCGCCTACACGACGACATTACGTACCGTCATTATTGGAGGTTGGCATGGAATTGCATCGCCTGCTGCTTTAATCCTCCGCCTGCACTGCCTGCTTTATGGAATCAGGATCTAGCAGCGACAACCTTCAAATTGGCTAAAGGCCAGCCGGAATCTTGGAACAATGTAGCGCGAGAGAGAAACATTAAAAGGCCTAAAGGGGGAAACCCATCGAGATCAGATCGTCTCGTCTCATCGTCATCACATCTTGTATGTCCATGCTGAGAATCATGAAAGGGGAAGAATATAATGGGGGTAATTAAAAGAGAGAGAGAGAGAGAGAGAGAGAGAGAGAGAGAAACAGCAGTAGCAACCTAATGCAACAGTAACTAACGGCTGTCTAGTTCCAAGGGAACGACTTGATTAAACCTTAATTAGTTATACAGCAGGCGTGCTGAATATAGCAGCAGCATCAGCAGCTAATAATGAGAAATCCCATCACCTAAGACAAACTCCTACATGAAATGACATAACAACTGAACCACACCAGAACGTGAAGATTGTGCGTTATTAGAAAGCTCACGCACCTCATAGTTGAGCACCATGAGTACGTTCATTGCTCCCTCATCGCGTCGCTTCCTTGCTCTTCCTCGCCCTGGAGCCGCTGGTGTGCCGCCGCCGGCGCGAGGAACCCCATGAACCCGCCGCCGGTGCCAACCAGGTGGCTGAACCCGACCTGCCCGGTCATCGTCGTCGTCGATGGCTGGTGGATCGCGGCGAGAGGGTCTAGCCATGTGCGGGCAGATGCCCAGCCGCCACTGGACTGAAGGGGTTCCCCTTGGGAGAAGAGCTGGCCCTGGTGGTCTAGCCCTTGCCGCGAGGGCACGCCGCCCGCGAACATGTAGTTGTCGCCATTGCCGGCGCTGCGGCCGTCCCCCGCGCTGGCATGCCACGACGGCATTCTCTGGCCGTGCTCCGGCCAGCCAGCAGGGACGCCGCCTGCACCAGAGATCATACCGTGATGGCCGAAGATCTGGTGGTGGTGGCGGTGCTGGTTGGACTGGAGAGTGAGGCAAAGCTCCTGCGGCTGGCTACTAGTCGTGCGCGACAGGAGGTCCGGCGGGGAGCCCCTGTACTCGTCGTGGTGAGCGGGGGTGGTGCTGGCCGTCGACGACGAGGGGAATAAAGACTTGACGTTGCAAGACGAGACACCATCGGCGCCGGCTCCTGAATGCGGGATGAACGAGCCGGCCACGCCCACACCACCACCGATGGCGCCACCACCGGCCGGGTTGCCGAACCCGTAGGACGTCGAGGTGGTCACCTGCTCGGCCGGCTCGGTGGCAGCATCTGCAGCTTCCGTGGCCGGCGCCGCCGTCTCTTCCCGGTCCGGTAGCTCATCGATGGCGGCCTTGGCGTTGCGGATGAGCCAGTCGACGGCCTTGCTGGGGCGGTCGTAGCCTAGCCGGTCCTGCACGTCGTAGAAACGGATGGCCGTGTGCGCGGCGAGGCGGACACGGCGGTCGCGCAGCCCGCGCGACGTGCACACCTTGCTGTGCCGGTCCTTGCGCCCGGCGGCGGACCGCACGATGCGGCCGCTCCCGAATGCTGTCGCCAGGGCATCCACGGGCGTCGACTCGCCGCTGCTGATGCCATCGCCGCCTGCTCCTGCCCTCGACTGCTGCTGCTGCTGCCTCCGGTGGTGGTGGTGCTGGAGGTAGCTGAACCCTTGCTGTTGGTAGATCTGGAGCTGCTCCTGCGCTTGTGCCCTCTCCTTCTCCTGGAGCAGGTAGTGAAGGGTGCTGCTTGTGGCGGTAGGGTTGCTCCAAGGGTCCAAGCCCTTGGACAACTGGTTCTTGTCCTCCTCCAGCTTGAGCTACCTCACTTGCACTCCCCACAGCGGGAAAGAAGGAGCTAGGAAATAGGAATCAAAAGGGGAATGAAATAAAAAAACTTATACTAAATCTATGCACCTAAAGAGAGACCAAACAACTACTTGAACTGCTGCATGCGATTGCCATGTAGTACATCATCTTGCCCCGCGGGCGCCAAAGCTCCCTCACTCGGCTGCTGCCCATGTCGTCGAGGGAAAAGATTTAATGGCCATGGTAAGTTGGTAACGGATGAACCCCACAAGCACACAACTCTCCGTCCGCTGGAGCAGGAGGCAGAGAACCACACCAGCACTCCAGCGCAGCAGCTTAATAGCTCCCTCCCTCTGCCTGCCTGCGCGCGCTGGTGGCCTGGGTGCAGCCGGCCGGCCGGCCTCTCTTTTGTGAAAGTGACAAGCAAAAGAGGGCTGTGCTGTGCAGATCTTATCTCGGCAATCTCTTTGTGTGCAGCTAGCTAAGCTTACACTGGCTGGGGAGGAGCCGAGGAGGAGGCCGGGAGGAAAAAAAAGATTAGGACCTCTCTACCAAAAGGTGAGATAATTATTATACTACTACTAGTACTACTTCTTACCTACACCTTGACAAGGACAAGAGCAACTACCATATTAGGCTTAAGAAGATCATGTCTCCCCTCTCCAAATATCTGATATCTTGATTTTTTTTTTTGCGTGTGTAAAGTGAGTGAGAGAGAGAGAGAGAGAGAGAGGAGGCCGGGGGCTTCTAGCCTGCTATAGATTGATAGGATGATGCAGGCAGAGGGCGGGGGCCGGGGATGAGAGGGTGGAGCAGACAGGCTAGGAGTCGTCAGGTGCAGGGCAGAAACTTTGGCGAGATCACGTCTCTCCTGCTTCAGTAGTTCCTGAATTCAATTGATTATTAGGAGAAGCCACAATAAATTCTTCCCCTCACGCTCTTCCTGCACAAGACTGCTGCTCCAATTGGACAGCCCCACACACTGCACGATCACCAGCTGATTGTGTGCTACGCGTAGATCTATTCTGTTGTGCCTACAGACGTTCTGGTACGTTGCAAAGCTGCGCACAAATTCATATGACGAATGAATTGCTCCGCGATTCACATCCAGAGAGATAGTCTTGAAATGTACTGCATCTGTTCTTTTTTGTTACTATTTAGGGCTACCGTCTCTCACTTCACATCGGAAAAAAGTTAAAATTGTATGTTTGTACAGCATTACACACCATCCTTGTATGTGAGGTGAGTAGAACTGGGGCGGTTTCGAACCCCACGTTCTAATTCAAGGTTGGAGTCACTAGATACTTCATCCTTCCTAATTTATAGGTCGTTTAAGTTTTTTACAACAAGTTTGATCAACTCCTCTTATTCAAAATATTTGCGAAAATATGAAAAAATTCAAGTTATAGTTAAAGTATATTGTATGCTAAATTAAATCACGATAAAAAAATGATAATTATGAATTTTTTGAATTAGATGGTAAAGTCAGAACAAAAAATTAAATGACTTATAAATTGAGATGGAGGGAGTAGAATTTTAAAGATCTTGTAGTGAGACTATACATAGCGCCAAGCATTGGTATGTAAACTTGAGGTGATTTAATATACTTCTACGATGAGTTTGACTTTTTTTTTGTCTCCTAATAATGTATTATTCCTTAATTTGTGGGCAGAAGAAAGCAATATTGTGTAAGGTGCATGGTAAAAAGACTTGTACAATGGTGGGGGCCGGGAGTGGTCTGATAAGCTAATTTTAGATGATCATGAGATGGTTGCTGTGCCAAACAACCATTTCTTTCTCCCTAGGACAGTTCTCTGACCTAAGGGGCTGTTTGCGTCAGGGCGGGATGGGGGAATGGGATTGGAAAATGACCTTTAAGTACTCGCGTTCAATTTCCTATCCCATAATCTAAACAAGGTATATAACTTATCCCAATCTCCATTTCTCTATCCCACCTCACATTTTCCTATCCCAATCCCAAGCCAAACACCCTGTAAAGAGAACTAAATCAACTCATGATCTCTAGTGTCATGCACAAGGTTATACTGGCACCTGCCCCCTACCCTAACCTCATCGTCATGTGAATAGGCATGTCCACCATCAGTGGAGCTTCTATGTCTAGAAAACTTCATTAGACATCTTTATAGAATCATGGAACCGAGTAATAAAAGCTAACGGATAGGGCATTTCTTTTGAATTTCTTCACCCTTCTTTTTGTCTAGACCGGATCACCTAATTAGTTACACCCATATAATCTAGATATGCCTTCAACACGTGCTTAACTAATACCTTAGCTTGAATTAGTTAGCTCTAGTTGCAGCCCATGTGTCATGACATCACGTATCTATGTATCTAGATTTTTACCTTTTAAATTTGGATTAACTGTTGCAATTTTTTTCTACATAAAGACTAGTGTTTATTATTGTACATTTTATTCAAAACACTCCTATAGTATTTTATGGAAAAAATATATTCTAGGCTTTAGATTACACTCATAGTTACTACAATGACATAAACTATCACTTCAGCTTGCATAGGCACACATGATGTTGACTTGTCTTTATCAAAGAATTCTATCACGGAAGTATTTTTTTTAAATGATCAATGTGAATATATTATAGGTATGTTTTAATATGAGTTTGATTTTTATATATTAATAGCGGTAGAAAACATATGTAGGTGTATTTACAAAGCGATGGGGAAACGTTAATAACACCTTTAAGTAGAACTCGATTGATTGTCAGCATGAACATGTCGATCAGTATGTCACAGATATGTATCCAATAATACATGGAAAGCCAATCAACCCCATATCTTGGTGCAAACTAAGGCCTAGCTGAAAATTACACTAAATAAACTACACGTGCACATAATACTACGGAAGAACAAAGTATATAAGCATGCAAAATTGTTTTACATAATTGATAACATGGGCATGGATTACCTCAATGACTGAAGGCTGAAGCGTGTAGACACGACACACGATGGGCCTACAATCAAAGATGATGGGGCTACGGTACCATGGACGAGAGCGGACAAGTGTTTTATTTTTGTTTGTCTGTGGTGGACATTTTGTTACGTGGTTTTTTTTTTTTTTTGTTGGGTGCTTGATTTTCCACTGTGAATTTTACTATAGCCCGTGTAGAGCGTGTAAAATCCACGTCCACATTCACATGTCCATTTACATATTCACACCCACGTAAAATGCATATCTACGATACATATATCCATCAGTCTAGCTAAATTGTCCTTGTACTAGTATTTAGTACGTAGTCCCTACATGTCTGAAGTCTGAACTAGATACCGTGTTTTGGAGCTGATCTAATAACAAACCGAGAAGCCGCGGGCAGTATTTACCATCTTCTCCAACAGTAACTGAAGGCCGAAGTCCTGAACCCTATCCGTCTTTGTAATAAAGTTCCCTATACACCCTAGAGCAGTAGATGATGACGTACGCCTCCTCCTCTTTTCTCCGCCGTCGTACCGCTACCGCCTAGTATATCTACCGCAGCCGGTACAAGTACCCCGACCGCGCCATCACGCAGGCATAGTCCGGTAGTCGCCTTCCTCCCCGCCATTAACTACAGCAAGCAGACTACTACTGCAAGCTAGACGATGCGTGCTAGTAGATCAGTCGGCTCTGCACTCAATGCATGCATACGCGCGCGGCCAATTATTCGAGACCAGATCGACAATTGGTTTTATTGGGCCGTCCTCTCGTGTTGGCCCGGGGGGGGGGGGGGGGGGGGGGGGCGGTGTGTGTTCGTGTCGTCGTCCCGCCTGTCGTCCGTTCCCTGCCCCCCTGGCTGCCCCTCGCTCCTTCTCGGTCTGATTTATTAGGTGCGGCGGCGGCGGCGCCATTGGTAAACTTGGTTAACCTCTCCTTGCCAGAAGTAAAACGGTCCCAGAAAAAAAGCCTCTGCATGCATGCGATCGAGCTTCTTCCTCTCGCTCACATTTAATTATCGTGTCAACCAACAACCTTCTTCCCGGCCGGCCAAAAGATGTAGCGCCAGTAGCCAGCTGCTGCCTGGTGCCTGCATGCTCTACCCCGGCCGGCCGGTTGGCCGCCCACTTGCTGCACCACGCGTCAATGCGGGTAGGCTAGGGGTCCACGGCCCAGTTCTCTTCTTTCATGCGGCATTGACACGGTACTGATGTGTGTACTACAAGAAGTTTCACATGTTAGTAGTGAGCACTGATAATCTAATTAAAAAACTAAACAACAAGTTCATGTTGTCAGTGTCATTTAATAATCAGTAGTTCGATCTGTAAGTACGGATCGGAGTGATTATGGAAGAATCTTCTGTTATTAATTTGAAAAGATTGTTAATTATGGTGTCTCTAAATTTTGCACTACACTCAACATTTTTGCACTTTCTTGGTCTGTTGCGCATCGCCTGGAGGGCTGGACCTTTAATTTGTGCCCCTAGCTACCCAAGTAGTAACTCCATCGCCCGCTGGTAGTAGCTGTTAATGCTGATCACATGAATCTCGAGCACAAGCAAAGGCATCCTCTCGTCATCATCAATACAGCCCTAGACAAAAAAAGCTGTACGCCCGCAGAATGAATGTTATTATTAGTAGTAGTAAGTAGTAGACAAAGAGGAATCAATAGCGCACCGATATGATATTGCCACGGCCGCCGTGTTCGCTTTGTTCGTTACAACGCACTGTAGCATCTAGTTTCGGCTCGTGGCGAGAGCCATGAGTCCGTCATCGGCACGCAGCACCGGCCAACAAGCGCGCGCCGCGCCAGCACATACGTAGACGTCACGTAGCACTTGCCCACCGGTGGAACAAATCTGCGATCTGCCTCATGCATGTGTCACGCGTCACGCGCCTGTGTACGACACCACGTTTGCTCGATCGCTTGTCGCGCATGCGGCCGCCGCGAGCCTCTCGGCCGGGCGCGGCCGCCGCCGAGGAAAAAGACGCCGGGCGCGTGCGTCCAAAGGGCCCCGGCCCGGCCGCGCGGCAGATCGGCCGGCAGCATGCAGCAGGCGGCTCGGCCTCGCTCGGGCACGAGCTAGGGCCGTGGCCACCGCGCCGGGCCATGGCGCCGCGCGGGGACGTGAAGGTGAAGCCAAAGCCAGTAGCAGGCCAGGCCAGGCCAGCCCAGCCCAGCCTGCCCTGCCAGGGATCGGAGGAGAGGCGCGGGAAGGAGGGAGCCCTCACGCGGTCACGTGCGAGAGGAGGAGGCGCTCGGCGCCGGTGTCGATCGAGGGCGACGCGTTGGAGCGTGCGGCGGGCGTGCGTGCCTGCCTCCGCCCGGCACCCACTCGGCCACCCGGCAAGTAGTAGGGTAGGGGTGAAAGTTTTGGATCCGCGCCCGCGCGTGCCTACGCGGATTTGTCTTTTTTTTGCATGCATGGGATGGGCTCATGGGCCTGCCGCGCGGGGCCCCGGCGCCCCGCTGGTTACATTGAAACTTTATATCGACGCCGATGCGCCGCCGGGGCGCGGCCGCCGTACGTCGTCGTCGTTGGCAGGGCAGGGCAGGCGCCGCAGATTACCGCGACGGGATAATGATGGGCGAATAGTCGGGCGGCAGCGGCCGTGCAGGGTCGCACAGGCAAAGTTGCTGGGGTTGCTGGCTTGCTGCCGGATCTCATCTCGGCGTTACGCAATTACGCTTCTCCAAGAGTTTCCCCATGCAACGCAATGCAGGCCACCCAACCCCCAAGGCCCCAACCCCAGCATGCGATCGAGCCGCCGGAGCGCAGCAGAAGGGAACAGGAGCGGCTGACCTGTACGATCTCTATCTCGATTGCATCGCCACGCTGGTGTCCTCGCTGCAGCTGCGGCCGCCGCCGGCCCATCGTGCTTGTCGTGTGCGTCGTGTTGCGAGGTCTGGCGTGTGCTGCCGATAGATCCATGTGCAGTGCAGTCGCTGCAAACTGCCAAGATCCCGCAGAAAGTTCATCTACAAAAAGTCAATAAGGATGAGGCATAGTTACGCCATGCCATGGTGGTAATTCGCGGCAAAAGAAACCGAGGATGGTAGTCGACGGTGACGCTACACCCATCTCGCTTTTCGTTATTGGACCATCGCGCGCGTTTCCTCCCCTTTTTGCAGACCCTAGTTTTTGGCCCGCAGATCTTCCGGTCCGCGCACGCCGCCCGCCACACGCCACACAAACACCCTTCTCTCTTCCAATTACGTTTCAAGAGAGAGCCTATATATGACCCGTTTAAATGTTTTTTTGGATCGGCCCAGTTAGCTTATGTTTTTTCCTTCATTTTCCTTTGTCCCTATTTACGATAAACTTGGGCTATCTGAGGCCCTGTTTTGCCGGGCTTCTCCCAGCTCCGGCTTCGGCTCCTCGTGCTACAGTACCGGGCCAGGAGAAGCTCCTTTCCACCGGCTCCGGGTGAAGGAAACTGCTCTGTGAGAACGGAAATCGCGGGCAGGAGGAGCCGGAACCGCGGGCGGGCAGGCGTTGTCCGGACGGAGCCGGAGCCCCTGGCTCCCATGCCAAACGGGGCCTAATAATAGGTCTAAACCTTTGTTCCAGGCGTTCATATAATAATTGCTGTCTACAAAGTTTTTTTCCACTAGTGTACACAAATAATTATTTTATCTATCTATCTATCCTATAAATAGTGTATTTTTATAATACCATTTCCATCCAACATACTACTGCCCGCGGAAAAAATTACATGCCGCTTGCATCCCTGGTATTGTGGTAGCACTGTTCAATACTCATTGTTCAACCAAGATTTCGCACTTCGTTTGGACCGTTGGATCGGTAGGGAAACCATTCGGCCCATCCACGTTTCTGGAGCGATTGCGTCCCCCGTCGGCCCACAAGCGTCACGTACGGGCGGCCGCACCAGCAGTCACCAGCACCTCCAGTCAGCCGCCGCGCGACTCGCTTGTCGTCCGTCGTTTTCCCGTCCCTGTTCGCGCGACAGCGGGCGAAACCGTCCCCCTTCTGCGCCCCGCCTTGGTGGACGCGCTGCTGTGGGATCGTCGTCGCCGGCGATCGTGACCTCGACCTCCTCCGCCTCCGGCTACCCCAGCTCATACAGGTATGCGCCGGCGCCGCAGCCCCGTACGTCCTCCTGCCGCTTTCCGCTCCTGCTCTGTGCTCCCGTCGGTCCACTTGGTGGGTGCTTGTGTGGTTGGTTGGGGTGGGGGTCGCTCACTCGCTCCGTGAGCCCCAATGAGCGCTCTCTCTGGATACGTCGTAGTGTCACCACGGGCCACGGCGGCGCCGCGCGTTGTGGTCTACGGTTTATTTGTAGAACCTGTTGCTTTTTAATGGCATTCGGTGTACTTAGTCTTTTAGGCCATCATTTTCCTTTTCATGCGGCAGAGCTATTCCAAATTTCCCTTCATACCTGATTAAATGGCACCTTAAGGCCTAGTACTAGTATGGGTACTCTTGGATTGGAGTGGTTTTGGAGGATTGGAGTGTGTTTAAATCCACATTAGATCAAAATCCCCCTCAATCCCTCCCAATCCCCCTCAATCCAAGAGTACCCAAACTAGTCTTAAGTATATATCACTTCTGCCGAGTGTATCACGCAAATGGACCATGATTCTATAATAAATACTTACACTGCTAGACTTTTCATTTGATGAAATGTCTGTTGTGTGAGGTTAGGTAGTAGGTACCTATTTGGGCATGTGGCCTAATGGTAAGTTGCCTGATAATTGAAGTCATGTTTAAGCCCCGATTCTTCTCTTTAAAATTAAAGGCGCATTGTTCCTCCCATCGTTTTGTTGATGACTACTTGATGATATATTTAATGTTTAGAGCTAGTTAGTAGATGGTGTTAATCGAATAAAAGTAACATGACAGAGGGAGGCAGGTAATCCAAACTTGTCATAACTATTACTGGCAGACAAACCATTTTGCTTCTGTATGGCAACTTCAGTACATTTTGCAAATATATTTGGATGTTTCCTGTATCCACTTATTCTTATTTTTTGCAGCGTAGTAATATTTATTAGAACATATTCATCTTATATCGCTGTCTATTTGGTAGTTTCTAATGTATTTCGCTTTTCCTAGAATGCAGCCTGAGTTTGTTGACAGTATGGACGAGTCAAGAAAAAGAGCTGTCTCTACTGCAAATGCTAAAAATACAAGTTCATCCCTTGGTACGTCCTCTTATGAGCTTTCCGTACTTGATAATCTCAGGCCCTTGTTTCTAATTTATACTCTGCATGGACGTAAAGTTTACTATACTGGTGAAAACGAAGACATGTGATTGGAAATTACTTAGGCTCATGGTCATCATACTTGCCTCGGACTACATTTGGAAAGTAACCTATCATACTTGAGAAATATCTGCATTTTTTGCTGTGGGTTGATTGAAGTTTTTCTAGTTTAATAGTTATGCTTGTTGTTGGTAGATGAAGACTTTGGGAGCGATTTTCTTTCATCTTGGAAGTTACCAAAATCCAGAAAAGACACAATTGGCTTCAGTGCTGACCCTGTTACAAAGAGTAGCAAGAAATTCAGCTTTGACAACCTGTGAGTTAATCTTTTGAAAGCCTCATCAGCATTTGATGCAATCAAAATTTCATTGTTCTTGATGGTTTTCTTTAACCAGAGATGATTTTGGGCTTGATGGAGCCTTTGACAAATTACCATCATTTCAAATGGGCATGTCTGATCTGGATTTCTCTAGCCCTCTCAAGAAAAAGGTGAAGCACAGCAGTTCAAATGGTGATGATATTTCAGAAGGGAAAAAGGAAACTGAAAAGGACAATTTCTCCTTTTCCTTTGATTTCAATGAGTAAGCTACACTACTGACCTTAGAAGACTGGAAGTCCTATGGTATATTTTTATGTAACCTCATGCTGTTAGTTGTTCTGTTACTGGTTTTGTTTGCTTACAGGCTGGGAAAGTTTAATCTTGATGCAAAGCTAGGAATTGAGGAAAATAGTGTGGGTAGATTTACTGGTAAAGCTGATCCTGTCTCCTCAGAGGGTAACAAGGATACACAAAGAGGTCTTTCAGCCAAGGGCACTGATATTCTTGAAGATAACAATAGTAAGGACAAAACACAAACACAGGGCGCTTGCACTTTAAATCCTCATCTGGCATATCATGATAGTGTAAAGAATGCCATTCAACCGACTTCAAATATTAATGTTGCTGATTCATCTGAAAAGATGCAAGAACATACCAGTGCTAATCCTGCAACGATGTATTGGACTAAAGTAGACTCAGTGCCCAATGACAATAGTGGAGATCATCCTAAAGAAATATGCCCAACGGAAGAAGCTGTTAACATGCCTTCTCAGAATTTGTCCTGCAGTGCTGTATCCAGTGAAGATCCAATACGAGCGCTAGCAGGTCCTCTGAAGAGTAAAGATCCCCCTACAGTGGACTTTGTCAAATTTCATGTATCAAGGGAGATTAATGACAATGAGCAGTCAATTGGTTCACAATCCAGGGACACCAGCAATATTAATCCTGATGTCTCAAGAAGTCATTTTGATTCCCGGAATGGGGTTGTGGACGAAAGTGTCTCTCTTAATGAAGGAAGTCAAGCCAACCAAAGTTTTAGTGATGCTCATAAGAAGTTTTCGGCATCACATGGGACAAAGAATGCTGAGGAAGGAACTTCAGGTCCTAAGAGTCTCTCTTCTTCAATGCGAAGGTCTGTCTTTGCCACAACTTTCTTCATTGACATTTGACAAAGTAAACCCCTCCTTGATCATCCGCTGCACTTTATCTTAGATTAAATACTAATTGTATAGGACTAAATCACTAAATGCATATCTTGCCATTCTACTCCCACGGCTCCATGCTTCTGTCCATATTCCCCATTCTAATGTAGTGGCAGTTTTTAAGTCCTGGTTCTGTCTGTTTTGGGGTGTAAACCCCCTGATACTTCCTTCTTAATGAAATGATACGCAGCTCTCCTGCGTTTTCGAGAAAAAAAATGTAGTGGCAATGAATCCAATATAGAGAAGTGTGACGCAATGACAATGGATATATTTAGTTATTTACATGTTTGTTACATTCCTGAAATAACTTTCCAATTATATGCAGGGAAATCAGAAATATTGAACCTGCACTGGCGAACGAGAGAGGAAGCTTTTCCCTTTTATCAAAGTCTGCAAATATGAAAGCAACCAGGGTAGAATTAACTTCAGAAACAACCTTAAATCAATTATCCAGTGCAAGTAAAGTGATAAAAAAGATGACTACAGATCCTACAAACTTGAAAAGGTGATAGAAAGATGGGCAGATTGACATATATTCTTGAAATATTAGTAGCGTATGGAATAATGAACAATGGTTTTCAATATTCAGGGAACACAAGCAACCTAATGCAGGACCTGACAAATCTAAAACTACTTTGTCAAAAACATACAGCAAGCCAGCTTCACAGGGGCTATTGACCTCCACGAATGTCCAAGGTGACACGAATGCCAAATTTGGGTAAGAAATTATCACATCGCACATTATTAACTTGCCATATTTAAAATTTGTTCTGCTGATATTTTTGGCATGCATATCACTTCTCATATTCTCTTTGGAGTTCTTGCATCGGTGTATGTGTTGTCAACTTGTCATGGATGACATAATTCCATTATTTCAGCATCTTAAGTACATCTTCTACTAGCTGGCCTGATGCTAACCTGAATGGAGCTCGTAAATAAGTTTCTATATTAGCTGCCTTGCTCTTTAGAACTAGTTTTCAATTGCAAATTTGGCATGTTCTTACTATCAATGATGGCATAATTCCATACTTTCAGTTCAGTATTTCATCCCTTTTGGCAGTAATAGCCTAATGTTGAACTGAATGAAATATATGTAAAGAGTAAAGTATCAATGCTATTTATCTTGGCCTTTTTAATTATTTTCTTTTGAAATTGTTGAGAACCTTCATAATTTACTGGAAACCCGGTAATTTTTGCATTCATGGAAAGTGTAAATTTCCAACCTTTTTTGAAACTATTTAGTACATGGATTGATCATCAAGTAGAATGGATCATGTCGACTTGCTTGTTTTGCAGTTTCCATTAGGGCTCTTTGTTGCAGTATTTATCTATATTTAACGTTCTGTGTCATAGGTGATTTGGTGGCTAAATAGTATCCTTAGTTGATATGTGATCTAGTGCTGAACACTACTTCTGGCTGCTTTTGCAAACAAATTTGTACCATCATGTATCAGTTTATATAGGTAGAATTATATGAAAAATTTCTCTATGCTCAACTGTACCACTGATTATTTTTCGTGAATCTGAAGCCATGATTCTTGAAAGCAAATTTGATGTACTCTTTTTACTGTCATCCCTGATGAAGTACATTTGACCGTTCAGTGTTCACACAATTTATCTTAACTGTTGCTAATTGTATCTAATTGATTACAGCATATTATTCCACCATATCTATATACTTCTGTAAATGCATTTACTTCTGTAGTTGAATCCACCTTTTAGTGTAATTGTGGCATTCTTGAATTCTTCTTGTCAGATTGGATCCAATGTTAATACTGTTTATACACACATTGTTTTTTCAGCCCTGAGCCTTCTAGTTCAGGGAACTCATCTCTACTGAATGCTCGAAACTGCTCAGCGCATAGCACTGGACATAAGATAGTTGCAAATCATGTGCTTCTAAAGAGTGTCAATGCTTTTGATTCATTTCAAGGTACTCCTTCCAAAGATAATAAAATGTCAACAGTTTCTCAACTGAGAGGAGCAGGGTATAGTATTTTTGTCCTCCAGTTATCCTTTTCCTTCTGAATTACATGAATGCCAGCTAAGATAATCTATCTGAATGTAGAGTTGGAAAATTAGGAATCAGAAGTCCAAAGTTTGACATGGTTCTAGAGAAGGAATCGGTACAACTGAGTGGGACCAAGGGTTCCCTTGCAACAACACCGAAACCCCTTAACATCTCCCCTGAAGGAAAATCTGCATTGCCTAGCCCATCGATAATGCAAATGGTTCCTCAGGCATGTTCTATTCCTATCGAGTACTATATTTCCTTTCATTTCTACTTCAAAAATATGTTTCCTACATGGATTATCCTCATTTTCTTGAGCGGAGGTTTGTTCATTTTAACAAGAAGCTAGTTTACAATCGGAAATAAAGGTACCTCACTGAGTAAACTGCTTCCAGAAATATATGCAGTTGTGTCCTGGGCAACCTGTTTTTGGGGATATCATCGTATCAACTACTTCATTATTATAAGCAGACTGCAGAGCCAGTTCACATTTATATGTAGCAATGTTTATAAATATTATTGTGACACTTGCCTTTTTTATGAAAAAATACAGAAGAAAAACAATCACTTTGTTAATTTAGTAGTAATTTTGTCCATGCTGTTAACTTGTAGGAATCAGTTCGAGATCCAAAAGCTCCTACCGTTCTCAAACGCATTATGAGGTCTCCACCTCTAAGGTTGTTGGTTAGGTCTCATTTGAGAAGCATGATATCTTTGATGACTTTATAAATTTCTCTTTTGGAAGTAACGATTTGCAAATAATGATGCAGAAAATCACCTCAAACAATTCCAGAGTTGGAAAATAAAATGGTAAGTATCATGAACATTTGCGAAGATTCACAAATCATGAAATCATTGCCACAGCTGATTCAAATGTACTAGCTCATTGTGGTACGCAATATTTGAAACAATAATCCCTAACATGAATGAATCTTTCAATGAAAAAATATCAATAGATTTGTCAAGAAATACTTCCACAAGGCCATCTATTTTATTTCGCTTAAAAATGTATTACTACAGAAACCATTTTGTCAGTTCTCACTTCCAGTTGTGTGAGTGAAAAAAACCTCACGGTTCGTGAAATAGCAAAAGTTGACTCACATTTGGAACTGGAGTCAGTATAATGTTAATGACCATTTCCTTGTGATTTCACCTGTTAGATTCTGGAATGTGTAACTCCAAAAGCTCATGTGAATAATGTGATCTCTTCACATATGGCATCTGAGACGGGAGACATTTCAGCTCTAGAGTTGCCTGTGCTGTTAGAAAATGATGGAAATGTAGAAAAAGCTGAGGCTTGTAGAAAGGAGCTTGAAGATGTGAGTGAATCTTTCCAATTCTCTATTATCTCTTTCCGGAATACTATAACTAGCATGCCAAAATGCCAATTGCTTTGATGCATGAAACTTCCTGCAGAGGTTCTCTTAATGCTTTGTATAACTTATTATAATATCTAATAAGTGTACCCAAATAAAGGTCTTGCAAATATCCCATCTAAAAGAAAACCCTACAATGTGACTGTGAGGGTGTATTGCATCTTTGCAAGATTCTCTTGAGTCTGACAGGAGGCTTATTTACCTTTTTAATTGACATAGCCTGAGGGCTTCATATTTTGAAAATTTCAGTGGTTCCTATTCCATTAGAAAAAATAATTATGTTTTTCTCCATAGTGCCATCTTTCTTTAACATTATCTGTTTGCTTTACCATGATGGTGATATTCTTGAGTTAATTGTTTTCTAATATTTTCTGTTTGCAGATGTGCATTTTGTTGAAAAGGAAATATGCAGAAGCTAAAGAGCTAGAAGTTCGGGCTATCGTTAACAACAATACAATGCTGATGTTAAATCACCCAATGTTTGAGGAGAAAATATCCTAACTGAATGTTCTTTTACAGCTTCAGTTTTTACATTTATATGGTTATTAAACTTGTTTCCCTTCACCACATGAACATTTGCTCTATTCAGAAATTTGCAAAGAACCTGAGATCCAAGAAGTACTTATTTGAGGAAGTCGGCACCATTAATGGTATAAGTTAACACACCCTATTTCGACTTCTGTAGTTCTGTTATTAACTTAAGCTATAATTCTTTGTAAGCGAAGATAGAGGAAGTTGAAATTCCTATGGTGGTTCCTATCATTTTTCTATGGCCCAAATTACTTCTCATTGGTGAATGGTTATCTACTGATCTTAGCCTCTGCGCCAGTGTCATCACCAGTTTTTGCCATGTTTGCTTATTTACACATATTGCACAATGTTTTGATGTGTGTCCTTGCATGTGCCCTGATCGGATTACTTGTCATCTTGTTTAGGCTGGAAACAGCTAATACTGATTGGCTGAACAACCATGTAATTTTTCCTGTATTTATGAACTTCTCATTGGTCAGTTATCAATACTGCCTTTTCTGGGACCTCTCATGTGCCACTTCTAAAGCTCCGAATAAAGCTATCACTATTGCTGATTAGTAACGTCATGCATTCGTAATGGAGATCCAAAAGTGGGCTATTTGTCTGTGTATGCATAGGACACTGACTGTTGCATCAATGCGTGCGCATTCAGTGCTTTTGGTTGGAGTTCCAGTAGGTTTTTATAAATCTGAGGCATGTACTACCATGTCCGCGAGGAATCATTCATTTAAAACATGTTTATATACGACCACCCGTTGCAGTGTTACAGTTATCTTCATCCTGACTTCTATTAGTTTGTTCTGGTAACTTGGTGCTTCTGTGCTTGGCAGAATGTCAGCTGGACAGGTGCGGGGCTTGTCCTGGCAGAGCACAGGTAATGTAAGTGCAACGAAAAAGCTCAGGATCCAGCATAAATGCAATCTTGAAGACATAAAAAAACACCTTCCTCCTGCATTTTGCTACATCGTTGATCTTTGTGGATGCGTCCGTTCACACAGCATAGCAACTGTTGAATGTGTTTGAGATATGACCTTGTGGACTCAATGACCAGATGAGCACTAGGCAATCCCTGGTTCCATCTATGCTAATCGCAGTTGGGGTGAATACTCGTTGGGTTGGTGCTAGGGAGAAGTTGCAAGAACGAGTGTAGAACAATTGTATTGTGGTGGATGACTAGGCTGCCTTTCCACCCTAAGCCTGGCGTATAGGGTTAAGAGCAAGTAAATCTTGTTACATCTGCCCTTTGATATATTAGTGTTAAAAGATCATAAATTTCGTTGCTATTGCACTTGCACGCACTCGTTGGTTATCTAGTTGCAGCAAATTCGTCGGTGCTTCTTTGCCGTTGTTTAATTACTTTTTGAGCATGCACGCTAGATCGATGTTGTCAGTTAAGCTGCTGTAGCTTGAGCATGAACTTTGTTTGCTTTTTTAAATGATTGATATAAGGAAAAAGGGATTGTGCTTTGCATTCTTGTGACCCAGCCATTCGGCTGATAGGTAAGTTGATGCCGCAGAGTAATGATCCATTTATTAAGTGGAGAATTGTTTGATTACTACGCTAAATAAAAGAATTGTTTGATTACTCAGGTAATGGGCTTGTCTCTATTTGCAGCTGACATACACTTCTTATAATAATAAATAGAATAAACAGGATAAGACCAATGTAATGGACCGCCAAAGCTATCACATAACCTTAATTACACTAGTGTCAACGTAGGTTTAACACTTGTGGGTGGAATGCCATCTCGAACTGCAATGGTGCATGGCCTCTCTTGTCCCAGTCCCCTCGACTTAGTGCTCTCTACGACTCCGTGCCATTGCTGCGCTGATCTCCTTTTAATTTCTTCATATATATCGGGCGGATCAAAACCAAAAGTTTTTAAAGATGCAAATCAGATCACTCGACCAGCGAAGAAACCGACAAATTCACCTGTAGTCCTGTACACATCCACTCGAGTGGCAGCTGGTGGCATTTGATCTCGTGGCTCGCAAAAGAACACATGCCTGTTGGCTGTTGCTCTCTGTTTCCCCCATGCAACTTTACCTGATAGATGGCCGGCCTCGCTCTCTGGTGCGAGTACGAAGCCATGCGAGTGGTCGAAGGAAGCATCCGACCGTATACGAGGGATCTGAATGGACGCATGCACTGCAGATAGGCCCGATTAGTGGTTCAGCGTCCATAGGCTGCAAAGTTTAGTTACTTTGGAACTCTCTTTGATTTGTTAAAGTGATCAGCCGGCCAGAAAGTCCTCACCAACTGCCGGTTAACCGCTCAGATCCACACGGGATTTGAGTACTATTTTCTTTGCTGGCTGTGGCTCCAAAGAAAACGTAGGGGCGTGCGTGTACGTGGATGCCGCCACAGCGTCGCCGGGCTCTCTATAAAAGCCGGTGCTCCTCCTAGCTCCAGACCCATCACCAGCCTCGTCTTGGCTTATACTCCTATGATCTTTCTACCGTTAGCTCCTTGGGGTGTACAGAGCTCTTTGCAAGCGCTTAATTAGCGTCTGCACCAGTGACATATAGGGCTGCATTGCCGCCTTTTCAGCTCACTGCTCTTCGAGTGTCAAGCAGGTCCAGAACCTCCGAGGCAAGCGATGGCACGACGTGGTAGTATCGGCGCGAGCCACTTGCTCTGCGTCGTCTTGCTGCTCTCTGCTGCCCTGCGCTCCGACTCGGCTCGTGTTCCGAGAGAACGGCCGGAAGGGCTGCCCGCCGGACAGCCGGCAATGGCCGAGATGACGGTGCCCGGCGCCGAGGGGGCGAGCTGGGGCGCGGCGCATGAGTCCAAGCGCCTGAGCCCCGGAGGCCCGGACCCTCAGCATCACTAGGCGATGATCATCGACGTGAGGAGCTCTTGTGCTCCCAGCATATATAGGGGCTACCCGTCATGTTTGAAAATTTTCCATATAAAAATGATAAAACGAGACACGGCAGAATTGAATAAACGTTACTTATATAGTTTTTTTTATAAATAAGACGAATGGCCAAACATTTAGGAAAGGAGGTAATGTGTGTGTGTATGTTTTGCTATTATTTGTGTTTCTTTTTTAGTTTTTCTTGGGAGAAAGTCCCCACTCTGTATCCTCCGATCAACTTTACTTGACGTTTCAGGTCAGGAAAATGACTTAGCTTGCTTGTGGTACAATTCTGATATATGAAACGTCATGTTTTCTGATATGTGAAACATCATGTTTTCTGACCGGGAGTTAGTAAGGCTATCCCCAGCGGAACGTATATCCATCTTTTCTATCACTATTCCAACTACCCCATCTCTGTCTACAGTAGCGCTACAGTGCCAAACAGTGTTATATCCATTCCCTTTTTCCACCCCACTGGGATAGTCTAATGCATCACAATGCTGTTGGAGTGTTGGACCATAATCGTACGGAAGGAATGTTTTTTGATGTATCGCCAAAATAATCTCTGCACTGTTCGAATAGTTAGACAAGGAACAATACATATAGGAGAAAAAGGCCCAATATATGTACGAAGTTCTCTCTCCGGCCGATTATATGGAGTATCAGGTAAATGCCAGCTTTGGTTTTCTGCTGTATTACTGGCAGAGACTGCAATGCCATAGCGAGTTAGCGACCCCATGCCTCGAAACCGCATCAATGATTAGTCTAAACAAAAGCTCTCTCTGTGCTTTGACAATCATAAAGTAAACTTTTTAATTAACGATCTTTCTTACGGAGTACTGGCACACATAAAAATTGGAAGGTCGGTTTGGGGATTAGCTCTCTTTAATGTCCTTAAGGATTCTCCACTTGAGCAGTTGAGCCCATATCCCATAATCAAATCGTAAGTAGGGGCGCACTTAGGTACGTACGGTACTAATTAATTAAGACCAATACTTCCATGATACCAGGAGTATAAATAGTAGAATCTCTAATTGCTTTCCTCCCTAGGAGCTTATTAGCAGTGTCACGTCCCAAAATTTTAGATTTCGGGCTGTAAATAGAAAACACAAATAAAAAATGACAAGTGTTTGAAGATGAATATCATGTTTATTTATATAAGAAATAATTACTCTCTCTGTTTACAAATATACTTTTTCACGACTTAATCATTCGCCTAACTAAAAAATATTATTATTATGTTGTGATTTTTATTAGTTTGAGTATGCTTTGTATTTTTACATATTTAAACAAATTTTTAAATAAGACGAATTATAAAAGTTGAAAAAAATCAACCATATCATATATTAATAGAGTTTTTTAATAAAAAAAATAAATCATATAGGGTATAATATAATGCGTACGTGTTGCAGTAGTATTTACGATAAAATCGAGTGTGACAGCTAGCAACCATTTGCTTTTCTACTCGTAGTACTAGAAAGGCAACCGATAGTAACGCATGTTTTTGAAGACAGAAATATTATTATCCCACACCTAGTAGATGGTGAGCATGTATTACTAACGTTTCGTGCTTACCAGCTCATTAGTACACACCGCATTTTCCTTGGTAACATAAACAACGGATATATCTTCACTGACGACATTGGTCAAGCATTCTCGCTTAGTGTAGTGATTCCTTTTAGAAAGCAGCAAAAATGTTCTTAATCAGTTTGTCCCGCCGCCTAAGGCGCTCGAACGAGAGAAACTTTCACTATCACCAGAGCATCGCGCGCGACGTGCGCCGTCACGACCTTTACGCGCGATAGGCGCTCCTCAGCGAAAAAGGTAAAAGGATCAAAAGCTCTCACCATAAACTAGTATAAAATCAACCTGCAAAAACCAAACAACTTTTTCACTGCACCTCCAGATCCAATGTGCTCAACCTGAATGACTGCAATACGCACTTGGGGTTGGGTCGTTGGGCCACTGCCTCTTCGGCCCTTCACTACTCGTTCGGACCGAGCTGCCTTTTCTCAGCAGGTCTTAACCAAATGCACCGTTGGAGTTGGTGCCGTCACAACCAAATCCTTTCTCGTTTTCTGCTCAGTTTCGTCGCGAGCTTTTTTGGCTTGCCCTATGGCCGAAAGGATTTTTTTGGCTTGCCCTATGGCCGAAAGGATTTTTTTTGGCTTGCCCTATGGCCGAAAGGATTCGTCGGTTAGTTCGGTCGGTACGGATCTGTGAGTACTACTATATAGACGGTGCGATTCTTTATATTTTTCAAATGCTAGCTAGTTGACTCCAACTTTGGATTGAGATTAGCAGAGAGCATATGTATGGATATATAAAAACACGTACGTCATAGACAAATTGAAGTTTAAAATACTGATGATAAAATGAGTATATGTAGCCTGGTGAGAGACAGTTAGACTTATTTACATCGGTAGCTGCGGAAACATGTAATCCTGTGCTCATATGGATGTAGTGATATTGCAAAGATGGCTGCATATATGCTGTTTTGATATGTTATTAGTGGAACATACACAAGGGAGATGAGAGAGGGGCAAATGCAATTGAAACTAGATTATCATTAGACTTAGCTTAAATTTGCTATATCTATCAACAATAACCCTGGGCCCTTTGGGTGCACTTCAAATGGTAGTAGTATAGTATTACAGGAAGCTACTACTGTACTCGTGCTAAGGTAAAAAGGTTATATATGTTTCCCCCAGTCAAGCTGGAAACCTACAAGGGGGTGAATATCTTTGGTAAATGTATGCATAGGCTTATTATGTCACGAAGTTACATGCAGTAAATATAAAATTAAGTCCTAAAATAAAAATAAATTATAGATAAATCACACATTGCAAAACAAAATGCATATCTACTTAAACATATGTGATATGATCGAGGCTCCGGGCCATCATGTGCAATGAACCTAGCTAGGTGTGGTGTGGATCACTTACATGAAGAGATGGCATGTTAGTAGAGATCTGCTGATGTTGATAATTTGCATGAAGATATATAATATAATATGGGCTGGGTTTGATGATGCGTGGATATATATAACTTGTATGGAGAGATAGAATGCTAGTAATTTGTTTTTTAGGAGTTATACAGAGATCATCAGAATCGTCCCTTATATATGTTTGTGGACAAAGCGAGAGTTTATTTACATGTAAGGTCAGTGACTCAAGTGAGCAAGCTAGATGAATAGATAAGCACCGCCACATCGGTAATCTGTGTAGGCCGGAAAGAAGATAGCAATAACAACTTAGCCAGCGCCCAAAACTAATAATCGAGCACGTTATGCATCAGTGGCGGCAAGTAATACTCACATATGTATCAGCAAACGATAGGTGTCTCTGCCGTCGAGTGCATCTTACACACGGCTGGCTACAATTTAGCTATCTGCAGAGCATGCATGGCAAGATACATATTCATTCATATATATGGTAGGATATTTACGTGTATAATGGCCGCCACCCAAGTTGCTAGCTAGATCTGGTGCGAATTCATTGGGTTGGGGATAATTAATTAAGCTAAGCAAGCTTAGACCGGACCTCATATGCACTTTGCCTACTTCCCACCTTAATACTCAATTGATATTTAATTAGGACGGCATTTTCGTAACGGTAGCAAAAGCTATGCTATGTTCTGATTACTGTACGTACTTACGACGCATAATCTTTGTTGTGTACTATATTGTCGTTCGCACCGGATAATAATAGATTTGGAAGTGGATTGATATCTTTATATTGGTATCTTATACTAAGGCTACACACACAGATATGGTAGGAGTGAAGGATATTGTTTTATCTCCTAAAATTGTCATGGAGTATAAAAACCCTTCTAAATTTGAATATCAGAAATCTCAGTTCTAACTCTCAACACAGAACAAATTCATATATCCTTCCAAATCGTTCAAAACAAACCTGAATTGAATTGTCGCATGATAAGTTGCTAACTTATCTCCCCCCCCCCCTTTATCTTTTTCCGTCTCCATCGATCATCCAACGTCCATTTTCTTCTCCATGTGCAACTACAAACTACTACCATGGCCCTTGGTCACATCCGATCATCTCCACTTCTATCGGGCCCATTATCTCCACACTTGCACCGACCTCATCCACAACCACAACCCCCTTCACTTCTAGTCTAGGTAGCACTACTTCCCCATATACTCCTCTACCTCCCATCACCATGCCTACTAGCTAGAGCTGTCGTGGGCTATGCAGCACTAGATAAGCCATCACCCCTGCACTAGAGCACAAAGTGCACATAGAGACTTCCTTTGACGCCTTTGACTTCCTTCATTGCCCTACCATAGCATTTATTAGTTTCTATTGTAAGAAAAATGGACCTTAAGCCTTTGTATTGAGTGTGATTTTGGTGGTTGAGTGACAACATTGACCATTTAAGACTAATATGTTTGATAAAATATTTATTTTAGTTCTAAAAATGCAAGTGATGAACTAAGAGAATAAAACACATCAAAAAAGTAATAAAGGAGCATAAAAATAAAAAGACCGTAAAATCATCAATAAACCCTCTAATCGAGAGTCCACTAATCGAGAGTGAGGATGATGAGATGCGCCGGCAGCGCTCAGATGAAAGAAGGGGTTGATGGGCCTGTTGGGCCGTATTAGACCCGCTTCCTCCCCGTGCTCCCGCCTCCCTCAACCTCTAAGTCACCATACTTTCCAAAAAAAAAAAAAACTCAAGTCACCTGCGCCGCCGCGTGCTTCCCGCCAAGACCCCCATGCCGCAACCGCCGCCTGCTGGAGGGGATGCCTCGTCCGAGCCCGCTGCTCTCTGCGTCCCTCTTGAACTCCCTCATCACCTCCCGCGCTCGCGCGGGCCGCGTGGCCGATGCCCTCTCGCTTCTCGCGCGCATGCTGGCGGCCGGCGTCGCACCGACCGCATTCACCTTCGCTCCCATCCTCTCCTCGCCTTCCGCCACCGCCTTCTGTGCCGCGCAGCTGCACCCGCACATCCTCAAGAGCGGACTGCTCCACTGCGACCCCTACTCGGGGACCTCGCTAGTGGGGTTCTTCGGCCGGAGTGGACGATTCGACGAGGCGCTCAAGGTGTTCGGTGAAATGGCGGTGAGGAGTGTGGTCACCTGGAACTGTCTCATCTATTGGCTCGTGCAGTTTGGACGCGGCCACGAAGCTGTATTCTGGTTCAGGGAGCTCGTGAGAGGCGGTGATGCCTTGTCAGACGGATCACTTGTTGCCGTACTGCCTGCGTTTGGGTCGCCAGAGCAAGTTCATGGTCTCGTGAAGAAAATTGGTATGGGTTCCTTCTCCACTGTTTCGAATTCCTTGTTGAATTCGTACTGCACATGCTGCCCTATGCATGTGGCAGAAAAGATGTTCAACGAGTTGTTGTTTAGAGATGTGGTTTGTTGGAATACAATGATAACTGGTTTTGCGAGGAGCAACGTCCCAGAGAAAGCTTTTGAGTTTTTCTTGAGTATGCAGCATCAGGGCGTTTTTCCAAATGAAACTACATTAGCCAGTGTTCTGTATGCTTGCACCAGTATAAATGGACGTGAATATGGGAGGTATGTTCATGCAAAACTAGTCAAGCACAGTCTCAACACAAGTGTGTTCGTGAACACTTCATTAGTTGATTTCTATGCAAACTGTATTAGTAGGAGGGATGCTCATAAAGTGCTTGAGGAGGTTCCTGGAAACAGCACCCCATGTTGGAATGCTCTGATTTCTGGTCACCAGGGCAGTGATGATACAACTTGTTTGGTTATCCTGAGAGACATGTTGCGATTGGGGATTAAACCGAACGAATTTAGTTTTTCTTCATGTCTAAAGGATCCGTCGCTTTTGGATCTCCAGCAGGTTCACTCATTGATCATAAGATTGGGTCATGATGGTAATGACTATGTTTCAAGTGCTATCATATCATCATATGCTTCACATGGCATTGTATCCTATGCCCTGGCTTATGGAGTTGCACTGGATCCTGACTCTTGTAGTGTCTCCATGAATGCTTTAGCTGGGGTCTATAATAAAGCTCGCATGTACCAAGAAACTAAGGAGCTACTTTTACATAAGCGAGTTAGAGATACTGTTTCATGGAGCATACTTATTACTGCTTGTGCACGGAATGGTGATTGCATTGAAGCTTTTGGATTTTTCAGACAAATGAGAATCTTGGGGCACTGTTTCGATAACTATGTATTTGTGAGCTTGCTGAGCATTTGTACAAAAAATAACAGCCTTTATCTTGGTAAGTTGATTCATGCGCTTATCATCAAGACCAATTCTGGTTGCTCTGACACTTACGTTGATAATATGTTGATAGATATGTATGCTAAATGTGGTAGAATTGAAGACTGTCTTAGAGTCTTTGAGGAAATGGAGTATAGGAACCTTATCTCATATACAGCTGTGATTTCTGGCCTTGGACTTAATGGTTTTTCTCACAAGGCCTTGTCATGGTTTAAAGCAATGGAAAAGGATGGCTGCAAACCTGACAAAGTAGCAATTCTAGCAGTCCTGTCAGCTTGTAGACATGGTAGACTTGTGCGGGAGGGGATGAAGATATTCAAAAATATGAAAGCTGATTATTCAATCGAAGCTGAGATGGAGCATTACATTTGTGTGGTGGACATGCTTTGCAAGTGTGGTCATTTGAAGGAAGCTGAGATTGTGATTAGAGGCATGCCTTTCCAACCAAGTACTGCCATATGGCGCACATTCCTCCAAGGATGCAAGACATATGGTGTAACAGAGGCACATGTGTTTAGCTAGCAGTGGATCAAATAGGTTTCCTCTAGATAAATTGTGGACATGTATTTTTTTTCCAACTAACCATCTTTTCTCTTTGCTGTTATTGGAATATTTAGAGTGTACTGGGTCAACTTCATTTTTGGTTGGCTTTGCACATAGACATAGTTAAGTACCACAAGAATATAATATTATATAACATCACTGCACCTCACTTTTTTTGTTCCTTCCATTTAGATGTTTAATCATGCATCAGCATTGATAAAGCTTCTCTGGTGGATGCAGTACAACTGTGGTTTGGAATCTTTTTTCCCCCTGCAAATTGGTTTGTTTGTGTTAATAACATTGTAAGTTGGTTAGTTTCAAGACTTACACAGTGTTGAAAGCTCTCATACAGCATGGGGTTAGGGAATTTCTAGGGAGCTTTATTTTCCAAAGATGCTGATTGAATCCCAATATCTCTAGGATAGTAGTGGAGAGATTCTACCACTGCGCCAAGCCACCCTACTCTAGGTCACAATTATTTTCAATCTTTCTTATCCCTGCATTCCACCATTTTGGATAGTAGTGGAGAGATTCTACCACTGCGCCAAGCCACCCTACTCTAGGTCACAATTATTTTCAATCTTTCTTATCCCTGCATTCCACCATTTTTTTGTGTAGCAGCAAGAACAAAGAGGCATGTATTACCATCATGATTAGACCTGCTGTTTTGGTAACTTAGGAGTTAGGAACATGCTCCTAGCTCCCAAGATCCAGCTGTTTATGTCTTCAATGACAATGCTCCCTTGGGAAAGTACCAAGGTAGAAAATAGAAATATACCAAGGCACTGTACTGATACTGATAAGTAATCTATTGATTATGAACTGAAGAATCATGTTATGGCTTTAAATTACAGTGAGCCTGAAGAATCCACTATTATATTTGGAGACTTGTTACGGTGCTTGAGGGGAACCTGTAGTATTTTCCCACCTGATTAGTATAGACTGTTGGTATTAAAAAAGAGTTGATTTGTTGTCACAAGGGTATTTCAGTAATTGTTTGTGACATCTATTTTTTTCTCCACAGCAAACAGATCAGCTGCCCTGTTCCTCGTCAACCCATCCTATCCTACTCCGACTCGCGGTGCTCCTCTTCCACTAGACTGTCTAAGGAACACTTTGCCTCCCCCCACACTCATCGCTCTCCTCTGCCACCAGGCAGATCAAAGAGGTAGTTCGATTTTTTGCTTCTGTTACGAGTAGTAGATAGTTCAATCTGTATGTTCTGTTATTAGCAATGGAGTATCCAATTCTGTAGACATAAAGATCTGTTACCTATCTGGCTGCAGTTTATTCATTTGGTTTCAATTTCTTATCACTTCTTAACAAAAGTTGTTACTGTATATTCTTTCTGCTGCCTGAATCATTTGTTCTATGATGTCACGTACACCATACATTCAATAATCAATACTATTATTACTCTGCTTACGATTTCAGTTACATGCAAGTTAGGGTGCTAGTTAGAGTGAAAAACGAGATGACAATGTGAGGGTCTGTTGACACTATCAGCTGCATCTATGATGCATTAACTAGTCAGCTGTTTAAAATCGTTATAGAGGTTAAAGCTGCTGCAATGGGTTCAGTAAGTTGCCTTTTATTACTATGCTTAGATTGAATCAATCTCGTGTTGACCTGCACACAGTGCTTTACAATGATTGGAAGTTTTGAGGATTACCTGTTATGCCATGCGTCTTTCCTGCTCAATGTGTATCTGAAACGTGGAGTCCTTTTTGACAAACAACTCATTCTTATCTGTGGCCTCTTGGTGTGGTTTGCAATGATTATCCCACAAAATTCAAGTTATCTTTTCGCAATATGAGGAGGTCAGCCAGTCGCTGCAAGTTAGGATGTGGCTAATCGGTTGCAGAGACGATAAAGCAAGTTTGGGACAGAGACCACTACTGACACTCTGAGGTACCTGGGGGCTGGGGCTTTTGACGAAGCATGCACATTAGCAAGCCAATAAGGCTTATATAGCATCCAAGCAATGGCTTTTATTGGCTATTGCTTTCCTTTCCACTTGGCACTGTATGCATAGGGACAAAATTGTTTGTTAAGGTAATCGTTGGTGATAGGGCACTCTTGTCTTGATACCAGAAAGGTGATTTAGTCAAACAATTCAAAGCAGTTTCTCACTCTATACTTGCAAATTATCTAATGGATGGCACAGATACCTGCAATCACGTATCAAGAGATAGCAAAAAAAAAATGTTCCAGAGCACTACAATTTACTGTGAATGTAAGTCATGTAACTATTGGTTTTGTTTACCTCGCTTTGACTTTCATATCATATTGTTACAAGATGCTAGATTTTTTGAATCGTCAGCAGCAAAATGGCGTCTTCCCTGATGTGGCACCGTGATACAGAACGCAAGCGTAGGCCTGTGGCTGTAGTTGTGATCTCTACCTGCTTGAAGGCCCCATTTTTCACATCTACAGTTGCAAGCAGGATTAGATCATATCAATTGTTTCCCTCCAAGGCCGGGCTCGGGCTGAGATCCCCAGCTAAGTTCGCAATCGAGTGTGTTGTCCCGTCTCTCCTTGGTTTGCTGGATTCAAATTTTCGGTGTTTGTTTTGTTTTATCTTGCTGTATTTGAAATGTTTGGTATTGATCATGTAATGTTACACGCATGAAAATTGCCTCCGTGTACCATATGTGCCGACGTGGTTGCCAAATTACAATCCAAAGTAGTGATGCCATAGACACATTTGATTTTATTGTTTTGGTTAGTATTTCGGCAATGTCTCACATCTTTGGATGCTTTTCCTTTTCCCAACTCAGCTTCAGTGCAATGCTATGGCGCATGGTGGCAGTTTTCTCTTAAGATATCTCTGCAACGTAACTGTAAGATAGTGATTGGGATATGTTACGAGCTCCTGTTCTGTTCTCAACCGGATGCCGCCAACGTCACTTCACGTAAAACCTTTCGGCGTTTCGCTTTCACATCTCAGTGCTCCATTCCATTCGTCCACATGAACGGAACCTTCCTAACACGTTCGTGGCGCAGCACGCAGAGTCAGCACACAGGTACAGCGAGCATCGCATGCAGCGGCTGGCCGACATACCGGACTGCGCTAGGCGAACATCGGAGCACCGCATTGGCTTGGCGCCTCGCGTCTATCGCTTCAAATGCAACTGGCCGAATGCTCATGCATAGAGAGGAAAAAAAAAGGTTCTGGCGGTTGCACTGATCGATCGGATCGGATATATATCATCGTACATCAGCGCAGAAAGCGGTCGACAAAAATTCCCAGGCGCACGACGCATGGTCTGCCGGCGCCATATCCTCTCTGCATGCTCTGCTCTGCCAGCAATGGTGGCCACTCGGACGGGGGCTGCGTCCCACTGCACGCGACGTCGTCCCCGTTTCGTCCTTCGCGCACAATGCGGTGGTCGATCATGATCACCCACCAGTTATCCACAAAAACGCCCGGGCCCCCCAAAACAAATGCTTCTTTTGTAACTGATCCCGCCCCCATCTATCGGCCCTATAAATAGCGCCCGGCACCTGGCCATGACCGGACACGGTACACACACTCGCTCTCCAGAGTCTAGAGTCGCAGCAGTTTCTGTACGTGCACGGTGCGTCGTCGGCCTCGCTCATCGCAAACGTTACGTTCCCATCCATGGCTGCTCGCGCCAGCATTGTGCTCTGCCTGTCCGTTCTGATCGTCGTCGGCGCGGCGCTCGCGGCGACAGCGGCCGAAGCTCGCGCCGTGCCGCCAGGCCTCGCTGCCCCGGCCATCGACGTGGCCGGGGCCGGGGCAGCCGGGCGGGGCGGCATTCGCCGGGCGAGGTGGAATCGGGACGATGCGCGGAGCCTGCAAGGCGTCGACGGCCGCAAGCGGGAGGTGCCGGGTGGCCCGGACCCCCAGCACCATGACTAGCTAGAGACATCAGCAGCCATGACCATGAGGCTAATGCAACGGGTGTTGCCATGCAACAAGCTTCCGTGCACCTCCGTCACAATGGCGTGCAACCTATATGTTTCGCATCCCTTCTTGTTTCTTTCTTTTTCCAGAGATATTGAGTCGGATCAGAGGTAAGTATATATATATAATCTGCACTGGTTTCAGCTGGCAGTCCGTGTGGCGTGTTTGGAGGTGTTGCTCTGTTCTTGTGACACCCTATGCACGCCGGAATGAAATAAACTGAGGCTAGTAGTCTAGTAGAGGATACTGGCATTACTATATATACTTTACTCTTCTACTCGTACTCCTATATGAGTTAATTAGCAAGCGCAAACTTGTAATGGGCTGGTCATTACTGCACGAGCACAATGCTCTTTGTAACTGCACCATCCAATAATCCAACTATATATATTTTTGTGGGTGAATCATATATCCTTTTTGTATCCTTTTTTTTAATGTTTTTTGCGTTGTTTTAATAACGAGCTTATATATCGAGTGACAATAGTGTCGGTATACTCTTGGATGTTCTTTCTTTTATATTGATTGGTGCTATTGGCAGCATGCGTGTCATGATATGCACCACAGAGAAAATAGTGATGTACCTTACGGTGTAATAATAACAATTAAGGTCATAAGATGCATGGATCACAGATAGAATGACGGAAATGCTCCCTTTCCAACAACTTTATCAGAATTGAATGATTGATTGCTGTCGTCCACTGTTTCCATGGACTATGATTAGGCCGATCTCAAAATTAGAATTAATGAATAATACTGGATCACAACACGTCTTTTGTCAGTAATCCACATCATATGCATACATGTATATATAGGCCCATTACTAAAAGTCGACCACGGGGGAAGATGTGAAGAACTGTCCCACGGCTTTGTGTTAAGATACAAAACAATCAAGTTTAACCGATCGAGAAAAACTCTCTGAACCCGGTTTCGCCAATGAGGGAGATTTTTTACTCCAACAACGCTCAACAGCGTCCTGTTTAAATTCGTTCCCATAGGGTATCGAATCCAATACCTCCAATCTCCATTGGGCTACAAACCCGCTAGTTATAGGGCCCATTATTGAAGCTCTTTTGTTATATGGACTGTTATGAAGGTTTTTTGGGTACCGTTTCCACTTTCCACCATGTTCTTCTAAAACTTCACACTTGGAGTTATTTCTCATAAAAAAATTCATAGGACTTTACCTAAAAATCTCAAAGGAGCTAAAGTTGAAACCGCCTAAAAAGACCTGTCAAACAATAATACAGGTCATACGATACATTGTGATGCTTCTTACAAACTTCAAGCCAAATAATTGTTGCAGGTCTTCGTCAATGGGTTTAAGAGCTCAACATGGTTTCCTAGTCTACCACCGCCACTATCACCTCTTACAACGACATCCTCCGCTGTTGTGGCTCTCTGCTAACCCTGTTACCGTCAGACCCCTATCCTTGTCGCCTAGCCACCTGCACAACATCCCATAGGGGACCCTAGGTCTAATAAGGCTATGCTCAGCAGAGTCCAAATAGAGAAGCGCAAAACACAGTACACGTACTGTAGATAGAAAATTTGAAATATAGACGGTGAGATGGACGATTTGGTGAGGATAGGCTAAGGGAAGAGGATCTCGGCGGTGAAAATTCCCACACCATATCTCCAGTGGCGCCACGGTAAACCCTGTCCCTTCCCTGCAGTGGAGCTAGCAGGTCGTATACCACTTGCTAATAACAATATAATGCCATGTAGTTAGTACCATATGGTATGCTCGCTACTTCAAAAATAAGTAATTCACGAGCCACCACTCATGATGACAAAGTCGTACTCTCTTTTTTTTTTTACGTTGTTGATTTCTTTTCTAAACTTTAATCATCCATTTTATTTTAAAAAATTATGTAAACACATAAAAACCTAAGTCATAATCAAATTATTTCTAATGGTAAAACAAGTAATATTCCAGATAATCGCTCAACGTTTTTTTCCGCTCAACGTTGAGAAATCTATTTTAATATAAGACTGGATAAATGATAAGTAATGAATTTTTTAATAAAACGAATGAATAAAGCTTTTTTTTAAAAAAAGCCAATCAAGTTAAATTAGAAAAAAAGCATGGATCAGTAGCATCGCCCGGTCAAGTTTGCTCGGCGTTGAGAAATCTACGGTAATGTAAAGCTATCCAGTGAGCTTAGCCCTAAGCCCAACCAATCATCCCCACCGAGACGGCGAGACCGCGAGATGCCTTTGTGCTTAATTAAACACCCTAGCGGCAGAAGGCCAAACCGTCCAACACGTCATCCTCCTTCATTTCACACTGCTCTCTTCCTCACCTTCCCTGCCTGTTCTACGAAACAACCAAACCCATCTCCCCCTCCCTTTCCCTTCTCCAAGCAAGCCGCTCATCCCGCCGACCGCACAAAACCCTAGCCGGTGATGTCCGGCTCCGGCGCCCCCTCGGGAGGCGGATCCCGCAGCTTCGATTTCGGCGCCGACGACGTGCTCTGCTCCTACGACGACTTCGCCGCCTCATCCGAGCCCAAACGCCCCGATCCGATCGACAAGGTGCCCGCCCCCTCGATCCCCTTTTCGTTCTCCGTTGTCTCACCTACAGTGAGTACTAGTCAGTCGGCGCGTCGTGGAGCCTTGGGATAGGTTTTGGTTCTACGGCGTGGTGTCATATTTTCCTCAAATTCGTGTGCTGGATTGGAAATTCTAACCAGGACAAGTGAAAACTGACCTAAAGTCCTAAACAAGCTCAGTCTCTTATTTCACTGATTCAGATGGGACGTTTTGTGGGTTAACATGTAATTTATGCATGGCTTAAATTTCTGGCTCATCTGCTATCTTCAATATTTTTTTTATCAATTCCAATTCATACAAAAATGTGTCACTCTAGGTTTCGATATAGAAAGTTTTACATGATGCATATGATATCTGGCTATCAGCAATGATTTAAAATGATCGGGCCATCTTGACTTGACTCCTGTGATCAGGAGCACGGTTACAATTAAGGCAATTTAGCTAACAAACAGTTAAAATTTTTGGCTTCATGTTAGGTTTAAACTGAACTATTTTGTATGTTATTTCTGTTCTGACATTAGACCCATGCTGTTTTTAACAGAAACTGTTATGATGTTTACCCCTTTTCATATTGAATAACCCTATTGTCAAATAACGATTGATGGTGGCCATAATTGTTTAATTTACCTGAACTATGTTCTGAGTGCATTGGGGTCCAGAGGATCGATACATGTATAGGAAATATGTGTATACTTAAAGAAAACATAACTGCGGAGTCCTTGTAATGTGCCTTGCATTGTTTGTTGGAACCTGGAAGTTTTCATGTCATACTTATTTTTCAGACCCTACAAAGATTGTTGTCTTCTTGATGCTAGGTTGTAAGCTTGGAAATTGTAAGGGTGTAGTACTTTTGTTTCTCGAACAGCAGGAGAGTTGTGTATCATTATATTAAAGAAGAAAGAGGGTACAAGAGCCATTACAAGCACACTCCACACTCACGACTGTCAGTTTGCGCTCACGCCTTTTATTAGAAACAAAAGGACACAACCTTGACCTAGAAACACCAAACACTAAACATCCTGCCCAGTGGCATCCAGGAAAAGATCCCCTTAGCCCTTGCTAAACCCCAGTATTTCAACTACTCGGTTACCAGCACAAGAATACCAGCTAATTCTGGTGAGCCTCCATCAAATATACACCTATTTAAGTTCTTCCATAGCGACCACGCTCCTTGGATAACCATGGAACTTAGACCTTGCAGCACTTGTCCTCTGACCAAATCATCTGTCCTTGCCCACCAACCATCAAAGGATGTTTCCCCAGGTTGTGGAGAAAAACTCTATAGGCCAAATTTGTACAAGAAGTTGAACCAAAATTGTCGAGCAAAGACGCAGGAAACAAACAGCTGGTTGATCGTTTCCACTTCTTTGTCGCGGAAGGATTATAAGGGTATTGTAATAGGAATCATCCAATGTTGCTATTATTGATGAACTAGGAAAGGCCAATTTATCATTCCCTATGAGATTTTGTGCTTTAGGAGGTGCATTGGCATAAATTTAGGATGGTTATTTGCCAAATGGATATTTCCAAGAGTTTGCCTTGGTATCCTGTTCATACTGCTATACTTAATGCACCAGGTCAATTGCTTTCTGTGCATATAGTGGTTTTAGTTATGCTGGCTGGCTGGATCAATGGCTTTATATGAATTAGCGGTTTTTATTCCTCTGATCATGTGCTTGTCATGATTATTTTTTGCCTTGCATCCATTATCCTCAGCCATCGCTGCACTTTTGCAACAGGATTTTCATGACAGCAGATTGGGGAAACCGTTTGTCAAAGCTTATGAGCAAGAAAGTTATGGCAAGGAGGATGTACTTTCTGCTGTTGAGAGATGCATGAAAAAGTATGCTGATAATTTGCTTCGATCTCTTGAGGGAATCACTAGTCGTCTTTCGCAACTGGAAATTTATTGCTATAAGCTTGAGAGGTCCATAGGTGAACTTCGAAGCGATGTACTTCGTGGTGAGACTGACCATAGATTGAAGTCTCTTGAGAAGCATCTACATGAAGTAAGTAAACTAGTACTTTCGAGCAAGATTCTGTTTTAGAATAGTCGATGCTTCCACATTATTCCCACGTTTTCTGTCTTTGCGTTCTTAGGAATGTAGTTTCAGTACTAATATCATGCTATATGCTCATCGTATCGAACTAATGACAACCATTTGAGTTGCTTGGATTTCATTATTTAATACGATAATTTCTTTAGATGAGACCTTACTAGGATACTTGTTACATCAGGATCAGAACATTCTTGTAACTAGCATAGTTACGTATGCTATGGTGCTTGCTTGTCAGATATGTTTATCCGTCAATGCATGCTAGATATTATTTTTTAGTAATTAGTAAGTTGAGTCCAAGTTGTGGAAGGCACTTAATGCTCCGTCTCAAATTGTAAGGGGTTCTAGGCCTCAAATAGATTCATTCTTTATTTTTTGTATGTGTATTCAATATGTGTCTAGATTCATTAACATCTATATGAATGTGAACAAATAAAAAGAGTGCTAAAACCCCTTACAATTTGGGACGGAGGGAGTATAGAGAAGTATTGGCACAGCCATTCAGATACATGAACCTAGACTTTTCAGGTACTGGATATTATCTCTTTTTACGTTGGGTTCTCTTATATGGCATATCTATGAAGAGTTTTCAGTTCATGTTGCTTTTGTTTATTTTAGTTAACATGAACCTAGACCTCATCTCTTGTTACGTCGAGTTTTTATGTGGTATGTCTATGAAAAATTTTCAGCTCATATTGCTTTTTGTTTATTTCAGCTACAACCATGGTGTTTAGTTTAAATAAATTACACACATGCCCACGTAAAACAATATCATGGTACTATGACTTGCCATACTTTAATTAAGAGAGAATTTTCATAAGTGGTGTATAAAACTGTTATGGTCTTGTTGATGTAGTCTGCATAAAAATGATATTGCACCATTGCAGGGTCAGTCATTATGACATGATGAGAAGAATCCAAAGGGGCTTATAAAATTACTTTTGTTTTATTTAGTAGTTATTAAAGGAACAACTATCAACTTATATGTGTCTTATTTAGTTAGTTCTTTTGCCATTAATGTTTATGTACTTGACAGATGTTTGAGTATTTAATTTACAAGCTCAATACTTATAAGTTCTTAACTCTATTTGAAATTTAAATGGTGCAGGTGCACAGGTCTATCCAAATTCTTAGGGACAAACAGGAGTTAGCTGAAGCTCAGAAGGAATTGGCCAAATTTCAACTTACACAAGATGCACCTAAAAAGAAGGAAGATGTACTAACACCATCTATTCCTGAGCCAAAGAAGCTTGAAGAAGATACATCAGGTCAGCAATTGGCCCTTGTTTTGCCTCATCAGGTGAACTCGCCGTCACTTTCTCCTTCTGAATCAGTCCAACAGTACAAGGATCAACCTGCGCAACAATCAACCCCTACTCCAGTGCCACAGCAGGACCGCTATGTTCTTAGCCAAGCCATTGTTTACTACCCACAGCGCCAAGCTCCGGGTGTCCAGGACACACAGGGACAGCAATTGCAACCAGAGGTGCAGTACTTACCTGCAAGACCCCCAACTCAAGATGTTCCAGTCCATGCTTCATCCCAGCTGCCCCAAGCCGGAAATCAAACACAGCCGCAGTCTTACCCTCCTTACCAGCAGCAGTGGCACCAGCAATCCTCCCAGCCACCTCCTGCACCCGTGGCCCAGCCACAGCAGACTTTCTCACAGTCATTTCCTCATGCGCAGCAGCCCCAGTTATCCAATGTCCAGCAGTTCCCTCCGCAAGCAGTGCAGCAGCCCCAAGCCAATGCTCAACTGTATCCTCCACCACCACCGCAACAACAGCAATCTAGCCCACTGCCTCCTCAGGCAATGCAACCTCAACATGCTCCTGTGCAAACTCAGATGAGACCTCAAACCCCACCAAACTACCCTCAGTATCCACCTCACCAGTCATTGAACCCCGCCCCTGAAACTGTGCCTGGCAATGTGGCTATGCAAGGACAATACAGCAATGCTGCCCCATCAGGTGTGAGCCGTTCTGAACAGCCATACGCATATGGAGGGCCTGGGATCCCGCCCTCTCAGCCACCACCGCAGCATGGCATGCAAAGGCACCAGCTACCACCTTCAAGTCAGGGCTCCTTCGGGCCACCTCCAAGCAAAGGGTCCTATGCTGGCCCACCACAGTATACGCCACAGGGCAATCCCCAAGGCTACAACATGGGTTATGGTTACCCACCAAGCGGCCATCCAGCAGTTCAACCACCACAGATGCCCTCAGGTGGGTCACATATGATGCGCGGGCATCCCCATGGAGAAATGATCGAGAAGGCAATCGCCATGGGATACCCAAGGGACCTGGTGCTGAATGTGACCCAGAGGATGGCTGAGAGCGGCCAACCGATGGATTTCAACACCCTGCTCGACAGGCTGAACGAAGCAGGGCCCGGAGCACCACGCCGTGCGTGGTGATTTGATCCAGGTTTGGGGGCCGTGCTCTGCCGTCTGTTTACCTGACTTATGACCGTTATACCGCGCAGCTAAATAAATAAAGAGTTGAGCTGATGCCGTGTACTTCTTGTCTGTACGATGTACATATATAATTGTGAGTTTCATGTAATTGCTGCGGCACGTGTACTGCGAACCTATCATGCAAATTGGACCACACAGATCTATTCGGGAAGCAAGTTATTGCCTGGCATCTGTTCATTTTGTTGTGTGTGAAGTGTCAGGTGATGGTATGATTCACTACTGCTCCCTGGCAACTTGAGCTCGACCTCTGCTAAAACTTGTTTCCACCGCAGTTTGTATGTTGTTCGGTTATTAAATCTGGTTTTCGAAGTGTATGGTTTCAGTCAAGCTGCTTGTTTTTTTTAGAAACAGCCGGGTATGGCTCACATGTTGCGTCCTTTTTACACGTCAGAAAGCATGTGTAAGTACTGTGTGCATATGTTGGACTGTAGCGAGAGGAGGGAATGCGTCTCAGCCTGAGCTGAGCCTGGTGCTTGAAACTTGCACCGATTTTCTTCGTTAAGGCTGACCCAATTAAAAGGCCATAAAAGCAAAGCGTCCAGTCCTCGCCTCGCTCCTCCCAGCGGCGATACTTGAAACGGCTCAACTCTCAAGTCAGTGATCAAACGGGGCCAAGTCGCCAATCGGCGAGCGGAAAAAACGGAGCAAGGGCGAGGAGCCAAGGAAACCAACCCAACGCCTGCTCTGCTCGAAAACGGGTACATGAGTCCATCTCATTTCCACCGCCGAACCTCCTCCTCCTACTGTGACTGCGAGCTCTGAGCCGTATCTCGATCCTCAGATTCCCATTTCTCCGTTCTCCGGTCAGCTGTAGAAAAAGATCGAGCGGGCGGCAGGCCGGACCTTAGGCCGCGGGTTCGCAACGAGCGAGGGAGGGCCGGACGAGGGCGAGCTCAATCTCCATCTCAGCGCCGGGCGCGGCGGCCAGGCCAGTTCGTCCGGTGAGAATTCACTCCCTCCCCAGTCCCCATGCGTCTTGTTAACTGTACTGTACAATTCTCTCCTCTCCTTTTTACGGCCGCCGTAGATCGTCAGCCCGAGGCCTTGTGGGTGCCTGGGTGGTGTGGGCTGGTGGCGGAGGCCGGAGAAAAGAGCTCCGAATCCGAGCGAGCTCCGTTGCCCCTGCGTTGCCGTCATCCCCCCGCCGCCCACGAGTCCACCACATTCGCTCACCAGGCGGCGTCCAGGCCAACGTGTCGTTTATCCCCGGGATGTCGCCACCACTCGCCGCATCAACCTCGACTCCCAATGGCCACGGGGCCCGCGACTCAGTCCCCAGCCACCCTGGCTGTTGGCGATCAAATCGGCATGCGCTGAGGGGTGGGCTGAAAAGCGTCGGATCAAGTATAACAAGGGTTCTAGAACCCGTCTACGTGGCACTTTTGTTTACATAGAAGTGAGAGAGATGGAAAAAAAATGAGAGGTAGACTTTTATTTAAAGACCAGCTCTATACGAATTTCTAAACAAGATGAAAAAAAAGATATTGAGTCAAAAGCTAAACTTAAAAAACTCACTTTATTATATAAAATGACTCTAAGTGACATATAACAACTTAGAACTGACAGTGGACTCTTGTTAGCCTTGCTCTCAGAGCCGCTACGGGCGTGTCGTCATCCCACGGGGAAACGGAAAAAAGCGACGGAGTGGGGGAGCAGCCGAGCAGCGCCGGAGCGGAGAGGCAAGTGGTCTGGTCGCGGTGGGTCCACCCACCAGCGGCGTGCGTGGGCCCACTTGCCATTGGCCCACCTACCCGGCCCGTTGTTCAGTTTTTTTTTTTTTTTTTGAAAACAGTTGTTCAGATTCTCTAGCGTGTTTGCCTTGCGTATGCGTATCTACCTTTCGCCCGCGCGTCAGATTAATCACTAGTCAGAACATGGCGCAATCGACTACCACTCTTAACCCACCAATGCCGAAACAATTACCCACTCGTTAACGTATACGTTAATGGGACGGCGATCGTCACGAAATTTAAGCACACTGCGTCGTGGTATAAATAACGGGCATGAGATGGACAAAAAGGCAACGTTTGAAAAAAGAAAAATGCGCGTTTAAAAGAGGTCGAGATCTGCGGAAGCAAATGGTCTGCGCCTGAGTCTTCTTTTATCTTGGCACTTGGCAAAAAAATAGCGACGTTTTCCGCTTTCTGATTAGCTTTCTACTAGTGCCGCCACAACAACATGCCCTGCACTTGACAGCGCGCGGATGGCAAAGGGGAGCGAAAAAGGCATGTGTGGGGTGGGGAGCTTGGAACAGAAGGGATTAGCATTAGGCTGCCCTGGAACAAGTGGCACGACGGCGATAGGTCCCACCAAGAGCAGTCGTTATCGGTGGCATGTCATAGAGCTTCAGGTCTTTGTCATGCCGTCTCTCATAAGTTTCATACTAGGATTTACTACTAAATCTTTTTTTGGAATTTGTTCAGTTGTGTTCCTTGCAGGGGTCTAAGCATGTGTTTGGATAGGAGACATTCTGAGATGGGATGGTTCCATCCTCGATTTTTAGGATAGGATTGTCCCATCTATTGTTTGGTTAGTGGGGATGGAATGAACCCTGTATTTTGTTTGGTTGCAGGGATTTAGAAAGAGGATATGGATGTCTCTTTGACACCGTTTGGCACTGTTGCAGTGGTCCCACCTGTCAGTAGATCCGCCAATGGCGCTTCGTCGCCTCGTCGATCCGTCGTCAGCGCTCCCTCGTCTCGTCGCCGGGGTCCGAGCCGATGCCTCTTCTCCTCGCTGCAACGGGGTCGAGCAGGCATCCCTCCATGAGCCGTCACCCTCCGTCGCACTGGGTTCAAGCCGGCGCCACTCCTCGTCGTCCCTCCGCCGCCGCCCCATCGCGCTAGCCGCCCTTTCCCTCGGGCGGCCGCGGTCCTTCGCCTCACGTCGCGGCGTCTGTGATGCCCCTGGCATCTCAGAAGCCGTACACACAATTATACATAAGCTAATGATGAATTAAGACTAAAACATGCTTGAGAGAGTAATGAGGAATTGGTAGATAAACCACTAAGTCAAAACTTCCCAAACATGAAATTTTAGCTCATCCCCAAATTGATTCTGAAATTTCTTTTGATTGGACTATACAACTCAAAAATTTTCTTTTATATGAAATGAAATTGAACTCATCACCTTTCAAATGCATCCATTGTGGATGTATTTGGACTTCATTTGATACTTCAAAAGATGAAAATAAGAAAAGCTTTACTTAGAGTAAATCTGCTGTTTTACCAAAATCCTAAACAAGACTAGGGTTGTATTTCAAAATATGTTGTGATTTAGGGGAGGATCATATTAACAAAGTTGTAGGTAATGATCCAGGAAACAACTTTGTCAATATGAGTCTGGTCATAATATGAACTCAAATTGGTCTTTTCAACCAAACTTTGTCAGCCCAGAAACACACCCCTACTCTGTCCAGTTTGGCAATTTGAGATTTTCTTACCCATAGAGTCATTTTCATGACCTGCCCTAATGAAATCAAATATAGTTTAGAAAGTCCCAAACAAATTTGTCAAAAGGAGCAAGTGGAGTTGAGGCCTATAACTAGGGTATTTTCCCCTCCCAAGCAGATGACCTACCCTGTCCCTACCTATGGCTGCTGCATAAATTCAAACAAATTTCATATTTGCCGGCCGAATTTGAATATGAGCCAACTGACAAACTTGTAGAGCTTTGAGAGTACAACAATTCCTCTAATTACCATTTTCCCAAATTCGGTCTCCAAATTGGTCAAAACGGCGGTTTACAGCAGTGGGGAAAACACATTTTCTCTTTTCTTCTCCCGGGGTCAGTGACAGGTGGGCCCTTCGATCCAAGGGAGTGTCCGGCGCCTTGCACGGCCGACGCCACGCGGCCGCCGGTCTCCGACGCCGCCGTCCTTGCCGCGCTGCCCTGCTCTGCCCGGCCTGCCCTTGCCGCGCCGAGGCCGCGACCTCCTTCGCCCGCCCCTCGTTCACTTCCTCAGCTCCCAAGACCCGAGCACCCCTCCCTCTCTCTCGCTCTCTGTCCGTGTCCACCATGGGTGACCCGAGCTCAAAGCTCGAGCTCGCGCCGCCGCCGTCCGACCCCCGCTCGCCCCAAGGCCACCACCGCCGCACTCCCCACTCCGCCGCGCACCTAACGCCCTAGACCTCGTCGCCTCTCCCCCACCCGGCACCGAGATCCACCTCCGCTCGACGTCAAGCCCGCGCCGCCGTCGCTCCGGTTCACCGCCGGTTCACCCCATCGCGTACCACCCTCCACCGCCTCCCGGTGCTCCAGACCCCACCGCCAGCTCCGCCTCGGCCTCGCGCACCCAACGCGCTAGATACCGCCGCCGCCATTGCCTCCTCCACCTCTCCCCGCGCGCGCCGCTCGCGTGCACCCGTGCCGCCCACAGGCTCGCCGTGGAGAGCCCTCTCTGGGCCAACCCCTCGCCTCCAGACCACCGCCTCCGAGCCCACCTCGTCCGCGCGGAGCTCGAGCGCCCCTCGGCTCCGCCATTAGTCGCCTCACCGACGGGATCCGGCCCACGCCGCCGCGCACCGCCGCGCCGTGGCCGCTCAGGTTCACCTTCGGTTCACGCGCGTTCCCCGTCGACCCCAACCTCCTCGCGCAACTAGGGCTTGAGGAAAACGAAGCCCCTCGACCGTGCCACCGTCCCGCGCCGCCTCGGCTCCAAGTCCGGCTTCCCCGCCGCCGGCGCAGCCCCGCCGTTCCTTCCCCGCGCCGCGCGTTCGCCACTGGCCGGAGGTAGAAGACAGGGCGGGTTTTCCCAAGACCCCCTGGGTTTCTTCATATTTTGCCCTCTGTTTTATGAACTGTTCTCTGAGTCTTAAAGATTTTGCGTGTTAACCCCTGGAAGTTATGGATAATCACGGATAAGTCCTAGATCTAATGTTTTTGCATTTATTTTTATTTATTTCGGCTGAAACTTTGAAAAATCATAACAAATCAAATAAAAATCACAAAAATGCAAACTTAGTGGCTATGGACTCCTTGTGAATAGATCTATAGAATAGATATGATATGGATCCATGAATTGAATGTTTTACCCTTATTTACTTCCATGCATGCTAAAACAAAATAAAGGCCAAAAGTAGGTCAAATGAACTCCAAATGTGATGAAACTTGGACAGTAGGTTTATTATATCGTGTAGGCACTATGTGATTTTTGGTAGCCCTAGCATTGACTGTTTAATTACTGGTTTGCCCTTATGCATGTGTTTTGTGTATTTAATCAACTTGGCAAATGAAAGCTACATGAAATATGCTCAAATAGGACCTTTAGTATTTTTCATGTACCTTCTATAGTATGAGTAGCTCACTGGTGAAATATGAGTTTGTGCATGTAAAGTTTGATTGGTGATTTGAAAAATAACAAAATGTGGCTTGCTCAATTAAATAATACGAAAAAGTAGTTATAAATCACCAAGTAACCGAATCCTTGACACGTTTAATTGTGTGTGTGAATCCTCATGCATCTCATGTATTACATTATGCATGTCATTCATATAGTGGCGCTTAATTGCAGATACGTCATCAAGAAGCAAGAGCGTGGAGCTACTTCAACCAACGGTGATCCAAAAGACCAACTAAGCCCCAACACGACCTGGAGGGCCCATCAGTCGTGTTTGGAAGGAGGAGTTGTCCAAGGGACCAAGGGGTTGCCTGGGGCAAAGCCTCACAACCCGGCAAACTAACATTAGCTTAGTTTGTTGGTTTTCTTAAAGTAAAACAAAGGTAGGCAGGACCACGCAAATCCCAGCAAACAAATTATTTTGAGTTACGCATATGCATTAGGATTGATTGAAACCAATTGCATTAGACTTCCCGGCCGCCCTGGCCCTAGCACCTATACTTAGGGTTCGTAGGACGAGTGCCTAGAATGGTTAGGCGCGAGTAGGCACGAGTGAGCACTGTCACTCGTCTCGTAGGGTTTACTTTCGAATGATGAATCTTCCTTACTATGAATTTATTATTGCTATATTATGCTTTCAATTGAGACCGGGCGGAGATATGGGATTACTACGTTGAAAAATGATGTGATGGTATGGTGGACTCCGCCCGAGTCGCATAAGGCCCGTTCGCTGTTCGCCTGCTGATCGGCATAACATTGCTAGAATGCTTATCCGGGAAATGGGACCGGTGAAACCTTACTTGTGCCATCCGAAGAACAGAAACACGTTCCTACCCACTGGTTGAGAGGAAGGTGGCCCGGGGGAGCTTGGTGCTCATGACGGGGAGACCGAGATGTCGGCAGGCTCGTCATGGGGGCACAACCCGGGAGTCAGGCGGGAGTGAATCGAACTTGGGATGGGACAGGTGGAGGAGGGGGACTATATGTGGGAAAGTCGTCGTGTGAGTAAGCATATGGGCCTCTGGCATTTTCTAGTTATTCCCGGGAATATAAAAATCGATTCGAATCGCTGATGCTCACCAGGTGTGAGAATGCCAATATCGCACACGGGCAACGTAGAACTGTTGAGGCATGATGATGTATGGAATTGATGATTTGCTACTACACATTGGATATACCTGTTTTACTTCGTGCAAATTACTTACTTCGTATTACCAATGAGGTTCAGGATAAGGACTAGCGGCTGTCAAATCCCGCTATAGTATGACACTAAACCATAGTGGAAAATCATGATTAAAGGATAGCGACTGTCAAATCCCGCTATCCTATAATGACATTTTACAGTTTAAAATCAATGGCTAAGGACCTACTTGCTAGTAAGCTGAGCTTTGCGTCAGCCGTAAACCCCGTCCATTAAGTCCTACTGAGTAATTAGTACTCAGGGTTTGCCCCCACTTTTTGGCTCCCAGGTACTGGCGGCATTTGGATAGCTGCTTGGAGAAGGGTAGCACCGGTGGGCTCGGTGCTTCCCGCCTCGTTCATCTGTATGAAGACTTCTTAAGTATTTAGTTCCGCTGCGAGATATTTTGAAATCGCTTCCGCATTATACATATTTTGGACATGTATTTGACTATATCCATTCTCGGTTTGTAATTAAGTCTATCTATTCTATATTTCAACTGCCTGTGATGATGTAACGGTTGTGGCTCCTTCGCGAGTCGGATGTGTGTGATGTCGGTTCCTCTGGGATTTGGTGCAAATCGAGAGCCGAGGGCTTCTCGACGGACGACCGGGTTTAGTACGGTCTAAGTACACTGTGAGCTAATGGTGACAGGTGTACTTAGCCCGTATTAAATCGGCGGTTCCGCCACAGCGTCCTCCCTCCGTCCCTCCGCCACGCCGCCGCCTCGCCTCGTGCCGTCGTCTCTCCGCCACCTCTCGTCGCACCGCCGGCCTTCCTCTGCGCGTCGCCGCTTCGCACCGCCTCGCCTCGCTTCCCGAGCCGCTGCCGTCCCTCTGCCCCTCTGCAAGACGGAGCAGAAACAGAGCGAGACGGGGACGAAGAGGGATGTCCCCGTCCGCTCAATTTCGTGGGCTGGGGATGTCCCGCATCTAAGGGGAATATTCCCCTCAGGGACAGTCCCATCCCTACACACCCCCTAATCCAAACGCATCTAAACATGGGATCGGCTCATCCCATCCCCTATCATCCTAGGAACCAAACACATGCTAAATCTCTTTATTCCGTTGTGTTCACCACTTCGGAGTCACTGTAGAATTTTGAAACCACTGTTCTGACGGCTGCTACCTTCCGTTTTTAAGGGCGAGCAGGGCACGTGAACATCATGTAGACAATTGTTTCTATTTGCAGAAAGCGGTGCTAGTAAAAAAAGTTGTGATTCTTCATGACAGCCCCCACAATATTAAAAGTTGTCCTTTTTTCCCCCAAATCAGCCAAAGCAAACTACTCTGATTTTCTCCCTGCATTCTGCCATGGGAAGCTCTGAGTAGCTTTTATTTGTGCTGTGGTCGCCACCGCCTGAACACCCTGCTTCTCTCCTGGTAGTACTTCCTCCGCCCGCGGATAATGTATACAGTACATGTTAGAGGTACAGAACTACTACACAAATTCGATATAGATTTGTTAAAATTCGCCAGCTGCCAAACACTCTCGGCCCCGAATTTCTCTTCCCTTTGTCTTTGGAAAGTTTCGCCCAGAATTTCTGACCGCGAGCACTTTTCTGTGCCACACCACACGCACTTTCTCGTTTTTCCTCAACACCTATCGTATAGACCCAGCATCAGAACCTGCTCGAAAAGATTGGTGAGACCCCATTTCATTCGACGCACCAAACTATTCACCAGATCAGCCCTCCCCTTTGTAAAAAGCAGCAGTAGATCATCGTCTCCATCTCCATCTGTTCATCGTCGCCATCATTGTTCCGCGATACAGCGCACAGAAGCACCAGCTCGTGTCGCATCCCAATTCCCAACCATGGCTGCTGGTTAGAAACCCCAGAAGCAAAAGCGAACCACCCACCCGACCTCGGGGGCGGGCTGGAATGGATCACACTTCACTCGAGTACTCGACCGCCCCTACGAAAAGCTGAAGCAAAGACAAACGCAAACGGCTGATCCCATCCATCCCATATGATTCCCACCTCATCACCGCCGCATCGCGTCACCGCAATCTGGTAGTCCTCCTCACCTCACCTCACGCCCACGGCAGTCACCCCAATTCCCATGTACTGCTCCTCTCCTGCCAACAATGGCTTTGATTTCTCGCAGCTCCCGCACTCGTCACTGACTTCTTACCGTTTTTTGCAGTCCCGCCCGCGACCGCGAGCCGTGAAGAGGGATGAGCCTCCGCCGCAACCGCCCCGCCGCCGCGGCGGCGGCGGCGGCGGCGGGAGGAGGGAGGCACCCGGAGGAGGAGGCGCGGGCGGACAACATCATCCCGATCCAGGACGTGGTGATGCACGGGTACCACCCGACGCTGCAGTTCCCGGAGGTGCGCGCGGCCTTGGAGGCGCTGGCGCACGCCGCGGACCTGCCGCCGCCGCGCCTCGCCCGCGGCTGGGACGCCTACAGCGCCGACCTCTTCGACTGGCTCGGCGAAACCTTCGGCTTCCAGAAGGACAACGTCCGCAACCAGCGGGAGCACCTCGTGCTGCTCCTCGCCAACGCGCAGCTCCGCGCCGGCGGGACACTCCCCAGCGACCACCCCGCCGACGTGCTGCACCACTCCATCGCGCGCGGCATCCGGAAGAAGCTCCTCAAGAACTACAAGTCCTGGTGCTCCTACCTGGGCAAGAAGCAGCACGTCTCCGTGCCCGGCGGCACCTTCGGGCGCCGAGGCGCCCAGGGGGTCGGCCATGACACACGCCGCGACCTCATGTACACGGCCCTCTACCTCCTCATCTGGGGGGAGGCGGCCAATCTGAGGTTCATGCCCGAGTGCCTCTGCTACATCTTCCACTACATGGCGCTCGACCTCAACCATGTGCTGGACCAGTCGGTTGATATCGAGACAGGGCGGCTATCGATGCCCGCGGTGCAGGGCGAGGATGCTTTCCTCGAGAAGGTCGTGACGCCGATTTATAACGTGCTCAAGGCCGAAGTGGATTTCAGCCGGAACGGGACCAAGCCACACTCGGCCTGGAGGAACTACGATGATGTGAATGAGTACTTCTGGAGCCGCGGAGTTTTCAGGCGACTCCAGTGGCCCCTCTCAACGTCGAGGGCCTTTTTTATACCGCCAGGAAACCCTGGGCGTATTGGCAAGACTGGCTTTGTTGAGCAGAGGTCGTTCTGGAATGTGTACCGCAGCTTCGATCGGGTGTGGGTGATGCTCATTCTGTTCTTTCAAGCAGCAATGATCGTCGCATGGGATGGCCGCACTCCATGGGATAGCCTTCGCTTCCAAGACATCCAGGTCCGGGTGCTGTCTGTGTTCATCACCTGGGCTGCGCTGCGCATTGTGCAGGCAGTGCTTGATGCAGGCACACAGTACAGTCTTGTGAGGAGGGAGACTATATTGCTCGCTATCCGGATGGTGCTCAAGGTGTTTGTTGCTGTTGGGTGGACTATCACGTTCTCTGTGCTCTATGTTCGAATGTGGGACCAGAGGTGGCGCGACCGCAGGTGGTCTGTTGCTGCCAATTCCAGGGTGTTGAACTACCTTGAGGCAGCTGCTGTGTTTGTCATCCCGCAGGTGCTTGCAGTAGTGCTCTTCATCGTCCCATGGCTTCGGAATTTTCTGGAAAAAACCAATTGGCGAATCCTATATGTGCTCACCTGGTGGTTTCAGACCCGAACATTTGTTGGACGTGGTGTGAGGGAGGGCCTTGTTGATAACATCAAGTACACCACATTCTGGGTGTGCCTTCTCACTGCTAAGTTCGCCTTCAGTTACTTTCTCCAGATTAGGCCGATGGTGGGGCCCACAAAGACAATTCTCAGCCTCCATGACATCCGGCGTAACTGGTTTGAGTTTATGCCTCACACAGAGCGGATTGCTATAATCTTGCTGTGGGCTCCAGTTGTCCTTATTTACCTCATGGATATCCAGATATGGTATGCAGTCGTCTCATCACTTACAGGAGCACTTATCGGGTTGTTCTCACATCTGGGGGAGATCCGCAGTGTTGAACAACTGCGCTTGAGGTTCCAGTTCTTTGCAAGTGCCATGCAGTTCAATTTGATGCCAGAAGAGCACCTTGATGCTGTGCGTGGCGGCCTCCGGAGCAAGCTGTATGATGCTATCAACCGTCTGAAGCTGAGATATGGCTTTGGTCGACCATATAGGAAGATTGAAGGCAACGAGATGGAAGCTAAGAGGTTTTCTCTGATATGGAATGAGATTATTCAGATATTTAGAGAGGAGGACATCGTTAGTGACAAGGAAGTTGAACTTCTTGAGCTGCCACCAGTTGTGTGGAATATTCGTGTGGTACGATGGCCATGCTTCCTGCTAAATAATGAGCTGCTGCTTGCTCTCAGTCAGGCAAAAGAGCTGGTAGCTGATGACAAGACACATTGGGCAAAGATATGTAGCAGTGAGTACAGGCGATGTGCTGTCATTGAAGCTTATGATAGTATACGTTACTTACTGCTGGAAATAGTTGAGGAGAGAACTGTCGAGCACATTATCTTCAGTCAGCTGTTCCTTGCATTTGATGATGCAATGAAGTTTGGGAAATTTTCTGAAGAATATAAGCTAGACCTCTTACCTGAAATCCATTCATCTGTAATCACCTTAGTGGAACTGCTACTGAAGGAGAAGAAGGATCAGACCAAGATAGTTAATACCTTGCAGACTCTTTATGTCTTTGCAATTCATGATTTTCCAAAGAACAAAAAGGACATGGAACAGCTGAGGCAAGAGAGGCTAGCACCACAAAGACAAGAGGAATCCAGTCTCCTCTTTGAGGATGTCATAAGATGCCCAAACAATGATGATGTTAGCTTCTACAAACAGGTGAGGCGGCTCCATACAATTCTCACATCAAGGGATTCTATGAATGATGTCCCAAAGAATCCCGAGGCTCGGCGGCGTATAACTTTTTTCAGCAACTCTCTGTTCATGAACATGCCTCGCGCTAAAAAAGTTGAGAATATGACAGCATTCAGTGTTTTAACCCCATACTACAATGAGGATGTGATGTACAACAAGGACCAGCTTCGTCGTGAGAATGAAGATGGTGTCTCAATTTTATTTTATCTCCAGAAGATCTATGAAGATGATTGGCGGAACTTTTTAGAACGTATGCATAGGCAGGGAATGACTGATGACAGTGAAATTTGGGCTGGAAAATATCAAGAGCTCCGACTTTGGGCCTCATATAGAGGTCAAACCTTGGCACGGACTGTTAGGGGAATGATGTACTACCACAGGGCTCTCAAGATGCTTTCTTTTCTTGATAATGCCTCTGAGGTAGAGATCACAGAGGGGACAAAACACCTTGCATCTTTTGGTTCAATTAGGCACGAGAATGATGTGTATCCCATGAATGGTGGTTTCCAGCAGCGACCACAAAGGAGATTGGACCGAGGAACCAGTACTGTAAGCCAGTTGTATAAAGGTCAGGAAGATGGTGCTGCTCTCATGAAGTACACCTATGTGGTAGCTTGTCAGATATATGGGAAGCAGAAAATTTTAAAAGATCAACGTGCTGAAGATATTTTGAATCTTATGAAGAAAAACGAGGCACTCCGTGTTGCTTACGTTGACGAGGTCCATGAGCAGGGTTATACTAAATACTATTCTGTCCTGATAAAGTTTGATCAGGCCTCACAGAGTGAGGTTGTGATATACCGGATTAGGTTACCAGGTGAACTGAAGGTTGGAGAAGGAAAGCCTGAAAACCAGAACCATGCCATCATATTCACAAGAGGTGATGCAGTTCAAACAATTGACATGAACCAGGATAATTATTTTGAGGAGGCCCTCAAAATGCGTAACCTGTTAGAGCAGTATGACTATTATCATGGGAGCAGAAAACCAACACTTCTGGGACTTCGAGAACATGTCTTCACTGGATCCGTCTCTTCACTTGCTTGGTTCATGTCTGCACAGGAGACAAGCTTTGTTACCCTTGGTCAGCGAGTGCTAGCTAATCCGTTGAAGGTTCGGATGCATTATGGACATCCTGATGTATTTGACCGCCTTTGGTTTTTGACTCGGGGTGGTGTAAGTAAGGCATCAAGAGTGATCAATATCAGTGAGGACATATTCGCTGGTTTCAATTGTACCCTGCGTGGTGGCAATGTTAGTCACCATGAGTATATTCAGGTTGGTAAGGGACGTGATGTTGGCCTCAATCAGATATCAATGTTTGAAGCAAAGGTTTCCAGTGGCAATGGTGAGCAGACCCTTAGTAGGGATATCTACAGGCTTGGCCATAGACTGGATTTCTTTCGGATGCTCTCTGTATTTTATACAACATTAGGGTTCTACTTCAACACAATGCTGGTGGTCTTGACAGTTTACACATTTGTTTGGGGACGCCTATATCTAGCGCTCAGTGGTCTTGAGGCTGGTATTCAGGGCAGTGCTAATTCAACCAACAACAAAGCACTGGGTACTGTGCTTAATCAGCAGTTCATCATACAGCTTGGATTCTTCACTGCCTTGCCAATGATTATAGAAAACTCTCTTGAACAAGGTTTCCTACCTGCTATCTGGGATTTTTTCACAATGCAAATGAATTTTTCATCTCTGTTCTACACATTTTCCATGGGAACTAAGAGTCATTACTATGGCCGGACAATCCTTCATGGTGGTGCAAAGTACCGTGCTACTGGTCGTGGTTTTGTTGTGCAACACAAAAGTTTTGCTGAAAATTACAGGCTTTATGCTAGGAGCCACTTTATAAAGGCAATAGAACTTGGAATAATATTGACTGTGTATGCCGCTCACAGTGTTATTGCTAAGAATACACTTGTTTACATAATCATGAATATATCTAGCTGGTTTCTGGTGGTGTCATGGATTATGACTCCATTTGCTTTTAATCCATCTGGTTTTGATTGGTTGAAAACAGTGTATGATTTTGATGATTTTATGAACTGGATCTGGTACCCCGGTAGTCTCTTTTATAAGGCTGAGCAGAGCTGGGAAGTGTGGTGGAATGAGGAGCAAGATCATCTACGGACCACTGGTCTTTGGGGAAAGATTTTGGAAATACTGTTAGATCTCAGATACTTCTTTTTCCAGTATGGGGTCGTATACCAGCTTAAGATAGCAAATAATAGCAGAAGTATTGCTGTTTATCTGCTTTCCTGGATTTGTGTGGCTGTGATTTTTGGTGTGTTCGTCCTAATGTCCTATGCTCGAGACAAGTATGCGGCAAAGCAACATCTTTACTACCGGGTTGTCCAAGCTGCTGTCATCATTCTTGCAGTACTTGTGCTGATATTATTTCTGGAGTTCACACAGTTTAGAATCATTGACATCTTCACTAGTCTTTTGGCATTTATTCCTACTGGTTGGGGCTTGATTTCGATTGCTCAAGTAATTCGGCCATTCATTGAATCCACTGTGGTGTGGAACAGTGTCATTTCTGTGGCCCGTTTGTATGAGATACTGCTTGGGGTTTTTGTTATGGCACCAGTTGCGTTGCTGTCCTGGTTGCCAGGATTTCAAGAAATGCAGACAAGGGTACTTTTCAATGAAGGTTTCAGCAGGGGACTCCAGATATCACGCATTCTTACTGGCAAAAAAACAAATACAGCTTGAGGTACTTCACATTTCACAATGAACTTTGATTATATGCCTGGCCTCTTTACCTTTTACAAAGTGACCATGAATTGTGTAGGCTAATTTGCATGCATGGTGCAGCGTGACTGAAATTGTTCAAGTGACCTGACCCTTGACATTTGATGTCTCACTGTTCCCGTTAACCTTCCAATGCATTGATTAGTGAAGAAATCAGTAGTATTTCCTGTTAGCACATTAGTGACCTAAAGCTACAATCATAAGTTCAAATGGATTTTAAACGAACTAAATTTCTGTCTATGATCAGGTTATCATTTGGGTGCCTATTTTCTTCTTAATATAAAAAAAAAAAACTAGTTCCTCCTAACTTGGTCTAGTTTTTAAATATTTCCTATGATCATGCTACTTGCAGATAGTGTAGCGGCCAACTGAAGCTGGATAGTACTTTCATTTGATGAACTATTATAATGGCACCCAAAACTTCAACAAAATCTGTTTTATGACAGCCGCCATAGGAGCAGAATATCCCTCTGTACCTTATGGAAAATAACCATGCTAATAGCAGGTTTAGAACTTGTTACGGTTGCAATTGGAAAGGGTAAAGTCCATTTTTCAACCTCCCAACTATCACAGCAATCCGATTTTAGACCCGCAACCCAAATCTTTGTTTCATGATAGTTGAGGTTGAAAATTGGGCTTTATCCAATTGGAAATACCATAACGTGAACTTTGAGTTTCAGGCGTGCAGTAGCTGAGCTGACTTTTTGGTTTTCTTTGAACAGGCTCTAACCAGATTGTTGTGGACTCTAGGTGCAGCAGCGCTCCATCTCCTATGTACAGCTTCCCAATTCAATGTGGAAGGGCTTTCTGCCTACTGATATAGCTTAGATCCATATTGAACTCGTTTGGTAGCTTTTAGCTATCTAGCTTAGGTGTTCAGATTTGTGCCTTTTGCAATTCAAGTCTTCATTTTTTTTTTTCTCTCTCTGTACATTGGTAGAGCTAGTTGTGTGTACCTGATTCAAATGCAGCACCACCGGTGAGCTCTGGTGAATTATCTGTTGACCTCGCTAGGAGTTGCAGCTTCTGTGCTAGGGAATGTTGTGTGAATGCTATTGGGCATTGCTCTGCTGAAGGTATGGAATGTTTCTGGAACGAATTTCCCTGGAGGTGGCCGATCAGATGAGGGAACTGCTGCCAAATTTATAGCCATCAATAATTTGTCATCCGGATGTAAACGTGCTGCTGCCATTGATTACTGAAGTTTTGTTCCAGTTGTTGGCTCTTGGTGTCGCGCTGCCGAGCCCCTAACCCGAGGTCTTCAGTTTTCCATTCTCCGTGTATTCCACGCCCGGTACACCTCAGAGCAGGGCACATTCTCTGTGTCTAGGCCCGGCTGCCTAGTGCCGACTCGTCGCCTTTCGCCGCGTGACTGGCCGCTGTAGTGTCGTGCACGATGCTAGCATTGCATTTTGCAAACAGTATTCCGCAATGATTACAAACTTTTGGAAAGCTTTGCGGAAAGGAGAAGAAAGGGTTAGTGTTAGCGCAATCGGTCCTATTGGCTCAGGTAGTGTTAACAGTTAACGCCTGCCTTCTTTTAAAAAAAAAAAAAGTTGTTAACAACTCGGCCGCAGCGTTAGTGGCCTCCTCGATCAACACCTCCCCCTATTAAATCCTCCCCCCATCTAGGGTTTGGCCGCCCCTGCTCCCACTCCGCGTCCTGTAATCGCAATCCTATCTCCATCTACCATTCGTCTCCATGGCCACGACGGCGGCGAAGCGGAAGCCGGTGTTCGTCAAGGTGGACCAGCTCAAGCCCGGCACGATCGGCCACACGCTCGTCGCCAAGGTGCTTAGCTCCAAGACTGTCCTCCAGAAGGGGCGCCCCGGCGCCGGCCCCGGCCCGGCGGCGCGGCCCACCAGGATCGCCGAGTGCCTCATCGGCGACGAGACCGGCTGCATCCTTTTCACCGCCCGCAACGAGCAGGGTACGATCCGCCTCTCCAGCAATCTGTTCTCTTCTGTTTTGGTGCCGTGCGCTTTGACTTGTGACTTGTGAGCGATCCTTCCCTCTTTTGGGGGATTGGTTGGAGCGGCGTGCTTATGATTAGACTGTTACATTAGCGCCCGATACATATACTGCTTTTTGAATTGGTAATGCAGAATCTATGTTACTATACCAAATCAACACATCATCATTTTTTATTATAAAAAAACACATCATCATCTCTTGGCCGTTAGCATAGCAAGAACTGCAGTTTAGCGCTCTGATCTAATTTCTGGTAGCTGTATGCTATGTACTCACAGTTTTGTCCTATTTCCTGCTAATGCCATGGAACTGGGCTACGTTCAAAAAAAAGATGTCAAATATGATATTAAGGCGTATTACCTCTTTACCAATTTAAGGAATATTACATTTTATTTTAAAAGTACTATATGGATTGACAAAACAAGATTAATGTTAGTAGTTACTAGATTCATCATGAAAAGCGCTCCATAGTTCTATAATTCCTTTCTTTTTTTTAATAACGTATTTTCCATGGATATTGTTAGGCAGGGTGTTACCTTGTCGATGTAGGGTTATATTTGGGATATAAGCGGGAATGTTCTAGTGATAAATTGAACGTGGAGGTGTCATGTCCTGTTAAAATTTTAGTTTCATATAAATGGCATGACTGCATAGATGTTTCTTTGTAATTTCATCTGTGTAAGTGTAACTTCTTCAAGTGCTATTAGCAACCCTGCCTGCTGCAAGATTTCTATTTTTCTCTAGTCCATGAAAGCAATTCCAATTCAGCCCATTTCCAACGATCCAAACAAGCCATAAAGTAGTATGCTATTGGTTCTACATAGGTTGTAATTTCACTAAAACGAAAGCAACACCCCTTGTTTAATGCAATCTCATGACCTCCCAACATTGACCTTGTATCAGTTGTCAATTCCTATGTAAGTACCATTCGCTGCTTTGGACATCTGAATCTAATTGCCGTAAGTACCATTCAGGCTCTGCAGTATGTTGTCTTAAGCTTTTTGCTGCTTTGGACATCTGAATCTAATTGTCCATAAGGGCTCTCAAGTCTCAAATCTCAACATGAGATGTTCATTCTATGATAATTGGACTTAGTTAAATATTTAGGCCATGTTTGGAAAACTATGGTATCAAGAAACTATGGTTTTATAAGCCGAAACTAGCAAAACCATGGTTTAAAAGGAAAAAAAGAGGCATTTAAAAATGAAAAAAAGAGGCATCAAATGGAGTTTCTAAAACTCCAAAAAAGACTGGTTCTGGCAATACCATGGTTTTAAAAAACTAGGAAGGTTTGTTGCATCCAAACACCTGGCAGCTTTTGGAAACCGAATTATGTTACAAAACTAACAAAACCATAGTATTTGTCAAATACTCCAAAAAAACAAATACTTTGTATCCAAAGGGACCCTTAAGTTTCGCGGCCATTGTGCTGATAACAATAATATATAGATGGTAATATGGCACGCAAATTTACTTTATATGCTTATACATATACTAGAATCAGAATTCAAATATTACCAAACATCTTCTTGGAAGATCTATTGATCATGGATTCATGGTTATATATGTGGGCGATATCTGACAAGTATGTATGCCTTTTCACAGTTGACTTGTTGAAGCCTGACAGCACAGTTATTATCCGCAATGCAAGGATTGATATGTTTAAAGGTTCAATGAGGCTTGCTGTCGACAAATGGGGGCGCATTGAAGTTACTGAACCAGCAAGCTTCAGTGTGAAAGAGGACAACAACCTCTCGCTTGTGGAGTATGAACTTGTCGTTGCCGAAGAGTGAAGGCCTTATTATTCTCATTTGTTGACTGGAACGCCTGCTGGCATAAAGATTCTACTTGTCGCATTGAGAATGAGAGCTTGAGAAGATGCACGAGCTTTTGAACTGTTGGAGCTGTTGGTCGTACTAGTGCACGTTCCTTGTTATCATGGATTTGTCTATCAATGGATATTAATTGCCGCAGCGTTGTGGTTGCATGAACTAATATGCCGAAATGAGCAGTTAATACCTAATTGATACGATGATGGTTCTTAGCTTTTTTGAACGGATTGATGCGTCCGATCTAAGATTCGGGTTCTCCTTCCACAAGTACTTAACAGGGAATTCTGATCCGCTGCGCCCGCTGTGAGTATTTTAGCATCAATGGAGCGCGACAATTCGTTAGCACCGTTGGAAGACTCCACCAGTTCGAACTGAATAGATACAGCTTGAAGAGCGCGAGGGTAACAATCTGCGTTTCTAGTTCCAAATCAAGAAATCGTACGGGTTCAGTTGTTCAGATCATTTGCAACCCGAACTTAAGAAAAATCAGCGGTTAACATACTGCGCCGAGAGTTACAACGCAAAATCAGCATAAACATCTGCTAAAGTTTATTCATTCCCGATCTACATGATCAAGCAGGTCGTCAAGATCAAAGTATATTGGACAGACAGGTCGTCAGCCAAAATGAACATCGGGAACAATTTTTCCAACGGTTATACAAACTGGAATCCCAGAGCACAAAAGAAACGATGCCCAAGTTCTTTAAATTCACGAGGTATTTCGAAATCCAGACCATCACTGCAGGGCTCCAATAATGACAAATCATCCATCTACAAATAGAAACACAACAATCTGAGCTCGAGCTCTTAATTGACATCATAAAAGTTAACAGCTATAAAATCTACTTTTGCTCTATGTCCATGAATTTCACTTATCATGGACAAAATCAAAGGTAACAGAGATGACAAAAACAAATAGCATGGCTAGCCTTCATCCAAGATGACCTCCATCGCACTAATCACAGGCCTATAGAGATATATACAGTGAAGTCAAGGAAACAAATATTGTGCAAAGATGAACAATAGACTAATAGCCTAATTATTCATCATTTCTGTCAAAATAAATCAGCACAGAGGACATCTTGTAAGAACATGTGAAATTAATAGAAAATTGGAATAAACGTATCTTATCATGGATGTTTCTTAAAATTGGACCAGACCTGTAGATCTGAGGTGATGGGATAATAATCTGCTACATTCCACCTAGATATGGTCACACGTCATCATTGCCAGCTGGGCCAATACAAAAGAATCAGTATCCTTTTTTTACTCAGATTTGTAATTAATGATGGTGTTGCATTCAAATTGCCAAGCGGCCTTTCGTTATGCTAACCATGAACAGACTTCAACAAAACCAAGGACAAAAACCCATCCGAGAAAGAAATCTCTCATGTAGCCAAAAAGCCAACAACCTCAATCCCACATTGCTCGAAATGACACTAGTGGGAGTCTTAGATGTGGCACAGCAGCTCCTAGGCTAAAAAAGTATTTTGCAAGAGTAAAAGAAACAATAAAAAAAGCTAGCTCAATTCAATCATTCAATGTATGGATCAGCATAACAATGTAGTGTTCCCTTTTCCATATTGCGGTACATGTTTACATATTGATGTGAAAGTGTACAATAAATGAACTTAGATGCAGTTACTAAAACAAGATGACGGGTTCTTCTTCTGATGATGTAAGAACTAGTGACGGAACCTAGCCACCAACAGTTATTAGTGACGGGATCTTTAAAAATTATTCACCTTTTGGGGCCCTGAAGTTCATCTAGTTTCATCTTGACCTACAATAAGGGCCATGGGAAAGTATAAGATTGATTTCAATATGAAAAAACTTGTTACCATATTTCAATTTTGACTTAGAGAATGTGTATGGTTTATGTGGTGGCCATGAGACACAGACTTAAGGCTAACTAAAGAAATATATGTATCCCCAAACTAGGAACTGCGTGAGAAAGTCACATTGTCCTACCCTTGTTCAAAGACGTTTCAAACTGCTCACCAAACCAGAAAACTGGCTATGTTTGGCATTACATGTTATGCAGGGAAAACATGGAAAAATATATAAAGGAATTAAAACAAAGGGCTACAAATTGATATAAACCTGTTGGTTCTTTCATGTGATCTGATTTAAGCAAGATATAAGTATATAGGTGGTGTATAAGATAACACATTTTAAGGACATTCTACAGCAGATCGAATACTGTTTTTGCGGAGAACTTTGATACTTTCTAGCAAGATTAATGTGAACCCGTACTCATTCAAATTGAACCGAAATCACCCTGCTAACTTGTTGCTGAAAAACAGCATTGGTTGGAACAAAAGTTACCCCCGACAAACAGTAAATTGCTATCACTGCTTCAATGTTATATGCATCTACAAAAGAAAACTAACTGATTTCCCAATGATCGATGTGATCGTGAATGGTCATCAGACCATAGCAGACAACTGGCGACCTGATTAATCTAACAGCGCTAAGCAAGGCAATGGCAATGAGGCCAGGGAAATGGGCAAGTCACCTTCTGAGAGCCAGCCGAACCCCTTGCAAGCCGGGGCAGCGAGAAGCGACGTCATCAGCGCCGACGCAGTGGCGCTGTGCATGGGCATCAGGGTCTCTAGGCACACGCTGCTCATCTCCACCGGCGACCTACAGATCGAAACAATTGAGTGAATAATTCCATCCGGAACAAGCGAAGCAAGCGAGGGACAAAAACACGACGGCTCCACGGAACCCCCCAAAACCCTATAAGTCTATAAGATGGCGCGCACCTCAGGAGGAGGGCGCGGGGGGCAGAGGTGGGCATCCGCCTCGGCAGCGGAGCCGGCCCGGCGCGCGAGGCGGCTCTGGCCGCCGCGCCGCGGAGTGACGAGGGCGCGCTGGATCGGAGGAATGATCTCGCGGCGGAGGCGGCCATTGCGGCGGCGAGGCAGGCGCGGGTTCTCTCTCCGCTGTGGTGGCCGGCGCGACGGGACGGGAGAGAGCAGCGTGGGCGGAGAGGGAGGGACGCCAATAAACCCTATGGCCGTGCTGGGCCTGGGCCGAGGGAGGAGGCGGCGCGCGAACCCGGCCCGGCTCGTGTTAGGGTGGGCTGGCCCGGCTCGTGTTAGGGTGGGCCGGCCGGCCGCACGGGGCCGTCAGGCAGGTCGAGTTGGCCCATGCTGCGGTGCAGGTGGGCGGTGGGTTTCGTGTCGTGATCAGCCGGTGGGTTCTCTTCCGTTTCGTGCCTGCGCTTCACGGCAAATCGGCAAATCTTGCCGAGACGAGCGGTCGAGGGGACGGGGATAGGAGCTGCAGCTGCTTTGCCTGCTTGGAGCGTCGCGTACCAACCTCCCTCGTGTGGTCCATGCGCGTCAACAACCGGACAGCAGAGTTAATCCTGTGCTGTGCACGATAGATAGCACCACCACCTTTGCATGCGTTAGTTGTGGCGCGGCCTGATCCAATCCAACAACCTACATACCGTATCAGAAATGCATCCAGAATACGTACAGTGAGTGGTATGGACGTATGGTGGTGGCGGATATATATGTTCATCTTTGAAAAGCACTTTTCAGCCGAACTTTGCTGAAGAGTTTAATGGACCGAACGATCTGTTGCGTCAAATAAAGTGGCAACGGGACGCTTGTTGTTGGTGACTTGGTGCAGCGAGATGGATCCCAATTCCAAGTGTCAAGGAGTCAAAAATTTTTGTCATGCGCACTGGACCGTACCGTCAAAGTTATGGCCTGCATGGCTGCCGTACTTCTGTCCGCTCAACTGAATGGAATTACTCTTTGCGTTGCGCATATAAATTAGCTGTGGTGTTGCCGACGAAGTGGAAGTGGAAATGTCAGCAGTCAGCAGTGGCCTTGAATCTTTGTGCTTTCTAGCTGCTAGTATTAAAATGGTACAATAAAATCAAGCAAGGTGTTCAGGTGTTCGTGCAAAATAATGGGATTTTTTTTACCAATCATTCATGCCCGCCTCGCCGAGGACGAATTGAAGAGCTCATTGTCGTCATTATTTCTCCTTTGCAGAGGCACGAAAGTCCCTTCTCGTTTGAGTACGAGAAGTTGGTGGACGTGACGATGGATTAATGTGCTGCTGGGTTGGTGTAGCATTATTACAAATTAACAAGATGGATCCAAGTGTTCAGCAGACAACAGTTTTGTCATGCACGCACACAGGAACGTCAAGAGTGTGGCCTACATCATGTTGTTCGTCCCACTGTCTGGTGAAATTATTGCGATCTCAGCTGCTAGGGTACCGGTACGGATCGACGTGGAAAATGTCTACAGTAGCCCTAAACTCGTGCGTATCTATACATGAAAAACACACTGCTTGAAGACGCAAATAGAGTAAAGTAGCACTAGGACTAGGGTAAGATAATCATCATGCCGGTGTACATCCGTACCAAGTTTAATTTTTTAACCGAGGAACGGCATGCACAATAATTTGCACAGCATCATCAATCATAGTACCCTAGCCTGGAGGACGAGAATCTTTAATTTGGGAATTCTCACTGGGCGGCCATTTACTTAATATCCGCAGGACAGCAGCCACACACAGGTGACTGGATCAGTGCGCACCGACAGATGAATAGCAAGGGTTGGCAGCATGCATTTTGATCTGCAATGCACCAGTACACATTCCATATATTGTACACATTAACACACAAACAGTTAAACACCTTATTGATTCACCGGCTGCGTCACCATGAGAGCCCTGCACGTAGCCGTGCATGCGGCCCCATGTACTCTCGCAGCAATTAAGCCGAAAGCTACTAACCATAGTCGCCCATGCGAGATTAACGTTACTCGGCCAACGGAGCACATCCACTGCTTGTAGTAGTATCACACACTCCTGCCACTGGGGTACGTACGGACACGAACTCACTAATTAACTCAGGGCACGTATCGTCCGTTCTGGCCTTCCTCCTGGTCCTGGAACTCGCCCTGGTTCTGACGATCCATGGCTCCATTCCCGAGCTCGTTGTCGTTGCCGTACCTACCGCCACCGCGCCTGCCGCCGGCGCCGCGGGGTCGGCCGTACCCGGAGCCGCCCAGATCCTCCTCCTCCTGGGGCTCGGGGCGCGCCCGCGCCATGGGGTTGGACTCGCGCGCGTAGCCGTACCTGCCGGCGTCCACGTCGTAGTAGTAGCGGCCGTTCTGGTACAGCCGCGTGTCGCTCATGCCGTAGTCCCGGCGCTGGAGCTGCTGCCTGCTGCCGCCGTGGAAGGCCGTGTAGTACCACGGCGGCCGGCCCCTGCCGCTGCCGTCTTCCGGGTACGGCTGGACGCCACTGAGGTCTGCCCCGCCGGCGCCTCCCACGGGGACCGCCGCCTCGTCCTCGGTAACGGCGGTGGCCGCGGGCACGTTGGTCGTCCTGGGCGGCCGGCCCCTGCCGCTGCCGTCTTCCGGGAACGGCTGGACGCGCTCGCCTCCCGCCGCCGTCGTCGTCAGCTTCTCGGGGTTGCGGTGCACGCCGCGGCGGAAGTAGTCCGGCGGGTAGTTCTCCTCGGGGCGGCCGTAGAGCCCGTACCCGCGGCCGCCGCCGCCGCCGGTCGACGGGCGCGAGAACGCTGGCGCGGCATTGGTGTCCGCGGCGTCCGGCTGCACGGCCGCCATCTCGGGCTCAGCGGCGCGCGTGGTCTTGCTGAAGAAGAAGCGGCCACCGCCCCACGCGTCCGCCGCGCGGGGCGCCGCGACGGCGAGCACGGCCACTAAGGCGACGAGGAAGAGGTGGCGAGCAGAGGAGGAAGAAGCCATCGGGGAGGGAGCGTCGGTGGGGTGTTGGCTAGCGTAGCGAGCCACTCACTAGCGTACAGCGATCCGGCACTGTGTGCGCTGCCGTGCGCGCCCACTTATTTATAGCCGGCGGCCCGGCGCCGATCCAGCGACCACCACCTGTCTCGCAGCGAACAGCGGTAGAAAGAAAGGTAGATAGATGATGGGAACAGAGAAAGAGGCATCCTAGAACTTTTAGATCAGGTCAGGCAGGGGGGGGGGGGGGGCGCCGGTGATGGCGGGGGGTTGAATTGGATAGAGGCATAGAGGAGGAGGGGAAACGAGGGGGAGAGCGTGGCACGGCGCAGTGTGCATGATGGAATTTGGTGCACGCTTAGCTGCGGCGTGCATGTGAGATCTAGGTATGAGGCACGCAGAGGGTCGGCCGGCCTCGCATTGATGGAAGTCATGGCTCCTGAGGGGTGAACAGGGAGCAGTCGATCGGGCTATTTCCGGGCCATACTGCAGGGCAGCACCTTGGCAGCGTGAGATTTTAAATGCCGATTGCTCGCTCCACATGATCATCTATCATGAGGTCCTGTTGTTGCCACGTACTTAGAGAAGCCAATGCTTTGGTTCTAAGGCTATCCCCAATGGGATTTTCCAAATAGGTTCATTAAAACACTGTTTGTCACTGTTTGACATAAATGATGCACTGTAGACAGAGAGAGGGGGTAGTCGGAATAGTGATAGGGAATGGGATTTGAGGAGTGTTGTTGGAGAGAGGCTAAGCGAACCTCAATCTTGTTTTTACCTTATTACCAGGCGTATGATCCAGAAAGACCAAAGCGTATTCACATGTGAATTGTGAAGTACTCGTACTAAGCAGTGAGTCTTTGAGGACTCCAGCAGAGTAGCAGACTTGTATGCAAGACGTCAAGTCATGCCAGCACCATGACATGGGCCCTGTTTGGATCCGATTAAAATCGGATTCTCGGTGGTCCACCGCCAGAATCGAGCCCAAACGGTCTGATTATTTGGAAAGCCCACTTCCCCCCGAATCACCGCCGCAGTAGAAACCCCGATTCTCCCGTACACAGCCCAGCACCCCCATTTCTCAGAACGCGGGGGATTCTCCTCGAGTCCCTTCACTCCCGACGCCGCTCGCGCTAGGGTTCCACCCCGCCGCCGCCTCAATCCCGCCGGTAGGCGCTCGTGGCCCGCCCTCCGCCGCCGCCCCGAGGTCCCTAGCCGCCGGATCTCCCCTCCGCGGCGGAGTTCCTCCGCGTCGGGCCGCCTCCCCTTCGCCCCGTCGCCTCCGGAGTCGCGGGCCGCGCCGGGTCGCCTCCGCCTCCTCCGCTCAGGGACGCCGCCGCCGCCCCGAGGTCCATAGCCGCCTGATCTCCCCTCCGCGGCGGAGTTCCTCCGCGTCGGGCCGCCTCCCCTTCGCCCCGTCGCCTCCGGAGTCGCGGGCCGCGCCGGGTCGCCTCCGCCTCCTCCGCGCCGGGACCCCCGCCGCCCCTGGTCGCCGCTTCTGGACGCCGGCAGCCAGGTCCCCCTCCGCCTGTCGACGCCATCGCCGTCGCCTGCCTGCTCCGCCTCTCGACGCCGTCGCCTGCTTTTGGCTAATGATGTTGATTTAACTAATCCACGCAACATTTTATGCCTATGCAATTTAATATGTACATCGTTGCATTCTGCTCTCCGTTAGCTTTAAAATGAGGTACAATTAGTTATGACCATAATCGAGATTGCCAAACGCTTCGATTTTGCTCACAGCAGATTCTCCACATAACGGATTCTCAGAGAATCATGTGTACCAGATAATCGATACTCAGAAAAGCGTATCCAAACAGGGCCATGAAATCATTGAAGCTCAAAGGGGCAACAGCAGCCCTTTACTTTTTAGATCTTCATTCACTTGCCCCGTTCTATTGCCGGGGCACCATTTACCATGTTCATGCAACATACCATGATGATTGACGAGTAAACACAACGCACCGTATCAGCTGAACTGCCCCGTGCCCACTGTGGATCTTAAGGCCAGCCCACCGTCGATCTTAAGGCCCATGGATCATGGCTCCTTCCAAGATGCGCCAAGGTTTCGCTTCCAAGCCACCGATTTTTTCAGCAGTGGAATAGTGGATATACAAATTTCGCGAATTCCTGTGCACGCAAGAAAATAGCTCACGGACTAATAAAGTGAAGTGATTTATTTTTTAAAAATCCTTAGCAACATATTCCGATTTTGATCAAATACGTTATAAATAGACTAGCAGAGATAAACAGACGGCAAACTGGCAAGCCTCTAACAATATATACTATATAAATAGACAAACCGGCTCCAGCTGAAATAAAGGAGTCGTCATGACGGGCAGAGAGGAATATCCAGGCATAATAGATAGACAACTGAAGTAGACTTCGAATAAGTCAAAAGGATTCAACAGTATTGGTAGAATTTGTTCATTCGCTGTCCTTTTAGACCAAATGTATACATTAACACTTGCATCACAAACAAACGAAGAAAAGTTTCCAATAGAAACTCAGCTCAAACATCACAACCCAAAGGCAATAGTTACTGAAACGATTTTCAGAGGCTTAATTTTTATGGGCACAAATGTGGAACCCACTTTGAAAATCCGTAGCAGTCTTAAGTGAACACATCCTTCATCATAACCCAGATGTAGAAAGCTAGAAACAAAACATCACCCATCCACAGAACAAGACCACTGACCCTTGTGATTTAGCTCGCCTGCCTGTTCTTCTTGACACCAGATTTGGCGACCTGGAGGCTGCGGTACACTACACTCAGCCTTGCAAGAGCTGACTTTGTAAGATCAGGCTTGTAGTGCTTATCACCAACCTGATGAAACAAGGAAAACTATTACAACAACGAACCTTTAAAAAAAACCGGCAGGTTGATAGCTTGCAGCCTTGCACAAATAAGAATGCATAAGTCAGGTAAGACACCTCTTCTCCCATTGATAAATGGTTGTGACTTGTAAATTGCAGAGGAAAAAGAACATCACGTTTCAGTGGAACCTTGTTCAAGGGTCTGTGCAGATCCCTTCTGCAGATGAAATTTCAGATAATTGATGAATATACAAAGTAGTTCAGAGGCCAAGTGTAACAAGTATCTCACTGAACAAGCAGCCTTTATGAATGATCTGAAATGTTAAGGATCATCAAATCAGAGTATACAGGGGGTCCACAAGAAAAGCACTATACACTAGAATCATCAGGACAAGCAGATTCCCGGATGATTCTGGCATGCATTTACTATACAGGATGAGACGTTGTAAAGTACTCTTCATTCTTTTTTGAAGACCGGTCCTAGAACCAAATGGTTTTGAAACAGATATAAATCTGCTCCTACTAAAACCTCATAGCATACGAAGAAGTATTGATATTTCAAGCTCAGAAGTCAGAAGACAAGCATAGCAAGGGTAATCCACAGATGACATGAATAGGTGAAAGGATCTTCTTGCATGCTAAACATGGCAATTTTTTAATAACACATTCACACCTATACAAAATCATCTATATCCAGGGCACTGAAAGCTCTAGCCAGATCATCTTGCGCCAGAACACATCAACGATGAACATCATAAAAAACTAAGGATTGTTACATTGTTCTATACCTGGTTCTTGACAGCCTTGGCCATCTTGCGAAATCCTTGCGCATGACGGACTTCTGGTAGAGGCTTGAACGCTTGTTATGCTTCTTGGTCTTGATTGTTGAGAGGACCACCGCCGTCTCCTTGCCACTGGCTGGCTGCACTGTCATGGTCTTCTTGTTGGCAAGGCCTGAAAAGAAAACAATCCCAGAACCATCAGTGCCGCAGATGGCATAAAGTTTCTAACAAACAATAAGGGAAAGAGTTACTAACCAGAGTTTCCACATCATTCCCCTACCCGTCAGCTCCACTGTCCCAGTGAAATGTTTCAGTTTCCACATCACTTAAATAATAAGGAAGGGAGCATATAGAGTAAAATTCATGGGCGGTATCTAAACTTGTGCGGATGTGTCATCTAGGTACCTCAACTTTCAAAACGCATTTCTAGATACCAGAATTTGTGTGGGTGTGTCATCTAGGTATCCAAACTTCCAAAATGCATTTCTAAGTACCCAGACTTGCGCTAGTGTGTCATCTAGGTACCCAAATTTCCAAAATGCATATCTAGGTCCACCAACTTGCTAAGTTGTTCACCTCAAGTCTCAAGTCTCATGTTAAGCTCTAAATCTGCCAGCGTGGCGTGGCGACCGGACGAAAATGTGAACCCACACATATGGGGTCCACGTGTCAGTCAGACACCAACTCACCCTCCGTTCTCTCTCTCCTCTACTCATCGCTGGCCGCCGGCCACCGACCCTTCCGACGTCGCCCCTTCTCCCATGGCGTGCGCATGCTTTCTTGAGCCATCATGTGCGAGGGGCAGAAAGAGGCGACAACGGTAAGAAGAGGGGCAGGTGCGGAGGGAGCACGGACGCCACACCGGCGGATTTAGCGTTTAACATGAGACTTGGGACCTAGGGTGAACAAATTAGCAAGTTGGTGAACCTAGAAATGTATTTTGGAAGTTTTGGTACCTAAATGACACACCCATGCAAGTTTAGATACCTAGAAATGTATTTTAGAAGTTTGGGTACCTAGATGACACATCTGCATAAGTTGGGTACTTGGACATGCATTTTGGAAGTTTGGGTATCTAGATGACACGCCCGCACAAGTTTAGGTACCGCCCATGAATTTTACTCGAGCTATATAACGTCATCTAGAAAGCAAATGCTTCAAATGATATCCTTATGTCATGTACATAGCAGCATTTTATTCCCAGAAACAGGATTCAGAACTGTACCTCTGCATGTGCACCACTCAAACTCAGAGAACAGATAGATGCCCAGAAGCCAAAACACCCATGCAAATGAACCAAAAAATTGTAACCATTGTATGTTAAAGTGTACTGGAAAACCCCATAGGATATAGGTTTATGTTATGAAATGAAGTACGTAAACGGCAAAGGTTGAAGTGATACAGATCCTTCTTACAGAATTGACCATAAGCAGCATATGAAACTGATAAATTGAATGGAATTGGTCCTATCAGAAGCACAAAATTCAGACATGATGGCAGTACAAGACACGCTTGGCAAAAGCACGCCTTGTGCTGTTCACAAACTTATCTAGGACGTATAAACAAAAACAACTTATCTAAGAGAGAGAAGAAAATGAATCGCCGGAGTACTTCCACCTTCTTCTCCCCCCTGAGGAAGAAGAAACTGAATCACCGGAGCACCTCCACCTTCTTCTTCCCCCTGAGAAAGACCTCTCTATCAACAACCTCATGCATGTACCGATCAAACTCAACAGGAACCCCTCCATTGAGTCTCCTCATCTCCAAGAACCATTTGCTGTCCGTCCCCCACAGGTCCTCGAACTCATCCAGATAATGCACAGTGTACTTTGTCTTGAGTGCCTCCACCAGCTCACTGCTGACCCCTTCCCCTGCAACATACACCTGCTGCCCTCCATCAAGGCCTTCCTCAACCCTCCGTCTGAGGCCCTCACCATTGGTGTCGATATGGATTGAATCAAAGGCTGGTTGCATCCTTGAGACGATATCATCAACAATGTGCATCAAGCTCGGCGCCCAGTGTATTGCCCACTGAAGTGGGTGGAGCACATGCTTGGCCTCACCCTCGCAGACATTATACCAGTAGTTCCCCGGCTCCACATCCCCAAACTTCCTGACGATGAGGGCATCCCTGACCTTGGAGAACTTGATAGGCGTGAGCCTGGTGTCCTCAACGAGGCGTGCCCGGAGCTGGCCCTGCGCCCCCCACCTGTCCCAGTCCGCCCAGAACTGGCTCTCCTCGATGATGGGTACCTGGGAGTGCAGGTGCTCTACGTCGATGTAGAAGGCAAGGCGCTTGCCCTCCTCGGGCATTCCCCCGGTCCCGGGGGCGGCGTAGGAGGCAGCGAGGCAGAGGGTGAGATCGAGGACGAGGGTGCGGTTGAGGTAGTGGGCCTCGGCGACGGCGCACAGGAGGCTGCGCAGGTAGTGCGGCATGGGTTTGCAGCGGTCGCCGCCGCCGAGGTAGGCGAGGTAGGCGCCCTGGGCGAACTGGGAACGGGAAAGCGCGGGCGGTGGCGGAGGGGCGATGGTAGCGTTGGTGGCGCCGCGGCGGGGCTTGCGGGCGTTGGGGCCAGAGTGGTAATCGCCGATGGAGACGACGGAGTAGGCGCATGTGTAGGGGTCGCGGGCGATTGCGAAGCGGCGGTAGTCCTTGGTGGTGGCCTTGGAGGGGGAGTCGGAGTCGGAGCGGGCGCGCCAGGCCATGTCGCAGGAGGCGGATGGGGGGTCACCGGGGACGGGGCGTCCGAAGCGGGCGAAGTGGACGGCCGGGAAGGCCTCGATGGCGCTGCGCATCATGAGGTGGAACAGGCGCGGGTCGGCGCAGTCGAGCGGGGAGGTGGGGTCGCAGGCCTGCTCCTGAGGCTTCTGGTCGGCGAGGGTGGAGGCGGCGCGTGGGGAGGCGGAAAGGGGGATGCGGAGGAGCGTGACGAGGAGGACGAGGACGAGGAGGAGCGCGGCTGCTGCGTGGGCGGAAGAGGAGAGGAGGGTGCCGCGCCCAAGCAGCGGGCGGATTGGGTCCATCGCGTCACCCGCGCGACGGCGACGAGGGCGGCGGCGGCGGCGACGAGATTGTGCTTTCTCTGTGAGGGAAAGGGGCCGACGGCGACTCCGTCCTGCTCGAATGCGGCGGCTGGCGGGGGGTGCCCACCGCCCAGCTGTGTTGGCACTTGGTCGTGGTCTTCTTCAACCGCTTGCAATCCGGGACTGACGAACGGGGGAATCACATCCGCGGCAGATGTGGACCCCCACCGCCAAGTCGTCCTGTCGTCTCCACCTCCGCTCCCGCCACTCTTCTGCTCCGCCTACTCCTCCTCGCCGGCGCCGCTAAAGCCGCACCGCCGCTCGTCGGTGTTTCTCCCCAACCCCAAGGTTCGCCCACCTCCGCTCCGCACCTCTTTCTCTCGGATAGTCGGAATCACATCGTCTGCCAGTCAGTCTCAGTCAGGCAAAATGGCTTGCCTCTGCAGCCGCTCATCTGTACCGTTTGCTGCTGATCGAGTGGTGATGCAAACCAACTCGTCTACAAGCTGCATAGAGATGGGCTCCACCCCTACAGGCGCTCGGTTTCGGGCTTTCGGCCCAAGAAGAGCATGTATTGGCCTAATTGGCCTTCTGTCCTCCTCGCCTGCAATTCTGCAAAGTCCCAGGTATGTTTAGTTCTCTGCTACATTATTGAGATGAGAGCACCACAATCATGGCATCATGGTCAATCTGAAAGGAAACACTATCCGATGTCCACACACCTGATGAATGTTTTTTTTGTCTACTTGGCTATGGCTCCTTCAATGTTTATCATCAAGAGATACAAAGAAACTCCTTTTGCCGGTTTGGCGAGATCTGGTGCCAATAAAGTAAAAATGCAGAGTTTTAGAGTTCATGTTGATTTTTTTTTTCTTGTTGATCGATTCCTACTGCTGGATTTTTTTCGAATTCTGCGAGAATTGTGTGACCCGTGCGAGCTAGTTTAACTCCGTTTGTAGCAGTAGTTTAACTCATACGTCCAGAGGGCAAGTTTTACTGCAGAAATATTGGAGACACACCTCAATTATTGTTCTCATCATTTGTGGATGACAAAATATGAGGTATGTTATTTCTTTTATAGACTTTATTTATATAATATAAGTTAACTGCAAGAGTTGAGGAGTTTGTTTTCCTTACGGGCTTGTTCGGTTAGAGGAAAATCCAAGGGGACTGGAGAGGATTTAATCCCTTCTTAGTCAAATTCCCTAAAAAACCAGGCCAACCGAACAATGCCCTTGATTTAGCTTCAATTTCCATCCTTGCAGGATTAAAAATGGCACTGGCTATTGAACTGGGCCTTGTATGTATTTTTGCTTTCTGCTTTCTGCGTCGCTCGGCGTGGCACTAGAGCACGCAGGACTGCAGGAGACAGTATATTTTGAAACGTAAGTAAGCTTTGGTCCTTGTTTTCCCCATCAATGTCTCTAGTCATTCGCCACCATTCTTGACTGGAAATAATTAAAGCTTAAAAGGCCGTGGGTTCAAATTTTTCATTGCTTTTCTAGATATTTTTGCACTTAGCATTAGCAACATGTGAGCACTTACATATTAGACTTGTTTGATGAGAGCTTGTTAAGAGTTGGTGCGAGCATGGAGCGACAATTATGTATTAATGCATTGTGGTGCCCTTAGTTTTGTTAGAAGCCGAACAATCTCACCAACGAAATTGTGCATTTTTTTTTCAGGTTAGCTGTGCGGTATTTACATAGACGATAGATCACTGCTCTGTGCTCATTTCCAAAATTAAAGCTTTCTGGGATGTTGGAGAATCAGGGGTGGGATGAAGGGATCTGCGCATGATCCTCTTATGATCACCAGGTGCATCTGCTGTTCTGAACTTTGTTAGGTAGGAAAGCTAACTATATATGTGTGTTTAGCAGAAGGCAAACATGCTCCAAAGTCTGACTCTGAACTATGATCTTCTGGTGTGTGTAGCTGTAGATATGATTTGTTGAGCCGCTGTTAGGTCAGGTGATGATTACCCGTTGCCTCCATCCATGCCTGAACATATCCTCCGTATCTTGTTGTATTTGCGACGTTCCAGTCTTCCAGACCTCCGCGTGCGGGTTTGGAACATGTACATTGGCTGCGTGAGATGGGTGCTGCTGTGCTATTTGTTTCATCTGTCCGTGGGATTTTGGAAAGCAGGAGCAGCGTAACTTGCCCTTGATAAACCAGGACATTACGAAGTTGAACGCATATACCCAAGATCCTTTAAAAAAATTGCTGTTGTCTCTTGTTTGACTGAGTTTCAGCCATGAACAAGAGAAATTAAATTTATTTTAAAATATATTTCAGAAATAAGCAAAATAAGGAAAAATTATGTACTAGGAGATATTAATTGTCACGCACTTGAAGGGCCGGACATTTTCAGAACTTACCTGTCACACCCGATTTTATCAACAAAACCAGGAATATAAATACATGTGTATGCCACGATCCAAAGCCATACACATAGGAGACATCATCAGCGAAATCGTACAACCATGTCTTAGCGTCATACTTTATTACAAGATGACCCGAGGGTCTGAAAGAAAATACAACTTTATTATAAGCTTCAACATGTGACTCATCATCTCCACATGGCACATCGACTGGGGGAAACACTAGCGCCAGCCTAGAACGGGGCGTCTGGATCGAACTCATCGTCCTCCTCATACACTCCAACTTGACCAACATCTGCTGAAACATTATAACGGGAGGGAAGAAAGAAGAAAGCAAAGGGTGAGCACAAGAGCACTCAGCAAGCGAGGAAAAAGGCTATGCATGCAAGGCTTTTCGGTGGAGCTTCCTATGCGGCACCTATGTTGAACCTATCCCTTAGCTTTATTTGAGCTATATTATAAGAACGAACGTCGGATGATCCATCCGAACCAGGAACCAACAACAACTTCCCACCAACCAACCCAAACCAACGAATTAGAAGGAGTCTATGGCCGCTCTTGACCGTGAGCACAGCTGTTATAACAGTTTTACACTCTCGAGAGGTTGCACACTTTCACCACGGGTAGTGTTTTCCCTTTCCGCCATACATTACCTGAGATGTCTGGCCGGGGTCACACAACAAGGTCTACAAATAACTTCGTCCAGCCTGCCTTGCACCCACTAAGGATTCAGCCCCCGTACTCAAGTCCGCAGACCCCAGGGGCCCCCCTCTTGTGCCACTCAAACCACCACGGTGCAATTGAGACCGGAACTGTTAAGTCTCGACCAAGCCCATAGCCCATTTAGATCCCATGGTTGTGCTGTTAAGCCAGGGAGACAAGCTCCTAAAATACGGTCCTTAAAACCCAAGGCGGAAACTAACACATAACCATCATCCAACCACCGATAAAACCAAGCCCCCACCAAAACCTTCCATCCTGCCCGGGTTCTTCCCCCCCCCCCCCCCGTCAAAATTCACGAGGTTCCAACCTCAACATAAAATTAAACTTTAATTGATTATTAACCCGTCCCAACAGCGCCTAAGCATGGATATTTTTCTACCCTTTCCCACAGGTAAACTAGTAAGTCCTATTGGTTTTCTCAGATTATGCAGAGCATGACTATCTAAATTAACTACAAAACCAAAGTATAGGTGCTTGCATATGATCAACGGACTTGCCTTCGGAATGGGCGAAATCAGCGAACTCAACTTCCGGGTCCTGGAAGTTCACCGTTTCACCCTCTGCGCAACACAAACCAAACATACACAAAAAGTAAGAAACAGTACAACACATAGGCTCAAAATAGTTTAAAACCTATTCTAACAGAAAGTACTCGCTGTCACGACTCCGTAGGCGAAAAATTCACCCAAAACGGATTTAAAACAAGGAAGTTATGAGCTTTTGAATTTTAGTGGCATTTCTGTAAATAACCGAAACTCTTGAATTCTCTGGAAAAAGAAAAAGTGACGTCAGCGTGACGTCAGCGTGACGTCAGCGGTCCACGGCGCGGTGGACCGGCGGCCCCTGCACTACGGTCCACGGTGGACCGGGTGCACCACGGAGGAAGAAGGCGCGGGGCGCTCTGGGCCATCGGATCGCGATCGGACGGCGCGGGGCGGGGGCTGCTCGGTTCGGCTTGCAGCAGAGGCACGGCTCGGCCTGAGCAGCAGACCGGCGCGGGCGGCAGCGACTCCGGCGAGCGGCGGCGGAGGCGGCTGCTGGCTCGGCCTGGCGCGCCTGCGCAGCAAGGGCACAGCGCGGCGGCGAGACCCGGCGTACGGTGCAGGGCGCGGGCTCGGTCCAGGCGGAGGGAGGCGCAGCGGCGAGGTTCGGCGGATGGCGCTTCGCCGGCGTTCCTCAATCCCGCGCTGTGGTACACCGAAACGGAGAAGGGTTAGCTCAAAAGGACGAGGAAGGAAACGCGAACTCACCCCAATGACCCTCGTCGGCGGAGGAGGTACACAGAGGCGGGGCGACGGCGGTGAGCGGCGGCGGATGAAGGAGCTCGTGGTGGCGGTGTTTGGTGGAGAATCGAGCAGAGTGGAGGGGTGAAGAGTGACAAATGAGAGTGAAGGGAGTTCGGGGAGGCTCTTTTATAGCCCGGGAGAAAGTACACCAAATGATTCGCATGGGGGCCGAAGTGGCGGCCGCCATTGAGCTCGGTGGAGCCGTTTCACCGCGTTATTGCTCGAATTAACTTGGGGAATTAGTGGAGAGTGAGTGGAGAAGGCTTTGTGAGAATTTAATTGAAGAATAACTGAGTTTTGAGTGGGAATTTCATCCTCCAATTCGGCGCACAGGAGGGGAACCGAACGGCGCTTCGGCTGGAGGTTAGGGGCGGGCCTGACACGCGGGCCCCGCGTGTCGGTGACAGGGGCGGCGGCGGCTAGCGTCCAGAGAGAGAGCGAGGCGGGGCGGGCGGCTTCCGCTGGGCCAGGTGACGGAGCGGCCCAGGCGCGGGGAAGCAGGCCGGCACGAGGAGCTGGGCCGAGGCGAGTGAGGGGGGGGGCGGCCCAGGCGGAGGGGAGAAGAGAAGGAGAGGGCCGGCTGGGCCGAAAGAGGGAAGTTGGGCCGAGGAGAGAGGCTTCGGCCCTTTTCTTTTTCCAGATTTGTTCAAACTTTTTCCAATCAAATTTTCAAATGGAGTTTTGAATCTATTTTTCGAACGCGGTTTGAATCTAAATTTTTGAAATTCATTTTCCATACAATAAACACTGTGCAATAGGCATGAATGCAACATCACATATATTAATTTTTTTTTGAATTTTAGGGTGTTACAAACCTACCCTCTTATGCTGAATCTCGCCCCCGAGATTCGAGAAGGAAGAAGAGGTGAGGATACTCAGTCTTCAGATCATCTTCTCTTTCCCAAGTAGCCTCTGCTTCTGTATGATGTTTCCATTGGACCTTACACATTTTAATTTTCTTATTCCGTGTGACCCTTTCTGAAACCTCCAAGATTTTAACTGGATACTCTGAATAAGTCAAGTCTTCCTGGGTGTCAACTTCTTCCAAAGGAATCTGTTCTTCTGGTACTCTCAAACATTTTTTTAACTGCGAGACATGAAAGACATCATGTACCCCGGACAACTGTGCAGGCAACTCCAACTGATATGCAACGGCTCCTTTTCTGTCGACTATCCGAAACGGACCAATATATCTTGGTGCCAACTTGCCTTTAGTCTTGAATCTCCTAAGTCCCCGTATAGGTGAGACTTTGAGATAAACATGATCTCCAATCTCGAATGTCAGCTCTCGACGTCTATGATCAGCATAGCTCTTTTGCCGAGACTGAGCTACTTTGAGATTATTTCTGACTTCTTGCACTTGTCTCTCAGCTTCCTTGACCATATCCGGTCCAAACACAACCTTCTCACCGACTTGATCCCACAAGAGTGGTGTTCTGCACCTCCTGCCATACAACACTTCGAATGGGGCCCTTTTAAGACTCGTTTGATAGCTGTTATTGTAAAAAAATTCGGCATATGGCAAACTCTTATCCCAACTTTTCTTATTACTAAGTGCACAAGCCCTTAGCATATCTTCCAATATTTGATTCACCCGTTCTGTCTGCCCATCTGTTTGTGGATGGTACGCTGAACTGAAATCGAGCTTGGTACCTATCGCCTCATGTAACTTTTTCCAAAATCTGGAGGTGAATTGTGTGCCCCGATCAGATAGGATTCTCTTAGGTACCCCATGCAAGCATATAATCCGTGCCATGAACAATTCTGCCAGATCCTGACCCGTGTACCTTTCCTTGACTGGAATAAAGTGAGCAACCTTCGACAAACGATCGACTATCACCCATATGGAATCAAATCCTGACTGAGTCCTGGGTAGACCAACTATAAAGTCCATACTGATTTCCTCCCATTTCCATTCTGGTATTCTCAATGGCTGGAGCAGCCCTGCGGGTCGTTGATGCTCGGCTTTGACCCTTTGACATGTATCACACAAAGCCACATACTCAGCAACATCACGCTTCATACCATACCACCAAAATCGAGTTTTAAGATCATGGTACATCTTAGTACTGCCGGGATGTATAGAATATGCTGAATCATGTGCTTCACTGAGAATTAACTCCCGCAGAGACTCGATGTTGGGAACACATAGCCTTTGTTTATACCATACCACTCCTTCTTCATCTTCGGTGAACTCAGAAGATCTGCCCTCTTTGATTGACTGCTTGATCGCTTGGATCTTTTCATCTGTCTGTTGACCCTTTCGAATATCCTGTTCAAGTGTGGCTCCCACTTCCAAGACGACTGCATCAATGTGACCTAGAACCCCAAACATGAACAAAGCACACTCCTCATACAACTCTTGTGGCAACACTCTAGCTTTTGCGATTAAGTGACTGCAGTAGCTCTTCCGACTTAGCGCATCTGCTACAACATTAGCTTTTCCTGGATGGTAGTTGATATTCACATCATAATCTTTGATGAGTTCTAACCATCGGCGTTGCCTGAGATTAAGATCTGGTTGGGTGAAAATGTATTTCAAGCTTTTGTGATCTGTATAAATCTCAGTCTTTTTCCCCATTAAATAATGTCTCCATATTTTTAATGCATGCACAACTGCTGCCAATTCTAAGTCATGCGTTGGATAGTTCTGTTCATGCTCTCGAAGCTGCCTTGACGCATAAGCTACCACATGACCCTCTTGCATGAGAACGCAACCCAACCCTTGCCTCGAGGCATCACAGTACACTGTAAACGGCTTCTGAACATCTGGCATTATAAGAATAGGTGCTGTAGTCAACCGTTTCTTCAACTCTTCGAAACTGAGTCGACACTTATTTGTCCACTCAAAAGTAGCTCCTTTTGATAGCAATTTACTGAGAGGCTGGGCTATCTTGGAAAAGTTTTTAACAAACCTGCGATAATATCCAGCTAAACCCAAGAAACTGCGGATTTCACTCACATTCTGAGGTGCAACCCAATCTTGTACAGCTTTGATTTTGCTTGGATCAACTGATATTCCTCCCTTTGAAATAATGTGCCCCAAAAAGGAAACCTCAAACAACCAAAATTCACACTTGCTCAATTTTGCATAAAGCTGATTTTCCCTCAATTTTTGCAGTACCATTCTCAAATGTTTCTCATGCTCTTCTTCATTTATGGAGAACACCAAAATGTCATCTATAAACACAACCACAAATTTATCCAAATATTCCATGAAGACTTTATTCATGAGATACATAAAATATGCTGGAGCATTTGTTAAACCGAAAGACATCACTGTGAATTCATAAAGCCCATATCGTGACACAAAAGCAGTCTTAGGAATATCTGATGCTCAAATTTTCAACTGATGATATCCTGACCGTAGATCAATCTTAGAAAACACACTAGCTCCTTTCAATTGATCGAACAAATCATCTATGCGGGGAAGAGGATATTTGTTCTTTACAGTGACATCATTGAGAGCACGATAATCTATACACATCCGTTGAGTCCCATCTTTCTTCGGCACGAAAATGACTGGGGCTCCCCACGGTGATGTGCTAGGACGGATATACCCTTTATCTAGGAGCTCTTGGATCTGTTCCTTAAGCTCAGCTAGCTGATTAGCATCCATTCTATATGGTCTTTTATATATAGGAGCTGTGCCCGTTATTAGATCAATAACAAATTCAATCTCACGATCTGGTGGCATACCTGGTAACTCTTCTGGAAAAACATCAGGAAATTCATTCACCACCTTAATCTCTGCAACTGCATTGATTTGATTCAAATTAGCTTCAGGTGCATTACTCGCTACTGTTTGATACTCAACAATTTTTCCTCCTGGACCCCTTACACTGACCCTCTTCTTGGCACAATCAATTACTCCATTATATTTGGACAACCAGTCCATTCCAAGTATGATGTCAAGCCCTTTTGATTCTAGAACGATGAGATTGGACAAGAACTCTACCCCCTTATGATTATACTTATTTTCGGGCATAGATGCCTTGCAAGCATATCTCCTCCAGGAGAGCTAACTATCATCTTATTTTTCATCATTGTCATAGGCAAATTAAATCGTGCAACAAACTGAGTAGCTATGAATGAATGGGATGCTCCGCAATCAAATAATATAGTAGCAGGATGAGAATTTGCAGTGAACATACCCAAAATCACATCAGGAGCATCCTGCGCTTCTTCAACACCCACATGGTTCACCCGTCCTCTCATGAAATTCTGACGAGGCTGTTGAGAAGATCCAGCTGAACGGTTCTGCTGATTCTGGGCATTCTGGTTCTGCGGCTTCTTTGGGCAACGATTAGCCAGGTGACCAGTTTCCTTACAAATATAGCACGGCCCGTAAGTGTTGGGTGCTGAAGTGTTGCGAATCTAGCCTGACTGCTGCTGCGGCTGTGTAGGCGCTGGAGCACGAAGAGCTGAATACCCAGGATGCTGCTGCTGCTGCGGTGGTGCATACTGCCTAGGCTGACCATAGTTCTGAGTAGAACCCTTCTGCTGATACTGATTATTGGACCGCATAATCTGACCAGGAGGAGTGTAGCGAGGACGAGTACTGCTTCCCTGACCCTGACCCTGGTATGACATTCTGCGCTTGCGATCATCATCAAGTGCCTTCCTTTCTCTCTCAATAAGAAATGCCTTATCCACAAGCTTTTGGAAAGAACGGTAGTCACTGGAAGACAAAGCATAGCGGAGTCCCGGGTTCAGTCCTTCGCGAAAACAGTCCTGCTTCTTGTCATCCTCATCGACATCGTCTGGGGCATAGCGAGACAGCTGCGTGAACTTGGTCAAATATTCCCGCACTGACATAGACCCTTGCTTCAGAGAGAGAAATTCCCTGCGCTTCACTTTAACCTCACCCTTAGGTACGAAGTGGTCCCGAAAAGCTCTGCGAAACTCTTGCCAACTAATGTCCTGTGGCTCTGGATGAGCAGCAGAGAAAGTGACCCACCAATCATGTGCTTGCCCCTGCAACTGATGAGCGGCAAAGAGTACCCGATCATGACCTTCACAATGAGAAATATCCAGCTTGCTTTCAATAGTCCGAAGCCAGTCATCGGCTTCCATTGGCTCCACGGCATGGGTGAAAGAAGGAGGCTTGGTGAACATGAATCTTTTAAGTCCCTCATGCTGCTGCTGTGGTGGGGGTGGAGGTGGTGCTGCATGTACTAAGTTCTGGATGTTATTAGTGACTTGAGCCAGGTTTTGCAACACCTGATTATGCATTTGTATCATCTGAATAGGATCTATGATATGCGGATTCTGCGGTGGGGGAGGTGGATTCCGACCGCGTCCCCTTGGGCGGCGACTACCCCAACTGGCATCCATCTGATTAGAGAAGACAAAGGAGTTAGATAAGGATAGAAAGACAACCCATCTATTTTATAAAAAAAACAGGAAAGGAAAAAAAACTTTATTACATATTCTCTTGCATATTTTATCATCACATTGTTATGATTATTATTAAGACTACCATTTTGTTGTGGTTATTATGCTAGTATTCTATCAATCATTACAAAGAACCAACTCAAACATTTTCATAATAACAATAAGCAAACAACCGTACTAGCGCCACTTTATTTCATCATTTATTAAAGTTCAACATACGGCTGTCGACAAGGTGCTCATGGCAACCTACAGCTCGTATGGAAGGGCAGCTAGGAACATGGTGCAAAACGGTGCCAAGTCTAAGCCTCGGGAACTTCTGAAGCCCCGTCTGACCCAACTGGTCCAGCACGTGACCTCTTCCTTGGCGAACTCGTGCCAACTGCAGAGGCCTCTCCTGCGAGGTCTTCCTTCAGGCGGGCGATGGTGCCCTCTGCCTGACGAAGACGGGCCCGGGTCTCCTTGAGCTCCTGCTGGAAACTGTGCACCATGTCGTCCATAGCAAGAGTCAAGCGGACCTGCTGCACAAGCTTAGGATTTGCTTCATACTTGGTGGGGTTGACCTCTGCCTCATAGCTGTCGAGACCGCGTGACGGGAAGTAGTGGTACTGGCTCTCCATCAACTCCATCTCGTAGTCTTTTGCCACCCTGTAGATAGCTTGGAGAGCTGCGTCTCTAACAGCGGCTACGAAGGTGTTCCTCCGAACAGGGCTCTGGTGAACCTGAGCCACTTGAAACTCGCCGTTATCCATCATAGCATGGAAAACTCTGACATCAACTGACCATTCCTCACGATCGTCCAGCTTGAACTTGTGGCCAACGTACTCCGGCATCTTCTGGTGGCCATGCTCTCTCAGAATGTTCCACAGAAGCATGGGGAGCGAACCGTACTCCTTCTCCCACAGTGCACAGGAGTACTTCACCTCGCAAGGAAGGTCGTAGCGCGCCATCTATAAATTTTGAAATTTAGACAAGTGTTAGAAACCATTAAAACAAAGAGACAACTAGAAGATAAAGTAAATATTTTTATAAAAAATAAATTTTATTCCCTAGCACGACCCCTTTCTAGCTAGGCTGCGTCCTACGGTCAACATGGGCTCTGATACCACTTCTGTCACACCCGATTTTATCAACAAAACCAGGAATATAAATACATGTGTATGCCAGGATCCAAAGCCATACACATAGGTGACATCATCAGCGGAATCGTACAACCATGTCTTAGCGTCATACTTTATTACAAGATGACCCGAGGGTCTGAAAGAAAATACAACTTTATTATAAGCTTCAACATGTGACTCATCATCTCCACATGGCACATCGACCGGGGGAAACACTAGCGCCAGCCTAGAACGGGGCGTCTGGATCGAACTCATCGTCCTCCTCATACACTCCAACTTGACCAACATCTGCTGAAACATTATAACGGGAGGGAAGAAAGAAGAAAGCAAGGGGTGAGCACAAGAGCACTCAGCAAGCGAGGAAAAAGGCTATGCATGCAAGGCTTTTCGGTGGAGCTTCCTATGCGGCACCTATGTTGAACCTATCCCTTAGCTTTATTTGAGCTATATTATAAGAACGAACGTCGGATGATCCATCCGAACCAGGAACCAACAACAACTTCCCACCAACCAACCCAAACCAACGAATTAGAAGGAGTCTATGGCCGCTCTTGACCGTGAGCATGGCTGTTATAACAGTTTTACACTCTCGAGAGGTTGCACACTTTCACCACGGGTAGTGTTTTCCCTTTCCGCCATACATTACCTGAGATGTCTGGCCGGGGTCACACAACAAGGTCTACAAATAACTTCGTCCAGCCTGCCTTGCACCCACTAAGGATTCAGCCCCCGTACTCAAGTCCACAGACCCCAGGGGCCCCCCTCTTGTGCCACTCAAACCACCACGGTACAATTGAGACCGGAACTGTTAAGTCTCGACCAAGCCCATAGCCCATTTAGATCCCATGGTTGTGCTGTTAAGCCAGGGAGACAAGCTCCTAAAATACGGTCCTTAAAACTCAAGGCGGGAACTAACACATAACCATCATCCAACCACCGATAAAACCAAGCCCCCACCAAAACCTTCCATCCTGCCCGGGTTCTTCCCCCCCCGTCAAAATTCACGAGGTTCCAACCTCAACATAAAATTAAACTTTAATTGATTATTAACCCGTCCCAACAGCGCCTAAGCATGGATATTTTTCTACCCTTTCCCACAGGTAAACTAGTAAGTCCTATTGGTTTTCTCAGATTATGCAGAGCATGACTATCTAAATTAACTACAAAACCAAAGTATAGGTGCTTGCATATGATCAACGGACTTGCCTTCGGAATGGGCGAAATCAGCGAACTCAACTTCCGGGTCCTGGAAGTTCACCGTTTCACCCTCTGCGCAACACAAACCAAACATACACAAAAAGTAAGAAACAGTACAACACATAGGCTCAAAATAGTTTAAAACCTATTCTAACAGAAAGTACTCGCTGTCACGAATCCGTAGGCGAAAAATTCACCCAAAACGGATTTAAAACAAGGAAGTTATGAGCTTCTGAATTTTAGTGGCATTTCTGTAAATAACCGAAACTCTTGAATTCTCTGGAAAAAGAAAAAGTGACGTCAGCGTGACGTCAGCGGCCCGCGGCCGGTGGACTGCGTCCATGGCGCGGTGGACCGGCGGCCCCTGCACTACGGTCCACGGTGGACCGGGTGCACCACGGAGGAAGAAGGCGCGGGGCGCTCTGGGCCATCGGATCGCGATCGGACGGCGCGGGGCGGGGGCTGCTCGGTTCGGCTTGCAGCAGAGGCACGGCTCGGCCTGAGCAGCAGACCGGCGCGGGCGGCAGCGACTCCGGTGAGCGGCGGCGGAGGCGGCTGCTGGCTCGGCCTGGCGCGCCTGCGCAGCAAGGGCACAGCGCGGCGGCGAGACCCGGCGTACGGTGCAGGGCGCGGGCTCGGTCCAGGCGGAGGGAGGCGCAGCGGCGAGGTTCGGCGGATGGCGCTTCGCCGGCGTTCCTCAATCCCGCGCTGTGGTACACCGAAACGGAGAAGGGTTAGCTCAAAAGGACGAGGAAGGAAACGCGAACTCACCCCAATGACCCTCGTCGGCGGAGGAGGTACACAGAGGCGGGGCGACGGCGGTGAGCGGCGGCGGATGAAGGAGCTCGTGGTGGCGGTGTTTGGTGGAGAATCGAGCGGAGTGGAGGGGTGAAGAGTGACAAATGAGAGTGAAGGGAGTTCGGGGAGGCTCTTTTATAGCCCGGGAGAAAGTACACCAAATGATTCGCATGGGGGCCGAAGTGGCGGCCGCCATTGAGCTCGGTGGAGCCGTTTCACCGCGTTATTGCTCGAATTAACTTGGGGAATTAGTGGAGAGTGAGTGGAGGAGGCTTTGTGAGAATTTAATTGAAGAATAACGGAGTTTTGAGTGGGAATTTCATCCTCCAATTCGGCGCACAGGAGGGGAACCGAACGGCGCTTCGGCTGGAGGTTAGGGGCGGGCCTGACACGCGGGCCCCGCGTGTCGGTGACAGGGGCGGCGGCGGCTAGCGTCCAGAGAGAGAGCGAGGCGGGGCGGGCGGCTTCTGCTGGGCCGGGTGACGGAGCGGCCCAGGCGCGGGGAAGCAGGCCGGCACGAGGAGCTGGGCCGAGGCGGGTGAGGGGGGGGGGCGGCCCAGGCGGAGGGGAGAAGAGAAGGAGAGGGCCGGCTGGGCCGAAAGAGGGAAGTTGGGCCGAGGAGAGAGGCTTCGGCCCTTTTCTTTTTCCAGATTTGTTCAAACTTTTTCCAATCAAATTTTCAAATGGAGTTTTGAATCTATTTTTCGAACGCGGTTTGAATCTAAATTTTTGAAATTCATTTTCCATACAATAAACACTGTGCAATAGGCATGAATGCAACATCATATATATTAATTTTTTTTGAATTTTAGGGTGTTACATTACCTCTAGCAGAAGAAACAAATGTTCCACCGAGTGAAACGTTCTGAGAGAAAAAATAGTGGTGCATCTGACAAGGTTGGTTTGAATCGCATATGCGACGTAGTGAAGCGCATCGTAGGTCTAAACTAACTAGAAAAAAATGCACTAAAAAAGTTGAAGGACCCATATAATTATTTTGAGATTTCACATCACGGACCGGGTGAGAATGTGGTGGCATATTTCACTCCATAATACTCCATTTGTTCACAAATGTATGATGTAATTGTTTTTTTCAAAATTTGATCATTCGTTTTATTGAAAAAATATTACGATTTATAAAAATATAGTTCATACTCAAACTACCTTTAGTGATAAATCAAACCACAACAAAAAAATTGAAAATTTATCAATGCGTGGAGCGCTACACATTGCTTAGACATAGCTTTATAGTTGAACAGAAAAAGGCTTGTATGAGGTGTCCGCGTACTGTTCTTGGTTGCTGACGAATTGTTTGTGCATGGTAGAGAAGTGGGAGGCGCATCGTAAGGGAAAGAACAGTTTACGATTCACACGCGATGTCGTCGACAAAGGCCAGCGCTCTCCTGCCAGTGTGGCGCCGCGAAAGGAGGCCAAGACGATGCGCAGGCTGATTGCTCCCCCTCCTTAATTATATGAATATAGAATCAGTGGGAGATCTTCAAATTATGCCAGATGTTACAACATACTTTAAGAATATAGATGTTACTTATCCTAGTGGTTAGGGGATGTTGGTTCTGTACTTCACCTGAGTTCAAATCCTAATGTAAGTTTTCTCTTTTGTTATTTTTTCTTGCATATCCTATATCTCAAAGCTGGTTCCTTCACTTACTTGGCAACTTTGACTAATGCACGTTTATCAAGACGTGCCACCTTTTAAAGGATAAAATGACCAAAATGCCTTTATAAAGGTACTTTGTTTCTAGAATGTTCTCTAAGAGCTTTTGTAAGGGCAAAATAGAAATACATATTTCGGAAAACGTGAAGTGCCAAGTATTTGCGAACAAGAAAAGTGGTCAAAATTGTCAAGTAAAGGAAAAAGTATAGATAACCCCTGAACTATCAGGATCGGATACTTCACCCCTTCACCAAAAAAAAAGGTACAGAACACATCCTAAACTATCTAAAACCGTAAAGATAACCCCCTGGGGCAGTTTTCGACCCTGGTTTGATGACGTGACGTTCGGTTTTGCTGACGTGGACTGTTGTTTTTGTTTCACACATGTCCATCGTGGTATCGGGCCCACGCGCTAGCCACACCACGGTGGCAGCCACGCGGGCGTGCGGCCTCCCGCGTGCGCCTCGCTCCCGCAGCTCGCCGCCGACTCCCGGAGCTCACGATGGAGGCCCTCGCGGCGTGCTCCTCGAACGCCGCCCTGGCGCAGGAGTCCGGCACGCCGGTCCTCGCCACCGTTTTCTTCCGGTTGGACCAGTCTCCCAAGGGCGCGCAGGAGTGGTCGCAGGGTTTCTTCGCCTTCGCCATGTCCCCCATGTTCTACACCTGCGCCACGGCCCCCGGGTGGACGCAGCGGCGTGGACGACGGAGGGCCTCGGGGCCGTTGCAGGCAACCGCCGACCCAGGGACGCGAGAGGTGGAGAGCGCGCGGGGTGCCGCCGCGCCCAGCCACCAGCCTGGGGATGCGCGAGGTGGAGGGCGCGCGCGCCGCGGCCGCGGGCAGCCGCTGGCCCGGGATGCGCGAGCTGGAGGGCGTGTGGGGCGCCGCCGCTCCCGCCGCCCCGTCCTCGTCCAGCCCGCCGACACCGGCAAGCCTCCCAAGGCCGTCTCGCTCTCCGTCGCCAGCCATCCCAAGCTGCCGCTCCTGCTCCTGCTTGGGCCTCCGCTGGGGACGAGGAGCGTCGCGGCGGGGGCAGGGACGAGGAGCGCCGCGGCGGAGGTGGGGACACGGTGGGAGCGGGGGTAGGTCGATAGTGGCCCCGCAGAGGAGGCCATGGGCGGCGCAGCGTGGGCATGGCGGAGTGAGAGACGCAAGAGGAGATGCCACGGTATCAGAGGCTGACGTGCAGGCCCAGGCCATGGTGGAAGGCTGACCGTGTTCCACCTCACCCAAACCACTGTCCACGTCAGCGCTAGGCCCTCCAAAACCGTCCCAGGGGGTTATCTATATAGTTTTAAATAGTTTAGGGTGTGTTCTATACATTTTTTTAGAGGGTAAAGTATCTGACCCCTAATGGTTCAGGGGGTTATCTATAATTTTTCCTCAAGTAAACGTGAACGGAGGCTAGTAACATAAGTCATGTATAGGAGAGCGAAGAGATATTTACGTGCACCTGCCACCAAGGGCGGAGTTGTGGGTGCACATGCACCCTCTGAATTTTACAAAATCGGTTATAAAATTCAATTTTTCACCATATAAACACCCTTCACAACACACATTTATGCATCCACGAGGCATTTGCACCCCATTATATTTACTCTAGCTTCGCCGCTGCCTGCCACTTGTCGAAGACACTTGTTCGAGGGGAAGAGTAGCCCGCGAAGACATGTAACAGTTTTTATGGGTGGAAAAGCCGAGTTGCTCAAAAGGAGAAACGAAAAATATCCCAACCTACATCACCTGATAAGTAAAGCACACCACCGCTTTACATTTTGATGATGCCGTTTTCGTCGCACGTGAAGAGTTGCTAACCGAGACCAAGACAGGTCCACCCCCACCAGCAGCACACAGCACTGCCGCGGCGCACCAGGGCATCCGTAAAATGGGAGCAACCAGGCAGGCGGACGGATCCAAAGAGCAGGAGCGGCGACGCGGGCCAACCAACCCCACTGCCCGGCCGGCCCCAGGGAGTGGACGACGACGAATCGCGCGCTGGCCCCCTGGCTAGACGCCTACGGCTACGATCCCCTACCCGGGAAAGTGGACACGACCCGCGGGGCCCCGCGCGCAAGCAGAACGGCTCTATGTCTTGTCACCCGATGTGCCACCCGTGTCCCGTGTCGTGCGGTGCCCGGCCCCACAGGCAAAGCCAGTAGCCAGCGGCAGGCGATGCGCTCCGGGCATGGTGGCTCCCTGCAAAAGGCGTCGTCCCCTCCCCCGTCGGCCCGCGTCCGCTTCTGCCGATGCGGCGATGCCTGCCCTCACCCCCGCGTTTGAAAAGACGAGCAAAGCTGAGCACAGGCGTGGGGAGGAGAGCGGAGAGGGGGTAGAAACAGGGAGACCAGACCAGAGAGAGCACCCGAAGAAAACGTGGGCGCTGTGCCGCGCAGGGGACTGCTACGGCCTACGGGAGTGGAGCGCCCCCCGGGATAGCTGCTGCCGCGGCAGAGCTGACCTTGGCCCACAAGACCGGTAAATAGTGAAAGCCACTGGGACAGCCAACAAAGGAGCAAGGCGCGGGAGTCGCGACGGCACCACGGCCCCGCTCCTCCCCCGTTGCTCTCCACTTTGATGCCCCACGGCCACGGTGACTCCTTTCCTTTTTACGGTTTTACGCCAGCCGCCACACGATAACACGAGGCTCGTCTCGGCTCAGCCAGTTCTCGTGCAGCTGTGCGACGTCCCCCGGCCCCGGCAGATGCGTGCCGGCAAGGGGGGCAAGGCCCAGCGCGTCCATGTCCATCGCACGTCGGTACGTGAATAGTGGTGGTCTCGACGTGGATCCGTTGGCGGGCGCACAAAGCTTTCCCCTCGGCGCTCGAAGAAGAGCGGGCGTACACTGCGGACCGCGCACCTCTTTCCCCGCGAGTAGTGGCGGCATGAAACGGGCCGATCCTACCACGTTCGCCGGTTCCCGCATGACCACGCCACGCCGCTTTGCGTGTGCGCTGAGGCGGACGGCGCACCCGTTGCTGCCGGCGCCGGTTCCCCGTCCTGCACGGAGACGAAACAGACAGGCAGGCAGGCAGTGGCGGGTGCGGTGCGGGGTGTGTTTAGAGCACCAAAAGTGCTCCAAAATACACTATGCAAAAAGAAGATTCCCCATCACATCAAAAATTCCGGCACATGCATGGGATACTAAATGTAGATGAAATAAAAAACTAATTGCACAGTTTAGATGTACGTTACGAGACGAATCTTTTGAGCCTAGTTAGGCCTTGGTAGGACAATATTTACCACAAACAAACGAAAAGTGCTACAGTGTATTTCGATTCGGAACAGTGTTTTTGGACCCAAATTGGGCCCAATTTCACCCCAAAATCGGGGTGCTGAACACGGCCGCGGTTGTGTGCGCGCGCCACGGAGAGGAGACACGGTCATTCCAATTCAAGAAAAGAAAAACACACTCATTACTTAATCACTGCGCATGTACTTATCGGCTATTGATTGCGACTGCCGACTGGGTGGGTCAGATCCGTCCGTCGACTGCTAGCTTGGCATTGAAGGGCACCGGCGAAGACATGGTGACCATTAATACGTGTCCCACCGCCGACCCAGAGGACAGAGAGCCATAAAACGCCCTTCGATTGCATTGCATATGACCTGGCCTGACTCCTGAGCTACGACTACGAGCGCCACTCGCCCCCCGCCTGCAAAATGCTGCGGCTGCTCCCGTGAAAGGCAGGGGTAGGCTTGGCTCGAGCCCATTGTCCGAATCTGATCAAACGGACCGAGACGAATTTCAGGTCAAAACCACGTCCGTAGGCTCCAAATCACGCCGTTAAAAGACCTGATGACTGATGAGGTTTTGAGAGGGAGAGAAACAGTAGGCGAGAGGAGGACGGCAGGCACTGTGCACCCTTTCCCCGAGGCGCTGGCGGGTGGCCTCCTGGTGGGGGAACAGTGGGCACCTAAAGCCGCAGACTGCCGCTGCTGCGGCCGCGCACGGTGGCCAGTGAGCGCGCAACAGCAGCGCCGCGCCGTGCCCCTCCGCATCACGCATCAGCGGAGCAGCAGCCTGAAGAAAAAAAAAAGAAAGGCCCTACCCCAACTTCTTCCCAAAATTCACTATGTAAAAATAAGATTCCCCGTCATATCAAAATGCCGGCACATGCATGGAATACTAAATATAGATGAAATAAAAAAATAATTGCACAGTTTAGATGTACTTTGCGAGACGAATCTTTTGAGCCTAGTTAGGCCATAGTAGGACAATATTTACCACAAACAAACGAAAAGTGCTATAGTGGTTCTACTGTGCTTTTCAGTTCGAAACAGTGTTTTTTTCAACCATGGGCCCTGTTTAGTACCCCAACTTTCTCCCAAAATTCACTATGCAAAAAGAAAATTCTCCGTCACATCAAAATGCCGGCACATGCATGGAATACTAAATGTAGATGAAATAAAAAAATAATTGCACAGTTTAGATGTACTTTGCGAGACGAATCTTTTGAGCCTAATTAGACCATAGTACGACAATATTTACCACAAACAAACGAAAAGTGCTACAGTGATTCTACAATGCTTTTCAGTTCAGTGTTTTTTTCAACCATCTAAACACACCCCATCTAAACACACCCAAAAAAGAAAAACACCCGGCGCCCAAGGGCAAAAGGGAGCAGCCCGTCCAATCCGTCCCACCATTGCCTCTCAGCCAGCCTCACCTCATCCCTACCTCACAATACATCCTCTCGGCTTCACATCACCAGGAGCAGCAGCTCACGAAACAGGAGCGTCATAAAGACATGGGCGTCGCAGTCTAGTAGCTCAGAGTGACGCAGCGGCAGCGGAAGCAACAGCGACCGGCATCGATCGCGGCAGCCGAGGCGGGGGGAGGGGAGGGGAAGGAGAAGGGGAGGGAGCGGTCGCCGCAGGAGAGAAGAGCGGCATGGGGTCTCCTGACTGACCGCCTGACTGAGTGACTGACTGAGAAGGAGATGGCTGGAGCGCGACGGCCCCGGAGGCATTAATGGGGTGCTCATCCTCCTCGTCCTTCCCCGCCTCTCCTCGTCCCCGCCGGGTCGCGGTCGGCTCCGCCTTTTAACCCCGGCTTGCCCTGGAGGTGGGGCGACCGGCGAGCCGCGGGGGTGCCGTGCCGGAACCCTAGTGGTGTCGTGGTGGGCGCGCGCCATGGGCATCGATCTCAACATGGTGGGCGTGGGCGGCGAGGACCAGGAGCGCCGTACGCCGCCGCCGGTTTGCCGGGAGCTGTGGCACGCGTGCGCGGGGCCGGTGGTCGCGCTGCCCCGGCGGGGTAGCCTGGTCGTGTACCTGCCGCAGGGCCACCTAGCTGCGGCCGGCGGCGGGGACGTGGCCGCGGACCTGCCGCCGCACGTGCTGTGCCGCGTCGCGGATGTCGAGCTATGCGTGAGTGAATAGTAGCGTGCTATATCTGTGAGGTGTTTTGAGGGGGGAGGGGCCGCGTCTCCATTGTTTTGACGGCGAGGCTCGCTTGACTGTGTGCAGGCGGATGCGGCGACGGACGAGGTGTACGCGCGCCTGGCACTGGTGGCGGAGGGCGAGGTAAAAATCTGCTCAAATCACGCGATTGGATTCGTATGCTCACGGAGATCGGGGGCATTAATCGTACCCAAGATTGGATAAGATTTTTTGGGCTGGTAACTGTGTCAGCCATGTTTCCTTTTCAGTTATCGATGTGGTGTAAGCATCCGGTTTTGGATTTCTTTTGGCTTTGGCTGCTCAGGTTGATTCGGAAATGTGGAAGACGCGGTTGATGGACTGGACATTTTTGCTTCTTTCTAACTTTGTTGAACTGCTTTATTGGTATTCTGTTCGTTGGAATAAGGCATGATATTGTGCAATGTGGTTTCATTTAGCATGCCTAGTATTCTACTACTGGCATTATTTCAGTAAAAATCATTAGAATGTAGGCCAGCTGTGGTGATCAAGGACAGAATATAGGATTTTATTTCCTGAGAAATTGAACTGTCCATCTGAAACACATACCGTTTCTCTTGTCATGTGTAATTCATGAACTGCGCGTTTTGTTGATTCAGGCACTCGGGAGGAATCTGCGGGGTGGTGGAGTTGAAGGGGACGATGACCTGGAGGATTTTGATGCTGAGAGGAAGTCCCGGATGCTGCACATGTTCTGCAAAACACTCACAGCCTCTGACACAAGCACGCATGGAGGGTTCTCTGTTCCTCGCCGTGCTGCTGAGGATTGTTTCCCGCCTCTGGTGATATGGCTGGATCTTTCATTGTGGCTCTTGAAATTGCCCTTGTCTTGTGCTGCAGTGCTAATGGCTTTTTGGTTGCTGTGTTCCTTCATAGGATTATAATCAGCTAAGGCCTTCTCAAGAACTGGTTGCTAAGGATTTGCATGGAGCCAAGTGGAAGTTTCGCCATATTTACAGGGGTGAGATCAGCTTTACTAGATGACAAGTGAACAATGCCCTTTTTATAGTATATTGTACTCCTATATTAAGTTGCAAGTGAATGTTTCATATGGAACTTTTAGTGGAACTTATGTAGTATGTTGCTAAAAACTCTGTTGACATGCACATGCTTTTAAAACACGTGTACGTAGACTAAATCTTGGGTGAATTTTTTAATCATCAATGTGACATGCGTAGCAGATGTAGATACAATGCTTTGGTATTTTCTCTGTTTTGCATTTGCCAAATCTTCTCGATATGCATTTTCTGGTCCCTCTGTGCCAAATTATGTCATTTTAGTTTTGTCCTAACTCACATTTCTCTAACTTTGACACCATATTTATAGAAAAACACACCAACAGGCAACATCTACAACTTCAAAGTTGTTTCACTAACTTTGACCTACATTTTGCAATGGATTGAGGGATTTTTACTTTTCAGTGTTTTGCTACTCTTATTATGCATGTATGATTTTTTGATATATATATCTTGGAATATTGTATGCGCTGCAAAGATTACTTGCAATCTATTGTTTATTACAAGAATTAGTGTCTTTGAAATGATGATTCGGTTGCTCTATGATCTTGGTATCGTTTGAGTTGCTTTTGTCTTGTATTGTGAATTGTTATTATGATAGAAGTGCTGTCACTTTCTTCATGTTCAAACAAGTAATAAATTGCTTTGCATTCCAGGTCAGCCCCGTAGGCATCTCTTGACTACTGGATGGAGTTCATTCGTCAATAAAAAGAGATTGGTTTCAGGGGACGCTGTCTTATTTCTCCGGTAAGCTCATGAACAATGTGGTTGCTGTAGGTGCATTGTGTATCTTTTTTCAGCAAAGTGTCTTTTTAATATTTGTAGAGGTGATGACGGTGAACTAAGACTGGGCGTGAGGAGAGCCATTCAGCTTAAAAATGAGGCCCTTTTTGAAGATTTCAGTAGCGACAGTACAAAGCGGCATACATTGTCTGCTGTAGCTGGTTCCTTGAAACATAGAAGTGTTTTTCACATTTCTTACAATCCAAGGTGAAAATACATTTTTCATTTTGGTATTGCCATTTTTTCTTTAAATGAAACATGTGATCATGACTTGGTACAATATGGCACTTGATAACACGACATACTGCATGTAAAAAAAATTCAATAGTAAAATTAAGCAGTGATTGTGCAGTTGTGCTTAAAACGTAAATTTTTATATGCTCAACAACATAGTTACTCTCTATATCATACGTTCCAAGCCTAAATCCCTTTACTAACAAATCTTGATGTATATTGTTAGTATCAAAGCAAGACAGGCCACATAAAGGGTAATTTTCTGCCAAAGTTGCTCCACAATGTAGGAAATTTGTATTTCTTCTACTATATAGCAAAAAAATCGGTCAAAATGCCTGTAAAATGACTTAATATGATCAATACCATGCCAAGTAAAACTGCGCTGGTTGATAATAAAATTATAAAAATATAATCTGACTTATTCCATTTTTGAATTCTTCCTCTGCAGAGCTACTACTTCAGAATATATTATTCCATACCGCCAGTTCATGAAGAGCCTGAGCCATCCAGTCTGTATTGGAGCGAGGATCAACTTCCAGTGCCAGAACGAAGATGCTAGTGAAAGGTCTGTTTGTTTTCAGTTCAACCTAATTTTTTACTGCGCATCACTTTCCTGTTTCTTATGTTCTATGTTTTTAGGCGATCTGGAATGGTTTTTCGCATTAGTGAAGTTGATCCCATGAAATGGCCTGGCTCAAAGTGGAGAAGCCTGCTGGTATGGATCTCAACTAATTTATTAAGCTTTAGACTTGGAATGCCATTATCGCCATCTTTCTAAGCTTTTGTGGATGTATATTATTTTGGAGATTGATTCAATTCCTGTGATTTTTTTTAGTTTACTCTGTGTTAAGGGTAGTTAAGGGAGGAGATATTATCTCCATCTTGGCTTTACCAAGCCTAGCAGGGACTAGGCATATGACCCCTACCACAAGAGAAATGCAATAGCACCTGATGCTGCCGGTCACCACGCGCCCCTGATGCCGCCGGCATCCGCACAGGCCCATGCCACGCGCTCGCCCACCCATCCATGCTACACATGCCTGCTGCCTGCTGCCTGCTGCCCCAGCCTGTGCTGGGAACTCGCCTGCCTGTCCTCACCACGCGCGCTGCTACCGCCAGTCTACGATGTGCGCATCTGTTGCCGCTGGCTGCCATGCCCACCTGCGCCGTGAGCTTGCCCGGTTGTTAGTGCGCCGTGCACCTGCTGTGGTGCTACCACCATGCCTGCATGCAGTGTGTGCTCCCACCTGTCTGCAGAACGCGTATGCTGCCAATGGCTGCCGCTAGGGCTAATTTTTGGGATTGAAGAAGTATTTCACTTGCTTTATTTGGAAATAGGAAATATTATATGCCATATAAACAGATGATAATTCAATTCATAACCGCCTATTGATAATGAACTGCATTATTAATGTCTGATTGATAAAGTGTTGCTTTTTCATACAGGTAAGATGGGAGGATGGTGCTGAATGCAATGGCCAAGATAGAGTTTCTCCATGGGAGATCGAGATAACTGGGGGTTCAGTCTCTATTGCCCATTCTCTGTCTGCATCCAGTTCTAAAAGAACCAAGTTGTGTCCTCAGGGAAATTCGGACGTTCCTTCAATGTGTAAGCTCTCATTGCACAACACTAGTGCCTGTACATATGTATGCTGTCCTTTATCTGTATGTTAATTGACTGGCACATTAGATGTTGCAGGGAATGGTTGTACTGACTCCGTGGAAACTGGAAAGTTACCCAGGGTCTTGCAAGGTCAAGAATTGATGGGTTTTAGGACTCATCATGTTACGTGTGCTCCTCAAATTGCTGAGGTTGCAAAATTTCAACCATCTGATGCTAGTAGGTTCCTTGCTAATGCACGAGGCTGCGTATTGAGGGGTCCAACAAGCAGACTCGCAGTCAGTAACTCTGGTTTTACCTACCAATCTGTAGGCTTCAATGAATCTATTGGATTCTCAGAGGTCTTGCAAGGTCAAGAAATTTCTCGGGCAGTTCCTATGTTCCAAGGAATGATGTCTGAGGCATGTTCACTGAAAGGCAGATACGGGCTGCATAGTTATATGTGTACCCCAGCTGTTAATGGATCATCAACCACAACTCAAGAATGTTCTCTCACACTATCGACTCCGCCAGCAGCACAAGTGCCCTCTTCCTACCCTGATAATATATTTAACCAAACCATGGTTCCACAGCTTGGCCTGCCAAGCAAGATTGATTTTGAAGGTGCCAATGGCCGTCAGTCTGGCCCATTTGATACACCGAGGGAAATTTGGACCAGCCCACAGCATGAAACACCTGGTAAGATAAGCTTGGATCAGTTTGAGGCTAGAAGAGCTTCGGCACCTGGAGATGCTGCTAAGCTTGGGTCTGGTGGAAGGGAGGTTCGTAAAACTAGCTGCAGGCTTTTTGGCTTCTCCTTGACTGAGAAGATCTTGCCAGCAGATGATGATGGCATCAAGGAAGTGAGCTATGATGCTGATTGCCAGAATCCCCGGATGCTGGACTTGTTTGGGTACAACCGCCCCACCCCTAGTGCTGCTCTTCCAGCTCTGTGTGCTGCCCCCTTTGGAATGTGATGCTATAGCATTAACATTTCCTAGTATTTCCAATTACTCTGCTTTGATGTTTTACATTCCCAGTACCCCGGTGTATGTCATAAGCTGCCTGGTGATCTCATTCCCTCTATTGATCTGCTCAAGCTAATCAGTAAATTGCACAAGTAACGAACGATATTTGGTGAACCACTCTGCTCCCTGACCTAGTCAGTCAAGGTATTATTGTTCTAGTCTCAGGCACACTCCATTGTAACTTTTGTGCCTGATCCTTTTGTGCGATGAAGCTAAAGATGTGTCCTAAAATCATGTCAGTCGCAGATTTAGATTTATGGGAATGTCTGTCAGGTTTAATGTACCAGCTGTGTAAACTCAGCAATTTGAGGAGCACACGTAACATGATGAGTCCTAAAATCATGTCAGTCGCAGATTTAGATTTATGGGAATGTCTGTCAGGTTTAATGTACCAGCTGTGTAAACTCAGCTCCTGTATGACTTTTGTAGCTGTCACGAGCCCTGGTTGCAGTCGCGCTAGGTTGTGTGATTGTGTAAGACCAATGATATGTTTTAAGCTATCTTGATTATGGACCTTTGATCTGGTGCATTGCGTGTTAATGCTCTGAGTTTCATCGCATGCTAATCATGTTTTCTGGTGGCCTAGTAGGCGACATGCTTCCACTGGTCTAGTCATTGTAATTTTTTTATTGGCCAATTAACTTTGATAGTATATATACAGGGTGTTTGATCGATTGATAATGCAAGTCATTTAAACTTTTATTGGAAATTCAACTTTGACAGATTGACAGCGTAGGGTTGGTGTTAGCATATACTGTATTTGGGTATGTTTGGATGGTCACCCTCTCCCTAGCCTTACCGCCCTGCTCCGGAGCGGACATGTTGCACGATCGTCGTGTTTGTTTCCACTGCCTGTCGCCCGCTTGGCTGGACCTACGATGACGCGAGATCCTGGCAACCAACGGCCACAAGCAATGCAACTATACAAGTCCACCATTGACTGGACCTACGTTGACGGCGAGATTCATGTTTTTAGGCTTGCTACACTGTAGTAAGTAATAAGAGTGAAGAAGAACAGAGCGAAAGCCTGGTTGTGCTTGAGGAAATCAAGGGTACACCTCGATCACTGACCGGATCCCGAGAACGGCAACGATCTTGTAGCCGCTGAATCCCGCGTCCTCGAAGATCTTGCGCCACTCGCTCTCGTCTCGCTCGGGGCTCCCGACCACCCCCATCATCATCACGTCCCACAGCAGCTGCGTCTCGGTGGCCTTCTCGTCTCTGGGGCTCGATCCCACAACCAGGTCCATCACGATCACCTTGCCGCCGGCCTCCCTCGGCGGGATCGCCTCCCGGCACCGCCGCAGTAAATGCACGCACTTCTCGTCCTCCCATCCATGAAGGATCCACTGCACGAGCAGTCGATCAGCACACAGCAAAGGCAAGGCAACTAACATCATTCTCCAGCTTCACAAATCACAAGGCAAAAAGGAGAGCGATGAGCTGATGACGAAACGTAGTGCGCGCCGCCGGACCTTGAGGAGGACGGCGTCGGCCTTGGGGATGTGCTCGAACATGTCCGCGGCGACGAACTCCACGCCGCCAAGTTCGCCTGACGGGACGGCGGCAACGACGTGAGGCAGCTCCAGGACGCTGCACTTGACGTGCGGGAACGCGGCGGCGATGGCCCTGGCGGCGCAGCCGGACCCACCGCCGACGTCAACCAGCGAGGCGAGGCCGCGGAACACGTCGCTGTGGTCACGCACGACCACGTCCATCACGAACCGGCCGTCGCACGCCATGCCGTCGTGGAACGCCGAGCCGAACTCCCGGTCGCCCTTCGCCACCGCCCAGAGGTCGTGCCCGTGCGCGGCCTCGAACGGGACACGCGCCGCGGCGGTAGCAGCGTCCGCTGTGCGGAACCAGGACGCCAGGGACATGGACGGCGACACGACGACGGGGTGCAGCATGGCGAGCGCGAACGGCGAGAGGCCGCGCCCACGCGGGCCGGGCGCGGAGACGCGACAGCGGGGTGAGCCCGTAGCTGGCGCCCGCGTCATCGAAGGCGAAGAATCCAGCGTGCGCGAGCAGCCGCATGAGGCGACGCAGGTATGGCGCCCTGGACGGTGGCAGGGAGAGCGCCGAGACAAGCTCCGGGACCGTTGCGACGCCGCCGAGGCAGTTCACGGCATCTGGGATGGCCAGCTCCACGGCGCATCGGAGGGACATGGATCTGGTGTATGCGAAGACGTGGTTCCATAGCTCTGCCTGTGCCTGCATGAGCTCGTCGCCGGTCGTAAGGCCCCCGTCGCGGCTGGCGTCCATGGCTTGCTCGCTTGCCTGGCGAGTTGGTGTGGTTGCTGGCTGGGTTTGAGGCCAACCAGAAATGGCGCTCGTGTTTGTCATAGGTTCCTGGATTTTCTTTGTCCCTGCCCGCAGACGTTCCATGGAAGAGTGGTGTTGTCGTTTTCGCCTTGCAAATGATGTAGGGTGCTACAAAATACTAGTACTACTGCGTAATCAGCGGTGAATGAAATCACTTCTCAGTTTAATTTATTGCTAGTGGCAGGTTGCTATATGCAAATTGTAATATGGTACTCCTACTAGAGTTGTAGAGGCATTACTTGGGGTGTATCTACCCCATTCGTTTGAAATTATAAATTGTTTAACCTTTTGTCCTAAATCAGACTTATCATTGATCAAATATTTATATACACGATATCAAATAAATACAGAACCGGTACATTACATAGTATATTTAATGAAAATAATATCATTGATATTTGTGCATTTATAAACTTAATCAAAATATACACATTTGATTTAGTACAAAACTGAAATGGCTTATATGTACTCCCTCCGTTCCAATTTATAGTTTGTTTGACTTTTTTGGTATCCGGTCAAACCAGCTCGTTTTATTCAAAATATTTGCGAAAATATAGAAATATTTAATTCATAGTTAAATTATATTATATGCTAAAATAAGCCACAATAAAAATAAATGATAATTGTGAAATTTTTTTGAATAAAATGAACCTGTTTGACCGGATGCCAAAAAAGTCAAACGAACTATAAATTGAAACAGATGGAGTAGTAGTTTTGAACAAAGAGAGTACCCATCAATCTTTTTCTAGTATTACATAGTAGACGCAGAAACTAATAAACATGTATATACACTCATCTCTATCGGGGTACGTGCAAACATCCTACTCCTGTGAATACCTTAGAAACTGAGCGGCAAATATCGAGATTGACAAAGTCACCGCCGTTGAAGGGAATATCACTTGTCATTAAAAAAGAGCATGCAAAATCTCCATTGTCGAGTGAAACATCGCCTACCATTAAAAAAACACGTTGTTAACCCCTAAAATAAATATAGGAAAATGTGAGCAGCACACCTAGCAAGTTGAAGACTACTTGACTTGGATGATGAGGTTCCACCATAAGCAATGTAACTAGCTGAGCTAAACTCAATTCGCAAGTACCTATCAACCTTGACTCCTCTTTAGAAACCATAATATTCTCTCTGTTTTAATTTATAGTTCATTTAATTTTTTAAAAATAAAATTTAAATACCCCTCTTATTTAAAAAATATAAAATTATAAAAAAATTTAAGATATAGGATACGTTAAACTAAATCATAATAAAAATAAAGAGTAGTTACATATTTTTTGAATGAGATAAGTTGTTAAAGTTAATGTAAAAAATGTCAAACGACATAATTTGAAACAGACGGAAAAGATTGACAACTCTTAGCCCTTTGTTCAACCTGGAACTGCGTTCTTATAGAAAAAAGTAGCATCGTATCGTGTTAGCCTAGAACATTTTGCCTAGATCATCAAGGGGCAGAAAAGGAATCATGGAATAAATAAAAGCGCCGAAGCGATCTACTTGCCCAATAAGCCTGATCTCGAGGGGCATCAATTCTGAATTCCCACTCTTTCTGCGCCTGTCCCCCTCCCCTTCCTCTCCAAGAAAAAGGAGACGCGGCGAGCAACAACCTCCGCCGCCGCGCACCTACGCCCACTGCCCGCGCCCTCATATGAGAGAAGAACCCCGCGCCTCCCCATCGGCGAGCACAGTTGGAGGAGTCTAGAGGAGGGCGATGGTGCTGCCGCTGGTGAAGCTCGGCTCGCTCGCGTTCCGGACGCTGAGCAAGCCCATCGCGGCCCGCCTCAAGCACAACGCCGGCATCCACCCCAAGTTCCGCGGGTTCATCATCGGCATCGCGCAGGTGATGGACGCTTCATCCGTGTGTCTCTCGCTCTTCTTCGTTTCTGATTTTGGTTTCGTGCTTCAATCTGTGCATTGATGCATGGGTTGGTTTCGATTTTCTATGGAGAAATGTATTCGTGAAGTTCGTTTTGCTGTATGTTGCAAGTTTGGCTGCTTGAATGCTTAACCTCTTTTCGCAAGCACGGCTTGGAAGTTGGATGATGCAGCGGACCTTCGGGGTACCTTTTGATTACTTTTAGCGTGCCGTATTTATCCGTGGAATGATTTATTGATTTGGCTTATCGTGTTTGATGGAGCACCTGCGGATTGGATTGGTACAATGTGAAATGCCGTGAGGGATTCAGAAATTTTTATGCCCATGTGGGATTGCATTGATCCAAATCGTTTGTGATAGAGTGAATTGTATTAACCAATTGTTTGGTGTGGTCATAGGTTTCTGAAGTCCGTGCTGTTTTTTTTCTAAATCTTCATACCTATAATAATATCTGAGTGGTGATGGCATATCAGAATGATGCCTTGGGGATCAGTTTACAATTGAATCTTAGGTTTAGTTTATTATGCTAAATCAGTATTATGTATCAGTGTATCACGTATTATGCTAAATTAGTATTGCGAATCAGTGTATCACGTAGTGCTGCGCCCAGTCTATTCTGCCATACTTTGGGAGAAATAGCAAGAATAGGATCCTCATCGGAATACAATAAAAAAGGCCCATGAAGTCCTCGTAAAATACTCACTTCTGCAATGTTGATAATGTGGGCGGATTTTCTTATGAAGGAAATAGCATCTTTCAATATAGGAATGCTGTTTGCCGCTTGAAAAATTTCACCAGGAGTTTTGCATTGTACAAGTACAAGACTGAAAATCAGCAGGTTAATAGCATGGCTCTGTTAGTACTATTGTTCTCATGGCCATTTTCTTCACATCTTAGTATCGTACTGTCACGCTCTCATTCTAAATTGAATAGGTGCTGGTTCTGTACTAGGAAACATGGTATCACAATAATCTGCACCATACATAATGGGACTGCTGCAACTGACATTTTATGGCATACATTTCAGGCAAACCATCGTCTAGCAACAAATATGCAGAGGCGGCTTTATGGACGTGCGACTGACATTCACATTCGGCCCCTGAATGAGGAGAAAGCTATTCAAGCTGCTGCAGATCTTCTTGGCGAACTATTTGTTTTCTCGGCAAGTATATTCTTGCCTTGCATTGTTAATTTGTTATGAATAGCAAATGATCTTTTTCTCTTTTCGTGTGACTAGAAAAGGATTAACACCTTTTCTTCTCATGCATGATGGATCCAATCTAGAATATAACTTCTTACTTTTGCACTGACTCCCCAGGCCATAGAAATATTTACCATGTCAAATGACTATAACTGACGGGAACTCACAAAATCTGTCAGGTCGCTGGCTCTGCAATTATCTATGAGGTGCAAAGAAGTGCTAGGTCGGAAGCTAGAAAAGAGGAGGTCCGTAGGCTGGAAATCGAGGTAAGATGACTACCTCCAACTATTCTCTAGAAGTCCTTAGTTCAATTTTAAAATGAAAACAAGCCAACAAGGCATTGCCAGGATACAAATTTCTGAATGCTAATGCAATAATCACCTGTAGTTCCTCTGATTTTGGTGTCAATTAGATAAGTTGCTACATATTCCCCAGTTTGTATGATACTCCGTATTAACTATCCGTGTCCAAATGACAGGCGATGAAGAAAAGGGAGGAGCAACTAGCCATCGAAGTACAGCTCATGAGACAGAAGATTAGTGAGATGGAGCGGCAGTACTCGAAGTGGTGTCTTTTGGGCTTTCGCGGCTTCGGCACCGCCCAGGCTGCAGCAAAGCCTGCTGGTACTCAGCAGCCAACAGCTGCGTAATCGCTCTACTGCTGCGAGGAATGAGATCCTCTCAACTGTACATAGCTCGCCGTCTGAGCGGCTGGCCGCCTCTGTTTCCCTTGCATTACTCGGTTTCATTGATTCGACGATTCGTCGACTGGAGTTGCCGGCGAAAGGCTGAAGAATGTTACGCTGCGGGTATTGGTCTATTGCATAGTCCTCGAGAAGAATTTGAACGGAATCGAAGTTGTTATTAGTTGACCAGATTGGTGACGTGACATTCATCAGTTTAAAGTTTTGAGACGGCAAAGAAAAAAAACTTAGAGCTGAGGTGATGCACTGTACCTGCATCTCGTATTATCGTGATGTTTCCGTCTTTTATTGAGTAGCGGCTTGTTCGAATCTGGTCCGGCATATGCTTTGCTTTATGACTTTACTTTCCGTTGACTGATGGCTTGCAAAGGCAATCGGGTTAAATTTCTTCCCTCAGGCTTTGGGTACTCTAGGATTAAGATGTTTTTAGAATGGTTTGGTTGATTGGAGTGTGCTCAAATCTCTAAGGCTTTGTTCAATTGCAAGAGTATTGGAGGGGATTCAAGAAGATTAAACCTCTGCATGGTCAAATTTGAATAAAGGAGGGGATTTAATCCCTTTGCAACCGAGCAAACCCTAATAAATAAAAATACCTCTCAGTCCTTCCCAACCCACTTTAATCCTCCTCAATCTAAGATTACCCATACTAGCGTAAGGGGATTGTAATGTTTGTAGCATCATGGCGCTTTGATATGGCAGAACAGCAGGGGCATACTGAAAATGCACCACGAAGCATCAAGAATTTCGATGCAAGTATACATGCACTGTGACATAAGAAATTCATCCGCAAAATCCGCATCTGCTATGATTATTTACCGCATTCCTGCTGAAACGGAATGATAAACTGGAATAAAACAAACCCTGAAGGCAGCATGGGGATTCAGATTTAAGGAAAAAAGTCACTATCACGATTTACAAAAGCACAGCCCTTCAGTTCCCGACGGACAAAATCTCACTAACATCAATCGAATTCTAAAACCACCTTGCCAGGAACTAACTTTTTCTCCTTGGCCGTATGAGCTTCTCGTACATGGCTGATGGGAAAAGTCTTCTCCACAGGTATCTGTAATTTCCCAGCTCCAGATAGCCGTTGGACCTCATGAAGCCCTTCGGTGTCAGCTCTCATGTATGTCCACCAATATTCTGTAATTGAGTAGTTGGATAGAGATATCAGAACATCTTACAATTCTATATGTAGCAGTAGCTGGTAACCTACATAGCCAAAATTGCTTATGTAGCGATGTGTTTAGTTTGAGAAATCAAACCATTCTAAATGAGGTGATATATCATGGTATAATTATATGAATTTTGGTGGGGTCAACTCCTCATCCTAGTACTAGTGGGGAATGGTGGTGAAGGACCAACTCATTCCATTCCACAAACCAAACAAATAATTGAGGAGTGAGAAAATGATGGATTAGTCCACTCCTCAAACCAAACACCCCCTAATGTATTGCATTCATAATGAACAGAGTGAATTTTCATGGGACCTAAACGACAAACATTGTGCCTCCTATAGAGCAATACAGCAATACAGAAGCAGAGCTTTATATGTCTTGGCTATTTTTCTTTAAAAGGTATGTTTGAATTATCCAGATCCAGCTGGGCGAAGCAACTACAAGTCTACACTGGCCAGCATAGATATTATCCAATGTGCAGTTGCTAGGTTCAAAACTAAACGAAAATGACAGTTAACTGCTACTCTCTCCATTCCGAATTATAAGAGGTTTTGGCCCTCCCTCAATCTGTCCATGTTCGGATGGATGTTGATGAATTTAAGCATCAATTTGGAACGGAGGGAGCATCAACTTTATATATGTAAGCCAATCCAGTAAAGAATTTGATGCATTGATTACAAGTTACGACAAATATGATATGGAAGGTTTTTTTTTCAAATACTAGCCAACAGTTACTAGTATTCTTTCTTCGAAGTACTTATTAGTACTTGTGAAAGAACACTGCTAAACTTTGGATAGGTCTACTTAACATACACTGGACAATATGGCTGGTTAGACAGTTCACGGTAGTCTTATAAGCTTCTAGCTGAAAACAGCTTTGTTCTTGGTCATTTGGTGATTAACAGCAATGTACCCGTCTGTGATCCTATACAGTTTAGGACCGGGAACCAGGATTGATAACACACAACAAACTAAATCCATGTGTAAAAACATATACGGGAACATAAGCTTTTTACCTATTCCATGAGAATAACGATACTGCATTTGTTTCTTTAGCAAAGCAGCAGTAGCAGCAGGAAGCCCTACAGCCAATCCATACCTATCTGCTAGCGCAGCTGCTTCTCCCTATCACATTGCAGGGCACTGTGATAAGAAAAGATAGGACAAAGACAACAGAGCACCCAAAAAAAGAAAGAAAAACGAAATCCAGATTGCCCACCTGAAGAGTCATATAGTGTCCACCTCTCCTAAGAACATTAATGCCAATTCTTTCGGTCTCAGGTACTCCTATGGTGTCTAAAACAGCATCAAACTTTCCTTTAAGTGCTGCTTCAGTATCCTGTAAGGCAGGCCATAAAAGATGAATAAGATAGTACTCAAGGTAAGGTAATTTATTTAAAACAAAAATGAAACGCATATAAGGACAATGATTAGCCATTTATCCAGTGGTAGAAAAGACTTGTGTTTGCGTTAACTGGCACAAAGGTCCAGAAGAAAAGGCTAACATTTCGGTGTCTTTTTTTTCCAGGACGAGGATCGACCCTGTTTCCATTACAGCAACGGAAATACATGAGCACGGTAAGAAACAGACAGGGATTTCAGTGTCTTCTATTCAAGTTTATAAATTAGGCCCCACATAGTTATGCAACGCAAGCCAGGACACCCCAACAAGTCTATAAATACTGGATTTTCATCTTAATACATGTAGAAAAAAATTATATTAGACCTAAGCCAAAAAACAGATTAAAGCATTTACAGAGTCCCACAGATCTGTATAGTATTACAGGTTTGTTACACAAATGGAAGCATCAACAAAGAAGTAGGCTGTCTCCAGCAGAGCATCTATCACCGTAGCCTATTTCAAACTCCACTCTGTCTACAGTGTAGCTACAGTGCTGGAGACTGCCTTATGATGCAAAGCATCAAGCACTTGCCCAGCTTCATAGAGTAAGGTGGCAAAATAACTGGCCAATTCCTTCTTCTCCATAAAGAAGGTCATGAAGATCACAAGCAATGTATTGAATATTGAGCATTACACAACTATTATAAGATCAGAATACAACTTTTTATACTGCTATAATATAAACAAAGAATGCCGCTCACATGTGCAGCAAGATTTCACAAGATAACTGGACAAGCAAGGGCATACTAGATGGCTTGTGTATGTTGTTGCATCACAAATTCAAGATAGTGGAAGGGCAAGAGAACAGCATTATCACTTTAAAAGATTGTATAAGGAAAAGAGCATCAAAGGGTATTTACTATTTACCTCAGTGGTGTAATCAATAACTTGTTCAGCACCAGCTCCTGCAACTCGCTCAATGCTTTGGGATCCACAGGTAGCAGAAACTCCACACCCAGCAGCTACAGCAAGCTGAACAGCAGCTAGCCCAACCGCCCCTCCTCCACCAATCACAAGTACTCTCTGTCTGTAATGACAATAATTGACATTAAACTCAAGAAAATAAACATAAAAAACTACAATATGGTCCCAAAGTCCTAATCAATCAGTAGCATTTGAAGATGATGACAAGCAAGCTGCAAGCATGCATTTGTGCAGTTCAATTGGCTAACAGCAACAGATTGCTTTTCAGATTAACCACAGGAGTCAGTTGGGCATATAGTAGAAGACAAAGAAAGAGAAGTGTGGCACAGTACACTATAAAAATTCGACAACATCCCTAAGATAAATCCAAAATTATGGAAATTTGAACAGGAGAAAGTTAACTTTTGCCACTGCCCAGTCCTATGTTTCTTATCTGTTCACTGCACAAGTACACTATAAGTACTAATATCAGTGTGAAAAAAAATGAGAAGACCGTGAAATTAATAGTCACAGACCAAATTTAAAACGTAAAAATGTATTAAGAGTAGTTGATTGTATATAACATCAACTAAGGCAGCAGAAGAAACAGACTATCTGCCTATCAAATGATGTATGTAACCAGACATACCCTTCAGAAATTCGAGCCGTACCATGTAAAGCACGCCATGCAGTCAATGCAGCAAATGGGATTGCACTAGCTTCCTGCAATATAACAAGATCAATTCAGTTCTATAGAATTGTAGTCAGGTGCCTATCAGGCTATCACATATTCACATCCAAGTAAGATTAACTACTAAAAAGAAGTGAATCTCAAGTAGTCAAGTCATGACAAAAACAGATATGCTACTTTCCACTGATAAACAATGAAAAAGATAACATTTGGGTACATCCATTACTCAGATCATATAAGGCATGTGTCACCATTAGCCCTAGCAGAAAATCTGAAGTCCATCCTTGGAATAAATCGAAACGTATTGCTCACAGGAGAAAACAGGGTCTCTCAAGTTCAGATTAGACAAGAGTATCATACTTGGCCTATGGAATCATCCATAATAACAGACAGAGATTGATCCTAACATTACATCTCTTAAAATATTACTAACATGGAACAGGGAAATCGATTCAATGACACCTACCGCGTGACTGAGTGTAGATGGTTTGAGGGTAAGCTCATCCAGCGACAGGATTGCATAATCAGCATATGTCCCTCTGAGAGCTGTGGGGTGCAACGCACCGAACACTTCTTGCCCAATGGAAAATGACTCTGCAGAAGTCCCTGTGGCAGCAACTTCACCGCTGATGTCCCGACCGATGATCAGAGGTAGGAGTGGCTCGAATATGGAACGTCCATATCCAGATCGCATCTAAACAAAAACAATAATTTAAGCATGGAGATCACAATGAACGACAGACTGCAATAATCCTACAGTGGTTTCATAACAACATTAACAGAAGAATACAAAGAAAATTTTACTAAATCATTTATCTATTTTTTTTATTAACACAATATATCATCATATGTTTCCCGATAAGCAGAGAATCGAACATTACTCATTTGTGGATCATAGCTTATGAAATACGTACGTGCTACAATTTGATATAACTGCATAACAGTGCTCAATATTTAAAGGGTATATACAATCACAGTACATAGTATAGAACCATTGATCCAATACGAATCGCCAAAACGCGACGATTTGATCCAATGGATGGGCGTGGGTCCAAAACGGGGTGCTCACTCGCAGGTCCAGGGGGTTGATGGAGACGGCGCGCGCGCGCACGAGCACCTCCCGCGGCTTCAGATCGGGCACGGGCACGCCGTGCCTGACCTCCAGCACCTCGGGCCCACCGAAACGCGGCACCACCACGGCGCGGCAGCTCTTCTCCGCCGCCGCCGCAGTGGACGCGGGCCGCGCCCCGGCGATCTTCCGGCGCGCCCTCACCGCCCTCCACCACATAGCGCGGCAGCCTCGTCCCCCACCGAACCCCTGCGGCTGCGCTCGCGACTTGCGAGGCGGGGCTGAGGCGGCAATGGCTGGCTCGGCGACCGGAGTGGGAGACCGGAGGAGGCGGCAGAGTGTGAGAAGGGGTTAAGTATATCGGTTTCTGGGAGAATGACATGTGGGGACAGGAGGAGGGGTCTCAATGTGTCCTCGCTCGAGCAGACGTGGTGCGACCGTGCGAGGAGTCCCTGCCCCAGCGGCGAGCGGGCGAGACGGGAGCGATGTGTCCCGCCCCTCAGCCAGGAGCTTTGCCTTTGCGCTTGCGGGGTCGACTGTCGAAGGTCCTCGTCCGTCCAGTGAACTTTCTGCGGTCCAGACTAACTGGAATCTCCGGGTGATCGAGCTGACGACATTTAGTTAGCCATTTGTGATTTGTTATAAGATTTCATTATAAGTGGAGTAGTATATATGTGGCAGAAAACTGAAGCGTTTCGATCAGACACCCTGTCACGTCAGCCTTGTGAAATCAAAGAGCATATGCATCAGCATTTCACTTCGGTAGGAATTCATCGTGCTCCTAGATCTTGTAATGGCCTAATGGGTGTGCGTATGAATTAGCTAAGTTTGGGCTTGATAGGGACCCGAATCACTCATCTATATGGAGTGATCCCCTCCCAGCTTCCTGCATCTGCACTTATGCTTACTGATCCCCCTAAAAAAACCAATGCTTAATTTTTTTCAACGACCATGGTGGTGAAATAAAGCTACTATGCTTAAAAATATATGGAACTCAATCCTAGGAAATCCTAGGCATAGCCTACGTACATCTCGAGACTATATATGCACCTGAAACATATATGAGAGAAAACTACACTATTTGTATGTTTGTCTATCTATCTATGTATCCTAGATTCATCTCTAGTAGGGAGCCATTGTCAATTGAACGATTGAATAAAGTAACCTTAGTACAAAACGTGATCGTACTTTAGAACTATGTAGAGCAACCATTTTTTTCTGACTTTTGCCAATAAATTCAAGCCACAATAAGAACTTGTGATACACAATGATAAATGAAAAGGGGAGATACCTCGATAGAATATTATAAAAACTAGAGGGCCTTCTGATTACACCCTTGCATCAATTGTTCAAAATTATATGTGTTTGGCTAGTGTAAAATATGTTTTCATTACAACCTGTTAAGAACCCATAAAATCATGACTATTTCAATCTACTAGGATCGTGTAAAAAGTACGCTAGGGTTTACGGTATACCACGTTGAAATGGTTGAAATGATCTGAAAATGATATAGAATGGGTAGGAGGTAACACTTAAAAAATCCATATAAGTAACTTAGGAGGTCCACAAATATATGACGTGGTTGATTTTTTTCAAAACTTTGATCATTCCTCTTATTGAAAATTTTTACTCAAACGTGTAAAAGCACAACTCATGCTCAAACTACCACTAGGGATAGAACAAATTACAACAAAATAAATGATAATTTATGGATTTTTTTAAATAAAACGATGATCGAAGTTGTAGAAAAAAGTCAACCGTGTATGCAATTTTGTGTGGATCCGTATGCAATTTTGCATATTATTCATATATTGGGTTGATTTTGATGGATTTTTTCTTCTTCTCTCATCAGGAATTTGACAAAAAAAATTCCTACATAATCTACTGAATTTCACTTAATCCAATTTTGAGTTGTCGTATAAGACCGCATAGGAAATCTATAATTTTTTTTGAATGGCCAAAAATACCATATGAGTTGTCTCGTATTTTTGGCCATTCAACGAGACGACAGACGACGGCAGTCACCCACTGTTGGACGACGCTTTCGGCCTCGATGCTGGGCCCCGGCGTCGCCCGCCTCCTTTTGCCGCGGCCGTCGCTTTTTCCAAGGCCGCCGACCCCGACCCAACAAAGTGGCAGCCAGAAAACTCACCAGAGCATCTCTCGCTTGCGCAACAGAGCACGGCGCGCGCGTGGGAGAGGGGAAAAAAACACCGTTCCACAGCGCTCACCGATCGGCGATCGCGGCGGCGATGGGGAAGGGGCCGTCGTCGCGGGCGGGGTCGCGGCACCAGCAGTTCCGCGCGCGGGCCAAGACGCGCGTCGACGATCTCCAGGAGGTCTTCTCGGGCCTCCAGTCCGCGCGCAAGGACTCGCGCCCCGCCGATGCCGCCGTCCTCGAGGCGCAGCTCCAGCAGATGCTTCGGGAGTGGCGGTCCGAGCTCAGCGCTCCCTCTCCGGCATCCTCCCTCCAGGTGCCTTCCCTTTGCTTGCTTCACCCGCTCGTTTCTACATCTTTTTTGTGGCGCGGCTGATCACTGATGTTTGGGGTCGGTGGCTGTGCTTGGCGGCAGGGCAACACCAGGGAGCTGTCGGATCCGCCATCGGATACCCTGCGCCTGCTGCAGCTGACGGCGGCCGAGGAGGAGGATGACGCCACCAGCAAGATGGTGGAGCTGCAACAGCCGCCTCCGCCGCCACCTCCGCCCCCAGCTAACCAGGGCCAGGGGCATGCGCAGGTCTGCCAGGGCATGAAGCCGGAGCCGCGCGAGGAAGCAGTTGACGTTGCGGTGCCCCAGCCGCAGCCGCAGAGTCTGCCGAATGGTGCTGCTGCTGTGTTCCACGACCAGGTACAGTCAATTGATCCTTGTTTGCTGTATGCAAGTTTGAACATTTTTGTTTATCTTAGTGGAATGGCCGATTTATTGATCTCACACATAAATTTGCTGGTGTGATGCTAGGATTTGTGGTTAGGCTTCGTGGTTGAGTGTGATCACAGATGATCTAGTTATCTAGTTTGTACTTTGTACATATGTTCTGTGGTCTGTCTCATTGGTCGTGTGCCTTTTAGTTTGGATTTGTGTGATCTGCAAACAACTGACCCCGCCGTCTGGTGGTACTCTAATTTCTGCGTCTCTGGGGACAAATTTGCTGGACATTTGTGCCTGGCCTTTGCTCTCTGTTTTCAAGACAATGGGACAGGCTTCTCATGTTCTACAGCATGATGACAAAGGCGGAACTTTGGATTTAGATGGTAGTTTTCAATGAATTGCCTATTAACTAAGTATTTTTAATAACCAAGGAATGATACATTTCATGAGAATTCAAGTTTATGTCTCTGTCCCTGGTGTATTGCTGCATTCACTTTATGAAGGCTTGGCCTACCTATGGCCCTACTGTAGTTGTGTATGCTTTGATCTTATATAAATAGAGAGTTCAAGTTAATGGAATCATTCTGTTACTCCTTACAGTTGGGGTATAAATCTGTGTTTTCCATCCTACTGTGGAGTGTGCCTACAGAGCTACATAATTCCATCTATTCCTCTTTAGCCAACCTATGTTTTTTTAATTTCTTTTCCCTCAATAGTCGGACGTCTACTCAGTCTTATGGTTGCAATAGGTTTTGAAATTCTCTGACCTGTACCAGAACATCTACCTATCTAATCCATACTAGGAGGCCTTCCAAATGCTACCTCTTTTGACATCAAACTTGTCCGTAACCTAAAGAAATGAGATAAACATGTAATATTGTTCAATAAACTGTGGAAATCTGTAGTGTATTTGATATCTTTGCCTTTTGGACTACAGGAAAAATTTAACCGTGTACTGGTCCAACTTTTTAAGCCTTTTGGACTACTGGAAAATTTTAACCATGTACTGGTCCAACTTTTTTGAAGTCCAGTGAGAAGCCACTCATTCACTTAGTTAAGCTGAATATTTTAGGATGTCCCCTATAAATATCACTGAAATATAACAGCATTAGTGATTTGCTCGTTGTGAGGTAAGGGCTGTCAGTTTGGATGGTCAATTTTGCTTGCTTTGTTATCTTGCTTGCATCCTTCATACTATATGCACCACGTTTCTTAGCTTTATGATGTGTGGTTGCTAGCTCAACCTAATTGTGTGGGACTAGCTGGATTGTTAAAACTTGAGCTGCATGGAAACAAAGGTAGTGAAAGTACAATGAGGAGAACTGAAGGAATTGCTAGAGGGTGTGCTGTTACAGAGTTCATCGTGATCTTTTGTCATCTAAAAGATCAAGAGAATATTTGGGAGAGCGACGCAGTGAGCTATGCACACGCACTTGATAATTGTCAGGACATATTGTGTTTTCAGTTGGCTTTTTTTAATTCCTTAGAAGCCTAGAAGTGTAGTTTTTAGAGCTGAAAAGGGACTACCATGTGAATTTAATATGAGTGAAGGGGCAGAGTGCAAACCTGCTAATGCACACTTTTTGTAAATTAGTTTTCAAAAACACTAAATTTTAGCAAAGCACGTGGATTTTACCACCATCATTAGGTTAAGAAAGTAAATGTCCAGGCAGGGCAAACAACTCTTCACCTTTTGTGCTAGAGCTTATCTCTTGACTCTTGTTGTTAGGATGCATACCTTATTACATCAGCACTGCTCGTTTGAGCGGTCTTGGAGCCGCAGCGTTTTTTAACAGTAGCTAGAAACTTCCTCATCCCTATTTTCTTCGAATCAACGGGCAGCAACTCTACTGGACTACTGTTCCTTTCCACTGTGGTGAGAAAAACGCTCAAACGAGCAGGCTCTCAGTAGAAAAGCTTGATCTGATAATTGTTAGCCCAACTCTGTTTGCTTTTTGGGATCTCACCAATAATTGCCTGTAGCAATGCCGTCTGGTTAGGGGTTAAACACAATGGGGGCCTCTTGGAGGGCTGTTAGGTTGACAAAGAGCATGAGGACCTGGCATGGTTGGGATGGGGACCAAATAGATTGGCCAAGCTAAGCCAGCAGCCAGGATCATGACAGGTTCAGGGTAAAATTGAATGCAGTTGAGTATGCACTTATTTTTTCTTGAAATACTTGTTTTTATAAAATTAGGATATACATATCAGAGTTCTTAAGTCACCAGCAGAGTCATGTTTGCATGATTTTACTAAGCCATAACAATCTATTAGTATAAGACCAAATAGTGAATTTAGGCTGCAGAGGCCTACTGTTATTTTTTTTCTCCTTGGTCATTTTTTATATAATAAGTCGACTAATTTTAGTATATTAGTGATTCTAATGCTGACACAAGTATAGAGAACTTTAGATTTTCTAGAGAACTAGATCCATAGGATAAAGATTAAGAGATCACAGAGATTCATTGTTTTCGGCAAGAGGTCAGTAGTGACAAGTGTATGCAGTACACGATGGGTATTGGAGATGACAGAGGTCAATATTTTTCTAATATCTTCCTAGAAGAAAACAACAACCTTCTGCTTTCCAATGGCATTCAAGGATGCTTTGCTTCTGTCTTGGTTGGTTAGTATAGAATTCATTTTAATTTTTAGCTGCCAGTTGCTTAGCTTTCTTATGTACCTACCTCCTTAGCATGGTAAGTATTAATGCTTTTGTCCTGGATGCTGCATCACTATGCTGTGTGCCTGTGTACTGCTTTCTAGCATTCAAAATAATTGGCACATTTAGTGATGTCAACTTTTTACCACGTTCAAAAATTTTGTAAGTTCAATGGAGTAATGCTGATTATAACTAGTTTTCACCTCACTCCTGGCAGATGTACTATGTGAACCAGGAACTTACGGTTGAGGATTTTCTTTATGATGATGATTACAAGATAAACCTTTCTGGGTCTAATCCAGATCTCCTCAATAACGTGGAAGGCATTGGTCAGCTGGAATATCCACAGTTCAATCTGCCGGAGTTACCTCCTAATGTGTATCTTGACATGAGTAACTGTGGACAGAATACTGGGGATGTTTTCCTGCACATGTCAGACTTACTCACAACAATGACTCCAGCACCCTCTGCATTCCTGAGGCCAAAGTGTGCTCTCTGGGACTGCCCCAGGCCTGCAATTGGATCAGAAAGATGGCATGATTATTGTAGCATGTATCATGCTGATTTGGCTGTGAAGGAAGAGGGCCCTCCAGGCACAATGCCTGTGATCCGTCCAAGAGGCATTGATCTGAAAGATGGCCCCCTGTTTGCTGCTCTTAGTGCAAAAATCCAAGGAAAACATGTTGGGATTCCTATCTGTGAAGGAGCTGCTACTGCAAAGTCCCCGTGGAATGCACCTGGTAAGCTTTTCCTTCTTAATAATCATAACTTGTGTATTCACATGGTAATGATAAACCTTTTTACTAATTGTTAGCCCTTCTGTATCATTGTAGAACTTTTCGATCTGTACATTTTTGAAGGTGAATCTATCAGAGAATGGTTGTTCTTCGACAAACCAAGGAGGGCATTTGATAGTGGAAATCGGAAGCAACGATCCTTGCCAGATTACAGTGGCCGTGGTTGGCATGAGTCAAGGAAGCAAGTGATGAAGGACTTTGGAGGTCTGAAGAGGTCCTATTACATGGATCCACAGCCATCCAACACCTATGAATGGCATCTCTACGAATATGAGATCAATGACTGTGATGCTTTTGCCTTGTACCGTCTTGAATTCAAGTCTTCAGATGCAAAGAAGAGTGCTAAATCAAAATTAGCATGTAATCCACTGAATGAAATTCAGCAGCAAATGGTTAGACTCAGTGCCGACAGTCCTGTGGACACCAAACGGATAGCCCGGGGCAGGACAAAGGCTAACCCGGTAGATGTCAATACTAACATCTATTCAGTTCCAAACACCACAGTTCAAGCTAATGCCCCAAATGCTTATCAGCCAATGACACAAGTGGACCAGATGACATATTTGAACGGTAGTGTTGTTTATGGACCTCATCTGCCATATGGTTACTCGACTGAAAGGAGTGACTTCTTTTGGAGCTCGAGTGATGGGACATGACAAGATAAACACAAATCTGATCTGTGGCATATTTGGTCTTAAAGTTCTAACAGTATCAGCTATGATTACTGGGTCTACTCTATTAGCATGACCCCCCATCTTCTTTTAATTGTAATTGGTCCAGCCTACAGGAAGCCTCTGAAACAAAGGATGTCAATACCGCAGTTCTATTTTCTGCGGTAACTTTTGACGGTGTAGTATAGGTGTATCATGAAAATAGCATCTCCCAGGTGCGCAGTGCGCATTCATATGTAAGATGGATCTCTGGTTTGGTGGATGAGTACCCTTCGTGAGGATACATCAGCGGTTTGGTACTTTGGTGTCTCCATTTCTCTGTGACGCAGGATATGCATGCATCATGATACTGTTCTGAATCTGAGTGCAATATTTATCCTTAAAACTCCAATTGTACTCCTGAAAGCACCGTGTGTGTTTTTTCCTGCAGGTTCGCAAAATATTTTGACATGTATCCATAGCAACTGGTGAATAGTGCTGGCGAGGCTGATGCCGAAGTGCTGAGTAGTTTTGTTCTGAGTGCTGCACTGGCTGATGCCATAATGCCGAATAGTATTGCTTTGAGCGCTGCAGTTGCTGATGCCAAGCTGCTGAAATCTACAGTTGCTCCAGTGAATAGAGATGGCAGAGCCATCACGAGTTCGTTGTAGATACATGGTCCCCAGCTGTCTAGCTCTGAAAGAGAAGTTTATTCCCCTGTCCATCTCCCAACGAGGCCCAAGATTCGGGGTGAGATTATTACCCTTCGAAAGAGAAATACCATTCCCAGACGGGTCAGGGTCATGATCATGGATGCTCGCAAAAGAAGGGGGTGGGATGCTTTATCATTTCAGGCAATGAATCATCTTTCCTCGTGGCAAAAACAATATGAAAGTAAAAGAAATTCGAAAGCCTTATCCACTGGAAGTCGTCTCTGAGGCGGCTTGCATGTTTGGATCAGTTAAGCTTTGCTAAAAAAAATGCTCTAGCTAATCCAAACAAGCTGGCTTATGGTCCTGTTTTTAACTCTTTCATCATCATCCAACCACTTGGTTTATAAAATGATTAAAAGCCATAAACTGACTCCATTGTTCCAGCTTACACTAACTCTACAGATCTAAACAAGCACTTATTTGTTGTGTTTGTTCTATTCACGTCGTGTTCTTTTTTCATTCGCTTTGCCACTTGCGCTTGGCCATTAAATTTCAAATGAAACACGTGCTTTTTAAGTGAGCCAGTTTGCAACCGAATAGAAGGCACCACTTTTGTCATGAAACATTAGAAAAAGGTTGATCGGTGACGGAGAAAACATTGTGATGTAGTACATCCACGAGCAGTGCACAGATCGAATAATGGCATTAGCCCATAAGGGCGTCCAAAATGTAGACCAAAAGCAAGAAATAGGCACTAAAGTATTCATACTATCTCTTTGTTCTTTTTTATCTGGCGCGGTTAATTTTTTTTTGCAAGATTTTATCACTCGTTTTATTCAAAAAATTTGTAAGTTATTGTTTATTTTTTGTTATTTGTTTTATTGTTAAGATTTGTTTGAGCATGTATTGTATTTTTACATGTTTGCACATTTTTTTTGAATAAGACGAATGATTGAAGTTTTGAAAAAAATTCATGTCAAATAAAAAAGAACGGAGGTAGTACTAGATAGTAGCTGTTGTGGAAGCAATAAAAAAGCATTTAAACAACGAATACCAGGCAATATGATTGCTGCTAGTGCTAGGTCATAGGAACAAAAACAATTAAAATTTTCTCCCACTTTTGGTCATAGGAACAAAAAGAATTAAATCTTCTCCCACTTTCCTCTTCTCTCAACAGGGTAGTTAAGTATTCCCTCCGTTCATAAATATATAATGTGGTTGTGTTTTCCATAACTTTGATCTTGTTATCTGATTTTAAAAAAATCAAATATGTAAAAGATTTATGAACGGAGAAGTATTACATTGTAATAACTTTAGCAACTGCTACGACCCAGCAGTCTTTACTACTTGATGGGGTGTCTCATGCGGTATAGTTTGGACCTAACTGATATTGCTTTTAGCTGGTACCCCATCCGTGCCAATTTATAGGTCGTTTGATTTTCTTTTTGTCATCAAGTTCGACCAACTCATCTTATTTAAATTTCTATGAAAAATGGGGAAAAAAATAAAATCATAGTTAAAATATATCATATGATAAACTAAATCACAATGATGATAATTATAATTTTTTTAATAAGACAGGTAAATCGAAACTTAGTATAAAAAATATCAAAAGGTGTATAAATTGAGACGGAGGGAGCAAGTGGGAGCTAAACTCAGCTTGGGACCAGAGAGTAGCTGCACGCTGATCTCTGATGATCCTCTCTCGTGCAAATGTTTTCAACTTTCTAGAGCGTTGGTTGTTACATACGTTTTTTCTTTCATTTCTCTCTCGTATCTTACTTTAGGTAGGGACGCCGAGTGGGAAAGATACCTAATGCAAGTATGCAACAGTAGAAAATGCAGTAGAAACTATTGTCACATAATTGTTAAGGGCTACGGTTATCAGCCACATAACTTTAATTTGTTTCCGTATTGATAGGTATAGCATCTTGTGGATATAAAGTTGCATAAAAGTATAGACATTAACCATTGATAAATAACATAACAAATTCCTGGCTATGATGCAGTTTCGATGAACAGAAGTCCAGACTTACGAAGTGACAGTTCATTCAAAGTGTTGACAATCTATTTTGCCATCAGTTGTTTTCTAGCAATATCATATAGCCATCCAAATTTATAGTTCAGTCAATACTTGATATTTGGAACTGCTTTTGTTTCAAAATGTTGACAATCTATTTTGTCATCAGTTGTTTGCTAGCAATATTACATGTAGCCATCCAAATTTATAGTTCAGTCAATACTTCATATTCGGAACTGCTTTTGTTTAAGAGAAAATAATTATCACAACATCTTTAACAAACATAATTACTACAGAGAAAGGAACCGCTTGTCATAATCAGTTGCCCATTAAAGCTAATCGGGAAAAAAAAACTTATCCCATTACTGTACGAAAGTGTGAGATGCAAATGATGAACAATGCACACCTTTCCATTCATCGCTATAGCAATATATAGATTACATCAGAGTGGGATCGTGGTCAGTGATTCCCTCGAGCCGTTAACAGAATTGACCCAAGCAACCCATAAACTCCCTCTGTTTTTAAATATAAGTCATGGTTGATTTTTTTTCTAAAACTTCAATCATTCGTCTTATTTTAAAAATTAAAAATTATTATTTATTTTGCTGTGATTTGTTTTATCATAGTATAGAGTTTGAGTATGACTTTTCCTCTTATGTTTACATAGATTTTTTGAATAAATCAAATGATTGAAGTTTTGAAAAAAAAAGTCAACCACACTTATATTAAAATACGGAGGAGGTACAATCGAATCGAAAGGCACGGCAGAGGCAAGCTGACCAAGAGCTACTGCCTAACACTGTGCAACGCCACTGTTTCCGGATAGTCTCTCAAAATTTTCATCCTGGAGTTCCTTCCTCACAGTTGAAACATTGTCCCAAAGGCCAGCATCGGCATAGATGTTAGACAAAGCTATTCTGGATGCGCCATGGGTTTGGTCAAGCTTTACCAATTCCTTGGCAGCTCTCTCTCCTAACGCTACATTTCCTTGTGCCCTTGCTGCTGAAAGGATGCTGCCCCAAATTACCACATCTGCTTTCTTGGGCATCATTGCAACAAGTTGTTCAACCTCTTCCAAGTACCCTGCTCGACCAAGAAGATCAACCATACAACCATAGTGCTTAATTGTTGGTTGGATTCCATATTCTCTCCTCATGGACTCGAAATGACGTTTTCCTTCAGCTACCATCCCAGTATGACAGCATGCATTTAAAACGCCAATGAATGTAATTGAGTTGGGTTTAATATCAGTCCTCTGTAATTGTGAAAACAGGTCAAGTGACATGCGAGCATAACCATGGATAGCCAAACTACAGATCATAGCATTCCATGGAGAAACTGAAGAGAAATTAGCACTCGCATGATTGAATAGCTGTACTGCATCAGCAACATCGCCACGCTTGGAATACATATCAATCAGACTGGCACTCAGGTTATCTGAAAGCTGGATTGATCTGTTGATTATATAGTCATGGATCCATCTACCTTGGTCCAGTGTGCCAGAATCCGCAACTGCTGATAGAGCACTCGCTAGTGTGATCTCATTTGGTTCAACACCAGCATTCAGCATCGAGAAAAAGAGCTGCAAAGCCATGTCTGAACATCTACTCTGTACACACCCTGATATCAAAGTAGTCCACGAAATGACGTCCCTCTCAGGCATGTCATCAAACAGCTGTCTTGCTTCATTCATCAGGTTCCTTCTCAGTAGACAAGCCAAAAGAGCATTCCAAGATGCTATGTGTGACTTGTCTGACAATCTGAATTGCATCCGGGCAAGGTCAATAAGACCACAACACCCATAGAAATTGATCAGGGTCACTTGAACAAATGCGTGGGCATCAAAACCATTCTTCAGAATAACTGTATGAAGCTGCTGTCCTTCTGTGATGGCAGAGTGCTGGGCACACGCCTTCAGCAAATCAACAAGCAGTGCCTCGTTGCCGTTTGCACCTACCTCACCCAACATATGAACATATGCCTTCAGCGCATCCAATATGAGTTCTGCACGGGTGTAACCATCAATCACTGTCAACCATGATACCTCATCTCGCTCTGGGATCATCCAGAACACTTCCACAGCCATTTCCATCATCCCTGCCTTCACATATCCATTGAGCATTGCATTCCAAGTGACAGTGTTCCTATCTGGCATGACATCAAACACAGCCCGAGCAGAATGAACCTCTGACATCCCTGCATAGCCATGAACCAGGTTGGTGGCAACAATGACGAACCCATCCAGCCCCCGCCGCACAGCAACCCCATGTGCCATCCCCACAGTCTGCCTTGCTCCATGACGAGCAAATGCCATGATCACGCCGGCAAGAGTCACCTCGTTAGGCAAGACATCCTCGGCGATCATGCTGTGGAAAACAGCCACAGCGCGCCCAACATGTCCGGCGCGTGCGAGCGCGGTCAACACGGTGGTATATGAGACTGTGTCCCTGTGGCGATGCGGCATCTCCTCGAGCAGGCGCTGCGCGCGGTCGAGGTGCCCCGCGCGGGCCAGCGCGGCTAGGATGGTGTTGTGCGCCGCGGCGTTGCGGATCGATGGGGGCGTTTCATCGAACATCTGGTGGGCACTGGCGAGGGAGGACGGGATGCGGGAATAGACAGCGAGGACGGAGTTGCGGACGAAGGGGTTGGAGGCGAGCAGGCCGGACTTGGCGGCGAGCGCGTGCAGCTGCTCGCCGCTGCGGAGGCGCGCGGCGCGCTTGAGGTTTGCGACTAGGAACGGGGCCAGAGGGGCGCCGCCGCCGGGCATGTGCGACGAAGCCTGCCTTTCTCTGCTTTGAGGCTGGCAAGCAACGATGGCGCGCGAGGAAGGAGGGCGCCGTGGTGGAACTGTTGAAGTGGGGCTGCTGCATTGCGCGGCGGCGATGAGACGCGGCGGCGCCTCGACACCGGAGATGGGAGTATACTGCACCGTGCTCGCGTCGCGTGCTAGCGACCCATTCTATTCCAGCGGGTTAGACCGGACCCGGTTCGCGGGCTCTGGTCTGGTGGACTCTGCAAGCTTGGGGGCCAAACCGCCGAATGCCCGAATCCCCCCGTTGCCCTCACCGAGATTCGCAGTCCCAGGCTCCCAGCCCAGCAGGGTAAAAGGCGGTAGGGTTTCCGATTCTCTCCCGCGGTTCAGTGCCCACCCTGCGTGCAGCTTAGGCGAACCCCTCCGGTCCTCCTCCTTCCACCGCTCTCTCTGCGCCCGCCGCCGCCATGGGGAGGGGGAAATTCAAGGGAAAGCCCACCGGCCGACGCAACTTCTCCACCCCCGAGGAGATCGGTAACGATGCGCTCCCCGCCCACCCGCCCCCCTATCTGTCTGGTCCGATTTGTTCGTGAACTTTTATTTCACGTCTGGAGCTTGCTACGGGATTTGCCTTCGGTTCGAGGCGACTGCTTGATCCGATGTTTCAGCGCGAGGTGATTCTGACGGCGTTAGCGTGGTCCAGCAGGATTCAAACCCTCGAGTAACCTGTTGCGAGTTGCGACTTGAGATTCCTGCGAGTTGGCCCTGCGGGGTTACCATCTACTGATGGGATTCCATGGTCTCTCGGCTCGTCGAAGGAACGGGGATTCGTTGATCTAGTTGTTCGATTTAGAAGCTCAGTCACCTGTTTGCACTTTCCGTTTGGTTTCGTCACACAATCCTTTCTAAGTTAAGTTGCTTTATGCATCTAACAACGATGCAGTAGGACAAATTGATACTATCCAGCTCTTAGAATGGATAGGCTGCCGCTTTTATTTCACCTTCACTGTCAGAGATCTTCACGTAAAAGGGTTTGTGTGAAGTTTAAACGCAGTGAGAAATCAATTAGCACACTGAATCTGGCCTCATATAAAGTTCTTTAGAGGCTGGACACAGTAAGGAAATGCTACACTTCTCCCCATACATATTTTGTGCATTTTTTTTTGACCTGAAATATCGATGGCTACCTTCTGCGGAGATCCTACTAAGGGCACTTCTTGACTTATTTCTAATAACATTTTCCCCTTCCAAATAATTGCAGCTGCTGGCACATCAGGTCGACCGCGCACTTTTAAGAAGGTAGGTACTGTTTATTCAAGTAGTTTCATAACATATAGGTGTCATTTCATAATGGATTCTTCATCAGTTTTCACTTGTTTTGGGTAATAATAAAATACAGCTATCTCTGTTGCATCTTTCATAATGCTCCATGAATGATCACTTTCTAGAGCGGGTACAGTTATTTGATAATTTGTTTATGGACTAATTATCTTTGCTGTGGACCATGGAAGGTTCGTGTTATGCCCAGACGTCAAGTGAATGCCCAATTGAGTTTTGACAACCATGTGGCATTAGATATTCTTTGTTTTCAGCTGTTATTATAATTCTGATGATGCTAGCACAACTTAACTATTTCATTTGCACAATCTAATACAGGCATAAAATGAAAAAAACACGATAAAAATGGTTCCGTTAATTATTTACTGAATTGCTTTAAGTGGCAATAACTCTGAAGTATGCAATTCATATAGATGATTCAAGACCAATGTGGATAGACATTTTTTAAGCTGCACCGCTGATATCAATGTCATTGTAAAAGTTTCTCAGGTGTCCCACAAATTAAAAAAACCCAATTAACTGGACACTACCTAGCTGCAAATGCGATTGTAGCTTTTACGTTATGTTCTTGTTGTAACAATCGATTTATATTGAAAACTAAGTAGAAGGAGGAAGAGGCAGAGGAGGAAGAGGAAGAAAGAGAAGAATCTGAGGAGGAAGAATCTGAAGATGAGTCTGATGATAAGCCTGTAAGGACATTCCAATCCGGCTAGTGTATACTCATGAACTTGCTTCATTCGTAATGTTCTGACATGCTATATGATATTCCCAGAAACTTAAAGGTACTGAAGGTATTATTCAGATTGAAAATCCAAACTTGGTGAAAGCAAAGAATATAAAGGCCAAGGAGGTTGACGTAAGTTGCTTATTACTGGTAACATCTTTGTTTTTTTCACTAATCTTCGTATCACCATGCTTTTAGGAGGCAAAATCGCAGATGCCTTGTCCTGGAAATGGCATCATATGTTGCCTTTTTTTTTTAAATAATAGCACACAAATGGATCCTTGTTATTTTCAATTTTGTATAGTCAAGGAGAAACATCTTGTGGTATCCGTTTGCATTGAACGAGGAGAGGGGATTGGCTTTCTGGGCAGCGGGCATCGAGCAGCTTTTCATTGTCCACACCTCTCTGGTCTCCGTTTGCATCGCTCTGTGTTCTGCCATTCCTCACTCCCCTCCACCTGTTCTAGCAACCACCTCCCCCGCTTCTCCTGCTGCATTCGGAGTCGTCATGCCTTGTCTTTGTGTCAGACGCAATGCCGGGGGAGGAGTGATTGCCTGGGGCCTGCCTGAGATTGTGAGATCCAGCTCCCCTTCCGCTCGATCTTTTTCTTGAGATCTCCACCTGTTGGGCTGTGGGAGCACCACGATGATATTGTCTCATGAGATCGACATGCCGATGAGGTGATGCCGATCATGGCTTTGCTTGTCGTCAGCAAGAGCACCAAGGACTGCCAGCGATGAGGTCCCTCTGTGTAGTCAACAACAGTACAGCACCCATAAGAAAAAACTATATTGCCAAACATCTTATCTTTTTTTTCACAGCATCTTCTCTACAAGCTGCTAGGAAAAAGTCAGTTTTTTGCTGAAGATTAAGATGTGCTAAACAGGGCCCTAGCTGGCTATGAAAGTTGTTATTGTACATAAGGCGATCCAAAAAAACAAAGACCAAAATATGAACCTGAGAAAACTGAGACCGAGACTAAAAAACTTGAACTATCGGTCTTTGGTCTCCAGATTGGTTCCAACACGTGAAGGCCAGTGTCTTTCTCGGTTTTCAGGTATATAGCTCGGGTGCCTGAACAAGCTGAAAATCCCATGTTCCCTGGTCTTCCCTATGCTGCTATGCACCCCTCCTTCCCATATGCCTGTTTTTCAACACCCTACAGCTACCAGCTGCACCTTTACTGCTTTAGGCCTTAACCCCTAGCAATAGTCACCCAGCCACAAGCCTACCAATTCGCCATTGCTGCTACCTGCCGTATGCCGTGAGCTATGTTCAAATTTCTTAGCTGTGAGCTGGTGATGCCACATGAAGATTCCCTGCCAAGTCAGAGTACTGACCAAGATCCCACAACAGCTGCTGGTGATGTCACCGGAGGGAGAGAGCAGAATGGGGGCCACCAAAGTGGAATACGTGCTTGGAGCCTTAGTGAAGGGGTTAAGCCGGAGGCTGTGAGCAAGGGATCTGTGGCAGTGTTTCAGGATCTAGCAGGGAGCATCCAACTGAAAACTGATTAAAACAACTACTGTTTACCTGAACTTTGAAGACCAATATCGCTATCTGCAATTCAGTTATCAATTGTAGAAGACCGAAATTTATAAAGACCGAAGTACCTGAACTGAAATTTATAAAAACCGAAGTACAATGTGATATACTGATATGTTTTTGCCCTGTTGGATTTGACTTCAACACTCTTTTTGCGATCTATAGCTAATTGTTATGGTTAGTATTTTGGCTGCCTTTAGTCTTACTTTATTAGTTGAATAATTTTTCCATATGCCCAGCTGACTAAACTTTCATTATGCAGCTTGGAAAGACAACTGAACTCTCAAGGCGAGAAAGGTGTACCCTCTTAAGAGCTTAATGTGCAATTTTCTTATTTTTTGACTTGCAATATTTTTTTTTTGTTTTGAGAGTTTTAGTTCGTTTTTCCTGTTTTATATGTTTCTTCGTATTATCATTTGGCATGAGGGAACTAATTGAAACCTGTGGGGAGTGCAGAAATAAAATATGCAATGGACCAGCAAGCCTTGTTCTTTTGTACAAAATCATCGTCACACTTGCAAATAATGTTACATGCTCATGAATTGCAAGATGTAACCTATTCTCAGTTGTCTTGTTATATTTAATCTTGCCACCTTGACATTCACTTATCTTGGGGTAAACATGCTCTTGATGTTAATTTTTCACGTATTGGTAAAAAAGGTGCATTGATGGGTGTTTACTATCTTTAAACATGTTCTACAAAACTTTTTAGATTCATTGACTCTATTTACATGTTATTCTTTTCGTTCTGTAGAGAGGAACTTGAGAAACAAAGAGCTCATGAACGTTATATGAAGCTTCAGGAGCAAGGAAAAACAGAACAAGCACGGAAGGATTTGGGTATGAACTCTGTTATGCTTGCTAATATTATTCCGTTATGTATTCCCCCCCTTGGCTGTACTTATGTCTACAATGCACAAGACCGCAACAACCTGTAATCTTGACCTGTTTCTGGCAGTTGTGTGCACTATCATCAAATGTTATTTTCATTTTATCACTATTGCTATACTGCTTCTGAACTTAATACAACCATTACCCATATAATTTTGTGATTGCAGAACGTCTTGCTTTAATAAGACAGCAAAGGGCTGATGCTGCAAAGAAACGGGAAGAGGAGAAAGCTGGTACAAACCTTGCCATTTTTATCTTGCTTCATGTTCTTAAATTTTGTTCTTTTACAATTGAATTTGTTACAAATATATTATGTTTCATTTTAAACTCTTATTTATAAGTTGTAATTGGATATTAGGACCCCTTTGGAACACATAAAATTTTCCTGTTTCCTGTGTTGTTATGAAATTCCTACATTCCAAAGGTGGCCTTAATTTCTCTAACATTTGGTGCCTTTGTTTGTACACCATTGACACACATTTCATATTTCTTGAGCTAAATGGACCCTTGGCATACGTTAGTTTGTTGATTATGTCATGCACTGAATTTTTCTTTGCTTGTGGCAGCCAAGGAGCAGAGGAAGTCTGAGGCGCGCAAGTAACTGCGATCGTCATATGGACCATGAAGGCAGGAGCCTCGTTGTTTGAATATTTATCTCTAGTGCATCTGTTATATTTTAAACTTGATCTCTATTCTATATTCCCATAAAATATGCATTGACAGCAGTAACGTAGTCTCGTGGTCGTGACATGCTGTAAACTTGAGCTTGGCAAAATTGAAATGTAGTAAGATCAGCTTGTGCCAGAATTGTGTCGATGCTGGTGAAAATGCTGAAGTTTCCTGTTCCTGTTGTTAAATGGTTACATACTTCCATTCTCTCCGTCCGTTCCAGTGACCCAAAAAGGTTTGAAGCAAAGGCGCCAAAGCGCATCATGACATCATCTATTCGGCGACCAGCTGTGCTGCCCACGCCTGTAATGCTGCAGGCTGTGTTTAGCAGCAGGAGCAAAGGACGAAATCTGCAACGTGTTCAGATTAAGTTTGAATTTAGGAAGTGATAATTTTGAAAATGGGGAGTGGGATAGTATTCCTTACTAGACTCAGCCTAAGGTGTTGCTCCAGCTTGGGTACCTTTACAGGCCATGATATATGCTGAGCTGCCGACTAACAGCGATTGGTTATTGTTTCCAGCAATTTGGAGTATGTTAATTTATTAATTAGGCATGCAACGCACGGACTATTCATAAATAGGAGCATATGCAAATAGAAATAGAAATTACCATGCCACAAGTATGCGACGTGAGGAATTATTACAACTAAGGTTCGAAAAACAAACGGCCCAAACACATCACCACTATGGTCTGAAATCGCAAAATCACTGGTGTAACAAAATCATATAGGTTACAGAATTATTTGTTTCCTTGCATTTTGCACTAATACATGCTCCTCAATTTGTCAGCAAAGCAGCCGCTTCATACAAAATACCTAACCTGACTTTTTCTCCCATTCATTTCTTGGAAATTCCAAAGAATACTACACCCTTAGGTACATCTATTGGCATTTCAAAATTCAATTCTAAAAAGGATATAAATAGATATAATCACCTAACGGCAAGGATCCTAACTCCGGTAGCACCTATCTTGGGCTTATTTTCTGTTAGTAGCCAACCACACGAAGTATCCTCCTGTGTTTTTGTGTATGTAAAATCTGAATGAAACTGCTGGCAAAACATGTATGGTGAACAACTCCTGTTGCACCTCAACATCGAACACCAACCTATACATAAATTGGTGTGCCTTTTGGATGACAACTATAGTAGCACTCGCAGTGCTTGATGTACTTTGTTGTCACTGGAGTTTTTAAGCCATGGGCTTGTTTTTCATCATCTTACGTTTAGTGGAATCCAAGTACCTCTTCCGAAGCCGCACGACCTTGGGAGTAACCTGATGAGGCTCAAATGTCAGTATAAAGCAGTTTAATACTTAGTGCCAGTTGCTTCAGGAACAAAACTGTAATATTAGACGGAAAATTCTAAATCCAGTGAGAAGAGAACTCATTTCTTAAATAAAAGGTTAGGGGTGTTACTTCAGCAAATGAGATTTCCTCTTCGGACTAAGCCTGCAGTTTCAAGAAATCACCTAAACTAGCAAAATATTGCAGAAATTTACTTTCAAAAAAGGATATTCCCTTTTATTAATTCCCAAATGCATGACAGAACTCACTGACTATTTTCCTGGTTTTAGTACTTGGCTAATGTATACATGTAACTGTAACACACTAACACGATTGATGCGCCCCTGCATACTCATTCCCATTATCTGATAAAGGTACATCGCAATCCTATCGGGCTGCCTGTTCTCCATTTGGTTTAGAGGTTTATACAAGTATCAACAATTTATTTTGGCAGTAGCCCCCATATAGTTGATAGAGACTACTAAAGAAGAATCGGAACAAGACTTGGGAGCTATAGAATGAAATGTCCATGTCCATTTGTTCCATTCCTCACAAAAAAAGGAACTAAAAGCAGAATTCTTTTTACAAGAATCTTTGTTTGGAGAATTGAAGAACATGATACTTGCCTCAATAAGCTCATCTGCAGCAACATAACCGATTGCCTCTTCCAAAGTCATCTGCATGGTTCAATAACTTCTGTCAAGAATATGTGTAGAAGATGCCAGAAAAAGGACATGTTTCACCAAACAAACAAATAAAAACATCAAACCTAATTTCCCTGTTTCGCATATCTCAACTCAAATGAGCGTTAACCAAATATCATATAGCAATATATAGCAATAATGGGCCTAGCATTTGCATGACTGATCTATCAACAGTGGACAATTAACTTACCGTTCAGGTCTAGCAGTATCATGTTTCTATACTGAAAAGAAAGCCCAACATCTCAAGATATCTCAGTAAAAGAGCCAAAAAGAACATACCAATCGAGGTGGAGACAACCGGACATTTTCATCTTTTCCTGGGGCTCGGATGTTTGTAAGTTCTTTAGTTCTCACAGGATTAACCTGCCAAAGAGACATTTATTTCAAGTACATAAAAAGAAACATGTCATCATAAATATTTAATCATCTTACCTCAAGATCACTGTCACGTGAGTGCTCACCAACTATCATGCCCTCATATGCCTTTCAAACAGGAGGAAGAAAGAGAGATTTAGTACAATTCTTCACCCTAAATGGTAACTCTCATAAAATGAAGTACGGAAGCTACCTCCATTCCAGGAGATACAAAGAGGATCCCACGAGCTTCTAAACTCATGAGCGCATGCGAAGTGATAAGTCCCTTACCAACGGATATCTATATATGAACATAGAGAAAATTGTGTCAGAGTTGAAGTGTTGAACAGCAGATAGTCATAGTGACACTAGTCCCATTCAGCAGAACCCATTTCCGTTTAGTTGTGCTAAATTATTGGCTGAAGGGCCCATTAACCTTCTAAAAAACAGATTTAACAAGCTATTTAAACATATTGGGCAGTAATTAGAAAAGTCTGAGTGAAATGGCTTTACCAGAACTCCTTTTCTGACACTGCCTAGTGGACCTCTGTATTTAGCATATGCTGCAATCACAGGAAACCACAGTTCAAATTATCATGAAGTTTAGTTAATCATCAATACTGCAGAAATTAGTAAGATTCATGCGCTCAAGCAAACAAAACGATAGGGTATGATTCAGCTACACATTACAAATGGCACAGATGAATTTGAATTGGTTCAAATAATTGTCTAACAAATAGCATCTCCAAATGTTCACGTGTCATTAAAACCTACAGGGAATAAATGATTTGCCTCCATGTTTAGTGGAAAATGATTAAGTTGTGGGCATAGCATATACAGTATCAGTTAAAACCTTCAGTCTGATATAGCACTGAATTAACTGGTCAAAAAAAAAAAAAATATAGCAACATACCCTGGAAAGCACGGTGCATAAATCCAGTTCCACGTGTAAAGCTGCTGAAAATTCCTTTAACACCCACCAAACCCCTGCATTCCATAATAGATCATTCGATACTATGAGAACAAAACTGGCAAATGCTCTGAAAAAAAGGAAAAGGAAGCTCTGGAATCCCAAACTGATAAGGTCTAAAATTGGAACGTCCCAAAGCTATTTATATTTGACATTGTGAAATTCTAATTGCTTTTGCAGTAAATCCTACTGGGAACAGATAAACAAGCATTCTACATATGCAAGCATCAATGGCTTGGGTTAGCAGCAAAAAAAAAAAGGTGAAAGTTAATCATACTGGGAACAGAGTAACAGGCGACAGAAGAATAAAAGTGCATGGTGTAATAGTGAATTGCAGCTACAAAAGCATTTATGCAGTAAAACATCTGGCACAGCATCCTTTTCTACAATCTATGTCTTGTAACCAATCATTAGCAGAAAATACCAACTACTAACCTAGATGGACAGGTCATGAAGATCCGAGTTCTTCCAGTTGTCCCAGGAACCGGGCCCATGTCAACTACTTCACCCTTCCTGTGTGTAAGGGTTTCCAAAACAAATCCCACATGCTCTTCATCCACCTACAACAACTCATTGGCATTCAGAATTGAGATAAGACAAATTAGCTTGCTCAACCATAGTTTCCTGATAATACCTCAACAGTAACTTCTTCAATAGGCTCTAATCTTTCTCCACGCTCTGTTTTATACCTATTCAAGGAAAAAACTAACTCAGCTGCTAATCACACGTCACTCATGGAGTTTCATGACATAGAGAGGAATACCTAATAATTTACCAAATAAAAGAAACATAACATAGAAATACTACATCCTCCCATTAATATATGACCTCAATTTTGAACTAAAAATATCATATATTAATGTCCGGAGGGAGTAGATATCTAGCTAGATAGTATAGTTTGCTATTACGTGGAAAATTGCAACTCACATCACTTTTGGGGGTGAAACCGAAAGCTCAAATCCCTCACGCCGCATGTTTTCGATTAATATTCCTGGAAGATATACAGACTATTATTTGGTATTCTTGACTGCATAGTGCATACTAATAGAGGCATGAGAAACTTTCAAAGCAGTTAGCTGAAAATCAGTTATACAGTAGAATAGGTGAGATTTCAAAAAGTCAGACCTAACTGAAGCTCTCCTCTTCCTTGAACTTCATAAGATTCCGATAATGGTCCAGGGAGAACATTAATTGCCAAGTTCGTCTCTGCTTCTGCCATCAAGCGGTTACCAATTTTTGCCCCAGTTAGCTGCAAAATTATTTGAAGCCATATTAGCAGTTGTTGTGTTCCTTTAATGAATACATGTTTATATTCCTAGATTTAAAAATTACATGCAAGAATGCCATCCTACAGATTAAACTAGATGGTACCCCGCGCGTTGCAGTGGAAATTTTTAAACCAATTTTAAGTGAGATTTGAAGGTGGTAACATTGATATGATTGCAAGAAATATTTTCTTTCAAAGATATCATAATTGATAGCATGTTCATTTTGGTTGAGAGATCGACTCTTAAATGATTGGCCGTGTTTCTGATATAGGAGTTTTGTAGGATGGTACTCGCATAGACTAATGGTTGAATGCATTGATATTATTAGCCATAGAAAATCGATAGAAGACGTCAGTAGAAGTTCTTAGTGGATGATGACATGGCTTCTATCTTAGTGGACTCCTATATGACATGGACAGCTTGCATGTTGAGAGAAACAGAATTAGTGATAGTTAGTGAGCTTCACTTATATAAGTTACATAGATTAAGTGGAGTCTAGTTCATCTGTCCATGCTTAGTCAGTGCTAAGCAACCTGTGAAGCTAGTCTATTATGGGTCTGTCTGCATAGCTCTAAAGTTGGATAAGGTCCTATACAGGCTAGCCTAACCCAGTATTAGTGGATACAGTGTAGCGGTGTTTGGTTCCGCTGTCTAAGTTGTATTGTTAAGTCCGTGTTGGGTTTCCAGCATTAGGACAGTGGAGAACGATAAACAAAATAATAATAAAAAATATTTTTTAAAAATATCACAAGTGTGATCTAGTTTTGTTCATAAAAAGGTTATGAACTCAAATATGAAATTGGTTTGGTGATTTTTTTTTTAATCGAGGTATAACAAAAAAACGATATGAAAAAGATGTTTTGGTTTCTATGCATGGCTGTGCTGCATAAGCTGCTGGCCTTTTTAGCTAGTACGCAGGATTTTTGCGTTTCCAGCAATGCAGCATAAGAGGCCACTTTTGCCTTGCGTAAGCCTACTTTAGGCCTTGTACAGGTTAACAAACATTGACTGGCTGCATATGTGAAGGCTGGATAGGGTCTTATGCAGGGAAACAAACATACCCTATAGGTCTTATTGGATTTGTGCCTTTAACCAAGTGAGGGTGACCACTAGTGCTCTGTTTAGGTAAATGACAACAGGAAGCATCGCTAAATTCTGATTTGATTTTCAAATTGATGGCAAACAACTGATCAGGACTTTAGAAAAGGGTTGGAGGAAGTTTGTTAATGCCAGCAACTTTGTGATAACTACAGTATAGGGGATCTTACAAAAAACAAGTTTTAGTTGATCGCATAAAAAACAGGATGCCTAGCACCACTTGGTTTTGGTCTGCCAAAGCTAGTGTTGTTAGTTCCTTATTCTACCTAAGGGTTTGAATTTTAAAATACGCTCAGAGGATAAACTCCACAGTTCGGTTCAGGGAACTTGATTAGTTTCTAATTGATCTAAATGGATAAATTTTGATGAGTTCAGCTAAATATTATCAAGAATATCCAGGTTTTGTCACCAATTAGGTAAGCTATCCACTTAGATGATACTCCCTCCGTTTTTTTATTTGATGCTTCTTAGTTCAGAAATGAACTAGGCAGCGACAAATATTTGAGAATGGAGGTAGTAACAACAATTCTGTGGTATGCTAGAGATGAAACCTAGTTCTTGACAGAGCATGAATGATTGAACGTATTTTAGCATTAGATTTACCAGAAAAATTTCAAATCTACACTGAACAATCAAGATTGTTAATTTGTTACTTCAGCATACAAGATCAGCACCCTTTGACATCAAGAAACTTGATTTTATAAAAAATATAAGGTATACCATGATGGTTCTGTAAGAAGTAACAATTTCCAGGGACTCACTAATCATAAATCTAATATTAAATGCACGGTTATCAAGGTGCCCCGGAGAGGCAAGTTACCAGCCAAGCATGCATAGGAGCCCACCTGGTAACCGTTTGGGCCTGGTTATGCTCATGGGCCCACATGGTTTGGTAGGAAATAGGCTAAGAAGGCCAGTGCTGTGGTTTGGTCTAGTACCTGCGGTAGAATGGACCGGTTCAGTTTTGTTTGGGTTTCAACTCATCAACTGTTCGCATTCTTCTAGATTCAGCTGCTCCGTCACGCCGCCACCTGAGGACCGTGTATGGTCGCCGGCGCTGCGCTGGTCGCTGCCAGCAGTTCACTTTGATGACGACGCCCCCACCTCGCACCGTGCGGCCGCAATGAGATCGATGGTCATCATCGCGCCCACGATATCAAGTGCGGCCGCAAGGAAATCGATGTTCATCATCGCGCCCACGATATCAAGGTCACCTGCACCATGGCGCTTCAGCAGGTTGCCAACGGACGCAGCTGCGAGCGCTTCCCGATCGGCGTAGCAGCTCGCGCAAGGAGGAAAGGCGAGGCGATGACCAGCAGAACCATCAACATGGCGCCAAGCAGGGAACCCGCCACATGGAATCCAGCGCAAACAGCTCTGCTCTAGCGGAATCGATGGCCGTGGCCATTAATTCTTTCCGCTTCAACTTCAATTCAACTCTTTTGTAGTTATTTCTCTGTCTTAATTGTAGTACGATGGAGCCTGGAGCTTAGAGACGTTGGGAGAAAATGGTTGGGAACCAGTTGGAGAGCTTTGGATTGGGATGTTTTGGTCTCGTTTTACATGTAGGCAGGTCTGATTTAGTTCAGAGAGACAGCGGTGGGGTGGTTTGGATTGAATTGAATTGAAGCACTATAGCACAATGGCTTGGTGTGGGGTTAGGCTGGATTTGATACCATTAGCAGGTTTAATAGGAGCTCAATTTTCAGAAAAAATACAGCAATATCAGCACTAATATATCAATATATGTCCATGACAAGAAAATAAACTAGAGGTTCTGCTGACTGTTGGCTGCAGCTCTGCTTCTGCCTGCCTGTGCTCTGCTGCTCTACTGGCTGCTGGCCTGCTTTTTGTTGCTCCGCTGCACTGCAGCCGCTGCTACTCTGCTGCCCAGCTACTGCACTGTTTCCTGCTCCTCTTCTGTAGGGAAGGCAGGCTGAGAGGGAGAGACGAGGGAGGGCAGGTCACAGAGGAGGCATGGGATGGAGAGCGCAGGATGCACGCGGGGGCTCCGACGGCTGCACGCGGGAGGACCGGGCGCACGGGAGACGGCGGTTGCACGCGCGAGGAGTGGGGAGAGCTCTGGTTGCTGGGTACTTAGCCTTTGGGCTACCAACACGACATGGCGTCCACTGGGAAGACCCCAGGAGATGCCTAAGCACCCTGGGCGGCGCCTTAACATCCAGGTGGGCGCCTAACTCCCTTCAGGAGGGGCGTGCCCCTGGCAACCGTCGACCAACCAACTGGATGCCTAGTCAGTGCCTAGGTGACGCTGCGATAACCATGATTAAATGAACAACTCATCTCGGTCTTGTTGATTTTTCTAATTTTGTTTGCGTTTCAAACAAGAGATGAAAATCTTATTGTATCTTGCACCTTGGTTCTCACAAAGGTGCCAGCTCTTTAATCTCTTCTTTTTCACAAAATTCAATGAAAAGACTAAGGTTCGCCGAGAAAGAAAGTAAACATGCACAGGGAAGTTATTTCTTACTTACATGAGTGCCATCACGGCCAGCTAATGGCGAATCATTCACACCAAATGTCATAGATATTGTGGGAGGATCCAGCTCAATTGTAGGCAAAGCAGTCAATACCTAAAATACCAACCATTTAATTACTATCAGTAAATGTGTGGCAACTGACAAGTTTGAGTAGCCGATCAAGAGTTCAAGACATATAGTGCTACCTCTGAATTTGCCACAGTATGTCCAATTGCTGGAGCTGCCAATCCTGCCATTGAAACTATATCACCAGCCCCCGCAGCCTCTACTGTTACCATACTTGTGCCTTTCTTTTTCATGAGTTTGACAACCTAAATTAGTAAATTATTTAATAAAATTTGTGAAAGTCATTGAGGTTTATCAGAAACACAATATTTATCACATACTGAAGGAGAAAAGAATGTGATCAGAATTTAACAGGGAAAAATGCACAAAGTTCTGAGAAACCTTTCCATCTTCAATCTTCTGAACTCCATCATCTGTACTGCGAAGACCATGCACTTTGTCACCAACACGGACAACTCCAGTTCTTACTCTCCCAGTGAGTATTCGTCCCAGATAAAAATCACGTTCCATCATTGAAACCTGTGAAATAAAAGTGAATTACTGCCACAAAAGTTAGATTCCTTAATGATTATTTTGTGTGGTTGACTGAGAGCATCCTGCCTGGGACCAGGCTCTTGATGTGGCAAGGACTTATCCTTCTATATCTCTCGCTTATAATTAATTGATAATCGCCTTTGTTTAAATATAGACAAATTTCTTAATTATAGTGACCAGGAACCCAGGTTCGACTGGGTTCAGGCCTTGAGGACGAGGGTCATGGGATATTTTCTTAATTATAGTGACCAGGAACCCAGGTTCGATTGGGTTCAGGCCTTGAGGACGAGGGTCATGGGATATGAATAGCCATAAATGAGGGTCGAAGGGCAATGTCCTGATGGAGTAGTGTTATTTGGGATGCTACGTTGGAACGTGGGCTGAAGCCATCCTGAGTGCCTCTTGACAGTACTGCCCTGCTCCCTTTGTTTATGCTATCCTCTAAACAAGCAGCAACCCTAAGACTGTCTTCAAAGGTTCGTATATATGGATTGCCTATAGTACAAAACGACACTGTAGCGCTAATGTAGACATAAAAGGAGATAGTTGGAATAGTGATAGGCAAAGGTGGATATACGATACGTTGGAGATGGTCTAAACCCTAAAACCAGTTGCCCTCCAATTGTTTATGCTATCCTCTAAACAGGGAGCAACCCAAGCAGCATTAAAGATCACTGGTGAACAGTGAACAGGACACCAAATTGGCGTCATGGATCAAATATGATAAAAATAGAACCCATGCTTATTAGTCTAGTTGCAAAATTAAATGGAACTCGGAGAAATAAAAACATCTCAACGACCAGCAATCCTACCATATAACTAAGGATGGAAAATTGGAAATGAAGGATGAACAAGAAACTGCATATGCAAGTATGCAACCCTCAACTCAAACAATAAAGTTATGGTGTTCTTCAGTATACTAACCAGCATTTGGAATGGGGCCTCAAGATCAGCTTTTGGTGAAGGAACATGCTGTACAATGGAATCGAGCAATGAAGACATATTCTTTGCATTTTCAGGGGGGCTCTTGGTAAAAGTTAAGGAAGCCCACCCTTCCTTAGCGGATGCATAAAGAACAGGAAAATCTAACTGTTCTTCTGCAAAACCCAAACAAAACAAGATCACAAAAAGAAAAAGAAAGAACTTCTAGAAACCGAATCGAACATCAGAACTGCACCTGTAGCACCAAGGTTTGCAAAAAGATCAAATACCAAGCTCTCTACTTCATTGCAGGTTTCTTCAGAAACTGTTGATGCATCATAAAAGAGTTACAACAAATCTGAACCTATAAATGGCAACACTTTTGAGTTTTGAATAGCATTGGTTCATCTAGTTTAAAGCCTACATATTGCATAAAGTTTAGCTTTCCTAATAAAATTTAGCTAGACCAAAACCATTTCTAAGGACAGATTTTCCTAATAAAAGAAATTTATGGTCGAACCATCTTAATTTACTAAATGGACTTAACATTAAAAAAATAGTCATTTTAAACATATTGCCAAAAGAACCTACTTTTCTGTGACTCCTGTTGGAGAAAATATCTTAAAGCATCTATGTTGTACTTGTCTTCCCCTTGCCTAATTTAAATCAATTTAACACTGTGATTTCAGATGCCATGGAGTCTTCATTTAGTCATAGTACTGTAACAAAGCATATGGACATGCTGACCGTAAGACTTCTACCAATAAATTTATCCAAACAAACTAGTACAAAGAAAATGTGAGATTGCATTTTAGATGAAAATGATGGATACAAATACACAAATGGTTTCTCTGTACAAACTATTCTTTTTTTGTGTCTTTAACCTGATTAAATGCACGAAAAAATACTACTAAATAACTTTTTAAAATCTGACAATGGGCAGACCTGAAGGCCTATCAACCTTGTTGAGGAGGAGAATTGGGCGCAAGCCATACTTCAACGCCTTTGAAAGCACAAATTTAGTTTGTGCTAAAGGCCCCTCTCCAGCATCAACAACCAAGACAGCTCCTTCCACCATTCCAACAACTCGTTCAACCTGCAACAAGATTATAAATAATCATATTGTACCTGTCATCAAAATATTTCACTTTAGTTCCAAATCGTAGAAAATTATACGAGTGCATACCTCACCACCAAAATCAGCGTGACCAGGTGTATCGACCATGTTGAGTTCATTTTCCTTCCAAGAGACAGATGTGACCTAAAATAGCCAAAATCAGCAAACAATTTCATTACATAAGATATCATATGCTCTATATGGCAAGAAGCAAGCCAGCCTTTGCCAGCAATGCAGGAATTTAGGAAATGAGGGTAATGTTAATAATATCTGATTATGAGTTCCTGGTTTCCACTGTTCCACACAATCTGTCTAAGCACCATTATCACCCAGATTATGCAGACATATTAGATCAAATCAATCCTGCTTATAGTATGGTTAAAGTGTAGGTGTGGTTAAACATCAAACTTGGCATGCAATATTACATTGGTTAGCTGACATGTCAAACTTGCATCATAGCAACAGCATCTTATACACAGAAGGAATAAAATGTTTTAAGTAGTCTGACTTCAATTCTGTTCAATTCAATTTAGGGTGAACTACTGAAACACATTTTTTCCTAAGTGATTCCTCATTTCTCATTTACTAGAGACATATAGCGTTGATTGGTTGCCTGCATCTACCCCGCAGGATGCAAGTTCCCGATGTTTGGCTGCCTGCATTGTGTTCTGGGCCTGGCTCACCGCCACCGGATCCAAAAGGGGCCTCTCAGCCTAGCTCCGCAGATACATAGATTTTGGACATAGCTAGGCTCATTGGATGCAACCTCTTACTTATTAGTGTATGTTTACGATATATGATGTGATATTAGTATATCTCAAAGAATATTAAGACATGGTAAGATAAAATACAAGCATAAGAATGTAGTTACACAAAATTAAATATTATGGTGACATATTTTATCTGCTTGTCTCTCAAGTTATCATATCTTCGTGCAAACAACTAAACACCATCTCCTCCCAGCCAGGCTAATCAGATACAGACAACCAAAAAACATGCAACTACATGCGGCCAGTCTATAGGCTAAGAACATTATTTGGTGCTTCCATGTTGGTAATCAAGCTCTTCAAGATCATGCAAGAATGTTCTTAGCCTATAGACAGCAAGTTAAAGTAGCATCCATGAGCAAGGAGTAGTTAGTGGATCCTATTCTGTATACAGCCAACAGCCTAATGTAAGATAGATAGTACCTGATCAGTATGTTATAATGAGACCATCGCAATTGTTAGTTGCACAAAGTGTAGAGAACTCCACAACGTGGGTGTCATTTCAGCGCTAACAAGCATGGTGCTTAAGCCTGAATTTAGGCAGAAAAAGCTAACAAGACTTTTGTGTTGGATATGGAGTTAAATCAGATAAAGGGCAGCCCGGTGTATGTGCTCCCGATTGTGCGGGCTACGGGGAAGGGTCGGACCACTTGGGTCTATAGTACACAACCTATAGTACCATGACAAAAAAGATCAGATGTGGACAAAAAAAAAAAATCTTCTACATGCAGTGTTGTAATTTCCAGAAAAAATCTTTATGTAATATGGACACACAAGCACCAGCTTTTGTCATATAGGGGTTTTAAGTTTGCCGCACGAAGACAGGTGGCTTTACATACTACATATCATAGAAAAAATCAAATTCATTCCAATGAGACTATGAGATGAAAAAAAGAAGAGAGGGTTAAGTGCTCAATGCAATGATGCATGAGTGCAGGTAATTTTGAATAAAGTGCATTGGGTCAAATGTTACTTCCTTTTGCTACTTCTAGCTCTTACAGAAATGGGCACAGGGTATTTCTAAGTTGTGACGCAAATGAACCACACCGGTCATTAAGCACAACACATAAATTGACGCTAATGAGCCACAAAGGTCATCAAGCAAAACACATAAATTGACGCAAATGAACCACAGCGGTCATCGAGCACAACACACTCTGAAGAGTAGCGTCCGACCATATGTGCATACTGACATCCATCCATCCTCTGCCTAATTCGAATTCACCAATCAATAAACACAACGAAGCCAAGCAAAGTTCAAAGCGTCACTCACTCAGGAGTGCATGTCAGAATTATGGGCACAGAACCCAAAAATCGAGGATGGACTCTGCACCGGATCTCATTTCCTTCTATACTATGTTTGGATACACCCAACTAAAAATTAGCTATGAAGTGTCCAAACACCCCTAACTAGTTGATAGATTGTGTCTTAGCTAAAAATTAGCTACAACCTACTAGCTAAAAATTAGTTGGGTGTATCCAAACACCCCCTAAGTTTATGCGCACAACGTTTCCAACGAAATGGTGGTAGGATAAGAATCCCAACTCCAGACTCACTAACCACGCACGTAAGCACGAGTCCTGCGAGGTGTCAGATGTGTCACCTACCTTGGAGGCAATGGTGATGCCGCGCTCACGCTCGAGGCTGATGGAGTCCATGGCGCGCTCGTGGGGGATATCGGCGCCGCACTGCCGCAGGAGCCTGTCCATGAGCGTCGTCTTCCCATGGTCGACGTGGGCTATCACCGCCACGTTGCGGATGCGGGCAGGGTCCATGACGCCGCCGGGCGTGAGAGCGGGGGAGGCGGCGGTGGACGCCGCCGCAGAGGAGTAGAGGCGGCGGAGAAGGGAAGACCCCAGCGCCGGCGCGGAGGAGGCATGGGGAAGAGAGTGGTTATGCGCCCGGCTCGCCGACGAGCGAAGACCGCGGAGCAGGAGGGCTGCCGCCATCTCGTTCGCGGCGGCGGCGGCAGCTGGGAAGGGTGGATCGTGATATTTTTTGTGCGTCCGGAGCGGAAAGCCCACGCTCGAGGGTTTTATTTGGAGTGGGTTCAGTGATGTATCAACAAGGCCCACGGAGAGACAATGCCAGGTAGGTCGAGACTTGTACTGGGCTTCCGCTGCCTTCAGCTCGCCCACCCATTCCTTCTCAATTCTACACTCCCTCCAGGGCTCCAGGCTCCGGCGCCGCTTTCTTCTGACGCGGCCTCTCATGCTACTGCGATGGATCGCAGCCGGGGGGCGTCGGCGAGCGCTGCCGGCCAGGCCCCTCAAGCGCGCGCTCTCGTACGGTAGGGTTGTGGACGCTGCTGCTCGGGATGGGGAGCTCCGGGTGTTCATGGTCGCGGGCGAGGTCTCCGGCGACTCGCTCGCTTCGCGACTAATGGCGTCGCTCAAGGCGCTCTCGCCTGTGCCCGTCCGCTTCGCTGGCGTTGGCGGGTGTGTGTTCTCCCTCCCGCTCATCCCTGTTTTTGGTTCAATACCTCGAGACGTTGGAGTTTGCGTCTAGTCTAACTCGAGCTTACTTAGATACTCCTGAATTTGTATCGAGGTTCACATTTGATTTCTCATGTCAATGCATACATATGACCTGTGCGTCGTTGGGTTTATCTAGCAATTGTGGCTACGATGGTTGCTGCCAAACAAGTGTTATACGATCATGGTTATTGGGGTTGAAGGAAGTTTGAACTACATAGAAGCAACATTAGTGTTTGAATAGCCTTTCCATTCTTCAGAAGTCCCCTCAGGTTTTGTTCATGGATGTAGATTGCATTTATACGAACTTGCCGTGTTCAATTAAGGGCAGGATAAGAGTGCACCATTTTAATAAATTTTCAGGCAATGATAGATATGTTGAATTTTGATTTATTCGTGAGACAGTATTTCTCTTAGGCTTAGCACATTAACAATACAAGGATGAGGTCACACCATTCTTCCTGATTCTAGTGCCAAGCTTGGTATGTATATGACTAGATTGAAGGGAATGGGAAGAAATTAGCGCTATGGCACAAATGGTTTTCTTATCTGACTCCTCACTTGAGAAAATTGGATAGTTATCCTCCATTGAAGTATGATTTTCTTCTCTCGGGAAGACACAGTTAAGTCAAAGAGAACATCATACTTTGGAATTGTTTTTCTTCTCCTTGTCTCCATCCAAAGAAAGATTTGCTGTTGAGTTTTCACCATTCGTCAGTTCTTGATCTCATTTATGTATGCACATACTTCCTGATCAAATTTCATAGGGTCGTTTTTGTAATCAGGTGTCAGTAATCTCTTTTGAAGGTGTAGTGTGAAATTTTCATGTGCTCACTGTACCCATGGAATTATCTATTCAGCATAATTGCATTTTTTTTTCATCCGCAGTCTCCCAGTTTCAAGTTGGGAAATGGATCCCATCGTTTGTTCAAATCTGGTCTTTTATTACTCTCTCCATTATACATACTCTTTTTCAATGTAGTGAATTAATGTGCAAGGAAGGTTTGCAATCACTTTTTCCCATGGAAGAAATTGCCATTATGGGCTTGTGGGAGCTGCTGCCACACATATATAGTGTCAAGGTGGTAAATTTGTGTATCTCATGCTTTGATTTTTGTTCATATGATGCACTTGACATTGATTAATGATTATACTCACTTCAATTCTGCAGAGGAAATTTGAGGATACAGCAGATGCCGCTGTGTTATTTCAACCTCATGCTGTGGTCACAGTTGATTCAAAGGGATTCTCTTTTCGATTGCTGAAGCAATTGAAATGTAAGGGTGTCAGTATAAGTATTTCTCTTGAAATCTTCATTCATAAGCAAATATGGTATAAAATTTTGTGTTTGTAGGCAGAAGCAATCAAAAGGTTCAAAGTCCTCTACATATCCATTATGTTTCACCATCATTCTGGGCCTGGAAAGGTGGTGAAAGCAGGCTCTCGAAGTTGAATATGTTTGTGGACCACATGTTGTGTATTCTTCCTTTTGAGGAAGAAATATGCAGATTAAATGGGTTGCCTGCTACTTACGTGGGACACCCTTTATTGGATGATGCTATTGACCTAAACATGGTATGTAACTTCGGCTCAGCATCAAGCCGTCAATGTCATTACTCATTAACCTTAAGGATTGTTCAATTCAAAGATTATCTGTCCAAATCTTTCATTTGCCTTTTTCTCAAACTGTTTTTCATGCCTTATCTCTCCCCATCTGGCAAATGAATTTTTTTCTTGCATAAAGACCTTGTATTAAACTAAGAAAGTCACCTGCTGACATACGGTTGACAGAATGTTGGTGGTAAAAATTAATTGTAAGGATGAGGAAGGATGGAGAGCCTACGTGCAGTGTATTGGTGCTCATCTTACGCATTGCTGATATGGAATAGCTACTGATCATTGTCTTCTTATTATTTGCAAGTGATCAAATTATTTCATTGTAAACACACCATTTTGATCTGGTAAACTCAAAATGTTTATATCATGTAATCCAATTGTCAAGATTCAAATCAAGATCAATTCAGTGTAATTTTGTTGAAATATTTCTTGCGCGGGATCACAACTTTTTGACTTATATTTTAATCCTCATCTCGAAAAACTTAGGAACCAGAATTCTCTTCTGACAAGTCTAAGCATCAAAGAAGTTGTCAAGCTTTCCGACTGCAGCATGGGCTGTCCCCAGGTAATCGTACACATCATTCATTGGGTGCTTCTTGTTAGATGCACAAGATCCTGGATTGTAAGTGCTAATGCTTAGCCTTCTGTTTTGTGTTTCTCTCATTTATTTATCAGATTCATGCACCATATATGTGCTTTCTGAAGTGATTTTTGGAATTGAACCTTAGGAGGAGTTAGACATGTTTTCTAGTAGCTAATCTTAAGATTGCTGTCTGAAAATGATGTGACTTACAATCCGTAAAGGCGTAAACTATTCTTGCAGTTTCTAACTGCCAGTTAAACTCGTGCACACTTTGGATCATTAGTGCTAGGCTGTTAGCTATGACTCCATTTGGTTAGTATTGCAGCTTGATCATTTTTATCTGTATTAGGGTTGGTAAAAACTTTTATTTAAATTTATTCTGGTGGATTAATTATTGTGTATTGTTATTTTTTTGAGCCAGTTCTGGAATTGTATAATGATACTGTTGGATCAGCTGGATCAACATATTTTGGCATGATGACATATTTCTCTTGTGGGTCACATTTATATTAGTTTTGCTCACATTTATTGTGAAACGAATAAGTAAACCTCAAAAAATATAATACATACTGCCATCATGAAGGCTCCATCTATTGTTTCAATTGATGCTACTGTGAATTACGAGATTATGATATAGTCAACTATATGCTCCACATGCAATCAACATGATACATAGATTAATATATTTTAAGAAATGCAAGACCATTATATTTATGCAATCATCAATATTCAATAATGATTGACACCAAAAGTTGTATATTCACCTCTCAGGATTTTTATCATTGTTTCCTAGTATGCATTGTTTGTGTAACCAATATATGTATGATTTCTAATGAAAAATACACCTTTGCTAGATGCCACGATCATAAGCATGCTGCCTGGAAGTAGGATGCAGGAGGTAGTTCGAATGCTTCCAATCTTTGTGCATACCGTACAAAACTTAAGACATAAATTTAATGAACTGTCACTAGTCATCCCAGTTGCTCCACATCGAGATGTGAGGATCTACATTGAAAAGGCTGTCAAGTCAAACCCTTTTCCAGTGGTGTTGGTACCCGGGGGATCACTTAAGGAAAGATATGATGCATTCAGTGTGAGCTCACTTCTCTTTTTGGATAATACAAGTCTAATTCTGAAGCACCAGATTCTTTCTGAGGATATACTTTGTAAAGTTTTGATACTTTATTATTCATTGACTGATGTGAAAAATCTTTCGAAGAATCATGTCTTCTTAGCAGTTGATTTGTAGAATCATGTCTTCGAAGAATCATGTCTTCTTAGCATGTGAACAAAAGGTTTTGATGGGTGCTTGAACTCTCGTGTGGAAAACAAGCGCTCTACCTGGTGTTCTTGTCAGATGACCTTTTTGCCTCTAAACATAGCCTCCTTTTTTAGTAGGGGAACATGTGTTGCCATTCTAAAATGGACACCTGCGTTTTTTTTTGTTTGTTTTTTTTCAGAAAATGGATTGTAATCAACATTGTAGAGTTAGTTATTGCCAGTGGCTCTCTGAGAGCAGTTTTCATGGATAGCGGTTACTTCTGTCCATGTGGACAAATGGCTCAGCACATTATCCTAAATTTTTGCTTGCTACGTAGATGGGTGTTTTGTAACACAACCAGTTAGTTACATCACTGGCTTGTTAAACTGCAACATATTCAAAGGTATACATGCCATTGTCAAGTAGCAACTCTTGGTCCCCAACCAGATAGTATCTCACAATCAATGAGTGTTAGTTTGGGCCTATTTGAGATGTATGGAATACACATGTTGGTATGATTATGGAGTAATCCCATCAGAATCTGTTACATCTTAAGCCAATTAAGTAAAATGTATTAACCAAGTGTTCTAATGAGAAACTTTTAAGATGTCATTTAACTAGTGCCTGTGCAAGCTGTCATCAGACAACTTTTTTTGTTGCAGGCTAGTAGAGCAGCACTATGTACTTCAGGAACAGCTGTCATGGAACTAATGCTAGCAAGACTACCTTGTGTGGTAGCCTACCAAGCTCATTTCATTACAGAATGCTTGATTCACATGAGGAAAAAGATAAACTTTATTTCTCTGCCCAACATTCTCTTGAATTCTCCCATTGTGCCCGAGATCCTTTTTCGAGCTTGTACAGCTAAAAATCTAGCTGCAAAACTAAGGTAATTTGTTTAGAGCACCACCTATTATAGCATAATACAAATGTGGAATCTGAATCATAATTTTTTGTCATAATGTCTCAATCGCATATGAACAAGAATGACAATTTGTCTGATACCTTTCTGCTTACTAGAGTAATTATAGTTTCCATTTTTTTGTAAGTGCAAACTATTTTTTCTTAATGCTTATCACTTGTAGTGCAAACTGTTGGAAACAGCAGAGCACCAACTGTCAATTGTTGATCAGGTTTTGTGTAGGAACAAATACAAAATAGTTTTTTTTCAATGATAATTATTGGCATCCATACCATATATTTAGGCCTGTGTGACTGTCACATCCTTGATTTTTGTGCTATTCTAAAATTACCTCTTCTATGTTTTCCTGAGTCCCATTGCATTTCCATTTTTCAGCAGTATTATGTCTTAATTTTTATTAATCTACCCCAACATGCTTGGGGCGAAAAGGTGGTGTTGTTGTGTATGTCTTAATTTTTATGCTTTTACATTTCGAATTGGGCCTCATCATTGTTGTTCTTGCTGTGTGTCTTAATTTTTATGCTTTTACATTACATTTCGAATTGGGCCTCATCATATTTATCCCATTTGATGGACCAGTGAGGTTATTGCTAATGATGAAGTACGTCAGATTCAAGTTGAATCAGCTGCTCAGGTGTTCCAGGTTCTCTATGAGCCCATCAAGAGACAGGGTACTTTATTAATGGAAGAACTTGGCTACTCATCACATGTCCTATCCCCTAGCATGATCGCAGCATTAACAGTGCTTTATACAGATAAACGTCAAAAGATTCTGCACCGGAATTGAGTGGTATAATCAGAAGCTAAGGAATATTTTGATCTGCCAGTGTGGTAATGGTTCCATGTGTGTGATTCATCGATGATTGGAGTAGCAAGGCAGCAAGCAACTGCTTGTGTGAAGCTTTCAGTTCTGAAGTGGTGCCAGGTCAACATCACAGTATCCTAATAGATTTCAGGCATGTGCTCTAGTGGATTAAGTGCAAGTCTTGGTCATCTTGTTGGTGCAGACTCTTCCATGGTAAGAATTTCCTGGATGGAACAGGGAGTCAGGGTGTATGACTGGATGCAATAGTGAGGCTTGGAAAGAATTTTACTGAACTACAGAGATTTCTCCTGTATTTCTGATTTTATTGATATTCTGTAGTCGTCAGGCTGCCAGTTTAGTAATTCGCCTACTCCTTGATGATGGGGATATGAGAAGTTCTCACTCAAATGAAGTGCATTTCGAGATTTCTGGTCGATGCCTTCCCTTGGCTGTGTGCTAATTACTGGAGTGGTAAATCCTTTAAACACCCCCGCCAAATTTGGTGATGAATTCTGAATTTCTGATGAGCTAAGTTCAGCATGTCTGTCTGTACTGTTCAGTCTGTGGTCGACCTGACATTGGGCCAAGAAAAGGTGGAAACCGCTATGACTTATCAAATTTCCTGTCAAAGTGGGTGAAGCATGGATTCCCACGTTGCCAGTGATGTGATGCCGTCATTCCTGAGCTCACGTAGACGGGTGGGCCATGGGATGGCGAATGTTCTGTGGAAAATATATTTTGAATTCTTGTTGTTAGTTTACAAGTTGCCAGAGATACGCGGGCAGTGGACTCCATCGTGGATCGGGTACATGTCTGGGTTTTTTCTTTAACTTTTTGTAAGTTCCAGATGGGCACGGTCATCTCGATGCTTCACGTCAGGTGTTTCTTTCTCGACGCGCCAAATTATCCCGTGATTCCGTGATCGAACAATCAGGAGCTCCGACTTTCCCCGGTCTTAAATGAGTTCTTGTTGAGCAAATGGTATCATGCGTGTTTGGTTGGCATTTGGCAATGGATGCTACTTGGAATCCGATTCCTGAAATCCTTGGCAAGGGACGCTACCATTTGGTAGTGACAGACTGACAGTTGACGGATTCCATTAGAGTTCAAATTGAGAAATCTTCATTAGCCTAAAGCATTTAATATGTTTTGATCTTGAACCTATAGCGAGGTGATGAGATACACAGGGACGGCAGACATTTGTGGTTGTGGACCCATAAGCTCAAAATTGATGTGCTGAGTGCTGACGCCTAACGTTGGATTCATGTCTGAGTTACCAAAGTCTAAGATGAGACACGACAGGATTGTTCATTTCTAAACTAATGTAACATGCCTAACTTTGCTTTGGCCGCTTATGCAAGAATCCAAACAACGCTCCGCACTTCTCTTCCAGAGACGGTGCCGAAACCGAAAGAAACGACTCGAAAACATAGCAGTAGTCGTAAACAATCTCATCAGATCGAGCGATCACAAATCACAGCACGTCTAACAACATGAGCGATTGGTACCTACCGCGCTAACCTTCCTACCACAGATGAGATGAACAAGCGCTTCCAAAAACATCCACGATGAAGGGAAGCTGAGCCATCCCGCTCGGGGCTCGGCGTCTCATTTCACTTGGCCTCCGTCACTCCCGCAGCTTGCTTCGCCGTGGCGGTGGCGCCGGCCCCGCAGCCCGCGACGGGCGGCGGGAAGTTGAGCAGCGCCTTGGCGCCCCGCATGCGGAACGCGGCGCGGTCGTACGCCGCGGCGGCCTCCTCGGCGGTGGCGAAGGTGCCGAGCCAGAGCCGCGCGCCGTGCCGCGCCGGGTCACGGATCTCCGCGGCGTACTTGCCCCACGGCCGCCGCCTCACCCCGCGGTAGTGCCGCCGCCCCGTGGCCGCCTTCGGTGCGCACGCGGCCCTGCTGCTGCTGCTGCATCCGTCTCCGCCGGAAGCGAGTGCCTTCAGTGGAGCCAGCGACGAGGACGCCTGCGGGTAGGCGGCGGAGGAGGAGCCGGATGGCACGGATGCCTCGCGGAGCACGTCGAAGAGGACCATGTCCAGGGAGTCGTTCTCGTTGAGGGGGAGGTACTGGGCGTGCACGTGCGCGGCCGCGGCGCCGGCCAGGGAGAGGGACGTGTCCATGCCAACGACCACGCCCACGCCCACGCGTGACGTCGGCGCAGCACCGGCTGCCGGAGGCATGGGCACGGTGGCGACGTCGCGGCTGCTGCGCCTGCGCTCCGCCTCCCGGGAGAGAGACATATAGTAGGTGTCCATGCGGCCGGGTCAGTGTTGCCTGGGCATGGGACGGCACGGCACACGCGAGGCTGTGGTTGGAGAGCTCGCGCCTCGGGACGGCGGTGGGGGGCGATGTGGCTGCGCTATTGGAGAGCTGGTGCTGCAAGCATTGGAAGTTTGGAATCCCAAACTGAGGTGAGGGCTGCCATGGCATGTGAGCATATAAAGCACGCAGAATGTGAATTGGCAACCACCACCGCTCGCGCTCCTCCAGTCCTCCTCTGGTGCGCTTGCGTCGTCCGGTTCTCGTTGTTGCGCGGCTACACCCTCTGCTAAGTTGTTAATTAGCCATTGGGGCTGCAAAAATGATGCTTTGCCTAGACTAGTCGGCTCCTCATGCCGTTCGATGGTTCAGTTCCTAGTTAATTTTTCTCGTGACACTTTGACGGAGTGGAGACCGCGCGCGTGGGCACTCGTCCTCCATAGGCGTCTCAATTCTTGGGGGAAAAGGCAAAGCACGACTGCGGGAGGCCAACAGAAAATATCGTGAATGAGGTACACCGAATAAAAGATGTTGCCGAGTTGTGGTTGCTGGCACGTCTCTCCTTAGCATTCCGGATCTTCTGTAACCAAACTCACCATCACGCTCGTTCCAAACAGAGAGCTCATGAGTCATGATGCCAAACAGCTTCTTGTATCACACATTCACACTCCCTCAGGTAATAAAAACTTGTTGGTGTTGACTTTTTCACACACTTAACATTGTTGTCTTATATTTATATACAAATGTGAAAATATAAATCATGTTTAAACTATCTTTAATAACAAAATAAATCACAATAAAATAGATCATAACTTACTGGTTTTTTAAATAAGACAAATGTAAATGTTACAATCCATAGTTTTATCAGCAATAGCATTTAGTTGTAATGCATGGAATTGAACACATTTTAGATTACAAGTCAAAAGCTCGCAGGGCCATTTTGCTCTCAACCATAGAATCTTTGTCTGGCACGGGCAGCACCCTCAGGCCTCATCAGGCATCTGATTTTGGATGCCTGCGGTTGACAGCTCTACTTGGCCAGAAGGGCCCTGTGCCCAGGCGAGGCTTTCAAAACAAACATAGCCTTAACATGTTTCATATTTTTTGGAAAGCTATATGCTTAATTTCATCCACGTGAAAACTCATTTCTTATACCTGCCCACAAATTTATCGTCCTCATGCCACCATATTTGATGATGTGGCACATCGTTTAATAATGGGCTAAGTCTTGGTGGTCAGTTTTTTAAATTTGGATTCGGGATCATAATATATTTAAACTGTTTAGATGGAATATACTTCCTTTGTTCCAATCTATATGTCGTTTAATCGGTTCGTCTTATTCCAAAAAATTACAAAAACATTTAAAAATTCAAATCATAGTTAAAAGTATATTATGTGCTAACTAAATTGCAATGAAAACAAATGATAATTATGAAACTTTTTGAATAAAACGAGTAAGTTAAATTTTGTATAGAAAGCAAAGTGATCTCTAAATTATGAAATTGTGATGTAAGACATCTTCAATGGGATGTCTGAAATGGATGCCTATCCACTATTCCAATTACCCAATTCTCTAAGTAGCGCTGCAGTGTATAAACAATATTTTATACATTTTCATTGAGAATAGCCTAAATATTGATTTTTCACGCTCTTCGTGATCTGTATTACATCAAAGCGGCCGTAATCTGTAAAATGACGCGTGAGATCATCCCGGACCCGCCCAGCGGCCAGCGCGGCAGTGCCCAGGCAGCCCCAGCACAGCCGTGTTGGCCGTCTTGGCCTGGCCGTGGCTTCACCCGCTTGCGACACGAACCGTGGACGGGGAGGGGGAGTCACACCCGCTGCAGATGTGGACCCCGCCGCCAAGTCGTCGTGGCGTCTCCCCCTCCGCTCCCGCCACTCTTCTGCTCCGCCTCCTCCTCCTCGCCGGCGCCGCAGACGCCGCGCCGCCGCTCGTCGGCGTTTCTCCCCAAGGTTCGCGCACTTACGTGCTTCCGCACCTTGTTTCTTCTGTCTTGCTCACCGTGTCGTTTCCCCAGATGAGGCGTACTTCGCGCCGCAGGTGATCGCCTGCAGGGACGGCTCGGGCTCCTTCCCGAGGAGCCGGCTCAACGACGGCTACTGCGACTGCAACGATGGAACCGACGAGCCAGGTCTCTGTCTCCATTTCTCTTGGTTTTGTCCGAACTTGACCGGGAATCCAGAGTGCACTGTGGAGATCTGGGCGATTTCGCCGGTTTGGTGAGATCTAGTGCCAATAAAGTAAAAAAATGCACTGAGTATTAGACTTCATGTTGATCGAGTCGTGCTGCTAGATTTTTTTCGAATTCAGCAAAGAGAGACGGAGAATTGTGTGACCCATGCTATAGCTAGCACTCCTATTTTAGCAGTGGTTTAACTCATACGAACAGTTAAGCAGAACCTGAACTACTGACCAGCTGTACGCACCTGGCTATGTCACATTTAGTACTAACAGTTAAGTCAGATATGAATATGTGGGATGCTGCAGCCTTCATGTCTGAAATCCTTGCTGCTCAGCTTGACAAAAAGTTTAGGGCCCAACTGTGCGCATTTCTTTTACGGGTGCTAACATCAATGTGCAAGGTATTTCTCTATCATAATTCCATTCTTCACATTATTGGCATTATGCAGGTACTTCGGCTTGTCCAGAGGGCAAGTTTTACTGCAGAAATATTGGAGACACACCTCGATTATTGTTCTCTTCATTTGTGAATGACAAAATATGCGGTATGCTATTTGTTTTATAGACTATATAAGAAGTTAACTGCAAGAGTTGAGGAGTTTATTTTCCTTACTTTTGTGGTGTCCATTGTAACATTTGTGGCTAGTTTCTATATTCCATTTTGGATAGCAGAAATGTTGACAAATTGTGTATGTACGTTTAGATTGTTGTGATGGAAGTGATGAGTATGAAAGTGGCATCCATTGTCAGAACACATGTAGAAATATAAAGGATATTGCTGAGTCTGATGGTGTTGGCGGCGACATCGCAGTAAAACATCTAGACACTACTAATGAGGTTACGAGTGAGCATACAATTGCTATGGAGGACCGTATACAGAACATCAGCAACAACAGCAAAGACCTTATCCAGAAGCTAAGAGGTATTGACCGTTAAGAAGAAATAATTAGTTGTAGCTGTTACAGGAACATAATATGCCCTTGATTTAGGTTCACCTTTTCCATGTTTGCAGGATTAAAGATGGCTCTAGCCATTGAACTGGGCCTTGTTGTATGTATTTTTGTTTTCTGCGTTGCTCGGCGTCGCACTAAAGCACGCAGGAGACAGTACATTTTGAAACGTAAGTAAGCTTTGGTCCCTGTGTTTCCCATTAATGGCTCTAGTCATTTGCCACTATTCATGACTGGAAATGATTATAAAGCCTAAGAAGCCGTGGCTTCAAGATTTTCATTGCTTTTCTAGATATGTTTGCACTTAGCATTAGCAACATGTGAGCACTTACATATTAGACTTGTTTTATGAGCTTGTTAAAAGTTGGTGCGAACATCGAGCTACAATTCTGTATTAATGCATTCTGGATTTGTGGTGCACTTAGTTTTGTTAGAAGCTGAACAAACTCACTAACGAAACTGTGCATTTTTTCAGGTTAGCTGTGCAGTACTTACATAGAGGACAGATCAGTGCTCAGTGCTCATTTGCAAAATTAAAGCCTTCCAGGATGTTGGAGAATCAGGGATGGGATGAAGGGATCTGCGCATGATCCTCTTATGATCACCAGGTGCGGTGCATCTGCTGTCTGATCTTTGTTGGCTAGGAAAACTAACTATATATGTGTGTTTAGCAGAAGGCAAACATGCTAAGTCTGAACTATGATCTTCTGGTGTGTGTAGATGTAAATGTTATTTGTTGCCTCATCCCAATCTTCCTCTCATGAGTCGCTGTTAGATCAGGGTGATGATTCCCTGTTGCCTCCATCCATGCCTGAGCGTATAACTTGTTGTATTTGTGACGTCCCAGACCTCCACGGGATTGGAACATGTACATTGGCTGTGTTAGATGGGTGCTACTGTGCTATTTGTTTCATTTGCCCGTGGGATCTTGGAAAGCAGGAGCAGCGCAACTTGCCCTTCGTAAAACAGGACATTACGAAGTTGAGTGCTATACCCAAGACCCTTGAACAAGAGGAACTAGATTTATTTTAAAATCTTTCAGAAAGAGGCAAACCAAGAGAAAAGTTGTGTACTAGCTGATATTATTTGTCACGTACTTGAAGGGCCGAACATTTTCAGGACTTATCGGATGTCTCCGAAGAGACAAAAACATTTTCAGAACTTAACTCTAGCAGAAGAAAGAAACGTTCCACCGAGTGAAAAGTTCTGAAAGAAAAAATGGTTGTGCGCCTGACAAGCTAGGTTTGAATCGCATATGCGACCTAGTAAGCTCATCGTAGGTCTAAACTAACTAAAAAATAAAGGCTACAAAGTTGAAAGGCCCGGATAATCATTTTGAGATTTTGTATCATGGACGAGGCGAATGTGGCGGCACATTCACTATATAATATTTCACACTGGGCCGTGAGCGCATAAAAAGACCGGACACACCGGCGATCGGCCCAAATAATTGTCATTATCCAGTTCTAGGACTAGTTTATGTGCTCTTAGATTCGAGTGGTTTGGAGAGATTTGAGTATATTTAAAATCCACAATAAATTAAAACCCACCTCAATCCCTCCCAATCCACTCCAATCATTTTCAATCCAAGAATACCCAAATTAGGTACTAAGGTTTTAGATTTTTCTGTCACCTCCTGTTGCTTACATCGCCTATATATTACCCATACAAAACCTCTGCTGAAGTGCCGAGGCAGTTTTAGTTTTCCTTCTTGTCGTTCATGTCCTATCGTTTCTTTTCTTTTTAGGCTATCTTGGGCGGTCTAGTCGGGTCTCGGTTTTGTGCTGTTGTTTGAATTCTCCCTTAATGAAAAATTTGCTCCGCACGTTCTAAAAAAAAATCCGCCGAGGCCGCGAGGCTGATCTGACTATGTTCATGCATTGGATGGAAAAATAGTCTCTTAGCATTGATCCGTGTTTGAATATATACAAGGTGAAGGGATGCAATGAACAAAGGACATGCTCTTTGGTTACAATACATCCAAGAGGCATCTGTAAGTGTTCATGCATCAAAGGTGGTTATCAAAGGCTAAAAGCCTAAAATACACGCCCTTTGGTTACAATATCAGTTTCCTAATCTAAGTCTTGAATAGTTGTCTTGTTGATGAGATCATTGTGAAGAGAGGTGTCTCTTTGTTGAATAGGTGCATTAGTATGAATGTTACGCATACGATGATAGCATCTTAGGGTCTGTTTGGTAAAGCTCTGCTCCTAGATTTTTTTGGTTTCGGGAACTGATTCACTGGTGGAGTAATTCCATGTGATTTTCTGATATGAGTGAATTTGTCTGCTGAAAACCGTTGGCAAACTACCTATAAAATGATTCCAGAGAGTTAGAGAGTGGGGAGTAGGTTTTCAGCTCCCTAATTGTAGTATAAAATGGAGAAGTGATTCTCCCTGATTCACTAGAGAATCGATTCTGCTTTTTGTCGTTTGGTTGCGCTCACTGGATTTACTCCATAGAATCTGAGAGTGAAGCTCTGCCAAACGGCCCCTTAACAACAGGACGTCAAGTACACGTAATGGTGATTACCGTGTACATACAATACATAAATGGCATAAAACGGTTGAATGGAGAGAAATCTCAGCGTACGTCAGTTAACGTGCATCGACAATCCGCAAAAATCTTAAGTAGGCAGGGCACTCGGTTAACGTACTACAGTAATTAATGGCTACAAGGCACACAGATTCACCGGAGCTCGCAGACAAGAGTACTCTGCTAAGTTTCATCTTACATCTTACATAGATCAAGTGGATGTCATCATCATCCTCTAACGCTTTTTGCACGCCTACCCCATACATAGCCCCAAAGATTCATTACAAGACGGTACCAGCGAGTTTGCAGTCCTATAGCATCAAACAACTAGTCTTCGTCCTCTGGGGGATCAAAGTCCCTGACCTTAACATCTGCATCTTCCCCATATTGGATGCAGTGGTCGATGTATGATAACACATATTGTATGCTGCAGAAACAGGGCAAGTTAGGGATATGCAACGATAACAAATAGCTTGAGAAAAGAAAGAACGGATCAGTGCTGTGAATTGCACAAAATATATAAAAGTTAGCAAGGAAGAACGAACTAGTGATACATTTCATTTCGACTAGATAAAAATCCACTTTCTTTTGATTCAAACAACCTATACACTGTATGCTGCCTGACGTAGATTTCTTTTAATCCTGGGGAAAGAACTAAGTTTGATTCAAGCAGACTTCGTAACAGCAGTATAACAAACAGTAGCACCACATTAGGCCTAGTTTGGCAACTCTTGGATAGAAGGGGATTGGGATGGATTTAAATCCACAATAGATCAAAATCCCCCCTCAATCCCTTCCAATCCACTTCAACCCCCTTTGAAACTAGAGTTACCAGAGGCCTTAATGGTGCCAACTAGAGTTACCATGCCAAGGGATCTCAGCTGAACTTGACTGATAAAAGGCTACATGATCACACAGTTTACATGAATTTTTCACAAATATACTAAGAACCACAAACAGAACCATGTAAATAGGCCTAGTATTAAGAAAATAAAAGTATTACCTGCTCTCCTTTCTCAAGTCAAGTGGTATGAAATTAACCATGCTGTAATCATCGACCTACATGATGTATTTGAGATTAACATTGCAGGTTGACAACATCAAAAGAAGGTACTATAAAAGTCTTAAGTAAAATAGATTAAAAATGAAATAGATAACAGCATTAGTTCACATATGTACAACAAAAACTATATCATGTTAGTCAATACAAGATTAAATGAGCATGCCAGATGAATGCATCTGTCTGCATGAGTGCATGGACAACTCTATAACAATGTTTTTGAGCCTTTGGTCAAGCACCAAGAAACCGACTTACTTTCAAATTGCTAATGCAATGGGCTTTCAGGCAATCACAAGGTTTCCACTACAGAGCAGATGGCCTCAATAAACGCAAAGCATTCAAAAATAGTTTTTTTTATTTACTATATCAATAAAAAATAAAACTGAAAGAAATCTATGTTGAAATCCCACACAATCTGATTTTTTTAACATATGCGCATATTTGACAGTGTTTGCAACCAGCATTCCAGAAATTTGATCTACCCCAGAATATCTCACCACAGCCAAGCATTGGTGATAAAATTAGAATCCTTCCGCTTCCCATCCATCGTAAACAAAAGAAAGGTATAGTCCAGCGCATGGCAGGACAAAATGCACCATTGAACTCAAATGTTAAACATTTAGGCATGCTAAAGCTGTTGTGCTTGTATCTGGCAAGAAAAAATAACCACCAACTGAGGTGATCTGTTCCATGGCAACATCACATCAAAGCAAACCTCAACTTGGCAATCAATCTATATCAGGAGGGTAAAAGTAAATGCATAAACTACAAATCCAGCATCATGGTGCATAGCATTACAGAAGAACTCTGATGTAATATTTGAACAATAAATGCTCGCAGGAAAGATGATGTTCATAACAGGCATACCAGTTCAGCTAAACACTTGTTCAACTTGCCAAACCGAGGTGCCATCTCTCGGTTCAACTGTGAAAGAAGAACCTGTGCGTTTGGATCCAGATACCTAAAGATATTGAAACATTTAAAGACAGTTCAAACCTTTGAATCTATGTAAGGAAAGAAACAAAAAACATACTCTTCTATGTCTTTTTTGTTGGAGACCAGATCCATCTTCGAAAGGATGTTGATATGAGGAAGTTCAAGTTGAATCATAGCTGAAAGAGAAGCCATGCAACCACTGATGTATTTCGTCACATCACTGACAAACTGAACCATGAAAAACAACTTAAGTCAGGATTGGATTTTATTGGTTCAATATTTTCATTGTCAAGAACATTAATATTCATGATCCAAACCTGTGAATCAAGAAGGTAAACAGCGCAAATATTGAAATTTTTACGTTTCAGGTGCTCGACAAAGTTACGCAGAACTGGGACATGAGTGAAGAGTTCAATCTGGCCTGGAGAACAAAGATGGAAAAACTTGTTAACTGATATCACGTCATGTTAACCATCTAAAAATCAGATTTTTCATGTACAGAATAATATTAGAAGACATTCACATTTGCATTGCAAAACACACTAGATGTAGCTCAAGATGGCATTTTGCCTATAATTGGTGGGAAAGTATAATGCACTAGGATGAAAAATACTGATGATAACTTGTTTCGTCATAGTCATGTAACTGGTAAAGGATGGTAAGTGAGATGAAACTATGCAACTATTAAGGAACCATTAAAGCTCAGGGGTGTATACAGTGCTTGAAGCTCCAACGTAGAGTGGGGGACTTCGGGAGGGTAATTTCTAGACAGCCTTACCCTTGCATAACTATTTGCATTATTCTGCAAAGAGGCTTGTTTGAATCTCCCGGCCACAAGTGAAGAGAGACTACCACTACATCAGACCCACCCTTGAACAGTTAAAGCATGCAAAGATGAATAGAGAATATACCAGGACAATCAAACACAATATAGTCATCATCCAAGTAGTTCTCTAGCTGCTCATCAAACCAATCATCCAAACTGTCTTCAAGGTGCCTGAGGTTTTGTTAAGGAAACAGGAACTGGCAGCATAAAATTCTCACAAAATACTCCAAGAACATAAGGAGCGTTAATACCTTTCATGAATTCTGTTATGATTTAGAAAGATTAGTTCTTGAGCGAATCTCTCCCTCGACATTCACTGTCATAACGGGGAACATCCAATAATTCCATGGCTACAACTTACAGGGCTTATGTTCTAATGGTTAAACAAATGGATGCTTTTAAAACTTATTAGTAAAATGTGGAACCTCAAGATATCAGTCTCACAAAACAATCTACAATTTTAATAATGTAATGCAAATCAGCTCCTAACAACCTGCCGTTGCATCTCCAATCAATTAACAAGCAATAGGTATGAAAAATACACAGTGGCAGGGCATTGGTTCAGAATTAAATAGCTATGGCAGCAAAGAGTTTTAATGAACAAAGACAATGCTTAAACCACAGGATACTCCATGCAGTAGATGAGGCCGCCATTTGGCCCCAGCCCAATCTCCTCCATAACATCATCCAATGAAATCAGCTCTCTGATATCTGCCAAAATGTAAGAAAATTAAAAACATGTGAGAGCAATACTTTAGTGTGCGCAAAAGTTTTACATAGTGACTAAGAAAATAGAAAGTTTACCCATATCTACAGGATAGTTAAAGTGCTCTGCAGCTGGATCGAGATTGACTATATGTATTGTCCTGCCCACTGTCTGGCAATGGTCGTACAAAGTGGAGCAATAAGTTGACTGCAAACACAGCACGGATAACAAATTAGCCCAAACCCTCATCAGCTCCCTGCCTCCTCCTTAATCGGTCCTAAACCCCAGTGTAACAATTAGAAAGAATTCCAAGTTATTTTTGCTGCAAGTAGCGTACACGTGCAGCCACCCAAAGTCCCAGATCACTACAGTGAAGTAAACCCCCGAAACTGAGAAGGGCATAATTTTGTTCTAAATAGTGGCGGCGGGTGAGCCAAGCGCCCAAGCATCCCGTTTACCAGAGTTAAGCGCGAGGGGGAGTGGTCCGGGTTATCAGAGGGACACGGGACCAATACCTTGCCGCTCCCAGCGGGGCCGATGACGAGCTGCGCGAACCCCATGGCGGCGCGAGGGCGGCGGGGCGAGTCCGGAGAAGCGGTTGGAGTAGGATTATGAAGCGCTGGAAGCGGGGTGTATCCGCGTAAGTATTACAAAGGAGGATGGGTTGGGGTTGGGGAGCACCCTGTCAGAAGGCGGCGGAGATGGCGGCGGCGAGGTAGGCGGCGCACCAGACGACGGCTGCGAGGAGGCTGCTGATTAGGGCGGACAGGGCCATCGATGTCTCGCGGTCGCGGCTCGCTCAATTGGACTCGCTGAACTACAGAAGACGTGTCCAGAACTGCGGCCGGCGCCACCGGTCGCGCAGAACGGCAAAACTGCAGAAGACACATTTTTGGTATTAAATATCGTACTATTTGTTTTTTAAATATATAAGTTGCATAATATTATTAAAAAATGGTTAGTATCTATTTCCTCCGTTCACAAAAAATATAAAATCTTAGCTTCGTCCTAAGTCAAAACATCATAACTTTGACCAAGCTTATATCAAAATATATTAAAATTTATGTTACCAAATTAATATAGATTTTTGTTGGAATATATTTTCATATCATACATATTTGATGTCATAAATGTCGTTACATTTCTATATAAATTCGGTCAAACTTACGATAGTTTGACTTAGGACAAAATTAGAATTTCAGTTTTTTATGGCCGGAGGGAATAGTAATATAGTATTATATTTGTTTTTACGTATTATTAGACTTGTGCTTTATAGAATCTTTATACTCTGAAACATATATCTTTTACAAATATCTTTTTAAATATTTCTCGTGCAATGTTGTACGTGCACAAAATTTCTGTTTTCCAACTTGTAAGAACATTCTTCCAATAAATCACTCAAGCTTCGATGAGAATGAGAATTTTTTGTGAAAAACACAGAAATTCATTTTTCTTAAAACCTGGCGTATTTTCAGCCGATCTTTAATGTTTGCCAAAATTCATAGTAGGAGCATTTTTGTTTTGAATCCACAACGCAAAATAGTTTACCGTCAAACTCACCTACTGACCTACCACGGGTCCCCACCCACTGGAAACGGCACCATTTTCAGCAGCAGACCCGCTAGCTCACCTTCCGCACCCTACCAACCGCTGCAGCTACCCCAGTCGCCTCCCTTCTTCCTCCCTATGCATCCCCCGGCACAAGGTTGCCACTCCCCTCCACCACCAACCTTGTTCTCTGCTTCTCATTTCTCACCTCGCGTCGCAGCACCAGCCACCGTCTCACCGATGGCCCAGCAGCAAACGAGCCCGGAGGAGGTACCGCCGATCGATACAACCTGATAGATCGCACACCAAATCTCTTGCCTCCGCGTCCCAATTTGGCTTCGTCAGCTAACCAAAGGGGAGCATGGCCCCGTGCTCTGCTGGTGCAGGTGGTCCTCGGGCAGGAGGCCGGCGGCACGAGGGTGATCACCCTGAACCGCCCGCGCCAGCTCAACGGCATCTCCGACAGAGTGGTGCGGCCCCTTAGCTTGCTTTTCCTGTTTCTTGAACTGGAAGTTTGTTTTGGCGAAAGACTTGCCGATCTGCAGTTGTTCGATGGTTGTAGGTCTACCTCCTCGCTCAGTTCCTGGAGAAATGGGAGAAAGATGCGAACGCCAAATTGGTCATCTTTAAGGTGCGTACCTTCGTTTCTATATACCGCTGCACATATGGAAAAGTAACTCGCCAATGTTTCGCGCTAGTAATTGTTGGCAAGTGGCAACACATAGGAGTAGTAGCATTGTCGTATTTTTGTCCAGTCTAAGCTACTCTAGGACGGTATGAACCAGGGCCAGAATTCAGCTGGGTGCTGTAAAAATTGTGGGAGCCAAGAAAGTTCTATTCTTGCCATATGGAACAATGATTATTTCATATTTATCTTGTAAAGTTTGTAACTGCAATGAACATTTAAGCAAGAGCCAAGAAAGTTTGTAACTAAAAAATTATGAGTGTATGACCACCTAATGTAATGCACAATGCCGATACCAGCAAATGTTCAAGTTTGGCAGGGGTAACAATTTAATGAGTCTGATATGAGTGTTACATCTCGCTGTGATTACTCTGCTGTTTACATTCAGCAGTTGTTATCAGTTCCAGGTACACAAATGTTATGTACTTATGTTTGACTTTGAATAGGGAGCTGGACGTGCATTTTCTGCAGGTGGGGATCTAAAGATGTTTTATGAAGGGAAATCAGGTATGATTATGCACATTGCAGAACAATTGCATGGTGTTTGCGTCAAGTTGTTTTACTTTCTTAATGGCTAAATTGATATCTGTTACCACGATCTGCATTGCATCGATAAATCATGCCACTACTAGCACTGCTTTTGCAGATGATTCCTGCCTCGAGGTTGTGTATAGGATGTATTGGCTCTGCTACCACATTCATACGTACAAGAAAACCACGGTGATGCTCTTTTATATGATTGACAGAAGACCATTGTTCATATTTCCTTTTTTTTCTTAAAAGGACTATGTACTGAAACTCTAGGACCCTACGCTCTTGTAGGTGGCTCTTGTTAATGGGCTTGTCATGGGTGGTGGTGCTGCTATGGTTGCTCCTCTGACGTTTGGGGTTGTCACAGAGAAAACTGTATGTGAACAGTACACCCTTAGGCCTATATTATTTATAAAACAATTCACCTTGGCTTAGATTAATATTGGTACATGTCAAACATGTACTGTTGTGGTCCTATTTATATGATCTTTTGTTATTATGTAAACAGTATATTAATATCACATTATCAATTTCTTAATGTTGAAAGGTTATCCACTTAATTGCTTGAACCCCTCTAAATGTGTTTCTTAATCCTTTGGGAGAGTCTAATAATTATCAGCTTATCTTTTTATTCTTTTTGGTAGATTTTCGCTACTCCTGAGGCTAGTGTCGGGTTGCACACAGATTGTAGCTTTTCCTACATCCATTCTCGGCTCCCTGGGTATTTAGGTAAGTATCATATTAAACTTTTCATTCATAAAAAAATATGCATGAGTATTTAGCTTAATATTGGGCATATTGTAATGACAAACTGGCTATTGTGAGTAGGGTCATGCTCTTTTGATAGAAAAAAAATCAAATATATGACAGGGCAACATATCGTTATGATGCATCTCATGACAGTATCTTCTTTTTGAACTCCTATCAGGCGAGTACCTGGCTCTAACTGGTGCTAGGTTGAATGCGAAGGAAATGATTTCTGCTGGTCTTGCTACTCATTTTGTCAGTTCCGAAGTAAGAGACTCAGAAGCTAGCATGTCTATTTTTATTAGTTTTGTTGCATTATTGTTCACTTGGTTATATGTGTCAATAATGGAGGCTCGGAGTTGAGAGTTGAGACTGGCAGACTGCTTGTTGATAGTGGTTACCTGTAGTTTGACTAATCAAAGTACTCGTGTTATTTATGGCAGAAACTGGAAGAGCTTGAGAAACGTTTACTGAATCTAGACACAGGTGATGAGTCTGCAGTCCGAGCTGTCATTGAAGAACTTTCTACAGATGTTCCACCTGATGAAGATAGTATTTTGAACAAGTATTCATTCCTGATGATTATTTAAGACATAAATTTTTATGCATATATGATACTTATTCTACCTACTGAAAATAAACTGACATCATATCTCAATCTTTCTCCAATAGGCTTTCAACTATCAACAAATGTTTCTCTGCGGAGACTGTTGAGGACGTCATCAAAACATTTGTAAGGGTTCAACACTCACGTCTTCTCACCCCATTTCTTTATGCTGTGAAATCTCAAGTATTTTTCATGTTAATATTGACAACTGATGTGTTGGCTAGTGTTTATTCTACATTCTGTAATATGACAAGGGTTACTTAGACCTTGAAGTTTTTTTTTTTTTTTTTTTTTTTGTTGCCACAAAAAAGCTTCTTACCTGGTACAATGAGAAAAAAAAATCCAGCACCTAAGATGTATCCATTCTTTGCAGCCTTTATGCTTCTGACATCAAACCTACTCTGCACCGCTGTCCTTGTAACAAGACAATTCTCCTTTTCTTTTTTGGCAGCGCACCATTAAGCACCCCCTTAATTTTCATTGTTGTAGGAATCAGAAGCGAGAATAGACGGAAACCAATGGATCACTCCAGTATTAAAGGGCCTGCGAAGATCATCTCCAACTGCACTGAAGATTACCCTGAGATCGGTACAATCTCTCATGTCATTGTTAGCCTGATGGAATTATATCCTGTCGGCTCTCTTTTTTTTTCTTGTTGTGTAAGGTGAAGGCTAGTAGCACAGCTTTTTTTTTCTTCATTGGCACCTGCCTTGTTCTTGTTAAAAGTATTTTTTATAAATTTATACAACCTTCCACAAGTTAAGCTCCATTTTCTCTAATGTTTTTTTTTTTTTTTGACTTTCAGATCAGAGAAGGTCGGAAACAGAGTTTGCCTGAATGTTTGAAGAAGGAATTCAGACTCACAATGAACATTCTACGGTCTGTTGTTAACGGCGATGTTTATGAGGTATGGAGATCATACCAATAAAGAGCCGTTGTTTTGAAACAAAAGGCGAGTTTTCAACTGGCTTATTGACGTTTCCAATTTGATTTTACAACAGGGTATTAGAGCTCTTAGCATAGATAAAGACAATGCCCCTAAGGTTCCTCTTTCTCCTTTCCTCCCTCTGCATTGGATGTGAATATCGCTGGTGTGTCACTCTTTGCTTTAACTTCTCTGCTATGATGCCGCAGTGGAATCCCACTACTCTTGAGGAGGTGAAGAACGAGGATATCGACCGCGTCTTCCAGCCGTTCAGTCCAGAGCAGGAGCTCCAGGTCCCATCTAACGATTCGAACAGGTTAGCACGGACTCCCCACACCCACACACCACGCAGCATCGTTCATGGATCCTGCTGGAATGCTGGATTGCTAACGCTTTTGGCATCAACATTGTACAGGTGGAGCGGGAAATACGAGAACACGGTCTATGCCAAAGATTCTCAGTAATAACTACATAAGGTTCCAGTGCAGCAGAGAACAATATCGCTCCCCACGACGGCATAATGGAAAATTCAGTATGCAACACGCATGTAATACAACAGTGTTTGTCTATATAGGTACCAACGTATGAACATTTGAAAATATTTTGCGTTGACATGAAGCAGTAAACACATTGATTCAACATCGAATCCATTTATTCTGTAAGGGATGCAAATTTCACAAGTTTCATGTCATGTTACGGGGAGCGCCCATTTGCCCAATCAGGCATATCCCTGAGCAAAGGCGCAATCACAAACTCTACTAGCTATATATGAACTATCAGGAGTAATCCATCTGTATGTAGCTTTTCTTGTACTTGGTAGATTTATTCTGAACCGTGCCTGTCCTAACTGACAGCATCTCCTCTACAGTAGCTAAGTCGTTCTTCTCAAACTCCACATGCACCATCTTCAGATTCATTGCTTGGGTTAGCAGAAAACCCATCAATTTCTTTTGATATTCTTGAGGCTTGAACCCACGAAACTTGAACTGCACCAAGCTGCTAGTCAGGCAAGATATACTTGCCAGCCTATCGGTTGGATCGACGGAAGGGGGCAAATTGTTTTCACTGCATTTTCCAGCAACCTAATACAAAAGAAAGGTGTGTTAGCGTTATACCACACAATGAAATTTGACATGATAAGGAGCCAATGTGATATTAGGTACCGAAAGAGTGAACTTCTGTAGGTTAGGGCAGCTCTCAAGCAGCTTCAGCAGGAAAACAGGTTCTTGTTCATTTGAGAGATCCACGCTCACTGATAGTATCCTCAAGTCTTGAAACATAACCGTCAACTTTGGAATTTCTTCATACTCAGATGATAAAATCTGCAAATTGAAAAAAAAAATCAAAACAGCAAACATATACAGCATAAATCCTACATCACTCCTCATTTGTCATATTTGCTACATTACTTCTCCCTGTGCCAGAATCTACAATGCATTATATAAGTTTACCACTTTGAACTTTTTTTTTCATACCAATAAATCATAATGAAGCATGTTACCATGCCAGCATCATGCATCTCGGCACCCATTTAGCATCAATACAATATACTCCATTTCAAACTAGAAATTAGGAGATGACAAATGTACTATAAGCCCATGGTTAAATGCCCTGTCCTTCCTAGAAGCAAGTCTTTCAACAATGTTGAAGCATGTTTACTTAAGCTCACAATATTAACACAGCAATTCACTGTGTTTTGCCCAGAACAGAACAAACTTATAAGCAATTACATGATAAAATGTTGCCTCAACAACTCTTCCGTCGGTTGCTGGTGGCACATGATGACATGAACACTAATCCAGAGCCCCTTATTTCCCTAGAATCTACATTGCATCATATAAAATTCAATACCTAAAATAATTCCATGCAGCCACGAAATTCTGATATGTAAATGTAAATCCCATTCTAAGTCTCAAGACTGAATGATCTGTCATTCCTATAAGGAAATTTTCAACTATGCACGTGTCTACTTGATTTCATGGCCTAAATTATTACTAGTATAATAAATCAAGACTCATTGGATTGTGCCAGCATTGAACACGTTGCGTTGATGGTTCTTCCAACTTATGTAGATGCGTGATGCCATGTGAAGACCAAACGTTTGCTTTCAACAATCACAAATTCACAATTACCTACCACGAACAGAACTTGATAGCAGCTACCCAAACAATGCACGCATAACACGAACCAGATAGCAATTAGTGAAACACAGTAGGATGCAAGAAATCGAGCTCACCTTCATGGCATGGCCTCCAAGCTTGAGGCACTGGAGCCTCACACCAGCATCCAGGAACGGCCGAACCGTGAACGACTCCATTATTCTGGGCGATTTGGCGAAGTGCAGGTACGCCTTGGTGATCTCTGGCGCAGAAGCCAGCTCCAGCTTCTTCGCCCTGCCACGCGTGTACAGCGTGACCATCCTCAGCCCCGACGCTCTAATCGCGGTCTCCGCCTGCTTCTGCGTCGGCCTGAACACGAGGTACCTCACGGAGGGCGACACCAGCGTGCAACCGCCATCCTTGCCCGTGCCGAACCCCGTGCAGTACTCCATCTCGAGCGTCTCGAGGCATGATGCGGAGACGAGGATCCTGTTGATGGTGTCCTGGTGGATGGCGACGCGTTGGAGCTTCAGCGTGCGGAGGCAGGGGCACCTGGCTTCGCACCACGGAGGCACGGCGCAGGTGTTGAGGTCGAGCACGACGAGGGATTTCACGGACAGCACGTTCTTCGGTAGCCGCTGGCGGCGGACGAGGCGGAAGCCGAGCTCGGAGAGGCCGTGCTGGGCGGCGTCGTTGAGGACGGCGCGGAAGGCCGAGGCCGGCATGACTCGGTGCGGGGCGATGTCGAGGCGGCGGAGGAGGAGCGGCGGGGTCTCCGGCAGGGAGGGCTCGAAGGCGGGCTCGGTGAGGGTGAGCGAATCGACGCGTTCGAGGAGCGCGGGGACCTCCCTTCGGAAGTGGCGGGACACGGCGGCGAGCCTGGCGGCGAAGCGGGTCGAGAGGCGGTTTAGGATGCTGCGGAGGAGATCCTCGGTGAGGTGGGAGAAGCAGTCGGGGCCCTCCGCGGCCGCGGCCGCGGCGCGACGGTGGCGACGCTTGCGGGGGCGGCGACCCATCGGATGCGGCTTGGTGTCGGAGCCGAAGACTAGGAGGGGATCGGCGCCTCGGCGAGTCGGCGGTGGGGACGTGGGTGGACTGGATCCGGGTCCGGTCCGGGAGCGTTGCAACTGGATTTTAATGGAGGCCGGAGAGTTCGCTTTTTCTTTTTGAACGTAACCGGAGAGTTCGTTTCGGGCTTCAACTTCAAGTTTTTTTTTTTTTTTTTGGGATTGCAGTCAAGTTCGCCAGATGAAGCCCAATGGGCTGGTTACGGAAGGTGCCACTTGGGATTGGGCCTGAGTGCTGTTGTGCTCGCTGACCTGGCTATGGCTAGCATTTCGTTTTGTCTATTTCCAAACTTTGATTTTGGTTTTAGGAAAAAGTAAATTTTATTCGGGTATGTGCAAGCACCTAACCATCTATAGGCCTTATTCATTTGCACAGAGATTGGAGGGGATTTAATTATTTGTACTAGTCAAATTTAAATAGAGAAGGATTTAATCACAATCAGTTTTCTCCAATACTCCTGCAATCGAACAAGACCTTTAGAGCACGTACAATGGAAGGTGTTTAAAGAGGTGTTTAGCGAAAAAATCGGTTTATTCTCACCATATCACTAGCACCTGGTGCTTAAAGGACGGATGATGTGCTTAGATAAGCATTGGTGCTTAATGAGTGCTAAGAGGGTGGTTGAGTCTATCTAAGCATTATTTGCATCGTATTACCTTTTCCAGTGATGCTTAAGGTTGAGTCTATCTAAACACCTATACCTAAGCACCTTGCATTGTACATGCCCTTAGAGTAGTAAAAGTTAGCACACGGCTGCTTTAGAAGAACAAATTCTTGGCCTCCCCTTTTAGAATTCCTATATGAAATATTATATGACTTGCTTAAGATTCACCAATTGCGGGCTGATGGGCAATTCGTACAGGTCGACCTATCTATTTAATGGTGCGATTTTTTATTTTTTCCTTATTTTATTAGATAATACTCCCTCCGTCTCATAAAATAAAGCGTGCATGTATTTAGCACGGTCCTTAAAGCAGAAATTTGGCAATTTCTTTCTTTCAAAATATAGCATCAACAAATACCAAAATATCATAATCTTAAAGTATTTTTGAATACGAATCCAACTATATAACATGCATACATCAAAATTATTTATTTTTGATTAAATTGTTAGTCAATGATTTTAAAGTTTGACTTTTCTAAATGCATGCACGCCTTATTTAATGAGATGGAGAGAGTATGGTTTAATATAATCCATTAGATGATTTTACTTAACGTGGTTTCTTTCAATACTTTCTTAACGTGGTTTCTTTCCACACTTCGAGAATAGATCACTAGCATATATATATACGCATCGTCCAAGATAAACGCTCGCGGCTCACCCTTGGATGAACTAACCAAGAACAACGGTAAACCTATCCAAGCGACCAAGCCACAGTTGGAATTTGGAAGTCAGGACGTGAAGGGGACAAGGCGTCAAGGCCACCAGGTCCAGGAAAGGAAGGCATACTCATTGCCAACACGCTCAAGCCACAAGCCCACAAATAAAACCATCCAGTTGCTGCTTCCCCTTCCAAAAATGACCGTTGGGCGCTGTCTCCTTCCTGAGATCCCAAATACCCCACCGCCGCCCTCGCGCACACGCACTCGGCATCTGAGAATCCTCGCCCCCACGCCGGCTCGAGCTCGACCGTTGCCGACCCCTCTGCGCGCACGCGCTCTCCATCTCGCGACCCCCCGCACCCCGCCGCGAGCACGGGGCCGAGGCGAGGCGTATGGCCTGCGCCGCGGCGATGCCGATCGACTTCGACTCGTCCCCCGCGCCCGCGCCGGTGGAGGAGGAGGAGGTGAAGCCGGCCGAGGAGGAGGAGGAGGTGCTGGTAGAGGTGGATGGGGGAGGCTGTGGCGGAGGGGCTGTTGTGGTGGCCGCGGCGGACACGGAGGCGGAGGGCCACCCCTACGACTTCCACGTGTCCGGGCCGCGAAACCTGCCGCCGCCCAACTGGAAGGATATCATCAGATCGAGCTGGTAAGGGATCGCGCTTCCCGTTTAATTTCTTAGAAACCCTGCAGTTTTTTTTCATTCCTGTGTTTATCGGGGGTGGGTTCGTTCAAGCGGCGGGTTTTTAGGCATGCAGTTAGTTCAGGCCTTCAGGGGCCGCCGCTTGGCATTTAGATCGGGAGGTGATAACGAATGCTGACCGGTTGCGCGATGCCCTCCGCGGCTCGCGGTTGAATGGAAATTGAAGGTGCTTCTCGATCGGTCGTCGTTATGATGAAAGGCGTCATCTTCGTTGTATTAAACTATGCAGCACGATAGATTTGCGCTTTCATGTAAACATTGTGATTTGCACGATCGAGGTACATAAAGTTTCTGGTGATTTACCGCCTCTTGAGGTTTGGTAAACCATTGTTGAGAGTTTGTGGTGATTTCTCATTTTGGGCTTAGCGTAAGGTTATTGGAATATGTTACTGTTCCTACAAGCAATGTTAGCTTTTGGGTGACTAGAAACAAAGGAATAGCCCAACCCTCTTGCCGTGGAAATTAGGAAACAACAAAGCCATAAGCAGTGGCTCAAGTTTCCCGAAACCTTCTTGGATGAGGTCAGGAAACAAGAAACCAATGAGCACTGGTTAAGTTTCCTGAAACTAACGTGTTCTGCCTGTGGGTCCGGGGGTTACAAAACACACTTTTCGGGAACACGCTTTTGTGTATAGCTGGCCGTGCCCAGCTCAGGTTTCCACGGCGATTTTTGAAATTCTTTCTTCCTCTTTACTTCATGATTAAGTCTTATAGCACAAGTTTGTACATTGCTCAACTGAAGAAAATGAGTGTAATTCGATTTGAGTAGGTTAGATCAGCACAAGCAAGTGTGAAAAGTTCTTATCACACTCTTGACTCTCTCCATTGACAACCATTACAAAGCCGAGGCATTGGGGTAAAATAGTCAAATGCCAGGGGCCAAGTTGTTTTACTATTTGCCGAAGAGGGCAGGGAGATACATCACAAGCTCCTGCCAAGAAAAAGACTAAAAAAGACTCGCCATGTGGACGTGCGCATAATACTTTCTTTTTATCTAACTCCTTTTTAATTCATAATTTAGAAATAACACCTCCTCAGCTATTTTCTTTTAAATAACTCTTTTGACTAAGATATGCCTTGGTGTGACCAAATGGGTTAATTTTGTTACTTTAGTTGAGGCAGGATCATTTTAAATTTTTAGATAAAGGGGAAAGCCAGCTTCTGGCCAGGAATGACACTTGAGTTTGCTGACTTTGTTAAATCATGATGTTGTATGTATCGTACATCTTTATATGCTAACATTCTTGCTTTAAATTGCTTTGCAGGAAGGATCCGAATTACAAAAGGATGGTAATGGCCTGCTTCATTCAGGCAGTCTATCTGCTTGAACTGGACAGGCAGGACCAGAAAGGCGAAGAGGATGGCCTTGCTCCAAAATGGTGGAAACCCTTCAAGTACAAGGTCACACAGACATTGGTGGATGAGAGAGATGGTTCCATCTATGGCGCCATGCTGGAGTGGGATCGTTCTTCTGCATTGTCTGACTTCATCCTCATAAGACCAAGCGGCGCACCGAGGGCAGTGTTAGCTCTCAGAGGAACACTGCTGCAGAAGCCAACCATGAAGAGAGACCTGCAGGACGACCTTCGTTTCTTGGTATGGGAGAGCCTCAAAGGTTCAGTGAGATTTGTTGGTGCTTTAGCAGCGCTAAAATCAGCAGTTGAGAAGTTTGGCAGTGCCAATGTTTGTGTTGCTGGGCACTCCTTGGGAGCTGGCTTTGCCCTTCAAGTTTGCAAAGAGCTTGCCAAACAAGGAGTTTTTGTGGAGTGTCATCTGTTTAATCCACCATCGGTTTCACTGGCCATGGGTGTAAGGAGTATGAGCGAGAAAGCCAGCTATCTATGGAAAAAGGTTAAAGCAAGTCTGCCATTGAAAGAAGAAGCAACGACACCTCTTGAGACTGCTGAGGCTGCAAGTGACAAGAAGAGATTGCGCACAGAGAAGAAATGGGTGCCACATTTATACGTCAACAACAGTGATTACATATGCTGCAACTACAACGCTCCTTCTTGCTCTTCCACAACAACAGATGGTGCTTCCGACAAACAGAAACAACAACGCAATGCAAGTGAGATTGCCGGTGATGTGGTTGCAAAGCTCTTTGTGACATCAAAAGGCCCACAGAAGTTCCTTGAGGCACACGGGATACAACAATGGTGGTCAGATGGTATGGAGCTGCAGCTGGCTCTCTATGATAGCAAGCTCATAAACAGACAGCTGAAATCCATCTACACAACAACCGCTGCGCCATCTCCTGCCAAGTCATAGACATGCTCGTTAGAAATGCTCTTTCTAATCAGTGTGTGCCTTTATCAACTGAGAATGTTTCATTACTCTGGCAGGCCTGAAAATTGTCAAGTAAGACATGTAAGCACAGGTTCGACAAATAAAGATTTTTTTTATTATTTTCAACTCAAATGTCAGATTCGGGTGAGCTTTCACGAGTGCACATACTTAAATCTGGCCTCTATGTTGGTGCGGTGGACTGAAATTTTGCTTAGCTTTTGCTCCTACCATGAAACAAGGAAGTTCCTACTAGAAACTAATTTGTGCACCCTGTCTCTAGCTTGATGCAGTGCTGTTCTCTGAACATGTTCTGTTTTTAAACCAGGTCTCTGAGCATATTTCAGCCGTTTTCTAATATTCGTTGAGCCTTGTAAATTTTGCTGAACATATTTCAGCCGTTTTGTAATATCCATTGAGCCTTGTAAATTTTTAAAAAATGAAAATCGAACTGTATACTCCAAGGATAAACAGGTAAACGGATCCACATCAATGCACAAGAAGTCACTTGTGCACAACTAGCGCAATTCAGTCTTCAGTGCCTCGTTTGCGGTCAGGAGCAAAAGAAAGATGTGTTATCTATGAACATTTTTCTAATCCTCGCGAGACTTTCAAATTATAAGAAATATATGACGATCGAACACGTACACAAGTTATAAGAAACATACGCAAAAAAATTCGACTCCGCTGGGGATCGAACCCAGAATCTCTGGTTCCGTAGACCAGCGCCTTATCCATTGGGCCACGGAGTCCTAGCTGCGAGGATAAGAATGAAAATAGTTATAATAGTATTACACCTCTAACTTTGCCCGTATTCGTCTGCTAATAATTTCCTAAATATTGGTTTGCCACTTTAGACATCTTAGATCTATCTTGAGAATTACTTTACAACCATCAGTTATAAATTTAGCAGATTTCAGAAATAGTAGTATGTGACGTATTAGCATGACGGCGCACCATTCACACTCCACTGGTCCTGGCGTTGGCTTTTGTGACCATTGCTCTGGCTCAGGAGCACATGCTCCCTTCGATGTTAAAGTTGACAGTAAAGGGTCTGAGGGAGCTGTTTGCGGCTTGGACCACGCAATTTACAGCCGCCCAGACAAGCCAGTGACCGTGGTACAGGGAATTTATAAGCCTGTTCCTTTCGTTCCTGTCCTTGCAGCGACCACGAGTCAGCGGTGGGGTGGGGACTGGGGAGCGTTGCATCATCTTGCTGCATTGCTGTTGTGATGGTTTTTTCAGTAATCGTTTGGTAGTATTTGCACCTTAACATTCTAAACAAACATGGATCAAATAAACACAAAAGCTTCTTGTACTCGTTGGCCACTGCAAAGTGTCCGGATCTAGCCTCGGCACGCGTGCTGGCCGGCCGGCCGGCCGGCCGGTAGTTGCGCCCGAAAATTCTCAGTCTGCACAGCACAACAGAAACTCTGCGGGGAGGCGGCCCTGACGAGGAGGAAGCTTGTGCCTTTTGCGGCCGGAGAGGGCAACCGGGGAAGCGTCAAATAGCTCAGCTTTGCCTTGCTTTGGTATGGTCATGGAGGCATGGAGCCCAATCTTTAGTACCACAAGCACCTATCTACCAAATTGGCCTTGCTCTTGCAGGAAGCAACCGTTGTGTTTTTGTGTAGGTGCAAAGCCAGCCAACGAGGAGCTTGCAATATCGAATCAAGAACCATACGAGACAACATATACTACTAAACTTAAAAATACATGGATTTCAGAACATTTTTTAGCAAACAATTCAAATAATTGACATAATGTCCAAGGGAAAAGATATTCGCGCCTGATATGAAAGGGAACATTTTGCTGAATCTGAGAAATGATGCCGGTACTTAACTTGACAACCACATTGAAAGAAAAATTAAATATGGTCCAGTCCTGCCTGAGATCGTGACCAATAAGTTCCGCCCCCTTTTGCCTTTCCCCCCTGTAAAAATCATGACTGCACGGTCCTTCCTATGAGTAGTTTGATCTTCACCACCCATTGTCCCTTTCTTTTTCTTTAATGATACCCTTTCCTTATGGATCAAATACTCAAACGTCCAGATGAATTAGCAGGCCACTATCCTCGTGTTTCAGATTAGGCAGAAATATAATAGTGCTTGTGCAATTGATTCTCAGCCGCCGTATCCTTAGATACAGAAATCAGAGCCTATTTAGAACGTAGAAATTTCATAGAAATTGTGTAGAAAATTCAAAAAAACAGTTCAATTTCACGAGAAAAACGCAGGACAGAGAAAATTTCCGGCAGTTCAAACAGAGCCTCAGGTTATTTGAAAGATTGGTAGAAAATGGCTCCCTTTCAATATCTGAATTCTGATTGAAATTGCTTACCAAGAGATGAGATTCAGTTATTCAGGGGATCATACATTGCCCCCTATGTGCGTTTGGCCGAACTCCTCTCGTGTTATCCCGAAATCTATGTACAAAATTACTAAATATGGATGGAGTATTGATGAGGCCATTACAACACCAATATCACCGTCACCACTCACCAGGGCAGGGAGGTGCTAGAGAGAGAAGGAAATAAACGCAAGGGAAAAAAGGGAAAGGTAATAAAACAATTAAAAAGGAAACAAAGATCGGAGGGGATGGATGAGGGGAGGAAAAAAAAAACGACGATCGCATCAATTGCCGTTCGACTCATCGGCGACATTGGCGACGACGACGACAGGGGCTGCGCAGCGCCGCGCGGGGCTGCGGCCGTCGTCGAAGTTCTTGGCGTAGCTGTCGGCGTCGTAGCCGAACGTGATGGGCCTTCCCGTGGCCGTGGACGCCGTCGGGGAGCTGCAGATGCACTTGGTCTCCTGCGCCAGCCGCCTGAGCAGCTTCCGCCACGCGCGTTGCCCGCACCACCCGACATCGCGCGACAGGACGAGCTGCGCGCGCCGGACGACGGCGGCGGCGCCGCGGTGCTTATCTGAACGCGGCCACGTAACGGAGGATGGGGAAGAGGGGGATGAGGCCATGCAGCTGGGCAGGTTGACGGAGTGGGATGGCGCGGACAGGTCAGTGGTGCTCACGCCCATGGCTTTCCGGCAGTGCCGCGAGGGAGACAGTGGGTGGCAGAGGGGTGGGGAGGGTGGTTATCCGGCGGTTATATGGAACGTTGGAGATCTAGGATTATGGTTTATGACGTATTAGGATGAGAGAAATGGCCTTTATGTGAGCTATAAGAGACCACGTGGACAAAGGATGCTATTGTTAGAGGTGTTGTGGTGGTTACATGCATAAGACAAGGCGTCGTTCACACGATCACACTTTGAGATATTCAAGATTTATTTTGCCGCCCTAAATGAGAAAATATCGATTTTACAGCTTAGTTCTTGTCAGTGTTTTGAGTTGCATCCTTTCAACCTCTTATAGCCTGTTTGGTAGCCTATATATAGCCTGGTCTGGCCATCGAGGTGCAGCCCATGGCTGTTTGGTTGCCTGCGTGGAGCATTGGGCCTGGCCCGTGGGGTGCAAAAGAGAAAGCCAAGCCTGCATCCCGGGAAACGAAATTAAAATGCGTTTCTCGGGAGCCAGGCTCTGCGGACGCGGCTTGTTGCCTGCTAATGAGATCATTAGTATATAATTAGTGTATATTAAACAAAGTTAGTGTCTTTTAAGAGTGATTAAGGCTTATTGATGTAAAATAAGTAAAATAAAATATATATTTACATAAAGTAAACATTGTAACACACTTGTTATTTACGTTTTATCGCATGCAACATGTACTCATGCAGACAACCAAACACTGCATCCTCTCAACCAAGTTGGACAGATGCAAGTAACCAAACAGGACCACCCTGTATGAGTGTAGCCTTGCTTGGAGGGGCCTGGCTTTGCTCATACGAGCTGGCCCAGCTCATACGGCAACCAATCACGCTATTACTATTCAAAATGGACAAAATAACCTCTGAGATAGTTTTTGAGTATTTTTAATGGCACAACATTGTGAGCCTCACAAGTGAACACTAACACGTGGCCCCATCTCTCTATACTAAACTTGCCCACACCTTTGGCCTCTACATAGACAGGATTAGGGTTCTCTAAGCATTTCTCCTAAAGGTTAGTGTCGTTATGACTTGGTTCAAGCAAAAAGACATGCAGATATTAAATATACCACTAAACCAAAGCCATACAAAAAAATACATACATTTTCATGTGTAGTGAATGTAAGTAGCATTCATGTCATGTGATAATTGAGAGGATACACTGTATAAAATACGAGCATAGTAAGTATCAACATGGAAGCATGGGTGTGTTTACAATCGCCAGCTGCTACCCACCTCTACTCTGCACTACCGCCCGTGTTTCCCCTCCGCAACCAATTCTCGCTTCTCTCTTGCCCTCTCGCCCACCGTTGATAGCCTTTCACTTCTCGAGCTAGCCACTACCATCTACCTTTCTCCTCCCTAGTCGCTCGCTGCAACTTGCTAGGCACCGGCAACAAGGTGGGCAGCAGCGGCAATGAGATGGTGGAAGGGTCAAAGACGACGGTGTTTATGAGGTGGAAGAAGAGGAAAGGACAACGATGGCCATGGGAAATGAAAAGGAATGAGATAGCACTAGGAGAAAGGATGAATATTTGGAGCTGACATATAAGCTCCATGTAAACACACAGGTTGAGATCCGTTTGTACTCGCTCCATTCTTTTTTATTTGACACGGTTGTTTTTTAAAAAAAAAAAACTTCAATCATTCGTTTTATTCAAAAAATCCGTAAGTTATCGTCTACTTTTTTGCTATTTGTTTATTGTTGAAATTAGTTTGAGCATGTATTTTTACATATTTGCACAAAGTTTTTGAATAAAACAAATGATTGGATTTAAAAAAAAAATCAACGTGAGAAAAAGAACGATTGGTTATGTAATTTGAGAGTTGGTGTCGAGATGGTACGGTAAGAAACGTTAGGGGCCGTCCATGATGTTTGATCATATTTCATCTAAGGAGATATACGCATTCCACGTTCATCGAAATTTACTTGTGTTTTGACTTTTGAGATTCCCAGGTATACAAACCTGACAAACATTATAAAACGGTAGTGTGCTATTTGTCTATTTTACGTAACCAGACACATTATAAACCGGATGTAGTAGCGCGTTTTGTTCATTTGATACAGGTTTACCAATTGGGAAATCTCGTTTTTGACAGTACCAATCGGATATTCCGATGACACGCCGAATGGCATATTTGCCCTGCAGCATTTCCTAGGCCAGGTAAGAAGGGCGTTCGGCCACAAGTTTTTTTTCCGATATCTCAGAACACGCAAAGTTGTAATGGCATGTATCTAATTAACCCTTAAAAAAATGAGAACCTTTCTACCAATATTAATGAAATGCTAAAATAGCCTCTATGGTAGTGAAAATAATTAGCGTTATCCAGACTGCTTCGGAAAATAGTTGCATACAGCAGTTGCCCTATTTTTTTACAGTAGTCCGCTCATCTTACAATTTCTGAGTAACGGATAGTGGTTGCAAAGTAAATAAGATCTACAGAGCTCAAAGCCATATTCTATGGAAAATTAATGAAGCACTTTCTTGCTACTTTCAAGAACTAAAGGGAGGTACAGGTAACCAAAGGGATGTGGACATGCTAAATCTCAAAGGGGAAACTAACTGTCAAACCATGAAAAGATATCTTTCTAAAGCTATGTACATTTGTTAATTCTTCAAACCTTACCCCCAACCTCAGTTATACTGTATGAACTCAAAATGCACGCCACTTGGATGAGAGCCATGGTACGGCCACATGTAATTTGTTACTCGATCCAAGGTTACCTTGAAGCAGGAATTGCAGATTCACACTTTACCCACAAGTTGTCAAAATGCCAGTCGACGCCAGTGTGCCACTGGTGTGTTGGTAATAGTCTCAGCACATTAAGCAGGATAAAAAGCATCAAAGTCAATGGTTTGTCTTCAGAGGTCAACAGTTTGTCTTCAGATTAGATGGGGCTTGACTTGAGGGCCTGCGTAGAGAAATTTTTATAAATCTAGCTGCTCCTGGTGCAGTACCATCAGTATTTGAGGAGCAAGTTCGACCCTAGATCACTTGAGAAATGCAAGTACCTTATTTGAGGATGTGTCAGCAGTCCTCCACTGTGGATCCTGTGTAGTTGATGGCCTTTCCCTGAACAAAGTAACCACTCTCGATTCTGCAGGCCTTTCTACTACCTGCCGATGAGGCATATCTCTCATGATCCATAGAACAAATCCTGATGGCACTGAGGAGCCTAAAAGAAATGTAGACCGATGATTCAGCAGATAAGCACAATTAGAACAAAAAAACAAGAGGTAGTTTAGATTTTTAATGTGCACTTGCGTCAAACAGTCAGTGAAGAATGAGAAGGTAAATTAGCATAACTGATCATCAATAAGCGTAAACTCAGCTTTCTAGTAGTGCTTTCTAACTTTCATTTCCGACCATTCCACATTATAAGCAGCAACTTTCTGCCAGTTATTTACAGTAATGCTTTGCAGCTACTCCTACGTCCCAAAAATAATGCTTTGCAGCTACTCCCTACGTCTCAAAAAGCATAGGTCTAAGGACCGGCCTAGGTCGTTGGTCGTCTCACACAGGCTACGGAGCCGCTATGTAAGGGTGGGGCGGGGGTTCGGGGGTTTTCTCGACCATCGTGAGAAGGTCTTCTTCTTAACAAAATGCCCGGGGACTGTCTTACCCCCCGCAGATCGAGTTTTTATAAGCTGCAAAGACAAGGACAATGATTCGCACACAAAGGAAAATGAATTGAAATGCCCTTATAGGAACTACTGCCAACACCAAATCACACAAATACTTACAGGTGCGAATATGCATGCAAGGAAGTGAGACTAACTCAACTGGTTGGGTAGGAGGTGGGTTTGAGGCCTCTGTATCTCGAATTTGAGTGCCTATTTCTTATTATCGAAAAAAGTGTCTAGTTCCTCCTAAGAAGGTGTCTAGTTCATTTTGGAGTATGCATGTAAGGAGAAAGGCATGCACCACCTGTTCTAGAAAGCATATGCACAAATGCCTGATGGCAAAATGCATAGAAAACAATGCTTGATACCGCACCCCACCTATTTTGAGTATGAATAGCAATGGCAATGCAACACCGACTACAGTAAAAACACAAAAAGTGTACTACTTTCATATCTATGTATAAAGGAACACAAACTACCTATAAAGTAATATAAAAACAAAACAACAGCATTGTTGATGACATCCTCATCTGTCAGGTACCAATACAAAAGCACCTGCACCCGAAAAATATAGAAAATTGGAAGTCACTTAAATGAACTAAAAACTTGTGGACGTACATAAATATACCATAAACAATGAACTTACTGGAACATTAGTCACAAGTGCTAGTATAGCAGAAGATGAAAAACAAATCAGTGAGACAGCAGCTAAATTGGCAACCTGCAGGGAAAGGGAAGGATTGTCAGTTTGAATAGAGAATCGCGTTGCTCAAACACAGAATATGTATGTTTTCATAATTAACTAAGTATATATGTTTTTATAATTTTACATCTTTACATTTTTCATGAGATTAGCCTAATAAAGGGAAAAGACGCTTCACCATATGTGTATACTCTTAGTGAGGATTCAATCATCATAACGATTCCCCTATTGCATAGATATAAAAAGAACAGACTCCTTCAGCATTGCATGCCTTTTAAGTTACACCCGTGAACCCTCCATAGAAGACTGATTGAAATCTAAGTTCAAACTTCAATGAATTTTTTTCTCGAACACGCAAGAGAACTGCGCATCATTATATTAAGAAGTAAAAAGAAGAGTCTAGATGACTCATACAACCCTTAAAGGATTGAAAAAGAAAACAAGGTTTAAACATCTTTAAACAATACTCACATGTCAACAAAGACAACTTAAAGTACAGAATGATGTATTTATATCAAAACCCAAAAGTACAAAATGCAAGACATGTGTAAAAAATGGTTCTGGGCCAGATATACCTTCCACTTCTCAGTAGATACAGTCTCAGAACGAACTTTGCTCATCCTGGAGAATAACAATGCGCCTACATATCATCATAGAACCAAAAAAAGAATATCTGAGCAAAAAGGTTAAAATACCGGGACATCACTCTCATTAATGGTATGGTGTCCATGAGTGCAGCTATGGCTAGTGGCAGATGAGTGTCAGATAATTTCACAAGTTGGTCAAGGAATAAGATAGAAACCAAGATTTGGAACTAGAACAAAACTTAAATCTACTGAACTAGCACAATGGATAAATGGAAGATAATCTTTGGTTGGCAACAGGGGACTACATACAAACATAAGGTCAGGAATAATATTCGAAAGTCCTTAATTAACATAAAGGACATGATTATGGATTGTCGCATACATCAACAGCAAAAATGCTGAATGCTTACCATAACATGCCAGAGCACCACCGAGTACAATAGCTACAGCTGAAAATACATCCAAATAAAGCTGCAAAATAAAATGGTGGTTAACATCTTTAAAGCAATGAATTTGCACAAATATTGAAACATCATTACTGGAATTGTTGAAAATTATAAAGTTATCAAGAAGCAAGTAGCAAAAAATATGTATATGCTTGACAAAGATACGAAGATATATTTCCTCAAAACTGATAGAGTACAGCCTTGAATGGAAATCCCATAGTTATAGCATGATAAATATTACAAAGAACATTTAAGATTTCCTGATGTTAATCTAAAGAATTTCTCATTATTGCCCAAATGCCCGCATGTCCCTTGAAGTGCATAGGTTTAGCAAAGCATTAATTTGAAAAGGGAAAGGATTAGTTCAGTGTCTTGCTGCACTATAGATCAACAATGCAGTATTGATACAAAAAAAAGTTTCAGAACTGTTTTGAGGTGCACAGCTTAACAATTCCTTGTTGACTTAAAAAGCAGAAAATCAACACACAGCGGTGTGCAAATGCATGGCCACATAGGGAATGGAACAAGAAACACAATTACACAAATACAGATACGTTTGTTAGTTCTAAAGACCTCGTGAATTGTGATAAGAACTTTCTAGGCTGGAACTTTCTTGTGTGTTAAAGAAAATCCCATCAGTGTATTCCTTCACCATGGACTGTCAGGAATGGATCTGTAATAATTTTTTGATGCAGTACAGAGATATGAATGTTGAGTAAAGATAGTTGATGGAGACATATATTCATGCAAAAAAAGCAACATAGATGAATAACGCATCACAATGTGACATTGTAAATTCTCTGTACCCTTTTCAGCAGAGTTGAATCAATAGGATTTTCGCCTCTGCCAACCCAAATGAGGATGGCAAAGGCAAACATAACAACAAATGACAGTACAAGCACCTGCATGAAAAAAAATATAGCTCAGTATGAGCGTTGCTAGAATGTAAAAGCATCAAATGGGTAAAGATGATAAAACAAAATTTTCTCCATGAACAAGGTGCGATGCATAAAATAAGTAGAGAATCAGAAAAAAGGTAGATCTGCATGGGTTGAAAAGAATACCAAGAAGATGCAATTGATAAGTTATAATTAATAATTATGGGATGAAACTTGCCAAAATCACAAACTTTTGCCGGCTTCCAAGCTGTATCCCTGGACAACACCTCTGACGGATATTAACAGGATGGATGCCAGATTTTGTTTTTGTTCTGTCTAGTAAAGCTTCGTGGTGACTCCCTCCATCTTCTTCATCTTCATCATTTGTCTGGTGACACAGGTCAACCCTGTAAGACCATGGTTTTCATAAACATAAAGCTAATTAGCTAAATGAAATAGGCATTCCCGACTCAAGTAAACCCAAAAATGGCAGGTATTTAGTACCAATCCATCACAGCAAGATTCAACCATTGATAGAAGCAAGGAAAACCTAAAAGGGTCTGAGATATGTTACAAGCATAGCATCCTAATCTTGCCAAATAATGATAACAAGTACAATTATAATCTCATGTCTTAATGCACTGCGGTGTTGTCCACTTTCAGGTCACCCCTTGATGCTTGTGAGAATGTGAGCGTCTCACCAGAGCATCTGGGGAAACATGTCTGGCTAGATGCCAGCCTTGTGGAACTATTTTGTGCAAGAGAGTGCCTTGGGGACGACCCCCCCCCCCCCAACACCCACCCATCCACCACCGTTATGACTTCCTCTTCCCATTCCCAATGTAAATCCAAGGGAAGGAAGGCAATGGTTATAGTGTATTATGTGCCAAGTAAAGGGCCCTTTGGGGGTATTGATGGCGTGGCAGCTTCTCATTAAAGTTTCATTGAGTGTTTATCACCTGAGGGTTGAGGTCATACTTGCGTGCACCCTTGATTCCTGGAATGAGCTGAAGTGAGACCAACTCTTTCCTAGGGTTATGGCTTATCACAAACGAATCCATACTTTTACATAGAATCATGCTGTTTGTCCCTGATGGCACTGGCATCAGAATTGTGAGTAGTACAGTGAACATCCACTTTTGCCATTCAAACCTATTATTTTTCCCCCACTCAACTGTGGCTGACTGACTGGTCAAAAGTATTGTAGCCTAGTACATATGATGGACACCTAGGAACTTCAAAACTACAAAGTAGGCTCTCTGTTATAGTACTAAAGAATCGATTGAAAACATACATTACCACCAACAAATATTACTACCATATGGTCTGCTACCAATGGGTTGATGTCCGAAGGAGTGATGAGCTACAAGTTATTTGTCTGCTATGATGCATGCTGTTTTCTTTTCAGTCATACCAATCTGATTCAGTTTTCTCATCCAGCATCACTAAGGTACACTGTTTTTTTTTTTTTTTTTTTTTTTTTTTTTTTTTTTTTTTTTTTTTTTTTTACTTCAGATAGTTCAACTGGCAACAACATAGGGTAAGATACAGCAATAGAATATATTGGTTAGACAGGGATTAACATAGAGGGAAGAAACGATTAAAGTGGTTGAGAGTCTAAATTTACAATATAGCTCTATCGACAGATCATTAGGATTTTTTTTTTTTTTTTGGTTTATGTGGTACATCTCCTTTCAAATGATACATCAAACATAGAACAAAAGTACACATTCAATGGGACCGAAAGGTAACATTTATCATGGTTTTTAAGGCGGTAAGGCGAGCCATGGCGAGCGGGCACCGCCTGGACGCCTAGGCGCCCAAATTCCATGGCGACGCCTTTTAAACACTGACCTTTATGATTTGCACCCTAAAAGTTTAACAAAGTTACACTGCTAAATGCATATCATGCCTACTAGGTGCCAAAATAAATTATCAGCAACTTACCAGAATGACAATAGCAACAGGAAAGATGCAAGAAGCAATATCTGTGGACTAGCTGCAATAATGAGAAAGGAAGATGATTCTTAGATCTGGTCAGTAAATACTAAATAATGAACAAGGTCTCATAATGGAAGAGAATAATAATTTAAAAACTATAGTAAATGTAAATCTACGCTTTCTGGACAACATACCCATGAGAACAAATCCACATCCATGAAACCAGCAAATCCATCTCTGACAAGTAGCGATGATGGCAGACAAAAAATACCCTAGGAAGACTATCACAGGGGGAGAATTTTTAACTTAAATTAGTAGTGAGATGGTATATAAGAATAATGCAAACAACACTGACATAAGGTGGTAGGGAGGGAAGACTGTGGCTGACTTCAAGTATAGCATGTATAAAATACACTTTTTGTCTAAGAAATTAAAAGCCAGTTCAAAACAGAAATCCTTCATTGACTGCACGATAACATATAAAAAAGGCTGCAGCATACATGAGAAGCGCAAGAAAAGGGAAATTAACATAAATTTCATAAATGTTCCAGAATGAGGTTATGCATAGCTCTGTTATTCTTATCTCTATATTTCGTAGATGTTTTAGCAGCTTACATTCTATTTTCAGAAAAGGTATTTCTATTGACACTTAAATACCCTAGCAATTGAACTAGCATTAAGCAAAACTTGAATAGTAACCAAACAAGACAAATTAAGACAACACTGGATAAAAATAAAGTATGCAGAAATTCCAAGTGTGCAACAATGGCAAACAAAAGAGAGCTTGGGTACAGAAGATGGGAAACAGAAGAATTTATCATACTAATGTGTGTCTCACCTATGTTTGATAAGCCAATCATAAAATGGAATATCTGCAAGAGATTAGGCATATATCATTTAAAAATATGGCAGCTGAGCTCATAGCTCAAACGGAAACAAATGTCGAGCACTGATTCAGCATGATTTGAATCATAATTTAACTCCAAACACAAAACCCAAGTATTGATGTTAAATGTGCAATATAGCAAGGAACTTTGTGATTGTCGCTTTCAAAACAAATAAGAATTAAATAATGTAACTTTCAGTTGATACTATAGAGCAGTAATGTGACATGCACGTCATTGTACTCAAGTGTGACATGCTTACAGGTCAACATTACCATACTAAATCTGTTTTTGTTGAACTTTCAGTTGGGAAAAATGAATAGTGAACTAATACAAAGTTAAGTTTAACTAATAGTATCAAAAAAATCTAAATGGTTATCGCAAACTGAAAGTAATACAAAAACAAATCAGCCAAATAAGCCATCCTATTCAAAATAAAATCAAGTGTTACAGCTAGAAAAGGACAAGCTTGGTAATTGGTAGTATGAAGTCCAAGGCTCCAAGTAATCTAAAAGTATGAAGGGGATATATTTTTTTCTATTCAATGCTAGGTTTTCAAAGGCAAGTGAATATGTAGGGGGCTAATAGAATTTTTTGTTTCAAAATTTAGTACATTATATGTTTCACCTAAGCCTAGTTCAGAGCTCAAGGGACAAATAAGACCTTATACATGTCGATAGAGACGTCATTCAGCACAATTACATCCTAAAACAACATATCAGAAAGTTGGACAGCAAGAGCAACAGCACATAGAGATCCTGGATACCTTTTGCCGAGTCCATCCTTGGAGCTGGTTGTGCCTATGAATTCTTGCGAGCTGCATGTTCATAATGATACTTAGTAAAGTGCTTGAGAAGAAAATATTGAATAAACATAAGTTGATGTGCATGGTGACTGCTCAGAAATGGCAATTGCTTTTCCATCAAAACAATATGCTGGAAACAGTGTATGCAGAACGCCAGAAGCCCAGAACCGTACACATTCCACTAGAATCAATAGAGCTCACATGTCCAGTAACATCAAAGCAGAACTCCTGTGGACAAGCATCATGCCGGAATCTCTAGAAGAACAGAGACGTAACAACTAACACAGGGAGCATGTCTCATTTCTACTAAAACAAGCAAAATTATCAGGCACAGATGACACGTGCTCCTCCCGTCCTTATCCCGATCCATTATCCAACACATATCCACATCACTCTTCTGCTTCGTAGCTCCGCCATCAATCCCCAGGGGAGCAAAAAAATTACGTGGCATCAGATCGAATCAACCCACCTGCACGAAGGCCGCGGTTGCAATGGCGCCATGGATGACAGCCAGCGCGCCCTCGGCCGCGACAACCGGCAGCGGCAGGCAGCCCCCGCCATCCCCAGCGGCGGCGGAGAAGGGGCCGTAGTGGCCCATGCCGGCGGGAGGGCGAGGGGCAGCAGCGAGGAGGGGTCAGGGGGCAGGCGGGCGTCGCATATCGTGGCGAGCCGTGAGGTCGGAAGAGCTAGGGTTTGGTGTAGCCTCCGGGCAGGAGCGGAGAAGGAGGCGGAGGCGGAGGCGAGGGCGGGGGCGGAGGAATTGACTGGAGGGGGAAGACGGGCAGGCAGCACCGGTTGGATCAGAAAGCTCCAAGAGACCAAGACCACGGTTCCATCTAGTGCGGTCTGCGTGGCAATAAATTTGGTGAAGTCATATGCAAAGTTGCGAGCCTGTTGGGAAAAAAGGATGCAAAAAAATGAGGAAAAAACGTAAGAATAAAGTGCATATGTAATAACGATACAGATGAATGGTAAAACATAAGAATATGATAGAAAACGTTGTTTGGAACACGTGATTACAGAAACTGTTTCATAGGAAAACTACCAGGAATGTGTGTTGCTACCTTGAACTTTCGTGGAGGAAGAAAAAACAAGAGATTTGAGTGGAGGTTTTCTTTTCTATGAAATTGTGAAGATGCTGCAGTATTCTAGAGGAAAGTTTTTCATGTTTTTCTTTGTTCCAACCACGCTTCTCATCTTCCTTTCCTCTATTTTTGTTTCCTTTATTTTTCCTACAAAATTCCTTTGATCCAAACAAGGCAAACGTTGTGCATACCTGCTGTGCTGGCGCTCATGCTACGGCTGAAAATGCAGTGGTCAGGCCATTGCCCTCCAACCCCATATGAACATTAGTCTTATGTAGTTACGTAGTACAAATAGAAGATGCAGGAGGGTTTCTCACGTTCGTGAACTCATAAACAGTTTATTTTTTTACGGATTCCACTCGCCAAAAATAAATTATTTGCGGGTTCACGAACACCCCGTCTTGTATCCATATTTACATTTGTGTATAATGCTCATTCTATTTATAGCCTTTGCTAGACCTTGTTGCTGACTTTCCCGTCCTCGACATGTTTAGGAATAGTGGTAGTAGTGCTACTAGATAAACCCTTTAAATTCTAGACCGCTGTTCATATGTCACTGCCTTGTAACGGTAATAGTACGGCTATTATAGTAGACGGCTAATATCCAACATCGACTATGTGTTTGATTGTTTGGTTGAGTCACTGTATTGTTTGTTGACTTATTCTAGATTGAATGGTTTATTATGAGTTATACTCCATGTATATTTGGTGATGGTGAAATAACTATATTTCTTATCCTTGTGCTAATTACAATTAATTAGTAAGGAATGAAGCAGTGGTCAGTCCACCATGAGGAGCATACACTATAAGTAGTGGCAGTGACGGGGAACATCTCTCTACTAGTACAATGAGAGAGAAGTCTATGCTCAACGATGATGACTTGTGCCGGACTGCAGGCACTCTCTCTTGGTTGTCTTGGTCGTCTCCTAGCTCTGGGGTTAAGTTGTACTTCTGTCTTCTCTTTTAATGAAAAATGTGTTCCGCATGTTCTAAAAAAAGAGAGAGACGTTGACTACAAATATGGTGCCTAATAAGTGGAAATTTGATGATGTGGGGGGCATTTTTTGGTGTTCGGAAATATTGGGCAAGCCAATGGGTAATGATGGGTGTGAATTTTGTTGATCTTTGCCTAAATCAGGTTTTTTGAAGGCAGTCATTGGAGATTCAAGATTACCATCCTAATTCCTAAGAGCAGCATAGATGTCTAAACATAACTCTCAATAAAAGATAGTAGAAAAGCACCAATATAGAACAAATATAAAAAGACATCGTTCTTATAATATGAAGGAAATATGTGCTCTCCATCCTAAAATATAATAATAATGAGTTTGCCCTAAATCAAATTAGTGATGCTATTGAAATTCTTAAATTATTTTAAAAGTGGAATTTGAAGGTGGACATTGATGTTTTTGAAGACATTATATTTTATAGCATTGGTTGATATTTCAACGAGATAGAATTTTAAATGATTGTTTCTTTGTGTATTTTTGTTGTAAGGCTTGCATATATGGATGTTATTAACCATAAAAATTAATAAAAAAATATCAGTACAAGATTATAATAGATGCTTATATGACTTTTAATTTAGCGGACTCACGTATGATTTGGATAGCACACGTGGAGAAATAGAGTGGTTACTGGGCGCAATTGGATTGGTTTGCGTAACCCTGTGGGTACGCTTTCGTGAGGGGGTCACGACCCTTTCCATGAACAATCCTCCAGAGTCTTCCCCGCTTCCCCCAAATTCCCCGAAGGCCCGAATCAAATCACTCTCTCGCCGTCTCGCCAGCAACTAGCCCACATTTCGCTTCGCGGTAGGTCGGAGGAAGAAGGAGAAGATGGGTGGCGGCATGGAGGTGCACAAGAACCGTTGGATCGAGGAGTGGAACGCCGGCCGGGAGAATCTCGAGTTCAACTTCCGCTGGACCCGCCGCAGCCTCGCCGTCGTCGGCCTCTTCGGCCTCGCTGTCCCCATCCTCGTCTACAAGGGCATTGTCCGCGAATTCGTAATCCCCTACATCCTCCTCTTTCTTTCCGCAATCTCTTTTTTTCCTTTCCCCCAAACCCTAAAATCGAATATCTGCCTGTGTCTGCTGGGTTGGGTGCAGCATATGCAGGACGAGGACGCCGGCCGGCCGTACAGGAAGTTCCTCTGAGCGGCGCCACCTGCGTTGAGCGTCGATCCGTCGGCCGGGCTGCGAGGTGGCGAGTTTTCGTTCGGTTTGTGCCCATACTGTTTTAGTCCGAATCTGATGGAGCATTTTGGAATGCTTAACTGTTGTGTGGGATCCAAATGAATAAGGTGTAATGAATCGTTGGCTTTTCAATTGCTGAAATGCGACATGTTTTAATTGTTTCAGTCATTTTGTGGTCAATAGCATTATATTATTCCCTTTGTTGCTTATCACTTCATGTGTGGGCAGTGGACTGAGGATATGTATGGGAGGGGAAGTTTAGTTATTCTGTTAACTCAAAAATGAAGTAGAATGTGCCTGGCTTGATTGGAGTATGCTGCCTGCTTTGTTTTGCCTTTCTTAGGCGTTAGGTAGTGGCATGATAGCTTCATATTCATACCAGATATGTTTTAAATGTTCCGAAGCAGAGTCATCTTAAATCATCAAAGTGCTTTGGTGTCTCTGGCTGATGATTAACTTCAGCATTACCTAGCTGTGGATCCAGTGCCAAAATGGGATAGTAGCTTGACAAAGTTTGCGACTTGTCTGTCAAGGGGCAGCAGTTTCATCCATGTTAATGAGATTAGTCATATAGCAAAAGAGGTGTTGAAAAGCATAATTCGTTTAACGTAGGTGTTGAATAGTGATCAATAACATCTAAAATTTATTTTAATTCTGGGCAGAATGATGCCGTGCATCTCACATATGTTATTCTGCATGACAAACCAATGCTATAGTTTGGTACTTTATCAACAGCCTTACCTGATTGATTAATCATGATTATGAGAACAATATAATTACTAGGCAGCATACTTGAAATCCAAATTTTCAGATTCACAGTTACACATCTGAGCTCACCAGTCATTGCTCTTTAGTTAGATGCCAGCCTTACCTGATTGATTAATCATGATTATGAGAACGATATAATTACTAGGCAGCATACTTGAAATTCAAATTTTCAGATTCACAGTTACACATCTTAGCTCACCAGTCATTGCTCTTTAGTTAGATGCCCTTTAAAGTTGGTATGTCGAATAACTTATTGAATCCATTATTTTAGAATTTAGACTCTTGACATGCCATGCTACTTGTGTGTGCCTAAATAGGATCAATTACCTTTTTAGCACTTATTAAGCACCCTGACCAAACCTAAGGATCTTGCCCGCTTTGTAAGCACCTGGTGAATATGACATGGCAAAAAAATTGTCTTTTTAACTAAGTGCTGCTATTGTATCTTGTAGGATCTGATGTATTTTTTGCAACATGTTATGTGTTCTTGTTTCTCAGTCGCTATAACCATACACTACCCATTACAGCAATGCATAATCTCGTGCCAGATGGTATTTGATCTGTTACCTTGCATCCATGTGTATTTAACTTCCCCATCTCTTTATAGCTGTGGCATATGCTTTGTTGGGTGTTTTCATCAGTTATTTTGTGCGCGATGTCATTCTTTTACAACCATTTGGAAGCAGTGGCGTAGAAGTGTTATTTAAAAAGATATGTTCAGGCTTTATAAGTTGTCTATGCTCCATCAGTTATTCAATTCTTTATATGTAGATAGATGGTCATTGGTATATGTCATCTTGCCTTTTTAACCCTTTCTTTTCGAAACTGAGACTCGAGAGACTGCAAGTTTATTAACCTTTAAAGGTTTGAAAAGATGAGGGGATTTGGATCTGGCATGGTCCAGTGAGAATAAACTTACTGAATTTTATAGTTTCTTAGTGCATTCCAATCAATTTCCATCTCATCTGGAACTGTCCAGGTTTGAAAGATGAGGGGATTTGGATCTGGCATGGTCCAGTGAGAATAAACTTACTGAATTTTGTAGTTTCTTAGTGCATTCCAATCAATTTCCATCTCATCTGGAACTGTCCATCAATCTATTTTTCAGTTGGTACTAAACTAGTTGTCATTTTCGATTGGTTTCCTTAATTCCATGGGTTTTCCCTTACAATTGTTTTATCTTATTATAATTAACCGTCACTTAACAGTTCTTGCTTAATGTAGTTTCTTACAGCACCTTTTTTTTTTTGTTATTGATTTCTGAAACCAACTTGAGGGACCGCTGAATTCATATGTTTGATGTCCAACAATATAATTTGAACTACGTAGCATAAAAAAACGAGCTAATACATGGTTACCTGGTTTGGATATGATTGTTTCAGTATTCGATGGCACAGCACCAGCCTGTTTGGAACAGCTAAAAAATATCTACAAAAGATAAGCTAGCATTAGTTCCATTCAACCAGCCAAGTGATGTTAATAGATTACATACTTATTAGCTAATTTATTAGCTAGCCATGTTTGGATTCAAACTAGCTAATTTCCTGTAATTCCGTGTAGCAATTAGTTGATTGCATCCAAACAAGGCCTCAATTTCTATTTTTTGACACCGCATTTATTACTAGTATATTACTAGGCTGCTTCTTACAGGGGAATTCTAAAAAGGGTCATTGAAAGTTCGAGGGGAACTTAGTATCACAAAGTCACTGGGTTTTTGGTTCAAGAAGAAAGCATGAAGGCGACAGTCAGACTTTCATGCTTACTAGACATATTATTCCAGAGATTTGATAGACATGGCTCCAATATTTTGGGTGTTTGGTTTGAGGAACCCACTAGCGCATCATCTTTTTTTAAAAAAAAAAAAAAAATAGGTTGTAGAATGGAATAGGTTGAGCTCTCATCAAATCATTTCACTAGCTAATAATTAGCATAGGCATGATGAGTCATTCCGCCAAAATTTATGAGATGAACTCATAATGCACAACCTCATCTATTATGGGATGATTTCTTAAACCGAGCATCCTGTTTGTAACCGCAACTAACAGAGTCTTCTCCTCTTATCTGTGTCTCCATCACCATCACCTCCATCTCCACCTTGTGGTGCAAATATCATTTTCAGTCCTCCAACCCTTCTTATTCAGCATGTCTAATTGGCTCGTGGGATTGGATCAAAATTGCTTCGATTAGGTTAGAGGGGCTGTATCCGACAACACTGAAGCTGAAGCTTGATTCAGTTTCAACTCATCTCGTTGGTTTGATTGTAAAACTGATGCTAGACTATGGAAAAAAGTATAGATAACCACCTGAACTATTAGGGGTCGGATATTTCACTCCCTCAACAAAAAAAAAGGTATAGAACACACCATAAACTATTCAAAACCATATAGATAAACCCCTGAGGCGGTTTTCGACCCTGGTTTGATGACGTGGCGCCCGGTTTTGCTGACGTGGACTGTTGTTTTTGCTTCACATGTCCACCGTGGCATCGGGTCCACTCGCTAGCCACACCACGGTGGCAGCCACACGGGCGTGCGGCCTCCTGCGTGCCGCCTCGCTCCCGCAGCTCGCCGCCGACTCCCGGAGCTCACGATGGAGGCCCTCACGGCGTGCTCCTCGAACGCCGCCCTGGCGCAGGAGTCCGGCGCGCCGGTCCTCACCACCGTCTTCTTCCGGCTGGACCAGTCGCCCAAGGGCGCGCAGGAGCGGCTGCAGGGCTTCTTCGCCTTCGCCATGTCCCCCATGTTCTACACCTGCGCCACGGCCCCCAGGTAGACGCAGCGGCGTGGACGACGGAGGGCCTCGGGGCCGTTGCAGGCAGCCGCCGACCTAGGGACGCGAGAGGTGGAGAGCGCGTGGGGCGCCGCCGCTCCCGCCGCCCCGTCCTCGTCCGGCCCGCCGACACCGGCAAGCCTCCCAAGGCCGTCTCGCACTCTCGCTCTCCGCCGCCAGCCATCCCAAGCTGCCACTCCTGCTCCTGCTCGGGCCTCCGCTGGGGACGAGGAGCGCCGCGGCGGGGGTGGGGACACGGCGGGAGCGGGGGCAGGTCGACGGTGGCCCCGCGGAGGAGGCCATGGGCGGCGCAGCGCGGGCATGGCGGAGTGAGAGACGCAAGAGGAGATGCCACGGTGTCAGAGGCTGACGTGCGGGCCCAGGCCATGGTGGAAGGCTGACCGGGTTCCACCTCACCTAAACCACTGTCCACATCAGCGCTAGGCCCTCCAAAACCGCCCCAGGGGGTTATCTATATGGTTTTGGATAGTTTAGGGTGTGTTCTATACTTTTTTTTTATTGAGGGGGTGAAGTATCTGACCCCTAATATTTCAGAAGGTTGTCTATACTTTTTTCCTAGACTATGCAAAACGGAACTTGATCGATGTGAAGCGGTTTTCAAGGAAGATGTATTGCTTGCTCTTATTGGGGCGATTGCTTTGAGTAGTTACTCTATCCTAGTCTACCTAGATGACATGGTCCATCATAAGTTGATCTTACAATTTTTGGTGAAATAACTCCATTCTTCGTTCTAATGACAATATTTGCCAATAAAAAATGAGATAGTAATGAACCAATCAATTCCATTCTACAAACCAAACTGAAAAATAAGAAGCCATCTTATTCCATGGACCAAACATGCTATTAGATTTGCTGATATCCAGCCTACTCTAGTCTTGGCACATGCCTGTCCGCCGCCTCTCCCTGATTCACAAACACCAAGCGTTCCTCTCATTTCCACCTTCTCACCTCACCCCTTCCAGGCTGCCCTTTTAATCTTACTAGAAAAGGAAAGCGCCCGATACCAGGTTTATATGTATAAAATAAATAGAAACATGTTTGATAGCGACGAATATAGCAGATCAACATTTGGTACTCGTGTACGCAAGTGCACAATCATTCGAACCATCAGATGCTAGTCCAAATGGAAACCAGCTGCAACTCCTTAACGCCTTGTAAAATTTCGATATCAAAGGAAGACAACATAACCATAGAACAATAATGCATAGACATCACCAATATCATTACACAATCTTGCAGACCATAGGGTTCTGTATCCAAAGGACCGTACCAATATTCATTACTACCAAATGATCTATCTGGAAACATGGATGTTTGGCCCAGTTTTACATACAAGCCATAAAAGCAAGCTCATTACGATGACACTTAAAGGAGTAGCACATAATTTGCCTTTGCAGCCAGATTAGTTAAGATAGAATGCTTTGTAGCAGGCGATCACACACATACAAAGAGCGGCGTAGTTGGTCAGAAGCCTAGACATCGATACAGAGGCCATCACCTCCAACTGATCACTATATAGATTGAAAACACATCAGTGAACATAACCATATATTTTTTTCTTGGTTTAGCATTAGAAAATAAAACATCAGAGAAATGGATATCTAAGGATGGAGATCAGGAATACCGATCAAATAGATAAGGGAACGAAAAGGAAATCCAGTACCTGAAGTGTGGAGTGTGCTTATCGAAAGCCATGACATGAATATGCCTATTCGATTAATACCAAGTTGTAACAGCATGAAATATAAGTCTAGAAAATAGATATCGACAACTACTGTTATTTATAAGATGGGCGCCAAGAAAGGGGTCTGAACATCCAAAATCAAATACAATCTTTATGCATCAGGGAAGCATCTAATTTGACAAAATCAGAGAATCACGTGAAAATCTTCTCTGTTTATATTTAGTTATTACTATCCTAAGTCAGTGACCTCTAATCCAAGCATATGTATATTCCAAGTAATTTGGTAGGCCCTAATTTAATTAAAATAAATCCAATCACAGTGTAATTAATCCAATTGCATTAACACATATACTTAAAAGAGACTGCTAACCACTGAGTATATATGACCAAAAACCCAGATTCGAAAATAGTATACATGATCATTACTTCCATCAGTTTATGAGGACTGAAATTGAAAGGAAAAAATGCCACAAACATAATGGAGGCTTGTCTTGAATAGATAACGACAATTTTTTGAACACCTACAAATAATTTGTAAACTCGAAGCAAAAAAAATACAAACTTTTTACTGCCATATTTATATTTCTACCTATGCTTCTTTCTCTTTAATATTGATTCACAAAATGGAGGCACCTGATGTCAGGACTGATAAACTCATAGGATTGTTGACCTCACCTGCGCACTGGTGGATGGGTTGTCCTCGTCAAGATCGGGTTCTCCTTGCCAACTGAAAAGAATATAATATGTTGTGCAACACAGTAACACAAAATGTAAAGCATTGTGTTGTGCTTAGTCAAACATACCAAATCAAGAATATGAGGAAAAATAAAGTTAGCCCAAACATAGACATTATAACTGTGGTTTACAAGACAAAGACGTGCAAAACCATGGTTTAGGGGGAAAAGAGGTCTCATGTGAAGTTTCTGAAACTCCAAAAACACTATGGTTTTGATAATACTAAGTTATTAAAATATGAACGTGTGTTGCATCCAAACACCTAACTGCTTTTAAAAATCAAAGTATTATGCAAAACAGTAGTAGTTGACCAGTACTCTAAAAACAATATCCATCCAAACAGGGCCTAAGTTTTTTCCTATCAAGAATGTGCATGAAAACTGCATATCACTGATTTAAGAAAGGAAGGTAAAAAATGCAAGATCACCGGTGAAGACATGATGTCTGGAGCAACAGAGGTATCTACATCATAGTTTCATGTACAATTTTATTGCCCTGGCACGGTTATAGGACAAATGATAAGCATTACGTGATAAAGACTGCTAGCATTCTTAAGAGATTACAGAAATCTCAAGCAATTACCAAAATGACAGCATGGAATACTTTGTTGGGAAAAAAATGGAGTCTTCAAATAAGCCTGGGGGCAGTGGAACCATGAAACAACAGTACGCTAAAAGGCTTGTTACTGACACTACAATTCTCTACGAAAAATCGAAGTTTAGCACACTAATTGCCTTACTGAGCCAGCTATTTCTGTTCCATACTACTGTAGGAAGTAAGCTTTAAATCATTTCATAAAACAATGCATGTCAGAGTAGTCAATGGGCATAGAAAGTCAAGATTGCATTGTTAAGCAAAGAAAAAGAGGCATCAGACCTTTCTGCACCTCAGACGCATCATGACAAATGGGCATATCCTCCGGCAATGTGTGCAGCTCGTCTACTGCCCTTGCTGCGTCCCCAGCAGGACCTGCAGCATCATAGGGGTTAGGGTAGAAAACAACGACAACAGGGCACACTCAATGGTATAGGGAGTAATCACTAACGCTCCAAAGCCTGCCCTTGCTGCCCTTCCGTGAGGCCCTGAACCCACGGCTGCCCATGGTCATCGCGGACGAGGTGAATCTTGAAGGGGATCTGGGCGTCGACAAGCGGCTGCGCCTTGGTGGAGGTGAAGGCGTCGTAGTCCTCCTCGCACCTCCTCGGAGGCGGCTGCGGCGTTGGCGGTGGAGATGGGGATGGAGCCTCAATCGTGGCAGTAGAGGACGGAGGTGGGGCGCACGTGGAGCAGCACGACGGCGTCCCCAGGGCGGAGGTAGTTCCGCACGGCCTACTTGACGGCAAAGACGGACTCGTCGCAAAGGTCGACGGCGATGGTGATGCGGTGGTGCCAGGAGGCCGGGTTGGTCCCCGTGAGCGAGGAGAAGAAGAAGCGCGGGGAGGAGAGCTGGATCGCCGCCGCCGAGAGCCACACCGGCGCCTAGGCAGGGGGGGAGTTGGTGCACTCCTCGTCTCTCGAAATGGATCTGGTAGCGTGCTCCCCAGCTCCACCGCCCGCTCACACCGTCGCCGTCGCTCCAAATCCACCAGCGCCGCCACAGATCACTTCGCGCGCGTGTTGTGGCCAAAAGTCGGACGGGCATCGGAGTTGAAGAAGAGGAGGCCGCGGAGTTAGAGAGGGTGGTGGCCCGGTGCGGATCGGAGAGGAGGCGGCGCTGCCCGACGTGGACCCGTGAGGAGGAGGCGGATCTAGGGCGCCGCGAGGTGGATCGGTCGCGGCGGTGGTGGATCCGGTGCGGCGAGGAGGAGCACCATCGAGGTCGGCGGCGCCAGGTCTGGGCGAAGAGGAGGCGGCAATGCCTCGGACAGCCGCCGGCGCCCTGGGCTCAGGAGGGCAGGCGGCGGAGGGGGAAGAGGCCCAGTATCCTGGTGAGGAGGGATGAGGAAGGAGGCGGCGACTGCTGCATCATCATCCGTGGAGTCGATGAGCAACAATCTGCGGCGGCGGCTGCAGGGAGAAGGGGGAGGATTGGGGAGTTAGGGCTGAGGCTGGACGACTGGTCCCTTGCCTGCGGGGTGTTATCTGAAAAAATGACGACAATATCGAGTTATCCACTTGTACGAAGCTGAGGGATGGACGGCGGATTGATTCACAAAATAGTGAAAGGGTTTTTTTGCAAGAAACTGGTGGCCACGCGTCCTCCCGCGCAGGCCTCCGCGGGAGCGCGGATCGCTCTCGTGCGAGCAGGGGGCATGAGGTTTTAAGGAACCTGATACTCTCTCCATCTCAATTTATAGGTTGTTTGTTTTTTTAAGCATCCCGTCAAACCGGCTCGTCTTATTCAAAATATTTTTGAAAATGTGAAAAGATTCGATTCATAGTTGAAGTATATATGCTAAACTAAATCATAATAAAAAGAAATGATAATTGTGAAAAAATTTTGAATAAGACGAGCCGATTTGATCGGATGCTAAAAAAAGTCAAACGAGGAGTATATATATTATATCACGTGGTGTGGGTTTGTCGGAAGTTGAAGCCACAGCGACGACCTGGTAGTGCAAGTGGGGTTATAAAGATGAATTCGACTTTGCTTTTATTGGATTTGGGTCACATAATTTTCAACTGGGATTTGATGAATGGTCACTCAGTCTGCACAATCTTGGCGGGTTGAACATTTCTGTCCCATAAACTAGAGAAGGAACATACATGATGTGCTAACTGTTCAGCATTTAGTTTAGCATAGCAGCCTCGTCATCTTATTCCCAGGCCCAGTTAGCAGCATCCCTACTTGTTTGTACAATAACCAATTTTGTACGTCCGGTGAGTTCGTTCACGAAAAACAAAACAAAATGCCTCGTGATTTGGTCGCCAAGGGAAAGAGTCGCAGAAAATGTCATCCGAGCCTAGAAACTATGTCGCATTGGCACATGCAATTATGCAGCGATGGCGCTGGAGGACGTGGGGGGGCTTCGTGGAGCAACGGATGAGTCGGTCAACGAATGTTTGATGGTTCGTCATGTACTCATCACACGTTTCTGTCTGGCGGCTACTTTAATTCCTTGGCGTTTCTAACCTGTCTTTCCCAGATATTCCGATACAGTATTGGTATCAGAAAGAGCATCGGTATCACATAGAAGAGGGTTCACAAGTACCCGCCCATTGCAGTCTCTACCTCCACTCTGAATGTTCGAAAATGGAACGATGGTGGCTCTCTGGTGAGGTCAGCACATAAACATCCCTGTCGATCGCCTCATGAACGGCTGATGACAATGATATCTTGCGCATGCAAGTTGCAAACAGTTGTATAAACATACGGCGTTCAGGTTCACACAACGAGGGTACCTTGCAACACATTGCGTACATTTAATTATTCCGACGCCCATTTCGGCAAGCTACCAGAGAAGAAAACTCGCCGTTCCGGACCGCGGACGCTCGCAACCTTCTGCCTGTCTGAGCGGAAGAAAGATGAAAGGTCCAACGCGGTTCGGAAACCAGAAACCAGAAACCAGAACTACTCTGCCCTTCATCCCATTCCCAGGGCAGTAGAGCACGTACCTGTCGACAGCGGGTTTGTGTGTTTGCTACCACTACACGCAACGCCATGGGCGGCTAGCCGTCAGCGCAGGCCGTGTCGTCGCGCCATGGCAACCGAAGTTGGTGAGGTTGCTAGCTGCCGCTTGCCGTGCTGTTGTCCACCTCACGGTCCAAGTGGCTACATGTACATACACCTGCCGTCGAAAGCTCTGGCCAGCACGTTCGTGCATGGGATCTTTTTGTTATGATTACCAGTTTGCGGGTCCTTTCTAATAGCAGCACTAAACAAAACGGGATTTCGATCGATCATCGAGCACTAACTTTTGCCCGGTCAAATGGTCAATCTTCTTATCCAACAACAACCCTAGCTACGAGTAGTAGAAAAAAAAAGGCGAAGGAAAGACCCGTTCCGTTCGTATTAAAACCGCACGTCGCTGCGCCCGCGTACGCTGCCGCTTCGCTTAAACCCGGCAAAAAACAGGTCACGGCTAAACTGGCGGAGCGCGTCCCGGTCCAGCACATAGACATCGCGCTCCCAAGTCTTCGTTTCTCCCTGGTGTTGGCCGTAGTCCACCGGTAACCCGCGCGCGGGGCGGCGCCATGTCGTCTCCAGCACCATCGTCGTCGCCAGCCACGCCATCTCCTCCGCCACCGGTGACACCACCAACTCCCGCGCCGGTGCCGCCCACGCCATCGCCGCAGCCACCTACTCCCGCGCCGGTGCCTCCCACGCCATCGCCGGTGCCGCCTACTCCCGCGCCGGTGCCGCCCACGCCATCGCCGCTGCCGCCTACTCCTGCGCCGGTGCCGCCTTCTCCCGCTCCGGTGCCGCCCACGCCTACGCCTACGCCGTCCCCTCCTCCTTCGTCGCCCTCACCCCCACCGCCGGTGACGCCGTCCCCTCCTCCTCCGTCGCCCTCGCCCCCACCACCGGTGACGCCATCCTCGCCTCCGCCGGCGCCCGTGCCGACGCCATCTCCTCCTCCACCGGCGCCCGTGCCAACGCCATCACCTACTCCTCTTGCACGCACTCCGCCGCCTCCTCCCAGTGCTGTCCCAGCGTCGCCGCCGCCCCCTAGTGGCGTCCCGGCGTCAACCCCGCCCCCGCCGTCACGTGTGTCGCTGGCCCCGCCACCGCCGCCGGCGCCTACGTCCTCATCGCCCTCCAAGTCGTCAAGCAACGCAACCGCGGTGGGCGTAGGCGTGGCCGTCGGGGCGGTGGTCCTGCTCGGCCTCGCCGCCGGGCTCATCTACTTCTTCGTGGGAAGGAAGCGCCGCCGCCGTCGGCCGCCGTTGCAGGGCCTCCCAGGTACGTGTGCCCGCCGCCGCGCGTACAACGCGGTCGCATTTCTCCCTTGGCATGCGTGCGATCAACAAGAGTAATGTTCCGTCGCGACCACGTTGATGCGAGTGCGACAGTACGCGTCGCGACGCTGGATGCGGGTCCCACCCCAGCATTGACACAGCGCAATTCCACTTTACTAACCACCGTAATTAACTCCGCGTGTCGCGGTGACGGCCATGTCGACGCGAATTGGCAACACGCTCGCTCGTTCGGCATACCGTGCGGAATCGCGGATGCACTGATGCGTTCGTGAACACTTTACCGAGCTGTTTGCACAGATTTAAAAATGTTGCGCGTTCGTGGCATTCGCCGCGCTGTTGGACTGACCCATCACCCATCGCTGTGCTGCTACCAGTTGATTACTACGACCCGCGGCGTCCGCCGTCACACATGTCGCACGCGGCGTCGACGACGCCATCCTCGACGCCGCCGCTGATGCACTCGTGGCAGAGCAGCCGCGGCCCGTCCGAGTCCCCGGTGCCGCCGCTGAACCCTGCGCCGGCCGTCACGGGCGGCACGTTCGCGTACGACGACCTGGCGGCGGCGACGGGCGGGTTCTCGGACGCGAACCTGCTCGGGGAGGGCGGGTTCGGGCACGTGTACCTCGGCACGGTGGGCGGGCAGGAGGTGGCCATCAAGAAGCTGCGGGCCGGCAGCGGGCAGGGCGAGCGCGAGTTCCGCGCCGAGGTGGACATCATCAGCCGCGTGCACCACAAGAACCTCGTCTCCCTCGTCGGCTACTGCCTCTACGGCGAGCAGCGCCTGCTCGTCTATGAGTACGTGCCCAACAAGACCCTCGAGTTCCACCTCCACGGTACGGGCGCTCTTGATCTCGCCAAATGTCGCATACATTTCCTCCTGAATGCCGTGCAATTGATGGCTCTGCGTTGAAATTGAACCTGACATCGGAGGTGTTTGGTCTCTCAGGGAGCGGCAGGCCGACACTGGACTGGCCGCGGCGGTGGAAGATCGCTGTTGGCTCGGCGAAGGGCCTCGCCTACCTGCACGAAGATTGTGAGTTGTTGGCCCTCTGTTCCGTTGCACGAAATTTCTGAAACTTGTGCTGTGAGCTGTGACCAAATTAAACTGCTTGTTTTTTTTTTGTTTTTTTTTTTGTTTGCTGTCAGGTCATCCTAAGATTATCCATCGTGACATCAAGGCGGCCAACATCCTTCTGGATTACAACTACGAGCCGAAGGTAAATCGTCGTGAGAACCGAACCGAGCACCACCATCAGTCTGCTTGCTCGCCTTTTTATCTGAGAAGAAGAGGGGTACGCATTGTTTTTGTGCAGGTTGCAGACTTTGGGTTGGCTAAATACCAAGCAGCTGAAGTCACCGCTGTCTCAACGCGAGTAATGGGAACTTTCGGGTAAATTATTCCGTGACGTTTTAGCACACCCAGCAATTTGCCCTCGTAGTACCTCATTATGAACTGCTGATGCATGAACCTGTGTCTGTAGCAACGCAGACTGAATATGTGCTGGCTTTTCCTGTTGTCTTCAGATATCTGGCGCCAGAGTACGCTGCCACAGGCAAAGTTAACGACCGGTCCGACGTCTTCTCCTTCGGCGTGATGCTTCTGGAACTGATCACCGGGAGGAAACCTATCTTGAGATCTTCAGGCGATCAGCCTGATACGCTGGTTGCTTGGGTGAGTGTCCTTGCACTGGATCCTACGCCGCCTGTCCATGCCGTAGCAACGTTCTTCACAATGTGAGTAGAGTGGTGAAGGATTTCTCTTCTATCCAAACAGGCCAGACCATTGCTGACGAGAGCTGTCGAGGAGGACAACTACGACGAGCTGATCGATCCGAGGCTGGAGAACAACTACGACGCCTACGACATGACGCGGCTGATCGCGTGCGCTGCCGCCGCCGTGCGCCAGACCGCGCGGTCTCGTCCGCGGATGAGCCAGGTAAAAGCCTCCTCCTCTCTGCCCAAAACGTCTCTTATTACTGAATGCAGTAGTGAGCAGTGACAACCAACCAGTAACCACTCGCCGCCATGCACTCTCGATTGATCAGATCGTCCGGTACCTGGAGGGCGAGCTGTCGGTGGAGGACCTGAACGCCGGCGTGCAGCCGGGCCAGAGCGCGATGCAGCGGTCGAGCGGCGGCACGACCGACCAGATTAACCGGCTGAGGAGGATGGCGTTCGGGCCGGGCGCGGGAGGGACCATCACGGAGTACACGAGCAGCGAGTTCAGCGATCCCACCAGCGAGTACGGCCTGAACCCGTCCAGCGAGTACACGGCCAGCAGCGGGGGCGACACGGGCGAGGTGGCCCCGGCCGCGCAGGGGCAGCAGCCGTCCGGCAGGCGCGCCGCCGGTGACACCGAGAGGATGAGCCGGCGAACCACCGGCAGAAGGAACCAGCAGTGACACCGTGCATTTTTGTTGGCGCCCTCGTCAGGCTACTGAATCGATCGTTAATCCGTTGGCTGTTGCTCATTCGTGTACATGCGTGTCAGAGGGCGGTAACGCGGCCGTGCCATGGGGATTGGATTTTTCTGATTGTTTCTTTTGATTCCGGTTTAGTGCAATTTTTCGGCTGGGTGGATGGGAGGTTTAATTTGTAAATTGTATGCACGGGTATTGCCACTCCCAAAGGGTTGAATATGGAGTTGCTTATTCGAGGTGTCGGGCTTCTGATGAGTGTCTAGGTGACTCCGTGATTGAGACTTTGGGTGTCGACCAGAATTTTTTTTATCGCTGGAATCAAAAGCTTCCATTAATACACATGTCAAGGTTTATCCCTGGATAACAACATAGAAATAGAATTCGGTGCATGCCCATAAATTCGTGAGAGCCTGGAGCAAGAACAAACGTTAACCCAAACAATCAGCCGCTTTGTTACAGGATCTACAACAAACATAGCTCCGTGTGGGCTTTGATACATCTCCAATGATTTAAGCACTCGACCCAAACGAGAAACATCCGTCTCCAAAATCACCCTTGTCATTTCTAGGTGTGCAGAACGTTGCAAGCTATAGAGAGCCACCATCGCCTTAAGCATGTTGGAGACCAGCAGACCGAGTAATATTTCTAGCACCACCTTCAAAGAATTCACCTTCAATGAATGTTTTAGACATTAATACGGTCACCAAAACACTATTTGGATTATGAACTAATAGTAGTAGTGTAGTACATATAGTCAAAATGTATCAATTGTGTTGTATTTTGAAACAACTATTAAAAAATCTAGTCGTACCAATTTCATGTGAATTAAAATATTTGGAGATTGATGGTGAAAACTAAAATATGGTAATTGCACGCAAACCAAAACATCTTTTATTTAGAGACCAAAGAGAGTACGTCTGCTATAAAACATACTTTCTAGGAAAGTTGCCTCCATCTTGTGGCACCGGTAGGCACGGGGCATGGCCTCCGATTTAGTATTCCGATTCCTTTCATGCCACTCTATTAAATTCTTCTCACAAATAACTTTATCTCCTAGGACAACAAACAGATAGGACCCACATGTCATTTCCGATGTCCAACAACCTTGCATGGATCTTGCAAGCACGTCTTAGAGCAAGTATAATAATGGGCTCTAAGCCTATTTGCATGGCACTTTTGTCTATGTGGAGGAGAGAGACATCTAAGAGCCAAAGGAGTGGACTCCCATGCAAGAGCCAGCTCCTACACAAGCCCCAAGACAAAACTGAAAAGAGAAAGAGAGGAGAGGTTAATCTAAAAGCCAACCTTAGAGCCCACCTCATTATATGAGTCTATTTTGTGTTGCCTCTATATGACATAGCAACAACATAGAGCCCACTGTGAGTTCTATTATTAAACTTGCTCTTAGGACTCAGGCCTGGTGTGCCTCAAAAGGTAACACACCTTACCTTGAGACATATGCTACGGTAGGAACTAATGTAGACGATGTTTTTCTATGCATTGTAAAGAATGCCTTGAAGAAGAATTTAAAGCAAATTCTTTGCTTTCTTTCTCTGCACAAAATGTATACCTATATTATTAGTCATTAGGTTGTCATTTCTTTGTAGCAGTCGAAGTATTAATATTGTCCTTACCCTGAATACATACCTCAGTAATGTTTCGGGTATTAATTTATTTTGGTGCTTCTTGCATGACTTGAACTTTGGTTAGTGCCTCACTGGTTCGTTGGTTTTGTTTCATGCAGCGTTAGTTACCGAGTACTTCAATTTGTGTTTCATTCTTGTGCACACAATCTTGTTTATTTGCAATTATTGCCGAAGCATGATACACCGGCCTTAAACCCGCTGTCATGAAGGTATTGATCTTCATTCTTCAGAGGCCAGATCGACCATTCCATTAAATATGCAGTGCTCTGCTCCTGCACAACTGTCATGGATCGTTTATCATGAAGGCATTCCATTTAGAAGCCCTTTCGTTTATGACCTTGATCGATAGACCCTTCCGTGCGAAATGAAGATTCCATGCATCTGTTCCCAAACTGTCAGATTACCTGCTGTCTAGTTTATCAGTGGATTGTTATTATGCTGTGAATACACCATGAATAAATTTTTCCTGTAATACATCTGCCGATCGAGTTTCAAGTGACATTAGTGGTAGTCTACCAAGACTTGCCCGGCCTCATCAAATGGTCTAGATATCCGTTGCGAGTAAGAATCTACCAATGCCATCCTTTGCAAGTATAAATCTACCAATGCCTAAAATGCGGGGTTTGGATGCAATGACAAGGCATCTCTACTATATGTCGCGATCATTCCCACTGTCTTTTCGTGATCAGGAGACTAATGGATCCTTTAAATTTTCAATGGATTAGCTTTATCAGGCCCCCTTTTATCCAATTTCCCTTGAGTTTCCTAGTTTCGCGTTTTCACGTGGATTTCTTTACCGACAATCTCTCTCATCGGCACTGCGTGAATGTGATCGTCCCTTTTCTTGGTCCTCCCCCCTCTCATATTCTAGTTGATTCGGCCACTCTTATTTAACGACCAATTTGGCCACTACTCGTACCAGATAACCTGATAGGCTGTCCTTGTGCGCGTTCCTTTTTCCCATGGATCTTTTTTGGATCGCCGATCCAAAAATACCGCGATCATCAGATGGCCGAAAAAAGGATGGCAGGAGCGGATAGAGCGAATCGCGTGCGCCTAGGCGGGTTAACAGCCGCTCGGAGTCGTAGGTGCTGCTGCGTCGGACGCGCCGGCGCCGCGGCCCGCGTCTCGTCACGTTCCGTGGCGCCGGAGCGCCCGCCGTCCTGCCGCCGTGGCCTGGGTCAGATCGAGATCCCCTCATCAGTCCACTCGTGGCCGGGGCTGCTCGCCTCGGCCCGCGCGTCGGGGGCCCGGCGCCGGCGGCCCCCTCGCTTTTCACCCGCGTGTTTCGGCCGCGCACGGCGCACCCCATCCCTTCACCTCCGCCGCGGCCTCCGTCTGGGGCGAAACCGAATAATCCTCCCCCCGTCACTTCACCTCGGCGCTTTCCTCCCACTTTGCAGGCAGGCAGGCAGGGTAGGGCACTTCACGACGTAGCGAGGTCAGGCGCCAGCGCGGCGCACCGAGATCGCCGGGGCACGGACGGACGAGAGCAGCGGCGGGTCACCTCGCCCCCACCGTCCCCTCGCTTCTCACTTTGTACCGTGGCAGGCAGAGCCTGCAAAAGCAGCGCGGCGCACGGCGATCATGGGAGGGTCCCTCACTATGAACGGACCCGGTGGAGTGGTGGGTGCGGGCAACTGGGCAAGCACGCACGGAAGCCCAGAAGAAGAAAAAAAAGGGGAGGGAGGGTTGGCCGGAAATAACCAGCCGGCGAATCCAAGCAAGCGGGCGTCGCTGTCGCAGAAGATCCGGCGATGCTACCAAAGAGGCCGTTGCACGGAAACGAAGCGGGTCAACTCGGGTAGTATTTAGGGTTTAGGGGCTACCAGCCCCGCTTTGCCACGCCATGTCAGGCCCAGATCAGGCGAGATTACCAGGGGCTCTCTGCCTTCCACAAGCTGGACCTGTGGTGGTGCCGCCCAAGGGAGGAGTAGAAAAATAATTTAACGAAAGCGAGGGAGGAGCAAGAAGCAATGGGAGCTACTAGCAAAAAAGCGGCGAAGGGATAAGGCTGGAGCCAGCGGCTCCCCCATCCGGCCTCCTCTATCCACTGTAGCGCACTGTGTGACACTGTTTCGGTACGGTAGACAGAAAAAAAAATAATTAAAATAGTGATAGAGGATGAACAATGGGAGAATGGTTGGGCTCGGTCTAATGCCCCGCCGGTGGGGCCCGTGCTAATTCTTTAATCGGATCCATCGTGTTTCCACGTGGCGACCCAACCCCCTCGGGGGCCTAGAGGACCGGCAACGACTCCCTGCTGCGCCTCGACAGCCGGTCCGGCCCCGACGCCGTTATATACCCGCCCCCGCCTGCCCCTTGCTCGTTTCGTTGCCGCCACACGAGCCTTCCGACCGCACCCCTCTGCCTCCTCTCCTCCTGGTAGTGGTAGTGCTCCATCCTCTGCTTCCCCCCTCCTGCTGTCCTCCAGTAACAACAGCTTGGGCTGCTGCTTTGCGGCGGCTACAGAGGGCTAGCACACAGCTGAACACGTCGCAACAGTGCCATAGTAGCCGTTGGGTTCACAGACGGTAGGAGAAGTTAAGTACTACAAGAGAGAGATTAGAAGATAGGCCCGAGGAAGAAGAAGAAGAACTAGTTGAGATCGAGAGATGGTTCTCTACTACAAGGCGCGGCCGGACGCCGGCGACTACACCATCTACATGGGCGCCGATAAGAACGAGAACGAGGAGCTCATCAAGTACGGTCTCCCCGAGGACGTCTGGTACGTCGCGTTCGTATACCCCGGGCTAGCTCTGATTAATTCCTCGATCTCTCGCGCCGCTAGCCTCGTCCGATGACCCGATCCATGGCTTCCGCCATGCGCGGTCGATCTCGTTGGAATTCGATCGGCTTCCGGAACCTAGCTTGCAGCATTGCTTGCGGCTACATCATCTCATGCATATAGGGGGATCGGAGCTGGGGGGAAGGGGAAATAAGGCAGATGCCGATGACGAGGTAAACTGTACACCGGCGACGGCGACGGCGACGGCGACGGCAAGCCCACGTACGTACGCGGCCTGCTTGTCGCGGCGGGGGGATGGATGGACGCCCCTCGATCCGTACGTCCTCAGTTACTGCGTCGATCGATCGAGAGGACGATGAGCTGGGAGCGGATAGATTGACGCGTGACTCGGACTTGACGTGGCTGGCGTGGACATCTCATCTCAACTCCCCAAATGCATGGCCGTGCAGGCCCCAACGACTACCAGCCTACCAAGATAGTAGATAGATACGACCGAAACTGGGCAGCAAGTTGGACAAATGGACACCCATCATCATCTCGCCTGGCCGCGCCCCGTCGCTTGCGCAAAGCCTTTTTTGTTCGCTGCTGGCTATGTGAATAATCTATATATGCATGTATATACATATCTAGCCTCCACAGGGGGACCTCATGTCCTCGATCAGTCACCTCGTATATACACTAGCAGCAGCAGCAGCTTGGAGATGCTAGATTTTTCATAACACCGTATATATAGGAGTAGTGTACTGTATATTCATCTTGCTCGATCGCCATACCAAACAGTCAAACAGAAACATGTATATGGGCAGGTTCCATGTGGACAAGGTATCCTCGGCGCACGTCTATTTGAGGCTCAAGAAAGGCGAGACGATAGATACCATCAGCGAGGGTCTATTGGAGGATTGTGCACAGCTCGTAAAGGCTCATTCCATTCAAGGTACCCTCCTATTTTAGGACTTGCTTGTATATACTTTCATGCTTTCTTTTATTTCCTTGGCTACTATTACCTCCAGACATACAACACTCGCTTAGGATTACAAAACTTAGCTAGATGGCAGTAAGTTTTATCCATATATATATGATCTAGTACACAAATATGGCACCTACGTACCTTAACCCATGGCTTGCCAGATTTTTTTGTATAAAACATGTCATTTAAAGAAAGGTAAAATAAAATAAAATTCATTGTCAAAGAATCTTGGACATATAGGTTTACTAAGATCATTTAGCAGGCCGGCAACCAGCTGTAGCAATTAAGTATCTGCATTATCTCCAATTATGCTAGCTCACTCTCAACGGGAGAATCAAAATAGAATCTGGTGTGACCTGTCGGGTATTCACCTGCCCTACAAAGCTTCGGCTCCACATTGCATGTTGCGGCAAGAATCTTTTTTTTTTTTTAAATCCCGATGGTCGCTGGATCCGTCGATCTCTCGCTTTTTTTTGGCGGCGAACCTTTTATCTTTCTCACCAAAAAAATTTCCTGCAGCGAGAGAGCCTTTTATCTTTCTCCGTCCTGTATTATTGGCACTGCTGCACGGGACCACTACTGCACGCAATTATCTCTGCGCGTATAGTGATTTGGCCGATGCGATTTGTGATCATGAAAACGTGACAACACATACAATTGGGTGATGGACGCAGCTCGCATGTGGTTGTTGTGCAGGGAACAAGATGAACAACGTGGAGGTGGTCTACACGCCCTGGTCTAATCTCAAGAAGTCCCCATCCATGGATGTCGGCCAAGTTGGCTTCCACAACCCACGGATGGTAATCACTCAGCACTGTTTCATTCCACCAGTCTTGAACTGCCTTACATTCCCTAGCTCCCTCCTAGTCTAAATGTTTCAATCACCATATGTTAAAATGCCCGTTGAGCATGCATGCTGCAATAGCTATATATATAAAGGCCACAGGACTTGTTGGGCGAGCAATAATAATATAAACAAAGAATAATAAAGTAAATTAGTAATTAATATAGATTCGGTATTACTAGATCCATATGGGGGTCATTAATTTTATTTAAAATAGCTTATTTTTTTTTGGAAAAGACCATCGTTTTGGAGACGGCAACCATACTGTGTAGATGTCTAAAATAGATTATTTATATATTTATATATAAAGTTTGGATTATAATGAGGTAGCAGCATCGCAGCGATGAACTTTGTACATGTAGTATGCCATACTACATTTATCACGATACATGGACCAAACGTGAGGGTTTACCTTTCTGCTACTTTTCATTCGTTGAAGAAGTCTCCTGTAAGACTTCTAAAATGCCGGCCGGGCCTCCGCTAATGGAAGTTGGGGGGTAAGCTCATCTTCATACGAAAAAGAAAACGTTAAAATTGTAAAGGTAAACTCCTCGGTGCTGCGAAAGGTGCATCTGCTTGTTTAATCATGTCCAACTGCTGTATGCTTTGCATTATTGCATCCAACCTTTTGCATCATATATCACACGCTGGCGGAAAAGCACATTGGATTTTTCTTTAAAGGACCAGATAGCTTGTATGGTTGGGCAGATATTTGAATCCCTTTGGGGGTTTCTTAATTAGATTATCTTGTAGCTGTAGCTAGGCTAGCCTGGGATCATTGCGAACACGGACAGGCATCTGACAATAATAGTGACGAGCAATAATCCTGAAAATGACAAACCTCTGCTTAATTTTATTTTTGTCGTCATTAGTGGGGAGTAATAATTCACACTATCTAGCTGTTCATCTACTGACTGACAGGTCCGTGTGCTGACAGTCGAGAAGCGTGTCAACGAGATCATCAACAGGTTGAATAAAACCCGTGTGGAACGCCGAGCAGACCTGAAAGGTTCGTGCGTGATGTACCTGCTGACGACACTCCAACATTTACATGTGTGGATTATGCACTTAAGAAAAATCTTTCCTTTCCTTGGTGTTGTGCAGCCGAGAAAGACGCATCAAATGCAGCGGAGAAGGCCGAGAGGAAAATGCAATTGAAAGAAAAGGTACAGTTGATATCTGAGTCTCTAGATCCTCTGATCTTCTCCTTGTAAGCTGCATGTTTTCTACGCATCTAACATTGTTGCTGGGATGAACGGCAGAAGCGGAAGGAGGAGATGGAGAGGCAGGAGAAGGAGAAGTGGGCGGAGATACGGAGCTACAAGGGGCTCATGGTCGCCGAGAGGATGACGTCCAACCGCCAGATCGCCTCCGCCGGCAAGTCCATGCAGGAAATGGAGGACGAGTTCGTCTGAAGATTTTTACTACGGGTATCTACTCTGTGTTGTGTGTGTGTGTGTGTTACGTATATGTACGTATGTCCATGCTGGCGCCATCGATCCAATCTCAATGAGAGTCAAAGTAATTGATGATCAATCGATCATTCCATCCATTCCTGATGTTGATCTGTACGTATATAACATGTACATCAGTGCATGGATATATAGAGATTACGAGAAAAGGGCGTACATATATTATTCATAACGAATTGAAGGAACATGTGTGGAGGGACTTGGGAGGGTCTCCATCGACTATGGTCGAGAGATATCAGTTTTACCACTAGCAACCTGGTATTTTTATACAAAAATCCGGTAGCATCCCGTTTCCTTCGCGACGCCGAGGCAAAAACAAAACTTTACCACGCGTCACTTCCTTGGATAAGATTGGCACGTAACTTTTTTTTTTTTTTTGAGAAGGATTGGCACGTAACTGGTGACCAATCGATCAACCACAGTGACAGAAGAGATTAGGTAACAGTACAGTGTCAATCAACGTCAACAGGCCGTCGCCGTCTTTCGACATGTTGCAGAAATATCAGGAGCGGCCTTACTGGGCCTCATCCAAGCCCAATTGCAAGGCCTAGCTCGCCGAGAAGCTCAAAATACGCTTGGGCCGTTTGGGGCGGGTTTGGGCCAGAAGCGACCAGCCCAGGAGCAGCAAAGCAGGCGCCCAGTCGAGAAGCGCAACGCTATCACGGGTGTCATGTCACGGGCGCGCTTGCAGACTGCAGAGAGGACCGAGCGCACGTTCTACGCTCTGCAGTCTGCACCTGCGCGGCGTCGTGGGCTCGTGGTGAAGCACCAAGCCTCTGCGTGGAGCAGCAGCACAGAGGGCGAGGGTACGTACACTTTGCACGGCACCATCCCAAGTTTGAGCGGCCACTCACCCGTTGCTCATCACATGAGGGGTGGCAGGCCGCAGGCTGACGGCGGTGCCCAATGAGAGGCCTCCCCTCTCCCTTTGACAAGAGCAGTCAAGTAGGCTAGGCAGAGACATCAGACAAGAGAGGCTGCCTAGCCTACCTGCCTCCGGTGCACGGATACCCAGCTAGGCACGCTGCGGCCTCTGCCTCTGCCGCGGTCGTAGGCCGTCTCTGCGCGCCCCGGCGCAAGCACACTGCCCCCGACCCGAAAGCGACCGTCCCCTGCCACCCCCGGTCCGCCCAGCCAGCGCGCGCGCCCCGTCCGTCCATCAACCCGCGCCCATCCGATCCAACGGCGGAGAGCGGCCCCGGCCCCGCGCTCGCATTGTAAACCGCACAGCACAGCACTGGCTGCGCCTTTGAAAGTGAAACCTTTCTCGGGTTGACGCGCGCTCCCAACTGTGAACTGTGCGTGCTCTGCGTCCTCCACGGGCATGGACGCCGCCGCCCTTTTCCTCCCCTTGCTCCTCCTCCGCCTCCTCGTCGCCGCGGGCGCGGCGCCACTGGACCCGGAGCAGCTGCTGGCGCTGCGCGCGCTCGGCCTCGGCGCGCACCCCCGCGGCGGGGACCCCTGCGCCGCGGCGGGCGCGGTGAACGCGTCCTGCGACGCGGGGGCGCCGTTCCGGCGCGTCACGTCGCTCGCGCTCACCAACTGCTCCGACACCACCTCCGTGTCGGCCGCGGCGCTCGAGGCGCTCGCGCCGTCGCTCCGGGCGCTGGCGTTCGCCGACTGCCCCGCCGCGCCGCCGCGGGCTCTCCCGCCGGAGCAGCTGGCGTCGGGGCTCCGGGCCTTCTCCTGCACCGCCTCGCTCCGGCGCCTCTCCGCGGTGTGGCTCTCCCACCTCACCAACCTCACCGAGCTCACCGTCGCCGACACGCCCCTCCTCGCCACGGGCTCCCCCACCGAGCTCGCCGTCGTCGTCTCCCACATGGACCGTCTCACCCGCCTCACCGTCTCCAATGCTAGCCTCTCCGGCTTCCTCCCGCACCACTGGCATTGCTCCAACCTCACCCACCTCGACCTGTCGGGCAACCGCATCGCCGGCGCCATCCCCGATACGCTCACGCTCCTCGCCGGCATCACCCACCTCAACCTCAGCTCCAACGTCCTCAACGGGCCGATCCCCAGCTCCATCGGCGACCTCATCTCGCTCACCGCCCTGGACCTCTCCAGGAACACCCTCTCCGGCGGCATACCGGACACCGTCTCCACGCTGCCGGAGCTGGAGGTGCTCAATCTCGGCTCCAACCGGCTCAACGGGAGCATACCGCTGTTCCTGGCCGAGATGCGGGGGCTCAGGGAGCTCAGCCTCGAGAACAACGACTTCGACGGCATGGTGCCCTTCACCGCCAAGTTCCTGTCGCGGCTGCGGGTCTTCAGGGCCGCCGGCAACAGCAAGCTGTGCTACAACCGGTCCGTGCTGTCCGCCGAGGTCGCCGTGGGCGTGGCCCCCTGCGACAAGTACGGGTTCCCGGTGATGCCGCCCCCGGCCACGGCGCGGTCGGAGCGGAGCGCGGACTACGACGACGGCGGAGGCGACGGGGAGGCGGACGCCGGCGCCGACACGAGGGGCGGCCCTAGTGCGGCGGTGCTCGGGGTGGCCATCGGGCTGTCCTGCCTGGCGTTCCTGGTCATCTTGCTCGTTTGCCTCTGCAAGGTGTGCCGCCGGCGCCCCTGACGCACGGCACGACGGCCCCTGCGATTTCTCATCTGAGGGTAATCGGTTCTGTTGTCGCTCATTGTGCCGTAGAAAATGTATGGACTACTGGTAGCTAGGATCAATTGATTCTTAATTTATTCACCTGGATTTTTTTTGGCGCCATTCTTAGCTTTTCGTCGGGTTTCAGCCTTGGAAACACAAAGAATGGCTGTATACAAACGTATATCTTTTTAATTGGAGCATTTGCGTTGTGGGTCTCCAATGTTTTGGGTATGTATTCTTGCAAAATATATGGCATGTGTTTTGGGGGACTGTGGTGGATGCACATGTCGAAAATCTTGTCATGATCTATACATTAAAGCCTCGCCAGCGTAATAATTCACGAGACCAATGTGGATCTTGGTCATGAAAGCTAAACGATTACTCCATTCCAAATTGTAAATGGATTCTATTTTTATTTGTCTATATTTATATCAATATTGATAAATTTAGACACATATTAAATACACATAAATAGAAAAAAAATCTAGTTTACATTTAGAACCTCTTGCAATTTAGAATGGAAGGGTTATAAAACTTCGGCTTTGTAGACAAACAGCCGACGGATTGAGTTGCCATAGCCCATTAGCCCATAAGACTGGCCTCCTATGGGAGATTTTTCTACGTGGCTTTTTGAGACAAATTATTGAATTTCTACCAATTCTATGAAATTCCTATGGAATGACTAATTGCATTAAGATTTTAGATAAATTTTAACATTCGGTCCAATCTCTTGGAAACTTTACTTTGTATCCATCTCTCTCCTTTAATTGCTTGTGTTTTTTCCTACACTACATACAAACATTTCGTTAGAAACTTTTCCGCCTTTTCAATTCACGTAGGATTGTGAGTGACAGACAACTATATTCATGTGTTTTACAAATCATGCATTTCAAAGAGGCCTAAAAGTTTGGTCACGCATCTTAAGTTCCTATAACCACTTAAGTTTCAAGTATGCTAAATATAAGCAAATTGTCCACACTTCCTATCAGTTGAAGGACTTGTCTAGAGAGAAACTAATTCTGATTCTGCCGAGAAAGTAAGTTTTTCTGCTTTTTTAAATTTCCGCTATAGATTCTGATCTCTGGAGAAACATTTCTGGTTCTGACTCCCTAAATCATTTGGTAGGGATTCTCCCGTTTGGCATGGGTTCTTTTGTTTTTTTTCAAAGAAATGTTTTGCAAAATCCCTATTCAAACAAGGCATAAGTTTCTGGAGCTGAACTGTTACACATAGAGGATTGTTAAAATTATATAAATGGATAGCCCATTAACTAAAGGCTTTAGGTTGAATTAGTCGATGTATGTAACTTGATAGAGTTGTTTTACTTTAATGGACAATCCCTAGTGCGTTCTTCTGATCCAGGCGGAGATCCTGAGATCTGGAAACTGGAACATGATGTTCTCGTGACTCAATGTACGACGATCAAGGATTGAGATTAATAGCTACGCCCAAGTCTGCGCTCTGAACCTAGGCATTGGGCCCTCTCCCCACTGAACACTGTACAGCTGTACGTACCAGTATATGTTAAAACAGATCCTGTGGATGTCGCACGCGATGCTACGATCATGTAGGAACACATATCATCGTACTTTCTGGAATCAGCACCACGAACTCGACCGGCGAATTCCTGCCATTTGATCGCTGCGCATCGCAGAGGGTGTGGCCGCCGTTTGGTGGGGTGGTTTTTTTTCAAATTGACCCTTTTTATAAATTTTTTCCACAAATAGACCCTTGACGAAATTTATTTTAAAAATGGACTCAAACCTCGGCGCTATAGGATGGAGCGCCGAGGTACAACATATCGGCGCTAGGTCAGTTAGCGCCGAACTTACCACATCAGCGCCGATGTGGCTGAGGGGCCGAAGCCCGGCGCTACCCGCGCCGAGATTAGTTACCTCGGCGTCACATAAATCCACGCCGACCTACAGTACCGGTTTTTTTTTTTAAAATAGCTCGGCGCTTGGTCAATTGACGCTGAGCATAAGAAGTTTGGCGCTATGTGATCCAACGCCAAGCATGCATGCATGCTTCCAAACAATTAGCATGTCCCATTCATACATATTAATTAATGATCTTCAGAAATTTATAGAAAAATGATTTTGGATCCAATTTGTATATTGTTCTTTACATGACAAAAATATATGGGCTTATAATTTTTAAATTTTTTCGAAGTAACCATGTGTATGTTTCTTTCGTGTATGTTTTTTTATAGTGATTATTAGAAGCTTGGTACATAATCTCATTAAACAACGTGCACAAGAATTATTTGTATAAAATTTATCAATCGTTTGAGACCATTTATCTTTTAGCATGCAGTAGAGGATAACTCTATGAATTTAAACTAGTGCATGATTCTATGTGCGATGAGGTTAAAAAAAACTTAGACATGTCAAAGTTGGTTTAAAGATTATTGGATTTAACATGAATCAATTGCGAATTAAATAATTATGTATTATTCCTAGCACGAAACAATGTGAATTTGCAAAACATTGGCTACACAATATTGCATTGGTCTATGGTCCCAAATGATTGGTAAAATAATTTATACAAATAATTCTTGTGCGCAGTGTTTAATGAGATTACATACCAAGCTTCTAATCACTATAAAAAAAACATTCACGAAAGAAACAAGTCTTAGGCAGCATTCCATTTAGCCGCTGCGGAAATTAATAGCCCTGCAGAACAGTGCTCACCTATGGCTGACGTCGTCTTTTACGAAATATGACTGGCGTTGTTCATCTAAATAATCGAAGCGTCCAGAAATACTTCACCAACCCTGTTAGCTTCTGCTGAAAAGCTGCATATCCTCTAGAAAAAAAATGAAGCCTCAAATGGCTCCATGCACATTCATGCATGAGAAGCCAATGATGGTTATGCCGTCATGCACAACAGCACAAGGTATGGTCTTGGCCCCTGCGGTAGGCTGCGGCAACTGATCGGAATCCAGAAGTGACCAGCTTGAAGTGCGCTAGCTTGATCTAGTGTGTCATCATAATATAGTTTTAAAAATGTCCATTTTATGCTTATACTATATTTATCAGTCTTAGAAATTTGAGCAAACGTTTGTGTACATTTTTTTTATCACGTAGAGGCCCATTGTGCCAGGTGGTATTCCTTGCTTATTAGCTAACACACTCGGTCCACGAATTTACTATGCATTTCGTAATATTGAATGCTTTTAGGAAAAAAGGCATGAACTATAATGGTAAATAATAGCCCCACACAAAATAGACAGAGGCAAAATACATATATGAAAATTGGTTTCATAATTACTGAATTTAATATGATTTAACTATCAATTAAACAATACGTAAACACATGGTTACTTCTAAAAAATTTAAAAATTATAAGCCCATATATTTTTGTCACGTAGAGAACAATATTATGATTCTAATGAAACTTGTCTTATACAAATCGGATCTATAATCATTGTTCTATAAATTTCTGAAGATCATAAATTAATATGTATGAATGGGACATGCTAGTTGTTTGTAAGTATGCATGCATGCTTGGCGTTGGATCACATAGCGCCAAGCTCCTTAAGCTCGGCGTCAATCGACCAAGCGCCGAGCTATTTTTTATTTTATTAAAAAAATTGGTACTGTAGCTCAGCGTGGATTTATGTGACGCCGAGGTAGCTAACCTCGGCACGGGTTCATAGAGCGCCGAGTTTCGGTCCCTCAGCCACAAAGGCGCTGACGTGGCAAATTCGGCGCTAACTGACCTAGCGTCGACCCGTTGTACCTCGACGCTCCATCCTATAGCGCCGAGGTTTCGGTCCATTTTTAGAATAAGTTTCGTCAATGGTCTATTTATAAAAAAAAGTTTATAAAAATGGTTAATTTGAAAAAAAAACCAAGTTTGGTGGCCGTGTCCAGGCTCCAGAGCAGCGAGCAATGAAGACACAGCAGCAGTCTGCGAGCACGCATCGGCCCGGTGGTTTTCAGCTTTCTTGTTGGACTCTTGCGAGCTGGACGCAAGCCGGTTTCAGTTTAGGGCCAAACACCCTTTATTTAGCCTTCGGTGCTACGTTTTTGCCAACTGCGCCGTCGTTGAAAGGTGCTTTTCTTTGCTTATCATATCATCATGTAATCCTGATCCATCCGTGCAGGTCCCTCTCGTCGCCGGAGGCCCGCACCGCAGCAATCCAAAAACCTAGTCGCTACGGCATTGGTCGCTTTTTTGTTGTGGGCGGGCCTCTGACTCGCGAGTCGCGACTACCACTTTCGGCAACCGTAAGCACTTGTCTGACACTACTTGTTCCAGCTCTCGAGTCTTGAGATACGCTGAATTAGACTATCCCCATTCTATCCGCAATGGAGAATAAAGTGGTTGTGTATAACACTGTAACGCTACCGTAGACAGAGAGATGAGTAATTGGAATAGTGAAAGAATGGTAGATATGTAAGTTTTTTACTCATGGATTGGGGGTGGTCTTAGTCCCTGTCTGCAGCCATGCCCTTGCATATCCTATACTTGTTTTTTATGCACAGCAGAGCTGGTGTGGTACGTTCATCGTATACTTTGCGTGTACGTAGCTGACAAGGACGCAGCAGATCACCGTGAATCGCGCGCTTTGAGGGGGTGTCAATTTGCGGCCGGAATGATCACCGCCCTAATAAGCATTCATGATGGCATGAGCATCATATGAAGGATTGATTGGATCCCCAACTCGTGTCTCATGACCCGACCCTACTACGTGGTACATTTATGCGAGACCCACCGTCCCACCGTGCAGCGCCACCGCAGCAATTAGATTAGATTAGATGGATCTGCTGCTAATAAATCTGCCATGGGTGAACCACACACACATGCTCATTTCACTAGAGCGCTCGAGATTTGGCTTTCAGTGTAGGAGGCATCACTGCAGCCCGCTAGGCATCATTCATGGTCACGCCACGCACCACTTTGCTGACAGGTAGATTAATCTGTCTCCGTATGCTCTCGCTTCGTGACATTTTGGTAGTGGTGGTTTGATGTTGGTGCTGCTAAGGGAAGGAAGCGTGCCCGCGTTAGCCGTCATCACTGCTGCCTTTCGTCAAAAGAATGCAGGAAATAGCATGCATCTGATCTTTGCAAAGCTGAAAAATGTAGCCAGGGGCTCCGAAAAAGGTGGTCTTGGATGATGACAGCTCGTGAGCTTGTGGGCTTTGTTGCCAAGAGGATTTCTAAAGACTGAGCGCGCATCTTGTTTAGTGTTCACTAATCATGCTCTTTGCGAGGGAATGGCGTATCGTGTCAACACAAGGCCAGTGCATAAAATTCAGCTGCGGTGCATACTCATAGCCATCACGCGTGCGGTCATGGTAAACAACGCTGCAATTTCAAGATCCACCGATGTGATGAATGTATCGTTTCCTTTTTCCCACATTCCTATGATTTACACACACTTAAACAGTGCCTTCTCCCAATTCAGGCGAGTCTAACACTGCGACACCAAAACTTTTCATAACACAGCCAACAGCAATTTGAACACTTGGATGCAAAATACAGTACTACTAACCTACACCACCTCTCCCAGATCCTGCGGCAAAAGCCCAGAGGCGAGATCGAGAGAGGAAACCAACCGGCCGCGCATCTGGCAGCCACGTGTGCAACATCAGAAAGACAACACGGCTGCGCCACACCGACGGTGCCTCAGCAGATGACTGTGTTGCAGTTGTTGGGGTTGACGGTCTCCGTGCCTCCGACGAATGGGTCGATCTTGACCCAGAGAAGAGAGAAGACGGAGGCGAGCAGGACGGACCAGAGCACGACGATGGTGGGCGTGCGGTTCTGGCGGCCCATGAGACCCTTGAGGAACGGGTACAGGTGCATGATCACCCACATGGCGAAGAACACCTTACCGAAGAGCGGGCCCCAGGACTCGTAGCCGCTGTTGAGGGCGGCCGAGAATCCGGCCACCACGCCCACCAGGTTGAGCACCAGGATGGTGGTGGGCGGGATCAGCACCGTCGTCCACTTGAACAAGTACAGCTCCCCGAATTCGGTGTCGTCCGTGGCCTTGGCCGTGACAGTGAAGTTGGTGTCCAGCCCGGCAATCATCTTGAGGATACCCTGGAACACGGCGAACAGGTGAGCGGACACGCCTCCGATGACCCAGAACTGCTCGTTGCGCCACCAGTCCTCGATCCCGATGCCACTCCACCGCAGCTCCAACACACTCGTCAAGATGATGGAGATGAAGAGGCCAAGAAACCATATTGTTGCGGCGTTGGACAGCTGGAAGAAACAATGTCAAATGAGTATTGTGGTCATTCGAACACGATGCCAAAGTATACGTCCAGACTACTGACAGACAACTTACCGTCGGAATGATGAACTTTCCGGTGAGAAGGCAAATGGCAGGCAGGCAACAGTAGGCAACGAGAGGAAGAGAAGTGAACGGGTAAACGATGGTGTTGATGTAGGACAGCCTCTGGAGCCATTTCAGACGGCCACCACCATAACCGTACCACAGCGGGCAGTGCCGACTGAGGAAAATCTCGACGGAACCAAGTGCCCACCGGAGAACCTGGTGAAGACGATCTGAAAGATTGATAGGGGCTGATCCCTTGAATGCGGGTCTCACCGGCATGCAGTAGATGGATCTCCAGCCACGGCAGTGCATCTTAAACCCAGTCAGAATATCTTCTGTAACTGAACCATAGATCCAGCCAATCTGGAAAAAAAAATGAAACAAGAAGCCATGCCAGATGAACATGCAGAAGAATCTGGTATCATAGGGCATGTATTTCATATTAGAGGAAGATACTGAAGAACAAGAATGCACACCTCTTTCCCCCATTCAGTTTTCTCTTCGTATCCACAGCTAATGACATGAATTGCTTCTTTAATCAGGGTAGAAGGGTTCGCAGATTCAGGGACACCCCCATTTTCCATAAGAGTTGACTCAATGAAGACCGAGGACAGCCCAAAAGATTTCTCGAAGCTCATCTGAGAGATCAGCATTGACCTCTCATACTCGTCATAGTCTGAAAAAACAACCATATTTTAATGAACTTACTATTTTTCAGGCTAGCTAGAACTTTTGACCCACAAGATTCGTTCACTTACTGTCAATCTCCCGAAGATTGAAAATGGCAGACTCAAGGTCTTCTCGCCGAGAGTCTCTGTTGATTTCCCTCTCACTTCTTTCAACCTTTTTCTTGGGACAGCAGCAGCAACACCACGAACAAATTGAGGACTTTGGAAGTGCAGGAAGAGATGGAGGTCCATAACCATAAAGTGCTTGTCTATAGAAACAACAACCAGTTCCCACATAAACTGGACCTTGAAGGCCATCAAGTCCTTTCATGTTAACCTATTCAATGTAAAAATGAGCATATAAGTTATGTGAAGATAACTAAGATAAAATGCGATGTCTCCAGCTAAGTACTTACATCAAAGAACACAACGTTCCTATTGGCATATCGATCACTGCGATCAATGCCATCAAACCTCTGGGGGAATTGTACATAGCAGACATCTCTGCCAACAGTAGGGTCCATCATGAAGCACATTGCTTCACGAACGGCTTTGCTGTTATTGACATAGTGATCACAGTCGAGATTAAGAATGTAAGGAGCATTTGTCAGCACAGCAGACACTCGGACCTGTGAAATTAGAAAGTTTATCAACTAGTTAACTTCAAAAGAAACGTGCCATAGAATGAACTTCTGTATAGGGTAATTGGTACTGAAGAATGTTGTACCAGAGCATTCATAGCCCCTGCCTTCTTGTGGTGTTGGTAGCCAGGTCTTTTCTCTCTTGAAACATACACTAACCGAGGGAGTTCGTTTCCATCAAAGTCTCGGGCACCAGTCTCACCAAGGAAAACCTGTCATCAAAAGCAAGGGGTATGATAACAGTAAGCTTGAAGCATAGGTTATTGGCACTCTAGCAAGGATCAACATGCGTGGTAATAGAGTGAGGAAAATGTAGAATCATAGTAGGGCCTATAAATGGAGCATCATAGTAGTAACAGCCAGCACATTTCAAATGTTAGTTAATACTTGTACCTTGAACAATGAGACAAAACTAGCAAACAGGTAATGATCCATTGAAGAAGTAACACCGTAGTATATTGGATATATCTATTTGCAAAGTCCAAGTGGAACAACATACGAGTAGGATGTTGCTGTTTTATTGTTTGTTTGTTTGTGAAAGAACACATGGAATATTCTATATTGATCCAGATGCAAGAAATATAGAACTTGGTAATACCCTAAGATAAATTGAAAATATTAGTGTATTTTAAATTCTACTAAATATTTATATGCTAGAAGTCAAGTACCATCCTGCAATAACTGTTAAATTGGTGCAGTATGACTGCAAATCTTGTACGCTGATATTTCACTTATGCAAAGCAAATTACCTGGATCATGCCAGGGTGGTCACGAGGATTGTTCCCAGGCCATGGTGTACCATCTTGCATGATCCAGCCTTCCTCAGGTGTCTTTTGGGCCTTGGCAACCAAAGCATTTATCCTGACCTTGTACTCTTCGTAGTCCCTCTGTATGAACACAAGTAGACAAGACAACATTGTTTGTAGAAAAACAGAAGAATAGCCAGTAAAAAAATGAATGCTGTGAGACCAATATCTACCTTCATAGCCCTACGCTCCTTGACAAAAGACGGGTGTATCTTGTCCTTCAAATAGTCAATCTTCTGAGAGAAGTAGAATTCAGGAGCTCGTGGCTCAATGGCGTACTTCTTGCAAAATGGAACCCATTTTCTAGCAAACTCTGCAGTCTCCGCAAGTGATTCAAATGTGAGCATAGCAGAACCATCATCAGATACATAGCATGAGATCTTCTCAACAGGATAGTCCACTGCAAGAATAGACAGCACAGTGTTTGCTGTGATTAGTGGAGGTTCTTTCAATGGATCCACTGTACTGACAAAGAAATCCACAGGTGCCAACCCAGAATCTTCACCATCTCCATATCTGTAACATACATGAGAGGAGGCTTATTAGATACTGATGATTACTGATACCTACATATAGTCGTCTTAATTGCTATTGCTACTAGGCTCTAGCAAAGATACCGTGCAATCAGCCTATCAACATAAGTCTCTCTATTGATGGGATACCACTTGGGGAATTGATCCAAGATCCAGGAGAAACCAAACCAGATCTCACATATCACTGATGTCATCCAGAGACCAAAGGCACTGTAGACCGGATTGGTGATACGGTAGTGAAAGAAGAGCCCGAGAACTATCAACCGCATAATGATGACTGCCCTGTAAGGTGTGAGCTTGTTCTTGGATATTGGGATGATCCGTGAGAGTGGCTCATATGCATCTGTCAAACTGCAAATTGTTTTTTTATTACAATATGAGTACAGAGATAGAAACGCCGAATCTTAAGAAAATTTATCATAAAGATTTCTAACTTGCGATCCCCGCTTAAAATCACACAGATAATACTGACCAAGAATTTATGAGATATATAGTTTTCTATCAGAAATCTGATGCAAAATATCAGGAAATAGGCTAGGACAGAGTTCATTTGTGCTGTATTGAACATAGAAGCAGATATTGGAAATGCTAGTGGTACTAAATAGAGAATCACTGAATGACCAGGCTTAGTAACAGACTGAGGTGATGACTTGGGCCAAAAACGGAGCCTGATTATGAGATACAAGTGTTTTAATTATATATATGTCGCCTTAATATCCTAAGTCAGTCAATACACAAGGCAGTAAGTTCAGTTTCAAATGCAGATGCTCTAATAAGATAAAACAAACTTTGATGTGTCCTAACATTGCTGATTATAACAGAACAGTGATCTTCTAAAATCCTTCTTAACTTCATCTAATCAAATATGATGTAATATGGATGCTCGATCCTTACTCCTTTTCATCCATGACTTGTTCTTCGACAGGTGGAGGCTGTGCCTTTGCCGCAGCCTTTTTGGCTGAGGCTTTCTTCTCATTCTTCTTCTCCTTCCAACTCTCCACTCTGTTTTTCCATATGGGTTTCCCAGATTCGTCATTCAATTCTGCAAATTCAAAGCAACGGTTGAAACTTCAGTACTCATTCCTTCTCACAACATCAGGAGAGAAGGAAACAGGACATATAGCATCCTTACCACTACCGATTCCCGACAAGCTGCTCATGGTCCGGGCATGGCTTACTTCGTCCTGTGCCAGCAAAATTCAGTTAACCCGACAATGCTAAGAATGGCGAAATTTCCTAAAGCCGCCAATCGCAGTGGCACCCAGAACTGAACAAGCATAGATGGGGAAAAATCACCTGGCGATCACTGAGGTGGCTGCCCATGGTGACCCTCTCACGCAGGCCTCCAGCAGCGTGGTGGCTCTCCACCTCCTCCTCCGGCTCTGCGCCCTCGTTGCCGTGCACTGGAACAGAGAGCGGCCACGCGCACGTTAGCATCGCCTCCCCCAAAATGCTTGCAAACATACGATTCGACGACCCACCTGCGCCGATCGCGGCGTACTCGCCGCCGCAGCGGGCGCATGTGGTGCGTCCCTCGGCGGCGTCCTCGTCGAGGCAGGCCCTGCAGAGCGCGTAGCTGCAGGCGCGGCAGGCGGCGCACGCGTCGTCCCCGCACGCCGCGCAGGGCTGGGCCGCCGGCGGCTCCATGACGGGTCCCCTCTCCTCGGCCTCCGGGGGATCCGCGTGCGCTGGTGCGGGTTCAAGGGTGAGAGAATAATGGGGCGGGGGAGAAGCTCAGCGTGCCGGAGGTTGCAGGCGCGGTGATATAGCAGCAGCCCATGGCCGCGGGGCGACGGAGGCGGTGCGGTGAGGTGGCGCTGGCAGGCGGTGGGTGGAGTTGGGGCGTCGGCGTCGCATCGGCGGGTGGATGGAAAGAATGGAAGCAAAGGGTTGGGTGAGACGCCAGCGCCATGCGGACTTGCGGAGGAAGAGCCGAGCGGGAGCGTGCGTGCGTGCGTGCGCTGCGGCGTGCAGCAGGTGGTTTTTTTTTTCCCGCGGGGTTTTGCGGGGTTTCGAAGCGAAGACGACGGGTGATTTGGCTGCCGCCGCTCCGGGCGTAAGCTGGAAGACGGGCGGATCGGGGGTCGGGAGACTGGTGGTTGGTGAGTTCCGTTGGTGCGGTGGGAGTGGGTCCGCTGCGGAAGCGAGGGGGGAGACGGGATCGCTCGCGTCGCGCGCTGGGGCGTCGTTTTTTGGACAGCCCGTTTCCAAATTCCAAGCTCGTGGCGGCGACCGACGGGTGGGATGCGAGGCGAGACCGCGAGACTTGCTCTGCACTTCTGCAGTGCAGTGTGCCCTGCCCGTTGGATGAGATGAGACTCTTGAGAGTGGATCGTCATTTTTCACGTATCATCGTCGTACACGTCCTCGGGGAAGCTGGGATGCCGTGAAACTCTGAAAATTGGAGTTCAGGCGTCCGGGGAAACTTGTTACGTGTGTTTCTAGCGACGCATGCTGCAAGCAGGACACGGCTCGAGTCGGTTGCTCTAACTGCTGTGGCCGTGCCAAGAAAACATACTAGATGCTTTTGCTTCTGATGAGGCGGGCGTAGGATTTAGTCAGGTATTAAAAAATAATAAAGATTCAAAAATTACACTAATTTTACTCTTGCAAAAAAACTATACTGTACATCGCATTCAAGGTTGGATACCCATGATCTCCCTAGGCCTGACCCTGTTTTACTCGTATATACTCGAGCAGAGTCGTGCTACGCCAATGCTGTGGCGAGAAAGAATGAAGCCATAGCACCGATGCACGAGCGCAGTTTGAGCGTGACGAGGCTCACCTTGTTTCCATAGCTTGCTGGTGTTTTTCACTTGGGTTTTAGCCCATAGTATCGTTGTCTCCACAGATGTACCATATCTTCTAGCCGTGTGTCCCTAGAAATAGAGTAAAATACACGGGATGTCTTTAAACTTAGCGACGTGTGTCACTTAGGTCCCAAACTTAAAAACTAGGATTCTGAGTCCCTAAATTTGGCTTGTATGTCATCTAGGTCATAAAACTGATTTCTAAAACTGCTTTTCGTTCTTTGGTACTGATGTGGCACGTTGCCATACCATCTAGGTCTTTAAACTTGGTTAGGGGTGTCATCTGAGTCCCCAAACTTAGCTGGAAGTATCATCTAAGTCTCAAATCGCTCTCCATCGATACTTCTCTCGCCGTCGTCGGCAGGAGTGTTAGTAGTGGAGGATGGCGGTGAGAAGGACAACAACATAAGAATGCCAGCCCGAGAATGGCCAGTACTTCTCCCGCTGTCAGCATTCCTCCCGATGACGGCGAAGAATGGAAGCAAGAGGAGTACTGACCGGCGTGGTTAAACTTTTCGAATGAAATCTCATTAGTTTCATTGTTTCTTCGTTTCCAGTCTGGTTAAAAAAGGCTATTCAGTATTGAATTTTGATTTTTTGTCCCCAAATAAAAAAAAACTATAGAAATTTTTCGCAATGATTTTGGTGTTTTTCGACCGAAAAGATTATTTTGGCCATGTAAAAATGATATGTTTTGTGACCTAAATGGCTCTCCTGCCAAGTTTAGGGACTCAGATGACCCCCATAGCCAAGTTTAAGGATCTAGATGGTATATCAACGTGCCACGTCAGCACCGGAGAATGAAAAGCGGTTTTAGAAAGCGGTTTTGGGACCTAAATGATACTATAGCCAAATTTAGGGACCCGAAATCCTACTTTTCTAAGTTCGGGGAGCTAAATGACACACGTTACCAAATTCAAAAACCGCCCGTGTATTTTACTTCTAGAAATATATTAGTTCTAGGCCTAGAGCTTGGCCGATGTTGAATTGTTGATGTGTGAGCTTGTACTCAAAGTGGGGAAATACAAAAAAGGTGACTGGGCATTGCCATGAAAGTGGCGTGGGCCGAAAGAACGCCGTGCACGTTCCGATCCGTATCCAGCCGAAAGCATGTGTTGGGCTCAAAGTAGAAAAAGAGGCAATAGAGCCCAAAACGCCGAAACACGCCTCGGGCTACTTCGGACGCCGAAAGCCTGTTCTGCAGAAAAGACTGATGCTAGTCAGCTAGCGGATTGAGGAAGATCCTCCTAAAACACATTGGGCTGCATGTCAACTTGGATATTCCCATCAGGAAAAGAAGGCCCAATACGAAGAAGAACCTGCTCTCTTTTGTACTGGGCTTGTTTTGTCGCCACACACCTACTACTGCATCGCAAGCTCACCTCATTTGGTTGTTCCCCACAAAAAGAACAGAAAAAAGTACCCATCATACTGGTGGGTAACGGGAAATAATGTGTCGCATAGTACTAGTATATTGGAGTGCTGAGTTCAGCAGTGCTGTCGGACTAGATGGGGTAAGTAAAGTAGACTATAATGGGAGACAAATTTGAGCTCGCTTTGAACCAGTAATAAAGCTGGAAGCGCCATATTGGGAGGCTGGGAGCTGCCCATGCTAAGGCTAAGTCCAATGACCAATAGTTCTCCTGTCACTTCATTCTCTATCACTATTTCAACTACCCCCACTCAGATCTACGGTGTACAATAGTATCGTAACAATGCACGAATTCCCATTTTGTAGGCAGAGACGGATTCAACGTGAGTGCAGGGGGTGCTCAAGCCCCCCATATCTTTACACACCATGTAAAAGTATAAGAGAGACAAGAAAAAAATGAAGAAGAAAAAAAAAATGGGCTGAAAGAAGAAGAAGGAACTCAACACTCCCTGTCCATAAAACCTGGATCCGCCACTGTTTGGGGGCCATGCTGGACTTAGCCTAAGATATATCTATCCATCCAGGTGCAGCACGCATAGACACAGTCAGGCAGCTGACCGTCATATATCCATCCCATGCGAATATGAGATGGCACGACTTCGGCCGATCGCTGCCCATTCGTGCTCAACCACTCATCCTTGAATCCTGATCACATCAGCACCCCATCACAATCGATTTCTTAGTGGAGAAACGAAGAATGGGTTCGTTTTTATTATTGGTCCCGTCACGCGAAGTCAATTGCAGGATGCGATATGACCCTGACTAGCTAGAATGGGTCGGATAAGATGACTTCTGTAGTTCTCTTGTCGTCTATGAGTTTTTATTTCAGAACAGCGAAACGAGCGTCAGATTAAGAAAAACAAAAACGTTTTGGGCCATGCATGGCAGCATTATTTCTCCTCCGCGAGATTACAAAATGATCTGTAAGCAGGCAGAACCAGCAAGCCACACCGTACCTGATCGGCGCAAGTTCGTTCTTTTATGATATCCTGATGACGACCCGTCTTCTATCTTCCTCTCCGATGCCGCCGTCTCCACCGGGCTGGAGAAAACAGCGCGGGCCTACAAGTACAAAACGCCTTTCCTGGCAGCCGGCCCACGACGCTCGTGCGAAATTTCGCTGCAAACCTGGGTGTGGCGCTGGCTCGTGACGGGGGATCCCAAAATTTCTCCCAAATTCCACTGCGCATAAAAAAGATTCTCTGTCACATCAAAATATCGATACATACATAAAGTACTAAATATAGATGAAATAAAAAATTAATTGCACAGTTTAGATGTACTTTGCGAGACGAATCTTTTGAGCCTAGTTAGGCCATAGTAGGACAATATTTACCACAAACAAACGAAAAGTGCTACAGTATATTTTTCAGCGCTACAGTGCATTTTGGCCCTCAAAATTTTAGATCTAAACACAGCCATGGATGTGAAACAGGTTGTTTGTTGCCGCCGCCTGCAGGCGAAGCTTCCGTTGCATAGTTGCATGTCCTGGTGTCCATGCCCGCACGCGCGGCAAAAACTCCTGGCTGTCACCCTCGCTCCCCTGCCTGCTAGTACCGCCGTACGGCGGCCGGCGGCGCACATCCAACATCTATTCATCATATCATGTCTCCATAGGCCGCCGCTCTTCAGAAAAGCTCGGACCTTCACCCCTGTCCGGCCCTACGTTTCCAACTGCGTGTGGGGAGCACCAACTGTGGATGAGCTTCATTTTTTTTCTCCAAGGACTAACGCAGGAGTAGGAGTATTAAAATTTCTTCTGTGTGTTGCCCGGCCGTCGAGTGCAGGCCACTGGCAGATTCAAGGGAACTTGTACTACCACGCATCAACAGTGGGAATGGGAAGAAGGAAAAACTGCGAGGCCCATCCGCGTTTCATCATCTGCACCGTACCTCGCTAGGGGGTTAGGCGTCAGATCGAAGAAATACCTCTACATTTCTAGTATTTTTTTTTTATTTTTGTCAACACGCCGTGCGAATTGCGATCATGCGGAGCTCAGCCAGACAGATATTTTTCCTCTCCGTCGCCTTCGTCGCCGAGAACGAGTCAAGATCAATCCCCAAATTAATACGGGACTGCGACGCAAATTCAAAGGGTGGTGGGGTCCCGCCGGCCTGATCCGTGACGACGTCCGGATTATTTTAGCGCAAATGATTGAGATCTCCAGCGGCCTACCGGCCGGCCCGGCCCGGTCCATCGACGCGGCCCGGCCCGGCCCTCTCCAGCTCGTCGCTTTCTTTCTCAATCCCGTCGCGAAACGCGGAGCAAGAACCGGCACGCACGTTGGCACCGGCACACGATCGAGCACGTACGCGCGCATCAGGGCCTTGTTTTTGTTTACTCTCGCGTCTCCCCGCACATGACGCCATTAAAATCTCTGCGATCGGATTAGCTGCGGATAATTAACGCGAGCCCCGAGGCTAATCAAAGTCCGGCCAGTGTGGGACAGGTGGGGACCGGGCCCCTCGTGATGTACATACTGATGTGTGGGAGAAGATAAGGTGGCCAGGGGGAGCAGGTGACGGCCCAAACTGCCTCGGCCGATTTTAAGAATTAAGAATGGTTGGCTGATTAAGCTGGAGTGGATCCTGTAAAAACAGATTAGCTGGAGCTTGGCTTTTGATTAAGGGGTTGGTTTACATATTGACATATTGTCGCTGTCAGGTGTAGGCTGTATTCTCTTTTGTACCTGTTAATTTATGGCGTGGCTCGCCTCACCGGCTGCCGGTGCGGTGATCAGCATCACCTCATGTGCTTAGCTAGCCAACAGGCTAAACTGTTTTCTTAACTTTTTTAAATCGTGGGAAAAACAGTGAACGGAGGCTTTATATCATAATGGCAAACATGTGAACAGCTTAGACATAAATTTAGGTGACTATTTCATATTCTCTTCCGTAGCGGCTTATGCGGGTGGATTAGACAGAAAGTTCAAGAAGTTACTTTTACGTTGTTTTCATAGTGACAGAGGTCAGTAATTAGGTGTATAAAAGAAAAATATCCAAGTCCGCCAATATTATATATGGTTGTGTTCAACGTATACCTCTTTTACTAAATCCAGCAGTTTTAACATATTTCTAAAAGGCATGCACAACACAAGGTGCTTAGACATAGGTTTTTATAACATCGCAACTCTAAGCACTGGTATAAAAACTAACTTCTACAACGCTAGATGCTTAGATAGGTTTAACCACGTCAATAGCAGACATTAAGCACGGTGCTAACTTAAGCACCTTAGACCAAGTCTAGCCGATCGTCTATATGGTTGTCTATAGTACAAAAATATCGTTGTAGCTATACTGTAGAAAAGAGTGGAGTTTGAATATAAACAATTTGATAGACGATCCACTAGACTCGACCTTATGGACCTTTTAAGCAGCAGTGCCGATAGCATGGTGAAACAAACAGGGTTTTTTTTTTTGCTAAACACCTCCTCTAAGCATCTCAATATACATGCCCTTAATAAGATTTTTTTTCTTCGTTTCCTCCATACCGTTTGATTTCTAAGTTAAGGTTTGCAATGTGGTAGTACGTGTCATGATTTTATGGTAGAAAAATATACCATGGATTATTCATCATTGTTTTTCATACCTTTTGTATCAAGAATGCTAAGATGCCTGACCTATAAAAAACATGAGCAGATATTGATAATATAATTGTATAGCATAACTTATGATGTCCACTACCATCATGTCAAATTTTATACTTAAAATTTAACTTGTACATGAAGAAAAAAGAAAAACTCTATTAAGGGGTAGGTTAGATGAGGACTCAAACTTAGGTGGTTAGATGCATGACCACTTCTCCCACCTAACCAGTTGTGCTAGACTCACTTTCTAAATATTGATACTGTGTTAAAAAAAGCTTTCTAAATATTGGTATTGTGTTAAAAAGCTAAAAGATACCGGGGAAAAAATTGATTTAGAGAAAGGTGTGCGAATGTTAACAATAAGATAAAAACGGGTGAGTTAAAAGACTATTAGCATCTCCAAGAGTCTTTCTGTTCAAATGCGGACACTAGCTTTAAGTCTAGGAGATTGGTGTTTATACATGTACTAGAAACTCTAATTGTGTTTTTACCCTCGTTTTTAAAACTTTGTGATTTTACCATATGTTTTTAAAATGAAGACTATGTTTACCCTTCCTAATCCTATTAGATGTAATTGGACTAAAACATTTGAAACAAATATAAAAACCTTTTGAAGCTGGGGAATAGACTAGAATACCCTTTAACCTTTCACCCACAACTCTTTGGAGTCCCACCGGTGAAAATCTGGACACAGTGTGGCGTAGGCATGGCGCAACATGGGGGGACCCGACGGCGGCGACACAGTTCCCTGGGCGCGACCTACTAGCGGCGGCACGAATAGGGGTATTATCTCAAGCCATTACAAAAAAATGGGGACAAAATCATAAGGACATGATGGTTTTTTGGCACCGAAAATAATTTTGCTAAAAAAATTAACTAAATAGGGGTAAACTCTATCTTCATTTTGAAAACATAGGGATAAATTCACAAAGTAAAAAAAAAGAGTTAAATCACTGTTAGAATCCAAAGTGAGGGTATAAACATCAAAGCCCCTTAAGAAAATTGTGTATTAAATTCAGCTGACTTTTAAAGATGCTTTTATCTGTCTTCAATATAACTTAAAGGCAACATATCAGGTGCAAACCAATCATTTGGTGCAAACCCGTGCAAACCTACTAAAGTAAGTTTTAAAAAATTCTAGAAAAAATCATGAATGTATTTTTCATCTTATCTCATCTATATATAAAATTTCATGGTCAAATTCATCTTACTCTAGAAGTTACAAAAAAGATAAATTTTCTGACAAACAATAACAGTCAAATGCATCCCAAATTTGTCTTAACTTAAATTTAGATTTCCGATTACTCCCTCCTATTTTAAATTGTAAGAAGTTCCAGCACCTTTTCTATTAGTAGATGCTGATTAATCTAAAACTATATTGTACATACGTACATCAATAAATGAATCGAGTAGAAAACCTATTTTTTTATATAATTTGAAACAGAAGGAGTAAGAGATGTATACGCATAGTGTGCTCTTTGCATTCAACTCGTACGGAAACAAGTAGCATTAAATTACCACAAATCTACAATGTCTATATCAGGATAATTGGTACTCAGTCCGTTTCAAACTCTACTACCACGTTAAGAAAGTTAAATTTCTTTAACTCTGATCATGTTTATAGAAATTGACACAAATATATCTGCAACATCAAACTAATTCTATTAAATCCATCGTGAAATAAGTTTTGATACTGCGCTTAATTCATTTTAGATGCCATAATATGTGTTTAGAAATGTGATTAAAACTAAACAATTTTGACTTTTAAAACAAAACTGAGGTGAACCATAACTGTTTGGATGTTAGTATTGGGGCTAGAAATCAGAGAATTGGCATTCATCACATCAATTCAGCTGTTTGGTTGTCTCAGGAATTCAGAATTGGATTCCAATTCCAATTAGAATTCACTTCAATTCTACAGCCTCAGATTGAATATCAACTTCCAAATAGAGCCTAATCTCCTATACCTAAATAGTGGTGTATGTGTGGGTATATTTTCTTTATGATGTTAGTATTTCATTTACTATTTCCCAATCTGTAAATCATATTCTATTTAATGCTAGAAAATTTCAGCAGCAACGCGCTGGTTACCATCGGTTTTACAAAGGACAGTAGCACTTTCCGAAAGACAAATTAAGGGGGAAAAAAGAGGGCTATGTGTGGATCGACGCCGGTCATACGACAGTAGCACACGATTGGCTTAAAAAGTAAGTTACTCGAAATTTGTATATAGTTTTGTAGCGACGCACATGGATCATTGATGGGTGAACCCGGCTCTGTCACGTCCAACTTGGTTGTACTCTCCCGTCAGGAGGAGGCCGGGCTTATTTAGTCCCACTCCCACATGTAACTACCGTAGTTTAGACGAGTACATGTGACTGTGTGTGAGAGATCTAGCCTCGTTCTTCCAAGTACGTGCAATATTCTAATCGATGCGCGTACGTACACCCGCAACAAAGGGAGGGAGCCGAACGTTGCGGCGCCCTCCAAATGCACCCGATCGTATCCATCGCGGCGTCTGACGTGTACCACGTCCTGTACAGACAAATGAGAGCGAGCCGGCATCGATCGAACGCTTGTGATTTGCTCACAAGCTAGCTGTCATAGGTTCTCCCTCCCAAAGAGAAAACGCCTAGCAAGCACCGTCCGTGTATGTCTATATATACAGTGCAGCAGTGTACTACTACACACGATGATGGGTAATGATAGAGTTGAACTGAGCTCATGCATACGTGCATATACTGTATTTAGCATTAAAAGTAAGCGTATCCGCACATGCACGAAAACGTGCGTACACTGGTGCGGGCGAGAGCGGAGCATATCCGTGATGCCATGATTGGGTTTGGCTCGGCCTCGGCAGAGAGTGGTTAGGGCGGGGGTCGCCATCGCAGCCTCTCCATCTCCACTAGCTACACTACACTAATTACGGCCTCCGCACCCGGACCCGCGCGCCTCCAGAACGTCGCTCTCCGCGTCCGGCGTCGCCTCTCCCGCTCTCCTCCGCCGAGACGCAACGCAGCACAACACGGTGGAGAGATCCAATCCAAGACGAACACAGCGTGCGTGAACGGAAACCGCCAAGCAAACAGAAAGAAGATGAAAAAAAAAAAAAAAACGCTCCGCGTACGCGCGCACTCTGCCTGTCTGACGCCTGCCGCTGCCGGTTTGGATATCGCTCGCTCGCTCGCTCGCCTTGCCGCCCTGCTCGCCCCGGCGCTGCCGCCCGATGACAGCAAGAAGCAGCGTTCCCCCGCCCCGCATAAAAAAAGGCACCCCACTAGCACGCACACCCCGGCCGCATATACAGCCACGCCGGCCGCGCATCGAGAGAGAGGAGAGGAGGGAGGGATCATTGAAAGCTGCACCCATCATCCATCGACCAGCCCCGGCCCGTTTGTTTGTTCGCCACCACCATTCCCATCCCCACTTCGATCCCCTCCAGGCCTCCACCATCATTCGCTCGCTGCTCCATCCAACACACTCCGCCTTTCCCCTCCGTCTCAGGGCGAAAAATTTATGCGCGCTTTGGGAAAGCGCGAGTTAGTTTGGCTCTGAAGCTGCCGGCTTTTTATCCATCAGGTTCTCAGGCAAGTGGGAGGCTCCGGCCGGGCGTGGTCACCGAGGCGGCAGCGGAAGCGGAGGGAGAGGAAGGGTGGGGCCTCGTCTACCGATGTCGTCGGCCGAGGACGGGTCCTGCAGCTCGGATTCGCCGCGGGCGGAGTCCCCCGACGAGCACCTGGCGGCGGCCGCCGCGGCGGAGGACGCGGAGTCGCCTCGCGCGATTAAGCGCGAGCGCGACCTCTGCGACATCCCTGCCTCGCCGTCGTCGCCGCTGCCGGCAGCCAAGCGCAGGTACGGTACGGGGGCGGCGGGGTTCGATTCGTGTGTCCTGTGATCCTGTCTCAAGTTCTCAACTCTCAAAGCGTGTGCCTGCACACTGCACACGGAGAGTATTTTGCATCTGTGCGCCCGTGACCTGCTGCTCTGCTGCCGCCGTGCTACACTGCTATGAGAATCTAGATAATATCGTGCTGCCTGCAACAGGGAGTGAGGTTGCTAATAATTTGGCTCTTGTTTGTTCCTTCCTCTATGACTGAGCAGCCGGAGATCGGTGGAGAAGCGGGTGGTGTCGGTGCCGCTGGCCGAGTGCGGGGACCGGCCCAGGGGGGCGAGCGGGGAGGGCCCGCCGCCGTCGGACTCGTGGGCGTGGCGCAAGTACGGGCAGAAGCCCATCAAGGGCTCCCCCTACCCTCGGTAATACTACGCGGCGGCTGCTGCTCCATTCACCCGCTGACCTGCATGCTTTGATGATCACTGGAGGTTTTGGTGGGTGATCTTGGTTTGTGACTGTGTGTGTGATGACTGATGTCATGTCGGCATGTCGCAGGGGGTACTACCGCTGCAGCAGCTCCAAGGGGTGCCCGGCGAGGAAGCAGGTGGAGCGCAGCCGCACCGACCCCACCGTGCTGCTCGTCACCTACACCTTCGAGCACAACCACCCGTCGCCGCAGCCCAAGAGCAGCAGCAGCACCTGCCACCAGCAGCAGCAGGGCAAGCCGTCCACACGGCCGCCGGCGCCGAAGCCTGAGCCCGCGGCCGAGCTGGCTGAGCTCGGCCCGGAGCTCGAGCCGCCAGAAGCTGAGGCGGCGCCAGAGCCGGAGCCGGAACAGGAGGAGCAGGAGCAGGAACAGAAGCAGAAGGTCGTCGAGAGCCTGCTGGTCGGGCCCGAAACTGCAACGGTGGCGCCGGCGGCCGAGGAGGACGAGAGCTTCGACTTCGCGTGGTTCGACCACCAGTACCCGACGTGGCACCGATCGGCGCTGTACGCGCCGCTGCTGCCCCCGGAGGAGTGGGAGCGGGAGCTGCAGGGCGAGGACGCCCTGTTCGCGGGGCTGGGCGAGCTGCCCGAGTGCGCCGTCGTGTTCGGCCGCCGCCGCGAGCTCAGCCTGGCGGCCACCGCGCCGTGCTAGCTCCTGCTGAGATGGTCATCCAATCCAACACCGTCCTTTGTTTTTCTTTTCCTTTTTCTTCTTCAGTGTTTTAGTTTTACTCGGAGCAAATTGGAGGTACTCCTGCCTGCTCGTACATAGCTCAGATCGACGCACGGGCCAGGTTTGCCTGTTCAAGGCCGGCGGCTGCCTGCCTGCCTGCCTGTGCTTGTGCTGATTGATGGATTGTGTGCGCGGCGCGTGCGTGCGTCCGTGCGTTCGCCATCCAAGGTTGTCCCGTTTGAGAAGTGGTTTGCGATGTGAATCCAACCAGAAAAGCAGCGAAAGGTTTGGCATTATTTTTTTATAGGCGCGCGCTTCGTCTGATCGTCTCGCCATTTGCGATTCGCGGATGGTGACATCATCGTGCAGCGCCTCCACCTGCGCTGGCTGGCCTGCATCGCCGAGCAGACAGGCCTCGTCCGATGCGGAAGCGGAATCTGCCCACCTCACCTGACGGACGGCAAGTGGTGGCGCGCTCCTGCTGGCAACGCCAGCCGGCTTCCCGCGCCGTGGGGGTTGGTGTGGACGCGCGCCGTGGCCGGACCCGTGGGGGAACGGAGAACACGCGCGCGCGATCGGAGGCCACGTGCGGACCGGAGGATGCGGGCGCGACAGACCCACCCCACGCTCCCGCCCCACCCGCGGGGCGCGTGCCGATCGGGTCCGGCCCTCTTCACCGGCTGCCTGGGCCCTGGGCCGAGCCTGCGGGGGCGTGGCGTTGTGCAGTGACAGTGTGAGCGGGATGGATGCGTCGAATTCGGCCTGCGTCGCGTCGCTGTACGCCGCGTGGGATTCGGACGCGATGCCGTCCGCGCACGGCGCTGCGAGAGCGAATTCGCGAGCGCAGCCGGCAGACAAGTTGAGATCCAAGGCTACGGGCCAAAGGCCGGGCCGGCTACTAATCCATCATGCAAGGGTGTGTGGATAAGGAGTGCCTGCAAACGTTGCATTCAGTTCTAGATTTCCTACGTGCGGCAGAGGAAGAAGAGGAAAGATAGTTCTTGGAGACGCGCGGGGCGGACGAAGCTTCTTCGTGCGTTCCGAGATCCGTTGGACACACGACCCGTTTTGATCCACTTCGAGAATCGAGACTGTGGAAGCTGGTTTTGTAAATTCGTGGATTGTAAAAGCTCGACCAAAATCTTGGATTGTGGATGTTGAATTGTAGAAGCTGGTGGGACCAAACATGCTCATGTTACATGCAGATGTGTATAGTATAATAAGGTAAATGCTCTCCACATTTCAAGCTCCAAAGTCCAAAGAGTGTCGCTGGAGAGATTCTCTCGCTTGCGTTTCTGTAAAGAAAGCTCGAACTGAATATTTCTTCATCACATGGCGGTTAGGAATCCAAGTCCCATCGCAGTGTCGCCCATGTAATCTATCGAAGCACCATGTGTTATAACTAGCTAGATAATACCACATGATCTCGTGTCAGCATCTTATGATCAGATGTCTAGAACTTAGTGTAAAAAAAGTTAAATAACAGAGCTTGGTTAAGTCAATAGTGGCATATGCACCTCGCTGTGTAGGCCGAAGCGATTGAGATTTAAATATTCAGATATCTAGAAAGACGAGCATAACGGTAATCAGCTATCAGCTCCGAATGCTAGTAGTACTCCATTAGTATCCAGCATAGTTTTTTTTTTCTTAAAAGAAATCCAGTCGAGATGTAGGTGAGTGTAGGACGAATGATAAAAATGACTCATCAATAGGATATCCTGGAATAAATGATATGACTAACAGCTAAAAAGTCACAGGAAAACGCCGTATCCAGCCAAGTTTGCAAACAACAGATGAAACAGATGAGGCTATTATCACCCTGTCTGGGCGTCAGTGTCCGTTGCATAATAATCCCCTCGTTTGAGAGAGGAATCAAATCGGCACGAGCACGACATGACAAATAAGCTGTTGTCGCTGATGTCCTCAGAGGGAGACTTGTCAGCTGACAAGCCCGGCCCTTTCTTATTCTTATTATTATCTCGGGCAGCTGGGCTTGGGCCGCGGCCAGGCCTTATTTGCTACATATCTGGTCTTGCAAACAGAGCAGTGCATGTGCAGGTACTCCCATAGTCCCATGCAGGAAATATACAACCATGGGAAATGAGGAGTGGAATAGAGAAATGGAGAGCGAGATAACACTATCTTTTATTTGGATTGCTGGGGATAAAGAAATACTAGTATTCTGTTGTAAAAAAATGAAATACTACTATACTAGTATTCATGAGTGGGTATCTCCATTCCCAATCCCCATGGCGGCAACAACGCGGCGTGCCACCCCAATAACGGCCAAGTTGTCATCTATAGCAACTGCATCAGTTACCACGACCGCATTGCTAGAATCTGCAAGCATATTGTAAGTGGTCAGTAACACTTTTCGTTTGACGCCGATCGATCAGTGCAAAGTTGAATCGGCCGGCTGTCAGTTCCACCCAACAATCCTGGCCCTCCCAAGTCCCACCCTCCCTTAACGCCGCCGCTCCGAGCTCCCATCGCTTGACGGCCACCACCACTCCCTGAGTCCGACTCTGTCTAGTACCCCAACTTTTTCCCAAAATTTACTATGCAAAAAGAAGATTCTCCGTCACATCAAAATGCCGGCACATGCATGGAATACTAAATGTAGATAAAATAAAAAAAATAATTGCACAGTTTAGATGTATTTTGCGAGACGAATCTTTTGAGCCTAGTTAGTCCATAGTAGGACAATATTTACCACAAACAAACGAAAAGTGCTACAGTGGTTCTACAGTGCTTTTCAGTTCGAAACAGTGTTTTTTTCAACCATGGGTGTGTTTAGAATCCTGAAATTGGTACTGTTCCGAACTGAAAAGCACTGTAGCACGTTTCGTTTGTTTGTGGTAAATATTGTCCTATCATGGCCTAACTAGGCTCAAAAGATTCGTCTCGCAAAATACATCTAAACTGTGCAATTATTTTTTTATTTCATCTACATTTAGTACTCCATGCATATGCCGACATTTTGATGTGACGGAAAATCTTCTTTTTCATAGTGAAATTTAGAAAAACTTTTTGGGTTCTAAACACACCCCATCTAAACACACCCCGAGTTCCCATGAGTACGGTTGACACAGGGGTCCCGATGACATTACATGACATGCAAATATGTGCCAATTGGCTCACATGAGTACATTACACTAGTAGGTGTCCAGTTTGAAATGTACTGCCTAAATGCATGGGCTGGTAGACAGCCTAAGGATGACTGGATGATGGGGCTGAATTGGCGATGTGCACACAACATAGAAAAATCTCCAAAATAAGGCGCGAAGGGAAACTTTAGCGTGCTCGTATGAAGCACGGTATACCATAAATGACAGCATTACATATCAACAACGTTTATTCTTATCTCAAAGAACGAAAGCTATGCTCTGATGCTGAATTTTCACTTCAACAATCAGAGCGCACTCCAAAATTGAGCTCTCTTCTTCCAGTAAATTAAAAGTATGTCCACCGTATTTCTAGTTGTAATTGGCGGTACATTTTCCTAGCGGACATACTGCACAATGACTCGTTCAGATATATGTACCATTTTTTTGGAAGGACAGAACCTTGGTACTAATACCAGGCTATATGTTCCATGTATAAACGTGTGGTCTTCCCATCCATCACCAAGCTGATACTGCCGTGCATCATGCTCATGCGTAACTGACCAGAGCGGTCGAATACAAAATTAAGAAATCAGTTAGCCTGTGAAAGTAAGACAGCAATGCCCTGTGCAGGGACAGATGATCTTGCTTCTCTGGAAATGCCAGTGCATATAATAGCCTGCTTTCTGAAAAGGCACAACTGCGATTGTTAAACTAATTGAAAACAGTGAGAAATCTCTGAGTAAAATCTTTTCTAGCGTATAAATCTATCCCTTGTATTTTTGAGACCTTACCACATTTATGTTAGCCTGTATCATCTTGCTCTTCAGAATCGTCATCAAGGATAACATATTTTGAAGTGCCATTGGAAGATAGGATATTTGTCCCAGCATCTTTATTGTGATGGCCTTTTTTGAACCTCTTATACCTCCATACACAACAAGACAAAAAAAATCAGTAAATGTTCTCCATGTGTTAAATATAAACATATGTGTCCACATTAAAAATGTCAAAGTTGAAATTCGTTAGTTGATTTACTAATTATGGATCTGTAATCATGATAACATGGAAACACAAATATTGGCAAATGGAAGTTTCAACTCACTTGTAAATATTGAATAGGCTGACACCAAATATTATTATTGCCAGACCAAGTCCCTTTAACCAAGTAAATGGATCATTAAAGAATAGCACAGCAACCTGTATTTTTTAATCAAAAAAATCACAATCACATGAGTGAACTGGCACAAATGAATTTGTATAAACTAACAAGGAAATCAAAATCAAATTTAACTATACCAGAATAGTGACAGCTTCCTTCACAATTCCTGCTACGGTCACTGTTACAGCACTAGTCACAGAAACAAGGACATATTCTGTCAAAACCTGCAGGTCAACCGATACTGTCACAAAACCTTTAATCAAGGATAGGCACATTACCAACAGGAATAAATGGTAGCAATGTCTTAATGATAATTCAACGGTAGACTTCAGAGAGAGAAGACTCGATACAAGTATTGGGGCAAGTGGGCACTGAAAAAACAAATACTCCCTCAATAGTTGTCCAACTATCTTATGCTGTCATGCACACAATGGGGCATAGTCTAAAGAGTAGCTAATAGAATAAACCATGCTTCACCCTATTACTTGATATATTTAACGCTTTAACCTACTTAATTATAATATTGAGACGTTTTACGGTGGTTAGAACGGAACCAAGTGGAACCAGGCGGAACCCGGTATTTTTTAATTTTTATGGCCGAATTATGTATTGAAAATTATAAAATTAAAATAATTATTGGTACTGGGCCCACCGTTTTTGGTTCCGGGCCTACCTATTTGGTGCTGTGTGGTTCCGGTTCCATAGTTCCGTCTATTTATCAGCCGTTAGATCTCGTTTGATGAACGGCTCTCATTTTTTCCAACAACCGTAAAAGTTGTATATAATATTATATTGAAACCAAGGGTAGGAGATACAAATTTAACAATAACTACACCCAATCCTTCATGGACAACAATTCTGACAACACATACCAATAGACTGAATGACAGAATGAGGGAGTAGTAGTTAAGTTTAATTATATGAAGTGGGATGGAAGAGCAATCTTATTCCCATAAAAGTTGAACATGACACATACCATGAAAAAGGCCAAAGCACCACCTATAAGTAGCAATAAGCTGCTCCTTATTATGTGAGCAGAACTATCGAAAAAGTGACTTGCTCTAAAATCATGCCATGGATCCATGACAATAGAAATAATTGCTGTTACTACTGCCATCACCGGGGTAACATGGCTCATCAAGGTGAAAGGATTCCTTAATCCTGCATAATAAAACAAAATAAGGATGTTGTAGAGCTTTCATTTAACTTGTTGATTGATTCATAGTACAATAAATAAAAATTGCATTCTTTTTTCTCGAAACACAATGTGTTTCTTTGTATTATATAGATAGAAGGAAAACAGCCACCAAAAATGATTCCCTTAGAGGCAGAGTTTATCAGAAAGAAGAGGTAATGAGAAACATGCTGGCAATATACTCAAAGTTTTGTTTCAATAAGATTGCCTAAGCCCTTATGCTGGATTTGGAAGAGCAAATGTGTGCCGAAACTCAAAGTCTTTGCTTGGCTTCTCCTACATGATCGACTCAACACCAGGAACATGCTTAGAAGAAGAAATAAGGTGCTGCAATCAGGATACAAATGTGTACTCTACACAAATGACGTTGAAGAACATGTTTTACACTTAATCTTCTCATGCTCCTCAAGTATCACCAGATGGTTTATGCTTGGCATTCAATGGAACACTAGAAGGGCGGGCCTGGTGCAGCGGTAGAGCCTACCGTCTGTAACCGGAAGGTCCCGGGTTCGAGCCCCAGCCTCTGCATATTATGCGGGTAAGGCCTGGCGCTTAAAGATACCCTTCCCCAGACCCCGCACGTGCGGGAAGCCTACGGCACTGGGTACGCCCTTTATTCAATGGAACACTAGTATTAGCCTCTCTGATATGTTGATCCAAGCAAATAATTCCTCCCCACATCCCTTCTTCATGGAAGTTTTAATTATTGAGACATGGTGCAGTTGAAAGGAGTGAAATGCGCTGATTTTTGAAAACAAGAGACCAAGTGTAACAACTAACAAGATGGAAAGCTTCTTTCAAGCATGAAGTGGTTTTGCATTTATGCCGAATCCAAGCTCAACTCCACCCAATTGAAATGGGTTGGCTTATCACTTTGTAACCCCGTTTGACTCTTGCCAAGAACTGAGGGTCCTTCTCTAGTTCCCTCTATAGCTTAGGTAGGTAGTTTATACTTCTTTTTCTGAGTATCAGGCAACACAGCAACAGTGGCAAATAAACCTTGTACGACGGCTTTTAAGGCATATGCCTGATGTCAGCACACAAATGAAAGGTGCGATAGTGCTTCTCGGTAAGTAAAATGCTAAAGATAAAATGCTTACCATATTCCTCTTTCTTCAGGAGTTTTGGAAGACATATAAGAAAAAAAAAAGGCAAAAAATCAGTCACGACACAGATGAAACAAAAAATACAACACAGATATACAATGCTAACGTGACCACTGACCAGGGATCCTGTCCAATTACCAATTTGAAAGAAAGAATAAAAAAAATCTGAAAATATTGTTACAATAACAAACCTGGAGAAGAATCTGAGTCATGGACCAGCGGAAACCAGCCATAACAGCAGCAAGCATAATAAATATGAATCCCCAAAGATTAAATTCCGTCTCTTTAGCAACTGCAAGATAAAGTAGGCCATACAGTTAGAAAATGTATGCAAGATATACGGAATCTAATATTTACACATTTTCTAAAAGCATAATATTCGGTATTTTATGCCATAAAAGAAAACTTTTAGGAAATGTGTAAATACTGAAATGGCATACAGTTAAGAACTAAGATGCAACCATAAGCTATAGATTACATCATCAACCCAATAATGTAGTAAAACACAGTTGGAATGTCAGCACGTGTTACCTGTTAGTAGAACCCCAACTGAAACAATCAGCATGATTCCAAGAAGGCTAAAGCTGGGTTTCTCTAGCCTTTCAAACAAAGAAAGCAAACCTCAGCTTCAGCTTGTAACATAGAAATGTAGAAACTAATGCAGAAGAACAGGAAACATAATTGCAGGGATAAATAACAAATAAAAACACCATAAGTATTTAAATTGGTGCGGTAAAAGCAAGAAGCTGCTAAAATTGAAATACACTATAACATGCACAGCTAAAGGCAGAGTAGAAATCAAAGTACCTGAACATAAAAGCAAACAAAAGAATGAAAATAGGAGAAGCAGATTTGCACTGCATAATAATTAAAAAAGGTGAATTAGAATCCCATCTACTAATTAGTATATCAAAGAAACAATGATCCTTGTAGAAAGAACTATACCATTGTAGCAAATGTCACAGTAATGAAAACAAGTGAAATGTTGCTGAGATTTATATCAAGAGCAGTAGCCAAAGCTGTTGGAACAACTGCAGAACCAATACTGAAATTATTACACATTGAAAGCAGAGTAAACATTGAAGGTACTATATTGTAACTTAAACAACAAAATATTTACAAATAAGTGTACAGAAAAATTATGAAAAAAGTTTCACCAAACTTATTTTATTAAATCGAGTGAGAAGTGTTTTGGAGACCACAGGCCACGGTAAAAATTTACTGAAATGTGATAACAACGATACATCAAAGGGTTTGGAACCAAACTCTATTTTTTGAGCTCATGTAGTTCTGTAGCAGTTTGATTCACATTGCGCTGGCAAATGTGACGCAGAGCACCACCCACAACCTGGGTTTGATCCCCAGACGAGGGCATGATTGAGAATACACTTTTAAAAACAGCACAGATTAGTGCATTTTTCCGACCTTGTTTAGTCTTGCATATAAGTTCTTCTGCGTACACATTTAGCCTTACAGTTGCTTCATCACCGAAATGTCTGACTCTGACTATGTTCAATGATCTTCTACCTGACCCCACCAGAGCTAATTACATCACATATTGTTCCCTGTGTACTAGACCACTAGCTATACTGTATCTGGTAATCCTATCCACCACTAGTCCAAAATAGCCAAAACTGGTTTGGCTGATTATAAAGCACCGAGCTATCCAATTCCAATGTCACTTTGCACAATGTTTGGAACAACTACTCAACCTACCATCTGAACAATATTACTGCGAAACAATATAACTCACCTCGTAAAAGGTAATCCCTCCAAGACATTTTACTTGCCCCACCCTCCAGGCCATCGTGCTGGAATAACACGATGACCCTGGATGCCACGGCCTGCAACGTGAAATGCACCGTGTTCATCAGAAACGGAGCCGGGAACTTCCACATGTGCTTGCCCAGCATCTCCTTGTTGTACCTGACCACACGCGCACGGAATGAACGCCAGCAACAAACTTATCGGCACACAAAGCTCCGCGGAAACTCCGCACGGCAGTATTAACGAACAATACTACGCGTTACTCACAGCGTCAAGCATGTGCTCAGCGTGTACCAACACGCTATCAACCCGATGACCTTCGCAACAAACCAAGGCGAGATGGGAAGGTCATCAGATCTCGCTGCCACACCCGCCTCAATGTCCATCGGTGAGCTGCCGCCGCCTTGGGCGGAGGGCAGCAGCGGCAGCTCGAACTCCTCGGAGTCGTCACCATCGCTGTTTGCCGCAGCGGCGGGAGCATTGGAGGCGGCCGCGAAAGACGGGTCCCTGCACCACCCCGAGAACGACGGCTCCCTTCGGATCCCGCCCGCTTTCTTCCGCTGCCCGCCACCCTCCTCCCGCGGCTCTCCAGCCTGCTGCTCATCGAGCTCCACAGCTACCGCCATCGGACCTGCGTCCTCCAACCCATCCGGGCTGGGGTGCCCGTGGCCGTCGTCGTCGGCGCAGTCCCCCATGATACGGTGACGGCTGAAGCTCTTACAGCGGCTCGGATCTGGCGGGCGCCGCCGATCGCATCGGCGGTGCGGGGCGCTGGGCACGCGGCGTCGGCGTCGGCGTCGGGCCGTCGGCGGCCGACGCGAAGCCGCAGGAGAGGGGTTTTGCAGCAGCTTGGTTCGCTCCGATTTTTGGTAACGAGTCAAAATCCAGCACCTCGTCGCGGCGACTTCCGAGCGGTTAACTGCCAGCTGCGGGCACCGGTAATTTTGCTTTGCGGGAGGGAAGGAACCTGTTCGCTTCTTTTTTTTTTTTTCCTTCCCATTGTTCCGCTTCCGCCATGGACAGTGTACGTGCAGCGCACTTGGTCTGGTTAGCCATGTGAAATACAGAAATCACATGTTTTGCTTGGAGATTTGTGCGATTGGACGGCCCAAGGTTGAGGAGAATACAGGCCCATATAACCATGTTTATGAATCCTGAATTCCTGATAGCGTGAATTAGCTTGTGGGCCGATTGATGCTATTTGTCGCATAAAAATGTGCGACTTGGAGCCAGGAGGAAACCATCCAGTGATATGCTCACGTATTTGCAACGCTATCCGATTAACAAAACGTTTGATATGTTCATTTCGATTTGGCTAGATGTCCCTAATCAGGGGAATATTTAACCTATTGTCACTCTAGAGAGGTGGGTGGCAACATATTTGCCACCCCAATGACTCATGCTACAGTAAGACACGATTAAGAGCCATCCGTAAAAGTGGCAAAAAATTAGATGTCCCGTAATCAGGTCACATCGATAGTCGCCTATGTAAACTCGTTACTGCCTTTACACAAATTGTAGGCCATTGGATGGAGATCTAATAATCTTCTCTGCCTTACCAAGCCCTACTGCCATCTTGTTCCTAGAGCTTCTTTGCCCGTCATGGCGTCACCCCACACGATGGGGTAGGGTTTCACCCCTACTGCCATCTTGTTCCTAGAGCTTCTTTGCCCAATCACGGCGTCACCGCACACCCCACACGATGGGGTAGGGTTTCACCGCACGGACGGAGCTTTGGTGAGGCCCTATAAGCTAGCGATAGCGCGCTAGCCTGTCCTACCGCCTCATTGCCAACTCTCTTCATAATTGTTGTGCTCCTGCTTTGGTTATCTAACTACCACTCTCTATCATAACTATTTTCGGCGTTTTCAGCCAACCGAAAGTTATCGCGATTAATGCAGTGACGTCTACCATCTTAAGTTCTTAACTGGAACGATAACTAATGAACAAACAGTGTGGGCGTGCCTGCTATGCACAATTTCGAGGGGAGAACACTCCCTTAACTAGAGTAGTCGGCGCTTATAGTCTAGTACCGAGTATAGTTTAGCATATAATATACTAATATGACTGAAATTTTCTATACTTTTGCAAATTAAAATATGATGAATTGGTCAATTTGGTGGCAAAAAAATCTTTCGAACCGTCAATGACTCTTCCCCAACGGTTACGAGTTCAGAACTGGCGGGCACCGCCGGATGAATTGCGTGGCCCTCCCCACGTCCACAATATAAAACAACAAACGAACAAAAACAAAAACAGTAAGCTTAATGTCAGTAAAAAAATCAGAAAACAGTGAGTTCTCATGTCAGTTAGTACACAGCAAACACTGGCCACATCAACTGTTCACACTTTCAAACAAAAGCCGGAACTCGGCAGCTATTTGAATTCTAGAAACTGGAGACCTTGGAATCTTTTGCATGCCATACATGCCGCCAAATTACCGGGCTGGAGCATACGGACCCAAAGTATATGAAAAAACGACTTGCCTTATTTTTGTCCCTTCCATGCATTTCACCGAGCCTCAAACCGGGCTGGCTGGCAAACACACAATGCTCGAGAAACAGTAGTTCTTGTTTCTTGAGCAGCAGTACAGTACAGACTAGGAGTACAAGTCATTCAGCGCGCGCAAACTCGCAAACAACAAAGCACCTCAAAAGCGAGCGCAGGCCACGCCCCAGTCCCACACAGCTTTCCGTAGCCACGCGTGAAAAGGCCACGTCGGCACTACGCCTTAAAAAACGCGTGGAAATCAGCGTCCACGTCGGCTCCGGACACGCCATGATGGATGCCGACACCCGCGATTATGCCTGCCGATTTCGAGCTGCTTCCTGCTGATCATCTTGCATGGTAGGTAGGTGGGGGCCCGTGGCAGTGGGGCTCAGGTGCGCGGCGCCGGGGCGGCGGCGCGGGAGGTGTTGTTGAGCTCGAACCAGACCTGGCGGAAGACCTTGACGATGCAGTCGTGGTGCTCGTCGGCGTTGAGCGACAGGTAGCACGCCAGCAGCGTCTCCAGCTCCTCGGGCCGCCCCACCATGCGCTTGCTCGCGATCATCTCCACCATCGACGCCCGGAACTCCCGCTGCGGGTCCCGCGTCCGCCGCACCACCGCGAACCGCTCCAGCTCCGCCACCGCCGCCGCCGCCGCCGCGGCGGCGCTAGGACGAGGGGAGCGCACGCGCACCGCGGCAGCAAGGCCGAGGCGCGCGCCCCCCGGAGCCTTCGCGGAGGAGAACGACCTTCGCCCGCTGATGGCGCGGCGGTGCCGGCGCCGCCGGCTCCGCGGCCGCTTCTCCTCGTCCGTGTCGGACGGCGGTATCGGTGCCAGTGTCCGCACCGGCGCAGGCGTCGGTGGCGCCTTCGGGTTTGGGGAGGCGGTGCTGGAGAGGGAGGTGAGGTGGCCGTGCCCGAGCGGAGGGATGAGGTCGCGGTCGCCGCCGACCGAGTAGTGGCGACGACGGAGATACAGCTGCCGCGCGGCCGTCGCGGCCTCGGACCCGATGTCATCGTTGCCCACCGAGCGGCGACGCGGGGCGATGTCCGCCGCCGTGGCCCCGGTGTCGTTGCCACGCGGGACAGAAGTGTCATCAGCTGCCTCGACAGCGGTGCACGATGACGACGAATCAGCCAGGCTGCTCCGCGACCGCGACGCCGACGACGACACGGGGCTAGAGCTCGTGGGCTTGTGGAAGCAAGACGGGAACGAGGTGGCGGCCTGAGCAGTGCTCTTTGCCACGGGCGGCTTAGTAGCGGCCACGCCGCCGTTCTTGGTCGTGAGCTTCGCAAGCCATGCCAAGGGCGAGAAGGACGAGAAGATCGCCTTGCTCTTCCCCTTGCGCTCTTGTCGCTCTTGCTCCAGTTGCTGTTGCTGATGGACTTCCCTCTGCTGTTGCTTACTGCTTCTAAGCCCCCACCTCATAGCTGAGCTGAGCCACAGGGTTTCTAGACGAGTTGGCGCTCTGTGAGCTTGGCTCTCTTCACCTTGGAGGCTTGGAAGGGTGGAGAAGTGGCGAGTGTGGAGTGAGGAGAGCTGGGCAGGCGTTGGGCTTTTTAAAGTGGGAGGTTTTGGCGGTTCTTCACCGCATGGGAAATTTACAACTTTCGGCGTAAAATAAAACGAAAATAATTTTGCATTGCAGCTCTGATGAGTTTGAACTTTGAAGCTGTGAGAGCTTTCCTGCCGTGCCACAAGTCTGGCTGTCTCACTTTTTCCTGGGGTGCCTCTGGGCTATTGCCTGATTGATTTCCGTGATTGATGCTAGTAGAATTTTTTCAAGATCACTGTGTAGGTGTACGAGTGCACACTATATGTCTGCTACTGCTACCATCTCTCTCGCCTTTTTCTAATAGGGCCATGCAGATTAAAGAACGAGTGCCCGTGGTACTGCAGTGCAGCCTTTGCAGGAAGTATGTAAACGTCCCCTGCCCGAAATGTATGTGCGCCTTTTGGGTTTACCAAGATCTTGGTCATCTTTGAATCCGATCAGGAGATTTGGCCCTGCATGGCACTTGTTTATGAGAAGCGTAACAATGTACCACCAGAAAACCCCACGAAGAGTCGAGGATCCGCCGGTGCGCCCCAATTGCAGCCTCGGGAACAGAGAGGACGCCGGCAGCAGGCGTGTGAGCGTGACCGAGGCACCGAGCTTTGTGTGCGTGCCTGCGCGGGCCATACCGCGTCTCATCTTTGCGTGCACGCTCAGTTGCATGCTGCCGCTAGCACACAATGACACACACACAACAAAGGCAGGCCGCACCCGCACACCCACGCCATTCTTCGCGTCGCGGAACGCGATCCACAGCGACAGAACTGCGGAAGCAGGGAAAGTGGCAGACACGCGCAGCGCAGGATATCAATTCGGACAGCGCCGGGCTCGGGACAGGTGCTGCTGCGAGTTGTTTTTCTGCCTCGCGTTGCCTTTCCCCTCGTCGTCGGTCGTCGTCGGCAGGCACTGCAGCAGGGCTCCGCGCGCTCACTGTTCTCGTTTGTTTCCTGCGTCGCCTGATCTGCCGGTGGCCCGGTGCGCAGCGACCAAACCGCCTGTCGCCCGCCCCCGCCCCGGCCCCGGCGGCTTCTATGTTTGAATCCAACGACGTCGGTCCGGCCACCTCACGCCTTTTTCTGACCGGCGTCATGACGGCGGGGGCGCGGTGACGGTGAACTCGCTCTGAGGACGGTAAGACCATCTACAACCCATTGTCTAAGGCTTATTTATCCACTGTTTTTCTACTGTTTCAACTATTATCCTCTCTGTCTACAGTAGCGCTATGCAGACCTTTTAGACAGTTCCATTGAAGATAGCCTAAAGGTAAAAAAAAAAGACCGATCGGGCGATCAGGTGCTAGAGCGCGTGGTTGCTAGTAGGCATTCGATTTCGACAAGGCTGGTACCTTTTTTATTGAACCATCAACAATTCTACACCACATTGAGCTGCAGGGTCTGTTTGGATCCTTTAGGCTAGTGCAAAACGGGCTAAAGTATTCAAATATGAGGCTTAAAGTTAGGCTAAAGTTCTCAAACTGACTAGAATTTTGTAGCCTCAAAAAAAAAAAGATTTCTTTTGAGCTAGAATTTTATAGCCCCAACTAGTTTAGCCCAGGTAAACCAAACAAACCCTCGGTGGCACACCGGCAGCAGAGGCAGCTCGGCTAGGCAAGGCAGCTAGCTGGTCCATGCATTCGAACCACAGCTTTTCTCTGCGTCTGGAGCTACTTCCCACCGGTGAAAGACCCCATTCATTTCTCTGCGTCCCTAGCTACTCCCTCACTCATGCACACATGTTCCATTCATATCATATCCTCGCGGCAGAGGCAAACGATTGATTGCACCCATCCATGTGCTCGGCCGTTTCGGTTCAAAAACTGCGTCCCCCTTTTGTCCTCCTTTTCGCTGCCGTAGCAAGCTGTAGGCTCACTTTTGGCCATGTCCATGCAGCGTGCCTCAAAGGGCAAAGGCCCAGCCTATAGAGAATTTGAATCAGAGTAGATAGGGGCGGGCACGCAGCCGTCCTTCGCGTCCAGTTTTTCTCTACACGGCACAGTAGTGCCGTGGTTTTGAAATTTCGAATCTGGGGACGTGAGATGATGTATGTTGATCGATGGTAGCTGGTAGCTGCAAACGCGAAACATGGAGTACATTGCATGTCTTTTAGCGATCTGAGGAGTTAAGGCTGAGTATAGCCGTTTGTGCGAATGTTTATGCATGTGCATGTCTTTTATGCATGTTTAAGGCTGAAGAGTGTGGAAACAGGTTATAGGTTGTGCAAAATCCACACTTCTTTTGCATTAACTGCTAGCGCTTGGGCACAATACAGATGGCTAGCTCTAGAGTAGATGAGTTATGACTGTCAGTTCACCCGGCGCATTATTCAAACTTCCAGCAGAAAAGTTCTGATTTGAAACCAAAAGGCTGTAAAGAATGAAGACGCTACCTGGTTGAGGTTCTGAAACGCGCGCTTTTGACAATGGGTAGAATAGGTTCGATAATTGGCACACAGTTCTTTCCCAAGCTAACAGAGACAGATAACTTTTTTTTTTTTTTTTGAGATGGAACAGACAGATAACTTCAAGGGCAAACTTTTCTTTTTCGGAGAAACAGCCCAACGAGGCCCAGTTGTTTCATTAGCTTGGATTCAACTGTACGGCCCATGAACACTCGATCCATACGCTAACTTCCACGTTGACCCCTACTCCATAAAAAGAAAGTACATACTAGCATTTATGAGATATAAGTACACATCTACGCGTGTTTTTCTCCCAAGTACTAGTACACCGTCAGAAGAAACACACTACAGGAGCATTTATGATGGAGAACAACGTAAACACCGAAGAACAGTTGGTCCAGAAAAAAAAAAAAGGAGCCAAGGAGGTGATGTCAGGACCACCACAAGACACGAAATAAAAATGAAGACTTGCCTCCCGACGGTGCAGCCTTGCCATCAAAATACTCGTAATGCAGTGTGACCGAATCCCTTGACCGGATAGTTTCTGCAGTCCAAAGAATACGCGTATTTGCTGATGAACACGTCCTTGGACCAATGAGCACGTCCTTGGACCGACGATGAGCACGTACGTCAAAGGAGCCCCGTCGGCGAGATCTAGGTGGACGTGCAGGCGTGCGTGCAACCACGCGGCACCACATCTTCGTCGCAGCATGTCGCGGCGCATGGATTGGCGCTGGATACGCAAGTTGTTGGTGCAGTGCAGCTGTGCGAGAACGATCAGCGCAGTTGCGTTGGCTTGAAGCGAGAACGATCGATCAAACTCGCTGCCTTTTCTTTTTCTTCTTCTTCTACTGCTACTACGTGAGCCTATTTATTACCCTGCGCCTACAATCCGACGTCAAAGCTGGAAATTGCGCGCGCATCACGTTACCGTGTTCAATATAAGGCCTGCATTTTACATGGACCTACACAAACATCGCGGTTCTCTATAGATAAAAGATCCGCGTTATATATAATTTTTTTCCCAAACAAACAGAACCACCAAACTGTGTGCACCGGCGCGCAGAAGCATCCGACGTAAAGAAGAGGCCAAAATCATGGCGGCCAGGCCAGAGGGGAGCACGAGCGGCGAAAGAAATGAACCGAAAAATTTCCCCACGCACGACGACACGCAGCAAAGAAACACGGAGCCGTCGCGTCGCGCGGGGTTCCTATCCGCAGCGGATACGCGTCGCCGTCCGTCTTATCGTTAGGCCGCCCAGTTGAGCAGCCGCAGCTGATCTCGTCGCCCCGGCCGGCTCGCGGCCGATGCCTGATGCCCAGGGCGGGGGCCAAAGCCCAAGCCATCCGTCGCGGCCTCTTCCGCTCCGCTTTCCGCCGACGGCGACGCTGTCCCGGCGCGGGTGCGGGCGCCTCACGTTGGATCGTGATTAGGGATGGCAATGGGGGACACCCGGCGGGTGGAGCAAACACCCACCCGTATTAACACCCGTTACATCAAGGCACATCCGTACCCGTAATAACTAACGGGTGCAATTTCATACCCGCACCCACACCCGTTGGGCACCCACTAGGTGTTGGGCACCCGTTGGGTGACGATATTTGCATACTTAGAAATTTAACACCACACACCATACCATAAATAGCATGTAAAAACATACATATAATATATAGGAAGTCAATTTATCAACATATAGCATGTAATCTATTGGCAATTCAAATGATAATAATGTTTCAAGCTCAATTTAGCCACATAATAGTGTTGTAGGAGGCTTAACGATAGGTCAAATCAAATTTTTCATATTTCAGATTAGTAATGGTGAAATAACACTTGATAAAACAATAATTATTATATGTTTAAATAGTTGATGAGCATCAGAACGAAGAGAAACAAGGTTCGAACACAGTAGGATTTTAAACTCTAGTGAGTTAGGATAAATTCAATGTATGAAGAATTAAGATTTATGACAATATATTATTATTTACGGAGCCTAATGGGCATCCGCGGGTGGAAATCTACACCCGCACTCGACCCGCGGGTCTAATTTGACACCCGCACCTACACCCATAGATCTAATTTGACATCCATACCCACACCTAATGGGTGTGAAACACGTAAACACCCGCACCCGTGGACCGACTGCCATCCCTAATCGCGATCTCGCGCGGCTCGCGGTCGCGGCCGTATCCGCTGAGATACCCGAGGCGCATCCGACTACCAGTACCAGGTCCAGGAACCAGCTGCCGCGGCCTCCCCTTCCCCTCCTGGGAATTGAATTTCAGTGCGCGCAAAATCCAGCGTGTGGATCCTCGCGATTAAGGGTGCAAGTGGTGTGAATAATTATCCGATCCGATCCGATCCGAATCTTAATTATGCGGATATGGAAGAGGAGTTTTTATATCCATGCGGATATGGATAATCCGAATCCGATTTACACGTGGATGCGGAGTAGGATATGGTATCACTAAAATCCGACGGATATGGAGTATCCGATATTTAAATGCGGATTATCGATGTTTATAATAGGATAATCCGATTAGTTTGACAAGTACATAAGAGTCAATGATGATTGATTCGTGCCAAAAATACCGTTCCTATTATTTTTTTTACTGATATTTAAACTATTAAGTGAACAGTTATACTTTTAGTTTATAACTTGCTGATCATTGTAAAAAAACTATATATAACATGTATTATCCGATATTTTTAAATCCATTTCCGCTCCGACACCGATCCGATTCCGCACCATTTCCGATATCCGAAAAAATCCGTATCCATATCCTTAACCGAGCAATATCCGCTCCGCTCCGAATCCAAAAAAAAATAAAATTAGAATATAAAAAATGCATTATCCGCTCCGATCCGATCCGATCCGTTTGCATCCCTGCTCGCGATAGGACGTGACGGCCCGATCTTTCTCCGTGCCGTATCCCGCGTGATTTTACCCGTCGGGTGTGTGTGGCGGCGGGGCGCCGAGCAAGCCCGGCGGCATATCATCGTGCCGTCTTGCTGGACAATCTGGGCTCTCTTGTCTTCCACTGGTCAAAAGCCCCCCACTCGCTGTCACGTACAGTACATGTGGTGTGTGTGCGTCGAGTAGGTGGCGGCGGGGGAAAGCCGGAGGTATCTTTCGCCCAAAGGAGAGGGAAAGCTGCTTCTGTTTTGTCACCAGTCACCACAATAAAAATATCATGGTGGCTGGCTTTCGTCTCTATAAACACTTGACGGCATGTGGGCACTCGATTCGGTCGTTTGCGTGTGCATGCAGTGCGGACCAATCGATCGCCCCGAATTGGTTCCGTCGCGGCTCCCATTCAAACCGGGAGTAGATTCCTTCTGGTGGCTTTGTCGTAGTAGTAGTGTAGTACTACGTTACTTGGACGCACGCGCTGGCCACGTGAATACGTGATGTTCGTGTTCTGCCCCCCTCTCGCAATGTTTAAAGGGCAAATCTCTGTACGTACGGCTATCTGGAAGACCCAAGGGCTCATTTCAAACATGTATTAAAAGGTACATGCCGCCCAGGATATGCTTCAAGATCCGTTTTAGTTTCTCTGATTGCGGCACGCTGCTTTGCTCTCTCTGCCAGATCCACCCTGCAAGCAAAGTGGATCGATGCTGGCATGCTGCGCGTGCGTCCCGTTTATATTTCCTTGATTGAGGACAGGAGCTGTGGAGTGCTCTTGAAGCACCAAAAGCAAGAAGCACAAAAGCGAGGTAAAATAATAAAGGAGCACGAGCTGGGCATGTTCATCAGAGCGATCGGCACCTGCAGACGACGGCCGCTAATTAACCCACCAACTTTCAAGTACATGGGGCCTCACTAACAAGCGACCAGAATCAGATTAAGCAGAGGGGGACACAGGAGCTGCTAGGTGCTAGTAGTACAAGCCAACAGCAAAGGGTCCCCCCGTGATAGCCCATTCGTCGTGTGGTGGCAAAGTGGCAATGGCATGCTGCCGCGCAACGCCCCGACGCAAAGGAAAGCGGCAAACGCATGAGCTAGCGCTCCTCAGCTCAATTAAAGAGCAGTCGACCAACAACGTGCGTTGCCACGACAACAAAGCAGCCACCGACCCCTTTGTCGTTGGATCAATCTGCCGGCGAGAGGCCACTTACTGGCCACCGCATGCACGAGGGGTCGAGGGATTAAAGCAGTCGGCACGAGGGGCCGGCGGGCTAGCTCCCCCACTGATGCTCGTGCCTCGTGCTATAGCGACGGTGATGGTAACAGAAAAAAAGAAGGTGAGGCACAGGTTGGTTGCTTGCTCGGATAATTTATCCGTCTTTTGATCTTCGGGATATCGTTCCTGATAGTATGCAGATTTTTTGTCGTGGGGGGCTCATAAGCGTGTGTCTAGGAACGATGATTCAGATTCAGGGTGAGAAGATCGTGTGGTCCTATATGGCTCTACGAAACCAAGGTATAAAATGCTGGCGTTTGACCGCAGGCAGATGCTGAAAGCTCATCATCATCATGCATGTTGCCAATTTGCGCAATAGATTAGGAGGCACAGGCGGCGGCGCCCAAAAGCCTGATCCGCTCATTTCCGAATAAAATCCGGGGATATGCCCTCGGCAAAATTGCTAGGGGTGGGCGCCCGGCGGCGAGAAAAACGTGTCGCCTACAGGAACTTCCACATCGCTTGCTCGCGATGACGTCAGCTGTGACGGGTGGGCAGTGACTCCTCACCACGTCCCCTGCCCTGCCCTGCTGCAATCCAGCTACGAGTACTACTCACTTTCTCCCAGCCAAGAACAGAAATAAATTATCGTAATTTTGTCTTTCTCATCAGAATCCCCTGATAAATCTTCCGGATAGTTTTCACTTTTTTAAATTATTAAGGCCAGTACGCGATTCCAACTTGCCGGATTGGTACTGCCTGGATAACGACCCTACGATCCAAGCATTGCGAGGATCTAACCTGATCCTGCACATTTCCCGTCCTATTCGCCTCCCAAAAGCCTCCCGCTCACATCCGTAGCCTGTAACTACGATGCGATATCCTTCTCACCGCTTCGGTTTTCTTCAGGGACGGACGAATACCCGTTTTGGTGTTTTGCCGTTGTCCTCTTCGGACCCCCAAACAGCCGCATCTTTGGTATTTTCTACGATACAGCCTAGTGTTGTCAGCCAGGGCCAAGCGCGCGGCGAACCAATTTTGCGAGGCTCAATAAGAACAGGAGGCGTCGATGCAATCTGAAGGTGGTGATCCTAGAAATTGACCTGCGCACGATGCTTAGCGAAGCAGTCCATTTCCAAGCCAAGTTTTGTTTGCTTGCTATTATTATTTTTCATTATAAGCCGGGACCGGGATCTGATGCTGTCAAACCAGCACGACAGATTTTCCAAGGCGGAGGGCCGCCGGATTCCATTCCAGCGAACGCCAAAAGGAGAAAATTAACTCTATGGCCTCAAAAATTTGGCCAGTCTTTTCTATGGCCCTAAAAAAATTTTGGTTCCTTCTATGGCTCAAAAAATTTGTCCGGTTCTTTCTATGGCCTTTCCATCCATTCCGTTAAGTTTTCCATCCAAAGTGAGGGGAAAAAGACGTTTTCGCCCATGGACCCACATGTCAGCCGCGCCCTCCTCTCTCCCTCCTCTCTCTCACATGTAGGCGAAGGACGGCGGGGGACGCGTGCGGGGGGCGGCGGCGCGTCGGGCGGACGGTGGGGGTGGCGGCGCGTCGGGCGGCGGGCGGGTGCGGGCTCGGCGTCGCGTTAGGCGGCGGGCGGGTGCATGGTCGGCGTCGCGTCGGGCGGTGGGCGGCGGTGCGGGCGGGCGGTAGGCGGGGGCAGGGACGGCGGCGCGTCAGGTGGTGGGCGGCAGCGCGGGCGGGCGGTGGACGGCGGGAGGACGGCGGAGGGCGCGTGCGGGGGGCGGCGGGGGCGGCGGCCCGTCGGGCGGCGGAGGGCGCGTGCGGGGGGCGGCGGCGCGTCGGACGGCGGAGGGCGCGTGCGGGGGGCGGCGACGCGTCAGGCGGACGGCGGGGGGCGGCGGCGCGTCGGGCGGTGGGCGGCGGCTCGTCGAGCGGACGGCGGGGGCTGCGGCGCGTCGGGCGGTGGGCGGCGGCTCGTCGAGCGGACGGCGGGGGCTGCGGCGCGTCGGGCGGTGGGCGGCGGCGCGGGCGGGCGGCGGCTCGTGGGGCGGACGGCGGGGGGCGGCGGCGCGTCGGGCGGACGGCGGGGGCGGCGGCGCGTCGGGCGGTGGGCGGCGGGCGGGTGCAGCAGAGCAGAGATGGAGGGAGAGAGAAGGGAAGGAGCGGCTGTCATGTGGGTCCAAGGGCAAAAACGTCTTTTCCCTTTCGTTTTGGATGGAAAACTTAACGGAATGGATGGAAAGGCCATAGAAAGAACCGGACAAATTTTTTGGGCATAGAAGGAACCAAAATTTTTTTAGGGCCATAGAAGAGAGTGGCCAAATTTTTGAGGCCATAGAGTTAATTTTCTGATGGAAAAGACGACGGAGGGAAACATCCAAATCCACCCCCAGGAACAGGATAAAATTGGCAACAGTTCCTCAAAGCGGCAGCCCATTTGCCCATGGAACCACCAGCCGCGGGGAAGATCACAGCCGTGCATCAGGCAGGCGCGCCGCGAGCTAAGGTGCTACTCGCATCTGGACCGACCAGTGAGCGGGCCCTACGGGTGAGGTGGGGTGCGTGAGACTACGTGCAGTGAAATGGAAAAATAGATTATCTATACAATATTGGGTGTGTTTAGAGCACCAAAAGTGCTCCAAAATACACTATGCAAAAAAAAAGATTTTCCGTCACATCAAAAATGCCGGCACATGCATGGGATACTAAATGTAGATGAAATAAAAAACTAATTGCACAGTTTAGATGTACTTTGCGAGACGAATCTTTTGAGCCTAGTTAGGCCATAGTAGGACAATATTTACCACAAACAAACGAAACGTGCTACAGTACTTTTCGATTCGGAACAGTGCTTTTAGCCCCAAATTGGGCCCAATTTGGACCCCAAGTTGGGGTACTAAACACACCAATTATAGCAATACTGTACGTAGAAAGAAGGTATGGATAAACAGTGCATATACATGTGCACGCTGACGCCAGCTGGCATCGGAGGGTTGCAAGAGCAACCTTATCCTCTTTTCCGGAGGCGCGTCGTCCCTGGGCGCGGTCCAAGGATCCATAGCACACCGACAGGACGTGGGTCCGCACGTCAGTGATTCGTGGTCCAGGAGAGGCCTCGCGCGCCGAGCCCAAGTGCCCAACACGCCCGTGTAATATACGGGCGCGTCCTTGCCTTCCCCTCCTCGACCTCCTTGCGCAGTTGTGCTCTTGCCTCCCGGCTTCCCCGTCCGCCCCCCCCCCCCCCCCCCCCCCCCCCATTCTCTGAGTTCGCGAACCCACCACCTCCCCCCTCTCTCTCGCCGCCGCCGCGCTGAGATCAGATCAAAGCGGAACACCTACTCCTCATCCTCCTTGGGTTTGGTGAAACCCTACGCCCCGCGGATCGGAGGGGGCCCTAAGGTTTGTTCACCTCTCGCGGCGAGGCTCTCTCTTTGCTCTGCTCGTGGTGTTTCAGCCATGATGTCGCGGTCGTATACCAACCTGCTCGATCTCGCGGAGGGCAACTTCGCTGCGCTGGGCCCTGCCGGAGGCGGGGGAAGGCGGAGGCAGGGATCGTTTGGGCTGAGGCGGATGTCGCGGGTGATGACGGTGCCGGGGACGCTGTCGGAGCTCGACGGCGAGGACGAGTCGGAGCCGGCGGCGACAAACAGCGTCGCCTCCGACGCGCCCTCGTCGGTGTCGACGGACCGGATTATCGTGGTCTCCAACCAGTTGCCCGTCGTCGCGCGGCGGCGGCCCGACGGCCGAGGGTGGTCCTTCTCATGGGACGACGACTCGCTGCTGCTCCAACTCCGCGACGGCATTCCCGATGAGATGGAAGTGCTCTTCGTCGGCTCCCTCCGTGCCGACGTCCCCGTCGCCGAGCAGGACGAGGTGTCGCAGGCGCTGCTCGACAGATTCCGCTGCGTGCCGGTGTTCCTCCCCGACCACCTCAACGACCGCTTCTACCACGGCTTCTGCAAGCGCCAGCTCTGGCCTCTGTTCCACTACATGCTCCCCTTCGCATCGTCCGCGTCCGCCGCCGCCACCTCTTCCTCCGTCGCCACTTCGTTGCCTGGCAACGGTCGCTTCGACCGCAGCGCTTGGGAGGCGTACGTGCTCGCCAACAAGTTCTTCTTCGAGAAGGTCGTGGAGGTCATCAACCCAGAGGACGACTACGTGTGGGTTCACGACTACCATCTCATGGCGCTGCCTACCTTCCTCCGCCGCCGCTTCAACCGCCTCCGCATCGGATTCTTCCTCCATAGCCCCTTCCCCTCTTCCGAGATCTACCGCACCCTCCCTGTTCGCGAGGAGATATTGAAGGCGCTGCTCAATTGTGATCTCATCGGGTTCCACACTTTTGATTACGCCAGACACTTCCTCTCCTGCTGCAGCAGGATGCTGGGGATTGAATACCAGTCAAAGCGTGGGTACATTGGATTGGATTACTTTGGACGCACTGTTGGGATCAAAATCATGCCAGTGGGAATTCATATGGGTCAACTGCAGACTGGGCTGCGCTTGCCTGATAGGGAATGGAGACTCTCAGAGCTTCAACAGCAGTTTCAGGGGAAAACTGTCTTGCTTGGTGTGGATGATATGGACATCTTTAAGGGGATCAATTTGAAGCTTCTTGCCTTTGAAAACATGCTGAGGACGCATCCCAAGTGGCAGGGGCGAGCAGTGTTAGTGCAGATTGCTAACCCAGCCCGTGGGAAGGGCAAGGATCTGGATGCCATCCAGGCTGAGATTGAGGAGAGTTGCCAGAGGATTAATAGAGACTTTGGCCAGTCAGGGTATAGCCCTGTTGTTTTCATTGATCGTGATGTGTCAAGTGTTGAGAAGATTGCCTATTATACGATAGCGGAATGTGTGGTGGTGACTGCTGTGAGGGATGGGATGAACTTGACACCATATGAATACATTGTCTGTCGGCAGGGTGCACCGGGTTCTGAGTCCGTACCGGAGGTGAGCGGGCCAAAGAAGAGCATGCTGGTTGTGTCAGAGTTCATTGGGTGCTCACCGTCACTGAGTGGTGCTATTCGGATTAACCCATGGAATATAGAGGCAACTGCAGAGGCGATGAATGAGGCCATTTCAATGCCAGAACAGGAAAAGCAGTTGAGGCATGAGAAGCATTACCGTTATGTCAGCAGCCATGATGTTGCTTATTGGTCAAAGAGCTTTGTCCAAGACTTGGAAAGGGCCTGCAAGGACCACTTTAGGAGAACCTGTTGGGGAATAGGGTTGGGTTTCGGTTTCAGGGTGGTGGCCTTGGACCCTCATTTCACAAAGCTTAACATGGATTCAATTGTAAATTATTATGAGATGTCGGAGAGCAGGGCTATATTGCTTGACCATGATGGAACTCTGGTTCCTCAGAACGCCATCAACAAGGAACCTAGTACAGAAGTTTTGGGCATCATCAATACCCTTTGCTCGGATAGGAGAAACATTGTTTTTCTTGTCAGTGGTCGAGACAAGGATACGCTGGGAAAGTGGTTTGCCTCATGCCCAAAGCTGGGGATTGCAGCTGAACATGGTTATTTCTTAAGGTATGACATCACCTTTGCACATCTAATACCTGTTTGTGAAGTACTGGCAGACGGATACTATGTTTTTTTCATAATTAGCAGGAGCAATACGGCTTTCCCTGTTTTTTCATTGTCGTTACTTTGAACTTGCCTGTTTGTGAACTGGAAAAAGGAATATACATGGGAAAATATAGTTTTGAAAAACTCGATAATTTTATGGAAGTGTGGAGGGAGTGTTGCTACCTTTAATGGTACTGTCATGTTTACTGGTTAGCAGTTCAATAATGATCCATAGTTTTATTTCCTCCCTCACAAACTGATTGGAGGTAGTTGCCGTGTTTGTCCGCTATAACTATGGTGAATGATTCTTTACAAAAAACTTTGTTGAATGGTTTGAATCAATCATAGGTTATCAGGTTTGTATGCCAGTTAATGGTAGTAATTGGTTTAACCAACTGCTATCAAATTATCTTAACTAGAAAGTGTCTGTGAAATAAGATTTGGAAATTTCTGTAGGTGGTCTCGAGATGAAGAGTGGCAAACCTGCACCCAGGCTATGGACTTTGGATGGATGCAAATGGCAAAGCCAGTGATGAATTTGTATACAGAAGCAACTGATGGATCCTTCATTGAGACCAAGGAAAGTGCTTTGGTGTGGCACCATCAGGATGCTGACCCAGGCTTTGGATCCTCTCAGGCAAAGGAGATGCTTGATCACCTGGAAAGCGTACTAGCAAATGAACCAGTCTCTGTCAAGAGTGGCCAGTTCATTGTTGAAGTCAAACCTCAGGTTCGTTCATCTATTAGCCTCCCAAATATGTTCCTAAAAATAAAAGACCTGTGGCTTTTAAGTTATACCTTCATTATTTAAACCTTGGAAAACACATTTTATATTATATTTTTTCACGATTCTAGAATGTAAAGATGAATCGTAGACCCCTGGGTTAAGCTTGTTCCTTTATTTTTTTTTTCTCACAGTTAATATGTTAACTGGTCCCACAATTTTGTAAGGACCCACTGCAGTTCTTTTGCTTGTTGCTAATATATTGCCTTTATCTATTCAGTAGTATTAAGCTATCCAGTCAGTTGTTAAAAGGCCTCATTTGGTCCCGTTTTGGCTTTTTATCTAGTTGTGGGAGTGCTTTCTGAAAGCAACTTTCTTAGAAGCAACATGGTGATGCTTTTCTGCAGTTTTAATATTTGTGCTTAGTAGCCTTGTTAAAAAGTGTGTTTTTGTTTGCCTTATCGCCTACTGGGCTGTAGTTACTTTACCAACTCCTGCGAGGTTTTTCCTGCAAGTTATATTATATACCTTAATTTTAATTTTTTTGTATCTTCCTCTGTAATTAAAATTTATTCGTCCTGTTATCTGCTATCTGCAGGGAGTAAGCAAGGGAGTAGTTGCTGAGAGGATACTCGCATCAATGAAGGATAGAGGAAAGCAGGCTGATTTTGTATTATGCATTGGTGATGACAGGTCTGACGAAGACATGTTTGAAAACATTGCCGATATCATGAAGAGGAATATTGTTGCTCCAAGAACGCCACTGTTTGCGTGCACTGTGGGACAAAAACCAAGCAAAGCTAAATTCTACCTTGATGATACATCTGAAGTGGTCACCATGCTGAGTGCACTTGCAGATGCCACAGAACCTGAACTGGAGACTGATTCAGCTGATGAGTTGGCCGCATCTATCTCATCTCTCGATATTGGTGATGAGCAATCAGAATCGAGTGATAGACCAATTGGAGGGTCGTAGCCAGTGCCTGCTTACATGTTCAGAATATGATTGATTCAATTGTCTCTTCTACACATTTTCTGATGGATATGAAATTCAATTACTAACACCTGGGCCTACATGCTCCAGAGGGAAGCTTCTCCATCAGCTGTACTCTTCTCCAGTCGGGCAAGACAGTAGTCTTTTGCTGGAAGACGTAGGTCCTTATGTCCATAGCTGACTCGCCGACTTTCTTTGAACGTTTCTCTTTTGCTTTTTCATTCCTGATTGAAGTTAAATGAAAGCTTCAAGGAAGGCAAGGGAACTGTGTGGCTGAAGTAATGGGGGTATAGGAGTGGCACTTTTTGAACTATTGGGTCGTAGCAACTAGCAATCCCAAGGGTGAGGTTTGAATTGATTCGTTGCTTCAAAGCCGGATCTTGTCTCCTTTTCTCTGATAATTTTGCTCCTATGTCTCCCCCTTTTCTTTTTTGTTTTTGAAGTCTTCTAGGGTTGAGAGCTGTTAGCTGGAAGATGTATGTGTACACTGGTGCCGGATTATGGAATATGGAAGCATAAGTTTATATGTTGGGCTCACTTTCCTTTCTTTCGATTTTGTTTCCCGTTTCCAATCAGTGCAGCATGGTGACTGCGTCCGGCGTTGTCGTGGCAGCTTTCGCTTGTAGCAGTGGGCCAGTGGCGAAGGGTTCTTTGATACACACCAATTCATTGATGCATTCGGTGTGGAACTTAAAAGATGATGCCACATATATATCGTTGGGAACTTGGGAATTGGGATGTATACGGAAGAGTTTCGAAAGGAGTCAACTGTATTTACGAGTATTTAGCATGAATTTCCTACTCATAGGAAGCCGTATGCATGGCATTTCAATGAGATATGCAAAATGGATGTCGAGAGATGGTCAATTGAAATAGCGGATAAATAGAAAAAAACAACGTATATGGACATTCTATTAGGAATGGTCTTAGACTATCTCCAACAGTCTCTTTAAAAAGACTGTTTATATATTGGTAGTTGAAATAGTGGATAAAAAATACTTTTCGGCAAGTCATTAGGGATGGACGATTACTTCTGTATCAGCAAGTGGACGACATCGATAGTAAGACTGCAGTGAGTTGGGTAAATAGATTGTATACACTGTAGCTAGCGACATTTTTTTACAGAAAAAGAGTTAGTTAGAATAGTAAATACACAATGTATTTATACATCATGCTGCACATAGTCTGAGTCCCTAGGGAAAGAGCTGCCAATGGGCATCAGCGTCCCGCCCATATCACGCTGTTATGTCAGGCATCAACCGAAGGACGACGGAATCATGCGCAAATGGTGAAAGGACGCGGATCCACATGATCACGGACCGGGTAGAAAGCCAGCTCAGCTGAAGATAAGCCGCCAGGCCGGCCTGACGAGAGTAAAAATCCTTATCATCGCACAAAACTGAAAACGATCGGTAATCATTTAACATTACAGTATTCCTCTAAAACATTGACATCATGCCATTATAAATTTATACCTGTCTGTACAGAAAAAACAAAGGAAACTCGAGGTGCAACAGCAAAAATAGTTTAACAGCCGAACACTAAAATGAAGAAAACGTTTAAGAGGCAAACACTAAAAATAAAGAAAACAGACGAGACGAGAGGCAACTTTGAAAATAGTTAAGCAGGCACAACACTAGAAATGAAGAAAAGATACGAGACGGCAGAGGCATCAACTGTGAAAAGTTCAACACAAAAGGTGTGACTACGATAAAAAAACGTGATGATTCAAAAGCCAATTGGTTATCGAGTCTATATACAACAGCAAAATCAGCTGTGTTCTGAACAGAACCCGGAAGCTATGCCTAGGCTCTATTATCTTCTTGATGTATTATACTTTGATGTTAATAAAATACCTACTTTATCAAAAAAAATATAAGAAGTATAATTATCTCTGATATATAACCATGTCCACGAACCTGAGAAATCATTGAAGTCATGGACACCAGCATCAGGAAGTGTCAACCAACCAAGTGCGAATGAAACATACCTCACGGAAGTATCGAACTAGTTGCTGCATCGTTCTAAACACGGGCAAAGTACAAGGGCAAAATCTAAAAAGTATGAAACTCCACAAAGTATGTCAGTCAACAGATCGCACTGCAGGAGCAAAGTACATGTCAGAGGAACAAGGCACTATGTGTTTCTGTACTAACTGATTTCAGCTACAAGAAATACAAACAGTTAGGTTTTCTCCGCCGAGGTAAGGTGCCCCATCTTTTCTGTCATCTGTTCCACGTTCTTCTTTCCCCACCAAAGATTTTCCCGGTCATCTATTCTCGTCTGGCCACCTTTATTGTCATCATCTCGCCTTTCTGATTGGGCCTCCTGATGTGCATCGGAACCAGGCTGCTCAGTGAGGAACTGCTCCCAAAAGCCGTCGTTCACCCCAGTTGCTACATGAGGAGGTTCCTCGGGAGGTTGATCCCTTGATGGACCAGTTTCGGTAACAGCAGGCTCCAGATTAACATCTATCTCAGAGACCTTAGCTCGTGAGTCTGTACAGGTCTGCATTTGAGGAAGGGGAGGACTTTCTGCGCAGCTAGTCGACTCTGTTACGTCGCGAGAAGAGCGTGAGTCTCCAGCATCAGCTGAGGAGGTATGCATCCTTGACATAGGTGATGGTACATGGGGATCGCTTTCTCCAGATGAATGGAGCTCTGTGATAACAACAGCAGATGAAGGGCCAGGGAGAACATCATCATATGAAACATCAAATGCTTCACCCGCTTCCCGAAAGAAGTTCTCCAATGAGTTCAAGGAAGATTCCATTTTGTCAAATGATTCTCTGCAAGACGGTGGGTTTGTTAAGCCCCCATGCACAATCTCATGCCGCTCAGCATTTGCATCTTGTGGGACAGAAATAGGTACTGGCAATCTCCTTTTCTTTCCTTGATGATCAGGTTGCTGCATAAAGCTAGATAAAAATCCTGGCGCCTGTACAATATTCCTAACATACGCTATCAGATTCTTCTGTCTATCCTCCAAAAAGATCAACTTATCTTCCAGTTCCTGCATCCGTCTCTCTGTATCAAGTTTCTTTTGCGCATTCTTCTCAAGCTCTGATGTCAGAGCTGCATTTTCAGACTTAAGCCTATCGATTTCCTCCTCATATTCCCTCCTTTCAGTATCTGCTAATGGTCCAGAACCCTGAGTGTGCGGTGAATGGCTGAATATAGGCTTGCGCCTGTGTATGTTTTTCAGTCGGTGCCGTTGCCCCCTAATGAATTCCTCGTTCGCAAACTCCCATTGTTCAGGATCAATTTTCCTAAAGCCCTGCATAAGAATTGGTGGAAACCCATTACCATAGCGTTGCAAATATATGAGTCGTCAAGGCTCACAAGCCAAAAGAAACCATGTCCTGTCAGCAAAAAGAAACAAAAGTACAGAAGCTAACTCATCCTAATTCTGTTTGGTCAACTAGTAGTTGATTTGATTTGGGTTTAGGTGTGGAAAAAGATGCAGATGCCACTTCAACAGCATTTACCTTTACCAGTTGTCAAAGGATTTGTTTAGTTCTGTCGGATTTAGAAGGGTGAAAAAATATCATCTCACCGATATAATCGAGAGCATTAGACCTAACGCCAATCCCCTATATACTATCAAAGAAAGTAGAAACTAATTCAATTGGCCTAAGATGATATCCTAAACACTAGTTCTTCTAGTACGGCAAACAAGATTCCGTCCCCCAGAATCATAGGATTCTCGCACAGGCGCGGCCACCATAGCAAAGAGCAGCACTCCACCACGCATTCTCATCAAACCCCAATTGTACAGACATAGAGGGAGGCGGGGAGGCGAAGCAAACGAAGGATCGTTGCCGGCTTACTTACGTAGGTGTTGAGCTGGCGCACGAAGCTGGAGAAGTTGTTGTGCTTGAAGTACTTGGGGAGCAGATCCCTGCAGAACTCGGCCTGGTTCGCGACGACGAAGCTGGTCCCCGGCGGCGTCCACGCCACCACGGCGTCCGTCGCCGGGTCGTCCACCATCTCGTACGTCTTGCTCAGGAACGGCGGCAGCGAGGGCGCGCCCCCGCCGCCCGCCTCCATCCCCTCACCCCCTCAAGCTGCTGCTGCTGCTGCGGCGACTCCGGCGCCACGGCGCATGCCCGGTGACCGGTGTGATCCGAGGCTGCTGCTGCTCGCTCGGGTTCGGTTGGTTGGTGGCCGGGGGAAGTGGAAAAATTTTGGGTCTCTCCCTCGGAATCGGATTATCGGATTGGCGGAAATTTCCAGAAGGCTCACTGTAGATGGCAGCGTGGGCCTCGCGCGCGGAGCCAGCCGAGGCGAGGCCGGGCGGGCGGCGTTCGTCAGTGCGCGGTTCTGGTTGGGTCGGGGCGGGTGGGGGTAGGTAAGCAGTGACGCGTTCCGGCGCCGCGGCTTGCGATGACCAGCGGATGGCGAAACGGAATGCTGGCCGAGCCGTCCGTGGTGGCGATGGATGGGAGGGAGGCGTGCGAGCTCGGCTCGGCAGCGGTGGGCGAGTGGTTGGATTCCGCCCGCCGGGTTGACTTCCACGTGATTTGTTTTTACCTTGGATTGCGTCTTACCTAAGATTCCGCATGACTGCACACCACGCCCCCTACATGTGTGGTAGTAGTTTCTGTTCTGATGATGTTCCCAGGTTTATTTTCCACGTGTTTGGAGCACTCAGATTTCTAAGATTTTTTTACCCAAAGATGGTCACATGAGACGAGAAAAATACCACAAACAGACGCAAAGGAAACATCATGCCCCGCTTTTTTTTTTTTGGAAAAGGTCAACTTTCAAGCCGAACAATGAAACAATCCTACCAGGTTAATTTCAACCGAAATACAGAGATCTTGGATCGATTTGAACCGTACCATATTACATAACTACTCATTGACAAGAAATATGAACCAATTTCATGTTTTTGGTAAACATCCAAATTACAAACAGATTTACACCCCCCCCCCCCCCCCCCCCCCCCCTGTGCAGATGCATGACTGTGAATATGGCATACCAAGCAAAATGGCAAAAGCTATCGGGGAGGAATTTGTCACTGTATTCTTTTCAATATCGATGGGAATTGCCTAGTCAGTCTTTTGTATTCTTTTATCCCTGATAGGGAGCGGGACAGGTTTTTGAGCCTCGTGTGGATGTTCTGCTCCTTTGTAAACTTTGAGGTGGGTAAATAATCTTCTCCCCAGCTGCAAAACATCCAAAATGATCAGAATAAATAGAAGAAGCATATAGCATATGGTAAAATTAAGTCTAAACTAAACTTGTCAACAACACGGCAAACACAGTAGCTAGAAGATAATTGAACAGATAACAAAAATATTTGCTTGCCAGAATGGGAGTTTCAGAAAGCGCATCCCATGATTTGTTATACATATGATCTAAACAGTTAAATTAAGAAGCAATTTTTTCTGGAAGAAAAGGTTACAAGGCAAAATTTTTGGACATGTTAGTAATCCTAGTGTTGATATTTTGTTTGTTTGTTTGTTTATTCCAGTCTTAGTTTCGGTCAAGGACTGCCTGTTATAAGAGTGCTGACGATAAGTTATGATCAGGTCTTGGTCTGTTATAAGAGTCGGTTGTCTCACAGTTGGGACTTGGGAGTGTCCTACAATCCAGGCACCACTAACCAGGCCTTCAAGCCACTACAGCCATGCTTTAATGTGTTGCTATTGTTTTTTCAAAAACATTGTTCACTTGAGTCATGCTGTGTATTCTGAAAGCCATGCTTTCACTCAGGGCCATATGCTGATGAATGAGCTACACCTGGTCTGACCTCAATATACCTCACTATTAACCATCTGATAACGAATAGCAGGTTGTAATGTTTGGGGCTTCAAAAAGAAAGGCAACCCATTTTCCTATCTGGAACAGATTAAAGCATGCACACTAAAACGAGAAAGAGAATACGTAGACATGATGCAATCAGCTAGTACAAGATGGTGTCTTACCCTGCCCTTGGGAAGCATGCCACGAACTGCATGTTCGATGATTCTCTCTGGAATTCTTTTCTGAAGTTGGTCAAAAGTTTCTTCTTTCATCCCTCCAGGCCGTCCAGAGTGCCTCCTATAGAGCTTCTGTGATCTCTTTTTACCAGAAACAGCAACCTTCTCTGCATTTACCTGTGGAAAAAAGGTGTAAATGACTTTCAGCATGTAACCTGAGAACACAATGTCAGTTTTAAGATGATTTTGTGGAGTTTATGGACTTTTATCAGATAACCTTAGGGGCTTAGGGAAGTAGAGTGCTCTAATATTATAGCCAGTGAGAGGATGCTTACCACAATAACAAAAGCACCCATGTCTACACTGGGAGTGTAAGTGGGTTCATTCTTTCCCCTGATATGCACTGCAATGGTAGAAGCTAGCCTGCCTAGAATCTTGTCTGATGCATCAACAACATACCATGTCTTCTCTGTGGTTACATGATCTGCGGCCTTAGGATACCATGTTGTATTCCATATGTCCTGCAAATTAAATTGCCCAATCAGATTTATCTAAGACACATGTACTCCGTGGGGTAATTCATAAGATCAACAATCATGAATAGCTGGTGGGCAACCAGAGACAAGGCAACTATCACAGAAAAGAGAAGCAGTTTTAACCACAGATCGGATCCTATCGTAATTTATTAACAGCATCATATTACTTCAATTCCATATCCTTTTTAAGCCCATTTCTACTGAATCCTCTCTCACCATGGACAGCTCATGGCAAATTTTGGATGTGATGGTAGATGAAATGTACAATGTAAGCAGCTCTATATTACCTTGGTCATTCATGCACTTAAAGGACTAATCTGAAGTGGATTATAGATGATATCGTCTGTGAAACATGAACAAACTGGGATGGGCAATGCTACGATTCTGTAAAGCGATAGGTGGCAGTGAGCACATTGTTTGAAGAGAGGAAAGAGAGGGCATCTTACGGGTCCACATAGCTCGTCTCCCTCGAACATGAAGCGCTGCTCGCGGGGCACAAGCGCGGCGAGCGGCTGCCTCTTCTGCTTGTCGCTCTGCTCGCAGCGCACGGCCAGTCCCGCCGGGGCGGCGCGCCGTGTTACGGGCCTAGCCAGGCGGCGGTGGTGGCGGGGGGCGAAGGAAGAAGAGAGGAACCCGGAGGAGGCGACGGCCGTAGCCATTGCGGCACGGGCGACCGAGAAGCGGCAGCAGGAGGAGGAGGGGGCGAGGTGCGAGGGTTCAGTGGGACGCGGCCATTTTTAGGCGAGGCGGGCAGTGCGGAGCGGATAAGGGGATAGGAGCGAGGACAGGGAAGGTAATAACAAAGACATGGGCTTGGGCCGGAAGCAAAGCTTGGACACCATCCGAGTATCTGACGATAAATATTCCCCTCAAAAAAAAATCTGACGATAAATATGATCACTTTAGATTAATCTCTTAGGCCAAGCTAAAAAAATTAATCTTTTAGGCTATTGTCACCAAAACTTATATCTAACCTCCTATCACACCTCCTATTTCAAACTCCAATCGTATGTTTACATGTTTTGTACATCCTTTTGCATACTCTAGTGACAATAGCCTTAGTCGAAAATTACTGAAATTATTTGCTCTAATTTTCAAACAAAAAAAGAGCACAATTTGTCCAGAGAAAAAGGAAACTAAAATGGTGAAGATGAAGGTTCCACACTTGCACTTCGATCTGTCTGGAAGAGCAAACAGAACTGCACAAAGTATCATTTTCTTCCACCAATGAAGGTCTTTTTGTTAAATTGACTCGCCTCTCGCCACATGAAAAAACTTATAATTCAGAGGCATTCTCGGCTCCAAATAAAATGATTGAGACCAGAATATTTTCTAGGTTACACAGGCTAGCATCGTCAGCAACGGCGGTTTTTTAGACGCTGCTGATATTTTTTCAGATCTATTCCGTGAATTGAAGACGATTTTTTTTTATAGAAGATGATTTTTTTGCTGTCGTAGGAAGCATGTCCATCAAAACTAGACGTCTAAGATAAATTCGTCAATTTCAAGAATCGTCAGTCAAGTCTTACATGAACGCAGAGAAAGGTTCAACACTCTCCCAGTGTCCTGGTTGTGGATAAACCTTTTTACTGAAAGTTTGGACCCGTGAGAAAGGTAGGGCAGAGAAATTTAACTTAGGCCTAGTTAAACTAGGTATTTTTGCATTGAGGGAGATTAGAGTGGATTGGAAAAAAATTGGAAAATTTTACTCCATTATAGATTTAAACACACTCCAATCTCTCCAAACTATTCCAATCCAAGAGTACCCAAACTAGACCTTAAGGTTCAATGTTGCTCCCTCGGTCCCAAATATTATAGCTCGTTTAACTTTTGACACCTAATTTAACAAACTCATCTTATTCAAAAAAGTTATAAAAAAATAAAAAAATTAAGTCACAGCTAAGGTATATTATATGGTACACTAATCAGAGAAAATAAATGATAATTATGATTTTTTTAATAAAATGAATGAGTTGAACTTATCAAAAAATAGTCAAACGGCCTGTAATTTTAAATTTTTAGGCGGAGGGAGTAGTGGACCTGAGAGGTAATCCTGGAGCCCGGAGGGGAGGGGATGGCCCCATCCCATCTCACTCAGTCCCTGCAACCAAACGGTCTTAGGGCGAAAACTGAAAAACCAAATCAATTTGATCAGGATGATGAGGACGACTCCAGTACTATACTTGGTCTTGGTGTTTCGAGGCACAAATTTTCCAAGAACAGCCAAGGGATATCATTTCACAAGTTCAGCATGTCAGCAAAAAAAGAGAGCAGAACATTGTTTATTCTTTTTCTACTAAAGAATACGATACTTTTACAGGTATAGTGGCAACACCGTGTGATCATGTCCCAGTTAGACCAAGGTCACCAACAAGTGCATCCGTACCGGGTATAGTGCGCAATCATTGCGCAAACAGTGTTTTCCATGCTTATTTCCACTCTCTGGTGACCCTAGTCTTAAACATCAGCTTAATGTGTATCAGATTCAGCACAAGCAAGTCATGATTCCTTAGAGGAAGAATGAAAAGGTAATAATATACAACAACAAAATTGTGAACCAGAGACTCGACTATAAGAACCATATGTGGATCATTGGTTAGTTGACTATCAGCAAATGGGGGAAGGTCACGTGGCAGAAGACTCTCGATTCGTCTGTGTAAGAGGTTTTACTTTCCTTGTGTGACCCAAACTGTTCACAAGGTCCCTGCGAGTGCATACAGGAAACATGCTCATTCCAGGCATGTTTAGACGCCACGAAACATATGGAAAGCTGAGCTGATCCCGAGATGTGAACCGAACCACTTCATTGAACCAAACACACATGAAATGGTTTGGCGCAGGGGTGAGCTCCCTAACAATAACAGAGGCTTCAGCAAGAGCTGAAAGTCAAACGCATAAATTCATCAGACCAAGCATGCGTAACAGTTCACACAGCAAATACAATATCAAAACATTATTAAACAACTGACCTTTCAATCTGTGTAATCTTTTTTCGCCCGGCATCCCATCTCGACGATACTGAGTTAATTGCACCTCGACTTCTTCAGGAGTAGCCTTGTGCTTCTGAACAATAGCTTTCCCCTCATCATAAATATTACTCCTAGCTCCGTGTTCAGAGATAGCAAAGGTAGAGTTTGTCCTCCAAAGAAGAGCTTCAAGCACTCCTATTGGATCCCTCCGAAATTGGTATTTAGAGTCCACCCATATGGAGTACCTTGCCTCTGGGAAAAGGCGATGACTCAGCATCTGCAGAATTCATGTTAAATGATTTTCTCACAGTTGCAGAATCCTAGAAATAAAATTTAAAGCAAAGGGAAGTGATGATGGTAATAACAGTAGATTACTTCGCTGATGTTCCTATCGTGCCAAATTAGTACAAAGAATAGGTTATGTCATCTTCACTCTTCAGGTCTTACCTTTGGTATTTTTCCATTTAATCGTTGATCCACAAAAGGTAGGCTCTTGACAACAATGATACGCCACCTTCCGATCATGCCATCATCACCAATTACCTTTCCTTCAGTTTCCTGACTTGACAGTGTTACCTCATCCCAAAAGGCCACGTAGCAAACCTGCTTTACCACAAGACCATGCAAACTCACATAAAATCAGTGGATGGACCATTTACTCTGATGTTCATATCTGAAAATCTTGGAGATTGAAATACCCTGCCAATAGAAGAATTGTCCATTCCAATAGGTTGATATAGATCATCCCCACCACCAAATGCGCAGGTAGACACAACAACTTTACAGGTTCGCATGAATTTCCTGTCCTCGTCGGAAATTTTGAAACCACCATTGTCGCTGTAGAAACCACAGTGCACATTAACAGTCTCATTCGCCTGCAGAAGTATGGAACACATTAACCACATCTCTGGCAGCAAAGCTTTCTTAGAGCAAAAATGCAAAATAGTACATATCAGTGAGCCTAACAACCTTGAAGCTTTCTTCTCTTTCAGCGAGAGTCTGAAATCCTGTGAACAAATTGAACCTTGTTGCTTCTGCATGCTGCAGTAAATAGGTAGAGTTCGCCTCGGAGTGGTACGTGTCGTAGTCGTTATCATCAGATTTGTATGTGATCCTTTTAACCACAGAATCACGTTTTGTACCTTCGGGGAACACCAAATTTGCAAAACTTTTGGGACTAAGGAGATTCAAGCAAGCTGTCAATACCAACAATGCAAAAAATACTGATGTCATTTCTTTCTTAGTTTTCAGTTGTTCTAACTTAGTCAAACTAAGAAGCTGAAAACTCATTGCTGCCAATGAGAAGCATATGCTGATCTGAAAAGCATAGGTAAAGGTAGAATAGTATGCTGAAAACTCATTGCTGCCATCTGATTAATAAGTTCTAATTAGTAGCATTTCCATACTAGTTCTTGTAGCTTTACTTTCTCAGCGTACAAGATCTGTAGCTTTACTGTGCAAGATCTATATTGTTCAGATTAATTGCAACGACACATCTAATTAATTGCGCAAGGACAGCCAACGTAAGCACAGAATGCCGTGCAATGCAGCACTCGCTTTACCGACTGACCACACCAGTTCCTTTTACGTGATCACCGAAATCCATACGAACCCTCCGCTTTAACCTCTACTAGGGGGGCAGGGCAGGGAAACTAGGAACAGCTCGTGCGTAGATCGAAGCAGAGTAGGGCGGGGGAACTCACGCTCGCGCACGCCATGGACGAGGCGCGTGGTCGGGTCGAGCCGGCCGAGGCTGGAAACGGGCGTGGCGGGTGCCGGGGGCGAGCCGCGGAGCCGCGAGGCCTCGAAGAGGAGCAGCGCGACAGCCGGGAGGATCAGGAGGACGGGCCACCAGCGCGTCACTAGCCGCACCGCCCGCTGTCCCAAGCTGCGCGCTGCCGCCTTGCGCCTTCCGGCGCGGGGCCGCCGCGTCGGTGCCGCCGCAGCACCGTCGTCGTCGGAGACGGTGATGGAGATGCTTCGGATCGCCGACGACGGCATCGGGAAGGAAGGAAGCGGTGGCGAAATGGTGGCCGTGGTGGGTTTGCCATTTAGCGGGTGGGTGGGCTCTCGGCCTGGAAGGAAACCCGATCCGGTCCGAGGTCGTCATGGAAGCCCAACTAACTCGGCCCAACTACCGCACACGGCCACCACATTTGTCGCCACAGCTGTTTCCGTACGCTTCTGCCACCTCAGTCGCATACTCGCATGCCCGTCCGCCACGTCGAGCCCACAAGCTCCATACGTGTCGGTGTCACACACCAGCAATTGCCAGCGCCTCCGAGCAAAGCGCCGGGTGTTTTAAAGGACGCGCCGGGCGCAGAGGCAATTGGTGTCGTAACACAAGACCGAGCAAATTAAGCGAGTTCTTCGATCCGATGGCGTCCAGCGACGAGAAGCCGCTGCCGACCCCGGCCTCGGCGGCCGGCGCCGGGGGCGCGGCGTCCCCGGGGCAGCCGACCACGGTGGCGTCGAAGGTGCTGGACATGGGCGCGGCGGCGATGCAGTCGCTGCGCCCCGTGAAGCAGGCGAAGCAGCACGTGTGCACGTTCGCGCTGTACGCGCACGACCCGAAGCGGCAGGTGGAGACGCACCACTACGTCTCCCGCCTCAACCAGGACTTCCTCCAGTGCGCCGTCTACGACTCCGACGCCGCCGACGCGCGCCTCATCGGTCTTAGCCTAACCTACAAGCTCCCCATGCATCATCTATGGCTACTGTTGGCATGCTCACATCACACGGACAAGAAGAACTTCTTGCATATGCGCGTCGTTTATATATATATATATATATGTATGTATGTATGTATGTATATATTTGTTGCAGGCGTTGAGTACATCGTGTCGAGGAAGATCTTCGACTCGCTGCCGGCGGAGGAGCAGCGGCTGTGGCACTCGCACGCGCACGAGATCAAGTCGGGGCTGTGGACGAGCCCGCGCGTGCCGGGGCTGCTGGAGAAGCCGGAGCTGGACCACCTGGCCACCACGTTCGGCAAGTTCTGGTGCACCTGGCAGGTGGACCGCGGCGACCGCCTGCCGCTGGGCGCCCCCGCGCTGATGGTGTCCCCGCAGGCCGACCCAGCCGCCGCCGTGCGCCCCGCCCTGGTGCGCAAGCGCGACGACAGGTACGGCTTCTCCACGGAGGAGCTCCGCGCGGCCAGGGCCGACGTCGAGGTGCCCGCCGAGGAGCACCCGGGGCAGGCCGACTACTGGCTCCGCCACCGCAAGGGATTCGCCGTCGACGTCGTGCCGCACGACATGAAGCGCCACGCGCCGTTCCCATGATACGATGATGAGCAGTAGTGCGATCGTATCAGTATGTAGGTGTGACTAATTAACCATGCTGCGGCGCTGCGCATGTGTGTGTGTAATAAGACCAAACAAAAGCATCCAGCAACCCTGAAGTCAAGAATGGCAGCATGCGTCCTTTTGTTTCTCGACCGATCGACCAGTTCAAGAATGTTCAAATCAGTCTTATGTAGTATGTGTGTAATATGTATGAATGAAATGGGTTTCTGAAACTTGGAGGCGAGCTTGATTGATTCCGAACAAAACTGAGGGATGTAACATAATTCGAAATTACCGAGTACATACATTAAACCTGCAGTATCATCCATCAAGAGGCTGGCTACATAATTAAGCGCGCGCACACGATCGAAATCGGATACATCACACACAGATCACACTGCTTGCTGGCTTTTCTCTTCGGGTGCCAGTGTGTCCACCTCCTTTTCCTGGGGCTTGTACTTGTACCAGCTGGACCAGAAGAGATAGTTGAAGAAGTTGAGGGTGCTGAGCACGGCGAGCAGCCAGAAGAAGAGGTCGAGGTGGTTGCGGTTGATGTTGTTGCCGGCGAGCCATCCGCCGCTGGCCGTGGACGCCTTGGTGGCCGCGTTGACGGCCTGCACGATGATGGTGCTCATGAAGTAGCCGAAGGACAGGGAGCACCAGAGGAAGGAGGAGGACATGGACTTGAGCGCCCGGGGCGCCTGCGAGTAGAAGAACTCCATGAGGCCGACGTAGGTGAACATGTCGGCGATGCCGAAGACGGCGAACTGCGGCGCCAGCCAGAAGCAGGACATGGGCAGGTGCTGCTTCCCGGGGAACATGTCCAGCATGCCGTGCCTCACGGCCACCTTCTTGCGCTTCACCTCCACGAGGGCCGCGATGACCATGGCGATGATGGAGAGCACGAGGCCGACACCGACGCGCTGGAGGTAGGTGATGCCGGTAGGGATGCCCGTGAGGCGGCGCGCGTAGGGCACGAAGAGCCGCTCGTAGATGGGGACGGCGAAGATGAGGAAGAGGAGCGGGATGATGGGCAGCGACGCCACCGGCATCACGAACTTGCCGAGGCTCGTGTCCATCGTGTTGCCCTGCGCGATGGAGAAGGTCTGCAGCTGCGCGAGGCAGGTGCCCATGATGATGGCGCTGCAGAAGATGGGCACCATGGCCAGCACCGTCTTGGCGTGCTCCACCTGCGTCACCCGGCACTGCCGCCACGGGTTCGGCGTCGCGTTCTTCGCCGTCTGAACGATGGCCGCCCGGTCCAGGAATCTGATGAGGTCGACCGAGCACGCAATCAAACAACATACAGTATATATATACAATCGTGTCAGTGCACTGCATTAATAGTAATTTCTCGCGTCTAATTAATAACAGTTTATTTACGTGCATGGAAAGATATGTATCAACCTGAACGGCTTCTCCCTGTGCGCGACGAACTCCGTGTCAGGGGAAGCATTGCTCCTGCTGATCTCGTACAGGTCGTCAGGGTTCTCCGGGAGCTGCAGATTCATGTTCCTGATTGCCGCGACGTACACCTGATGAACACAACAGCCGTTGTACCGCATATGTTGAGCATTATATTCTTGTGTGTACGTTGAAGGTCGAAGAAGGAAGGAAGGGAGAGATCGATCGCGCGCGTTTCTCTTGACCTGGAAGATCTCCGTTAGCGCACTGCTGCCCTTGACGGGGGCGATGCGGAACCTCGGCAGGCCCGCGATGAAGACGATGACGGCGAGGCCCATGGCGCCGGTGGCGGCGGCGAAGCCCTTGGCCCAGTCATGTTCCTGGATGTACACGAACGCCGTGACGCTGATGGCGCCGCCGGTGCAGAGGCTAAGCAGCAGCCAGTTGAAGCAGCTGGACATCTGCAGCCTCTCCTTGGGGTGCTTCTCGTCGAACTGGTCGGCGCAGTGCGCCGGCAGCGCCGCCTTGATGCCCGCCGAGCCGATCGCGATGAGGTACAGCGACAGGTAGAGGTGGACCTCGTTGCGGCCGTGCACCCGCTGGCAGGTCGGATCGAAGGGGAACTTGCACGACGGCGGCTTCAGCCGGTCGGAGCGTGCCTGCAGCGTCAGCAGCAGGAGCCCCTGCAAAGAAACAGCAGACGAGGGAAACGCAGGTGATAGATAGTGTTAGAGCAGCAGGAAACCATCAGATTATTGTTCGATTGCACAGGCATCGATCAATGGCATGGTGGAATTCGTACCACGAGCTCGACGAGAGATGAAAGGATCACAGTCATGTATCGGCCGATGAAGATGTCCGCGAAGACGGAGATGAGCACGGCGACCATGTAGCTGGTGCCCATGTAGTTAGTCAGAAGGTTGGAGGCGTCGGTAAGGCCGATGTGCATGATGGCCATGAAGTATAGGATGAGGTTCACGGCTAGAGACAACGAGGCCATGTTCTCCAATCCGAAATTCGCTGCAACATAACCAGCACACAGCTCCGACTGTCATGGTTCAAATAAGACAACCTTCCGAATGTGTCTTGGTCACTTACAGCACATCAGGGAACTACTAACTGGAGTAAGTACTAAGTAGTACTAGTAATTAACACTGGTGTTGTTGGTATATTTCTCTTATTTATAACATCTCTAAGGGTACCTGTAAATTTAAATCCATGCTTTCTTATATATAGCTAGGGGGCATCTGAAATATATATTCTCTAATCTTTTTCTCCCACAACAGTTCCTCTATATTTCTACCATTTGTTAAGAAAATGTTTTTTTTTGCTCTAAATAAGCCATGCACACAACAAGAAGAACAGGTCCAAGCCTCCAAGGTGAATTCTCTTGTTGCTAAATACAATTAGCACACACACAAATACTTAGTGTAACAATGGTTAATTTTACTTCTTCAGATTTCGACAATTCACTTGTGCTTCAACAACTGCAAACATTTAGGAAGAATTTACCAAGAATGAAGAGAGAATTGCCAACACCACCATGGCGCCCTCGCACCGCAGGTCTTCCTCTCCAATCAAGCTTTCCTTCAATGACTTCATGCTTATTTCCTTCAACAACACGTGTCTCCACCTAGTACACAGGTAATATATGTTTTTATAGGGAAAACACATAGCCAACTGAAGTGACGCCTTTCTCATCCATTTAGCTAGGACCAAGTTTGTGAAAACGAGTTTTTTTCAGACATGGAAAAGTAAGCAACAATAAATGAGCCAACGTACCATGAAATGATCAACTGCGCCGTTATTGGCTTCGGATACTTTGCTTCGATCCTTAAAATTTTAAGAGTAGAACGAAAGGTGAGAGACATAGAAATGGAGAAAAGGTATTTCATACAGCAAAGAAGCCATCAATCCAGCAGAGCCTAAGCTTATGCTAGCATTTCATAGGAGTATAGTTGATTAACGGGTGTATCGTTCGTATGATGTGAGAAGATAGGACTCAGCCCAGGGACATCTTTTGGTGCTTAGGCTTTATTCGGTTGCACAAGTATTGGAGTAGAATGAAGGGGATTAAATCCCTTCCGATTCATTTTTTTTACCATCTTCCGATTCAAATTTAACTAGTGAGGAATTGGATCCCCTCCAATACTTGTGCAACCGAACAAGCCCTTAAGGTGCACACCGTTCCTTCAGGAGTGTCTGCTACTATTGTTTGGTGAGATCTACAAGTGTTCGGATGCAATAACACAATTAAATTCTCTTTCCTTGTTTGTTCTTGCTATGCTATCAATAACAGTGCCCATACTTGTGGAGAGTGGAGGCATGAGTATTTCGCTTCATCAATAGTCCTTTGGTCAGGAATGAGATCAGAATGTAGCAAATAGTACAGTCCATAGAAGAAAAGACGTCAATCCATTGGAGTCATTTTGACAGTTTATGCATGCACTAGCAATTCTCATATAAGGTCACAGCAAGCATGCCTTCGGTCATATGAAATGAAATACTGACCCATACTCAGCCCAGATGCATAGCCAGAATTGCTTTTTTTTTTTTTTGGGGGGGGGGGGGGGGGGGGGAGGGTGTTGGGTGGTGGTGGGGGGGGGGGGTGCAGATGTAGTAATAAGTAATTAAGCACCATCAGTTGATTGTATCAAATAAAAATGGTGACCAAGGACCAAGGTACATACCATGGAGATGGGGTCTGCTCTGCCGTTGGCTTCAGGTACTTCGCTCATCTCCTCGTGGTGCTACTAAGATCTCAATAAAATCATATATATGAGAACATTGGCATGATGAGAAGTTGGACAGGCAGAAGGTGGTGGAACTGCAAGGACATATAGAAGCATGCTGCATGCACGAACGAGTCATCCTAGGCTATTCTCTTCATTTGTTTATTCTTGCTACAGGCATTAGCTGTGGACTTCTTCGAATTCTTATGTACAGCTTGGTGGATATGTACAAGCGCAGCCGCCAGACATTGGTTTAGAACTTAGCAAACTGAGTGTACAGTACATAAGAATTAGTCACTTTTATTGGTTAAGTATTCCTAGCGTAAGCTATTACCTCTGCTCTGGTACTATGTTATTTGTTTAGCTGTTAATTTTTCTATCCTGTGCATTGTAGAATACTAGCATAAGCTATGCTCTATGATTGTTACTCTGAAACTCTGTCTTGTTCTTCTGTCATATGCAGTAGGCTCTCCAAGGAAACATCCACATATGTGTTTTTCAAGGACGGGATATTTCGTCCCTTTTTTTTCCCTGACCACATCACACATCGACTTCAGTGAGAATGGTTCTTTACCTATGCTGAAAACGACGCCATGTGTCTCGTTCATCGCTGAAGCTGATCAAATCGAAGCAAAAATAATTCAGAAACGGTAAGAGCGTGACATTGTATTGGAGCATTGTCTGCCACTTGCTGCCAGGGCCGGCGGCGTTGGTATATGTTAGATTTTGCTAGACAGCTCTATCTAATTAATCCACAGCTCTACGGAGACGCCGAGAAGGAGAGAATGTTCCTGCGGAAACAGCAAGTCAGAACTCACGAGATAGTAGGAGGAATCTTCATTTAATAATTCTTCCAGCCTGCACTCCCATATTTCTGTTCCTAGACTAATTTCATCTAATTTGCATTAAAATCCATGTGCATTTTAAAAGGAGCTTAGGTTTCTGTAAAGGCTTAACCGACTCGTATATGAAACTAAAACAATGCAGACAGAAATAATTTTCTTCTTCGCTCAAAAAAAAAAGAAATAATTTTCTTTTAAGCCGACTCAGCTTAGGTTTCTGTATAGGCTGAGGTCAGAGGATTTGCAACTCGCAGGGAAAGGGGAAAGAGGTCAAGGTAACATTTGGAAGCATCTCCTGATATCCATCGGATGGACAACCAAAGATAAGCTCCATCAAGCATCAGCAGCAATAGCAAGAGGAGCACAGGCCATCTTATTCACAGTTACACAAAGACAGTTTTTTTTATGAACACAACACAGATTGCATTCCCTTTCAACGCGAACTGCTCGCCGTAATCATTCATGCTCTCTTTAAACTTCGTTCTCTTCATGGACACATTCAGCGTAATAGACAAGCATAAAATAGCAACTTCAAAACAGATAGAAAACACCGTTTAACATTTATATGACCTACGAGCTGAGCCTGCTGGCAGTGGCACAAGGACACAAATTTCGGACGAGAATATCTTGATCCAACCGAAACAAAACTACTGTTTCCGTCCCTTACCTAGTTAACCTCTCTTGGAAAGAACGACGACTCATTGTTACCAACTTAGGGCCCGTTTGGAACGCAGAAATTTCACAGGAATTGTGCAGAAATTTCGCAGGAAACAGTTCAATTTCACAGAAAAAACACAAAAAAGGAAAAATTTTCCCGCATTCCAAACGGAGCCTTACCAGGCATCTGGTTTTATATAGTTTTTTTTTTCTCTTCTTGACACATTCATGTAATGGAAAGAAATTAGCATAGCAACTTCTAGGACTATAACAAACACAACATGTCGTTGAACTCCAAGTTTGCTAACAAATAAAAATAAATTTTAGGAAGCATTCATGTTGCATACCACAAAAGACTAAAACTTTGATGAAGCATATGTTCAATATCAGCTATTGAACCTGAGAACCGTGCCAATCTGCAGTAGCCACATGCACTGCCATTCTGATAGATGGTCTTTGCTACAACATGAATCATACAATTGAAAAATGGCCATCTTCATGAACATCAATTAACTGTAAGCAGTTTGTAACCAGGAGTGCATAAACTAATTACGTTATTGAAGCCCATAACGGCAAAACACTAATATCAAAGCTCATGGAAAAGGAATACATCATTCCACTGCCACAATCAGATGGTGATGGATGATATGACTGAGGCCAGACCAAACACTTCCGAACTGGGCATAAACATCTTCATGCTACTTTACTCACGGCATCAACAAGAAGCATGAATCCACATCAAGTTACAAGGGGAAGTAAAGCCATACATGAAAAACAAAAGAACAAATGCTATCTTTAAACACGGCGCTCCATAGCAGAGTGAGTGAATGAATGCTTTCAACATTTGGTTAATAATTCAATAAGGAGTATTTTGCACGCACAACTATCCTGCCCTTCTCAACACCCAACTTAGCTCCTGTGACCAGCCAGTGGCCAGGGGCATCTTGTGGGCCCTTCAATGTCTCTGTCATGTCAACTATCTTCACAAGTTTAGCATTATCACTTGAAGTCGATGAAGATTCATCTGTTCTCTGAATCGAAGAACTTGATGGACTGTGGTCCCATACTGATCTTCTAATTGTGCACCCAGGAACTCTGGAGAACAAGAGTTTAAGGTGGAGAACACTCTTTGCACCAAAATCCCACACTCCCAATTGTGCTCCTGTAACAATATAAACACCAGATAGGTCCGTAATATTTGTTTCAGTGTATTCTATGGGCGCTGTGCTGACATGAGCAAAATTCTTCCATTTGATTGGCTCAAACCATCGGCTATCCTGTTCTTCAGGGCCTTGCCATTTTGGAGGTCCAATGGTAATATGGGAGTCCCAGTGAGGCAGGAATATTTTTGGTAATGAGCTAAGGTGCTGCAAATGAATAGCTAGACGGTTCTGTTTGGCTCCTTCCAAGAGCAGTTTGAGGCCAACAATCGGTCGACGCCCAACAGAGATCTGCACGTGTCTCATTCAAAGTTAGCATATTTACCCAAAATTGATAATCTTAATTCTTAAGCATTTATTTCAAAGTGCCATTTAAGACCCCAAGCAAGTAGAGTTCCCTGGTCTCTCTGTGCTATATCTAACACATTGAGGTTACAATGCGTGCCTTCATTTTGAATGACACCATTAAATTTTGGACACACGACGTTTGACTATTCATCTCGTTAGAAAATATTCCCTTCATCTCAAAAAATAAGGCATATGAATTTTTGACATGGTTTTAAAGCGGAACCTTGACCATTCATTTCTTTCAAAATATGTCATCAACAAATACAAAACTATCATCATGTTTAAAGTACTTTTGAATATGAATCCAAGTATATAGCATGCATAATCTAAAATTATATGTTTTTGACTGAATTATTAGTCAAAGATCTAAAAGAATGACTTTTCCAAATACATGCACGCCCAATTTTTTGGGATGGAGCATTATATAAATTTCATTTATTTTTGTTGTGACTTCCTTTATCATTAGTGATACTTTAAGTAAGACTTGTATTTTTGTGCAAATAATTTAAAAAAAGATTCATGATCAAAATGTCGTGTCAAAAAGTAAAGTGGCAAACTGAGATTTTAATATGTCCCAAATTTCTTCTTCACTGCAGATTTTTCATCTGGCTTGCTTTTGAACAACTGATTTTAAACAGCAAACTGCCTTGCTAAAAGAGGGCTACCTCACCCGGCTGCCAACCCCCTCGTGATCAAGCGGAGGAATCAATCCAGCACCTACTGCTCTGTTGTGTGTTTGCTTGCCAAGTTTGGTTTATAATTTTCCAGTGCTTGGGCTTAGTTGCCATCACACCCCAGCCTTCCTCCAGCACATTCTCAACATGGTGGTGCCGAGCAGTCAAGGATATCCCAAAACAGATAACGAGGGGGCTTAGCTCCCTTATTATCCTTGTGATCTTCGAAATTTGGGAGCACCCGAATGATTGTGTTTTCAACAGTTGAAATCCGAACTTCACGATGATTTTGCAGGCAATCACCAATGAGTGCATCATTTGATTTGCTGTTGCAAAAGATCTCCAGGAATTGCTTGCCAGGTCGTTTCAGGAGTCAATGCTACTGGATTGAGGGTATGAGGTCACTCGTGTTTCTTTTTTGATTTAGGCTTGCTGTTCTATTCTTTTCTTAAGTGATCTGTTTTAGGGTGTGTCGTGTGGGCGTGCTCTGGGTTTGCGTCTGTTTGGGGGCCTGTCTCCCCAATGTACTCTATTCTCTCTTGCATGTTTGAGAAAAAAATGTGTCTCAAATTACACAAATGAGAGGAACAAAGCGAGTTATCTGAATGCAACTCGATTTCCAAATAACTAAAGATATTTGTTTACTACTACTTCTATTTAAAAACTTAAAAAGAAGCACATCACAGCAACCGCAAACTGACACTTGACATGAACGTTATACCCCCCCCCCCCCCTCACCTTGCCCTCTATTTTTCTCCCACTCATCTTCTCTTTATGCCCGCATTAACAACCTCCAAGTCAAGCTCTTTATTCTGCAGATGCAGCTATACTGGGAGTGCAGGTGGGGGCAATGAAGGCAGCTGCACGCCCATAGCTCCACAAATTACCAATATATCTCACTCCTTGCCATTCTACTTACACCTGTGCCTCCTTTTTACCACCAGAAGGCTCCACCTCCACCACACTCTATGCCTGTCTCCCCACTCTTGTATGGCAGTGTTGAGGCAATATGTGAAACTTACACAGTAAGAGTGTGAGGAAGTAGAGAGAGATAGAGGAGTGAAGGTGTGAGTGAAATACTGAAGGGAAGGTTGGAGTAAATTTTCGCAAAGATATTGAACATGAGCCATGGTGGCATCTGACTGAACACATTGTCCGCCTATGTTTGGAATTACAGTGGGATTTGGACCAGCCATGAACCAACTCATTGAGCAACAAATATGTTGTTTGACCTGAATACACTCACCTAAGCAAACTCTTCTACAGGCAGTAGAACCCTGATCCTCAGTAGATTTTTTTTTACTGTAACTTTGATTCACAAACTTAGCTAATACAATAAGGAATCATGAGAGCAATTAAATTAACCTTTATGGTGTAAAATTAGAAAAATGAATCATGTACTCAAGCAGAATTAAGGTGAAGCCTTTACCTGTTCTGTGCTTATGAAGAGCTTCGGACCCATCAAGCTAAACTGAAGTGAGGGGCAGACAGGTTCCTTCCTATTGTGACCAGCAATACCTGGTGGTACTGGTGCCCAAACAAGCGGGACTTGAAAATCTAAGAAGTACTGCAACTCTTCAATTGGAGGTTTGACTGGAAAATAGAACAAAAAAGAACAATCAAAGAGATATTACACGAAATGTTAACTTTGAGCTGCGGCAGGAAACAAGCCAGGAAAAATACCCAACTATCTGTTAGGAAACAAAATTGAACATATTTAAAGCACGAATTGCAGCTAGCGGGGATCATTTGTATAGGAACATAGGATTTCTCAACAGCACTATTTTTTTTTTTTGTAAAGCTTCACCACTATATTGTTTCGTTCATATTAAACTTCATGACATTGGAGGCTAAGTGTTTCTCATGAAACCAATACTGTTACCATACTATTTACTGCAAAGAGGAGACAAATATTATCATCAGGAAAATCCTGGTATTAAAAAGGTATGTTGAACTATGAAGGTGGAAAATGAGCTTGATGGACAAAATAAGAACGAGAAGAGTGTCTTACATTTCAAGTATAGTTCAACTGCACGAGCAAGGTGCTTCTTTCCAGGTATATCATCAACAAGAGAGACAATTGGCAGAAATGTCATGCCTATGACATCTGGTGCTGAGGTAACAGTTCCTATCCAATCACTAAAACTCTGAACAAGATCACAACCACCCCTCCTTCTGAATATTACTGTCATGTCCTGTAAAGGATAAAGCATTATAGTCTTAATCAACGTTTTAAATACGAATGCAACAATGCTGGATGTCATATCCCATCTATGATTTGCTCTACAATCCCTTTCATTACTTGTACATGCACGAATGCAGAAATCTCTTACCAAGCATTTTCTATTCATTTTGTGTACCTCCACTGTTCGGTGATGCAGCTAGTAATATCATGTTTGAATAGTGTGCTAGTGCTACTGAGTTCATGAGGATATAATTGGAGAGGCTAGATCTGATGCCGAGTAGGTTCTTGTGGCAACAAATGATGCTTGCTTACATCATAGACTAGTATATTTCCTCAGGAAGTTTAACTGCATTTCAGTCTACAGTGCTATCTATGTGACTCTCCTCAAGCACAAGCTCAATAATTTTTGTTTTTGCCACTGAAAGCACACATGAAAAGTCTTGCTTAATTGTAAATGGTTGTGTGGTAACAATGGCTATTGCTTTTTTTAGAGATACCTCAAGTGTTCACAAAAAACTAACCATGGGGCAAAACATATCCTTGTAAACACATAGTTGTATAACGATATAGGCAAACCAATTACGATAGTGTTTACAAGCTTTTGTATATTATGATCACAAATAAAATAGAATCACCCTTGTAAACTTGAGATGGCAAGAGCGGCAAGGAATCTGCTAACCTTCTCACTGTAATTGACAAGAGTTGCATTTGATTTGTTTTCCACATCTGAGAATCTTTCCCTCCCAATTTCCCGCACATAATTTTTGAATTCCAGCTCTGACAATTGGGAAGATGAATGCTGCTTAATGTAGACCTCATCCTTGCCACCAACCGTAACAGATGTAATAATATGGGTACCATAATTTTCGATGAAGCTGCAGATAAGTGAAACAAGAGTGACCTTCAGCTAACAGGTGGGTACTGGGTAGAGTACTAGGTGCAGGCGTGCAGCAGCGTTCTCCATAATGGGGTTGATCAGAAAAGGATCCTGATAACAGCATCAAATAAGAAGATTACCTACTGACCTAGCCAGTGCTGATGGATCCCAAACGTTTGGGATCGCGCGCTTAACAGTCTCAAGTAGAGTCAGTTCGGAATTCAGAATTTTCACTCTGAACAGCGGCACAGAGTAGCCGTCGATCGCAAGGGCCTTCGTAGCTGCCGCATCATTCTTCCAGGAACCGGTGAAGCTGAACAGCGAGTTGAAGGAACCCAGCGGCACTGTCTCAGACAAGCCCGACTTCCAGTTGAAATACTCAGCCATCTGCCAACAAAGGCATCTCAGAGTCAGATAACGCGGATTGAACGCCCGCGGAGCTTAGGAAATCGGCTAAGACTCAAATCACAAGTACACAACAAAACAGAACAGAAAGCGGCGCACGATCCGATCGGAAGTTCCCAATCGCGGGAGGAAGCATCCTCGCTCACCTGCGGGAAGCTGCAGACGAAGGGCTCATCCGCGGCTGCGGGGCCCGCGCTGGAGGAGACGGGTGGCCGGATTCGCACGGGGCTGCTGCGGTTCGGCTGCTCGACATCGACGTCCGGCGGCACGCTGGAGAGGACGCCGCCGTCTCTGAGGGGGAGGTCCCGCGCGCGGCCCTCGTCGAGCGCCACGAGCCTCCCGGCGCCCTTGCAGTAGAGCAGCCGGTGGTCCCCCGCGGCGTCGAGGCCGCGCCCCACCGCCTGCAGCGCCGCCTCCAGGGCGGAGCCAGCGAGGCTCATGACTGATGGACCCACCCACCCCCTCCGCTGCCCCTCTTCCTCTTCCTCCTCCTCCGCCTCGGGATTCGCGCGGAGTACGAGAGGGGGGAGACCGGCAGGAGGTCGGGAGCTGTCACGACGGAAGCTTCTGACCGCCGCTGTTGCTGTTGATCGAGGAGAGAGAGAGGACACGGTTTCTGGGGAGGACCGGGGGAGGGGAAGGCGACTCCGCTGCTGAGGTAGTTGGGTTTGACTGGCTTTTCGTTTATTTTTTCCCCCTATTTCTATTTTCCTCCGCCAGTTGGTAAGTTTCTGCTTGGCGATTTGCTGTTGCTATGGCCTTCAATGTTGTCATGCCAGCCAGATATTTCAAAGCACGCTTTCAATGTTATCATGCTGTGTATCTTTGAAAGGTGGCTTGTTCGCTCTTGATGGAATGCATGGCTTTGAACAGCAGCTTGACTTCTTGTTTCGGAATTTGGTGGAAAAGCTCACATACTATGGGATTTTCCAAAAGGGGACTTAAAAGAAAAGGAAGAAAAATAATGTGTAGCCTTTTATGTTTTCCGTTTGGTAGTTTTACACAAGCTACAAATGTATTTTGAAAATGGGAAAGTCTATTTTACATTTTTACAACCTTGAACTACATAGCCGAGCACCTAAGGCCATTAAACTGTCAAAATCGGACAACAAACACCACTGAGGATGGTTTTCGTGGTGGTTTTCTATTGTATAGAAATAACAAAAATATTATATAAAAATTCTTAATTAAATCATTTAAGTTTTGATATATGAAATTATACCATATTTTTTCTAAAAACATATTCTATCTATTGGTGCCCTATTTTAAAATATTTGAAACTTGTTTAGTCCCATATCTATTATTTTATTACTCTAAATGAAACATTAGAAATAGGAGAAAATTCCATATAACTCAAAATAGAGCAATGGTATATAGATATTTTTTTAGAAATTATTTGGTATATATTTATTTTTTTGTTTAAAATGAATTTATCATGAATTTTAGATATCATCTAAAAATATAAAACCACCCAAAGGGTATATATTATCCGGTCTTGACTATATGATGGCTCTGATTTGCCTAGTTTTGTAATTAAAGGTTTGGAATCAAATAACTTGCACAATTCAAGGTTGTATAATGACCTTCTCCCTTTTGAAAAAAAAACTAAAATTCTAGAGATTTAGGGTCATAAGATAGAATGAGTACATATACGAATCTCATAATTTCAGTGGTAAATTTTAGCCTGTGCTAGTCCAACTCAATGGGTTGGAGGCCCTAGTGAGATACCGACACCATGGGAGTGTCTAAGGCTATAAGTGTGTCTATGTTTTGACAAGCAAATCAATAAGTTAATCTCTAGTTGTATTCCTATGCCTTGCAAGAATACAACTCTACCCACACCTTGTCTTTTCTCTAAGGCTGTTCTCACCATGATGTGTATCCCACCTCCTATTTTAAACTCCACTCTCCCTAGTATTTTGCACACCCTTTTACACATCATAGTGACAATGGCCTAAACCGTCAATATCGATGTACTCATCATGAAGTCTTAACTACTTTCTATGGCTAACAAGGCTAGGATAGCTTAGTTCCACTTATTTCAGTGACCAACGAAACCTTCACGGTCCTTGACCTTGAGCGACGAGGTGGACACTCTTTGTTCACGATTGATAAGGGCGAACATTGTTATCTATAGACTTCACAATGAACTATTTGACCAACGAGGCCAGATATAACCCGCTGAAGACCTATGAGGGCTTGGCACATGCTCAATATTATTCATTTCTTATTGCAGCCCATTCATAGTTAGAGATTTCGACGCGAAAACCATCAGCATGGTTTAGCCAAAGGTCTTCTATTGTCCAACGCTATGGAACTGATAACCTAGTGATCAATGATCACCTGCTTATTAGGTAACATGTACTCAGTCACAACTCAATGTAAATCCCATGGTGGAAACATATAATTTGTATTTCTCATATGAGTGAGTTAATACAGACCATTGTTCCTTGAGTTTTGTTGTTCCTTTCAATTTATTATTATGTGTAGTAGCATTGTATACGTGCACTCCTGTAGGTATATTTATTTATACGAGCAGTGGACAATTAGGAGATGTTGTGACGCAGCTCAGGCATGCAAAAAGCGATGCGGTGGCATAGACAGAGGGCAACAAGCCAACAAGAGGCGTGGTGGTGCAGGCGTACAGGAGATGTCAAAGGGGGCAAAAAGCTGAACATGGAATATGAAGGTAGCACAGCGGGGAAGGAAATAAGCTGAGAAGCTACTCGACAAACACATGTGTTTTTAATTTAACATCCAATTAAGAGGATCCAAACACGACAATAGTGTGGAATTTTCCTACTTGTTTATAAAGCATACAATTTTAAAGATCAATAATTCTTGATGTCGCCATACCTATGAGGTGGTACAGATACGAAACTATACACACAACACAACATTGGGGTGTATTTGGTACGTACTAATTCCATGAGCATTATTTTAGACTATTCACTATATCCAATATATATAGGATGATCGTGTAAGTGTTTGATTCATTACGAACTTTCTGGCATGAACCTTCTACCCCCAGATCCTGCTTCTCTTTGACAGTTGAAATATATAGCAGCCACAGTTTCAAGGTGGTTTTGACGCGCAAAGTTCTTGCAATTGAAGTTATGTCGCATGTCTAGGGCAAAAACTGTTCCCCTGCCAAGTTGTCGAAACAGCACAAATACCATTCGGTGAATACCAGATCTTGGTTCTGGTCTTTCATAAAACATGAGCTCTTGACCTGTGCAAGAGGGGTTTTGGTGTTATATTTATAAGTATGAGCTCAACTTTTGTTCACAACGTTTAAAAATTTGCTCTAGATCCTATGAGAGAGACAACATATGTATCATTCATTTTTTTTGGCCCATGATTCCTTGTAACTGCTAACCACTACTGGAGAATAGCCCCAGGATTGATGGATCGTAAAAAAGCTAAAAAAGTATGTTTTCATTAAGGCTCCAACTCAATAGCAACAGCATTGCGTGAGATCCACTGCAACTCACTGCCACATCTGACTGCATAGAGAATGTTTTTTTATTGCAAGTATCTAGAATGCTTTAGTCCCGGTTGGTATTACCGAGTTTTAGTCCCGGTCGGTAATACCAACACGGAGTAAAACTTGGACAGGTTTTAGTCCATGTTGGTATTACCGACCGGGATACCCTTTAGTCCCGGTTGGTAAAGCCTCTCCAGTGGTACCACATTTCGACCCAAGACTGATTATGCTATTAATCCTGGTTCCATTTCATACCGAGATGGATTGCCCATTCTCTAGTAGTGAACAAAAGTGATAGGTCACAGGTTTGCTAATTGTGTGTCAGTTACTAACACCTACGAGAGGATCTTTTTCAATTCGCAAAATACAATCTTTCTCAAAAACGAAGAATCTAGCAAGATGGAAAACGCTGGTTTCATGAGAGATCATACCAAAGCTGGCTCCTGTTGTTCCAGGGATATCTATCACCATCCTACATGCAGCACGAAGTATATTAATTAATTAAAACGAGAATGCCGGTTAAAAGGAAGAAATATTATCTAAGAAGTGGACAAGAAAATGGGATCTTAAAAGACCTTGAATGCGTGACGCGTGCCAATCAAAACAATTTAGCTCACTGGGAAAGCTAAAGACATTGCAAACCAGCCATTGGACTTACCAGTGTAAGTACTCCCTCAGTGATGGATTACTTGGGCTTGGGGCATCTGGATCCACCAATACCTGTAACATCCTGGATTTTTGAAAACACAAAAATCTAAAATTTTTAAAATTTTTTATTAAACAAGTCAAATTGGTTTACAACCAATTAAAAATATGTTGTTATCAATCTTAAATAACCTTTTTGTGTTAATAAATTTCTTATAAATAAAATTTACCGAGTGTCTGTTTGATTGGTGGATTGTGTGCCGGTTTAATTTCGAACACTAGTTCGAGAATTAAACAGTTACCCTATAATCTCCTCAACAAAATCTTTCTATCATCCTATACTCTTTATCTTCTATCGACCCTGACTTTCTCGAACCCATCACCCTTATCGTGACTCGAAAACTGTAACTCCATACCATCATCGATCTCCATCCATACCGAGACTCGGATTAAGGCTTGCTTGTAATCCTAAATCATCAGTTCAATCTCTGATAATGCAGAAACCCTATTTTGGATAATGTCTCGATCTCTAACCTTGATGAGTTAACCAACCCTCGTAAACTCGACCTTGGAGGATGACCTAATCCAATTTTCGCACGGTAGACAGAAGTTCATTTGCACATGGGTTTTGTTTACTCTATATGAGAGATACGATGGTGATTCGGATTTCTCGGATTAGACTGGACATGGTTTAGTTTGAGACCGAATTTACGTTGAGTTTCAATCATGGAATACTTGGAGATAAATCCTCCTAGAATTTAATCCGAGATGAATTGGTGATCATTCTTTCGTATCGAATTACGGCCATCATAATTTAATTCGATCGGAAGAATTTTCTCTCAACTCGAAAGTCTTCAGCCCTGGAGTATTTTCCCATGCAGATACTCCGCAGACGAAGCAAGACCCTAAACCAATTAGCTATAAATTATCTGACCATTCATCCCCTTTCGAAGAAATGAGTTCTTGAGGCAATGTAATACTATTCCTCCGTAGAAGTAAATTCTTTGCAATTTAGTTCCGCGTTCGGAATTATTACTCATCTCCAATAAATCAAAGCACTGAAGTAAATTAGATACAATTTATTTCGCGATGTGCTAATTCTCTAACCAAGGATTCATACTCGAGCTACGGTGTGATTTCTCGGATCTTTGAATTAGTCTCTTTAATTCGGTTTCGAAAATCAATCTAATTCATTTGTACTTTGAACTTCGAAATAAATGCAATCTAATTTATTTCGCCATTCAATTTTAGACCCAAACCTAAAGCCCAATCCTATGGCCCATGTATCTAACCCTAACCCTAAAACCCAATTCTATAAATAGCTAACACCTTTTCCATTTTCCCCATTTTCTCTTTTTTTCCCCAAATCAGCCGCCGCCACCCTTTCTCTGTTCATCTTCTCCCCCACGCAAAGTGAGAGGGAGCAGGCAGCAAGCAGCGGCTCCCCCATGGCGTTCTCTCTCCCCAATGTGGGCAGCAAGCAGAAGCCCCTTCCTGCCTCCCATGGCGCCTCCTCTCCACCTCCTGCGTCTCCTTGCCCCTGCTCCCCTTCCCTGGCGCCTTCCCCATCGAGATCCAGCACCAGCTCCCCCATGGAAGCTGCCAGCCACATCTCCTCGTGGCCACCTTTCCCTGCTCCTCTCCCTCCATAGTCTACCACCAGCAGCAGGCTGTAGCTCTTTCGTCCTCCTTGGCGCAGCAGCCTTTTCCCCTTTCCTTCACCACCGTGAGCAGCAAGCAGGCAACATCTCCTGCCTTCCATGGTGTCTCCACCTCGTAGCTCCATCTGCTCCCCTTTACCACCATACCAAGGGCGCCTCCCCTCACCAGCGCTACCTGCAGCCCCGTGACGGCACCCTCTCCTGCTCCTTGGCGTTTCCCTCCTCCACCAGTGAAGGGCGCCGCCGGCCCTGCATCCTTGGCCGCCGGCCACCTTCCCCTGACGTCAGCTCTCCCTGCCTGGTGGCCAGGGCGCAGCCTCCTCCCCACCGTTAGCACCTTCGCCCCATCGAGAAGGTGACTGATGATATGATGCAGAGGACACCAGCACTATAGCTCACATTCTGCTCTGCTCACATTGCAGCCCTGCCACCTGCCATGCGTACGAGGATTGCCCAAGAGAACAGCAGCGCCGAGCCACTTCCAGGGGGCATGGCCTTGCCATCTGCTTTGTTGGGACAACCTCACCATCTTTGCTGTTCCATAGGCCAGGTTGTCAAGCATCACAGAAATGCCACATCTAAGCACTCCATGTGTTCGATGATACGTGTTCGATGATACGTGTCACTGGTGAGCACCTCGCTCCTAGTTCAATTCTGCTCATTTATCTATCTTATGCCGAATCTGACACCTTTCCATGATGAGGATGGGATCTACTACAACAACGACCTTGGGCCGAACCACAGCCTCGAGGTGATGCTGATTGGCATGGCGTCGCCTCTTCACGGCCCCAACACGTTCCAGCATCAAATCTCGTCCCTCCTCAGACCCTCGGTGAGAACCTCTATCTTGCCTCCTGTGATGCCGGCCTTCGAGCCGATGAACCTAGTGCTTGTTGTCGTTCCCGTGGTGCCGGTGGGCTTCTCTCTTATGCACATGCCTGACCGGCCTTCGAGCCGCGTTCTCTTGCAAGGCACGTTTCCCTCGTGCTAACATGATACGCCATTGGCACAGCCGTGGATGTAATCGTGCAGCACACACACACGATCAATCTATTCTCTTACGGCATGCACGAGCCGTGAGTTATCTCGGTATAGTTGTTATGCTGCCGAAATTTCTAACTTTCCTAATACACTAGCTCATAAGCATGACCACGGTTTTCTGGCTACTACGGGCTGCACTCGTAGCATCGCCAATGCTCTTAATCTAGTCAACTCACTCTTTTGTGCACATGGGCTTTCGCTCGTCACGGCTGATGCCTGTCTTCCAAACGCTTAATCACGCACGTTTTCGGCGATGTGTGGCCACGAGCTCTTGCTCGCCACGGCCACTGCTCGTCACACATTTAATCAGACGCGTTTGCGCAAGGCCTCGGGCTTTAGCTCGCATCGGCCATAGCTGTCACTTCTAATGTATACATGGCTCTGAGCAACTGCTCGCTTCGGCCATAGCTCGCATTCCAACCGTCATCTCCCTAAATCTCTAAACGCGACCAATGGTTCCCACGCATAGCTTCCTGTGGATTTAACCCGAGTGGTTTCAGTCGCTAGTTCAATATTACTAATTGGGTTCAGGTCCAGATTCTATCGGACCTAATAAGAGTAATATAAACTAAGTTGACCTTCTCATGCTTTAGTAATAATAATCATTGCTGGAAATCCACACCTCGTGTGTGGCGCACATCTCTCGTCTCAATTGATAATTAATGTGTCTCATAATATTCCGCGAAAGGGTGATGTGAGACTTCACCCACATCACTTGTGGCTAGTATGCCTTATTTCGACACGCTCATGAAATCATTTCACTCACATAAATTTGTCTTAATCATCGGCACCTCCTTGCCTCCAAGGACTTGGTCGATATCACTATATCCCACTTGCAACTTTTACCGACTAAGCCTTTAATTCTGAAAGGACCTTGATGTCGCCTGGGGGGGAGGGGGGTTGAATAGGCTAAACTGAAATTTTCACCACTTGAAACAAACTAGTCAGCTCTCATCGGATAATCCGGTGACTTCTACCGGATAGTCTGTTACCTACCGAACAGTCCGGTAGTCCACACCAGATAGTCTGGTGTGACACAGAGGAAAGGCTCAAGTATGTAAATGTGCACAAAAATACTTATTGAGCTATGAAGTGTAGCCACAAAGGTTCCTCTGATGGTATTAAGCTTTTCAGCATTGCACTCCTGCACTCACAACAAGAGCTTGCACACACAAGTAAAAGTAGCGGAAGCAAAAGTAAAAGTACTAAAGAAAATGCAATCAAGCACTAAGCTTGTTGCAAGCTCCCAACAGGGGCACAGCACGCAGGACACAAGATTTACTTCCCGAGGTTCGGGCACACCCGCAAGTGTCCCTACGTCCCCGTTGAGGCGCCCACCAAGAGCTCGAGTCTTTTTCAACTCACGGCCTCGCCTTCACGACCACCAAGGTGGTGAAGGATGCTCACTAGAACTTGCTCCGAAGAGCGGGGTAATCACCTACAAGAATTGTGCCACCCGGGGAGTGGGTGACGTTCGGGACGCTCTAGCCGACCTCCAAGAGTAACAAAAGCGTTCGCCGGAAACCTTGCCAACTTGTGCTCAGAAGCTAGGTTGCTCTATCAAGCTCACACAATCTTACAAGAATCACTCCCAACTCAAGAATCTCACACTTTAGCTCAATCTCACAAAGAGAGTGGTTGGGGAGTGTTTTTCTGGCCTCTGGAAGTGTATGGATGTTGGAGGAAAGCAGCAACCCCAACAAGTGGGGAGGAAGGGGTATAAATACCCAACTCCCCTGAACTGGCCGTTGGCTCTGTGTCAGAGCCCCACCGGACAGTCCGGTGGCCTCTACCGGACAGTCCGGTGAGAGGCAACTAGCCGTTGAGGTTTGAACCCCTCTACCGGACAGTCCGGTGAGGGCCACCGGATAGTCCGGTGGAGGTCTCCCAGGCCAGAAACAGCAGGCACAAAGCCTGATCACTAGGTTAAGGAAGAGGTAGGTGTTTATCTCTGCAAGAGGTACACCTAACTGAGAGTTAAGCACAAGAAAATAATCAGAGAGCTCTCACACTCAGTGCCAAAGTCATCACTGAAGATGAAGTGGCCCGACGCTCTCTGAACTAGTTAGAGCACATGTTGACTAGTGACTTCCAAGCTTAGCTTCCCTCTTGATAGTACGGCATACCTATGACTCAAGATAAAATATAAATCTGGTTGAAATCCACTTGAGTCTTGACTTGATGAATAATGCCGTCTTGAATGATTTCGATAGAGAGATAGCCAAGCCGAGCTTCTTCGTGAGAGCAATCCTCTTTGAGCTGAATAAGTTGGATTTCATTTAAGAATACCTCTCCAATAGGTAGATTGAGCACATTTGCTCATTAACCATTCAATGCAATTGATTTTCACTTAAGTTGGCTTGGATGTGTAACAGAGAATACATGAGATCAGCCATTAGCAATGTTGATACTTCAATCAATGTAGTGACATCCAAATACAGAGGATAGATCCATTGTCATTTTTCCACTATATGAAACCCAAATGCTCACTAACTTCAAAGTGCATCAATATGTGAGATATCAAAGATACCCTGCACTTGAGCATTTGCATTTACTAAATATAGCCAATTAAGATCCATCCACATGACCATGACAATAATATACTGTGATAACCATAATTCTCAACATATGAGAGAAATCACGCTTAATCATGAGATATATCCATTATAATTTATTTACATGATTCTTGCTTACAAGATAACTTGTGAAAACTTGTCAAGTCATCTCACAAAGAGATTAGACCTTTAATCACGTTGTCACTCAATCCACCAAAACCACTAAGGAGCATTGCTGCACTTACAAATTCCATTTCCACCCACTGACTATAATTCGATTCCTTCCTTTCATCGTCCTAATCTCTATTTTGTTATGTGTTGTTTGCTTAGTTCTTATATTGTGTTCTTTTATCTGTTTTGTTGCTTGCGCCGAGTGGCACCGTTGGAGACTCAGGACGCACATCGGAGGGTATGAGTTCGTGAAGACAAGGATGACTACGCCAGAACTCGAGAGCGATCAGCTCAACTCCAGGTCACTACTCAGACACTTCCCTGCTTCAAATCCTATAGACACGCAAATATGTTGCTTCTGCTTTGATTATGATCATACTTGCTTTGATAACCTAAAGATAGGGAGCCTACTTCCATTTAGCCACATACCTTGATTGCTATTAATCTACTGCAACTAAATAAAATGAATATGATGTGAGATTGTGTGATATGATGGTGAGATGTGATTACTCTTGGTGTGTGTGGAGGGGATGGGTTCAAAGCGAGACGGTGGTGAGATTGGGATGGTGGGAGTCGGCACCGGAATAATGGGAGACTAGAACTCTGCCCTGAGTGGAGAGAGGTGTGTGGTGGTGCGCGACCCACCGCTTAGGGTGGCAACCGATCCATGGAAGGCTTGCTCTCGCCAATTAAGGACCGAGTAGGGGTGATAAACCTCGGATATGATAAGTGCATACCATATGACCTCAGGTCCGGTTTTTGAACTTCCTTGAAGGGCATATTACTGTAGGCGTAAGTCGATAGTGTTAGGGGGCGATGGTGGGCTTGCGATGCAGCCACACGTCCCCGATAGACTCTACCCATGGGGCCCCGGACTACTCGAGCTCACAGTCCTGAGAGTGCGGTGGATAGTATATCCGCACAGTTTTCTAGTTCAGGAAAGCAGGAAAATAGCAGAAGGGAAGTTCATCTATCGGTGTGGTGGGCCCAGGGCAGCGGACGCACTATTCCCGTCCCATCTTGTATGGGTACATATGTACAAACCTCTGTAGAGTGTAAATCTTTACGTAAAGCCGGCGTCCACGGTCACGGACGGATCAAGGTTGAGTTATTCACCTCATCTAGCATGGGGTTTCTTCTCTTCTCCCTCGAGTGATAGAGGCCGGTTGTTACCGTTGAGGCTTGGGCGGGTGGGAGTTTCCCTTGCCGCAGATGTAGTATGATGAGTGTAGATGTTATGGAAGAGGTATATGGTGGTGAGGTGTGTATGTGTTGGCATGAGTGATGAGCAGGGGAACCGGTCGTGTGACCGAATTTCCGAATGGAACAATGTTATGATAAACTGGATAATATTATTTATACATTTGCTTGCATAGCCCAAAGCCTTCCACTTGAGCTAGCCCATTAGATTTTATTATTTATACTGCCGTTTAGGGGAATGTCTCAGGGTGGCTTGCATTCCTAGCAACGCAGATATTGGAGATGAGCTGGATGACGACCACTCATACGATGCACGGAGATGAGCTGAATGACGACCACTCCTACGATCCTGTTGGACTTAGTTCCGGCTTTGGCCAATATTGTATAAATGTAATGATAATCGAAGCTCTGGTTGTGATATCGACTGATATACGTGATTCACGATAGCACTGTGTATCCTGGGATTATCGTAAAAAATAAAAGGCTTGGATTTCGGCATCGCGAAATCTGGGTCGTTTCAGTACCTTTTTCATGAATAACGAAGAACAAAGTTGCCAACTTATAGATGGTTTACCACCAGTTTCTGTCATGGCTCCCATCCCATGATAGCACATCATATTTTGATTACCAAAGTGTAGAATACCCTGAAGTCAGTGCCCCCAACATCAACTCTTGGCTTATTCAAAACTGCAGATGGTTTCAGCTCAACACCTGCTAGAAGGAGCTATTGTTGTAGGTTATTCTGAGGGGGGTAACTGGAGTAAATGAATCCAGCACATCCTCTATCACACGGGCCAGAACCAAGGGCTCGACGGTAGACATATGTTGCAGCGAGAATAACTAGCCTTAGTGATTGTTTCCCTGCTCACTACTGCCCACTACTTGGAGAAGCCAGGTCCAACCATGAAGTAAAGTACTGTACTTATAATGTGTGCAGGGGTTGTCACAATCACCTTTTCCCAGGTACGATGAGATATAGCAGTAGCTTTCATGTCATGTTGCCACCATCGATACATTCATGTTTAATGGTTCAGTATACATATTTCTCCCATCCTATAATAGAGTTCTGCTTGAGTTAAATGGAGATCTTCTATAACTACATGTAACCAAGCATGTTACTTGTAGTAGTAAGCTTGTATACCAGTAGCCTTAATTTGGTGGGCTATTTGGATCATGCAGAAAACCTTTTCCGTAATGTATCTATTTTTATTTCTCGTTATATACTATGCATTAATAAGAAGGTGCAATATTTGTATCATATTAATCTTCATCTCTACTCTATTTGACCTTTGCCCAAAACAACTTTTGAATCTCAATCATCACACGGCGAGTTAGTTTCATATGGCAACTAATCTAGCTAGTAGCTAGGTCATCTGTTCAACCACGCTAGATTTTATCTGTGCATTCCGAAAGTCGACTATTACTTTTTGTTCTTTTCATGATAAGGATTCTATTTTCTTCCCAATGCTAGACAAAGTAGAATCTACTAGCTCTTTTTTCACATGGAGGGTAAAAGATGATACCGGAAACACATGCGTGCCCATAGTTTTATTACATACATATATACGAGCTGATGAAAGCATGTATATCCTCAGCATGGCAGTTTTAAGTTAACAAAAATGAGAATGGCAATGATGACAATGTAGACAAAATATAGCAACATGAGTTGAAATTATTTGTTACATCGGGAACAAAGTTAGGTTTATATATAGACATTGCATATCAGGATTATCAGCTTCTTATCTCTTCAGATTTTTATGCTGGGGAACTAGATATTCTTTGGTATACGTATCAATCCAGTCTTTGCGTAAAAGTTCTAACCTTGGTTCTCTTATGATTCCATCTTTTCGATGCACTTCGGTGTGGTTGTGGTTGAATGATTGTGCAAAAATATCTGATATTGTTACATATATGACACTGAAAGGAAGAGCTGTTCGTTGTCATAGCCCATGACTACTTTCAAAGTTGAAAAGTGGATGGATCTTTTTTTTCCTTGAAGATAACAATGCTCTCCAAATTTTCCAGCAAAAAAGGAACGATGTTCCCCAAAAGGCAAAAGGGTAAAAACAGAGCAATCTGAACATTCGTTTTCTCTTGAAGATAAACTCTCGTTGTAAGTTCATCTCAGCGTTGTGATTCGATGCAGTAACGCTCTGCGGTTCAAGTTCTATGCTGGGGCATCAGGCCAGGGGCTCATCAAAGATGCGTTTTCCCCTGGCTGTAAAAAAAGATGCACCCCCCATGTCAAAAAAAGAAGAAGATGCAATTTCCCTTTTGTTTTTTGCATTTGTACCGTGAGGCTGCAGCTTCTGAGGAGGCGCCCAGCCGCTTTATTCCTGTGCGCACATCTTTCGGTTTGGAAAATGTGAGGCACCATCACCTTCAGTAAAAGCACCGAGGATTCTCATCTTCCGCGTTTCATATGCCTAGTTTGGATAATCTCAGAGCGAGGGTCATTGGAGTGGATGCGAAGGGATTGTATGTGATTTCGATCTATTGTAGATTTAAACACACTCCGATGCTTTTCAATCCACACAAACCCCCCTCAATCCGAGATTACCCAAACTAGCCCAGTAAGTAGCTGAACTGTTGTTGTGAATTGTGATATCTGACATGAACAAGCTGTTGTTTTTTCCAAATCCAAATCAAATTGATTCAGATTTCAGAATGCGCTACATGTCTATCGTCATTTTTTCTGAGAACCCATGCCCCTTGCAACCTGGCTGTTTTGGTGACCTGAAGACGCAGCCTATAATCCAAGAAGTGCTAGTCAATGCTCCTTTGGCTAAAAAGGAAAATCCTTTTTCTTCATCCGGTCCATGCAGGTGTCGTTCCCTGTGCTTAATTGACTGATAGTAGGCGGCGGCTGGGTTGGCATGGCAGGCAGAGAGACAAAAGAATACAAGATGGTCTCACCACGCACGCATGTCCAAGGGCAACTGCCTGGAGGAAGCAAGCCCCATCCTCCTGCATGTGGTGGCGTGACCCCGGACGCGCGGCTGGTTCAGCGGGCACACGCTTTCTGTTACGTGCTTTAGACGACGGTGTTAATCTCGTGTTTGCTCGTCTTCGAAACCGTCGCTGGCATAGTTTGTAGTATTATGTATACTATGCCCAGAGCGAGGTCAACTAATGGTTGGCGTGGGCGCGTGGCTAGATCAGCAATCGGCAACGGCTGGGCCTTTCAGTCCCAGAGAGGGCAGCTAGTACATGTGATCTCTGATCTCTCCAGAGTTTCATCAGGCTTTCAGCAGCTGAGATGACCCGTTCGGCCGTTCTGATCCGGAGGCATGCATGCATAAACCCATCGCTAGCCAAGACGTGCTTGTCTTCCATCAGTTGGAGACTCGCCAGCAAAGAAAAGAATTCAGAGAGACCTGCAAGGTTCCTGTGCAATGCTAGGACAACTTGGCATTAGTTGCCGAGGAGAACCGGCGATTTGGACCTAGCAACCACCGTCTAGAAGCCTGCACAGGGGAGGAGAGGACCTTCTCCGGCTGGCTGGTCATCTAATATTTGTGCAGCCGACCAGAACTGAACTCCTAAGGTCGCTTTCATACTTGCGTATTCTTCTCAGAGGATCTATGATTCCATTCTAGCTAGAGATAACCCATGCACGTCAGCTCCTGCAAGCTCACATCCAGTTTTTTTTTTTTTTTTTTTTTTTTTTTTTTTTTTTTTTTTGACAAAGCTCACATCCTGTTTGGGTTTGGCGGCGCCCGCCACCACGGTTTTGCTTTGCTCCGCGTATAGCAGTGACGAGAGACCCAAGGCTGGCATCGTAGCAGCTAGCAGTCCTTATCCTACTACCTTCACATCCCGACGTCCAAGCGTCCAGCAGCAACCGCTACCTCGAAGCTCTTTCGATCTCAATCTTATTATTTGCGCTGCAGTGATGGCACGCTGCGGTGTTGCAGAGTTTTTGGCTGAAAACTGCTCTTACCTGTATAGACATCTCCAGCATGTCCTTTTCTATGAGCACGAGTGTCCAACTTGTCTTGGATATACGTGTTTGGTGAATTGGTGTTGTCACCTCAAGAACCCTATAAATCTGATGCTAGTACTAGTATTTAGTTTTTCTCTCCGTCCCAAAAAACTTATCATATGCATTGATTTCAGTGCACAGAAAACCGCTCGTCTTATTCAAAAAATATTTGAAAATTTTATTTATTTTTTGATAATTATGTATTACAAACATAATTATAAAAAAATAATGAATATTTATAAATATTTTTTGAATAAGATGAATGATTTACTGTGTACGAAAATCAAAATAGACGATAAGTATTTTGGAACGGAGGAAGTACTATGCAAAGTCGTTTCTGCCGGCCTGAGAGTGACCTTTGCAAAGTAGGAGTACCTCCCCTAGCTGTTGGTGAAGTTTGGTTTGAAAGAAAAAAAAAAACAGGAGGCTGTTGGTGACTCGGTGTCTTGGTGAAGTATGTGCCACCTCTGAACTCGAGTTCAAAATTTGATATATAGTAATATAACATGGAGACGTTATTATCTGAAATTTAGGTGAGTATAAAAGACTGGTCCACTCCGCTCATGTATATTTCTCCAAACAATTCTAGAGGAACTACAGGGGCTATTAGTCCAGTCACGGATCACGATTCACGGCTATTAGTCTTGGGCACCTTTGCCGCTTTGCGCTCCCAAAGAAAAGGCGCGGCAATAGCCGGCGAAGCAGAGTCCACGTCAACTCCGCAGCGGCGGGGCCCAGCTGTCAGTGCCCCATCGCCCCGAGCGATGTCCCGTGGCCGTTGTTCCCAATGGTGTTCATACCGGCGAGTTCGTTGGCTGCCTTCTGCCAGCTCAGCAGCCACCCACCCACCCACGCCACAGGACCCACCCCCACGCCATCAATTCCAAGTTCCACTCCCACCCAAACCCCCCCGTCTATTCGTTCGTCCCTCGCCCGCCGCCCCTCCACTTCTCCTCGCCGCTCCGCGGAGTTCGCTTCCCTCGCCCGCCCGAAAGCCTCCGATCCGATCTCCCCCGACCCCCCCCCCCCTAGCGTTGCCGTCGGCCGGACCTACATGGAGCCGAAGCCTACGGGGCTGGCGACACCGCGGTTCAGGCTGGGGAAGCAGTCGTCGCTGGCGCCCGAGCGCGGCGGCGGTAGCGATGCGGCGGGCGCATCGGAGGGGTCGGCCGAGGCGAACGGCGTCATGAGCTTCCAGCTCATGTACCTGGCCCACGAGGGCAACGCGGAGGGGATCCGCGAGCTCCTCGACGGCGGCGCCGACCCCAACTTCCGCGACTCCGACGGCCGCACGGCGCTGCACATCGCCGCATGCGAGGGCCACGCCGAGGTTGTAGAGTTGCTCCTCCAGAGCGGTGCAGAGGCCGCCGTCGAGGACCAGTGGGGCAGCACGGTGCGTCGTGCATAATTTTTTTTTTTTGCTGTTTTTTTTTTTCTCTTGAAACTCGTTCTTCTACCTGCGTTCATGCGTTGGATGACGACGTTAAAATCCTTTACTTATAGTAGAGAGATCTGAATAAAAAATTGGATTTTTATGGGAAAATAGTATGAGTGTTCAAGATTGGTGCACTAAGTTACGAGGATGAGAATTCAGTGCAAAGTAAACCTCGCGAGAAAAAAGATCATCACGGATGAGATTTGTGACAGCTGTAAACAGGCGCCGGAGTCAGCTTCGCACATCGTCTTCCATTGTCCCTTTGCCTCTGCATTTTGGGCTAAAATTGACATCCAAATCCCGCCGGATCAAGCGGTGAGTGCCCTGCATACTATTGCAAGGCCGTGCAGTCTACCAATCAAGGAATTCAGTGGTTTCATTCTGCTCTGTTGCTGGGAGCTTTGGAAGCGACGAAACAACCTTGTTTTCAGAGGTGAGTCCGCAACAGTGGACCAAACAATCCGCTCGTGTATCGGCGAAGCTAAGCTGTGGGCGCATCGTCACAGGAAGCAAGACTCGGCCATCAAAGAGGCATGGCTGCAGGTGCTAAATGCTGCTGTAATGTGATCGACCACGAAAACCAAACTCTCCCCCAAAAACTTCCTGTACCCTGATGAGCAGCCTTTCAAAGGCCGTGTTTAGATTGTATCAGGCCTTGGGGCCCCTAATATGAATATGAAATCAGGTGGGGACGCTCTCCCCCCCGTTGCCTTTCAAAAAAAAAAAAAAGTTACGAGGATTGAGTACTTGACAATGACACAATTTTATACTAGGCACGTGGAAAATAGAATAGAGATATGACAAAAGACCAAGTCTAGCGGACCGTCTGTACAGTCGTACATATACGAAAACGACACTACAATGTACACAAAGTGAAATTTGAATATAGACAGTAGGATAGACGATCTACTCGAGTCAGTTACAATACAGATTTATAGCAACAACAAATAGTCACGTGGAACATAGAATCGCGATAACATTGTTTGCACATGTATTTTATGTTGTGGGTTGCTGCATTAGTTGAGTGTTGCTACTATCTGGCAGCCTTTGGCGGATGCGATGCATTACCAGAATCATGATGTGATCAGGATCTTGGAGAAGCATGGCTCCAAGCATAAGGTACTACGATGCACAGGTGTTGCCTCTGCCTGATGTTCTGTTTTGTTCAGGTGTCCTGAATATTCGCTTCTTTCTTGAAGATCGCTCCTATGCATGTGAACAATGTTCGTGAAGTTCCTGAATACGAGATTGACCCTGCCGAGCTTGATTTCAGTAATGGCAATGATATATCCAAGGTCTGTATATATCTTCCCCCTTTCTTTCACATGAGCCTTATCACAGGCTATTGAATTGTTGATGTTAGATTATACTTTCTTTATCTAAAGTTTCAAAGTAATATTTCCACCGGCACATATCGTTGACATTAAATTTATTAGTAGCTATTGTTTCAATCTGCTTCTCAGGGCACATTTAGAAAAGCATCATGGAGGGGCATTCCGGTTGCTGTTAAAAAGCTGGACGATGATCTAATTGTGGACGAGAGCAAAGTGTGGGTAGTTTCCACTGAATTATTGCATTTGCTTCTGATCTAGATTGCCTTTATTTTGCTGAATTTTACGTTCCTTCTCAAGCTGTATTATCCTGACAGTTTGGATGTATTACAGGAGGGCATTCAGAGACGAGCTTGATGTGCTGCAACTTATACGCCATCCAAATGTTGTGCAATTCTTGGGTGCGGTGACACAAAGCAATCCAATGATGATTGTCATGGAGTTTATGCAGAAGGTTTGTCTTAAGGACAATGTGCTTTCTAGAATTTGAGTTATTTTTTAAATTTGAGAGGGCTATTTGATTAGTTACGGCAATACGCGAGGTGGATGTTGTTGGCAAACCTTTTAGGAGGTGTGGATACAAGGCTTCATATTATTCTAGTTATCTGGTCATGTGTAAATTTTTATAATGTTTTTTACTCGATTGATGATTTCTGATCAGTATTTACCTTGTTATTGTTTCTTAATGTGATATGGCTATGTTTGGTCTACTGACAATGTGAAATCAGTTTTACCTTGTAACAGTTGCTTCTTTCGATCTCTATAAGTTATCAATGTCTATTTTGTTCAACTTTATGATGTTTATTAGACTGAGATAGCTTATTTGCTATATGTTGACATCTTCTATTTCAGCACTGTTCAAATGTCTAGATTTAGTAACAAAGTGTCATATATATGTAACATGAAGTTCATGTGTATCAAAGTGCAACTTTATGTCATGTCATGGGTTGTGGACAATTACCAAATTGTTTATTTCCAGGGTGATTTGCGCACTCACTTGAATAAGAAAGGAGCTCTGCCACCGTCATATGCAGTGAAGTTAGCTCTTGATATTGCAAGGTTTGCCAGCCATAACCTGGATATGAAAAACTTTGTTGAGCTTCCATGTTTGAGACCTAAATTATGTGCCTTTGTGAATTGTAACAGAGGAATGAATTACTTACATGAGCATAAACCTCAAGCTATCATTCATCGTGACCTTGAGCCTTCGTGAGTACTGGTTATACTTTTTCAATGAGAATTGCTTGTGTGCTTTAGGTACACCCCATGAGGTGCTTTAAATACCTGGTTGGTTAAAAGATTTTCTATGTCAACTGTGTAAGATAACAGGAACATCTTGAGAGATGACACTGGACATCTGAAGGTGGCAGATTTTGATTTGTGTAAGATGCTAAAATGGAGAAGAAAAGTTAGAGAAGAGAAAGCTGTAACTTCTCCAGGCAATGCTTGTAAGCGGATTCTATTGTTTGTCAATACTAAATCTATGCTAAATTTCTGCTGGCCTTTGCCCTTTTCTCACCTTCAATATCAACTGGCAATTGTTAAATATGTCTCAGGTAGGTATGTGGCTCCAGAAGTCCTGCGAAATGAGGAGTATGATACAAAAGTCGATGTCTTCTCATTTGCTTTGATACTTCAGGAGGTAAGTTGTGCTATATTAACTATGTGCATCTCTCTCCCATAGTATGGTATGTTCCTGTCTTGAAATATTTCTACCAACATATTGATATGGTATCGGGCATTGTTACACAGTTTATTGCCAGCGTCTTATTTGATTGACACTATTTTGTCTTTACATAAGAATGACACTCATCCTTCAACTTCCAGAATCACTCAATGGTCATTTTTGTGCTCATTATGTTCTTAACTTCTGCAGATGATTGAAGGATGTCTTCCTTATTATCATAAAAAAAATGATGAAATTGAGAAAGCACACAATTCTAAAGAAAGGCCACCTTTTAGAGCTCCTCCAAAGCATTATGCCCATGGGTTAAGAGAGTAAGCCCTCATTCTTTCTTCTTTATTTTTCCCTACATAGTTGCAGTTTCAGATTCCACTATAGCATTAGTAGTGTCTTGCTTTGCATTCGGAAATGTTAGCAGCCAAGTTACTGCAAACCATGCTCAACGTGGCTACTTAGATGTGTGAAATTTGATGTGTTCTATTTTCCTTTACGTGCCATTGTTGTTGATGAATCTTGCTTTTTAAATTTCATATAGATTTTTTCTTGCATGTCCTCTTCAAACCATTGCAGGTTGATTGAGCAATGCTGGAGTGAAAATCCTGCAGATAGGCCTGAGTTTAGAGTAATCATCAAACAGTTGTCTGCTATCCAAAATGAGATGGCCCAAAGAAACCGTTGGAAGGTAACAATTAATGTTCTTTTCATTGTACTTTGAGTATTCTGTAATGGCAGGAGATAGGACTGTTATAGCAAGAAATGTTTATGTGTTCGTTGTGTTGTGTTTGGACAGGTGAGACCTCTCAAATGTTTCCTAAGCTTTGAAGGAATGTGGAAGAAAGATCGCAATGAGGGCAGCACCACCCGTTCATCACGATCGTCGCGATCCAATTTTTAGCACATGCCCAAGCTTTTGATTTATTGATGATTGCTAGAAAATATAATGAATTGTATATCATATCGTCTTGTTCTGAACATCTGCAGAAGGGTGGTTTCTCAATTGGTTGATTATCAGCTGATCATTGTTCTGTTGTATATCAGACATTTATCCCTGAGCCTTGCTGGCCCCAACCTTATGTACAGATCGTTGCCGTCTCTTTATCACTTCTTTAAATTAATACAAATCAACGATATAGCTGGCGGATGAGTAGCCCTTGGGTTGCGGCAGTATAATTTCTTGTTTTGGCATCTTGACTCCTCAATCTTGCAAACTTTTTTTAGATCAAATATGTAAAGTCTTGTACCTTTTGTTAAGATCATATTGAGACTTTGGCGCAAGGCTGTTATATTTGTTTTGCCTTTTGGTGCTATACTTGCTGCCATGCTGGTTGCTGGATTCATTTGTTTTGTCGATCAGGCGACGGGAGGATGAGGTGTTATTATATTTTCTGTTGTTTTGGTGATATAAATCTTGTGTCGAGTTGCGGCCGTGAATGATGAATCCATACACGACTCTTGTCATGTAATGTGTACGCAGTAGCGGATGAGATGTTGAGCGGGTGCAGTAATTTCGGATTTTTTTTTCTTCTCCTTTTCTCCGCATTGTTCTAAACAGTGATCAGAGAAGTGCGTACGAGTTAGCTACTGTTTGGTTCATGGGATAATATGTTATTCCTAATGTATTCAGACATATACATGTCTACATGCATCAAGGGATAACATATTATGCTACAACCAAACACCCCCTTTAAGATATATTAGCAAAACCCGGAAGAAACCCTGTATATATATCGATATTTATAGTTCAGATGGGAAGCTCTCTCGTTGCGTACAGAGAAGAAAGAGTCACGACTGACGAGACGACGAGAAGGGTAAGGGAAGACGCTGTAAAAGAAGAGAAAGGGAAGACGCTGTAAAAGCTTTGCTCCGTCTCTTGACGCGACAAACATCTTTCGGGCAACTTAGAGCTGAGCGAGCGTGCGCAGATCCACGGGGTGGACGTCGGACGCCAGCGCGGCGCTGTACGCCCTCCGCCCGACGAGGATGTTTGCCGCCTCCGTTGGGTGGAAGGCGTCCCAGAAGAGGTACTCGTTCCTGTTGGCGCACGGCGTCTGGAACGGCAGGCACGTCACCTGCCCGTTGTTCCGCCCCACGCCGCAGCACCCTCGGTTCGTCACCGTCAGACCTGCACACACGATCCATCCATCCATCCAGACGAGGCTTTCAATTTCAGCAGCAGGACACGGCCTCTGGGCACATATAGTTGATCGTATATATACTAGTAGGTATTCCATACCGTGCGATCCTGGGGACCTCAGGATGTCCTCGAAGATCCCGTACACGTTGATGTAGGTGAAGTGCGCCCCGGGCAGCGCGCTGTTGAACTGGTCGACGAGCGCGACGAGCTTGCGGTTGAAGATGTCGATGGCGGCGTTGATCTCCGGCACGCAGGTGGCGCCGTCGGGGCTGCGCTGCGCCAGCTCGTTGGGGCTGCACCCGACCTGCCCCACGCCCATCAGCGCCACCTTCCTGGCGCCGTAGCTGTACAGCGTCCGGAGCTGCTGCGAGTACTGGCCGAGGAGCACGTCCGCGTACTGCTCCGGCGTGTACTGCTGGCTGGTGGAGTACACCGCGGGCATGAAGTAGTTGTTGAGGTAGTCGTTGCTGCCCATGCCCACCGTGAAGATGCACTGGCTCAGGTGGCTCGCCGCCGTGTCCTCGTCGCCCAGGATGCTCACCAGCTGCTGCACCGCCGCCTGGTAGTTCTGGAGCTGCCCACCGAAGCTGATCCGTTGCCCCTGCGTGCGTGCGTGGTCCGTCCGATCCCATCCGTGTGCGTATGTCAGTGTCAGGCTACTGGCTAATTGCGTTGGAAGGCGTACGTACTATTTATTGATCTTTCAACAGAGTTTCTTAATGATGGTTAATAATGCGTGTACTGTACCAGTTGCTGCCCGGTCTCGTCCCGGATCCCGGCTGCGGCGGAGGCGAAGTTGACGCCGGTGAGGAGCTGGTCGCCGCTAGCGCCGGCGTACGCGGGGATGTAGTCGTCGAAGCCCAGAAGCCGAGCTGGGAAAACCACGACACATGATTTGAGTTATTGAAGCGCCATTGCAATTGCTTTCTGTGAGCTCAGCTGCTAAATTCTAGTAATACCCTACTTAATAAATAATAATGCTAGGAGCCTAGGATTTCTACACAGACAGCGACTGGGTTGCAATCGAAGGAAGTCGGCATCACCCATCGATCGCAACGTATGGCTTTACAAAGTTAGGAAGGGGTCCGACTTTGTCTACAAACTTGACCGGGGTCATCATCATGGCCCCCAAGGGGGCGTGTCGCCATCATGGCACTAAGATTGGCATGGCAACACTTGAACGGACAATACTTCATTCAAAGCTCGAAAAATACGGGACAAGACAATACTTCATTCATTCAAAGCCAAACGAGAAAGGTGACAGCATAGACAGTAGTGAGCTCACTTACAGATAGCGTCGACGGTGGTGAGGCCGTTGCTGAACCGCCCGGTGGCGCCGCCGGCGAAGTCGATGCCGTAGGGCGGGTAGTTGGCCCGCGCCAGCGACGCGATGTCGTTGTTGTTGCCGTTGTCCACGAGCGAGTCCCCGAACACGAAGTAGCACGGCACCTGAGGCTCGCCCCGCGCCACGACGGCGGCGGCGGCCAGGACGACGAGCAGCGCCAGCGCCGCCGCCTGCAGCCACCGCATTGCCGCACGCCCCATTATTCCAGCCATGGCTAGCTAGATAGCTTCTTTCTCCCGCGCTGGTGGCAGCACAACAATCTAGCTTAGCTAGCAGAGTGCTAGACCGATCGAGAGTCGATCGGGCTGCGTGCGCCGGATCAATGGCGATGGCCGGCCAGCCGACACGTTCCGGTGGCCTTACTTATAGGGCATGCAGCAGCTCTTGCAACTTGCTAGAAACACCGAGCTAGCCTTATCTAGGTCAGCTAGCATGTGGCCGGGTAGGACCCTGCAAGCAGCTGGACAGAGTGCGTGAAGGAGCGAACAGTTTCCGTGCCCCGGCGGCCGGCGTCCATATTGGCGACCTCCGCTTGCATGTGCGCGTGCATGGTGGTGTGGTTGGAGCAGTCACGGTTGGGTTAACTTGGGCCATCCATGCTGATCGATTGATTACTACCACGCGGTGGGGTTCAGGCCTTCGGGGGTTGGTTTACCTTTACCATCTGGAGGTCAGAACAGAACGCCGGCGTGCACTTACCCGGACTTCCGGTGAACGGCGGGGCCGCGGGGGTCCGTCGTACAGCAACATGCATGTGTCCTAAGTAGACACGCGTCCGAACCGAACTGTCGTCACTCGTAGATGGCACTAGTGAACAGAATGTCCAAGAAGCTAAGGAACAGTAGGATGTTTACGTTGCTCCCTGTGCAGATCCTGAATGCGTGCTTTGCTCCAATCCATCAGCATGTACAGCTGCTGATGACTGCAGCCAATCTGTCATTTGCTGATGATCGCGTTGCTGAGCCAGCGAGCTGAGCAGCGCACAATCTGGGAGGGAGATCGAAACGAGACGTGGTATCGCGCGTGTCCTTTGCCAAGAATAGGCAAAGACTTCGCTGTCTCTGAATCATTGCCAACGTTATTTAGGTGGAATCTGCAGACAATCTGGGAGGGAACTCGAACCCTTGAAGCCTCTAGTTCCCCCGCATCAACCTTGTCGTGCTTCTCTCCACATCAGAGACTCTTTGTCATCACCTCTTTGCAACCCCTGCATCAGAGCAACGACCCTGGTTCTAGTTTCTACCCTACCCGTGGCAGACCATGCGTGCGTGCCAAAAATGACAGAACCGGGATATGCAGCGCTCATACAGGTACTACTGTATTTCTGTCAAAACCTGATTTCACATCAGAGACTCTTCACAGCCACAGCCGCGTGGTCCTGGTCTCCTGGCCGGGGAAAAAAAAAAGGGCAGCTAGGCGGCGTCCCGCCCGGCCCCGGAGACAGTCCACATGCAAGCATCGGAAACATGTTGCCTCACCGCCCTGCTCGCTTCGCTGGGGCCCTGCGGCTCATCCTCTCGATACGCTTGCAGATCCATTTGGCTCACACAGTCACACTCACTGTTTTGTTCTAACGGGATTTATTGCACCGTCTTGGTAGAGATGGCTTGACCTTTTCGTCGGCCGGATAGAGATGAGCCCCACACGGCCGGCCGGCCGGCCGCACCGGCAGAAGCGACGCGTACATTTCACCTGACACTGACAGGGCCACTTTCTACGTCGCCCCCCTGTCCTGCTCCTGCGTGCAGCTCCGGCTAGGGCCTCAATCGCCATCGAATAAATACACGCCGTGTGCCTCCAGAGTGGCGTTCACGGGTTGGTGGTGCGCGCGAGAAGCGTAAATGCGCGACGACGAGCAGCGCCTTCCAGTTCCAGACTATACTTGCGGTAGCAGTGCGGCGGCGCGGCGCGCATGGAAATCTCCCGCGCGATCCACATGCCCAGCTGCCGATCGGAGCGGCTGGGGATAGCGTTGTGGCATTCAATGCGTGCGCTGCCGTCGTGGACGCTATCAGGCTATCCACTGTGAGGCTCATTAAAAGGATACTTTAAAACACTGTTTGATATAAATGCTGCACTGTAAATAGATAAAAAGACAGTTGGAACAGTGAATGATAGGGAGTGAGATTTGAGGAACGGCATTGTGAATAGCCTCGACAAACTGGGCGTTGGATGGCTCGGCAGCTGGCTGCCAACGACAACAGTGAGTACAGTAGATGCGCGCGCGCCGCGGGTGCAGCAGCGCCACCACGATCCCACGAACTCATCAGCGACACCACGATTTCCGGCCACAGCGGTGGTGTGGTGACCCGAGATCGCGCGGCGAGATGGCAGTCGATGCTGCATTTCACGCGTCAGACTGAGACAGTGGAGACTGCCAATGACACGGACCGAACCAGAACTCAGAAGTCAGAACTGGAACGCGCACTGGCCGTGGCAGGTGGACGCGTCCTCGACCCCTCGATGAATCATGGGCTTGTTCTGGTCGTTGACCCGCTCAGAAAAAAGAAGGCCCGTGGGCCGCTGAGTGTCATTGTGAGGACCATGAATTGCCCCGGCCCGCGAGAAGAGTACTCTACTTCCGTGTCGAAGGCCCACACTATACCTTGACGATTCCAAGCTTTCAACGGCTCGTGTAAGGGGAAAAGGACCACCGTGTCCTCGGTTTCCATCAATTTTTTCGAACCTCATCACCCAGAATCTCTAACCGGATGCGTGCACAGAACAGGAAAGCTTCTTCAACTGTGCAATCAGACTGGAAGTTGGAGACGGAGCTGACCAAGACAACATATGTAATGTGTCATCTCAAAAAACTCTGGACCACTAGCTGGTTCCTGATCGATCGATGTTTTTGCCGGTATCCGCCTTGACGTCAACAAGCAGGCAACCAATGCCGGCGCCGCTTGGTTGTCATTTAGGCAATCTCGATGAAGAGCTAAATTAAAGCATCCCCCCACGCCACGTGAGTTGCTATCGCGCCAAGATTCCAAAATCCGGAGCGGAGGAAGAGTGCCCCCTACGTCACCTGCGGGCACAAGCAAATGGCGGAACCCGCGGCGACGCGGTGCACGCCCGCGGGCTGGCACGGATGGACCATGGATATATAAAAAGTAGCCAGAGGCTGCCAGCCCGGCCTCCTCCTCCTCGACCTCCGCCGCCGTGGCCAGAGCTCAGGAAATGGACGACGCCGTCGCCATGGACGAGTTCCAGGAAGCGGACATTCTATGGCCCGACTCGGAGGACCAGCTGGTGGTGCCGTTCGCGCCCGTGGGCGCGGACCTTCCGTACGAGGCCGCGGGCTCGGTGTCGTCCGGCGCCGCGCCGGTGCTCGGGCGCCGCTTCGAGGGGCTCTTCTTCGGCCCGTCGTTATCGGCCTCGGCCGGCGCGTGCGATGAAGAGGATGACGACGAGGAGGAGTGGCAGGAGGCGGACGTGCTGTGGCCGGACACGGCGGTCGAGCTTCGAGGGCGTCTGGGTGGTTCGCTGTGGCCGTTTCCCGGCTGTTCCGCCGGCGCCGCCGGCAGGCACCTGATGAAGCCTGCCGCCGCTAGGCGCGACGGGTGGAGGACGGGGCCGCCGGCCGCGTCGACGCCCATCGACATACCGGGCAACGTTTCCGCGCGCCGTCGCTTTTAGGATGGAGATGAGCCGCCCTTCTCGTCGAGAATTGTGGCTCTTGCCCTCTTGGTCTCTTGGTGCAATTAAAAACCAGGACTGGGAGAATAGCTGTGAAGAAATATGCTCGCTGTGGCGTTAGTTCGACGATTACTGGAGCCGCGGAACAGTACGACATTTCCGTGTACATATCACACCATTTTTTGATCGATTTCCTAGCGGCGGAAAATTTTCTTCTTGTTCTTCTCAGAGTTTGTGTCGTAATTTTGGTGCTTGATGGTGATTTAACAGCTATAGGTGAACACGGCAGCTTCCTTAGTTTAGCATATATATAAGTGCTTACATATGTAACGGCGGTACTAAGATTTAGATAGATATGGAGCTTGAGTTTTTTTTTTTCCCCGCTTCGCTGACGCAAATTCATCTGTTATAGGAAGATCAAAGAACATGTCGTTTGGCCAAAACAGGCGGCTAGCTATATTCTTGCCTTCCTTGGAGACTTGGAGTCCTCAATGCAGGCGAGTGTGCAAAAGAGAACCAAAGTGTGGCTTAATTCGTGCAGCTCAGAGAAGCCTACAGCTGCTTCAAGCTAGCATCTGATCTCCTTTTCCTCGAAAGGACGAACTTTCTCCATCGCCTGCGTGGCCACCGATGAATGTCTGCAGACGACGCTAGCGCTCGCTCAAGTCTGTCTGTGCTGGTAGTCCGGTCATCAGCAGGAGTTAGGCTTAGGGCTGTCCATGTTCATGGAAAACGGCAGACAAATTTACACGTTCTCTGGTGGGGTCCGTTGCAATCCATAGCGACACGTACGTACTGGTCAAAACCGTTGGGCATTCAGGCATTGCACTGTAATCAGCGGGCTGGGTAGTATGTCAGCATGTGGCGATGGTACAGTACTAGCAAGACACACAAGTTCGGCGAGCCAGCCAGCCGTTTATCCTGTCGTCGTTCGTGTCGTGCTTAAGAATCTGTACCGAATTTCTCGAAAGGCCGTTGAGTCTGTGGCACTGAAACGCATACTTGCCGACCGAACTGTGGTGTGTGACGCCCATACCATACCAGTCCTAGCGTGAGACTTGGGTCTCGTCATAGCGTGATTCGCACTGCTATACACACACAGTTGCAGCGGCGCGCCGCCCCGGCGAACAATTGCACGCCAAGCACGGTTGCTTCCTTCCCCGGCCATAAGAAGAGAGGTGCCGATCGATTCGGTCTGTGGTTTAATTTAACTGCACCCCGTGGCACGGCAGCGATCCATGATCGCGCCGCCATTGACAGGCTAGGCATTTGATAAGGAAGTTTTTTCTTCGCGTGAGTGACGAAACATATATAGTGCTGCTGTAATAACAACATGATCGATAAATCGGTATGAAGTATGAACACAGTGTTTGCAGCCGTTGTCCATATGCACTAGCAGTGCTTCGACCCTTTGATTTCTATATAAAGTACATCGATCAAGTCCCGACAAAAGAGAGTGCACTGCTAGTGTAGTGCATATGGACAACGGCTGCGACGACGTCGCATGACGCGACGCACCAGGTGTTTGCAGCCCGAGAGCCTGCACTGCACCGCCACGAAACCGTGAGCGTCCGGGCGAGCCAGCCCGCGCCGCCCGATGCTTACAGTCCACTCCGCACCGCGGGTCCGCATGACGCCACCCATGCCCATGCGCGGCTCTGGTCGCTGCCACCTTCCCAGCTTCCTCCGCTAGCCCCTGCCCCCTAGCTAGGCCGGCCGGCGCTAGCTAGCTCGGTGCTTATGGGTCTGTTTGGTTGCTTGGTTTCTCCCAGCCAGCCTGTTGGCCGTAGCCAGCCCAGATTTACCCAGGCTTTAATAGTGCAAGCTTGTGTGTTTGGTTCTCTTTCCCACTTAGCGCGGCCTAGGCTGGTTCGTGTTTGGTTTCCAGATTCCTCAATTGGCTTACATCCTCCAAGCTTGCCGGCCCTCCTTCCTCCCTCCTTCCAAGCCGACCATGAGATCCATCGGCGCCGGTTCCTCCCCTTCCTACAGCTGCCTGTCCCACCACCTCCTCGCAAGCAAGGCCATGGCGGAGGACGGCGAGGGGTGCGGCTTTGGGGGAGGCGACGCGTGGCCACGGCAAGCAGCGCCGCGGCGGAGGACGGCGAGGGGCGCGACGTTGGGGGAGGCGGCACGCGGACGTAGCGGACGGCGAGATCCACCCTCCAAGAGATCCGTCGGCCGCGACGGAGGGCGCGGTGGCAGGGAGGCGCCGCGCGGACGCGGCAGACGGCGAGATTCGTGGGCGACGACGGCCGGCGTGGGCCTCCTACACGGCGGAGATGGAGCTTGTCGGGGCGGCGGAGCTCGGGAGACGGATATGGAGATGGACGCGATGGAAATGGAGCGGCGGAGCTCGAGAGACGGATGGAGATAGAGCTCGCCGGGCGGCGGTGGTCGTCATCACAGAAGAGAGAGGCGTGCGAGAGGGATCCCAAGATAGCCATCTTTGCACGATTGTGGCCTGGCCAGAGAAAAACGACCAATTCGGGCGTTCATCTGAAGCCAGGTGGGGAGGGAGGTTTTGCACAAGTGGAGTCTGGCTACAAATCTGAACAAGCAACCAAGCAGCTGGCCCTGCATTAGTTTGGCCTGGCTAGGGAGTTGGCCAGGCTACCAAACAGCCCCTATATAAATCCAGTAACGCACGCGAACGAACGTCGCAGGCAGTAGCAGGCGGCGCGCGCGGTGCGTCTCCATCCAGCAGATAGTAGAGCTGCGAGTGCGAGGCATGGAGGAGCTCCAGGAAGCCGACGTGCTGTGGCCGGACGCTGCCCACCGCCATCTCCCGGAGGCCCAGCACCACCACGACTGCCGCCGCCGCCAGCACCTCACCGATGATCAGCAACCACGACGTCGCGCCGAGACGGCAAGCGCGGGCGTCCAGATGCTACGACAGTCGCCGCCCGTGCGTATCCCCTCGATGCCGCATCAGCAGGTGGAGGCGCGCACGATGAGCCAGCGCCACCCGTGGACGCGCAGCTACTACGACGAGTGCGGCAACGAAGACGACGACGGCGACGTCCGGGGAGCGTCGCCGTCGGGCGCGGAAGCGGGGATCGTGCCGCCGCACGTCCTGGCGGCGAGGCGGTGCGCGGACGAGCGGAGGGTGGCCTCGTCGGTGTGCGTGGGGCACGGCCGCACTCTCAAGGGCCGCGACCTCCGCGCCGTCCGCAACGCTGTGCTCCACATGACCGGATTCCTCAGCAGCTCCGACGACAAGTACTACTACTACTACTAATTAAGCAGCGCGCGCGCGGTTGGGTTAATTAGGATAGTCATACTTCAGTCATCTGAAGTCAGGAATAGCAGTTGGTTAGTCTTTTGTTGTCGTCCAATTAATATTGTCGGAGTTTGGACTTTGAACTAGTGATGATGAGGATAATAACGTGGTAGCGCGGTAGACAAATAAAAGCAGCATGCATGTTGTATTGTTGTTGTACCACCATTCATCGCCACGCCACTAGCTAAATTCTCGAACTGGGAAGCTAGCTTCGTGCCTACGTAATTTTTATCGTAGAATGGAGTTCTTGTGAACTACTCCTGTGTGTCCAAGTCTCATGTTGGTTACAGTGCAAATCAAGACTGAAGACATGATGGCGGCTTTGCGCCTTGCGGTGTAGTGCTCGCGACTTGATCGTGTTGTCTAGCATACGAACTCATTTACACTTGAGTGAGTCTTCAGTCTTCAGTAGACGTATCCGATCCACTTCGATCCACACGCACTCTGCAAAATATACTGCCCTTGGTATGTGTGCGCGGCTTGTCTCGGATCAAACAACGAATAAGTGGGACGTCGGGGGTGTTCGGATCCTTCCAGCTGAAATTTAACCCCGTCACATCGGATGTTTAGACGCTGGTTAGAAGTATTAAATATAATCCAATTATCAAACTAATTACACAGGTGAGGACTAAACGGCGAGACGAATTTATTAAACCTAATTAATAACTATTCGTTAATCATAGATTAATTAGGCTTAATAAATTTGTTTTGCCGTTTAGTTCTGAAGCGTCCCAGCCCTTAAGCAGGACTAAAATGTGTATTATTACCATTCCCAGGAGTTATGGTAATCACATTTGTTCATCAGTTGAGTACAGATCCGTCCTAACGGGACAGACCAAACGGGGCGCAGCCCGAAAACACTGCAGCGGAAACTATAAAAGCGCGACCCATACTTTCCCACAACACACAGTTGGGAAGCAGGCCGTAACCCTCACTCGTCCATGATCTTCTTTGCTCTGTAAACCAACAACAAAGCAAGGGTGAGTACATACGTACTCCGCAAGTCCACCTTCTTCCATAGGAAGGGGGATATAACCTATCATTACATGCAAGATATATCTGGAGCTAAAGGTAAATTTGCAGTAAAACATTTGATATGCAGGGTTCCTTAGTTCTCAGTTTTAATTGAGAAAACATCTTTATCCCAAAAGAGGTTGCCACTGGACTTGCCGGTCCATCGCGGCTCGTGGCACGCATGCCATCACATTTTCAACACACACACCTCCTCGGCAACCGCAGCTGCCTCAAAACCATCATTTTGATCCCATCCCAAAACCATATTTTTATAAGAAGCTAGTTCGGGAACCAAGCCGTAACTCGTTCATCCATACCAGTGGACAGCGGACTATCATGATAGATTTAGTTATACTCTGGCCAGAGGTGCACACTTTACCCACAAGTTTGGTCCAGGCACTCATGATCAGTGAGCCCCTTTCCGCTCGCCGGTTTTTCTCCCGCAAGGCGCTCCCCAGACTTCAGCCATGAGAGAGTACGGGCCCACCTGTCGCTCAGACCCGCAGCCACGCGACTGTTGACCCCTGACCGCAGCCATGCAACCGCGCCCATCCACCCAATCTCTCATGCATCCCAGCACACCGGCTTACGCCTGGTTCGTCCAAAGCGGGTTCTAACCGAGGGTTGCCGCATACAACCTCGAGTGGTTGCGCTAGATGAGTTAGGCAAGATGAAACGTCAACTCGGTCCTTCAGGGTGGAACTCCCACAATGCTCACGCATGAGCAACACCAGCCCAGTCCTCACAACAAGGACCAGGTTTCCACCCCGTAAATGGCTTCAACAACCGAAGTCGTCTGCCAGGGTCTTACCCTATGTTTTACTGAAAAACAACCGCCCATACCCACCATCATATTCCCATCATTTTCATCAAGATTAATGTATATAATTGAGTGAGCGATCCACCTAAGCGCACTACATCTAAAGTGGCTCGGGAGGCTATATCCTACTATGTTTTACCTTAGCCAGCAAAAACATGCAAGTTTTCTTGTTTTATAAGGCAATAGGATGTGTATATAAAAACATGGGTAATTTATGCATCAAGTGAGGATTCTAGTGGACTTGCCTTCATTTCGTCGGGGTAGCCGATACGACGGTCGTTACACCATTGGACTCATGTTCCGGTCTCTGAGTCAACCATTTCAGAGACGGAACCGAACGGCTCTCCGAGAAAGCCTACATGTACAGACAAGCAAAACACACCAAATCAAGGTACACTCTGAGCTCATCGTGATATGGGTTTGGTGGGGCTAGAGATATCCTTAGGGTTTGCATGTGAATAGAGCGGAAGTCAAACGGATAAATGGCACGTTTGGCCCCCTTTTAGATATCAAGAGTTTGATCTTTAGTGCCATCCATGCCTGGGCTCATGAGACGGATTTTCCGGCAGCATGAGGGCAGCATGTCGGCAATAAAGATTAATTTGGAAGAAGGGAGAGACGACACGGCCAAACCCTGGCGCGTACGGTCCAACTCTTCCTTCCGGTTGGGCTCGGTCTACTCCCGCAGCGCGATGGGCTTACATCGCGGTGAGGGAGAGAACGACGAACTCGGACGGTGTCGACCATCCCCTCCTATCGTCCGCATTACGGGGACAGGGGGTAGGGTTTGGCAACCGTCCGGTTCGGTTCAACCAAACCGGGTCTTCAGTGAACCGATCGGCGAGGGCGGCACTAGTGCACACGTGGCTTGCCACGGGTGCCCTAGTTCCGTCGTCGCAGGTCGACCCAAAATGACGTAGACCGTGAATCTTCGTGTGTCGTGGTCGGCGGAGTGTGTGGGAATATTATGAAAAGTGCATGAATGGATAGAGCCTGATTTGTAGAGAATTTAGGTGCAAGAATCACATAAATCGGAGCTAGAACGGAGAAGATACGGGGTATTTTGTGGCAGGGGGTAGATATGGACTTTTTGGATAGTTCGAGGAGCAAATATAGACATTTCTTGACGAACTTGCTGATCTAGCCCAAGCTGAAACGAACTTGGGCCGGGAAATGAATTTGGCCCACGGGGCTCTTTTCTTTTTCTTCCTTTTTCTCTCCATCTTCTCTTTTGGCCCATGCGTACAGGTGGCCTGGCCACTGGGCCAGCCCATCCGGACGGGGGAACAGGCAGGCGCAGGGCCGGCGCTCTGTTGTTCTTCGCCGGAGAAACACCGGAGCATGCCGGAGTACGCCGGAACGGGGGTTCCCGACCTCCGTTCGCGAATCCGGGGGCACCGGCGCGAAGAGGAGAGCGACGCGAGTCCGTTCCGGGGGTTCCGAGCAAGAGGAGACGCGCGGAGCAGGGACGGCCACGGGCGGCCATTGCTGCGGCCATGGAGCTCCGTGGGCGGCTCTGTCCGAGCGAGGGAAGGAGAAATTGAAGACGGTGCGCGGTGGACGGCAGTGTGGTGGCGTCGTGCGTTGGTGAAGTGGAGGCACGGCGCGGTGTCGAGCCGGGTGCTCCCGGTTCGGCTCCGGCCATGAGGTGGAGGGGAAAAGGCGTCGGCGGCGATCCGGCTCGGCGGTGTGGAGCCGCTGCACGCAACGAGGCCGAGGCGCAGGTGCGGCGAGGAGAAGTGGTGGAGGAGGAGGGCGACGTCGGCGCGGTACGCAGCGGGTGCGAACGGCGCGGGCGGCGCGAGGAGCAGGGGGAGGCGGAGGGAGAGGGGGCTCCTTTATAGGCGCGATGCGCGGTGACGGGGAGCGGCGGTCGCGTCGTCTTCTCGGTGGCGGTTAGCGCGCGTGGCGTGCGCGGCGCGGGCGGCAGGTGGCGAGGGGATGAGGGAAGGAGGAAGGCGATGTCCGGCTGGGCCTGCTCGTCTTGGGCCGGGAGAGAGAGAGCAGAAGGGAGCGAGACGGGCCGGGGCAGGCCGAGAAAAGAAGGGAGGCTGGGCTGCGGCCCGAGAAGGTTTTCTCCTTTTCTGAATTGATTTGCTGGTTTGAATTTGAAGGGAATTTTGTGGAAGACTTTTGAGAGAACTTGGTAGAATATTTTGAGAGATACTAGAGAAAATATTCTCAGGAATTATTTGGAGAAGAATTTGAGATGATTTCTGTTGAGCTCAAACTGTACACTTCACTCAAACAGGCTTTTCGAAAACATATTTTGAAGCTAGACGAGAAATTAGAGGGTGATTTATTTGGGTAATTTTCCGGGGTATTACAAACCTACCCCACTTAAAAGAAATCTCGTCCCCGAGATTAGGTTAGAAGGGTTTACAGGGATAGCTTTACTTCAGCTAAACAGCTTCTGCTTACAACTGGAACTTAAGCTTGCACGAGCGGAAGATGGAACTTCTATAACAAAAAGCTCTTGCTTGGACTTGATCCTCTTTTTTTTTTTTTTTCATTTCTCTTTTCTTCATTCAGGAATTTTTTTTTTTTTGCCGTGCAAATCTTCCACATGCAAAAGAGATTTTTCTATCTCTTTCACCTCACGCACTTGGAAGGTTGCTCTGGGCAGTAGCGGCAGGCGGTGGCATGCACTGGCAACTCGTGCATCATCCAGAAATTTGCATGCCTCAATTTCTGGGTCTTCCTTCATCAGTGCTAGCAGAAGAGAGACTACCCCACTTAAAAGGATAAGAGTACCCTCTAAGCGGATTAGAGTCCCTTCTGAAAGCGGGGAGTTGCCATCTTTTTGTCAACTGCTGTTGTTGCATCGGCAGGTGCAGGAGGGGAGGGTGAAGAAGCGGATATCTGGGATACCCCTCTTCATGTTACTTTTCTTTTTATCCCAAACACCTCTCCTCTTATTTTCTTGCTTGCTTCTTGGAGCTTCTGCATCTAAGCACATCTTTGCTAGCAGGAAGCTTCTTCTTGTTTCTTCTCTGCCCGTGGGAGAGTGACTAACCGGAGGAGGATTAGGAGGCATAGAACGAAGATCTCCGCAAAGACTATGCAGCGAAGTGGAAGGCAAGCTCTGGTTTCTGGGTTCATGCCTCGGAGGAATTTGGGGAATGGTGCGCGAGGATCTGGCTTATGCGGTCCTGGAATCTGACTATGTTTCTTGCAAGCTGGAGGAGGACTTTTGAGATCTTGTAGAGAAATATGCACTGGATCAGAAGAAGTGTGATGATGGCTAGGTTCATGCTCGGGTATTGAGGTGAGCAGGGTGTTTGGGCTAATCTCTCTTGCTTTGTTCTGAAGAGGGAGGATGGTGGTCTTCCCACAGAAAAAGGAGGTACATGATGAGAATGAGAAAAGCAAGAGCGTAGAAACCAAAGAGGACTTGTTCGATCAGAGAATCAACGAACATCTGGGGAAGGATTATTTTGATTTAGCTGGTGGAGGGAGAGTGTTATGAGCTTGCTCGGCGGGGTGGATGAAGAGCGACGTCCGGGGGGGGTGCTTTTATGGACGCCCGGGAGAGTGGTGGTTACGGTGCGGTGGCTTGTGCATCGAAGGGACATGAGCGGTGGAGGTGGTGTTGGTACACGCGGCGATCATGCAGGGAGCAAGGGCAGTGGGGACCGGGTTGCGGTTGACAGCGGCGCGGAGGTGTGCTGAAAAAGCGGCAGGCAGGGTACGAGCGGATGCTTGCGGCGGCCTGCATGCGATGGTGTAGGGGCCGGTTTCGGTCGGCAGCAGCGCGGGGGTGCACTGCTAAAGCGGTGAGCGGGGCACATGCATGCCTGCACGGCGGCAAAGGCAAGTGGGTGGCGGGGCACGCGCAGTGGGTGCGGCGAAAAGACAGGAGCGGCCGCTGATAAGGCGGGGAAGACGAGAGCGGTGGGGAACTGTGGCGTACACAATTCGCTTAGGGATTGTAGTATGCAGTGTCTCATCCGGTCTTTTCCTTTTTCCCAGGGCACTATTTCCTTTCACTGCGTACACTTTATCTCCTCGTTTTCTGCTGCTGGTACTGTGCTTTCTTGGACACACTGTTGTTGCATGCTGACTGACTGGGTTGAACCAGGCTTCTTGTAGGCGTTTTGCTTCTCTTTAGCAGACGGTTTTTGAGGTAAGAAGGGGAAGCAGGGATAAGAGTTAGGTCTACAAATGATGTGTTCTTTATTAGCAAAACTCCACAAACAAGACTGCAAACACAAAACGAACACACTAACGCGACTACTCACGCGGGACTCCTTTCAGCTTCTGCTGCTTGGAGGCTCGGTCTTGCACTGGTGGCTGACCACTGGATCCTTCTCCTGGGAGCGAGAGCGACAAAAAGGCGCCCATGCTTGCTTTATCTTCTCGTTTGTTGAGGTCTTCTGGGTTCTTATCACTGGTCTGCATGTGATTGAGCAGGAGGGCCTGAAAACTTCCAAGATGACTCAGTATGGGTTGGTTAGGAGGGTTTGAACTTCCTGCCATCATGGGGTTCTGTATTTCTCCTTGAGGTGGGTGGCGAGGACCGGACATGGCCCTTACCCTTACTCCATGACTGAGAGGGGAGTCTGTTACTGATCCTGGATGCATCCACGCCCTCTTATACTTGACCAACTCTCTTTCTGTGTCTTGGTGTCGGTCTACCAACCTGTCATGAAGGCGGCTCAGTTTTTCATACTCGTCGTCCAAGGCGAGCAGATACTGGACCAGGTAGGCTAGGGTAGGATCTCTGGACTTCTTGATCTCCGTCAGGATTGCTGTCCTCTTAATCCAAGTACTAGCACGTTGGTTCACTGGTGGAAAGAACCTCATAGGGCTGCTTTGTACTGCCCCATGGTAGGTCGAGCATAACCTTTTTATTGCCCCACGAGCGGCAATGTGGCAGGCTTCTAAGAATCCGTTGCCGGTGGCTCTGCAGTACCAACCGTTGAGATTGAGGTTCTCTCTGATATAAAGTGTGACGGTCCATCCTCGTTCTTCCCTTTCGGGGAACGCTAACCCGCAGTACTCCGGGTATCCTGGAATACTGAGGTATCGCATGGTATCCCTTAGCAGCTCGGGAAAGCCACTTTCTTCCTGGCAGCAGCTGACATACTCGGCAGATTCCATCTGAGCAAAAGAGGCCGAACTCGGCTTAACACTAGCGCAACAGAAAACAAAAGCTACAACACAGACAACAACAACAACACTGCAAGAAACACACGCGAACTAAACGATTCACTCTTACAGAGGGTGCTAACCTAAGTGGAACAAAAATTCCACTACCCACATGTAAGAGGGGAACTGGGTACAACTAACTGCGGACCACACGGCTTCACTCCCGGAGGGCACTGGTGACTTCATCCGGGGATGACTCCCTGGATCTGCTGTTGACCTCTTGCAACGACGGGGGCCAGACTACTGAGTCTTCTTCCTGGCGGGACGAGGCAGAGCTGGATGGTTCTGGGGTGGACTCCACAAGAGGAGACGCAGCTCGCGTCCTCAACAGCTCTTCCCAAGGCAGCTCACTGAGCAAAACAGGACTTGGTGGCGGAGCTCTTGGGCTTTCTACTGACAACGGGGAGGTTGGTGCAGCTTCTAGGGTTTCTGCTAGCTCTGGTGAAGGAACTGGGGAGGGTTCTGGGTGATCTGGCTCACTCTCCTCAACTGGTATGCCTTCTAGGATCGGAACTCCATTGATGAGGTCTCCGACCTTTCTCTTCTTTATAGGCGTGGGGATGCCTATGAGCGTTGGAGGTTGCTTGGCCATGGCTGCTTGTATTGGGCAGTTCTTGAGTTCTTCTGGCCTTCTGGTGGGCTTTTAAACACCTTGCCGGCGTGTCTGGGGCTGAATCCTGGCGTCCTTTCCAGACAGCAGACACGGCGTTAGGCACCGCTCACTGTGTTGCACTGATTCAGAGGGGCTCTGCATGCACGGTCCCTTGTCCACTGTGCTGTACTGCAAGGCCTTTCAAGGCAAGGGAGGCGGGAAACACAAGGAGGGTCACTTCCTTGTTTCCCGGTGCACGTCACGGTCATCCATAGGGCAGGGTGCCACTTTTGACTTCCATAGGGTGTGCACGTCTTTTCTTGCAGACAGGTTGAACACGGTCTTCAAAGCGGGGCACTTGACTGAGGAAGGGGAAAAGAGCAGATAAACTCGTTTTGAAACGGAGTAAGATAAGGAGTAGAGGTGATTTTCAACTGAATTTGGACTCAAAAACCTTTTTCCAACCTAGGGTTACGTCCTACGGCCAACTTACGGCTCTGATACCACCTGAAGCGTCTCAGCCCTTAAGCAGGACTAAAATGTGTATTATTACCATTCCCAGGAGTTATGGTAATCACATTTGTTCATCAGTTGAGTACAGATCCGTCCTAACGGGACAGACCAAACGGGGCGCAGCCCGAAAACACTGCAGCGGAAACTATAAAAGCGCGACCCATACTTTCCCACAACACACAGTTGGGAAGCAGGCCGTAACCCTCACTCGTCCATGATCTTCTTTGCTCTGTAAACCAACAACAAAGCAAGGGTGAGTACATACGTACTCCGCAAGTCCACCTTCTTCCATAGGAAGGGGGATATAACCTATCATTACATGCAAGATATATCTGGAGCTAAAGGTAAATTTGCAGTAAAACATTTGATATGCAGGGTTCCTTAGTTCTCAGTTTTAATTGAGAAAACATCTTTATCCCAAAAGAGGTTGCCACTGGACTTGCCGGTCCATCGCGGCTCGTGGCACGCATGCCATCACATTTTCAACACACACACCTCCTCGGCAACCGCAGCTGCCTCAAAACCATCATTTTGATCCCATCCCAAAACCATATTTTTATAAGAAGCTAGTTCGGGAACCAAGCCGTAACTCGTTCATCCATACCAGTGGACAGCGGACTATCATGATAGATTTAGTTATACTCTGGCCAGAGGTGCACACTTTACCCACAAGTTTGGTCCAGGCACTCATGATCAGTGAGCCCCTTTCCGCTCGCCGGTTTTTCTCCCGCAAGGCGCTCCCCAGACTTCAGCCATGAGAGAGTACGGGCCCACCTGTCGCTCAGACCCGCAGCCACGCGACTGTTGACCCCTGACCGCAGCCATGCAACCGCGCCCATCCACCCAATCTCTCATGCATCCCAGCACACCGGCTTACGCCTGGTTCGTCCAAAGCGGGTTCTAACCGAGGGTTGCCGCATACAACCTCGAGTGGTTGCGCTAGATGAGTTAGGCAAGATGAAACGTCAACTCGGTCCTTCAGGGTGGAACTCCCACAATGCTCACGCATGAGCAACACCAGCCCAGTCCTCACAACAAGGACCAGGTTTCCACCCCGTAAATGGCTTCAACAACCGAAGTCGTCTGCCAGGGTCTTACCCTATGTTTTACTGAAAAACAACCGCCCATACCCACCATCATATTCCCATCATTTTCATCAAGATTAATGTATATAATTGAGTGAGCGATCCACCTAAGCGCACTACATCTAAAGTGGCTCGGGAGGCTATATCCTACTATGTTTTACCTTAGCCAGCAAAAACATGCAAGTTTTCTTGTTTTATAAGGCAATAGGATGTGTATATAAAAACATGGGTAATTTATGCATCAAGTGAGGATTCTAGTGGACTTGCCTTCATTTCGTCGGGGTAGCCGATACGACGGTCGTTACACCATTGGACTCCTGTTCCGGTCTCTGAGTCAACCATTTCAGAGACGGAACCGAACGGCTCTCCGAGAAAGCCTACATGTACAGACAAGCAAAACACACCAAATCAAGGTACACTCTGAGCTCATCGTGATATGGGTTTGGTGGGGCTAGAGATATCCTTAGGGTTTGCATGTGAATAGAGCGGAAGTCAAACGGATAAATGGCACGTTTGGCCCCCTTTTAGATATCAAGAGTTTGATCTTTAGTGCCATCCATGCCTGGGCTCATGAGACGGATTTTCCGGCAGCATGAGGGCAGCATGTCGGCAATAAAGATTAATTTGGAAGAAGGGAGAGACGACACGGCCAAACCCTGGCGCGTACGGTCCAACTCTTCCTTCCGGTTGGGCTCGGTCTACTCCCGCAGCGCGATGGGCTTACATCGCGGTGAGGGAGAGAACGACGAACTCGGACGGTGTCGACCATCCCCTCCTATCGTCCGCATTACGGGGACAGGGGGTAGGGTTTGGCAACCGTCCGGTTCGGTTCAACCAAACCGGGTCTTCAGTGAACCGATCGGCGAGGGCGGCACTAGTGCACACGTGGCTTGCCACGGGTGCCCTAGTTCCGTCGTCGCGGGTCGACCCAAAATGACGTAGACCGTGAATCTTCGTGTGTCGTGGTCGGCGGAGTGTGTGGGAATATTATGAAAAGTGCATGAATGGATAGAGCCTGATTTGTAGAGAATTTAGGTGCAAGAATCACATAAATCGGAGCTAGAACGGAGAAGATACGGGGTATTTTGTGGCAGGGGGTAGATATGGACTTTTTGGATAGTTCGAGGAGCAAATATAGACATTTCTTGACGAACTTGCTGATCTAGCCCAAGCTGAAACGAACTTGGGCCGGGAAATGAATTTGGCCCACGGGGCTCTTTTCTTTTTCTTCCTTTTTCTCTCCATCTTCTCTTTTGGCCCATGCGTACAGGTGGCCTGGCCACTGGGCCAGCCCATCCGGACGGGGGAACAGGCAGGCGCAGGGCCGGCGCTCTGTTGTTCTTCGCCGGAGAAACACCGGAGCATGCCGGAGTACGCCGGAACGGGGGTTCCCGACCTCCGTTCGCGAATCCGGGGGCACCGGCGCGAAGAGGAGAGCGACGCGAGTCCGTTCCGGGGGTTCCGAGCAAGAGGAGACGCGCGGAGCAGGGACGGCCACGGGCGGCCATTGCTGCGGCCATGGAGCTCCGTGGGCGGCTCTGTCCGAGCGAGGGAAGGAGAAATTGAAGACGGTGCGCGGTGGACGGCAGTGTGGTGGCGTCGTGCGTTGGTGAAGTGGAGGCACGGCGCGGTGTCGAGCCGGGTGCTCCCGGTTCGGCTCCGGCCATGAGGTGGAGGGGAAAAGGCGTCGGCGGCGATCCGGCTCGGCGGTGTGGAGCCGCTGCACGCAACGAGGCCGAGGCGCAGGTGCGGCGAGGAGAAGTGGTGGAGGAGGAGGGCGACGTCGGCGCGGTACGCAGCGGGTGCGAACGGCGCGGGCGGCGCGAGGAGCAGGGGGAGGCGGAGGGAGAGGGGGCTCCTTTATAGGCGCGATGCGCGGTGACGGGGAGCGGCGGTCGCGTCGTCTTCTCGGTGGCGGTTAGCGCGCGTGGCGTGCGCGGCGCGGGCGGCAGGTGGCGAGGGGATGAGGGAAGGAGGAAGGCGATGTCCGGCTGGGCCTGCTCGTCTTGGGCCGGGAGAGAGAGAGCAGAAGGGAGCGAGACGGGCCGGGGCAGGCCGAGAAAAGAAGGGAGGCTGGGCTGCGGCCCGAGAAGGTTTTCTCCTTTTCTGAATTGATTTGCTGGTTTGAATTTGAAGGGAATTTTGTGGAAGACTTTTGAGAGAACTTGGTAGAATATTTTGAGAGATACTAGAGAAAATATTCTCAGGAATTATTTGGAGAAGAATTTGAGATGATTTCTGTTGAGCTCAAACTGTACACTTCACTCAAACAGGCTTTTCGAAAACATATTTTGAAGCTAGACGAGAAATTAGAGGGTGATTTATTTGGGTAATTTTCCGGGGTATTACAAGTTCTCGGCTGTGTAATTAATTTTTTAATTAAATACCTCTAATTAGTATCTAAACATCCGACGAGACTCTAAAGTTTAGTTCCTGGATCAAACACCCCGAAGGTGGAGATGTACTACTATGGTATGGACTATGGAGCGACAAAACGGCAGGTGGTTTCTAGCTCACGATCGAAAGAAACCAACAAAAAGAGTGACTCGATCGTCAGATTGGATATGGTCTGGACTCTGGAGCGAAACCGCAGACGGACCACGGAGAGAACCCAAACCCTTGGCCGGTTTCATGCCCGATTTGTTGTTCTCGTACGGGCCCCTTATAAGAGCAAACACACACCATTGGTGGTGCGGTGCGCACGCCGGCGTGTACGTGCGTCACAGCCTCCGTGCGGTGTGGCGCCCATCTCTTTCAGTCTTTCAGAGACGACGCCACACCGCCGGTAATCAGTGGGGGCTGCGGGCTGGGGCCCGTCCAGACAAGGCAGGCACTTCAGATAGAGGCAGGAGGACGTGGACAGCGTGTGGGTGAAGATGAGATGAACCCTCCCGGGCAGCAGCCGGTTAGTGGACGAGACAGTGTGCTGATTAGCTGCTAATCCGTGGGCGGGGCGGATTAAAGCATACTTTGTGTGTGCGTCGGGGCTGACACGCGCTGTCTTATCCGCAAGGAAAATCGGCTGATCCATGTCCCAGGACATGTCCGGGTGCAATGAGGCAGTGGACAAAATTAGGAATAAACTGTACCGCTGATTGATAAAAGTTGCTGCTGTCGCACAAAAGTATCCAAGGATGTATACGAAAGGGAACTGAGTGCACCATCCAGTTACTCCGCCTACATTACATGTAAATGTTGGCTAAGGATGCAGATGACATAGCACACAAAGGCGATTAGGGGAACGTTCTATGTAATTAACATGAGTCATTTGGGCTCAATCATGTTGTCTGATTTTCCTCCCACACTCAGAAAACCAATTGCTTTTGTTTTTCCAACTTTAAAAATCACCTTATTTTCCTCTTAGGACGGTTTTATTAGCAACATTTTAAGCCTACATGGTACCATATCATGCTCTAGATGGTAAATCATACTTACTTGATGAAGGTAAAAATTATCCAAATGTTTTTAGAAACTTTCCTATTATTACTTTCAAAATAAAAAGGCAATTCATTTGTAAATTAAAAAACAATAATCCCCTATAATTTTTATAGAAATACAACTATCAAGTAAGCCTCATTTACAATCGTGAGATGTAAAAGAGAGGGTTTCAAAGTTGATTAGGGAAAAAAAACATCATGTTTTCCAAGTGTGAGGAGGAAAATCCGACCTAGAGGCATAGTTGAGAGGGTTGAGAGGATCCTTTTCTCCCTAAGACCATAACTTTCCAAGCCTATGCCACTAAGACTCTCTTATGTTGGCTCGGTAGCTACCATAGGCCTCTTTCCATGGGGAATATATTTGACTTAGCGCAACACATCCAGCCCACGATAAAAAGAAATACACGCAAATATTTGTGGAGTGGGTGGATGGAATTTTTGTTAACCTAGGTGAAGCGGGACAGCCCGCCCATTCCTCCCTTCTGGTGGAAGATGAGCCACATCTGGTGGTACTTTCTATACTCATTATGCTTCGGTCCAACATGACACAGATTAATTTTGTATCGTGCCAGTCCAAACATAAAAAATCTAGGCCTAGCACGGTTCAAAACACATGGTGAGTCGTTGTCTTGTTGTGCTAGTCCAAGACTGGAACGGGATAGACACCACAAAAATTATACATTGCTAATTTGGAGTTTACATAAAAAAATCATCATGAAATTCTCAAAGAAATTTATGTAGATAAAAAATCCATACAATGAAGGAAGCAACTTTTTAAATACATATTGTTATAGCAGGAAACATTGACCTACCTTGTTTTTTAAAAAAAGTTCCTAATACTAAAAAAATTATATATAAAAAAGGTATTTTGAAGTTCCTTATAGTTTTTATGAATAATATAGATGTACCTGTAATCATATAAAAATCATAAAACAATAAACTTCGTGCCGTACTGGGCAGCCGGCATGCTTTGCTATCAAGCCGAACCCGGCCTGGCACGGGATTCTAATTTGGGCCGGTCTTTTTGTGTCGTGTTTGGACTGGCCGAGCGGCCCGCTTCTGTTCATCCCTCTCCTGGCTCTCTGCCCGGTCGGCGTCGAGACAACGAGATCTCATCCCCCTCCCCGTTGCTGCACAGAAACAAGCAGCCGGCGAAGCAGATGAGCGGGACGAGTGCTGCCTCGCACCGGTGGAGCAAGCCGTCGGTACCACCCGACATTCTGAGACGCTTAGCTCCGATTCTGACCACCCCCGTCGTCTTGTTGTTGCTGCTTTTGCTCGCCGCCGCCACCGTGTGCCTCTACTCCCAGAGCGCCGCCCGCTCGTATGAGTCCCGCGGAGTGGTTCCGCCCCTTTCCTCCCCCACAGTGGAGACCATCCACGGCGCGCACGCCATCTGGGAGCTCCCCGTAGTGGCGCCGGCCAGGGCGGTCCTCTTCGTCGCCCACGGCTGCCGCTGCCGCCCGGAGAACTTCTGGCCGCCGTCTCCACGCTGCCCGGGGTGCGCGGGGCTCCCCGAAGACGTCGCCATCACGGAGCGCGCGCTGCGGAGGCGGTTCGCGGTTCTGGCCGTGGCGAGCGCCGGGGAGTGCTGGTCGCTGGGGAAGGAGGTCAACGCCGCCAAGCGGGTGATCCGGTCCTGGACCGCCAAGAACGGACTCGAAGGCCTGCCGGTTGTCGCCCTCGGCGCTTCCTCCGGCGGTTACTTCGTATCCAGGCTCGCGGCCAAGATGAGCCTCGCTGCCGTCGTGATTATGATCGCCGAGGGCGCGTTCGGCGGATCAGCTGGTGCGCTGCCGGCGGTTTACCCGCCCTCGATGTTCATCCACATGCCGAAAGATAAGCGGAGGGCAGCGCTGGTGGAGAAGAATTCGAAGATGCTGATGGAGAAGGGCGTTGAGGTGAAGGAGCTCCAGAGCCTTGAACTCCCATTGACGTCGACTCTGCTTTCGGAGAGGATACCCGGGCTAGACCGCGGGCTTTCAGAAAGGATCTGGACAGCGTTCGTGGAAGAAGGTTTCGTTGATGAGAAAGGATACATGAAGGAGGATGGCCGAGCAACGCCATGGAAGGATGCATTGGTGAGGAGGGGCTTCTGGGAGGAGGTGTCTCCGTTGGCTGACCACATCCAGGAGGAGTTGAATCTTGCTTATGGGTACCACGAGATGACGAGCTTACACACTGACGAGATGTTTGATTGGGTTGAGAAGCACTTGAGATGAGGAGGTTATGATTGATCATTTCAGCATTTTGTAGCTTAGTGTGAAAAATTAAACTGCTTGGACGGTTTGAGGGGAAGCTGCAAATGCAGCTCAAGGATTTCATGAGTCAACAGTCATGGACTGGTGAACACAGAGGACATCCACAAGATGTTCATTCTAAATTTCTGATGAATTGCCTTTATGATGTGAAATGTGTACATTGCTTTCAGCTGGTTCTCGTGCCATGGATTTCTGAAAAGAATCTATAGAGTGATTGTTCAGTAGATTTTTCTCTCATATGTAACATCATTCTCTGAAGGCCCCGCCTGAGGCATTGTTATATATCCTTGGGGTCCTAGCTTCAAACCAGTCTCTTTGCAGGATTATGCAAATGATAATGGAATTTGGCATAAAAATGTTCTTGGTTGTGAATGAATCATCACACTTGGGATCATCGTTTTTGTAAGTTGAAATATCATCCTGGTAGCTAGTAATAACATTTTGATAAGTGGAATTTGCTCGAATCTTAAGCTGATATTAAATCCAGTTATTTTCCTCTCTGACTCTGAATTAATACTGTATACTCTCTTTCAGAAATTGTGTACTATTTTCTCCAATGGTCTGCATTGGTTATTTCATTTTGTTGTAACACTGAAGATATGTACGCCTATGAAATTTGGATACGGTCCAACCGTCCAAGCTTATCAAGTCCCTCAGTAAACTTTTTCTTTTCCATTTCAGATACTCTAGTTTTCAACAAACTAACTAGACGAAACCTTTTTTTTTTTTTTTTTTTTTTTTTTTTTTTTTTTTTTTGCAAAACTGCCGTTAAGCTTGGCATGCTAGTAGGATGTCAATTAGCCTACCAGTAAACCGAACAATCCTGTATAATCTGTTGATGAGAGGGGTGTTTTGCTGTTCTCGTTTCCAAAGATGTATGAGTTCCTCTAAAAAAAAGTTAGCACCAGTATATGAGTTCACTCTTGCTGAGTTAGACTCTATATTTTGGCCCTTTTGTCCTAGGTGAAAGCTGCAGTACTAATTTCAAAGATGTAATGACTCGTTTCCAAAGATGTATGAGTTCCAAAGGAGTACTAATTTAGCTAGCGTATATGCTTCTGTACATGTTTCATCTTACTTCAATCAGCTTTCAGCTACCATTGCTCGGCACTACTTTTTTAAGATATGCATGCTCTGACCCCATGTCGTTCACGGTAATAACACATGGGGAAGCATATGAATTTGGCCATCTTCAGATTGCGAACGATTGCGAACCAATGATACATGTGGCATATTCTGCCAATTTTGCAAACTTGGAGACAAGTCAGACAGCCATATACATCCCAGCAGGCGTTCCAGGTTCGCCATGGATTCACATATACAGGCTTTTATGGTGAAACGACATTGACTGCCCGTCATTGGGTTTTATATTTGGGATTTCTGGTCGCAGTTCCAATATCCCCCGGCCACAAGTTGATCTCCGCATTTTCGCTGGCAGAGGATGGATCCACATCCCACGCGAAATGTTGGTTCAACAGCAAATGAACGATAGAATGTTACTCGCCACTTCGTGTTAGTCAGTTGCTCTAGGGAGATGTTCTGCATGTCGACTTATTTGAAATTTGATCCCTGCAGTGACATTATAGTATGGCCTTTCTTGAGCAAACAAATATGACAGGTACCAGCAACTAGTAGAAAATTAAGATTAGCGGCTGGTGAACATGTTTAAACGTTATATATGTAGGTTTTGCTCTGAGATTTACAGCTCCATGCAAGAATGTGCGTTCTACACGTCAGAAAAAAAAGGCCAGCAGTCCCAGCAAAATTATATACTGTACTCCGTATATATAGAGAGAGACTAGAGAGTACAAACGAAACTGCCTTCCTCGGATGCCCCGCGTCCACAGGTGCCGGCGCCGCACGCGCGCATGACATCATCGTAGACCCAAGGAAGAAGATGGAGAATTGGAGATCGATCAACTCAGTCCGCAGAGCGGTGCGCTCCCGCCGGTTCTTGCAGAGTCATCGCCATGCATCCCGATAGGCCTCCACCTGTGCTGCCGCGCTCATCAGCAACCGTATGCGGCCTCCGCGCCTATATAGACAACCAGGCTCTTCTGCTGCCGTATATACCACGTCGATCGCCGTGCCTCCTCTGCACTGCACGTACCTTCATTATATACAGCATCTGTTTCATCCAGAGACCTGCCGGCCCGTTGAGGGTCGGCCATGGCGTGGCTTGCGATCGTCGTCGGCTTGGCGACCGTGGTTTCCTCGTCGGAGGCTTATGTCTTCTACGCCGGCGGCCGCGACGGCTGGGTCCTCGACCCCACCGAGAGCTACAACCACTGGGCCGGGCGCAACCGGTTCCAAGTGAACGACACCATCGGTGACATGCATAATCTCTCCTCATTTAATTTTGACCTCACACATATGCACACGATCACGGCGAAAATTCGGCTAAGGCTCGAATAGAGACATGACGTGCGCCTGCTCTTGGGGCTCGCAGTGTTCACCCACGAGGAGGGCGTCGACTCGGTGCTGCTGGTGACCGAGCAGGACTTCGACACGTGCAACACGCGCAACCCGTTCCTGCGGCTCCAAGCCATCGGCGGCAGCGGCAGCTCGGTGTTCAGGTTCGACCGGTCCGGCCCGTTCTTCTTCATCAGCAGCGACGAGGACCGGTGCCAGAAGGGCCAGAAGCTGTACATCGTCGTGATGGCGGTTCGACCGGCCGTGGCCGTGGCCCCGGCGCCCGACTCTTCGCAGTGGGCGGCGGCGTTCCCTCCGGCAAGTGCCTCCGCGCCACCGCCGCTGTGGGCTCCGGCGCCCGGGTACGCGCAGGCTCCGGGCATCAGCTCGCTGGGTGATTCTGGTGACGAGGAGTCGCGCAGTAGCTCGCTGGGAGCGCCACCGCCGACGGCGGACGCGTCACGTCTGCTCGACGAAATGGTCATCGCCTCTGTGGTTGGGCTTGTAGGAGTAGGGGTTTTGGTGCTCTGTGCTATGCTGGAGTAGATCATAACCCAACAGACCGTTCTGCCTGTATCGTTAGTTCGTTCCATCTCTTTGAATGGTTGTTAGTTAAGCATAAACCGAAGGCTGGTAGTAGTAATTAGCTATGCTTAGATCCGGTAGCAGTTTAATTATGTATGTGGCTGTAAAACAGAATAAAACGTAGACTGCACATGGTACTTCCTCTAACTCAAATTGTAATATATGTAGATACATAAATGTGGACGGATACAAAAAACTAGAATCTCGTCTCTATCAATGTGTCATACATTTATGAACGAAAGTAGTACTTTCAAATATGAATGATGCAAATATTAAAATAGTTTGAATCCCGTAAGTATAGCTCCATTCTTGATGGATAAATGATGCTCGTGATGTGCTTTTTGGATCCTCATACCAAAGTTTGACTCCGGATTACGTAAGAGTACAATTGCAGAGTCTTGATGGATAAATGATGCTTGTGATCTGAACTTTTTGATCATGACAAAAATTGACTTTAGATTATTACAGTGCATAAGAGTACAAAAACTCCAGTCTTGATGGATACGGATAAATGAGTGACGAAGACGTGCTTGCTTGTTTTAATGGAACTGTTTGAACTTGAAGTGGTCAACGTGTGCCGTTGCCTTTGTTCTACTATGGGAATCCACACATTGACACATGGTATGGGGCTATGGGCCTATGGGGCTGGCATGTAATATGGGTTGCACAAAGTTGAAAAAAAAAAAAGCTCACTGAAAACCCTAGGGCGCACCAACTGGATGCTCAGCCCAAGGGCAAAGGCCAACGGATCTGACAGGTTTGGGCTGTAGAACCCCAGTGCGAGAACAGCCCAGCCTACGTGAATATTAACGGCCATCCCGAACGGCTCCCATCCGATTCCATTCCTCACCGCATTTCGAATTCAAACCTCTCCTCCCCACGTGCTGCCGTTCGGATACCATGGCGGCCAGCGCCCTATCTTCCCCGGCGGCGAGCCGGACGCCGAGCATGAAATCGGTGGCGGCACCGTCCCCATCCCCATCCACCCGCCGGGCGGCAGCGGACGCGGCATCGGCGGCTGCCGCGGCGGGGGCGGCGGACTCGAAGGCGCGGTTCGAGGCGTACAACCGGCTGCAGGCGGCGGCGGTGGCGTTCGGAGAGAAGCTCCCCATCCCGGAGATAGTGGCGATAGGAGGCCAGTCGGACGGGAAGAGCTCCCTCCTGGAGGCGCTACTCGGTTTCCGCTTCAACGTCCGCGAGGTCGAGATGGGCACCCGCCGCCCCCTCGTCCTACAGATGGTTCATGACCCCACCGCCCTCGAGCCCAGATGTCGATTCCAGGTGCGTGTGCTCCGATTCCTCTCCTAGGGTTTCACCACCCGGTGCTTCTCTCCCAGATCGAGTCTAGTAATGGGTGTGGGCTCGAGGAGCGGTTGTTTGATGTAGCTTGCTGTGCGGCGATTTGCAGGAGGAGGACTCGGAGGAGTACGGGAGCCCGATGGTGCTGGCCACGGCCATCGCGGACGTTATCAAGCAGCGCACTGAGTCACACCTCCGGAAGATCCAGGCCGCTGTCTCATCCAAGCCCATCGTCATGAGGGCCGAGTACGCCCACTGCCCCAATCTCACCATCATTGACACCCCAGGTTTCGTACTTAAGGTACAGAGGTGAACTTTTGAGGCTTCTCAGTTCTCATTTCTCAAGCCTCGCTGATAGTTATTGATCAACTTTCTGATGCTATCGTTTGTTTGCTGCAGGCTAAGAGAGGTGAGCCAGAGAGCACACCGGATGAGATCAGGTCCATGGTGAAGTCACTAGCAACCCCTCCTCACCGCCTCGTTCTGTTCCTCCAGCAAAGCAGCGTTGAATGGTGCTCGTCGATCTGGCTCGACACACTTAAAGAGATTGATCCCACTTTTAGGCGCACCATGATAGTCATCTCCAAGTTCGACAACCGCCTCAAGGTATGCCCATAGAACAATTGGTCAGTTTGGTACTTAAGTAAATTATTAAGGTTCACCTTTTGGCTTTGTTCGGTTGTATGGGGATCGAAGGGGATAAAATCCCTCCCTATTCAAATTTGACTAATGGGGGGATTTAATCCCTTCCAGTTCCCTTCGAACCGAACGAGGGCTTGGTGTGAAAAAGTAATGGGAGTGTCATTGTGTCTTATGAAAATGTCATTGCTATTGATTATTTGAAGGAATTCACGGAACGGTGGGAGGTCGATACCTTCCTGAGTGCAAGCGGTTACCTTGGGGATAACATCCACCCGTTCTTCGTTGCTCTTCCAAAGGACCGGGGAGCAATTTCCAATGAGGAGTTCAGGAGGCAGATCTGTCAGGTTGATATTGATGTGCTACGGCATTTGCGAGATAATGTGAAAGGGGGCTTCAATGAAGAGAAATATGGATCATACATTGGGTTCAGCTGCCTCAGGAAGTACCTTGAATCTGAACTTCAGAAAAGGTACAAAGAAGCAGCTCCAGCTACCCTGGCATTGTTAGAGCAGAGGTGCAGTGAAGTCTCAATGGAGCTGACGAGACTAGACTCGAAACTACAAGCGACATCTGATGTCTCTCAACTCCGGAGATCAGCGATGCTTCATGCTGCTTCTATTTGCTCCCACTTGGTATTACAATCACAGTACAACTTATTTAACATTCTCAACGAGTGCTGCTGACACTTGATGATTTTAGCTAATTTACATTTCCTTTTTGTATCAAAGCGTGCATTACTTGATGGAGCAGCTGATCCAGCTCCAGAAATATGGGGGAAAACTACGGAGGAGGAACGAATGCATAGTGGTATTGGCAGCTGGCCTGGGATTAATATACCTGTAAAACCTACCAACTCCACTCTTAAGTTGTATGGTGGTGCCGCTTTTGAGAGAGTACTGAATGAATTTCGCTATGTAACTTACTCAATGGAATGCCCACAAGTGTCAAGGGAGAAGGTACTTGCTCATTAGTCTGGCACTATATACACACTGAATATTTGAGGCAAATAGCTGAAACTGTGATAATGATGTCACTAGGTTGCGAACATACTGCTTGCCCATGCTGGAAGAGGTGGAAACAGTGGACTGAGTGAGGCAGCAGCTGAGATAGCTCGGGCGGCTGCACGATCATGGCTTGCTCCTCTTATCGATACTGCATGTGACCGGCTTGCATTTGTCTTACAAAGTCTGTTTGATCTTGCTATGGAGCGCAACCGCAATAAAGACTCGCAATGTAAGAGTTTGACCTCTCTATTGATACCGATTCATCTTCCTTCCTTTATTTGCATGGGTACCATTTAGTTCATAATGATAATGATGTTGATTTTCACTGCCTTTAGTAAAATTTAGCTTTTATTTGTTGAACATGTTCATCAAAAGTATGGTATGGATTGCATTTTTTTCCCTCTACCAAACATATTTAGTACGGTATGGTGTTAATTGATCAACTTTTCCATATCAGCATGGGTGTTTAGTGGTGAGCTACTTGTTTCCCTGCATTTTGTTTTTCTATGGTCAGTTGCACATATGCATGTATTTTCAAGCTTTAACCTACCATGAAATCAAGTCCTGTCAATTTCTACTTCTACGTTGTCAGTACTCAGTAGTATTACTACTATCATCATTTGCTAAATGCTTTATATTCTTGACTCTTTTTTGCATAACAGATCATCAAAAGGGTGAAGATATGGATGGTTATGTTGGCTTTCTTGCTGCTCTCAGGTGTTCATATTATAAGTTTATCAAAGAATTGTCCAAGCAATGCAAGCAGATAGTGAGACATCACCTTGATTCAGTAACCAGCCCCTACTCCCATATTTGCTACGAGAATGATTTTTTCAATGGTGTTGGATCCATAGAAAATGCCATGAATAGATTTAATCACTTCCCTGGAGTTACATCCTTTGATCTATCAGACAGTGGATCTGCACTAGAGGAAGCCCAGGAGAACATGCCTCCAAAAGATCAGCAGCATATGACACCACCTACTAAAGGAAATGAGTCAAAGGAGGTCCTTAGAGAAAGCCAGCTAACAGTACCTGAGACACCTTCTCCTGATCTACCATCTGATATAAATGGTGGTAAGAAGAAAGATAATGGGATCCCAAATGACGGTGGGCCAAGGAAAAGACATGCAAGGATTGCTGCATATACAAACAGAAATCATCATAACAACAGTATCATTGGTGCTGATGACATGAGCTCAAAGTCAGGGTCATCATACTCCACCATATGCTCAATATCTGCTCGATATTTTGCCAAAATGCGAGAAATCCTGATTGAAAGGAATGTTCCATCTGCATTAAACTCTGGATTCTTAACACCATGGTATGTTCAAACCAATGATTATGTCTAATTTGTTCTTATTTCTACTTGTTATTAAGTTAGTAAGCTTACTACTCCCTCTGCCCCATATTACAAGAGGCTGTTGACTTTTAGATATGCCATTTCACCATTCATCTTATTAAAAAAATGTAAATATCAGTTATGTTTTTATGGTTGATTTGTCGTCATAAATATGTGAAGTGTGACTTAAATTTTGTAGTATTTTTACCGATTATTTGAATAAGATGAATGGTTAAATGTCCAGTCCAAAAATCACCAGCCTCATATTAGTTGAACTTGACCATTGTCACCCGTACTCATTTCCGGATCCACCTGTCACGGAATTCACAACTGATTTTATCGAGTAAGCAGTAACCACTAAGGAACTAAATAATCGCATGTGCATCAAACAGACAAGCGCTTTCACAAAACTATAATTATTTTTTTCAGTCTAAGGGCATCCATGAAATGTTTTGGCACTAAATAGTTTGGTTTGCACTAAATAGATGTACAAGAGCTTGTACATCTAGAAGGTCTGTAGTTTATGTTAGAAGGTTAGCCTTCTTAATATATACATCCCTGTCCAGTCCAATACATTTGAAGTTGTATTATTTGCTAACGTATTTCTTCCGCTGGTGAACTGCAGCCGTGAAGGGTTGTTTCTGTCACTTGGCTTCGAGCTATTTGCTGTGAATGATGACAAGTTTATGGACATGTTTGTTGCACCTGGGGCAGTTGACGCTATCCAGAATGAGCGCCATTCTCTTATCAAACGTCAGAAGATTTTGCAGTCTTGTTTGAACGAGTTCAAGAACATCTCCCGGGCCCTGTAGTGATGATCTTTCTGGAGCTTCTCCTCAGATTGTACAGTGAATCTGGGGCTGTTTTATTGCTGCTGCACATTCGTGTTTAGCTCCATTCCCATGTATCTTTCTTGATACAAGCAATTTTCTTGAGGCAATTCTGGGAAGAAAATTATCCTTATCTTCGTGTCAAGTTCCATGTTGACGAGATCTGTACAACTATACGTTTGTTCAGCTTCAACATTAGATTTTATTGGTTATGCACTGATCTCATCAGTTTGTGCACAACTTTGTAATGTATTGTAAGTTGCAGTGCTATTAGTAAAAAAAAACATGGCCGTGTTATGTGTGCTGTTTTATCAGATGTGTATAAATCCACACATGCTTACTGCTTGTTTTGTTTCTTTATCACTTGGAGGTTAGTTGTGTGAGAGTGCGTTATTGAACTGATTCTACAGGTTTGGTATCTAAATTAAACAGACAAAGCAAAGTGTGTTCAGATGCTCACCTAATAAATATGAGAAAAACAGTCCGTTGTTGGTAGCAGGTGACTACATGTATCTATCTATTTGACCATATTTTTCACCCAGCGGTTCTTCCATATTGGTTCTGTAAAATTAAATGCTGCACTGTTAGAGCATTGTACATAGAAAAATTAAATGCTGCACTATTAGGGATAGTTGGAATAGTGATGGAGGATGGAAAGATGGAGGAGCCGTTGGAGATAGCCTAACGTGAATGGAAAAACAGCTCGTGCCAAGCAACCTCTTCAGCTTTCGTTCCCGTTTCCTTGTCATAGCTTCCCACTTTGCTCCCCCGTTTCCACAGCTGTTTTTTCTTGTATAACAAGCTAATACTAAGTTTTTATAGTGATATGCCTTGTTGCTTTCAAGTACTTCGTCTTGGACTCATTGGCACATCATGTTCATGTATGGTGTTGCGTTTTGCACGTAACTCGTAAATCTCAAGCATAATAACTGCTCATAGTTGTTCCTTGATGCTTTTCGGCCCTTTTCTTTGTCCTTTCTCTTCGAATCAAACTGCTGTCTGCTGCAGCAGAACACCACTCTAGAAGGTCATGTACCTTTCAGACGGAATGTCGTATGGGGGCATCTCAGAACAAGCAAGTGAGCTCCCTCTCTCCATGCCTTTTTTTATAACAGGATGCACTAGCCTCGGTCTATGTGTTGAAGGTCAACACGTGGTGGCCTTCCCTGTTCCGCCATGTTCGCAGGGTATGGGATTCAGTTGGCACGGCCGGTGCCTGTCTCCCGCCAAGTTGCTATCATGGCATGCGTTGGCCGAATGCCATGGGCATGGAGGGTGCATCAGTGTATCTCAACTGGCACAATGCTCTACCTATCTGGTGGCGCTGATGGGATCCCTGCCTGGCTCCCAAGTCCCAACCGTGGGGGACAGAGATTTAGTGAAAGAGAGCATATGCAAAACAAAAAAAAGGACAGAGGAACTGGTGCTGGATGGCCCCCACCACCACCAGGCAGCAGCCACCACCATTTCTTGGGCAGGGCAGGCACCGCACCAGATCCAGATGGGCATCTCGTGATCGATCTGGTTCTCCACTTGTGCAGTGGCGCCGTGGTCCATGACAGGTGCAGTGCAGGCGTGAAGGGCCAGGGGGAGTCCACTGATGGACTGTAGGCTGCTTACCAGGTTGGGTCTGGTCTGGTTTGGGGACCCTGATCGAAGAGCAGAGCACCGGCCCATGTTACTCCACTCCGCTACAGACTGTATGGGTGTGTGTGCATCTTGGCAGCTGTTCGATCGATCCGAGTCATAAGAGGTCTCTCTCTGGTTCCAAAATGGAAAGTGTGTAGTGTGGGCTAGATGAAAGCGACGGGAGGGGTGTGTGTGGAGCGATGGCCTTGTCACGGCCACTGTTGGATGTGGATTTGGCCGGGGAAATGGCTGCACTCCCAGTTCGCTGGTCAAAGAAAGAAGCCTTTAGGGCGGCTCCAACGGCATCTCTTCTAGCTAGCTGACTAGGATTTCATTCAACGTGGAAGAGTGAGAAAGCTAAAAAAAACATACTCGCTAGCGACGAACTCCTCGCTAATCTATTTGTGTGTCCCGAGGCATCTCTGCCCCTTTGCTTTTCTCTTTGACGCTAGATTGGTTGGGAAGGGATTGTTTAAGTGATGAAATAAGGGTAAGTGGGACCCACTCTCCTTTGGAGACTGTGAACCGTTGGGTGAGAAAATTGTGTGCTGTCTCTTAATCTGACTAGGACATGCTCCGAGCTAGCACATACCTAGAACCACTGTGGACGCCCTTAGTGGACCCGGACGCAGAGACGCCAGAGCTAACACCGGCGATTTTCCTTCCTACCGTAGACGGAGACCAAAGGGTACGATCACACGATGGGGGAACGGGCGGTAGGCCAAAGCTAGCGCGCAGATCGGAGCCACACTGACTGGGACCGAAGCTGATGAAGCGCACTCTCCAAGACCACGACCGCGATCGAGCAGCAGCAGCAGACGCTGTGTGATGGGGTGTATCGTGTTCGTTTGACTGACCGAGGTGTTCGCTGGCAGGTCCACCCGTTGGCAACGATTAATCTCGGCGACAGCGGATGGACGGTGCTCTGCTCTCGCTTGGGCTTGGGTTGGCGCCGTGCCGTGCCGAGCCGACCCCGGCACGCAGATCACACAGATCGGCAGTCGCAGCGCGCGGGGCCGGCCCCCGGCGCCCGTCCAAACTCTCCTGCAACACCGCGGCCAGCCACTGGGCGCGCGTGTGGGCGCGGTTGCGGCCAAACACGCGCGCGCGCCGGGTCGTGCAGTTTTTGCGAGAACTGAATATTTGGATGCACGGTCCGGTGGTTTCGTGACATGGGAGTATGGGACCGAGATTTGAGATTGATTGATCAGCGGCCGTGCGGGCATCGTCGAAGACTCGAAGTGGATGCCATCGGCCACGCACCGTGGGTCTGTGGATTTTGGGTGGTCGCGATCGCCGCGGTCACACATTAGCTCGCTGCAGTCCGTCGCCTTGCGCTTGGAATGTACGGTGAAACCATCGTGCTGTTCCAACTTTCAGCGATTCATTACGATGTCAGGTTTGACGAGAGAAGTCGTTCTAGTATTCATACTGTGACTTGAAAAAAATTAGTTCCAACTTTCGATGATGTGATCTGATGCCTCCAAACTTGTTCGACACTACATACTAGCCATTCTTTCTCTAGAGATCCACGCTAGAGTGCTAGCAGATGTTTAATCACCGTTAGTACAATATACTAATTAAACAAGTTTACACCAGACTTTTCCACTCTCGTGCGGCGAGAGTAGCAGCGGCAGCGGCGAAATGTGGCCAGCAGCATCATCATCATTTCCAACGATTCCTGCTCCTCTTAGGTGGCATGCAATAGGCGTGTGTGCCTGCCTGCTTCACCGAATGAGGCTGCAAACCTGGTGGCCGGGCAGAATAGTCAAATCTAAAAGAGCCCGATGCCGTTCTCGTAGCCGTTAAAACGGGAATTGGATGCCGGCTTTCAGTCTGTCCCCTCTCCTTTCTCGTCGTGCGGCCAGATTTGGGTCATGGACACGATTCGATTTCCACAAAAATCACAGAACTTGTTCGCCATGACGCGAAAAAAACATACTACGGACTACAGTAGTATTATAGAGAAGCGACAAATGCAGACCGAAAAAATCGACCAAAAAGAAACTATGCGCAAAACAGGTTCTACTATAGTACCGTCTGTGGCAACGTCCAAGCGTGTGCTAACCTAGTACTGGTACAGTCTGATGAACTGATGAGCCACGCGCACGGCACGGAGGCGGCCGCAAAAGAATTCTGTGCAAATGCAAAGCCCAAGAAAGGTACCATGAGCGAGGCAGTCAGTCTGTCAGGGACAGGACAGGAGGAATGATTGGGGGGTACGGTGGCTCAGCTGCAGCTGCAGGAGCGCAGCAGCGGCAGCCGGCAGGTCAGGTAGAGTCAATAGCTTGTCCAAGTCAATGCGCCCAGCCTTTCCATCGGCGAGAGATTCTTTGGACCGTTCCTATGTGAGATGTAACCGAAACGGGCCACGAGCAGAGCACCCAGCAAGCATGCTAAAGTGTCACCCCGTGTTTCGTTCGAAAAATCGGGTGCATGTGCATCTTCCCCAGCAAGTGTTGGGTGTCTTTCCCCGTTTCAAGTTTCGACGACCATGAATTGAAGTTGCCTTCGTCGGTCTTCCGGCTTCGCTTTCCCTTTCCACGGCATCTCTTGCCAGCAACTTCACATGTTTCTCACTTTAATCTTCCCTACGCGATCGATCGTAATCCACAATTTCTATTTCAACATATTTAGCTATTTGTTTTAAAAGATCTAGTATATATACCTTTGCTTCAAAACTAATACTAGTAACTACAGTTTTGTTTTAAAAAAAACACAATTAGAATTTAGATATGCCATCTAACCATTCGTGGAAATATGTAAAAAAAAGTCCCACTTAAAGTCCCACTAATATTCAAACAAGTCATAACAAATTAATAATATGCTAGTTACATTAATTTTCTTTTTGTTGAAGATGAATAATCAAATGTTATGTCCAGGCCAATGGAGTCATTACTATTATTACTAATTAGAGACTCCGACATAGCATTCACTTAATCCTCACAGTACACACAAACAAAAGATATAATCCTACATGTCCTTAAAAATAGATAAACATTTGGCCTTCTATCTGATATAGCCTCTAAAAATATAGCTATTGCATAATGGATGCTTATATTTTAATTTAAAATATAATTACCCACGTTTGCATAATATTAAATGGCATAAGACCATTAGCTTGAGGAAGCATGGTCGATGTTTATTGTTTATTTTGTTTTTGCCTGTTATGTGTTCAATGTTTTTGAACTTAGTATTTGTATATCTTGGGGAGCTCACGTGTAAAAATCTGCAATCATCCGCCTGAACCCATAAATAATTTCTGATTGGTTAGATTTCATTTATATATTGCATTGCATCTCCCTGAAAAATTTCAGATCCGTGACCAAATTCATCAAGGAAACACAATGAAAGAGTCAATTATGACCTAATCTAACCACTCAAAAAGAAAAAAAATGACTTTTATGATAAAAGACAAAAAAAGTGTGGGGTTAGTATACATCATCATAACAAAAGATTTCATTACAATATAATTTCTACCCAAGAATAATAAGACGAGGCACGAAGTGTGAACACAAAACCAAAATGAATATGATTTGTAAATAGCAGGAACAATGAGGTCCAGTCCACAGATAACCACCGCTGCTTCCCCACCACCACACTACCCAACACAACCGAGCAAAAAAAGAAGAGGGAAAAGACAAAGGAAACTAGGAAAAAACAACCAGAAAAAAGGAAACCGGAGCGAAAAGAAACAAACTTTAGAGGGGAGAGAGATCGCATGCATTCATCCAAAGTCTCACTCACACCACCCGCAATGCACCTCTAACTCCCCTCCCCAACGCTCTCTCGCTCACTCTTCTTAACCTCCCCACCCTCTTCCTCCACTCAAATCCTCTTCCTCCCAGTTCCTCCTCTCCGTCGTCTCCTCCCAGTCTCCAGCGGCTCCGTCTTCCCTTCCCCACCAGCGCCAAAACCCACGCTCCAATGGAGGTTTCCACCAAGCAGCTCCTCCCCATGCCTCATCAGCAGGACCCCAACTCCCCTTCCTCTTCCGCCTCCTCCTCGTCGTCGTCCTCCACCTCTCCGTCCCACCCCCACCACCACCGTGCGCAGCCCCACAACCTCCCACCGTCCCCCAGGCCCATCCCGCGCACCATCGACACCACCCCGTTCCCAACCACCTTCGTCCAGGCCGACACCACCTCCTTCAAGCAGGTCGTCCAGATGCTCACGGGCGCCGAGCAGCAGCCCGCCGCCAGCAAGAACGACGCAACGATGGCGGCAGCAGCAGGCAACAACAGCGGGGGCGCCAGCGCCGGCGGTCACCAAGCGGCGAGCTGCGGCGGCCCGTGCCGGCCCAAGAAGCCGTCTTTCAAGCTGTACGAGCGGCGGAGCAGCCTCAAGAACCTGAAGATGATCGCGCCGCTGGCGATGGGCCCGCCACCGTCGCCGTCGCCGCGGAGGGCCGCGGCGCCGGAGATCCTGTCGCCGAGCGTCCTGGACTTCCCGTCCCTGAAGCTGAGCCCCGTGACGCCGCTCGCCGGCGACCCCTTCAACCGCTCGCCCGCGTCCACGTCGTCGTCGTCCGAGGAGGCCGAGCGCGCGGCCATCGCCGAGAGGGGCTTCTTCCTCCACCCGTCCCCTCGCGGCGCCGACCCGCCGCGCCTGCTCCCGCTGTTCCCCGTCACCTCGCCCCGGATGGCGGCGCCGTCCGAGTGATCCGGCGGCCACGTACAAGATCCCGATCGATCCCGCCTCCTGATCGCAGGCGCTCCTCTACCGTAGCTACTGCCAGTACTACTGTTACAACCCTCGTTCTCTGGTTCCGTAAGATGCTTGCTTTGCTGTTCTTGTTCTTGATCGACGCTGCCGTAGCCTCCCTGCTGTAATTTTTGCTCCCTTCTTGAAAGGAAGAAGGGAGTTTAATTTCTCTTCTTCTTTTTCTTCCTTCTGGAGCGGCCGGCCAGCCACACGCGATCGAACCAACGTTCCGAGCCCAGCTAGTTCCTCGATCGCGGAGGCCTCCGGAATGAAATGATGGATGGATGAGTGAATTATAAAGTTATAATTGATAATTGATGAAGCTTTGATCTTGTGGTTATCGGCGCGGCCGTCGCCGCTGCTGGTTCTGACCGGTTCGCTGTCCGCACTCTGATGTCAATTCTGTTCGCCTTTTCCCTTCCTTTCCTGTTCGGCTGTTCGGTTCTGATTCCCTGCGATCGCAGGCCGCTGCTCGCGCGTCAGCTCAGCGCTCATAAATACGGCCCCTGCCTGTAGTCTCCTCCCCCGCGCATGCAAAATCCAGCGAAACAAGAAAAAAAAAAACGAAACGCCATGGCTTTTTCTGGACAAAGTTCGCCACCAGTAAAACCAAGCTCGCGTCTCGACGTCCGGCACTGGCAGGCCCGGACAACAACGGACGGTGGCTGCGTTTGCCCCCTGCAAAAAGCTGCAGACTCTCCGGACAAACCCTGAGTCTGTCAGTCAGCCTGTCTCTCTGTCAGTCCTATATTTCCGAGATGTTTTCGGGTGTGTTTAGATCCCTGAAAACTGGCACTGTTCTGAACTGAAAAGCACTGTAGCACTTTTCGTTTGTTTGTAATAAATATTGTCCTACCATGGTTTAATTAGGCTCAAAAGATTCGTCTCGCAAAGTACATCTAAATTGTGCAATTATTTTTTTTATTTCAGCTACATTTAGTACTCCATGCATGTGCCGGCATTTTGATGTGATGGAAAATCTTCTTTTTGCATAGTAGAATTTGAGAGAAGTTTTTTAGATCTAAACAGAGCCCTCTTCTCTTCTCGTCTCCGGCAGAACAGTGGCAAGCAGGCCGGGAGCATGGACCCATTGGACCGTGTGCTGCTGCAGCGGGGCAACAGCTGCTGCGCCGGGTCCACGTGCTCCACATGATGGGCTCAGTTCCGCTCTGATCTGGTCATTATATTGGACCAACAGGTAGCCGTCCAGCTCATACGACCGGCTCGAGGCCACAAAGGATTCGTGACTTAGTGTGAGCGTCGATCTCGCGGAAAACAGCAAAACGCTCCGGGATCACTCTGAAGCCCTCGGGTATGGTCTACGGAGGTGCCGCCCACTTGGTGGTGGAAAGTAGTAGTAGTAGAGACAAGTTGGCAGCAGCAGCAAGCCAAGGCGTGGAGTGCCAGGGAAGGGAACGAAACGAAGGGAGCCCGGCGATAGCAGCACCGTGCCGTGCGTCGCCGTCCCCGCGGTGGTGGTGGAAGCCGGGAGGGCGGCCCGTGATCCGGCGGCGAGCCGCGCCATCGTGTGGCAGGGGCCGCGGCTCTCGGCTGCCGTGGGGGCATGGGCGCACGGGACCGTGGCAGGATTCGTCGCCTCGCGCACGCAGTTGGTGGCGTGGCGGACGACCTGTTCAAGGCGAGCCAGCGTGCCGTGCCGTGTCGGTCGGCGGCAGCCCCCGTGGCGTCCCGCTGCGTCCTGCGGCTGCTTCGATCTGGCTCACGATCTCGTCTCTCCTAGTGGGCGCCACGGCCTCGCTTCGTTTCGCGATCCAGGTGAGAGACGAGGTCGCGTCCGATTATTACGAGCGTCTTAGTGCTCTTTGCATGTGCGCTACTCGTCGTCCTAGCTTGTGTTGGACCATGCATGCTGGATGCTGCCCCCTCGCTCGCATCGCACCTGCCTCGTCCCGTCCCCCGTCGCCACAGCAAACTAACACACAGAGGAGGAGACCAATCGCCTTCCGCGACGGCGTCGTGGCCGCGTTACGCTATCTCCAACAACACTCTTCGTTCCATTTTTTTCAAATCTCATCTCACTTTATATATCATCATGTCAGTTACAATGCAAAACAGTGCCAAACAATGCCGCTACAGTGTTTTAGGAACCATTTTGAGATCTCCCATTAGAGAGAACTTTAGCCTGAGTCCAATAGAACTTCCTATCCCCACTCTCTAAACACTATTCCAACTATCCCTCTCTCTGTGTACAGTGCAGCATTTATGTCAAACAATACAAAACAGTATTTAGAAAACTCACGCAGAGAGTTCCATTGGAGTCAGCGTCAAACCAAACCCAATCAGCACCGTAAAACCGCCGCCCCCGTCTCTGTCGCGGGGGCATGCACTTGGCGCTTTCAGTTTGCTGACTTGTTGCTTGCCGGCCGGGGATCTGGCGGCTGTGCGCCGCCGTTGGTACAGTACCGACCGGCGCCGCTAAATGGCTAACAAAAACCAAACCTCTAAACCAGTGATCGGGCGGAGGCCAGCGACGACGATCCCTTTCGGGTCCATGCGTGTTGCCGATAAACTAATTGGGTCATTAGTTCCGGTCATGTGACGCCGCCGCGCGCGGCGACTCAGCTGACGGGGATCTTCGGCGGATATGGGCGCCAGCCATGTGGTTGGCATTAAAACTCGGCAAACACAAGCCACGCCGCCGATCGTCGTCTGCGCACGGCTGGCTGGCAGCGGCAAGTGTCATTTGCAGCACGATCAGCCAGGTCACACGCTCACAGCAGTACCAGTACAGCACTAGGGAAAGCACGGTTAGGCAGCGCAATGATTTTTTTTTATTAATTGGAAGATTAAGCACCTCCCGGTCCTCAAGGTCAGTTTTCTTTAATTGTGTCTGTTTGGCTGAATGTTTGCGAGAGTGAATACATGAGTAGTGGCAACTTTTGTGTGCATTCTCACGGATCGGAGGGAGACGTGGTTCACATGAGAAGACCGGTTGTGCTGCTACCGACACAGTTAATGTGCCCAAAGTAGCAGTAGTATTTAAATTTGGTGAACGGGGAGACGCACCCCCATAGTATATCTTGAGGTCAACTCTGAAAGGTCAGTACGGCATTAATTCCTCCAAGCTAAGCACGCCATAAAGGAGAGATTAGGGCCAAGGACACGTCTCATCGTCGTATAGAAACACAAGCATATGGGCCATTTTTCCTCACTCCCAACCGCCCCTTCAGTAAAATACTAGTAGCAGTACCTACTACCAGCAATGTGGATATCGTGTAATGATGCATACCAACAATACAGGACAAATTTCTTTCTCAGTGTGACTGTGTGAGGAGGTCGAGAGAGGAAGGAATGAAAGGATGCAGAATTTCGCCTTGTTGCATGCACCTCGTGCCGTGCGCGTTCAGATGGCGTCGATCGAAATGTCAGCGAAGGCTGCCTCCTGTGCTTTCGTAGCGCACCAGAACCGTAGCTAGTTTAAAGCCGACCTCCGAGTCCAGGGTCAGGTGGTGTGCATGGCGTGGTGACCGGACCATTGGACAGCAACCGACGCACGCGGCCGAGAGAGAGAGAGATACGACGGTTAGGCGCCGGATAAGCCGGCGGGGCGCTGGCGGCCGCGTTGTGGTTCTCATCGGCATGGCCCCAAGCTTTCCAGTTAGCTTAGCGCCACAGGACGGCCACAGTTTCCCGGCAGAGAACCGGAGAACGAGCGGCCGCCGGATCGTGTCGTGTCGTCCCGGCGCCGTTGGTTCTGGATGTGATGTGTGGGCTGCAGGGGAGTTTTGGTGTGTTGCGGCAACGCTCGTACAGACTCACGGTCACGGGCACATCGGCACATGATTGGGGGCGCCGTGCGATCAGGGCGGTGCTTGCACGCGATGCGTTCCCTGACGGGATCAAAATTCAGGCTTCGGATAAGGCGCTTGTTTGGACTACTCTGATCGGAGCAAGAACCAGCTATATGCTGCTTTGCTACTGTTGTCTGACAAGGCTTGCTTCAGAATTCACCCAAGCTACACTCCACTTCTTTGTGTCCATTTCCACGTAGCAGTGACGTTTTGTTTTTTTTTGGAACTTCTCGAGCCACGTTTTTTGACGGGTGTGTGGTGGGCTTTTCATATGTGTTGCTGAGTCATTGCAGATATGATATAACCAAAACGTATTCATAGATTAATAATCTCAGCGACGAACTCCAGTTTTGTTTGTAGGCTGTAGGCACGCGATTTGATTCCAAACGTGTCCATTTCCGTAAGCATCTGCATGGCGGTGGAGACACCTCATCTGACATGGCAAATAGGAGGAAGAAACCTGTAGCCAAGAGCGACCTGGATCGCTCGCCGCATCTTGAGATCATCCAGCGGTGTTTGCGTTGGCTTATTTTTCATATTTTTGTCTAAAATTCACGATGCTGTTGTAAAACACACAAACAGATCAATTAGATTAGCGCTACAGAGAATGCAAACGTGTGGGGGGAGCAGTGTATCATCACATATGTGAAGTCAGTCAACACTCAACAGCTAACCGCCAGAAAGAGTAGTTTAGCATGGAAAAGGTTTACAACATCCGACACATTTCATTCACTATCCATTTCTTTTACTACTACTTCAAAGGACGGCATAACCTTCTTCTGGTGGTGGGGCCACGGCTAGCTAAGGCTATCCTCAATAGAGATGTGTAAAAGGGAGTTTAACACTGTAGCGCTACTGTAGATAGAGAGGAAGGTGGTTGTAATAGTAGATGAATAGGGATAGACAATGGGTATAGACATCTCTATTTGGGGATGGTCTAAGATTGTCTAGAACTCTCGGAATTGGTCAAAGTCTTCGTTAGGGATAAGGAGTCAATTCGAGGTTGTTATTGGCCAAGCTAGGAGCCTAGGACAAGCAGAAGGTAAGCATTGAGCTTGTGTGTGGTTTTAAGAATGGCGATATTTACGCCCTATGCATGATTTTCTCTGTATACGTCGTCCAAAATTCACATGCATATTCATTCACACACTCGGCTCCAGATCTTACCTTTACAAATGGCACATCGGGAGGAGCTTCTATTTTCCGCTAGATGGACTGCGAAAGAAACCAAGAGGACCTGACAAAAGGCACCCAGCTGGAGCAAGCAAACTAGGACCTGGCACCGCATGCACAGTCTAGGATCTAATCTAGATTATCCTCACGCCGGAAAGCACATCGTCACGCCAACTATGTGAACTTCTGGTGGAAGTGCTTCAATGAGTATGATTCTGTTACGGAAAATTCACTTCACCCTTACCTGTTCCACTGATTCAACTCACTAAAGACATTTTCGGCATTAGCTTCTACCAAATGATCATGTATCTTTTGACATCCAGACGCCGAGGCAAACAACATCATGACAAACCCGATTTGTCCCGTCATGACCAGTTCATACATGAAAATGCTCATATATTGCAAAGCCGGTTTACCATTTAAGATGGCAATTGCCAAATGACTAAAGAGGCTTAAATGATTCGACTCGTTTTTGTTCATTTGGCACAAATCAGGGGGGAGGCAACAACACCGTTGGGTTTCGCTCCCTCATCTAAGGACTGAGATCAATGTTCCAGCTTTCACGAAAGGAACACCAAAAGTCTACACTGGTAGGAGCATGTGACCGTGAGAAGGCTTTTGGCACCTCCTTCAAAGAAAACTTCAAGGAAGGTAGCTGTAGCTATTGTTCCTGGCCTATTAATTGCTGGGCTTCAAAGTTCAAACAACCAAGAAACAGACCCTTGTCACAGGCTGTCAACTTAGTGCATCCAAAGTTCCACAAGGCTGGGTACATCACAAAACCTTTACAAGCATGTGATGCCTTGCTTTTCACATAGCACCACTACCAGGTAATATCTCATTAGATACTGTAGGATATTTCTGTAAAAGAAAACATGAATGTTAGAATGTTGTGTTGTTAAGAACAGAAGAGTGCTTGCAGGTTCTTTCCAGCATAAGAGAAGAATTACAATACTATCTGAATCTTAATCCCCCTACTCTTTCTCTATCTTTTGGGGGACTTTTTAGTAGCAATAGCAGGAAACTGTAGCAATTAGGTTGAGGTGTACATGAACCTTGAGTACATGTCTTCCATGAGATCCCTTAATATCTAACCTTTTTGACAAAAAAAAAGCCTTCACACAGATGCCACGGGACCTTTTGTTCAACCTGTTTCCAAGAAATTCCAAGAAAACAAGCTCAGCGTGAGTAACCTCAAGACATGTCATATGCAATGCTATGACCCTTGCACAAGTTGCAGCTTTGGAAACTGAACCTTGTGATGATTGTGCAATCAAGAACCACAAACCAAGTAAAAAGGAATACTAGCTCTCTGTCAAGCCTTTTAGCATTAAAAAAGGCTGGAACCTATGTATCTATAAGTCTACGACTGGTAGCTATCCATTTTTCCCATTTGCAAAAGGCTTCGTGTCATCTTGTCATAATCATTTCACGTGTTTGATGATTAAAGATGCAAGCAACCTAGTATCCTAGGGACCATTTCAAAAATGTAAAAGGGCATGCTATTTCATAAGTTAGATGAGAAGAAAAAGGGTTCCTTTTCTGTTTGAAAGGCATAAATAAATCTTATATGTCACTTGTTGGCTTTAGATCAGAAGTTCTAACAGAAGTAGCAGTAATTCGGTAGCGTATAAAAGCTCAACAAGATTGTGTCAGTGATAACACACAAATGATGGAAAACCCACGCTAAATAATAGGAAGAGCCCTGGCCCTTTGGTCCTTAATATTAGAAATCATGAACTGATGAGTTTATGAAATTGTTGACCGATGAGAATATTTGCAACACTGTCAGATTCCCTGAGATACTTAATGCATGATTCATGTCAATATAGGTGATAAAAAAGGCATACCGTTAAATTCATTTGTGAAAGCACTGTAGATCAGACGCATGCTTACAAATATTGAATCAACTCAACAGCATATTTTCCTTTCCTTGTAGTTACAATTTCCCCAATCTAAAGAAAAAGTGAACAAGCAACATAAATAACTCAAACAGATAACATGGCATTATGCATTTAAGTACATATTGGGCATTAAGAGCCTGCAAAACAACATAAAATATTCAGCAGCGTGCATAAATTTAGTCAATGTGTCTAGCATCTTATTATAAGACCTTTGTCTGCAAAGAAATACATTTACTTCATTGACATAGGACCAAAAAAAATGCTCAATTAATTCTTTACATGTTAACAGCTACAGCAGTTCAATCTAAGCGATAGATCAGCAGATCAATAACGGCACTATGAACTTCGCTGCATAAGAAAATGTTCTGGTTTCACATTAAAATATTGAGCTCGTGTTTCACAGAATGTTTAAGCCATTTAAGGTCCAACCTGTTGGAAATAGTCTGCAAACACATTCCAAATGCCATACCAAGGGTTTTCATTAACACATGCATGATAGTCTTGCAGCCATCTAATGCCAATGTGTTGCAGGTGAAAACTTCCAAAGATGGAAGTCCAAGACTTGAAACTACATGTTGTCTATAAACACCATCAGGTGAGACCGTTTACATGTTAGTAGCACATAGATTGTTGATGTTAGCCAATATGGACTAAGGTTTGCTGCTCTTTCTCTGGCTAGTTTTATAATGCATTCAACACCTTAACAAATGCCACAGACCTATAGGAGGCATTGGACCATGAATTTGTAGTAGACACTGGGCCGTCGATTTATTGTAACAATAGCATGATTTCAATGTGGTTAACAATAAATGAGTGATGAAGCAGGGCTCTTGGTGCCACAACGGTCATGAGAGAGATTGCTTGATATGGTGTTAGTGTTAGTGTAAAAATCACAGTAAGGGGAGATTTAGAAATAAAAAGTTTTTCAGAACAGCAAATTACAGTGACTCATGTCTGCAACCTCAAAGCAAAACTACAGTGCCTTGTGTCTGCAACCTCAACTTTACACCCTGTATCTCGGAAAAGAGTAACCATGCTAGCAGCACTGTGAGACCTCTTTGAAAATGTTGAGTCAATTGCGCATGCACATGCCGCTAAGGTTGTGTAAAGCACCGACATATGTTTGGCAAGAATATTGAGGTCTTTGGGGTCCATGCACGAAAATAATGCCCAAAAAGAACTCTACACCACCTGTTCCATGGATAAATGCAGTGTAGGCCCAGAGACACCAGTTGCTAGACTACCCATGGCATGAGTAGCTAAGATAGAATAACAACATGATATTTCAATTTAGAATAGAAAATCAAGAAGAGAATGGGTTGTTGTTATCCCATGTTCATGGGACATCTCCAGTTGCAATTATATGGCCAACAAATGAGAAAAGCAGCCAATCATGCCCCCAAGGACCCATTGCTTAGTTTCCTCATTTATGAAACAAGTCCCTGCTGCACCACACTACCATTTTATGGTGAAAACAATATCAAACAAAAGTAAGCATATAGCTTAGTACATTCAAAATTAAGAGGCAGATTTCAACACAGTTATGAAACAACATAGACAGAGGAAAGGATTCTCAAGCAATACAAAGAAACTAGCAGTATCAGAGTGTAGTGACAATAGCAACTAAATTCCAAAAGCATACAAGATCTGTTCATTTGTAAGAGAAAAACATCACACATTTTCTAGTTTTCTCAATTACCTTTAACCTTCCAAACCCACTGACAGAAACAACATCTCCGGATTTGAGGGTAACTCCATTTTTCAAAATAGGTGTCCAATTCACACGAACATCCCCAGAACTGAACAAGCAAGAGGCATGGTTCCAGAAAAATAATTAAAAATTCGTAGGCACTGACGGCATAGTTCTTATTAGAATGTACCAAAGTCCAAACATAACAATTGCACTAAGATAAAAGTATGAACTTCTGATATTAGGTCGACAATTGGCAACTCAAAATGCATACCTTATCAAGCCAGCAAGCTTAGTGCGTGAGATTTTAAATCCTGCACTGGCCAGTGCATCAACCCTCAGTGATGATTCTACAGTTTTAAATGACTTTGTCCTGCAGTGCACAGGAAATAATTGAGTCACTTGTGCTGAACTTTCACAACATAAAATCGTGGAAAAAAAGCTCAAAGTTTATATAAAGGTACGAGAATATTGACCAGACCTTGGTGGTTCATATTCTAGACTAAGCAAAGGAATCTGGGTGCATGAAACACCAACTTTTCCCACCTGTAGAAAAAATCCCATTGGAAACAAACTGTACTTAGAAGGTTTGGCATCAAGTAATCATTAAGAAATTAAGAATCATAAAAGGAAACCAAAGTACATAAGTGGAGGTCAAATAGAAACACCGATTTAGCCAAAAAACTCAACATGACATACAGAAATCAATAAGAAAGCCTTTCCATTACAAAACAATTAAACATATCAGAACATAGAATAGTCATTTTCTAATGTATAATGGGTAAACATAAAAATGGAAGCAGCATAGTAACCTAGATCTGTGTGTTTTGAATGAATCTACCTTTTCGAGAGTAGAAATCAGATAGTCAACAAGTTCTGGATCAACAAGAACCTGAGCACCTCTTTCCCCCTAACAAAAAGTGAAAATAGCATCTCGGACAATGAGAAGGGGAAGGGGTAGGAAATGACCAAATAGTTCAGAAAATCAGTGATCGGGTTTGCACCTGCAGAAGAATATCTCCAACTTTCTCCCTTGTTATTCCTGTCCCGAGGATAGCACCAAGAAAGTCACCATGAGAACAGGGTTCCAATCGGAAATTCCCTGAGATGCTGGATTGGCCTCAAAGTCAGCTTATATAGCAGATAGCAGTGCTTATAAGGTGAAATTGGGAAAACCTCAAAGCAGCAACTACATCTGGGTTACTTGTCATGGAGTCCAGGTGTCCAACAGAAATTCGACACCTCTCAGCCTAGATAAATATAAGAATGAGAAACTATATAGGCTAAGGGAGAAATTAACAAACGAGCATTTGGTTCTTCAAATTTCACCTGAGGGTAGCCACCCTGAGCTACTGCCTTGATATCTGCTAATTTTTCAATCGCCAGCATAGCCTCTTTTACTGTAGGTGGAGTAAGAAAATTAGTGTGGAAAACATCTCTTCGTTGAGAAGCCCTTTCTGCCTGCATAAGGATGTCAATGTGAATCCATGACTAGCAAGAATAACCATATATTTCTAAGGAATACTAAAAGAAACAGGCAAATGCAGTTATAGCCATTCATTATATGTCCCATTCAGTATAGAATTTCCATTTGAGAATATATGAATATAATATTTTTGCAATGATATGAAGCTTTCGCGTTTAAGATATCAAAATGCATGCATGTAATTATGTCAACAAAGTCAATACGACCATGTAGTGGCTTTTCTCTCTCGCCCATTTTCTTTTGGTAGGACAACCAGATCTTCATTTATGCTATGCAATATTCTGCTTTGGTTGTCTTTACATAAAGCAGTAAATACGTTACAATACCCTAAGCAGTGGAATCAATCCTCTTTTCCATTGAGCGTTTGCTGAATTTATATGTGCATTTGCTAACTCCAGAACTGTTTTCACAGATTAGCTATCACGAGGATAACCAGATATTAGTTTAGGAGGTTCTGTTTGGCCATATTTTACAGACTGCAGTAATATATATTTTTCCTATAAGACAATACCCTGTTTGGATCCGCGAGCTAATTTTTAGCTCCCGTCACATCGAATGTTCGAACGCGGGTTAAAAGTATTAAATATAATCTAATTATAAAACTAATTACATAGATGAGGACTAAATGACGAGATGAATTTATTAAGCATAATTAATCTATGATTAGCAAATGTGATGCTATAGTAACTATTCGTTAATCGTGAATTAATTAGGCTTAATAAATTCGTCTCGTCGTTTAGTCCTCGTCTATGTAATTAGTTTTTTAATTAAAACTATTTAATACTTATAAATAGTGTCCAAACATCCGATGTGACACGGGCTAAAGTTTAACCACTCCACCTAAATTTTAGCTCCCATCACGTCGGATGTTCGGACGCTAGTTAAAAGTATTAAATATAGTCTAATTATAAAACTAATTACACAGACGAGGACTAAACGGCGAGACGAATTTATTAAGCCTAATTAATCTATGATTAGCTAATGTGATGCTACAGTAACCATTCGTTAATCATGGATTAATTAGGCTTAATACATTCGTCTCGTCGTTTAGTCTTCGTCTATGTAATTAGTTTTTTAATTAAATCGTATTTAATACTTCTAATCAGTGTCCGGATATTCGATGTGACACGGGCTAAAGTTTAGTCCTTGGATCCAAACACCCCCCGGCGGATCGGAATCCGGATATTTTCCGTCCTTTTATCTGTTAACGTGCATTTGCCAACTCCAGAAATGCTGTCACTTGTTATCACAAAGACAACATAAGAACTTAGACTACCAACCGAACAAAGTTCAAAAACATTCCATTGGCAAACCTTTTCATAGGACAGTAGATTAGCAGCTATACTTTGAACGTTTCTCATTGCCCCTGTTTTCCATACACCCTAATATTCTGTCGGGGTTAAAGTTTGGGACATAATTACATGGCTCAACACTGGTAATAATCTTGCAAAGGAAACGTCTGATTTCAACACATTTAGTCAAAAAAAAAAAAAAAAAACAATGCTCACAAGCAAAACATACACACACTCTAGAAACTAGTTATGTTCAATAGACACTACTCACTAGGCTACTAATACTAGCAGTTACACAGTTCAATGACCAGAAACTGATCCTGATTTCTCAATTGTCAAAGGGGGGAAACAAATTACCATATCCAGAATGTTCCTGATATCCTCGGCTGAATTCCTGTCCGCCCTTCCTTTCACCACCGAATACCTGGCTGCTGCGACGGCGACGGCAATGGCGGTGCTACACCGTTCTGGTGCGGGTGCGGTAAGCGTCAGCGGAGAGGCAAAATCCAACGATAAGATGGCGATGGGTCTTCGGGCTTACCTCGCGAGATGAAATAGTACGGTGCGGGGATGGCTCCGCGCGGGCGAGGGCCGCGGAGGAGACGCCGGAGAGGACTCCCTAACGCGAGGGCGGCGGCAGCGGCCATCGCTCCTCTCAGGGAAGCAGCGAGGAATTCGCCTCTGCCCACCTGAGGCTGAGTCTGTGTCACTGTGGGCAGGGGTGGTCACTCGCGGTCGCGGCCTTTTGGGCCTGAAGCCTTGGGGCTATTTAACTATTTTACGGATGTCGCTAAAAGCTTTGCCATCGCTAGAATGGTATTTACATTTTTGCTATTTAGTGGCGTAAAGTGCTAACTATGTACCGCTTTTGTTTACGTAGCGAGACACATAGTCAGTCCAAGGTGCACAGGACATGCAAAAAGACGACCTTGCCCTTCTTCCATTCACCCACCGACGTGTGGGGTCCAGGCGCAGGACCTTTTTTTTCCTATCGCCTCCGCCTCGGCCACGTTTGGCACCGTGGGCACCTACCTCCCCGTCCTCCTCCACTACGCTGCCTCTCTGCTCTCCTCCTGGTGGCCGGTCCTGGACCGCGGATTCCCGTGCGCGAGCTCGCTCCGGCGATCGCCGGAACCGGCGGCGATGGGGCAGTGCTACGCGAGGAACGTGCACGGCGTGGATGCAAACGGAGGCGGCGGGGGCCTGGGCGCGACCACCATCACGGTCTCAGCGGCGGCGGGTGGGGCGGAGGACATGGCGTCGGCGGGGGGAGGGAGAGGGGGCGGAGGGCGGAGCGGGCGGCCGTCGTCGGCGGGGACGCCGCGCGCGGGCAGGGCGGCGCGTGCGGCGCCGACGCGCTCGTCGGCGGCGGGGAGCCCCTGGGCGGGCAGCCCGCTCGGGCTCCCCGAGGGCATCGCGCCGTCCCCGGCGACATCCGCGTAAGGGCGGCCAGAGGGGAGGCCATGGGCGGGTGGGACAGATGGCGTAAGGTTGAAGATGGATCTGACAATTGGATCCACACGTCGGTGGGAGAAAGGGGAAGAGGAATTAACACGCAGAGGCACTCGTGTCTTTTCGCACGTAGGATCCAGCGTGGACGAGTGACGGGGCCAGCCAGCTCAGCCAAAGTGACAAATAGTTAACACTTTGCACCAGCAAATGGCAAAAATGTAATAGCTATTTTAAGGATGGCAAATCACTTAAATGACATCCGAAGCCTTGTGCTCAAGTGAAGCCTGCACCCGGCTGTCCCGCTCGACGCTCAAATGCGCCTGCCGCCGCGATGACCACGCTCCTCCGCCGCCTCCTCCGCGTGGCCCCCGCCCACGCTTCCCTCTCCGACCGCCTCCCCTTCTCCACCAGATCTCGCCGCACCCCACACCGCTTCCGCCGCAGCCGCCGCGGCCCCAATCCACCGCCGCCCTCCCCCGACGCCGTCTCCGCGGCCATTGCGTCTCTCCCGTCCCGCCTCACCCCGCCCGTCCTCGCCTCCTCCCTAGCCTCCACCTCCGACGCCCGCCTCCTCCTCCCGCTCCTCACCCACTCCCTCCGCCTCCCCGCCTTCCGCCCCGACGCTGCCCCCTTCCTCGTCGTCATCAAGCGCCTCGCCGCCGCTGACCTGTACGCCGATTTCGACCGCGCCTGCGCGCTCTCCTTCTCCCTCCTCCCCTCGCTCCCATCCACGGGGCCCCTCCTCCGCGATGCGCTCTACTTCTACTGCCAGTTCGGCAGGCTCGGCAAGGCCTTCCACGTCTACACCCTCATGCGCTACTCCGCCGACCCCGCGGCGCGCCCTTCCGCCGATACCTACCACGCGCTCTTCACCGCGCTGCTGTCGCGCGGCCGCGGCGACACCTTGGTCCACTACATGTACATGGACAACGTGTCGGCGCTCTTCAGGCAGATGCTCGAGGAGGGGATCCCGCCAGACACGCGCACGCTCAACGTGGTCATCAGGGGCTACGCGCAGTCGCTGCATCTCAACGACGCGCTGCGCCTGTTCCACCAGATGCGCCCCGTGTACGGCTGCGAGCCGGATGCGTTCACGTACAGCTACCTCGTGCACGGGCTCAGCGCGCAGGGCCGCACCAGGAATGCGCGGGAGCTGTTCGACGAAATGCGCGGGAAGGGCCTCCTGCCGACGGAGCCAGCGTGCAACGCCTTCGTCGGTGCTCTGGCTATGGCTGGAGAGGCCGGGGACGCAGAGCGGGTAATGTGGGAGATGGCCAGGTCCGGAAGGGTGGTGGACGACATCGCACGGAGGGCATTGGTGGAGGAGCTGTCGAGGGCCGGGAAGTGGGAGGATGCTGACAGACTATCGAGGGAGATGGAGCAGAAGGGCATTGTGGGTGCTCGCGAGCTGCGAACGCTGCTGAGTTTAATCAGTGACGCCGGTGATGACAGTTTGGACGTCGAGGATAGAGGGAGGAACACCTGGTGACAGTTATTAGAGGCTGCTGAAACCAGTGCATCCCTGCAGGTCTGAATAACTGGACAACACATGCCGAAAAGACAGTCAGGATTCAGATGTACTAATAATTACAGAAGAAGAGTTTTTTGAAAGGAACTGCAAGGTTGATATGCAAGGATTTTACTGCAATATTAGTATATTACTCCTTATGGGTGATCTGGTGTCTAGATAAGTAGACTGTAGCCCACCCTAGAAAATTATGCACCCCCCCTTTAGTTGTTTCTTCTAAAATTGTAAAGTGGAGAGCTCTATTTATGCCAGGCATTCCATAAAGTACTACTGTACTAGTATTACCTAACGATGGTATTCGACTGGATCGGCGTACCGAGCACAATTCAAATAAATATTCACGCTTTTGCTTGGAAAGTCTGGGCTCCACCATAGTGTAACTTTTTCGGTTGGTTAGCGCTCTAAAATTGATTTTGGACATCTGACAGGCTTGAGGCTCATCGCTCACAGAAAAATGGGAACAGGTCTTCACCAATTCAAGGATTGCAGGTTCACCTGAGCGCATTTGGGATGGTCTGGCACAGTGGCTTGGGAATGAAAGGCACAGGCACCGTGCAACTCAGTGTTACAGTGGTACCAAGCTGAGTGCAACTCAGAGTGGCTTGTTTTTATACTTGTAAATAACTTTGTTTTGCCTGTCCGGGCTTTGCCCTTTTTAATACAACTGGTTCGTTTAAAAAAAAAGAAGAAGTACTGCAATCCAAAATGGATATAACAACTCAAAAGGCAGACATTTCGTTGTCACTTTCGATAAACTATGCTGATTCTAACAACAGAAAAGGGGAAAAGAACTGGAATAGCTCCACTTATTGATTCCCCAAGTGCAGCGCCTGATAATGCATAGTACTGTTTATTCTTTGCTCTGTTCAGATGGAAGCCATTCAAGGGTGTTTCCAGTAAACATTGGCACAATCTCCCCTGAACTGTGTTTATAAGTTGCTGGAACTTTCCAGGCACTCTTTCTCAAAACAATCTTTGAAGTGTTCCTTGTGAGGCCGTAAAAATCAGGGCCATTGAAGCTTGTAAATGATTCTAGTTTATCTAGGGCGCCAGCCTGAAATAGTCAGAAAAATAAACCAATCAGAAAGATAGTTTATGACATTTGCACGGTTTGCGACACTTCACAACTTCCGTGTCATGTAACTTTCACCAACCTACACCAAGATATTTTTCTTGAGATCTGATAGCGGTCGTGATAAACAATCATGAATTCCCTCATAAGCAAAGATGGTTGACAAGCATGAGGTGCTAGCAATAGAGATTACCTCTTCAAATACCTTCGCATAAAGAGACAAGGCAACAGGAGCACTATATATTCCTGCACATCCGCAAGAACACTCTTTGTTCCGCTTGTCGTGTGGAGCGCTGTCAGTACCAAGAAAGTACCTTCTACTCCCATTTGTTACAGCAGATACAATGGCTTGTCCTGGATTGAAGGTTCAGAAATAGTTAATAGGTGGAGTGCTGTTCAAAATTACATAGCAAAAAAAACTTACATGATAATTGGCTAAAATTATGGGCAATGCCAAAATTGAATCAGGCAACAGGGGAAAAAACGTAAGATATGAACACTGTTTTTTATCTAATTATATACTGATGAGGGAATATTAGTTCACATTTTCAACCAAAATTATTATCATCTTGCATGTTTAAGAAGTGGTTTAGTAGTTGCTGAGGAAATGTCTAGTTATGAACCAAAAGAATATCATTGCGCATTTATAACAAGTGGTATCATTTCTTATTGGAGGATGATAGCAACATACTATGAGTCTCTCTTTTCAGTACTGGCAAGCAGTAATTGTGTGGCTGCAAACCACCCTGAAACAAAGCATTCCTGTTGAGGAGGAGATGCTGGGGAGTCACTGTTGCAGCAACATGACCTAAGAACATGAAAGTGTTATAGTCATAGAAAAGGATGGAAGTATAATGCCATTCTAGCAGTAGTAGAGCACCTTCTTCACATGATTCTATGAAGTTCACTGCATCCATAGTTGTGATATGTTCCATTACAATTTTCAGCTGTGGAAGCTTTCGTACAAGTGGTGCCAATATTCTGTCAATGAAAACCTTCTCACGGTCAAAGGTGTCAACATGTGGATCTGTGACTTCTCCATGGACCTGAAGAAAAATCACAAATAGAAAATAGTCATAAAAGCTGTTTTGTGAGGCAGTGCGATAGGAAAAAAAACAAATTACTAACTACTAGAAGGAAGAACCGTTCGACATATTATGCCCAGTAAAGACTAGTCATCTGGATCAAACCGCCAATCACAAGATCAACAGTGCATCAAAAATGCAATGCGCCAAAGCTACTTACAAGCAAAGGCATTTCCTGCCTGACCATCTCCTCGAGGACAGGCAAGCACTTCCCAAATATATCGGTGACACCATCTTGGGAATTAGTAGTTGCTCCGGCAGGATACAGCTTGACAGCAAATACCACACCACTCTTTCCTAAAACCATAGCATGCAACATAAATACCATCAATCGGATAATCCATGGATTGATAAACGCACACAGTATTCGGCATTTAAGCACATTGCACAAATCTGCTCAAATTTTCAACAGATTGTATGTGGCATCGAACTCAATGGAGAAGTCCACATCTGCATTGCATGTCTGACGCAAATGGACAGTGAACAACAACAATGCTGACTACTGTTTGGGTTTTTACTAATTAGGAGCAGATGGATGAAACACAAAACAACCATTTTCAGTACGGTGTCATGGACAATTGGTTGGTGGTCTGTTGTCAGCATTGACTATGCATGGTGGCAGAGTTAGTGATGACAAGATCTGTGCAAGAGTGCTGTGGCATGGCTGCGGCAATCTTAATTTGCTGCTTTAGTAGCTGCTGTTTTCGCTGTTAGTGTTGCTCTTGCTCCTCTGCTTTCTTCTTCCTCGAGATCTACCCCTACTTTGTTGTTTTGCCCATCTGGGTTCTTTTTCTTTTCAATATAATAGTTAGCTCTCCAGCCCGGTTTGTTAAACACAAAACAACCAGATAGCCATGGTATGCAAAGCTGATATACGCTAGTGCTGCGCTGCTTAGTTTTTCTTTTTTTTTTAAAAAAAAGTAAAGTTAAGAACACACAAGTGCACGGAGACGGTTCATACTTGCAAGTTTGATCTCCTCTGGGCTAGTGTTGTCGGTCAGGTAAAGCGTCATGAGCGGCACGAAGCTACTCCCAGGAGGCAGTGCCCTCATGATCTCCTCCCTGTACTCCACCGCGCGTGCCGTCGTGGTCACTGGCGGCTTCAAGTTGGGCATGATGATGGCTCTCCCAAAATGCTTCGCGCTGCCGCAGAGAACACAGCCACAAGAGTTACCACTCAGAGACATTGCATCGAACACCTGGCGTGAAACCAACGAGCCGCTACGATCGCACGAACCTGTGGGGCAGCACGGCCTCAAGGACACCGCCTTCACGAAGGTGGAGGTGCCAATCGTCGGGGCGCGTGATGACCAGCTGCTCCTGCTGCTGCGACGCGGCGGCCATGGCGATCGCCCTCGGGTTGGGGCCTGGAGAAGTGCGGAAGCTGATGCCGCAATGGAGCGACGGCCGGAGGAAGGAGACCAGGCGCTTTGGGTGCGGGTGGCGCGCGCACACGGTGGAGGTGTTGACCGCCACCGGCATTTGCTTCCCTCAATTTATTCTATGGCCTCTCCGGTGGCGAGCGCGGCCTGGTGTGGCTGGGGCCGGCCGTCCTGGGGACAGGCGGACAGCGGGGCGGGGGCGACTGCGGGAGCGCGGCTGTTCCAAAGGAGTTCGCGAATCGGGTTCTCTCCTGGACGCGTGGGGGCGGTGCGGATGGGCCTCGTTCCGGGGGCCGAGCTTGCCAAAAAAAAAAAAGACGAGGACTTCGTTTTTCGTGAATTTTTTACTCGTTGTCACTCCTTTTCAAAACAGAAGTACTTGTAGTCAAAATCAGCCACGTGCAACCTCCTCTGTCTCAAATTGCATATTGTTTTATAATTCATATGAACTCGCATTATAAACCTGGTCAGAAGCGTGGTATTTTTGTACTTTAGATATAATGTATTGAAAAATACTAATGATCGAGGCCAAAAATGGTTTGGTGGTTTAATGAAAAATTTTGTTTTGAAAACCACAGTTTTAGAAATTAGAAATACTACGGTGTTTTTAGAGTGTTGGAAACTTTAGTGTCTATATTAAAACTTGTTGGCTCAACACACAAATTATAGTGGCACCAAATAGAAGACGATATACTCTGGTTTTGCTAAAACCATGGTATTATTATTAACATTTCTATCATGGTATTTCTAGTTGTAGTTTAATACTAGGAAACGGGGTTCTGATTCCAACTCTAAAATTCACACACACCCCAAACACCAGATTCTAATTCCAAATTGCAGACTCCAATGCATACATCCAATCTATACATACTATATAAGTGAAGCCCACTAAGTATTTCTCTCGACATGCAATCTATCCAAGCCATCGCAGGGTCCACAAGCCTAGGCACTATTCATTGATGGTTTCATTGATTTTCTGTGGCTAACATCACTCATGCATGTGTTTAAAATTATACACACATATTTTTTTTAATATTTTAGTATTTCATTTATTGCATCTTATTTTATAAGTCAAGCCTATTTCAATGCTACAAAATCCCTGCTGCAACGCGCGGGGTATCATCTAGTTTCTCCAAAAAAGCTGCCATATGTTTTGTGTAGTTGCGTAGATTTGTTGCCACCTATACAAACAAACGCTTTGTATTGTCGAGTCCAAATATAGGTGGACGCTTTGACCTAAAAAAAAATCTAACCAACCAACTAAACTTCTCATATTTTCTACTCAACATCCCAATTTGTAAGTCGTTTGATTTTTTTTTTGACACCAAGTTTGACTTACTCATCTTATTCAAAGAAATATATAAGTATAATTTATTTTTATCGTGTTTTAGTTGAGCATAAAATTTACTTTAACTATGACTTGATTTTTTTCCATATTTTTGCAAAAAAAATGAATAAGATGACTTGGTCAAATTTAGTGTTAAGAAAATCAAATGACATATAAGACCGATGGAGTATTGAAGAAAGAATCGAGGGTCACAGAGAGTTTTCGTCGTAAGCTAACGTGTATAGCTCCCTAGACGATATTTTTTCAATGTAGTAGTACTCCAATCAGTCATTAATATATGGCGTTTTAATGCAATTTTAACTAAAAAAGTAATACTATATTAATGACAAAGGGAGTACATGAATTATCCATATCTAGTGGCGGATCTAGGATGAAAGTATAGTTGGGGCTAACTATCTCTTCTACCTCTATTTTTCTTTCTATGTTCATTGTCCACGTCTAAAAATTTTAAAGGTGTGGCTCGATTCTCCATGCCAAGGTAGCTGGGGCTCGATGCCCAGCCGCCCCGATTGTAGATCCGACGCTGTTCATATCTATCTTTTGATAATACTTTATAGTTGTCTGGCCAAGATTCCTAAGGCGTATGATACGTGGAAAATTCAGAGCTTAGATAACAATCAGTTATCCGTATCAATCTTTTTTATATAATCCTTATCTATCTTTTGATGATACATTATCTGGACTAGCCTAACCACAAAAAAAGAAAAAGTCTATGCCTGTGTATATGAACACTAAAACTACAGCTCCAATATTTCAGGAGTTGAGGTAAAAGCCCTGAGTCCTCGGTCTCGTTCCTGTCGTATTCCTAGAGCGAGCCGCCATCGCACGTATTGAACCCACACTCTCGTTTGGCAAATCCATCTTCTCGATCTGACAGCGATGTATTGGGCGATCCAGCCTACCACCACCAAAACACGCGGAAAATGAAAGATTCCAAGGAACAAATTAAACAAAGATGTCTAGCACAAAACACCTGCAGCAAATCGATCAAACCCTCGTGCTTATTTGGCTGTCCTCTGCCTCCGGGCCCGATCTCTATTAGTATAGGAAGACCTAATAAAACCAAAGGCCTCCGTGATTAAGAAGAGGCTGAAGAGCGCGACCTCACCGCTACTTCCTGGAACAGGCCCCGTATGCGTCTATGGTCCATGACCTGCAGACGGGCTACGCCGACACCGTAGTGGCGTAGCCGAACCTGTCCACATGCACGAGGTCCACATGGATCTGGGACGCGAGATGCCAGCTCCATCAAATCCACGAGGTGTAAAGAGGAATACATACAGCCCGTCTCATGTATCACCTCCCTTGTTTGTTCCCCTCTCGCCCAAAGAAGCACCAGCACATCAGAGTTGCTTAAAATTAATTAATCCCCAAAGTCGTCTCCAATAATTGGCCATAGAATAATCGTTGAACTGCTGATCCCGCAAGTACGTACTCTCCTACGCGGCTACGCCTCACGTAGATTTCACCCTCGACCGACCCGCAACCCTTTTTTTAAACCCATTTGGAACGCAGGAATTTTACAGAATTGGTACGAAAATTTTAAATGATAGTTTAAAATCACAAGAAAAATATAAAAATAGAAAAAAAATGCGCTTAACGAGGGGAACTGGGGAAGGAAGATCCGTCGTCCCTCCCACCGTGTCACGTCAGGCCACAGCGCACGCACGAAAGCGAAAGGCAACCGAGGACCGGGTGATCGTGAAGCTGCTCGATTCGGCAGGCGATAAAACCGCTCCGGGTGGCTCCATCGCAACATTCTTCGCCTCGCCTCCCCCAGCGAATCCCACTCGTTGCAGGTTTGCGTCGCGTCTCGTCGCCCTTTCTTTTTTCTTCCGGTGCGCGCGCGCCGCAGCTCTTTCGATTCGTTCCTCCTCCCCGCCGGCGCCGCTCGCCTGCGCTGCGCGTCCCCCGCCCACGTCCACGTTCCTGCCTTCCCGCCCGCCTCCACGCGCGCGTACGTGCCTCCGATCGGGTAAGCGGCTTGGACGGTTCTCTCTCGCTCTCACGCTGTTTCGTTGAATTGAAGGGGGGCGAACTCTTGTTTGGATTTGGGCACCGGGTTGCGTCGGCGTCGGCGTGGGATTTGAATTCCGCTTCCGCGTCATGCTTCCCGCAGATTCACGTATCCCGTCCACGCTGCCAGCCTTGCCGCGCCGCGCCGCCCGCCCGCACTTTTCTTGCCCTTCTTTCTATTCCTATTATGATGGTTTCTGCACGCCTCTGTTCTTTCTTCCTTCCCTTGGCCGGCATGGTTCGTCGATCTTCCGATCTCCGGCCCTGCTCTGTTCGTGGCTCGTGGCTTTTGACCAACGCAAGCATTTCGTTCTCGTAGCCCTTTGTTTTCCTAGCTACTTTTCGTTCCCGGGCCGGGGTCGTCTCTTCAAATAAACAGTCCATCTACGTTTCGTCGTCGCCGTCGGCAAAGCGTATTGATCTCTGGTGCTTTGCTCTCGAATTGATTTCAGGACGCAGGACGCGTTGCTCTCGAATTGATTTCAGGACGCAGGACGCGCGGCGCGGCCGGTGCGTGGAACTTGGCCGGATCGCTCGCGGGCTCGCGGCGTACGAGCGATCGCGCGAGGGAGCAGGACCGGGGCGCGTCGGGGAGGGAGCCGCGCCGCAAATGTGGCGCCTGTTCAATGACCTGTGGGACGTGCTAGGATCCGGGTTTCTCTCGTCCAGGTTCCTCTGATCCAATCCACCTGCCTCCCGCGATTCCGGGGGATCGTCTGGTTGGTTTGGTTGGTGGGCATCGGGATTTGGGAGGAGTAGGAGGAGATGGACGACGAGGATTACTCGTGGGTGCGGCGCACGCGCTTCTCCCACTCCGTCGTCCGCTCCAACTCCGGCAGGGAGCAGTTCGGCGCCTTCGTCGAGCAGTTCAACCGGGGCGCCGCGCTCAAGCAGAAGGGGCCCGCGTCGGGGTTCAAGCTCCATGGCCTCAACATGGAGCCGGGGACGAGGTTCTCCACCTCCTCCGTTCCGGTTCCGATTCCGAGGACGAGCTCGCTGGGCGCCCAGCCGAAGCCCAAGGACCTGCCCTTAGACGCCAAGCCGACGACGCAGCATGAGAAGACGGTCGGTGATCGCCCGCCGCAGCAGGCATCGCCGGCGAGGCAGGACGATGCCAAGGCTGCCAACGGGAAGAAAGGAACATGCAACCTTAGCCTTAGCGTGGCCGTCCCTCCGCAGCCCGCGGTTCAGGGCGCGGATGATGAGAGCCCTGGAGCGCTCGAGTTCTCCTTCCACCCTGACGAGCAGAGCTTGAGGCTGCAGCGAGCGTGCTCAAGCCCTGCCCCGTTCCCACCGAGGAAGAAGACGCCTGGCGATGATGCCCTGACGCGCAGCTCGTCGCTTAGTGTCCTCGACGATGGGCCGAAGTTGAAGCAGAGGGCGAGGTCGCCTCTCCCATCTCGCCACGTTCCCGAAGAGTTTCAGGAGGCCAAGTCAGCCAGCAAGAGGTTCTCCACTCCGCCGCCGCCCCGGAGATCAGCATCTTCGGTAGACCTGAATGGGACTCCGCCGGTACCCGTCAGGGCACCGGGCAAGGTCAAACATAGGAAGGAGGGCCCTGCCAACGGGAGGGTGAAGGTTGCTGCACTGGAGGTGCTCGAGAAATGGTCCGTCGATCGCTCCCAGCTGCTCATTGGGCACAGGTTTGCGTCCGGGGCTCACAGCCGGTTGTTCCACGGAATCTACAAGGAGCAGCCTGTTGCTGTCAAGTTCATCAGACAGCCTGATGATGAGGAAGATGCAGAGCTGGCTGCTCAGCTTGAGAAGCAGTTCAACACGGAAGTTACCACTCTGTCACGCCTCAATCATCCTAATGTTATTAAGGTAAATCACGACTTCCTATTTTAGATTATCGTTTATGGTTCTGATGCTGGCGTAGTTGTGCACTGGCTGTTGTATTAGCCAGGACTGTCATGTAAGCGGTCACACTATACTATTGCATGCTTTTTTTTGACAAGATACTATTGCATGCTTGAAGTTTTTCTGTTGTTTTACTTTGTAAAAAAAATTGTGGTTAGCTGACCTCATGATAATACGGCCAACTATCTAGACGTTTCAATCGTTAATTCATATATGCACTTTCCTTTTTGTTGATAGCTAGATACAGTATTCAAAATTAATCAGCCCTTTAGCCTTTTCTTTCGATAAAGAAACCCTTTAACCTTTGGATTATGTGTTTTAGTTGCATTAAATACGCATAGCACTTTTTCCAGCTGACCTGAAAACTTGAGAATCCATAGACGACTAGAATCAGTACTAGTGTACTACTCCTACTAGTACAACAACAACAACAAGTTTTTTAATCCTAAGCAAGTTGGGGTAGGCTAGAGTTGAAACCCAAACCAAACCGCTAGAAACGAGAAAAGTTTTTTTTTTTTGAAGGTCACTTTCAACAAAAAAAAAAAACAAGGGTTTTAAAAGATTTTTTTTTAGAAGCATATAGAAGAGCCTAGTCAAGGCTCGGGTACGTGGATAGCTGTTTTCCAAGCAGCTCTATCCAAGGCCAACTCTCTCGCTATATTCCAATCTCTTAGGTCTCTCTTAACTGCCTCTTTCCATGTCAAATTTGGCCTGCCCCTGCCTCTCTTCACATCATTGTTTCGCCTTATGATGCCTACTCCTACTAGTACCTGCACTTAAATTCCCAGCAGGGTTCTAGTGGAGATTGTTTGACTTGCAAGCATACTGAAATTCAGGATATGGAAGCCCATCCTTTATCATGATAGTTACAGTTCATGATGTTGATTCTATAAGTCTCCTTCTCAATCAATCCACATTTTTTTTGTGTAGCTGGTTGGAGCATGCAGCAGTCCACCAGTATTCTGTGTCATCACCGAGTTCCTTTCTGGAGGATCTCTCAGAGCGTTTTTGCACAAGCTGGATCACAAAGCTCTTCCTCTAGACAAGATTATCTCAATTAGCTTGGATATCGCACGTGGCATGGCATACATTCACTCTCAGGGAGTTGTCCATCGTGATGTGAAGCCAGAGAACATCATATTCGACGAAGAATTTTGTGCAAAGATTGTTGATTTTGGAATAGCTTGTGAACAAGAGTACTGTGACCCTCTGACAAATGACACTGGGACATTCAGATGGATGGCTCCAGAAATGATGAAGCACAAACCATATGGTCGAAAAGTCGATGTCTACAGCTTTGGTCTTATCTTGTGGGAAATGTTTTCTGGATCTATACCATATGAAGAGTTGAATCCATTTCAAGCAGCTTTTGCTGTTTTTGACAAGGTAATAACCTGATGCCCATTTCCTTCCCAGTATGCAATTATCTGGCTTGTTTAAAATTAAGAAATTGGATTGCGTAAGGAACAATATGTCGAGACATTTTTAAATAGCAGCACTGTATAGTGAAGTTTCATAAGTACACACATTTTTGTCTCATGGCCCTGCAGTAGTGTTGCTTTTTGGAAAATCAAATGATGAGGATAATTTTCTAATTTTCAGAATGTGAGACCGGCCATTCCTACTAGCTGCCCAGCACCAGTACGACTTCTAATTGAGCATTGTTGGGCTTCGCATGCGGAGAAGAGGCCTGACTTCTACCAAATAGTTCAAATACTGGAGAAGTTTAAGACGGTTCTTGAAAGAGATGGCACGCTCGACAATATGCCAAGTTCGATTTGCCATGAGACTCATGATCACAAGAACTGGCTTGCTCATTGGGTCCAAAAGCTCAAACATAGCCAACCTGATTTCTCTGGGCCACCACCGCCAAAACTGTTGTAACTATTTACCATTTAGCATCTTCTGCCTTCTGAATTGTGCTAATCCGATAGGCCACAGGTTGTAATTTAGCTTCTTTTTTTTTTCTGTTGGTAGATTAAAAAATATTATTTGTCTCACGGTTCTACAGCACAAAAGCACTTGCTTTCCTTCACCATGATGTTGTTTTTCAATACAAAAAATGTGAATACAAGATCGCAAAAAATGTGAATACAAGATCGCTGAAATGCTTCTTCCAGAGCTTGAAATGATTGATATCGTCACATCAAGAACTCATCTGACTTTCAGGCACACATTGATATATTCGCATTCCTTTCTGAGTCTGCAAAATTTCTTGTTGAACTGATTCCGTGATTAGTATTTGCTATTAGCAAATTTGTTACCTTTATTTTGACTAGCAATAGAGGATAGCTCTCTCTGAATGGATTCTTTTGTAGTATAGTCATTCGCACTTCTGGACAGGAGCGGGAGCTGCTGGGTCGGACGTGCGGACCAAATTCAGCCTGCGACTGTACTGGCCTTCGACGGCCCACGGACACCTATCCATCTGGAGCTTACATATCTTTAGGCCCATTTAGCCAAACTATTGCATGCTAGCCCACGATTAATATTTGTTTTTTATAATTATGTACACCTATACCTCATTCCAAATTTATTTCATGATTCAACAATCTATAATACCTAACTCAACATTACATAAATTGATTCAACATTTGATGTGCAAATGCTGAAATAGTATATAAATTTTGTTAAACACCTATATTGAAATTGTTGAAATGCTGTACACATGATTCTCAGCACTGAGACATTTTCATTGAACAGAAGCCATAGTCCATGTGCTACCTATTGCTGCCTTTGCCTCGTACAACTCTGATATTTGCAACTCTCTTCCATGCCAGCGGTGGACGGACATGACCTTGCTTCTCCGATCTCCGTAGCGTCATTGTTGCTTCAAGACTGCACACTTGCAGAGGGCTAGCCCGACGGAGTAAATTCCGTCGAGGGATGAGATGAACTATGCTGATTCGGAGAGTACGACCATGGAGTGGAGCTGCGGGAGCAGGGGATGATGGCAAGGCCTACGGTGCAGACAGCAAGTGGGAGAAGGCGGAGCAGCAGTTTAGTTTCGATCAGCGCTGAGTCAGTGCAAGTGAAGCTCAGTTGTGCTATTCATTTACGATAAGGGGATTCTTCATCAGTAAATAAAACATGAACATGTGCAGTTCGTTCCCTTACAGTGACGCCATCGGATGATGCTACGTCACGAGCTTGTGCTATCTCGAGCTAGACTGATTACCAATCCAACATCGGCTCCTGACAAAAACCTATAGTAAATTAAAACCGGGATATGTATATAGCGCAGCACTCTATATTGAACTACTAATGCAGCTCGGTCGATCCTCATCGGTAGTACTAGTACTGTAGTACATGGTACAGTAGCAAATTACAAAACACGTCATGCGCGCGTTCATCATCACGCGACCTCCACCGCGGTCCGGCCAAAGTCGAAGGTGAGCATGGACGCCCTGAACTTGGTCTGCTTATTGTCCGGCGAGCCGACCGCCACCGACGGAACCACCACCACCGGCGCCACCGCGGCGGCGGCCGCCGCCGCTGGAGGAGGAGGCACGGCCCCCGCCCGCTCGGGCGTGCCGAGCCACTTGGCCTGCATGTACTTGTGCTTCCTCCATGGCCCCATGTGCATGTTGTTCTCCTTCATGCACTGCTTGGCCGCGGCGCACATGACCTTGACGACGCCGCGCAGGCGCTCGGCGCGGCCGACGAAGGCCTCCGGCAGCGCGGTCACCAACGCGCGGTACCCGGCGCTGGCGCGCGCCACCTCGAACTCGGCGCGGAAGCTGAGCTCCACCACCACGCGCACCGCCTTGCCGCTCCTCGTCTGCGCCACCACGTCCACGTAGCTGTGCTCGCCTGCACACACGCGCTCCACGTCAGCGCACGTGTAACCAACCAACGAGCCTAACTTGTGAAGCAGAACGAACTGTTCGGTTCGGCGTAAAATATCACTGCGATCGGATGATGACCAGGTCCATGTGAACCATGTGAGTTGGCCGTGTTCGATATGCATCTGTCTATCTACTGCGGCTGGTAGGCGCTACTGCTGGCAGCACGCTTCTATGATTTCAATCCTCTCAAACAATTCCGATGCGTGATATGACCAGGGGCTAAACAACAAACAGTCAGCCACTTGCGGCATGTAGTAGTATATGAATAAGCCTTGGTGACATAGGAAGAGAATTTTTTTCTTCTACACTATAAAAAAACGAGTTTTCTAAAAATCTTTTTTACCTACAAAAGCATAGGTATACTTCTCACGCTGATCCCACTGCGCAGTTTGGAAAACGTTAAAAAGGGATGGAAAGTCCTAAAATCCATAAATACAAAATGTTTCATCCACTTTCTCTTTTTATTTCTCACCTCATTTTATACCAATACCCACCTGTTAGTTTCCTTCTCTTGATTTTAATGAAAAAAGAATGACGCTAATCAATCAGACTCATTCCTTTTAATTCTATTTTTTTCTTCCTGCTGTCTGTTTAATTATCTCACAACACGTGCATATTGCACGTATATCTATGCTACGCTAGTAATTGAAAAGGCCCTTAATTTGGATATTCCTGGCTTATTTTTTCTGTCTATGTCGTTCGTGGTTTCAGCGAAATCTCGGCGACGAGGTACTACAACAGTAAAGAAGAGAGGTTAATAATAAATTACCTGAAGGGATGTCCGTGGAGCGCGTCCACTTGGACTTGCAGACGGCGCTGTTGTACCCGGCGTCGCGGAGCCGCTGGGCGACGTGCCGGAGCATGCACAGCCGGCAGTCCCGGGCGGCGGGTCGCCCCGTGCAGGAGCAGGCCGCCGCCGCCGCCGCGGCGCGCATGCTCTTGATGGCCTCCTCCGCGTCCGCGCGGATCCTGCTCTCGGCGGGGCTGGTCTTGGCCAGAGCCTCCTGTATCACCATCCACACCCACGCAAATTTGCACCCCTCAGCACCAGGAGATACCAGTACCAGGCAGGCTAGGCCAACGCGAAACACAAGAACACACGAGATCAAACCAAATGCCGTGGATTCTTTATGCGGCGGCGGTGCTGCCGGCGAGTTTTGCAAATTGCAACCCGTCCTGCTGCTCGATCTTGATGATGATCGGTACGCGAAGCAGATTGATCAATTATCAAGTGGACGGGGAGAGGACTTACATGCAGCTGGGAATGCTGGGTCTGCCAGAAGGCCTTGCTCTCGGCGGTGTAGCCGGCGCTGGAGCCTTCGTCCTCCTCGTCGTCGTTCTCCGGCCGTCGCTCCCTCTCGAAATCCTCGAAGAAGCCCAGCACCATGTTCGACAGGCTCATCTCGCCGTCCGTCGTCGCGTCCTCCATCACCATGGTGTGTGTTTGTGTGCTGTGATTTGGTTTCTTTCTTTCTGCGGCTGCCCAACACAACACACACAGGCTTGCTCCCCTTGCGTTTGATCGCAGCTCGCAACGGTGCTCTTCGACTTGGTCGACTCGGCGGGCAACGGAGCTCTATATATACCCGGACCCGAGGGGACGTGGCGAACGGGCAGTGGTGGCCTGGTCGCCAGTGGGCCCCAGAGATACGGATGAGCCGATGAGGCGATGGATGGGGACGGGCAAGTGGGGTATGGCTGCTGGCTGGGACACGGGAACAGCACGGATCCACGTCAGGCACCTAGCCGGATTCTATGCGCCGCATGGACATGGGACCTGACGTTTTGTAGCAGTGTTTGGTTGCTTTCAAAGGTTTGGGTGCAGTGAGGCGTCCGGGTACAGTATAAAATGACAATAGAGAAAAAGATAATTGGAACAGTGGATAGGTGGATTTTACCCTACCTGCTGGCCTTAGCCCGAGCCTGAGCCAGTGACAAAGAGAAAATTGTTTGGATGGCTCTGCATGACTGCATCTGTGGATGCAAAAACATGTTCGGTTGAAAGGGTTAAATTTTCCCTAGTCAAATTTAAATAGAAATGGATTTAATTCTTCTCAAACTAAACAAGAGTTTAGAAATGTTTTGTTTTAGCTGTATGAACGGATGCAAAGACTTTTCCTCTAAAAATGACATGTGGGCCACCACAAGATGCATTGCATTATTAACTCATCTATGACAGTAAAGCTCATTTTGGAGCATCCAGAGGGTGTGTTCCTGCATTGACAGCTACATCCGCAGGCAATCAAACATGCATCTCTTTAATTTATTTGGCTTCACTCAGTATTCAGTAAGGATACTTGTGCTACGGGACTAGTAAAAAATTGAGCCAGAGAAGGGCTGATTTTGTTTTGATGGTTGGGGTAAAGCATGGGAATGAAAGAACAAAGCTTGAGCAAACTAAGTGTAGCTTAATTCGGTATGTTTTCTGGTTATGATGGAGCATACCCACCCTAGTAAAATAATTTTTTTTAGATTTATTTTAAGATTTAATGACCCTGCCAAGTTATATAGCAAAAAGTATGTAACTCTAAGACACCATCAAGTCATCAAGTAAGGAAAAGAAAACGATAACTAAGCATGAACTTCAAATTGCATCTTTATTTTGGCTCTGGTCCAAGCCAAAGCGCTTAACTCTAACCCTTTTTTCGTAAAAAGGCACGATGTACAAATTAACTCAATTATATCCAACATGATATATGTTTATATGTCATATTTATTTAATAGTGCAGATGCTATTTTTTTTTTCTAAAAACTTGATTCAAGCTGGGAGAAGCCTACCGGTCTAGCTTAAGACAAACCTGAGGGACCGAGCTTGGCATTTCCTACCAATGTGGAATATAATGTCAAGAGCTAAGATGCATGGCTTGCTCACTCCGTCTCTTTCTCAACGTCGTCGGGTGACATTGTTGAGCTATTTCTTTGGCATGACCTCACTCCATTTCCCAAAAATGAATCAAAATATCCCTCATCGAAAGGCAAAAAGGATTCCCCTGCCAAATTAATTAAGAGAAACATGTTCCAACCAATCTAACAAATCAAAAGTGTTGTACTGTTCTATCTTCTTCATTGTTCTTGACAAACTGCTGCGTCACCCGTGTCATATTGCAGAGGTAACACTCTGATAGGTTCGAATATGTTTGCTAGCGGCAAGGCGATGCTAAGCGCTAGATGCGGTGTTCGCGTATCGTAGAGAAGATGAAGCAATGAGGAAGGTTAGTGATGCGGGAGGTGTTAGTTGGAGCTACGGGGTGACACCGGATGAGGCAATGACGTGAACGTGATGAGGTGAGCCAGTGAAGGTGAATGGAACATGTGCCCCGGGCCGTGAGAAGCTAGGTTGAGGAAGGGGTTTTGGATTTGTTTTAGCCTTGAGGGCAACAGAAGGGGCACACAACGTCTGCACCAGAGTTGAGAGGCGGCAGCCGATCGATCCAGCAACCACCCCTCTCGCGGCCCCGTGCCCAGGGTATCTCCAATCATTCCACGACTCGGTCCCCGCCCCGGCGCTGTCTCCTCACTGACTCAATTGGGCCGACGCGCTGCGGTCACCCGTGCGGTGCTGCTGGACAGACGCCGCCGCGCCGCCGCCGCCGCCGGAGGACCGGACCGCCGGAAGTTCCCGCAAGCGGCGCGGCACTGTCGGCTAGCGCACATCTCGGCTCTCGTGTGGATATACTTCGCGTTCCCCGCGCATATCCGCGCGGCGATTCCGCGGCCACAGCCCACAGGGTCGTACCAACATCCGGGTCGGCAATGCTCACACTGGCGCATGGCTACTGACAACTGTTCATGTGTTCCACATCCACCAGTCACCAGCACAGCACAGCACAGTCAGCAGAGGTGGTACTGTGCCCGGCCGGGCGATCTTGAGTTTCCGGATAGGATGAGCAATTAGAACATGCTGCTGCATGTTTATATCAGCCGGAGACTTGGTGCATCATCCTATCAAGTATCAACTGTCTATTATGCGCATCGCTGCATCAAATAATTCGGGATTATGGTTGCATTAAACCCAGGAAGCTGCGAAGGGTGTGGATATGCATGGCCAGCCCTGCATTATCTATCTATTATATTAATAAGGGAATGTTAAAATAAGCCATTACGTTCGCCGAGTGGGCCGAGAAATTCCCACATTAATAAAAAAAAACAAAAATCCTCCACCATTGGATTTTATGAAGATCTAACGGTTTAAATGCATCTAAGAATCTATGGTAGACTAGATACGTTCCATATGTTGCTTTATAAGAAATAGTATATATTGTGATTATTATACGATAAAACAGGTAAGTAATCTTGAGTTTGGTTGTAGTACAGATCCAACTCTTGATGAACTCGCTCTACTTCAAGGTGCCGGCCGGGGTGCCTTGGAGAGTCGGAGCGCAAGTTTTGACATGCCTTGCTAAGACTAACGCGCTCCACCTGCAGCCAGCTGCGGCCATGTCAACGTGCCGAGGTGCTATTCCGTTCATGTCAAGCACTGGCAAGTACATGGATAGCCACGTGCCCTAGCTGCATGCAAGGTCCTGAACAGCCTAGGCGCCTTGGCAGCGAGCACCGCGATCTTCTCCATGGATGTACGAATCGATCCGTACGTCTATCAGGGGCATGACGGCCTGCCAAACCGATCTGATGCACAAGCTTTGAGGTTCGAACCAACGTTCCTCAAGAGCTTTAGAAACTACGATGGCTTTGGTCCCCGGCCGTATACAAATTCAGGTGGCCAATATATGTTGTGGGACCTCATGTTGATCATGTTGTTTGATCCGGCGCACGCTGGGCGCTAAGGCTGCGCGCCGTAGCAATCGCGGCCGTAACAATGTTTCTTTGCGCACGTCTGCCTGCATCAAAAAACTTCATCGTCGACCACCCATTCATGTTTTTATCCATGAAGATAGTAGTTCAATGGCATGGTGGTTCGGTTAAGTAAATATTTTTCTTGCTGAGTTTAGTTATGTAAACACGAAACAGGTATGAAGTGACCAATCCTCCTCGCACATGTTCATATTTGCATTAATAACTAGCTGGTCACACATCTGAGATGCTTTGAGAAAATATGTTACTTCTGGTCTGTAAGTAACGGACGTTTTGATTTAGCATGCATTCAACATATTTTAGTTTTAGCTATCAATATCTCTTCAAATATTTCAATTCATATTTTTAAAATAGCATGGCTAGATTCGTCTTCATTATTTCAAAATATTACACACTTGGTATATTTTAAAAATAGTATTGCATTTAATCCATGATAAAAAATAGTGTTCTGTTGACCATGACCCTACTTGAAATATTCATTATTTAAAGACTCGAGGATGTACTGTGTTAGATTGTGAAAAGTTACATGTAAATTGTTTGTTATTTTTAATTCATTAGAATGCTGGCTTAAACAGTAAACGGTAAATAATTGGCCACGTTTTCTTTAGTAAACAGTCGGACTACACAGACAATTAAATGGGTAAAAAACAGATTAGATAGAATTAAACACAACTACACTAAAACACAGTTGACTACCAAGTAGTGTACGGACCATGTAGTGCTTAACTGTCGTATATTTCGTCGAGACATAGGTAACTAATCACATGTTTTAATACTTAAACTAACCCATTGATTCGACCTAATAAATAAGTAAATACAATCAAGAGTTTTATATTATAAATAAGTATTAAAATGAAACAAGACGCTTTGTGGATCGACCTAGCGGCTCATCAACAATAGGTCAAATCACTTGCCTTTACCTTGTGTGCTCAGTCCCCATGCTGCACAAGGTGAAACATGCAACCTATTCATTGTATTAGGCGTACTTTCACGAAGAGCCATCCTGCTTGAAGGAGCTACCGGCATGTTTGATTTTTTTAAAAGAAGACACTGCTATCATCGTCTGAACTGTTTCTTTTTGATGATTAGCTATCAAGATGACTATTTTACTCTACTATGAATGGATCCGTGCAATCCACCATTGCGTTTGAACATGTGAGAGAAGAAAACGGACCAATCCAACGTGGTGCTCCAATTAAACATACAATGTTGACCCAAGCACATTCTTAAAAAAACACAACAATTGTTGTTTTGATTTAGAAACTACCACACTGATCGAAAAAACTACAACATAAAAAATAAAAATATTTATATATTTGTATTAAATCAAAGATTTTATATCAAATAATAAAAATAAAATTGCAACATTAGTTGTTAGCATCATCCAAAATCTACATTTTGAATTAAATGCAATTTAAAAATAGATTCACAAAAATACAAAGATCTCCATCATATATTGTTTTTAAAATGATTGTTGAAGGAAACCACTATATTCACCAAAGATGACCACTTTGTATAAAGAAAATTTTTAATTACTCGATAATGCAAACATATAGGTTGGGGAATTGTAGGATCACTAATGAAGCTCTATCCTTTACATGGTCTGGTCGAACCTCGGACATTCTTTGGCATAAAGTTTATGGACAACAATATGGGCCGACATGAAACCTATCCACTGGAGCACCACCTTCTATGCATCATTGCCAACTGAACGATCGAATATAATTATGCATGAGATAAGATAACTGCATGAACAAGGAACTCAGTTAGCCCTCTTAAAGACCAATCTGTCAATAGAAGATGTAGGTCCACTGGCCCCTAGATCTTCACCATGACGACCCATGCACCTCAGGTCACTCTCTATTATTTCAACCACATGAACGTCGGGGTCATTCTATGGTTTATGGTATTTATGTTATATATTCTTTTGTTTCAATAAAATTGGTTATGCAACTATCTTTTTTTATTTTTTTTACCCATTCTTTGTTTCCCGTCATCCATTCAAAACAGGCAACAAATAATGGAATTTAGACAAATTACACATTAAATTATAAAAATAAAAAGTCAAGTGTTCCTGTAAACCTACCATATGTCATCCTAGATTGTTCAATAATCTATACATTCTAGGTTATAGTTCAATTTATCTTTGACTTAGGTCAAAATATTAACATCTATAATATAAGACAAATGATCTAGCGCAACAAATTTTAAGATAGAATTAATAAACCTAATTTGATATATGTCGGTATATCAAACCACACAGAGCAAAAAGACAAGGAAGGGGATTCACCACCACCACCAAAGAAAACAAAAACCTAACCTCACAGCCAGGAGATCACCGAAACAACCACGAGAGATGTGTGCAATCCACTGGGAGTCATCATTGCCAAACCTAACCAGAAACCATTAGCTTCGATTTCCTCCACCGACACCACCATCTCCTAGAGACAAAACATTAACCGCCAAAAGGGTGCACTGAGCGTCGTTATTACCGAACTAGGTTGCACTCCAACCACAAGCAGCTCCGACTTCACCACAGCGTGTGTCTGAGAGGGCTTGCAAACCGGAGCAAGTCAACATTGCCAAGCACAACCATAAGCCAGCAGCTTCCAAAACTTCCACCGAACCACCACAAACTCCCAAACAAACAAACAACCACAACAATTGCCGAAAGGGTGCACTAAGAGTCTAAGAGTCATCGTTGCCGAGCTAGGTTACACCCTAACGACACAGCAAGTCCGATTTCACCACGGCGCATGCCTCCAAGCAAGACAACCACCGCGGACAGCATTGACTACCCAAGATGAGCACACCACCACCAAAGCACCAAAGCCGACCAAAGGTCGAGAGGAAGCTCCTACAAAATGATGCCTTCAAGAAGGAAACAACACCACGCCGTCATCATCTGTCCAACCAAAAGGATCAAGTACGCTAAGCGTGCACCTACCCAGAACAAAGAAGGAACTAGGTTTTCACCCATGAAGCTACATGGGCTGGGAGCACAAAGATAACACCCTCAAGATGGAAAACTACGCTAAGCGCAACAGTTGCTGGCGTGACAAAACAAACAGAGCTTTCTCCCGTGACAACCCAACCCCGACTACACACTAGACACAAGGAGCTCAACGAGCCAGCAGCACGCCTAAAGAAACTCACAACCAGGAGAAGCTCCCAGAGCAACCACCAATGGACAAGCGGAGCAATCGCAAAGAAGGGAGCCAACCAGAGCCAAAGAAAGCGACCAAGAGTACATGCACAAGCACGCCAAAGACTAGTAAAGCGACCAGGAGCTGGGGAGAAGGAAACATCTTATAGAATGGTGGTGAAGGAAGCGACCAGAGCAAACACCAGGAGAACCAGCGGCGGCCGGACGGTGGAGAGGACAGCTTGGCAGCCCTTGCACCTAAGACCAATAGCAACACGACCGGTCACCAGTGTAGCAGCGGGCAACCATCGGCATGATTGGTCTAAGAGCGGGCAAACATCGACAAACAAGGAGGGGCGGCTGATCCAACCACCACCGCCCTGCATTGCTGCCACCGCCTAGGATACTGCGCAACCACCACTGGAGGACAGGTACGACCACCCTCCACTACTGTCCCCCTAGATCCGGGCGACTGAAACGGGGAACAAGAAGCGACATTGACAACGACTGCGGACGATAGGACACACGCCATCGACAACTGCCAGGCGACCAAAGACAGGAGCGTAGAGGCGACTATGGGGCAAGCAGGAGGGTCGAGGGTAACGAGGCAGAGAGCGCCCCAATCAGCGGCACCTTGGTTGGTGGCGACAAAAAATGGTAATGTTAGTTGTGTTTTTAAATAATATTGTAGCTAATACTTTACCTTAACAGGTTAACTGATGGAAATATGTTGTAACTATAACACAATAAAAATAAAAAAATAAACAGGAAAAATAAAAATATAATGTTTAGGATCAATAAAAACTATAAACATAAAACTAAACAAAAATATTCAAAAAATATTAAATCAAGCAAAATCAAGTATTAAAAACTAGCAATCCGCGCAATTTGCGCGGGCCATCTTGCTAGTTGGCTAGTATACAGATGTCTGCATAATGACCGGTATTAATTTTCCCAACGGTGCAGGTCGATCTCGATCGATCGCTCACTTACCTGATCATGATGTGGACAACAACCATACATTTTGTTCATCCGCCAGGTCACCGCGTTTTGCTATCTTGCTTATCGCAATCACTCTTGTGAAAAACACATCCCCTAGTAGGCCATGCCCAACGATCGCAAGACTAGACTGGCCTCCTAGCTAGCGTCCTTCGCCAATCGCAGCGACACACTACGAACATAGGAGTACATCATCGCGACCTGCCGTGCATGCTGACATTTTCATATTTTACCCAGTGCGATCACTAACCCTCGTCATTATTAGCACTTGTACATATGACGGGAACATCTTACCTGACGAAAATTGAGATCATTTCTGGCAGACAAACATCTTTGTCACGATGAACGCCTGAAGAATCTGGCCACATGATGAACATCGACCGCTAATGTTCGTGTGATGCACAGCACAGCAGCGCGTCAGTGCCACGAAGGAGAGATATTTTGGACCGTGGTTTCTCTCATCCGGTATGGTGGCGGACTGGCTGTCTATGACTCTATGCTATGGGCGAGATGCGGGTAGGTGATTGGTAGGCGCATCGAGACATTGTTTCGACCGCATAATCCCATACTGCTACAGTATACTCTCCGCTTGCGGAGAACCGAATCATTCTAATTGGAAACTAAACAATGATTGCCACCGGCATGGACAGTACATGCTGTTCCAGGTGTAGTCAGGACTAAAATAATTAATTAAGCTCATGAGGGACAGACCGTTCCTGCCCCGCCGCATGGCAAGGTCTTTTCTGAAGGTCCCAGAAATGATGAAACCAAGATTCTATATTTCTACGCATGAATAATGATCATGAAAGAGATGAGAGAAAAAAAAAAGACACCGAAACGAGCGGTTTTTGTACCAAAAAAACAGCAACAGCCAATGGGAATTCGAACATGTAGGGTCAGCGGTGTAGCTTCGGATAACAACGCCAGCATGCAGCATCATATGCGATCGAGGAGCTTGATGTCATGAGCTCGTCCTCCCCTTCGGATGAGCTCGTCCGATGCAGCAACGGCGATCGCTGCCAAAAGCGCGTTGCTGGTGAAATCGGAAAAGCGATAAGCACCGTGCTTATAAACAATTAATTAGGGTTGAGTAGGACGATTGGGAATTGATGCGACGAGGCCTGTCGGCTAACCACCCAGCTCTACGCGGGGGAGGCAGCAGGGTTTGGTTTCAATATTCAACTGCTCATCTCAATTACAATGCAAATCACCGTGTGCGTCCCTTTCCCTGGCATCCAAACTTCAGCGCCTCATGGAAGCAGAAGCAAGGAAAAAGTTCAGTGCTGCCGATGCAGAATTATGGCGGAAGGAACAGCAGGTACTCTATTATAGGCAAATTAAAATACGCATTGTCATGAACTAACAATACTTTGAAGTTGATTAGGTTGGCAAAAAGTTACCTAAGTATATTGCAGGGGGGTGTTGGATTGATATCTCCGCTAACTGCCTGAGTGCTCAAAAGGGCATGGTAAGTTGATCGATTTTATTTGGATTTTACAACATTCACTCCATTCCGCTTTGTGAAACCAAGACAGTCAGGGAGTAAATTACAATCTGTCTACTTGTAGCACTATTAATTGGTACGTAGTAATCATTGAACCGCTCGGCAGGGTACAATAATGTTTAGGGAAAATCCAAAAACAAATTGGAAAGGCATGGCTTAGGTTTTTTTAGGCATGGCTTAGGTTAAAAAAAATCACTTAAGGCCCATGAGACTATGCGTTCTGTTGAAGCCCACGAGGTCCACACATTACAGGCCCACCAAAAGGCTCATCCAGAGAACCTACGCGAGTTTGTATCCAGGGCCTATTACTGCAGCTCTTGTCTGGAAGCCTGCCCGAAGCCCCGAAATACTTTCCAGCACATCAACCTAACGGCCCAGCAAAACCCGTACCATTTGTGTTTGTGTTCTCGTCTCTCGATCAGAACGTCTGTCAAAAAAAAAAAAAAAAAAAAGGGCAGGCAACAACGGCCCATCTTATTTGCGACTTATTTTTAGTTACAGGTCTTCAAACACCTTCCCCCTCCGGTCTCCAAATAACATACATTTAATTTTAACTATTAATATTACTTCAAATATTTTAATTCTCTTTTTAATGGTATGGCTAGAGTCGTTTTCACAATCAGTTCCAAAACATTACATACTTCGTATATCTTGAATATTTGTATTTCAATTAATCTGTGGTCAAAGTAATATCTTGATGACCATATCTCTACCTGAAATATCCATTGTTCTAAGTTGGAGTAGCTTCTCTCCGATCACGTCTTACCGTTCCGGAAAATATTTGGAGTAGCACCTGGTAGTTGGAGGCTTCGTCTAGGGCGTCACAATCGGCTGCTTGGTTGTTTATTGTTGGGAGATTGTTGCCTAGGTTTTGAGCGGGGTGACCTGCAACTTTGTAACTTTTCAAACCTCTTCTAAATACAAAGGTGCGCAGCTCTCCTACGTATTCAAAAAAAAAAAAAAGAAGAAGAGGAGTGGTAGTGGATTGCTGCCAGGTGCTCCCTCGCAGCTTCATACACATGGCGTAGCTGGTACTCCCTCCTGTTGGGAATAAAAATGGCATTATCAGCGACTCATTATGCATGGTGGGAACGCCATGCTTCCAAGGATGAAGGAAGTACATCATCTATAAACCGTCTGTACATACTCAAAAGGAAATGTGAAATGACTTCTCACCACATGCTCTGACATATATGTGTTTATGTGTCACAATATTTAAGGGTACTTTTGGTTTTTTGGCTAGCTTGTCTAGCCTCCCTTTGCCAGGCCAGCATAAAACATTAAGCGTCTGTTTGGTTGTCGACCAAATTTAGCCAGGCTAGCTCCACCTGGCCAGCCTAGCCCTGGCCTGTTTGGTTGGTTGACTTGAGTAGCCTGGCCACATCTGGTTCCTGTTTGGCTAGTTCCTATCTAGTTCTAGAGCTCCACAGCCGCCGCGATCTTGACCGCGCCGCCGCCGCACACCCTGCTCGAGCTTGTCGGCGCTGACTGCCCAGGCCTCCTCTCCGAGGTATTCGCCGTGCTGCACGGCCTCCGGTGCGACATCGTCAACGCTAGGGCCTGGATGCACGGCGGCCGCGTCGCGGCGCTCGTCTTCGTGCGCAATGAGGACATGGGCGCGCCCATCGATGACGCCGCCAGGGTCAGGCGCGTCGAGCCCAGGCTTAGGCACATGCTCCGCAGCGGCGCCCGCGGTGCGAGGATGGTCTGGGCTGCTGCCGCCACCGTTAGCCTGGACTGGAGGCTACACCAGCGGCTCAACGAGGACGATTGCGAGGCCGACCGGGCGAATCCGCCCACCACCTCGACGGCGGTTGCCGTGCAGGGTTGGGGGAGAGGAGGTACTCAGTGCTCACGACGGCGGTGGCGGCGGGTAGATCCATGGTGGCCGGAGCTCCACAGGGGCAGGTCCATGGTGGCCAGAGCTCCACAGGGGCGCGGCGACGGCGGGAGGAGGGGGAAAGAAGGGACAGGACGCCCGACGGGGGAGGGAGGAGGACGACGAGGGCGCAGTGGCAATGGGGTGGGGCGGCGGGGAAATGAAGGGTGGCCAACGGGAGACACCGCGGGCTCTAGCGAGCCTGGCCAAAAAAGAACACCCAATTTTAGCGTTCTCCGGGAGTCACGAGAGAGAATGGGTTTTGCATAACTTGGGACTGGCTAGGTAGACAGACCAGACAACCAAACACCACAACTTGGCTTGCTATAGCCTGGCTAACGGGCTGGCCACTCTACCGAACAGCCCCTAAGACCAACCCCAACCCTAGACTAAAAGGATTGCCTATATTCCCATCAATCCACTATTCTAACTACCCCTCTCTCTGTCTACAGTAGCGCTACAGTGTCAAACAGTGTTTTACTCCACCACTTTTACTCCACCGTTGGGGTCAGTCTAAGAATCTTACCAGCCTAGGAGGAGAAATTTTGCTCTCCTAAAAACAAGGCAAAATCTTGGCAGCCCAAAATCCCCCCCCCCCCCCCCAAAAAAAAAAGACATGCTTCTCATCCAAACAGGCAGCTAGTTGCGTGCCCTTGTAGTGATGGGCAATGAACCAAAATGTCCCCTAAGTTGTGAAAGGAAATGGGTCTACTACCTCCTTACGCCTTTCGTTCTTAGAAACTTTTTTATAAGCACCTATTCTTAAGGCCAACTCCAATAGGAGCGTGTCAAAGGCCCCATCCTCCTAAGTTTAGAGGAACCTCCTCTACCAAGTTCGATGAAGATCCTCCAAAATTAGAGGAATGAATGAGGTTCGTGCCCAACATAGGGGTTGTCTCTCCTCTACTCTATGTTTTTTTTATGTTTTAGGAAATGAGTTAAGCGCAGTATGTATAAATATTTACGGTTACATACAAATGCGTATGAAAAAACCAGGTCCAAAATATATCACCGATGGAGACTTTAAATTTTTTCCAAGACACGTGGAAAGTCAGATCGGGATTCAATTTTTTCTCCTTCCCAAAACACGTGGGATCCAATTCTTCTTTTTTTTTTTTCGGCAGTCATGGGATCCAATTCTTCTTTTTTTTTTCGGCAGTCATAGGATCCAATTCTTAACACAGACCAAGTTCCGGTTTTCTTTCCTCACGAACAAAAGATTTCGCATCAATCGGTGCGACGTGGCTTTTTCCGTAGCATTTCCCCCGTCTCTGTACCGTGGTTGGCCAGGCAAGCAGGAAACAGCCGTGGCCGCCCGCCACCAATCGCGCCGGCGGCGTGCGCTTGCCGCTGTCGCCCCACGTCCGCGGCTCGGCGGACGCGCGCCTGCCTCCTCTGTCCTCTCCCACGTGACTCGTGAGCACCCGCATCCTGCCACCCCGCGCGCACGAGCGGATCACACCTTGGTGAAACGCGGCAGGCGTCCCCGCGTTCGGCGTTGCCTGGCTCCATGTGCTGCTGCTGTGCGCGCGTGACGAGCGGCGCCAGGAACGCCTCGGCCCGAACGAACGGAAGCGGGCCGCCCGACCTTGGCGTTTCCTCGCGGCCCGTTTTTACGCTAGGGCAAAGCACTGGTTGTTGCAGTGCTCCCTGTTGTTTTATTACTGGGCAGGTGGGCGGTGGGCCATCAAGTCCGCTCAACTCACGGGCTGTCGGCGGAGGGACACGTTCCGCGTGCGGCTCCTGTGATTCCGGGCAGCGCCAAGTCCGGCCGAACCATCAGATCCCGGTGGGCGCTAGCTTTTCCAATCAATCACCATGGCCTGGCCGGCCGGCGCCTTCTTTGACGGTGGCTGCCTTTTTCCTTTTCTGATTGGAATTTGAAGGCGGGGTTTGTTGAGGTTGAGGCCTTGCTTTGCTCAAAGCTCGTCCATCAAAAATAATAAGCTTGGAGTAATGCTGTTAAGCCTAACCTACAGCGATCAGTGGCTTAATCCCAACAGGGTTCAGAACAATGTACAGTAGGACGCGCTCCCGCTCGTGCAGTTGAGTTGATCTCAAGGAACGCACCAGCAAACAGGAGGCACAGATCGGGCTTCGATTCACGGTCGCTTCGAAAAGCTAGGCGAGAAGAAGCTGAAAGCTCAAGCAAGCCTCGTTCTCTCTCTCTCTCTTTCACCGAGAGAATATGGGCGGCGGAGAAAAGTCAACAGACCCCAAGGTTAAGGCCCTGTTTGAAACGCGGGATTCGTTCTCCGTTTCTGCGTTTTTCTCGTGAAATTGAACCGATTCTTGTGAAATTCTTGCACATTTTTTATGAAATTTCTGCGTTCCAAACCGGCTCTAAACCGTGGAACCTGGCGCATGTGGTCGTACATTATTGGTTTGGTTATTGGTAATCAACAACTCGATCGGGGTAACAGCAACACACTGTTGCCTGCATTTCTGTAGCAGGGCAGCCCCGGCGTGGATGTGCCTGTGGGGCTGTTGTATTCTGCTACTCTGCCCTCTTCGGCGCTTCGCCGTCTACTTGCTTCTTTAATGGGTTTGTTATCCTTGTGCAGTGTGTGCCACTGCGCTGCTTGTCTAATTTAACTGCTCGCTTGTCGCTTCTCAGGCGAGGCGGGCTCTCACTGTTACGCGTGTTAAAACTACTCTTTTCCTGAGAAAACATGTGCGGAGTACTCGATGCAGGAGTAAAAACAGCGCAGTAAATGCATTGCCCGGAATAGTAAAAAGGGCATCCCGAAATGTTCGCAAACAAACCAGGCGAAGGAACGACCGAACGTCGTCGTCCTTCTCCCACAGTCCCATTGCCCAGCTCCCCGCCATTCTCTGAACGTCATAAACGTCAAGGAACTGTCTGCATCATGGGGTAAGTAGTGTGGTCCCAGGATGCCCAAATTTGCGCTGCATTTTCGCATAGTACGTACCACTACTGGAGATTAGGCTTTGGGCTCTGCAGGAACAGAGATTTGGCGTCTCCGCCAAGTGCCATTTGACCTTTTCAGTTTTTAATAATGATCCTTGAGTTAAGTGGGAGACCAAAAATTTACGGGGCAGCATGGTTTTCTCAGAGATCCCCCATTCATTTCGTCATGGAGTTTGGTCTGACGATGGCAGGACCAGGACGGGCAGGAGAGATCTAGGGGCAAGGACCATTTTTCTGTGTTGGTTAACGTAAGCATGTGGGCGGTTTCTGTGTCCTTTTTACCTGCGTGTGGGGCGGTGAGCGTGAGATCTGAAGGAATCCTGTCGACTGTTAACTCATGGCCCGGCAACTGTTGTGCTCTTTCCTTCCCCTTCGTATTTGCAGCAGATGAGCAGAAGTGGTACAATCTGGATATTCGAATAGATACTCATTTACTGCAAATTTTTCAAAATTTTCTTGTAAGACCATATATAATTTTAGGATTTTTTGTACAAAACTACAGATTTAACATCCTTTTCATCAGCCATGGAAGACCATATATAGGTTTTTTTGTACAAAACTACAGATTTAACATCCTTTTGATCAGCCGTGGCGCGTCACTCATGGTTATCGTTGAAAATGTCATCACGGTTACATGCAGCAGCGCACAGCTGATGCGGTGCGGAAACCCTAAATTAAGCACAATAAATGCCCCCGACAAAAAATCACGCATGACATTCAAGGTTATTCGTATCGTATCCATAAGTAAAACGGCACGCGGTGCCCTCGAGGATCTGGCCGACGTTTTTGAAGGGTGAAAACACGGTTGTAGTTATCTTTGAGGTCCTAGGTGCAAAAGACCCCATCTCGGTCCTCCAGATGCACAACCCAAGTACCCCACAGAGTACAGTTATTTTTCCTCAACAACCGCCGGCGCCGACGCCGACGCCGCGCCGAGTGCTACCACTTGTCCGCCGCCACCGGCACCGGCACCAGCCCCCTCCTACTTCACTGCCCCCATCTTCTCCTCCCACTCCGCTGCCCTCACTCCTCAGCTCCTCCGCCCCACTCCACATTCTAGAATACCTGGAGTGTATCCCACTCCGGATGGTCGTCAGCCCATAAGCCCACCCCGAATCTCCCCGCCGAGACCACCCAACCCCCACCGACGCACCGCCGGCGACAATGGCGGTGGGCGGCGGCCTGGCCCTGTACCACGTCCTCGGCGTGGCCACCTGCGTGGCGCTGCTCTACTTCTCCTTCGGGCAGGTGGACCTCCGCCACATCTCCCTCCCGTCCCTGCCCGCCTCCGCCACCTCCGCCTCCGGGTCGAGCCTCTCCGCCGCCGCCTCCCGCGCGGCGGCGCTGCCCTTCGTGGAGCGGCGCGGCGCGCAGCTGTTCCTGGACGGCCGGCCCTTCTACGTCAACGGGTGGAACTCCTACTGGCTCATGGACAACGCCGTGGAGCCGAGCTCCCGGGACCGCGTGTCCCGCATGTTCCGCACCGGCGCCGAGATGGGGCTCACCGTGTGCCGCTCCTGGGCCTTCAACGACGGCGCCTACAACGCCCTCCAGGTCTCCCCCGGCCACTTCGACGAGCGCGTCTTCAAGGTACTTGCCAATCCACACGCTCATTTTAGGCCATTCACGGCGGCGGCGGGGGTTTCGCCGGAATTGCCGCGCTTCCGCGGAGTTAATGGAAAAAATGGATCGGGATTTCGGTTGCGCAGGCGCTGGACCGGGTGCTCGTGGAGGCCGCGCGGCACGGGGTGCGGCTCATCCTGAGCCTCGCCAACAACCTGGAGCACTACGGGGGCAAGACGCAGTACGTGCGGTGGGCGTGGGAGGAAGGCGTCGGCCTCTCCGCCTCCAACGACTCCTTCTTCTTCGACCCCGCCATCCGCGACTACTTCAAAGTCTACCTCAAGGTCAGCTCATCACCTCCGCTGCGCCTGCATAATCCCACAAACAAATCCCATCGGGATCTACCTGTCGAATTTATTTACCGTGGCAGGCAGGCACTGCATCAGTAATTCAGTACTAGCTGTAGCTTAGCTTCGGTCGGTTAACTAACTACCGGTAGTCAGTCACCAGTCACCACTCACCACTCGGTGAAAGTGAAAGTGAAAATGGAGGGTGTCGGTGGGGCGTCGGTCGAGCGAAATTAACCCCCGGTCCTGTTTGACGCTTTTGGGTGCAGACGCTGCTGACGAGGAAGAACCACTTGACAGGGATGGAGTACAGGGACGACCCCACCATCCTCGCGTGGGAGCTGATGAACGAGCCCCGCTGCACCACGGACCCATCCGGCGACACGCTGCAGGTGAGCGAACAATGCCAGTGCTTTCGATTGGTTGCGCGTCGGTGACCGTGACCCATTTCTTCGAATACCTGGTGAATGGTGATGGTCGAAATGCATTCGTTGCAGCGCTGGATCGAGGAGATGGCGGCGTACGTCAAGTCGTTCGACAAGAAGCATCTGCTCACCGTCGGCACCGAGGGCTTCTACGGGCCGACGAGCCCCCAGCGCAAGATGACCGTCAATCCGGGCTCCTGGGACGACAGCAACTTCGGCTCCGACTTCATCCGCAACGCCAAGATCCCAGACATCGACTTCGCTTCCATCCACCTCTACCCTGACACCTGGTAATAGAACTTGAAAGTTGAACCATCCATTTCAAATTCCAATCTGAAACGGAGGGCAACGACCGATCATCATCATGAATTCGAATCCCTGTGCGTGCGTCCGTGCAGGCTGCAGCATAAGAACGCCACGGTCGACGAGAAGCTCAAGTTCGTGAAGCGGTGGGTGGCCTCCCACATCGAGGACGGGGACAAGGAGCTGGGCAAGCCGGTCCTCACCACCGAGTTCGGGCTGTCGCAGCGCGTCAAGGGCTTCCGCCACTCGCAGCGCGACGTCTTCTACAAGGCCGTCTACGACACCGTCTACCGGTCGGCCGTCCGTGGCGGTGCCGGCGCCGGCGCCTTCGTGTGGCAGCTCGCCGTGGAGGGCATGGAGGAGTACCACGACGACTTCTCCGTCGTGCCCAGCCAGCACCCGTCGCTGGACAAGCTGATCAAGACGCAGTCGTGCAGGCTGGCCAAGCTCAGGCGCGGGGTCGGGGAAGAGGGCAAGCGGGCGCTGTCGGTGTGTGCCGCCGCCGCGTCGTAGGAGACGCCATTTCCGACGGCGCGTCCTTGGAGATTTGTTGCGCCCAGGTCGAGGTTTTGTCGTTTGTTTTGTCCTCCGAATCGAGCGAGTGGTGGTGAAGTGTCAGAAAAAAAAGAGCAAGATCGGCGAAAAAAACGAATAGAAAGCGCAAAAAAAGAAAGTGTGTTGCCTCGTGAGGCTTGGTGATGCTGCCGGTTAGATTCGGTTAATAGGTGTCGCAAGCGCCGACGGCTGCAGAATCGCAGATCGGCATAGCTAAGCTACAGTTTCCTTCCAGTTCAACTGTACGGTAGATGCCCTTGGCCTTTGATATGTAAAGTCATCGTCGAGTGGCATCAGATGGTAATTGTCGTCTTTTATACAGTGCGATGTATTTCTGGAATATGGGCATGAGACTTTATTATATATAGCTGTAAGCATAAATAGGGGACATAAAACATTGAAACGGAGCACTTCCGTAGTTCCATGTCTTCTCTGTGTCACGCTCACGCACCGCGCGCACGGATATCACTCAACAATTGCCAGCACAGTAAGAATACAGAAGCATGAACATTCTAAAAAACTTCCAAATACAAGGTAATGGGAATTGGGAAGAGAGTGAGAGGAGAAGTACTGGGATGCCCAATGGGCCAGCTGGGATCGAGTTTTTGCCATTGGGCCATGTCTGAACAGGGAGTCAGGGAAGGGAGGTTTGTTTTGGGCCAAAATGGTTGAATACTAGTCTGTGTGGTGTCATTTTGTTTTTTTTTTCAATATGTATATACAGCATATATCATATATACCAAATCTTTTAACAAAAATAATTGGTATATACTTTTGATTTAAAGTGGGCCCACCCTTGATGTATGTTAGAGTGGGTTATGTGTCCAAGAATTTCTTTGCTCATGTAAAACTACTTTCTTTGTAATGAAAATGTTAGAGTGGGTATATGTTTCTTAATTTCAATATAAGCCACTCCCTCGGTAGCAATTTATAGGTCGTTTGATTTTTTTAATACTATGTTTGACCAACTTATTTTATTTAAAAATATAAAACTAAAAAAACTAAAGCCGTAATTATAGGATATTATATAATAAATTAAATCACAATGAAAAATAAATGACAATTATGAATTTTTTTGAATAAGACGAGGAAGCTAGACTTGTTATTAAAAAATCAAATGACATATAACTGGGATAGAGGGAGTATAAAAAGAAACCTGGAAGGTATGAATGCATGCATGCCACGTACGGAAAGTGTTGATGTCGTTTTGCTCGAATCCTCGCCGTCATTTGGAAACCAAGCGCATAGTTGGAAATTTATTCATTACCGTGTGTTTCTTTACGTAGAGAACTAATGCAAATATAGAAGACGCAGTTAGAGATCATTGAGACATAGAGGAGAAAATCATTTAGAAGAACATGAAAAACACGATATATATATGGAATATATAAAGGATCGCGCGCGGTTAGAGACCTCATTAGTCTCGAAACAGATATTTCTCACAAAGAATCTCTTTACTCGTGTAAAAAATATCTATTATTATATTAACAAGAGAGTGTTAAAAGAAGCCACCACGTTCGCCGAGAAGGTCAAGAAATTGCCACGTTAATCGGAAAGAAAAAAAGTCCTCCACCGTTGGATTTTATGAACATCTAATGGTTTAGAAAAATAACATCTTAATAAAAAAAGAAAAGCCGTGTACTGTTGGAAACGGTTTTAAATAATGTATCTATACTTGATTTGTCACATCATTGTATCTATAAAGGAAAGGTATATACACCTATACACGATAGGAAACAAAACCTGTAGATCGAATACATTATCATCGATTCAGATTTTTGATCCACCTCGACGTGAGGGCTCTGGTGGTTCCCGGCGTGATTCCGTATTCCCGTCAGGATGCTTGCCGCCGATTTTCGCCATCTTCCCAGACGCCGAGTAGGATCCTCAGATGGGCTGATCGTCATGGACATGGTGGAATCATCATCGATTCAGATTTTTGATACACCTCGACACGAGGGCTGTGGTTCCCGGCGTGATCCTATATTCCCATCAGGACGCTTGCCGCCGATTCTCGCCATCTTCCCAGACGCCGGTCCGACGGACTACGATCCTCGGACGGGCTGGTCATCATGGACATGGTGTGGGAATCGTCTCACAAGTTTGGTCAGTACTACTACCTGCTATCTACTATTATCTATCTATATATCGTTATTTATATAATTTATATATTATTATTATTTATATATGTGAGTGTTAAAATAAACACCATGTTCAACGAGAAAGCCAAGAATTTCCACGTGAATCTAAAAAAAGAAAACCCCTCCATCATTATATTTTATGAAGATCTATTAGTCCGTATTAAATCAATCGCTAAGAGGGAAAAAATCCTCCACCATTAATTTCTTAAAAAGATCTAATAGTCTATGTTAAATCAATCGCTGGGAGCCTAAGAACTAACACATTAATAAGAAAAAAACCTCCACAATTAGATTTTAATAAATCAAATATAACTAAAAAATATCCATACCATTGAGTGTTATGATTGTAAAATAGTGTAGATTAATCAAAATAACTTGTACTAATATAGCTAACAAAATAGTTATACTTTTAAAAATACAGTTGTCAGACAACTGTTTGATTTCAGGCTTTCAGCCAAGGCTTGAGGTCCTTTGGCACCAAAGTTGTTGTCCTGCCTTAAGTATGGCTGTAATAGCCTAACAGGTGTCATTCACTCCATCTTTTTATGTTGTCAGCATGCAAGCAAGATGGACGGGAGGTCTATAGAAGTTGACCGCGGACATATAGGGTTAGCTACCATGTTCGGCATAGTTTCCATATACTTTGGGGTTTCTTTGGCACCATTGCTGCTGTTGTGCCCAAAAACACTATCACACACAATATTCAATTTTAAAAAAAACGAAGATATCCATCATTTATCGTAATAGGAGAGTGTTAAAAGATGCCACTATGTTCATCAAGGGATAGAGTCTAGAAGTTATCACCTAAATTGAAAAAAAAAATAGAAACCTACACTGCTGGATTTTAATTACATGTCACAATCTATTTACAGATTTTATAACAAATATAGATAAAAATATCTACATTAATGATTATAATATTCATACAAATCCAAATATTCTATATTAGATGCAACTAAAAAAACATTTCATAAAAGGAAGTGATAAAATCTCTATCATTGTGCATTCTCTAACAAATCTTCAAAACGACCAAATTAATTGATAAAATAGAGGATCGAAGTGGTTGATATAGTGGGTTCAAATTAACAATGTGAAATTATATTTGTCATATTTAAAAAAATGAACGTATATGTAGTAGCAAGATATATAGCATTTTTTTATTTTCTTCTACTCTCATACATTGAGAAACATGCTTTCCAAAAAATAGTAAAGTTAATATGACATACCAACCACTTATAATAAAATAAAAACACAAAAATGTCTAGAAAGGAAAAAAGACAAGGGTGAGCAGGAGAAGAAGAAACAAATGGCATTGATATTGCAGCTACCATTGCCTAATTACCAACTCATTGATGAGGACATCCTCCACTGTTACCCGCTGGCAAAGACGCAACAAGAAAAGGGCTCAACTGACCCAATTGTAGTCGGGCGGCGACTGTGTGAGCCTTTGAATATAATCCCACCTTACTTAACTTAGGAGGAGGAAACCACCTTAAAAGGGAGAGCCACATTTCCCTATCAGTCTAGTCTTTTAGGGTGATTGAGCCTTTCCCTTGTGGGAACTGTTGGGCTCCGGGCAACCTTAATTTGTTGGGTCTCGGCCAACCCCACCTGGGCCGGATGTATCATTTGGTATCAGAGCTGGGCCCACTTTAAGGGGGTGGAAATGATGAGAACATCCTCCACTGTTACCCGCTGGCAAAGACGCAACAAGAAAAGGGCCCAGCTGACCCAGTTGTAGTCGGACGGCGACCGTGTAAACCTTTGAATATAATCCCACCTTGCTTAACCCCACCTGGGCCGGATGTATGACCCATGATGGCCCTCCTATGTGGAGACCTGTGTCGTTATCGTCCACATGAGTAGCCAACCAATTCTATGAGCCCTTAAGGTCACCACTTCTTTATTCTACCTCTAAAAACAAGAACCATAAACAATGATTCTGATGAAGTGCATATCCCACGCATGACTTCTCTATACCATCTATATAGTTTGTAATGTCTCTATAGCATCACTATAGCTACCTAGGAATGGGAAGCGAATTTTTTTAAAAAAAAAAGAAGAAAGAAAGAGCTTGAGATGAGAGAAAATTACCACATTAATAAAAAAAAGGAATATGGACATTTGGATTTTATGAAGATATGGCAATCTAAATTAAATCATGACAAACAAAACAAGTAAAAAGAATAGAAATATCTACATCATTCGTTTGTCTAGACTAATTCAAACATTTTGGTACAAAGAGCCAAAGCTGTAAAATAGAGACAAGTGTGTCCACTATCTATATATTAAGGGAGTATTAAAAGAGAGGACACTGCATTCACTACAAGAACCTAGAAAATATTATGTTAATGAAGAAAAAGTGAAAATATATAAAATGTTAGGTCAATGAGCACTTAATGGTCGATATATACAGTTCCCAATTGAAAAATAAGAAAAAAAATACATTATTTTGACATAATATTTTGGCAGTACTAGGTAAGCAATCATGAGTTTTCAATTGACTGCAAAAGGGAGACCGAAAGTATCACAGATAATTTTCCATGTGTTATCCAGTAGGAATAGGTATCCTATTTAGCACAAGCTTTGCATACACAACTAAAAGACTTAGTGGAAGATAGAAATACTTCTTAGCTCAACAAATATAACGTCGACGCAATTGGTACAACAAAGTAGGTGCCCCATAAGTTTTTTCATGGACAAAATGAATTGTACCCATCTTATAACTTGGTTACATGTGTTGTTTCTCACACCAAAACTATGTCCACTATGTCCAAAAGATGGTAAGAAAGTTTAGAATTTCTTCTAAACGAAGCTCATCAACATCAGCATGGGTAGCACACAAACCTTGAGTCATGTAACCTTTGACTTGCAAAGGCCTATCCTTCTACGTCGCCGCCTATGCTTGGCCATCATACTCTATGACCCAACGTGTGTTTCAGAAAAGATACAATGATAACAAGAACAAAGGCAGCTCAATCAGGCCCCTTCGAGACCAATCTAACGATAAGAGATGTAGAGCCAATCAACACTATCTCAAATCATGTCATGTAAAATGTTGGGCGATTATTGAACATATGAGAAAGAAGGGAGGCACATAGATTTGACAAACATGTCACAAAAAACTGATGCTTTGGATATGAGATAATGCATCATTTGGAAAGAATTAGTTTTGAAGAAACATAAAATAAATTTGTCTTTTTAAGTTTTGCTATAATGTCACATGCTATTTGGGTTGAAAGATTAAATGTAAAAGTTCCTATAGAAATGTTTCATTGTCTTGCAAAACATAGAAGTCTATACATCTACTCGGATCATCCAAAGGTTTGATGGAAATCCAAGCCACCCTAGAGATAGATGGCCCCTTTACTGCCCGACTATTGTTGTGTTCCAATTGGCGTTGTGGTGCTACCCACACAGTGGCTCATTGGGATGACCCCAAGGGAAGTGATTAAGTACTATAGTTATAAGAAATCAAATATATATTTCAAATATTTTCAAATATCATTTCACACAACTTTAGTGATTATTAAATCATAATACAACTCCTGATAATTCATGTTCATATATCTTATAAATTATTACAATCTAGACATTTGATACAATAAGAAATACAAATTAAAAAAAGCAATGATATTTGAATCATGTATAAAAATATAAAATTTTATATATTTTTTAAAATATATGGCTATATATTTTAACATGTAAATTTATGGAAATATATTCTAATAATAGTAGTAGTAGTAATGATAAGAAAAAATAAAAAACATGCACTGTTTAGATTGATAGAAAAAATAGTTAACAAAATATTAAATTCAAGTAAAATTAAAATGTCAAAATCCTTAGCTATCCGTGCTATTTGCGCGGGGCATTTTGCTAGTTTCCTTTGTAAAAATGTTAGATGTGTACTACATGTTTTAAAAATTAAAATAAAAGAAACTTGGGAATGAATGAAGGCACGATAGCCAGTTAGCCACCCACGAAAAGTGCCGCCGTCGCTTTGCCCCTCGCCGTCATTTCTGTAAAACCAGGCGGCGAATCCGGGGGACTTAACCGTAGCACACAGCATCGTCCGGTCCCGGCGGGGCGTCAAGTGTCGGAAGAAAATTAATCTACGGACCGCGAGGCTGCCCGGCCGGCGTCAAGCGTGTCGGCCATGCGTCGCTGCCGGCCGGCCGCCGCCCGCTCGCGCACGTCGTCGGCCTGGACCGACCAACAATTTGCTTTGATGGCCTTCGTCAGGGGAACGCACTAGCAAAGGCGAATAGGCTTGGCAGGCAAGAGCTAGCGAGGCGCCAGTAGCAGCATGATTGAACCGGCACTCACACAGCCTCTGGTGCCAGGATCGAATCGATAGATCCCATTCTGCCTGCTGGCCCCGCCCCTTTCTACCGGTGCCTACCTGGTGGCTGGTGCGGTAGATGTTTAAGCTGTCGTTCTGCAACTCGTAGTAAGCACACTACTACCACAACATATACACCTGAATCTCGATCGCGTGCATTTTCCCCTCTCTAGAAGCTAAGGTATATAATATGCATGCTTATTTTCTTCTCATTTCCCCCCTCTAATTAACGACCCTGCTGCAGACGATGACAATCGGGGCACTAGCACTGTATTTGATTAGGTACGTGGAAGGAAGAGCATGGACGATATCAATATAGTGGGGGTGTAGCGTTCGTGGTATATATAATGCCAAATTGGGCAGAGCGTGCTGCTGCACTGCACACAGACACAGTACAGCACAGGTGAACACGCCCCCTTGCGTACATGTTTGCCCGTCGATCGCTGTCGTCCACCGCCCTGGTATCTCCGTGTAGAGATGCGTTACGCCTAGTGCTGTATTAGCTAGTCAAAGCCCGCACTTTCACTACACCGCAGAATCTCATGATTGGGTGCGCGACCTACCTGTCCTGCACTGCACTGCCCTCTTGCAAAAAGGGCTGCGACTTTTTCGATCGCTAACCTTTGTGCCACCCGTTGGATCACCGCCCAAAATGACACCGATGATCCATCACTTTGGAGACTATTAATGTCAACTTAAGAACCAGTAGTAGTCTAGCACTGATGAGAGAGATGGCTATATAGCAGGCGCTCCGGCACGCTCGGCTTTGCCATGGATTCTCTCCCCTAAAGGTGGCACTGCTTCATTGATCGAAGCATCTTGGCACTTGGCAGTGTAGCGGTGCCATGGTAGGATCATATCGCGGACCAAGTGCCATACCAGCAGGTGGCAACTTTAGTGCATCGCGATCGATCAGTGTGCGTACGTTCGTCGTTCTCGTAGTACCGCTACAATTCAGCCAAGTCATAAAAAATCATTGAAAAAAAAAGCTGCTTAGCTAGGCAAGCACTGCCGTCCCAGTGCCGTCGCGAGGTGGGAGCGAGTGGATCGGGACGGAAGCGACGCCGATAGTCCGTCGACCGGGGGGTCCACTGACCTGGTAGCTTTTGTCGATCCCATTGTCCTGTATGTGTCGCTGGAATCACCTGGGGGCCGGCAGTAGTGTGCGAACTGCGAAGCGACAAGGCTGGGTGTGAGGACCAAAGCATGCAGCGTAGAGAGCGCACACTGGGAGTCACCGACACACACGCGCTGTGACACGCACTCACGGACGCCAGTGTGTCTCTCACACTCGATCCCCTGCACGATTACCTATTCGTCTCCGTGTAGTATTTTGTGTGCTAGGCTGGTAGCTAGTATAAGAGCAAGTATAATAAGAGCAAGTATAATAATGCTGACTAGGCGGGCTCCAAACAGTTTTATATCACCAAAATTCTAGACGGCAGGGTGAAAACACAAGAGAGAGAAGAAAGTGGGTGTTTCGTGAGGAGCCCAGCCCCCAGCGCATTCTACGAGGAGAAAAAACCTGCTTGCAGCCTGCTGTGGGAGTTAAGGTTGGCTCTTTCCGTTTCTAAATCAATCCAAATGATTCCTCTCTCCAAACATTAAATATTTTCAGTTTTAATTTAATCAACTTAGAGTCATCTAAAAGCAAACTTACTGTATGTATTGGTTTTATTGTTGACTCTTGATGACGTGGCAAGAGTATAGAACCTTCAGTTGGTTCTTTTATTAGCCTTGCTCTAACGGGTTTAGAGTCTGACTATGTGGCACTTTTGCTTATGTGGAGGTGAGAGAGATGAAAAAAGAGAAGAATTGGGCTCTTATTCAAGGGCTAGCTCTACACGGGTACCTAGGCAAGATGAAAAAGAGGATGTTAAGTCAAAAACCAAATTTAAAGTTCACCTTATTATATGAGATGGCTCTAAGTGGTATAGTAACAACTTAAATAGGCTCTTGTTATCAGCTGCTCTGAAGCTTGCATTGTCGATGTATGTGTGCATGATTGATGACGACAACTGCCAAATAATCGCTGCTCGATAATCGATCCCATTATTTGTGTGTACATCTGTCTAAGCTACGTAGCTAGCTAGTACTCCTACTTATTATAGCTGGTAGCTAGGCTTGCGCATGCATGCCGCGGTATATTCCGCGGGCCTATATGCGGCACCAAAGTGGCCTGCCAATACGTCCATATATGCATCATTTCTGGTTAGCTACCAGCTGAAGAGAAACACAGCAAGGGGTGCCTTTTTTTACTGGTTTGTTCACGAGCGCGGATGGAACTCGCTACCGGCTACCTGCTGGTGAAAAGAGCAGCATGCAGCAAGAAATAAAGGGCGACCGAGTATGGGTGTCACCAAAGGGCAAAGGAAAGAAGAAAGTGCCGGAGTCTTTGCATCAGTGCATGCACGCACCATCTCTACCACTCCATCAGCCGTTTAATTAGCTCCGAAGATCCTACCAGTTGCGCTGATGGAGCTGATCCGTCCGATAAACGTGCATGTCAACGTCGTCTGTTGCATTAATTGCTACATATCGTCATCACATGAAAAAAAAAATACAAGACTACTAGAGTGCTAGAGTGCTGAATGCATGATAAATATATGGACCACTGAATATGCCAATTTGACGAGTTGACAGAAGTTTAGCTAGGAATCGATATATGATGATGTGTGTATATATCTGTGGGCGCCAAATGTTAGTTGAGTCCTTGGTGCAGCAGCAGTACTGGTCGATGAAGACAAGCGGTGTAGTCGTGCCAAAGATTGACAATTATTTGACAGTGGGCCAGTATATATATACAAATCACTCTGAGTCGTTGGACCTGAGCACGAAACTACAAAGCACAAAATGTTCGCTCTGGCGAGTGACCCCACGAAGAGCTGAGAGATCGAATAAGAACTTCAAAGATGCTGATCTCTACTTGATCAGAAAACTCCAAGTTGTGTGTGCCTATATGTTCAAACTTCCTCCGTGACGCTGATATATATGAGTATTGTATTTTTCCCACCCGTAGGCCGTACGTAGTGCATGCGTGCTGCCTGCAGCTGTTTCTCTCATGGTTGCAGTTTGACGAGAAATCTGTTTTCCCCCTCTTTTTCTGGAAGAAAAACAACACATTTTGCAGTAGCATACTAGCATACTAATTTGATACTCCCCGATTAATATAGCTTATCGGGAAAAAAACATTTGTAACCACAACATTTAGCTTAATCAAATTATTACAAGTATATGCAGTATTATGTTAAGTGTATATATAAAAAAACCACATATATAGCAGCAGAATTCATATTTTAAACCATACACAACTATATTGGTTTTGCATGTGAACACCGAGATCGAACAAAGTACACCTTGTATCTTAAAAAAGCAATACTTCCGAAAGCTAACATTGGCTAATTAATTATAGGAAGTCGTAAAGAAAAAAAAAGGACTAGATATAACATGTGTTGTACGTGTTAGTGTTACGTGGTCGGAGAATATTTCATTATTACCGATGCAAGTGTGGTTATGGAAAGACCACGCTCAATTGAATTAACATGGACCAACATCCCTGCTGGACCTGGTACACCGGCGTCATCTCCGTCCAAAAAATCAGAGTGGTAATTTGTCATGTTAGAAACTGCTGGTCTTGGCACTATTCACTATTGCAAGTTTTTGCGCCAAACATCATCATGTAGTTTTAACAATGGAATGAGTTTTGGCTTCAAGCTCCTCACAGCAATAAAGGCATCAAATCAACCAAAATTATTACAAAATTGTAGCCAATGCTACCCCAACCCAACATACGTACATAACTCAAAGCAGCATCAGAACCACTGCCTCCTCCAGTGTGAGCATATTCCAAATCATTAGCCAATCCACCCTAATAATAAAAGAACATGAAAAATTGCACATCAGAACCACCGCCTCCTCCAGTGTGTGCTGCGTACAGGCATGAAGCAACAAGTCTTTTGCGGTCATCATTCCACTGTATAATTGTGGTAGTGTATGAGCCATTGAATAAGGACTGAAAACAAGTTTTAGGTTGGATTTATAAAAGATAACACCATTCCTTTTAAGCCCTGTTGAATATGTGCCCAACAAAGCACTGATGAAGGCCTCAACAAATTCAAACTAGATTTTTGTCCAGCCCGCCTATACTAATGAGAAAATAAATGAATAATAGCTGGAGCAATATGAAATGCAAATTGCACTGCACATGTAGATAACTTGGTACCCATGACACTGAGAATAGAGATGTGGTTGAATGAGTTTTCGTACAAAAACAAGTTCAGTCTAATTCTAATTCCTTCTAACAAGGTTGTCTATTTAGTAGAATAACTCCCTTTTTTAACACGATGATAAGAATGATTTTCCATACATAGCTTTGAATTCTCCTTCATAAATACATTTCATAGATGGTTCTTATGTAAAATGCATGTGTTATGATTCATTTGTGAAAATTTTTTCTACTAGCTAGAACGTCAACCCCGTGCAATGCACGGGCTAGTATACATAAATTTGAGACGCATAATTAATTTAAATTTTTATTATTGAACATATTTTATCGGTATATATATAAATATATATTTTCTTATCTACCTATAAGAAACACTAAATAGTTAACATCTATATTTTATAATGGCATGGTGGGTACTTTTTTTAGAAAATATAATAGATCCAATGGCTAGCATTATTAGAGATCACCTGCTAGACAACTAGATGTTTCTGATTTTTGTGAGAATTTTTAGGATATTAAGATTTTTTTAAGTGAAGTATAGTTGGCAATAAAATTTCATGACTCGACATATCGTGCCAATCCCAACCTCTAGTGAATAACTAAATCTACAAAATGTTTGCAACCTTTTGACGATATGAGGAAGAAGAATGATGTGTATATAGAAGTAATTCTATTTGATGATCACTAGTTCATCAACACATGCTCTTGCACGGGTTAGAGTTTTAATCTTTAGTAATATTAGAGGTGATTATTCATCTTTTGTAATGGCAATGAGAGTATTTTATATGCGAATTTAGGAATTATTTTAATTTATCTTTCATGATGGCATATTGGGTAATTTATATACATATTTAGGGCTTATTTTCATTAATCTTTTATAATGACATGATGAGTAATTTAAATGCTAATTTAGCGGGTTATTCAATTCATATTTATCATTTTATAATGTCATGGTGGTAATTTTTATGCAAAGTTAGGGGGCCATTTTAATTGTATCCATAATGGTATGGTGAGTATTTTTTATATAAATTTAGGGGGTTATTTTATTTCATCTTTATAATGGCATTGTGGGTAATTTTTATATAAATTTAGGAGGTTATTTTATCCCATCTTTCATAATAGCATGGTAGGTAATGTTTTTAGAAAATATAATAGATCTAATGACTATTATTATTAGAGCCAACGGTCAAATATTTCTGATTTTTTCGAGGATTTATAGGATTTATCTGTTTCCTAACGCATCTGGTGAGGATTATTAACGTGGAGGCTCTATAAAAGTAGTCTCCAATTAGTAATAATAAGATGGATGGAGGGCAACATAAAATAATTAAAGCAGCAGCATTTAATTAAGGGAAGCTAATAAATTTTTGATGGTACATAATGGATTGGTATATATAGTTCGATTGCATATATATAAGAAATTTTCTCTATTTTTCTATCAAGTCAGAAAGAAAAAAAACGTTAGAGGTCTGATTGATGGAGTATGCAGTATTTAATTAGTTATATTGAATGTAGTTCGACCGTCGTTAGTTGTTGGATTAGCTTTTTTAAAGAAATGATGAGCACCGTCGTCCACCGTCCAGACCCAATATGGCGGCTTAATTTTGCATACTGTGCAATGCATGTCACGGTGTCACTTGGAGAAATTAAAGGAACTCCCACATATAGGCCTAGCCGCACGCATCAGCATCACGATCGACCGTTTCTGTGGTGTTCACTGAAAAGAGAGGGGAGGAAGAATTTAATTGCATATCATGCATCACACGACGTGCACTCACCCCCCCCCCCCCCTCCCACCTTGTCTAATTCTGATTTGCCTATAGATCGAGCTAGGCTTGGACAAAAATAACCGAAACCGAAAAACCGAACCGAAATGACCGAGACCGAAACCGAACTGACCGAACCGAACGGAACCGAAGTTAATTTCGGTCTCAGGTTTCGAAATGACCGAACTAACCGAAACCGAAATGACCAAACCGAGAAAAACCGAAAATAACCGAAGTAACCGAAGTTTCAGCCCAACAGACAACAATCGGCCCAGCCCACCTGTTACCCTGCGTATATAACCCTCCCTTTCCAGTTTCCACTCCCCGAGCCACCCAGTCCTCAACCCTACCCGGCACCGGCAGCCGCCAGGCGCCACCGCGAGGCGGCAGGTGCCAGCGCCAGTGCACCACCGCGCCAGCTCCCCGACCGGCCGACCCCTGCCCGCCGTCCGGCCGCTCCCCTGCTCGGCGCTCGCGGAGCTGCCGGTCGCCGGTCTCCACCCGCGGCCGGGAGCCGCTCGCCACCGGTCGCCGTCCCCGCTCGGGCGCCCTCCTGCAGTCCTGCTCCCGCTCGGTCGCCCTCCCGCTCCCGCTCGGCAGCAGTCTCCAGGCCGCAGCAGTGACGCAGAGCACCGGCGCGGCGTCGGCTCCTCCAATCCTCCCTTCCGGCCAGATCCAGTCTAGGGCTCTAGGCGTCAGGCGAGAGCAGGCTCTAGGCGGGTAGGCGGCAGGTGCCACCGCGCCGGCGCCAGCCAGGCAGTCACATCCCCCCGACTCCCTCGAGGCTGGAGACCCCGACCGGCCGACCCGCACGGCCGCTCCCCCGCCGGTCGCCGCTCGCCGCCAGTCGCCGCTCTCCCACTCCGCCGCACCGCTCACAGCAACAGGCCAGCAGCAGCTCCGCAGAGCACCAGCGCGGCAACGGCTCCTCCAATCCTCCCTTCCGTCGCGAGTCCAATCCTCCCTTGTCTGCTGTGGCATAGTACAGTTCGGTTAGTTCGGTCTGACCGAAGACCGAACCGAACTAACTGAAGACCGAATTGCTCGGTCTCTATTTTCCCGAGATGCTAGTTCGGTTCCGAGTTTCTGAAAACCGAACTAACCGAGGACTGAAGTAACCGAACCGAACTGATCGGTCGGACCGAACGCCCAGCCCTAGATCGAGCGCCCAATAATACATGAATATTTTATGGGTTCCCGCGATCTCATTGGATTCTGCCGATGCGCGCGTACGTGATCATTGCGAAGATCGAAGTGGCCGGCCGGAGAAAATTTCAAGCAGTGGCTGAAAAGCGACGGGGATTTCGCGATCCGGCGGGCGATCGACCGGTCGCCGGTGGATGGGAGGAGCAGGGATTGAACAGCATGATTGCTGTGGTCGACGAAACCATGGCAAAAGCGGCATCGCTTTTCCCCACCTATTCGGGGCTCCTCCCCCCACTTTGGGCGGTAAGGAATCCATGTCCTCACCAGTAGATTCTCCTTTCTTTCATATGCAAATTCTTGTCCATTGGACCGGTCAGGGGTTATCAAAAGAAAGGTACGGGAGTGGTGGCGTTGCGGTGTGCATGCGTATATAGACGCGTGTTGTATTTTCTTATTCCTTTCGAGAACGTGTATGCATAGATCGATATGATTTGCAATGTGCCTGCCTACGAATGTACGTGCCTGTGACATCTACCAGCCCAACTCGGAAGCCGAGAGCTTCGAGAACCTGGCCTAATATCACTACTCCCTCCAGCTCCAGTATGCCATTTTTTATACAGTTTAAACTAAACAACTTACGCAATATATTAATGACCGGGGGAAGTGTTTGATTATTAGTTGGTGCCTCCCTGGTTCATTTTTTCTCTTCCATCTACATGTTGTGCAGATATATTAATAGGTTTGATTAATTTAATTTATCTTTAGTAAACAGGAAATGTACGCAATTTTAATATAAAATACAGACATATTAATAGGTTTGATTACTTTAATTTATCTTTAGTAAACAGGAAAGGTACGCAATTTTAATATAAAATGACGAGGTTATTTTACTCTCTATATCCTAAATTATAAGGGGTTTTGATTTTTTGAATAAATGCACTATTTTGTATATGTGTTTGATTGATCAACATCTATATGAACATAAATGAAGGTTGGAGGAAATATTATCTATCCTAATAGTAAAGGTGGATAATTTAGATATAACCTTGAGGGGTTAGTTTATTTGCCATCCACTCATCCGCATGCAGTGTGGAGTAATTGTCACGAAAAAATTAGCTAAGCGAAACTGATCAAATGGACGCTTAACTGGTGTGTTCTGACATAAGAATGGAACAACTAATCATTTGTTCTTTAAATGACTACTTGTCCGATAGGTATGGAATATTTTTTAAGATGGCCAGTGGAATCAATCAACCAAAAACGTGAATTATTTGGGGCTTGGATCCACAATTTTAACATATGGAACCTTTGTTTCTAACTAGACAGAAGGTTTTGTGCTGGGTTCTTTGGAGTAGTTTTTAAGAAAACTTTTTCTGCTCACTAGGTTAACCATTCGGCGGCACACTGACTCGATCTCAATTTGGGCTATTCTCCAATGGGAGAAATTTTAGGCTTTGGTTGTAGAGGGGTCACACATCTTGGTGTATATGGCCATGTTTTTTTTCCAGACACATAGATTAAGATATAAACTGCGGACTGAATGATGCTCATTCGTGTTTATCATGTTTTTTTATGGATGACCTAGAAGTTGTACTAAGGCATTGTATATTTTTAATGTGCTGTACTATTATCTTATATAAACGGTTCCTTTATAAATTTGAGGTTCCTGTTGTTCTTAAGATAAAATTAATCAATATATATGTATATACATCAAATAAGCCGATGTATTTGCAATATAAGTAAAATGAAGAATGATAGCCAGGAGGACCGACCCTGATAATTAGTGGAAGTTTTTGCATTTGGTGGGCAACTTGGGCACCATGAGAAACATGATGTTGATGCCCACGCTGGAATCGGTATATTCCATAGGTTTTTATCAATTTTTTTTTTCTTTTGGCATCACATATGTTAGTCAGAAGTTTGGCTGTCTTTAATATTCTAAACTCCAAAGCATTCTGATCTGCACTACGCAGTATAATAGTCCGACCCAAAGCAGGGTCCGGAATGATAATAGTGGGACACGTCACGAACGCGATCTCCTTTTAAACTAATGGCCGGTCTCATGCAAACGAAGACAATACGCAGTCACAAGCAGCACCCTTCTAATGGGACCAATTATTATATATTCCATCATATTTTCTCGATGTTCCGCACCCGCTAGTTTTGAGAATTCTTTCTTGTTTGATATTGGTATATCTGACCACCCTCACTGGCATTTCTTACGACTAAAAAACATTGGCCACTTTATATTGTACATTTCTAATTAAAAGGAAAACCAAAATCAAGATACACACCCATGTAAAAACATGTACCACTTTTTTGGACTCCACATTTTTTAGATCAACATGATCTACCATCATTACTACAGAGATGGACCTTTTGCTACCGGCCCATCTCATCCGGTTGCCTTGATCGATGAACCACTGGTGATCATACTTCATTAATTCCAGAATATATACTTGTTGATTCGCTGTGAACTAGGAGTGATACTACATATATACTGTATATTGCTCCTAGTCTGTTGTTGTCCTACAAATCGGAAGTGATTTCGAGTCGGCATGCAGTGGCGATATCAGTCAATGTGGTTCAAATGGAGAGGAAGGCAGCGGCAACACGTTTTCGATGGATTGAAATTAGGTAAGACCTTAAATAGATCTAAGCCATTAAATTTAAAAAACTAAATAATTAATAAAAAATTTAAAAAATACCCTCAAGGCATGCATCGCCCGACTTCGTGGTTGTTCCTCTACCGCATCCCCGCCTGACATGGTGTTGTTCTTGCCCGCCCGCTCCAATCCGTGCATATTCCGGCTGTATGCCCGTATGCTCATCCACCGTTCTTGTGTTGTCACGTAACGTGAACTGCATCTTCTTGATTTTAATAACGTGACAGCCATCTTCATGTTGGAAGTTTTCTTGTACATCACGATTCACGATTGTTCAACATGACTGTGTGTTAATTCGTATAACTACCGTACCACACTTGCAGTTGCCATGTTATAAATTGTTGATGAAAAATAATTAGGTAGATGTCATTTTTATAATTGTTGCGATCAATAATACAAAGTAGTTACAGTTAAATGAGGTAGTTAGATTTATTGGGATATTTCTTTCTTTAAAATATTACCTCTTAGGAGGTAATACTTCATTTTATCTACCCAGATCAACGGTCCATAATAATTCCAGTGCCCCATAGCAAATGCCTTGAAATTAAACTTCAATATATTATTGTATCAAACCTTGACTGTGGATTCAAAGTACGTAGAAATATGCAAATATGCAGTGGTGTGACATGAAAACAAATTAGAGTTGTTGTATGGTGTTGACGTGTTGCTTTGCATTGTTGGGCCTGAATGACCATTTGCATTATTTTTTCCATGAAACTTTCATTGGTTAGCGTAGATAATTTCCGCTATGGACAAACACAACAAACAGATTGAGTATCTAATAAATCACCGGCATCTCAATTCCCACCTTTGTTCTAACAAATTCACATTTGAGTGGCCACACACACTAGCAAGCTATCAATCTGGAGGTGGAGCATGACTGTCTCTGGAGAAGTTAGATCTTCTTAGGAGGAACATGCTCTGAGTGTTACTTCTTGTCTGGTGGTACTAGTTGTCTAGTTGAGTCACTAGAGTTGGACATAGTGAATGCACACTCAATAACGAGGTTTTTCCATGTGATAATGAAGATTCCTTATGAGTTCGATGCTTGTATCGATCAGGAGAGAAAGAGATAGTAATGAGGCCAACCCCCAAGGGTAGGGGTGCATCCAGACTTAACATTATTAGGGTCATAGAGGTCAATCTGATTATGCGATGGAGATTTTTTTTGTTTGGAGTTGAAACAATATTTTAGCAAATGATTTGCAAAAACTCGCCGGGGTCATCTGAATATGTAATGGTTGCGCTGGTCTTTCCTGAGGGGATATATGTAATGGTTGCACCGGTACGGTCTCAATATGAAATTAATGCATGATAAATGTTCTAACTCACACATGTTCTAAATGCCCATACACGCTTGGATCAAGGGCACAACCAACTCATGGTTGAAGCCCCATCACACAGTAGAGATATATAAAGGGAGAGGGGGGGAGCCAGGGAGCACAAACCATCCATCGTTGGCTGCAACACGTACCTATCCAATGTAATCCAAAGGCTTGCCGTGAAGCGACGGGATACAGTCACCACCTCTATATAGCGATCATCACCATGCCTTCGGCCCAATGGCCCCTTCGAGCTGCAATAGCGAAGTAAAATCACCAGGATTATCACGGTTTTTTGTGCTGAGGTCCTCCAAACATTGCAAATTGTAAGCATCGTTAAAACTAATTAAAATGTGAGCTATTTCATTGTCTTTATCCCACCCCGCCACGGACGCACACGCTACATCTATGATAGATCCAGTAGGTCATAGCTAGAGATCGTATTGGTGAAGCCACCATATTTTAAAGCGTGCATGATTGGGTGTAGCATTTCAACTTATAGCTAGTAATTTGGAAGAACGTCAACTTTGAAGTGCAATGGATCAAACGAGCCGGCCGTTTGTGCTCTGTCCTCATCGAACGGTTAAAACGTAAACAAAGGCACCCAAGGACGACTCTTGGCGCGAGGTCCGCATCAACCCTCCCAAAATTGTCAATGTATAACCTCTCTCAAGTCCGAACCGGTCCATCCATTTTTACCCAACTGGCCGTGTCGCCTAGCCCAAACCAGCGGTCCTCTCCTCCCCGTCACTGCCAGCCTGCCGCGACCGCGACACTTGCTCGCGGGCACACGCACACACCTGCGTCCTGCGCACGCCCTTGCTTAGTTACCCATCTTGCATTGGGCGTGGGCGACGACCCGCTGCCTGCGCCTGGGCCCTGGGCCCTGGGGGGTGTCCGATGTGGATCATCGGTTCGCCCCCACCAACCGGAGCAAACCACGCCAAGCGCGCGACAGCCAGCAACGTGACAGCAGAATCCCAACAAAGGGCGCCCGGTGTTTTGCCCCAAGAATTTCCACGGCCAAAGATTCCGTCCCCCTAGCTCCCTCGCTCGCCTCCTCTCGATCCCGCCCTGCACCGGCTATATATACGGACGGCCTCGACGGAACCACCAGGCCCCAAACCAAGCCAAATCTTACCAGCTCTACACACACACACACACACACACCTCTCGGCTGGCTGGCTACCTAGCTATAGCTAGCCTTGAAATCCTCCTCCTGGCGTGGTAGCCGGCAGACTTTGCAACCCTAGCTGTGCTAGAGGCTAGAGCATGACTCCCACGATGGCCTCGTCGTTGTGCGTATTCGCGGCGATGTCGTCCGGCGCGGTCGGCAGGCCGGGCGGCGGCTCGGCGGCGGTGCCGGGCCGTAGTGTGTCCAGCGGCAGCAAGGGGAAGCGAGCCGTGTCGTCGCAGTCGCAGCCTCTCGCGGCTAGCGTCGTCACGGAGACACCGGCGCCTGCCGTAGCTCCGGGCCCTCCGGCGCCGCCTCGGCCTGTCGTCGACGCCCCGCGCCGCCGTGGGGGCCGAGGCGGCGCCGGCGAGCACGCGGCGTGGAAGAGCATCCGGCAGGAGAGGTGGGAGGGGGCGCTGGAGCTGGAGGGAGAGCTGCCGCTCTGGCTGGTGGGTGCCACTTTCTCATTTACTATTTTTCTCTACTAAATTGCGTAGTAGCAGCGCTATGGCCATATGCATGCATGCATGCATGATGTGTTTGATCTGTTTTAATTCCTTTTTTCCTTTGGAAAAAGGATGATCTCTGCCTCCTTTTTCCTCTAACTATGATTAACTATCTAGCTTCTTTTGACGATTCTTCAAGTGACCATATAACCTCTCCTATTTTATAACATTTTGCCAGTGTTCCAAGCTAAGGTTAGCCATGCTTTTTCTCGGAGAATCTGAATCCTTTCCGTTACGTTACTTTGGTTCAAAGACTGATGTCCGCTCCATGTATCTACAAAAATGGCACTTTTTTCAGATCATCTCTCCATCTAATATACATAGCCAAAGGCGCAAGCATATCTTCCTCCAATATAAAGAAAAAAAAAAGGATGGAGAACATAAAAAAAACAGGGATGTCGATCACGATCGGCATAAGTACCCTGTTAGACCAGCAGCTCATATATACTGTGCGTGGAACAAAATCTTTTGAATTGATCTGACCATTTTCATCGTACGTACAAAGCATCCCAAGTAGCTAGTGCAGGCAACACCACCAAACATCTGTGCACACAAAGGTAAACTAAAGCGCACATATGTAGTAACGAACATGGTACCATTAATTAGTGGAGTATATACTAATATATAGGGAAAATATTAAACTGTCAGTTTCCAGCGGATTGCCAAGTACTTACCCACATCGATCTATTAGCAGCGACGATCCTACCGATCTACACAAGAGACCGGGGCGACACTGACTTACCCTACGCAGATAGAGCCCTATCGAAAAGGAGATTTGATACGTGGCGTGTCGGCACTAACGATGCTTGCGGGGAACACAACATATATAGCGCCAAGATTCTCTGTTGTTTTTACTCTTGGCAGCGGCGACAATGGCGTCGCTGTCTCGTGATCATTGCAGTTTTGTTGCTGCCCTGATCGAGCCACACCCAACCTTTTTGCTGCCCCCTAATGACCACTGTTCGTCCTAATTTTCTTCTCTCTCCCTCTCTCCTGCGACTCCGTTTGACTCTACGTGCGCATGCTATTCTGAAAGCGACGACCTGCAGAAATGAAAACTGGCCGGTGTGTACGTACCCGCAATTTGTTACATATAATACGTACGGTTGGGCTAGTTTTTTAGTAGTAGTAGTGTATATGCTCAGCTCACGACGGTCTAATTGTTTAGTTTAGCTAAGCGAACATTGCTAGCTCTATATCTGATCGATGAGCTCACGCATGACTGATGAGGATAACGTGCTGGTAACAATAACAATTATATCGATCGGCTGCTTATAATTGTATATATGCAACTAATTAACCCCCTGCTGCTGTGCTGTTTGCAGGATGGCACGTACCTGCGGAACGGGCCGGGCCTGTGGAACCTGGGCGACTACGGCTTCCGGCACCTGTTCGACGGCTACGCGACGCTGGTCCGCGTCTCGTTCCGCCACGGCCGAGCGGTGGGCGCGCACCGGCAGATCGAGTCGGAGGCGTACAAGGCGGCGCGCGCGCACGGCAAGGTGTGCTACCGCGAGTTCTCCGAGGTGCCCAAGCCCGACAGCTTCCTCTCCTACGTGGGCCAGCTCGCCAGCCTCTTCTCGGGCTCCTCGCTCACCGACAACTCCAACACGGGCGTCGTCCGGCTCGGCGACGGCCGCGTGCTCTGCCTCACGGAGACCATCAAGGGCTCCCTCGTGGTCGACCCGGACACGCTCGACACCCTCGGCAAGTTCGAGTACACGGACAGGCTGGGCGGCCTCATCCACTCGGCGCACCCGGTCGTGACGGACACCGAGTTCTGGACGCTCATCCCGGATCTGATCCGCCCCGGGTACTCCGTCGTCAGGATGGACGCCGGCACCTCCGAGCGCCGGTTCGTCGGCAGGGTGAACTGCCGCGGCGGGCCGGCGCCCGGGTGGGTGCACTCGTTCCCCGTCACCGACCACTACGTCGTCGTGCCGGAGATGCCGCTGCGGTACTGCGCCAAGAACCTGCTCCGCGCGGAGCCCACGCCGCTGTACAAGTTCGAGTGGCACCTCGAGTCCGGCAGCTACATGCACGTCATGTGCAAGGCCAGCGGCAGGGTGGTGGCCAGCGTGGAGGTGCCGCCCTACGTGACGTTCCACTTCATCAACGCGTACGAGGAGACGGACGCCGACGGCCGCGTCACCGCCATCGTCGCCGACTGCTGCGAGCACAACGCCAACACCTCCATCCTCGACAAGCTCCGGCTGCAGAACCTCAGGTCCACCACCCGCCAGGACGTGCTCCCCGACGCCAGGGTGGGACGGTTCAGGATCCCGCTCGACGGGAGCCCCTTCGGCGAGCTGGAGTCGGCGCTGGACCCCGACGAGCACGGCCGCGGCATGGACATGTGCAGCATCAACCCGGCCCGCCTCGGCAAGAAGTACCGGTACGCCTACGCCTGCGGCGCCCGGCGGCCCTGCAACTTCCCCAACACCCTCACCAAGATCGACCTGGTGGAGAAGACGGCCAAGAACTGGTACGAGGAGGGCACCGTGCCGTCGGAGCCGTTCTTCGTGCCGCGCCCCGGCGCCGTGGAGGAGGACGACGGTGGGTCACATCGCCCTTTGATTTTTATGCTGCATGTGGCTACCAACTAACATATGGTTTGGATTCCTGGAAAACTAACAGGCGTCGCGATATCGATGGTGAGCGCCAAGGACGGATCGGCCTACGCGCTGGTGCTGGACGCCAAGACCTTCCAAGAGATCGCGCGGGCCAAGTTCCCGTACGCGATGCCCTACGGCTTGCACTGCTGCTGGGTGCCTAGGAACTCAGATGCTGCCTAGATCAATCTCCACCGACTCTGCTCGATCGTCCTCTCATCGATCTTGAGAGCTCTGCTGACCGGCGGCGAGGCGTAGCAGCCCTGTACGTAGCTATAGAAAGAAAGATGCATGTCGTCTGCTGGTTTGCTGGCCTACTGCGAATGAACAGGAGAAAAAGTATACACGTTGTTGTACGTAGTGATTGATGTATATAGGCAGATGTCATATGCGTGAAGCTACGGGAAATGCACGTAGTCTTTTTCGTCCAGGAGCTCGATAGGACGATAGATGTTGTTGCAGCAGTGCACACGCGCGTAATGTGTTCATATATAGCTCTTCCGTGATCGAGCTCATAGGTGTTGTTCATTATGTAATACAGTGTTATGTTCAAAAAGAAAGTTACGCGTAGTATAGTGACGATACTCCTTCGAATATAGCACATGCATGATTTTGTCTTATCTTTGAATCAGCAAGAGCGAGCACGGGTCTTGTATCTTTAATTCAGCTATTTCTTCACATCTACCACTTTGTAGTAGGTGCCAATTTATATATCCGTGAACAGTGGTACATATATCGGGTTGAATAAGGATGTACGCATTTCATCCGGTACACAAAAAAAAAATGTGCGTAATCTATATTTTTGTTTTGTGTAGGTGTCATGTCATTTTGCCATTGGCACGGTCTAGATGAATGAAAACACAAACAACTTAACGATAGTACAAAAGTTGCCCTTCTGCATATGGCATACCTGTTGGGAAACTTGGATACTGTTCAATGTGTTAATTCCTTATAGAAAATAATCAAAGTAAAGATTTTGAGAGAAAATTCTATTGAACGAGAGATGAATGTAATATTTCAAAATATAATAAATATGGGTAAGGACAAAGGTTGAGTTTTTAAAAACCATGCAGTGTACTCTCTCCGTTCACATACGTATGATGGGGTTGATTTTTTTTCAAAACTTTGATCATTCATTTTATTCAAAAAATTTCACAGTTTTGAATTTGTTTTGTTATGATTTGTTTTATTACTAAATATAGTTTGAATGAGTTGTGTTTTTACACGTTTGGATAATTTTTTCCAAATAAAATGAGTGATTGAAATTTTAGAAGAAAAAAATCAACCGCGTCATACATTTGTGTACAGAAGGAGTATGGACAATAGAAGACCGTGGTTGTGTAGAGTTTGCCAAAATGAATATCTTTAGCTATTAATATATTCTTTTTTTATGGTCAAAGATGGATCGCAAGTTTGTTTTTGGGAAGACTCTTGGTTGAAGGAACAACTCTAATAGGATCAATATCTTTCCATCTATAACATTGCCCGACCAAAATTTTTTACAATCGCTGAGGCCCTTAACTCCACACCTCCAAACCTCTCTTGGCGTAGGCAGCTCATTGGTCCTAAGCAAATTGCTTGGAATGAATTGAGAACTTGCATAGAGAGTATTATCCTATCTTAGGACTAAGATGTGTTTTATTGGAACATGTCTTCAAAGGACAAGTTCTTAGTAAAATCCCTTTATGATGCCTTTATGATGACGAATCTCCTCAACATTAACCAAAGCTCGTGAAAACTAAAAATACTGCTGAAAAATAAAATCTCTTTATGTTACATACAACGTGGTGTGATACTCACGAAGGATAATTTGGCTAAATGTAACTGGCATGGAGATTTAACGTGTTACTTATGTCACAAGAATGAAACTATCAACCAGTTATTCTTTCAGTGTCGTCTTGCTCGTTCTGTTTGGACCATTATCTATTTGGTTACAGGAAAAGCTTAGCCGCTTAATATAGATCATATGTTTGGTTACTTGTTTTATGGTCTTAATAAAAAATGGAGATATTTGTTTATGTTAGGAGCAGCAGCAATATGTTGGTCTCTTTGGCTGAGCAGAAACGTCATGGTCTTTAAAAAAAATGTGTTTTCATCTATACATGCTATTCATGGCATGATGGCTTTTAAATTGAGCTATCCTCCAACGACCAAACTTGCAGGAGTAGGTTGTGGAGGGATAGCAATGTTTGGTGCAAACGACTAAAGTGTTTTTCTTTCGAGCACATGAGTGGCAATCTAGTCTTCGGATTGAAGGTCATCAGTGTGTTTGCCATTCCTCTATTGCATTTTAGGCTATGTGTTTTCTAGAAAAGGCCGAAAGTTAGACTAATACTTTGTATCTTCTTGATGTACTGCACTATTGCTTCCTTTTTTGAAAAAAAACTAATATATCCTTTTTGGATAAAAGGTAGCTCAATTGTAAATCCAACAAGTCTAGACCATTGTATTCTATTAGGTCTTTTATTATTCCTCCAGTAAAGGAAAAAATGTTTCTCTCTCACTCTCCACCGACTGCTTGATCTTGCTTCTATTAGTCCCATTCACGCCACCGCTGAACTATGCCTCAATTGTTGCTTCACGTAGTGGAACTATACGACACTTGGAACATAGAAGCTGAGAAGAAGACAAATAGGGAGAGGGACAGAGAACATGGAGAGATTATTAGGGCTCGGCAAATTTCAACAAATATTTATTAAATTCATGTTGCTCGTTTTGAGGGTAATTCCTAGTTAATTCCTAGATGTATGAATTGAATTCCTTTTAAAACCCACATTGCTAGTAGGTCGAGTTTGATTATGTGATTGGTATTTGGTAGGTTGACTTATTCAACGAATTTCAAGGAATAATCCATACACAACTCCGAATACGAAAGTTGTAGCTTCCACTGCTATCTTTGAAATGGTTTTAGTTCTGTTTCAACCTGATTAGTGGTTTTGGAGTAATTGTCAAAATATTGTTGTTGTCATAATAAATTTATAATTTGTAATCTAGTTTTATGTTTTTGACTCGATCAGAACTGAAATTCAAGCAAGAACTTGATCAAACGAACTATACTCCGTTAACACAACCGTTTAATTAAATCCATGAGAGGGTGAGAGAGGTTATTTGCTAAAAGATGAACATACCATAGATGCAAAATAAAAGGGTTGGCATTTATTGATCTGCTCAGCCAGCGCAGAAACCTTATTGGCCACAAATTTTTCTCCAAAACTCATCCTCGTCACTTTAATTCACGTAAATCTTGATATTGTCTCAAACCATTCAAATACTATCTTCGAAACGGGCCCTTGTAACTGTCCTCTGCATGATTCCATTCGTTCGACGCACTGAAGCTTGCTGCGCGAATCTCTACAAATATAACCATACCATCCTAAACCAATTGTTAGCAATCCTTGATTACTCACCAAATGAACCCACGTACAGCACAAGCAAGCAAACTAGAATACAGGAGACAGAGTTGGAATAGGCAGGCACAGAGTGAGGATTATGAGACCAGAGATAGAATCAGTAGTATCTAGAGTACCCAAGTAGCAATCGAGAGAGGATTCAGGGTCAGTAGGAGAGAAGAACAGTAGAGGCGACGAGAAACAGTAGAGCCGAGGAGGAGGATTGGTCTGTTCTTCTCTGAATATTCGATACCCCTCTCCCTCATCTGTTGCTTCTTCGTAGAATTGGATTTGTCTTGGGCCGGCATGGGCTGCTGAACACAATGGGCCGCTGTCCCTAACATTCTCCCCTTCTTAAAAATCGACTCACCATCGAGTCGATGTAGATTTTCTAAACCAGGATCCCATGGCATCTGTAGTTCCTTGGTGCTATCCTTCGATCTGCTGCCAATGGTCTTCTCTGTTGCTGCACATACACTTGCATAAAGCTCATGAAATTTGCACTGCGTAAACAATGGCGCTGGGAGCAAGTGTAGAAAAGCATTGTGCTTCTGACAGAGGTCAAGTGCAATCACAAGTTCCTTCTTATGCTTTGAGAGGAATCCATCAAGCAGGCTGTATGCCGAGCAGTAAGCAAAACACCAAGTTAGCAATACCTGAAATAAACTAGATGGGCCTGACCTGAACAGCCACATGCGTTCGCTAATCTGGCCAGTGAAATCGCCACCCCACTTGTGCTGATGTGATACTCTATAAGTGTAGTAGTAGTAACATGCGCTCTGAACTTGCTCGGTTGTTGTAGGACTGAAAGTCCAATCCTTCTCTAGAACTTCAATTGCATTAGTGCTCAAAAACAGCAGACGTTTGAAGCCCAAACCCCATGTGCTGGCACCCAGATCCCATGTCATTCGGAACAATTCAATGCCAAACGCTAATATGATGTTTCCAATACTGTCACTTACTTCCAAGCTTATTGACAACACTTGAACAAAAAGCTCTGAATGTGATAACCTGAGAAAAATAACAGAGAGTTCCAGGGCAAGGATGCAGTCCATTCTGCACATTGTGTTCTGACTTGAAGAACCTAGAGTCTTATGAAATGCTGAATATGCCACACCCAAGCCACCATTACCAGAGTACACATCATTTCTGCCAGCCACAAACTCTTCAACAAGTGCCAACAATTCACGTATGCCTACGATCTCACTAATACTTCCTCTCAGCATCGCTAGTATTTTTCTCAATCAAGCTCCAACACACTTCAGCAGTACAACAGAATAATTGGTCTGTTCTGGAGTAATGCAGCTTACCAATTTCATATGTACAGTATCTGTAAACATGCATGTGGACAACAACACAACATGCTGCAAGCCATTTAGGGAGCAATCAACGGCAACACCAATAATTGTGATACTAGAATAGTTGAACCTCGGCCATGCAAGCGCACAAGTCCGTTTAAACAAAACACTAGCCAAGCCAATGAAAGCTTTCTTTCTGACAACCAAATATAATTCCTGAACTATCTCGTCGTCTGTCAAAGTGACAAAAATTGCAATACGTGCCTTGCCACAGCCCAAGATCACACACCAAGAAACAAGGAGAGACAACACTGGATACCTTAAAATTAGTTCTGTACTGTTGGAAATATTGAACCAGTGCCAACGTGTCTAACAATACTCATGAATTACCTCAGATGAGAATATGTCCAGCAAGGTTCAACTTGCTCCAAAAGAGGGCCACGGCATAGGCCGGAGATTAGTATCCCCACTTGCAAGTTCCCAGTGTATAGGAGGTGGACATGGCGGTGGCTTAACCCACTCCATCCGTACTGTATTTTCAGACAAGTGGCGTGCACTCTGATTTGCCGGCAACAACAACGATGAGCATGGATGCATAAGACTCAAGAGTGGGTATGACAGGCTGCTTGAGGGTCAGAGCAGTCCCTGGGTCATTCACAAGCACTTGGATGCCAATGTCAGAGTCAGGAAACCTCATCGAATAGGCGGCGACCACTTCAGTGTTGATGTCATTGGGCATAATGCGGGCAATGTATGAAGCTATATAAACCACTTAAGGACCAGTAACTGACTCCTTGGGAATGGTCACAACCGCTGACTCCGGAATTTCATCATCAATGTCATGATCGATGACATCGGAGACGGAGGCACCAAGCGGAACAACAATGGTGGGGCCACCTGTTGCCGGTCCCAGAGCAGTAGCCTCAATGTGTGCTACAATTGCATCTGCCTCCATGGAACGTTTCTTGCAGTCGAACTCATTGAGGGTGGAAGCAGAAGAAGCAGAACAGAACTGCACAGATGACAAACCTTTCACTGTTGTTTCCATCTCTTGTGACCATGGAAACATCATGCTCCTGGGAGAACCCCAGTTGATCTCCATCTGACAACACCCATCATAAATATTCCGGCCATGTAAATCCCCATAGGCTTCTGCAGCTTCATGCTTTGATTGGAATACCACCCGAGCCAACACTTGATTTGATCAACAATTCATATGAACTTGTTCCACCACACCGAAGGGACCAAATACTTGACGAAGGACAGATTCAGTTACCGGGTAGTAAACCCTGTGGATGGTGACCTCGAGGATGCGATTTGGTGGCCTCCAGATCTCAGAATCCTTTGGGTGCATTTCCTCAAACAGGTTGCAGTCACCACTCTTGCAATCACCACCCATGAAGCAATCCCAATCCAAGTCACAACTACTGCTCCTGAGCACCGGCAATTTCAAATCCATGCCAAAAACTCAGAGGATTCGACTGTCTCTGATACCAATTTGTTAGCAATCCTTGATTAATCACCAAATGAACCCACGTACAGCACAAGCAAGCAAACTAGAATACAGGAGACAGAGTTGGAATAGGCAGGCACAGAGTGAGGATTATGAGACCAGAGATAGAATCAGTAGTATCTAGAGTACCCAAGTAGCAATCGAGAGAGGATTCAGGGTCAGTAGGAGAGAAGAACAGTAGAGGCGACGAGAAACAGTAGAGCCGAGGAGAAGGAGGATTGGTCTGTTCTTCTCTGAATATTCGATACCCCTCTCCCTCATCTGTTGCTTCTTTGTAGAATTGGATTTGTCTTGGGCCGGCATGGGCTGCTGAACACAATGGGCCGCTGTCCCTAACACCAATTTACTTTGATCTATGCATGATGGGGTTTGCCGATTTACACCCTCAACTGATCCACCTCAGAGGAACTTAGGCCTACACACAAAAATTGTCCAGACTACCAACTACGTCGAGGAGTATCTTTGGCTACTCTTCTTCCATGTCATCAGCGTCGTCATCATCCTGGGTCATATTCACCTTCCTCACAGCGTGCTACCCCACCCTTGATATCTCCATTAGGAACCTGGATCAGGATCTCAGACTTCTGCCCTGTCGGCACATTCACTATTCCCCCGTTCATGTCAACCTTGTAAGTCATCTCATCCTTGTTGGGAGAAGCGTCTATGAACAATGCGGAGTTCTCATCTATCTCTTCCTTGATCAACATCTTGGACAGTTCGGTCACTACTCGCTTCTCAATCCATCTCTTGATCGGCCTGGCACCATACACCTGTTGAACCACAAAGGGAGAGCATGAGTCAGAATCCATGAGCAGCACATAAGGTAGTCTGTCAATGGATTTTTCACATCGATTGATGTTTTGACATACCGGATCATAAGAGAGTGACAAGATCACGTCCAAGGCAGCATCAGTCACAGCTAAGGCAACACCCCTTTCAGCAAGACGGACCGCCACATCTTTCATCTGCAGCCGAGCCACCTTCCTCAATTGCTCATGCGACAAGGGGTCGAAGATCACCATCTCATCCAGACGATTCAGCAGTTCAGGGCGGAAATGCCTCCTCACCAGCAGATGAGCCAGCTCATTTGAGGATCAGACTGTAGGATGACAACAGGTCAAATAGAACATCAACACAAGTTACAGTGTTACGACATACCTCCAGCATAACCAGATCACGAGCAGCCTTCATTGAGTTTTTGCCCACCATTCCGGCAAGGAGGTGCTCAGCGCCAAGGTTTGAGGTCATGATTATCACAGTGTTCCTGAAGTCGACGGTCCTGCCTTTACCGTCAGTCAGCCTTCCATCATCTAGAATCTGGAGCAGAGTGTTGAACACAGCCACATGTGCTTTCTCAACCTCATCAAAGAGGATGACACTGTAGGGCCTCCTCCTCACTTGTTCTGTCAGTTGCCCTCCTTCCTCATGGCCAACATAGCTACAAATTCAAAAGCATACAATCAGAATCTGCAGGTAGAAATTCGGACAAAAAATACAGAATCCACAGCAACCAGCAAGTACATACCCAGGTGGTGAACCAATTAGTCTAGAAACTGAATGCTTCTCCATGTATTCAGACATATCAATGCGGACAAGCAGGTTTTCATCATCAAACAGCTGCTCAGCAAGAGCCTTGGCAAGCTCAGTCTTGCCTACACCAGTCGGTCCAAGGAAGAGGAATGAGCCAGTAGGCTGCTGCGGTCTCCCAAGACCAGCCCTGGACCTCAGCACAGCCTCTGTGACTGCATTGACGGCTTCTTGCTGTCCAACAACCCTCTGATGAAGCCTATCAGCTAGCCCAACCAGCCTCTCCTTATCATTCTGTCCAAGCCTAGTCACTGGAATGCCAGTCCAGCGGCTCACCACCTATACACAACAACTTGTTTCAATACAGTGCCACACATACTTGAAGTGGAAGGCAATGCAACAAAATTTTGCCATACCTCAGCGATCTGCTCTGGGCCGACAGTCTCAGTTAGCATCAGGTTCTCTCCAGTCTCACCCTCTAGCTTGGTAATGGCAGAATCAACTTCCTGGAGAGCACCATATCTAATGTCAGCCACACGAGCCAAATCCATCCGCCGCTCGGCCTCCTGGAGGCTGAACAGCATCTCTTCACGACGATGCTTCAGCTTCCTGAGCTCATCTATCCTCTCTTTCTCCTTGTGATGCTTCGTCTGCAGCGGCTGCAGCTTGTCCCTCAAATTGTCCAATTCTTTCCTCACCTGAAACGAGGTTTGCAAAATATAGTCATTTCGTCGGGCATTCAGAACCGAACACAGCAAATCAGATGTGTTACAGCTCGAGAGAAATCAAGGTCGTCGTGTATCACCCACCTCAAGTAGCCGAGCTTTGCTGGCCTTGTCCTTCTCCTTCTCGAGGGCGTGGAGCTCGACCTCTAGCTGAATCCTCCTCCTCTCAAGGTTGTCGATCTCTTCTGGCTGGCTGTCAAGCTGCACTCTCACATTTGCGCAGGCCTCGTCAACTAGATCGATAGCTTTGTCAGGCAGATGGCGACCTATACAAAACAATAAATCGCCAAATTCAATTAGAAGACGGGACATTATTATCGAATTACCGATAAATTAATAAGTCGCGAAATACGAGGAGAACCAGAACCGATTTGCAATAAGCCAAGAACACGGACACTTTACACTTACCCATGATGTATCTCGACGAGAGCTGTGCGGCAACGATGAACGCACGGTCCTGGATCCTAACACCATGGTGACCCTCGTACTTCTCCTTGAGACCTCTCATGATACTCACAGTGTCGGCAACGCTGGGCTCGGCCACAAACACCTGCTGGAACCGCCTCTCGAACGCCGCGTCCTTCTCGACGTACTTCCGGTACTCCTCGAGCGTTCGTCGCGCCAATGCACCTGAGCTGCCCCCTCGCGAGCATTGGCTTGAACAGGTTGGCCGCATCCATGGACCCCTCCGTCCTCCCGGCACCGAGCACAAGGTGTATCTCGTCGATGAACAGAATCACCTTCCCGTCGGCCTCCTCCACCTCCTTGAGCACGGCCTTGAGCCGCTCCTCGAACTCGCCGCGGTATTTGGCACCGGCCACGAGGGCGCCCATGTCGAGCGCGACGAGTCGCACGTCGAGGAGGTTGCTGGGGACGTCGCCGCGCACGATCCGCTGCGCGAGCCCCTCCACGACGGCTGTCTTGCCCACGCCGGGCTCGCCGATGAGGACGGGGTTGTTCTTCGTGCGCCGCGACAGGATTCGCACCACGCGGCGGATCTCCTCGTCGCGGCCGATGACCGGGTCGAGCTTGCCCGCCACCTCGGCGAGGTCGCGGCCGTACGTCTTGAGCGCCTGGAAGCTGGAGTCTCCCGATGCGGACTCCACGCGGCGGTCGCCGCCGCCGCGGAGCTTGTCGACCTCTGCCTTCACGCGCGACGCCGCGACGCCTGCCTCCTTGAGCGCGTCGGAGACCTGGGGATCCTCGAGGAGGCCGACGAGAAGCTGGTCGATGGCGAGGTGGGAGTCCCCGCGCGCCTTCTGCGCGGACTGCGCGCGGCGGATGACCTTGACCAGCGCGGTGGATGCCGGGACGGTGTCCGGCGGCGGCGACTGCGAGGGCAGCCTCTTGAGAGCGGAGGCGACGACGCGCTCGAAGGAATCGGCCGCTGCGATATCGTTGCCGCCAGACGCGTGGGCTATGGCTTGGCGGAGGACGCCGGACCTGTCCGCCGCCAACGCCACGGCGAGGTGCAGCGGCGTGATCTGAGCGTGGCCAGCCGCCGATGCGATCACGTGCGCCGAAGTCAGGGCCTCGCCGGTCTTGTGCGTGAAATCGGCGGGATCCATTGCTACCTTCTACTACTGCTGTACAATCTACAAGGTAGGAGAGGGTGTGGTGATTGGGAGATTAGGGTGTTCGTCGATTTGATTCGCTTGGCGATTGTGTTTTTCAGTTGCGAGCCAGGGATTTGGAGCGAAAAGAGAAGGGGATTCCGCGGGAAAGGAGAGTTCGCGGAGGGCCCAGAATGGCGTGGAAGCAAGAGGAAGATAGAGAGCTGAGGGCGAGAAGATACTAGAGGGTTCTAAACGCTTCAACGGCTGGCTCGGAAGATAGGAAGGAATGTTACCGACTTTGGTGGGTTCATTGAACGGCGATATAATACGGCTGCATTCCGCTACAAACGAACAGGCCCAAATTCAAAATGCGGTTCGGATTTGATTTTTCAAAATTTCCAATAGAATCCTATCATTGTGCTTAGCAAAATTTGCATCGCTGCTGAGTTTCATTAAGTATACAGGTCTGTGTGAACTAGGTTGTTCCAACGCTCGAGATGATTATTTGGGCCATTCTACACGTTTTAAGATGTTCGTTCCAATCAGTGTAAATATGTCGCATGGTATCTGTGAACAGTAAGCAGCTTACAACTTATCACCAATGTGAATTTGATATAATATAATTTGCATTCATACTTCTAAATGGTCAGTCGCCCTCATTCAGTGAGAAATTCCTACAAATGCATCTTTTTCTAAAAAAAAGAGGATAAAGCTTCGCATCAGAACCTATCAAAAGTTTCATCAGACCTACCCTGGCTGGAGAACTATCATTGGAAAGGTCTATGAAGCACGGCACAGCATCCCTGTAACCTGCGGTGATACTTCTAATCTAATTCCATTTCGTAAGGTCGTGGCTTTCTCGAATTTCCACACATTGACCAAAACGTGCAGTGTCTATTTGATGACTCCAGAACCCCGCGTTTGTGGGTCCCTATTGCCATGGGTTCTTCTTTCCACCGATTTTGCGCATAGAATTTGCTTTTGAACTTGACCGGCCTGCCGGTTTTAATTTCAGTTTCCCTCTGACTCTGTTCTTTTGAGGTTTCAGTTTGTAAACTCGAACCATCCAATGGTGGGTTGTGAAAACCTGCATTCAGCAGCATAGAAACACAAGAAATTATTATTCAAGCGATAGAGGATTTCCATATTCAAATTGGAGTAACAAGTAAAAGCACTCCACCTCCTCAAAATGGGTCAGCTTAAAGTGTTTCTTCCCAATTTCATATCTTCTCACTCTATCAAAGCCCTTACCATCAGTTTCAACGAATCTGTGAACAAAGGGAAACAAAGGTTAAACTTCATTCACAAATGTGTCAACTGAGCTAAGTATAACCTCGATGTGTCAGAGACCTGTAATAACAGAGCTTGTACATGAGAGAATTCAGCATCGTTGGGGTGCCATGCGCATCAACGCGATAGTTGCCATCTCTCTACAGAAATAAGATTACACGATTACACAAGAAAATACCAACAATATGAAATTCCAAACAAAGATGAGGCCACACACACAAAAAGAACAAAGAAAAAAAAACAAAGATGTACCCCCCCCCCCCACCCCCCACCCCCACAAAAAAAAAGGGCTGCAGAAGGCAACTGCACAACTCACAAGGTAATCTGCTTCCTTGATGTGAGGGAATACGCCACCTCCTATCCGAACCATCCAGAGGAACTTATTAATATCATCGCTTGGGTAGCCAATAAGCCCTGAAACAGAACCACCAGGTTTAGGATGTACCACAATTGTTTGTTTCTAGAAGCCAGAAATGTATCAACCTCCAAAGACAACAAGAACATATTTGACATCCAAGGAACTGAAGATCTCCCATGCTTCCTTTTCTGGTGATGCCATTGCTGTCCCAACTGTTGCTATGTGTGTGTTATTCCATGTATTATTGTCTACAAGAACAGTTCTGTTGGCCATTGCAGTAGTCTGATAACCGTAGTCCCACCAAGATGCAACCTGCCACAATCAGCACCATGTTGTGGTCAGAATAAAGTATAGAGATAGGTTGTGTAAGAAGCAAGAAGGTATACCTTATCATCTACATCTGTATTATGGCGCATCCATCCATAAGCTTCACGGAAATCATCAAAAACATGCAACCCATCATGTGAACGAGATGTCAGCACAATTGACGGTGCTGAGTATGCTTCTGCGGCAGCCCACACACAATGGATCTGCAAATGTGGCATCGTTTACTAGCAATGTTCATCTAATCTAACAAGGATGTGGTTTCCAGATAGAACAGGTCTTACCACATAAAAACCAGAAAGTATAATCAGCAACATTATACCCACAGCAGCTGGTCCACAAGGCAGTACTAAAAGCTTTTCTTCTGTCATATGATCAGCAGGTGAACTTCCCTCTGAATCTTTGTCTCTCTTCCGATTTTTCTTGGATGGCTTTTCCTTTGAAGCCGTTTCTGAGTTTGCAAGAGCATTAGAACTCCCATCCCCTGCCTGGAATTTATAGAATCTCATATGACTGAATAATCCAATGGAATTAATAGGAAAAAGGCATAAAGAAAACAATTATACTGTAAAAGAGACATTTTCTGATGTTTGACGCTGAAATTTCATCGATCTTGTAAGGACACTGAAAGCTCCAGACAGAGCAATCCCAGACAAAATGCATGCAGCAGGAGCAAGAACAAGCATAAGTCGGACCTGTTTGCAATAATACATCAGTTAACAAATAAACCAGCACGGTACTAAAGTCTGCAAATGTTCCATACTAAAGGCTTACCATTACTCCAGAGAAATACACCGAGGTTACCAAGTACAGAACCAAAAATGAGCTTGCATCAGACAACGGTAAGAAGCATGACTGCAAATTGAGTTGACACAAATCCGTCAAAAGTCTAAACCATGGTAAGAAACTGCTTAAACTGCTTGTTCAAATAAAAGAAACGGGATACTTACTATGATTCCAGCAGGAACTAAGAAGGCCAGCACATTGATATCCATAAAATATGAAGGCCAGGTTGGTGGTTGGTGTTCGCTCACACTAGCAATTATAGGGATATACTTGCTTGCATAGGTTCTGTCAGAACGCAGAAGCAAAAGGAAAAAAATTAAAGGACAAATGTTCAAGGTGGCAACTAATAAAGAAAAGGAAGAAACATGGATTGATTGTATAATGAAAGTTGATGACCAAGTTGAGCAGCAGCTAAGAAAAGAACACAAGAGAGATCCACAAGGATATCAAAGAGGAATTTGTAGTTTAAATCCAATTCATTGGAGATAATGACAGAGGCAACATAATATTCAGGTTAACTAACATAGATCACTGCCATTTCCAGGTTCTAATCTCAATCTATGACTGCACTTTGACAACAGATATACTCTTTTATACTAAGTATCATATTTTACTGTATTTCTCAGCCTATTGCAAATATGGATGCAGATATTGGGTCAATTCAAATACCCATTACCCAAAGATATACAAAATGGTGTTAAAACCATATAGGGTCAACCCACTATTTTTTGGTGTAACCTGAAACGTCGTGGGTCATTCGCTAACCCAAAAAAAGACAGTCGCACGGCCTCGCATCTTCTGACACTAGGGACGCGTGGGTCCTGTCTTTGCTGCTTCCCTTACGCGAGTTCATTGTGATTCCTAGAACAGCGTGCGAACCTCATCCTTGGAGGAACGCTATGGCTTCAATGCCACATATTGAAATGGTGACCGTGGTGGTGTAATTCCTCACACACCATTGAGAACGCAACCGATGCACCAACCATCAAGAACATGATGCTAAAACTGGCTGACATGAGGATTGAGATGTGTGCCACTACCAGGTAACATAAGTGAGGGCTCTTTCTGGGTCCTATATAATTCATGCTACTCATGCTAAGCTCAGCAAGAAGGGTGCTGAGATTCTGAAGACTCCACGGAATAGTTATAGTGATTTAACCAATGCTAGTTTGGTCTTATCAATCGGGCTCTTGAGGCAGAGTTTTGCTAATCACTTGCACTCATATTCATTGTACAAATAGAGCATGAAGCATAGCATTTTGATTGACGATGGACAGCAGAAACAGGGGAGGAAAATCAAGAAGCAGGGAATAAATAGGAGACAAAATGGCATTGCTTGCATTTGCTGTAACTGCTTGAAGAAATGCTTGATGAGAATAAAAAGATTAGTTGCTAGTTAATTGGATGGCGATGGTGCAGCATTACAGTATAATTTTGAGATGCCAATGATCTTGGCCGTCAAGGGCTGGGCTGCGGGCAACCGCTCAAGATGGCGGTGATGCCTGTGACAAGGCAACAAGAAGATTCTAGCTATGTCATGGTGACACAAATGTCCAAGTGTTCAACATCTTTCAGCTGTGGCACAGACGTGGTCTCGAGTCTCATCAAACAGTGGCAATTCATGGCAGCCATGAAGTGTGTTGCCGTTGAGTTATTTATCATTCCAGACTTCAGGCTGCATATAGGGACTCTGCGAGTGCTAACCTGACCATGACATTCTTGATTACACATTGGGTCATCAGATCAAAGGTGATTTTGGTCAGACCAACCCATTACCCAAACAAAGGCTTTAGCTTGGGCCACTGGGTCAACCTGATTCAACCCACCTGCATCCTTAATTGCAAAGAAACTAAGCTACTTAGACCTAACCACACTTTGGAATGGAAATTTGTCTACTTCGTTATGAAGGAGATTATGTTTTAAAGCTAATCACGCATACTAAAATCAAGGTGCCACAAACATGTGTGCCTGTAGATGTTGTTGCCCTTCCATTACTAATGGGAAAACCATAAAGAAGCACTAATAAACCTCCTCAATGACTTTAACAATCAAATTTTAAAAGTTTTTGTTTCTAGAGGCCAGACATGAGATATCAAAACATCAAGGGCTCAACAATTCAATTAACAATCATATTTTGACAAGAACTTACGGGTCCAGTAGACTCAAACTGCGACCACTCCAACCTTTCGTCGGGCTAGATGCCACAAGTGCAATGAGTACTGCAGCAACAGCAAAACAAACAGCCCTGCAGGATTCTTGCTGTTAGATGTGTCAAGTGGATAGCTGCATTATTTTGACTTGTGAGAAAAAACTCTTTCTTTGCTGAAAATTATCAACCCATAGGAGTAAGGAGTGAGGAGGTATAACATTTATTACGCATTTTAACTAGTTACAATGTGAGAAACTTACAAACCAACTGTTATAACAAATGTCATGGCCACTTTGAACAACCGAGGAGTTAAAAGTCCTTTGATGTAATAAACCATAGCGACCACATGAAGGATTATGAACACCTGTGTCATGAAATTAACATACATGAGAGGGGGACAGGGGATTAGCCTTCAGCCAAAATTTAGTGAAATGAGAAAAAAATATGAATCAAAGGAATGCTTTTAGGTACACATTCAGTGGGCATACCAGAAATGATGCAAAGTGCTCTGAAGTCATTACTGCATTAAAACCAACAACAGGTACCAATGCCGCCAGAAGTGTTCCAAGCACAATCTGTGTGATGTTTACTGTTATAAAAATTCCACTCATTTGTACAAAGGATTTGGTACGGCACTAGACCTACAGACTTACGAGGGGAGCATAAGCAATATAAAGTCTTGAAGAGTAACGACCAGTCACAATACACAAGAGAACATGCATTGGGATGAGATTGATGATGAATGTGTAGCCTCCCCAAGAACATACCTGAAAGGCAAAATACAGTAACATGTTCTGGGTGCATGAACTGTAACAGCAACTATAGATATAAAAAATGGAGAGAGAAAATACCATGTAGAAGTACGAGAGAGAATTAAGTGCTGCGTAAAAGAGTGATCCAGTGTTCAGTGTCTGCAAAATCATGTCATACATGTTTAACAAAGAGATACTTTCAGAAAGAAAGGAAGGAAGAGAAGGGAAAACTTTGAGACTGTTCACCTTAACATATAGATAGAATGTGAATATTAAAGCAAATATGGCTACAGCTTCATTATCATAGCTACCAGCAACAGATCTTGAGATGTATGATGGGACCTGCATATTGGTGAGGAGTGGTAAGTGATAATTAGGTTCTTTATTAAGTGACGTCTACACAGGGTAGGGTCCAAGGGCATAATGCTTTGATAAACACCAAAAAAGGGTGAAAAAGAGCTAGAAAGCATTGCTTCTTTTACATTCATATGAAAAACATCAGGCTTAAACAATAGAACTAAATGAGAGGGAAACCAATATCCCGCACAAACTTCGGACACCAATTCATAACATGATTTTCAACAACAGGCAATAAGTGTTGAGCTTCCTTCAAGGTCCCATTTCACCATTTTGATTATTCCGATTAATAGAACAGTGAGCTTTCATGTATTGTACATGCTTGGACGATATACTTGTCAGTTATAGGTAAGACTGATTTGGATGAATGAGAAAAATCAAAGACCAAAGTCCAAAACAGCTCCTTTGAAAGTTTCGTACATAGAAGCTCAGAATTAGTTTGATAACAGCTTGTTTCATTAGTGGAACTCCCAAATTTAACTACCAAACATTCATCTCAAGTGTGATCCTACAAATTTAACTGCTCAAGGAGAGATGATATTGAACCTAAGCAAACAAGGACTTGAATGAAAATAGATTGTTGAGATCAGAACAAATTGAAAAATAAAACGTCAAGACTTAGCTGTTACACTTGAAGATTCAGACAATATTGACAAAGCTAGTCTATACTTACGACCTTATTGAACTGTCCCATTCTGGATACACCCGCAAAAGAACAAAAAGAGCAGAATGAATACAGAAATCAAGTAAATATATCAAGGATCTAGTATTTTTTTCACAGGCAATGGACATACTCCATCCAGTCTCTAAATGGACTTTTTGGTTTATATGCAGTCAACATATTTTATTTTTAACTGTAAATATCTCACCAAATATTTCAATTCACATTTTGAAAATGGCATGGCTAGATTCAAATTCAATAGTAGTTTCAAAATATTACACACTTGGTAGTTGGTATACTTTGAATATATGTACTACAATTAATTCATGGTCAAAGTAGTGTCTGGGTGGTTGTGTTGTTGTCTGAAACATCCATTATTTGAACATGGGAGGGAGTAGTCAATTTAATGATTACCATTGCTAGGATAGCTGCTGCCATCAAGCCAGCTCCAGGGCCCCTTGCTTCCTGCAAACACAAGAGTGTGAATACTAAAGAACTTCTTCAGTAATCCAGTGTAAGAGAATGGACTTTTAACACCAAGAAAACAACCTTGGTTAACAGGTAAGTTGCCCAGGAAGCATTGGCTGAGAAAATTGGAGCAGTGAACACGCAGACAGTCTCCACTGACAACGGGATGTTAAGGGAGTTTAGCAACCTATGCTAACCAGACAATTTAGTCATGGTAACAGGGATCAAATGTACGAAATGGAGCATTCCTCTCATAGTATGCATTGCAAGTGCAACATTCTACATACCACCATATTGTGCCAGCAGTTAGTGTCAAACCAGGATAGACAGTACCACCAATAACACGCCCAAGAGGATACCTAAGTACAAGTAACAGTGAACATATAAATAACTTCAGGGACAAGGATAGAATACTATTCAAGTCTTCTTGGAAATCTTACCATGTCCGGTCATCAAACCAATTCCAGAACTCGTATACTCCATTCTTTGATAAAAACTGAAACAAGGGGAGAAATACAATAAGAAATTATAAGTGCATGGCACACTGCTTTGAAAAAAAAAAACACTCTAGTAAAGTACTTGTGCACAAATCCTAGCAGCAAGACATCCCCAGCTATTTATTCATCCCAATGTTCTGATCATGCCATACATCCACATGTCACCTTATGCCACAGCAGTATATTTATCAATTATCCTAGAACCGACAATTTCCAAAATTGTGCAGTCGGCCAGTCCCTAGCCCCATAATAACTCGTTGAATGGAACAACAACATTGCGTCCTGAGTGAGCAACAGCAGTAGGCAGTAGCATGTAGACAAACACAGAACACCAAGAGAAACTAACCTGAGTAACGCGGTAGTTGAAGTAGGGATCGAACTCGTGGATGACGCTCTCGTACTTGATCACCTGTGACACATCAATGGAGAGGTGAGACAAACATGGCCTCGGCAAAAACCCTGATCGAATTCCCAATAGGATCTAAGTGGCGCGCGCGGTTCGGATCGATCTTACGGAGAAGAGGCGGATAGAGAAGGCGAGGAGGCCGATGAGGAGGAGGGTGAATGCGCACAGGACTCCGCCGAAGGCGTCGCGAAGGCGACCGCCGCCCCCGCTCGCCGCCGTAGAGGATTGGGTCTCCGGCATTGCTGCTGAGAAGCAGAGTTCTGGGGGGTGGGGCGAAAGCAGAAACAGCAGGGGAGGAGGGGAGGCGGAGGTTTCTTTTAACTTTTTATTTGTGTGTTGATGACACAAGTGCAGGGAGGTGGAGGATTCTTTAAATTTTTAACTAAGGCGTGTATTACAATGCCAAGGTGCTTAGACACAAAGTGCTACTGACAGAGGGAAAAAAAGGTTTTAGCACCACTCAAGTATCTCCATTGTACATTAGTGTTTGTCGCAAAGACCCGCTCGAAAAAATCACCCACCGCCAAACCTCTTATGATTTTGATGTGCTTTGATGATCATATAAAACACCAAAACATGAGTATTGCAGGACCAGCCGAAAAAATAACCGACTCTATGGTAGCCACCCCCACCTACCCCTTCCTTGACTATATACTGCTGCCCTCTGCCAGCGGTGCCATCCCCCGCCGCCACCGCCTGTTCACCCCGTCAAGGCAACTCGCCCCCCGCTTCCACTGCCAAGCTTCAATTCTATAGCTGAGGTCAGCAGGCATTAGGAGAAGCAGCAGCATAGATACTAAGATGAATTTCGATTTGGCTAGCAGTATCATGATCTGGCGGGGGTACAAGCATGAGCAAGTATATGGAGGAGCCAACGAACGATGCTCGAATCAGTTAATTTGGGGAGTCGTCTGAAGTGAGCAGGATCGCAAGACGGGTTTTTCTTGCAATGTCCGTAGGATAAACAAGATAGGCTTAAGCAGAAACGTGGATTGTATGCTAGTTACATCGTCCTACACAAGTACGTCCTACACAAATAAAGTTTGTTGGATGTATCGTATATTCGTATGATTGTATCCAAGAAACAACCATGGAAACCATCCCAAAGGCGAGAACAGCAATCGAACGGACAGATTCTTTTGTTTTGTTATCTTTTTTTTTTCTTTACGGAATCTGCTCCCGAGAAAATATTATTATGTTTTCAAGCAACAGGAAGCCAATACCTTTTTCCCGTTCATTCCAATGCAGGGACATTAAGCTAAATGTACAGTGTACGGTACATCTATACAGCCACTATTCACTCAGAGCAGGCCTTGAGATTATAAATCTTTTATCAAGCCTTGAAAATGTGAACTGCCAGGAGGCGCCAAGCGAGACTGATCACAACCCACCAGCAAACCGAATGTCGTACACTAAACTGTGCTCAGACTCAAGGGTCTTCAAGAATAGCATACGCCAGATTTGATGCCAAAGCCAATTTCACAGAGCTCAAGGCATGGCTTGGTAGGTGATTGCTGGAAAAATCAGGACGCAGCTTGGCCATTGACAGCTCTCGCAGCTTCTTGAGCAACAAGGTCGTCTCAGCAACATCCATTAGAGGGTTGGGTTTGAAATTAAATAGCTCCACCTGGACAGAGTGGTGACAGAAACAGGATAAATTTGGTTTCTGCATGGAACAACTGACTAATGGCATCCTAAGCAAACACAGAAATATAAACTCACAGAGTCATGTAGAAGGGGTAGCCAGAAACGTTGCGGTGTGGATGGGTTTCTCATAAGCTGCAAAGAAACCACATGTATATGGTCAGGTGAGGAGACTGGAAACAGAAGACTATTGCCTATTGGCATCCTGCCATCCTACAAAGTGCATTTTATTTATAATCCTCTGCTGACGCATGACAGTTTCAAGATGACTTGCCAGAACCTCTTTTTCCTCAAGTAAGATATGCGGTTTCAAGTGTAGTGGTTAGGAAAAAGGTAATGCGTAAGAAATTCACCTGCATAAGAAAATCCACAGTTTTCCGAGCAGCCTCACCAGACCTTCCATCTAAAGCTTGTTGCAGAGACCTCTTGAAATCCCGGTACCTTTGCACAATCATATTCTAAGCTGACATTCAACATGGTCATGTAGAGAGACAAAGGATGGGCAAAGACAGATACCTATGAAGGAACTCGAGGCCACCTGCACTACCAATATCAGGACCAAGTAGCTCGAGCAGCCCTTCCCATTGCTGACCATGAAAATCGTTATCAGTTCTCCCTTTGATCATTTTTACTAGGTTAATATTGTACAGAGGACTAGTTGCGGATTACAACCAAGGAATTCAGAAAGAAGGGAAGATTGACACCTTGAAACTATCATCGGTTACTGACTTCCCAATGCGTTCAAATAACAGTTGAGCAATTCTGTCAAGATGAACTTTATCATGAGCTTGCTGGAACCAGTATACACCAGATCCTTTTCGTCCATGCTTCCAATGATAAATGCCAGCAACCTAGAAGAGAAACAAAAAGTAATTAGATAGCAATACTTAGTTTAATAATGTTGAGTTCAGCTGAGAAAATGGAAAATGCAAGCTACATACGGAAAGCAACATCCAAACCACAAGACGGTCACTATGCCGTTCCAATTTTTTATTAGCAAGAGGCTGTGCAAACATTTGAAACCATGTTTACCTTCATGATGTTTGTGCTAACATTATCCAGTTCATACAAACGGCATATTTCCAAAGTCTGCTCACAGAAATGAGCATTAGATGATAAAAATGAGATAGACATTGAAAGGAAGTATAAAATTAAAAATCATGGTACCTTGAGTACTAGGCGATTATCTTGAATGGGTTGCTTGAGAAGTAGAATCTCCAAGAGCCCTAGGCCTTGATTTAGACACGAGGACAGATAAGTTGGCGCAATCTGATAACCAAACATGTAAGAGAGACAGGAATAAATGTTGTCAAAAGGAGACGTTTTTGCTATCACAAACAAACAACAACAAAGGTTCAAAAGTTTATCCAAAACCTAAAAAATGATAATAACAAATCTATGGCACGAGCACAGGAATGTTTAACAAAACATGTGCAGATAAAAACAGTTCCTGTTCACCAGTTGATTGGAAAGCATTCCCTATTACCATTGAATGTGTCCATGCTTCAGTAAGACAGCCGAGCGGCAAAAAGGAAACTAAACAGGCCAAAAGGAACCAAGGACTGAAATGAAGTAAAAAGGAAACAGTCCTAGTTAAATAATGCATAGAATGCAATCGTGCAGGTGCTAGTTCAACAAGTATATAGCTTATGCTTAACAATAGATACAACTAATCTAATTAGTTGGTGTACTAGGATAACATGCTGCTAATACATAAGTACACAACTAACCTGCCAAGTTAAAGAATGAGAACACAAAACTTGAGCATAGACTAGCCGGTGCAGCTCCTCTAAGCTAATACCACCTAAGTTAGGCCGCTCTTCATGAAGCATAATATCCGCATAGTCATTATCAGCTGTCAGAAGTTCCATGGCATGTGTGACCAACCTGTGATTACAAATGCCCAAATCAACTAGGACAGTGTTTCAATGCTGAATAGAATTAGCAGATTTTCCATCTTACCAAGGGCCAAAATTGTTAGTGCATTCTGCCAAGACAACCTAATCAAGGAAAAAATGTTAGACCAACAAGAAAGTAGAACAAATACGAAAAAGAATTTAGAGTACAGAGGATCACTTTATGCTCTAACCTCTGGATTTTCTGAAAGGACACCAATAAAGAGGCCTGTTAATCCATTAGTGCCAGACGGGGGCTTAAGCTGTATGCATTTCTGTGCTAAATGGTGCATCCCTTCAAAACCCTGACAAAATGCATAATTTAATACAATATGAAGTAAGCTGTCATTCTTCAGATGCATGCTTCGAGAAAATTTGAACGGGTGTATGAACTATACAATGAAAGTGTTTCTTAACAGCCCTTCTGTAGTGATTTTTCATGGGCTTTCATATCTGCAGAATAGGTGTTTGCTGCTTAAGCAAAGCAACCAAGACAAGATGAAGGTGGTGATCACAGAGAGGACAATGAACTGGAACACTGAATACTGGATGAACAAAATCACTCCAAACAACATTCGGATGTCCGATATCATTAAAATCTAAAAAGTCTGTAATAGGATAGCCTTCTTCACACTTCATGCTTGCACACCCATACACCCATAGCAGGCGACGTCCTCTTGCCGCAGGGAAAGGGCAGCCAACAGCGGCCTTTCGGACGAAGCAAGAAGAAGAGAAAGAGAGGGAGAAGAGAGAGATAGGTAGGGCCCAATGCCAATGCGGCTGTCCAGGCATGTCCAGCATGGCAATACCACTCCAGGGGATCATTTGTCCGGTTTGTGAAACTTTAATGTGTTAAACATCAGTCAGGGTTTTGAAGTTCAGGGGGTGAAGTAGACTAGTGTCTAAAAGTGAGGGGGTTATCTAGACTTTTTCCCACATCTACACTTGTGCAAGCTATGAATAAATTGATCAAGAAGGGAACTGCAGAGCACTATAGTTAATAATACAAGACTACTAACCACTGTAAACGGTTTTATGTAAAGAAAATGGGAAGCAAACAGCTCCAGCCAATTTGAAGTAGCAGCAGTGAGGTCCTTTATGTTCCCCGTCATAATACGAAGCAGATTTTTCAAACCATCACGGGTTTTTTGGTGGCCACACTGGATCCAAAATGCACTGCACTCCAGTTTAGTAACTTGACCTCGCCACTTCTCCCATGCCTGTAAATACAGATACCTTAGCCAAAGTTTTCTACTAACTTGATCCTAAGGCTTGCGAATGTGCACAAAAAAGTACTTACAAGTATGCACAAAAAGAAACAAAGGGTGCTTCACATAATTGGAACATTTAGGCTAAATTTCTTTTTTTCATTTTTTTATAAAGAAAATTGTGCATCTTTTCACTTTTTTTTTTCATTTTGACAAAATAATCTCAGAAGATAGACGGAGATGGTGCTGCGTAGCAGCCATATCATGCGCAACAAGGAACAATCAGATTGTAAAATCATGCAGTATGCACAGGGGACTTCCATCTGCAGTAGTGCTCACTGCCCAGCAGTCATTATGGTGAGATTATACAAAGGCATACCTTTGAGCATCTGTAAGATTCTAGCATGCAGTGCAAAACTAACAGAGCAAGAAGGGTAAAACGGGCTAATCAGCTTTTGTTAGTATTTGTCCAGTGCTTTGAAATAATGATGTTTCAGTTAAATGGCATAGACTTGAAAACAGATCCTCCAGTTTAGAGGCCACAGTGCCACACAGCCAGGCTTGAACCCGGTTGCTCACAGATTGGCAGGTGGTCAAGTTTTTTCTTAATAGTGCGATTATGCAATATTCAGAACTCAAAGGGATAAAGAAGATTACAAGACAAACCTTGATAAAATCAGGTCTTGTTTTGCAGCACTGGCCTAATTTACCAGTTGGCATATTCGGTCTCATTCGTGGCATCGTTGATACAAGAACAACAACAGCCTCGACCAATCCATTTTCTGTCTGGTAACCAAAGAAAACTAATGATTTTAGGATACCAGATACATAAAAGTTCTACCAATATCAAAACATTGCAGCACATGGCCAAAACTAAATGGAATGCATGTACTACTATGGCCTCAAAAAATCATGAAAAAAATGAAATGTACCAAGTAAAAAACTAAACTAAAGAATACATTACGCCATGGCACAGTTGCATTTCCATGGAATCTTACTTGTAAGAAAAATGAATTCAAACAGAAAAGGAAAGAAAAATCAAGTCCAAAAGGGACAAGTGAAACAGATCCAGTGAGCCCTCAAGTTATGAGTCACTACCTAAATTCAATTTCATGGGAGCAATTGACGGTAGAGAGTAATGGAATAGACGGCAGTGTAATATATGGCAACAAAGATGAAGTCACTGTCAAATAAGAGGCTAAAACTTTTAGGCCATAGAAGTAAGCACATAATATTCTAGTATCAAATGGGAATTTTCCTCTTCTTTCTTAAACTTAATAGACTTCTAGGTGTCCTCCTTCCAACACCAGGTATCTTTAGGTTCACATCGACCCTCTTTGGTCACTCCAAACACCTCTTAAGCTACCTCCCTAATGCAGGCTGACATCTTCATCCACATGTTATTTATGTTTTCTCCAACATTCCAAGAGCCCTTCAATAACCTTTTCCTTAAAGACATCTTTTATGAGACCAACCTAGGAGGAACTAGGTGGTTTTTCATTAAGAAGAAATAAGCACCCAAATTCGAGGGAGGACTCGAACTTGGGTGGGTAGGTGCATGACCACTCCTCCCACCTAACCAGTTGAGCTAGGCTCACTTCCTTAAAGACATGTAACGCCTCCCTTTTGAGTTCCCACCACTTCGTTCACGCAATTTTGGCATGTTTATCCCTATGGGCACTCAACCGAAAGCGGAAGTCGTCCACTGCAAGCTTATGTTTAGAAACAACGCACTCGCCTAGTATTACCTTATAATCCGAAATGAATGGAGCACAACAAAGTATATATCATATGTTTCTATAATTCTAAATTTGGACACAACCATGGTTCAGATACGGAGTAGTCATTTAAAACAACACATTCTAAATACAAAAAATAATCAAATATCTAGAACCGTAAATAACTTAATGGTAGTTTATTTGCAAGATAAATGATAAATAAAAATAACATCAAAGAAACCAGCGAACAACCGAAATACCTCACGGTTATCCATCTGATCCAATTGGTACGATCCATGAAACCGCAGCATATTCACCTTAGATGAAAAACATCTTAAGATGGGAGGCATCTAACAAAAGCACTATTAGAAATATCAAGAAAATAAGCATACCACAGTGTCAAGCCATCCAACCGAAAGTGCTGCTGACAAACCATTCCAGTAATCAGGATCATCTTCAATAATCTATAAAATGATCTCTTGTTATGCATTTAACCTTATAAACAGAAGTCAGAAGGACAACAAGGATTGCAAGTGATACAGATGATTAGTAGTATAGAGTAAAGCAGAATATCAATCAGACGCTCGGCTAGCTATAAGAATAGAGGATATAAGAAGTCTGTATAAACAAGGCGGCAATTGCACGGTTGCCCTCACTTGGAACTCGTAATTGCATGTTTGCCCCCTTTTTTAACTTTGCACGTTTTACCCTGATTTTTTTAATATGAGCCCCTATTCCATTACGAATAACTAACGGTGTTAGTCAACAGCTAAAGGACATATATGCCCCTACAGCTACTTGGCATAAACAACCCAGAATTGGATAGAAGATACAGATATGGAACTATATTCAGTTTCTAACACTATAAGAGCATTTTATTTTCACATGAAAAAATATATTCTTGTTAGACGCCTCACTCTACAGCAGCAAGAGAATTAAAGAAAGCAGTTAATTAATGGCGTTGGTGCAAGCACGTGGACACTCAGCCGCTTAAGCCTTAGTTGCTTTCCAAGGCATGAGAGCATGTCACCAGGTACGGTGCCCCTGCACCCTGCCAGGAGACAGCCAGACAGAGGCACTACACTTGTACTGTGGCAGTGTCACTGATACCACTACAAGCATATACAGTAGCTGCCACTTTGCATGGTTGAGCAGCAGTACAGCACTGCTGGTCACATGCCCTGGAGAACGCTTATGCCATCCCAATTTGTCTGCTTCTGTCCACGAGTCAGGAGTTCGTATGTCTAAGATCAAAGGTCACTCTGCTCCTCAAGCCGTGATGCAACTTAGCCAGGCCAGTCACCAGTGTGATGTGGCTCCGCCAAGCATGCGGAGTCAACTAGCTCCCACTTGGTTTGGCCTCACACGTGCGGATGTGTTTTCAAGTCGTGCAGTCAGTGTTTTCAAGTCATCAGATTAATCGTGATTAATCGGTCTCATCAGTCCTGTGTGAATTGACCAAAGCCATCGACTTGACTAAAGCGACCAAGTTTCTAGTCGTCCGATGAGTCGTCTAATCGTGATTAGTCAGCCCATTAGAGGAGTTCAGCGACCAAGCTATCAATGAGCTTCGGGAACCAAATTGGCTGGGACTCCTGGGCTCCTGGCAGCTTGGCATTAGGCCATATAGGGTTACAAAGACCACAACAACACAGCCTCGCACCAAAACGAGGAAGAAGATCCGCCAAAACACGCAACGTTTCTCGATCTATTGCACTGCCGGCTCCTCTCTGTCCCTCACTTCACCGCACTGCTCTCCCTCCCTCCCTCCCTGGCAGCCAGCTCCAGGTCCTCTCCGGCCCTCACTCCAGCGGCTCCTGTCCAACCGTGCCCCAGCAAGGCAGAAGCAGGCAAGAAGCAGCAGCAGCAGCCCCCTTAATCCCTACACCGGCGCCTTCTTGAAGATGAGCGACTCATCCTCTGACATTGAGTTATTTGCCGTTCTACAACCCCCCCCCCCTGCTGCTCCCCTTTTTGCTCCCTACCTGTTGCTATTGCAGCTGCCCCCGCTCCCCTAAGATAGATTAGGTCGACCTGGTCATCGACTAATCTCAATTAGTCGCCTGGTCGGTCACTAGGCGACTAGGTTCAACCAGACGACTAGAAAACATTGACCCACAACAAACGTGCTTTCGTGCGCCTGCATCCTAGATGGAAAAGGGAATGGGCAACGAAGAAACTGAAAGGCAAGGGCATTCCTATCTTTTCCAATTTCTCCCCATTTTCCAACTAGTTTCTCTTTTTTTTAGTTTGGTATATTGGGTAGTGGAAAACAGAGGGGCAAACGCGCAATTAGAGGTCAAATTGGGGGCAGATATGTATTTGCCCCCTATAAACAAAACAGTAAACAGCACAACTGGAAGATGCCAAGATGCTACTTATATTAGATATTACCTGCAAGTTAATGAACTTTTTCTGGAAATTGCTGAGCTTAGAGTATGTTGTGCTCCCCATAGATGACAAGAGGCTGTCAAAATCCTAAAATCATATGAAGTAGAATGAGAGAGCCATCCTTGGGCAATACAACTGCATAAGAATTAAGTGTTGTTGCAAGTGGAGCAGGGGATTGATTAAAAGAAAGAGCATTACAGCTAACCAATCAACAAGACGTTCAGGAAGCCAGCCCTGCAGCTGTTTATCGACATAGAATATCTCCAACAATTCCCAGGCAGCCCTTAAACTTGTGGGTTTCTCCCTAACCTGTAAAATGTACGAATTTTTTCAGGGCATTTTGAAATTTAACTAAATCGTGTGAAAAAATTGTTCCCGGGTCACCAGTAAACTGCAAAGTAGCATAATGCATAGAGAGACACACCTTTAGAATTGCCTTGGGGTCTTCAAGCATGAAGGCAGCAGGACAATCTGCGTTCCCAAGGAGACTGCCAATGGTTTTGCTGTATTCGAGCACATATTGCCACCTAATGAAGTATAGAAACACCATTGAATTAAATGGAAGCACAGCTTAAAATATAAAATAACTTAGCTAATCGGCAAAAGCTAACAACTCTTAATCTCTTATGGTTCCCCCCATTGCCAAAGAAGTTTCAACCATATGTGTGAACTCCTACATCAGTGTGATTGTATAAACGTTACAGCTTAAGCTTTTACAATCTACAATGTCGTATATATGAGCTCAGTTGGATAGCTGTCAGAAACAGTACTGCTGGAACACACTTTGGTAAAGTTAAAGTTTCTTAGACTATGTGCAGCAGGATGTGTAAATGGATTGTGTATCTACTATTCCATCTAACTCCCTCTCTGTGAACAGTGTCGCTACAGTGTATAGGCAATCCATTTACCCAATTCACTGCACATAGTCTTATAGCATTGCTGCATAACACGTTTCTGCTTAAGTATCTTGTGGGCATCAAGCTGAACCAAAATAAGGAGATTTACTATAGCCAGTGACCAACTTAATCAGTGAGCATAAGCATGTAACGGTATATATAGCCACAAAATGAAGCTCACCATTCTGCGTGGTCAGGGACTGAGGCGCGTGACAAAGCAGCAGCATCTGCAAGGGCGTTCTTCCTGCTCTGCAGCAGTGCAAAGGCCGGAACCGATCCGTACTCGATCCGCCGCATCTCCGCCTCGTCAATTTTCTCCTCGGACTCCGAACCACCACTGCCGCCGCCGCCAAGATTCACCTCCACCACACTCCCGGCGACCTCCTCCGCTCCGCCGGCCCCCTCCGAGTTCGGCGGGCGGAGGCACGCAACCTGCAGAAGGTTGCCGCTGGACCAGGAGACGTAGATGCGGAACATGGGTGGGGCCACTCCGTGGTGGATTGGCCGCACGGTTGGCGGCGGCAGCCCTAGGCCAGGCTCCCCTCTAAACGGGACAATAGCGCCGCCGCCGTCCGTCGGCATGCCAGGCATCCTCGTCGGTCGTCGTCGGCCGAGCACGGGTTAGGGTTTTGGAAGCTGTCAACCACAGTGAGCGGCACGCCGGCAGGTGGACGACGCGTGCAGCGAAGAGGGTTTTAGGAATTTCGAAATGAGGCACTCTCACTGCAAAAGTACTGCTTTAAAAAACACCGTGATTTGCCATTTGCACTTCTTTAAAGAACCACAGCGACCAGATGTTCGGATGGAATAAAACTTTAACTTTAAAAGCCGGAGGGATTGGCCTTCATACTCTTAAAGTAAAAGCTAATCGTGATTTTACCTCTGATTTTTCGCTTTATGATTTTGCTCTTTCAAATGAAGCATCATTGTCCCTTATTTGAATGACCGTTAAATAGTGCTGCAATGATTTTTTTTTTAAAATAGTAGAAACTCACGCGGAAAGACACAAATACCCTTTCTCCTATCCATCCCACCCCAAGCATATCTAACTCTAGACCTACCTCGTAGCGGGCACGCTCGGCCTTCTTCCTTCGACCATCACCGCCTTACCTCACATGTCGGCCGCCACCAGGCCTTCTCCTCTAATCGCACCATCCCAACCCTTGCCTCACCTCCCGCGCAGCCTCCCCTCGTGCATGGGTTGTTAGTGCTCCTCGTCTGGCCGCGACGCCTCCCCTCGTGCGTATGGCGGCTGCCGCCACTCCCTCCCCTGCCGCAGCCGCCACTCCTCCTCGCGCCTTCCTGGGTCTAGATCCCCCACCGCCACACCTATATTTCGCTAGGCCGCAATCCAAGCACATATCCTCCATTAGTCAGATGAATAATTCGTAGGCTCTGGAAGGTGCTACTATGGCTTCTCTTGTAGTCCTGTCGGCAAATATTCCTCTACTGTAGTCGTGCCAGCGGACCTTCCCAATGGTGTGTGCAAATGTGTCGATCATTCTTGCCCCAAGTATGACGATATGATGCAGCGTTAGATACTGTCAAAATATTTTAAAATTCATGTACCTTTCAAATATATTCAAATTGCATAAGGTTTTGTTGCAAATCCCCCTTTATAATATGTGAAAATAATGTTCGTACATTCGTACCAAATACGAGAGTATAATCACAATTGCCTTGTTTCAAAATAGGGGCAAATCAATATGGGCATGGTGGCCTTTCATAAGAGAATTGACATGGTTAAGTGGATTTAACGAAATAGAGACAAACTCTGCCTTTGATTTTAAAATGCAGGGGTAGATTCACAATGCTAAAAAAATGAGGGCAAACTCACCATTAGACTACAAAGTAAGGGTATGAACACCAGAGTCCCTAAAAAACATGGTATTGTGAAGACTAAAGTTCTTTTAGTTCTTAAGAACTCTTTATTTCCTAAACCATGGTATATGTATCCATTGGTTCTAAAAACTACGTTTTTCTAATATTATGATTTTTCAAAACTACAACATTCAAACAAAACTTAAAAATAGAACAACACATGATTCAAAGAATAATCTCTTCAAAGGAAACCCGAAACCAATGATTCATTAATATTAACCAAAGTTCTACGGATCAGTAACAGGGGTATCTAAGACGATTCTTTCACAAGTTTTTAACGCTAATTTTTTACGCATGCTTAATTGTCTGTTAGCTTATACGAATCATTTATTTTATTGTTATTTGTTGTATCATAATGTACTTTGTTGAGCATGGCTTTTTTATGTATTTATGCTAAAACAATTTATCATGCCAATAATCAAAATGGTATCAAAAATCAATAATGCCAGACATTAAAGGACAAAGTCAAAATTTTCAATCTGAAAGGGCTATATTTGTAAATTTTGCCCTATATAATTAGGAACGCGTCACATTAGATTTTGCAAATCAAGGTCTGAAATTAAGTGACCATAATGTAACTTGAAAAAGCAAGTGTCTGGTGGCATGGGTACTCCAATGGGGTATTACTGGTATACTCGTACTCGAAAATACGAGCGCCCAAAATTCAAGCAGTGTTCATATGATAGTTTTGGATACATGTGTGTTTCATACGCGACAACAAATGCCCATTCTTAGTTTGGAGTTGAAGAAACCAGTAATAATGCATGTTTGTTTGGTACGTGACAATAAAAAAATGTTGTCTAATTAGTTTTAAAATTACATGCAAAAATGGAGTAAGTTTTACTCTTAATCCTATACGGTTGGTTTCTAAAAGTATAAAAAGCTAATAAGACTCCACAAAAGTGTGGAAGTGCTAAGAAAACGGAGTAAGTTTTGCAACAACTTTTTTCCAATGATATTATTGGTTGATGGAGGTTGTTTATACTTACCTCCCAAGGGACCTTGGTTGAGTGAGTTGAAGATCCACAAAAGTGTGGAAGTGCTAAGAAAATATTCTATTTGCCCAAACAATTATACATGAGCTTAGTGATACATCAATGTTTGAGATAGCTTTGCAAGCAAGGGTAGAAACTTATATGATAGTTAGTTATCGAGAGATAAAGCCCAAAAAGTCTCCTACGGCAAGCACCCTTATACACCTCATATATGTCGTTTGATGTTCTAATTTATCTTACTATTGATGCACTTAAAAACGTCAAACTTTATGATGTAAGTTTATAGTTGGGGTACCTCTTCCCCAGAGCATTCTACACAGAAGTTTGTCAATGGTTTTAAATTTTGGTAACTGAAAGTCATACTTGTTCTCTGACTAAATGCTAAATGCTTGTTTGATGCACCCTTAGCTTCTAGAAATTACCGAATATTATTTGGTTTAGATCCAAATAGGTCTAAGTGTGTAATCCATTAGCACCCATTAGATGGTTTTTAGCTACTCTCTTCTTTCCAAATTATAGGCCATTTGAATTTTTAACACAAACTTCAATCATCTGTCTTATTCAAAAAAATTTACAAAAATATGTAAAAAATTTAGGCCAATGTTAAAATACATTATATAACAAACTAAATAATAGTAAAATAAATAATAACTATGACAATTTTTAAATAAAACAAAGTGAAAGTTAATGTAAAAAATGAAACGAGGTCTGCCGACACGAGTAAATCCATGGGCCGTCGCTGGAAGGCCGGCCTGGCCAGTGGCCAGGATCCAACTTTCTCCCTTTGCGAGAGAAGCCTGCTCGACGTGACGACGCCCAACCGCCCACCCCATCTCGAGTCTCGCCTCTCTCGGTCTTTCCTTCGAACCCCAATCCCCAATCCCAAACCCTAGGGAAGCCGGCAGGCTGGCGCCGGCGCCTGACAAGCAGGCGCAACGCCGCGACTGTGCGACGCGGCCAGCGGCCAGCCGACGCCTCGACGGACCGACGGCGGCGACAGCACGGCCAACGCGTAGCGTGTGAACACCGCAGTGCGCTAGCGGTCAGCAGAGCAGGCAGGCAGCATCCCGCGTCCTGGCTCCTGCTTCCCGGCATCCCGGCCTCCCGGGGTCGAGCTCAAGCCCCACGCCCACACGCCCGCCAGACGGTGTATAGGAGGGGTGGTTGGGAATACCCAATCGCCAAATACCGGTCCGCCACCGTTACACCGATAGAATCCGCATGACCGACGCTGAGCCACCTCCTGCAATGGAGGAGGCCATGCCGGCCACCCCAGATATTGTGCTAGGTGAGGATTACAAGGATGTCGAGGCTATTGAGGGTGAGAAGGACGGTGGAGCTTCTTGTGGTGAAGATGGAAAGGCGAACGAGACTGCAGAGCCCCGTGGTATTGATGTAGTGGCAGATGAGGTCATGAGGATTGCTGAAGACCCCATTCAGCTTAATGTTATTAAAGGTGACAAGCCAGATCTGGATGCTGGTGTAGAGGTGCAAACAAACGGCACTACTGCTGCTGTTGATGTTCTCGTGGAGGTGGGTTCTCCAGTGGCATCCTCCATACTAGCGGATGATCCCACAGAGGCTGGTATGCAAACAAACAAGGCTGCTGCTGCTGTGGATGATCTCACAGATGTGTGTGCTTCCCTGGTATCATCCACATCGATCGATGATCCTGTAGAGGTGGGTGCTTCCCTAGTTGAAGATGTCTCCAATATAGTTTCCACCAGAGGTGTACATAGGTTGGATGATCAGACTCAGCAGGAGGCTGGTAGTGATTCCCCTGATACTGATGAGGCTGCTCCCTTGGTAAATGATGTACAAGATGACTTTGCAAGGATGGATAAGGATGTTGCAGTGAGTGATGATGCTGTGCGTGCTCAGGATCAGCAGAGGCCACAGATACATGGGGCTACACCTCTGTTAAATGATGTGGAAACAGAGATTGTGAAAGCTGGAGATCATGTTGTAGAGGAGGGCACAAATATGGATATGCAGGCCCAATCTGGAGATGGCAATGAGGTGGAAGGTGCTGGCACTATTGCTGACGGTGCCACAGATGAGGGCAAGCACATGGGTGCAGTTACCACAACCAGAGATGACAGAGAGAAACATACTGGGGCAGTGGGTGTTGATGTGTATGATGAGAGGATACAGATGGACAGAGGTGGACTAACTGAAGGTGATAATGACCAAAAGGAGGTTGCAACGGTTGTTGAAGATCACGTGGAAGGTGAAATCATGCAGATGGGCGCTGTAAACATTACTGGAGACATGGACAAGAAAGGCAGAACTGTTGTTGAAAAGATTGCAGATGAAGTTCTAGAGGGCACGGTTGGTATTGATGCCCCTGAAGAAAAGGCTGTACAAATGGATGAGGCTGTTGATGATATCCAGGAAGAAGAGGGTGTGCAAATGGGGGGATTTGGCTTGACTGGCAATGGAAATGAGCTGAAAGAGGCTGTGCCAGCTGATCATGGAGTGGAAGAAAATGCTGTGCTGATGGATGCAGCTGCCACAACTAACGATGATGAAGAAGGTGATGGAATTGTCGGCGAAGATGTTGCGCAAGAAGCTGTTAGTGGCATGGTCGGTGATGTTGTCCCTGAAGAAGCAGCTGTTGAAGAAGCACCTGTGCATCTGGATGATGACGACGATGACGATGAGCCTCCTCCTTTAATGGCAAAGAAAGGTGGAGGGCGTCGAAAGAAAGGTCGTCCATCTTCCAAGGCTCAGGCTGCAGTGAAGCCTATAAAGAGGAAGGATGAGGAGGAGGTTTGCTTCATTTGCTTTGATGGTGGTGATCTTGTGATCTGTGATCGTAGGTTTGTGCATCACATGGAGTTTTTTTATTTCTTTATTCCATGGAAAATCAAACTTATTACAGCTTTTGGTTGATCATGACCCCATTTATGTGTGCTCATTTCAGGGGTTGTCCTAAAGCTTATCATCCTTCTTGTGTTAATCGGGATGATGATTTCTTCAAGTCAAAGGGTCGGTGGAACTGTGGTATGTATGTTGAATTTGTTTGACCACCCCTCATTGTTCATACATAAATGCTTGCTTTGAATCATGTGGATATGCAATTATGCATGTACCATCTCCTTAATTACGGCCTGTTTGGAAGTAAAGTTTTTCAATACTATGGTATTAGAATACCATGGTCTGTATTTGTCTCTTGACATAACCATGGTATTTCCCTTCCCACTAAAACCATAGCCTTTTAGCATTTGGTTGGTTTCATAGTATTCTTAACTTGCATGCTATGATTTTACTAGTCTCTTGCTCACTTGGATGAGAAAACTTTGGTATGGAGTGGAGTTTACAGTACTCCAAAAATAGTACAGTATTGACAATAGTAAGGTATTGAAAACAAAGTTTTCTAAATATCAACTAAAGTACCAAACACCCTTTGGGCTAGAACCTAGAATACTATAGTGTCCCCATATACCATGGTATTGCACTGGAACCATGAAAATACATGGTTTCAAAACAGTCCCTTAGTGTTCTTTTTGAGATACATCTACAATTATCCTATATTACATTTGGCCATCACACAATTTTCCTCTTATTGTCTTAGCTAACTTAGAAAATGTTATATTCCTGAATATTGAAATCAGTGAAATCTGTCTATCGTTCTGTTTTTCTTGTTTAAGTTGAACATATGATCCCGTAACATTGGTCATCACACAGTTTGCCTGTTATTTTTTTATCATAGTTTGCTTAAGAAAATATTTTTCCTTGAACATTGAAACTAGTGAAATATGTCTAGGTTGCTCTTTGGGATTTTTAAAACTTGTATGGATTGAAAGTACTCCCTTCATTCCAAACTGTAAGGGGTTCTAGATTTTAAATAGATTCATGCAATGGTCAAATGTATGTGCTTTGTATATGTGTCTTGATTCATCAACATCCATATGATCATGGATGAAGAAGACGGCCAAAACCCCTTAAAATTTGGAATGGAGGGAGTATGATTCTTCTTGCTGTCTATGAATTTGGAAGTATGTTTAACTTCTTCACAGTACACTTGGGTGCTAGCTTACTTCTGAATCCTGATATTGCTCTGCTATTCTGGCTTCTGAAACAAGGAAAGCACATATTTTATATTTTCATGTTAGAGCTGGTTCTTTTTATGGTAGTGCTCAGGACTGTTGTGTAGCAATTTGATATAGTTTCTGAAAATACATATCTGATCGTATTTACTTTTGCTGCCAGGGTGGCACATTTGTAGCAACTGTCAGAAACCTGCTCGCCATATGTGTTACACATGCACCTATTCATTATGCAAGGCATGCATGAAGGATGCGAAGTTCAGCTGTGTCAGAGGAAATAAGGGATTTTGTGATACATGCATGAACACTGTGATGTTGATAGAGAATAGAGAGGAGGCAACTGATCAAATGGTACCTTTTATCCACCATTCTTGTTTCCTCATCTAGTTATTTTCTTTATAGCATTTTTTCGATGTAAATGATTTAGACCTGGCATGCAAGGTTCCTTTTTTTTTTTCATGTTCAACCAGTATTCGTCCTATAGAAATGACACAGTACAATACTGTTGATTTATTATGCTTGAACTTTCTATTTGATTTGGTCAAATCTAATGAGTGAGTCCAACTTGTAGTGAGAACTGTGTTTCAGAATTGATGTTATATTGTTTTACGGTTTGCTAATATTGTGAGAAGATCATGGGTGGATGGCATTCCTATGCAACTCTTGCATCATAATTTACATCCATTGGAACTAAGTTATTAATATTTAGTTATGCTACACTGTACAGGCACTAAGAGTGTCCCTTCATTTAAATTTCTTATAGAATTTCTGCATTCCAAATGGGACCTTAATTTCTACGGCGCGTGTTTGGAAAGAAAAAAAAAGTGTATTCTGCAATCTGCAAAATGACAAATGTGACTTCTCAGGTCTAGTTGTGATAAAATTTTAGTTGAGCACTGGGCAAGTTCTAATTCTACCTGCTGCAGGCATAAATGATTATATACTTAGCCTAATACATATAAAATGATGAATAAAACCCCAATCGATCAACAAGCCACAGAGAATGATACCATCAGTCATATGGTTACAGCTTTGGGAAGATAATTCCGGAATTTACCACAATCACTACTTATCACTCATTTAAATGTAGGTATGTTATTTTGACAAAGCAATAAACATTACTGAAGTATTCAGTTTCGCTGAGTTAAAAATATATTTGCATAATGCATGCTATTGTATGCTCAAGTTTGCTCTGTTTTTCTCTTTTCTATCAGTCTTGCTTATTGTTGGCAATCATTAATTTCAAATTGGTGTATAGTTGCAAGCTCTTGTTTGTGAATGTGGATGTGGAGTTTTGTCTTATGAAAATTTGTTTAACAGGATGTGGATTTTGATGACAAAAGCAGCTGGTGGTATTTGTTCAAGGACTACTGGATAAATTTGAAGACAAACTTGTCATTGACAGTTGAGGAAATATCAGCTGCCAAGTTTCATAAGAGTGGTGAACTGCCTGATACTAATGATGAAGAGGCTAATTCTGAGAATTCATCGGGGCGACATCTTGAAAACGATACACCAAAAAAGCGGGGAAGGAAGCGATCGAAGCAAGCTGACATTGAGGATGGTTCTGAAGGAAAAGACAGCACTAGGAAATCTACCAAACGCGGCCTGTCAAGTGTTCGTGATATTCAGGCTTCTTCAGGGAAAAAGGTTAGAAAGCTATCCAGGCGTTCTTTGAGTAGGCAGCATTCATCGAAAGAATCTGAAAGTGTTGGGACATCTACATCCTCAGATGAAGAGGCCAGCTGGGCTTCTAAGGAGCTCATAAACTTTGTAGCTCATATGAGAAATGGTGATAAATCTGTGATCAGCCCGTTTGATGTTCAATCCCTTATTCTTGCCTATATCAAACGCAACAATTTGCGTGATCCTCGTAGGAGAAGCCAGATAATTTGTGATTCTTTGCTCCAAAGTCTCTTCGCAAAAGAACGTGTTGGTCATTTTGAGATGCTTAAGCTTCTTGAATCACATTTTCCCACGAGTGAGGTTTCACCAATTGATGTGGATGAAAATCATGGTGGTGTAGTAGACCCTGATCCTAGCCAGGATGCTGATGGTAACAGCGAAGCATCAGTTGTTTTGAGTTCAGAAAAAAGAAAAAAATCACGTAAGTATGACCTTAAACGTCAGCCTAATCTTGATGACTATGCGGCAATAGATAACCATAACATTGGCTTGATGTACCTGCGTCGCAACTTAATGGAAGAATTGATTGGTGATGCTGACACATTTGATGAGAAAGTTGTTGGGTCATTTGTGAGAATAAGAATACCTGGTACAGGGCAAAGGCAAGACATTTATCGACTTGTACAAGTTGTTGGTAAGTTGATTTACTTTTTAATCGATATGATTTTTTAACTGCATTATACTAAATTTCCTTCTATTGTTTCCAGGGACTGGAAGAGCTGCAGAAAAATATAAGTCTGGGAAAAAGACTACTGATATAACATTAGAGATACTGAACTTAGACAAGCGGGAGTCAGTAACTATTGACATAATCTCAAACCAGGAGTTCACCGAGGTATTTCTCAATCCGATAGTTTTGCACTTTTGCTAGCATCTCACAGTTTACTAACTCAAGCAGAAGACCATATTTCACTTTGAATACTGTTGACGTTATTTGCTCTTGGTATATCCTGACCCTTTTATTTGATTTCATGGATACAAACATGCACTTGGGATCAGTAACTCGCCAACTCTGTTACTTTATTTGGTTTAAGTTCCATGCTTCTGCTGAGCCACAATTGTTTTTTTGTTTATAGGAGGAGTGCAAACGTTTACGTCAAAGCATAAAGTATGGATTCATTCCAAGGCTGACAGTGGTAACGCTTTGTTAACTTATTGCAGATTGCTCATTTTGTGTGTTATTTCTACACTATTTTTTCTGTCTTACTATCTTTTCTTCCAGGGAGAGGTTCAGGAGAAGGCAAGGGTTCTCCAAACTCTGAAAGTCAATGATGTAAGCAAGTTCCATTAATGAACTACAAAACTTTTTACCCACAAAGTAAATCTGTTTTGCTGATTTATTCTTCACTGCCGATTTCAAACTTTGCAGTGGATTGAAAGTGAAAAGATGCGACTTGGGCATCTTCGTGATCGCGCGAGTGACATGGGCCATAGAAAAGAATATCCTTTTTCATGACATTACATTTATCATTTATAAACCAGCATTATACATTGTCAGCATGGTTAATTTTTTATCAGTGCTTGTGATTAGTTAGTCTGCTGCTGTCACATTCGCCAGTAGATTCAGACAGGATTGTTCTTTCTTGTTAAATGAAAATTTTGCTTGTATGCCTTAACCAGTATTCACGCTTAGGGAATGTGTAGAGAAGCTGAAGCTGCTAAGCACTCCTGAGGAGCGTGCTCGTAGGCTAAATGAAGAACCTGAAATACATGCTGACCCTGCGATGGACCCAGACTATGAATCCCCTGAGGAACAAGAGCAGGAAACTGAAAGAAGTAATCTGCTTTACTTCACTCTCATATTATCGTATGATATTAACCTTATTGCAACTCTGACACCTACCTCCATTATTTTTGTTGTACAGGTAGCTTCAATAGGTCGAGAGGTTCTTTCTTGAGGAAAGATGGCAATCTTGTATCTCCAGGTAAAGGAGATGGCAGAAATGCTGTACAGAAAGATCCAAAAACTAACTGGGAATCTAATCCATGGGCTGAATCAGCTTCTCATATGGAATCACCCCTTTCACGGAGATCTACATTTTCTTCTCATGGCGAAAGTGCTGGTTATACAAGTAAATCAGAGAGTCCAATCAGTGGTGCGCAAACAGTTAAACTGGAAGGCACCACACGCAGTGCTCCACAAGGGCCATCTGGTCTTTCATCTGGAAGTTTAGCTACTAATGTGGGCTTAGGGGCAAAAACTACATTGCAATCATCTGTTAACGAGTCTGAGAAGATCTGGCAGTACATGGATCCTTCTAATAAAATCCAAGGTCCTTTCTCGATCGTACAGTTGCGAAAATGGAACAGCAATGGGTACTTTCCTCCTAGCTTAAAAATATGGAAAGCTAGTGAGAAGCAAGATGATTCGATACTATTGACTGATGCTTTGGCGGGGAAGTTTGAGAAAGACCTTCCTCCATGGGAACCACCACATGTTAGTTCATCTCAAATTAACAAAACCCCTCCTCCTGAGGAAAACACAATAACCAGTGAACAAACTCCAAAATCAGTAGTTCAAAAGGCTTTCTCAAGTAGTGATCAAGGACATGATTACGGTTCAACAAACCTTGGAGCAGCTATGATCCATTCTGGCACACAAGGTTATTATGGAATGCAAAATTCTCATGCAGCATACGCAACTCAACAATCTCTCACTGGAAGTTGGAATGCCACTTCAGGTCAGTTTGGAGTTGCAGTAAATCCTATGACACCTACCCAGCCTGCCATGGGAAGCTTTTCAGGACAAAGTATTGTGGCTGCAGGAAATATGGGTCATTTAGCTCCTGGAATGGCCCCTGCAACTGCCAATGCAGAAATGGCTAATTCAGATCTATCCTCCCAGAACCAAATATCATCTGCTTTACCACAAATTGGTGACAGATTAGCAGATGGAAGTGAATCCAAGTCAGGAGAAGATGCTTCACATGGAAAAGTGAGCTCTGCAGCTGAAGGTACGCCCTACGACAAAGTTTTCCTGCTTCGGTGAAACTCATGAACATCCATTTGAAATTGGGAAATTACATAACAGAATATTTATATTTGATGTAAACAATTTTCTTTCCTCAGCCATTGGACTATTGGATGCACAGCGTGGACCTGTACAACTGAATGCCCAGCAACTTGAAGGTATTACTATTAGCTCAATGCTTGCCTAATATTTATGCCATATTTGCTTTTCAGTCATTTTAGAAGGCATGAATTCTATTGGAAAAAGTCTACATAACCCCCCAAGGTATACTATGTTGTCTACTTGACCCCCAACCTTCAAAACTGATTTTTTATAACACCTTAAACTATACAATACCAGACAAATCACCCCTTGGGCTGTTTGGGTGGGCTGTTTTTGCCACGTGGACGCTGAGTTGGCGCCAACTTACCCTGGTCCCATGTGTCATGTTTTTTTCCACGTCGACGCTGAGGTGGCGCCAACTTACCCTGGTCCCATGTGTCATGTTTTTTTTTTAAATACTTCTCTCTACTCCCTCCTGCCTCGGGCCCTCGGCGCCGCATTCTGCCACTGCGCGGCGCATCATCCCATTCCTATGCCGCCGTCCAGTGGCCATGGGGGAAGAGGAAGACCCCGTGCTGTGAACCTGCCTCAGCATCCGCTGATCTGCCGCCCGCCCACCACCAGCATCAATTCCTCTCAACAGCAACAACCATCTCCTGCTCGTTTGATCTTTGCGTGTTCTAGCCTGCTGAACCTGCGCCGATCCATCCATAATCCTGGCAGCCAAGCAGCCTCCAGCCTGCTTTGCCTCTCGCGCGCATGTGCATGGATGGAGGCAGGAATGGAGAGGGAACGAGAACGAAAACAGGAGTGGCTATGACGCTGATGGCCGTCCTCAGCAACGACAGGGCCCTTCCCCGACGCAGGCTTCCTCGTCTCTTAGGGAGAGGGTGCCCGCCTCGTCTCCCTTAGCTGGAGCATCACACAGCGGTGATGAGAACAGTACCTCCTCATGCGCATTCCTCGGCAACCGGGGCCGCTGTGGCTACCGCAGCGTGCCGGATGCGTGCTCAGGGCATAGCGCCGTGACAGTGGAAAGGGGAGAGAAAAGTAACTAAAAAACATGACATGCGGGACCAATGTGAGTTGGCGCCTCCTCAGCGTCCACGTGGCAAAAACAGCCCACCAAAACCGCCCAAGGGGTGATTTGTCCGGTATTGCACAGCTTAAGGTGTTTAAAAACCGGTTTTGAAGGTTGGGGCCTTAAGTAGACAACATAGTATATATTGGGGGGTTATGTAGACTTTTTCCGAATTCTATTGTTTTCTTTAGTTTCGAGTATATTTGGTGGTTTCAGTATTCACCTGCTATTGCCAAGTGCTACTAATATGCTTTTAAAGTGTAAGCCAGCTTAATGGCATTGTCCTGGTATCATCTGCAGACACGAGGAACAAGATGTCATCAACTGATCTCTCCAACTCAATGATGCCATCTCAGATGATGTCAACACCATCTGCTGCATCAGTACAACCTTCAGTGCCAGCCATTGTTGGTAGTGATAATCAGAGCAGTGGGTGGGCTGTACCTGCACAAGCAGCAAACACAGCTGGCCAATCCCAGGGAGCTGGAAATCTTACCTGGCAAACTGCACCTCAGGGTGATGCAAGCATGGGCTGGGGAATGATGGGACAGAGCAATATGAATATGCCTTGGGTAGCATCAGCTCAAGGTGCTTCAGGCTACATGGGTGTAGCCATGCCAACACAGCCTAATGCAAACATGGGCTGGTTACCAAATCCAGGAAACACCGGCATGAACATGATCTGGGCGGCAAATCAAGGTCAGGGCACTCCAAATGCAGCTGCTATGATGGGAGGTCAAATGCAAGGAGTTGCAGTGTCCCCATGGGGTGGCGTTGCAGCAGGAAATGCAAATTCCTATCCTGGCTGGGTAACCCAACAAGTTGGAAACATGAATCAAAATGTTGGCTGGAATGCTCCTGTGCAGGGAAATCCAGGTCAGTCAAACAATAACATGAACTGGAACACTTCAAATAGTAATCCGGATCGGAATAATCAGCAAAGAGACAATGGGGGCAGGCACTCTGGGCACCGTGGTCCTTTTAGTGCTGGGGATTCAGGTGGAAGGTCATGGAATTCACATTCAGGTGGTGATGGAGGGTCATGGGGACAAAAGCCACCAGGAATCTGCTATGCATATCGCGACCGTGGGACCTGCACAAAATTTGACTGCAGATTCTACCATCCACCCAGGAATGATCGGCGCTTCAGTAGGCAGAACTCAGGCAACGGCAGGAGATATGACCATCACAATGAGGGAAATGATCGGCAATTTGATAGGCAGCCTTCGGACAATGATAGACCTGATGATTGGCACAATGGCAGGGATGACGATAGGCATGATGACCAGCAGTCTGATGGGCCTCAATCAAGAGAGCCACGTTAGAACTGTTTTTGTGTTTCTTACCCTACTGCTTTGCTCCGTTGTGTTGTATGTGCAGTAGCATACTAGTGTAGTAGCATCCATGCTTGTTTTGAACTTTATTCCGAGCTTAATACTTGTGCATATCATGTACAACAGTTGTAGTTTAATGCTGTGTGCATTCTAGTTTGGAATTTAATAATTTAACCGAATAAGTCTTGGTGTCTGTCTAATTCTGATGTATAGCAGGGGCTCCACACCCCAGTTCGCCTCAATGGTGGCCGACTGTTGCGTGTTGTTAGTAGATGATTGTTACTGTTAACAAGGCACGTGTTTTTGAAATCCTCAATGGTTGTTCTTGGACTTCGGTGGTCAAACAACACTTAAATTCGGGCGATGTTGCGAATGCTGCATACCCATTCTAAAATACTTTATGACGAAATTGAAGTTCTTCCATGCAAAATGCCTTCCTATGGTTCTGCTTGTACAGTTGTGCTGATGTGCTCTGCTTGTTTTTCCATTGCCGAGACTGCTATTAATATGCTGTGCGCCTGTGCCTGCCGACTGCCAAGTGTTGAAGGTCTGTTGATCGTGCAGTGCTACTAGTTAGCTTGGACTGGTCTGGCATGACAAGGATTATGCCCGAAAGATTCCTGATCCTAATGTACACAATCTGTGCGCCCAAAGCAAACAACCACCTAGCTGCCTAGAAGGAGCTGTTTGGTTTGGCACGTTTGGGCCCGTAACCGTTCCCACTGCGATCCAATAGCGTTGCGTGCTGTTTGGTTCGGACGGCCCGTATTTGACTACGGTGGGAGTCGGCTCCGGCCCATTGAAACTCATTACCGCTCCCCTCAAGCCGTAGTCCATTCTCGCAGGCCGCAGCCCTTCGCCGCTTCCACGCAGAGGCACAGACACGCACTTCCCCAGGAGCCGCCGCGCGACCGTCCCCATGCCCTGCCTCTCCGACCCGGCCTTGTCGCCGCTGCCTGCGCCTCGCCTGGCCGCGCGATACGCTGCCGCCGCCACTCCTTCTGGTGCGGTCCTCTCCCTCTCCCTCTCCCTCCGTCTCTCCATCTCCCTCGCCCACGATATGATCTGATGGCGCTCGACGCGGCCAGCGATGGCCAGGCGGTGGGCACGCCGATGCCGGTCATCGTGTGCGAGCGCGACGAGCTCTGCTCGTTCTCGATGGAGTGGTCCTGCTTGCTTTGTCAAAGGTATTACGGGAGTGGAAATCAGTGCAATACAAACCAAACAAAAGGGAAGTGTTTATTTAAATCGTCATGTTCATATGGTACCACATATTTCTTCACCCTGCAATTGCAAATGAGACAAACCACGCTGTCATACATTCAAAGGTAATCAAACAATCGTACTATCGTCAGTTCAAGTGCCTCTGCCTGGGAATCTTGTGTTGGGACGAGCATGTTTGGTCTTCCCAGATGTTTGATTTCGAGTGCCTGGGCTGGATGAACTCACCGGGCGAGCGCCCCCAGGTCGATCAGGGCGTTCAAGCACGGCAGTGCGCTTGCTGCTCTGTAGTCTATACCGTGACCTCCGAAGAATACCCAAGTTGTGACTCTGCCCTGTCCTTGCTCGGCGCCGCCGTAAAAAAACGACATCTGGGTACATGCAGCACCGACACCGAATGATGTCACGATGCATACAAGAACGAAGGGACTTCAGCCACATCGAGAATAGGATAGCTGGATAGGGTCGGCAGCGGGTCAAGGACACATTCCGCATGCAAATTTGCTAGTATATCAGATGCCTGCTCCCCATGAAAGAGCCGCCGACTATTTCGTTTGCCGGTGGATCCCAGTTCTGCCTGGGACGTCGAGGTGCCCGGAGGCTGAGTGCAGCAGAGACCAAAAAATGGACCATAGTACGGATTTGCACGGTAGCTGTGAGTCTTGTGATCCCACTTTTTTTTTTTTACAAGCGGCAGTCCACCCCGCGGCCCACTCTCCATGAGACCGTGTCACACTGTCACACATGCACGGACCCCGCCGCACATGATAACTGGGCCGCGTGGCCTGGGATCACATAAGTACACAACATGAACATCCGGCCCATTCGGGCCTTGCAAGCCTAAAAACAGGGAGAAAATAGAATCGAACCCAATCAAAGGTGAAAAAAAAACTGAAGGTAAGAGAAATAACAGTGGAAACAAAGAGGTCATAAAAAAAGGAAACTGTTTGATGAGGCACGGCGTACGCAAGCAAAGCAGAGCACTGCTCTGTTCCCCACGTCGCACACGGCACACCTTTTGCCTTCAACGTCCCTTTCCTTTTAATCCAAGCAACGGAATTCTGAGGAGGTTCGAAAGCTGGGTTGAGCTGAGCTGCCACCATAATTTTTTTGGGGAGGTCCAATCCGGCGCCTTGGTGCTAGTGCACGGATGATCACAGCTGTTCATTCTTCCTCCACGTATGGCATGAGTCGCATGACCAATACATTGACGTAGAACGAAAACAGTTGTTTCAGTTATATGTCAGGCTCACGGAAATTATTTCTGCCTGTGTTTTTTCCGCGTGATCCATACGAAATTTCATAACGTTTTAAAGAGGCCCTAGATATTCGCTAGGAAGGGATCTATTACATTTCTCAATGCACAGTTCCATTTTCTGGTTTTCAAGAGTGCAACATCAATCTTTGTCTAAACAACTGTATATCCTAAATTTCATGCAAGTGCTTTTACTAGTTTGTGCGGATCCTGTTTTGAGAGACATTCCATGTATTGATGTATTATTCATTTTGAAATCTAATTTAAACCAATCCAGATAAAAAAAGGCAATGTATGAAGATAATTGTTTAGCCTTTTGAAATCTAATTTAAACCATATCCCGACAAAAATGAGATAGAGTAAAAGTACATCCTTAAGACACATCTTTTTTTGAGATCATTTATATTAATCGGAGAAGGTACGTCATGTACGTCTCTTGCCTCTTTGGACACAGCATGACCAGATAATAGTAATTGAACGTTGTGAATTAGCATCAGAAAAACACATTGGAAAAACAAGTAGTGTGAGGCATGGGTCGACGCGCACCACACATCGTGGTTAGATTATATACACACGCATCAAAATTTTTATTTATCGTCCTTTCAACTATTACGATATATCGGATCGGCTGGTAGAACGATTTCCGGCTCCGCCATCGTGTCCTCGCTCAATGAGACGGGCCAACGCAGGCATCGTCGGGATCGTCGCGAAACACCCACTAGCTAGTTGACGGTCCGTTTTGACGGCTGCCGCTTGTGCCTGATGCTGCCGGCGAGATGAAGAACGTACGGTGTGCCGCCGCCCGCCGGGGTCGGGGTGTATGCGTATCTCCGACTCCGACGGCCCTGCTGGCGGCGGAGAGATCAGTCGCGGACGCGGTGTTCCCCATGTGGTGCGGACGTGGAAGCGCACGACGGGGCCACGTGACGTGGGAGGACGCGTGTCCACATCTGGTGATCAGGGCGTGGGGCAACGGGCAGGCAAGAGGAAGCCGCGAGGCTCCGTTATTTCCGTTCCGTCCACGGCGCCCTGGCCATGGCCGCCGGTGGCTAATCTACTAGTACGTGTGACGGTGTGAGGCCAGACCCATGGTAAGCAGTGGTTACTTTCCATTCCACAAAATACGTACCCTGTGGATTATTTCGCGCTCTGTGCCGTCGCGGCGTACGTGTGGCCATAATAGCGGTGGATCGCTGTGTGACCGTCCTCGTGCGTGGCTTATCATATCAGCAACGTGCCCTGGCGTGTGCCCACATGTTAGTCGAAAGCCATTGCCCCAGTTGCACGTATATATAATTTCCAGGCGATCGATGCAATGCAAGGCGCTCTCTCTCTCTCTCTGTTCGATCAGTTTTGCCGGCCCGTCAGTCACTGGCGTGCAACGCGATGGATTTAAATCCGGCCGGCCTGTGCGTGGCCGTGTATATGTAAACACACGAAGTACATACTAGTACAGTTCCAAGTCCAAGCAAGTTACTGGAACGACTAAATGTTCCTTGGCTTAACTGTAGTGGTGCCAGGCCTGGCCGCTTGGAACTAGCTCCAAGTTTTTATCCTGTCCATCTTATCCGGTTCCACAGTAAGTCAGTAATTAAAAAGAAGAAGAAGAATAAAAAAAAAAAAAGCAAGGGTGGTCGTGCTAGGCCGCCGGCCCAGCGGAAACGGCCGTCCGAGATAAACTACTTGGATTGCGAGTCTGTGACCCCGGCCCTCCTACTGCGTAGAGTTTAGAGTACGCACAGCACAGTACTTTAATTACCTTCCCTGGAAAGCAAGAAGGAACGGTGATCCCAATAATGGGCCTGGAGTTTACCAGCTTCCACGTGACCGCGCCTCACAAAATCCACCTGCCTCGTCAGGCGTATTTGTTCTCACGCAGACGTAAGGGACAACGGGAATCTACTGTGTGTCGCCCCCCATATGCATGCACCGCTTGCCGCGGTAGTCGTCGTCGCTAGCTACCTACCATACGGAGTATTGCCGCTGCCTGCTGGGCTCCTTCCTTCCCATGATCCCGCAATTTTTGCGACGTAAAGCTCCAGCTTTTACTTATGGTGTGTGACTGTGTGTGGTGCTGTTGTCACGTTTTCGTACTTAGGCACGGAGCAACGAATTACCTACAGTGTTGCCAGGTGATAAATTACTAAGTAGCTAGCCTGAACAACGGCTGCATTTAGCATTTTCCCCCCTGACCCTTGTCCATAACGTTTTCAAGATGAAATGCAATGGAATCTGCAGCGCTTCTCAAGGTCGTCGTCGAGCTGATGACGACGCTGTATTTGCATGCTTTCATTTCTCTCCTTGTTCAGGTTTTGAAAAAATCAAATTCCCTGGTGAGCATCCCCCGGCTTTCAAGTTCAAATTCTAGTTGGGCCAGTTGGCGTGTTTTACTAGCGGAGGGCCGAGGAGGCTCTGCCTGCCTCAGTGGCTCCCGCTTTATTTACTCCTTAAGAATCGTTCGCTTCAGCTGACCCCTCCATCCTCTTCTTCTGCACGCCTCCTCGTCCCTCCGCGCTCCTCCAGCTCCACGCCAATTAAACCCTACTGCTCTCTCTCTCTCTCTCTCTCTCTCTCTCGCTGTGCGTCATTTCCGTTTCCGTCTCTCCCTCTCCTCGCCCACGCGTCCAAAACCGAAGGGAGCAAACGAACAAAACCGGGCCGAGTAACGCAGGAGACGCGGACGGACGGACGCTGCGGCGCGTAGTGCAGGCGGGCAGAGAGCGGCAGGCGGCTGGGGATACGATGGAGGCGACGGCAGAGTACGGGTACTACGGCGGCGGCGGCGCCGCGGCGGGCCCCCGCGATAGGAAGGCCGCCGGCTGCGGGGACAACTTCGTCGTCGACGACCTCCTCGTCATGCCGTACGACGATGACGAGGAAGGGGGCGGGGAGGCGGCGGCAGGCGACGGCCAGGCGCCGCCGCCGTGCCTGCAGGCCGTCGACGCCGCCGCCGCCGGAGTCAAGGAGGAGGGCGGCCTCGGGAATTTCTCGGCCGACTCGTCCACCGTCACGGCCCTCGACAGCTGCAGCAACTCCTTCTCCGGCCTAGCCGACGGCGACTTCCCGGGCCAATTCTGCGAGCCGGTAACTTCTGCCTTAGTTTCCTAAGTGTCAATTAATATTTCGTCTGAATTCTTTTTGGGAAATCCAGCTTTGTTTGAGTGGCCTCTTCTAGTCGTCCTTGAACAAATAATGAATGGAAAATTGAGAGGAAATGGGGATGCATGCGAAGAATTTCTCAAGGTTCTGTACGAGTACAGCTACAGGATTTCATTTTTAATCCTTCCAGGCAAAAAAAGCATTTCAATTCCCTTTAGTAACCACTCAATTATGGTCCTTCAGAGTCCATAAAATTGGCATAAATAGTAACAGTCCCCAAAATAGAAAACTTTCAGAGTCAGAAGCCCACGCTGACTGAAAGTGCAAAGTTTGTCGCGATTACTAAACTTGCTGTGAATTTTTGCGTAGTACGATCAATTGGCGGAGCTGGAATGGCTGTCCAACTACATGGGCGAGGGCGAGGACACTTTCGCCACCGAGGACCTCCAGAAGCTGAAGCTCATTTCCGGTGGCTTCTCCCCGGCTGTGAACGTGCCGCCGGCTCCCATGCTCCCTGCTGCAGCGGCCGCGGATTCGGCCGGTATGTTCCTCCCGGAGGCGCCGGTCCCCGCCAAGGCCCGTAGCAAGCGTTCCCGCGCGGCTCCGGGCAACTGGTCGTCACGGCTTCTCGTGCTCCCGCCGACCCCGGCCTCGCCGCCGTCCCCGGCGTCCATGGCCATCTCGCCGGCGGAGTCCGGCATCTCGGCGCAGGCGTTCCCGCCCAAGAAGCCGTCCAAGAAGAAGGATGCGCCGCCGACGCCGCAGGCGCAGCCCCCGACCGTGACCGCTTCGCAGCCCGGCGGCAGCTCGGCGGCGTCAGCAGAAGGGCGGCGGTGCCTGCACTGCGAGACGGACAAGACGCCGCAGTGGAGGACGGGGCCCTTGGGCCCCAAGACGCTGTGCAACGCGTGCGGGGTGCGGTACAAGTCGGGCCGGCTGGTGCCGGAGTACCGGCCCGCGGCGAGCCCCACCTTCGTGATGTCGAAGCACTCCAACTCCCACCGCAAGGTGATGGAGCTGCGCCGCCAGAAGGAGGTGCAGCACCAGCCGCACGTGATCGCCGGCGGTGGTGGTCACGGTGGGCTAATGCACATGCAGAGCGCGATGCTGTACGACGCGCCGTCCGCGCCTTCCATCGTCGCCGGTGACGACTTCTTGATCCACCACCACTTAGGGGCAGACTACCGGCAGCTCATCTAGCTAGATGAGTCTACTAGCATGTGCTAGAATTGATCAATTAGCCCAGTAATAAGTAATGCAGCTAAAACACAAGAATTCCCCCCAGAAGAAGTACTCTTATGGAAGAACTGCGACTAATCTTCTCTTAGGAGTTCTTTTTTCCTCCCTAGCTCTCTACTTTTTCTCTCTCTTGCTTGTTAGTTCGTGTGCTTCTGTTCACCAGCTCTTCGAAATTTTCGTGTCCATCTTGTTTATGATTTTCTCCTGTTTTTCCCCAGCCTTTATTAACCTGCTTAGAACTTGAGAGTTTATTTATTTAGCCTTTTTCTTTCATTTTTCATTTTTTATGTTCCTTAGCATTCTGTAATTCAAATTCAGGCTGGGCTGCTAAGTCTGTTCCCTCCTCCGGTAGTTTCCAGTTCTGCTGCCAGAACATGAAAAAGAACACTGAAAATTTTGGCTTTTTATTTAATTTCCCTGTTTGAAGACTCCCATCGTCATCCCATGAATTCATGTGGTCCTTCACTATTTCTCTCTGCTGCTGCGCTCTGGAGGTGCTCATCTTCTTCAGGTCGTCTCAGCCATGGCATGCATGCAGTGCAACTGTGCAAGCAGCCTGCAGCCATGCATGCAGCTGGAGGGTGAACCCAGAGCTACCACAGTCCATGTCACAGATGTTGTGTGCGCAACCGAACAAGGCAGCGCACGCCGTAGGCGAGCAAGCGTGCCAAACCCGTCGCAACCCCGCGGGCACACGTGATCATTATAATCTTGCGTGCTGAAAGAGATGCCCCCTCTCCCCAGTCCTGTCCCACTAGCTCTCCCCACGTACTGATGAGGGTAATTACAACAAACAAATAAAATAAAATAAAATGGTGGGGCTGGTCTGGTGGTGGCCGAGTGGATCCAATCTCCCTCTCTTGCATTGGCTTCGTCGTTCCTCGCTGTAAAACTGCATGCCGGACGCTTTGCGACTGCGTGCATGCTGCTGTGGCCTGTGGCTGCGCTCAACGCTCAGCATCATAGCGTAACCTCGCCGGCGCCTCGCCGCCCCCACCACTGGAACTCTGAAACACTGATGCACTGTGGCGACGTACTGAGACTGACCGCCAGACAGTTGTGGGCGCAGAATAGGGCACAGCATGCAAGCACAGCAAAGGCCAACACCGTTAGGCGAGCTGAGGCGAGTCACTACTGCAACTCTGCAAGGACTCTCTTGAATTACAGTAACTGGCCGGCCGGCCTGTGTGGCTGTGTGGATGGCTGGAAGCCATTATTCACGCTCCTGCATTGCATGCATGTCCCGGCTACAACCTGCCTATGCATGCAACGGTGGGCATTCGAAGGTACGAAGGCTGCTGCTGGTAGAAGTAGATGCGGCCAAGCAGGGCGCCGGATAAGGAGTAATTTGGTAACAGAAGAAGATTTTAGCTTAGCCATTACAGCATGCATCAACCAGACAACCATCGAGTGCATACAGTAAGTTTAAGCGATAGGGTGGTAGCTTGTCGCGGGCACTGTGAGCGCATGTGGGCGCTCACTACCAGGAGACAAGTGGAGGAGTATAAAATCGGGCGTCGCCGATGGCGGGCAGGCAGGGCGCCCGGTGACGGAGGGCGCTCACATGGGGGGTGGCAATAGAGAAACCAGAGAGGGGAATATGTGACGCAGTAGAAACTGTAGAATACTTCTTCTTCTACGAGCTCTGGGCCCTCTGAGACGATCGAGAGCGCTTGCATGCATTTCGTGGCCACACAGTATCGCACTGGCCCTCTCTCCCCTCGGTCCGGGCGCCCTCGTGATCCCAGGCACGCAGGCGTTTGGCGATCCAAATGGAACGATCGGTTAAACTATGCCGCCTGCAGGGTGCGGTATACCATGTCAATGGGGGCAATTCGATTTGTACTGCTGCCGACGAATATACCCCTCGACATTTCACTGTGGTGCCTCCCTGCCTGCCAGCCTTGGTTAACGACGACCTTGCATTTTGCACACCCTTGGCGCGCGGCCACCGGCGGCTCCATTCCATTCCACATATGCCGCCTGGAAACCGTCGCTGCCTGCCTGCATGCCCGGCCGGCCGGCGGGCGCCTGGCCGCTGTCCGCCCCATCCACACCTCCGATCCACACCCACACACGGGGTGCAAGTGCAATGCAACAAGGATACCGAGACGATTCCCTCGTCAAAGCCAGGACCAGGAATTTGGGCGGACGCATATGTGCACACGCACCAAACCCCTGTATCATCATCGATCGATCTGCTGGCTAGCTAGCTACAGCCTACAGGTAGCTTGCTGCACGGGCGCACGTACTGGTTGTTGGTCAATGCCACGACCTGCGATGATCGATCAGCCAGCAGATCGAGGTGGCGATGATTCGTTAGAGAGGGCCGGAGGATGCATATGCTACGCGCCCTAGCTGGATTTGCTGCGAGCTGAGACGGAGAGAGTTAATTAAGCCGGGCGGGCGGGCATGGCATGGCACGGCGCGGGCGAGTGGGTGGGGGTGGCGTCGCTCACATGCACGCCCCACGGGCCACGTACGGTCGCGTCGCATCGGCGGGCTTTTCCCCGATCCGGGGCCGGGGGGTAACGTGCGCGGACGGGAGGCAGCCGGGGCGCTCGTTTTGGGTCGCCGGCCCGGCCGGCCGGTGGCGAGCGACGCGGCACGTGCAGGCACGTGCGCGGGCGTGAGCACGCCCACCACCACCCGCGGGGGGCGGCTTTCTTTTTGGGCGTGGGGGCCGTGCGGCGGTGCGGTGTGGGTGTGGCCGGGCAGGGAGGCGTGCAGGCTCAGATAGATGCCCCTGCCGGTGCCGGCCGGCCGTGACCCGCTACGGCAGGCAAAGAGCCCCCACGGTGTGGGTGTGGCCGTGGCGTCGATCGCCACCTGCCGCGCGCGGCCTTATCCTCCTTGATGCCGTGCCGGGCGCACCGGCCTACCTGCCTGCCTGTGTGTGCCTGTGCTCGATCGCCGAACGTGGCCGGGAGATATTTTTCTCCCGCCGGCATCTTGTTTTTCTTTTTCCCGAGCCACGAGCCCACGATTCATCGAGGCGCTCTACTAGCTAGTGGTGCATTGTGCACTGTTACTACGTCACTGCTACGCGTACGTACGTGTTCATAATCTTTCATGAGTCTGTTCCCTTAGGCATCAGGGTTCGAAAATTCCGAAGCCGAAATGCGTGAGGCTACGTCGATCCGTGCCACTACCGCCAATCAAACTCGGACCTCCAGCACAGCGACTTGACTGGCAAAGTGTTCGTCCCTGTGCTGTACAAAGTTCGGCTTCCATCGGCGTGCGTACACCATCTGACGAGATGACTGACGAGTCTCTGAATCTGCATCTGCTCGTCAGAAGTTAAAAATCGGCCCCATATATATATAAGCACAGGGCGTCGGTGGTCAGTATAACGAAGGAAGCTGCCGCCGTGCCTTGTCTTCGTTCCTTTTCGCTTCATCGGAGACACCGAGACTCTGCAACAGCAGAACGTAAAACTGACAGGTGACTCTGCCTATGCATTATGACTCCAGAGAAAGAAATGCAGAACTAAAGCAAAACAAAGAGTAGGAGTACAACAGAGAAAGACAAAGAAACACACGCTTGCTCTTGCGGGTTGCTTTGCCGGAGGAAAGTTTTGCTTCGAGGGTAGTACTACTGTACTTGCACAGCTGATTTGCCACGAATAACGACTTCGGTTACTTTCAGAAGGCCGGGCGAAACGCAGGCATGCGAGAGGAAGAAGGCTGGTTTTGCCCAATTCCAAGCATTTGACAGCCCCTTTCCGTCGCCATACGATTCAGACGTCTCATCTCAAGCCTCAAGGCGTAGGCTAAATGGCTAATAGGCTATGCTTGCTTCACTTAGCAGAACACGCCATGAATGTAGTAGTGCGTGTACCATGAAACATCGATACAGACGTAGAGTGCTTTTGCTGTTGCTTCCTTTAGTCTCGTCTGCAAAGTATGGTTCAAATGAGATTGAATTCCGATGGCTGTACAAGAATACCTTCAGAAGCACATAGCGCTTAGCATCTCATCAGGCAACCACGATGCAGCCCATGCCGTCAAAAGAGAGGAAGACGACCCACTTAGCCCATATAATTCTGGGCCCAATACGTTCGACAGCGAAGCTTTCTGTTGAAGGCCCAGAGGAGGTGTTGAATTCATTAGCCCGGACAAGGCTTGGGCTCATAGCAAGAAGGAAAAAGTACTGTGAAACTAGATATCTTAGGCCCATATACGGAGTAAGATCAATAGGCGGCGGATCGTCGGTAGTATGAAAATGACACTTGTAGATAGTTGAGTTTGAATATGGACGATGGGAGAGACGATCTGCTGAACTCAACCTAAATAATCTATTGGTTTTGATACCGGTTTTGTATGGTAATACGGTGCAGGGATCATGCGGCAAATGACTATTAATGAGTTCCCTCTGGACTCCAGACCGCCTCCTAACAAGCATGACTCTATCCATTAGTCAGCAGCGAACTATATATTAAAAACAACAATTCACAACTAAGCGTAATAAGTGCAAGATTATTGAATAATCCTTCCCAATTAGACCTAGACATGGGGTGCCCAACCCGGCAGACCCGACCCGACCCGGCCCGTCTGAAGAGTTTGACGGGCGGGCTCGGGCCAAGATTTTCAACCCGGTCTGCCTGACGGGTCGGGTCCGGGCCTAAAATTTTGAACCAAAACCCAAAAAAAACCTGAATATGCCCGACAATTTACACAGTTCCGACTCAACCCGTCCGAAACTGACCCGACCCGACCGGTAGTTAGGTCGGGTTCGGGCTCGATTTTTTGACCCGACCGCCGGACAGGTTCGGGCCATCTAAAAAACACCGGGTTTTTTCAGCCCGACCCGACCCGAGAAATGCACAGGTCTATTCCCAATATACCAATGAGGTGGTATTACGGTTATACAATGCCTATCCATGATTAAAAGGATCAATAATTAATAAACACATCAAATGGAAAAATAAGCAATTTAATTTATAGAAATATTTCACCCGAGAAATGTCCATGTCTATTCCCAATATACCATTGAGGTGGTATTACGGTTATACAATACTATCCATGATTAAAAGGATCAATGATTAATAAACACATGAAATGGAAAAAATAAGCAATTTAATTTAGAGAAAAATTTCCCTGAAAAATAAAAGCTCAGTAACATTCTCGGTATTAAGGCTATACAATTAGAGAACACAGATTCACTCAAAATCTGAATGAAAAAACAAAGTATTAAGGCTATACAATTAGAGAACACAGTTTCACTCAAAAACTTGTAAGTGCAATCACCTTTGAGGGTTTTGGTTATTAATGACAATACAATTAAAAGCTCTAATGAATATGTATGAGCACTTTGCAAGTAATGAAGATCATTCAATAAGTGCATAAGAGAGAAAAAGAGACAAGTCTTTGTGCAAGTAAAGAAAAGGAGACCACCATTCCATTCAAATTTGAAGACCAAGTAGTCTCCACTTAAAGGCATAAGAAAAGCTTTTCATATTTTATCATTGAGTTAGGAAACGCCGTACTATAAAGAGGGACCAACAAAGGTATGCTCTTGGTGATACTAAAGCTCAAAGTGTCCAAAAATCCATCCAATATTCACCTTCAAATCTTACTCAATTTCTGCTCTCATATCGGTTGATGCCTCGGTTGAACCAGTCTCCATACTCCCTTAACCGATTTTATTTCTGGTATGCTTTTCGGTTGATGCCCCGGTTCAACCAGGCTGAGGACCTCTTCAACCGATTTTGTTTCTGAGTGCATTTCCGGTTGAACCAACCTCACCCGGTTCAACCGATTTTACACAGATTGCACCCCAACGGTTATTTCGAGAGGGCCCATATAAATACCCCTTCACCCCTCTCTCTAAAGGGCTTCTTCCACCTCCAGACACCTCAGGACATATTTTGAAAAAGCACTCTCTCCTCCACACCTCTCTCCACTTTTGGGCTTCCAAATCCTCAAATCTTCGAGTGGATCTTGCAAGAACTTGAGAGCTGAATCTGCTGCACTTCTTCTTCTCTCTCTCCCTCTCTTGTTCTTGAGCTTTGAGCTTGGTGACACCTTGAGCAGCCATTGTTGGTTTGTTATTCTTGGAACCTGAGTTCCTAGACAGCTAGGCGTCACCTTGGGCTTCATCCCCTCTTGTGTGGTGGTGCCAAAGGAAGTTTGTATTACCCCAGCTTGTGAGAGCTTCTAGTAAGTGACCTCATCGTACCTTTGTGGTTGGTGAGGGGAGGATTAGGGTTGAAAGAGACCCAGCTCTTTGTGGGCGCCTCAACGGGGAAGTAGGGCACCCGTGGGTGTGACCGAACCTCGGATTAAATCCTTGTCCCCGTGTGCTTGCTTGTTGTTCTTGTTGTTCTTCGTGTTCTTACTCTTGTGTTGCTAGTTTTGTCCCGATCTATCTTGTGTGCAGGTTTGGTGGTGAGCCCCCTTCAGATCTTCAACCTTAGGCCAAAAGAAAGGTTTTGATTCAAACGGAATCCTTTTTGGTTGCACGATTTGAGAGATCAATTCAGTTCTTAATTTCCGCATTGGTTGAACCAGTCCACTGCGGTTGAACCAGCTTTGAGCAGGTTGACCCTCATTGGACTAGTTCAACTTTTAGTACTGATTTTAGTTGAATTATTTGTGTAAGAAAATTCAGGTTAGCCTATTCACCCCCCTCTAGGCTACTTTCAATTGGTATCAGAGCCTAATCCTCGTGATCAGCGCTTAACCGCGTGAGGAAAAGATCATGGAAGGCAAAGGAAGTACCTCCGGTGGTGACCATGACAAGTCACTTACTCAAGAGCTGCTCAACCTCTCCGAGAGTGAAGCTCTTGATCCCAAAACCAAGGATGAAGCCATGAACTTGGCCATGAAGCTGTACAAGAAGATGAAAGAGATAGAAGATGCAGCCAAGAAAGAAGAAAAGGAAAAGAAGAAGGCTGAAGAAGAGGATGCAAGGAAGAAAGCCTTGGAAGACGAAGAAAGAAAGAAAAAGGATGTGATCAATGTCGACGAGAGTACACTTGAGAGCATGGTCAAGGAAGTGATGAAGAAGCTTCAAGTTAACCATCAACCCGAATCATCTAACTCCAAGGCTGAATCCAAAAAGGGCGAAGTAAAAGAGTATCATCGTGTCTCTTTTGATTATTCTCGTTCAATTGCACCTACTTTCTCTTCGGCGCCACTCGGAAAAGTTCCTACTCTAAATGAGTTGAACTATGATGAGTGGTCCAACAAAATGCAATATTACTTATTCGGAATCCATCCGAGTCTTTGGGAAGTTGTGAATGTAGGTATTTACAAGCCAAATGAAGACGAAGAGATGACTCCCGAGATGGTACAAGATATGCATCGCAATGCCCAAGCTGTGAGCATTCTCCTAGGACATTTGGAAGGAGAAGAGTATCGGAGGGTAGAAGGACTTAAAGATGCCAAGTTGATTTGGGACACTATCAAAATGTCACATGAAGGTGATAGCAAGTCGAGAAGACAAAGAATAGAAGTGGTAGAGGGACAACTATCACACTTTGCTATGAGAAGAGATGAGTCTCTCAAATCCTTATTTGATAGACTCATGACCTTAGTGAACAAAATAAGAGCTCTTGGAAGCAAGGAGTGGAAAGATGACAACAAAGTCACAAGATTGCTCATGAGAGCGTATCAAGTGAAAGACAAGAACCTTGCAAAGATAATCAAAGATAGAGATGACTATGAGGACATGAAGCCACATCATCTCTATGCCAAGCTCCAACAACATGAAGCCGAAGATGAAGCAGCCGATCAGCAAATAAGAGAGGTCAAAGCTCTTGCCGCAAGAAAAAGCAACAACCACAATTGTCAAAAGGATGACAAGGATGAGCCCTCATCATCATGCAAGCATAAGAAGGTTGTTGAAGAGTCATCAAGTGACGAAGAAAGCTCAAGTGAAGATGAAGAAGAAAATGTTGCTATGTTCATCAAGAGTTTTAGGAAGATGGTGAAAGGTGGTGACAAATACCACCGAAAGGGAAAGAAGAGGCCATGCTACAAGTGTGGCAAGTCGGGTCACTTCATTGCGGAGTGTCCTAACAAGGGTCAAGAAGGAAATGAGTTCAAGAAGGAGTACAAGAAAGACAAATACAAGAGAGGTGAGAAGAACAAGGGCTACTACAAGAAGTCCAAGAGAGGTCATGCTCACATAGGTGAGGCATGGAATGTGATGCCCCTGGCATCTCAAGAGCCTTAACATACAGTTAGACATAAACTAATGAGGAATTAGGACTTGATCATGCTTAGGAAGTAATGAGAACTAGATGGAGAAATCACTAAAGTCAAAATTTTCTATCCAACGTACAAACCCACACAATATTTCTTTTGGTAAGTCAGTTCCCAAAGTGGATTCTGAAATTACTTTCGATTTCACTATACAACTTCAAAATATTCCTTTCTATGAAGTGGAATTAAACTTATCACCTTTCGAATGCACCTATCGTGGAAGTGATTGCACTTCATTTGATACTCCAAAAGTTGGAAACAAGAAAGTCTCTACACAAAGTGAAATTTCTGTTTTAATAGACCTTGGAACATAATTGTGTCTATAATTCAAAATCTGTTGGGTTTCAGACCAAAGTCATATTACCAAACTTGTAGATAAAGTACTAAAGGACTACTTTGGTAACTAGAGTTTGGCCATACATTGACTTTTAAATGGAGTTTAGGGTCATTTTGTACCAACACAGAAAACCAGTCCAAATCTGAACTGTTTAGTAAACTCAATGTTTCTATGACCTACAGCCATTTTCATGCAAAGATCAAATTGAAGAAGTTGTAGGTTATGAAATTCTAAACAATATTGTCAAGAGACACTTGGGGAGATAATGCCCAGAAATAGGAGTTGTGTTTTTCCCAAGCAATAAAGGTCCCCTGCCCAAATTTGGGGCTGCCACATAATTTCAAATTTAAATCATATTTCACATGGAGTTTGATATGAGACCTTTTGACAAAGTTGTAGAACTCAAAGAGTACAACATTTCTTCTAATTGGAGTTTTTCCAAAATCGGCTTATAAATAGGTCAAATAGGCAAAATTCAGAAGGTGAGAAAACACATTTTTTCCATTTTCGCATTCCCCAACTCCTTCGGTCACTGACCCCGCCCAGGACATGGTCGCCGCGTGGACGACGTCGAGCGGGCAGTACGCCGCGCCCACGGATCGAGCTCGGCCGACGCCGCGCCTCGGTTTCAAGACCACGCCCTCTTGAACCTGGACGCCACCCCGGTTTTATTCACCTCACTCGCCTCCCTCTCCCACTCTCCCTGCTCGTCTCGAGCTCGCGGGCACCAGCCGCCATTGTTAGACCCCGGAGCTCAGTCTCATGGCCCTGCCGCTCCGGGCCTCCCCCCACCTCCCTAACGTGCGCAACGCAAGCCCCTCGAGCCCCTCCCTCAGTTTCCCAAGTCCTAGAGCCCGGCATTGCCCCGGGAGCCCTATGCATGCGTGCACGCCATGGACGCCGGCATGGCGAGCCAGAGTGCGAGCCCGCGTCGCGGCCGCCTCGAGTCTTCTCCCCTCCGTCCATGAGGTGCAAAGCCGTCGCCACCCCTCCCTCCACCAAACCCCAGTACTCTAGTCCACCGAAACCGCCTCCTTCACCCCCTCCCACGCGCAGCCGTCGAGACGCGCTACCGCGCCGTCGACCTCGCCGTGGGCAGCCTCACTGGCTCCACCTCCGCGCCTCCAAACCCCACCACCAAGTTCACCAAACCGACGCGCAGTCGGGGCGCGTCTCACCGGCGTCCGCCGGTCCCTCCCCGACCGGATTCCGCCCCGACGTCGCCACCAGAGCACGCGTCTCCGCCTGCCGGTTCACCGCCTCCGCGCCGCTCTTCCACGCCTCCTCGACGACCAAGACCTAGGGGAAACGAAGCCTCCTGTATGGGAACACCGCCCTGGGGCTCGTCGGTTTCAAGTCTGAGCCTCCACGTGCCGGCGCTGCCCCGCCAAACTCGGCCCGCCACGCGCGTCGTCCCCTGACCCGAGGTAGAAGAAGGCCATGGCACATTTTAGATCTAGTCCCTGCATTTTCGTGTATTTACGTTTTAATCCATGCACTGTTGAATATGTCATGCAAGATCTTACGTTCTAGCCCCTGAAGTATATGGTTAATTGTGCATAGCTCCCTGGATCCGGTAGTTTTCTATTTTATTCCATTTAAACTCGGCTGAAAATTTGGAAAATCATATAAAATCACAGAAAAATCCAAAATGGACAAACTCAGTTGCGTTAGACTCCTCTTGAATAGATCTATCGAATGGGTATGATGTGGATGAGTGAAATGACCATTTTACCCTCGGTTTTGTGCATGTATGTAAAAGGAAAATAAATAGAAAAAGTGATCTAGATGAACTTCTAAAATGGTAAAACTTGGTCAGTATGCTTTGTAGCACATGAGAACACTATGACAAACTTTATGGCCATAGTGCTTGCTGTTATGTGAGGTTTTGCCATTATATTTGCGTAATGTGCCTTTTTATTAACTAAAAAGTGAACACCATGCAAAACCTGCTAGAATGAGTCATCTGGTATTTTTCCTATGCACTAGATAACGATTAAGAGTCACTGGTAAAATATGAGATTGTGCATGTCAAGTTTGAGTGGTGTTTTGAAATGGACAAAGTGCCACTAGCTAGGAAAGAAAATAGGAAGAAGTGGGGTTAAATGGCTAGGAAAATTTCAGGGAAACTTTGGTAGCTTGTACATGATACATAGGACTCAGAAAGTATATATGTGCATGTTTAAACCACTGTTTTGTATTAGGTAAACTCTTTTGCTAATTACACTCTAAGAGTAAGCTAGTTTAGTTAATATGATTAGTTGAGCTAGCTTTAGGTGATGGTTTATACGATTTCTTAAAAGATGGCATGCAGGATTTCCTAGGAGAGTATGAATGCCTTCCTCGGGAGGTAGACCTTAAATAAGAAGGCTTGTTTACTTTGACATGTAGTATCCACCGTGGGTTATTTTTCTACTGCACTCTATCCTGCATTGCATCCTTACACTCATTTACATATCTGGCATGCATATAGACCACGAGATCGAGGAGCCGACGCAGGATCTACCGTTGATCGAGAAGCCAGACGACAAGTGGAACCCGGAGCACGAAGACGACGTGTCGCTGAGTTGGCCGTCCCTGTAACAAGGGGTTGCCTGGGGCGCAGCCTCACAACCCGGCAAACTAACAGTAGTTTAGTTTGTTCAAGTTGTCAACAACAAAGGTAGGCCCCTTAGGCATTTTCACCTATCTAGGGAGTCTCACCACCCTATTCTTGTTTGTGCATTACGTTTAGGGATTTTATGAAACCCCACATGCATAAATCCTTGATGCCCAAAGTAGAAAGGATAAAACGAAGTCTATGCTTAGCCCTGCTTAGACGGTAGAAGACGAGTGAAGGTATTCACTCGCGAGATGATAGGGCCTACAAATGTTTTTACAAAACCTTGGGATCGAAAGGAAATCTGTTATGACTTGATGATAAGTTGAGACCGGGCGGAGATATGGTTTGATATGATAAGATTGTGATAATGTGTTGGTGGACTCCGCCCGAGTCGATTAAGGCCCGTCCGCTGTTCGCCTGCTGATTGGCATAACATTGCTAGAGTGCTTATCCGGTATATGGGGCCGGTGAAACCTTACTTGTGCCATCCGAAGAACAGAAACACGTTCCTACCCACTGGTTGAGAGGAAGGTGGTCCGGGGGAGCTTGGTGCTCATGACGGGGAGACCGGGATGCCGGCAGGCTCGTCATGGGGGCACAACCCGGAGGTCAGGCGGGAGTGAATCGAACTTGGGATGGGACAAGTGGAGGCGGGGGACCATATGTGGGAAAGCCGTCGTGTGAGTAAGCATATGGGCCTCTGGCATTTTTAGTTATTCCCGGGAATTCAAAATCGATTCGAATCGCTGATGCTCACCAGGTGTGAGAATGCCAAATATCACTGACGGGCAACGTAGTAACAACTCAAATATTTTATGCTTATATTCATGTTTTATATACAACATGCTTGGATAAGTATGATCCGTCCGACTATTCATAGTGCTGCCCATCCACTGAGAGGAGGTTGATGGATTTGGGAGATGCTTTGAGGTCGAGGGAGAGGTGACCCGACGTACAGGGGCATCGCTCCTGAGACGGCTACTCCCAAGAGTTCGATGGGGGCTCTATAAATCTTGGGACGGGGCATACGTTCATGTTTTATTTTTCTGCAAGACTTTCCCCTATGATACTGTTGATAATCATAACTAGGGGGTAGCAGTTGTAAAATCCTGCTATCTTAGGATAACATGTTTTGAATAAACAATCAATGGCTAAGGACCCACTTCTAGTAAGCTTATGCGGGTTAGAAGTCAGTCCACCAAAAAGCCGTGCATAAATCTCAAATGTGTCGGGCTGAGACCGCCCACGGGTAAGTCCTACGAGTTCCCCACGAACTCACCGTTTGTTGTTGATATTTTTCTTTTAGGTGCATATCAAATTACGACCAAGGATGACTCCGGTGGGCTCGAGGTCATACTTGATGTTTACTTTCCGCTGCACGTTACATCTCTGTAACGATATGTATTCTCTTTTTGAGCAAAAATATTTGTACTCAATCAAATTATGTCTGTATGAAATGGTGGGTTGTTGTAATTGTTGTGGCTCTTCCGAGAGCTTAACGTGCGTGATGTCGGCATCCCTGGGAGATGGTTTCATCGAGTGCCCTTCTGGGTAGCTCGACGGACTACTGAGTTTAGTTGGGTCTAAGTGCACTGTGGGCCAGTGGTGGCAGGTGTACTTAGCCCGTACTAAATTGGGCGGTTCCGCCACAGCTGGTATCAGAGCCGATCATGCACGAGCAACAATTATAACAATTTCGTTTTGATTTCAAAAGCCTATTTTCCAAATCTTTTCAGAGTATTTGCGAAAATGAGAGATATCGCGTATATGCCCATTATAAGGATGTTAGGAGATATCAGGTGACATCACTAACATTCTGACCTAGATAGAATTCATATGCATTTTGGGCGCTTTGAGAAGCAACTATTCGGCCATAGCTATCCCCAGTACTGGTGGAAGCTATTGGGTTTTGCGAATAGTTGTAATCTCTGCATTCATGCTGTATAAGTAAAAGCTCTTTAAGGGTGGTGGGCATGTTTGAGGCCTTCATACCCACCACACTTACTTTCGGTTTTGGGATCCACCTTTTTCTCGACACTCCCCAGTACTGGTGGAAAGTCAGGCTTTGAGGAAAAGGTGCAGCGGCCCACCAACGTTGTCCACGCAGCGGTCACGCGTGGATGCCACACTATGTGGTAATGTATGAGCATGCATTCTTCTGCAGGTACACTAACCACGTGCGAAAATTAAGAACGACTAGAGAACGACTAGTTGCACTAGAGAGAGACGTGCATGTATGTCACCGAATATCGCTAGTTGTATACTTAGAAAGTGTGATGTGAGACCGGATAGGACGGGCATACCTCATTCCATCTCATCTCATATGCCTTACTTGTTTTGCTTGAAAATAACTAGATTTCTTACTGCATCTATAAGTATAATTGTTGGGTAGTAGCATTTTACATATGAATCCTGTCTGCGGTTTTTAAGATGCATTTCAAACTACGAATAAAATCAACAGAAACTTATTATAAGAACCTAGTAGTACAAGAAATTTCTAAACAACTTATGTATAGATTACTTGCTCTGAAAGTAAATACGAGCGAGGTACCAGTTTAGGGCGTGTCCTATGTCCATTTTAAAACAAGTATTATATATAAAAGTTGTAGTGCAAAAAATTCAACCAACAAATTGATCTATAACGACCCTTCGTCAAAATACTCTGGACATTAACTTGCAACCATTTTAAGTCCAAGCTTACATCTAGGTAGCAAGTACGAAGTTTAGAAGATGAAGTTCGGGACGTAACTTAATTGGCACGTGAATACAAATTGCCTCATGACCACATTTGGCCTTCGAAACTATCAAATTGACGGGAGCCTTATTCTTCCTGCTACAGATGTCGCAACCCTCGACGCAGCCCTTCGACTTATGCCCTAATTACCAAGAGTCCGCAAAAGCTAAGACAACGATTCCTCGAGAACAAAAGAAGGGAAAAGCGGGAGAATCTTCCACCGAAGCAGCCTCAGTTCAACACCTGCGACCTGGGATGGTTCTATTAAAAGGATTTGTCAAGCCTGAAGATCAGATCGGGATGGTTCGTATGTGTCGACAACTGGGTAAGGGCCCAGGAGGATTTTACAGGCCAAGTTTCAAGGATGGTGCCAAGCTGAACTTATGGATGATGTCCCTAGGAAAGAACTGGGATCCGACGTTACGCTCATATGGACCCACGCGTCCATTCGACGGAGCACCAGCCCCGACAATACCAGATGCTTTCAAGATGATTGCTCAAACTGCGAACTCCACTGCAAGCGAGTTTCCTCAAATTAACCCGGACATATGCATCGTCAACTACTACACCAACTCCGGGAAGCTCGGACTTCACCAAGACAAGGACGAGTCAGAGAGTAGCCTTACCAAAGGTTTACCTTTCATATCCGTCTCCATAGGAGACACCGCCGAGTTCTTGTTCGGCAACACAAGAGACAAAGACCAAGCGACCAAGATCAACCTCGAATCTGGTGACGTTCTCATGCTCGGTGGAGAATCAAGATTGTTATTTCATGGCGTTTCCCACGTGAAGACTGACACTGCACCAAGTTGGTTGAAAGAAGAAACGGGCATTCGTCCTGGACGTATCAATCTTACGTTTAGGCAGTATTAGCTAGATACTAGTTGGTGTGCTAGCAGTCATCGCAAACTGTTGTAATAAGAGGAGGTTGACTCTCATAACCCTTGAGTTCCCATGTATCCAGCTCCTTGCAGTCGGCATATGTCCCACCCTCATGACTAATGTAACTCTATTTTCAATGGAGCATTCTAAACTCTTGTAGTTCTCACGCTTTTGTCATTCAGGCACTTCAGTCCCTGTAATCCTTGACACTTTTGTTGTGGTTACCTCGTTCCTGATTGAAATAAGTCTGATGAGTTATACCTCCGAAAACATTATGCTATGGCGTGTAAAACTCCTTGTTTATGTCTTTCTATAACCTTGTGTTATTAGCATATCCTCGGAGATTGGATGGAAATACCGCTCTTGACGAGGTGTTTACCCGAGCAGTCTATGGTGCCGCGACGGAACCTAGGGTCCTGGGTGCACGGCCGTCACTCGGTTCCACTAGGGGCGCGCTGGTATCAAGACATGCAAGGCATGACACCGCCGAAGTTGTGGAACATTCCGATCCAACTCTTAACGCCTTGTTGACCTCTATCCTTCAAATTCGTGGAAATGATTCACTCTATTTCCACTGCCACCTTGTATCATTTCATTGCTTTGTTTCACCTTGCCCTTCTTGGTCTGTGGGGAAAGATCCACCTAAATCCCACTATCGTTCACACATTTCCCTTGCCTTGTTGAACCATGTCTTCTCGATCCGGGAGACGAGTCAAATTTATGGCCCCACTCCTCCACATCTTTTCGTTGACTTTGTTTATCCTTGCTGGTCATGTTTCACGGGGATGAGCAATTCCATTCTCCACGATACCTTCACAACCATTGTTCCAAATCTCGGATTTCTCTGCGCTTACCCTGATTTTCGTTAAACATCTTGTAGGTGTGGAAATGCTTGATCTCATTCCCACTGTCTTACTACGTCATTCTATTTCTTCTTCCAACTTGCCCCTCTCTGAATGGTGGAGACAGCCAAACTCTGTTCCCACTGCTTCCTCCTACGTTCCTTTCTGGAATATATTGAACCTTATCTTCTGAAGGTAAACTTCAGCACCATCCGCCGCGCTACGCTTTTGTTCTCAGCTAGTGCTTTTGTCATATCATCCTTTTCAAGAAGTTGCTTCGTTCTTCCTTGAAAATCATCCTCAGTTAAGCTTACTAACACTGACTATTGTTTCGTTAGTAAGCGCACATCATATGCCTATACTTCTCTTGGTCAGTCTTAATCAATTCTATGAAATCATACAAACCATCACCTTGTCTAGGTGAATATGTCCTATTCTTTTTCCACGGCATCCTTCCTGAAACAATGAGTAGAATGTGCTATGTATCACCACGTCTTACTCTTTGAGGAATGTTCGGATTCAATACCTTATATGTGTACACAGTCCCTATCGAATGAAATGAATGTGTCTCTCAAAAGCACATCCATTGATAACCCGTTGAATCCCAAGAGCCTTAGTGGTTCGATCTTCCGATTGTGTACACCTTGCTTCTGATTGTTCGGAGACCTATATATTCATCACGTTTCTAAATCTTGGGGTCAAAGTCAGGGAGTAACCCTGTTCCATTATTCGAGTAAATCACTGTCGTTTTCACGTTGGACACACCGTCCTTGCGGTTTGTTCATTCGCTCTCATAAAAACCACGACTTGCTGAGCACCAGGGAAAGACCACCTTAGACGTATTCAAAAGCTTTGTAACTACCTTGTGATAAAAAGGCACTAACCATTCACGAGCCAGTTAACAAAGCAAATGGATGAAAGATTAAGTGTTGCCATGTATGACAGAAGCCCACGAACAACGATGCCAAAACAATTTGCATTTCGCAGTGAGCCGTAGAACCCCGTTTCCTCCAAATCTCGGGACGAGATTTCTTTAAGGGGGGTGGGTTGTGATGCCCCTGGCATCTCAAGAGCCTTAACATACAGTTAGACATAAACTAATGAGGAATTAGGACTTGATCATGCTTAGGAAGTAATGAGAACTAGATGGAGAAATCACTAAAGTCAAAATTTTCTATCCAACGTACAAACCCACACAATATTTCTTTTGGTAAGTCAGTTCCCAAAGTGGATTCTGAAATTACTTTCGATTTCACTATACAACTTCAAAATATTCCTTTCTATGAAGTGGAATTAAACTTATCACCTTTCGAATGCACCTATCGTGGAAGTGATTGCACTTCATTTGATACTCCAAAAGTTGGAAACAAGAAAGTCTCTACACAAAGTGAAATTTCTGTTTTAATAGACCTTGGAACATAATTGTGTCTATAATTCAAAATCTGTTGGGTTTCAGACCAAAGTCATATTACCAAACTTGTAGATAAAGTACTAAAGGACTACTTTGGTAACTAGAGTTTGGCCATACATTGACTTTTAAATGGAGTTTAGGGTCATTTTGTACCAACACAGAAAACCAGTCCAAATCTGAACTGTTTAGTAAACTCAATGTTTCTATGACCTACAGCCATTTTCATGCAAAGATCAAATTTAAGAAGTTGTAGGTTATGAAATTCTAAACAATATTGTCAAGAGGCACTTGGGGAGATAATGCCCAGAAATAGGAGTTGTGTTTTTCCCAAGCAATAAAGGTCCCCTGCCCAAATTTGGGGCTGCCACATAATTTCAAATTTAAATCATATTTCACATGGAGTTTGATATGAGACCTTTTGACAAAGTTGTATAACTCAAAGAGTACAACATTTCTTCTAATTGGAGTTTTTCCAAAATCGGCTTATAAATAGGTCAAATAGGCAAAATTCAGAAGGTGAGAAAACACATTTTTTCCATTTTCGCATTCCCCAACTCCTTCGGTCACTGACCCCGCCCAGGACATGGTCGCCGCGTGGACGACGTCGAGCGGGCAGTACGCCGCGCCCACGGATCGAGCTCGGCCGACGCCGCGCCTCGGTTTCAAGACCACGCCCTCTTGAACCTGGACGCCACCCCGGTTTTATTCACCTCACTCGCCTCCCTCTCCCACTCTCCCTGCTCGTCTCGAGCTCGCGGGCACCAGCCGCCATTGTTAGACCCCGGAGCTCAGTCTCATGGCCCTGCCGCTCCGGGCCTCCCCCCACCTCCCTAACGTGCGCAACGCAAGCCCCTCGAGCCCCTCCCTCAGTTTCCCAAGTCCTAGAGCCCGGCATTGCCCCGGGAGCCCTATGCATGCGTGCACGCCATGGACGCCGGCATGGCGAGCCAGAGTGCGAGCCCGCGTCGCGGCCGCCTCGAGTCTTCTCCCCTCCGTCCATGAGGTGCAAAGCCGTCGCCACCCCTCCCTCCACCAAACCCCAGTACTCTAGTCCACCGAAACCGCCTCCTTCACCCCCTCCCACGCGCAGCCGTCGAGACGCGCTACCGCGCCGTCGACCTCGCCGTGGGCAGCCTCACTGGCTCCACCTCCGCGCCTCCAAACCCCACCACCAAGTTCACCAAACCGACGCGCAGTCGGGGCGCGTCTCACCGGCGTCCGCCGGTCCCTCCCCGACCGGATTCCGCCCCGACGTCGCCACCAGAGCACGCGTCTCCGCCTGCCGGTTCACCGCCTCCGCGCCGCTCTTCCACGCCTCCTCGACGACCAAGACCTAGGGGAAACGAAGCCTCCTGTATGGGAACACCGCCCTGGGGCTCGTCGGTTTCAAGTCTGAGCCTCCACGTGCCGGCGCTGCCCCGCCAAACTCGGCCCGCCACGCGCGTCGTCCCCTGACCCGAGGTAGAAGAAGGCCATGGCACATTTTAGATCTAGTCCCTGCATTTTCGTGTATTTACGTTTTAATCCATGCACTGTTGAATATGTCATGCAAGATCTTACGTTCTAGCCCCTGAAGTATATGGTTAATTGTGCATAGCTCCCTGGATCCGGTAGTTTTCTATTTTATTCCATTTAAACTCGGCTGAAAATTTGGAAAATCATATAAAATCCAAAATGGACAAACTCAGTTGCGTTAGACTCCTCTTGAATAGATCTATCGAATGGGTATGATGTGGATGAGTGAAATGACCATTTTACCCTCGGTTTTGTGCATGTATGTAAAAGGAAAATAAATAGAAAAAGTGATCTAGATGAACTTCTAAAATGGTAAAACTTGGTCAGTATGCTTTGTAGCACATGAGAACACTATGACAAACTTTATGGCCATAGTGCTTGCTGTTATGTGAGGTTTTGCCATTATATTTGCGTAATGTGCCTTTTTATTAACTAAAAAGTGAACACCATGCAAAACCTGCTAGAATGAGTCATCTGGTATTTTTCCTATGCACTAGATAACGATTAAGAGTCACTGGTAAAATATGAGATTGTGCATGTCAAGTTTGAGTGGTGTTTTGAAATGGACAAAGTGCCACTAGCTAGGAAAGAAAATAGGAAGAAGTGGGGTTAAATGGCTAGGAAAATTTCAGGGAAACTTTGGTAGCTTGTACATGATACATAGGACTCAGAAAGTATATATGTGCATGTTTAAACCACTGTTTTGTATTAGGTAAACTCTTTTGCTAATTACACTCTAAGAGTAAGCTAGTTTAGTTAATATGATTAGTTGAGCTAGCTTTAGGTGATGGTTTATACGATTTCTTAAAAGATGGCATGCAGGATTTCCTAGGAGAGTATGAATGCCTTCCTCGGGAGGTAGACCTTAAATAAGAAGGCTTGTTTACTTTGACATGTAGTATCCACCGTGGGTTATTTTTCTACTGCACTCTATCCTGCATTGCATCCTTACACTCATTTACATATCTGGCATGCATATAGACCACGAGATCGAGGAGCCGACGCAGGATCTACCGTTGATCGAGAAGCCAGACGACAAGTGGAACCCGGAGCACGAAGACGACGTGTCGCTGAGTTGGCCGTCCCTGTAACAAGGGGTTGCCTGGGGCGCAGCCTCACAACCCGGCAAACTAACAGTAGTTTAGTTTGTTCAAGTTGTCAACAACAAAGGTAGGCCCCTTAGGCATTTTCACCTATCTAGGGAGTCTCACCACCCTATTCTTGTTTGTGCATTACGTTTAGGGATTTTATGAAACCCCACATGCATAAATCCTTGATGCCCAAAGTAGAAAGGATAAAACGAAGTCTATGCTTAGCCCTGCTTAGACGGTAGAAGACGAGTGAAGGTATTCACTCGCGAGATGATAGGGCCTACAAATGTTTTTACAAAACCTTGGGATCGAAAGGAAATCTGTTATGACTTGATGATAAGTTGAGACCGGGCGGAGATATGGTTTGATATGATAAGATTGTGATAATGTGTTGGTGGACTCCGCCCGAGTCGATTAAGGCCCGTCCGCTGTTCGCCTGCTGATTGGCATAACATTGCTAGAGTGCTTATCCGGTATATGGGGCCGGTGAAACCTTACTTGTGCCATCCGAAGAACAGAAACACGTTCCTACCCACTGGTTGAGAGGAAGGTGGTCCGGGGGAGCTTGGTGCTCATGACGGGGAGACCGGGATGCCGGCAGGCTCGTCATGGGGGCACAACCCGGAGGTCAGGCGGGAGTGAATCGAACTTGGGATGGGACAAGTGGAGGCGGGGGACCATATGTGGGAAAGCCGTCGTGTGAGTAAGCATATGGGCCTCTGGCATTTTTAGTTATTCCCGGGAATTCAAAATCGATTCGAATCGCTGATGCTCACCAGGTGTGAGAATGCCAAATATCACTGACGGGCAACGTAGTAACAACTCAAATATTTTATGCTTATATTCATGTTTTATATACAACATGCTTGGATAAGTATGATCCGTCCGACTATTCATAGTGCTGCCCATCCACTGAGAGGAGGTTGATGGATTTGGAAGATGCTTTGAGGTCGAGGGAGAGGTGACCCGACGTACAGGGGCATCGCTCCTGAGACGGCTACTCCCAAGAGTTCGATGGGGGCTCTATAAATCTTGGGACGGGGCATACGTTCATGTTTTATTTTTCTGCAAGACTTTCCCCTATGATACTGTTGATAATCATAACTAGGGGGTAGCAGTTGTAAAATCCTGCTATCTTAGGATAACATGTTTTGAATAAACAATCAATGGCTAAGGACCCACTTCTAGTAAGCTTATGCGGGTTAGAAGTCAGTCCACCAAAAAGCCGTGCATAAATCTCAAATGTGTCGGGCTGAGACCGCCCACGGGTAAGTCCTACGAGTTCCCCACGAACTCACCGTTTGTTGTTGATATTTTTCTTTTAGGTGCATATCAAATTACGACCAAGGATGACTCCGGTGGGCTCGAGGTCATACTTGATGTTTACTTTCCGCTGCACGTTACATCTCTGTAACGATATGTATTCTCTTTTTGAGCAAAAATATTTGTACTCAATCAAATTATGTCTGTATGAAATGGTGGGTTGTTGTAATTGTTGTGGCTCTTCCGAGAGCTTAACGTGCGTGATGTCGGCATCCCTGGGAGATGGTTTCATCGAGTGCCCTTCTGGGTAGCTCGACGGACTACCGAGTTTAGTTGGGTCTAAGTGCACTGTGGGCCAGTGGTGGCAGGTGTACTTAGCCCGTACTAAATTGGGCGGTTCCGCCACATGGAACTCCGAAGAGGAAAGCTCAAGCTCCGAGGATGAGAAGGTGGCAAGCATAGCAATACAAAAGCTATCATCCTCACCAAGACTCTTCACCAACCTCTCCGATGGCGAAGATGACTACACTCCTACTTGTCTCATGTCAAAAGGAGCTAAGGTGAATTCTAAAACTGCTTTGTCTATCGAGCATGATGAACCTAGCTTTAAGGATAAAATGATAAAAGAATTTGGAGAAAGAGCTTATGACATAATAATCAAGCTTACGAAAAAACTAGAAAAGAGGAAAATGACTCTTATAGATCAAGAGGACTTGCTCATCCTTGAAAAGGAGAGAAACCTTGAACTACAAGAGACATTGACCAAAGAGAATGATAAAGTGGAAGTCTTGACTCGGGAACTCTCCTTGGTCAAGGCTGCCATGGAAGAAAAAGATGTTGAACTTGTAAAGGTTAAATCTTCCATGGATGAACTAAAGGATGCCAAAAATGTACTTCAACAAAACATTTCAAGTTTAGAAGTTTGATACAAAGAACTTGAAGTACAATTTGACACTCTTTGGAACACCACTTCCACATCCTCTTCGGTCACCATTGATTCTAGTGCTTCCACAAGCGATGATTGTAAAAAATGCTATAATCATGATATGAATGCTTGTGATACTAATCTTGAAAAGGTAGGGATCTTGGAAGAAAAGATTAGACAATTTGAGTTGACAAAGAAAAAGGGTAAGCTTCCCAAGAATGATGAACCAAGGAAGAAACACCCAAAGCTTGAACCTACCAAGAAGAAGGGAATTGGATACAACTATCACACGGTCAACCCTCATGTTATGAACAACAACATGGGTTGGAAGGCGCCTAAGTTTTTGAAATCTATGACCCTGTTTGATGTATTAGAAGTGGTGCATTCATCATCTACTCAACCAAAGGAGACCAAGAAGCAAGAGCCTACAAGTGAAGCAAAGACCGTAATTCCCATTTCTAGGTCATACTTGTGTGACTATATAGTGGTTTGGGAACATGGTGAGATGGTGGTCAAATATGTGGGTGCTTACAAGAAGAAGCAACTCATGAAGAGGAGTGTATGGGTACCCAAGGCTCTTAGAACTAACTCTCAAGGACCCAAATCTTTTTGGGTACCTAAACACAAAGCTTAATTTGTTTTGTAGGTCTACTCCTCCGGTGGGTCAAGTTGGGTGCTTGATAGTGGATGCACAAATCATATGACCGGAGAGAGAGACATGTTTACCTCCTTGCAAGTCACAAATGAATCTCAAGAAATTGTATTTGGTGATAGTGGCAAGGGGGAAGTAATTGGTGTTGGTAACATTCCTATTTCTCATGATCAATCACTTTCTAATGTATTGCTTGTTGATTCGTTGAGTTACAATTTGTTGTCCGTATCACAATTATGTGAGAAAGGCTTCAATTGTCTCTTTACGGATGAGGGTGTGCAAATCCTTAGAAGGGAGGATTCCTCTATTTCTTTTACGGGTCGTTTGAAGGGCAAGCTCTATCTTGTTGATTTCACAACAACTAGAGTAACGCCCGAGACTTGTTTAGTGGCAAAATCTGACAAAGGGTGGCTGTGGCATCGCCGGCTAGCCCATGTTGGCATGAGGAACTTGGCCAAACTTCAAAAGGATGAGCACATTCTTGGACTAACAAATGTTTCCTTTGAGAAAGATAAAGTTTGCAGTGCATGCCAAGCCGGAAAACAAGTTGGAGTGCCACATCCCGCCAAAAACATCATCACTACATCAAGGCCATTGGAGCTGCTACACATGGATTTATTTGGTCCGGTGGCATACATAAGCATTGGCGGTAACAAATACGGTTTGGTAATTGTTGATGATTATTCCCGTTTCACTTGGATATTCTTTTTGAGTGACAAAGGTGAAACCCAAGAGGTGCTCAAAAAGTTCATGACAAGAGCACAAAATGAATATGAAGTGAAGATCAAGAAAGTGAGAAGCGACAATGGAAAAGAATTCAAGAACACCGGCGTTGAGGAGTATCTAGATGAAGAAGGCATCAAGCATGAGTTTTCGGTTCCATACACACCGCAGCAAAATGGTGTGGTGGAAAGGAAAAACCGGACACTCAATGAGGCAGTTAGGACCATGCTTGATGAGTACAAGACGCCGGACAACTTTTGGGCTGAAGCTGTCAACACTGCGTGCCATGCAATCAACCGTCTCTATCTTCACAAGATTTACAAGAAGACATCATACGAGCTATTGACCGGTAACAAACCTAAGGTGCACTACTTTCGGGTTTTTGGTTGTAAGTGTTTCATACTTAACAAGAAAACCAAAAGCTCAAAGTTTGCACCTAAGGTAGATGAAGGTTTTCTACTTGGTTATGCCTCAAATGCTCATGGATACCGTGTCTTCAACAAAAACTCCGGTTTAGTTGAGATTGCGGTAGACGTGACATTTGATGAGACTAATGGCTTGCAAGGGTATTTGGATGAAAATGTTGCAGGAAATGAAGAACCACCATGTGCAGCAATAAAGAAGTTGGCAATTGGAGAAGTTAAGCCTCAAGAGAAGAAAGATGAACAAGTTGATCAAGCTCGAGTGGTGATGCCAAATGTTCACCCATGCTTAGAGCAAGGGGGAGCAGCAAGACCAAGTGAAGAGTTTCCACAAGTGGGGGATCAAACTCTCATGAGTAAAGATTCCGTACCTCCAAGAGATGCACCACAAGAGTAAGATCAAGACTCAAGTGAGAACTCTCCAATCGCTCAACAAGAAGAACATGGTGGCCAAGAGCAAGAAAATGAAGATCAAGCTCAAGTGCATAAGGATGATGGGCAAATACAACGCCAACAGCTAGTGCCCCATCCTCGTGTACACCAAACTGTGCAAAGAGATCATCCTGTTGACAACATCCTAGGAAGTATTCGAAGAGAGGTAACCACTCGTTCACGTTTAGCAAGTTTTTGTGAATTTTACTCGTTTGTCTCCTCTTTGGAGCCTCTTAGGGTGGAGCAAGCTTTGGAGGACCCGGATTGGGTCATGGCTATGCAAGAAGAACTAAACAACTTCACACGGAATGAAGTCTGGTCCTTAGTTGAAAGGCCCAATCAAAATGTGATTGGAACCAAATGGGTCTTTCGAAACAAGCAAGATGAGCACGGCGTGGTGACAAGAAACAAGGCACGGTTGGTGGCCCAAGGATTCACTCAAGTTGAAGGCTTGGACTTTGGAGAGACATATGCACCGGTGGCAAGGCTTGAGTCAATTCGGATTCTTATAGCTTTTGCCACCCATCACAATTTCAAGCTGTATCAAATGGACGTCAAGAGTGCTTTCCTTAATGGGCCAATCCAAGAGTTGGTATTTGTGGAGCAACCGCCGGGCTTTGAAGATCTAAAGAAACCAAACCATGTCTACAAGCTCCATAAGGCGCTCTATGGGCTTAAACAAGCTCCTAGAGCATGGTATGAATGCCTTAAGAAATTTCTCTTGAAAAATGGCTTTGAAATAGGGAAAGCCGATTCTACACTCTTCACTCGTAAATTCGATAATGATTTGTTTGTATGCCAAATATATGTCGATGACATTATATTTGGTAGCACTAACAAAGCCTTTTGTGATGAGTTTAGTAGAATTATGACGAAGAGATTCGAGATGTCCATGATGGGTGAGCTCAAATTCTTCCTAGGATTACAAATCAAACAACTCAAGGAAGGCACGTTCCTATGCCAAACCAAGTACACGCAAGATATGCTCAAGAAGTTTGGCATGGAGAACGCAAGGCCCATCAATACTCCCATGGCATCTAAAGGACACCTCGACCTCTATGATGAAAGCAAGAAAGGTAAAAACGTCGACCAAAAACTCTATAGGTCAATGATAGGTTCTCTGCTATATCTGTGTGCTTCTAGGCCTGATATTATGCTTAGCGTGTGCATGTGTGCAAGATTTCAAGCTGACCCGAAAGAGTGCCACTTGGTGGCTGTTAAGAGAATTTTGAGATATTTAGTTCATACACCAAACCTTGGCTTGTGGTATCCCAAGGGCTCCACTTTTGATCTTCTTGGCTATTCCGATTCGGATCATGCCGGTTGCAAAGTTGATCGGAAGAGTACATCGGGGATTTGCCAATTTCTTGGTCGGTCTTTGGTGTCTTGGAGCTCTAAGAAACAAACTAGTGTTGCACTATCCACCGCCGAAGCCGAGTATGTTGCAGCCGGCGCTTGTTGTGCTCAACTACTTTGGATGAGGCAAACCTTGAGAGACTTTGGTTGTGAGTTTAGCAAGATTCCTCTCTTGTGTGACAATGAGAGTGCGGTCAAGCTTGCAAACAACCCGGTGCAACACGCACGCACCAAACACATAGACATCCGCCACCATTTCTTGAGAGACCACGAAGCCAAAGGAGATATCGCCTTACATCATGTGAGTTCCGAAAATCAACTAGCCGATATCTTCACTAAACCCCTAGACGAGTCAAGGTTTTGTGATTTGAGGAGTGAACTAAACATCTTGGATTCTCGTAACGTGGTTTGAAGCCTTGCACATGCTTGATTGGTTTTATCTTATAGAATTCTAGTCAACCCATGCTTAAGAAAAGATAATAAATCGTTGGTTTTTCGGATCGTTGGATCCTCCTAAGGATGAGTGGCCATTGTTATGTAATGTTGGTTGTGGCTGGGCACTTAGATCTAAAATTCTCTCTTTAAAAGGCTCTTTGAAAAGTTTTTCTAAACCCCCTCAAAATTCTTTCTGTCTGTCGGTTGATGGATCGGTTCAACCGATTCAGAGGGCGCTTCAACCGATTTTGGTACTGAGTGCGTTTTTGGTTCAACCAGGCGCGTGTCAGTTCAACCGGGTTGGGCCTCTCTTGCCTGAGTTGGCCCGCACTCTTTCTCACACCTTTCGGCCCGCTTCCCTTCTCCAGACGCCTCTCTTCCCGAGCGCCTCCCGTCCGCCCGCGGACTCATCTCCTGCGCCCTCCTCCTCCGCTCGCCTCCTCCCTCTGCTCGCTGGCGGTAGGCTCCCGGCGGCCCTTTCTCTGGCCTTCTCTGGCAGTGGGATCCAGGCGCCGGCGGCCGGGCACCTCACCAGCGCCCCTTGCCTCACCTCTCCTTGCCCGCTTTGCCTGCCCGCGGTTCTCCTGCGCCCCGGTGGCCGCAGGGATTAGACGCCGACGGCAGCGCGTGAGGCGCTGGCGGAGGTCTAGGGGTTGGTGGCAGCGGGTCAAGGCGGCAGCTGCAGGGCTCCAGGATCCGGCGGGGGCCAAGCTCGTGCCTGCCTCCTGTCCTGCCCTCGGCCTGCTGCGGCCTAGCCGCAGCCTCCTGCTGCAGCCGGCGGTGGGGTGGCTGGGCGCATCCTCCACGCGCGCCTCAGCCCTCTCCCATCCGTGCTACTCCCTCGATCTCTCATTCCGCTTCAAGCTTCTTCATCAGTGAAAACCGTTCAGTGAAGCTATGGGTCCTAAAAGAGCAAAGTTTGTTGAGGGCAGTGACAGTGATGATAGCAGTGACAAGGATGAATCTTTTCAAGCATCCCCTGTGCCACAACTTCTCCAGTCTCAACCTAGCAGAAGGGCTAAAGTGACAGCACAGCAGAAGAAACTTGCAGCAACCAGTCAAACAAGTACATCAATGGCAGTTACTTCACCAAGGAAGAACTATAAAAGGACTGCTAATCGTCCTCCTCGCCGCTCAGTTGAGAATGAACCAACGGACCTTGACAAGGAGACCTCTTTACCCCCTGTTTCAGCTCCGGTCATCCGCAACATGAAGTTGAGAGATGTCTCTCTCACCCATAAAGGTCAAGAAATTCTAAATGCGGACAAAGAGGGTAACTACACTAAGTTCCTCAAAAGGTTCAGATTTGAGAAACCGACCAGATCAGCTAGAAACTCCAATATCACTGATGTGAGGTTCTACAATCTTGATCATGTGGATTTTTTACAATAATGTCTTCATGGCAAGAAAGAAACATGCAGTTTTTCAGCAACGCTTTGTTGATTGGGAGAGGTGTAAAGATCTAAATGATCCAGAGATGAGGTTAGCCCTAAACATACTTGAATCAAAAGGTTTGAAAAACATCATGTCTTTTACTTATGATTGGAACACCGAGGCTATTGCTCAGTTCTACTCCACTCTTTGGATTGAAAGGCCAAGTGATGAACATAATGCCTATCCTCATCCTTTTCTGCACTTTATGATCAATGATACATGGTACAAGTGTAGTTATAGAAGATTTGCTCATATTCTTGGATTTAAGGACATCGATATTGCTAACAGTAAGGAGAAAATTCACAATCTGTACAAGCCCGATCGTGACAAAGTGATGAAAATTCATCTTGATCCAAATGAGGAGTTTTGGAATGTGATCAACATGCATCATAGATGGCGTTACATCAACTCTCTTCTTCGCTTCACTCTCTTGCCAAAAGGTGGTGATCAACCAAGTGTTCGTGGTGCAAGTCAAATGATTCGTTGGTTGTTGCAGCCCGACACGTTCATTGAGATCAACATCTTTGACTTGATTTGGCGTGAGATCATTGAGGCCTCTTGGAATGTCACCAAGGCATCCGTTCATGCTCCATACATCATGAAGATGATCGAGGTTGTCACTCAAACTAGATTTGAACCAGTGGATGGCAAGCACCTGCCCTACAAGCCTAAATTGATTGATCGATCTCAGGCTCCCAAGACAGCCAAAGCAAAGGCACCATCTACAGCTCCCTCTTCAGAAGAGCCCAGTCCTGCACCTGCACATCACCCTTCTTCCTCCAAGGCAACCATGGCTGCTCGTCCTTTGATTCACCGTCACCATTCAAAAGATAGCAGTCTCAGAAGATTCATTAAAAGAGGGTTCCAAACTCTCTTTACCCTCTGCAAGGCAAAGAAGGAAGATGTGAGGGAAAAGAATCGCTATCTCTATCGGTGTGGGGATATGGTTGAAAGAATGTACAATGGGGAAGATGTCCCTCCTCCTTCTCCACCTCACTCTTTTGAAGAGCCAAACCTTCTTGACAGCTTTGAGGATTATCACTTCTCTTTGACAGGTCAGAGGCTTGATAGTGAAGATGAAAGTGATGAGGATGAGGAGCAGCATGATCCTAGCACCATGTATGATGATGAATTTGTTGAAAAAGAACCTGAGTTTGTCTCTTATCATGAGCAGTTTTATCCTCCACCACGACCATCAGATTCTAAGTGGGATTTCTTTGCTAATCAGTACTATGGTGGTGATCCAGGAGCTGGATCAAGCTCTGCAGCAGCTGGTGATGGCCCTTCTTGGAGTGGTTGGTAGCATTGTGAGTCTTTATGTCTCTCCCTCCTCTTTTGTTGATTAATGCCAAAGGGGGAGAAGAAGATCAAAGAAATGATTGTTACTTGCTGCTGTTGCCACTTTCCACTTGCAAAAACACGCTGATGCTGTGCTTTGTTGCTGCTGGCTGCTACTAGGCATGTCTCTTCATTCTTCTTCCCCTTTGGCATTAATCAACAAAAGAGGAGGGAGAGAGCTGCAGACTCACAATGCTACCAACCACTCCAAGAAGGGCCATCACCAGCTGCTGCAGAGCTTGATCCAGCTCCTGGATCACCACCATAGTACTGATTAGCAAAGAAATCCCACTTAGAAACTTTTAAACTTTCTTGGGCTGTAATATTTGTAATGGAACCTTGTTTGTAATAGCTTAAGTAGCTGAACCTAAAAACTTGTTGCATGCTACTTTATGTCTCACTAAGTAACCCTTGTGGTTTGTGCTTGGCTCTAGCTTTTGTTCTTGTGTGCTGCTTGTTGTTTCATATTTATTGTGTGAATATCATGTCATGAGCATCACAGATTTTTATGACACTTATGCAGCCCTCGATTAAATGTGTAATATGTGGCTTTGCACTTTTCCCTTTGTTTGTGCATATTGGCATTTGAGGCCAAACTATTCCAAAATGAAATGATGCACAAATTTAGGGGGAGTCACATGTGCATAGTCAATCAAAAGCTTGTGATTTTATTCTCTACATTGTCTCTTTTAATTGGGTTGTCATTAATCACCAAAAAGGGGGAGATTGTAAGTGCAATCACCTTTTGAGGGTTTTGGTTATTAATGACAATACAATTAAAAGCTCTAATGAATATGTATGAGCACTTTGCAAGTAATGAAGATCATTCAATAAGTGCATAAGAGATAAAAAGAGACAAGTCTTTGTACAAGTAAAGAAAAGGAGACCCTCCGTTCCATTCAAATTTGAAGACCAAGTAGTCTCCACTTAAAGGCATAAGAAAAGCTTTTCATGTTTTATCATTGAGTTAGGAAACGCCGTACTATAAAGAGGGACCAACAAAGGTATGCTCTTGGTGATACTAAAGCTCAAAGTGTCCAAAAATCCATCCAATATTCACCTTCAAATCTTACTCAATTTCTGCTCTCATATCGGTTGATGCCTCGGTTGAACCAGTCTCCATACTCCCTTAACCGATTTTGTTTCTGGTATGCTTTTCGGTTGATGCCTCGGTTCAACCAGGCTGAGGACCTCTTCAACCGATTTTGTTTCTGAGTGCATTTCCGGTTGAACCAACCTCGCCCGGTTCAACCGATTTTACACAGACTGCACCCCAACGGTTATTTCGAGAGGGCCCATATAAATACCCCTTCACCCCTCTCTCTAAAGGGCTTCTTCCACCTCCAGACACCTCAGGACATATTTTGAAAAAGCACTCTCTCCTCCACACCTCTCTCCACTTTTGGGCTTCCAAATCCTCAAATCTTCGAGTGGATCTTGCAAGAACTTGAGAGCTGAATCTGCTGCACTTCTTCTTCTCTCTCTCCCTCTCTTGTTCTTGAGCTTTGAGCTTGGTGACACCTTGAGCAGCCATTGTTGGTTTGTTATTCTTGGAACCTGAGTTCCTAGACAGCTAGGCGTCACCTTGGGCTTCATCCCCTCTTGTGTGGTGGTGCCAAAGGAAGTTTGTATTACCCCAGCTTGTGAGAGCTTCTAGTAAGTGACCTCATCGTACCTTTGTGGTCGGTGAGGGGAGGATTAGGGTTGAAAGAGACCCAGCTCTTTGTGGGCGCCTCAACGGGGAAGTAGGGCACCCGTGGGTGTGACCGAACCTCGGATTAAATCCTTGTCCCCGTGTGCTTGCTTGTTGTTCTTGTTGTTCTTCGTGTTCTTACTCTTGTGTTGCTAGTTTTGTCCCGATCTATCTTGTGTGCAGGTTTGGTGGTGAGCCCCCTTCAGATCTTCAACCTTAGGCCAAAAGAAAGGTTTTGATTCAAACGGAATCCTTTTTGGTTGCACGATTTGAGAGATCAATTCAGTTCTTAATTTCTGCATTGGTTGAACCAGTCCACTGCGGTTGAACCAGCTTTGAGCAGGTTGACCCTCATTGGACTAGTTCAACTTTTAGTACTGACTTTAGTTGAATTATTTGTGTAAAAAAATTCAGGTTAGCCTATTCACCCCCTCTAGGCTACTTTCAAAACTAAATGACAAAACAAATAAAAATTGATCGCCTGCCGTTGGGGTGTATTACAGTTATACAATGCCTATCCATGATTAAAAGAATCAATAATTAATAAACACATGAAATGGAAAAAAATAAACAATTTAATTTAGAGAAAACTTTCACCCGAGAAATGCCCATGTCTATTCCCAACATACCATTGAGGTGGTATTACGGTTATACAATACCTATCCAAGATTAAAAGGATCAATCATTAATAAAGCAATTTAATTTAGAGAAAAAATTCCCTGAAAAATAAAAGCTAAGTAACATTCTCGGTATTAAGGCTATACAATTAGAGAACACAGATTCACTCAAAAACTGAAAGCTGAATGAAAAAACAAAGTATTAAGGCTATACAATTAGAGAACACAGTTTCACTCAAAAACAAATAAAAATTGATCGCCCACCGTGGGGCTCGAACCCACGACCACAAGGTTAAGAGCCTTGCGCTCTACCGACTGAGCTAGACGGGCTTTGTTTCATAATTTATGAGAATATTGTATAGTATAGTGAAGTAAACAATTAGTCCGACCAACTCTAACCCGTCCCCGCCACGCCACCCAGACACCAAGTACCAACCAGGCAACCATTGTGACATCACACTGCCGCGGCCGGAGATCTCACACCAGCCAATTCATCAAGCTCGCTCGCCGTCACACTCGCCAGCAGCGGCAGGGATCCGCAGTTCCCATCCGCCATGGCCTCCTGGCTCAAGGTCGCCGAAGGTACGCATCCCCCGTCGGCCCGAGCTCTTCCGCCGCGCCACCCAGATCCGCCACTCTCCGCCGGCGAAGATCTGCCGTCCCCCTCCCCCTTCCCATATCTCTCGTACTCTCTCCACGCTGATTACTGTGTGAGGCTAGTATTGCCTCCTTACGATAACTTTGGCAGTGTTCTCTGCCTGATCATTCTGGTGCGCCTTATTGCACCAAGAGAGAATCCCATCATGGTCTCATTGCCTGCTTTTGATTGCACCGTGAGATGTTTGCAATCCGGAATTTGAAAGTCGTGTTCCTTTTTTTTTTTTTTTTTTGATAATAGACTTGCTCGAAGTCGTTGATCGTAGGGCCAAGATTGTGGCGACTGAGTTGTCGGATGAGCAGTCTACCTCTCAGCCTTCAGGTAGCGTGCCTCCTTTGTTTATTTGGTGCACATTTAGACATTTGGCGTGTGGTCTAATCTGAACTTATCTAATGTTTGTTTGTGAAGGACCAAATAGCCAAGAAGTGCAATCGAAGAAGGGAAAGCCGAGAGTGAAGGTCGCCACCTAGTAGCCTTCTTGAGCGTAACTTGTTTCTTTTAGGTAGTACCACACATGAGTGACATTGTTCACACTTTTATGTGAACTTGTATTGCAGGGTCCATTGAAGCTCACTACTGCCGATGGTGGCAGCAGGGCATCTGCTCAGAAGGAAAGGAAGAGTAGGCAACCGCCACGAGAGCGGATGAAGATTGAGAAGATCAGGCCGTCACCGCTCACAGATTCATCAAGTGTTGATGCCAGTTCTATTCAACCTGAAGTCGCTCCGATTGATGTTAAGGAAGTGAATAGCGAGGTTACATTGGAGAAAGGCGAGAAAACTTTTGGTGATCTTAAGACTAGTGGGGATGACACTGTTGTTGATACTGCGGTTGACGTTCAACTGATGGAGAAAAACTCTAATGATGCAGTTCCTGCTATGGATGATGTTACACATTCCACAAATCCAGAGATTGCTGTGGAAAGCTCTTCTTCAGTTCCAGATGAAAAAAGTGAATCAAGCAGTAGTAATCAGACTGCAGAGATTGGTCCAGTGGCTGATTTGGAGGAGAAAGACTCAACTGTGGCTGTTATCCAGGATAGGAATATTTCTGAATTGACGAATACAGAGGGCACCGGCAAACTACTAGAATCAAAGAAGGATACTGTTTCAGATTCACCGGAAAGCGTAGGAGATCAACATGGACAGAAATCAGATTCAGTTTCTGTGAAAGAACAAGACCAACTTGAAGAGGTATATTTCAGAAAGTTGGAATGTCAGTGACCAGAATTTTCTGGTTGACATGTGGATATGTTATCTTTGCTTTGTTGATTTGTTATAGGCTCAGGGATTGTTAAAAAGTGCTGTGAAGACTGGCCAATCAAAAGAAGCTAGGTTAGCTCGGGTAAGGATAAGCATAAGCTCAGTTGCCTCACTACTAGATCTATGCTGGCTAGATCTTTGTTAAGTTGTTCATTTGTTTTCAACTTACCAACAGGTTTGTGCTGGACTTTCATCCCGCCTCCAAGAGTACAAGTCTGAAAATGCACAGCTGGAGGAACTTCTTGTTCAAGAGGTCACATTACATCGCCGCACTTTACTTTACAATTTCTGTGCATCTCCACCCATTTGCATGCAGTGTGTTTTTCTTTCTAACATACATTGATGTTCTACAACGTGCCAGAGAGAGAAATCTACCTCGTATGAGGCCCACATAAAGCAACTACAGCAAGAACTGTCAATGTCCAGAGTAGAAGGTTCAAGAGCCGAGTCGAACATGGTTGATGCTTTGACTGCGAAAAACACAGAGATTGAATCTCTTGTTAAATCATTGGACTCTTGGAAGAAAAGAGCAGCAGCTTCAGAAGAAAAGTTTGCTTCTTTAGAGGTTTCATATTATACTACTCTCTTTTCGTATTTCTTCTAGAAGCACACTGTTACTGGTACAATGGTACCTAAGGCATAAGGGAACTACTATTTGTAGCTCATCATTGTACAGGTAGTAGTGTAGTACTTCTGTAGACATTTTCTACGCTTCATTTGTTCTCATGGTTGCTTTGAACAAACAACTGTACCTTTCATTTTGGAATACTTCCATGTATAACATTTTTTACATGCATGTCTGTGGACCAAAGTAGATAAGATTTGACATGTGAGTCTGGATATTTTTGCATTCATTCAAAAGGTGGCTTGTACACTTGGTGATTTATTAGACATTCAATCTTACAACTCCGAATTTTTTTGATGGTTTCAACATTAAAAATCTGTGGTGATTCATAAAATTGTCCTCCCTAGTATAATAGTAGTTGTCAGAGTCACAAATGTGATGTACTTGTGTGTTTGACGTGGTATGTATTTGATGGACTATTTACAGCCTGAATTATAAGCCTGCCTCTACCTGTACCCCAATCTAGTACTCGAGTTATCAACCTGGAATGGTCTGCTAGACTACTATCGAATGATCTGAAATGTGTATGTGTTTTATTGGATGTCATTGGAAATTTTGGACTTGTTATCTAAATATAGTTACTTTTTGTTATTTTCTGATACTGCTTGCTGTATCTTCACTTTTGGATATTGACCTGGAACAATATAACTGCGTGAGTAGTTATAACCATGTTTTATTTTAAGCCTCAATGATTGGAATTAATATCATTTAGTAGATAGATATTGATCCTAAAAAGATATATATTTTAATTTAGTCATGTTTCTGTTGAACCAGGAAGATATGGATGGGCTCAAGAGGAACCGCGAGCTTACTGAAACCAGGGTTATCCAGGTTAGTATGGCAAAGATGGTTTCTGCCAGTCCCATGAAGCTGATCAAATACATAACCTCCAAACACTGTTTAATTTAGGCTTTACGGGAGGAACTTGCTACGGCAGAGCGTAGGGCTGAAGAAGAGCGTATTGCTCATAATGCCACAAAGATGGTAATTTGTCAATGTTCAGTTTCTTCTGCACTTTATTTTTGCTGTAGTTTCTTCTGTTATATTCTACGTACTCACTTGCTGTTACAATACAGGCAGCTGTTGAGAGAGAAGTAGAACTAGAGCACAGGGCTGTTGAGGCATCAAATGCTCTTGCTAGAATCCAGGTAATTTTACAAGGTACAACTGTCATCATGATCTATTTTGCAAGGAAGTGAAAGTTATGCAGGCAACTTTTTGAATACAAACCAGAAGCTAGCACATTGATGCTAAGCAAATGTTTGGTTCTTATTAAGCTGCATTCATACTTATGAAGGATGAACAAATGAAAGGTCATCTGTTGCAATCTGGTTTTTTTAGTCTTCAAAAACTGTAAAGAACCATTACATTCAAATAGGCAGGATAATAAATAATAATCTGGGCGTGTTACTATGGTTATTCTTCTAAGATAAAATTTCTTTTGGATACTGCACATTAGCCATGGTAGGAGAATTGGAATTCGAGAACTTGATAAAAACTCTGTGCATAAGTATGACCGCCATGCAGTATTGTAATTGCCTTTTGTTGGCAACAAACAAAAGCATTGTTCAGTGTGGGAAGGTTATGTGACTGTATGGATTAAACTACTACTCTTTGCTTGAGGCCCAACCACGAGCAGTGTAAAATCACCAAAGTATGCTAATCATCAAAACCTAAACAGAGAGATATACCGCATAAAAGAATGAAAAGTAAGCAATGAATTCAAAGGAGCGTATACAAAAAAGGAAACAGGATTAGCAGGAGTTTGGAGTTATGTCATTACTATCTAGTTAACTTCACATTTTTTTTGCCGTGCCAGGGCTGGTGATCCACCTGGATTCATCCCGACATACTGTCCTGTTCAGGGACTATCTTATTTTATTTTATTATATGCTATATTTGTAAAATTCAATTGTGGTTGTTTAAAAAAAAAACAGAGGTGAACACTAACTAAATTAACTTGGATTCACCTTGGTTATTTGGACTTTTGGTACATATTTTACCCATAGGTTTCAAAGGTTTATACTTGAGTGTCAGCATGAGTACAACAAGAAACATAATATCAGTAGATGTCTAGATGACCAAATTCAATGTTCCAAAACAATGTTTGTTATTCATATTCCACTTCATACATTCCATGCAGATCCCACCTTTAACTCTTCTAACAATCCCTTCCCATCACAAATAAATGATACTTTCGACATGGACATTGCTTGCTAATTTTTGTTATAATATATTTGTAACACATAGAAAGGGCAGGCCTGGTGCAGTGGTAGGGTCTCTCCACTTTTGGCCTGGGGTCTTAGGTTCGAACCAGTCTGTGTAAAATTATGCAAATGATTGTGCAAGGGTTAGACTGTCTAGAAATTCACTTCCCTAGACCCCACCTTGCATGGGAGCTTTCAGCAGTGGGCATGCCTTTTTTATACTGTGAAACTACTTATTTGTGACCCAACATATAAAAGTAATATGTAATCAAAGTTATCACACAACCCTAAGATGTCACTTATTTGTGACCAAAAGGAGTAATTTGTAACATATACTTCATAATATAATTTTTGATACGCTAATGCTGATATGAATTGTTCTATTGTCATCCAGAGAGCTGCTGATCAAAGCTCATCAAGGGCACTGGAATTGGAGCACAAGGTGGCTGTGCTTGAGGTAAATTCCTTTGCACCTTGTGTTTTTGTACATAAGGCTATGAGCTGGTTTGTTTACCCTATTTACTACTTGATATTCTGGTTATGTTAGGTTGAATGTGCTTCACTGCAACAAGAACTACAGGAGATGGAAGCTCGGAATCGCCGTGTGCAGAAAAAGCCTTCTGAAGAAGCTAATCAAGTTCTTCAGGTGAAAATCAAAACATCTTATTTTCATGACTTCAATGTGGAATGCCTGCGCGAAGGAAAATGTTATGTTGTGGACTTGTGGTTTCTGTATCTCTTACTGTTGTGTGTAAACAGATACAGGCATGGCAGGAAGAAGTTGAGCGTGCACGCCAAAGCCAACGAGAGGCAGAGACAAAACTATCGTCCTTGGAGGTGACATTAATTTCTTAATAAGCTAACTAAATATTCAGTATTTTGTTGTACTGCTGGATGTGCATGGTCTGATTTTTAATTTGTAGCTAGGACTATCAAAGTTATTTAAAATAGATGTTAGTATGCTGATCACGTATGTACACCTTTATATCATGATGCAGGCTGAATTACAGAAGATGAGAGTTGAAATGGCTGGAATGAGAAGAGATGCAGAACATTATTCTAGACAGGTGAAATATTTGTTGCTAAGTATTGATGTTACTTCCCTTGATCATAACCGAGTCATACAGATTTAGGCTATTAAATATCTTATTGAGCTAACACAAGTCTGCTACTATCATACCATACTAGCACTTATTCTTGTGAATGTTTCGTGTTTTTAGGAGCATGTTGAGCTAGAGAAGAGATATCGTGAGCTAACTGACTTGCTGGTATGCAATCAATCTGTCTGTTTCTTCTGTGTCGTTGGGACTTTTATTATTGAGAGATAATTTTATTCTGTATGCATCCTTCTTCTAGTACCACAAACAAACACAATTGGAATCCATGTCCAGTGAAAAGGCTGCGTTGGAGTTCCAACTGGAGAAATCTTTGAAACAATTTCATGAAGTGCAGGTTGATAATTTCTTCTCATTCTGTTGCTGTTTGCCCTAACCAGTTTACTGCAAATGTTCTTATTTTGATCCCATTATGCTTGTCACTGCTCTTTCATTTGATAGATCGAAGCAGAAAGGAGTAAAGCTACTCGCAGATCAGCGTCATCATGGGAAGAAGATACTGATATCAAGGCATTAGAGTATGTTAACTGTTCCACACTTTCACTTTTTACAATATGTGAAAATTGAGTTTATGCCACCATTCTTGGATTTCATGATACGCAGTCTTAATGTATCCATCCATTTGTAAACTCTAGTACAATCTTAGACAATTAACTAATGCTTATTGTAGGCCTCTTCCTCTACACCATCGACACATGGCCACAGCAAATCAGCAGGTAGATATGACCAGTGCAAATATGAATGTCTACTCCCTTTTAAATTATGGGGGATAAACAATCAGGGTTAACATCGTTTTCTATTCACCTTCTTTGTTCCAGTTACAAAAGGCTGCAAAGCTTCTAGATACAGGAGCTGTGCGTGCAACAAGATTCTTGTGGCGACATCCTGTTGCTCGAGTCAGCCTGCTATTCTATCTGGCACGAACTGCATAACTTCTATTTCCTGTATGTGTGCCCTTTTATCAAATTATGACTGATTTCTTACTAAATCTTTAATGCCTGCACCAGGTGTTCGTGCATTTGTTCTTGATGCACTTGCTGCACCGTCTTCAGGTACTCAACCATGCTTCCACATATTCCCATGCTGAGTTTGCTAGATTCACTTGCACGTGACCTTCAACTGAATTTTTTGGTCATCTGTTTGAATGTTACAGGACTTCGCATCCAGAGAAGGAACATCCGCCATGGGGGATCTGGCTAACACTAACCTACCTTAGGCTATGTGCCCATCGTATTTCTTGTTGATTCAGGCATTCCCACTGATTCTAGCTCCACACGCTCAAGTTTCCCTGGTTGGATGCCGTATTTAACCCCATCATTTTTTTTTCCCTCCCTCTTTACCATCTGATGTATAGTTGTAGTATTCTTTGTTTGGCCATGGGCTATATAATCCATTTTTGTTGCATTCAATATTGGTATGGGCCAGCTTGTTGTACACACCTTGACATGATATAGGATATATCCCAATTGCGCCGGTTCCCGACCTTTTTTATTCTAACCCCTTTTTAATCTAATTTTGACAATATACACATAACTAAGGCCCTGTTTGATTACTAGAGAATTTCGAGTCCGTGTGGAAACACCTGTATTGGATAGTTATGCATCGTTTTGCAAGTTGCAACTGCTCGGGGGTGTACAGTGGTTTATAAGAGGCTTGATTCAGCATCTTCTCAAGGAGTCAAAAGAGTGTATTGCTGGAAGGTACAAATGTCGGTCCGGCCGGTCCCAAACTACGCACCGGCGCTGCATCACCCGTCATCTGCTCCGTATGTTAGAGCATCTCCAACAGCTCTCAAAATCTATGCCCAAAATGTGTTTTTGGGTGAGATCAATAAAACTAGTGCTCCAACAACTCTCAAAAGCAGCATCTCATATTTTCACTTGTCCAAAACACCACCCTCCGCGTACAGATGTTCGCTTGTTTGCGGAGCTCCCAATCGACGAACTCGGGCCGTTATCCACGAAAAGTTCAATCGCTGGCATAATTTTCTAGAGTTCCGTCGTCTCTGCACACCGTTGCCTTGTGCCGTGGCGAGCAACACAGCTGATTCACCTCCTGCTGCTACACCGTGGATGTCCGCTGCGTTCTTGTTACCGGAGCCTCCAATCCAATCAATGTCCAATCGATCAATCCTCTGGTCTCGTCGCCTTCGTCACAGGCGTCAAGGTGCATAAGAAATCGATTAAAAAAAATTCAGGAACATGCAAGTGCAGCTACTAGGTGAATGTTTAATGCGAACAAATGCACTAGCGATTAGTTGGAAAAAGAATCAGCAGACCTCGCAGGGATGAAGGCCCAGACCTCATCAACGATTTTAGGGGAAAATAATGAAAATTGTTGGAGGGAAGTATATTTTCTAGTCCCAAAACCTTTTGGGGAAATCCCAATCTAAAATAGTGGTAAAAATATTGAGAGCTCTTTGAAATGCTCTTAGATGGGTAGAGTAGAAGCAGATCGTTTGCTGGCTTGCCTTTTTCGTTTTGCGCCCCAAACCTCCAAAGACGTCGAAGGCCAGCCCGGGGGCACATCCGTCCGTGGCTCCGTGCCGCGTGCCATCTTCGCGGCGGCGGGCTATGGCACGGCGAACCGCGCGAAACAAGGGAGAGGAGGAAATTGATGTGCCGGAGCAGAAACAATCCGCCGCATGGTTATCTGCGGCTGTGTACACAGTAGTAAAAAAAAAATAGAACTCCCAGTGCCGAAGCCATTAGACTATGTACAGCAGGATGTGTAAATGCATTGTGTATCTACCATTTTAACTACCTCTCTTTTGTGAACAGTGTCGCTGCAGTGTATAGATAATTCATTTACCTAACCCACTGCATCTTAGATTCATTTGGGAAACAGGCGGTATAGAAAAAAAAAAAGACAAGGAAATCAATAGAAACTGCACCAGTGTTTACTAGATTTGGGAGTAAAATCCAGTTTTGGCACCGTTTGTCTCGCTTATTGAGAGGTTTAGTGGTGTGGATTGTGACTATAGTTGGCCATTGAAGCACTCTATGCCATTAATATATGATCCATCTTACTTTCTTAGAGTTTTTTTTTTCGGTGCTTCAGTTGGCTATAAATTTGTAGTCCACTTCTCTCATCTTTCTTTTCATGTTATGATGTGACAACCTTTACAACCCACCACGTTATTTTATTATATATGCTCTTATGATAATACTTCTCTTTACATTGTTCCATGCTCATCTCATCTCTTTATTGTTTTATTTTTTTAACATAAATGGCAGGAGGTCTGATTTTCAATTAAGAAGAAAAAGAGTTGATCAAGTTAAAAAAAAACGGACTGAAAACCTTTACACAACAGACGGTTGGATTCAGCCATCAACACATACCGCACAACACACAACACCGGCCAGTTGGATTTGGACATCAACACTTGCCGCACAACACTTGTCACCATAGATGGGTTAGACAATTGAGAGACAGAGCTGAGCTCTAGCTAGCCCAGCCCCCGCGTCGCTCCGCCAGGGGCCGCCTCGCCCAAACTCCACCGCCGGGCTCTCTCCACACCCTCGCTGCTGTCGGAGCTCGCCGTCGGGAGGCCCGCGCGGGGGCCAGGACGGCGGCGGCGGGGTCCTCTCCCTTCTTATAATTTATACGTAATGGATGCATATGCAAAGTTGTAATATATTGTCTTTCTTTTATTGCGTTGCTTAAATGCAAATGGCAAACATATATGGAAGCAGCTGAGGGCTATCCTTCTTAGGTTAATATTCCTTACATTTTCTTTATCGCACTTTAGTTTAAAAAATAAACTAGCAAACGACAAATATTCAAGAATGCAGTTGGTACTTTTTTTTTCTTGATTAACATTCAAAGTCACCCTCTGTTATACACACATGTATTCCATGTTTCTCAAATCAATCTACTATTTTTCTGAGCCATATTTGCTTTGAGGACAACAAACTTCTGAGCATTATTTTCATTTTTTTGTGAGAGAAAAGCGCCGATGTCTTTTTTGTCTTCGTGTTTCATCTCCTAACTGCAACATCAGCTAGCAGTAGAGATTTGTGCGCCGTCTCGCGTGGGCATCACACCTTGGCGGCGGAGCAAGAGGCGCCGGCCGGAGTAGCTAGCTTGCAGACTTTTGCCTTTTGGTGTAGGCGCTGGCGTCCTCAGAGCAAAGGGCCGCCCAAGACGGCGTCGCTTCGCACGACTCACGTGCTCGAGCCCCGTGTTCCCGCACACGGACTGATGCCAGACGACGCCACACGCAGACACACAACGGGGGCAAAATCCTCGCAACGAACTACCCCTCTCTCTCTCGTCTCCAGCAGCTGGTGTTTACATCAGCACCACACCACCACTGCCAGCCCCGCATCCTCCCCATTCCCCATCCCCGTCACATCACATCTGCCCCACACCAACCCGAACCCTAGCCAGCGTCCCGGTCGCGGTGCCCAGCCACCGCGCGCCACCGCTTCGGTCGCCACCTCCTCATCTTCTCCCGAGATCGGCGGCGGAATCTCAGGAGGAGGCGGGGGAGGGGGCGGAGGCGGGGCCATGGGGCTCCATGGCTGAGGATGCCTGTGCTGCGTAGCGCGGCGCGAAGGGCCCGAGAGGCGCAGGGGAGTCCGGCGGCGGCGGCGGCGGCGGCGGAGGAAGCTCCGGAGGCGGCGGCACCGGCACCGGCGCCACCGCCGGCGGATACGAGGCGGAGGGCGACGAGGGCGGCCGCGAGGCCGGAGGAGATCAGGCCCGGGGAGGCCGTCGCAGGGGAAGGAGGAGGCGGCAGCGGCGAGGGGGAGCGTGCGATGGACGACCCGGACAGCGCGGCGCGCAGCGCCGACAAGCTGGTAGCCGATGACGAGGGCAGCCCTCCGGTCCCTGACACGGTGAGCTGTTCGTACCATGTTTAATTATGCCTTCCGAAAGTGAATTGTGTTGAGCTCTGAGATGGTTCTTCTTCATAGATGATTCCGTGAAATGAGATTTTGGTTCCGCTGTCGCCACTTCCAGATGACTTTGGTTTAAGTTCTGCCTGTTTGTTCTGTAAAAATACAGGTCCAGGTGGGCAATTCACCGAAGTATAGAGTTGACAGAAAGCTTGGAAAAGGAGGTTTTGGCCAAGTATATGTTGGCCACCGCATGTCAGCTACCGGTCCAGGTGCCCTTGAGGTAATAGTGGGTTTTCTTTCTTACCAGTTGATTTGGAAATCTTGAATTGTGGGTTGTCTTAGCACTGGAGAATAAGCTGCCTTCTTTTTATCTTAGGTGGCATTGAAGTTTGAGCATAGGACCAGTAAAGGATGCAACCATGGCCCTCCTTATGAGTGGGCGGTTTACAAGTAAGTGGATTCTATGATCTTATGATTTGGGTACGAGAAGCTGTAAGTTTTTCCGAGATCCAGTTAAGGCATATGTATCTGATCGGCTTTCATGGTCAATTCATGTTTAGTGCCATCGGTGGCATTCATGGGGTTCCTCGAGTCCACTATAAAGGACGGCAAGGGGAGTACTATGTTATGGTATGCCACTTTGTCTGGATTGTTGGAGTATTAACTCCTTTTTTTTTCAGATAATTTTTTAGAAGTTCTTTAACCTGGTTTTAAAAGTGCAGGTTATGGATATGCTTGGACCCAGTCTGTGGGATGTCTGGAACAATAACTCTCACACGTGAGTCATTGTTTTTTAGTCAATATTTGGTGGTGGCTTTTAGTTCACCATTAACATCATTCTTTTGTTACACAGAATGTCTGTTGAGATGGTTGCTTGTATTGCTATTGAAGCTATCTCCATACTTGAGAAAATGCATTCAAAAGGGTCAGTTGGCACCAATAATTATTCTTTTCTCGTAGCACCCTATTCTCCATGTATTTATTTCTTGTGTTGGCAAAATTTAAAAATAAAAATGTTTGCACTCTCAGGTATGTTCATGGGGATGTCAAACCAGAGAATTTCTTGCTTGGGACTCCTGGGACACCTGAAGAAAAAAAACTCTTCCTTGTCGATCTAGGCCTAGGTAAGTTAGTTTATCTTTTTATTGATCAAGCGTCAGCTTGATGACGATGTGAATTGAGCAGCTTTATATGCAGACAACAGATTAAGGAGTGCTAATAATTTAATCTTGTGATGGCAGCTACGAAGTGGAAGGATAGTTCAACCGGACTCCATGTTGATTATGATCAGCGACCAGATGTTTTCAGGTGACTGCATGAAGCTTTAACGATGGCATCATTTGCTTTGTCCCTAGCACTTAATTGGCGTTTTTGATTATCCTGCTACCTTTCCTGTCCGTTTGCTGTTTCCCGAAAATCCTGGATCTAACAGTTATGCCAGGAAATGACTACCCTTGCAAACTTTTTACTTCCTTAGCCTATAGAACAAGTTCAGTTTTCGTCTTTTTCAACAGCTTGCTACACCAAATTCACCTATTCCAGTCGTAACTGGCAATAAGGTCCTGATTGGCATGCCTGGTAATAACCATGTTGTCACTGGACATGGAATCAATCTCTTAGTCTCTGTGGAGATGCCACATTAAACATGTTCTCATAATAACTTGAAAACCTCTGGTGCTTATGCCTCTCATAGTTACTGTGTATAGCTGGATCAACTGAAGGGATATATTGGTCTTATTATTATGTTACTGCTTCTGTTTCAGGGGAACAGTTCGTTATGCTAGTGTTCATGCGCATCTTGGGAGAATAGGTAGCAGGAGGGATGATTTAGAATCTCTAGCATATACACTAGTCTTTCTTCTGCGGGGACGTCTACCTTGGCAAGGTTATCAGGTAAACTGCAATATCCTCCAGCCGAGTTGTATTGATTTGAGTGATGTGTATGCATTTCTGATGTATATTTTGCATCTACAGGGTGAAAACAAAGGCTTCCTTGTCTGCAAGAAGAAAATGGCCACCTCTCCAGAATCTCTCTGTTGCTTTTGCCCACAACCCTTCAGGGAGTTTGTAGAATATGTCGTCAACTTGAAGTTTGATGAAGAACCCAACTATGCAAAGTGTGTATCACTTTTTGATAGCATAGTGGGTCCAAATCCAGATATCAGGCCAATTAACACTGATGGTGCTCAGAAGGTAAGTTCATATTTTTCCAACCTGGCATTTCAAAAAACATTATTCTGTTTCGTCTAATCTCCCTTGCAACCTCCCTAAAGCTTATACACCAAGTTGGCCAGAAGAGAGGACGCTTATTGATAGAGGAAGAGGCAGATGAACAACCAAAGAAGAAGATCAGGATGGGAATGCCTGCAACACAGTGGATAAGTGTCTACAATGCCAGACGACCTATGAAACAAAGGTAAACTCAGGCCCAAAGTTTAGTTAATGGTTAACATTAGCATGTGTCTTTGTGGTTGAGACAAAGTATGAAAGTAATACAACGAATGTACTGGGTACTGCAGGTACCATTACAACGTTGCAGATTCAAGGCTTGCACAACACATTGAAAAAGGGAATGAAGATGGCCTGTTTATCAGTTGCATAACATCTTGCTCTAATCTCTGGGCTCTAATCATGGATGCTGGCACTGGGTTCACTTCACAAGTTTATGAGCTCACACCACATTTCCTTCACAAAGTGAGTGATCTACACCTTGTTTCATTCAAGCTTGAAACTTTTACAAAATAACCACTTTGTCAGATATAGTTACTAGGTAAGCTGTTCTCTTCTCTACATTGCCAGATCTAATGGTATGATTTATTTCCATATGAAGGAATGGATAATGGATCAATGGGAGAGGAACTACTATATCACTGCGCTTGCTGGAGCAAACAATGGCAGCTCCCTGGTAGTGATGTCTAAAGGTAAAGCACCTAAACTTTGCAGTAGTAGAGACCCTTTCTATCTTACTGTAGGAATAATTTTTTTACTATTAGCTATATATCTGTCCAGGCACAACATATACGCAACAATCCTATAAAGTTAGTGATACTTTCCCTTACAAATGGATAAACAAGAAATGGCGAGATGGTTTCTATGTAACTTCGATGGCAACTGCTGGAAGTAGGTGGGCTGTTGTCATGTCTCGTAATGCAGGGTTTTCAGATCAGGTAGCATTTCCCACACCTCAGTAGTCCCTTTTCTGCGTTTACACTTAGGGTTAAGTGCAATATATTTCTTTTTTTTTTAATGAAAGCAATATATTTCTTATGAGGTATTGCATTGTATGTGTTTACTTTCCAGGTTGTTGAACTGGACTTCTTGTATCCCAGCGAGGGAATTCATAAGAGATGGGACAATGGTTACCGGATAACCGCAACTGCTGCAACTTGGGATCAGGCTGCTTTTGTTCTAAGTGTACCAAGGAGGCGGCCTACAGATGAAACCCAAGAGACACTGAGGACATCTGCTTTCCCTAGTCAGCATGTGAAGGTTAACAAGCCTTCTATGCCTCATTCAGATCTTATTGCAGCTCTCTTCTGGTCCTGACGAACTATACACTTGTTTCATTGCAGGAGAAATGGTCCAAGAACCTGTACCTAGCATCAGTATGCTATGGGCGCACTGTATCCTAGGAATCTTTTCATGTGGTTTGTAACCATCTCATGTGGAATCATGCCAGCATCATCTTTTGATCTAGCTAGCTCAGTGTAGCAGCTCCTATGTGTGGGCAGGTTCTGAACGAGGCTGAGCGGTACCCTGACTGTTGTGTTGTTGCGAAGGGCCTGCGTATCATTCTTGATTATAGACTAGCGTGTACAGTAGTAAATGTTTTGTAGTTCGTGTTAATGGTTAATTCAAGTGGACTATTAGTTGTAGTGTAAGGCTTTGCCAGCTGTGTACACCTGATCAGTATGATTGAACTCCAGTCTAGTCGTGTCAGGGCCTCAAAAGGTACCTGCCTGACTGTTATCGTGAGGTATAGTAGTTACCATGTTATCTTTTTATTATGCTGGACAATTACAATCTTTCTAGTTGTCTGTACCTCGCCACACAATACTTACTCCAGGTAACAAAAAATCTAATGCATTGAGAAACGATGCTGGTAAGAGTGCCACTTTAGCTCATTGTTGTTGGGGGTACTCATGCTCTCTGGTTACATGTTCTTGGAGTTTGAGACTTTGAAATTACTTGTAGGAAGCTGCGTCTTATGCATTGTTGCTGAAAAAAAAGGGGATACAGGTCATTGTGTTGCTTTATAGCAAGGGATGAGTCGTGAATCTGATTAAGTACTGTTTGTGGTCAGGGCTGTTTTTTTTTTTTTTTTTTATCAAATGGCTGCATGGAAATTTTCTCGAGTAGATATCAAATACATATCTCAGCAGGTTCAGAGTGTCAAATTGTGCTACTTTCCTTTCGATAAGTGAGGAAATTTTTTCATTCTTATCCTTCTGACGACTAACATGGCAAGTGTGTTGCGTACCATACTCAGGAAAGGAAAAAATAGCTCTACAGCTACCAAACATTACCGGATCGCATACAAACATGACAGAAAATGGTAAACAAGCACGAGGCAAGCTGCTACCATAATCTGCAGATTCAACGGGACAACCTTCCCCGTGTTCACGTTGGCCCTGTTTGCTGTGCCAGCTGAGGAGCGGTGAAGGAAGAATTCTGCTGAGATGGCATCGTAGCCATCTCTGAGATCATTGCTATTGTAAGCTGGTTTGCCGGACACACTCTTATAGAGCCCGTGGCTCCATGCCTGCGTACATGGTGGAAATGGAACAGATCAGACAGGTCAGTGACGACGCCGGAATCATGATGGTTAATGATGTCGACGGTGTCAACGTGCCCACGACTTCTCAAGTTCAGTCAGATTCTTGTTTGCAGTATGGAGCACGGACAGTTCGTTCGCTGGCCCTTTTAGTCGGGCAAGACGTTTTCAGTTTTCGTAATTGCTTTTGCAATTTCAAGTTTCAATTTTGAACTTGGAACTGTCTAGTGCCGGAACCTATCGAGGAAGATGCCATTTATCACCTGGAGTTCGTCCCCGACGGTGACCACAGCGGTGCCGTCGAGCGGCCGGAACCTGGACCAGCCTCGCCGCGAGAAGACGTGGAACGCCGACGCGCCGGGGCAGAGGTGGACGGCCAGAGCGCGCGGGCACCGTGAGCTCCGCGCCAGCATGCGCAGAACGTCATCTTGGCTGATCGGGGCGGGCGTGCTGCCGCCACTGCGCAGGTGTTTGCGGATGCAGAGGCGCGAGGTGTTCGAGTCAGCTTCTGCCAGCGGTTCAGCTGCACTGCCTTGGCGCAGCAACGCGTGCAGGAGCTTGGCCGAAGCCTGCTCCAGCTGGGCGAACAACTCATCTGCTCTGTTCCTGGATCCGGCAAAATCGAAGGCGCGACGCATCGAAAGCTCATACCTGACTTCTTTGGCATCATTTCGCAGCGGTGGATTTCCCGCCGTTTCTTGGTCTCCTCCCTCGCCCGGTGACCACCACAGCTCATCATCATCATCATCACCATCTCCTCCGATTCCCTCCGTCTCCGACGCCGGCGATGCCTCCTTTGGCTCTACAGCACGCCACGCCGCCGACAGCAAGCCCCCGTCGACCCCGTGGCCGATCACCTGGAAGCAGCCAAACGCGACGGCAGCCGACCTAAGCGCCTCCACGGTGGACCCTCCTACGTCGACGGGAGACAGCGAGTCCGGCTCCAGCAGGCGCATGTCGACGACAGGCGGTGCCCGGGCGGCCTTCATGTTATTCCTCCGTGGGACAGGCATCTCCGGGAGCTGCAGCACCGGGACCCTGGCGGAGCAGCGCAGGAACTTGCCGATCTCGTCGTCATCCTGGCACTCGCCGTACCCGGACGACCCCGAGCTGCTGCCTGTCAGAACGCCCGTGACCGGGGACGGCGGCGGCGCCCGGAACTCCGGCACCGTCAGCTCCCGGGGCCTCTGGAGGCAGATGGCGGATGACGCAATAGCCATGAGTGGCACTATGGTTCTGCCATGGTGCTCTACTGCTCGAGTAGGTGGTTATATATATTGGCTGAACTTGAATGCAGAGGTGCCAAATCGTGTCAGTTTCTAGTGAGTTTAATTGAAGTTCTCTAGTGTTATTGTAGGGACGACATGAGCGTGTGGTAACTAATGACGGATCAAAACGGGCATGGAGTGGGGCACCCCAAGCTTGTTTGGTTAGGTTGTTTCTTTGTGTGGCAAAGAGGGACAAGGGAAGGCAGTCTCGGCAGATGACAGCTCGAAAGAGGAGAGGGTGGCATGAATCATGATGCGGCATCATTGTGCCAGGGGCCGATCGAACTGTCGTAGTACAGTATCTGTGTACCATCTGAATAATCGTTATCTTCTTTCTTCTGTTAAAGATGTTCTGAAACACTAAAGCGCTTTTGTTCTCGTCTGAGCTGTTCCTGCTTGCTTTAGTTTTGCGTCGTTCTGTACGTGTACTTTGCTTTTTGTATAGTCGCTGCGGCGGCGGCCGTGGGAGGGCGAGGGACCATAGTCTCATTTTCCTTGAACTTACACCGGCGTCTCGGCACATCTCCATCAATAGAGGCAGTGTTAGTGCCCCTCATAAAATACGAGCCATCAACGTGGGTCTAATGTCTCGGAAAATGTTACTAATATTTAATGAGTGACATATTTTCACGTAAGTGTGTTTCCAACAAAGCGTCTATATAGACACTCATAGTGCAAAATGAGCGTGGTAGCCGCATTGTAGAAAAATTGGAGTTTGAATATGGGAGGTGGGATGAACGGTCCATTGGAGTAAGTCTAAGGGGTAAGGCTGTCCCTAATGAAAATCCCTAAAGGGGTTCCCTAAAATACTGTTTTGCACTGTTTGACATAAATGTTGCACTGTAGACAGAAAGAAAAATAGTTGGAATAGTGATGGGGAATAAGATTTGAGCAGTGTTGTTGGAGATAGCCTAAACTAGTCTTGGGAGTTAAGGTATATTTGCGATTGCAATTTACATAGTGCTTTCTTTCTCCTCTTACTTTCCACCTAGCGTAAAGCTCAGTTAGGTAGCTATATATGTTGGCATGATTGGTTGGGTGCATAATCTTGGGCCTGGCTCTCTCCATGCAGAATCTTTTGTGAAGCGTTTGTTTAGATGGTCGGATGCTTCTCCATCCACTTCACCGCCAACTGAAGGCCACTAGCTCGCGATCGACGCCCATGACACATCAATTGGCCTTAGTGGAACTCAACTAGCTCGATCCTAGCAATAAGAAGGGGGCTATGTAGATTAGATGAATTTAATCTTGTTGGTTCGTTGCTTCAGATAGAGTCCAATGATAGCATCTACACTGTTTCCACCTCCGCTAAATTATTTTTCACATGATTGAAATATGTTCTTAGTTTTTTTTTTCTTTAACTCAAGGAAGAATCAGGCAAGTCCACATGAACACACATGCTATTTATATCGATTCAACCATCCAATCTAAATCTTCTCAAGTGACCCTAGCTAGCCGGTGAAACCGATATTCTAGGTGCAAACCAAGTGTCCTTATAGAACTTCGTGCGATGCCAATCTGTATTAGTGCCTCTATTTTTATTTCCTTGACGTTTGATAGTATAAAATTGTACTGATTAAAGCGAATGAAAAGAAAACGGTTAAATAGTACTTTATTATAGTATCTTTGTTTTATCTAAACAACTAGGCGGGGATAGCTCAGTTGGGAGAGCGTCAGACTGAAGATCTGAAGGTCGCGTGTTCGATCCACGCTCACCGCAGTCAATTTTATTTTTTTTCTATCTTTTTACTGGTGTTTCTTCAATACTATCTTTCATATAATTATCGTTTTTTTAATTTTTATCTTTCATGCTGCACACACAATGCCATTTATGATTTCTATATCCGATATCCGACTGGATGCTCATCATCATTACACTCGATACAAAATCTTTTTACTAGTGTTTCTTCAATACTATCTTTCATATAATTATCGCTTTTTTATTTTTTTTTCTATCTTTTTACTAGTGTTTCTTCAATATCTTTCATGCTGCACGCACAACACCATTTCTGATTTCTCTTCAAATGTCCAGCCTATATCCGACTGGATGCTCATCATCATTACACTCGATACAAAACAGGCCGTTGACAAGTGAACCGGGTACAGTGACATACTGACATACCCTCGCACCACCCGCTGCCTTTCATCCCCCATCTGTTTAGTCAGATTACATATGCATAGCACTGGAATGGTGACCCGGATGCCGGATGCCGGAATCCTATCTCTCTACCGCCTTATCGTGGTTTTCACTGAAGATCCTCCTGTCACCTGGCTTCCTGTAGATTTCGTGCGACCTGGTCAATAAACATGAGCTTTCATCAGTATCATGAGATCGCATCGTGTGAAGAAGGGGTGCCATTTCTAGATGCTCGAGCATTGTTACACCATTGTTCAGCTAATGAAGATTTTGATTTGGAAGAAAGTTAGCGCTTATTAAGCATGCAAATGGTACACTTCTGTTGTACCTGGAGGTTTCAGAGAAGGCTCCCTTGGTTTTGATTTGGAATTTGCAGGCTGCCCATTCTTTGTGAGGAACAGCCTGGCTATCCTTGATGAGGTTTTCTGCCTGTAATTGTGGAGCATAATTTAAACAGCATGAGTCGTTACTGAAAATTGCCTGGAACTTTACAATAACAATATTGAGATTTACTATCACATGGTAATTAAATGCTGTAACGAGTTATCATAACTTACACATATACCTCATGTACCGTAAATATGTGTTCACATTTTCATAAATATGTGTGTTGTTTGCTGCTAATGCATATGTAGCAAATGATTATGGGAAGCTTGTACTGTAAAATTTCCAATCAGAAAGATGGCTGCAAGGAAGAAGAGGTGTGGAAACTCGAGAGGTTAATAACATACATCCGTTCTGTTGTTGCCTCTGAAGCACTACCAGCAAAATACTCAGCTCCTGCTACTGAGCATCCATCATCAGACATGTTATCTTCACATTGAGCTTCACCCGATCCAGCTGCCGCTGCATCACAGAGTGAAGTGTGTCCATAGACCATTATTGATTCCATAGACTACTGCATAATTCTGAGGGCATGGTGAATTTCTGTAACTAGACATCATAAATCTCTTACCTGATAGTCGTTGGATCTGTTGGCCACTGTCATTTCTATCTGTTGATGAACTTGGAGATTTGGCTTTGTCCTTCAGGAGTTGCTCGATCTCCATATCTTTTCGTGATATTGTGTCTTTCAGATATGAAACCTGGACACAAGAATGATGGATATGTTTCAAACCAAGATAACCACAGGTGGATGCTGAAGTTATATGATCTAAGAGAACTGCTCTCATGCATGGTGCACCTCATTTGGGCCTGGCCCTTTCCGCAGGGCTGTCTGATCTCATCTCCCTATTGATCCCCATTCTTCGGTCTCGTTTCATTTATACAAAAGGCTACGGATAGGCGACGTAACACTTAATAACAAAGCTCTCCATGGGCCATGGCGGGCATGCTCACCACTTGGCTACAGGTCGTCGAGGAGATTCATCCTTGGAGACGTCAGCTTTGTCATGATTCGTCAAGAGGAGACGCTCACACATGGAGCATTGGCACCATGGAGGGCCCTGGCTAGCACCGCCGCATCTGCTAGTTGCCTCACGCGGAAACGAAACAATACCGAAGAAAGGGGATCACCCAATCAGGAGGGAGGATGAGATCGGCTGGGTATGGGTAGGGCTGGGTCCAAACAAGACCCAAGTGGAAAATAACCAATAAATGGTTGATTAATTATGAGATTACTTTAAGATGTGTGCAATTTTTTAAATGAGGTGTACTGGAGCAGTTCTCATGATCTAATTATAGTAACAACTAAGAACTAGCGAAACGAACTAGCAAGCCTTTTTTATGAGGAAAGTACTACCTAATCTTATTAACAGCAATATAGTTTTTTTTTTTTTTTGGGGTGTGTGTGTGTGGGGGGGGGGTAGAGTATCAATATGCTGGACAGCTTGAGTGTACATTTGCACTCTACAAGGCCGAACAAACATGTTCTTCCTTTTCTCCAGTTTAACGGTTAGATTAAGCTGATATAGTGATACCAGAAGAAAAATCATACGAACCATACTGCTGAAGGCTCTAGAGTGGCTCCATGGGGTTTGAGCAGCCAGGGGCAGGGCACCTTACGGAGTCACGGTCGCCGGTTCGCTTCGGCGGGCAGGGGGCCAGGGCGAAGCAGAGCTGCAGAGGCTGGCAGCCGGCTCCCTCTTGCCTCCTGCGTGCATTGGATTGGGAGAGGGAGTGAGTGTGAGCCGAGGGCCGAGGACTGAGGCCGCGGCTGAGCCAGGCGGCGGCGAGCACCATGGCGCGGCCGGCGGCTGCGCAGGTCCGTGGCCAAGGCGCCATGCCGCCAGGGAGAGAACAGTGAGTGGGGGTGGAGCAGAATGTGGAGACGTGGAGTTACCTTCCCGGAGGGTGGAGCCGCGGAGTGGAGGGCGAAGGCCGGAGGGCGCCGGTCAGAGGGCAAACCGCGAGTGGGCGACGGCCGGCAGGCGGCGGAGCCTCGGCTGCGAGCAGCGAGCGGGGCGCGGTCGCTGGGCAAGCAGGGATGCGGGCTAGAGATGGCAATGGGTACCCGAAACCCGGGTACCCGATGGGTTTTACCCGATATAAGGACGAGTATGGGATGATTTCCCTACCCGCGGGTACGCTAATGGGCACAATCTTATACCGGGTGCATACTACCCATACCCGCATACCCATGGGTAATTTATACCCATCTCTACCATACGTTTATTCTACATAACTAAGCAACCATAAGTGTATATTGGACAAAAATATGGTCAACTTGCATGTTTCAATATCATTTATTATTGTCTTCAATTTATTTTCTCATATTTAGTGATTTATTATTTTAACTATACCATTATTTATTATATTTGTGCTGTTTAAACGTGTGCTTAGTGGGTATTTAATCAGGTATGGGTTACCCGACGGGTTTTTTTACCCACACGGGTACGGGTATGGGTAAAACTTCACACCCGCGATTGTGGCGGGTAAGATTTTTATTCGCGGGTGCGGGTATGGAATTGTAATATCCGACAGGTATTTACCCGTTGCCATCTCTAGATGCGGCGCTACTCGCGTTGGAGGGCTGGAGGCGCAGGGCTAGGGAGGTGCTTCTTCGTGGGCCGAAAAGTGAAGAGTATTCGGGAACTGGGCTGGGCTGGGCTGAGCTAGGCTCTAGTAATGTTTATATAAAGCTTGCTTTGCTAGTGTTAAACGAGCAAAAAACAAATTATCTAAATCTATGAGGTGGTTTCAAAAACCTGTTCTAGCAGATCCTTTATATCTTTGCCCTCTTTGTTACTTCTTGCTGCGCCTAACTCAACTCCAGAAACCCTTTCAGCAAACTTTAAAGTGCTGATTGTTTCTGAATATGATTCAATGTCTGGATTTATTTGAACAAACATTAGTGTCTTTGCTTGTCCACCTGCACGAAAAAAACGGAAGAAACTACAGTAAATAATCTGCCCAAATACACAAACTAACAATTAGATGTTGCCTTTTTTTGGGTGAGAAACAACTATATATTACCTAAAGAGCTCTGCAGAACTTGAGTCAGCTTGCTGTTTCTGTATGGAACATGGGCATTTTTCTGTGCCAAAGCAAAAATCACATCACCAAGAGCAGAGAGAGATTTGTTAATATACTGTGCTTCTTTTAATCGATCTCCAATTGCTTCAGATCGCTCAACTCTTTCACTCCCAGCAAGATCAATTAGGTGTAGACATCCACGAGAAGTAGATCCACTGTTCAGCTCCACCCCTCTAACATGCACAGTTAGAATGCTGCATACATCACAAACATCATGTTGCAAGAATTTTAAGGGTACATCATTGGTTAGCAGTGTATGGAATATACCTGTGAGATCGACTGCTCCTTTCGTTTAGAGCTGTTGATCCAACTGCTCTATTTGTTTGTCCAATTTGCATCAAATCTAGCACATCTGATGTTGATTGGACTGGATGTAAACTTGCATCAGGGACAACAAGCCCATTAGGCTGAGACGTACTCCAAATTCCTAGTGTTTCTTTTTGTCAAGAATAACATGTTCTTTCTGAATGGTAAGAATAATAAAAATGCAGTCAACTTGCATCAGGGACAAGCCCATTAGACTGAGACGTACTCCAAATTCCTATTGTTTCTTTTTGTCAAGAATAACATGTTTTTTCTGAATGGTAAGAATAATAAAAATGCAGTCATAGGAGATTATTTTAAGAGAAAGTAAGCATATTTTTTTGGTGGAAAGGATATCGTTTTTGTACAATATCATTTGATAGAAGATCTCGCACTTGTTCGTTGTAAATCTCAACCATCTGCACTCCCACCTCATATGAGAAAGCATTCCTTCTACTTAGAGATATGTCAAACAAATCATTTAAAGCTCGATAGTTAACACCCCAATCGTCTTTTGATGTGCCTGGTCCACACTAAGAAAAACAAAGCCAAGTATCAGTTAATGATGTGCCCAAGAATTGTATCAATTCAACTTCTATCTGGAGTCGTGACTTTGTACCATTGTGTAAGTCTTTCCTGAACCAGTTTGACCGTAAGCAAAAATGCACACATTGAACCCATCAAGAACTGATCTGATCAAAGGCTGGATATCAGAAAATACTTCGGCTGCAAAAGTTAAATAAGAAATTTGGTGAACAATATTCAATGATCCGTCTTTTAAAATTTTAAATTGCATCATTAACACACTTAAGATATACCTTGAGAAGCGTGTGTACGGAACACTTTGTTAAACTTGAACATTCGACAAGCATCCTTCCCTTGCTTGAAGGGATTTGTGATGAAAATTTCACCATTTTCACCAATGTAATCAACTGTAGTTGATTTCGAATCTTGACCCGGAAGAAATGGTCTGACACGACAATAGACTCTGATATTTCCTAGAAAACATTAGAGTAGAAAGGAAAACGTTAAATATTCATAAAATGTGCTCTAAGTGTCGACTTATCATTGTGCAGGAAAATACCTTTTAGTTCCTGTACTTCATTAAATAGCTTCTGATTTTCAGCAAGAACCTTATGGTAATTATCAGCAGCATCTACTAAACCTTTTAGATCATGTCCTAAACAAGTTTGGCAGTTAAGAGAAGGATGAATAGAGTAGAAGCAAAACAGCAAACATACATATATAATAAATCCACAACACAAATCATGAGAACTCACGTACCAATGTTAGAAATTTCGTCCCTCCATTTCATTTGAAGGGCAAACATTTCCTGCTTAATGGACTGGGATGATAGTCTTATGTCCTAAAATAGTTAACTATTAAAGTGAGGGCATGAACAAACTAAAAGACAATTAATATTTTTTTTAGTCAAAAAACAATGAAAAGTGATAGAGGAAGATAACACAACCTTAATGGACAATTTTTGATTATCCATAAAACTCTGGAAAATGTTTGCCTTCCTGATCCAAAGTTCAGATTTCAGTTGGGAAGCAGACTGAATCTCTTCGACTTTCTTTTTTGATTGCATTAAAAGAAACTCAGCCTCCTTAATTCTCATAGTCAAGTGTTCCTCCATTTGCCTTGCTTCTATTTCCATTCGCTCACGGTATTGTTCATGCATCCTACTTAAGATCTGTATTTCTTTCTGAAGGGAAGCAATTGTATTCTCTGTATCCTCTTTTTCTCGCATCAGCTGAATCATGTCTTTTTCATCTAGTTTTCTTTTCTCAGCAATTTTTGTTTTTTCTACCTACAAAAACAAACCAAACAAAGTTATGACCTGTTCATCCTAAGTATGAGCACTAAATGTTTACAATAACTCATAAGAGACCCTAGGTTACAAGGTCCAAACATCATACAGCCAATAGCTGATTCACTTTTTTAATACTGATTCAAGCAAGCAGTGGCGGAGCTTGGGTATAATTTCAGAGGAGGGCAAGCTAAGATCTACAACTAAAAATTCACTCAAAGTAGTGTATTTATTAGCAAAACAAAATAAGAGGTGAAGCAGCAGTCGCCCTGCTCGTAGATGAGGGAACTAAATGCAACCCGTCCCATTGTAACCTATGTTCCTCTGTAATAAACACCCTAATTTGCAGCCATATCAATTAGAAACAAAAAACAGCTGGGAATATTTTGAATACCTCAGCCTGCTCAAGTCGGTTGACTGTCATCTGAAGAAAGAACCATGTGTCAATATATAAAGACAGTAGGGAATCCTGTGAGAATTTTCAGATCATAAACAAATTGGGTAGTTACCTCATTTTCTTCATTTGTTCCATTTACTAATGTCTCGAGTGCTTTAATTTTTGAACGATACTTGTCTTCACGGGTCTTGATGATGGTATTTTGCTGCAAAATAGGTGATATGTTTTGGGAATTGAATTTCTGTGACAAGAAATGGTGAATTCAGAACAAATACCACACTTACATTTTTTATTTTATCTGCTTGAATAGCCATCCGATGCTCAATCTCTTGAACAACATTCCTTAGTAAGCAAACAACACGCTGAGACAGAAGAACGGGCTGGCATTAGTCATCAGCTAATGATAAATAAATACTAGATACCAGGCAATCTTTGTATTGAAAGCCACTGAAAAATAGACTTACATGTGGTATTTCTCCTCTTTTTCTCTCAATGCTCTCATCTAGGACGCCATTAACAACTCTAAGAAGTGATTGAGTAGGGGTATTCTGAGAAAAGATTATTATAATAAGAAAGGGGCAGAGAAAAGAATAAAAAAAAGAGTGGTGATATGATGTGTTGCTAAAGATGTTACATCTAGACTACTTGATTGCATGATCTCTGACACCATGGTGGCAGGAAGATCAGTGTAGGAGCCCCGCTTAAGTTGGAAAGCATCATGGACCTTTTGTCCTGCAAATTAGGATGAGCATGATGGATTATTATTGCCTGTTTTATTCTATTGATTTCAGAATCATTTTAGTTTATTGTAATAAAGATCGGAGATCTTCATGATATAGAGATTTGATTAGCATTCTATTATCATGGGAAAAGGGTGAGTATGACAATGGATTAACATAGCAAGGGACCAAAGAAGCAGGATCTGAACAGGTAAATGCTACTTGGATATTAAAGATACACAGGTCAAGGATGGGTTCCTTGAATTTGAAACCTTGCCAACATGTAAAATCCATCAATGCTGAAGTACAAAATGCCGGGTTGTAGAAATTCAGGAAGTATTTTTTTTATCACTGCATATATTTAAAGTTCGAAGGGCGGGCCTGGTGCAGCGGTAGAGCCTACCATCTGTAACCGGAAGGTCCCGGGTTCGAGCCCTAGCCTCTGCATATTATGCGGGTAAGGCCTAGCGCTTAAAGATACCCTTCCCCAGACCCCGCACGTGCGGGAAGCCTACGACACTGGGTACGCCCTTTATATATTTAAAGTTCAAGAATAAAGGGGATATACCACCGGCGACCAGTTATAAATGGCAACTTAGTTGTTAAACTCTAACTTAGAATCCTAGCATTCATTGGCACAACTGATTATGCTACCTGAAAGAATACTTCGTTGTTGAGACTTTGGATCCCAGTGGCCTTTCCATCTTTCCCCCCCAGGAGATCTTTTTCCTGGTGTCAGAACCGAAATTATAGGCCCATCGAATTCTTGAACTTCCTTTTTCCTTCTAAGGGGTGTCTTAGCAGCATTGTTTGAAATGTTTTGACCTGGTACTGTTGTCACATTATCCTTTAGAGACAAGAGACACTCCACTACAGAAGATACTGATCCCTGTAGTCATCAAACAGATCAGAGTTAACAAAAATTGACATTAACACACAGATTCAAATTGCCAAGCAAGTCTAATCTGAATGTAGGAGGTACACCTTGGTCCCACTCACTACCGGCTCTTGGGACATTAAAGAAATCTTCAAGCTATGAATTCTATTAAGCATCTGAGATATGACACAAATTTTAAGGGGATTTTGAGTCCATGACATAGGGTGTGGAGCTCTTATGGGTTCTGGTGAAGGTTTGATAGAATTCTACACTAGAGTTGTATAAAGATCTAAGACCACTTTGTGTTCACATATTCCTTATAGTGAAACACTTTTCAGCCTTTCCAGCAGTGACTAAGGTTATTGCTGTTTCCCAATCAATCGTAATCGAGCTTAGTGGGACAACTCATATATATGCACAATTGTGAAATATGAATAGGTCATCCTCATACTGAAATAGACCCATCATTGCTTTGCAGTGCCTACTACAGTAGGTAAATTGTTGCCAGTATTAAGGACTAACACCAATTATGCTAATTGCTAACCAAACCATTATTAACACGCACGTTGAAAAGGAGATGATAGCACCATTTAGTCAGAATGAAACACACTAGCAATCGCTGTGTACTGACAGGAGTAACCTCACCTCTTCCAGATCCTTGACACTGAAGCCTGGCAGCCCCATCTCCGCAACAACAGAGAGGAATTTTTTCACATTTGACTTCTGGTCTGATGCATTACCACCCCACGTTCCCTGTAAACAGAGCCCTCGAGTTTAGATCAGCAATAGTAACATGCACGGATGCACCACTAGTTCAGCATCTACGGGCTGAAGGAGCTCACCTCATGAATACCGGGCATGAGCTTCTCTGCAATGTAGCATAGAGCCGTACCATCAATGAGGTACTCCCGCAGCTCCTCGTCTGAAGAATCCAACGGCAAGTCGAACTCCGGCAGCAAGCGGCCGATCCAATCTATCACCTCAGCACGCCGATTGGCTAGAAATAATTTAACACCAAAAGAAGCAGTCGTTAGAAATGCGCAAAAATCGTAACATTGAGTTGCTAAATTCAAATTTAAAGCCCCAAACAGACAATCGGAATAAAGACCGTATTCTGGTTCTGGCCTCCTACACAACAATCTGGCAGGCCAGAGGCCAGAGCTTAAGGACAGTTGCTGCATCCCCATAGGAGGGGGCAGTAAAAAACGCAACAAGAGCACCATACTTTCCAGACATTGGCAAATTCAACTCACGAGGCGCCAAACCTGGAGCCTACCCGGAGCTGAATCAGCCCGGACTACCATTTTTGCCAAATATTCACATGAAGAACAAGAACTAAACGCATGAAACTTCAAAGATCCAAATTTTTTTTTAGAGAAAACAAAGATCCAAACTTTGACCTCCACGAGTTCAATTGAGGCGTTAAACCACTCCCTGCACCTTCACATTCCCCGCAGAAAAAATAAAAGAGAAAGGAGTATCTCAGAATCTCAGATCGACGATCTCACCTGCATGGAACTCGTCGTACTCGCCGTCCACGTTTCCCATCCCTCAACGATGGGACCTAACACCTAAGCATGCACGGAGTCGAAATGCCAGCCGATCTGGACCCAGATCGAGCCCTCCGACGAGGCAGCTTGGGTCCGGTACTCCAGTCGAACCCAAGGCTTCAAGGGAATGCCGGTGGCGGATCGGCCTGAGCTCGGGCCCTTGGCGCTGGGTTTGGCCTCTCCTTGTCCCTCCCCTCGTGCTCCTCGTGACGAACGGAGAGCACTGCGCAGCGCTGAGCAGCTCCGCTGTCGTCCCGTGAGTCAACCCGCTTCGCTGGGTCTACTGGTTAGATGGGTTTTGATTTTTGTTTTTGCTTGTAAGTTAAGGCCTGTGGTCAGTGCAATTAGAAGCAGTACTATGCAGTATTTCTGCCCCTCTCCCATCCGGTCCGGCCATCCCTCCTTTAAGCTCGCGTGGTTTACAAGGAAAAAACGAGGGGCTTGCGTCAACTTACCGTTAGCGCGATCAGCTACAGCGTCAATGCTGTTAAAAGAAAAAGAATTTCGACGGCCTAGATGAATTAGAACATGCGGCTCTCGTATAAAATTTACGAATAAGAGAGATCAGAAAAGGAGAGTGGAAAATGTCTTTGTATATGCTCCAAAGCAAACACACTATAGATGATATAACCCAATGAAAAGAAGAGAGAGGATAGCATGTGTGCAAAATATACGGTATAGGAGGCGTAGAGTTTGAAAATGGATAGAAAGATGGTAACTGGTGGAGTTAGCCCAATACCTAGCGAATAATACTAGCTCGTAGCTCCACTGCTCTAGCAAAAACCGTGCTCATGCGTATACAATGAACCGTTAGTCTTTTTGTTTAAGTTAGCTTCATCATTCAACACCAATAATTGCTTCACAATTATCCCTAACATCTCTGACATGATATCCAAGAAAATCTCCTAGCAATGCTCAATGCCACGGTTTAGCACCGAAGGGATGTAAGAGAATGATTTGGTGCATGTTCATATCAGAAAATGTTGTTTATTTAGAAGAACACATGCAAAAAGTTGTGAATACGATGTTCGGGTTCTCAATTTATCTGAGGTCGGGTTGTGCTACTCATTCTACACAAGACAACCACCATAAGCTTGTGATCATTGTGATCATATCTACTTCCGCACCACATGGAATTTCCATAAGTAGGCCATGAAACTGCACCCTTGCCTGGAAACCACAATGATATACAAAACATCAACTAGTCCATTGCGTCTATCAAGTCTCCTTTGCTAATTGCTCCACTCAATGTTCAAACCAATTCAATAATACAACCTAATGTCATAGAGGAGACCACAACTAATGTGCAAGTAGTATATTGGTTGTCAATGGAAGAAAACCTTAAGAAGGAATACAACCCAATTGTCTCAAAGAAGTGTTGCCCAAGAGGTTAGGTGTCTTATCACCATCAGTTATAGTCTCTAGCAATGATCATTTCAACCAGTTTGCATGAGACTTTAACACTTGCCACCTACCATCAGAGCATAAGATGAAGGCAATCTACGTTTTTATAGAGGTTGTGTGACCAAAAAAAGAAAAATACCTCAAAGGCCAAAGTATATCATAGCAATATGATATATAGCCATGCAAAAGTGGGCTTACAAACTAATAGTAGCAATTGACCTAGAATAACTTTAAGCTAATAGTAGTTAACATAGAAGGATGGTGTACCATGTACAATGGTCATCCTTAATGTGGTTTGATTTTCTAGCATCATGCAAGAACTCGTTGTTTTTTAAAAAAAATCAGAAACATATTAAATCAAATTAGTTCTTCTATATTTATTTTCCAATGAATATAAACCTAAGAAATAACAACCTAAAAGTGAACATAGACCTACTCGAGCGGAAACATTTTGAATTCAACTTTTTGTAGAATAGGTTACCACAATGAACCAAAATCACTCAGTTGGTTGGATTCTTTAAGATCATAGCTAAAATAAAGTGAACCTTGGTCCAATTGTTTCTATCACCCTATATAAAACTAGAATCAATTAAAATATTTCTCTCTGAAATGTATCTTTTAGGGATAAAGTGTGATAGTGATTATAATGATTATTGAGAATTTATAATATGTTATGCTGCCAAAAACGCACCCTTGATGTCTATAGTTAGTACTTTCTTAGTGCCAAACTATAGATAGCCGTGTCTATAGCCATTTGTCTTATTAAAAACATATAACATTTTTCATTTTGTTTTTTATCATGGCAATATTTTTAAGTGTTTTCACCTTTTCTTTTGAATATCGGCGAGATATGATTTATTGTTAACCGGCAAACCTGGACGCTGGGCACATGATATTGTGCTAACGCCACGACTATTATTCCAAGACGCAAGATCCGACACTGCAACATGCAGAAAAAAGAGAGAAATAAAAGAAAGAAAGGGAGAGCAGAGGAAGAAGGTCGGTGGCCGCAAGGGACGGCGTCGGGGGACTTTTTGGAGCTTTCTTTCGTGAGGCTCCGGGCTGGTCGAGACCGCCAGGCGCAGCGGAGCCCGAGGGAAGCACCAGTTCCTCGTGAGCAGTGGCGCACTGGCGCAGCGCAGTGAGAGGCAGCGAGGAAGGGCACACCGCACACGATGGGGCTACCGTGGCTGAAAAGATATTTCTGGCCGCCCAGTTGGTGGCCCGCACGTCTGGTCTGGCGGAGGACAACCGGTGGCCTCGATCTGACGATCTTGGTCCATCTTTCCCATATTCCATATTCGTTTTTTTTTTTAGAAAAAAACAAGCGTGCCTCCACGTTGAGGAAAGGCCAAAGGGGCACTGCAATTTACAGGTTCGAGGTGGTGTGGTTGTCGCCTACCTCCCGTTATCAATCCCTTCCACGGACTACGGCGTACCAGAGCAAGCACGATGGCACCGGTCCAACAAAACCACTGTACAGTGTCCTGAGGGCACATGCTGCAATTCCTCCTTGGTACTGCAGTGCAGGCAACGCAACAATAATGTCCCTGCCTGTCATCAGGCCCTAGAGGGCCATGCCACAAACGAAACGCGCCTGAGCTCTGACGATGATGAATGAGCGTCAAAATGGAAAACGCAGGAACAGGCATGTTGCACAGATGGGCCGAGAGCAATACTCCTGTAGTCTTATATGCCGTTATTCCATCGTTACATGTGACACATGAGAAATAATACCATTTTTAAGGCTAGCTTGTAATAAACTCATAGTTACATGGGTTCTCATTTCTTCCTCTCCTCTGGTTTTTCTTCTTCCAAATGCCGTCTCTTATTACCGTAGATATACCATCTCTCCTTGTTTGGCTTCTTCACATGCTGGTCCGTAATCACAGAGCAGCAGCGCAGGCTTAGTCCTTCACTTGTGCGTAAGCTGGAAACCTATATCTTCTTTGGCCTGCAACTCCTAGTTCTTACACAGGCCTGGTGGCAGCTCCAGCAGGACCAGCTTGTCGCACCAGCTTCATGTATTAACGCAAACTGAGATACATAGCTCATGGCACAAGCTACAGAAAAGTGGATAGGATCTGTGGTGGACGATTACCTGGAAATAGGCTTCTAGTTTCTGCCTGAGGGCACCGTGCTCCCTCTTCACTTTCTGGAAAGATCTCATGCAACTGCAAAACCGAAATTAGCCACAGGGGTAAAGAACGGCTGTTTTCATTCACTGACATGAGACAAAATCTAACATGGCTAAGGAGAGGGAGGTTAAGCGGGGGAGAGTAGAGACAGACCCTTCTGGGTTTCCCTGTCCACAGCAATCCCTGAATGACATGCACTCACTCTTCATCCTTGAAGCACCAATGCTGCATCAAGTTTTGTAATTTCAAACACATGTGATCTACTATACATAAAAACTATGATAATGTGAATGTGTTAAGATGCCAGAGTTATGCTTTCTTTACACCTGAATTCAGAACCATGCCACGCTTACAAAAGCTCACTACTTAAGTTTTTTTGTTGGTGTTTAAACTTGAAATAAGTAGTCAATTAACCAAATTACAAAGTATGACCTTTACTGAGATACCAGACCACCTTAAAATCCTCATGAGCTTTGCTTTACAACTATACTGGACATTTCATCAGCGAGGCATTGAAATGTCTCAGTTTGTTTTTACATTTGGAGATGATGAAGCATATAGTAGGTAATAATAACAAGAAATTAAGAGCATGCTTTTGTTTCAATACGGACGGTATCAGCTTCACAGGATATTCAGTTAAAACTCTATAGTTCTCATTATTCATGAAACAGTAAAGGTCTGTGTGTTTTAATGAATCAGTGACATAGCATGCCTTCTATGCAGCTGAGAATAAGTATTAAGATGCAGCATCGGAGCTACCTGGAACAGCTGCCTTTTAGTTGTTGCATGTATGCATCCCACCTGCTGAAATCTTTGGGGTATTTTTCCCTGCAGTGCCACCAAATGTTAACCAGTCAAGTTCAACGCTACTGCTTGCATCGTTTTTATTTGTACAGGAAATCACTTCTCCTGATTATGCAAACTTCGCTACTTAGTACTTACAGAGCCTGTTCAATGTTTGATATCAGCCTGGCTGAGTCCTTGAAAAACAAAGTGACAACCTCTTCAGTGAAATTAGGACTAGCATCATCCTGCAAGTCTTCCACCTGACAAAATTGCTCATCTAGGTACCCCTGTTAATGAAATAAAACTTACTGAATGAGCATTTGATAAATGAAAGAAAAATATTTAAAAACAATAGAACAGTATGCTTCCATGGATAGCATCAAAAGAGAGAGAGAGAGTGTGTGTGTACATAGGACAACAAAGTATGGTCAAACTTCTAGATCCTTGTGAGAACATCAAGATATACTATTGATTAGAAATCTTCAGAGTAAAATACACGCCTGATCAAAGAGACTCTTTTTCATGGATGCAGCTTGGCGTCGCAAGTTAGAATAATCCATTTGTGTGAATGAACTAGACAAAAGGTGGCAAGGCAATACAGATAGCAACACACTTCACAAGTTACAATACATATGTAGCTGGTGGGAACTACGGATATAGAAAGCTGACCTAGCTATATGCTTATATAGTGGAGGAGGCAGTTACTATTCGTCCACCAAACATAAATGAAACTCTAGATATTCCAGTTCCTGGATAGCAAATGTAAGCATCTTGCACGCACAGGTGATTTGATTGCCACGGTGTGCACAAGCTATCCACATTTTGGAGAGTGACTTGAATAAATGCGGATTCTTGTAGCCTGTATCTCTTTATAAGAGATATGTTGGTGTACAACGATCACGGAGAAATAATCAATGGGTCTTACTTTTATGTATTATAATCATCTGAACAAACATCAGCAAGAAAATAAAAAAATAACTGACATCTTTCATTACTGAGCAGCAACATACATGGCTTTCTACATGTGCAAGTAAAACACGATATATGATACTATTTTACTATTACACTTGACACCTCTGCATGAAGCAATTACATTTAAATGGGATCTTCAGCCCCAAATTTTTCCAATGATACAAAAAGCAAGAGATGGAATTCAAGCCCCTTTTTTCATGGAAGTTTTCATCATAGCCTCCTGGATCATCTGGAAGCAGAGAAATGGCTACATCTTCAGGCAGATTAGACCTTCTTTTCAAAGCTGGAAAATTGAGTTTTCCAAGGAAACTTCTTTGAAGAAACATAAATTCAGAAATGTGTTAGATCATTCCTTCTCTGCTTGGTTCAGCTCCTTAGCCTGAGCTCCTTTCTCTTTTGCTTGGCCTTTAGGGCCTTTCTGCTGTTTTTTTTTTGTTTTGCTTTTTTTTAACACCCCTTTTTTATTATATAAAGCACAGTAGGGGATTCCCTTACTGTTTTTCCCGCTCAAAAACCTCTGCATGAAGCAATCACATTTGAATGCAGAGTTTAGACCTAATACAGTCTCTATTACCTCTCATGTTGGATTGCTCAAAAGAAGATATAGGCATACACTATAACAAGTGAAGACGTCCTAGGCATGAGCCTACCAAAGAGTCATAAGCAACAGAACCCTAAATTACTTCAATACAACAGAAAAATATTTTAGGCTTACATTGAGACCAACCTACAGACTTAGAGAATTATGTAGATGGCAGCTTTTCCTAACTCCCTACAAGTATTCAAATGATTTAGCACAAGCCATTTCTGAACTTACATATGAAAAGCATATACCATAGATATTCAGTTGAGAGTAAACCAGTGATTTCATTCTGTGCTAATCATTAACAAACTTCCATTTACTGGGTACTCTGTTTAAGTGCAAAATCAGATATTGAAAGCCAGATTACTACACATCACTATAATTACCTTATACAGTTACAATGGTATTTATTTAGCTGTTTTGTGGGTAAGAGAACATACTGTGTGCTTTTAAAGAAAAACAACCTAAGATTACGCAAGAAATTCTCTAGTGACAAATCCCAGGACAGAATCTAATCAGATCAATGCGAAAGAAACAACAAGATATAATTTTGTGCCCCTCAAAGTTCAAACATAATGTAGTGATAAAATCTGGGAGGACGATGGAGAATTAGAATAGGCCCAAGATGCTTACTTTGAGCCTTGGCCAGAGAAAAGCAGGACAAAGAAATAGACCTCAACAGTTTTGATCCAATTCTCACAGACCCATGTTCTCTTGGAGCATTGGGCCACGTGGCAAAACTAACATCCTTTCGCAAAAGGTGTAAAAGAGATTCATTCAATGATTGCTCCGATGATTGTTGTTCACCCAAATCAACATCACAACTTGATAAGAGGAATATGACATGGATCAGAAATTCGAAACAAACAGAAAGCTTACACAGGAAATGGATATCGGCAAAAAGAAAATTCTGGACGGGTAATTGCCATGGCCACAGATGAATAAACTGCAAATGTTGTCTATATGAAAGCTATTCAGTCAGTGCATTCCCTCAATGGTGCTTAATATTTTTTTTCACAAAGATCCCAAGGCACACTACCACTGCTCATTCCCGTACTAGTGTCTTTTTCCATTTCTTTGGTGAGTAATCATAAGACAACATTTCTTCCACAAACATATTTGTTCATTATGTACTTTTCTATGTGGAATCAGAAGATAATAAACATGCATGCTTCCTTTATAAACACAAAAAATTCTCAAGCTACATATTTTACAATGTAAATCAAGATGACACAGCAAAACTAATGGCGTGAAATAAAGGTTGCTATTGGCCTTTTGTTCCAGAGCATATATAAGCATCAAGACAAGCTAATATTTTTTTAAGCATTTGAAACGTTGAAGGCTGTCTTTCCTGGTAAATACTTCTCAAGCTATAATGTCTGGCTTCCACGTATCAAGGTTATCCATGCTCTTTGCTCTATGGCTTGTGTGTGACCACGTTGTCGGCACTCAGCAATCCATTTATAGCATCACAAACTCACTTTCCATTATCTAAAAATAGAAAACACACAGCACAACATGAACTGGATGTGCGCAGTACCTCCAAAAGCGTCCTTTATGGAATTATCATCCACAGTGCTCCAAAAAGGAACCTAGATGCTTTCGAAGTTCTGTTTGATGTGTACACTCCATTGCTTTTTGGCACGTTAGTAGGTTTATGTTCTCTCCTAGAAAGCACCAACTTGGCCAATAGTCTCTCCATTCAAAATTCACTTACAAATAGAAAAAAAATCCTCTTCCATTGGCTCAAGTGCATCCAGAGTTATGCTTTGGCATTAAGGGTGAGGGTATAACCTGGGGGTCACTAAAACACAACTTAATCAAACATTTACCAAGCTTTTGAGATGCACCGCCAATAGTAGCAGATACAGCGTGATCTTCTGCAGCTCAGCACCCCACTAGCTGGGGTTGAAGCTACGCAAGCACACCTATCCACACATGCTGTGTAGACGATAGAAACGAGCACTAGAAACTTAAGCGCCACCTAAAGTTGGAGCGATCTTTTTCACCCCAGTACTAGAAAATAAAGATCACACGGCCTTTAGCCGTCAATGCTCCCCCTAGATTGGTTTGGTGTCCCTCTCGCAGTTAGAACCGATTCCATTCCATCCTAGCGACATCGGTAGCGAGCGGGGAAGGTGTGGGTACCGACCAAAAGAGAGCAGAGCAGAGAACGACACGTTGATACCCCGACAGCAACCACCTCATCCGGATGAGCGCGCCGGCCCCGATCTCCCAGCGCGGCGCGACGTGAGTGGGAGCTCAGCCGCAGGTTTCGCATCGGGGGATGCCGAACGGGTAAGGGGGGAACCGGGAAAAAGGAGACAGCGAAATGGAGCGCGGGTAAAAGAGCGGCGGGAGAGCAAAGCGACGTGGTAAGATGATGCCGGCACCGGCGGAGGGTGAAGTGGTTAGTGACTTACCTAGTGGGGTGCAGCCGCGCCCACGCAGGACGAGGGGGGACCAGCGGACGGAGGCGGCGGGCGGCCGTTGTGCTGGCTGTGCGTGGCGCGGCGATGTAGAGAGACGGGTGACCAGACGGCGGGCGGCGATGGATCGTCGTCGCGGCCGCCGGCGGCAGCTGCCTGGCGGAGCAACTGGCGGTGCTGCGCCAGGATCAGGCTGGGCCGGGCCGTGTACGAGTAGATGGGCCCAAGAGCGAAGTGGGATTCGAAGGGCCGTCTACAGGGCTGTCTAGTAGGGTGCCTACGACGGGTTTTTGCGCTTTTTTTATTTTTAGATTTTTTTTTTTCGTTTTTACAAAAATATACACCGGTTCGTAAGAGTGGCAGGGATGGTCGACCGGCGCCCGGGGCCTGGCGCCCGGTGCCCAGGCGCCAGGTGTGCGGGGTGGACGGGGGGTGGACGGACAGACGGACGGACAGACGGCGGACAGACGGACGGAGGAGCCTGGCGCCCGGAGCCCCGGCGCCAGGGGCCTGGCGCCCGGAGCCCCGGCGCCAGGGGACTCTTTTTTTTATTTATTTATTAACTCGCTTAACTCGCTAATCTCGCATTTAATCGCTAATCTCGCTGTTTAATCTCGTGCATCCGATCCGAGTTAGATTCTAACCATTTAGCTTCAACCTTGCCTATTATATTAGAGGACCCTTCCAGTTTATTTTGATCCCAGTCTATTTTGAAATTACAAGTATTTTGCTTTATTTTCTTTCTCCATTTTCTATTTCCTATTTTGTGTATGTTTATTTTGAAATTATAAGTATTTTTAGGTCACGTTGTTCTGCTTCGCGAAGCAGATCTTGTCGGCGCTTTAGCTCACCCTCCCTCCTCTTCAGTTCTAAATACTACTAGATGTAAATATTACTACAATATACTACTATTAAAACTTAATAACAAATACTACAAATAAATACTAAATATAACAGAATATATATTTAACTAAATACTAATACTAAATACTAAATCCAGTTATTACAACGGGTTACGACTGCGCACTACTACACTAATACACTGCGCACTACTACACTAATACACTAACTACTACGTACACTAATACACTAACTAAATAATACACTAACTAACTAATACACTGACTAATCTCCCTAACTCGGATCGGATGCACGAGATTAAACGAGATTAGCGATTAAACGCGAGTTAATAAATAAAACGAGATTAGCGATTAAACGCGAGTTAATAAAAAAAAAAAAAAGAGTACCTGGCGCCGGGGCTCCGGGCGCCAGGCCCCTGGCGCCGGGGCTCCGGGCGCCAGGCTCCTCCGTCCGTCTGTCCACTGTCCGTCCGTCTGTCCGTCCACCCCCGTCCACCCCGTCCGTCGGCCCCACACCTGGCGCCTGGGCACCGGGCGCCAGGCCCCTGGCGCCCAGACGCCGGGCGCCGGTCGACCATCCCTGCTAATCTTACAAACCGGTGTATATTTTTGTAAAAACGAAAAAAAAAAATCTAAAAATAAAAAAAGCGCCGGGTTTTTTTGATTGTCTAGCCAGCCTTCTAACTAGATCTCCGTCATGAGTAATGGGCTGCTAAGTTGATTCCACGAGAGCAGCCAATTCCACCGTTTTATTGTGACCAAGTTCTGTAAATCCATTTTGTGCTCGAGATGGCCACTTCCTCTCCTCGTCCTCTCCGCCTAACGACAGTATCCACGCGACAAACACCACTCCACGCCGTTGCCCCTGTTCTCCTATCGACGACCTGCGGTAAGGCGGTGCCTCCACCTCTCCACCCTTGCACGCCGCTGGGCTTGCTTCTTCCCCGTGCGCCCCGTAGTTTCTCCTCTCCTAGTCCTCCATCACCACCGTCACGCCGCCTCTCCGCTCCTGCCGCCGGGGTACTCCAATCCCTAGTTGTCCTTTCCTCTTTGCCTGCAACCGGCCATGAAGAATGCCGGCTGTGAGATCCGCTTGGGCCGCCACCGCCTTCTCCACACCCGGCGGCGCCCGAGCGCCTTTGGATCCGCTGCTGACCTCATCCCTCCTGGCGTCGGCATCTCATATGCCCATGCGTCTACCGCGGGGTCCGTCTTCCTCGTGTCGGCCACCGCTGCGCCAACTCCCTTGCCTCTCGCCGTCGTCCACGACGTTCATGCTTGCCGCGGCCGCGAAGGCGCGAGGAGGCGGCGACGCAGACCCAGCGGAGGGGCGCTAGCGTGGTCGGCAGCACGGTTCCGTCCTGGGTGACGAGGCGGCGATGGCATTCGGTGGTGGAGAAGAGGAAAGATAGGAAGGTGAGACGGGATATGAGTTAGCGAGTGAGCTAAGGCAACCAAACACACAACTATTGCTGACCTGACTTACTACTCTTGCAACTGAACAACCACTTTTGGCCAGATTTAAACAGGCCTTTGTGGCTTAGCATCCTAGCCTGGCTAAAGTTACCCACACTGCTAAACAAGCCCTGACCTCAGTCTAAAGCTAAGGTATGGATCATCTGTTTGAACAAGAACTGCCATGTACACTACACATAGAATCACCATTGTGTCCACAAAAGGCACTAAAACAAACAAATGCCGAAATGCATAACAAGCATATGTGTCATTGTGGAAGTCTGAATGTCAGTCATCTGGTATTCGGATGACTACACTGTCACATTGTCCGGAAAAATAGAAATAGATTGCAGGTCAGTGTACAAAAATTAGCTTCCTCTCTATACAAAAGAAAGGGAATGTAGGCCTGTGAATGCGGCCCGCTTGTTAAACCATTATAAATGGGCCGACCATAAAACGAAAAGGAGCAAGAGGGTCTTCCCAGGGATGTGAAAACCCCAAGGCCCAGGCCCAGGGTTGAACAAGGACCATCGCTGCCGCCGCCTCCAGTGCAGTCCTCCCCAAACCCGCACAGCGACTCAGCGAGGCGCCAGTCGTGCAGCCTGCGCCGGCGGCGAAATGGCGGAGCCGGAGTGGATCCGGGAGAGCGAGCGGAGGCAGATGGAACAGATACTAGAGCTGGATATGGAGGAGCTCCAGGTCGAGGAGGTCGACGACACTGACTCATCTTCCTCCTCCGACGTCGATGCCTTCCTCAGGTCCGACCACACCCCTCTCCCTTTTCTTACAACTCCTTGCGAGAGCAGAGCAGATTTTCTCTGTTGTATATAGCTGACGATGTTAGTCGTTCTGAAAATACATTACGCTTGGAATTCAGAGGCGGTGGAGATTCTGGAGATTAGGATTGGGGAAATCTGCAGCCTTAAAACTTAACAAACAGTCAATATGTACTTGGATTAAAAAGTGTCTGTTTTAGAGCTTAAGCCGGAGTGTTAGTGGGTACCTCGCACTTATAGCCAATGTTTTAGTAATTGGACCTTGGCCTGCACCAATTTTTTTTCAGCTTTAAGTGTTTCGGTAAATCACAAAGTTTCTGATGTACTCAACCTATGATTGGTGGTTCCCTTAGGGGCTGTTTGGATAATTCAGCCTATATATATTGAGAACTAATGCTCCTTGTGGATGATGGGAAGAGTGAGGAGGCTTCTACTGATTTATATGCTCGTTAAAGTATTATAAGGCCCTCGGGCAGTGGGAGGACCAGTGGAGTGAAATAGTATGTCCACTGAAAATTTCCCACTATCCATATTCGGTTATTTTGTAAAAGTGAATTTGGAATAGTTTGTTGCCACTCCACGATTGTGAGGAACCTTGTTTTGTTTTCACTTCTTTCTTCTTCACATTCTTTTATTGCAGAAATACTCATGGAGATGGAGGGATTCACACTTCTGATGATCTTACAGTTGATACCTCTATGGTATCCTTGGAAGTTCACTCCTATCTTGGTAAACATTCATGCTAATATTATTTCTGTATCTTATATCCTAGATTTGATACATAAAAAACGTGGTTACTTTGCCAGAGGCAAAGGTTGATGGTACCCAAGGGAAATTTGCTTTCCTGGATGGCGACAAAGTCCTCAATTTGCCGATGTTTTATCTTCAAGGTAGTGTTCCTGTTTCCAGTAGACCATGCAGTGTATGACAAAGCTTAACTCAATAATTAATCTGACCATATGGACAATGCATTTTGAAATGTGCCATCCTGTTGTGCTTTCTGAATGAACCTAATATTGACTGTATAATAGCGATCATAATTTCATCTTACAAAGATACCCAGATTCCAGGAATGCCCGTCTATGTTGGCACCTGACTGAGGATTACCGTATGTTGATGGTTTACATTTTTTAAATAGTGGAATTATATTAAAGGTGATGTCATGAAACTTCTGTAGGAGTTGTTTTATTTCCTGAAACTTCCCTACGTCTTCGGATAATTCAGCCTAGATTAGTAGAAGCTGTTGACAAGGCTGTTTATCATGTTGATGCTCCGTGCATGATAGGCGTGGTGAGTTCCACTTCTCCTTGCTATGATGCATTCTTCCTTTATTTATTTTAATTGGCGATGGTTTAATGTCAGGTTCATGCTTATCAGCATGCAAATGATGGACATCATACTATTGCTTCTGTCGGGACAATGGCAGAGGTGTGGTTTCAAAGCTATTTAATTAGTAGTTATGTCATTTGCACCAGTGGTCTTCCTCGTCGAGTTGAATGTGATACCGAACACCGTGATAAATCATTTTGAATGAATACATCAATTTACGCGAACTTTATAGGAACAAAAAATGAACAAATATCCTGGTCTTCTGTAACAAGTTAATAGCACCAAAGCCTAGACCAGGGGCAATGCTAGACAGAGCTAGGTGGTGTATATGCACTATGGAAAATTGAAAGTTAGGTCACAGCTGGATTATTTTGACCATATCTACTCCCTTTTTACCCAACATGATCCACCTAAAGTATTGCACCACTGTCATTTTGGTTCCATCTTCGCCCCAGTCTAGAATTAGCATCTGTGAAACATTAATACCGTCTAAAGGACATACATCAAGCCACTAAAAGTAAATGATGGATTTGCACTGAACTTAAACATTTATTGCTCTTGGATTGGTCCCATGTTGGTAGTGTGGAGAGTGAACCAAGTTAAATAGTGGGGGAGTCCCTCACCTCTTGGGCTAACATTGGGTTGCAGCAAGGTTCTCTCCCTGAAGTTTGAGCCATCAAGCCTCCATTCACAGGAGAGTTGGCGCATCGTCGCTTGATGCCCCAGCTAGGAGAGTTGGCACACACTAGCAATGTGACAAGGAACATCTCCTTGTATAGCAGCTAGGGACACAACTAATATAATGGCTCTGATGTCAATTGTTGGAAATCTCTCCCTTTCTTTTGAGTGTTTCACAAACACACACACTAGGATTTCTCTCTGGTGAACAAACATGCAAGCACAAAATGATACAAGTAGTTTTTGGTCTATGTGGCCACACCATCCCTTATCGTTTTCTCACATATACAGTCTATACATGTGCGGATGTGCCCATGATATGCTCCTAATTGATGCAGTAATTGCCTCGTATGATTGGCCCATTATTCTCTTTAACTACAAGCCGAAATCTAGCTAGCACTAATAGCAATGAACCTAGACACTAGCTGAACCTAGACACACAGGATTATTTCCGACATTACCCCCCCCCCCCCCCCCCCCCCCCCCCCCCTAATCCTTATGTGTTGAGTTGGATATGATGTAGACAACATTTGCATGCTGTAGATATTTGTGCCTCTGGCTGCTTTGCATGGCTCAATCCATGTGCTCTACCTCTAACTCAAACCAACATGCATGTATCCTTCACACGTATTGCTGCTGTGCTTCGTTTGTCACTGCATACTGCTGTCATGCAAATGGCTACACCAAATGATCTTGACTACATGCATACAAGTAACCAAATAAGATTAACAACTACTAGATAATATCCTTGTGGTATCCACGACTACAGTTGATTATTGTTTTTCTTTTCTTCTTCTGCGGAGCAATGGTCAATTATAGTTAGGATAAACCTGCAATCTAATTTCTGGACTCGGTACATTGATCACTTTATGAGTCAACCCCAACTTGCTTGGGACTCTTTGTTGTTGTTGCGCATTGATCAGTTTATGATACACAGTATCTTGGAAGTTGGAACACAAGTGTGCACCGGAAGTGCCATTTTCATGCCATCAATATGTTTCTGATTTTTTTTGTAAACATCCTTTAACACATTTGCAATTTTAAAAAATGACTAGATTAGTAGGATAGGTTTTTGGTGCAAGTTTTTACCTAATTGTTTATTTCTCTTAAAACATTTATATTAACCTGTTACCTGTAGCACTTCCTTCTTATTTTTCAGAGTCAAATTAACTTATGCGTTTGTTTTACCTTCATAGATACAGAAAATTCAACAGTTGGATGATGGTTCATCATGTGTTCTCTGTCATGGTCAGCAGCGGTTTCGTCTTATACGCCATTGGTTGGACGTTGACAGAGTAGTAAGTCTTAACAATTGAGTAAAATGTCTGTTATTCTCTGAGCTAGAGGGAACAAAGCATAATCTCATGTCAATTTTCTTGTTAACAGCCATGGGGTGAAGTCCATATTATTGAAGAAGATACAGCTCAAAGAACTCCAAAGGATGCTTTTGGACAGTTAGCTGCAAGCAACAGTTTCAGGCAATGTGCGTCATCAATTCCTAGTTTGCGTGTATCATGTTCTAAACAACTTGATCATGTGGATTCTGAAATAGACAGGGATTCTCTATCACCCACGAACACCTCAAGTGATCACTCAGCAACAGATGACAGAATATACCTTTTAGGCTCCCAGTCCAGTGGCTCGGTAAGGTGTGGTATTTTGGATGAATCCTCAGATGAAGATGAAGATCCTATACATGAACAGTGTTGGCAGACCCATGATCCTGTTAAAGAAATAGTTGAGTATGGTCAGCCAGATAAGAATACAAACACGGGAGATGAGGATAATCTTTGTTTCACATCCTCCAAACCCTTTCTGAGAGAAAGAAAGAAAGATACTGAACAACAGAGATACTACTTTGCTGCTTATAATACAAAAATTGCATCACAGGCTCCATTGTCATTTTGGCCTCGCTGGGCTTATGAGATGTATGATTCATATTCACTTGCTAGGACAACTGCAGGTGCAAAGTTACTTCTCCACTTCCTTTTTTTTTCCAGGATTGTAGCAAACCGAACCTATATTAGTCTACATCCATCGATTTAACTGTATAATATTCATGCCTGTTATGTGAAAGTAAAAATTTGTTAATCTGTGTTTTAAGTGTGTTGTGTGTGTGACCTTGGATTTTCTTCAGCAGATTTATGGAGACAAATAATTGGAGACCCAAGCATGGAGGATCATGTGAGTAAACCGAATCATTTGTCGTTCTGCATTGGAAGCAAACTTCCTATCTCAGAATCTCTGAGGCAAGAATTGCTTAAGATTGATGGAATCTCATATCGACTACGGAGGGAGATTCAACTACTCAAAGCCTTCAATATCATACGATGTAGAACTTGCCTGGTAATGGTTTATTTTCTTCTTAAACAGTTACTTTGCCAAAATTTCTGATGATAGTCATTAAGTCTACTTTTCCAATTCCAGATGGTGTTGTAATCCTCGTTTCTCCAATCCTGTTCATACGGCTACAACCTGTGAGCTTATTTCTCTTGTGATTGAGGGGGAATGTTGGTGTGTGTGTGTGTTTGGGGGGGGGTGGGGAGGGGGGGTGGGGGGGAAGGGTGGGTGGGGTTAGAGCATAATTATTGACGTGGTCTAAGCTAGTTTGGGTACCTTGGATTGAGGGGGGGGGGGGGGGGGGGAGGGGGGGGGGGGGGTTGGGATTTTGATCTATTGTGGATTTAAACACAAAATTTCCTAAAACCACTCCAATCCAAGGGTACTCAAACTAGCCCTAAGAAGGAAAAGAGGGAAGGGATAAACTGGAGACCTTAAGCTGATGAGTCCACCTTACATTGGTTTATAACTTTATATAGACACTGAGATGTTCCCCAGCAAACCTCCATATAATCTCTCTATCAACTTGAACCTAAAATACCAAGTGCCTAAAACCAAACTAACTTGCTAAGCATCCAAAGTGACTAACTAATTCTGCAATTGAGAAGACTTGAGGCTTGGACTGAACCTGGCCATGTTGCTGCGCCGGCCCCATCATAAGCCCTGTGCTTCTTCTTATGTTGTTGATACACGAATCAACACATTACATCTTTCTAGTCTGCAGTTGCAGCCAGCACTAAGAGTTCTATAATTGGGTAGCTGCAGCATGCATTGTGGTGCCATAAAATGAAATCGGATCCATGGTTTCAAAATTGGTTCTGATTCAGGGGTGATGCAGAGTTTCGACCTTTTGTTTCACATAGATGCTGTTTTCCAAATTTCCAAGTGTAAAACAAAAGGTGATCAGCACTCGTTGACTTATTATCTCGAAACGGCTAAAACTCACTCGTTAACTTTGATGAGTTGATTTTTTGAAATCTTGCATGGTTCTGATCAAATAGTTTCAGCATAGTTTTGACTAATACGAGAGGTGACAGGTTCATTTCTTGCTGTAGACTCATGTTGCAAGACGAAGTGACCTGGTGATGGCCTCCCGTGACAGAGCTATTGGTTCTCACAGCAAGCCACACAGTTCTGTGAAAGAGATTATTACACTACACAATGCCAGTGGCCTTGCACTGCACGGTGGCCCTTCCAAAACTCACAGCTGGTTTCCAGGGTATAATATTTTTTACCATTTCTGTTCTTGTCTTAATATCTGGAAGACTGGAAACGATACGATTACAATGGTTGGCCGACTTTTTTTTTGTTTGCAGATATACATGGACGATCGCATTGTGTGCTGCCTGTGAGTCCAATATTGGATGGCTGTTCAGAGCTGACAAGAAGAACCTGCATCCAAAATCCTTCTGGGCGATACGCACTCGCCAAATCTCAGACGATACACAATCAAGATCGGTCTGATCAAATCATCCATGAACTCCAAATATCGATTGCCGTGGGATGGGCTTTTCAGAAAGCTTATCCCTACCTGAGAGTTGCAGGGGATCAATACAGAGAATTTCAGATCCATGTACAGAGTAGAGATAATCCTGATGTATGCGTGCGTCCGAACTCCAAATTTGCGTGGCACAGTCCACCTGTACATATTTTTGCAGAATGCGGTTTGAATGGACGATGGCGTTAATAGAGTTCGCCATCCGTTTGTGGCAGCAACAAGTAGCAGTTGATTTTTATTACGCTTGGGGGTTGAATCCCGCCGGCCGTCGTCGTCCATGTTTCCGTAAAGTCTCGAAGGCTGAAGAAGTGCCGGCGAATCGTGTACTAAAGGACCTCGACACACAAGAACCATACTTGAATTTATGCAACAGTACACCATGCGGAAGTGGGTTGTGTATCGAAACATGTCGCATATATTACGTAGGAATATGTTAACTTACATCACCGTGAGCTTTTATTAACCGAATACAGAAAATTACGAACCTGCAGTATGAGCTCCACACTAGCGAACATTATTACATTACCACACATTTTACACCATAGTCACAGGGAAGATCTGTACAAGCATAGCAGGTTCAGCAGTAGACACCAGGCTATAGACATGCAATTCTCAGGTGACGCCATATAATGTCAATCCAATGCCAGCATTGTTGGCTCCTCACCTGTACGATCGGTAAACGGGGCTGTACATGCAACTCTCCGCGTACTTCACCAGGTCTTTTGGGCGAGGGAGCTGACTAGCCAACCCTGCACATAGTAAACCAGAAGAACAGAACTTACATGGTGCCTCAGATCGCTAAGATTTCTAGTAAAATGTACCCAAAAGCAAAAATACCAAGGTCATAAGCTTTTCCAGCGACGCAAGCAGCTATGTTAGCTGATATCTTTCTGATGATGGAAAAGGGTGGGTAGATTAGGCCTTTGTCAATATGCTCTGGGGTTACCTGTTCAGCCAGTCCTTCAGCTGTCCGACACACAAACCAGTCATACGCAGAATTAGTGACACGTCTAACAAGGAGATCATATCAAGAGAAGGAATGATCCTCTTGAGCTATCGCAGATTGTGTTTACCAGCAGCAAGGACCATATCGTCTGATACCCTGACCGCTCCTGAGATCACCACCCCTAGACCAAACCCCGGGAAAATGTATGCGTTGTTTGCCTGTTAAGATAAATTAAGGTCACAAGTAGTTCGAGCTATTGAACACTTGATGACTTGCTCTGCTCAAGACATTTTCATACCTGAGCAGGCACAAACAGCTTGTCATTATATTTTACTGGATCAAATGGGCTTCCACTTCCGAATACGGCACGACCCTGTTTACATATATATATCTATCCATCATCAGATTGCGATATTCACAAGAAATTTGGAATGTCGAAAGATGAAAACATGCATGAAATTCCACCTGACTCCATGTATACGCCTGTTCTGCTGTACATTCAGACTGTGAGTTAGGGTTTGATAGAGCAAGGATGACAGGCCTCTGCATTCCGTTGGAGATAATTCTAATTAATTGACCAACTAATACAAAAACAAAGTATCGAGATAATTCTAAGTACTTGACCAATTGTTACAAAACAAACCATCTAGACAATGCAGCAGTGTTAAGTGTCACCTCATTAATTGAAGACATAGCCTGAATCACCTCTTTTGTGAAACTTTGACCCACACCTGCTGATCCTATGAGTGCATTTGGTCTGATAGCCTGAAAAACGAAAAACGATTTATGAACCATAAAAACTCATAATGGAAGCTCATCTGTATCCCATTTGGTTTAGCCTTCACCTTGACAGCACCTAAGAGATCTTTGACAGGTTCATGTTCATGTGCATATCGCTTCTTAAATGGCTGAAGTGTCTCTTCACGTGAGGTCACAATCAGTCCCTGCAATATGCAATAAACCTGTTTACAATGTGATCACAAGAAAATAAAAACGAAATAGGAAAGAAATACTTCAATTTTAACCTTTGAATCAACCAGCCAGATCTTCTTGCGGGCGTCTTCTACTGAAACCTTGGCCTGAAACAAAAACATCACTTTGTTCACCCTTCACCGGCAGAATCTTCGATTTAAGGAGAACTTAACAAGTTATTACCTGTCTGGATATCTCCAGAGCAACTAGTTCAGCAATGCCTGTGCCAGCCTGCAAGACAGATGGGTCTTTAAATTGTAGTCTTTATTGAACAGCATTGACATTCGTAATTATGTGCTTATATGTTTGTCAAAGTATCGACAATCTCGTGACAACCAAATCATTATTTTTTAAACCAGCAAGTACAAGAGGATTTCTGATACAATCCTATCCCAGGAAATTATTAGGTTGGGTGTATCGACAGAAAAGAACTGAGTGGAACAGTTGTATCAGTTTTTTCACCTACTCCTGTCCTTTTAATCCTAACCTATCTTCGTCAGATTACAAAGATTCTTTTTTTTTGGAAAAGGAAGATATATTTAACTCAAGGGTTTTGAATTGATTTTCCAGCTTCTGTTTAACGAGAAACACTAAGCCAAAGATTACAAAGATTCATGGGGACGTGAAAGCAAGTAAGAAACTGCAAGAAGGGTCAATTACCTCTCCTGCACCAAAGAACAAGAATGTTTGATCAGCTAGGGTCCCACCAATAGTCTTCAAAGCAGCAATAAGCCCTGCAAGTACTACCGCAGCAGTTCCCTGTACATATCACAGTAGTATCAGATTTAATACTGCTGTATGGAACAAATTCAATGGCTTTTTAAAAAGATGCGTTAATAACATCCGATTTGATTACCTGGATATCATCATTAAATACAAGATGGTTTGCCCTGTACTTCTCAAGAAGTGTAAATGCATTGTGGTTCGCAAAGTCTTCAAACTATGAGCCCAAATAAATTTTAGAAAAGTGGTCATGCTATAGTTCAATAGGAAACAATTAATTTGTTTTCGACTGTTTTCTGTACCTGAACAAGAACTTTCTGTCCATAGTTCTGCCTAACGGCAGCCATAAACTCATCGAGAAGTTCAGAATACTCCTAATTCAGTAAATAAATGAAGATAAGCACTTGAGACCCAAAATCATAAAGGCAAACATGATTCATGATAATTGAACGACCATAGCCAGTGCAAGTAGCTTGGAACCTGGCCAGTAGCTCTTCTTTGCTTTAATCCAATGTAGAACTCATCCTTTAGTAGATCTTCATTATTTGTTCCCACATCAATGGTAATAGGCAAGCACTAAGACACAAGATGGAAAAAAAAATTACATCGTACTGCTAATTGAGAACGTATATTTGCACATTCACATGTAAAGTACTCACAGCGGATGGCCGAACACCTCCAAGTGCAGTATATAGTGCAAGCTTCCCCACAGGAATTCCCATGCCCTATACATATTTCACAAATGACAAACAAAGATTATAAGCAAGAAACACTGGGCTTAACCAAAAATCCAGAAACATAAATGATCCCTGACAAAGCAAAAATATCAGGAGACAAGAAATAACCTGGCAGCCAAGATCTCCCAGGCCTAAAATGCGTTCACCATCAGTAACCACAATAACCTGAATACTCTTCTCTGGCCAATTTCTTAGTACCTCCAATATCCTCCCCCTAACATGAAAAGCACATCATCGTACCCTTAATTCTTCAAAATTCTCAGCAGAGACAATCAAGCACCGTGTGAAAAAGGTGGAGAGAGAAAAAACGCACTTCTCCTTGAGGCTGATGTATAAACCCTGCGGTCGTCTGAAGATCGACCCGTACTTTTGGCAAGCTTCCCCCACTGTTGGTGTGTATACAACAGGAAGCAATTCCTCGACATTGTCTATCAGGAGCTTGAAAAACAGCCGCTCGTTTCTCTCCTATAGAAAACAAATGCACCATTCAACATGAGAAAAGCAGTATCTACTGAAATACAGTAACTTTCTGGTTAGCTACAATTGAAATTTTCTCTTGGAGGAGTTGATAGGGTTATTTACCTGAAGGTCCATCAGGGCCATATAACGCTGCAAAGGGACCTCGAACTGCCGAACATTTTGCAGCAGCCTCTTCTCCTGCGGGAGAAGCAAATGCCTCAGCGAAATCAATGACTGTTAAAAGGCCGAAAGCACAAAGCCATACAAGGTGGAGAAACTAAAAAAGGACCTGGAGATCCTGAGATAGCACTGCTGGAGGCAATAATCCTAGCAGGTAGTGCGCGTCCCGCTCTTTCTCCGTGAACGAGAGCCCCTTGTTGTGCCTTGGATCCCTCAGCAGGGAGTGACCACTGAAATCCCGGTAACGAGAAAAACTTTTAATTTTGGATGAAGTAACAACAAGTGTTCATGCAAACACGACAACCCGAACACCAGTTGAGTCTCGTCCAAGACTCCAATCCAAGTTCATGGTCAGATTACGCCATGATATTCGTATGACATGTTGAAATCATGAAACGAATAGGTACATCGAAAGGGACTCTTAGCTTCGGCTGAGACATTGTCGTCTAACACTGACAGCAGAATCAGGAAAGCCGCATATACGTACCTTGCAATGCAGACGGACCACGGAGTGACCGGTTGGTCCTGGGTGGCGCGGTCCTCGCCGTAGGCGTCCTCCACGCCGCCAGTCACCACGCCCGGCGCCATCGCGGCATCGCCTCCCGCCGGGAGGCCGCCGTTGTTCCTCTCCCCTGATCCTGCCATACCGTGCGCCGCTCTTGCGCCAAACCTCCCGCCGCCGCCGCCGTTGCTCCACCAACAGAGCAGCCTGTCCAAATGCAGCGCAACTGTGCAGCCGGCGGTGCGGTGGAGCCGTAAATATTCTCGGGAGCGCGAGGAGGAGCGCTGTAGCAGCACGGTGGACACCGAGGCCATGGAGTGACGCCGTGACGGCGACGCCTTGTGCCCGCGCCGGACACGTCGCCGGAGAGGTGGCGCCACGTATCCCCGCGGTAGGCCGGCTCTAGAACATCTGCTGGGTTGGGCTGGCTGGGCTGGGCTGGGCCCGATACGGACCGCCCGGTTCGTCGAATCCCACAAGCCCACACTTGGCTGGGTGGATACGTAATTTCGCGTCCTCCCGGCCCATTTTACGCGTCTCAGCCCGCCTGCGCCTCGGCTCTCGACGCCTCGCAATCGCCATAACGAACACACGACACCACCACGACGCACGCCGTCCGCTCGCGGCTTCTCCAACCAAAGCCGCGCAGCCAAATCCGAAGGCGAAGGTCTGGGACGACGCCATGAGCCGCGCGCTCCTCGCTCACGTCCTCCACCGCCCGCCGCGCCTCGCGTACGCCTGCCGCGCCCTGCTCGAACCCTAACCGCTTCGCTTTTTACTCACCGCTGACGCTAAAATTTTGTTCTGGCGTCTTGCATTTGCAGCTCGAGGAGTGGCGCTGGTGCCCGAGGACTCCTCGCTTCTAGCATCTGCCCTTTCCGTCGTCTCAATTGCAGTGCGGTCGAAGCCGCTGCTGGCCCCACCGAGGAGGCACCTGCTCCTTCGGCGAGGAAGTGAGTCCATCGCCTCCCTGCCCGTGTGGTGTTCGACGTAATGCTTTGTTAGTTTCAGTTTTCGGGTTTGTGTGGTACATAAGTCTCAGCTTGTCGCCTATGGGAGTAGCTGGTAGTTCTGCATTTAGTTGTGGATTTGGATTGACAGGAGAATTGAAATTTTAATGCAGTTGCCAAAGGCTCCGAGTTTTGTGGTTTTAGAATGTAGTGATGCCTTCATTTAGTATAGGATTCCATGCGTCTTCAATTGTTGCGAATGAGCAGTACTGAAACTTAATTGCTGTTGCAGAGTGTATTTTACTTGCCACTTGCAGTCTCACTGTCAGTGTAAAACTCTGTTAAATGCTTAGCTTTCAATCGGAGAGCAAACTGTCTATGCCATGGTTGTATTCCAGCTCTTGTCTCCATATGCATTGTACTAATGATCATTTGGCCTGCCTTTGCTTCAAATACATGTTTAATTTGAACTTAAGTTCCACAGAGATATCAAACATGCTCAAACACATTTTTTAATTTTCTTGCAGCAAAAAGGAAAAAGATATAGGATTAAAAATAATCCTTATATGTCACCTGTTTGGATGGGGATGATTTCTCTAAGAACTGGTTATTCATAATGATGGTGTCTATTCCATTCGAGCTCATAATTATGAAAGGAATTCTTGTTAAAGTTGTGATTTGACCCTGATAAATATATTTACCCTCTTCTCTCTAAATTTAACAGATAGCAGTGTTCACCTGTTGCAGGAAAAGAGTAGTTTCTGGTGTACAGCCAACAGGATTGGTTCACCTTGGAAATTATCTTGGTGCTATTAAGAATTGGGTTGCACTTCAGGTATTACATGCGTTTTTTTATATAATCGATATTACATGTGTTGTTTTGAAACTGCATGTTCCTTTGAATTGCGGTGGTTATGCTTTGTGTAAGTGGTAGTGAGCTAAAAAAAGCTTTAAAAGGAACGAAAACATCCAGAAGTATTGATCAAGAAACAATTTGTTCAATATCAAGGCCTTTTCGGTCATATCTATCTTGAGCTATATTCAAGAGATAACTTCAAAGTTGTGAAGTTATCCAGTGTTAATTCGTCCTTTGTTCATCTTAATTTGCCTCATCATGACTCATATCTTGTTGTATGTTACTTGCAGGATTTATACGAGACATTCTTTTTCATCGTGGACCTGCATGCAGTAAGTTCCTTCTTATGACATGTCTGTCTTACAACAGAACACAATAATTTGTGTAGTGTTTACAGCTTGGTAACTCGTTATTCACAATTGTTATCAATATAAATTTCTACCCTTTTCCAGCATCCTTGACCAAATTAGGGATCCTTTAACCTTAACTTAAATACCGCCATCACATAGGCTGCATGATACTTTTGTAACACGTGAGATTCTTTTGTCAAACTTTATGGGGCTAACTAAGTGATGTCCATTTTTAAATGTTTTATATTCGAACTATGCTTTTACCTTGCAGGAAGGAGGTGTTTAATTTTCATGTTTAATTTGTTTCATAATTGATGTTTGTAAAGATATTTCTTATTTGCAGATTACTTTACCATATGAGGCACCACAGCTATCTAAAGCAACAAGAAGCACTGCTGCAATATATCTGGCATGTGGCATCGACAGCTCCAAGGTCTGCTTTCCATATTTCTACCGCGCTGTGTGTTTGATTATTCTGTTTCTGTACACTTCTATTGTTTATGTTTTATGACTTGTGTTTTCAGGCTTCTATCTTTGTACAGTCTCATGTCCGTGCTCATGTTGAGTTGATGTGGCTATTGAGTTCTTCTACTCCTATTGGCTGGCTGAACAGAATGATTCAGTTCAAAGAGAAGTCACGCAAGGCGGTGCGTCACTCGCTGTACGCAGCTTTCACCATTCTTTTGTTTGGCAGAATACTTTGACATGTTATGGGAAGTGAAATATTCAGCAGCTCAATTATGAATATAAGTCTCTTGCATCGTCAACATCTGATTTTTTTGTGATCAAATAGTTTCACCTGCCCAAACAATGAATGATATGTAACTATCATTGCAGTTCAAAATGCTATGCACCATATATTAAGATATCTATACCATACTAAGAAGTAAAACTTTTCATCAAAATATTCCCTTTTTTGATTGTACCAATTCCATGTGCTTGTGACCACTACCGTATGAATGATCATACTTGCTTCTAATAACAGCATTGCTAAGGGTAGGCTTGAACTTTGAAGATCCATAAATTCCATCCTAGATTTTGTCGTTCACATCTGATGGATTATTGAAACAAATGCACAGATAAATCTTCTTCTTGCACTATTTCCTTTACTTGTATTTTAGTATTTTAGGATATTTTATCTGATGGCTCCATTGTGGACCCCTGTTTGATCCACCAGGCTATAAGAGTTCTTAGTTCACACCACATGATGTGCATGCATCTTCACTGGCCTCTGAAGTTCTAATTTATCATCAGATCACAACTCTGATGCATTATCAGTATATACCGTTTCAACATTGATTTAAAGCTGTTTAGTTCTAGCATTACAATTTTACTGAAGCATTAATTCCATATATAGTGATAAGGTGGACTAAGATTCCATTCATGCAAAATCCCTCAAGTACTCAAGTCCTTATATCGTGATGTTAAATTTTTTGGAGTGTTAAAGGCTGATTGTAATTGTATTGCGATGCTTTTTTTAATTGTTATCAGGGTGATGAAAATGTTGGGGTTGCACTTTTAACTTATCCTGTTCTAATGGCTTCTGACATCCTTTTGTACCAGGTAAATCATTAACAGCTCATTTCGATAGCATATATACATCATTTTCAATTCAGGGCTAGTTTGGTTACTCTTGGATTGAAGTGGTTTGATAGGATTGTGGTGCGTTTAAATTCACAATAGATCAAAATCCCTCCCAATAACTCCCAATCCACTCCAATCTCTCTCGATCCATGAGTTGCCAAACTAGGCCTCAGATGTATTTATCCCACTGTTGTTTTTTTTTTTTTTTTGCCTGAATATGAGCAATGGCTTACTTGAATGCTTGCAGTCCGATTTGGTACCTGTCGGTGAAGATCAAACACAACATTTGGAATTAACCCGTGAAATTGCTGAGCGTGTAAATAATATTTATGGTGGAAGAAAGTGGAAGAAACTGGGAGGGTAAAATGATTATTTTGTCCCCTTGTTTGCAGTTTTAGTAGTAGTTTGTCTTTTTTATGATAACTCATATCTATTTTTGCTTACAGGAGAGGAGGTTTGCTATTTAAGGTGTGCACAATGTCATGGACATGCACCATTTCACATCCCTAAAAGTTATCTATGTTGTGCTTAGAGTACCTTCTGGTTTGATTATTTAGGTTCCTGAAGCCCTTATTCCTCCAGCAGGGGCTCGTGTTATGTCCCTAACTGACGGTCTCTCCAAGGTGATTAACGGAACTGCCAATCTAGATGCGCATTAAATTATTTGTTGAGCTGGCTCTCGTTTTCTCTACTTACCTAATTAACGTGCTGTATACCTGTACTATACTGACTTCATGCTGTTTGGTGATAGATGTCCAAGTCTGCTCCTTCAGATCAGTCTCGTATAAACCTTCTTGACCCAAAAGATGTAATGATAGTAATAGAAATTCAACCATCGTGCCTATTTTACAATTAGATTATTCTAATAGTTGTCTGCTTGACAGGTGATCGCGAATAAGATCAAGCGCTGCAAAACTGACTCATTCCCAGGGTATTCCTCTCTCCATTTCCTCAACTTTATCTCTACCTCTCCTTCCATTGGTAAGGAAATTCATTTCATTGAACTCGTGTATTCCAGCATGGAGTTTGACAACCCAGAGAGGCCAGAATGCAGAAATCTTCTCTCAATCTACCAGATTATTACTGGGAAGACTAAAGAGGTATCTAACTTTTGTATACTGTGGTACACCAACCCAGGCTGAGCACTCTGAACATGAAGCAGGGTTGTTTCTCCCATGCCAGCATTTTTTTTAATTTCAAGATAGTTAGGTTGATGTTTTTACTAATCTTTTTTCAGGAAGTTGTTAGCGAGTGCCAAGACATGAACTGGGGGGCATTCAAGACTACCCTTACGGAAGCTCTAATTGATCATTTGCAACCTATTCAGGTTCGATGGCCCTTGGATCTGTACAATTTGATAATGTGCAGTCCTTACACTCCTACCACATCCAATCGGACAGCACCGTTGTTTTTACTTAACAAATTTGCTATTTTTTTATTCACATAATCAATTTCATCGTACCTCCTTCCTTCTTTTGACTCCATTTTCACACCTTTTTAGGTCCGTTATGAGGAGATAATGTCCGATCCGGGCTACTTGGATAATGTTCTTTCGGAGGGAGCAGGAAAAGCTACTGAGGTGGCGGACATTACCCTCAGCAACGTATACCAAGCCATGGGTTTCCTGCGTAGATGATGTATGGATCAAAGCAATCGATCAGAACATTTTACCAAAATGAGTTTTTTTATAATGTCGAAACTGCTCCAGCCAGCTTCTTTTATTTTCTAGGATTAGCCATTTTTTTGCACAAGTTGGGGAGGGAAGAAAACAAGTAACTGATCAACAAATGTTTTTATTGCCCTTGGATATAGGGACACCTGAAAATATGATGCAATGGCAGGTGAACTTTGGATATTTGGCAAATCTTCAAATGTCTATTGTGCTACTGCGATATTCCACATTTCGCGAATCAATTAGCAGGTGAACTTAGAGCACTAAAGCATCGTCCAATTTGAAGGGATTGAGGAGCATTAAATCCTTTGTCAAAATCTTCATCAATCTCTTCCAATCCCCTCCATTCCTCTTAGAAAAGAGATTAACCGAACAAGTCACAAGCATTTCCCTTATTTCCAGATCCACTGCATCGGTCCAGCTTTCACTTATTTACAGCCAATGGTTAAGTACAACAAAATGGGCTATTGTATCAAAAGCACAAACACTTACGTTAGCCCTCCACTTAAAACTAGAGCTGCCTGATTTATGACTCTGGAAACCCTGTGGATTTCGTGCTGTACAGATTGCCAGGATTTGGAAGTATTTGTTCTCATTGCAGTCTGAATGGCATCATCAACACCAGGGTACACCTCAGCCCCATAATCATTGTGCAGTGAAGGTCCGTAAATCTGTGTGGTTTCATTTCCATGAGTCTGGCAATAACATGAAGAGCTGACGGCAATATTTTTTCAGAACAGACCAAAACAACTTACCAGGTGTTTGTACCATGGCCTTCCAGATAGTCCTTCCCGTTCAGTAAATGCTCGTTCGGTCATCATCAACCGATCGTTGATATCTCTGACCTTCAAGGGACTATTTCTCCAAGGGGCCCAAATTTTCCATGTCTGTAAGGCCTAACAAAAAATTAACAAAAAAAGGAACAAAGTTGAAACTATGGATCAGGCAACATAATGCAGCATCAGAAAAGATACCTTCAATTCAGAATCCACTTCTAGAACTGCCCGTCTGAACTCTTTGATTGATTTGTGCAGTGGAGATAAGCTGACAGGCATTCCCAGTACTCTCTCTTTTATTCTCAATGCTCCATCCTGGTAACCGCGAGCAACCGTCACGATTCTCTAAATTTGTACTTCTTATTGAAAATAGAATATCGGCAATTCTGAAACAAGTTGGTCCTTGATTTCTTTGAGAGCTCTGTAGGACAGGTTACCTCAAGCTCTGCAGCATAGTTGCTGTAGTTGAAGGGTAGGATCTCCTCATCTGAAAGCCTAAGAGCAACAAGCCCCCACATGCTTGCAGCTAAAAGGAAACATAAGTTAAGCTGAGATGTTGCCATGGACTTGTCGAAGTCCTTCAGAACTTCACAAATGCAACAAGATTTAGCATGTTCCATGTTTAGTGATCAACTCAACGAGTACCTCAGAAATGAAGGACCACGAAGGAAATTTCATCCCAACACTTTTATATGAAAATTACATTCTATAAAGACGACGGAACTTTTTAGCATACTATGTTCTGTACCAGTAACACACAGCTCTAATAAGTAAACAAGATGTACATTATAATCTGACCTAAAAGTAGTGAATTCTATAGAAAACTGCATGTATAAGTAAAACAACTCCGGTCTCAACAAACTGGAAAATGGCTAAGACATGCTATGTTTCTCGGTCCTTCCAGCAGCTGAGGAAGCATGCACATGAAATGACATAACATGTACTCCCAAGGGTCAGACACAACCATGACAAATCGCAAATGTGCAAGTGATACTGTAGGTTAGTGAAAACATACCCGCAACATGCCTCTGGAACAAGGGATCTCCAAACTTCTCCATCCATATGAAATCATCATACAAGCTATGGTAGACTGCATAGTCTGCAAACAAACACCACAAATAAAATTGGAAAATGACAATTGATAGGATTCCACTTTTTGCATCATGTCTCTATGAATAGGCTATGGTTCAGAATTTTATGATGAAGGGAAGGGTGTCCTAGCCAAGATTTCTTTTAATTGGTTAGATCTAGAAAAACTAACATTCAAAGTGGAATGTAAATAACAGTATAGCAGACCATTTTAAGGAAGGTAATTAGTGAAAGCTTATACAAGAAAGTACAACAAACCTGACCCAATAGACAAGTCGACTGATGGAATACCAATATGTTGAACAAATGCAGAATAATCTGATCCTCCACCACCTAATCTTCCAACCTTAATAATACAGTTGTCAATACCGCTCTCAATAAGTCATAAGAAATCTTAATCTTGCATCTAATGCAGAGAAAGCAACACAGTATGAACTTGGAATAAAGAGGAAACAAGAGTGGTTCTATGCTATCTATGAGACTAATATTTTCCTTGTACATGCTAGTATGTTTCCACTCAAAATGCTGAAAAGACAAGCTTGTATTAAAAAAGGGGGAATGACTTGAGCCAACACGAACTGCTTACCAAAGGAGAACTGTCAGAAGCCATCCACAAATCATAGAGACTCTGTGTCTCATTGTCTGGATTTTGAACCTTCCTCAGCCACAATGGAAACATAGAATATTCAGAGACGGGTAATTGAGAGGTAAGAGAAGTCACCATTTGACCTTAAGTCATAGTTATCAGATGTTAATACTAAAAACAATTGTATTATCCAAGAAAAACCAATTATATCACAAATCAAACTGCTAACTGTAAATAACAAAACGAACCATAGCACATGCAAAATCAAAAAGGGATTTCTTTTCTCAGATTGTAAATTAGCTATCGAACTGCAGCCTGGTCAAAAGGGGTTTCCCATATTCTTGCTCTGGTGCCAGGTGGGGAACAGTATACCCTGGTTCCTGTTCTAGTCGGGTTACATTTTTTTCTTTCACTGGTGATCAAGTTCTTTTTAGTAAGGCGTGTGTGTGGGTTCTTACCCCTTTTTCCTTCTTAATACAATTGACAAAAAAAAAAAGGGACTGTACCCTTGGTGTAACTACATGATCCATACAATAAAGCTACTGGTACAAATATTGGACACTGGCTAAATTATATTACCCCTATTAGCTGTGAAGTTTTGCTGTGTTTCTTTCGGATTGGTGTACCTGCTTACTAGCTTCTTTAAGCAATTCGTCAAGTTGGGGAGTTGCGGATGCGTAAAATCCATGACCATACACCGCAGAATCAACATTTAGATATGCAACAGTTCTTGAACTTAGCATTGCCCTGTTCTCCTCGACCCATTCAGTAGACCCTGTCTGCAATGTTCTCCAAAGGAAATAGTATCAAGAGGATGTGAATTGTTCATTAAACAAATAGTACATGTTCCCATGTGAGTTGCTTTATGATGATCGTATGTGATAAGAGTCAAGAGAGAGACCAATCCATACTCTTCAGCATCCCAGTTGCACAAGATGATAGTTCGTCGAGGTCTCCAGCCCTTCTTTTGCAGCTCAGACAGCCGTTGAGCTAGCTACATCTAACTGATGTTAAGAAACAAGAAATCGAGCAAATCATAATTATAATATATAACTGGACACCCACATATATCATACCTCAAGCAAGGCTGCTGTCCCACTGTTCGGGTCAACACCCCCAAATGTCCATGCATCACGATGATTTCCAAGAATTACATACCTGCATGTTTTACAATGACAATCTCAGAGCATTTTTTTTACTATGAACTTATTACAAATTAAAAGGCAGATGAGTAACTTGAAACGCCATACATTATGTGTGGTCCTATCTTCTTTAAACAAAATTGTCCATGGCGAATGTTTCATTACTGTCAAACCCGATTTTATAAACAAACTCGGATGCAAATCATGTGTGTGCCATGATCAAATTCTATTCACATGAAAGTGTGTGAAATTTGATCCTGGCATGCACATTATTTGCATGAGTTTGTTTATAAAATCGGATGTGATAATTACTGGTCACCCGAAGTTTTGCAAAGGTCACCCCGGAGAGAATGTAACCCTGTTTCTATAATGTTACGGATATTTAGTGCGTGCCATGCATATGAAAGAGTGCCATACACTTAAATTCTGCATGTCCTATTTACCTACCGACATTGAACTTTCATTCATAGCATTCAAAATGACGTTTGCCAATGAATTTGTACTGTAGACACCACAATACTCCTGTACTAAAGTGGAATTTGGATGGGGCATGAAGAGTAATAAAGTGAAAAGGTTGGTTTGGGGATTTTGATCATACCGCTCGGGTTCTTCTTTCCCTTCAATCACGGAAATAACATTCTGAATATTAGCCATCGTTTCGTTCCCCTGCAAAGATAGCAAACAAGCATCGACCCTAAATAGCAAGAGAAGATCTTCTCTGTCCTCCCCACCCCCAATTCCTGTACAGCAAAAATGTAAAACATACTATGTAGGTCAGGTTGAGCACTGCCGGCCCGGGCCCAAGCCTGTAAACCGGCGCGCCATCGCCTCCTTGCCAATCCTCAGGCGCCACATCGCCGCCAATGAGCTGAATAATGGCCGCCCCATCCTTTCCCGACACCGGCAGTGCCGGTATCCCGGGCATGTCATTGGAGGCCATCGCCTCCTCGATGCTTAAGCGCTCGCAGCCCTCCGAGGAGGCCCACATCGGCGTCATGGGGTCCCCAACCCCCTTGAACGTGCTGCCCACCTGTACGCCGGTCGGCGGCATCCACGGCCCATCCGGGAAGGCCTTCCCGACCGCGTAGTCCTTGGCATCAGTGTACAGCACCGCTGCGGAGGCGCCGGCTTCCCGCGCGTTCCTGACGATGTCGCCGCGGAACACCTTGCCGTAGCGCGCGACGGCGACCTTCCCGGTGACATTGACGCCGCGGGCGGCGAGGTAGGCAAAGTCTTCCGCGCGGCCGTAGTTGGCGTACACGGCCTCGGCGGCGACCGAGCCGGAGGCCGCGTAGGCAAGGAAGGTGGGGACGACCTCAGCGGAGACCGCTTCGTAGGGGTCGCCGGCGTAGGTTTCCTGCTTCAGAGCGAAGTGGACGGTGTCGCGGTCGGGCGCGGAGAGGGAGAGGGAGCGGCGCGCGGGGTAGGAGAGGAGGACGGAGTATCCCGTGAGGCGGGTGGGGAAGGAGTGGGAGGAGAGCGCGGAGACGACGTGAGCGGCGGCGAGGGCGTTGGCGCCCGTGCCGGCTAGGTGGGGGCGGATGGTGAGCGCGTGGAGGTGGGCGGCGGCGGTGTCGTTGGAGCCGAGAGAGAGGTAGAGGGACTGGTAGTAGGACGGCGCGGGAGTGAGGAAGAAGAGGTGGTAGGAGGCCGCGAACGCCGCGGCGACGAGGAGCGGGAGCGGGTGGAGCCTCACCGCCGCGCGGCGGGGCGGGGCGGGCGGGAGGAGCGGGATGCGTGCCGCGGAGCCGTCGACCCCGTCCTGTGGAGTAGGCATGGCGGCGGCGGCGCCGCCGCGTCGTCAGGGAGGGAGGGCGGCTAGGCCGGCGGTGGTATGCGGCGGACACGCTGCAGTTACGAGTGAAGCGGAGGAGACGGCGACGGGAAGAGGGGGTGGGGGCGCGGGATGTGGCGCTGACAGCGTGGGGGGCGCGCGAGCGTTCTCGTTTGGCTCTCGCTGTCGTTCGTGGGGCCAGCGCGGCGTGTTCGCCGTTTCGGATGGGCCTAGACGAGTGGATGGGGACGTGGAGATTCGGACCGGGCCATTTTTTATACCTTCTTTCTGAGGTGGGTTCGAGTGACGTGAACCGGTAGACGGATTTTCACCATTTTCTTTTCCAAATGGGCCTTCAGGCAGTTCCTGTTCGCTCTTCAGCACTGAAGAAACCATGATTGGGCCGAAGGCTTCCCTGAATTAGCTTTCAGGATCTTCATTCTATGGGCCTCATTTCATGGCCTGCTGCTACCTGCTCACCGACCCTCTCAAAAAAAAAAAAAAAAAAAAAAAAGCTCACCGACTCACAATTCTGGGCACATCGTTCTCTCCGTTTTTTTGTAAACTGGGAACGCAGCATGAGCAAACATGAAGAACAGAGAAAACGTGAGGCTAATAACAGACCGGAAAACGTACGAGAACCGTAAAAGGAAGGAGCAGAAAAGATTAAAAACGGCATCCATCGCCTACTCATTCAAGTTTCAAGAACTACCCCGCTGGTGCCATCGGTTTCAGCAGTTGCTCTGTCACGCAACGCAATTTTAAAAGACAACGGACTGACGCTCCACTGAATTGCTTGCAAACCTCATCGGCGTGATGATGTAACCTCATCTGAGTCATCTCCATCGCGCTTAATGCATGAACGACCCAGCGCCGCAAACTGACAACAGGTTGTGGACGGAGCCCGGCCGGCGGCTTTGATTACGCTAATGGTCACCTCCATCGGCTGATCGAGATCGATATGACGCGAGAAGGCATGCGACCGACCCATCATCGACCGGCAGCCACCGAATCCACCACCGATCACTCGCCTTGTAGAGGACCCGTACCGGAACGGAACGGGAGCGATTGCATATGCAAGCTGGTGATCTAAACATCCATTTGCTCCAGCGTGGGTCTCACCGATCCTCTGCGACTCCGATGCATGCTGTACGATCAGCCGTTACCATCAGTCCATCACCCGCAAGCTGATCGTGGGTAGGGGAAGGTCCACCGCTTCACGAATGGACGGAGTCTGTCCTGGCCGTTCCTAAAGTAACGCAAGTACACGCCATGCCAGGGAGAGAGAGAGAGAAAACGTGAAGACAAACCATGAAGTGCTTTATCAGCATTATTTAGCAACTGCTTAAGACGCCGTGAAAGAAAGAGAGAAAGAAATGTTTATGAAGACTCGGAAGAATGTACAGCTCAGGGACGTAGCGGTGCATGCATGGTTCGAGTTGGTGGCATCTGCAGCTCAGTCTTGATCTGATTGCGCTGCCCAGTGCCAAATTTATTTGCTGGCTGGTGCAGCATGCCTACATACCTTGACAGTTCAAATGGTATTTTGAAAAAAACAAGGATGCTGCTAAAATACACATACGTCAGAAAAACGACTTCATCTCAGGTGATGAATGATAGATGTCGTCTGAAGTGGTTTCTTTTATCGTCGAGATGCAATCACCTGGTGACCACCGAGAAGGAGAAACTGGTTGGCTTTCGGATTTTCCAGTCGGTTTTTTGTTATCATCATCTCGATCGTGTGTATCTCATGTTCGCCGGTTCTGAAAATCAAATTTTGCTTGAATTCCGAAAGAAACAGCATGCAATCCCTCATAAATCAATCAAAAAGCGGCGATTACCTGTTGCTTTTGTCTGTTTGTCTGTCTGTCTCTCTCCCTCTCTCTCGTTTGTATTTCGACGGTTCTTTTTAATTCAGTTCAGAAGTCACTTTCTAGTGGTAGGTACATAGATTGGAGATTCACAGGTTGATCGTCTGATGTCGAGTTGTAGATGTACAAAGGTTGGCTAGTGTTTATTAATGGTTAAAAAAAGGATAAGCTACCATACTAAAGAGGCAACTCATCAGAGTATATATTGAATTGATGACTTAAAAATCACCTTTAGTCTTGCTAAACGAACATTATAGTAGTGAATGATGAGATCAGCAGCACTAAAAACGATACAGTGAAAAAACAGCTCATACTACAAAATAAGCTTTTGATGCTCAAACTGAAAACCGAAGGCAAAATGTGGTGTCATATGCATTTTGCATCATGTCACCTTCTCAGCTTCGTTCTCTCCACGCATGTACTGGTACGAGTTCAACCCAACGTCGCAGATTTTAAAAAAAAATAGTATCCCAACTAAAACACACATATACACAGAAATGCCAGAAAATGACAAAGACAAAAGAACGAAAACAGAAACACACACCAAATCCCAAAGAGGACCTTATCTGCCCCCTCCAAGAAGATTCCCGTCAGTCAGCTAGCTAGAAATTCTCGTGCGCTCGCTCTTCGCGCAGAGGTCGCCGTCATCCCATCACCATGGGTGCACGAGAACAGCGACCAACACATGCATGGCGTACGTCCTGCCCTGCGAGCTCGCGGCTTTTGGGCGGCGCGCGGCGCCACGCGCCACAGGCCACACCAGCGTACCAACCGCACTTCGCAGCAGCTCGTGAACCGGCCTGTGCCACTCCTCCATTCCCTGCTTTCTGTTCTCTTCTTGCCCGTGATCGACCTTTCCTCCCTCCCTTCCTTAAATTCTCCCCCGACCCTCTCCGCCTTCCGCACCCTTTACCTCACCGAGAACCTGCCAGACGCCCCTCCAGCTTCTTCCCCCGCCCGCCCGCAGCAACGGCGGCGCTGCCGTCGCGCAACTGCAATGAGCCCGCCGCGACCGCAATTCTTGGCCTGCATTGCCGTGGCCGTGGCGCTCCTCGCGCCGCCGTGCGGAGTGGCCGGGCACTCGCGGGGGCTGCGGCCGGGGCGCGGCGGCGGCGGCGGCGCGCCGGAGCCGTTCCCGGTGAACGCGACGCGCGCGGAGATGATCGAGCGGCAGTTCGTGGAGTGGTTGCGGTACATGGGCGGCCTCCGGCACAGCACGTTCCAGCACGCGCTCGCCCGCGCGTTCCCCTCCTACTCGCTCGTCGTCGACAAGAACCCGGCGTTCGGCGACTTCACCACCATCCAGGCCGCCATCGACTCGCTCCCCGCCATCAACCTCGTCCGCGTCGTCATCAGGGTCAACGCCGGCACCTACACGTACGTACTTACTGCGTTGGATGCATTGCACTTCAGGAGTGAATCCCAAGCGATTGGCTTAGGATTGGCCGAGATAGAGGCCAGGAGAGACTGACGTCGATCGCCCCGTGTCGCTGTCGCTGTCGCGCAGGGAGAAGGTGACCATCTCGCCGATGCGCGCGTTCATCACGCTGGAGGGCGCCGGCGCGGACACCACGATCGTGCAGTGGGGCGACACGGCGGACTCGCCGACGGGGCCCAAGGGGCAGCCCCTCGGCACGTACAACTCCGCGTCCTTCGCCGTGAACGCGCAGTACTTCCTCGCGAGGAACATCACATTCAAGGTACGCACTACTCCTACGTAGCAGCTAGGCGCCACCCGTTCCACTGCCCGGCTAGCCTCTGCGTCTGCGATGTCATATTTTTTTGCTGAACTCGCCGGCCGGCGTGGAATAACGTGCTACGGGATCGACAGAACACGTCGCCGGTGCCGAAGCCGGGCGCGACGGGGAAGCAGGCGGTGGCGCTGCGGGTGTCGGCGGACAACGCGGCGTTCGTGGGGTGCAAGTTCCTGGGCGCGCAGGACACGCTGTATGACCACTCGGGACGCCACTACTACAAGGAATGCTACATCGAAGGCTCCGTGGACTTCATATTCGGCAATGCGCTCTCGCTGTACGAGGTACGTAAGTACTACGTCGCCTTCTCTGTTTCTCTTCCTCGGCAATTCTGCGCAAAAGAGTTGCTCCAGCTAAACTGAACACAAAACATAGGCTCCAAGACAGAGCATATACCAGTGTGAAGCTTCCAAATTACTTCTACCCGGTTTTGAACTTTTGATAGATGCTGTTCGGAAATACTACTACTACTACTACTACTAAAAGTGATCTGAATTCTGAAACTTCCAGCTCGCGCTCAAGGCTGGAAGTACCACCAGAGGCACGGGCTGATTTAATTAGAGCCTTTTCCGTGCGCCTTGACGCATCCTCTTATGCACATTTTTGAAGCAAGCAAGCAAACCCACACGGGACAAAAGAATACCGAGGGTTTGTACGTGCTCGCCGAGACACGGCCATTGTTTGGGTGATTTGGTTCAAGTGTGCGCCGCGGCTGGTGCGACAAAAACTCTAGCGTACCAGACTAGCTTTTGCTCCGTGGCGGCAGATGTCATGGCAGTCGCCGTCTTCCATCGGTCAGCAAGCACCTCCCTGCTCGCGGCCTCTTGCTGGTGTCCGCTTGCGCCCCCGACCTGGCCTTGAGGCGTCCGGCCCACGGGCAGCTAGGGATCGACTAGGATTGCTGACTGCGAGAGATTAACCGCCTAAGACCATCCCCAATGGGATAGCCTAACGAGTGAGTGGTGTTGATGCAGGACTGCCACGTGCACGCGATCGCGCGGGACTACGGCGCGCTGACGGCGCAGAACCGGCAGAGCTTGCTGGAGGACACGGGGTTCTCCTTCGTCAACTGCCGGGTGACGGGGTCCGGCGCGCTCTACCTGGGCCGCGCCTGGGGCACCTTCTCCCGCGTCGTCTTCGCCTACACACACATGGACAATATCATCATCCCGCGCGGCTGGTACAACTGGGGCGACCCCAACCGCGAGCTGTACGTCCTCCTCCTCCTCTTCCCATTGCATCTTTTAGACATGATCGCCGCAGACCTTCCCACTTCCACGCACACGCATGCCGTTGTCATCTGGGGGCTTGCGGACGCCATGCCAGGCAGGCGTGCTCGATCAAGTCGACGGCCACGCCATGTTACGGCGGCGCCTTTTGAGTTTTTGGTTGCCAATCTCATCCGACTGCTTTGCTTGCGGAACAAAGAGCTCAGCTATTTTGCACACATATAGGCAGACCTGCAGACGAGAGCTAGCTGCTGTAGGTTACTACCGATCGATATAAAGCCGTAAAGGTGTGTGCACACTCGGACAAAGGGAACACTCACCTTCTCCCATTCTGGCGAATCATCCGATCGCACGGGTGGCCGGCCAGGCCTTCTCATCTCGCTGCGACGGTAGCGGCTTTTCAGATTCGATTCCTACTGCTCAGTGCTCATTGCCCACCGGCACGGCACGCACACGGGTGACGGCCCAAAGCGCCGTCCTCCAGGATTCCCAGAGGCCAAAGGCTAACAAAACTTTTTCGTTGTCGATCGAAACCCGACTTGGATCGTGACCGTCGTTTTGGAACTGATCCACAAATCTGCGCGTGCTGTTGTTGCTGCTGCAGGACGGTGTTCTACGGGCAGTACAAGTGCACGGGCCCCGGCGCGAGCTACGCTGGCCGGGTGGCGTGGTCGCACGAGCTCACCGACGACGAGGCCAAGCCCTTCATCTCGCTCAGCTTCATTGACGGCGTCGAGTGGGTCAGACTATAGCTGTAAAATCTCGCGGTGGCTCACGAATCACAACACCATGTAAAGAAACAGAGGAAGGAAATATACAGATTTTCGTTTACTTTTCGTTCGTCGACTCGGATTTTTTTCCCCTCCAAGACTCTGGATGCAGCATCACCGATGGGATGAGGTTGCATGCCGTGAGTACGACTGCCCCTGTACTAATTTCTCACCGAAAGAGAGACTTCAACGTCTGCACGTGCCGAGTCCGTGCGAATCGGCTAGAAGACAGAAACTTCTGTGCCTAACTTCATTATGGCATTATGAAATCATCGTCAACATCTGCAGGAAGCAATTGTGCTAGAGCTTGCAGGTAAAGCCGATTCCTTGGTTCCCCAAAGCCCTACGCGGCTACGCCCCTGGCCCCTGGCCCCTATCCCTCTTTTACAGTAGAGAGGAGAGGAAGACCGAGCGAAAAGCCACTACTAGAGCCAATTTCCTCATAAATACTAGAACTAGCATTTAACTATTTCTTCAGGACTGACATTAGCAAATAAACAATGTGAGTATAAGGAACATGTAAAGGGAAAATGGGCAGAATAATCACTAGTACTAGACTTATGAGTTTTTTTTTTTTTGTGAAAATGTAGAATTATGAAAATCGATCTTAATGCAAATATAGTCCTATCACCTTCTATAGATATAAAAAAAATCGATGTACCAAAAGGTATTGTTTGCAATCAAAGTTAAAATGAGCTAATCAGCCTTGAGCCCTTGACCCTAAAATATCACTCTGCTTGTTTGACGGCAAAAACTGAATTGATCCCTTCATCCCTCGTAAGAAGATAGGCCACGGCCCAACCCCTGGTCAGAGGAGCATTTGCGTTGCAGTCTTGCAGATAGGCCACGGCCCAAATCCCTGGTCAGCTCGGCTAACCAACGAAAAATGGCCCATAACTAGATGCCGAGAAAGGGCGTAGATCCTATCTACCTTCCGGTAGAAGGCTAGCGACAGCCTTGTACTCCTAGTTTTTTTTTCCTTCGAGTTTTTTGGGCTATCTAAGTCAATATTTATAAATTTTGATATAAATTAGTTTTTCCATGTTGAGTTTGAATGTTTGGATCTGATATTGAGTAGGCTTATTTTAGAAATGAATTTATAAAAAATTGTGTAGTTGCTAGATTTTATAGATATATCCTGATAAAAAGGTTCGGAATAGTACTCAAAGTTTAGAGTGATTAGCTTTCATACAGCTCTGGAAACATCTTTATAAAAAAAACTGTATAAACATCTTATTTGTGACTGAAATGTAAATAGTGCCAGTAATGATCGTGGTTATAGTAGAAACATCGTCCGCAAAGGGCTGACCAAACCTAGAAAAAATTGTTGGAATAAGAAAAAAAATTCTGTGGAAACCACCCTGAATATAAAGAACTCCTTAAATAACTCATAGTGCATTCATCGATGCATCATGTTATAAAAGCTGGATCCAAACTTAACAGAAAAAGATTCATCTGAAAAATGACAAAAGCCTAGGTAGGAATGTAAGTAGGACTACTGGTGAATTTGGTAACATAACTAAATACCCGTAGAAAAATAGTTTGTCGCTAAACCCGTAAAAAACGTGCGCTTACATCCCTAAGCTAAGGTACAAAGTACACTAGAAAGCAAAAAAAAAAAAAAGTACTTCGTAGGTATGATGCATCTATATATGCATTTACGACGATGTGAAGTTCTAGTTTTTTTTAATGGACATCTAAATGTGTTATTAATAGGGTTTTACGTTTCTACCGAATTTCAACAAATATTGTTCTCTTAGAACGAAGGAGATGACAAGCAATGAAGCCATGAAGGATAGAATAATAGACGGACATACATGCTTTTTCCACGTTTCTTCTGCGCTAATGAACCCGTGAGCACTTAGCTCGTGAATCTGATTTAGCTGTTCCTGCTCAAAAGGTAGATGTCGATCAGATCTGTCGCCGAATAGAAACAAAATCTAGAGTTCACTCATCGGTTTGAAAAGATTCGACCATCTCAAAACTAACGGAATGCAAGGAGTAATAGAGAGTTAAGAGACGCAATCTGGCTCTCAGAATACTGAGTAGTGTTCAGTGTTTGTTATGCAGTTCTCCACACAATCTGTAGGGCATAGCCACACCTCTTCCATTTACTGTTGTCCCAAGAATATTGTACCCCAGTGTCCATTGTCCAGTCAACCAACTTCCTTTCTCTGGTCTCCAGCTTGAATCTTCGGAAATTCAAACAAGAAGCAACGGGTTCAAGCCTGGAGAGCTGCACTGACTTCAGCTCAACATGGTTATAACCACTGATCTCTGTTTCCAATCCCCGCACACTCTGTTCTTTTCTTGTGCAAGAATGCGGAGTGCACTTGTGTATTTTATCACCTTCGTACTTTACATCCGAAATTTAGACCCTTGTATCTACATTAAGGCCCTGTTTGGAACGCAGGAATTCCACAGGAATTGTGTAGCAATTTTACAGAAATCAGTTCAATTTCACAGGAAAAACATAGGAACGAGGAGAAAATCCCGCATTCCAAACGGGGCCTAAATTTCTATCCAACTGTTAGCTCAACGCCTCCACCGGCCTATCCACCTCCTCTTAGGGATGCAAACGGATCGGATCGGAGTGGATAATGCCTTTTTCATATTCTAATCCTATTTTTTTTTGTCGGATTCAGAGCGGAGCGGATATTACTCGGTTACGGAAATAGATACGGATTTTGTAGGATATCGGATATGGTGCGGAGTCGGATCGATGTCGGAGCGGAAGCGGATTTAAAAATATCGGATAATACATGCTTACATATAGTTTTTTTTTACAAAGATCAATAATTTATAAACTAAAGTATAACTGATCACGTCATAGTTTACGTATAAGTCAAAAAAAATAATAGTGACGATATTTTTGGCACGAATCAATCATCGTTCTCTCGTATACTTGCCAAACTAATCGGATTATCCTATTATAAATATCGGATAATCCGCGTTTAAATATCGGATACTCCATATCCGTCGGATTTTGGTGATACCATATCCTACTCCACATCTACATATAAATCGGATTCGGATTATCCATATTCGCATGGATATAAAAACTCATCCTCTATATCCGCATAATTAGAATTCGGATCGGATAATTATTCACACCGCTTGCAACCCTTCCTCCTCTCATCTCATCTCAGGCGACTCCCATCGCCGGATCCGTTACTATGCTAACCTGGCTTTGTCTAGCCATCACCGTGACGCCTCCACCGCTACCCAACCACCTAACACCTTTGCCAAGCCAGCCTATTATTGCAGACGGCCTTCCCTTAAACCTAGAGAATCATAAACCCCAAGCTTTGATTCATATGAGGAGGCAAATTTTGCTAATGATAGAGGGGAGTAAAAGATTGGATGCAAGAAATTTTGGGTGTGGAAGAATACCTGAGTACAACATTAGAAAAATGAAAGCAAAGGCGTAAAAATTGCCCAACGAACCCAAGAAAATGCAGAGTAGTCAATGGAGGCAAATGCATGAAAATTGCCCGACAAATTCCATCGTGGTTTTGGAGGCAAGACATGCATAGCTGCAGTAGCCACCGGTCAGATTGGATGAGCCTACGCAATTCCAACTTCCGAGCACTGGTTCAATCACCAAGTACGTACTAGCACTCAAGTTCAGTTCCATGCATGTGTCCGAACGTTTGAAGACCAAAGCACGGCCACCCCTGTCACGGGTCTCCGTACGGGTCCATGCATGCAAGCAATTGCATCGCTGTACTCCGATCGGCTAGCAATAACTAGATAACCGGTACCACTGTCTGACAATGTCGTTAGCTTCATCCTTCACATGGGAAACACTTCAACACCCGTACACACACAAGTATGTACACGTATATGTTTTAGCATCTACGCTCATCTACACTCGTGTTGCGCGTCACGTTCTCTGATCACCAAAAGCTGTCCAGGTAGTAGTCCCTGGCCACCTCGTCGCTGACGCTGATCCCGGAGAAGCCGGCCGGCCGGATCGCGTCCGAGCAGTGGAAGCAGAAGCTGCCGCCGTGCTCGTGCGAGCACGACCCGCTGGACGCCCCGGCGCGGGTCACGCTCGTCCTCGGCGCCGCCTCCGGTTCCACCGTCTGCCGCTGCCTCGGCGCGCTGTGGCACCGTGTCCTGGCGGCGGAGGACGCGGTGCCGGCCATGTATCGCGGGCTGACGAGCGCGTCGCGGTCCCGCCTCGAGGCGCGCCGCGGCGGCGTGCTGGCCTGGCTGTGCTCGACGCTCTTGGCGGGCGAGGAGTCGTGGGAGGAGAACCTGGGCGTGTTGTGCGCCGTCTTGGCGCCCCGGGGATCGCGCTCGTGGGTGCTCCGCCGGAACGAGAGCCGCGCCGGCTGCTGCTTGCCGCCGCGCAGCGGCGAGCACGACGGCGTCGGCGCCGCCGGCCGGTGCAGGTACTCCGGATTGTGCCTGCTGGTGATCCGTGAGGACCGGGAGCGAAGGTGGCACGTGTCCATCTCCACGATCCGCGGGCTGCGCTCGTAGTTGGAGTCCGTGCTGTCGGACAGCCTCCGGCGGTGCGCCGGCGTCGCCGGCGGCTTCATCCGGATTTCCCGAGCAAAAATCCTCTCCTGCAACAGTGAACGCATAAACCGATCAAATCAGCCATGAAACTTCATCCGTTGTTAGTTATGCTGCGAAATAAATCATCTAGCTGAATTACATCTCGTTCCATTGATTTCCGGTAGGATGCATTCTTGACGGCAATGGAGTCGGCTTGCAGCCGCATGAGCGTCTGCAATCTGTGCAGCGTCATGGCTGCCTGCTTCCTGACCAGATATCCCCGTACCAGGGCCTGGATCTTCACAAGCGACCTGAGTGCTCGAAGCGCTCGCCGAGCCTGACACGATGGAGTCAAAAACACTGTCAGACTTTGCTTTAGAAAACTCAAGATTAGGTAACGAGGCTTATGTCAGGCTACGTGATAATCAACTGCTGTGCGGCCAAACAGAAACTTGATATAGTACGTAAAGTCATCGCCGACGCAGAGTAAACACTGTAAACAATTGCGCAAGTGATCAACGTGCAGATTTTGTATAGGAGTACCGACAGCGCAAGAGTTAACAGACGGCTGCGCGTCGTTGAAAAGAAAAGAGAGAGCAGGTGCAGAAGTGACATCACATACAACAACTGTCCAGTCCACCTAGCCAAGCAGTTACTAGTAGAAACCAAAAAAAGGGCTGAAGAATACAGCAAAAAACACACTGCAGGAGGAATCTGCGTCGTTGCACGAAAGAAACTTCTATAGGGGCATTTTTCAAAAAAAAAAAAAGAACTTGTACGGCATGAGCATGGGTGAACGTGAACCAGGGGCAGATCATAACGAGAAGAATAGATGGATTCTCGTTGCTAGGGAGTAGGGACGATCATACCAGGTAGCCTCTGAAGGTTTTCTGGATCACGACGGCGGCCCGCTCCTCTCGAGCTCTCGCATCCTCCTTCGGTCTCACCTGCTGCGGCCAATCTGCCGCGGCGGCCGCGGCAGCGGAATGGTCCGACGACCCCGGGCCGCCGTCATCTCCACTCTTCCTCTGCTTCGTGAAGCTCCACCGCCTCTTCTCCTTCTCCGGCCCGTCGCTCCAGTGGCTGCCGACATGGTTCGCCTCGAGTGCCCTGTGCTCTTCCTTTCTGCCCGTGAGTAGCTGCTTAAGCCATCTCCTGATGCGCCTCATGCTGCTGCGATTCTCTCCTCTGCGCACGAGAAATCGATGAAGGAAAAAAACCGATCAAAGAAGGGAATGGAGCAAGCGTCACAGCAAAGGAAGATCAACAAAGGGCGAGTTCCTCAGCAGAGAGAAGTCATAGCAACCAAAGAAGAAGAAGGGAAGACGGAGCGCTGCAGGTGCGATTTTTGGGGCGGAGAAAAGGAACCGCACTCGAACGAGAAATCTCAGCAGGCGATGGAAGCGGCAAAACTTTGGATTGACGATGAAACGGCGAATGGCTGTGCCTCCAATTCGAGAGAGAGAGAGGGAGAGAGAGAGAGAGCGAGAAAGAAAAAAAGGCGAGCCTAAAATCGATTGACGGTCAATCAATTGCTACCTAGACAGACTCCTTTTGAAACGGCCAAATGAGAAGTCCGGAGCAAGAAACACCGCAGACAACCTTTTCGTTCCATAGGCAAAGGCGCAAGGCCAGAAAGGCGGCGAATTGTACGGCGGAATCCTAGGGAGGGAGCGATCGAAATGGACTCCAAGAAGCGAAAAAACAGCCTACCGAGCTCAGCTTGCCGCATCAGAAGCGCGCGAACAGGGAACGAAGCATGTTATTGCGGCGTCGGTAGAGGAAAGCCGTCGTGGGCAGGGCGACCCCGGAAGAGGAAAGCCGAGACTAGAGCAGCAAAGCTTTCGCTGAAAGCCACGCGCGGCGCGACGGATCAGCCTAGATTCGAACGGTAAAAAAGAGCAGCGATCCCAGCGGCAGGCAGCGGCGAGCGGATTAGTAGGAGGGGAGGCGGCCTGGCGCGCGAGGCGAGCGCCGGAACTGACGCGTGGGTCTCCACGACTCTGCGGCCGCGGGCACACCCCAGCAGAGGCTCACGAGAGAGATTCCCCCCGCTTTGCTCCCCGCCCTTGCAAGGGTCCGAGCGCAAGCCAACAAAGCGCGGGGGACGCGATCCAAACGACCAGCTCAGACGCGCACTGTTGCGACCTGCGACTCCCGTCCCGTGCTGCCATGCCAAGGCACATGCCCACCAGTCCCCGTCCACGGCGCGGCGCGGCGCGGCGCGAGCGCGAGTAAAAACAGAGCAAGTGAACAAGAGCGCCAAGAGGGCCGGAGCGACCAGCGGTAACAAGCGCTAGCTCCCCGGCAAGGCAAAAAAGGCGCAGCACCCACCTAGAAGTAGAACGGCCGGCGGCGGCTGAGCGGTGAGCGCGGCCGCGGACGGGACAGGGTCACAGGGAGATCAGATCGGCTGGCCGATTCGATGACGCCAAGGCCCGCCGGTCCTGGCTTCGCGGGCGCCCCCTCTCGCCTCGGACACTCCCGCGCGCTGGGGGTGGGACTGGGACTTGTCTTGGAAGTACGCACGCAGCGGCCAGCGGATCGGATCCGCTGGCTCCGATCGCGATTGCTCGTGGTCGTGGCTATGGCTCGCCGCTCTTCTATACCGTGCCCGATGGCCGGCGTGTCCCCATGCATGAGCATGACCCCATCTCTGCTCGCTTGATCACGCGCAGAGAGAGAGAAGACGAGCGCAGCGCAGTGGTAAAAAAAAAAAAAAAAGGATTTGCGGCTTCAGTCATGCCGCGGCCGGCCAGTACGCGTACTTTTTATCCGGCCGGCCCAATGAATTTCGTTTCCTTGCGACACGAGGCGCGCTTGCTTCACGGGCTACTCCGGCCGGCGGGCCGACTAGCTCCAAACCTGAATGGTCAACACCCGGGGAGGTACTTGTACTGACGACACAGGCTTTTGGGACGGGCGAGAGCAGCGCCGCATCTGCATCTGCATCTGCATGGGCGTCGCGTGCACTGTGCGCCGGGTGTAGACTAGTACATGCTCTGTTTTCACTGTGGCACTGGCAGCGGCAGGATGGTATGCATGGGCTCGTCCAGGCGACGAAACTACAGTTCCGGCGTGTCAGCGTGGCCGTAGGATCGATCCCAGAACCAAGTCTTGGAATGGTGGATACTCCCAGGTTGCCAGTCGCGTCGAACCAGCCTTGCTGCCCTGCACCGCACCCGCACGCTGTGCCACCGTCAAGACGCTGCTCGTTTTACTTTTTTTTGACACCGCGACCAGCCATGTGGTACCCATGGTTCCAGGCATGTGGGCAGGCTCCGAGACTTGTGGCCTACAAGATCAGAATCAGATAACGACCTGGCTAATGATATTTGATGCGCTACCGCCTACCGGTATCAGTTTGCTCTGTTCATCAAGCATTAAGATAACGTGTGTGCGCCAACCATACATTTTAAAGCGACGGCGAGCTGCCGGGCTATACCACCATTATATACTATATACACATCGGCCGTGCATGCTAGTGGTAGTAGGGAGTGTGGGCCGCAGATCGGAGCCGGGCAGAAGCTTGTGGCCCGGTGGTGCCCCGATCATCCGCTACCTAAAAACGCATGCGGCTTGTGAGAGAGAGCAACCACCAAAACGCAGATTGATGGTCCGTGTTGACTTCTTGTCCCCCTTTCGCTCTCCCTTCTTTTTTCCAAGCTACGAAAACGGGCGCGTTGTCACGTTGTCGCTGCCAACCTGTCGTACGTACTTACGTACAGCATGGGCCGGCTTTGGATAAGTAGTACTACATGACTAGTAGCGAGCGATGTACAAACCGTCCGTGTTGAACTATGATCCGGATGGCCACTGTATACTGGTACTTATTTGCCTGTTCGTTCCCTGTCACCAAGGGAAAACCAGTCATCCGGGACGGGAACCGGAAGTAGGAGTGGGTGGGTGGCAAGCGTGCGAGTCCGGCTCCATCGGAGCCGGAATTGACCTATGTAATAATTACGTATACTTTGTCAATTGTGATTTTGTGAAGCAGTAGTACTAATGACACTGTCTACCGGGCCCGCTCTGGCAAGGAGAGCAAAGAAGCTGACAGACGCCCAGGTCAACAATCAATCACATCGTTCGTAGTCGTACCGGCGCGGCTAGGGCTACCGCGAGCTCCAGCCAATTCCGCTCGCTCTGAATGCTGATGCGATTCGCCACATGCCGTGCAGCGCAGGCAAGTTCCCGTGCCTGGCCGTGCACGCATCGCCAGTCAGTGCCCAGTGCCCACTGCCAGCGCCCCAGCCCAGTAGCTCGGGGTCGGGGACGTGGCCGTCCGTTTCCAAGCTCGTGTACTTTACGGCGAGCAGCGGCAAGGGCGGGCGCACGTTGCACGGCGCGGGATGAGCTGCCCGCCAGGCCGCCACGACGCGCATGGACTGCTGGATTTAATGGCGGTGCGCCGTGCGCGTCCTGTTCGGCAACTTCGGCTCGGCGGAAAGATTCCTCGTCCCCCACTGTAGGCCTGTTGGCGTGGACGCCTGCTACAGTACGCCGACCCGCTCCACTGACCCAACAACTGTGTGGGGATCTCTGATCAGTAATCAACCGGTGCGTGCTGCTCGTTCTGGCAAGGCTAGCTGCAGAAGCGGATAGAAAAAAAGACACAAGTGGAAGCGGCCACAGTAATGCGACTGAAAGCCGCAATTAATTAAGGCCTCGAGAGAGGCTCTCTAGCTCTAGCCTCTGCCAGCAGCTATTCGCGTGCGACGTGCACGGGTCGTGTACCTACGTGCGTGTAGCCGTGTAAGCACGGACGGGCAGGCAAGGCGACGCGACGTGCGACCTGCCCCAGCGCCCACACCCTGCGCCCGGCGCCGCTCGACGTCCCACAGGCCACAGCTATGCTTGTTGCAGGGCGAGCTGCTTCGGAGTTCTCATCGACGGCCGGGCGTGTACGGTCAGAATTCACGATGCAGAGGGGTTGGGCGGGCCGTTGGACGACTGCAGGAGCAGGACGCGTCCTACCAGGTTGTGTAAACCACACCGTTACCATCAGCGACTGATTGCGGATCATTACGACTACTACAAGTTGGGGATCAGTGTCTGAAAGGTTACCGTTCATCTATCTGATTACCCGAACAAAGTGTAATGCAGAAACCTGACGGCAAGGCATGAAGGACGTTGGTGAATGACGACGGCAACTCTGCACGACGCATAGATGGTGATAGCACGTCCGACGCCGATAACTCGATAAGACGCTCATAATATCTTGCTTTCGGACATAATGGCACGATGAGCACATGGTTTTGGAAAAACCAAGATTCCCTACGCATGCCCTGCTGCGGCTGGAAATGCCACGAGCCCTTCCGTTGCCCCGTGGAGGAAATTCGTCCATGGGTTCCTTGAATTTGTTGGGCCAAATTGGCAAAGTTCCGTACGTAAGACTACTTTGTAATGGGCTTGGCTTATTCTGGGCTCGGAAAGGTCTGCCCTTTCGGCCGAACTGTACTGGGCTCAGGCCTTCATCTCTGTGCCTAGGCCTGCGAGCAACCGGGAACGAAGGGAGAAAACAGTCGGGTGCCATGGCGGCCGAGGGGTCAGAGCTTGGCTCCCCGGCGACGGCGCCGCCGCCACCGAAGCGGAGAAAGATCGAGCCACCTAGGAGGTACAGTACCGGTTTTCTACACCCCTCCCGAATTCTCGCGAGATTCCGAGCTATATGTTTCTGTGATCGATTGACTGATTGGTACGTGCTCCGAATGCTCCGATTTATGGACGCCCACGCCTGATTTCATCCGAACGAGATTGCGCTGCCCTTCTAGTTTCGATGAGTGGATTGGAGAGGTTCCATCTTTGGCTAGTGGAGTGGGGGATGGCTACAAGTGTAGGTTCCTTTTAGGCAAGATTCCGGACTAGGTGATCTCGTGGGCATCTCCATACGTTAGGTTTTGCTATTCTTCAAAAGGGGTTTTGGAGCATTGCAATGTGCGTGTGATGTTCCGTATTTCGGCAAAAAGCTCCATATTCGTTTGGAACCTTGTTGATTGGAGCGAGCCTCGAGGTTCTTTTGCATTTCTGCCCCAGGCAAATAACTTCCAGCCAATGTTCTGGTTCCGGCCTGCTCCTGCTCGCGTAGGTGTTATTGGATGATTTGAGGGCGCATGCATGAAGTAGACGAATGCATTTTCACCCAGGTCTCTTATCAGTGTAACACTCATGGCCCTAGTAAAAAGAATTCAGACTCTTGAATGACCTAAAGAGTCAAATAGGCTTGTGTGTATTGTCTGATATACTGATACTCCTCACGAAACTTTTTCTGTTGCCAAGAGGAGGAGGAAAAAAAATCCCACCTTCGTGTTCTCCATTGTTATGTTCCTATGCAGACGGTATCATATAATAGTATGTAAAACTGAAAAGCATACAACATTCAATTTTCTGCCCCGTAGATCCTTTAGGCCTTGTTCGGTTGGAAGATAAGAGGGCATTGAAGGGGATTAAATGATTAAATCCCTCCCTAGTCAAAATTTGAATAGGAAGGGGTTAATCCCCCTCAATCCCCTTCAATACACTTCAAACCGAATAAGGCCTTAAGGATTGATGTGCAAGACAAATAGGTTTGTGCTTCTTTAGTCATTACCACCATTAAACCATTGAACCAAACCAGCTATTCTGTTAGTTAACTTTTCATTTTGTTTGTAAGTTTGATTGTCAGTGTTAGATTTCAGTGCTTTATGATGTTAGCGACCTGGTTGGACCTGGAGGGCAAGGGCATAGCTTAATTAGCCTAAAATAACCAAATGAAACATAGGAAAACTAAAATGCATGCTCTGCAGATCCTTAGACAGTTATGCCAAGCCAAATAGTTTTGTGCTTCTTCCACGGTAATCGAAAACAAGAAGATGGTCCGTTATTGAACTTCCCATCAAATGCCTACATTTTATTATCGTGTTATGCTTCATACATTAACAACCAGAGTGGACTGGAAAGGACACCGACTATCTAGTTCATTTTCGATGCAGTGATACTGCGCCAGTAACTAGCAAAATCTGTTATATCTTCTACTACACATTTATCAGTTTCCAAAATCACAAGTAGCAACTGTGTTGTCAAACTATTGTGTTACTTATTGCGTAATTACCTTGTTCTCTGTAACACAGGGCCAGGCCTTCCCAAGCTACCTTATTAGATAAGGACAAGTTGGCAGCATCTTCCAACTCATCGGTATGCCTTGACATGTCAATTGACAATGGAGGCCTTCTTTTCTGTTTCTTGATACTCGCTAACATCCTTTCTTGATGTGAACTCCACTTTTGCAGGTTTCGGGTATGCTGCCAGCAAGAGTTGATCTCAACAAAGTTAGAGAGGCAAAGAGATTTGTCGTTCTTCAGGCACAGCACGAGGGATGCCTTGGGAGCTATAAAAGCTTCGATTCCCTTTTTGGGAATTACCTTGTTCCTATCATCCCAAGCAAAGACTTCTTCGATCAGTTTGGGACAAAATGATGAACAAGAATGGCAAGTCGTGAGGTTGTAACAAGACGATCCTCCTAGCTGTTGCAATTTCCTTTCAGAGTGCGACCTGATACCGCATACTGAGCTATGGACAGTACATCTAAAGATAACAAGAAGTTACCGTCAGGTCAGGCTGACAGGCTCATAGTTCAGTAATACCATGCTGCATGTGCGGCGCTGTACATATACCCCCAGCCTGCAAGATCTCGACAGTGGTAAAAGGTAAAAGATTTGCCTGCGGGGCTGCAGATCTAGCGGTGAGAGAGCTTTGAATTGTGGCAAGCATTTGTTAGTGTGTGGTAGCTTTGCTTTTTTCTAGTGGGAATTTTTATCGGTGATTGCTATCCCTCCACCACGGCCCCTGATGAATGCACATCTGCACTCAATCATTTTATTCTTGTATTCCTCTGTCGTCACTAAAACCTCTTTTTTCAATTATTGTTGGAGGTTTCTTCAGCTTTCTGCCTTAACCAGATAATGCGATGAATGGCAAGGGACACAAATTTCCCAGCGTAGCCGTAGACGTTCTTGATCCACGCTCCATGATTTGCTTGTCAATCAACAACGTCGGTGTGGACCAAACAAAGCAACCATTGTGATGGCAGGCTGTACCTACATGTTACACATCTAGTCTCGTGGCTTGATTTTTTTTTTTCATCTCGTGGCTTGATTTTGAAACTCTCGCTGCGCAAGTACAGCCTATCTATTGTTTATATACCTGATCACCACCTGCTTTGCTAGTACAATCTCCATCGTTTATATGAACAGGGGCTTAGTAAAGGCACAGCGAGTTTAGCATCTTCCTCGAGTCCCTGACACTAGCACGCGCGCTGTGCCTGAAAGCTGCGTGACATCGGACGTTAACGATCGGCAATCATGGAAGCACGGGAACCCACTGGCCACTGTGAGGCTCTGTTCAATTCTAGATGCAGGGGCAACGTAACGCAATCTAGCAGTGTCAGAACATTCATCCTCTCTCCGTTGCTTGGATCCAATGGTTTGAAAGAGTGTTTTCTACTGTTAAACACGTTGCGTTATCTCTCTCTGAAATCGAACAGTCCCTCGGTTGTTTGGCGTGCGGCGGGGACGCGTCACGCATCGGTCCATCCTTCACCCACCCGTCGGTCGGCCACCCGGCCACCCCTCATCAGGGGCCCCACCCTGTCAGTGACGTCGGGAGCGACTGCCGAGGCGCTACTCTGTCCTCCGGCGCACGGCCGTGGCCCGCGGTGGGTGCGCCGTTGACCCCACGCCGCGCGAGCGCGAGATGCGCATGGGCTCCGCCGTCCCGCCGTCGCCACCGCGCGCGCGACGAAGCACGCCACTCCGTCCCAGCCGCTACTGCGTCGACACATAGGCGTCAGCTCTCGTGTCGTTACGTCAGCACCCTCCTCCCGTGGTCCCTCCCGCACGTGCCCCATTCTTCTGTCTCTTTCGGACACGCTTAACTAATCGCTCCATTACGATGAACTGTGGGCCCCGGAGTTGGGATACTGACAGAGTAATCAGTTCTTGCAACTGAATATTTTTATCGCGTAGTAAACTTTACGGGCACAACCCTGGCCCCTAGCTGGAACGTCGCTCGCCTCTGCTGGAGCGCTCGACCGTTAACCTCTTTGCTGCCTTTGACACATACAACCTCACGGAACACCTCTTATTACGATCCAGACCGTCAGCGCACGGGACAAATCAATCGCAGCCGTTCGCGGGCAAGGGTACATCCGTAAATGGCCCCAAAGGCCGAGGGGGATTTCTCGCTGTGAAAAACGCCCAACTCGTGGCTCTCGTCCCACTGCACTCCCACGCTTCCGCCAGCGGAGTGAGGAGAGAGAGGAGCGCTGGGCTCGGCAGTGGCGTAGCTCGCGATCCGGGCGCCGAGCTGGTCCCGGGTTTGGGTCGCTCGCGCCGCTCGGTCGGGAGGCTACTAAGGGGTTCCGCGGGCGCCATGGGGAAGGGGGCGGTCGTGGGGACGGCGGTGGTGGTGTGCGCCGCAGCGGCGGCGGCGGTGGGTGCGGGGGTGGTGGTGTCGCGGAGGAGGAGGCTGCGGCGGGAGGCGGAGGACGAGAGGAAGAGGAAGACGGCGGCGGTGATCGAGGAGGTGGAGCAGCGGTTCGCGACGCCCACCGCGCTGCTGCGCGACATCGCGGACGCCATGGTGGAGGAGATGGAGCGCGGCCTGCGAGCCGAGCCCCATGCGCCGCTCAAGATGCTCATCAGCTACGTGGACAACCTCCCCACCGGGTAAGGGCTCCCCCCGCCCCCGCATCCGCATGGTTGGGGTTGCGGGCAGTGACCAGTGAGTTGCTTGTCCTTTTTTAAAAAAAAAATAAAAATATACTGTAGGCTTGCTTGTTCTCGCGTGCGCGCTTCGGGCGACTGAATTAGTTGGGAATTATTTGCGGTCTTCCGTTGGTCTATTCAGGTTGTGATTTGGTGGTAATGTGGGACTGTTTCAGATTGGATACGGTGCTTTGACGTGGTTTCGAGCGGAATGAGGGGGATTATCCTGGAGTGTACTGTGTATCTGATCTTGTGTTGATTCTGGCCTTCTGGGCCGGGAGGGAGGAGGGCGATGATACCTTGTTTCTCACCTGTGGATTTCTGGTCCATAGGCACCTTCACAACTTGTAGTGGGGATTTTTGGTTTTACATGATGCTGAATGCGTTCGTTCTACAGTCTTTGGTTTGGGTTGTATAAATTCTTTCACATGTTATTAGCTGGGCTGCCAAGGTAACTAAGGTCCCATGAACGATAGTGCCTCAACCTCACAGATCATTCCAAACTACAGTGTCTTCTTTTAATAAAGGAAACGTTCGTGTTCCTGGATATCTATATGTTGGACCCAACTTCACTGATATCTACATGTTGGGACCAAACTATCGTCTTTTCTACGTCATAGCTAGTACTTAATAACATTTAATATTGGCACTACCTTTTGGGTACTACCTTCGTCATCAAAGTTTGGCACTATTCAAACATGCAATCAACCTTTGAGCTATGGCATTTTTATAAATACTACTTACTGAGTTGTACTAAAATTGTGTATTGTTGGATCTGTCGTAAATATAACTCGGTGATGATAACTTCCTAGGAGATATATTGTATAAAAAAAACTATAGTCAATTACTTTTAAAATCGGGTTATGAAACATGTGTCTCAAGATCCATGGAGTCTCCTTTTAGTCTCCACTGCTATTATTATCTTGTTTAAGTGATGTACTGATGTATGCCATTCTGCAGCGATGAGCATGGACTGTTTTATGCACTGGATCTTGGCGGGACCAACTTTCGTGTCATACGGGTTCAACTTGGTGGGAGGGAGAAGCGTGTCGTGAAGCAACAATATGAAGAAGTCTCCATTCCGCCTCATCTGATGGTTGGAACTTCCACGGTGAGTGCTGTTTCCTGCTGTCCAGCATTACAGCATCAGCACAACTTTGTTGCATGCTTTGCTTTACTAACATTTCTTGAAGCATGAGTACAGGAGCTGTTCGATTTTATTGCTGCCGAGTTAGAAAAATTTGTGCGGACTGAAGGTGAAGACTTCCACCTACCAGATGGCAAGCAAAGGGAACTGGGTTTCACCTTTTCTTTCCCAGTGCACCAAACATCAATATCATCGGGCACTCTAATTAAGTGGACCAAGGGATTTTCCATCAATGGCACGGTAAAATAAATAACACATTTGTTCACACTTTGTTGACTGTTCCATCCGTCCCAAAATAATAGACTTGTAGCCAATGTATAGCCCCCCTTTGCTGTTCATGTATTCAAGAGAGATTTCGCTGTGGTTATCCATCGAGCGAAAAGCAAATTATCTTCCCCGCATTTGAAATTTGTAATTTGGTTGGGCAACTTTATGTTACATTTGTCACTCTTTGCTTTTTAAAAAAAAATATATAATCAGTAGGGGCTGTTGCTCCTCCTGTTACATAAACAAGGTGTACCATTAAAGAGGAAACATATGATTCATGGAGGACAATGACATCTTTTCTCCAATATGCTAATATGTCTAAAATTTTCTACAAGTCTATTTATTTTGGGGTACAGGCAGCACATTACTTATTTACATTATCGGTGCCCATAGCCCCAGTCCAGAAGCTGATTATGATACCGAGAAATGGTTCTCCCTCTAATTACTACACATTTTCTTAACCATCCAATGTGTAAATTTGTCTTGTGCATTTCATTTTCATACACAAAAAAAATCTTATTAAATTGACACTGACACCTTCTGTTATTCATGTTGCTTTGTTTTGACTTGTCAGCTGCTGTTCTGATAGGAGTCATCCTCTTTAATTGATGAAAATGATATATGTTTTCTTAAAATTCATGATGTTTGTGTAAATTGTGAAGTATCCTGCATTGAATACAGTATTGATTTTAGTGATTCCTGTGTGCAGGTTGGAGATGATGTTGTGTCTGAATTGAGTAGGGCTATGGAGAGGCAGGGTCTTGATATGAAAGTTGCAGCTCTGGTAAATAATTGCTTATTACTTGTCATCCCAAGTATTTGCATGCCCTGCGTTTTACATGTATACCATAGAATTTACCATTTCCTTGCGCATTGTGATGCTGGTTCAGGTTTTCTTTAAAGGCTTTATTTTGATGTACAGCAGAGATCCATACAGGCAAATACAACGTCGTGTAATATAACAACTTGCATTTTTGTGCAGGTTAATGATACTGTAGGCACATTGGCTGGCGGGAGATATGTTGATAATGATGTTGTTGCTGCTGTGATATTGGGCACTGGCACAAATGCAGCTTATGTGGAACATGCAACTGCAATTCCTAAATGGAGCGGCCAACTACCTAGATCAGGGAACATGGTTAGTGCCCAACTTCTATCATATGGTGGAATTTTAATGGTCTTTGTCTTTTTGGAGGAACTGAGATATCTAACATGGTGAGTGTGGTGTGGTTGTATACCCCCTACCACACAGACTCAAGTCCTCTTCAACTCAAATTTGGGTGACTATCTTACTATTACTAATTAGAGTTTACAAAAAGAAGCATGCTAGAAAAAAAAAAGATAAATCCAAGAAATTTCCATAAAAATCAGAAACATCTGGCCATCTATCAAGCAGTATCCAATAATACTAGCCATTGGATCTATTATATTTTCTAAAAAATTACCCATTATGAAAGACCACTAAAGTCCCCAAATTTCCATAAAAATTACCCACCATGCCATTATGAAAGACTATTAAAATAACCCCATGAATTTGCATATAAATTAACCACCATACCATTATGAAAGATGAATTTAATTAATCCCAAAATTTGAATATAAATTATCAACCGTGCTACTATGAAAAGAGGTTATTGTGCAAGTATATAAAAAATGAATTAAAAAATCCCATAATCTACATATAAATTACCTATTGTGTTATTGTGCAAGATAATTTAAAGCATCCCCTAATTTTTCATATAAATTACCACTATGCCATTATAAAAATATAAATATTAATTTGGTAGAGTCTGTTATAGATAATTAAGATAAAGAAGTTATTTATATATACATATGTTCTGAATATATATATATAGATATTAATAATAGAAATTTTGATTAATTGTGCTCTCAAATTTCTAATATTAATGTTTTAGGCTAGCTCGTGCTTTGCACACGGGGTTGACGTGCTAGTTCCTTACTAATTACAATGCCACTTAGTTTCTCCTAGGTTGGTCGAGTGTCTATTTTAAATGGCCTTTGGGCCTTATTTAATTGTATGGATCTAACATAAGTTTGGCCTTTTGTGTTTTATGTTTTTCGCACACAAGTTAATAACATAACGCTTGGTTATTTTGGAACTCTACAGGTAATTAACATGGAATGGGGAAACTTCAGGTCAGATAAGCTTCCTTGTTCAGAGTATGATAAAGCTTTGGACTTTGAAAGTTTGAACCCTGGCGAACAGGTATGTTTATTTAATCTATGGAAGTTTATTTTAGGTGCCAGTTTTTCCCCTAAACTTATGTAAAATGTTTTATGCACTGGATCAACTCCGATCAGATGGTACTTGCAGATTCAATCATCGAATTTTCATAAAAGTTAGCTCCGACGTGTGTGTGTGTGTGTGTGAATTTCTCTGCTCTTGATTCCCTCCTTTATTGAGGTTCGTCTACCTAGCCCCCTGAGGTATGACACTAAGTATTTAACCCCCTAAAGCATTCAAAATTCAAACCCATATAGATCACCCGATGGGTGGCAGGTGGTTTTGCGGACTTAGCGTGCTACATGGCTGATGTGGTGGTGACTCATCAATTCTTCTCTTTCCCATGAGGCTGCCAATGTCCAGTGTAGGAAGATAGGATTGCGTATAAATGGATTGATATATTGTATAGAGCCCTTGGGGCGAATATATAGGAGTACAAGACTTGGGGGGCAAGGCACCTCCCCGGATATATATGGCAGTCTAGATACATGAAACTCTCCTAAGACTCCTAAATATAGACGGCATCTAATACTGCCAATTGTACTCTCTAACATCCCCCCACAGTCGTAGCTGGAGCATCGCAGACAGTCAGACTGGAGAATAAGCCAAAGAGCTGACATCCCCCTGCAGTCGTAACTGTGTCGCGGTGCAAAGGCAAGACTGGAGAAGAAACCCAAAAGGAACTCATGCAGACGATAGCCCTTGGTGCCGGTAATGTCGAGGTAGCCAAGTGCGAGGGCACGGAGCCGTTGTCGAGGTGCCGCGCGTAGAGTAGCTGTGGTCGATGTAGCTGTCGAGGTTGCCGAAGAAGATAAGCCGCACAAGTCGCGGGCGGCGCAGGCGCAGCATGCTGGAAGGCCCGCAATGCACCAACGGGCGCCAAGGTGATGGTGGCGCAGGAGAAGGGCGCCATATACGAAGACGGCGACGCAGTCGAGGCAGTCGTAGAGGGAGAAGCCGATGCCGAGGACGATGGTGTCAGACCGCCGTGGACGAGGCGTGTTCCAGGTTTGCTAGGCCTGGAAACGCGTCGTGGACGAAGGCACGCACCGATGTTGCCAGTACCGGGCGTACTAGGTAGAGGGCCCCAACCATGTGTCAGCGTCTGAAGGGACCAGCAGAGAAGGCCTCAATGACGGTTGCGGTGCGCAGAAGGACGACGAGGAAGAAGATGCCGATGCAGCCCACGGTTGTCGGAGTGGACGAAGAAGGCAAGGACGAGAAGACGACGCTGGCGACGAGGTTGTGCTGGACGAAGGCGAAGAGGTAGTCGTGGCGACGCATCGAGGTCCTAGAGTTGTGGCGGCGAAAGAGCCACCACGTACAGGAAGAAGGTCCTCGATAGCGCCACTGTAGCGCGACGGCGGTGCTTGATGTTGGCGAAGAACTCGAACGGCCGAAGGAGACCATGCGTGAGAGACGCGCACCGATGAAGTCGACAGCATGGAGATGCAACGGCGAGGACGACGACAGGCGGCGACGCTGCTGCCCGAGGAGGCGATGCAGCGGCAGCCCTCTTACTTGGCGAAGCATCGCGCGATAGACGACAAACGTCTCGGGAGGGTGGTCGCACGGAATCGGTTGATCAAGCCGACGGCCTGCGAGGCGGATACGACGATGGCGAAAGCGATGTCGAAGATGGAGCCTCCCGATCAGTGGTAGCGACGACGAGCCGACGTAGGTCGATGTGCAGACGAAGAGAGGCGCGGCCCAAGCAGGCGTTCCGGTTACGCTGCAGGCCACACCGTTGCACGGTCGAAGAAGATGAGGAAGCTGGCAGTGCCGATGCCAATGTCGATGACGCGCGAGTCAACGGGCGGTGGGTGGTGGGGACGCAAACCCGATCATAGATCGGGAAAAAAGAAAACAACATCAGCAGCAGTACATCGGGGTACACATCATGAGTGCCTGTAGCCCATCCACTCTTCATCTCAGTCTCATCCTCCTCTGCACGAGAGAAAAGGAAACAGACACGAGACAGAGAGCAGAGGACCGGGGCGTCGGTGGCCAGCCGGCGATGAGGAGGCGCGACCCTGCCGAGAGTAGACGCGGGGAGGGCGCAGTAGGAGGCAGGGCCACGGCGCGCGACGGAGGGGCGGAGACGACGTGCGGCTGCCGCTGGTGGAGAAGGGCAGACGCGGACCGCCGCCGCCGGAGGGGAGGGGCGGATGGGGGCCCGCCGCCGCCGGAGGGGAGGGGCGGACGTGGCCTGCCGCCGCCGGATCCGTGCGGCGTGGAGGAGGGGCACGGATCCAGGCGAGGAGCCGCAGCGGAGGAGGGGCGACGCGGCGGAGGACGGCGGACGACGCGGAGGCGGACGACGCTCCGGAGAACGGCGACCGGCGCGGAGGGGGACGGTGCGGAGGAGGGGCACGGGCAATTCAGCACTTGCAGCCGTGGCGGCGCGCAGAGCAGCCTGACCGAAGCCGAAGTCCGCAGCCGCCACCACGGCGACGTACGGAGAAGCCCCAACTTGCGGATCCACATGTGAGCGCCCGACCTGTTGCTTGCTGTGCTTGACGACGCGACGACGACGCCGGGCGGCGGGATCAGATCGATCTGCCGTGGACTCGAGGACGATGAACGCGGCGGTCAGAGGGACCGGCCGCGCATCCTAACTACGAGGGCGCCGAGCACGGTGGACCAGAGGGATCCGCTGCACGGCGCATCCTTCAAGGGCGTTGTCCCCAGCGGAGATCGATCTCCCCAAGGGCGCGCGTCGGTGGTGCGGAAGCTAGGTCTAGGATTAGAAACCCTAGTCTCGTGATACCATGTAGGAAGATAGGATTGCGTATAAATGGATTGATATATTGCATAGAGCCCTTGGGGCGAATATATAGGAGTACAAGACTTGGGGGGCAAGGCATCCCCGGATACATATGGCAGTCCTAGATACATGAGACTTTCCTAAGACTCCTAAATATAGACAACATCTAATACTGCCAATTGTACTCTCTAACATCCAGGGCTGCACATCATTATACAAGCACTGGCAGAAAGCGTCCCAGGCCTCGGGGTATGTGGGAGTGTCGCTTCTGAGAGTCTCCAGATCAGCTTGGCAACCTCCTCCCTCCCTCCCTATGTGACAAAAATAGGTCCACATGCCATTTGCTGACTCACTGCTGTGTCAACCGCCGTGTAAGAAACCACTTCCAAAATGATCGTGGGGGTTGGTTAACCAGTTTTAAATAATTTAGGGAAAACCGGTCAAGCAGACGAACCTCCATATTTTTTTCTTTTGCCTAGGGGTTGGGTGTGTGGATGTGTGGTCATGGTGGGGATGTAGACTTATTCCATTGTCCTAACTATATTTGGGGTGTTGAACATGAACGTAGCTTATATGTTCTTTTCGTCAGATATATGAAAAGATGATTTCTGGAATGTATCTTGGAGAAATTGTGCGGAGGATCCTGCTGAAGCTGGCTCATGATGCTTCATTGTTTGGGGATGTTGTTCCACCAAAATTGGAACAACTATTTACATTGAGGTGCACTTTCATGTTCCATCCATTGATCATCTTGTTTTTCTTATATTAACAGTATACACGCAAAAAAAAAACCTAATAAACCTAGATAACGTTGCATGCATGTTTCACCTAAAGTCCAAATTTTGATAGATTATGGATCTGCTTGGGAAGTTTCGACTGAGCTAGACCGTATATTTAACTCCTGAAACTAGAAATTACAAGTGGAAAAAGTTCCAAAGTGGTAAGACTTTGGACTTTGACAATGTCCTGATGTTTTAAATATTTAACCACTCATTAAATTTTAACTACAAGGAAATTTGGTGCAATTTCCTCGCCTTTTCGGTCTTCTTTCTCATGTGGAATTTTAATTCCCTATCCTTGTGTATCTTGGAAGTAGCCCTTCCAGCTTCAGATAAGTTATAGAATGATGCCATCCATTTAAGGAAACAGCTCACCCTAGTATCTAATCAGTAATTTTGCAAATCCATCTATTTGGGAGGATGTTAAGAAGTTAAGATGACTAAGCTGCATTTGGTATTACTGAGCCTTGTAGCTCCCCAAATTATAAAATTCCCAACTGTCTTCTCCTGGAGCAATGAAGAAAAGAAATACCAATTCTCCTTTCACTGCCTATTTGCACCTTTAGGAAGAAACTGGAGTAAATCTTGTTGTATGAGCACATGTTCACGTTTTGGGGTTTGATCAGTATACAATAAGTTACTGCAGAAGTTTATCCAACAATCTTCTGAGGCAAATTGTAACTCTCGTTTTACAAACAAAAGATTTCCCTAATGAAATTGCTATTGTGATATGGCAGGACGCCAGATGTGTCAGCCATGCATCATGACACCTCACATGATCTCAAACACCTGGGAGCTAAGCTGAAGGATATTCTGGGGGTATGATGATACAAATACTCAAAAAAATGGTACTGCTAGATACAATCTTCTGGAACAATTGATTGCTTATGTATTATGCTTCTATTATTCCAGATTCCTGATACTTCCCTTGAAGCAAGATACATTACTCTTCATGTGTGCGACCTTGTCACTGAGAGAGGTGCACGCTTAGCTGCTGCTGGTATATATGGTATTCTGAAGAAGCTGGGGAAGGACAAATTGCCAAGTGACTTTAGTCAACAGAGGACTGTGGTTGCTATGGATGGTGGGTTATACGAGCATTACAAGAAGTTCAGTGCCTGCCTAGAAGCGACGCTCATAGACCTGCTTGGTGAGGAGGCTGCCTCATCAGTTGTTGTCAAGTTGGCCAACGACGGTTCAGGAATTGGAGCTGCCCTTCTTGCAGCCTCACATTCCCAGTATGCTGAAGCTGCATAGTCCTAGCCTCATATAGGAGCTCATCTCCTAGTGTAACCGTTTTGTTTCCCTCCCTTTTCACCTCAAATCAAGAGCCCCCCTCGTGCGAATCGCATCTCTTTTTGCCTCTGCAGCGGTATATAGCTAGTATGGCATCAATGAGTTCAGATTGTATTGTCACCTGCAACAAGCATTAGCAACGGCAGAGAAGTGGAGGCCTGGATGAAGACGTTCAACTCTCCTGCCAATTCTTTTTTTTCCCCGTCACTTTAAGTTTGTATTATGATGCGATATCGCAAACCAGCCAGTGCTTATCTGTGTAATCTTGTCTTTCAAAATAAAGAGGGGCGCAAAAATCATACAGTCTGTACTCAATTTTTGCATGAATATGCAGGGCTCCTAGCTTTATTTCAGAAAGAACTACAGTACAATAGTAGTAGTAGTACTATTTGCATGTTCTTCACTTCTGTTTTATTGATCTAATGTGTGTGTGATTCAATAGAACTATACTGTGTACAACACCAAAATGACACCTAGTAGCCAGGCCATGGTGACAAGTTATGGTGCATAATTCTCTGCTATACTGTGCTAAAATGAACTTAGGGCGAGGTCATCATGGCGTGTACAGTGTATATGCACTATATCTAAAGTTGATTTAAAATATAGACAATGGAATAAGTGGATTGGTAACATTTTAGCAAGTATGCACTATAGACGTTGTTCCTGACTTGGTTATACTGAGACATGTGCAATGTTCGGATCTTCAGACGATGGTGTCAGCAGTGGTGTCAGGCTCTGTTCTCTTCGATGTCAGTTCCTGAACCATTCGAAAGCTGTTTCCGTCGACTGCCCCGCTGCGGCAGTAGGAGAGGAGCCGTTTCGTAATCCTGGCCACGCCCACGCTCCATTTTGCTCTTCTGATGCGTCTGATCGCTGCATTTGAGCAAGATTTGCAGCACGTCCTTCATGGTTGGCCTCGACGACGGCGTTTCTGCGATGCACAGCAGCCCTAGCCTGAACACAATCTCGATCTCGTCAGAGTACCCTGCGTACCTGATGCTCTTGTCTGTGGCATCAGGAATGCTGCCCCCGGATTGGTAGTGGTGCCGCGCCCATTCCGCGAGGCAGCCGTGCTCGCCGCCGTCGCTGGCCTCCTTGCCGGTGGTGAGCTCGAGGAGCACGACGCCGAAGCTGTACACGTCAACCTTCTCGTTCACCTTCTTCGTGTAAGCACACTCTGCAGATATAGCACATGCGGCGTTTGCTACAACTAAATAATAATTCCCCAGATAATCTGTGCAGAGTCCATCAAAGTAGAGCCGAAATCCTTACCGGGGGCCATGTAGCCGAAAGACCCGGCGACGGCGGACATCGTCGCGGGCGCGCCGGCCTGCACCAGCATCCTGGCGAGCCCGAAGTCGGCGACCTTGGCCCTGAACTCCGAGTCCAGCAGGATGTTGCTGGTCTTGACGTCGCGGTGAACGATGGGCGGCTCGCACTCGTGGTGCATGTAGCACAGCCCCTGCGCGGCACCGACGGCCACCTTGAGCCTGGTCAGCCAGTCCAGTAGTGGCGCCCGCCGCGAGGACCGCGCCCTGGCCATACGGAGCCCATCAGCGCCAACGCCCTCGCCGTGGAGCCATGTGTCCAGGCTGCCCTTTTCCATGTAGTCGTACACGAGCAGCTTGGCGTCGCTGCCGGAGAGGCAGCACAGCAGCCTGACGATGTTGTTATGCCGGACGGTGCCGAGGATGCCCGTCTCCGACTCGAACTCGCGTTCCAGCTTCTCGTCCAGCGTGGCGGCGGCGACACGTATCTGCTTGACGGCGACAACACCGGCGCTGCCGTTGAGACGGTTGGTGTAGGTGACGCGGTACACGCGGCCGGACCCGCCGCGGCCGACGAGGTTCTCCTCTGTCAGACCCCGGAGTATGGACGCCTCCCCAAAGCTCAGATCCTGGACGAAAGGCGTGACCTTCCAGTCGTCCCGCACCTTGGCTCGCCGCCGCTTCTTGATGTCGCGGACGACGAACAAGGCGAAGGCCGTGGCGATGAGGAAGAACGCGGCGCCGGCGACGAGGAGGCCCGTGCGGAGTGCGTGCGAGACGCCTCGGGAGGAACCGCCGTCTTGCGATCCCGCAGCGCAGGAGCGCACACCGGCGAGGTAGCCGGGGCCCGAAGCCGCGGTGCAGAGGCCGGGGTTGTCGAGGAAGCTGTCGTTGTAGGCCGCGGTGTCGAGCCCGGCAGGGACCTGGCCGCTCAGCTGGTTGGAGGACAGGTTGAGGGAGTTGAGTGTCGGCTTCGCAAGCGCCGGCGGTATGGCTCCGGAGAGGCTGTTCGACGACAGGTCCAGGAGGCCGAGCACCGGCATGGCGCCCAATTCTGCCGGTATCTCGCCGGTGAGCTGGTTCCTGCTTATGTCCATCTGCGTCAGCTGATTTAGATTGCCAACGCTTCCCGGGATGCCACCGGAGAGTTGGTTCCCGGACAGGTTCAGCGTCTGCAGCAGTGGCATGCCGTCGCCAAGACTCGCCGGTATCTCGCCGGAAAAGTGGTTGTTATCAGCAGTGAACACCTGCAGCGCAGCAGCTGTCGCCGGAATGCTGCCGTTAAACAGGTTGCCCTCGATGTGCAACGTCGTAAGGTTGCTGTACATCGTGGCCGGGAGGGTACCGGTAAGACGGTTATTCCGTAGGAACAGGGTTCCAATCTCTGTCGCCGTCCACAGAGCTTGGGGTACCTCGCCAGAGAGTTGGTTATTGTCAAGCTGCAGGCCCTGCAGACTGGGGCAGTTGGCCAGGCCTTCCGGGATGGAACCGTTTAATTTGTTGTTCTTGGCGGTGAGCGTCATCAACTGGCCTCTGGCACACATCCCCTCTGGGATGACGCCGGTGAGTTCGTTATCGTCAGCCTCAACATAACTCAATACCGAGTGCTTTCCGAGTTCCGGCGGGAGCGTACCATTAAACTTGTTATCGGATAGTCTCAATAGCGATAGGGATGGCAACCGGCCGATGCTCGCCGGTATCTCGCCGGAGAAGCTGTTGCTGAAGAGGGTCAAGTTTGTGAGATTCTCCAAGAGCCCAAAATCTTCAGGGATGACTCCAGTAAGGTTGTTTTCCGAGGCGTCGATTATTGTCAAGTTCATCGCAGAAAAGCCATTAACGACCACGTCGCCGGTGAGATTGTTCCTGAATACTTCCATGGCTTGCAGTTTCTTGAGGCTCCAAACCCCTGGTGGAATGCTCCCGGTCAACGCGTTGATTGACAGGTCCAGCGTCTCCAACTCCGGCATCTCCACCACATAGCTTGGGAAGTCACCGACGAGGTTGCACTGTTCCGCCCAGAAGCTAACCATGTTGACCAGGTTCTTGAACGACTCCGGCAGCTTGCCCGTGACGAACGGGTTGTACGCCAGCCACAACGTCTGAAGCCGCGTCAGCCCGCCGAGCTCCGCCGGGATGGTCCCGCCGAGGCGATTGTTGTCCAGCTTGAGATGCTGGAGATTCGCGAGGCTGGAGAGCGACGCCGGGATGCTGCCGTTGAACTCGTTGCCACTGAGGACGAGCGTGGTCAGGTTCGGCGCCAGGCGGTGGCCGATGTCCGCGGGGAGCTCACCGCCGAGGTAGTTCTCGGACAGGTCGAGGTACCGAAGCGACGCGCAGCGGTACAGCGTGGTCGGGAACACGCCGGCGATGTTGTTGTCGGAGACGTCGAGGTGCGTGAGGCCGGTAAGGTTGCCGACGGCGTCCGGGAAAGGCCCCGTGACGTTGGCGTTGGCGAGGGAGAGGTTCGCGACGCGCCCAGCCGTGTCGCAGGCCACGTATGGCCAGCTGCAGTGCGCGGCCGCGGCCGTGGCGTTCCATCCCGCGAGCACGGGCGGGTCGCCCCACGCGCGCTTGATCTGGAGCAGCACCTGCGCCTCGCCTGCCGGCTGCGACTGCGCGGCCGCGCGGGGCAGGAGACAGCAGCAGCAGGGGAGCAGCAGCGCGAGCAGGAGGCCGAGGAGGTTCCGGTGCGCCAAGGCGGGCCGTGGTGTCTCCATGTCTCGTCGAGTTTGTTTTCGTGGCGTAGCGTTGGCTGGTGGCTGGGGCACGGCAGCCGGGGCGAGAGGGGAGCGCGGGAAACGGGGATGGCAGGATGCCGGTAATCAAATGCGGAGGGAAAGGGACTTCCTATGTCCTGCTTTTTTTTTTCCCCTAACTTTTGTACGCTAATCTGTGGCTTTACCGTTGACAGTTGACTGGCACAAACCCAATGATCTTGCTGCCTGGTGTTTTACTGAAAGTGATCAGGGCCTTGCTGCGAACCTTACAAACTGCCTTTGATTAGTACTCCTAGACGTGTTTTTTCCGTTGGTCAGGAGGGATTCGGACGGAGCGCAGTGGACCCGTGCAGGACAGACCGTAATGTGGTGTGACATCAATCTAGACGAACCGTTTTGTGTTCTTGACCGTACCGTTGAAGAAAAGAAATTGGGTGCTGGGGCCTGGGGGTTGCTTTCCAAACCTTCCGGTCTCAAGCACGGACCCTCAAGCTCACCGTAGACTGCAGAGCACAGCAGGACGTTGATCCGTCAAACAAGGTGATTGGAGTTCTGGGCACGTGGGCCTGAGCGACCGAGATGCGGTCCGCCTGATTTTTAATCACATAGTTTTTCTTTGAACAAAAAACACCACATTACGTACACGCTTACACCTTTAGTCAGTTTGGGTACTTTGATTGAGGTGGTTTGTGAGTTTAATAAATCCACAAGTGAGATATTGATTTTGCAATAAGGCCAGTTATGTTCATTATATAATATATAAGTTCCCTTGAAAAGCATTGGCACACGTGTAAATGAGGTACTTTACCGAGCTGAGCTATAACCCTTGTTAGAGTTATCTTAGCATATAGATAATTTTTTGTCGAGATCAATATTTGCTAATGCTAAAGGATATCTCTTTCATTCATTCCTATATCTATATCTCATTATAAAAGAGCAAGTTTTCTAAAATTTATTTACAAAGGCACAGGTATACCCCTCACGCTGACTACACTGCGCAGTTTAGAAAAGATTGAAAAGAGGTGGAAAAGGCTTAAAATCCATATATGCAAAATGTTTCCACTTTTTTTCTTTATTTCTCACTTCATTTTATACCTATACCCACCTGTTACTTTCCTTCTCTTGGTTTTAACGAGAAAGGAACGACGTTAATCAATCAGGACTTTTTCCTTTTAATTCTACTTTTTTCCTTTCATATTATCTGTTTGATTATCTCACCACACGTACATATATGCCAGTAACATAAACATACCAATACCAGAGTGGTATTGCTTATAAAAAGAGGGTTCGATCTATAATTGATCGCCCAAGCCTTCCTGTTACAGACCTCTACTTTTCTCCACCAACTTGGCTACCTTATTAAGAATTCAGATCACAATTCAATACCTTACCCCAATTGCTACATGACTGCTGCTCAATGAGGACGACCTCCACAATCCTATGCCTACGACATAGTCAATGAGTGTCTTCTCCGAAGTCAGCCAAGGAGGTATGGACCCTATGCTCCCGTAAGAATGGTTAGATGTGCTGTTGATACACAAACGACCCACGCCTCGGGAGACATAAGACTATGTGCAGTGTATTAGGTAAATGGATTGTCTATACACTGTAGCGACACTGTTTACAGAGAGAAAAATAATTGAAACAGTAGATACACAATGCATTTACCATCCTTCTGCACATAATCTAAGATGTGATGTATATTGTGTCAGTCTGAGTGGGTGGTGGTGGAGGTGATACACTGCCCCTCCCAGATCATTCTTCGCTTAATGCCCTGGACAGATGACACGTACCTGTTAGATCATTCTACATTCAATGTGTAACTCATTTGGTGATCATAAGGTTGTGTTCAGCACAAGGCGGAATGCATTGCAGTAACCAGTAACACACACTGCCCCGGCCAAAACACCTCCAATCCGATCGACTCTAGTATAAAACAAGCTCGAGCCTGCATATTTGCAAATGATAACAGTTGAAAGGGTCATCCTGAGATTTTTAAATTTCCATTTTTAGTTTTGTTACACACGTCGATGATTTGTATGGGCGCCATGGTGTGTTTTCCAATGCCCCCTTTGAATCACGTGATTTTTTTTGAATCATGTGTTATAAAATATAAACAGTTTTCTAAAAAATTCATACATTCCAAAAGGGCGATAGATGTTCTCAGGACATGCGCATCACCTCTCGATGATGACGTAACTTTACTGTTGTATACACTTCAAAAGAGGATGCATGATCCAAAATATTTTTTGGTTAACTAAAACAGGACGGCTAGGAAGCGGAATTGGGTTCCTGAATGAAGACAATCACTTCCTGCAAATCACTTTCCCTATCCTTTATGTTACGAAGCGATATCGCAAACCGCCAGTCTATACCGTCCGTGTAATCCTCTGTCTTTTACAGTAGAAGACGCCAAGACGGGGATGATCCTCTCTATATATTTTAGGGTCCCATATATATATATGTATATATTACGATAAACAGGCCGATCTATACATTCCGCATAATCCAAAAATGCGCACTAATTTCTGAGCGGATTTGCTGAGCAGCCTTTGTATATCAGAAACAAACTAGTATTACAACCGTAAGTTTACAGTGTCAGAACACAAATTGGTTTGGCTGGCCACAAGCCCTATTTCTATCTCTGTACCTAGTGTAGACGGTAGAGTCAAGGTCTCGAGTTTGGATGCATGATCCTCGGCTGTACTACTATGCAGCTCGTCGACTCTGTCCTGACTTGCTCACTAGTGTGTGCAGTGGTCGGCTTCTTTCTTCAGACAATGCTGTCGAAGTCGCTCTTCTCTTCGATGTCAATCTCCGAACCATCCGAAAGCTGTTTCCGGCGACTGCCGCGCGATGGCAGCAGGAGTGGAGCCGCATCATACTCCGGGACGCTCTCCGTTTTGCTCTTCTGGTGCACCTGCTCACTGCAATTGACCAAGATCTGCAGCACGTCGTTCATGGTCGGCCGCGACGACGGCATTTCTCCGGTGCACAGCACGCCTAGCCTGAAGACAACCTCGATCTCGTCAGAGTACCCCGTGTATCTGATGCTCTTGTCTGTGGCATCGGCGATGCTTCCTCCTGAGTGGTAGTGGTGCCGCGCCCAGTCCGCCAGGCTGCCGTGCTCGCCGCCGTCGTTTGGCTGCCTGCCGGTGGTGAGCTCCAACAGCACGACGCCAAAGCTGTAGACGTCGACCTTCTCGTTCACCTTCTTTGTGTAAGCACACTCTGCATATAACATCAAATGCCCATTCTAAGGTACGGCAACAATACAAGAAAGAAAAATGACCTCAATTACTGTGAAAAATCCAGGAAAATACGACAAATATGCACTGTGAGTCTGTGACCCTGTGAGTAGCAAGCATGGATCCTTACCGGGAGCCATGTAGCCGAACGAGCCGGCGACAGAGGACATCGTTTCTGGCGCTCCGGCCTGCACCAGCATCCTGGCCAGCCCGAAGTCAGCGACCTTGGTCCGGAACTCCGAGTCCAGCAGGATGTTGCTGGTCTTGACGTCGCGGTGGATGATGGGAGGCTCACATTCGTGGTGCATGTAGGACAGCCCCTGTGCGGTACCGAGGGCCACCTTGAGCCTCGTCAGCCAGTCGAGCGGTGCGCGCCGCGAGGACCGAGCCCTCGCCATTGGGTGCGCGCCGGCGACGAGGGCATCGCCGTGGAGCCACTTGTCCAGGCTGCCGTTGTCCATGAACTCGTACACGATGAGCTTGGACTTGGCGCTGGAGAGGCAACACAGCAGCCTGACGATGTTATTGTGCCTGATGTTGCCGAGGATGGCAACCTCCGACTGGAACTGGCGCTCCACCTTGTCGTCCAGCGCCCCGGCGGTCCGTATCTGCTTCACGGCCACCGCGCCGGCGCTGCCGTTGATCCGGTTGGTGTAGGTGACGCGGTACACGCGGCCCGACCCGCCGCGGCCGATGACGTTCTCCTCCGTCAGCCCCCGGAGTATGGGCGCCTCCCCGAATCCCAGATCTCGGACGAAAGGCGTCATCTTCCAGTCGCCCCGATCCGCGACCGCGACGCGGCGCCGTTTCTTGATCTCGCGGACGAAGAAGAAGGTGAAGGCCGCGGCTACGAGGAGGAGCGCGGCTCCGGCGACGAGGAGGCCCGTGCGGAGCGCATGCGAGACGCCTCCGCCTTGTGACCCCGCGGCGCAGGAGCGCACGCCGACGAGGTTGCTCGTTCCCACGGCAGTGGTGCAGAGTCCGGGGTTGTTGAGGAAGCTGTTGTCGTAGGCCGCGGTGGCGAGCCCGGCCGGGACCTGGCCGCTGAACTGGTTGGAGGACAGGTTGAGGGAGGTGAGTGTCGGGTTCGCAAGCGCCGGCGGTATGGCGCCGGAGAGGTTGTTCGACGACAGGTCCAGGATGCTGAGCACCGGCATGGCGCCCAGCTCTGCTGGTATATCGCCGGTGAGCTGGTTCTTGCTCATGTCCATCTGCGTCAACTTGACGAGCTTTGCAACGCTGCTCGGTATGCTGCTGGAGAGCTGATTGCCGGACAGGTTCAGCGTCAGCAGCTGTGGCATGCCGTCGGCAAGATTTGCGGGTATAGCACCTGAAAAATTGTTGTTCTCGGCGGAGAATGTCTGGAGCGCAGCTGCAGTAGCAGGGAGGTTGCCACCAAACCGGTTGTTCCCGATGTATAACATCCCCAGTTTGGGAGGCATCGTGGCCGGAAGACTCCCGGTGAGCTGGTTACTCTGTAATGTCATTTCAGCAAGCTTCGTCAATGTCCACAGAGCCTCTGGCACGACGCCGGAGAACTGGTTATTGGCTAGGTGCAGGGTTTGCAGAGTTGAGCAATTGGCGAGGCCAGCTGGGATGGAGCCATTGAAGTTGTTGCTGTTAGCAGTGAGGTATTGGAAGTGACCTCTGGAGCACAGCCCTTCCGGTATGGCTCCGGTGAATTCGTTGTAATCAAACTCAACAAAACCCAAGTTCGAGTTCTTCCCAAGCTCCGCCGGGATGGTTCCGGTAAACCTGTTATTGGTCAGCCTCAATACCCGGAGCGATGGCAGCTGGGCGACGAACGCCGGAACCTCGCCTGAGAAGTTGTTGCCGAAGATGCTCAAGGTATCGAGTTTGTCCAAGAGCCCAAATGCTTCCGGGATGCTGCCAGTGAGCTTATAGTTGTCTGAAATGTCGATGTACATTAAGCTCTTATTATTTGCGGCTATGTCATCAACCACCACTTCGCCGGTGAAGTTGTTCCCGTACAGATACAATGTTTGCAGCTTCTTGAGGCTCCATACACTCGGAGGAATGCTCCCAGTCAAGGCGTTGCTGCTCAGGACCAGCATCTCCAACTCCGACATCTCCAGCACAGAGCTTGGGAAGTCCCCGACGAGGTTGCACTGCTCCGCCCAGAGGCTGACTAGGTTGGTGAGGTTCTTGAACGTCGCCGGCAGCTCGCCCGCGTCGAACGGGTTTTTCGCCAGCCACAAGGTCTGAAGCTTCTTCATCGAGCCGAGACTCGCCGGGATGGCGCCGCTGAATATGTTGTCGTTCAGGATCAGTGTGGTCAGATTCTTCCCCAGGCTTCCGCCGATGTCCGGTGGCAGCTCGCCGGTGAGGTTGTTGTAGGACAGGTCGATGTACTGGAGCGACGCGCATCGGTAGAGCGCGGTCGGGAACGCGCCGGAGATGCTGTTGTGGTCGAGGTCGAGGTAGGTGAGATTCGTGAGGTCGCCGACGGCGTCCGGGAAGGGCCCCGCGAGGCCGGCGCCGGCGATGGTGAGGTTCGCGACGCGCCCGGCCGCGTCGCACCCCACGTACGGCCAGCTGCAGTACGCGGCCGCGGCCGCGGCCGCGGCGTTCCATCCCGCGAGCACGGGCGGGTCGCCCCACGCGCTCTTGATGTTGAGCAGAGCCGTGGCATCGTCCGCCGGTGTGGCCGCCTGCGCGGCCGCGAGGCGCACGAGGCGGCAGCAGGGGAGCAGCGCGAGCAGTAGGAGGAGAAGGCAGGGGGGCGCGCGGGCGCGGCGTGGTGGCGCCATGTCTCCGCCAGCTTCGTGGCGGTGGGCGGTGGACCCGTGTGTAAGGAGGGACGACGATTTGCGTGTGTCCGCCAGCTTTTGTGTGCGTGTGTGCGCCTACCGTTGACTGAGGGGTACGACCGTGTGAGCCCATTTAAGTATCACAGGTAGGTGGTTGCTGGGAAGTTTCTAATGTTCTGGATTAGTACGGTGGTTTGGGAGTGGTTTGAACGGAACGTCCGTGTTCAGGGGGAAAGCCTGCTCGGAATACAGTGGATGAGTGGAGGTAAATGTGCCCGTTGTAGTAATCATTGTGTAATTGACTTGATGTGAGCTATAACCAGCGACGTTCATGTCCGGGCCGCTTTCCATCCGTGGCAACACACCAGGACAGTGCTCCGGTCAAACGAGACGGCTACATCAAGCCCATAAATACCCCTGCTGAAGTGCTGAGTAGGCACGGCCGGTCAAATTGGGAAAAGTCTGGTGTACCTGGTGCTAGTCTTCTTCCTTTCCTTTGTCTTCCGTTTAGATAGGACCGGAGTATGGGATCAAATATTTAAATAGCCGGCTATGGCTATAGCGGCTAAATATAGCCACTATTAGTTGTTTTAAAGATTTTCCGCTAAGCCAAATAGACAGCTATGGTTCGCTATAGCCAGCTATAGCTCGCTAAATTGACCGCTTTAATATTTTTAGTAACTTATCGTTAAATGGTTTAGCCCGCTGTTTAAAACTTTGACGGGAATAGAGATGCTACTGTGCCGTGCAAGATTTCCACCCCTGGCTTCTAGACGTACTCCACAAAGTGACTGATAAATAATAAACACAATCGAAACCGAGGTGGACAAGGTTTCTAGATTCCAGGCCGATCGTCCATCGCGGCGCTGTGGTCTAAAACAAAACGTTCGAGATGGCGGCTAGGCTGCCCAACCCAGCGACTAGCGGTTGATTATCGCTTAACTCCCGTGCAGCGTCAGCGTGACGGGAGCGCGTGATGGTCGCGGAGTGCCGTGGAAGCGAGTGGGAAACCTCATCACCGCCGGGCCGGCTGCCGGCCGGGACGGATCGGAAGACTAGTCTCCGGGCGTAGACCAGCCCACAACCGCTGACCGACGACTCGCTCGGCGTGGCGTGGCGTGCCGGCTGACCGGCCGGTCACCCTCGCGCGCGTCGTTTTCCTTCGCAGCAGGTTTCCTCTGCGGTGGCCGCCGGTATCCAGTGCGCGCATGCGGAAACATTTGCAGAAGCCTCCCAGACTGGATGGCGCCATCTTCTAGTAACCGAGTCGCTGAACCACCATCGCTGCTAGGCTGTGAGGGTAGAAACATGGAATGCCGAGCAAGTCTACAAATACTTTTGTACAAGCACAAGAACAAGAGTTCCCAAAGATGGCGCTACTACAACAACATTGCAGAAACAAAAAGGTAGCCACGAACCCCTAGCGAGGGGACGTCGTGAGATGCCCCAAAGAGAGTATAAAAAGGCTTCAATTCAGAAGACCGAACCTCCGAGCTGTTCGAATGAATCTTTTGGGCTCCCCTCCAAAAAAAGAAAAGAATAAAGCTTTTGGGCTGAGCTGCACTGCAACATTCTCTAGCTTTTCAACATGTCCTTTGGATCAAACACTAGCTGTTCTGGCTTTGATGGGCCTCGGCGCATTGTGAAGCTTCCTGAGCATCTCTTGCCAGAACAGAACTTGTTAACAACGGCGCCAAGGAAAAGGATCTCACTGTGCAGGCCTTCCAAAATCCAAATCACTACCCAATTCCTCTTCCACTGCAGGCCTTCCAAATCTCCTAAGAACGAAATTGGGCCGGTTTCTCAGTCGGGTAGGATATCCACGTAATCTACCGACCCATTAACCATTCGATCAGCTCTACACGTCATGAGGGCAATTCGATGCAAGTGCATGCGGGTCTCTTGCCCAGCCCAAACTCTCCGGAACCATCTACGCCTCCTTCGACCACGAGCGCACGCCCGATACGGCCACGCCTCGACTCCGTCTCCGCGAGGCACCGCTTGTTGCCCGTGACAGTGAGCTTGCGGCGGCGCTGGCGCAGAGTAGGCGGAGGAGGTAAGCGTCGGCGCCTCCCCTTGATCTTCCTCCCCCTTCCTTACCCAAATATTTTCTCCTTGCCCCCTCTCTCTCCACTCAAGATCAGGCCTCACCCTTGGCAAGGAGCCCACAACGACAACCACCTGGCTGCGCGAACCGCGTCGTGCCACCGTACCCCGGCTGGGGACCTGGCGCGCTCCTCGCCAGCCTCCGCCTCCCCAACTCTTGCCTTCTGTGCACCCCACCCTGCCTCTCCGGCTCTCCCTCGCTGGTCGCCCACCCTACCCCGCCTCCCCTTTCCCTCACCGTCCACGCACACCCTGCCCCTTTCCTCTTCCTCTCCAGCCGCCCGTTATCCTCTTTGATGCGGCTACGACAGAGGTGACGCGGCAGCGGCTCGTGGGCCTCGCCAGACGCTAGTGGCTGCGGTGTGTCGGTGTCACGACGTTGCGGCGCGATCCCGGCACTGCAGCGGCGGCACATAGAGACGTGGCGCAGACAGATGTGGGGCGACGGCCCACTATGGTGGCGGCAGGATCTCCTCCACCAGCAGCACTTGGTGGACCTTTCTCCCAGTTCTTTAACCCGTATACAGGTCACAAGAACTAGCAGAATCTAATATGTCCCATTTGGTTTCAGTATGAAAGTCTATTCGGTTCCAGTGCTTTTTAGATTTGATCTACAAATGTCCATTGCAAAAGCATAAATCATAGGACTCAGTTTGGATAAATTCATGCATGGATCGTTTGTTCATGATCTTAGTTATTGCCATAAGGTATTTGACCAAATAATAGCAGGGTTGCTTTATAAGTGAGTAAAATCTGACAAAATAGTTTGAAGGGTAACCAATGATTTCTTTTTTAAGTCACAATCTGTATTTCTAAGCCAGAGTATAAAATGCTCTACATCTGTGTGGGGATAAAAAAACATGTTTCTTTGTGTTGTTTAAGGGATAAAAAACCATAATTTGAATTTGCTCATACATGATTTGTGTCTCAAGCTTTAATGCTTCCCAAAATACAATGCCCCTTCCCTCATTGAGCAGACATAAACTGAGGCCTCTTAGTGCTATTTCCATATTGACAATATTGTCAGCCGCAAAATTTATGTTGTGGAAAGATGCTTACATACCAAAGCATCAATTTTATGTCGTATATCACATACAGTTCAATAGCATTAGTGAAAATAGTTTCTGATGTCGGAGTTGCAAAAACTAGCCAGAGGTTCCCCGCTCTTCTTCGATCCGTCTGAGCGCTGAGCGCAGCCTCAACCCAAGTGGAAGTCTGATGTATCTAATTGATTCGCTGCAGTACGTACTGAAAGCAACAGGTCTCTTCGTCTGTACTTTCTCAAACGTCAATTGCCACAGAGCTAACGCATGGCTCTCATGAGCAGTAGAGTAGTTGTACAATACTTGACAAATCTACTCTATGAGTTGGACCTGGACCCGTGTAAAAATCCAAGTTCCATGTGATTTATCTATTCTTTCATAATCAAAAGACAAGAGGCCGTACAATTTCTGATGTAAGTTTGCTTGAGCATCATACCGTGATAAAAAAATGATCAGTTGCCCTTTTAGTTAATCACAATCATATTGGATGGAAGCATGCATAGTGGTAACTTTCAAGCTTCTGTACAAGTAACTTAGATCATATTCACAACCAATGCTCCTTTTTTGTAGAAAAAAAATATTTGAATGCACAGTTACTACAACAAAACTTGCTGAAAACCAATCATGGTGCTACCAGTTCCTCATATTATGTAAATCTGCCAACCCTTGTATGAATATGGAATAACTCTTGCTCCATTTTGTATATACTATTATCTGCTCTTTCAGTACATCACAACGTATATATCTTAATATAACACTTAAATATCTAGCCCATCAGGTTCTCTTTAACTAATCGAAATTGATCAAACTAAGTATGCATTGTTTATAGAATCTTGTTCTGCGTCCAGTCAGGACACCGCCTTGCTTCTTTCAGTTTCAGTGAGAATTTTTAAGACTCCCACTCTCTGGTTGTCATTTGGGTCCTTTGACAAAGGATGCTTCAGTTGTCTGGTTGTTCTTGCTTAAATGAAATGGCAATGTTAAACTAACTTTTTCGCGGTATGATGTAGGAGTATAACTGATTGGCTTGGTTTCCTATCTTGCTTTGGCCTTGTCCCATGCAAGAATCTTTGCCAAATGAGCTGAATTTGGCCGTCCGGGTGGTTTTTGCATATGATTGCTCTCTATGATACGAGAATGATTGACCTGATGGATATGATGGATATGCTAAATGCAGGAAGCTTTTGCCTGTTCTTATTCTGATCGCTTTAATAATGTTTTCCGCTGCCGTTCTATGCACTGTCATAATCAGATCCAAAATCGAACTAATTCTCATTTTTCAGCCTGCTTGATGAACTCAACATATTACACGAGGGCTTTTTCAGGGAATCAATGACTTTAACAAGGTACTCACATAAATTTCATTTAAATACAAATATAGTTCCTCACCTAAAATTGACCTATTTTTTACTAATTAAACAACACATAATCCAACTTTTATTGACAGAGCTGCCAGCCAAATCAAACAGACAAAGACATTATTTTTCATGAAGCTGGTAGATGGATAGCTATTTACATAGTCAACAAATTATAATCCAGTTTTGAAAATCGCAACATGTTTACCAACCATATTAATGCAAGCATCGTCCTCCAAAAGAAAGCTCAGAAAACTTATCAGACACGTTAGCAGCTCATTCAATAATAGAAGTTGATCTAAAGTTTTTTGAGATACAACTTTTTGTCAAACAGTATTGACATCGTCTAAGTTCCTATAGAAAATGCAAAGAAATAGAATTTATAATAATACATATATACTCTCAGAAATGATGCATAAGTAATTCATGAGCCTTGAAATGAGATACATGCTTCTTTCAAAAGTTAGCCTAACCTTCATCAACTAATGAGATATTCCCTCCGTCCCAGAAAACAAATCATTCTGAATTTGTCCTAAGTTAAATTTTGTAAAGTTTGGCCACATTTATAGAGAAAAATATCGACATTTACAAAACCAAATAGGTTCCTAATAAAAATATATGCGACAAGAAATCTAACAATACCCATTTGATATTATAAACATTTATACTTTTTCATATAAATTTAGTCAAACTTTAGAAAATTTGACTTATGACAATCTCAGAATGACTTGTTTTCTGAAACAAAGGGAATACATGCTTCTTTCAACTACTCTGGTACCTTCATCTATAAGCAATTCAGAGGTGACAGCTACAATTGGACCAATGCGATGCAAAATATATACTGCCGTTCTACAGTTTCTTTATGCAAAGCACAAAAGTGTAGTGTAGCTAACCAAAAAAACAAATGAAACACCAGCGTAATTAATATTCTGACGCTTACGATGTCTAAAAAGCCAATGTTAATTGCATGCAGCGTTATTAAAAAAACTATGAAGTCAAATACCTGGCTTAACAGATGGCGTATCACTCACTACTCAACACCTAATAAGATGCACCTTAACAGATTCAGATTGGGGATAAATGAATCAATCATGCTATCCTAACCAATAATCAAGCAGGCAAATAATTCCCCAAGACAGTAGAAACAAGCAGGCAATAGAAACAAACATTGTACTACAAAGACTACCACTAAAACCACAAATTCCAATTGTTTTTCATCTGTAACATAGCGACGCATAGCAAATAGCCTCAAAAGCACACCACAGTCATCGGCATGACATGACCAATGTTCAGGATAGAAGCGTTTGACAACTAAAAGGTATAAAATATAACAGTGCGCATTACAGTAGCCGAATTGAACATTAAAAGCAGGGGAGTAACAGTAGCACAGACGACCAAAAATTTAAAGCTTGTCCTCGTAATCAGAAAGCGGAGTCATCTGTTCCTTGAGACCCTTCCTCTTGCGGATATCCAACACCAGCTGAGCAGCCTGGGAGCCAGCCTCCAGAGGATCAGAGCCCATCATGTCCCAGTGGTCAAACACACACTGGGGGAACGCCTGACCAGAGGTTGCAGCCCTCAGCTGGCTGGAGAACCCAAAGGACTCTATGACAGGGAGGTAAGCCTTGATGTTGTAGAGTGGGGTACCCGGCCTCTGCATCTCCTCAAATACATGCCCTCTCTTCTGGTTAAGAACACCATAGATGCCACCAAGTGCATTTTCTGGGGCCTGGATCTCCACTAAGTACACTGGCTCTAGTAGCCTTGGCTTGGCAGTGAGCTGAGAAGCATAAATGACCCTCCTGGCAGTTGGAATGACCTGGCCACCACCCCTGTGAATAGCATCAGCATGAAGAACGACATCACAGACCTCAAAGCAAATGCCACGCATGTTCTCCTCAGCCAAAGCACCCTCCTTTGAGGCCCATTGGAAACCTGCCACAACAGAATCCTTGATTTCATTGAGATATTGCACTCCCTTACACATATCAACAACCATGTTGGGGCCCGTAGTCTCAGGTCCAAAGCACCAAATCTTCTTGGCAAGATCCTTGTCCCACCCAAACTCCTCAGATAGGATCTTGGAGCGCACCTTAGGATCATCACGTGGGCCAATGCGGCCCTCGTCGATGGCCTCAGGAAGACCCTCCTCCAAGGGTCGAGCTTCCATGTAAAGCCTGTTGTGCTTGTTGGGGGACTTGCTCATGACAGTACGGCACGACTTCTCCAGAACAGTTTCTCGGAAGGAGACAACAGGAGGGGAAACAGTAATTTCAGCACCCCCCATGAAGTCCTCCTGGAGATCCTTCAGGCAAATCTCAAGGTGAAGCTCACCAGCTCCTGCAATAATATGCTCACCAGATTCTTCAATTGTACAGAGAACCATAGGATCAGACTTTGCCAACCGCTTCAAACCTTCAACAAGCTTGGGAAGGTCAGAGGCAACCTTGCACTGAACAGCAACCCGCACAACAGGTGAGACAGAGAACTTCATTGCTCTGATTGGGCATGCGTCAACCTCCTTCTCATTAGTGAGTGTAGCATTCTTTGTGATGAACTGGTCCAGACCAACCATAGCAACAGTGTTACCACAAGGAACATCCTCAACTGACTCCTGTTTCTTTCCCATCCAGATAACAGTACGCTGGACACTCTTGACATACAGATCCTTCTTCTGGCCAGGAACATAGTTGGGACCCATGATCCGAACCTTCATACCCGTAGCAACTCTCCCTGAGAAAACACGTCCAAAGGCAAAGAACCTGCCCTTGTCAGACGCTGGAATCATCTTTGAAACATAGAGCATAAGAGGACCCTCCGGGTCACAGTTTCTGATAGCAGTTGCATAAACATCATCAAGAGGTCCCTCATACAAGTTCTCCACACGGTATTTTTGCGCCTTTGCAGGGGAAGGAAGGTGGAATATCATCATCTCAAGTAGTGCAGTACTAGCAGGAAGCCAAGTTTGCATAACACGCTTCATCAAAGCCTTGCCAACCAATTCCTTCTCATCAGCCTTCATGGCAACATTAAGCTTTTGCAGCATGGGCCACAATTTCTCCTTCTGGTCACTCATGCAGATGTTAATGATTTGCTTGATTGGCTCATAGCAGAACTGAACAAATCCTCTCTTGCAGGTGGCTGATCCTGTATTCTTGGCCGTCCATTTCTTTGTGGCGGGGTCAAAGAAGTTCTCGCCCCAAAGCCTCTCCATCATCTTAGATTCATCGACTCCAAATTTGGACGCGTACATCTTGGCAAAGTTAGTCAGGGTAAACGCCCATCCATGCAGACCAGCAGAGAAAGCAACAGTACCTTTCTCTGGGTAGACTTGGACATCACCAAGGAGAGCATCCTCATATGTTGCCATAATGACATTGGCATTCTCAATGACACGTGAGAAAGTCTGATAAGCTTCTTCACCCTCAACCTGAAGCTCAAGGAAGCACCTGTCCATCTTGTTCACAGTGAGGACTGGCCTAATCCTCTCACCAAGGGCTTGGCGGAGCACAGTTTCAGTTTGCACACAGACACCTTCAATACAGTCAACCACCACCAGAGCACCATCGGTGATGCGAAGAGCAGCTGTGACTTCCGAAGAAAAATCGACGTGCCCAGGTGAGTCAATAAGGTTGATCAAATATTCGTTACCATCTCTCTCACCCTTGTAATTCTTCAGTGACTCATCGGTCATCTCATAATAAAGAGAAATACCAGTGGATTTGATTGTGATGCCACGCTCTGCTTCATCTGCACGAGTATCAGTCATACGAACATCACCAGCAACTTCCTGGGCAATAATCCCAGCAGCTGCCACAAGGGAATCTGTAAGCGTAGACTTCCCTGCAGATAAATCAAGAAATATAAGAACTGTGTGGAATTCAACATCCAACTGGACATGCATCATAGAGTAGAACAATATTAGGGATAGGCAACCAGCCAAAAATTAACAAAAACACCAGTGCATTATCACAATCAAAACAGGTTAACAAGGCTACCTCCTACATGGGATGACTAATAGCAGTTAACAAGGCCAAAGATAGAGAATACAGCATGAACAAAAACATATGCAACAATACCTAGAGAGAACCAATACATTATTTACAAGATGAGAAAAAGAAAAGATAAACCTATTTCCAACATGGGATGAATATATTAACTAGGTCTGAATAGATAACTCTGTCTCCACATGAATTACATTACATTGCTTAAATATTGCAAACAGGTTAAGTTTTAAAAACAGAAAGGCTTGAAAACTTAAGGAGTGCATATATATGCCATGTGACAAAGAACTGTTCTGAAGTCTAAACATACCGTGGTCCACGTGAGCAATCACAGACATATTACGGATGTTGTTCTTTTTGTCCATGATGCCACGGAGCTCCTCAGCCGTGAACTTCACCATCTTGACTTCTTATGAAGATCACACCACAAATATGTATATGTGCTCCTGCTGTTGATGACACAAATTAACTTTAGAATCCAATAAAAAACATGAGCAACTAAATTGAAAACTTTGACACTAACATCAGGACTCACGAAATAATAGACAGAGAGACAAGAAATATTTAACTGTGCAATGTGTCGAGAAAGTTATTAGCAATACTAAGAAACAAAAAGAGACACAAGAAGTACTAAACTGTACCAGGAAATTATTCAATCATACCAACAGGATTGTAAGGACACAAATACTAAGAAAAAAACTGCAAACAAGGTGTCATAGTTGAACATAATGCTCAACATCATTATACTAAAATTATATTCTGGACATCACAATTAATCTTCAAGAAAAGAATCAAAGAGATAATGATCAAATAATAGCAATTCTTTCATCACCTCAGGTCCAACATTACTACACAGCATATTACACATACAAGAAAGCATTTACAGTAAGCAACTAAATGTTAAAGTCATACAACTTTAAAACAATACAAATACAACAAATAAATAGAGAACACATTAGGCATAGTTTAAATAAATAAATAAAAGCTAGTGCACCCAGATAGTGGTGATGGGAAGGGGCGCACAATGCAACTATCTGTATTGAACTTATAGATTAATACAGTGAAGTGCGACAAGGAAAACAGTGAGGATAACATACAACTGCCAGGTGTACAGTTTGTGTTACCACTGCAAACAAAACCATTCTTATAAACAGATTTTCAAACAATTGACATAAAGGCTTTACATGAAAACACGAGAGATTTTGTCGACTACAATAGTATTTCACTAGCAGAAGATTCTACTTCTGCTACAACAAATCCTTTTAGTTGAGAGCAAATTTAGCTAGGCTAGCAAAATACCCAAATCTCCGTAAAAATCTCAGAGGCCACAAAGGAAAGCACAGATTACTCAACAAATTTCATGCAACAAAATTGGAGAAGCACATATCAATGCATGTCAGTGTAAATGGGTCAGAAAGGGTAATCATGGTACGAAAACTAGGTCACAAAGCAATCAACCTGGACCTTGAGGACTACTCAAATGATGCAAATAGTTCGAATAGAAATAGAATGACCCGACCACAACTATTCGTGCCAAAATGGCAAATCTGAGTAAATCAGCGTCACACAATAATACATCACATCTAGTTCAAACACCCCCAGGGTGCAAACAAAATAATAGACACGAAAGTTAGGTGAAGGGCCTATTAATCTAGAACATTTTTTAGTCAAGCGGGACTGCACCACATCTCTACAGATCGGACAGACGAATCAGAGAGAACCGTCAGGGACCATCCAATAAAACAACCTAAACTACTTCGAGGCTACCCACATAGAGCTTCATATTCGATTAGCACGAACCACTTCGAAAGCTTCCGATTCAATCCAATCAGCACGGGAGACTACGAAATGGAACGACGAACACACCTCCAACTCGATCAATCAGCTACCAGCACAGCGCATGAGCAAGGTCTAGCAACCGGAGAGAGGGGGAGGGGGGAAGGAGAGGAGAGGTCAGTCACCTTTGGTTTCGCCTCCGGATCTGGGAGACGAGATGTGGCGGCGGCGCGGGGAGGGGAGGGGAGGGTTGCGCAAAACCCTGGACCGAGATATTTATGGCAGCGGAGCCTGGCTAACGCAGCGGGCAAGAAACGTCCCTCGGGCGAATATTCGGCGCCTCAACCCGGCCCGTGCCCCCGGTTTCCAAAAGTGACAGTGGAAGGGGCGCACGAACGATGTCACGCAGTACGCACACCACGACTCGGCGCCTCACACGCCACATCGCCTTATCAGCTACTGCAACGTTATCGCATTCCCCTGCCTTGTTATCCTGGGCGTTGGAACACCCAGAAGATGCATCAAGATCCGGGCGGCAACGAGATCAGAGAGCAACTGATCAAGGAGAAAGGGGATCGCCGATCGAAACACGAGCGGTGGTGAGCAGATACCAGAGTGTGCACACTGCACACCGCTGAACATTTGAGGGCCAAAATGCCCTCCAGGCTCCAGCTACAAAATTCCCTGGCTGGGGCAAGTGCATGCGGGGACTCCTTTCAGCACGAGAGGGCATTTACGACAAATCCCCTGCGACTGCGAAGTGCGAACAGCCGCCTGCCCGCCCCCAAATGCTCGCCGGCATCTCCCGTTCCCTAGCTCGCCGCCGTCCGCCCTTTCCGCTTGCCGCTACCGTCGCCGCAGCAGCCATGTCGTCGTCCTCCACGGGAGCGAAGGTCTCCGACCACCCGATCTCGCCGGGCTCCACCCGCGTGGCCTGGGTGGGGACGGGCGTCATGGGCCAGTCCATGGCCGGCCACCTCCTCGCCGCCGGCTACGCGCTCACCGTCTTCAACCGCACGGCCTCCAAGGCTCAGGGCCTCGTCTCCCGAGGCGCCAGCCTAGCGGATAGCCCCCGCGCGGCCGCCGCGGCCGCTGATGTCATCTTCCTCATGGTTGGCTTCCCCTCCGACGTCCGCTCCACTGCCCTCGATCCGTCCACCGGCGCCCTGGCCGGCCTCGCCCCAGGCGGCGTACTCGTCGACATGACCACCTCCGACCCCACCCTCGCCGCCGAGATAGCCGCGGCCGCTGCCGCCGCCGGCTGCTCGGCAGTCGACGCCCCAGTCTCCGGCGGCGACCGCGGGGCCCGAAACGCCGCCCTCTCCATCTTCGCGGGCGGCGACACCGCCGTCGTCGCGCGCCTGGCGCCGCTCTTCAAGCTCATGGGGAACGCGCTGTACATGGGCGGGCCTGGCGCGGGGCAGCGCGCGAAGCTGGGCAACCAGATCGCCATCGCGTCCACCATGGTGGGGCTCGTGGAGGGCATGGTGTACGCGCACAAGGCCGGGCTGGACGTGGCCAAGTGGCTGGAGGCCATCTCCACCGGCGCGGCGGGGTCCAAGTCGCTGGAACTGTACGGGAAGCGGATCCTTGAGCGGGACATGGCGGCTGGCTTCTACGTCCGGCACTTCGTGAAGGACCTCGGTATCTGCCTGTCGGAATGCCAGGCCATGGGGCTGTCGCTGCCGGGCCTCGCGCTCGCGCAACAGCTGTACGTGTCGCTGATCGCGCACGGCGAGGGCGGGCTCGGTACACAGGCGCTCATACTGGCCATCGAGCGGCTCAACAACACCAGCCTCGACAAGAAGCAGTGAAAGGTCTTGTGGGATCTTGGTGGTGTTTCAGAGTTTCGCATTTGATCACTTGTGTACTAGTGTGCTATGCAAGAACTTGTGCGGGCTTGGATGCTTGCTTTGGTCTACCTGTATATAAACAAGGAGGTGTTGCCTTGCAATGGTTCAGTGCCCAAGCTAGTCCTTTGGTATTTGTCAGTCAATCTGTAGTGGCTTTGTTCAGCTATGGTATAAAGAAAATTCCAGAGGTTTGCCTAAAGATTTCATGGTATTCACCCATATGCAGGGTTTGTTGAATCGTTGCTTTATTATCAAGTGCTTCCACAGTGTGATGCTGTTGTTGTTGATCTGTGATTCTGTGCTACTGAAACACTAATTTCTAAGCTTCCTCTGTCCTCTCCTTACCTATGGCCTTCTTTTTATCGATGCATCCTCAGGCAAAAATCAGTTAAGAGTAAGTCTGAAAAACTTTCAACCAACAATCAGCCAACGACAAAGTACATTCCTGGTCATTTCTGAATCAGTATATTAATGTTCTAGTCTTGAGGATCTTGAAGGTTGAAAGGCAACCCACAGTCGACCGAAACCAATGAGATCTGAACACCATCTCAGGTCTCAGGAAGGAAGAAGATGAAGTCGGGATTATAGACACTGTAAACTGAAAGTGCAAAACAATATTGTACAGTGTATCATGTACTAGAACGACATGATATATGATTGCATTACTTATTTCTTCAATAGCATCTTGCAACTCTAGGTTTTAGCTACTTGCACTCAGCTATCAAACCCTTACAAATAGGTGCAACTGATGTTAATAGGTTGGGTTTATGTTCTTTGCTGCAGATGGTGCTTATTTGTTGTACTCTGTTGTTTTTCATATACTATTTGCTATGAGTTTGGTTGTCTTACTTATTTAAGTACTGTAGCTTGGTCCAGCTGTGAAGGAAGCTTTCGACGTTGCATACGAAGGCATAGGTCGGATTTTTTTTTTTTTTTGAAAGAAGGTCGGAAGAATTTAACACCATAATGTATCGCCTTCTTTTCATAACTGTTAGGCTCTCTCCAGCGGTTCCTCCATCTCCCATCCTCCATCACTATTCCAACTACTTCTCTCTCTGTCTACAGTGCAGCATTTAATTTTGCAGAACCAATATGGGGGACCGCTGGATTCAACCTTGCCACACTACTACTTCCATCCAAAAACAGAGCTTCCGACAAGAAAACAAGAAGGTTCTAAACAAATAGTTCAAGTACAAAACTGTCCTATTCTCCCCTAATAGTCATATACCCCAAGTGCATCCGATCTTTAGCTGGTTATATGTAGCACATATCAACACAAGCACAAGGTCTTATTTTTGGCTTCTCCTAAAGGACAAACTGAGTAACGGAGAACTAATAGTTCAAAAAAAAATATGAGTTTGCCAGCTATGTCCTCTGCTCTGAGTCATTGGTAGAACATACACATTGCATCTTTTTCTCCGATGCCCATTCGTAGTTCACACAGGCATGTTGGAACCTTGTTGGGATACAATCATACAACCTTCTCTCGTTAGTGATACCTTTTCAGTGTTGGAAGTTTGGAACACATGAAGGAACAGCTGGGTTCCTTTCTTCATGGAAATTGTGGTGTTGATGTCTTGTCAATTTGGGGGCTAGAAATGACATGATTGTCTGAGGGATTCAACTAATTGTTTTTTGGCTGCAGTTGCATATCGGTCAATGTTAAGGTCTACTGGTACTTATAGGTGTGGTGTCCAAAACTCTAGGTATATTTTTACGGGAGTGAGTGAATGTGCATGTATGTGACCGTATGTTCTTAATCCACATGGCTTTATTATCGTACTTTGAGTGGCATCATTACTTGGACATTTTTGCCCCTCCATGCACCCGAAGTTCCGCCCTCCATCTCTCTTCGCCTTCTCCGATGAAGCTCCAACGACTTCGGGTTTGAGGGCTAGGGCTCCAACAAGCCTCTCAATTATCAGGATTGGAGGGAATGGCGTTGCACATTAGACTTGACATGTGATGCGGCCATCGTGGTAGGTAGCGAGGCAGTATATCTGATCATGGGGCACCCAACCTAGCCCGCTTGAAAAAAAAAAAAAAAAACTGATGCATTGAGTGGACGTGGGTCATATTTTTTAACTTGCTACAAACTCAAAGCCGAATCCAAAGAAAACCCGACTTACATGTTCAACGGGGTGGTGTGGACGAAAAATTCTAACCTGATGTCAGGTGTGGGAAAACTGTGGTCCACCTTTGCTCCGGGCTGACATGATGTTTGAATAGGTCCACAAAGCAGTGATGATGCCGCACGATCATGTGACGAATAATGACCGATGGGTGGGGACATGAGGCCGTGAGGTGAGGCGTTGGGGAGGACCATTTCACTCCATAAATCCAAACTCCACTTTATGTATAGTGTTGCTACAATGTTGATTCTATCTTTTTGTCCTCTTTGCTAGACATAGCCTCGTGTGTTGATAGCGTGGTGAAGCCACCAGTGGCGCAGACAGGGAAGAAGGATAGGGCAGGGACGATGGATGAAGAAAAAAAACAAATGGTGGGATGGAATGCAAACACCGGATGGGTAAATGCTCCAAAGTCCAAAGTCAAACACACACCAAAAAAATTCACAAAGAAGGCTCATTCGAATAAACGGCAAATCCTGAAGGGTTTCCACATAAAACATCTCTCTAGTAGTCTAGTTCTCGTTCTCTCTCGTCACCGGCGTCATCCCTCACCCCGCCGCGGCATTTCATCGAACGATTGGTGCGCACCGTCCAGGCGCCCACCCACCAAAACCCCCTCGTCCCCAACGCCGACACGGACCCCCCCAAAACCCTCCTCCGGTGCTCCCCGCTGCGCCAGCGCCATGCTCCACTCCGGCCTCTTCAAGTCCCAACCCTTCCCGCTCCTCGCGGCGGCGTCCTCGCCTCGCCGCAGTCTCCTCGTCGGTCTCCTCCGCGACGGCTACCTCTCCAAGCATCCGGCCTCCTCACTCGCGTCTCGTCGGACCACCACCGTCCGTGCAAGCGCCAGGGCCTCCACGTCTCCGGGCAACCCCTCCCGCTCCTCCCGCTTAGTGCTGGGAGGCAGGGCTTTGTTCTCCACGGCCCCAGATGGGCCCGCATTGGCTGGCGGCGGGAGGGCGCTTCCCTGGCTTGCCGAGACTAGCAACAGCGGCGCCCCCTCTGTGAGGACTAGCGCCGGCCGGTCCTCTTCGTGGGACAGCTCCGCGGAGAAGTTCTTCTCTAGAGACGACCAATACGCGCGAAGAGATATGTCGGCCGACAGGATGTCGAGCAAGGTGGCGATTAGGGAGGATGATGATGAGAATGAGTCAATTGACAATCCCAAACGGGTAAGGATTACGGACAGATACAAGCGAGATGTGGGGAGGGATGGAGGGTCCCGTGGTGAGAGGTTTAGGAGGGAGAGGTTTGATGGTCCGAATGTGAGGCAGTGGAACAAGCAGGAGAATTGGGGAAGGAAGACCGGGAAGGAAGCAGGGGAATCGACGGTGCCAAAGATGGTGGGGCAAGGGGTTTATGGCGTCGGGCCAGTGCTTGCAGCTCTCATGGCTGGGAGGAGGGAATTTTATGCATTGCATATGCAGGACGGTATGGATTTAAGTGGGAGCAACAAAAAGAAGAAGGATAAGAAGGCAATTGAGAAAGTGCTGCAGATGGCAGAGAAGATTGGGCTGAAGGTTGTTGAGACTTCAAAGCACGATCTTAACATGATGGTGGATAATCGACCACACCAAGGCCTAGTGCTTGATGCTTCACCTTTGGAAATGGTGAATACAAAAGAGTTGGATCCAGTCAGGGTGGAAGGTGGAAAGGCACCTGTCTGGATAGCGCTGGACGAGGTTATGGATCCTCAGAATTTAGGAGCAATAATTAGGTCCGCCTACTACTTTGGTGCTGAGGGTGTTGTGTTGTGTGCTAAGAACTCGGCTCCATTAAGTGGAGTAGTGAGCAAAGCTAGTGCTGGTTCACTTGAGTTGATCGAGCTGCTCTCCTGCAGAAACATGATGCAGTTCTTGTCTTTATCAGCTGAAAATGGGTGGCGAGTTCTTGGTGGTACCATAGCTAACAAAGCTGTACCTCTCTCTGAAGTGGAGACAGGGGTGCCAACTATTCTTGTGATGGGCAGCGAGGGCACTGGTCTGAGACCCCTGGTCGAGCGATCATGCACACATCTGGTCAGAATTCCTGGGAATGTTGAAGGATTTGTTGAAGGAGCAGATGCAGACACAGATGCAGGGGAAGAATATCACAGTTCTTCTAGTAATCAAGATTTGAGGCCATTCTTTGCAGTGGAGAGTTTGAATGTTAGTGTTGCAGCAGGAGTTTTGCTTTATCACCTGGCTGGAAAATATGCTCTGCCCTGTAAGTGATAAGCCTAGCATCACTCTGGTGTAAGGATATCATGTAGTCCATGCAAACCATGGTTATTGCAATGGCCCAATTTAGTGCTTGGATTACTTTAGTTCCTGTTTCATGCATCCTCTGGTTCAAAATAGAACTTCTTAGATTGGTGTGATGATGATTTCTCAAATTCTTATTTTTGATAAGATCTAAGAGATAATTTCTCAATTCTTTGAGAAATACCTTAGCTGTATCTGACCAGGCTCAGCAGGGTTTTGACGCTTTGTTCTGCTTGAACTAGCATTCTAGAGTTTAGACTGGTCATTAACTCAGTATCTGATATTGGTTGGGGGAAAATCAATTAATATGGTTTATCACTACTTGCTCATCAGTCATCACACTTCTTAATATGACTGCGAATGTATTCTAATAGTAATAATGTTCGTTTGTGTTACTGGATCAGCTTCCTGATCATAGCACAAGGTAAGAACTAAGAGGCATTCTGCTTGATGTTTCAAACACACACTATCCTTTGGACTTTGGCATGTAGACTTCAGATTACTGATCCTATTTATTGCTGAAAGTTTCGACTGTGCCATACTGTAGTTTGAGCCATCAAATCTGTTTTGAGGTGGTTTGAAAATTTCTTTTGTTAAAACATATGTAAACCTGTATTATTTATTTATGCTGCATGCTCCCTTGCTAGGTATTTTACTTATGTTTCATTGTTTCGTATGAATTGTTTCTCATGTTTCACATAACCAACTATTTCTCATGTTTCACATAGCCCTGTGTATTCCAATACTAAATTCTATTGTTCTTGTGCATTCCAATTTGCTTGTACCCAATGCTTGGGACTGGTGCAATCTGTTTTTTGTAAACATCTTATATAGTATAAAGCGAAAAAATCGTGTGGACCTTTTCACAATTAGCGTAGAGCTATTGTTCTTGCAGACAAAACATTTTCCAGGCAACTTGCTCTTTAGTTCTTCAGGCCCTGAATTTGCTGTTGATATTCATTCTAGGCAACTTGGGTTCCCTGCATGTATCTAATGTGTAAGAATTCCAGCCCTCAAACCTTGACTTTGATACCATTGACCCAAACATTTTCCATTGGTAAAAAATATAATGTAGGTTGTTCACTTGCTCGGCATCATTATAGATGGCCTTGGCCTATGGTCATGATTCTACTTCTACCCTGTATTTGTCATATTTTCTATGCAACCAATAAAATTCTAGAATAGCTGGTACATATTTTTATCCGTCTTTATTAATTTTGGCAATACTTTTCGCTAGGTCTATAAACATATTTTTTTGGTTGCCAAGTTAATTTCAGTACTAAAAATCTATAACTCAACTACTCGTGAAGTAACAGATTCACTACAGGAAAGTGCTCTAAATGACGATAACTTTGTACGTTGGACTTCCAAAAGAAGTAAATATTTTTTAGTCCATACAGATATAGGTAAAATATAAATTAGAACTATAAGGGGCAGCATGAACACGCAGCACAGCAGATACAAATATGTCATGTTACAACATTGGAAAAGGGCCTAAGATTCTTTAATAATGCACCACATCTCTTCTACTTTTCCTGCTGTCCGGAACTTAGGGATGGTCCAGGGACAGAGACATCTCATCTGTCCGCAATAACTAGGCCTTGAAGCATCAAGGATCAAGGTGAATATTCGTCTCTACAAGATTATGAGTTATATATATTTTTTCTGCTCAGGTGCTAGTTTTCCACAGAAGACAAATGAGTACTTGTCAATTCTGGAGGGTAAATGCGCCTCAAGTTTAAGTGGAATATTTAGCGTTTGATTTTGGTTGGCAAAATATTGTCTTATTTTGGAGCCCATTTTTAATAAACCTCACAGCTGAAAACTTCTTGCTGGATTCTATATCGCATATCTGAGTCCCATCCTTTCATCCTACTAGTTAAGTCTTCTACTGTGCATAGATGTTTTTTAAGGTTTAGTGGTTGAAACTTGCGCAAAAACGATGAAGCTTGCTTTTCTGAATTTTGCATGATACTTAATTTGGTAATATTCCATTTTTCAGAAGTCAAAGAAGTTATGAATGATTTATAAGCCGTGACAGTTGATGTGTTGTTTGTCATGCTAGAAAACCTGTGCCACCTGATGTTTATCTTGACTCTTGGCATCTTGCAGAGCTTCTGGGGGTATGATCACCAGGCCACCAGGGCAGCTTGAGGCAACTTCCAAGTTTGGCAGCTGGTTCATCAGGTGTGTGTGATTATTTATGGACTCGTGCAAAAAATAAGACACGGTGTGATTCCTTAGCTTTACAAGCAAACAAAAGGACAACTTGCCCCTCTTGTGTGAAAGCATGGTCCTGGCAGAGCCACACAGGAGAGCAATTTGGCACCCAACAGGCAGGAATGCATCGGCAGATTCGCACATGCTTTGCTTCCATAGTTCATTATTGCTTATAGAGTTATAGTGCCATTTTGAATTTGAACGGAGAAGGCTAAAGGGATAAAAATTTAGAATTCGGCCCTTGTTCTTTTCCTCATTTTTATGTCCTAGAGTAATGGCAAACCTGGCTGCACCATATGTGTGTGTGGGGGGTGGGGGGTGAGGGGCGCGACACATGGGGTGGCGATGACTGTAGGGTTCGGCGACGAAGAGAGAGGTGTGAGATTGCGGCACGAAAGGGGAGCCGGAGCGGAAGGTCGGAGGGGCAAGCAGGCGAGGGCGAGTCGGAGCTGGACGGGATTCAGAGGCCGGAGCGGAGGGGCAGGCAGGCTGCGGCGAGTCCGAGCGGAGGGGCGAGCGGAAGAGACCTGAGGAGTGGAGGGTCAGGCAGGTGAAACGGCACCGGATGGAACTGGTGGGCCGTGGGTGGACGGACGGCGACGCCGTTTCCCCTGGTACTGTTACGATATCCTTTCCCTGTATCGGATCAGAGAAACGAACGGCGCCTCTGTAGCCCGTAGATGCCATGTTGTGATGACGGCAGCATGTTGCTGTGATCTATAGCACATTTGTGAGTCCCAACGATTGTGGTCTGGACAATAGATTTGCATGTTGGGATTACAGATCTTTCACACAGAACAAAGAATTTTACAAAGGTAGACCCTGCACCCGCAAACTCTTTCAAAGTCTAACGCAACCATGTGGGATTACATTAGGACATTACCCTACAGCAGTAAATTACATGGTAGCCTAATTTACAACATAGCCAGTGCCTCTCCATGCATCTGAAACATGCTATTTCATCTCGTTAGACTAGTCTCTACAGGCCAAAAAAGTTAGGTATCATCATGAAAGGGGACTAGCTTCATTTTGCTCACATTCCAAATGACATTTCAGTCGCCTTTCAGGCTTTCAGCAATTGGGTACTCTTCTAGGAGCTACTCCAGCCTGGTAAAAAGAAAAGGCATTAAAAGTAATGTCATGCTTAGTATCAGGGAATCAAAACTGTTACTGAAATCCGCACACACCACTTGAGTGGCCTTGTGCTTACCAAACCATGGGAAAGCTCTGAGCTCCTCAAAACCCTCAGCCTTTTAGCAGTCGATACAAATACGCTGCAGGGATTATATACAAAGAAAGAGTTCAGATGGTGCGATAAAGTAGTGCTGCCATATTTCAAAATTTTAGACAAGGCACGTGAAGCAACATGTTTTCTGATTTGGAGTTGCTGGTTATACAATTTTTTCTTGTTTTTATGTGCTAGGGAATTGTAAATGACAAAGGAAGCTTACTTCCACGGCACATCCCCCACCAGCATCCTGTCTCCTTCATTGTCTTCATAAACTAGGGTGTATTCACCAGATCCGTCCAATAATTGAGAGAATATCTTTTCATCTGCTCCTAGCTGTGTACTTTCAACACTAGATAGATCCTTTTGAGCTGCAACATAGGCGAACACACTGTTAAAGGAAAGAAGATTACAACTTTATGTTGTAAAAGTGCACAAATCGACACTGCATCGTTTGAACTGATTATTGATTTTGCACCTTCAAGAAAACCATGGAAAAGCTCTTTGACGGCTAATGATAGCCTCTCATAGCTTTCGTAGGCTGCAAGGTCTACTTTCCTTCCAATAGGAATTCCATCCATGTTGATTTTTACAAGAGGATTCTTCTTACAGGCAAGCTTCTCCTTCATGCTAGCTTCACCACGTTGTGGTTCAGTGGATTGTTTGGATGAACTACCATGAGCAAGGTTTCTCCTGAAAGATCTGATTGGAGGCCAACCCACCACTGGAGCCGAAGACCCTCTGCATCGGACAAAAGCCAGTGAGTAAGTATGTGAAGTATTATAGGCTTATAGCTGACTATACCTTTGATAATGTTAAGATGTCTTTTTTTCTCTATACACGCAGAGAGCTTCATATCATTATATTAAGAAGACTTGAACACCACAACACCACTCACTCCGACACACTCAGCCCCTTAGTAGTTAGTACAACTTGTGTAGACGCGCTGGGAAAACAAAGAACTCGGCCTTCAAACAAGAGTTCTCTAGTGCCTGCAGGGAGGAGAGACCTTTAACCCCCGTCAAGCACCACAAATGGGCTTCCTCCCTAGCTGCAAGCAGGACAGCTGCAACACTAGGATATTTCCCTTCAAAAACACAAAAGTTGTGATGTTTCCACAGCAACCGTGCTGCAAATGGACTGCCACCCCATCACAGCAATTGATATACCAATTATCAAAGGAGGTTTATCAACTTGTGGTGCTAGAGAATGAAGTCCCAACTGCTGCAGGAGGCTGAACCAAAACTGCCGCGAGAAAACACACGTCGTTGGTGTTGATAGATTCCTGATCCTGATCACAAAGTGGGCAGTGCAGTGGATGTGTCTAGCAAGACGATCAGCGGTCCAACATCTGTCATGTTCAACCAACCAAATAAAGAATTGTCACTTGCTGGGTGCCCAAGATTTCCAAAGCCGCTCTGCTGCCCCAAACTTGGACATCACCCTCCAACATTACTTCATAGTTCATAGGCAGATTTGGCAGTGTACTGACCAGTGGTAGATATTTTCCAAATGTGAATCCGATGAGCCTGCAGTTGTACCTCTCCTAGGATGTCCCGTAGGAAGAGGTAATCAGATGGCACTCCCACAGATAGGGCACCACCACCTAATGTCTGAGATCCACAGCTGGTTCAACATTCCCTCTTGAACTGTTTGTCTATTTGCTGATGTTGTATGGTTGTTGACGTTTTTCTTTTCAACTTGTAGTGTAATTGTGCTAACAAGAATGCCACAACAGCCATAATCCAAAACAAAAGCGCTCAAGGAGTAAATCTTAATACCAAAAAGTTCAAAACCACTAGCTTGGGAAACACACGCACAAAAAAAAAAAAAAAAAAAAACTGGTTGTACTTGAGTAAAAGCTGACCACCTTTTCATGTAAAGAAACTATATTATTTGACTAACAGAAGGGAACTTCTTTTGGACAAGGAAATATATGGTTTGGATAAATCATTCTCCATGGGGATTGGAGGAAAATGAAGGGGGTTAAGCACGTCTATGGCTATATTTACCTTCCCTGGGCCTGTGGTCTGCTGCGCACAGTTGCAGGAGGAGCATGCGGCGGTGTTGGTGCGCAGCATCCTTTCTTTCTCTCACTGGCGGTTGTTAAATTCTCCAGTGCTAGTTCGTTCCCACATCCAGCTCCAGCCTGCTGCTTCTGCCCATCACAACCTTCAAATAAATAACATAACAGAGTATATCATTACAACCTTGGAACAACCGAACAAAAATATCATTACAGGCTTTGAGCAACAGAACAGAACAGTATGTCCAGCACAGTGTTTCTATTGTTTCTTTCCATGTTTCTGATCTCTAACAAACAAGAGCACAAGACAAGAATAAGCTGCCATTTACCTTCTGTTTTGGCCTCAATGGTGTCCAAGAACCCCCTCTTTGTCCCTGCTGTAGCGGTGTTTACCATAGGCTTCAAGGGTTCACGACAGCAGCCAAGAGAGAGAACCGGCGGCCTCTCTCGCTGTACCCCTTCATCTCTTGGCACCGCTGCTGTCTCTTCTACGACGAGACCAGGAAGTCCGAGTTTCAGCTCTAGCTCCCTGTCCTCCTCGCTCCCAAAGCCTGCGTTTCTTGATCTTCCTGCGCTTTCTGCCCCACTCGCGTTCCATTGTTTCCCATCTGGGATAAGATCCAGCAGCCGTGGAAGAGCTGCTCTTTCTTTAGTCTCTCCCATTGGGCTGGTTCTTGGTGGCGAGCTAACTCTTTCAAAGGCGCTCCAAAAAACACCCCCTCCTCCTAGAACGATATATTATTAGGCAATGAGAGGTGTTCAGGTCACAGAAAGTTTCAGGTCTACACTCAACGTGGTCCGGAGAAAGCGAGTGGTACGTGACAAAACAGGGAGGGAAGCCTGTGGTGTGGTGGGGTCAACTGAAAGCGAACATCCGAAAGACAAAAGCACCGGGCCTCAAGCTCACTCATCAGGACAAGGAAGAAAAATGGAACATGTAAGTTGCTTGTTTTAGCAACAAGACAAACGCTATTAAATCAAATCTCGTTTGGGCAGAAAGCAAGGAGGCACGATTACACGAGACGGCGAGACCTAGGACTCGCAAAACGCATCAAAGGGCTGACACGAGCAAAGCTTAAAAACCTTCAATATAATAATAATAAGAAGAAACGAAACCAGGCCACGTCAAAACTCTCTCAGGCTAGAGGAAACCAGCAAAGGAAAAAAAATAAACAAAGGGATCCCAATTGCAAAACGCTTGTTCTATCAGCAGCAGAGAGGTCGCCGGGAAAGAGGTGCACCAAACCTTATTATAGCCCAAGGCTCCAAACGCTTGAGCAGCTGCAGAGGGAAATGGCCAAGTGGAAGCGGCTGCCTAGAAGAACTTGTGAAATTGCGCTCTTGTACCGCTCGCTCGCTCGCTAGGAGCAGTGCGGCGCAGGCACCCCCAGCTCGCCGTTCCTTTCTAGACCTTCCCCTTTTGTCCCATACAGCTCAGCTCTCCTTTTTATCCCGCCCTGCTTTGACGCTCTGCACTGCACGGCACGGGCGAAGCAAAGCAAAGCATGCGCTGCGTGCTTTGGGTGACTAGGCGCTGTGTGCCTGTATGGCTGGCTAGGAGGGAGACCGGCACCGGCCGCTTGTGATGCATTGGAGATTATTCCATATGCAGAAGAGAGTGGATGGATGGATGGATGGATGGATGGGTCACGGAAGCGTGCGTGTTTTCCGTGCACATGTCGCCTTCTCCTGTGTGCTTGTGCGTGCGTGCGTGTGTGTGCGTGTGTGTGTCTCGCAGCGCGGCGCAGGCAACGCCGGTGCCCGTGGCCTGAGCCTGTGGGGGCGTTCGTGTCCGCGTGTGCCGACGGCCCAGGACGAGCACGCTTATCCGAGCTGGCTGGTGATGGGTGGCTCCTCCGTGGCCTGCGCCCGTGCATACACCTGTGTGGTGCTCCTCGTCGTGGTGTCGTATGGAATGGATCCACCGCCGCCCCTCTCCCAATCTCTCCGGCACGTTTTAGCCGCCACGTACACCCACACGCACGGGACCACCGTGCTGGATAGAGGGTACCACACCCCGTCCCTTTTTTTTTTTTTACTGTTGCCAACCCAATGCGTGCTTCGATCCTAACTCTCCCTGTTCATGCCTAACTGCTGGCTGAAGCTGCCGAAGCGGTGGGCGATCTCGATCGGTTGACAAAGCCGTGCGTACGTGTTGACTCGGTGTACCCGGGGCCGGGGGTATGCAGCAGCAGTGCACGGAAAGCAAGGGAAAACTAGTGCCTAGTTGCTGTTCCAAGTCGTTGACGATCAGGTTTTCAACTGTGTTGAGCCTTTCCATCAATCGTGCAACTTGTTGATTGGGATGCTGTCATCCGCCCCCGCAATCCAGGGAGGACCCGGCCTGTGTGACTACGGCCCTGTTTAGATAAAAAAAACTTCTCTTAAAAAATTCTCCATCACATCAAAATGCCGGCACATGCATGGAGTACTAAATGTAGATGAAATAAAAAAATAATTGCACAGTTTAGATGTACTTTGCGAGACGAATCTTTTAAGCCTAGTTAGACCATGGTAGAACAATATTTACCACAAACAAACAAAAAGTGTTACAGTGCTTTTCAGTTCAGAACAGTGCCAGTTTTCAGGGATCTAAACACACCCTACTATTATAAATATACAGGTTCCGATGAGGGCGTTATCCGTTATCTGTCTCGCTGATGTGATGCGCCGGTGATGCTTACATGGCCTATCCAACGCCCAGCATGCGCGTATCCTTTGCTCCCGAGAAATCCAAACTTCATTTTGTACGCTTTTGCTGTTGATGGGCTCCCTTGCGTCCTTGCCTGCTGGCTGGCTGGCTTTTTGTTTACAATTTTACATGCGTGAAGTGCCTGCAAAGCGTGTGCTTTTCTTGCCCATCACCAACGACTCCGCTAGCTCCTCAGCATGCTTGTCTTCAAGCTCAAATTATGTGGATCAGGCCTTCGGAAAACTATTTCCATAGCATGCATATTTGATGCATACTCTTCTCCATGAAGTAACTTGGAACAAAACTAAAAGTGTACTTGTTTTAGACCGAGAGAGTGCTTTTCAAGACAGATATCGGTTCACGGGGTTTGGTACTACTTCAGTTTAGATATTTACACCAGAAATAATCAAAGAGCTTGTTCGCTGCCGCTGCACTGCAGCTGCGGCTGCAGAACCATCAACTGTGGCACTGTAGCATTTAGTTATGCTGTTGCGCAGTGCAGCCGCAATACAGCCGTAGCAAGTGCTGGGAACAAATAGGCTGAAAGTTTAGAAGGGCTCAAGCACACATATAGTGACATGCAGTTTTGCGATTGAATAGATTACACTGCCCATATGCCCTACCGCTATATATCGCTAATCCAGTAATCCAACCGTTCTGCTTTGGTGATCTAATCATGTTAGTCCGGTCGCTTTCCCAACTCTTGTCAAGTGTTACCCAGCAATGAAAGGCACAGCGATATCAGATACATATGCCGCACGCGTGCCGAGTCATTTCGACAAGGGCGGCTTACCCACTCCATGTCCGCAATGACATCGATCTCCCCCTAATTACTCAGAAAAGCTTCTCACCTCACCTAAAATTCTTCGTAAATTAACGACAAGTGTCTGCAGTGTGATACAACAGGGTTCGTCTTTTTTAGCAAAAATTTCGGTTTGATCAAAAACTTTGATCTTCATATCTTAGAGTTAGAAACCAGAAAACACCACTTTTCGGATTGAAATCCGCTTTTCGGTGGAGTTCGGAAACATAATTTCGGTCCGGTTTTCCGGACGGGTATTCCCTGGGTACAGTGATGATTATATAGACTTGGGGTAATATATTAGTACGACATAAATCGAAGGCAAACGGGCCATCTTTATTTTGCGAGCCGTGCTAACAGTCTTTGCCTTTTTTTTTTTCCGATTCGCCGAGGGAGATGCCAACGAATCGAATCGATCGGACGACAGGTGCCTGTAGCAGGCTGTACTGTATGAACGTGCTGCCACGCCGCTTTCAGTACGAGCGCAGAGGTGGGCGCGGCCGGCGGCCAGTCAAATCCAAAAAGGGCACGCGCATCGGCATATGCATGAGGCGGGCAGGCCGCCGCAGGCGCGTGGTGGCCCGGCCGCCAGCTTTCTCGTTTGCATGCGTGCTGTTGCCGTGCTGTGCTATCGTCCGCGGGATCACATCGTACGTGGATGGCGCGCGCGCCACCGATCGGATCGGGCTCGCGATGGCGTCGAGAGCGTCACAGTGGCCGTTGCGCGAAATGATGAGGCGCGGCGCAGGCGGGTCAGCGCGCGCGGCCGGCCGGACACGCAGCCGGCCAGCGGCCAGGGGCCGAATTGATGTGCATGGGACAAAGCCCCCCGGCTGACCGGGCTGGATTCAGTGATTCTGATTCGTGAGATGGGGTGCTGCAATGCAAGGGTCGCGTCGCGCGACGCCACCCCCGCATAGGCGCATGCAGTTCGGCCCCTCGTCCGCACGGTCAGGGGCGAAACCAGTATTTAGTCAAGCCCGGACCGAATTACAGGTTTTCTTGATTTTTAGTCAAAACGTGGTGTTGAATTTATATTAAATTTTGGCCAAACAACGTGCTTATTGATATAGCTTGAATAGCTTGATTGGGTCTTAAATAAACCATAGGAATTAAAAAATACGTTGATCGGTTAAAATTGATGTATATTCAACAAGGTCAAAATGTGTTAAAAAATTAGCTTTGGCACATTTTAACTGATAACCAAATAGACCTTTGTGTATGGCAAAAGTATGACAATAGGTTTTTTCATTGTCTACCTCACATCTGCGTAAATGAAAATCGCAGTCAAGAATTCAAAACTGAATCTTGCTCAGCAAGGAGAGAGCAAACCGAGCAGGGACTGAGGGACCGGCCGTGGATCGGTGGATGGAGCCGCAGCCAGCAGGGGAGCGGGAAGCCGGTAGCCGAGGGGTGGCCGGCGTGGCGGCGTCGGGCGCCAGTGGGATCGGGGGCTGGTGTCGAGACGTCCACTTGCTGACTTGCACGGAGCCGGTGGGAGGCTGCCGGGCGGCCGGTGTGGCAGGGAACCGGGGAGAGGAGCCTTGGGGCGGCCGGCGACCCGGCGTCAGCGTGGCAGACTGGCAGCCGGCAGGGAGACTGGGGCAGAGAGGACAGGCAAGCCTGGCGGCGGCGGGAACCGAGGTGCGGACCGACGGGCAAGGGAGTGGCCGAGTGGGGACGCCGGGCGGAGCCGCGGAGCAGTGGCGGCGCACAGGTTAGACGGGGGCGATGCTCAGGGACAGGAGGGGAGGGGTCGTCCGTCGAGGGGAGGACCAGAGGGGCTTGGTGCTTTGTTACTGCTTTGCCTGAGTTGGGCCGTTAACAGTTTAGCAGGCCAAAGATTTAAGAGGGATTAGAATTTTTTCTAGGCCACGCCCCGGGCCATGGCCCGGGTGACCATGGGTCTAATTCCGCCCCTGCGCACGGTGGTAGTGCATCCTGTTCTGTGATGCTCACTGGCCTGCTGGTCAGCAGCGCATGCACGCTGCCTTTTGCCAGCGTGGTGACCGTGCATGGCATGGTGCCATGCCATGCATGCATGCACGCGCTCTGATGCCGCCGGTGAAGCCTGCCGCCCGGGCCGCGGCTGCTGCTGGCCCGGCAGTCCGGCACCGGCACGGCAGTCGGCAATAGGGTTTACAATCCCGACGGAAAACCGCCGGTTTTCCGGTTTTTTTTTCCGTTTCCGGATGACTACGGGAAATGAAAAACCGGTACTTTCCGGCGGAATCCGTTTCAAAATTCAAAAATTTAAAAAAATTTGTAAAAAAATTCTAAAAAATTCCGAAAAAATATGATAAAAAACTAGATGATTTTCTGAGCTAATAGCATTTGAAATCATTCAAATCCAAGTTGATTTGCCTGGTTAAATTGATGAATTAGTTTCGGACCTGATAGCAACCCGTTAACCCGCTAAACTTTGAATCCATCCCCAACCTTATCCATCCACCCCCCAACCCGAGCCGACCGACAAAAGGAGTCGTCGGTCCCCCCCCCTCCCACGCCCTTGCAGCGCCTTCCCCGACCACGCGCTCCAGCGCCGCCACCACGGACAAACCGCCGCGCAGAGGCGGTTTTTCGCTCCCTGGTAGCGGGAATCCGGCGGATGGGCAGCGGGAAGCCGACGTGAAGCCGGCGGCGGCGGGGCAGCGATTCCCGAGCGGAAAGCCGACGCTCCCGGGCGGAAAGCCGCCATTTTCCGGCGGTTAACCGAGCGTAGCAGGCGGGAAAGCTTGTAGGTGAGTTGCAATCTTCGATTTAGGTGTTTGTTCATGTCGATCTATGATCTAGATGGTTGTTGGTGTTGATTTGGTACATGAGCAGTAGAAAACCTAGGGTTAGTGAGGTTAAATCGAATGGATTAGGTGAATGTTGGTGATTTGTTAGTTGATTTATGAGAGTCAACATTTTAGTGATGCAAAATATCACTCATTGTTTGATGTTAGGGTTAGTGAGTTGTTGTTGGTGATTTGTTAGTTGAATGTTAGTGATGGATTAGATTGATTTAAGAGTTAGAAAAAATTGGTGAGACAAATTGGTAGGCTTTGTCGTTGTCGATCTTTGATCTATGATGTAGTATGTAACCTCCACATAATCTCCACATTTAGAAATAATCTATGGAAACCTAGTGCTTATTTAGTGATTATTCTGGACTCATCAAGAATATTGATGTTTTTTTGCTTGCAGTTTCATTATCTATACCTGTAACCATATTGACTTGCATTACCCTACCTTCCATGATTGTAGAACAATGGTTGACCCAGTGTGGGAGCATGGGCAGAAGTACAAGAGTGGGTTCGTATGCAAGTATTGCAGGCAACAGAGGAGTGGGGGAGGGGCAACACGGTTCAAGGAGCATCTGGCACACCGGGGCAATGATGCGAAGGACTGCCCTTCCGTTCCAGCCGAGGTAAAGAAATTCTTCATTGAGCAGTTGGACAAGAACAAGGAAAGAGCAAGAGCAAGGGCACGAGATAAGCTGCTGAGGGACGCAGCGGCAAGGGCGCCGCACATTGACCTTGATCCAGAGGAGGAAGAGGGCCATGGCCAAGGGCAGTTCGATGAGGATGCAGCGATGCAGGATGCCTTACGCCAGTCAAGGGAAGAGTATAATTTTATGCAGCGCGCAGGGCCACATTATGAGAGGGGTGGTGGATCTGGTTCAGGCAGTCGTACTGGAGGCAGCCGTGTTCGCGGGAGTGGTGCAGGAGGCGGTGTTGGACCGCTGCCTTCTATGTTTACTCGGAGCCAGTCACATGTCCCTGAGAGGGTTAGGGACTACCACTTTGGCTTGAGCTCTGCTCTAGTACAGCAACGGATAGATACCGGTCCATGGACCGTAAAGGGAAGGACGTCCAGGGAGCTGATCGGGAGGGCATGGGAGAAGGCATGCCATGCTATCGGTATTCCTGGGCGAAAAGTTGATGACCCCTACTTCAAGGCTGCTATCATGGAGACCCAGAAACAAGGTAACTACGTAAATTTTGAGTTCAATGATTTTGTTTCCCTGGTTGTCGTCTCAATGCTTTCTCTTCTGTGATTCCAGGTGTTGGTATCAAAATACCATCTGGTAGGGAGATCGATGAAAAGTACTTGGATGAGAACGTAAAAGAGATAGAGAAGGAGATTGAGAAGTGGAAGATGGAGTGTGATGAATGTGGTGTGATCCTCATGTGTGATTCATGGACGGAGCCTATGCGGAACTCTGTGATAAATTTTTTGGTGTACAGCGGTGGCACTATGTATTTCTTAAAGTCCATCGATGCAACAGACAAAGTACAAGACCACCAATACTTATTGAAGGTAAGTCCTGCATCCTTGCCTATGTCCTTCACTCATGAATGACCATTACTAGCGTAATGATGGCAGCATGGCATTGTTCTGCAGGAGATCAAAGCTGTGGTGTTAAAAGTGGGGTATGAAAATGTGGTCCAGGTAGTGACGGACAATGGCTCCAACTACAAGAAAGCGTGCGAGCTTCTGGTGGAAGAGTATCCTCACATTGCATGGCAGCCTTGCCTTGCGCATACCATCAACCTTATGCTGAAGGACATTGGCAAGTGGGACGAGCATGCTGCATGCATTAAGAGCGCGCAGGACATTTGCAGTTGGCTCTACAACTCGAATAGTCTACATAGCATGATGAGGCAAGCTATTGGTGGGGAGTTGGTGAAGTGGAATGCAACAAGATTTGGGACCAACTACATGTTCCTTGAAAGCATGTTCAAGAAGAAGGACCAATTCATGGTTTGGTTAATGTCACCTGAGTTCAGAAGGACCCGCCACTTCAACACTGAAATGGGAAGGTACGCATTTGACTGCATGACAAGGCTTGAGTGGTGGGATAACGTCGAGTGGGTGATCAATGATGTTGAGCCTCTGTACATGTTTTTGAGATTTGCTGACTCAGACACGATTCCTAATTTGAGTGAAGTGACAATGGACTATCAAAACATGAGACAGACATGTGCAAGTAAGTTTGCTACTGACAAGGTCCGCTTTGACCGGATCATGAAAGTGATAGATGCAAGGATGACCACTGTCATGGCTGACTCCTATATGTCCACTGCTTGTGCTCTTAACCCTTATATGCACTACAACACAGCAGTCTCACAGAATATCCTAGCGTTAGTGCGCATGGGGGTGGATAAAATGTTGGAGACTGATGTTGCGGCAAGGGCACTGCAGGAATTTGAAATATTCAGGAGGAAGCAAGGTGAGTTCTCTACTGACATTGCTAGGCGCATGGCAATTGACCGTAACACACCACCTGCTGCCTGGTGGGCTACTTTTGGGGGAGATACACCAGTGTTGCAAAGAGTAGCGCGACGCTTGTTGTCACAGTGTGTGTCGTCTAGTGGATGTGAAAGGAATTGGAGCACATTTGCATACATCCACACAAAACTCCGGAATAGGTTGAGTCACAAAAAATTGGATAAATTGGTCTTTGTCAACTACAACCTCCGGCTGCGTCTGGATCGTGCTAGTAAAGGGGCAGATCCCTATGATTATGATCCTGTTACCAGTTTCATGGACCTTTCTTTGTACCGTCGGAATACAGCAATTGAAGATTGGATGGTTCAGGCAAGGTCCAATGAAGCTCCATCTTTTGATGAAGATTCAGACTTCAGTGATACTCCACTGCCCAACCAGATCTTCACTGACATAGGCCGTGCTCATGGTGATGAAGAAGATGTAGAGGCATGGGCCGAGAAAACAGTAGGAGACACACATCTTGGAAAAAGGAAGACTAGGCTTCCTCCGGAACAAAAAGGCAAGAAACCGCGTCCTGACGATGACGATGAGGAGGATATTGGTAGTCAGGATACCACTCCTGAACCTAGTGGGGGTGAGGGTGACGGTGATGGTGACGGTGATAGCAGTGACGATAGTGGTGACAACGACGGTGGTGGGAGTGCTGGTGGCGCCGCGCATGCTTCAGGCGGCGGGGGTGGTTCAGACTCGCACCACGGTCGTGTTAGCCCATTCACTGGTGAGGAGGATTTCACCCATGCCACCCAAGATACGGATCATGGAGCACCCATATCACAACGACAGACAAGGTCCGCACGTGGACGTCGTCGACAGGCTCGCATTGCATACGATGATGATAGCTCAAGCTCTGCCTCCAGTGTTCAGTGGCCGCCACAATGGGGCATGAACGCCTACGGTACTTCTCCACCGGAAGGGGGCTTTTTGTGGCCACAACCAGGCCACCAGAGCACGTCTATTCCCCAGGCAATTGCAGCACTTCCTTATATGGAATACAGCGGCTTGCTACCAGATGGACACCCACACTATCCATATCCAGAGCAGCCTACGCATGTGCTTTTGCCAGTGCACCCACACCAAACTTCGTATGTGCAATTGCCATACAACCTATATGGTCAGCCGTATCCGTATGAGGGACCACCAGGAGAGAGATACGAGGACGAGTGATGAATGCAGGTAACCAACAGCTCAATAGTATTTATGTGTATGTTTCGCTTTCTCTACTTATTCCATCATTTTCATACCAATTTCAAATGCAGAGACTATGCCTTTCGACTAGTTTCCATGGACTATGGATGCATTCTGTTGTAGGCCTGATGTGCGATTTGGACTTGTTTAGAATCACTACTGTGCAATGTGTTGTAATAATTGGACTATGGACTTTGAAATTAGGACTTTGGACTAGTTGTACTAATTTTAATGGACTTCGGACTATGTATGTGCGCACTTTGGACATGAATTATGTGTTTAATGTTGTGTTTCTAATTGTTTTGTGGAGTTTCGTATATTATATATGTTATAACCTGGCAATGTATATATAATCAGGGGAAACTCTGCTCAAATTTTTAATTTTTTCATATGCACATTCATTTCTAAGGTTTTCCTCCTCTTTTTTTGCATTTTCCGCCAAAAAACACCGGAATTCCGACGGTTTTTAACGGTTTTCCGGTCGGAAAAAACGGAATCCCGTTTTTTGAATTTGAAATTTGATTCCGTTCGGGATTTGGACTTTCCGGCGGAAAACCGTCCGGTTTTCCGATACCGGTGCTGGCCGGGAAATGATCTCCATTCGGAATGGTTAACCTTGGTCGACAAGCCGCATGCATGCAGCTTTTCTACTGCCTCTGGGAGGCTGGGGCACGGACAGGCAGCGCGCACGGTCGCTCCACCGTTTTCGTCGTGGTCCGTTTTCGTCTGGGACTCTGAGGCTGAGCACCGCCCGGCCCAACGTCTGCCCATGGCTGCATCCTGCAGCCCATGCATGGCCGCATGACTGCCGCCGTGCAGGCGGCAGAGAGTTGACGGCAAGTTTTACTACTCGCATCCCGACAACCTTGCTGAATGATAGAATGTACAAAGACAACCCTTCCAAAAATGGCGTCCTCGAACCTTTTGAATCGTAAATCTCGGAGGTTTCTTTCTTTGAAGAAAAATCTAATCTAAAATCTCAAAAACGGTTCAAAGCGGCAGGGCAGCTGGGGTAAAACGCATGAGAACTGAGAGCATCAACAGACGACAAGCGGAAACCTGAGACACAGACGCTCCAACCAGAGACGAAGGCTAGCACAAAAATAAGGTGGTGCACTACTTAAAGAACTTGTGTATTTTTTTTATGATATATGACGAATAGTACTCAATTTACAAATGAATTTTTCATTCACCCTGGTGCACTGGCACCAGAGAAGATCACTGTGGCGTCGCCCCTGGCTCCAACAACAGTACATCAGATGCGGTGCTCCGATCCAAGGTTTAGATACAACCACAAACACGCGTAAGGTTTAGATATACACAACAACACACACGCAGAGACAAAGTAATACGTAGTGACTCTATCCATCCTAAGGATTATTTTGATCCATGGTTCAATAGCAAAACATTTATGTGATCAAATCCCTAATCATAATAAGTAAGTACTCACGAATATGCATCTAAGAACCCCTCTCAAGCTTGTGTAAAAAAACACAGATCTAATAACCTCGACTGAGGCGGAAGAAGCATGTGCTGAAGTTAATTAATAAGAATACCGAAGCAGATTTCATAGACAATAATAATTTGATGACACCAAACTTACTAAGCGTGATTTCGGCACACCAATGTTTTTTTGTGCTTGGCAAATACGCACTAGCTAGGAACTAAAATTAACTAGAACAAAAACTAGAACATGCATGGAGTAATTGTTTGCCCACGAAACTAGAATATGACGACGTAGCAAGATCGAAGCAATCGTACCCGAAACCCTGATGCGTGCTGCGCATACCACACATTTTTCAATCGTCATCGTGTTCCTTTGCCCGCAATGCCAAAAGCCCAGCTGCAGCAGCCACCAGCCGATACTTGCTCACAAGGCTCTCCGGATGCACGGCCTCCTCACCCGCCGCCGCCTCTTCCTCCTCCTTATCAAACAGCATGACAAGCCCAAGGGTGCCATCCGGGTGCAGGTGATCGCCGCCGTCCTTGCCCTCGAGCGGCGGCGGCGCGCGCGAGCGAAACGCCCATACCTCAACAGTTACGTGCTGTGTCAATACCGCTCCTTTAGGTATCATCAGGTCGTTATCAGACTTGAATTTCATCCAGCCATCACCCCTGAATCGGTAGTGTTTCTCCTTCCATAACCTGCACTTCATCTCGTATTGCTGGCCTTGGTAGTTATACACCCTCACCGGCATGCCGGCCTCGCTCTTGACGATGGACATCTCGGCGTCCGTGAAGACATGCGAGATCGGGCTCCGGGCAGAGAACTGCAGCCTGTTTTGGTCTTTCCTGACGTCGCTAGATTCCAGCTTCTTCGTGTCCAGTAGCCGCGGGGTAGACGCGCTCATCTCGGACAAGAGGGCGAGCAGCACGTCGCTGACTTCCTTGCCGCCGAACTCGAAGCCATCATGCTCGCTCATCCTATCACACGGCAGGCGGTGATTTTTTTTTTTTTTTTGCAGCGTTCCTTAGTCGCGGTAGATGGCTATATATATACCTAATAGTTGTCGTGTTGGAATAATTAAGTACGTATACACAGAGAAAAAGAAAAAAAGGCTCGCCAGCCAGCTGTATTATTAACATGGGACACTTAAATCCCTACGGCCTACGGCAATCGGCAAAGGAGATGCAAGGGCCGAACGGCCGAAGGGCGCGTCGGTCGGCCTGCCTCCTACGGGCTACGACCGCAGCCCACTGGGGCCACCTGCCAGACACCCAATTCTAGCCAACTGCGCCTGGAAGCCCCACAACGTCCCCATGCACCTCCCGAGTCCGGACTCCGGAGTCCCGACCACCTCCTTCAACCCCTCCCGGTCCCGGGCGCTGCCTCCGACCAACAGCTATACATGTCCATACCGGGCCGGCCCGCTGGGCGGCCCGTGGCCCGGCACGCCGAAACCCGGTACAGGCCCGGCACGGCACGCAGACCGCCGTGCCCGAGCCGGCCCGGCACGGGCTCCGTGCCGTGCTTGGGCCGCGAGGCCAGCCCGCAGTGCAGGCACGGGCACGGCCCGGTAAATAGGCCGGCCCGGCTGCGGCCCGCTAAATCCTAACCCTAGTTCATTCCCTTCCCGTCCGCCGCCTCCCGCCTCCCCATCTCTCCTCGCTCACCTCGCTCAGCTCCCTGCCGCCGAGGAGAATCCCCTGCACCGCGTGTCGCTTGCCGGCCTACCTCCTTCCCCCGTCCGCTCCCGTAGCGCCGCCTCCTCCCCATCGATGCCTCTCGGCCTTCTCCCCACCGCCATGGAGCCAAATCTATGCAGGCGCGACCGGCTCTCCCTCCCCGCCAACCTCGTCGTCGCCCTGTTGGCGCGGTCGCCTTCTCCGGCAGCAAATCTCCTTCCCCGTCGGCAACGGCAGTGGCTTTCCCTCCCCGCCGGCAGCACCGGCAGCTCTCCCTCCCCGCCGGCAGCAGAGGCGGCTCTCCTTCTCCCTCCCCGTCGGCGTAGATCCGGGCACGGGCACGGCGTGGCACCACCGGGCTCGTCGTGCCTCCGGCACGGCACGGCCCGTGTAAGGGCAACCGTGCCGTGCCTGGGCGGCGCCAGCGGCCCGCGTGCCGGCACGGCACGGCACGACGACTTCACCGTGCCGTGCTTGGACCCGATGAAGGCATGCCGTGCCCAGCCGTGCCCGTGCCGGGCCCGGCACGTCCAGTTGGACATGTATACCAACAGCTCGCAATCGGCGCCCCCAACCCCTGAAGCATACCGTGAACTTGAGAGGACGCTGTCCAACAAGGTGAGCATCTTCGAATCGAATTGTATGCATTGAATTTGACAATCGGATGGAGTCTATAATGTTTCTCTGTTCTGAAAGGTAGAAAATGATGCGGATGTTGTTATTCATTGGACCTTGCTGCGAAATATGTAAGTGAAAATTTGCACTAAAAACTATTTTACCTCTCTAAACTAACACCAAAGTTTGTGTTCCTAATACGGACTTCGACGATTGGTGTTTGAGGAGAAAATATATACTTTTCCTTTTTGTCATGACCTGACTCGCGAGTCGCGCCATACATCGTTTGGCGTTCACGTGTGTCCGTGTGCCAGCTAGCGCGAAGATGTGGCATACTAAACTGGGCCTGTTCGCTTGTCTGGCAGCCCACAAGCAGCGGCAGCCAAGAGCAGCTGGGCTGTGTCCTGTGTGGCAGTCGCCGCCGCAGCCCGGCAAGGGAACAGGCTGACGAACCAGATTTGAGTGTTAATATATTCTCTATTTTTTAAAAGAAGCAAACAAGATTGCAAAACCGGCACCAAACTTGCTGAGAATTATTGCACCATCTTCATCTCATATTCTGATACGAGAACTTGCTGACAAATAGGAGTATTGAACTACCTAACACATGACACGAACAGGACCCCTCCCCAGCTGGACAGGGGCAGGTAATTCCATCTGGCTGTACCCCCACCACGCATCAATGCCCCCTGCTTTAGTTGTGCTGGCTGGGTCCACGCACTATTCGGAAGCAACAAGAACGTAAACCACGCCACCAATATAAATAGATAGAATCATAGGAAGTGAACCATGGAAAAAGCTTAGGCCCTGTTTGATATGGAAGTATTTTTGAAGTATTGGAACAATACCACAGTCTGTGGAAATACCATGGTATTTTGAACAAAGAGGTGTTTGGTTGCTGCATGTGAAACTCAGTTTTCAATATCATGGTTTTCTCAATACCGTGATATTTTTGGAGTATTGGATACTCCAGTCAGGATCTCAGTTTTCCGCTGTAAATGACCCCAACGCGTCGGTCGGCCTCGTCTCCTCTGTCCCTTTTCTCCCACGCGACTCGGGTAGCACCCCTCCACGCGCCGCCGGCGCTGCCTCTCCGTCATCGGCGCTGCCTCCCGCCTCCGCGCCGCCTCCCGCCCCAGCGCTGCATCTCCGCCCCGTTGCTGCCTCTCCGCCGCCGGCGCTGCATCTCCGCCCCGGCGCTGCATCTCTGCTGCCGGTGCTTCCTCCCCGCCGTCGACGCTGCATCTCCGGTCGACCGAGACGAGGCAGCGCAGATCCGAAGAGGAAAGGGAGGGAGGAGGGCGTCGCGCTGCCGCTCCACTGCTCGCCGGCGGGGGAGAAGGTGAGGGAGAGGAAGACGGAGAGAGAGGAAGAGGGCGACGGAGGAAGAGAGCGGGTGGGTGGGATGCGGGCGGACGGTGGGCGTGGGCAGGTAGGGGCGAGCCGATGGGGAGAGAGAGGAGAGAGAGAGGAGAAGAGAATACTTTTCTATTAAACAGTCCACAATTTTGAGAAATACTACAGTAAAACTGCAGTAAACTAAAACCATGGTATATCTGTTACATACAATTGAAAACTATAGTATTCAGATACTGCAGTATTGGAAAACTTTGGTATCAAACAAGGCCTTAGCCGGTAAAGTAGTATCATTGTATTCAGGCAGTCAGTCTGTGTTTTTGCCCTGTGAATCTGTATTCAGGCAGTCAGTCTGTGTTTTTGCCCTATGAATCTGTGATGAAAAAATAGTGCAAATTCTGCGCAAACAAGCAAAAAACTCCCTCAATCCCATATTTGTTTGGAAAAGGCAATCTTTTAAAACTTTAACTAACAATTTAGTCAAATTTATATTCAAAAGTAATTTTAACATGATGATAATTTTATATTTGTTGATGACATATTTTAAAAAAATAATCAAAGTTCTGTTTTTGTTTTTTAATGTCCGAATCAAAAAAATATATGACTTAATTAGGGACCGTTAGTTCCACAGGAGCGTTTTGGGATTTTACCGGCGCTAGTTCAATGCCATCAGATGAGTCGAGAAGCTTCCTTCGGAGTCTCCTACATCGTTCCTAGAACGAAACCTGAGAAATGAGGTGAGCCTTAGGATCTCATTATATGAGATATATGGGGCTGTTAGGTTGCCTGCATAAGGCCCTATCTAGCATAAATTTGTGCAGAAAATGGTGTTTGGTCGTGCAGTCCACAAACTTATACACCCTAATCTTGTGCAAGGAAGGGGTCCTATGCAGCCTAACCTTACACGGCCAGGATGAGCTTCTTAGGCTGGACTGTCCAGTGCTATGCTGCATAACATACTTTATCCTCTGTATCTAGGACCAACCAAACACGAACCAAGCTAGACTAGTAACCCAAACAACCAAACAACAACATTTGCGTTGCTTTAGGCAGACAAAAACTAGGCTGGCTAGATAGTGCAATGCAGTCTAGGCTTATGCACCCAACCAAACATACCCTATGTTACCTCCGTTCACAAAGTATAACTTGGTTAACTTAGTTCACAACTTTATTCATTCGTTTTATCCAAAAAATTTGTTCAAATGTGTGACAATAAAAATCATACTCAAACTATATTTAATGATAAATCAAATGACCATACAATGAATGATAGCTTAAGAATTTTTTTAAAAAATAAGACGAACGGTCAAAATTTTGAAAAAAAATCAATCGTGACATATATTTGTGAATGGACGGAGTATTGGAGTATGCAGTCCTATGTGTTGCCCTAAAATCCTTTTGTTCCAAAACAGCGCAGGGCGATGTAAGCACAAACAACATCCAACGTCAACAAAAAAGCTTCGGTTAATTGGGCTCCTTTTCACTTCATTGTCTCTTACGCTACGCCACTTATTAGGGAGTTTAAGATAGGAATAGGACGGACGTGGGTGGGCCTATTGCACGCGTTGCGTTGCGAGTTGCGACCGTGTCCAGCAAACACGCCATGTTCACCAAATGCATGGTTACATGTGCGTGGTGGGTTAGTGGTAGAAGAACACCATTCATCGATTCAATCCCGTGTCTAGCTCGCAATAATCTTTGGCGCGTGGGGTGTGCGTACGTACGCAAGCGGTCCACTCTGTCCAATTGAATTAACAGCTTCGGACCGGACAGGACGGGGCCGTCGTTGCGTTTGCATTGCGTAATGTAAGCTGAGATCGAACTGTACGTACAGCCTCGCGTCGTGGTCCTTTGCTTTCCGGACGTCGTGCGCTCCGTTGCCCCGTGCGAACCTCGCGGCCTTGTCGTCCGCTCCGCGTGGTTGATCTCGGCATCTCGCCGAGCCATCGCGGTCGCGCGGCGCTGGTAGAAACGAGTGCGCGGGCAAGCAGAGGGGGCACAGGCGTGAGGCGCACAGTGGCTGGTCGAGAGCGGGCGCGCCGACCGTCACTGGGACAAGGTGGCTGTCGGCGTGGTCCGCGCCGGGGAAGCGGGCGGGTGCTCGCGCGGCGCGGTGTCGTTCCGGTGATCCAGGAAAATGGCAGCTACTACTACTAGTACTCTAGTAGGCCGCAACAGAGGCCGGGGAAGCAGCACGGCACGGCAGGGGTAGTTAGTGCGGTGCGCGGGCCTTGTAAACTGAACGTAGCAGAGTGAAACCGCAAGGCATGGCCAACACCAGGGGTCCACGAGTCGGAGGCGCACGCAGGGTGCACTAAACGTTGCGTGCGACGAAGAAGCTAGGAAAAAAAACATGGGGACGAACAATGCAACGTGCGGGCGCCGGGAAAAAGCGCGTGCAGCACGTCTCTCCGAATCCCAGGGCCATGACTGTGCACAGCGGCGAGTTACTGTTCCTTTTGTAGTACTTCCTCCGTCCACGAAAGAATGAAATCCTGAGTTTGTCCTAAGTCAAACTATCGTAAGTTTGACCAAGTTTATATAAAAATGTAATAACATTTATGATATCAATTATGTATGATATGAAAATACATTTCAACACGAATCTAATGATACTAATTTGGTAGCATAATATTTAATATATTTTGATATAAATTTGGTCAAAGTTAAGAAAGTTTGACTTAGCACAAAGTCAGGATTTCATTCTTTTGTAGACGGAGGGAGTACTGTTTTTTCCTTTAGGCTCCGTTCGTTACTGGGGGATGGGAGTGGGATTTTCCCACCTTGGATCGCTGAACATTCCAGAACCGTTGATTGGACGGCAACGAAAGCAATTGTTTGACCGTTGGGAGAGCACGGGGGGAAGTTTCCACCGAAACGAACGCAGCCTTACCTACGTACCGATATTCTCTGTTCCGTACGTCTTTGACGCCGGCCGTGCTGTAGAGAGGCAGGCCAGGATTCCATGCTTTTTCCTATCAGTAGCCGGCCACAAGTTACAATAGCGGTGTTTAGATGCAAACTTTCTCCCAAATTTTACTGTGCAAAAAGAAGATTCTCCATCACATCAAAAATACCGGCACATGCATGGAGTACTAAACGTAGATGAAATCAAAAAATAATTATACAGTTTAGATGTATTTTGCGAGACGAATCTTTTGAGCCTAGTTAGACCATGGTAGGACAATATTTACCACAAACAAACAAAAAGTGCTACAGTGCGCTACAGTGTCAGATGTGATGTTTTTTATCAAATTTTGGCAGATTTTATCTGCTTTTCGCCTTCACTTTTTGAATCTAAACACAGCCAACCATGCTTGTGCTAATGAAGAGCTGTACGCTTTCACAGTGCCCCCACACATGAGCGCGCTGCCATAGCACGTACCTCTCACTTGGATCCACCGAAATCCCAGTCCATTTGGCAAAGCCGAAGCCGCCACATGATCCACATCCGCTGCCAGTGTCACCACCTAGGCAAACCCACCAGCTGGACTAGCTTATAGCTATTATAGGGTGTGTTTAGATGGTTGAAAAAAACACTGTTTCGAACTAAAAAGCACTGTAGAACTACTGTAGCACTTTTCGTTTGTTTGTGGTAAATATTGTCCTACTATGGCCTAACTAGGCTCAAAAGATTCGTCTCGCAAAGTACATCTAAACTGTGCAATTATTTTTTTATTTCATCTACATTTAGTATTCCATGCATGTGCCGGCATTTTGATGTGACGGAGAATCTTCTTTTTGCATAGCAAATTTTGGGAGAAAGTTGGGGTACTAAACAGGGCCATAATTGCCCAATCTACATGGAAATATTCGGACAGAGGTACTACACGCTAGCCACTCGATCGCCGTATAGGTGTTTGATCCGGTGGCTAAAGTTTAGCACGTGTCATATCGGAGATCCGGACGCTAGTTATAATTATTAAATATAGTTTAATTAAAAAACTAATTACATAGACGAGGACTAAATGACGAGACGAATTTATTAAGCCTAATTAATGTGTAACTAGCGACTAGTTACTGTAGCATCACATTTGCTAATCATAGATTAATTAGGCTTAATAAATTCGTCTCGCCGCTTGATTCTCATCTGTGTAATTAGTTTTGTAATTAGATTATATTTAATATTTCTAACTAGTGTCGAAACATCCGATATGACGGGGCTAAACTTTAGCCCTTTGCAACCAAACGACCTGGCCGAACTATACTATAGGCCCAAACAAAAGCTGGTGCCCCACACCAGCAGCGCACGCACGCGAGCTGCTGCTGCTTTTAGCTGTTTTGCAGCAGGGAGACGTTAGGTTTAAGTGCTTAACAAAGCTATTAGCAAGCAGATCTCATCTGACGACCGAGCGGCGCGGGTACGGACGAAAAATATCAGGCTTTTTCAGGCGTGCGTAGCCTGCCTGTGGAGATTGCCACCGGGGCGTGGTAGTGGCGCGGCGCGGGGCGGCTCCACCTCGTCGGCTTGTCGCCGCCGTGGAGCAGAGCCAGAGTCGCCCCAAACCCCCCCACGTGCGGGGCCTTTGGCCGCACCCGGCCCGGCCAGCTACCACATTATTGCTCTCCAGCCGTGGTCGCGTAGTTAATGCGGCGCTGGAGCCGTGATGAAGATTTTGCCGATGCAGACATGTACTCCCTCCGTCCCAAAACTAAGGCCCTCCTAGGAGGAGCCGCCAAAATAGCAGCAATGGCAAATGATCTGCATACCCTCAGTTATGTCCAGCTTTTGGCATTAGAAAATACGATACTTAGATTCCCACCTACTCCACCATTATTGCACCACAGTACAGATAGTGACTGTATCAATACTAAAATATTGTATGGCACCATTTACAGCCGCAGAAAGCCAACTAGCGCCAAAATTTTGATTTGAAGCACAAACTTTGCTCCAAATTACTCAACGCGCCAAAAACTAGTACTAGTACTCAGGCAATTACAAATTGGCAGGATCTCCACTCTTGGCCTATAAATACAGACTGAACAGGCTGTGTTCCATGTCCTACCACACGCATGGAGTGAGTGAACCAAAATGAGATTCAATCTCAATCAACCACCAGACACAGATGGGGAGGCTTCTCGTGACCTTCCAGACAAAGGAAAAGAAGAAGAAAATGCACATGGTGGTGGTGGTCTTCAACGAGGTGGCATACAAGCTCCATTGTCTCTCCATCCTTTCTATGGCCACTTCCACGAGATCATCCAAGCTCCATGGCCATTTTCTCTCCAACCTTTACATCTCCACTTCCAGGCTGCACAAGAACAATTCCATAGAAGTGACATATTTTCAGTGAATAAAAGGAATTGGGCTGGAATTTTTGTCCTTTACATACCTGATGACCTTTAGTTCTTTGTTGTAGAGGATGGGTTCCAGGTTGTAGGCCAGCTTGAGAGAGAGAGAGCAGCCATGGTGATCTAAACTTTTTTGCACCTGTTCAAGAGGAAGCACTGCTTCCAGGTTAGTGAGATCTAACCTGTGTACGATACATGTCCCTTGGTTCTAGCTCTCTTGGTTCTAGCTCCGAGTCAATTTTAGCTGATGACCTTTATTTGTTTGTTGTAGATGATGCCATACAAGTTCTAGGCCAGATTGAAAGAGAGATCCACCATGCTGACCGTACCCTTGATCTAAACTTTGTTGCATCTATACAGGAAGGAAGTTTGATTGCAGGTTAGTGTGAAAGGAAATCTTTGTGGTCCCTTAAAGCACAAAATGGTTTTATATTGGAACATGTTCATATTAGCCAAATTAAGAGAGCAACAAACATGAAGGCCTCCTAGTGTTGCTTATTGTTTGTGGACAGATACTACTTAAATAGAATCTGTATAAAGGAATTTAGGTAGGTCAAACAATATGAAGGTTAATTTCACAAAGGCATAGATGAATCACATTTACATAGACAGACAAAAAAATTACTCTGTACGACACAATTTTGGGCAGACTAATGAACAAATCATTAATTTTGTGTAGCAAAGGTGATAACCTTTATTTGTTTGTTGTAGATGATGCCATACAAGTTCCAGGTCAGGTTGAAAGAGAGATCCACAATGCTGACCGTACCTTTGATCTAAACTTTGTTGCACCTATACATGAAAAAAGAGAGATCCACAATGCTGACCGTACCTTTGATCTAAACTTTGTTGCACCTATACATGAAGGAAGTTTGATTGCAGGTTAGTGTGAAAAGAAATCTTTGTGGTCCCTTAAAGCACAAAATGGTTTTATATTGTAACATGTTCATATTAGCCAAATTAAAAGAGCAACAAACATGAAAGCCTTCTAGTGTTGCTTATTGTTTGTGGACAGATAGTACTACTTAACTAGAATCTGTATAAAGGAATTTAGCTAGGTCAAACAATATCAAGGTTAATTTCACAATGGCAAAGATTAATCACATGTTTGCTAATTTATCTCTCAAATTTACAACTTAGTGCACTGCATGACTAATTTGTTGCTAGCATATCTGATTATTAAAGCATGAATTTTGTAGTTAACTCACATGTTTATTGTAGAGGATGATCCGAGGGAAAGACAGGAGAACCCTGTTGTGCATGCACTTGATGTAAACTTGTCTTCAGTTACCAGAGAAGAAGAATTCAATCAAGGTTAATTTCACCAAAATTCAATTAATGGAACATTACATCCACACATATTTTTATGTTGTAGAAACTCACCAGCTGTTATGTTGCAGGTATTGATGATTTCCTGAATTATGATGTGGACCAAATGGAGTATGATTGGCATGAATATGGTGTGTACACCAATTATGTTGACATACTTTATGATGATGATGAGGTGCTCAACTCAAACCAGGAAGATGCAAATCAATGTAGTAGGCACAAAGATTTGACAGATAGAGAAAGACAAGATGTATATGAAGAACTACTACAGAGGTATCACAAGGGGGCACTGAAAAAAGGCAGCACAAATGCGGTGGCAGATAAATTTAACATTCACCCCCGTACGGTGCAGCGTGTATGGGAAAGAGCTAAGAAATGTATGAAAGATGGAGTTCCGGTGGATGTATCTTCCAGGAAGCCTAAGAATACTGGGAGGAAAAAAGTTTCAGTTGACCTCTCAATGGTCGCTAGTGTTCCGTTGCTACAAAGGAGTACTATACGGTCACTAGCAGATAATTTAGGAATGTCGAAGAGCACAGTGCACAGGTGTTACAAAGATGGGCTTATTAAGAGGCAGTCTAATACATTGAAGCCTTATTTGAAGGAGGCAAACAAAACAGAAAGGCTGCAGTGGTGTCTCTCTATGCTAGATCCAAGTTCTTTGCCAAACAATCCCAAGTTTATTGAAATGAAGTATATTATCCACACAGATGAGAAGTGGTTCAATGCTACTAAGAAGGATAGAAATTTCTACCTATTGCCCCATGAGGAGGATCCTTATAGAACTGTGCAAAATAAAAATGCAATGGAAAAATGTATGTTACTGTGTGGAGTTGGGCTGCCTTGGTTTGATGACGAAGGCAATTGTATATTTGATGGCAAGATTGGCATCTGGCCATTTGTGAGAAAGGTACCACAGCATTTACATTAACTCATTTCCAAAACTTGTCCTTTAGATTCATTAGTCATACTACCATGTGTCCTTTACTACCAGGAACCAACACAAAGGAGCAGTCAGAACTGGCCTAGAGGGACGCTAATCACCAAGCCGATCAAAGTTGATAGAGATACTAGCAGATCATTCTTAATTTCAAAAGTACTGCCAGCTATTCAAGCCAAATGGCCTCAACAAGGAAGACACGAGACAATATGGATTCAGCAGGACAATGCCCCTTCACACGTGCGATCGGACGATGAGCAATTTAATATTGCAGTACAGCAAACAGGACTTGATATCCGTCTCATGAACCAGCCACCAAATTCTCCGGATATGAATTGTCTAGACCTAGGCTTTTTTGCTTCTCTACAATCTTTAACATGTAGAAGGGTCTCTAGGAACTTGGATGAGCTGATCGAAAATGTGGAGAAGGAATTCAATGAGTATGATCCATGCACTCTAAGGAGGGTGTTCCTCACACTACAAGGATGCATGTTAGAGGTAATGAAATCAGATGGAGGAAATAGGTACAAAATTCCTCACATGAGTAAGGAGAAGCTAGAGGCACTAGGCATCCTACCAAAATCACTTAGTTGTGATCGTCAGCTCTATGAAAAAGTGGTAGAGTTGCTGAATACTCCTGCTTGAGTGCTGCTATAGTATTGTTGTAATTGCTACTGCATATTTTGCCCATGGTGTGTATATTACAAAGTCACTGCATATTTTGTAAAGGTTAAGCCGTGTTACCGGTCAGCACTGATTATTGTATAATTAAGCTTTGATATCTGATTTTCCATTTGCCATTAAATGTTGTTTTATCATTTGGTGCTAAATTTGCTATTTTCTAAGATTTTCCATTTGCCATTAATTGAATTGCAATACAAATCACCACATCAGCTATATCATCAAAGTAACAAAGGCTACATTTTGCACAGCATGAAACCACCATTGCATTAGCAATTATGCAAGTACAAAGGGAGCCAATGCATTGAACCAGTTCTAGCTTTAGCCAAACATTACATATTTACTTCTTTTTAGTTTCAAAGGTTTGGGCAAACGAAGGAAGCGCTAAACGAACCAATTCGAGTTGAGACTCATCCAATAGCTCATAATCTTCCTCTTGTGAGTATGCTGTAAGGTCCATGGACATTTCCTCCTCTTGTGAATATGCTGCAACGTTCATGGATATTTCCTCCTTACTTTCCTTGCCCTTCTCTGACTATCAAAGACACAGTAGGAATTAGTTCTTATTTAAAATATAGCTCCATATAGGCATAAAGAATTTTTGCAATTATTTAAAATACAGTTCGAAAGAAAACACACACCTTCCTCTGCTCGACACTGCTGCAGTTGGCCATCACGCAAAACTTTTCTTTTGACCATGGGACATATCCAGGGAGCACCAAGCGAATCATTTCCAACTGAAAATCATCTAAGACCTTATATTCTCGGTCTTGTAAATGTCCAGGAAGGTTCAGGGGCATGGACTGGTTGGCCGTCATCGAAGGTGGGTCGACCATTGCTGACTGTGGCCGCTGGTTACTGATCTCCCCTTCATTCTCATCCATGGTCGCAGCAGCATGTGGCTCGGTCTCTGGCACAAACTCGCCGTCATCTGTGCACATTATGCCTTGAAAACCTTCATCATTTGAATCAGGGATGAACATGAACTCATCACCGCCTCCTTCTTGTGTGTCCTGGGCAAAATCGACGCCCTCCACAGCAAGGCGTTCAGAACGTACATCCCACCATGTACCTCGACGCCTTTCACGACCGGGGAAACGCCTTTGCTGGCGGTGGCGACGGTGACACCCCGCTCCAAACCTGCCGCCGGTTATCGACGAGCTGCTGCCGCCACTGCCGCTCCAGGAGCTATGCCAGCCACCGGTACTGCCACTGCTCCAAGAGCTGGGGCCAACACCAGTGGTCCAGGAGATGGGGCTGAGGCTAGACCTGCAGGAGCTGGGGCTGCCGAGGGTGGTCAAAGAGTTAGCGGCGCTGCTGCTCAACGAGTTCGACCAACCATCGCCGCTCCAGGAGGTCATGCCGCTGTAGGTGCTGTAGGCCCATGCCCCACGGCCTTCTGAGCCACTGAAGGGAGTCATGCCGCCGCCCCACGAACTCGCGCCAGGAACAGGCCTTGTGCCACTGCCGCCCCAGGGCCTCACGCCACCGCGGCCGCAGCTGATGGGCCTCGTGCCCTCGCGCGCGGCGCTGCTCCATGGTCTCGTGCCATCGCTGCCACCATGGATGCTGCTTGAAGTGATGGCGCCCTTGCTGTCCTCCTTCGTACCTTGCACACTCCGGATCTTGGAGCCTTCGGCATCGACGAGGTCGCCGCCGTCGCTGGAAACGCGAACCCGGTCGCCACCGCCGCCACCACTGCAGAGCCTGTCGCCGCCGCCGCCGCCTTCCATCGTAGTCCAAGGACGGGCCTAGAGAGGTGGTGCGGGCTAAGGTCGGAGGAGGTGATGCTGGCGTTGGAGTCCGGTCGGATTGGGCTGGCGACCGACCGTCGGAGTACGCGAGGCGGATTGGAGTTCGGAACAGCGCTAGCAGATGGGGAAATTTTGGGCTGGGCGACTCTGTCCGTGCCTCCGTGGGGAAACGATCTGGAGGAAAGAGAGGCAGGTTGGGTAGTGGTAGGACCCACCAGGTTGGTGGCAGTGGAGACAGAAAGGCAGGCGACATTAGTTTCGGGACAAATTTACAATGCTAGAACGACCTTAGTTTCGGGACGGAGGGAGTAGTGATGAGACTATCTCTACTCTTTAATACTATTTTAACTATTTTTTTTTCTCAGCATTTATGTCAAACAGTGTAAAATAGTGTTTAAAGAACCTATATAGGAAGTCACGTTGGAATTAGCGTAGGCTTGTTTGAAATGGAGAATTTTTTTCATTTATATGTTTTTTAAATTAAACTGATTCTTTAAAATCAAGCGTTTCAAGCGGGCCTTAAAGTGTTTGAATCGCCATAAATTTCGCCGTAATTCGCATGCCCTCAGACTATCTGCAGTCATTGACTGCATACCCTTCCCTAAACGTATCCAGTCGAATATAGGGTAGGGAAACGCTGCAGCGGGCGACTCGATCATTCACCCTATCATCCAGTCGAGTCTCTCTCACCTCAGATATCCAGTGGTTCCAGTAGCAACCCTATGCTTTCTCTCTCATCCGCATCACCAACGACCTCGTTCCTCCCGCGCACGGAGGCAGAGGAGGCCAGCGGCCGGCGACGGGGGAAGGTGACGGGCCACGGCGAAGAGGCGGAGCTGGCTTCTTTCGCGCGGAGGGGAGGAGGCTGCCATGGCCGGCGGGCTGGAGGACGACTGGACGAGGAGGCGGCGGAGGGCCAACGCGCGGCGGGCGGCCTCGGCGGCGCTGAGCGCGCGCCGCCGCCTCGGGCGGCGTGACGCGGGACACGGCCGGCCTAGCAGGCCTTGCCGCCGGGTGCCGTCTCGGGCGGGGAGGAGATGCATGCTCCGCGCCGAGCCCGGAGGAGGAGGAAATGCCGCTGTGGCTGCTCGAGGCGGCGGGACGGAGGTAGACGATGGCGGGCGGCGGCCATGGCGTCGATTCGACCTGGGGAAGCCCGGATCTGGGCCGAGGAGCGGGCCGGCGTCGACGAGGCCCACGGCGCGCCGGCGGCGGGGATGAGCTCGAGCGCGAGGTCGACGGCCCACTCTGCCTCCTCCTCGGCGACCTCTTTAGCAAGCCCGAGCGCGAGTAGGCGGGGCGGCGTGGCGCGTGAGGGTCGGGTCTGGCGGCGGCTCCATGGTGTGGCGTCGGAGCCGGGAGAGGGGGTGGCGGGGAGGAGGTGGCTTCGGGTGTGGTGGCGCCGTGGAGGAGCCTCCGCCTCGCCGGATCCACATGCCGGCAGGCGCGGAGGAGGAGCGAGATGGCGGCGCGGGCGAGGGAGGCGGGGAGAGCGGGAGGCCGCCGCGGGCGAGTGGGACGATGGAGGGGAAGCTTCTGGGCGGCGGGTTGGGAGGGATGGGTGGGATAATATAAAAAATTGGGGTAGTTGATATAAGGTAGAGATATAGAGTAAAGATGACTGCGGAGAATTGTGTTATAGGGTAAAGAATCCTGCTGACCAGGACAGAATATTCTTTTTAGGATAGAGAAATAGGGTTGAATGAGTGCGGATAGCCTCAGCCACTGCCTTGTTCCTGTTCCGCAGAGACACGCTGTACTACCTAGAGAGAGAGATGGAGGGACGATGCACACATGCACACAAACACAGGGCGGGTCTGATGCCGCAAGCAAAGCATTGCCAGATAGGCCCAGGCGCAAGAACGCCATGGTTGGCTACCGACGTCGACGGTGTCAGCGAGCAGGAGGCAACAAAGGAAGCCATGGCCTTTCCCATGTAGGGAGTACTATCTCACAGAGTATCGTGATGATCGTAAAACGTCTTGTAATTTTAGGTGGTTTTGGATCGCTAGCATTTTTGAAACCTAATCTCTCCGACCCTCCGGCTCCAAAACAATACACATTTTGGGTTTAAATATAGTCAACATATTTTAATTTTGATCATCAATATCTATTGAAATATTTCAATTCACATTTCAAAATCAACATGATTAAATTCATCATGAATAGTAATTTTAAAGTATTACACACTTATATTTCAAATATGCATATTATTTAATGCATTATTAAAATAGTGCTTTGGTGACCGTGTCGTTGTCTGGAATATCTATTATTTTCACATGAAGGGAGTATAAATACCATCCAAGACACAAGACATAACGTTGTTGATTGTGTGGTACTCCCTTTGTTTACAAATATATGAAACGATTAGCTCTTTTCGTAACATCAATCACTCGCCTCATTCAAAAATTTTCATATTTTATTATTTATTTTGTTGCAATTTGTTTTATTACTAAATGTAGTTTGATTATGAGTCGCCTTTTTACATGTTTGAGTATTTTTTTGAATAATGTGAATGATCAAAGTTTTGAAATAAGTCAATATATCATACATTCATGAATGGAGGTAGTACCTAGTTAGGCAATTAGTGAAGCCCTATTTTTTATTGCAATACCTTGATCCTCAACCGTGTGATTTCTTCTCCCCCATATTATCCCTAGAGTATAACCATGTCAGGGTTTCTTACCATTCATCCATTTTTCGTCTTCCTTCCTTTCGAGTAGGTGTGTAAATGATACGGGTATTATGCGTTTATATCCGAGTCCGGATCCGTTTAGAAAGGTTAACATCCGATCAGTATCTGAAGTTTGGATACTCAATATTCGATCCGAGTACTCAAAGTTGAATAAATAGGATATGATCATTCAAGTCTTATCTTACACATTTTAAAATATTCTTACCGATCCGAAAGAAAAATATCAAATTGGTATCAACGATATCTGTTTGTATTCGATCTTATTACACCCATACATCCTAGTATCCTTCTTCTCCTGTGCTGTTGACAAGTTCGGGTCTCAGGTTCTAGGTTCAGCCGTTCAGGGTTAACATTGGGTCCACAAGCTCCTTGGTCTATGGTGAATGTTTGAGATGGAACAGTGTGGCGGTCCAGGTGCTCAGGCCAAACTCCGACATAATTAGCAGAGGGTGGCAGATAAAACCAAATCCAACAAACCGTCTATAATCGTCCATAATATGAAAATAATACTATAACTACAGACAAAGTGAATTATGTATACAGATAATGCAATATACAATCTGTTGCACTCAGCCTAAATTATCGTCTCTAAATCAACTAATTATTTACAGGTAATAATTAGCTGATTGCATCAAATACATTATGATTTTTTTCTCGTTTAACACCAAGAGGCACAGCGCAGAACACAAAGCGAAAGGAAAAAAAAAAAAAAGGCAAGGAGGGCATCCTCTCCCCGTCCTGCTGGCCATGGGCCGCGCGCGCTAATTAACCGCGTCCTGTTACTAAAGCGGCGTCCCGTTCCCCCAGTGACCCGACCACGCGAAGCATCCAGCGTTGCTCAACTCTGCTCGCCACTGCCACTGCCACCTTCTTCCATGCCCCACCACCACCTCGCCGCCTCGAGGCCAGAACCCTAGCCCGCCAGCCCCCAATGCCGCCCCTCCTCCTCATCCTCTTCCTGCCCCTCGCCGTCTCCGGCGCCGCCGCTGCCGGGGAGACCGCCACGTCGGCGCCGCTCGCTTGCTCCGAGCTCTCGCGCGTCTGCACGGCCTTCCTCGCCTTCCCGGCCGCCGGCTCGGGGGATGCCAATGCCACGCTGCTCGAGTCCATGTTCGACGCCGCGCCGGGGGACATCACCGCCGACGCCGCGGCCAGCCCGGGGTACGCCTTCGTGCGCAAGAACTGCTCCTGCCTCCCGTCCCGCACCTACCTCGCCAACACCACCTACACCATCCCCTCCTCCTCCGCGGCGGCCTCCGCCACCAACGCCACCGCCGCCGACGCTGCGGCCGCAGCGTACGCGGGCCTCGCCGTGCCGCCGCCAGGCGGGGCGGCGCAGCGACCGCCGCGACCGGGGGCCGTGGTAGCGCTCCACCTGCTCTGCGGCTGCTCCTCCGGGCCCTGGAACTACCTCCTCAGCTACGTCGGCGTCGAGGGTGACACCGTGGAATCGCTGTCCAGTAGGTTTGGGGCGAGCATGGATGCCATCGAGGCTGCTAATGCCATGGCCGGCCCCGACCCCATCACCGCGGGGAAGGTGTACTACATCCCACTCAACACAGGTCAGTCATCCCAGCTTTTGCGATCATTTCGGACAAATCGACCAAGCATTTCTCTTCGCAGTTAAACAGATTTGGTGCTCTGTCTCTCCTCAGTTTGTTGGGTTGTTGCAAGCACGGATATCTAAATAATTGCTCGTTGTGAAGTACGGATCCTCCGGATTTATTTGTCTGGGCTTCTGAAGGGTACCACGGAACTCACGTTTTGCATCTTGTGGTTGCCTTGGAAATTACCAATTGTCCCAGGACCATGTTATGGACGCGGACGCGGTGAATGATTGTGTCAAAACTGTACAGATAGATGTGTTTTTTTAGCAATGTGGCGGGTACTCCTTGCCCAGTAATCAGCTGCAAGCGGGCTTGTTGACATTAGTGTGTCTAAACAAGTTCCTGAAAATTGCTACCAGCGCAGACTAATATACAATTGACTTCATTGCTTTGGTGGTTGCATACTAAATGACTAAATGGAGTAGAATAGTCTCTTACTGGTCTGGTAGCAGCATCTCTTGGTGTTCTAGGTTGGCACAAGGAGGTACATGTGACATCGAGTGATTGCACTTATCAGTTAACACATGCCCTGAAACTATAATCTTCATTTAGAACTGAACCCAATTAATATGTATCAGTAAGTAGAGATATTTGGTATCAGTGACACACTAATTTCCTCTCCCTGAACCGTTGTGTGCTCATTTCTCCCAATATTTGGTTGCTGAGCTCCCCAATATTATACAATGGCAGCCTTCTTGGTCAGATGAAGTCTCTGATCTATTTTTCCTACTTTGTGGTCTCATCTCTTTTACATAGTTTCTTGTAAATTTCCATCTAATACTTGTAATACTTTTTTTTTGGAAAGGCTTCTAATTGACTATTCCAACCTTGTTTGCTTGTACCAATTTGCAGTTCCTGGACAGTCATATGTTACACTACCCCCTCCACCTTCTCCTGCCCCAGCGCCAACAGATTACACATTGTCAGGTTGCTATTATGACCTAAAGCTCATTCTGTAATGTTGAGTTGGTAGTCATTGTTGATTGATAATTTAATACGACTGAAAACATATCCTCATGTTCTCATTGCAATTTACAACTCATTCCTTCATGCTTTGGTAACATAGTATGATGTATTTTCTGTATTTTCTGGGTGACTATTAGGCAGGCTGGATGGTATTTGTCTATTTGAGAACAATTGGTGACATGGTTGCTTACTATATGCATATTCCACATTTTTTTGCTTATTGTATTTCGATTTTCTTTCAGTTGGCCACATGGTCCTGATCCTATGTTATTTTCCATGTATCAATGTTGAATGCCAGTTTTGGCATCAAAGGACAATCTGAAATCAGCAATATTCTTTGTTATGGTAATCTAACGAAATATCCTCTGGCATACAACTGCAGAGACACCAGGTCACCATTCAACAAAATTTCCTTATGGATGGGTTGTTGGCAGCATGGGAGTTGCACTTGCTCTAATTGCTATTGCTCTCCTTTTACTTGTCCTCTGGAAATCCTTCAGACACAATCTCCAAGATCCTAATAGCCAGAGAAAGAGCCCAGACCAACATGAGTTTCAGCTCCTTAAGAGTGGTAGTTTCTGTTATGGTTCTGGAAGATACTTGTGCTGCCAATTTGGAAATGCGAAGCCAACAGGAGTGGATGGTGGTGATAATCATATCAATGTTCCCAAAGGTCAGTTTTTTGGTTCACAAACAATGAAGCCCTGCATTTATTTTTTGTTCTGGAGATGAACCAATTGTCGAATATTTTGTGTTATGGAGATGAACCAAGTGGTCTTCTGAAATACTAGGATCCAATTGAAATTTCAATTGAGATATGGAGTAACAAATTAGCATTAATTTATTACCATTTTTTTCCTTCCATTTAGTAACTGATTGAAGCCTCCCAAACAGGTGTGACCGCTGATGTGTTTGATAGGGAGAAGCCCATTGTGTTTATGTATGAAGACATACTCACATCAACTAATTCATTTTCTGATGCGAATCTTCTTGGTCATGGCACATATGGTTCTGTCTATTATGGTGTTCTCCGAGACCAGGTCTGACATCAAACTTTCCTCTTCTATGTATAATATTCCTTGCCATTGCCTTCTCAATAGTAAATGTGTTGATCACAGGAGGTTGCGATAAAGAGAATGATGGCCACTAAAACTAAAGAGTTTATTGTGGAGATGAAAGTTCTTTGCAAGGTTCACCATGCTAGTCTGGTACGGAGTTTTATCGTGATCACAGAATCCTAGTCTGAATTCATTTGTTCCTTTCCATGTTTACTGAACTTTCATTTGTGTGACCCATGTTTTGTCAAAGGTAGAGTTGATTGGCTATGCAGCAAGTAAGGATGAGCTTTTCCTGGTTTATGAGTACTCTCAAAACGGTTCACTCAAAAATCATCTACATGATCCTGAAAGCAAGGGTATTACCCTCATCTAACACTTCATTTCTGAAAGATTTGCCTCCTCTTAGACATGCCTTTCAGCTTTATAAAATAGTAACATTTTCATAATATGCGCATTTATTAGAACTGTGGAACTCCCATTGTCAATTAATGTCTGGTAACTTTCACGTATACTACCTCCAAAATATTATGTTATCAGTATTTCAAGAGTCTGCATGCGCTAGGCAAGCATTAGGTTTCCATGATTCCATCTAACACCTAGGCCACCTAGGGAGTGAAACGTTTTCCTGGAGGGGAGGACACCGTATGTGACTGCTTTAAATATTTCTTAAACCTAATGTCATATTGCATTGTTAAAAAAAGGTCAAGCACAAGGAGATGCCATACCCAGGCTTTGTGTTAAGGAGGAGACTGCCAAACCATGGCTGGCCAGGAAACTAAGAAACTTGTTGAAACCAATTCTTATGGTACCCACATTTTGAAAGCACCTTGGTGGCCCCTTGATGGTGGACCTTACTAAACGAGGAGACCACCAAGGTCTGCCTAGGCACCACCTTAGTCCGCATAAACAGTCAATCGCCTAGACATGCTGATTACCCATAACAGGGGCATAAGCATAAAGACACTGCCTAGCTCCAGGGGGTAGCCTAGGTCAACTTTTAAACACTGCTATTTATAAATCCGTAACCAACCGAAAATTCTTTAGTGGACAAAATTCTGCAAGCTTTCTGCCTCAAGTTAGTTTATTTGACTGGTTTCTAAGGGCTTGTACAATGATGGACGCTTAAACAGATGCTTAGAGTGAGAGAACATTAAGCATCTATGGAATTTTTTATTTCCTACAATGCATATTACAGCACCTGGTGCTTAAGCATGCCTCGCATGGCAGTTGGCGAGACACAAACGCTGTAAGCATCGGTGCAAAACTAAGCACCTCTTCCTTTGCATAAGCACCGAGCTGCAAATAAAGACCCGGTTTTTTATATAAGCACCTCTTATAAGCCTCCCATTGTACATGCCCTAAAGCTTACTGCTTGAACCCAATTTTACTCAGTAGTTATGGAATATGGACTCATATTTTATACCCCGCTTTGTACTATGCTGCCATTTATTTAAATGCCTAATTATGCTTTCACTACCGTATTTATTATCGTCAATTGATTTATTCTTTTTCATTATGTCTTCCAGGGTACTCATCCCTTTCATGGATCTTTAGGGTCCAAATCGCACTTGATGCTGCTAGAGGACTCGAATACATTCATGAGCACACAAAAGATCATTATGTTCATAGAGACATTAAGTCAAGTAATATTTTGCTTGACGGTTCCTTCAGAGCAAAGGTTAGGTGATTTGAATTGTTTGTTTCCCTTTTCCTTGCATCAGCTAGCATATTATGTATTGCATCTTCTGCCTTTGCAGATTTCAGATTTTGGCCTTGCAAAACTAGTAGTGAAATCCAGTGATGCAGAGGCTTCTGTGACTAAGGTTGTTGGAACTTTTGGTTACCTGGCCCCTGAGTAAGCGCATTTTGCTGCCATTTTTTAAATCAAAACTCAAAAGCAACCTTTGGCTCTAGCAATGTATTGTAACAATCTTTCATTGATCTTCCAGGTACCTGCGAGATGGCCTGGCAACTACAAAAAGCGATGTCTATGCTTTTGGTGTAGTACTTTTTGAGCTAATATCTGGAAAGGAGGCAATTACAAGAGCTGAAGGAAGAGGTGCAAGCTCAAATTCTGAGAGGCGCTCACTGGCATCAGTTGTAAGTTTCTCAGTTCTTTATCAATTGACTTTATAATATTATAGCTTAGGGCTTTACAGTTATCTTACCATTCAAGAAGCATAGTTTTTTTATTGGACTTTGTTCAAGTTTCTAATTGACTTGTTTTTACTCGAAAAGACTTACAACTTTGGTTTTGGCCTCCACAGATGTTGACTGCTCTAAGGAAATGCCCTAGTTCAATGTATATTGGGAACCTGAAAGAATGCATTGACCATAATCTAAAGGACCTGTATCCTCATGATTGTGTGTACAAGGTACGAATTTTGAACTCGTGTACTTATTGCAATAGAACTAGATTTTTCCTAGTTATCTTGCCAGCGCATTCTGCAGCACCTTTGCTCATTCTGATATGCCTCTCCTAAAGATGGCCATGCTAGCAAAACAGTGCGTGGACGAAGACCCTGTTCTACGGCCAGACATGAAGCAGGTGGTGATCACGCTCTCACAAATACTGCTGTCGTCCATCGAGTGGGAGGCGACGCAAGCTGGGAACAGTCAAGTGTTCAGTGGTCTTGTGGCGGGGAGATGATCCGGCCACACTGGTCTGTGAATCTGTGATGCTGCTCTAGGTGCTCTTAGGTGATCCACTCAGCTGATCCCCAGGTGGCATATTCGGCTATAGCCCTCCCCTATATATCTTACTCCCTGTCCAGTTGAGGAATTTTTAGGTTTCTATTGAAAGAATATCTACCACAGTGCAATATATTTCTTGGTGGGTGGTACAGTATGTAGCACATATGTATACAAAGAATCTTCGTGGCAATGCAATGTCATTGTGAGTCATATCGTTCGTTCTGTTGCTGCTACTGTCGTGCCGCGTGTGCTTCTCTGGGTGGTTGGGCGGAGAATTTGCATTCCGTCCTGAAGTTGAAATGCAATTTTCTTTCAAGCTGCTGACCATTAATACCGCCCACACTATCGTGTAAGTACTACAATATAACACTATTGACATCCATTCTAGATTTCTTTTTTCTTTTTTTTTTATCTTTGTTGGCTGAGTGCACATTTTGAGTGCAGAGGGTGGAATATTATTTCGAAATAAAGCTTCTTTTATCTTAAAAAAAATGTTTCAACTGTTTTCTTTTTAGTCTGCACATCCATTCTCTCTCCACATCCATGTTGTCGGGGTGGAGGTTTCTCCCATGGTTACCAGAGTGAGGAGGTGGTCAAGGGGTGGCTCGACAGACCGGCAACGACGAGTTTGTGACATGAGAGCATGACGTAACGTTGCCATCGGCGCTTGCGTCAGTGACAGGAAGGGCCTGAATGTTTGGCGCTCGAATGCTCGCGCTCACGATTCACAAATGCTCAACTAAATACCGTATCTCACTATCTCGGTACTTCTACTTGCACCGAGAGCAGTGAACTTGGATGGTGACCGCTCTTGTGTTTTTCCCTCAGTTTCCTCTTCCTTTTCGACACCTCATCAGCATCTGATGTGATCTCATCGGCGATGTCTCCTACGTTTGAAAATTCAAATTGTGGCACAACGACTGGTGGACATAGAATGACGCTTATTATGAATCGGTTTTCTCGGGGAAAAAGAAAGGTCAATGAACAACAGTGCATCGTCAACTCTGCGTTCGTTGATCCTACTCCTGCACTTCGGCCAACATTTCTAACGGTACGAGGGTATTTTAGGCACGCTAGATATGGATGACATATTTTACAAGACTAAGAAATGTAATTTTAGAGTTTATATTGACTTAAATACTATCCATCTCCTAGTAGCAAAGGAGAAATGAATATTGGATTCCTGCAGCCACACATTCAATATATTTTACGGTGTGCCTATTTGCCCAATTATTATTGAGAGCGCGCGCTTCAAATGCACGGCTTCTCCCCCTCTCACTGCCACCGCATGGGCCCTCGGCCACGACACGTGAGCGCCGAGGGCGCGCGCGGTGGGCAATGGCACTCATCTATTTATCAATTGATTGATATTTGGTGATCCCATCAGTCAATCATATTAGCTATTGGAGGTAGATCCAACAGTTGAGATCCACCCCCTGCCATCTTGGTCCTCCCCTCCCTTCTTCCCCCGTGGGCCGCCCGAGCATGAGCTCGCCTTCTTCTCGCTCGATCCCACGCCATCGTCGGCCGAGCTCCCCCACCTCTGGCCCTCCCCGCCTGGCTCTGGCGGCGTGTCGCCGCCGTCACCCTCCTCCACAGCCCACGCTAATCCGGCGTGGAGCTCCCCACCTACCGCCCTCCTACCCCATCTCTGGCGTGCCGCCGCCGAATCCGGCCCTACCACCTTCCACCATCTAATCCGGCTTCCGGCACCGTGACGCCCTTGCCGCGTACCCTCCCCAACTATCATCCTTCCCTGTCCGACTCAGGGCGCCCCGCCGCCAGTCTTAGCTGCCGGCCACCCCACCACCACCGGCGGATCATCCAGTCACCCCCGGCCCTTCCTCTAAGGTCAAAGGTAGAGAAGATCCCGCTGGCCGGCCACCACAACCCCGAACATGGCGATGATGGTGCGACGGCAAGGTGCGGATGTCGACAACTAAACGCTCCCTAAATAAAACTGTGCTCAGCAAGAGCGCCCATCCGACTGTCCATTTGACCGTTGCAAGGAGAGAGAAAGTCAGATTCGTATGCCAACGGTTTTTTAGGCGCTCGGAATAGGTAGGCTGCTGAGTCCGGTCGGTGAACCGTATCACATAATCGGATTTTCAGTGAACCAACCAAACACACCATCTCTCATCATTAAAAAATCTGATCACATGATGAGTTGTCTAGAGTTCTGCAGCCCCCGTGATCAAGGGCCGTTTCTAACTGGAGTAGCACTTCCCGGTGGGTAGCCTCAGGCGCTCACCCAGCTATTTTGCCCGGCGACGGCATGGCCACGTCTCGCGGCAGCAAGCAGCGGCAGACGCTTCTCCACTCTCCCACGCCCACTGCCACCAAAGGCGGCGGCGCGGCCGGGAACCGCAGGTTCCTCGCCTTCGTCGCCATCACGGTCGCCCTTGTCGCGTCCTACCACCTCCTCCTCGCGCCCACCAATTCGTCGCGCTACCACGCGCTCTTCCTGTCCCTCGGTTCCAACGCCACCGCGGCCGCGCACCTCCGCGCGCTCACCCTCCGCCCCCACGTCGCCGGCGCCGAGGCCAACGCGGCCGCGGCCCGCTACGTGCTCGATGCGTTCTCCTCCCTCTCCTTCCCCGCGCACATCACTCCTTACTCCGTGCTCCTCTCCTACCCCGCCCACCGCTCCCTCTCCCTCGCCGCGGCGCCGGGCCTTGCCGCCAGGCCCTTCGCCCTGGTGCAGGAGACCTACCCCGGCGACCCGTACGCCGAGGCCTCGGCCGAGGTCATCCCTACCTACTTCGCCTACTCCGCCTCCGGCTCCGTCACCGCCGAGGTCGTGTACGCCAACTACGGCCACAACGAGGATTATGCCTACCTCGCCTCCCGCGGCGTGGACGTCGCGGGCAAGGTCGCGCTCGTGCGCTACGGCGACCTCCACTGCGAGGACATGGTGCGGAACGCGCGCGCCGCGGGCGCCGCCGCTGCGATTGTGTACACCGACGCCAAGGACTTCGGCGGGAGCGCGGAGAAAGGGGCGAAGCGGAATTGGTTCCCCGACGGGCGGTGGCTGCCGCCGACCGGCGTGCAGGTCGGGACCCTGTACTACGGGAACGGCGACCCGACCACGCCGCTGTGGCCGTCGTGCGCCGCCGGGGACGACTGCGAGCGGCTGAGCAAGGAGGAGCTGGACGGCAGCGAGGCGATGCCCGGCATGCCGGCGCTGCCGGTGTCGGCTAGGGACGGGGAGACGATCCTCAAGGCGATGGGCGGGGACGTAGCGCCGCCGGAGTGGCAGGGCGGCGATGGCGCGCCCGTGTACCGGCTTGGCCCCGGCCCGGCCGTGCTGAATCTCACCTATATTGTGAGTGGAGCCATCATCTGTCGGCCACTAACGCACAAATCAATCATTTATTGATTATTGATTTACTGTTTGCAGGGAAATGACACCTTAGCAACCATCGAGAACGTGTTTGCGGTGATCCAAGGAAGAGAGGAGCCTGACAGGTAATTAAAAACTAATCTCCCCTAAACTTCAAGGATTTGCATAATTTGAGTCACTGCAGCGTGCAAAATGGAACACAACACTGGGCACCGTTTCTTGTATAATTGCACATGTCATATGCACCTTCATCAGTTCTTGGTACTCCACGAGTAGTATCTGCAGATTTGTTTGACCCAATTCAAGGTTCCCAGACATCGTGCTCGTGGCACATGGGCATTTTGAAACATGCCAATGTTAACTGTTTTTTGAACTTATAATGCACAGATATGTGATCATAGGCAACCATCGTGATGCATGGACATTTGGAGCAGTTGATCCTAGCAGTGGAACGGCAGCCATGCTTGAGGTAATTATTCATGAATAGCATGTTAAAGCATCCGAAGCATTTCTGAAGACATGTTCGACCACAATTGGAGAACTTCTACTACTTGCCCTTGCAAACTAGTAAACCATCATCTCGTTCTTCAAAAACAAATTCTGAAGGCATCCGGCTTCCTCTGACTGCAATAGATGGCGGAGAGGCTATCCAAGCTACAAGCAAAAGGGTGGAGGCCTAGAAGAACAATAATCCTGTGCAGTTGGGACGCAGAAGAGTTTGCTCTGGTGCCTTAGCCCACGAGTTAACATATCCTTTTCAGCTTATCTGTCCAGGTGAAAAAACATTCATGCTAGATTTATACACTCTCAGATCGGGTCGACCGAATGGGCTGAGGAGAACATGGACACTCTAGCTTCGAGAGCTGTTGCTTACCTGAACGTGGACATATCAGTATTTGGTCCTGGGGGTCTTAAGCCACGTGCGACCCCTCAACTTGATGAGTTGATCAAAGAAGCAAGCAAAATGGTATTCAAGCTCTATCCTGCTTCTGTGTTAGTACAGGTTACAGAGCCACTGAATCTAACTTATCGTCATTTTTTTATTTTTTTAATTTGAAGGTACCAGATCCTGATGAACCGTCTCTAACCTTGTATGACACCATGATGCGGTATCATCCACCGGTACGTTCAGCAGTAAAGATGTCCTATGACTCTGTTCTGGTCCGATTGAGTGATGAGAACAGCAAAAATCCAATGGTTAAGAACTACTGTTGTCAGGTGCTGAAGTGATGACTTTTTTCAGATTACTAGAGTGGGTGGTGCTGGAACAGACTTTGCAGCGTTTCTCCAGCATATTGGGATTCCGTCATTTGACATGTCTTATGGACTGTGTAAGTGGAACTGTATTTGAAGCATTTGTATCAGCACCTCCTCTGGCAACAGGATTGAAAGCCATGGATTTGCATAAGATAACAAAAAGGAAGCAAAATAAAAGCATGGCTTTGCATTATCAGTATCTACTGTTACTCATCTAGCGTTTGATTTATCATAATTGTTCTTACAGTCGAAGAATACCCTGTTTACCACTCGCTGTACGATGATTATGTATGGGTGCAGAGGTTTGGTGACCCCTTGTTCCAGAGGCATGTTGCAGGTACTGAACCATCTATGCCTTTTTTTAAAAAAAAAATGCTTTCAAGTTTATCCCAGACATTGGCAAATCAAATTTCCTTGCAAAACTGCCCAGTGGCCAGCGTTTGGGGTCTAATTGCGCTGAAACTTGCTGACGATGAGATCATACCCTTCAATTATGTCTCTTATGCGTCTGAACTGGAGGTACTACTTATTCACATTTGAGATGCACAACTCACTTCTGAATGACCACAGGAGCATTTTTCTAAATTTATTGCTTGCTTGCTTTATGATTCGTGCAAGTTTATTCGAATGTCCACAAGAGCATTTCTCTTATTGGTAAACTTTTGTTTATGAATGCTTCAGACATGAAAGAATTATGTTTCGTCTTGTCAACTGCAGGAGTACACAAAAGCTATCGTAGATACATGTACAGGGTGTCCCGTCCGTTTCTCCCCTTTGCAGAAGTCCGTCAAACAACTCGAAAGTGCTGCCACTAAAATTAACAAAGAGAAGAAGGTAAAACATGACGTTCTTGTGACACTCAGATGTGCAATTTTCACTGAAATCTTTTCAATTAAAACACTTCATCTCTTCTATGTAGTTACTGCAAGCAGAAAGCTGGAGCCTAAAGACAAGGCAGTACACACTGAAAGTGAGGGAGATCAACGACCGGTTGATTATGGCCGAGCGCGCCTTCACCAACAGAGAAGGACTCACCGGCAGACCATGGTACAAGCATATGGTGAGTGTCAGAGGTCCAGGTTCGCAGTTTGATGTGTGCTCTGAACACCGAAATTGACGCAAGCACAAAACATTTCACCTTTTCTTTGTCAGATATATGGAACATCAGATGAAGATGACTGGGGCGCCAAAGCCTTCCCTGGTATCGTCTCAGCCATGGACAAGGCTAAGAAGTCCAACACAACCGAATCCTGGCGGTCGCTGCAGCATGAGATTTATAGAGTTGCAAGGGCAGTAGCCATGGCTTCTGCAGTCCTGGATGGCAGACTTACATGATATGCACTGCAGTTTTCATCCTATCTATCTATAGCTATAATATAAATAAATAGAGTGTTATAAATAAGCAACCACATTCACCGATAGAATCTATATGTGCATATTGGTGTTACTGTTACCAATAAGAAGCACAAGTGTGTTGACCATTTTGATGCAAAGAATAGGCCTAGAGCCCCCAAGGTTGCATTACCACTTCTGTAGAGGAGAGCGATATTTCTAACATATCGTGGCAAATAAAGCTATGGAAAAAAGTGCTTGAAGTTCCAAGGTCATACCAAAAAGCAACACAAAAGGATGAGCTTCGGTCCCTAAGGTCACATAACCACATCTTTAAGGAGGAAGACAAGAGTGCTAACTTAGCAAACATGGCTCTAGAAAGGAGAAGTTCTTGATGTATAGTTTGGGAAATCTAGTTTTGATGGGGATTGAAGTTTTGAGGAGGATTGAAGTGGATTGAAAGAGATTAGGAAAGATGTTGATATATTGTGGATTTAAACACACCCCAATCCCTTTCAATTTAAGAGTTTCCAAACTTCTAAGTCGCGAGGGCATCCCTTACCCTTAGTGCCGTGTAGAAAAGTGGGATGAAGACATATATATGATAAATAAAGTTTACCCCCTATGCACGTCCCACTTGCTCGTTTATATGTAGATCGAAGTAATGGATGCCTTCGGTTTTCATTCTATCTCTCTCTTTTTAATTAATTAAAGGGTGCAGAATAGCTGCTGGATATGTTATTGAGTAATTGTATGTACATAGCGAAGAGATCTTTTCAACATAGCGTCATTTTGAATTAGTGAATCGTCGTCTCTCGAGAGTCGAGAGTATCACCAATCGTTTTCTTAGGAGCTGCAGGATTGTCCATCCTTGCTTTCTCATCATAAAAAAGAAATGTCTTTGCGTTCGTTGTCTCAATGACTCAGTGTACCGTTGCAATGTGCAAATTGAGCGGGGACGAGTGTGTAAAATATCTGGATGAGAGGGCGTGGACCTGAAGCTGATTGACATGATAATATCTTCCGAGGTTTTGGAATCTCACGGCATAGCTTTTCTCCAGGCCCATGTACCTAACATATAACTACATGAGTTGACCTACTTAGTATTAGAGCCCCTACTCCATTAACCTCAGTTCTTAGTCTTTATTCCTTTTCTCTCACTAACCAGTTGCCCGTGATCTAGCGTTTAGCAAATATAAGTGTTACAATTTATAGATAAATTTAGTACATATAACGAATAAAACCACTTATCTTTACACTACCTATGTGGAGGACATATCCTGTGCGATCATAATTATAGTGCAATTGTGCAATAAAGCAATCTCAAACGTCCAATCAAAATCCAATGGTAGGGTGTTTCCAACAAATTTCAAAGGGAAGGAAAGACTGCATATAAATTTCACATGAGAGGGTTTAAATGTAAAATTACAGTCACCATTGGATGTAAAATGAGTGCTTCGGATTGTTTGATTGCACGATTGCACCAAATGAATGATTGCATAGGATATTTCTCCACCTATGTGTGTTTATTTGCAAACATAATACTCCCTCCATCTCAAATATAGCTATTGTAGATTTGTACTAGGTCAAATTATCTCATGTTTGATCAGATCTATAGAAAGAACAGTCAGAGCTACGTCAACCGATAAGTCATAAAAATAAATTTCATGGTTGATCCAATAATACCAACTTAGATTTGGTTTTAAAATAGTTTAACAAGAACAAACCTAAAAGCATTGCATTTTAGGACAGAGAGTGGACCCATCATATAATTGTATTTTCTATTATTGTGATAGATTAATACTCCACCCATTCTAAATTGTAGGGCGATTGATTTTCTAACATCAGCTTTGACATAATTAATATACTACATAATTGCTGTTTTACTTTGTTCTTTGTTGGAGATAACTTAGTATACTATGTTGGAGACGAATAGAAAATTGCATGGTGCAACTCATGTTCAATTATGTATTACTTATGTTCTATCTTAGGGCTAATTTAGCAACCACATTTTTCTAAAAAATTTTTATTTTTCAAAAATAAAATAAACTATTTTTCCCTTAATTTTTCAAAATACCTTGAAAAAATAGGATTGCCGAACTACCCCTCCCTCCCTGTATTCCCTTGCGTCGAAATCGTCTATTCGTCCGCCGCCAGCCCACCACTGCTAGGTGTGTCCCCGGTTGGAGTTGGAGGCATGGCCCGTCCACGTCCACGACTCCACGGCGGAGCGCACTGGGCTGCCGGTGCTGGCTACCGCCTTCTTCCAAGCGCAAGCAGGAGCAGAATCTGTAGACTGGAGTCAACCACCCGCCGCTTCAAAAGAAATCCCCGTTCTGCCGTCTCTGTTCCGCTACCCGCCAAATCGCCACCAGAGGCTGCCCCCAGGTCGCCATGTCCGGCCTCGACGCGGCCTCTCTGCTCGTCCCCTCGACAAAGCCCCGCCCGCGCGGCCGCTTCCTCTGCCTCGTCTCCGCGGCGTTCGCCATCCTCGGCGCCTCCCTCGTGCTGCTCCTCTTCTTCGCGCTCCACCCCGCGCCCAACCCGGCCCCCGACTACGCCGCGCTCTTCCTCTCGCTCGGCTCCAACGACACCGCCGCCGCGCACCTCCGCGCGCTCACCCTCCACCCGCACGTCGCGGGGACCAAGGCCAACGCCCTCACCGCCCGCTACGTGCTCGACGCGCTCTCCGCTCTCTCCTTCCCCGCACACATCACGCCCTACTCCGTCCTCCTCTCCTACCCCGTCCACCGCTCCCTCTCCCTCTCCTCGGCGCATGGCCGCGGTGTCGTCACCACCTTCTCCCTGAAGCAGGAGACGTACCCCAACGATCCCTACGCTGCCGCCGCGGAGGAGACCATCCCGACCTTCTTCGCGTACGCCGCCTCCGGGTCCATCTCCGCGGAGGCCGTGTACGCTAACTACGGCCGCGAGGAGGACTTCGCATACCTCGCCTCCCGCGGCGTCGACGTCGCGGGCAAGGTCGCGCTCGCGCGGTACGGGAGGATCCACTGCGAGGACATCGTGCACAACGCGCGCGCCGCGGGGGCCGCCGCCGCGGTCGTGTACACCGACCCGCTGGAGTACGGAGGCGCCCACGGGGAGAGGTGGTTCCCCGATTCGCGGTGGCTGCCGCCCAGCGGCGTGCAGGTGGGGAGCCTGTTCCGGGGCGTGGGCGACCCGACGACGCCGATGTGGGCGTCGTCCGAGGGCTGCGACCGCCTCAGCGTGGACGAGGCCATGAACACCGACGACATGCCGCTAATCCCGGCGCTGCCGGTGTCCGCGCAGGACGCGATGGAGATACACGCCGCGATGGGCGGGGCCGTGGCGCCGGCGGGCTGGCAGGGACGGGCCGGCGGCCCCGTGTACCGCCTCGGCCCCGGGCCGGCAGTTCTCAACCTGACGTACCTCGTATGGACAGTTCGAGGCGCCTTCGACTTTGCTTGCTGAACATTTTTTTTCGGTTTATTATTATACTGCCTTTGCTCTTGGAGTGACGCTTTTGTTTTGGAATTGGCAGGGGAATGATACAATGGCAACAATTGAGAATGTCTTCGCCATCATCGAAGGCGCTGAAGAGCCTGATAGGTAACTAATTCTTCGTGTAATGTGACGTTGCATTATTCGTTTGTCATCCAAGCGTCACTCATTTGTTGCAGACCGGCCTGTAGTTGACGCATATCACATGGCATTTCAAAACACTACTTTTGTTTGTACTATCCATTGACCTTCTAGATGATAGAGATCATGAGTTACTCTCTTCACCTGCCTAAAAAAGAAATTATAGGATTACCATGGGATCTTCTACCCTATAAGATTTGCAGATTGGAAAGTTCTGCAGCTACCTCATTCTTTTGGAAAAGACACTGTCTAATTTAACCATTCTGACTCCATACATGTCAAATTGGTCTGGAGTGCCCACTTCAGGGCCTTCTGTGCAATGTGGTTATGAAAATGTTTCTTTCAGAAAACAAAACCTAACACAGTTAAGGATCTGCCACAAAAGGCCATGCACAATTTACTTATTTTTTTAATGCATTGGAAACCATGGTAGGCTAGTACCACTCCTCTCGGACTGTAAAAGAAATCTTCTTGAAACCAAACATTTTTTATAAGACTGAAAGCAGTCAAATAGACTCTGCCCTGATGCTCACGGTTTAATCAGATATTAAAGAAGCATGAATATGCAAATGGTCGTTGCCACAAGTTAACTACACTGAATATTATTTATTTTTCTTCTAAAGGTGTTATTCAACTGGGAATTTTTTAAAAATTGTGATCCAGATATGTCATTCTTGGTAACCATCGTGATGCTTGGACATTTGGTGCATCTGACCCCAACAGCGGAACTGCAGCTATGATTGAGGTAGTTGTTAAACTCTATAGTTGAGTGTGATTTTGTTGACCTACTAGGCCAGAATACTTATTAGTCTAGAGCAGGTACCATTGTTCGAAAAAAAAGTTTAGAGCAGGTACCAGTCATGTCCTCTCCGTAGAGTAAGCTCAAGGGAACCTTCCATTGTGTGTTTATGTGCCTGACATATTGTTAGCTCAAATATTGTACATGATACAAGATATGCTGCTTATGTGATTCTTAACCCGTTATTTCACTCTTTCTCCATCTAGTTAGCTCAAAGGTTTTCGATGCTCCAAAAGCAAGGATGGAGACCTCGAAGAACCATTATCTTCTGTAGTTGGGATGCAGAGGAGTATGGACTGGTCTGTAATATCTATCTCTGAACCACCCTTGCTCGTCTTTATACAGTTGTTGACATCTTTAAAACAGAAAGATTGATAAAAATTTCATTACTTAGACAGGGTCGACTGAATGGGTTGAAGAAAACCGGGAGATGCTATCTTCTAGAGCTGTTGCTTATCTAAATATTGACGTTTCAGTCGTTGGTCCAGGATTCCTGCCTTCTACGACTCCCCAACTTGACGAGTTACTTCAGGAAGTAACTAAAGTGGTACTATGTGCATCATACCTGGAATGCTGAAACTAGTGATAGTAAGATACCAAGGAGGGAAAAGCAAAAAAACATGATAGTCATAGTGAAGTTTCTTTTCTTTTGGTCATATTGTTTTAGTCAACAATAGGTAGAGTATTTCTTCTGTGAGGCAATCTAATGTTTATAGTATTTCCTTATTATGATGCCCAAAAAGCAAACTGCTATTTGTCAATTTGTGAAGGTTCAAGATCCTGACAATTCATCTCAGACCGTGTATGATTCATGGATTAAATCAAACATTTCTCCCCGGGTAAGTTATAATAACTTGCTTATCCAATAGTATGCCCTTTGTTTTTTTTTTTTTGAGGACCCAGTCATATAGGGCTAGTATTACTGTCACACTACTAGTTCCTTCTATTTTCAACTCCATGGGGAAAAATCAATTATACTTTCTGGCTTTCTGCCAAATTATATAACAATCACTCGCTATTCACTGATGATATCCTGCATTAAGCTTCTAAGACTAGGCGATGGAGGATCAGACTATTCAGCCTTCGTCCAGCATGTTGGTATTCCTTCGATGAATATACTTTTTGGGGAAGGTAAGGCCCCTGCTCTGTGTTATATTTGTTCGTCTATTTTTCGTATTTCTAAAGGACCTTCCTGGGTGCTTTGCTTTGTAGGACCAGGGTATCCGGTTTACCACTCCTTATATGATGACTTTGTGTGGATGGCGAAATTCGGAGATCCTGGGTTTCGTAGGCATGTTGCAGGTCTGCCCTATCATATTGTTCTTGTGCAGAATATTAGTTGAGGCAGTACCTGCTCTACTACATGGTAACTAAGATATTCATCTTGCAGCTGCTAGCATATGGGGCACGATGGCTTTGAGGCTGGCCAGTGATGAGATCCTACCCTTCAATTACATATCCTACGCAGTTGAGCTTGAGGTAAGATGACGGCTCCAGTATCTACTAAATGCAACAGCATCTGTAGGCCGGTATAGCCACTCAGACAGACGCAAGGGACACCAAAATTAACATGGATATGACTATATGAGATATCCTTGTTACTATGGAAACATGACGTACTCCCTAAACTATTTCTTATGGCAGGCATACACAAAGATAGTGGAGAATGAAGTTAAGGGAACAGCTACTTGTTCCCCACTGTACGACTCAATCAGAGCTTTCAGAATGGTAGCTATTAAAGTGAACAACGAACAAAAGGTACCTCAAATTGAGAATTGATGCTCGAATTTTGAAAACTTGTAAACTGTGTTTCGTGCACTGGATGACTAAGACATGGTCACTTTCAGGAACTTCAAAAACAACTGTTGGGCAAGCAGCTCAACAGGGATTCATTGAAAATCCGACAACTCAATGACCGGCTTATGCAGGCCGAACGAGCATTCACTAGCAGGGAAGGCATCTTCAAGCTAGAATGGTTTAAGCATCTGGTGAGCAGATACTCATGCACAAAGCACTCACTTTCCCCTCTGGAAATGGCTTAAGACTCTTGTAGATGGCTTATGATAACACTAATTGCAAGTATTACCACTCACAGGTGTATGGACCTTCAGACCAGAATGACTGGGACACTGCAATCTATCCTGGTATAGCCAATGCCATAACCAGCGCTCGGAGCAACAACAATTCTGAGTCCTGGAACTTTGTACAGCGTGAGATCTACAGAGTGGCCAGGGCCGTGACACAAGCATCTGCTATACTGAGTGGCCGTCTGACATGACAGGATTTGAACTATCTTCACTAAAAAAAATATTGCAATCATCGAAAAAAAACTCCTGTTTCAGCAGTTTTTAAGGGCCCATTTGAACGGAGAATTTTTTTACAAGAACTGTGTAGAAATTTCACACAAGACGAAAAATGGAGAAAAAACGTAGGATTAGGAATCCTATAGGAAAAAAGCAACTGTTCACATATTTGGTTCACAGGACTGGACCGGAGGAATAATATAGGAAAATTTACTTTGCCTTCCATTTGAGAGGAAAACTATAGAGAACTTGCCCCCTTTGGAACACGGGATTAGTTCTAGTTTTCTGCATTGTTCATGACCGTGAAATTCCTACACTATTCCTATAAAATTGTTGCGTTCCAAAGGAGCATTTTATTTTTCCTTCGGTGATGCTTGGGATTGAGGTAAAGCTCTTGTCCATCTATTATATTAATAAGAGAGTGTTAAAAGAAACCACCACGTTCGCCGAGAGGACCAAGAAATTACCACATTAATCGGAAAAAAGAAAAACCCTCCACCGTCGGATTTTATGAAGATCTAACGGTCTACGATCAATTCGCCGAGAGGACCTAGAAATTCCCACGTTAATCTAAAAAAAAAAAACCCTCCACCGTTGGATTTTATGAAGATCTATTGGTCCGTGATCGATTCAAAATTGTACCAAAGAAATTCTATTATATGATAAGCAATTATTAGTTTGGAAAGCGATATATGCGGCTATGTCCGTAAGTCTAGCGTAAAGAAGAAGTTGATCGAGACATGCACAAGTTTGACTCTGACTCTAGCAAGGATTCTCTATATCCTAATCTCACAAGAATCTTCCTCCTCAATAAATACATAGCCACCCCTCCAGCCATCGACCAAACCAATCCGACAGGACAAAATTTCCCACGACAAGATCAAACAACTGCGCCACAGCGCCACCACATCTTCAGAATGAAAACCGTGATACGATCAGAAGAAAAATATGAGCCATAGCGATGAGACAAAATAAAGAAAGAAAAGATGGCATATTTAGAAAAAAGTTGAGAATAGTGACGAGACAAAATGCATAAGAAAATTCACATATTTTAAATGTGATGAAATGCAAGGTCCAGGAGAAACGCAAGAATACATGACGAATATATTGTTTACGGAGATTATACACAGCATGCTTAAGAGTTCTAGCCAGAACAAGTAAACAATTAAATAAATGCACATAAAAATAAAAAATATCCATGGCATAAAAATCTGCACCATGCATCTATTAACTTAATAAGGAAGTATTAAAAGAAGCTATCATGCTCACCGATAATGTTTAAAGATTACCACAATAATAGAAAAAATAAAACTCTACACCACCATATGTTATTAACATCTAACCATTTATACTGATCAAATATTATTGTCAAATAATAATAACAAAAAAGAGAAACACATCATTGGTTTTCATCATCAGTTAATTCAAATATTTTTATCAGATATAAATAATAAAACAATAGAACCTCATAGGAAGACAACGATCTCAATGGCGCCATGTAGCTCTTATCTTAATAGTAGATTACCATGCAACTTAACCAAAAAAAGGAAAACAACCCAGAATATTAGATCTTTCAATATATAGAAGGGTGTACATTAATCTAATATTTTGCTCAAATGCAGGTACTAAGTACTCATTGGTTATGCATGATCATTCAACAATCTAGATTTACCTAAATATTTATATTGAACTTAAGTAATAAATATTATGAATTTTGAAAAAAGAGACAAATCTCCATAATTAATTATTAAAAACATTACGTATTTACCATGTTAATTAGTGAAAACCAAATGAAACATGACTATAATATAGTGTTCCAAGTTAGAACTAGGAAATATTATTTAACATAAATGTTTAACATAAAATAACATATATGATAAATGAAGCAAGATAGAAAACATTTTTTGTTTGTTTATTTTTCTATACATGCCCCTAGAACAAGACTCAAAAAACCAAAGTTAAAACAAAATAAAAAATGTGACCTAATGAAAGAAATGGACAATAAAAAAAACGAAAGGCTTAGTTTGATCGAATGAGTTGGCTCCCACAAACGCAAATCTATAATTCTTCGAGAGATTTCCCGTGCTCTCCAATGCTAGAATTGAGTGCCACTACCTTGCGCTGAGAGAGCCAAGCCACTAGAAAGAACAGTCTCAATATCAATTGATTTTGTATTTTCCATTGTACAACTTTTAAGCTATGGCTGCCCTCTGCATGTTGGAGATTAGCATCCTCATTGTCCGCACAAGTCAATGGCTAATTTAAAGGCCTATAAGTTTAACTTTTGTGCGCCGATTTGACAAACAATAATTAAGATTGCTGAAGTGCACGTGTCAGAGCACAATAACTAGGTCTACATCATTCTTGGTTATTATGCTCTACTAACATCCAACAAATACTTATCAACATGCTCTGATGCTCCTATAGACACTTCTCTATTTGATAAGTATAAAAGTTGTAAATACATATAGTACTAATCTATAGAATTCTATGTGTTCAATGAAAGATACAATCATGTATGAAAGGATAAGCATCATGACATCACTGGATGGATACCATTGAAAGAAGAAACCACATTCGCCCGAGAGAATTTAGAAATTACCAAATTAACTGAAAGAAAGAAAGAAAGAAAGAAAGAAAGAAAGAAAGAAAGAAAAGAACCTAAAACGTTGGATTTTATGAATATGCAACATCTATATTAAACAATATATCTTACTAGATTTTTTAGTATTGTATCAATTTAAAAATTTCATGGTGAAATTGAAAAAAAAACTAATCTGGTGTGTGCGTGTGCGCGTGTGTGTTCGCGGGCTATTTTCTAAAAAGGTTGGTCCAAGTTGATTTTAGTGAACACATTTGGAATGAAAAAATATTTTCAAATTCCAAATCAACTAAGTGGTTGTTCAATTATGAAACACCATGTTTGAAGCCATGTGTGGATATCTTACAAATTATGATAATAATATAGTAGCTAGAATTAATATCATTACAACCACTTAGAATATTTGGATCCTATACATCAATATAATAAAAAAAAAGTCTTAGAACATTGCTGAATATCTTAATAAGTTAACTCATAAAAACATTTTCTAAAAACAATATAGCAAAAAATAAGATCTGGAAGATGATGTTTTGTTGAGGACCAAGAGAAAAATCAGCAAGCATAACAGTAAAAAAACAGTTAGAAAATATTAATTCAAGAAAACCGAAATCTCGAGAAAAAAAGCTAGCTAACCCGCGCTATTTGCGCGGGCCATCTTGCTAGTTATTTCCTATGCTAATGTTAGCTAACGATCCAATCACATCCAACAATAACCCGTAGCAATTAAAGCTAATGTAATCAACAATCATGAATTCTATATCCTATTCATGTGTTTTTCCTGTTTTTATGTTTTTTCAATCATACGTTCCGATGAAGTTTGAAACAATTCAATTTCACGGAAAAAATGTAGTATTGAGGAAAATCCTTTGTCCCAAACATGCCCTAAAGCATACACATACACACAGTATAATCATGCCTTGTCTGCTGCCTACTACTGGTCCTCCGAGGAATTTGGTTCCAGATGGATATGAAAAGGATATAATAGCCAGTACAATCGTCTGCAACAGATTAACAACACATTAAGAGATTAATATGTTACCTGTAGAGGAACTTTGTGGTTTCTCTTTTATGAAAAGGAGAAGTCCATTTTATAAACTTGAATTATCATAATCATCCGATTTTCAACCCGAATAAACCAGGTAGCCAAGGCCCGTGAACTAACTAAAATGGACAAAACTTGGTTTCGTAATTCACGGACACTCCCACCATGTGTATTTCACCACCGAGCTTGGTCCCCAAACATCGTGCGCCAGGAGCGAGCAGACAAGAGAAAAGGAGGGCCTCGTAAAGTCCTCGAGCCAAGGCGAGCGACGAAATGCCATCACAATAGCCCAGCGACCGCAAAAACAAGGACTGAGATCTTCTAAGCGAGGCCTTGATGAAGGAACACGACGCTGAGACGCCGCTGCCGCCTGCCTAGTGGATACTATGCAAGATTTTCCCGAAGAATCCAGCCGATTGAGCAAGAGGTGCGTTGACGACGCTTCCAAGAAAAATACGGCACCCAAAGGTGTTGCCGTTGTTATAGCACCGGTGACGGCTTCATGGACAAAGGTCAGAAGAAGCACCCACGTAGCCACCCCAAGACCGAGCCGCTCCCACCGGCACCGAGGCACCGGACCGTCGAGCGCAGCTGCCGGCGCCCGGACTTCGGCCAGAACCGACCGCCGGCACGCAGCTCTGGAACGTGCCCGCCGCCAGGCGCCATCGGAGCCCCCGACTGGCCGCCGGGGGCACCCCGCGGCGGCGAAAGTCTCGCGGCCAGCCCCGCTGCCTCGGGCCCAGCCGCCGCCGACGCCGGAGCAACGCGCCGCCGGAACCCCTGCTCGGCGCCGAGACATGCCACCGGAGTCCCGAACCAGCGCCGCCCCACGGACCATACTCTAGCCAAGCCGACAGAGGAGATCGTTTGCTACTGATGTGCTGTGAGCCTGTGACTCCCGACCATATACTGTAGCAAGATTAAGGTAGTAACAGGGGGTGTCTGGTTGCGTGGCCAGTGGGTTGGCTAGGCCACGCTACGACGTGGCCAGTGTTTGGCCAGAAACTCTGTTCCCCTAGCTTTACTCAAACTGTGCAACTTGAGTCCCCGCGGATGGCTCTGGGGGAACGGTCAAATTGGCGTTTCGTTTCTAGCTAGACTCCGCTGCGCCCAGGATGCGCCCCCGCTGGCTCGTCTTCCTCTCCCGTCTCCACACCGCCCCTCTCCTTCCCTTCTCCTATCCGGCACAAGTGCACGAAGCCGCCCCTCTCCTTCCCGCCGGTTGCCACGACGCCGCCGTACTCCCCGCTTCCTGCTGTCGCGGCCGCATCCCTTGCCGTCGTCGCGGCCCAAGGATGGGGACCAGGCCGGGCGGCCGGCGTGGCGGAGATCTGCGACTGCGCTCGTCGCCGTCATTACGGGCCCGAGGATGACGACTCACGAGCTGAGAAGGGAGCAGGAGGAGTGCCTCCGCGCCGCCCTGTTCCGCGTCGGAGCTGCACTGCCGCATCCGCCGGTGGGGGGGGGGGCACGGAGGAGGGAAGGCGTGGGGAGCGGCACCGACGGCGAATCCGATGGTGGGCCCTCACGGTAGCTCAGTGTGCGACCATGGCGGTGCGTCCCCACGGACTGGAGAGGTCGGCGCGGGCATGGCGGACGTCGCTTCCATGGCCGGCAGGGAGCTGCTTCGTCTTCCCGGCGTCGACGAGTGGCAAGGTGGAGGGAGTGCGGGAGTTTCCGGTGGGCAACCAAACACCGGCTCCTGCTGGGCGGGCTAGAGGGCCAAGACAACCAAACACATGCTCAAACAGATGCACATCACATAATAGCCTGCCTAGCACTGGCCTGGCAACGGGTCGGAGACAGGCTACGCGGGGACTTGCAACCAAACAGACCCTACACCAAGAGAGACATCTTGGGCGAGTCACGAGTGGTACACAAACAGCTGCACATACTGTCCCTAATGATGTAACAGTAACAGGAAACAATTCATGGTAGACAGACCTCAACTATTGAGCCACTAGAAGCAAAGAAGCCTAAAGTTGTTGATGATGCTTTGTTGGTTATATACTTATATGATTAATCAGACCCTTGTTGGATAACTTGAGAGCTTGCCTTATAGCTTATAAACCATATACCTAAACCAGACATTGTGTGATATACTCGATCCCGATTAGTTTACTGGTTAGCAGAATTCAGAGATATTGGACTTGGCTGGTTACACGAACGGAACTCTCGTTCCTGCCCATATTAATCATCTATGGTGATTTTTTTCATTAGTTTTTTTCACCAAGGTACCTACCCATACCCACGACCAAAGCCCAAGTCAAGATAGAGTCCAAACACAATCCGAGTTAAAGTCGGATCCATTCTCGTCGCCGGTTCAGACTGCAGGAATAGGCCTCAGTAAAACGAACGTCTAGACCACATACGGATTCCATTTTGGCCATTCTACGTATAAACAGAAAGCTAAGGAGATAAGCTTTCCAACCCATCTGTCCCCACCTCCAAATAATCTCCGAGTCGATAGAAATCATTGAAATAAAATGACCTCCATAATCTGTCTTCTCGTCGCCGGTCCGCACTACAGGAGTAGGCCTCAACAAAACGTACAGCCAGCCACATATAGATTCTGTTGTGGCCATTCTACATATGGACGGAAAGATAATGAGATAACCTTTCCAACCCATCTATTCCCACGTCCAAATAATCTCTGAGTCGACGAAAATCATCAAAACAAAATGACGTCCATAATCTGTCACAATGTGGCGACACCGGTTTTTGAGCCCAAAGGTCTTGTACGCCCTAGGGTTACTTGGCCACCCCTTGGCTGCTACCTAGACATCTATTTTGTATATATTTAGTAGCACTCATTATATTAGGTTTGGGGTTTTGCTTAGATTATTCTATCGGTGAATTGTTTCGCCGTGTATCGGTTTGTGGAACCCTAATTTCGTGAGCTTCATCCTTATTTGAAATTTGAGTTTGCATCTATCGTGTTTTTTTTTGTGTTTTTCAATTCGCGGGCAGGGATAAGCCTTTCCTGGTGGGGTCAATCGTGTGTGCACGATTGATAACCAGAGGAGATGTGGTGTTGCGATTTGCGATTGCAGGGTTCGAATCATGTTGATTGAAAGCTGAATCGTGTATCGCGTGCCTCTGCCAAATTAATAGTTATCTCCACCTGATGAAAGATCGGGCACCCTTAATCCCCATCACACGGCTTCCCTAGGCCAATTGTTCGCCCTCCCTCTCCGATCAGATTTTCAAAACATCAATATTTCTGACACAATATATCGATCATATTTATTTGGCGGCGGCGCACACAGCAGGGATATAGATCGTATCAGCGTCGGACAAGCACGAATGGGCAAACCCGATTATCTCCGCTGTTGCCGATGTAGGCACCTTCAGTCGGTAAGCGATTAGTTTTGAAGGCATCTGGTGGCTTGAATTGTGCAGATGTCCCTCTCTGTCTGAGCTTCTGCTGGCAAAGCAGGTGTGGAGAAGAAGACCGATAAGGCTAGCAAGAAGAGGTTCTGTTGTTCTTGTTGGCTGTTGATACTAAAGTGTGCGGTGCGTTATGACAAGCCGATAGAGATAAGCTACAAAGTGCGGCCACCAAAATTTAAGGAGGTGATCCAGATTTCCAAGAAGGTTATCTTTGTTTCCAATTTGATTTGACTTATCATATTGTTGCGATCGAATTTATTTTTATTTGAGTAGAGGATATATAATCAATGTTCTATCGGTGAATTTCTATCTCTCTTCACACTTATGGACGAATAGCAGCCGGTCTCTCTGCCTATTCTGCTTGTGACATATTAGATTTTAAGCACATATTCGATTCGGCTACTCTTGCTATGGTACCTTAAATTTAAATCAAAACTTTGCACACAATCTCACTGCACTATTATCATCATTGCCGCCGTCGTTATTTGTACTATCACTGTGTTGACAGCACTTAAGCATGGCAAACCTTATACTGCAAGCGACAGTATCGTGTGTAGCTTTTCCCTATGATGAGTATCGTAGGTTTATGTCAATCCAAGGAACGAACTAATCATGATCTAATTAACAAGAGTTTACGTGAAAACTAGGGTAAAAAGGATATCTAATCTACTTCTAAACCAATCCTTAAACTAAACCAATCCTTAGCCTAATCTAGTAAAAGAGATAAACTAAACTAATGTATATATATAAGATAAACAATTAGAAACATAATTAGAACTCTAATCAAAGGGTATTAACTAGGTTCTAATCAAGCTCTAATCGGATCCAAAGCATACGATAGATAAAGTTTCACAACGAGATTAGAGCAGCGAGATAACTAGTAGATCAAGGCAAATAAGCATGTTCAAGCACATCTATCATAGCATAATTAAATCATGATCAATCAATCTAATCCCCTAGATCGGCTCAACCTTTCCCCGGGCTCCACTGTCACTGGTAACCAGGTAATCGACGAAGAACTTTCAACAGGCACGTAATTAGAGAATGCACTTCCAATTACTTTTATTTGGTCTAATAACATAATTAGAGCAACTAGCACTTCTAATCACCATGATCACAAGAACTAGACACAAAACTATATTACTAGTAAACTAGATCAAAGATCAAGAACGCTAGATAAACATCACCCTTAATGACATGGTCTAATCAAGATGCATCTAGACATAAACTTAATTACAGCTAGAACAACCATAATTAGAACAAGAATATGATAATTAGACAAGAACAATACTTCATTAATTAACTGTATCATAATTACAACCATGATCATACCTTCCCTTGATGATACAATTAGACCTCCGGATCTAGACAATTAGAGAGCCGTGCAAGGCCTCTAATCACCTCTAGAGATTAGAAGAAGATCTAAACCTAGACTAGAAACTCGATCCTCTGCTCTCCTCTAGTTGTGTCCCTCAAGTCGTCGTCTTGTCGCCTTGATAATGAATTGGATGCCTCGACCAGGGGCTCAGCTTCGCTTTAAATACCCTGGAGAAGACGTGGCCGAAAAGGAAACTGAAACCGACATACGGAGTCCTGGGGTCGGCCGACTTGGGGGGGTCTGGTTCGGCCGACCCAGGCCCTTCCAGCCTCCTCTAGTTTCCATCTTTCGCGGGCTTCGGGATAACCTTCATATAAATCTTCGTGGAGTCCTTTTCGGACTCTAAACCTTCCAGATTCTTCTGTATCCCGAGATCTTGTCGAGTCTTCTAGAATTGGGCTTCATTTGATGGGTCTTTAATTGGGCTTCTTCTTCCATTATTGAATAATATTCAGAGGTCTTTTTACTCGAGGTAGACTTTGATGAATTTTGCTTAAAATTGGCCCAAAACCTGCAAAAATTACAAGTAGACAATTTCCAAGACAATATTGCAAAATCCACAATAATCTATGTTATTTGTTAGTAAAAGGCAAAGTTGACGCATAATAATAGGTAAAAACAATATAAAATGATGTATAATTTTCGTTCATAAGCCGCGTCAACAATACCCCCACTCTTAAACTTTGCTCGTCCTCGAGTAAGTAAAAACTTAAAATATAGTTAACTTATGAACTAAAATCAAATAATCAAACTAAATTCATACTCTCAATATTTTTCAGTGTTTGGATCTACAAATATAAAAATAGATAGATATTCATGTAAGCATATCCCACAATGTATGATAAATGAGATCAAACTTTATCACAAATGAATCTCCTTCTTTTCAAAAATTATTATTTCGACAAAGTTTTCAAGGATCAAGATTATATAAAGCCCAAAACTCCACTCATCTTTCTAGTCACTCAATATGTGGCTAAAAACTATCTCATAATCATATTATATATGTGTAGGCTTATATCTGGAGTTTTCGGTAAGGATCCTAATCAAAATTTAATCTCAATATATTATCAAACTAGGAAAAGGATCTGCTGGTTTTACTGAGATTTCTCAAAAAGGTCATGGAAAATAAATTGATGAAAAAGATAAAGAAAAATTATATAGAATGGTGGACATATGCAAATAAATCAATGATTTCAAGGCACAAATGAAGTCCCTGATATCGGATTGCATATGGTTGGAAAATTTTCTGGAGTATATATATTGAATAAACACCAACTCTCATATAAAAGATTTTTGAGGGGCATAAATATAATATATATTTTTATTCCTAATTCTACTGCGGCCACTTGGCCTTTTTTCTTTTCTCTCTCTTTTTTTTCAATTTTCGACCACTTGGTCTTCTTTTTTTTTTTTACTTTGCCTCCTCAAAAACTTTATAAAAATTTTAATTTTAAAATAAGCTTTCCTCCCCCACTCTTGAATAATACTCATCCTCGAGTATTTTAACTTTTTGGAACAGGGGTCCAGCTGAAAATAAACTTAAGATATACTCCAGAAAACAAATAGGTTGTGGTAAGGATAGATATATTTTTGACGATATTTTGGTTTCAGGAGGGATATCCAGCGAAATTTGTATTTTCTCCAATGTAGAGATATACAATGCATGGATAAAAAGGCTAGCAAATGAAAAGATAATCAAATATGAATGACCAGCTTTGAAATCTCAAACCCTAGATTCAAATCCTAATTCAATTCAATCAAGAATTAAATTTGATCAAACTATAGTGTATTATATAATATAAGGCTCTAAATAGGAAGGGCTTATATAAAATAATCACAAGAAAAACTTTGATCATAAAAGTTTATAAAATAAAATCATCATTTTTTTTTAAAAGGAGACTCAATATGATAAATCTGAAATCAAAATATTAATATCATATGGGTCTTTATGAAATATCAAATCTATCTCATATATGCAAATCAAAAATTCAAATTTAAGTGCATTAAATTGAGAGCATAAACTTAGTCTAATCAAAAGACTTTAGAACACAAATTAACACAAGTTTTATTCAATTAAACAAAGGAGGTGATACATGGTTAACTCACATGACTCAAATAAAACTCAAATTAACTCGAATTAAACACTCATAATTATACAAAATATATAGAATTAAAATAAATTCGAAATTAAAATAAAAATAAAATAAAATAAAAAAAAGAAAAAGAAAATCAAACCACTAAGAGCTTCACTCTTGATTACCTTGATTGTTCTGGTCCCACAGCCTCAGGTTGAATAATTGCTCCTCAATATTCTGAGTGTTTTGCTCGTACTGCTGTAAATTTTCCCGAACATGATCAAGAATACCATAATTTCTTGCCGTCATTGTCTCAATGCCATAATAAGATCTGTGTGGCATCTGCTGAGCTGCAATGAAATCTAGATCGTAGGATCTTGCATTTCTAGGAATAAAAACTGCAGGTGGAGGAATATTCCCTGATGGCTGAAATACAGGAGTAGAGGTTGGATCATAAGAGCTAATGGGTCTGACTTGATAGACTGGCCCTTGTGATGAACCTGCTCCAAACTGACTGCTAGGAAACGGTTGATTAGGAGTAGTCCAAGCGTCCCATTCTGATGATGTTTGCTGACTTGGTTCTTCCTCAAACATAAACTTCTCCAACCAATCAGTTTTATTCTGAATAAACAGAGACAACCTTCTATCTGGGATTCTAAACTTGGTTTTAGCCACATAAAATCCAGTAGATGAATTCCCAAAAATGTATTTCCCTTTCTTAAGGGAGTTTTCATCTATACTAGCTGGTAGCACAGTGTATGCGGGGCTAGAAACCAAATTGGGTATCAGTGAGAAGGCAATCACCGTAAGATAATGTCCATATCCCAATAATCCGGTTGCTCTTTTTCTCTGGACTATCCAATGATTAATCATTGCATTAATGGGATTAGTCCAAGTAGGTTGACACAGTGCAATATATAGCCATTTCAATTCAGCAATCTGCACCTTAGTGTCATCCATCCTTTCCAAAACTCTTACTGTCATGAATCTATGAATGATGCGAAGGATGGGGTTGATAATTTTCATTCTCTCCTTTGAATGTCCACTAGCAATACGCAACCAAAAATTCTCTAGTGTAGTATTATCAACTTCTATACTTTCTGGTGCATTAGTGTGGAATCCAAATAAAGCTCCAACAGTTCCAAAAGAAATATCAGTCCAGTTTTCCTTAAGTCTAAACCTTAAAGTGCTGATTCCATCAGAAGACTGAACTATATCCATAGTAGTCATAATCTCTAGTGCTAAGTCACTCTGATAACTAGCACTAATATGAATGAAAGGACCCCAGCCAAGATTAAGGAATGATTTCTCTATACTTGAATCAAAGTTTAGAACTTTCATGAAATCATGATCTAAATCAAGATTGGACCTAATCCTTTCTTTGCAACTGTTGTACCTTTGCTCTTCTATAGCTGAACGGAGAGAAAATCCTTCTGAAGAATACTTCCACTCTTCATCATCATCATCATCAATGTTCATCGGTTGAGGGACTTGACTTTGAGAACGAGTGCGTGGCCTCCTCACCGGCTCCATGACATCTTCTACTTCAACAGAGAAGCGAGAAGAACATCCTCTCAATCCTTGATCCCGACGGAGACTCTGCTCAGAACCGGAACTCCCCATCTCAGAGACAGAGTGTCTCCTTGATGAAAGTCTTGATGAATCGTCGTCTTGGGGTTGAGAGCTGCTCCTTGATGAAGAACCCTTGAAAGTCTTCTTGATGAAGCTTGCCGCCTTCTTCATCTTCTAAACTCTTCCTCTCAAGAACTCTCAAGAACTACTACTCTTGCTCTTCTCTCTCGAAATACTGGCTCTGGAATGGTTTCTGGGTGGTGAAGATCATCAACAAAGGTCTGGAATTTATAGGCAAGGCTGCTGCTGAAAGGGGAGGTGCATCTGGTGAAGGGTCTACTGAGGTCGGCCGACCAGGGGGGGTGGCTCGGCCGAGCTGGCCTTGTGCTGGCTCTGCTGGGTCTCCTCCTTCTCCTGCAAGATGCCCATTGGATTCCTGATACTTTTGGATAGCTTCTACTGCAAGTTGAACGTCGTGCATACAGCTTTGGACAGAAACTTCAATCAACCATAAGTTTGTCCCCTTGAATGTTTCTTCATCATGGCTATCCTAAAAAGTTTTAATCCTATCCTATTCCTATGTCTTGGCTGGTTGCTACAAGATCAAAAGAGGATCCAATGTTGCCTAATTAATTAATTTTTATTTGGTTGATGTTAATCTTCACTAATTCTAGTCCTTAATGCGTATAAGCAATATAAATATCCCTACTAATGTAGGTTTAATAATTTCAGCACACAAAAAGATAGAATTAATTTTCATATTAAAGATTATCCCTATTTAGCATATTGAAAATTAAACCTATGTTTAAAGTTTTTATTAAAAACAAATGTTCGGTTAATCAACCGATTTAATTTCAGAATAAAGATAGTCACTCAATTCATTAATTGAATTGAATAAACTAACTTCAATTCTTTAGCGTGGCTTAGGTTAAACGCCTAGTTTTTGAATAAAATTAGAGAGATGATTTTTGAAATTCAAACAATATAGATAAAATCTAGAAAAACATATCTACTCTAATTTTTATTTAAAAACCGAATAAAATCGAACCAAATTTAAACCGGCAAAGTCTTCGTGGTTTTCAAAATTTAGATAGCTACGTAAGTGAGAGTAGCTATCTTATCCTATTTAAATCTAAAAACTTTAAATTAAACTAACTCAAACTTTATTAATTTAACTAATGTTTAACAATAAAGTTTTGACTCAATTTAAACTAATTCAAATTAAACTAAAAACTCTAAATACCTGGGTTGCCTCCCAATAGCGCTTGAGATGAGTCCTTCAGCCCAACTTCAAATCTTTACTGTCCAATGTCTTGTGTAGACACTGCAGACGAGTCTTCTTCTTCAAGCTCCGTCCTCTTCAATTGATTGGCAAACTTCAAACTTCGGACGAAATTTGAATGAACTTGATTCACCATTGATGTTGAACTTGATTTCTCCCTTCCCCACATTAATAGTGGCTTGAGCAGTCCTTAGGAAAGGTCTTCCAAGTATCAGTGGTGATCTCGAGCTTGCTCCCATCTCCAGAATAACGAAGTCAACTGGTACAATATTATCTCCAATCTTCACTGGCACATCCTCAGCTACTCCTTCTGGATATCTCACTGAACGATCTGCTAGCTCCAGACACATGGATGTAGGCTCTGGTTTAGGCAGCTTGAGTCTATCGAACACTGACTTCGGCATCACACTAACACTTGCTCCAAGACCGCACAAAGCCTTATCAATGTTGAGTACACCAATAGAACATGGGATGGTGGGGCATCCCGGATCTGCCATCTTCTGTAAAGGGACATCCATTATGGCTACACTACACTCAGTCGTCAGCTTGACACACTCAGATGGCATTTCCCTCTTGTTAGCTAGTATATCCTTGAAGTACTTGGCATAAGTGGGTACTTGAAGTGCATCCAATAGTGGCATGTGGATATATAGCTGCTTGATCACTTCAATGAACTTGTTGAAATGCTCATCCGTCTTGCTAGCTCGAACTCTACACTTTTCTGGTAACACTCTTGTGTCGTCTACTGTCACTTCTGGTTCGTCTTCACTCTCTTTCTCTGCTTCCACTGAACTGGCAATTTTTGTAGTCAACTTTGGGTCTCTAGTCTCTCTCCCGGATCTGGTAGTGACTGCTTTGAGTGACTCTTTAGACTGTGGCTGTCCTGGCAACTTTCCTTCATTTTTGTTTGGGAGATGCTCTGCTAACTGAGATAGTTGATTTTCTAAAATCTTCATCATCCCCATAAGCTGTTGATTTGAACTTCCCACAGTAGTGATCTTGCCATCAATGCTGTCTAACACTTTGTCTACAGCCTTGAATTTTGAGTGTGTATCCTTGTTGATTTTAGCTTGCTCTTCCATAAAGTCCTTGAGCTGAATCCGCAGAGGAATGACATTCTGAATAGCTGATCCGGCAGTGAACTGTTGTTGTCTATTTTGTCTATAATTGGACGGGGGAATCCAACCTTCCTTCCTGGCATAGTCCAAAGCCTTAGCTTCCTCCGGACACCTCTCACTTGAGTGACCATACTCTCCACACTCTTCACAAGTCATCATGTAATCTGTAGACTTCACTTCCTCTGCTCTGCCACTTTCCATCTTCTCGAACCTCCTCATTAGTGAGTCGATTTTTCCACCAAGGATCTCCATCTTGTCTACCTCTAGCACACTCTTCGCTGTTCCAGTGGAAGTATGCTGCTCCAGTGAGGTAGGCGTCACTCTATCTGCTCCCCATGCTCCATTCTCTGCAATCTTCTTGAATAAGGCTTCGGTCTCAGTGGGTGTGAGACTGAGAATTGATCCTCCGGATGATGCATCAACTTGACCTCTGCACACTGCGTTGAGTCCTCCATAGAATTTCTGAATTATGTCCCAATTCTGAAAATTGTGATGAGGGCATGCTGACACATAATCGTTGAATCTCTCATAAGCTTCACTGAATGTCTCAGTGGGGTACTGCACAAATGTTGAGATCCTGTTGCGCAAAGCTTGAGTCTTCCCTGGTGAGAAATACTTGGCGATGAATGCTTGTAGTAGACTCTGCCAGTTGCTCACTGTCTCCTCTGGTAGTGTCGCCAACCACTGGTGTGCTTTCCCAATCAGGGAGAATGGGAAAAGTCTTGCTCTGATCTGGTCGTTAGTGACTCCTTCAACGTTGAATGTGTTGCAAATCTGCAAGAACGTCTTCAAGTGTTGATTTGGGTCCTCCTTTCCACTGAATGGTTGATTCTGCACCATGTTGATCACTGAGCTCCTGATCTCAAATGCTCTGGGTGATGGTGCCAAGTCTCTGATCTTCAAGTCTGCTGATGTTGGCACACACAGCTCCATAAGCTTCTTCTCTTGGTCTTCCATCTTCGGCAGAGTTTCCTCTTGTTTCCGAGAAAATTTGGCAGAGTTTCGGCTCTTTCTCAGCAGTTTTTCTGGATCATCCACATAATTAGATGGTTTATTGGATCGTGGTCCATCCATTCCTGCTCAGGTTAGTGGCAGAAAATATATACAAAGCAAAAATAATTCTACAAAATTTACACTACACTAGTCCTAAATCCAAAAATTTAAAAAAAACAAAATTTTAAATTCAGAAAATAAATAAAATAAAAAATAAATAAAATAAAGAAAATGGCGCAAGAACAGTAATAAATAAAATAAAATAAAATAAATAAAAATAAAAATAAAATAAAATTATTACGCCTAAAATAAAAAGAAAATAAAGAAAATAAATCTAAATGCATAAAAGAAATAAAACTGAATTTAAATGCTAAACACATACAACAAACATAAACTCTAATTAACTAGAACCCTAATAATTAGTTCCCCGGCAACGGCGCCAGAAAAGCTTGTTGACAGCACTTAAGCATGGCAAACCTTATACTGCAAGCGACAGTATCGTGTGTAGCTTTTCCCTATGATGAGTATCGTAGGTTTATGTCAATCCAAGGAACGAACTAATCATGATCTAATTAACAAGAGTTTATGTGAAAACTAGGGTAAAAAGGATATCTAATCTACTTCTAAACCAATCCTTAAACTAAACCAATCCTTAGCCTAATCTAGTAAAAGAGATAAACTAAACTAATGTATATATATAAGATAAACAATTAGAAACATAATTAGAACTCTAATCAAAGGGTATTAACTAGGTTCTAATCAAGCTCTAATCGGATCCAAAGCATACGATAGATAAAGTTTCACAACGAGATTAGAGCAGCGAGATAACTAGTAGATCAAGGCAAATAAGCATGTTCAAGCACATCTATCATAGCATAATTAAATCATGATCAATCAATCTAATCCCCTAGATCGGCTCAACCTTTCCCCGGGCTCCACTGTCACTGGTAACCAGGTAATCGACGAAGAACTTTCAACAGGCACGTAATTAGAGAATGCACTTCCAATTACTTTTATTTGGTCTAATAACATAATTAGAGCAACTAGCACTTCTAATCACCATGATCACAAGAACTAGACACAAAACTATATTACTAGTAAACTAGATCAAAGATCAAGAACGCTAGATAAACATCACCCTTAATGACATGGTCTAATCAAGATGCATCTAGACATAAACTTAATTACAGCTAGAACAACCATAATTAGAACAAGAATATGATAATTAGACAAGAACAATACTTCATTAATTAACTGTATCATAATTACAACCATGATCATACCTTCCCTTGATGATACAATTAGACCTCCGGATCTAGACAATTAGAGAGCCGTGCAAGGCCTCTAATCACCTCTAGAGATTAGAAGAAGATCTAAACCTAGACTAGAAACTCGACCCTCTGCTCTCCTCTAGTTGTGTCCCTCAAGTCGTCGTCTTGTCGCCTTGATAATGAATTGGATGCCTCGACCAGGAGCTCAGCTTCGCTTTAAATACCCTGGAGAAGACGTGGCCGAAAAGGAAACTGAAACCGACATACGGAGTCCTGGGGTCGGCCGACTTGGGGGGGTCTGGTTCGGCCGACCCAGGCCCTTCCAGCCTCCTCTAGTTTCCATCTTTCGCGGGCTTCGGGATAACCTTCATATAAATCTTCGTGGAGTCCTTTTCGGACTCTAAACCTTCCAGATTCTTCTGTATCCCGAGATCTTGTCGAGTCTTCTAGAATTGGGCTTCATTTGATGGGTCTTTAATTGGGCTTCTTCTTCCATTATTGAATAATATTCAGAGGTCTTTTTACTCGAGGTAGACTTTGATGAATTTTGCTTAAAATTGGCCCAAAACCTGCAAAAATTACAAGTAGACAATTTCCAAGACAATATTGCAAAATCCACAATAATCTATGTTATTTGTTAGTAAAAGGCAAAGTTGACGCATAATAATAGGTAAAAACAATATAAAATGATGTATAATTTTCGTTCATAAGCCGCGTCAACACACTGTCAATACTTTAAAAATATATTATTTGCCATAACTATGAACACATATAAAAAATTATAATTTTTTTAAAAAATCATTTTAGCCATATCTTATTGTACATCGACACATGTTTGAAAATAAACATTAATTGGCTAAAGAACGGTTGGACACGTGCGAACGCACGTGCATTTTTACTGGTTATTAAAAAATTATGACTTTTTTTACCATATGAAGCAGGAGGCATCGGTCGCAGAACCTGTAAAAAAGAGTTGGTGTGGCGCGAAGTACTGCACTGCACCTACGTCACTCGGCTCGCGCGCAACCCTGCCCCGTTATGTTATGTGAGAATTTAGGCTCTTGCCGGGCTGGTTATTCAGAGGCAATACTGGCTACCGGATTTTGTCCCATCCATAGTCATAGGAGTACTTCGGAAGTCACTCTTGAATGGCGTTTGTAGATACTTCTGATCAATAGAGACGGATGTTCTGGCTGAAGGACTGTATAATGATACCACGAGCGTCCTAGGATTTGAGTAGGCACATCTTGATTCACAGGGTGTTTGGTTTGAGAAGTAGTAGTCTATCATTTTCTCATTTCTCAAATTTTTATTTGATTTGTGGAATGGAATGAATTCGTCTATCACCATTTCATTCCCCAAGTCATGAATCATTCGGTATGTGATAGATCAAGAGTCAAGACAAAGTACAACTATGAGAGTTGTTTTCATAATTATTGGATTTAAAATGAATGAATTATTGAATAAATAATACGTACACACTTGGATATTTCTAGAATTTTTTAACAAATATTTATGAGTCTAATTATTTTTATCATATAGTGAATAACATTACCAATCTAATGGAATATAATTTATCTCATACAAATTAGATCTATATTTATTTTTATATGACCTTCACAAAATCATAAATGGATATGTATGAATGAACCAAGTGACTTTTTTTGCTTATTAGTATGTTCTGCATGGTCGGCGTGCAAGCACAATACGCCAAGCCTTAGCACCTTGGCGTAATTCACCAAACACCGACCTACTATTTTATTTTTTTCCTAAAAAATTAGTACTGTAGCTCGGCGTAAATTCACACGACGCCAAGGCAGCTAACCTCTGCACTAATTCATAGAGCGTGGAGCTTCGGCACCCGAGCCACGTCGGCGTCCATGTGGCAACTCGACGTTAATGAGTCTAGCGCGTTATGCCTTGGCGTTTTGTCCTACTGCGCCGAGCTTTGGGTCCATTTTTAAAATAAATTTCTCCAAGGATCTATATATAAAAAAAGTTTACATAATGGGCCAATTTGAAAAAAAAAACCACCACATCATACCATATACGCTTAATTCTGTGATAATATTTCGCTAGCGAGGGCCTTCTATGCGTTGCCTCTTCTAGCAAGTTGGAATGGATTGCAACCTGTCAATTCGAGTAGAAACATACTAGTTTCAAATCATGATGATTAGTATGTAGGTCACTGCTAATGGAATATATTGCATGACAGCCGAAACATTGTGGCATTTTTTTTTTGAACAGCGGGACCTAATTTTATCGTTGATGTGTGCTCAAGGTGTATGGAGTTGCTTGTATTAGTTTTTTTTTTGTTTGCCACTAGAACATCTATGTCATGTTGATAGAGAGCGTTGTATGGATTTGATTTATTTGTTTTCTTATCAAAAAGTGTTGGCTTTTAGGTTTTGTGTGGTCATTAACTTTTTTATACTTCCTTCATTCTTTTTTTATTTGACGCGGTTGATTTTTTTTTTCAAAACTTCGATTATTCGCTTTATTATACTTATCATTTATTTTGTTGTTACTTGTTTTATATTTGCATAAATATCATGAATAAGATGAAGGATCGCAGGTCAAACAAAAAAGAATGGAGGGAGTGTTATACTAGAATCCTCAAGTTGTTAACTTGTTATAATGTGTTTTGTATGGTGAGTATGTTTGGTTGCTTAGGATGATCCAAGATAAAGAAGCATCCTTTTGGTTGGTTGAGAATCGTACCAATTTGTTAAGATTAGAAACACTCAACTTCATAGTTCATACTATTTTCTCTTAAAAACTTGCACCAAATAATCTAGAAAAACTGACCAAACTACAGCATCCTTTTGGTTGGTTGAGAATCGTACCAATTTGTTAAGATTAGAAACACTCAACTTCATAGTTCATACTATTTTCTCTTAAAAACTTGCACCAAATAATCTAGAAAAACTGACCAAACTACACCCCCGTAATGATACTACTAAACAAACATATCTTAAATTTTTATTTCACAAGATTCGTGAAGTTGTAAAATTTTTGTTACATACGAATTTGTATATAGTTAAGTAAAATCTACATAGGTATAAGAGAGGTTACCAAAGTTCTAATACATAAGAAGCGCAAGATGGCTGAAGACTTTTTGTGCATAGAGCTCTAGCTTCTTCTCCTAAAGTTTGAAACCCTACGTACTTTGGGCTCTCAAACTCGGAATAAAATCATGCCACAAATTGGACGTAGGACACGTTGTCCAAACAACTATAAATCTTTGTCTTGTTGAGCTTGGCCATCGGACTCCGGTGGTGTGACACGTAGACTAGCTAATGACGAAACAAGACACATAGCAACTCATAGGCATTTTGCTTTTACTTATAAAAAGAAAGAAGAATACTCTGCTACGTTATATCAACTGGATACTAAAATCAATGGAGAGAGATAAATGTTATATCATATAGCTACTATATGATTTATCCAATATAGAAACACAAATGTCATCACTCGATCCAACAAAAAAATGCATGTCCTATCATGTCACGATCCTAGATGGTGAACGGGTAAAGTGGTACAATGTTTCTCTAGAAGGAAGAATTGGAAGGCAAGAAAAACGAGAGACATAGGTAGTTTAGGGGAATTTGGTATTCTGCAGTCGATGACTATCCATAACCCATTGCACAAGCCCATAGGTTGGGTCATGACATCACTACCTCACAATCAGACACGTGTTAAAACTCTCAAATTTAGTGTTTTTATATGATCACTTGCCGAGGTCGAAGCAGACCTTCGTCGAATATTGTCCAACTCTTCCAAACCCAGCATCCTAACAAATATCTTCTTCATTATCCTTGGTCCTAAATATCTGTATACGAACTGAAAATAACTAACCCCAAGACATACTGCTTGCATCTGCAAATAACAAATAACTTAATTAAGTGTGGCGGTCCTGCATAATCCAGACTAAGCACACCTGCCACCTCTGACTCGCAGTGCACTTAGGCCAGACTAAACCCGGTAGTCCGTCGAGCTACCCAAAAGGGCACTCGATGAAACCATCGCCCGAGGATACCGACATCACACACATTCAGCCCTCGAAAGAGCCACAACAGATTACATCATCACAGACAGTTGAAGTAGAGAATAAGTAGACTTAGTTTACAAACCGAAGATAATAGTCAAATACATGTTCAAAGATAGCGGAAGCGATTTAAAAATATACATGTACAGCGGAAGCGTTTCAAAACCTCTCACAGCGGAAATGAAACTCAACAAATCTTTATGTAGAGATAAACAAGGCGAGTAGCACCGAGCCCACCGGTACTACCACCTCCAATATAGTTGTCCAGTGTCGCCAGTACCTGTAATCCAAAAGTGGGGGCAAATCCTGAGTACTAATTACTCAGTAGGACTTAATGGAATTGACTTACGGCTGACGCAAAGCTTGCTTACTAAGAACTTGATCCTTAGCTGTTGATTTTTATACAGGATCAAATTAACAGGTGGAAGTATGATTGACAGTTGCTTGATTTATCATGGTAGAAGTAGGATTTGACAGCTACTTAGTTCATTCTATCCGTAATAATAATCATGAGTACAATAATAAGTTGTCTGAAAGTAAATTATGTATATTCAAGCATGTAGTATTCAAAACTATGAATTCATAATATAACGTATTCAAGTGGATTACTATTTTGCCCGTCAGTGGTATTGGCATTCTCACACCTGGTGAGCATCAGCGATTCGAATCGATTTTTATATTCTCGGGAATAACTAGAAGCACCAGGATGGCATATGCTTACTAACTCCCAGCGTTCCACATATACTTCCCCCACCTCCACCTGTCCCGTCTCAAGTTCGATGACTACTCCCGCCTGACTCCCGGAGCGCGTTGTCGCAGGAGCGGTACTTCGGTTACGTCGGGTTCTGCCCTCCTTTGACACCCGCCTCCGCGGCCACCTTCCTCTCAACCAGTGGGTAGGAACGTGCCCCTTGCTTGAGACGTCAGAAGTAAGACTTTCACCGGCCCATAGATTCCGGATAAGCACCCTAGCAATGTTATGCCGACCAATAGGCGAACAACGACCGGCCTTATGCGACTCAGACGGAGTCCACCATACCATCCACATCATCATCATCATTTTTCTTATATAACCCTATCTCCGCCCGGTCTCGAGTTACATCCAAGAGCATCCTCATAGCTTTCATCATAATAATATTCTTGTGACTTTTGAAAAGATCACCTACGCGACGAGTGACTCCATTCACTCGTATTTACTCGTACCTAGCATTACTAGGCATACTCGTCCTACGTACTCTATTTTTGGATGCTAGGGCCAGGGCGGCCAAGAAGTCTAATGCAAATGGGTTCCAAACAACTTCTAATGCAGATGCGTAAGCATTCATCAAGTACATTTGCTAGGTAAAGCATGGTCCTGCCTATCTTTGTTTTACTTTAAGAAAACTAACAAACTAAGCTATTGTTAGTTTGCCGGGTTATGAAGCTTTGTCCCAGGCAACCCCTTGATCCCTTAGACAACTCCTCCTCCCAAACACGACTGATGGGCCCTCCAGGTCGTGAGTGGGTCTTAGTTGGCCTTTTGGATCACCGTTGGTTGGATTAGTTCCACGCTCTCGTTGCTCGATCACGTTTCTGCAAATTAAGCGTCACTGTATGAATGCCATGCATGATGCAATGATTCCGATGTATGAATATTAATACACATCCGTGAACAACCATTTCATGGATGGACAGAAAAGTGATTGATAAATTATTTAACAATAAGCGCATGTAGGCATCTCGCTAGGGCAAGCACACAACTTTGAAATCAACCATTCACAGGGCAACCTAGAGTTTATTACATGATCACGTATTAAATCGAGTTGTCTTGTTTCACACCTCGTGCAAGCAAAGCATCAATCAAATATATGTTCACACACATAAGGGACTACTAATTTGAAACACCATTCCTAGCACTAGTGACCGAAGCACTCTTATGGCCTATAGTAATCATACATTTAAACAAGCACATTTATGATTGACAAGTTATACATCATAAAGGGAGAACATGTCACACTAAGCATTTATAGGAAGCATTCTTTAGCTATACTTAGCATGGGCTGCATGTACAAAAATTTACAAGTTAAAACTCTCCAAATTTGACAGGACACCTATTTTCCATATATTAACCCTTGGTGAATTTAAGATGTACATATGAACAGTGTGAATGGTCCTCTAGTATATACTTTTTGTACTTTATGCATCAACCTTAGGCTACCAAATTTTCCGGAGAATTTTTCCAAGCAAGTCATGACCACTTTTTCTATTTATCATTTCCAACATGCACCATTTTATTATTTTCAAATTACCAATGAACCTTAACATGAAGGGGCTCATATTTTACCAGTGAGATACTTATACTACCTAAAGTATATGAAAAATGCTAGAGAGTCAATTTGAGCATATTCTTTGTAGCCTCCAATTCCTAGGTTAAATAAATGCACATAACACACGTAAATGACAAAAGGGTAATTAAACAGCAAGTGTTAGGGCTACAAAAATTCACATGGTGCTACATTGCCACAAGAAATCTATTGTCCAAGTTTCATGGCCTTTGGAGTTCATTTAGTCCACTTTTGTCATTTATCCTAATTAATCATGCATGCAACAAACCAAGGGTAAAACAGACATTTCACACTTCCACATCCTACCAATCATGTAGATCTACTTAAGAGGAGTCTAATGCAACTGAGTTTACCCATTTTGGATTTTTCTGTGATTTACTGCGATTTTCCAAAGTTTAACCGAGGGAAAAATGCGTTTAAATCATAAATCTACACCGTCGAGGACCTATACGTAATTAACTATAGCTTCCAGGGGTTAGATCTAAAGATTCGCAAGACTCACTGCACAGCGCATGGACTTAAACATAATTACACAAAACAGCAGGGGCTAAATCGTAAATCAACCTTTCTCTTTTTCTTCCTCGCGTCGGGGTGGAACCGCACGGCGCGGCGGCGTTCCCGCGCGCGGCGACGCGCGAGGAACCGCGCGCTTGGAGCCGAGGCGGCGGCGGAAGGGGGCCTCGACCCCGGGGATTTGATTCCCCTAGGTCTAGTCGCGTGGGGAGGAGTGTACGGGCGGCGCAGAGCGGTGAACCGGAGGCGGCCACGGCGCGGCGGTGCGTGGCGGTGCAGCCTCGATCCGGCGATTGGGGCGTTGATTGGTGGAGCCGACGGGCGCTCGAGCTGCGCGCGGCCGAGGCGAGCTTGGCGGTGGCGATCTGATGGCATGGGGACGGCCCGGAGAGGGCTCTCCACAGCGAGGCAGGGTGGACGCGCTCGGCGAGCGGCGGCACACGCGGAGCGAGGTCGAGGAGGAGACGGTGGAGGACCTAGATCATGGAGAAAGCGAGGAGGGAGGTGTGGCGACGCCGGGGCGCGCGTCGGGTGGGACGGAGGGAGTCCGTAGCGGCCGTGTCGTGAGCTCGCCGCGGTTCGGGCCCTGGCGTGCACGCACGCGGAACGGCTGGAGGTGGCGGGGCGGGGCCGAGGAGCAGCGGGGAGGGTGGAGGTGCTTGAGACGAGGGCGGTGGGGGTGGCGGCTCGGACGGAGAGGGCCGGAGGAGGCCGGGAAGAAGCCAGGCAGGGGAAAGCGAGGGCGAGGGAGTGAAGGGAGCCACGTTCGCGTCCAGGTTCAAGCCGAGGCGCGCGGGGGTCGATCCGTGGGAGAGCCCCGGTGACTGTACGCCGGCGGCCACGCGCTCGGCACCGGCTGCGACACCGTGGCCTCCCGGGCGCCGGGTGTGGCGGAACCGCCGATTTAATACGGGCTAAGTACACCTGCCACCACTGGCCCACAGTGCACGTAGACCGAACTAAACTCGGTAGTCCGTCGAGCTACCCAGAAGGGCACTCGATGAAACCATCTCCCAGGGATGCCGACATCACGCACGTTAAGCTCTCGGAAGAGCCACAACAATTACAACAACCCAGCATTTCATACAGATATAATTTGATTGAGTACAAATATTTTTGCTCAAAAGGAGTACAAGGTAGTGAAAAAGAACTTCAAAATAAACCTCGCAGCGGAATACATATCGTTACAAAGATGTAACGTGCAGCGGAAAGTAAGCATCAAGTATGACCTCGAGCCCACCGTAGTCATTCTTAATCATAATCTGATATGCACCTAAAAGAAAAATATCAACAACAAACGGTGAGTTCGTGGGGAACTCGTAGGACTTACCCGTGGGCGGTTTCAGCCCGACACATTTGAGATTATGCAAGGCTTTTTGGTGGACTGACTTCTACGCCGCATAAGCTTACTAGAAGTGGGTCCTTAGCCATTGATTGTTTATTTAAAACATGTTATCGTAAGATAGCAGGATTTGACAGCTGCTACCCCTTAGTTGTGATTATCAACAATATCATAGGGGGAAAACTTGCAGAGAAAATAAAACATGAACGCATGGCCCGTCCCAAGATTCATAGAGCCCCCATCGAACTCTTGGGAGTAGCCGTCTCAGGAGCGATGCCCCTATACGTCGGGTCATCTCTCCCTTGACCTCGAAGCATCTCCCAAATCCATCAACCTCCTCTCAGTGGATGGGCAGCACTATGAATAGTCGGACGGATCATACTTATCCAAGCATGTTGTATATAAAACATGAATATAAGCATAAAGTATTTAAGTTGTTACTACGTTGCCCGTGTGCGATATCTGGCATTCTCACACCTGGTGAGCATCAGCGATTCGAATCGATTTTTAATTCCCGGGAATAACTAAAAATGCCAGAGGCCCATATGCTTACTCACACGACGGCTTTCCCACATATGGTCCCCCGCCTCCACTTGTCCCATCCCAAGTTCGATTCACTCCCGCCTGACCTCCGGGTTGTGCCCCCATGACGAGCCTGCCGGCATCCCGGTCTCCCCGTCATGAGTACCAAGCTCCCCCGGACCACCTTCCTCTCAACCAGTGGGTAGGAACGTGTTTCTGTCCTCCGGATGGCACAAGTAAGGTTTCACCGGCCCCATATACCGGATAAGCACTCTAGCAATGTTATGCCAATCAGCAGGCGAACAGCGGACGGGCCTTAATCGACTCGGGCGGAGTCCACCAATCACATTATCACAATCTCATCATATCAAACCATATCTCCGCCCGGTCTCAACTTATCATCAAGTCATAACAGATTTCCTTTCGATTCCAAGGTTTTGTAAAAACATTTGTAGGCCCTATCATCTCGCGAGTGAATACCTTCACTCGTCTTCTACCGTCTAAGCAGGGCTAAGCATAGGCTTCGTTTTATCCTTTCTACTTTGGGCATCAAGGATTTATGCATGTGGGGTTTCATAAAAATCCCTAAACGTAATGCACAAACAAGAATAGGGTGGTGAGACTCCCTAGATAGGTGAAAATGCCTAAGGGGCCTACCTTTGTTGTTGACAACTTGAACAAACTAAACTACTGTTAGTTTGCCGGGTCGTGAGGCTGTGCCCCAGGCAACCCCTTGTTACAGGGACGGCCAACTCAGCGACACGTCGTCTTCTTGCTTCGGGTTCCACTTGTCGTCTGGCTTCTCGATCAACGGTAGATCCTGCGTCGGCTCCTCGATCTCGTGGTCTATATGCATGCCAGATATGTAAATGAGTGTAAGGATGCAATGCAGGATAGAGTGCAGTAGAAAAATAACCCACGGTGGATACTACATGTCAAAGTGAACAAGCTACCAAAGTTCCCCTGAAATTTTCCTAGCCATTTAACCCCACTTCTTCCTATTTTCTTTCCTAGCTAGTGGCACTTTGTCCATTTCAAAACACCACTCAAACTTGACATGCACAATCTCATTATTTTACCAGTGACTCTTATTAGTTATCTAGTGCATAGGAAAAATACCAGATGACTCATTCTAGCAGGTTTTGCATGGTGTTCACTTTTTAGTTAATAAAAAGGCACATTACGCAAATATAATGGCAAAACCTCACATAACAGCAAGCACTATGGCCACAAAGTTTGTCATAGTGTTCTCATGTGCTACAAAGCATACTGACCAAGTTTTACCATTTTAGAAGTTCATCTAGATCACTTTTTCTATTTATTTTCCTTTTACATACATGCACAAAACCGGGGGTAAAATGGTCATTTCACTCATCCACATCGTACCCATCCGATAGATCTATTCAAGAGGAGTCTAACGCAACTGAGTTTGTCCATTTTGGATTTTTCTGTGATTTTATATGATTTTCCAAAGTTTATACTTAATTTAAATGCATTTAAATGGAAATCACACAGACCAGGGACCTAAACGTAATTAACTGTAGACTCCAAGGGGTAGCAGGGAAGATTCTACAGACTCAATGCATAGTGTTTAAACTACCGCGCGTAAAAATGCAAAAACGCAGGGGGTTTCGGGTAAAACTACCCTTCCTTCTTCTTCTTCCTCGGGCCGACGGGCGCGCGCGCGGTGGCCGGAGTTGGGGACGCTGCGCCGGCGTGTGGAGGCCCGGGCTTGAGGCCGATGGGGTCGGGGAAGATGTTCCCGTCCACGGGGACTCGATTCCCCCAGATCTCGTCGCGGAAGGAGGTGAGGACAAGCGGAGCGGCGGCGGTGAACCGAAGCCGCGGGAGCTTGGCGTGGCGCGACGGCGCGGCGTCGATCCGGCGGTCGGGGAGGCGGATGGCGGGGCTAGAGAGCGCTTGAGCTGCGCGGGGACGAGGCGAACCCGGCGGAGTCGAAGTGGTGGCGCGGAGATGGCCCGAGGGTGGCTCTCCACGACGAGCCCGTGGGCGGCACGGGTGCACGCGAGCGGCGCGCGCGGGGAGAGGTGGAGGAGGCGATGGCGGCGGCGGTACCTAGCGCGTTGGGTGCGCGAGGCCGAGGCGGAGCTGGCGGTGGGGGTCTGGAGCACCGGGAGGCGGTGGAGGGTGGTACGCGACGGGGTGAACCGGCGGTGAACCGGAGCAACGGCGGCGCGAGCTCGACGTCGAGCGGAGGTGGATCTCGGCGCCGGGTGGGGGAGAGGCGACGAGGTCTAGGGCGTTAGGTGCGCGGTGGAGTGGCGGTTGCGGTGGTGGTGGTCTCGGGGCGAGAGGCGGCCGGGAGACGGCGGCGCGAGCTCGAGCTTCGGCTCGGGCCGGCAATGGCGACGCGGCGCGGCGAGAGCGGGGAAAGAGGATGGAGAGGCACGGGGACGGGCGAGAGGGGTATGGTTAGAGCGCGGGGTGACTCCTCCTCCTCTTGACGCGCCCGGGGCGCCGGCCGTGGCCTCGCCGTACTTCCTGTACGCCGGCGCGCCACGCGGCCGCGCCCGGTTCGCGCCGTGGACGCGACGCGGATCGCGGGCCCCGCCTGTCAGTGACTCAGAATCCGGGAAAAGGAAAAATGTGTTTTCTAGGCCTCTGTATTCCGCGATTTTGGCTCATCTCTAGGCCGAATTTGGAAAAAGTCCAATTGGAAGAAATGTTCTACTTAGAGAGATCTACAAGTTTGTCAAAAGGTTCAACACCAAATTCCAAGTGCAAATATGATTTAAATTCAAATTTGCTAGCAGCCCTAGTTATGGACAGAAAACCTATATTGCTTTGAAAAATAAAAAGTCATATTTCCAAGCCTTTTCTCCCAAAATGCCTTTTGAGTGAGTTGTTCAAAATTTCAAATCCTACAACTTTTCCAATTGGAGTTTTGCATGAAAGTGGCTGCAGTCTAGAGAAAATTGGAGATTTCTAAATAGGGCTGATTTGAACTGGTTTTCTGTGTTGGTAGAAAATGACTCTAAACTCCATTTAAAAATCAATGTATGATCAAACTCTAGTTACCCAAGTTGTCCCTCAGTAATTTATCTACAAGTTTGGTAATATGACTTTGGCCTGAAACCCAACAGATTTTGAATTTTAGACACAATTATGTTCCAAGGTTTATTAAAACAGAAATTTCACTTTGTGAAGAGACTTTCTTGTTTCAAACTTTTGGGGTATCAAATGAAGTCCAATCACTTCCACAATAGGTGCATATGAAAGGTGATAAGTTTAATTCCACTTCATAGAAAGGAAGATTTTGAAGTTGTATGGTGAATTCAAAAGTAATTTCAGAATCAACTTGGGGATGGGCTAAAATTTCAGATTTGAGAAATTCTGACTTAGTGGTTTAACTACCAATTCCTCATTACCCTCTTAAGCATGATTTAGTCTTAGTTTATCATTGGCTTACGTATAATTGTGTGTACGGCTTCTGAGATGCCAGGGGCATCACAACCCACCCCCCTTAAAGAAATCTCGTCCCGAGATTTGGAGGAAGCGGGGTTCTACGGCTTACCGCGAAGGGTAAATGGTTTCGGCGTCGTGATTTGTGTGCTTCTGTCACACATGGTGACCTTAATCCCTCACCCACTTGCTTTGTTAACTGGCTCGTGAATGGTTAGTGCCTCCTTATCACAAGTTAGTTACAAAGCTTTTGAATACGTCTAAGGTGGTCTTACCCAGGTGCCCGGCAAGTCGTGGATTATATGAGAGCGAATGGACAAACCACAAATACGGTGTGGCCAACGTGAAAACGATAGTGATTTACTCGAATATTGGAACAGGGTTACTCCCTGACTTTGACCCCAAGATTTAGGAACGTGATGAATATATAGGTCTCAGAACAATCAGAAGCAAAGTGTACACAATCGGAAGACCGAACCACGAAGGCTCTTGGGATTCAACGGGTTATCAATGGATGTGCTTCTGAGAGACACATTCATTTCATTCGATAGGGACTGTGTACACGTATAAGATATTGAATCCGAACATTCCTCAAAGAGTAAGACGTGGTGATACATAGCACATTCTACTCATTGTTTCGGGAAGGATGCCGTGGAAAAAGAAAAGGGCATATTCACCTAGACGAAGTGATGGTTTGTATGATTTCATAGAATTGATCAAGACTGACCAAGAGAAGTATAGGCATATGATGTGCGCTTACTAACGAAACAATAGTCAGTATTAGTACGCTTATCCGAGGATGATTTTCAAAGAAGAACGAAGCAACTTCTTGAAAAGGACGATATGACAAAAACACTAGCTGAGAACAAAAGCTTAGCGCGGCGGATGGTGCTGAAGTTCATCTTCAGAAGATAAGGTTTAGTATATACCAGAAAGGAACGTAATAGAAAGCAGTGGGAACAGAGTTTGACTGTCTCCACAATTTAGAGGGAGGCCAGTTGGAAGAAGAAATGGAATGACGTAGTAAGACAGTGGGAATGGAATCAATCATTTCCACATATACAAGACGTTAACGAGAATCGGGGTAAGCGCAGAGAAGTCCGAGGTTTGGACCAATGGGTGTAAATGTATCGTGGAGAATAGAATTGCTCATCCCCGTGAAGCATGACCAGCAAGGATAAACAAAGTCAATGAAAAGATGTGGACGGGTGGAGCCATAGATTTGGCTCGTCTCACGGATCGAGAAGAACATGGTTCAACAAGGCAAGAGAAAGGTGTGAACGATAGTGGGGTTAGGGTGGATCTTTCCCCCACAGACCACGAAGGGCAAGGTGAAACAAAGCAATGAAATGATACAAGGTGGCAGTGGAATTAGAGTAAATTATCTCCACGAATGAGATGTATAGAGGTCCACAAGGGGTTTGGAGTTGGATAGGAATGTTCCACAAATGCAGCGGTGTCATGCCTTTGCATGTCTTGATACCTGCGCGCCCCTAGTGGAGCCGTGTGACGGCCGTGCACACAGGACCCTAGGTTCCGTCGCGGCACCATAGACTACTTGGGTAGACACCCCATCAAGTGCGGTATTTCTTTCCAACTTAAGGGGATATGCGAATAACACAGGATTATAGAAAGACATAAACAGGGAGTTTTACACGCCATAGCATAATATTTTCGGAGGTATAACTCATCAGACTTATTTCGATCAGGAACGAGGTAACCACAACAAAAGTGTCATGGATTACAGGGACTGAAGTGCCTGAATGACAAAAGCGTGAAACGTGAGAACTACAAGAGTTTAGAATGCTCCATTGAAAATAGAGTTACATTAGTCCTGAGGGTGGGACACATGCCGACTGCAAGGAGCTGGGTACATGGGAAACTCAAGGGTTATGGGAGTCAACCTCCTCTTATTACAACAGTTTGCGATGACTGCTAGCACACCAACTAGTATCTAGCTAATACTGCCTAAACGTAAGATTGATACGTCCAGGACAAATACCCGTTTCTTCTTTCAACCAACTTGGTGCAGTGTCGGTCTTCACGTTGGAAACGCCATGAAATAACAATCTTGATTCTCCACCGAGTATGAGAACGTCACCAGATTCGAGGTTGATCTTGGTTGCTTGGTCTTTGTCTCTTGTGTTGCCGAACAAGAACTCGGCGGTGTCTCCTATGGAGATGGATATGAAAGGTAAACCTTTGGTAAGGCTACTCTCTGACTCGTCCTTGTCTTGGTGAAGTCCGAGCTTCCCGGAGTTGGTGTAGTAGTTGACGATGCATACGTCCGGGTTAATCTGAGGAAACTCGTTTGCAGTGGAGTTCGCAGCTTGAGCAATCATCTTGAAAGCATCTGGTATTGTCGGGGCTTGTGCTCCATCGAAGGGACGTGTTGGTCCATACGAACGAGTAGTCAGATCCCAGTTCTTTCCTAGAGACATCATCCATAAATTCAGCTTGGCACCGTTTTTGTAGCTAGGTCTATAAAATCCTCCTAGGCCCTTACCCAGTTGTCGACACGTACGAACCATCCCGATCTGATCTTCAGGCTTGACAAATCCTTTTAATAGAACCATCCCAGGTCGCAGGTGTTGAACCGAAGCTGCATCGGTGGAGGGCTCTCCCGCTTTTCTCTTCATGCTGCCTTTAGGTATTATGGTTTTAGCTGTCCTGGATTCATGGTGGCCAGGACATAAGTCGAAAGGCGGTGTCGAGGGTTGCGACATCTGTAGCAGGAAGAATAAGGCTCCTGTCAATTTGATAGTTTCGAAGGCCAAATGTGGTCATAAGGCAACTTGTATTCATGTGCCAATTAAGTTACGTCCCGAACTTCATCTTCTAAACTTCGTACTTGCTACCTAGATGTAAGCTTGGACTTAAAATGGTTGCAAGTTAATGTCCAGAGTATTTTGACGAAGGGTCGTTATAGATCAATTTGTTGGTTGAATTTTTTTTTGCACTACAACTTTTTATATATAATACTTGTTTTAAAATGGACATAGGACACGCCCTAAACTGGTACCTCGCTCGTATTTACTTTCAGAGCAAGTAATCTATACATAAGTTGTTTAGAAATTTCTTGTACTACTAGGTTCTTATAATACGTTTCTGTTGATTTTATTCGTAGTTTGAAATGCATCTTAAAAACCGCAGACAGGATTCATATGTAAAGTGCTACTACCCAACAATTATACTTATAGATGCAGTAAGAAATCTAGTTATTTTCAAGCAAAACAAGTAAGGCATATGAGATGAGATGGGATGAGGTATGCCCGTCCTATCCGGTCTCACATCACACTTTCTAAGTATACAACTAGCGATATTCGGTGACATACATGCACGTCTCTCTCTAGTGCAACTAGTCGTTCTCTAGTCGTTCTAAATTTTCGCACGTGGTTAGTGTACCTGCAGAAGAATGCATGCTCATACATTACCACATAGTGTGGCATCCACGCGTGACCGCTGCGTGGACAACGTTGGTGGGCCGCTGCACCTTTTCCTCAAAGCCTGACTTTCCACCAGTACTGGGGATTGTCGAGAAAAAGGTGGATCCCAAAATCCGAATGTAAGTGTGGTGGGTATGAAAGCCTCAAACATGCCCACCACCCTTAAAGAGCTTTTACTTATACAGCATGAATGCAGAGATTACAACTGTCCGCAAAGCCCAATGGCTTCCACCAGTACTGGGGATAGCGATGGCCGAATAGTTGCTTCTCAAAGCGCCCAAAATGCATATGAATTCTATCTAGGTCAGAATGTTAGTGATGTCACCTGATATCTCCTAACATCCTTATAATGGGCATATACGCGATATCTCTTATTTTCGCAAATACTCTGAAAAGATTTGGAAAATAGGCTTTTGAAATCAAAACGAAGTTGTTATAATTGTTGCTCGTGCATGATCGGCTCTGATACCAGCTGTGGCGGAACCGCCGATTTAATACGGGCTAAGTACACCTGCCACCACTGGCCCACAGTGCACGTAGACCGAACTAAACTCGGTAGTCCGTCGAGCTACCCAGAAGGGCACTCGATGAAACCATCTCCCAGGGATGCCGACATCACGCACGTTAAGCTCTCGGAAGAGCCACAACAATTACAACAACCCAGCATTTTATACAGATATAATTTGATTGAGTACAAATATTTTTGCTCAAAAGGAGTACAAGGTAGTGAAAAAGAACTTCAAAATAAACCTCGCAGCGGAATACATATCGTTACAAAGATGTAACGTGCAGCGGAAAGTAAGCATCAAGTATGACCTCGAGCCCACCGTAGTCATTCTTAATCATAATCTGATATGCACCTAAAAGAAAAATATCAACAACAAACGGTGAGTTCGTGGGGAACTCGTAGGACTTACCCGTGGGCGGTTTCAGCCCGACACATTTGAGATTATGCAAGGCTTTTTGGTGGACTGACTTCTACGCCGCATAAGCTTACTAGAAGTGGGTCCTTAGCCATTGATTGTTTATTTAAAACATGTTATCGTAAGATAGCAGGATTTGACAGCTGCTACCCCTTAGTTGTGATTATCAACAATATCATAGGGGGAAAACTTGCAGAGAAAATAAAACATGAACGCATGGCCCGTCCCAAGATTCATAGAGCCCCCATCGAACTCTTGGGAGTAGCCGTCTCAGGAGCGATGCCCCTATACGTCGGGTCATCTCTCCCTTGACCTCGAAGCATCTCCCAAATCCATCAACCTCCTCTCAGTGGATGGGCAGCACTATGAATAGTCGGACGGATCATACTTATCCAAGCATGTTGTATATAAAACATGAATATAAGCATAAAGTATTTAAGTTGTTACTACGTTGCCCGTGTGCGATATCTGGCATTCTCACACCTGGTGAGCATCAGCGATTCGAATCGATTTTTAATTCCCGGGAATAACTAAAAATGCCAGAGGCCCATATGCTTACTCACACGACGGCTTTCCCACATATGGTCCCCCGCCTCCACTTGTCCCATCCCAAGTTCGATTCACTCCCGCCTGACCTCCGGGTTGTGCCCCCATGACGAGCCTGCCGGCATCCCGGTCTCCCCGTCATGAGTACCAAGCTCCCCCGGACCACCTTCCTCTCAACCAGTGGGTAGGAACGTGTTTCTGTCCTCCGGATGGCACAAGTAAGGTTTCACCGGCCCCATATACCGGATAAGCACTCTAGCAATGTTATGCCAATCAGCAGGCGAACAGCGGACGGGCCTTAATCGACTCGGGCGGAGTCCACCAATCACATTATCACAATCTCATCATATCAAACCATATCTCCGCCCGGTCTCAACTTATCATCAAGTCATAACAGATTTCCTTTCGATTCCAAGGTTTTGTAAAAACATTTGTAGGCCCTATCATCTCGCGAGTGAATACCTTCACTCGTCTTCTACCGTCTAAGCAGGGCTAAGCATAGGCTTCGTTTTATCCTTTCTACTTTGGGCATCAAGGATTTATGCATGTGGGGTTTCATAAAAATCCCTAAACGTAATGCACAAACAAGAATAGGGTGGTGAGACTCCCTAGATAGGTGAAAATGCCTAAGGGGCCTACCTTTGTTGTTGACAACTTGAACAAACTAAACTACTGTTAGTTTGCCGGGTCGTGAGGCTGTGCCCCAGGCAACCCCTTGTTACAGGGACGGCCAACTCAGCGACACGTCGTCTTCTTGCTTCGGGTTCCACTTGTCGTCTGGCTTCTCGATCAACGGTAGATCCTGCGTCGGCTCCTCGATCTCGTGGTCTATATGCATGCCAGATATGTAAATGAGTGTAAGGATGCAATGCAGGATAGAGTGCAGTAGAAAAATAACCCACGGTGGATACTACATGTCAAAGTGAACAAGCTACCAAAGTTCCCCTGAAATTTTCCTAGCCATTTAACCCCACTTCTTCCTATTTTCTTTCCTAGCTAGTGGCACTTTGTCCATTTCAAAACACCACTCAAACTTGACATGCACAATCTCATTATTTTACCAGTGACTCTTATTAGTTATCTAGTGCATAGGAAAAATACCAGATGACTCATTCTAGCAGGTTTTGCATGGTGTTCACTTTTTAGTTAATAAAAAGGCACATTACGCAAATATAATGGCAAAACCTCACATAACAGCAAGCACTATGGCCACAAAGTTTGTCATAGTGTTCTCATGTGCTACAAAGCATACTGACCAAGTTTTACCATTTTAGAAGTTCATCTAGATCACTTTTTCTATTTATTTTCCTTTTACATACATGCACAAAACCGGGGGTAAAATGGTCATTTCACTCATCCACATCGTACCCATCCGATAGATCTATTCAAGAGGAGTCTAACGCAACTGAGTTTGTCCATTTTGGATTTTTCTGTGATTTTATATGATTTTCCAAAGTTTATACTTAATTTAAATGCATTTAAATGGAAATCACACAGACCAGGGACCTAAACGTAATTAACTGTAGACTCCAAGGGGTAGCAGGGAAGATTCTACAGACTCAATGCATAGTGTTTAAACTACCGCGCGTAAAAATGCAAAAACGCAGGGGGTTTCGGGTAAAACTACCCTTCCTTCTTCTTCTTCCTCGGGCCGACGGGCGCGCGCGCGGTGGCCGGAGTTGGGGACGCTGCGCCGGCGTGTGGAGGCCCGGGCTTGAGGCCGATGGGGTCGGGGAAGATGTTCCCGTCCACGGGGACTCGATTCCCCCAGATCTCGTCGCGGAAGGAGGTGAGGACAAGCGGAGCGGCGGCGGTGAACCGAAGCCGCGGGAGCTTGGCGTGGCGCGACGGCGCGGCGTCGATCCGGCGGTCGGGGAGGCGGATGGCGGGGCTAGAGAGCGCTTGAGCTGCGCGGGGACGAGGCGAACCCGGCGGAGTCGAAGTGGTGGCGCGGAGATGGCCCGAGGGTGGCTCTCCACGACGAGCCCGTGGGCGGCACGGGTGCACGCGAGCGGCGCGCGCGGGGAGAGGTGGAGGAGGCGATGGCGGCGGCGGTACCTAGCGCGTTGGGTGCGCGAGGCCGAGGCGGAGCTGGCGGTGGGGGTCTGGAGCACCGGGAGGCGGTGGAGGGTGGTACGCGACGGGGTGAACCGGCGGTGAACCGGAGCAACGGCGGCGCGAGCTCGACGTCGAGCGGAGGTGGATCTCGGCGCCGGGTGGGGGAGAGGCGACGAGGTCTAGGGCGTTAGGTGCGCGGTGGAGTGGCGGTTGCGGTGGTGGTGGTCTCGGGGCGAGAGGCGGCCGGGAGACGGCGGCGCGAGCTCGAGCTTCGGCTCGGGCCGGCAATGGCGACGCGGCGCGGCGAGAGCGGGGAAAGAGGATGGAGAGGCACGGGGACGGGCGAGAGGGGTATGGTTAGAGCGCGGGGTGACTCCTCCTCCTCTTGACGCGCCCGGGGCGCCGGCCGTGGCCTCGCCGTACTTCCTGTACGCCGGCGCGCCACGCGGCCGCGCCCGGTTCGCGCCGTGGACGCGACGCGGATCGCGGGCCCCGCCTGTCAGTGACTCAGAATCCGGGAAAAGGAAAAATGTGTTTTCTAGGCCTCTGTATTCCGCGATTTTGGCTCATCTCTAGGCCGAATTTGGAAAAAGTCCAATTGGAAGAAATGTTCTACTTAGAGAGATCTACAAGTTTGTCAAAAGGTTCAACACCAAATTCCAAGTTCAAATATGATTTAAATTCAAATTTGCTAGCAGCCCTAGTTATGGACAGAAAACCTATATTGCTTTGAAAAATAAAAAGTCATATTTCCAAGCCTTTTCTCCCAAAATGCCTTTTGAGTGAGTTGTTCAAAATTTCAAATCCTACAACTTTTCCAATTGGAGTTTTGCATGAAAGTGGCTGCAGTCTAGAGAAAATTGGAGATTTCTAAATAGGGCTGATTTGAACTGGTTTTCTGTGTTGGTAGAAAATGACTCTAAACTCCATTTAAAAATCAATGTATGATCAAACTCTAGTTACCCAAGTTGTCCCTCAGTAATTTATCTACAAGTTTGGTAATATGACTTTGGCCTGAAACCCAACAGATTTTGAATTTTAGACACAATTATGTTCCAAGGTTTATTAAAACAGAAATTTCACTTTGTGAAGAGACTTCCTTGTTTCAAACTTTTGGGGTATCAAATGAAGTCCAATCACTTCCACAATAGGTGCATATGAAAGGTGATAAGTTTAATTCCACTTCATAGAAAGGAAGATTTTGAAGTTGTATGGTGAATTCAAAAGTAATTTCAGAATCAACTTGGGGATGGGCTAAAATTTCAGATTTGAGAAATTCTGACTTAGTGGTTTAACTACCAATTCCTCATTACCCTCTTAAGCATGATTTAGTCTTAGTTTATCATTGGCTTACGTATAATTGTGTGTACGGCTTCTGAGATGCCAGGGGCATCACACCGGGTCCCACCGGTCAGTCACTCAGACAAAAACCATTCTTGTTTGTGTTTTTTCCCTTTCAGACCATTCTTGTTTGTGTTTTTTCCCTTTCAGTTTTCCCCCTTTTTAACCCTGTTAGAGGCCGATTTAGGAGAAACAGTAATTGGAGGAAATGTTGGCCTCTTCAAGATCTACAAGTTTGTCAATAGGCTCAACTTCAGATTCGAAGTGCAAATATGAATTTCATTTAAATTTAGGTTACAGCTCCCAATTTGGACAGGGTACCTCTACTGATTGTGAGAATCAAAAGTCATATCTCTGGTCTTTTACCACCCAAAGTGTATATTGAAAAGTTTGTTTAGAATTTCAATATCTACAACTTCTCTAATTTGAGCTTTGCATGAAAGTGGCTGTAGGTCATAGAAACATTGAGATTACTAAACATGTCAGATTTGGACTGGTTTTCTGTGTTGGTAGAAAACTCAATATATGATCAAACTCTAATTACCAAAGTTGTTCTCCAGTAGATGACCTAAAAGTTTGGTAATATGACTTTGGTCTGAAACCCAACAGATTTTGAATTATAGACACAATTATGTTCCAAGGTTTATTAAAACAGAAATTTCCCTTTGTGTAGAGACTTTTTTGTTTCCAACTTTTGGAGTATCAACTGAAGTGCAATCATTTCCACAATAGGTGCATTTGAAAAGTGGTAAGTTTAATTCCACTTCATAGAAAGAAAGATTTTGAAGTTGTATAGTGAAATCAAAAGTAATTTCAGAATCAACTTAGGGAAAAGCTGAAAATCCATACTTGGAAAATTTCTAAGTGTGGGTCGATCTAGTTGTTTCCATGAGATATTTGGGTGGTGAAATTTTGAGTGAGTAGACGATAGTTTTGATCCATGCTCAGTGTAGCAAAAGGATAGTCCATAACATGTACAACAAGTTTGTCAACGGAGTTGAGTTTGGGTACTTAATGAATTTGAAAACTTTATTAGGACTCAAGTTTGCTCACGATCACAACTGACACTTATCAAGAAACTTTGGGTTGGATCTTTTAACCCTCCTGTCTTTGATTTTTGAACATTGTCGAATAGAAAGGTCTAGGGTTACTTTCTTACCCGAGGTTTTGCACGTGATGTTGAGCGCAAAAGTATGTGAGTGTTGACTTATCCAACCAAAAAAATGTGTGGTCTTGCATCTTGTATAGAAAATTTTTGACTTAGTGATTTCTCCACGTGTTTCTTGTAAATCTCTAAGCATGAGTAAGTCTAAATCTATCATTAGCTTTCATCTAACCGTGTGTTAAGGCTTTTGAGATGCCAGGAGCATCACATTAAGGAACAAAGATTTTTCAACATATATTTTATAAAAAGAGAAAGGATATTCTACTACGTAGTGCATACATTTGGTGAGTTTCACTAATCAAAATATCTTACTATTACTAATTGAAGACATCTTTTATCTTTTAAGCCTCCATGGTAATCTTTATGAACTAGATGGTACCCCGCGCGTTGCTGCGGGAATTTTTAAACCATTTTAAAGTCAAATTTAAAAGTAGAAATATCGATATGATTGGAACATTTTGTGTACTTAATATGCTCATCTTGGTTGAAAGATCAACTCTTAAATGATTAATTGATCATGTTTCGCTGATATAGGGATTTTGTATGATGCTATTCACATAAACTAATAGTTGAATGTATGGATGTGATCAGCCACAGAAAATCGATGAATGGGTTTCTAGTGGATGATGACATGGCTCTTTAACTTAGTGGTCTCTGGATGATGTGGACACCTTGCATGTTGAGAAAAATAGAGTTAATGAATGTTAGTTGGGCTTCACTTGTATAGGTTATATAGATACGTGGAAATATAAAATAACCTCCTAAAATTTGTACAAAACTACTTCTTTTAGAAAAATACAAGTATCTCAAAGCAACCCATCAGTAATTAATTAGTACCTCCATTCTCATATGTTTGTTGGCTAGTTAACTAAAAAATGTAAAAAAAACATAAGGAAGTATTTTCTTATTTATTTTTAACCTGTTCCAAATGGGTCTGGCCCTACCCACAGCAGTGCCCAACCCAGTCATGAACTCACGATCTTATATCCTTCCGTTTTCTACCTGGTTATGTTCCATTATTTTTGTCTAAGGTGCCAAGTGGATTGAGGGTGGCTATCAAGTACTGTGTGGCAGAGCAGCCGAGCAGAATGAGAGGATGGGGCGATGGGTGGTGGCACTCCACTGCACTATGGGGCCATAATCGGTGGCTATATCATGGTTATGTTTCATTATTTTTGTCTAAGGTGCCAAGTAGATTGAGGGTGGCTACAAGTACTGTGTGGCAGTGCAGCCAGGCAGAATGAGAGGATGGGGCGATGGGTGGTGGCACTCCACTGCACTATGGGGCCATAATCGGTGGCTATATGGTCGTAGATCTAGGAGTCCTCCAGCATTCTCACATGCCAGCACTCCTACCCGGCTATATGGTCGTAGATCTAGGAGTCCTCCAGCATTCTCACATGCCAGCACTCCTACCCTCTCTCTTGCTCGAAGCATTAAGCTTTTAAATGTCTTGACACAAATACATGAACGAACTTATCTCGCATTCTCACGCTCTAATCACTCAGAACGGAACTGAGACTAGGGAATAGCAAGAATCTGGATAGGAATGATAGAACATGCAGGATCCGTGAGAGTTTGGGAAGATTTCACATGGATGAATGATTCTTCTGTTATTCGATAGCGTTTTCAGCGCAACTCTTCTAGCGTATATACCGCTGGTGACCACCAGGCATGTCGGCCCAAACACTGGGCCCAAAGCCCATCATAAATTTTCCCTCTCGCTACACATCTCCACTTCCTGGCTACCGCTGTACTCCTAACATTCCCTACCCCCTGAGAAGCAGCTTATCCCCAAGCTGGAACATTAGGGAAACGAAGAATATCTAACTCCTCTTCCCAGGTTGCTGATGATCCTCGCTGCAAGGAGCGCTGCTGCAGAATAGCTTCTGGAACTAATACCTGCACAGGATCTGTGCACACTGAAGAAAGGTCAGATAGAATCTCAGTTTGGGGAGGCACATGCTTCTTTAACTGAGACGTGCACCACTGCGTGGAGCTCAGACTAAGGTGGTAGCTGTAATTTTTATATGCTGCATTCCCAACCTTCTGTAACACTGATAATGATCCATAGTATTTGAAGGAGAGCTTTTGACTGCTGCGAAAAGCCAGTGATCACTGCACATACGGTTGCAATTTGAGATATTCCAAATCACCAACTCAAATACTCGCTCAGATCTACTTGTCAGCTGGCACCTTCATCCTTTGTTGTGCCTGGTGCAAATGCTGAAGATTTGTTGTGCCTGGTGCAAATGCTGAAGAATCAAACGAGAAGGTAGTTCTCTGTCCTTGAGCCACCGCTCCAAATCTGAGACTGTAATCAGCTTTAGATTAGCAATCCCCATGCTGCATGGAGAGTGGCCATACAACACTTCAGATGGTGACCGGCCCAACGCAAAATTAAAGGATGTATTATACCAATACTCAACAACAGACAGCCATTTGCTCCACTTCTTTGGGCAAGAATAAACTGTGCAATGAAGAAAGCACTTGACACTTGACACTATTTGCCATCTGTCTGTGAATGGTAGCTTTTACTCATCAACAATTGTGTACTTGACGGTTTAAAGAGTTCCTACCACAAGGCACTTGTGAAGATTTAATCCCTGTCAGAGATGATAGCTTTTGGTAACCCATGGAGCTTGTAAACCTGACTCATATAGAACTAAGCAATTTGCAAGGCTGTAAATGGATGGGCGACTGGAATAAGCTGTTTATACTTTGTGAATATGTCTACTACCACTAGGATTGTTGAATTGTGATCCAAATTCCTATGAGGTGGCCAAGTTGGAGAGCTAAGCGGAGGCCCGCTCCACGAAAATAGTGAAAGTTGTGGCTAGTTGGTGTCCGTGGTTTTTCCCTTCGCCTAAATCCTTGTGTCTATGTGATTGATTTTTGATCTTTGCTCTTCGCTGCGTTTATTTCTTGTCGATCTCTAACAAGGATTGCATTGCACCTTTCAGATTGAGGAAGATCTTCTCCGAAATCCATGGGCACCAGTTCCCAAGCTTGAGTGGTTTCAGGGAGATCTTCTGTGAAACCAACCCGTTCCCCTATCCTCCATCCCTTATCACTATTCCAACTACCTCTCTCTTTGTCTACAGTGCATGAATTTATGTGTACAGTGTATGGGGAATGGGTTTTGGGGGAGCCGTTGGCTATAACGTAACAAGCCAGGTGACTTGACGTGTTCATACTTTGCTTGTTGACACACATAGCAGGCCTGTACAAATTCAGTCACTGAGCGCTTCAGTTCTAGGTAGGCAAACAAGTGTTTCACTCTGCGATAGGTCGCAGTGACTCCTGGATGCACCCCCACCCCCACCCCCACCCCACAGGCATGGAAAGGTTGCAGGATATGCTGTTGGGCCAACCAGTTTCTTCCTAGTTCCTACCCAGACTTGCCTGTGCAATTGTAGTACTCCTTCAGGTGTATATCCTTTGGAATTGGTTGCTGATACACTTAATTCGGTAAATCAAATAAATAAAATACCGAAAGTGATAGTCTGACTGAAAAAGATTACTGTAAATAAAATTGATTTATATAATCTATGAGCTGTCTTTACCATGAGATATGTTATGATGTCCTTCATGACGCGCTAAATACTAGTACAACCACTTTGGTCACTAGTGCATATGGCAGTTAATCCATTTGTATATAATGCATTACAAGTCAAATATCATAGCTAGATTTGACAAGTCCCCAGTGGATGAGTACCTTTGTTTCCATATATTGATTGTATACAAAATTGAAACATTTCAATGAAAAATACAACTTAGGGCATGTTTGGATCCAGGCGACTAAACCCAAAGTGACGAAAACCAGTGACTAAAGCTTTAGCTACCCCTGTTTGGATCCAGTGACTAAAATATAGACTAAAGTCTTTATTGATGTGGAGAAAGACTAAAATGCCCCCCTGTTGGTGCCCTTTTCTCACACCACCCCACTCCCACTCACCTCTCTCTCTCTCCCCTTTCCCGCCGGCGACGTGCCCCTCTCTCTCCCCTCTCCCGCCAGTGCCCCTCTCTCTGCCCCACTCCCGCCGGCGCCGCCTCTCTCTCTCAGCCGTTCCCCGCCGGCGCAGAGCGCCTGCACGAGCAAGCTCACGCAGATTGAGGACGGCAGCGTGCTCGCCGCGAGCGGCGCCCTCCACGACGCCAGCCGCAACGATCGGAGGCGAGGCACCATGCGGGAGGGGAGGTAAGGCACGGCGCCATGCAGGAGGCGAGGGCGTCGGTGGGAGGCAAGGCCGGTCCAGCGGCGAACGGCCGCATGAGGCGAGGCGAGGCCGGGGCGGCGGCCGTGGCGGACGGCAGCGAAGAGGCGAGGTGGGGATGGCGTCGGAGGGAGAGAGAGAGTGGGGGCAGAGAGAGAAAGGGGAGAGAGAGTGTGGGGACCGGGGTAGGGTGGGAAAGGGGGCTTTAGTCACCCTTTAGCTCCTCCCAAATGACTAAATAATTTGTAGTTAGTTTTGCAACTTTAGTCTCCTTTTAGTCAGTCCTATTTGGTACTTTAGTCACCCAGTTACTAAATTTTAGTCAGTTTGGCTTTAGTCAGTATGATCCAAACATGCCCTTAGTATAATCTTATATACTCACTCCATTTTTTTTTTTGTTTGATGTCAGCCAAGTCGAAATTGGACTATCAAGTGACATAAAAATAATATACTAATTTATTTTCTAAAAACATCTCTGCGTGCCGGTAGCTTACCAAATAAAATGTGGCGTAGCATTGCCACGTTCAATGTATTAAAGTAATTAACCCTATATTTTTTACATCCAAAACACAATTCCTTCAAGCTATGCACTCTGTCAACCTTTTTTATCCAGAATATTGCAATTCTAAAAAAACATCAATGCACAATTACTAAAACAGAAAAAGACCGAACGAAGGATTATCTGACCGTGCACATGATATACTTTTGCACCCCGCATATATAATACAGTAATAACAGTATCCTACGTACTGTGTCTTCATTTGCATCGTGTGAAGCCACAGAGAGTCACACATCAATAACCTTGCACAGGAGTTCAAACTAGCAATAAGGTGCGAAGCCCAGAACTTCCCTCAGCAGATAGCAGAAGTCCAGAACTGCCCCAGCTCCTATTCACACATCAAGCCTCATCAACAAGGTGCAAAGCCCCGTCCCGTCAACAAGGTGCGTTCATCAAGCCCCGGCCGTTAACAAGCTAGGCTCCTCCTGTTGAGGCTCATCAAGAACCGTATGCACCAAGGGTTGCTGATCCTGTGACAAGCTGCAGATGATGCCGACATGAAGACGACGTTAGTTCATGCATGCACATGGTATAGACAACAAAATGATGCATGCAGCTTGAGAAGTAAGCTAAGGGTAGTTCAAAAATACAAATCATACCTTGCACGGCTACGATTGTAACGAGCAAACATAGAGAGTATGTACCCAGATAATCCAGCAATGGCTATTGGAGCCACCCACAGGAAGGGCAACCCAAAGGCTTCATCAAAAGCAATCGAGAGCACAACGTTGAGGGTGTATAGTGCAACAACAGAAGCAGGAACCCTGTATACCATTGTGTTCATAGAGACCACAGTTCCTTCCTGCAGGATCAGAGCCACAAAGCACGCCCAAGGCCAGATAAGGAATAGCGTCTCAAGCGAAAGTTCCTCAACAATGAGTAAAGCGTCCTTAGCATGATCAAAATGCTCATCAAATGCCACAAAAAACATGACGGACCCTGGACAGAAGACCACCCATACCATGCGGATGAGGGTAAACAAGGACAAGACACCTTGCACAAAGAAAAATTGTATCATGGGTTCATCCAGTTGCTCCTGATCCTCTTTGCACCGAGATGGTTGCTGCTTATCCTCTTTACAGTCAGATGGCTGCTTCTGTTTCTCTTTACACTCAGAAGATGGCTGCTGCTGATCCTCTTTGCGCCGAGGTGGAAGAGTGACTATACCAGTCTCGCTCTCCGAAAGCTGGAGATACTCGCCAATGGTGCGACCGAATATCCCAGCTGCATAAAATGTTAGGAGTGTTGCGACAGCCACTCCGCTGTTAGGGCAGATAAAATAGGTTGCAGCCATTAACAGCATAGCACCGCAGGAAATCCGGCAGAAGATCGCCGCAAATCCCATCGTCACAGAGAGCCTGATGGCCCCGATGAAGAAGTAGGAGAAAGCAAGTCCGTCGGCTTCTCGGCGACACGGCACAGCAGCCATGGGGTGACAAGAGCGTAGAACAACGAGACGAGCGCCACGAACAGCACGGCGCCGTCGTCCAAACCTGGCACGCCGAGGAAGGATCGCAGCTTCATCCTGGGCGGCCTCGCCACCTCCAACTCCGCAGCCACCGTCTCGTGTCCTCGAGCCTGATCAGGTGGAGAAAAGGGGTGAGAGGATATGAAGTCGCCGCCGCCGTCGCAACCAGAAACCCTAGTTACTGGAGAGGATCGGAGGTGGGTTTATGGAGGAGGCAGACGGGCACCCAGGCAGGCGGCGGTGTTGGTCGTTGGTACATACGGAGAAATCAGATGCGAGATAAAAGTTGCTAGCCTCTTCTTGGGCCTAGTATGGCGGAAGGGGTAAATCCCGGCCCGCTTAGTTAACTCGCGCGCGTCAGTCGTACTAGCTGCCGCCTGCCGGCCTGCTAGCGCCTTCATTTTTAATATTTTTAAAAATTTTATAATCTACAGAAATACAGTATACACTGCATATGGGAATCACCTTCCTCAATCCAAAAATACTAGTATTTCTTATTTTCAATGCCCAACTTTTAACTATTTATTTTTTATCTAATATTAAAATAAATAAGGTTTCATGATACGTCGTGACATTTAGACTCTACTGGACAGCCACTCTCGCCCTGTATCTGATAATTCAAATCACAGCTACGAACCAGATTCGGACGGAGACCACACGGACGCCCAAGTCGCATACGGACTCTGTTTTCAATATTCAATATATCGATGGAAGGCTAAAATAATAAGCTTTCCAACCCAACTAAAACCACTTTAAAATTCGGTCTAATCAATGAAATATTTGAAACAATATGACGTGGAATTTATTCGTGTACCCAGAGTGCAGAGCAGCCCACGCGAAAACGGACGTCCAGATCGCATACAGACTCTGTTTTTACGTTCTATATATCGATGGAAAACTAAAATAACAAACTTTCCAACCCAATTGACATCCCTCTAAAATTCGCTTGCAATTAACGGAAATCGTCATGACAACATGGCCTATAATTTTTAATTTTATTCAGAAAACCCGATTTAGACAGAAAAACAACCTACATGAAAACGGATACCCATATCGTATATTGACTCCGTTTTCGATATTCTATATATTGCCAAAAAACAAAAAAAATAATATTTTTTTACCAAACTGACACCATCCAAATTTTGGTCACATGCAAGGAAAAATTCAAAACAATAGGATATGAAATTCATTTGCCAAGCTATTTTTATAAGTATTGATCTAGAGGTGTTTTTTTCTCCCGTTGCAATGTGCGAACATTTTGCTAGTTATTTAAAAATTTAATAGTACAATCTTGCATGTGGAAATCTACAGAACTAAAACAATCTACCGTCATAATAAAAAGAACAATCTACGGTCTACCCTACGTATGGGTAGCTATTCTAGCTGCGAGATTTGCGCTCTTTAACATTGACACAAAGGATACAAACGAGGAGGGAGTCACGCCACGTAAGCATGGGGAAGGCTCGACGCGTCCCAAAAAAAATCTCAAACAGTTTCTGTACACTGAAAAATATTAAAAAAAGTGTGGCGCAGTGGCTTTATGGTTGCAGTTTCGTCACAGAAAATACACAATTGAGGCTGTATGGCCCATGCTATTTGATGAATCGATGCGTGTCTCGAACTCTCTTTGATCACGGCAACAGTAACAATGCACAGCAATGCTCGCAAGTCGCAACACATGCTTAATATAGATGCGCCTTCGAGGCGGGAAGTCCGTTTAGCTATCGCTCGTTACATTCTACTCGAGCGAGCGATTCGGTCTGATCCGTAGCAAATAGCCGCATGCACGTCCGTACTATTTTTAATTTAATTTTCTTTTCTCCCTAACGTGATGGTTGTGCATGTCACGCTGAACGGTAATCAGGCAAATGAAGGTTGTGCATGTCACGTTTAAAAAATTTTCTCTTTCTTTTTTCTTTATTCTTTTCAAACCATATACTTTATGACATAATTTTATTCACGACAAATTATGCTGACATAATCTTATTCACGGAAAATTATGCTGACATAATTTTATTCACGAGAAATTATTCTGATATAATTTTATTCACGGAAAATTATTCTGACATAATTTTATTTAAATGCTGACATAATTTTATTTATGGAAAATTACGCTGACATAATTTTATTCACATGCTGACATAATTTTATTCACGGAAAATTATGCGGACATAATTTTATTCATATGCTGAGATAATTTTATTCACGGAAAATTATGCTGACATAATTTTATTCACGGAAAATTATGCTGACATAATCTTATTCACGGAAAATTATGCTGACATAATCTTATTCACGAGAAATTATTCTGATATAATTTTATTCACGGAAAATTATTCTGGCATAATTTTATTTACATACTGACATAATTTTATTTATGGAAAATTACGCTGACATAATTTTATTCACATGCTGACATAATTTTATTCACGGAAAATTATGCGGACATAATTTTATTCACATGCTGAGATAATTTTATTCATGGAAAATTATACTGATATAATTTTATTCACGGGAAATTATGCTGACGTAATTTTATTCACGGGAAATTATGCTGACGTAATTTTATTCACGGGAAATTATGCTGACATAATTTTATTCACATAATGTCATAATTTTATGATGTAACTTTTAGCTAATAAATTATGTTTTTAAATATATGGTTCGATGAATTATATTATAAAAGAATACTGAATACATGCTAAACTACAGATTTATCCCTATGTGCATAACTTATATTTAAGTAAATAAATATGTATTAGTGTAAAAAAATTATGATGATAAGTTTTGTGCATAAATTTACAATTTATTAAAAATTAGAGATTAAGAAAATAAGCATATAATAGAAAAAAAGAGGGAAGAAAGGTCCCAAACCGCCGGTCTAAAACAGCTCGAATACAGAAATGTTTAAGCTTGTACACACAAACAAACATATGTCGTAGTGGTAAGCAGCAACTTGTTGATACTTTAAATCTGGGGTTCAAACCCCAGCCATGGCTATTTTGGCCTTTTTTTTAATGCGCGCGAATGCAAGGCTGGGCGCGTCCGCACGTGGAGACTGGGGAGCTGGTGGCGTCGCTCGCTCCGCTGGAATCTCCAGCGACGTTCGCCAATTAGGTGCCCCCTACGCAGATCAGAGTCTTTTTTTTAATGCGCGCGAATGCAAGGCCGAGCGCGTCCGCACGTGGAGACCGGGGAGCTGGTGGTGTCGCTCGCTCCACTGGAATTCAGCGAGCGTTCGCCAATTAGGCCCCCCCCCCCCCCCCCCCCCCCCCTTCGAGGCCTCTCGGCGCTCACAGTAAACAGCGTGCGTGTTTCTTTCCTCTCCCCTGCCGTGATCCAATCCATTCTGAGGTCAAGGCCTTGTTAGAGTCTCGCTCGCCAAGAGGCCATGTCCATCGAGAAGCAAATGAAGACGACCGTGGTCCTCTACCCTTCGCTGGGCGCGGGCCATCTTAACCCCATGGTTGAGCTGGCCAAGGTCTTCCTGCGCCGCAGCGTGTCCGTCATCGTCGCCGTCGTCGACTCGCCCGATGCGATGGGCCGCCTCGCCATCGCGAAAACAGTGTTTAGGATGCATGAAACTAGAAGCACATGTATCTTTTCAAAAATACTAATAGCTATATATAAATCTCCAACAGGATGTATCTAATCGGTTTATACTAAGAAAGAAAAGATACATACTATGTCTTCCCGTCACATGACTGGAATTTAACATTCCATCGGTCACTTTTTTCAACCATACAATTTGCTTCCAAAGGCTAGAGAATGTGATTGACGAAAACATTTATATCAGCACATAGGTCAACACACTCCGTCGGATCTACATCATACGGCCCAAAAGTTTGATTGATATACAACTCAAAAATTAGTCACTTGATGAGAAACAAATCTGGCAAATTATTGTGGGTATTAAGTTAAAACAGAGTGGACAAAATATATCGAAATACTAAAGCCAAATTAAACTAATTAAGGATTTTATAAAAAGCATGCACCAATTGTTGCTCAAGGTTAAATATTTTATATGGGTCTCTTGCTGAAGTAAAATGAAAGGTTGTCATGAATAACTAGCCCAGGTTTTCCCAAATAAGAATAAAAATAGCATCACTTTTGTATATACAGAAAAATGTCTAACAGAAAGGTAGTTGATATATTAAAAATATCGGTAGTGATCTTGCCACGTAAATACCAAATTACTATGAGTGAAGGAAGATGATTTCTTCCATTAGCTGTATCAAAGAGCTTTTCTAAACAAAGACGACGTTAGTTCATGCATGCACATGGTATAGACAACAAAATGATGTATCCAGCTTGAGAAGTAAGCGTAGTTTAAAAATACAAATCATACCTTGCACGGCTATGATTGTAACAAGCAAACATAGAGAGTATGTACCCAAATAATCCAGCCATGGCTATTGGAGTCACCCACAGGACGAGCAATCCATAGGTTTCATCAAAAGCAATCGAGAGCACAACGTTGAGGGTGTATAGTGCAACAACAGAAACAGGGACCCTGCACATCATTGTGTTCATAGAGACCACAGTTCCTTCCTGCAGGACCAAAGCCACAAAGCACGCCCAAGGCCAGATAATGAATAGCGTCTCAAACGAAAGTTCCTCAACAATGAGTAAAGCCTCTTTAGCATGCTCATCAAATGCCACAATAAACATGACGGACCCTGGACACAAGACCACCCATACCATGCGGATGAGGGTAAACAAGGACATGACACCGTGCACAGACAAAAATTGTATCATGGATTCATCCGGCTGCCCCTGATCTTCTTTGCACCGAGATGGTTGCTGCGGCTTATCCTCTTTGCAATCAGATGGCTGCTTCTTATCCTCTTTACACTTAGATGGCTGCTGCTGATCCTCTAATTTGCACTGAGGTGGAGGGGTGACTAGAGCAGTCTCGCTCTCCGAAAGATGGAGATATTCGCCAATGGTGTGACCGAAAATCCAAGCTGCATAAAACGTAAAGAGTGTTGCGACAGCCACTCCACTGTTAGGGCAGATAAAATTGGTTGCAGCCATCAACAGCATCGCGCCGCAAGAAATTCGGCAGAAGATCGCCACAAATCCCATCGTCACAGAGAACCTGATGGCCCCTATGAAGAAGTAAGAGGAAGACAGAGCCGAGATGGTCAAGACGAAGTCCGTCGGCTTCTCGGCGACACGGCGCAACAGCCATGGGGCGACAAGAGCGTAGAACAAGGAGACGAGCGACACGAACAGCACGGCGCCGTCGTCCACGCCGAGGAAGGATCGCAGCTTCATCAGCCGAAACAAGGGCGCCTCACGTGACAGCTTCTTAGTCATGAGCGGCCCCCCCCAGTGAGGGCTCCGCAGCTTCCTTCTTGGTGGGGATCTTCTCCGCGGGCGGCCTCGCCCCCTCCAACTCCGCAGCCAATGTCTCGTCCGAAGACAACAGCTTCTGCCCGTCCGCCACTTGTGACGAAGAAGACGCCATCGCGTCCTTGAGCAGGGCCTGCTCGGCTGGAGAAAAGGGGTGAGAGGATGAAGTCGCCGCCGCGTATCTGTCGCAACCAGAAACCCTAGTTGTTATTGGAGAGGATCGGAGGTGAGTTCATAGATAGAGGAGGGGGAGCGCGGAGTCAGGCATCGGCGGTGCTGCTAGCCTCTTCTTGGACCCAGTATGACGAAATAGGCGACGGGGTGTTGCCGTGTTGGATGCAAATTGACGCCTCGTGTTTTTTCATGGAGGTCCTCCAGGGGAGTGTAGCCTCAAGCACGGGGTTGCAGGTTCCATGGCTGCTGCTGTACAACGTTGGAGTATACAGCTTCTCGGCAGTCGTAGCAATCAGGCAGGCACAGCCCACAGCCACATTAATCTCTACCTCGTCTGGTTTGAGACCATCCAATGGAAAAAAGTAAAACATTGTCTATCACTATTCATCCACTATTCTAACTAACTCTCTCTGTCTACTGTATCGTTACCGTGTAAAACAGTGTTATAGACAATCATTTACTTATTTCTGTTGGGGATAGCCTGAGGCTCGTTTCCAACACTAAAAATACATTAACCTATTTATTTTTTTTCTCATTTACCCTTGTGCATGGAAATTTACAAAACTCACAGCATATGGCTAGCTATTTTACCATCTAGATTTGTACTCTTTTACATGGACAGAAAAGTGGAGAAAAAAATTAGCGATAACCAAATTGAGGAGGGAGTCACGCCACGTAAGCATCGGGAAGGCTCGACGCGTCCAGACGTGTGGCTCACAGTATTCCCCAAAAAAATTCTCAAACAGTTTCTGTACACAGAAAAAGTTATAAATAAAAAGTGTGGTGCAGTGGCTTTATGGTTGCAGTTTCGTCAGAGAAAGAATATATACACAATTGAGGGTGTATGCATGGCCCATGCTATTGATCAATTGATGCGTGTCTCGAACTCTCTTTGGTCACGGCAACAGTAACAATTCACATCACAGCAATGCTCGCAAGTCGCAACCATGCTTAATATAGATGCGCCCTCGAGGCCTCTCGGCACTCAAAGTAAACAGCGTGTGTGCTCTTTCCTCTCCCGTGATCCAATCCATTCGAGGTCAAGGACCCGCTCGCCAAGAGGCCACGTCCATCGAGAAGCAGATGAAGACGACCGTGGTCCTCTACCCTTCGCTGGGCGCGGGCCATCTTAACCCCATGGTTGAGCTGGCCAAGGTCTTCCTGCGCCGCGGCGTGTCCGTCATCGTCGCCGTCGTCGACTTGCCCGACGCGATGGGCCGCCTCGCCATCGCCAACCCGGACATCGCGTTCCAGCACCTCCCAGTCCTGCCCACCGGCAAGGACGACAAGTACTCGCACCCTATCATGCGCACCATCGACGTGCTCCGCGCCGCTAACCCCGCGCTCCGGAGCTTCCTGCTCGAGCTCCCGGCGCCCGTCGACGCCCTCGTGGTCGACATGTTCTGCACCGACGCGATCGACGTCGCCGCCGAGCTCGACATCCCCGCCTACTTTTTCTTCACCTCCGCGCTCGCCGACCTCGCCATCATGCTCCACCTCCCGTACAACTTCCCCCGCACGGCGTCGTTAAAGGACATGCCCGAGGCCGTGCTCCACTTCCCCGGTGTGCCGCCGATCCGTGCGATGGACATGGCCACTACGATGCAGGACAGGGAGAGCGACATCGCCAGAGCACGGCTGCACCAGTGCGCGCGCATGCCCGAAGCGAGAGGCTTCCTCGTGAACAGCTTCGACTGGTTGGAAGCGCGGGCCCTGGAAGCACTCAGGCGTGGGCTTTGCACGCCCGGCCGCTCAACTCCGCCTGTCTACTGCATTGGGCCGCTGGTACAGCCCGGGAACACGAACACGGGAGGAAGCTGGGAGAGGCACGCGTGCCTCGAGTGGCTGGACAGGCAGCCGAACCGGAGCGTGGTGTTCCTCAGCTTCGGCAGCATGGGCACCTTCTCGGCGGCGCAGCTGAGAGAGACAGCGCGGGGGCTAGAGAACTCCGGGCACAGGTTCCTGTGGGTCGTTCGGTACCCACCTGAGCACCAGCAGAGCAAATCAATGGAGCCGGAGGACTTGGAGGCGTTGGTTCCGGATGGTTTCTTGGAGCGGACTAGGGAGAGGGGTTTGGTGGTGAGGAACTGGGCGCCGCAGATGGAGGTGCTGCGGCACGACGCCGTCGGCGCCTTCGTCACGCACTGCGGGTGGAACTCGGCGTTGGAGGCGATCGTGTCCGGCGTGCCGATGATCTGCTGGCCGCTCTACTCGGAGCAGAGGATGAACAAGGTGCACCTGGTCGAGGAGATGAGGCTCGGGGTGGTGGTGGAAGGCTACGAGAAGGAGCTGGTGAAGGCAGACCAAGTGGAAGCAAAAGTGAGGCTGGTGATGGAGTCCGACGAAGGGAAGAAGCTCAGGGAGAGGATCGTCATGGCAAAGGAGATGGCCGCCGACGCTCTCAAAGAAGGCGGGTCGTCTGACGTGGCCTTCGGCGAGTTCTTGAAAGGCCTGAAGAAGAGCAGTGCGGAGCTCAAGACGTAAACTGTCGATTTCACTATTTCAGCATCTTGGCCATAAAAAAAAAAACTTCGATTTCGAGTGCATGTATCTTTCGAATGAACAAGAAGACGGATGTGTAAAGAAAACGAATCGAAAGAATTGAATAAGGCAATGAAAGAATATTACACGCCCTGTTCTGTTCTTGTGATCCGACCCAGCCTACACTAAAAACAGCCACAGGCCATCACCTCCACAAGAGACAAACAACAACTAATCGGCTACTCCTTAATAATCACCCGCCGCATCACATAATTCACAGCACAAAACCCCCAAACCCAAGAGCACTAATACACGTCGATCGGGTCCGGTGTTTCAATCGTCCTGGTCCTGGCACAGCTCCTTCCTGAGCCGCTGCGAGAAGAGCTTGCAGGCGTCCATGCAGAGATCGACGGCCGCGGACAGCGCCACGAACAACGCGACGTCGCCCGTGCACGTCACGTGCTGCACGCCGACCTGCACGGTGGGCCGGCTCGCGCGCCCCTCGCCCTCCACCGTGGAGCCCATGACGAAGCCGCCGGCGAACGGCCACGACGCGCCCGCGGCGGCCTCGGGGAACGTGGCCGGGTCGATGACGAACTGGCCCCCGCGCTTGGTGCTGATGGACGACTCGGCGATGGGCACGGTGCACTCGTGGGGGCCGGAGTCGAAGACGAGCTCCAGGCGGTACCCGAGCGCGTCGACGGGGCCGCGCTCGCGCCACGCCTCCAGCCGCGCCCAGGGCTTCCAGCTGGACGGCCCCGCGCCGGTGGCCTGTAGGATGAGCCAGGAGCCCGGGTTGGCGCGGGAGACGCGGCCGGAGCCCGGGGACGGCACGAACGGCGTCACCATCGACGCCGCCGCCACGGGGGACCCCGACAGGTCGTGGATGGTCACCGTCCAGCCCTTGCGCTGCTCGCGCCGCGAGGCCGCGCCGTCGCGGCCTTCGCCGTGGACGTGGAGGGTGCTGCTCAGCCAGGACCGCAGCTTCCGGCTGGTGCTCCGGGTCATGGACGACTGCGGCGTCAGCGATCTGGTCAAAAAATGGCAGCGCACATACAAGATTAGTTTACAAGAACGTAACATGCAGGCGCATGCGTGCATATTACTGCAGTACTAGTAAATAGTAATATAACTCCAGTAAAGTGAATCCCATAGTACTATATCATAGCGTGGCGCCAGGTGTGTATGCGACAAGATCAGCAGGTAATGGCGACGACGGTAATCCGTCCTCGTCTCGTGTTGATTAGTTGGACGTGATACATGGAAGATTCTGAGCCAGCTATGTGAGCTTCGCAGAGCAAATTAAATAAGGCAGCAAGGTTGTAAGTCCATCACATGCACGGTTGGTGTCTGTACTCTGTCTGAGCATGATGTGATGATGAATGTGTTCAGGTTTGAGAGATCAGTCCTACTACTAGCTATAAATAAAATTATTCTGGTATCATAAGCTCGATGGATGTATGGGGATCTGAGCAGCACTGACTGTGAACTGTGAAGGTTTCTCTAGGGAACCAACTTGACAGTTCAGGTTGAAGGATTATTGCGTTAAGGGTTTTTTTATAAAACAAATATTGACCTTTTTCTTTCCTTTTTACAATTCTGAAGACGGCGACATGGATTCTCCTGTGTTTCTTATCAAGTCAATAATCCATTTTGTTTCCAACGAGAAATGCTACCTTCCATGTAAATTATGTCCATTGGCAAGTGAAGGTTGCAAGAAAAAATATATATCAAGTGGCCGGCTTTGCTAATATAATGCCAGTAGTTCTATGAATTATGATAGACAACAAAGTATCTAAGAGCTGGCATCCAATATTATGAAGAAAAATCAAAAGCAGAATACCACTTGAAGGATGGGGAGATGCCTTTGACTTTTTTATACAACGGAAAATAAAATGAAACTATGTGTTCGTACGTTACTGAGCTGCCTAGTTGTGCTTACTTCCTTTCCCAATAAAATTGTTCGAAGGCGTTATAAAAAAAATGTTCCAAGGCCTATGGCAACTGTCATCGGCCGGCTTGTTTAAAATATGTCCACCAGCTATCTGATGAGCGATGACCAAACCCATAACTGCAAACTTATTGTGTTTGATCAGATTTGCTAATTTAGAGTTGTCTGTTTATCCTTGTGTTTTACTACTAATTCTTTTTTATCACAGGATTATATTCTATATTAGTGTCTCAAGTCTTAAGCTACTTAATTGCATCCATCTGTTCATTTGGACCAACAGTTAATGCTCCATAATACCACGATCACCTTTGCCCACTAATGTTTTAGCTAGCGTACGTTCTTGGTCCCCTGCAAGTCTGCAGCTATATGAACTAGCAGTTGAGTTGTACAAAAAGGGCACGCTTGGCTGCAGAATGAAGTTCTAGCGACGAGTGATCAAACAAATCAGTAGCACCACAAAGGATAACTGAATGTGCAAGCAAATTGACAAAGATGTCTCAAGTGGCAGGGGCACGCAGAAAAATGTGTGTTATACTGTTATGTGTAGTGCACGCGAAGCTATAGCCAAGGCCAAGTACTACCAACCTGCTCCTGGCTGCCCTCCGGCCGGCGCTGAACCGGCAGGTGAAGACCGGCTGGCGTTGCCCGCCTCCCGCTGCTCCTCCGGGGACCTGGTACACGACGGGTCCGCACTCCGGCTCGCCGCCGAACTGGAACACGTAGCGCGGGTCAGGCTCGGCGCGCACGACCATGTGGATCTGCGGGCGCCCCCCGGAGGCCGAGGACGCGGACGACGCCGGCTTCCCCACGTCCACCCACCCGTCGCGGGCGACGACGATCTCACCGGCGGCGGCGCGCGCGACGTCGACGGTGACGCGCACCCGGCCCAGCACGCGCGCGGCGCTCACGCCGCAGCTGCTCCCCGCGTGGCCCGCGTGCACGGAGACGACCAGCTCGGCGCCGGCGGGGCGCGCGGAGAGCCTCCGCACGGCCTCGGCGTCGAGGCTGATCACGACGGGGTCGTCGTGCGCGGCGACGGCGGTGGCGGCGGCCGAGTCGGAGGCGGCGGCGAGCGGGAGCAGCGCGGTGCGGGCGGGCGAGGACGGGTGGTCCTGGAGGCTGAGCGTGCAGAAGCAGGGCGAGCTGGCGGGGTGCACCCCCGCGCCGGAGCTGGGGCGCGGCACGGCGGGGAGCTTGAGGAGGAGCTGGTCCACGGTGAGGCGCACGAACGTGCAGGGGTCCATGGCGACCGGCGAGCACGCGTCGGCTCGCTCGCTCGCTCAGCTGCCGCGCTTGCGCTCACACACCGCGGGTAGATGAATGGGGCAGTGCCTCCCTCTCGGCGCGTGGGTATATGTAGCCGGGGCGGGTTGGGACGTTGGGTGCGCGGGGATTTGATTTGGTGCACAGAGTTGGACGCTAGTAGTAGGACATGCATGTGCTCGCGTGGATTAGCCTACTAGCTACTGTATTCAGGCTCGTGGCTACTACTCGCTCTAGCTAAAGATAAAAATTCTGAGCCCTGTGCTTTGTCTGGAACCAAAGCACTTACGTAGACTAACCTCCAGCATTTTCAAGTAATCTTTGGCATTATTTGCCCTCTTCGTGAAACGCTGTACGAGCCTGTCAAATGTCAAGGATCGACCACAACTGTTTCCAGTGTTTGTGCTCGTACTCTTTTTAATTAAGTTTCCAGAGCCTGTGGTACGTACATGTCCACATCGATCAAAAGTCCAAAGCTGTCAGCATAGCATCCACAAACCGTCGATCGTGTTGTCGACGATACTATATTATTAATCAGGAGACAGCGCCAAAACGAGCTAGATTAAGGAGAGAATGAGAGGCGATTCAATTTAGCGATCGATCATCACAACAACGATACGACAGTTGGACGAGATCGTATCATTACGGCGCTAATACGTACTACAGTATTATATGGTGATGATTGATGATGGCGTGGGGTACTATACTACTATGACCTGTCGCGGACCCACCCGTGGGCCAGGGCACGCCGCTGGTGCCGAGCTGTACTCACATGCATGCGATTGCGGATGCTGGCTCTTGTGGACGCATGCACCCGCTAGCTGCGCCCCTGGACGTGATAGCTACTCCAATAAATATACGACAGCCACTAGCTACTTGGACTACAGCTTTATCCGTTGCTGGGACGCCGCTCTCCCTCTCCGTCGATCGGCTGCAGAAAAACCAGCATTCATTCCCGATTGGCTAGCTTGGCTAGCTTCAATTCTGGCTCTCTGTCACGGAACGAAGGGTTCATCCATCAGCTACGTTACAGGTAGGCTGAATTGATCGTGCACCGCAGCAGCTAGCTTCTGCAAGACTGGCGTGAGCTAGTTTGATATGCGTCGTCTCCATTAATCGTGGACTTGATGGCTCTCCGATCCATGAGGCAGACACCAACTATATATGTAGAGTGGAGTGTATGTGTGGATGTCTTCCTGGATGTGGTTGGCGAGATAATCACATTCCTGGATACCTAAGCTAGCTAGCTGGGGACACCTGAAATGAGTAGTGCACTTATCGGTGTATGTAGGGGTGTTTAAGCTAAGACATAAAAAGGGCTACCCCGACAGTTGGTTGGGCGTATATACTCCAGGTCCATTCAATTTCTACTCCATATATATGTACGCTATATGTAGGTGTGTATGTATATAGTAAGGATTTGTATGTTTCGAGTGAAAAAAAAAGTATCAAGGTACGTACTTAGATTTATCGATATTGATAATTTGATGTGAACATTAACAATGAGAGTGAGAACTAGAATTTTTACAATTTGGAGACAGTGTGTTACGTTTTGTTACCCCCAATCCTTCTTGCACAATAACCCAGTCGGTATCCAGGGGCGGAGCTACTTGGTAGCCTGTGGGTGCAGCTGCACCACGGAAAAATAGAAATAGAGTTATGAGGATTAGATTTTCACTATATATACACCCCAAGTCCAATATAACAAATCTATGTGCGTCCACAAGGCCACAAGCCATATGCCCGCCTCCCCTCTGGTATACTCTTGTTTCGCCACTGTCGGTATGGATAGTTGTACGTATATACACCAGCAAAATCATGCACTAATTCCACGGTACGTACCTACTGGCAAACGGGTGTGCCGGCCGGCTGGGCGCTGCTGGCCCTGCTCGCACGTACAGTACGTGTACAGCGCTCTAATGGACCCATGCACCAAATAGCTGATGAGCACTTATATGCGGCGTTGCAGTTCGTTCATTGCTTGATCGATCTCATCTTCGCGCACCGGTAGCTCGCGCCCTGCGGTTTCTGGGTCCCGTGCACGTGTTCATGCACGTCGTCCCATCGCGCCCATCCATCCAGTACTCGAGCGGCTACCAAATTAAACGCGTTCACATGCATTCTCCGCATGCACATGTCACGTCCAAGCTTCAGCGATCCAAGCTCGATCGATCGGCGCCACACCGCGCCAGTGGGCGCGACGTACCACGATGTTTTTGGCCAAACAGACAGCAGCTAGCTAGCGTACGTCGGCGGCGCGACCGCGCGGGGGGGGGGGGGGGGGGGGGGCAGTCTGCCAGTCTGCACTGCACGGCGAGGTGCACTGTTCCGATCCGACACGCGCGCGCGTACGTGAGCGCGTCCCACACTCCCACTCCCACCGGCGCATCGGTGCCGACGCCCTGCGCGCGCGCGGACCTTTTGTTTCGTGTGCGTGGACGCATGCATGCATGCATGTGACGCAACGTCTCACCAGTCGGTCGACTGATCGATCGGAATTTACGCGGGACCGCGAACGTGTGTGTGCGCGCTCAATCAGCAGAGTCCAGAGTACGTACCGTGCTGTGGATTAGTTTCCCATTTTAATTTGCCTACTATGACCTGTAGTGATGAGAGCGCATTATATTGCCGATCTGTGATATTGATCGGATCACACTGCTTCTTTTCCGATCCAGACCATTTGGAATAACATTACTTACGCGTCTATACTAGCTATAGCTAGGTCCTACATGCTATACGAGTCACGAGTGCCAGCTCAGTTTTGGCTTATGTACGCCAACGCTGTTCGTTAATTTGATGAGTTATTGCCATGTTACCGCCATAATCGTCGTGTCATGCTGTTTTAATTGCGACTAGCATGCATGAGTGGGGTAGCTAGCCATGTTTATGTCTTTCCCCACATTTCCTTTCTCCAGCTAGCTAGCAGCTACCAAAAGGCAAAAGGATATATACGATGCGTTCTACAGGCAACGAGCTACGTCGTGATAGTGCGCTGCAGGGTGAAGTGACAGCGCGAGATGGCGCTCACATGGCAGTATCGCGCCATGGAGAACCTAATCTGATCTCGGTCTTTGTCCGGTCTTAAAGCAGGCCTCCTTGGATGCGGACATAGCCTATCTGGCTGGTCCTGGACCGATGTGACCCTAGCACTACAGTAGGAGCATCGTCAGACAGTAGTATAATTGATCTGCCCGTATATATATGCTGCTGATCCAGACCACGCTATGCTTGACTGCATCTGCTGTATAGTCCTCCAGCTACTACTGTACTACTGTGTTTGCACCATATATATCAAGGTCAAAACAACACCGCAAAAAGTTAAATTAAGGCGCGACACACAGCGACTTGGGGTAGAATTCTAGAAGCAAAGTGAGGCTGGAACCAGGGAATCAGAGGTGGGAGCAGTAGTTTGCCGCAGGCAGCAGATCGCAAGTTGCAACGGTTTTAACGGCCGGCCAACCGACACCCACGCGACCGCGGCGCGGGGAGTCACCGCGCGCGCGGGCACTCCGATCCGATGCAGCCGCATAGGCATAGTACACCGATCCCTCGTCCCATTGGCCGGTACCGGCGGCAACTATTCTAGAGCTCGCAGCTCACTATTCCAGCATCCGATGGCGCGCTCGCAGGGCCGCTCGTGCACGCGCCGATGCGCGAGGGATCGCGGTGCAGGGCGCCGAGATCCGCAGCGGGGATACGACTGACTGTCCCGTCATGCGCCCGCCCCGTCCTCCTCGGCCGGAGGGCCCCGCGCGTGGGGATGCCCCCGACAGCCGAGTAGGACTAGGGTGGACTCGATCGCCTCGCGGATCGCCTCGGCATGTGGGTGGGTGCTGGGGGCCGGCCGGTGTGCGTCTGGCGCCGCGCGCGACGCGAGCCCGGGCGCGGCGCGCGGCATGCACGGGTACGCGCGCTGGGCATGTGCCCCGGCCGGTTGGCCGCCGCCGCTTTGACCACCCGATGGATTGGACGGGCGGGTGCCGCTGCCGGAGCCGGAGCCGGACCCGGTGGATGGCGCGGCGGGGCGGTTGGGGGGATCAGGTGGATGGGCCGGCGGGTGGCGGTCTGGTACGGTCGTTCGTTGCATTGCTGTTGTTGCAGGTGGTGGTGGTGGTGGTAGTGGTACCGAGGTGGCTGTGCATGGCTTACACCGGTGGTTCGTGGTCGTCGGTCCGATGACTTGATTGAGGATGCGGGAGGATTGATGCGTCGCCGCTGGATCTGGACAGCGGCCGGCGGGGCAGGGTAGGAGGCGGCTGCGCTCTCCGATGTGTGCTAGAGCTGGGCTTGGTAAACGAAAAACACAGGATACAATAACGAGCGAATCGATTGGTGATCGATGCCGGGTTGATGATCGATCGTGCTCGTGCATGCATGCAACCGTCAAGTGGACTTAACCTGTCGCGGGACCTGATGCAGGGAATGGCCATTGGTGATCGTGTGGATCCGGTTGCCTCACCGTGCATCACCACTCGATCGAGTTCCGACGAAATCCGGCAAACTGAAGACCGATGCGATCGTTTAACACTACCATCACAGATTGCCTATGTGCCACTACTACATCAATATCGTCAGTGGTTCAGAGCATTAATATGAATATATGACTTGCAAATAATGCCAGTTGCACCGTGTCTGGACAGTCGGAGCTTACCTCGTTCTGAGACGGATTCGTTTCAGAAAACAAAACTTCATCAAAGAAGAGGCCTCCTTAACTGACACAGAAATTCGTAGCTACAAGATCGCAGCAACCGCCGGCAGCCGGTGATCTCAACTCGGATCCGTTTGCCTTGCTCTCGGCTGCAGCAGCAGAGCAAACACATGCGCGCGAAGCTCTAGAACCCGGCTGCCATTTGTACTAAACAATCGTCTGCCATTTGTACCAGTCGAATCAGCAATGACTGTATTCTTATTCCCCTCCAACTTGCATGCCACGCGCAGGATAAACAACAAACAAGTTGGGCTACTGGAATAAGCGTCCCATCGTGGACCTTCGGTGTAGACTGAAGAGTATCACGTTTCAGGGATATTCTGTCGCAGGAACCGAGATAGCCAAATGATTTTTTTTTAAGAAAAAAAAGGAGTAGCGGCAGCTATTAATGTACTGTGAATATATCCATCAATGTGTAGCTTGAGTTAATATCGAGTAGACACATAGGCTGCTGCAGCTGTTTTTCCTCTTCTCGGAAAATAATACAGGGATCAAGTTGGGATATACTCCTACGAGGAAAAAAGAGGAGAAAGTTTAGACTTCAGAGGATTCGTTGCGAAAAAATGAAAATGAATAAAAGGCTGGGCTCGCGTTGATGCCAAACTCCATGCACAAGATGGGCCTCAGCTCCGGGCCTCATTCTAAATCAATCACCCCAAACGGCCTAGATTTGCATAGTTTTAGCCAATTTGGGCTGGTAGGCTGACGCGGCCTGCAATACGATAGTACTCCATACGTTGCAGAACAAAAGAATTGGACCCAGGATGGCCTGCAGCTGATGGAGCCCAAATGTCAAGCCCAGAAGCTCGGAGGTACCAGACCGATGACGTGCCCAAAGCCAAAATCACAAAGAAACTGGAACTGTTGGGACCAACAAAAAAACTCAACAAGAAAGTTGAAGTTGCACTTTCATGTATTTCCCAGGTGATTTGAAAAAATGTATTACAGAACTTCCTCATCTCATTAATATTTTGATGAAATAAAAAAAACGTCATATATTAATGACATGAGAAAGTAATAGATTGCACGAACTGCATACAATGTTCTCGTATTACAAATGAATGGAATAGGTAGGTAGGACTCAGTTCAATCACATATATATATCGTTCCGTGTTCACAAATCAGACGACAACCAAATATTTTGAAGGGGGAATCACAAAATTATTTGCCAAAAGCGACACCAACAAATTAAACAAGAAAGAAAGAAAGAAAGAAAGAAAGAAAAAGATTCTCTGGTGATCGGCGACGGGCGGGGCAAGGGAAGAAATGCCGGAGAGGATCGGATCGTCGGACCCACGCACAATCCCGGACGCGCGGGGACTAAAAACGCGTGCGTAGAGACAGACTACTAGGTGCAGGTGCTGGCGGTCGTATATTGTTTCATTTCATTCTGGGTGATGCTTGGGTCGTCGTCGTCCATTTACAGGCCTTGCTCTACGAGGTAGTCGCCGAGCTTCTCGACCACCATGTTGCACTGCCCGGGGGTCATGGGCTCGTCGTAGATGCCGATCACCAGCGCCTGCCCGGTCTTCTTCACGGTCACGCCTCCAGATCCCTGCAGAATTAATGGTTAAGATCCGATAGATCCTCTGGTCATCGATCGGCATGCAGAGAAACGGAGACGGAGATGGCGCGCGGTGTATCCGGCGACGGATGCGTGCTGTGCAGTGTGCTATTACCTTCTTCCCGCGGATGACGGCGCCGGGCTCGCCTTGGATGACCATGTACTTGTTGGGGCCGAGGAAGAGGCCGGTGGGGGCCAGGAACCCGGGCTCGTCGAAGTCCTTCATGATGTTGGTCATCTCCTCAGGCTTGAGCTGGATCATCAAGAAGAACGTACGGCACGCCATGCGCGCGCGCAGATCATCATCATCACACATACACAGAGAGAAAACCGCCCGCCGCACGGCAATCAACGAACGAATGGAGAACGGCGATCGAGGCCGGCCGGGCGGCCACTTACCGACGGGAACGCGGCGCTCTGGGCCCAGACGGAGCCGTCGTGGCCGAGGATGGCGGCGGAGGTGAGGTGGTGGCCCTCGATCTCGCACATGAGGTGCTCGTCGACGTACGTCTGCCACGACATCCTGTCGCCGCGCGCTTAACTGAATCTGCCTGGGATGTGGGCGGGTGATCGGAGGAGGAGATGGTGGAAGGAAGGAAAGGAGCTCGATCGATCTCTGGCGGTGCTGCAGCGCTCACGTACGCAGCTGTGACGGGGGACGGCCGAGGTATAAATAGGGAGAGGCGCGGGGGGCCGCGGCGAGGGCGAGGACGAGGACTGGATCGCCACTCCCCCGTCCCTGCGTGCCCGCCCCCCACAACCACCCGTTCCATCTGTAGCTCGCCCTTCAACCTCGCCCCCACCTTTGGTGCGCCGCTCGCCACGCCACTGGCCGCGGTGGGCCCCCCACCGCCAGCGCCGGAGGGAAGGACGCGCCGCGCGAGATAGGCTGGCGCTGGACGACGGGCCCTCCGCAGCAGCCCGTACTGGCTGCCCTGCCCAAGTGCATGGCGGGCCATCCGAATCTTAACTTTCCAGCCTATCTGCACGGAGCCCCCAACCCTGGCCGAAAGCACCGGCCAAGCTGCCGATGCTGGTGGGCTTGGGCTGTGCTTCCTGGGCCCGAAACTTCCGAGGTCCAGATTCATCTCCTTACGGACACCCTTTGTTTTGTTCCCCTTTTTTTTTCTCTCTTATTGTTACTGCTTTCTGGTGCATTTTCTAAGAGAGGGAAATGAGAGGTTATTTCGTTTGAAATCACTGTGCTTCCAAGTGCCGGCATGAAAAAAATCACGAGTGCAATTAAAAACCAGCCAGCCTTTTCCCCCAACACTCCTTCAAGATCATCGTGTACAGCACTGCTTCATCTTTGCCTGATTTGATTTCACATATGGATGATGATTGACAAGCCAAGAGGCATGAAAGCATCTGTACAGCTGCAAAGGAGGCATCAGGATTCAGAACACCGCATAGAGCATAATAATGAACTCCAGGACCTATGACAACTGACTCCGGAGCTTTTCTGCAATCCACTGATGGTCCAGCAGCTCCTCAAGGATTTCGCAATGTACTTCCCACCTTAATTTTTTCCACCCGGGGACCAGGTATCCAATGGTCCACTTACGGTCTGTGCACGCACCAGACTATTTAGTATTCCATACAAGATTTGCTAGCAGCATGCAACATGATTGACAGATTTATGCAAAATGCAGTCAGGATGCGAACCGAAAGACACCAGAAGAGGATTTCAAGTTCTTAACGCCAGCTGATATGTATTCTCAGCGCGAAAATGTACATCTTAACCGACCAGAGATTTCCTACCGCATAACACGCCTCTCTGGTCTCTACTACTAGTCTACGGCTCATAGCAAAACAGAACATAGGTGGCTACCAGCATTAGGCGATTTTCCATCTTGCGTTTGGAAGAGGCTAGCTGGAGCGTGCTTTGTAGATCACAGCATGACTGCAGCTATCACGAGGGCCAGCATGGAGACCATGGGAGTGAAACATCTGTCACGTGGCAGCAGATCAGAGCCACTCCGGGCTGGAAGGGATGTTGAATTCATCGTGCTCATCTTGCTGCTTCAAGATAGAAGAAAAAAATGTTAGTAGTGTGTTTCTGGAACTGTTTCTTAAACTAGAAAGAAGAAATGAGAGAGTATTTCGTACCCGGCAGCCAAATAAACACATGTGTCATAACCTGCAAGCAAGCACAAAGCAAAGCAGAAGACGCTTATTAAGGGGAAAAGAAAAGAATATACTTAATGCATTTCTAGCATTCAGAATTTGTCACACAAAAGAGTGAACTTATAGCTTTTCGACCACCATATAGCCTATTAGTGGCATGCTTTTCTCCTGTCCATGACGCATGCACTTTTCATTGCTTGGGTTTTTCCTTTCTACATGTTTAATTGTTCACTTCTTATTTCATTTATAAGGTTTGTTTTACTAAGGTGTATCGTATATTGACAACTTTAAGTAAGGGACCCATGGTAAAAAAAAAAAATCCTAGAAGTGTGCTCATTGCGGGATGGAGGGGGTACATTTCTAATAAAGATAAAGCTTATTAAAGTAACACCAATAAGCTATATTCATCCCAGTCAATAAGCTATACTGAAATACTTATGGCGACATTCTATCATAAAAAAGTCATTATTTCATATGCATGAAAGGAGCATATGTTGATCAATCCAAGACTCCAGGTCAATTACCACTTTAGCAGAATTATGATAGTTGAAAAAATATAGCACCATCAATAAGTCCAAGTCTTTTCAACACTTGAAGAGTAACTATGCGAGTGCCATCAAATTCGATAACATGCTTGCTACATGAAAAGGAATCAATGGGAACTAATAATGATCGTGCCTGCATTCAGAACTACAACGATCTATGCAATATGTAATGGGCGAGAAAAAACAGAAAACCACAATTGAGAATGCAAATTCACAAGGCACCTAATAAACCTGTTTAGCTATTGGTAAATGCTTGCTACAAGCATCATACCGTCTGAGGAGTATCTGTCAAAACAACATCACTCAAAGAGCAATACATAACTGTACTACCATAATCAGATTGTCAATACATGGATATTAAATTATAGAATGAAACCGTGCATAGCATCATGATCATCATAGCCATAGCATTATATCAAGGATAGGATGCTTACTTGGATCTTTTGTCGTTCTTATCCCGGCACCACCAAAGTCACAAGCCACAATGTTGGCTCCATTTTGCTGGTAGTAGCTATTGAATGCATATGAAGCATGGGAAACCAAAGTGTCTGGCTGGTAGCAGGGTTGGCTTGGTTGAATAGCAGAGCAATCAACATTGCCTGGACCACATGCCCAGTTGAGGGCATTCTGCAGATCCGTCTCTGAAGCATTAGTTGAAGCAACGCACCAGGTCCCATTTGCACTTGTAATGTTTGCTCCAGTCATAACATCCACGTTGCCTCGGCCAGTCCAGTCAAGGCTATAGATAGAGCTCTGATCAGGAAAGAACAGTCCCCAGTTCCTCTCCGACTCAATGCCAGGCTTCCTGTTCTCATTGAACAATGAAAATATGTATACATCAATTTCTTCCCCTGGTTTCGCGGGTGTGCCACTATCATTGACAACATGACGTATCAGGTTGGTATTGTAAGTCTGAGCATTGTCTGGAGTGGCTCCAGTCTCCTTGGCTGCCCCTTTGTTTGGCCACCCTGATTCAGTCACCATGATCTGGAGAGTCTTGAAGTTCAGAGCCATGAGCGCAAAGAAGATGGAGTCAACCTGAGCATCGAACATGTTTGTGTAAACCAGTCCAGTGTTTGGGTCAATGACATCCTGAGACTGTGGCGAGAACAGTGCGTAGTTGAGGGACACATTGCTCGGCGAGTTCTGGTACGCATAGTAGGGGTACAAATCCACCATGAACGGCGCCTGGTTCTCCACAAGGAACTCCAGCATGGGCTTCAAGAAGTAGGCGTAGCTGCTGTTGAATGCCCCCGCGGATGGTGGGAACGACCGGGACAGTATCCCGAGCGAGTGTGTGCTGGAGATGGTGATCTTCTTGTGCAGGCCGGCCTTCTTGAGTGCGGTGTGCACATTGCGCATGGCCGGCACGACGAGGGCGGAGACGTTGACGGGGCTCTCGGTGACCTCGGCGCCGACGGTGATGTAGGTGATCATGGTGGCCGGGTAGTAGGGGAGGATGCTGTTCTTGAGCCAGGAGTCGACGTTGGACTGGGACTGCGCGAAGGCGAGGAGGTCGGAGTTGGGGACGCCGACCATGAGCTCGACGCTGGTGTTGGCGAAGGCCTTGATGACGTCGATGTTGGTGTCGTAGATGCGCACGTACTTGATGGACTGCTGCTGGATGAGCTGCGCCACCTTGTCCGGCGACGGGAGGTCGTCAGCGTTGCGGCCGTAGCAGACGCCAATCTTGCCGCCGCGGCAACGCCCTGCTATTGCACGTGTGCGGTTTCAAATGCAGGGATCAATCTTCGGTTCTTGGTTCTCGTCTCAGTGGATATGAACAAACATGCCATAAAGATCGAAAATGGGGGGCAATACAAATAGAACATTCTCCGTAAATACAGTCAAAGACATGCGGCGCAACATACAGATTAAAGAACACAGGACGAATCGAATCCTGCCCTTTTCCTCGAGGAAGCAAGGCACCTCCCGGTCCTCGCATTGCTCTCAATACTCACAAGCGAGCAACTCAAGAAACGTAACATTGAAGATACAAGGTGTGGACTGTGGACTCACCAGCGAGCAGCAAGAAGAGGAGCACAGGGAGCACCAGCACAAGCCGCCCCGCCATTGCCGACCGAGCACCGAGCCGTGGCAACGCCGCCGCCGCTTCCAGCCCTCGGCGTCCACGCTCGCCCGCGACAGCAATGCGTCGATGGCTGCACGAGCGCGGCCTCACCGTTGGAGCGAGGAGGGGCGAAGAGAGAGAGGAAGGGAGATGTGGTCAGGACCCGGGTGAGGACAAGACGAGACAGGCACGGCTGACGGGCGCAGCCGCTGAGGCACTGCCTCACTGCCACAGTGCCACTGGAGCGAAGTGCGTGACGGCTGCAGCGGACGCGAGGCGGGGGCTATGAAATGGGGTTGAGGGCGTTTAAACAAGGGCGGCTCAAATCCGGAACAGTACAGAAACGGAAGAAGGCCGAGGAGGAGAGAAAACGGGAGCGAGGAATGTCTGCTGGTTGGGATGTTCTCGTGTGGACCAGGACCAACCTAACAAAAATTGGACCCACATGTCAGTTGAGGCCCCACAGGCCAGTAAAAAATGACCGAGCAAGGGTCGTACTATAATCATGTTTAGCCATTAGAAAAATGTTTAGAATGAGTCCCTTTGTCACAAACACTGGCAGTTTATAGAGGAAAATGCAGACCACAGACCGGCCGGAGGATCTTTGCAGACTGGAAAGTGCAACCAAAATGTATCTTTCTTTTTTTACCGAACTGAAAGCAGAAGATGAGAATGAATTGAAGCCGCGTTTGAAAAGCAAAGACGGAGGTGAGTCCCATATGGCAAAAAATGTGTTCAAGGATGCTTTGCGTAAGCAAAGAGCTTTGCAACTTTATGCTCACGTGTCACGACGATGGATGGAAAGATTGCAAGACTATTTCCCAAGCATAGAGATTCTTGCAATGTACTCCCTCCGTATTTAAATATAAATCGCGGTTGATTTTTTTTCAAAACTTTGATCGTTCGTCGTATTCAAAAAACTTGATGAATTATCATTTATTTTACTGTGATTTGTTTTATCGTAGCGTAGAATTTAAGCACGACTTGTTTCCTTGTATGTTTACATAAATTTTTTGAATAAAACGGATGATTTAAGTTTTGAAAAAAAAAAGTCAATTGTGACTTATATTTAAATACGGAGGGAGTATATACAATTTTCCTTGTAGGTACTTATTTTTTCATACATAATTAAATATACTTTACCATTGTTTTGGTAAAGTATTTATTACTGATTTTTTTTCATACATAATTAAATGTACAAAGCAATAGTGCTACTTAAAAGTCTCATTTATCATCTCCACTGAGGAGGACCATAGATATTTTGGGTTCCACACTCGTTGGCAAATTCCACAGACCGCGATAGATCCTCTGGTCACTAGGACCACCTAGGTGATGCAAATTACTAAGATTAATAGGGTAAGCACTAAGAGTAATAAGCTAAGATCCCTCACCTGATCCAAGAGTTCCAAGGATACACAAGCATCTCTCCAATCAAGCACTTAGCCTTTATCTTGATAAGGTTGATGGAAATTTGATAAGGTTGATGCAAATTTGAAGCTAAGGGTCTCTCAGTTGTAGTGGATGTTAATGGCCGAATGAAAAGCTTAAGGTGTTAGAGAGAGGCTAAATATCGGAGTAGGGTTTTATGAAAAAAAAGACAAGTTGGAGCTTTTATAAGAATGACTTATTAGGGGGTATATATATTGCCAGCCTATGCAATCTATTTGTTGGAGAAAAGCTGGTGTAAAAATAACGAATATCGGATAATCTCACGCACTCCATCAAACCATCCATGGGATTATCTGAAAAATGTTATTGCACTTTTTTGAAAAATATAAACAATAACACAAATATCATAGTTTTTTACATCGCCAAGAATATAAACTTTATGTTAGAGTGGAGTTTCAGAAACTATAAAATATTATACTTGATTTCTAAAAGAGACCGGTTTTGATGTTAGTGTCTAACAAGCTATGGTAAGAGAGTTCTCTAAAGAGGTGCCAAAATTTGTTATAGGGCAATATAGTATTCTAATATACTATATTATTATAGTTGATGCAATAAAAAATCTTCGTTGCCAAACAAAGCCTTGAATTTGTAGAAGACAACATCGTACATGAGCACCTGTATGCTTTGAAAAAATAGTTTTGTATATGTTGATTGATTGAGTGTCAAATAATGTGTGGATATGTTTTCCTATATTTCTCTGGTCATGTATTCACGTTCGTGAATTTTATGTACTTCCTTTTTTACGCAATTAATTAAATAGTCTCACGACTTTTATAAATCGTTGAATTAAATACTAGCATCATTTATATTTGCATATGGCTCCGGAAGCATGGCCGCATGGACCTCCTACCAGAGAGCCGGTCCAAGTACCAGAGAGCCGCATAGTCTGTCCAGAACGAGGGAAACGCACCAGACAGCCGGGCCAGCAACCGAGGCATACTATCAATTGCAACGAGCCAACGACAGGTCACATCGGTAAGCCCAATCCACAGCAACAGGCTCCGGCACGCGGCACCTTTGCATCGGTAAAGCCGCCATGCTCTCTTTCCTGGCTCGTTGCGCGCCTTGGCATTTCTGGTTTCTCTCCCTTGCTCACATTTTCGTGAATGCAGGTGGTTGGACTCCGCGCCAGCGAATATTTCTCACTCATACACGAGGGTTTTTCTCCTTTCGTAAAAGTCTTGTTTGGATTGAAAGAATTTTAAAGAAATCCAATTTTTATGCTTAGCTTACATCATAAAGTGTTTGGAACGTAGGAACGAAAGCTTCTTTTCCTTTGGAAAAACTTGCTCTCCTATGCAAAATGGAGGAAATAAAACCATGGGTCCTCCGATAAAATTTTGTTTCTTAATCTGATGTTTGTAAAGTTGGAGCTCTCGTAACGGATCTGGTAGAGCGAAATTGATTTTCTAAACCGAATCAATCTTAAAAGGCCTGCCGCTATGGTTTATGGCATTGATTATCTAGGAATGATATTTGATCCACAAATATAAACTTGCATAGCCTGTTTGGAACGCAGAAATTTCACAGGAATTATACGAGAATTTCACAGGAAACCGTTCAATTTCACAGGAAAAACGCAGGAATGGGGAAAAATTCCCGCATTCCAAACAGGGCCTAAATCATTATTAAACCAAAGTACAAACCCCTTAATTGGCGTAGAGGCGAGGGGAAAACAAGGCACGACAATTTAATCAATTGATAAAGTCTTAAATAACCCAACATCATATATTCCAGACAAATTTAAACTACTAAGATATCCAGTATTTTAGGGCAGAGACTGTAGACATGATTTGAACATGTCAATTGTAAATCCTTGATTAAAAATGTACAACAAAATTGCTTAGTGAAAAACATGTTTATTTTCGCCAAGCCATTGGCATGTGTGTAGCATGGGGTGATTAATGTGTGCTAACAATATGATTGAGCCTATTAAAGCATCTATTTGTATTGTAGGGATTAACTTTTTAACCATGATTAGTGTGGTGACGGTATGAGCATTTATATCTATGCAACATGCAACGTAGTCCATCCGTCCATGTTCATATGAATATTGATCAATGTATACACATATAAAAAATAGAATGTTCCATGAATCAATTCAAAGTTTATAACATCTTTCAATTTGGAATGGAAGCAGTATGTGTCTAAATGGGCATTGCCCTTTCCCCCTTCCTATTTACATTGTTCTCAAATTTTAAAAGAACCTACCGTATCTGTTTTGATACAAGGGATTCTAGATTAGTAGATAAATGGTTTGTTTAACGAGCAAGAACTTGGTAGCCATAGCATATAAGCAAAAACAAGGTACTTCCTCCATATTTAAATATAAGTTGCGGTTGATTTTTTCTTCAAAACTTCAATCGCTCATCTTATTCAAAAATAATTTTTGTGATTTATTTTATATTTTTGAGAGTTTGAGCGTGACTTGTTTCCTTACATGTTCAGACAACTTTTTTTAAATAAAACGGAGTTTTGAAGTTTTAGAAAAAAATCAAATATGACTTATATTTAAATATGGAGGGATTACCTTTTTTAGGAGGAGGAACGAGGTACTAGAAAATAAAATAACAGCAAGTAACTTGGAAGGAGCATGAGCAGCAAGGCCCAGCTATTGTTTCAAAATGGGTCTCAGTTCATACCAATGGGCCTATGCTACCAGCACGAGGCCCTACCAGATAATTCCGGCCCATGCCGGTAATGCATCCTTGCTTCCTCATTTTGCACAATTTCTGAACACCGTTGAATCATCGGCAACACTGGAGGGTTTTTTCTTTTTTGACTTGTCGGCAGCCCCGAAGTTGATAACTCGGTATGATTGATAACAAACGGTCCCTCCTCACTTCATCATCCTCGGTTGCACTACTTGTTAGACAGTTGGGCTTGCCGACCTTCTCCGTCACTACCCAATCACCCATCAAGCGTGATCTGGCTACCAATCTGCCTAACGACTCCGTCAATACGACCAATTTATGGTCTGGAATAACCAACCCTCCTTATCCAAATTGCGCTCCATTTTCAGATATATTAGGACGGACACGGAGGTGATATTTTGATGGAAACGGAGTATAGAAAACGGAGTATTGGAACAAATAAAAAGTTGTCAGACTGTCTCAGGTATTTGGAAACGGAGGGATTATTCAACGACGACCACTTGACCTGTTGTGCTGCGGCGTTGTTCGTTCCAACCTCCAACTCCCCGCAGCCGGCCGGTCGATCTATCGGCCGCCCGCCACCTTCTTCCCGGATTTCCCCCAATCCAAATCTGGATGCGCTCCCATCATATCCGCCCAACTGAATGATCGCTGCCATGCTCTCTGCTCATTGGCTGCCCTTATTCCTGACTCGCTCCGCCCGCCAGTTGAAACCACCGCACCGCCACTTGCCCGGAAACATGATCCGTCGACGGTTCTTCTGAACGTTTCGGCAGGAGGAATCAGCAGCTTCCTGCTTATAACGTTGCGTAGATCCTTCGTTCACTGAACATGCAAGGAGCACAAGTCTGCGACGTTCCTTGGTGTCGCGTAGATTCAGACATGCCGTTAAGCCAGGGTTCAACAGGCAGCAGCTAAGTAGCGCTGACTCAGTCCACCAGCTGGATTCTGGAAGCTAAGCGCGACTTGGCATCCAAAACCATGGACGTACACGATTTTCTCTCCAAAATTAGGTCCGACCGAGCAATGCAAGGCGTCACGCGAGATACACGCTGCCCAGGTCGAGAGAGATACTCTACTAGAAGCCTGCCACGTACTCTTCTAATTATCTGGAGTGACACCCGACGTGGCTGCCAGCAAGTAAGGGTTTTTGTTGAGAGGGACGGCTGATTCACAGGATGATGCATAGCACTCGCTATTGTTCGTCGTCCAGAGGAGCAACACGTAGCATCATGGGGTACGCAAACAGCGGATATACCTCAGCATCCATGTGCCGCCCGGGGCCGGATGGCCCTGCGCACGCCTTTTCTCGTCGTTTTCATCCCCTTTCGTTAATTCCAAAGAGCCGGCCCATTATTGTCGAGTCGGCTCCCACGATAGTAACACTCCAAAAGAGGACTCACACACACTTGGGAGATTCAGAATTCAGATTTTAACGTGTCGTCGCCAACTCGGTGCTGTGTTGATGACTGACGACGAGCGGACGAGCTGCTCCGTACCCCCACCAGAAAACTCTGGATTTCCGCTCTCTATCGCTGGTCGCTTGCGCGCCCCGCGCCGACTCTCCACGCCGCCCCGGCGCAAAGAAGAGAACCGATCCGGCTCGCGAGGGGGCGCCGGCCGCGCTGCCGCCCGCGGGGCGCGCGGCGCCCGGCCCCTCGTGAAACGCCAGGTTTCCCCGAGTCCCCACTTCAGGGCGCGCGCGCGGCTCGTCCGCGCATGGCATGGCATGGGGTTTCCAGACGCATCCACGATCCATTATGTGCCTGTGCGCGGCGGGCAGCGCCGCGCCGGTGGCCGCGGGGGCGCTGACAAATATCGGCCCGCCGCGCGTGACAGCGACGCGACGCGGACACGTATCTGTGGCCGATCCTGGGCTTCTCACATGCCTCCGATCCGCGCCGGGCAGCCACGTTCCCTGCCGCCTGGCGCGAAGCCGGGACGGGACCGGCAAGGCGAGGCAGGGCAGTCAGTCCACGCGTGGTCCAACCCAACACTGGGTCTGGGTGCCAAAATTTTGGCCCGCCGCGCCGCACATGATTTTTCTGGGGCGCCGCGCGCGCGGGCTCTGCGATCGTATCGCGCCCCGTCGCTGTCGTCGGATCCCCGCGCGATTCGACCGGGGACCCCGCTACGGATCCGCATTCTTATCATCTGCTTCGAGGCAGAGCGGGGGCGGGCAACGGCAACCGGAGGAACCGAACGAGAGCGCGGCGGCGTGTGCCTTTTGGGTGATGGGCTTCGGCCTTTGGCCGTCAGGGTCGTCGTCTGTTTCTCTTCCTGTGGGTGTGGGTGGGTGGGCGGATAAAAATTCAGTAGGGCGGCAGCGTTTCCACGTTCCACGCACGAGCCGCGGATCGGTCGGTCAGAAAACGCGCGGTTGGTCGCGTCGTCCTCGACGCGTCTCAGCGTTTGAACGCACACAACCTGCAGTTGTACCAGTTAGTAGTAGAACGTACTAGTCTAGTAGTAGTGAGATGGAATCGCCTGGCTGGGCGCCTGGGTCGCAGTTTCGGCGGCGCACACAACAGATCGGAAGAGTCGCACTCGTCGAGCTCGGGCATCAGGCGTCTTTGAATCGTTCGAAAAGAGAGATGGATAAAAGGAGGACCTACTGTTAAGGTTCCAATTCCAACCGATGGATTTTGCTCCGGATGGACTTGTGGAGTGAGGCAGGTGGGGGCCAACTTTTGAAGATTTTTTTGAGCTTGTCCACTACGATAAGAGCGTGAACGAGTCCAGGGCCTGCTGGATAAGGATTAGGGGGGCATATCAGGTTTTGAACCACCGGTTCTTAGCAGCCACCCCCCCCTTGACCGAAAACATCATGCATGCCTACTAATTAAGTTTTTTCCAGACGAAAGCACAGGAGTTAGTGTTGGAGCACCGAGGTTTTCGTATTTCTTTGGACGAAAAGCACAGGACTAAGCGTTGGAATTGTGGCGCGCGATTGGCTGGAGAACGAAAAGGGGAGGCGGCAAAGGCGAAGACATGAGCATATGGATGTCAAGATCGACGGGACTTGAAACCACGTTGGGAAACACCCATTTTAGCAGCCAGCACACATGTTGCGGACACGCGGGGCTGTCTGTCGCCGGTTTTGTTGGCTCGCACGACGACCTGTGGCCGTGTCCGCGGAAACGCTGCTCCTGCCTGCCATGTGTCCGCTGACATCTTTGTTCACACACTCACCACCACTTCTAATTATCATCACAGTAGGAGTACTTTATTTGAAGTACTACAGGGCTACGTGTGAGGTGGTGTTTCGCCACGTTCACTGAACATGCGCCTGGTTCGTAGCTGGATCGCGCGACGGGTGTCCAGTTTTGTACAGCTCATCTGGCTAAGGTCAAGTTCGTGGCCAGTGCTCCTAGCCCTAACAAACACTTCTGGTCCTAAAAAAACCTAATGTAAGGACAGGTGGACTGGGAAAAAAAACAATGCCATGATACTACTAGCAGCAGCGTCAAATGCAGCATTATGTTGTCAGGCTTTTGAGAAAAATCAGCAACGTTAACAACACTGGTAGTTTGTAGGTGAGCTACAGCTCATTTTTGAGCCAGGATGCTACTTATATTTCCAGCCAGGCGTGTTACTTTTCACTTTTACTCCCTTGCAGTGGAAGCCAAGGAACAAACAAGATTTAGTGCAGAAAACAGATGTGATACGGAAAACCATACACGTGTTTACCCAACAACCCTGATAGGGGCCCATCGTCCATGAATTCCACTTTTGTTCTTGTATATTGCCCGAGACGGTGTTGCTGTTGCAAACGGGATCAAAATGGTCCAGAACCAAGAGTAAAAGTCACACTTAAGTTTCTCCTCTATGCTCTAGCTTACTGTTTACGTAAAACTGCAACCAACCTCCGACCTCCTGGGCTCGACACACTGTTGCTATCCAGCGTTTCTGTTCCAAATTAGGAGACAGCAAAAGCGTATTTCCTGGCGATAACCAGGGCATAAAAAGTAGCGGTGTGTAATAAGCACAGTGGAAGTATGCCCGAACAAATATGTACCAGTACTACAGTGGAAAGTGAAAACCATCACGATTTCAATATTTTCTGACACGAAACGATATGCAAAGAAAAAGGTTTTCGTGGAAAATCTGCCACCCACCCCGACATCCCCACCGACTTAGCATGTGACCAAGACAATAGAAAAGGGCGCCGATAACCCAGCACCAGGGCGCCGCGTGCCCCTCGGCTCACAAGTAAACAAGCAACAACTATTGGGCGGGCATCGTCTCAACCACAACATCATGGTCCACATATCAGGCTCTCACGCCCGACCTGCCAAGCAGATATGCGAACAAATCCTGGTCACATTCATTCAGAGGAAACTAAAGAAGATAAGATCAGATCAGGGGGGAGCACCAGCAGCAGAATCTGGCAAAGGCATGTGCGATTGGCCAACCGGCTTTCACACCCTTTTCCAAAATCCTTTTTTTTATTCGGGAGAAAAACCAGGGGACAGATGCACAAACCAGAACCGTGACGCCGGAGGGGTCCACCCGTCATCCACGCCGTGTCCTAGAAAACCTAACAATTAGCCATGTAGGCACAGCGAGACGGTGATGTCACGTTTGCAAATGGCAGGCATTATACTAGTCAAAGCGCACTACGCCATGTTTGAATTCGGAAGAAGGCTCCCAGCGTTATCCTCTTCCAGCTAGAGTTATATATACCCCTTCCCAGCAGCCCTCGCAAAGGTCGTGAAAGAGAGGAAGCAAGAGAAGCTGAGGAAGAATATATCCACATCCACGAACCACAAACACCTTGTTGTTCTCGCCGTTTCTTGGGCTCCAGAAATCTCCTCTTGTTCTCACCGTTACTGCTTTGGGGCAACAGAAATCTCCGGGTCGTCGCAAGCATGGGCGGGTTCAGCGGCGCCACAGGTCTCCCGGTGTACCGTGAAGAGGACGACGAAGAGTTGTTCGAGACATCGTCTTCCATCTCCGGCAACTCGGACGATGAGGACCAGTTCTCAGACGGCGAGGGAGCTCTGGAGCACCACCACATGCAACAGGCGGCTTCCCCGACGCAGCAGCAGCCGGTGCGCAGATTGAATTCTGACAGCCTCTACGATCTGTCTTCTATGATGGCGCAGCTCCCTGTCAAGTAAGCACCTCGATCCTTTTTCTTGGCATGTTCATGTACCAGCAAGCAATTCTGCACAAGCTCAAAAGGGAAGATTTTTCTCACCTTGTGTTGTCCTCTGCAGGAAAGGGCTATCCAAATACTATGATGGGAAATCTCAATCGTTCGCGTGTATGTCTGAGGTGAGATGTCTGGAAGACCTGCGCAAGAAAGAGACCCCCTACAAGAAGATCAAGCCATCCAGGAGTTATGTAGCACTAGATGAAGACCAGGACTGCCATATGTCTAGTCCTAACAGCAGGGGAGTAACCACGAAGCCCTCTGGAAATTCCTGCGCAAATCTGGTGGCTCGGAACAGCAGCAAAAACATGCACTATAGACCACCCCCAATTCCTGTAAACAAAAGTGGATACCATCAGTAGACTCTAGGACATCACTGAGATGGTTCTGTCCACGGCTTCACCTCTGTTTTTTCTTTCTTTCTTGAGGGATTTTGTTGACAAGCATATTGGCTTGTCTCAGATGTAAGAGGCTTTCCTTCTCTGGAATCAATAGAGTATCTCCTCATCGTGATCACCACACATTGATTCATGTAAAGAACGGTGATACTGTACTGTTAAATGAAAGGGCTGTACATATTTGCCTGCATATCTGAATTCTTAACTATATCACCAGATCTAAGTGCTTGGTTATTTTATGGTAGAAGTATAGATACAAAGTAGCAGAAAAAGGTGATTTTTACAAATTTGAGGGAAAAAACCCGATATATATTCCAAAGAGGATGCATAGCTGAATTTCAATGCTCGCCGACTAAAAATGTCTTACAGCTATCAATTCAATATTCTGAACCCAGAGTGAGATCACACCAGTTTAATTTTTTTGACCTGTGTGTGATTAAAACTACTTGTCATGGTTCTGTTTGCAATCCAGGAAAAAATGGGGAAATCAGAAGAGCAGAAGTTAATTCAGTCCAACGCGAGTTCTGGCTGTTAGAAGGCATATTCATAAATAGCCTGTGCAACTCCATCTTCATCGTTAGTGGAGCCAATTACATCTGCCACCGCTTTAGTCTTCTCAGATCCGTTTGCAAGAGCAACACCCAACGAAGCTACTTGCAGCATTTCAATGTCATTTTCTCCATCTCCAATTGCCATTACCTTGCACAAAAGAAATTATCTTAGATTTATGCACATCCGTTAATACATAGTTACAATTGGTTAAAATAGTACTAGTGCTTGCTTAAGGATCTTTTACCAATGCTATAATTAATTTTACTACGCTGTTTTTTCTGTAAAAATATTAAAAGGCGTTACAACATAAGAGATTTTATTAGGTACTACATCCATCCGTTTTTATACTTTTGAAGACGACTTTGACTATTCATATTAGAAAATTATATAAGTACCATTCATCTTGGTGTGATTTGTTTTATCATTAATGGCACTTTAAATATGACTTACATTTTAATATTTGCATAAACTTTTTGGATAAGACTAATGGGAAACACTATGTCTAATAGTTAACAGTCATCAATAGTCAATGATGTGATACTAAGAAACAGGGGTAGCATAACACAAAAAGAGCAGCAGCAGAAGAAATGGTCTTGAGAATAAATTGCGGTGACTAGTGAGGTGTTTCGTTTGAGAAACTAACTCATCCTAATCAATCCTAAAATATTTTGATCCACCATGAAGCCATACGTGATTTTGGTAGGGTGTAACATTCCTAGTTTTATGCTAACATGTACAATGCTTACAATGAATGAGTTAGTGAAATATTACGACAGACCAAAAATGTAGGGAAAAAATTTCTTATCTGTCATCGAAAGAAAACCAAATGCCATATCTGCCACTGAAAATTTTTTCATGCCTATCTGCCACTATCGCTAGTTCAAGTGGATGGCAGATAGGGCATGAAAAAAAATTTAGTGGCACAAAGGGCATGTTGTTTTCTTCCAATGGCAGATAAGTAATTCACTTAGTTTAGGTTCAGATCTAGAATAGCATGATTAAGACATGGCAAAGTTCATGGTTTTAAAGGCGGTAAGGCGAACCATGGCGAGCGGGCACCGCCTGGACGCCTAGGCGGACCTAGGCGCCCAAATTCCATGGCGACCAAGCACCGCCTGGACGCCTAGGCCTAGGCGACGCCTTTTAAAAACTGGCAAAGTTCCTCTAATTGGAACAAATAGCATGATTAAGACACTGTCACTATTAATATTAGAGGCATTACCACAGCTCCTCACTGGTATCCGTGCTTAACCATTTATCCTGAGCAGACACTTGAATAACCAAGGAGGTGAATGGCAAAACTCCATGGTTGGAAATCGTGGAAGAGAAAATAATTAATGTGGATTTGAGAAAATCAGGTGCCCTCATACTTGTCCAAAATTTGTTATACCAGTTTAAAGGCACACTGATCTCGTTCTAGATGAACGTCATATTATCCCTTATTTTTCTGAAGGCGCACAGAGCCTTAGAGAGTCAGAGAGGTAAGTGCAGAGCTCAACCAAGAACACGCATACAGAGGTGGAACTGTTGATGCGGGAACTGCGATGACTGGGGCTGGCTACATGCCCAGGAACTCCTCAATCCGTAACTATTGGTACCTGGAGGGCTTTGGCTCCAGCGATGGCACAAGAACTCGAGAGATGAAGATAGACACAGATAGGAGATTAATCTAGATTCTAACAAACTCTAATATCTTCTGCGCCTATGGCCCGTCGTAACAGACTTGGGCTATCTCAGAACTAATTTCGACAACAGATTGGGAGTTCAGCCTGTATCCAACTGGCATGTGACAGGAATACAATGCAGTTTTTCTAGTTTTCTCCTCTATTTATTCGTAGGCAATCGAAAGCTACAATCAGGGGTGATATACCCTCCTAATTCTCCTAATAAATAGAGTCAACGTCCCTATGAGCCCATTACTCTCACCAACTACAGGCTGAAATCTAGATGTCACTAATAGCAATGAACCACACTAGCTGAAACTGAACACACGCAGGATTACCTAACAATTTTTACTGAAGCTTTATTCAGTTCAACGTTGTACCTGAGCTTAGGGGCAAGCAACTTTCGGCAAGTGTCATGCAAATATATTAATTGGGAACTAAGTTGATTATACCTCATCGGGACTAATGGAAAGGTGGTTCAACAGAATCTTCACACCATCGCCTTTCGAAGTTGCAGGTGGCACAAGTTCAAGCATATCAGGTTGTGCCTGAACAACATGGGCTCTTCCTTCTATCGCCTTTGCCCAGTACGGTCTCAATGCAGATGAAATTCCCTCAGGAGTTTCAAGAAACAATACTTTCTGAATATGAAAAATATGGTAATGTTAATCTGCAACTTATATTAACATAAAAAATTGTGAATATATCATAGAATCAAAAGTGTAATCGATCTTATGATATTCCAAAACTAGTAGCTATTTTACATATAAAACGGAAAACTCAATCAGAATCAACATTTTTAGAACAGAAACTGGTTTTTCTAACCCTAAACCTCCATGTATCTGAAATAAACTTTTTTTCTGTTTATATTAACTCAGTAAATAACCTTATAGAAGGAAGCTACTTAAGTGTGGATTTTCAGGTAACAAATTACATAAGGATAGATGTTCGGATGCTCTAGTTTTCATGGAAGGAACACAAATGATTTGTAGAACTGAATAAACTATTTATAAAATCATTTAATACTCACGGATAAACAAAGTTACCTGTATCTCAGCTGTTTCCAAAAGCTGATCAATAGATGGCATGATTTTAGCCTGCAAAACAGATCCCAACAACATTCAAAATCGACAGGAATACAACACCCAAAGAGTGATTAAGAAACAACTGACAGACCCCCATCATATCCATACCTTAGGTTCATGATATATGTAATGGAGTGAATCGACCAAGGGGTGGTCAAACATTGAATAACAATGATCCTGGCTAAATGCTACTAATGGTATCTTGTTCTCCAAAGAATATAAGAGAGCCTGCACCATGACGGTGTTATCACAGTTTTAGAAGAATAACCATATGCTATCCAACACACTGTAAGGAGCACCAAAAGTTTCTAAATAGAATACATGAGCAAGCAAGCATTGCAGACTATGGAACCACTTATGATGGAGAGTAAGATTAGTTTATTCAGATAAACAGCACTGCATGTTCTTTCTCTTGACCATTCAGGCATTATCTCAGAGGACTCGGACACAATAAATTATTAAGCCATAGGCTATTATGTTAGGGAATCATATAGTATAGAGCAATGTACCAATGTGCAACCAAAACAATGTAAATTATGTATTGACAATTGCTGTTGCTAACTTGCTATGATACACAAATGCAATCTATTTAGCTGCAGAAATATTTGCAAATCCTAGTAAGACTTTGTTGTTATGGCTCTAAAGAACATATCAACAACTAAATATTTTATCAAAGAGAAAATAAGTGCTTTTCAAAAGCCACTAAATTTTAAATAGAGAAGTACTTGTCCGTCGATATATACTATGACTTGCGTCCACATTTTCTTTATCTCAAGCAAAAAAAACTGTCACTTACCTCTCTGCATACTTCTTGATCCAAATTTCTTTTATAAATCTGTCTCCCTTCCAAACCATAAACCAACAGACCCTACAATAGGAAGTATGCATTTGATGAGTGGGGATAATGCTCACAGGGATAGTTAATTACACATGGCAAACTACATTGACACACATACTGTGAAGGGACATCAACTATCAAGTATAGCGTGACACAGGATAAAGAATAGAAGCACAAATCACATAGAATTACAAATAGATGTCAAAACATTTTTATGTCCTATGTTGTCTATATATGATCTTGGACCACTAATAGCAGGTGGACCGTGTGGAGTAGTTTGTTAGTCCCAAATTGACATTTGAGCAGTACAGATAGACAACAGAAATCCTCACCTATGACAACGATTGAGGGTGACCGTGGACAAAGGATTTTAGATAGAAAGGTTTCTCAACCTTTTATTTCCCCTACAATTTTCCACTTCTGTCACATTACCTTTTACATATAAAGTACAAAAACATACACAATAATCACTCCTCTACCAGTATTAGGTTTTATCTAGTCACAGCGTTCCCAAGTCAATGGAGCCACGGAACGGGATATAGGACGCAGTATGCTACTTGTGGAAGGTTTTTACTAGGCGATGATGAGATTTTCCAGCATCAACAGGATGATGTTTCCTGCACCAAGAACGTGACAATGTTTCCTGCACAAGAATGCGACAACGACCCTGTTTCGTGTGACTATGGTTTTATCGTCCTATATGGTTAGTTACAGTCACAATAAGGACATATATGTAATATATGGATTTCAGTCAACAGAATGTATTGACAGTGATCAGGGTGTTTAGAGCTGCAGCACTTTCATCACTCAAGACATCTAATATCCTAGAAGACCACATTTTCCAATAAATGCCCGTTATAACAACCTGAAGGAATACACCAGGCGACGATTCTGAAACAATGCCAGTTCTTCCAGATAAGTTCACCATACTAAGAGCATCGATTACAGCAGGACGTGCCTGTTTCAAAAATGAGCATGAAAGCAGAATAATCATTAGCATTTTGAAAGGATATAATACTTCCAAAAATAGATAACTAAAACAAAAACTGTCCATTAACTTCACATAAATCATCTTAAAAAAAGCCTGGTTCACTGTCTAGAAAGGAAGAAAGGCCTGTTTTGTCATATTTCAGCAGGAATTTAGTGTGTAAGTTCAATTATGTTCAAATGAGTTTGGCTTTGCCCAAAAAAGGGTGGAGTATCGAAGCAGATCACACTGGGTAAAGAAAAATTATGCAACATTGTCACTTTCTTAGGAAAGTCTAGGTGGTGGACAACCTCCCACAGCATGTGAATTCTCAATTCTGTGACAAAGCCTGCATTGAAAAAAATATGTTCTCCAGTGAGGCTTCTAATCAAACTTCAAACTATTTCTCTGGACCCACACGTGTGGTTTTGAAATTAGGCGACTTATCGCCCGATACAAATCTTCCAAAAGAGTTTAGTTTCTGATATTTTTTTTTTCATAATAGGCTATAGCATATCTGAGAGCTACTTTTTCTAATTCCTCACAAGTCATGAATGATCGGTTTTTACATCTCGATACACTAGGATATATCAAAGTAACCAAATGGTTATTGGTTTCAATCAAAATAATTAAATAATCACGTAACACCTATGCCCTTCGAAAATATTAGTTGAACAGGTACAAAGATCACATAATACCTTTCCTGTGGCGATAACTATGTTTACTCCTCTTGACCTAGCTTCTCTTAGTGCTTCAGCATTCCTTGCTGTAACTTGGCTTTTACTGTTGAGTAATGTACCTAATTCAAAGGGTAAAACACACACTAGTAAATGAGAACTATTAACACATTTAGGCTAAAAAGATGTGCACAGGGCAAAGGACATACCATCCATATCACAAAAAATATATTTGAACTTTGGTTTGTAAAATCTTAGGCTGCCAGCTTTCTTCAGACCATTTGTCACTTGCCCTGTAAACATTCTTAGACAGCAAGAGCTGGATTAGATCAACTTAAAGATAGTGGCAAGGAGAACCGCAGAAATTTCAAAGAACATACCATCCAATGAATCTGTTTGAAGCTTGTTTGAATCCTGAGAACTCTTAGATAGAGCTTTTCCTTTCCACCTTAAACTTTTTAAAATGAGCTGCTCCTCTTTATCCAGTTCTGCAGCAGCCTCGTCGCTCGTCTCATGATGAAAACCAAGAAGATGCAATATGCCACGAACCTAATACAGTAAATAAGTAATAAACTGGCCGTTTGTATAAGATAATATCTAAAGCAGTAGTTGCAAGAGACATCGCAGTTATGCAAACTGGAAGGCAAGATTTGTTCACACTTTGACAATGCATTAATAGGCTACTTCCTCTGATTCCAATATAAGTCCATCTGGGGATTGTGCACACAAATTTAGGGTATACTCTATTGATTATGGCGCTTTTAAGTAAAGGTAAAACAGTAATCAGTAAAAGTGAACTGAAAAGGTGCATTGGAGAAGCCGATGTACATATATTTGGAGAATTGAAATTAAGACTACATGGAGTTGTTTTGGACTCTGAAGGAATAATGTATAAGCAAAAAAGCTAGGGAAATCCATAGGGAAAACTTAACCTATGAATTATAATCAATTTCTTAAAGAGGGACAGGGATGGAAATCATTAAGCAAGTTCAGGGAAGAAAAATAAAAGGAAGAACCATACCACTAGAACCCGCACTTCATCAAGAAGCATAATACCTTTCTCCTCAGCTTGCCTTGCAGCTGCCTCGACAGATATTACAATGTCACCTAGCATTAGCTAAAAAACACACAGAGGGCGAAGAGAATAAGATGGATGGGTAAAGCTAAGTGCATAACAAAACTTAAACAAAGTACTCCTACTTACAATGGGAACATCAATATCTGGAATGTACTGTGACATTGCGAGCATATCAGTAGTGCAGTCCTCGCCTCTCAATTCTTTGCTAAGATTCTGGATCAAATTATCATTGCATAGTAATACAGAAACCTCAACCTTATCATATTTCCCAACATCAATTATTGAAGTCTCCCGTGTGTTGTAAGTGGAATCCAGAAGTCCATCAAGTGCAATCTTCATTGCCATTGGGACATTTAACTTTAGGATTTCTACAATGTTCTGCATGTGCATATGACGGCAAATTTACTAACATATCTGAACAATAATCAGTCTAAAGAAAATAGGCAAGTAAAAAGCTAAATCACACTAGAACACAAGAAACAATATATACACATAGATTGCTAAGTTTAAGTAACCAATGGATGCCCAACTACCACTACCAAAACCAAAGCCAGAATTAGACATCAATTACAGTTAAACTTAGTTATAACCTGAAATTTTCTCAGACTACTGATGTCTTTGTCAAAGATGATTCTACTAAAGACACATAGAGGCAATAGGAACAGATATTTCCAATTAATGCAGAGGTATTTTTAGGGATTTGAATTACCATAAGCCCATGTTAACACTTAACAAACACTGCAACAATCTTACAGATATCTAAACAAGACATCACCATTCACCATGAGGAAACAAATAGCTAATAAGCAAAATAACACCAGAAGTCAAAAGGAAAACATAAATAGATGAAATAGATCCAGTAACCAACATGAATCAATTGCAATTTCAAAGCCACAACTACATGTCAGCTACAGGATACCCTTAACGCCATAGATGTACTTACACATTGGTGAAAGAGATCTCTACCATAATATATAAAGGTATACCTGAAACACATACTTCCTTAATGCCAAGGTATTTTTCAGGATGTGTCTTTACAATCATTTCTCTTCTATTTATGAAAATATAATCAATTAAAAATGGCAAAACATAGGTTTCAACCAGCCAACTACCATAAATGAATAACTACATTGATCAAAACAAAAGGTAACAGTCTTATAGCTCTAATAAATTGCTCTGCAATGTCGGGACAAAACATGGTGCGTCCTAATGGTGCACCGAATATAACAACTGCAGCATTCTCGACTACATTTGCAATGACAATTCTAAACCAGCAGGAATAACAGCAGAGAGAAGTTAGGCAAAGTGCGATGCGTACCAGCACTTCTGCGTCGTCGGGCATCTCCTCATCGACACCGATGCGAGCGAGGAGCTCGATCTCGCTCTCCTTCGGCGGGGGTGGGGGCGGCGCGGCGTCCTGAGGCTGCGACCGTTTCGCCGCCGCCTGTCCGCGCCGTCCCTTGCGCAACCCGCGGATCCCAGAGAGAAGCCCCGCGAACGGCGGGAGCGCCGCTGGCGAGGGCTCGGGGGTGCCTGTAAGCCCGCGCCAGGAGAGCAGCGAGGCCGCGGGTGCTACCGGGAAAGCGGGGCATAGGGGCGGCGGCGCGGCCGCGGAACGGAGCAGCGCCGCGCCGGCCAGGGGAGGCGGGAGCGGGATGTGGAAGGACGGCCGCGAGGCGAATGGGAGCGCGCGTGACACGATGCGCGCCATGGCCGTGCCCGCAGTCGTGTGGCGGCGGGACCGAGGGAGGGAGATGGAAGAAGGGAGGGTTTTGCAGTTTTGGTTTGGACCGTCAGAGTTTAGATGGAGAGGTTTCTTTTTGTTAAACAGTGATTTTTTAACCAGATATTCACGAATCGCCTCTAAAGTCTAAACTCTGCAATGGTAGCTTCGGGTCAATAATTCGAGATGTTTTCCCCTCTTTTTTTCTGTTTATCCTCGGACGTTTGGAGTACGAGTTATAACAACTTTCAATTACTTCACTCGTACTGCTAGCGTGGTCGCTGCCCGCTTCGTCGTTTGTCCATGGAATCTCCAAGAGAGTGAATCAATGGAGGCACGGAAATGTGCAAGGAAACAAGGATGACATTAAAATTTATACAACAAAAATTAAGCGGTATGTGAGAATAACTTCAGCAAAGTCGAATGCAAATTCACAGCGTACAAAGGCCAAGGTCAAGTCCTACAAGGCTCCAACGGTCCAACCTTACAACACAGGTGCATCAGACTGAACGAATTCACAAGTTGCAGAGTGGTACAAATTTGTCAAGAATCAATCAAATTGAGGTCGTTGCGACCCGTCGGCTGAAATAGCCTTTTTATTTCAAAGGAAACAATGATGCAAATGAATCACATGCTTTCGAGGAAAAACAAGGATAGTCGACGCATTCACAACTCTACACCAAGGACTACACAAAACCTCTGGCTATGCACACAACTTTCTTCCCGATGGCACTGCTATGGCTATAGAAACTCATGCTTCTGCAATCCTATTTGGCTGATTGCCTATCTAGAGATACACTCTTGATTCTCAAATCTCAACAGGGAAAACTGGGGGAAACGCTGCCTAGCAGGCACGAACCTCTGCGAACTGGCTTGTAGCTGGCTCAAAATTGCTGTTATTAAGCTTCAAGGAGCCAAAGAGGCAGGACAATCTCCTCATGATAGGCCTGCGAGTGGCTGCTTCTGACGACACCACATCCTTCCTGGTACTAATATACGCATCATAGCCATCAAGATCTGCTTCTGTTATCAGGACTGCATCGATGCACCCAGTGGTGGCTGCCCTAGGTAGCATAATTTGAGAAAGTGGTAAACCAGCATCTTCGTAGTCAAACTCCAATGCATGGTAATCGTTATTTTCTGTGTTTGTGCAGCAAGCTTCAATGGCTTCTAGGAAACAGCCAAGGTTTGTACTTCGTACTGGATATTGTCCAGTGATAAGAGTTCCAAATGTGCTAACAGCCTGCAAAATTATGTCGATGGTTATGATGTGTCTTAGCACCAGTACAATTTTACTAATTACTTAGAATGCAATCACAAAAACTTCATACATGCCACTGCGATGGTGCCAAAAGTACTCTAGGCCTAATGGATCGGACATGATCCAAAGCTGCTTCAGGGGTCAAATTCCTGTATTTAATCTGCAACACAAGGTTGACATTAGAAAACTCAACTGGATATGCATATCCAGTGCAGATACAAATGTAGTTCATCATACCAAGTAGCACAATACAATAGTGGTGCTTCTTCCTCTTCCAGCTTTACAGTGAACATAGGTAGTGCCTCCTTGTGATGCATTACCTGAAAAACAGGCATCTATATATTGAATCTAACAATTTGATATGTGCATAGATTGTTGTTTGACACATATAAATCAAGAACTTGGAGCATGAAAAGCTCATAGCCATGTATTGGTGGGTGGGTCACGATCCTATAGGTTGCTTAAATAACTGACAAACTCTGGAACGGCTAGGCTATTTACATTTTTTTCATTAACAAATTCACAATCATTTCACCTAATTGTCATGCATGATGTCACATACAACGACATCTAACAGAACTTTGGTCCTTAGTCCTGACTCCTGAGGTTGGGGGATGGAGTGTGCATTAAAAGATAGGGTTGCAACTTCTTTGTAATCATACCTACCAAATCAGGATCTAATTAGCAATACACCTAAGTCCATAGAGATTAGTTGACAAGTGACCACACCATAAGTCAGATATAACATTAGTTGACCAGTGATCACAAGATATAGCCTACTTTCCTTGTCTGAGTTAACTGCTACCTGCTTTGCTTCCCTAAATTTGAGTCAACAACCACTAGCTCTCCTTCCTACAATTCAATGTATACTCACTGAAGAAAGTATTCCATATCAAAAGATAAAGTACCACAGGTAGCAGGAACCGATCAAGACTGGGATTATGCTTCAGAAATAGTATGAATTTGCTCTAGTGTATTTTTCCCTTAAAAATAAACAAAAAAGGGCAAGAACTTACGGTGGATGAAATCTATGGCTTGACAAATATCATCGAACGAAGGTGCAAACAAATAATCTCTCGTTGGAATCACCAGGTGCTCGATCTCATGGTCCTAGTAAAAGAAAGCATGAGCGGTTACTCATACATACTTGTTTTTCTCCGCACAACAGTCTGAACTCTGAACCATCCATGATAACATGCAAAAGGGCATTGACTTGGGTAGTGCAGAATCTCAAAATAAGTAGATAATGGAGTCTAAGATTCTAACACCGAAATTGGGAGCATCAGATTTAAATAAAAACAGAGTCACACAAGTAGCAGAAGATGGAACAGTTACCTGGTATAAAGATGTCGGGACAAGTGTTTCGTAAGGTTCATTCAATGTTACAACTCCTTTAACTCCAAGTTTCTTCAGACGAGGAACGTCACTTGGAAAAGGAACAGCACCGAGCAAAATAAACTGGACGGAGAACGAAAGGATTAGGCATTTCAGAGTGCAGATTCTTTAGAAACATGAATAGTAATTTGTAACGCTAGGTCCTGCGAGGCAAAAATGAAACAACTAAGAATTAACAGCACCAATCATGGTTTGCTACACGTGTAAATGCAGGGCTCTGTGGTCCTCGGCATGCGCCTATCCATCCACGATGCCAAATGATACATGGAGTACTATCAAAATACTAAAGGACGAGCTGAAAATAACATACACGGTGACGGGAACTACCCATTATCTTCTCACAAGCGGGTTAAAGTTGGAACGTCTGAGTTCTCACAAAAGCAAGCACGAGAACAATCACTGCTCACAAGGGGGAGATGAGGTGCTAGATCCCCCCACTGGCACTGCTGACTGAGTAAAAGTCACTCTTAAGCATGAACGAGCATAACCAAGCGAAGGCAATCCCTGCGTATAACTGAAAACTTATTGCAACTATGCGAGAGCAGAGCATGAAAACCAAATGTTAAAAACAGATATGACATGCTAGTGTACTGATATGTCACACGTATCTGTTTTTCAGAAAGGAAATCCAACACTAGTGTACTGATCTCAGTGACAGGAACATGTGAATAACCACATCACTACCCAAGCAAATTAAAACAGAGCATAGCCAATCCACGCAGAACAAAAGCAAGGAAGGGGCCTACCTGGTCGACGCGATCCCACCACCGGAAGTCCGCCTCGAACCGGTTGCGCAAGACGTTGTAGAGCAGCGTCGGGTAGAAGAGCATCCTCGCGCCGGCGCCGACGAGCGCGCGCTTCGCCTTCAGCGGTACGACCTCGCGGCCACCGGTCGCCTCAACCTCCACTTCCTGCTCCTGCTGCCCCGCCGGCCCCCCATCACCGTCTCCCAATTCGCAAATCCTCATTTCACACAACTACAACAGGTCGCGAATCCTCGCCGCCACGACGCCTCCAGCGTCCTCCTCCCCTTCCACCACAACGGGCAGATCCGTGCAGGCACGGGAGAGGGAGGAAATCCGTGGATCGAGAGCGAGTGGGTAGCCTTGCTCGTGGTCGCGTGGCCTGGGGACGCGAGCAATGGGACGAGTGATTTTGTCTAAAACCCAGCAGCGGAAGGCGGAATACGAAAACAGGTGGCAGCGACGAGAGAGTGCTGATTCGGAAGGTAGCAGAAGAGCTGGCTCGCCAGTTTTTAGTTGGTGGCGGCTGAACTGAAACGTGGGTGCGTTTCCTTCTCAGGTCCTTTGGTTTTTCAGAGTTTTGCATAATTGCTCCCCTTTCTTGTTGGGTTGGGTAGGTGCAACAACAATTCTTCAATGTTTCTTTCATGACCCAGCGTTCATGTAACACACTTCTTAAGTTACGTGATGGGTATAATTAGAAGGTACTCCAAGGAAAAGGTTATGTAACACACTTCTTAGATTGTATTGAATGATTATCAAGATTTTCTATGGTAAATCAATGGCGTGGCTCTGTTTTGAATGCATAAATTCTATAAGAATCGTATATGAATTTTGTATAAAAATCAATTTTATAGAAGAAACGGGCATTTTGAAAAATAAAATTACATGTTTCTAAAGATGTAAGAAAATGTTCCTAGGTTTACATATTACCTAGAAAGCCATAATGAAAGTAGGTATCACCAACCTTTGAGTTCGACATTTTAGGTCATGTTTAGATTCTCATGGCTAAAATCTAGCTAGTCTAGAATACAAAAGGATCCACTAATAGTGCACGCTCTATTAGCAATTATTAGCTAGTTGCAGCTAATTTTAGTGGATCCGTAAAGACCCTAGGCCAAATATAATCCTGAGTTAGTATGTAAGACGACTTTAGGCAAAGGAGATTGGCCATCGCTCTATCTCTCTTACCTTAGTACTTGATACATAACGATAATTTATCTTTTTTTAATACTGAATAACAAAAGAATGTCATGGGGGCTTACATTAGAGTGAAGACATAGCACCAAATTAGAATAGGACGAGTAAAAAGCTAAAGCATAAAGAGTCACATGGTTAACATGTATTATTTCGTGACAACTAGGCTACGAAAATGTATAGAGCAACACTAAGCTATGTGTGCAAACAAAACAATAGCCCACGATGAGCACATGATAGATCGATCAATGGCATTAAGTTACAACTAAAAGCTAAATAAAACTAAACCTAATCCTAAAGTGCTAGCCTTTTTTATTTTTTGAATTTACACCAGAAACACTGGTACATCATTTAAGAACTCGGTTGAACACCCACGCTGACCGCACGCTCAAACGCAGGTGAAGCTGCCTGGGTAGTCTCAGAACGCGTCTACTGAGCAACTCACACCCTAACACACACCTATACACACGCACGCTCAGTCCTCTCTCGGAAATAAATCTCCGGTGAAACGCGCAGGTTCGCCCCGACGGTAAAGTGCTAGCCTTCGGTAACGCAGCCCAGGACCATCACTTGCAAGCATGCACAAACACAATTGTTTAGCTGCGGAGGGTGTGGGCAGAAAAAAGTCCATAATTAACAACCACACGCGTCAATCACTTTCCGAGGGCACATTCGTGATACCGCCTCACTTCATTGCCCAGCACTTCGGATATCCATCGCGCCCTCGGCTTGCTGACCTTTGGGGCCCCCGTCCAATGAGCGCCGTGCGTTTACCGTCCAATGTACCGGGCCTCCGCAGACCCCAGTACAGGCAAGCGCCGTCGACTCTGGATCCGACGGCCCCTGACGGCGCCAAGGGACGGGGCCACGCGCGCCCCCGTCGCTCTCTGAGGCGAACCCCGCCGCGGTTTCGGGCCGGGGCGCGCGCGCGTGATTGGACCGCGGCGGCCAGCGGCGTCACGCGGGACGTACGCGCACGACCTGCCGCTGCCGGCTGCCGGCTGCCGCCCCCGCCCCCCTCGTCCCATGGCCGGGCCCCACGCCGTTCCCGGCGAGGCAGGGCGATGCTCCCCGTGGGCCCCGCTGGGCGGTGTCGGTTGGACGCATCCCGTTGGTGGATAGGAGTGACACAGGGAGGTGGGCCCCCGCGGCGGCTGGGACTGGGAGCCTCGAGGTCGAGGTCGAGGTCGATATGTTGGTGGGCCCGGGGTGTTGAGTGGGCTGGGCCGCTGGGGTCGTCGAGTCATCACACTTGCGCACAGTGTTTGACCCGGGTGCTGCGCTGCCCTGGCATCGGACTCGGACTCGCTCAACGGATCCAGATCCACTCGTGCGCGAGCGGCGAGCCTGGAGGACGAGTGGAGTGACTGGGAGCTCCTTGCGCACTAGCTGCATCCTCGAATCCTTTCCAGCGCGGCAGCGAGTGCGTGTTCAAGACAGATCATACTCCGTGTCACGCAAAAATGGATGCGTAGTTAATATGCTGAAGGCTTTTGTTGTGGTAGTAGTCTCGAAAGAAAAGGAATCCAGAGAAGGACAGGAGCCTGGGTGCGTCACAGATGACACCATGTGCCCGGTTTTGGATGTGCATGAATCTAATACGGCACTCTCACATGATTAGCCTAGAATTAAAACAGTGTTTACACTAAGCTATCAGTATCAGGCTCTGTTCATAGAAAATATCTGCACCCTCGATTGGCTAGCGCCCGTTTCCTGCACCGAGCGTCGGCAGCGATGGAGCAGGATCGCTCCTTCTTATGTGAGCCTATCTCCAGCGGTGACTGCAAAAAGCGACTGCAAAATTTAATAAGATACGGTTACGCACTGTAGATGTAAGTGTTGATAGTTAGAATAGTAAAGAAAGAAGATAGAGGAAGAGGATGGAGGTGGCTGCTGGAGTCAGCCTTAAGCCGTGTGAACGCTCGCTTGATGATCAGATTCGCCAAATCTGATGCGTAGCAATATTTTTTTCTGCCTCGGAGCGGAGTAGATGGTGGGTCTGTAATCCGGGTCCAGCCAAACGATGGCAACCGCCTTTGCACGTCACGCTCACGTGGGATGTGGCAAAACGTGTCTATATAACACCGGCTCGTACAGTACATCGGTACGGTTTCCTTTTAAACCAATTTATTAACGACGTTAATTGCATATAAAAAACGTCCCATAGTGCATTAGAAAAACTGAAACTGTGCATTAGCGATGGTCTGTACCCTTTTTACATAGTTGGTTGCCGCTCTACAGTAATTCACATCACATCGGTAAGTGAGCTTTGTTTAGACTATGTGGAGCAGAATGTGTAAATGTATTGTGTATCTACTATTACAACTGCCTTCCTTTCTGTGAACAGTATTGCTACAGTGTATAGGCAATCTATTTACCCAACGATATCGTATAGTACAATGTCGGCAATTAAAAATAAAAAATGGCTTTACCATCGGTATTTTTTATTAGATAGATCCAGTGCGGATCTAATTTCTGGTCGCAGAGGCATCAACGGGGAAGTGAAGGTAGCGTTTGGTTGCAGATCGTGGTGGAATGGAATGGTTCCGTCCTAGATTTTAGAAATGGAATGGTTCTGTCTCAGATTTCAGGAATGAAATGGCTCGTCCTAGATTTTGAGCTCGAGTCCACTGTCGGTCTCAAATTACAGGTAAAACGGTTGCGTTCTATAATTTTTTGAAACATGTCCGTCCCAAATCTAAAAAGAATATTTTCTTTTCTGGAACAGATCCATTCCTCAGCCTTTCAACCAAACGCTAAAACTGGTAGCATGGAATGGTTCCATTCCACTCCATCCCACCAACCAAACACTGCCTGAATGAGTGGACACGCCGACTCACCGAAAGTAGTTACAGTACAGAAAATGCCAAAGGCAAACAGACATGAGAAGGGCTGATTTGCAGAAATCGGAAAATTGCCCATTCCCCGCGTACGTAACGTGAATTACGTAACAGACCTAGTTGAGGGATGGCCCATAAACACTGCGCATTTTGAGATAATGGACGTAATCGCCATGGCACTTTCATATGATTCTTTGGAATAATTTAAAACAACACGGAATCACGTGTTCCTCTATCGTCGTGTTCAGGCCACCTCTAGACTCGTGGATGGATATTGGCTACGGCATCTCATTATCTCCATTCCCCAACTTTCCCTTTCCGCGTGTACTCCATTGAGGCCAGCAGCCCAATCGGGGAGGGGGTCAAGTCTGCTCGATCAGCGCTCAAGCAAACGTGATCCACGGGCGACTAGCATGGAACTCACCAAAAGCAAAAATACTAATTAAACAAACATTAGAGCACGTATAATGGGGTGTTTAAGATAGGTGTTTAAAGAAAAAAACTGGGTTTTTTCTCTAAACCTGATGGGATCGATGCTTAGCTTGAGGCCTGGCTGCTTAGATTTGCCTCGATGCTTAGCCCGTAGCAGTTGCCGTTTTTTATCAGCGATGCTCCACCCGAGACTTCTGTGGCTGCAGTTGCATTCAACCCGTCCACTCAACTGCATGCTGCATGCATGCATAGTACTGGTCTCCTTGTTCCTATCCACATGTGCTCCCATTGCAAGAACGAAGGTGCTTAAATAAAAGCTTATCTAAAACAACCAACTAAGCATCGGCAAATCCAGATACTACCGTTGTAAGAAAATCTGATTACACAGATGCTTAGAGGCTTTTTCTCTCTAAGCATCTCTCTAAGCATCCAGCATTGTACATGCCCTTAGCAAAGCACGGCGAATACCTTTTCTTTTCAAGAACGAAGCAGTGGCCACTAACTAGTAAGCAACGTTTCCACTAAAAAGGCATCGACTAAAGCATATTCCATCGCCAAAAAAGGTTAAAAGAAAGAAAGAAAACTAAAGCCATGAAATGAACTCGTAAGAAGAGAGCAATTCGACGTTACGTATTTACGTGGATGTGCAAATTTTTTCTCTGATCAGATGTGCCATGTGGATGCACGATTTTTTGTGGCCTCTGCCTCTTCTCCTAGACTCCTAGTCATCCCTCCGTTGTAGCGGAGGCGGGGTCTATATCCTCCAAACCTCCACCTATATGAAAGCTCCGTATACTTTCATGAAATAAAAAAGCAGATGTGCTTTGGATGTAGAGTATTCTATTCTATTCGTACAAAAAATAGTCTGCATTACCTCCGATGTTTAGAGACGAAGAGTAGAGGGTGCTAAATTAAGCGGAAGTTTCTGATTCGCCGTGTGCTCTTGCCAAAGAAAGCCACACGTCCCAAAACTTCTAAGAACAAACAGAGAAGGGAAAAGTCCATTTTACGATCTTATACTATTTGAGTCATCCGATTATTAACTATGAACTATGAAAATGGACGTCGAGTACCTTGAACTATCAAAAACGCAACAAATTTGGACCTTTAGCTAGTTTTGGAAACATGTTTCTATTTTGAATAATAAAATCTTATTTATTCTCAAAAAGATCATAATTAATTTATTTTAAATTATAAAAATATAAATTATACACCGTTGTTCTTTGCTAAAAATATAATCTACATACTTGTGGCCTATTTGGAGTCATTTTGAATTTTTGTATTTCTACATCTATTGTTTTCTTTCTCAAAATAAAACATGAAAAATATGGATAAATAAATTCCAAATAACCCCGAGTAAAGAATTATTAGATAGATTATATTTTAAGAAAAAATATGGTACAATTTTTCACATTTCAAAAATATAAACTGAATTAATTGTAAATTTATAGTGATAAAATTATTTCGTAATGTGAGAAACATGATCCTGAGAGGTAGAGGTTTCGGTGATTAATGACAACCTAATCTCGTTACTAATGAGTTCATGACATGAAGGTTAATTGATAAATATTTTGATAGCTCATTGTTTGGTTAAAAGAGACCCCTCCGTTCCATTCAATATTGATTCAATGAAAGTCGGGCATGGACTTGAAGTTCTAGAGTGAAGATCAAGCTTAAATCAGCCCTAGGTTTCGTAAAGTCGAAAGAAGGGCACCTAGATTCTCTTTTGCTAGTTTTAGATGGGCTTTACTATCAAGAGGGGTGGAGGTAATTAGACGCCTTTTACTTCGAGAATTTCTTTTATCTCAAGTGCATCTGTGTCCTAAAGCTCAAGCATACTAAAACATACTAAAACACACTACATTTGTCGTTTGATCAAAAAAAAACATCGAAAAATGTTTCAAAACTCCGTTAGAAAAACAGCACAGAAAATAAGTTTTTACATACCACCGGACTGTCCGGTTGCGTCTAAAGCACTGTAGGTTGTATCGTCTTGGTTCTGCTAAAAATAGCCCACCGGACTGTCCGACGGCTCCGTCGGACTGTTCGGTGCCTCCACCGGATGATTTGAACTGAGGGCTTGTATCCCTAACACCCCCATGCAAAACTGCCCACCGAACGTTATAAACTGAGCGGCCGCTATGTGGGGTTGTGCTAAAACACACCACCGAACTGTTCGGTGGCTCTTCTGCCCTTGGCGCGAATCGGGGGATTTGAATTTTATATACCACCGGACTGTCCGGTGGGTAAAAAAAAGTGGTTTGAAACTCCCAACATCTAGTTTTGAGCTCCATCCTATTTAAGGGCTCTCCCTCCCCACATTTTATACCTTTGCAACTCAGAAATACTTCCATACACTCAAAGGTCACCACCACAACACAAATCCTTAACTTCTTGAGCTTTGGGCTAGAGATATGCGAGGAGAGAACTTCTTGAGGGAAGTTGATTCAAGTGAAGCCAAAGCTTGCTACTCTTGGTGATTGTGATCACCTAGACGACTGCGGTCGTGTCTTCTACGAGCTCTTCGGAGATTGTGGGAGAATCGGAAAAAGATCCTTGCGAGGGCGCTTGTGAAGAGGTTTTGAGCTCGCCGTTTCGGAGTGGAGAAGAGCATCCTGAAGAGAACGCTTGGTCCGCGGATCAAGAGGGTAGCTTGACCTTTGCGAATGTCACTTTGCCAACCCCACTCCTTGCAAGGTTTGGGGCCGAGGATCCTTGCGAGGAACCCACGAGAGTAAAGCTTTGCAAGGAGCACTAAACGAGGAGTAGGGAGTAGAGACCGTGTGTTTCCCCAAACCTCGAGAAAAAGATCACCGAGTCATCTCTTCTCATTTACTTTCTGCATTATTTGCCGCATTTACTTTTCTAGATTTGCATGCTTGGCTATAGGCTGCAAAACTTTTGTTACTTATAGAATTCTAGGCACACTCATTAGGCATTAGGGTGAATTGGGACTTGTGCGATATGATTTAATTTCAAGTTTCAAAATTAGAAGTCCAATTCACCCCCCTCTTTGACATATTGATCCTTTCACTTAAAAATAGAAAACCTCCTTCAAAACTAGCTAAAGGTCCAGCTTTGTACGGTTTCTAATATTTCAAGGTGTTTGGTGTCCGATTTTATAGTTTTGGGTTCAAAATCGGACAACTTGGATCGTTTGAGGTTGTGAAATAGAAATAGATTTTTCCCAACTGAGAAAGATGCTTAACAAATCACTACACTCATAAATACATTGCCATGTCACCAGACATACGGTTGGAGGATCCACACCACTCTAGCCCATGTGAACAATTCTAACCATCCGGACAAGCTCAAGGGTTGCATGAGTTTCCGACACACGCACCGCACAAGACCTCTCAGAGGGTGCTCATTTTATAGTTAGGCCATTCCCAATTGAGAATTTCATTGCACGGTTGCCAAGTGTGCCATATCAGATTTTGTCTAGACACCCGTGTATTTTGAGTTTCATTTAGATGAAACTCTATCTCATCTAATGAAACTTTCTCTGTATCTCTTCTCATAAATATATTGCCATATCACCAAATATTTTAATGTGTCATAGTATTTAATGAAAATAAAACTTCGATAAAACTCCCACTGGTAATGACCTTAGCGGTAACATAATTTCTCCTGCATTGACTCTACGCTCTGTGATGCACATATCCAACGGCCGCGGTCCGTGCCTTCCCGCTGCCGCGGCATTTGCCACATTCACTGCATTCCCCCATTGCCACCTCCCCTAGGGGCTCCCCCTGACGTCATCCATTCATATTTGCAAACTTAACCTTATACTCCCTCCGTTTTTATTTGTATGACGCCCACTAGCTCAAAAATGAGCTACAGGATGTCATACATAAAAAAACTGAGGTAGCACAATACTAATAAGAAATGGTTAGCACATGCTTTATGCAAAAAGACCAAGATCAAATCAGTTGGAAATACCAAGTCTTACTAAGGGAGTAGAGTATGCATGCGTTTGTGAGCGTCTGTGTGTACTATATTTCAAAAAAATCATTTGAAAAGATTCAATGCACACCATTAAGGAATACAAAAATTACAAAAGGATTGAGGCGAACTCGTAGGCCAGTCATATTCACAAAGCTTTGTGGACGAGGAATTTGCTATTTTTCATTGTTGTCTTGAAATCCAAAAACATATCATGTAACCGAGCCCGTTTGGTTCAGGAACGGCCTGGCCCGGTGATGCCGTGGGCCGAACGAGAACTAAGACATGGACAGAGCTTTGCTTCAATCCACGAAGAAACAAATGCGACAAATGCGGGCGATCTGTTGAGGACTTGAGGTTGACGGCGCCATCCGCTGCGTTCAGCACGTTCGAGCACTGCCAACAAACAGCACTTGCTTGGACACAGGCAACTCAATAGCCAAACAGACACAACTTACTACTGATGCATGCTCACTGCAAGGGAAAAAAAAAAGCACTACTTCACTGCATATGCTCAGGTAGTAGGTGCTCTTTCTGTTTATCAAACACGCCACTGTGTAAATTTATTCAGAAACAGATGCATTTTTTTTCGAAATAGATCTAAATAGCAGACCTGTACTCGTGGAGCTGTCAGCTTTGGTTTACTGCACTTGAATCCCTGTCAACTCTTGCAGTTCTTCATGTCCCTAGCTGTGAATCAGTTAACCGGTAGCGCCACTCAAAGTGAGCAAAGCTTATCGCTGATCGGCTGTGCGTCATGACTTGCAGTCTTGCACGTGCAGACATTTAACTTAGCGCTTGTTTGTTTGAGGGAAATCGAAGAGATTAAATACCTCCCTTTCAAATTTAAATTTGATTAGTAAAAAATTAGATACCCACCAATAATCCCTTTATTATATGCATAACCGAACAAGGCGCATGGCTACACTAAGCTTCTATTGGACACCTATAAGCAAAATAATAGTAGTATCTAAGGGCAATGGCAAAGATATTCTTTTGTCTGCTATCGAGAGCTGCTAACTGAGGCAGCTCGGGTCTCCTTGTTGAAGACACCAACATGTTTGCTTGTTTTCCTATACTGAGAAACGAGCATGGGAAACCTGTTTGCTACTGAAAATGTTGCTTATAAGAATACGAAAGGCGGGCGGAAATGGGCCAGAATGCTATTCTGATTCCCGGAGTTGTTCCCATGAGCACGATAACGATGTTGTGCTTGAAATGATAGATTGTGACAGCCGATTCGCCTGGGGATGCTGTTGCCTCTTGGCCCAAAACCAGCGTAAGAGCATCGTCGGCATTGCTTTCTATGGGCGACTAGACATTTGGATACGATTCGTCCGAGGCCTACCATGTTCTGCACGGATGCCCTTTGTGCCCGCTTCGTCGTTATTATAGTCACATTTGTGGTTCTTCCACCCAAATTAAATTCCTCAATCCAGAAGCTTGACCATGGATACACCTCTTCGTCTTGGGTTCCAGAATCTACACGACAGCTTTGCTTTTCCTTGAGCGCTCGAAATGGACTTTCCTGTCTGAAAAACGTACCAAGGAGGACATCGTTCGACCTGAAAACCCAGCTACACGGATGTGGATCTGAAATGTGAGACATGTTTTGGGCTTCTGGCTACCGGGAATGGACATGCCGGGTCAAATCTACTCCAGAATCATTGATGCTGTCAATGGTCCATGCAGAGATGCAGTATTGTTTGGATCCGAAGGCTAAAATTTAGCTCACGTCACATCGGATGTTTGGATGCTAGTTACAAATATTAAATATGATTTAATTAAAAAACTAATTACTTAAATGACAAGACGGCCTAACTAATCCATGATTATCGAAATGTCACTGTAGCATCACATTTGCTTATCGTAAATTAATTAGGTTTAATAAATTTGTCTCGTTGTTTAGTCATGTAATTAGTTTTATAATTAGACTATATTTAATATTTCTAACTAGCGTATAAACATCCAACGTGACGGGGTTAAATTTTATCAAACGCCCCTGGGCGGCGACGTACTGGCTCACGGTGCAGCGTGCGCACCGTCCATTTCAGCAAAAAATGCAAAATCACGCGGCCGAAGCTTTCTGCAAAAGCGAAAGATGAGCCGTGCGTGAGGGCGTTTGCGGTCGTGTGCCGAGATGCGCGAGAGCCAACCGCCGCCCAAACCACGCGCCCGATCGTGAACTCCAGCGCCGCCTGTCCGTCTTGTGTGCCCCCAGTCGGCAGCCATATGCCACCTGCCCATGCCAAATTGCCAATTGCAGTGTCAGGACAACAACGCCCACCGAAGAACGGATGGTGCCTGGTTACATGTGCCAATGCCTTACTAGGTTCTGTCTGCCCTACTTCGGCTCGGTTCAATGCACGTTCCTTGGCATAAAGTCCATTTTCCGATTTTTTTAATTTGTAGTTTTAATCTTGGACTACTAGTAGACCAGATCCGTTAACTAACTAAACCAAATTCTTCAACTGATTTCAAAACTGAGTTTTTGTTTTCCCTAATACGCAAACCTGGTTTAATCTAAAAGCTATTTTCGAACTAATATATTTTGATAATAAAAGCGAAACAAAAGTATTTTTTTTATAAAACACGATGCATCTATTGCCAGTTTACTTATAGTCACATATAACTTATTTATTCTGATCCCCTTGTTTTAGAAACATATTAGTACTATTGCATACTTTTCTTATTTGAATCGATTTACTCGTAATTTGCTAATCAGACCATATTTTTAATATTTTTTTAGAAACATATAACATCGACTTTTAAGATGAACTAAAGAGCTAAATTTGTCCTGCCATTAATTGGCAGGTTGCATCATGATTGATTTTGCAGTCCAGAATTCAAAATCATACAGCCATGGTAAGTTAAAGGTTAAAGAAAACTTCTCCTTGCTTGTTTTGTTTGTGAATCCAATTCTTCCTTTTGTTTGGTGAATTACCACCCCCTTCCTGTTCAAGTGGATGCTACATCTTTGCACTGCCCTAGCACGTATTTTAAGGCTGTAGCAAATCCAGCTCGTAGAAAAAAAAAGGAATTTTCGATGAGGAGAACAAGAACAAGATCTTGTCTTCTTTTTTCCTTCTTAATTTGGTTCCGTTACCTGTCAAAAGAAATGACAAGAATACAACGATGTTACATCATCAATCTTGAAACATAAGTGATCATGAGATTGTTCTAAGTTTGATTATTTTAGATTTGACCAAGTATTAACAACTGCCACATCAAACAAGTATGCTATGGATTATGAAAATAGCATATTCCATAATGGATCTAATTATGCTCATTTAATATCATAATCCTGCCGTTTTAAAATAATCTTGCAATCTTATAATAGTTTGACTCAGAATAAAGTTAAAATCCAGACATAGTGTTATTTTTAAAAGGTTGAATAAGCAAAAGTCAAACCCAAATGAGATTTCGCTTTAGTTTGGTACCTAAACCCCATGGACAATACTGAAAAACCCACAGAAATGCAGCCATGCCACTTGATCGATCATCAGCAACGCCGGCATCACCGTCGCCCACTCTCTGGCGGGCAGCAGAAACCATCACATCAAACCGGACCCTTCTCTCCAACTCCGAAGCCCTGGACCCTTCTCCAGTTCTCCCCCTCGCTTTCCCCTTCTCCACGCTTCGCCCCTCGCCGACTATTTAAAACAAGCGCTTCTTCGCCACCGTCGGCCGGCGGCTTCCGGTAGGAGGAAACCATTTTTTTTTAACGAAAGAGGGAGACTCACAAACCCACAGCCGAGCAGAGGGAGCTCGATCGATAAACTTCTCTAGAGATTCGAGGGGAGTTCCGCAATGGCATCATCACACATCATCCTGCCCAAGGAGGAGGGGGAGGAGGCTGGGACGGGCGTGGCGGTGGAGGCGGACCACGACTCGCCGGCGCAGCGGCCGTACGTCCAGGAACAGGCGCCCGGGAAGGCGGCGCTGCCCTTTTCGGCGACGTGCGTGCGGATCTCTCGCGACTCGTACCCGAACCTCCGCGCGCTCCGCAACGCGTCGGCGGCGGAGCTCCACGACGACGACGCCGCCTTCGTCAAGCTTGAGGAGGGCGACTACGGATACGTGCTCGACGACGTCCCGCACCTCTCCGACTACCTCCCCGACCTCCCTGTGAGCGCCGCAGCTCCCCTCTCCCGTGCTCTCTGGTCGCTCCGTCGCGCGATCTGTTGTTCCCGCGTGGAAGATTCTACTATGAATTGCCGTGATGCGTTTGCTGGGCTCGTTTTGATCCCGGGCACGGGGATCTAGATCCAGCCATTATCAAACTGTAGCTTTTGTTCCATTTTTTAGTTATCAGTGTTTTTTTTTGTTACGCGGCGGTTTCGTTTGGGGAGAATGTTTGGGATTGGTCAAGAATCGAGACGCCAGCTGCATTTTTGGACTCTTACATGATATGGCGCTTTGGCGATTCTGACAACGTGCATTCAGCTCATTACCTGTGTCTATATTACAACAGAACTAATATTACTTGGCGATTCCTAATGGCTAAGGGAGTCCAAATTTTTAAGTGAGAGAGAAATGAGCTGTAATTTTGGTCTATTTTCTACATCTCTTATGTGTTGGCGATGATTACTTGGCGGTCGGTTCCTGTGGGCTGAGACTGTCGTGTGAACCTCGTGCCTCCTTGCGTCTGTGACTCTGTTTGCGGGTGACGTTGTTAGATTTCTAGAATTATCGTTTCCACGCTTCTGGAAGGAATTAGCTGTATTAGTCGTCAACCATTCATCCTTGCTGTTGTCGATCATCTACGTGTCCATTCATGGGAAACAGGGCATCTAGGTGTTTATTAGTCTATTTTTAGTTAAAACAAAGTCGTTTTCAAGGGGACATTATCAGGGTTAAGCTAATAGTTTTCCTATTTGACTTCTCTTGCAGACTTTTCCTAATCCTTTGCAAGATCATCCGGCGTATTCAACTGTCAAGTGAGGATTTTCTCTCTATTTGACTTTTCTATCGCTTTCCGATAACCTCTAATAATCTCTCATTGTCAACATGTTAAACTGAACTTGCTGTTTACACATTCACCAGGCAGTATTTCGTCAACGCAGATGATACAGTGCCAGAAAAGGTAAAGGAATGTCAGAAATGTCACTTCCATTATTCCATGTCATTCTTTGTTTCATAGGTAGTTGGTGAAATGACAACTTTTTATGCTACCACAGGTGGTTGTTCAGAAGAACAGTCCACGTGGAGTTCACTTCCGTCGTGCTGGACCTCGTCAGAGGGTATGATGCCTTTGATATACACCTATACCAGCTGTGAGCAATGAATTATTTACATATAATCTGACATGAATTTTCAAACCTCAGGTATATTTCGAGTCAGAAGAAGTGAAAGCATGCATTGTAACTTGTGGAGGACTTTGCCCTGGGCTCAATACTGTCATCAGAGAGTTGGTGTGTGGCTTGTCCCACATGTACAATGTTAACAATGTCTTCGGAATACAGGTTTGGATCGTTCCAGATTATTTTAATTGGTCCTGGATGATCTAATATGTTGAACCTTTTGAAATAAATGTTGTGTCTTTGATGTTTGCCCTGTTAAACTCTTGCAATAAAATTCAAAAGGATTTTGCAATGCATTTTGTGCCAGTCTGTAAGAGGGGGGCAGGGACACTGCCATCTTGGCATACAAATTTGAACTCTGTTAATAGATCATTTTGGTTTTGTTGTGCCGATTGCAAGTTCTGGGATCTTTTTGTCTGGCATCAGCAGACAATGTGTAATTCACATTACTAAATGTTACAACTTTATGCCATTCTGTCACATAGTGGTTTTGCCAGTATGATAGACACATTGTGATTGCAGTGTATCAGTGAGATCAAATTTTTATCTGTATTTGTAGTCTATGCGTGAAACTTCTCTGGGTATTCGATAACATGTCAAACAATTTCCCAGAATGGATACAAGGGCTTCTATTCAAGCAATTATCTTACCATGACACCAAAGAGTGTGAATGGTATCCACAAACAAGGTGGTACAGTTCTTGGAACATCACGTGGCGGTCATGATACCAAAAAGATTGTGGACAATATTCAAGATCGTGGAATTAATCAGGTACATCTTTTCTTATTAGTGGTCTTCATATAATCCTTATTGTGGAGTTTGAGTAAATATTCTTGTGTGCCACATTTAGGTGTATATCATCGGAGGAGATGGAACTCAGAAGGGAGCGTATGAGATATATAAGGTAATTACTGCCTTGTATGGTTCAGAACGTCTGGTCTTCTGGTATTGTGAACATTTCATTTGCACATAGAACTTCTGTACCATGTATTCAAATGCACTTAAGCAGATCTCATTTCAGTAGTGTTGAATGTGCTTTAAATATATGCATATGTATCATTAAATGTTTTTGTGGATAAATATTGATCTGGAACTTAAATTTTTTGTTTGCGTTCTAATTTTGAAATTACTGCAGGAAATTCGGAGACGGGGCCTACAAGTAGCTGTTGCTGGTATTCCCAAGACAATTGATAATGATATAGCGGTAATTTTTGGCTAATTGTTTTCTTTTCTGCTTGCAAAAAAGCTTTTGATGCACACCTCTTGATTTGAAAGACTGTATATGAAAATATCTGAATCGATGCTGATCATTTGTATATATCTATTGCTAGGTTATAGACAAGTCATTTGGTTTTGATACTGCTGTAGAAGAGGCCCAGCGTGCCATCAATGCAGCTCACGTGGAAGCTTCAAGTGCTGAAAACGGAATAGGGTTAGTGAAGCTTATGGGTCGCTATAGTGGTTAGTTTCCTGCCTAACGTCTGAAGACCTTTCACTCACCGATTGTGCTAGAGCATAATGGATTCCTTTTTTTTAAGCTATTTCATTATGCTGTCCTTACTGTCATCTTACTCACTGATGCAGGGTTTATTGCCATGTATGCTACTCTTGCAAGCAGAGATGTGGTGAGCTAATGGCTTATGTTTACACCTCAGATATTCCAATCTATATTTTGCAAACTGTCCTGCTTTGAAAATTTGGCTCTGGTTCCTTTTTAATTGTCACTGTAAATGTGATCACTAATGTTCTGGATTGCCATTTTTATCTTCTTATGTAGGATTGCTGCTTGATTCCCGAGTCACCGTTTTATTTGGAAGGGGAGGGTGGACTACTTGAATATATAGATAGGAGGTTGAAGGAGAACAATCACATGGTTATTGTTGTGGCTGAAGGAGCAGGACAAGATCTTATTGCTCAAAGTATACCTGCTGCAGACCAGCAAGATGCATCTGGAAATAAATTGCTTCTTGATGTTGGTCTCTGGTTGACTCATAAGATTAAGGTATCTTTCTATTACTCATTCTCCATCAGGTTGCAATCATTTTGGTTTCATCCTCTGTAACCAAATACAAGTCTGACTTGCACTTTGTGCACATTTTCTAATTTCCACTGAAGCAGTAAAACTACAAGAATACTCTGGTTGTTCTCTTGGGTTCTGAAACTAGTCTACCCTAGGGAAGGTGAATTGGTTTAGAAACTTTCCACACAAGCAAATAATATTGTGTGAACTTGTATTCTGTCATATCCGCTCATTTGTAAACATGTGCTTAGCCGGAGATTCAGAGCATTGTTACTTACATCAGCATAATATATGGTTATATGGTTTCACAAACCCTGTTCTAAAACTTATTTACCAGCTCAATACTTTCGGTGCAGGTTATAGTTAAATTTCATGAACATTTCATGTTTCCGATGTAGAATATAATTTCTACTTTATAGTCTATACCTTAGGTACATCATGTGTATGTGTAAAAGCTTAAAAGTATGTGACCTATGTGTATACCTTAGAAGCTTAGCAACCTTCTGGTGTTGAGTCATGCATGCTACATGGTGTTAGTATATCTGTGTTTTCATGTATCTTGTTCTTGTTTTTGGTGTCTTTAATGATTACTGACTAGTAATTAGTGCTTACATGGTCCAAGATTTTTCTGAACAATTCATAAATCTCGCATTATTACTTTGCAGGATTATTGCAAGAGCAAGAAGATGGAGATGACTATTAAATACATAGGTAACTTTCTCATCACTTCAACTTGTTTACTTTGTAGCATGTCACGAAATTTTACAATAACTGTTTGTCATTTCTAATGCAGATCCAACCTACATGATCCGAGCTATTCCAAGCAATGCATCAGACAACGTCTATTGCACACTGCTCGCACATAGTGCCATTCATGGTGCAATGGCAGGATATAGTTTTACAGTCGGAATGGTCAATGGAAGGCATGCATATATACCATTTCATGTGAGTATAACTTCCACTGTATCCGTTGGTAAACAAGGATAGTAATAGTATTAGTGTGGCCCCTTTTGCTAGTTTCAGGGCCACCAGCTGTTCCTCTGGGCCAATTAATTTCTTTTCCAGATTGTTTGTGGAAGTGGTAGCCGTCACTATGGATCATGCACAAACTTTTAGCTTGCATTTAGACTCAAATCTTATTTGCTGCATACCAAAAAGAAACTATTCAACTTACAAGCCTCAAGTTTCATAAAAAGACCGCATGGGATGTCTACACTCACCAGTGGAAATCAATCTGCACTACACTTGGTTTGAAAATTTGGAAAGCACCTTGGTAGACATAAGACATTGAACCTGATGTAAAGTTTCTCCGATATCTTTGCTTCCATGATAGTAGGGGCTTGTCTTCTGGTAGGAAAGAAAATTTTGAGGAAATTCGCTATTAGGATTTTTATACCCGATAACACATAGAATTTTTCTCTTCTTTTGCTTGATGTTACATTTGCAAATTACGATTGCACAACTCAAAACGTGTCCTGACAACAGAGGGTGACATCAACGAGGAACAAGGTGAGGATAACTGACAGGATGTGGGCAAGACTTTTGTCTTCAACAAACCAGCCGAGCTTCCTGAGCCAAAAGGACATTGACGCTGCCAGAGAAGCCGATAAGGCGGCCAACAGCAGGAAGAGTGGAGATGATGCGAAGAAGCAATCTGCGTCAGTGTTGGCAAATGGTGAGAAATAGTATGTTTTTGACGGTTCTTAGCTGTGTACATTAGCTGCTGCAATCTGGCTGAGGTCATTAGGCCAAAACTGGAGTTTTCTATCCATTAGCATGTTCCGATTCCGTTGGAACAGAGTGCGCTGATACGCTCGAACACGTTGTCGATAGTTCACGAAATAAGCTTTACATTGTGTGTATTTGCATCAGAAAACATGCAGAGCTCAGCAATCTGCAGATATCATTTATTGCCCGATTGCTCATCATATGTGCCGTACTGACGGCCGTCCATCCGCTGCCGTTGCGGATTGCGGTTCATCTGAAGCAAAGGCACTGGCCACACCAGATACTCAACTGTGAACAGCAGCCCTTCTGCTAGAAGTTCCTGCTCTGCATGGGAGTTCCTGTGACCTTTGTCTTTGCGGTGGCGGCATCACGGGAGGTTGCTTTCCGCTGCTCAATGTTTCGTCCCGTGTACCCACCAAACTAATACGTCGACTGTCCATAAACCATGATCCTCTTTCTTCCTGTTGGCAATTGGCATCAGGGTTGTGATGTGACTATGTGACTTGTGAGGAGGCATCGCGTTGTTTCTTATTTTCGTCTTAGTGCTCTGCACGTCGGTGATTGCGCTTGGTCAGCAGGTTTCCCACCTCTGTTCTTCCCTGATGCCCCTACGTTTTTGCATGGGGGAGAAGGCACCAACGGCGTCGAAGCGCCACCTGCGGCACAGACACCGCCACCGCACCCGGCGACCGTTGTTCCCGTGCCAGCATCTGCAGCACCGGACGTCGACGACGCGAGGGCACGTGACTCCGACAACGCGGACAGCACCGGCTTAGCCGCGGCTGATCAGAAGCAGCAGCCGAACCAAGAAGCAGAAACCGCAGAGGCCGACGTCGGAGGTGGAAGTGGACCCGCGACGTCGACGGCGGAAGAGAAGCCGGCGCCCGGAACAAATGCCCCGTCGCCCACGACACCGCCGGAGACGCCAGAGCGCGACGTGGCGCCTGCGCCGCACACCGGAGAGCATGCGCAGGCGGCTGAGACGGGGCCGGCTGACGTCGACACCGTGAAGCCCGATGGCTGTACCACGCCGCCGCCGCCGCCAGCGGTGACGCACGACGCGGAGGGGTCCGATTCGCAGACGGCCGACGGCCACGGGAGCCCAATGCAGGGGGAGAAGCCGCGGCAAGGGGGCGCGAACACAAAGCGGGACGTGGCCGCCTCCAAGTCGAGGCTGCTCGCTTTCCGGTCCTTCACGCGGGACAAGAACTTGATCAAGTCCGGGGGCGCGGACGCGGCTTCTCCGGAGAGACGTAAGGCAGGGGAGGAGGGCGCGGGGAGCAAGGAGAGGCGGAAGAGGTTCTGGAAGTGATCAAGGTGGTGTGCTAGTTTTTGCCATGCACGCCGCGCCGGCCGCCGGGCATGGAGCAAAAGGGTGCAAGATGTTTGTAAATAAAGTGCATAGTGGGATAGTATGAGTGTTGTGATATAGCAGGTGTTTAGTGTTTGTTTTTTCCATGTATAATTTGTCAACAATTCGAAATTACGAGCACAACGTTGGTGCCACATTGTTGTGTAAGAATGGTTTTATCCTTTTGGAAACTTTTTTTTTTTCATTCTCACAACATCGTCCCCGGGAAAAGGATAAAAAAATGGTTTAATGCTTTGACGAAAGAAATAGGTAAATCGCTACTCGCTAGCCTTGCATTTAAATTAAGTACGGGTAGAAATCAGAAAATTGTGACATCTCATGATGGCGCAAATCATCGCTTCAGCCAAATAGACCGTACAAATTGTCGATGAGGGAGAACACAAGCTTGACGATGACTGAGTGGGAGCATTATCCCTTGTATTACCACATTGGGCTTGTTCGGTTGTAAAAGGATTGGATGTGATCGAGGAGATATATATTAAATTCCTTTTTATTCAAACTTATTCAAATTTGATGTAGGAGAGATTTGACCCCTTCAATCCCCACTCCAATACTCTTCAACTGAACAAGGCCTGAAGGTTCTGTGTACGCTGCACAATAAAAGGCGATGAATTACGGGACCTACTTCCATTATCGAGAACTAGATTGGGTCTCGTTTTTTACTGAGAACTGATATGCTAAAAGGAGGCATTCTATCAAACAATTTGAAAAGGATTTATTCACAGTGCCAACTTTACATGAATTGATAGATAGGAGTACAAAACTGTATACCTGTACCGATCATCATTTGATCTCAGAAACAAAGTGCTAAGATGTGTACTTGTGTAGGTGCAAAACTGCACACATTATCCAAAAAATCAGACATTGCAACTCTACAAAAAAGGACAGCGAGACATGCTGACTCAAGGCAAACAGACATTGCAAATCTATAGTTATCTGAATGAAGGATCGATTGAAATTTCCAAACTGCTACTGCTAAAGATCTCTGCTACCACCATTGATTCCTGTGGGCGATGGAAAGCCATAGCTGCGAAGGCCGATCGGCTGCCCATAGTCGCTGTCCCCAGGTAACATGGAGCCGCTGGGCCTTTCTCGGATCCATCGCTCAGGTGCCCAAAAGCTCCGATATCTTAAAGATCAACCTTCTTTGCTGTACATAATTATACAACACTCATAAGCTATAAGACCATGCATAAGCTTGCTGAACTCTTTACTCCTAAAGTCCTATTGTGCCGATTGTAATCTGGCCTTCGATTGTCATGCAAACGGATTAGTGCATATATCTATAAGAGTCATCGAAACTGATTAGTGCACATCTATAAGGCATCTTTAATATGTAAAACAAAGTACAGATTGCAGTCTTGAGATATGTTCCTACTAATTGAGAAACAATAACTTTGCACGTGTTGCGCTGGGACTGCATTTCATGGTAGTTTGCAATTTTTCGTATGCACAGAGCAGGAACTGCAAGTCTACAACTTATGGTATGATACATCTAATAAAGTTTCTAACAGGAGAGCAGAAACGCAAAGGCACCACCAAAATACATGTATAACTAAAAAACAAATGGGTTATATAACAATATGAAGTACTTACGGGCAGTAATATTCAAATCAATTAGCCCACGACTCAAAGAATCAGCCCATATGTCAGACTTAATCTGAAACTCTCCTTTCTTCGCACCTGGTTTTGATGCTGGCATAGAGGCTGCCTCTGGCTCTGCAGGGGGCTTATTCAGGGGTTTGACGGCATTTGCTTTAGGCAATTCCATACCTGAAGTGAAGGCACCGAAACTCAGCTCCTCTAAAGGACTATGATCGGAGGTTTTGAGACTTGCAGGAGGATCGTGTCTCGGTTCTTTAAGACCCGAACCGGTATTTGAAGAGAATGTGCCCAAGGAGTTGGATCCACCAAAATTCCTCACTGGAATTGCAGTGAAAGGATCAAAGACTGCATCAACGGAATGGTGCTGTGCGGGGTTTTTAGATTTTCTTAGGTTGTCATGCACTGAAAACTCTGTGTCCAAAGGGAAAGATGTAGCAAATGATGGTTGGAAGGGATCGAAAGCAGAGGCAAAAGAATGTGTAAAGGAAGGTAGAGTAAGCTCTGAGGATTTATTAAGGCTTCCGCGTACTGAGAATTCTGTGTCTGAATTAGCGAAACAAGCAAATGGTGATCTGTCCGTAAATAGATCAATACTTTCCTGAGATGACATCTGTGAAGAAGCAATGAGTTAGAAATTTTATGTTATCATGAGAAGCACTTGAATTTTCCAAGGTGTGATTAATTGAGTATGTAAAACGTCGATCTACATATAAGCTAGGATAAATTCCCATTAGTCACTTTTTTTGAAATCCATTACTGCGAGCATGTTTTGTACCATATTTATGTAGGATAAATCATAAACGACCACGGGAGATGTAAAATGTAGTGAATTACAAAAAATATATCACTATATAATAGACCAGGGTAAACCTGAGTTTGAGTGTGAGAACCAGTTGCGGACTCTAATGGAGCATTAGCAGACTGGAAATCTGCATTGGCAAATAAATCAACTTCAGGCACAGAAGCAGTTCCAACATGTGGTGGTGCTCTTGAAGTAGATGCAGTGGTGTGAACAAGGTCATCTGTTAAACTTGATCCAAAGAGTTTTACATGATCAGAGCTCACATTAGCTGTTCCTGATGCAATTCAAAGATAGAGGTAAGTATAATGTCTGACAATAAAACGATGGATGTGGTCAAATCAAATAAATCCATAAAAATATTTTGCACCTAGACTTACTATCCTGATAATCCGAAGAATGTGAGTTGTGAGGCCATAAATTTTTTTTTTTTAAAAAAAAGGGGGTGGAGTAGTCCCCCGACCTTATAAGAAGGCTTAATAATCTCCATTGTGCAAGTGGTGAGTCGAACTGTGGTTGCTAGCTCCACTCTAAATTGAAGTAGCCAACCAGGCCAGCATCAGTACACACAAAGTAAAATAGCAATGGCTACTAACACAAATGAATAGTTCTAAATAATCAAGCTAGAATGTTGCATATGCAATAGATGAATATAAACCAGATGTGGAAGATCCTCGTGGGTTGAAATCGTCGTTATCGTCATAGTTCACTTTCTGTGAACTTGGGCCTCCACATGTAGAGCGAAGATTTGACGATGATTTCAGGTGTGATGTTGCAGAATCTTGATTTCTACAGCATATAAAATTGTTTTTTAGGAAGGCAGCATACCACAACGAAAAGAATTATCTAAGAAATGATACTGAGGCGATTCTGAATTTCTGATGCTCTTTATGTCATTGCTCCATAGTAAGTAGATAAACACCAATAAAGCTAGCAATAGAAGAATTAGAGAGTTACCTCCTGCGATGCCCTTCTTCCTTTGTTGGCTTACAGTTAATTGCACTGCTCAGGTTTTCTCTCGGTGTTTGTCTAGTACTTCTAAAATTTGAAATTGTTTCTTTATTTTTATTGTTATATTCCTTGCTTCTGTAGATATCACTGGATGTGTCAGCTTCTTTTGGACTCGGTGTGCTCCCATAGCGATTAGCAGATGAGTATCTGCCACTACCAAATGATGTTGCGCTTGAATTGTATGTTACTCCAGCCGATGACAACCCAAAGTACCTACACATACAGTCCATGCCAAGATGAGAATTCTGCATAAAGTGTTGTTGCTGAATCAGTAAGTACCGCATGAAAGCCTCACTTATCCCTCGTAGCAGCAGCCTTCTCCCTGACTTGTTGAAGCTTCTCCCTGTCATCCACTATAGCCAGAACATTTTCAGCCTTCTTTCGCACGCTGAGCCCAACATCTTTTCCATTAGGCTCCACATACTCGAAACTTGTAAGTTTCTTCTCAAAAGGGAAACATCAGACGATCAAGTGTTACAAGTAGTGAAATTTCATTGAAGAAAGATGATGACACATACCGCAATCTGTGAGCTATTGTCAATGATTTCATCGACAACACGTTCAGTTCCATTAGCCAGAAGGTACTCGATCACAGCTAATGCCTGTAGGTGAGATAAGGGCATAAGGCAACCTGTTATATATGACGAAACAATATGAACTCCATAGTTAAGTATCATCTCTCTTAAAAACGTGACCTTATACACATGACGCCAATTCGCACCAGTGTCCCCCAGCCGTTGCCACAGCACACTCGTGATCATTGCAGATTCACCCCTGCAGGGAAAAAAAGATGATAGAACGATAAAGGAATTCCACTAATTTTATGAACAAGTGAGGTGGGGTAAACTGAATTTTGGCACCCACAATCTTTTTGTGGCCCGGGCAATGTCCGCCAAGTCGGATCCATGGGGCCCCCATGGCTCATCGCTGGTGGCATCAAGAACCTAAATATGAGAAGTAACCCTCGTGGTCACATAGTCACATACTAAACAAATGTAAAAAAAAAAAAAAATCCAAATCATCGATACACCAGGAAAAGAAAGCATCAACCTTCTGCTCGATTTCCGGCACCTTGAGCACCTTGAGGTTCACCTCCCTCTTTCTGCATATAAAAGGGTCAAGGAAGAATTGTTGACCAAAGATCCTTCTTTTTTTTAAGGAGAAGAAAAAGAATGGGAAGAAACGCAGTTCTTACATCTCGCGGACGGTCTGATTGACGACCTTCATGAAATCCATGGGGGCGAAAAAGGGAAAGATTACGATCGCGGGCTCGACTCCGGCTGCTTATCTCTTCGTTCTCTAGGGTTCCCAGGAGGGAGATGCGTGAGTAATTTCCGTTTTCTCTCTTTCTCGGGAGACGCGTGCTCAAAGAGAAGACGCGCGGCATGGCGAACCGGGAAAAGGAAACAGAGTTTCATGGGCAGACCGGTGGCACGGCTGCCGCGTGTCCTCAGGAGGACTCGGCTCGGCGGCTCGTCAAAGGTTGGACTGCTCGGACCCGTCGATCGTGTTCCACTGCGGATCCAATTTTCTTGGGCCCTGCATTGGGTTCTGGCTTATGCCAATTTGGCCCACAATAGCCCACCCAAAACAAGTTGCGAAAGAAAGATTTTTTTTTTCAAAAAAAAAAAAAAAACGGCACCGACCGACAGACGTGCGGTGCAGTCGCTCGTCCACCTCCACCCGCGCAGCTCGTACGCGTATTTCTTGGTAAGACATTGCCATCTGCCACCGACTCTTCATCATATGGCGGCCGCTCCAAATTATTGCGACCGCGGCAAGGCGATCCACTGATCCTGATCGACGCTCGAGATGGGGATCCATGCAAATCTCAATGATATGTGCCCGCCCAGCCTTTTGACAAAACGGAGGGTGCGGAATAATTGAGCGTAGGATGCATGCAAAACACGAATAAAAATTCGCGCCACTAATCATTGTATTGTATTAGTACCCAACAGGCCAACACAGACGCCTGCAGTCTCTTAAGCAACTAGTAGACTTTATCGCCTTATGGCCTTTGATTATCTTTACATAGACTTGCAGTGCAATGCACCAACCGGGCAATGGCCCTGCTCCAAAAGCGGTGAGGAAGCATAATACGTTTGTTTACTGTTTAGTATCAGATAATGTCAGGAACCAAACTTTCTGTATATTCTTCACTGGGAAAAAAGATGATTCATTTACTTATCTCCTGAAAGAATGCAAAATTTATTCCACAGGGAACAAGAATTGCCTCGGGGAGGAGGAACAAAAAAAGAATCATGTAAAAGAGATAATTACATGTAAAGAATGACCAAAAAGAATGTTAATGACCATGTACCGAATCTGTTCACAAATCTCTTCGGCTTCTCCAGCTGGCTTGGCTCAACTCGTCGCTACAATCCCGGCTGCCGAATTCCCTCAGCTGGAACAATCTAATCTCCTCGGATTGTGGCTCTAAGAATACCTCGCTGCGGCCGGGTTGAAGGCCATTGTTCAAGTTAGAGTCTGCTAAACTATCTAGTGCTCTAACCACCTGGGACATGAGGATACCGAGTCACGTTTTGGTCTTCCATGGACAGTCATTCAGAAATGAGGGGAAAGAAGCTGAGGTGTGTTACCTGCCCCATCCGTGGTCTCATTGCAGCAGAATGACGAATGCATGCAGCTGCAGCTCCTATCATATGAAACATCTCATGTTCATCGAACCTGTTTTCCATCCTGGGGTCAGGAAGGTCCCCAAACTCCCGATGCTCGATTGCCTTCATCAGAAGGGGGCGAGCCTGAAAATTTTACAGCATGAACTGAGTTAAGATCATAACAGTGGTGAGACGGTCTAAGTCCAAATGCTAAGCGCCAACAATGAAAAACAGAAATGAAAATAAAACATGAAGCAAAAAATAATCGCCATGGTATCTGTTACAACTTGCAACCTGTCTCATTGATTGGACATGGCATTCAGATTCTTCAATGTAAGAGCCCTAGCAACTTTCCAACTATTTCAAACAACTATGGATTAGCATCACTAATATCTTTTAATATGCACCCTATACATGAAGCTAGCATGAAGCCCTTAACTCCAGACAATGGTCACAATGAATCTGTTCAGATCAATTAAGTGCCATTGCTATAATCAGCTCCTTTCTTGATCGCAGAAGTTATATGATTATTGGCGTCTTTAATTCGGTCCTGCATCAAGCTGATTCAGTTATTGCCAAGCTCCCATCTAATCTTCTTTCATCCCAAACCACACTATGAAGACTGCATTAATAAGTCCCTGGCACTCTAGCCACTTTTTTAGTGCCACTCTGGAAGAATAATCTGGTTGCCTACTTTTATAAAAGCTACAATCTCTGGAACTTTTTAGCAACTGGGTTCCCTCCAGATCACTCTCTTTGTTGACATGCTATGCAGATGGGAATGGAAAGATTAAACATCTTATGGACAGACATAGGCCCACAGCTAGACGCAATGCCCATGTCATGAAAGAAATACGAAGGTCGTTCAGCTTTTAGGGGAAACAATAAACTAGTGAAAGCATCAGCAGAGCTTTAGCAACTGCATGATAGAACTCAAACTTTGAGGCATGCTCATTCCAGGACAACAGGAAATCAACAGTAAAAGTTACGGTGGTTGGAACGGAACCAGGCGGAACGAGGCGGTACCAGGCGGAACCAGGTATTTTTTAATTTTTATGACCGAATTATGTATTGAAATTATAAAATTAAAATAATTATTGGTACCGGGCCCACCGTTTTTGGTTCCGGGACTACCTATTTGGTTCCGTCTAGTTCCGGTTCCGTGGTTCCGTCTATTTATAAACCATTAGATCTCGCTTGATGAATGGCTCTTATTTTTTCCAACCACCATAAAAGTAAGAAAAATCTTGAAGAAATCTAGACACTTCCATTGGAGTTTCACAACATGGTCGTGCTTTCTACTAGTGTATATCGGTCTCATGACTATGAATATTGAGATGGATGTTTCTCATACTCTCACATTAAGATGACCACAATCGAACATATATAGGAAAAAATCCAATAGATGTATGAATACTTTAGCAACTAACGCCAGTGATGTACAATAAGTCCATATATATTATAAAAAAAATGAACTCACCCATTCCACAAGACTTTCATCTCCCAACGGCTGAGAAGCATCGACAGGTTTTCTTCCTGTGATAAGCTCCAAAAGGACTACTCCAAAAGAATATACATCAGATTTTGCTGTTAATTTGCCTGACAATGCATACTCTGGAGCCAAATACCTGGAGAGGATATATCATTCTTAGTTCTATAAACTAGACTAGAAAATTCGGCAAAGATTAACTAAAAAACTCTAAAAACACAAGATAGGGATTTGCTTAGTTACCCAAATGTTCCCATGACACGTGTGGTGACATGTGTATTGGAATCAGCTGCTAACCTTGCAAGTCCAAAATCAGAAACCTGGATAGTTTTCATAGTAAATAACAAATAAGGACGGTCAGAATGTCACATTAGAATACTGAATTCTAGATTTATGAGTCATACACCAAATAATATCATACCTGAGCTTCAAAGTTGTTATCCAACAAAATATTGGATGATTTAATATCTCTGTGAATAATGCGTGGATGACCTAATGAACAAAAAGACAATTACTAAGGACATTATCCAACATTAGGGTTAGGAGATCGCGGAAGAAATAGTTTAGTAAAAACATTACAATCTTCATGCAGGTAAGCTATTCCACGGGCTGCTCCAGCTGCAATCTTAACCCTTGTCCGCCAATCCAGTGCTGATTCACTTACTGCAGTTTTTGGGAGGTCAAGTTAATGATCACATAAGCGATGATAATTAGAGTGTGCTTATGAACTATGAAGCTGAAACTAAATAAAAGTTACAAAACGAGAGAAACAGAAGAAGGATGTTCTCACCATGGAGGTGGTAATAAAGTGTGTTGTTGGGAACAAAATCATAAACAAGCATTCGCTGGCCCTCAGCAATGCAATAGCCTACTAGTGAGACCAAATGTCTATGATGTACTCTGCTGATAGTATCAACTTCAGCCTTGAACTCACGCTCGCCTTGCCCATTGCCAATCTTGAGCTTCTTGACGGCGACAGGGCGACCATCTGGTAAAATGCCCTTGAACACACACCCAAATCCACCTTCTCCCAAAAGGTTCTCCTCCGCAAAGTCATCTGTGATTGCTGCCAGATTCTCTGGCGTGAACAGCATATGGGAATACCCTATCCCAGAGTCGGCTGGGGAGTAGGGGAAACCATGGCTCCCAGTACTGTATCTCATGAAAGGATACCCTGGCGATCTTAAGTAGAACCCGTCTGGCCAGCACAAACAATTAGCATCAGCTTGATATCCTAAAACTGGGAAATGCTCAAGTGTTTATGCTCTTACCTGATGCTAATGAGGATCCAGCGGAAGATGGAATGTTGTTGGGCGGTGGCGGAGGGGCTGGTTGCTGTGTGGGCAGTGTCGCCGGAGGCTCTATCCGCCGGCGCTTTTTCTTGACGAACCAAATGGTTGCGCCAATAAAGCTGAGCATAGCGAGCCCGGCGAGTGCTACAATCGTGGTGGCCGCCTCCCTCGATATCTCGATGTTCTTGCCGCTGCCACTAGCTGCATGTGTCGAGTTCGAATGCGACTTCGGGGGCGAGCGCGGCGTCACGTAATGCGGTTTGACGTGATAGTGCGGAGGCGGCGGAGAGGCGATTCTTGGCGGGGGTGGCGAATAGGCAGCAGCATGCGCGGGAGCTGGAGCTTGTGCAGCGGGTGCAGGCGACGGCGACGGTGAGTTGGATGGAGCCGGCGATGGAGGGGAGACGCTGGGAGGCGGCGGAGGAGGAAGCGACGGCGGTGGCGGTGATGGGTACACGCGGGGCTGGACGCGCGGCTGGTCCGTCGCCAGAGGGGGAGGCGGGGCTTGCGGCGGCAGCGGCGGCGGCGAGGATGGCGACGGTGACGGCGGAAGCGACGGAGGGGGAGCATCTGGCGGGGGAGGTGACAATGCCGGCGGCGGGGGGGATGGCGGCGATGGCTCCGGTGGAGGGGCCGCCGCCGGAGGTGGGCTACTCACCGGCGGAGGCGACGTCGGTGGAGGCGACGGGTGGTAGGACGCGGAGACCGGCGGGGCCGATGCGGAGGACGAGTACGGGCAGCCCGGCGGGCGCGGCGCCGGCTGCGCCTGCGGCTGGCCGTAGCCCCCCTGCGGCGCGACGGACGCCGACGCCGACACGGCAGCCTGCTGCTGCGGGGGCATGAAGGGATCCACGTACCCGTAGCCCATCGTCACCGCCGCCCGCAACCACCTCCACCGCAGCAGCAACGCGTGCCCGCGCAGGCAGGGGATCTGCAGGTCCGCGCCGTCGGCCAGATCTCCCTCCCGCCGGACGCAGTCGGCAGCTCAGCGGAGCACGGGCGCCGTAGCCCGCCGCGCCCCCTCCCCAGCCGGTCTCGCGGCAGTGGCAGCGGCGCCTCGAGATCCAGGCCTCTCCACGCGAGCAGCGTCGGCGGCGCGCGCCAGATCACGCCGGCGCTGGTCCGCCAATGGGCGTGGGCAGCGCCACCAGCTCAAGCAACCAGCAGGGCCGCCAAGATCCGAGCCTCCCCCGGCGGCGGCGAGGCGACGTCCCCTCCCGCGCAATGCAATGCAATGCAGCAGGCCTCAGCAGCAGCAGCAGCTGGCTGCCCTCCCTCAGGCCTCAGCAGCTTCCCCGCCCGAGCTCGTCTCTTGCCTCCCCTGTCCGCCCTGCCTGCCTGCCTTGGTGTCCGCGGTTGGACAGTAGAGGGGTAGTAGCATAATTTTCTCTCTCTTTCTCCTTTTTCCGACGAAAAAAAAAAACGAGCTTTTTTTCCCCTCTTCGGTGTGTGCGAGGGGTTGGTGCGAAGTCTATGGGGGGATAGCTGGAGTGCTGGCCTGCTGGACTGATGACTGAGGAGAGCGTCGAGCGAGCGAGCGGGCAGTACAGGTCCAGCTACAGCGGCATCGGGAGTTTTTTTTTTTTTTTTAACAGCGGCATCGGGAGTTGGGGGGAGTCGGGGAGAAGCGAGGGGAAAAACGCTAAAAAAAATCCGGTGCTACTTCTCGTGCAGGTTGTCGCTAGTGGCTCCGCACCCACCGCTGGAGTCGCGGGGGCTCTCTGCCAGCCTCGCCTCGCCCCGCGGTGCGGGCGCCGGGGCCGTGGGTGGTGGTGTGGTGGAAACTGGAAACCGTGGGAGCAACCGCCGCCCAGCGGGGAACGCCGCACGAGCGAGCGAGCCCCGTCGTGCTGGTGGCGCCGTGCGGACTGTTTCGGGGGGCAAACGAGCCGAACAAATCGCGGGTTTGTTTGATTGCGCGCTGGGCGGGGATGGTGAGCTCAAAGCTCATCCAGTCATCCTTCCTTGTGCACCGCTGGTGGGTTCGTAGTTTACGGCGTACGATGGCGAGGGGTAACGCTGGCTGGCTGGATTGTGGTGGTGGCCATGGTGGGAGTACTTGGGAGTTGGGAGCTTGGTTTTTAATTGGGTCCAGCCGAACGTCTGTTTTCGTTTGAGGTAAGGTGGTGGGTCCCGTCTGGGATCTTTGGATTCTTGGAGGGTTTGGGATTGGATTGCCGTGTTTTATTAGCTGTGGTGCACACTGGCTTAGTAAAAAAAAGAGCATGGAAACTGACGACTTGGTAGTTGTGTTTGGTGGTGTTATTGCAATCACTTTGGTATGAGCTAGCAGCGTCGGCTCTAGCATGCTGCATGCAGTTAACATGAGCATGTTTAATTGCTCTGTTCACTCTTCGACTGAGCTCTAGCACATTTTCTGAAAAAGTAAAAATACTATCCCCCTTGGTTGCAAAATACAGTGGCATGGTCTCAGAAGATATATACAAGTTTCTTATACTTCAATGTTTCTAGCAACAAAATCATAAACATGTTTTCCCACTTTCAAAATACATACAAATCATATAATCACTTTTGTATAAATAGAGTTTGTATCTTGCGTTGTTAATAGTTAGTTAATAACTACAAGGTTCAATTCAAATATTAAAAATGTGCATGTATTTTGTACATAAATAAAATATTATTTAAAAATGTTCTAGCCTACTTTTTAGCATGCAAGACGATTGCTCCAAAAACATTTTCCCTTGTTGAAAATATCATCTGAGATTTGATATGGGCTCTTTTTAATACTTCTAACTAGCGTCCGAACATCCAGTCCCCAATCCAAACACCTCCTTAGTCCATTTTAGCTCTTTTTTTTTTTTTTTGCACTAATAGACTAATGGTTAGTCCAAAGGTTAGCTAAAATTTATTCTGTTCATTAGGTGCCCCATTTGGATCCAAATGGACTAAACTTTAGTGAGTAAACTTTAATCCATTGTCCTAACTTCCACTGTTTATACAAATGCATATGCTCTTTTTGGACGAAGATGTGTTTTCAGGCGCGACGGTGCACTGTGGATCACAGCGTGCATTTGCCTTTTTTCTATGTCGTTTTCGTGTGTGACGTGACGTGATACCTCCCTTAATGCCGCATGCAGTACGCTTTTGGGTGAAGTGTGTAAAGTCTTGACCTACCGTAGTTCATGGAAGAACTCACCGAGTAGATGTTTCCTCCTTTCCCACGGCGGGGCCGTGCCACCACATAGCCACACCGCACCATGCCAATGCTTCCATGCCATTCTACCCCCTTGACACGGTGCCTTTGACCTGGCAGTGGCAGTGGCAGTGGCATTATCTTCTGATTAGAAATTACCGTTCGTATCTAGCCTCTGCGAGGGTTCTCAGAAGATTCAAGTGATACCCGGCCGGGAACAAGTACCATTTAAAAACCGAAGCAAGTCACCGGCAGCCACCACCGAATTAAAAAGGTTTGATTTAGTTTCATGCATGTCTACCGTAGAACATGCCTTCATATTGAATTTATTTTTGACACTGCCGATGTTGATATATTTTATAAATATGATCAAAATTAGACTTAGAACAAACTACGTATAAAACAATATGCCAAGCCTGTCGTGCAACGAGCGACGTCACACGCACTCCAGCGCTATAGGTGCGGTGGTGTTCGTTTTCTTTCTGCCGTGTGTCTGCGGTCAGATCGAATAGGGTTCACGGTCGAATCAATATACGAACACCGCCTCCTTGTCAGGATGCATCATCATATATATATACTACACCGGTGTGAAAGGAACACGTATTTTCTAGAGCCGTTTTAAAAGTACAAAATCACTGATTTTCGTCAACAAAAGTAAGCGTGTCGCCATTCGTTCATGACCCAAAGGACCCGACATCGTCAAGGGAAAAAAGGTGAGAACTGTATCCCCCCCCCCCCCCCCCCCTCTGCTGGCTGGGCTGCTGGCCTCCTTCGTCGACGACGTGAACTCGTGGGAGCTTTACGCGATCCAGTGTCGTAAACATAAAACGCCATGCCAAGATGACTGCCTGATTGGATACCATACCACCTGTCCACATTCAATTTGGCAACACCAATCATGCATGCAAAGGTGCAGTGCAGGTACAAAGCACCCGACCCGAATGAAGAGCTGAACAGGTACAAACAGCGAGCAGAACAAAGGAAAGGAGAAAACAAAGCGGAGACGCGGGACGCGCAGCGCAACGGGCTGCCGCGTAGGCAGGCAAGCAGGGCAGCCGCAGGGCGCCAGGGCCCCTCCGGGCGGGTCCGGCGCGCTAGATAGACAAATGCACCGCCCGCCCCCGCCGCCGGTGGTCCGCCGAGGCGCCGACCGCCGACCCAATTGACGGTTGCGGCCGTGGAGCGATCTGGTGGCGGTGGGGGCGCGGCGGCGTCCAGCCCAGGCCCAGCGCCGCCCTCGCCGTTTTGTATCGGCAGCCGGTGGGTGGCGAGAGTGCGCACCAGGACGGGACGGGGCCGCGCACCAGAGTGAAACCGCGTCCGCGAGCGCGGCGGGACAGATTTGCCGAGGAAACCGCCGCCGTCCAGTCCAGGTCCAGGACGACCCATTTCTGGAGTCTGGACTGCCGGCCAGCTGAGCTGACCACCGCCGGCATGCATTCCGCCAACGCGTGCGGATGGAGATGAGGTCAACCCTCGTCGATCCATTTCGGTCGTGAGGCGAGGCGCGAGGACGTCATCCTGCATGTTGTTGGTTGTTGTTTCCTCATCCTGCCCGTGCCCATGGATGGGATTCCTTTGCCCCGCTCCACGTTCTGCCCACGCGTACCAAAGCAATATCTTTCTTTTTTTTTTTTCCCCCTCTTCTCTCGACCGGATGCCATCAGCATTCAGCTCCACTGGCTTGCTTGCATGGCTGGAAACCTGAAACCGTGGGCTCTTCGTGATGACCTACTTTTGCTTGCTCCATCCTGAGAAGCGTGCCAAGAAACGATCCTGGGACACTGGACAAGTGTAGTGGTACGTAGACTGCTAGCACTTGTGGATGGTCATGGTACTACACACAGTACTGTACCTCCGTCCACTAGCCTGCATTCCAAGCTGTCAACCAAAGTAAAATTATCTCTTTTTCCAACTGTTCTCTCCATACTCAATCTTTTTGTCCAATAAAATAAGAAAAAGCTCTAGGGTTGACATACAAAATGTCCCATCCTTTCTCGCAAGGATTAAAGAGAAACAAAACAGTGCTAATTTCCTCCTAGTTGTTCTTGAGAGCGTGAAAATAGTGAAAGTATAGTACGGTCAATGTGACAATGTGTGTGGCAAACTGGCAATGCCAGATAACGCGAAACATACAAGACAGGTGACCATGAGTCGTCCAGTCCATAATATGTACCCGCACGTCCTCATCTTCTAGTTCCAACCGAACTTCAGCCGACGGCTTTTTAAAAAAAAAATCAGCCGGCGAATTTATCAGCCGAGCACCGAGACATGCTTTGGCGAATGGCGATCGAGTGGGGAGGCAGGCACGAGCACGACTAGGCAAAGATGCATGTTTATCCGCGCAAAGAACCTGCAGAAGAGAAGGTGCCACCGGGCCGGGCGTGCGACTTTTCACGTTCAGGGTCTGCTCTAGCTAGTGATATACATATGCTTTCTCCGTTCTTTTTTATTCATCATTTTTTAGTTTAAAAATGAATTAGCCCGTGACAAATATTAGAAAACGGAGGCAGTACTCCATACATCGCAACAAGCTAGCCAACGCGAGGAATACAAATAGCAAAGGAAGGAGATACCTGTGCCGGCCGACGGAACACGGAGGGAGAGACAGGCGGGTCAAGCAGGGCCGACACAGGGGCCCCCGGACGTGTCAGGTCAGGTGGGCAGCGTGCAGTTCAGTTCAAGCCATATACATCGATCGACGTCCCTTTCTGTACGAACGCAATGCAAAGGTTCATCGGTCGGTCGGTCTCCCGGTCTCCACGGTGCTAGACTGCTAGTAGCGATGAATGATGAATGGCATGTATGTCCAGTACTACGCAAGTCAACAGTTCGGCACATCTCTCTGCAGCTACAGACAGGACAATTGATCGTCGGGCACTGATGAGTGTGTGTGAGTGCTAATAATATTAGGTCATCCTTTTCACACCACCACACACACTAGTTCACGCCATGCATGAAAGCTGCTTAATTAAACTAGTGACCGCATGCATGTACCGGCGTACGGCACTCGTGATGACATGGGATTCTTTACACGCAACTTGAACTCAAGCGAGCTGCGGTGACGGCCGGCCAGCCTGGTGTGGCGCTTGCGGCGAAATCGTCGTCCACCACGCCTCGCCTCTCCACGAGTCCACGTAGCATCTCTTGCAACGCATGTGTGATGCTGATCGATCGATTCGTGCGCGCTGACCTGCGCGGAGCATGTTTTTTTTTTTCTTAAATATATATTCGTGACTCAGAGAGTTTTTTATAAGGATCCGGAGAGTTGAGAGGTAGCTAGATGCTAGATCCATCCGCCAACCAGGAAATGAGCAGTAGCAGGAAACGAACACGGCAGGCAAACGGGCGGAGCACAGTAGTGGGCCGTTGGAAGGCTGGCCATGAGGCTTTCCTGTGTGGTCCGGGCCTCCGGCTCCGGGGGAAGTCCTTCAGTTCCGAGGCCCAACCAAAGCCCTCGTCAGCTTCTTTCTTTCTTCCGTCCTTCCTTTTATTTATTTTTTGCACCCGCATCCACGCATGACACATATTTCTCAAAGGCGAAATTTTACGCCCACATCCATTCCAACGTTCTTAGGCGCTTTTGAAATAAATCTTGAAACACATTTTGAATACCAGGAAGTTTGGGGAAAAAAAAAACTAGGAGTGGTATTTTAGGGTGTTACAAACGGCTGAACACGAGGTTCTTGAGGAGTGCTCAAATACACTTATATTCATCATCAACCAGTAGTAATGTCCTCTACCATATGTGCATAGAAGTTCATATGGGCGCCGTGCCTGCTTATGTCTATGCCCATGCTGACGGCTAGAGTTGAGGTGCATGGCACCCCTGACTGATAGAGCCAAAACCAACGGTGTTGTTAGAGACTAGCTTGTTAGATGAGGATTGGCCAATGGAGTGCCGATAAGATGAAATTGTTAATAGGTGAGTCCCCTGCGATAACCATGAAGGGAGGCAAAATGTGAGGTGCCACGGGGAAATGTTGGACATCCAAGCTACCATACCACTAAAAAATTATACAAATTCTTCTCTGATCTCATCTGAAGTACATTTTACATTATCATCATTTGTACGCCTATCATAAAATGCAAGGCATTCTAGCATCATGATTCATGGATGCATTAAGTACTATTTTATATTGGTAGTTGGTGTTTGCATGCACTGGGCTTATATATATATTAGTTGGTTGAACCATTAAAATGCCCTCTTTATATAATGTTACAATGTTGGTATGTGAACTGGCATCATTGATGGTGTATATGTTATTTCCTTTTTAGCTGGAATCGCATTTTCTTTTATACCCCCTCTGTCCCTACCAGGGAATGAAGAATGAAACTTCGGTGATATTTTTCGTTTTCACCCTTATACAAAATCAAAATTTCGGTTCCTTATTCAAAAATACACAAGTCAAACTTTGGTAAAAAAAAATGAAATTTCAAAAATCCTAAACAAAATTGTGAACCCTGGTCCCTACGTCAAGGTGTGCATATAATTAGAAATATTATTCTTTTAAATCCTTGACTAATAGTAATTTAATAACGTATATACCTTTATGTATGCATATCTTCTGTATCTAAATAGCTAGCCCACACTATCTGTTTCTTTCAACCACGTCATTTCTGGAGCCCACTAAGTCCCATGCCACATCATCATCCACCAGACCCTTTATTTATATCTTTATATCGATTTTTTATGGTTTCACGCATGCAGTGCTTCTCTATGGTGTATACACCGGTCACTCAAATTTATACAACTATGCGCATGAACTTTATTTGGTACCTTTTTAAAATTACAATGTTACACAATTCACGCAGCAACGTGCGGGGTATCATTTAGTTATATATATGGCTTGACTTTAGCAGTGATTTAGTATTATGATAATTTTACATTTATTGCTGATATATTTTTAAAACAATATAAGTGGTCGAGAGTGGCAAGATTAAAGGAAAAACTTCAATACCGCCAGCAAACACGCACCGAATCCCTAGCTTTTCGTTTTCGGCCTCTCAACTTCCCCTGTTCCCCTCCTCTATTGACGCTGCGCCTTCTGCTCCCTCTTCCTCACCGGCCCCGCAAGCCCCACACTCTTGCTCGAAGCCCCACTCCCCCGTTCGATTGCCGGCGGACGCGCTCGCGGCCGCCGGCAATGGCCGCGCCGAGAGGTGGGATCGTCATCGATTGGCGGCAAACGATGTCGCCCGACTCTCCGCCGGCGGAGTTGGAGGTCGTCGGCTCCTCTCCGCCCGTCTCGACGCAACCCTCGGCGGCCCACGCCGATGCCCGCGACGGCTCCGAAGGTGGTGGTGATGGGAGCGCGGCGAAGTTTGCAAGCCTCTCGGATCATAACCTACAGGAAACGATCAACCGCTGGTACGGCAAAGCTCACTGTTTACCGGACGGCGGCGAGAAGATGCGGCGGCACGTCGATGGGATGAAAAAGGAGCTTGAACGCAGGAGAGCCGATAGTAAGAGAAAGGTGAGCAAAATGTGGGCCTTTTGCGCGATCGTTTCGTGCGTTAGTGTTGTTCACGTTCTGGTTTTTTACGGGTGGGGTTATGATTGTTTTTTAATCTGGGATTTATTTGGTTGATGTTTAAGCTTACGGAATGCTGGATTGGAAATTTTCGTCTATCAATGAGCTGTTGCGATGTATCTGAATTTTCACGATTTCGGGTGTTTGGAGTGAAACCTTGGGTAAAATAGTTATTTTTTCAGTCCGCTTTCAACAATTGAAATTAATCTGAATAGCGAATAGAAATGTCATGTTTGTTTGTAAGTGAACGATCATGTCGATTTAAGACCGGAAATCCTGAGCATATTCATATGACTGAGATTCTTGTGAATGGCAGTAGATGATTAATGGGTGGATGCTAGACAAGCTCCATTAGTTTGTTGGTATAAATAAAAGTAAAATATATTGGTTACCAGAAGAGAAATGTTACATAGAATTTATGCTACTGAACTGGCACTGTCAGTAGCAGTATTCTCGAGATTAGGTCCTTCCTCTTTGCATCTGGTCAAGGAAATTATATAAGGTTTTGGCTTATGTTATCGAGAGAGTGAAAGCCCCAAGCATAGGGGTTACAAATCGTGAATTAAGTGGATACATATGATAAACGTCTTCTACCCATGTTGCTTGTTTCGTACTTTTAAATTGACTCTTATTTTTCAGCATCGCTATCCATGCTACAAATTGATATTTTCTTCTTGTAACAATTGTAGGACGAGACACTTCATAAACAGCCCCCGCAGGCAAAAACTACTAGCGGAAGCGTCAATGACCCCTTTGCCTTCAGTAAGATTCATGCATTTATTTGCTGGTCATGGTCCCCTTTTCTTGTTTGAGGCATCGTTGGTTATGGTCCTTGTGGATTACTTGCCATTAGTTAGGTCAGATAGACATACTAATACTATACTGTTCTCTGTCTTAGTAATTTTTAGGCCCTAGTTTATGGTCTCAAACGCTTAGTGGTGTTATAGGATAACGAAGGTAACATGTTTTCTATGTGATTTTACATTGGAGTTGATTTTATACATGCTTTGGTGACATCTGAATGGTAGTTTTCTTTTATAGATAAAAGGTAGAAATTGGATGCGCTCATTTAGACATATATGTTCTGTTTTTATGTGTACGCAGTAACCGTGCTGAAATGTAACGTAAAATTTGTCCTATTTGGATGCACATTGTTCTGGTGTCACCAGTTGTCACCTGCCTACTGGGCGAAGATGCATGTCAGGCTAAGTGAGACACATCTCAAAGATGCCCAAGACTGAAACATACAAATGGTTTCACTCAAAATGGTCATCCCATTATATCCTACTGGAATGGAAAAGTTCTACTGCATGGTATATGGGATATACATCTACTGCCCTTTCTTTGAGGGGATGAAACTAATTTGACTCTTAACACCATTATCAAAAAGTCAGCTACCTGCTTGCTGCCTGCTCGATCTCTGTGTATTTAGGAACCACTACTAAATGTACTTTGTCATGACATATCATGAGTTTGATAGAACTGTACAGATTATTGATGGATACAGGATGCATGCTATTTTTATTCTTCTTTGTGGCATACTTCAACTGATCTGCTGTTTATTTCAATGGTCTTATGGTGTTATTGATTATTGAATGAAGGCATTGTATATTGGCCATTCCAAATTCCAACATATTTTTTTTGTTGCCTCCTGTCTGAAGGTGTTTCTTTCTGCTCAATTAGTTACTTATGTACTTATGGCCATTAATTTTTAGATCCTGATGATATGCTCTCCTACAAGACGTCTGGTAAATATATCAAGAGCTCAAGTTTAATTTCACCTACAAGGACCAATAAGGTGCACATCTGTAACTCCATGACTTTTCCATGATATGTTTTTCATTTATTCTGTGATAGGATCAAGATTTATCTTGCTACAGATAATGTGACCACCCATCCTAATTATATGTAGGATAGGGGTGAAGCAAGTCCTTTAGGCCAAGGCAAACATGCTTACGTGAAGAAAAATAGTCGGATGGCAATAAGTTCAGCGGGTCATCAACTGAAAAGTCATGCGCATCATCAAAAGAGTACTGATACTGAACATCTAAATAAGTATAGTGAGAGCAGAATGAAATCAACTTTAGGGACCAGCATGAGAAATCCACAGAAAAATAGCAATGCTAATGTAAAGGGCAAACACAGCAACTTTCTTGAAGATGACACCGCTTCTGGTAGTGAAAGGAGGTATGGTTGATCCATGTGATTTTGTTTTCACCTTTTACTGTGCTATACAATGAGCTACCTTCTCTCGTCTGTATCCATTTGTGTTTTATATTTACCTCTTCCCTGCGCTGTCTGCACAGTTTTGTTTTCCATGTAGTAGTAAAATCGCTGAAATTGAATCCTTGTACCCTGGACTTATTAAATTTAACAATCATCTCAGACAACAGAAACAATTTTTGCGATGTTTCTATTTCTATCTTTTCTGCTTTGATTCTGTAGCATTGAGTCCTGAGATTTCATTATTACCATTTATCTCATCTCATCTGTTCATGTTTATTACATTTATCTTCAGTGATAGTCAGGAAAATTACTGGGAAATAATTTGCCAGTGGTGGCGTTGTATTCATATAGTGTCAGTGTGTCACAGTGCCTTTTGGCCAGTTCTTTGGATTAGCCTGGTGGAGTTTGTAACCCAATGTCAATTAGAGTGCTATATCTTTTGAATTTATTACTATTTCTAATACCACTATTACCTTTTATACCCTGTTTGTTGGTGGCTGTAGGTTTAATTTCTAGCATATCCCACCTTGCTTTAATTGAAATGTGGTCCTTTTCTTATACAAGTAATGAAGTAGCACCTTTCATAAAATTGATGTGTTTCTCTAACAGAAAAAGATTCTGGTGTGCAGATGGAAACTTTCTAGAAACAAGGCATCGCCATCCTTCATGTCTAGAAAGGTGAATGTGCTGATAACTACACACTTTTTTACTTACCTTATTCCTTAATGTTTTCCTAATGTCTCCCGGTGGGTCGGTTATATAAAGTTATAAACTATATGGAATATTTCATTTATATCATCATTGAGGTGCATCTTTCATCTATACGAACAGGCTATGTCAATGACATGTAGGACCTGATCCCATGTGTCATTGACTAGCCTTGTGGTTTAAATAAAGGCCCTCAAGTGATAGCATGGGTGATAATTCCCCAAGCAATATTTGCTACATGCCTCTGGGAGTCGTTAGGTTTATGGTCTAACCCTATTTGTGCGAACACAATTTTTTTGTTATTTTATTTATCTGTAGAATTTTTTTCGCCAACAAGGAATGCAATGATCTATACTCCTGTCGTTATTTGATAAAGAACCGAAACACTAGGTATAGAAAAGTGGTTTACCATATTCCTTAAAGTTTCTCTATTGACTCAAAATACTTTTTTTGTTATTTTATTCACCGGGAGTCTTTTTTCAACAACAATGATTAATAAGTTATTTGATAATAAGAAACAAGAATGTAAATAAAAGCATAGATAGGAAGTGAGGCTAGCTCAACTAGTTGGGTGGGAAATGTGGCCATGCACCCAACCACTCAGTTCGAGTCCCTCTCTAGCTCGAGTTTGGGTGCACAATTCTTTTGCTTAGGCTATCCACAATAGAGTGTGCAAATCCCCGTGCGTGTGCAAAATTTGCATTGTAGCAGCACTGTAGTAGTTGTGGTGTTTGAAATGAGGAGTGGGATAGTAGGCTGCTGCAGACAGCCTTAATTGAAAAGCCACCTACCTAGGTTGGATCTCGGGCCCCTTTGGCATGGTTCCAGATTCTCCCTGAAATGTGTCAGCTTTGATTTCTCTCTGGAAACATTTCTCTGGTGAACTAGAACAAGTGGATGGTAGTGCAGCCACCAATTTACCGGTCTTTATGTATTGAACTTTAGCATACATGCTAACCGTAGATGTCACTAGATATTCGTGTTAACATATGTCAAACACCAATAGAACTACCATCCATGTTCAACCATAACAAAATACCAGATCAAGGATCATAACATAATTCACACAGCACCAGAAAAAATTAAGCTAGCATCACTCAAGTGTCAGGTGTCACAGTACACGTACATTCGGAAAAATAATATTATGAATACAACCACATAACATGCCGGCTAGGAATGGACCACACAGTACATGTACACTGCAGTTTGGGGATTTAGGTTGACGGCAAAGGGGCATAAATAGCAGAGAAGTCTAGGGGCAGGTATGGAAGTAAAGGGCTGTTTCTCCAGGAAAACTGGTTTTGCTTAGGTCTGCTAACACAAGCTAGATGCTCTGAAGTCTGAACTGTTTCCGGTGTTTCTATATCGGGATAATGTGTTTGGCAGGGATTCGATTTGACTGCTTCTGGCAAGAAACAGGAATGCTGCCAAAGCACCCTTAATTCACCAACTCATGCACTCTTATCTATTGTTTAATAATTTTTGCTTCTATGATTTTGTCACAAAATTTTGTTATTGCTATATATGCAACTTTGAGTTGTGCTGTTCATTTCAGGATGTTGTTCTCTTGGATGACGATCTTGATACAGAACCTGCTAGATTAGTTGATGTTGGCATATCTAATAGATGGTAACCTAGCACTGCTAGTATCTCTTCCTCTAATTTCGTTGTTATCTTTTATATAAGATTGAGCAATTATATATAGTGTTCGATTAATGAAACTGCACTTATGTAGGGATGAATCAAAGATCTACTATCCTTCAAGGTTCGAATTACTTTTTGTTATGGGGGTATATGTACATAGGGACATTAGCTGCATCTAGCTGATATCCTTCCATTTGTCAACAGCACTGATCCAGAAGCTGTTGACCTGTCCTACTCTGACTTGAAATGCCTCGAACCTGAAGAATATTTGAAATCACCTATTATAAATTTTTTCCTTCAGTAAGTAATTTCCCCCATTTTTCTGTACATTTTTGGTCATGGATGACTTTTTTGCATCTATTTTGAAAATGCATGTGCTCCTAAGATTTCTTATAATTTGTGGAACGTAAGGCTTTGGATGGTACCTTATTGGTGCTATGCCATTTAAATGGAAAATACATTAGCCTTGTTACTGGACTTTTATAGGGAATAGTTGCTACAATCTGCTTAGTGAGTGCTGAGGTTGAAATCCAGATGTTGTGTGAAGGTGTTAGCAATTTTACAACACATCTTGCATTCATTAGACTATTAGAGTTTATTCTTATTTCTTCCATGGTTCCATGCGCTATAAACTTAAATGATATTTCCTATGGCCATTTGCAGGTACCTCAAGAAATCAAGACCCCGCAAAGACTTGCACATGTTTAACACATATTTCTATAACAAACTTGAAGAGGCACTATCCACAATGGTATGGAACACCACATTGTGCCCTTCCACAGCTTTTGTTTGTGCTTTTATTTCCATTAATTAGCTTAATATGAGAGCTCCATTGTACCTAAACCACAAGAAACAGTTGATACTTTCTTGGTGTACCATTATGTCTTAATGCCTGTCATGCCATCTAATTCAGGTTGAAGCATATTATCATTTTGTCCTTTATGCATGCAAAGTAAAATATATCAAAGATGCATTCAAGCGAGTGTGCAGACTTGAGACAGTAGTTCTCAGTTGCAATCATTGTTACTATCATGCATTTCTGCTATATATACCCCAGTGGTACTTAATAATTTGGGTGATGATTCCATAAATTGCAGTACTGCACACTCCGGTTAATTTAAACTCCATGTATTTTTCTCTAGGAGCATATCCTACTCTTTCTGTAACATTTATTTCATTTGAGTCTTTTAATCTTTTGCAAATTGGCCTAATATTGTCCTCACCATCAGAATCACTTCTATTCCAGGGTGATGGAGATTTACAATTCAGCAAGTTACGGAAATGGTGGAGAAATGTAGATATTTTCAAGAAAGCATATATAATTTTGCCAATTAATGAGACGTAAGTTGCTTCTTTGTTGGTTAATACTCCATCCAGTTTTCTTAGGCGCATAAACAGCCCTCACCGAGAACAAGGAATCTTTAATTAGCATTGTGCATGCCACTTCATTTACTCCAGCATGCGTGCATGCCGCTGCCGAGGCTGTTATGTGGCCACAAATCCAGTATTGCCCCTGCATGCATGATCGTGATTTCCTTGCATGCATGATCACAGCAGCTGAAGTGATGTGAGGTGCATTAAATATCCTTGCATGCAGGGTTAGGCGCCTAACAATATTGGAAACTTTTCCAGCCCTTATGCGCCTGTGAAATCTGGATGGAGTGCTTAACTATGATTACCGATATATATAGTTGACAGTATATCACACCGTTGTAAATAATGGTAATTTCATTGTGACCATGCAAATTAGGATGCACTGGAGCTTGATTATTGTTTGCATGCCTGCGAAAGGGACAGAGGCAGGGCCAATAATGCTTCATTTGGACTCTCTAGGGCTTCATTCCAGTCAAAAGCTTTTCAACAAAGTTGCAAGGTATGCAATCACCACTGGTACAGTGCTATTTTTTTTTTTAGGTTTTGAGCCTAATTCTCTTGACTTTGGAACCAGTTGCCTGTGTTATAGAGCTTATAATTCCAGGGTTTTGACTGCTATCGTACTGTCAATCTTGCTGCAACTTCATGAGTTTTAATGTTATCACAGCTATCTTGAAGCAGAATGGCGCCATCTACAGAAGGATTCTTCTTATGATATTCCATTTTCAGGGGCAATATGGAAGCACCTTCCAAGAAATGTAATCAGCAAAGAGGTTGAGGTAAGAAGCCTGAGGTTCTAGTGATAACAGTTCTCCTAATATTTATCATCGATTCATCTTCTATTTTTCGTGTTCTTTGATGTACCTATTTCTAATGCTACCTTATATTTTCACTTGCTAGGTGCCACGTCAGCGTAATGATTATGACTGTGGCCTCTTTATGCTTTATTACGTGGACATGTTTATTCAAGAGGCACCAGAGAGGTTGACACTAGAAGACCTTGGCATGGTACAAATCAAATTGGTCCTTTTGTTTGTGTTGTTCACTTACAACGTTGAGTCCTGACTACTAATGCCCTATCTGGTTCTTAGTTTGGACGCAAATGGTTCCACCATGCGGAAGCTTCAAGGCTCAGGGTGGGGATCCAGGCACTTCTGTTAGATTTATTTGAGACTGAGCAAGGGGACGATGAACCAGCAGGGCCAGCGTCGCAAACATGTGATCAATCTGAAGGTGAAGAAGAAATGGACGATGGCTGATTCAAAATCAAGTGAAATGAACGGTGCGGTGATTTCCGTTTCAGCGACGTGCTGAATTTGGATTTTGTTTTCCATTTTTCAGCTGACACAGGCTCTGAACAGCAGAGGGCAGCGTGTTGGCTGTAGGATGTAGGATGCGATGTGGTGAACTTGGATTACGGGTGGCTGAGATGCTCTGGTGCTGTTGAGAGCATGGGCTTGCTTTTCCTTAACTATGCTGTTCTGATGATGGGGAATTGGGAAAGAGGTCATCACGTCGATAACAGTCTTGGTTCACATTCTCCTTAATTCAAGGCGATCTTTTGCGGTGGAAATGTACAGCGTAAAAAATATTCTTCTAAGAATGCTAAGTAAATCGTTAGTTCCATAATAGAACGTACTAATATGCGATCAAGCATTTCTGTTGAGTCGTGCTCCATAATCGTTTATCCTGGAAAGATTGCCAAGTGTCTTTGCAGATCGGATTAAATTTGACACAAATCGGAATAAACATTCATCGTAGTTTATATATTGCAAGGAACCATTGAACAGCAGTTTATGCAATAACGGACAGATATCATTCTCACCGCAAAATAATTAGAAAAAATATGCAAATTGAAGAGAACTCGAGCGAGATACCCGCAAGAGGGGCTCCATTTGGATTAGAGGATTCATTCCTAAATCCTGCATTTTTTATATGTTTTCGAACTGTTTTCTATGAATTTTTTATAAGATTTCTGTTAAAATCCTACGTTAAAAATGTTAAAATCCTGCGTTCAAAGGAGCCCTAGAACATGTGGACTATGATGTGATTGTGAGACATCATTTTGCACTTCTAATTGATGTCAAGATGTCATACAATAATCCCATACACACTTGAAACAAGGAAAATTGATAACATGGAAAATCATTGGGTCGATTGGTATAATAGAAAACAATAGGACTGGCATATGAGACCATAGGTTTTATGTTGCAAATTTTAGTACACATTCCATCAGGAAATGTCCAGGAGTGTACTTTGCAAGGCATGTAACAAGCGTTATTGAAGTTTTCTTGAGAAAGGCTAAAAAGAGATTCTCTTGTGACCAAAACATCATTCCTGTTATAGAGGCGTAGCAAATCCTGTTAAGCAAGCAAGAAAAACAATGGATCAGAACGAAAAAGTAAACGAAAGGGTGATGCTTGCTGAAGTTGGCAAGCATGTGTGCATACAAAACATACATAATACCGTGGCATCCAATACAACTTGGCTCTTTCTAATAAGGGCCATTAAGATTTTCCAAGCATAATGTAACCATTTGACAAGAAAAAACAATTTCACTGAGTGATAAAGACAAAGAATAACAAACTATCCAAACTATGGATTGCCTGTAACAAATAATATATAGTATGAAGTGTTTACTGTTTAGACACCTTAAATGCCCTTTGGAGTATTATTAATTGTTTTCAGGACCTCAGCAACCACCTTAAAATAAAAATGCACTGTATCCAGTGGAAAGTGAAAAATGCTTGAATATAACAGTTTTACAAAAGGATAACAGATGCATGGAGATTAAAAAAATGTCAAGAAACATTTATTTTGCTAAAAAATATTTCAATAAACAGTTGTGTGGCGTGGGGTGGGCCAGCGGGGTGGCCTGCTTGGTTGTATAAACTTCTATTTCTTCTTCTTCTTAATGCAATGACACGCAGCTCTCTTGCGTGTTCGAGAAAAAAATATTTCAATAAAGAGCATGATCTGTACTTGGTCAAATGCCGTTGTCAGGGTGCTTAAGGAGTACTAATGGACAACACAACACAAACGAAACATGCGTCAATTTGACAAGCACATCCTAATCATCACGGAAATAATTTTTTTGTAGGAAGTTACATACAGGTAAGAAAGGAGTGCAAAATATATCAATTTTCAATCCCATCCACCAAAGACGACACTAGTAAAGAGGCAACAAATCAAGCACTTTGGTCCAATTTTAGACACTGGTCACTGGTGCGCACACACACTACTAGCTTAACAGAATGCTTAAACTTCAGGCATACCTACATTCATATTTGAGATTTTGAGGTACCCCTGGTTTCTACCCTATCTTCAGTAACCATCCCATTCCCATATGACCTAAACGATTGCAATGAGGATAAGCTATGACAGTAAGTGCTTACATTGCAGAAGTATGTTTGAATGATAATAGCAAGCATCAAACCCAACCACTAAACTGAAGGGAAGTGGAGCAATATCAGGTTCTGATCTGATTAAGAAAAGAACAATCAATTCATTCTAACTCTCTACCCTAAGCCTTAGTGGCACGCACCATTTACGACACAGAAATGAAGCAAACGGGATTAAGTCACTCACCTTCGGAGAGCCAGCCCCAAGAGCCAGGCTTAAGTCCTAGCATGGAGGTGAGCAGCGCCGACGCGGTGGCGCTGTGCATCGGCATCAGCGAACCCTGCACGCCGCCAAGCGCCGCCACCGGAACCCTGCACAAGACGAGCACTACGAATCTGAGCCGAGGAGAAGAATAAAGTGCTCCACAAGAGAATCAGAGGCGCCAGGTTACCTCGAGATTGCGAGGCGCCGGCGGGAGGCGCGCGGCAGGGACGCAGCGGTGATCTCCGGAGAACGAGCCGCGGCCTGACGGGAGAGCGTTGCGGAGAGACTCGATGGGGAACTGGAGCGCAGCGCTGCGACGGCTCGCCGCGCGCCGGCGCCGCCAGCCGCCGCCGCCATCGACAGTTTCAGTTGTCCTCTAAACCCAAACCCTTCTCGGGCTGTTTGCAGATTTGGGTGCACGCCGAGGGGACTCGGTGGACCGGGTCTAGCACAAGCCGTGGACACCGAGGCCGAGCCACTGGCCCACTGCTGACACAGCGGAAAATACAAGCAAAATACGTACATGTAAAATTCGTGCGGTGTGATTGACTTAAAATTTAGTGGGCTGTTAATCTGTTATTATCTCAGTTGTCCCTTTAGCATGAGCACTGCCATATGAAGTAAACGTTGATATGTTCTGGGCAATTACATAAATAATACCTTTCTCAAAAAAAAAATTACATAAATAATACCGATAGCCTATGAAGCTGCAGTTCTGCTGCCTTATCTTCGAAATTCTTCAATTCCTCTCATTCAATATGTTCTGGGCAATATATACTACTCACTCCGTTGTAATTTATAGACCGTCTGATTCTTTTGACATAAAGTTTGATCAGCTTGTCTTTATATTGTTTCCTTTAGTGGGTGGTCTGCAGAGACGAAAACGAATACCCCAAGGTCATCCCCTAGTAGCAAGCACACCGTGTTGTCCTGCCTTTCATGTCGGACGAGGCGTGAGTTCCAGTGCGGTTTCTCAGTTCGCAAAGAGTATCAATGGGTATTGATACATGTGCGGAGAAGTAAGATTCTTCCTAAAATCAAAATTTTCCTGTGGTTATCGGAGAATAGGGTTATGCTAACCAAGGACAATATGGTGAAGAGGAAATGGGTTGGAAATTCTATATATTCCTTTTGTGATAAGGAAGAGTCTATTGCTCATTTATTCTTTACATGTCCAGTTGCAAAAGTAATCTGGGGTATTATTGCATTTGCTTTAGTGTGAATATCATACCATGCAACATTACACAGTGTTGGGCGTGGGTTAATGAGAATTTCCCTATTCCAAGGGCTAATTGGAGCCATTTGCTGGGCAATCTAGAAAGCCCGAAACAAGGCTTGTTTTGACCATAAAATCATTAAATCTCTGATAGAAATATTATGTCATGCGTGTGCACTGATGGATTACTAGGCAAGATTAAGCAAGGCAGAGCTGCAGGAGATGATCAAAACTGGAATCCAAGCCTTGTCGCAGATGGCCGCCTCTCTGCAATCCCAGCAGCGTGATGAGGGCCTCCGAAGGCTGACATATCATCAGGACTACAGAGAGGAGCAAGGGCGAAGCTACATATAGTGTGTGTGTGTGTGGGGGGGGGGGGGTGCACATACACCCCCAAAATTTGAGAAAACAGTGATCATATGCAATTTTTCACTGTATATGCACCCCAACAGCTAACGTTTATGCACTCACAAGGCAGTTGCACCCCCCTCAAGTTTGCTCTAGCTTCGGCACCGGAGAGGAGGATGGTGCTGGTGGAACGGCCTGAGACAGTGAGATTTTAGAAGAGGTCAAAAAGCTGTTGTTTTGCTTGAAGAGACTGATGTTGTTATAAGGAGGGTTTAAATGGGGGACTCCTTTGGTCTGTAATAATGTAGTTTAAAGTCATTTCCCTCCTAGTGTGGGTTTACGCTTGGAAGATCTGTAATAGCCGATCGTTTTAGAACCCTTTGCGCTGCTCTTTTCCTCTCAACAACCAATTACCCGGGTAAAAAATCTGAGACATATCAATGGCCCGAGGTTGTGTTGCTTGGAAGGATTAGAAGTAATATCCGTGCCTTTTCCCTATCTTTGCTCAGTTCTAGTCTTGTATATCTGAAAACTGCTTGTATTTATGTTATGAAAGTAAGATTCCCCATTTCCAAAAAAAAATAATCAATGGGTATCAACCGCCATGGCGATTGAACAAACCGACGAACACATCTCATCGTCAGCTGAAGACAATGATGAACGAGTAGGTTTAAAAACCAAAGCAGCAAATATTTCAGACGTTAATTAATCATCAACGCTGCAGACCACCCACTGAAGGAAACTGACGCACAAGTTAGTTTCGCGAGGTCTCGAGTTCTACAGCTTCTTAATCCAAGCGATTGACACAAACGAAGCAACACATGGGCCGTAAGCCCGTAGCCTCTTGCCTTGCTGATTCTCTAGTACTGTAGCAAAACTATTCATAAATTTGGGTCCAGAACCAAACAAAATCCAATTCAGAGCTGAATCCAAACAGGCTCCAGGCTCATATCTTTGCTAGCGAAACAATGTATACAGAATGTAGTCAGCTGAATCAAAGTTTACATACCAGGGGACTACATCAGAATCCATTCTGCTGTTTTATTTTGAAACAGGAATTAACAAATCAGATAAAATAGTCGTTAAAAGAAATCCCCGTGCTTAAAGCATGAAACTCAAAACAGAACACTAGAAGTGACTAGTGCCTGTTTGTCCCTGATGACAGCATACAACACGTCCCTGACATGAAACTATCGGCTAACTAAATGTTAGGGGCCTGCCTTGAGCGTATAAACAATCTTTGGCGGTCTTGTGCCGATCAAAATTGTGGATCTTCTAACATCTTGTTTACCAGTAGTCTTTGCAAGAGCACACACCATTTTCAAAGTGGTGGAACCTCTTTGCATCCCTTGCAATGATCAGACGACCTACAAGTTTCGAGATTATCTTGAAAGCTGTGTGGCAGTCTCCACAGGACCGGAGGTTTTTTATAACCCGAATAGGCGAGCGGGCAGCACTTGTAATAAGACCATAACTGATTGCCAGCCTCTCGCTGTGAGCCAATAAAGCATCCTCTTTGGTTTCTTGATCAACGTCATGAAGCACAAACCGAGTGTCAGCAATATACCCAGCTTCCTTCATATGAGCCGACAAGTACCTCAGCTCTTCATAGATCTTAGGAGTATCAGGGTGGGATCGGTCTCCAGCTCTATATTCATGGACCTTGCTGCGAGCTTCTGCGACACTAGCCTTTTTTCTCTCCTTTTCCTTTGCAAGGTCTGAAGCATCGACTGGGAAAAGACCCATTTTAGACTGTTCATTCAGCCTAGAAGAATCCAAGCGCTCTATGATTTGAGCGCAACGATCTCCAAGCTCTAAAAATCCATTAAGTCGACTCATGTTCATCAGATTTTCCCATACCTCAAGGCTTGGTTCAACAGGCATCTGTTCCACAAATTCATAAGCTTCGGCAATGTAACCAGACTGTCCAAGCATACTAACAATGCTTGCATAATGTTCCATAGTGGGATGTATCCCAAAATCTTTCTGCATGGATTTAAAATGCAACATTCCTTCATTAACAGATCCCAAAATTCCACAGGCCAGGAATACGTGTCTGAACATGCAAGAATCTGGTTTATCACCTGTCTTCTTAAACTGATCGAAAAAATCTGTTGCTTCTCCACCAAGACCATTATGCACAAAACCTGAGATCATAGTGTTCCAAGAAGACAAATTATGATGATCCATAGAACTGAAAAGTTTCTTTGCATCTTCCATTGAACCACACTTAGCATACATCTCCAGAACTCTGTTTTGAATATCTGTGTCAACAACTAGTGATGATTCAGACATTTGACTATGTATTACTCTTGCTTCTTCAAGAGCAGTGGCGTCACCACATGCTTGCATCAATCTGAAGTACTGAGGAGCATGCAACACAGTTCTGTTTTCCTGTAGCATGGCCAGAACTTCCAGAGCTTCTTTTACATTGCCATCTTCACATAACTTCTCCAGTTCTTCAACAGTACCTTTGTGTTTGCTGCTGACTTCGTTAGGTGGTTCATATGGTGATCCAACATTTGACAGGTTGCCTTGTAGTGACTGGTAATATATCCCACCTTCGTGTGGTGCGCTGTTCAACTGACCCCCAAATGATGCAGCAGGTTGAGCATGTGAATGCTGTTCTTGATGAACTCCATGAGGGAGACGTTGCACATCGGCATTTAGGTACATGGAATATCCTTGAGTAGTAGTCTGTGTGCCAGCTTGGCTAGTGGCATAATGGCTTTGATATTCTTGTGAAGCACTATATCCAAAATTACTATTGTTGCCTCGCTGAAACCCTGCAACATGCTCCTTATGGGAATGAGTTTGATTTGCATACTGGGCCGCAGGATTCCCATATGCATCTGGATTACTTCCTCTGGATCTATTATCAACATATAGCTGTTTCTGAAAGACTTGTTGATTATTACCAACTGAGTTAGGACCTGTTGGTCCTGGAGGACCATATCCATGCTGCCCAGTAATAGCTCCCTCTCCTTTATAATTCTTCTGGTTACTTTGGCCGCTGTATCCAGAGCTATATGTACCATACTTGTTAGGATGATGATGATACCCTTGCCATTTACTATAACCAGATACGGTACTATTAGCTTCTGCACCATTGTAGTGTTGACAATTGTTTCGAAAATCCCCACCAAGGTTTTGCTGGCTGTATGCATTACTACCTCTATAAGTTTGTGATGCATTATACCCAGGTGCCTCATTATTCGCTCCTGCACCAGTGTATGGTTGATGACTGTTCGGAAAGCCATATGATCTATATGTACCATATTTGTTAGGATGATGCTGATACTCTTGCCATTTACTATAACCAGATACGGTACTATTAGCTTCTGCACCATTGTAGTGTTGACGATTGTTTCGAAAATCCCCACCAAGGTTTTGCTGGCTGTATGCATTACTACCTCTATAAGTTTGTGATGCATTATATCCAGGTGCCTCATTATTCGCTCCTGCACCAGTGTATGGTTGATGACTGTTCGGAAAGCCATATGATCCACCACTTCTGTAAGGTTGCTCGGAAATGCCGCCAACATTCACACCCCTATTATTGTGAACACCTGCTATGGAACCAGCTGGAGGGGCATCTCTATGAAGTTGGTGGTTAAAGAAATTTGAATGGGGGTCACAGTAGCTCCCTGCATTGTTTTGTCCCAACTCACGGTGGCAGTCTTCATCAGTCTGTTCAGATGCAAAGCTGCCAGCCCCTCGATGTGGAACCCAAGACTGCATACAGCCTTTTTCGGCTGGAAGCCTGCACAACAAAAGAAACACGATTTCAGGATGACCCTAAATTGGAAAAATTCTCAGGTTTGAATACGCAATATTATGCGGATCAGGTGAGTAGACGAGTAGTGAAACTGTATATTAGGATCAAAGGTAACATGGGCTTTTCATCAAACAGAAACTCCGAAATTAGAATTACTACCCCCAAGGACCAAGTTGGCATGAGTGGGGTTATGTGCTCTATTTTTTCCATTTCATGTTCTAATGGGACCACAATGAATCGCAGTTTCCTTCCTAAAATGATCGGCTACCTAAGAAATGAATAATCTCTTCGTCCTTTTCTTTTTCCTTTTTTTAATAAAAATAGTCGGCTGTGTGTTCCTAGCAACCGAGCAATAATAGTTCACAGACAATCAAATCACAATCACTAGAGAAGATCTCCCAACTCTAGAAGTAAAAAAGACTGTCAAAAGGAATAGCAACGCGTCATCGGATTTAAAGGGACACGGAAGCAGCAGGCAACCTGGGCGGCGAATCCACGAGCCGGTTGGGGGCAACGGGGGCGGCTGATACGGCGATTGCTCCGCGAGGGGAGACGCGTGCGGCTAGGAGCGCCCTGCGCGCTCCAATCATGGCAGCCATCTCCCGCGCTCTCCCTCGGCACCTCGCGCGGCGCTCCTCCTCCCCTTCGTCTTCCTCGCTAAAACCCTCGCCGCCACGCAGAAGGTGCCCTGCGGGCTGCGGCTCCGCAGTGCGCTGCGTGTCTGTGGTCTCTGGAAGGGGTGGTGCGGTGCCGTCGGGGCTGGGCTGGTGTAAACATTCTATAGAGCCGAGTAACATAGCCTGGGCCGGAGACCAGGCCGGCCCAACGGCTCATTAGTTGGGCTCGCCACCTTTCCCATTCGCGGCATCGCGAGATTCCGGGCCCGTCACAACACCGAAGCGGCCGCGACCCGCAACTGCAAGTGCGCAAGTCCGCGAGGAACAGCGCGGAACCTGATGGTTCGCCTCTCGCTAGGATCCGCGCGGCCGCAGCGCAGAGCTGGCAGCCGAAACCGCAGGCCGCAGCAAGCGATAGCGCAGCAGCCAAGCGGCGGCGGCCCGCCTCTGCCTCCGCCCCCGGCCGCTGCGTCCATGGAGTCCTCCACGGAGTCGGCGCCTCCCACCAGGGGCGACCCGGCGGCGGAGGAGGCCACGGATCCCGAGCTGCCCAGGCTCACGGTGACTCAGGTGGAGCAGATGAAGGTGGAGGCCAGGGTTGCCGACATCTACCGCGTCCTCTTCGGGGCCGCGCCCAACACGAAGTCCGTCATGTGAGAGCATCCCCGACAGCACGCTCGTTTTCTCACTTCCATTTAGGAGCTACCTCCCCGGCTGTTGGCAGTGCTTGCGCCGGACCGCCGGTAGTGTGAGCGGCGGATCTCGACGCCTGGATTTGTCCTGGTATTGGAGAAATTGACAGGCTGTTAGGTTGAAGCGGCTAGCCCTCTGATAGCTTTACTTGTATCAAGCACTAGATGGTTTGAGTGCAGGGTTCCTGATTTGGTGCTTACAAAGCTTAATACCGCCAGTTATGTGTTGCGCGATAGTGTCATCGAGGATAGACACAAACACTTGCGTGGCAGTTGGGATTAGGATGCCCACCACCTCCTGAACCTAATCTTTTGTCGTTGGGTTGTTTTCTCTGCAGGCTAGAGCTGTGGCGAGATCAGCATATCGAGTATCTGACACATGGGCTGAGGCATCTTGGGCCCGCCTTTCATGTTCTAGATGCCAAGTAATGCTTGTACATGGTTAAATTACCTTGCAGAACATCCTATTTGATTTTGACACTAATGCATATTATATGTTCTCGTACTGTTTTTAATTGGTCCAGTCGCCCTTGGCTGTGCTACTGGATGGTTCATCCACTTGCTTTATTGGATGAAGTACTTGACGATGATCTTGAGAATGATATCGTAGACTTCTTGGCTCGATGTCAGGATAAAGATGGTGGATATGGTGGTGGACCTGGACAGGTTCGCTCCAACCCTTAAAACTTTTTAGCCCCACACTTTTGGGCTTGATGATATCTTTGAGTTCACTATTTGCATTGATTTTTAAAAGAAGATTTTAGGTGTTGTGCAGTGCATGCATTAATCTTGAATATGTCCGCTGAAATGCGGAGGACAGAAATATTTTTGTTGCAATCACATTAAATCCCTATTTAGTTTGCTTGCCTGTGCCAAGTTGACCTGTTCTTAGCATGTCCCTGAGAACAAACAAAATATCAATCTGCATGCCATTTTCATCTGATTAAAAATCTCATAATATGAATACCTGTTTTGTATGAGATATCTATCTGTGCTTTGGCATTTTATATTCGAGCATAACTTTAGATAGCAAAGCTACATTATTTGGATGTTCGATAGATACCTTCTCTTTCGATTTACGGAAGATTTTAACCAGAATTTTATTTGTATCGGATTTATCAAGTTTGAGTTCTTTTTTGTTGACTCGTTCAAAAATGTAAATTAGCAAGAATTTCTTTTCATTGTTTTGCTCACCTCTTTTTCAGTTGCCCCATCTAGCTACCACTTATGCTGCTGTAAATACACTTGTGACTATAGGGAGCGAAAGAGCATTGTCATCAATAAATAGGTAAATCTCATGGTTGCACTTTACATACGAGTCATTTGGTCAAATAATAATTACCATGTTGGTCAGGGATACTCTGTACAAGTTTATGCTTCGAATGAAGGATTTATCAGGTGCTTTCAGGTAGGTATCCTTAAAGCATAAATAGTGTGTATAAGTCGCTTATTTCACATTTTTAGCTCCTTATGAGCATTGATCTGATGCCTGCCACACATTTTTACTTTGCCCCAGAATGCATGATGGTGGTGAAATTGATGTCCGTGCTTCCTACACTGCCATATCGGTGAGTTTATTGTAGCCCTTCATGATTCCTCTGTAATTCTCTGATATTTCCTAATGTTGCGATTAGGTTGCCAGCCTTGTGAACATTCTCGATGTTGAACTGGCAAGAGGAATTGGGGATTATATAGCAAGGTTTGTTTGGTTATTATGTCTGTCAAGTTTTCAATTGCAAGATTTGTTGTTGCTTGGTCTCAATTCTTTTGTACAGAATGAATACTCAAGTGATTTACTGTATTTCCAGATGTCAAACTTACGAAGGTGGTATCGCCGGGGAGCCTTGTGCTGAAGCTCATGGTGGGTACGTTTCTGAGGATTTCTGTTAATTTCCAATTTCTTCTGTTATATAAGAACATTAAATAAAAGTTGTTTTCTTAAGGTACACGTTCTGTGGGTTGGCTGCTTTGATCCTGCTTAATGAGGCAGATAAACTTGACTTGCCTAGCTTGATTGTAAGACAACCTCTTCCTCCCTTATTATATTCAATGTTCTCCTATATTCTGATGTGTGTTGTGTGTTACTTTGACTTTATTTTATTCAGATCATGGACTTGTTAATTTACGTTTTTGGTGAAAGTGCATGTCATGTAGTCGATGTGTGTGTATGGTTGGGGCAACATTTTTTATTACAATATCACATGGAGTTATTGTTGATTTCTTCACCATTTAGGGCTGGGTGGCTTTTCGTCAAGGAGTGGAATGCGGATTTCAAGGACGAACTAATAAATTAGTTGATGGTTGCTACTCCTTTTGGCAGGTAATGGTAACATCTGTCTAGTAATCCTAGCAACGTTTTGTGCCACATGTAACAAAATTCTAGTGTGTGACCAGGGAGCTTCCATTGCTTTAACACAAAAGCTAATTACTATCGTTGATAAACAACTGAAGTCCTCATATTCCTTCAAAAGGCCATCAGGAGACGATGCCTGTGGCACCAGTTCATCTGAGTGCACTTTAGAGAAATCTTCCTCTGGTAAGAATCATTCTTATGAAATTAAATTTGATTGTTTTTTTTTTTGTTTGTGAGAAACATACAGCAAGCTACTTGTTCCTTGCAAAATCTACAAGATAGAATGGGCTCCAGATCGATGTAGTAAATTGTAACTGATTGGAATTTCTTCTATATTCCTCCTGGGACCATGCAGCAATGCTCGGATAACTTAATCTGGCCTGTTTGCTGTATGATTGCTAATAAGTGGTTATCTGAACAGTAACAGGTTACCTATTTTTAGAACCTTAATCTGTTTACTGGGGAGCCAATGTCATTCCTTGTACCGTTTCACGTTTGATACATTTCATGCGCAAATTTGCAATGCTCCATAACTTGAACTTTTGTACTAGCATATGATTTTAAGAACTGTGGATTTATGTTGCACCAAGATTTTGTAATACTCATGTCAAAATTTTAGAACACGTGTAAATCAGGATTTCACTTGAATTTTTGTAAAATCATGTGTACAAAATTTTGTAACACTCATGTTTACAATATCACTTGTAAATCATACTCATACTCATGTCAAGATTTTTATAACTTGATTTATGTTGTCATACTCATGTATTTCACTTGTTCTACCCATGAAGCAGTGGATTATGCAAAGTTTGGATTTGATTTTATACAACAGAGCAACCAAATTGGCCCACTTTTCCACAACATGGCCCTGCAGCAATACATCCTGCTTTGTGCTCAGGTGAGAGCTTTAAATACAATGTTTGTTTTCATATGCTGATTTTTCTCATCAGAATGCAAGATTTTGCAATTCCTTTTTATTACAGTTAAGCAGCATTGAGGACTTTTGGTCTCACATAAGTTCATATTATAACTCCTGTAAACGCAGGTACTAGAGGGAGGCTTGAGGGATAAGCCTGGAAAGAACAGAGACCACTATCATTCATGTTACTGCCTCAGTGGCCTCTCAGTTAGCCAGTACAGTGCCATGACTGATACCGACTCATGCCCATTGCCTCAACATGTTCTTGGACCGTACTCTAACTTGCTGGAGCCAATCCATCCACTCTATAATGTTGTACTGGATAAATATCATACATCCTATGAGTTCTTTTCACAAGTGTGATCCAATGTTAGAGCAGAGTTGGCTAGGGTTGTGTGACGTTGTATTGTTCGGATGGACAACTGAATTGGCCCAGGTAAACCTAGTCCACGTACTTTAGTGGTATTATTATACCACATAGTGTTTGTATGTTTGGTCAGGTGAGTTGCCTGGATAATCAATCTTGCTCGTGATGGTCGCATCTTGATCTATGTGAAATTGTAACCATAATGTAACGTTAGATGCAATATTGTGATCTGGATGCTGGAACCGATCAGTGTTTGAATGTTTCAAGTACAAAATTAGTGGCATGTAGTTAGGGGGTGAAAACGGACAGGATAAGATTCTCCATGTTCCATTTTGCACACCTACCCTGCTTTTATATTTTCAGGAAATTGTGAAAATAGGAATAAAGGATATGCCCGAGCCCGATACAGTGTAAGATGCTCAGTTTGTAGATGTAGGTTATTGTGTCCCAAGTCTCAGTTCTGAAAATGTAGATTGTACTAATTGTGTCCTAAACTAAACTTATTTAACTTAGACGAAATTCATAGAAAATTATGTTAGCAACTTAATATCAGCACTATTCAAATAAATGCGTGATGTTGCAGGACGATGTTCATGCATCAGATACATGTTACAACGTGTGTGTTTTTTTTTACGCTGAAGCTACGCAACTTACCGGACCATGTATGATCGTGCACGTTGTCAAGCATTTCATCAAAAAACATTCAAGTTTTCAGATGGCAAAGGTTCAAACGTCAAACGAGTCCCACGCAATTTGGACGAGTTCAGTATGGTTAAAACTGAATTCTCTAGTAGCTAGAGATATATGGAGAGCAGAGAACTAAAACTGAATATATATTTACATATGCAACGACTGCAGAAGAGACCACGCACGCGGCAGTAGAAGCGGGTGAAAGCTAGTAGTCGCCGTCGAAGAGGCTCCGGCCGACCTCGAACGAGGCGAACGCATCGGCGCAGGCGTACATGAGCTGCTGCTGCGACAGCCGGCGCGCGTCCCAGGCGCTCACACGGACGTAGTAGGGCTTCTCCATCTTGACGCCCACCACCTCCCACACCAGCGCCTGCAGCCCGGCCCCTCGCAGCGCGGGGTTCCCGAGCTGGCTCGCCGCAAGGCCGCGCAGGTCCACGGCACGCCCCACCTCCAGCCCGTAGTCGTTCCGCAGCTTGGCAGCGTCGCCGTGGATGCCGACGCCGACGAAGGTGAAGCGGCCGTCGGCGAAGAAGTCGAAGAGCGCGTCGGGGACGTAGTCGGCGTGGAGGATCTGGAAGACGAGGCAGCGGCGGCCGACGCAGAGCTGCAGCAGGGCGACGGGGGGCACGACGTACGGGGAGAAGGACGGGCGCCACTCGACGTCCAGGCCGACGACGAGGCGGTGCAGGCGGCGGCGGTGCACGCGGTAGATCTCGTCCAGCCACCAGTCCACCACGTCGCCCGAGTCCGTGAGCGTCGTGCGGATGTAGTCGTCGTCGAATGACACCATGGTGGTGCCGTCCTCGTAGTAGCCCTGGATCGCCGTCGCCATCTCCTCCGCTCCTGGCCTGGGGTTTGAGCCTGTTCCCCGTGCGCTTGATGAAGGGGGGAGCGCGTATATATGACAGGAAACGATCGACCACGCAATCGGCGGCGGCGCGGCGGCGCTTTGTTCGCTGACGCGCTCGGCGTGTGGCGGAGATTTAGTTTGGATCTTGTTCATCGCGCGCGTCGACGGCCGTGATCAATGTTTCAGGGGGCGATTGCGAAGGCAATATGGGCTTGTCACCGCGATTATAGCAAGAGAAATCGGCGTGGTGGATAAATGGAAACGGATAAATTTGATTTGAACCGTCGCTGATTGTAGTGGGCCCACCAATGCCTCTCCTGCCGGACCCACTACAAGGGACTTCTACAACAGTACTAGTAAATTCCCCCCCTGGAACTCTTTATTTCTTACTCTTCCCGTTTAAGAAAACAAAAGTCATTCTGAAAAAATCTTCAGACATATTAGTGTTCATAAAAATAACCTTGATACTCTTTATAATTAGGAAAGAGTGCTCTCTATGGGAAACTTAGGGGCCGTTTGGCAGAGTTACGCTCCTAGATTATGAGTGAATCCAGTGAGCGCAGCCAAACGGTAAAAAGTAGAATCGATTCTCCAGTGAATCAAAGAGAATCACTCCTCTATTTTATATTACAACCAGGGAGCTGTAAAAGATGCTCCCACCTGCTCCCCACTCTCCAACCCTCTAAAATTACTTCACAGGCAATTTGCTAAACGGTTTTCAGCAGAAAAATTCACTCATACCAGAAAATCACATGGAATTACTCCACCAGTGAATCAACTCCCGGAACAACAAATCTGGGAGCAGAACTCTACCAAACATGCCTTTAGTTAGTGCTTGCATGCGGCCAGGATTATATCCAATTAATGTATCCATGATTTGTTTGAGGAAAATAAGGCACGTGAATCATGAGATTCCATAATAAATATGTGGAAGATAAAAAAAGGCTCAAGGACGATATGTTTTTAGGACAAATCTTCAAGCACATGATGATTTGTTTTCTGGGACAGAGGGAGTACGTGCGACGAAGATAACCATTCTTAAGCAATCAATCACGGCTCACGCCCTTCCTCAATCAGCGCCTGCCTTTAGCTCCGGTATCACACAACCTTCGCCACTATCCTTCATCACTTTACCTCCTCGCAATTGAAAAAAAAAAAAAACTCTCCAACCTTCCACTGCCGCATCTGAAATACCCTCTCAATTGTCTTTGAAAATAGTACCACTATGAATACAGTGTGAACAATGATCTCTATGTGTAATAGGAGCAGAGATTAGGATAGTATTTTTAGTACAAATTGCTTTGTGTTTCTAAGCATTGATATCAAATAAAAACACAGAGGTACTAGTCGAAAGTATAGCTCTGATGATGAATTTGTGCTCCAAAAGACCAACAACCTCTAACATCATGGTTCTCGGAATGTTAACACCATGAGCTACACTCTCTAAGATCATGTATAACAAAAGCATGTATATGGTGCATGCGTATTTTGGACGGTCGATCTGATAAGCCAAGGAAAATGTGCAATAACACAAAAAGATAGGGTGCAAAATACGATTGCCGCTACTAGAAACATGCTGACAAACTCGACTACATAAAAAAGGAAATAACTGAAATCACTTATTTCAGCATAGGTAGTTAATCGATCAAATTCATAGACATCCAACTTGGCTACAAAGAAAGAGCAATCGATGCTAAAATAATCTATTAATAACCATCAATAACATAGCATGATGATAGGGCGTAGTGTGCGGCATCAATTGCTTTGTTAGGTTTAGGCTATCTCTAGCCTATGCCAGGGTTGAAGTAAGGAATTAGCAAGTACTTAGTTAGAGGACTACACGGGATCCATGGATTCATTCTTGGTTATAGAGATTGAGACTGATGGGATGGATGGCATTTGTATCACGTTAAGCATAATCCGTGTGGGCCCATCCATTACCAGCCTAAACTTCTTCTTTGCTCATATGCCTCATTTGGATCACGCCACCTGCCGGAGCCGATCTCGTGTCCGACGCCTTTCCTGGCCACTCGGTTGCTACCTCTCCACTCTGATTTGATGTTGGCCTGCCTCTCCACTGAGGTTGAGTCTCGCGCAATCGCCACTGCCTTACCCCAATGCTTTGACCTATATATGCTGCCATCGTCGCCCCACTGCTCCATCTCATGCTAGCCCCCTTTGTGCTTGGCCTAGCTTACATCAAACGCATCGGGTTAGGCCGTGCACTCTCCGAAAACGCATCGAGTCAGGTTTTTTTTTGGGTTGGATCAGGTTTTTTGGCCTTGGGTCAGGTTTTGTATCAAAAATCATGGCCCGGTCCATCGGTTGTTACGGATCAAAAAATACGGCCCGCATCCACCCGTCACGTTGTTGGGTCGGATTTTTTCGGACGGGTTGGTCGAGTGACACATGCCTAGGTTTACAGTAGCGGACCATCTTATTCCACTCAAGCTTCTTCTATACACTAGGAAGGAAGAAAGATCATCACATTATGTTATGTTGCTCGCTCATCAAAAACCATCATATAATATCATGGTTATTAGTAGTTTCATTAAAAAAATGGGCCCCGCGGAGAACAGGCATCCTCCGTGATTTTACTAAAAGGATTAAATCTCAATGGGGCTCGAAAAAACCCTCGGAATCTGGCTGAGGGGGATTTCATATAATATCATGGTTGTTGCTATACTCAGCCCTACTGTTTGGATTGAGGCCAAAATTGGCCAGGCTAAATTTAACAATATTTGAATCTAAAAAGTATTTGGCCAAATAAGAAATTTATTGTTCGTAGGCTTTATTTGAACGCCAAATAAAGCATACAAACAAAAAATTGTTATCTAGCCAAACATTTCTATAGATTAAAATATGGTTAAGGGCTTGTTTGGATTGAAGGAATTTCAAAAGAATTCTAAAGGAATCAAATTCCAATGTTTTGCTTACATCACATAGTGTTTGGAACGGAGGAATGTATGTTTCCTTTCCTATGGAATGGATTGCTCTCCCATGCAAAATGGAGGAAATAAAACATCCACTCCAACCCAATGGAAGGAATCTTTACTCCCTTTCCCTTTCACAGCCTCCTCTACTCATTTTCCTCCATTCCAAATAGCTCAAAGTATACATTCCTGCGTTTTAGAATCTAATAGTTTTTCACTTTTCACACCATCTCATTGCTATGTTTTTTCCTATTCCTCTGTTTTGGTTTACTTGGTTCCAAACAGGCCCTAAATTTGGCTAAAATTTGATCAAACCAACCTTGGACACGAACAAATAGGCCTTGATTACTTATTTCGTACCGTGGTCTTCCATATAAAGTAGAAACGTCTTACAGGAAACAGGCCGAAGGCCAATTTCAAACATGGCTTGGTCGTCTTTGACTCACCGGCAGCCCAATAGCAGCAGCCGCCGCCGCCCTCCACGCCGGTTGCCGATCGGCGCTGGTGCGGAGAGGCACCTCTCCAAAAAAAAAAAAAAAAAAAAATCTGCGGAGAGGCAGTTTGACGTGTCACACAGACTCACAATGACACCGATGACATGACGTGTGCTGCTGCAGTGATGGAACTGTAGACGTGACCGCTACGAGCTTTCACTTCACTGAACCGCAGCGACGAAAACGGAGCCGCCAAGCGTCGTCCTGCCCTTCCTGTCGGAGAGGCGAGAGTTCCATTGCGCTTCCTCGGTTCGTGATGAAAAATGAACCCGTCGCATACTCGCATATATTGGCATACTTCGAAGAGTATCATCAACCGCCGTGGCGATTGAACGAACCTACGAATAAATGTCATCCTCAGCTGAAGACAACGATGAACGAGTAGGTTTAAGAACCAAGCAGCAAAGATTTCAGACGTTAATTAATCATCAAACAGCTCTGGATTGCTCCATTGTTACGGCGCACCTTGAAACGATCACTGCATTGCGGAATATTATGTAGACACGGCTGCAGAGTAGTGCAGACCAAAGACCAGAGACCAAGCGCCCGATCCGGAGCAACGACGCCAACACAGAGCCTGACAGCATGACTCTCGACAGCACAGAGACGATAGACACGACGACGACATAGCTAAACTAAAACTGGACACCAAACCGCCGAACCCTAGACCCTAGTACATCGAACCGACGAACCTAGACCCTAGCCAGTACTCCTACATACGTAGTCGCCGTCGTACGTGCAATGCATGGAGCACCACACCCTAGTAGTCGCCGTCGTAGAGCCTCCGGCCGACCTCGTACGAGGCGAACGCGTCGGCGCACGCGTACTTGAGCTGGTCTTCCGACAGCACGGGCGCGTCCCAGGCGCTCCTAGAGGGGCCGAAGTCGGCGTGAAAACGACGCAGCGGTGGTCGACGCAATCTGCAGCACGGCCACGGGGCCCGGCACGCGGCCGGGGCGCCACTCCACGTCGAGGCCGGCGATGTGGGCGCGGCGGTGGGCGCGGTACGTCTCGCTCACCCACCAGTCCACGACGTTGCCGGAGTTGGTGAGCGTCGTCTCGATGTAGTCCTCGTCGAACGACACCACGAGGGTGCCGTCCTCGTCGATGGCCTGGATCTCAGTCGACAGTCGCCATGCCCCTCCGTTGAGATCTCACGGGGGGAAGTTGGAAACGTGGATGAGATGGGCACAACCGCGCAACGGGTCCGCGCGTTTTTATATAGCCAGAGATTGGAAATGGGTATCGCAAAGCGCCGAACAGGTCTGCTCGTAGGTGTGTATATGGCCCCGAAATATCTCCAACAGTTCCTACACGTGCCTATGCTAGTGTATTTTGCTCCAATTAAGGGCCATGCATATCATTAAAGATGAAAATGTGTATGGTTAATAAGAATGTAACTGATGTTGAAAATGATAAACTCTCATAAATATTTTCAATATTGCTGTTTATTGTCCGGGGGGAGGGGCACAGTCTATACCTTGGTATCAACCAAACTCCCTCTCTCTTGTGTAGGCATCTATAGGGCGTGTTTGGATGGCTGCGCCTAGTTGCATGAATGATACGGACAAGCGAAGTTTGAATATGAATATAAAAAGTAGCAAAATGAATGGTACTATGCTGGAGTCAGCCTAACGCCTATACTATGAAGAAGAGGTAAGCCTGGGTCCAATGGAATTTCCTAATCCCACTTTTTAAACACTATTTCAACTATTTTTCTCTCAGTATTTATATCAAACAATGCAAAACAGTGTTTAGAAAACCCATACAAAAAATTCTATTGAACTCAGCCTAAGATAATACACAGCCAATGCTTGCTGACATCTAGAGCCGGGTGATATCAACTCTATCGCTCCAATTTTTTTTGTTAGTGGGATTTTTAGAGTCTGTCTACTCGTTATCCGTGTGTTTGATCTGTTTCAGTCAATCGGTTGATGGCACTCATCAAATCACTCGTTATCTACTCCCAGAGACCCAGACTCGGGTGTTCCTGGCAAGCATCACCCCCCGCACGACCGCACCAGCGACTGCAGGCCGGCGCCGCGCAGGGCGAGTTCCCCTGCGCGCTGGCGGCGAGGGCACGCAGGTCGACCTCACGCCCGCACCTGGAGCCCGTACCCGGCGCGCAGCTTGGCCGCGTCGTCGTGGATGCCGACGCCCACGAAGGTGAAGCGCTCGTCGGCGAGGAAGCCGCGCAGGGACCGCGGGACGTAGTCGGCGTGGAGGATCTGGAAGACATAGCGATCTTACTAATTTCTAAAGATTATGTCATGCAGCTTTTTTTTGCTTCACAAGAATGAGGCACGGCAAAACCTGAATGAAAATCCATTTTCCATCTGAAACTGTGTAGAGACTACAGAAAAAAACTGAATCCTTCTAAAGCTCTTTGTTTCTCTCATTTTGAGTCGAAATATATTCCTGTGTTTGTTCTCAGACTCATCTAATCCATCTACTATTTGATATATACATGGCTTTAATTCCTAGGATGGAACAAGGTCGTCTTTGCGGTTTGCACAGGCACCAGCACTCCACCCTGGTTTGCCTCCAGGCAGAAAAAACTGCGTATCACAGTGAAACCAATGACATGACGTGTGCTGCTGCAGCGATGAAACTGTCTTTCGACTTGGCCCCTACGAGCTTTCATTTCACTGAACCGTGCGTCAGTTCCCTTCAGTGGTAGTGGTGGCAGGAACGAGAACGGAGCCCCCAGGCCCCAGGGTCGTCCTGTAGGATCAGCAAGCGACGAACAGGGAGCCCCAGCGACGAAAACTGCACAGTGTACACCCTCACCGTGTTGTCCTGCCCTTCCTGTCGGAAAAGAGGCGCGAGTTCCAGTGCGGTTCCTCGGTTCGTGAGACAGCGGAGCATCCAAAAGAATTGGCTATTCTATAATGCTAAACAGAATAAAAAGTGATTAGAACAGTAATAGGAAAAGCATTCCGTTGGCAAAATTTGATCTCCAGCAGTGTGTCCAAAAGAATGGATAAAAACTGATTGGAATTGAGAGCGTCCAAAAGAATAAATAAAAAGTGATTGGAATAGAAATAAACAAAGCATTCCACCGGCAAGGTTGGATAGGCATTGGGCTGGAGACTCCCCGAATGAGGACCGTCGTGGCGTCGCTGGCATACTTCGAAGAGCATAGATGGGTATTAGGCTTGAGTGTGCAGCAGTTTATAAAAATGGTTAGAAATAAGGCAGAAAATTGTGCATAAAAACAGAGAGGAGAAACGATGCGTGAGACTGTGCAGAACAGTAAGAGCGCACGCATTCAGCCTTAATGTCCATGGCGATTGGACAAACCGATGAACGCATCTCCATCCTCAGCTTAAGACAACGATGAACGAGTAGGTTTAAGAACCAAGCAGCATAGGTTTCAGACGTTAATTAATCATCAGACAGCTCTCAATTCCTCCATAATACGGGCGCACATAGAAACGATTATTGCATTGTGGAATATGTACAGAGGACGGCTGCAGAGTAGCGCAGACCGTAGACCAGAGATCAGGCGTCCGATCCGGACCAACGACGCCAACACAGAGACGCTTGACACCATGAGTGATGAGTCTCTCGACGACACCGAGACGATTGACACGACGACATAGCTAAACTGAGTTAACTGGACAGCAAACCGCCGAACCCTAGACCCTAGTACATCGAACCGACGAACCTAGTATTCGCCGTCCTCGAGCCTCCGGGCGACCTCGTACGAGACGAACGCATCGACGCAGGCGTACATGCGCTGGTCCTCCGACAGCACGGGCGCATCCCAGGCGCTCACACTGACATCGAGCGGCTTGTCCATCTCCACGCCCATCACCTCCCACACCAGCGCCTTGAGCCCCTTGCGGAGCAGCTCGGGGTTCCCCAGCGTGCGGGCGGCGAGGCCGCGCAGGTCCAACGTGCTCGCGACGCGGAGCCCGTACCCGGACTGCAGCTTGGCGATGTCCTCGCCGATCCCGACCCCGACGAAGGTGAACTGGCGGTCGGCGAGGAAGCGGGACAAGGAGGCGGGGATGAAGTCAGCGTGGAGGATCTGGAAGATCAGGCAGCGGTGGTCGACGCAGATCTGCAGCACGGCGACGGGGCCCGGCACGCGGCCGGGGTGCCACTCCACGTCGAGGCCGGCGAGGTGGCCGCCGTCGCGGCGGTGCGCGCGGTAGGTCTCGCTCACCCACCAGTCCACGACGTTGCCGGAGTCCGTGACCGTCGTGTCGATGTAGTCATCCTCGAACGCCACCTCGAACCTGCCGGCGTCGTAGAAGTAGCCCGGGATGATGTAAGTCGCCATGCCCCTCCGGTGAGATCTCGGGAGGTGGATCGGAATCGTGGATGAGATGGAATGCGATAGGCAATGCACAACGGGCGTGTTTATATAGCCAGAGACCGTAGGGTGTCCATGGGCCCGAAGTAATAAAGGCCTGGTTGGTTTGGGCCCGGCTAGCATGACCCCGTGAAACGGATAAGTACGGGTGGAAATTGATTAGGAGATTCATGAGATTCGCAAATACTACCTAGGTGCTCTACAGTGTCACATAAACTTAGGACATCTTCGGTGTCCGTTCTTCCATGTGCCAGTAAGGCAATGGGCCTCAGAAAGTTGAATGTGATGACCAAAGGCACGAACAAATTTCAGGATGTTTTGGAGAAAGACCTGGAAAACTTGCCTGTACCAGGCAGTGCTCCCAGGCGTTGGATTTCCAGCGCCTGGGGTCCGATTGAGCTGCCTGGGCTCAGTTCTCCAAGTCAGGGCAAGAACCACAGTTCTCCGTGTCAGGGCAAAGAACCAAACAGCCCCTTGGATTCTAAAGATGCGCAAGGAGCTAGGGACAACGCGACATGGCATATGCTTGCTGATTCTGCCAGGGTGCACTGTCCTTCCGCAGTGTAGACTGATCCGCTAATCTAAGCATTATCGTATTCTACCATCGCAATGGCTGATCGTTGTCATACTGAATGAGATCATCTGATTGCCTCGGTACCTATACGTTATATCACAACGGCTGATCGTCGTAATACTGAATGAGATCGTCATCTGATTGCCACGGTAACTATACGTTATAGAGGCTTCAGTCTCCCAATTACGCCCGCAATTTAGTGGGATAGCAATTTAGTGGAATATTTCTGCATCAGAACATCTAGGCTAGCATGTAGATTTCAAAACAAGAATAGCTACAAACATTCTTAACATTCAAACGCTACAAAATGTTGTGTGATCATCTTACTAGGCTTCTAATGAAGCTGCTCCTTACGAGCTAGCAACGGATCGGAAGTATTCCTCAGGAACATGGAACTTCAGACCGATGGCCTGTAATAGGAAATACCAGATGTCAACTAATGAAGGTTTGTACTTATCCCAAACATGAGAGATGGGAGGCATAACAAACAACGAATGAGAACTGAAACTAGCCCAGAAGTAGTAGCATAGCATCTATATAATTTTAACTTCCAATGTCGTAAGTTTTAAACCCTGATCTGCATAGTACAGAGGTACCAGATTCACATTAACTGCTCCCTCCGTCCCAATTTATAGGTCGTTTGACTTTTTTCACCAAATTTGGCCAACTTTTCTTATTCAAAATATTTGCGAAAATGTAGAAAATTCAATTCATAGTTACATTATACTATATGCTAAACTAAATCATAATGAAAATAAAGGATAATTGTGATTTTTTTGGATAAAACAAGTCAAACTTAGTGTCTAATAAGTAACTTAGTGTCTAATAAGTCAAACGACCTGTAAATTGGGACGGAGGGAGCGGTACTTTGCATAAATCTGATGAACCAGGATGTTATATTTCTCTGAGTTACAAGTAAATAAAAGGGCGATGGTCATTCCAATCTGTTTGAATCGAAAGGGACAAGGTTTTTGACGTACCTTAGCAAATTCCTTATCTGCAGCACTATGATCATTCTCTCTCCCAGCAGCATCACCGACATAGAAAGATCTGAAAAAGAATAGGGTACAATGTCAGAAAGATCTCTAATAATAATAATACTATAGAGTTTTTAGGATGTTTTCCATCCGAGAATAATCAGTCATATCCATGACGATAGTTCCCACTGGACCGCATAATTTAAGTTACTTTTGGATTAGTTGCCCCTTACAACTTTCAACACGTTTTCTGTTCTTGGTTATGCGGAGTATATTTCAAAACCAAGTTTCAAAAATTGGAGGGATCTAGTGCTTTGTGCTGGGTGATAAAAAAAAAAAGCTAAAAACCTTTGAGCCCTCTAGGTATCAAACTCAGGACCAGCGTTTTGAAACACTCAAGACTTACCATTGCACCATTTTGGCGCTTTCGTTTATATACAAAACTACAAGGTATTAGTAAACATCTTTCGGTTAGGTATGGCGATAGCCATACTGCGCCATAACAGGTGCTCCGCCCCTGGCTCAATCAAAACGTTATTGTATTTGTTAGACGAAAGGTTCAATCTTATCTGCAGGTGTTACCAGGACGAATTTTGGGCACTTCTGCAAAAGGAGGAAGATCAGGATACTGTGCATCAAGCATGGCATTCTTTGGAGACAACCACCATGCAGATCTTCACGTCATGTCTGCAGGTTTAGCAATTGGATTTGCTAAAGGGTAAATATGCTAATCATTTATTAAGAACTTTTGTTCTCTGTGCAACCGTTGAGTAATGAATGGCCAAAAGAATTCATAGATGTAGAGGCTGGGATATTTCTCCACAATCTAAAAACACAATGGTGACATACAAAGTACTCCCTCCTCCATTAATATATCATATTTTTAGTTCAAATAAAAAACGTCTTATATTAATAGGAGGAGAGAGTACTACGACATGTTTCTTCCCTTATCATCAAACATTACTTCATTTTGAATATAATATATAGGAAAAACCCCAGAGAAATCACCAATTAAGGTTTGACAACAGCATCATGGTGAGCCACTCCTTATGATTGGGGTTAGCAAGACCCTCCAAGCCAGTAGGCGCATCAATGCCCTACTATTTGCAAGCATATGTGCAGGCACACTCAAGCCATGCCCAAAAACACATACCTCATAAGAAATTTATAAGAAACGAAAACGTGTATTTATTTATGTGAGCAGTTGCAAATCATATCAGCAAATAGGACTGGGGGTCCATGTGAGACAGATGAGTGGCCCCAGGCTTTCAGCGGATTGGATATCGGCAATTATTTTAAATGTATGTTTGTGTAATTTCTTTCAAAGAGAGGTGCAGTTCTTTAATATTGTTCATAAGACTGATTTTGTGACAGTGTATCGAAGGGTTCTGAAAATTATCTGAGAATAGAGTGATTACTGATCCATGTCAATTTTGATTCCAGAATTGAAATGCTGAGCCATCAACCACCACATTCCAGGATTGGGTTTCCGGTACTGATCATCTGGAATACCTTTTCCTTTCCCCAAACCACAAGCAATGAAAACCTGCAGGTGCAAATCAATAAATCAATTTATAGAACTACATGAAAAGGCAAACAAACTTCAAGTGAAGTCTTAGTTGAGAAATTCAGACTACGGGGACACAGGAGGCTGGACCAGACTTTTCCTTTTGGTTGGTGGTGGCAGGACTAACAAAATAAAAATTAAAGGCATAAGAAGTGCCCCCAGATGATACTGAACATCAGTGCCTTTTGGTCTAAGTAAGCCAAACTAGATACCACAATGGCTCTCAAGGATCTGTGCTATGCCCACTCCTGTTTGTAGTGAGAGTTTAATAAAATGCACTAGACCCATGTTTTTCCACAAACTGGAGTGTTGTATCCAGTAGTAAAGAATTGAATATTTGCAACTCATTCTTGAGGTATCATAGATATTTTACATAATCTTCCAGAGCACATGTGTGGTGATTCCGACCACAATAAAATGGGAATATTCAAGGTTCTATGTTTTGCACGTCAAAGTAGCAGACTAAGGTAGATTTAGCTTTGGTGTGGATTGCGATAGCCTTGTAACCCTGTTTGCTGGAGCTGCTTTACAAATTCCTTGAGTAAGTCAGTAACTGGTTTCATTTAATGTAGACTAACGGATTTCAAATTACACACCAGGTGTGACTGAAATAATCATAGCATAACTAAATTTAACTTAATATGGTTTTCTTGACAAAGTGCAAAAAAAATTACAAAAGCTTTTGTATAGCACCCTAAAAACAACTTTAGTACTGCACTGCATAGAAGCCACAAACAGACTGTAAATAAGATCAAGTGATTTATGTAATAAAAAATGCCATTCAGCTATCAGACTATCAGAGAATAGAGAATCAAAATAGTTCATATATTTCTTTATTCCTTTTGTTTGAAGGGCTGCTCAAAAGCATCTGGATACATTTTGAGACAGATTTTGAGATAAAGAAAACAAGTTTACAGAATACCTGAATAGGAACTTTAACGCACTCAATAAAGTTGTCAAGGCGGCCAACTTTAGAGTCAACAGCCTCCTGCCGCTTATTTTTCCAGCGCTCAATGTTTGACTCATTGGTGAATATAACCTAACAACAGCATAAAGAAGATTAAGTTAACATTGTTCCCCAAGATATGATAATGACATCGAAATCTAAGCAATACATAACTAATTACATTAAGATATCATGTCCTGACTTGTGATTTTCCCATCAGGCATCAAACCATGACAGCAAAGATGTAAAAAAAAAAGTCAAGGGGCTAAATGAACTGGTGAAAAAAAAGAACTAACCAACTTATAACCATCATCGTAAAGCCTTTGCAGTTTTTCTGGAATTGATTTATGCTGTAAAGACCACTTGTCTGCGCCAGTTCTGCATTTGGAATAGGTTGAAAATTGCCAACTGAGTTCTTATTGTAGCAACAGTGTGAAGGACAGAAAGTATTGGGAATCAGAAACTTCATAGGTAAGAAATCATCAACTTGGGAGAACATCAGAACAATATGCCATATACAGGCTCTCATTATGATTGAGGCCATCAAGAGGTCAAGCATAAGACATTTCATGGCTGAACTCTGGGTTGGTCTGGTGTCAATATTTTTTAAAGATGTTAATACATAGTTGACACCTTTGCCTGTAAAGAGATCCAGTTTACTAGTTAAGGACGCCAAAGGAAAATGAGTCTACAGGTTTGAAATTTCTAAGAGATCAATGATCTTCAAGTTTAGCATATGGATCTCTACAGGTTTTCCTAGCAATACATAGAACTGAAAAATCAGTCATGCACGCTTCGCACTGAATTCGAGATTGCATAATTTTCCACTTAACTGCTATTCGTCGTAAATATAAATGTTGTAGATTTTATTTATTTAATCCTAACTTATCAAGAGATGGAAGCGTGTGCGAATTTATCTTATCAAACCGCACAAAGTGCAAACCATATATTGTTACCCAAAGAACTGGATTTGGTTTAAGGCATTTATTTACTAAATCGAAATCAAATGCATCTCCATCATAGATTATGATTAAGGGAAATAATACTCACATCAGAAGCATCTAGAATACCATTAGAATAAAACAGTCTTGTATGTAGTATATCTTATTACCTCCTCACATCGGTTTTGGCAAGGCACCCATCAAAATCAAATGCAGCAATCTTAGCTGAAGCATGAAGGCCATCTTCCTGAGTGACATGGAAGATATTTTTTTATGAAAATTCTGTAAGATCTTATAAGCAGAAATAGTATGACAGATATCAACATACCTGCTCACGGAAGATAACTGTATCAAAAACCTTCCAATGAGCCGGAAGGGTAGCGTCCTGCATCAACAGAATGTAATGTCAATTTGTAGCAAATTAGCGATTCAGCAGAAAAAATGTTCAATAAACAAGCGTAAAATATAGGGAGCCGAATTTCTTAGCAGCAACCGCCAAAAGACAGGAGTAGCTAAAAATGATAAGACTACCTTGTAGGTTTTCTTGATATCAGAAACTGAAAAGGGTATCAATGAACCAATTGCTTTGTTTGCTGCAGGTAACTGCTAGGAGAAACAAGGAATAGTAATCAGACATTATGCTTTTTGACAGAACTTTTTGAGTATAAGATGCCAGTTATTTTACTAAAATTCACTATAGCAGGAGTGCAAAGTGCAAACTATTTACAAACTGGCTGAGTGCCAGACCAGAAGGAAACTATTTTAATGACACTCGTAGTTACTATACTCTGATAACAGAAGGGAAAACACAGAATTTAATGTTCTAAAATTTAATAGATCTAAATGTTGTGATGGACAAGAAGATGAATTTGCAGAATCAAAGTCAGACCGTTTCTTTCTCTAAGTTTGGCTCATTCAACTGACCAGCCACACTGCCATCTCTTTTGTGATTCTGCGAGTGAAATCAGTGAACCGAACTAAGAATTTGCTAATGAGAAACATCCAATATAAGGTAACAAGTCACAAAAAGTAAGACCGTATATTCAAGAAAGATTAAAATGCAGGTAAGTGGCAGCATTGTTTTATTACTCCAGCGAATTTGATTAGCAAAACAACACCTTTATCCTCTTCCTTTTTTCACAACAATGGTGACTGCATTTTCCAAATTTACAAAACCATCGCCTAAACGTAGACATGCTCACCAATATATTTCAATAATATGACTTGATTCATACAAGTTGTATGAGTGACCAAATGTATTTACCTCCAACTCCCGTAACTTCTCACGGTCAGTTTCCTGTACATCATTCAACAAATTAGTCTCCATAAACAGGACAGATTAAATCATATTGAAAGATATCAAAGTACTAACCTTAATAGAATTAAATCCCTTCAGATTCTCCACAGGAAATACTGGGTATGATAAGGCAGGGAAGCATGCAATATGGTACCATTTGGTACTGTCAAAACCTCTGGGGTCACGAGCAGAGGCACTGAGACGGAGGGCACCTTTGGTAATTTTCTCGCTGCAGCCCTTGCAGGTGGACCGGCCAGTCTTTGCATATTCAACAGAAATGCTTGCCTTTTCAGACACCCCCTTTGCAGGCAAAGATGCGTGCGTCGTTACTGCGGTCCTGTCTCTCTTGTGGTTCTGAAAATGAATTGTTTTGATTAATGAACTGGAAATCAGGATAAGATTATCCAGAGAACTTTCAGTGACTTATAAAACACTAATGATTCGTTGGTTTTTACTACTTCTGTCCCCATGTAGCACAAACGTGATGCGGAAACAAGTATGAACATTTTAGATTTATATTTTTGAATCTTTTGTGTGTGCCTTCTCTATAGATAATGCATAGCAGCAATTGAAGTACATGTGATTCACCTTTACTTCTTCCAGGTTCTCTTTAGTAGCTTCCTTAGAGTCTCCCTCCCCCATGTTGTGAACCTAGAAGAAAGCAATGCAGGTAAGGTACATGAATAGGTGTTTTTTTTTTTTTGGGGGGTCAGGGGGATTCAACGCCAAAACACTCATATCAAAGTCTAACACTCTAACCATATCTTTCTTCAGATTTGACACATTCAGTCCATCAGCCACATTTCCGTCAGCCTTGTGATTCTGCAAAGGAATAAGCTGAATCTAACTAACAAATCCAACATAACATACCATAAGTCACAGAAAATATTTAACCAAACGAACAGTGGAAACTGAAATGGATTGTAAATCAGTCATATCATCTTATATTTCAATTCAGGTAATAATGTAGGGTTCCCTTCATCTTTTTTTTTTGGACTAAAAAATGGACCACACCTTTGAGATTTTAAATATAAAAAAATAGTGAGTATACCGTTACACTATGTACTCTATAGTAAGAACGCCGCGTGATCTAAATTAGCTGCATGAGTGGCAGATTGTTACCTCTTTCAACTCCTGTAACTTGTCACGGTCCTTATCCTGCATGCACCCCACCACAAATCATTCTCCATAAAGAGAAGAAATATGCAAAAATCAAGATAAAAGGCACAGACCTCGATTAAATCAAATCCTTTCAGATTCTCCACGGCAGATACTGTGTATGATGATGTAGGGAAGCACGCAACATGGTACCACTTGGTATTTTCAAAGCCACGGGGATCATTGAAAGAGACACCGACGCGGAGGGCACCTTTGTCAATATTCACACTGCAACCCTTGCAGGTAGATCGGGCAGACTTTGCATACTCAACAGAAACGGTTTCCTCATCTGGCACACCCTCTCCAGGGGAAGATATCTGTGTCTTTGCTTTCTTTGGACTTGGTTCCTCCGAAGGACCAACAGCAGTATGATCTCTCTTGCGATTCTGAAAATGAGTGGTCCTCATTATCATAGGAGTTGGGGCAAAAAATCATTTCAGATTCCTTGAACTTTATCAGTGATGCACATATTACTTCAGTAAATATGGAACCAGAACAAACTCACAATATAGTAATAATAACTTCAGTGCTTCTATTCAAACAAGACAATAACTTTATCAGTGATGCACATGTTACTTCAGTAAATATGGAACCAGAACAAACACACAATATAGTAATAATAACTTCAGTGCTTCTATTCAAACAAGACAATCGCTGTGCTGCATATCCATTTGACTTCACACACGCTTATCCAACTATAGCAGGGGTTTTAGAGAGTGGGAAAACATGGCATAAATTTTGTCAAAGCTATTGTACATTACTCAAATAGTCAAATCTGTAGTATCGAGTGGAGGACGCATTACCTTCTCTAGCTCTCGTAATTCCTCACGATCGTTGTCCTGCAATCCCAAAGCGCCACGTATTAGGCACCCAAAACAATACAGAACGCGACATAACGAACGGCAGGAAACAGATAATCGAACCCAATGCGGCCGCAAACCTTAATGGAGTCGAACCCCGTGATGCTCTCGATGGGGCCGAGCGGGTGAGATGCGGAGGGGAAGCAGGCGACGTGGTACCACTTGGTGGTGTCGAAGCCGCGGGGGTGGCGCTCGGAGGTGCTAAGCCGGAGCGCCCCGGAGGCGATGGCCACGCGGCACCCCTTGCAGATGGAGCGGCCGGACTTGGCATACTCGACGGAGACGGCAGACGCCGCCGGCGGCGGCGGCGAGGATGACATGGCGAGACGGGCGACGCGAGCCGCGGAGGCGGGGAGGAGAAGGCGGAGTCCGCGGCAGGGGCTTCGCGGGAGGAAGAGGGAGGACAAGGGGGCGACGAGCATACGGGACGAGGGGCGCAGCCGCGCAGGGTTTATGGTAATTTGGTGGCGAATGAGAGAGGGTGGGGCGGTGGCTAGGGTTCTGTGCGGTGGATGCGGGCGGTCGGCGTGGGCATCGACGCCGTGGCGCGGTGGTGGGCGGTGGGGAGCGACAGGTTTCCGGCGGGAAGAAAGAGGAGGGTTGTGTTTTTATTTATAGCCTATCATTTAGGTACAGCTGTAGTAACCGCTATTACACAAATAGACCTACAACTACACTCAGATATAAAGATCGCGTCTTCTATGGAATCACCGAAGTGCAGACACTTTGTAGGCGATAAAAACATCGCAGTAGACGATGAAAGCATCGCAGTCCCTTTGCGGCACCACGTGCGAAAGACTGCAGCAGCAGATTTATTTAACACTGTTCATGTAACAGTGCTAGATGGGAAACGCAGGTCGAGCGGGGCTCGAACCCGCTCCGGCAGTGCAGACCACTCGGGCTACTGCCCGGTAGCCCGATCCCCAGAGGAGAGTTGTGTTGTGCTCCGCACTGGACTACTGGCGCGTTGGCCTGTGGCCGGGGACCCACCATACCGCACCATGGGAGTGGGTACAGGGTACTGCACAAGTCGTGACGGTATTCGGGCCCATTTGGGTTAACAGATCTGGGCCTAACAGTGGCCATTTGAGCAAATGAGCCCGTTGGTCTACACTCAACACACAGACACGAGACATTGCCCTACCCTGGCTGGAAGGTAGCACGTCAATGTCGGTCAAAGGCTGCTTTATACTGTTGCTTCTTCTAATAACCGCCCAGGCCCAGGTTAACCCGTGAGCCTAACGTTGACGTGTGTATGGATTCACAGAGTCAAACAAATCGATGATCGCGTCTCCAACGCACGAACAACACAAGACGCGCCAACTGTTCGGCCGGTGGCCTCTTTCAGAGCTGCGATGCCGCGACGGTGCTCCCATCGTTTTCTCGCCGGTCCGTCCGAGGAAGGGGGACCCAGACAAATTCTTAGGGGCTGTGGATCGTGTCACGCGAGAGCGACCCGGCGCACTGGCCGAGCCATGTCAGCAAGGTGTTGCTTGCATGGACTGCCAATATTGTCCTTTGTTTGATTATTTTCTTTGTTCCCAACCCTGTCTTTAAAATCCACACACCCCATCTTATGCTCACCCGATCATATGAATGGGCACCACAGTCCACAGCACCAATGATGGATCACACCACCTCGCACGCCCTCCCCGACGTCGGCAGCTTCTCCTACAGCTGGCCGACCAGCAAACCGCAGCCGCAGCCCGAGGAGCGCAGCGGCCACGGCGACATCACCGCCTTGGTCGCGACCGACCCTGCGTCGGTGTCGCAGTGCAGCTTCGCCTTTCGGCTATCGGTTTCCGAGCAGACCGATGCGATGGCCGACGCCGAGCACATGTTCCTCAACGGCCTGCTCCTGCCGCTGCAGCGAGCGAATCAGCAGCTCCAGTGCCTGGAAGACGACCACGCCGGCCACAAGGAGCCGATGCTCAGGCGGTCGCTCTCGCTGGACTCGTCTCAGAGGATGATATCCTCTGCTACCACGAGCAGGCGGCACCGGCTGACCCGGCCCGCGTCGCAGAGCTCTTCGCCTTCCAATCTCCGAGGTGGCACGGCGACCATCGCGTCCGCAAAGGGCGCCGTGTACAGGGCGAGCAAGCTCAGGCTCAGGCTGCCGTCTTTTGGCAGTCGCGGGAGGCAGCACAAGTGCATTTTGTTCAGGTTCTTGTCGCCCTTGTATCAGAAGATAGTGGGATGCATTTGGAAGAGGAAGGCAACGGAGAAGGTGATGGATGCTTCTCGGCGCGCTGAGTACGGAAGCACCAAGGTTAAGCTGTGTGATTTAGGCCAGGAGAATGCTATCAGGGACGCTATTCTCCATTGCAAGAGATCCTTGTAATTGCAAGTCACCAATAAGCATCTAAACATTTGTAAGGATTGTTAACACTCGTCTTCAGCCGTGTTCAAGCAGTCCTAGTCGCATACAAATATACAATACATGCAAGAGCTAGCAGCATCTGCTGCGGCCCGACGGCCCGACCATCATCTGTCATCCAATCAAATCCAGAACAAAATAACTTTGTACATGCATGAAACCATGGTTACCATGTCGAAAACAGGTACGGAGTATATTCGTTTCAGCATTTACACGAGCAAGTGTCGTTTTGCATGACATGGTAGTCTCGTGGCTCGACCCATCTTAATACTTTGTCAGTCAGAGCATTTGTTTGGCCATAGATGCCATCAACAATAATCACGAAAAATGTGTTAGATGGGGGTAATGTCGCCGTGATTGTGAGCATTCAGAGCCTACATGACCTAAAGAATCACGGAATCACCCACGTATTCGATAGCATGTGCAAATAATACGACACCACTACACGTAATCATTTAGCACCAAGCACGATAACCCCAACAGGAAAACGTACACCGCCAGTTATCTCTAGTTATCCATGAATCTAGTTAGTACCAGGCCAACCAGGTGCTCAATCTTCATTTCAGAAACTAACGGTCAAAGCACTACAAAACAAATGGTACTAAATTCCAAACGATGTGAATTCAGTTCAGCCCAACCATTAATAATTCAGTCAGCCAAAAAAAAAAACAAAACCCATCTTTTCAACCCAAATCCCCAGCCACATAAGAAAAACACAACAATATATTGCAAAGTTTGCTGCAAAATGCCCAAAACCAAGTATATCTGTAATTCGGTACATGTAATACAACTGGAAGCGTTGTTACTGGATCGGGGTCTAGACATCCAAATATTGTACAGTATTGTTCAGTGCATTTGGGGCCATGGAATGAGATGCTGTGAAATATCAAGTTTCAAGCATTGTACGTCATGGCATAATCCATGTGTGAAGGTTATAATGTTAGAGAGCTCTATAGTTTCAGATCAAGCCTCTGCTGGGACCTTCACTCAAAATAACTTCCTCGCAATGATGCATATTGGCAGCATATGTGCACCTCATGGCATGGAGCACATTGTCAAACTAGATCAAATATTATCATTGTATATGCACAGAAATGTGCACACCTCGACAGTCTAGAACAGTAGCACTTGCAAAAGACATCAAGTCAATAAAAGGTTGTACCACAAAGCTCACATGATATTGCTACTAGATCGTATGATCTTAAGAGGTCTAGACTGTAGCCTTTCCTAGAAATGTGATCCTCAAGACATCCAAACATTGCATTCAGTGCATCTGTGGCCATGGAATGAGGTGCTGTGAAATGTCGTGTTTCAAGCATTGTACGACATGGCATAATCCATTTGTGAAGGTTACATTGTTAGAGAGCTCGCATAGTTTCAGATCAAGCCTCTGCTGGGATCTTCAAACATTGTACAGTATTGTTCAGTGCATTTGTGGCCATGGAATGAGATGCTGTGAAATATCAAGTTTCAAGCATTGTACGACATGGCACAGTCCATTTGTGAAGGTTACATTGTTAGAGAGCTCTCATAGTTTCAGATCAAGCCTCTGACCTTCACTCAAAATAACTTTCACACAATAAAGCATACATGCACCTCATAACATGGATGATGGATCACATTATCATTGTATATGCATGGAAATGTGAATAGCACTTGCAAAAAAGCATCAAGTCAATAACGCAACGGTTGTACCACAAAGCTCACATGACATTGATAGGTAGCATAATATATTTTCAAGCTTCCAGATAGAGCAACTATGCTGAAAGTTGAAATAAAAAACAAGATCAACAATTTTCAGCCGTTATGACTTCAAAGATCAACAGATCACAGCTGTCAGTCACGCTAGAGTTGCCCATACAGATATATACTATCAACTAGAGAGCAGGACAAAGAAACATTCTTCGGAAGGTGGCAGGTACGAGTGATTTAACAAACATGCTGATTCATCGTAAGTACCTTACTATCAATCTAGTGCTTCTTATCTTTCAGGGGACCCTTGGGAATCTTGGATAGGCACTTCTCGTCGAAAATAGCATAATATTTCTTCAGTTCAATCATAGCCTTCTCACCAAAAGCATCAACCTTGTCCTCGTACTTCTCATACAGAACTGGCACAGTGTACAGCACCATGAAGACTGCAAAAGGAGCAAAATAATGTCCATTCAAAACTAGGATCGACACTAAGAGAAATATTTCAGGAACAAAGGATGCACAATCATTACCAATATAGAACAATGTCAGGAAGTTGCAGCAGCTCCCAAGAACTGAAAGAAGCCAGAGACCTGCGACAACCTGCAATAAACAAAAGAACAAGCACGGGGTATCAGCACAGTGCAAACAATTTCCTAGCACTGAGAGCAAAACGTTCTAAGAGATAACCAACATACAATTAGGAATTTCTTTAGATCACGGCCATGTCCAATCTCCCTTAAGGTAGCAAAGCCCCTGTTGATCTCATATCTCAGTGAGAGGGCAACGTTAACAGCCACATCCTCTGGGATTTTCACCTCAGGAATGTTTGGTGGAGACCTGAAAATCAGCAACGCCATAAAGTTATGATCATATAAAATATTGCTCGGGCCGTGGCGACCAGCAGCCTCAGTTCCGGAATGAGTTTGATCCGTATTTCATTTGAACATTAGGAATCACAAGAGCTCACTTGTTGATGAAAGTAGAGGCATTGGACCACAAGAAGAGGATGGCCAGTAAGAGGATGAGGCAGTGGCACACCAAGGTGAGGAGATGGTACTCCATGACTTCGAACAGGAGCCAGATGGTTGTGGCACCGGCTAGTACCCCGCCGGAGATCTTCTTGTTCCTCCATAGGACAAGATCAGCAGCTGCATGCGCATTTGTGCAGAAAAATTGCATCAGTCCAAGCACCACCAATAAACAAGTAGGAAGTTAAACATCCCAGATCCGCTCCCAAATCCAGATCGAGCAGAGCATCTTAGGTTTTGCGGGTAAGGACAAGCTGCGCCGCCGCTAATACCACTATTAACTAATCAAATCAAAGTGAAACCTGCAAGTTATCTCACAGGAACGGACCCCCTGAACCCGCTAACGCTTAGCAAGTACGCTACAGATCCCAAAAGCACGGCCCCAACGCTTTTCAGTTTGCAACCGTAAAGCAGCTTATGCATGAAGCGTCAAAGTATTTGCAGCAGAAACAGTAAACAGTCCAAGCTAGGACGAGCAAGCACGAATACAACTACTAGATCGGATCCGATCTAGACGAAACCAGGAGCTAATCGGGTGTACAGATCGCTGGGCTTACGCTTGCCACCGCCGAGGACGGAGTGGACGGGCCTCTCCCTGCCGAAGAGGCGGTAGATCTTGGACTGCACGGCCTCCGCCGCCGACGCCGACGAGGAACCCTTCTTGTCGTCGTCCGAGTCAGACGACGAGGAGGAGTCCCCGCCGTGAAACTTTTCGGAGATCTTGTCCATCGCTGACTCCAGCACAGGCTCCTCCTTGTGCTCAGCCATGCTCCTCCTCCCTCTTCCTCTCCGCCGCCGCTGAGAAACGAAACCCCGGTAGCAAGGGCAAGCTTGTTGCCTCTGCTGGTTCTCCTTTCCTGCGCGCTGTGCTCACACAAAGACTTCGGGTGCACATAGCAAGACCAGGTCGAATTATATCCTGCGCGTCTGCGATCCTCGCCGTCCGTTTGAACGCCGTGGATTCGAGCCGGTGCCGTTTGAATACGGGCTCGTTTTGTCCGCGCAGCAGGTGTCCCCACGGAAAAAGGTTTTGCCGCCTACACCCTTCGCTTAACGGCGAATCAAGGATCCAAGTTCAGATCCGGGCCCAGCGGCAGTGACGGGATATTGAAATGGGGTAGCGACGGGATTGGTACTTAAGGGTTAAGTCTAAAAGGTCGTGGACAGGGAAGCGCCGTCTTCACGGTGGGCGGGAGTTGGGACCCACGAGCAATGACGGTGGAGATCACGAGGAAGGCGTCATGCTCCGCTCGACGCTTCGACACGTGGAGAGACGGGGCCCTTGGCCGGCATCCTTCGGCATGGGGCGGCTGGTGGACTGTAGTACGTGGGACCTGGGAAAAGAAGGCGGTCGGGGGAGAACTTTCTGGAAGCGGTCGCGCGGTTTGAATTCGACAAGACCAGCGAGGCCACGCTTCATTGCCTCAATGCTTGGTTAAGGTCCAGCACGACCCATTTAATCAGATGTAGAAAAATACATAAATCTAAAAAAATGTGTCGTCTGTATCAATTATTTCCAAGTCGTATTATAGATTTGTAGGAGTGTAAAAAAGTTGTGTATAAATCTAGCTAGACTCAATTGTTGTGTACCTCCACCGCAAACTATACATCGTTGCATTTGCTACGGTACACTATAATTATTATGGACCGTTGATCTAAACAGTTAAAATGAAGTATTATCTCTTAAGAAATAATATTTTAGAAAACTAAATATCCTAATAAATCTAACTATCTCATTTCACTGTAACTACCTTGTGTTGAACGTAATAATTATTGAAAGTGACAACTACCTAATTATTTTTCAACAACAATTTATAACATTGCAACTGCACTTTTTCCAACGTACTACATCATCTATATATTGCAACTTTTTTGAACGTCTAATGATACTCTAATTAGGATTTAGATCTAATATGCATATCTACCCAACGGTCATGTGTCTTATAACGTGTTTTTCAACATGACATCTTTTTCCCCGCTAACCCCTAACGTGGCAGGATTTTTTTAACGTGACGTTGTTCCCTTAGTGTGATATAAGTGAGTTAATTTTTTTTCTTTACGTGACAGTATGTCACAAACTCACAAGGATAGGGTACATATTCCCTAGAGATCCACAATTAATGACACAATATAATTAATTTTATGAACATTGTTAACGCCATGAACATTGTTTAACGTGAGTGTATTATAACAGTGGATCGATGCATATGCAACTAACGCCGGCATGCAATATAAAAACGGCAACGATAATGATTAATAGTTAACCATAACTAACTCCGGCATGCATGGACGTGGTTGACCTGAACCGATGGAACGTGACTGATCAATCTGTTCCGATTTGCATGCACTCCTTTTTTTCTGATTTATTCTTTTCTCCCATTTAATTTGTTATAATAATTATTTTATTTCTTCTGAGTTTAATGGACCAGATCCATTTAAAGTCTTACTTCCTATGAGGTAATTTGTGTATCATAGCACAGCCCTTTACTTTTTGGATATCAATTTCGATCCACTCGTTTTATCTAAAAATATTATAGTTACCATTTTATTTTTACTGTGAATTTTTACATATGTATTACTATAATTTATAGTATATGGTTAAATTTATGTAAAAAATCAAATGACTTACAATGTGAATTGGACCAAGTAATTGATAGAGTCCAATCACCTTCTAAAATAATCCGGAAGAAATTAAGGCTCGTTCGAGGCCCAAACCATAGTGCCAACGCCAGCTATCCTTTTTCTCAGAGGACCCTTGTCCCTTGCACAGAGTTACCGGCAAAACTATTGCAGGTCCCAGATGCAAGTCACACATCCTCACTTGGGCTATGTCTGTTTCAGCGCTTGCGTTGCTGGAAACAAAGCAACAGGGGAAGGGTGCTTGCGATAGTTATCAACGCTGTCTTATCGTACCATGGACAATTTCATAAACGTTGTTGGAGGGTCATGCTAGCTGCTCATGCATGCACGACAAGCCCCGTGTGCAACTCAAATGTGATACAAGAGATGTGCAATAACTGTAGGCTAATATTAAAGCAAGATAACACACTATTATATACTCCATGCAGGTCCCAAAAGAGTATCGTTTTAGAAAAGGACAAGTCAAACTTTTAAAAATTTGACTACATATAATTTTTATATTATTTAGTATTGAATCTTCAAAGTCATATGTAAAGATTTGGTTTTAACAAGTATTTTCATAGAAGTATAAATTTTTTAAGATATTTATTTGTATTCTAACGAAAACATTGGTTAAACTTATGTTTTGAAAACAGTGTCGATGTACAAAACGACATTCTTTTGGGACCTGTAGGGAGCATGGGCTAACCTAACCCCAAACAAGCACTAAAACCTACACATAATATTCCATGCTTAATCTTTGTTAAGTACCTTTGGTGCCTAGAGGTCTCAAACACGTGTCTCAACACTTGGTCACTTCAAGCAGCTCCAAGTATACTCCAACAAAAAAACTAGCAGCTGCACACTTGATGTGTAGTTTCTACGATCACCATCGGATAATCCAGTGAGCGCTCCGCTATCCAAGAGTGCAAACTACATGAAAAAACTGAATACTCTATCTTCAGTTCTTCACCTCTATGTTTTGGTTCACCATTGAATAGAAGACCTCATTAGTGAAACAATTTTCTCCCGTGGTAAGCAATTGTGAGATGTTGTAAAAATGACAGCTAAGCAATTGTGTTTCTTTTTTCATGAATTATTGTTTTTATGATAATACATCGTTTTGATTCCATTGCTAAATTTGGTGGGTCTGATCTTAAATAGGTGGCAGTGTGTCGGGCTAAGGGTTTTGTTTTTTCTTTTTAGGATAATGGAAACTTATTTTCTGGCTTCATCCCTCTCTAAAAAGAATATTTAGGTAGATTGACTAGCTTGTTCTTTATGGGATCCAGTGGTGGACTTTCTATAGCAATCAAGCTGATTGAAACTCGGATGGCTGGCTGCCACTGGCTGTCTCTTTTTTGTGAGAAGGGGTACTGTTGACTACAGTGTTTAGTGAGGAGCCGAACAACAGCAGCCAGCGAGCCGAACACACCCGAAAACACAAGCTTTTGTACTAGCAAATATAAACTTCTACAATGTTTACTTGCAGTTCGCTGGAGCTGGAGAGCTTTGCTTCTTACACTACATGTTTCGACTTGTTTTCGGTCACTCATTTAATATTTAGTTGTATTGCTTAAAATCTCATGATAAAAAGATTGCTGAAAATAGACTCAAATCTGCATGCACAGTGAATTTGCCACGCATATGATTGTCTCTAAAGTCATCCATTTTCTTTCCTGTCGCAACAGGCACCTACTCCGTACTTACACTTGCACAAGGAAAGGAAAAAAGGGAGTCAATTCATCATAGCTTATCTTTTCACTTCGCTGGGTGCCCTCTTCTAATCTTAAAACAAGAAAGAACTACAATTATAATATCAAGTAGATGCTAGAATTAAGTATCTTGTTAGGAACCATTGAACATATTTGCTAGTAAAACAATTAACAACAAAAACAAAACTGACACAGCCCTCCGTCCATCAGAATCCAGATTTCAGTCAGTTAAGTACCCCTTATCTACGCTATAAAAGAACGAATTTTCTAAAAATCTTTTTTACCTAGAAAGGTATAGGCATACCCTCACGCTGGCTCCACTGCGCAGTTTGCAAAAGGTTGAAAATGGGTTGAAAGACTCAAAACCCATAGGTGTAAAATGTTTCATCCACTTTCTCTCTTTATTTCTCACCTCATTTTATACCCATACCCACCTGTTACTTTCCTTTCTTTGGTTTTAACGAGAAAGGAAGGACGCTAATCCATCAGGTCTCCTTCCTTTTAATTGTATTTCTTTTTTTCCTTTCTATTGCCTGCTTGATCATCTCACAACATGTGTATGTTTTTTTTGACGCCTCTCATCTGGGTACAGCATCTGCTCACAACACGTGTATATTGCACGTACATCTATGCTAGTGGAAAAAAAAAGCCGAGTCAACTCCTCTTTTTCTTAATTAAAGGCAGTGTTCCTGCCATTTGCGTTAAAAAAAAGTACCCCTTATGCTAAAAAAAACTAACAAACCCGATGGTAAACCAGAACAACTTGGTGGCTGCATGTTTTTGAGCCGTCGAGAGCACAACTGAAACCGCATGATTCGGCACCGTACCACTACCACGCTGTCTTACACTCTTACTACAGTATGAAGGCAATCTAAGGTAAGCTGCAGCAACTCAACCAGCGATACTTGGTTCTGCAGGCAGCAGCAGCAGCAGCAGCTCAGTCAACGATGCAGCTAAGCACTTCGTTGATCTGAACTCTGAACAGTCTAGCGCTCGATCGAACTGTGGACTTCTGAATTGTACCTTGGCTCTAATACCAACAAATTACCCGAGCGAATGAGCATCTCTAAGGCTATATAACTAGAGCAGCGCTAATGAATTCATCGAAAGAAAACAGGTGCTGCATCGTCAAATCAAAACTCAGAAAAAAAAAGGAACGAGGGTGAGAACGACGAGAGATTACTCACAGTCACAGCCTCACAGGCCGGGGCGAAAAATCACTTTCTGTTCCTGCCTGTTCAGGCTTCATTCGTGAAGTCACCTCGGAAGCTCCCGTCGGCATGCGGCAGACGCTGACGAAGCGGAGAAGATGAGCTTCTGGGGTCGACAGGAGGAGCAAAGGGAGAGGAGGACGCCCCGATGGAAATGGAGTTGCGGCGGAGCAGGATGGCGATGCAGTAGTAAAGCCAAGCGCAGAAGCTGGGAATATGCTGCTGGGATGTGCGGATGCCCAGCAGACGATTCCAGTGAGGCGGTGATCACTGATCAGTGTGGATATCCTCTATTACAGATTATATGTACGAAAAGGAATCTGCGATCAAACTAACAGCGAGGTCGTTGTAGTATAGTGGTGAGTATTCCCGCCTGTCACGCGGGCGACCCGGGTTCGATCCCCGGCAACGGCGATTTTTCGTTTTTGCATTTAGCAAGGCAACGGCGATTTTTTTCTTTTAGCATTTAGCAAGCCTGACGTCTTCAATATCCAAGCATGACGTGCGGTTTCGCACTGTACTCTGTACTGACACGATAGCAACTCGCACTCGAGAAATTTTTGTCTGCGGCTAGCAAGTCTTTGGTTACTTCTTCCCCATCATTGCAGTCCGGTACCACGACGGTCCGGAGTGGCAGTACCCATTGTTCTTCCTGCTCGAAATGAAATTTCCCGCGTTCCTTTCAGATACTCGTAGAATGGAAACTCTTCAGTAACTCACAGCACAAGGTTATGCAACACCATCAGCCGGATATCCTCCCAAAACTGAGATCGTCGCCGCTGTACCGCTGGCCACTATTGCTCCCCAGCAGGCAGCAGCAGTGCATGTGCCACCGCGTCAAGAGGCAAGAGGTCAAAGCACATGATCCCAGCAGAAGTTTCCCTCCCACGGTAGTCCCACCCCACGGCGCCTACGCGGCCACTCCCCGAGTGCCCACTGCGGCACTGCCCAATGTTCTTCGCCATCGGCCATCGCCCAGCGCAGCCGAGCCGAGTCGCGGTCGCGGTCGCGGTCGCGGAGCACGAGCAGAGCATCCCCGTCCGCGCCATTACTCCCCGCCGTCCGCCTCTTCCCCGGCAATAAATGGAGCCGCTCGAGCCGCGCACCCACCCCCGCCAGATCTGAGCTCCGAAACCCCGCGACAAGACGAGGGGAGGCATATCACCAACGCCACCTCCCACATTTATACTCCCCTACGCGGCTACGCACGCCCCCACCCACCAAGCGGCCACGGTTCTCCCACCCAGCACCACCACCACCGTGCGCGCGCCGCGCCGCGCTCCGCCAATGCCATTCCGCCGCTCCCTCGCCACCCGGGACTCGCCACCGCCGCCGGAACGACCGCGATGTCCCTCCTCTCCTCGCTCTCCAACCTCGGCCTCGGCTACTCCATCGCCATCGCGCTCGGCTTCCTCGTGCTGCTCGCCTCCCTCCTCCTCGCCTCCTACTTCTGCTTCGGCCGCGGCGGCGGCGGCGGCGCCGCCGGGGACTACTGGGCAGGGGAGGCCGGCACCACGGCCTCCAGCTCCGGCCACCTCTCCATCACCGTCCCGCGCGTGCTCTTCGTCGCCGAGGGGTCCGAATCCCCCGACGCCGCCTACTCCGCCGCCGTGGCCTGCTCCTCCCCCGTCGGCCTCGGCGCGGCCGCCATCGCGTCCTACCCCAAGGTCCCGTTCTCCAGCAGGGTCGCCGACGCCGACGCCATGTGCTCCATCTGCCTCAGCGAGTACAGGGACGGCGAGATGCTGCGCGTGATGCCTGAGTGCAGGCACGGCTTCCACGTCGCCTGCCTCGACGCCTGGCTGCGCCGGAGCGCGTCCTGCCCCGTCTGCAGGTCCTCGCCCATCCCCACGCCCAACGCCACGCCGCTCGCCACGCCGCTCTCCGAGCTCGTACCGCTCTCGCAGTACGCCGCCGACCGGAGGCGCCGCAGGTGATGACTGACACTGGCACATTGGTTTGGTGGTGCTTGTCACCTACAAATATATTTACTCTCTCTGTTTTTTTTTTCATTTTTTTTTACGTTGGAGGATGAGAGGTTATTATGGATTGCATGACTAGCTGACTGTGGGGTTGTTTTTAGGATATCTAGGAAATTGTTTGGGTGGAAATCACAATTACCTTGATTGAATTTTGTACTAATATATAGAAGTAGATGATGGAGGAAGAGATAGTGTGGTCTCAGTGAGTGTATATACAGATCGCCGGTTTCTATCAGTATCTTCTGGTGGTTTACACTTTACGTCGTTTACTGCTGAAACTAAGGCTAGATGGAATGTAGAGAATTGGTGTATGATGACAGCTTGTGTCAAACTGTCAATGAACGGAATTGTGCATGAGTAACTCTATTTTTCCCATCGTCCATTGTTATCGAGGACTTGTTAGAACAATCTACATTTCGTGTTGAATTTTTGTATCCTCTATCAGTACAGGATTTTTCTGGGTACAGGTCCGGATGGTTGGTGAGCTGGACCATCAATGCCCACGAGCTAAACGAATGTTGATTTGTCTGCTATCTTCGTTGCCATGTGAACATTGTTCTCTTTCTAGATATATTGATTTATTACCTTTACATAAGTTACTTTTGAAGTCATAATTTTATTACTAATGTTACTCTCTGAGCCTCTGAATAAACATCACAGTTAGAAATCAACCAATTTCACGTTACGTTGTTCTCAATTGAGAATTGGACTTTTTTTTGTTCACACCAGGACGACGATACGAAGATATGTTAAGCATACCGAAACCAAACTCACTTGTTAAAAGTAGTGGATGTTTACTTACTACTACAAAAAACAATATTGTGTGCCTTTGGTACACTTTCAATTTGATCCGCACCAGTTCCTTGTCTCGTATTGTACGTCTGTTGGCTAGTCATCGTGGTCCCATTTGATGTTGCATGGCTTGGGAGTACTCTTAATTAGCTGGGTCCACTCAACTAGCAGTACTTAATCAAGATTTTCAAAAACGTTGATGTGTTCATGTACGGCTGAGAATAGAACAATGAGGGCACGCAAAATAAGGGCCCGTTTGGAACGCAGGAATTGTACAGGAATTTCACAGGAAACAGTTCAATTTCACAGGAAAAACGCAGGAATGGGGAAAAATTTCCGCATTCCAAACAGGCCCTAAATACTTTTGATTTACACTTGTAATTTTAATCCATTTCCCTAGCTTACCCACCAGCAAAGCTAGGGAGGCATTTTGCTCCCTCTTGTCTTTCGTCGTGCTCGTGCTAGAGACGTTGATCTCTGAGAATCTCAGAGAGCTCTTTGGATTCAAGGTTTTTTTCTTTTCTGAATCTTACTTTTTCCATATGTTTTAAGTTGATTTTTCTGAAGTTTTTGTGCAATTTCTACAAAAAAAACTTGTGTTCCAAATGAGGCATAAGGTCTTGACAGCAATTTAAAAAAACAGAAAAAAAATTCTATGCTCCGTGACCTAAAAATACCAGTACGGCAGTACTACTGCTTGAAAATTGCAAGAGCAGGCAGGAAGAAGCATGCTGCATGCTACGGACTCCATTTGCTACCTACCCGGGCGCTGAGTGAACAGAACATTTATTACAGCTGGTGCTGACTTCGCCGTTGCTGCACGGCTTGGCAGAAATGCAAATGCCTGCAGACCTGCTGTCATCTGAACGAAGAGCAAAGTGTAGATGGAGAGCAACAAGCTGCCAATCTGCCATTATCACGCCGGAGAAATGGCGAGCAAGATGAGGATGTAGGGGACTGAGCGTACAGGCGTACTGTGTACTGCATCCATGAGACCATGACTGACTTGACTACCTCCGCGATACGCGTCTTCCTCCATCATGTACATTGAGAGCGGGTCAGCAAGAGCCAAGAGCAGCAGGGACGACGGTGCTGGGCTGCTGGCGTGCACGGGCACGGGCACATGGAAACTCTCGAGGGCACGGCCGCACGGCACTGGAGAGTGGTCACTGGTCACTACTCACTAGTCAGCAGCCAACAGGGCAGATTAGCCACTACTAACTATTTTCTAGTGTGGGGTAGATTGTGGGCCGACACTGTAATATGACTGTATGATTCTGAAAACAAGTTAGCATATGGAACAGATCTGCAGCTGCACGATCGGACAGATCTGAAGAGGGCGAACAAGTGGGCGAAAACGACAGAGGCGCGCCAATTTCTTTTGGAAATAAAGGAAGGTTTGTTTACTTATAAATTGATCCTTCCGTTTGAAATTACAATGCTTATTTAGTTTTGTTAAGAATTAAGATACACTAACTTTGATCAACAATTACTTATTAACACACGAATTATGTGACACTAAAATGATATTGTTACATTGGTAATTTTTTGCTTCTAATTATATTTTTTGTATCATATAAATAAATAAATAAATAAAATATCAATAGAGTACCCGCTGGTTTAAAGATTTGTCTTGATAAAATAAAAAATGCCTTAATGCAACAAGAAATAAGCACTTCTCGGCAAACTAAGTACTTGTCCTTCAAAACCACTAAACCTTTTGAAGAAATTTGCACTACTAAATCGCATGTGAGAGATGCGGTTTCCACTGCCTTTACATCTTCGGTAGGGCGAAGATACCCCAGTACCTGCTCCCCTCTGATGAACTTATTGACACGACACACCATTTAAGCCTGTGACTATTGAAAATCAATTTATGGGTCCTTTTAACTTGTATAATGTGCTGTCTAGGTACAAAGTGTCTAGAAATACCCCTATAGTTGCTAGCATGGCATGCAAGTGTGGGATTCATATTGACAAGTCAAGAACTATGTGACTTTGGGCACTTTAGACCTTGGTGGCATATTTCACATGTTTAGAGACACACAGAGTATTTTTCAAAGTCCATGGACCTAAATGATACAGAGTAACAAGTTTTCTATGAGTCCTATATACGATTCTTCCAATGACACAGATGTCTCTCTCAAAGACTAAAACACAACACACAAATATACTCACTCATATTAATATACACATGTACATCCTTATCATATAAGACACTTAGGAGATTGTGCCAGTATATTGTAATTTTATTTTCAACTAGATTTGTGTTATTTAAGTACCTTTATTTTGTATTCCAAAAAATACTGACCTAATTTTTTCATGGATGGTTTGCTGGAGATGTTTTCTTAGTTTTTTTTAGGGGAAGATGTTTCCTTAGATTTTTTTTTTCACTCAAGATGTTTTCTTAGATAAACCCTGCCAAGTTAAGATAGTCCAAAGCCGTTAGCCTGTTTCAACAAGGGGAGTGGTTCCCAGGTGGGCCTTTAGGGAGTGGATGAAGATGAGCCCGTTGGCCTATTCCAACTTTGGCCCATCAATGCTCACGTGCACTACGGATTACTCCTACTACCATGATTCTGTGTCATAGAATTGACAGTTGAATCAGTTTCTCATGTTTGTCCTATCGGATGAAGGAACACATCATAACAATAAGGTCAGTGCGTCTGAGAAAGAAGATCAATATACCCATAAAATAAAAGATGCTACTACATCAGAAAAGGACCCGGGGGAAAAAACTTGGTTGTTTGCCTACCAAGCACCAATCGATACTAGTTGCGCAAGATTGGTTGGTTTCTTCTATCCTGTCGGGCTGTCAGACACTCATAGTAGATATATGAACTACTCTTAAGTAAAGTTGATTAATTGTGGCCTGAGCTTATAGGTAGCCTCTCATCATAAATAAATCACATAAAAACAGAAGCCGTTGAGCATAAAGATGCCTAAGTACATGGCAGTCCCTCAGATCTGATAAAAATGTAATCACAGAGCAACCTATAACTTGGTACAGAAGGGCTGAAAGGAAGGAGAGGGAGGCAAACGCGTATAGGACTACTGACTGATAGCAACTAACACAGCAGCACATGAATCCATGGTGGTGACTGGCTAACGACCCCGGCCGCTAACCGAAATGATCAGCTGACGTGTGCAACGCAGTCAGTGGATTTGCTCTGCACGGTGGAGAAGGCCCCCACCTCGAGCGTGATGGAGCAGTTCATCTTGATGTCGAGGTCCCTCTTGTAGATGCCGAGGACGTTCACCCTCCCGTTGATCTCGGTGTAGCTGGTGAGGTTGTAGTCCTGGCCGAAGATGAGGTCGGTGATGTTGACGCTGGGCGAGATGCGGTCGGCGAGCACGTCGAGCGTGACGTTCATGCGCAAGGTGCGGTCGGCGCCGACCTGGCCGCTGGGCGCGTACGCGACGCCGACCGTCTCCCCGGCGTAGTAGAAGTCCGTCTCGCTGCGGTCGAAGCTGAAGGAGGCGACGTTGGGGTTCTTGATGGAGATGTCGGCGGTGAGCGTGGCGTTCACGGACACCGGGTGGCTCGCCGTGCCCAGGTCGCCGTCGACGCCCTCCAGCGTGACGGCGTTCATGGTGAGCGAGGGGTCCTTGACCTTGAACACGGTGAGCGCGAGCACGAGGACGGTGATGCCCAGGAGCACCACGGAGGCGGCACAGCAGCCGCAGCACCAGATCGCGCACCGGCGCTTCCGGAGGTACTGCGTCGAGCGCCACCGCCTGGTGGTCGCCACCTCCTCGTCCCCGGCGTCGTTCGACGCCGCCGGGTGCACGGTCGGGGACGCGATGGCCAGCGGCATCGTCGGGTCCTCCTTCCCGGCCGCCGCCGCTGCCGCCGCCGCGGCGGCGTCATACGGCACCACAGTCGTGGTCGCGGTCGCCATGGGGGTGTGGAGGATGCAATGGAATGGAAGCGCAGAGGGAGGATGCTGTGTGTGTATGCAGATCAAGCAGAGTGGGTTTATTCTGGAGCGCGGGAGTTGGATGTGAGAACGTTTGACGCCGGGTCACGCGGTCTTTATATGGTGGATTTTGGCACCGAAGTTCTTGTTGTGGCGGGCGGCCGTGCATCGCTTACGTGTTCTTGGCGACCGGAGCGGCCGGGGCAAACACGTCCGCTTGACTTCGCCAGTGTGCCGTCGCTTGAACTGTGGACTTGGACCAATAAATGAGCCGTGCAGGTTTCCGCTGACACAAATTGACTCCCAGGCTCCAGGCAGGCCCCTATCGTGGTCGTGGGCTCGTGGCACCTAAAAATTTCTTCTCTTTTCCTTCGAGAGGAGAGAGGCTCGTCGCTTGTTTGTTGTTTCACATCGTCCGGAATCTGGAGGTTCGGTTTTGTTGCTCTGCTCCAGGCTCCAGGTTCGGTTTTGGTTCGCTACAATTGGAGGTTCTGTTCGCGGCAGGAAGAAAGGCTAGGACGTTGCCTAGTGGCACGCCAAGTGGAAGTAAAACCGAGACGATCTGGTCGCGCTAAGCACGAGCTTTTAGTCAACAAAACTGTGGCCGCTAAGTCGCGACCGGGGACAGTGAGAAGCGTTTAATCTGTTTTAATCGGGTGATCAAAATTGACCTTGGGCACCCTGACTTGGTGTACTCTGATCAGCTGCCAGTATCCTGTTCATGAAGAATATTTTTTTCTCCTTACAATAATTTCCGCATGCGTCACCAATTCTCATGCGACAGCTTGGCCATCAGAATTAGTGGAAGCGTACACGAAGCGGATAGAGGGCACGGAATGAAAGAGCGGTAGGAAATGATGTGCACCAAATCCGCTCAACTGAATGGTCTCTGATGTCATCAAAAGAGTTTCATATAATATTTTCAGAGGGAAATCCTCTTGAGGGTGTGCATGGCTGCATACGCAGGGCCGGCCCTGACGGGGGGCTGGGTGGGCAGCCGCCCTGGGCCCCCAAAGTCAAAGGCCCCCAAGTATGTATATACGTATAGCACCTGTATGATTTTGGCCTTTCAGGTTGCAGCCTTTTGGCCAATAGCTTGAAGCTAGGTCTGCAGAACCGAAGCGTCCGTCGTCCGGAGACCAAAGCGCCGCATGCAAATTACGATCCCTAGCCGCTGCGACGCAACATCTTCGTCCGTCGTCGCCGCCGCAACTTCAAGTCGCCGACTCGCCGTGAAAATCGACATTGACGCCGTGTTGTTGCGGCCGCTGCTCCGCTCTAAATTTTGGATTGTATATTCGTATCTTCAGACTTCAGTCCGTAACCTGAATGATCGCAAGTTCACAACAAGGTAGGTAAGCTTTTGTCCGCGTTGCCGCATTAGTTTATTTCTTTGTGATTTTTAGACTGAACGATCGATCAATTATTCCAGTTCAGCACTTTGGGATATCATGTCATCAAGGAAGTATCCCCCTGGTAGCGAAAAAAGAAAAAGGAAAAAAAGAGCAGATGAGTTCATCGAAACACAGAGAGGAGCCATGGATAAATTTTTAAAGAGTAACCCTAATGTTTCGCCGAACCCAAATAATGAATTGGCAATCATTGCTGTGGAGGAAGAGGAAGCAGCTGTTGGGATTTCAGAAGAAGAAGAGGAAAACCCTGACATCAATCTCGATCATAACAATGTAAGTAGCCCTGAGAATCAAGCTAATTCATCAGATGCACATGGACAGTCCGCTAGTGTTGATGAGGAGCCAGTCTATACTCCTGATATTTACGATCCGAGAAATTGGGATCATCTTGATAGTAAAAAGAGAGATATATTAATTGAGAAAGGGCCTATAAGAAAGGAAGGTATTGAATTTCCTCTAGATGATGCCTCGAAACATTTTTCATATGCTCATTATTATAGAAAATTAAGCAATGGAGAGATACATGATAGAAAATGGCTAGTTTATTCAAAACATGTTGACAGAGTGTATTGCTTCTGCTGTAAGATCTTTAAGTCTAGTAGTAACAGGAGTCTAAGTTTCTTAGCACATGATGGATATAGAAATTGGAGGCATATCAGTGAGACGCTTAGAGAACATGAAAATAGCGTTGAGCATATTAGTAATATGAACAGGTGGAATGAATTCAGGATTAGGCTACGGAAAGAAGAAACTATTGATAAAGACATACAGAAGCAAATCACAAAGGAGAAAGAACGTCTGAGGCAAGTGTTATTAAGAATAATAGCTATTGTGAAATTTCTTGGTAAACGCAGCTTAGCTTTTAGAGGAAACAGTGAGCAGCTTTACAATGATGCAAATGGTAATTTCTTAGCTTGTGTTGAGATGATTGCAGAATTTGATTTGGTAATGCAAGACCATCTTAGACGTATTCAGAAGAAAGAAATTCAGTATCATTATCTCAGTCATAAAATTCAGAATGAGTTGGTATCATTGTTGGCTTCTGATATAACTAGTTCTGTCCTAAAGGTTGTTAAAGAAGCCAAGTATTTCTCCATTATTCCAGATTGTACCCCTGATGCAATTCATAAAGAACAAATGACTTTATTAGTTCGCTGTGTTAATTTGTCGAATGGCAAGATAAATATTGAGGAGTACTTTTTGGGGTTTTTGAAGGTGGATGACACATCTGGCCTGGGGCTTTTTAAAGTATTGCTTGATTCAATGAAGTCATTTGGTCTAGATATTAATGATATAAGGGGTCAAGGATATGACAATGGTTCCAACATGAAAGGGAAACACCAAAGGGTACAAAAACGGTTAATTGATATAAATCCAAGAGCATTGTATATGCCATGTGTTTGCCACAGTCTCAATCTTATTCTTTGCGATATGGCAAAATCTTGTGAAAAAGCTGTTTCATTTTTTGGAATTGTTCAACGCATATATGTATTATTTGTTGGCTCTACAAAAAGGTGGAATAATGTTTTGCTTAAATATGTTCCTAATTTAACTGTCAAACCATTGTCCAATACTCGGTAGGAGAGTCGAATCAAAAGTGTTACAGCAATAAGATATCAAGCCATTGAGTTAAGGTCAGCTTTGTCTGAGTTACGTCATGCTTCGGACATTGACCCTAAGGATAAAAGTGATGCAAAGAGTTTATTTGATGCACTTGGTAGCTTTGAGTTCCTACTTGGTATGGTTATTTGGCATGATGTTTTATATGCTGTAAATAAAGTGAGCAAAAAGTTACGATCGCCAGCCATGAGTGTTGACTCTACTTTGAAGCAAATAGAAGATATAATGAGATACTTTGAGACATATAGAAGTGAGGGTTTTTCTTCTAGTCTGAACATCGCCAAAGATATTGCAGATAAAATGGGTGTAGAGGCATCATTTCCAGTAAAGCATCGTGCTGTGAGGAAGAAACAATTTGATGAAAGTAATTGTCAAGAGGAAATCTTAGAAGCTGAGAGGGCTTTTGAAGTTAAATATTTTTTGGTTATGATTGATATGGCCATAACTTCTTTGAAAGCCAGATTTGAAAAATTCATGGTGTTTAGAAATATATTTGGATTTTTATTGAGCTCAAGCACCCTGAAGTCATTAAATGATAATGAACTTGAAAAGTGTTGCATTAAATTTGCTGACACCTTCTCTCATGATGGTTCGTCGGATGTTGAGGTACATCATCTTATTTCTGAATTAAGGATTATGAAATTCACTTTGCCAGATGGAGAATTGTCTGCTATGGAGATTTTTGAGCATGTCAGAGAGGTGGATTGTTATCCTAATGCGTTAATTGCTTATAGAATCTTATTTACTGTGCCCGTGACTGTTGCATCGGCTGAAAGAAGCTTTTCAAAACTGAAATTATTGAAGAATTATTTGAGATCAGTAATGACTCAAGAGAGGCTAAATCATTTGGCGACTTTATGCGTTGAGAAGAAATTATTGGATGAGATTGATATAAATAGTATAATTGATGATTTTGTATCGCGAAATGTCAGAAGGAATTTTTAATATAATGCTAAGCGCAAGTAAGTATTTGTTATTACAATTTATATTTGTTATTTTATAAACATTCAATAGCTTTATAGAAGACATTTTTTTCATGGAATGATAATTTATTCGTTGATGTGTTTATAAGATTATATCTATATATAATTATATATGTGCGCGTGCACACATATTTATGAGGAGGTGGATAAAGCTTCCGTATAAGTTTTCCTTAGGGCCCCTAAAATGTCAGGACCGGCCCTGGCAACTGCTCGCTAAACAAGAGAAAGAGAAACGATGAATTCGTGTCACAGTGGAACGCTGCTCCTGCGGGACCGTCTGATCGGTTTCGTTTCACTCCTGCGTCGAAATGTCCAGGCTGTTGAGAAAGTCAACTAAAGCCATCGTTGACGACCCATCCGTCTCCAGCGCGGCGGCGGCCATGTCCTTCGCCACGGCCGCCCTCTCCCTGAGCTCCTTCCCCTGCTGGGACTCCATGACCAGCCTAACCTTGGTCTCCACCTCCTCCGCCTTCACCATGGCCTCGTCATAGCCCTCCATCACCACCCCGAGCTTCATCCCCTCCGTGACGAACACCTTGTTCAGCCGCTGCTCCGCGTACATCGGCCAGCACACCATCGGCACGCCCGCCGTGACGGCCTCCAGCGTCGAGTTCCAGCCGCAGTGCGTCACGAACGCGGCGGTCGCCGGGTGCCGCAGCACCTCCACCTGCGGCGCCCACGTGGGCACCACCAGCCCGCGCCCGCGCGTCCTGTCCAAGAACCCGTCCGGGAGCAGCGCCTCCAGCGCCGCCTCGCCGCGGCCCTCGAACCGCTTCGTCGAGTCGGCGTCGGGCGCGACGGGCGCGCGCACGGCCCAGAGGAACGCGTGCCCGCTCCTCTCGAGCCCCACCGCGATCTCCCTCAGCTGCTCCGCCGGCACCGAGCTCGCGCTCCCGAAGCAGAGGAAGACCACGCTCCGCGCCGGGCGCGTGTCCAGCCACGCCAGGCACTCGTGGCTCCCCTCGCCTCCCCTCTCCTCGCCGACCAACGGGCCGACGCAGAACAGCCTCGGCACCGGCTCACCGGGGCGGGGGCTTCCCTCTTCGATCGCCTTCACGGCGCGGGGCTCCAGCCACTCGAACGTGTTGACCAGTATGCCCTTGGGTCTGGCCAGCTGCTCGAAGAGACCAATGGTTGCCCTGTACTGCTGGTTGTGTGGACCAAGCAGGACCTCCGGCAAGTCTGAGGCCGGTACCGGGTGGGTTCCGGGGAATTGCAGCAAGGATCGCCCCATGTCACCGAAAGAGACGTCGGACCGCATGACGGGGATGTGCAGGTAGGCAGCGAGCGGCGAGGCGGCGGACGTGAAGAACAGGTAGGCCGGGAGCCCGAGCTCCGCGGCGGCGTCGAGCGCGCACCCGCAGAAGAAGTCGAGCACTAGCGCCTTCACGGACGGGAGGGAGCGCACGAAGGCGAGGAGGGCGGGGTTGGTGGCGCGGAGGTCGGCGATGAGGGTGATGAAGGGGTCGGCGTCGGGGTCGGCCGCGTCGCCGGAACGGCCGGTCGCCGGCGGGAGCAGGTGGAAGGAGACGGACGGATAGGAGGCAGAGAGGCGCGCGACGGTGTTAGAGGAGTCGCCGGATGACGGGACGTCGGCGATGGCGACGGTGACCGGCACGCCGTGGGCGGCTAGGCGGCCGGCGAGCTGCGCCATGGGGTGGAGGTGGCCCCGGACCATCCATGTGTACAGCACCACGGCGCTTTCCATCTGCCGTACTATGCGGCAATGATCTATGCGCGCTTGCTTGTGTCGTGAACTCGTGATGTTTCGTGGTGGCCGTGGCGGTCGATCACTTCATCCGCATTCCGCAGCAGACGTGCTACATAGCATCGGTAGCAGCCAGTAGGGTTTGGACGAGAGTCACATCAACACGCAACCTCGTTGACCATGACAAGAGGCGGCTTTGGAACCTTTATCAGCCGACAGCGAAAATCGAGAAATATTGGACAAATTGCAATCGCTACCGGCGCAACAGTATTAGCATGGTTTTTTTTTTTTTACCATGTCTTGGACAAATTGGAATCGCTAACTCATATCTGCGTTAGCCCTAAGTATACACTGCTAAGCTTCATTTTAATTTTTTTTTTGTACCGTGACTGAATTTTGTAGTCCACAATGAATCGAATACATCTCCGACTTTCTCACAACCAATCTACAATTCTACCATCTCCAATCGATCGTACATGCTATTTTGCATTTTCATGGTTCTATTTGCACATTCATTGATTCATATCCACTCCCCCCTAGGTATACTGCTATATTAGGCTTCATTTCAATTTATTTATGTAATAATAACCCCAGCCAAGTTTTTCAACATACAGTTGGCTAATCACGGTGGAGTTCTCTCAGGTTGGCAGAGCTTTCCCAGATGAGTCACGGCCAGGCCCATGGCATGCAGGCACCCTGTGTTTGGTTGCTTGGTTGGGTGTTAGAGCATGGCTCCCACGAACCCCGATGCGCCTTTGAGCCATGCTGTGCCGGTGCGTGGATTTTGAGCGTATCTGTAGAGCCTGGCTCACCAGATGCGAATTCTTACCAAGTTAATGATGTTATTAGTGGTAATTAAGACATAAAAATGATATTAATATATTTCAAATAATATTAAAATATAATAGGATGAAATAAAGACAATAGGAGTATAGTTACATAAAATAAAATATTATAACGTCATATATTTTATCAACTTTTCTCATGCAGCATATCACATACAGGCAACCAATTATTGTATCCTTCTAGCCAGACACCTAGATGCAGGCAACCAAACAACATGATATCGCATGCATTTGGCCTGACTGAGATGGGCCTGGCTCATAGATACCAGCCAGGTTGGGAGATGCAGCCAACCAATCGGACCCTTAGGAATCGATGACCGGGATGTGCCGGGCTGGTGCTGACTAGCTTTTCGCTTTATTTGGTGGCTTGGTCCTTTTTTAAGGAGCAGAACGTCCAGTGCTTTAGGAGTTCGGTCTGAGCCGAGGGTTGTCTCTGGGCGTAAGCCTTGGCGACCGGGCCTTGCTAATTCACGAGCGTTCATTGGGATGGAATTAAACGAACGATGCGCGCAAGCACGTTTCCCCCTCCCAGACGCCGCCTCGTGTCCCCTCCCACGCGCATGTTTCCCCCTTCCAGACGCCGCCACGTGTCCCCTCCCACCAGAGACAAAATGTAAAACTGGATGCTAGGTGGGATTCGAACCCCCTACCTCACCGTAAAAGGGGCTTAGCATACCTCTGCTAACCAACCAAGCTTCGTTTTTTCTGCGGGTAGAAATGTAATCACGTGTTATAATACAAATCAAATTATTTTTGAATAATTTTAGATATACGTGTAGTTATACTTACATAAAATATTCGTGATAAAGTTATACTTATATAAAGTTATCGTGATAAATTATGGTTGCGTAAATTATTCATGATAAAGTTATCGTGATAAATTACGATTGCATAAAATATTCGTGATAAAGTTATGCTTACCTACAGTTATCGTAATAAGTTATGGTTGCCTAAAATATCGTGATAAATTTATGCTTGCATAAAGTTATCGGTGATAAGTTATAGTTGCATAAAATATTCATGATAAAGTTATGTTTACGTAAAGTTATCGTGAGAAGTTATGGTTGCATAAAATATCGTGATAAAGTTTTACTTACATAAAATTATCGTGATAAGTTATGGTTGTATAAAATTATGCTTACGTAAAGTTATCGTATAAAAAACAAAAAATAAAAAAATGAAAAAAGATAAAAGACAAAAAGGCAAAAACAAATGAAAAAAAGGCCTCACCTGTTGCCGCGGCAGTGGCCAGCCGGGGTGCCCCACGCCCTCACCTGGGTCCACCGCATGGGGGAGGGGAGACGCATCGCTCGCTCCTTCCAAGGTGAGCGAGCGATTGACGGCCCGTCTATTTCGCGAGCGCTCGTTACGAGCGAGACGAGCGAGCAGTCAAACTGGTGGTCCCATGTGCATGCGGTTTGCTGCGCTCTTTCTCCTCACGTCGCTGTCGCGGCCTCCAGCTCTACCCTGCGAGCGCATGCATGCTGCTGCTTTCCCCTCTCAGGTTGCTGTCGTGGACCCCTCGGCTCCTTCACTTTGTTGGTCAAACATTACATCATTTGGTTACATGAAAACGGACTGTTTTTAAACTTCGTTTTTTTATATAGCTTCTAATTAAGATGTCCACTAACTAAACCGATTTCATATTTCTGATCCTCTTATTTTTAAAAACAATACAAGACCATATTTATATACGTGATAAGTTATGGTTGCATAAAATATTCGTGATAAATTTATAGTTAAATAAATTTATCGTGATAAGTTATGGTTGTATAAAATATTCGTGATAAAATTATGCTTGCATAAACTTATCGTGATAAGTTATGGTTGTATAAAATATTCGTGACAAAATTATGCTTACATAAAATTATCGTGATAAGTTATGGTTGCATAAAATATTCGTGATAAAGTTATGCTTATATAAAGTTATCGTGATAAAATTATGGCTGTGTAAAATTAAATAAAAAAATTATGGTTGCATAAAATATTCGTGATAAAATTATGTTTACGTAAAGTTATCGTGATAAGTTATGGTTACATGAAAAATCGTGATAAAATTATATTTACTTAAAGTTATTGTGATAAATTATGGTTGCGTAAAGTTATCCCGATAAGTTATGTTTTATAAAGTTATCGTAGAATAAAAATGAATAAAAAGTAATAAATTTAGGATCAGAATTTTAGATAGACGTAGAAAAAATTAGGATCATAAATTTAGAATCATGACTTTTGATCATAGTTTTAGATAGATGTGGAAGAAAATTAGGATCATATCTTTTGATCATAATTTTTTGATACACATGAAAAGAAAAAAAAGAAGAAAAAAGAAAAGAGAATATGTAGATAAATATGAAAAGAGGAAAAAGAAGGAAAAAAAAAATGATAACGCACAAAAAAGTAAACAACAAATGAAAAAAAAAGAAACTCACCTACCGTCACGTAGCAACCGATCCGGGGGCAGTGGCCCGCGTGCCCTTGGACCCCCACGCCATCACCTGGGCCCCGCCCTTCCTTTGCGTGCGGCAACGAATCGCTCGCTCGGAGCGACGATCGCAAAAAAGGAACTCCGTTGGCAACCAGGCTCACTTGGACATGGGCAGGCTAGAAGGGCAACAAAATAAAGAATATAAAGATGGTTAGAATTTGTTGTAATAAATAGTTTCTATAGTAGTAAAATACAGATGCCTATCGAGCGCATAGGTATTTCTACCTACCTTGTATTCCACATGGTTTTCTTTTACACATTACCTTTTTGTCCTAGTTTTTTTTTCCGTCTCCGTTGGCTGCTATTGCGGTGCTAAGGCCCTGTTTGGATACCCACAGATTTTACAATCTAGCTTCTAAAATCTAGATTGTGATCCAAACACACCTAACTTGTGATGCAGCTTCTAGAATCTAGCACCTCAGATTGTAAAATCTTGCAAGCTGGACTCTCCCAGCTTTTCCTAGCTTGTGCCATGCAATTTACGAAAATACCCTCGAACCTTTTCCCCTCTCCCATCTCGCAGCTGTATTGATGCATGTGTCCATCTCGCAGCCTCTCCGTCCATGAGTACGAACAGGCGCCAAATCCCATGCACTGATGCATGTGATGTGCCCACGGAGAAGCAAGCCGTTTTGGAGAAGCTAGCATAGCAACGCTGGGAAAGAACCACTTCTCAATATCTTGCGGTGGTCTTTAAGCACTATAAAGACGAGGGTATTTTTGACATTTTACACTTTCGCGCACAGTTCATTCACACTACAATCTGCTGGATCCAAACAGTATACACAATCCAGCTTTTACAATCCAAATTTTACAATCCAGCTTTTAGAATCTAGCTTCCACAATTTCAGAGGATCCAAACGCGGCCAACTCGACCTCGCTAGGCTGCCATCATGATGCCATCACCCTAACGCCACCCACTAGTCATCCTCTACCATCTGCCATCATGATGCCATCACCACCACCGCGTAGGCCTATCTTTGTTGACCTTCCCTCTTTGCCTAGCGTGGAACTTGACCGGAGCCTCAACCTCTAAACTTTAACATCGTTGGAGTTGGAGTTGAGGAAGATGACCTCAGATGGCTCGGTGTTCAATTGAAGGCCGATCTGGACGATTCGATGTTAAAGGTTTGATTGGTTGGCCGCTTCCACTCCTGCTTGCATTGCAGGATGCAATGAGCCAATGTTTGATTTTTGAGAGCCTAGCTCTATGCGTTTGAGACGTGGTGTTTGGTTGCCTGCGTGTGGGTGTGAAACAAGGCTGTGGCGATGCTCAAAGCACCCTGGGCTAGGCTCTCCAGAACGAGTTCCATTTGTATCTCCAGAGCTCATGGTAGCCAGGCTCAGCTTGCCAGTCTCTCGTGATACACACGAGCCAATCAGGCTTTGAGACTCCAAAATGCATGAGCAATGTAGATATTTTTTCTCAAAAAAGGAAGATTGTTTTGCTATTTGTAATCCTTTTATTGATATGTGACGTCATATAGTTATGCCTGGAGGGAGATCTATGCAAAGCAAGGCTTTAGTGACACTTAATTTAAAGACCGATTTAACAATAAGAAACAACCACGCTGTATAGTTTATCCGAAGACATCTTACATAGCATCCATCACTTGCATTCGTCGTTCTAATTAGTTGACCTTCCCTAAACCCGTTAAAAACTCGCGAATTTCAACGTCAGACGACCCGCCTTCTTTGATGGCATCGGCGGCCATTTCCTTTGCTTTCGCCGCCCTCTCTCGGAGCTTCTCCCCTTCCTCGGATTCCATCACCAGTCGCACCTTAGCCTCCACTTCGTCAGCCGTGACCAGCTCCTCGTCATAGCCTTCCATCACCACCCCAACCTTCATCTCCTCCACCATGTGCACCTTGTTCAGCCTCTGCTCCGCGTACAGCGGCCAGCAGATCATCGGCACGCCGGACATGACGGCCTCCAGCGCCGAGTTCCACCCGCAGTGAGTCACAAAGGCTCCCACGGCGTCGTGCCGCAGCACCTGTGTCTGTGGCGCCCAGTTCTTCAGAACCAACCCTCTGTCCTTGGTTCTCTCCAAGAACCCCTCCGGAAGCAACGCCTCCAGATCAGGCTCGGAAGAGTCGCGCGAGCTTCGCACGGCCCACAAGAACCTGTGCCCGGAACGCTCGAGCCCGCGCGCCGTCTCCTTCAGCTGCGCCGCCGAGAAGGCGCCCATGCTCCCGAAGCAGAGGAACACGACGCTCTGCCTGGGCTGCTCGTCCATCCACATGAGGCAGGCGTGCCTCTCGCCGTTCTCCTTGGCCGCCCCGCTGCCGCCGTCGACCAGTGGCCCGATGCAGTAGATCTTCGCCGTCGGGCGGCCGGGCAGGCAGCGGCCCTCACGCAGCGCCTTCAGCGCCCTCGACTCCAGCCACTCGAAGCTGTTCACCAGAATGCCTGTCGCTTCCGGCGTCCGGGCGAGCTGCTGCAGCCGCAGCCTGCACAGGTCGCTCTCCCGGTCCTGCATGGTGTCAGGCATGTCGAGAGCGCGCACCGGCGGCACGCCGGCGAAGTTCAGCGGCGCCTTGCCCATGTCCTTGAACGAGGACGGCGCCGCACGGTAGAGATCGGGAATCTGGAAGTAGACCGCGAGGTCGCCGGCCGCGGACGGGTAGAAGATGTACGCGGGGATAGCGAGCTCCGCGGCGACGTCGAGCGCGTCGGTGCAGAACATGTCGACCACGAGGGCGTCGACCGCGGGGACATGCGAGCCGAGAAACTCACGAAGCGCGGGGTTCGCGGCACGGAGCGCCTCCAGGACGGGCACGATGGGGTGGGGGTACTGCTTGCTGGCGCAGGGTGGGATGGGGAGGAGACGAACCGTGATGGAAGGACTGGCCGCTGCCAGCCGGGCCAGCGCGGCAGCCTGAACGGCGTCCTTCTCAGGCGGGTCGACGACGGCGATGGTGACGGCGACGCCGCCGCGGAGGAGCAAGGCCTTGGCCAGCTGCGTCATGGGGTTCAGATGGCCCACGCCCAAGGAGGGGTACAGAACCACCGTCTTCTCCGCCATGGCCTTTGTTTATCGTAGGTCGCTCACAAGAGAATTCAGCAATATCAGATTTATCAGTGATCGGTGGATTGTGGGGGTGGAGTCTCTGCACGTCACAACTCACAGTGATGACAAAGACAAAGTGCCATGCCGCCTCTCGTGTAAAGCACAGATCGGCATGTTTGGCACGGGCACCGATGGAGGAAGACAAAGGCAAACTGGCAAAGGACAGCGCACGGACCAACTTGCAAGTCGCAATGAACCTAATCTACGCGTTGCTTTGGGTATATCAAGAGTGGTCGTAGATCAATGGGTGCATTGGTGAGTATGGCGGCTGTGGACAAAAAGTGTCCATTGTCGTGCTTCAACTTCGGACAGGCGGAAAGCGACACGAACGCCGCTATGAGGTTATCTCTGATTGTCATAAATATACGATGATGTGGTTAATTTTTTAAAAAACATTGGCTATCCGTTTTATTAAAACAATTTATAATTTATTTTATTGTAATTTGATTTCTCACTAATGATAGTTTAAGTATGAATTTGTGTTTTTACATCTTTGAATAAAATGAATCGTCAAAGTCGTAGAAAAAAAACACAGTTATATTTGTGAACGGATGTAATATATAAGGACGTAAAATGAGGACATGATTAGAGGTAAATGTTGGAGTTAAATCTGTCTAAGTTTCACTGCACGGGTGACTCCATCACACGGATTTGAAGACATACAGTTAAAAGGAAATGACCAATAGACTAGAATAAATATACAATATATAAAAGATTGACACTGAAATATATGCAAGGGTTCGTCTACCAAAGTGATTGAAAATGAAGTGCTTTCCAAAAATGTTATACAACAGTGGCAAAAAGTAATGCCAAATTAACAAATCAATAAAATTGCAACTAATAAAGGTGAACAAAATTTAGAGATAGGGTGACTTATGAAACACAACAAATGCAAAAAATCATATGTCAAAATACAAATCCAAAAATATCCTATGGTTTGAGAGATACATGAAGTTGTGAAAGTTCACAAATTAACAATATGTCAAAAAATTTAGTATACTGGCCTATTTAGAACTTGGAAGAGTCAAACTGTTCGTAATAGGTGTAAATTACACCTTGATTTCAAGTAAATGACAACACAATTTAAATTATATTTTTACAACTATAAAAATGTAACTAACGCATTGAACTATTAGAAAAAAATAAGATCAACAAGTTCTAAACCATATACCTTGAATAATAAATATAAAAACATCCATAGAAAAGAGAAATCCTAACAAGGTAATAAGTAGAGAATGAACGATATAATTAAATTCAAATAAGTACAATACATCAATTGATACAATATTTTGCTTCAAGTCGCACCTATAAACTGAAACTAGGACAACAACAAACAATTAGAAAAATAAAGTATATTTACACCTTTCTTACATGTAATAATGGTACAATGCACACTGTGCTGTTTGGTTCAGTGTTTTTTCGCCCGCAACAGTTCCCGCGTTATCCATTCCCGTTCCTCCGCGTTTGGTTGGGCCAGATCGGAATTGGTAACGGATTCCCTCGGATCCGTGCTTGTGCAATGCCGATCCCGCCCACGTCCGGCGTTATCTGACTCGGCCGGGCCGGCGGGTCCTTGTCTCCACATCTCGCCTCCGCACCCTCGCGCGAGTAAACGCGACTCTTGCAAGCTCCGGCTTCTCGATACGCCGCCGCGACGGGTTCATGTCGGCGACCTTGCTTCTTCCATCTTCCACCTCGTTGGGGTGGCCCCACGGTCTTCTCTCAGATCATGCCGATTGACCTTTCTCCGGATAACGCTTGGCAATTAGCAGTCTCTGCCGGCGAGGCAACAATCTCAGCCACCGGCGATTCAAACCGGCGTCACGGCCATGCTGGTACATGGCCTGCAAGGCTGAGGTCCGACTCTCATCCATTCATGTCAATTTTCCTCTCTCCCAAACCCTCGGCCTCATCCATGGCGTTCAATCGCCAGCGTCATAGCTCAAAGACGGGAAACACAGTCCTTGGTGAGCACGCGCTGACCGCCAGGGGCGGAAACAGGCCCATGGCCACCCGGGCCATGGCCCGGGTCTTTGTCCAAAAATTTTGGCCCAACATACCCCGAATGGCCCAACCCAGCATGCAACAGCACAACCCTTCACCAGTTCGCCCTGCGCCGCGCCTCCACCCGACCGTCCCGTACCTCGCCGCCTCGGTCCACACCCGGCGCCTCCGCCTCCGCGGCTCCCCGCAGGACGCCGGTTGCCTCCTCGCCTCCAGCCTCCTCTTTGGTCTCTGGCTCCGGCGCTCCGCCTCGGCTCCCCGGCTCCCTCCCTGCCGGCGCCGCGACGCTCGCCGCCCGCCGCCACCACGCCGGCTGCCACGCCAGCCGCCGGCCACGGGCTACCCACCAAGCCGCCACGCTGCCGCCCCCACAGGCTTCCGGGTGCTGCTGCTCTGCCCGGCTTCGGGCTCCCTGCAGTCCGCACTCTGCAGACCTGCTCTGTCCGGTGAGCAGTGATCCCCTACCGACTGTTTGGCGTTGTTTTGTTTGGGTACAAAATTAGAAAGCCCATCAATTTGTTGCCTATGTTGTGCGTTGATGCTCGTACTTCTATTGATGGTCCTATTGTTGATGTTCTTATTGTTGAATCTTCTACTGAAATCAATGTTGACACTTATATTGAAACTGCTGCTACGGCTGCTGCCAATGAAGTCAGTGTTTAATTCTTCAGAAATAGTTGCTGATCCTAGACTTCGAAAACCAATTAAGGAGTATGACATAAATATTAAAGGTTGGGGTCCATGTCAACCAATTGGTCACGCATATCAAAAAAAGACACATTTTGGTCGACAAAGAAGCTTCGTTGAATCATGGTTCAAAAACATGCTTGGTTAGAATACAGTGTAGTAAAGATGAACTTTCTGTTTTTACTGTTACCTTTTCAAGCAACCAAGACCTAGTAATTATGGTGTTAATGCTTTCACAAGCATAGGGGTATTTACATTACCATACACTCGTTCTACTGATATTTTTTCGGTATGCTTTTACTATCACAACTCGGTCCGGGATATAGGTGAATCCTAGTTCCGCCACTGCTGACCGCTTAGCCCTCTTCCTGCCGCGGGTGAAAGCTCCATACCTCCTGGAAGCGTTGTGGTGGCATCCCGTCTCCAGCCTGGTATGACCACAACATGTGCGGCGAGCCATGGACTTGTGGGACAGAGCAGCATGCATGCTTTCTCTTTTGCATTACCGTAGATGAACCAAACAAACTCCGTTAACGCTTTCTTTCTTTTGCATTACTGGCGTTTGGTTCTATTCGCGTTTACGTTGCAAGGCTCCAACCAAACAACTATGATTCTTATAGATAAGACCCATAAGTTTATGAACCTTACCGTAGCCAATGGCCTTTGATAGGTGAGACCCAAAAAACGATCCAACATAGGTGGGGTACACAAAGAAGTAAGACCAAGTCCACCATCATTTGGGCCTGATCGCTTTTGCGTTTTTCAACTGTGCTGCATATGCTACTACTGCTGTGTTGCACTGTTTATATACTTCTTTTCACTGTTTATATACAGCCAAATCACTCTAAAACGATCAGGCCCATAGCACGAAAATAACATTATATCAGCATTGTGGATAAGATGGAGTTAAAATATAAACAATATGAGATTTGCTGAAGTGAGCCTGGCACAAATGACAACCTACACAATGGAACAAAGGGCGCAAATGAGTGAATAATAAATCACTGATGTAGTAGTGTTTAGTTTTTTTCCCCGTGGTACGGCTTTATTACCGTGAAACTCATAATTTTTCTTTCGTATGCATAAATTAAGAAACAATAGAGTTACTCTGAGACAATTCAGAAGACATCCATTATAGTACATGTTGTTTGTAAAACCGTTTAAAAATTACGTGTCAACTGTCAATACATAAGACTGTTTATCAAACGACATTAATGTTCTTGCCCTGACTTGGGCTGGAGGGTGTATGATTGTTTCACCTTCTGACTTCTAAATTTTTGCTTGGTTTTCCCTTTTCTTTTTCTTGGACAATCTGAGGAATACAAGTCAAAGTCCCATGAAACAAAGAACCCATTGCTCGTCCATGTCATATTGAAGATGGCACTTTGCTCGCACAGGTTCTGTTCTGCAAGTCCGTCAAGAACTCGGCAAACGCCACGTCAGACGACCCACCTTCCTTGAGAGCGTCCATGGCCATCTCCTTGGCTGTCAGCAGCCTCTGCCTAATCTCCTCCCCATCGCCAGACGCCATCACCAGTCTCACCTTTGCTTCCACCTCCTCCGCCTTCACCAGACCCTCCTCGTACCCCTCCACCACCACTCCAACCTTCATCTCCTCCACCATATGCACCTTATTCATCCTCTGCTCCGCATACAATGGCCAGCAGATCATCGGCACGCCAGACGCGATTCCCTCTAGCGCCGAGTTCCAGCCGCAATGCGTCACGAATACGCCGATGGATTGGTGCCGCAGCACCTCGCTCTGCGGCGCCCAATTCGTCACCACGAAGCTCCTCTCCCTCGTCCGCTCTAAGAAACCCTCGGGAAGCAACGCCTCCAGGTCCGGCTCGACGGAGCTGCTTCGGTGCTCAGGTGGGTTCCGCACGACCCACAGAAACCTCTGCCCAGAGCTCTCCAGCCCACGAGCTATCTCTCCTAGCTGCGCCGTCGAGAACCTTCCCAAGCTGCCGAAGCTGAGGAAGACGACGCTCCGGTCCGGCTGGGTGTCCAGCCACTCGATGCACGCGTGCCTCTCGCTGATCCCTCCCGTGTTTCCAGGGAGCACCAACGGCCCGATGCAGCGGACAGGCGGAGCTGAGCGCCCCGGCGTGCAGAGGCCAAAGCTGAGCGCCTTCAGAGCGCGCTCCTCCAAAGACGTGAAGGTGTTCACGAGAATGCCCCTCGCTTCCATCATGCGCGCGCACTGGGATAAGCGTGCCTCGGCGATGTCGCTGCCCCGCTCCTGCAGCGAGGTCACCATGTCGAGCGCGCGGATCGGTGGCACGCCGGGGAAGTGCAGCAGGGTCTCGGGCATGTCCTTGAACGAGGACGGCGCGGTAGGGTAGTAGTAGGGGAGGTTGAGCATGATGGCGAGGTCGCCTAGCGCGGAGGGGAAGAAGATGTACGCGGGGACGTCGAGCTCGGCGGCGACGTCCAGCGCGTCCGTGCAGAACATGTCGAGCACGAGGGCGTCGACATCTGGGGTCGCACGAAGGAAGTCCAGAAGCACGGGGTTGGCGACGCGGAGCACGCCGATGGTGCGCATGACGGGGTTCGGGTGATGTTTATCCGTGCCGCAGGACGGGACGGGGAGGAGGCGGAACGCTATGTCCGGGTTGGCGGCGGCGAGGCGAGCCAGCGCGTCGGCCGACACGGAGTCCTTGTCGGGCGAGTCGACGACGGCAATGAGGACGGCTAGGCCGCGGCGGAGGAAGACCTTGGCCAGCTCCACCATGGGGTTCAGGTGGCCCACGCCCAGCGACGGGTAGAGGACCACGGTCTTGTGCGTCATGGTTATTTCTCGACGTGGGAATGGCGCGAGATGATTACCAATGGAACACAAGACAGAGAAACACGGTCATCGTTCTTCCCTATTTATTAGAAGCATGGAATGGAGGGCACGAGTCTTTGGCTTGTCGAGTTGATTTCATAGAATGGCTGTCATAGTGCCATTGTTTCCATGTGTTTTGAGTCTTTCGACTTCCAATTGAAGGCGTTCCTTGAGCTGGGGAGCGCTAATTTTGCTACATGTCATAGCTGCTCCGCTGCTGGCTGCCAGCCACAAACCATGTAAATGGGACAAAGTATTATGGCTAAAATGAAGTTTAGTTTTTATATCTTACTATTGAAGGTTATAAAAAGACAATACTAGGTAGTCTAATAGTACTAGCCATTTGATCTATTCTATTTTGAAAAAAATAATCATGCCATTATGAAAGATAAACTAAAATAATGCTTAAATTTGCATATAAATTATCCATCATGCCATTATAAAATATGAATTAAAATAACCTTCTAAATATACAGTTAAATTACCCATATCATACATTGTGAAAGACGAATTAATATAATATCTAAATTTACACATAAATCATTTATCATACCATTATGAAATATAAATTAAATTATGCCCTAAATTTATATTATCTCGCTGTGAAAGATAATTCAAAGCTACAACCTAAATTTGCGTTTAAATTACCACGATAACAATATAAAATATATTGATTAGCTGGACTACATTATAGATAGATAAGATAAAAAATTATATAGATGTTCTTTTAAAGTACGAATATTGAATAGGGAATAGTAATAATTTGATTAATTGTGGGTCTGAATTACATATATAAATTTCTAACATTATGTTTAATAACTTCACATGTTAACATACCATATAAAAACAAAAGACTTATAGAAAGGTAATATAGATACTAAAGTTATATGATAGTGATCTGGGTGCGTAATTTGCGCCGGTTATTCTCTATTTTTGCGGGCCACTTGTTAGCTAAGATAGATATACTCCATCCGTTTTTTTATTTGACACGTTTGGTTCATTTTTCAAAACTTTGATCTTTTGTTTTATTTTAAAAATTTCGTTACTTATCATTTATTTTGTTGTTACTTGTTTTATCGTTAGGGGTAGTTTGAGTATAACTTGCGTTTTCATTATTTACATAAAATTTTTGAATAATACAAAAGATTAAAGTTTTTTTAAAAAATCAACCACGTCGAATAAAACGTCAAATAAAAAGAACGAGGGAATATTATTGAAACCAGGTATAAAATGTAGTGATCAAACAAGGGAAAAGCAAGGAAATGATGCCATAGGAAACTGGTAGAGGTTAGATTGTATCCACTACTTGATGAGCTGCTCGCCTATCAACGGTTCTCCACATCCGACAAGAACTGGACAAAAGCCGCCTGTGACGAGCCACCGTCTTTCAGCGCTGCCTCCGCTTCTTCCTTGCGTGCCGCCACTCGTGTTTTGAGCTCCTTCCCCACGTCAGACTCCATCACCAGCCTCACCTTCTTCTCCACTTCCTCGGCCTTGACGAAACCAGTGTCGTACCCTTGCATTTCCATCCCAACGCCCATGCCCTCCGTCATGAACACCTTGTTCATCTTCTGCTCCGCGTACAGTGGCCAGCACAACATCGGAACCCCGGCAGTGATGCCTTCCATGGTGGAGTTCCATCCGCAGTGGGTCACGAATGCACCCGTAGCTCGGTGGTTGAGTACGTCCGCCTGTGGCGCCCATGACGTGACGACGAGGCCTCGATCCTTGGTCCGCTCCAAGAATCTCTCCGGTAGGAGCGCATCGATGTCCGGCTCACTCTGCCCCTGCAAGAGCATCTTGGGGTCATCGACGTTGGCCGCCGTCATGGGCACGACCCACAGGAACCGCTGCCTGGACTTATCAAGGCCGACGGCGATCTCCCTGATCTGCTCCGCCGAGAACGCGCCCATGCTCCCGAAGCAGAGGAACACGACGCTGCGCTCCGGCTGCGCGTCGAGCCACACGAGGCACTCGTGCCTCTCGGCGTCTGCGTCTCCACCATTCCGCGCGCCGCCACCGCCGACCAACGGTCCGACGCAGTATATCGGTGGCACCGCTTTGCCGGGGACACAGAGGGTGTCCCTGAGCGCCTGCACCGCGCGACGCTCCAGCGACTCAAACGTGTTCACCAGAACCCCGCTGGAATCCATGCCGCGCTCAAAGATGCTCAGCATGGTCTTGCACAGCTCTTCCTCCGGGTGTTCCAGCAGCTCGGCGACCAGATGAGACGCCGGCAATGGCGGAACGCCGCGGAACTCGAGGCGCGTGTTCCCTAGCTCCTTGAGCCCCGTTTGCCTACCGGCCATCAGCGTCGGGAGCTGGGTCAAGACGGCCAGAGCCGACGCGCCCGAGGGGGAGAACGTGTAGACCGGGACGCCACCCAGCTTCCCGGCGACGTCGAGGGCGTCGACGCAGAACATGTCGATGACCAGGGAGTGCAGGCGCCGCGGGATGGAGCGGAGGAAGCTCTCGAGCTTCTCGTTGTACTGGCGTATCAACTGCAGTAGGAGGAGGAACGGGTGCTTGGCGGAGCCGGCGAAGTCGGGGGCAGGGATCGGCGGGAGGACGTGGATGGACATGGACGGGTTGGCCGCCGCCAGCCGCTCGACGTTGCTGGCGCCCAATGCGGCCGACTTGAAGGGCGGCGGGACGATCACCATTGTGACGTCGTAGCCACGGTTGAGGAAGACTTTGGCCAGCTCTCCCATGGGGATGATGTGGCCGGCCCCCGCGCTGGGGTACAGAACGACGGTCTGCTTCATGGCTCTGTTTCTTCAAGTACGGTGGGAGTGGGACGGCTGTGTGGGAGGGAGATGGCTCGCGAGTATGCCTCGGACACCGGCTTTCGCTCGAGTGGTGGCCTCTTAATTGGGAGATGGCGACGCGGTGGGCAGCGCAACTTATAGCTCCCTACTGCCTTGGAGGTGAAGAACCCGACTTGTTTCGTCAAAGAAGGGAAGGTAGAAAAACGATTTGGAAATCTACCGCGGAACGATGAAGGCATCTGTGGCGGTGGGACGGAGATGGAACACAAGATGCATGCTTCTACTGTGGTTAATCTGCTCGTGGTTTGGATGCTTCCTAGTCAGTTTCTAGCAGAGGACGGCTTGGTCACCCAGGTTTGGCTGTGGTTGCGGTACAAGCTGGAGGCCCTAAAGTTTCATAAACAAGCTCTGCTTGCACCCTGGCCGATCGAGGACAGAAGTACAAAACAAGTTTCAAGATAAAACCAATCACTCAACTGACTTGCGAGATCCCAGGTTAACAAGGTGCATGTTGCATGTGACGTCATGCATGACTTCCAATTGAAGTCGCTCGTTGAGATAATTTCGCAGAAGAGCGAAAGCCTAGCATCAACGGTCCATACATACACGAAGCATAAAAAAAATAGCATCTATCAACTTTTAATACGTATACTTCATAAAACTATAACCCGTGCGAAGGCACGGATTGATAAAACATTAAAGCCTAACGAGTAGTAACCATATATGGACTGTATTACAATTCTTAAAGAGTATGTCTAATCAACATTCAAGCTGGAGGCAAGCCATACAGACACTCTAATGGAACGTGTAAAAGGACTGCATATACACCGTAGCGTTATTATAGACAGAGAGAAATGTAGTTGGAATAGTGAATAAGCAGTATAGACAAGCTATTGGAGACGGTCTAAAGTTTCCTAAACAAGCTCAGCTTACACGTAGTACAGATCAAGGAAAAAGAGGAGCCTGAAACAGTCGCCAGAGGCCTAAACACAGAGTCACAGATTCGTATTAGTACTATATAGGTTAGTTCACACGAGCAGCAGTAAAACATTTGTTTTGAAGAAAGCAGTAAAGCAATTGAAGAAACAAAAATGTCTGCCACCATATATCTGGCAATCTAGCTAGCTCGTATTAGTCAACTTGGTCCAAGTCTGCCAGTACCCTGGCTGATGATCGATGACAGAGGTACTAAAGATAAAACCATATATCACTCAATTGACTTGCAAGATCCCATGTTATCACAAGGCACATGTTGCATGTGACGTCATGCATGACTTCCTAGTTCCGATCTCGTCATTTCCATGTGTTTTCGCTTATCACTTCCAATTGAAGTCGCCCGTTGAGACAATTTTGCAGAAGAGCGAAAGCATAGAATCATAATGGGCCATGCATGACATACATAGACCGCTGGACTTAACCTAATGACCATAGCATGAGTTCTTAAAGAGTATACCTACTCAACATTCGAATGGTTTAGGGTCTGTTTAATTTGGAACACAAGATTTTCATAGGAATCGTGCAGAAATTGCATGAAACGTTTAATTTTGCGAAAAAATACAGCAACGAAAAAAATTCCCATGTTCCAAACATACCTACTGTACGTTTTTTTTCTTCGGCTGTACGTCGCCCCGCTCACTTTTTTGCCTTCATCGTCAACCGCCAAATGCCCTGCGCCACCCACCGCCACACTAGCTAGCCCCGATTTACTTCTTGTAATATTGCTATCATGTTTACTTAGCTTTCCAAGAAGTGCCAAGTGTAATTGCTAGGATCGGAACTGGATTGCAAGCCTTGCTATGTATTGAAGTAGGCACACAAGACAAACTTAGAGCATGTTAATTTAGAACTTCAGATAGAATTTGATATAGGTTTATATTGTGTAGATCTTGTGTGTGTGTAACAATGTGTTCGGAATGTACTGTTATCATTTCTCGGAAGTAGAGAGTTAGAATCTTGTAGGCCTCAGTCTCCAATCCCCCCTCAATCCAAGGTTACCCAAACTAGGCAGTAAGGTTTTGTAGATCTTGTATATATGTATACCCTAATACGTTCGGGATCTAGCAGTATCACATGCTCAAACCATTCATCGTTGTGTCTTTTATTCAAGAAAAAAGTCCAAACTACACCCTCCCCACAATTAATTGATGCTGTTATGAATAACCTCCAAACTATTTTTTGTGCTCAAGTCACCCCTCCAAATATGTTTATTTATCCTATCTACCACTTATTTGATTTTTTTTTTGTTTCTCCATATACAAATCGATTTTAAAGTTCACATTTTGTGGAAGTAATAGTTCGTGTCATAACATATATTAGAAAATACTTCATGAATTTTTCATTATTATTTTCATACAATTTTATACTAGGTTTGTTTACTATTAGATACGCCTGACATATAGAAATAATGGTATAAAACTATCATATATTTTTCCAGTAGAAAACACACATCCACTATTTCGAAAGAGGTACAAAGTGTGTTGACAAAAAGTGGAAAACGGAAGCGAACATTTATTAAAGAACGGCAAGAGTGCTTGGCCAATTCATCACTCCCGAAGCTGCTTGACATCCGACAAGAATTGGAGAAATGCCGCCTGCGACGAACCATCTTCCTCCAGCGCCGCCTCTGTTTCTTTCTTCAGCTCCAGTGCTCGTTTCCTAAGCCTCAACCCCTCGTCGGCTCCAAACACTAGCCTCACCTTCCTCTCTATCTCTTCAGCCTTGATGCAACCTGTCATGTACCCCTCCATCTCCAGCCCAACGCCCATGTCCTCGGCCACGAACACCTTGTTCATCTTCTGCTCTGATCCCAGCGGCCAACACAGCATCGGCACCCCGGCTGCGATGGCCTCCAGCACCGAGTTCCACCCGCAGTGAGTAACGAACAATCCCGTAGCTGGGTGGTTGAGCACGTCGACCTGCGGTGCCCACGACTTGACGACGAGGCCACGGCCCTCGATCCGCTCCAAGAAACCCTCCGGCAAGAGCGCACCCAGGTCCGTCTCGGCGCGCTGCTCCCAATATCTCTTGCGGTCGTCGTCGCTGCTCGCCGGCGTGCGCACCACCCATAGGAACCGTTGCCCAGAATTCTCCAGCCCAACGGCGATCTCCTTCACCTGCTCCGTGGGCAGCGCGCCCTTGCTCCCCCAGCACAGGAACACGACGCTGCGCTCTGGCTGCGCGTCGAGCCACGCCAGGCACTCGTGCCTCTCGCCTTCCTCTTCGTCGTCCGTCCCGCCATTGCCAACCAACGGCCCGATCGCGTACACCGGCGGCAAGACCTGGCCGGGGACGCACAGGGGATCCCTCAGCGCCTGCAGGGCCCGGCTCTCCAACGACTCGAACGTGTTGACCAGAACGCCCCGGGTGCCCGTGTGGCGCTTCAAGATCTTCATCGTGGTCCCGCACAGCTCATCGTCCGGACTCTCCAGCAGCGACTTGACGAGATGGGACGCCGGCATGGGCGGCACCCCAAGGAACTCGATGGGACTGTCCCCTTGTTCCTTCAAGCCCGTTTGCCTACCGGCGAGCAGCGCCGGCAACTGGGCGAAGACGGCGAGGGTCCCGGCGCCCGACGCGAAGAACTTGTAGACGGGGACGCCTAGCTTCGCGGCCACGTCGATGGCGTGGGTGCAGAACAGGTCGATGACAAGGGAGTGCAGGCGCTCCCGGGGGATGGAGCGGAGGAAGCTCTCGAGCTCGTCGTTGTACTGACGCATCAGCTCCAGTATGAGCAGGAAAGGGTGCTTGGTGGAGCTGCTGATGTCGGGAGGTGGGATCGGCGGCAGGACGTGGAAGGTGATGGACGGGTTGGAGGCGGCGACGCGCTCGATGAAGCCGGCGCCGGAGTCGGTCGACTTGATGGGCGGCTCGATGAGCACGATGGTGACGTCGTAGCCGTGGCGGAGGAAGACCTTGCCGAGCTGCGTCATCGGCCCGACGTGCCCGACGCCGCCGACGGGGTACAGAACGGCGATCTGCTTCACGGATCCGGTGTCCATCTGAACCGCGGCTGGTCAACGATGTCTCGATGAGAAAGCAAACTGCAATAGCCTGCCTGTGGCTTGAGAGCTGTCTAGTTATTTTTTCCCCTAGTGGCTAGAGCCCTGAAAGGGAAAAAAAAAGATACAAACTGGTCATGGTCAACACGGGCCTTGCCGGCGAATTAGCTGAGTTATAACTCATGGCATGGAGAAATGGATTGGGATTTGGGTATCTTCTTTGACTACCGTTTCTGAAAACTTTGGTACCAAACACATCCATCTCTGTCATCGGCAGACGCCGAGCAGTGGAGAGGAGGAAGCTCCTTCGCACAATTAACATTTTATATGATCTTTATGGTTTTGTTGTTTCAATTAATAATTTATAAAAAATATATAAAATATATAATTCATGTTTATAAAGCCATTGACTAAAACATACAACAGAATATAAATTGAACTTTCTTAGTTTATTTTGAATAAGACAAGAAGCCAAGGGTCCGTATAAAACGTCAAATTGCCATATATTAAATTTCAAATGTAGTAATTTGTCGGAGCGTGAGCTCCGGCCGGGTGGCAGATTGCACCCACCCGATCCTAAGTACTATGAGTAGTTAGGGGGAGCGATCGTTGATAGCCACGTAGTAAAGGCACGATGGAGACACAAGGGTTTAGAATGGTTCGGGCCGCCGGAGCGTAATACCCTACGTCCACTAGAGGTGTGTTCTTGTATTGGTTTGAGTGTGAAGGAAGTGAAGAAGATCGTGTGTCTTCTTCCCTGGATGCCCTCCCAGCGTGTGAGCGTGTCCTCTGAGCGCCGCATGCCTCCCCTTTTATAGTCCAAGGGGTGCATGTACATGGTGACCGGGGCCCGACAGGTGGTCCCGTCTTGCTATCTCTATTCCGCAGAGTTCCCTTATGCTGACTTGGCTTCTTGGGTTATCTCCGGCGGAGGTCAGGGCCTTCGGCTACGCCTCCGTTGATATGTCCCGTGCTCCGTTGCCGTGATGACCTCTGATCCCTGCGCCTTTTACCTGCATCTGCCGCAGCAGTATGGTGCCGTCCGGGAAGTAGCCCCGCCGGTCTGGTGTAGTCCGGAAATGTCGCCACGCCGCCCTGGCTTGCGCTGCTCGGTCCAATCCGCCGTAGTACCCGGCGGTGTGGCTCCAGGGGCAGGAGTGGCAGGCGGCGTGCCGGCGTGACATTACAGGTAGGTTGCGGCGTGCCACAGTGATCCTACCGTAATAGCCTGGGCGTGGCTGACGCGTGCGCGCGGTGCAGCCCACGCCGCGTACGGTGTACTTGTTTATGCGGTTTAATCCCCGATATCCGGCGGGAAGTTGACCGCTACGCCTTGTCATGGTTGCCGCTCCTCGGTAACGCGCGTCCCACAGTATGGTCGCTGTCGCCTGTCAGCGGCGGTGCCAGCGGATGTTAGGGCACGCCCGCCTGCCTGCAATGAATGTGGTAGGTGGGCGTGTCCCGCAGCCGGAGGCCCCGCCGCGAGCCCTGGGGACACGTGGCGGCCCCGGACCAGGCTGCCGCGGGGGCGGGCACCCTCCGTAGTCCGCAGCTTCCTCGCTGGGTGAATGGCACATGGCTGCTCCGAACCTCCCCGAGCTGGGTCGGCTCGGCTCCCCTCTTGGGGACGTAACGCGCCCTAACTGAGGTCCGGACCTCGCGGGAACAGGTCTGGGACTTCCACATGGACCCGGGGTGCAGTCCGGCCCACAAGTGGTGGGCCAGAACTGCTTGCGAGTGGCTTTGGGCTCTTTTCTTACAGAGACACGTGGCGACACTGGCCGCTCCCTCTGGTTGGCGGGGAGGCCAGGACCGTTGGTCCGCAAAAAGGGGGAAAACCTTTCTTTGTCAGGCTGCGTGGAGCCTTGTTAAGGGCAGTACTTAGCTTTTGTACAGTATAAGCGGGTATCCGGTTTGCTGGGTACCGACAGTGGCCCCTGGGACCACCTTAGGTGAGCTTGGGAACCTAAGGTGGGTCCATCAGCGCTTATCGTCTGTGCCATCGGGGGCTCCGTGTGGCCTTTGGCCCCGGCCCCCTCGACCCGCACCGGATCACATGGGCGCCTGATGGGCCCCCCACGATCTGGTCGTGCCAGGTCGTGGAAATTTTCCCGAGCTTCGAGGAGGCAGGCCTGCGCCGGCAGACGAAGCGACCGGCCGCCTGCCCACCTCTCCGCAGTTAAGGCGGGGGCAGCGGATTGCACGCTTGGCCGCGCGAAAGCCGAGTGACGGTTTGCGTTCTTTCTCACCCGGTTTCTTACCCGGCTGACGCGGTTAGCGGCCCCTGGGGCCCCTCGTCAGAGGTCGGACGGGTTGCGGGTGCGCCCGTGCGCGTGTGTTTAAAGTATGTAGTGCACCGATGGCTCCGTTAAATAGGGTCTTTGACCGGATGCCTGGTACGCTTTTTCAGGCTTCGTCTCCGCTCCCTTAGCAACCGCAGCCGCGCCTCACCTTCTTCGCCACAGAGCTCTTGCCCTCGCTGGTGCCGCGCATCCCCATTGCCTTTCGCTACTCTAATCCATGGCGATGGGTCTTGGTGATCCCGCCAACTGGCAGTCTGAGGAGGACCTCGACATCGTGCGTCGCCTCCTTGGCTGGACGGACGTGACGCGTTGCAACGGCGTTCGCGCGGGCTCCCTCCCCCTCCGCAATCTGCGGCCCGGGGAGTTCGCGCTCTTCGTCTCCTACCTCTACTGCGGCCTGGGGGTGCCGATCTCGTCCTTTTTCCTGCTGCTGCTGGAGGGATACGGGCTACAGCTCCAGTACCTCACCCCCCACTCCATCCTCCAGGCGGCGACCTTCGTCCACCTCTGCGAGATGTTCGTGGGGGTGCCGCCCTGCGTGGCGCTCTTTCGCCACTTCTTCTCGCTAAAAGGTTCCGGTAGGAGCGCGAGTGACATCGGCGGCTTCTACTTCGTGCTGAGGGGGTCCGGGAGGTGGTCGACCTACCTTCCCCCTTTTTCCAGCGCCAAGTGGGAGAATTGGCGCAACGACTGGGTGATTGCGAGAGCGGACCCGAACGACCGGCTGAAGCTCCCGGAGGGCGGTCCAACCTCGCCCCGCCCGGAATAGGGTGCCCCTGCGGACCTGCCGGGTGACTTCTCCTCCGTGCTAGTGAGGATCACCGAGCTCGTTAATGACGGGCTCACCTCGATGCACGTCCTTGCGGACTTCCTCACGCGGAGACTCGCCCCCTTGCAGCAGCGACCGAGGTGGGCGTGGAGCTACACCGGCCCCAACGACTGTAGCCGGATTGCGCGGGGTGAGGTCAACAACCTGACGCCGGGGGAGCTAGAATCCTTGATGTGCCGCGTCGTGGGTGAGGCATTTGCCCCCGAGCAGCTGATTTTGCCCGCCGCCGTCGTGCCGCTCTGCAGTGACCAGGCCCTGCGGACGGCGGTGCTCCGGGACATGCCGACACTCGACGACGCCGGGCTCGCGGCGCGGCAGCTCAGGGGCGACCCCAACCGGAGGATCAACATTGGCGACGCACTGGGGGGTTCCACCCCTGTTGGCAGGGGGAAGGAACCCACGGCGACGGCTGGCGGCGAGGAGAGGCGGCGTAGGCTGTCTCGCGGCGACGGAACCTCCGTTTCGGAGCCCGAGCCAAAGCGCCAGCGGACCACGGAGGGGGGAAGCTCATCCGGGCAGTGGGGGCGTCCTTCACCTCCGCCGCACCCGGGCCAGCAGCACCAGCAGCGCCAGCAGCACCAGCAGCCACGACAGCGGGTGCCGCCGCTACCAAAAATGGGCCAGCAGCAGGCGCAGCAGCAGGCGCCGCTACCGCCAAAGCCGGACCAACAGCAACAGCGGCAGCATGCGCCGCCGCCACCCAAGCCGGACCAGCAACAGCATCGGCAGCAAGTGCCGCCCCCGCCAAAGCCGGACCAACAGCAGCAGCGGCAGCATGCGCCGCCGCCACTCAAACCTGTAATACCCCGGAAAATTACCCTAATAAATCACCCTCTAGTCTCGCCCTTAATTCAAAATGAATTTCGAAAGCTTGTTGTTTGAGTGCAAGTGTATCTCTTTGAGCTCAACAAGAATCATCTCATGCTCCTGTAATTCTCCCAAAATATTTCCGGAGATATTCCTCAAAAATATTCTCCATAATCTCTTCTCAAATTTCTCCAAAATTCATCCAAATTCATTTCAGAAAAAGGAAAATCCTCTCCTATTTCTACTCGGGCCGAAACCCACCCCCTTCTCCCTTTCTCGGCCCGCCTGCCTCTCCTTCCTCCCTCCCTCTCGGGCCGGCCCGACTGCCCCCCCTCTCTCTTTCTCCCTTCCTCGGCCCAACCCGCCTGCCCCTTTCCCTGGCCCAAGACGAACCGGCCCAGCCGGCCGTCGTCCTCCTCCTTCCCCTTCCCTGCTCGCCGCGCCGCGCACGCGCGCCGTGCGTCGCGCGCCAAGCCACCGCGCCCCGACGCCGTACCGGACCCCGGACAGCGCCGCGCCTCGCGTCGCCACGCGCCTCCGCGCCGACGCCTCTTGCCCGGGCCATCCCGTGACGCGCCACGCCGCGCCCACTCGCACTCCACACGCGACCCGCGCGCCGTGCCGCTCCCCGCCAGCCGCTCGTTGCTCCGGTGCTCCCCGTACCCGGCCCCTACCACCGCATCCACACGCGCCATGACAGCGCACGCCGCGCCCGATGACACCGGCCGCCACTCATCGCCGCACCTATGAAAGGCGCCGAGCTCTTCCTCCCCGCGCGGCTCTCCCCCTCTTCGCCTCGGCCGGCCTCGGTTCGCCACGACCCGGAGCCGCCCGACGCGAGCTCTCCTTCCCTCTTCCCCCGCTGGTGCCGCCCGCGCCGCTCGCCTCGACGAGCCGCGCCGACGCTGCCTCCTCCATCCCGAGCCCTCTCCCCTGCTCTCTCTCGCGCCGCTCGCCGCAAGCAAGGCCGCGACGCCGCACCACCAAATTCCCCGCCCATGGGCCACCTCGGTCCAATTCGTTGCACAGAGAGCACCACACCATCTCCTTCTACTTCCGCCCCACTTCCTTTTGTTCCTCAGTCGCTCCGGCGAGGCTCCCCACGAGCACCCGCGGCCGCGACCCTCGGCGCCCGTGGACCTCCCCGCTCCGCGCCCCTCCTCCTGCTCGGAGCGCCTCGGACGGACTCGCCTTGTCGCCCTCGTCGCGCCGGTGCCCTCGGCCCGACGAGCGGAGACCGGGAGCGCCACCTCCGGCGTGCCCCGGCGAGCTCCTGCGTCTGGCGACGGCGCGAGCCGAGCGCTCTGCGCGAGCGAGCGCTCGCCCGGGCGTGCCTGCTCGCGCCTTGGCCTTTGGCCACATGGGCCGGCCCAGTAGGCCGGTGTGCGCGCGGGCCAGGCCGAAGTGGGAAAAAGAGAAAAAGAAAAAAAGGCCTGCGTGGGCCGAATTTCCCTCGGGCCAGACCCCGAGTTCGTCCAAGAAAGTCTGTTCCACCCCCTCGAACTATCCCGGAAGTTCATATCTACCCCCTGCCACAAAATACCCCGTATCTTCTCCGTTCTAGCTCCGATTTATGTGATTCTTGCACCTAAATTCTCTGAAAATCAAGCTCTATCTATTCACGTACTTTTCATAATATCCTCACATACTCCGCCGACCACGACACTTGAAGATCCACGGTCTACGTCGTTTTTGGGTCGATTCGCGACGACGGGACTAGGGCACCTGTGGCAAGCCACTTGTGCACTAGTTCCGCCCTCGCCGATCGGTTCACTGAAGACCCGGTTTGGTTGAACCGAACCGGACGGTTGTCAAACTCTACCCCTGTCCCCGTAATGCGGACGACAGGTGGGGATGGTTGGCACCGCCCGAGTTCGTCGTTCTCTCCCTCTCCGCGATGTAAGCCCATCGCGCTGCGGGAGTAGACCGAGCCCAACCGGAAGGAAGAGTTGGACCGTACGCGCCAGGGTTTGGCCCGTGTCGTCTCTCTCTTCTTCCAAATTAATCTTTATTGCCGACATGCTGCCCTCATGCTGCCGGAAAATCCGTCTCATGAGCCCAGGCATGGATGGCACTAAAGATCAAACTCTTGATATCTAAAAGGGGGCCAAACGTGCCATTTATCCGTTTGACTCCCGCTCTATTCACATGCAAACCCTAAGGATATCTCTAGCCCCACCAAACCCATATCACGATGAGCTCAGAGTGTACCTTGATTTGGTGTGTTTTGCTTGTCTGAACGTGTAGGCTTTCTCGGAGAGCCGTTCGGTTCCGTCTCTGAAATGGTTGACTTAGAGACCGGAACAGGAGTTTAATGATGCAACGACCGTCGTACCGGCTACTCCGACGAAATGAAGGCAAGTCCACTAGAATCCTCACTTGATGCATAAATTACCCGTGTTTTTATATACACAACCTATTGCCTTGTAAAACAAGAAAACTTGCATGTTTTGCTGGCTAAGGTAAAACATAGTAGGATATAGCCTCCCGAGCCACTTTAGATGTAGTGCGCCTAGGTGGATCGCTCACTCAATTATATACATTAATCTTGATGAAAATGATGGGAATATGATGGTGGGTATGGGCGGTTGTTTTTCAGTAAAACATAGGGTAAGACCCTGGCAGACGACTTCGGTTGTTGAAGCCATTTACGGGGTGGAAACCTGGTCCTTATTGTGAGGACTGGGCTGGTGTTGCTCATGCGTGAGCATTGTGGGAGTTCCACCCTGAAGGACCGAGTTGACGTTTCATCTTGCCTAACTCATCTAGCGCAACCACTCGAGGTTGTATGCGGCAACCCTCGGTTAGAACCCGCTTTGGACGAACCAGGCGTAAGCCGGTGTGCTGGGATGCATGAGAGATTGGGTGGATGGGCGCGGTTGCATGGCTGCGGTCAGGGGTCAACAGTCGCGTGGCTGCGGGTCTGAGCGACAGGTGGGCCCGTACTCTCTCATGGCTGAAGTCTGGGGAGCGCCTTGCGGGGGAAAAACCGGCGAGCGGAAAGGGGCTCACTGATCATGAGTGTCTGGACCAAACTTGTGGGTAAAGTGTGCACCTCTGGCCAGAGTATAACTAAATCTATCATGATAGTCCGCTGTCCACTGGTATGGACAAACGAGTTACGGCTTGGTTTCCGAACTAGCTTCTTATAAAAATATGGTTTTTGGGATGGGATCAAAATGATGGTTTTGAGGCAGCTGCGGTTGCCGAGGAGGTGTGTGTGTGGAAAATGTGATGGCATGCGTGCCACGAGCCGCGGTGGACCGGCAAGTCCAGTGGCAACCTCTTTTGGGATAAAGATGTTTTCTCAATTAAAACTGAGAACTAAGGAACCCTGCATATCAAAGGTTTTACTGCAAATTTACCTTCAGCTCCAGATATATCTTGCATGTAATGATAGCTTATATCCCTCTTCCTATGGAAGAAGGTGGACTTGCGGAGTACGTATGTACTCACCCTTGCTTTGTTGTTGGTTTACAGAGCAAAGAAGATCATGGACGTGTGAGGGTTACGGCCTGCTTCCCAACTGTGTGTTGTGGGAAAGTATGGGTCGCGCTTTTATAGTTTCCGCTGCAGTGTTTTCGGGCTGCGCCCCGTTTGGTCTGTCCCGTTAGGGCGGATCTGTATACATCTGATGAGCAAATGTGGTTACCATAACTCCTGGGAATGGTAATAATACACATTTTAGTCCTGCTTAAGGGCTGGGACGCTTCAGGTGGTATCAGAGCCGTAAGTTGGCCGTAGGACGTAACCCTAGGATGGAAAAAAATGTTTTTGAGTCCAAATTCAGTTGAAAATCACCTCTACTCCTTATCTTACTCCGTTTCAAAACGAGTTTATCTGCTCTTTTCCCCTTCCTCAGTCAAGTGCCCCGCTTTGAAGACCGTGTTCAACCTGTCTGCAAGAAAAGACGTGCACACCCTATGGAAGTCAAAAGTGGCACCCTGCCCTATTGAAGTGCCCCTGATTTCTCAGAAGCTAAATGTGATACAAAAGCTAGTCCCAGGAGGCTAGCCACACATTTATTCAAAGCAGTAAAGAGTCTGACTTAGCGATTACAACACAACATTACATAAAACAGCGGAAGCGGAAAATAAAACGAGCATCTTTTATTTGACCCAACTCCACAGGCGGTTGGGGATAAGAGCACGACCTAGCCGAAGAACGCTTCAGCGAACGCGTCGAAGTCCTCTGAAAAACGACAACAAAGCAAGGGTGAGTACTTCGTACTCCGCAAGCCCACCTCACTCCTCGCGGAGGGACGGGTAAAGACCTATTAGTACATGCAAGGGAATATCTGTAGCTTAGGGTGTTTGCCATGATAAGAGTTGCGCATGCATGGGATAACTAGTTGGAATGTTTTAGTTTAGGAAAACGATTTTATTCCCCCAGAACAAATACTTGCCGTCGGACTGGCCGGTCCGGGCGGCTCGTGGCTCACCGGCCACCACGTTTTTCACACACTCCTCCTCGGCAACCGCAGCTGCCTCAAAACCATTCTTTTTAACCCTTCCCACCCCACATTTTGTAAGAAGCTAGTTTCCGAGACCAAACCGTAACCCCGTCCATAACAATGGACACTGGACTATCCGGATAGATTTTAAACTCTGATCAGAGATGTGCACTTTACCCACAAGTTCGGATATCATGATAGGAGCGACCATATCATATCAATCCTATCTAGGCCCTTCCCGTGCAAGGCTTCCCCAGACTTCAACCATGAGAGACGCGGGACCACCTGTCGCTCAGACCCGCAGCCACGCGACTGTTGACCCCTGACCGCAGCCATGCAACCGCGCCCATTTCCCAATCTCTCATGCATCCCAGCACACCGGTCTACGTCCGGGTGGTCCTTGCGGGGTCCGACCACGGGTTGCCGCATACAACCTCGAGTGGTTGCACAAGCGGGTTAGGTGAGATGAGACGTAAACTCGGTCCTTAAGGGTAGAGCTCCCACATTCGCTCATCAACTGAGCTATCACCTGCCCGACCCTCGCAACAAGGGCCGGACTCCGGGGCTTCCGTGATCACGTCACCCCAGGGTTTCTACCCCCAAATGTGGCTTCAACAACCGAAGTCGTCTGCCGGGGTCTTTCCCCATGTTTTACACCAAAACACTTTCCTTTTTTTTTCCGCCCATCCATAATTCATTTTCCAAGCGAGGAATTATAAATGGTATAGCATATGAGCGATCCCACCTATGCGCGCTACTTCTATTATGGCTTAGGAGGCTACTTTATTGGGGTAGTCCTTAGCTAGCAAAACATGCAGGGTTTTTGTGTTATGAACCTAGGCCGGGGTTGTATTGACGAAATTAGGTATTTTTATGCATCAAACACGGGGAATTCAGTGGACTTGCCGTCGTCAAGCTCTTCGTCACAGCGAAGCTCGGGAGTTGCTTCCTCGGGCTCGGTGTCGACAGCAGTCACTTCCGGTTCCGGCGGGTTCTCGGGCGTTTCGTCTACCGCAAAAACAAACACACAAGTAAACATACATGCATACATATTCAAAACAGAGTGGAAATTATGTGGATGGGTAGAGGGTGATTTTAGATGAATTTAGGTGGAAGAATCACTTGATTCGGAGTTAAAATGACCGAGATATACACATTTCAATTTCTGGAATATTCAAAAATCATTTGGAAAAGGGAAAAACCACGCGGGCCGAAATAGCGCGCGCAGCCCAACCCCTTCCTCCGAAACGGCTCGGCCCATCCCCTCACCGCGCCCGTGGGCCTTAGCAGGCCGGCCCACTGGCCGCGCGGAGGGGAGGGACGGCGGGCGAACGGCGTCCACACGGCCCCACCTGTCAGCCTTACGGCGACAGGGGGCGACGGTGACGGCCGTCCGGCCCGAGCCGGTCCGGGTCTTGGTTGAGCCGGTCGCCGGGGGCGGAGCGGTTCACCGGCGGCTTGCCGCCGGTGATCCGGTTCCGTCGCCGGGGACCGTCCCAGGAGCGAGGCGGATCCAAGCTGAGAAGGTTGATGTAGACGTGGACGTGGATGGCGCGGTGTGGGAGCTCAACGGCGAGCGCCGAGGTGGAGGGTCAAGGCGCGGCGGCGCTCCGGCGAGGCCGGGGCGGGGCCGGGCCGAGAGAGAGAGGGGAAAGGTGCGCGCCCTTACCAGGGACGCGGTGCTCACCTAATGGGGCTTCGGGGTAGCTCGGAGCTCCGGAATCGGAGAGGGAGGCGGTCGGCAAAGGCGGGCACCGGGACGGGGTGGACGGGGCGTTCGCGCTGAGGCGCTTGCCGAGGGTGGAGGTGGTGGGTGCGTGCGTCGGGGTGAGCGGGAGGAAGAGCCGGCGCGGGGGCTTGCCCCTTTTATAGGTGGCGACGCGGCGGCGTCGAGGCGGGGCCGATGTCGTCCGGCGGGTCCCGGAGCAGGGGAGGGGAGGCGTGGCGCGCTCGGGTGAAGTGGGCGCGTCCGCGTGCGTGAGTGTGGCAGTGTGCGCGTGCGAGTGGGAGGAGGAGGGCCGACGCGGCGCCGTGGCGCGCCGGCATGGCGTGCCGAGCCGGCGGGGACCGGACACTCCCGTGGGAGGGGTAGCGGCTTGCGTGCCGCGGCCGGGCTAGGGCGGTGACTAGGGGCGCTCAAGTGCCTGGCCGAGGTGCTGCGGCGGCGCTCAAGTGCCTGGCCGAGGTGCTACGGCGGCGCAGAGAGGTGGGGGACGGCGCGGCGACGACGGCGTCGCGCGCGTGCACGCGTCGTCGCTGGCGCGCGCTGGAGGTAGGGGACGGGTGCGAGCGAGTGGGCCGTTGGGCCGGAGAAGGAGCGGGAGCTGGGATCTCCGGCTGGGCTCGGCCCATGCGGGAGGGGAGGAAGAGAGGTGGGGGTGCTGGGCCGGGCTGAAAGAGAGAGGGAAGGGGCGCTGGGCCGGGCTGAAAGAGAGAGGGAAGGGGGCGCTGGGCCGGGCTGACAGAGAGAGGGAAGGAGAAGGAAATTTCGGCCCGGGAAGGTAGAAAAGGTTTTTCATATTTGTGAATTTGATTTTAGAGATCGAACTGTGGAGATTTGAGGGAGAGTTTTGCAAACAATTTGAAAACCGGGTGCATTTAGAGGTGCATTTTGAGGTAGATAAAACCCGGGGTATTACACCTATGGACGACCGTGACGTGCACCGGGAAACAAGGAAGTGACCCTCCTTGTGTTTCCCGCCTCCCTTGCCTTGAAAGGCCTTGCAATGCAGCACAGTGGACAAGGGACCGTGCATGCAGAGCCCCTCTGAATCAGTGCAACACAGTGAGCGGTGCCTAACGCCGTGTCTGCTGTCTGGAAAGGACACCAGGATTCAGCCCCAGACACGCCGGCAAGGTGTTTAAAAGCCCACCAGAAGGCCAGAAGAACTCAAGAACTGCCCCAATACAAGCAGCCATGGCCAAGCAACCTCCAACGCTCATAGGCATCCCCACGCCTATAAAGAAGAGAAAGGTCGGAGACCTCATCAATGGAGTTCCGATCCTAGAAGGCATACCAGTTGAGGAGAGTGAGCCAGATCACCCAGAGCTCTCCCCAGTTCCTTCACCAGAGCTAGCAGAAACCCTAGAAGCTGCACCAACCTCCCCGTTGTCAGTAGAAAGCCCAAGAGCTCCGCCACCAAGTCCTGTTTTGCTCAGTGAGCTGCCTTGGGAAGAGCTGTTGAGGACGCGAGCTGCGTCTCCTCTTGTGGAATCCACCCCAGAACCATCCAGCTCTGCCTCGTCCCGCCAGGAAGAAGACTCAGTAGTCTGGCCCCCGTCGTTGCAAGATGCCCACAGCAGATCCAGGGAGTCATCCCCGGATGAAGTCACCAGTGCCCTCCGGGAGTGAAGCCGTGTGGTCCGCAGTTAGTTGTACCCAGTTCCCCTCTTACATGTGGGTAGTGAAAATTTTGTTCCACTTAGGTTAGCACCCTCTGTAAGAGTGAATCGTTTAGTTCGCGTGTGCTTCTTGCAGTGTTGTTGTAGTCGTCTGTGTTGTAGCTTTTGTCCTCTGTTGCGCTAGTGGTAAGCCGAGTCCGGCCTGTTTTGCTCAGATGGAATCTGCCGAGTATGTCAGCTGCTGCCAGGAAGAAAGTGGCTTTCCCGAGCTGCTAAGAGATACCATGCGATACCTCAGTATTCCAGGATACCCGGAGTACTGCGGGTTAGCATTCCCCGAAAGGGAAGAACGAGGATGGACCGTCACACTTTATATCAGAGAGAACCTCAATCTCAACGGTTGGTACTGCAGAGCCATCGGCAACGGATTCTTAGAAGCCTGCCACATTGCCGCTCGTGGGGCAATAAAAAGGTTATGCTCGACCTACCATGGGGCAGTACAAAGCAGCCCTATGAGGTTCTTTCCACCAGTGAACCAACGTGCTAGTACTTGGATTAAGAGGACAGCAATCTTGACAGAGATCAAGAAGTCTAGAGATCCTACCCTAGCCTACCTGGTCCAGTATCTGCTCGCCCTGGACGACGAGTATGAAAAACTGAGCCGCCTGCATGACAGGTTGGTAGACCGACAACAAGACACAGAAAGAGAGTTGGTCAAGTATAAGAGGGCGTGGATGCATCCAGGATCAGTAACAGACTCCCCTCTCAGTCATGGAGTAAGGGTAAGGGCCATGTCCGGTCCTCGCCACCCACCTCAAGGAGAAATACAGAACCCCATGATGGCAGGAAGTTCAAACCCTCCTAACCAACCAATACTGAGTCATCTTGGAAGTTTTCAGGCCCTCCTGCTCAATCACATGCAGACCAGTGATAAGAACCCAGAAGACCTCAACAGACGAGAAGATAAAGCAAGCATGGGCGCCTTTTTGTCGCTCTCGCTCCCAGGAGAAGGATCCAGTGGTCAGCCACCAGTGCAAGACCGAGCCTCCAAGCAGCAGAAGCTGAAAGGAGTCCTGCGTGAGTAGTCGCGTTAGTGTGTTCGTTTTTGTGTTTGCAGTTTTGTTTGTGGAGTTTTTGCTAATAAAGAACACATCATTTGTAGACCTAACTCTTATCCCTGCTTCCCCTTCTTACCTCAAAAACCGTCTGCTAAAGAGAAGCAAAACGTCTACAAGAAGCCTTATTCAAACCAGTCAGTCAGCATGCAACAACAGTGTGTCCAAGAAAGCACAGTACCAGCAGCAGAAAACGAGGAGATAAAGTGTACGCAGTGAAAGGAAATAGTGCCCTGGGAAAAAGGAAAAGACCGGATGAGACACTGCATACTACAATCCCTAAGCGAATTGTGTACGCCACAGTTCCCCACCGCCCTCGTCTTTCCACCGCCCTCACCTCCCCGCCTTATCAGCTGCCGCTCCTGTCTTTTCGCCGCACCCACTGCGCGTGCCCCGCCACCCACTTGCCTTTGCCGCCGTGCAGGCATGCATGTGCCCCGCTCACCGCTTTAGCAGTGCACCCCCGCGCTGCTGCCGACCGAAACCGGCCCCTACACCATCGCATGCAGGCCGCCGCATGCATCCGCTCGTACCCTGCCTGCCGCTTTTGCAGCACACCTCCGCGCCGCTGTCAACCGCAACCCGGTCCCCACTGCCCTTGCTCCCTGCATGATCGCCGCGTGTACCAACACCACCTCCACCGCTCATGTCCCTTCGATGCACAAGCCACCGCACCGTAACCACCACTCTCCCGGGCGTCCATAAAAGCACCCCCCGGACGTCGCTCTTCATCCACCCCGCCGAGCAAGCTCATAACACTCTCCCTCCACCAGCTAAATCAAAATAATCCTTCCCCAGATGTTCGTTGATTCTGTGATCGAACAAGTCCTCTTTGGTTTCTACGCTCTTGCTTTTCTCATTCTCATCATGTACCTCCTTTTTTTTGTGGGAAGATTCATCAAACCCTCCCTTGAGAGCAAAACAAGAGAGATAAGCCCACACCACCCAGAATCGATGAGTTTGGGAACCCTCTTTGCCCTTCTCGTCCGATTGATCGTCCTCATCAACATAATCAAAGTCTCCTTCCGGATAGCCATCCTTTTGTTCTCCACCCCCCCAAGGAGACAATCGTCTGTGAGATTGTCTACTTAGACTAAGCCTTGCTACCCACACCCTCCACCGAATCCACTCGGGTTATGAACCCAGAAACCAGAGCTTGCCTTCCACTTCGCTACATAGTCTTTGCTGAGATCTTCGTTCTATGCCTCCTAATCCTCCTCCGGTTAGTCACTCTCCCACGGGCAGAGAAGAAGCAAGAAGAAGCTCCCTGCTAATAAAGCGGCCCCAGATGAAGAAGCTCCAAGAAGCAAGCAAGGAATCAAGACAACAAGCAGGCAATAAGTTATGCTTGGGATAAAAAGAAAAGTAACCAGAAGCGCTTGGGATAAAAAGAAAAGTAACATGAAGAAGTTTATCCCAAATGACCGCTTCTTCCCCGGCAACTCCCCGCTTCCAGAAGGGATATTAATCCACTTAAAGGGTACTCTAATCCTTTTAAGTGGGGTAGTCTCTCTTCTGCTAGTTCTGATGAAGGGAAACCTAGAAATTGAGGCATGCAAATTTCTGGAGGATGCATGAGTTGCCGGTACATGCCACCAAGGAAATCGGCCAATAAAGGAAGAGAAAGTGCCTCGCTGATTTCCTACCGCTACCGCCCAGAGCAACCTTCCAAGTGCATGAGGTGAAAGAGATAGAAAAATCTCTTTTGCATGTGGAAGATTTGCACGGCAAATATTCCGGAATGAAGAAAAGAGAAATGAAAAAGAGGATCAAGTCCAAACAAGAGCTTTTTGTTATAGAAGTTCCATCCCCGTTCGTGCAAGCTTAAGTTTCAGTTATAAGCAGAAGCTGTTTAGCTGAAGTAAAGCTATCCCCGTAAACCCTTCTAACCTAATCTCGGGGACGAGATTTCTTTTAAGTGGGGTAGGTTTGTAATACCCCGAAAAATTACCCTAATAAATCACCCTCTAGTCTCGCCCTTAATTCAAAATGAATTTCGAAAGCTTGTTGTTTGAGTGCAAGTGTACCTCTTTGAGCTCAAGAAGAATCATCTCATGCTCCTGTAATTCTCCCAAAATATTTCCGGAGATATTCCTCAAAAATATTCTCCATAATCTCTTCTCAAATTTCTCCAAAATTCATCCAAATTCATTTCAGAAAAAGGAAAATCCTCTCCTATTTCTACTCGGGCCGAAACCCACCCCCTTCTCCCTTTCTCGGCCCGCCTGCCTCTCCTTCCTCCCTCCCTCTCGGGCCGGCCCGACTGCCCCCCCTCTCTCTTTCTTCCTTCCTCGGCCCAACCCGCCTGCCCCTTTCCCTGGCCCAAGACGAACCGGCCCAGCCGGCCGTCGTCCTCCTCCTTCCCCTTCCCTGCTCGCCGCGCCGCGCACGCGCGCCGTGCGTCGCGCGCCAAGCCACCGCGCCCCGACGCCGTACCGGACCCCGGACAGCGCCGCGCCTCGCGTCGCCACGCGCCTCCGCGCCGACGCCTCCTGCCCGGGCCATCCCGTGACGCGCCACGCCGCGCCCACTCGCACTCCACACGCGACCCGCGCGCCGTGCCGCTCCCCGCCAGCCGCTCGTTGCTCCGGTGCTCCCCGTACCCGGCCCCTACCACCGCATCCACACGCGCCATGACAGCGCACGCCGCGCCCGATGACACCGGCCGCCACTCATCGCCGCACCTATGAAAGGCGCCGAGCTCTTCCTCCCCGCGCGGCTCTCCCCCTCTTCGCCTCGGCCGGCCTCGGTTCGCCACGACCCGGAGCCGCCCGACGCGAGCTCTCCTTCCCTCTTCCCCCGCTGGTGCCGCCCGCGCCGCTCGCCTCGACGAGCCGCGCCGACGCTGCCTCCTCCATCCCGAGCCCTCTCCCCTGCTCTCTCTCGCGCCGCTCGCCGCAAGCAAGGCCGCGACGCCGCACCACCAAATTCCCCGCCCATGGGCCACCTCGGTCCAATTCGTTGCACAGAGAGCACCACACCATCTCCTTCTACTTCCGCCCCACTTCCTTTTGTTCCTCAGTCGCTCCGGCGAGGCTCCCCACGAGCACCCGCGGCCGCGACCCTCGGCGCCCGTGGACCTCCCCGCTCCGCGCCCCTCCTCCTGCTCGGAGCGCCTCGGACGGACTCGCCTTGTCGCCCTCGTCGCGCCGGTGCCCTCGGCCCGACGAGCGGAGACCGGGAGCGCCACCTCCGGCGTGCCCCGGCGAGCTCCTGCGTCTGGCGACGGCGCGAGCCGAGCGCTCTGCGCGAGCGAGCGCTCGCCCGGGCGTGCCTGCTCGCGCCTTGGCCTTTGGCCACATGGGCCGGCCCAGTAGGCCGGTGTGCGCGCGGGCCAGGCCGAAGTGGGAAAAAGAGAAAAAGAAAAAAAGGCCTGCGTGGGCCGAATTTCCCTCGGGCCAGACCCCGAGTTCGTCCAAGAAAGTCTGTTCCACCCCCTCGAACTATCCCGGAAGTTCATATCTACCCCCTGCCACAAAATACCCCGTATCTTCTCCGTTCTAGCTCCGATTTATGTGATTCTTGCACCTAAATTCTCTGAAAATCAAGCTCTATCTATTCACGTACTTTTCATAATATCCTCACATACTCCGCCGACCACGACACTTGAAGATCCACGGTCTACGTCGTTTTTGGGTCGATTCGCGACGACGGGACTAGGGCACCTGTGGCAAGCCACTTGTGCACTAGTTCCGCCCTCGCCGATCGGTTCACTGAAGACCCGGTTTGGTTGAACCGAACCGGACGGTTGTCAAACTCTACCCCTGTCCCCGTAATGCGGACGACAGGTGGGGATGGTTGGCACCGCCCGAGTTCGTCGTTCTCTCCCTCTCCGCGATGTAAGCCCATCGCGCTGCGGGAGTAGACCGAGCCCAACCGGAAGGAAGAGTTGGACCGTACGCGCCAGGGTTTGGCCCGTGTCGTCTCTCTCTTCTTCCAAATTAATCTTTATTGCCGACATGCTGCCCTCATGCTGCCGGAAAATCCGTCTCATGAGCCCAGGCATGGATGGCACTAAAGATCAAACTCTTGATATCTAAAAGGGGGCCAAACGTGCCATTTATCCGTTTGACTCCCGCTCTATTCACATGCAAACCCTAAGGATATCTCTAGCCCCACCAAACCCATATCACGATGAGCTCAGAGTGTACCTTGATTTGGTGTGTTTTGCTTGTCTGAACGTGTAGGCTTTCTCGGAGAGCCGTTCGGTTCCGTCTCTGAAATGGTTGACTTAGAGACCGGAACAGGAGTTTAATGATGCAACGACCGTCGTACCGGCTACTCCGACGAAATGAAGGCAAGTCCACTAGAATCCTCACTTGATGCATAAATTACCCGTGTTTTTATATACACAACCTATTGCCTTGTAAAACAAGAAAACTTGCATGTTTTGCTGGCTAAGGTAAAACATAGTAGGATATAGCCTCCCGAGCCACTTTAGATGTAGTGCGCCTAGGTGGATCGCTCACTCAATTATATACATTAATCTTGATGAAAATGATGGGAATATGATGGTGGGTATGGGCGGTTGTTTTTCAGTAAAACATAGGGTAAGACCCTGGCAGACGACTTCGGTTGTTGAAGCCATTTACGGGGTGGAAACCTGGTCCTTATTGTGAGGACTGGGCTGGTGTTGCTCATGCGTGAGCATTGTGGGAGTTCCACCCTGAAGGACCGAGTTGACGTTTCATCTTGCCTAACTCATCTAGCGCAACCACTCGAGGTTGTATGCGGCAACCCTCGGTTAGAACCCGCTTTGGACGAACCAGGCGTAAGCCGGTGTGCTGGGATGCATGAGAGATTGGGTGGATGGGCGCGGTTGCATGGCTGCGGTCAGGGGTCAACAGTCGCGTGGCTGCGGGTCTGAGCGACAGGTGGGCCCGTACTCTCTCATGGCTGAAGTCTGGGGAGCGCCTTGCGGGGGAAAAACCGGCGAGCGGAAAGGGGCTCACTGATCATGAGTGTCTGGACCAAACTTGTGGGTAAAGTGTGCACCTCTGGCCAGAGTATAACTAAATCTATCATGATAGTCCGCTGTCCACTGGTATGGACAAACGAGTTACGGCTTGGTTTCCGAACTAGCTTCTTATAAAAATATGGTTTTTGGGATGGGATCAAAATGATGGTTTTGAGGCAGCTGCGGTTGCCGAGGAGGTGTGTGTGTGGAAAATGTGATGGCATGCGTGCCACGAGCCGCGGTGGACCGGCAAGTCCAGTGGCAACCTCTTTTGGGATAAAGATGTTTTCTCAATTAAAACTGAGAACTAAGGAACCCTGCATATCAAAGGTTTTACTGCAAATTTACCTTCAGCTCCAGATATATCTTGCATGTAATGATAGCTTATATCCCCCTTCCTATGGAAGAAGGTGGACTTGCGGAGTACGTATGTACTCACCCTTGCTTTGTTGTTGGTTTACAGAGCAAAGAAGATCATGGACGTGTGAGGGTTACGGCCTGCTTCCCAACTGTGTGTTGTGGGAAAGTATGGGTCGCGCTTTTATAGTTTCCGCTGCAGTGTTTTCGGGCTGCGCCCCGTTTGGTCTGTCCCGTTAGGGCGGATCTGTATACATCTGATGAGCAAATGTGGTTACCATAACTCCTGGGAATGGTAATAATACACATTTTAGTCCTGCTTAAGGGCTGGGACGCTTCAAAACCGGACCAACAGCAGCGACGGGCTCCTGGCCTCCGAGGTCGCTGGACGGCGCAGACACCGAGGTAAGCTATTTTGGGTTGGTCCAAGCATTTTTGCAGTGTCGCTGTTAGTTCCTCGAATTTTTTCAATCCTCATTTCCTACCCAGTTTAGGACATCTCGTCTGGTCGGCTCCTCCGCGGCTGCTCCTTCTGCCGGTGCTGTCCCACCCAGCGGGTCCGGCAGTCGGGCGAACACGACAGAGGCGGTCGCTCCAGGTGGTCCGACGCCGGGAGCCGCGACGGAGAAGACCGCACCGGGCGGGTCGACGCCAGAAGTTGCGACGGGGTCCGGGGCCCCTCGTCCAACCGAGGGCGGCTTGGAAGAGGTCCAGGGCTGGCCGCACCTGCCCTTGCCAGGGGCGCCGGCTCTCCGCCGCGTGCTGCGCCGAGGACTCCAGGCCCTGGAGGACGCCAAGGAGGCGTTCCAGCTGGAATGGGCGCAGCTGCAGCAGGAGCGTGAGCGCCTGGCTGGCTGGCAGGCCCGCCTGGGGGAACAGATCCGCGCCACATCCTCTCAGTACTCCCAGGTCCGCGCGGAACTCGCCGCCGCCCGCAGGGACCTCGGCGCCAACCGCGAGGCCTATGAGAAGGACCTACAGCTGTTCGTCGCCCGAGAGCGTGCGGTTGCACTCCGGGAGAAGACGGTCACTGTGGACGCGGCGAAGCTGAGGCTCGATCAGGCCGAGCTGGAGTCCGAGATGCAGGGGATGGAGCGGCGCAGGAAGGAGATGCTGGAGGTGTCCGAGAGGCAGCTCGCCGTCAATAAAAAACTTGCCGAGAAGGAGGCGGCGCTTGACCAACGCGAGGCGGCGGTCAAGGCCTTCGAAGAGACCCTCTCTCAGTGCAAGGCTGTTGCCAAAGCCCTCGAGGACTCCGCTTCCCAGCGCGAGGCGGCGGCCAGGGCCCTCAAGACGGAGGCGCTTGTCCGGTACCCTCAAGGTCCGAGAAGACTGGGTGAAGTCCCGGGAGGCGGAGCTCGACGAGCAGGCGAAGCAGCTCCGAGCGGGGCAAGCTGCTTTGGAGCAGCTGAAACGGGAGGCCGCCCAGCAGGCACTGGCGGAGAGTGAGGCGCAGCTGCGCGCTGACCTTCGACATTTCACCAACTGGGCTGGGGAGGCGAACACCGCTCTTGTGCCGCTCGGGTTGAGTCCCATCCAGGTGCCGGAGCCACCGTCGACCATGGCGGACGCTCTCCCCGTCCTTCACTCTGCTATGGAGCGGCTCCGGCGCTTGGATTCCACGCTTGCGGAGCGCCTTGAAGCCGAGGGTCGCGATCTGCTTCGTGCCGTGGCGGAGCACCTGCTGGTCTGCTTCCGGAGCCACGACCCCGCCATCTCCCTGGATCCGATTGTCGTTGGTCCGATGGAAGGAACGGAGGTCACCGCCCGGGAAAGCGTGTGGGAAATGGTTGAGATCGTCGCCACTCGGTTCCAGCGGGCCCCTGCGGACGAGGAGCCGGATGCACCGGAGGCGGGAGTTCCCCCAGCGCCATAGAGGCTTTACCTGCCTTCTTTTTATTTCTTTTTCTTATGTAAGAAGTCATATCTGGAATGAAAATAGAGAGTGTGACTTATCTATATCACTTCTCTTATTTCTTGTTGCGTGCTGGCATGGAGCTACCTGACCCTCTTGTCGCCCCTGGGTCTACCTTGGGTGTGCCTTAGCGAACCCGAGGTGGGCCCATCAGCATTCTTTCGTTCGCCTCATACTTCTACCGCCTGGACTGCGAGGGCCCTGGCCGTGGGGCCCCGCACAGCTAAGCCTTATCGGCTGTGTGGGCTATTGCCGGGCCCCACGGTCTGGCGATTCAGATCGTGGGAATCCCCCACCTTTTGAGGCGGCTGGCTCGTGCTGACTGGTGGCACGATGCCGTGCTGACGCCGCACCGGCCGGTTTCTTTCCTTCTTATTAAATGCGGTCGCAGCGGTTCGCTCGCCTGCATGCGGTTGTACTGCCGGCGGGGCGCCCGAGGGGCACGGCGGGTCACGTGCGTGCTCTCCGTAGGGTCTCCTCCGTCCCTCTATGTCCAGTCTTGTCTCTGCTGGCGGGCAGGGCATCGGATGCTCTCCTGCCCTATCGCAGGGATAGGTCACCTCACTCTCGGGCGGCGCAGCCCTTACAAAGGCGCGCGCTCTCAGTCTGACCCGGGCACGTCAGGAGGGAATAGTGCGCCCGTGAGCCGCGCTCCTTACCATGCCTTGGGCTTGGCAGCCGCAGTGTCTCGGGCTATCCCTATAAATAGGGGCATGCCACCCCGTCCTCAACACAACTTCTCCAGTTGCATAGTCAAGCAAGGTAGGGTAGAACATGGGACTCCCTTCCTCTCCAGGAGGGGCATGGCCCCTTCCATGTAGCAAGGCATGGGGAGTTTCTCCAAGAGTGTTTCCTCAAGTTGGGAAAGATACTCTTAGGATAGCCTGGGAGTGTTTCCATGGAACCCATCTTCTTTGGCTATGAGTTTCTTCATATGAGTGCCGATTTTTGGCTACGAGTGTCTTCATAGGGGACACCTGCAGCCAAGCTCCCTCCCGACGACCCCGCACCTGCGTGGCTGTCGAGGGGGATCCGGCACCGCCAGTGGGACAGGGCACTCCTGAACCACTACCAAGTGCTCCACAGCGCGCGCTCGGCGGCAGCGTGGCTGGAGGCGGTGTGGCCACGGCAGGAGCTCAGTAGCTTCGCCGCTGTCTCCCCATCGCTGGTGCCGATGCTCCTCGGCTTGCGCGCCCCGTGGACCCCGAGCTGCCTGTCGCGCTCGGCCGCGTTGGTTCTACGCGGTTGCCACCGAGCGGTTGAGCTCTCGTGCCGCCTGTGGATCTTCTGCCCTTGCCTTTGGCAAGAACAGAGCCCCTTCAATCCGGCTTCAAGTGTATCTTTTTTCTTCTCTTTTTTTTTTATATTGGATGGACAACTTATGAAATGAGGGAGGATGGGCGTTGTGACTTATCTGTATGTTGTACCTTCCCTCTTTCCTGTTGCATGCTGGCATGGTTCTGCCTGACCCCTGGTCCCCTGGTAGGTAGGCTCTAGTTTTGAGGCTGGCTACCACCAAGTCAGAAATCGGACCTGCATGCAACTCATGGTAGATGTTAGTAGTAGACCCGCGGGACCCTATTCCGAGTTGATTTTTCTCGACTGATCGTGGTCCGGCGTTCCTGGGTGCATGGTCCGTGACTAAGATGCCCGGATGGGGATAGTAGGGTGCACAGGCTTAGGGTGCAGGACCAGGCTAAGGCACTGTACAGCCCCGGACTATCCCTGTTTCAGGTATCTTAGACACGGAACGGCTCCTGACGCTACAGGCCATTTTCAGCGAAACACATCTTTCTCAGGTGCCTTAGGGATTTACGGGACTGGACCTTGTTGGTCAGGATCTGGAGAGCTTGCTAATAGCGAGGGTGTGGTTCGGCGTGCTGCACGCTCTGCTCCTGGTACTGGGGAACTTGCGGCGAAGTGGGGAGTATACAGTGCTTAGGGTACGGGACCAGGCTAAGCAGCTGATGACTCCGGGCCACCAAGGCAAGTTCCTTTTCTCGGGAGCTGGCCCCCAGCACGGCGGACCACACCCGAGCGACTAGACAAGGTATTCCTCACCTGCTCTCAAGTCAGATTTTCCCGTTTCAAGCTTTAGGCGATAATAGGGTACTGGACGGGGGTTAGTGATAACGATATTGATAGGGAGATAAGGAGATAATTGAAATCATCGCAAAGTCAGCAACAGGGGCAATTTCCTTTATTTATAAGGTGAAATCATGTGACGTCAGCCAGAGGCCGGGATTACAAGGGCGGAGCTCCACCGCTCTGGACCACATGGTGGTATTATCTACCTTATAAAGAAAGAAAAAAGGCCCTGCTTCTGCCTATGGATAAAACTTACGGAGGTGTTCGATGTTCTATGGGTTTGGCAGCGGAACGCCCTCCTCCGTGGCAAGACGGACGCAACCGGGGCGACTTACTTCCGTCACCTTGAAGGGCCCCTCCCAGCTAGGGGAGAGTTTGTTGAGCCCTTCTCGGTTTAGGATGCGTCTCAGGACCAGGTCCCCAGGTTGGAGGACCCTTCCCCGCACGGTCCGTTCATGGTAGCGCTTGAGCGCCTGGTTGTACCGTGCGTTCCGGATTGCCGCTTGCCACCGTTGCTCCTCAACGAGGTCGATGTCGTCGCGCCTGACCTGTTCCTGCAAAGATTCATCAAAAGCTTGGACCCGTAGGGAGCCCAAGAGAATCTCTGGCGGGAGGCATGCTTCGGCCCCGTACACCAGGAAGAACGGGGTTTCCCCGGTCGCTCGGCTGGGTGTGGTCCGATTTCCCCACAACACACAGGGGAGCTCATCGATCCACTTGGCACCGTGCTTCTTTAAGCAGTCGTAGGTGCGAGTCTTGAGCCCCCTGAGGATTTCCGCATTAGCCCTTTTTACTTGTCCATTGCTCCTGGGGTGTGCTACCGACGCGAAGCATAGCTGGATGCCAACGCCGTCACAGTAACCCTGGAAGACTCGGCTCCTGAACTGGGTCCCGTTGTCCGTTATGATACGGTTAGGGACGCCGAATCAGCATACAATGGACTTGAGGAAAGCTGTTGCGGTTCCTTGGGTGATTTTCACCACTGGGGTTACCTCTGGCCATTTTGTGAATTTGTCAATGGCAACATAGAGGTATCGGTACCCACCGACGGCCCTAGGAAATGGTCCCAGAATGTTTACTCTCCATACCGCGAAGGGCCAGGAGGGCGGAATCATCTGCAGCGGCTGAGCTGGTGTGTGTATCTGCTTTGCGTGGAACTGGCACGCTTTACAGGACCTTTACAGCTCGGCTGCATCCTGGAGAGCTGTCGGCCAGTAAAATCCGTGCCGAAAGTCTTTTCCGACCAGCGTACGGGACCCCGAATGATTCCCGCACTCGCCCCCATGGATCTCCGTGAGTAAATCACGGCCCTCTTCCCGGGTTATGCATCGCATGAGGATGCCGTTGGCGCCACGCCGGTAGAGATCCCCTTCTACCAGTGTGTAGCGTTTAGCCAACCGCACTATGCGCTCAGCAGACACATGTTCATCGGGAAGGATTTTGTCCTTCAGGTAGTCCCGGATCTCGGAGATCCATGCATCGGGACTGCCCTGAGCCAGTGGATGTGTCCCTGACGACGTGCCGGGGTCATCAGTCCACACGATCCTTGATGGCCCCCAGAGGTGGAGGACCATCGGGACTGCTAGCTTCGAGGTGCTAGTTCCGCCCCCTTCGCCCAGTTCGGCCGGCTGGGAGGTTGGTCTCAGTAGCTGTCTTTCGAAGACGCCATCGGGTACTGGGCCCCGAGTTGATGCTCTCGCGGAGAGGTCATCTGCTACTGAGTTGAGGTCTCTTGGAATGTGCTGCAGCTCCAGGACCTCAAAGTCTTTCTCGAGCTCCCTCACTCGTATGAGGTACGCCGCGAGTTGGGGGTTGTTGCAGCAGCACTCCCCCCGGACCTGTCTGATCACCAGCTGGGAATCTCCTTTGACTAGGAGCTGCTTGATTCCCAGTGATTGGGCGGCCATTAGCCTGAAGATCAAAGCTTCGTATTCTACCATGTTGTTGGTGGCTTTGAACTCGAAGCGTACTATGTACTTTACTTGATCTCCGTCTGGGTCCACGAGTACCACACCTGCCCTGGATCCCCTCTCGCGGGCGGACCCATCGAAAAAGAGCGTCCAGTGTGGCTCGCTGAAAACCCGGACAGGCCTGCCTGGCTGTGAAGGACCCGCCTCAGACTGCGAGCCTCCCAACTCAGCGGCAGTGGGTGTCCATTCCGCGATGAAGTCTGCCAGGACCTGGCTCTTGGTAGCTCTGCGGGGCTAGAAATCGAGCTGGAATTCCGCCAGCTCCGCAGCCCATTTGGCGATACTCCTGGTGGCGTTAGAGTTGTGCAGGATCGCTCTTAGCGGGTAAGAGGTCACCACGACAATCTTATGCGCCTGGAAGTAATGGCGCATCTTCTTGGAAGCTACCAGTAACGCATAACAGAACTTGTGAGTTTCCAGGTACCTGGCCTTTGCCCCGTGGAGGACCTCACTGACGTAATACACCGGCCTCTGGGTGGTCCGGACCCTTGCGGAGGATCCCGGGCCACCCGCCTTTGTTAAGTCAGCCTCCTGGGCAGCCCGCCCCTCTGCCTCTGGCAGCTCACCACCTTGGCAGGGTAGGGTGCCGGCCGGACCTCCGGTTTCAGAGCCGGTCGTTGTTTCTGCGGTGGACGGACCACCGCCTTCCACTCGGGGGGTTCCGGTCCCTCCCTCTTGGGGGTGCTCCGGTCTCTCAGCGACCAGGACCATGCTGACCACCTCGGATGTTGCTGCGAGGTAGAGATACAGAGTCTCACCAGGCTCTGGCGCCACCAATATAGGTAGCGTGGTGAGACGCTGCTTCAGTTCCTGGAAGGCTTGTTCAGCCTCTTCGGTCCATATAAATGGTCCGGACTTCCTCAAAAGCTTGAAGAAGGGCAGGGCTCTCTCAGTTAGCCTTGAGATAAAGCGGCTGAGGGCTGCCAAGGACCCGGTGAGCTTCTGCAGGTCCTTGATGTAGGCAGGTGGCCGCATAGCCTCAATCGCCCTGATCTTGATTGGGTTTGCCTCAATGCCCCGGTGCGATACCAGGAAACCCAACAGCTTACCAGCCGAGACGCCAAAGACGCATTTCTCGGGGTTCAGCTTCGTGCGCGTTGTGCGCAGCCTGTCGAAAACGAGGGTCAGGTCCTCCAGCAAGGTTGACCCTTCCCTGGTCTTGACAACGATGTCATCGACGTAAACCTCGACTATATTTCTGATCAGGTTACGGAACGTAAAGTTCATGCCACGCAGAAATATGGGTAAAGCATTCCTCAGACCATAAGGCATTACAACGTAACAGTACAGACCATCTACCGTTACAAAGGCTGTATGCCTCTTATCTTCTTCGTTCATCCGGATCTGATGGAACCCGGAATACGCATCCAAAAAAGACAAAAGCTCACACCCAGAGGTGGAATCTACTATCTGATCTATGCGCGGAAGGGGATAAGGGTCCGGAGGACACGCCTTATTGAGGCTGGTGTAGTCGATACACATCCGAAGCTTCCCGTTTGCCTTAGGGACAACTACCGGGTTGGCTAGCCACTCGGGGTGATGGATCTCTTCGATGAAGCCCGCGTCTAGAAGCTTCCGGACCTCCTGACGGATGAAGTCCTAACGCTCCACGGACTGCCTTCGTGGCTTTTGCCGCACCGGCTTGGCATCCGGGTTGATCTTCAGACGGTGCTCAATCACCTCCCTAGGGATCCCGGGCATTTGTGACGGTTCCCAGGCAAACACGTCAACATTTGCTCGGAGGAAGGCAACGAGCGTGTCTTCCTATTTTTCCCCCAGATTCCCCGCGATGCGGGTGGTCCGGGAGGCCTCCGCCCCAATCTGGACGGTCTTGACTGGCACGTCTTCTGGGCCAGCTGGGCGCACCTTGGGCACCTTCGGTTCCTTCGCAGGAGCCTTAATCCCAGAGGCTGAGGGGTCGGCGTGAAGTTTCTCCACGGCGGCGACCGCGGCGAGGCGGTCCCCCGGCACGGTGAGGACACCAGCCGGGGAGGGCATCTTCACGACCAAGTACCCGTAATGGGCTACGGCCATGAAGCGGTAGAGCGCCGGTTTGCCAATGATGGCGTTGAACGGCAGTTTACATCCGCAACGTCGAACTGGACGCTCTCCGTGCGGAAGTTTTCCGGTGTCCCGAAGGTGACCGGGAGGTCGATCTTCCCCTTCGGGTGGACCAACAGCGGGCCCACTCCGGAGAATGGGCGCGACGGAGCCAGGCGTGACTCCGGAATCTGCAGCTGCTTAAAAGCTGCGTAGCTGATGATGTTGAGGGCGGCCCCACCATCGATCAGCACGTGGTAGAGCCGGATATTGGCGATAACTGGCGACGTGATGAGCGGTAGCAGGCCGGCCCCGGCCATGTTCTCCGGGCAGTCGGATGGCCCGAAGGAAATGGTGGTGTTCCTCCACTTGAGGTGTGGGGCCACCTTGGGGACACTAGGCTTGACCGAGAGGACCTCTCGGCGCAGGGCCTTCACGTCTCGCCGGGAGGAAACCTCCCAGCTCCCGCCGTACATGACGTACAGCTTTTTGCGACGCTCGTTGTCGCTGGAGTCGGAGTCAGAGTTGGCCAGAGCGTAGATGCTCTTGAGCTCCCGCTCCGGGGGCTGATAGCCCATCTCCTTGCCCCCAGCGGCAGCTCCGGCGTCGCTGGTTGCCTTCCCCTTGCCAGGCCGCTGGCGCGGGGGCGAGTCATCCCTGGGCGGGCATTCTCGCAGCTCGTTGAGCCGCCGCTGCACGAGTTTCTGTATCTCGCGGCAGTCGGCGGCGCTGTGGCCGCTGTTGGGGTGAACAGGGCATGAGCCGCTGCTATTCCATGCCTGTTGCCTCGGGCGCTTGCCGTTGGCGTCACGGCCTCCAGGAGCAGCCGCGGCTACGGGGGCTCCCTCCAAGGACCTCTGAGGGCGTCGGCCCTTCTTCTTCTTCTTGCCACCATATCGGGCGGCACCGGCAGAGCCTCCTGCTTGGGCAGCCGTATTTTGCTGAGGGGAGTGCCATGCACGGCCCTCAGCGGCCTTGGCGCATTTGTCTGCCAGCGCATACAGCGTGGCGACGTCCTGCACCTAGCGGGTCGCTAGCTTCTCCAGCATCTTCTCATCACGGACGCCCTGCCGGAAGGCGGTGATGATGGATGCATCGGAGATGCGGGGAATGGTACCCCGCACCTTGGCGAAGCGTGCGATGAATGGCCGGAGCGGTTCTCCGGGTTCTTGCCACACAGCATGGAGGTGGGCCTCCACGCCGTACTGCTGGCATGCACTGGCGAAGTTCGCGATGAACTGCGTGCATAGCTCCTCCCAGGATCGGATTGACCCAGGGGTGAGGTTCATAAGCCAAGTCCGGGCTGGCCCAGACAACGCGACATGAAAGTATGACGCCATGACGGCGTCATCTCCACCAGCCGCTGAGATAGCGGTGACGTACACCTGCAGGAATTCCGACGGGTTGGTGGACCCGTCGTACTTTTCCGGCAAGTGTGGCCGGAACTTCGGTGGCCAACGCGTGGAGCGAAGGCCGTCTGCAAGCGCGGCATAGCCGACTCCAGCCGGTATGACCCCCGGCGGTGTCTGCGCCCCGGCCGGGGCCTGCGCATAACCCAGGGGCCTAGGTGCCGCAGCAGCGAACACTGCGCCAAGGTTCTTGCCTTTGACGGCGTTCGGCTGCAACCGTGGTTGCTCCACAGTTGTATGGGTGCCTGCTCGTCGGCGGTTAAGCTCGGCGCGCTGGTCTTTCGTCGGCGCGCTCCTCACTGTGGGGGAGCGCACGGACGCTGCCGCGTCGTGCGGCCCGTGGCGATCCGACCTCCCACCATTGCTGTGTGGAAGTCGAGACCCAGCCCTTAACGAGCTGGGGGCGGCCTCAGCTAAGTGGATCAGGCGATCCACGTCGCTGCGCCATTGCGCGAGAGCGTTGGGGGAGGCTGCTGGCCCCGGAGGGTGGTTGAGCAGCTCCCTGGCCGCGGCGAGCGGTCCGCGGGCAGCAACGCGGTTCGCCGTGGCATCGTTTGCCGTCACGGCGCTAGCCACCGCAACGTTTGCCGCCACTGCGTCTATCGCAGGGCGGCGAGGTGCTCGCGGCGTCCGCGCCGTGCCGTCAGAACCGTGGAGGGAGGCGTGCGACCCTGACGAAGCCACCTCCTCCGTCGCGGCTGCGCCATCGTGGATGTCGCTGATGCGAACCATCACGCTGTGTGGATGTGGCTATCTGACGCTAACCCCCTACCAGGCACGCCAAATGTCGGAGCGTGAGCTCCGGCCGGGTGGCAGATTGCACCCGCCCGATCCTAAGTACTATGAGTAGTTAGGGGGAGCGATCGTTGATAGCCACGTAGTAAAGGCACGATGGAGACACAAGGGTTTAGAGTGGTTCGGGCCGCCGGAGCGTAATACTCTACGTCCACTAGAGGTGTGTTCTTGTATTGGCTTGAGTGTGAAGGAAGTGAAGAAGATCGTGTGTCTCCTTCCCTGGATGCCCTCCCAGCGTGTGAGCGTGTCCTCTGAGCGCCGCATGCCTCCCCTTTTATAGTCCAAGGGGTGCATGTACATGGTGACCGGGGCCCGACAGGTGGTCCCGGCTTGCTATCTCTATTCCGCAGAGTTCCCTTATGCTGACTTGGCTTCTTGGGTTATCTCCGGCGGAGGTTAGGGCCTTCGGCTACGCCTCCGTTGATATGTCCCGTGCTCCGTTGCCGTGATGACCTCTGATCCCTGCGCCTTGTACCTGCATCTGCCGCAGCAGTATGGTGCCGTCCGGGAAGTAGCCCCGCCGGTCTGGTATAGTCCGGAAATGTCGCCACGCCGCCCTGGCTTGCGCTGCTCGGTCCAATCCGCCGTAGTACCCAGCGGTGTGGCTCCAGGGGCAGGAGTGGCAGGCGGCGTGCCGGCGTGACATTACAGGTAGGTTGCGGCGTGCCACAGTGACCCTACCGTAATAGACTGGGCGTGGGTAACGCGTGCGCGCGGCGCAGTCCACGCCGCGTACGGTGTACTTGTTTATGCGGTTTAATCCCCGATATCCGGCGGGAAGTTGACCGCTACGCCTTGTCATGGTTGCCGCTCATCGGTAACGCGCGTCCCACAGTATGGTCGCTGTCGCCTGTCAGCGGCGGTGCCAGCGCCTGTCAGCGGATGTTAGGGCACGCTCGCTTGCCTGCAATGAATGTGTTAGGTGGGCGTGGCCCGCAGCCAGAGGCCTCGCCGCGAGCCCTGGGGACACATGGCGGCCCCGGACCAGGCTGCCGCGGGGGCGGGCACCCTCCGTAGTCCGCAGCTTCCTCGCTGGGTGAATGGCACGTGGCTGCTCCGGACCTCCCCGAGCTGGGTCGGCTCGGCTCCCCTCTTGGGGACGTAACGCGCCCTAACTGAGGTCCGGACCTCGCGGGAACAGGTCTGGGACTTCCACATGGACCCGGGGTGCAGTCCGGCCCACAAGTGGTGGGCCAGAACTGCTTGCGAGTGGTTTTGGCCTCTTTCCTTACACAGACACGTGGCGACACTGGCCGCTCCCTCTGGTTGGCGGGAAGGCCAGGACCGTTGGTCCGCAAAAAGGAAAAACCCTTCTTTGTCAGGCTGTGGAGCCTTGTTAAGTGCAGTACTTAGCTTTTGTCCAATATAATCGGGTACCCGGTTTGCTCGGTACCGACATAATTTCTTAGTGATGCAAATAGGTTGTCGTGGCAAACTATTTAATTTAGTATTTATGGATTTGTGGGCTACCTGCACGCCTACATCTTTTCCGTACATCTACAACAAGCGGCGGTTTGTTCTGCTTGGCCACTTGCCGAAAAAAAATAAAAACAAAAAAAGGTCATGTCCATACAACTATATCTTGAAGAATGTGTTTTTGTCCATGAAGGACGGATTTCGAATGGGGATACTCATAGACTTGCGAGAAGCTCAGTCTCCTGTTCTCTGGGTCTCGCCATGTTTGGTTTGTTTCTCTACCTATAGGTGTTTGTAATCAATACACTCAGTATATAATTAATAAAGTGTGGAGTTTCCCTAAACATATATATCTCAAGTCCATGTTTCTCCTTGACCTAAAAAATAATATGTAAAATATATGGGCAATCCTCAAACTTGTCACATGTGTCAGGTAGATCCTCAAACTTCCAAAATACATATTTAGCTACCCCATCTTGTCTTTTGTGATACCTAAGTCCAAACAGATACAGCGAGCTGAGCGTAGCTCAGCTGGTTAGGTTATGATTTAACGGCTTTGTTCTTTCAGTGGTAGGCGATATCCCCATCGACAGCGAGGCACCTGTGGTGATTTCGTGAATCTTGTTTCTCAATAAAAAAAGTCCAAACAGATGCAAACCCAACCTGTTAACTGTGTGCTAAGTTGTAGACCCATCGCTATCCAGGCCCGAAGTATCAATCCTATCGCCATTCCCCCCGCTAATTCTAATTCTCTCTCTGGTCGTCTACATCCTCTCTTCTTGCTGTATTGTAGATTTAGGTAGTGTTTGGTTGGTGGGATGAAGTGGGATGGGATGGGCGAACCCACTTTTCATAGCGTTTGGTTCGGGGACGAAGAGGGACGGGACCAACCCACATGGGAATATTCCCATGAGATGCCGTCCCTCTCAGAAACAGGGATCACGCTGTCCCTCTTCTTCACCACGCTCTTCTCTCGTTTCTCTCTCGCCGGGCGACGCGGGGGCGAGGTGGCTCGCCAGGGTAGAGCAAGCAGCGCTCGAGGTGGAGACAGAGGGCGGCGCGACGCGAGGTAGCTCGCTGGAGTGGAGCAGAGGCGGGCGGCGCGGGGCGAAAGGGCTCGCCGAAGAGGAGGCAGGCGACGCGGGGCGAGGTGGCTCACCGGAGTGGAGCGGAGGCAGCCGGCGCGGGGCGAGAAGGCTCGCCGGAGCGGAGCGGGCGGCGCTGGAGGAGGAGACAGTTGGCGGCGCGGGGCGCAGGGCTCGCCGGAGCCGAGCGGGCGGCGCGGGGCGCGGGGGCTCGCCGGAGCCGAGCGGGCGGCGCTGGAGGAGGAGACAGGGGGCGGCGCGGTGCGCGGGGGCTCGCCGGAGCTGAGCGGGAGGCGCTGGAGGAGACAGGGGCGGGGTGGGGTGCTCGTGTGCTCGAGGTGGCTCAAGGAAGAAGGAGACTGGATGAGAGACTGCCAGGGAAAGCCCACCTATCATACGACTTTGATCCCATTTATTTTGTCCCCAAACCAAATAGAGATCAAATGGGATGGAGCTATCCTCAAAATTAGGGATAGGATGGGATGGAGCCGTCCCATCCCCCATTGTTTCCGAACCAAACGCTATCTTATAGTAGCAGTAGTGGTATTCTTTATTTTTTCTATTGTTTGTCAATTAATTGTTTTGCTTCTGAACTTTGGTGCCTTTCCTGTTTCAAAAGTGAGAAAGGTTTCTTATGCCTAATTTCTCTTGCGGTACATGTCCATTTTTAAAGCCGGATTAGGCCATTTTTTTAAAGCCTGATTAGGCTATCTTCAAGGAGTTTTTCTATTCCCATTTCTCAAATCCTCGCTCCATTTTATATGTCATGTTATTTACAGTGCAAAACAGTATCGAATGGTGCCAGATTCTCTATTTTGCCCACTGCTGTTGGAGAGAGATTTATATGATACGATCTATCCATATTACGTACATGGCATCCCTTGCATATTAAAATTTACATATAGTCAAGCTAGTATATTATTTCATCGATTCAAAGTTCTTCTGAACGCCATCGTCCATCGATCACACCACTTGCACTGCCATCGTACGCCCCGGTGGACAAATTCACGAAGTTTCAGGAACCGAAAAGAACACTTCGCGCTCTCTCCCATCTGCATCCCAGCATATTCCTAGTCCTAGCCAGTACTATACAGCATCAAGCGATGCAGACAAAAGGATGTGTCAACGTACCACTGCCGCGCGCGTCTCACAATTCTCATCATGCTTCCTCCACTGGCCAACCAATAGTCCTATGCGATTCTCACAGGTCACAGACTCACAGCCGTCAGCCGACGGAGAGAAATGCCACAGGTCCACCATCGTCGTCTGCCAGACTGCTACGGAAACGGCCGCAGCGGAGCGCGCCCACGTACCTGTACGCTATATAGGGTGTGTTTAGAACCCTGAAAACTGGCACTATTTCAAACTGAAAAGCACTGTAGCACGTTTTGTTTGTTTGTGGTAAATATTATTCTATCATGGTCTAACTAGGCTCAAAAGATTCGTTTCGTAACGTACATCTAAACTGTGCAATTAGTTTTTGTTTTTACCTGCATTTCATACTCCGGTCATGCGTTTTTTGGTACATTTAATGCTTCGATGTGATGGAAATTTTGAAAATTTTGGAGAGAAGTTGGGTTCTAAACACACCCATATGTGCACATCAGGGGCACTACAGCTCATGACACGTTCACGTCAGACTGTCAGAGGAAGCATGTCATGTCCTCCTGCTCGGTTTTCTCAGCCGTCGCTACGAGCCTACCACCGACGTCCAGGCAAACCTTCTCGCTCGGTGGTCGGCTTGGCCGCTAGCATATGACTGGCATGGTACGAGTAGAGCTCTCTCGCCGTCTCGCGTGCGCACGACATGACGGCATGCTCGATTTGTTTGATTGCCCACAGGCCACAGCAGAGCATGGTACGACCGTGCGAGTAGAAAGAACTCTCTCGCGTGCGCAAGACATGTTCGATGGAATATTGCCCAGCGGAGCAAGGGTGTGCTCGCGTGTCTCCCCATAGGTGGTGCGTTGACGCGACACTTATCCAGGCCACGTTGCGCGGTGCCTAACAGCGCGGTGGACACGCGCCGAGCCTGGGACTTTCTGCTCTATGACACAGAACCTCGCTGTGCGCGGCCATTGAACCGAACGGAGCCGAAGGAGATCGATCGATACTACTATATTTTCCCCGTTCATAAATATATAACACACTTGATAAAAACTATATATAAAAGAAATAAAATGATTAAAGAAAACAGTTAAAATAAAATGAATTACTACTAGCGTATGTAAATGATTTCAAATGAAATAGCTTAAAACCACTTCGTCGTAGATTTCGTGGAGTGCCACAATATTCATATAAAAATAGTTTCCATCTGATTTTATATGTAAAATGTATTTTTTTCTCAAACAAAAAGCTTGTAGAATATAGTTAAACATTAAATAAATTGTCAGCCTTGCTAAACAACCTCAGATGAAAAGACTCAAAACTATGCAATTATAGATCTCATAAAGTTCTACAGTTTCGTATATCTCCATCCTATATGGAGAAGATATAAATTTTCTAAAAAGCTTGCGCCTCAATTCCAAACGGCGTTGCAGTATTGTTTTGCAGCGTCATTTCCATTCCAAGTGGTGCCGCAAGCTTTACACGTCGTGTTTACGTTTGCAGAGCTACATATCGTGTCATTGTCTGTGGCGCAATGTTGTACTACGACCGGCGAAAAAAAGTTTCTTTCTCACATGGTTCGATTTTGGTATATTTTAGATCGGAGGGACAAATTGCAAAAAAAAAAAAAAAAGTGCGCACCTGCTGAAACTTAACTAGCTGAACTGCCGCATTATGCCCAAATAACAAGCTTAAACGGCTCGAGGGAGCACCGACTTTTGGATCTTCATTTGCATATGTATACATAATAATATATTTATTTTCATCAACAAAGTACAAAAAGTTTAATGACGTAGTATTGGATCCACTTATTTATTTTCATCAACAAAGTACAGAAGTTTACACAGATAGATACACGTCGTAGTCTAAACGCGACACTCTGCCTTGCCGACCATTTGCCATTGAGGAAAACGCTGCTTGAAGGTTTGTCGCTCCCCGAGCTGCTCTCTAAGATTCTCAACATCCGACAAGAATCGGAGAAACGACGTACGTGAAGATCCTCCGTCCTCTAGCGCCTCCTCTGCTTCCTTCTTCAGCTCCGCCACTCGTGTCCTCAGCTCCCTCCCCTCCTCACCCACTAAAACAAGCCTCACCTTCGCCTCTATCTCCTCAGCCTTGATGAAGCCCGTGTTGTAACCCTGCAGCTCCACCCCGATGCCCATCTCCTCGGTCATCAGTATTTTGTTCATCTTCTGCTCTGCGCCCAGCGGCCAGCACAGCATCGGCACACCGGCCGCGATGGCCTCCAGCACCGAGTTCCACCCGCAGTGGGTGACGAAGGCGCCTACAGCCGCGTGGTTGAGCACATCCACCTGCGGCGCCCATGACTTGAGGACGAGGCCACGGTCTTTGGTCCGCTCCAAGAACCCCTCCGGCAGCAGCGCGCCGAGCTCCGGCTTGGGATCGTCGGTGCCGGCCGGCGCGGACACGACCCACAGGAACCGTTGCCCGGACTTCTCTAGGCCAGCGGCGATCTCCTTGATCTGCTCCTCCGACAGCAGGCCCTTGCTGCCCCAGCAGAGGAACACGACGCTGCGCCCCGGCTGTGCGTCCAGCCACGCGAGGCACTCGGGCCTCTCTGCAGCCTCTCTGTCGTCCGTCGCCGCGGCCTTGGCGACCAATGGCCCGATGGGGTAAACGGGAGGCAACACTTTGCCCGGGACGCACTGGGGGTCCCTGAACGCCTGCAGGGCCCGGCTCTCCAGCGAGTAGAACGTGTTGATCAGCACGCCGTGGGTGTCCGTGTTGCGCTTCCAGTTGCTCATCACGGTCCTGCACGGCTCGTCCTCCGGGTTCTCCAGCAGCTCCCTGACGAGATGGGACGCCGGCATGGGCGGGACGCCAAGGAACTCGAGGGGCGTGTCCCCGAGCTCCTTCAAGCCCGTTCGCCGGCCGGCGAGCAACGCCGGCAACTGGGTGTAGATGGCCAGGACCCCGGCGCCCGAGGCGAAGAACGTGTACACGGGGACGCGCAGCTTCCTGGCCACGTCGATGGCGTGGGAGCAGAACATGTCGATGACGAGGGAGTGCAGGCGGTCCCGGGGGATGGAGCGGAGGAAGCTCTCGAGCTTGTCGTTGTACATGCGCATGAACTGCAGCATGAGGAGCAGCGGGTGCTGGGCGCCGGCGAAGTCGGGGGGTGGGATCGGCGGGAGGACGTGGAAGGTGATGGACGGGTTGGCGGCCGTGATGTGCTCCACGAAGCCGGAGCCGCAGGCGGTGGACTTGATGGGCGGCTCGATGAGCACCATGGTGACGTCGTAGCCGTGGCGGAGGAAGGACTCGGCGAGATGCGTCATGGGCCCGACGTGCCCGACGCCGACGCCGGGGTACAGCACAACGGTCTGTTTCACGGAACCGTTCTCCATGGGGGCGGACTGGTGGGCGCTGGCCGATCGATTTGGAGGCAGCGAGAAGAAAATAGCACTACTGGCTTTGGCTTTGGAGCGGCTGCTGAAATATACTGATGGTTGGATGTGCGGTGCCCGGGTTTTATAGCCGCTCACTGCCTTGCCGGTGAAATGCCGATGAATGAGATTTGGCCATTTGGGACAGGGCAGAGTGGCCTGGGCAATGTAGCGGAGGTGCTACGTGCTTCTTCAAGCGTCCCCAAGGACAATTGCTGCTGGCTATGGCGCCACGACATGCTGCGGGTCCCACATTGCAGGCCTTTTTTTATTACAGTATTTTTTTTTTCTTCATACTGCGCGTGGCCCGTCCTCCAACCGCAGTGCCTTCCGTCTTCGATCGCTCTTTCTCCTTCAAGAACCGGAAGTTTGGACCAGGCTATACCAAGCACTGTATAAAAAATCTGCTCTAAAGCCATGCTTTTATGGGTGCGCACTCCCTCACCGGTGAACCAGATGTTAGACATTTGGGAGGCACTGTGACTGCTATTTAGGGTGTCTTGTTTCGCTAGTTAGATTTACTCTCTGCTACGTGAACAACAAAATGAAGGAAAAGAAATAGCCAGCAATGATCAAAATAGACATAAGATTCCACATCTTACTATTACTAATTGGAGGTTTTAAAAGTTGCACCAATTTCAAAGCGCGCTTGAAAAAAGATAAATCTAAAAAATTCTTACAATAATCAGAAACATCCGACCATCAATTGGCAGATTAGAATATTAATAGCCATTAAATCTGTTTTCTAAGTAATTACCCACCTCTGCCATTATGAAAATTCTTGAGTTTAACTCTCGATGAAAACAAATATCCTCTCTTTTTCATTATATATATTTTCTAAGTAATTACCCACCTCTGCCATTACGAAAGATCTGAGTTCAATTCTCAACGAAAGCAAATATCTTCTTTTTTTAGATTTTTCCCATTTTTAAATTTACCTTCAGTTTTTGTTTTTTTTTCCATTAAAGATGCTATAAACCTTTTTATGAAACAGATATTTTGTAAACTTTTTGAAATTTCCATGTCAATCCTCACAAGATGCGATAGAAAAAAATTATAGAAATTCTCACAATAATAAAAAATACCCTATCATCAATTAACATGTTGGAATCTTAATAGCCATTAGATCTGTTTTCTAATTAAGTAATCACCCACCTTTGTCATTTATCAAAATAATATTAAATAACACTTAAAACTACATATTAATTACCCACTCTGCCAATATAAAAGAAAATATGAAATAACAACCTAAATTTATATCTAATTGTTCACATTTGCTATTTTGATAGGATAATACCAAATATCCCCTTTAATTTATATTTGAATTGTTCACCTTAGTTATTATGACTGATAATATGATGATAGTTACCCCTCAAAATTATATTAAAATCACCTATTTTTTGCAATCGATCAAAAATTATCTAAATAAATTAAACATACATATAAAGTAGCAAGATATGTTATCATAAAAATCTAAGTATAAAAATAGATCTATATATATTGTACAGTTACGCATAACACATTTAAGATTCTAACCCGTGCGAAAGCACGGGTTGACCAATTAGTATTTTTAAAACGAAAAGCATTGTGCATGGGCCAAGTTCCATTAAAAAGATAAATTAAACATTTTTATTGTTTAATTGGCTATTTCTTAGTACCACTATGGACCATCGTGCTTGGTTCTTATTGTTTATTGTTCAAATCCTATAAGGAAACTTTCTAGTGGCCCTTTGAAATAAAAGATTGAATTTCTACCAATCTTATGATATTCATATGGAATGACTCATTACATTGAGATTTTGAAAAAAAAAATTAACATGAGGTCAAACCTCTTGAAAACTTTCCTTTGTGTCTATCACTCTCATCTGATTTCTGTGTCTTTCCTACACTGCATCCAAATGATTAATTAGAAAGTTTTCTGCGTTTTCAATTCCTATAGAATTGTGAGTGACAAGCAATTTTATTCTTGTGTTTTTTCTATTCCTGTGTTTTAGAAATCTTGCGTTTCAGAAGAGCCATAACCTTTTTGTCCTATAGAGTCTGCCCTCATCGTTACCAGCCAACCAAGAAAGGCATCAGAATTGGTTTTTATGTCACTTGTAGTTGTGCTCTTGGTATATGATTCTGTTGTGTCGGTCTGCAAAACTGCAGAGTTTACAATTGCAGGGGATCTCATTCCGTGAACACCTCCTCGCTCGATCCTTTTCCTAGCAAACGTCGCGACATGCTCGCGTTCCCGTGCGGCCACGACACGCTCGCCGCTGCCGCCGGCTAGCTCTCCTACGCAGCGGCTCAACGCCCTCGCTGCTAGTGGCTTGTCCTCATCACCTCATCCTCATGCATGGCCACTTCACGCCGCCGGACTCACTCACCCTTTTACGTGACCGCGCCACCGCCAGTTCGGCCCCCGCGCCACGCCGTTGCCGGCTCATCCTCCGAGCTGATGCATTGCAGGTGTCTCGTCCCGCTGCTCATTCACCTTGATATCACGTCGCGGACCAACATCTTTGTGAAAAAACACGTGCTTGAGAAAGAAAAGGACAGGACGTTAGCTTCGATTTGTGTGCAAACCTAGCGAGGAACTTGTCACTAGCGACTTTCTTTTCTGCCATTCTCTCTTCTCTACCTCAATCCCATATCCTAGTCATCCTTCAAATAGCTAGTCAAAATTGTCTTGTTGGAATGCCTTAAACCTCACTTGCGTTTGGTCTTTGGGTATGTTCAGAACTAGTCCTCTGATTTTCTCAAAGTAGTCTTCTGTTTTTATCAAATACTAATACACATTCTGATGTACATGCAATCTATATATCTTTGTTTGACAAAAATTCATTTTACAAATTCATACTATTCAAATTGACAGATTTTCAACATTAAATTACGAAACCAAACTCCGAACATATTGAACCATCAAAAACAAGACATACTTTAACTGGAATGAGTTTTTCTATTTTTTAAATAATAAAAATCTTGTTTGATCTCTATTTTTAATCATTTTATTTTAAAATATAAAGTGCAAAATACCTATACCATTTTTTTTTATAAAATTCAATCTTCTATTTTGTGATCTATTTAGAGTTATTTTGAAAATTTGTATTTCTACATCTATTTTTTGCTCCAAATAAAACACAATAAGTATGAACAAATAACCTCAAATATAGAACTAATGGAAAGACTATTTTTAGAAAAAGTGGTACAACTTTGACATTTTTCTAATTTAAAATTGATTAATTATGAATTTTTAGAGATGAAGTAAGATATTATTATTTCAAAAAATAGAAAACCACTTTCAATAGATAGATAGATTGATGCAAGTCATTATGATAATAAATAGATTGATGCAAATCAGTTGTTCTCTGCAATGTGATCAGGTGGATCTGAAGATGCAGGCCTTGATGCGTGCTCATAATTCTTTTCTATGGAAAGGCAAAAATAGTAGTTTTGAAGAAATTATTTAAACTAGCACTATTCAAATAAAAAGTTTCAATTAACACTTATTCAGCATCAAAACAGGTCATCGTATACATGAGTAGCACACGTCTCATTACACTTTTAATTACACATCACATCTTTACATATTAAAATCAGGGATGCTAATGGCTTCTGCTCACAAGGCTTTATGTACAAAACAGAAACAAAGTGCCAATGTCCTGCTTGACGAGGAATATCTTTCTTAGATGTCGCTATCACCATCTTGTTCTGCTCTTGTATCTATAATTGTACGCCTATGTTGTATCCCCATAGCTGGGTGTAAGCCTAATACTATATGCTTGTACAGTACAGTCGTATGTGCGTAATATGTTCTTGCATGAGCTCTCCGATTCCAGGGTCTAGTAAACTCGATGCCAATCATCATTGTTTATTGTACAATAGTAGATGCTCATTAAGAAGGGCACAAAATGGTTAACTCGCCAACAGGAGAAGCACACCACAAGGCTGGACAAGATAACAAACATATACACCAAAAGTAGCTGGCGGTTCTACTTCAGCTCCTGCGATGAGCTACTGACTAAAATTCTTAACATCGGACAAGAACCGGAGAAATGCCTCCTGCGACGAGCCGCCGTCCTCCAGCGCCGCCTCTGCTTCTTTCTTCAGCTCCGCCGCTCGTGTCCTCAGCTCCCTCCCCTCCTCGCCCTCCAACACAAGCCGCACCTTCGCCTCAATCTCCTCAGCCTTGATGAAGCCCGTGTTGTACCCCTGCAGCTCCACCCCGATGCCCATCTCCTCGGTCATCAGTACTTTGTTCATCTTCTGCTCTGCGCCCAGCGGCCAGCACAGCATCGGCACCCCCGCCGCGATGGCCTCCAGCGTGGAGTTCCACCCGCAGTGGGTGACGAACGCGCCCACGGCTGGGTGGTTGAGCACGTCCACCTGCGGTGCCCAGGTTTTGAGCACGAGGCCATGGTCCTTGGTCCGCTCCAAGAACCCCTCCGGCAGCAGCGCGTCGAGGTCTGGCTCGGGGCGCTGCTCGAAGTACCTGTTGATGTCGTCGGTGCCGGCCGGCGTGCGCACGACCCACAGGAACCGCTGCCCAGACTTCTCTATGCCGGCGGCGATCTCCTTGATCTGCGGCTCCGGCAACAAGCCCTTGCTCCCCCAGCAGAGGAACACGACGCTGCGCTCCGGCTGCGCGTCGAGCCACGCGAGGCACTCGGGCCTCTCTGCTGCTGCCTCTTCGTCCGTCCCGCCGACCTTGGCGACCAACGGCCCGACGGAGTAAACGGGAGGCAGCACTTCGCCCGGGACGCACCGGGGGTCCCTGAACGCCTCCAGGGCCTGGCTCTCCAACGTGTAGAACGTGTTCACCAGAACGCCGTCGGTGTCCGTGTTGCGCTTCCAGACCTTCATCATGTGACGGCAGATCTCATCGTCCCGGCTCTCCAGCATCTCCCTCATGAGATGGGACGCCGGCATGGGCGGCACCCCAAGAAATTGGAGGGGCGCATCCCCGAGCTCCTTCAAGCCCGTCTGCCTGCTGGCAATCAACGCCGGCAGCTGGGTGAGGACGGCCAGAGCCCCCGCGCCCGAGGCGAAGAACGTGTAGATAGGGACGCGCAGCTTCCTGGCCACGTCGATGACTTGGGTGCAGAACATGTCGATGACGACGGAGTGCAGGCGCTCCCGGGGGATGGAGCAGAGGAAGCTCTCGAGCTTCTCGTTGTACTGGCCCATGAACTCCATCATCTGGAGGAAAGGGTGCTTGGTGGAGGCGGCGAAGTCGGGTGGTGGGATCGGCGGGAGGACGTGGAAGGTGATGGAGGGGTTGGAGGCGGCGACGCGCTCGACGAAGCCGGCGCCGGAGTCGGTGGACTTGATAGGCGGCTCGACGAGCACCATGGTGACGTCGTAGCCGTGGCGGAGGAAGACCTTGGCCAGATGCGTCATGGGCCCGACGTGGCCGACGCCGCTGCCGGGGTACAGCACAACGGTCTGCTTCACGGATCCGTTGTCCATGTGAGCGGCGCGAGCTGGTCGACTTTCTTGGACGCAAGGATAGAAGGAAAGGGTATACTAGCTTCTGTGTTCGGATCGGAGCTGCTGTGTGCTTTCCCCAGACTCTTTTTTGTAGCGGCGCGCTGCCTTCCCGGCGAAGCAGATGAATGGGATGTGATTTGGGAGGGAGAGGCGGTGGGAACTGCGAGGGAGGATGGTTCCTACGAAGCATCTTGCTTGCGTTTGGACTTGGCTATCGTTTGGAAGTACGTGTGGTGTAGATTGTGCCTCTTGACTTGTACTGCGAAAAAGATCAGCAGATGTGTAGAGTCACCGCTGTGATACTGGAGATTGACAGTGAAGACTCGCACGCCAGGCGTGCGGATCAAGGCACCTGTGCAAAGAAAGATATCATATCCCAGCTCTGACATAAGACCAAGCTCGGCTTGTGTTGATCAGCCATATGAGATAGGAAACTCTCAAGTAGAAAACCACCTAAAAGAACAAGCTTGGTAGCCGTTGAGTACTGGAAACAAGCAATTGGGAAATTCTGGTGTATAAAGCATCGATCAAGCGCATTGGTCACCCCGGAGAGTTCTGCCTGGTTGATTCTGACGCCGAGATAATCCATTCGTACCAAGGCATGCGCTAGCCCGGGCCCCAAACATGAATCTCAAATCTAATGAATCGATAACAAAAGCTACAAATAAAAGCACACTGGACAGACCCGATAAGACTACGTGTACTAGTATGTATAAATGCATTGCGTATCCACTATTTCAACTACCTCTCTCTTTGCGTACAGTGTTGCTACAGTGCATAGACAATTCATTTATCCATTCCAGTGCACATGGTCTACTGACTAGTTGCATCATGCGATTTGACAACGACTTCATATATCAGCTAGTGAGTGCTCACAGCAGAAGCATAGGCATATGACATGTATAGATGGCCAAACGGGCCAACCCGGCACGGACCCGCTAGGCACGGCCTGCCCAAGAGGCAATTTGGAGCTAAATCGTCAAAAATGGCCAAAAAATGGTGCAAGGCAGGGTTTGAACACCCCACCCGACGGATGAAGCACCCTGCCTGGCTCTCCTAACCAATCAAGCACCTTTGGGTTTGTGATTATTGCTTGGTAATGATTCTTTATATACAGATATTTAGACATAAAAAATAAAAAAATATAATCGTGCCGGGTCGGCCCGGCACTGCGTGCCTTAGCCTCAGCTCAGGCATGGCATGCCGGTGGGTCGTACCGGCCCACGGCACTACTAATCGTACCGTGCTCCGTACCGACCCGTTAAGCACGGCCCATTTGGGCATCTATAATGACATGTCAATATACCAATCTCATGCCCAGGACCAAGCATATCATAGACTGGACACACAACGGGGGCAGGATATACAAGCTCGATGCCGAATATGTTCCTATGTAGACAAGATATTAAGCACACAAACTTCAAATTTCTATCAGTTACTAGGTAATGGCCCGTACGTTGCTATGGGCACCAAATATTTGAGTGAAATAACAATATCGATGAAACATTTGAATGTACAATTTTAATCATGCCATCATCAAACCAGTTAGCAAATGAACCAACATAGTCATCGGAGAAGAATAGTACATGATACATTTGAAAACAGGGTGTATTTGATGTTGTCATACATTTGTTCTGGTCCTCCTTTTTGACAATTCCAAACACTGTTTCAATGTCCTAGTTGAAGAGTTCCCCTAAGACAATTCCAACCATTTGTCTATCATCCAGCCATAGCAAACCGTACAATTTTAATCATGCCATCGTCAAACCAGTTAGCAAATGAACCAACATAGTCATCGGAGAAGAATAGTACATGATACATTTGAAAACAGGGTGTATTTGATGTTGTCACACATTTGTTCAGGTCCTCCTTTTTGACAGTTCCAAACACTGCTTCAATGTCCTAGTTGAAGAGTTCCCCTAAGACAATTCCAACCATTTGCCGAATTCTGAGCCAGATGCAATGGCGTCACACAAACTCAAGCAATTTTCCTTTGGAATTGCATTGCGGCACTTGCTCAGGTGAGATTCCAGCATCTGAACCATGTGTTCTGCTGCTACCTAGAATCCTAATGCCATCAACAACGGTGAAGAGAATCAAGGAAACGTGCCATGCACAGCGGGGTAAGCAACCAGGTCTACATGATCATCACAAATTAAACATCAAGCTAGCAATGGTTTTGGTGACTGCACAAGTACCCATCGAGCCGATTCAAGCACCTCTAGAAGTTCATCACGGTCGCACATATTCTCCAGAGAGGCCGTGCATACTTTATCCGAGACGGACAAAGCAGCCAATACCGCCTGCTCGAACGATCCATTGACTAAATAGCTGAGCCATGAGAATATAGCAGGGTAAGAAAACATTTCACCATAGTTTTTACTTTTCAGATAAAACATGGCCTTGTATATTCAGGTATAACAAAAGCACCGCACATGACGGTTAGCTTGGCAGCTCCAAACGACTGACCATCCATCAGCAGGCAGAAAATAAGTCAACCATGACAACCATATAATCAATGTGGTTGGAGTATAAGCTTAGCTGAATGACCGTCACTTGCACCTGCTTGTGCAATATTTACAAAAACAAAATAATCACATGCTCAATTATGATGGTGCAACATAGATCAAGCCGCAACTGCATCCAGGAGAAGTTTAATCAGACCAAAAATGAACAAATATAAATAGAACAAAAAATGAACAAATATAAATAGAAGATTAATTGATGAATGGATCTTGTAGAAGAAACATAAGCTTAAATCTCCAGTAAGCAACCTGTAACCCACATCATGTCATTTTCTCCTAAAAATCCACTGTGCGGTAGGGAGCAGAGTATAGAGGTATACCTCGGAGAAGAAGTAGCTGGAGCAGCTCCTGAGCTCGAGTAATTTATTCTGCTTGCTCTGCTTCAGCCTTCAACTCAACCTTGCTGTCCTTCGCATGCAAGTACTAGCGGCAACACATGTTGCATCAGATGCCAATACCTACACCCAACTTACCGTTTGTGGTGTGTACGATGGCCGAGGTCAACGGCAACACAATCGGAAGAGGAGGCCGTCGATGAGGTGAGTGCAGTAGCAGCCTGCTGCGGAGGGAAGGGTAGTCGCGGCGGCTGTGAGGGTGGCGCCGGTGGAGGCGCAGAGGTAGAGGGTGGCACCGTGGTTTGGCCATGGGTGGGTCGGGGCGCCAGATGTCCAGGGCCATGGGTGGGAGTGGACACCCATCTCAAGCCCAATGTGATGGCAGTGGCAGAGGCGACGTCGGCGACGAGAGAAAGACAGCGGCGGCGCATGCCCCCAACTATCGGAGAGGTGGGGAGGCGAAGTACGGGGAGGAGCGGCCGCGGCGGCCTCGCTGCCAAAGGAGGAGGAGGAGGCCGCCGAGGAGCGGCCGTGGAAGGCCCGCTACCGGAGGAGGAGTAGGCCATCGATGGAGCGCAACGGCGTCTCCGCTGCCGGAGAAAGGGGGAGTCCGTCGTCGATCTCCGACGGTGGCTGTACTGCCGGATTCAGAGGAGACCGTATGGCAACCGCAGCTCAACTGCCAGATCCGGAGGAGGCTGTACGGCGCGGCGGACCTCCCGTTGGGGGAGGAGTCCGTGTGGGAGAGGCGGTGGCACGGACGAAGGCGTGGGTGCAAGAGGATGAGGAGGGCGTGGGGCTTGCTCGCGTAGACCGGCAGCGCCACAGACCCTGGAGCGAGCGGCGGCGACGGTGGATGGGCTGCGCGTCAGCGGGGTCGATTGAAGCAGAGAGGAGCAGGGGTGACGGTGGGGATGGAAGGAGAGAGACAGACGGGCAGAAGCCAGTGCAACGGCGAGGGTGAGCAGTGCAGGCGCCAACGGCGGATCCAAGGAGTGGAGATGCCGAGATGGCGTGCACGTGTGGGCGTGGGTGGGGGTGTGGGGCGGCTGCGGTGCGCCGGCGGGGAGATGGCCGCGGCCGAGCGGGCCACGCAAGGAGGGGGAGCGGGCGCGGCCGCGCGAGGCAGGCGGAACGGGGAGCGGAACGCGCAGGGGGAGAGTGGGAAACACTTCGTATTTTTAAGTAGTAGAGAAGCAGATCAAATTCACACTAGAGACAATATACAGATTGATCATTCTAAATTTTGTGGATGAGACATGATTCATTCAAACAATTTCTCAAGCCTCTCTATGCTTAGTGATAGCCATATGCAAACCTTATGGAAACTGGAATTTCACAATAGTCAAAAGGCCTGAATGCTAAAATTTTTTGGTTCTATTAAATTGGCACGTCCTAAGGATTACGTGGAGTGTGAAATTCCCTAATGTCTATCTGTGCCATGGCCCATGGAACCAATCAATTTGCTGCTACCCCAGCACGACAATCATATATTCATATAATTTCATCAAATGATCTCGGTGTTTGCAATCCTTTCTCTGTTTCATGCGCCTTCCTACCATAGTGTATATAAGCATACTTCAGGCATATAATGATCAGTTTTGACTCTTTCAAATGCACATATATCAGGTGTAGTGTAAAAGGGCCCATCCCATCAGCAAGCTCAAAGGAACAATACTGAATGCCTGAATCCCAACTTGATAACTAAACCTCCCATACAATCTTCGATCTGATAAATTGATGCATCAAGACTTGTATGCGATCCACATAAACCAAGCAAAGGCATGTCCTCCAACAGTTTCATACGGTTACAGTTACTCGTTAATTTAAGTAAGTGAGTAGTGACACATGTAATCATGTATTGGCTCCTAGCCGCCTTGACACAAGGACACAAGCATCACGAAACAACCTAGCATTCCTGATCAACAGCAAGGAACACGGCGGAAGGGATTGACAAATCTCAACATGGTGGAAGATGCATGATTCATCCAATAAAGATATATAAAAGCTGTTCTCTACCCTTAATGTGATAGTCATATGCAAATTGAGACCTTATGAAAGTTGAAAGGCCTAAATCCATAAGGTTTCGGGTGCAAATAAATTAGCATATCTGTGGATTACGTGGGCTGAAATTCCCTATTATCTATTTGTCGCATTGAACCAATTGATTGCGGCCACTAAACATGACACAATCATATAGTTTCATCAAATGATCATGGCGCTTGCAAATCATATCTAAATTTTCAGGCGCTTGCAAATCATATCTAAATTTTCAGGTCCACTTCCTAACATACCTAGGCACATACCTCTTTCAGTGAACAAACATTGGGTGTAAAAAGTACACAGACCCAACCCATAAACGCTCGGTCGGACCCCTCAAGAGCCATCTACTAAGCTACCTATAGCATAATCCCAACGAAACAATCTCAGATTGCAATCCGATCAGTAAACCTCCCAATCCCATCCAACATAGAAGCTGACAAACAGCCTTCTGCAGCAACGACACAGGCATAACGACACAGGAATCGGCAAGCGATCTAGCAGCGTGAAACCGACACCAAGGGCTGCACGAGTCATTTGGGGAGGGAGAGGCGCGCGGAGAGGGAGCACTGACCTGGCGAGGCGGGTGTAGAAGAGCTGCTTGGAGAGCTCCTGCACTTCTGGATGGGGGCAGGATATACAGGTAAGGCAACACGGCGTAGATCAGTATGGCGAGTACGGCGCCGAGCAGAACGAGGAAGATGCTAAAGCTCTCATGCTCGTCGTGCAGATCCCACCCGAATAGAATTCCGAAGCCGGGTGGCGTGCCGGTCTCCGCCTCGTCGTTCGGGTCGCCGTTGGCGTGCGGAGGAAGAGCGACGATGGGGTCGCCGTTCCCGTAGAGGATGCCGCCCTCGGCGAAGAGCTCGGCGCCGCCCTCCGCGCCGCCCTGCTGCTGCTCCCCGAAGAGAAGCTGCAGCGGCTCCATCGCGGTGGGTTCTGGTTGCAGGTGGAGGGGGCGTCCGACGAGGAACGTGGCGAAGCGAGGAGAGGAGGGGAAGGGTGGTAGGCTGGTAGCCTGGTGGAGAGCCGGAGAGACGAGGGTTGCGATTTGTAAAGCTGTACTCGGGTTGGTAATTTATTAACAGACCCAAATGCCACCAAAATTAGTATTGTAGTACAAAATTCCTCCTGACGCCGCACACCAATTCCTAGTGGGGCGCCTTGCTAAATGACCAATTTGCTAGATATTGTAATTTGTAGATAAAAAAGGACTTCAGTAGTGCTACCATATACATCAACAGAACGTATCTTAGCTATCTCCAATGGGTTAAGGAAAATGTTGTCTATACACTGTAGCGTTATTGGAGACAGAAAAAGAAATAGTTAGAACAGTGGAGAAATAATGGATAGACAAGTCTTTTTGGATAATGGTTGGGGATGGTCTTCTCAATACAAATTCCAGGAAAACGATACAGGCACCAGCACAATGGCCATGCTGAATACTCCCTCCATACCTATAAAACATGACGTTTAGGACAAGATTGTGGTAACCAAGAAGTCATTAATTAGGAGGTAATCTTCCATGGTTTGCCGTATTTGCCCTTATTAAATACCGCTAGGGGTATAACCTGGCATGAACGACTCGCGGCTGGACTGGTCTTGCCGGTTGGAATCGGCCCTGATGGTGCGGGTTCGAATCCCTCTGCCTTTGTTTTTTCAGGTTTTTGCATGGATTTTGCATGGCACTGCGCGGGACGTGTTTGGGCTGGCGCGCGCGCGAAGGCCGCCTTCTACCGCGTTCCTGGCGCTTTTTTTTTTGCTACCGCGCTTTTTTAGCATTTTGGCCGGACCAATTTGCGCTGCCGCCTTTGTACGTGTTCCTGGCGCTATTTTTGTCGCGTTCCAGGCGCTCGTTTTTTGGCTAGTGTGTATTTCTATTTAACCAGCGCTGTCCCTGTCCATCTTTAACGTCCGTGCTGCAAAGTTGCCTTCTCCACATTCTCTATTTCCATACGTTTAGGAGATGGCTCATCCATTCGATTTGAACGTTCGTTTAGAAGAAGACGCTGTGTATGGTAATGTATTCCTACTCCTTTTTTATATGTTGCCGATCTTGTTCTTTTTTTATATGCTGCACATCTTCTCATTTTCTATCTTCACTTCTTGGACAGGGTTTGATTTGAACTTGCCCCTAAACGAGTTTGGTGCTGTTGATTTAGATTGGCTACAAAACATGCCCGGTTAGATACATGGATGTGCTTGTTTTCTTCCTATACTTAGTTCATGCTGTGACTTTAGCTCACATTGCAAATGCGCTTTTTTTATTCCTTGGGACAGAACGACGCGTTGATGCTCCAGTTGAAGGCAACCAGCGGAGGCGTGACTGTCCTGATCACGTGAGACAACAAGTCTACCAAGCTTTGCTACAAAGAAGCAAGAACGGGAAGCTTGGGAAGAAGGACACAACAATTGTTTCTCAGCAATTTGGAGTAAAGCTCCAAACAGTTCAGCGCATATGAAGGCAAGGTAAAAAACAACTAGCTCAAAACATTCCGGTGAAGGTTCCTAATCTAAAGAAATGTAGGAGTGGCCGTAAACCAATCCCAATTGATTTGGAAAAATTGAGTGAGATTCCTCTCAAAAAAAGAATGACCATAGAAGATGTTTCTAGAGAACTTGGTATTAGCAAATCTAGGATTCAAAGGTATTTGAGGAAGGGTTTGATTAGGCGCCACTCTAGTAGCATAAAACCTTACCTCACCGAGGATAACAGAAAGGCTAGGTTGAAGTGGTGCATTGACATGATTGAGGAAGGAGGGCTTGATGCACCAAAGTTCAAGGATCTGTTTGACTTTGTGTTTATTGATGAGAAATGGTTCTATCTCCATAAAAAATCTGAGAGGTACTACTTGCTACCCTGTGAAGATGAACCACACCGCACGTGCAAGAACAAGAACTACATCCCTAGGATCATGTTTTTGTGTGTTGTTGCTCGTCCAAGGTTTAGAGATGGAGTATGTGTGTTTGATGGCAAAATAGGTTGCTTTCCACTAGTCACTATTGAGCAAGCAGTTAGGAGAAGTCGCAATCGGATGCGTGGTGCCCAAGTAATCAAGCCAATCCAATCCATCACAAGGGATGTCATAAGAGATTTCATGATCAATAGAGTGTTGCCAGCAATTAGAGCGAAGTGGCCAAGAGAAGATGTGCACAAGCCAATTTTCATACAACATTGCACCTACTCATATAAAAGTGGATGATCCTCAGTTTTTGGAGGTTGCAAAGCAAGATGGGTTTGACATTAGGCTTATATGTCAGCCGGCCAATTCTCCAGATTTTAACATTCTAGATTTGGGTTTTTTTCGAGCAATTCAAGCTATCCAGTACAAGAAGAACGCAAAGACATTGAACGAACTAATTCCAGTAGTACAAGAGGTAAAATATCATCCATTCGCTGGTTCAATACATGAGGAAATGATTAAATCATGCTAATTTCATGAGTGTTTTTGTAGGCATTCTTGGAGTACTGCCCAAAGAGAGCAAATAGGATGTTTGTGACTCTACAAACTGTTTTGAAGGAAGCAATGAAGATTAAAGGGGGCAACAAGATCAAAATTCCTCACATGCAAAAGCAAAGACCAGAGAGGGAAGATATGCTGCCATTGCAAATTCCTTGTGAACCTTCATTACTAGCTGAAGCCATCAGCAGCCTCCCTGCAAATTAGAAGATGCAATTTAGTTTGTGGAAAACAACCGATGTGCTGAATGTTTATGTACTCTCTGTTTTAATGCATGTACTACCTGGGGACTGCTCTTTGGTTCATCTTCTTTGTTCTTCTTCTCCTCCAACTTCTCGACAACTTGTTCTGGCAGAATAATTGTCTTACCACTCATTACTAGTTTGTCGATGTCAGGAATGAAGAACTCACAATCAAACTTGTCCATGGCATAAAGGAACCTTGCTGGGATGTCATAGTCTTCATGCAAAAGGCCACAACGGGTACACATACGAGTGTTCCGGCGAGCTTGGTAACAGGCTGATCCGTAGACGCCACTGCCGTGGAACGTGCCGCAGCGAGGACATTCGACCACCTCGTCGACGTCCGGCTCCTCCACGACGGAGTCCGGCACCTCCTCGACTGAATCCGGCGATGGCTCGACGAAGTCCGGCGGGTAGACGGCGTCCGCGATCATGGCGAGCGATGGCTCGACGGAGTCCGGCCGGTAGACGGCATCCGCGATCATGGCGAGCGATGGCGAGAGATGAGCGAGAGATGGCAGCGTCGGCGCTCCTCACCCATCCCGCTGCTGCTCCTGGCGCTTCGCGTACACGCGCGCTGCTAGCCTCCACGGCGTCGGCCGCCGCGCTCCTCGCGTCCGGCGTGCTGCTCCTGGGCCGCGCGGCGTCGTTCCGGCTGCTGCTGGGCGTCGACGCCGTGGTGGCCGTGTACGCGGCGGCGGAGGCGGGCGATGCGGCGTGGGAGGCTCGCGAGCTCTAAGCGACGGCGGCAGCGCAACGGACGGCCTCGAGTCTATACGAAGCGTTGAATGCGGGCAAGTTTACGAGGGCCACGCGCGCGTTGAATGCGGCGGCAGCGCAGACGGACGGACGCAAGGCCGAGGGGCATTCAGGTCCAAGTAGTACATGCAACGGGCAGGGACGCGGGGAGGTCTCCAGGACGTCAACTAATACGAAATCGACCGCTACGCTCAAAACGTCAAGTTTTTTAGGTACGGAGGGAGTACACATTTAGCTATTTATGCAATAAGATTGTAATAAATACAAAGACTTTAGTGAGAGAACAATGGGCTCTAAAAACTATACCAGGAAATGAACTTTGTATGGTCACAACTTCACACAGCGTACCTTTGGGGCTCGGAAAGTCACAGGTGACTTTACTTGTCCTAGATACCGCACGTTTCTTATCCTACGGCTCCTATCATCTCTATCTCTAAGTAAATTGGACACCGACTCGTTCTTCTCACTCGCCGCCGGCCCTGCTCGTCGCTGCCGCACGCTCCAGCCTACGCGGCTACGCGCCATGCCCGCCTGCCGCGTCGTGCCGTCTCTGCGCCATGCCCGCGCGCGCCGCCCCGCCGCGTCGTCCTCCGCGCCATGCCTGCGCGCGCCTGCCCCGCGGCGCTGTCCTCCGCGCCATGCCCGTGCGCGCGCCCCTCCCGCCGCGCCGTCTTCGCGCCATGGAACACTGCCACGCAGGAGCACTCCTCAGCCGAGGCAGAGGCGATTTGCCGCGCTGCGCTCTGGACATGGACGGGCGAGGAGCCGGTGGCGTCGTTGCAGGCCAGCGCGGGGGGCGCGGGACGGGGCGCCGGCACGGAGGCCCCACGGGGGCGCGTAGGGCCGTCGGTGGACACACGGACGAGCGGGGCTTGGTGGCGGAGTAGTGGCGAGCCATGTAGGGCCGGCGTCGAGCGAGCGCTGACACAGACGCGCGGGGTGGGAAATCGCACGCCGCCGGTGGACTCCCGCGCGAGTGGGCTCGTTCCTGCAATCCCGCGGCCTCAGGGATCAGGATGTCCGCTGCAGGTTCCATGGATGGACGCGTGGAGGTGGTGTGGCTGCACGGCGGTTGTGAGGGCGGCTGCGCACGAGCGGTGTTGGTGCGGAGGGAGGGGCGAACGCGTGGGCGGCGTGGCAGGGAGGCGCGCGCGCGGGCATGGCGCGGCGGGGCAGGCGAGCGCGCGGGCATGGTGCGGAGGACGGCGCGGCGCAGCAAGCGGGCATGGCGCGTAGGCCGGCGCGTGCGGGTAGCGACGAGCAGGGCCGGCGGCGGAGTGGCGAGCAAGCCGAGGCATGCAGGGCCGGCGGCGAGCGAGAACGTCGAGTTGGCGTGAAATTTGCCTACAGATGATAGGAGCCATAGGATGAAAAATGTGCGGCATCAAGGAGGTAAAGTCGTCTGTGACTTTTCTTAGATTAGGCTCACCGGTGTGTAGAAGAGGGCGCCACAGACTGTAAGACACGGTAAACAGAAACGGCGGTGGTTGAAACAGTGAACAGGCGGGGCTTGGATAGGCCTCTTGGCGAGCGTCTTAGGGACGGCAGAGAATTCGAGCCCGTCCATTTGGTGGTGGTCGAACTTTGCGAGCCGCAGAATCCCATGCAAGTTTGTTTATGCTTATTATCCGAAGGATAGATAGCACATAACTGAAATAATGCTTGTCCATTACCTTTGTATCATACTAGAAAAAAGAAAGCGCTCTATCGGACGCCTTATTGGCCTTAAGTATAAGAATAATAGTAACACCAATTGAAAATGGAAGCAATGGTTCAATATTTGCTAGTACATATACATCAACCATTTTGTAGTTTTGCCATGTCCGCATGGTGTAACACAGATGCACAATCATTGAAGACATTGATACAAAAAGGAAGACTATTTTACAATGATACAAAGAAAGACCATTTTTCTGTCAAATTGATGTGTTGGTTATATACAGTTCACCATGTCATGTAAATAATCCAATTAATTCAATAACTTGTTCACAAAGAATCTCAAAGAATCCATGTGAAATAGTATACATACAAATTCTATCAAATTTTGTTAACAATCAAAGGTGTGTCGTCCATTGCACTAAGGAGTGTCCAGAGTTGCACAGTATCAACAATGACAAATATCTTTATACACCTTGCATAAGACGATCTTGAAACACAGACCAACTTGGCTTGGTAGCCACATCCTCAGTCCTCACTACTCTGTATGTTCAGAGCCTGAAAAAAAATCAACCAATATTAGAGGCTAAAACTATGATTTATATCAACACTAAGTAGAATGTACAGATTGTGAAGAAAGGCATGGAAGATAAAACAAAATAAATGCGAAAGCCTTAGCCAACAAAGCTTGGTTATTTTATAATGCTTGGTTCAGTATCTTATTGATCCATATCAGGATCAAATGATCATCGGCAAATTAAAGAAAATGAAGATGGAAATCTGTCTGCCTACAACTCCATATGGAGTTTGATTGAGCAATTTTTACATCGCTAGCAACATAAAGATACTTAAAAAGTTCATAGTATAAGTCAAGATATGAGGCAAAGCTGCTGGTATGGTGTTTGTTCCTATCAATCACCATACTGGCGCTTCTCCCTAAAAACTTCAATTGCCTATATTCTGAAGAAATTTTCAGTTCAATAAAACTTTTACAACAACAAAGAAATGCCAGTGCATACATGGCATATATATCAAATATCGTTAAGCAAAAGATTTTTTTTCAGAAGCATGACAAAAACGCTATTGGTTTGTGCAAAACAATAGATCGGACATTGAAACACATTGGTGTGATATCAATAAAATCTTAACAGCAACAACAAAGAGATCTATGCACACAGAAGGATGGTAAACATGCTAGTAGCATTTTCAAAATGATATATCGGATGTTCAAACAGACTGACGTAAAAATTCTAAGTAGCATTAGATCATGCAGAGCAGCCCTCTCATGCTAGAATAACAATCTCCTTTGCTTTTTCTTATTCGATGCATGCTACATAAATAGAGCAGGGATAGGAATAACAATGTGTTCGCATGTGAGATGCGTAATTTGGCCCAGCCTATCAGAGTATCGGGGACAGGAATTGGATTGGGTTACCGTACAGCTGTGTGAAGATCTCTTTGACCTCGTCGATGACTTGTAGTGCAGTGCGCTCGAGGACCAGCAGCAGCACATCCGTGGTGACTGAGTACAGATCAAGGTGAAGCGAAACACATGAATGGAGACCAAGCCCCAGGGGCAGGCGTGTACCTAGGCCAACAAGTCCAATGACGTGGTGATGACGACGAGACGGAGCCAGCTTCCACGGGTTCAACTACAAGCGCCGCCGGCCGCCGCAGATCCCGTCCGTCACACACTTGAAAGAGGATCACATGTAGTCCTTGGACGAGGAGCCATGCCCGCGACATCGGAAACAATGTTCTTCCCATTAATCTCATAGGCAGGGAAGGAGTCATCGTCCCGGTCGCACTAGATCTGGAGGAGGTGGGCAGGGCACAACTATTGTGAGGAGGGAGCGAGGCTGTCGCTGCCTCTCATGAGAGCCACCTCCCTAGTGTGGAGATCGAGCGGAGCTCGCCGGCCTCCTCGGCGCCACGGCTTGCTGACCACGATGGCCCTTCGGCATAAGCACTCCTGGATCTGGCCGGCTGGACCACGTGGCGGCACCAGCGATCGATCTAGTGGAGAAGGGAGAGGAAGGGAAGACAGAGAGAGGGAATGAAGGATGTGAAGCTAGGGTTGTGGCTGAGAAGGGGGTCTTTGCAAAACTGCAAATGGAGTGTTCTGTGCAAAATTGACTGGAACCTCGAATTTTCTCTTCTTCATACTGAAATAAATTGTTGATCGAGGATCCATGTGTAAAATATATAGACAAGTTCAATGCTCTGCAAGGACGAGCTAGACTGCGGGTTGTTTTCCTAAAACTTGAAGGGCTTTTTTGCAAACATGTTGGATCCACGCGTCCACCCGCGCAGGCCTCTGCGGGAGCGCGGATGGCTCTCGTGCGAGCAGGAGGGGTGAGGTTTTAAAGAACAAGATAAGCAAACGATGACTAGAATCAGCACTGAAGACTACCATTTTGTTCCCTACATTGTTGCAGCATGCTATTTACACCAGATAGAATGTGATACAAAGACTTCAGAGTACTGATCACAAGTGAGGACACAACGCTCTAATTTATATTTTATCTACAAACAGATCAGAATTTTAATACATTTAATTGAATCAAAACAAGGAACTATTGATAGCACTGCCCAATTCTCTGAGCTCCCAAAAGTATTCCCGTTGAAATCAAATGTATCAGATGAACAGCACCAAGCAAGGTCGTTGGCGTGGCCACTAAATGAGGTAGTCAGTGGATCCTCTCCCTAGACAAATCCCACGGGCTAAAAAACTTAAAAATCCATTGATATGACAGGATAAGATAACAAATGCAAAACAATTGAGCCAGAAAAGCTCGGATGTGAGGGACTAAAACACTTGGACTGAGAAGGGTTTCGAGACCCATGGTGGAAAGATGGCTCTTCAACATGCAGAAATCAGATGGCAATGAATATATGACAGTAAACAGAGAGAACAGATAGACAATTTAACTAGCCAAGCTTATAATAATAACCTCAAAGAAATGAATATAAAGATTCAAGCTCACCATATCAACGAAAATCTCAACCTTGAGTTATTCATGAAAACAAACCATTTCTAGGTAGGTAGTAGAAAATAGGTTAAAAACTCTTTAGAAATTTATAGAAAAATTCACCTCGTCAACAGCACACGGTTTGCACAGGTCAACGAAGATACACGTGGCACCCATCCACACGCACATACGGAGATACATGTGCGCATGCACATGCACATGCATGCGCACACACATTCCACACGTGCACACCCACCATCCACCCACACAGAGATGCAAGCGTGCACATGCACACGTACATTGACAGACACGTAAAGGCAAAAATAGCACCAGTGGCATAGCCTAACAGAAATGCACGCACACACCCACCTATCCACATTCCACACACAGAGATGCATGCGCTTGTGCATGAATACACGTAGAGACAGAGACACACAGGCTCACTAAAGACATGTATAATGCACGGCGTTTATACATATTCTTAGATAGGTTCAACATTAAGCTCCACCAAAAAATGTTAACCACGGTAACCCAAATAGGTGTTTAGATAAACTCAACCATCCTTTTAGCGCTCATTAAGCATAGATACTAATTTAAGCATCTCCTTCATCTCTTAAGGGTGCTAATGGTATGGTGATAATAAACCAGTTTTTTCGCTAACCACTTTTTTAAACATCTCATGCTCCAATCACGCACATGCACACCCGCTGTGGATTTGCCGCTCGCTGCTTTAGCCTCTGTTTGTTCACCTTCCACATACAGCTTCACTTTATTCATACAGATTTGTTTCAGGTGACTGATTTTTTGGTTGTGTATCAGTCAAATTTCTAGGCCATATAATGTAAAAAAGACAGAGTGTGTTGACATGTTTGTTTTTTATGACTGATGCATAAGTTTCCGTTAATCACGTTTTCTAGCCGTTGGCTACAAATTGTAAGGTTAGAAAAGGTGACTTGTTGGAATGTTGAGTTTCAATCACTTGATGTAGAGACACATCTAGACTAAATAAGAGAAAAACCACGACTTAATAGTTAGATATTTATTACTTTTTACAAATTCTAATATTTATCTTCTTTTTTCTCTAGCATATCTCGTAAGTAAAGCCTTTTTGGAGACTTGAATTAGTAGTGTATAAAAGATTGTGTCGTCTTATAATCTACATTATAAAAAAGTGAGTTTTTGAAAAATCTTTTTACATATGATGGTCTCAGACTTTCAGTGGACCTCTCACTTTAGGCCCACTGTGCAGGTTGGAACAGGTGGGAAAGTATTGGAAAGAGTCTAAAACTGGTAAAAGAAAAGTGTTTGTACCCTTTAGTTTTTTTCTCGCCTCAATTTGTACCCATATCCACGGGTACATTCCTTTTGATTTCTTTTTTTTTTCTTTTTTTCTCCTTTCTATTGTCTGACCGATTATCTCACGACATGTGCATGATGCATGTACATCTATACTATGTACCCATAACAATCTAGTAAAAAAGATCTGGACCAAGATTTCTATGTAGAGACCTCGCTAGGATGAGATAAATGTCTTGGGTTCCCTTCGTCCCATTAGGCAGTGTTTGGTTGGTAGAATGAAGTGGAATGGAACCATAACATTTCACCAATTTTAGTGTCTGCTTGAAAAGAAAAGAGCTGAAACGATTTTAGAAAAGAAAATATTTTCTCTGGATTTGGGACGGGCATGTCTAAAAAAAATTCTAAATTTTAGAACGCATCTGTAACCGTTCCACTTGGAATATGAGATTGACAATCGGCTTAAACTTGGATCTAGAACGGAACCATTCTATTTTGAAATTTGAGACCGAACAATTCCATTCTACCTCGCTCTATAACTAAACACTACCTTAAAGAATATAGAAATTAGTCCAAAATTGCTACACATGTAGCTAACCACGTAGGAAACAGGTCCATATAGGCAGGAGCGGATCTAGCATTAGGGTGCCTGGGGCTAGAGCCATTCCTACTGTCGTTGGAACAATGGAGCCCCCCTACAAATATAGATATGGAACTTTGAAAGATAGGGCTAAAGGTAGAAGATAAAGAAAGAGAACACCTTCTAATATTGCTTTCTACATCTGCCACTGCGGCACTGCACATAGGTTCAACATTATTCATTGATTCTAGGCATGTTCTAAGATGGAAATTAAAGGACATCCGTAGGGAGCGAAGAGATGCATTCTTGACAACTCTTGATTGCATCACCCTTTATCCTTACCTACTCCTTCAAGTCATCATTGCGGAGTGGACGAAAAATATTACAATAACGAAATCCAAAACCATAGGAGAGAGGGGCAGTTTTGAGAGATAGTGGTCATGTAGATGGTTTGTTGAAGAGATGCGCCCAGCCCATTTTTGAGGAGGGTGTTTACTAGATGTAATTTTACATGGCCGTAACAAACGGGTAAGTGGACAGATTAAACAAAATCATCGGCATAGTAGAACAACCATGCACATATGGTTTGTATACGGATACGTATAGGTACGTTTTTTCTTGCTGAACTGTCCACAATTAAGGAATACGCCCAACTAATTATTAGTGACTAAAAATAGCTATTTTTATCCAAACAGGCCTAGCTAATGATGCAGCTAATAAGTGTGCATTTCAATCGGCGGTGCTCGACTGTCAGAATTAAGTCAGCCATGAAAGCATTGGTCATTTCTTCCTTCCAAGGGCATCACTGTTAGGCGAGCGCTCGCCCAACCGGAATCGCGCGAGCGACGGTCCCCACACGCCACGTGTCTCTCACCCCGCGCCCAACCGCTGCGCGCCAGGCCCACGCCGAAAAAATTTGCAAAACTAGCGGCGAAGGGAATCGAACCCCCCACTCTCAGTTGAGAGGACTAGCTTACCTCCTCTGAGCAACGCAGCATCTGTTCTGTTTTGATTGAAGTGCAGTTACAGAGTGTGATAAAACTGATGATAATAACTTTTGGTATAATAAAATTATATTATCATAATTTTCTGTAAATAAATTATGTTATCATAATTTTCCTGAATATAAATTATGTCAACATAACTTCCCTGAATAAAAATTATGTCAGCATAACTTCCGGTGAATAAAAATTATGTCAGCATAATTTTTCGTGAATAAAAATTATGTCAGCATAATTTTCCGTGAATACAATTATATCATAAAATTATGTCAGCATAATTTTTCATGAATAAAATTATGTCAGCATAATTTTCCGTGAATACAATTATGTCATAAAATTATGTCAGCATAATTTTTCGTGAATAAAATTATTTCAGCATGTGAATAAAATTATTTCAGCATGTGAATAAAATTATGTCAGCACGTGAATAAAATTATGTCAGCATAATTTTCTGCGAATAAAATTATGTCAGCATAATTTTCCGTAAATTAAAATTATGTCAGCATGTGAATATAATTATTTTTCTGTGAATTAAAATTATGTCAGCATGTGTATAAAATTATGTCAGCATGTGAATAAAATTATGTCAGCATAATTTTCCGTGAAATAAAATCATGTCAGCATGTGAATAAACTTATACCAGCATAATTTTCCGTGAATAAAATTATGTCAGCATGTGAATAAAATTATACCAGCATAACTTTTCGTGAATAAAATTATGTTAGCATGTGAATAAAATTATACCAGCATAATTTTGTGTGAATAAAATTATGTCAGCATGTGAATAGAATTATGTCGGTATAATTTTTCGTGAATAAAATTATTGTATTTCTAAATAATATATAATATAAATGAATGAAAAAATAAAAATGTGAACTAAACAGCTGGAGAGTTAAACAGGAAAAAAGAAAAAAAATACCCCTCGTAACGTACGGGAAGGGGCCAACCACGTGAAACAAGTAGTAGAAAAAAAGACAAAACCATGCTGTGCGCCCAATCATCACGCGCTAGTGCAGCCATGCAGGCAGCGGATGGGTCGCCATCTCGCGTGGACCCTTCCATGCGCACGGGGAGAAGCGGTAGCTCGGGAAAAAAGACGGCGCTGTTGGATCGCTCGTTCGTTACGAATCGGACGAACGATTGTCAATTGGACATTGCGTCCTTCCAATCGGTGAATTTTCATTCTCACTTCCCCCTCACTCTCGGAGTCTCGGTCACTCCTGAGCGGCGGCGATGGATCTGGCTCCCGAGCTCTCTCGCAGGCCTAGCTTTCTAGCTAGGACCTTCTCTCTCTCGTAGGCCTCTATCTATTCTGTTGATTTGCTGTCTTGTGATGTTGGCCGTAAATCCCACTCCGGCAGCAGCCAACTCCGAGAGAGATCTTGTGTTGGTGCCGGACTGGACTGGATTAGTGATGTAGGCCTCTATCTATTTTGACTTCAAGATTTAGATCTGGGCTTTGAGATTGGGTACTGTCTACTGTGGGTGGGGTACTTTTTTGGGTGATAAAAAACCGAGCGTGGGGGCAAGAACGCAAATTTACGTAACTATCGTAACTATTGCATTTGGATCGTAGGATTTTTTAGCCCAATTCTCTGGTCCATAGGATTTGACTGTGACCTTGAAGTTGATTGAGATTTCAAGGATCGTGGGCCCTAATGTATTAATATTGACCCTTAGATTAAAGGACGGTAAAAAACTCAACGGTGGATACTGTATTGGGTACGTAAGGTTTAGGTGGAAAAATAATTTATTCTAAACTCGTATTTTTATAGGATAGATAGATAGATATATTAGTTAGTTGGATATAACTAATTTGCAGAGTACATCAATTGATCGACAGATATATGGAGCTAGACGACTAGAGGCCAAAGGCACCAGCAGCAGCAGTAACTCTGCATTCTAAGCAGGAGTAGATGATGGTGACGGCCAGCATGATTCCAGCGCCGGAGCCAAGCATACCAGTGAGGCTCGCAAATATGGTCAATGCTCCGATGAAGAGACCAACGAGAAACGCCACATTAACGATATAGCGTCTCCGTTGATGGTGAGGAACCGAGTGCGGCTGGACTAGCGTCACATTTACTCGCTCCTGCATTACATTACATGCATCAGAATTCAATATAATTTAATTTACCCGCAAAAGAAAGGAAAACGAGAAAATATATAGTTAAACTTACCGGCCCAAGCAGTCTGGCCAGATATCTGTCAGAGTACGCACAAAGTTGAAGAGTCCCCGTCGACATGATAGCACAACCCACAATTAGCAACGTAGCATAGAGCAATGCGTACACAGGGTCTCTTCTCACATCAGACAAGCTTCAATCCAATGCAAAATTAAATGACTCAGTTAGCTGTAGTAACTATATATTTTGATTGGGCAACAACAGGGCAAAGACTAGAGTGCAATCACAGCTTTGGTGCAATCATGCAATCAAGCAACCGGTATCACTGGATGGGTATCCAACGTGGCTGCTATTTTTTTTAACTAGGCCCTCCCACGCTGTCCCCTCGTTCCAAATGACAAAATGCAATATTCCCCTCCATAGGCCATGCTTGTTTGCATCTCCGTACTTTCGATGCCGCCGTCGTTCGCGTACCCTCCGGCTGTCGACTGTAGCTAAAGGCGTTCGACGCCGCCGCCCGCAGACAGGAACCTGTTCGCGCCGCCGTGATCCAACACCTGCAGCCGTAGGCTGTCAGCCCCGGCACCCCAGACGGAGGCCGTCTGCACCGCTGCACAACGCCGGCCACAACTGAGGCCATCGGCACTGCTGCCACCAGGCGGCTGGAGTCCTTTCAGGCCACCGCCCCTACGCGGAGCCCATCCACGCTTCCATTTTTCCTCTTCCAACAGACACGAATGAACAGAGCAATGCGCTAGAACTAACAGAGATGTTCAGCTTGGTTTATCTTTCACAATTTAGCTGGATTTATTATCGAGACATCATTCGATCAATTGTGCAGAGACGCTATATATCCCCTAGCAGCTAGATTTAAAATCTGCTCTAGAACAAGAAAATAATTGCTCCTTCACAGAGAGTGCTATACGACATCCTCCTGCTTACATGGAGGGCATAGTGCTTACTGTGCCAGAGCGGCGGTGATACAGGAGTTGCCCAGGCTTCGGTGGTGGTGGAAGCTCTGGAGATGCTAGGGGCTGGCAGTGTTGGAGCCCAGCAGCGCTGGGGTGCGGGCAAGGCGGCCCGGCGGTGCATGCGAGATGCGCCGACTGGCGAGCGGACGAGAACGTGTGATGGACAGTGAAAAGCTAACAGTAATGGAAAGGAAGGGGGTTATTGGCAAAGTTGCTTTGCACCTGATGGAGACGCTTGGCGTGGGGGTGTAGGGGCTTATGTGCAAAAATACATGGCGCTGTAGGATGGTGATCGAAGAGTTCAAACGCGCTGCTTGCACCCTTGCACAGGTGTGCTGCTTGCACCCCAGTCGGGCCCCAACAACAGATCTAATCGATCACTAGCGAGCGATTTGCTCACTGCTCGATCACCTTGGAGGTGTAGTCGCATAGTAGGCTATCCCGCTGACTGGAACAGTTCCAAAATACTTGGATTCCTTCCACGTCCCCATCAGATTGACCACACCAAATTTCGTGTATAGCAACTGCGCAGCAACACAAAAGAACATTGCTAAAACAGCCAGGCAGATCATCATATCGATGACAAGTTATTAAACACACACACCGCGCGCACATATTTTAATAAAAAAGTTAAACATACAATTAAATGGCCTTAATAAATCACAGGTACGGCGTGGTCTTTAGTCTTTTAAGCTTTGTTAGGGGTTTTCTAGTTGAGAGCCTCTTCCGTTAGCTGAGCAGTGAGTGGAGTTGATGTGGTTTATTTTTCCTTTCTTTGTTAGGTTTTTTGGGCTTGTTTTTCTTTCACTAAAAAACTAGGTCGTTTTTTTTCTCTCCTTAAGGTCTGTTCGGTTGCCCTGGTTTTGGAAGCGATTAGAGCAAATTGAATCTCTTGCTAATTAAATCTAAATAGGAAGGAATTTATTGGAAGCGATTAGAGCAAATTGAATCTCTTGCTAATTAAATCTAAATAGGAAGGAATTTAATCTCTCTCAATTCCCTCCAAAATCAAGACAATCGAAAAACTTTTTTTCTGCCCTTTTGTAAAAAGTCAGATCACATTTCATATATCGTGTGACGGCAATGAACGAACGGATAATATATCCTAGACTACACATACCTATCGAAAATTCAAAATAGGTGCATGATGAAGGAATAGCAGATAAATAAACATCAAAAAACTATGCAGCTGATCAATCAATGGATACGAACCTTTGGGATGAAGTATAAGGTTGAAACCAGTGCATGCTGGAAGGCCAGGGGTGCGAAACAGAGGTAAGAGATCCTGATGCCGTAGTTCAGTTGAAGCTTAGGCTGGTCGCGCGATCTTAGTGGCAGCGGGACATGGAACCCTTGCATGGCAAGCACAATAAGGAAGAAGACGCACGTGGCAACCACGCCTGAAAGGTGTTGATGGCTGAAGCCGTTGTTGACACAGGGCGCTCTCATATAATAAGGGCTAAAAACCTCCCAAAAAGTATTTGCGCTGGAAATTTGAACAAATTTAATTAGTACCAAGGTTCAATGAAATCAAATATACTAGTAATGATGTACAGCAAACATGATCTGCGGCATCTTTATAGTTTTATGATGGATCGATCGATCTTACCAGACATTGGCAGCAATGAATAGAGGGATACCCGATAGCAATCCATATCCCTTTTTAAGAAGGTCGTCAAGGTAAATAACAACGACGCTTCCAAAGAAAAGCTGAAGAGCGATCAGAAGCAAATCCACTATGCCAATTTGGGTCGCGAAACTTGCGTTTAGCACATCTCTGATTGTGAGCCCAAAGGCAATCAGTATCCCCAGCAACTTGTGCGCGCCGTTCCTGCAGATGATGATATGATCAATAGATGGTGCATGCAATCTTTTAATTAATAATGCTAATTATTAGATATATATATATATATAGATTAACAACAACGCAATCCTGGTATGGTACTGTGTACTCACAGGAGAAGACGATCCGGAGGAGCAATAATCTTGCGCTTCAACAAGAGGTGAAGGAGAACCTCGGACACCAGGAGGGGCATGACCCCGTAAGCCATGACGGTGTTGCTGTTGGACGCGGTGGCTGCGTACATCCTGTAGAGCGGATCGCTCGCCGGCGTGCGGCGGACCCCTGTCCAGTACACCAGCAGATGGAAGCCGCCTTGTGCCGGAGAGGGACCGTGCCGCTTGGGCTGTGGACCTCCGGAACGAACCCCACCAGCCGTCGGCCCAGATGGAGAAGCTTCGACCTAGCCGCCACCGCCATGAGGCTGTCTCCAATGGGAATCCCCCTAAAACACTGTTTTGCACTGTTTGACATAAATGCGGTACTGTAGATAGAGAGGGAGGTAGTTGGAATAGTGATAGGGAATGGGATTTGAGGAGTATTGTTGGAGATAGTCTGATGGAACGTACGATACGGCGGCGATCCAACTAGAGTCCTAGAGATGTTTTTTTTTTCTGCCTTGGATCTCCGTCCGCCTGATGCCCAAAACGCCGCACGGCGGTCGCCACCTTTTATTCTCGCGCGACGCACACGCGCCCCCCACGCGGGCCCCACGCGGTGGCAGTGAGAGGCAGGGGCGGTGTGCGCCGGCGACGCACGCGCCATTAAAGGATTGGTCGCGCGGAGAGGGCAACGGGCATCCGGACTCGAGTCCAAATACAGCACCGACCGGGCATAGCCCGGGTGGCTAGCGCTAGCGTTGTCCAGCCGGCCGGCTCGAGTTCGATTCCCAGGGAATCAACTCGCGTTCCTCACCGGCCTGCCTGTAAGCCAAATAAATTTTAGTGATGCAGCTTTTTACGCGTTGAGTCACAATAGAACTGCGACGTATCTCGTCGTTTACAGAGAATGACTCTGGTGATATCTCAAGGGACGCGGTCTTCTAGTCTGTGTATAGTTGTAAGTCTGTTGGTGTACGCGTGGTGTGAATAGGGTGTGCGTGTGTAGTGGTGGAATGCGTTGTGTACATGAGCAGATACTACTACAGCTGTATCCAGATGAGAGGCGTAAAAAAAAATACAGCACGCAAGCAGGAGACAGGGAATCAAATTGAACTTATATAAAAAAAAAGAAAAGAAAACATGTTTTCTCTTTCACAAACAAGCCTCAACTCTCAAGATCTTCGAGAAACTCGACGAAAGCGGCATACGATGAGCCTCCTTCCTTGAGCGCCTCGGCCGCTCTATCTTTCACCGCCAACACACGCTCCCTGAGCGCACGCCCGTCCTCGGATTCCATGACCCACCTAACCTTGGTTTCCACTTCCTCTGCCATCACCATCTCCTTGTCATAGCCCCTCATCTCCACCCCGAGCTTCATCTCCTCCACGATGAACACCTTGTTCATCCTCTGTTCCGCATACAATGGCCAGCACAGCAGCGGCTGCCCCGCTGTGACGCCCTCCAGCGTCGAGTTCCACCCACAGTGCGTGACGAAGGCGCCAGTGGCCCTATGGCGCAGCACGTCCACCTGCGGCGCCCATGACCTGAGCACCAGTCCTCTGTCCTTGGTCCTCTCCAAGAACCCGTCTGGAAGGAGTGCCTCGAGGTCTGGCTCCTGAAGCAGCTCGTTCAAGCTCTGGTCGTCGCTGCGCGGGCTGCGGACCACCCACAGAAACCTCTGCCCTGATCTCTCCAAGCCAACGGCGATCTCCTCAAGCTGCGTCTTCGGGAACGTGCCCAGGCTGCCGAAGCTGAGGAAGACGACGCTGCGGTCCGGCTGCGCGTCCAGCCACCGGAGGCACCCGTGCGCCTTCTCTCCGCCTCCCGACACCAGCGGCCCGATGCAGTAGACCGGCGGCGTGGCACGGTTGGGGACGCACAGGCCGTCCCTCAGAGCGCGCACCGCGCGCGTCTCCAGCGACTCGAGCGTGTTGACGAGGATCCCATCGGACTCCGGCATCCGCTGGAACATGCGCAAGATGGCCTTCGATGCCTCGCTATCCTTGCTCATTTCTGCAGGCAGATCCGAAGCTTTGATCGGAGGCGCGCCCGGGAAGGAGAGGACGGCGTCGCCGAGCTCCGTAAAGCTCGTGTCCATGCCGGCGCGCACGCTCGGGATGTTGAGCATGACGGCGAGGTCACCGGCGCCCGAGGCGTAGAAGTAGTAGACAGGCAAGCTGAGCTCGGCCGCGACGTCGAGGGCGTCGACGCAGAACATGTCGATGACGAGCGCGTCGACGGCGCGCAGAGAGCGGAGGAAGTCGCGGAGAGGCGCGTTCATGGCGCCGAGGTAGTCGAACAACTGGAGGAGATGGTGCTTGGGAGTGCCGTCGGAACTGGGCTCCGGCGGCGGCGGCGGCGGCAGGACGTGGAAGGTGATGGTCGGGTTGTTGGCCGCGGCGCGGGCGACCGTGGCAGAGAAGTTGGGGGCCTTGACGGGCGGCTCGACCAACGCGACGGTGACGGCGACACCGTGCCGGACGAACAGCTTGGCCAGCTCAACCATTGGCGTGAGGTGGCCGACGCCGAGGCCCGGGTACAGAACCACGTTCTTGGTCATGGCTCCGCTAACTCCGAGGTCTCCCATCTCCTGCGGGGTGTGGCAACGTACACTTGTGTGCCCGAGCGCTCTAGAGATGTGGGAAGGTTTGGCGCCGATATGGTTCTGGAAAACATCGCAGCCGAGCCGGGTATATAAACGGGCAGGAATCCTGAATAGCATTCCAAGTTGCACTTGTATTTGAAGTCATGTAGGGCCCCCGGCGGCACGGTGAAAGCAAAGGACCGCCAAGGACTTGGGGTGATCTGGATGGGATTACAGAAGCACAAACCAAGTAGTACGTTGTAGCCAGCAGGAGCGACCCATTTAATTAAATAAAAACTATCTTAGAATGTTCGGAAAAAAAAACTATCTTAATTTTGATGAAGTATATAGTAGAAAATAGTGATAGAATTTATAATAAGCATAATTATTTGACGTGGCGGCTGTTGATTTTCTTCTCTATAGACTTGTTAATCCGACACACAAGAGGTATATACCCTCAATTAATTTCATTTTCAAGCATAATCTACTTTTTTATACTAACCTAACTTACTAATTGGTAGGCTTCTGTACCCACTATTGATTTATACTTTTATTGATGCAGTACTTAGTAATCATTTCGATGAACAAAAGTTACCTGTGGAGCAAGACTTTATACAGTGGCAAAAAAAAAAACGTCAGTCATGTTGTAAAAAATCGATTCTCAACGAAAGGTGGTGCTCCTGATTATATTTTAAAAAAAAAGAAATGAAAAGGGATACTGAGGCAGAAACGACCAAAGTTGGTCGTGCGCGGATTGCTTTTGGAGTCGTGGAGAAGCGGAATTGTGCGGCTCTGTGCAAGTGCCACCACAGAGAAGCGAACGTCATCCGTGACGTTTTGGTGGACTTGAGCTATGAAACTGGGGAAACTGCAACGCTAAGTTCTCCTCAGCCTGCTGCCTGCGTTAATCGCTCAGTTTTTTGTTTTTCCTTTTTGAAAATCAATCAACCGCTCAACTAAAAATAGAGTTCTTTTTATCTCAACTAAAAGCAGAGTTCGTATACAAAAAAGTGGAAATAGAGTTGAAGAAACCAAAGATGGCGTGCTAGGGCTGTGCCACAGTACGAGTTGAAGCAGAGCCGAAGAAGCGAAATACAGTACATAAATAATATGCGCCGGGGGTTCTAGGATAAGGATATCCCAAGATCTGTCGCGCTTTAAGGGATTGCGCGACCCCATACATCAGCCTAAAACAACACAATAATTTTCCCAACTAATCAGAAGCTACCATGTATCTATACTATAAAGAGCAAGTTAATTTTAAATAATTTTTACCAACACTAAATATACCCACACTCAATACCCACCGTTCGATGAACATCGATTATTCGATCAAGCGTTGATTAATAGAGAGCCCAAAGGGCCCACCAAGTCAAGCGCCAGAATGGCACCAGAACGCCAGTTCCTGCGATAGGATTGCATCCTTGACGTAACCCACCCTTTGTTTTTTCTCACCAAGTTTTTTACCCACCCGCGTATACGAGATTCAACCACCAGAAAATAGGGTACAGATTCTTACATGCTGGATGCAGCCCAATAATAAGCAAATACATGGAGATCCAGCCCAATAATAAGCAAAATACATGGAAAATGTATTCGAAACACTCGGTATAAATATCAATTCGATCACATATCATCCCATAGTACCAAATCGCCTGCAAAAGTGTTAATTGGCTTGCTCATAACAAATCCTCACGTCCATGAAGCACCGCCTCTAGCACACAAACAGATCCAAAGATGTAGACACAAATCAGAGAACGGATCAAGTGGAAAGACCAAGATCAGACATACCTAATCCCATGGGCTCCTCTCCCACGAAGCTGGCTGGATCTTCGACGGCCGGCCATGGCCTGCGGGAGGAGGAGGTCGGCGCGACGGGCGCATTCCGGCCACGACGGGGGCCGAACCAGCCCCGACGAGGCGAGAGGGAAGGAAGGACGCGACGAGGCGGCTCGAAGGTGTCGGCGGGCGAGCCGCAGGGGGTCGCCGGAGCCGGGTTCCGGAGGGAGGGAGTCGGTGGGCGACGACGCATCCAAGTAGGAGGGCGCGTCGGCGGGGAGAGACGGCGGCCGGACCGGGGTGGAACAGGCGGCGGCCCTGCGCGCCAGGAGGTAGCCGGAGCAGGGGAGGCGGCGGGCCCGGCCAGGGAGGAGGAAGCGCCGGCGGGTAGAGACGGCGGACGGACCGGGGAGGAGGAGGCGGCGGCCCGGCGCCGAGAGAAGAGGAGTCGGGGAGGCGGCGGCCGTCACAGGTGGAGGGCGGGGTCGAGGCAGGGGGGCGGCGGCCGGACCGGGGAGGAAGAGGCGGAGGAGCCGAGGAGGGCCGGGGCGATAGAGCTAGGGTTTCCTGGGGTGGTGTCAGGCTTATAAGCGAAGGGCACGGCAAATCCTGGCCATTCATTGTGATCGATGGTTGAGGCCAGCCCGCCTGATCCAGGCTGGGCTGGTTTTAGCAGGCCACGCCTGGGCCGGGGATGGCTCGCGGGCCACTTTCCAAAAAACCAAGAATGTTTTTTCCTTTTCTAAAAAATAAGTATGTGTAAAAAATAAGTATGTGAAGAAAAGAAACTTCGTCCACGATAGAATGAAACATATTTCACAAAAAAAATTGTCCAAAGTGAATTATTGCCGATGTCTCTTCCCATGAATATATGACAGTGACTTTTGATATTTTGCATAACTTTTGATATATTTTGATATAAATTTGGTCAATACTTTTAATAACTATAAAAACATGCAAAACAATTAATAAACCATAAAACTATGTTTTTTAAAAAATAAACTTTTACAAATAAAAAGCATAAAAAATGTAATAACTAACTTTGATACTATAAAAATGCACGTGCACCACGTGCGGACGCACGTGCATTTTTACTATATATAAATAAAAAAGTGAGAAGTCCGCATAGTCGCACAGCGTGAGATTTCTTTCACCCGAACAGGCAAGGGTCGCTTTCAGGTGACGTCAGCAACGACATAAGCATGGAAAAATACTGCATTCTCTTTCATTGTCCATTATTCTGGCATACGATATTTGTTTTCAAATCCGTTTACACCACGCCATTTCTTGTGACAAGTTCTACGTAATGAGATCCATTTTTGCACATGTTTTGTTTACATATAGTATTAGATACATGTTATATATAAATTTGGTAGCAAATTATATGCAAAACTAGTAGCAAGTTATTTTTATAAGAATACCATTGAACTTGACACTTAATATAACAAACCTGGTTGAAAGCTATATACCAAACTAGTTGTAGTCTAGCAATAAGTTGTTATTATAAAATAACTACTGAAATTGCCACGCATATTGTGCATATTGCCACATAACACACATTTAGGGCTGCTGTAACAAAAAGTTCATGAGTTTTTTAGCAAGTTATGAGATATTTGAAGCAAATCTTTTAAAAAACTGCAATGATAAATTCCTTGATTATCTATGTAGCAAGTTTTTACAATTTTACAGCAAGTTTATGGAATCTTATAGCAAATTTGTGTTGTAGCAAGTTTCTCAAATTTATCACCCGACACACATTACATTTTGGGTCGTGTAGAAAAAAATTCCTGAGTTTTTTAAAAAAATTATGAAAAAAGGTATAATGTTTTCTAAGACAATATTAAATTGTATACTATCAACAAGTTATGTATGTTAGATGATGAAAAAATTAGCTAGATATTACGAAACAGGCTGCAAGTTGGAGATGTGAGGGAGGGGCGTTTGAAGGCCCACAAAAACCGAACTGCGCTGGCTGGGGAAGCAGGGCTCGCGCGCGCGGGCTGAAAGAGCGGGGGTCGCGCGGTCAACCCAGCGCGACCCCACGCGGGGTAGATTTTGCGTTCTAAGATTATATTCATCAGGACGCCCATCTAACCCCGCCTATCCACTATTCTAACTACCTCTCTGTCCATGTCCACAGTGCGCGTGCAGTGCTATACAGTGCTTTGGACAGGCAGTTTGGGCGGGCCGGTGAGCTTGGTCTAATAAACATGAAACAGTCACAAACATTGTGGTACTTAAATAATAAAGAAAAAACAGGAGTGCTGGCTCCACACCTCCGGCAGGTCGTCAACGATGGACAGGGCTGTGGGCGCTGGCTAGGAACAGCTCCTAGCTACAAAGCTTCGCAAAGTGCTCCTGGGCCGGGAGATTGGCGTTCAGAAGATGGTCACTAATTTCTGAATGGGTGCAGGCAGTTTGACGTAATGCCGAGCATCTTCCCGACCAAATTTCATCCCAACTTTGTTTGATCAATCACATTGATACAACATGCACACAAAGTATAATGGTTCAGGTGCGAAAATAAAAGTTTGAGGGAGCTCGCACAACGTTGAGAAGTATTGTCGATTGAAGGAGAATTCAAGCCAACGCAGCTGACAATTGTACTCCTATCCTAAACTGCAATTGCAATTAGGTGTTGAATAAATTAATGCATTGTGTCCACACATGTGTTTTTATACGTGTCCTCATCGACGTTTGGACCTTGATAACATTGCTCGTTCCTAAAGAAGGCTATCTTTCTTTGTCAAAAAAAAAAGAAGGCTATCTTTAGAGATCAATATTCCCATAGTTTGATCAACCACGTTCATACAACATGCAGCAAGCATAATGTTTCATGTGCGAAAAGAGTCTGTAGAAGCTCGCACAACGTGAAATAGGATTCGAGCCAACGTAGCTGACAATTGTGCTCCCTCTAACCCAAAATTGCAACAGTAAATGAACTATTCCCATAGGCTGTGCTACGGTACACAATTTACCTCCTAGGAGGTAAGACTTCAAATGAATCTGGACCATTGAATTAGAAGAAAGTAAAATAATTAATATAATAGATTAAATGGGAAAAGAATTAAAAAAAAAGAAAACTCCTCCTATCCTCTCGCATGCCTCCCGGCCTCCGCTCCGCTTGTTCCGCTCTCCCTGCGCCAAGGGAGCCTACGTCTCCGCCTGTTCAGCGATCCCCGCGGCGAGGGAACGACAGTTCCGCCGCCAAAGAGACTCGCGGGAGATGGATTCGGCTGTAGTGTGTGATAATAGTGGAGGGTGGGCTGTGTGGCTAGTCCCCGACGAAGGAGGCCAGCGGCAACGGCGACGCTGGACGGCAACGGCATCGATTCGCCTGCATCTCCCATCACACCGTCTCCCTACTCACCTAGGGCACGGGCAGTGGTGCGGCGGAGAAGTACTCGTAGCCGTCTCCAAACATCAAACGATAACGTTCTGCCCAAAAGAAGATGACCACGTCTCCGTCACGTCTCCGTCACGTCTCCACCAAACGATAACGTTCTGTGCAAAAGAGGACTACGTCAAGGTCCAAGCCATGAAGCCATGTTCTGTGCAAACGTGTGTCCAAGTCAACCGATTGTTAATTGCTGTAAACCATCAATCATTATCCTTATCTCCATGATAATAGGATTTATAAAAATATTTTTAATTATTTAAAGTATTACTTTCTAAGAGGTAATATTTCAATATTTCATTGTAACCGCTTAGATCTACGGTCCACAATAGTTTCAGTGTACCGTAGCAATTTCCATTCCGATACATGTTTTCTATGTGCCATCGTCAACGTGTATATATATGTACGGAAAAACAACTAAATTGCTTATAATTTGGGACGCAGAGAATATTAATATCTAAATATAGCCTCGTTTAGGAAGGGCAATGTTTTCAAGGTCCTTCAAGAATTCAGCAAAAGCAGCATGCGACGAGCCCCCTTCTTTGAGCGCCTCCATAGCTCTATCTTTAACCTCCTCCACCCTCTTCCTGAGCGCTTGCCCATCTTCAGACTCCAACGCCCACCTAACCTTCGTCTCCACCTCCTCTGCCTTCACCACCTCTTCATCGTAGCCCTCCATCTCCACCCCGAGCTTCATCTCCTCCACGATGAACACCTTGTTCATCCCCTGCTCTGCGTACATTGGCCAGCACAGCAGGGGCAGCCCCGCCGTGATGCCTTCCAGCGTCGAGTTCCACCCGCAGTGCGTAACGAACGCGCCGGTCGCTCTATGGCGTAGCACATCCACCTGCGGTGCCCAAGACTTGACCACGAGCCCTCTGTCCTTGGTCCTCTCCAAGAACCCCTCCGGGAGCAGGGCGTCGAGGTCGGGTTCCGGGAGCGGCTGGCCAAACTTGTGGTCAGGGTCCCGCGGGCTCCGCACCACCCACAGAAACCTCTGCCCGGACTTCTCCAGCCCAGTGGCCATCTCCTCGAGCTGCTTCTTGGGGAACGTGCCCATGCTCCCGAAGGAGAGGAACACGACGCTGTTGTCTGGCTGCGTGTCCAGCCACCGGAGGCACTCGTGGTCCTTGTTGCCTCCGCCGCCGCCTCCCGAGACCAGCGGCCCGATGCAGTAGACCGGCGGCGTGGAATGGTCGGGAACGCAGAGCCCGTCCCTCAGCGCGCTCACCGCCCGCGTCTCCAGCGACTCGAAGGTGTTGACGAGGATCCCAGCGGACTCTGGCATCTTCTCGAGCGTGCGGAGGATGGCCTTGGCCCCCGTGGTGCCGCTAGTAATCTCCTTGGGCAAGTCAGAGGCTTTGAACGGAGGAACGCCTGGAAACGAGAGGTTGGAGTCGTCGCCGACGAGCTCCGGACAACAGGTTGTCATGCTCAAGCGACTCAGGTAGAGGAAGACGGCCAGGTCGCCGGCGCCCGAGGCGTAGAAGTAGTAAGCGGGCAGCTTGAGCTCGGCGGCGACGTCAAGCGCGGCGCTGCAGAACATGTCGATGACGAGCGCGTCGACGGCGGGCAGCGAGCCCAGGAAGTCGCGCAGCGGCGCGTTCATGGCCCTGAGGTGTTGGAACATCAGGAAGATGTGGTGCCACACCGAGTCGTCGTCGGAGCTGGAACCGGCCGGAGCAGCAGCAGGCGGCGGCGAAGGCAGGACGTGGTAGGTGACGGACGGGTTGGCGGCCGCGGCGCGGGCGGCCACCGCCGAGAAGTCGGGCGACTTGGTGGGCGGATCAATGAGCGCCACGGTGACGGCGACGCCGTGCTGGAGGAACACTTTGGCCAGCTCGACCATGGGCGTCAGGTGGCCGACGCCCATGCCCGGGTACAGAACCACGCTCTTCATCTCGATCGAAGATGCTGGAGAGTGGAGACCGGAGACCGGAGACCCCCCTCCTCTGCCGCAGGTACGGCGCTACCACGAGCAGTGTGTCTGAGAGAGCTCTGGATTGAAATGCTATGGTGTGTATTTGGTTCTGGGATCGACGGTGTATAAATCGGGGGAGGGGATAATAACGTACTAGTCTACTACTAGGTACAGTTTATGCCGACTGGTGGTGTGCCATGCCATGATGATTGTGGAGAGGATGGGAGATGGATGAGGACCATATGTACCGTGGCAGCTGTAGCTGTTTGAAAGAGAGAGGGCACCAACGTCGCCCGTGACGACAGACGACACACTACGACCGTGGACTCTGCGACACTGCCTCTCGTCCACTACTTGCAGAGGAGTTACGTTTCTGTCTTTTCGAGCATGCTTGGTTCATTGCCAATCTTTGGGCATGTCAAAATTTTGACAAATTTAACCGTGTTTGAATCTAAGTATAAATTTAATTAAATAATAAATTTTTTATTTCAATATATTGTTTGGATCCCAAATAATTCATCCGAATGAGAAATTTGTTCTTTAGTCAAATTTTAGCCTAGATTCAAACACGGTCAAAGTTGTCAAGATTTTGGCATACCAAAAATTTGGCAACGAACCAAGCCCTTCGACCTCTCCGTCTCGTCGAGGACCCAAACAGAGAATCCAAAAGAAGGCATTCCACTGTATTTCCCCCTGTTAGTACTGTACAATAAGTGGCGACGGCGTCAAAAGAACGGACGAGGGCCTTACTTTCGCGTCAGGGCCAGACGTTTCAAATTCTCGTACCCTTCCTGGGCCAGACTTTGTTTCAAAGTCTAGTTCCCTTCTTGGGCCAGACTTTGTTTCAAACTCCCATTCAAAAAAAAAAAAAAAAAAAACCCACAGCTTGTAACTACCAATGACACTGTACGACCACTCAAATTGAGTATGCTACTTTCCCTTTCACCTCTTTTTGTTTTGCTTTTCTGTATGTAAGTACAAATATAAGGGGAAAAGTGCTTCTGGCCTTAGCCAGACACTCAGGTGCATGAAAATATACAATTAAATAGCCTTGTGACAAGTGGTATCCCTCCTATGTTCTATACCATGCTACCATCATCCCAACTAAATTAAGGACCCCCGACCTCTCCGAGTGTGCTCTGTACATTGGAGACTACCTGAGAGTAATCTCCTCACAGTTCCACTGGGAATTGGAGGTCCAATCTGCAGATGGAGGACGTCACATGTATCATCTGTGACTGTACACAAAAAATCCCTCTTCTTTGCGATGTTATTCGTCTGGGAGCAGCCACCAGCAAAAAGCGCGGGGCATCAGCTGTTAAGGGGCTTGTCCACCTTTGGTCCCTCCTATCCATCCAGATGAATATACCAAGACAAAAATGCTGTACATGTACACTATCTTATCTAATACTTGTTCCCCACCAAGTATATACTTCAATTCAGAAATGCTCCTTGTGGAACTCGAATTTCGTTGTGCCTTTCCCATTGAATTCATGGCACAGTTTGTTTAGTTCTTGTGCAAGAACTGGGGCTCCACAGTAGAATACGCCTGCATGCAGCCAAATTATCTTTTTTTTTTATTTACAAAATGTAGGATGCGTGCCATTACATTAATGTAGGAAAACAGTTCGAGCTGTTTGTCTTATAATCTAGATATTTGTTCAGAGACTATAATAAGCTGAAGGAGAACGGTGGGTAAATACCCTAAGTGTTATGGGTACAATGGTAAAAAGCTAAAAAAAACATAAGCTAAAATAAGCACACCTTGGGCTGCTTATGGATTCAGATTTATCATAATCCAAGGTTTCTAGATTGTATAAGATACATAATAAGTTGAGGTGCTTGTTTGCTACTTAAGATTATATAAGCTAGACTATATAATCTAAGGGGAAACAAGCAGAGCCTAAATCAGCATGAGATGGCTATTCTGCACTGCTTCGCTCAATCGTGCAGGGGAAACAAATGTTAGTTTTTAATTTTTTCATTAATATTCTAAACTCCAAAGCTCAACTACTCTTCCTGTTTTTATAGTATATAAACTGTTGGTGCATTCTTATCTTTATGTGGTGATGTGTTTTATAAAACAATAAAATAGATGAATTTCGGATAAATGACATAAGTCATTCACAAGGATGTGCATGTCTCTATAAAGAAATAGAAAAGCTTAATAAGATAATGTTACTAGAATGCAAACTAACCTATCTTGGCACACGGATGCTTGGAGGCAATTTTAGATAGAACCTTTTTCCAATTTGGTCTTGCAAAGTGTGTCCGGACCTGAAAATTGAGCATATGGATGATGAACGGGAGTACTAGCTTATATCTTAAAAGGTGATTGTAAACTGTTTTAATCATTTATGCTAATAGATGCCATGTACAAAACTCACATTCCAACATACTGACTTAGCACAGAGTGGAGCTGTTAACTGTCCTATCAGTACTTACTTTAGTTCCAGAGACAATGTCAACACCATTCTTGGCATGGTTCAAAGCTTGAAGCATGGTGATGAGCGCTGACCGAGCATCCCCTTCCTCATAAACACTCGTGAGGTAGTTATGCATCTCAATGATATTCTGCAATGGAGCAAAGGTAAACTGTAAGTAGAACAAATTGCACTTCAAACAAAACAAGCGGTCAATTGGTACTATATACCCTTTGGTCCAATTCAGCGATCTCATTCATGACACCTTTGAACCAATCAAAAGAACCCTGCTCACGTGTAACCCAATAAAAGTAAGCGTTTGTGGTCCTTAGAACCCTCTTTGGTCTTGACATGACTGTCATAAGTGTGCCCAGATCAATGTGTGGCTTATTCGGACCAACTGGAGGATAAAGATCAGTGGAAGCATCCTGCCAACAAGCACAGACGCACATAAAACAGAAGTGTCAATAGCAACATGCCAAAATTCTATGGAAAGAACATCTCTCAAAAGTAATCTGTTGCGTATTTCAAAAAAGAAATGAGAAAGGTCTGAAGGTGACAAGTGAAGATACAGAAAATAGTAATTTACCTCCTCTTCCTCCAATTTTATGATATTGTTAAGAAGATCTTTCAGTATGCTGATAAAAGGAGTTGCACCAATTCCTAATCCAACAAGTAGAAGAACATCATACTTGCTGTAATCCTGAGCAGGAGAGCCATAAGGTCCATCGATCAGAAGCTTTGGCAAGCTGCATTGTAAAAAGACAAATATTATAATATGTGACTTGTTTAAAGACCTATAACGCACAAAATCAACCCTTTTGTGAAGCCGGAGGTGGGTGAGGGTGTGTGAGTGGAAACTCATACGCTTTCTTGGTTGTCTCATCTGCTCTAAGAAGGCCACTTTTACCACCCACTGGGGGTTCACAAGCTGCTGCAAATACCCTCTTGAGCTCTCGTGTCCAGTCACCAAGTTGTCGAACATGAATGCTGAGATAATCATCCCCCGGAGCTGAAGTAATTGAGAACGGATGCCTGTGAAGAGAAAGGAAATGCTCAGTCTTCAAATGGGTTCCGTTTTGACTAAATTTTGAAGGTATAAGTGTTCATGAAATGGTTCGATCAAAATTTATTGCTAATAACAACCATTACCATTCAAAGGGTGACACTGCTGGACATTGCACAAACATATATTGCCCACTCTTGTACCGAAAAGCGGAAGGCTTTGACATTTGCAGTGTCAACACATTACCAGGATATATGGCCACCTGAAAGCAAAGAGGAATGCTAGATTAGTAGGTGCACAGAAAATGAGTGATGGAGCTTTTTTGTGTTGTGTCGATTGACCTTCAACAGCCTGACAGAATAACTGCCAGACCTGAAGAACCTCAGCACCCTCTCCCCTACATATAGGCAAACAGGCACTGCCAGATACATCCACGTCTGCATCAGTAAAAAAATAAAAAAATACAAGAACCTTAGGACTCGAACTTTGATTGTTTCACGTGCAGAGAATGAAGACAAATATCTCACCGTTTTCCTGTACCAGACATGAATGAGGTACAGGCACTCGCCATGAACAATGAGCGCCAAATACACAATAATGAACAAGTGATGAGAGTACCAGAAGGCATTGAAGCCTGTCAGTTTGTCAAATGGTTTTGGAAGCTTCACTAGGCTACGGCGGAACCACCGTGTTGCTAAAGTAAAAGCTATAATCATGCAGATAACCATAATTACACCAGTGATGCCCTCCACTCCTTTGACCAATGTAAAATATGATGGCTTTGTTTCACCAAAGTACTGGCCTAGAGGAGCATACTTCTCATTTGATGAATTTATAAGCCGTGGAAAATCACATACAAGGTGATTCCCTGCATGGAGGATTATACCAACAACAATCGCTGCTGCAATAGTCTGCCAATTAGAACAACAAAACAATTTCTTTTTGTTAGTTTTCTGAGCTGGCCAAAGTAGTAACAACTGTTTCATCAGCATGTAATGAGTAGCTTCCATATAGCTCATATCTTGCATATAGCTCATATCCCCCTAATTGTTAAATGTAGGTTCTCTCTTCTAACACAGCTAATATGATAAAGTTATTCTTGGTAGTTGCAGATGAGTAGTCATATTTTATCTTACTGAAGAAAAAAAGGAAACACTAGGTAACATGTTTCTGTACAGATAGGATACCACTTCAACCCACAGAATGTCAACTAATTCCAGAAGGTGGACCATGTTTTGTGCTCTTGCATTATTTGCTATGCTCTGCTTATAATTCATAAAATAAACTATGACAGAATTTAGTATCCAATAGGACATGAGTAACTTAAGACTCTTTTGATAAACTGAATACATTTTAGCTCACAATGAATTGATACAATAAGTACACACATAGAATGAAAGGTACAGGAAGGGTAAATAAGGTTTAACATTGCTTAGAAAATTAAGGTCAAGAACATGAAAATAAAGTAAAAACAGACTACATCGACATGAACAAATGTTCATTCACATCTTTTCGGGCCTAATTAACTGATTCGGGTGCAAACATCAAATTATTATCAAATTCTACAACTATAATCAAATGACAAGGATTAAAGAGGCAATGGCATACTAATGGCTAACCTTGTGGAAGTTTATATTATCATCAAATGGTAATGCCCGTGCAGCCCTTGTATTTCTCAACCAAGTAATGGTGTTACGGCATACTGGCAGGAGGATGATTGCCATGTTCAGCTTCAGAGTTTCAGCAGCACCTTTTGCAGTTGTCACGCAGTAGCCCATCACATTAAAAACATACCTGTTGCGATACTGCATGAACTTCCATGTGAACAGTCCGGCCATTATCCCAATCCATAATGCAAGCACCCACAGGCGTTTCCAATTATCTTCCAAGTAGTAACTCAATGTGGTGCTTATTTTGCGAATTGGACTCTTTTTCCTTAAGCCTGCTAGGTTCTGGCTTAGTGCTTGGCTTGTGTAACTTAGTGCCTGACTGTAGTTCACATAGGTATCCTTCTGCAATAGAAGTGTCTCCAACTGCCACAACTGCAATACCAACAAGCCGTGGATTCTTTAGAAGTAGTTAAAACCTAAGTCTATTTTGTCAGCAACAGGTTAGATTGAATAAAATAACACTCTAATAACAAATAATAGACCATTGTTTCTACAAGTGGTCAAGAAGGAATGTTGCATCTAGCATTTGCTCTGTGCGCTTTGGTCACTGTATGCTACTAGAGTTTCTAACCATTGCCACATTGCTTGGAGGGCTTCTAACCATTCCTAGAGCATGTCACATGTCAAGTTCTTCATTAACGAATAATTTTAAACGACTCAGGTTCACCCCTTTGGTCAGTGTTTCAGTCCTTCAGAATGAAAGTCTGATGAATTGTTTTGACGTTTCACATCAAAATGTATTTCGTCCCATAGGCAGATGATAACGTCCTTTACAAGAAAAAAAAGGGGGTGTCAATAGCTATGATCGAACAACGAGCTGCGAATTGTGGGCGGCAAGCATGGCATTGAACTCGGTAGATGAATGAAGCATAAGAAATGCATGTGATCTGATGGTCCACAGCTGCTCACCAACTTTGAAATAAATGATGATGAGAAAAAGGATTTTATTACATTAAATTAACTGCATGGACTCCGACGGGCGTTAAGTAATGGGTAAAGCTCTTCAGCTATAGAACACTGTCGCCTAGCAACGTGACAGAAAATGAAGTATAGACATTGAAACTTGATAGGACTCTATGTCTGGTACCAATCCACTACCTTGTCACAAAGGACAAAGCTGCGGTCAACTACTTCACAAGGTGGGTGCGGCGTGCCAACATTTATATGATCGTGCTGCCAAAATGCAGTCATCTCTATGACACTAATCAGATACTAACACATCTTTCAGCTAAGTTGCAGACAATGAAACATGCAGTCAGGAGCCAAATTGTTTCATTGCACAAAATTCGTATGACTGTCACCACCGTTAGCTTACCTCAATGTAGCCAAGTCCTTCGGGATCGAGCTCCTCCATTATGAGAGCTGCATACTCTTCAGCTTGCTCCTTAAGCCTGGACAGCTTGTTGGCAGATGCACTTAACATGATAATCTGGAACAGTAGAAAGGTGCACATGAGTTAGTACAGAGTGCTAGAGCCCTAACTCAGAGTGATCTCACATCCCACCAAACCACTAGAAAGTAACCCACAACGACCAAGATGGCTGACTCAATTCCTTCCCTACGCAGTGACATCGTTGAAAGGCACGTACACTCGCTCCAATCCATAAGCTACTTTACCTCACCTAGTCACCTTTCAACGCATTGCTTCAGCGGATCAGAGAAAAATTATAAGATTAGCTGCCGCGGTGGGAACGACCCTCCTCACCTACTACCGCTGGAGGCTGGACTGCAGTCTGCAGAGTGCAGACTCCCATGTCGTGGAAATTTTACCGGAATGCCCTCATATGTTCTAGAAAGAGAGGTGCTCCTTTCCTGAAGGCTAGTAACCCAAAACTGGCAGGCAGGTAGGAGTGGGTAATGGCGTGATGCTTTCCACGCCGGTTTCGCTCACCGACTACGATTAGATGCCCAATACTTTTCGCGTACACCCTTCCTTCCCCTACGGAGATTTCGTCTAGAACTCCCTTTTGTCGGATTATCACTCGTTAAGGTTTCTCGTCCACTCAAACATACTCCTAGCAAAGAAATAATACTAACCCGTAAGGCCTGCGAAATGGATGCACTACCTATTAGAAGAATAAAAACAGATATGATTTCGTCCGGGTGCGAAGAACTAGACAGCTCGATGGTGGACCAAATACAAAGTTATAAACTCTTGCCGTCAAAGGACGCCTAAACGATCCGATTTCGATAACCTCAAATAGCAGATTAGAAAAAGAAAGGGCGGAAGACAAGGGAAAGAAACTGATCGTACTGTAGGACCACCAACTCCAAGCACAGCCATGGGTGTTTGTTGCCTACCTCTTTCACCTCCTCCTCTCCAATCCGGCCGTCCGCGTTCTTATCCACCCTGATTCAAATCAAATAAAAGAATGGGGTCGTGTTCTTCTAATAACATTAACAAAAAAAAAATAGAATAACAACAACAAATCGCAGCATCTAGCTAAGCCAAGGGTGGCGTAATGGTGGGCATGGTAGCGGGGTGATTTACATGTCGAAGAAGATCTGGAGGCGAGAATCGAAGCTGTTGTCCGTGATCTGCTGCCAGATCTCGCGCAGCTCCTCCTTGTTGATTTTGTCGACCTGCATCTGCCGGCGGCGGCTCAATGTGTCGAACAGCTCGAGCGCGAACTCCTTCGATTCAGTCATCCCTGCACGTGCACCTCGCCAACGTTTGAATGATGACTGGTGGGAATGGAGAAGCCGAGGGGAGGCAGCGCGGCGTGGTGGTAGGTACCAATGCATTCCGCGAAGTCGGAGCGGGAAAGGAAGCCGTCGGACGCGAGGCGGTCGAAGTTGGCCTGCACCTCCAGCCAGGCGTTGTTGGCCTTGTTGCTGCTGATGAAGCGGAGGCCGCGGAGCGCCTTGTGCGCGCCGGAGCGCGTGCGGTCGAGCTGCGCGCGCTGCCGCCGCGCGGCCCGGGCGGCGAGCGCGGACTCGATGCCGGACGTGGGGTGCTGCGCGTGCCCCTGCCCTTCCGCGCGGCTGTGGGTGCGGCCGAAGCGCTTGGTGAGGTCCTGTGAGAACTGGCGCGCGATGGACATGGCCTCCGCCTTGAGCTCCTGCGAGAACTGCAGCAGCCGGTGCGACGAGGTCCGCCTGATCGACGGCGACCGCGACCGCGACGACGACGACGCGTGGTCCCCGCGCGCGCCCAGTGGCAGCCTCGGCGCCCCGGTGGCCGCCGCGGCGGCGGCGGCGGCGGCCGGCTCGACGCTCCGCAGGATAATGGTGTCGTCCTCCTGCAGGTCGAGCGTGACCTCGACCAGCTCCTCCCCGTCGTCGGAGCCCCGCGGGGAGGAGCCCGTGCTGAGCGACCGCGGCGTCGTCCCCGCCGAGCCGCTCCATCGCTGGTGGCCCGCGGCGGCGCCGCCCCTCATCGCCGACCCAATCACAAGCTGCTTTCCAGCGCGGCTCCCGGAAGAGGCCAATGCTCGCGGGACGAGACGTGCTCGACGGCTGGATGGATTTGGGGTGGCTTTGGAATCTCTGGGGAAAGGCGCCCGCGACGCGTCCGAGCGGGAGGAGGAAGCGCAACGGGGGAGCAAATATATGATGGGGGACGGGGGAGGCGACTCGGCGGGCCGGCCCACGAAAATGCACAGGCACAGCAATACAGTATTAGTACTACGTAATAAAGTACTGGACGACTAGCCAAGCACAAAATCGTGGGGGAAAAGGCAGTCTCTTCGTGTGATTGAGAAAATGACGTGGGCCTTTTTTTTTTCCCCACTTCATTTTTTTTATTCACCTCGTTCATATTGAGTCGGCGAGTCACCCTGCTCAAAGTACGTAGACGTAGCGGTATGATCACGAATGATTTGTCCGCTCAAGAGCATCAAGCAGCTCTCCCTTTTCTCCTCTATAATAACTATAATACTGTACTGCTAGTTTCTCTGTTCAGTTAAAAAGTTACTAAGACATCCAAATTTTGTCCAGAAAATTATTCTAAATTTTGGACAATCTATGTGTATCCTATGTAATTTAATGCATTGGAGTTTCAGATTTTGATATATATGTGCATGGTTAACAAAATCCTCTAGAGGAGGTTTTTAATTTGCCATTAATTAGCATGGCAAATAAAACATCCGGCCATGGGGATGACTACAATACCGAGGGGGGTATAGATCCTTTTTTTTAGAGATATTCCTTTGGGTTTCCAAATATTTACTATTTTATACAAGTTTTGAGTCAAGCTTTTTAGAATTTAACAGTAAATTGAGCTTTTCAATTATTTGGTTTAGAAATTTGGAGGTCATGTGTGTAGAATTACTTTGGAAAGCATTTTAATAAGGTACAGATATGTCAGGATGTTGAAGTGTTTTTTGTGCGATGTGTATCTTAAATGGTACCATTGAAATTTTTTCCTTTAGATGGGATGTTTAAAATGCAAATCGATTTTTCTACTAGCAAATCAATATATGTTACATACTTGTTTCCCTATAATTTTTTAATCAAATTTAGAGAAATTTAATTTAGGACAAAGTTAAAATGAACAATAATTTAGAAAAGATCTCTATACTTGTGAACGAGAGAGTATTATTGTTCATTCGCTTTCTATTAAAGTGTTTGGCCCCCTTTGGAACGCAGAATTTTCACAGAAATTGTGTAGGAATTTCACAGAAAATAGTTCAATTTCACAGAAAAAACAAAGAAACAGAAAAAATTCCCTCCATTCCTGTAGACGCGGTACTATTTTTGGTACAAAAAAGAGGGGGTGCAGGGTACTGTCGAGTGTCGACGATGTACTTGTATCGGAGTCATCCGACAGTACTCGCCAATGTGTCTCTGCATATCTGCAAGCAGGTACTCCAGAGGAGTGAGTAGAGAAATCAACTAGAGGGTGCTGGCAAGAGGCACGCTACCGGTAAGACATTTATTAATATTATTTTATTATTTTTTAACTTATAATCTGGTAAGACATTAATTTGTTAATCATTAGTCGTTTTAATTTGCATTAAGGTTGCTATAGCGAGAGGGTTGTCAGAGGAATTAACATAGTAGAGGACTATCTGTACATTTAAAACCGAAAGAATTGTCTTTCGTAAGCTGCACCGTATTTGATGTGCTTTCTTTATATTACCTACTACTAGGCGAGTAGGTGGCCATATATGCATGCGATTGCGTACATGAACAATTAAGGCGAGATACATGTATGGTTAGCATGGATTCCTTCTTGTTCATGCCTAGGAATGTATTGTAAGTACTCCATTATGATTTATGCAATCATCATCATGGCCGCCGAGACGTAGGCATCGTGTCAAGTGTCTCGGGCCGGGAGCTCGCTCTTCACTGGCTCCAAAGGCAAGAAACAAGATGCATGTTTTGGCTTGCATGCAGCGCCATCCGCCTTTCTAGAGAGTGTAGAAGATGAGAGAAATTAATAGGCTCTTTTTATTTAGTTGTGTATTGAATCATATCAACCGTCCCATACTCCCATTCCGCACCCTCGAATCCTGTTCCTCTCTCAAGCTCAGGCGCCGTCGCGTGAAGCAATTTCTTCGATCGCATGTTTCTTCCAGCTAGTTCCGTGGCTGGTACGCGGTGCAGGGAAGACCGGCCGGAACCGCATGCGGCGGCGTGCTCTCAGTTTGTCTTTTGCATGATGCGTACGTGATGGATCAAGTAGGTCAGGGTATTGACCGTACGCTTATATGTCCATAAAATAGAAACGACACTGTATATATAAGATTAATTATTGGCTTTACATACGACGTAGAGCCATTCATCTCATTCAAAACAAACAAATAAATAAGTCATCGGAATTATTTTAAGTGTGCTTATATTTTTTTAGTGCGTGCATAATTTTGCTGAAAACAAACTGTCAAATTAAAACGTCATAACGGATGCCAACAGCTCTTTTTGTAATTTGGGAGAGGCCATGCACTAGGTTGTGCTCCTATATGAAAAGTGCGTAATGCTAGCACGATAGCATTAGATCCAACCCAATCCGCGTCCCGGAGACCCGTGGTAGCAGCTAGCGAACACACAATTGGTAGATAATAAAAATAACTAAAAGCTCGTTCAAATCCGCGGGCCGGCGTGGCGTGCAAAACCGCCGTTAGCAGGTCATCTACTTGCTTGAAAAATCCCAGAGAGGAATGTTTGACCTGACCCTAATCTTGAGCAAAATCCTAACCGAATCGAAACCCTTAAAACCAGCTCCAAACTGGGAAAATCCGAGGGCAAACGACAGCCCCGTACAGTGTACTGTACACGCGAAGAGAGAAGCGGAAGAGAAACGATGCTTGGGGATCGCGAAATCGACCCAGACTCGACTCGCGAGAGAGGCTGGCGTGGCGCGCATGGGACGGCGGCGGGACGCAAAGCTGAAGAGAAGGCGAGGCTTTCCGGCCTCCAGCTCCAGGGAGGCAGGGACAGAACAGTGGGTACCAATACCAAACGGCACAGGAGCCGGGACAAGACATGGGAACCGTAGTGCACGAACTGGTATTGACCGATGGCCACTTGCCATGCAGCGCCAAGAAATCCAGCAGTGGGCGATCTGGTATGCCTGGGAATGTGTGCTCGTCGGACTATTTTAACGTACGGAACCTGGTAGGATCGATGCAGCCCTGTGTCAGGACTTTGACTTGTTAGAGTGTTCCAAGCGGGCGCTAACACGAGAGAGAAATAGAAAAAAAATTGCTATACATTGAAGTATATTTTTTCTAGCTTAGCATCTCGTGAGTATCAATCTTTTAATTCTCTCTCCATTGGAGTACATATGGACGTATGGAGAAGGGGTGCATCTTGTGCTAAGGCTAAATCCAACGCCGACTGCAAAAGGCGACTGCAAAATTTAATACGGTACTGTTCGGCACTGTAGCTGTGAGTGTGAGTAGTTGGAATAGTGATGAGAGAGAAGATGGAGGGAGGGGGATGGAGGTGGCGTTGGATTCAGCCTAAGATTAAACAAGCAATATTTTTCCCTCTCATTCTCTCTCCACCCACTCTCCATGGTACCGGTAGAAAAAATTACATATTAAATCAGATGTGGGTTCCATTATAGCATGGACCATAGAGCTATACATTGAAGCATATTTTTCCTAGCTTAGCATCTTGTGATGTGTCAATCTTTTGCACCTCTTGTTGAATTATACATTAGAGTTGCCCTTATGTTTTCCATAACTTAACACTCGTAGTAATCGATGCAAAATGCTTAACATGATAGTACGTGGTACAACTTATATATGTTTGTGTGTGTCAAACATATATCTACTTTAGGTTTGACATATCTCTCAAAGCATGTGTACATAGCTATCTATAAGGTTTATCATAAGTTGAACAATCGTGACTAGATTTATATTAAAATTAAGCTAGATATATATCGGTGGTCTATAATCTTTTATGATGTGCAGAATATTTATTGGAAATGGGAACTATGTGTGGTGTTGTAATGTACCTCTAAAGGTTAAATATCCTTTCATAAAAGAAAAGGTTAAATGTGCTGGCATGGAGAGATATGGGATACTTTTGAGGATGTGTCTGAACTTAGGAGGACAAGGAAGTTTTTTTTTACAATGCTTGGGTTCTATATAAATGACGTGAAACATTTGTTTTAGGTTCCGTACTCACCAATTTTAGGTTCCAGTCCACTACTTTGATTCCTTTCAATACATTTCTCTATGTTTATAGCCATGATATCATCAGCAATGGATATAATCATTAATTAAAAGCGTTGTAGAATCTTTGTTTCTTAGACCATGCCCACCAAGAGGCTCAAAGGGGGTGACCAAAACATTGTTTTGCACTGAGAGAAGAATTTGAAATATGGATGGTTGGATGTATTTGGTGAGGATAGCCTTAATTTGGATGGTACTTTTGATTTTTATTTGGAGGCTTTGGGGGTGGAGTGGCTTCCCTGCTCTTTTGAGGATTTTGACTTTGAACCGTTGAGGAACGAAATGGGAAATTGAAAAGAAATTTCCTAGAAATCCCTGCAAGATGATGAGGGAGATGATCAGAGCAAAGGTGGAGCTGCTGACTGGGCGATGAAGAATTTTATTTTTCATCCATCGTAACGAGAAATCTAGAGCTCCGTTTTGGATGTATGTGTGTGCGCGCGCTCGCCCACACATGATCACCAACGCTTTCTCGGATCCCTAGAGCCGTCGGCTGGGTTGCCACGGGCGCAGTGCAGATTACATACAGACAGAAAACGACCAGCGCGCGGGTGGAGTGCCCGGTCGCGGCGACGCCATCAACACCCACGCGTGTCGCGTGCCGTACTCTGGCAGTCTAGCGTCGCGTCGCGTCGCGTACCTGGCGTCGGCGGCGACGGGAAGGAAAGGAATGCCACGAGTTGTGTTGTGAGACGTGAGGAGAGGCGGCCCTGAACTGCGCGCACCTTGTGTGATCGCCGGGCCTGCCACCGGGAGCGCGGAGCGGGAGGCACGCTGCACACCACAGTAGTACCACACCAGTTGACCACGCCGGGGCGAGCGCTGAGCGCGCGTGCGTGCGTGCGTTCGTTCGTGGCTCCGAAGAAACCGTTCCACCTGTTTACCACTCGGCAGCCAGCTGATGCCGGCGGCCACGAACCAGGACGAGAAAGAAAAGAAAAAGCGGGGAGCTTTTCCGCGCAAAAGGGCCATGATTTCGATGCCAATCCATTCCATGGCAAGCATACCGGTGGGAGACGGCAGCGTAGGGCAGCTGGGGAGCGAGGCCCTCTGGCCTCTGGGTCTCAAGGGGGGAGGGAATCATTGAGCGGGAGCTACTAGTAGTTGACTAGGCGATGATTATTCCAGCGGGTGCGCTGAAACAGGAAGCTGCGGTGCGCGTTTGACTTGCAGCAGCAGTGTCTTCTAAGCCAAGTGTCGGCTAACTCTTGGCATTGGCACTTGCAGTCCAGGTCTCAGCTGCTGCTACTCTACTGTCAGTTCCACAGCCTGAACAATCTTCTTGCACAAGTTGGCGGATTCCCTGTCTGCCAAAATCTGCTTCCATTTCACAGAGCGCGAGATTCAAAATGACAACAACAAAAAAAATGCGTGGCTTCGACTAGGTCCTGTGTAACTGGTTAATCTTCCAAATGATGACAGGGCGACTTTTACTAAGTCCAGTCTCCAGTGGTTAACCTGTTCGTCTCCTGTTTCGTACTACGTTTCAGCAATAGATTCAGTGACGATGTTTTTTCATAGAAAATAAAAAGGAGGGGGAACAATGATCAAGTTGGCCAGCGGACAATCAGCAAGCCGGAGGAAAAATGATGAACAAAGCAAAATATATTACTTGGCTCAGCTGTCGTGCGTGTCTCCCTGTCTGACTTTGCGATGCAAAGTAGGAAGACCATGAACAAAGCTAAGCAAAACATCACATTCCCGATCAGATTTAATACGATCAGACCGTGTTAGCCGGTCACCGTGAGATCCAACACACGTTACCGAAAAGTTGTGATCGTCCGAGAGCAGGTAATCAACTCACAGGGCGCACCTTTGATCAAGTCCAGAGCCATGGGAGAGAGTTTAATTATCACTGCAGAAAACAACTTTCCAAGCTATGCGATGACATGCTTTACAATTTACAATTACAACACGAGGTGAATATGCTTTTCTTTCTCTCCCTTTCGTAAGTACTGTTTGGGCAAAATGGTCAAGAACAGATAAAAGGCGAATATGATCGGAAAAGACAGGAAATTTAAAAAGGCACTATCTGATGTCCAAAGGTATAATTGCTTTAGAAGGCACCTAGGTTACTTGTACATGAAGAAGCGCTTATCTCCACCCAAAAGAACTCCTAGACAACCCAGCTAACACTAATACTACAAAAATAAATGGCGTATACGGACACTGGACACAATCAGTGCAAATTATTTAAGAGAAAAGAGTAAAAGACGACATGATTTTTTAGTATCAATAATTCCAGATATTTTGTGGGCTTTTTTGATAGCCACCTGTCCTTCTCTGATTCACCTTACTATAGAGAAAAAGGTTATGACCTGTAGCCTGCACTTGGTGAAATTTGAACACCATGACTTTAAATGGCTCACGCTGACCAAGTCTAAAGCCGCAATGCGATCGCGACCATGACCGAACAATGGACGGGGATCAACTACCGTGAAATGAGGAGATTGAAAATGGTGCTTAGAGTTTTTAAACAACACTAATAATACGTCTCTGATCTTGTGGTAGCCATCGACTCACCTAGCGCGCTAGACTAACCTCATAATGTTAAGTGAGCTCGCCGTTGTCGTCCATAGCGACGGTCTGACGGAGATGGCGAGGAAGGATGGTGTTAAGTCAGACGAGGACCATGGCACGTAGACATAGTGCAGCATGGGAAAAAGCCTCTATTCTGGATATGCAATCACCGTCACTAAGGGCCAAGCAAAATCATCGGCAATGTGATTTGTGGAACACTTTAAACTAGTTTAACGTGTGTATTTACTTAACAAACCAAAAAAACCATGGCTGCTGGTACTTTATTCGGAACTATATAGTATCTTGTGGCTCACGGGGCAACGGGCTTCAGCCTTCACGGGCTGGATCTAATCTCACTAACTACATGTTAGGTGGGCACATTGTTGATTTTTTTCCCTGCTATCCTTCTGTTGTTGATACTTATAAGTTATATATAAGGACGACCGTCACAATCCAAAAGAAAAAAAAAAGAACATAACTAAATGGTGCGGGATAACAGTACCAAGGACATCAGCTTTTATCAGTGAGGCCGGGAAAACATGGAAATATTAGTAACATGCTAAACGTTTGAGGCATGCTTCTAGAGGCAAGGTATAACGCAGACAAGGCGCCAACCACCAGTACTCCTCCTACCAAAAAAAAACCATTAGTACTCCGGGTGTGTTTAGATCCCTGAAAACTGTCACTGTTCTGAACTGAAAAGCACTGTAGCACTTTTCGTTTTTTTTTGATAAATATTGTCCTACCATGGCCTAACTAGGCTCAAAAGATTCGTCTCGCAAAGTACATCTAAACTGTGCAATTATTTTTTTATTTCATCTACATTTAGTACTCCATGTATGTGTCGGCATTTTGATGTGATGGGAAATCTTCTTTTTGCATAGTAAAATTTAGGAGAAGTTTTTTGGATCTGGCCTCCATTTCGTTTGCAACCTGCAACACCGTGAGCTGACCAACTCGTCTGTCGTGATCAGATGATTTTGGGCAGCACTTTTCCAGAGATGGCCACCCGTCCTAGGACCTGGCAATTAACAACCCCACCTCCACCTGCTCCATGCCCATGGATTCAAAAATGGCTTGGTAGTGTTCCTGCTTTCATGCATGACGGTAACTCACAATACCCTAGTATCCATCCATTTTACTGAAATCGTCCAACAACCAGAGTTCCAGGAGTTGAAACAGAAGCCAGTGTACTTCAGCTTTTGGTAACTTTCCATTTCCCTTTTCCTTTTGAAGATAATACAGGTGGCCGCTGGTGATGGCAAAAAAAAGTATGCTGAAGACTTGATAGAGATCATTGACAAATTTTGTCCTTCACTAGAGCTGCAGCTATGCATCCAAAAGTGAAAAAGGGATATATGGCTACAGGCTACAGATCAAAACGCATCCTACGAATCTCAGTGGAAGTAATTGAACATCGTGGCGACTTTGCTTCAGCAAACCACAAGAACTTCGGTGACAAGCTTCTCGATGCATGATACGTTACATCTCCTTGTCTACTAGAGTCTTCATGAATGTTCTGCCAAGACCTGTTTTAGTTGATGGTTCTGTCCTCAGCCTGCATAGCATGGTCGATATGGACTGTTCTGCTTCCAACGCCTGTGGCTGCAGCTGTTTGTACTGTACCTATGCTTATTTTTACTGTTAAAATCAAGCAGCCGCAGCCGCAGTCATCTGAAATGAATTCACCTAACTTCGTGTTGTTCTCTAGGTCGAAAATAGCGCATAGGATATTTCGTAATTCACTGTATTTCAATAATAGATTTCACAAGAATATATTTGTTTTGGGCTTTTAGCAAAAGCAAGAGGTGTTGTATGAGACAATGAACTGTCGAGCTTTCAGAAGTAACCTATCTAATCAGTTAGCAGGGGCAGTAAGCATTTCTAATACAAGTGTTACTGGAACGATTCAGATATTACAGACAAGAACGTATATGTTTGATGTTGTACCATGCAAAAATATATATTTCAATCTAAAAGCAACAAAAAAATGAGAGGGCGAATCGCAAAATGGCAGTGCACACGAAAAAAGAAGCAGAAAGATCTCAACGAACTATTGAGCTCCCTCCACAGTTCACACAAATTTTGCTTCCAGTACTGACACTAAGGTTCCTTTCTGTGACCTGTAAAAGAGGGGCGAAAAGCTGTGGATTAACATTTTTCAAGAGACACTATCGATAATGCAACGATGCGCTGCCACTTTGCTCTCCAGATTGATAAAAACCAGTAGTGCATTCCAGCTAGAGAGAAACTAGCAGCTCAAAGCGCACCAACGGCATGGCCGGCTTTGCTGCTCCGATCAACATGCAGTGTTCTCACTTCACTTGCATGGGGACAAACGGGATGTGCAGATTTGATGGGAAACAGAAAAAAGGAATGGATGCAATCTGTGGGAAGAAGCACATTCCCTCGAATCAGAATTTCTGTCCCTGGCCCCCGTTTTGCTCTGTCCAGGAAAAAGACAACGGTTTATGCCATGTCGCCGGAACAGAAAAGTTAGCCTAGTTCCTGTACACACTAAATCACTTTGCGTATTGCAGAACAAGATATCGTGATCAGTAGCAACATCTCTCGTTGAGAAACTCGCTGTCGGCATATTCGATTTTGAGCGATCTAGGATCGAACACAAATTGATTAGCTGGTCCATCTTCATAGCTAATATTTGTCACGGTAAGGTACAAGCATGCACATCAGAACATGTGATGGAATTAATCAGTTCTGGAGGTATGGCTCTAGGCCTCTAGCGATATAATGACATGATGGCTTCTAGCCTTCTTGGTTTGGACTCAACATTAGCAGGGTTAAGGTTCTACACAAACAAACAAAAAAAACACTGGCAAACATATATATGCACATATAATCTGATCAATGATGTTGACTCCTAGAAAAGGGACTGGAGCTTACAGCAGTTTGCAAAGAAGAAAGTTGAGATTTAGAACCTCAACCATATTTTTTTTAAAAAAAATGTTTGTTTTACAAGATGCCATGATTTCTTAGCATGGTCAGTGGCTAATAGCAAGAGGTACGGAGTTGAAGACAATAAATAGTGACAGGGTTAGAGTGATAAAACAGGAATGTTACATAAAGTCTGTCAGGTGGAACTTAAAAGTTCATTCTTAACCAGCGTATATTCTAGCTCAACAAAAAGGAAAGGCCTATACAAGGTTCCTTTCTTTTCATCTAAATCAGAAATAGCATATGTATACATTAAGAAAGGTTGCTTGGTAATTGTAGCTTCTTCAAAATGTATAGAACTTGGCAGACATCAAGGAATACCGATCTTAAATATTTTCATAAGCCACAAAGGTCAAATCTCTTTTATTTTACTACGAAATCAATTTAGTTGCTGAAATTGTCTAACAGCACACAGAGGATTATCTCCATAATCAACTGAGGAGGGCCAAAAGAACAATAAAGCATAATAGGGTGTTTCAGTACTGCTTAATGTATATCAGCTAGTGCCAAAGGGAAACATAAACGCTTGCACTGCAAAAGTTACATGAATCACCAGGCATACTAGCTAACAGATGGGAGTAGTAACTCTGAACTGCAAGCAAGGAAAGACCATGACGAGTTCAGTGACTTGTAGGAAAGTATGTTTCATAGGATAGCTGCTAGACCCTCCTTTTTGACAGGCCTATTCCCTGGAAATGCTGTGCGGGATACATCAACAAGCGCCTTGAAACTGTAAGGCTCATGCATCGACAGCTCTGAGAGCACCTTCCTGTTGAGTTGGATGTTCTCCTTCATCAATCCATGCATGAAGTTGCCATAATTCACCTGATAGTTAAATGCAAGAATTCAGATGCAAGAAGAGAGTTACTTAAACAGCAAAATGCAAGACGATTAGCATCGTGTTAAACTAGATGTTCTGAAATGAGCATGGACAGAACTATGGTGATTTTATTACTGCCAGAATTTCATTCTTTTTCACAAGCTCACTGCAATAGATACGTACCCCATGCAATCGTGTACCAGCATTGATGCGCTCAATCCAAAGGGATCTCATATCCCTCTTCTTGTTACGCCTGTCCCTGTAGGAATATTGCAAGGCTTTCTCAACCCTCTCCCTTGCTATCCTTATGCAGTTCTTTGCCCTTCCTCTAAATCCCTTAGCCAACTTGAAAATCTTGCTCTTATTCATTTTCTAATTACAGGATCTCCTGGATAGCTTTCTCCCTTCCTGCAACGTTGCAAAAGACAGGGAAAGATATGTAAGCAAACAAACAGCTTGAGTGCACTAAGCCTGCAGTTAGCAACCTATCAGAAGAATCAGACGATAACATACTATTAGTATTAACTTCATACAAAATTACTGCATGGCAGGGGCGGATCTATAGTGATTCCTGTGTATTCCCAGGAATACCCTACAATCTGAGTCAAGAACACAACAGATCCACCAAATTTTGTTTGCAATCGACTTGCTTAGAAGCAAAGATCAGGAAGAGAGAACAGATATGCTGCGAGGAGGAAGTGCTCACCGATGCGCTGGCCGCGGAGATGCAAGGGGAGCCGGGGAGCGGACGCAGGGAGGCAGGCGGCCGGGAGTGAAGGGGAGCCGGGGAGCGGGCGCAGGGCAGCCGGACGGCAGGACGGCGGTCGAGGCGCTCAGGTGGCGGCGGGGGACTAGAGCGGCATCGCTTCCACCAGGCTGGATGCCACGGAGAGATTCCGATATTTGACCTAACTTCAGGGGGTATTTAATTATTAGTCATGGGCCGGACAGTTTTACGGTGAGAAATTTGCTTTCGAGGCATTATGTACGGTGATTTTACTATTTTGCCATCGTCAAACTAGATTTCGTCTATTTGCCATTATAAATTGATGCCGCATGCTAAAATACTATAGAAACGGATTTAAAAAATTAATAAAGCACTTAATCTATCCGGATCCACGCCAAAAGACGAAAATACCCCTAGCCAACAGAGGGGCTGCCTCTCCGGAGTGTCCCTCAAATATAGCAGTAACAGACTCAAACAAATATAGCAGTAACTGACTCAAATAAATATAGCAGTAACTGACTTCAAATATGAGTCTCATTCAAATTACACAGTAACTGACTTCAAAAGAAGATTCACAACCACAGTAATAGATTTCAAGTCTCGATTAGTTTACATCTCAGACACAGTTCCAGATACATATAAGGAATGGAGTTCACATGGACAGTCCATTTCATCTTCAACTTTTTAGGTGTGAGCTTCCTAGGCATCGGCTTGGTAGTGCAAGTTGGTGAAATTTGAACGTTGTTTTGTGAAACTGTACCATCCCCAGCAGCATAGCAAGCCTACTGAAAGGAAAAGGAAAGAAAATTAGAACATAAGTTTCAACATGGGTACGAAGTGCACATAATTTAATTGAATTTCAACCTTCTAGTAACTTTCATTGGGTTGTTTTGTATAATTGATTCCATTGTAGATTTAGAGTCTGTTTGGGAGGGCTCAGCTTCAACAATTTTAGTTTCATTCTCTGGCTTCACCCTAAAACAGCTTCAGTAAATTTTTTGGGTGGATAGGAGGATTGTTTGGCTTGCACGTACATTCCAGTTTCTGTAATATATATAATTTTTGTGAGTTTCCTTGAATACCCCCGATCAACAGTGGACTGTGGACGTTGGCTGGGCTGCTGGACTATTGTATGCGTGGTGCACTGCTGCTGTTCTTTACTTTTTTCTTTTCCTACAGAAACATGCATTCATACACTGCTGCATTGTCAAGTACAAGGTTGCTTGCTCAATTGATTGATGACATCCGTTCAATGAAATATTATAATAGACACACAACTACGACAACGTTCAATGAAATACTATAATAGACACACAAATACGATAACGTTCAATGAAATCTTATAATAGACACACAGGTACGACTTCTAATTGTGAAAACGTAAAGTCTTTATCAATAATCTGCAACTGAATATGAGTGTATGTAAATTCAGTTTCAGCTTCTGCAAATTCTTCATCAACATTAATGATAGGATCTTGACTCTCAGTCATTGGATTCCAATGGTCCCTCTCATCATTTGTAATATTATTAAACATCGTTAAAAGATCTGCCTCATTCTGGAGAGGGCCTTTTTTAAACTTTGAACACCCTGGAATTTCCTATAACAATTTAGGGATGTATTAGACATAGTTGGCATAAGATAAAAATTGAGGTGCTAAAGTAGATATTTTTTAACACTCACTGCCTTGGTCTTCCTCCACCACTCAGGGTCCATATCAATCGTCTTCCTCAAATGGTCCCAGCCAGTGCCTGTTTGTTTCCTCATCAATTTTTGCCAAGTAGTTAAATCGTCTTTCAGTTTTTGCCATTTGTTCTTTAGCTGAGTCTTAGATAACTCAATACCAGTCATCTGGAAAAACCTAGTTGACACCTCAGCATAACCGACTCCATTCAAATGAGTGTTCGGCCGATTACCCTTTTCTACTTGTTCCGCAAACAAGCTACAAACTATGGACACATGCTCAGGTACCGTCCAATCCATATCAGCCTGAGGAACGATAAGCATATGGTGACATTATGTTAAAAGTGAGTTCATGCATACAAACTACATTCATAGTTCGTTGTTCTAAGTCATTTGTTCATGTTAAAACATGTAATAGTTCACACAGTTCTGAGACGGTAAGATCATGGCGTGAGTAAGAGCAGTTTGTACCTGCGAATCAGCATTATTCTTCGCCGAGCGTTGCGAAGATGACCCAGAAACTACAGTACCAGCTCCAATTTGGCCTCCACGTACAATAGGCTGGATAGGCTGGACTTCATCCGGAGACGTCGGCACACCACAGCCACGTCCACGGCCACGACCACGAGCAGCAACTGATGGAGCAGGGCGTGGTTGCGTAAACCCACGGGCACGGGCACGGCCTCGACCACGTACACGCCCACGTCCACGGGTGTTCATGTCAAAGCCGTAGCACTGGTCTTCCATGGCGCCGAGCGGCGGAATGTAGCCTTCATCTCCTTCTCTGAAATAACGCACTTCATCGTCACCATTTTTGTCGGTACCCAGCAAACCGGGTACCCGCTTATACAGGGCAAAAGCTAAGTACAGCCCTTAACAAGGCTCTACGCAGCCTGACAAATAAGGGTTTTTTCCCTTCTTGAGGACCAACGGACCTGGCTTCCCCGCCAACCAGAGGGAGCGGCCAGTGTCGCCACGTGTCTCAGTAAGGAAAGAGCCCAAAGCCACTCGCAGTTCTGGCCCACCACTTGTGGGCCGGACTGCACCCCGGGTCCATATGGAAGACCAGACCTGTTCCCACGAGGTCCGGTCTTAAGTTAGGGACGCGTTACGACCCCAGGAAGGGAGCCGAGCCGGCCCAGCTCGGGGAGGTCCGGAGCAGCCACGTGGCATCTACCCAGCGAGGAAGCTGCGGACTACGGAGGGTGCCCGCCCCCGCAACATCCTGGTCCGGGGCCGCCACGAGTCCCCCGGGCTCGCGGCGGGGCCTCCGGCTGCGGGCCACACCCACCTACCGCATTCATTGCGGGCAGGCGGGCGTGCCCTAACATCCGCTGATGGGCTCCGGTACCGCCGCTGACAGGCGACAGTGACCATACTGTGAGACGCGCGTCACCGAGGAGCGGCGGCCATGACAAGGCGTAGCGGTCAACTTCCCGCTGGATATCGGGGATTAAACCGCATAAACAAGTACACCGTACGCGGCGTGGGCTACGCCACGCGCACACGACAGCCACGCCCAGGCTATTACGGTAGGGGCACTGTGGCATGCCTCAGTGACCTACCTGTAATGTCGCGCCGGCACGCCGCCTGCCACTCCTGCCCCTGGAGCCATACCGCCGGGTACTACGGCGGATTGGACCGAGCAGCGCAAGCAGGGGCGGCGTGGCGACATTTCCGGACTACACCAGACCGGCGGAGCACTTCCCGGACGGCACCATACTGCTGCGGCGGATGCAGATACAAGGTGCAGGGATCAGAGGTCATCACGGCAACGGAGCATGGGACATACCGACGGAGACGTAGCCGAAGGCCCTGACCTCCGCCGGAAATAACTCAAGAAGCCAAGTCAGCATAAGGGAACTCTGCCGAGTAGAGATAGCAGGCCGGGACCACCTGTCGGGCCCCGGACACCATGTACATGCACCCCTTGGGCTATAAAAGGGGAGGCATGAGAGACGTAGAGGATAGGCTGAAATACACACTCACACGCTCAGAGGGCATCCAGAGAAGGAGACACGATCTTCTTCACTTCCCTCACACTCAGGCCAATACAAGATCACACTTCTAGTGGACGTAGGGTATTACGCTCCAGGGAGCGGCCCGAACCACTCTAAATCCTTGTGTCTCCATCGTGCCCTTACCACGTGGCTATCAACGATCGCTCCCCCTAACTACTCATAGTACTTAGGATCGGGCGGGTGCATTCTGCCACCCGGCCGGAGCTCACGCTCCGACATTTGGCGCGTCAGGTAGGGGGGAGAGCATCAGGTAGCCACATCCACGCGGGGTGATGGTTCGCATCAGTGACATCCATGATGGCGCGGCCGCGACGGAGGAGGTGGCTTCGTCAGGGTCGCACGCCTCCCACCACGGCTCTGGCGGCACGGCGCGGACGCCGTGAGCACCTCGCCGCCCTGCGATAGACGCAGTGGCGGCAAACGTTGCGGTGGCCAGCGCCGTGACGGCAAACGATGCCGCGGCGAACCGCGCTGCTATCCACGGACCGCTCGCCGCGGCCAGGGAGCTGCTCAACCACCCTCCGGGGCCGGCAGCCTCCCCCAGCGCTCTCGCGCATTGGCGCAGCGACGTGGATCGCCTGATCCACTTAGCTGAGGCCGCCCCCAGCTCATCAAGGGCTGGGTCTCGACTTCCACCCAGCAATGGTGGGAGGTCGGATCGCCACAGGCCGCACGACGCGGCAGCGTCCGTGCGCTCCCCCACAGTGAGGAGCGCGCCGACGAAAGACCTGCGTGCCGAGCTCAACCGCCGGTGAGCAGGCACCCATACAACTCTGGAGCAACCACGGTTGCAGCCGAACGCCGTCAAGGGCAAGAACCTTGACGCAGTGTTCGCTGCTGCGGCGCCTAGGCCCCCAGGTTATGCGCAGGCCCCGGCCGGGGCCTGCGCACCGCCAGGGGTCATACCGGCTGGAGTCGGCTGTGCCGCGCTTGCAGACGGCCTTCGCTCCACGCGTTGGCCACCGAAGTTCCGACCGCACTTGCCGGAGAAGTACGACGGGACCACCAACCCGTCGGAATTCCTGCAGGTGTATGTCACCGCTATCTCAGCGGTCGGTGGAGATGACGCCGTCATGGCGTCATACTTTCATGTCGCCTTGTCTGGGCCAGCCCGGACTTGGCTTATGAACCTCACCCCTGGGTCAATCCGATCCTGGGAGGAGTTATGCACGCAGTTCAACGCGAACTTCGCTAGTGCATGCCAGCAGTACGGCGTGGAGGCCCACCTCCATGCTGTGCGGCAAGAACCCGGAGAACCGCTCCTGGCATTCATCGCACGCTTCGCCAAGGTGCGGGGTACCATTCCCCGCTTCTCCGATGCATCCATCATCACCGCCTTCCGACAGGGCGTCCGTGATGATAAGATGCTGGAGAAGCTGGCAACCCGCCAGGTGCAGGACGTCGCCACGCTGTACGCGCTGGCAGACAAGTGCACCAAGGCCGCTGAGGGCCGTGCATGGCACTCCCCTCAGCAAAATACGGTTGCCCAAGCAGGAGGCTCTGCCGGTGCCGCCCGAGAGGGTGGCAAGAAGAAGAAGAAGGACCGACGCCCTCAGAGGTCCTTATCGGCTGTGCGTGGAGCCCCCGTAGCCGCGGCTGCTCCTGGCGGCCGTGACGCCAGCGGCAAGCGCCCGAGGCAACAGGCGCGGAACAGCGGCGGCTCATGCCCTGTTCATCCCAACAGCGGGCACATCGCCGCCGACTGCCGCGAGATACAGAAATTCGTGCAGCGGCGCCTCAACGAGCGGCGGGAACACCCGCCCAGGGATGACTCACCCCCGTGCCAGCGGCCTGGCAAGGAGAAGGCAACCAGCGACGGCGGAGCCGCCGCTGGGGTCAAGGAGATGGGCTATCAGCCCCCGGAGCGGGAGCTCAAGAGCATCTACGCTCTGGCCAACTCCGACTCTGACTCCAGCGACAACGAGCGTCGCAAAAAGCTGTACGTCATGTACGGCGGGAGCGGGGAGGTTTCCTCCCAGCGAGACGTGAAGGCCTTGCGCCGAGAGGTCCTCTCGGTCAGGCCTAGTGTCCCCAAGGTGGCCCCACACCTCAAGTGGAGGAACACCACCATTTCCTTCGGGCCATCCGACTGCCCGGAGAACATGGCCCGGGCCGGCCTACTACCGATCATCACGTCGCCGGTGGTCGCCAATATCCGGCTCTACCATGTGCTGATCGAGGGTGGGGCCGCCCTCAACATCATCAGCTACGCAGCTTTCAAGCAGCTGCAGATTCCGGAGTCACGCCTAGCTCCGTCGCGCCCATTTTCCGGAGTAGGCCCGCTGTCGGTCCACCCGAAAGGGAAGATCGACCTCCCGGTCACCTTCGGGACACCGGAAAACTTCCGCACGGAGAGCGTCCAGTTCGACGTTGCGGATGTAAACCTGCCGTTCAACGCCATCATTGGCAGACCGGCGCTCTACCGCTTCATGGCCGTAGCCCATTACGGGTACTTGGTTGTGAAGATGCCCTCCCCGGCTGGTGTCCTCACCGTGCCGGGGGACCGCCTCGCCGCGGTTGCCGCCGTGGAGAAGCTCCACGCCCTCGCTGCTGACGCAGTGGGCCCCGAGGGGGCCGACCCCTCAGCCTCAGGGATTAAGGCTCCTGCGAAGGACCCAAAGATGCCCAAGGTGCGCCCGGCTGGCCCAGAAGACGTGCCAGTCAAGATCGTCCAGATTGGGGCGGAGGCCTCCCGGACCACCCGCATCGCGGGGAATCTGGAGGAAAAATAGGAAAACGCGCTCGTTGCCTTCCTCCGAGCAAATGTTGACGTGTTCGCCTGGGAACCGTCACAAATGCCCAGGATCCCTAGGGAGGTAATTGAGCACCGTCTGAAGATCAACCCGGGTGCCAAGCCGGTGCGGCAAAAGCCACGAAGGCAGTCCGTGGAGCGTCAGGACTTCATCCGTCAGGAGGTCCGGAAGCTTCTAGACGCGGGCTTCATCGAAGAGGTCCATCACCCCGAGTGGCTAGCCAACCTGGTAGTTGTCCCTAAGGCAAACGGGAAGCTTCGGATGTGTATCGACTGCATCAGCCTCAATAAGGCGTGTCCTCCGGACCCTTATCCCCTTCCGCGCATAGATCAGATAGTAGATTCCACCTCCGGGTGTGAGATTTTGTCTTTTTTGGATGCGTATTCTGGGTTCCATCAGATTCGGATGAACGAAGAGGATAAGAGGCATACAGCCTTTGTAACGGTAGACGGTCTGTACTATTACGTTGTAATGCCTTATGGTCTGAGGAACGCTTTACCCACATTTCTGCGTGGCATGAACTTTACGTTCCGTGATCTGATCAGAAATATAGTCGAGGTTTACGTCGATGACATCGTTGTCAAGACCAGGGAAGGGTCAACCTTGCTGGAGGACCTGACCCTCGTTTTCGATAGGCTGTGCACAACGCGCACGAAGCTGAACCCCGAGAAATGCGTCTTTGGCGTCTCGGTTGGTAAGCTGTTGGGTTTCCTGGTATCGTACCGGGGCATTGTGGCAAACCCAACCAAGATCAGGGCGATCGAAGCTATGCGGCCACCTGCCTGCATCAAGGACCTGCAGAAGCTCACCGGGTCTTTGGCAGCCCTCAGCCGCTTTATATCAAGGCTAGCTGAGAGAGCCCTGCCCTTCTTCAAGCTTTTGAGGAAATCCGGACCATTTATATGGACCGAAGAGGCTGAACAAGCCTTCCAGGAACTAAAGCAGCGTCTCGCTACACTACCCATATTGGTAGCGCCAGAGCCTGGTGAGGCTCTGTATCTCTACCTCACAGCAACATCCGAGGTAGTCAGCATGGTCTTGGTCGCTGAGAGACCAGAGCACCCCCACGAGGAAGGGACCGGGACCCCCCGAGTGGAAGGCGGTGGTCCGTCCACCGCAGAAACAACGACCGGCTCGAAAACCGGAGGTCCGGCCGGCACCCTACCCTGCCAAGGTGGTGAGCTGCCAGAGGCAGAGGGGCAGGCTGCCCAGGAGGCTGACTTAACAAAGGCGGCTAGCCCAGGATCCTCTGCAAGGGTCCGGACCACCCAGAGGCCAGTATATTACGTCAGCCACGGGGCAAAGGCCAGGTACCTGGAAACTCACAAGTTCGCTTATGCGTTACTGGTAGCTTCCAGGATGTTGCGCCATTACTTCCAGGCGCATAAGATTGCCATGGTGACCTCTTACCCGCTAAGAGCGATCCTGCACAACTCTAACGCCACCGGGAGTATCGCCAAATGGGCTGCGGAGCTAGCGGAATTCCAGCTCGACTTCCAGCCCCATAGCGCTACCAAGAGCCAGGTCCTGGCAGACTTCATCGCGGAATGGACATCCACTGCCGCTGAGTCGGGAGACCCGCAGTCTGAGGCGGGTCCTTCACAGCCAGGCAGGCCTGTCCGGGTTTTCACCGAGCCACATTGGACGCTCTTTTTCGATGGGTCCGCCTGCGAGAGGGGATCCGGAGTAGGTGTAATGCTCGTGGACCCAGACGGAGATCAAGTAAAGTACATAGTACGCTTCGAGTTCAAAGCCACCAACAACATGGCAGAATACGAAGCCTTGATCTTCGGGCTAGTGGACGCCCAATCACTGGGAATCAAGCAGCTTCTAGTAAAAGGAGATTCCCAGCTGGTGATCAGACAGGTCCGGGGGGAGTGCTGCTGCAACAACCCCCAGCTCGCAGCGTACCTCATACGAGTGAGGGAGCTCGAGAAAGACTTTGAGGTCCTGGAGCTGCAGCACATTCCAAGAGACCTCAACTCAGTAGCAGATGACCTCTCCGCGAGAGCATCAACTCGGGGCCCAGTACCCGATGGCGTCTTCAAAAGACAGCTACTGAGACCAACCGCCCAGCCAGCCGAACTGGGTGAAGGGGGCGGAACTAGCACCTCGAAGCTAGCAGTCCCGATGGTCCTCCACCTCTGGGGGCCATCAAGGATCGTGTGGACTGAAGACCCCGGCACGTCATCAGGGACACATCCACTGGCTCAGGGCAGTCCCGATGCATGGATCTCCGAGATCCGGGACTACCTGAAGGACAAAATCCTTCCCGATGAACATGTGTCTGCTGAGCGCATAGTGCGGTTGGCTAAACGCTACACACTGGTAGAAGGGGATCTCTACCGGCGTGGCGCCAACGGCATCCTCATGCGATGCATAACCCAGGAAGAGGGCCGTGATTTACTCATGGAGATCCATGGGGGCGAGTGCGGGAATCATTCGGGGTCCCGTACGCTGGTCGGAAAAGCCTTTCGGCACAGATTTTACTGGCCGACAGCTCTCCAGGATGCAGCCGAGCTGGTAAGGTCCTGTAAAGCGTGCTAATTCCACGCAAAGCAGATACACACACCAGCTCAGTCGCTGCAGATGATTCCGCCCTCCTGGCCCTTCGCGGTATGGGGGGTAGACATCCTGGGACCATTTCCTAGGGCCGTCGGTGGGTACCGATACCTCTATGTTGCCATTGACAAATTCACAAAATGGCCAGAGGTAACCCCAGTGGTGAAAATCACCCAAGGAACCGCAACAGCTTTCCTCAAGTCCATTGTATGCCGGTTCGGCGTCCCTAACCGTATCATAACGAACAACGGGACCCAGTTCAGGAGCCAAATCTTCTAGGATTACTGTGACGGTGTTGGCATCCAGCTATGCTTCGCGTCGGTAGCACATCCCAGGAGCAATGGACAAGTAGAAAGGGCTAATGCGGAAATCCTCAGGGGGCTCAAGACTCGCACCTACGACTGCTTAAAGAAGCACGGTGCCAAGTGGATCGATGAGCTCCCCTATGTGTTGTGGGGAAACCGGACCACACCTAGCCGAGCGACCGGGGAAACCCCGTTCTTTCTGGTGTACGGGGCTGAAGAATGCCTCCCGCCAGAGATCCTCTTGGGCTCCCTACGGGTCCAAGCTTTTGATGAATCTTTGCAGGAACAGTCAGGCGCGACGACATCGACCTCGTTGAAGAGCAACGGTGGCAAGCGGCAATCTGGAACGCACGGTACAACCAAGCGCTCAAGCGCTACCATGAACGGACCGTGCGGGGAAGGGTCCTCCAACCTGGGGACCTGGTCCTGAGACGCATCCTAAACCGAGAAGGGCTCAACAAACTCTCCCCTAGCTGGGAGGGGCCCTACAAAGTGACGGAAGTAAGTCGCTCCGATTGCATCCGTCTTGCCACGGAGGAGGGCGTTCCGCTGCCAAACCCATGGAACATCGAACACCTCCGTAAGTTCTATCCGTAGGCAGGAGCAGGGCTTTTTTTCCCTTCTTTATAAGGTAGATAATACCACCATGTGGACCAGAGCGGTGGAGGTCCGCCCTTGTAATCCCAGCCTCTGGCTGACATCACATGATTTCACCTTATAAATACAGGAAATTGCCCCTGTTGCTGCCTTTGCGATGATTTCAATTATCTCCTTATCTCCCTATCAATATCGTTATCACTAACCCCCGTCCGGTACCCTATTATCGCCTAAAGCTTGAAACGGGAAAATATGACTTGAGAGCAGGTGAGGAATACCTTGTCTAGTCGCTCGGGTGTGGTCCGCCGTGCTGGGGGCCAGCTCCCGAGAAAAGGAACTTGCCTTGGTGGCCCGGAGTCGTCAGCTGCTTAGCCTGGTCCCGTACCCTAAGCACTGTACACTCCCCACTTCGTCGCAAGTCCCCCAGTACCAAGAGCAGAGCGTGCAGCACGCCGAACCACACCCTCGCCATTAGCAAGCTCTCCAGATCCTGACCAACAAGGTCTAGTCCCGTAAGGCCCTAAGGCACCTGAGAAAGATGTGTTTCGCTGAAAGAGGCCTGTAGCGTAAGAGCCGGTCCGTGTCTAAAATACCTGAAACAGGGATAGTCCGGGGCTGTACAGTGCCTTAGCCTGGTCCTGCACCCTAAGCCTGTGCACCCTACTACCCCCATCCGGGCATCTTGGTCACGGACCATGCACCCAGGAACGCCGGACCATAGTCAGTCGAGAAAAGTCAGCTCAGAATAGGGGTCCGCGGGTCTACTACTAACATCTACCATGAGTTGCATGCAGGTCCGATCCCTGACTTGGTGGTAGCCAGCCTCAAAATTAGAGCCTACCTACCAGGGGGGCAGGGGTCAGGCAGAACCATGCCAGCGTGCAACAGGAAAGAGGGAAGGTACAACAGTGCAATAGGAAAGAGGGAAGGTACAACATACAGATAAGTCACAACGCCCATCCTCCCTCATTTCATAAGTTGTCCTCCCTCATTTCATAAGTTGTCCATCCAAAAAAAAGAAAAAAAAAGAAGAAAGAAAAAAGATACACTTGAAGCCGGATTGAAGGGGGCTCTGTTCTTGCCAAAGGCAAGGGCAGAAGATCCACAGGCGGCACGAGAGCTCAACCGCTCGGTGGCAACCGCGCAGAACCAACGCGGCCGAGCACGACAGGCAGCTCGGGGTCCGCGGGGCGCGCAAGCCGAGGAGCGTCGGCACCTGCGACGGGGAGGCGGCGTCGAAGCTGCTGAGCTTCTGCCATGGCCACACCGCCACCAGCCACGCTGCCGCCGTGCGCGCGCTGTGGAGCGCTTGGCAGTGGTTCAGGAGTGCCCCGTCCCACTGCCGGTGCCGGATCCCCCTCGACAGCGACGCAGGTGCGCGGTCGTCGGGAGGGAGCTTGGCTGCAGGTGTCCCCTATGAAGACACTCGTAGCCAAAAATCGGCACACATATGAAGAAACTCATAGCCAAAGAAGATGGGTTCCATGGGAACACTCCCAGGCTATCCTAGGAGTATCTTTCCCAACCTGAGGAAACACTCTTGGGAAAACTCCCTGCCTTGCTGCATGGAAGGGGCCATGCCCCTCCTGGAGAGGGAGGGAGTCCGATGTTCTACCCTACCTTGCTTGACTATGCAGCTGGAGAAGTTGTGTTAAGAACGGGTGGCATGCCTCTATTTATAGGGATAGCCCAAGACACTGCGGCTGCCAAGCCCAAGGCGTGGTAAGGAGCGCGGCTCACGGGCGCACTATTCCCTCCTGACGTGCCCGGGTCAGACTGAGAGCGCGCGCCTTTGTAGGGGCTGCGCCGCCCGAGAGTGAGGTGACCTATCCCTGCGATAGAGCAGGAGAGCATCCGATGCCCTGCCCGCCAGCGGAGACAAGACTGGACATAGAAGGATGGGGGAGACCCTACGGAGAGCACGCGCGTGACCCGCCGCGTCCCTCGAGCGCCCCACCGGCAGTACAACCGCGTGCAGGCGAGCGAACCGCTGCGACCGCATTTAATAAGAGGGAAAAGAACTGGCCGGTGCGGCGTCAGCACGACATCGTGTCACCAGTCAGCACGAGCCAGCCGCCTCAAAAGGCGGGGGATTCCCATGATCTGAATCGGCAGACCGTGGGGCCCGGCAATAGCCCACACAGCCGATAAGGCTCAGCATGCAACAAAAGAAGTGAAATAGATAAGTCATGCTCTCTATTTTCATTCCAGATATGACTTCTTACATAAGAAAAAGAAATAAAAAGGGGGCAGGTAAAGCCTCTATGGCGCTGGGGGAACTCCCGCCTCCGGTGCATCCGGCTCCTCGTCCGCAGGGGCCCGCTGAAACCGAGCGGCCACGATCTCAACCACTTCCCGCACGCTTTCCCGGGCGGCGACCTCCGTTCCTTCCACCGGACCAACGACAACCGGATCCAGGGAGATGGCGGGGTCGTGGCTCCGGAAGCAGACCAACAAGTGCTCCGCCACGGTACGAAGCAGATCGCGACCCTCGGCTTCAAGGCGCTCCGCAAGCGTGGAATCCAAGCGCCGGAGCCGCTCCATAGCAGAGTGAAGGACGGGGAGAGCGTCCGCCATGGTCGACGGCGGCTCCGGCACCTGGATGGGGCTCAACCCGAGCGGCACCAGAGCGGTGTTCGCCTCCCCAGCCCAGTCGGCGAAATGACGAAGGTCGGCGCGTAGCTGCGCCTGACTCTCCGCCAGTGCCTGCTGGGCAGCCTCCAGTTTCAGCTGTTCCAAAGCAGCTTGCTCTGCTCGGAGCTGCTTCGCCTGCTCGTCAAGCTCCGCCTCCCGGGACTTCACCCAGTCTTCTCGGACCTTGAGGGTACCGGACAGGCGGGTGGCCTCCGTCTTGAGGGCCCTGGCCGTCGCCTCGCGCAGAGAAGCGGAGTCCTCAAGGGCCTTGGCAGCAGCTTCGCGTTGAGAGAGGGTCTCTTCGAGGGCCTTGACCGCCGCCTCGCGTTGGTCAAGCGCCGCCTCCTTCTCGTCAAGTTTTTTATTGACGGCGAGCTGCCTCTCTGACACCTCTAGCATCTCCTTCCTGCGTCGCTCCATTCCCTGCATTTCGGACTCCAGCTCAGCCCGATCGAGCCTCAGCTTCGCCTCGTCCACAGCGACCGTCTTCTCCCGGAGTGCAACCGCACACTCTCGGGCGACGAACAGCTGTAGGTCTTTCTCATAGGCCTCGCGGTCGGCGCCGAGGTCCCTGCGGGCGGCGGCGAGTTCCGCGCGGACCTGGGAGTACCGAGAGGACGTGGCGTGGTTCTGTTCCCCCAGGCGGGCTTGCCAGCCAGCCAGGCGCTCACGCTCCTGCTGCAGCTGCGCCCATTCCAGCTGGAACGCCTCCTTAACGTCCTCCAGAGCCTGGAATCCTCGGCGCAGCACGCAGGGGAGAGCCGGCGCCCCTGGCAATGGCAGGTGCGGCAGACCCTGGACCTCTTCTAAGCCGCCCTCGGTTGGACGAGGGGCCCCGGACCCCGTCGCAACTCCTGGCGTCAACCCGCCCGGTGCGGTCTTCTCCGTCGCGGCTCCCGGCGTCGGGCCACCTGGAGCGACCACCTCTGTCGTGTCAGCCCGACTGCCGGACCCGTTGGGAAGGACAGCGCCGGCAGAAGGAGCAGCCGCGGAGAAGCCGACCGGGCGAGAGGTCCTAAACAAGGCAGGAAATGTGGGCTGGGAAAATCCGAGGAACTAACAGCGACACTGCAAAAATGCTTGGACCAACCCAAAATAGCTTACCTCGGTGTCTGCGCCGTCCAGCGACCTCGGAGGCCAGGAGCCCGTCGCTGCTGTTGGTCCGGCTTGGGTGGCAGCGGCGCCTGCTGCTGGTCCGACTTAGGTAGCGGCGGCGCATGCTGCCGCTGCTGCTGTGGGTCCGGCTTTGGCGGTGGCGGCACTTGCTGCCGCTGCTGCTGTTGGTCCGGCTTTGGCGGTGGTGGCACTTGCTGCCGATGCTGTTGCTGGTCCGGCTTGGATGGCGGCGGCGCATGCTGCCGCTGTTGCTGATGGACCGGCTTTGGCGTTGGCGGCGCCTGCCGCTGCTGATGCTGCTGGCGCGGCTGGTGCTGCTGGTCCGGGCGCGGCGGAGGTGAAGGACGCCCCCACTGCCCGGATGAGCTTCCCCCCTCCGTGGTCCGCTGGCGCTTTGATTCGGGCTCCGAAACGGAGGTCCCGTCGCCGCGGGACAGCCTACACCGCCTTTCCTCGCCGCCAGCCGTCGCCGCGGGTTCCTTCCCCCTGCCAACAGGGGTGGAACCCACAGTGCGGACGCTCCCGATCGGAGTGTCACCAATGTTGATCCCCCGGTTGGGGTCGCCCCCGAGCTGCCGCGCCGCGAGCCCGGCGTCGTCGAGTGTCGGCATGTCCCGGAGCACCGCCGTCCGCAGGGCCTAGTCACTGCAGAGCGGCATGACGACGGCGGGCAAAGTCAGCTGCTCGGGGACGAATGCCTCACCCACGACGCGGCACATCAAGGATTCTAGCTCCCCGGGCGTCAGGTTGTTGACCTCACCCCGCGCAATCCGGCTACAGTCGTTGGGGCCGGTGTAGCTCCACGCCCGCCTCGGTCGTTGCTGCAAGGGGGCGAGTCTCCGCGTGAGGAAGTCCGCGAGGACGTGCATCGAGGTGAGCCCGTCATTAACGAGCTCGGTGATCCTCACTAGCACGGAGGAGAAGTCGCCCGGCAGGTCCACAGGGGCACCCCATTCCGGGTGGGTCGAGGTTGGACCGCCCTCCGGGAGCTTCAGCCGGTCGTTCGGGTCCGCCCTCGCAATCACCCAGTCGTTGCGCCAGTTCTCCCACTTGGCGCTGGAAAAAGGGGGAAGGTAGGTCGACGACCTCTTGGACCCCCTCAGCACGAAGTAGAAGCCGCCGATGTCGCTCGCGCTCCTACCGGAACCTTTCAGCGAGAAGAAGTGGCGAAAGAGCGCCACGCAGGGCGGCACCCCCACGAACATCTCACAGAGGTGGACAAAGATCGCCGCCTGGAGGATGGAGTGGGGAGTGAGGTGCTGGAGCTGCAGCCCATATCCCTCCAGCAGCAGCAGGAAGAAGGACGAGATCGGCACCCCCAGGCTGCAGCAGAGGTAGGAGACGAAGAGCGCAAACTCCCCGGGCCGCAGATTGCGGAGGGGGAGGGAGCCCGCGCGAACGCCGTCGCGACGCGTCGAGTCCGTCCAGCCAAGGAGGCGACGCACGATGTCGAGGTCCTCCTCAGACTGCTAGTTGGCGGGATCACCGAGACCCATCGCCATGGATTGGAGTAGCGAAAGGCGATGGGGATGCGCGGCACCGGCGAGGGCAAGAGCTCTGCGGCGAAGAGGGTGAGGCGCGGCTGCGGTTGCTAAGGGAACGGAGACGAAGCCTAAGAAAGCGTACCAGGCATCCGGTCAAAAACCCAATTTAATGGAGCCACCGGAGCGCTATATACTTTAAACACACACGCACGGACGCACCCGCAACCCGTCTAGCCCCTGACAAGGGGCCCCAGGGGCCGCTAACCGCGACAGGCGGGTAAGAACCCGGGTGAGAAAGAACGCGACCCGTCACTCGGCTTTCGCGCGGCCAAGCGTGCGATCCGCTGCCCCTGCCTTAACTGCGGAGAGGTGGGCAGGCGGCCCATCGCTTCGTCTGACCGGCGCAGGCCTGCCTCCTCGAAACTCGGGAAAATTCCCACGACCTGGCATGACCAGATCATGCGGGGCCCGTCAGGCGCCCATGTGATCCGGTGCGGGTCGAGGGGGCCGGGGCCAAAGGCCACACGAAGCCCCCGATGGTGTAGGCGATAAGCGCTGGTGGACCCACCTTAGGTTCCCAAGCTCACCTAAGATGGGCCCAGGGGCCACTGTCGGTACCCAGCAAACTGGGTACCCGCTTAAACAGGGCAAAAGCTAAGTACAGCCCTTAACAAGGCTCCACGCAGCCTGACAAAGAAGGGTTTTTTCCCTTCTTGCGGACCAACGGACCTGGCCTCCTCGCCAACCAGAGGGAGCGGCCAGTGTCGCCACGTGTCTTAGTAAGGAAAGAGCCCAAAGCCACTCGCAGTTCTGGCCCACCGCTTGTGGGCCGGACTGTACCCCGGGTCCATATGGAAGACCAGACCTGTTCCCACGAGGTCCGGTCTTAAGTTAGGGACGCGTTACGACCCCAGGAAGGGAGCCGAGCCGGCCTAGCTCGGGGAGGTCCGGAGCAGCCACGTGCCATCCACCCAGCGAGGAAGCTGCGGACTACGGAGGGTGCCCGCCCCCGCAACAGCCTGGTCCGGGGCCGCCACGAGTCCCCCGGGCTCGCGGCGGGGCCTCAGGCTGCGGGCCACACCCACCTACCGCATTCATTGCGGACAGGCGGGCGTGCCCTAACATCCGCTGACGGGCTCCGGTACCGCCGCTGACAGGCGACAGTGACCATACTGTGAGACGCGCGTTACCGAGGAGCGGCGGCCATGACAAGGCATAGCAGTCAACTTCCTGCCGGATATCGGGGATTAAACTGCATAAACAAGTACACTGTACGCGGCGTGGGCTACGCCACACGCACACGAGAGCCACGCCCAGGCTATTACGGTAGGGGCACTGTGGCACGCCGTAGTGACCTACCTGTAATGTCGCGCCGGCATGCCGCCTGCCACTCCTGCCCCTGGAGCCATACCGCCGGGTACTACGGCGGATTGGACCGAGCAGCGCAAACAGGGGCGGCGTGGCGACATTTCCGGACTACACCAGACCGGCGGAGCACTTCCCGGACGGCACCATACTGCTGCGGCGGATGCAGGTACAAGGTGCAGGGCTCCGGCGGCCTGGTGGAGCCCCACGGCGGCTGCGCCCCGGCCTAGCCCCATGGACGAGACGCCATGGCCGGCAAGATCCTCGTCTCCGGCGACCTGGCCCCTCCCGATGGGGACACCTTGAAGCTGGAGAACTCGATCCATCTCCTGGGTGCAGTAGGAAGGGACGCCATCTTGAGATTGGCTGCCATCGCCGTCCATCTTCTCCGAGCACGAGCAGGCATTTGCCGCCGTCGCTCCTCCTTCCGAGGGGAAAAAAGGATCGATGTTTTCCGGGAGGCACCGAACCGGTACGCACGTAACCAGCGGCATGGCGGGTAAATTTCCTGCAAGGTGGAGGTGTGAAAATAGCGTTTCTGAAGCACCTTTTTTTTATGGGATTCGGCAATTTCTTGAAACTGGGCTCTATTTTCATTTTTTTATTGAAACTGGAGCCGGTGGAGTTAGCCTGTTTGGACGAAAGAAGCTCCAACGAAACTGAAATCAGTGATTTGAAGCGCTCCCAAACAGGGCCTTAGTTGGGCTCTACATAAGTAGTGGAACAGGAGCCCCCTCTTCCCACTCTTGCACAACAGCAGCTCCCTCCTCCCTCTCTTGCACGGTTTCTCCTTTTTTGGCCTTCTTTCGGCTGGTTGGCACTTTGTCATTCTCTCCGTATTTGGTGGTATACTTGCGTAGTTTTCTCTTCCTGTATGTTGAAACAAAGCAAAAAATTACAATTGAAAATTAAAATGACAGCAATTTGAATGAGCAAATTTTTTATCTTGCCTTTTTTTTTGTTCCATTCAGTGGACACTTGTAGCTAGTTTCACCGTGGCCTAATTCACCGCATCTCTTGCACTTCCTCTTCCCTCATACCATCTTCTTTTTGCCTTTTTTAGTTTGTTTTGCAACTTCCATTACCTTCTTGTCTGCCTCTTTGTCAGCCTTTACCTCTCTCTGCAGCAGCCTTTTTGCCTTTGCTGTTCCTACCTTCGAGATAACTCTTAATCCTTAATTTTTAGGCCTTCCTCTGCCTCTCTTGTCAAGTGGTGCACCAACTACAAATGGCTGATCCACATCTGGCCATTGAGTCCTATCTGGTAGATGCTCAATAATCCTCTTGTATGCATTTTTGAATCTCTAGACAGAGAAATAATTATGCACAAAATCTTCCAATTGCACATCCACGGTCTAGCATGCTGGCAAGGCTTGCCTGTAGCCTGCCACTCAAAGCATGTACACTCATGAAAATATGACTTTACTACATGCCTGTTATGAGTGTTTGTGGTGTCCTCTACTTGTGCAGAGAAAAAACCTGTCTTTTTAACAGTCAAGTGCCCTAGTCCTCTGGTTCATGCCTTCAACTGTTGGATAATTGCAGGTAAGATCTTACCCTGAAGCTTGGCCTCAATCCTTCTCCTCTTGTGCCACAAAACCATTATCAACTCTCTACACTTGTCTGCAACCTCAACAATAGGAAGGTCGGAGCAGCTGCAAGCTTAACAACTCCCTACACTCACCTCAAACGCCGAAGTTACCAACCCAGACGAGCGCTCTGGAGCAGCTGCCGTCAGCTACGCCATGCACAAGGGAGCGGGAAGGGGAAGGGTGGTCGGGTAGGGGAGGAGGGTGGCCGGGGAGGGGGAAGGGTGGCCGGGGTAGGGGAGGAACGCCGCAGCAGGTCGCCGCCGCCGCCGGACGGACGCCGCTCTTGGTCGCCTTCTGTCGCCGAGAGCCGACCCGGACGAGGACGAGACGAGCGATTGAGCGCTCCTGGAGGGATGAGGATAAGGTAAGGGGTATTTTCGTCCTCTGACGTGGGATGGAATAGATTAAATGTTTTATTAATTTTCCAAATCAGTTCCGATGGCATTTTGGTGTGTGGCCTCAGTTTATAAAGGCAAACGGGCGAAACCCAGTTTGACAATGGCAAAGAAGCGAAGCCACCGTTTCATAATGGCTCCAAAGCAAATTTTTCGTTTTACAATTGTCTGTTTGGAAGCCTAGTTTTGAGCCTAAATTCAGGTAAAATAAGATCTATAATTTTTTACAAGCTGGATCAACAAATGTTGTTTGGATGGCATGTGAACCCATTTGTTTTACACCTGGATTGGCCCAAAACCGGTGTAAAAAAAGTCAGCTGCAGAGGCTTGGAAAAAGAAACGACAAACATCGAGCCAACGGCAAGGCGAGTGGGGAGCTGGGGAGGCGCTTTAGGCGGCAGGCGGGGTGAGCCAGACGCATGCATTTCTCGATGTTAAAGATATGCATTTCTAATATTGCATGAATCTTGTGTTGTTTTTTCATGTTGTGCGAAACATAAATCAAAGTTGTGGTGGGATTTTCCCATTTGAATGGTTGGATGCGGTGATTTTTTTGGTCAAAATGTTGATGTTGCAGAAGTTTATTTTCAGTGTTGCATATATTATTTTTCAACGTTGCATATGCACATTTAAAATGTTGCGGGGAGCGTCCGATGGATTTAACTCCATCGGAAGTCCGGGCGCCACTGCTACCGACTAAGGGATACATGTCTAGATACATTAGGGATAACATATTATCCCTACAACCAAACACCCCTGCCGCATGCGCGTGTCGCGTCCTCAAACCATACGCAAGCTATCTCATCTCACATCGCGCTTGCGAGCCATCTTTGAACCTGGAACAACATGTTGCTATCCCGAGCGGGGATGAGGGAAGCCTTCTTGTTAACTTTGAAACTGTCCACCATTTGGTCCTTCTTGTTGGAGTTAGCCTTACCCCGAGTCTACCACTCCTTCCCCGAGCCACATCATCTGTCCTAAAAAAGAATTGCAACCTAAGTTCAAATCATATAAATCTACTCTATCAAATAAATTAGAAAAGTAAGCATACAATTGCAAGAATGTTTCATAAAATATACAGAGAGTAGTAGAAATGTAAACTCCTAATGACAACAGTGACTCGGTAGATCCCTCACAAAGGGCCTTCCTTCCTTGATCCGATCAAAGATCAAGAACAGAGTTTGTTGGTGCAAAGGGCCAACCTCTCATGTGGGTAACTCCGTGGATAGTTCTGGATTAGCCCCACGTGCAAACAGGACTCCACTGACTTCTCAAGGATGCTCTCCTATACCATCTCTACTATGGTTGGCTTTGAGACAAAAAAACTAAAGACATCTCTCAATCTCATAAGAAAACCTGCGACCACTCCATACTCAGGAGAGTTTGTAAGACTTATATATAAGCCATCTGTGGGAATGAATACCAACGATTTTCCTTCATATTGTCTATTTGTGACTATAAATCATGTCCTTCATTTAGTTAATTAGTGTTTATATATTTTCATAGATCCTATAGTTTTTTATAAAAAAAGATTAATTTTAAGATTACACGAAAAGCAACAAATAGACATAGTTTTGATATCAATTCATATTTCCTATTAGTTGGGACTAGACCATGCTACTTTCATTTTAGAAAGAAATCCCATCCTATTAGGGACATATGGACTAGTATGCAAATTTGATCATATTATAAAAAATATTGAAATTAATTACGTTATTCTTCTATGTAAAGAACCAAATGGTAGGGAAAGAAGACTCGATAATATTTTCCTATTAGCTCACCCAATCTCCCACTCACCATCTCTCTTGATAGTACTATCTCTTCATAATTCCATAACCACTTTAAATGGTTCAGTCTATAAAATATGTGAAGTATAAATTGTAGCGTAATGTCCATTTGGAAATCGATTTTTTTTAAATATTTTTGCTTAGAAATGGCAATACCCAAGTCTAAAATTCTAGATCCGCCACTGCTGCATGGCCACATTAATTCATTTCACAGCTCGACAACCAAGTAATCAAAGTTATCATATCAGGGGCAGACCTAGTGAATGACATGGGTGTGTACACATGCACACCCGATAAATTTTACAAAAAGATCGAAGTTGGTAGGCGTAATACATGTATACACTTGTAATTAAATCGCATTAGAGGACAGATAGCCAAATAGCTTTGAGTTAGGGTTTGGGTGCTCAGTTTCGAACAACAGGAAGGAAAGAGAACTAGAGAAGGGGTGGGTACCTGGGTGCTTGTCGCCGGCGAAGGGCCCAACGAAGACCTGGCGTAGGGCGGCGGCAGCGTCTAGTCGTCGCCGAGAGAGAGAGTGTAGGGCGGCGGCGGCGTTCTGTCGTGGGCACCAGGATGAAAAGGAAAGAGATGCAGTGTGAAAAATGAATGGGCCAATGGGCCTCCAGCAGGCCTGCTGCCCTGTATGGCCTAGTAGGTAGAACAAAAAAAGTTTCACTATCTATACCCCTTATATAAATCTCTATGGGTCTGTTTGGCAGCGCTTGCCAACCTAGCCTGTCTCCCTTCGGTGGCCAAGCCCGGGATATGCAGGCTTCCAGTGGCTCATAGCTCTTGTTTGGTTGACACACGAAGATGGCACGGCTAGCGGTAGCACATGTTTGGTTGCCTGTAGAGTAGATGGAGGCTACAATTAGATCATGTTTGGTAGCCAATGTTCGCTTCTTTGGCTTGGTGGCAGTGTTGAAATGGTCCCAGGAATGCTGCTATGACTGATATTGTACAACTACTCGTGTATAAAATTCAATGCATCATGGAATCGCTAATACACACTAATATAAAGTGCACACTGTTAAGCAGTACCACCACTTGTTAATTGAGATAATGAAATATTACAAACTGTTAGAGATGTTATCTCGCAGTGCATACAAAGTATAATTAACTTGTCACATGACCAAGATGTACCAAAACAGCCCCAAAATTACAACAAACTGCAAGGCAATTATATATTCTTTCCAGTTTACTAATGCTACATCTCTAATGCGATTAGGCTTCAATTCACCCTCTACAGGAGAATACCCATGCGACAGGTAGATATTGAACGCATGGATTGCTTGAGTTTCTGTTGCATAACGCTTGAACGAGCAGTTCTTGTAACCAGCAACCTGCATCTGGCACAAATACCATTCTTGATAGATGCCAGGATTATGGCCTCGAAACACGACATACCAGGCCATTTCTACAACTGAAACAATGGAGAACTTGTTTTTCTAATGCCAACATAGGCCTCAGATTTTGCACATGTTCATCACTCTATGGCATGGAGCACTCCATAGCATACAAAAACATCCAGCATAGGTAAGAGGTTGAACAATAATACAACATGGAAGAAGTAAGGGTCTATTTGGCAGCCGAGGGAAAACCAGCATCAGGTAACAAATGAAATAAAACAAGAAGATATTTAACGGAATAGCGACACTATGCCGTAAATCACAGAAAATGATGAACATCAGTTACATAAAGGAGTGCTCCAGTACCATCGGCTTATGTGACAATCATCACAGGCATACATGTAAAATAAAACAAATACCGGAAGAACATGGCAGTTATAAGCAGCAGCTGATGCAACCAGAACGAACAGCCATAACCAACAGCTGACAGTACAGTACAGAAGCCAAAACCAAGAGCACAGATGCAACAAGAACAACAGAACATAGAAGGCAACATCCAAATTACATCATCATTGTTCCAGGCACTAAATGCAACGAGTTCAAGCTCACAATACAGTACCAAATCACCCAAGCTTCCAACCAGGCAAGGAATAAGAAACCTTGCAACCACCTAACAAGTCAAAGCTGCAATCATGGAGTCTGCAAGCCTAACTGCTACAATTACTTACAAAAAACTGATTCTATACACCAGGAATAGCTGTCCAGTACATGCAAGTATGGTCAGACTAGTGTGGTTAGAAGCTGTGCAAAAAAGGGACTGGTGGTCATTGTGAACATGACTACATGTAGTAATTTTTGGCCAGGTAGGTCCTTAGCCACAGATCCCTGTCATCTGGTGTCATTTCCACAAACATCAGCCCATTAGCCTTCTTCTCAGTTAGGTGCCCCAGAGCTGCCATGAGAGCCTCTCTTGTGAAACCTGGACAGGACATAACAGCTTGATACAGCCCTGGAATTGCATCACTCACAGCAGCAGAGAAGCCCTTGATAGCTTCTGTGAGGCCAGACATTAGTGTTGCCTCCTCATCTGGCACCCTCTTTCTCTTCCCCTTCCTAGAGGTTTCTAGCTCGGGCTTGGAAATAGGAGGGAGAGGGTCCTCATCAACTTGGACAGGTGTGTCAGCATCCAACTCAATGGTTTCAGCCTCAGGGATATCAAGTGGTTCATTAGACCCCATAGCATACCTACCAGTTGCTACCCCATTACCAAAAATGGCTTCCAAGGCTTGGTAGTGCTGTATAGGGGTGTTGAGGAAATCAGCATCCTTAGGGTGGTCCTACAGTTAGTGGATATGACAGAAGTTAGAATACATTAGTGGAATAGACCTGCAAACTCTAGGCATGGAACTCAACATAGAAAATTGGGTCCAAACCTTGACATGACCATTGTAGTGTTCCTGGTCGAGTGAGATCATGAAGTTGTTGTCATCCCAAAGGGCAACACTTAGGTTTTTCAGCCTGCATATCTTACCCCACTTAGACCTCCACTTCCTAAGGTGGTTGCCCACTTGGGTGGCACTAACAGCAACATTTGCAAACTATGCGAGGTCTTTTGCCACAGCATTGGTATGAACTTCCTTGAACCCTTTATCAGTCCTGAGCCCATCACTAACTAGTTCAGCAAAGCGTCTCAAGATGAACCCAGACCGTACAGAATCCCAGTGGAACCTAGGGACTGGCACACCATTGTTCTCCTCCTCACCCAAGTCATGGTTCTCTTCCTCCATACCCTATAAACCAGTAGATGGGTAAACAGCTGAGGAAAGATGAGCTTAGATTTGGTGGTCTTAGGGTTAACAGGAAAAAATCATTACATTGGTACTAGGTCTCAGCTTATGAGTAAGGAAAAAAATCATTGCATTGCTACTAGGTCTCAGCTTATGAGTAAGGAAAAAAATCATTACATTGCTACTAGGTCTCAGCTTATGAGAAAGGAAATACATCATTGCATTGGTACCAGCCATAGATTGACATTAAACAGTACAGAAATGATATGAAATGCAGGTAAACAAAGTCTCATACAATTGACAGATAATTCAGCAATAGTTAGTAGTTGCTGGCCCATCCCCTAAAATAAACTCAGGCATTGAGTGCAGCCCTAGCAGCCCACATCTGGTTGGCAATTGTGTCCCTCATGGCAACCCATGCCAAATTGTCAGGATGATTTTCATCGCTTCCAGTATCATTTGCACCACTGCCTTCAAATGAAGCCTCAGATGGGACATGGTCATCTAAACCATGCCTTAGTATCTAATTGTGGAGAATGCAACATGCCAGGACTAGCTTCACTTGAGTTGGGTAGGGATGAAAAGGCTTGTTGTACAACATTCTGAACCTATTCTTCAAAGCACCAAATGCTCTCTCCACTGTCACTCTCAAGGCTGAATGCCTGAGGTTGAATAACTCCTTAGGGTTTTGAGGCCTTCTAGTACCAAACTCTCTCAAATGATACCTGGTTGCTCTGTATGGTGGCAGAAAACCAGGTTTGGCTGCATAACCAGCATCTAACAGGTAGTACTTTCCTAGGATGAGGAGAATGAATCAGTTATAGGTAGGAAGTACAATGTATAGAATAGTAGACAAAGACCTCTAGTTACCTTGGGGGACAGTAAGCCCATCATCCCTCTCCAATGCATCAGCAAGTATTGAGGCATCATGGGCAGACCCCTCCCACCCAGCAAGAACATAGGTGAACCTGAGGTCAAAGTCAACTGCAGCCATAACATTTTGGGTTGTGGTATGTTTTCTCCCCAGAAAAGCAGCCTTCTCACTAGCTGGCACCCTAGCTAGGATATGAGTCCCATCAATGGCTCCTACACAGTCCTACAAGATAAAGAACATAAATTGGTTCATTTAAGATAGGACATGGCAACTCTAAGAAGGTAACCTACAACCAGGGCTCACCTTGAAGAAAGGGTTCCATCTTGGACTATGCAAGATCTTGGTTGGGGTACCAAAGGTGGTAGGGAGGATCATCTCATTTCTCAGTTCACCAACAGCGAATAGAACTTCGCGGAAGTAACGACTAATAGTTTCTGTTGACCTCCTAAATGACAGTCCGATCACTCTAAACCTTTGGTTGTGACCAACAACATGCAAGAACATGGCCACTTGTTCCTCAATAGAACTGTGTATACTGTCCTTGAGCAACTCCCTACTACGGAAAAGATCACATGGCTGGAAAAAGGGTGCTCTCTTCATCCTAAGTAGGTCAATGCATTTTGTGTCATCTGAGTTATAGATGAACATGAGGTTCTGCTGCCTTATCGCATTTCTCTGTGCCATTGGCTCATAGGAGCGGCGGCGACGTGCAAGGCAACGCAATCTAAACCTAACAAAGAACCAAGCTGCAACAACAACAACTAGGGCTGCACCCCTCCGAACAAGACGGCGGCGATGGGCTTGTTCATCCATTCTAGATTGAGATAAGGTACATTAGGTTAGATAGAGCCTTAGGGTAATCATTGACCAAGCAAAAAATATCAGCAAGGAAGCAAGCATCACAAACGATACAGTTAAGGCTCAGAAATGCATAAACAGCATAGACCATAGTAGCAATGCTCAGAAATGTACAAACATCATAGACCATAGTAGCAATGCTTATAAATGTATAAACATCATAGACCATAGTAGAAATGCTCATAGATTTATAAACATCACAGACCATACTAGCACTTCTTAGTAATGTATAAACATCATAGACCGTAGTAGCAATGCTCATAAATTTATAGACATCACAGACCATACTAGCAACTGTCAGTAATGTATAAACATCATCATAAACCATAGTAGCAAAGCTCAAACATGCAAAGACATCACAGAAGGTAGTGGCAATGCTCAAAATAAATATCAGAGACCATCCAACCCTAGATATAGAACAAAACCCAACGAAGATGCATCACAGTTGCAAATTTACACTTGATCTATACCGAGAATATGCACCTATAGCTAGATCTGGTGGTGATAAGGAACTCAGGCCAACAAAACATAGCTTATATCAAGATCTAGTCTCAAATCATGGGGGAAATCACAAGAAAATGGTCCCTTTCTTAACAGAGCACATGGATCTACAAGTTAAACCAGTGATGAAACCATCAAACAATTCATTTATAACATAGATCTAGTCTCAAATTAGCGGAGAAATCACAGGAAAATAGGCCCTTTCGTAACAGTGCACATGGATCTAAGTTCAACCAGCGCAAAAACTTCACACAAGGCAAACGTGCACCAGCACCAATGAGAGAGGATAAGGCGAAGTGAATCCCAAACCTGCACCAGCTGGGAGCAACGACCGCGCACGGCTCGCCGGCGGCGACAGCGAGCGGAGCGGAGAGGAGAGCTGAGGAGTAGAGGAGACGGAGCGGAGAGGAGGGCAGAGGAGTAGGGGAGACGAGTGCGGCACAATGGGGACGAGAGAAACCCTAGACCAGAGATGGCGCACGGGAGCCCAGTTAAGCCGCCGCGCGAGCGCACGCGGGGCTGGGAGGGGCCTGGCCAAGAATGAAACGCCGAATCGGTGATCCCACGGGAGCCTGCCTACCGAGCTCGAGGTGGTCAAGTGGAGACGGACTAGGACGCCGGCCGGGTAAACCAAACATGGGCCTCGGCCTCCCATGGCCGGGCTCCGGCCCAGGCTCGGCTGCCAAACAGACCCTATGGTTCCAACCAGGGAGTTTCCCCACTCCGTCGCCCCCATGCCCCCCCCCCCCCCCCCCCCCCGGCACCGCCTTCTCCATCCCGTGGTCCGATGTCATGCGTGGTGGTCCGTCGCCTCCCCCGGGCCACCCGCTCCCGCTCCCACCGCCTTCACTCCTTGCCCTCGCTCCCGCCTCTCCCCCTTAAGCCGCCCGCTCCCGCTCCCACCGCCTTCGCTCCGCTGCCCGCCATCGGCACGGGGGTGGAGGGTGTGACGTCTGCACGCCCCGCTAAGGAGCATGGCGCTCGCCTCCTCCTCGCTCTCCGGCAGTGCCCAGGCCGCCGCCGCCGGCGCGGGGGCAGAGGGCACGGCCTCCGTGGGTCCCACCAAGGAGCCCCACCCCGCGCACTCCTCGGCGTCCGAACCCCTACGGCTTCGTCGCGTGCGTGGACGGAAGAAGAGAGAGAGAAGATGAGCCGGCGCCGAGTGGAGAGGGACACGTCGGGCGGAGGTGGAGGCTTCAGGCGGCCGCGTGGAGGTCGGCGCGGAGCTTGGGGAGGCGGATCCGGCGGATCCACGGACGGCAGTCGCACGGAGAGGTGGAGACGGCGGCGGCGGATCCCGACCGACGGAGGCGGGGGACCGGGGGCAGAGCATGGCGCGTCGGAGAGGCCGCCTCCTTTGCCTCCCCCCGGCCAGATCTGCCGCCTCCCCGCCGGCGGCAAGGGAGAGGAGGCCGCGGCAACGGGGGCGTGTGGAGAGACGCGACAGGGGGCGGTCCCCGTACACGAGGGGGCGGCTTGACGTGAGGGAGCTCCTGCGAAGAGAAAGGGGGCGCCAGGCGGCAAAGGAGGTGGGGGAGACGGGGAAGGCGGCGGGCAAGCAGGCAGGGAGCCGACGAAGGAGGCAGGCAAGCCGGCGGCAGCAGATGCGGGCGCCACGCGTGAAGGGGAAGGGACGGTGGGCGATGCGAGCAGAGGCCAGAGAGAAAGAGAGAGTGGAGAGTGTTGTGCATGGGATAGAATAGAGATAAGGTTTAGGAGTGTTGATTTTTTTTTAACAAAAATGATTTTCAATTCTTTTAAACACTTACAAAATTTTTCAGTTCTATATTATGATTTTATTAGCATTGTGGATATTAATTTAGTGTATAGTGGAAGGAGATGGTAGTTAGAGATAGATAAATAAAATATTGTGTAGTTGGATTTGGAGCAAAAATATAGAGTAACAGAAGTGCACAAGAAGTTGATGTGGATGAAAGAATCTCGCTGACTGGGCTAAAATGTTCCTTTTAGAATAGAAATTTGGAGTAACAGGAGTGCAGATGGTCAAAGTGAATTTGGTCCACCGGTAGAAGAGAATCAAAACAGAGTCTATGCCCCTTTAAAATTTCATAGTGTTTCCCCACTGTCTGCGGTCCGTCGCCCCCGTGGTCCGTCGCCTCCCTCTGGCACCCCCACCCCACGTGCGACCCCTCGCCCACGATCCTCGACACTCGTGCGTTCTCAGACGTCGCTCCCGTCGGCCCGTCCGCTGTCACTGCCTCCACACGCGGCCTCGATCCGGATCTCGCGCGCCCGCCCCACCGCCGCGTCCTCATCAGTGGATCCGCCGGAGCAGGTAAGGACGGGAGTAGGCAGAGAAGAGAGGGAGGCGGCCGGATCCGGCCGCGGCACACCTCCTTCCTCACCGTCGGCGGGCGATGATGGGTGCCGCAGCAAAGGTGGATCCGGCCGCAGCGGCAGTAGGGCGAGGAGGAGGTTGGCGGCGGCCGGTGACGGAGGTGGGGAAGGTGCCACCGGCGTGCATCCTCGCGGTGGAGGCCCCAAACCCACCACCCACTCCCGCGTCCGCACTTGCCCCGCCGCCTTTTTCTCGCCGCACCCACGCACGCCGCTCGCCCTCATCCGGCGCCTCCCCCACTCGCAGCACCCCCGCGCGCCGCTCGCCCCATCGCCTCTCCCACTCGTGACTAGCCCCACTGCCTGCGCGCAGCTCTCCTCGCTCGACGCCGCTCGCTGCTGGATGGTCGGTGGCAGGACAGAGGCTAACTGGCAAATGTACTCATACATTCAATTAAACTTAATGATTAGACAATTATCTGGATCAAGCACAGAGATTACACAGCCAATTGTTAGAGCTTGCATTTTACTAGATGCACCTGTATTCATCAAGTTATCCGGTCAGCTATGTTGTTCTTTTTCTGGGTGGCTAGAAATATAATTGATGGTTCTGCTCTGCACATGTCGTTTAGTGGTCTCGAAATGGTCGCATCTGAGTAGCAGTCTCATGGCTCAAAGTCATCGTTTCACCATATCATGAGCGTACATGCACATATAGATCAATTAATGTTTCCTCATGCAAACATCATTCTGGTGACAATGTCTAATCTTCTGGTTTTTTATAAGGAATCTTCTGGTTATTCATCCTTTCAAAATTCACAATGATCTTTGCTACAGTCAATTTCTTATAGAACTTTTCAGAACCAGTCGAGAGGGTATGATCCAGCAGCTAGAAGATATGAAGAGTTATTTGAGAGCTCGGAACGATGCACTGGAATTACAGTAGTGTTCCTTCAGCTGGTAGGCATGGTTTGTGACATTGAGTGGAGTGTTTGCGTGAGTTGCCAGTTTTTTTAGACTCGGAGTTTTTTTTCTACCTTAGAAAATTGTGTCATTTTTTTTTTTGTTCTCGTTATATTTTATACAATTGCAACGGCAAATCTTTTGTTGTTCCTTTAAAAAAAAAGCTACTGATAGAACTGTGCTATCCAACGGTGAACTTTGTACTTCTCTAGAATATAAATATGTAAAGCCCCTCTCAATTTGAATTCCTGTCCATGTTGGGTAAGCTGACATGGTTGCCGGTTGGTCAGCCAGGATGGCCCAAGACAATTAGGAGGCCTGAGACAGTTGTCTCGTATTATTTTCTCAATGTTTAAATATTTTGATAATGCATTTCAAATATTTAAAGGGATTAATATATGATAAATTTCTAAATACCGATCTCTAAGAAAGTTTTATATTCTAGATTTTTTCAAAAACTATATCACTTTATTTGCATTTTGTTCTTTTGAAAAACAATATTTTTTCTGTAGCAACGCATGAGTCAATTGCATTGGTTTGTTACACTTGATGCATGTGATCTTCAAATGAGAGAGTTAGAAAGAAACAACTGGTATATAATATCAACTCCCCTGTGCTTGCGCTAGATTCGTAAATTCATAATTACATTGCTTTGTTACACTATGGATATGATCTTTTTATATTGATATCATAGGCAGTATATTCATATGAAATGTTGCAAGATTTAATTTCTTGGCTAGGTGTTATTCAAATTTTGTAATGAATTTAATTTATTCAACATGCACCTTCAAATACGTGCTTTATGATTATGCAAGAGAATTGCTATTTCAGATATTGTTACATGACAATGTATATATTTTGAAATTTTGTTATCTCCGTTGCAACGCACGGGCCAATTACTAGTCCCCTCAAAAAATTCACTATTATTATCTTGCAAAAATAATTATCTGAGAAAAAGAATTGTAAATTTATAGTGGTGTATCCTAGAATTAAAATTTAAACCATGATTGCAGCTCGTGTTATTATTTAAATTGCACCATGTGTAATAATGGTATAAAAAAGGCGTCGATTGTGTACAAATTTAAAAGTGCCACATCGCTGCCCACCATTTTGTAGCACCTTATATTGTTATGAATTATGATCAATTGAGGTGATCGTTGAATAATATGATTTGCTAATTCACTTATTAGCAGCCAAGCTTTCTTTTCAAATATATTCCCTTATTAGAGAGATAAAGATTTAATAAGACTGAGAATTTATAAATCACATACATTGCAGTAGTAGTGATCAGAATTTTCAAGTTGAAAAATCTTGCATTAGTCACATTTATTTTCGCTTCAACAATTAATATCTTATCATCCTAAAAGTAGGTGCAAATGACTTACATTATGTTTTTTAAAAAACAAGTAGAATATAATGATCAAACTGGTGCATACCTGATTTGATGAGTTATATAAAATCAAATTTAGCTAAAGTTCTTGTGTTGAGCATCTCATCCTCCAGCGTCCCTTTTAGATGGTCCTCGATATATATCTCTTTGATAATATTATCACTCGATATATATCTCTTTGATAATATTATCACTCGAACTAATAATGCTTTTTTTCATTCAAATAATTATTTACCATGTTAGAGCACAAACTAAATAGATCCAAGAAGGCAACGAAACCATGTCTCCCTAGTCCCTACTATGTACACATCGAAGAAGAAGGTGATCCACCGTTTCCCTCTCATATAGTGCGCATTTAGCCAGTTAGCATTGCTACTAAGACCATGCCTTTGAATCCCGTCAGACATAGCAGAACCTTCATTTGAAATGAAATTTACTTTGGATTACTTTGTTCATCAGTATACAGATATGTGAAATGCAATACACAGGATCTTCCTATTTACACTGATACACACTGAGGGGTTACATATATACGATCAGTTTCTCTAGGTATGTATGTATAGCATATGCGTGATCAGCAGTGCTGGGGAGGCAGGCACATCTTTATCCTTTTCTTCCCCCTTCCAGTTGGCTACTATATATATACAATATACATTAATACATATGTATCTGTGATTCTGTGTGCGTTATTATAGTATTATATACGTTGGTTGCTTGACCGTTTGGAGGCCGCCGCCTGGATGTTTATTATTGACATTGTAATGACCAAAGCTCAGCTTCGGTTTAGAACTGTGAGAGGAACTGGAGCTGCTTGAGAATGGGGTTGAGCACTTCCATGAGCTTCTCACAGGGGTGGTTATGGACGCCCTCATACGTGGTGACCACGATGCTAGTGTCCCTGGCCAGGCGCTGCACCTGTTTCTTTACATTGCACGTGTGGTGGGTGCACCGGTAGTAGCTCCTGCGTCATGCGTTTCCCAACATAGAGGTTATTATTTCATCCAAAAAAACAAGGAGCTTATTACACTCCGCATATATCTCGATCGGGTTAATATATGTGGAACTGAATTTACCTGAAGCATGCGTATATAATGCATTGTGTATATATGTAGAGAGAGGCCGGGTAAGTATTTCCATTTTCAGAGTTCATGAGAAAAAGAGCAAGCTGTTACTCCACCCGTTCTAAATTGTATGCTATTTTTTATTTTATCCAAGTTGTTGTTTTTTCTAATTTTAACTAAGAAAAATGTATTAATAAATGCTCTCCTAAATATAATGTTCTTCCAGCAATTATGCTTTTGCCCCCCTAATCTTCTTATCAGTATACTCTTACATGACAACATACTAAATTCAACTATTGTTTCAAGTGTTTTAATTTAAACATGGAAGTCATCCACATTGTCATTCAACTACTGTTTCAATCTCAATGTCATCGCTCATTAAGTGCAACTAACACATATTGACAATAGTTTTCGGTATTTTGAAAAAAAAAAATCTTTTGCTTGCACAAATATGTTACATCTATTTTTTTAATATTTCACTTCACATTCATCATCATGAAACTATGATCCCTCAAATGGGTCATCACAATTATTCATTTTTGTATTGAAGTAATGTTCTTCCAGCATACTAAATTCAACTATTGTTTCAAGTGTTTTAATTTAAACACGCAGGTCATCCACATAGTTCAACTATTGTTTCAATCTCAAAGTCATCGCTCATTAAGTGCAACCAACACACATTGACAATAGCTTTGAATATTTTGGAAAAATATTCTTTTGCTTGCACAAATAATGTTACATCTAAGATTTTTATATTTCACTTCTCATTCACTATGATCGGTCATCACAATTATTCATTTGTATTGAACTAATGCTCTAATACTCCTAAATAATTATGTATACTTTTAGTTTATCAGTGTATTTTTTTTTACAAAAATAGACCACTTATAACTGAATTATGAATTTATATATGTTACAATGTTTTGGGAAATGTATCCAAAGTTGCAGCTTACATGATTTTTTTTTTCTTTCACTGTGTATATAATTTAAAATACATTGCCGGTGTCATTACTCATTATCATGCTATTCATTAAGGAAACATTTTTTTACAATTGCTGGACCATGGAATTATTTATAGCCTATGCATGCATACCTAAAAATTGGTTTGTATTGTGGAATACATTACGTAACCGAGTTAGTTTTGTATATAGTTGTAGAAAACAGGTATTTGAGAAGCATATGCGAGTAATTTGATTGTATATTGAAATACTTATTTTTTTTTAGTTTTAATAATGGTAAATATGTGTATTTTAAATAAAATTTTAGGATTGCTTTAGATCATATGAGTCATGACTCATAATGATGACATGAGGTGGGTGAAGAAAATTACTAAATGGGCAGATGTTTCTGTATTTTTGTGAGATTTTTTTATAATTTTCTGGTATTGTGACGATTAACGGGAAGACTCTAAATATGTATATTAGGATAATATGATTAAAAGTGTAATATTTAAAAATGAGTCTTCATTTACACAGTGTGCATAAAAAAGAATGGATGACATCGTCTTTCCAGCGACTAGTATACCTAGACGAACACCGTGCGGCCATTCTAATAAGACGAAGACAACCAAGAAGCAAGAAGACGCATAGCTAGATGGAAATTTGGCCAACAAAAAACAACGAGCTGCGGCGTAGTAGCCGCAGATAGCACGCGCTAACCATATCCAACTAATAAATATATCTGGCGGCATGATGTGGCAAGCTGACAGCCTGACACGTACGAGACACAACGGCCGAGCATGTTTATGGCATCCTTTATTAATTGCATAACTCATGCATAGCTAGTAGTAGTTCGAGATCGTTGAACCTCCTCTCGCCTCTCCATAACCCATGTATCCTCTCTTTTCCTCATTCCACGATCGAGCTGATGGCGGCATGATGCACGCATGCAACAAATTCAACATGCATGTATGCCAGTTGAAACGTGCGCATGTTTGATGTTTGCTCACACATGGTGCTGTTTGGTTCATCGAAATGTAACGGCAAGCGATTACGTACGGAAATTAATATAGCTCCGGTTGTTTGCTTCGGTCCTGCCCGCGATGCGCTGCCCCGTAAACGGATACAGCACTAGTCAATCTCGATCCCGCCGCTCTCGAGCGTTTATCGGATAGCGCTCTCAAACGTCGCCGCCGTTCACGGCTACCATACTCAAGCAAACAAAGGACGGTAATCGATAGATAATACCGGCAACGGACTCTATTGCCGTTGCCGCCTCGTGCACCGAACCAAACAGTATAATATATACATCCCGTACCCAGCGAGGTTAAAGGCATGCATGCACCGTACGTGTTGATCCGTGCACATGATGCATCATGCTGCAGGCGTCCGATATCAAAGTGTCCGTGTGTGCGAACGTCATTATTTGTTACTGAGATCACCGTCGTGGTCGTGGATGGAAGAAATGATATGAAACGAGAGAACACTAGCTTATTATGTGTAGGAGGGCTAGAGAGGAGAGAGGACGACGAAGCGCGCACCTGGGGTGGGCGCTGTTCTTGACGGCCTTCTGCCCGTACTTCCTCCAGCGGTAGCCGTCGTCGAGGATGTCGTTGACGCTTCTGGTCTGGAACGCGAACCTCGGCCTGCTCACCTTCTTCTTGTTCCCCGCCCTCCCCGCGCCGCCCTTGTTGGCCTTCGTCAACTCCTTGCCGCCGCTGCTCCCCGCCGCCTCGCCGCCGCCGGAGCCGGAGTCGTTCTCCCCGCTCTGGTCCAACAGCTGCACGCCCGCGTGCTGCAGCAGCGCCGGCACGGGCGGGGCCATCAAGCTGGCCTGCTGGAGCAGCGACTGCCAGTCCACCGCCGGCGGGAGCATCATCGGCGCCACCGCCGCCGCCAGCTGGTCAGCGCCCACCAGAAGAGGAGGAGGAGGAAGGCTGTTACTACTGTTGTCGCACGCCGACGGCGGCTGCTGGAGCGCTGCGATGAGGGTGCTGTGCTGCTGGTCGTCCGACGACGATAAGCTCGGCGGCGGCGGCGGCGGGGATGGCACGGGCGGGAAGTAGGGGAAGCTGCTGGGGAGCGTGTGCGACGACGGCTCGTCGTCTCCTCCTCCTCCGTGCAGCAGCTGCTGGTTCTCCATGGATCGGATCGGGGGCCGGCCTGCCGGGGACGTACGTGTCGCCGCCTATGTACGTGCGTGGGCACGGGGCACCTGTGGGACGGCATGTCTTGTGATTTATATATAGATAGAAGCAGGGCCGACGGCTTCCGGCTGCAGGGAGCTGAAGTGTGAGTGAAGGAGAAGGCACCAGAAGAAGATGTGAGGAAATTTAGTTGGGCAAACGTGCACGCGCAAAGCCTCCTCTCCAGAGAGAGCTCAGAGAGAGAGAGAGAGAGAGAGAGAGAGAGAGAGAGATCAGAGATGATCGAGGAAGTGAGCAACCGTATATATCTCAACTACCCCCGCGGCCTTGCTAGCTGAATTCTGTTCAACCGCCCCGTCCGCCCCGGCATGCATATGCACACTGCATGCCCTTTCCGGAGGCACGATCGGAGGCTTGCTCGATACTCTCCTGATGACGATGACCCTGTAATAATCCTGTAATGTAAAAAGGAGATGATGATGAGCAGCCATCAGTCCCATTACTTGCAATCAAACAAATGGTCTCGATCGGAGTATATGATGATTCAGTCATCATATAAGAGCATATATGTATATATGCAAAGCGAGGGAATATATAGAAGCATCCATTCTGTAGACTCGAAGAGATTTACGAGTCGATCGTACGTGTTTGGTGAGGTGCAGCACGCACGCACGCGTGTCCATCAGTCATTATCCGTGCCATCATGTGAAATAAACCACTAGTAACAAAAGGAATTTATGTTGGCCGGGAAGGGCACACGTATGGATTGCCAAACAATAGATATACGTACCACTGTAGTAGTATATGCGAGTGTTGTTTGACAAAAGATTAGACGAACGTCGACAGCTACATTACATTATTAGCTGAGGCTTAACGTACAAACCTCGCTCCCCTGACGGCTGGCGATATCTCCCGCACAGTCAGCCCCCACATCCGTCATCTGCACCCATACGCCTTCTGTGCATGCAAGTGGATATATAGATCTGATCGCATTTACTGTGTCGTCATCGAGAAGCTTGAGGAAATGAGTATTCTGTATGCAAGTACATAACAGCTTGTTCTATACTGCTGCGCGTCGCTAGACGGTAGAATTAATCATCGTATAGATAGTAGGATTACATAAGAGCAGCAGCGGATTACGAGTCCTGACAATCGAGTGCTCTGCGTTTTACACTTGCACGACATCTAGGGCAGGTACGAAATTCATTTGGATGTGGCAGCACATAGTATCATTATCATATTGTTTTCCTCCATGATGCGTGCGAAAGACATGCTGGTATATTGGTGCCAACCTAGAAGGCGACGACGTCTAGCGTTGTCTCTTTGCATTTGGGGCGCTGTCTGTACGTCCAAAACACCCACCTTACCAAAATCTTGTAATGAAACATTCACAAAAAAAAAAACACACACACACACACAAAACGACTCCCATAGCCAACAAACAAACGCACCTAAAGCTAGATCTAACAAGCTATGTGTCGTGGTTCCGGAAACCGGGGTGACACAAGCAGTAGATTTATGGTTCGGTGGAGGATGTCAGCACGGACTCGCTCTGAATGGTGAGCCGGTAGACTCGAAGGTTTATACTGGTTCGGGATGAATCCCTACGTCTAGTGGAGTGTGTTTCTCGTATTACGAGGTGCGTGGAGGAGTTACAGTGGGCGCAAGCGCAGCGGAGAGGGTCTCCCTGTTACTTGGCCTCTGTGCTCTTTGTGTGCTTCTTGCTTGCTCTGCCTTTACTCGTGAGTGCTTCCCCTCCTTTTATAGTTCAAGGGGGGAGCTTACAGTTCCACGGAAAAGAAGAAGGGATGCAAAGGGGAGGGGGGACCCTGACACGTGGGTCCTCTTGCTACAAGAGTCTTGTCAGAAGCCCGTGCGTTACTGGCACGCCTTTGTCACGCGCGATGAGGTCGTCTGTCCGGGATCCTGTAGCTGAGCTATGCCGGGGGTTCGGTGTACCTGTGAATGCTTCTATTCTCACGGAGTCAGAGAGCCGCATGGGGAGGGTGTTCCGTCCTGTCCGTCCTGGCCTCCTTTCTTTAGCTCTTGGCGTCAGACGGGCGTGGTGTTAGGTGGCGGATTATCCGGCTACGGAGCGTTGCTGCCGAGTCGTTTCGTCTGTCCGTAACGGTGCACCGTGTATCATCGTGCCCTGCCGAGGGGTGAAGGTCGGTCGGTTGCCCCCCCGCCTCGTAAGTCTGTACGACGCGGGGCTCGATGGTCCTGTCTCTTGCGCTTGTTCGGTTTTGCCGGCCTCGCCACACCCTGCTAGGTATCTCGTTTTATAGGGTCAACCTATATCCGGCGTCACCCCCTAGCCCCGTCGTGGCGGGGTGTTCCAGGCGAGCGGCGTCAAGTGGTTGATGGCACATCTTGTCGCAAAGAGTACGCGTGCAGGCACGCGCCTGGCAGACGGTGGCAGCGTGACGCCGTTCCGTCGTAGCAGGCGTGGGCGCAGGAGGGCAGCGTGTCGTCCCATCATCCGGGCCCATGAGTGGACTTTTCGCTGCCTGGTCGTGGGTCGCATGCCGGTGGGTCCCAACGTCGGGCGCGGCATCGGTCGGGATTCTCCGCCTCGCCCGAGCCTTGATCTGAGGATCGGCCGCCTCGTGGGAAGGTCGGCCCCCTCCGTCCCGTACGAGCATACGGGGCGAGGGTCGGATCGGCTCACTCCCCTGGTCGCTGTGCGTTGGGTAAGGCCGTGGGCCTGGGCCTGTGCAGGCCTTTCTTGGGCTTCTTTCCTCTGAGGGTTTTGTATTTTCCCCCGTCAGTAGCCCCCGAGCCTTCGACCAATCCTTTTGTGGTTGGTCGAAGGCTCTCTCTAGGGGGAGGCGCGCAAGCGCATCCGTGGGATGTAGCCCCCGAGCCTTCGACCAATCTTTTTGTGGTTGGATGGAGGCTCACTCTAGGGGGAGGCGCGCAAGCGCATCCGTGGGATGTAGCCCCTGAGCCCCCGAGTGATTTTGTGAGGAATCGCTCGAGGGTTGTCAGGGACTCGTGTGTGTGAAGCAGTTATGGGTATTGCACAGGTTTTGCCTTTTAAGCCCATCGTCAGGTTTTCAGGAGAGTTTCCTGAGTACCCAGTTCCAAATGGGTTTCTTGGCGCGACCCCCTTCGGAAGGTCTGTCCGTTTGACCTTTTGAAGGTTGGGCCGATCATCACCAGCCAGGTTGGCGTGGGTGCGGCGGCCATCGAGCTAATAGCGGGTAGTCCGAGTGAGATCCGACGGTTCTTCCGGTTTAGAACGGTCGTGGCGAGTTATCCCGTTGAGGGGCTCGACTCGCTGGGGGCATCTCATTGAAAGAACCTTTCCTTACTCGATCTTGTTCCGGCCCTTTGGTCAGGAGTCTGTCCAAAGGGGGGCCACGTGGCCACCCCATCAGCTGGGTTACCGCAAGAGAGTTTGAGGTATGGTCTCGGATACGGTCGGGACAAATGGCCTTATGCCGGCTCACTTGGCATGTAGCTCGCTTGGGAGCTTGCCTGCCGACCGTCCCTCGCTCTATGCGCTGGATCATGCATTGGTTTGGAGTCAGGTTTATTCTTACCCAGGATCGCTCTGGCGTAAAGGACCCGTCCGCGTGTCGTTCCGTCGAAGCTGGCTCCCTGCCATCTCATTTAATGCAAGTGGGGTAGCTTAGGGGTCGTACCTTTTGAGGGAGGCGGGCCGTTCCGTCTCTCTGTCTTCTCGCGCCGTTCGAGAGTAGTCGGGGCGCGATCGTGGCCCCGTTTTCAAGGAGACGCTGGGGGTCGTGGTGGTAAATGCGTAGTGGTGGGCCCGTCGACGGCCCTCCACGTCCGCTTGTCCCTCGTTTCCCCGTTATCCTCTTCGCGGGTTTAAGAGGGAAGATGAGAGAATTAGACTGTTTACCTGCCTCTTTTTCGCCTCTGCTGTTTGCCTTCTCCTTCCTCGCGTTCCTCGTCGGTTCCTGCGCGCTTCTTCGCCGCCCCCCAGGACGCGCCTGGCGCTCTTGGAGAAGAAAGGCTTCCTCCCCCCCGGACGGTGTCGGGATCGCGGCTGCCAGAGCTCGGTAGCCTGCCTGATCCTCGGGGGGACGATATCGTCGTTCTCGCGCCCTTCTATGAGCGCGGGTTCGGTCTCCCCCTGCACCCGTTCGTGCGGGGGCTCCTCTTCTTTTACGGCCTGGAGATTCAGCACTTGAATCCCAACGTCGTGCTTCATACGGCATGCTTCATCACGCTGTGCGAGGCCTTCCTTAGGATAGCGCCGCACTTCAAGTTGTGGTGCTACCTGTTTCGCCCCCAGCTCTCGCCGGGGCAAGGCGGGCAGTCCCTTGTCGGCGGCGTGACCATCCAGCTGCGCAACGGCCGTCGGCAAGACTACCTTCAGATCCCCTTCCCGTCTTCCATCCATGGGTACACGGGGGAATGGTTCTATGTTCAGAACCTAGGAGACCCTCCCCTGGCGGACGGGGTCATGCCCCCGCCCGGATACATCGGGAGGGCCCCCGCCTTTACCGGTGCCGCCCCCTCGAGGCGGGTCCAATAGGACTGGGGTCGTGAGAAGAGGAGCGCCAACAAGGTGGGGTTCCTCTTAGAGAAGATAGGGCTCCTCCATCGCCGCGGCTTGACCGGCGTGATGCTGGTTTCGACCTTCACTCGGAGGGCTGTCCAACCGCTTCGGTTCCGTCGTTTTCCCATGTGGGAGTATACCGGCGCGGCTGATCCGGACCGAATCTCTGGCGAGGAGCTTACTCCTGCAGAGATCCGGCTCCATCTGATCGCCATCACCGAGGGGACCTTGACGACGAACTTCTTTGGCGGTCCTCTGGCCCTCAACCATTCGATCAAAGAAGACTTGGTGAGTCTCTTTTACCGGGTTGTGTGATGGGTGCTTCTAGGCTTACTAATGCCGTGCCTCGTGTGGTTTCAGGGCATTGGTACTATGAAGCCGTCCCCCGCCCCTCTTCCTGAGGATGCCGCCGTGAAGGCGGACCAGAAGCGAAAGAGGGAGGCGGAGGCGTACTTGGCGGATGAGCGCGAGAAACACCATCAGCTCGTCCGCGATAGAAAGAAGAGGGAGCGCGATCAGCGCGTCCGGGAGGAGGGTCGCTCGCCAACTCCTTCTACCGCATCATCCGACGAGGAGTGGTCTTCGGATGATACGCTTGAGGCTGTGCCGCTCGCTGGCGAGATTGGGGAGAGTTCTGGCTCGGGCGTCCTCCCTGAGGCGATGCTGATCATGATTCCGCCGGCGGCGGGCGCCGTGCCCCCGTTGAGGGGGTCTCAAGGGTCGGCGGGGGAGTCTCAGCGCGTTCCTGTTCCGGCTACGGTGGTTCAGGTACGGGTGGAGCCGGTCGTGGAAGTGCCGTCCTCGCCGGAGCCGGAAGGGTCCGACGTCCCTGTCGCGGTCTTGACGTCGACGTCCGTGGCAACACCAGGGACCGTGCCGGTGGAGGCGTCCGGAGGCTCGGGGGCGCCTGTGTTGCCATCAGGGGCATCGGCCGAGCTCGCTGCCGGCTCTTCTTCGGGCGCTTTGGTTGCGGCGACCGTCCAGGGGTCGCCTCCTGGGTCGGAGTCGTTGCTGTCAGTGGGGGCGAGCGTGGCCCCCGTTGCTTCTCATGCGCCAGGGCCGCCCTTGAGGGTCAACGCGCCGTCCGTCTCCTCGCCAGCAAGTGCGAACGTGCCGCTGGGGACGGCGTCTCGAGGTTGGAGGCGTCTCTTTCCCACGCCGTGGTCTTCTCGGTGAGCGATCCTCCCGCCTTTCTGTCGTGGTCGTGGTTTCCTCCATTCTTGTTTTACATGGCTGAATGCTTTTGGTACAGTCGTTTTATCCCGCATAAGTCGCTCTCGGAGGCCGCACGGGCTGCGTGCTAGGGGGCGTCATCTGCGGCGTCGTCGTCCGCGGTGGCTCCTTCCTCGCCGGGAGCGTCGATCCTCCGACCCCTTGTTGCGTCGTCGGCGGGCCCGAGGGTCGCCGCGGCGGATCTGGTGGGGGAGGCGGCGCCAGAGCAGTTGGAGCCTCCTCGCGAGGGTGCCGCGGACTCGGGTGGCGCGATGATTCCGCTGCCGTCACCCCCTAATGGGCCTCCTCCATCGGGTGCCATCCGTCTGTTCATCCCTCCCCGGTTGCTTTCAGCTGTCCGGGAGGAGTCTCCTCCTCTCTCCGCGGAGCAGGAGGCGATGGATTGGGGGATCGTGCAGGAGGCGTCCACCAGCTCGGCCGTCGACATGGGAACGGTTTTGGAATCCCTTCGGACGGCGCTGGCAGCGGCGAGCCGTGTTGAGGAAGCGATCTCACAGCGCGTGCTTCATCATGGGGCGGTATGTGATCTCCTTTCGTCCTCCTTCGTATCGGTGTCTCTTTGGATCTTTTCGATCCGTGGAACCTTTTTGTTGTAGGTTCTGTTGGCGCGGGCTACCGAGCGCATCTCTTCGCTCGGCACCGGCCAGGCTGAAGCGGCGCAGGCACGTACGGATGCCTCGCTCTCGCAGGAGGCGAGGCCCGCTGCCGTCCGGCAGGCGAGCATGTCGGCCATGCGTCTTGACAGTGTTTCGGCTGAAGCGGCCTCGCTGCGCGCCGTGGCGGGGAGCCTCCGTCGAGAGACAGAGCAGCTTCGAGCGGAGCGCACCGCCGCTGTGAACGATACCCTGGCATTGCGCCGGGAGCTCATGGCCGCGACGCGGCGGGCCACTGTGGCGGAGCAGGCCCTGCTTGAGGTGACGGGCTCGCTCGAGCGGTCCCGCATGGAGCTCTCTGCCCAGGCCTCCGTCATTGCCGGTGAGCGGTGTTTTGAGGCGGTTTCTTGATTTTGCCTGAGGGCCGTTCATGATTTTGTTGTGCTCTTTCTTTTCAGAGCTGCGATGGGAGCTCCAGAGCCTTCGGGAGGCAGTTGGCTCGGCGTGCGCCTGGCTTTCGCCGCCGTCGCTCGCGCCGCTGCTGGAGCGGGTGGCGGGGCTTCGGGAGCACGTCGAGCGCATCGTGCAGTAGGCTGCCTTCTTTGGGAGTAGCCTGTCCTTTGCGCAAGCGGTTTCCCACTTTAGAGAGCTCCGTCCAGTGCTCGCGCCGATCGCGGAGGGGTTCGCCGCTGGGGTCGCCGATGAGGAGGTGGAGAGGATTGAAGACGAAGTCCGCCCCCACGCCCTGATGGTCTCGAGCCACGTCGATCCGCCGGCGCTCCTGCGAAACCCATTGGCGGACTAATTTCCGTCAGGAATTTGAACAATATGTTTGTAATTAACTTTTGTTATTACTGGTGGCCGACGGACTTTTAATTTAATCCGGTGCCTTTGCCCTTTGTTTCTAAAAATTCGCAAGTGTTTTTGCCGTTGTGATCGTGTGCCTCGCCTTAGGCTGCCATAGCCGCGGTCGCTGGGACCTTTGAGGCGTAGGCGGGCCTTTGGGGGCTGATCTAGGCTCGGGGAATTTTTAGAGGAAAGGCCATGCGACGGGGCTTAAAGAAAAAAGGTACTGAGTTGAGGGGGAGGTTTGGCAGCTAGGCCGGCCCTCCTCTTTTTTTGTGAGGGTAAGGGAAAACGTGTACGGATAGTACGTTCCCAGCCCCCGAGTAAAGCAAGGTGACCTTGTTCGGTCACTTTGTTTTACTGGTACGCGAGTAAAAATCGAACGAAACAGCTAGGGGTAGAGTTTCCTTATCTTTCAACATCCCGTGTGCGGGTGAAGGGGTCGCCTCCGTCCGCGTTGCACTTGCCGTGGCCCTTACGCGCCTCATGCTGACCTATCCCGGGGGCCATCTGGCGTGACAATCCTGCGGGCCCATCTCGTTTTCCCTGTTTTGCCCGGTTATCCAAGTGCATCTCTAGTACCGCTCTTTTTATTGGCCCGAGGCGCGTTGTGGCCGTGGCAGCGCCGGACGCAGCGCATGGTATCTTTGCGTATTTTTTGTTTCGAGTAGTCACGTCGTCTGCAACGGGTCAGGGCATCGGATGCCTCTGCGCCCCTTGGCAGGGCCGTCGCGTCTCCAGAGCGAGGCAGAGGTACGGTGAGCCCCGGTGGTGTCTGTTGGGCCCTCTACAGGGGACTTGTCAGGCCGGCCGAGGCACTCGCCCGCTGTCTCTTTGGCCGCGACTATAAATAGGGGGGATTCCTCCCAAGGAAGGCATTTAGAGCCAGACAGCCAGAGCCCCTTGAGTCTCTATGAACCATGGGGTTTGCTTGTTCCATGGGAGAGCGACTTTCCTTCCTTTTTAGCGAGCAGGGTTGCCTGGGTTCAAGGTTTTTGTCCCGGGCGGGGAAAGCCGACCTTAGGATAGCATGGTCTTCTCTATGGTTCCCGTCTCTTTGGATATGAGTGTCTTCGTATGCGCGCCGGGTTTTGGCTACGAGTGGCTTCGTATGCGCCACTTGTACCCAGAACGCCCTCCGGTGACCTCGTACCTGTGCGCCCCCTGCGCGGGCAGGCATTCCACTTTGGGTCCTCTCGGGAGAGGCTTTGGTGGTTGCCTAGGTGAGGTTGTCCATGAGGATCCGGCGCTGGACGGTGGTGCGGGGGTTTTGCCCTGCCACCGCCTGGTGGGTCACGCGTCCTGCCGTCGGCGGGAGCCGGAGCTGAGAAGTCGCCGGCATGATGGTGGTGAGGGGGGCGACTATCAAAGTCTAGCCCTCCGCTCAGCACGCTCTAGGTGGCTTTTTGGCCACCGTCTCCTTGGTTTCGATGCGTCATTGGGTGCCTGACCCCCACGTTGAGCTCCCAAAAGAGGATGCTCGTTGGTGGCGGCAGGCCCTATGTGGTGGAGCGCCGAGGAGGGTTCCTGCCTTCTTTGGCGCTTACCGCACGGGAAAACACCCACAAGGAAGGGGTGATGGCTCTTGTTGAGTGGGAAGGTTCTTGAGTGGGAGGGTTCGTGGCCTCCCCCGCCGCAGAGGCACCAAGAATCCTACTCCAACAAGAGCCAATGCTCGGGGGGCCATCTTCGCCGGCGCAAGATGCGCGCGACCTTTTCTAACTCTGGCCCCACGGGGCGGGGCCCAGAGCTCCCTTTGATCCAAATATTGATGTAATGAGTTTTTTTAACAGAAGAATAAATAACTCCCATACTTGTCTTGTGATTTTGATTTTCACTAATTTTTGCGACTTGTGGAGGCTCCGGGGCAGCGCCTGGACTCCCGCGAATTGACCTTTAGGGTCGGACAGTATGTCTGCCTGGTTCACTCCTAGCCCCCGAGTTGGGCAAGGCGACCGATAGGTTGGTTTGGCCAACTTAGTCATGTGGGGGAGCGAACAGTAGTCTAAGGATAAAATCTCCTCAGGTTTTCAATGTTCCATGCGTTGGTGAAGATGTTACCGTCGGAGTCTTTGAGTTTGTAGGAGCCTGGCCGTAGGACCTTGGCGATGATGTAAGGTCCTTCCCATGGCGGAGTGAGTTTGTGCTTGCCTCTGGTGTCCATGACCCTTCTTAGTACTAGATCAGCAACGTTGAGGGACCTGCTGCGGACCTGACGGTCGTGGTAGCGTCGCAGGTCTTGTTGGTATTTGGCCAACGTGACGACTATTGCCTCTCTTGCCTCGTCTAGGAGGTCGTTGGCGAGTTCGGCGTCCGTCGTTTGTCGCTCGCTGTCGTACGCTCGGATCCTAGGGGATCCATATTCGAGCTCCGTGGGGAGTACGGCTTCAGCGCCGTATGTCAAGAAGAAGGGGGTGCATCCAGTGGCTCTAGATGGGGTTGTGCGCAAGCTCCAGAGGACGGCGGGAAGCTCGGCCACCTATTTTCCGCCGAACTTTTTCAATCTGTCGAAGATTCTGGGCTTGAGCCCTTGTAAGATCATGCCGTTGGCTCGCTCAACTTGGCCGTTGGTCCGTGGGTGTGCCACGGCGGCCCATTCGACCTTGATGTTGAATTGGTCGCAGAACTGGAGGAAGTCATGACCCTTGAATTGGACTCCGTTGTCGGTTATAATGGAGTTTGGTACTCCAAACCTATAAACGATGTCACGGAAGAAGGAAGCGGCGTTCGCCGCTGTGAGCAGCGCGATGGGTTTGGCTTCTATCCACTTGGTGAACTTGTCGACAGCGACGAATAAGTGGGTGAAGCCCCCGGGCGCTTTTTTAAAGGGTCCAACCATATCCAAGCCCCAGACCGCAAATGGCCACGTGATGGGGATAGTTTGGAGTGCCTGCGCGGGCATGTGAATCTGCCTGGCAAAAAATTAGCATCCTTCGCAGGTTCGCACGACCTGCTCGGCGTCAGCCATGGCTGTCGGCCAGTAGAAACCTTGCCGGAAAGCCTTTCCTACCAGTGCCCTCGGGGCCGCGTGGTGCCCGCAGACGCCTCCATGGATTTCGGCCAGGATCTGCTTTCCCTCATCGGTGGGATGCACCTCTGTTTGATCCTGGAGGCGCTCTTTTTGTAGAGCTCTCCATTAATAATAACGAAGGACTTTGCTCTGCGGGCCACGCGTGTGGCCTCGATCGCGTCCTCGGGTAGGTTGCCGTCGGAGAGTCGGTTCATGATGGGGAGACGCCAGCCTGGACTCCCGACTACAGCTACCAGCCCCCCGAGCCTGTGTGGTAGGGTCGGGGGGAATTGCCATTGGTTCCTCGTCCGACGATTCGGTCGTGACGGAAGGTTTATAAAGGTCGGAGGCGAAGACTCCGTCTGGAACGGCTTCCCGACCAGACGCTATGGTTGAGAGTCGGTCGGCTTCCTCGTTGAAGCGTCGATAGTTGTGCTCGAGCTCGAAGCCTTTAAATTTTTCTTCCAGCTTGCGTACCTCTTTACAGTAGGCGCACATCCTGGGGTCGCGAGGCTTGGCCGCCTTCATGACCTAGTTGACCACGAGCTTTGAGTCTCCTCGCACGAGGAGGCGCCTTGCCCCCACCTCTGCTGCTATACAGAGCCCGTTTACCAGGGCCTTGTATTCGGCCACGTTGTTAGTGGACGGGAAGTGGAGGCGTATGGTGTACCGTAGCCTATGTCCCTGCGGGGAAATGAGGACAATGCCTGCCCCGCTACCGGTCTTGAGATAGGACCCGTCGAAGTATATGATCCAGCACTCCGGATCCTCGACTGGCGGTGGTTCTTATGCTTCGGTCCATTCGGCGACGAAATCTGCCAGGGCCTGCGATTTGATCGCAGTTCTTGGCAGGTAGGTAATGTCGAGCCCGTTGAGCTCGAGTGCCCATTTCGCGATGCGTCCTGTCGCGTCACGGTTACGGACGATCTCACCCAAAGGGGCAGTGGAGATGACCGTCACCGGGTGTCGGTCGAAGTAATGGATAAGCTTCCTCTTGGCGATGAGTACCGCATCGAGGAGCTTCTGTACTTGCGGGTACCGAGCCTTGGACTCGCTTAAAACCTCGCTGAAGAAGTAGACGGGCCTCTGTACTTTGAGCGCTCGGCCCTCTTCCGCTCGCTCTACGACCAGGGCCGCGCTGACCACTTGTGTGGTGGCGGCGACGTACAAAAGCAGCGTCTCTATTAGGTCGGGTGCGACCAACACCGGAGGAGTCGTGAGAAAAGCCTTGATTTTGTCCAAGGCCGTTTGGGCCTCCGGGGTCCAGGAGAAGCGGTCTCCCTTTCTTAGCAACTTGTAGAGCGGCATTCCTCCTTCGCCGAGCCTGGATATAAAGCGGCTGAGTGAGGCAACGCATCCTACTAGTCGTTGGACTCCCTTCAGGTTTCGAATGGGGCCCATTCTTTGAATGACGTCGATTTTTCCTGGTTTGCCTCGATTCCCCTTTCGGAGACCATGAAGCCCAGGAGCCCTTGGGGACCCCAAAACGCATTTTTCGGGGTTGAGCTTAATCCGAAACTTGCAGAAGTTGGTGAAAGTTTCCTCTAGGTCGGCTATGAGGCCATCGGATTCCTTGGTCTTTACGACTATGTCGTCGACGTAGACCTCCACATTTCGTCCTACCTGATCGACGAAACACAGGAGCATGCATCGCTGGTATGTTGCTCCCGCATTCTTTAAGCCGAATGGCATGGATACGAAACAGAAGGGACCGAAGGGAGTAATGAAAGAAGTGGCGAGCTGGTCGCTTTCTTTCATCGCGATTTGGTGGTAGCCGGAGTACGCGTCCAAAAAGGATAGCAACTCACAACCTGCGGTGGAGTCGACCACTTGGTCAATGCGAGGTAGAAGGAAGGGGTCCTTTGGACATGCCTTGTTCAGGCTCGTGTAGTCGACACACATCCTCCACTTCCCATTCTTCTTTTTAACCATTACAGGATTGGCAACCCACTCTGGGTGTTGCACTTCTTTTATGAATCCTGTGGCTAAAAGCTTAGTGATCTCCTCCCCTATAGCCTTACGCTTCTCCTCGTCGAATCGGCGAAAGCGTTGGGCGACCGGTCTTGCAGTCGGTCGGACATTTAGGGAGTGCTCGGCGACCTCCCGGAGGATTCCTGGCATGTCGGCAGGCTTCCAAGCGAAGACGTCCCGGTTGGCTCGGAGAAAGTCGACGAGCGCGCTTTCCTATTTCTGGGAAAGCGTGGCCCCGATCCTGACCTTCTTGGAAGGGTCGGTAGGGTCGAGCGGTACCTCCTTCGTGTCCTCAGAGGGCTTGAAGGTGCCTCCCCCAGCTTTGGACTTCTCGGGGACGTATGGGGGTGTTTCTTTGGTTGCCTCGGGGGCACCCGTTGACATGACCTTCTTGAGGTCGGCCATCTCCTTGGACGCCACAAGGGACGCGGCAAGCTCGCAGTTGGCCCGCTCGCACTTGTAGGCTTCTTTGAAGGAAGATCCTACAGTGATGACCCCGTGCGGACCGGGCATCTTTAGCTTGAGATATGTGTAATTTGGGATGGCCATGAACTTGGCGTAGCATGGCCGTCCCAAAATCGCGTGGTATGACCCCGCGAAGTCGACCACCTCGAACTGCAACCGCTCCGTGCGGAAGTTAGAAGGGTCGCCGAATGTGACGGGCAGCGTGATCTGCCCGAGAGGGTAGGCCATGGCCTGGGATGATGCCGTGGAACGGGGCGTGACTGGGCCGCAGGCTTGCCCTGAGGATTCCCATCGCGTCGAGCGTCTCATCATACATGATGTTGAGGCCGCTTCCGCCGTCCATGAGTACCCTTGTGAGGCACTTAGGGCCGATGATCGGTTCCACGATGAGCGGGTAGGTCTCGGGGTGCGGAACTTTATTCGGATGGTCACGTCGATCGAAGGTGATCGGCTCTTCCGACCATCTGAGGTATTTAGGGACGGCGGGATTTACGGCATTTACCTCGCGGTTCGCGAGCTTGAGCTTACGCTTGTCGCCGTAGGACTCTGGCCCCCCGAAGATCATAAGGCATCCCGTCGTCTCGGGGAATGCCTCGGCGTCGTCCTTTTTCTCCGCCATCTGGGCGGCCTCCTCCGTCTTTGCCTTCTTCTGCGAAGGGTTGCCGACGAAGCGCTTGAGGAGTTCGCATTCCCGGAGCTTGTGACGCACTGGGAACCCATGGTTCTAGCACAGCCCGTCCATGAGCTTTTGGAAGTGCTCGTTGCTGGACTTGGCCGGAGGCTTGGGAGGTCGGACGGCTGCGGCGACTTCATTTCTCCCGTGGTGTGGGCGCTCGTCTCTCTGATGCCTTTCGTCCCTCTGGCGCTTGCCGCGGCGCTCGCGCCGATCTTTTTTGGCGCCGCTTGTTCCCTCCCCGTCATCACGGGAGGTTCTTCCCTTGCGGAAGATGGCGCCGACCGCGTCCTCGCCATCGGCAAACTTGGTGGCGATGTCGAGGAGATCGGCCGTTGTCTTGGGGCGCCCACGACCGAGCTCGTGGACGAGCGCCTCGTTCGTAGTGCCGTATGTGAAGGCACTGACGACGTCGGCGTCAGTGATGTCCGGGAGCTCGTTTCTCTTCTGAGAGAATCTCCGGATGTAGTCCCGGAGACTTTCTCCAGACTTCTGGGTGCAGCTCTTGAGGTCCCAGGAGCTCCCGGCGCTTGTACGTCCCCTGGAAGTTCCCTACAAAGACCTTCTTGAGGCCTTCCTAGTCGTGGATGGTGTCCTCGGGCAAGTGCTCGAGCCATGCTCGAGGCGCGTCCCCGAGGTGGATGGGGAGATACTGGATGATCAGAGAATCATCCCTGATCCCTGCTAGTCGGCAGGCGAGTCAATAATCCTCGAGCCATACAGCCGGGTTCGTGGACCCGTCGTACCTGGTGAGGTGGGTGGGTGCGCGCACTCGTGAGGGGAACTGCGCCTCGCGGATCGCGTTCCCGAAAGCATGTGGCCCTGGTCCAGTTGGATCGGATCCATACTAGCGTCTTGCGTCCGGGGTGCGCGAGTGTGCGATGTTGTCCCGCTCCCTTCGGCGGTCATTGAGGGTGTCGCGGGCGTCACGCTTGTCGCCCAGGCGATCCTTGACAGGTCTCGCGGACGCCCGTGCCCCATTACCCTGTGTGGTCGCCGTCCGCGTGGTGCGTGCATCCGTATCCGCCGTTGGCTGATTTGCCAACTCGGCCTGCTGCACCGCTGCCCTTTGCACGAGGCTGCGAAGGTTTTGGAGCGTGGCCTTGGCGGTAGGCTCACTGGGCTCCGGGATTGCCTGGAGCATCATGGCGGCGGCGGCGATATTTTGATCGGGCGCGGGAAATATGGCGTCCCGTCGCTCCCTTGAAGGAGCTGGTTGTAGACGTGGCACTCGCGGGGCCCTTCACCCTTATGCTGGCGCCGCCCCACCTCATTGTGGAGCTCTTCGAGCCTATGTTCGAGGTCGTCGATCTCCTTCTCCTTCTAAAGGAGCTCGTTTTCGCGCGCGAGGGTGCGCGCCTGTCATTCACGCTGGTACTCCACCTCTTGGCTGGGGGTCTTTTGACCTCCAGCATCTCCGCCTATGGGAGGGGTTGCCACGAGGCATGCCCTTCCGATCGCGGCGGGGTGGTTTTCGTCCGAGCTGGAGACGGACCCGCTGCTGAAAACATCTTCCAGGAGGTCATGGACGGACGTTGGGTAGTGGCCCGCCATGGCCACGAGGGTTGATTGACGAGGCGTCCTGTCCTCGTGGATTGCGATGCGTGCCTCGGGGCGGCGCTTGAGCGCAGCGGTGCGTCGCTTCAGCCTCCGCTTATCTGCCTTGGTTCCGGCAGGCGCGGGGCGTATGGGTCCTTCCGTCCTCGCTGCGAGGGGCGAGTCCGGGGCAGTGCCTTGGAGCGCCGCCATGGACGGCAGCGGTGGGTTCCCATGCAGCTGGGTTACCACGTTCGCGAGTGCATAGAGCACTTGATCGCGATCCTCACAAGTGGAGGTCGAGCGGAGGAGCGCGTTGGCGCAGTCGGCGAGCGCCTCCATGTTGAGGTTGGCGGGCGTCGAGTGCACAGCTTCTCCCATCGTCGTGTCGCGCGGAGCGTCCACGATTTGGAGGTCATCCATGCCCTGAGTAAGGGCGTCGATGGATGGAGTAGGGTCGATGAGGCGGAGCTCGCCGGCGGCGGTGGCAACGAAGGTGAAGGTGCCGAAGGTGATGCGGCTCCCTGGTGCGAGGACCTTGTTGCCGACGGAGGTGGATGATGATGCCATCAGAGCGATGATGTCGCTTAGGCGCGCTGAAGATCCCCTACCTGGCGCGCCAACTGTCGTGGTTCCGGGAACCGGGGTGACACAAGCAGTAGATTTGTTGTTCGGTGGGGGATGTCAGCACGGACTCGCTCCGAATGGTGAGCCGGTAGACTCGAAGGTTTATACTGGTTCGGGATGAATCCCTACGTCCAGTGGAGTGTGTTTCTTGTATTACGAGGTGCGTGGAGGAGTTACAGTGGGCGCAAGCGCAGCGGAGAGGGTCTCCCTGTTACATGGCCTCTGTGCTCTTTGTGTGCTTCTTGCTTGCTCTGCCCTTACTCGTGAGTGCTTCCCCTCCTTTTATAGTTCAAGGGGGGAGCTTACAGTTCTAGGAAAAAGAAGAAAGGGATGCAAAGGGGAAGGGGAACCCTGACACGTGGGTCCCCTTGCTACAAGAGTCCTGTCAGAAGCCCGTGTGTTCCTGGCACGCCTTTGTCACGCGCGATGAGGTCGTCTGTCCGGGATCCTGTAGCTGAGCTGTGCCGCGGGTTCGGTGTACCTGCGAATGCTTCTATTCTCACGGAGTCAGAGAGCCGCATGGGGAGGGTGTTCCGTCCCGTCCGTCCTGGCCTCCTTTCTTTAGCTCTTGGCGTCAGACGGGCATGGTGTTAGGTTGCGGATTATCCGGCTACGGAGCGTTGCTGCCGAGTCGTTCCGTCTGTCCGTAACGGTGCACCGTGTATCATCGTGCCCTGCTGAGGGGTGAAGGTCGGTCGGTTGCCCCCCGCCTCGTAAGTCTGTACGAGGCGGGGCTTGGTGGTCCTGTCTCTTGCGCTTGTTCGGTTTTGCCGGCCTCACCACACCCTGCTAGGTATCTCGTTTTATAGGGTCAACCTATATCCGGCGTCACCCCCCTAGCCCCGTCGTGGCGGGGTGTTCCAGGCGAGCGGCGTCAAGTGGTTGATGGCACATCTTGTCGCAAAGAGTATGCGTGCAGGCACGCGCCTGGCAGGCGGTGGCAGCATGACGCCGTTCCGTCGTAGCAGGCGTGGGCGCAGGAGGGCAGCGTGTCGTCCTATCATCCGGGCCCATGAGTGGACTTTCCGCTGCCTGGTCGTGGGCCGCATGCCAGTGGGTCCCAACGTCGGGCGCGGCATCGGTCGGGGCCTTGATCTGAGGATCGGCCGCTTCGTGGGAAGGTCGGCCGCCTCCGTCCCGTACGAGCGTACGGGGCGAGGGTCGGATCGGCTCACTCCCCTGGTCACTGTGCGTTGGGTAAGGCCGTGGGCCTGAGCCTGTGCAGGCCTTTCTTGGGCTTCTTTCCTCTGAGGGTTTTGTATTTTCCCCCGTCACTATGAACGTTTATGAGGAAAAAATTTAAGAGATTGATTGGGGAGTAAATGGTTCAAGAACGGGGGACTTTAATGAACCTTAGGGCTCTTTTGGTAAAACTCATTTTCAATCGGGATTGGACAAGAATGAAGGAATTGAGGAATCCAATTCCAATCAGAAATGGTTGATCCAAACACCTCTACGTATCGGTGTCGCGGTGTCAGTCGCCCTTGCGTCGGCGCTTACAGGCAGAGATGAAGAAATAAAACTTCCATAGTCAAATGGTACAATCCTACTGACATATGGGCCAGTTTATCAGTGACAAATTTTTTTTTTTGGTACCGGAAAGCATTCCATTTAACTGTCCCCTGGTCCAATCAAATCGTTGGAAACTAAGGAAGAAATAAAGTCTGGCATGTGGCTCATATAAAGGGATGAGCCATCATCCAAAGTACATCCATAACTAGCTAAACAGTCAGCAACACTATTACATAATCTTGGGCAAATGGATACATAACAGTACTGAAAATGGAACTCAAGGAACTCCCAAATCTGCCTAAACAAGCAGCCATTTGAACTTCTATCTAAGCAAGAAGAAGTAAGCGCCTTTCCGAGTGTTGCTGCATTAGTTTCGAGGATAATCCTTGTCATTCCCAAATCAGCTGTCCGTTGCAAGCATTTTTGGGCTCCAATAGTTTCTGCTTGTAGAGCATTTGCCACTCGGACAACTATCTCGTACAATGAAGCCCCAACCGCCCTGTTTTGTGGAATCATAAAAGGAAGCGTCCACATTGATCTTGTAAACATCTGTAGGAGGAGGTTTCCACCTTGGGTGTGCAGCACCACTATCAGTTCTACATTTCGCAGCTAGCTTCTCAAACTCTTGGATGTAGAAATAAACAGATTTGACAATCTCTGCATTGGAGGTCATTTTTTCACCTGAATTAGCTTTGTTGCGCGCTGACCATCACCTCCACATCCATATACATACTTTGTACAACTCATTTTTTTTTCATCTTCAAGATTGTCGTTACAGTTTCTTTTCCAAATTTGCATGCCTCCAAAACAGCACGGACATGCTCCAAATTTATATCTTTCCAGCATTCTTTAGACCTACACAAAAAGGCGGCACGTTGAGAGCTTTTTTCTGAAAAAGGAATATATGGGTGTTTGAAAGCTGATGCCTATGGGCCGCAACCAATAATGGATGCACTGCACCCACAGAGCCCGAAAGAGATGCAGGCTCGGCCCGATAGCAATTATGGGCTGGACCTAGTCATGGGCAAACTCAGCAGGTCTCCTCTTTGTCGTCACGCTGGCAAGATCCCGGCGGCGATTCGCCGGCGGCGAGCCGGTTCCGGCCAAGGGGATGGGTCGGGGATGGTGTCGTGTAGGATCCAAACGGGCCCGTGTCGCCACCCTGCGTCTCCTCCTTGAATCTCACGCGTGCCTTCCCGCCGCACTGGTGGCCTACTGGATCCAAAGCCACTCCCGCCGCACTGGTGCCGCCTTGTGGCAACCTAGCCCGGCCGTTCTGTAGCCGCCTGGTGTCTCCCATGCTTGAAGAAATGTCCTGATGCAAGCCTTGATGCAGGCATGCATCCCTAATGCTGGAAGATACGTCCATCTGGAGACGATTTGTGCAGTTGCGGTGTATATGTCTAGGAGTAGTTTGTGCAGTGTGTGCGCTTGTATCTTCTGTATATTGATTAGGAAAGTGGTTTTATTCAGTGAAAATGGTGTACTGATTATTTGTGCAGCGTGTGCCCTTGAATCTTCTGTACAGATTATGATAGTCACAATCATACATGTGACTATCATTTTTTTTAGTTGTGCACAACAAAATCATACAATTTGTTTCAACATCGTCAGATTATTGGTCCCAAAAATTATGCCCAAGGCACTTGCATCCAATGTAAACACAGGAGCAGGTAGAAGCCTATCGAACCTCTGAGTTGTCTTCTGAGGCAGAGTTACCGGACAGTGGATATAGGTGTGAATACACGGTTTGCGCACTGTACATAGAGTAAAAAAACACTGAGACCCTATTTGATAGCAAAATATTTCAAATGGATATAGATGTGAAAACACTGTTTACATACTGTACACAGAGTAAAAAAACTCTGTTTGTGTACTGTAAAGAGTACAGATGCACGCCCTAGAGACCATGGTCACCGATACGCAATACACCGATACCGGAGCCGGTACGGTGATTCTAAAAAGACAATACCTCGATACGGCAAACACACATAAATATTATTTTTTTACAACACATAAATAGCTGAATATGCGCAGATGAAAACCATTCATAAAACATAGCAAATGCCGGATTCTGATTTTGCACTGCAAATACTAGAGTCAAGCGGTGAGCTTCCATTTCCACTTCCATCTCTAGCTCTACTCTAATTCTTTATTCTCTAAAAAAGACCTCTAGATCCAATCGTCAATCAATCCCTGAACCCAAGCTCTGCTACTAGCATACGATTGGAACCGATTTTTACGGCGGGCTGTGCTGAACTGCACCGTACCGCCCCTCGGTTGCAGAGCTACCAGGGCTGTTGCAGCTTATCAGCCTTGTGTTGATCCCTGTAGCTCGCTGTGGCTGTTTTGCTTGGCTGCACGGCCACATCCAGCGCTGCCGATCAGCCCCAGACGATGAGACAAGAACCAAATGTGGAGATGAATCGCAAGACCAAGATGCAAAGATGAAGTTGCAGGACTAAGATGTAAAGATGAAGTAACTTCTCTGTTCCGGTGTTCCCTACCTCAACTTCAGCCAGCACTACAGGAAAGCCGGCGGCCGCACGGTCCTGACTGAGGAGAGGGGCTCTCGCTGGCGGGCAGCAACTTGGATCAAACCCTAGGAAGAAGGGGAATGTGGATGAAGAGAACTAGAGAAGAGGGAGAGCAAGAGGGTGATGCGGAGGAGAGATGCGAAAGGGGCGGCGCGCACCTGGACTGCCCGCCGTAAGAGACAACGCGTGGGAGCGGCGGCGGCACCGCGGTGCCTTTCTTGCAGGGGGCGCGGGGCCGCGGCGACGGCCGGCGGGGCGGAGCCGCCGTAGGGGCGCGGGGCCGCGGCGACAGCCGGCGGGGCGCAGGTGCGGGTCGGCGCTCGGCGGCGTGGATCGTGGAGCGTGGCGCGGTGTTCACGACTGCTGGTGCTCGGCTTCTCAGTCTCTCAGACGAGACGACGGACCGGTTCCGATGGTGGCCTCCAAATCCTCCCCTACCTCAAATTTAGAGAATGGAGGTCCCCCTATCACCTAGCCTCTGAACCTCCACCCCAAGGAGCATACGGCCGCTCCGTAACACGTGTGTGGGCTTGTCCCCTGTCCCGGTGGCCTGCGGCGGCGCGGCCCGGCGCGGAGGTAGATCTGGAGGAGGGAGGAGGGGAGAGGAGGGGAGAGGAGGTGAGCTGCAGTGGCGCGGTGGAGGCGGGCTCGGCGGCGGCGAGGTGGAGGGCCGGCGCAGAGGAGGAGGCGCGGTGTTACTCGGCTCGACGGCCGGAGGAGGCGGCGTGGCAGCGTTCCGCCGCGAGAGGGTTCACGGATCGACGGAGGAGAAAACCGCCCGCGGCGGATCCCGCACGGGGAAGGAGGTGGAGCGGCAGGGTTTACCATTGAGTCTCCAACCGAAGACCTAACGATTTGGAGACCCAAACCCAAAAACCCAAACACGCTATCCGTTTTGAGTTTGAGCAGAGAGATGATCTAAAAATGGGTTCCGTCTCTCTGCGAACTGAAAATTGGTTTTCTGTTGAAGATGCTGAAAAATAGGTCTTCGCTGCGTGACCTAAACCACCATTATGGATCTCCAAAAATAGCTACTCGGTTGGAGTCAGCCTCAGAAGCCATTATAAAAGATCACCGTTCCATATCTACCACCAAAATAGTTTGCATTCCTACTGAGCCATCGAACAACTTTTCTCTGGACTTCTGTGCCACTTCCGTCGTTTGAAGCTGTAACGGACGTTAACTCCCGATTAAAATGATCCTTTTGCCCACCCGATGGACGGTCACAGAATCCTCAGTCCCACTAGAGCCCCCGCCCCCACCTCGCCTGCGCCCGGAGAAGAGCGCATGGCGTCCGTGTCCTCCATCGGCACTGTCGGTGACAAAGGCGTTGGTGCAGGTGCCGGCACCGGAGTTGAGCTGGCCGAGCATGAGGAGCTACGCGGAGAGACCGAACACCAGAAGCCTACAGGGCGCCCGTGCCGCGGCAAGCGCGCGAGCGGTGCAGCGCAAGCTCCTTGGCGGGAGCGCGCCCCTAGCCCTGCGCCCATGGCGTTATCCCCGCCGCCGCCGTCCCAGGCGGGGCTGCTGCAGAATGTGGAGCGTGCAAACGAAGACCGAGCTGAAAACTGACAAGCAGCGCGTTCGTCGTCAACGCGGATGAGCGGCAGGATACCCGCGGTGGGGACGAGGAGCGCGGACAGAGCGGCCCCTGTGGGGGAGGTCGCTCGCCTGAAGCTCACCCGGGAGGGAGCCGCGCAGCACCCTGTCGAGCTCACCGGCCGGTAGGGACAAGCCGCAGAGCAGCTCGTGGCTCTTGCGGACGTGCGGCGGACAGCCGCAACCCGTTCCGCCTGCAACCCGAAGCAACAACTTGATGGAGAGCGTGCAGAAGACGACGAGGATTATGGTCTTGCTTACTAGTAGTGATTTCGTGATCTGATCTTGCTTCCCATGGCGGACTGGTTCCTGCCTTGTGCTCTGCTGGGCGTTGATTTCTCCATTCTCCAAGTTGCTGATATTTCGGTGTCAGGAGGAGGAAGACAAGGGTACAATGGACTTTTGTCAACATGTTTTCTGCTGACTGTGGGTCCAAAAACACAGTTAAGGTGACGGAGTAGACGGGAGTGGTATAGAAGTCCAAAGAAAAATTGTTCGATGGTTGAGCAGGAACACCAAATATTTTGATGGTACATATGGAACGGTGATCTTTTATAATGGTCTCTGAGGAATAGACTCTTTACCATTTCAGTTTGAACCAAAATCCCGGTGATCACCGGAAACGGAATTTTGGACGAAATTCCGCCGAAAACCGCATCAGGTGAATTCAAATTTGAAAAACGGAATTCTGGAAATTCCGGGTGAAATTCCGAAATTTTAGGTGAAAATGGCATTTTTTTACTAGAAAATGCTTCAAACATATGAAAAAATAAATAGTTTGATAGAATATTATTTGTATCTTTTGTATATTGCAATGTACAATGCATATTAGATATATTATACACAAATTATTCATAACAAATGCATATTGTCACATGAAATCACAAATAAAATGCATGAAAATTAAGTTATTCACAATAACATAAGTACATAGTTACAATCCATAGACAATAATACAAGTTTATAGTACATAAATTGCATAGTACATATGAAAGCCCAAGTTCAATTTAATAAACAATGTCTCTGTATATCATGTAGTACTTGAAAAGTAATGAAGATAGGATGAAAGTGTAAAGAGAAAGAAAGAAGACCTCTCGTTCCATTCAAAAGATATATTCTTTCAATCCATTGATTTTACAGACGCTAAAAAGCTATAACCCCTAACTCATTAGACTACAAATAACCTTGTCTTTCAACGAAAATACAATTTAACCTAGCAAATGATCTTATATTTGAGTGTGTTCTAGTCCTATTTGATCAGAAAAGCACCTAGTTTTTTATCATATTTTTTTACGGACTTTTTACAATTTATTTTGAATTTTTCAAATTTGGAAAGGAAAATTCCAAAATTTTCCAAAATTTCTTTTCCCGTAGTCAAGCGGAAACGGAATTTCTTCCGGTTTACCGGCGAAATTCCGTCGAATAGAAAAACCTTGGGTGGAAGGGGTGGCCTGGCCGCCCGAGAGTTTTAGAAAAGTTTTTTTAAAGCAATTTTTTAAGAAAACAATTAAGTACAAAAGAAAAATATGAATAGATTTAGAAAATAAAATTAGTTACTAAATGAATTTTAATTAGTTAGTGTCACATTATAACACAACATAAAAATTATTTTATAGAAAAGGTGGTTGAAGTGATAAGTATAAATTATTGGATGGTGGGGTACAGAGGATGTGACATAGGGGGTGTTGTGAGAGAGGATTTCGGTACATGAGGTGAAATGTGGTTAGAGGGTGAAGGACATTCTTTTTTTTTTTAAACATCTAAGGACATTCTTTTATAAGGTTGAATTTAGGGGTATCGTTGGAGACAGCGTGGGCAGTGAAACGAGGGATACTGGCCGGACGTACCGGACTGAGTAGCAGGTAGCATATGACGCCGTAGCGGATATTAAATGTTTTATTTTTTAATCTAATATTTGCTGATACTTATAGAAAGTATCGGATATGTCCCGCTACCGATACGGTGCCTGTTTTGAAGTATCGATGATAAGACATGTAAAAGGAGTATGTATATCATAAAATAACACTGTAGCGTCGTTATAGACAGAATAAAAGATAGTTGGACCAGTGCACATCCAATTTTACGAAGGCATCCGTGAAAAAATAACTTGCGTCCGCTCGGCGGTTGTCCTCCTGTCCCCTCTGCCACAAAGTCCACCTGACCAGCATTGGCATCAGCGCCGGCGCCCGCAATTAAGCACGAACCAACGAAGGAAGCTGTCAAGACTGAAGACCCCCGTCCACCACATATAGCAGTCGGTCTAGGGAACACGATGTTGTAAAACAGCATCAATCTGCTGGCTGAAAATTATTTGTACCTCAAGAGTATGTATGTATGTATAAATGATTTTAGGCGCATGTACCTTCTCAGCGCTCCAGTCCACGTAGCATCTGCCACCGCCTGAACATCCAGCGGCTGAAGTAATCTTGCTTCAGCAAGAATATGGCGTCAGGGTGAATGTACAAACTAGAAAGTGTCTTTAATTTTAAGGTGATGAATCAGATTAATTGTAACATTTGATGATTAACTAGCATAATATATTGACGGTTCACCGTCTTCTCTCTGCTTCCATGCTGTTTAATTTTCGATGAAATGTCAATCTCACATATGCCACATTTTCAGTGAATTCTGAGGGATGTAGCTGGAAGAAAGTTTTTCTTACGGTAAGTGTGCCGAGTCTCTTTGTTGTTTTAAAAGAAGCTACAGCTGTAAATAGTTCAGCTAAAGAATGCAAGAATTTGTTCAGCCTTGGCTAATAACTTTTATGTTTGCCTAACAAATTGAGTTCCTTCCACAAGAATAACTAGCTGTAAAGTAGTTCAGCTAAAGAATGCAATAATAACTATAGTTTTAGCTCCAAATGTAAGATGCACGTCTTGTTTGAACAGAGTATTCGAACAACCAACCGATGAGAAATTACACAGCGGCCATAACAACCAAGGCTGGACCAACAAGTTGTGACATGCACCTCTTGACATGTCAGGGTTAGGCTCTATAAAGGAACATTGTTTTTGTTGATTTGTTCTTAAACAATGTTTGGACAATCATCACCCTGGCATCACATGTAGCATGATGGTCAGTCTCACGACGAGTACGATATTACATAACATAGTATAAATAACAGCTGCAACGCATGCTATCGCACTCACTGACTCACTACATAATTCCACAAGAAGAAGCACAGGGCATATAACACTTTTTAGGCAACAAACAGTTTTCCTTGTGAAAACTAGCCAGCAATGACATGCAGAGGGTGAAGACATGTTTCAAGGGCGTGGCAGCTTCTAAAACAATCGAACTTTCATTCCATGTTTGTATCCATAACTCCTCTCAAAGATGCATTGGGGCCGGGGCAGACCATCGTCCTCAATTTTTTTCTTGTACAAATCACCAAGCTCAAAATCCAACCCATCATCGCCATCGTCATCGTCATCATCGGATTTGTCCCATTCCACATCATCAGGATGACGCCAACAAGGCGCAGGCACAGGCCACCTGTATGTTGATCAATAATAATTTAATTATTTATCCAAATAATACATGGAAAGAAACTTAATAGTGGCACGCATCAGACAAAAGATACCTGCTCATGCAGTCGCTATCATCATCATCCATCTTCCAGAAAGCCGCACTAGAGGGATTACTATCACTCCCAACTCCACCAACCTTACTGTCAGCCAAACACACCAATAAATATATTCAGTAATAAAATCCATGCTTCACTGAACCTGTTTAATTGAGCAAATTTCTAAAATGTTCATCTCAAGTACACATCCTTATAACCTGCTACCTCCGCCCTTAAATGATGTTTTAGTTAAAAAATAAAAAAACATTAGTCACGGGAAGGAGTAAAAAACTTAACACGGAGTACGCAGAAATTAAAGGTAGGCATACCTTTTTTCCTCAAAATGTTTCAGAATGATGTCAATTATCGTCCACGGCATAAAAGGTGTTCCTATTCTCCTATCATAGAAGTTCATGCCAATCACTTCCCCATCCATATTAACAATAGGTCCTCCAATCCCAGCCTAGCAAAGTGACATGGACAACTTGTGATTTCTAATCCAAAGTGGTGTTGCTACTATTTACTTCCACCATGTAAAATAGCTAGGCAAAAAAAAACAACAAACAGTACCTTGGTGATTTTAAACGAGGATCGTACAATGTATGTGCAATCAAGTGTGCCTGTCCAGGAAACCACATCCCCATTCGCAGCCATTAATGCACCTGATTTGAAACAACGCCCTACAGCTGCTACTTTAGAACAGAAAATCCACTGAGGCCTGACAATTGCTGGACAAACAACACGGCAATCAACACTGACTAGAGCAACATTGTAATGTAGACTGTAATGCTGTAGAGTGCCCTTCATGCACCGTTTCTTGGGAAGCAATACTTCAATCTACAATGAATGAATGATAATGAGACTTAAGCGATACCTTAAAAGAGCAATTAATCAATAATAAGGAGCACTGACCCTTAAGTTTTCATCAATCTTGTTTTCATCACTAGAACTGCTAACCAAGCTTGCCGATGTCAGGATAGTCGTAGATCCATTCCATTCAATAAAAAAACCTGTGCATGCGAAATGCCTTTTTCCTCCTATGTAGTATGATTTTGATTATTAACAAGTGATGACAAAATACAAATATGGCATAGAAAATGACAGGTTACAGTAAATCACCATTGAATGAAGCTAGTGCAACAACATAGCGGTCTATGTTAGAAAGAGCTTTTTTATTAAATTCACACCAGACACCTTCAGGATAAGTGTCACCAAAAGACTCTTCGAAGGTATTAACCAAAATCATGCCATCTGATGGAATATAAATGTAGGATAGTTGTTAGTTGTACGGTAGAGATGTAAAAAGGTCAGCAAATTTAAGAGCACTGACTCACCATCACTGGTTATTGGTGGAATCGGGTAACCCATGGAGTCTAGATCCCCAAAATGTTCCCTGTCATGAACATTTGTGTACACTGGTGCAACAAGCCAACAAGGTCTGTGATTAGCACTGAATATGCTGCTACCTGCTTTTCAGAGAGCTGAGGAACTCAAAAAATACAAGAACATGGAGGCGGCAACAAAAAAAGGTATATCAATACCTTCTACTAATGATGCTTGGTTAGCACACATTGCCGGTAAAATTAATATTTCTTTAGGAAAAGATGACAGTACAATAAAAAATAACATCAAAATCCTTAAGGATGCTGATTTGGAAACTAGCACAATTTTTGAGGAAAATAACCCTGAGGTTATGCTTCCTTCTGATTTGTCTGAAGTTTTGTATGAAAATTGTTTCCCTCAATTATCTAGTAGTAAGATGCATGCTCAAACTCCTTTGAAGGAGAAGAATAGGAGTTTTTGTAGATCCTATTCTCAGGTCACTAGGGGTGAAGGGACATTAGAAAAGTAAAATGATAAAAATGATAGGAGGATTTTGGAACATTTGGGGCCTGAATAAGGCTGGAAAGCTGCAATGTATTACTGACTTTTTGACAGATAACAAACTGGATTTTGTTGGCTTTGTGGAAACAAAAGAAAGTTTTGAGGAAAGTTTTCTGAAAACAGCAAATAAAAACTTTGATTGGGTTTTTAAACCAGCTGAAGGCACTGCAGGGGGCATTTTATTAATATGATGTTCATAAGTTTGAAATGATCACCTGGGCTTTTGATAAGTATAACCTTTCAGTGCCCTCAGGGAGCAGGGCGAACCCCTAGCCGTCGCTATCTCTCTCTCTCGCGCACGCTATCGATCACGGCGCCCCAGCGCCGCCCCGACCTCGACCACCAGCCTCCCATCCCTACAACCTACGTCACATCCCCAGTAGGATCCGCAACCCTATCAGTTTGTTTCCGGAAAGATCATTGGTTTGGAAATTCCAGTCTGGCTACCCAGTATTGGGACTTATATGTTATTAATAATGAACAAGGGGCAACTATAGAGGAGGTTTGGGATGGGTCAAACTTGAAGCTAACCTTTAGAAGGTGTGTATCTGAAGTTGATATGAGAAACTGGTTTGACCTCTTAGGGACTATGGAGGGGTTGACTCTGTCAAATGAGAAGGACCAAATAATCTGGCCTTTTAGCTCTCAAGGTGTCTCTTCAGTACAGTCTCTTTATGCTACTATTAGTTTTAGAGGTGTAACCCCAGTCTACTCTCCGGCTGTGTGGAGTTTATGTGTCCCTCCAAAAGTGCGTATGTTCTTGTGGCTAGTTTCTAATAACAAACTTTTGACTAGAGATAATCTAGTCAAAAGGAGAGTAGTTGAGGAACCCAGCTGCCTTTTTTTTGTTCAGAGTTGGAGTCAGTGAAACATTTTCTCTTTGATTGCTGTTTGTCTAGTATGATCTGGGGTGAAATCAGTGATATCTTTGATAAAGATATAGGGGGGAGTTTTGAATCAGTGACTGGTTTCTGGGTGTGTAATAAGAAACACTTAATAATGAATGCAGTTTGTGCTGCGGTGTTGTGGTGTACTTGGGAAACTCGTAATGATTTGTTGTTTCAGGGAACATGCTGGATAGATGTGAGGAAAATCTGGAGAAGTGTGGTGCAGACTGTAAGAAACTGGAGAGTGATCTTCAGTACAGACAAGCTGGAAGAGCTGGACCGGTACATCGACATTCCGGAGGAAAAGGCGAGGGAACCAATGAATATTGGATGGAGGTCGCAGGAATCAAGTTTGGGAGTCTCAACACAGGTGTTGGGCAGGGCCTGCATGCATGCGGGAGTTCCAGTGGGGGGCAACGCTGCTAGGAGCTTAGTCAGACAGGAAAGTTTGTCTCAAACAGTGCTGCTGCCCAGAGTAGAGTTAGTTCAGATGAATAGCTGTCTTACGTGTGAGTAAGCCTTTATGCTTGTAAAGTTTAAATGTGCCTGGATGTTGTGTGAATGCTTTGTTAGCAATAATAAAGCGTGAACTTTTTCATCTAAAAAACATATGCTGCTACCATACATGGCAAGCAATTTGACATAAATTCAGCGCATAATTGTTTAGTTGGGTGGCTGTGATGACAATACGATCCACAATTCGCATTAGAAGTTGGTCTCCATCAAGCACATGGTGTAATAATGTTATCTGATAACACCAACGATATCATTATCATTACAATTTAAAAGCTAAACTTGTACTTGTAAAGACTAAATAGGTACCATTACAATTTATTGGCACCACAATGTTTAGTTCCCTCAAAAGATTTGTGTGCTCACCTTCTGGATGGCTGTAAGATTTCTCACCTATGGACCTTGCTCCAGACCTGCAGAAGAACATCAACAATGACTACTAACCCTAAAGTAAAATGCATCAAACCAGGGCATTAATAAAGCTGTATGAGTATAGATATTTCATGAAAACAAGATGGACTTGAACAAAATTCACAAAGAATCAATGTAACCAGGAAAAATTCATGGTGTGTTGTAGTACATTAGTTTTCAATATTGGAACAAAAAGTAAGTCTAATCTAGGTCTCACAACTGTTATACATGCCAATGGGCAGCAAATGTATTGGTAGAGGTGGCAAAGAAAAAAGGTATGAAAAGAAAACATCAAAAACTGCAAAGCAAGTAAGCAACTACTACAAGTGCCAAAAATGCTAAGGAACTGCTAAAGATCTAGATCATTGCATACAAGCATTGTTTGGCATGCCAAACAACTTACCTTAAAGGTTCATGTAGGGAAAGAGGAAGGACAGGCTAGAAGAGGTGAACTAATGGAGGTCAACCATTGACAAGACATACCTGAATCCCTTCAAACCTTTTGACCATAGAACACCTGTCATCTTTTTCAGGGTTGTATGCTTCAGCCATCCGAGAATCTTGCCCCATGATATGAAACGGGCTCTTTCCATACCCCCAAAAAAGCCCATGCCAACAAAGTCCCCATCAAAAGTAAAGAGTGGTCCACCTTCGCAAGCCTAACATAGAAAGGTTACATGCAACAAGGGTTACATTTGATTTAAACAAAATTAAGCAACAGAATAATAGTTGCATACGGAGAAAAAATCCTTTGAGTTACAGTTAATACATATAATAACAAAACGGGATAAAATGCTCAGATCATAACTTAAATTTACCTCTGGCACATTACAAGTAAGACCTCCATTATCTTCAGATGCGCTCAAATCACCAGCAAGTATCACACTTGTGGCCATTAATTTGCCTGAGATGTCACGTCCTAAAGCCAGTACCCTTCCATTGGACAGAATTTCCACCCCATGTCCAACATTAACATCAAGTACGGTGCTGATGACAACAATACTAAAGCCTGTATATTCCAACAAAGACCCCTTGTACACTTCATTGCCTTCATGGCGCACTTCAATCTACAATGTAAGCCAAAAAAACACACAATGATCACAATTATATATATTAAATAAAAAATAGATGAAATCAGGAAACGATCATCAGAACCAACCTTTAAGTTATCACGGCTTTCTTTTGCATCATTGAAAGCTCTAGCCAAACTTGCTGAAGTCAAAAAACTTGTATGCCCTGGGCATTCTATACCTATGCCCGAGCATGCAAATAACACTGTGCTTCCTACATAAGATCATAATGTAATAATTAAGTCATTTATAGTTTGTGACTTTTCAATATATATTTGTTGAAAAACTAAGAAGAGTATAGCAGCATCTATAATCACCACGGCACAAAGCAAGTGAGGCAACATTTTTAGACAAATCTGACTTAAGTTTATCAATGATCCAGGTTCGAACACCTTGATTAGAGTCCACATGCAAGACACCTAGTTAAAATAAAACATACAACTCAACCATGAGTGCTCATAAGGTCAAAATAAGGTTGTGAGAAAACATATGCAGAAAAGAGAAGCGTCATTACCTGAGGTCAATGAATCAGTTATCTCTCTTCCACCATTGTGACCTCCTGTATTCTTATGCGATCTTGTGAAAGCATAGCTACCCTTCTTAGTTTTCTGCATCTGTATCTGTTCCAAGACTGAAGCACGCGTATGTTTTTGGGATTCGGTTGGGGGGCAAAGGGGCAAAATGGGGAGTCATTAACAGTAAACAACGTTGTAAAACTAGGACATACCAATCAATCAAAGAGATGTTAACAAAAGAGAAAGAACCAGCATACATGAAGCCAATGAGTGGTCTTTGCGATCTTTTTTACTCTTATATGGCCGTCTTGTGGGATCAGGATCATCACCGCCCCTCTTAGTTTTCATCGTCTCCAAGGCTGAAGATAAAACAAAGGGAGAAAATTTTGAGTTGTAAGCAGTAAAAATTAAAAACAATAGGCCAACCAATCAAAGGGAAGCCAATTCAGGTCTTATTTCAAGGTCAATGGTGATTGGCAATATACAAACTTAACACTTAGCCCCAAACACCAAGTTTGATATTTTTTTGGCAGGCAGCCCCAAATAAGGTGGCTGAATCAGATAATTTCTTACGAAGTAAAGGCATCTCACTGTTACACCTGACCTATCGGGATATCTACGACCCTTTAGACTCTTCCTTAAAGGCTTAGGTTGTGTCCAATCGAATTGAAACTAGAAACTAGCCCCCCAAAAAAAACATGCATGGATCAGGGGCGAACAAAGAAAAAAAACTGAAATCGGTAGGAATAATACATGGATACACTCATAATTAGATCAGATCCGAATACAAATAGCCAAATTGCTTAAGTTAGGGTTTGGGTGCTCAGTCTCGCACAGCACGATGGGAAGAGAGGCGACGACTGGCATGAAATCAAGTAAGTATTTGGTGCAAGCATGCAAGCAGATGGTCTGGAGCGTTCAATTCCTATCCAACAGTGCATCGTCTTTTTGCACTTAAGCCTTCCCACTTGCTCAACTCAGTTGCAAAGCCAAATATCGAATAATCCCCTGGATGAACTAATCTAGAACAAATGAGTCTAGCGACGGCGACACATCAGCCGAATAATCCCCGCAGTGACGAGGTCGCCGCGCACGCCGCCCACCGAAGCTGGAGCCCCGCCGTTGCCATGAACGACGCCAAATCTTCGACGCTTCCTACTGCCTCAAAGATACCTGTACTAGCAATCTTTCCACCACCTGATGATTGCTCGCTGCCTGCAAGTACCGTCATAGTTTGATAGTTTGGTTCCCTATATATTCATCCGCCTATGCCTGGCACATGATGCTGACGAGGTGTTGTCGTATTGGTTTTGAACATGAACACAAGAATCAAGTATGCAACAGCTTATCTTGTTTCACATACAGAAGAAATACTTCACAATTGTTCATTACAACTGTTACTTGATCCTGTTTTAGTAGCAAACATATTTCAATTTTTTCTGTTCAAGTTACTGAAAGAACTCAGTTTGTGCTCAATTTTTATTGCAATCACAAACCCAGTTTACAATCAGTTTTTGCACACAAATTTCGATAAACAAACACATGACTCCAGGAGCCAATTCATTATTCAGAGTTGTTCAACAACAGAACAGTTCATTGAGATGGTTGGCGACCACAATGCAGCAGGAGGCTCCTACAGGGTGACGGCGCAGCAACTGCCCAGGAGGCCAGGAGCCAAGAGCCCGATTGGCAGCAGACATGGAGATGGAGGATCTGGCGCATAGTTTGGAAACCAAATAACCAATGGATCTCCTTGCGAGGGCTGCATACCTGGGTGGCGTCGCTCCTCAATCACGCAATTAAGGGAGGCCTATGGAGCCATGGCGACTGACGTACCTGGGGTGGGGGCAACGTGGGCGGCGGCGCTCCAAAATCGCGCGCACAGGGCTGCAAACGGACTGGAGAGGAGACAGACCGAAGACGAAGGGCCTTCCGTTCATCCATTGGGCTATTCGATATATGGGCGAGTGGGAGGGCTTAAGTGCAGAAAGACGCCGCACCATTGGATGGGGATCGAACGTTTCATACCATCCGCTTGCATGCTTGCACCGAGTGCACGCCCGTCGTTGCCGGGAAGAGAAGGGGTGCGCTGGTGGTTGCTCGTCACCGGAGAAGGGCCCAACGAGGACTTAGGCGTAGGGCGGCGGTGTCCAGTCGTCGGCTCGTCGCCGAGAGAGAGCACCGGCGACCGGGTGCAGGGTACCTCGCCGTTCGGCCTTCGGCCTTCGTCCCCTGAACCGAAACGGGAACGCCGAAGGATTTTCCTTTCCACGCGTGCGTAAAATATTGAGTCCCAAGACACTAGTTCTATGGTCTTCCAAAAAGTTTTGGAACCTTGAAAACAAACTCTCCACCAGCAGTTCCCAATAATTAGTGCCCAAAAATTTAAATCCTACGCATGATTGGTCATTTGTTATTAGATTACTTTGTACTGAGTGGATTACTGGCGGACCCAGGATTTGAGCAAAACTAGGGTCACAATTCCAAAGCTTCCTCCCGACGTGCGCACACCACGGCGCTTATGCGGCCGCACCCGCGGGACCCACGCATGGCAGTGAGGGGGAGCCGCGGCGCGCATTGCGATGAGCGCGTGCAGGGTAACAATTGGGCCTAAATTCACTGCGAATAGAAATCGAAATTATCGATATATGTTGCATATAAAGCATTAGACAACAATTCAATTAACCTAAATAGTCAAAATTAAATTGATAAACCAATTCAGTTCACCATTCATAAAGAGAAGAAATAAACCTCAATTAGGAAATAAGAGCTGCTACTTGGGTGCCTGCAATTCTGGCCTCCTCTACAGATAGGCTCCTAGATGTGCTGCTACGCCTTGCCCCCTACGGTGCTCGGTGCTGCCTGTTGCGAGGCTGTCACGCGACGGCGTGGGCGCAGGCTGACAGCGACGATCGACAGCCGATGGGGGCGCGGCCGCACGGGAGCAACACGACGCACCACGCGTAGACGATGTCGACGAGGCGCAACCACAGACTACTGCGGACTGCAGCAGGCGCCGGCGCGTTCGAGACTGAGAGGGAGGACTGGGGCGCAAAGGGAGTCGAGAGGGAGCCAGAGAGGCGCACCGCAGACGGCAGACGACAGTTATAGACGGAGGCACTCCTTCTTTGAGGCATGGCTTTGGGCTGTTAAATTGGGGTCACCAGTAGGCCCAAAAAGGACGCCCAATGTGCGTGTACTGTAAACAAAAAAGGAGATAGTTTGAACAGTGGATAAACGGGTTGGAATGGACAGGCCGGTGAACGTAGTCTTATAGTGGGTAAAAAACTAAAGTGAGGTTCTTTGATCTACCGAGCTACGACTAGGGCCACGGCTCTAGAGGCCCTAGGCCTAGGCCCGCCCTAATGGATCAACGCTTCTCTGCAACTGCAACTGAAATTGGGTTAAGAACACGAATTGATAACACGGATGCTAGAAATTGAACGTGATCAAAGCACGAGCAAACTACAACACAGGCAGTAGCATCTGCCTAAACAGGATTAATCATTTGCGCCTAGCACGCGCGTCATCCAAGCCAGCTAACATGCACAAGAGCCCAAGACACTCCTAGTCATCCACGGCCACGGGGGGGCTGTGATCATGCGCTGCTACGACGACCACAAGTGCAAGACGGCAGGATCCCTCGACCCTTGCCGGCAGCAGGAGGTGACGATGTGAACGTACAAGGACGGTTGACGCACAAGGACGATGACGTGAGGGATCCGATTTTGCCGTCACCATGTGATGAATTCGGGGATTGGGAGCTCGGAGGCCACGCGGAAATCTGAGGGCGAGGGGGTTCGTTTTGGGGGAGCGGATATATTGGGCTCTTGTTTAGGGCACTGTTGGAGTCATTTTTTTATGATCTCACCTAAAATTTGGTTTATGGGAGAGATTTTAGGAGCTGTTAGAGATGCTTTTAAACAAAATTCTACCTATATATTAAAATCATCTCCAACAATAACCCATGTCCCATCCTCCAAACCCCACCGTCCAATATTTTATCTTTCATATCTAAATTAAAAACTTCCACTACTCTTATCTCTCTAGACATGCGTGAAGCCATGTCATGACACAAGGCCACTAAATTGCATGCCACGTCACCACCCACTTAGACCTATATTTATATCTTCCACCAATTTATTGTGGCTTCATGCATACATTGTTTTTATGTGGCGTCGTATGCACAGGAGCCACATCATAGCCATGCCATCACATAAGTCCACTAAATTGCATACCACGTCACCACCCACTTAGACCCATATTTATATCTTCCACCGTTGTTGTGTCTTCATGCATGCATTGTTTTTGTGTGGCGTCGTACGCATGGAAGCCACATCATCACATAATCCACTAAATTGCATGTCACTCAAATTCATGCAGTAACGTGCGGGGAGTCTTCAGTATATAAATTGGTGTCCCTGATGATCTATTTCTCTGTGATTCGGTGAAACCATGGTACCATCCACTATGACTTGAAAGAATCCACATCATCAACCACTTAAACAACTTATTTATTTCTTCAATAATTTTTTATGGGCATATCACCTATTTATTTTTTTCAATGTTTTTTATAGACATATCATTCATGCATACATATGTTCTTTTTTATTTTAGTCTTATGCAAGATTCACCTATGCTAGGCCTTCTTTGACTCCATCGACGCCGGATCCGCGTCGGGGCCACGCACGTTGGGCAGTGTCGGGGCCATGGGCCGCCGCGGGCGTGCGTGCCCCCGGGGCGCCTTCTCGCCTCCGCCGCCGCTCCTCCCTCCGTCGTGATAGATCTGCCTCGCCGGAACCTCCAACACCTAGATCAGCGGTGCGCAGGGCCGCCGCCTTCCTCCGCTTGCCGCCAGATCTGTGGATCCACCGCTCCTCCTCCCCTCCCCCCCCCCCAGCGGCGCCTTGGCACTGACACCCGCTTCTCCGCTCGTCACCGTCGCGGCGGTGCAGGCCTCCTCCTCCGCCACGTCGCCTCGTCGTCCCATTCAACTCCGATGCGCGAGAAGGTGGCAGTTAGCCTGAGCTTATTGGCTTCGCAAAATAGCCATTCACAGTGTTGGCGCCTTTATTTTCCTGCCACTGGACCATTTTAATCCATTTGCATTTCCTTTTCATATTTATAGCCACGCGAAAAGTCAACTTTGCCCCTAGCCTCACCTTTTCATCCCGTGAGCTTGGCCCTCTCCGTTGGTGCCGGTGGCGGCATCACCGGTGAAGAGCCGGGGTCAGGGAGCAGCGTTCAAAACCCGCTCCCTTCTTGAGCCACTCGGACCAGACGGGCCAGCGCTCGGTGACCGCCACACCCTGCAGGGAGCGCCGGTCCCACGACGGCCGCCGCCGAGGCGCCCGGCGTGGGGATCCAGGCTCCGCGAGATCCGGGAGAGGAAGCCGCCGCCCAGTCTAGTTGGATGGAGGAGGATGATGATGAGGGAGGAGGCCGTCCGCCGGGGGGAGCGCCGAAGCCGATGTCTCACGGTTGTAAGGGGCCGGGGGCAATTGTGTCTTCTCGCGTGGTTGTAAATATGAAAAGGAAATGCACATGTTTTAAAATGGGCGGATGGTAGAAAAATCAAGGTGCCAACGTTGTGTATGGCAATTTTGTGAAACCAACTATAGCGATAGCAATTTGGCGAAGCCACTTCTTAGCGGTGGCAAATAGCCAATAATCTCCAGTTAGCCTCCATGCGTGGTTGTTGCCTCCATCGGGCCCACGCGTGGACGGTAGGGGGCGGACATAGGGCCCCCGCGGACAGGGGACCTCTCCCCCCTCCCAATGCATCGTTGGAGGGGGTAGGGGCGTGTGGTGGAGGGTTCTGTTGAAACCACCTGGGGCTTACATACCGATCTCCTGCTTTTTCAGTTGTAAGTTTTGTTCGTTTCTTCTTTTCTTTGATATTTTTTCTTTCCTTTTTCTATTTCCCCGCCTCTACTCGTGCCAGCCGCTGCATACGCCGCAGAGCCATGCCCCCCGCCCCTACGCGCACTGGTGAGCTCGGTGGCGAGGAAGAAAAAAAGCACGCAGGGGATAGGCGGTCGTGCAGGGGAGAAGTGGGAGACGAAGAGATAAAGAACATGGGTAGGATGGTCATTTAACATGTCTTTGCCATGCTATCATGCTTGCGTGGCATGCCAAGTCAGCAAAAGTGGCCACGGTGGCCTACCACATCGTTAAAATGGCAACTTTGTAATGAACCACATCTCTCCAATGGTAAATGTGCAGCTTTTTTTTTTTTTTTGAAAAAGGAAACGGCAAGAGGATTGCCGCACCGCAACTTTATTAGAAAGAGAGAAAACGCTACAACTGTTACACTTCAGAACTACCAAAAAACAAAAACGCTCACCACCACACTCAGCCTACAAAACACTCTACGAAACACTCTCAACCGAAAAGCAATTAAAAGGAAAAAGATCTTGCCGTCCTCTGTTGTCCGAGACCATCCTTGATGAACCCTGCCACCACTCTCTCTTCCTTCTCCAATCCCTGAAAAATTCTGCGGTTTCTTTCCTTCCACTACTCCCACCAGAAGAGACAAATCAATCCATCGAAATCCTCTCTTGCACCTTTCTCAACCTTGCATCTGCATTTCTTCCACCAACTATACACTGAAGAGAATTGGTCAAGCCGTGGCAGTGAGGAAAGGTTGAGCCATAGGGAGATTTGAGACCAAACTGATTTAGTAAAAATACAGTCTTTAACCAGGTGGGTGATGGTCTCCGGTTCCTGCTTACAGAGCTTGCAGACAGGGTCATTATTCCACCCTCTCTTTTGGAGGTTGTCCGCTGTTAAGATCTTTTTGTGGAGGAGGGTCCATGCAAAGAAACGACATTTTGGTTCCACTCTTGCCTTCCAAATTGGGAGTAGTTTGAGCTTAGCATGGCTCCCGAGAAATTGGTTTAGATACGCACTCTTAGCTGAGTAAACTCCATTGGTTGTCCATCGCCAAACAATCTTGTCCTCCTGTGTAGCATCCCTCTACACCTCTCGCAAAGCTTCCCAGAGATCCACAAATTCTTTTACTTCTGAGACACTTGACATGGGAAAAATGTGGGAGATCCAGTTATTATTTTTCAGGGCATTGCGCACCGAGACATTCTTCCGTGAAGTTTCGGCATAAAGCGAAGGGGCGATCAGACGTGCAGCCATTCCATTGATCCAGTGGAAGCACCAGAATGAAGCTTTGACTCCATCTCCAACCGTAACCATTGTGGATGCATGGAAGAGGTCTCTATCTTCTTTATCACACGGCACATCCAAACCCACCCAGGCCCTCTCACGATTTTTCCATTGAAACCACAACCATCGCAACCGCAGTGCGCGCGCAAAACGTTCTAGATCAGCAATCCCAAGCGCACCCAAACTCAAAGGACGTGTAACTGTTGGCCAATTGACAAGGCAGTGTCCACCACAAGTGTTCTCCAGTTCCTCCCCTTTCCAAAGAAAACTTCTTCTAATTTTGTCAATTTGTCTTATTAGCCACTTTTGCGCTGGGAAACCGTTAGATGGTAAATCGGTTGAGCTGAAAGTACTGTTTTAACTAATGTGATTCTACCCGCCTTGGATAAAAGCTTTCCTTTCCAACCTGGTAGCCGGGCTCTCACCTTGTCAATCAATGGCTGGACATCGATTCTCCTAAGTGGCTAAGTTTTCTCACATGGAGGGGCAAACCAAGGTATCTGCCAGGGAAGGAGTTGACTTTGCCGGCAAACCAAAGCGGTAGAGCTTCAATTTCATTGGGTTGACAATGGATCGGATAAATTTCGGTCTTGTTTAGGTTGAATTTTAGTCCTGAGCACCGACTAAAAGTCTGCAGGATAGCACACAATGCTCCTAACTCACTCGCACCAGCCTTTGCGAAAATACCAGCATCGTCCGAATACAGAGAGCAATTGAGAGCGGCCGGTCTTGGAAGGATTTGTGAGAGGACCCCTGACTGGACTGCTCGCTCGATAATTCTCTGGAGTGGGTCAATGGCAAGAATAAAGAGCATTGGAGACAGTGGATCTCCCTGGCGGAGACCCCGCCTATGGACAATCTTCTTTCCCGGCTTGCCGTTCAAGAGAATCCGCGACGACGAGGTGGCAAGCAGGGCAGCAATCCAGTTCCTCCACCTAGTGCCAAACCCAAGTACAAAGCTTTCTTCTTAATCTTATGTAGCTTGCGGATGACTCGTTGCACATAGAGGAAATTATCATGGATGCATCTTCCCTTGATGAATGCGTTCTGTGACTGGGATACCAATCTCCCTAGGTGGGGCGCAAGTCTCTCTGCCAGTAGCTTCATTATGATCTTGGCCAGGCTGTTGATCAAACTGATTGGTCTAAAATCAGATAAATTAGTTGCCCCCTGCCTCTTTGGTAGTAGAACAATGTTGGCCTCATTTGCTAGATGGAGCTTGCAAGTTCTGTGATTATAGAATCAAAAAGAGCTTCCGTCAAATCAGCCTTAATGATGCTCCAACATTTTTGTAAAAAAGCCCAATGAAACCGTTCGGTCCAGGGGCCTTGCTAGAAGGGATAGTCCGGATGATTTTCAATAATTCCATCTCCGAGAAGGGTATCTCAAGTTCAGATAGGTCTGAGGCCACGTAGCCCAGATTTGACCAATCTAGTGCTTGCTCCTTGATTGAGGGCGAACCTAGAAGGGCTGTGAAAAAATCGAACGCCACCTTCTCCTAATCTTTTTGCGTCAGTGCTATCCCTCTTTCTGACTGTAATTCTTGGACGAAATTCTTTTTCCGTCTCGCACTGGCATGTAGGTGGAAAAAACTAGTATTGGCATCCCCCAGCTTGATCCATTTTAATCTTGAGTGTTGTTTTGCTCTTGATCTTTGCATGGCAGCAAGGCCTACCGATTTAGCTTTTAGAGATCGAAGAAGATCTAACTCGATCAAATTGAGTTGCCGCATTTCCTGCGCCTTCTCTAGACATAGCATGGCTACTTGGGCAATAGCCAGCCGTAACTGTAAGTCACCGATTTGTTTTGATTTTCAAATCTTGATGGCAACCGCCACGCGGCGCATTTTCACGTGCATCCTCAGAATCGCATCCTGGGTCTCAACCGGCTGTTTCCAAGTGTCTTCGACCATCTCCAAAAAACCTGGTAATGTTGCCCAGAACTCCTCAAAACGGAACCCTTTATAAAAATAAAAAATGACATTGCCCTGTAGGAACAACGGTGAATGGTCCGAACCAAGGGAGGCAATTGCTTGTAAGTCGGAATTCGGGAATAAGTCTAGCCATTCAATGGTTGCAAAACGGTGGTCAATCTTGGACAAAGTTGGAGTGTCCTGTCCATTACTCCATGTGAAGCGTTTGCCATTTAGGGGAAATCTTACTATTACTGATCGGAGGTTTTAAAAGTTGCACCAATTTCAAAGCACGCTAAAAAAAAGATAAATCCTAGAAATTCTCACAATAATTAGAAACATCCGACCATCGATTGACAGATTGGAATATTAATAGCCATTAGATCTGTTTTCTAATTAATTGCCCACCTCTGCCATTATGAAAAGTCTTGAGTTCAACTCTCAACGAAAGCAAATATCCTCTTTTTTTCATTATATATATTTTCCAAGTAATTACCCACATATGCCATTACGAAAGATCTTGAGTTCAATTCTCAACGAAAGCAAATATCTTTTTTTTTAGATTTTTTCCATTTTTAAATTTACCTTCTGTTTTTGTCCTTTTTTCATTAAAGATGCTAGAAACCTTTTCATAAAACAGATATTTTGTAGACTCTTTTTAAAATTTCCACGTCAATCCTCACAATATGCGCTAGAAAAAAATGAAATCATAGAAATTCTCACAATAATAAAAAATACCCTATCATCAATTGACAGGTTGGAATCTTAATAGCCATTATATCTATTTTCTAATTAAGTAATCACCCACCTTTACCATTATCAAAATAATATTAAATAACCCCTAAAACTACATATTAATTACTCACTCTGCCAATATAAAAGAAAATATGAAATAACACACTAAATTTATATCTAATTGCTCACATTTGCTATTTTGATAGGATAATACCAAATATCCTCTTTAATTTATATTTGAATTGTTCACCTTAGTTATTATGACTGATAATATGATGAAAGTAATCCTTCAAAATTATATTAAAATCACCTATTTTTGCAATTAATCAAAGATTATCTAAATCAATTAAGCATACATATAAAGTAGCAAGATATGCTATTATAAAAACCTAAGTATAAAAATAAATCTATATATGTTGTACGGTTACGCATAATACATTTAAGATTCTAACCCGTGCTTTCGCACGGGTTGATTGACTAGTTCTACTAATTGGAGATCATCTAGCGTCCTGGTGAAGCGTTGAATCATTCTAGTATTTATCCTGCCCCTGTTCTTGTCTTGCGCTGAGCAAATGAGGTTAAAATCGCCTAGGGCTAGCCAGGCGGGCTCAACCGGAGATTTGATGGAGGCAAACTCGCTAAGAAAAGCAACTTTGTCCGCATCCGATTGGGGAGCATAAACTCCCGTGATTGACCGAGAGACATTCTCCGCTAGTGAACAGATGGTGGCCGAAATTGTGTGTTCAGTAGAATGCAAATGTTGAAGAGAGAAGAATCGATCTGAGGCTGCTAAAAGAATTCCTCCGGATGCTCCCATGGCCAGGATGTACGCCACTTGGGACCCATATTCTGGCCAAGCGTCTCACGAAGAAGCGTGCCATTCCAAAGTGATATCTTTGTTTCCTGCAAGCATAACACAATTGCCCCGGATGAAACAATCAGGTTATGCACGCTTGCTCGGCTTGCTGCCTGATTCAACCCGCGCACATTTCAAAAAAGAATTTTGCAGTCTGAGCTACTCATCATATAACCAAGTCACTGCTAGGCAACGCCGTTGAAGGAGACCGAGAGTTACAGACAGACATACAACACCAGGAGAGGGGGGCGTGTTGGGCATGAAAACCCCGGACAAAGCAGGCCAACCCAAGTCCATACAACATAGAGAGAGGGGGTGTGCTAGGCTAGAAAGCCGTGAACAAAGCAGACCAACCCAAGTCCGACACCACTGAACATGAGAAAAAAAACTGGCCTAGAGCCATTGAAACTGACCACGACATGCCGGACCCTGTGGCAACAACAACCTCACACGAAGGACTAATACTCATAAGGAAAGCGCAGACGCTACAGGGGACCACCAAAACACCCAGCCTAGGCCACTGCCTCCTCTGCTCCTGCCGGAGCCACTGCTGCACGTGCGGCCACCTTCTTCTTCTTCTTCTTGGTTGTGGTCTTGTTCTGCTTGCAGTGGTTGGCGAGGGTATCAATCGCCTCCGCTTTGCCTATGGTGAGGGGACGATCGAAAGTGCTGCGAGAGCTGTTCCACCACATCAAGTTCAGTCAAGTCAGTCAAGTCATTCTTATCAAAAAAAAAAGTCAGTCAAGTCATTGCAAGGAGAAAGTGAATTTAATTTCTTAACTAGCAGATCCTCAGCTATTTGCAATGCCCCTTTGCGGTTCTATTTTTGGCCTTTTTAGCCAACCTAATGCTTGCTTGTTGTGCAAAAATTGGCCGTGCCGGGATATCCCCTATGGGGCTGTCCAGGCCTACCTCCCCCTGGTCTCCAGCAGGAGGAGTTCCAGGCTCATCTCGCACGCTGTTTATAGTGAGTGTGTCGGCAAGTACTGTGTTTTCTAGGTTGACTCTCACTGTGCTTGCATGCTCTGGCAAATTAACAGAGCAGTCCTCTCCCAATCGGCTAGTAGAAGGGGTTATGGGATTCTCACTAGCTAGAAAATTATCTCCTTCAGGAACGTGTAGAGGGCTATTGCTTAGCACCGGTACAGGGAGCGGACGAGTGATTGATACAAGGAAATCTTCCAGACTAGGAATGGTGGGTACCTCAGCTGGGATTACACTCCCTGGTGCAGCCTCCTGCACTGCCGGCTCCTCCAAGCACGGATCTGGCAGCATGCCTCCTGAATCGTGTGCAGCCTGCAACATCTGCAAGATCTTGGTTGCACGAGCTTTCTGCCTCTGTGCAAAAGCCATCCCACCAGTGAATTCATCGAGCATAGGATCAATTCTAGCCGAAGTACAATCGAAAAATTCATCATGTGTATCTAACATGCCTTCGAACTGAGATCCCAAATTTGGCCCCTCACCGAGGAAATCCACCAGAGGGACAGCAAAGGAGACCCTCTTGTCAGCCCCCTTCTTTGGGCGCCACACCATCTTGCAGCTCACCTCGTGCGCACCCCGGCCCCAAGCCTAGTGCCTCGAGGCCTGACGGTGATGATGTGGAGTAGGAGTGCGGGACCAGCCCCCACGGCGCCTGTCGGTGGAGTAGCAGTCGTTGCAGCTTTGTTGTAGATAATCCATCAGGTTTCCATACGTTGTGTGATAGCGTAAAACTTACAGATGATGCGTGCTTGCTTCGTATGCCTGACTCATTCTCCACCGCTGAACATGGATGTTTTCACACCGTCACTTACAGTGTACCCTAAACTGATACAGTACTGAGAAAAGTTTTGTATGGCTCTACTGCTTAACTGCTTAATGTGCACTCTACTGCTTAATGTGTGATAGCATAAATTTTTTGTTCATACATGCATTTACTATCTACTCTACTGCTTAATGTGTACTCTAGCGTGCTATTGAGATCAAGGATTTATTTTCAGCAGAGGATATTACTGTGAAGAAAACACTGATGTTCATCCATGCTCAATAACATCTTTCCTCAAGTCCCTTGAAGAGCTCGCAAACGTGTGGCACGCGCGCGAAGCGCGCCCCCTTGCACTGGTTTGAAATGGAAGGAACACCATGCTGCACCGCACGCGTCGTGGACTCGTCGCCCGGTCGCGGCCGCAGGAGCGCGGACCACGGTCTGCTCTAGCCCGCCCAGGTGGCCGTCGGCGTTGGCTCGGCTCGGCTCTTGGGTGCCCTGGAGTGGACGATGGAGGATGGACCTGTCCTGTGTGCCTTGCCTGCCATCGAATCCACCGTCTCAAAAGTCAAAAGCTGCGACGATGGGCCAAAGGGGCTGTAGTCCAAGTGGTTGCAGTAGGTTGAGCGGTATCTGAGGTCCTGGGTTTGACTTCCACTGGCGAGGTTAATGGCTTTATTCATTAAGTCGTAGGCGACGTTTCCATCGATAGCGAGGCGTCCGTGGTAATTTCATCAGTCTCAAGACCTGCCAGACGATGGCGCTGCACTCCTAATTTCACTTGGTCTACGGGACCATCCCAAGATATTTCCCCCCCTCTTTTTTCGGTTTTCGTTGTTGTTAGTACTGCTTATACAGACCGCCACTTCATTCCAGCAACAAACTGAGACCTGCCAGACGATGGCGCTGCACTCCTAATTTCACCTGGTCTACGGGACCATCCCAAGATATTTCCCCCCCCTCTTTTTTCGGTTTTCGTTGTTGTTAGTACTGCTTATACAGACCGCCACTTCATTCCAGCAACAAACTGAAAAGTAGGAGTAGTGGACGATGACAGCGTTAATTAATATTTCATAAATTGTTTGGCTTTTTTGTACTAAATTTGATATTATTTAAAAAATTTATAAAAATATATAAAATCTCAAATAATGCTCAAAGTATATTATTGTATGCTCAACTATAAACCACGATAGAAACAAATGATACTTACAATTTTTTTAATTGTCAAAGTACCGTTTGAAACGGAAGAAGTAATTACAGTATATTGTTATTGTAGCAAACAGAGCTAACCTTGCAGCTTAGGCCCGAGCCGGCGAGGACTTTGCAGAGTTGGTGTCATGACTCATGACCCGAGGACAGCTGCGGCGCTACGAGCAGCTGCGGCCCTTTTTACCACCGTCCACCCAGCCTTTTGATCTTTCGGTGATCTTCCTTGTTTTATCTCTAATTCAGCCAGCTTTGGCCCAATAAACCCATTTATCCTTTTTTCTTTTGTTTTTCTTCCCACTTGTTTTCGTCGACCTGTGCTACGGAAGCAGCCGGCGGCTTATCCCCCTTGTTTCTTCCAGTGTGGTGTGCGTCTTCTTTTTTTTTTTCTCTCTAGTTTTTCCTCAACCACTGACATTTTTTTCTTTCTTTCTTGGTTCGCTTGATTTGGTTCGTTTTCTTCCCGTGAGCCCGGTGTTCTTTTTTTTCGTTTTTCTTCATTTGATTTTTTCCATTTAAATATTACTTCTACTCATGCAAATATGCTCACTCTCGATTCTGGGATGCAGTGCTGAGCAAACCTCATGACACTATTCGGCCGTAGCATATTAATATAGAAGCTTTTGTTTTTGCGAAACAAAGTGCATGCCCATTTTCTCCTTCACATGGATGTTAGGAATTTTTAATGTCTCGTTCATCAACTTTAATTTAAATTTAGGTTTACTCAATATGAAAGAAGTGATCACCGATGGCTACTGCAGAAGTTATTCTATATCCATTCTCCTACCTTCGATGAATACCTTCGCAAGGATAAGCAAAATCTAATTATACTACGTGTTCAAAAATCCAATTTGAATATTACTCTCACCGCCCCATAATATAAGGTGCAATTATTTTTCTCCCTCATCCTGTAATATAATAGGACGTCACGTATTAAGTGTCTAATGCTATACGTAGCCAATACACATACAAGAAATAATTGTTTCTTTGATCGATGTGTAGAAGCGAGTTGTGCCTTAGGGTCAGTTTGGTTGAAGAGTGAGGCAGGTGGAATGGTTCCATTCTTGATTCTAGGAATGGAGTGGCTCCATCCTTTGTTTGGTTGTAGAGATAGAATGGCTCCATTCTGTGTTTGGTTGAACCGTTGGAGGGTCGAGAGGAACGAGGATGACAGCTCCCATTAGCCAATGTTTTGTGGGCCCCATTTGTCAGCCATACCATCTTCTTCCACGCGAGGCAGCGACACTCCCTCGCATATCCGCCCCCTTCCCTGCATCTCCACCCGCCTCCCCTGGCGGTGGCCCAGCCCTTCCTCCTCCTCCACCCGCGGCGCTCCTCCTCCCCTGGCGCCGGGCGGCGCCTCCTTCTCCTCCCCTGGCATCGAGCGGCGCCTCCTCCTCCTCCCCCGCGGCGGAGACGACGGGCCCTTCTTCTCCCCGGCGGCAGACGCGACGGGCCGCGCCTCCTTCTCCTCCCACGGAGGAGACGACGGGCCGCGCCTCCTTCTCCCCGGCGACAGACACGACGGGCGCCGCCTCCTCCTCCCCGGCGGCGGCCTCGCCGTGGTTCGCCCCGCGGAGCGAGGTAACGGCGGAAACGACGTGAGCTTGGGACGAGCGCCTCCCACTGATTTTGCCGAGCGAGCGCATCCCGAATCTGGAGCGAATATTTGCTCGGGTGGGATGGCTCCGCTCCCGTTCTATTCCTGGCTCGCGAACCAAACGGGGGATGGAGTGGCTCCATTCTATCTCGCTCCCCAACCAAACGGACCCTTATATTATGCGACCGAGAGAGTATTGCTTATTATTATACTCCATTATTATGAACATAAAGAATTTACTTTTTTTTGTTTTCCCAATGCTATGAAAATTATTATTTTGTGCATAGAGCATTTTCAGCTACAAAGTTAGAACATTTTGCTTGTGATGCTAGAATATTTTTTTTTGTATGTTAGAATATTTTTGTTCGTAGGGTAGAATATTGTTACATAGAATCCGAAATATTTTCTAGTGAAGGTAGAATATTTGTAATATGAAATTAGAACATTTTCTACTGAATGTTGAATATCATTTTTTGCCAAGAAATAATATCTTTTTTTGCGAAGAAAGAACATCACTGGATGTTGATCGATGTGTAGAAGATTGAATACTCCCTCCATTCACAAAGGTACGACACAATTGATTTTTTTATTTGATCGTTCAATTTATTCAAAAATTTCAATAAATTATCATTTATTTCATTGTCATTTGATTTTTGATATAATAATGTTTGAGTAGATTCATAAGTTCACATGTTTAAACAATATTTTTGAATAAAATGAATAATTAAAGTTGTAGAAAAAAATCAACCATGTCATACATTTGTGAATGGAGGTCATAGTACATTATTCTGTGACGTTGATGGAGTAAAATTTGTATGGGTCAACCATAGAAAATATTTTTTTGTTTTTTGTTTATGTTGCCATAACTTATGATTATTTTGTTTTGTGTCGTTTATTTTTTATTTTTCTTTATTATTTTATATTTTGCTATATTCTTTCTTAAAATCCATTTTTATTTTATATTTGTTTCTATGATGTTATGGATGTTATTATTATTAAGCTATAACATTTATTATAAAGTTAGAATACTCAGTTTACACGTCGTAAAGCTTGAATACTTTCTATGGGAAGCTAGAACATTGTTCTTATGTACCTAGAACATTTTTGTGAAGACAGAATATTTTTGCTTTTAATTTGCAATATTTTTATTCTAAATCTAGAATATTTTCTTGTCGAGGTAGAATATTATTTTTTAAAAACTAGAATGTTATGCTAGTAAAATAGAATATTTTCTAGTAAGTAATATATTGTTTATATAGAATTATTTGTGTAAAACCAAAAAATATTGTTAAGGATAAAAATTACACCTTCCATCTGATAATAACTATTTTGTGATTTAAAATTTATCCCACGTTAAGTATCATTTTAGCTATTTATCAATTAAAAAGAAAATTTAATCCCTAGTTAAGATAAATATCTTAATCAAGGGTATATGTGTCTTTGCCCAGCAATGCTAAATTGTCTCAATTTTTGTTGAAACAGCGGTTTTTGGGACAGAGAGAGTATTTTTAAAAAAATTGAATAAATATATTGAATTCTCTTGCTTGTCAACTATTGTTTCGGTTTGTACCAAAAATAAGCAATCTATTTTATACATACAAGAAGTTGAATCGTGCTACAATTTATTGTTATTGTACCAAGGCTGATGTTGTCCAAAGTTCTTATATCAAATTGGCACAACTGCACAAGTATTATTGAACAAGCCGATTACTACAAAAAATAACTGGCTGAGGAATATGTTATTTAACTTAGTAACGTTCATTAGCAGTATATATACACATATATGATTATAGTAACTAAAATGTTAAGTAATCAAAGTAAAAGTATTTGAAATGATTTGTTAGCAGTTGGTGACAACAATATATAAGTATTACTGGTCAAATGCAAATGCTCTAATTGAATTTAACTTTTGGGAAAGCGTGTTAGCACTAAATCATCAACAATATGATATCGTCCACATATCGGAGGATGCTACTGAGATTTTTTTTTCCTTGGTAACGACAAATTGGAAAGCGAGAAGCTGGAGATCGCCAAAAGTTACTCGATGAATAAATGTTACGGAACTAATGAGATGTACGAAAAGCTTCGTGAACAAACGTCCTCAGAGCAACAGTAGCGTCGCACGCTAAAACAAAAGTAGAAACAAAAAAGACACGTAGCATTTGGGCCTGGTCAACGGCCCACGAAACAAATGAATACCACGCTGAGTAATTTTCTATCCCTAAATAGATACACCCACTAAAAGATTTCTCTAACCATGCATGAAGCCACATCATCAAAGAGTCCATGGCATGCCACATCACCATCCACTAAGCTATTTATTTGTAACTTTTAAGATTACTCTATGGTTAAATGCATGCAATACTATTATATGGCACATATGTATATGGTAGCACTCAAATTCCCAAAGAATGCATCTGGTAACTCTAAAATTGGGGCTACGAAGGGGGAAACGTTCTTGAAAGAAATTAGTAAATAGAGTCGATACATCTTTCTTTATGATCTTCCAGAACACTACATAGAATTCAGCGGGAAAACCACCAGGACATGGTGATTAATTGTGTTCTATCTAGAACACTGCCTCTTTTACCACTTTTTCAATGAACGATGCCGTAAGGATATTATTTTCCTCCTCCGTTGCTTGATGTATGTCTTGATTTTAGCTCTCCACCATATTAAAATTATTATCTGTAGGTGGTCCGAATAAACCTTTGTAATAGTTTGTGATATATGCTTTAGTTTAGCATCACCCATTATGATTCCATCTTGGTCTAATTCGAGGATGCGTTGCTTTCTATGTCTGCCATCAGCAACCAAATGAAAATATTGGATCAGTTTTACTCAGCAGAAAATAAAAGAAGAAAAAAGAAAGAAAGAAAGCTAGCTCTCGCCAGCCGGTGAAGACAGGGACGGAGACAGCCAACATAGAGAGAAAATGATGCTACTGTAAGAGATAAGTTGGTGCGCGTGAGTCCCACCATCGGGAAATGTATAGAAGCAAAATAAAGATAATGCGGAAACATTAGATTAAGAGACAATTAGGTATTCAACTCCTGGTTAAATCGAGAGGCATGCTTTCTTTATTATGCTGAACTAACTTTTCATGCGTGTGGCATCTTTATTCCAGAGTGCAAACTGCATGCAGAGAATAATAAGGGTTTAACCATTTAAAGGGAATTAAAAAAGATGAGAGATTAAATATCTTTCAATTTCCTCCAACCTTTTTTGCAACCGAATAATTTATTTAATAAACACAGAAGTGCTACATGTTATTTCATTAAGGAGAAAAATAAATAAAAAAGACAAGACTTGTCAACCCCATTATAAAATAGGGTTACCATTCTAGACTAAAGGCATGCTTGGATCCACTAATAGGCATCAGCTAGTATTAGCCAGCTAAACTTTAGCTGGATAGATAATAGTAAGTGTTTGGATCCACGGATAATGGATTGGCAAAAAAAATCAGAGAAAAAAGAGAAAGTCTGTAGTACCTTGATTTGGGAAGTAAGTGGGTCAGTCTCAGTAAAATAGGAGGGGTATCGTGGACATCTCAACCGAATAATCTCACATATTTGATATTATCTAATATTATTCAGGTTTTGGTGAACTATGAGATAATGAAAATATAGGTCTAGATAAACTTTATCTCCTTTATTATCTAGGAGTAGGTATGTTTAGATTCTGAAAGCTAAACTTAATAGATTATGATTATCTGGCTTAGATCATACAGACCCTAAGAAATGGTGCGCCACGCACGCAAAGACCACTAGCTACCACCGAAACTGCATCTACATTAGGACCCACTGGGACCGGCGCAGGAGAATAAAATCTTAAGGAGAGTTATATTCGTTCGTCGTCAGTCGTCCTAATTGTGACACGCACTCATCAACCAAGGGCCCCGGCGACGACCCTTAACCACGTCTTCGTCCGATTAGCACCGCAAACACGATCTTTATTACTCCATTATAATTCTGGCGACAACAGTCTCAGCAAGCACAACACTAGCAGCTCAGCTAGTGCCATATATACTCATCCTGCACCTCGTTTACATCCGCCAATACAATGATCATCGATGTGTTCTACTAAAATGCTAGCTCGCGCGTGTGTTTTGCTCATGTGCTTAGCCACTGCGCAGCAGCGAGCTCCAGCCAAGGTTCGTGCTGCCTCTGCTGGGAATGGCGGCCTCCTTCATGTCCCTACCAATGCCTCCCTAGCACACTGCCCCTCCCACTGCGGGGATGTTGAAATCTTATACCCCTTTGGGATAGGGCGGAGCTGCTTCCGGCGAGGCTTCGAGCTCACCTGCGACAACACAACTCTTCCTCCTAGGCTCTTCTTGGGAAATAGCTCCACTCAGATAACTTATGTAGGCGCTGGTATGACTTCCATTCCTACTGTTGGCTACAACATCACCATGAACCTAGCAGGCGCGAACGCCAACATCACCAAATCATGGGAGGCCCCTAACGAGGGCGTCATGCTCATTTCACCAGAAAACTCTTTGTATGTTGTTGGCTGTGGTGTCGAGGCCTACATGTTCGGCGATAATACGACAGATCTCATTGGTTATTGCACAAGTATTTGCACAGATAACACAGAGATCATGGAGAGGTATGTGGATGGCAGCACTTGTCAAGGATTTGGCTGCTGCTCTATTCGGGTAAGCAGGGACCTGCCAGCCTTGATTTTCAAACTTGTCCGCCACAACCGTACCATAGCACAATTCAATGAAGCGACCCCCAACGTGAAGGTTATCTTGTCACTACAATACAGCTTTGTTATACATGATCTATATGCAAGTTGGGTGAATACAAGCAATGTTGAAGACACTGTGTTAGATATAGCAATCACGGACCAACCAAGTTGTCAAAGTGCACAGGGCCAAGGAAACAAGAATACTTATGCTTGTAATAATGAAAGCAACTGCATTTATCAAGCACCAAGAGGCTACTTTTGCTTTTGCCCTGCTCCAAGTGAAGGCAACCCCTATGTTGCAGATGGCTGCATACAAGGTTCGTGTCTAAATCTCTGCGTCTTTTTTCGCACGAGGGTTTGTTTGTTTTTTTTTTCCAAAAATAAGAACGGTCTGATCTAGACATGCTTTAGATTTCAATATTATGATGATATTGTGAGTTCATATTACGATCTGAAAGCACCCAACCAGTCACAATTTTTTTTCAGACAAACATGTGAATTGATATGTGTGATTTATTCCGGTACAAGATTAAACAATGATTCGATAACTCCACTCGCAGTGTTTATATATTGACACACAGATTGAATGCCTTCGCCACAAAAGTAACCTTGTTAGATTCTTTGGGTTAATCGTAATTTTTCACTTTGTCAACCACAAGGAATCGATTACAACCCGATGGCCCCCAAAGACAAATGTACAAGATTGTGTGGAAACTTGACAATCCCATTCCCTTTTGGGATCGAAGAAGGTTGTTTTGCAAATGATGACCTTCGACTCAACTGCACAAGTTACGGCACTACTGTTCTTGACCGATACTACGGACAATATCGTGTCACCAATTTATCACTCGATGATGGGCTTCTATATGTTACCCACATGTTGAATGACACAGGCTCGGATGACACTGTGAATGGTATTTACGATTTCTCTCGGGAAGATGCAATAATAAAATGGGTTATAGCAAACTTAACTTGTCAGCAAGCTGCATTAAACAATGCTCAATATGCGTGCATCAGTGACCACAGTTCCTGCCAAGATGTCAAGCGAGGCAAAACGCAGATTGGATACCGTTGCACTTGTTCCAACGGATTCCAAGGAAATCCGTACCTTAGAAATAATTGTACAGGTAATACTCTAAAACTTATTTGCACCAATATAACTTTCCCATTGTTACAGTATTCTCTTAAGCTTTATAATATAACAATGCGCGCACACCATGCATCATTGCTCGGTGTACTTACATTAATTCTCCACTAGCTATCACATCACTCTTTAGTCTTTAGACATACAACTATTTGCAGCACCAGCAGTTTTGCATGATCAGACGTCACATTATCTTTTTTTTAAGAAATAAATATGAATGCTTTGGCTTGCCCCATCAATGTATAACCAATGTAACGACATAAAGATATTGATGAGTGCAAAATTCCAAATAAATGCAATGGGATATGCCACAATTTTGGAGGAGGTTTCAATTGTACAAGCTGCCCTCATGGAAAGGAGTATGATCCAAAAAAAATATAAATGCGTCTTGTTAGCCAAACAGCGTAGTCTAATTCTTGGTGAGTCGTTTATTTTCCATCAAAACTAAAGTTTGCAAGAAATATCGACGTACATGTTTAATGGATGCAGGGGTTGCAATTGGACTTGCTTGTGGTCTTGGCTCCATTAGTTTTGCACTAGGTGCAATTTTACTCACTGGTAAGTGGAAGAAAGACATCAAAAGGAGAATCCAAAGAGCATACTTCAAGAAAAATCAAGGTCTACTCTTAGAGCAACTAATCTCAAATGAAAGAACTACAAACAAAACAAAGATATTCTCCTTGGAGGAACTAGAGGAGGCAACCAACAACTTTGATGCTACTCGTGTTCTAGGTCATGGAGGGCATGGCACAGTATATAAAGGGATTCTATCAGACTTGCGAGTTGTGGCCATTAAAAAATCCAAAATAGTAGAGCAAGCCGAAATAGACCAGTTTATCAATGAGGTTGCTATTTTGTCACAAATCATTCACCGCAATGTGGTGAAACTTTTTGGTTGTTGTCTAGAAGATGAGGTGCCCTTACTAGTCTATGAGTTCATATCAAACGGCACTCTGTATGATCTTCTTCATGAAAATATTACAACAAAATGCTTGCTATCATGGGATGATCGCATTAGGGTTGCTACGGAAGCAGCAGGGGCACTTGCCTATCTACACTCAGCTGCTGAAATACCAATTTTTCATAGAGACGTGAAGTCTTCCAATATACTCTTAGATGACAACTTCACTACAAAGGTTTCAGATTTTGGTGCTTCAAGATCTCTTTCACTCGATGAAACTCATGTTGTGACAATTGTTCAAGGAACATTTGGTTATTTGGATCCAGAGTATTATCATACTGGTCAACTAACTGAGAAGAGTGATGTTTACAGTTTTGGTGTGATACTTGTGGAACTTTTGACAAGAAAGAAACCAATTTTTATCAATGAATTAGGTGTGAAACAAAGCTTATCTCATTACTTTATTGAAGAACTCCACAACGGGACTCTCATGGAAATAATTGACTCACAAGTTATGGAGGAGGCAGATCAAGAAGAGATTAATGATATAGCCTCAGTTACAGAAGCATGCTTGAGATCCAAACGAGGACATAGACCAAGTATGAAAGAAGTAGAAATGAGATTGCAAGTCCTAAGAACAAAGAGGTTAAGAAAAACGCATCTTTTAGGTGGGAAAGGGGGAGAAATTGAACCTTTCTTGGGCCTCGAAGTTAATGACCTGCATGAACACGTTGATCTTGTCAATGCTACACATTTAACACCTCAAATGATCTCTGGGTGCTACAGTTTGGAGCAAGAGTTTGTGGCTTCATCTAGTTTTCCACGGTAGATGAGGGCTTACTTGGATATTAGATGCATCTAATAAGTACTCTCTGTTTTTAGGAAGGAACTGTGGTATATCTACTTCCATTCACATAACATTATGTCACATAGTTACATTATCTGTATCTACATGGTGTATTATATACCACATTAGTTTTCTCTTTGACTTTCTCCGTCCCTTCGGGTCCTAAAGGTTTCATAATTTCTCTAATCCAACAAAATAGCTTAAAACATGCATAATATCTCTCATATAACTAGGGCTGGCCTGCTGAGACTTGGCTTTGTGTTTTGAGCCTTTACATCTAATTACTAAATAGTTTTTGGGTCAAATTGTAAGGTCGTCTTAGGCCTACCTAGAATACCTGCTGGGCCCGCCACTGTCTTAAGCCAACTTGAGCGACTTCAATCAGATTTGGATAATTTAGAATTGTGTGAAGAACACGATTGGTGGACTTAAATTTGGGGTGCATTTGCCTCCACAGGTTCAAAGGCTTATACACACCTAACAAGTCATCAACCAGTACACGTTTACAATTGGCTTTGGAGAATTTCTTGTCAAGCCAAACACAAAGTGTTCTTCTGGCTCCTAATCAAAGACAGAGTACCTGTAACATCCTCAGAAGAAAGCATATGTAGTTAGCAAGTCATATGGTTGTGCCCTTTGTTTACATAAGTCAAAGAGACACTACAACACCTGTTCTTTCAGTGCCCGTTTCCTCAAGCTTGCTGGCATCGCCTTAACCCGTTTCCTCAAGGCTACTAGAATCGCCTTTGTACACACTATGATGCCCAAGACGACGTCTGCTCAATTCTAGTGCTCCTCAAAAACCAACTAAGAGTACCTTTCTTCGAGGAGATCAGAATCCGCGTCTGTTGGGCAATATGGGGAACTAGGAATGATGACATCTTCAGAAATATTCAGCCGAGTCTAAGCCATTACCTTCAAATCAAGTCCTCATTTGGGCTGATTATCCATCGGCAAAGTTTGCATACTTCCCTAGTATTGAAACCTCCACTCCACAAATCTTTTTAGTAGTTTTAATTGCATAGGTTTATTAGAATTATTGTTAGAGGCTGAGTACTGATAGACTCATGGTAGTTCCATTGTTCTATTTTTCTGTCAAATAAATATTTGAATCAATACTATTCCTTTCTTCAAAAAAAATATTGAAATCACTCTTTAAGTCCAGCAACAACGCGCGTGTAAATCACCTAGAGGAGCCGATCTGCCGTGACCATGGGATGATTTTCAACGAGGATGGCGTCCAGGTCTGCACGCGGGGCGACGTGCAGACGTCCACCACCCAATTTTCCGCTCCTGCTTCCTATGCGGCGCCTTCTCTCTTGGCCGCGCACGCTTTCCGCCGGCGTCTCCCCACTGGGGCATGTCCGCTCCCCTCCAGCCCCTCTCGCCCACACCCGCTCCTCGTCGCCGCCATGGGCCCAATCCATCTCATCCTGCTGTCATCCAATTTCTGCATCAACATTACAGGTGACATTGTAACTGTAACTGATGGACTAATCATGGTAACTTTAACCTCCATTAATATCTGCAACTGTAACAGTTGCCCACATCCTGCGATTCAGGTTAATCCTTCAATATTAACTCTTGTTTTGACAGGTTTGAAAACCATGTGAGATGCATCTGATGAAATGCAGCTGGAATATATATACGAAGCAATATGCTTCCCTATGCTCAAAACTTTCACAAATGTATTTCATACAGAGCAAACAGCTCTAAATTGGTACATTATTTGTCACTACAAAACCTGTCACTCAAAAAACACTATTAATACAAACTCTCATTTTACAAAGATGGGTACGTGAGACATTATCCCAAAAGCCATGATCCTCTTTTTATTATCTGAAAACAACATGTTCTGGTTACGGCAATGGGCATTCACTTGCCTCTAGATGAAATTGCCAAATGGACTTGGTATTTCTACGAAAGGCCTTCTGTATCCATGCAGGCTTGGCTAATTTGAGTTCTCTGAAACCAGCCGCAAAATACAGTCAGCTCATAGTTGACAGTTCCGTTAAAAACAACTCTCCTCTCAACATATGTTGTGAATCTCTTTATGCAGTGGTAAAAATATATATGAGACAGTAGCGCATCAAAATGTAAAGTATATAATATTTGGCGCACACACACATTGTTAGTAGAAGAAAGGATGACAAGTACTCAGATTACCGGTCAAGCTATGCGTGATATCATGTGCCACAATGAGTCCTCGCAGCACTTCCTTGACTCCCTTGGGTGTGAGGATTGAGAAACATCATCCTTGATTTCTCCATGCCTTTTTAGGTGAAGCTCTGGGTCAGCATTATCTCGAATAGGAGACAGGCGTGCCACTGCTTCTCCAGCTCCCACACCGCTGCCGCTTCCCCTGCTCTTCGAGTCGTAGGGGAACCAGGCACAGGCAGTGGCCGCGGCAATGGGAATAGAGTCAGGCCCTTGTCCTAGCTGCAGATGGCAGAGGTGAATCGAGCCGAGTTTTGACGCAGGCAGGCGTGCTAGGGCGCTGGTTGCTCGGGCTTTCGAGCCGAGCCGGCGAGCCGATTGGCTGTGTGTGTGGCTGTGTGCAAGGACGGAGGTGCTGCGATACGAGGACTGGAGGAGCCGATCTGCCGTGACCATGGGATGATTTTTCAACGAGGATGGCGTCAGGTCTGCACGCGGGGAGACGTGCGGACGTCCACCACCCAATTTTATTCCGAGTAATTTGCGGGCACCCAGGTGTACCGCAACACTCCCCGGCAACCGGCACCGCCGCTGCGCCGCCGGACACAGGGAGGCACGTGCGTGCAGCGAGCGACCACCGAGCACACCCATCCAAGCTCACGCACCGCCTTTACCCCGGGCGCACGGCTGCGGCGGCGGCGGCGGCGGGGGCTCGCGTGACCTGGGTGGAGTCATTCAGGCACATCTTGGCCGCTGCTAGGTTACTTGCAGGCCGCGGATTCTGAATCCGAACTCCATGGCGCCCTCTGCCGCGGAGGCGGAGTCGCTGGCGTCCCCCAGCGGTCGCCTCCTCGTGCTGTACGCCTCACAGACTGGGAACGCCATGGACGCCGCCGAGCGTGTCGGGCGCGAGGCGGAGCGCGGCGGCTGCCCGGCCGTTGACGTGCTCTCCATGGACAGCTTCGATCCCGTAACCTCCAAAACCTAAACCTCCCAGCTGAGCCACACGACCCTTACATGTGAGTATTTGATGCCTCTGCTTGCTCCTGCAGAGTCGCCTGCGGAATGAGCGGTTCGTGGTCTTCGTCGTGTCCACCACGGGGCAGGGCGATCCCCCGGATTCCATGAAGGTTTGCATACTTCGATCCACTTGATTGTTACCAGGCATTTGGATTGCTCATTGGGATTTTGGATTGGGTGTTGCGGCAGGGGTTTTGGAGATACCTGCTTCAGAAGGATCTTGGTGCACAATGGCTTGAGGGGATCCATTATGCAGTGTTTGGCCTCGGGGACTCAGGCTACCAGAAGTACAATGTGAGGCTTCTGTCTGGCTAATTGAGTTTTCTAATTCATCATATACTGCTGCTGTCAGTACAATAGTGCGTAAAACTATCAAAATCATCTTCAATAATTCGCCTACATTTTGTTGATTTATTGCCAGAAGAACATTCCACAGTGTGCGCCGTATACTGCATAGTGCATGTGACTCTGTTCCTTTTTGTTTGGGCAGTTGGAGGAGGAATAATTAAGTGTTAAGTACCTTTTTTGGGGAGATATAAGTTGTTTTTATCTTATCAATGTTTTGGTGAATGCTTGCAAACTGAAGCTATATTGTTAAGTTCTAATATAACCACTATAGCAGCTTGAGATACATCTGCAAGCACCTAAACATAACACTGTAACTTTTCATTTTGTATATTCCAAACATGCATTCTACTGCATTTTCAACTGCATTGATGCCTTATTTCAATCAAACCGAGTCTGTAAGCTTGTAATATGCTGCTTATAAGTCTTGACTTCTGGACATCTGGTCTGCCAATGTACATTCTTTTTTGCTTCTGTTTGTCCTTGATTAGTTTGTTTACTACTGCAGTTTGCTGCAAAGAAGCTTGATAGAAGGCTTTTACATCTTGGTGCAGAACCAGTTGTAGGGATAGGTTTGGGAGATGACCAACACCCTTCAGGGTATGATTTAATAGCATGTTTGCTTTATAGTAAAATAATTGTGATACCGTGGTTGTGCAATTTGGACATATCATCTAATTTCCCTCAAAAGCATTTCTCTACTTTAACGAACGATTTTCTTCTTTGTTGCAACATCAGATATGAAGGGGCTTTAGATCCTTGGTTGCTGTCTTTGTGGAAATCTCTGAATGAAACTGATCGGTCACTCTTCCCTAGAATATCTGACATCAACGATCCTAATTTGAACATTTTAGGGGATCCAAAAGTTCATATAATTTACTACTCTTCCAATGAAGTTCCACAAGATTCTATATTTTCGGGTATGAATGGATAAGCTGGCTAATATTTACTAGTAAACTCTATTTTTCTGTACTTGTTCACGATTTTAACTATAACCTATTCCGCAGACCCCAGCAAAATAATAAGTAGCGCAAGGTCAATGTCCCCTGCACTACAGTTCCATGATGATGGAGAGCCACCTTACATGCTTCAAATGGTATGCCGAATATGCTCTTTAGACACAGCTAGAACTTAAACCATTGTTATTTCTAGAAGCCTTGTTTCGATGTTAAATTAATCTTATCTTCTTTAGTTGTAGATTTCAGTAGTTTTCCTTGGCTTTGAAAGCATAGTAATTACAAGTTACTGACCATTTCTAGTCATGGATATCATTTAATGTTTGTTCTAGTGGTTGGTTATAAAGCACTCTTTTATTGTGCTTATTGAAGGCGCCTTAGCTATTTGCTACTAAAAGACTATAATCTGGAGTAATCACTTTATTCATTGGTGACAAAAGACGTGTGCCTCCAAAATCCTGCATACATCTCATTAAATGGCTCTGGAATTATTTCCAATGGCAGTATTTGAATTAAGCTTTTGTATAAAATTAGACTTTCAACCAATAATTCTCTCCTGTGTGTTTAAGATAAAAAAAATGTAACCAATAATTTAATAGTTTCATCTATAGTGGTCTCTGAGGCTGTGATGCTAAATATATGTTACTTAAGTCCATGGATCATAGATTTTGGTAGTGCACAGTATGCTGAAGTTAGCATTTCTAGCTGCTATTCTTTTGTGTGTGGCGACTCATTGTGTTCAACCCTGGTTACGGCAACTATATTATAGTAAAAGCTTAGATACTACCATTCACTACTTGTCCCATGGACACTTAGCCAAGATGCTTGCAGTGCTCAAATAAAGTCCAACTTGACTAATTAATGTATAATGGATGTACACTTTTAAATATTAGTTTGGCAGAAAACCAGCTAGGGGGATGTGATGGTCATTGTGTTGATGGTCGATCTCTTATGCCAATGTATTATGTTTCAGCACTAATATGTTTATTATTGCTGTTGATCACCTTTTTCTAGGTAAAAAATCAGCGTCTAACTAAGGAGGATTCTGACAGAGATGTTCGCCACTTCGAACTGGAAGATCCATTGTCTGTATGTCTTTTATACCAAAATCTGTAATTTTCTCACAAATTCCTATCTGGTGTGATTACTTCGTAAATGGGAAGATAATTGCATATCTCTCATGTTAGGCCATCAGTTATAAAATTGGCGATGCTCTAGAAATTCTACCAAGTCAAAATCGTGCAGCTATTGATGCCTTCATTGAACGCTGTAACTTGGATCCAGATTGCTACATAACGGTATGTGAATCTATTTTTTCCTATAATAATCTAGAGTCCTCTGCTTGCAACTTTGTGTTCTTGCTCTCTTTCGGTGGCAAACTTTCTTTCATTTTTCAATACTCATCCTGTTCCCATGCGGAGCAGTAAATACAGTTGCCTTAAAAGTTAACAGCATTTTTGTTTTACAACCAGTTGATTATATGGTTTAGATAATTAGACCTTTCTTCCTGAAATGATGAGTTTATCTGTTAGAAGGCAGATAATCAGATATAGTTGTACATTTTCTTTTTATCTTATCATATGTTGCAATAATGTAGTTAACTAATGAGGAACCATGTCCTTTTGGTTTCTCAGATTCAAGTGAGAAGTAGGGATAAAGTTTCCAAGGGTTCAGTTGTGAACAACCTTATGGATCGCATCAAATTAAAGACCTTTGTTGCTTTGACAATGGATGTTGCATCAGCTTCCCCTCGGCGGTATTTCTTTGAGGCAAGCTTCCAAGAACCCATGTTTTGAGTGCTTTGTCTCATGAACCTTTTTTCGGAATTTTCTATGTCACATATTTAACTATGCGTCTGATCTGATGTCTAACTGATATGCCAGGCCCAGCTGCCAGTGCTCACATAACTCATATGTTCTTTGGTAGGTGATGAGTTTTTTCGCAACAGCTGAACATGAAAAGGAGAAGCTTCAGTATTTTGCTTCTCCTGAAGGAAGAGATGACCTTTACAAGTATAATCAGAAGGAGAGTAGGACTGTTCTAGAGGTGAGCAAGTCTTCCACTGAAGATTTTTTCTTAACAACATTCGTTCCATACATGGCTTAGCATGCTGAAAAATTTGGCAAAATTTTACCCATTTTTCTCCTTCAGTCGCTCTCCCTGGTTCAGCAGTGACACGTAATTTTGTGGTGTTTTTAGGTGCTGGAGGATTTTCCTTCAGTGCAAATGCCTTTTGAATGGCTGGTGCAACTAACTCCTCCTTTGAAGAAAAGAGCGTTTTCCATCTCATCATCCCCATTGGCACATCCAAAACAAATTCATTTGACTGTTAGCATTGTATCATGGCTTACACCATTCAAGAGAACACGGTACGGACTTTGCTCTACATGGTTAGCCAGGCTCAATCAAAATGAAGGTATCTTCTGCTCCTGTTTGGTGCAATTTGTATACTGCCCGTGTTTTTCTTTCTTTTCTGCTTAAGTTCAATTAGCTCTTGCAGCTACCCTGCTCAGCACTGACCAGAGCACAACCATCAACCCTCTCTCATATTATGCTTGTTTGCAGATAACCTTATCCCGTGTTGGATACATAAAGGATCCCTGCCTCCTCCACATCCATTAGTTCCTCTTGTGTTGATTGGACCAGGAACAGGATGTGCGCCATTCCGAGCATTTGTTGAGGAAAGGGCTGCACAGGCTGCAGCAGAACCGACAGCCCCAGTCATGTTCTTCTTTGGCTGTAGAAATCAAGATAATGACTTTCTTTACAAGGATTTCTGGTTAACTCATGCACAAGATGAGGGGGTGTTGTCTTCAAAAAAAGGCGGTGGTTTATTCGTTGCCTTTTCTAGGGATCAGCCACAAAAGATCTACGTGCAACATAAGATAAAAGAACAAAGCGCGAGAGTCTGGAACTTATTGATTTCTGGAGCTGCGGTATACATTGCAGGCTCTTCGACAAAAATGCCTGCTGATGTTACAGCTGCACTGGAGGAAGTTATCTGTAAAGAAGGTGGCGCCCAACAGGCGGAAGCCTCAAAATGGCTAAGGGAACTAGAAAGGGCTGGTAGATTTAACATCGAGACCTGGTCATAGTTGTGATGGTTTCTAATCAATCAAGGCAAGGATATACATACTACTTATCAGAACCCATTAGTGCTTGCTGTGTATGGAACTATAGGGACAATTTCAATGTAAACCAAAGGCGCTGAAAATGTTAAAACATGTAAATGTACAAGCAACCAATAATTATTGGACAGAATAACTTTACACGGAAGAGAAGGTTAGGAGGTATGCTGTTGAAGTTATCGATGCATGATTATTCATTCTTTTGGGCAGGTTGCTAAGTGCTTAGGCTATCTCCAGCAGCATATCTATCCACATTCTTCAAATTTTAATTAACTCCACTTTGTTAAACAGTGTTGGGCTGTTGGCCTTACTGTGTCGTGCCAAACAGTACTAGAATACTCAAAATGAGTGTACCATTGGAGTTGGCCTTACTACTGTGTAGGTCCGTAGGGGACACATCTCAAGCTGCAATTGAGGCAGTGATATCTCGTTACGGACGTACACCCATGTTAAGTTTGTGCATAATTGCGCGATAATCATTTCTATGTCTAATATCTCAGGTCAGTACATGTTTGGTAGTTGCTGCAACATCTAGATTAGCTGCTACGGACTGAGCTGAGTGTAGCTCATGCGTAGTCTGCAAGACGAAGTGTCACATAAAAGAAGTTTTTTTAGCCTGATAATAGTAAGGATAAATAGATGTCTGTTTATTGGAACTATACAGCAGAATCTAGCAGGCGATCGATACTGTCTGGCAACACCATCCGTACGAGTATCAAGTTCTGAAAACATAAGCAAACACATGATACCATATGACAGTATGCCCAGAGGCTAGTAGAAGAACATGCACTGCACCGCACAGCTGCGCGACCAAACGGCGGGCATCCAGCCGAGCCGCCTCAGCCGCTGCGGGTCCAGACGACGTGGTCCTGCGGCAGGAAGTGGCAGACAGGCACGGTGCCGGGCTTCACGTTGAGCACCTGGAAGGCGACGTGCTTGGGGTTCCACCCGGACGTGTCGGCGTGGCACACCGCGACGGCGTCCACGGCCGTGCCATCCCTGCCGAGCATGGACACCGAGTACGCCCGCGTCTGCTGCGTCAGGTGGCACGCGAACACGGCGTACGCGTACGGCTCCGCGTGGCACGCCACGAGGCGGCCGTCGTCGGTGCCCGTCGCGCGCTTCACTCCGGTCACGGTGTACTCCTGCTTCGGCGAGCCCTCCTTGGCCACGACCGTCGAGACGGCCCTCACGTGGCTGGTCCCGAGGCCGGACGTGGCGAAGTCCACCATGGACTCCAGCGACGTGGCGCAGGCCTTCTTCTCGCCCTTGGCCGCGGGCGCCTCGCAGTCGCGCAGCGTCTGCGCCATCTCCGCCGCCTCGACGGAGTCCGGGTCCACCGAGAAGCGGCTGAGGATCTCGGGCACCTTGTCGGAGGAGAACGGGATGGCGTCGGCCTCGCTCCGCGGGAGGAACTTCGCGCCGGCCGCCGTGGTGTTGGTGAATTGGACCGTCACCTTGTTACCCGGGCGGAGGTCCTTCTCCTGGAAGAAGAGCGCCACGCTGGGGTCGTCGTGCAGCTGCGTCTCGGACGCGGCGTACGCGTACTGGAAAGCGCCGACGGGGACGTTGACGGACGGCTTCTTCCTGCCCGGGTTCACGTGGACGCCGACCCCGCCCTTGCCAACGCCGACCGTGGTGCCGCCCGGCTTGCCGTACCCGGGGTTGACGCCGACGCCGACGCCGCCCTTGCCGACGCCAACGGTTGTACCACCCCCGCCCGGCTTGCCAGGCTTAACGTTGACGCCCACCCCGCCCTTCCCGACGCCGACCGTGGTGCCCCCGGGCTTGCCGTAGCCAGGATTGACGTTGACGCCGACGCCGCCCTTGCCAACGCCGACCGTGGTGCCTCCGGGCTTGCCGGGGTTGACGTTGACGCCGACGCCACCCTTGCCGACGCCGACGGTCGTGCCACCGGGCTTGCCGTAGCCAGGATTAACGTTCACGCCAACGCCGCCCTTCCCGACGCCGACCGTGGTGCCGCCGGGCTTGCCGTAGCCAGGCTTGACGTTGACGCCGACTCCCCCTTTCCCGACGCCGACCGTGGTGCCTCCGGGTTTGCCGCTGCTGCCAGGGTTAACGTTGACGCCGACGCCGTCCTTGCCAACGTCAACCGTCGTGCCCCCGGCCTTGCCATGGCCAGCGTCGACGTGGACGCCGCCCCAGCCAACGTTCACCGTCGTGCCGCCGGCTGCGCACAGGCAGGGATGAAGTGTTACGTATGTTTGGCGTGTTACGTATGTTTGGCCGAGGAGTCAGTATGTATAAGTTTATATCTGTTTGGTCAAGATCTGGAGCTGCTTGTTATACCTGGAGTGTTGAGGAGTTGGGAGAGGGAGCTCGGCATGGGAGTGTCGTGAAGAACAGACTTCCAGTACTGATCCGGAGCGCGAGCTGCATGGCTTCCTACTGACGCAATCTGCACGCAAGTCACAAGAGCGTCTATATGCATCAGAGATCGTCTGAAAAATCCATCGATACGATACAGTTTCTTTTTCATATGGTATGTAAAGCTGAATCTCTTATGACTGTTTGTCAGATTCACATGCAGCAACATAAAGTTTTGCTAGCGAACAGGCGTCACTGGCAACCGTGTACTAATGTGCAGTATAGAAACTTTATTTCCTAAAAAAAATGGAACGACATTCCCTCACACATGTGTCGTCCACAAATGCAATCGTGAAGGAAACGATGGGCGAATGAAGAAGATAGATGTAAAACAAGATGAGCTGCGTGGCAGTGAGGGACTGACCAATAGGAAGCCAAGTAGGCCGGCAAGGAGCCTCTCCATGGAAGACGAAGATGTGGCCAATGCGCAAAGCCGATGATCCCAGTGAAATGGGAGAGCAGATGCAGACGATTGCCGTGCAGGTGGCACTCGACAATATTTATAACCCAAACCAGGGAGTAGCTCGGGGGTTGGGAGAATTAATTGTCACGAAAGAAACCAATAATTCACTGCTGCCTGAGGCACATCAGCCACCCGCAGTAATGGAGCTCGTTCCACCACTGAACCACCGTCAGGACTCACAGTGGTAGCGGTCGAGAGAGGCAGAGGTCGAGCCGGCCTGAGACACGACGGCGGGGGCGCCATTGGCCCGTGGGAGTTGTACCGTATCGCGGCAACTCCAACTCAACTGCCCCCTGGCTGCCTGCCTCTTGACTCTTGAGCCATTGAATGCCCGTCGCCGTCCCAACTCCCAAGCCGACGGCCGATCGACGGCGATGCCGCGGCGCCACCGCCTCCGGCCGTCTGTTCGAGTGCCTCGTGGTGCAGGCGGCGGTTGTGCTGCGAAACCGCCTGCTAGCGATAGGCGCGCTCGACCGTACGTCGGTACGTGACACTATACATGAACTGGGGTAACTAGTAACTACTCCTACGTTTGCTAGATAGAGCCAGGTATCCACGTATATACAGTATTCTTCAGTGTTAGCCTAAACGCTAAACGGTAAACAGTCGGTCACATACTGTTTAACCATTATTCGGCGCTAAACAGCCATTTAAACGGGTGCGTTTAAACAGTGTAAATGGCCAATTAAACGGAAACGGTGAGCCACTGTTTAGCGTTTAAACGGTGTTTAAACGGACTAAATGACCGTTTAGGCGAACCGTGGTATTCATACGTGCGTGCGTACGTACTACGTAGCATCATCTAGCTAGATATTGTTCTGTGCGAACAGTGATGTGCTTCTTTTTTTTTTCTTTCGTGTTCATCCTGTCGAGCTGTATTTTGGAGAATCTGTACGAAGAGCGTATCTACATTTCTTGCAGAGCTCGGTACGTACGATATGCAGTACTAGGATACTAGCACACACGGTCACAACACTATTTATGCAATATTTGATGTTTCGGATATCCTGTCAATTGAATTTTATACAGTTAGGTCCTAAATGGACAGTCGAGATCTCCCCACTCTCAACCCTAGCCTCCGCACACGAGCCGCCCCATCTCCTCCCCCAATTTCCTCGCGCTGCCACACCCACCCCACACTCTGTCTCCTCACCTTTGCCCACGCCTCCACCGTCGGCCTCGGATCTGGCGGCGTCTTTGCCGTCACCCCGCCGCCACCGGCGGCGCTAACTAGGTGGGCCGCGCCTCCATCTGCCTCACTCGACCCTGCACACCTCCTCCACCTAGCTCCGGCGTCATCCCCTCCGCCTCCACCATACCACCGCCCACCTCTGCCACCGCCGCTAACCGGGCAGGCTGCTGCCTCCGTCCGCCTTGTTTCTGCCACCAAAGTTAGCCCAACCGCCCTCCACTACACCGCAGCGTAGCCTCGCCGCCCCGCCTGCCTCGATCTTGCCATCCCCTCTAAGGCCGGAGATCACAACTAGCCCCTACCCCGAAACCCCAAACCCTAGCCCCTACCCCGAACCCTAACTCGCCAGGCAAGAGTTGGGGAAGATGAGCTACGTGGCATTATTAGGCCCTGTTTGTTTTTGCTTGTGATCAGTTTATCGGTGAAAATAAATGAGAATCCAGCCAAATGGGACGCTTTGATTATTTCTTATTCTCCTGAAAGCGACATGCTATGGGTTGAACTAAATAAATGTAAAACGAGAATCGAGAAAATCTCCGCGACAAAGAGAATCTAAGTGAGTCTAGAAGAATCTAAAACAAATGGGCCTTTAGATTGGTTGGAAAAATCGATTGTTGAAAGTGGATGAAACAATCGATTGATATACAACATTTCTCTATTTCTATGATGGCATAGGACAGGAACAATGCAGCCATCCATGAACCGCGATCCAGCACAATAACTCCGGTCTCTATCTGGTAGTTGCAGTGTATCAGCGTATGGTTCGAAGCACTACTGCGAGACAGCCATGCTTGCCGGCATTGTATACGCGGTCCGATACGTGGACTGTGGTAGCTAGCCCGCCGGACGGCTGCAGCTTGCACGAGATGGAAACCAGATCGACAGGAAGGGGTGTAGCTGTGTTCTGTGTGCTGATGGCGCGAGACATCGATGGCCAGTGCGACTTCAAGCGGACCAACACGTCGATCTGAAGGCCTGGCCGGCGGACAAGTAATGGAGCGTGGAAACTTGGGGGCTTGCTGCCTTGCTCGTCTCCCTTTTGGTTGGGAGTTGGTTGGGGACTGGGGAGAAGCACGTACGGACTTGGCTTCCATGGCTCCATGCGCGCGAGCATCGCAGCTGCCACTTTTCCACCGCCGGGGCACGATGTATTCATTCCGTATCCACCTTTCCATCGCAGCTTGCAGGATGGTACGCATACCCCCATGTAGTATTGCTAGACTGCAATCAATCCGGGTCAATTCCTCCGCCATCGTCATCTTCGATCGGTGCCGTCTCTCCCTTCTCCGTGTGCCACCCATCCTGGAAACTGAAAGAGATAGGGACGGAGGCAGCCATCTCCATTCCCACTTTCTCAGCCTCAAGCCACTCATCCTTTTCCTTTGAGGTGGCGAAGTCTTTGTGCTTCTCGGTGGCAGCGATTTCTGTCGCACAACCACCAACTGTAAGAACAGCGGACCTCCAGAACGATGCAGCAGCAGCGGCTGAGTTTTACTTTTACCTGCTTGCTGCCTTGCTCCGAGGCTGAGACAGTGTAGCAGAATATGGAAGATCCCCCAAGCAATTTTCCTGTTCTGCATTCATATTTCAGGCTGGATGGGTACAGAGACCATGGGAGAAATTCCACTGAAAACGGTAGACGAGGCCGAGCTACATATAGATGATTACATACACGGCAATCGGCAGAATTAAACAAAGCAACCGACGCTGATGGCTGATTCGGGGGATCTCCCCCAAGCAGGAAAAAAGATTGAATAATCTCCATTACCTCCAAGTTGTTAACGCCATTGCTGTACAACCTAACAGTGGTTGTAGTACACGGGAGCAGTCGATCACGCCATTCCCATAAGCTGCGGCTCCCGTTTCCCCTTTCGTTTGAGAAGGAAACATGACAAGACCTGACCGATAGATCTCCAAACACCGCACCCGATCGATGGTCCCGATAGGCCGAGAGCATCGAGCTGCACGCAGCCTCTTCAATCACCCATGAGTGCAGTTAAATGCATTCACCCACCGTTCCTTGACTATAATAATTGTACTAATCGACAGCAGACACACACTTCTTGTTAATATATGGCTATGCAGTATGCATATGTTTGCATCGTGTCCCTCCTCGGACCATCAGCAAATAAAACTGTTCAAGAGACTTGAAGTGTGGCGTGCAGGTCCCGATCAGATCAGAGATGAAAGGCAGACAAGCTGCACCGCTAGAACTAGAAGGACGGCGGCGCCATGCCTCTCTTGCTCTTTAAAGACCTGCAAACGGTTGGCCGTTGATGATGGTACGGCGACGTTATTACGTGATGCACTGTTGCCCTTAATAACAAAGATAGACACGAAAAGCGCCTTTTAAATTTGGTGCTTAATCAAGCGAGCCCATCACATTTGCTAGCTAGGAGCCGTCCGTGTCCGTGGATTGATTTGGTAGGCGCCGCAGCGCAAGTGTGCAACGGCCGGCCTGCGAAGATCACGGAGTGCATCAGCTCTCCATGTCCTTCTCTGTGTCACGTTATCTACACCGCAGAACGATGCAAAACAGTATCAACAATGCCGAAACAGTACTAGATTTTTTTAAAATCAGTAACAATATTGAAGAGAGCCTTTGCAGAAAGCAGAGCCTACTACCATATTTCGTTTCCTTCTGCTCCAACCATGACACACATGGCCGCCCGCGTGCGGCCGGTGTAGCCACCATTGGCGTAGACATGGGCAGTTCCGTCGTCGTACTATTTACTTGAATGGCCGGTGCACCTAATGGCATGCCTTCTTCTTAATGTGGAGCAGATCTGCCTGTTGCTACACCTTTTATGGATGCTTGCACGTAGACTAGGCAAACGGCGGATCAGATCAAAGGTTGTATAGGACGCATGCGTCCAGTCCATGTCTAATGTCGGGTCGGGTTGGGTTTGGCCATGCCCTCTCCGCGGATGTGTCGGTAGGTTTTTTTGGGTTGGGTCGAGTTTTTTTTTTACCTTGAGATTTTTTTTTTTCAAAAATCTATGGTTTGTGCCGGATCCGTCGATTGTCGACAGACAACAAATACAGTCCATACCCATGCGTCACGTTGCTCCGATCAGATTTTTTCGGATGGGTTGGTAGGGTAACCCATGCAAGCAGGTCCTAGTTGCATGAAGCTTGATTTCTTTCGGTGGGAATGGGGAGCGAGGTCCATCCCTGCAACGTATTGGGCACATCATCCCAGCTCAAGCATGGATTCAGGGGGCGCAACAGTTTTCTCTTGAACATGTTCCTCTGTTACGGAACACCCTGTGTATTGTCTGATTATTTTCTTTAATTTTCATTTTCAACTCATTTTAGTTTTCAAACATTTTCTTCCGAGTCCGAAAGCATTTTTTCCAAAGCCAGGATATTTTTCTCCAAAATTAACATTTTTTCTCTCAAAACGGGAACATTTTCCTCTTATCTAGAACATTTTCTTGCAAAGCTAGAAGATTGTCCTCGTGATTTAGGAACAATTTTCTCCTGATCAAGAAGTCCTCATCTAGCAAAGCTAGAAATTTGTTTCACACTAGCATAGACGTACATGCAATATGCACATGTTGTGAGATGATTTTAATAAAAATAATTAAAAGAAAAAAGACTTGTTGATTGACATCTTTCCTTTTTCATTAATTCAAAACAAGCAAAGTAACGAGTAGGATTGGGTACAAAATGATTTTGGAAAATAAAAATATAAAAAGCGGAAACATTTTGCTTCTGATGGTTTTAGAACTTTTTCACCCTTTTCCAATCTACACAACGGGATCAGTGTGAAAGGTATGGTGGTACTATTTTAGATAAAAAAGATTTTAAAAAAACTCGATCTTTTACCGTGTACAGTAGAATAGAATAGAAAGAATAGAAATATCAGAAGCCTAGCAAACACTTTTCGACCTAGCTGCACTCCGTCGGCTACGTCTTGGGCCAGGCCTGTCTGTGAGTTTGGCCCATCAAAGTCGCAGTCGCAGAGTCGCTTTGAGAGGAGGCCTACTGCTAGAGAACAAAAGTACTTACCATTTGTATCTTTTCTTGATTGTCAATTACCTTTTTCTTTCCATCTCAAAAAAAAATTACCTTTTTCTTTCAGGATACAAATAAGAGAATCCAAATCTGGTTCCCGAAGCGTGCCTTCCAAAAGCACCGAAAAGGAAAATATCTTCCCAAAAGGGCATGGTGTGCGAATTGCGATGTCACCATGACATGTTGCCACGTCGGAACTCACTGCCAGTTTATGAGCTGAAGTACTACTATGAACAGCAGAGTTACCCTGAAGCGGTGCTGTGCTGTGCCCTGTGCGATGGAGGCGGTGCCCTGATCCAACAGCCCATCATTTCAGTCTGAAAAATTCGGTCTCGTTTCTTCATTTGACAAAAACAGGCGATAAATGCCAAACCTTCGGTTGTGTCTTGGCAAGTCTGAACTGCCGGTTTCTATGGCAGCGTTTTAGCCGTTCTGACGGTTCCTCTGCATGGGCATGGGCACCTGGCTTCAGTTTGGACTGAAGCTTCGGTCTACACGAAAAACAGATCATTTGCCCTCCTGTTGATTATAGGTTTTGCAATGGACGGACAACCAAACAACAAACATCACATTACATTAGCCTCAAGCCACTTCATATGCATACACACATCAAACACCGGAACACGACAGCTAAAACAAGGTCCGTCAGCTTGATAAACCCCACACGCCCAAACTTTCCTTGTGACCTCTGCATGCATAACAGAACTGTTCACCGCCTACAAGGCACTAATGCTGCTTAGTGGCTGATTAAACGGAGACAAAGTTTCGCTACCTTGCTACGAGTCATATATACACTACCAGTAGTCCAGTACTACACCTGTCTGTCCCTATCCTAGTAGAACACTTGGCCGAGCACAGAGAACGGGAACGGCATGGCGCCCATGCTCTGCGCCAGCTCCGCGTCCCCGGGCGCGCCGGCCTCGGCGGCCCCGATCCGCCTCCTCTTGCCCGGCGCCTCCACGAGCGGCGGCGGCGACCCCTTGAGCTCCTCCTTCTTGGCGAGCATGGCGCGCAGCACGACGGCCGGGTCGTCGGCGAGCTTGGCGAGGAACGCCATCATCTGTGCGGGGCGGTTCTCTGCGGCGCGCAGGCGGCGGTCCATGGCCTGCAGCTCCGCGTCCATGCCCCGCTGCTCCTCCCGCAGGCGCTGCACGGCGCGGATGGTCCCGCGCACCTCGTCCCCCTCCGCCTCGCACCGCTCCCTGCAGCACCCGCCGCCGGCGCCAGACTTCTTCTTCTTGCGCACGATCAGCGGCAGCAGGTGCGCCTGCCCGCGCAGGAACGACTCGTGCGCGAACTCCCACCGGTCCGTGTCCACCTTCCTGAACCCCTGCAACCGTAAGTCGTCCAAGAACCAGCTGTTATTTACTATGATCGCATTCGCATCCACAACCACACGAGTGGTCAGCTGAGTGAGCGGAGCAAAGCAGAGCAGAGCAGATCAGGAGCACTCACGTAGGTGTTGAGCTGGCGGACGAAGCTGGCGAAATTGCGGTGCTTGAAGTAGGACGGCAGGAGGTAGTCGGAGAAGGCGGCGGGGTCGAGGACGAGGAAGGTGTTGCTGGCGCCGCCCCAGCGCACGACGGCGTCCGTGGCCGGGTCGCTCACCATGTGGAACGTCTTCGCCACGAACGGCGCGATGGCGCCCGCCTGCTGCTGCTGCTGCTGCTGTGGGCTGCCCACGCCGATTATACCGCAGCCGGCGTGCAGCTGCAGGTGGTCCTTGCACTCACTTCCCATGGCACCCTCTTTACAATCAGCTACTGCGCTGCCTAGAACCACAGATCCCCCTGTCTGTACTCGTACTCCCCAGACACAGCCCGCTCGCAGCGAAGAACAGGATAAGAAAGAAAGCCGCTCGCTTTTCCTTCTCTCGCTCTGTTCGCTCGGTGTGTGTGTGTCGTCGTCGGTGCTGGTCGAGCCTGCTGCCTAGATGTCCACAGATATTTGTGTCCGGCGCGGTAATAAAGCGCATGCCGCCGCCTATATATCTGGCTCGGCCCCCGGGAGCCGCCGCCTCACTGCCGAGTGCCGACCTTATCGGCGGGACCGGGACGCGGACGCAAGAGGCGCGAGCGCGTGTCCGGGCCGAGGGGGACGGGGGCCAGGTGGCCCGGCGCGGGCTCGGCGCTCGGCGGTGACCAAATGGAGCCATGTGATTTGCGCGGTGATGTGGCGCCGGATTTTGGGAGGATTCGGAGCGCGTCGCGTCCGGGCCACGTGTGGCGGCACAGGTATAAAGTGTCAGCGCTGTATCCCGGCCGGCCGGGTCATGGCATCTCCGTGCACTTTTTCCGTCCCCAAATCCTCCGTTTTCCGCCGAGGGGAAGGCGGTGGGAGCAGGTCGGTCTGGCACGTCCGCGATCGAAGTCAAGGCAGACATCAGATCAGAGCAATATCCTGAGTGCGGCGCGCCAGACTCAAAACACGCGCGCAGCATCGCGTTCCCGTGGTCCAGGCACTAGGTTTTCTTGTTGTGTCCCAAATCCCATACACTAGGTAGCCGAGAATGGTTAGTGGGGTGCTTACTGGCTACTACCAGTCTTCCCCTTGGACGACGCCAAGCCCACCACGTCGCACCTGTACGCATCGGACCAAGAGGTCGCGTCAGCGTCGCTGAGAGAGATGTGCCCGTGTTCGTCGTCAAAAGCCCCGGGAGCCCCCAGCCAACCAACCGCCTGAGCCCGTGTGTGCTCTGCTCTGGCGCACGGTGTCCCTCCCAGTGGAAAGCAACCCTGTCGTCCATAGGGCACGGCCACGTTGCGCGCGCGCCCCCGCCGTTTGCCCGATGGGCGCGCGTGCGGGGCCAAGCCAAGAGCCCAAAAGCGATATCGCGCGGGGCATCGGCATCGCCCGCATCGGCGTCGCGGTCGCGTCACGCGGCCAGTCGCTCCTCGCCGGGGGGGTGTCGTGCGCAATGGCTTTTCGACGTGGAGGGCCGCGGCGCCGATCCCGCATTTCACGAGGAAACTCATCATGCCGGACGGATCGGCGCTCTACGGTACGTGACTGCTCATCTGTCTGAACCGAGGCGTCCATGTCGACAGGTGATTGAGGCGGTGGGTGCACCACCACGGTTTAGAGAGCGCTCGTTTCAGAGAGAGCGTCTGCTGCAAAAACGCGGCAAAGCATACCAACCGCTGGATGCATTAAATCAACGGACCTCGTGCGTTGCGGGAAAAATGCCGCTGCCGTAGACTCTGGAACGAGCGGTCTCTTAGGGAGGTCAAGATACAACTTGGAGAGCTGTAACCGTGAGTAGGTGCTCCAGCATCAAGCGCGTAGCCTCGATTTCTCCCGGTATTACATCCCTTTGTCTCCTTGAGATACTTTAAACAAAATATTTTACCAATTCTGTCTTATCTATCAGGCATCTACCAGCGCATTAAGAAAGCAATATTTTAATCACTGCCACTGTTCGTGAAAGATTTTTTCTGACTGAGAGGCGTTCACAGAAGATTATATGATAGCAAAGCATGATATGATTTTGTGCAAAAGGACAAGGGTAGCAGGGAGCGAGCCTCTCTTTCGGAGCGCTTTTTTATTTTTTAGATTTTTTTTTATTTTTACAAAAATATACACCGGTTGGTAACATTTGCAGGGATGGGCGACCGGCGCCTGGGGGCCGGGCGCCAGGGGCCTGGCGCCCGGTGCCCAGGCGCCAGGTGCGGGGCCGTCAACGGGCGACCAACGGACGGTCGGGCGGAGACGGACGGGCCTGGCGCCCGGAGCCCCGGCGCCAGGTGCTTTTTTTTTAATTAGCTCGCTAATCTCACGTTTAATCGCTAATCTCGCTGTTTAATCTCGTGCATCCGATCCGAGTTAGATTCTAACCATTTAGCTTCAACCTTGCCTATTATATTAGCATTCTAAATTAGCGCTTCGACCCTTTCACCAGGACCCCTCCAGTTTATTTTGACCCCAGTTTATTTTGAAATTACAAGTATTTTGCTCTATTTTTTTCTCCATTTTCTATTTCCTATTTTGCGTATGTTTATTTTGAAATTATAAGTATTTTTAGGTCACGTTGTTCTGCTTCGCGAAGCAGATCTTGTCGGCGCTTTAGCTTATCCTCCCTCCTCTTCAGTTCTAAATACTACTAGATGTAAATATTACTACAATATACTAATAAACATACGCAAAATAGGAAATAGAAAATGGAGAAAGAAAATAGAGCAAAATACTTGTAATTTCAAAATAAACTGGGGTCAAAATAAACTGGAGGGGTCCTGGTGAAAGGGTCGAAGCGCTAATTTAGAATGCTAATATAATAGGCAAGGTTGAAGCTAAATGGTTAGAATCTAACTCGGATCGGATGCACGAGATTAAACAGCGAGATTAGCGATTAAACATGAGATTAGCGAGCTAATTAAAAAAAAAAGCACCCGGAGCCGTGGCGCCGGGGCTCCGGGTGCCAGGCGTCTCCGTCCTCCGTCTCCGTCCGTCGGTCCGACGGCGCCCGTTGGTCGCCCGACGGTCCGACGGCGCCCGTTGGTCGCCCGTTGACGGCCCCACACCTGGCGCCTGGGCACCGAGCGCCAGGCCCCTGGCGCCCGGCCCCCGGGCGCCGGTCGACCATCCCTGCAAATGTTACCAACCGGTGTATATTTTTGTAAAAATAAAAAAAAAATCTAAAAATAAAAAAAACGCTCTTTCGGAGGCACGACGTGGAACACATGGAGCCCATGTCTTGATGGTCAATCTGGGCCCAAGCTATGAACACAGCAAGCGTCGTGGCCATGGACCGTCAGAGGTGAGCCCACGGCCCACGCCACGTATCAGCCGCCATTACATTTCCCCCCCGCAGCTTTGCATGGTTGAAGTTGTATCAGGTACACATACGCATGTGTTTTGACTATAGAGCTACCGGATTATTAGGTCAAATGGTCAGTTGTGGTTTTTACAGTCACTGCTATCGTCAAAAATCTATTGAGCGTAAATAATAAGGGCATGGACGCATGGTTTATAGGCATGCTACAAGGCCGAAAAGTATGCCCCAGGCGCGCCATGCCAGTTTTGGTGATCGAGCAAGGTGCGGCAGCGTATCTGGTGCATGCAGATGTTAGTTTCTCACCCCGTGGCCGTGGGGCGGGGGCCTTGTGCCGTTGTGCCTGTGCGGCACAAGAGTCCTGGAGCAGGTAGGGCACCCGGACGACGGCCATAGGCAGACTGCAGTCTTCCGTTCCGATCACATACATGGCTTCGCGTCGTGTTTGCTGTAGCTTAGCCCTGTTCACGGTTTGGTGCCAAACCGTTCAACCCGGCAAACCAGCCCGTTCAAACCCGTTATCCGGTTTCTACCAGGTTGAGCTGAACCACGGTTTGGACCAACCCGTTTTGACGGCAACAAGCACTACGGCAATGATAATCGATGGGAGTATCTCTATCCGGGGCAAGGAAATTCAATTGCGTGCAGTAGTAACTCATTTATGTAGGCTGACCTTGATTAGTTGTCTGTAACCACAGATAGAGGGTTGACGATTTTGACGCCATTGCCGCGCTGGTGCTTCTCACCGAGGTGCCCTTCTGCGTTCGATTTTGAGAACGAGATGTCAAATCCGATGGCTGCTATGCCGAGTAGTAGGCGATGATTGACGAATCCATTGACACCAAGGTGTATTCATCTCCATCCTTGCTGGATTTGGAAGCGAAGCACAGCGCCTACCTGTAAAATGGTGGTGCGCGGCGAGCATTTTGCCGGCGCCGGTACCCACGTGTGTGTGTACACGGCTAAGCGCCGCGGAGGAGTGGTCCCTCTGGAGTCCGCTGCTTCTTGTCTACGACGCGACCTCCATCATCGGCTACCTCTGCGCACGGGTAAGGGAGAGGGTGATCCAAAGTTCCAGAGTCCAGACCATGGACTGCCTTCCTCGCAAGAAAGAGAAACGCCCACCGGTTCCAGACCAGCAAAACCGCTGACCCAAACCGACTACACCAGGCGACGACTAAGGTCTGTTTGGATGTTTAGGCCTAAACAAGGCCTAAACAAAAGGCCTAAACAAAAGTGACTAAACGTTTAAGACTAAACCATATTATTCCCTCCTGTTTGGTTCCAAGGACTAAACCAATGACTAGACCATTTATTACTCGGTCTGTTCGGCTGCCGATGCATGCCAAATTGCTAAACCTCTGCCTAGTGCTACATTATCGCGCAACATAGATACAGTATTTTCTAGTGGGTAAAAATAGCCGCAGCTACAGCCATGGAGCAGCCGAACACTCTGACTGAACAAAAAGACCTCAATACCCCAAGGTCCATCCACCTCACCGGCCTCATCCGCAGCCGCCGCCCATCCGCACCGGCCTCCGTCTGCCGCCGCCGTCGCCGCCTTCTCCTCCACAACCGCTTCCATCGCTGGCCCCCTCTGCATCCACCTCTCTCCACGGCCGCCTCCCTCTCTAGCCGTCCGTCGTAGCCCTCCTCCATGTGGCCCCCTCCGCAGCGGCGGCTGCTCAAGCTCAAGATCCATGGCGGCGCGGTGAATTTTGAGCTCAAGATCCATAGCGGCTGGGGCCAGGCGCGGCGAAGGCCATGGGGCATCGGCGGCGGCGGCGGCCACGCGCACTGGCGAGCCGCGCGTGGACGGGCGGCGGCGGCCGGCGAGCTGCGCGAACGGGCGAAGCGGCGCAGCGGCCGGGAGGACGTGCGGGGGAGAAAGAAGAGAGAGGACGAGAGAAGAGAGAGTGTGCGGGTGGGGGGGAGGGGCAGGGGTAAGGGGTCTTTGCCCCTTTTTTACCCCAGTTTAGTACATCAAATAGGGCTTCTAGTTTTTAATAGGCCTAACCCAAATTTAGTCCATAGTATTTGGTTGTTTAGTCCTTTTTAGCCTAAATTTCTAGTCAATTTTGTCTACCTAACTTATCAAACGTGCCTAAACCCGCAAAACCCGTGGATGAACAGGGCTACTGTAGCTGCAGCTGCGCAGCGCCTACCCACCCTTCCGCGTGCATACGTGGCACTGCTACTGCCCCAGGCCCCAGCCAAGGCAAAACACAAGCCGTGGCCTGTGGTAACTGGCCACCTGCCCACCACCGGGCAGGCGTGCACCGGCTACCCCCACCACAGCCGGCGAGGCCGCGGACAACGCGGAACCTCACCTGCTGCCGTTGTGTCTTGTGTGGCGCTGCTGCAACGGCAATGCAGGTGCTCAAGTTTTCGTACTATTTCGTCATATTACGAGGGACGCGGGCCGCAAGAGGCCAGCTATTTGGTCGGGGCCTCCAGCCGGAATATATTTGGGCCCATCAGTTTCGCATGACACTCTATGGGCCTTTCCAGGCTCCGTTTCTGGTCAACCGCATGCTAGACATCTCTTTTTGAGTAAAAAGTGGACGACGCTATACAATGGAAGAGCATGGAAAATTCTCAACCGTGCCTAAAAGAAAACCTCTAAAATCTGATTTTAGATGTTTTCAAATACTGTTGGGATACAAAATATATCTCCTCTAGCTATTTCCAAAATTCGGTGAAAAACGGCTATAATATGGAGGGCACAAATTTCAAGAAGAATGCCGACCGAGTCATAATTCATAAAATTGGGCGGCCCTTGTTAGAAACTACTAAGAGACCTCAGTTTGTTGATTATGCCCAAAACTAGGTCATAGCACTGTTGGAGATGCTTCAAGGATGCCTAAGAATTTGGAGGATCAATATGGATTTGCACAATCTTGGTAAATTCAAGGATCAAATAAAAATGCACTGCCTTTGTCCCAAAAAATAGATTTCTATGCACTTTTAGATATATTAACATACTAGAGAAAAAGGTGGCATTGCCCTCTCCATTAATCATATTCTCTCTCTGTGTGTCTCTCTCATGACACATTAATCCATGGTGTACGTGTATCGTGTATGTTGATATCTGCCCAGGCTCATTATTAAGAATAAAGGAGGCCGGTCATTGTCCACTCAAACTTCATTTATTGTGAAGTACGCATAGAACCACCGCAAGTAGTAAGACTGATTTGTCAAACTTATTAGGCTGTGCTCTCGGTAAGTTGGTAGAGATTCTTGCGCGGTTGCAGCAGTGCAGAGGATGCATGTGCGTGACGCATCCGTTGCGTCTGTCCAGGGTTGCAGATACTATATATATAGCCCAACCCACTAGGACCGATGAATCTCTAGATTCATATGCTCGCCTGAGTTGGGAATAAAGGAGGCCGGGACGGATCGGAAGCGTCAACCACTTGCTCCCAGCCTACCACCTGGTGGAGGTGGACGCATTATACCCTGCATGGTATGTGGACGGGGCAGCGTAGTGGATGCTAGCATGCAATCCCCGGCCCGGCCGACATAGATTCTACACCGCATTAGCAGATACCATTGCATACCAGCAGTGCCACGACCGCTGGAGGTGCTGGTGCCCCCAGGAAGGAGGAGACAGACGCGAAAAAAAGGTAGTCCAGTAGGCCTTCGGAGGAGCTGGAGGGGCACTGCTGCAGTGCTGCTGCTGCAGAGAGCGTGCACTGTGCATGAGCAAGCACGGACGGGGCACTGGTGGTGTACCGCGCGTTCGATGGAGAGAGCTCGCACTACTGCCGCCTTCTGCGTGCATGGCAACTCACACCGATCCATGTAGGGCATCATCATCAGCTGGGCCTGGGCACATCTCCTTCCTTGAGGGATGGATGTAGTTAGGCTACCGAGGGATGTACTAGTTAGGCTACGCTCACCAATGGTGCAAAATGAGCTCTCAAAGTACCGTAGATAGAGAGACGGATAGTTGAAAGAGTGGATGGACGGGGTTGGATGGGCTCACTGGTAAACCTAGTCTTATGCTAAGGAGCCAAAAGAAAAAAAAGAACTACAGTACTCCTACTAGCATATATAGGACCTAGCTCGATTAACACAGACAGAGACAGAGGCTTTGCTGAGTTCGCATGCATTGACTTTATTATGGCAATGCTCTCGCTTTTAGCCACAAAAGACCGGCTCAGGCAAATGCTGGTAGCCAGGAACCCTGCAGTGCGCACTCACTTAGCTGCTACACACCTACTGACACGGCTCTAGCCTCTAGCCAGGAGAATCTCCAGTGCATATGCCCTGACAAGACGGCAAATGGCACCAAAAGTGCTCCACGGATTGGAAGGAAAAGGCCATTCATTCATTCATTCATTCATTTCAGAGGTCAGCTGGGAGCCCTGTCATTCAGGAGATGCATGGAAGATCCATCATCGTCAATAGCACGCACGCACACCCGGCCGGCGGACGGCCCTGCACTGTTCTTCGTTATTATTCATTCGTTCGTTGCCTCGAATCGTCTAGTTAGGAAGAAGGAGAGAAACATGGATTTCTGCCGCACGTACTACAGTATGTACCGTGACAGCAGCGCATGCAAGAAGAAATAAAGCCAGCCAGCCAGAGAGGCCAAGCAAAGCAAGGATCGAAAAAGGAGGAGAGCGAGGCACGGGTTTTTCGTTCCAAGGACCTGGGAGCTACTAGGTGCATGCGTTGTTCGAGTGGCGAGGCTAGCTGCCGGCCGGCCGGCATACAGTGCACAGTGCATCCAGGCCAGGCAGAGGAGGCGGGGGTAGTACGCTCGCTCATGTGCAAAAAGGGAGGGAGGGAGGAGGAAGACGATCGAGGGTGTGGTGATATGGGTATGGCCCGGCCAGCGATAGGACCGATGGATGGGCTAGCTAGGACTAGGAGAGCGTGCACCCATCCCTTCCCTGCACCACCTCAGCTGCATGCATGCACGCGCGCATGTGCCGGCCGGGCCGGGTCCTGGGGTTCCTCCGCTCGGCCGGCCGGGCCGGGTCCTGGTGGCTACCATGGCTAGCTCGGCGGGACGACGCCTTTTGCAATTTGCTGGGCGGCATGTGCTCTTGCAGTTGCAGCTGCAGTGCCTGGCGTCGGTCGCGCGCGGGCCTAGCTGCTTCGCCGGGTCGATCGATCCATCGCCTGCCCTGCCCTCCACTGCTTTTCTCGTTCGCTTCGGGCGGGCGGGCCCTATAGCTGCTACTCCTTTTCTTGCCTTGTTTAGCTAGTGCGACTCGGGGTAACCGGCCGGTTGCTACTGCTTCCGTGTGCCGTCCCGTGTCCTGCCGATCAAGGAACGGATCTCCGCACTACCACCGGCCCCGGCAACGTTTGTAGCTGCGCGCGTGTCGACGGCGCACAGGAGCACGTCGCCGTCCGAGCAATCATCCGCCGCCGGCGCCGGCAGGCGGGCGGCAGCCCGGGCGGGCGCGGCCGGCGCAAGACATCATTGCGCGAATATGCGCGCGCCCACTGGCAATACAGTATATATGTCTGATCATCAGGCGGCGAGCTGAGGATTGATCGATGGATCGGAGGCCAACGTGCGACGTACAGTACGTGCGCTACCTTTGGCTTTGGCCATGACGACGGGCCGGGCCAGGACAGGTCGGTCTCATCATGATGATGGCCTCTGCCCTGCTGTAACATCAAAGATATAGTAGCAAATATTCTTCGCCCGTCCGGCCAGTTATTAAGCCACCGCAACGACTAGCAACTAGGCTGATATGATGGCAACCGTCCATGAACTCCGGACGCGCTACTACAATGGACGCACTCCCTTCCCCGTTTGCTTCTCCTTGGCTGCGCCTGCGAGCCTGTATGGGCGTACATGCTGCAGCCGGTGCAAAGCCCCATAACCACCGGCCCGCCGTAGTACCCCGCACCCATATCCATATCGATGTGACGATGGGATGCATGGCTGCATGCACGGTGTTTGAGATCGACCAGGCAGACATTCGACGATCGATCGACGCAGAGGATCGGATCTATCGGGAGATTCGGAGCTGCAAGAGCGATGATGTGCTGCCGATCGACTGATCAGTGCCGGCCGTACGTCTTTTTAACGTATGTGACCGGCCGGGCGTGGTGTTGATCGTCAGAGGTCCACCACAAACGACGTTGCTGTCGACCGGCTAGCTGGCTATAGCTCATCGATCGCGTCGATGGCCGTGACACACCTCACCTCAGTCACACTGTCACAGCACAGGGGTCAAATTGATTCGTCAGGTGGCGGCAGCTCTTGTGGTGCTTGCAGTGCAGGGATCGATATGATGCAAAATTCAGATCAGCCACGTACGCATCTGATTCGATCGATCGATCATCACTAGCGCATGCATGTGCCTGCCTCTGTGCCTTGGCGTTGAAAATCCCCGTGTCGTCAGCCTTCTCCATCCACTGCTACCTCTTATCCTCATTTCAGTTCAGATCTCGCTAACAATAGTTTATTAAGCAATCATTAGCCTTGACTGGATGCTAGCTAGCTAGCAGATCCTTGAGTCGATTATGGACGCGTGGTGTTACAAACTATCATTATCCATCGGTACTTAATGACGGTATAATAATAGAGCTAGCTAGAAGTTGGTTAAATTAAATCTCTTGATGTACACATACAGTCAAATTTTTTTTTTTTGATATGTAACCACTAACCAAACACGTACTAGCTCCTACTTACTACTTAGGGATCGGTCCCATCGTCGCATGCTGTCTTTTTTTTTCCACCCAAAGTGAAAAGGGAAATCCGGTGGAATATTCTTGCTGGCGTCTTTCCCACCGCCTGGAATAACATCGTCCTCCGCCAAGTGACTCTTTGTAGGTCCGCCTCTCAATCAGCTTCTCCCTTGGCAGGCACGATCGGACCGGACTGTCATTTCTCGCCGGCGATACGCAACGCGCAAAGACGATTATACTGCCGCTCGCCGCCCAGCAACCGGAGCCTTTGTGCATGCATGGCACCAGCCAAAAGCGAAACGGATTCCCAGTAGGTACGGTGGCCGATCTTGTCCTTTATTCAGGCCTACAAGAGGTGTAGCTGGCCTGTTATGTAGGGCATGGCGCTGGTGTGAGCGAGGGACCTCAATCTCCAAAGCATCCAAAAGCACCATGCCGAAAGCAACGTGATGGAGCAAAGCGATAGTTTGTAGTAGTAGTATAACATAACATAATAGGTAAGGTGATGACCAACGCAACGTGGCGCAACAAATCAGGGCATCATTTTGCCTGGCAGGTTCCACGTAACCGTACACAAAACCAGGCAAGATCCATTCATTATCAGTCGAGAGGGCTCTCATGCCAAATTAACTGATGAGCCCGATTGTTGAAGTGCACCGGCGCTTCAGTACTAGGATGTCTATAGGATGGTTAGTCATCAAAAACCAAACAAACGCAAAAATTGGGAGTTACAATACCATATACAAGCATCAGGCAGGCACTAAAAGCAAAGCAGCAGATTGCACACAGCCGCACACCCTTTGGCAAGGCAAATCAAAGCGCACCCCCAACCACACGATCGAAGTCGGCACAAATCGTCGAATCACTCTCACCAAACCTACCACTAGTATTCACAAGCTTATGAGCGATGCGATGAGACGACCATGCATGGCAAGCAACAGGCCGGGGACGATCGATCGAGAGCTAGAGGAACAAATCCGGATGCGTCCCTTTGGCCTTCCATTGTTGCTCAATGTCGTGAGCGATCCTCCTGGCATCGACTGATGTACCCATCAGGCCACGCCGGGTGAATCCGACCGAGTAGAGGCCATTCTCACCCTTCCACCCGTTCGGAAATGCTTTTCTTGGCAAGCCATCTTTTTCAGAAAATAACTCTCGGTCCTGCTCATTATTTTCAAAGCAAAAAAAATGATTTAACTATCAAAATAATAAGTACACAAGAACGTAAATTGACAAGTGAGCTGCCTCAGGACAAAATACAAAATATTCCGTTGAAGTACCTTCAACCAGAAGGGAACGTTGCTCTTGTAGCCAGTTGCAAGCACAATGGCATCAAACTCCTCCAGCTGACCGTCTGCAAATTCTACCTCTCTTCCTGATATCTGTCTTATGCCAGGTCGTACCTGCACAGTTCAATCAATAGGGGAAAAAATAAATGTCAGGACTGAATCAAGACAGAGATTGATAGGTTGATTCCACCGAACAACCAATCTCACATGCTTTATACTTGAGTGGCGTGCGACAAACCTTGATATCGCCAGACTTAATCTTTGCAAATGTGCCAACGTCAAGAACAGGGGTCTTCCCTGAGAGCGACTTGAGCTCAAGAGGACCAAAGGCTGGCCGCTTTAGCCCGAGCAGAGCAGTATCCCCAAGCATGGCCCGAGCTATGCACAGTAGAATAAGGTCCACAACGTGGACTGGGAGCCACTTGAGCAGCCACATTGACAGACCAAAGGTGGAGTGACCAAGCATCTCCCTGGGCAAGATGTGTACCTGCCAATGATGAACACAATCTTAGCCAGGGCTCACAAAAGGCAAGGCAACATCTGGACTAATGATTGGATCACACAATTAATCAGAATAAATATCTGTTTTTTCCAAATGCTGCTTTCTGCATGCTACAAGAAGCAACATGCATGTCACATGAACAGACTTTTTTTTTTTAAACACGGACCCTGGACCAAACTTATTCCCTTATCTCCAACATAGTATAGTATGTAAACCCAGCTTGCAACTATTTTTATTACACTAAGCTCTTTCAAAGCTGAAAGAGCTGTGAGAAAGGAATGCACCTAGTCGTTAAAGGTAGGTTCTCAAGCCATTTTGTTAATGTTTCTTTTAAAGTGACAGACTTATGCTATACTCTCGTGGTGGTGATGGGGACCCATGGCTAATGCTTGCAAATCATACTTTTTTTCCATTCAAGTATAGATGAGAAAGCTCTTTGCACTGCCCTTGGGGCAACAAAACTATTAGCAGAGAGTAATCAAAGAATCAAAAGAAGATGGACGTGAAGGACACACAGATGGCTAGTGTAGCTGCAACCTGCAAGTACACAAGCAGCGTGGGGATGAATCCCAAGAAAGAACTAACTCGAAGATGACGAACCTCAGCCACAGAAGCGTTCCATCTGAAGAATCTCTCCCTTTCCTAAGTGACAACTACCCTGGACTAGCATAACTTAATGCCTATGCGCTCTGCGATTGAAAGAAGAAAACTGCTCATGAAAGGTTTTGCTTTTGATGCAAGACAATGACTTTTTATGGCTCTAGGCCTTCCCTAAGTCCATGAGCTAGAGAGGTTAAACCAGAACTTAGAATAACAACTAGGGGCACCTCATTCTATTGTTACAGTTCTACCACTTCATAGAATTAAGAGTAGGAAACAGATATAAGTCACAACATAGTTTAACAGTATATATAATTACTTAAGAATCCCTAATAACATGCACAAACAAAACCAATTGAGAAGTAGAGAGAAGTCACGTACAGCATCTCTTACTACAATATGTGGCTCTGCATTGTGGTTGCAGAGGTCTAGGCACACCTCCATGCCTGAGTTTCCACATCCAACCACGAGCACGCGCCTGCCTGAGAATGCGCTGCCACTTTTATATGCGCTTGTGTGCATAACTGTTCCTGGGAACTCTTGTAGGCCATCGATATCTGGCTGCACAACCTCAGCGTTCTCACCAGTTGCTACAATAAGCCACCGGGATACATATTCGACATCCTCTCCCATTGTGCCAGAAGTCTGTGTCTTCACACGCCATAACAGAAGCTGTTCATCATACTCTGCGCACACCACCGTGCGATTGTATGTGGGACATATGCCAAAACTTGCAGCATAGCTCTCCAGGTAGGCTACAAACTGCTGCTTTGAGGGATATATAGGGTAGTCGGCAGGGAAAGGCATGAGAGGAAGCTCACAGAATTTCCGAGGAAGATGAAGGCTTAGTCGATCATATGTCTTGAGCTGCCAGAGGGATGCTATGCAGTTGGAGCGCTCAAGAATAAGGCTGCCGATCCCCTTCTCCTTGAGACATGCAGCAACGGCGAGCCCTGATGGTCCTGCACCCACGACAATTGGACCTGAAACCCTGATGCATGCACATCTCTCAGAGCGAGCAACAACAGAATCCACACTCCTGTTCTTGAAGCAGTTCTCAAGGGGTTGGCGGTGGTTTTGGTTTTGGCTGAAACATTGAAAGATAGGATCATGGGCTCTCTTGCCCTCACTTTCACTCCAAGGGTCCATGCAGATTTAGGTAGGAAGTAGGCTTCAATGAGTTTTTCTTGATCTAGCTAGCAAGAAATGGCTGTGTTGGCTTCAAACTTCATGGCAATACAAATAACCAGCCAACTTTGCTGTTTATGAAGGCATGGACGAGAGAGAAGGATGAAGGAAGAAATATGCTGTGTGTATCTCGGCTTCTCAGGAAGACACTATGAAGACCGATGCGAATGATTTATAAGAATACTGGTTCTTTTGAAGAGCTCGGTGCCTGGAGCAATCTAGTGGGACTCTTTGTTGGTTCAGTTAGAAAAGACTGGAAATATGAGTATGGTGAGGAGGAAATTCTGAAGGTGGCTGTCTTCTAGAGCTCTATGCACAGCTTTCGAATGCATGCCCTAGCTAAGCTAATGTGCACTATATACTCCATGTAAGTAGCCTTATATTTTGATTTAGATCAAGTACGCTCATCTAGAAATAATATAGAAAGGTGAGTCACTGAGGACTTAGCGACTCGGCGGACGTGTGGCGAGGTCTCATTAAAGAGAACATGCATAGGACATCAGACCCTAGTGATATAGTTTAATCACAGAACTGTGCATGAGCACCAGCCCTCAACAAGCAGATATATCATCGATACTTTTTTTTCATGGCATGATTCAAGTGCATAGTTAACGCTTAAACTGTAAAAGCTAACTTAACTAAAGCAAGATGCCTAAAAAGGATAGAAGTTAATAGATTAGCAAAAGCAGCTGCGGCCGATGACCCTGCATGCCATGATTTATTCTGCCCTATCTAATACTGCAGCAATGATCTCATGCAGTTAAATATGAATGATTCTCATGCACCCAGAGCTATGTAAGTTACTATGTTCCTAAATGCACGTTCTATCCTGAAGCTAACCAAGAAGAATCCACAGAACTGTTCTCCTGCAAAAAAAATATCATAGAGGCATCCACGAAGGCACAAAGCATAAGCATTTGTCAGCATCTGGCACAATTGTAGCTGCATCAGTGTCTAGTACCATGAAATTTTATAACAAAAACAATTTAAAGGAAGATTCTTTGAATTGAGACACTAAATGGCAGGACCTAGGTAAATTGGAAATTTCAGCATTGTTGAATTTCTGCAATGATTGTTCATGGACCATCATGTTTCCAACACAACATCCATTCAAAGGAATTATTAGACCTACGTTGCCAGCCGTCAGCACATGTCGAACACACCATCGTGGCACTGCACCTGACAAATGACCCCTACAAACCAACTGAACAAGTGTTGTACCTAATTTCATTTTTGCATTCAGACGATCCCTACAAAATAGTGCTGTTCCCAACATCTCTCCTTGGTAGGGCCTAATAATTCAAAATGTCAACTCCAAACAAACAAGAATGACCAGAATTCGCGATACACGCAACCAAGATCCCATGTTCTACTCAAATGAACCGAAATTTGCCCAGAACAGAAAGAATCTAACGCAATGATGGAGGGTTGAATATTTCAATAATGTTTCAAAATCAAAAGAAAAAAGGTGTCCTCACTATCTCACTACCTTAACCTACTGCTAATTTACTTTCCACCTCACCTACTACTTTTATGAAGCACATCCAGCTCTTTAATCTGTACTTGGAGTGGAGATGTAAGCAACATGACTGATTCAATGAGGGTGATAAGCAGAAGCAATGTTATCGGGGGTGAACACAAGGGCTGACCTGGTAAATTCCAAGGGCTAGAAATGCATTTTCTTTCGCTGGCCATACAGGTTGGTCACAGCTAAAAAGGCAAGAAGCGATCCTACAAACAGGGCCATGTGTGAAGCAGGGCTAAACCTAATGCGGCAATTTTGGTGTTGTATGCTCTGTGCAGCAATATAGCAATATAAACAATGGGTTCACCATTCACCTAACTTCCTGTATTCTCCACTGACTTGTAACCAGACACCATTTATATGTTGCTTTTTTAGGTAATGACCATTTCTATGTTGCTAGCATTAAGAGGGCATACATACAATACCTACATAATACAGCTCGCACAAACCCAGTTTTCTCCCTGGGAAACCAACACCCACCTGATATGGGCCAGCAAAAAAAAGGAAAACCCAACAACTAGCTTCCTCAGTGGTTGCAAGCAAATTGTGGCCTTTTGTGCCCTAGACAAGAGCAGCACCCTGCCCTGCCACCAATCAGACCCAAATCACTCCTGCTGCACACTCTACAAGGATCCACCTTCCAATGATGGATCCTGACTCCAAGACATAACTCGTGCCTGCCATTCTCCCAGTATACTTGCTCCAGGATTCCCACTGGATTCCTCTTCAGCCACCCACTACCGTACAATGTGATCTCTTGAGACGTCGCTTTTGTGGATTCTTGCAGTAGCAGCACTCTCAGAATGCTATTTCCTTTATTTTGGTGAATGAACAGCTTCGGCGTACCCTTTAGGTAAGAGTTTACAGTGCTTTCACATGCCATGAAAGTATTGTTGCAGGTAAAACACTACATGCATGACGTGGCTTGGAGAAGTATATCCCACCAATGAGCCAATAACAAGTCAAGGTTGTAACAACAAGTAGTTTCTTTAGCGCAATGACAAGAGCTTTGCCTTTCAATTAAGAAGGGAAAAGAGAGTAAGTACACACTGGGCTGTCAGCTCACGAGCTTAGGTCCATGTACCCAAGAAAAAACACTGCACAGGAGGTAGACTCTGTGCAAGTAGTAGTGAGAGATACAATTGTGGTCACACAGTCACCTTCTCCCGAAAGAAGTAAAACACATATGTGGTTGCATGCATGCTATTCAGGTGATTTTAATGTGTGTGGTTGCTCCAAGATTCAATGCAACCCCATAGATGGACCAAAGCATGGACATCAAATCCTGACTGAAGTGGAGTGAAGTGCCAGGGAGTTTCTAAAATATGAGACAAAAGATTGTTCAAAAACCCTTATTAGAGAATACTGGGACATTTCCAAAAATGGTAGTTTATGATTTGCATCAATCCTGGAATACCTGCCTTTGTAGAAAAGGTTTCTTGCCTTCCGAGCCTTGTACTCTATACTGTCCCCCAGGCTCAACAATATGCAATGCCAAACCCTCTAGTTTGCCCGTCACGAGTTTCAGTTCTGATCCTAGGCCACAAACCCTCGATCTCTGCCAAGAGAATAAGGTATGCACTGGTGGACCTAGGGTTCACGTCACCGTTTGTGTTAAACAGCTACCCTAGAGAGCTTTTTTTACTGACCCCTTGATCAGGCTTTTCTTCATTGCCGATCGCTGATGAGTGCCCTCTTTTTGGTCTTTCCGAACTAAGATCGGTTTGCATTGTTTGCCACCTGTCATCCTCGTTGACCTCTACTCTAACATCAGCATTGACTTTATCGCCTGCTTCTTGTCTTCGACCGTGCGCAGCTGCGCGCTTTAGAGGATGCCCATCAGCGCGACAACTTTGAGGGCTAACACAACACTAACTGCTTCATCGCCACCGCCACCAATCAGGGACACCTCCACCATAACCGCCATTAGCACCACACCGGTCCATAATAAGAGTCAGGTATTTTGCACAGCCTTGTCCATATTGGAGCTACCTCAATTTGATGAAATGTCCCAAAGCTACTGTCCTAGCGGACACAGAGCCTAGGGTTAATACCATCATCTTGCCTCAGCCACTCGCCAACTTCTCCTACATACATGCCAATGCACTACACAGCTCGGCCCACTCATACCTTTTCAGTCTACTTTCACCACAATTTCAGCGCTAGAGTATTTCTCATACCTCTCATCCATAGCAACGGCTTTGGCATTAACCTTCTTCCCCATGATGCCTCGATATAATCATCTTCGTCCCTAATGCTTGGGGCTTGGGCATATAAAACCTATGCACCCTTTGTCCATGGCAGCCTCAGCATCGTCGCCTTCCTTAACAGTTGACACGTTTGTCACCCTCCTTGGCAGGCTCTTGCCCACGTGGCTTCATGTGCCGCAACACTGGCAACCCCGCTACCCTATGCAAGGCCAATGTTAGGCCGTTGTTGTTTTACTTTTACATTGTCCAGGCTAACTGCTCATGATGCAGTGACTTCGACTGCAGAAGAAAGGTTGGGGGGGGGTGTAACATGTTCATGAGGTTCAGCAATATCAAACACGCTACATTGTGCCAACACCTCTAGTCTGTAACCCTGATTACCGTGCCATGTTGTAACAGAGGATATTGATCTGAGGTTAACTTTTTATATAGGCATGCGTTGCTAGTGACATACACAAAGCACCACCATAGGAATTAGTTGTACTCAGTATGGTGTGGCACATGATATGAATTAAATTAAATATTATATGAAAAGGTATCCAGAAAAGGAGCTTATAAGGCCTTACTGCCTTAGTCATTGCAATATCGAAAAAAAGATGGTTAAGAGACTTACCAAGGGATACTTTAATTGGTGGCCAGTGTCTGGGAGCAGTCTAAGTTTGCACTGAGAAGAGGAAAAATAGGCATATGTCAAAAAATGCATTTACTTCAGGTTTACAAACAAAATGCAGATCAGAAGTTTTAAAGAATGGCATACTGCAGCAGTAACAAGGAAATCACACGGGCCGATTTTGGGCCAATTGAGCAATGAAATTCAGGTGGGGGTACCTCTCCCCCCAGTGACCATAGAAAAAACAAGGAACGTTTGGTTTTGTAGATCGCTTAAGATCTGTATCTATACATACATTCTTCCCAGAAAAGCCAATAATGATGAAGATAAAGGATAATACAACATTATTGGTTGATTTCACTTTCTCATTTTCCATTGTGCAGTGTAGAACATCATTGACAAGGGCTCTCTTTCCATTGTGAAGTGAGGTAGGGGCCAGCCAAAACTGACATGTGAGGAGGCAATCAGAAGGGACTTGAAAGGCTGGGATATAACGAGAGAATTGGCCATAGATAGAAGTGCTTGGAAAGCAGCTATCCATGTGCCTGAACCTTAACTAGGCTTAATTCCATGCATATTTTTAGGCCCCGTTTTCCTTCATCTCTCTTTCTCCCTTTGGTGGAGGCTCGTGGGTTTCAACTCTAGCCTACTGCCTACCCCAATTTGCTTGCGAATAAAAGGCTGTGTTGTTGTGTACAACATTGCTCCCCATTGTTTACTCATTAAAAAACGACGGTCATTCAATATAGGCACTTTTCGTACACTAAAGCATTATGATCACCAGTGAGAAATCAGAATTTATAATAGTAAATCTCTATACTTTTTCCAATTTTCTTCAAGAAAAAAAACAGATGAAGCAGAACCCTCATTTTAATTTGTTTTTATCAGGCAAGGAGTGCACAACAATAGTTTATGATCCATCATATGGTATATGAAAATAAACCACTAGGAAAAGTGAAAGTTTTGGGGTATCTCGACTGTAAACTAAGTAAAAGGGACCAGAGCCACTAACAAAGGCAGAACGAATTTCCTGTTCAGTGCCTTTTCCTGTTGGATTTGATAACTGATTATACTAATGGCAGAGGTGCATGCTTGTGTAGCTTGAATTATACAACTACGCCTTTTAAGCTTGAGAATCTATCCTGTGAACTTGTGAAGTAGTCTTTTATATTAAATAACTACAAGAGGAACACATGAGGCACTTTCCAGCCTCTTTTGTCACTGTTGACTTTTTCAGCCAAAAGCAATTCTTATTGTAGAATGCTACACAAAGAAAAGGTAAACTCTATCAGAAACTAGCCTAGAGTTTGACTGCAAATATATACAAATAGCTATAGGGTAGTGTTGGGGATTATTAAGCAAAAGAATTGAGATTCCATAAGTCCTACTGCACCAAACTGCTGTAAAGATATAAGACTCCTCCACCTCAGTGTCCCACTTATTATGTATTGTTCATCTAACAATGATTAACAGTAAGAAATATAATGTTTCTTAAAATAAAAGAGAATACAATGATTAACAAAAAGTAATATTCCCCAGAGAAAACAATAATTCTCCCTTTGGAATTAATTCTATGCATCAGACTAGAGATATTTGTATCAGTGAAATATTAAAAAAAAGAAATTTAGTTTTATTGCCAAGCTTGGACATAGCCAGCAAGGATGCAACTATATTGACGATGAGTGTAGCAGTCCAGACCAGCTAATGAGTGGCAATGACCCAAAAACAAAACAATGGAAATGATCCCCAGGGAAGTTTTGCAGCCAGTGACAATAAATTGAAATAGAAACCACCTGAAAGTACGCTTTTAAGTGGCTCCCTTCAGTGTGACTCTAGCTGGACCTGTGCTTCTACATAGTAAAACTGTTTACTGGAGCAAGACTCCCTTATATAAAGAACACAATAATGACTCACAAAGAATTTTTTTTTAGCGGTAATGCCAGCAATCAAGTTAGCCATGGCACGCACACTAAGGTACCACCAAATTCAAGTAATGTAATTCCTACTGAATACAAAAGCTCCTACAGGTTTAGGTTGTTTCATGAGTAGTTTATGTCACGTTGAGGAGACAATGCAAACTAACTGGATATGCAAAAGGATAGATAAAGCGGGAAAAGGTGATGAAGTCTGGCAGTCTGCCTCTCTTGAAAAGTAAAACTATGCTTGTTGAAACAAGTATATAAGCTACAAAAGTCCGTTGTGTACTAATCAAATTGTACTTGTATCGGCAAGATTATTGCACATGCATAAGTTAATGCAGAAACATAATAATATGGGCATCTTTATTGAAGGGCGTCATTAACACAATATAGCAACAAAGGTAAGAACCATATTCTGCATTGCATATGCCTGTTTTTCCTTTAGGGAAAAGGGGAATGCGACAAATAATATGCTCAGATTTACCAAAGTGATTTTAGATCAATACAATGTCCTTGTAGATATCATATGAATAATTACTCAAAAACAATCTTATTGTTTCAAATTACAAACTTGAAGACTCTAGAATGCTCCATCGGTTTATCATAATGACTACTATTAGAAAATGGGAGGTGCCTTTACTTTCTGAAAGTTATATGCAAAATATTTATATTTGAGTGACAATAGTCATTTACAAGACTAAGTGATGGTACATAAGCAGTTCAAGAATCATTTGAGATAACAAAGTATGGGTAGGCACAATATTCTTTGGAGGATGACGAGAAGGAATGATTGTTCATAGTATGGGTGCAAGTGGGGTGTACTTATAGATTTGAATCACTAAGAGGTGCCCTTTGCGGAAAGGGAAAAATAGAACTTGGCTAGTATGGCACTATGGCATTGCTGTGTTCCTTTTAATATAATTCACTGTAGTGGTATATAAATACCCTAAAGACTAAAGATAAAATGGACCACATTCTTGGACTGCGTCAAATCATAAAGCATGTCATGTATCGGAAACACAAAAACTTCATGAGGTTCAAGCACACTTGTCAAAGGTTCAAAGCATTACGTCAAGTCACTTGTCAGCACAGCAATCTCACATGATAGTGGTTTCAACATAAGAAGTTTGTTTCAATCCTCAACGTGGTGAGTTCGAGAGCTGGTATAAATAGCATAGATAAATCATAACCTCAAAAAATAGTTACCGGAAACTCTTAGATTCCAACAGTCTGAAGACAGCAGGGGTGAGTTTCAGCTAATGCATAATAGACTACTGTTAATATCATAATATATACGTATTATACTATATATTGCTAATACCATAATATATATAGAGAAGATACTCCGATGCATTAAAAAATCGTTATGGCATGCTTTTCCACATTTCACAATTGACTGTAAGCTTCCTGTTCGTGAATCAAATAAGATATAAATGTCTAGAGTATGGTAATGCTACTGTCACATAGGGGTAAATGTGTGGTAAGCAGCAGCTCTTGATGTTCATAATTAATTTCCTTGATTTGTTCCCAAAAGTTGTATGGTTGGAAGGTTGTTCGTTGTTGACACAGCAGAAACACAGCACGAGAATGCACAAGTAATCAGTATCCAGTAGCTAGCTAGAGGAACTGCAGCGAGTAGTCACTCAGAGGCACGAACTCCTTAGTTAAGTGAAACTAGAAACCCGTCTTGCACGGCGCAAGTAGTTATTGTGAAACTAGGAAGCTGTCTTGTATGACACATGTAGCCTATCCTTGAGGAACTACAGCACCACAGGTGCCTCCAAAACGACAGGGAGATGCAGAACTTTTTTTTTTTTTTGAGGGAAACGGGGGGGGGGGGGGGGGGGGGAGGATTTCCCCACCATATATTCCAAGCTCAATAACAGTATTGAGCTAGCGAGTTTTACAGCAAGAGGAGGGTACAACTTTGAATATAATTCCCATTACCATACCATCCATGCATCATGTCTCACCTTCTGGAAGCCGAACCAGCTTCCGGAGTTAAGAAGCTCCCCGCACTAATCTATACCAATACAGATTCAGCAGCGCCGGCCCACTTTCCGAAAGTAAATGTTCCCACGACCCCAGCAAACACTCGAAAATTCAAACAGAATCGTGCCCGAAATAATCCGTGGCGACAGCTAGCAACAGAAACCTTCAAGTTCAAGTGCCTCACCTCTAGTCCCCAGGATTGGAGAATTTATCGGAACCCTAGCCTCGGAACCCGATCGCGGGCGGTGCGCAACTGCGCGCGACGAATGCCGTATCCCGGGGCCTCTGATCGCACAACGCCTCCATCGGCTTCGAGCGCCATTGCGATCGAACCCCCACACTTCGACACTGCAGCAAAAATGTAGGTGGTCGTCTGGTCGATGGACCGAGACGAGTGACGAGTGACGACAATGGCGAGGCGGAGGAGCCGCGAATTTGTTGGGACTCCTCGCCACCTCCCGCCCAAAATGCTGAGTCGAGGTCGATTGGGCCGCGGTTTGTCCGATTGGGCCGCGGGCTTGTACGATTGGGCTCTCTGAGTTTTGCTTGTATACAAATACTCTCGGTCTGAGTTTTCTCCTCTTTGCTCCTTGAATTTTCAGACTAGACAATGCTCCTTCAACTAGTGTTTCTAGTTTGTAGTTTGTACTCGTTTATACTCGTTTCTAATTTCTAGTTTGTTCAACCAGTGTACAAGAAATACTGGTTTCTAGTATTTGTATAAGCAAAACTCACCGAGCCCAATAGGACATTAAGCTGCTATATAGTCCCTTCATCTTAGTGTAAAAAAAAATCAAATGACCTATAAATTGAAACGGAGTGAGTAGTATATAGCAGCAACAATACATTTGTGGAACAAAGTATTAATAAGAAATAGTGTTGCGACACTAAAGTAAATGTTCCACCTATGTATGTGTTTTGTTCTATAATCAAATGAGGGAAAATAGCATGATGGAAAATAATAATTTTTAAACAATCGTAGAAATACTTGTACTCGGAACAAAAGAAATAAGAACGAGAAGAGAGGATATTTTAAATGAATGAATGAATAAAGAAAAATAATAATGGTAACATAGAGTACAACGAACCATTGTTTGACATATACACAACAACTCCCTTTGTCTAAAAAAAAGGCCTCTCTAATTTCGTTCGAAGCCAAACTTTATAAAGATTGAATATAGAGATAAGTGTCAACATTCATGACACCAAATAGGTAATAAGAAAAAAATATAAATCTTGATGGATCTAATGATACTCTTTTGGTGTTATAAATATTAACATTTTTAATATAAATTTAGTCACGTTCTAGAAAGTTTGACTTAGAATAAAACTAGAATGGCAAGAGAAAACATGCAGACTATTAAAATGAAAAATATTAGACAAGTCTTAATTGAAAAGAAAAAAAAGAACGAGTCTTGGAGCGGTGCAAACGTGAACAGAAATAGATAAAGGTGCATGCTTAGCGTCCTTCGGCCACAAAACAGGCGACAAGTAACATTTGCGCTCTCATCTCTTACTACCTCCGAGTCCTGGTTTTTTAATTAGTAGTTAAAAGTTTAATAAACACTAGATAAGTTTTTTTTAAAACCCTAAAAACACCCTTAGAAGAAAAAACTCAAAATATCAAAACATTCTAATCTACACCTAACCTTATTTTTAAATCATTCAGCAACAAATACACGACATGCAAAGTAACATGAATGCATTTAACATCAATGCGTGTTTAAAATGTTTGCGACGTCTTATATTTTGGTTGGTTGCAGAATTTTTTCAAAATGCCCTTAGGCATCAACTAGAATATTCATAGAGTTTTCATATTTGTCTAGATATTATTTCCCATTCTCCTAGAGCTAAATCCAATTTTGGAAGCCTTTAGGGATATATTTATGAGCATAAAATATTTTATTTGGGCTCAATTACCCAATCTGTATGATTTTTGTCTAAAAAATTAGAAAGCCCGAAGACATTTTTTTCATAGTTTAATATCTTATCTGGTGTTTGTTAGATTAACTTTGAACTAAATAAGCAGGATTGCGCAGCTTAGAAACCACCTTGAAACCTTTTTTTTAACTTGAACAGGAGGGCGATTTAAATAGTTTTAAGAGTCGAAGGGAGACATATTTTGTAATGATGAAGTTTGAGGAGGAAACATGAACTCTTGGCAATAATTCAGGCACGTCTTTTCCGTACTCTCGGAACAACGTGTCAACGTAACCGATAAATCCTTTGTATAGAGAAAAAACGTAACCGATAAATCTCTAAGCGGCTGAGCCTGAGCAGGACGGTAATAAGTAGTAGTTGAAGCGGCTGTAAACCGAACAGGACCGATGGATAAGCAGCAAGTAGAAACTCAACTCCGAGTTCAGTTCCCTCGACAGACCGATGGATCGAGGTACATGGTACGGGCCCAAGCTACAGTCACGGTACTAACACTTCACTGAAATAAAAGAAGCTGTGTAATTTCGAATCCTACAAACCACCGAACACGCACACACACAGAGTACATGCCTATTGAGTATCGGTAGCATACGGTCGAGGGAAACGGCGAAGCTGTATGAATACGGAAGTTCCCTTACGTATAGTGAGTACTTTTTTTTGGATAATGATGTATAGGAGTACTAGGGTTGTAGTGTACTGTACAATTGTACAGATAGACGGGACCAGTCATTCATGCACCTTTTTATGCTCGTAGTCGTACATGGCTAGCCAGAACACTGAACACACGGACACGGAGGACGGAGGGCCCCCCACGCTAATCGTAGCGGATAAATCAATGTCGCGTCCCTTTAAAACCTGGTCGCTGTGATGCGTGCTGCACTGCCCTGTACGCACCACTGTATGCCCTGTTTTTCTCACCAAAGGTGACCGCGGTACATCCATCTGCTGTCCCGGCTTCCTTTTGGTGGGCGGTGGTACGTCCTGAGATTCCGAGCTCGAAATCATCAGGAATAATTTGTTCTGTTTAGATATTCAGTGGCCAAGGAATTGAAATTCATCGCATGGAAGATGGGATTAGGTGAGGCAGAGGCACGGTGGCTGTTGCATGATCGCGTCTCTTCTTTTTCTCTCCCATGGACTTTTAGAGATTGGAGTGTGTACGTTCAGAGTGTTTGCATTGCATAGAGGCACGCAACGTTTTAAAGATTGATGCTACTTAGGCTAGGACCGTGACGAAGCCCCAACGTCGGTTCTTCCACTAGATGTCCTCTTTGTACGCATGGCTTTGACACAGTGGTTCCCGTACAGGCCGGCCAAGATGGGCCGAACCAAATCAGTGTCAGGAAATGGTCGCGGCGCGGAAACCTCGAGCTCCATCCCTGATCCCTCCATGCATGTGATGAGGAGACGACAGACCTTTGCGCACCTCGGCACCTACCTGCTGATGAGTGCTGCTGATCACCGATCTCGATAGCCTGCTTCTTTATTGCAAATGTAACTATATCGTACCACGGAACTAGAACGGGCGATGCATCACGAACAACGGAGCGCTATTTCCTTTCGTTTTTGTGAAAGAACATCGATCGGGGTGGGTGCGCCTCCGTGCCAGTAGAGAAACAATATCTGCATGCAGGCGCGGCGATGAACTGCGGACACAGAGTCGGTGGTTGGGCTCTATCGACGGGTGCGTGTCACGACGTACGTGCATACAACTCATGCTCATGATCTATCAATCGATCCCTCAACAAGGAAAAGACAAAACGCAACCGCACACTCGCTCGTACAGCTAGGATGAATAAATTTTAACACGCGTAGCTAGCTTAGCTTAGCTTACCTAACCCATATATTCTCTCTACTCCTACCGTCCTGTACCCAGCAGCCGTGGTTCCTCTCTGCTTGTTCTCTCCGTAGCACAGTAAGGGTGCGCTTCGTTCCAGAACTCGGTGGAATGGAGCGGCTCTGTCCCTCGTTTGGTTCCAGAACCTGCAAGTAGGATGGAACGCAGGCATCCTCCGACAGAGAATATTCCCTCCATATTCGGGATGAACGTGTTTCTTTGGAAAACTAGAACGCGCGCGTCCCACTCGCACGTCGTCTCGCTTCCGTGAAGAAGGCGCAGGCGGGAGGCAGAGCCGCCGTCGGGGAAGGGCGCCGCTGGGGGACGCGGAGCCGCCGTCGGGGGAGTGCGCCACCGGGGGAAGCGGAGCCGCCGTCGGGGGAGGGCGCCGCCAGGAGACGCGGAGGTGCCGCCGAGGGTGGATCCCATCTCGCGGCCGCGCGAGGCGAGGCGCTGCCGGGTTAGGCGGGCGGAGGTGCGGCCAGGGAGGCGCAAGCTCGTCGTGCGGACGCGGCAGGCGTCGACGGAGGCGGGCGGAGCTCCTCATGCGGCCGCGGCAAGCACCGAGGGAGGCGGGCGGAGGCGAGGGCGCCGCCGACGGAGGCGCGGTGAGTGGGCTAGTGGGGGAGGTGCGGCGGGCGGGCTGTCGGGGGGTAGAGGCGCCGGGCGCGGCAAGCGGGCCGCGAGGGAGGCGCGGCGGGCGGGCTGTCGGGGGTAGAGGCGCGGCGGGCGAGGCCACCAAGCGTGGCGCCGGCGCGCCGCTAGGGAGGCGCAGCGGGGAAGAAGTGGGGTGTGACTGACAGGCGGGGCCCACATACCGGGGGTGCTAACGGAGGTGTTATCTCATCGTCCCATCCCTCCAACCAAACACAAAATGGAGTCATTCCACCCCTCCAACCAAACAAACGTATGGAAACGTTTCCATCCCTGGAATCAGGAATGGAGCCATTCCATTCTATCTCGCTCCCCAACCAAATGCCAACCAAACACAAAATGGAGTCATTCCACCCCTCCAACCAAACAAACGTATGGAAACGTTTCCATCCCTGGAATCAGGAATGGAGCCATTCCATTCTATCTCGCTCCCCAACCAAAGGCTACCTAAACTTTTTTTGAGGGACGTACCGTGTTTTTGTGTTGCCAGTACGACTACGTCGAGATGTCGAAGTGTGTAGAGGAGGGGCCCCGCGCAGCGCATCGATCACCATGTGTGGTTGCATTGCATTGACACTGGACTACTGGAGCCTGGAGGGACCGAGGGAAAGCTTCGCGCGGTCGCGCCCGGCTTCCTCGCGTCCACGGACCACGGGCAGAGATGAGGAGATCGAGGGGGCCGGGAAATTTCGCCCGGGGGCCGCTGCGGCCACGCCCTCGATCGCGATCGCGCTGCCGCGGAGGAATCTTTGTTGGGGTACGGGCGTTCCTGCTGGCGCTGTCTGGAACATGCACCCGCACGCCCACAAATTCCGAGGCAGTATTTTGTGTGCTCTACGGCGAGGTCTACGAGTGTTTTGCTGTTCCCGCCGCTGTAGACACGCGCGCCCGCCACTACTACTAGCATTGATCCATCTTTTTATATGATCCCAATTACCAGATGCGTTAGGGCGAACCGCCGTATCGATGGCATGGCATGCATTGCATGCCTCGACATCCACCGCGAAGATCTGAGTTGGCTAGCGTGCGTGAAAAATAAGATAACCTGTGAATCTGTGGAAGTTTGTCTGTATTGTGTCTCCAACCTGTAGTTGTGCTGTTGTCGTGGAACGTCGAGCGAGCGAGGGATCACCAGATCAGTGCATGGCTAACCACTGTACCACGCCCGCCGTAGCGGCTAGCGCTAGCCTCTCTGTGCCCGGCGACGAGTCGGCGACCTAGTAGCATGGAGGCTCTCTCTTGTCTCACACGGCCGGCCGAAACTGAGCGTCGACAGGACGCGACTACGGCGTCGGGTCGGGTCTCGGGAGGGATACCCGGACGGCGGCCGGGGCCAAAAACATCCCGTCGGACCGGTCGCCAAAAAGGCCCCACGTACGGGGGGCCGTGGCCATCCTTCGAAACGTCAGTCATTGCCCTCCGCCGCGCGCGGCCTCTGCACCATAGCGCCCGACATCAGAACACGAACGCGTCGACGTCACGGCCGGCCTCAGGTTGCGCCGATATGATCTCACACGATCTCAGGCATGCAGGTAGAGCTCCCCCTCCCCGCCGACCACGGCCGAGAGCTGTAGAGCTCACAGGAGCCAGAAGTTAAGCACTGGCTGATTGCGCGCCTGATGCCACTGTGTGCAGCATCACGACACCGCGCATCGTCCGCAGCATGTGCATGAGACGAGACCTGCCTCCTACGTGCGGCTACGTGCCGGCGGCGTGCACGGTGAGCAGAGCAGGGGTGCGTGTTGAGGGCCGGCAGCGACAAGACGCGACCAGGTTTGGCAACATTCTGATTCTGGTACTCCCTGACGAGGCGCCGTCACGTCTCGGTCGACCTCCATCGATCGGCAGCGGCGCCCGGACGGGACGGAGGCGACGCCGCGCGCGGCCCTCTCTGCTCTGCTCGGCTCGGCTCGCTCTAGGAGGATAGGACTAGGCCGGCCGTGCGGTCGGGTTACGTGAAAACCGGGAGGTTTTCGGGTGGATCCATCGAGTCCAGCGAGCGAGCAGATCAAGTGGCGCACTGGGACCGCGGGCGCCGGGCGGGCAGACGCGAACAAGCGCATAGGATGTGGAACACATCTCGTCTCATGCACAGGCAGTCGTCCGCGTCCCTCGTCCTACCAATGGGCCTGCAGGCGGCAGGTCGATGGCGACGGGCAAATCCCAACCGCGTCGAAGCGGTCTCACTCTCACGCCGCTGCCGCTGCCGCGGCCGCGCGCGGACGGCGGACGGCCGCTTGGTTGGTGCGATGCGCTGCGGTTCGCCGCCAACCATGACACGAGGATGGTCACCAACCGCGCCAGCCAACCGACGCGCACATGGCCGCGCTCCCAGCAGTCCAGCCCCGGAGGTTTGCTTGCTTGCCGAAACTGTGCAGACCAGTAGCCAGCGACGACGTTCCCAGAGCTAGCACGCATGGCGGGCAGACTCGCACACCAGTCGTCCGTATTATATTTCCGGCAATGGCTGCGGCGTACGCCTGGGCCTGGGGACGAGATGACGAGGCTCACGTTTTTCTATTTTCTGCGTTGAAGCAGCGTCAGACGAAGCAGAGAGTATGTTGTAAGCTGTCACGAAATTGTTAACTAGTGCTTCGTTGCCAATGATACCACATGCGCTTGAGATTGTGAATTATCGTTTCGTCACGGAGAGTTTTGTTTATTCAGGAGCTGGCGGAAGTTTCGTTTCAGAAAATCATATGAAAAAGGAGTTGGCGAAGGCGGCGGTGGAATAGAAAACTGAAAACCTGTTAGTCAAATGCCGCAAGGATTGTGGACCTGCTTGCTAGAATACAGTTCTTTTTTGTCAGAGCTGAAGTGCTGAACTAGATGATGATACATACATACTCCCACAGAGCATAGCTAATCCAACGCTATATCTAGTGGCGTGAAACAAATCCATGCTTCTCAAAACGTGACGAGCATTCACAGAACGCTCCGAGCTCCAAAGCTATTCTTTTTTTTTTTGTGCCGCACAAGTAGTTCATTACACACACGCAGAAAAAAAAATGGAAAATTATGTACACATCAACGCACCCAACACGGCAACACTGACGCCCCAAGCTCACACATTAAGGAAACTAAGAGAGATTACCATCAGATCGGAGACAGAGATTAGAGAACAGAGTCGAAGTAAGAGCAGTGGTTAGCAGGGGAAGGACGACAGAGCGAATGCACGTACGCGCACGACAAAGGCACAAGCTCAATTCTTGCGCCATTACTCCGGTTGGACAACCCAAGGTTAATAATCAATAATCCTATCGACATCACCGCCGGCGCCGCGACGGCCGATCATATCGTTGCTCCTCATCTCATGGGAAGAGCGTCTCCCGCACGTCGGCGAACGCCGCGAGAATCACCGGGTAGTGCCGCGGCGAGTTGAGGACGAGGTACGTCTCGAGGAGCCGCTCCGCGATGTGGTCCCCGTCGCCGTCGCCTTTCCCGGCCGCCGGCCACTCGGCGATCATCTCGTGCATGGACTTGCGGAAGTCCTCGTACGGGTCGGCGGAGCGCTTGACGACCGCGAAGCCGCCGTCCGTGGCGGAGGAGGACGCCGTGGACCCCCGCGGGAGCTCGAAGCTGTAGCGGCAGCTCTGCGACGCGCCGCGGCGCGCGGCGGGCGGCGGCGCGCGGCACGGGCCCGACACGGACGCGCGCGCCCTGGCCGCGGCGCCGCTGCGCGGGCAGTTGTAGAAGTCGGAGGAGTCGGAGGAGAAGCTCCGCGACGAGAAGAGGTTCCTCGAGTCGTCGTCGTACTCGTCGTCGGAGGAGGAGCCGCTGCTGCCCAGCCGGCGTGACGAGGAGCGCGCCATCGACAGCCGGCGGGACGACGACGTGCTGGCGGCGCGCTCCTTCCACCGCGCCACGGGCGGCAGCGGCGGCAGGTGCGGCGCGAACGGCGACGACGGCGGGCACTTGCGCCCCTCCCACTCCGCCGCCGCGGGCCGCCGCGGCTCCGCCTTCCTGGCGTCCGCGGCGGCGGCGTCGAGCGGGAGGAGGGACGGGTCGGCCGCGTCGACGGAGCGGCGGCCCGCGCAGTCGATGGTAATGTGGACCAGCGCCGCGGGCCGCGGCGCGGAGAGGGACAGCCGGCGGTCGGCGATCCCGCCCCCGGGCTGCTTCTTGCCGAGGCGGGAGAAGGACGGGAATGCCAGCGGCGGCGGCGGCTTCGCGTTGTCCTCGCCGTCGCCGTCGCGGCGCTTCCTGCCGCCCCCCGCCGCGCGCCGGGAGAACACCGAGAGGATCGCCGCGAGGCGGTGCTTCAGCTTCTTGCGCCCGGTGGTGCCGGCGCCCGCTTCGGAGCCGCCCTCCATGGCCTCGCGAAGGTGCATGCGCTCTGCTCGTGGCGTCTGGCCTCTGGCGTGGGTGTAAAAGTGCTGTGCGGATGGAGACTTGGAGAGAGGGCGGAGGACGCGCGCGGGAGTGGCTGATGGTCTATCGCATTCGTGCCGGGCTAATGCGGCCTCGCGCGCGGCTTTAACCGCCCGCGCCGCGAGCTAGGAACAAAAAACTGCCAGGTCCGGCCGTCCAGGCCTCCAGGGTGTGGTGGTGGTGGGCGTGGGGCTGGGCCGCTCGGGTCGTGGGGGCGCTCAGCGCTCGCGGTGCCCCCCGTCCCTCTCGTCTCCCTTCCGCTCCACGCGATGAGCGATGGGGACTGGCGGCGGCACGTAACGTAGTGGGGGCCGGGTCGTGGGGGGAGATGGCGCCGTTATGGCCGTACGACGACGGTACGAGCACTACGCCGTGCGCGGGCTCCGTCCGGATGCTGTATTCGCTGTATCCCAGATGCGTTTACTTGGCACCCTGGATTTAGCTTATGAACAAGGGATGCGTACAAGATTTGTTCGTGCCATGCTAGTGTCGCCTTGCGCTGCTACGTCGCATCGGGTGCGGCTGCGGGCTCGTGAGCGCCGCGCTGCGTGCACGTGGAACGCTGGGAGCGAGCCAGTAGAAAGTTATACACTTTCCGTCAAGGGAACAGCTGCACATTTTTTGTGATCGACCATGGTTGCAAAGAAAGCAGGCGCTGAGTCGCCGGTCGCAGCCCAGTTTGGGTAAAAAGAGAAGGGAGTAGATGGGCGATCAGTTGGCTGTTTTGGGTCTGCAAGCCGCTTTCCGTGCGATCAACTGCCCTCTTTCTCTGCAAGGCTGCAGCTGCCCCATAAGTTACTGTGCATGACTGCTTTGTATCGTAGCCGGCGAGTACGGGCATTGACTGCGCCAACTCCGCTCTCCAACTGTACACCATACTGCGGTGCGCGGTACAACTGTCTGCTATACTACAAGCACGTAGGAGTATAGCTTTACCGTGACAATACGTAACTGAGGCGTTGAACAAGTCCTTATACTATTACACAACCCAAGTACACAACCGAGCATAAACAACGCCTTGTTAGCGTGCTGTTTCTCCATGGTGTCAGTACGCGCTGATTGCATTGTTTAGCGGGCGAATGCGTGCTCCAGCTGTGGTTAGGCAGCTGAGCTGTGTTCTCTTGGATTATACAAGCGCCTATCGACTAGACGGCGCACGGCTTTTTAAGACCTACCTCTAGTAAGGACAAACTGATGTTTTTTATAGAGCAAGACAAAAATAAGCGTCAGGGTCGTAGTAAAACAGAGGACAGATGGGCTACCCAAGCCTATGACACGTCAGGATCAACAAAATTACAGCGAAGGTGGCCTGTAATAATATGACCAGCATTCTATCTCCAGGTTCCAGCAAGACATGTACTGGGCCAGTTTTTTCTCATTTCTGTTTTAGATAAACAAGTCACTGTAGGATAAAGTAATGGATCCCAATAATGTGGCGCTCTCAATACATTCTGTACATCATAAAGCCAGGTCCAAGTTCCTGCAACTCCTGCCATTTGTATGCTGCAGGGTCCAAGGGAGCACACAAGAAACAAACAAAAGAGTGAGATTCCCGCTGATGGTTAACTGACACCAGATTTTATTAATCCACAGCATACAGAAGCCTATAATGAGAAGGGAACAAGGGGAAAACGTTGGGATTGTACGTGTACACAATAGAAAACCCCAGGATGAGATGATTTTAGCGCCTTGTCGGCATTCCCAGGGTGTTGATTGGGTAATCATGTACAGGGTCCATATTGGACAATCAACAGCTCAAAAGCCGGATTAGTTGGTGCCTAGGCCTGATTGTAGAGGTGCCGGCTGCCGATGCATCAATGAACAACAGGGGCTCTGTATGCCATTTCGGTTGCTTCGGTTGGGTTTTGTTGTCATTGCATCTCAATGCTTGAGCCAATAATTCCTAAGCTGGGACATGTGCAGGAGTATCTCGTCGCGGCCTTGGTTGGTCACGCTGCTAGTCATGATCCAAGGAGGTGCAGCCTCGAAGTATTCACGGATCAGGCCCTGGAAGGTTTCCACGTTTTCTTCCGGCCTCCTGCCACCATTTTTCTTCTTCTTGCGCTTGTCACATTTTGTGAACACAAGGGTCATGGGGACCTGAACAAAATGGGGATAAGAACATTAAAAGTGAACAGTGACAGATTTATTGCTCAACAACCTATAAATTCCTCACATGGAAACAATCATGCTTGTCTGATGTAGATGTGATGGCAAGCGCATTGCTTGTTGAAAAGAACACATCTATAAACACATCCGGACATCTTTGATCAGATTCAGACTCGAATGCATCAAAGGAATAAGGGGATGTGCAGGGCTATACTGCAATATTGGATCTTTCCTGTTACTAGTTGTACACAAGTCCATTCCATTACTGTACAACCAAAAAGGCGTATGTTCGTTGGTGTCCCCGGGACCAAAGCTCATGCCAACTTAGGTCCTTATCCGAAGAGGATTATTGTGCACTAAATTGCAGCAAAAAGAATAGGCAAAATAATGGGCCGTGGAGGGAAGGCAGCAAGGACAGAAGAGCTTAAAGAGGAGAGAGGGGCTGTTGATTGAGACAAGCAGTCCAATGGTCCAAAGCTTGGGAGTTCAGGTCTGGTTGCAAAGGGTAGGTGGCTCAGTGTGGGCACTGGCGCACTGGCACTGCAGTATTACACAAAGAATGGAACTAGTTCTATGTCCATGACAGGAGACAGGGGAAAAGGGCATGAAGCTACAGCCTTTTTAGTACAGTGTACTAACATATATGCCGGAGTTGTTAGAACTTTTTTTTTTACTTTGTATAGCCCTATTAAATTTTAAAATGAGGCGGGGAGGTTCAGACTTAAGCTGCTGCAAACTTGGTTGGGTTCTGAAACAGATAGCAGAAAATACAAACAGCAGGCTACATCATAAACCCAGTGGCAAAATACGGAAACAAAGAGAGCCCTCTCAACTGTCTTAAATGACTGAATAATTTCATAGTAACAAAAATCCTTGGGACTTGCAAGGGCAAGAACTTGTGTGACCTAATAAGTCGGTAACAAAATATTGGTTTGCTTAGTGCCAGAATACCCAGATGGAAACATGCCTGTCTGACTCAAACATCAAGAAAAAGATTGATAGTTGGTTGTTGCTGCATAAAGTCTAATAGTAGGTTTTTCTATCGGAACACAGTGAAGATTAGAGTGGAGAGGTTCTCTGATGGGTAAATAAATCAGTAAATCAAAGTTAACATTGACTAACAAGAAGAACAGATAGCATCCATACATATTGTGGGTGTAAATGTAATATTGTAGATCCAGCTCTGCTCATTGCTAGAATCATGTATGCACCAGAGTCTCAACTTGACTATCTGGGGTTATTTCACCCAGCCAACTTTCAGCAGCCTTTTTTCTATTGCCGAGATCAACTAGATCTATCATGATATCAAATAGCACTCCAAAGTCCAAACACATATGGATGAAAAGATGATGGTATAGTTAAATGGTGGTTCAGTCATTTGAGAAATTATGCTTACCCTGTTTTGACCAAGCCAACTGGCATAGTCAAGATCAATCTTCTTGGCAGGTATACTTGCATCTATAAGTAGAAAAACAGATACCAAATTCTCCCTACTGAGAAAGTAATTTCTGGTGAATTCATCCCAATTGGTACGAGCTTCCTGTGGAGCAGAAGCATATCTGTTCAATACAAGCTCCTGTTAATGAAAGAAGATGGGGAATATTTCACTTAAAATATATGCTCCAACTCATGGCCGTCATGGGATGCATATTTAGTTCTTTTTTGTGAATTCGTGCCTCGCTGTTATACATATGGCAAATAACAGGTATCCTGATTAACTTGCACAAAGAAAATAAATAGTGACGTGTATTCTTAGGGAAAGGCTAAGGTGCAATCAGCAGATCCCATCCCCTTGTTTTGCATCCAACGATGTGCATGTTTAGCAAATAAACCCCTACACCCCAACTTCAAACAAGGGGATGTGTTTCCAGAAAACATGCGTAGGGAACACGTGTTGCATGCAAACAAGGGGATGAAATCGGCTTATTGCATGATTGCACCAATGTATTTCCTGTGTTTTTAACATATAGGTCGAAGTAAAGTAAATAAAAAAAAATATTTTTCCCGAATAATGAGATCTGTATACCACTGAATTAAGAGAGAAGAAAGGACAAAATAGCTAGGTACAATACAACAACTAAACATGATCTTACCAAGAACAACCTTCTTATATAAACAAAATATTAGGTCCACTCAATTTCAGTCAATAATGTGAATCAGTAAAACAAACTTCTAAAGTTGCAAACATCAATTAGATGGTGCAGTGTTCTTCACATGTAGAATTGTAGATCAAAGTATCAAACCATGTGTCCTTGACGCAAATACTAATGATACTTCCAGGGACAGAGCCAGGCCAGGTGCCCTGTGAATCATGCCAAAAACAGTTGGCATCCAAACTTAAGCACATCAACACCTTTCATGCTAAAATACAGGCACAAAGCACTCTTGTATTCCTGGCTCCACCCCTGGATGCTTCATAAGCTTATACAATAAGAAACAATTATCTTTCTAGATTCTTAGACATACTATGCATTGTCCTTTCCATTTTAAGAATAATTGGCTATTTGCAGTAACTAAAAAGGCATGCATAGTAACTTGTGGACTAATAAACATGTAGCACCATATGCCACCTCATCAATTCCTATGTGAACAATATTTTCAACCACAAAAAAATCAAAACGCACACCTACATGATTAAGAGACATTAAAACTGAAAGTGTGCTGGTCAGTACTTTACCCATAACCAGGCAAGTCGACAAGATACCAGCTGTCATTTACTTTGAAATGATTGATGCACTGTGTCTTCCCTGCAATAATAAAAACAACTATTAAAATTAATGAAATCAATCAAACTTCTTTGTACAGTTACTGCTGTTACATTCCAGCTGTAGCTGCAGTATATCTCCAAAGTGTAAAACTATAGGCGCACAAATGATGTACCAGAAGAAGACTAGGTTGTGAATTTGCAGAGATATCTTCCGCACTTTTTTTAAACGAGGGCATCCTCATTTCCATTACGCAATAGAAATTCTACAGATAAAATTGATGCCAAAGAGGGCAATTTCATGGATTTTAAAGACAATCAGTTGCTATCCCTAACATACATTGAAGTGGACAACAGACTACCTGACATTATATTGAAGGAATCCTATTTATATAAAGACATGACAACACATATGACCATAGTAAACCGAAGGGGGTTCAAACTTCAAAGAGATTCATAGCCCATAGCCAATTCTTCCTGCTAATGGTAATCAGCTGCTAACAGAAAATGGGAAAATTTGTTCTCATATAAGTACTAAACTACAAAAGTCCTGCAATAATTCAATCACAGGAGCAAAGGTTGTCTCAAGTTCTCAGCTCCACAAAAAAGCACTTCGTTCGGACACAACTGCACCAATTCAAAGATTCTACCAACGTTTTAACATCTTCGACATTACTACAATTCACGAAATCCACACTGCCAGCTTCAGATTCACATCCTCACCAAGTAGGGCCTATGTTAACTACTGGTAATTACAGTGGAGCAAACCCTGAACTCGATAACGCTGTAAGCAAAACCTTACCAGGCTTCTTGGAGGTGAGCGCGAGGCGCTTGCGGCGGACGAGCGAGTTGAGCAGCGACGATTTGCCAACGTTGGACCGGCCGACGAGGGCGAACTCCGGAAGCCCGTCCCGGGGGCAGTCATCAGGACGCACGCTGCTCTTGACAAAATCCGCGTTGACCACCTGCGCATCGCCGCGCGCGTACGGGCCCAGAACGATGTTGGAGCCCTTCAGGACCCGCGCGCTTACGGCGTCCTGGTCCCCCGAATCCACGGTCGCCCCGGGCGGCACGAAAAGGCGGTCGAGTGAGAGCTTCACCTGCACCTCCCCCTGGTGCCGCCCCTCGTTGTCTAAGTGGTCGAGGTGCTGCCCCTCGTCGTCGGAGTGGTCGACGGTCTGGGGTGCCGCGAGGTGGGAAAGCGCGGAGAAACGAGGCGAGAGGGAGAGGTGGCGCGGCAAACGCGAGGGACGGAGGAGGGTCGAGGTGGAAGTGTGAGTGGAAGGGACGATTAGTAGGCGAGGGAGGAGGCGGTGGTGGAGGATCATGGCCGCCGCCGGCTGTCGGGGTTTTGCCGGAGGCGGGGAGAACCGGAGAAGTATGCGGCGGCCGGCGGAGAGTGGACTGAAGGGCCTGAGAAATGGATTGGGTGGGTGGGACCGGAAGGGAGATTGCTGGATGTGAGCCGTCCGATCGAAAATCTACTGATCTGAGTTTTCTAAAAATCTTTTTTACCTACAAAGGCATACATATATTCCTCACGCTGACCCCACTGCGCAGTTTGAAAAATATTGAAAAAGGATGAAAAGACCAAAAACCCATAGATGCAAAATGTTCCATCCACTTTCTCTATTTATGTCTCACCTCATTTTACACCGTACCCACGTGTTACTTTCCTTTTCTTGCTTTAATGAGAAAGGAATTACGCTAATCAATTAGAACTCCTTCCGTTTAATTCTATTTTCCATTTTTCTGTTTGATTATCTCACAACACGTGCATGTACATCTATACTAATTTTATTAAACAAACTTCATTTTTGTGGGCAGCGGATATGGAGCTGATTGGTTGCGGGGCTCGCGTCAGCCTGGGCCGCTAGGAACACGGCTCCCCCCGCGTTTCCGGCACATGCAGGCAGGCGGGCCAAAAAGTGCCTGCACTGCACTGGCGCATGCAGACCAAGCAACCAATCACGCGCGCTTTTTTGCAATAAACGTATGCAGCGAGCCTGGGCGCGGCCGACAGGGCAGCTAATCACGCCCTATATTTCTCACTATAGTGAGCCGTCTCATAATGTTTGACATCGAGGAATTCACTATAGATGAGCACATCATCTATAATTACATTGACATGACAAATAGTCGACTAATTATTAGAGTTTTAATCCTTGTCAGTCGAATGAGGTTTGGCTTACCGTTGGTCGATGATCTGCAGAGAAGAAGAGCTTGTCATGTCGCCACGCTGACGTCTTCTCTTCAGGGTTCGGGGGTGGAGGCCGCGTCGTCTCCTCCACCTCCGGCCTTAGAGGGAGAGCCATGGGCGGAGATCGGCTCGGTGAAGGTGCCGGCGCCGAACAGTGGAGAAACGAGTGGCGATGGCGCCGCCGGTTAGTTGGGGGAGGACGACGGCTGAGAGGGTTGGCGGCGGGTGAGGTGGCCGCTATGTTAGCAATGGGCTGTGGATGAGGACGGCAGTGGAGGCAACAATGTGCCGTTGGAGTCGCTCAGGGAGGGGGCGGAGGCGGGGATGGGGAAGGATGGAGTGGACAATGTGGAGCTCAACCCATGGATCTAAATCCAATGGATAATAATGTTGACCGGTGAAAATATAAAACAACAGTTACTTAACAAGTAGACACACCTTAATTGTTATTTTATTTATTTGGCCTAACATGTTAATGTGCTATAATCATGGGTATCATTTTCAGTTTTTTTTTTTGAAATGTTATCAATTCCACTTTCCATGGCTATTTTGCACTGAGTTGCAGCCATGGCTTCAATTTCAAATAGCTTCTGGTTTATAATCTTGTTGTTTATGCCTAATGATTATTTGGTACAATTTAGCATTTGACAAAAAATAAGGCTTCTAATAAAATACATAGCTCCTATTCCTCTGAATGTTGTTTGGATATGGTTGCAGTACTTTCTATCGGAACACTAGTACTTCTTTCAATTTGTTAGCTTGTGCTAGTGCTGGTTTCGTTGTCTCTCAGATATTTCTATCTGAATCAAGTTGTGCTAGTGTTGCGGCATTCAAGTGTGGGTTAAGAGTTAGTGTTGCAGATGTTTTTGTTGGCCTTACTAGGGCAAAATTTGATTTTTATCACAGATGGCTACATAATTGATATATTGCATATTGTATTACAATACCGTACAATAACTGCAACTACCCTATGAAAATGTTTCATCTGTCAGCCCAAACTTGTTAATGACGTCTTCAGAGCATAAGAATCTGCGGGGATTTTCCATATACTTTATGAATGAAGTATTAGTTACTCTGGCTGGTTCTTTTCACCGTCCTGCCTCATGCAATGCAACAGCAGCGCACACATGGCACGAAGTTCGCTGCCTCCATCGAACGGTGAGAGCACCCAGGCCACCCCAAAGACCACGGCTTATATTTTACCAAACCATGGCCGGGCGGCAACACCTCAATGAAGAGCAGGATGCGCCAGCACAAATATTTTACTGTCCTCATGGGATAGGAAGAGGATAGATAGAGAAAAAAAAAAATACTGTATGTCCAAAGGCCATAGTTATTCATAGATACGGTACACAGGTTCCTCAAAGGAACATTTGGCACACAGAAAATCAACTTAAAGTGCTGAAAGAGAACCGAGTATCATTACGTTTCTCAGGTTGACAGTTCCAGGTTCAGGCAAAAATCGCTTATTTCTTGAAACAATAATAGCATGATTCTGCATGTTACAACTTACAAGAACTTCCTCAACGGTCTTCCAGCATCCTCATCTTGCATGTGCTGCAATATAGAAACTTTGAAAAGTAAAAAAGAGCAAGTAGAGATACATTTAAAATTCAATTGATTCTCTTAATTTCTCTTAATAATGTTAATATGCTATAATCAAGTAAAGCATGAAAAATACTTAGATGTGTTTTCAGGGGTCTTTGTTTACTAGTGTAAAAAAAATGTGACCAACCTAGGAGGAATTATGTGGTTTGTCATTAAGAAGAAATAGACACCCAAATTCGAGTTGGAGAGGACTCGAACTTGGGTGGTTAGGTGCATGGCCACTCCTCCCACCTAACAGTTGAGCTAGGCTCACTTCCTTTGTTTGCTAGTGTAGAAGTACATGAATATGAACTCACTTGCAGAGTTGCAATGGTAGGTGAAAACGTAGATTCAATAATGAAATGCACTTGGGATTAAACTTTTTCCTGAATTCGCATAAATTGGCCCATAAACTCTGTAAGTGAGGATCAGGCGTCTTCTGATGTGGTTCACTCCAAATGAGAATTTGGGTCTCTTATTGGACTTAGAGTGAAGTTGAACCCAATTAAAAAGCCACAATGACCCGGATTCTCACTCAGTTTATGAACTTGTGCAATTAGCTCAAAAATGTAAATTCAACACCAGTTTTCAGCTCACTTGTAACATGCTATGCAAGTTAAAAAAAAATAATGATCACATTCCAAAGAAAAACACAAAGTGAACATGAGAATCCCTGTTGTCTCAAATTAATGAATGTGTTATAGGAGCTATAACTCACTATTTTGAAGCAGACTGGTTTTGAACCTAAGTATAGCAAGTCATGGATAGTAACAAAAAAACTACGACAACTAATTCTATCTAAGGGATGCAAATAGGAACAGGGGACTCAAGGGATGCCAACAGGAAAAGGGCCATACCCCATGATTGCCTAGTAACCTATTTTATAAGTACTACTACTCAATAACTTGAGTTGTGATCTGTGGTATGAAGCCTTGGCTAAAAATCAGTGAAATGTGTCAGCTGAACAAAATTTGTGTATTGATCCTTGTCTTAAAGCATAGTAAGCATAGTAAATACAACTTAAAAACTTGCAACATAGAGCATATACAAGGATTTTTTTTTTTTGAAAGATAAGATACTAGGAATTCACAAGCGAAGTGATTTGGGTAATATTTGGTTCAGATGATCTCGATCATTCCACCATGCACATGCACACATGGTTGTCTTCTTCAAGATACTACTGAACTGATGAGTAATGACACTGAGATGATAGTTGGCAAAATAATTCCAAATTGTGGCTCTCACTGGGAACTGTTTCACATTCAAAACAAGAACACAAGATGTCTATACAGAAGGCTAACACAATATGCTCTAAATGATCTGACTTCTGAAGGTTAAATTGGGTGAGGAAATAACCTTATACAGTTATAGTAGATGAGCAATCTAACAATATCATTTGCAAAACCGATGTTGAAACTTGAAAACAGCAAAGAAAGAAATTCCTATTCTTGGTTCCAGTGACCATAGTCGTCCACTTCTCGTTCAGGCCAAGGGGCAATAAGTTGTCTCTACTTCAATTAAGGCCAGGATCCATATAAAAATGAAAAGAAACCTTTTCTACCATCAACAAGGACCAGGCCTTGGCAAAGAACCTATGAACTCTTGTATATTGCATGAGCAACAGCTCAGAAGCTCACTAAATTTGATGCAACGACTCCCTATTTCACTAGATAAAATCATTATGTTTTTATAAGAACCAGATAGTATGGTGCTACAATGTTTCACCTTCTATGCAACAAACTGATATGTGGATGGGCTCAACTCTCCAGACCTAATTTGCAAATCATTCTCACTGCAGAATGATTGTCTTTGCAGTTCACTTTGGCAGAAAGTAAATTAAAAAAAAAAAGGAAAATTAATCTACTCGGCAACGAGGGGGTCTCTTTTCCGGCACCATCCCGATCTGAATCTACGAGAACCGCACTAACAGCAAACAGGGGAAAAAAGATTTATTGTAGGGTCATGGAACGGCGTATACAAATTCGCGGACGATGCCCTTGTAGACGAGGATGGGGACGGCGAGGCCGAAGAGGCCGACGACGGCGAGGCTACGGCGCGTCCAGCGGAAGTTGAACTCGAGGTTCTCGCGGCCGGCGTTCCAATCCTCGATCCACCGGTTCTTGTGCACCTCCATGCCTCCACCCATCTTCTCCTTCTTCTCCTGCCGGCTCCCTTCAAATCCCTCTGATCGTCGGCGATGGGTTGAACCCTATGCGGCGGCGGCGAATTTGGTGTTGTGACCCCCTGCCACTTGCAGCGGATCAGGTGGCCACTATTCCAGCGCATTTTGTTTGGCATTTACATATATGCCCCTAGAGTGTTCCGCTATTTCAAAGTTTACTTTTTCGTAGTGACAAATTAGACCCTTTTCGCAATGTGGGCTTGAAACTTTGCGAGGAGAACCTCAATAAATGTAGTAATCACGCTCAATCGTCACCACTCTCCTCGAGTCCTCGGTCCTCGCCTATCCCCATCCCTAGCTGCACCCTGCAATCGGCCAATCCCCCCAACCCCTCGACCCTCCCTCCCTCGCTCTCGTCTTGAAAGGCGGCCATGTCATCTGGAGCGGCAGAGAAGGGGAAGGCCCTGGCGGACGTGTCAGAGTCGGCGGCAGAGAGCGCAGTGCGGCGGGCACGCGAGTGGAGCGTGTGGGCGATGAAGAAGGCGAAGGTGGTGGCCCACTACGGCTTCATCCCCCTGGACATCATCGTCGGCATGAACTTCGAGCCCAAGCCGCGCCTCGCCCAGCTCCTCTCCCCCATCTAGGACAGCTCGATTGATACCCCGCGAGGTGCTCCTCGTCCCGATCTGCGCCGTGCCTGCGTTCGATTCCTGCAATTTAGTACTCCATTTCTTGCTGCGTACTGTGGTATAACCATTTTCTTTCTGTCTGATTTAATAATTGTGTCTCAGTTTAGTTCTACCACTGAGTCTGGAACCTAGGGTAAAGGGCATTTCGACCAGACAACAGAGATTACTTGAACAATCTTCCGAAGCCAATTCGTCGTATTATGTTTTGTTCATGCGTTGTGCTGACATATTGTAGTTAATTTAGAATTACAATGATTGCCCCATATTCCTATCTATGTTGCATATTTGAACTGCAGCAGACAGGATTCTCAGCGCTTGCAGCTCTTGTCGTCGACACAGCCGGCCATGCACGGAGGCTATCTGTACTCGTATAACTCTAAATTTCAACTCTAAAAAAAATATTATACAGCTGCCAATCTTCTACGCTCGTGTTAACTCTATATCCAATCCTATACCAACTAACCTATTTTTCTATAATATATATACCCATCCCCTCCCTCCTGTCCATTCCTCAATCCCCCACACGGCCGTACTCCTCCACGCCACCCGCCGCGCATCCATGGAGGTGTCGGCTCCTCCACGGACAGCTCCTTCCTCGCGCTGACCTCCTTCCTCGCCATGGCTGCCGCCGGCCGCGCCACCCCGGGCTGCCTCCTCCTTCTCCCCATCATGGCCTCCTTGGGTCGTAGCCTCCTCCTCTTCCTCCCCACCATGGCTGCCGGCTTCCTTCTCCCTGCCATGGCAGCCGTCCTCCTCCTCCACCGGCGAGCTCAAATGGCTAGATCTGGTGCTGCCCGCCTCCACACCGGCTTCTCCTCCCGTGTCGGACTTCGGGCGCGCCGCCATCTCCTGGGCCACCGCCGCCTCTTGCCGTCGCGCCACATCCATGGAGGGCCACGGCCACGCGCTCAACGCCGTCAGCCGCCTCCCCAGCGCACCTCCCCTTCCTCCTCATCTGGCCGCGACACCATGGAAGTCCGCCCGACCAAATCCCGCACGGGCACACGGTGCCTCCTCCTCTCTCTCCTGCGCGAGCCACCGGCGACGTCGTCCTCTCCCAGATCTGCCTCCGGCGCGCGGATCTGGCGCAGGGGACGGAGTGGCGCGCGATACGGCGGCCCTCAGAGCGCCGCCTTCTCCTCCATGGCCCCGGTCTTGAACGTGGTGCAAGCAACCAGCAGTTGCCACCGTGGAGGGGAGAGAATGGATAGGGTGGGAACCGCAAGCACTCCACATTTGGGGTGGGAGGGAGGCGACTGGGTGATCCAGTTGGGCATGCAGTGCGCCGCTGCACCTCCTGCCGACTGCAAAGGCAACTGCATCCGCGAATGCAGTTCCTCAGTGCAGACAGCCTAAGATTAAGCCAGTATAGCACAAATTCATAGAAGCATCCATCCGAGCACATAAACCTTCCCAAAAGGACAGACATCAGCCAAAAACCCAAAACTACTGAACCTATTAGGCTATTCTCAACCGTCCGCCTAACAATGTTTTTGGGCGCCATCAATGGACACACCCGTGAGAATGGTCTTAGCTGCCTCATTAGTTAGGTCTATTTGGATAAAAAGAAGCTAATTTTTAGCAAATGATAATTAGTTGGGTGTATTTAAACACCCTCCGAAGTCACCCGATACATTCAAACACAGGATGGGAACACAATCCCCCCCAAAAACATATTGGAAATATTGCTCAATCCTTGTTCCTCCGTAATCTTCAGCACTTTATACTGGTATAGATCCACCTCCCAATTATCATTGTTTGCTTCCTAAGAATGGCATCACTTCCTCATCCAGAATCCTGTTTACCCAGTAAGACGCCCAGGTTGGCTTGCCATCATCGTCAGCTTCTTCCGGCCGATTGACGCTTTCCCCCGGGCACGGAACAGTTCAGGTTTTCCTTTTTTTTTTTCTTTTGAAAGAAACGCCTTCCAGCCTTTTGCCAGACCATAATTAATTTTTTCGAGCAATGTCAGACCATAAAGTCACCTTTAGCAATGTATTCTTGCCCCTCCATGTCCCATCTTGAAAACACAAATCAAAATCACTTATTAATTTCCACAGAACGTACTGTACTGTGGTTATGTTTTGACTTTCGGTTCACTGGGAGCTTAGAGAACACTGCGTTTAAAATTTTGTGAGACACTGATGGTTAAACGCTCGGGAATTTAATCTCCTTTCGGTACCCAGGCATTTATGGGAGGCTCAGATGTCTTTTTCGCCTATTGTTCTCGCATGTGTATGTACTGCAGCTCGCCCTGCAGTAATGTTTGCACGTGCACCTGGTTTAATCCCAAGCATCACTTCATTCCTTATTATGTGAATCTAGAACGAACGATGATCCTTGCCCAGGCCTAGGCGCCTAGCTTGCTTGCGGTAATGGAGATTGCCATATACCTTGCGTCTCGTGCGGTTTGCCAGAATATAGAAACGCTAGCTCCACTACTCTGAAGTCTGAAACCCTGCATCGCACGGCCGGACAAGTGACGGGTTGAAGAATCCCAGCTCGAAAATGGACGACGAGCAAAAATTCAGAGGCGACCACGGCCTACGGCCGGCATCCGGAACGCCCGAACGGCCGTTGTCGCACGTACGATCGCCCTCCGACGTGCAGCTCTCCTGCTCGAATACTGATTTCGGCTGTGTCAAATGGGGCACGCGCATCGCGCCAAGCCGGCAGATACCTATGCTGCGTGCGTCGGCCGGCATCCCACACGCCGTCCGCGTCCGGCTTGTGTCTTGTACTCGAATTCATCTCTCGTTGCGCCGGCTAGACGCACCACCCGCACCGGCGCCTGCGGTGTCTCGGGCCTCTCGGCGCTTCCCGCACGGCCGCCGCGCCTGCATCGAAGCCTGACCATGTCAGTATGTCACCAACCCAACCCGCCCCATGCCGGCATCCACGGTCCCTCCCCCCGCCCTCTTTTAGCCCTCGCCCCGGCCCCGCCGCCTCCGCTTCGCTCGCCCGCTCGCCCATTGCCGAAGCTTCCGTCCGAAACAGCCGTGGCCGGCACACGCCCGCTGGCGTGACCCGCCCCGGCGCATGCGGCGGGACGCCGTCGCCGCCGTGCCCACGGCGGCCGGCGCCTCGCCGCCGTTCGCCGCCACCGTCGTCCCGACGGATGAGGTGGTCATCGACGTCGAGGGGCCGGCGGATCAGGCCCCCGGGGTGGGGTGCCGGATCTGCCACCTCGGACCCGAGGACGGTGGGTCGGCGGCCGCGCCGGCTTCCAACGAGGTGATACGCCTAGGCTGCGGCTGCAAGGACGAGCTCGGCGACGCGCATCGGCAATGCGCCGAGGCGTGGTTTAGGATCAAGGGCGACAGGTATCCCTCGCTCCATCCTCTGCTGGATCGTCTTGGGGCCGGCATGCGCGATAGCGATAACGAGTTCTGCAACGGCACAGGGGCATTGTGAGCGCACACTGCACATACAATATGTTCAAAACGGTGGCGATCTTAACTAGTACTCCCTGCGTTATTAGCTCCTGTTTGTGCTTGGTCAATTTTTTTAACTTCAACAATTAAAGTTTGTAGAAAATATACCTACATATATAACATAAAAATGTTCCGGGGCATTTATTTTATACTCACTCCATCCGACCATCCCACAATGAGCACATCCTAGGATTTTTCGGACAGATCAGTAATCTTACAAATGACCTTTGTGCCCCTAGTTAAAGTTGTTCATCAGTCATATGTTGTAATAAACCAAACATTGGAAAAGAGAAAATAGACAGCTAAATGCGTTCTATACACCCTGAGAAGGAAAAAAACAGTCAATTAAATATGCATGCTTCTTGGAAACATGGAAATCATGCAATTAATTAATGGGTCTGCATGGCTAGTCCAAAAACTACAGATGCATTCTTTCGTGCACAGATTTTGAATGCTAGAAATGATTGCCTGCATAGCGAGTATTGTACTACTGCCATCCCACAAAAATTGTAACTCTACTAAAATCAAATAGATTTGCCAAGAGGTGAAATAAACCTTTGATACCCCTATTTATTATCAATAGTTGTCATAGGTTTACAAGCTAGAATGACACTCGTTGTGGGATATTTTTTGAATGATACACTTTGTGGGATAGAGGTAGTATATATTAATATGATCAAAGTTAGAAAAGCTTGACTTAGAACAAAGTTTGAATGATACATTTTGTGGGATAGAGGTAGTATGTATTAATATGATCGAAGTTAGAAAAGCATGACTTAGAACAAAGTTAAAGGGACAGAATCACTCAGGAGGGCGTCCTTTATCTGAATAGTTCTAGGGTATAGCAGTTTCTTTGAGCAAGCTTCAGAATTTTCCATGGAGCCGCTGGAACAAAGCTTGCCATTAGCAAGGACGACCATGAATTGAAAAATGCATCTGTCTTACTCCAACCTTAGAAACTTGAAACATTGAGTGCCTAATGAGCCATCCTTCATTTTTCTGGAAAGGGTTGATGGTGCTTTCGGGATGCTGGGCTTCTGCTTTTCAGCTTTTGTATCGGCTTATCTATGACTGTCTTAAGGCTTTTTATCACTCTCACATGCAAGTAGCTTTCCATTTGACATGACACTGTTATAAGATCAACTGATTTAGTCTAATTTAGCAAGGTTTACATAGTTTGTAGCTAGAAGCACTTTGCTTTGTATATAATCTTCATGCTTTCACAATCTCATTCCAATTGGTTGTTTAATCTCTAGAACTTGAGTGAATTGACCTAGAATTTTGAACCTTCAATTACTATGCAGGTGCTGTGAAATCTGTGGTTCAGATGCCAAAAACATTACCGGGTTGGAAGTGAAAAAATTCATGGAACAGTGGCATGGCCGAAGAGTGGCAAACACCCAAGCTATGGAAGAGAGGGAAAGTCATTGTTGGAGGCAGCAACCCTTCTGCAATTTCTTGTTAGCAAGCTTATTGATTGTTTTCATGCTACCCTGGTTTCTCCGTGTAAATTTGTTCTGATTTTTCTGCCACTGTTGGGCCATGTGAAACATGATTTATTTGCTCGGCTACCATCCAAAGGATGGATTGTAGATATTTGTAGCAAGAACCACAACACAGCTCCTGAAATATATGTTTCTAAAAGAAATTCCCATTTTGATATCTTTTCTTTTTTTAATATATTGGATGCTTAACCAACTCAAAGACTACTTTGACTTGGACACTTGATGACATGAACTTGTAAACTAAAAACTATAGGGATGATGATTGCTGGGATAGAAGAAAAATTCCAGAAGTACAAGACTTCCAATTTGACGGCATGACATCTCAGTTATTTATGGTTAGTTCAAGGACTTGAGATTCAGAAACGTTTACTATTACTGTGCTCCTTTTGTCGATCAGCTTTATCTATTAACTATTTTGTTCTGTGTGCATGAGGATATAGGCAGAAATGCAAAGAGACACATACCATATGTTCATCAGAATTTTCAGGTTGTCAATGTTTTTTTTTTTCATAACACCTTGATGCATCTTTTTATGTGTTTGGCCCAATGAAGTAGGCTGTTGAACAGCCTTGTTTAGCTTACATATTATGAACGCGGCATCTTTCTTGAAGATGATATGATCTCGTATTCTTTGCTTCTACGGTTATTGGTTGTTCATTGCCGTCACTAGAGAAATGATCACGTTCTGAAAACAAGGTAAGATATAATCAAAATGTCACATTCTTCCTTACCAGAGACTTGGGACTCCTGTATTATTTTATAGAACCGTATGCATACTGTGATGCCTTATCTAACCATGTTGATTTCTTTTACCCCTTCAGCTTTTTTTTGTAAATTATGTCCTAGTTTGGCTGTCAAACAAGAAAATGCAGGCAGATGTTTCTTGTCGCTGTATATACTTTTACTTTGAAAAGTGAGGACTGCACAACTACTAGTCTCACCACGGGAATGTTCAGAAACTATATCACATAAAAAGGAAAAAAAAAACTAAGAATTTTTACCACTATCAGAATGCACAAGTTCTGGAGTGGTAGCAATAAATCAATTTAGAAAGAAGAAACACTATCCTAACCAGCTATAAATATGTTATATGTAGTATCTTGGAATATGCATATCCACTTCCATTCTCTCCTGTGGCGGAGCCAGAAATGGACAAGATGGGGGCTAATTTTAAAAGAGTAATTAATCAGTACTTTGTATTACATATATGTGAGTTTTTTTACACAAGTAATGGACACAATTCATATAAAAGTTAGGCTGTTGTGCTACTTTTCATTTGTTGGGTAAAAAAATGCAAATGATAACTTAGGCTAATGGGCTATTTTTCAATTGTTAGACAAAAAAAAAATACATAGAGCATAATGGAGTTGTTGGGCTGCAAGTGGGACTGCAGACCACTTGGAGCTCCGTCCCTGATTCTCTCTATTTAATATCTCATGTCATAGTCATGTCGGTCCTCATGCCATATTTATCTACAAGATATTAGTACTTGAGAGTTTCAAAGTTCAACTTACGACAAATTTTGACTTACTTATGCTCCATCCATTCACAAACGTATGACGCGGTTGTGTTTTTTTTTTGAATCTTTGATCGTTCGTCTTATTTAAAAAAAGCTAACAAATTATCGTTCATATTGTTATTATTTGATTTATCTCTAAGTGTAGTTTGTGTACTATTCATATCTTTACATGTTTAAACCATTTTTTTTGAATAAAACAAATGATTGAAGTTGTAGAAAAAAATCACATTGTGAGGATATAGTATTTCTGAAAAAGTTGACTTTTGACCCCTCAACAAATCCGTTTGTCTAACTTTAGCTCCTAACTTTCATTTTGGCCAAACCGGACATCTGGACTCACAAAACCAGTTAAACTTGATACTCGAGTCGATTTTGACCGGTTTTTCGCTGACGTGGACAATGGTTTTTGCCACATCAATGCTTAGGTGGCAAAAACCACTGTCCACATCAGCGAAAAAACGGTCAAAATCGTCCGGGTGTCGAGTTTAACTGGTTTTGTGAGTTGAGGTGTCAAGTTTGGCTAAAATGAAAGTTAAAGGCTAAAGTTAGACAAACGGAATAGTTGATGGGTCAAAAGTGAACTTCTTCCTAGCATTTCTGATCTGAAACTATAGCTTTATGAGTGATTGCAGGTCGTACTAGACAAGCAGACATCGAGGTCCCAACTTCTTGAATGGAGGACGCCCTTGCCCCCGGATGATCTCATCCCACTTCATCCTCCCAACCAAACAGCTCAAAACTGGGACTGTCCCACTTCGTCTCATCCCATCCCTCTAACCAAATACTACCAAAAAAACCTAAAAAAGAAAATGTCGCGTCCGCTAGCTAGTACTTGTGCATTTTTCTTGATTGATGGATGGATTTGTTTTCATCTGGTTGCACTAGCTTGTTCATGATTTTTTTTTTCGCAAACGTGCCAAGCACGTTTTTTATTAAGAGGGATTGCTCATGATTGTCATGCTATTAGACCAATGTATGCAGTTGCTACAGGACATTTACTATTAGATCTGGCCGTGTTTGTTTCATGTAAAAAACATAATGACATCAGAAATAGAATTACACATTAGGCTGTCTCTAGCAGATTGCCTATCCCGTTTGCCTATTTCGAACTCTATTTTGTCTATAGTATAGGTACAGTATCATTTTGTACTATATGCAATCTTTTTACACGCTCTACTGAAGACGGTCTTAGTCATGAGAAACGATATGCAGTCCCTATTTATTTATGCATATGCGGAAGGAAAAAAAAGAACTGCCCACTAAATGAGCAAGCATCCTGAGCAAGAAAAGGATCCGAGCATTAATATAAACATTCATTAACCTCAGAAATAAATGCATTTTTAGGATTTTTATCTTGGCTTGATGGATAATCAATTGATGAAACTACTTCTTCCAATTCAAATCTAGATTTGGATTTTAGAAAACTCGCTCTTTGTAGACTAACTTTGGAAATAAATGCATTTTTAGGATTTTTTTTCCTTGCCTTAGCGGATAATCAATTCATGAAATTACTTCCAATTCAGACCTAGATGATTGGATTTGCACCCAAAGAAACCATAAAATTCGATATTATATTATACGATAGAAATCTAGGATAGAGCTTCTCTATCCTATTCAATAAAATGGGCCCATATCTAGATTTTCCAAACGCTATAAATACGTTTTATTAGGATAAATTTCGAAAGCTGGAAATGCAAGTGGAATGGAAGAATCAAGGTACAGTTGCATAGTAGCAGTGGAACGCTGCGACACTAGGCCACTAGCAGTGGATGCATTGCATGCGCCGCCGACCTGACACAATAACACAACACACCAAGTCGAAACGAAGGAGTCAAGTAGATTACCTACGTACGTGTGCAGCTCAAATGGCTCTACCTAGCGCAACGTTGGTTGAGGCTGCGAATGAATCGACACCACGCAAATTGACCCGTCACGGCCTGCTCATCCCAATCCACAGCAGACAACGGGGTTTAATTTGGACGGGTGCGCGCACGCACGTCCCTTTAAAACCCCCGCCTATCCGATCCGTTCCGTTCCACGGCGAGGTAGTATATCGCGCACCAGAGAGAGACAGACTCCTTCCGGCCACCTTCCTGGTAGCGCACACCGTAACAATCTTCGGACCGTGTGACCTCGCGCGTACGTACGTGTCGCCCAGATCGACCACATGGCGGCGCCGGCGGCAGACTCCTCCGACACCGTCGTCGCCGATCGCTACAGGTCCCACCTGACCGGCGAGGGCGAGAAGGACACGGTGTGGCGCCACGGCGCGCCGCCCACGTACGACGCCGTGAACGCGCTCTTCGAGGCGGAGCGCACACAGGTTCGTTCTCCTTCCGTTGCTGGTTCTTCTTCTTCTTCTTCTTCAGTATTCACACACACGCACAGACAGACATGCATGTCCCTCAGCAAGCACGGAGATCCGATCCATTTCTAACTGTTTCTGATGCATGGCCATGCACGGCGTACGTGCATGCACGCGCGCAGGAGTGGCCGGCGGGGTCGCTGGAGGAGGTGGTGCAGAACGCGATCAAGACGTGGGAGATGGAGCTGTCGCACAAGTCGCGGCTGTCGGACTTCAAGTCGGTGAGCCCGGGCAAGTTCAGCCTGTCGGTGAACGGCGGGCGGCGGCGGAGCGGCGAGGAGACGCTGGCCATGGGCAGCTACAACGCGCTGCTGGACGGCCCGCTCCTCGCGGGCGCGGGCGCCTACGACGCCGCCGCCGAGACGTTCGCGTCCTCGCACGACCTCTTCCGCGCCGCCTTCCCGCGCGGATTCGCGTGGGAGGTGCTCAAGGTCTACTCCGGCCCGCCGGTGATCGCCTTCAAGTTCCGGCACTGGGGGCACAAGGACGGACCCTACAAGGGCCACGCCGCCACCGGCGAGAAGGTCGAGTTCCACGGCGTCGCCGTCCTCAAGGTTTGCTTGCCCCCCGTTCCCTACTAGGAGTATCGGTGTAGAAAAAAATCGCCACACTCTTTCTCTGCGGGATTTCACCGCCTTAATTACTTTACTATTATTATCTCCTTCCATTATTATATACTCCAGATAGGATAGAGATGAAATGACCATTTTGTACGTTCATCCAAGTAAGGTTACCAGTAAAGTGATAATTAATAAGTAACGCACAAAAAAAAAAGATACTACAGCTATATCTCTTCTTCATTAGCCCCACGAATCAAGTCATGCTTTCTCTGTGATACTATTAAGTACTCCATGACGCTATCAGCTCAAAGTCTGTCAGTGACTCACTACTCCACTCCGTTTATATGCGAGTAGGTGGACGAGCAGCTGCGGGCGGAGGACGTGGAGGTGTACTACGATCCGGGCGAGCTTTTGAGTGGCCTTCTCAAGGGCCCCAAGGTGGTTCCGTCCGAGGAGCCCGGCGGCGAGGTGGCGCTCGCCGTGAGGCTCAGCGAGGCCGCTGCCGTGTCGGCGTCAGCAGGGTCAGGTGCTGCTGACCCGCCACCGCAGCAGGCTTGCCCCTTCCTCAGCTCCGGAAAGCCACAGTGATCAACCTTCAATTCAACCGCCTAGCTAGCTTCGTGTGGATAAATAACGTGTCCGCTATCCAAGGACCTGTGTGGTACTGTGACATGATAGTTGTTGTTTCATGATCGATCAGAAGATTCTGGAGGTCTTGGGGAGGAAAACTGGTCTGAAAGTCGATCAAGTTCATCGTGTACTTGTGCATGTAACATATTCGTTCTCATCGACCACAGAAATAAGCTGATCTTGTAGTGGTACTAGTGTTTGTTGATTGTTCCTTTGTTGTTGACTTGTTGGTGTTGGTGGGGATGGTGCCGTCCCCTTGCCGCCTGGCTTAGTTAAAATCGTGATAATGCTGTCAGCTTTTGTGAAAAAGACGAGGTTTAAAGACCTGAAAGTGAAACGCAATCCCCACCGGTTCGGAAAGAAAAAAGTGACACCGCCTGAAAGAGATCATCTAAGGTGTCAGCAAGACAAAAGGCCTTCACCACTTCCACTATGCCTTTGGGTACACGCAATCTGTCTCGGCTTGTTACGATTCATTCAACACCACCATGCGACCAGGTTCCAATAGTCCTGAGTTCTGACCTTTGCTCCAAGAAAAACGAACAGATTGAACAGGACAGAGATGCAGGCGCTGGGGGCACAGATGCCTCTAGTGGCCGAGCAACTTCATCCATTTACGTCTAGAGATGGCAATGGATACCATACCATTTGTTGGTACTGAGAAATTTAAGCCAGTTTCTAGAATAAATCATAAACATTATCACATAAATTAGCATGAAATCTCTATTGTGGGCATGTTCGTTGCCCTGGGTCTGATACAAACAGGGCCGCAGCAGTCGATAGAATCTTCCATCACTCGCCGCGGTCGTGAGCTGTGGCCTGCCAACAACGCTCGGGCCTCGGCCAGGGAAGCCCAAATAACGGCAAAATCGAAGGTGCCGAACAGACCAAAACCACCATCGTCGTCGGCGTATCCGTCGAGACCCGCACCGGGTTTTTGTTGGCTAGCAGCGTGCGCGGCCACCTACCGGCTAGGCGCCTACCGATGCGTTCGTCCCGTCCACCGCCGCCCCCTCCTGCTCCTCGCCCGCTTTTCTGCTCTCCACCGCTCCCTCCCTCGCACGTCACCTCCCAAGCCTCATCCCTCCGCCCGCGGCGCCCGCCACTGAGTCCAGAGGCTTCTAGAAGGTGGGAGGCGGTCGCCCATGACCGTCTGATCGGCCTTCGCCATGGGATGCGCCGGATCCACTCCCAAGACTGACGGTCTGTTCTTTCTCTCGGTTCTTTTTGCTGTTTCCTCTTTCGCTGTTTTGTTATGGTTCAGATTGGGATCTTGGGCAATTTGGTTCCGGAAGCGAATTTTAGAGTACAGTATTGGTAACTAGTTTGTTTTGTTAGCGTCCCGTCCTTGGTGCTTGAATTGTGTAGCGATTGGTAACTCGATTTAGCTACATCTGCTAGCGATGGTTAACTGAGCTGCAGGATCAGCACTAAGGTAGTGGGCTAGTAGCAGTGAAGAGCCGTGATCAGTTTATCTGTAGACTGCAGTACAGCTTCTAGTGATGGAGTTCACGTCAAATAGGTGGGGCGAGATGATGTTAGTATCAGCACAAGGCAATTGAAGCGTCCTCTATTCTCTTTTGGGGCAAAAGGTAGATCACACAGTTGATGACGGGAGGATGATATGATTGACTGTCATGAGAGGAACTGACGGACGGTTGTTGATTCTCCGTACATGTATTCCTGCAATTATGCCCATGGCTAGCAAAATGTAAAGATGTGACGCTATGAATAGATGACTGAAATGACGGTTTATTCTTGATGTTGCGGGGAATCCATTTGATTGGTTAATCTTCCTATGGGGTACCAAAATCCAAGATATGGTACCACGAAAGACAAATTAAGGCGATAGTTTAATCTTTTTCTAGGAATGAAACCCCTGATTTGATTTAGGCGTATTTGTCTTCTGATAGTTTGGTTTGTCCATCAGGCACATATTAGATAGGAGAAGATAGCAATAGTAGATTGGTCATCTGTACAATTCTCTTTCCTTGTTTTGTGTTAAAAAAAATTCTTTTTTCTTGTTTGTTTAACACAACATGTGCTGTCAAACTAGGTTAGACTACTTTAAAGGGTTCATCAAACCGTAACATTATAAATATTACTCTTTTAAGTCGCACAAATAATGGCACTTTGAAAATCATGCAGTCAATCATTTAGCGTTCTGCTATTAGTTTATTATAAATGTTGACTTGGCTTGTGGAAATGATAATTTATAGAATTATCGAAAAGTCATGCTTTTAATATCAAAATTCTATAAGCTCCACAAATCTACTACTATTACAATTGAAATTAATGTGGAAAAACTGGGATACTATGTAATTGTTCAATTCGTCACTATTTTTTTGCTAGATAGAGTGGTTGATTTATTCTTAAACAATGCCATTCACGTATTCCACCATCATGTCAGAACTTTATTTTTGGAATGAGCAAAACAGATCTATCATTTGTGAAGGTTTGGAAATATAATTTTATTTTGTCACCTTTTGTGCTTGTACCTTGTATTTTGATGGCATTAGCTTGGAAGAATGTGCAGTCTGATTTGGTTTGTTCCCAAAATGCATTGCTATTTACGGCGAGCGATTCCTGCTGCTGGGTGGGATACTCAGTTTTTAATGCTCAACACTTCCTTTTTGTCTCAGATAATGGTAAGAAGCTGAAAAAACCAAAGCCTTGGAAACACACCCAAGCAATAACACCAGCACAACTCAGACAGATGCGTGATGAATTTTGGGATACTGCTCCGCACTATGGTGGACAGAAAGGTACGTCCATAGTATTGTGTATTTACCGATGGCTACTTCAGTTTTGTACTGTTGACATTTATTTGTAAGTCTGTGATGCATTTGTATTGCTTGTTGGACCATTCCTTTTTTTCCTCCTGAGATGATGGGCCAGTCTGTTTCGATTGAGCTGCTGAAGTGTATTGTCTTGTTCACGTAAAAATTTATATGCTGTGGCGACAGCACACACTGAACATCATAGATACAGCCAAATAGTCAAAGACATGTCTGCTAAGGTGTTTTTTTACTTCAAAGCTAACCTTGTATTTCTTCCAGAGATTTGGGACGCACTTAAAGCTGCTGCAGACTCTGATTTAGCGCTTGCACAGACCATAGTGGATAGTGCTGGCATCATTGTATCAAATTCTGACATGACACTTTGCTATGATGAAAGAGGTATGCTGTATATGCTTATTGTTATGTATTTTTGTTCTACGTTTCATGATTTGATGAAATCTGGTGATTCCAAATTATTGATGGCCTTGTGCGCAATATTGCAGGCGCCAAATACGAGCTTCCAAAGTATGTTCTAAGTGAGCCGACAAATTTGATCAGGGACGGGTAAATTTGTAGAAATTAAATGGGCCCAATGTAAATTATGTAAATCGCATCTGTTCACTGACATGAATCTTGACCTGATTGGAATTTCAATAAAGTTATAATGTGCCAAATTCTGATTTCAGCTGTTCTCGTACCTGTAGCGCCTTGTCCTGGATTGTAGCGCATTGAACTCTCGTACTGTCATACCTTGAGAAGCAATAATAACCAATAATAACCATAAACCTCGGCAGTCGGCATATGGTAGTAAGTTAGCAACTGCTGCCTGATTGTCTCGACTAGTTGACCGAGTCCGAAGAACACTTGAAGGTTTTGTATAACGATCGGTGATGCTTGATTAAGGACCATCTTCTTTGCTTTGCTCTTCAGACTTCAAGTGGTGAGTCCTTCACCAGTGTTTCTCCTTGAGAGTGGCGGTTGTATAAGGCTATAGGGTGCCAGAGCATTTTTTGTCAAAGTAGCAGTGGCTGCATCCAACATCTTTGGCGTTTGCAGATGGTACTGGCTAAATTTCTACGTTTTGGTTGAGCCATCACCTGCATAGATACTCTGCACCTAACCAGATCTTTCGTTTGACCCTTTGACCTCAGTACTGTCGTTCAATCTCTGTTGTTACCCTGAAACTGCTAGGGACTAGGGACCGGAGGCTCAGTTATCTACTGCTGCTCATTGCAAATGCAATGACTTGTGCCCAGTACGGACAGATTGACATGTCCCTCTCACTCTTCTGTAATAATGCAAGGATTACCAGCGTCGGTACGACGGATGCACCTGGCATTTCGTGATTGCTGCTGCTCGGTTCATTCACGGGCATCAGTATCCTCCTTGCTTTGTAGTTGGGGCGAGGGGGGAGAAAACAGGAAGCAGACATGAGGCCTTGATCTGGAAGCAGGCCAGGTGATGAGCAGCTGGGACCTTTGCGCGCGTGCCAGATCTGAGATCTGGGTTCGGCTTCGGCTGGTGTTTTTTTCTCCCACAGGCCACAACGGATCACATGAGCTCAGCTTTTGTTTGCCTGGCGGGTTGGATTGGGCTGTAGTAGAGTGATTCGTAGCGTATCAGTATGAGCCTAGGAGGTTTCCAGTACTTATACTAGTACAATGACTATCTTTGACACTTTAAAATCGGGCCTGTCTGAGTTGTTCTTAAGCTTATTTTTGTTAACAAAGACTGCAGCGGAAAAGTGACAAAAGTTTTGGTAAAAGTAACTTGAGTAAAATCAGAAGTCCGCTGGATTAATCTTTTTGTTTAGTACAGGTGCCCGAAGTGGATTTCCACGACGAGCATTTTTATAAACATGTTGGACTCGGCCCTGTTTAGTACACCAAATTTCTCCCAAAATTCACTATGCAAAAAGAAAATTCCCCGTCACATCAAAATGCCGGCACATGCATGGAATACTAAATGTAGATGAAATAAAAAAATAATTGCACAGTTTAGATGTACTTTGCGAGACGAATCTTTTGAGCCTAGTTAGACCATAGTAGGACAATATTTACCACAAACAAACGAAAAGTGTTACAGTAGTTCTACAGTGCTTTTCAGGTCGGAACAGTGTTTTTTTCAACCATCTAAACACACCCCTCATCACAAACTGGACAGAAGATCCCCCCACATAATAGTACAGGTAGTACTGGAAAGATGCCCAGCAGCTCCTGACACGGCCATTTCAAATTTGGCCCTGTTTAGATTCAAAAAACTTCTCTCAAATTCTAATATGCAAAAATAAAATTTCCCATCACATCAAAATGCCGTCACATGCATGGAGTACTAAATGTAGATGAAATAAAAAAAAAATAATTGCATAGTTTAAATATACTTTGCGAGACGAATCTTTTGAGCCTAGTTAGACCATGATAGGACAATATTTACCACAAACAAACGAAAAGTGCTATAGTGCTTTTCAGTTAAGAACGGTGCCAGTTTTCGAGGATCTAAACCCACCCTTTGCTGCATGCCCGTGCGCTTGTCCCTCCCGGCCTTTTCTATCAGTTGATCTCACTCCACCGTCAGTTCACAGCACCTCAGCTGCAGGCCTGCAGCCTTGCAGGGAGAACACAAAAACAGTACTGCGTGCAGGAGCCAGGAGAACACAAAAGGGCAAGGCGATGCACGGGGGAAGGCCTGGCGGCTGGCGGTGGCGGCTGAAGAACTCATGCGTGTGGCTGCAAGGCAAAGCTACTTTTGTCCGGGGCCAGGCCAGAGCTCGCCGAACCAGGTGCATGTGCATGGAGATGGGAGAAGCGCTTTTGCGGCGGCACAGACGAGACGATGCAGAGCGAGTCTGGGAGTTCCTTCCGGTTCCGGCATCGAGCGCTGTTTGATTGGAGCTCTGGTTCCCAAGTCCAGGCTCAACTGCTAGTTTATGCGCGACGGGATTAGGCAAGATTCTGCCTACGGACGGCTATGGCTACCCGCTACTCTGTCTAGTTTAGGGCGTAAAAGACCATGTGCAGTGGGTTGGGTAAATAGATTCATGTAGTGACACTGTTCATAGAGAAAGAGATAGTTGAAATAGTAGATACACAATGCATTTAGACATCCTGCTGCACATAAGTCTTATGGTGCTGTTTGGTTCGTGTCACACTGCGGTAACGGGTTCCAGTGGAAGCGATGACGCACTTTGTTTGGTTAGCTTTGTTAATGCTTTCAATTGCCTTTACGGTGCTTGGTTACGAAAAAAATTACAGCCGCCAGCCGGTCACGCCAGACATGCAGAATGAATAGGAGAGGGACGAGAAAAGGAATACTGGAGAGGGAACTCACCGGCGTGATGTGGCAGCAAAGCACACATGACAAATCTGAGTTCCTGCCTTCTGGATTGCAAGGCCTAGGGTTTGTAGAAAAAGATAGTGGAGAAAGAGAGGGAGGGGACGACGAGGGTAAGAGATCCTCAGCGGTGACGATGTGGCGGAGGAGCTGCAGTAGTCCGCTGGAGGCGGCGCGAGGTCGCGATTCGTGAGGGGAGGCAACGAGGAAGGAGAGGCGCAAGTGCTGCGGCATCGTGAGGAAGAAGGTGTGAACTCGTGACGGCGCGAGGTCGCAAGGAGAGGCAACGAGGAAGAAGGGGATCGGATAACACAGCCTGGGGAGCGGTAACAAGACCGGTATCCGGTAGCGCTGCGACGAATTACGGACTGGACCAACCAAACGTGTAGCAACGATATCCAATAGCGCGGGGAACCATTGCGGGCTAAAAAAGGCCAAACCATACAGCACCGGTAAAAGTACAACTGGGATTAGCCACAACTATATCCATATGCTGATCATAGCATAGGAGTAGAGTAGTCAGCTATATACTGTAGAAGCTACGAGTATTCATCATATTGGGACACTAGCAACTTTTTCATCACAGCTAGTGTGTAGTGATGGCACTAGAAGTACATTAAGTTGGGTACTTGGGTGTCTATCCTCCAACGAGGCTTGTTGGAGAAAAGGAGATTCGTTTAGCATACTTAATTTGTGGTGGGGTGGTGGTTAGGATTTGATGGAGGAAAATGTGTGCTATCTGCTATGGGGATTGAGTGACCTAGAAGGCTAAGGCTTTAGATTCGACTGTCCCCCTTGCTATGCTCTTTTCTTTTCATTCATTTTCTAAAATATATAGCATGGGAGTTTGCTCCCCGTATGCATCATGGGCGCATGCAACTAAAAAACGAGCAAGTCTTATAATTTAGATTTATAACATCATTAATATTTGGACACACATTTGACTTTTGTCTTATTCAAAATACTATATAAATATCATTTTATTTTACTAACCGTGTTTTATCGCTAAGGTTGCATTAAGCATGTCTTATAATTTTATATATTTATGTAGAGTTTTTTTTTTAAAGGACAAATGGTTGAAGTTATGGTTAACGTCGTACATTGAAAAACAGATAAATATTTGTGACACCTAGCCCGATTTAGATGTGGCCCATGAGTGGTCCATAAGTACCTCGTGCACATGTGTGTGTGCCTCTTACTAGCTCAGCAAGTATGGAGCTAATTTAGAAATCTTCGTTCTCCAGCCGTATCACCTCCAAGTTAATCTTTTTACGAGGCATAGTGTGGCTCTTTCTCACTAATAACAGTACATATGTGCTCCATGCATATTAACATGTTAATCTTTTTACGCCAAGTGTTACAATATTACACATGTTTGCATAGTGTGGCTCTTTCTCACTAATACCAATGTGTTCCATGCATATTAAGGATGCACAACGTATCGACGGAAATGTCGTCTATCACTGAAAATAAAAACCGTTAAATTCTAAAATAAATCTAAAAAATGCGAACACCCGTATCAAATTGAGGACTTGAACCCAGTAGACAGGTTCCACCATAAGAAATCTAACTACTTCAGCTAACACAAGTTAATGGACTTCTGATTGCCTACCCTAAGATAAGAAATCAATACTTTTTTTTGGAACAATCATAGTTTTGAAAAAAAAATGTTCTTAACGAGTTGTAGTGGATAACATTTTTTACATTAGCCAAACGGTCATAATTCTGAACGAACACTTTATGTAAGAATAGATCCAAAAGGACATGTAGTATTTTATCATTTTTGGCATATTTTAGCATATCTATCAAAAATCTCTTTTCTCCCGTGACGAAATCATTAAATTCTGACGAAATTCGTTGAATTTCGACCCGCGCCGTTCAACCGCGAAGCCAGATAGGCAACACGCCAACACCGCAACAAGCAACGAAGCACGGCGCATGGCTGCTTTGTTCAAGCGGACCGTGGCCGCGCCTGCGCCTCATGTGCAACGGACACGTCAGCGGCCCAGGTAGGGGTAGGCGGGAGCTAATCATGGCTCATCACTTCATCAGTGGCAACGAGACGAACTGGGGGGGTGTTCAAAACATGTGGTCGCCCGAGTACCGCGGGGTAATTTTACTCCACTGGAGTCATTGCAGCAAGCCAGCAACGGCACATTCTGGCGTGCATATCATCGGGATGGGGCCCATTTCTGGCGCAGCTTCCGCGGGCGACACGACAACTGCACCCGCGCTCCAACAGGGCTCGCACTCGCACTCGCACTCGCACTCTACTACAGTGATCGGCTCGCTGCAAGATCCCACCCCCCACTCCCAGTCCCAGGGCCCAGCCGCTTGCTCTCTTGTGCCGAGCCGGGTGCCCGTAGCGCCGTGCGCCCCGTGCCGCCATGCCCGCCGCAGGCGCGCGGACCCCAAGGCCGCAGAGGCGAATCCATGCCCGGGCCCCGTGGCTTCCTTTCTTTCCCCTCTGGTGAACCGAACTGATCCCCTCCAAGTCCCCAGCCTCCCACCCCCCGAAAGCACCGCCCGCTCCTACACCCGGCACGAGGCCACTCGCCACCCACCCAGTCACCCAACTGACTCGCACTCCCTCCCCCCTACCTCCGTCGTCGCTCTTCCCGTGAAACCCTCCAGGATCCAACGAAAAAGGCGAAATCTCCGAACCACACCGCCATAATCACACGCCAACCGGCGTCCCTCCTCACCTGGCTCAAATGGCCTAGCCGGCCGCGTGGGGGTAGCAGAACACAGCAGCGGGGAACCAAGGGATACGCGCCGCGCCGCAATGCCGGCGCCCGACCGTGCCGCGGCGGGGGCCGGCGCCGGGAGCCACCTCCGCGGCCACGCGCACCTCACCAACTGCGTCCACCTGCGCCACCACCACCACCACCACCACGGGCACGCGCACGCTGGAGCGGGGGGCGCGTCGTCGTCGGGGCGGAGGCGGAGCCCCGCGTCCGCCGCGCTGATGCGGGACCTCCTCGCGCTGCAGCGCTCGCGATCGCTCCGGGACCCGTCCACGCGCCGCTCCGTCGAGTCCTCCAGGGTGGCGGCCGACCCCGACGCTGACGCCGACGCCTACACCGACGATGACGACGTCGATCTCCCCGCCAAGTCCCGCCGCAGCGCCGGCGCCACCGCCACGGGGGCGCTCAAGACTCTCCTGGACCAGCTCGCCGAGAACCCACAGCACCACCCGAAGCCCGGGCGCCGCCCGCCCCGCAGGTTCAAACGCCGGGCGGGCCGACGCGCCTCCGCTGCCGCCAGTAAGCCTCCGGACCGCGCCGCCGCGCTCTCCGTCAACTCCAGCTCCCAGGAGGCCGTCTGCGGCAACAAGTACCTGTTCAGCGGCGGCGGCGACGATGGGGAGGAGCTGCAGCAGCATGTGCCGCAGGACTCGCGCAACGTGTGTGGCATTCCGTGGAACTGGTCGCGTCTGCACCACCGCGGCAAGTCGATCCTCGACATGGCCGGCCGCAGCCTTTCATGCGGCCTCTCCGACTCCAGGTCAGCGGCGGGGCGAAAATCTGATGCCGCCGCCGCCGGTGCCTCGCGGCCCCTTTTCCCTGTCAAGTCCGAGAGGCTGGCCTCGTCAACCAGTTCGGACTCGGACGCGCTGCCCCTGCTTGTTGACGCGGCCGGCACTCGTGCCCGCAACCGCATTAGCGCCATTTCTGGAACTGGGAGCTACTCTGGAGAGCTTGGGATTTTCTCTAACCAGACCAGCGAGATGGACTCCGACCTGCTGTCTGAGTCTCAGTCAGGGCAGATGTCACAGGCCTCGCAGCATGGACGCGGGCGTCACCGGAGTCTGACGCAGAAGTTTGCGCCCAAGACGTTCAAGGACGTCGTTGGGCAGAGCTTGGTGGTCCAGGCACTGTCCAACGCCATCCTGAGGAGGAAGATTGGGTTGGTGTATGTGTTCTATGGGCCGCACGGCACAGGCAAGACTTCGTGCGCCCGCGTCTTCGCCAAGGCGCTGAACTGCCTCTCCCCTGAGCACCCCAGGCCCTGTGACTCGTGCACGTCGTGCATTGCTCACAATCTTGGCAAGAGCAGGAGCCTGATGGAGATTGGGCCTGTTGGCAACATCGATATGGATGGCATTGTGGACGTGCTTGATAATGTGATGCTTTCACCAGCACCATCACACTACAGGGTGTTTATATTTGATGACTGTGACACGTTGCCAGCTGACACTTGGAGTTTGATCTCTAAAGTGGTGGACCGGGCACCCCGTCGTGTTGTGTTTATCCTTGTCAGTCCAAACCTTGAACTTCCTCATATCATCCTGTCGAGATGCCAAAAGTTCTTTTTTCCAAAGTTGAGGGAGTGCGAGATTGTCAATACATTGCAGTGGATTTGCACCAGCGAGAGTCTAGATGTCGATAAGGACGCACTGAAGCTAATTGCATCCCGTTCTGATGGATCTTTGAGGGATGCCGAGATGACTCTTGATCAGCTCAGTTTGCTGGGACAGAGGATTTCCTTGTCTCTTGTCCAAGAATTGGTAAGATATCGCACACGCATTATCGTTTCTATGGGTGTGCTTATAAGTTTTCTAGAGATTTTTTTATAACTTTTAGCGCTGCTGAAACATACGACATAATTAAATAGACAGTAGTAGTGTGCAAATTCATTTCCCCCCTATAATCTAGTATAGAAACGGCCTGTAGACAGATACATTTTTCTTATTTATGTGCTGAACTTAAGGGAGTTACTGATTTGATTTCCCTGTCAGAGATTATGACTCCATTCTAGTCTAGTGCTCTTCATCTTCAAGTCTTTCTACCCTCTGTGACAACAGTAAAATGTTAGTTCTCTGTTTTACAGGTTGGTCTGGTGTCCGATGATAAACTGGTTGATTTGCTTGATTTGGCACTATCAGCTGACACCGTAAACACAGTGAAGACACTACGAGATATCACAGAAACCGGTGTTGAGCCTTTAGCACTGATGTCTCAGCTTGCCACAATAATTACTGACATTCTTGCTGGTTCCTATGCATTTACACGAGAAAGGCTCAGGAGAAAATTCTTCAAACGTCCTACCTGTAAGCAATGGTTTTTTAACCTTAGTATATTTCAGAAGATATATAGTCTATTAATCTTTTTTTTTAATAAATTTCAGTGTCAAAAGAAGATATGGAAAAACTACGCCAGGCCTTAAAAACATTATCTGAAGCTGAAAAGCAGTTGAGGGTTTCTAGTGATAAGACAACCTGGCTTACAGCTGCTCTGCTTCAGCTTGCTCCTGATAAACAGTACATGTTGCCAAGTTCATCAACTAGTACGAGTTTGAACCATGGTGTGTTGATTGGTTCCTTTCCTGATAGGGATATAGCAAGGACCTCAGCAATTGACCATAAAGGTAACGTGGCAGGCACGTCTTATGGGGAAAGGCTAACTGTTGAACACACAGAAAATGGTCATGTGTTATCAACCAGTTCTGTCAGAGCAAATGAGGGAACTAAACACAGAAAAACCGAAAATGAAATAATCTGGCAAGCTGTGCTTGAGAGTATCCAATCAGATACACTGAGAAAAATGATGGCGAAAGAAGCAAGGCTAAGCTCTGTCAGCCTAGGCACAGGTAAGGTTCTCAGTCTGATATCCATATCAATTTACAATTATTACAACTTGCCCAAGAATTATGAAGCCATATCAGATGAGTATATAGATCCATTGCTTAAAACAGAGAGAGGAAAAACTCTTGTAATCAGTATCTGGTGACTTAATGAGACAATTTGACAAGTTTTTGCTTGCTTTCATCATTGGTGTTGGTGGTCCTTCTAATTCTTGGCACATCTCTGAAGCTAGATACAGTACTAATGGATGTTTTACTTCTAGGTTCAGTGATTGCATCATTTGCTCTGAACAAAGCATCAGCTATCTATTATTGTATCGATGATATCATTTTGAGTGTAGGAGCCCAAACATTATAACTTCGTTAAATCAAAGTGTGTGTTTTAATTTGTACTGTTTTAAATTTTTTTTAGCTATGGTCTACTTGCACATACAGTATATTTTAAGCTGCAATACCTTTGATAGTGATTAATTGGTATTCTCAAACCCAATCTGTATACCACTACGGTCTTATTCTTGAGTATTTGATGTGAAGTGTTGCTAGGCTGTCATTGTAGCAGATCTTTTTCTAACATCAGCTTCTTTCTTTCCAACAGCACCAACAGTGCAGCTAATATTTAGCTCACGTGTCAATAAGTCCAAAGCTGAAAACTACAGAGCTCAGATTCTGCAGGCATTTGAGTCTGTTCTCCGTTCTGCAATAATACTTGAAATTCGATATGAGTCAAGGAATGGTGTGAGAGCAAGTCATGCCCCATCAATGTTTCCATACCCTGAGAATGATTCTTCCAACGTGACAGCGAGGAGATCCTTTACTAAACATAGTCCGATCTCTTCTGGAGGTGAGAATCTAATTAGGAGGCTTAAAAAAGATAGTGTTGTGAAGGGAGCTAGCTCTAGTAAGACTAGATGGATGCAATCTGATCCCCACATATTAACAGAAGGTGAAATAATTGAAGTCGGGCCTTCTCACATACATCGGCATGCTCAAACAAATAATGGTGTTCTTGACATAAATGAAAGAAGAAAGGACAATGTCTGGGAGGAAGAAGCTTCCTCATCACCAAACCAAGAGAGCATGACTAATCGAAAAGGAAGAAACGAGAACAGACAACGTCGGCATAACAGCATAGTGAAAGGAAAGGTATCCCTTGCTCATGTCATTGGGAGGGCAGAAGCTTGTTCTCAACGCGGAGGCTGGTCTAGACAAAAAGCTTTATCGATTGCTGAAAAGCTAGAGCAAGAGAATTTGTAAGTGTTGTTATCCTGTGATCAATTCAATCATTCTTCCTTATATAAGACGTCATGCTTGTGTGTTTTAACATTAGAAATAAAATAGATCTTGTATGAAAAAAGTGCTGGCAACATCCAGCAACCCCATAGTATTTTTTTCCTGAAATCACAAAGATGCTAAAATTGTTGAGCTGTAATACAGCATACCATTGTAGCAGACATGTTTGACTCATTTGCCTACTGAGGTTCTGCCTTTGCAGTTTTGCACTGCATATTTCTCACCAGAAAAGCATTTGCGTGCAGGAGGTTGGAGCCTAAATCAAGGAGTCTACTTTGTTGGAGAATTTCAAGGACCCGACGAAAGGTAATCTAATATTTGTATTTTGCCAACCTGTGGGTACTCAATGGATTCAATGCTAATGGATCTTTGAATACGAACTTAAATTTTAGCTTGTATCAGCTGTTTTATCCTCCAATAGTTTTCGTATTAGTCTGGCAAACTTAGAGACAACTCATTTGCATATATTCTAAAAACAGAAAGTTGCCTGACCGATATTGTGAAGGTGTAGCAAGTTAGCAACACACCATGGTTAATCTTAGATGTCTTTTCACTGGATGGTACTTAAACTCTGGATAGGTTCAGTCTCCTTTCATCTGACTATGTACGTGGATTTGATAGTTATCCTTAATTTGGTCATTTCTCGAGTCAAAATGGCTCTTTAAAGAAATAATAGATCTTTTCTCAGCAGGAATATTTTTAAGTTGAGTGAATTGCACACCAGATCCCTAAACTTATTCCGCGGTACCATCTAGGTCCAGAAAGTCTGAAAGTGATCATCTAGGTCCTTTCTCTTTTCAAAGTGATCATCCAGGTCCATCAACTTTGCATTCTTAGTTGATTGAGGTCCAATTTTGGACCTAGATTTATACTAGAAAGAACCATTTAAAAAGCTAAAGGAGCTAAATGATCACTTTGAAAGTTTATGGACCTAGATGGTACCGCGGGATAAGTTTAAGGATCTACCATGCAATTCACTCTTTTAAGTATCAGAGTACCAAGTACCATGCCTCTAAACATTAACAACCTGCCAAGTGAGAGGAACATTCTATAACTCTTGTTTCTGAGGAGAAGAGAGCTGGTGTCATTTTGCACCCATGCTAGTTCTCCCCGAATAAATTGACCTCTGGCATTCTTGAGGAAGTTTGCATCTCATTGATACTGCTGCAGAGTGCAGAGTGTAGACAAGTGAAGATTATTATATGTTTGGTATTGATGGTATTCCCCAAAGTTGTCATCAAAATTATTGTAGGTTTTCTAAATTTTGTGTGGCTGCAGAGTTTAGAGCACTTTAAGTATATTACACCTATAATTACTAGGTTTTATAGGTAGCTAAAAACAACAATTAGCAGAGAGCATGGAAACAGTAGTATTTTGTGACGGTAAGGGGTATGCGTCTGACCAATTGCCAACAGGTCATTGGATCCTGCTTAAGCTTAAAATAAAATAGAGTTATGCATGATGATTTTGCCCTCTCCAACTAATCCAATCATTTTTTCCGCAGCTCTCTTCAATTAAGGTCAGAAATCGAAGGTCACAAGCTGTATCAAGGCTCATCTTGTGTGGAAGGTGCATTTCGACCAAATCTCCAAGATAGAAGACTTTGAATCGTATATTCACTAGCTGTTTACTTAGAATTCACAAATTATTCAGTCTGTACCTTTTAGGTTGTAGCCTTGCCAGTTTGTAGATCCTTTTTTTAATCTCTATTCTGTATATTTCTGACATGTAAAGAACGATGATAGAAGTGGCATAGCAAATTCTTCTGTCAAAATACTCTTGTAATTTTTTAAAGGCCGACCGGAATAAAACCCAATATTTGAAGCCTCTAATAAATGGCTCTGATTTGAAGCCTCTAATAAATGGCTTTGGTCTTCATGGACAAAACGTTATGTGGCATGTTTGGGTCGTATTTTATTATATTTTCAACAGTGGAACCTGTTATATGCTGTGTTGAATAATTGGAAAGGGAAAAAAGAACTAAAATTATTTCACCCTTTTTTTAATTTTTTAAGGAAGTGAGCATAGTTCAACTGGTTAGCTGGGAAGAGTGGCTATGCACCTAAACACCTAAATTGGAGTCATGTCTAACTTGAATTTAGATGTCTATTTCTTAATGAAAAAACATTAGTTTCTCCAAGGTTGGTCACATTTTATCTTTTTGATTTTTTTTAAGGTGGCGATTAGGCTAGAATTTTTGCGATACGCCTAGGTGGAGGAATTTTTTCGCCTCTCTATTTATTTATTTTTGCACAAATAGCACCCTAGCCCAACATCTCTTCTTTCCCGTGCCTCCGTTGCGACCGCCGGTTCCCAGCATTTCTTTCGGGTAACAGGTCAGTTGTTTTCTTCTGTTGTTTCTAGAGCAGGGCTTGAGTGGCTGAGTTTATGCGTGTATGTGAGGTACGACCAAGCGGAGCTGCCCATGAACCTCAGGTTGCAGGCCCACGACTCCACGCCGGGGCCGTTGCAAGTCACCAGCTCCTTGATCATAATTCAGCAATAGAATACATACGCCTGCATAACAAGCTCAATGGAGGGTCTCTTCAGCCTCCACAACCCATACACCTGCATGTCTATTCGGACATGTCAATATGCCAATGGCACTGAAGTTTGCAAATTCAACACATCCTACATAACAAGCTCGGCACCTTTTTTTAAGCCAAATTGAAGAGAGAACTCCAAACATCATTAGACAAAACCCTACATTGACCTTGTGCTCATCAACATCTTAAGGCCCCATCTCATAGCATAAAGTGTGTAACACTAACACCTCCAGAACTGTCCAAGGCAGTACTTTATGCCTGCTGACCCTAACTCCTTCAGATGCTCCGTTGAATAAATCTAACCAACAACCTGAGCAAAAAATGCATACATTTTGAATTGGAGGAACATAACATGACGAATGGGGCTGGTGTACACTCTCAGAGTATCAGACACCGTGTCAGATTGTTCAGCAGAGAGGTCCAGAGTCCAGATAGGTAGGCAACTGTGCATGAAATGCTCCATGTCAGGTGACCAAAGAAGTTAGATTAGATAGTGGTAGGCGTCAACAGGTGCAGGTACTATAAGCCAAGCTCATCATTAATTAAAAAAACGTGAGCCCAGTCAATAGAAGTCTATAGGTTCAAGATTGATTTATGTAGAGACCAACCTGATGAACTGAAGATTTCATTTGCTCATAGTAGTAGATAGATAAAAGTTCCAAAAAATGGAACAAGAGGACATGAAGGCAACACGAGCAGGCAAAGGAATCATCCTGGCAAACAGAAGAAAAACTATCATAAAAACCAGCAGCATTGCTCTAATGGATTAATTAGCGATTAAGAAGCCGCACAGTCTATTCAGCCCTTTATTGGTACTAGAAACATCTGAGATGAATATGAAAATGAGAAGCCAAGTGACCATACCCGAAGTTGACAATTGATACAGGAACCCAAAACCTAAACCCTGTGATATCCATAACAAAGCAAAACATACCATCGTATTAGTTATTTATGTTCCAAGCAGTTCAAACATAATGCATTCAGACAGAAGGATTACCATATAGAAGTGTAGGAAGGGCATCATTCTGATATTTGGATGGGAGTTCTGACAATTTCCCTAACCATAAGTTGTTCCAAGCAAAAATCACAGCAATAACACAAGGGCCAAGCGCAATCTGGTTCAGTATGACCTGAAATGACAAATAATTGTGAGAAAAAAAGGATATTTTGCAAGCCCAGTGCATTAGGGTACAGTGGAGGAGCAAAATGTACCTTAACAGACATATTTACAAGCGTCTGCTTGGGCATACACCGGTCAAGGAATTGATACCATGCGTGTGAACCTGGACCATAAAGAAGAAATCCATAGGAAGCCATACGAAGTGCGCGAAGCCAATCATGATTGAGCAATATGTCTGGTATCAGCTCCTGAAATAAGCAGGTCAACAGATATCAGAATCCACAATATGATGTTCTGTGCAAGGAATAATTAGAATGCCCAATGTTACATAATGCCTTTATTATATCAGTACTATCTAAAATTTTTCCATCCTAGTCTGTGATCACACCTTCAGGCCCGCACGGCACGATTTAACAGGTACAGCACATACTTGAGCATTGCAATTTAATGCTACGATTTAAGGTGAATGAATTTACGGTAAGATAAAATACTGAAGTAGAATTGCGTTGAGGTGGGATCTGCTATGGTCTCGGTTCTCAAGATACAGTCATACAAAAAAAAATACTATATGAATTTACGCTGCTTTCATGGTTTCATTCGAAACACCACGAATCCGAAGCCCATTTCTTAACCTCCAAATAAGCTGGGTTAAGGGCACAGGCCACAAGGTGCATGATAAAGTGGGTGACCGGTGACCTTGCTGTCGGGCTCGGCGCCGCTTCTTCGGCGATCGACGATGCGGCCGCGGACTTGCGCGATGGTGTCCCCGGCGAAGGTGAGAGAGGCGGCGGTGACCGCCTGCCTGAAGGGGAAGTCGGCGGACCAGCCGCGGCTCTGCTCGATGGACTCCGAGGACGAGGACGAGAGCGGCTCCCGCGGGGGACCGCGGCGGCGGCCGCGGGGGTCGGTGTTGCGGCGGCGGGAGTTGGACTTGCGGCGGCGGAGATACGGGAGGTTCCACCACCACTCCCCGCCGGTCCCTACGGCCTTCATATTCGCCCGGCGGCGGCGGCGGCGGCGGCGGTGTGAGAGGGTGCCGAGAGAGCTGGAGGCCTGGCGCCCTGCGACAGTGGAGCGCGGCCGCTTTGTTTTCTCCCCGCTTTGGTGGATACGGAGCCTGAGGAGGGGAGGCTCCGGATCCTCTGGAGGTCAGTGTCCCCAGTCAGTGGGCCGGGGCGTCAATGTGGGCTCTTCTGTGAAGTGTGAATGTAATCAACTGGGCTCCCGCTCGGACCATAAAGGAAAAAGTCCGCCACGGGTCCTTCAACTTGTAGCCGAGTCCAGATTTTATTTTTAAACTGCAAAGCCAGGAATAGCGTGTCCTTGAACTTGTAAAACCGGCCACGTTACATCCCTCGGGTGTTTTGGTGGTGGTTTTGCGTGAAGTGGCACTGGAGGGCCTACATGTCAGTGCCATTCGGCGGTGGGCCCACATGTCAGCCATAGCTGTCTTTTCCAATGGCGTCACAAATCCCCTCGGCCCTCCTCATCGGCGACAAACCTCCGGCACGGCCTTGGGAGCTGCAATGGTGGCGGCGTCATGCACACGGAGGTGGCCGACGACGGATCCACAAGTGAGGGCAGACGAAGGGCTTTGTGCGCGATGGCCAGCGCGGCCCACGGCGGGCTCCCCGTGCAAGGTCCGACGGCGAGCGGAGGGCCCCACATGAGCGGCGGGCTTCGTGCGTGAAAGCGGGCGCGACGAGCGGCGGGCTCCGCGTGCGAGGGCCGGTGGAGGGAGCCTAGGCTCGTTGTCACACCCGATTTTACGAATAAAACCAGGAATACAAATACATATGTATGCCAGGATCAAAAATCCATACATATGCTGACATCATTAGTGGAACCATAAAATCCATGTTACAACGTATAAACTTTATTACAAAAGGACCACGAGAGGGTCTAAAAGAAAAGTACATCTTTATTTTATTTCTACTTTTGCTCAGATGGCCCTTCATCCACAAAACGTCGACCGGGGGTTACGCTAGCACCAACCTAGAACGGGGCGTCGGGATCGAAGCCATCATCTTTCACGTACTCTAAGTCTTGCCCGGCGTTTGCCGTACGGCACCAACGGAAGAAAAGGAAGAGAAAGCAAAGGGTGAGCACAGAAGTACTCAACAAGCGATGTAAAAGGCTTCTAATACGAAAGCTGTTTGTGGAGTTTTCTATGCAGCATCTTGTTAAACCTATCACCTTAGCACCTATTTATCTAAGTTATGAGAACAACACCAGCATAGCAATATCCGAGAAACAGATCCAGCCAACTGCCAACCATCCAACCCATACCAGCTATTTAGAAGAAGTCCATGGCCCGCTCATGACCGCGAGCACGGCTAATGCATCAGTTTTTAACACTCTCGAGAGGTTGCACACTTTACCCACGGGTAGTGTTTTCCCTTTCCGCCATACACTACCTTAGGTGTTTGGCCAGGGTCACACAACGAGGTCGCAAAATAACTTTATCCGGCCCGCCTTGCACCCACTAAGGTTTCGCCCTCCGTACATAAGTCCGCAGACCCCAGGGGCTCCCTCTTGTGCCACTCAAACCACCACGGTGCAATAAGACCGGACAAGTTAAATTTTGACCAAGCCCATAGCCCATTTAGGTCCCATGGTTGCGCTGTAAAGCCAGAAAGACGGGGCTTCTAAAATTCGGTCCTTACACCCTAAGCAGGAACTAGCACTAGCCGACAACCAACCACCATTCAAAACCAAGCCCACCGCCAAAAACTTCCATCCTGCCTGGGTTTTTCCCCGTTGTCAAATTAAACGAGGTTCCAACCTCAACATGAAAATAAACTTTAGTTGGTTGTTTAACCCATCCCAAAAGCACCTAAGCATGGAATTTCTATCCATCCCAACAAGGCATAACTAGTAATTCCTACAGGTTTGATCAAATTAAGCAAAGCATATCTATCTAATTTGTTCTACAAAGCCGAAAGATAGGTACTTGCACATGATCAAAGAAACTTGCCTTTGAGATAAGCGGAGTCGGTGAATTCTAATTCAGGGTCCTGGAAATTCATCGGATCGCTTTCTGCAACACATACAACAAGCATATGCAAAGCATAAGAAAACAATACATCATACATGCTCAAAATATTTTAAAACCTATTCTAATGCGTAGAGCTTGCTGTAACGAGTCCGTAGGCGAAAAAATCGCCTAAACGGATTTAAAACATGGAAGTTATAAGCTTTTGAATAGCAGTGGCAAAAATTGTAAATACAGGGTTTTGAATTTATGGACAGGGGAACAGAAGAACGATGGCTGCTCGCCGGTGGACAGCGGCTCGCCGGAGTTGATGGATTTTGCGCTACGGTGCACCAAAACAAGTGAGAAATAGCTCAAAAGAAAGAGGGGAAACTCGCGAAGTCACCCCGCCAACTCTCGCCGGAGGAGAGCAGCAGCAGTGGTGGGGCAACGGTGACGAGCGGCGGCGGAATTTCTGCGTTGTGGCTGCAGCGATGCGCTCGGAATCGAGTGGAATGGAGTGAGGGGAAAGGAGTGGCATGGTGAGGTGAGGGCCGGGGATGCCTTTTATAGGCCAGGGATGGAGCCGTTCGTCGGGTTCCATGGAGGTCTTGATGGCGTTCATGGAGGTTTATTGAGCCGTTTCGCGCAGTGATGGGACGATTGAGGAGGGGGAATGATGGAGGATGACTGCGGAATGTTCGGAGTGCAATCAACGGGAAGAAAAACAGTTGGATTAAGTGGATTTAATTCCCACATTTGAGCCACGTCAGAGGGAGAGCAGGAACTGGCAGGCGGCTGGAGGTTGAAGGCAGCCCTTACATGTGGGGCCCGCGCGTAAGAGACAGAAAGGGAGAGGCAGATGGTGGCTGGGCTGCTGTTGGACTGAATGGAAAAAAAATAGAGGTTGGGCTCCTTTCTTTGTCTTGTTTTTTTTCCATACGTTTTCCAAATATTTTCAAAATGGGGTTTGAATTAATTTTTCGTACGTATTTTGAATCAAAATTTTGAAATTCATTTTTCACACATTAAACATTATGCAAGAGGCATGAATGCAACAATCATATTGCATTTAAAGAAATTTTTTTATTTTGTACAAAATTTAGGGTGTTACACTCGTGGTGCCCGCGGCGGAGGAGAGGGCACCATCACCGGTGAGGCGGAGTGGTGTCGTGCGGAAGTTTGTCGTCGGCGAGGAGAGCCGAGGGGATTTGCGGCGTCACCGGAGAAGACAACTATGGCGGACATGTTGGCCCACCGCCAAATGGCACGGACATGTGGGCCCCCAGTGCCACGTCACGCAAAACCACCACCAAAACCACCCGAGGGATGTAATATGGCCGGTTTTACAAGTTCAAGGACACGCTATTTCTGGTTTTGCGGTTTAAGGACCAAACCTGGACTCGGCTATAAGTTGAAGGACCCGTAGTGGACTTTTTCCGAGCATAAACGGCCCTTATCAAGACCACCTTGTACCAAGGGCCCAAGTTGGATGGTCTGATTTCATTTCCAGGCACAAACTCGGTGCTGTTCTCTAGTCGGTGCAGATTGCCCGAATGACACGATGATCAGATCCATAGATTACGGTCGCGAAAGCATGGTCGATCGATTTAGGTTTTCCATCAACGTGTAAAATACACCCTAAGTCCCCAATGTCTTGCTATACTTGAAGTTTGAAGGAATGAGGTTTCAATCCTGTACGTGTGCCCATTTATGATCTTGCACTACTCTACTGCTTGCAAGACAAATGGTTCAGTATTGAGATTGAGCCAGAAGACTGACGATGTTGCTGTCTTCCACCACCTTGGGAAGTTGAGAGCATATGGATCGCAGAAACAAGTAGCCACGGATTGCGCTGATCTATAGCTTAAACTATTCATTCAGAGTATTGCAGACATGCATGCTGCATTTCTGCCGATGAACAGCTTAACATATGCCATAGAGTCATATTTTTCAGTTCCCTTTTGTATATACTGCAAAACACCAGCTGTTCCCGCGTTCCCATCGAGGGCTAGCACTACACTGCACCCTCTCTTCTACACTAACCGGTTGTTGAGCCTTTTGTCAAACGGGGTGGAGTTTTATATGGGAGCAGAGGCAGAGGCAGCGGTGCGCGGGACGGGACGAGATGCAGATGCCGCTGCTGCCACCTATGATGCGCGGGACAGGGTCGATGAGAGCATCAGAGGGGATAAAGAAATTCAGCAACCGGTGAGAAGGATTGCGATGCCATAACCGAACAGATTAACGAGCGATAATCGCGTCAGATGAGCCGGCGGATGCGTGGTGTCCATTCCCATGCAACAGCGTGGCGCCGAGGCCATTCAGCTAAATATTGGCTGGCTGATGATGACTGTGGTTGGATCTGTCAAACACGAAGCTGCTAAGGAATATGTCTGACATGACGTCCTGGCGTCCTGCTAATTCAGCCGTCGTCGATGGGTTTCCAACATTAATCCATCTAGAGGTTAGTTTGACCCCGGCCTTAATAATATCATAAAGGCGTTGGCAAGAGGCTCTAGAGGAAGCAATCGACTTGTAAAATCTTGAGGAAATTAAGGGTTCTCGATCCTGGTAGCGAAGTTTTGTTTCTTCCCCAAGCAATGGAAAACGACGAGTCCTGTCCTGAATTACCACGACCTTTACATACTCCTGTCTCTTAGCTTGACGCGTAGATCGTCCATGTCCAACGCCTCTAGATTTTTTTTTTAAAAATACGCGGGCGGGAGGAAAAGAATGTAGCTGACCATTTCGACGGGAACGCGTGGGATGGGAATGGGATCTGCCGAGCTTCTGGCTCTGAATTTCTCGAAGAAATGAGCTGCCATGCATATCGCACGTCTCAGTTACAGGCACTGTCGCAGTGCGTGGGCTTGATGGCGATCTGGGGCTTACGCTGATCTATCTCTTCCTCCTTCCAAACCCACGCCCGTCTCGTCTCCTATTCCACACCAACCACTGCAACACATAAACAAACTATGATTAATCTGCTAGGAGTGGATTAGTAGTACTTCTCGTCCAATTCCCGATCGGAGGAAGCAACTGCTGACAGATGAGGACATGCGGGGATAGTTGGGGAGACGTCGCCGTCACACACGCTCGCGCTCGTCTTCCTCTTCCCCTCCGAACAGCCTGTCCGGCTGTCCCTCCTCTTTGTTTAAGTTTCCCCCCCGTCTCGAAGCCGAAGCCGAGCTCAGCCAGCGTGCGCGCCCACAACCCCGCCAATCACACCGCACGAACTGAGGGCGCGACAGCGTCACCGCGACGTTGCCTCGTGGGCGCGTTGTTTCTTTTAGCTCTCGATCCCCACCGCCGTCTCTTTTATATCATCCCGCGGGTGCGTCCGCCTGCCACGAGGCAGCTAGCCGGTGACATCGGATTCCGATCAGGCCAAGAGAACTGCTCCAGAAAACCTGCCTCACCATGGACGGCGAGTGGAGCGACGGCGGGGCGGCGGCGGTGTCGTTGCCGACGGTGTCCGGCGGCGAGGGCAAGGTTGCTGGGCGGCCACACGGCGGTCTTCCGGCTGACGATTGCCCGGGCTCGCCGGTGTCACCAGCAGCAGCGCCGTCGACGTCGCCAGCGGCGGCTAGCGGGAGGAGGCGGTCGGCGAACAAGCGGGTGGTGACGGTGGCGCTGGCCGACGTGAGCGGGCCGCGGCCCAAGGGCGTGGGCGAGGGCAACACGCCCACTGACTCGTGGGCGTGGCGGAAATACGGCCAGAAACCCATCAAAGGCTCTCCTTTTCCGAGGTTTGCACGCACCCTTGCTTGCTTCGTTCTTCAAGCTCTTGTCCACCATGCATGCAGATGCAGTTTCAGAGCATGTTTTCTGATCTGCGGGGGATCGGGGATTGTGCTGCAGGGCTTACTACAGGTGCAGCAGCTCCAAGGGGTGCCCGGCGAGGAAGCAGGTGGAGCGGAGCCGGGACGACCCGGACAAGGTGGTCGTCACCTACTCCTTCGAGCACAGCCACTCCGACGCGGTGCCCAGCAAGGCGCAGAGCCGGCAGGCCCCGAAGCCCAATAAGCAGGCCCCGCTCCCGCCGTCGCCGCCGGCCGAGTCCCCGTCGTCCGGCATCCACGACGCCGCCGCCACGACGCCGACGGCGACGGCCTGCTGCGCCGGCGCGCTCGCCACCGAGTGCGCGCCCGCGGTCGTCCAGGTGCACGACGAGTTCCGGTGGCTCTACGACAGCGTGTCCGTGACCTCCTCCACGTCCCCCTCCGACGCCGACGCCGACGAGATGCTGCTATACGGGCCCATGTTCTTCGGCGCGCCGGCGCCGGCGCCCGCGCCCCTCGTCTCCGACGAGTTCGGCGACGTATGCGGGCTGTTCGAGGCGGAAGCGGGTGGTGGGGGCGAGGAGGACGCCATGTTCGCGGGGCTCGGCGAGCTGCCCGAGTGCGCCATGGTGTTCAGGCGGCACGCCGGCGGCGCGCTGTCGTCGATGATGGCGGGCGGGGTGAAGGTGGTGGAGCAGCCGGCGGAGAGCGCGGCAGCCATGTCGTGACGCGCCGGCTGCTGACCATGGCGTGGCATGCATGTGGGGGCGATCCGGACTCCAATAAAACCAGATAAATTCGTGTAGAGAGAGCTCCTCTTCTCCTTGATCTGCTGTCTGCTTTTTGGCTGCTTGCCCTTTCCCCCTGTGTCACCTAGCATTTTTTTCCTTCCACCCTTCTTTGATTGGTTCTTCATTATACACTCATACAGTATGACATATACACGTATGATAGTTGGACACAGAGATCTCTTTTTTTGTCAAGGGTTTGGTTGAAGCATTTTGTTTTGTACTGTACGCAAGATGATTGTGCACACGCAGACAGGGATAGAAGAGAGGGAAAAGGGAATAAAAACATTGTTCCAAACAAACCAACACTGCGTAGCTAATCAAAGCCGTCACTGTCGTGACCGTGGTGCATGCGCAACTGGATAACATTGAATTCTTCTCCGTGACAGCAGAAATTAACAAGCTTTGTATTACAGTAGTCCTCTAGGATAGTATGATATCACCACCAGTTCGCATCCCGACAAGAGTTACTACAAGCACATTTTCATTTCGATACGAAGAGCTGCGTCCCGTTGCCGGCCGTGCTGCCTAGGCCCGCACACGACGCCACGGGAGGCGGTGTGAAACTGTGTGAGCTGCTGCTGCCGCGTCTCGTCACGACATGTTTTTCCCCTCGGGGTCGGGGTCTGCCGGCCTGCCGTGTCGAGCTCGACGAGCCGACTACTAGCTCGCATCTGACAGTGACGGCAACGCGCGCTCCGGCCGGTACTTAACGGTTGACCCCGATCTCTCTCCGCCAATGTGCATGCGCGCACGTCGACCGGCGACTTGTGCGCCCGCCCGTCGCGAGCCCGCAACTTGATCGATCCGAGATGGATGGCTCTGACCGGACGCCCGGGATCGCGACGTCGCCTGTAAGTTGCTTCAATTCGTCGGAGAGGCCAGCGCGGTGCATGCGCGCATGGCGATTTAGGTTTGGCGCACCGAGTAAACGCTAGCTGCACACAGCACAGCAGATCAACCCTTTTTTTTCTAGAGAGAGAGAGAGAGAGAGTCTAGAGGAACGTTACGGTGTTTTTTTCATCCTGATGAGCACATGCACATATAATCTGGCAGTTTCTCACATGCAGGCTGCTGCGTCCCGTACAGAATACAGATCACATGTGCTGCAAACCTGCAGCGACCAACTACACGTCTGCAGCCCGAGCGACGGCGTCTGAATGCATCTGCTGCCAAAGTCAGACTAACATAATGCTCAAAAATTGGGACATGAGTTGAGACAAACTTGACAAGAAAGCAGACTAAATAAACACTTGACAAAACAGGTATATACCATAGGAGTTTATTGCTGTAGTATCTACGGAAACGCATGAGAGCAGTTGGATCTAGGAAGAAGAAGAAGGAATTCCGCACACACGCAAGTCAAGGCATCATCACAGCACAGGCAACAACGGTGTAACGTACAGAGGGCAGACGCGTTTGAAGCTGAATCTCGATTCTCGATCGGGGCGATTCTCCACACATGCAGCAGGGTTTTTTCAACCTCAGCTCGCATCTTTCGCGTCATCACGGGGATGCATTGCATGGGTGGATTCTGCGCGGGGGAATCGCAGGGCAATTCTCCTTTGGCACACGCAAGCAAGCAGCGTACGTGCATATGCCCTCGTGCCAAAGAAGAACTGCCCCGTGATTCGCCGGCGCCGGCGCGCGCGGCCACCTCGATCGACCGGTAGGTGCGCCTGTGCCACCGCCACCGACGACCTCGGCGGACGACGGTTGTTCTTCCTACGGCGCTCTCCGATTGACGACGAGCGCCTGTCCGGCACTCCGGCTTGGCCCCAGGCGGATGCAAATATATATATGCACGTGATCGACGCGGGAGCGGCGGCCACCACGGGGAATGGATCCGTGACGGCATATGCGATATGCCGGAGGGGAGGAGGATGTACTATTCCGGAGGAGCTTCCGTGCCTGATGGCGATCTGGAGATCACCACGCCGGATCCCCCACCCCCCCCCCCCCCCCCCCCCCTTTTTCCCCACCAGCAGCCGCGAATGTGCCGCCGGAAGGAATGGTGCCGTCCCGGCCTCTGTCACCGAGAGCTCCTCTTTTTTCATCCACGGTGGTGAGCCTGACTGCATGATGCCCAGTTGCATTTGCATGTACGTACTGGTTTTGACCTTCATTCATTTCTGCGTTCGTTCGTTAACTGATCATGTGTGCAACAATCGGCAGTTATGCCAACTCCTCCATGCGTCCACCACGCGGAGAGAATCTTTTTTTCATGCACGGTCCGGCGCGGCAAAGCCAATGCGCACGTACACGTGGTATAGCCAGGCACCGGGCAGGGGCCGCCGCCCGCCGGCCGCGAGTAGTTGCTGCTTGGAGGAGATCGCGCGAGGGCATGGGCACATTCCGCCGGATCTTCTTCCCTGCTTGCAAATGCACCTTTCGAGCTAGCTTGGCTGTTCTGTCTCTGTCTACAGTGCAAAACAGTGTTTTGAGTATTTTAAATGGACATTCTGGTGAGAACAGAATCTCAACACAACACTAGCTTTTGTAGAAGCTACCTACCCCTGGACGTACGATCATCCATGCATTAATATTCATACATCATGCATGCATGGATATGATCCCGCGCTGCTGCCGCATGCTGATTTCTTACTGTGTAGCCGTCGGTATCCCGGTGCCAGTAGGTGCCTGTCCAACACTTCAGTGAATTAGTACTAGCTAGTATATTCTGCTAAGCTGATCGAAAAAGATTTACAAATCTAGAAAAATCATGAAGATTTATGGTGGCCAGTAGTGCGTGAGCAACCTTGATTATTGGAGGGATTTAAACAAAAGATGTGTGGAGTCATGTAGTAGTTTTTTTTTCATAAATAAGATCGGCAGAGAGACCAGAGACATGACTGTGGGATGTGAAAAAAAAAACCTTGGCCATGCATATATGCAAATGAAGGAAACGAAGAAAACCGATCTACATTCAGATTTACGTCACTAGCGACAGCATGAGACTTGCCTTGTACACAGTAGCATATTTATATGGCATATATATAGCATATGCTAAAGGCTAGCATGTCAAGAATATCCACAAACATCTCGTAAAATCGTACTATCTCGGAGAAAATAAGCACAGAGACACTCTGCCACCGATGATGACCATAAAACTCAGGCTCAAGCGTTCCAATAACAGGAACGGCCGAACGAGAAATCGTAATTTCCTGATCTCACAGCAGCCAGGCTAGGGATCCTCCAATCGGATGATGCTGATTTCATTCCATCGTCTCGTGCGCGCATTGTCGCCTCGCAAATTCGCAATGCCCTGACGCGCCACTGTACAGTGTGTGCAGCTATAAATACAGACGGCCAAACCTAGGACGTGCAGTGCAGTGGGCAAGCAGCACACTCCAAGTAGTCTTGTAGCCCTTGACCTGCAGAGGTGGATGAGAAAGCGAGAGATCGATCTGATCAGGACGCCCGCATTGCTGGGCGAGTCTTCCTTGGCAGTGTTCGCGTCTGATCTGCGCAGCAACACAAAGGCGATAGATGCATCGGCCACTGCCAAAGGAGATTTGCCCAGTGATGCAGCTTTGCGGCCTCAAAACTCGAAAACACTAGGGCGGTTCGAGCTCCTGCGCTTGCATTGTTAAATGCATGTTCGTGTCGGTGCCATCCGATCCTGCGTTTCTTTCAATCTTTTGTGGTAGAACTTTTACAAGGAAATTCCATAATCCTGCATGGCCGCATTTTATCTACCCCTGCGGCAGCAAGGTAGACCGATCGAGAGTTGTAGGCGTATATATGCATTTTGGACCGTTGATGAGACTTCATAAAGAGAGAAACATACATATAATAGCGTGCAAAATGAGGATTGTACCGTTCTTTTGGGCATAGTAGCAGAAGAGGCAAAATGTCACCAGTGCCGCGAAGGTTCTAGTTGCTTCTAAGTTAGAAAGGATGGATGGGAGTATCGATGCCCTTGTGTTCTATTTTCATTCAGCACTCCCAAAAGAAACAATGCCTCAGCTTTTTTTGTTTTAGGGGTAATAATGCCTCAGCTGCGGTGGGATGTAGAAACTGGGCTCGGCCCAAATCTGCAACACCTTTTTTCAGGCCAAGGCCCATGAAGCATGGCGGCTTCGGCGGCTCCGCGTACAGTTTGTTGTGAGGCTGGCAAGAGGCCCCACCGGCCAGCTCATTGTAGGTCACCTCGTCGGCCCACCCGATCTGGCCTTCCTGAAAAGGCGTGCAAAAGATGGGCCTTTTTGGTAGATGTCCAGCCATGCTGCACCTGCTGCACGCGCACTTGAGCAGTGGCACGACGGAGCCGTTGCGCCACTGGCAGTCTGGCACCCAGCCCATTTCAAACGGACACGGCCGGCACCCGAGCTTCCAACCTCCAGTTCTTCGATTCCAGGTTCCAGCTGCCGAGTGACCCTGCCAAACCCACAGGCCAGCCACAGCTAGCACCGTGCTCTACCTCCTATACCCTGAAAATGGAAGGAGAAGAGATTTTGGCGAGCATGGATTCGAGGTGGTTCTACTCCAGCGTCTTCCTCCGGGCGTCGTCTTCGTCTACCAAGCACAAGCAGATCTGCGAGTGTGCAGAAGAGCTTCAGCTCAGACAGCAGCAGGATTCGGCAGAAACCCACAAGGCGACCAGCGGTCGCTCTGGCCCTGGCCAGGCTCCCAGATGCGTCAAGGAGGCAGCGGCGCAAACGGAGCGAAGAGCGGCGGCGGCGGCGGCGGGAACGGTGCGAGTAGCGGCCGTGACAGCGACTACGAGGGGCTGCAGGGAGTGGGACGAGCGCATGGTTGCTTGGCAGAGGGAGCAGAGGCGGAGGACGCGCGTTGCTGCGGCGGCACGGTGCTCGCAGGCGCCGATGCCGGCGACGGGAGGAGGAGTGGCCATGAAGGCGCATCTCAGGTCGTGGGCTCACGCTGTCGCTTGCTCTGTCAGATAAGGGACTCTCAATTCAGAATCTTCAAGTGTTGTTGGGTTGTTGTATACAGTATATGCCATACCCATTCTTTGCTCCATCTCTGAATAATGGCATCTCTTCACGGTTGTACCTGCCAAGTGCCAACTGTTGTTGTATGTTCTGCTGTTCAGGTTTCCAGTTGGATCACATGAAGCTGAGATAATTAGTTCCACCAATCCCCAGTGAAAGTACTTTTCAAAAAAAAAATCCCCAGTGAAAGTATAATAAGATCATGATTGTACAAGAGTAGCAGGGTGCCACCTTTTTTGTACACTTACTTTGCGTCTGGATTCTGAACTCTATGGGTAATCGACCTGAGCTATCACTAACAGAGTAACAGAGGATTTACAGGTATACCATGTGCGTGTGGTGATCGAGGGCAACAGAGCTAATGCTATAAACAGCTCTCTGTAAATGATTAGGCTATACACGAGGTAAATGGGGGTTAAGTATCACGCCTTGTTGCTGTGTTCACTCCTTGCTGGGCACTGCCTCTGGAAGTTTGAATGTGGGGGGCTTGTCGGCGCCTTTCCTCGAGTACTCTCGCCACCTCCTTGCTGCAGCCGCTGCTCGCTTTGCTCTCTCCTTTGTGTCCTCTTCTGCTTAATGTATTAGTAGCAGGCAGCAGCATTAACAAGACGAAGGTGAAGGATAGAAAGCACAAAAGGAACTGGGAAATTCCAGTGACAAAATATGGTAGCTTTACCGTTCTTCTCATATCTTGTTGCTCCCCAGATATCAGTCCATGAACCTCCCTTACTGGAATCATCTTGGCTCATCCGCCTTCTGACTTTTTCCTGCAAGATACAGATAAATTCAGAAGATTAAGCAAGCATTTCATTTGTCAAAAAATCAAAAGAATGTGATCCTGATCTTTTTTCTTAGTAGAACTTCTATGTGTGTACAAGGAAAGTTGTGTATCAAACAGAGAACTGTACCAGGACTTTGGCTTGTCTTTTCTCCCAGCGTGAACTTGCCTGACAAGGAAGAGACAGAAAGCAGGTTAACAAGATGTGAGATGCTGTTCATTATTTTTTTAATTTGGAAATCAAGACGTGTGCTATAAAATATTATCTTCAGGAGGTGTTGCATTGCAACAAAAGCAATGACCATGCTTTGGCGATATATACTAATACTACTATTACTACTTGCTGCAGAAAAGAAGGTGATCCATTTTAACAGGAGAAGTATTACATAAAAATCATATGAAGTAGAGATTACCATCCGGAACACATCAACTGAACCTCCCATCCCAGCAAGCATCAATCCAACCTGATAAAATGGGGAAAATGTTCATATACTAACGCAAAGTATGATAATATCCCTGTTGGTTTGAACATAACGTTCTGCTGTTAATTAGCTACACCTTTCAAAAATAAAATATTAACTAGCAACATTCAGAATAATCGTTTACAAACATGATCATGCCATCAAAATTATCAGGAACAAATTCTTACATTTACTCTCTCTACTCTGCGCATTTCATCCTCAAGGAGTGAAAGTTGTGCGGCTGAAGTCCAATGAATGCAGTCAACTGGACTGAACATAATGAAAGTTTATCAGAACAATTCTAGTAGTCAGAAATCTCAGAAAGCAGATCTTCAGGCCTATAGAAAAAATTGTTTGACCCACTTTGCACCAAATTTTCAATAACGATGCTTGTTGAATAAATCAATAATAAAAATAAAAGCAAAAGGACTCTGACACTCTCACCAACTGTCAATAGCTTCTTGAATCAGTTCAGTGTTGCCTGATTGGTCATAAACTCTTGCCCGTCCAAATTCTTCCTCAATTTCAAAGACCTTGGAACACACATTAGCACAGTTTTTGCATCCTGCAGAGATGTGAGCAGAGCATAACTAAGTGTTCATTCCATTGACTCCAAATAAAGTTTCTGTTCAGGGCAAAATCACCAGTACCTATGCAGCTAAACTCATCGACAAACACATGATCCCGGGGTGCACTGTCATCCAAGAAAGGATTAGTTGCAGTGGCGGCGTACCCATGTATCTCATCATACACTGCTCGTTGGATGGGATCGGTAAGCACCTGCTTTAACTTGCACATATTAACTTCCTGACAAAATTGGAGTGCAGCTCCATATAACATGTTCAGAAAATGGCAGGAATTTATCTCTTGGGATTTTACCGTGTAAACCTCGTTGATGAACATGCAGAAATTGTTGACATCTGGGTCATTCCCACTGAGATCCGGATGGCACGATTTCATGCAATTGTAGTATGCTTTCTTGATTTGCTTCGGTGTTGCATCTGGCATCTGAAAATATGCAAGAAATAGCTTCTAAGCGTTCTACAGTACCTTCAGCGATGCAACAAACACCACCACTACATAGTAATAGTATGCTTCTTTTGCTTAACCATTTTGAAATTGCTTCCACGAACGTATAGAATAATTTACATCGATCTAGTTCCAAAATCAGAAGAAAAATAATATTGCTTCTTTTCCACATATACCAAACTAGACATTTTTTCAAAATAATGGGTTTAAGACAAAAGTGAAATAGCAACTCCTAGTCTCCAGCAGTACTTACTACAGTAATTAGCATGTAAAATGCAAAAACAAAAGAAAACAGAAAATAAAAAGGAAAAACGAATGCTTTCAGTATGAAAACACCTACAACGCCAAGAACCGCGTAATAATCTTCAGCCACGCCCCCTTCCGAGCTGCGGGACTCCGCCGCCACCGCTTCCACCCTCAAGCCCCTCCTTCCCCACGTCCTCCGTCGCCGGTGCTGTTCTCTTCTTCCGGCCCCAGCCAACCCCGCGATGGCATATCGCTGTGGGCTGCCGGAGCAGGGGACCGGCGTTGAGGCCGCATGGAACTTGGTGACAGAATCCGCCAGCAGCGGTGGCGAAAGGAGAGGAGCCATCGGATGAGACGGCAGTGTGAATTTGATCTGGCTCCCGGCTCCGGCGAGAGAGAGGTAGGAGGACAAGGCAGTGTGGAACTGTGGATCCGGTGGGGTTCGCCTGCTCTGTTTTCCCGTTTTCTTGGCGCCCGGTGTTTGTTTTGTTTTTTCTCCGCCACTCCTCTCCGGCGATTTTTGTCTGCCATTTCGCAATATCCACCTCGCCAGTGACCATATTTTCTGCAAAATCAAACCATGCCGATAATTATTTTTGACGAGAATACGAGATGCGCATGTTTGTAGGAGTAGAAGATTTGGCATATAGCCCACCCAAAATATATTAGTAAATGGATCAGTACGGATTTTAACGCAAGAGTAATGAAGCAAACAAAAAAGAGTGCAAGCTTTGACCATGATCATAGAGAAGAACACCAATTATCTATTATGAAAGTACATTTCGTTGCAAATCTAATGATGTGGATTTGTCATAATAAGTGTCAGTAGGTATTTCTATAATATCGATCAAACTTAAATGGTTCTACTTAGGAAGAACATAGAATTAGGGCTTTTTTTATCTATAATATCGATCAAACTTAAATGGTTCTACTTAAGAAGAACATAGAATTAGGGCATTTTTTTTAGAAACACAGTACAAACGCAGAAGCTTAGACACGCACGTACACCCACCCCTATAACCGTATGTACGTACACTTTACCCCTATCAGCACCTCCGAAAGACACCACGGACGTTGAATCCAGGACCTCAGGTACCGCTCGAGCTGTTGCAACCACTAGGCTACAGATCCTTTGGCGAAAAATTAGGGCATGTTTGGGTATGATAGGGATATCTCCGTTTTAGGAAGTAAACTATAAAAAAAATTATAATAAATCTAATGATCATCATTTGTCTTGTAAATCGTTTACTATTTTTTATATACTTGGTTATGACTGAGGTCATACCAAATAGCTACCACATTTCTAGATTTGTATTCATGTAACATTTGACCCTTAGAAGTTAGAACCACATGATCAAAAGAATGAAAAGTGTCCTATTTAAGGCAAGGAACTAAAGCTGTCCAAAGTCACCAGCACCTAACAGCTGTCGGTTTGTCAATTTATAATATATAACCTGGAAGGTGCAATATGCATATTTTCATGCCCGAAATTGTGGAGGGAAAGAGATTTGTGTTGGGCCGTAGCGAAGATATATGGTAGCAACTCCTCGTTCGTTATCTTTCAGTCATGTGGGGACAGGTATCGCCGATACTTTTGCCGGTGACGATGGAATCTCGACTTTGCTTTTCCCAATAAAAATCCTTTTGCCGCATGTTGTGCACCACACACAAATAAACTGAAACATTTTGTCTTGAACCAAAAAAAGAAGCTATGTTTTTTTTTTCTGGAGGGCAGGTTGTGAAAATTGTTGAGCTAAGATTTCGGTTTCCTGAATGTATTGACCGATAGCACGGACGCAGTGTATCTAGGAGGGCAACCGCCACTAGATAGCACAATGCTAAGCTTGACAGACAATAGCCAGTAGGAGGGCAACCGGGCGTTGCAATTGCAATGCATGAGCTCATTTGCTATTGCTATCCACATCGCAATGGCTCTCACGCTGAAAATTCAGTACTCTCGGGTGCGCGTGATTGTTCACATGGCAAGTCTCTGTCTCAGGATCAGACCTACAGTTCGTCAATACGTACTGTACTTAGCTGAGCTGCAAATCTGGAAACTTGACTAAACCAGCCACCCGTTTTCATGGCAGTCCAGTTCGTTAGCTGTCCATATCCTGAAACCCCACAGGCGTCAGAGCTGAAGACCTGAAACCAAATCTCGAACTCGAACGCACACAGATCTAGTGACAATGTGTACTACGACGAAACCCGACGCGGCATGTTACATCAGCAGCACCAGCATCAAGTGCGAGCATAAACAACGCCCAAAATGGCGATCAGGGGCAATAGAATTTGACGGGGCCGTTCCGGAAAAAAGACCCGCGAGGTGGTGGAGCCAGGGCTGCCGCCTGCCGGCGCAAGCGGCCAATCAATGCTCCCGCGCGCGGCGCTGCCATTTGCGCCGGAACCCACCGGAAACGAACGATTCCCATACTATGTGCGTTTCTACGCTACACCCGGCGGGTTTCGCGGCCGAATCGAGCCTGGCAGGCGGTGGCGCCGACGTGCGCGCGGCGCAATCCCATGACCAACTCCGCATCGTGAGGGTGAGATCACTCCCGGTACTTCCACTACGCATGGTCCGAACTCCCTCCGCAGCAGCCAACAATATTATCTTTGGCCGCGATCAGCTACAGAGCTGAGCTCATCTTAAGCCAACGCGAGCCTCCCAACCAATCAGCCCAAGTCCCGCCCTAGCCAAGCCAACTTGCACTGGTGCGAGAGGAGCAGAGCAGAGCAGAGCACGCAGCAATGCAGCAGTGGCGGCGGTGGGCGCTCCTTGCTCTGTGCCTGCTCCTCTGCTGCACGTCGTCGTGCCAGCGCCAGGGGATGGCCGAAGGAGGAGGAGGCAGAGTGCTGAGCTTCGAAGCTGGCGCGGCGCGGCGAGTGTCTCCGGCCGGCTGCGGCAGCGGGCCAGTGGCGGTGGTGCGCAAGGCGCCAGAGCTGGGCCTTCCTGGGAGCGGCACAAGGGCCCAGCGGTTGATGCGGTCCGTGCCGAGCCCTGGCGTTGGGCACTAGTGAACTGGGATCCCGTTCCTCTGGTTGCCAAGAAACGTTTGCAGGGAAAGCGTGCGCGGTAACAGTTTGTTTTGTTTCTTATATGCGACTACTATGTGAGCATTTGGGTATTTTTGTTTTTCATGGTGTGAGTTTTGCGACTCCGCTCAGCAGCTGAAGACGATCCTACTCAACCATCTGCACTTTACATTTTCGTCTGGCCACGATATATTCTTCGGTTTCCATACCCATTTCCAGTTTCCTTCTGTTTAACTGAAGTTTATATGTCATCATTTGACATGCATGAGAAAGAAGCCCCTTCTGCTACTTCACTGGTTTCTGGTCGCATTGGCGTCACGTACAAAGATCTAGTGAAAAAGACGGTTAAGATGATTTGCACATGATGCAGGCGAAACCCAAATGGCTACCTGCTAATTTCGGCTTATATATTCTACAACCACGCGGAAATACCCCATTCTTCCACCTGCAGCAGGCGCAATCTAAACACCTACTAATCCCGGCTTATATTCTATGAATTCCCGAAATACTTCATTCTTCCATACTCTTTTAACTGATACCAAAGTAAAAGAAGATCAAACGATGCCAGCCACGGATTCTTCCATCCAGGCTCCAGGCACTTTTTCTGATCTAGATAAAAATATGAAAATTACTCTAGAACTACCATAAAGGCAAACTGGGGAAAAGAAGCAGAAAATAGAGAGAGAAAACTATGTTATTGACATTGATCCGACCGACTGTCCTGGTTTGCTAACGTTTTGCTTCCGGCTGAACGAAATCGGCTTCAGTTTTGGTCTGGTCAGTCACACATCAGCTAAGCACTTCTGACATCCCCAGGACGATGCCATCATCATGCTTGCTCCAGTGTAGACGATGGTCCATCCGTTGATTCCGGTGAACCAGAACCATCCTCCTCCGATACATCAGCAAGTGCCTCAAGCATGTTTAAGACGTCATTAGTATCATCCAAATAGTAAACGGCCTTGCTTGGTTTCTGTCCGACTGTGCAGGCATACAGAGAAGTTTCGGGATCAACCATGCTCCTCCTCATAATATCAGCAATCTTTTCAAACATATCCTCGTCCGATCTATCATCACCAATGCATAAAACGAAATCTGCTTGCCTTGCCTTCTCCATAAGAGTTGAAAGTATGTTCTCCGCAACAAAACCTTTGCTGACAGCCTGCAGTCAAATAAAATCAGGAAATTGAACTCAGGGTCGTACCTAACTCAATTGCTGTTGAGAATGGCGAAATCGATTTCAATGAAAAAAATCAGACGATTACTTTGATGAAAAAGTTTCATAGCAAACACAACTGAGATAGGTTCTATGGAGGTTAAGCAGATGCAAATTGAAATTTCTCATTCTCCTAGGCATCATAACATGTCATCACAGAATGAAACATCGGACAATAGTATTATGGGCTAAATGGCAGACATCACAGTATCATCATCATCAAGTAAACAGAAGAAACACTTATGAAATATTGATCTTACTAGGCACCCTACTTTGCCGTCCATATGAGGAGAGTGGTGGGTATCCACATGCCAATTTCAACTATGCAGAATAGATCGATTTGTTTGGAGAAATTCAATACCTGAGGCTTAACTTCTACAATATGCTGGCCACTCTTTACAGAGACTGGCTCATTGGCCAGAACACTTTCCAAATGATTTAGCATTTCTTTCGCTTGCGAAGATCCAAAACCAGGGTCAGCATCTTGGTGATGCCAGACCAAAGCACTCTCTTTCGTTTCAATATATGATCCATCAGTTGCCTCTGTGTACAGTTTCATTACTGGTTCAGCCATATGCATCCATCCAAAGTCTGGGGTCTGATTTTGTATTTGCCACTGTTCATCTCTGGTCCACCTGCAGGTATAAGCAACTGTTGAGATATGTCCCAAACTTCCTAAATCCCAATGTTCAGCATCACTTCAACCTCACAAACATTCAAAAGAATCACACGGAAGCATCAAGGAACACAGAAGTTTCAATGTTTGCCCGATTGTTTGCAAACAAGTATTTCCAATATGCAGCATGCAGTGTTGGGTGTTTTATCCATTTGCAGCCTATTTTATCTCCCAGCTAGGGAAAAAGGAATCTGCTTATTACAATAGCCCAACTACCAATCAAACCTTTTATTAGCTCCTGCTTGATTGAGCAATAAACACGTATTAACACTAAAATAATCCTAGCAAATCACATGACAAACCTTTTTGGTTATGTCAAATTATCAAGTGTTGGTTGGATGCAGAGATAAAATATTGTTGCATGGGGTTGATACATAAACATTTCATTGATGATCAGTGCATTCATGGGGTCATGCATAAGTCATAAGTACATAGCTAAAGTTATAATATATAGCTATCATCCAAATAATAGATATAGGGTCTTTAATACTATATCACTAGATGTGCTAACATATAGCTATCATAAGCAGACTGCCCTGTTGAAACATTTAAAGATTTGATACCTCCACAATATTAAAATATGTGACTGCCCTTATAGTTTTAAAAATGGGAACAAACTCATTGCCAACATGACCACCACTGTCAGAATAGATACTCCTTGTTGCACTACAACTAGAACTCACCATGAACCATCAGCATGACGCCATAAAATGTAAGTATATGTCTTGTCTTTCTAGCAATTTTAGGTACAAGTACTGATGAAGCGATGATGTTTTTGATGAATTTGAGCTACATCGTGTTCATCATATTAGTGAATGAACTATCTTAATCAGCAGCTAAGAAAGACAAACAAAGTCTTTGATTGCTAATTTTCCAGGAATGAATACAGAGTTCACTAAATAAAACAAAACATGAATGAGCTGTTCGTGTAAGAAGCTTTGACCAATCTCTCTCATCAAAAGAATAAGTTAGGATATGAAAAAATTGTAATAGTAGTTACTCAAATGCTAACTCATTGTTTGTTATCACATAGTTACCACAGTCCACAGTGTTGCTCTATCAAATTTTTTTCCCAAGTATTCACTTTCTTTTAAGAGAGAAGTCCAATGAAATACAGTAAAGAACTGTGATAATTAAACATTAATGAAAATAGCATAACGGCTATACCTCATAAAGTAGCCATGTTCTGCAGCAATGCCAAGCTCTGGGCAAGCGTAAAACCATTTTTCAAGGCTAGCCCTTCCTCTTCCACTTACTATAAAAACAACATTCTTCTTATCGGCACACAAGCTATTCATCATATTAACAACAATTTCATTTGGAGCCTTGTCAATTGTAGTTTGCGGCACAAGAGTTCCATCATAGTCTAGTAGTATGACCCTGCTCTTTGACTTCTTATAATCCGCAACAATAGAATCCACAGTGAGCTTTTTGAAATTGCGGTCGAGTGCAACCACCCTAAATCCAAATCCTAGTCCAACACCCCAGCATTTTCTCCTAAAATGGTCTCTACAGCTTCTCTCGAAATCGTTAATAAAGCTCTTGGACCAATAGGCAACATCGTGTGAGCTGACATACCGATAGTGCTTCTCATGTCGCAGTTGCTTCTCATTATCTGACAAAGCGATGGACTCATTCATTGCCTCTGCTGTTGACTCAATATTCCATGGGTTTACCCTAATTGCTCCACTCAACGATGGTGAGCAACCAATGAATTCTGACACGACTAGCATACTCTTCCCCCTCGGTCTATCGCTCCCAGAGCCATCCAAAGCAGGGATTCCCTGCCTGCACACAATGTATTCATATGGTGTAAGGTTCATCCCATCCCTGACTGCAGTGACAACGACACACTCTGCGATGGTGTAATACGCCATCCTCTCAACACTTGAGAGTGCCCTGTGCACAAGAACCACAGGGCTATATCCAGGCTGTTCAAACTGCTCGTTGACCCTCCTGCAACTCTCTTCAATCTCGGCCTGAAGCTCCTCCAACTCTTTCCCACTGCCGCCTTTTGGGTTTGCAATCTGCACCAGCACCGCCCGGCCCTGCCATTTCGGGTGCGTCTTGAGCATCTGTTCAAAGGCTAGGATCTTCAGATCAATCCCCTTGAATATGTCCATATCGTCGACACCGAGCAAGACGGTCTTCCCGTTGAACTGGCTCCGAAGCTCCGCGACCTGGCGCTCGAGATCCGGCTGCTGGAGCAGCGACTGCAGCTGCGCCATGTTTATGCCAACAGGCATGATCTTGATCCCCACGGTGCGGCCGAAGTAATCGAGGCCAATGTACCCCCTCTTGGACTGGTACTCGATCCCAAGCATGCGGCAGCAGCAGGAGAGGAAATGGCGGGCGTAATCGAAGGTGTGGAATCCGATGAGATCGCAGTTGAGCAGCGATTTGAGGATCTCGTCGCGGACGGGGAGGGAGCGGTAGAGCTCCGAGGACGGGAAGGGGCTGTGCAGGAAGAAGCCGATGCGGAGGCGGTTGAAGCGGCGGCGCAGGAAGGAGGGGAGGGCGAGGAGGTGGTAGTCGTGGATCCAGACGTAGTCGTCCTCGGGGTTGAGGACCTCGATGACGCGCTGGGAGAAGAGCTTGTTGGCGAGGACGTAGGCCTCCCACTGGGACCGGCCGAAGCGGCCGCCGTGGTCGTGGGAGAGGGGCAGCATGTAGTGGAAGAGGGGCCAGAGCGTCTGCTTGCAGAATCCGTGGTAGAACCTGTCGCAGAGGTCCTTGGGGAGGAAGGCCGGGACGCAGCGGAAGCGGTCGAGGAGCGCCTGCGCGACGTCGTCCTGCTCGGCGGGCGGGACGTCGGCGCGGAGGGAGCCGACGTAGAGCACCTCCATGTCGTCGGGGAGGCCGTCGCGGAGGTGGAAGAGGAGCGAGTCCTCGTCCCAGGAGAAGGCCCAGCCGCGGCCGTCGGGGCGGCGCTCGCCGCGCACGGGCAGCGTGTTGGCGACGACGATGAGGCGGTCGCCGGCGAGCGAGGACTGCACGTCCGATGCGACGCTGCCGGCGCGCTCCTCGTCGAGCTCCACGAGCGTCCCCGGCGTCGTCATCGTCCGCTGCATCCGCCTCGCCGCCCGCGGCGGACGGCCCGCGCCCCCGCCACCCCCGCCCCCTCCGCCGCCGCCGCCGTAGTCGAGGGCGGAGAGGTTGCCATTGGCGAGATCGAGGAGATTGGTGTAGGATCGCGAGAACATGGCGGGGGATCGGACGAAACACGCCCTCCCTAGATTTCGCCTCGATCGGTTTATCGCGCCGCGCGAGGGGGAGAGCGAGAGTGGGAGACGAGAACGAGAGAGATCGCCGCGGAACGGGCAACGCAACACGACGCCACCAGGCACCAGCCACCAGGTGCGGTGCGGGGTGGGGGTGGCCGGGTGCGTGCGGGGCGCAAAAGGATTAACGGCTGTGTGCGCGCCCCGCCACGCCCCGCGCACATGCGGGATGTGCGTGCGGTGTGCGTCGGAATTGGAAAGCGGCACCACCCCCACCGCCGCGGGGATAAGGTCGGCGCCACGCTACGTCCACACGCACGGACCACCCCGCGCCCACAGTTGTTGTGCGGGTCCACCGCTGGAACCGCTCGCCACGTCGCCGCCGCTATGGCCAGGCCGGGAGGCGTGGCGCCTGACGCGGACAGAAAAACCGATGCGGGCGGCTGTGGCGCCAGCTGTTGAACCAGAGCCGCGCCGCGGTGCCGGCCGGCCGGTCACGGGGGCCGGTGGGCTACGCGGCCTACTTGGCACTGGTTGGCGCTGAGCGGCAGGCCGCGACGAATGAATGCGGGTACGGGCAGCAGATCGAGGAGGGGAAAATGGCGACGAATGAACGATGCTCGCTCCAATCATGCGTGTAGGGCAGCACATGCTTTTATGCGTTAATAAATAAACTAAAAGGTACCATTTCTGCACGCTTGATCCTGCATTCCTGCTCTGTTTTATTGGATTGTTCGCGTATGGCAGGCGGGACCCGCGGAAGAAGAAGGCGCTGCTGTCCCGGTGGCCCGGTGGAACAAAAGCCCATCTCCCGGTCGGTGGTCCCTGGCACCAGCGGCCGGGGCCGACTTGGTGGCGCCTGGGCCGTCCACGTCAGGTCTTTCCTGACCGGCTGATGAGGCAGGTTTAGGCCGAGTCCAGCAGATGGGTATATGTTCATCTATCCACCATTTTTTAGTGTTGGGATGGGATGGTCCACCCCTAAAAAAAATCAAATTTCGAGGGACCCATCCCTAAAAATATTTGATGTAGTAGGGCCATTAGCTCGTTGGAGGAAGGTAATTTGGGCTAACGTACCTGTCTATCTATGTATCTATTCTATTATACACTATAAAAGAAAGAGTATTTTAATATCATTTTTCACCCAATGAAAATATGTGTACCCTTCACATTGCCTCCAACGCAGGTTGCAAAGGATCCAAAAACTATAGAAGGAAAATATTTTTCATCCTTTTATTTTATTTTCTCATCTCATTCTGTACTCAAACCTACTGAGTACTTTTTTGTCTTGCATTTAGTAAAAAAGGAAAGGCATCAATCAAGTGACCATTAATTCCTTCTTTTCTGGTCAATTCTTTCCTTTGCCTCAGCGCTTTCCGCTTTTCACTCGATTCACCGTCAATGGCGGATATAGGATTTAGGAATAAGGGCTGTTCATTTTTCCCTTCTTCCTCATTTCCACTTCTTTCTTTTCTAATTCTTTACATTTTCTCTTTCTACTAGCGTAGACGTATGTGCAACATGCAAGTGTCATGAGATGATCGATCGGGCAATAAGAAAGAATTAAAAGAAAGAAGACATGTTGATTAACGCCTTTCCTTTCTCATTAATTTAAAAATAAAGAAAGCAACGAGTAGGTATGGATACAAAATGATGCGAGAAAGTAAAAGGTCAAAGGGCGGGAACATTTTCCTTCTATTGGTTTTGGACCCTTTCCACGTTTTTCCAATCATTTTCAACCTGCGCAGTGGGGCTGGCATGAAAGGTACAGTGGAACCATCTTAGGTACTAAGAAATTTTGAGAAAACTCTACATACATAGAAGTATTGTTGGTGTGTGTGGGTAGGAGAAGACCTTCCCCAACCCCACATTGGATCCGCCCCTAGATTTGTGTACGTAGTTCCGCCAAGTATGCAGTCTGAGATGCCCGCCGCACTTACCTCTATGCTTGTGGCAAGAAAAAAAATGGCTTTTGCCCTCCCACCTTCCATGTCTCTCTTTTCTCTCTTTGCTTTGTTAAAGCCAAGAAAATCCAACTTTTATCAGGAATCCAAGCACCTTTTAGTCCATGTATCTAAATATATATGAACTAATTAGGATTCATTGGATCCATAAAGATAATGCATGTCCAGATATCGGTAAGGTAAAACTTTAGTCAGGTCCTCTAAATCTGTAGTGTTATCTTAGCCAATCCAAACATGGCCTATTATGCGTGATCTCCTACCACTTTTTTTTTGAGCTGGCGACGCGTACACTTGAGAGGCAATAAGCCCGCGGAAGGACGGCCCATATGAAACCGAACATGGTACGCCGCCATATACGCGAGTGACGCGATCAGGCGCGTCTCGAGGAAACCGATCAACCATGTGCGTGAGACCTTCTCCTTCCGCCTCAGCGACCTCGTCGCGGCGGGGCCAGATCGTCGCCCCGCAGTGGCCGCTGGGTTCATCGAGCGGCTCGAAGGCGAACTCCGACGGAGCCCCGCCGCCCACCGACGACGACGAGGAGGAATTCAGCGGCACGCCGGCAAAACGCGCCCGCCCGCAGTCCGGCGGCGGGGATGGGGTTGTTCGCACCGCAGATCGGCCGGCCAGGGACGGCAAGGATCGAATCAGCGATCTCCCGGACGCCGTCCTGCTATCCGTCCTCTCATTCCTCCCTCTCCGCGACGCCGGGCGAACGGTCGTTCTCTCCTCGCGGTGGCGCGGCCTGTTCGACCAATCCCTCCTCGACTTCAACGCGTGCCAGCCCTTCCCACCGGAGGAAGGCCGCGGCTGCGACTGGGTCATCCGTGCGATCACCAACATCCTCGCCGCCCGGCCGCGCGTCCGCATCCGGAGCTTCCGGCTCGTCTTGTACGGGCGGGGCTTCATCGGCCGCCTGCGCGTCGTCGACGCCTGGTTCCGCGCCCTCGCGCGTCACGGCTTGCGGGAAGTTGACATCGACATGTTCTACGCAACCGCCATGTCAACTATCCCTGAGTCCCTCCTCAAGCTGGCCTCCCTCGAAGCCCTCAGAGTGAACTATTGCAGGTATCCGGAGGTCGGGCCCGCGACGGCGCTACGGCTCCCCGCCCTCAAGGTACTCTACCTATCCAATGTGAGCGTGTCCCAGGACTTCCTGGAGGCCACCCTGTCCCGCTGCACCTCTCTGAACTGCGTGAAGCTGAAGAACATCATCGGAGTGGACAAGATTTGCCTCCGATCCAAGACACTGACACGACTGTACGGTGATTTTGGCGACTTGAAAGAGCTCGTCGTCGAGGACGCCCCAAACCTTGAAGAATTGGTGGGGATTGGTTTGCCGAGCGGCAAGGCGAAGATGACGATCGTTTTCGCGCCCAAACTGCGGGTGCTGGGGTATCTGGGGATCAGCGTCCGCCCATTCGTGATGCATGACACCGTGTTTGATGTAACACCACTCGTCTTTCTGCTGGTTATTGCACCTCCCTTCGTTTCGGATCGTACTGCTCTGAAATGCTTCTGACTTCTGAATTCTGCTTTCATGTTCTGCATATTCCAGGGAGGGATCGTGCGACTCACCACACTGATGCACAGTGTCAAGTCTTTGGCCATCCAAGTGCCCTTCTGCCAGAAGGGATACACAACCTTCGTCGTTCAACTGCTCAAATGTTTCCCCTGTCTTGAGGTGCTCCATGTCGAGGTAATATTATGACCATTGATGTTAACTGCCTACCTGCATCTGTTGCGTCTTTAAGTGATGGCTAATCTGTGCAGCCTGATAAGCGGTCCATTTGCCGGTGGGTTAATGTTGAAAAATGGGACGCTGCAAATTCTGTTCAGTGTGTTGAGCACTCCATTAACAGAGTGGTCTTCGAGTACTTTGGAGGGGAAGAGGCGCAGTTGGGGTTTCTGAACTTTCTGCTTAGGATGGCCAGAGCTCTGAAGCTCGTCGAGCTTTACTGTTGGACAGGCAAAGATTTGGACACTGACCAGATAGAGCTATTGGACCCTGAAAATAGAGCCTGTACGGATGCTGAGATCCACTTTTTAGGAATCTGCAAGCCGGTCAGTGACCTTTACTTGTGTCACTGCTGCACTCAGCGATGCCAGAAGGAAAACAGAGTTGCTCTGATGTAAGCTATTCAAGCTTCTCATGCTGAAACCAGTGGATAATTTAAAACTGCAGAAGAATAAGGTGCTGATACTGTCTCGATCTTGTTTGCTATTTCAGACGTTGACTTGAGGGTTGCTAATTCCATCCAAGCGCGCAGAAGTTGGGACATTTACCTCTGGAGTACGAGGAATTGCTGATTTATTTTAGAAACAGGACGATAATATGTTCAGGTTACAGATTAGCACCTTTCTTCAATTCTTCGTGTCCTAATAAGATAGTGTTGTACATCCCATGAAATAGTTGTCAGTTGTATCTTGCATGCATGAGAAGTATTTAGCTTTTAGCATCAGGCTACTTTGTCTTGATGCCTTTCAGGTCACCTTTGATAGTTACCTTGATTTCTTCATTTCTTTCGTATATCATTGCTTTTGGTCAACTTTCACTGCAGTTGGCTATTTCAGTAAGTAGGATGTTCTCAACAGTTGGCAGTGTTTCACTTCGTAGAATATAAATATTTTTTCTGTAAAAGACCAATGTTTTAAATATTAAGCTATGCCATTTAGCAGTGGTATCCTCTAAAAACTATATAAAGCTACAGTTAGCCATAGCGGAAGCTATTTCATTTTCCGGTTCTGTAAAAAAAACATAGAAAACTTCAAGTTTTTGTATGGAACTATATGAGACGATGTCTTTGGTTCCATTACTTTACAACCATTCAATTAATATACTCATGGCTATAATCAACATTATTATTCATTTAATATCACACATGGTTTATTGCATCACTAACTGAAGTGAAGAAAATAACAGAGACATAGAATCTAGTTACCTAGAGAAAAAAATAAATATATTTCTTGATTAGGATTAGTGGTGTTAAATAATTTCATATAGCGCTAGTTGGTAGAACTAAAGCATCATTAGCTGTTGAGCAAAAAAATAATAATATCGTAGCGTCAATCTCTCTAAGGCCTTGTTCGGTTTGGGTGGGTTTGAAGGGAATTTGAATGGGGAGGGATTTAATCCCCCTCAATCCCCTCCAAAACTAATGGAACCGAATAAGCCCTAAAAGAGGCTATAGCGGGCGGGCTGTTTGGTGAGGGGACAATGTGAAATGGGATGGTGTTTTCTAGAAGGGATTGTTCCAGTTAGATGTTTGGTTTGAGAGATGGATTGTTTTTGATTGAAGGGATTGAAAAGGGATAGGTCAGACGCTTTTTGTGCAAGTAGAATCATATACCGTTTGAAGCATATGCCATTTTCGATAGTGAATCTCTAGGCCGCATAGATCAAGCATAATCATATAGACCCATTTTATGTCGGAGAACAAAAAATCCATGAGATTTGCTAGGTCACGTTATTCATTCAGCATGTGCATTGAGAAAGGGATAAAACTTATAAAAGTCTACTCCAAATTTCAGAGAACGTGTTTCATTCAGATCCTGAGCAGAGGATAAACGTATGCTAGCTCATATAACGTGCTTCAGATCGCCGCTGCACTTGTATTCTCCAAACGAGGTTTACAATCTGAGTTATCGTGTGCAAGCTCCATCTGATCCTTCAGACATTCAACCGGGGCAAACGACCGTCTTTCTCGATACGGAACGTTTTGTCCCTGAAGACCGCGATGCCGTCCTCCTCTGTAACACATGGAAACAGGGAAGATGTGATATTTCTGAGTTCTGACGCTAAATCTCCTGAAGCTCCTGGTTCATAGCGTGTGTTTATCAGTAAGTGCTGATCTCGATTAATAACCAGCTGTACACACTTGACAGTTGATGGGCGTGCTCCGGCGCTAGCCGCGCCACGAAGCCGATGCCGCTGTAGTGGTAGAGCAGCGCGCCCTTCGCCTCCCCCGTGCTGCAGCAAGGCAAGGAGGGGGTCAGTGCTCGTGAGGCCCATATAGCCAGTGCAGGCGGCAGGCACATGGATGCGGCTGCGCGCGGCGCCAAGGCCGGCGTGTCACAGCGACGACGACCTCCCGACGACGGAAGCGAGCAGGCGGAGGTCGTAGTCCACGGAGTCGACGTAGTCGGCGCGGCTGACGAAGACGATGTAGACGCCGGGGCCGTGCTCCTCGGTGCCGGATGGGGCCAAAGCCGAGGACATGGTGGCCGGTGAGAAGGCAAGGAACAGCAGCAGTGGCAGCGCAGCTGTGGGAGGGATCTCCATGGCTTCTTTGCGCCACCGGGATGAAGAACGTGTAGTCGATGTAGACTCCCTCGTCTCCTTGCGTAGAGGCTTCACCTCTCCCCTGCCCAACGTGGGTACTTTTATATGGATACTAAGTCACAAATTGCACATTTATTTCGTGAAACGCGTAACATTCGTAAATGCAAGCGTTGGAACGGCAGAGAACCACATTCATAAATCATAAATATACGTAGTATTCCCTCCATTTGTAAATGTATGATATGGTTGTTGTTCAATGTATTTCATAAATCCTTTCTATATCTTATATCCTATATATCTATATAGATGGAGGTCACTAAAAACATTAAATCTAATTCTCTCAATATACATGTTGTCCACGTTTGCATTTGACAGCCATCAGATCATCACGTGCTTCTTCGATCTTACAGTCCATTGGCTCCCCAGCCTAAGGCTGAAGCTAACGGATCCTCTATATGGGATTCCCTATACACCGTTACGGCACTGTTTTGCACTGTAGATAGAGATAGTTGAAATAGTGATAGAGAATGGGTGAATAGGGGAACAGCTAGTTTCAGCCTAAGCCTGCACAACGATCCATCAGCCCTCCAGCCCGGGCCTCCACAACCATCCATTAAATCCTTCCACCATCGATCCACTTCCCTAAACAGCTGATGACCATCTAACTTCTGAAACGCAAAAACCTTTCATTCATGCAACTCCATATAAAACAGATCGGGACCTCTGATCGCAATCGTGTACGCCCATCTGCATGAGCAAGAGGAGACCCGCTTTATTTTTACCACGTTTTTCATTGGTAGTTAAAAAATTAATCTAACAAATAAATAGTTGTTCTTTCTTTCTTTCCCCACAACTACAGCGGAGCCGCTCGCCGCCACCAGGTTTGTGAGGATGTGGATGTACAAGCTTGTGAGGTTTGCCTAATAATTGCGTGTGCCCAAGAGACCAAGACGATAACAACAGGATTAAGTCAAACAGCACCCTATTGATGGTCACGTCCTCACGTTACCAAATATGATCCCGTGAAACCAGAAATTGTTCTTACATCTACGCACTCAAATTTTGAAGTCCTCATAAAAACTTAAAAGTTAAAGGAAGCACGGAATGGGGAGAGCAGATTTGTCAGCAGTAACCGGTGTGAGAAACGAGTCCTGAAAGATAGAGGTTTCGGTGATTAATGATAACCTAATGTCATTTACTAATGAGTTCATGTCTTGAAAGGTTTATATTAGAAATTGAGCTCATTAGTTGATTAAAAGAGACCCCTACTTTCAAATTCTATTGAACGGCTTGTGGTTTGATCGAGCTAGCAAGAAGATCGAGTGTTTCTCTAGCTCTAAGTGTCAAAAGTTGAAGAAGTGCACTTAGTTTCCTCTTTGCTAGCTTTAGTCGAGCCGTACTATCAAGAGGGGTTGAGTCGAGTAGATTGAGTCACTTCAAATTCGAGAATTCTCCAACTTTCAAGTGCATCTAAGTCCTAAAGCTCAAGCACCTTAAAACATACCAAAACACACTCACTTTTGTTGCTTAAGTCAAGAGAAAACCTTTCGAAACTCCTCTCAAAACTCTGGTTAAAAAACAGCGCTAAAACGTTTTTTTCTATACCACCGGACTGTCCGGTGGCTAGCCATCGGACTGTCCGGTAGCATAAATCGGCGCTAAGTAATACTGTTCGGCACAGGGCTCCAAGAAGCCGTCGGACAAGTCCGGTGGTAGACCACCGGACAGTCCGACGTCTCCGTCGGACGGTATAGACCGAGGTTTTCTCAGCTGGTGTCTCAAAAGGAAAGAGTGCCGTCGGACGGTAAAATACCGTCCGACGGGCTCATCGGACGCTATAGGCTGAGGGGTGCTGCCGTGGACCTATGCTAATTCATACCGTTGGACTGTCCGACGATTACCCGTCGGACCGTCCGATAGTTCCTGTAGCCATGGCGGGAACTGAGTTTTCAAACACTAGAAGCCATAGGACAATCCGGTGGCAATGCACCGGACTGTCCAACGGATACGCAGAAAAATGGTTAGAGCTTCCCAATGGCTAGTTTTAGAGCTCTACCCTATTTAAAGGCTCCCCCTCCCCTCATTTGCTACCTTTGCAACCCAAGAACACTCACATACACTCAAAGGTCACTTTCACCACAAATTCCACACTTAATCTTGAGCTTTGGACAAGAGATTTGAAGGGAAAAGAACTTCTTGATTGGAGTTATCAAATGAAGCCAAAGGTTGTTACTTTTGGTAATTGCGATCACCTAGACGGCTGCGGTCGTGCGTTCCGCGAGCTCTTGGTGCTTGTGGGAGAAGCGGAGCAAGCCCTTTGCGAAGGGATTAGAACCGGCTCAAGTTCGCCGGTCCGAAACGGAGAATAGCTTCGTAAAAAAGAGCCCTTGATCCGCGGATCAAGGGATTGCTTGACCTTGTCGAAGGTCACTTTGCCAACCTCATTCCTTGCGAGGTTTGAGGCCGGAATCCTTACGAGGAACTTTGCCAACCTCATTCCTTGCGACGTTTGAGGCCGGGATCCTTACGAGGAACCCGCGAGAATAAAGCATTGCGAGAGGCGCCAAACGAGAAGCAGAGGGTTGAGACCGTGTGTCTCTCCGAACCTCAAAAAAAATTCTATTGTCTCTTTACATTTCCGCATTTACTTTCCTAAAATTGCTTGCTTGGCTCTAGATTGCTCTAGGTTGCAAATTTTTTGTACGTGTAGTTCATTAGCATCACTTGTTTAGACACTAGGGTGAATTAGGACTTGTGCAATAGGTTTTAATTTTGAATTTCGAAATTATAAATCCAATTCACCCCCTCCTCTTGGACATCTAAATCCTTTCAACCGGGATGTGCACAGGAGAAAGACTCAAATTAATCCATTCATTTCTCAATTGATGAATACAAGGTTGCAGCCAAAAGATACATTTCACAGCAACCAACAATGCAAACCAGACAGTTGTCAGACATGACGGTAATGAACTCCAGAACAAGACAACGGCGTACCATTATATACCAACAACGCTGAACTGCGAGTTTGCACGTGTTCAGTCTTGCACCAAAAGAATGAGCTTCTGGATTATCTTGCGTGACTACATAGCCGCCCATTGGCAACCAGGTCACAGCAGGATGAACCCGTGGCTCTCCTTTTTCATGAACTTCTAATAATATGAGCTCAACTGCAAGTATTACAATCTCTTTACAGATTGCCAATGAAGCATGCATGTCTCTTGAGTGGAGAACAAAGCAGATGAATTCTCTGCCCGCGTGGGGAGCATAGAAGCTGATTTGCTGAGTTGTGACTTGAGACCTATAGACTATAGTGACAAAAACGACCTGCATGCTTGCAATGCAACCCACTTCCACATGAACTTTCTAGGTTGATCGGCTCAGCAGCTGTCTCCATGACTATGGAGCTTGAACATTAGTGATGGCAATATATACACTGGTATGTACAGCTTCAGCGCAGGAGTCAAAGACATCACAACTCAAAACCACCGTTCAGTTGAACAGACAATGATGGCCTTCCAATATTATTAAGAGGTGTTTCCAACGTGATCACTACTCCAGAACTGCCCATTTGACCATTCCACTTGGATCGTCCAATCTGCCACATAGAGATCCAGTTACAGCAATTCTAGAACCATAAAAAGAAGCAACCAGAAATGATTAGGCAAGGAGAGCTTACAGAAAGGGCAGTAAAAACCGATGGATGTCTTGAGCAAGAGAGCCCGCACATCAGATTCAGTTCCTCTTTCAATGAATGGACAACTTCGGCGCATACCCCAGGATCACTTCCTCCAAATGTTGGGCACACACTGCCAATCGAATGCCAGGAATAAGGTTGTTAAAACAGAAATATAAGGATTCAAATACATCAACAGGACATTAACGAAGATGACAAAGAAGAAATAATCCCTTTCCAGCTGAGGCCATGTTTGGATCACCCAAACTAATTTTTAGCTCTAATTAAAAAATAGCTAGCTAACCATTAGCTAGCTAAAAGAATAGCTTCACAGGTTTGAATACTTCAGCTAATACATGATTGGATTCCTAGTACATATGTCAGTTTTCCACAATTAGCTGCCATTAGCTAGGTTCTCCTAGCTAACAACTAATTTTTAGCTAGAGTGTGGGCTGAAAATTAGTTACCAATTAGCTGGATTGTTTGGACACTTTATAGCTAATTTTTAGCAGCTAATTTTTAGTAGGGTGTATCCAAACATGGCCTGAGTTACTAAAAGACAATATGCCTACAGGAGCTGACATGAAAAAACACATAGTTGACAAACATAAAATGCTGTGGGGTTATCCATATATTTTCATAAAACTACCTGACTTGCATGCTGGGTCTCACCATCAGACCAGATCTTTTCCATGCCAAGGCTTGAGTAACTCCCAACGAAACAGACTTGTCAGGCCATTGAAACATAGGGGTGAACCTTGTGCCACGCTTATTCTTTAAAGGAAAGAGAGAACAAGAGTCAGATTGAACTCATGGTATTGAAGACAAGAGAACACGATGTGAGTATGTGACCAAAAACATCATAAAATATTTCTGGCCAGAAGTTGATTTGGTGATTATAGATTAGTGTATATATATTTAGTGGCCAAACATTTAATATATATCAACATTGCTTCATGCCACACTATGTACTTAACCTTGCAGAATAACCTTATACCAACATTGAACTGGCTCCCAGAGAGCGCCTCATTTTTTATACCATGATTGATTAATAAAGGGAACATAAATTGAAAATACTAACCTTGCAAGAAAAGCTCACTCTTGTTTCTCCAGGAATTTTTCCCTGAGCTTGAAGCAGCCCACCAAATAACGGAACAAAACCACTTGCTGATATCCCCTCTCCAGCAACATATGTTAGCTGCCCATTAGGAAACTGCAGATCCATAAAGGACTGCAATAACGACAGCGTTATTAATACTCAGTTTCATCTTTCTTTTGAAAGGAAAATGCAAGGATGTCAAGCAAATTGAACTGGAATCACTAAGACAGTAAGATTAAAACAACAATGTAATGGATATCACCACTGTAGCATTATGAGCATACAAAAAATTTCAGAATACAAGTACTGCTTACAGTAACAGAAAAGGTCATCGTTAAATAATATTTAATGCTACTCTGGTACTGTAATGGGCACTCGGATGGGCCCTTTGGGCTGGGCCAGCACTACAATAGATTGCTACAGTAACAGCAGGCGCTGTAGCTGGGTTAATTAGCGATAAGGGTACATATCGTTAGAGATAAGAGAATAGATTAGATCTATTTCTCAGGAATCAAGTATACCCTCTCTATATGAAGAGGGTAGTTATATCCAAATCAATTAAGCAATAGATCAAGTTTCTCCCTCTGTTCTCTCTATGGCCATCGCTGGCACCCAAATCCTCCAGGATTAGATCCTGCGGTCGAGGTATTTACCCTCAACGAACCAAGGTTTATGACAGGTACATTCAACATCAAAAGCAAAATGAACAGGCTTATCTATCAGGCTACCAGGAAGGTAACACTTATAATTGAGGAACCATGATAAGATATTGATTACACAACTACAAAGTACAAAACACAAGATATCTGTTGTTTTAATCTTACCGTCTTATAGAACCTACTGGTCAATAGTGGCTACAAAAAAAACGCTTGATAAAAATCAAACCACGACACTGAAGAGGATGATGAATGAGACTTACACAGGCTACTGGGTTGAGACACATCATTGACATCATCAACCATCTCCTATGTTTTGACCATATAGCTGGACAGAGGGAATGAACTCCATTCTGTAACAGAATATGAAGTTTAGTAATGTAAAAGGACAAAATATCAAAAATAGGCGCTGCACAGTTATACATCAGAGAACCTAATTGTAAGTTGCCATTTACATGTTAAATCTAAGACAAAACCAAGTTACAGGATTAGCTTTGAGACATGATAACGATTCTTATTCGAAAAAAATTCAATACTTGGCCTAAAAGGCAGATGCATTATAAATATATAAAGTAAGAAGCTAGTATCTGAAATCAATCCTGTCATACACATATGCACAAGCAGAAATTAATCTAAAATTCAACATAAACCCATTCGTTGCAAACCTACCAGTAGCATATTTATGCAGTGCAGGAGTGAAAAACTGTTACTTAGATTTGCAAATTAAGGTATAAATGGTCTAAAATTTAATGACAGTAATTTCAGTATATAAAGAAGAACACATCACCTAATGACCCAATAACAAAAGAAGTACCAAACGCAAGTGAGTTCAAAATAATAGATAAACCATTCTAAGAGGCTTGTCAAGGATTTACACTTGGGAAGAAAGCAATAGAAAGGATGAGTACCTTGCGATCATAACCATACCAAAGCAAGTGTTGCTTTGACAGATGAACAGGCAAGAGAAGCGTAGAGTCTCGAACAAATAGCAGAGGCCCCAGCTGAATAAGGTAAAGGGGCGACGTATCATTTCCAGAAGTTGAACCACCACGTGATGCCTCTAACCTCCAGAGGTCTCCACGCGCAACAACAGAACTCTCGATGTCTTGACTCCTGGTACTGTATGTTGCAGACATATTTACAGTACCCTACATAACAATCAAGAGAGAAGGTAAGAACTATGTTGACCTTCTAGGTCAGTGTAACATGACACGAAGTTAAGAGGATGTAAAGCAAATCTACAAGTCCAGTAAAATATTTGATTGGTTTCAAAAGTTTGGAGGTTAGTTTTAGCTTATGAGGTATTTCATGTATAACTTTTGAAGAGCATCCATCCATTTAAGCGCTTCGATCCATGTGTGTGCCAGCATATATAAGTGCAAGTGCAATAAGCCTCTGATCTCTAGATTGCCCCTAAGTTGACTTGACGATTGTATGCAAAAACCTATCAAGAGAGAAAAGGTACTTCAACAGCAGATTCAATATTATAGCTACATCAATCTATGAATTAACATGTGAGACCATTAGGAGGACATCAGGTTTACTGTGAGGAAGATTATTAAATTACGTTAAATTTGATAGATCATCCAAATAATAACGACAAGCACCGGAGCCAGGCCTAGAGAGACATGTGAACAGCAAAATAGGTTGCTAGTAGATCGGAAACCTCAATTCTAGTATTGTTGTGAGGGCAGGAGCCCTAAACCAAGATTGTGAGCCTAATTTGAGATGCAAACTTAACGAGATACCAAAATCCTAGTAATACAAAGTTCAAAAAAAAGAAAACCAATACAAGCATGAGTTGAGATGGTACCTTGGCCTTCTTAAAGTTTCCAAAAGTCCCAATATCGCAGCCGAAACCCTCGTCGTCCTCATCGAGGTCATCTCCGCCGAGATGACCGCTGACGCTGGACGCGGCCGCGCTCCCAGTGGCCGCGGCGGCGGCCGCCGCGGCCGCCTCTAGGGGGCACCTATCCACCGCAGCCCTCTCGACGGAGAGCCCCACGGCGCCCTCGCCCGCCGGGGTCTGCGGCGGCTGGGGCGGCGGCGGCAGCTTGCGGCGGCGGATCTGGCCGTTCCGGAACGGCACGGGCAGATTCCTGACGGCGTGCTGAACGGCGCCGCCGACGGAGGCGCCGAGCTCGGCGCCGGCCTGGCCGAGCCTGCCGCCGATGTCGATGACCGAGGAGATGGCGGCGGCGGGCAGGGGGAAGTCCCTGGGCGGGGCGCCGAAGGGAACGACGGGGAGGTCGATGTCGAAGGGCATCCGCTTGTGCGGGGCCGGCGGCCACGGGAACTGTGGCGGCGCCTGGAGCAGGCCCGTGAAGCCCTGCGCCAGGCGGTCCGCCAGGTCCTGGCCGTGCCGCTGCACGCCCTCCCAGGCCTCGAACGAGATCTCCATGGATCGGGAATGGATTCGGAAGCGAATCGAGGCCGGCCGACGAACGATGAACGGGGAATCAATCCGCGACGGAGGAAGGGAAGGGGAAAGGAATGGGGAAAGCGGGGCGGGGGAGAGGAAGCGGGTAGGTGATGGTGCGTGCGTGGCGCTGGTGATAATAATAGTGGCCGCCGGGGATGGTCGCGTCGCTGGAGCCTGCGGGAGGGATCAGGATCAACTATCAAGGGAGGATGTGGAGGAAAGGATAAAATAAAAAGGGCTTGACCGGGTCGACGTGGACGGACGGGGACAAGGAGGTCGCCCGCACCGCTTCGGCCGCGTGGCCTCGGCCCCGCGCCGCCGCCGCTTCGGCTCCCCGCGCCCGAGCCCGAGTGGATAAGAACGCGTGGCCGTGACGACCGCAGAGCCGCTTCTCTGCTCACTATGCTCTCGCGTCTGCCGGGTAGGAGTGCTCTACAGACGGGAGCCAGTCCCAGTCGGTGGCCGGCTGGCTGCTCTCATCTTGCGCGTCCGGCGTGCCCTTATCCGGCTCCGTTTTTTCGCGGGTACTGCATGTTGTTTGTTTGTTTCCACACAGGCGCACGCGCGTTTCCCTTTGGCTTCCTACAATGAGGCCTAGATGATTTCCGGTGGCAGTGGCGTGCGCCGCTTCGGGCACTCCCAGCCAGATACTGCCCTGCCCCCACCCCCCACGGTGTGCACGCAAATGGCACGTTGCTTCTCCAAGATTAGAAGAGTGGTTGCTCTCTCACAGCTGACAGCTCCCGTTGAACGCGCGTACCTTTTGTCCACATGCCGTGGTGTGTGCTCGCCTGACCAACGGGAAGCCTTGCCCTTGCCGAGTCGGACTGAAGGAGATGCCTTTGATCATGCATGCGCGGCAGGGGCGTGGATCCGCAGTGGGAAACCGGGTGACGCGGCACGGGGGCCGGGGCCAAATGCGAACTTTGCGTAGTGCGATGTGCTATCGGCCTTGTGTTTGGGGTGGCGTCGAAATTCAGCTCGTCAGCCCAGCACCCGCGCCGTGCCGTGCGATCCAAGCAAGACCACCTGAATTCGTCATGCAGTTGCAGATTGGTAGGTGAAAAGCAATGGATCCTACTAATTCATTTGAAAAGTAAAGAAATTTTAAGCCATTCGATTTTCTATAGATTTTTTTTGAATCCTACTAATTCATTTGAAAAGTTCCTATAGAATAGCCGAGCAGCGTTTTCCAATTGCAATAACTTTCCTGCGTGGACTTCAATTAGATGCGAGATTCGACTCTATGAGCACCTCATCTTAATAGCGATTTAGGTGCGTATTATCACGTACGAATGGCGTATACAGCCATGCAGATGATATCACGGACGTATTACCACATACAAAAACTTGTGGAGAAATGTAAGTACTAGAAGAACAGTTTTTTTTTTTTTTTGTAGGTGACACCGGTTCAAGCTAAGTATAATCCGCTCCCTAGCTAGAGCAGCTGTTGTCAAAAGGGATTTCCTGGAAATTAAAGAAAAGCCGACAGGGGCTTGAGCTAAACTTAATTCGATAGACGTCGACAAGTTTGGTCGCTAGATAGTGGCTTGTTGTAGAGCCAAATTAAACCCGGCGCCTAACACATAAACAAACACAATGTTCAGTCACACTCACACAGATGGCATTAATGAAAATATATTGCCAGTGGACAGGGACTGAAGATCGACTGGAACGCAATTAAAAATACACCAGCGGTACTTTATATTATCAAGTATTCCCTGTGCTTTTCCTCTTGCTATATATATAAAACGCCGGCCGCTAAGCAACAGCGTGGTCAATTCTTCGGGCCTACTGCATTATTATTACGAGAAGAAAAAGTGACATGTTGAGTCAGAAAAGCATATATATGCGTGCCGACTACTGACGATAATTGAAGAACACAGTCCACATACACTGTTCACGTAAAGAACGATCACTGAATTTCCTGAAAATAATACGGATTGATTGGAACGTACGGACCCTTGCTGTCTCGGGAGAAAAAGCTGTTCCATGCTCCCATGTCAGGAATACCTGAAAAACAAATTGAAGGAAAATAATGTCGCCTCCGGCCTGGCCAAACTGGCACGTCACTATATTTTATGTTATCGTGCTACACGCCTGCACCAAGTGTCCATGCGCGGTAGCAGCTTGCGATTCATACCTGAAAAATAAGTGGTAAAAAAAAGGAAGCAGGAAATACGAGAGGAAAATGACGCTTGGCTCTGGATGTCGTCGTCAGCAATGATCTGCTGCAAGCACCGGCGCAAAATGCAGGAAAAAAATAACCATTCAATTCGCCTTGCCTTTCACCATGATCTCGATCAGCCACGGAGTCGAGAAAACACCCAAGAGATCGACTCAAGAGAGCTAGCACTCCAGACTCAACCACTGTACCAGTGAAACAGTACAGTTGCTCCGCTTAGAATTAACGCTCTAAGACCATCCCAACAGAGATGAGTAAAAACATCGTCTATCTCTATTCATCTATTATTCCAACTATCTTTCTCGTCTACAGTAGCGTTACAGTGTTAAACAGTATTATATGCGGTCTTTTTTACTCCACCGTTGGGGATAGCCTAAGGGGCCGTTTGGATCCGGCCAGCTAAATTTTAGCCTCGTAACATCGAATGTTTAGACGCTAGTTAGAAGTATTATATAGTCTAATTAGAAAACTAATTACACAGATGAGGACTAAACGGCGAGGCGAATTTTTTAAGCTTAATTAATCTATAATTAGCAAATGTGATGCTACAGTAACCTTTCGTTAATCGTGAATTAATTAGGCTTAATAAATTCGTCTCGCCGTTTAGTTCTCATGCGTGTAATTAGTTTTCTAATTAAACTATATTTAATACTTCTAACTAGCATCAAAACATCTGATGTGATGTCAGCTAAAATTTAGCCTCCGAATCCAAACACCCCCTAAGCCACTGGAATAATCTTGTTTGGTATAGCTTACTTGTTACTTATGGTCAAAATAAGCTGAAACTAATAACCAAACTGCATCCTTTTTGCAGCTTTTCCTAGCTTCGCTTCTCCCATTTGTACTGAAACGCAGAAACTGAGCAAAACCATCTTCTATACACAACGTATATTTGTGCAGCATCTTAGAAAAACGCTTCTCATAGCCGCTCTGTCAAACAGGGCCAATTGAAAGGCTGAAAGGTCTCCCAGGGATAATCATGCATCTAACTAGCGCTTGATGAGCACATTTATGTGCAATAGCCGCTGTCAGTCAGTCAGAGATATATACATGCTAGCTGCTCTCGCTTTCACGGTCGTTTTCGTTCTGGATAAACATAAACTGCCTCAGCGAATTCTGTGAACTCTTTGTGATGGGCTCAATTCTCAAATGTGGACAAATAAACTGTTTTCCGTAGAGGAAAAGAATTATTGACGGCAGCCACACGGTATTTCAGATTTTCCGACGGGCCCACGCGGACGCCCGTGAAAATTCGTCTTCCACTATACGTATTCGAATGCCGATAGATGCATGGCATGGCCAGACGAGGGTTGGTAACTGCTCCCGGCCCTCCGATCAAATTACGATCGACATATTTTGATTAGTTCCGTTTTGAATCGAACATTTCTAAATTTGATCGATCATCAACAACGTAATACAGTATATCAAATTAGATGATTTGAAAGATACAGCCAGTCAGCCAGACGATCTCTTATTACTTGGTTGTGCTAGCTATATATTCTCGTGCATTTCCATGGATCGATTACAAGCAGGGCGAGCCAAACTTCTTGTCGCGACGGGAAGAAATCTGTGCGCTCACAAGTGCAAGTTGCGACGCAGCTGTAGCATGCATGCAGATCTTTTGTTAAAATTGGAGGCCATGCGTGGAGAGACCTCAGGATATTGGCGAGCAACACGACGAAGAAACCTGCAGGTAGAATAGTGGATATATAGGAGGGGCCGGCCGGTGTGGAACTGTGGACTCTGGAGACGAAAGTGATGTGCGAGAATGAGCCATGATGAGCCCAAAGTATCCTGTAGGAAGAAATGGATCATACTGAATCTCTCCAGCTGTGTTTGTAGACAAAGACAAATACGCGAGCAGTACCGAAAGATCCGGAAACGTCAATTTTTACTCCGTAGCACTTTTTTTTTTTTTTTTTTTTGAATCCTACCAGGAGACAGGAGTAGAGACTGTGGTGCAAACAAGCCTCCCGTGCAAGGATGCAAGCGGCACGTCTCATGCGTACGATCTTCATCCTTTGGTTGCTGCAAATTTTGCAAAAGAGCCCCACAACTAGCCAGTAACTTTGTTCTGAATTAATCAATCACAGGTGTAGCCCACGAGCCCACGAGAATGGGGATTCCCTGGTGGCCGACTGGCTGCTTCGCCTCTTACGATCAGGTGCTCGCCGCACCGCGTGCAAAAGGACCGCCGCCCGTGCGCCGTGCCTCCTCCACCAACATTCGTGGCACGCCGGAGCCTTGATCAAATCGTATGTGACGCTGGCTCTCGACATCGGGCTTCCACCGGTGGAAGCCGGAACAGGTGGGCGGTGAATTCCAGCCCTAGCACCCCCGATGCAGGAATTAGAATTGATCACCGCTCTCTGGATCAAGAATAGCACTACGCACGCGTTCACCAGGAACTGCAACACCGTGGCCCACGCAGGCGCAGAATGCGTATTCGGCGGCAAAAAATAAAATAAAATAAAATCTTCGATGCCGAGCAGGTACGTCGGGGACGTCAACGGCGAGTTGCCAAGCCTAGAGGTGCGCACAATGTCTACGGCGAGGAGAAATGACTGGACGAGGAGGGTGCAGAGGCAGCCGTAGAACTTGGTGTGTATGGCCCAACGACCTGTGTCCGGCGGCAACCCTAGGGTGGCAGGAGATCGATGCGTGAGTGGGTGGAGAATGTTCAAGGGGAGATCGACTCCTCTCTGCTTTACGCAGACCGTTTTGTGATGGGCGATTGGGAGGGGTTTATTGCAAAAATTAATCCACCGTCGAATGTCTATCCAGCGGTCTGCAGCGGTGGCTTGCATGCTTGCACCATTAGCCTGTTTGCACCCAAGTCGCTGCCACAGGAGAGACATCTCGTATGAAAGTATGAAACTCCATGAGTACAGGACGGGCCAGATACATCTTGGGAGGCCGAGTTCATGTTGCCTTGTAGGCCTTTTATTGACCCCATGCTTTCTTTGAGCGGGCCGAGTTCATGCAGCCTGATGGGCCGACCCTTATATACAGTATCTTTTTCTTGTCCAGCGGAGCAGAGAAGTCTTCCAATGGGCCGGTTCCAGCTGCTAGGCTTGGCTTCCCAAGTCCCAACACAAAACCAGCGGGAATTACATGTTCCGCTCGCTCTCATTGGTGGAGTGACGCGGCGCAGCCCAAGCCCGCCGCGTCGCTGAGGTCGAACCAGACCCACCGTTTGGGTTGCCCCCCGCGCGCTCTGCGTGTCTTCGCCGCCTCGCCGGCGACCGCGAATTGTGTGTGGATTGCGGCTGCAGCACGGGCACGGCATTTGGCGGTCTGCGGTATTGCCGGCCCCGGCCCCTTGGTATGCGACCTCTTGTCCTGGGTTTCCTCGCCTCCTCTCCCATGGCAACGCAGGCAGGCAGGCAGCTCCCCACACAGATCACCGAACACAGGGAAACGCTGGCTGGCTGGCCGCTGGGTTGGTTCTTCTACGGGGGGGAAACTAGACTATAAATGCTCGATCAACGATCCTTCTTCGTTCAGTGAGCATCTGTTGCCTTCCTCCTAATCGATCGGGGGTTAATTACTAGGGCAGATAATATACCATCAGCTTTAAACCACCACCAGTACCAATTTGCCATGCCGGTTCTCGTGCAGCGCGTGCCGCTCGTTTCTGCTGGCACTGCATGCAGCTGTGCTGCAACTCCTACGGCAGCAGCAGTAGAGCACCCCGACGATGGCATCTTGTTCGATGATCTTGTTCTGGGTCTCGATGACGACGGCGGCAAGAATGTGGCCGGCGCGGACACCGACGACGGCGACGCGTCGTCGACGGAGAAGCTCGAGTGGCTGAGGTCGCAGGTCATCGGCGCGGAAGCAGAGTTCGCCTCGCCCTTCGGCACTCGCCGCATCACCTACGCGGACCACACGGCGTCCGGCCGCTGCCTGCGCTTCGTCGAGGACTTCGTGCTACGCAACGTCCTGCCCTTCTATGGTGCGTTGTGTACACAGTAGTAATACTAATACTACGTACGTAGGAGTATTTCTTCAAGAAATAAATTCTACTCGGTTCGGTGCTTTATACGTAACGTATGCACAGGAAACACCCACACGACTGACAGCTACGTGGGCCTGCACACGAGCAAGCTGGCCGGCGACGCGGCGCGGTACGTGAAGCGCAGCCTGGGCGCCGGGCCGCAGGACATGCTGCTGTTCTGCGGCACGGGGTGCACGGCGGCCATCAAGCGGCTGCAGGAGGTGACGGGCATGGCGGTGCCCCCGCCGCTGCGCGCCGCGGCGCTGGCCGCGCTGCCGCCGTCGGACCGGTGGGTGGTGTTCGTGGGGCCCTACGAGCACCACTCCAACCTGCTCACCTGGCGGGAGAGCCTCGCGGAGGTGGTGGAGATCGGGCTGCGCCCCGCGGACGGGCTCCTGGACCTGGGCGCGCTGGACGCGGCGCTGGCGGCGCGCGCGCCCTCGGGGCGGCCCATGCTGGGCGCCTTCTCCGCCTGCAGCAACATCACGGGCCTGCGCACCGACACCCGCGCCGTGGCGCGCCTCCTCCGCGCGCGGGGGGCCTACGCGTGCTTCGACTTCGCGTGCAGCGCGCCCTACGTGCGCGTCGACATGCGCTCCGGCGCGGACGACGGCTACGACGCCGTGTTCCTGAGCCCGCACAAGTTCCCCGGCGGGCCGGGCAGCCCCGGCGTGCTGGCCATGGCGTCGCGCCTCTACCGCCTCCGCGGCACCGCGCCGTCCACCAGCGGCGGCGGCACCGTGCACTACGTCAGCGCCTACGGCGACACGGTGTACAGCCGCGACGCCGAGGAGCGCGAGGACGCCGGCACGCCCGCCATCATACAGAAGGTCCGCGCCGCGCTCGCGTTCCGGGTCAAGGACTGGGTCGGGGAGGACTGCGTCGAGGCGCGCGAGGCCGCCATGCTCGCGATGGCGCTCCGCCGCGTCCGCGACGCCGCCAACCCCAACCTGCGCCTGCTGCAAGGCGCGGCGGACCCGGACACCGCGCCCCGGCTCCCGGTGCTCTCCTTCGTGGTCTACGCTCCACAAGACCAAGCTGCTGCTGCGGCGCCCCCCGAGGGGCCGAGGCGGCAGCTGCACTGCCGGTTCGTGACGAAGCTTCTCAACGACCTGTTCGGCGTGCAGGCGCGCGCGGGCTGCGCCTGCGCGGGGCCGTACGCCCACTGGCTCCTCGGCATCAGCTCCGCGCGTGCCAAAGCCATCAAATCCGCCGTGGAGCAGGTAATAAATCAATTCACTTGCTCGATCGGATTCGGACTACATTAACATTACCAGAAGCAAGCAAGCTCACAGTCACAGTGATATCTTTGTTTCGGTGCAGGGCTACCACGGGGTGCGGCCCGGGTGCACGCGCGTGAGCCTCGCCTACTACACGTCCATGCAGGAGGCCGAGTTCGTGCTGGACGCCGTCGACTTCGTGGCCACTTTCGGCCACCGGTTCCTGCCGCTCTACGCCTTCGACTGGGAAACCGGGGACTGGCACTACGACGAACACAGGTGCGCCCGTGGGCTCATCGTGCCAAACGATAACGATGCCGCTGTTCCCAGTGGACGAGTCAAAGCAGATGAGTCCGGCTACCAGAGCTACATGGCGTTTGCTCACCGTCTGGCCGACACATTGGCTACCACCACTTGCAGCGGTGGCCTCAGTAGCACTCGCGCTAGACGTATTCCCAACAGCGTCGACCCACAGTTAGTCTATTTCGCCGTGTGAGTGCTGTCCATCCATACCTTTCTTCACGCTCCGTTTCAGGGTTATACTATGCGTTCCTATTGAATTGAACACCAGAGTATGGTTATACTTAACAAGAACCGATCCGGTTGGACATTTTCAAGGTACAAGTTTGACTCGAAGAACATATGTAAATGCAGTGGCGTAGCCAGAATTTGGCACTTGGTATCCATTATATTGTAAATAAATATATGCAATACAATATATAGAACCACAAGATCATAGTAACGACCAAAGTGCAGCACTGCAACAACCCCCCAACGTCACATCGCGCGGACGCCAATGCAGGACGTGCACTGCGCTGCCGCTGCTCTGCGTTGTGGACTTGTAGTAGTCCTGAAGACCAGAGTGGCCGAATCGGATGAGTGGATTCTGGATGGAAAGATGTTTGGCGTGATGAGCTACCCGCTGGCCTTTGGCATTTGGGATCTGTTTCTACGATGGAATGACTCCATCCCGCGTTTGTTTGAACGATGGAGCGGTTCCATTCCTACGTTTGGTTGGAGGCATGAAAATGGGATGGTTTTAACTCCACTTAACACCGTTACTGTGGGCCTACATGTCATAGAAACAAGTTCAATAGTCATTCTCATCCGATGTCCATGGCCACCGGCTACAGGTCCGCCTCTGCCACCTCGCCGTAGCGCACGCCGCCCACCTCGGCCCGGCTCCGCGCGCCGCCCGCCTCGCCTCCACATGCCGCCGCGAGCTGCGCCTCCGGCCGCCTCGCCCTCGTGCCCACCGTCTGACTCACATCTGCGCGTCGTCATCCACTCAGCCGTCTCGCCCTCGTGCCCGCCGCCTGCCTCTCATCTGTGCGTCGTCTCCCGCTCAGCCGCCTCGCCTCCGCCTCGGGCCGCTTCGCATCCGCACGCCGGTCGCCTTGCATCTACGCGCCGCCGCAATCTTCGCCTCCGGCCCGTCTCGCCGTCGCGCCCGCCAGCTGCTCCGTCTCTGGCCGCCTCGCCACCGTGAGCTTCGCCCCACCAACCCTGCCGCGGCCTTGCCCCTCCCCGCCTCGCCGGATGCTGTGGCCCGCTCTGCCCCGACGCCCAGCGGCCACGAGAGAGACGGCGTGAAGATGGGATGAGTGCGTTCGGTGGATTTTTGGGGATGAGTTCAACCCGAATACAGAGGGAATATTCCTTTCCATAGGATGGTTCCATCCTAGGCTTGCTCTGGCTCCTGAACCAAACAAAGGATGGAACGGCTCCACTTCCATTCGCTCCTAAACCAAACACACCCTAAGTTTGTGGTTAAAATGATGGTCCAAATTTGACATGGACAATGTAGTTCAAAAATGAACTGTATTGGCTATGGAAAAATTTTGGTGCATGGAAAAATTGTAGTCGGGCAATCCGCAATTGTGAAGTATATCGAAACTTCCCAGCTTCTCCCCGACTAACTGATCCGCATCATCACCATCAATCTCATCGTCCATCATTAATTGTCAAGTGCATGAAAAAGTTGTAGTCGGGCAATCCGCAATTGTGCAAAAACAAGAAATGTCTCTTATGCAATATATATATGTGCAAAGTTAATTAAATAAAAAAGTTATTTTTTTATTAAATGAAAAAAATTTAAGCTAGAAAACATTGACTTAATAAAAAGTTAATTTGCTCCAAACATGAGAGAAATGTCTTATGCAGCCATCTATATATATGTGCAAAGCATCCAATCAAACAATCTGAAGCACATACGGAATATTTGATATTTAGACAACTGTGATTGCTATTTTATATTTAAACCCTTCTACTCGATATCTCTACTTTTTCTTGAAATTTGTTGAAGCCTCTTGCAAGTCTACTATTTGGATGTTGATTGCATATTTAGACAACTGTGATTTCTGAGTATAATAGAAACCACGCGCGGCTTTGCGCGCCCAACACTGATTAGAGCTAGTGGATGTAGATACTCGTGGCTAACTTTTTTATTATGTGCCTTTTTAGGATTAGTGTTGCAACTTTTTAACTTACGTTGATCATAAGATAAAGATAATCTTAGAGGTAAAATGTAAAATAAAATAAAATAAATACTTTGGTGTTGATGCATCCAATTTTGTTTGATAAATGATCATATTTTTAGACCCTTTTGCGTGCAACATATAACTAGCCATGTGTAGAACCGTAAATACTTGTTTTTTTAAATATGCCCTACTTTTGATAGAGTTTTTGGTTCTTCACTTCTTATTGTTTGGTTAGAACCACACACATTGAGTTTTGTGTAATTTTGGCCGCCCTTAACTGAGCCCCCAGAAAAGAAATGCAAGAGGTATGATTTATCAAAAGAGGATTCATTTAAACCTGATGATGTTTTTTGATGAACGAGAGACCAAAGAGGGTAGATAAACTATCCTTCTTTTCTCTTTTTGTTAATTTGTTTGAAAGATTAGATGTGCATGGTAAATGATTCGGGTGGACCTCTTACCTTGATCTAAAGGTCGCTGGCAAAGTAGGTTTGGGTGGATGAGCCTTCAGGGTCTCCAAATCTTCAGGTTCTGCAAATGAATGGGAAAGGGGATACGAGGGATGCGTTGTGTGTGAGATGTGATAGCATCAAGTGCAATTAGGATAGTTTATGAAGTTGCACCCTTGTGTATTTATGGGTCTGATTGGATTAAGGCTATAGTTGGCCAGGCTAAACTTTAGCTAAATTTGACTATGTTTGAATTTTAAAAAAATTTAGTAAAATGATATTTTTTTTGTTTGTAAACTTTATTTTGGTGCCAAATAAGACATACGAACAAAAATTTTTCTATTTAACCAAATATTTTTTAAAATTCAAGTATGGTCAAATTTGGCCAAAATTTGGTTTGGCCAACTATGGCCTCGATCCAATAAGGCCCTATGTACCCCTGTGAACCATTCGTGTTCTCTTGTGTTTTCTACGATTGACCTAGCAAGCTGGGAAGTTATAGCTTCCAGAGAAGTCCTAAAGTTACAATGTGCATCTGCTATTGCAATGCTAAGTTTTAGAGGGCGTTTGGATCCGAGGGCTAAACTTTAGGTTATGTCACATCGAATGTTTGGATGCTAGTTAGAAATATTAAATATGATTTAATTAGAAAACTAATTACACAGACGAGGACTAAACGACGAGACAACTTTATTAAGCCTAACTAATCCATGATCAGTGAATGGTTACTGATATTTGCTAATAATAGATTAATTAGGCTTGATAAATTCATCTCACCGTTTAGTCCTCATCTATGTAATTAGTTTTATAATTAAACTATATTTAATACTTCTAACTAGCGTCCAAACATTCGATGTGACGGAGCTAAATTTTATTTTTTTATCCAAACACCCCTAAGTATTTTTTTCTAATGCTCTAGAAAGGGGGGCGTCTAATTCGCGAAGGCTCGCTAGGGAGGAATCTAGCGAGCCACGCTATGCTGCCCAGTCTCCCTCGGGTTCCTGTCGCAGGGCCCACTACTCCTTCCCTTGCTGCGTCCACCCCGCTTCCCCTCGGTCCCCCACGCGCCAGTCCACATGCTCCCCTGGTTCCCCCACGACGAACCAATCCACGTGCTCCCTGAGTTCCCCCCCACACCAGCCCACCTGCTATTATGTTTAATTTTTTATTTTATTTTTATTTTTTATTCATGAATAAAAATAATGATAATAACTTTTTTATGATAAAATTATGTCAGCATAAATTTTTGAAAAAAATTATGTTATAAAAATTATGTCAGTATAATTTTTGGTGAATAAAAGTATATCAGCATGTGAATAAAATTATGGTAGCATAATTTTTCGCGAATAAAATTATGTCAGCATGTGAATAAAATTATGTCAGCATAATTTTTGGTGAATAAAATTATATCAACATAATTTTTCCGTGAAAAAAAATATGTCAGCATAATTTTCTATGAAAAAAATTATGTCAACATGTGAATAAAATTATGTCACCATAATTTTTCATGAATAAAATAATGTCAGCATATAAATAAAAATTATACATAATTTTTTTGTGAATAAAATTATATCAGCATAATTTTCCGTTAAAAAATTATATCAACGTAAATTTCCGTGAATAAAATTACGTCAGCATAATTTTCTGTAAATAAAATTATATCATAAAATGATTTCATAATAATTTTTCGTGAATAAAAATATATCAGCATGTGAATAAAATTATGTCAGCATAATTTTCCGTGAATAAAATTATGTCAGCATTTAAATAAAATTATGACAGCATAATTTTTGGTGAATAAAATTATATCAGCATAATTTTTCGTGAAATAAAAATATGTCAGCATAATTTTTCGTGAATAAAAATTATGTCAGCATGTGAATAAAATTATGTCAGCATAATTTTTCGTGAATAAAATTATGTCAGCATGTAAATAAAATTAAACATAATTTTTCATGAATAAAATTATATCAGCATAATTTCTCGTGAATAAAAATATGTCAGTATAATTTTCCGTAAATAAAATTATATCATAAAGTATATGGTTTGAAAAAAATAGAGAAAAAACTAAATAAAAAAAAACACCGACGCCTGGATCTCGCTTCTACCTGAGTCCACGCACGGGAATCTCCGCGCTACGCTGTCTCGCCCGGGCCCCACCCTGCTCCCACCCCCCCGCGTGACTAGGTGCGCTGTGCCATTGGGCCCCACCAATCGCGCGTTTGTCAGATCGCTCGCTCGATTCTAGATGGACGAGCGGACACCTATCGGACATTGCGTCTGGAAAGTGCCGTATAGTTTATTCACGCTTATAATATATAAACAGAGGCTGAGGTCTATTTGGAAATTAACGGTGCAGATGATGTACTGGTTTCATCCAATGGCTAATTTTAGTTGACGTTGCTCAATGGCTGTTGGAGAATGTGGTGCAACCTTCGTACTTGGAAAAGAAAAGATGGCGTCGGCCTCGCCAAAAGGCCGATGTTTTGTTATTTGTCATTGTCACCCGTTTTTTTTTTTTTTTTTGATCGGATCCGTTGTTGGAGATGCACAATACAGGTATGAAACCTACCGGGCCGGGCCAGGGCCCACAATGGCCACCCTTCCGTGAATGAAGCCCGCCGCTGGAGCAGAAAGAGCTGACGGCAACAACTTCACATTCCCCCTCTGTGCCACGCCGCCACGCGCAGCAGCGTCGACCCTTGACGACTGCATCCGAAGATGGGGACGGCCACAACCACAACCAGATCCGTGGCCCTGCTCGTGCTCCTCCTCCTGGTCTCCTCGGCCACCGCCGCCGCCGCCGGGGCGGGCAAGGGCCGCGCGGGGGCGCGGCCGTGCCAGGATCTGGCGACGCGGGGCGAGTGCGCGGCGAGCGGCGGGTGCCGGTGGTGCCGCAGCGAGGCGCTCGACGACATGTGCTTCGAGGCCATCGAGGCGTGGCGCCTCCCGCACCAGGTGTTCACCTGCGACCCACCCTCCGGCGCCGCGCACGCCCGTTTCAAGTGATGCCGCCGCCGCCGCCGAAGCTCTGCTATCGCCGTGTTCGGGATCGCTCTATCTGACCACTTTGCTGTCGCCAGGCCTCCGTTGCTCTCTGTGCTGGATCTGAGATTTACGATAGCATTTTTCAATGCTACTGCTGAATTTGTGTCTTTTGTGATTCTTTCATTGATTGACTTTGTGCATTATGCTGTAAAAATCTGGCCAAAATCAAATCATGGCTTGGCAAATCATAGTATTGATTCTCGAAGTGCAATGACCTGTCATTTGTTCTCTTATTGATTGCCTTCATGGCTTGCTATGGCGACCAAATTACGCTGATGAACACGATCGGACCATTCCGTGATGTCCAAGCAATGCCCGTGATTATAGTGTTTGCAACTTGCCATGCGCGGAGAGAAGCAATTTTGTCTAAAAACCCATAACAAGGTGGTCCTTCTATTCATCTATTCTATCTAGTGAACGAGCCAGCTAGGAGAAGTCACTTTTGTTATGAATGGTTCTGGACACAAATTAAACAACCATGAGAGGTCTCAGATGTTTAACGGGAGACATGATTCATTTTCTATTGTTTCCTAGAAAGGTTCCTTTATGTAGGTTTGAAGGGCTTGAGGGAGCATAAATTTTTCTACGCCCTCTGCTTCAAAAAGGTTAGCATCGTAGATTTGTGTTTTTATATTCATATATAATAATGAGAAATGCCTTTGTAAGATACTGTTCGCATGTTGTTAACCTATACATTCTATAAATTGATGGTTAAATGTGAAAAAATGGACGAAAGGATTTGGCTTTGGAGAAAGCTAGATCATACGACTTAATCACGTAGGATTTAGGAATGCTCTAGGGGTCACAGAAAGTCTGAAACCACAACTTAATATACAAATTTGATCTACCTCTTCAGCTTAAACACATTTTTTACTGCATTTACTTGTGGCAACTGCCGTGTTCCAGAGATGATATGCTGATACACAGAATGGACGGGCGTAAACCCATATATCTTACGCCATCATTGTGGCACGAAAGAGAACTATGCTGATGGGAAATCTAGAGCGCAATGTTTCACGAAAATGCAGGAACAGTCGGAGTCGTATAATCATAATCTTTTTGGGTGCCAAACAATTTTTTTCCAAACAATTAATGCCAAAAAACACAACACGTGTCTGTAAACTTGCCTTCAAAGCGCAATCTCATATTCTCATTTGGCCTGTAAGCAGCACAGCTTTCAATTAACCATTGTAATAGCTGAAATTATTCATGTAGATAGACATTATGCCAGCAAAAGCACTGGTCTAATTCACTGTATATCCTAGTGCCTTCACCGGCAGCTGGCCAGCCGTAAAGAACCAGGAGGCACCTTGCTCCACAAAGTCTGGTTCAGAAGATAGCCGCCAGGCACATCTTCTCATGCCTACAATCTAGATACTCCAGAAATTCAATCTACTGGAGAGATTACTATTTACAGCTTTGTGAGCGATTTGGAGATTCCTCTAGTGCAACTTATGGAAAGCTCAAACCAGGAATCAAAGAACTCTCAGTTGAGCTAGAAAGGCCGCACACAAGTCCAGAAAGAGGAGCTGTGGCCCACTGACTCTTTGCAAGTCGAGGAGGTACTTTTCGTCTCTTGTTTTGTACAACTGCATTAAAAAGGAAACACATCAGAAATATGGAGAAGAAAGCAGAGATGATAGGAATAAAGAGAAAATGTGGTCTCAATCGTATAAGATCAATGCTTGTGCAAAGCTGCATCAAATGCAGACATGCCACATAGGTGGTAAACATGGATATAAAACGTATAGTGCATTCTACATAATGATGATTCAATTCACATGGATCTTTATTGGAGCCAACTCTTGCAAAGCAGAATGCATGGCACATGAATACACTACTTGTGCAATCTCTGCAGCACAAGGTTTGTCCACATGTTAATAGCTGAAATTTTATATATCCAAGAATCTGGAAATGCAAGGGATCACAACTGGAAAATTAGATTTGCAGTCATATATGGCAGAGCTCCAGAAATACAAGGGTCTGGGGCTGTGGGAAGACCTGAGTTGTTTAGTTGAGGTGTTCTCTTTCTATTATAGACAGAATTGTGTCAAGGCTTTTAATTTCAGCATAAAGGCCATAAAAGGGATGGATCTCAGAGCTGGATCTCTGTTCTCCCTGAGCTCCAGAACAGAGATGGATCTCGAAGCTGGAGTAGTACTAAAAAGGGCCATAAGATGTATAAGATTCCAGAGTTTAACCAGGGATATAATGGCAGTAGGTCATAAATTAAACACCAGAAGACTCTATTGAGACACTGAATATTAATTGCACCGGAAGCAGAACAGAAAAATGTGAAAAATACCTGAATTTCAAACTTAATTAAATTTAACCTCTCACTCAAGCCATCAGTTTCAATGGGCTCTGCACTGAAGTTATGATTGTTATGAATTTGACCAGTAAAGCCAGGACTCCATCTGCACTTCATGTTATAGTGACCAATCTTTTTCCAGTAAACATTTAATTCTCGTAGAGCTTTCAGCACTTCAGTCATTATTTCTCTTGGATGTGCTCGCGACTAACACAAAACAAAGAAATGTTGAATGGAAGAGGCAAGAGAATCATAAAATATGGAGGCATCTTGAAATTAGATTACCTGAAGCCCAAGAGCCCATTTCCTTTCAGCTGGAAGATGCGGTCTCAAGCCAACTGGAGACTCCATAAATATTTGCTGTCTATTCCCACGTGCTGAACTGGGTGTTTCATATGATGCGATGTTTGAGAATGAGGAGTCCTATGTGACAAGAAATCGAAATAGAAATTAGTTTCGATTCAAATAAATTACCAACAGATAATATGAGGTGGATCATGCATTTCTCAACAAAGGAAGCCAAAGTATCATTGTATCAAGGGAACAAATATAATATGACTCAGCCGCTCACCATTGCTTCTTGACATTCAGCTCCAAGATAGCCACTGGTTGTACGAAGCCTATTGTCCAAGAGTAAATAATAAGCAACAGTTGCCTGTACATACAAGTCCAGTGATCCAGTCATGACCATTACAGTTAAAAATATGACGTATGGAACACAACAAAGTGCAAGAAAATAATACCTCATTTTGCAGTCTGTTTTGGATTGATTCCACCAACAGGTTCTTGTCATATCCCATACCTATAACCTCACGGAGAGTTTCCTCATCAACCTACAAAAATGGGAGCAAATTCAACCATTATTCTATCTACACTATAAAAGAGTGAGTTTTCTAAAAATCTTTTTTACCTAAAAGGCATAGGTATACCCCTCACGCTGACCCCACTGCGTAGTTTGGAAAAGGTTGGAAAAAGGTGGAAAAGCCCAAAACCCGTAGATGCAAAATGTTTCATCCACTTTCTCTCTTTATTTTTCACCTCATTTTATACCCATACCCACCTGTTACTTTCCTTCTATTGGTTTTAATGAGAAAGGAATGACGCTAATAAATCAGGACTTCTTACTTTTAATTCTATTTTTCTTTTTTTCCTTCCTATTGTCTACTTGATTATCTCACAACACGTGTATGTTGCACGTACATCTATGTAGTCTTAATTAAAACCACGTGACCAGAGGAAAAGGCCCCACACTCCCACACTGCAGACCCATGACTGCAAAAATTGGTCACGTTCTCAAACTATCAACCATCACACAATACATAATTTTCCCTAAAAATGGGTAGAAAATATTGTGAATACTATACAGAATTTAATGTGTAAGAATATAGACAACATAATGAGAGAGATGGTATTACTTTGAAACAGATAGAAGCTACTAACAATGCAGCGGCAAAATAATGGCAAAAGGGTGAAGGTGTACAAACATGTACAGCGTAAACATAGAGTGGGGATATTTTTCTGGTTCAACATTCTTGCTAGCTGAAAATGATGACCATATTTAGCCTCATATAGAGAGGTGCTAGAACTAAATGGTACATACTATTTAGTGATCCCAATTCAACAATGTTGCCATATGTGCCCATTTGGGGTTTCGTTCAGAACTTCAGATATCAGAAGGAGAAATATTTAGCATAAGCACTACCCAGAGAAACACAGTTGGTAACTTATATTAACTTTGTCCATAGTATGTCAATGTAGAACATAATATACCTTTTTAACTTGCTGTGCACTATCTGGAGGAGGCACAGTCAGATAGCGTGGGAGATGAATTTTAAACCAATCATGTTCACGAATTTCACGAATGGTGATCCGCTTCATAGGATCAACAACCAGCATTCTTGGAATCAAATCCCTTGCTGTGCCTGACAAATGGCTGGGAAGGGTATATATTCCACCCTAAAATGCAAGAGAAAAGGGGAGATATAGGTAACAATGAACAGTTCCAATGCAGAAAAGTGCAGATACTGGCTAACCTTTATTTTCTTAAAAAGGTTCGGTATGTTCTCATCATCAAATGGCAAAGTACCACATAGAAGAGCATAAAGAATAACCCCACAACTCCACACATCAACTTCAGGTCCAGCATATAGCTTACCAGATATCACCTACAGAAAATAAAAGGGCACTGTAATGCCTGGCAAGTGGCAACCAAGGGATTGGAAATACAACCATACTGATCTAATGGTTCCTCCTTTTATCTTCAACTTATTATAGAAAGCTTACCTCAGGAGCAGCATAATTTGGGCTACCACAACTCGTCTTGAGAAAATGACCATCTCGCATCACATTACTTAAGCCAAAATCTGCAATCTTAACATTGCACTTTGAATCCAACAGGAGGTTTTCTGGCTTTAGATCACGATGCACCACCATGTTTCTATGGCAATACTCAACACCGGATATAATCTGTATCAAGAGGGGGCAAGAAAAGAGTATAGTATCACATACAAGCACTTGAGAATAACCCAGATGTTTTGATCCACTGTCTTCTAGTAAACCTATATTTATCATGCAACTGTAGCACATGTAAACAAAAAGAAGAAATGGTATCACCTGTTGGAAGAAACGGCGGGCCTCTTCTTCCTGCAGCCTACCTTTCTCAACAATGTAATCAAACAATTCCCCGGACTTAACATACTCCATAACAACGTAAATATCAGCCGGTGTGTCGATAACCTCATAGAGGCGGATGATATGTGGGTGCATAAATAACCTCAATATCTTAATCTCTCTTTTAACTGCAAAAGGGGAAAAGTAACAGCAGATCAGGCAGAAATGTTCAAATAATGACGAAGTAACTAGATAGGTGATGGCAAATGTAGAAGACAAGCGATAATAATTGGAATGGGTGATTAGCTAAAGGTTGCAGGCAATTATAGTCCCAACCAACATTACAAAGAAAAGGAATCATGCCATATGAGAAATTCAGCCACTATAACAGTGGTGTACAAGCTCAACACATACAAGTATACCAGATAATTGTATATTCATCGAGACTAATTGCTGTATATGGATAAAAGTGGAAATGCCATGGAGAATGTATGAATATATGTAATACAAAACACTATAATCAATCAGTAAGCTTAACACAAGTATCCATGAGATGAGACACCAACCTTTCTCTTCCATCTCCATGCCTCTGATTTTCCGACGGTTGAGGATCTTGATCGCCACCTTGTGTCCAGTGCTGATATGCTCCGCGATTTTCACCTTCCCGAACGAGCCAATCCCCAGAGTCTTACCGATACGGTAATTCCTCAGCGGGTTGCCATCCTTGCCTGCCCCCTCCATCTTCAGCCTAAGTTCCAATCAAACCTACCAAAATCGATTAAGGAAACGTAAGATAATCGCTGTGAAATTCACGTCATCACGTGTATATCACACCAGTCGCAATGAAAGCTCGCGGTTCCGATCGAGCAGGTCACCAGATCCAGCTGATTCGTCCACCGAAACTGCGGCCGCGGTTCCGATTAGCTCGACCGGAAGCACGGCGGCGCCCAGTTCTAAGCGGAAAACGAACAGCTCCGCCGAAATCGACCCCCACCTTTATCCTCCACCCGATTCGCGTCTAAGAGAACCGATAGCCCCACGAACAACCAGGACGCGATCCCACACTCGATAGCTCACGGATCTGCATGGCAGCTGCACACCGAGTCTCACTCACAGACTCACTCCCGGATCAACACAGCTAGCACCAATGGCCCGAAACCCAAGCGCGCCGCTGATTCGCTGTTCCGCGAAAAAAAAAAAAAAGGCGCAGCGACGGCGAATCTCCAGATCGGGGAGGAGTATGAGGTGGAGAAAGGGGAGGGAGGGGTGGAGACGATGAGGTGGGGTGCCCCCTACCTGGCCGCTGGAGGGGAAGCGGCGGCCGCTCGACGGGGAGGGGAGGATGCGGCGAGAGACGGGAGGGGGGGTGAAGCGATGCGTCGCTCGCTCACGGGTCGGCGCGGAGGAGGGGGGAAGGGGGAGAGGAGGAGAGAGGAGTAGGGGGGAGATTCGATTCCGGGCAGCAGGGCCGAAAGCGACCCCCCGCGACGCGAGGCCGGGGGCCGTGGCGCGCGGAGATGCGTGTGCCCGTGCGGCTCGCTGGCGCGGTGGGGGCCGGCCAGGCCAGGGCGGGGGAGGGCCAACGGCGGGCGGGGCCGACGCGCGGGGGCCCGGGGGTGAATCGATCGAGCTGTCGTTTTGCGCGGGGCGATGGGACGCCTCGGTGCCCCTTTTTCGTACGCGCAACGGCCTACGGTGGCAGGCAGCAACGCCACCCCCGTTGCGATTTAGCCGGTTTCGTCGTGGTGCTACCGCTACGCCTCCTACGCATCGTTGCATTTGCAAATCGTTGCCGCTGCGCGAAGACGGTGAGCACGATGCAAAGCGGCGAGCGCTTTCGGGCATGTGCGATAGTACGGCGGAACACCGTCGGAGCGATGTGGTTTGGGCCGAGGGCATGGTTGGGACTTGCAGTTGGGCCGAGCGTGCGTTTTGCTATGGAGGGGGACAGACCGACCGTACGACTGGGCCGAGAGGCGATCGATCGACCAGAAGTCCAGGGTGAACAGCCGAGCAGGTGAGCAGCAGCAAAAAGCCCGACTGGCACCTGGCAGCACGGTCGGAGCGCGCTCCCCGAGCCAACCGTGGACCACCGGGGAAAGCGAGACACATGCGTACAGAGCGCTGTACCTGACTTCCCGGCTCGCCCGCCGGCTGCGAGCCGCCCCTGTCAAAATCGCAGCACGGCACGGCCCTGCTGCATAGTAGTATCGTGACCCACTATGGATGTACGCGTCAGTCGGGTGGCAATACAATGGAGTCTCGTACTATGATTTGATGCAGAAACGCACTCACGAGTCACGATGTACGACCCACGATAGCACTAGCAAATTAGCAATGCACTATGGAGCGCTTCGTTGCTGAGGACACGAGATAACAAACCTAGGCACAGCAATTAGCCTTGAATTGTACCTTTCGCTTAAGTAAATTAAATGACCAAATCCATGGTTTTCTTTGGTGGTGTTTGGATGTAGTAAAATAGGAATTAGAGATAGTAAAATGGTTTTCACACAAAGATCGATGTGCGGAAAAGCTTCCAACAAGTCATCCATCCGGCAACAGCACATCTGGATTCTAGCTGCAATGTGAAAAAAAGAATGCACTGATTTTACACAATCATCATCAAATTAGAAGAGGAACAAAAACAAAGTTTCCTAGAGTCGAGATTTAGGGTTTAAGAGGAAGTAAATAGTATATTAGTTGATTGGCATGCCTCAACCTCCTCCCCCACCCCTCTTTTATATATTAGCCCATTACACATGTGCTCTCGTTACTAATTTTTGGGATTAATATATTTTGTGGTCTTGATCTTGTCTAAGCTATTATAGAGCATAATATTTTACACTTCGTTTATTTCTATACAACTTATGGATTTAAAGTATCCAAAATCTAAAATTGGCTGGACAACGTCGTGGAAGGATGGTCGTATAATAGTTACATATATGTTAATTAACAAGGAGGTTTGGATTTGAGACATACCCATTTGTTGATAGGACTTAGAAAGTGCGAGGGTGGGGGTGCAGATGAGGGGGCGGAGAAAAGTGAATGGTGACTAGGACGAGCAATGAGGCCGCAACACAAGACGAAGCTCAAGGCCGCGCCAATACAAGAAGGTAGAGAGGGTTGTGTTGGTCGTAGGGAGAAACAAAATGGCGCAATGCCCATAGAACGAGGATGGCATGGCAATCTAGACAATAAAGAAGAACGCTAAATACAGTTAAACCGATGTAAAGGCAAGTATAGACTTTCTAATGCTGCATTATCATATAGAGCCTTCACTACGAGCACATATATTCTATAAGGTTTGATATTAGATTGGTATTTTCTCTCCATCTCTTTTCTGTATTGTCATGGAGAGCCTACTCTCTTAATTTTTATACCCCTCTCCCTCTTTCACGTAGACAAGGCTATTATTAGTCACTTATGATACTTGCCTGTTTGGGAGTGTAGTATTTTTAAAACTAGATGGTACCCTACGCGTTGCTGCGGAAACTCTTAAACTATTTTTTAAAGTAAAAATTGAAGGTAGAAATATTGATAATAGCCCTAAAATTTTTTTCTCATGATATCTAAATAATCTATAACTACATAAAAAGTAATAAGAAGCCAAAAACAAGCTGATCATATAATAACAGAAGAAAGAGTGAACTAAATCTAAACGACAGAACCTAAAGAAGAAGAAAGGGTTGACCACAGTGGTGCAAGTTGGAGGAGAATCACATGCCTTCGTAACCTCACTCATCCAATTTCAGAGACCAGGAGAAGAGTTATACTAAGAAGCTTAGCATTAGTTCTCTATATGAGCTGAGGAAAAATCGACAGGAAAACAAAATTGGAATCCAAATACAATCCTCTCAATGACATCGATAATCCTATCAACTTTTTGTTAACATTATCAAACAAAAGAAATAAAAATAAAGGGACCATCAACATGGAACGAACGACAACACCAATCTAATCCATTCGGCTCCCGAAAGCCATAGGCCGTCGTCTCCGAGACTCGAACTCCCCGCGCGGGCTTCTGCGCCCTTCACCTCCAGTCGCGTGGCTGCAGACCCGCTTAGCGCCAAGGCGGCTGGCCGTCACAGGATCACCGCACCTTCGACTGCTGGCCTCCTCGTCACCTCCGCCGTCCTCTCCCATCAATCCGCTTCCTCTTTAGTTCCTCCGACGACCCGCTTCCTCCGTCTGTTGGGTCAGCGCTGGCCAGATCTGGCACGTGCAGCAGCAGCAGCAGCGTGTCCTGGAGCTCCGTTTGCCACCACCTGGGTCACCGTCATGCTCCAAACTCTGACGAACTCCTCTATTTGCGTGGCATGTATAGACTAATCGATTGAGGCATCAAGCCAAGAGTGGAGGCAAAAACAGGAGTATCGAAATCGGCAAGGGCCGATGGTGGATTTATGGGGAAGACTGGGAGAACAAAACGTCAGAAGATGTATCGATCATATATAATTTTAATTGCTTGTGAGTGGGAGTGATGGTGGAGCCATGGAAGGCAGAAGGACCGAGAGTTCAAGAGTCCTGCAATTTCAACTTTCACGGATGGGTGGAGAACTGGAGACTCACGGTGAGATAGTGGAAGGTGACGTGGATAGGCTGACATCCAGAGAATTGAAGTTAATGACTTTGAGTGGGCTTTACTTATATAAAGTTTATAGATTTCTAGGTATACTATGGTATTAAATAATATTGTAGTAACTAGGGAAAATTGTTTAGTATATCTTTGAAAAAAAATTGTTGTGAAAACCATGGTTTTTGACAACACTACAATGTTTTTTAAGTATTAGAAACTTTGCTCTAAACTAAAATTTTCATTGAACACACAAAATAAGATATATCCAAACAGATTTTTGCTATAGTATCGTCATGACAATTATAAACCATAAACATATGTATATAAATAATATATTTTCAAAATACAACACATGACCTAAGAGGGTAAAGGGGTGAGGGATCATGATGCATATTGAGAAAGACAAAAGGGAGGACAGTTGAATCGATCTAGATCGGACTGCGCATATATGTACGCGTTTTAATACATGACTATCGAGCCGTGACCAGCATCTGTCAAGGCCGTGTTTTGCCCAACCAAGAATTTTAGGTGTGGTCGGACACCGGTTGTACTATCATGCAGGGTGCAGGTTCAAAGCATCAACCAAAACAGTCTTCACTGGTAGTCGTAGTACGAAGCTCAGCTCCTGATCTGACAAATAACATTGCAACACACATATACGTACAGAGGTAGTACGAACACAATGGTCCAATCAATAGGGCGCGTGCTCACCCAGGGCAAAAAGGCAGGACACGGCCACGCACGCCGGGCCGAGCAGGTTCAACAGGGAACCTCTTCCCGTAGCTCCGTTACCCGAGCTCCTCTGCGCCGACGACGGGATGTCACCGTCACCGCCGCCGCGGCAGGCGCCGACGCCAACCCCAACGCCCCGCAGGACGCTCCGGTCCTCCAGGCACAGCCCGGAGTTGCCGCTAAGGTCGAGGTTGCCGCCGAGCCGGCGCAGGAACGCGCCGTCGAACGGCACGGCGCCGCCCAGCGCGTTGTTGCTCAGGTTCAGGTGGTACATCCTGCCCAGCCGGCTCAGCGCCGCCGGAATCGGGCCCGTCAGGTTGTTGTCCTGCAGCGAGAGCGTCGTGAGGCTCGCGAGCTGGCCGAACGCCTCCGGTATCGGGCCGGAGTATCCGGAGCCGGCCAGCCGGAGTTCCAGTAGGAGAGCGAGGCTGCCGAGCTCGGAGGGCAGCGGGACGCCCATTGGGTTGTTGTCCATGATCAGGTACTGGAGGCTGCGCAGGCCGGAGATGCCCGGAGGGAAATGGCCGCTCAGGCCATTGTTGCTGAGCGCCAAGAAGGTGAGCGAGGTCAGGTTGGCGACGGTGTCCGGGATGCCGCCGGTGAGGTTGTTGGAGCTGAGGTCCAGCTTCTGCAGCTGCCGCAGCTCACCGATCCGGCTCGGGATGGCGCCGGACAGCGAGTTGTAGCTCAGGTCCAGACCGACCAGGCTCCGCAGCTGGCCAATCTGGGCCGGCACCGGCCCGGAGAGCGAGTTGTAGCTGAGGTCAAGGCGCACCAGCGACGTGAGGTCCCCGACGCCCGGCGGGATCTCGCCACGGACCAGGCCGTTCTGGGAGACGGTGAGCACCTGGAGGAACCGGAGGCTGGCCAGCGCCGGCGGCATCGTGCCGGACAGCGCCGGGTTCGCCCGGATGCTCAGCTGCTGCAGGCCGGAGGCCGAGAGGTTGGCGGGCGCCGGCAGGGCGAGCGTCGTGGTGGCGGCCGGGTTCGTGAAGCAGTTGACGAAGAAGAGGGACTGCAGGCGTGGCAGGGAGAACACCTCGGGAGGGAAGGCCGCCGTGTCCTTGCACGTCGGGTTGGGCTCCACGCCGAAGTCCAGCCGCGTGACGTGCATGCGCGCCGCCGCGCCAACCCCGCCGCCGCCGGCCGGCTTGCACTCGAGGCCAGGCCACGGCGCGCCGCAAGGGTCGGGGCTCTCGACGCGCCAGTCCCGGTCGGACGACACGGCCTCCATGACACGGAACAGCGTCTCCCTCTCGGCTGGGTCCATCGCCGCCGCTGCGGCTACGGGGAGCAAGGTCAGCAGCAGCGCAATGGAGGCTGGCACCATGGTGTTGGCGCGTGCGGCTGTGGGGTTTGGGCCTTTGGGGAGTCTTGCCATGAAGCCTTGCACTTGCAGTAATAAAACAGGAGGGTGGAGAACTGGAGACTCGCGTGAGGTGGCGACTGGATGGACGGGACGAAGGAGAAAGCACGCGAGAGCTAGACACAGGCCGAATAGTGCTCACGCGAAAGCAGCTGAGCTGACACTTTGCCCGGCCATTTTCCATGTTAAAACATCCGCAAGCAGAGGCCCGCGCCAGGTGATCTTGCCGCTGGGCATGGAAATGGGCAAATGGCTGGCTGTGCGGCTGGCGCCATGCACAGTACGCGTGCTAATGCGAACGTCATGATTTCCACGAGGAACCGCACACATGACGAATGGCCCTTGCTACAGTGTAACGAGGCTAGTACATAGTTTGACTGGTCCTGCAGGAGCTGTGTGCCTGACATGATTTGTACTGTATTTAGTAGATGGATCTGCTAGGGTCCTACACCGGAATAGACGCATAGTTTTAATCAGACCGCAAGTGGAAAAAGAGAGGGGTCCCGTTACGTGAGCTCCATAATCCACAACCCAAGCGTGTAACCTGCGTTGCCTGCATGGCAGCATGTCGCCTCTGCAGGATGTCAATCACAAGTTTGGAAAAGGGCTATTTCCGTTGTGGTAAACAAAAGATTCGGCCGCTCATCTCCCAGGTCGAGTGCTCGATCGACAGGCCTGTTCTTTTAAGCAGCAGGAATGCAGGGTGCAGTCCACAAACAAAACATTATCCAATTAGCAGGCTGGCTAAAGTAACTATCATATACCACCATTCCAAGCAGAGGCACTAAGTTATATATAGAAAAAACTCGGGCACTCGTTTCCTGTTTGCTTTGTGGCGAAAATCATGGCCAAATATTGACAATGTCCAACATAATTCATTTTTGAGCTACAAGACTTTGGGCACAAAGCCACAAACCAAACAGCACGCACCACTGGGCAAAGATGAACTATTGAACAAATACACATAAGGCAGACGGAGTATGCCTGTATGTGACAGAAAGTCGAACCCTGAAAAACTCAAAATGGATTGCGTACGACACGGACAAGTCAGGATTCAGGTCAGAACAGATGCGGACGGCGTTGCAGTGGCACGACGGCACGAGCCCATGCTACACAGACGAATCATGCAATCCCTACCCCGCACCGCAAGAACCCCGAGTCACAGCCCAAGGCGTGGGTCGGGACTACACACCCCAGCCGATGTGACAAAAGCTGTCTGACTCAAACATTAGTGGCGCCGAAGGCAAAGATGCAGCAAGTAGCAGAGTGAGACGACTGATCGTCGTCGGATTCTCTACAAAAGCATGCACCATGTGATGCTTGGCAGAACGATGGAGTTGCCAGCAACTGCGTCACCTCGCGACGCACCATGTCCCATCATTAAATTGGATGCCTTCAGATAAAGGAAGCCACTGTTTACTGAATTACTGTTGAGATTGTAGCGATAGTAAATAACACAGTGCTGGACTTGGTTGCATTGGCAACACCATCTGGTTCACAGTTCTTGCCTCCACAACAAACGACCCCCACGGGGCAAGTTAAGGGGCCCTTTGGCAGCGCTTCGTTCTCGGATTCTTGGGAGTGAATCCGGGGTGCGTTCCTAAACGGGAAAAAATGCTTCCGATCCAGCGAAGAATCGCTCCCCTGGCTCCCACCGAATTGCACTACGGCAAGGGAGCGAAAAAAAACCCGCTTCCCGGTCCACTCCCTCGTCCCTTCCCTCCGTCGCGCCCCTCAATCCACCGCCACTGCACCTTCGTCGGTCTCAATCCGCTGCCATTGCGCCTTCCTCGGCCTCCATCCGCTGCCGCCGCGCCTCGATCCGCCGCCCGCCGCGCCTCGATCCGCCGCCCGCCGCGCCTCCCCGGCCTCGATCCGCCGCCCGCCGCGCCTCCCCATCCTCGATCCGCCGCCGCTACGCCTCGATCTGCCACTGCCGTGCCTTGATTTGACATCGCCGTGCCTCCCCGTCATCGATCTGCCGCCACCGTGCCTTCCCCGCCTCCGCCTTTGCCTCCGCCGTCGTTGCTTGGAGCGGGAGCGGGAGCGACACCAAACGATCGTGTGGGGAGAGCGGGAGCAGACGGGAGCGAGGAGCAGAGCGGAGAGCAGGGGCTTGAGAGCGCTGCCAAACGGGGCCTAAAACTCCTCAATATACCAGAAGGAAAGATAGTTTGACATTTGCACAGTAGGCATAACAAAGAATGGAACCTAGAGAAAGTTAGAAGGGCCAAAATGTGAATCTATGCTAGTTGATTACATTTCAGATAGGAAAAAAAATGTATAGTGATATATTGCGTGCACCGAGGCGCAGCAAAAGTCAAAAGGGAGAAAAAAAAATCAAGAGCTCCAACTCACGAGCAACTGCTGCACTAGAACTGCCAATATGGCACCCATGGAGATATTCAGTACATTGACAATATCGTTATTCAGCTGCAGAGAACAATATTAACCATTAGTTTTCAAGAGAAAATTTTCCATGAACTACCCAAATATAAGTGTGATACATTGAGAATAAGAAACAGAGAGGATCAGGATAAAGGTCTGTGGTTTCAGCAACATAAATTTCTCCATAAGAAAAACCCTCAAATGATTTCACATGCTACGGTATTAGAGTTGGTCACTGTGAACAGATCAACAGAAACCTCCAGGTAACTGCTAGGTGCTAGGATATAAAATAGAAAAAAAAAACATCGACAGCTTGAATGTTACTCTATCTATCTATATACATGATATATCCCAAAATTAGTATGCATGCCTAAAAACAGCTATTAAGAGCGGAGTAACTGGTAATTTCGTCTCTAGCTGTCAATAAGATATAGGCATGCAGCAGTGCTACTAACATCCGAAAATTATATGAATACCAGCACATGAAAGTATATAATGGTATTTACGCCATGCAATATCAGTATTCAATTATACCAAAATGATCTAGGCTATATAGTAGGTTGAATTAAGCCATGCTGAGAATGTCCTCAACTCTGATGCTGAAATTGATCTGGGATTAAACAGTTAAGAAGTAAATAAGATAGCTGTCTAGAGGGTAGCTGATTAACTGGGAAAAGTTCAAACAAGCTTTGTCGAGGAACGTAAGTATTTAGCTAGGTAAAAGTGCAAACTCACCCATTCAAAACCTTCCTTATCTTGTAATGTTGCCCCAATATAACTCTCACCATAATTTGCAATCTGGGATGCAAGAACGCATATCACAATTTGCGATACATTCACCTGCAATATAATAGATGGTTATTTCCTTGTGTAATCATGTCCTCCCTCCTTTTAGTCTTGCAGGGTGTATTAGGATGTGAAAAGTCAAACTTTGTAAATTTTGACAACAATTTGTCAAATTATACGCATGTCTAGTATCTATCGACTTGAATCAATATATTCATATTTCATAGATCTTCTAATAAGAAACTGATTTTGTGGCAATTGAAGATTTACTCCAAGAGTAATTAATGGTCAGAGTAAACTCTTCAAGACCTTTTCAAATCCTAATATGCCATATAAAAAAAGAGGGCTACCAATATTGCAGTGGAGTGCAAGAAGCATAAAATTCACGTCACTAGTTTCCATATACGAATTTTAATTTCTAGATGTTATGTACAAGGTACAGCTGAGAAAATACCAGTGTGTGATTCCCATTAGTATCTGACACAGATGGAAATACTGGTATAATGACTAGAAACATGCAAGCTCAATTTTAGTTAAACCATCATCCATCAAGGATACTTCTGATGGTAACAAATCTCAAACAAAAGATACCTACCTGCCCAAGAAGATAACCAATACTTGCAAGGAAGACAGATGCTAGAATTCCAGCAAGAGTACCCTCAATACTGATTGCACCTTCTGTACCTCTCGGAACAACCTTTAATGTGGTCACCAGGTACCTATTCTACAAAATAACCAGCTCTGAGCAATCAGTAATGGGATATATTATAGCTCCACACAGACTTGCATTCTAAAAAAGAATGTAAATCAACAGGAAGAAATATTATGAAGGCTGCATAAACGATGTGTTGAAAACTAAACTTACGTTGTTCTTCCAAAAGCCTTTCCTATTTCACTGGAAACTGTATCACTTAGTTTAGTACAGAAACTAGCAACAAAGCCAAGTCTCCAGAGCTCAGAGAATGCAGTACCACCACCATGATATATTGATAGCAGAGCACAAATACAACCGGCGGCGCTAGAACCAATGACACTTCCAGGCCCTCTCCTCCCTCCTCTTTTCTCAGCCACTCCCAGAGCTTCCTTCTGTTTTATCCTTAACTTAGTAACTGCTGTGCCCTGCATATCAAGTGCAAGATAAACAACATTGTAAGTGGCTGGCTTTATCAGCTAGGTGTGAAAAAACATAGACGGCACAGATTATCTGCAGTAAAATGCAAGAGCGGTCCTCAAACTTGTCCAACAGGGTCACCTGGGTTCCTCTAACTATTCAATTGCATATCTGTCGTGAACATTTTAAGTGTGTCATTTGAGGTTCAAACGTTCCTAATTGATATGCATCTAGCCGTTTGGCATGATGACTGTGCACTAGCGTGCAAGGGCTCTTTCTCTGCTCCTCCTTCTAATGCTGCTGACAGAGCTGTGCGACTCGCCAGAGATTGCAGAAGTTGTTGCATGTTCGGATGGCTTGCATCTCAGGCCCATGCGGAGGAACACCGACCAGGCGGATCACTAGAATTTTATGGTACGGAAGCTAAAAGTAGTGTCCCAAAACCACCAAGGGTGGGCCAAATGAGTGAGGGAGAGGCGTAGTGTGCAACAAGAAGATCAATGATAAGATCTACTGCATCCATCGCGTCATGGTCATATCTTCTCTTCATTCTTCAATGTATGTGGCAGCAGATTGAAGGATTGTTGTGCACACAACTGGTTACCATCTCAGGAGAATTGACACGCAAATTCTTCTCAGTTAGGCTGCATCTTCAAATCTTCTTCAAAAAATAAGCCTTGAACACAGCACATTCCCAACATTAATTAGGTGTGGCATCCCACCACTGAGACGTGTTTGCTGGCCATCTCCTGTCCTCCCCCATCGCACGGGAAACATTAATATGGGTTTGAATCCAACAATTCAGTAGAATTCCATGGCTTCAGGGAGAGCCAGATCAAACATAGGAAGTGTAGAGGAGATCAGGTTGTGGGTTGATAAGAAGATACAGAAAATGAGTTACCTGCAGCTCTGGTGGGCTGGAGGAGGAAGAGAAGCACACACATTTCAAAAGTTTAGGTACCTATATGATTCCGTACGACATATTCAAGGACAACCAGTGCACTTTACTCGATTATCAAATCAAACTATCCTGATATTGCCAAATATGAACAACCAAGGACAACTATGTCCATATAGACACAAAACTTCCTCATTTTATCTCAACCTGAAAAGCAAGATTAAAAGCCTCCGCTACTCCAATCTCTAACATCAGTAAATCACGATTGTCTTTAACATTGCACACCAGTATGCAGAAGCACAATCCATACATGTTTTAATTCTCATTTTAAGTGGTAAAACTACAATAGAAGTGCTTGTGCGGCACACGAGCTAAATTTTTTAAGTGCCATGTTGCCTTGATTCTCAATTTGTTGGATCGTCATACCCAGATTGTTATTTATAAATATATAAGCCACTTATAGAAAGAGAGATACTTAGTCCACCACTAACCAATCGTTTTCCCTATGTCAGTCTCAGAGACCAACATCATATTCTAAGCATTGTTAGGTCACAGCTACTTGCAAGCATTGGCCATGCATGTTCACTCACTAGTCACTTCGTTGAGACTGGAGAATACTCACGATCTAAAATTGCAACCATTCTGAATTTATGCCAATTCACTCAGAATTTATGGATGTGAAAACCTGAAACTAGTACTTATGGTACATCCCTGCACAAAGACAGTTCGATAGCGAGTCCATCAATCTAAAAACAGAACACCTCGTAGCTAGGTTCAGTCTAGGGAGAACTACAAACTAGAAACATGAACAATACCCATACGCTGACTATTCAACAGCCACAGAATGACACTAACAACGACTTCAGTTCAGTTCAGGGGGGTTATCACACCACAGCAAGTCAGGAACCAATCAAATACAAAACAAACTAATCCATTCCGGTTAATGCAAAAACCGGTCGGATTGACTCACCACGACGAAGTAGGCGACGACAAGGAGGAACCCCGGGGGACCAAACGCACGCCACGTCAGGGTACCGAGGAGGTAGGCGGCAGCGAAGCCGGAAGCGGAGAGGCCCGAGAGGAGCACCGGGGACCCGGCGACGAATACGGCGAGATTGGTCGCCGCGGCGGATCGCCAGGTCGGCGGCGACGCCAGGAAGGCATCGGCGAGCGCGTCCCGAATTCCCGTCACGGCCCCGGTGGCAATGTCCGGGAGCGCGCGCAGCGGGGGCGGGGGGCGGTGGCGCTGAACCCTAGCCCCGCGAGGCAACAGAGCGAGGGTTCTGGGCGCGGGGCGGGAGCAGAGGGAGGCGTGGAGCGGGAGGAGCGAGCACGCCATGGAGAGGAGGAGCGTGTCTGCGTGTGGTGATTGTGAAGTTCCAAGTTCTCGAGTAGGACTGCGGGAGACGTAGTAGAACGGTAGAAGTCAGAACTGGAGGCTGCACTCGTGGTCGGTAGGATAAGTCAGACACGTGCCTTCCCTTTTCTTTCCTGTTTGAGTGGATCGCCACGCACGCGGATGGCCCATGATGCACATCGAGCCCATCAACGTTTAGCTCATCTGGAAGCCCAATTTAGCCCACGAGAACGCTGCGGACGCACTCGTTAAGCCATCCTCGAACCCTAGCGCTGTGGCCTGTGGGCGCAACACGGCCGTCAGCCGCCGCCTCCATGGCTCCATCCACCCATGGTGGCTAGCTCCTCGTGTCTCCTCCGAGTCTTCGGAGGCGCCATGCTTCATTTCCCTGATCCCTGAATTCTACTACAATGTTTTTCTCTTACTCCATATGGGGGATCTGTTGCTTCTTGCTGCCAAGTGATGCTGGGAACATTGCGCAAGGGCTTTGAGCAATTCGTGGCGTGTTTGCCCGATGCGATGAGATCACAACGTATGTATTATCCCGTCTGATGGCAGCTCTTGTTCTTCAGCCCTGAATCTGCATCCTTTTTGCACTCTTTATAAGAAGCTTTGTTTGCCCTGTGGTTCCAGGAAGAGAAGAAGCTTTGTTTGCCCCGTGGTTGTTCTGTGCTTGTTTTTTTTTTTTTTCCTTCTGAAACATATACGCACCCATGATTTCCCTCTTTCCTTGCCAAGTGATGGTGGGATTATTGCGCAAGGGCTATGAGCAATTCGTTGGCACCTGTGGCCAACGCGGTGATATGAACAAGCATCCCTTCTGATGGCAATTTTTTTCAGAAATCAACCTAGGTGCGTTTTTTTTTGAAAGGCGATAAGAGCTTTGCCGTAAACGATTTATTAGCAGAATAAGCAAAAACTACTGCAGTGCAGGGCGACTGAGACTACGTGCACTCCTGTTACTCCAAATATGGTGGGATTATTGCGCAAGGGCTATGAGCAATTCGTTGGCACCTGTGGCCAACGCGGTGATATGAACAAGCATCCCGTCTGATGGCAATTTTTTTCAGAAATCAACCTAGGTGCGTTTTTTTTGAAAGGCGGCAAGAGCTTTGCCGTAAACGATTTATTAGCAGAATAAGCAAAAACTACTGCAGTGCAGGGCGACTGAAACAACTGGAAACAAACAAAACGCTAGCACCATGGTCCAAGGCTGCGGCTAACAAGAAAAGGCATTGTCCAAGTGACTAGTAAAAAAAGCCAACCGAAACTGTAAGATATCATCCTTGGTCAGCTGAAAAATGTCCAAGTGATCCTTCCCTGAGTGTTGGAAAATTCTCCTGTTGCTCTTTCCAATATATGCCACCAAAAATAAACAATGAGGCCATCAAACTCATTGTGTGGTGTCAACTGAAAGTCTGCCTCCGCCATCGATGAATGGAGCCAGTTTGATTTATTTTTGCCCGGGAGTTTAGTCCTGTGCAAGTGCAATGCAGTAGTCCTTTGCACAGATGCCTTGGCGTTTCAGGTTCGAGATTGCAAAGGGAAATCAACTAGGTGCTTGAATTATACTAGATCATTAGAAGCTTTACCAATTGGCTTTTGCAATTTCGACAAAGCGCGATTTCTCATGTCAGTAACATTTCCCAGCATAGTGCCAGACTACTGGTTTGGATTACAGATTGCACTATGCAATAGTACAATTAAGCTGCAGCTTTGGGCTGTTCTTTTTCCTGTCAATCATAGGACTTCGAAAAATTCTGTAACTCCCTAGACACAATCTGAAAAATTCATGAACTTGTAGACACAATCTGGATAACGTAAATAGCTAACAAACCTTTAGTGGAATTAGTACTGGACAGATGAATACTTACATAATCGGTCATTTCGTGCTTATTAATTTCCATTCTGAAATGTACTACTGTTGTCTTTATCGACTGGACTCTTCCAGATCAAAAATGAAAAAAAAAGAGAGCAAAATTTACGGCCGGACCTTAAAATTATCACCCTTGTTCCTGCTGGTTCATGTATTCCCAGAGTGCCTAAACTGCGATAAATTTGTTTCGGGTCTCATCATAATCAAATTAAGGCCAGAGCGATACTCTTGTTTCTACAGATTTTTCTAGTAAAAGTATCTGAATTCCACTGATAGTCCTACGAATCGAGCCTCAATTCAGTGGACGACACATATTTTGCCAAGTTCCCCTAGAAGAGAGCCATCTAACAGCAATACTGCGGAACTTACGTGCATCAGTCAAAGATAACCATTTTCCTGTCTGAAATTCTGAACGGTGCCTACCTCCACCGACGCATGCTTCTCGCGTCTTCTCTTGTGCTGTGGCGATCAACAATGCTTTGCGAGACGCCACGTTCGGCCTCTGAGTGGCACGCGTCGGACGGCTGGCTCCATGCGCCGCGGCCGCGATGATAAAACCACGCTCACGCACTGGCTCGTCTCTCTTGCGATCTGAAGTCGGTGGCGAGGCAATGTCCTCTAGCGATCAGAACCCGGGAGCCACGCCCGCGTCGGGCCCAGCCGACGCGGCGCCGCCGGGGAAGCCGACGGCGGTGTCCTCGCAGGTCCTCGACATGGGCGCGCAGCTAGTGCAGACGCTGAAGCCGGTGCAGCAGATGAAGCAGCACGCGTGCAGCTTCGCGCTGTACGCCCACGACCTGAGCCGCCAGATGGAGGTCCACCACTTCGTCTCCCGGCTCAACCAGGACGTCCTCCAGTGCGCCGTCTACGACTCCGACAAGCCCTCGGCTCGCCTCATCGGTACGTACGACGTTGCCTCCTCGATCTCCGCCGCACCCCCACAAGAACCAAGATTGCGGTTTTTGGTGCTACAGCGTTTTTATGTGTTGTCTCCGATCCGACCCGCACGCACGCAGGCGTGGAGTACATCGTGTCGGACGCCATCTTCGAGGGCCTGGAGCCGGAGGAGCAGAGGCTGTGGCACTCGCACGCGTACGAGGTGAAGGCCGGGCTGTGGACGGACGTGGGCGTGCCCGAGGCGCTGCAGAGCTCCGAGATGGCGAGCCTCGCCAAGACGTACGGCAAGTTCTGGTGCACCTGGCAGGTGGACCGCGGCGACGCGCTGCCCCTCGGCGCGCCGGCGCTCATGGTGTCGCCGCAGGCCGCCGAGCCGGGCCGCGCGCGCGCCGACCTGGTGCGCCGCCGCGACGAGAGGTACGGGATCGACAGCTCGGCGGGAGGGCTCAAGGCGGCAAGGGTGGAGATGGACGAGCCGGAGTGGAGCAACCCGAACGCCGACTACTGGCGGTTGCACGGCAAGGGGTTCGCGGTGGACGTCGTCCCGGCCGAGATGAAGCGCCACGCGCCCTTCCCGTGAGCCGCCGGGTTTTATTTCGTTGCGTTGAGACGCTTGTGTGTGAGCCGCCGGCAAGACCGATGCCGTATGATGACTGATGAGACCAAGGAAGAGAAAGCACATCTATTGTTCCAACTGTCCTTTATCTTCTCTGCTCTTAAAAAGTTCGTAGTGAGTCTCATCTGTCTCCCACCGTCTAGCCCCGCACCACCTCCAACGCCCAACCCCGCATCTATCGCTACCAGCCTGCCACCATCTCGTCTGGCCCCACGTCCCGCACCGCCTCTCTGCCTCCCGCACCCGCTCGCCCCACTGCGACCGCCTCTGTGGCTTGTGGGCTTGGGCGCGGAAGAGGAGAGAGAAGACGGTGGCCGGGCTTAGAGAAGGCCGAGGAGAGAGCAGCCAATGGGGTGGAGGAAGCAGTCGGCGGCCGCAGCGGATCTAGCCGTGGCAGTTGAGGTGGCTCGGATCCGGGCGGCGGCTGGCGAATCCAGGTGGCGGCGTAGAGAGGAGAGTGGAAGGCGCCGGTCGTCGTCGCCGGTCGTCGTCGCCGGCCAAAGGTGGAAGAGAAGGCGGCGTCGGGGGATGTAGCTCTGCACCGCCTCTATGGCTCGAGGCAGAGCAGGAAGCCACCAGCGGTAGAGGAGATGGCGACCGCGTGGGAGAGCGGTGGCGCGCCTCGTGAACGCCGAGGACAGTGGGCCCCAGCAACCGCCGCATCCTCGCACCCTCGAATGGAGGTGTCACCCGCGGCCGACGTTGGCCGCCACTGGCTCCCATTGTCGCCTGCGACTACCGTCTCCTGGCGTCTCTCGAGGATGTGGCCACCGGAGGGAGACGCGAGGGCGCGGCTCCGGGCAGTGACGGTTGATCCAGCCAAAGACGAGGCAGATCCAGTAGAGGAGGCGGCAGCAGAGGGGAGAATAGTGGGCGAAGCTCCGGGCGGTGGAGTCAGCGGAGGAGAGAGAGAGGAAGGTGGCTGCCAGTGACGGGGGGAGAGGCGGCGGAGGAGGAGGAGGAAGGAGGCCCCCGGCGACAAAGGAGGTGGGAAAGGCAGGGCCGGTGAAGGAGTCGGGGAAGGCGGCAAGTAGGCGGGGAGCCGGCAAAAGAGGCGGGCAAGCCGGCGGCAACAGAGGCGGGCAAGAAGTGAAGAAAGAGTGTGGAGAGAGAGAGAGTAGAGATTAGGGTTTTCCGTCGCCACTTATATGGGCCCAGCTCGATTGGGCCGGCCGGGTTGGCCTAAAGGCCGCCAAAGCCTGTCCCCTGCGCCTCCATTGGCCTGAGGAGAAGTTTGGGCCGGTTTGGCTCAAAGTTGGTCCATTGGCCAAATTCACTTTATGTATATTATATATTCAGTCACAAATTCACAATAAAACTCTTTAAGTTTTCACGTATCTTAGTGCTGACTTGTCACAACGCCTCCCGTCTCTGTATCTCTATTCTCTGTATCTCTATTTCTATTTCTATCTCTACCTCTTAAAGATTGTATGGTTCCTGTTTCATCGCATGGACCGTGGTCCGTACTCCGCATGTGTCTGCGAGCCGAGCCGCCATCTATGCCATGGGGGAGAAGACACAGAATGGCATATGTAAAACACAAAAAAAATCACAGAGCTAGATCATAAATAGAGTGATAAAAAAATAAAATGACCGTAGCAACGCACAGATCAATGGCTAGTATCTATTATTTTAACGTCCCTCTTTCTGTGAACCCTACAGTGTTATTTCTAACCGTTCCTCTATGTGTCAACACTAACTATACCGGTTACCCGAACCGCTGGAGTCTGGACTCCGTCTGACGACGGATGCGCTCTCGTGTGTGTCAGTCTGAGGAATTTTCCCCACTCATGTAGTACTGCAACTGTCCAAGCAGTACTGTAGCAGTCAAGTACTCTTATGTTTGGCAATCTAGCAATCTTTCACGAATGAAATTCAAAACACCGCTCCATCTATTTTCAGTTTTTCACTTAAACCATTTCCAACAAGCCGCGCATATAGCCGTATGCTTGTATTCTGGTTAACAAGGCGCGCATAAACGTGTATTTTGGTTAATAAGAAGTTCAATAGACCGTTTGATATGACCATTTTAACAGAGGCGAAAAAACCATACGCATGCATGTATCTAGAAAAAAGTTACATGCAAAAGAGGTGCTAAAAGAGGAGAAAAATAGAAAAGTGTACTGCAATACACTTAGCAGAGAGAAATAGAAAAGCGAACCACATGTTGCAGAATGGTTTATCTATTGATATTGAAAGGGTGGTTCTCACGTGTTTTGAGATGCGACAATTACTTATATCATGTTGATTTTTTGAAAACCAAATATCATGTTGATTTTTTGGGTACGGATAGTCATCGTCGCACATTGTTTTCCCCGGGGAACTTGGCCAGCTGCTAGTGGCGAGGACGGTACCTGTGATCAGGGCTGCGTTTTCGCCGGCAAGAGGAAGCTGTGGGCTGTGGCACTGGCAAACGGCCAACAAGATTTTTTTTTATGATGACATAACCGGCCAACAAGGTTCTACTGGTATCGGGGGCTGTTTGGATTAGTACGTAGCTCACCGTACTGGTTTTTCGGCGCCGCCACAAGTTAGGCGCAGAAATCGAGCGCCGCAAGTAAGGCGATGTGCGGCATGAAAAATGAATAGAGGTGCTGCCGGATGGGTGCGGCGTGCCTCATCTGAGCGTTAAGTCCAAACAGATTGCTGATTTGGTGCGGCATGCCGCACTCCGTGGCGAGGCAGGTGAGGTTAAAATCCAAACAGCCCCTAATTCGTCCACTTGAGTAGTCTCCGCCAAAGGATTTTGGTACACCCCGTCTTTGGGTGTGTTTAAAACCCTGAAATTGGTACTGTTTCGAACTGAAAAGCACTGTAGCACGTTTCGTTTGTTTGTGGTAAATATTATCCTATCATGGCCTAACTAGACTCAAAAGATTCGTCTCGCAAAGTACATCTAAACTGTGCAATTATTTTTTTATTTCATCTACATTTAGTACTCCATGCATATGCCGACATTTTGATGTGATCGGGAATCTTCTTTTTCATAGTGGAATTTAGGAGAACTTTTTGGATTCTAAACACACCCTTTTCATCTTCTGACAGCATTTGGGATTCCCCTTGCCCAACTGAAAGCGAGGTTAATAAAACTGCACTTGCAACTTTCACAACTAGGAGAGCACATGGAGCCGCTGAATTTCTAGCGCTAAACGACGCTGTCAGGCAGGCAAGCTAAGCCAAGACCTTGGGTGTCGCTGGTGCTCGTGCGGGCCACCAGCCGCCCGCCTGCCCGCCTTTATTTTTGCCCAGTAGGTTGGCATGGCACGAGCTCGGCCGCTCGGTGAGCCGGAACGCGGGCGCGAGCGGGGCGCCGGGGCCGGTCCCCTCGGTTCCCCAGGCCAGTCCGCCACCACCGCCGCGGCACCGCAGCGGAGAGCGGACACGACGCAGCCCGCCAGCCCCCACCAAAGAAGAACTGCGCGGTTCACGAGGCGGGGAGCAGTAATTGAAAGCGGGCGGCCCGGTGAACCCCGACGTCAAATCCGCCGCGCGCCGGGCCCCACCGCCTCGGTCCTCACTGGCTGCCCTCTCTGCCCCACGCCCCTGTCCCTCTCTCTCTGCGCTCGCTTTTTGTAAAATTTTCCTTCCGCCTCCTCCCCTGGTCGTCTGCCGCCCTCCCCCTCTCGCTCGAGCTGCTCCCCGCTCCCCCACTCCAACCCTCCATCTCTCGCCGGCGGAGCGAGCCCGCGGTCCGCGGGAGAGGCAGCCAGGATGGCCAAGGCCCCCGTCGCTCAGCCATTCTCCATACGGTAAGCACGCGCGCGCCCTTCTCCAGCTTCGGCTTCTGGCCGTTTGGCATGCGGCTGGGTCGGCGTTCTCGAGCGTGCGCGGCTGACCTGTTGAACTGAATGGCGCAGGGGGTTCGCCGCGGCGATGCGGGCCGTGGACGCGGCCGAGTGCTACCCGTTCGGCGGCGGCAGCGGCAGGGAGGGGGAGGGCGAGCCGCCGCCGCCGCGGTTCCCGCCCATGGACCCGACGCCGCGGTCGCGGTGGTGGAGGCACGAGCTCGCGGCGGGGCGGGCCCGGCTCTCGGCAGGCGCCGAGGGCGGAGCGGCTGCGGCTGCCGGCGGCTCCGGTGGTGGAATGCGGAAGGGGACCAAGAGGAAGGGGTTCCGCGCGAGCGCCGCGGGCGAGAGGGCCAGGAAACGGCGCCGCGTGCTCCAATTCAGGTCCTTTCTGAAGAACAAGGTATGGCTTTGCTTCATGGGTGCATGTGCTTTGGCTTGGTGGGCTTGTGGTGGGTCTTAGGGTGAGCGAGCCACCAGCACATCGTAGGTCCTAGGACACGCAGGCCCATTGCCAAAGCAAGAGCCACAGGCTTGTTCAGATGTGCAAGTAATCTGGTCATGTAGGCTGTAGGCATCAACGGTGTTGGCAATTAATGTATGTACTGAACAATGCCCTGCTAGTGCGACAAAGTTGCGAATGTGCTATTTTCGTTCTTTTGAAGCTCTGGACTTGGGGATATCAAAGGCGTTCTTGTTCTGTTAATGCTAGTGGAGAACTGTTATTGTTTTCAAAACTCAAACTGAACGGTTGAACCTATTGATAATACAATCTACCAAATCACGATTTGAAACTGTTGTTCAATTGCATGACCAAAATTTGACTTCTCTGAACCGAACTACTCTCCACCAGATGCATTGATGCGGGAAATCATGTTTCTGTACTTTTCTGCTAGAGATTGTGTATCAAAAAGTATTGGAGATAGATGCCTAAAAAATTCTCTCAAAATTCTGTGGAACAACCTACAAAAAACCCATAACATTTTATTTTCCCTCTATGAAGCTTAGCTCCTTGTTTTCAGCTCACAGTAAGTAATATATGTTCATTAACAGGAGAAAACTGCCAAGCCTGAGTCAACGTCTCGTTTGCATGAACACAAGTTGCATATTGCATTGTTGACAAAGCATATAAGTTCTACTGCCCGTACAAGGACAGAACTTTTACCAAGGAAGCAGCTGGAAGAGGCATGTGATCGCATGCCAACTCATGAAAACAGCATGAATAAACGAAGCAGAGAAAGAATGGACCCTTCTAGTGAAACACATAGCAACCTTTTCGGGAGAAGAGAAATGAATTCCTCTGTAAATAAGCAAGTCATAGAAGTCAGCAGGTCAACTAATTTTCCTACAAATACTGGCTGTGAAGTGCTGAAACCCTCCGCAGGGCCCAAAGATGATATTTTTGGAGATCTCCCTCTCCTGGAACTGGAGGGTTCCAAGATTACGTTTCGGACTGGTGTTGATGAACTGCCAACTGTTATTGAAGAATCATTTATAACTAATCAAAGCGAAGCGGATTCTATACCAGAAGCTGTGCCCTTGAAGCTGATAGATGCATCTGACATCACTGCTCAGACACCATCTCCTCTTGAAGATGATGAGCCAGCATGCATCTCTCGCAATATTGCTTCAGGGAGTCACCCTTACACTGATGGTCTGCCAAATAATAAGACCATCAATATGGTGAAGCCAGGTCCTGGTGATATGCAGTTAAAATTTACTGGCACCTCTGCTTTGAGTTCTCATTCTGAGCTTAGGTCAAAATGTGGTTCTAGCAACCCTTTGCAGGGTTGTTTTGATGCGAACAAGAACTGCTCTGAGGAAATAGAGAAACATGGTCTGAATTCTACTGTCGGTCCACCTGCCATGAGAACCAGAACTGAAGCAACTAAATGTTTAAATGCATCGGTTAATGTCAAGAAGACTACTGATATCTCTAATGCAGTGGTCGCACTACCTGTGCCCACGAACCATCTTTCGTATCAAGGCAGTGCGTTGCCCTCTGCAGCTGGGGTTTTCAATACAAGAATCAATGCAAATGACATGTCTCCATTCAGAAGTATGCCTGCCAAGGAATGCATCCCAGCTAACAGATCTTCTGGTAACTTCAGAAGTAATGTGTGCCATGAAAGTAGGAAACATATGGATCCATGTGCTCCCCTATTAACAGATTACCAGGGTAGCTGGCACTCAAAGCTTCACCCAATCTGCAGTCCTGCTAACATTGGAATGGCTTTTATGAAGCTACCTGGCCTTGAAAGAATGGAGATCTCGAACTGTTCTGTAAAGATAAACGAAAATAAGTTTTGTAACGCACAATCAATGAACACGGTAAAATATCAGAAACAGCAATTAGCGAGTGGCATGACAAATATGATGCTAGGTACGAAAAAGATTGTTCCAAGTGACTCTCAGGCTGGAAAAACTGTTCTGGATAATTGTGTGGGCCAAGGTGATCATCATCTGCAGCAGCCTACGGTGCGTTTGATGGGTAAAACCGTCTCAGTTTGTAAGCATAGCAAGGATCACAATGTATCAACCTTGGGAAAAGTGAGTCCTGATAATGTCACCATCGAAGCAAACCACCTCTCCACAATCTCATGTCAGTTACCCCAGAAGATATCATTGCCCTGTCAGGATTCTGTGATATCAAGAATGCATCTAAATGATTCTTCGGATTTTTTGGCAAGGGTTCCGAACAATAGCCTTTCAGGTCAAAATACTACTTTCAGTGGCCTCCATAACCAAAGGCCACAACCAATAGATAGTGCTTCAACCGCTAAAGATTGCACTTGGAATTTTGGGGGTCAGGTTGTTCATCAAGCTAAACTCAACAAGACATCTATGATCAGCACCAACTCTAAGACCAGGCATCTAGAGCTACGACAACCACCTAATTTGATAAGCATTCCTCAGAATCAACAGTCTAATTTCTCGACTCCTGCATCACACATGAGTAGGAATCATCACAGTTTTGTGGGTCCAATATTGAACCAATCTTCTCCTGTTTCACAATCTTTGATAAAGGACAGCATGAAGGAAAGGTATCAGAAATCAACTTTTTTGTCTTATGATGGTCCTAGTTCTGTGCCTATTTGCCAACCCTATCAGATACCTGGGGCAAAGTCATCTTCTGCTTCTGTCATATCCTTTTTTGACTTGGGTTTGAATGACTCCTTGTCCAGAAGTTCTTCTCCTGGACTGAGTCTTTCTCTTACAACTGGTTTGGCCAATGATTCGGTTTCAACAGGCAGACCTACTTGTGTGAGCAGTCTTATGGATGCAGTTGGTAGCAAGAATGCTATTGCTAGCTTTGCTGATCCAGTAAGCAACAGGCCAGCTTATGCAGATAATGTTTCACAGCAACCAGCAAAGAGGCAACTTGTTACAGATAGACATGATTCTATGTCTATGGGTCCAAACATCGTGAACCGATCACCTGGCTGGTTACAGCAACCTGCAAAGAGACAACATGTTACAGATAGAGAGGATTTTATGTCTCTGGGACCAAACATTGCGAACCACTCACCTGGCTGGTCACTTAGTGATGCAGTTGGTCCTCAGGTACTTGATTTTAGTAAAAGACTAGCAAGGGATGGCGTGCAAACTTCAAGAAATGAAAGCAACAATTCAAGGACCAGTTCAGGTCCAGTTCCACCTATCGAAACAATATCTAGCGCTGGAGTGGTTGCAGGAGCTAATACCATGTTGAAGCCAGGTCTAAACCTGAATGATCATTCCAAACTGCTATATCCCACCAAATTTTCGGTCGACAATGGTATCAATTCTGTTGTATTATAGTGGAAAGCAAGAGAAGGAATAATCAGGTGTCCTCGCTGACTTGTAGCTCTGGAGTTTCTCAGTATTCGAACAATCAGGCACAGGAAAGTTGTAAGAGCTCCACATTTCTGAACATGTTAGTTTAGCAATTGATGGATCACTTTATTCTTGTAATTTTCCCAATCAAATGTGCAAGATTATTTGATTGTTTGATACATACCATGCTATAACTTACACAAGCTTGACTGCTTGAGGACAGTTGAACTGTACAGATTGTAACTAACTGAGCATTTTGGGGGCATTCTATTTCGAATGCTAACAGTATTTGCTATGAACACTTGATGTGCATCAGTTAAATTGTGTGGACTGTGTATCATATTATTTAAACTTGAAAGCAAACCAGAAATTTGCTACGCTTTACTTTTAGTCAGCTTCTGTAAACCATCATGCAAACTTTCAGATACTGCACTTGATTCACTTGCATTTATCAGTCATTGCTGTTACAAAGCTGCCTGTTTCACCTTTCTGCCTCCCTTTTGTTTAGCATTTCAATATTCACTTTAGTTGTACAACTTTCCGTTGTTAATGTGTTGCCTGAACCTTGCATTCCAAAGATAAGTCAAAGTGAGCGTTTGGAAAGAAATAGTCCTTTGCCAGATTCACCAGTCTTGGGCCTTTTGAGATAATCAGCTGTGGCGCACCGTGATAGATGCTGACTCCTTGATTCCCACTGAAACTTCTGCAGCTTCACGCTTGGGAGTCGGGGAGCCCTCTGGCCATGCAACCTTGGGAAAAAGGTGGTGATGCGCGCAGTTGCTTCAGACCTTTCCTACTGTATTGTTCTTACTTTCCTTGGACCAAGAGTAACGAAGCCTTTGCATGGTATCAGCACGGATGCCTTTCTTCCTCTCCCCCTTTAATCCCATAATATTAAATAACCCCCTACAGAAGTATAAATCCATCTGCGCATCGCTTGTCATCTACACCGTCTCAGCACGGCAAGGAGATCAACAAAAATCAGGACAGTCTTCTTGCAAGTGTGAATCTCAAAACAAGGAGGAGATTAGAAAACCTTAGAGCAGGCTGCTCTCTGGTCGCCACAACAGATCATGGGTGTTCTTGGTGCCCTTGCTAGAAACCTGGACGCCCTTGTTGGGTAAGTTGTACATTCCTGGAGTGTTGCGTGTCATGTGAACCCAGGCAACAATGGCTGTTCCAATCTTTCTTGGCCTTGTTTTGTTTTGTTTTGTTTTTTTTTTTTACTTTGATGATTTGATCCATATGAATTCTGACCATTTCCACATTTTTTTCTCTACACCGGACACCGGACAGGCCAGGGGTCATGCTGCTTTATCCTCTGTAAGCAACAATTTGCTCCAGTCCAGATAAACCATCACCACAGAACTGTATTCTGAATGCTAATATGTCGAGTTTTCTCATGGAACAAAACTGTGACAGGTACGCATCGATGCGCGCGATAGAGAGCCCTTCTACCCTTGATGATCAGCAGTGGCTCACCTACTGGGTCCTGTACTCCCTGATCACCCTCTTCGAGCTCTCATGCTGGAAAGTCCTGCAGTGGTAAGCGGCCATTCGCTTCCTCCCCTCCTCTGCGCATGCGCATGCATACAGTTTCTCCGGTAGCCAAGGTTTTCATTTCATCTTCATCCTCTGCGTGCGTTTCTAATCCTGTCAGGTTTCCCCTGTGGCCGTACATGAAGCTGCTCTTCTGCTGCTGGCTGGTGCTGCCCATCTTCAACGGCGCGGCCTACATCTACGAGGCACACGTCCGGCGCTACTTCAAGATCGGCGGCTACGTGAGCCCCATGTACAACGAGCGCCAGCGCCGGGCGCTGCAGATGATGAGCCTCGACGCGCGCAAGTCCGTTGAGCGCTTCATCGAGACGCACGGGCCCGAGGCGCTCGACAAGATCATCCGAGCCGTGAGTTCTTTCTCCTCCTCCTCCTTCTTGGTTGCCTATTTCAGCACAGCACATGGTTTATTTTTGCAGAGAAGAGTTAGTGTGATAGTTTTCTTTTTTTCCTTTCTGAATTCTGACGGAGAAGCGTCTGAAACTGGTGCAGGCTGAGGAGGAAGCGAGGAGGACCAGCGTTCGCTGAACTGAAGGAATTCAATTCGTAGTTTCAGGTGTGGGGGTGAGTGAAGGCGAAGCGATCTGATGGCATGGCTGCTGTGGATCACTGTATTTCCATTGGCTGTGTGGTGGTTACTTGTGCAGCAGTGCAGACATGGTGTGCGTGTGCGTTTGTTCGTTTCGTCGGGCTTGCCAAGATGCTGTTATTAGTTGACAGTTGAAGAGAAGATGCAACATGGTTTGGATGAAGCTGCAAATTTCGTCTACTGTTGCTTGTGAAACCAAATATGATGAGTGAGTTATTAATAATAATGTTAAAAAAGAAATCATTATCAGTTAAATACAGTACATTTCTCCGAATGATCGAGACCACACAGATTTATCAGTCCATTTAAGTTACAGAACATGAGACTTGCCTGTTTAGATCTTTTGCTGATTCAGGCATTCTCATCAGCATAAAAAACGAAAAGAAAAGGGGCCGGGGAAACATATACCACTCCTTATGGATCGAATCAATTATTGTCTATGTAAGCATCCGCTGCAAATATACCGAATAAAGTATATGATATGGGATATGGCTCCCCAAAATTACAGATATACGCGCTTGCATTGTACAGCAAAGAATCGCACGGCGGCTGTGTCGATGGATGCATCGAACCCCGGCCCGTTTCATCCACCTTAAGCTTGGTGGGTGGATTAGCGAGTGGAGGTATCGATCGATCGACCAGATCATCATACCCATCATCGATCAGATGGAGGCGAGCGTGCTGATGTCCATGGGGTAGACGTCGTTGGGCGAGTCGGCGCGGTAGGATCGCCGGCCGACGATGATGTTGGCGGCCTCCGACGGGTGGAACGCGTCCCAGAAGATGTGCTGGTCCCTGTTGGCGCACGGCGCCTGGTACGGCAGGCACGTCACCTGCCCGTTGTTCCTGCCCACCCCGCAGCACCCCGCGTTGGTCACCGTGAAGCCTGCATCGATCGATCATGTTTGTTTGTCTTGGCCATTGATGTGATCGTGAACGAATTCATCACATACAAAAACAGATCGATAATAATCTACGTACCGTAGGATGCGGCGTTTGCGAGGATGTCTTGGAAGATGTTGAAGGCGTTGATGAAGGTGAAGTGGGCGCCGGGCAGCGCGTTGAACTCGTCGACGAGGCCGACGAGGCCGCGGTTGAAGATCTGGATGGCGCTGTCGATGCGGGACACGCAGGTGGCGCCGTCGGCGCTGTAGCGGGCCAGCTCGTTGGGGCTGCACCCCACCTGCCCCACCCCGATCAGCACCACCTTGCGCGCGCCGTAGTTGTAGAGCACCTGCAGGTACCGGCGGTAGTCGGCGATGAGCGCGCCGGCGTACTGCGCCGGGGTGTACCGGCTGCCCGTGTTGTAGAAGGCCGGCATGAAGTAGTTGTTGAGGTAGTCGTTGCTGCCCATGCCGACGCTGAAGATGCAGCGGCTCAGGTGGTCCGACGCCGTGTCCTGGTCGCCCAGGATGTTCACCAGCGTCTGCACCGCCGTCTGGTAGTTCTGCACCTGGCCGGCGAACGGGATCCGCCCGCCCAGCTGCTGCCCGGTCTCGGCGCGGATGCCCGCGGCGGCGGAGGCGAAGTTGGCGCCGCCGAGGAGCTGGTCTCCGCCCGTTGCGGCGAACGGCGGGATGAAGTTGTCGAAACCCAGGAGTTGAGCTGGTCGGTCGTGTTTTTTTTTTTTTTGCCAAAGACGAAAACAATAATTAATAAGCACGTGACGTGATGGTAGAAAAAAACATGAAGATTTTGTTCATCTGTGCAAGTAGGAGGGATGCTAACTGTTTTGCAGAGAGTGACCATGCATGCAAACCATTCTCGCAACATTATTTGTACGTAGGCGGTGCCCTCATGGGAGTGGTGACTCTAAGAGTCTGTCATCAACCCGTACTCCTGTACAGATCTATCAGCTACAGTTGTATATAGTATTATACTAGTATGTGTATCCAGACCCCCATAAGCGTACGTATTAAATTCCAGATAAACCTTCACCTTCTCTCTACGCTGCTACACACCTTGACCGTGACCGATCAAACTAGCAGCTAGTGCTGTGGACTCGTTGGCTGTCCTCCAACTCCAACAACTAGTGCCACACGAAACCAAACTCCCATCCGTCTAAATTTAATTACGCCTCTCCCAGATTTCACTGTTCGGAAGCAGCCACGCACATGGCAGAGGCCATGCATAATGCATAGGCATAGACATCACGTCACGACAGGGGTCGACGATCGACGCACGATGGGTTCCAGGGTTCGTGTTGTGACCATGCACAGTTGCACGCACGCCGACTGAATAATCTCCTGATCATCAGCTATAGCTTACCGATGACATCGACGGTGGTGAGGCCGTTGGTGAACCGCCCCGACGGGCCGCCGGCGAAGTCGATGCCGTAGGGCGGGTAGTTGGCGCGCGCCAGCGACACGATGTAGTTGTTGTTGCCGTTGTCCACGAGCGAGTCGCCGAAGATGAAGTAGCACGGCACCTGCGGGTCGCACCGCGCCACCGACGCCAGCGCCAAGCCCACCGCCGCCACCACGCACAGCAGCCGCCGCCTCATCATCTCCTCCATGCGTCTAGCCGGACGGCTTGCTGCTACTAGCTGCACGGGATCGGAGGCGCGCGGGAGCCGGGCGCCGGGAGAGAGGAAGATTAAAGGTGGCCGGACGGGAGATGATCGTCGGTGGACCAACGGCGGCGAGCGGCCAAGCTTTCGCTTTCTCCCTGCTGGGCAACACGCGACTCACGCAGCAGCATATATAGGCGACCGGCTCGAAGGGAAGGGAAGGGAAAGGGCAGTGTGCACTGTGCAGCGCCGCTCGTTGCACTGCACTACTGACACTCTCGCTCACTCTCGCTTGGATATGACAACTCCAGTGGGCCAGCTCAGCTGCTCGATCGACCGGAGCTGGAAGCAGAAGCTCTGGGAGCCAGGGCATTGAATTGCGGCAACATGGCCGTGTCTGCCGTCCCATGCACATCAGCGAACGCAATGTGACGCGCGCAATGTGCCCTGGTCTGAAGGACCCAATTTCAAGTTATTACTGAGACGGAAGCGGAACTGAACTTTACTATTACTGTTCTGTAGCAGCGTCAGCATCTCGTCGCTTCATTGATATCCCCAGCCCACAACCACGGCCGACGACGATCCCAGTTGAAAGTACAGCTTGCTGTCACAGCGCTGCGTGCGCACATTCGTGAGGAAGAATAGGGTTCACGGTTCACCGTGGGCGCTGCTGCGCGAGCAGCGGAGTTGTAACAGTCACTCTCCCAGATCTCGTGCGTGCGGTGGCGTGGAGGGCTTGGCTGGGGCGCACGCCCACGCATGGATCCCCCTACCCCTAGCTCCCCTCCCCTCACCCAGTCACCCTGGCGTGCAGTGCAGGGCAGCTTGGCATGACTACTACCATTGGCTGAGGGGCCGTGACGTGAGTACTCCATCCATTCACTGTGCTGCCAACAACAGTGCTCACCGTGCCGTTCCTTTCGGCCCAAGGACGGGGACAGCAAGGGCGGCTTTAATTTAACGTTGGAGAAGTGTTGAGGAAACAAAAGGGCTTTTGTGAGGACAGAATGCCAGTGCATTTCTTTTTCTTTTTTTTTTAAGAAACACAATACAACGCACGCTCACATGCGTGTACACTCACCCCTATGAACGCACACACGCACAACCTACCTCTATGAGCACCTCCGTGGAACTGGGTTGGACCGGCATCTCGAGATTCATGAAATCACCACAGGCGCCTCGCTATCGACGGAAACGTCGCCTACCACCGAAAAAACAAAACCGTTAAATCATGCGAACACCCGTGTCAAATCGAGGATTTGAAACCAAATGGGCAGGTTCCACCGTAAAAAACCTAACCAACTGAGCTACTCTCAGTTCGCGAATGCCAATGCATTTCGTCTGTACAGTTGCCTCCATTTTCAACCGGGCGTATGTATTTGATCTCTTGCCTTCTACTACTGTATCCTATATTCAGAGAAATCGATAGGCAGAGTTTAAACTTTAGAAACATAGACCGCGCACACATCCTGAAAAAAAAAATGTACTCCGTATTCTCTCAGCATTCGGGACTGGAACTCCCCCGAGCGTCCGCCGTATCACGAATCACGGTTACTGCTCCAGCCGATCATAGCAACATCTCTGCCTCTGCAACAAGGCCAAGTGGTCGTAGTGTAGTCCGTGAATTAGCGCATGCACGCACGCCATCCTTTCCCCTACAGAAGGTTAAAAAAAGAGAAAAGACAAGGGCATGGCGGCATCGGCACGCGTCGCCATGCATGCATGCAAGCAGTGCTTCTCGCCATGCATAGGCAGCTGCTCCATTCATAATGGCGCGCGTAGGAAGCCGCTCGGTGGTGGCAAACGCTCGCGCCGACGGCACAGCGCCGCCGCCACGCAGTGCGTGCACCCCCGAACGAAATCATTTTCCCCCCCTCGCGTTTGCGGCCGTGTGGGTCTCGTGAGCTGTCCTGCGTTCCGCGCCGCCCAAGTGCGACCGGGCGAGCCATGGAGGCAGCAGAGCACACGCCCACAGTCACCAGTCACCACTGGGATACAGGCGCACATGACGCGCGCGGGTCGAACGCGGAGCGGAACCTACACCGCGCGGCGCTTTATTACTCCCCCTCCCCGCCCGGACGCGGGGTCCGCGCGCGTACGCAACGGCCCTCCCCTCCCTGCTGGCCCTGCCTGCCCCCTCCTCAGGGCAGGCACGCACGGCGCAATCTGAATGGAAGGCTCAGGCTACGAGACCACGATCAGACAGCCTCTGTTCCGCTGACGAATCAGCAGATGCCCTTTCTCCGGCTCTGATCGTGGCCGACGATACGGGCTGCGCAACTTCGCTGGCCGATCTGAAAGCAAGCTCACTGCCCTGTGCAGGACTGCAGGCAGGCTCCGGCTCCACGGGCAAATTTCTGGGGCGGGCTGTGCCTCGCACTCAACCTAGCCGCCGCTGGTACCAACCGGCAACGAACCGGACTCGGCAATCTGGGGCGTCGTCTGGACTGGTGGCATTCATTCACGCGAATACGGACGCATCCGCTCTAGTATTTGCTGGAACTATGCCGTAGATACGTGTGTACATCCACCTACTGCGCGCGCAGAATCACGCAAGCAAGCATGGTACCTGCGTATGGAGCCATTTGGGTGGGCATTGGCAGGCGGTAGCACAGTAGTACTACTGTGGAAGCTATGCAATGGGCCGAGCCGCCGAGGGATGTATGCTGCTGCACTGCATCCATCGTGCATTCTATGGGGTTTCTCCCACCGACAGGGTGGGTATCCAGTGAACTGAGAAATTTGGGCGCTACATACACTCCCAGCCAAGTCACTGGACTGAGCGTTACTGCGTACTATGGGGCCGTTTGGATTTATCGTATATGTCGATATAGACCAATTCGGTGATCAGCCGGCTTTACTTTTACCAAACACAATAGACACGGTCAGTTGCTGAGTTAATAAGAGAGTTCAGAGTACACATTGCGATGATGAGACTTGCGACGTTGCTGGTTCTCTTTAAGAAAGGAACAGAAAAGGCCTATGATGTTGTTAATGCACGAGAGTAACTCCACCGGTTTTCTCGGCGGCCAACATGATTATCAGTACTCTTAATAATCGATCATATTCTGCATCTACAAATCTTATCTTGTTCCATGAATAATCCAAATAAAGCTAGCTTCACTTGCCTAGCGGCGGCTGAAGTCTGAATATCCAGTTGATTTACAGATGTAACTGGAAAAATCTAGCAGTTTTTTCTCTCCTTTTTGATTCGACAAGAAGCAGATCTAGTGGGCGTCAAATCCACCAATAAATACATCGAGTTGGTGGCCTCAAATGTAGGTACGTTAAAGATAAGTACACGACGAGAAAATGGCACACGGCCAGAGTACCCTCGATCAGTTTTTAACGCCGAACCAAGCTACATTAATGTATAGCCGCGCATGGAACATGTAACATGGGTTGGGTGCTGTTTTATCTCCCTTCTCCATCCGTATTGCTCATGCCCCACCCAGCAATTGGTGAGCAGAGTGATAATCCAAAGGACGTCTCATGATGAGCACAGCAAATCCTGTAAACCACGAATGCTTTGCCGTATCCCCCTTTCCTTCAGTTGTCAGCTAAACCGATGCCCTCTTACTGACGCCTACCTGCTTCCTGAAGAATGTACGGCACGGTAGTTTGGAGCAGCTAGGCCTCAGATGCTTTAATCCAACGCAGTTTCAGATATAATCAAGCAGGGATTCATGAAACCTATGAGCCTGACTTCATTTTTCTTTCATAATTCACACACTGACACACCGCAGACTATGATCAAGATTGTGCAGATAAAAAGGCACGATGCATCAGGCAAGCAGACGCGGTACTTTGCAGTCACCTCACCAAACAAGAAACCAGATCTCCCCTGGGGAATCATTCGTCCTCTCCTCTTATTATCTGGAAAGGAGCTTCTAGAATAAGATTATGAGTGAAGGATTAACAAGAGGCAACTATGGCCTAACCAAAGTACATTTGCAACAATGATGCTTCTTTAGCCTAGTAAAGGCCTGCAAAGTTTGGGGCGCCTATAACTGTACAATCAGATGCTCAAGTTTCATATAGATGCATTGCTAGCCCATATTCGGCACATCCATGATGTAGATTGATAATCAACCAACAATTCGCAGTTCGAAGTCAGGTATCCAAATCTGTGTACCTGTGACTATGTAGTTTGATCAACGGTTCTGAAATTTCCAGAACTCGAATTATGTGATTAAAATTGTCAGTAGGTGACACAGGTTGCAGGACCTAATGCGCTACAACTATGAAGTTCGTATCAGTTACGTATACCCTGGGATTGCATTATTTGTGGGATGGAGGTAGTAATTAATAAGGAACTAGACAAGCGCATAAGTTAAAACACACAACCGCCAGCTATCAACAATTCAATGTAGTTTAATTATTAGAAAAATGGAATCTATTGGACTATATCCCTTGTTAGCATAGCTTTCATTACCATTTTCTTGCTTGTCTCATTGGCTTCAGAGACAAGACTTGCTTCCAGTAAATATTCTTTTTGTGTTTCCCCCTGAAGGCAAGACGTTTTTCAAGTTTGCATGGAACCAGCCAGTATCATAGGGTCTCCTGTCGAAAGCCATGCGGATTTTCCATAAAACCCATGGATGCAACGAGATGAAGAGGAATATTTATCATGTGCTTTCTCTGGCAACAATTATCCAATTACAGAATTTGCATGCAGAGTACCTCACAATCTTTGGACTTCGAGTTATCAGTTATTAATTGTCATTGCAAGTTAAAGTCTGCAATGCCACTAAATGCTGTGTGACTTTTTTCCCGGCCTTTAAGAGAAACCCTTGTTGAATAACATGAAATGTCTTAAACTACAGACAGCTGTGCAGCAAAATCACCAAGCAGGAAAGCTTTGATGCTCAGGACTTTCTTTCTCTATACCCCGTCTTTAGTTAGCGTGTTGTGAAATTGTGAGTATTAGTATGGAACAGTATCGTAAAATAATAAAGATCCTTCGCAAAAATAAAAATATCTGTGTCTATACAATTATTCTTCTCCAAGACTGAAATATAACATGCTGCAACAAAATTTTTGCAACTACCATTGGTTTGAGGAGAACCTTTTTTTCTTCAGGCCAAACGTTTCATAAAGGAGAATGCCTGTGCTTTTCATGGCTTACAATTCAACTGGTGTTATTATACTATGCGTTTTTTATCTCTTTCTCTCACTTACTTTGATAAGGTAACTAGAATTTTTCATGGTGAGCTGGTGGCCTAATTTCGTAAATGTTGATATTTTGTGCTGTTGACTTACCATGAATATTTAGTAGGTAAGCATGCATCTCAAGTCTTCTTTTCATTTTTCAACGTTTCATAGTGTCGTATCAAAAGTTTCCATTCGTTATTGGATTACAAAACTCTTATGCAACTTTAATAGAGTGAACTGACCAATAGCGTAGGCATCAGAACTCAGAAGTAACTCCATGATATATAAAATGCAAATGTCAGTGCAAAATTTACTAAACATGTTGGGTTTGTTTTAGTATTATAAGCTTACCTTTTAATGTATCTTTTTCTGGAGAGAACAAAAGGAAACAGAAATCGGACAGGGGCGGTTGTAGGACATGTTGTGGGCAGCACGGGTGGTTCATCTTTTTTATGTATTAAATTCTTGGCTATTGAGACATCCCTTTCTAGATGGTTCCATATTTTCATATTACTGGTTAATAGCTATGCATAAGTGTCAGTTCCTATTACCAAAAAAACATACCTAAAGTTCGTTCTTTCAAAATCTGGAATGCCAAAAATCTGCAGCCTTCATCTGGAACTACCTAACTGGAGAATACCTACAGCTTATATTATCTCTATGCTAATTTTGCACAGGATAATTTCTTGTCCAACATCCTCCACCAATCAATAGAATAGCATATACATTTTAAAAAAAAGGCCTAATCTTTAATAGCATCATTAATAACAAATGGATTTGGATTAGCGATTACGCACACAACAAAATACAATGCTCATTACTCATTAGTACCAGGAACAACAGTATAGTCGTATCACATTGATTTAGTTCCTATACAATCCAAATTGAGATTAGACGCAACAATCGTATCAAGTGAACTAAAACACTCGCGTGAGTGAAGATCAGAAAAGACAAATTAGAGTCACCGAACCTCATAGTTCGCTATGCCATGAAGAAGTCCTTGAAGCACCAGCGAGGAGATCTTTGGCAATGACAAGCAAACCCTGAAAGTCCTTCGCTCCAACCTCCAGGCAATCCTTCAGCAATTCCCCTTCTTCCACCTCCCACTTCACATCCATGACCACCTCTCTCAGTGGCCCCTAAACCACAACGAAGGTTCTTAATCGATAGAGCATTATGTAAATCAGAGGTACCAACAGTGAGTAGGCATGCGATTGAGATCCTGTGCAGTCAGCCATGCCGTACCTGTTCAGAGAAGGCGAGGAGGAGGCCATTGAGGAGTTGCGCGGCGGCGTCGCGGATGTCCCCGTAGTGCAGACGCATCCACTGCGCAGCGTCAGTGGCGGAACGTAGGCGCGAGGCTTCCGCTGCAGCGGCGATGAGGCGAGAGGCGGCGGCCGCGCAGGAGATGCCGCACCCTGTGGCTGATGAGAAGGCATAGTGCCGGAGGTAGTCCCAGCCGAGTCCCCACGCGCCACGGGACGATAGAAGGGACGCGATACGCCGGGCTCGTGCGGCCGCGGCGGCATCCCCGCGGGCGGCTCGTGTGGCGGCGACGCGTGAGAGGAGCGAATGGGAGAGGGAGACGAGGGTGGCTGCCTGCCGGAGCGGGACGCGGAGCGCGGAAGCGCGTGGTGGCGGAGCGGCGGCAAGCAGGAGGACGAGGACAAGGAGAAAGACATGGGGTCGCTGTGCTCGCCGGCGGCGAGAGGCTCCGGCTAGGGCCATCGGAGGAGGCCGGTGGCGATGACGACAAATTTAGTTCTGGTCGAACTCAGGAAAGGCCTCATGGGCTCATTCGAGGTGTCACCAATGTACTTTAGTGGGCTTTCCCTGGCAAGCAGATCAGCAGAGCAGGTCCAAAATAACATTAGGCCCATATTGTTTGTACGAAATGAACATCTCTATCCTCCTGTCAAAAAAGAAGATGATGTCAGAACAGTTCAGTTCGATCAACTTATACTTGAAGCATTGAGCATTCATAAAAAAATGTTCTCCTGCACATATCATACCCTTATATATACTGTACATTGTACTTTATTATCTTCAAATGAATTTTAAACGGATTACATTTTTTTTTATAGTGAGGATGCACATGCTCTGGTGCAATCCTGGCTCGTTTGGAGCGCAGCCGGTTCGATCGGTCGCGTCCATGTTGTCACGTTGGTGGGCTTCTTGGTTCCTCGGCCTGAGCTTGTATAGAGTGCAGTGTTGGAGGCTTGGAGCTGAGTTGAGACAGAAGGTAGTGGTGTTTACAATACTCTAAAAGTACTGTGGTATTGAAAACAAAGTTTTTTAAGATAAACTAAACATATTCTTTATTTAGCTAGAATGCCATCATACCCCTAAATACTATGGTACACCATTAAAACCATAAAAATACAGTGCTTCCAAACATAACCTAAATTTGTGCGTTTCAGGACAACATTCACTCGTTAGTAGCAGATGCGCCTATTTTTCGTTGAATGAAGTTTAAAATATAGAGCAAAATCCTTCAATGCTATCCAAACACATACTGATCTCTTCAATGCCATTAAAAATTTATATATTTCCTTCGACGTCACATATGTTTTATAGCCTTCCGATCTAACCAGCCCCGTTATCCTAGCCATTAATCATCTATAACTAATGACCTTTTAATCATCCCCGTTATAGATGATTTAAATCCCTTTTAATTTCTTTTACCACTTACCATTTTATAATCAGCCATGCATGAGGCTAGCAAAACTCCTATCAAACCGTCTGCACCAATGATGCGGATGCGCTTGAGTCCATTTCAGCACCAGGGTCGCAGGCTGTGCGGTGCGCAAAAAACAGCGAGCACTCAGCAATGAAGCGAACTCGTGCGCGCAAAGGTGAGCCCTGCTGCTGCTGCCGCCGCCGCTACGGCGCTACCTATGGTACGCTTTCTGTTTACATAAAGCTATTGTTACTAGAGTGTGTAGTGTAAAAGAGAATGCAAAAAACTGTAGATGCATTGTACATATGGTAGATTTTGAAATAGAAAATTGGATACACAGTCTAGTGACGCTAGCTTAATGCACATGCGGAGCCTTGATAGGGTGCTTGCTGTAGAGGACGGCCGAAGGGCACATAGGTGGCAGTCCATGGCCACACAGATGACCATGAAAGATCCTCTCATATAGTTTTTGATAACCCATGTTGATAGATTACAGGATCACATTTGTTTTTCCCTTCCTTTGTTGCTGTAGTTTAGATTTGATCATTTGAACACCACAATAATTAATATCTGTTGTGATCTTAGACCATTATAAGTTCTAAGTCCTTAGTAATAGTTGACATCCACTATATACATCACTAAAATCTCTCAGACCCTATCATTCATGCCTTTATATGGAAATTAATGAAATTTTTACCGATTGGTTGTTACAGATTCAGTAGCAAATACCCTAGGTATCTGTAAATCTTTGTTTAACAATCATTTTAAATTAACTTATAATATCCGCAACAACATGTTTTTTTTTTTTAAAGAAGGCAGGAGCTCTGCCGAATCAATTAAGCCAGGGAATAAAGGTTCAAACAGAGTACAGCAAAAACAGCCTCCACACAGGGAGAAGAAAAGGAATACATTACACCAAAAATTCTAGAGCTAGAGATACAACTCTGTCAACCGTACTAGACTTTGAGTTGAAGATTCATGCGTTTCTTTCCTTCCAGATAGTCCACCAGAATTGGATTAGAATGCCAGTTTTCAACCTAACTCTGGGTGGTTCTCCTCCTGTTAAAGCAAGGAAGTTATCTTCTAGAGTGCCAGAATTTAAGGTCGCAGGCAGATGGATATGACGAAGGGCATCAACCAGTCTGCTCAACAACATGTGGGGAATTCACTTGGCGGCTTTGATGCTATCCAAACCAAGGGGATCTATTTTGAGGATAACCAATGAGCAACACATAATATAATTTATCCTTCAAAGCAAAGCTATTAGTTAAACTATGTTGTCATTGTCATTTATCACCCAAATCAAACCTCTTGGGGGTCTAGATGGTCACGCCCTTGTCGGCGGTGGCCTCTAAATCCTCATGCAGGGAATTAATTTGCTTTCTTTTAAGAAATCAATATACTATACTGACTACCACCCAAAGAAGATACAAAAATTATACTAGGAGTGCTAACCCAAGTCTCATAAGTAAGATTTATCAACTCAACAGTAGCATATAACTATTGAATTAAGCCATTGAGACGCACCATGGTATGGTAGCTGTTGGATTATCGTTGAACGATGAAAGCAACGGGCAACTTCATTTAAGTGGATGCATGGTTACGACGGTCGAGTTTGACGAACGGGTCGTTTTCCCGTTTGCTTGGTCAAACCACATCGCCATCTATAATCATCATCGAGCGTGCTTGATGCAGGAGTACAAAGGCTGACAACTACACGTAGACGTGAATGTCCATATTCGGTATTCCTATTAAACAGTGCGACAGGCAACTTGACACTCCATCCATTTTTAATTATAGAAATTGAATTATAATGATTTTGGCTAAGCCTTTGAAAAATAATAAAATATATGTAGTATTATATATATTAACATCCATAGTGCCATACAAATATGATCTTTGTTAGAAAAAAGTTTTGCCCTACCAGGCTACCACAAATTTAAAGCGATCTATATTTGAAATGGAGGGGCTATAAATCAAGAGCCGTGGTCCGAGCTCCGAGGTGCCTTGTTCCTACATTATCGATTCGCTTTGTAACACCAAGTTACCCTTGGGGCAGGGCATTCCGTTGTGAATGGAGCTATGGTCCATGAGCATGCAATGCATGAGGTCATTTGGTTGCTCTGAAAACTTGTGTCTGAAAGAGACCAAGAGAGAAGCAGATTCTGAACATTGACACGAGCTGAATTATTTTTGACGCAGGCTAGCTAGCGGACGATATTGTATATGGACAAGGCGTCCAAGTTCGCCGCAAGTTGAACAAGATCCTCCTTATCTAGAGGAAAAGATTCCTGACGCCGGTGGCAAAATCAGTCATTCTCAGACTTGCGGCTGTCCATGTCCGCCTCTGCTCCCCTATCCAATCCAAGTATCCATCACCTCTCGGCAGCTTGGGCGCACGCGCACCACTGATTGTATATAAACAGCTCCCGGCCGGGCCGCCCGTTGACTCATCAGCGGCGGCACGCGAGATATTCAGAGGAAGAAGATGAGGGGAGCATCGTCGGCCTTGCCGAGCCTTCTCCTCTTGTTGATGGCCATCTCTTCCATTTCCATCATCTCTGCCTCGACAAAGCAAGAGCAGGTCATCGTCAGTGCGCTGTCTTTCTTTCTTCTTCCCTGTCCTCCCAATATAATTTTCGGTTGATTCTGCCGGCACTGCAACAGCAAGTGAAAGAAGAACCATGTTATCGCCATTGTGATGTGAGCAGGTGTACATAGTTTACCTGGGCGAGCACGCCGGAGCGAAGCCGGAGGCGGCAATCCTGGAGGATCATCACACGCTGCTACTCTCCGTCAAGGGCAGGTAACTAGTGCCATGCAGCATCGCCATGGCGGTCACTTCCGTTCCCGTTTATAGTTATTATGATGACGATGTCGGCAGAGAAAGATGGACCTGCAGCTAGAACTCTTAATTCATCATAACCAGTCACTCACTCATGCTCTATGTCTAATTGTCTATTGCCTATGAATGGTTTGCCAGCGAGGAAGAGGCACGGGCGTCGCTGCTGTACAGCTACAAGCACACCCTCAATGGCTTCGCCGCTATCCTCTCCCCGGAAGAGGCCACCAAACTCTCAGGTACACGTTCGGGAACAGTAACAGTGTCGACTGTCGAGAAAGGGGATTACTTGCATTATATACATGCACGGTTTCATGGGCTCATGGCGTGTCGTCTGGTACAATCAGTCCTTGATCGATCTGTAACTTTGTGTGTTTGGCGGATTCATGACTTTTGCAGAGAGGAGCGAGGTGGCGTCCGCGTTCCGGAGCAAGGGGAGGTGGGCGCCGCACACCACGAGGTCTTGGCACTTCCTGGGCATGGAGGAGGGGCTCAACAAGGAGGAGCCCCACGGCGGCAGCGAATGGCTGCCGTCCCTCGACAAGTCCAGCGGGGACGTCATCGTCGGCATCCTCGACTCCGGTGAGCACGGTCGCACTTTGCCCATGAACATTCCTGAAGAGGCGGAGCATGCGCATGAGTTGAGAGTCCCTTCGATTCTGTTTGCAAACAAAACATTTGGCAGGGATCTGGCCGGAGTCGAGGAGCTTCAGCGACGGAGGGCTGGGGCCGGTGCCGGCTCGGTGGAAGGGCGTGTGCCAGGGCGGAGAATCCTTCAGCTCCTTATCCTGCAACAGGTCAGCAGCGATGATCACAGCTCCATTTTCTTTTGTTTTCTTTCTCCCGGCGGCAAACCGGCAATGGCGAAGTCGACGTCGACCCGACATCAATCTTTTATCGGCCACAACGCCGTGAGCCGATAACATAGCCAACAACTATCGGCCAGTAGAAGCGACCCGAGGGCCAAACAAGATTCTCCTCGATACTGTCACTGTATCTACGCCTGCGTCCTTGTGTACTCGGGCGGGTCCATAACTCCATATGCATGGTGCCCACGTCCAAACCAGCCAATCATGGACCAAATCACCAAAGGCTCGCCTTGGTGTCTTCTCGAGTCACGGCGCCACACCCTTTTATAATCTCGACGCCTCCGACACGGCTCCTCTCTGACTCTGCTGGCTCTGCAGTCGTAGACATGGCTGCTTGCAGTTGCAGCTAGCCATGCATGCACGGAGACAAGGACAAACGAGAGCCATTATCAGGACTTGACATTAGCAACATTAGCATACGTACAAAACCAATCAGTCAGATTAGATATTTTTTCTCTGAAGACACTGCTGCAGATCCCAGATCGAGTAGGTAAGAACCCCGTGATACCATCCTTGTAATGCGTACCAACACAGCAGAGATCCTTGTGGGAGAGGTTCTTTCCTCGATATCTTCTTCCGTCATGGTCGGTCCAAAGTTGTCTACGCCACTGGTCCAAATGATGTATGCCAAAAATCCAAATCACTTTCAAGACTAACTGGCTGCAACGGTCATACTACCTCTATCTAGCAGGGTTAGGCGACCACGATGTTTTATTACCTACTCCCTGTGTAGTTTCAGACGTTTTGACTGGACTCAATTGTTGGAGCAGGAAGATCATAGGGGCGCGATACTACCTCAAGGCCTACGAGGCGCACTACAACGGGCTCAACACGACGTACGCGTTCCGCTCGCCGCGCGACCACGACGGGCACGGCACCCACACCGCGTCCACCGTCGCGGGGCGCACGGTGCCCGGCGTGGCGGCGCTGGGTGGGTTCGCGGCCGGGACGGCCTCCGGCGGGGCGCCGCTGGCTCGCCTGGCCGTCTACAAGGTGTGCTGGCCCATCCCGGGGCCCAACCCCAACATCGAGAACACCTGCTTCGAGGCCGACATGCTGGCCGCCATGGACGACGCGGTGGGCGACGGCGTCGACGTCATGAGCGTCTCCATCGGCTCCACGGGCACGCCGCTGGGGTTCGCGGACGACGGCATCGCCCTGGGGGCGCTGCACGCCGCCAGGCGCGGCGTCGTGGTCTCGTGCAGCGGCGGCAACTCGGGCCCCAAGTCGGCCACCGTGTCGAACCTCGCGCCGTGGATGCTCACCGTCGGCGCCAGCAGCATCGACCGCTCCTTCGACTCCCCGATCAAGCTTGGCAACGGTTCGGTGATCATGGTAATTAAGCAGCAGGCCAGTCGAAGAACTTGCGTGTGCATGTTTTCTTAACACGTGCATGCATCAATTCAATTGGAAAGACATGCGTGTGATGCGACATTGTTTTCTGTCGAGTCATCAGGGTCAAACCGTAACACCGTACCAGCTCGCCGGCGACAAGCCGTATCCTTTGGTTTACGCATCAGACGCAGTTGTTCCGGGGACTCCCGCTAATGTTTCCAAGTAAGTTCAGTAATAATCAACTGCACTAATCTCTCTTATTAGTAGTAGTACTAGTTATCACTAACATTAATTATTATTGTTGAACGATGCATTGCATTGCAGCCAATGCCTGCCGAACTCCCTGTGGAGCGAGAAGGTGCGAGGCAAGATCGTGGTGTGCTTGAGGGGCGCTGGGCTGCGGGTGGAGAAGGGCCTGGAGGTGAAGCGCGCGGGCGGCGCGGCCATTCTCCTCGGCAACCCACCGGCCTTCGGCAGTGAGGTCCCCGTCGACGCGCACGTGCTCCCGGGCACCGCGGTCTCCGCCACCGACGCGGAAACCATCATCGGCTACATCAACTCCAGCTCCAGCTCCAGCCCGACCGCCGTGCTGGACCCCTCGCGGACCGTCGTGGACGTCCGGCCGTCGCCGGTGATGGCGCAGTTCTCGTCGCGTGGCCCCAATGTCCTGGAGCCCAACATCCTCAAGGTGCGTGCAATGGTGCATCGATCATGTACATAGTCACTGACTGCCTGACGTACGTAAACATGCTTATCTGCCTTTGCCCTCGGTGCATTGCACTGCACGCAGCCGGACATCACGGCGCCGGGGCTGAACATCCTGGCGGCGTGGAGCGAGGCGTCGTCGCCGACGAAACTCGACGGCGATCACCGCGTGGTGCAGTACAACATCATGTCGGGGACGTCCATGTCGTGCCCGCACGTCTCCGCCACCGCCGTCCTCGTCAAGGCGGCGCACCCGGACTGGAGCTCCGCCGCCATCCGATCGGCCATCATGACCACCGGTAAACAAACACCTCGTCCCATCCTCAACTCAAAAGCCCCCGTCCCCCGCATCTGGGCCCAACCAAATTCTTGTCGTGCCGTGCTGCAGCCACAACCAGCAACGCGGAAGGCGGCCCGCTGATGAACGGGGACGGCTCGGTCGCCGGGCCCATGGACTACGGCTCGGGTCACATCCGGCCCAAGCACGCGCTGGACCCGGGCCTCGTCTACGACGCCTCGTACCAGGACTACCTGCTCTTCGCGTGCGCCAGCGCCGGCGCCCAGCTCGACGCCTCCGTCCCGTGCCCGGCGCGCCCGCCGCCGCCGTACCAGCTGAACCACCCGTCGGTGGCCGTGCACGGGCTCAACGGCTCGGTGACCGTGAGGCGGACGGTGACCAACGTCGGCTCATGCGAGGCGCGGTACACCGTCACCGCGGCCGAGCCCGCGGGCGTCTCCGTCAGGGTCTCGCCGAGACGGCTCAGCTTCTCGCGGCCCGGCGAGAAGAAGACGTTCAGGATAACGATGGAGGCCAAGGCGCGGCGGGGCGGCGGCGGACGCGTGGCGAGAGGGCAGTTCTTGGCGGGTTCCTATGCGTGGAGCGATGGCGCCCATGTTGTGAGGAGCCCCATTGTTGTTCTTGTCGCCTGATCTCTGATCGTATACGTTACCGGAAATTGAAGGATAGCTTAGCACACATTGTGTTCAAGAAGTGGAAGGCAATCAAACGGCCTTCTGATACGTTGTGGAAGCAAATTTAAATCACAAGAGAGAAGGGAATTCCCAGGGTTCGAACCAGAAAGCAAATCCCAGGCTCCATAATCACCAGTTGCATTTGATGCACCCGATGGCTTGAATTACTAGATGAAACCCGCACGCATGTTGTTGCGGAAATTTTATAGCAATGACCATAAATAATGCACAAAGTAATATCAAGTGATTTAGAGGAGCAATTCATACAACTATATACTGCATCTTTAGTGCGCAAATATGATATATATGATAGTGTAGAGAGTACGACGAATAAGTAAAGGTGCACATAAGGTCATAAACTAAGACATCTAAATGGTCCATGAATTCATATGCATTCCTGCTATGCAAGAAACAATAGGTAATGCATGGCTAATGCCTATTGAAAATCACATCTGTGCGAAAACTGGTAAGTTCAAGAAGATAGTGATAGGGTAGAATCCGCAAAACAAATGAAAGAATAAACTTCTGGGCACATTTGAATTTCTTAATCCGTGGTGATACAACAATGTTTTCTGGATGCAGTAAGCTCACATTTGGGCTCTGAAAAATGCTCGATGGGGCCCTGGAGTATCATAGTTAGCAATCATATATATATGTGCAACTGAATTACCTATTTAGATATTTAAAAAATTATATATTCATCAGTGACCTTGTTTCTCGGAAAAAAAGATAGCTCTATATTAGTGAGACATTTCATCAAACAAATATTGTTCACATGAAGAAAAAAAATATTGATTCGAGTTGTATACATGGGAACCAATCAACAAACTAAGTGTGAACACATGAGAGGGGTGGGGGTCCAAAACAATACTGCCTACTGCTTGAAGAGATAGCACACTTCACTGCTATCAGCGATGATGGCAAGGGTTGGAGCTCGGCTATGTAGATTCATCAGTGTCCTTATTTCCTGGGAAACACTGTATCTGTATATTAGTGAGTCATTTCATAAAAAAATGATATACACATGAACAAAAATATTGATTCAGTTATCAACAAATTATGTGCAAACATATATGAGAGAGCGAGAGAGGGAGGGAGTCCAAAACATACTGCTTGAAGGAAACACGGTATCCATATATTAGTGAGACATTTCATAAACTAGCATAGATGTACGTGCAACATGCACGTGTTGTGAGATGATCAAGTAGGCAATAGAAAGGAGAAAAAAATAGAATTAAAAGGAAGGAGACCTGATTGATTGACGTCATTTCTTTCTCATTAAAACCAAGAGAAAGAAAGTAACAGATGGATATGGGTATAAAATGAGGTGACAAATAAAAAGAGAAAGTGGATGAAACATTTTGCATCTATAGGTTTTGAGCCTTTCCACCCATTTCCAACATTTTCCAAACTGCACAGTGAGACCAGCGTGAGGGGTATACCTATGACTTTCTAGGTAAAAAAGATTTTTAGAGAACTCGCTCTTTTATATTTCATAAAAAATGATATGCACATGAAGAAAATATTGATTCAATTATCAACAAACTATGTGCGAACATATATGAGAGAGCAAGAGAGGGAGGGAGTCCAAAACATACTGCTTGAATCGATAGTGCACTTGGCTAAAGCAGCGATGATGGCAGGGGATGAAGAAACTCGGCTATCGGCAGACTTGCAGGATTATTTATCTTGGAGCTTCAACTATCGTATCACCATTCCACCAAGAAGGCAAACGGTGACTTGATGACCTCTCAGCTACCAGCAGGCAGTTTCAACTTATTACAGTGGAGAAAAGCAGTAGGTGCAAGCGTTAAGGAGGCCAAGAGACTAATGTGGCCTTGTTGCATGTGCATGTTCATTGCCATGATGGCTCTCTTGGCGAGTGAGTGCATGGCCTGGCTAAGGGCGTCACTTCACCTAGATGGGTACATTAAATTGTCGATTGGGAATTCTTGATCAAATGATGTTTGTGGCAGAATGGGAAGCCAGAGAAATCAGTGGGGGCTAACTATTTAAATATAAAAGATTAGCGGAGGCCTTGAATTATTTACTTGCAATGTGTATGCCGCTGACGGTTCCCTACGCATTCTGTGAAGTTAAACCACGCCATGACACCCATTCGACCGACGTTGCTATCTCGCTCGCTGGCCGTATCCTTATCCAAACCGTACGTCGCCACTATGCATGGAGTTGTTGTCAAGTGCCTGTGGCGTGCAGACTGCAGATCCAGCGGCCCAGGCCATGCGATGCCAATGCTCCAATGCACGCCCGCCCTGTCCCCTTGTCCAAACCGCGCAGCGTTTACAGGTGTATGATCCACATCCGTAGCGCATGCCAACACGGCACCCTTTGTGCGTTGACACGAAGCGCCACGGTAGAAAACTACGGGCACCGGGCCACGGGACTTGTGTGTGGCTAGAGTCCAGAATCGCTGGATATTCTATTGTCTTCGTCTGCATGTACGGACCACCGGGAGATTGTCCGTTTCAGAGACGTCGTAAAAGCTCTGAAAAATTCAGCGGCTGCTAGGCTAGGTGGTGTGGTGTAGTCCTCCAGTAATTTGATTCCATCAACCTGTCCCAATAAAGCACTCGACAATGACAGCACGGCACACGTTTGCGTTACTAACTGGCGTAAGGGCCTGAAATTCTATCTGAATGTACAGTGATAGTTCCTAATACTATATGATGATACCTCTTACCTGCATAAGCATCTGACTGCAATTCATTGTTGAGAAGGGCTGCAGATTTAAATAAAATAACCTAAAGTCCCGGAAAACACCATTCGCCAATAGGTTTCCAAAAATGCAATAACACACATTAGGCAGGTTTTATGGAACTCCGGTCAGTTTGAAAACCACATTTTTCAAAGAGATTTCTATTTTACCAAGGAAAAATAAACTATTTTTCCCTTAATTTTTTAAAATTTCTTGAAAAAATAGGGTCGCCATAAAAAAAAACCATGCAGGTTTCCGGCCGGATAAGCCAAGGCCGAACTGGCAGTAGAGCAGCAGTAGCTTGCAGTCTTGATAGGGCTCCTCAAGTCAAGGAAAAGCAATGTGGCACGCCGCGTGCCCGGCCCGGCCCGTCTGCTTTTGCTTTCCAGTCTGGGACATCGACGTGGTCGTCGATTATTCCCTTCATTCAGTTACCAGCTGATGCACGTTAAGTTCATTACACACTGCAGCCCCAGGCTTCAACTTGTCCTTTGTCAAGCCCACCGGAACAAAGGCTCCTGTCACAAGCCATATGTTTATTGCTCGATAGATTAGAGGATTATAATAAGATGCGTGTTTGGTATGCTAGGGTTAGCAGTTCCAGCTGCACGTGCGACCGAGAGCTAGCCTGATCCGATACTCGTCGCAGGAACTGCCTGCCGCCTTGGTTGTAGATGCTTGGTGAGCAGTTAGAGTTAGCTGCACGTACACGATTGACATTTTGAACGCGCGCAGCTTATCCAGATGGTTCTGAATTTTGTTGTTTTTGTCCGATCTAGCCACGGGTGATTTTCTTCTCTGAAGGCTATAAATTAAACGCCAACTCAGCTCAACTTGCATTGGTCAGAGCTGAATGACGATGCATATGTATATGCAATGAGCTCAGCACATCCGGCGACGGATGGCTCGACCGTCGGAGTATGCCCACTTGATGCGCGCGCTCAAGTAGTTAATTGAACCTTTGCCACCAGTAATGAATCAAATCTCGCTGGTCTTGCACTGTAAAATTCTAAAATCTCATCAAGCCTGCTCCTGGCCACTTCAAAGGACCAAAAATCCATGTGCAAAGTGCAAACAGACACCCGTAAGACGGAGGACTTCTTCCTCCCGATATTGCAACGCCACTGTTCCGGTCTTTTTGTCAAACCCCTTTGCCGGACGTCAGTGTCATTCACCAAACGTGCGCACGCACGCACGGATGCAAGATGCCCACACCACACGTGGGGAAAAAGAACACGAGCATATCCCCCGGCCCGGCGCGCATGACCACTGATGACCAGACCGATGAGCTAGCAGCCGACGACGTACGAGATGACAGGATACTTACCATGTCCCAAACCAAAAGCACGTCGGGAAAAGCGTCACGCGAAGATCGATCGATCGCGCGCCAAACTTGCGCCGCCGCACAACCGCGACCGACCTAACCGCCCCGGTGGCCGAAGCGAAACTGAATTTACAAGGGAAGGAACACGTTGGAATCCGGTTTCGCCCTCCACGGACGCCTCCTCCCTCACACGGTCTGTCGTGCTGAACCGCCGCGCCACCCAGCCGGCCGGCCGCCCGGATTATTCCTTCCGTTTCCGTACGCCAAAGCGCAACGCCGCCGCATCCGCATAGGCGGCGCAGCGCCACACGGAACCTGCCTAGCTAGCTAGTAGCTGCCCGTGTCGCTAAGCTATAGCCTATAGGTGGACGGACGGGTAGCCAGCGAGCGAGCAAGCTAGCTAGCTAGGTCGTCGTCCCTCCCAGTCCCAGCCGCCCTCCCTATAAATCCCGCGCCACGCCGAGCGGCAGACGGAGAAATTTGGGCAACGTCTCCCTCCACCACACCACTCACTGCAAGCTAACCCGAGCTGATCCTGATCATCAGCGGCGAGAGAAGACCGGGGGCGATGTCGCGGAACGCTGCGGCGGCGTGGGAGCAGCAGGCGGAGCGGGAGCGCAAGGCGTTCACGGAGCCGATAGAGATCCCGGCGGTCTCGGGCGCGCGGGAGGCGAGCCGGTGGGATCAGGACCACGACGGCGGGGACGACGCGGTGGTGCCGCCGCACGTGCTGCTGGCGCGGCGCAGGGCGGCCGACTCGGTGTGCTCCGGCCAGGGCCGCACGCTCAAGGGCCGGGACCTGCGCCGCGTGCGCGAGTCGGTGCTGCGCATGACCGGCTTCATCGAGAGCTAGCCTCGGCTGCCCGCCACGCGCCGCGGTTAGCTTAGTTAGGACCAATGCGGGCGGCGGGGGCAGCGTCCCGTCCCGTGCATGCATCTCCAAACGGTTGATGAGTTGAACAGAACACTGTAGGTATATCGCTGTTTGTGTCAGTTTCTGATTGGTTGATTTGCTTTCGTGAGATTGAGGAGGTGAGGAAGAACCGTTGATTGCAAGGCCATTTTGCACGTATTGTTTCTTTGTAAATTCATACTACTATTACGAAATAATGTGAGGTGATCGAATTCGGTCGAGGGTGTACACACTCTAGCTGTCGGTGTAAGATAACCGTGTGCATTGTCGCCCATTTGGTTCAGACAATAACAGGAAATGCTGCTTTCTTCGATCAGACGCTCGGGTTCCTCCTCTCTATCATTTGCACGTTGCCGCTGATTCAGCGATCCTGACCTGCGCGTATTAATTAGCTCTTGACTCGCTTATGAAACAGTATAAATAGACCTCATCAGTGGTAACTTGCTGGCAATTCCCAGCCCATAGCTATAATATAATCGACACAGGGAAAATGACTATGGATTGAATTTGTCCCAGAATACATGAATACTCCCACTAGCAAGTATTTATGTGCGTTCCAAAACTCTCCTATATACACCCCGAGCAAGTCAAGCTCAAGCAAGAAGATGCTGCAACCCGAGCCGGAGGAGGAAGAGTTCCAAGAAGCAGACATCCTATGGCCAGATTCATCAGATTTTCAGCCCCGGGTGTATCTGCCTCAAATCGGCATCGACAACGACGACGACAGCAGCAGCGAGTACTCAAGCGAGCACCAGGAGCCCTTGAAGCTGCAAGTCCGGCAGAAAGCTTCTTCCCCCATCGATGTCCCCGGCCGGAAGCAGGTCGTCGCCGGCGCCACTGGTGCGAATAGACGCACCCAACAAGCACCGGCGGCCGGATTCAGCAAGTTTGGCGCGAGCCACGGCGGCGTCGGTGCCAGTAGCGTCGTCATCGGCAGCCACGTCTTCGTGCCGCCGCATGTCATCGTCGACCTGAGGGCCAAGAGGGAAAGGGCGATGATGATGCACATGGTTCCCAGCGGGAGGACCAGGGCGGCGAGGAAGAATCAGATGCGCGAGTAGTCGTCCGGTCCGGGGATCGTTTCATTCGGAGAAACAGTTTTTTTAGGAGAATGGGAGAAGCATTTCTGAGTTCGTAGGGTTTTTTTTTTCCCGCCGGTGTGGATTGACGTGACTGCAAGTGAAAGCACGACGAGCTGGCCTCTTGTAATATGTTCTTGCAGGGATACATGCATGTATGTTATGTTAAGTCTGTCGTGTAGCAAGAACGGAGAACGATGGAGGCCGGTGCGTGATAGTACCAAATTATAAGATGGACTTGGCCACTTTTACCTGCGAAATCCAGATCCATGTTCAGATGAACTTGGCCACTTTTACCCACGAAATCCAGAGAGTCATATTCAGAAATGAATATGAGAGAACCGACCAAATTATATGAAGGGACGAGAAAAAATGGCGAATATGTATCTTTCCTCGCAGCTCAACTTTAAGGACGTTTTTTCGCAAACGAAAAAAAACTTTCTCTTTGTATTTGGTTGCTTTTAATATATTTATTTCTGTAGGGGATAAAACCCCTCCAGTTTTCCTCAAAAAAAAAAAAAAAAACTTTAAGGACGTTTACATTAGATTAGAGCATCTATCGCTGTTGCACTCGAATGGAAAGAAATCTCTCCCAAGTACTATAGGCTAGGAATTCATCCTTGAAGAAAGGAACCTCTCTGTGCGGGATGAATTGAAAACTTCAGACTAATAAACCTTCTGAGTTCTGATAAGATTTACACCTACGAGGTGACTAGCATGCACACACCTCAGCACAAAGTAACCCGGAACAGATAAATCATTTTTACCCTACATATATAAACCTTATCTCTTCTGCGCCATGCATGTTGGTACGCAGAATTTTACCTTTGGAAGTAACCCTTGCCCAGTTGCCCTCTCCTACTCATCCAGGTGTACACGAGCACAATGTCTACACGATCATCGAATCTGATGGACGACGCATAGGTGTCACCCTCCGGTTCGCAGCTTGTGGCTATCACAGAGCCATTCTCGAGCTGACTTGTTAGGACTTGGGAGTTGGGACCCTCCCAATTGGTTGGTCCTGCTCGATCGAGACGACTCAGCCCGCTGGTTTGGGTTCCTTGCCCACAATGGCAAGGATTGGATGGCGAATCTACACACACGGTTTAAAATATTGTCTTGATTTCAGGTTCTGCTCCACCTGTTCATTCTCCCAGCCTCATGTTGCTTTGCTAAACTAGTGAAATAATCATTGACTTACCAGAAGCGTCCATTGTTTCTAATATTATAGTGTACGCGCCAACGAAAAGGGCGTACGTACGTTGCACGTCGACAGATAGGACACGTCGGACTAGCAGCAGCGCAATGGTGTCTTCAAAATTGATGTCTTCCGTTTCATATACTATATACGTGGCTTCAGGCTTCAGACAAATTCTTTAGTTCTGGGCAACCGAAGGAACTGATACGGCCATATGCTAGTTTCCAACACACAATGTCCTCCTAGTAAGAAAGTCTTTCTGTCTGAAAGAAGTACTATTATAAAGCAATCATTGTGCAAAAGTCATAAAAGTGCACCGATCGAGAAAAAGAAAGGCAAGGATATATATCCATCTAGAGATTTATGACGTGTTTAGTTTGAGGTGATGCATCATAGGGTGATTCTATGAATTTTGGTGGGATGAGTCTATGTGCAGTGGATTGGGTAAATGGATTGCCTATATACTATTCACAAAGAGAGAGTTAGTTGGAATAGTAGATACACAATGCATTTACACATCCTGCTGCACATAGTCTGACCCATTCCTCATCCTAGTACTACCTTCGATCGGAAAGAATGGCGTTTTGGACATCGCTTTTGTACTAGAAGTCAACTAGTTTGGTTAGTTGGAACGTCAAGCAAAAAAAACATAGGCTGTGTTTAGATCCAAACTTTCCCCCAAATTCTACTATGCAAAAAGAAGATTCCCCATCACATCAAAAATGCCGGCACATGCATGGAGTACTAAACGTAGATGAAATCAAAAAATAATTGTACAGTTTAGATGTACTTTGCGAGACGAATCTTTTGAGCCTAATTAGGCCATGGTAGGACAATATTTACCACAAACAAACGAAAAGTGCTACAGTGCGCTACAGTGTCGGATGTGATGTTTTTGGCCAAATTTTGGCAGATTTCGCCTGCTTTTCGCCTCCACTTTTTGGATCTAAACACAGCCATAGAGGGAGTACTAGTTATTAGCTAGTGAGGAATGAGGTGGTGATGGATCAACTCATTCCATTCCATAAACCAAATAAAAATTTCAGCAAAAAGAAGATGGACTAGTACACTCCTCAAACCAAACACCTACAAATGTGTTGAGTTTTGGTTTTGCTTAGAGATTGCTGATCCCTTCTCTAGTGTGCTCATTCTTCGCTTCTTTATTCTCTGGTGAGTCGTGGCGGGTTAGGTTTAAGGTTTGTTAGATGTGGGATGAGGATCTAGGGGCTACTGGCTTGGGGCAAACTTTAGAAAGATCATTAGCTGAGAAGGATGGCAGTTGTGCAAGATAACAGAAGCAAGAGGACGAGAATCTCAAGTTTCGTCATTGGCAAAGGCACATAGAGCCTAGGGGCCTGATTGTAAGGCTAGGTTCACCAAAGTGTCTAAAATGGATGCCCATTTCATTGTGCGGTACTGTATACAGAGAAGGAGGTAGTTGGAATAGTGGATGAGCGAGATTGGATGAGCTTTCTGGTGAGCCTAGCCTAAGAGATACTTTTAGCTATTTGGGGCTGCATCTGATAAGCCATGCTTTTCGTTTGGCTTATAAGCCGATGTTCCCAAACTCATTCTCAAGTAGCGATTGTTTTTTGGCCACCACTGTTCATTTGGCTTATAAGCAGCAGCCGAAACAGCTAAAATGATCTCTTCCGATCAGTCCCTAGAGACCGATGACAAAGGATGGTAGCACATGGTGCAGAGAACGAGGATGAAGAGAATAGTGGGCACACATAACTAGAAAGTGTTATCAGTTCTCAATCTAGCGTCCACCATGAGTTGGCCTACTTAGATCAGGGTTTTGAGTGCCGACAGTAGGAATGTTACCGTCGCCACCATGATAACGATAATGACACAACTATCATCGCACAGTCAATCATATCGTTGGTTTTACAAATATATTGTAGCAAAAAAAGAGTGAACAGTCATGATTCGATAGTGGTCTACTCATCCAGAACAATGTACTTGAACGATAATTGACATTTTCCCTGGTTTGGGTAACCCATTCCATGCCCCCATTTCAGTGAACGGAGAGGTAGACATTTTGTAAATAAAGGCTGTATGCCCACCTCGCGGCCAACTTATGAGGCTGAATCGAGCATACCATCTATGTCAATCGTATATATTTAAATTCTACTTTGTCTACGATGTACATTATGAGTACACGTTCTGTGCTAGATGTCTCCTTGCAATTGCAATAATCATCGCATTGCCCGTAGGGGTAAACCATCATTGACTTGTAGCCAGGTGCGGAGGGAGTAGTAATTTTTGTACTCTTAAGTTCAATTACATAGAGTGGGCCCCTCCCGTTTTTACGTGTAAAGCGCTCCGCCACTGCTCGCAGCGAGCTGGTCCCGCCGTATCGTGGATCTCAGCCGGGAAACGCCAATGGCGACGGGTAAGGCGTCGTGGGCAGATCATGCCGATTGGCTGCCAAAAAGCATATTCGTTCCGCTCGGACGTTGGCTACGATATACGAGCAGGTTTCCGTTATTCATCATTGGAATTTTGCTGGTTCAAACACGCGCCTAGCACGTACATACGTGGAAGCTTCTCAGCCCCGCGATAGCTTACGCGCTACTCTACGCCGCCCGGGCGCCGCACGGAAATGACGCCACTACATTCGCAATCGCAAGCTATTTCTTTACGGAATTCCCATAATTTCCCAAATCAACCAAGATCATCGCACAGTGCATTATTATATTATTAGCTGGAGTAGTATACAAATCATGCACCTCAGATTCCGTATGCTTCCCCAGCGGAGGAACGGCGGTGTGCCTGTGCGCGACAGAGCTATCGACGCTTCAATTCGACACCTGGGACGATCGAACTAGTACCTGCAACAACTACAGTAGGGGTGTGTTTAGATGGTTGAAAAAACACTGATTCGAACTGAAAAGCACTGTAGAACCATTGTAGCACTTTTCGTTTGTTTGTGGTAAATATTGTACTACTATGGCCTAACTAGGCTCAAAAGATTCGTCTCGCAAAATACATCTAAACTGTGCAATTATTTTTTTATTTCATCTACATTTAGTATTCCATGCATGTGCCGACATTTTGATGTGACGGGAAATCTTTTTTTTGCATAGTGAATTTTGGGAGAAAGTTGAGGTACTAAACAGGGCCTATATACCGACTCAGCACCTGGGACTGGGAGTACTTGAATCTTGATGTATTTGGGCAGTCAACAAACGCTACCAGTAATATATATCTTGCCCGCCGTACCGCGAAAAAAAAACCCCCCCGCTGAATTTAGACATTGGTCTGACGCGTCACCTCTTCTTTTGTGCCGCCGTTTGCCCGTTTCAATCAAAATCCGAAAGCTTGCGTGTCATCTCTGAATCTCTTATTTAGACAACCCGGCAGAATTTACTGCGTTTTTTATAGTACTGTAATACAGTACTGTATAATCTGATCCCTCTTCTGTTTCAAAAAAGCCTCAACGCGGCAGCCGTACGAGGGAAGCTACCCGCGGGCCGCAGCCGGAAGCGAACACGCTGGGGCCTATATATACGCGCCCTCGGCTCCCGTTCGCCACACGAGAACCTTTCTTTCGTTCAGCGCAAGCCAGGCGCCCGGGCCGAGCCGAAGAGCCCATTCCAGTTTCCACAGCGACCCCGAAGCGCCCAGCCGCAGGGGGGCTCCGTCCGAGCTCACCAGACGAAATCGACCGACCGACCGACCTCGATGGCGAGCGCCGACGAGCTGTGCGAGTCCGAGGTGCTGTGGCCGGAGGCGCCGCACGGCGACGACGCGCCGCCCAGCTGCAGCTTGTCGTCGTCCGTGGCGCTGGCGGCGCGGTCCAGCACGCCTCGGGGAGGCGTCCCCGGCAGGCCGGTCTCGCGGCCGGTGGACATTCCCAGGCCTGCGGCCCGCCGCCGAGACGGCGGGGACGAGGAAGGCGGCTGGAGCGGCGGCAGCGGCAGCGGCACGATGGTGCCGCCTCACGTGCTGGTCTCTCGGCGGCGGTCGTGTCAGGGCGGCGCGGCGGCGTTCGCGCTGCGGTCGGGCCCCGGCCGCGCGCGCGAGCTCAGCCACCTGCGCAACTCCGTGCTCCGGATGACCGGGTTCATCGAAGGATGACGAGGCTGACCCGTCCCCTGTTTTTGTGCATACGCAAAGCGAGAGAGAGACTAGTCAACATTGCTGCTCACAATTTGTTTTGGTAGTCGACGGCGTGGTCTGTTTTGTTCGTTTAATTTTCCTGTGGTCCGTTCCCATGATCACATATTGACATTGCATCTAGATCTGCAGTTGAGAGAAAGCTCCGAATCTGTTCCTTGTACTGTATGTCCATTTGCTCTTAATTTGGATGTGGGGGAGAAGCTTCCTTTGCTAATTGTCATGGTCGGAATTAAAGCCATGTTTGGTGGAAAACACGCGTGGTCTTGGACCAAACAAATCTACTCTGATGGTTAAGGAAAAAGTATAGATAACCCCCCAAACTATACGGGGAAGAATACTTAACACCCCAAACAAAAAAATGGTATGAAATACACCCTGAACTATTCTAAACCGGATAGATCACCCCCCTAGGGTGGTTTTGGGGACCGGTTTGCTGATGTGGACACCGGTTTACTAACTGGGTACGTTGTTTTGGTCCAAACTTGTCCACCGTGGCGCTTGGCCCCCGTCCCCGTCACCTAGCGCCGCTCGGCTGCTGCAGCCCCTCCGCCGACACTCCACGCCCGCGCTGCCGCTGCCCCTCCCCGTCGCCGCTCCACGCCCGCGACGGCGGGGAGGCCAACGGGCGGCACCCTAGCGGCCACGGCGAGCGCAGCGAGCGTGACCAGCGCCTCTCGGAAGCTGCCGTGCACATCGGCCAGGCGGAGGAAGTCGTCCAGCTGCAGCACCAGCGGGGAGGGGCGACACGAGCGTGGAGCGGCGGTGGGGAGAGGTGATGCGGGTGTGGAGCTATGGTGGGAGGGGCGGCGCGGGCGTGAAGTGGCGGCGGTGGGGCTGCAACAGCCAAGGAGCACCGGAGGGGCGCTGGGTGACAGGGACGGGCGCGAAGCGCCACGGTGGACATGCTTAGACCAAAACAACCTGTTCAGTCAGCAAACTGATGTCCACGTCAGCAAACTAGTCCCCAAAACCACCATAGGGGTGATCTATCCGGTTTAAGATAGTTTAGGGTGTATTTCATACCATTTTTTTGTTTTGGGGGTGAAGTATCCTCCCCTGTATAGTTTGGGGGGCTATCTCTACTTTTTCCGATGGTTAAACTAGAGGAAAACGTGCAATTGATTTCTGTAACAGTGTTTAAACCCATTTTGCGGAGAAATGTGTTCATATTGACCACAGCATTTGAGGGCCCGTTTGGAACGCAGGAGTTTTATAGAAATCACGCAGAAGTTTCACAGGAATCAGTTTAATTTCACAAGAAAAACGCAGAAACAGAAAAAATTTCCCGTGTTACAATCATGCCCTGAACCTGGGCAGAACGTGGAATTTAAACAGCTGACAATGCTGAACACTGCAGCTATGCTGGCAGGCATTTCTAAATTCCTTCCCTGAAGATGTACGTCAACAAGTCTAATTCAAATATACTGGTACCGTGAACAGACCAACAAATTGATTCCTGGTCTGGCATTATTAACAGGGAGGAACGAACACCATTAGATCATTTGATCCAATATTAGCAATGAATTGATCGTTCTCACAGAATACTGTAGAATCAGCTGTTGGAACAGTGCAGAAAAGGCCAGCCGAACAGGCCGCCTGTGCATACACCTGAAAGCGCATACAGGAGCTGGCGATCTGTGTCATCGTCCCTGATAAAATTTCGGTGGTGGCAGCTCAGGATGAAACAGAAGAAAAGCAAAAGGGCAATGTAAAACTCGAGCACTAAAGCAAGACTAGTCGTCGCACTGTTCTAAGCGCCTCTGTCCAATCAACCTCTAGCCTAAAATCACCAGGCCAGCCACACCACCTTTTGCATTGACCGAGAGAGACATCCCCATGGGCCATGGTACGATACGAGCAGGGTTCGTTTCCAACTTGGCCTCGATCACATTTCCTCTCCATGTAGGTAGACAGCGATCAAGAGGGATCTGAATGGAATGGAACCTGGTGTTTCTTCATAATTTGGTCACAACCCAAAGCAAGCCAAGGCATCAATTCCTTACCGATAACCCGGATGGAACTCCATTTCCAGTACCAAAGTAGGAGGGTGACGAGGGATTTGACGTGAGGTCTCGACAGAGGAAAACCTGGGAAGACCGGATCGGAGCGTCACGCTTTCTCCCAGTACGCACTCGGCGGTACTTTGGACGGACGGAGGGCCTCTTGGTCCGGTATGGCGCGCGTCATACCTAAAACCTAACAAAATTTTTCATACACCCGCATTTTCAGTCCAGTCCAAGCCTAAGAAGGTGGGAGAGAAAACTTCTTGAGCTCCCCTCCGTTGTCCGCTCCCGCTCCGACCCTCCGAACCCTAGGCGCGCGCCCGCTCGTCCGGCGGTCCGCTCCGCCCCACCGTCGACCTCGACTCCACGCGGCCTCCGCAGCCGGCCGGCCCCTCGACCCCACACCCGACCCCTCGTCAAGACGTCGACCCGGCGGCCGGTGCGGCGGCGCCTCGGCCTCGTCGGCTCGCTGACCCTGCTTCCTTTCTCTCTCAATGGAGTTCGGCAGCAACAGAAAGGGAAAAAAATAAGCAACAGGATATGGAAGAGGTACCAAATAGAAGTTGAAGTGCTCAAAGTCTCAAATTGAAATAGATGTAGTCACGTAGAAAGGTTAAGGGGCTAATTTTACTTCAATGCAATCTCGTGTTTGCAGATTTACTTCAATTCAAAAACTGAGTTGTGAAACAAGATGTCTGATGGTTGGCTTAATGACTTAATGGTTGTGTATATTGAGAGGGAGATATTTAAAGGAATTGATATTGAGTCTATCAAAGAGGCATTTCAAGTTAAGAAAGATATGAATATGAAATTGCCGAAGTGTCTTAGACCTAGATGCAACTAATAACTTTACCGGTATAACTCTATACTTTAATTGTATATCTCATATTATATTTAAAATTTTAATCTAATGTTTCACTACTAATTTATGTTTTTTCTTTGTTTGATAGCTTATTTTAGTCCAATTATTGATTTGATCTGTACTCTACATATTTACTTTCATTTGAGGTACTTCTGAATGATGTTCTGGTTGTGAACCTTTGTTTGCGTACAATATACGAACGTAGTCTATAAATGTCCGTCGCTGGTTTGGAGGATTCGTTTGTCAGTTCGCCACGCCGCTTCCTGAACCAGTGATTTTTTTTTTTTTTTTGAGCTCGTCCTGAACCAGTGATGGAACACGAATCGGAAGGTCATATCAGCCCAATGGGCCTGCCTACAACTGGTAGCTGACGGGAAACGCACTAGTGTGGTTAGTCATGGGCCACTTGTGGCCCTAGCGAGCGGTAGCAGTTTTTAATTTTTTTTGAACACAAGAGGTTGCAGTTTAGCGAGACAAACAAAAAGAAACGTTAGTTTTTTCCCAGCAGTAATGGGTTAAGAAAAAGGGAAAAATATGCATATCCCACTTACTAAATTCCGTCCATTAGTAGAGTATAAATTTTCCTCACTACACATCTTTAAAAAAATCACATAGACACGTAAGAAGATATAATATAGAAAAAACTGTAGACCTCGATTTTCAACAAATTTTAAATTTTATCTCTACATTTGAAGCCAATTGGAAACTGAAATAGCTCATAGTATTTTCATTTTCATATCTATATTTATAGAACTAAATAGATTATTTTGGTAGAAAAACGGATACAATTGGAAATGTAGTAAACTATAAAGTTGACATCACACTGAGCTATAAATTTCATAAATATTTAATCTCCATTTGATGTCTTATCAACAAATTTATATTTCTATGTTAGGCTGCATTTAAATCATTTTCAATCCATACAGCCCTTAGCACAACACTTCTTCAAAAATCATAATTTTTTCTTATGGGCTTGAATGGCGAGTGATTTTATTAAAGTTATACATCTCAATGAGATCTACAAATGTGCAGTCGACCACTTTTTTACAATCGATTTTGGTAAAAAAATAATACAATATTCTCATATGTATTGCATATCTAAATATTCTAGCGATTATTTTGGTATAAACACAGTCTTGTTAATCTCTATTTAAATTTTATTTGAATAAAAGCCCATATGAAAGGGACTTCCTATGCATCTACCGGAAGGAAGTTAACCAAACCAAATAAAAAGCCCACAATGCCCATTAGTGGTTCCCTCACTTCTTCTACCTCGGTCACCTCAATGTACATATTCAACAATTGCAAAAACCTAATTCAACATCGCATTTGACCGATTCTAATATTTTACTAATGCTATTTCAACAATTTATACGTAGAATGTTGAATCAGTATACTTGAAATGTTGAATCAGTGTACATAGAATGTTGAATCAGTTTACTCAAAATGTTGAATCACTGTAGTTGGAAAAGTTGGATCGAAGGCCAAAACCAACCGGAACGAAAACAAATAGAAGGTCAAGAACTCGATATTAATTCGACTATGGAAGAAAAACAGACTTTCTCTTCGCGCTATGGCCTATGTGGGGAAAAACACCTCTATTCGGGGGAAGGAACGAACTGTCGATGGAGTCAGAGTGCTTCATAGCGCGCCATCATGTGGGTTCAGAAATCAGCAAAGCGAGCGCATCACGGGGCCAGTGGGGAGCGTCCGCCCTAGTGGCGGCAAGACGTCCTGAGGACGGTGAGAGCGCCATTGGAGCAAACAGCGGCAGAGGAGGTGAGACTTGGGAGGCCGCCGCCTCAGCGGTGCGGCGGCATCCGGAGAGGCGCGCGGCAGCCTCGGTGGCGCCCCGGAGGCGGGCGCAGCGGTGGCGGGCTGCTGGGCGGGTGGGGTGGATGGAGGGTGGAGATGCCTCTCATGAATCTCAAACACTGAAAATTAAGTGTGCTTTCTTTCTTTCGGAAGATATATATAGGAATTGTGCATATGAAAAAGTTGTTCTTTACGGTAGCCAGATTCACTGTAGATCATGATCTGAATCACCCGCCTCCAAATGAAGGGCCTAAATCATCTAAAGTCAGCTCTGCTTGAGGGAACAGGCTCCTGGCTGGGCTGCCCAGGAAAGAGGAAAATGAGAAAAGAAAATTGTGGAAAAGGGAAAAAGGAAAAGAAAAAGAAAAAGAAAAAAAAGGAGTGTAAAAAGGTTTTGGGCCTAACAATACCTGAGCTCAGATTGACATAGGTCTTTTTTATATGTTTGGAATATATTTGAAATATTTTTGAAAATAGGTTTTGCGATCGAGTGACTTTTTATTTTATTTTTCAGGCTGTTAAATACATGTACCATGAGATGTCTTTTTTTTACGTGTTTGATATCCAGCAAGTATGATATTATGAAACTGCACATATATTAGTTGAAGCAAGTAAGTATATATATTTGACCTGAGAGGATATCCCGCTTGATTAGTACTTATTATACACATCATGAGGCATGTGTACTATCCACTTCATATGAAGTAGTTCTAGCGTCACACTGAACTGACAATAATATGAACATGTCGATCGTGTGCAAAGCCTGAAGGCGAGGAGAGACTGCAGGCAGCACCTACTTCCCTCTCCCAGAGCCCCAGCTCTCTGCACCGGTAACCCTGAAGGCCTGAACCAATTACTGTACTTCTTCTCCAGCCAACTCGATTTTCTGCTGTGCCACCCATTTACTGCCATCCGACCACACCGCATCCTTGTAAGAAACTGTCTGACGCGTTCAAGTGGCCGAGCCACAGCTGCCGCAGCTCCGGGAACGCGACCTCCAGCCACGGCTTCCGCGGCCCGCTGAAGTGCAGAACGGCGGAGAACTGCACCAGCTCGGGGTCCGGCACGCTCCAGCCGAGCCCCGGCAGATGCCACAGCGGCTCGATCTCCTGCACGCGCCCGTCGAACGCGATCAGGGCCGGTGGCAGCGACGCCATCTGCCACAGCCTGAAGCTCGACTCCCGGTTCTGCACATGACGCGACGAAATGTCAAGAGCGAGGCCATCTGCATGACTGCATGCCACGGACTGCTTGCTCCTGGTCCTGGAGTTCACAGGGCAAGGGGCTTGCCTTTTGTAGCCAGAACTGGTATGTGTCGGTGACATTTGTTCGCCGCCACGCGTCGAGGTCGACGATGCTGACGCCCCATGACCACGCGCACTTGGACCTACGGATAAGGCCGGGCGCGTCAGGGTGCGAGAAATTCAGGTGGTCGCCAAAGGTCTTGTCGATGCAGATGCCGCCGCCTTCGTGAGCGCCGACGGCGCCGATGATCTTCCCCTCGAGGTCCTGCTCCCACAGCCCGGCCAAGTCCTTGCGCACCACGACGTCGTCGTCGAGAAGCATCACCCTACCAAGCTCCGGGAAGAACTGCTCGAGCATACAAATCAGAGGCCAATGTTAGCAAACACAGACACATGCATCTTGAATTCTTAAATTCATCAAAGGGCGACCATGCATCCGTCGTCAATTTATATCACCTCCGGGAGATGGATCTTGAGGTAGTTGAGCAGCGAGAACGTGCTCGGCTTGGACGCTTCGAGCCGCCTGCGCTCGCTCTCCGCTGACCCATCACAACACCGGTGATAATCAAGCGCGCTCCTCTGGACCTCGTCGACCGTCCTCATGACCGAGGCGACGACGCCGGCGTCGCGCCAGTCGAACTGGTGCAGGCCCTTGACCTCGACGACCGCGGGCGCCACCGGGTGCAGCGCGAACCACGAGTGCATGGGCACGTAGCTCTTCTTGTCCGTGACCACGTGGAACACCAGCCTGGCAGGGTCGGCGGCGCTCCGCACGGCGGAGGCCACCGCCACGGCGGCCGCGAGCACGTTGTCCGTGACGAGCGCGACGTGGAGGTATGAGGCGTCGGTCAGGCGCGGGGCGTGCTCCGGCGGCGGCACGGGGGAGCGCGCCGCCGAGTTCACCGCGAACTCCTCGGCCAGCCGCAGTGTGAGGCAGTGCACGCTCTTGGGGACGGCCAGCGACGCCAGGTGCCGGTTGAACAGAGCCCGGAGCCTTGATGACTTTACCTTCCGATCCATCTTCAATAGCTGGACGAAACATTTTTTTGTTTATAGGAGTTATTATGAACCAAGGATAGAATTTGTAAATAGTCACATAATCTTTGGAACGCAAAATTCAAGTAAATTCCAAAACCAAGAGAACGAGTTCATCTGGCATGCCAAGAATATGCTTGAAATAATCAGATACATAATGTATATCTCTTATAAAAAAAATATAAATACAGAAGATGCCTGATGGTCATGAGCACCCTACTGTATCAAAAGTTGTGTCATGCCAATGCAAATTATTACAGAATGTACTGACGACGCACTGATCTTACAAGCTAATTCTACAGCACAAATTAAACCCCAACGTGGTAGAACACCATGCGGTCATCACAGGGCATGTCTGCACATTGCCGGTTTGTATATTTGACAATCCGATAAGCACGCATGGTCCATGGCAAGTAAAGCACACGCACGCCATACGAATTTCAGTCTAGAGATAGAACGCGCAGAAAGGCAGACCATAAGATGCGGCGGCCTTTCGCCGTGGAAAGCTGAAAGCACATACTTTCGCTAAGGTAACATGCAGGCACGATGGAAAATTATTAGCAAGACCGGTGTTATTAGGCCGTGCAAATGGACGTGCAAAACACTATTTATACATATAGAGTGTGGTTTGAAATATAAACGGTGGAATAAATATTAGTAAGACCGGTGTTATTAGGCCGTGCAAATAGACGTGCAAAACACTATTTATACACATAGAGTGTGGTTTGAAATATAAACGGTGAAATAAATGAGCTGGTAACACCAACCTAAATGGCATAACTGGTATAAGGAGAATGCATGGCTCGACGGACGGAATGGACATGATTCGATAAGCTTATAGTGAGTGCCACACGTACCATGGCCATCATCTTGATCGCCACGGCTTCCATGTCAAGCCGGTCGTCGTAGGCCGCCAGCATGGTGCCCATCTCCGCCATGAGCGCGTCCAGCGAATCCGGCGCCGCTTCCACCACCACAGGGTCCAGTAGCGCCGTCGCCTCCCCGTGTCTCCTCCTCCATTCCTTCATGAATTCCTGGCCATCCCCACGTTCGGGTACAGTCCACGTGAGTGAGCATCCCCATCCGTGCACAGCGGTACAGCACCAGACAGTACACACACGGACAGTGCAAAATAACCAAAGCGTTTCTTATTTTCTTTGGATGAAGAAATTGTCAAGAATAAGAAAAATTAAAAAAAATCAAGCAATAGATGCTACATGCTAGTAATGTTTATTGCACATGCATGAAAACAAACGTTTGTCCGGCGCGATCTAGATCGCCAGAAATAACAAGCATGGACGATGGTGACTCACGGCCCACAGCCACAGCCGCTTGCAGGATCCACGTAGTTCCAAACGCGAGCGCCTATCATCCAAGCTGGATCGCAGGACACTGTCACTGACGGTTGTCCTACAGACCAGTAGAGGACTAGAGGGGCAGCAGGGGAATCCCAGCGAGCAAGTCACAGCGAAGAGCTGTTTGGATCCGGAGGCTAAACTTGAACTCACATCACATCGGTTGTTTTGATGCTAGTTAGAAATATTAAATATAATTTAATTAGAAAACAAATTACATGAACAAAGACTAAACGTCGAAACAAATTTATTAAGTCTAATTAATCCATGATTAACAAATGGTTACTGTAGCATCACATTTATCAATTATGGATTAATTAGGTTTAAAAAATTCATCTCGCCGTTTAGTTCTCATCTGTGTAATTATTTTTCTAATTAAAATTTATTTAATATTTTTAACTAGCATCTAAAAATTTAATGTGACGGTGGCTAAAATTTAGCCCGTGACAACGGCAAGCGGCAGCACACAGCGTCCATCCAAGCCACCAACTCGTAGGCCCCGCGTGCGCGCGGAATAATGGAGTGCGGCAATGCAGGTCACGCGAATCTACGGCTAGTTCCGATCCGATCCACAGGGATCGTGCCCGGGACCTCTGGTCAAATTAGGCAGTTTTTTTTTTTCTTTGAATAGCTTGACTATATTACATGTAGCTTATATACGGGTTTACGTGGGAGAACACTCTGACGAATTTTGGGTCGATAGCTCGCCAAATGGGAAAACAGTGCGCGTTTAGCTTCGCGTGAGGCCTACTCTTGCACTGGAGCCTACTATACAGTTGGATCCGAGCGGACTAGGGTTGGAAATGGATAATTGGGTAGCAGCAGGAAACTACGGCAAAAGTCAAAAACACGGACGCGCAGTACTCGCTCGCTCATCGTCAACCGTCAAGACTGCAACTGCAAGTACGGCGCCCGGACCAGACACCGGGCCGGCCGACCGACACGGCCTACCTGTCAGTTGGACGGCGCGTGCGGCCACGTGGACGCCGGCGCCGCGACGTGTTGGCCACCCCGCCCTGCCCTGGAGCCCCTGACATTCCCATTCCCGTGAATGGCGCTCCCGGCCAGTGCCAGCGCCGCCAGCGCCAGCCAAGGAGCCGAAACCGGATAGAAAGAAACCGCGTTCCGTGACGAGGCGGAGCCGCGTGCGCCGTCGCCCATGCCGTACGCGTCGTGCTTTTGCCCCTCCCCTCCCCGCCGTAAAAAAAAAAAATGCCGCCGGTCAAGAAACCGGCGCCTAACGCGATTCGGCGCGCGCGAGCCTACCAGCACCAGCCAAACGCAACGAGCCAGCAGCAAAGGTCGGAGGATCACTCGCTCACCTCCATCGCGTCCACGCCGGCGCCGGCGCCGCCGTCGCCGTAGAGCCAGCGGCCCAGCCCGGCTCTCCAGTCCAGGCACACTGAATGGATGAAGCACAGAGCGTTCATGGCAGGATTATCACGCGCACCGTGATGACGGAGCAACAGTGGCTCTCTCAACAATGAGCTAGCTTACCGGCCGTGGGAGGGCAGAGGGAGGCGCCGGCCTCGATGGCGAGGAGCGCGGCGCGGAAGAGGAGCAGGCCGGCGAGGAGCCCCGTGGCGAGGGCCGAGCGGCACCCGCGCCGCGACGCCTGCTGCGGTGGCTGCTGCTGCGACGCCTTGGGCTTCGCCACGCCGTCGTCGTCGTCATCGCCCGCAGCGGCCGCGGCCGCCGCCGCCGTGATGTACACCCTCATTGCCGCCGCTCTACGATGCGAGGCTGCCTCGGGCGAACTGGCCGCCGCCGCCGCCGCTCATCAACTGAGCCCGAGCGCCCCCTGCTCAAGTAACGACGCGCAGGGCAGGGTGGAGTGGAGGGTGCCGTGCGGCGCCGTGGGCGTGGGGTGGTGGGGCTCGCAGAGTCGCAGCAAAGGTACCGCGCCCTCGCAGGGGAGACGGAAAACAGAGTGGCGCGGGGCCTCGCGCGCGGGGCGGGGGCAGGGGCAGGGGGGTCATGAGCGTCAGCTGGGACTGGGAGACTGGGAATGGCGTGGTGAAGTGAAGGCGGGGGCGCTGGGCGGCTGGCGGCTCGGCCCGGGCTCGCAGTTGGCGAATCTGGGATTCCAGCGGGCGAATGGGCGGTGGCGTTGCTGGACTTGACCCCCGGAAAGCGACCTGCCTGCCTCGACTGCGCGATCGAGCTGGGGCCTGGGGGGCCGCTAGCTGGGCTAGACCACCGACAGAAACCCGAGGGCGACATGCGCGGCGGGGGGCCTCCACCTCCAGTCCCACGCATCGTCGGGTCGGGTCGGGGAGACGAGACGAGACGAGACCATCGTGGCTTATCCGGTGGTGCAGTGTCGCGTCGTCGGCTCGTCGCTCTCCCACACGAGAACAAGATCGATAGGTTAGCTTTCGCATTACGCGCCTTGTCTGGCCGAACGTACGAAAACATCACGTGACGGTGTGTCAGCTTGGAGGTGATGAGGCTCCGTTAGTTGAGCAGGTGACCCGCGCAGCCGCCCGGAGTTAATGGTGCGAGTGGCTGGACGCTGGAGGAGGGAGTTGACTGAACGGGCACAGCTATGCGTATAGATCGCCGGGCACGCACTTGTGCCGGTATCAACCGATAGGCATTGCTTCAGTACTACAGCACGGAGTCGTACTTCTCGCCGTTCTCGGCATGACCGGGCATTGTCCTGAACAACCCAGCCGGATGCTGGCAATGCCGCCGCCGATACTGCCGTGTCCCTGGCTACCTGACTAGCTCCCTGCTCCACAAACGGTAAACAAACACTGCAAGTCGGTGAAAAAAAACTGATCAGAAGGGCGCGATGCAGTGCCGCCGCCGCAACAACTCGCTTCTGCGCCTGTGGCAGTGGCAGGAAAGGAAACGCCAGCGCAGTGCAGGTGCAGCCGTGGCCCGTGGTGCCTGCGAGATCTACAACAGGTACCGGCTGCCGGTCCTTTGGCCCAGCTGACTTTCTCGTCGCGCCTGTTGTCAAGGCTGGTCCTGGTCCCCTGCAGCGCTTCAGAAGTTCAGGGGCTGCATGATATCTCCTCCTCTCAAATTACTGCTGCTTTTGGGTTTCACTTGAGCCTGGATCGATCGGGATACTTTACCCAGGGTCCAGGCCTCCAGGGACCATACCGTCCCGTCCATACGTGTACGTGCCGCGGCAACCTGCAGTGCTTGTGCTTTTACGGAGCCCCACTGAGGCACTGAAGAGTCAAGAATGATCTCACCGGATAGCGAGGACGACCTGAGGACGTCACCAGATCATCTCAGGGCGATCGAGGATCGAGCATGGGGTGTGTTTAGATGGTTGAAAAAAACACTGTTTCGAACTGAAAAGCACTGTAGAACCACTGTAGCACTTTTCGTTTGTTTGTGGTAAATATTGTCCTACTATGGTCTAACTAGGCTCAAAAAATTCGTCTCGCAAAGTACATCTAAACTGTGCAATTATTTTTTTTATTTCATCTACATTTAGTATTCCATGCATGTACCGGTATTTTGATGTGACGGGAAATCTTTTTTTCCATAGTGAATTTTGGAAAGAAGTTGGGGTACTAAATAGGGTCCATGGTGATGGACACTGGACAGGACAGACAGTTGACGGGTGGGCCGACAGTGATCACCAGGAGCGACGCATACGCTCGCTACTGTACATTGCTGACTGGTTCTGTTTCCTGTCATGAAATGAAGATAAGCATGAACGCATGGTAGGTACGTACGCACTTCAGACTGTACTAGTTACATCGATCGACCTAACAGCGAGACTCCTGCGACCAAACTCAGCCAGCCCCCCGAGGACCCGGCTCCGGTTCGGCGTTCCATTTTACCTGCGATTGTTTGCCTGGCCAAGGCCAAGAATATAGCATACACGAAGCTCTCGACGCCGCCCCCTAAATCCATCGCGTGGTTTAATATACAGTAGATGACTAATCAGAGGCCGGCTTGAGCTCGATATGTTGCTGGATTGTTCCTTTCAGCACTTAAATTTGGTGCCTGCTTAATGGCGTCCTGTCTCAGCGCCTTGCATTATCTATACCAGCTCCACAAACCTGATCCGGGTTTCCTCATCCTTCGGCCATCATGGCACATAAAAAGGGGAGGTGACAGCGCGGATGGGAATCCTGCGGTCATCCCAGGTCTGAATTCTGAAGACAGCATAGCCGCAGACTCACTCGGTGTGAAAAAGGCCAAACTTTTATAGTAATAGCTGATGAGAGCGCGTGCAGGCAGTGATCTGCAGCTGCAACCAATGAGTTTACCATGCATCCATTTTGACATTCGGAATGCCAAACGCGAAGACGCGAAGTGGTGCATGCCTGGAGCACCTCGATCTCACGCATTGGTTGCAGGCGACACGGTGGTTGCCAAGCAGCTCTCACACAGCGGGATGGATCAGAGCTGGGCTAGCTAGCTCTCTTGTTGATGTGAGGTCAACTTAATCGCCGAAGGCTGAAAGGCGTTGTCTGCATGATCATCTGCAGTAATGAAGGTGCTTGTTTGGTCAATTCCTCTCGACAAGCCGCGGGACTTTTTTTTCAGGGTTCAGTGAAAGGCGGGCGAGAAACTTTTTTGTTTTCCTTTTTGGTTGCCTCCAGCCTCCAGGGAACAAGGGGGAAAGCAGCGTGCCATTGCATTGCATTGCATGGTGCGGCGGCAGCACAAGCCGCCCGAAATCCATGGTCCGCCACTCCGCCTCATGTTCTCAGGGTTTCACGCAAGAAATTGTGGAGGCGAAGAGCAAGGTTCATTGATTCTTTACATGCATTAAACTAAGCTTCATCTTTTTAACACCAGCAATAACATCTTTTCCTTCTAGCTTCATGAAAGATGGCTCACGCACTGCTCACTGGCTCTAAGCAGTAATTTCTAGGGCATGTTCGTGAGAAGAGAAGCTGCAGAAGAAAATGGAATGTGAATGTTACAGATTTACAGAGACGTACTGTGAAGAAAACGCAACATGATTGTTCAATAAAAAATCAAAATAAATCTGAACACATAAAAAGTGAATGAAAAATAACGAGGGTTCGGGTGTTCGGCCTACCAGGCATTGTGGATAAATTACAGAAAGCAATTGTCGTCCATTAGGCCCAACTACACCTGAAGGGCTGGAAACTAGAAAGACGCACGGCCCTCTAAAATGGGACAACGCGCCCCAAATACCTGCACTTTCTCAGCGGGCCATCATGGGCTGTAATAGGCAACTAAGGCCCTGCTGGCACAACTCAAGCTCTGCAGAGTAAATTTAGTACGTGTTTGGTTCATAGAGATATTTGGAAATGAGAGATATATCACTACCTCTAGTGTTTAGATGTATAGATTTTACATTGAATAATGTGTCAAAATTTCAATATCTTTCATTATCAAAGATAAATGGATTATGGAATTTTAATCAGACGTAGGTCAACATTTCAAACCTACTAGTTCAATATTTCAAAGCTACTAGTTCAACATTTTATGGCAAAAAACAACAAAGAAAAAGAACATACTCAACAATTCCAAATCTAAAAAAAAAGCTCAAGTACAACCATGTAGTGTACTTTGCTTGACCGTATTCTGCCAAGACTTATAATTTAACCGTTTCATCGATGATTTAACTTAACCATCGCTTACCACAGGCGCCATGTGGTGACTCTGCCTCCCGGAACGCGTCTTATCAGCAGGTGCATTGGACCTTTCGGAAACCATGTGGTATAAATAAAAGTAAATAAAAACCGAACGAAACTTGTTCCATTGGGGCTCGGCTCATGGCAATGCGTGATGGCCGAACGGCCCACATGCTTGAGAAACGAGAACACATCATCTCACCTCAACCCGGCCCACGCCAGGCTGTTGGGCCTTACGGGCCCATCTCGTGTGTTCTGGGGCTGCGGGGGGGGCTCGCGTTCGCCGCGCGGCTGCGTCGCCGGATGCCGCCGGCCGCCGCGGAAGAGCCGATGTGATGGCAGCCGACGATGTGCCTTCATCAGCGATCCCTGGGCGGTCCACGAGCGCGACGTCGTGAACGGTGAAGCAGTCTTCGGCGACGGCCAGCAAGGTGATGAAGAGAACCGGCTCCGCCTTCGCCATAGCGGGGGGCCAGCGCGGCGGTGCAGCGGGGCAGCGCTAGCGGCTTCTTGAGGAAGTGGCGGTGGTGGCCGAAGACTGGATGCGCCGGCGGGCGGGCTAGGGATATGCATATGCCGGCCTTGGCATTAGTGTGCTCGCGAGGTGCAAGAACAAATGCACGCGGCGTGGCGATGTGAGGAGGAGAAGAAGAGCGACAGGTGAGAGATCTGCATGGCTAGCTTCATGGGGCTTGGTCGTCAGGTTTAGGATCTGCTGATGCATGGAATTCTGCAGGACCTGTTGCACGGTTGCACCTCCGCACCGGTTTTTATGCCACGGTTTTCTTCAGGTTTTTAAAGATAGGGAGAGCTATAATACATCGCCAGAATTCAGGAAACCGGAGATCTATAACCTTTTCATGTGGGCTGTTTTGGACTAATGTGTTGCCATGACCTAATTTATTTCTACCTAGAAGAATAATATTTTAGATTTGTGAGAAATATTTTAGATCCAATTAAATGTCACGTTAATTATTTCTTACAATGTTATGTGTGGATAATATTTGGGACACCTAGTTGGATCGACACACTTCTCCACCGACCCTTGCTTCTTCTTTTTTTAAACTAGATTAATTCTTGTGCGTTGCTGCAGAAAATTTGAGTTATGCTCTATGTGTATGTCACTAAATCACTACCACATAAGAATATATAGCATGCATGAAACCATAAAAGATCGATAGAAGACATAAATAGAAGACTCAGTGGATGGTGATGTGACATTTAGTTTAGTGGGGTCTTGAGATGATATGGCTTCATGCATGTCTAGAAAAATAGTGCAGTGGGGTGTGCCTATTTAGGTATAGAGGATTGAAACTGGGTCTAATTGAAACCATATATCCAATGCGTGCTCATTCTTCTATTTTCTGTTATTTATTTTTCCGATGCCACAAATAGTATTATCATATATTTTGAATATTTTCTATGAGTTGGGAATATTCTACATGCAAAGCTAGAATATTACATTCAAGAATCTAGAATTTTTTTCTTTGGATGGCAGAGCATTTCATTCATGAAGGTACACTATTTTTTTATTGGCCAGTCTTATATTATGAATCTGGAATATTTTCTGTGAAGATAGAATTTCATTCTTGTGAATCTAGAATTTGGTTTGCCGCCGAATAAGCTTATTTTCGACGAGTCTCTTTCGGCGGAGTAATACCGCTGAAAATAGCTATTTTCGGCGAAAAAACCCTTACTTTCGGCGGTTTTTAGCTGCCGAAAATTTCCCTCCTGTAGTGTGAACATCTCATTTGAACTTTAAGATATTGTTTATACATTAAAAGTTTTTAAAAAATATTTTATGAACAGAATAATTTTGAACAAATAAATGGGTAACTTGAGAGATTTTTTATCAACATAGCTCGTAATAGAGATTTGTTTTTTTGTAAAGAGCGCGTAGTAGAGATTGGGGCCAGCATAGAAGGATGCGTAGAGATTGGGGCCAACATACAAGGATGTGGTGTGGTTGGTCATCCACCGTATATGTGCGCCACATAAACGTACTTTTCTTTCTCAATTGCAATTTGCCAAAAGTGTGTGCTAAGGCCAATGACACAAACCCGTGTATTCCACCGCCAAACTTCACTCTATCTAGAATACACTTGGGCCAAACTTCACTATGTCTAAAATACACTCTGTCTAGCCCGCATATATATCCTACTGCTAAATTCCACTATGTCTAGAATACACTCTGTACGTATGTATATAGTATTTTGCACCTTCAATTGTATTCTCTGATCTGTACGTATGTATACAGTATTTTGCAGCTTCATTTGTATTCTCTGAGGGTAGCCTAACTTCTATGAACCCCCACAGTAACGAAGGATTGAAGTGAAAAATAAAAGAACTATAACTAAAATGTAAAGCTGAAACACTTTACTATAAAGCGATTTTTTCTTAGGATTTCATGGGGGCCCTTTTTTATAGGGGAGGTGAACCGACTAAGAGAGTAAGAGTACAAGGACCGATTTGCCATCCATACCTACTACATTCGGGGAATATTCAGAGGCAAATCGGCCACTTCATTGAGATATTTTACAACCCCATATCGACCGAAACAGCGGAGCCTTAGGGACTTTTGCCCCCATCTCTGAGCCTGAAACAATGGAGCCTTAGGGACTTTTGCCCCCATCTCTGAGCCTTCGCCTTCGCCCTTGGGCCTTTGACTCGGACCTGGAACCTTCGGCCTAGACCTAGGACCTTCACTTTAGGCTTCGGACCTTCGTCTTTATCTTCGTACCTTCGCCTTAGGCTCCAAACCTCTGCCTTCATCTTCTTCGGACCTTCGTCTTCATCCGCCTTAGGCTCCAGACCTCCGCCTTCATCTTCGGGCTTCAGCATTGGTTCTTCGGGCCTTTGCCTCGGACCTGGAACGTAGGCCCTAGACTTGGGACCTTCGCCCTAGATCTGGGACCTTCGTGGATCTATAAAAGCAACCTTGAAAGTTTTGTTAAACTTTTATGCTGTATAAACTTTTATGTAAATTTGGTCACTCTGTGAACGACAAAAAAATTGAAAAAAAGTGAACTTTGCCCGGATGCTAGTCTGCCGGTGAACATTTTCTGTGTAAGTACACATGCAAGCCAGTATCAAAACATATGTTGCGGAACAAAAAGAAGTGCGAATATTCACATTCTGCGACAAATTAAAAGGACACAAACTTCATAACGAGACCCAGACGTAAGCCACAGAAGTACCCCTGGGGTACACAGAGTAACTAGGTACTAGAGCAACTTCAACAGTTCAACCCCATGATCGAACGTACGCGTGCGGGAAGCATTTCAAGTTTCAACCCTGCTGATTAAACCCTCCATGTCCATGATCGAACATTGTCGTTGTACCGCGCCATTGACACGTGCTTCCTAGCAGGGCCTACAAACATAGTACGTCCGCCGCCTAATTCTGCTTGACATGTCCCTCGTTTGCTTTCTTGAAGAGCTGCGCCTGCGCCGCGGCGGCGCCGTCATCGCCAGCGCTGAGCGCGGCGCCGAACGCGTCCTTTACCTGCTGCGTGGTGAAGGGGAACCTGCTGTTCACCATGGAGTTGAGCAGCGACGCCGTGCCCTCGCGGAAGAGCGCCCCCACGCCGTCCTGGCGCGTGTTCGCCAGCGCCTCTGGCACGGTAAGGTCGTGCCCGAACGGCACCGCCGCGCTCGGGCCGAACAGCCGCACCAGCGGGCACCAGAAGCCGAACAGGCCCCAGACCACGCCCGGGTGCGTCATCCAGTAGCTGCAACCAATAAGCCAAGAACACGGGCCACAGCAGACGACGTTAATTAGAGGCACTGGCATCGATCAGTGTGATGAATGCGCATGCAATGCACGAGGGTTTTGGAGTTGGAGGCACGTACATGCACGGTCCGGTGAAGGGCGGGGTGTTGGGGTCGTAGGGCGTCGGGGTGGTCGGTGTTGGAGTCAGCGGCGGAAACGGCGTCGGAGTGATGCCGGGGGAGGTGTCACTGGATGGCGAAGGAGGTCCGTAGTAGCCACCACTAGGCGCGGACGGCGTGGTCGGGGAGGTGTCGGAGGACGGCGAAGGGGGGCCGTAGTACCCGCCGCCGCCGGGCGTGGTCGGGGAAGTGTCGCTGGACGGCGAGGGAGGTCCGTAGTAGCCGCCACTAGGTGTGGGCGGCGTGGTGGGGGAAGCGTCAGAGGACGGCGAGGGAGGGCCGTAGTAGCCGCCGCCGGGTGCCGATGGCGTTGTCGGAGCGGTGTCGGAGGACGGCGAAGGTGGGGCATTGTACCCGCCGCCGCCGCCGGGTGTTGTCGGCGAAGTGTCACTAGACGGCGAAGGAGGGCCGTAGTAACTGCCGCTGGGTGCAGACGGCGTGGTCGGCGAGGTGTCAGAAGACGGCGAAGGCGGGCCATAGTATCCACCGCCACCGCCGCCCGGCGTTGTCGGGGACGTGTCAGCGGACGGCGAAGGTGGACCATAGTTCCCGCCGCCGCCGGGTGTGGTCGGGGAGGTGTCGGAGGATGGCGCAGGAGGGGCGCCGTAGCCACCACCACCTCCAGGCGTGGTTGGGGAGGAGCCACTGGACGGTGAAGGTGGAGCATTGCAACCGCCGCCGCCGGGCGTGGTCGGGGCGGTGCCAGAGGACGGGGCAGGAGGGGCGCCGTAGCCACCACCACCAGGCGTGGTCGGGGAGGTGTCACTGGACGGTGAAGGTGGAGCACTGTACCCGCCGCCGCCGGGCGTGGTCGGGGCGGTGCCAGAGGACGGCGACGGGGGGCTGTAGTACCCACCACCACCTGGCGTGGTCGGTGAGGTGTCACTGGACGGTGAAGGTGGAGCACTGTACCCGCCGCCACAGCCAGGCGGCGTTGTCGGTGTGGCCGGGGAAGCGCCGATGTCCGGCGAAGGCGGGTAGTACCCGCCACCACCCCCACCAGGTATGCTTGGCGTGGTCGGCGCGGTGCCGATGGAGGGCGATGGTGTGCTGTAGCCTCCACCACCGCTTTGTGGCGGCGCCGGCGAGCAGGGTGGACTGTGTGAATCTGCAAGGAAAGAACACCCATATCAAAAGTTCAGAACGCGCGTTCCACAAATGTGCCAGTTAAGACTGAAGAAGAAACTCGAAGTCAAATGAAGCCTCGAACCCGGAGAATGTGGGTCGGCGGGGTTCTTCCGGCCGCCGAATGTATCACCCTCGCCGTGGCGGCGTGCTGCTCTCTTCAGGCCGCCAAAAGGCTCGCCCTCGCCGAGAACGCGCGATGCCGCGACGGAGGCTACCAGCAGGCCGCAGCACGCGAACACGAGAGCTAGTCTAGCCATCTCCGACGATCCACTGCTTGCAAGGAGGCAACGAGCTGGTGGCCTTGCTAGCAGAGCTTTCCAAGCAGTAAGCGGTGTCTCACTATATAACAAGCTCGCACATTCACCAGTCGGCAGTCGCGCTTTCTCGCTCGCAATAGTCATAGTCAATTATGAAATGTGCATTCTGCACAGGACAAAGGATGGGGCACCTGTTGCCGCAAGCAAATGCCATGCGAGCAAGTCTGCAACACCAAGAGGGAAGCATGTGCGGCTCACTGAAGTGGAAATGGGCCGTAAGTCACGCCTTGATGGGCCTGCACAGTGACATCCGTCCACACTTCCACTTCCACCACCATGGCGACCCCCAGTTGGGATTTGCACGCACCGACGCGCCATGAACGCCGTGCATGCACGGCCGCTGTCTGTGCCGCAGAACGGAACTCTTCCGGCCGAGCCACGCCAGGGTGCACCAAATGCGCCATGGCCGACGGCCATGTGCAGGTTGCCGCCGGGTCGCCGTCGCCGCGACGAGCGCGCGCACGCGGCGCGACCAGCATGAGGCACGGCGACGGTGATGGGGGCGTGCGTCGTCTGTGCAGCACGTACAAGCGTGCCTCGCCCCCGCCCTGCAACGCGAGCAGGTGCGGCGTAATGGCGCCCGGTCCGTTCTCAAGTCTCGTCCTTGAATGAATGCTGGCTAGCTACCGCGGTGTAGTTCAGAGTTCAGACTCTCATCTACCTCCCCTGTGGCTCCATAAAGTTCAGTGCAGGGCAGTGCGCGGTAGATGGGTGCGCGGCACCAGGGCGGGCACAGACGCAGAACTTGCCACCTGTGGCGCGTGCGCGCGTCGGCGCGGCACAGCGACACGGGTATGGCACTTGTCATTATACCAACCGGTACGAGCTCGACCGGCGTTCAGAGGGAGGAATCAATGGCGCATGCAGTGGGGTTGTTTCACGAACTGTGTGTGCGTGGGCTTTCAGTCTCTCGCCTATCCAGAGGAAACTGGAGTACTTGCTCCATGAAGTCATTAAGCAGTGCTCCTACTACGTAAGAGACCGTTCGTTTCGGGAGGTGGGGCAGCCGGGCAGGGGGAAGATTCTGCGTGAACGACGGATGACAGGTAAGAACCGATATCGGACGGTCCAAAGTAAATGGGGAACATCCCTCTCCCCCAACCCCGAAATGAACAGGGCCGTAGTGTTTGGGGGCCAGCTGTGTGAGCATGCATGTGGCGATGCCAAAACGATCAGGTAAAAAGGTGCCTCTTGTGGTGATCGTCTGCTTAAAACTTGGACGCGAGCAGAGTGTAGCAGGTGCCATGTTTAGGACGTGGTCCAGTATCATCATCAATTCGATTTCATGCACACACAAAACTAGCGTGCCTCAACCCTCTAGTCTGCACATATACAGATATACTATAACGGGAGCTCCTAGGACTCGAAATTTGGGACCTAATCAACTAAGACTGAGTTCAGCAGACCGTTTTATCCCCGTCGTCTATTTTAAACTTCATTTTATCTACAATGTATAGTTATCGTTTTTATATTATAGACGATCTTTTATACGGTCTGTTGGACATGGTCTAAAGACGCGACGGCATTTCCAACGGGTTAGGTTTAGAGTTCGGGGTGCTAGTTGTTTCGTCGCGCTGAACGATTTCGAGCTTTATTAGGGAGAAGAAAATGATGTTGATGTCATGAGGCAGACGAAGAGGAGCTGCCTAAGGCTGGTGTCACTAGGCCATAGATATGGATGTGGACAAAACTATTTGCACACTTTAGATGGAGTGAAATTTAAAATAAGGATACTGATCTGATGAGTGAAAAAATCGAGTGCCCATAGACTCCAAACACTGGAGCCCACAAGAATGGCCTGTGTGCTGTACAGAAAGGGCCGGATGGGTGGATCACCGATGAAGGCTGCTTGATACATAAGGCCCAACTGCTAACAACTGGACATGCAGCCCACGGTATTCTCCACAGCCAATACCCGTCTTCAGTTCTTCATTAACACGTTGAGTTTTTGATCTACGACTACGTACTTAGCTATAGCTAATAAGTAATATACGAAATTAACATAAAAAATAAGTGCGAAATTGATCCATATAATCTGCCTAAAGAAGAAGATTAAACGAGTCACTAGCACAAATCTTGCCGAGAAATAGGAAGATCCTAATAAGTTTGCATTGGACCACGAGCATCACACTGTTTGTTTACAGCTTCGATCTCCTAATCTTCGAGCTATACAAGTTCCAAGCTTAATGTAATTCAGATCGAGACCGACAGGGTAACTCAACATCCATGCCTTTTTCGCGCGAGTTCCACGGCATGTCGTCCACAACATATGCATCCCGACGACCAACCCAGTACGCAAAGGTATCCATGCATGGCAGCCTCCCCTCAACCTGGCCCTTATATGATTACGGCAAGCAGCACGTCTCGTACGCAAAGTGGTCATGCATATGGCCGGTGGAATTGAACGAAGAATCGAAGCAGCTCTATATACCCTGTGTCGCTTCACCCTGAACGGTGGCCTGACACATAGATAGCTTTTGTTGGTACCTGTGCGTTCTTCCAGAAGATCTGAATGCATTAAACTAAAAGGGGTGTGTTTAGAACCCAAAAAGTTCTCCCAAATTTTACTATGCAAAAAGAAGATTCCCCGTCACATCAAAATGTCGGCATATGCATGGAGTACTAAATATAGATGAAATAAAAAAATAATTGCACAGTTTAGATGTACTTTGCGAGACGAATCTTTTGAGCCTAGTTAGGCCATGATAGGACAATATTTACCACAAACAAACGAAACGTGCTACAGTGCTTTTCAATTCGGAACAGTACCAATTTTAGGGTTCTAAACACACCCAAGGTCTAGATCCAGGACAGAGTCGACAAACGCAGTTTCTAAGATTCCTTTTTGTCAGATGCATGATTCGAGATCTGATCTAGTGAGCATGATTCTGCAGGGAGCCGCCGATTTCAGTTGTCAGCACACACAAAAAAAAAAACGAAATGTGAAAGGACAAGCAAATCCCACAGTTTTGAAAAGAAATAAAGAACTGAGCTGTCAATGAAGAACTCAATGTTACACCGTCGACAATCGATGATAAACCAACGCGTCGCCACCGGTCCATAACTGCCTCGATCAAACGAACTGCTAGAGCTGAACTTACACTGGAGTCTACTAATAATTCAACTATAACAACGCAATGCCTCTAGCTACTTATTATTACTTACTGCCTGGAATAATGGAATGGATTGACCGGCGATATAGATCTATCCTCTACGTACGCAGCGTATAAGATCATCGTCGTCAGTAGGGGCACTGGCCTTTGATGGCGGGTGCGTAGAAGAGGACGCTGGTGGGGGTGTAGATGCCCTGAAGCCCCGCCGGCGGCACGGTCCTGGTCTCCCTGACGAGGGAGAGCCCGATCCACTGGTTGGGCGGGTAGAAGGGCTTGCTGCACTGCGGCGCCGGCGACGACACCAGGTACATCTTGCAGGTCTTGGTGCTGAAGTTCTGCATGTCGTAGAACATGATGAGGAAGTAACCGTTGGCGTCCGTCACCGTCCCCGTCGCGTTCACCACCTTGCGCCCGTAGCACACCATCATCGCCGTCGCGCCTGCACGCAATGCAAATCCATGTCGGAGATATATCATATCAACACTGCTCGTCGCACGTCACCATGCTGACTGCTTGACCTTTAAGTCATGCGTGCGTATGTACCTTGCAGAGGCGACGCGTCGATGCCGGTGTTGTAGCCCTTCCCCTTGCACGACTTGCAGTAGATGACGCCCTCCACGATGACGAAGGGCAGGGGCGGCGGCGGGGGCAACGTCGGCGCCGTGGCATTGTGGTAGGCCGACGAAGGCGGCACGGCGTTTTTATCGCCCGGCGACGACGGCGGCTTGGCATAGTAGGCCGGTGCCGGCGCACCAGTGCCCGCTGGCGATGGCAACGGCGACGGCGACGGCGGCTTGGCGCTGCTGTACGCCGAAGGCGCCGCCGCGGCCTTGTCAGTGGCCAATGTTGGCGCCCTGGCCTTGTCGTCGGCGGCCATCGCGTGGCGGGCGGGGACCAGCAGCGCGGCTGCGACGACGAGCACCGCTCCGGCCAGCAAGGCCCGGCTACTCAGTGTGGCGGAGGCCATGATCTCTGGGCTTGGCACGCTACCTTGCTTTGTGTTGTTACAGTCAGTGTTGGCTCAGGCTCAGCTCACAGTCTCACACTCACACACTAGATCTTGGTTAGGCACTAGTAACTCAACTGGAGTTGGAATGATGGAGTGGGTGACGAGGCGTGCTCTCGGACACGAGCCAATTTATAGGGCGATCCGCCATCTGGGCCACTCGATCTCCTCTGTCCACATGCATGTGGCCCGTTGCCGTTTGACCAGACAAAAAGCGCGCAATTTTCAAATTAAACCAGATTCCGTTCACAGTTAATGCAGGACTAACAGTAAGAGCACAGCGATGCTCTTGAGAAGAAGCTCGCCAGTTGTCATTCCGTCTGTCCGGATGGGAGCAGATGACAACCGTAAAAGTCCCGTTCCATGGGAGGTTTTCCCACCAGCGAATGCGTGCATCAGCCATCAGGCAGCGGCAACTTTCGCCTCATTTGCCGCTTAGAAATGCTCGTTTTGCACGGTGAAAGCATCGATCGAGAACAGAGCCGATCGTGAATTCTAGGACGTGGTTTCCGGTGCACCGAAAGGAGATAGATCCGTTGGTGAATGGTGAGAACGCGCGCGGGAAGGCTCGGTTTGCGCGGAGGCGAGACTTGGTTTGACCGCACCGTAATGATGGTTGCGCCTCCTCCGGCCAGCAGCTCAGCGCCCCAGCCGATTGTTTAAGTGCCCCCGGCAATAAATGCATCCTAGTTTATGCGCAAATTGCTCCATCACACGCTGGTTATGGAGTGTCAGGTGCTAGCTGGTGCACGTAAAATTCATCGATCGCGGCGCTGACCGTTTCACCCGTAGAAATATTACTGCCACTAGCATTTCTGACGGTGGTCTGGCGCAGCAGAGATGTTCCGCGTACCACCACCGCAGGTCACTCTGCAACGTTGGGTGCAGCTGTAAACCGGCCATTAGTACGTGTAACCAATTTACAAAGCGGAATTGCTATGTCGTGTCGGTGTTTCTCTCCTCTTCTCTACTTCGGTGAGAATTTATCTCCTCGGGCAAGTTAGGATTTGTGATTTGAGGTTTATGTTAGGGATTAAGCGCTGAGGACGAGGGTTTCCTATATTAGGACCAGTTTGCAACTTTATTTTCTCAAAAAATCTAAAGAAATGGAGAGAAAATCAATTCATTTTCCTCTCCATTCTCCCAAATCCCCTCCAATTTTTTGAAGAAATGGAGTTGCCAAACTAGCAGAAAAAGTAAGCAGCTGGCAGGTGAGAGGCGAGGGGTGGCAGCTAGCCATGTCATTAGACGTGTGGTGGAGGAGGGCAAAATTAAGCGAGGGCGTCACAGCGGCAACAACGTGATTACCCGAGGGAGGAGAGATAGATTACCTTGGCGGCAGTTTCACTGCTGAAAACGAGAGGAGGCAGGTGGGCTAGGGGCTAGGGGTGTTGAGCTCAAGTATCCACGATGGCTGTAAGATGGAAGAATAAGGTTGGAGGAAGAAAAAAGGGTTGTTGGATGAGATGTTAAGATAAATATAAGGGCTCAAAATTCAGATGTGCAGAAGGAGGGTTAGAATACTTAGGTGCTAGACATCCCCTTAAAAAATAGGCTTTTTTTTTTTTGAAGATGATCTCTGGCATGCCAATAGTCAAACACATGTTTGCATGTGCATGGATCTAACACTGCTTCCTTGCCAAAAATGTCAATGAATCTAAGCTCATGAAACGTGCGCTCGTGCTAATAATACACATTTACACCAAGGAAAGCACTCCTATATTTTGAAATGTTAGTGATACTTTAGCTCAAAGTCAAAGGTTTTCGCACTAGAGAAGCAAGGGATGAAAAGCCAGGGCTGTAATATTTTCGGACCATGATGCAACACCAACATTTCACATTGAAAAATACTGGATTTTCCTTTTTACAGTCAGTACCCACGATTTATATTACTCCATCATGTGACCATTACGGTCACGAGACAGCCGGCATCAATTTACATGAGTTAGGAAATGGTCCAATCCACCCAAACAAGTGGATGGTCCTCGACACCAGATAAACCAAGGTGGGCAAACTCATGAGTACTCCTGTTACACGAGCACGGTACAACAATAGAAATCTCTGCAACTTATTAAGAGTGCAAGGGAGGCATCACACCTCCCATGCCCCCGCTCACACGCACGACCCCGCGGTTCCACCCCGCGCGGCGCGACCCCAGGCTCCCGCCCCCAGTTATTTTCTTCCTGCATCGTCGCTCGTCGATTTTTATTTCCTTGATCTATCAGACTCATCAGAATCAATGCTAGATTTTTTGCTGCCTCAACCTCTTATACGCACAGCAACAGGGCTCCACGCCTCCACGCCTTGGCCCCGCCCATGCCATTGCGCGCCCCTCCCTTCCATCCGTGTCGCCTCACAGATGCCAGCGACCTCACCTAGCTAGGTGTGTCCATCATTCTTTGTGTCCAAGACAAATGGTGCCACGAAGAGAGGCAAGACTACTGATGGAGCCTTTTGATTAGGGGCGTGGCGCCGGTGATACAGTCCGCGCGGTTATTGCGTTCGTGCTGGACACTGTGGGCTTCTGTGGCGCGGCATTTTGCGGCAGCGCAGAAGCAACGCGCGCGCGGGGCATCGGGGCGGGGCCATCATGGAACACGGATGCGTACCTCCTGGAAGGCGTGCAAGCAGGTTTCCTCAATCTCAACGGTGTTGTGTCGTCGATCCCGCTGGTGATGTGCCAATGATGGACCCACAATCTGTTCCTAGGGAAGGACTAAGGAGGTGTCGGCTCCACTGATGTACCACGGGCGCCATGAACCTTGTGGGCTGCTGGTTCGACGCGATGCCATGCTGCCATCCTGCCAGTGCATACTCAGGCTGGTGGGTGTTAAGTTCAGCGTGCGCATCAGCAAGTGCATGGCCATTGGCCTGGTCATGGCGGCTCAAGCTCAATGCTGCGCGTGCACCATGGGCCCAATAAGAGTGATCAATGATTTTTTTTTTCATAAAAAAAGCTAGCAATGTTTTCAACAGGGGTTATAGTTAGCTTATACTGTTCTGCACAGGTTGTAGAGTTAAATAAAATTTTCATAAGTATAATGGCAGGGGCGCCCATTGCAAGTAATTTGTTAAGGACCTGAAGGACACACCCAACTAGCTTTGAAAAGTTATGTTGATGTTAGAATTTGTATGGGAGAGAGTCATGGATAATGTATAGTTGAACTACAACTTTTTGTGTTGGCAATGACATCTTTTCTCCTTTTCCATGACATATCTATATATATCTTATCTTCAAAGTTAAGTCTTTGATTTCCCCTTATTCTCATTAGGCGTTAAAGGTCACTTGCTTTGTTCTCTCCTCATTTTGTTGTTATGGTATTACAATCAAAGTAGTGACTAGGAAGTGGAAGCCAAAACGCTATCATAGATAGGGTATAATAACACATAACACTCGTGCATACATTGTTGTGTTTATGCTATGGTCTTGGCAGGGTGAACTACCATTTAGATTTTGTTTCAGTTCATGATGATGGTTGAAATTGATGCTTATGAATCTCAATCCGAAAAAAAAACCTTGATGCTAAGACCATGTAAAAGTTTATGCCGATGTTATGTGCTTTGAGTTTTTTTTGGCTTCCGTGGCAACGCACGAGCATGGACCTAGTAACACATAAGACTGGAAGTGCGAAAATAAAAAGATTTCTAACTTCACGCCAGATAGCCCCACAAGACGAAAAATCACAAGTCCAATTCTAGAGCACCTGATGAGGGATGACTGGCTGAGTCTCTCTCCAGAATGATGGACGCCATCCCCATGGTCAAGAGCCACGAAAACCCCCGGTAATAAGCAGGCTTGTCCCTCCGCACATGAACTTGTATGTAATCTGGCAGAGCCGGCAACCGACGCTTCTCCATTGTGATCCCTGATAACGAAGCCCCGCCCCAAGCACTAGATTTCTCATGTTCTAGGAACGCAACCGTCAGGGTTTATTATCTTCAGCGCATCATGCAGAGGTGGACAGGTACCGGATCTTCTCCTTACTTGTCGTTTTTCTTTCGGACTGGGGAATAGACCTGATCAAATGCCGAGTCGGGTCGGGTCGAGGTCGGGCCACGGGTTGTTTACGACGGCCCGCGCTTGGCCGTGACTAGTATCGGATTGGGTCGGGGTGGCCCACGCACTCCCCGCGGAGGTGTCAAATCGGGTTTTTCATTTTTCATGTTGGGCCGGATTTTGGGTCAAAAATCATGGCCAGTATCCAGTCCGTCGATTGTTGCGGTTCAAAAAATATAGCATGTGCCCGCCTGTTGCGTTGCTCGGGTCAGGTTTTTTGCGGATGGGTTAGGTTGAGTTGGTCGGATCAGGTGACCCACGAATCCATGATCAGGTCCAGTGGGAAAACATACGGAAGCTTCAATTTCTACACTAGCTGCTTTCTGAATATAACAGCATCCACGCTCCACCATGCAACTCCATCGTTGCTGAAACTAACTGAAAGGTACCTTGGTCTGATTGGTTTCTTTCACCGGCCAGGCAGGCTCGCATCTAGCCTGCAGGCTCCCAATGGCCAGGCTGAATGGATGACGCCATATGTTTGTTTGTCTTACTGACTGCATGCTGACTACTCAAGTACGTCGTTTGATTGACTGGCTATGCACCTGCGCCAAAGATTTTCAAGTTCCGCACCCATGCTCTCGCCTTGCACCAAGGCAGCCAGACTGCCAGGAAACCTAAAAAAATTTCCGCATCGTGGGAGCCAGGCCCAAGACCCCTTTTTTTTTTTTTTGCACCGCTGGAGCCAGGCCCAACACTTCTTCAGGTAACCAAACAATGAGAGAGTGCATCCTGCGGACTTGATTCGGCTGCATGCAGCCAACCAACCAGACCCTATTCTTCCTCAGAAACTAGAACTTGCAATGCATGGTCCGCGCTTCTGCCTTTGTTTCCCTAGATTACCGCCATTCCTTCCTTGATGATCACTCCCATTCGGTTCGCGTCTTTGTTGCCTGTCTCTGAGAGTGTTCGTTTTCGCGTTAACGCTGCCGCAACATAAATAAAAAAATACACCGAATGTTTCGGATCACATGCTACTTCTATCGTACGGTGGAGAGACATGCTAACACTATTGGGTTACCACTCCCACTCCCACCGAACACTCTCTCTGTCTTGGTGCCTTGGTCGCCCTTTCAGGTAACGTAACCGTCATCAGCAAGGCAGTAAATGACTGATGGGCCCGAGTTTCAATGAGGCCCACCAAATCTTCTACTAGTAGGCAGGCTGCCCTCAATCCCCTCATCATCATGGGCTCGGCCCAGCTACTTGGCGCGCTTGCCAGCGACGAAATATTGGCCATTGACTCATGATCAGACGGTTGCCACTCCACGCATCCTAGGGTTTCCTCTCCGCTCATAACACAGCCGCCGTTAAAAGGCGAGGGGCGCCTGGCAAATGGAAAGCGAAGACATCGGCGGAGAGCCGGAGATGCTGTGCGGCTAGTTCCTCGTTGCCCCAAAACCCCAATAGCTGTTTGAGTTTGTTCTCGATTCGTCAAGAGTTTCGCTTGCTTTTTCTGTTGTTTGATTTGTTTTCTCCTTGTAGTCTAGCTTCTTTCTAGCCTCTTGTTGATTAATCTTGGGAGCAGTGATGAGATCATTCGAGAATGATCTTCGAGATGTGATTATCAATCTCTATTGCTACGTTCTTGCTGAGCTCCTAGCACAAAACCAGGTTTTTCTCATGTTTTGGTCAAGGGCTTATGGTTCAATCTGCTCCGTTCTTTTCCTGAACCGGTTTTGGCTGTTTCATCGCCTTTGGCCATGACGCGTAGTTTTGTCGCCAATGATAAGGGCATAGATTTGGAGTGTTTGGAACGAAGATGTCTCACAGACTAGTAATACAAATTTGAGTGCTACATAACACAACAACCATAGCCTACAGAGACAGTACCTGAACTCTGAATTTCTGATGTTAGTGTTCTGATTAACCTGACATGACCAGACTCTGGAACTCAAAACAGAACTAAGAAACATAGCACAATCTTGGATCCATCTTGGAGCGGTGGAGCTTCCATCCATTGCTAGTTGAAACCTGCACGCGTTTGCAGAAAATTCAGGTTAACTACTACGAATAGTTGGTCTGAACCGAAGCTCACCCCACCCCCAATTGCAAGGAAAATGTCTCACAAGCTTAGAAATATACCTAGTTTGAGTTCAAGGCCTACCGAGTTTGAGTTCAAGGCCGCTGCTTAGTGAGGTCGACCCCCCTTCCCCGTCGTTGTTCAGGGCCTGAGAATGAGCAAGCTGCAAACAAGATTGTGCAAATTAGGCTCTGATGTGCTAGAACACATAATATATGTAAACAGAATTACTAATACTTAGCAAAACGCGTGGATGTGCTCTTTCAAAGCCAAGAATAGCTGATAGGGGTCACTTGATAGGCTCCCCCATAGCTAGCATGATGCAGCTGCGTGTAGCAAGCAGCCAAGCACTGTGGCAAAGCGAAAGCTATGCCATCCCCCACCTTGAGCTTGAAGGGATTGCATTGCCTCCATGGATGGGCCTACATGCATGTCGTAGCCTGGCGGCCGTTGCGTCACTTCCGGCCTTGCAATGGAGGAGTCCTTGTGACGCTAGCACGTAGCGCGTCCACGGTTCCTCTGAATGGATGGACAGCTATTTCTTTGTCCATTACCGTAGGGAACCATCCTATTTCGTTGAGTGTACAAGCCTGAAAGAAATGCCTACTCTTGATACAAGTTGCTGCACACTGTATGCGCACCTCAGCGTCAACTATCGAGTCGCAACCCATCTAAAGAGGGAGAAATTTTGTAGTCCTGCATTTTTCTTATGAAATTAAATTGTTTCTTGTAAAAATCATGTATAATTCCTATGAAAATTCTAAGTTCCAAAGGAAGCCTAAACTCTAGAGGATTGTTTTGTTTTCAACTAATCTATAGTTGGGTTGGGATGGTTTTTCCCTCTCTTGGTAGCCACTGTTTGGCTGCTTGGAGACTGGAGAGTGCATAGGCATTCAGAAATCACCTTAGCCATTCGTTAGTTCACATGTTATCAACCATTGCATTTTTTTAGGTATGGTGGTAGACTGGTAGCTGTAAATTCCAAATTAAATTGTTTAGCATGAACAGTGTTTAAGTTTCTATCGAACAGAAGCTTGGATTGGACTGTCCATCCATCCAGAGACTACAGAAAAGAAGCAGAACGTGTCTATTTCAGCAACAGTGCATTATCGGGGGTTCAGATAGCCTGACTCAACATCAAGTAGTGTCAATTGCGATGTTGGATGTGTTTAGATAACTGAAAACTGGCACTGTTCTGAACTGAAAAGCACTGTAGCACTTTTTGTTTGTTTATAGTAAATATTGTCCTACCATGGCCTAACTAGGCTCAAAAGATTCGTCTCGCAAAATACATCTAAACCGTGCAATTATTTTTTTATTTAATCTACATTTATTACTTCATGCTTGTTTATGGTAAATATTGTTCTACCATGGTCTAACTAGGCTCAAAAGATTCGTCTCGCAAAGTACATCTAAACTGTGCAATTATTTTTTTATTTTATCTACATTTAGTACTCCATGCATGTACCGGCATTTTGATGTGATAAGGAATTTTTTTTTTTTTGCATAGTAGAATTTGGGAGAAATTTTTTAGATCTAAGCAGGGCCGTTCTCTTTCGCTAAAATGTGCATGCAGTACACAAAGAAACACAGTGAAACTGACGTAGGGGGCAAGCGACGGCTGAACAGCCGATGAGAGCAACGATTACCTTGTCGCACAACCCGTAGCGCTCCTCTTGGCGCCCTCTGATCTGCACGAAGAGCCGATGGAGAAGCTATCAGAAATGTCCATCCAGAGTCCAGAAAACCAGCCGAGCCAGCCCAGGACTCATTTAATAGTACTCCCTCTGTCCCATAAAATAAGGCGTGCATGTTTTTTAAAAAGTCAACTCTTTAAATCTTTGACTAATAATTCAGTCAAAAATATATATGTTTAGTGGATGCATGTTATATATTTGGATTCGTATTCAAAAGCACTTTAATATAATGCTAATTTTGTATTTGTAGATCACATATTTTAGAAGTAATAAATGGTCAAAGTTCTGCTTTAAAGACCGTGCTAAAAACATGCACGTCTTATATTATGGGATAGAGGGAGTAGAAAACAGCATCTAGTAGGTATACGTACAATGTTCTCGAGGTAGTTGATCTCGCCGCCGATCTTGCGGTCCTTCTCGGAGCGCACCTTGCGCATGGCCGCCTCCAGGTTGTGCTCCAGCATCTCCAGCGACGGCACCGTGTACTGCTCGGCGCCGTCCAGCGTCATGAACCGCAGCTCCTTCTCCATGAGCTCGCACATCTGCTCCACCTTCTCCAGCTCCGCGCGCCGCTCCTGAACGCCGACGACGACGACGCGTGATGGGTGCTGCAAAAGAACTAACAGGGATGTAGAAGAGTAGGTAGTGGTTACCTGGCGAATGTCTGCCCAGACCTTGGTGTGCGTCGCGGCCTCGTACCTTTCGACCAGCTCCTTAACGCTGCGACGAGACGAAGAAACAGGCAACGTGAGATCGGTCATAAAGTCCTAGCTTAGGTAGCAGACGTCCAGGCAGAGTGCACAGTTATATATAATAGGAGTAGTAGTGATGTTTTGCTTACGATGGGACGGTGGGCGAGAGGTAGTGGTAGAGCTTGCCGGAGGTGGAGAAGAGGAGGAGCAGCAGGTCGACGTCGCAGAGGACGGAGAGCTCCCTGGCCTTCTTGAAGAGCCCGTCCCTGCGCTTGTAGAAGGTGGACTGGCGCTGCGTGGGGTTGTCGATCCGCTTTATCTCGCTGCGGCCCCTCCCCATGTCGCCACCGCCGCCGGCCGGCGTTGCGAGAATATGGAATGGAAACCGCCCGGCCCGCGGGACGGGAGCTAAGCTAGATCTGCCGGAACGGGGCAGCTCGCTGGCTGCCTCACGGAGCCCGGCACCGTGACCGTGAGGCGTGGGTGAGCAGCTCGCGACGCGGGCGGGATGTCGCGATCGGGAGGGGAGCTAGGGGAGGCGAGCGGCGGTGTGTGCTTTGCCCATTCGGCCAAGGCCAATGCCTACCCTTGCTTTTAAAGAGGAGGGTGTGGATGTGTGTGGGCGAGCCGGCCGGCGATGGGAGGGCGACGGGGGAGGAGGCTTGTTGCTCTGCGAGTGCTCGTCGTAGCGAGACATGATGGTCTAGGCTGCTGTAGGGAAGGGAGGGTGTACGTAGTACTAGGTAGTAGCTTCGACTTTGTGTGAGGCAGGCACACAGGCGGTGCGTGGCCGCCGGCGGTTGGTTGGTTGGCAAGTCGGGAGGTCGCAGCTGCAGCTTTGAAGGGGAGGGAGCACGAGCGCGCGGAAGGCTGGTGGACGTACTGGCATCGCGACGTGCGTGAAGCGACGACGGAGACGTGTCGACTGTCGAGGGCTGGGCACTTGGCCGCAGTGCTCAGTGCATCCATCCATCCATCCAGCGCTGGAGGCTGCCGCTGCTGCATCAGCCTACCAGTACGCATGCAGTACGTACGATGGAGCAGTTGACGTGGGTGACCTGACCTCTGAGCCCTGCTTTCTTTTGGGTTATTGGGTAGTCGCTGCAAATTTGGACATGAGCGGCGACGAGTCGGCCTGTTTAGGTTCAAACTTTTTTTTTCAAATTTTACTATGCAAAAAAAAAATTCCCCATCACATCAAAATATCGGCACATGCATGGAGTACTAAATGTAGATGAAATAAAAAATTAATTGTACAGTTTAGATGTACTTTGCGAGACGAATCTTTTGAGCCTAGTTAGACCATAGCAGAACAATATTTACCACAAACAAACGAAAAATGCTACAGTGTATTTTTCAACGCTACAGTGTATTTCAGTCCCAATTTCAGCGGATCTAAACACAGCCGACGTTCGGCGTGCAAATCCCCAGCGCGCGGCAAGTTCTCCTTTTTCGAGCGAGCCCTCACGCTGCCACGCATATAAAATATACCATCACTCGCACAGTCGCACTTGAACGAGGCGCGACAAAAAGCGTGTGGTGCTCCTGTAGAAGGTGGTGTGCTTTTCTTCGTCGCCCTGAATCCATCGATCCGACCGAGATCCGCATGAACCCCCTGGTCTGGTCGACCCCACGAATGGGGGAAATCGGAATGCTGAGCATTTCCTCCTATTCCTTGCGGTTTCCCAACCTCTTTTTTCCCGTTCCAATCTTGTCTTGGTGCGAAAGCGACACGCTGAGCTCTGCACCGGCACGTCGTCGATCCTGGAATGGAAGGGAAGGATCAAGTGGAAAGCCTCCAGGCAGCTGAGCCAGGTTCCCGTTTGAGCTAGGGGCCAGGGCCGGTGCCGCCCAGCGCAGCGCAACACGACTGCTGCCTGCGCCGTCAATAGAATAGCCGCGGCAGAAACGGAAACGCCGTCCAAGAACGGCAAAGCGCCCCTTGCGCGGCGGAGAGTGAATTGGAGTGAGGAAGCACCTGGCTTGGCCGTCCCCCCGTCTTTCCAAGGATTTTGTAGGATTCGGGGCGTGGCTCGGCTTTCCTTCCTGTACTGTAGCCTAGTATACGCTACGGCTCGCCTAGGTGAAGTGAATACATACAGACAGCCATACAGGGAAGAGAAAGACGACGACTCCTCTCTCACGGCCACTGGGGCCCGGCCTGGTAGCTGCAGTAGAGGTAGCACTAGCTGACTAGCACAACGAAGCAAAGCACCGCTGCTCCTGTGACTGATGCGACCCGAGGACTGCAGCTGACGCGACCTATCCTCACTGCATGCATGCGTTCAGGGTCATGGGCAAGTACGTACTAGTGAGCAATCACTACTCGTCCGGCGTGGAGTGGTGCGCCTGCACGCCCTGTACGCCACTATGCGTGCAAACATCGAAATTGTGTGCGGCTGCGTGACACTGTAGAGTTTCTTTGTACCTTTTTTTTGGGGGTAAAGTTCGAACGCTTTGTGCTACTAGTACGCGCGTGTCGGTGGTATACGTTATCACATGACGGGATGTTGAGATCGAGCGAGTTCAGACCAAACGCTTCGATCATTTAATTTGGACCTAAATGTGATTCCTGCAACTTAACCGACAGTCGAATGGCGTCGTTTTGCAATACGATGATCCATCTCTCTCTCTGTCTCTCTCCCCCTCCGAGCAAAGTAAAAAGAGTTTCTGCCTTCCATCCACCGGAGAACAGTCCCAGCTCCACGTTTATAGGTGGACGTACGAACGTTAGGCCCAGACTATCGTGCGCTGAGGCTAGCGTTATGGAGTCACAACATATCTAGCGTTATGAACTTCCATGCTCTCTTGCTTTGGGCCCACCTACCGAGTAAACTAGCTTGTCAATGCATGTATTTATTTTTTTTACAAATAAAAACAGCAGAGCGCTTCCAAACGAATTACATGTGACATCGCTCAGTTTACATGGAAATTTGTCGAAAACATTTTTCTAATTAAGCTAGAAAAATTTCTGTTTAAGAGAGCAATATTTTCGGTTCACAATAAATCACATAAAATTATTCTATCTTTATGAGAAAAATGATTAGAGTTCAAGACAAGAATATCCTAGTTTGGAAAAAAAAAAAGGTTCTAGCTTCATGAATAAAAATACTCCAGGTTTAAGATAAAATCTTTGTAGCTTCGAGAGAAAATATTCCAGGTCTATGAAAAGAGCGTCCTAACTTCACGATAAATGTTCTAACTTCACAAGAAATTAGAACATACAAGAATGCAATTATTCTAGGTTTTTTCCAAACAGATTAGTGATGGAAGAAGAAGGAAATGATGTATGTGCCCCTACTCTCGTTATCTTTTGCCATGCCCCCAAATTAATACTGTATACATGCAATAGATGTGTGTGCTTCTTTTTATTTATTTTGGCTAGTATTTCGATAAATTTTAAACTTTGTGGTTTAATTAGGATGGAGGATTGGAGGGAGCAGCTTTTTTTTTTTTTACAATATGCCCCATTATTCAGGATATTTTTCTGGTTTCTCCCTTGATTGTATCGGTAAGCTGTGAAAAGAATGGAACTGGATGGTTTTGGTTCCGCTTATGCGATCATGTCAGATTGTCGGCAGGATTTTTAAGGGCCCGCAGTTGATGCAGCGCCATGCAGCATCACAAAGTAGCACCGTACACGCATATGCACTAGCTAGCAGAGGAAACCATAATCCTGAAGGTGATGAGAAGGTCTAACGGCCGATGCTTGCTTAGCACTTAGCAAACACAGCAGCCACGCGACTACGAACATATAATTATATCCTATCCCTATGATGCCATGCGGCGAGGAGTACTATGCGTGATTGGCTGATTGCTTGTATGCATGATTGGCATGTGTAGCGATGAAGCTACCCAAGACCAAGAGGCCAAGAGCTAACATATACTCAAATACTTCCGTATAGTAAGTTGTGGCTGAAACATATTTTTTGGGCTGACTTGCGCCTGCCTCAGCTCGTGGGGCGGCGATTATGTGAAGAGAATGATGGCAACCAATCGATGAGCACATCCGTGTCAAGAATAATCCAAGAAAAGACATCCCTTCGCATGCAAACTGAAGTATCGCCGCTACACCTTTGCTGCTGCCAGGAGCAAGAGAGCGAGCGTGCATGCATGCATGCATCTAGCAACATTATCCAGACTTGTCTGATTGATACTTTGTGCAGTTTTCGCTTGCAATGCACACCCATGCCACATGCATGATGCATGGCATAATGGTTGTCAACTAACCCCGGCAGCCGACGTACGTACGTGTGAGCCCCGTTTCCAAACCAAAGATGCCACACACGATGCACGCATCTTCCGTTCCAATTTGTGCTGCCCTGAATGGAATCTATCGATCGGACAGTCTCGCGCTCCTATAAATTGCACGTACAGGCCAACCACTACCAGCATCATTATTGCAACAGCATAGCTTCTTCATCTTAATTCTCGACACGTACTAGCTCTTTCGTACGTACTGCCTGCTTATATTAGTGCTTGCTTACCATGGCTTGTCTCGCGAGATTCCTTGTGGTCTGCCTCTCCCTCGTGATCCTCGCCGTGGCCAGCTTCACATCCCCCGCCGAGGCCATGGGCCTGCCCCAGCCACCGCCGGACCTCAACTTCACCATCGCCGTCGAGGGCGTCGTCTGGTGCAAGACCTGCCGCTACGCCGGCTACGTCAAGTCCATGGACGCCTCGCCTCTCCCGAGTATGTGCCTATATATGCCTGCCAGTCATTGTTCGTGCTCATCGATCGGCAACCAGTCATCTATCTGACCCTTTTATAATTTGGTGCTTCATTATTGAACTCAGATGCTGCGGCGCTGCTGCGGTGCCGGCGCGGCGGCGACGGCAGGGCGCTGTCCGTGTGGAACACCACGGACGCCGACGGCTACTTCCTGATCCAGGCCGATTGGCAGTCCACGCCCTTCAAGAGCAAGGACTGCAGGGTGTTCGTGCCGGTGTCGCCGGTGCGCGGGTGCTCCGTCGCCGTCACGCCACACCGGAAGCAGGGGGCGACCCTCAAGTTCCGAAGATTCGTGCCGGTCTCCGACGGCGAGCTGCAGGGGCGCTACTCGGCCGGCAACTTCACCTTCGCTCCCAAGGACCCCGCCAAGTGCTAGCAGTGTGTGTTGTTCCTGCAATAAATCAGATGGACGTTACATGCTTGCAGAGCAATATGTAGTTGACGATGTAACTGCAATTAATCCGGCCATGGAAAACTTCTCTGTCTTCATTTATCTTGCAGCACTGTATGCGTTTCAGTTCATCTTTTATTAGGTGATCTCATCGTGTATTGTTTCTGCTGCTGGATTTAAAAGCTTATTTTAGATGGATGGTCGAGCAAGAGAACAAATACAACAATTGAACCATAGAATGTTGCCCTCATAAATGTTAATCCATTGGATTATTTTGAGCAAACCCTAAAGCATACCCCCAATGTAAATTGAACCAGAAATCTCAATGGAATTATAAAAAATCCTATCAATCATGCTATGATTAACTTGTGTATCCTTTGCAATCATAGAGTCCATGAAACTTCTTTAAAAATTAGTAAAAAATGTGCATGATGTTTCTTTAATTTCACACATGCTGTTCGCTAAATGTGTTCGCTTGGTTCAGGTCCACATCTTCTCTCCTGGGAAAATAGAAAACAGAACAACATTTGGTTGGAAGAACAAACAGTGCCTAAGGTTGACTCCAACAAATCATCTATCTTATTGCCAATATTTAAACTTCACTCTATCTACACTGTATATATGGTCCAAACCGTGGTCGTCCATAGTATAAAAATAACACTATAGCTACACGGTAGATAGAGTGAAGTTTGACCCCGACACAAGCCACATTTTTTGTTACCTAAAACCCAACGCAATAAAAAAAAAAACTTGACCTGACGCATCCGTGGGAAAGGCGCTGACCATTCTAAACAACCTGTAGCCCACCCTTGAGCCGACCCAGCATTTGAACATGTCTAGTTTCATTCTTTCATCTTATTGGGTTTGTTAAGTAGATTGTTTATTTGTTCAAGTTATCTTCTCTCTTCTGTTTTCTTACTCCATCATACGAACATACATTTTCTAGCTATATAGCTAGCTACTAGGATACCCTAAGGGCGGCTCCAACGGGTGGAGACATCACCGGTGTATGTTAGATCTCATGTGACATGGAGGAGGAGGAAAATGCTCTTGCCAACGAGTTAGGCTGGTTCCAACAGAAGGACCATCCCATCCCAAAGTCTAAATTTAAAATCCACTTTACGTATAATGTTGTTACAGTGCAAATTTCGTACTTTGGTCCATCCTTTGGTACTTCTGTTGACACGGACACCGCCTAGTATCACACGTCTCCCATGCAAACTATGTGTACTATACTCATGATTTCCCATAATTTATAGCAACGTCCTCAGTTTTTTTGGCAACTCCGTTGCAAACATTATAAGGCTACTCGCATTGCATTGTATCGTGTCGCAAAATATGAAGTTATCATCATATAAAAGTATATCCAATTAATGTAATATAATATGCATTGTTTCTTAGTCTCCACAGGAGAAACACTAAATGTTATGAGGGTGTGAATTATAGATCATTTAGATGGTCAAGTTTCAATATCTATGATTCGTGCTTACACTTTTCTCAAAAATAGAAGAAAAGAAAGAATTGCTTATTTTTATGCAACCTGTGTGGTACGACTATAAACAAGATTGGCATATATGTAGTAGCAACTAAGCTAACAAAGATTCCAAGAGATCGAGTGCATTGGTATGCATATTTTTGTGACTAACCCTTATCTAATTTATTTGCATGTGACGACTGAGTTGTGGCCTAAATTCGATTTTTGGATTGACTTCGCTCGGCTGCTTCCTGCGGCGGCGATTGTGTGATGAAGGCAACTCGGTCATCGTGAGCTTATCTACACAGCTAGCATGCAAATGGAACAATTGGTGTGGTGGTGCCGTGGTGGTGGCAGTAGTATAAAGTGCACGAGGCGCAATCGCGAACGCAATTCGCTTGCAATGCACCCGGCCCCAAGCGGCCAAGCAGGCTAGCCACATGCATGCCGGCCGACTCTTGGGAGCAAAGGAATAAAGCATCTGACTGTATCTGATTCGTTCTGAACCCAGCCGGAATCTGCTCTCGGACTCAAAGTGCTAACCCGGTAGTAGGCTACAAATTGCGCTGCTCTTCAGGGTCTTTTCAATGGTGATGATCAGTTGATCACCACAAAACAACAGAGTGCCATCCCCTTTGGATCATTGGTGCACTACTCCACTCAACCACCTTCAGGCTTCAGCTAGCCACAATGGCGGCGCCTTCTCTTGCGAGAAGCTGTCTCATCAGAGCCACCCTTGTGATCGTCACCATCGTGGGCTGCCTGCCATCCCCTAGCTCGGGCATGGGCTTTCCCCGGCCGCAGCCGAACCTCAACTTCACCATCGGCGTGGAGGGCGTGGTCTGGTGCAAGGGCTGCCGGTACCGCGGCTACGTCGAGTCCAGGGACGCGTCGCCTCTCCGGAGTAAGTCCTTGTACTACCAGTGTACTATCTACTCCAGTATGCAATGCAATACACATGATGACCTCCGATCATATGACGACGGTGCAGACGCCTCGGCGCTGCTGCGGTGCCGGCGCGGCCACCGGGCGCTGTCGGTGTGGAACACGACGAACGCGCACGGCTACTTCCTGATCCAGACGGGGGCGCAGGCGGCGCCCTTCACCAGCAGCCACTGCAAGGTGTACGTGCCGCGGTCGCCGGCGCGCGGGTGCCGCGTCGCCGTCAGGCCCGCACGGAAGAAGGGGTCGCCGCTCAGGTTCCGCAGGTTCCTCACGCTCCCCGGCGGGCTGCAGGGACGCTACTCCGCCGGCAGCTTCACGTTCGCGCCGCATGACAGCTCCAAGTGCTGACTGATTGACTGACTGACTGAATCCACTCACCTTCCCATCCAAGTGCCTAATAAGCATGCATCACCAGGGGCTGTAAATTATAATAAGGCCATTAAAGCCGAGAGGCACCTCTGAATGAATCTGCGTTGCTCGATCGTTCGTGCTGTTCGAGTGTTGCTCCATGATGGTACCACGTCAATGCCTGATCAGCGTGGAAAGGGACCAAACCCAGCCGTCCGTGGGCCGCTTACACCCTCGTCCGCCGCCGGGCCGCCACGGTCCACGGACACGAAGCCGAACGGCACAACGATTGGTTGGCGGCCCAGCCCATTCTGAGTCTCCAACACCGTACCCGACGACCCACATGGGCCTGGGCCGGCGCCTTGAGCAAGCAAGCTCGTACACGCAACCAGTGACCAGTCCAGTGCCACGTCGCGCGCGTTCGCTCGTCTCCTCCTATCTGCCAAGCGCCTCCAACCATTCCAACGGCTGCAATGAGTACGTTGGTGCCGTGCAGGGACCGCGCGCTCCACCACCCAGCGTGCCGGCTGAACGCGCGCCGAGAGCTTTGCTGTGGTCCAACTGTCCAAGGGACAATCCAACAGACCGACTCCATGAGCGAGACGCACGTCTCAGAAATCGCCATCGCACCTCGTAGGAATAGGATTGGGTATACCGTCGTAATAATGAGCAGACGGTGTCCCAGATATAAAGAAGGGGACCGATCCACCGACCAGATGTGCGCCCGTCCAGAGCTGCCAGCGTCACCCGCAGAGCAGAGGCCGTCGACTTCAGGGAAACCATATCGAATTTTGCTGCGTGTAGGACCAATCAGGAGCGGCAGAAGATGCACATGTAAATGCTGCGCTCATCTGCAATTCTGCATCGCTAGAAACCCCAGTAAAAACAAACCAAACCAGATCTGCTTGAGTTTTGGGATCGTGGGACGTGTCCACAGCTGCTGCGTCTCATCTGCCCCACGGCACCACTAAACCCAAGGCACTCCAGATCATTCCATGGCGGTGGAGCCTCTTCGTCTTCCTGTCCGTGCACCGTCCGTGTGCGCTGCATTCGTAGCTGGAGCCGGTTGGCGGGCAACTCGTTTGCCCAACGTTTTCGCGACAGCGAGGTTCCCTCGTCCTGCGACTGCGACGCCGTCCTACGGTCTGCACCCTGTCGGTCCCCTGATGCTACTGCTGCTGCAGCAAACCAGGAGGGGCCGTGTTCACGGGTCGCGACAAACCACGGAGGCATGGTGCAATCAGACTCACAGCGCAGCGGAAACAGGCCACCGGATTACGAGTGGGTGAGGCACTGGATTGTTGGGGTGCATAGCGAGTCCACATCGTCTCCGTCTGTTCATCAACCACAAAAAAGCTCAGACATACCGTCGCCGTATTGCCTTTTAGAGAGAAAGAAAAAAGAAACATTGTATTCAATTCTTTTGCAGTACAGCTCCTGATGACGAATGCAGGGAAACTTCAGGATGCAGAGCAATTACTATCTCCATCCTAGAGGATGGGCACTTTTGAGTTTTGAGTTTGTAGGTCATTTCGCACAGACCAAAAAACATAGGATAGTCAAAATCCCTTGAATTTCATAAATAAGGGGAAAAAGCGCTGATCTCTACTTGAACAGATGTAAACCACATCGTATTTTTTACATTTCAAGCACTACTATCGAAGGGAAAAAGCATTATACTGCTAGGTAAAAACTTGGATTGATTGCCTGTACAAGTATACCTCGAACCAATGATGTACAAAACCTTTCCTTGTGAGACCACCGGACCTCAAATTTTCTTCCTATTTATGCTAACTTTGCTACCACGCTAGTCTGTAATCCTATCAATCCATGCTAAATCTGCTACCACACTACTCCTACCTGACTCTGCAACTCGGGTTAAGCTACACTTGGCCCCGTTGGCATCTCTGAATTCAAGTGCCAGGAACTTTGAAGCCAACCACACACACACACACACAACTGGTAAGAAGTCAGTCAATTTCTCCACCGAAACTCAGCAGATGCACACCCTCCAATAGTATACTCAGTCCATTTCCAAGATCTTAATGTTGCCGCTGGAGTTAGCAGAAAGAAGAGTTGAAGACTGCCCTCTCCAACAGACACATGAAATGAACTGAGACGAATCGTCGATCTCCTGGCCTGATATAGGGTCTGTCACGCTGAACTTATATGCCAGCACTGGCATAGGAAATTCTTTGTGGTAAACAAAAACCTGTGGTAAAGTAAGATGGTAAGGTAAGGTAAGCATCCCAATTGATACAAATCCGCAGAAAAAATGATATGAATAGGCAATGGAGACATATAACAATATACAAAAAGTTCATGCTTGACATTTTCCTATTGATCCAACAAATGCTGCTTAAGACATGGTCATTATGCAATGACTGCTCAGCTACAACAAGGTATTCGTTTGCATTTGCATTTGCATTCCATCCTAGTAATTTCATTTTCTTCTACATAAATTGAGAACCCGAAAAGTACCATTACTGGTGCTGCCCTGACTCAAAACAACATGCAAGTGATTAGTATGAAAAGTGCTCCTTTCTTGCTGTATTGCATATACACATGACAAAGCAAATGAAGCCTGAATTGCATTATATCCATAAAAAATAAACAGCAACTTCTTAGCAACAAATGCAATGTTTTCCTTGAGCACTCTATGACTTTGCATAAAAGGTTGATAAAAAGTCTATCGGCCAATCTAAATATTCAGACAAATTTATGGAAGCTTAGCTATAGAATGGATACCTCATTTGTTTCGGAGCCAGTAGCAATGTAACCATCTGATATGGAAAGGCCAACAAAGTTCTGGGCAAAAGGTTTAACAAATAAGTAACCTGATCACTCAATAAAAAGTCGTTTTGTTTCAGACTCAGCATACAAAGGGCATTTGGAATCACTAAAGGGCAAATTTACATGAATTCAACTGAGACGCTAAACAATAGACTGATCCACTATTTTAATATGCTACAGGGGTAAGCTGGTAATTAGATCCACATGAAACACATGAAGTACAACAATTTAAGGTTGCTAGTCAGTCCAAATATCTAAAAGCAACTGGTGCACTGGGATTTAAAGCACTTCCTTCCCACACTGGTCCATAAAAACAATAAAAAAACTAGGGAAGGCTAATTAATTTCTTGTAATCATGTATATTAAACAAAGAAGTCCGGTGTTCAATGGAGGCAGTCAAATGCTGAGCTGATGAACTAGCGATGGATTATGGTCCTAAAGGAGAACATGTATTTGAGGCCTCTAGTAGCAATATTGGTCATCTAACTAGTAGACCTCAGGGCTCTATAAAAGAGGCTTCTGAAAACTGCAAACTATGCTATAAAAAAAAGTTACCACGTGATGTGTATACGAAATTGAGGTGCACCAAGGCATACCGAACACCCCAGCTACCTCAACCACTGCAACCAGCCATATGCCTGTTTGGCTGATGGTATTCTTTGTTGAGCGCAATAGTTATGAGGATTAATAAAGGGCAGTCAATGCCTGTTATTATTCTTTGGGCCCAGAGAAAGCATGCCTACTAACACTGAGCAGAGGGAGAGCAGCTTTTGGAATTAAACTAGCAAAGTATTTTCATCAGACCTTGTACTAATTAAATTCAAAAGATAAAAGCAGGCGCTAATCACTTGCAGAGCGATATTGTAAAAAGAGAGCTGGTGCATGCAAGTGTTATCTAACCTTTGTGTTTGTATGCCCTGTAAATGTTTGAATTGGACTGTCAATTATCCTTCCTGGACTCGCCGACAAGTCCCAAAGCTTCAATGAGTTGTCAGTAGATGCAGATACTATTGTTGACGCGTCTAGATACTTAACATAGCTTACAGTTTTTGTGTGCCCAACTAGTGTACAATAAGGAGCTCGAATGTTACGGAGATCATAGCAGTAGATTTTGTGATCTGCAGAGCCGATGGCAATCGAGCGTGCAGTATCAGGTTGAAATTGCACAGAACACACATTTGCCCTTGTTCTAATGGTGCCAATACTCCCAGCCTGCAAAGTTTACAGAAATATGTTAACAATGAAGAGAAATAATTCCACATTTGCATATAAGTTCGATAACCACGTTATCGTTAGTTCAAAAGCTGACATACAGTAGGTGCAAGAATAAAATTGCCTGATTCATATCCCACAGTTTCACAGTTCCATCGTCACTCCCGCTGACCAATTTTGTTGGGTCCACAATTGAAAAGTCCACCGACCACACCCGTCTCTCATGCTCCCTCATCTCAACAAAAACTTGACTCCTCGTAACATCCCAGACCTGAAGATGCATATTATAGTAATTGAATCAAATACCAATTTCATTAAATAAAAAGCATGCCACAGAGGAGCTTACCTGTACTATACCCTCAAAATCACTGGATGCTATATGGCTCTTCATATAACTGTTCCAGGAAATACAACTCAATTTTGATCTATTACACATCTCTACCACAGGATAGTGAATGTCACGATGTTCACTTACAATCATATTATACTCAAACACTTTTATCTTCTTATTTACACCAGCAGTTGCAAAAAACTCTTTATCCCGATCAAACCCTACGGAGCATACTAAGTTTGATGAGTTCAGCAAATCACAATGCTTCAGTTCAGCCCGAACTTTCAACTTACTGAATGACAAGTATTTGCACAATCCTTCAAGAAAAGAGTTCACCCAACTTCTTTGCCTTCTACCATATTGCCTTTCCGAAGGAAAATCATCTATTGAACTTCCCTCAGTTCCAACAGCTGAACCAGTAGCCCTCACAACATGATGACTACTTAATTGGTTGCCAACTTGCTTTGCCAAATTGGACCTTGTTAAAAAGTAAGCTGTTTCAAGTTTTTTAAAGTTCTTCATCAACCTGGAGCTTTTTGACAAAACACTTTCCTGGATTAACTCAGAAGATGGCACTGTTCTGGAACATTCTTCCACACTATGATTATGTTCCTCCATGTCTACACCTTGCAGCTCAGGTCTAAAACGCTTCCTGGATCCACAATCACTCTGATCTTCAACAGTTCCAGAGCACACCTCTTTATCCAAATCGGATGAGAAGTTCACACATTGCCCAAGTGCAGATTGCTGGTGGAGTACCTCATTGATGTCAGAAGAGAGAAAGGCAACAGTGTCCTGCAAACTGTCTGCTATATCTTGTTTTCTTTTCTGCAACTGCTGAAGGAAATCCAGCAGTAATTCTTGCTCCTCTATCTCTTCACGTAACCTAAGTGCCGCTTCACGCTCTTCCAGGCTATTCCTTGACCGATTAAGGAACTCACTCTGTAGCACCTCACTGTCAAACAAAAAAAAAAGATCAAGGGAAATGGGTTAATGGTGTACAACCATATTGATAACACGACGTTTAATATGCAGATTCAGAACTCTACTGATTTAGCGTGCAAGCATATAACCAACCAAATTGGAGTAGAGATGTGATAAAGAAAAAAAAAATGTAGCTTGAATTTAAGTCCAGCAATGTCTATTGTAGTATGGTCCAAAAGCTATGAGGTGCTGGATGCAACAATCATAGCAGTGTTAAAAACCATATTGCAAAATTGTAGCCATTTTTTTGAAGTTCCATAAATTCCACTCTAGATCTCTTTTTTTGGTAAACAGTGGTTTTGCACATCTATTGTTTCTAAAACTAGAATTTCTTGACACCATGGTTTCTCAACAGTCAACACTACACCATCCAAACAAGGCCTAGAATGCAAAGTGCATTCGCACTCTCATCAGTTGCAATACAGCCACAATTTTTTATCGAAGTAAACATGATCTCCAAATAGTGACGACTCAAAAATAGTACAGGAAAATGGTATGCCTGCTTTTCACAAATTTGCAGAACTGTCCTGCAAGTCCATGCTCGGTTAGTTGTTATGATTTTTCAAATTGTTTGTTTTACTTTTTCTCTGAATTAAGGCTTAAACAAGAATGGCAAATCTAGAATGTGGTCCATTGTTGATAAATAATTCCACTGTTTTAAATTGTTAGTGATGATTCCAGTGGCTGCTACTGCAACATGAATACCTAGCTATTTGTTCCTGCTGCCTAATTTAGCCAATTTTACAGGCAAGTCCGATCTTCAGAAAACTCCATGTTCATGTTTATAAAACCCATATTTTCTATCATACGAGTGTACCACTACAGCACATGTACTCGGGAACAAGTGTAGCTCCCAGCTTTGAGCAGCAGCACTACTACAATATACTAGTAAAGTACTTCATGTTGCCTAATGACAACCCTTGTCCTGGTTTATAACATACTCAAACGGCATGACGCACCTCATCTTCGGTCTGGTTTCTGGCACAGGGTGCATGAGCAACTGGCAGAAGGATGCTTCCTTGGGCCATTTGAGCAGCAGCTGCGGGGGCAACACCCTATGCCGCAGATTCGCCATTCCCCTCATCTTCTCTTCCACCGTTTCGAACGTACAGAACAGCTGCCGTGTTGTTTGGAGTAGCAAACATAAGCGACGCCAACAAGCGCTCGCAGAACAGAAGCATAGTATAATCATGTGAAGGAAAGGCACCTCGAACAAGAGCACACCCAGTCTGTAGACGTCGGAGGCGAAGGTAGCGCCGCCGCCGCCACTGTCGTCCGCCTCCTCGGGGCTGGTGTACCAGTTGAGCTCCATCGCCAGCACGCTCTTGAGCGGGAACGACTTGCCGGCGCGCTCCTCCCCGCGGACGGCGGCGTCGCGCCGCCTCGGAGGAGGCTCGGCGTCCGGGTCGGCGTCCTCGGAGGCGTCGGAGCCCGAGCCCGAGCAGGAACCCGAGGCGTCGGAGCCCGAGGCGGACTCGATGAAGGCGACGCGCGCGAAGGGCGGCGAGACGACGAAGCACGAGGGGCGCGCGCTGCCGACGGCCACCCCCTGCGCGTGCGCGACGGCCACCGCCTCCGCCACCTGCCTGAACACGTGCACGCACTCCGCCGCATCCACCGCCCGGCCCGGGCGGTCCAGCCACTCCCGCAGGCTCACCTCGCCGCCGTCCTCCCCGCCTCGCCTCCCCGCTTCCTCCTCGCCGTCCGCGTCCCCCCACCGCCGCCCGCCGCCACGGGGCGGCTCCATACCACACGCGCCCCTTCCACTCTACCCCATGGCCGGGATCACCTCCGATTCGCCGCGCCCCGCGGCAGCTCGGCGCGCTGCCCCGCTAGCCCCATCCGAAGCAGAAACGGCGGCTCCAAGGATAAGGATCCGGAGTCGCGGCAAGCAGCCACCAGCGCCCCGCCGAAGAAACGCGAGGTGTGGGAGGGAGGAGGCCGGAGCAGTGAGATGGCTTGGTGAGAGGAGTGGAGGAGCGGAGGCGAGCAGCGAGCCACACAAACCCCGCTTTAAATCGGCGCTCTCTCGTCTACTCCTTTATGTCCGTCGCCTCGGTAGCCGCCTCCCAGCCGCACAACACCCCGCGACCCTTACCCTCGAACACCTCGCCCCAACTCGGAGCAGCAGCCACAGCGACCAGCGGCAGCAGGTCAGTCCATCTCCCTCGCCCCGGAACTGCCCGCCCTCCAGCACAGTACCGGTACCACAGCACTAGACACCAAACCTGACCGCGCGGAGATGATGAGACGACGACGTTGTCTTGACTTGACGCCACAAAACGCGCCCCGGCACACTGGCCGCTGCCTGCTGGCGCTGGCGCCTGGCGCCTGGCGCGCCGCGGAGGAAGAAGAAAACGAACGGAGCCGGCGAAGGAAGCCCCGACAAACAGCCTATTCCTATCCACCTACTCCTCGAGCCCTTGCCCTACCCTCCCCCGGTCTACCCGATGATGATTCCCAGGCTGGGCACACGATTCCCAAAAGGAAGAGATTATCCTCGAGCACGGGATCAAGATCGGAAACAAAACAAACAGCGTTTTAACATTCCAAAAAAGCCGCCGGCTGTGACGTGGAGCTTCTAATAATGGAAACCGCCGGACCACACAAAAGGCGCAAGTCCCCCGCCCGCACGCGGCCCCGTACCGCCGCCGTCTCCATGACACCCCGGGCCGGCTTCCTCCGCGTGGCCCAGCGCCCGGTGACTCGCGCCCGGCGCGGACCGCGTGAGGAAAGGGAATCGCCGCCGCGGAGTGGATCAAAAGGGCGCTGGTTTTTTTTTTTTTCCCCCAAAAAGCGCACCTGATGAGCTGAGCTGATAATATGAAGGAAACAGCGGCACGTAGCCGTACCCGGGCCCCGCCCGTCGGCCTGCGCCCCGGGCATCCGCGCATGGGCCGGCGGACGCAACAAATTTTGACCCAATGGGTGCCCGGTCCATGTCCCCGTGGGTCCACGTTCTATATTCCGCCGGGGGAGCCCAGCCACCAGAGAGGGTGGTTTTCCCGCGGGCCAGGTGCGCGCGGACGTGGCGCGACGGCCGCCGCATGTCCGTGGGGGCAGGGCGACTGGACCCGAGGCGCGCCGTGCGACGGCCACGTCGCCGCGCCACAGGCTCGACCGGGGTTAACACTAGTTTAATCGCGATTTTGGGGTGGGAGAGAGTTCTGTGGTGGGCGGTGGCCCCCGAAGTATAGTGGTAATAATTTTCAAAGAGTTGGATAGATTTGTTTGGCGGGAGGGAGCACGTTTTGTGGCTGTTTTGACCCGTTACTCCCGTTTCAAGCTGATCAGCTGATGAGCGGAGCGGGCTCGTTTCTGAGGTCACACACACGCCGGCGCCGGGCGGACGGGCGAGCTAGCCTCGTGCGCCGGACAGCGGACAGGCCGGCAGGGACTCCCATGTGAAGCGCACATCCATAGATGGCCAAACGGGCGGCACGGTCCGGCACGGCACGGGCCCGCTAGGCACGGCCCATTAACGTGCCGTGCCGAGCGGCACGGCGTGCCTCGGCCGTGGCCCAGCACGGCACGGCACGGTGGCCTGCTAATCGTGCCGGGCCGGCCCGCGAACACGTCAGAGAGAAAAGAAAATGAAGCAAAAATGTGCATCAACGAAGATTCGAACCCCTGACTTGGGGCAAAGGAGTGTTCATCTATCTCCACTAGCCAACTGAGCTCTTAGTTCATTTGTAATTATGATACAATAATACGTAAATATATGTGTATATAAATATAGTAAAATTAAAAAAAATAATCGTGCCGGGCCTGGCCGGCACTGCGTGCCTTGGCCTCGGCCCAAGCACTACTAATCGGGTCGTGTCCCGTTGGGCACGGCCCATTTGGCCATCTATACGCACATCGCTGCTGCGCTGGCGCACGTTGCCTAAAGCCCATGATTTCCGTGGGCGGGAGCCCAAACTTCTTCTTTTGCACTTCATGATTTTGGCAAAGTGATTATGCCAATGCGATTAGAAGCATTTAGGATGCAGTTATGGCTCCATATAGCCACATCATTCGGAGAGGTCAGAGCACAAGCGGGTTTCTGCACGAAAAAAGAGCATCATATGGAGATGTGCATTGCTTGCCAAGCTCATTATATGAGGATATAGGGAGCCATTTTGTGGTTGATCAGTCCGCTTTTGGGATTTTGTATGGTGATGCAATAAAGGTTTGTACTCCTCAAAAACAATGACACATATATTGCACACGTGATTTGATCACCCATCGAATCTTCTGTGACCCGCAAGTGAGCCTTTGCTGGTGTTCATCTTTCCACTCAAATTCTTTGGGAATGAGGGTTGCTTAGGAAGACCTTAGAAAAGGGGCCAGGGAGACCTGTAACGGGCATGAGGAAGAGGAAAGCATGATGGCCGACGGCAGCGGGCAACCTATAGATGATGTCGGGATAGGGGTGCGGTAGCCGGTCTTATTAATGCAGGGCGGATCAGCAAGTGGCGACAAATAGATGAATGACGCAAAGTAGGGATGCCGAACAGGGGGCGGCGATCGAGATTGGCAATGGCGAAAGATGAAAGAGGGAGAAGAGCAAGAGAGATAACCTATATGGACCTTCGGCAACTCATCCACCTTTTGATCACATAAGCGACATTGAGAATCCCCTACGATAGAAGTGGTGATATACGGCACATGTGCTAACAAAACCGATTCGGATGCACAAGGCTTCTCCTTTCAATTAGTTTGCTTTTTGGCCAAGAATGCAGCAGCCTCTGCAAATGGAATAAAATAAAAAAAATGAAGATTCATTTCATGACATCATCGAAAATTTCAAAGTTTTAGGATTAAAAAAATATACTCCCTCCATCCCAAATTATAAGGGATCCTAGGTCTAGGTTCATTCATTTCTTCATATACGTGTGTTTAATGTGTCTAGAATCATCAACATTTAAATGAACATGGACAGATAAAAAGAGGGTTAGAACCCTTTACAATTTGGGACGAAGGGAGTATGTCCTACCTAACATCCAAATCAAATTCCAATGGGGCCATGTAAAACAAGATAACACTTGGATATATTTGAATATGGAATACTTCCCTTTTAGTGCAAGGCAATGTTAGTTTGCGAGACATTTGTTCTAGATTAAAATTATTCCACAACTAGGATTAAAAATGTTTCATGTTCAGAAAAAATGACATAAATGCAAGTCCATCTATATTGTTCCAAGCCAATCTTTTATACTTTGACCAACAAATTGACAATATTACCTCAATGAAAAGAGCTATATAAGAAAATATTTGCAATGAATTTACTAAATTTAATCTTGTGATCTCAGCATGTACAACATTTTGCATAATGACCACCAAAATTAGAAAAGTTTGATGGATCCGTATTTATGATTGAAGTAAGCTTAAAATCCGGTCAACTACTAGGATTCAACTTTTCAAGAGCATGTATATAGCCAACTAGGCAAGGAGTCGATTGATTTTGTATTAAAGAAAGTCTTGTGGAACTTTTGTGCGGTGACTTTATCCCCGTGTTTACGCTGATATTTTTTGATGCTGTTATTCTACCTGAACGAAGTTATAATGGATCAAGACATCACATTCTTGAAGCAGCATAGGTATGTATGAGGCAATGATCCATCACGTTAACACCCATCAAACTAACCACACAGAAAAGATATTTCAAAATTAGAATTTGGTACCTTTGACTTCCCACTTGAGACCATCTACTAAAGCTGGTATGGCTCCACAGCTAGCTAAGAAACCTGACCCAATCAAACACAGAAGGAAAAAAGCCATTTGTCTATGGTACGCAATACATTGACCGCATGGTCACGTACTATTGCATGTCTGCCAATCATCTCTCCAGAATATTGAACATAAGAACAGCATATCTATACTTTATACTCATATTTGCTTATGGCTTTTAAAATAACACTATGACCATATAATGTTGCTCGCCTATGACAATCCACAGTGAAATCCTTTACATATGATTCGATTTAGCTATGATTCCTTTATCATACAGAGAACAGCATAAACAACATATATGCTTAATGTCAGTAATGCCATCATCGGCTAATGGCTGATAGGTGATGCCAGGAAGATTTACTAATAACTTCCTTTATGTTTGAAGAAACGGATGCAACAGTGGGTTGGCGTAGACAGGGTTGCTGCAATTTTGGTGACACCAAATTTGGTGATACTGTACTAACTTGCAGTACGGTAGTAAGTACTCCCTCCGTCTACAAAAGAATGAAATCCTAGTTTTGTCCAAAGGCAAATGATCGTAAGTTTGACTAAATTTATATAGAAATGCAGCAATATTTATAATATCAAATATGTATGCTGTGAGAATATATTCCAACATGAATCTAATGATACTAATTTGGTAGCATAAGTTATAATACATTTTGATATAAACTTAGTCAAAGTTACGATCATTTGACTAGGACAAAGCTAGGATTTTATTCTTTTGTGGACGGAGAGAGTATAATATAATCATCCAACTCACTGATCTTGAGGGGTTTGCCTCCCTGCTGAGAGTGAAATAATGCATTGTTGGACCATCTCTTGGACTCTCCTCTTCAGAAGCTTGTCTTTCACGCCAGAAAGCATGCTGCGATAGAAGATCTCCAAACGATTAAGTTCATCAGTGTCTGCTGCATCCAATATGTTCTCAAATTCCTTTCTGATATCAAAGACAGGAGAGTCCTGAAGTGACCGTGGTAGTGTCCGTTCATCAAGTGGTTTACGGAATATTGAGATGTGAAGTATGTTGGCGTATCTCTCCATGAGTGTCAGTTTTGACCTAAGGAACTGTAACTCCTCTGATGCAGCAGATAACTTCTGACCCAATTCAGTGCTAGTGTGATTATTCACTCTTGACGTTGATGCCTCGGATTGGTTCTCATGTATCTCCTGGAAGTTCTCATCAAGAGGAGGCCACATCACAACGCATGGTATGTAACTGTCAGCAGTCTGGCCTCTCCCAAGCACACCACTGCGGCCTCTGCCCCATGCCCACATCCTATACCCATCACCAGCAACAAGAACAGTGTGGGCAGCTCCACAGGCGATCTGCACTGGACCAAGAAACTTGAACCCATTTGTCTCAGGAGACTGAATTCTTATTGGATATAGAGCATCCCCTGCATCAACTCCTGAAAAGCTTGCATCTGGGCACAGTCCAAGACCTCTCTCCATTCCCCAGCACCACACCTCTCCATCAGAGGAGACTACAGTTGTGTGAAACAATCCGCAGTCAAGAGAAATAAGGAAGGATCCCGTTGGCAGGCCATCAACAGGTTGTGGTGAGCAAATAGTGGCTGTGGTTCCATGGCCAAGCTGCCCCCTGTCACCGAGGCCAAATGTCCAGCACCGAGATTCTATCTGGTCAAAAGACTTCTTATTGGTAAGGACAGCAGTGTGGGAAGCTCCGCATGCAATTTCATACACCTCCCAAGAAGACCCTTCACCAAATGCCGAGATAAGCACAGGACGAGACCTGCTTTCCTTGTCGCCTAGACCCAACTGACCATGGTTGTTATTTCCCCAAGCGTAACAAACAAGGTCACCTCCAGTATAGGTCTCTCCAGCGCTAACTGCAGAGACTACATGATCATTACCACAGGCAACCTTAACAACGGTATGTCCATGGAAATCCCACACAGGCAGTGGAACAGAGCTACTTGCAATACAAAACTCCCCAGCATCAGTCTGCTGAGGGCAATTTCCCCACATCCATAGGGCTCCTAAACTGTCGATGGCAAATGACATCATGCCCCCAGCTTTGACAGAAGACAGCTGAAACAAAACATACATTGTGGATAAAGCGTATAGTTTGTGGATTATTGAAACTGATGATATGGTCATACCTTTAAAGAAGTCGTGCTCCGGGCTTGATCATTCAGTGTTTCAGGAGAACCTAAATCCTGAAATTGATCAACCAAACATGGAAAGAGGGAATTCTGATCCCCGTAGCCAAGCTGACCATCCGTTAAATTGTCAAGGAAGTGGCGTGCCCAACTACAGCAGTCATATCATTTGAGAGATTTGCAGCTAGCAAAGTTCAGAAATAAGTCAAGACTGTAAAGGATACAGAGATTGTAGCCCCATGACCAGAGTGAACCTTCATCTGCCACATTGAACATTATTCAGTAATCAGTGTGTCCATTGCATATGTATATTTATTGATCGTGTTTTAATCGCTTTTGGCACAAAAAAAGCGGTGACAGATATTATGCACTTAAGCTATATGCATACAGAAAAAAACTAGAGGAATTATGGATATTCTGTATAGTGACACATTGGGACATCGTCAGATCAGCAATTAATGCAGAGCTAGGTCAGACGATATGAGAAGTTCCACAGAACACGTGCAGAAAAATCAGAGCAAAGAAATCGAATGGCCTGTGCAACAGCGTCCTTGGCATCACTTGCACACTGTAATAACACCGGAAAGGTGACAGTCGGCATCCGCAAAGTCAGACTGCTGAAACTACTCGGGTAGTTATAATTATATCGAGTACTCCAATTATTACAATTACAATAGATCGAAACAGGGCCTACAGTACTAACTACAAATAGCTTAATTTGCAGTGCACAGCAGCCAATTTGTAGCTTCACCACGAAGATAAAAGGGAGGGTGAGGCAACGGAGCACGAACCGTCGAGCGCAAGGCTGTGGTAGGCACCAGCGGCGACGGCGACGAACCTGGGCCGCGGTGTCCCGCCGGCGGATACACCGGGCGCCACCGGGGTGGGGACTAGCTCGTCGTCCTCGCGGCCGGTCCCGAGGCGGCCGAACGGGCCCCTTCCCCAGGAGTACACCTCCCCATCACCCGTGAGGGCGAGCGTGTGGACCTCGCCCGCGGCGACGGCGACCACCTTGGGCGGCATCTGCGGGCGGCGGCGGGCGTGGGCGTGGGCGGGGCGTGGGCGACCGGGCAGGTGAGGACTGAGGAGGAAGAGGAGGGTGAGGGAAGGAGGACGCGGGCGTCTCGCAAGTGGAGGCATTACCGCGAGCGGCAGGCGGTGAGTTAAAGGTTGATGCGGGCTCGCGGCGGTGGTAGAAGTGGAAGTGAAAGGAGAGGTGACGAGGACTCCGGTGAGTGGGATGGACATGTCAGAAGAGCACGGCAACGGCAAGCCACCGCTGCGCTGAGCGACACGCGACGATCCCCTTGGGAATGCACAGATCTTTTCGAGTTGTCGTCTTCTCGCCTTTCCTCTCCTCCCGGAAACTACACTACTGAAGCGATCATCACGGGGTCACATGTTGCCGCCACGACTGGGTTTGTACGTGTCTCGCGCTGCGTCGCTGCCTCGCTGGGAATGGCAATGCCGATCTGATCTGAGCAGCAGTAGCCAGTAGGTGGCGTGAAATGATTGGGACAGTGGAGTGCTGGGACGGGACTGAATATTCGGACTGCGACACCGGACATCGACATTTCCGATCATTTATTACTCTGTACAAACAACTACTATTGCATCATCGCCTAAAACATTCTTACAGGTACACGTACATCATCCACCTCGTAGGATTGATAACCAGATAACATTAGTGAATAGTGACGCCGCACATCAACATATCCAGGATGTGAGCCTGGACTATGGGTTGTTCACCGATCACCGGTTCAGTTGTTTACTCAGTACTCACACATGCACAGGCTGACGGTGAAAGGCACATCGCTCTGTAAGCTCTGAATGATAGTATAGTATACCAGCGCCATCACCCGTCTCGGTGTCTTGACAGCCAGATAACGTCGATCACGGCGGAGGCCGCGAGGAAGACGCAGCAAAGGAAGGCGGCCGCGATGGAGGCCGCCGAGAGGTTGCAGAACCGTGGCAGCGGCTTGCAGAAGTTGGGGAGGGCCGTGTGCTTGATGCCGGTGCGGTTCAGGTTGGCCACCGCCGCCGCCGCCGATCCGGCGCTCATCATCGCGAGCGAAAACACCTGTCATCATGTTGGCAGCAGAGATATCTGTCAGTCTTGTAACGCTAAGTCCAATAAAACTTTCTATCCCTACTTCCTAAATACTATTCGAACTGTTTTTTTTTCTTAGCATTTATGTGTATTTATATTAAACAGTGCGAAACAGTGTATAAAAAACCTATACAGAGAATTCCATTAGACTCAGGCTAAATTTGATGCTCCATGGAAACCCTGAGCACTCACGGGGCACCATGTTCGTTCGGATTGCATTTGCTGTGAGCTAAGACTATGTGCAGCAAGATGTATAAATGCATTGTGTATTCACTATTTCAACTGCCTCTTTTTGTAAACAATGTCGCTACAGTGTATAGGTAATTTATTTATCCAACCCACTTCACAGAGTCAAAGGAAAGCTGTCGCTTTGAAATGACCCAATAATACAATACAACTAACGAGGTTAGATTATGCTAGTAGCCTAGTACTAGCTTGGAAGATAGGTTATCCTGGGTTCCGTTGGTCAAAAAGGTTAGACGAGACTATGGCTGTGTTTAGATCCAAACTTTTTCCTAAATTCTACTATGAAAAAAAAGATTCTCCATCACATCAAAAATACCGGCACATGCATGGAGTAATAAACGTAGATGAAATCAAAAAATAATTGTACAGTTTAGATGTACTTTGCGAGACGAATCTTTTGAGCCTAGTTAGGCCATGGTAGGACAATATTTACCACAAACAAACGAAAAATGCTACAGTACGCTACAGTGTCGGATGTGATGTTTTTGGCCAAATTTTGGCAGATTTCGCCTGCTTTTCGCCTTCACTTTTTGGATCTAAACACAGCCTATGAACCCTTTGGAAGCAAACAAAAGCAAAGGACAGACATCGTAAGGCTATCCGCACTCATTCAATCCTATTTCTCTACCCTAAAATAAATATTCCGTCCTGATCAGCGAGGTTCTCTATCCTATACAACAATCTTCCGCACTCATATTTACCCTATATCCCAACCCTATACCAACTGCCACTTATTTTATTATTTATTTTCCTCTCTCTGCCTACCTCCACTCCATCGGCCTCCTCCGAACGCTCCCCGCTCAGGCATGCCGCCTCCTTCTCCCCGCCTCGCCCTCTCCCCACCGCCTTCTCCCCGCTCGCCCTCTCCCCGCCGGCGTCTCGCCCTCGCGAGATCTAGCGCCGCCGCCACCGTCTAGATCGGCCGCGAAGCCTCCTCCTCTCTGGTTTGGCGGCGGCGACAAGGCGGCCGGCGGCCGGCTCTGCCTCTTCTCCCTCCGGTCCGGGCTGCCAGCCCCGCCTACCCCGTGCGGCGTCCTCCACCCGCCCCGCCGGCCCCACCTCTCTTCCTCGCCGCCGGCGCGCCGGCGGCGTCCGCCCCCCTCTCCCGCCGGCGCCTTCTCCTCCGCGCGCAGCAAGATCTACCGCCGCCGCCTTGATGCCGGCCCACGCCTTCCCTCCTCCTGCGAGGAGGCGGCGGCATCGGATCCACGCCGGCGTGCGACGGCCGCCGCTGCCTCGAGCTCCGACGTTCGCGCCAGCGGCGCGCGGACTGGGGGAGGCTTGCTCCAAGTCTGCCCGATGGCGCGAAGAGCGGCGGGTGCAGGACAGAGACGAGCCGGGTCCACGCGGAGGAGAGAGAGTCTGAGGCTATCTGCACTGGGGACTCGAAATCTCACCCTATTCTCTATACAGCTGACTGAGAGCCTGCAGCGGTCGACTCTACTGCCCACCCTAACTTAGGGAAGGAGAGAGGAACGCCATTTCCAGCGTTGGTACGGACTCACCCTATGCCCTCTCTCACCTCCATCGTGGACAACCGACGACGCTCGCGCGCGGAGCCGGACCCGGACCCGGACGAGCGGAGGAGAGCGGGCGGGTTGAGCGCGACGGGGGACGGTGCAGCGCCCTCCGGCGGCCGCCGACAGGGTGGGCGGGCGACACAGAGAACCCGCACCGGCGGATCTTGGACGAGGAGGGCAGCCGGAGGAGGAGAGCGCCACCTCCATGGCCGGCGGTGGCAGAGGCACCAATGGAGGAGGGGGGAGGCGGCACAGGGGGATCTTGAGGCGGGCGGCGACCCGGGGAGGAGGAGGAGGCGCAGCCCAAGGACGCGTGCGCCGCTTGAGCTCGTCGGATCCATGCCGCGCCAAGGGCCTCGGGAGGAGGACGAGGCCGCCGGTGGAGAGGAGGGCGGCGTAGGAGAGGAGGGCGGAGCGGGAGGGCAGCACGGGTGGGGAAGAAGGCAGGCGGAGTGGGAGAGAAGGGCGGCGGGGGGAGGAGCGGCCGGTGGGACGGAGGAAGAAGAAGCGCCGGCAGGAAGGAAGACGGGCGCATAAGAGGAGGCGTGGGGAGAGGAGGAGGCGGCAGCGCAGAGGAGGGGGCGGGAGCAGGCGGCGGCGCAGAGGAAGGGGCTGGGAGGGCGGCATCGCAGAGGAGTAGGAGGCCGGGCGCGAGGAAGGAGAAGAGGATGCGGTCCGTTACCGTGGGGGATCGGGGAAGTGGAGAGAGAAGGTGGGAAAAATAGTAAAAAAATGGGGTAGTTGATATAAAGTTGAGATATAGAGTTGGTACGAGCGTAGAAGATTGCCAACTGTATTTCGAAAACATGATGATCAGGATAGAATATTCCTTTTAGAGTTGAAATATAGAGTTACATGAGTGGAGATAGCCTGATAAGGGAGGAACTCGACGGACTGCAAACGTGAGGTGAAAGAGTGCTTACCTTACCGTAGGGTGGGTGATAGGGTTGATGGCTGCGGGCGTCGAGTCGACCCTAAAGCTTTAGGGTGGGCTTTGGCGCTGCCCACTGCGGATAGCCTAAACAAAACTGAAGTCTAGTCATAGTCTCCCGGATTCTGATATGGATATATAGATGCTGGATGATATGCCTCTCTGTTACCTGGGTTACATCCAGATATCCTATTCAGAACCATTTTAATGTTATATTTACAAATGGTATAGCAATATATCAATGTGAAAAAAAAAACCCATCATTATACCCAGCAAGCAGTGTCTATGGCAGGGCCACGAAAAACAAATATGCAGCACAATACTAATGCCTTTTCAGCTTTTCTAAATGGACATGTCACACAACAGCATATTTTCATGTCAGGTTTTTGGTGTGAAATATTTTCACCGGATGTCTATAAATTGTTCTTCAATTAATAGTACCGCGGAAAGTACTGAAGTATCAATAGCAACACAATCTGTCTACATTTGAAAATTCAATGGTCAGTAATTCAGTATGTCACGAAAAAATGTAAAATGCTCACAAGAAAAAGGTGAAAATCATGCACCTAATAGCAGATGCCCTTTCGGTCATATATTTGCAGATAACCGAGGGCACGTGGGGCTTTGACCTGTACTCAGGCCTGGGTGTCAAACACCATTATGCCTAGTAGTAGTAATTATATGCAGTGAACTTTTACAAATGAGGAGGATTACCAATGATACTCTCAACAAAAAGAGGTGAATGGACTGCCCTACACACCAGCTCACAATCACATGCAAGAGGATCAGAATTTATAACAACACACTCGATGACAAGACACAGGGATTTTAGGCCTTGCAGGATATAGTCATATACTTGGTCTTATGGAGAAACAGGTCATGGGGACACACATCCTGAAAGGTATCTTAGACTATGTGTAGCAAGATGTGTAAATACATTGTGTATCCACTATTCTAACTATCTCTCTGTGAACAGTGTCGCTATAGTGTATAGACAATCCATTTACCCAACCCACTGCACATAGTCTTAGGCTGAGTCCAATGGGATTCTCTATATGGGTTTTCTAAACACTGTTTTGCACTGTTTGACGTAAATGCTGCACTGTACACAGAGACAGGGGTAGTTAGAATAATGTTTAGGGAGTGGGGATTAGGATTGGACTCAGCCTTATTATGGAGTGCCATGTCCTCAAATTTCCTAATAAGAATAGTTTCAAAATGGAGGAAGCTATTTCTATGTAGTAACCTACATATATGTGTTCATGCCAAGTTGGCGGTGAGTATCACGAAGGCAAATAAATTGGCCTTGCCACTTACTAGTAAGATATTGGTCTAGTTAGTCCAGTTCAAATGTCGAAGTTGAACTAACTCAACCAACACTACCTACACAGCACTGGCTGCTGACGCGTCCATCCAGGCACACCCAATAGCCAATATTTTGAGAAAGCTTAAAATAGTACACTGATGCTGACACAACAAAACAAAGATGAAAACTAGTACAAAACAGCACATATTAAAAGCCTCAACACAAAGATAAAATGTTGGACATCGCAAAATCACATCAAAATGACTAAGAACTGGCAAACCTGATCAGCAGCAAAAACCAGCCATGCATGGCGTGGTGAAGGAACCATGGGGACTTTCTTCACGGTCTTGTGTGCAATCAAGAGGAGTTGAGCCAGTGAGTAGGCAGCTGAAGCTGCAGACATCGCAACCAAGAACCTGAAATCATGAATAGCACAATCGGAGCAAGTCAGCATTTTCTCTGCATAAGTACACATTTCAAACTACTACATCTCAAAAACTTACTGCAGGGAATAGGAAAAGGACCAATTGGCATAGAGCGGGATCTCAACGCCAAAGATGATGAGAATGCCTCGCTGCTTGGAGGAGACCATTAGTGACATCGAGAGCAGCGCCATCACCATGGCTGCAGCTCGGGTTGCCACCATAACCGCGCCCAGACGCGGCCATCTTGGCGCCGGAGATGTGGTGACCGGAAGAGCCTCTGGCTCCAGCACCACCTTGCTCCCCACCGGTGGCATCTGGATGCCAACCACTGAGCCACTTCTGCCATTACCAATGGAACCCATAAGTGTTGCTCGTTGTTGTGGTTTGGTGTTACTGGTAGACGGTTCAGCAGTCTAGGCTACCTTTTACTAGCATGTTGTGTCAACAGAAAGGGTTGCTGGAATGGAATCTGATGATGTTAAAAGATGTATGGCTGAGGACCCATCCTAAACGCATATGTATGCACCCGTGAGTGCTTCCTGCACTTGCTGTTTGGCAGTATTGGGAGACCAGAATAAGCAGACAGAAAAACAACACAGCTTTCGAGTACACTAGCAAAGGGACCTAGTAGATTGCTGCAGTAGTTGCCAAATGTCTCGTGGAAGAACACTATTTATGACACTGTTAGTACGAAAGTAAAAAATGTCAAGACGAAATTTTGCAGTCAGGCACCATTAATTTTCAGGGGTGCCGTGGCCCTACTAATACCGACCATGAAAGACTCGCTGCTAATTCCGCACAGGTACAAGAATTTGATGGGAACATATCTCTAGAGTTGGATTAAAACAACAGATGCTTACCTAGCTCGAGCAAGTAGTAGTGTAGTACTCGGAAATGCGTATTAAAGTGTGAGGGTGGCATAGCGCTGAGGACAAACATTTCTCAAAGTAGAAATCTGTTTGTTTGTTTGTTTTTGACAGGAATCAATGCACCTTACTGTACCGCAATGCAATGCAATGTTGGACATATTATGATCGATTCGACAGCAACAACTTTTATTTACCATCCATTTGGTGTTGTTGGCACTATGGCAACATAACTATTACAAAATTAATACAGAGAAGAGAATAAATTTGGTTCTTTCTAAAAAATATTGATTCATAACATAAGTATTGCAAAATAATACAGAGAAGAGAATAAAAAAGAGCAGAGAGTAAACCTTAGATGATATCGCGTTTTGTGAACACTAAAATACATGCTGCAGACAGGAGATTTTGTGCCTTTTCTCTCGGACACGCTCTTCCTCACTATCTCGACCTCACCCCATGTCCTAGCAGTAGCACCAGGGGCGGAGCTAGCAACTTAAATATTTCATTATTTCATTGTTAAAAAGGGCCAATAGCACTAAATTTAAAAATTTTAGTGTAAAATTTTCGATCATAGGAGGCCTTGGCCCCTCTCCGCCCCTAAGTAGCAGATACGCTCGACAACACGGTAACACCACATATAGTTAATAGCTCCATGGCTCAGCGTCCACAAGCTTTTCTGTGCCCACTCCAAACACTCACATTATCCTGTTCCTCGCACGCTCCGAGATGGGAGTAGGACTTATATTGTCATGTCAGCCTATTCGGCCCTGTGAGAGACCGCTTTGTGAAGGCGTTCCACGAACTCAGGCCTCGGTTTGGGATTTTGTCGAACACCACGCGGGCCTCCAGGTTGCCAGCCTTGGCCCTTAGGATAGCCCATGATGAGCGCTCTGCGTTTGAGGCAGCGCCGAGCACGGAGCGGGGCAAGCCGAGGTGGAGTTAGGATGTGCTTGTGGATCCGCAGAGGGACGCGCGTGTCGGCTGCCTCTAGCCAGGCCGCAGCGTACAGGTGAGGTGGGTTGGGACGGCACTGTCGGTAAATTTGAGTTCTGGCGTCTCAGAGCAGGTGAAACACTTCGATCTACAGTGGCGACCTTAGTTACGTTGTGCCTACACGTAAAAAAGCAAGGGTTGGCCATGGACTACATGGTGGACCAGATTATTATTGATTTGATTTATGTTTCGTTGAACAATATTAAGTTAGAGAAGCTACGTCAATTATGCATTTGAGGTATCTCTATATATCTAGTGTGCTCCCTTCAGTCGCATACACATGATGTATTAGATAATAAAAAATTTATTTGTATGCAAATAAAGTGGATGTAGAGGCATTATAAGACTGAGATGACATGCTAATTACCTAATTACTTAGCATATAGTTATTACTCTAATGTGGGCATGTTTATCTTTAGTCACCTTATATGTGGAAAAAAATGCAACTAATTATTATTGAACAAAGTCGATAAAAATGAACCAATGTAGATATAATGTGAGTTATTAGAGAGAAAAAGAAAGGGGTAAAACCTAGCTATCATTTTTTAAGAGTTCAAGGAACTTGTGCTATTGACATTGTAAACTCATCCATTATTTTTGTTTTGGTTAAGTTTGCACAAAGGATTGATATTTTACTATTCAATATGGATCTTTATAAAATAAAAAAGCCTTTTGTTGTGTTAAGAGACAAAGATACTATGGCTATATTTCATGTTTGTACTACTTTTTCACAAAGTTCCTTAACCATGCATGGTAAAATGATGTTGAAAAGGATGGTAAAAATAATGTTGAAAAGATCGATACATGGAGGATAGAATTATAAAAATGGAGTGGTTACCACAATGTAAATGGATGTGGTGGGATGAAATGGCGAAATGACTAAATATGGAAGATGAGAGAGGGAGCTTCTAATTTGAAGGCTGAAGATGAAGTGTCATATGATAGATTAATTTTCAAATAGATTGCATATATCAAATTCAACTATATCAATATACTATACTCATTATCGTGTGTAAATATACTATACTCATTATCGTGTGTATTTAAATAGTATTTATGCCCATGCTAACTATTTGCGTGTACACGGTTATGCAAATAGCCCAGATTTCATCTCTCAAAACCACTCAAATTTAAAAGTTGATTTCTAAAACTATGTTCAAAACACAAAGCATTTCTTTCTAGAAAACTCACACAAGCATTCCATCTTAAAATTTCTTAACACATCATTTTTTTTTTCTTTCTGCATTTCCATCTCAACCGGCCCGCAGCTTGACCTTGCCTTCCTCTTTCAGCATCGGCCTTAGTCCCAATCGCAGCCTACCTCCTCCCTCCCTCACCTTGCGGGCCAGCTCCTCTCTCGAACCCTCGTGACATAAGCGTTGTCTCCGCCCCCGCTGCTGGCCCCCCTCGAAGGCCCAGCCCAAGAGCCCGTCTATGTATGGTAGGGACCTATTTGTAATTCTAGAGTTCTTTAGAAGAAAATATATAAATGACCATTTCGTATAAATATGACCCTGAGAGCTAGATTTTGGGGCAAGTGGTGACTCGGTAATAATTAAATTGTGTTTCTAACCTTGTCTGTGTTTTAACCTTCGTCCGTATATTTTTTTTTTTGAACGAGATCAACTCTGTTTTTTATCGAAAGCAATATAGAGTCATATTACTAGGAGTAGCCTCACACAATAGATAACTAAAGAAAACCGGCCAAACAATTATCACTTGTGCATAAAATTGAACCTCACAAAATTTGGTGAGCTGATCCATACAGAGTCACCAAATTGAACCTAAAATTGCTGATTCTATGTCTTAAACCCATCCACACATAAAAGTCGTGTACCTCACACATTATCAGTTCAAAAAAATCATCCCTGATGCCTACTAGCATAGTGTCACTCCTTCGTCCATATGTTCTTTACTCGTGAAGGCTTCGTCACCCGGCAAAGCCTTCATCATAAAAAAAATCTGTTGGGCTTCGTCAGATGAACCCAACAGCGGTTGTCTGACTACTCGTAACCGTTCATACGAACACTCGCTCCCATTGCTGGTTCTCTACCCGAGCTTCTTCTTCTAAATACTTCCGACACCGACGACACCGATGCAGCCTCTTGGCCTCTCTCCAAAACAAACCCGTCCCTCTGTCTCGCCCTCTCTTCCCTAATGAACCCCATCCACCAGGCCTAGAAAGCAATTGTCGATATGCCCGCGAGGTGTTCGCTCGGCAGCACGAGTCGATTACGAGACCTTGGCTCTCCTGCTCCATGAGGTGGAGCTCGCCGATCCAAGGGGAGCTTCCTGGTGGCTTCGACGCTATTCTCCACCACCAGCAACCTCTGAGTATGTCATTCTCCGCTCAGAGCTCATGCACGACCTCGGCTTCCTGCCTACGAGACCTTGGCTCTCCTGCTCCACGAGGTGGAGCTCGCCGATCCAAGGGGAGCTTCCTAGTGGCTTCAACGCTATTCTCCACCACCAGCAACCTCTGAGTATGTCGACATTGGTTCTCCGCTCGGAGCTCATGCACGACCTCGGCTTCCTGCCCGAGGCGGAGGTGGAGGGTGGAGGGCACACACCCGACGGGCAGGATTTTGATCTCAGTGTGAGGGCACACACCCGACGGGGAGGATTTTGATCTCAGTGTGCTTGGAGTCGGAGGCGGAGCCTCGCAATGGCAACCCCACTTTTTGCTTTGCGTTACAGCCAACGAGGATGGTTTCTGCCCATGGAACCCATGAGCTCTTCCACAACACATCAACCAGGCTGGCCTGGCAGCTGATACTATTGCTGCCTTTTGCTTCCCATCCTAATCCTTTCCTAATGCCTATTGTTTCCTCTGCAGGTACATGACAGAGGTCAAGGGTTCGTGTCTTGCTCAATTGATGATGTCAGAAATCAACATATGCTGGTGTTACTGAAAGATGATCTAATAAAGAACTAGAAATACCAAACTTAAAACGTTCATCTACTACCAGCCTATATATCCTAGTATTTTTTTCTTGCATCTTCCTCAGAACTTCTTTCTAGAGTATTACGACTTTAAAAATATGTTAATTGACTTCAATTTCTTGAATCAATTAAAAGAAACTTTTTTCATTCCTCAAACATAATCTAATAAAGTATTTCCTTGAGTAGTTACTTTGGAGTGCACTTTTCTCTTTATATTTTTGTAGTTACTTTTGTTCTCTCATTTTTTTCATTTCTTATTTCTATCACAGATTGTCTCATTCCAATTTCCAATTACAGTGAACCTGGATGAGTGGATAGATGGAAAAGACAATTAGTTATCAGATGAATATGGTGGAAATTCTTTGTTAACAAAAGAGTTAAATACGCCAAAGGCCCCTTAACTTGTCACGTGATGTCACTTAGGTCCATCACTTTTGAAAGTGCATTTTTAGGTACATGAACTTTTCAATGTGTGTCATATAGGTCCATATTGCATCTAACATTGACAAAGAATTACATATCAAATCATGTAAATATTCAAATCAACTTTGTTAGCTTTGCACTGATGAATCTACACGGTGGAACTAACCTTGCCCACTTTACCCCTATTTAAATGATAAAACAAATTTAAATGCTAAAACTTATTTATATTTATTTGAACTCCAAAATAGAAAGCATTATTCATGAAACTTTTACACATCCATATACTAACTAAAGTACATGATACATGATTTTTGTGTTATTTATTGAGTAGTATAACAAACCATATATTTCTTTCTATTTAAAAGAGCATAATGCATACAAATATCGTTTGTTCAAGGAAAAAGCAACCACTGACCATGATAAATTTATATATATGCATATAGATCATAACATGCATAGTGGCATTTTTGCAAGGTTTTTAGAAGCATAAAACAATATATATGAGTAAAAATTGATTAAAAAATTATTTAGTAGAAAAAAGGGCAAAATTATCATTTTACATATCAAGTAAGTTCCACTACGTACATTTCATGAAGATAAAGCTAACAAACTTTATTTTATAATTTTTGAACATGTACATGATTTGATATGTATTTTTTTTTGTTAGTATTAGATGCAACATGGACCTATGTGACACGCTTTAAAAAGTTTGTGTACCTAAAAATACACTTTCAACGATGACGGACTTAAGTGACACCCTAAGACAAGTTAAGGGACCTCTGGTGTATTTATCTCTTAACAAAACATCTGAGGCCTTTTCATTGCCCAAAAACAAATGACCAAAACAAGATGGCTCAAGTAAGGGACATGATTTCATCAGGCACATATTGAGATGATCACTTTGTGAACTACCGGCTGCAGCTAGGAGATTTTGTGCCTTACCTCCTCACTCTCTCTCGACCTCACCCCACGTCCCAGCAGCGGCAAATAGGCTTGATAGCACTGTAACACCACATAAACCACATCGTTCCATGGCTCAGCCTCTAAAAGCTTTCCTGCCACCCACTCCCAACATTCACATTACCATGTTCCTTACACACGCTCCGAGATTGGCAGCATCTGCTGCATGAATGCACATGCGTCATCTCCCACATGGCCAACTCTGCTAAGCCCTATCCTCATCCACGGTTGGCACTATATATTTGCTTCAACAAACCCATCCTCCATCCACCAGTCCTCTGTGCACGTACGTTGATGAACCCGTGACATGTGTGATATATTTTAGGTTATCTTTTCCATGTAAGCAGTGCTCATCAAAAGCCCGTCTAGCTCAGTCGGTAGAGCGCAAGGCTCTTAACCTTGTGGTCGTGGGTTCGAGCCCCACGGTGGGCGCTGTTTTGATGTAATATTTTTTCTTTTTGGCAAATTATGATAAACTGAATGTGTGTAGCTGTAGCCGTTTTTAATTATTTTTTGCAGATTCTTTTTGGCAACTTATGATTTTTCTTTTTGGCAAATTATGATAAACTGATGTGTGCAGCTGTAGCCGTTTTTAATTATTTTTTTGCATATTCTTTTTGGCAACTTATGATTTCTGGCTATAGATTTTGTATCCATTTCTTCAGCCTCGCAGGTGGGAACGATTCCTCCTTGCTCTGTCCACCGATGCTGTGTGTGCCCATTGAGTTATGTAAAAGGAAAAAAAAATGCATGGAGGTCGGCACATAACAAAGGGATGGAAATTAACGGGCAAAAATCTTCTCCAACATTGCCGGAAAATAAAGCAGCGGAAAAACAGATGACTAACCATAGCCAGAAGCCGTTGCACCCAAACGAGCATATCCTATCCTATATACCTATATAGATGGAGGCTATTAAGGTCTAAAATTGCCTCAACAACGCGCCACGTCATTAGCCATCTACAGCCATCGGATCAATGGTAACTTATTTAATCTAGCCGTTGAAGCCATGACGCCTGAGTTTCAGCTGCTCCCTTCGTTAGAAGCCCATCGGTCCATTCTGATCCTATGGCAAGCGTACACCACCAAAATATCAAAACCGAGGCCACTAGGCAGCGCATCTACTACTTCTCCTCCCATATGGGCATTAAGTTGTGCTCCCATGCAAATGGTAACCGTCCATTAGTGCCACCACCACTACATAATTCCTATCAATGTCCCCATGTCCTCTTGCATATTTATCTCCAACCTCTAGAGCTCTTCCTGTTAACGACACACAATGCGGCAGGTACTAATCCCATCAAAGTTTTATTTTTCAATTCACCACAATATTGATTGATGCTTCTTATGTTTTGCTACTATATTCATCCTCTCATACATGCACTCCATGTAATGGAGTGCCCTCATGGCTCATGCATGTTCTGTTCATCGGTTCACTCCAACAAAAAAGCATCTCTGCAGGTGATTTCATTCACTCGGTCCAAACAAACATGCCTTCATCTCCAATATTTTTTTTCATGCAATAGACTGAATTTTGCTGCGTTATACGTACAATTTACAGTAGTTGCTCATCAACTGTTTTATTTTTGCATACTCAATGATTATAGTTGATTCTCTTCAATTTTCAAGTTAACTCAATCTTTTTTAATTATACAATTTACAGTGCTCACTCATCCGTTTTATTTCTGCATAGTCCACGCCAGTCTTCTCATCAACTGTTTTATTTTTGCAAACTCAATTATTATAGTTGATTCTCTTCAATTTTCAAGTTAACTCAATCTTTTTTTTAATTATACAATTTACAGCATAGTCCACGCCAGTCTAACATCTTTGCAACATGTTTCGTTCCAGTAAAGTTGATTTTTTGTCATTGAGCCCCCTTCAGTTGTATCGATCAGTTCCAGGTATCACTAATTGGAGTTCGGATTTCATATATTCATGTAAGATTCTGTTGCAAGTTATCTAATTTTGTGAACACTCAAGGTTTTTATTTTAAGAAGCTTTAATTTCTCTCCATTTTCATGCTAATTCCATAGTATTGTTATTTTGGCGTTTTCATTTCCTTTTTTTCTTTTCCTTTTGCCCATTCTTGGATGTTTGTGCTTAGATATGTAGTTGTGAACATGTAAACAATCATACAGCCATATGTGACCATATATAGATTATTTAGAATTATTCAGTGCGCACTAAGGCTAAAGGCTAGGTGTTGAATGTTCAGGTTACTGGGTTGACTAATTTAACATATTTGCCAATTTTTTCCTTCATATATTTCAATTAGATTATACGGACCAAGAATTGTATCTTGAATTTCTTTCAACTCTCACAATGTTCTCTAATCCCTGACTGGCCTTCCACCCATGTGGTCATCCACTTGCACAAGGCCTCATGTAAGCGTCATGTATTGGTATTGTTTACTTCCATCAAATTTTGTTTTAAGAAAAATAGCCAAGGTATTAAGCCATGCCATGTTAACTGATAGAAATATCTAAATCAGTTAGTTGCATTCAGTAGTACGCGAACACAATTATGTTGGCTTCATAAACTCATATATTAATTTATGTTGTGCCCAATCTCTCAATAATCGGTTAGGTACAGTGTTGTTATATCTCAACAATTATACCCTATACGGTTTATTTTTGCTGATATGTTTTAGATGGATTTTTTCCCAAAGTAATCTGAATCCATGTTAGAACCACACAGACACACTAATATTTTGCAATGTCATTCGCATGTGAGATGACAATCTTCACAGCACATATCATTCCATTTTCACACCAATGTGTAAGCATAAACACATCCCCTGTTATCTATGACCAATATGTTGCATACACACATAACCTTGCATTTAATCCCTACTTAATCGTATGCTTCTCTATTGTTTACCAAAATCTTTTTTTAAATTACCGCAGCAACGCGCGGAGAAATCACATACTGTTGCAAGTAAAAAAGAAGCTTGACGATATGTCTACGCTGGTTCAAATCCAGCTCGGCCCAAAAATCTAGGGCTTCATTAATATGAACTAAATCCATTTTTTTGATATGTGATGAAAAGGAGGACACGGCACAACAAACGGACATGCGACACAATGCCACGATTTTATTATGGTTGAACTGTTTGAAGCCATGTGCTGTCGTCTCGTCCCCGAAGAAATGTTGTGGTTCAAAGCCTGCCAAAGCAACACAGCCAGCCCGATGTCCACGAGACCACGACGCTGCCAGCTCGAACACGGCCACTTTATACACCTCAACCATGCCGGCTCTTCTTTCCTTTTGTGCCAATCATCGCCATGAATGCACGTCAGCTGCTGTATCTACTCGGTTGGACACTTGGACGTGCCAACGAAGCAACAAGCAATCGGCAATCGCCATCTCGATCGCTTCGAATATACTGTACCCTCGGCTCTCGCTGTCGCACGTAGGTACAACTCACCCACGCGACGCCACAGCTCGCTTCGCCACACTCACCTCACCCACACCCACCCAAGAACCGCACGGCTGCCTCCAGTCCATCCATGGATCACGGCACGGTGTCGGGGCCCCGGGAAGAAGACGACGACGAAGAAGCGTCGTCGGCCGTGTGGCGCGGCACGGTGCGCGCGGTGGCGTCGGGGCCGACGCCCGAAGAGGCGTGGGCGCTGCTGGGCGACTTCTGCTCGCTGGACCGGTGGGTCTCCACGGTGCGGACGTGCCGGCGCGTGGAGGAGGAGGGGTCAGGGTCAGGGTGCGTGCGCTACTGCGAGGGCCCCGTCAACATGGCGGCGCCGGGGGAGGCCGTGGGGTGGTCCAAGGAGCGGCTCCTGGCGGCGGACGGCGCGGGGCGGTGGTACAGCTACGAGGTGGTGGACAGCAACAAGGGGTTCGGCAGGTACCGCGCCACCGTGCGGGTGGAGGACGACCCGGCCGGGTGCGCCGTCGCCTGGGCCTTCGAGGCTGACCCCGTGAAGGGCTGGACGCGGGACGGCTTCGTGGGGTTCCTGGAGAAGCTCGCGCGTGGCGTCGCCCGGCGGCTCGAGGAGGAGATCATGGTGGTGAAGCCGTAGGTTGGATGGACGATTATTGGTTCGTGGTCTCGTTGCTTCTGTGAACTCACATAGTAGTTTTTGTGCTAGATGGAATTGCCATCTCTCTGTGTGTAGGGTTGATTGGTTGAGGTCGGAAACTGGATCGAAATGCATGTTTGCGCCGCATGAGAAGCAGGGCCTTCTTTTTACCATGCGTCCATGACTTTTGTTTGAAAGATGATACAATCTATAAACTCTTGTTGACCAATTGGAGTCCCTCTGTATTTTTGTCAAATTCCTACAGCCTACCCCATCGTGCTCTGCAAACCAGCTCCAACTCCAACTAGATGCAAGGGAGAGCCATCAACCATGGTACAAACAGAAGACCCTTCAGCCAAAATTCAAAGTTTCTGAGACCGCATAAGTTGCTGAGTTGTCGAGACCCAGGCCCAGCCGTGGAGATCTCATCGATGAACTACACCTTGGTCGCCTCGACCAGCTTCTCCCCCTGAGATCAAACCCCGTCTCAATTCAGCAACTGAGGAAATGTGCAAAGCCATCGGAGCACGGCGATTTGACTTTTGAGGCGGGAAGAGGGGACTGCGTATACAACGCGGAGCGCGCTTTATTTGGTCGGTCGGTTGCACGAGCTGAGCTGATCAGGAGTACCCCCACGACCACAAGGTTAAGAGCCTTGCGCTCTACCGACTGAGAGCCTTGCGCTCTACCGACTGAGCTAGACGGGCTTGTTAAAATTCAACTACTTTTTAACTCATGACCGTTGCATAACCATCCAGAATATCAGTTCCTTATGTACAGGCATAACCACCCAGAGTGTCAGTTCCTTATGTACAAGCATAGCCTTTAAATGGTACGCAAAATATAGTATGTCACGGGTTCGTACAAAGGACGACTGCATACAGCTTGTTATAGGTTACATAGCCCAAACCGAACTCAATGGACATACCTTGCAACCTACCTATATTCTTTTATCCGCAATGTAAACAGTTGTAAGCGTACTTCTACCTCTGTTGGAAATTAAATTTCTTTATGCAGTAAACATATATAAAAGCAAAGAGGACAGTAAATCCAGCCAGCACTGCTGCCACAACACCCATGAAGTCTGAGTCATAGCCGAAGTAGTCCTTGATGAAAGCCTTGACTTGCTGATCGGGTTGCCCAGGCACCTTAATAAAATCCTCCACATCACCATATTGCGACACAATCAATCCGTAGATTGACCATGCAACAGGACAAATCCAATAATACCAAATCCACCATTTCGGGATTCTCTGAACAAGACATGATTTGAGTTAATTCAAAGAGATCGCAGTGCAAGGTGGTTTGGAGTCCTTGAAAGTTATTTTAAGGAAGCAAAGCAGTGACTCACCGATCTTGGGATGATGAAACCTGAGAAGAGATTAAAGAGAGAGTAGAAGGCGGCAGCAAATATGGACGCAACTTGAGGGTTTGGTGTTATGGCGACACTCATCATGCCGTAGTAAGTGAAATAGAGGAAGGTAAGGAATGAAATGTAGAAGAACCAGAAGAATTTAGCTAGTGTCCACTGGAACGACATCATTGAGTACACAATAATAATATACATGAGAGTCTCAACGAACACATATGGTATCTCCACAACAACCTGAACAGAGTGAAATGAACCAATTAATATTTCAAATGCTGAACATTTCGAATCAATTTAGTTCTTTAATTTATGCCAAATTTCTACATGTACACCATACTTGGCATGAGCTTATAAAGTGTTTTCAGTTGAATTGCTAGTTAATATTACTGACCTGAGAGAGAGCATATGGTATAGCTGAGTACATTCCAGCTGCGTTCTCTCTGTAAAATACAGTCCTTTCCACAGCAATAACAGGTTGAGCAGTTACACAGTTTTCAAAACCAACAAACGCGATAGCAAAATACATTGATCCGATGATGATCAGAAGATCTGTTGAACTCTTCCTGCGTCAAAATTTCCAATAACAAACGGTTAAGGATCTTGTAATACATATTCATGACCAAGTAAATGATTGCAAAGAAAAAAGGGTAGCAACTTGGCATGGGAAAAACATACATCTTACGGCCAACCCTCCAAAATATAATCCCCAGCAATAAAGCAGTGAATAATGCAAAGAACAATCTGACGAGGTTGTAATCAGGGCTTCTCCAGTAAGTCAACCATTGCTTCCAGAGGCAGAGTTTGAACTGACCAAAGGTGCTCTCTGAATATTGAGTGGGGAAATAGAGGTCATTGGAACCAGGAGGTGGCCTGCTCAGCTCTTTGACCAATGCTTTGTTCCGCCTGAAAATAGTCAACCATACACAAAGCAGACATTATCTAAAACACCTGGATAAGATTAGGTCCATTCAAGCATGAATTTTAAAGCTCAAGGTGGACGAGTGCACCACAACAACTCTAAGGACCCATGTCGCTGAATGCTGACACAATGCTGCCAGTACTACTGATGGATGTGCTACTACAATACATTACACTCATGAAGCTAGTGGCAGCGGACAAGGTTGTGGTGGCTCGAAGTCAGTGATATACGGTTTCTCCTATGTATCTTATTCTTGTTTTTAGGTTTGAGAATGAACCAAACATAATTACACTAAGAAGTCAAATGGTGCCACACTTACTGAAACAAAGTTGATGACTTATAATGTTCTGCAAAATCAATCTTCAGCTGAACCTCTGTAGCAGCTGAGCTTACATCCAACATCCATGTAGCAGGGTTGCACCTCTCATTTATCTTTGGCACTCCAGGAATTGCCTGGTTTGGTACAGGGATAAACAAATTAGAAAAAGTGATATTATGGCACACAGAATTTTAAAGAAAGATTTCAACTATAGAATGACCAAATGTGTTTAAATTATTGTAGAATATGTTCCAAAGGTAACACAAGATGACAGGAAACTAAAAGCTACGTGATAACTGGAAGTAGTTTGGAATTTGGATATCAGATCACACACCTCAAAGTAATCAACAACTTTATGTGAGTTCCTTCCCAATGGCCCAGAATATATGATCTGACCTCCTCTTTTCATTAAAAGCAGCTGCGTGATGACACACAAATTAAAGCACAAGAAGTATGCACACACATGAGAAGAAGTCTCCACAAGATACAATTGCATTACCTCGTCAAAAGCTTCAAAAATATCAATACTTGGTTGATGGATAGTGCAGACAACGGTTCTTCCGGTATTTACAGTGTTCCGAACAGTTCTCATAACAATTGCAGCAGCCCTTGCATCAAGACCTGAAGTTGGTTCATCCATGAAGATGATTGAGGGGTTTGCCACAAGCTCTACAGCGATAGTTAATCTCTTTCTTTGTTCTGTTGAGAGCCCGTTCACACCAGGGAGACCCACAATAGCATCCTTGATACCATTAAGCTCAACCAGTTCCATAACTTCATCCACGAATATCTAAACAGATGTAAACCCATTTTAATTGACTTAATGCGTCTAAAAAACTATTCATGAACACAGCCCAGCAAACACTGCAATTAATGGTTTGATACGGTGACTAGAAGTGTAGAACAAGAGTGTACCTTCTTTTCTTGATCGGTGACCTCCTTAGGAAGACGCAGGAAAGCAGAGAAGAGTAGCGACTCCCTTACAGTGATCTGTGGAGAGTGGATGTCATTTTGCTCACAGTACCCTGATATTCTTGCAAATGTAGCCTGGATCTTAGGATAACCAGATATATAGATTTCTCCTTCAATGTACCCACCAGTCTTCCTTCCAGATAAAACGTCCATGAGAGTAGTCTTTCCAGACCCACTCACACCCATAAGGGCAGTGAGAACACCAGGTCGAAAAGCACCTGATATCCCTGACAGTAGCTGAAGCTTATCAGCGGTTACTCCTTGACTCTTCATCTCCTAACATATCCACGGCAAAATGAGATCATAGATTATGTTATAACCACCACAAAGCACAAAAAATGTAACCTAACTCCTCATGTAACATAGCATGTTTGCAAATATATATGATCGTAGTCAAAAGTTTCAATGGAACACGAGCATTGCTCGATCTTGAAAAAGAATCAAGAGCTTTTGTGGAAAATATGTTAACTCACACAATTACATTACAAAGCTCTACACAGATATTGCAGATTCATGCATTAGCTGATAAACGCCATCGATGCAAAATAGTTATTATTCTTCGAAAACAGCATCATGAAGATATTCAGTCAGATCAGGTTTTCCAGATTAGACGTGATCTACTTAATTACAGCCCCTCGGGTGAAAATGGTCTCCAGTATGATATTTTAAGAATGAATTGTGGTCCTACGAAATTATATTATTCTGTAAGAATAAAATTATATGTTGTGAAGATCTTTTCAATGTTGAGTATAGTTATTTCAGCCTTATGTTCTCAGTCTACAAAATTGTTTGAATATTGATGGCAAAATTTAAAAGCTTGACAGACACATATCCTAAATGAGTTACATATGCAACTGGAGGGAATATTTGGTATATGAAAAGCTAATGGCCATTGATATAATAATGGGTAATGACATGGAATGCAGCTTGGGAAAAAAAAAGATTGGACAGGCAACATACTGCAGGCATGTCAACGTAGTAATTTATCTCACTGAAGGACATGGAGAGCGGTTCGAATGGAAGAATCATCCCTCTTCGTGGAGCAATTCTGGCAGAAGCATTCATATGCGACCTATCAGAAGTATTCGGGGATTGGCCACGTAATTGTTCAAGCACCTTATCCACTAGAAACAATAAAAAACATCATTAGACTAGGGAACTAAGGTAAAGTAATATACCCTTTTTCCAAACATGATGGTAGAAAGCTAGCGAAATAGATGGAAACAAGCTTACATGTGATCATCGAGTTTGGGGATAAAGGTTCTGGTGTTGGGACTTTAGTTCTCTGTGTCATATCTGTTCCTTCCTGAGTGCTCTCTAGACTTGTATCAGTTTCTTCAGGTAAGATTGCCTGTGGTTTTCCAATAGCTAATTCAAGGAGCCGAACAATCGGATTAGTATACCAATATCAAGAAACAACTATTACACAATGAAAATGTTAGTTTAGCATAGACAAGAAAAAAAATAGGTTACGTAAATAAAAGGGTTGCCTGATGTATGCCATAACCTAATTTATGTTTAAAGAGTAGATACTTACGATTTAGGTACATAAGCGACAGTGTGAATAACACATTGAACAGAACAGTGAACCCTAGAAGTGCACCAGTTGCAATCCAAAACCATTCCTTGTTGGCAAAGATACCAGAGTTTTCTAGAATTGCCACTCCCAATCTCCTACCATCAGGTGCCTATTGATAACAAAAAGTCAAGAACAAATACTTGTATCGGAATACATCAATAATATGATCATGAGTTCACTTACAAATTTGTCCATCCACCTTGGAGAATGCATTTCATTAGACGCAAGAGCAATGTATGCATATGTAAGAGGTGAACAATAATAACCCCATATCAACCACTTTGGAATTGAATCTGCAACAATGAGCAGCGGTTATGTCAATTTCACAGTAAGACTCACTCAACACTGAAGTGCAAAGTATTGACTACAAAAAGATTCATTAATAAACAAATCAAATTTTTTTGAGCTATAAGATACTCATTATTGTGTTAACTTATTTACAAAATAAAAGCTCATTTGCGAATTTTATGACTCTTCAATTCCATTGTTTATGCTCAGATTTTCTTTAGCATTCAACTGTTAGTCTCATGCCCTTTTATATTGAGAAATGATCAATCTTACTATTACTAATTAGAGGCTCCTTTTGGAGCCTCCACGTTAATCCTTATGAAACGCATCAGAAAAAAAGATAAATCCTAGAAATTCTCACGAAAATTAGAAACATCCGACCATCAATTGGCAGATTGAAATATTAATAGCCATTAAATATGTTTTCTAAGTAATTACCCACATCTGCCATTATGAAAGGTTTCGAGTTCAACTCTGAACGAAAGCAATTTTTTTATTTTTTTGGCATATTTTTTCTATTTTCAATTTATTTCTAAGTAATTATCCACCTCTGTCATTATAAAAGGTTTTGAGTTCAACTCTCGACAAAAGCAAATTTCTTCTTTCATGGCAGATTTTTTAATTTTCAATTAATTTTCTAAGTAATTATCCACTTCTGTCATTACAAAAGGTTTTGAGTTCAACTAACAACGAAAGAAAATTTCTTTTTTAGGCAAATTTTTCCTATTTTTAAATTTACTCTCAGTTTATTGTCAAACTTTCCCATTTACAAATTTAGACTACTAAATAAACATGTAACTTTTATCATAAAGATGTTAGAAACCCTTTCTATGAAACAGATATTTTGTGCCTAATCTTGCTATTACAAATTGAAGACTCATTTTGGAGCCTCCTTATAAATCCTCACAACAATGCGCTAAATAAAAGATAAAATTATAGAAATTCTTACAATAATCAGAAACAATTATTGATTGCAGATTGAAATCACAATAGCCACTAGGTCTTTTTTCTATGTAATGTAGCTCTAATAATATAAATTTGTTTTTTACAAAAAGGATAAATTCTAAAAATTCTCACAAAAATTAAAAACATCCTGTTGTCCATCATGTAGCTCTAATAATAGTAGTCATTAGATCTATTATAGTTTTTAAAAAATTATCCACCATGACATTATGAAAGATGAAATAAAATAATCCCCTAAATTTATATAAAAATTGCCATCATGCTATTATGAAATATGAATTAAATCATCACTTAAATTTGCATAAAAATTACACACCATGCCATGTTAAAATATGAATTAAACAACTATCTAAATTTGCATATAAATTATTCATCATACCATTATAAAAGATGAATTAAAATAAACTATAAATCTGCATACAAATTATGTAATATGCCATCATGAAAGATAAATTAAAATGATTTCTAAATTTGCATATAAATTACCCACAATGCCACTACAAATGGTGAATAAAGTAATCACATCTAATATTATTAAGAATTAAATCTATATCTTCTAAAACTGTAACCCGTGCGACAGCACGGGTTAATGGACTAGTAATTTTCAAAACACCATGAACCAGCAAGCAAAACACCCAAATAATGTCAACCACATAGTCAAGGGTAATGGAAATCAAATCGCGGATGATTACCTTTTGGTAGGATGAATCCTCCTAGTACAAACATGAGAAGTACTGCAAGTGATCCTGCCGTATTAGTTATGACAACTGTTCTGCACAAGCCAGAGACAAGTCTGAAGAGTCCTGCAGCCATCTGCTGGATTAAGAAGACAACAATCAGATGTTTGAAGAACCTGCAGCAAGATGAATATGTTACTGGTATGGTCAGATAGCAAATATAAATTTCAAACTTTATATAATTTTAGCTGGAAAGAGTTATAATGAGGGTGCACCTGCTAGCTTCAGGGGCAAAGCCAATGGTGTAGTAAGTTATACCTGCCCAAACTATTGACTCAAAGATGGAGGAAGGGACTCTCAATAGAACATTAGGAAGTGCAAAAGTCCATGGTCGATAGAACAAGAAGTCCCTATGTTTGTAGAGTACAGGGAGCCTTGCCAAAATAAGAGCTGACTCAGCAAAGCCATTGAACTGGTTAACTATCATGACATAAAGAAGTGCTCCTATGTAGATTTGTCCATCTTGCTCATTCCTTGTATGCATTTGTGTTCGCAAGAAAACTGTGGATGCTACTAGTGCAATAAAGATTCCCTTGAAAAGAGAGGAAATACAATCAGACAGAATTACATTCTTGTTAAATACTCTTTTGTGAGAAGCAAAGATGTTAAGCTTCCATTGAATAGAGACAAGTTAGAATGTGGCTTGGCCTTTTAGGTACCTGAACTATTTTAAAAACATAGACAAAAGAGTTTCTCTTCATGAGAAGCCATTCCTTGGACCATGAAGTCTTGAGAAGCTCCAAAGTAGAAACGGACTGCTCAGAGAAGACCAAAGCTGATCTGTGTATTTTTCTCTTGTGGAAAGGAACTGAAAGTTGCTTTTTTAGGCTCTTCCCCATATGAAATTTCTTGAACTTTGCAACAAAGTCAGGTACTGATACATGGTGATAAGGTTTTTCACTCTGTATCCAGTACTGCTCCTGATCTTTCTTCGATGTAACCTGTTCAAAAACAGCATCTGTCAGAACTATATGGTATGTGCTTTGTGCCTAGCATTCCCTCTATTAAGGAATACATTTGGCGTTTTGGATAATGACATGTTCTCCAACTTTGTACTCCATCCATTCCATTTTAAAATATAAGGCATGGTTTGACTCAACACAATCTCCAAAACCAGACTTTGATCCGAAGTGTCTCATATATCATAATAGTAGGCTAATTGTTGGTAAAAGATTATGAGGTTTGAATCTTAAAATGCACACACAACTTACAAATGCAATGTCATGTTCATGAAAGAATGTTTGAAAAAGCCTACTAAGAATTGAAGATTTATATGACCAAGTAACTAACCTCTTGCAGGAAATCAGCTACGCCTTTCCTCTCCGGGCAGCGGAACCCACACCTCTCGAAGAACTCGAGCACGTACTCCCGGGGTCCCTGGTACACGATCTGCCCCTCGGACAGCAGCATAACGTCGTCGAAAAGCTCGAAGACCTCCGGCGCGGGCTGGAGCAGCGACACAATGACGGTGGCTTCGCCCAGTTGGACGATCTGCTGGATGCACTTGACGATCTGGAAGGTGGTGGAGCTGTCGAGGCCCGTGGAGATCTCGTCCATGAACAGCACCTTGGTCGGCCCGACCAGCATCTCCCCTGAAAATCAGAGTGGCTATTTCATTGCAGCAGCGGACGAGGGAACGCGCTCGGAGCCTCGGAGGCGGAGGAACCACAGCCAGGGGGGATGGTTGCACCTGTAGTGAGGCGCTTCTTCTGGCCGCCGGAGATACCGCGCATCAGCTCGTTGCCGACGATGACGTCCGCGCACATGTCCAGCCCGAGGATCTGCACCCACCAACGGCGGCATCACAAACGCGAGCATCGTCGTCGATTGCGGTCACAATTTTGCGAGGGGAGCGGGCAATCGATGCGAGCAGCGAGCCAGCGAGTAGGGGCGCCCTGCGCCCGTCTTCTAGCTCGGTGGCAAAGAGTGGCAAACAAGCAAACACCCTGTCTGCTAGTGCCAGTGTGTGGCTGTGTGCTAACTGTCAACTGTTCTTCCTCAACGAGGCGTCGAGGTTGTTGGCTTGTTGGGCTTGGTGAGACACTTCTTCGAGGACGGGGCTTGCCATGCCCCATAATTGGTGGGCTGGGCTCTAGCCTATATAGCAGTCTAATTCGAATAGATGGGCTTGAATACTGTTGAAATCAAACATATGCAGTATGCTGCACTTAGGTTTGTAATTTTTTTCCCGTTCTAAATCATATTACCTCCATCTTAAAATAATGTTCTAGCGTCAAAAAATCTCAAGTTTAAACCAAAATTACACAAAATGTACTAATAGATATGATGCTAAATAGACAAAGGTAGATTCATTATGGAATATATTTTCATAGTATATTTTTTGATTTCATAAATATTTTTTAGAGCGAATTTGATTTCATAAATATTTTTTAGAGCGAATTTGATTTCATAAATATTGACCTTCTTCTAATCATACTTGCTTAAGCTTAGAAGTTTGACTTAGAATAAAATTAGAACTAACATTATTTTGAAATAGAGGAATAAGTTTAGTTTAAATATGTACTAAGTCAAACTTTTGTACTCAAGTTTCTAGAAAATACATTAACAATAATGTAAAATAAATATAATGTCAATATATGGTTCATAACGAAACTAATTTGATGTTATACATATGTTGGTGTTTTCATATAAATTAGTTAAAGATGATTTTTTTAGCTTACATAAAAAGCTCAATTATATGTAATCTGGAACTGATAAATTATGTAAAATGGTCATATGTGAAGCATTTGTGCAGACTTTTTTTAATCATATGTGTGTTTCTCTGGAGGAGTGATGTTGACGCAGTCATCGGTGGGGCCATTCTACCTCATCAACTACTAGTACTCCTTCTTAATATTCTATTGGAATTGATTAGGGATAGATGGCCAATTTTGCTGCACGACCGTGGAAACAGAGGAGAAAGAAAGGACGCTCATATTTGACCTTTTGGGCTTACCCTGAGAATGTAGTCAGTCTGCAGAGTTGCTCCTTGAACCGAAGTGGCCTGTAAATTGTTACAGCAAAAATTAAAAAAGAAAAGAAATGTTCATGCACGATAAGTTAAATTGCATATTTGCCACTAGATTATACTAATCGATGAAGCGATGAGGGACGATCGAGTGCGCACTTTCATGAACAAGTCGACTTCAGGATCGGGATATATCCCCTGTTGCCGCTCCTTCTTTGCCAGCTCCTTCAGCAGCTCTGCACGCGTAAGCAAATAACCGATGACGACGAGCTAGTGACATTTTCTGAACTAATGTGTTTATTTTTTTGTAGCGTCAGGAGTAGGACGAATAATAAGAGACGGCCGGAGACACGCCACGATGATGGCGCGGCGGCGGCGGTGCGGCTCACCGTATCTCTGCCCCACGCCCTGGCACCTCGCGGAGAACTCGAGGACCTCCTTCACGGTCATCTCGCCGTCGTGGAGGTCGTTCTGGCTGATGTACGCCGCCGTCTTCTGCGGCACGAACTCGTGCAGGCCGTAGCCGTTGTAGGTCACCTCGCCGCTCACCTCGAGCGTCGGGTCCAGCTTGCCGGCCAAGGCCAGCAGCAGCGTGGTCTTGCCGGAGGACGGCGGGCCGAGCAGCAGCGTCATCCTGGACGGCCTGACGACGCCGGAGACGTCCTTGAGGATGTGGAGCGTCTTCCTCTTGCCGACGCTGGCCCCGACGCGGCCCAGCAGCCAGTCGGCCACGTCCAGCGACACGTTGGCGAGCGTGGGCAGCGCGCGGGTGCCCACGTGGCACTCCGCCTCCACGCTGAGGTTCCGGAACCTGACCTCCGCCGTGGGGATCTGGATGCCGGCGCGGTCGATGCGCGCGCGGAGCTTCCGGAGGAAGCGCTCGTTGTCCTCGTCGGCGACGCGGAAGACGCGGTCCACGAAGGCCTGGCGCTGCGCGAGCCCCAGCGCGCGCACGTCCACCTCCTCGTGCCGCGCGGGCCGCCTGCGGCCCAGGCCGCTGACGCTGAAGCTGCCGTCGGCGTCCGCGCGCAGGAGGCCCGTGCACAGGCGCTCGAAGGACGGCAGCCGCTCCATGGCGGCCCACTGCAGCGCCTCCTCGTCGTCCACCTCGTCGGCCCCGCTGCGGCGCCGCGACGACGCGCCCGAGAAGTAGGGGGTGGCGTCAGGGCTCGCCATGCCGTGCAGGCCTCGGCTCAGCATCTCCATGGTGGTACGGTGGTGGCGCTGCCCCTGCCGCAGCAGTAGACAGCATGCACACACACGGTAGCTAGCTAGCTAGGTACTGTACGTACGACTTGATCGATCGATCAGGCGTGCAATAACTGGCGATCGAGATACGCCCGGTGTGGCACTACCGTGGCAGGGCCATTTTATTCGCGAGCGTGCAACGCGACAAGGCTCGTGCTTACAAGATGCCGGCCCGAGAGGCCGGAAGCATTGTTTGCTTCGATGTTGATAGGCTGCTTGCTAGTTCTCTAGGATACTCAGCTCGGAACTTTTAGAAGCATGCATCTAGCTAACTGCTGGCGCTCATCCGCGTGCAGTTCCAAGACTGAACAAGTGCTTACGGCAGCAGCAAAAGGACAGGCGCAAGTAGTGGCAAAAAGCATGCCAGGTAATCTTGTCCAATAACGTCCCCCTCGAGCCTGTGTGTATCAGCTAGGCGCAATGGCTGACGCCCCAAGGCCGGGGGCTCGATCGGCCATGGCGCATTGTCGCGTTCTCGCAAGGAGGAAAGCTCTCTGTCAGTCTGTCGAAGCCCGCGACGACTACACCACACGAGTCGGCAAGCAATGGAGATTTTGGCCTGGGAAAACTGAACTGATCATGGCAGGAACAAGGACAGATCGACGACGTTCGTCGACTGACGCCCCAAAGCTGAACTCCCGGACATGCACGTGCCCAGGACTGCGTCGTACACCACCAATCGCCAAGCCGGCAAGGAGACGATGGGTGTGTTTAGATCCCTGAAAACTGGCATTGTTCTGAACTGAAAAGCACTGTAACACTTTTCGTTTGTTTGTGGTAAATATTGTCCTACCATGGCCTAACTAGGCTCAAAAGATTCGTCTCGCAAAGTACATCTAAACTGTGCAATTATTTTTTTATTTTATCTACATTTAGTATTCCATGCATGTGCCGGCATTTTGATGTGATGGAAAATCTTCTTTTGCATAGTAGAATTTGGGAGAAATTTTTTAATCTAAACAGGGCCGATGAGGTAAAAGAAGACGCAGTGCATAGGATTCCACGAAATTAATGAACCACCACATCCATGTCAGCAGAGCACGGTATTTTAGATCATATCACGACACTCAAATCTCAGCGAAACTATGCATTGGAACGTACGCCAACGCCTCAACGCCCTGTTCTCCGTCGACTTGGCCATGCTAAATTACACAGAGACTATACGTATATTTTCTGAGCCGTTTTTAGGCAGCTATACAGCACATGTACGTGGTGCAGTACAACTGTACAAGTAGCCTACCGGCCTGTCAATCTATATATCATATCATCCTACGGACTACAGAGCTCCAAAAATGCCCGTTTGGGCTGGGGCCTGTGGGACTGATTCTTGCATTGGATGGCAACAAACTGCAGGGCGCAGGAATGCAGCCAAATGGAGACATCCGTGGCATCATGCATGGAATATTTCAAGCTTGTCGTTTCCAAAAGAAAAGGGTCCAGACTAGGCTATTATTGGGGGATTATGTCTGATGGAGTGACGGATTCAATGGGATCGATAAAACTACTATGAGCAAACTGATCATTAGGAGACAAAACCGCATCGGATGGAGCAGCATGGAATGATATTCCTCGCATGATGGAGACTGGAGGCTGGCTCTGCAGGTTGTGTTGTGTGGTGACTGCTTGTGAGCTATGCTTTTTTTTTTAATAAAAGGAAACATTTTATTAAAGAACACTACGCATGAGGTGGTAGTCCTACAAGTTTTTGAAATCCAGTTCTAACCTATGTCTCATAACTGAATAAAAAGGATTAAACATACTATAGTCATAGTCAATCATAAGAGATTAGACCGCCACGTGCGACATGTCTAGGTAAAAAAGGTCATTATAGCCATTTACACAACATATTGCAAAGCCACAAAAACCAAGTCCTAATGTTCCGTACAAAGGCAAAGGACCATGTACAGGACAAAATGAGGTTATTCTTTCAAATATCATATCATCTTTGTTTAACTAAATCGCCCAACAAATCACCGTGGCTCCTACAGATCTAGTGTTAAGTCTTTGGTAAATCCTAGAGCCAACTACCAAACATATGTAAGACACTTGTCGGGTTTGATACTCCTAAAGCCATAAGTTATGCCAGAGACTGTACCAGCGAAACATCAATCGAAAAACGGATGCTCAGTTATCTTTTACCTTACTAGTCTATCAATCCGTGCTCGCGCACAAGTTAGAGTTTTATCAAACCATGTGTTAGATTTATGTTAGCAATACATGATAGCTGTTCATTCCGTGCTACTTAGATTTGTTCAATAAGGTCCAACCTCAGAGATAAATTTGGTGGATTAGAGTAGTGTAGCTAGAGAACCCCGGCAACAATACTAAATTTGGGTCTTGCTATGCTATAAAGACCATGCACCGAGCTTTCACCGAGTCTAACCCTAGCCATTTATCCCTTACAAAATCTTATTTGCAATCCATCTTTGATAACAAAGAATCTGAAGCAAAGAAAATCTTGTTTCACCAACTTAGGCTTAAGGAAAAGGTGTTAGCGGCCTTGTCCCATTATTCCACTTGCACATAGTGTCTTGGATCTAAGTCTCTCCTATTTAAAAAATACGGAGTGCTTTCCATTTTGTCTCCACACCGCTTCGCTCCACTCCACCACTCCTCCCCCGCATCCGCTCTGGCTCTCTCACCCGCGCGCAGCGCCCTATACTCCTCACCGACAGCCGCCCGCCTCCTTCCGCGCGCCGCTCCTCACCGGCCGCCGCGCCCTCTCTCCCCTGCTCCACCCTCGCCGCGCGCTGGCCTCCTCCTCCTCGCCCTCTCTCCTGCCTTCCAGACCATGCAGTTGCCACCCCCGCCGCTTATGCTGGCATGTCCGTCTCTCGATCTTCCTCTACTCTCTCGCTCCCATGTGGCATTCTCTCCTCCAGATCCACATTCTCTCTCCTCTCAAACCCAAGCTCGCCTAGATAGCAGATACAGAACGACGCCATCCTCCACTGCGCATCCTTGCCCTTCCTCGTCGTCGTGCGGTTCACAGACTCCGCTGCTCCACGCGGTCTGCCCCGATTGCCTCAGGCGACACATCCTCGGCGGGCATCCTCCCCACAAGGTTCGTGCCTCCACCACATGCAGCTCGCAGCGGCTCTCCTCCTCACCTCCGGCCGCCACCTAGCAGGCGCAACAGCTCCCAAACCTGCAGTGTTGCTCACTTGCTCCTGTCCACCCGTCCGCCACCCCACTGCTCCATGAATCCTAGAGCCAAGCCAACCACTCATCCCCAAACCGCTTCATTATCCTGACGCATGGTTAGAAACTTAGAATCTTGTTAGCGTCCTCTTTCCAGATTATTGATTCATCCAAATAGTTTTGCTAGGATGTCCATTGGATCTGGCCGTACTCAGTAAAATAGGCCACAATGTCCTCATACTTAATTTCGTTAGATCATATAGTTTCACTTCTTCATCACTGTTGTTTAACTTGTATAGGAGGGGGTTGTAAAGATAGATTGAACGTGATGACCTCTCGGTCTCACGGCTTCGTGTTAATATAGGGTGAGAATAGCCCTCACCGTGGCTTGTACAGAAAGAATACAACTTGTACAGGAAGTAAGAAACAAACTCTATCCTATACGACCTGCTATATCTAACAGCCATCAGCAGGATAAGATCAATCTACAGATACCGTATCAACTACACAATTTAACACTCCCCCACAATCACAACGCCGATTTCAAGTTGAGATTGTTCCTGAACCAAACAAGCTTATGAGTGGGTAGAGTTTTTGTGAATCCATCAGCAACCTGATCCTCAGTGCTAATAAAACGAACATCAAGTAGTTTTCGTGCTACCTGTTCTCTGACAAAATGAAAATCAATTTCGATGTGTTTTGTTCTTGCATGAAACACCGGATTGGAGGACAGGTACTTGGCGCCCAAATTGTCACACCACAATCGAGCTGTAGAGGAGTGAGGTATTCGTAGTTCAGTTAGAAGTTTCTGAACCCACATAACCTCAGCTGTTGCATTAGCTATGGCTTTATACTCTGCTTCGGTGCTTGACCGTGATACAGTTGGCTGCTTCCTTGAGCTCCAGGAGATCAAATTTGAACCAAGGAAGACAGCAAAGCCACCAGTTGAGCGCCGATCATCTGGGCATCCGGCCCAATCCGCGTCTGAGAACACACTCACCATAAAGGACGACTTACAAAATTCTAAGTTCAGGTTCAGAGTTCCTTTCACGTATCTGAGTACCCTCTTTACAGCAGCCCAATGCGCAGTGGTAGGCGAACGAAGAAACTGACATATCTTATTGACTGAAAAGGATATGTCCGGTCTAGTTAGTGTCAAGTACTGTAATGCACCAACTATGCTTCTGTATTTTGTAGCATCTTCAGGTCCTAGTCGCTCCCCATCAAATAAGGACAATTTTCCTGAAACAGGCAAGGGTGTGGATACTGTCTTACAGTTTGTCATGCCAACTCGTTCTAACAGCTCAGTTGCATACCTTTGCTAGCTGAGCATGAGTTTTCCACCAGACCTCTTTACTTCAATACCCAGAAAATAGTGAAGATCACCAAGATCTTTTAAAGCAAAATCCTTCTCAAGATTCTTAAGTAGTGCAGCTGTAGCATCAGTTGATGAGCTGACAACAATGATATCATCGACATAAACAAGAAGAAAGATTTGCAATCCTCCTTTGCTATAAAAGAACAGAGATGTATCTGCCTTGGAAGGAACAAAACCGAGCTCTTGAAGTCGAGTACTCAGCCTAGAGCACCAGGCTCTAGGCGCCTGTTTTAAACCATACAGGGCTTTGTCAAGCTTGCAAACATAATTTGGCTTATTTTTGTCCTCGTAGCCTGGTGGCTGTCGCATATAGACCTCTTCCTCAAGTAGACCATGCAGAAAGGCATTTTGTACATCGAGTTGATGAAGATGCCAGCCATTAGTGACTGCAACTGAGAGCACAAGTCGAATTGTTGCAGCTTTAACAATCGGACTAAACGTATCTTCATAATCAATACCATACCGTTGTTTAAAGCCTTTTGCCACTAGACGGGCCTTGTATCAATCAATACTTCCATCAGCTTTCCTCTTCACTTTATAAACCCACTTGCAATCAATAATATTGCTCCCTTTTCTTGGTGGAACAAGATGCCATGTCTTATTTTTCATGAGAGCAGTATATTCCACATCCATTGCTTCTTTCCATGCCTTACTGTTTAGAGCTTCAGAGATGGTGGTTGGCTCAGCAGTTCTAGTGGCAGCAACATTACCATATCGTACTGTGCCGTCAGTATAACGCTTTGGCTTAGAAATGCCATGTTGAAGACGTGTCCTTGGTCGCTGTTGCACAGGAGAGGAAACAGGAGCACCAGACAAATTGGACCCATGAGAATCAACATCAGAAATAGTGCTCTCACCCCCACTGGCTGGTGCTGGCATGTCGATGGAGCGAGGAACAGTCGGAGAATGTGGTGCCGATTCAGCAGTTGCTCCAACCCGCGAGGATGGTTCATGCGTGGTCCCAAGTTGCTGTGGCGCCCGATGTTCAGGAGTATCAGCATTGTGTTCCATGTCTGAACCTGACACAACTCTATTCAGTACTGAATCTGCATTATTTTCTTCTGAATTTTCCCTTGTGTTGTCATCAGAACCTGCAACACAAGATGGAATCTCCTCCTGCATAGAGTTAGGCATAGGTGAATTAACCAAGGATTCGTCAACTGTATGTTCCCCCCTAGGCGGCTGAAGACGGGATGGAAGGAGAAGGATTTCAGATCGGAGCCTAGTCCCAGCATTTGGATGGAGAGCAGAAAATGGGTACACAGATTCGTCAAACACCACATCACGAGAGATGTAAACACGGCCAGAGGATACATCAAGGCATTTGAACCCCTTGTGAAGTTGACTATAACCAAGGAATACACATTGCTTCGATCGGAACTCGAGTTTGTGATTGTTATATGGACGAAGGTGTGGCCAGCAGGCACACCCAAAGGTAAGAAGCAAAGAATAGTTAGGTTTTTGTTGAAAGAGTTTTTCTAAGGGAGTTTCTCCATCTAGGACAGGAGTGGGCTACCGATTTATAAGATAGGTTGCTGTGATGAACGCCTCATCCCAAAACTTCAGAGGCATGGAAGCGTGTGCAAGTAACGACAGACCAACTTCTACTATATGTCGATGTTTGCGCTCGGCGGAGCCATTTTGCTGGTGTGCATGAGGGCAAGATACATGATGTGAGATTCCAACACGCTAGAAAAAGGAGTGCAATTTTTGGTATTCACCACCCCAGTCGGTTTGCATAGCAATGAGTTTACGGTTAAAAAGTCTTTCAACTAGATTCTGAAATTCATGAAAGCGTTGGAAAACTTCATATTTGTTTTTAAGAAGATAGATCCCTGAGAATTTGCTGAAATCATCAATGAAGCTCACATAATAATTGTAACGACCAACCGATGTTGGGGAAGGTCCCCAAACATCTGAAAACACAAGCTCTAGAGGAGCACTCGACTTGCTAACCGACTTAGGGTATGGGAGCTGATGGCTCTTGCCCTGTTGACATGCATCACACACGGTGTCTTTATTGAACTCACTAACAAAGGGAAGACTATTTTTGCTAAGGACTTGACGAACGACTGATGAAGAAGGATGCCCCAAACGACTATGCCACCGCGTTGAGGTGACCTTGGCAGCACCAAAGACATGCTTATCTGACGTGAGCTTCAAGGGATACAAGCCTCCTTCACACCTGCCTCGAAGGAGAACTTTCTTCGTTGACTGATCCTTAACAAAAAAATGATTGGGGTGAAACTCAAGAAATGCATTATTGTAGGATGTAAGTTTATGAACAGATACTAGACTCTTTTGAGCCTCTGGAACATAAAGGATATTATTGAGCAATAGATCTCTACTAGGGGTAGGAACAACAGTATGACCAACTTGGTTAATTTTCATACCTGCCCCGCTTGCCGTATGGACTTGATCACTACCGGTGTACCTGTCCCGCACGGTCAGCTTCTCAAGTTCCCCAGTAATGTGATCTGTTGCTCCGGTATCGGTATACCAATTGGTATCCACACCATAGGATGTTGTAGCAGAACCGACACTCTTCTCCTGTGGCTTGAAGGAAGCATCAAATCGTTTGTAGCACTTGACGACGGTATGACCGCGTTTGCCACACAGTTGGCACTCAACAATAGTGCCTGATCCTCCTGAAGCAGATCCATCAGCCCTGTTGGGACTGCCATGCCCCCTTCCAAAGCCGCCACGTTCCCGGCCACGACCACGTGAATCATTGTTGGAGTTGCTATTCCCACGGCCGAGCATGGCAGAGTTGGCCGAGGACTGAGTTGCCCCCTGCCTGAGTTCAATTCGCTGCTCAAAGCATGACATCTGAGCGTACAGTTCGCTCAAAGTAATTGGCTCCACGCGTGCTGCGACCGCTGAAATTAGTGAGTCAAAGTCGGCGTCGAGTCCTGCTAGGATGTTAGAGACAAGTTCTTCGTCTTCAATCTTCTTTCCTGCTGATGCCATCTCATCAGCGTAACCGCGCATCTTGGCAACATATTCAGCCACCGTGGAACTTCCCTTCACAGTGGTGGCTAATGCCATGCGCGTATTGATGACGCGCGCCCGCGACTGGGTGGAGAACATCCCTTTAATGGCCTGCCAAACTCCAATGGCAGTTGGGATGGAGACAACCTGAATCAGGATTTCCCGAGACAGGGACAACAGCAGGTAGCTGAGAACCTGCTGTTCTTGTGCAACCCACTCCTAATAGGCAGGATTGGGAACTTCTTCTTCATCTTTGGCCTTGTCATCCTTCTTGATCTTCAGGGTGGGCGTCGGTGCCTTGTTGCTGACGTCCAGGAAACATGCCATGCGTGCTCCTCGTAAGGTAGCAAGGATTTGGGCTTTCCAAAGTGGATAGTTGGTGCTGGAGAGCTTCTCTGTCACCTGAGCTATGGGAAGGGGCTGGTGTGGTTGAGGATGAGGAGGACGCCATGGCAAGCGACTCGAAGGAGATGGGCTCTGATTACCATGTAAAGATAGATTGAACGTGATGACCTCTCGGTCTCACGGCTTCGTGTTAATATAGGGTGAGAATAGCCCTCACCGTGGCTTGTACAGAAAGAATACAACTTGTACAGGAAGTAAGAAACAAACTCTATCCTATACGACCTGCTATATCTAATAGCCATCAACAGGATAAGATCAATCTACAGATGCCGTATCAACTACACAATTTAACAGGGGTAGCATCTATGCAAACTTGAAATACTATCTTACTATTACTAATTTGAGGTTCTAAAAGTTGCACCAATTTCAAAGCGCGCTAGAAAAAAAGATAAATCCAAAAAATTCTCACAATAATCAGAAACATCCGACCATCAATTGGCAAATTAGAATATTAATAGCCATTAGATCTGTTTTCTAAGTAATTACCCACCTCTGTCATTATGAAAGATCTTGAGTTCAACTCTCAATGAAAGCAAATATCCTCTTTTTTTAATTATATATATTTTCTAAGTAATTACCCACCCCTGCCATTACGAAAGATCTTGAGTTCAATTCTCAACGAAAGCAAATATCTTTTTTTTAGATTTTTCTATTTTTAAATTTACCTTCAGTTTTTGTCTTTTTTCCATTAAAGATGCTAGAAACATTTCCATGAAACAGATATTTTGTAGACTTTTTAAAATTTCCATATCAATCCTCACAAGATGCGCTAGAAAAAAATAAAAGTATAGAAATTCTCACATTAATAAAAAAATAACCTATCATCAATTAACATGTTAGAATCTTAATATCTATTAGATCTGTTTTCTAATTAAGTAATCACCCACCTTTGCCATTATCAAAATAATATTAAATAACTTCTAAAACTACATATTAATTACCCACTTTGCTAATATAAAGGAAAATATGAAATAACACCCTAAATTAATATCTAATTGCTCACATTTGCTATTTTGATAGGATAAAACCAAATATCCCCTTTAATTTATATTGGAATTGTTCAACTTAGTTATTATGGCTGATAATATGATGAAAGTAACCCCTCAAAATTATATTAAAATCACCTATTTTTGCAATCGATCAAAGATTATCTAAAACAATTAAGCATACATATAAAGTAGCAAGATATGTTATTATAAAAACCTAAGTATAAAAATAGATCTATATATGTTGTACGGTTACGCATAACACATTTAAGACTCTAATCCGTGCGAAAGCACGGGTTGATTGACTAGTATGGCTAATGGCTTGCCTGATAATAAAGAGCATCTGAGCCATTTTTTTTTTAGTATGCAAGAATATATAAGTTTTCATCTTGTACTGCAGGGAAAAGGAAACCAGTTGAGTTTGAAAGGATAAATGGGATATTCGAATGGTATTTAAATGATATATATTTCTAAAATCTTCTTTGGTTGTGAAAGAATTTGTAAGCAGTGCTTATGTTATTGCTAATAACAACAGCGTGATTTTAGATTGACACGCTAGGCATTTGGCATCTTTGGCATATTCGTGCCCCAACAGTTCAATATATAATGTATTTCTGATAAGCATGTTCGTGCCCCAAGAGTTCTTTCTTTTGGATTCATGTTCCGCAAAATATCAGTATGTGCAGAGTAGCGTAAAACAGCCCGAAGTGTCTTTTGGCATATCATTTGTTGACAATCTGAATGAATGAAGCTTGTCAAGAATCTGTTGATCCGCCAGTAAATGCTCTTTGAGAGGTGCATGTTAGTCATTAAAGGATGGACTAAAGGCTGAGTGATCAGTGATGGCTGCCGATGTGCGTCATATGTGTTGATGTGCCAATGATCTTCCTCATAACAATGCTAGCTTCTGTTTAGATTTTCCATGTAAATAGCTCGTACTTAAACCTATCAAAGAATATGTAAGCAGCCTTGAAGAAAATATAGTAGTGTTAGTACTGATATGTATTTACACATTGCACGTAAGTGACCTATGTTGTGGCCTCCTACTTAGCTAGCTCTCAACTGACAGGATACACAGGATACAGATAATAAATATGGAACATGTTATTTCCAACAGGAATGCCTACAAGAGAAAGAGAGATTTTTCCTTTGGATTTTTCATAAGCCTTCAAGCTTAAGTTCAAGATATTTTATATGTGCTTTCGGACAACAATATTTGAGTGTACAATGACAATAAAAAAATGATTATTACTTTGTTTAGATTTTTATATTCGTGGCAACGCACGGACCATTACCTAATTTTTTTTACTTTTGTATAGCTGCTGCCATGCGCAACCTGTGGTGAGGAGTTTAAAAAACCCCCTTAACACCACAATGTTCTTAATTTTCAGATCCAGCTAGTCAGTATCCCAAGACCACCCCGACTTTTGGGTTGACATACAATACTCCATCTTCTAATCAGATTTTTTTTTCTTGATTTCATCCTCTTGCCAATAAAACACAGAGCGAAACTAGTCAAAATTCCTGGGAACTCCTGTGGTATGGCAAATAAAGACATCATATATATTAGAGAGGCTCACATTTCCAATTATTAAGCCTTTTTTCCTTATAAACACTACTCTTCCACTTTCTTTCAATCCATATTTCCAAAGTTTCCTTTAGTGTATGGCCGTACTAAAATATTTTAGTGAGAAAACTCAGACGCGGTGCCCTTGTTACGCCGATCTCTGCTCTTCTTCTTTTGGTGTATACCTGTTGAGCTAATAATTTGTTAACTCCTATATACGTCAATATTAGTGTGATGGCATTGTGTTGTCGTCTAAAACCGTTCGGACTCGGACGAGAGACACACAAGGGATTCAAAAAATACGCTGCCGCTACGATCAATCTCTCCAAGCGGATCCAAAGAGGTTTCGGGTGTGCCACCCAACTTACCTTCCGGCTGGGGATGTTTTGTCGGTGTTGGCATGCTGGTGTGCGTGCGTGGTCAGAGACTTGACCTCCAAGGCAACTCTTTACTAAATATAGACACAAACTCTTTCCTAAACTAAAATATTATAACTTAATAAATTTAGGACTTTATTACTAGGTAACATGATCTGGACTCTCCCTTGCATCGGTCCAGATCCTCATAAAGGTTCCAAATATCAGCCGAAACATGGCGTATGATCATGTCAGATTCTGGTCATCCTATTATTTCGGCAATTCCGGTTGACTCTGAGCGTATCTGGACATGATTCCGGCATCATTGAAAAGTTTATCTCCAAGTTTCCATCCATACGTAAAACGTCCAAAACGGAATCCGTATGTGGCCTGGGGTCCGTTTTCGTGCGACCTACTCCTGCAGTCCAAACGAATCCCGTGAATAAACTGGGCTTCAACATGGATTAAACGATGAATAGAGACCAAATTATTTGAGAATGGTTTCTACTGCCAAACAGTAAAAAATAGTTTAGTTGAAACAGTAAAAAATAGTTCAGTTGAAAGAATAAAATAACAGCAAGTTGAAACGGTAAAAAATAGTTTAGTTGAAAGAATAAAATAACAGCAAGTTGAAACAGTAAAAATAAAAATAGTTCAGTTGAAAGAATAAATTAACAGCATTGAAAATAGTTAAAATAGTTCAGTTGAAAGAATAAAATAACAGCAAGTTGAAACAGTAAAAATAAAAATAGTTCAGTTGAAAGAATAAATTAACAGCATTTTTTTTATAAGAATTAACAGCATTGAAAATAGTTCAGTTGCAGCAAGTTGAAACAGTAAAAATAGTTCAGTTGAAAGTTGCAGCAAGTTGAAACAGTAGAAATAGTTCAGTTGAAAGAATAAAAATTGCGGTGAGCGTGGATCGAACACGCGACCTTCAGATCTTCAGTCTGACGCTCTCCCAACTGAGCTATCCCCGCATGTATTTGATTTCCCAAAGTATAGTTATAAATATATATACTACTGTGGGCCTGGCCCATGTACATTCTCCATTACTCCCCTCACCTTGGACAGCTTTCTGAGCCCACGGCGCACTAGTTGTACAGTTGTACTCGTACCAGGCCACCATGGGTTTCGCTGACTCGTCCACGAATGAGATCACCGCGCGGTGCGGCCTGCGACTGCTAGCGTGAACTGAACTCACAGCTGAACTGCCCAATTCGGAATGTATACAAGATGAATTATCCTGCCAACAACTTTATTAGGTTGGTCCAGCGAGGAGAATGAAACTATGAAAGCCCTGAATTTTCTGCTGGAACTAATTAAGAAAGCTAAAGCTGCCACCGTACGTGCAAGATCATATGTTGCATGTATACTACACATTATGAGTTTGGTACCAGTGGTGCGCGCGCAGCCTTATATTCAGCAGCAGCAGATCGCTATATTTTTGTCGTCTAAGCTGGAGCCGGTGTGGAGGTGTCAATGGGGACCCGATATCCGGTTACCCATGGGGAATTCTTCTATTAGGGTTAGGGTATGGAGAAAATTTGTTTCCCATGGGTATAGATATGGGAGGAATTCTTTCCCCATTAGGTACTTGGGTATGGGTTTGGAGAGGCAACATCCGAACCCGATTATCCATGGAGAATGTACCCTAGTTAAATTTGATGTGCAACATGTTTAAGTCTAATATACAGTCTATCAAACAAGTTAAAGCCTAACCGAAACCCAACAAATAAACCTTAAAACCCTTTGTCTATTTAACCTAACCCTTTCGCACTATTCACCTAATCATCCACCTAGGCTATTTACATCTTAAATTCAGCAATAATATACTACTCTTACATATTTCTTGACAATTTTTTTATATGCTCACATATTTTTTATTGGAGATGGGGCTCCAATAGGACCCGATACCCGAATGGGGATGGGTATGGGATGAGTTTTATACCCATGATGGGTATGGATATAGGGATGAGAGTGGCTATAGCCTGATGAGGATGGGTCTGGGGTGCTGAAACCCGGAGAAATTTTCCATTGACATCTCTAAGCCGGTGAGAAACTAGCTAGCTCATCCATTTTTCTTTTTCTTTTTTATAAAGGAAACACAATCCAGCCTGAGGCTCACAACTGAGTGTATCTGGCTTCAGCGCTTGCTCATCATACAGTAGTAGCATTTTTCATTTTAAATTCCAAGTTGCCGGCAGGCAGTGTGGCCCAGGTGGACATGGTAGCTCATATATATAGGACTACAGGAGTACGCGTAGGAATGTAGGATCATTCCAAAAACAAGGTGATGATGCAGCCAGCAGGCTAATAAGGATCCATTTTAATTACTTTAATTATTGAAGGAAAAAACTTTGCTTTTGTTTGTATATTATTTCCGAGGCACTAGCACAGAAACCATGGATGTGCATGCATGCATGAACATATATTAAATCAGCATCAGTGTACAGATTCATCATCCCCTCAAGAATAATTCAGATATCCATCGATCTGGCCCCTTTTAGCTGTTTCTCTGAACCAACACTGCTTCTGCTCCGTCGTTGATTATGCACCGATTTGCCTATTATACAAAAAAAAAACATGTTGGCAAAGTGGTGTTTCGCTTTTTTGTGTCATGCATAAAGCTCAAGCACTTGGATTCGATATCGACAATTTTGTACAGTTCCAGTGCTGTGGTTAATACGTACTACGCATAACGCGTGTGCACGGATTTGCTCTCCAACTAGTTTCCATCATAGTGGTTCGCATATTGTAATCACACACACGCATGGGCACAGTACACATCACCACTACAGCTAGTCAGCTGCAGCGCAGCAGGAACTTGCTTGCTCATTGCTTTAATCATGCCGTGCCTGCTTTGGATCGATGCGGATTTCTGTCCCGCTGTTTCTTGTAGCCTTTTTCTTGGATTAAAGGAGTCGATCTGGACTGGCGTCTGCAAGGATTCATGCATCATTTATATATACACTGTATTATCGTTTACACAAATCCTATCTCACACGTTTCTCGATCTCTACGGAGAAAAATATTGCTGCTGTGCTGCAGTCTCCAGATTGGTTCGTACGAGCTGGACACATGCCTGAACTGCCTTTGCTTCATCGGATGACTTCCAAGCAAAGAAAAAGGTTTAGGAATCTTATGGCTTTTGAACCATACCAATCACAGTATGAACTACTAGTACGTATCAATCTACACGATAAGGCTGCTCTCATCAGAGTGCCCATTGCGGGTGCATAAAACACTGTTTTGCACCGTAGACAGAGAGAGAAGTAGTTGGAACAGTGGATGGGCGGGATGAGATAGGCCTTCTGGTGAGAGCAGCCTAACACGAAAGTCATGTTTTTTTTTTGGCGGCAAATGTAGGACTGACCAAAAAAAAAAGGGTATCTCAAAGCATACGTGCCCACCCGCGCACCTAGGAACACGGCAAGATACTTCGTTCAGACAAGAAAGCTGATATATCTACACTGCCACTGGAGCGACACACTTTTTTATATTCCTCATATTTTGAACAATAAGTACTGTTTTTTCCTTCAAGAATTAATTTGATACACACACCATTCAGGCTCATCCAATCCTAAACGATTTTCCAGTACAGTTAAAAATATGTAAAAGGTTTTAACCACTCTTATTACACGATTTCCGAACTACATCGTTCGAAGTTCATTAAATCTGTCACAAGCAAGAAAAAAGAAAAAAAAACAGATTATGATACGTACGTACCTTTGGCACATGAAACATAAACACAAATAGATAGAGGATATCACAACCTTGGGTGGCGGACATTAAAAGCAAGGAGTCTCAATCTTTTCTAACAATAACTAGTGTCGACCTAAATAGGTGATCTTATAGCTTTAATTATGATGAATTTTTCCCGTGTTGCTGTAGAAATTTGAGTATATATCGTGCATATACCACGAAATAGTATTGCATGCACGTAACCATAGAAATTCGATAAATGTTATAAATAGATGGCTTAGTAGATGGTGACTTGACATGCCACTAAGTGGATCTCTATGATGACGTGGCTTAATGCATGTTTAGAAAAATTTTATAGTGAGGTACACATTTAAGACACCATCATTAAGTACACTAGAGTCATCATACAATAGTATAATACACAAAAACCATGTTTGTTTTGGGAAGAATGAATGGATTCTTGGAAGAGAGTGAAATTAGGGGAAGGGCTAATCAAAGAAGAAAATGGGTTGTCTCGAAGCATGTGTGCATGCCCACCCGCGCAAGCGGGAACATCGTGAGATACTTTGTCTCGTTAAAGGACCGAGCCTAGTTCGGGTGGCAACCCTTGCCGTCGTGCAAGCCCGTCCACCCGGGCCCACCGTGAACAAATCCCGAGTGCCTTTTCTCTTTCTTAATTGATGATTGTTGGGTTTCTCACCCTTTCATTTTGTTTCGGTAAGAAAGATGATATTGACACGACCACTCAACTTCATCAACCGATCCTATAAACGATATTAACCATCGTGACCCATGATTCTGAAGTTGCATTTCTGTGAAAAAAAATTAAAAGTTTGTCAATTTAGCAAATCAATAAAGAACAAAGGGAGCAAACAAAAAAAATTGTCTATTAACTTTGGCACATGAAGCACAAACAAAGTGGGGAATCACAATGCTTAGGTGGTAAGGCAATACAACTTCATAAAACTAGGTGATTTCCCCGTGTTGCTGCGGGACTTAAAGAGTGATTTTAATTTTTTTAAAAAATAAATAGTATTAATTCAAATGTTTATTTGGCAGAGAAAATAGAACAATGGAACTGCCATAGTTCTATCACTACTCAGCATCTAACGATAATTTTCATAAATCTATGCAATTAAAACTGCTAAAAAGATTTGTGGAGTGGATATTTCATTATGGCATGAGCAACACATCTCTGGTGATAACAACTTACTACCTTTGGGTGCGCTTCCTAACAATACGTGAATCAAACAACTATAAAGAGGACTCTTTACCTGTCCTTTTATCTTTTGCTTTTCTGCATAAGGGATAATAGATTTCTCTGTGCGTTGCTGCAGGATTTAAAGAGTGATTTCAATTTTTTTGAAGAAAGGAATAATATTGATTCAAATGTTTATTTGGCAGAGAAAATAGAATAATGGAATTGCCATAGGTATGTCAGTACTCAACCTCTAACAATAATTCTAATAAACCTGTGCAATTAAAACTACTAAAAAGATTTGTAGAGTGGATATTTCATTATGGTATGAGCAACACACCTCTAGTGATGACAACTTATTACCTCTGGGTGCGCTTCCTAACAATACATGAATCAAAGAGCTGCACAGAGAACTCCATTTATTTGTCCTTTTATCTCCTGTTGTCCTACATACGGGGATATTATATAATTATTTGGGTAAAAAAGGCAAATGCCTTCATATAATTCGAATTCTTACGTTTATAAAGTGTAGGGACATTAATACACGAATGAATGTGAGATGTAGGGAGTAACTTTAACTTGCTGTTGAATGAGTTGCAATGACTAAAGCATAATGGGGTTCACCTATGTATATATGTTTGTGAGAAAAAAATATATAGTTGTATAGTAAATTGAAGAGGGGGTGACTCGAACAGGTATTTGACAATCCTTATTAATAGTAAACTTAGGCTAAAGAAAAATAAAAAATATAAATAATATATGGAAAGTAGGATTCACCTTAATTGGCACGTTGTGGGGGCTGCGGAAATTTTTAAAGTGACATGATTTCTAAATTAGTGGACTCAAAGATGACGTCGAGTTTAAAAGTAGAAATTACTAATGTATATTGTATCACAACATTTTTAACACAGATGATAACTTATTCATCTTAGTTTAAAGAGATTAACTTTTAAATGGATGATCATTTGGTATGACAACATTTTTTTAAATATATTATTTCTGAATGTACTATTTTTTAAACAAATTATACTTGATAACTTATTCATCAAAGATTGACTTTTAAATGATTGATTATTTGTGATACATTATTTTTTCATGTACTATTTTTTTAAACACATTATACTTGATAACTTATTCATCTTAGTTGAGAAAAATTGACTTTTAAATGATTGATCATCTGTGACACGTTATTTTTGAACGTACTATTTTTTTAAACACATTATACTTGATCACTTATTCATCTTAGCTGAGAGAGATTGACTTGGCGAAGTAATCGAAAGGACAAATGGTTACATACATGGATGTTATTAGCCACAGAAGATCGGTGAAAGACATTAATAGAGTGTCATCGTGGTTGATGACATGGTTTCTTAATGGATGATGACGTGGATAGCTTGCATGTTGAGATATGACCTTAGTGGTCTCCATCTATATAGATATACTAGATTACATAATTATTTAGGTAAGAAAGGCAAGTGCCTTCATAGAATCGATGTCTTACATTTAGAAAGTGTAGCGACATTAATACACGAATGAATGTGAGATGTAGCAAGTACCTTCAACTTACCACTAAATGAATTGCAATGACCAAAGTATGATGGACTCATCTGTGTATATATGTGTGAGAGAAAAAAAGATATATAGTTGTTTAGTAAATCGAAGAAAAGAGTGACTTAAACAGGTATTTGAAAATTCTTATCAGTAGAAAACTTAGGCTAATAGAAAAATAAATAATACGTGGAAAGTAGGAATCACCTTAATCAGAAATGATCAACCAACTTGTAAGTAGAAATCAGAAGTTTGGTTGTTGAAGTCTCCGATATGACACATCATACAAAACTTATTTATCTTAGTTTAAAGGGATTGACTTTTAAATGATTGATCATCTGGTATGACAATATTTTTTAAATACGTTATTTTTTTAATGTACTATTTTTTAAACACATTATACTTAATAATTTATTCATTTTAGTTGAGAGATTGACTTTTAAATGATTGATCATCTGTGACACATTATTTTTTAATGTACTATTTTCTAAACACATTTTGATAACTTATTCATCTTAGTTGCGAGATATTGACTTTTAAATGATTGATTATCTATGTGTTTATGTTGCGGAAATTTTATGGCGAAGTGATCGAAAGAATAAATAGTTGTATACATGGATGATATTAGCCATAGAAGATCGGCGAAAGACATTAATAGAGTGTCCTAATAGATGACGACATGGCTTCTTAGGATAATGATGTGGATAGCTTGTATGTTGAGATATGATCTTAGTTGCCTTCTCTGCATAGATATATAGGATGCCTCCACCTAGGTTCGATACCAGCAAGGATAGCATGAATAGATCAGTTGTAAAAACATTAAATTAAAGCAAAAATAGCAACCATTTCCTACAGCACTGCATTGTGTCGACCCAAGTAAGCAACTATGACCAATAAAATATCAATGCATTGTGCATATATCTAAGATGATGTTAGTCAAATCATCCATTTCCCTTATTAGAATTCAAAGTATATATTCTGTAATGAGCACCGCATTGACATATGCATATAGCAGTCACTTCTTATGCTGATTTACCAAAAACTGCGCTCTGTTTTTTTAATCTATAAGCACATTAGGAATTGTAATGGAGCAAATGAGAGCACCCAATTCTCATTCGGGGGGGGGGGGGGGGGGCGGCGGCGGCGGCGGCGGCGAATAAAATCACCTCCCATTTCGTTCTGTTTGTTCAAGCACCGATAGTTTTTAAATATTTACAACATCACCAATAGGTAACCAATTAAAGTGATGCGTCAACCGCAGAAACAATTTGAGATCACAAATAAAATTATAATTAGGCCGAAAGATCCTTCCATGGTGGTCTTGCTTTTGTGCCTTTTGTATCGTGCTCGTGCTGACCTTGCTGTTGGCTATAGCAAATACTAAAAGCAAGGAAACACCAACTAATGGAGGACCATGTCTGTAAAGAGCAGAAACAAAGCATAGATTCTTCCTTGTAGATTGCCTGACTAAAACTGTGATCAAATCTCTATCTGTATCTCTGCCTGAAACAACACTCAGAATCGAAGTGGCAAGCAGATTTCACTGAGCTTTGCTGCCCGTGCAAATCTTGAAGCGTCCGATAGATTAATCATACTGTAGTTTGACCGAGAGCATGCAAGAGAGTACAAAGGACCAATTATCATTGACCCTGGTGGACATGCTTTAGTTCCTCGCTTCATTTCCTTTTAACTCACTATTATGGCCTTATCATATAGCACACACAGTACCACAGCTTATGAGCCATTTCAAAAAATTTTTTGGTTTACAACGAACTGTGGCACTGGATAAGTTCGGATGTTTCTTACATGCCACTAGCCCACCGATGTCTCACTTACATGTGGGGCCCTGCTGATCCCATGTTATTGGTGTCTTCTTCTCGTACAAGTGACAATGTCCAGAAGCATGGAAAATGAACTGTTCAAGTATCTGCCACTAAAGGTGGTCAGTGGGTGCTCAATCACAATTGGAACCAAAGGGTGTGGTTAGCCAAGACTTTGATGGCGTATCATCCTCCCATCTCCCAACTTGCTTTATTTCCTGCACATCCTTCATGCCTTTTTTTTCTTTAATTTCGAAGATATTTCCTGCTTCATAAAGATATAAACATATATATAGTCGTATGGTGTTTTGGCAACACATCATCAAATTCAGAAGTGGTTTGCTGCTTTTCAAAACCGTGAGCCGACCAACCTTCAAAGCAAATCGAGAGCAACGTAAAACTACCTGCCAGTCTATTATTCAGGCAATCCGTTTGTTCCAAAAGAGATTTATATAATCTAGTCATGTGAAAAGCATGGAGTTTGACAGTTTGGGGGTTTTCGGCTGTTCACGTGAATGCCTTATGCTGTTATGTAATTTCTTCCTGATGGTCATCTTACACGTTGTGTTTTTTCTTAGATAGTACTTGGTTTGTGAGAACAATATGGGATAAGAATATAAGATGGTTCTTGGTTTTATTGGGTTGGTTGGATAAAACAAAATGGAATGGTTCTTATTTTGATAGAGGAATAGGTGTGAGAAATTTAGTTGTGGTAACCTCCTCATCAAGATGGTGAAGTTTTCCCCTTTGTTGATTAGATCTTAGCCTCTTTTTTATTGCATTAACATAACTGCTCAAATTGCTAAATGTTATCTAAATAAAGCTAGATCCAATCACAGCTTCTCGGCCTGACCAATCCGCCCGATGAGTCCAATACGATAAATGCATCAAGAGCGCTCGGTCCATGAATTTCTAGCAGGGGTGTCAAACTGCTGATACCACTGGGGGGATCTGATTTTCTCATGTCCACTCTCTTGTTTTCGATATTTATGTTTTGATCCCACCTTGGCTAGCCTACTTAGCTCTAGGGCAGTATTTATCTTGATATTTATTGGTTTTGATTCCAATAGTATAAGAAGACTTCTGGTTTAACTAGTTTGCGTAGGTGTTGAATTGCGTCTTCACTGGAATTCTAGGCTAATGTTGTCGTTTTTTCAAATTAGCCAAAGTTTCTAAAAGGCTCAATCCCCTCATATCCTACATTCCTCGCCATTAACCTGAAACTTTTAGTAATGGTGATATTCTTTTTTTTTTTGGTAATTTAGAAGACATTTGAATAAATAGTGGAAAGATGGAGATTTTTTTCGTTTAGGCCTCATTTGGAATGCAGAATTTTTGCACGAATTGCATAATAATTTCACAGAAAATAGTTCAAAATAAAGAAAAAACCGTAGGATTATTTAGGTCAAAGGGGGACTTAGTTTTATATGATACCAATCAAGAGTAGGTGTGTATTCGAGTTATATGGGTTAGTTTCCTATAGGATACTTCAAATTAATAATAATAATAATAATTTTTAAGTAGTTTAGAATTTCTTTTAGATCTCTTTTTTCTAGCACATCTATTCATTTAATTATATTTAATGGTCGTGTAGAAATCTCTGATCAATGACGATAGAATAGACAAAATGCTAGACATATAAACATGTGTGCATGGCTTGCTAGTTTTTTTAGAAGGATGAGACTGTTGCTGGCAGTTGCAGAGTAAATAAATTTTAAAATGCATCCGATCGGTCGGCCGGCCATGATAGAGTATTTGATTTTGACAGCCTCCTTTTTTCTTGCCCTCCAATTTTCCAAAGCAGCTAATGCCGAATACTAGAAGCCCTTTACTGTCCTTTTCAGAAATACAGAACATGGAAAAGGAGATACAGGCTAAAGGATGCAAGACCATGAAAAAAACCAGTGCATAGAGTGGCGTGACAGTGCCATGACATGTACAGGATTATGATTATAACAGCAGTTACGAAGATTTAGTTCTATAATATTTGTAAATCTGCTATTTCAGCACAAATATTATTTCAGCACCATATGCAGAGAAATTTCACACACGTGCAGACAGAAAGACTCCTCCAACAGGTGCTTGTTTGTGTTGATTTAATTTGAAACATGTACTTACAAATTAATTGTGCACTCCCCGTCCCAATTTATAAGTCATTTAATTTTTCTAACTAAGTTTGACTTTTTTGTCTTATTTAAAAATGTTCATAATTATCGTTTATTTTCATTGTGATTTAGTTTAGTATATATATTTTAACTATGGCTTTAATTTATATATTTGCACAATTTTTTTAATAAAATGAGTTGTACAAACTTAATGTTAAAAAAGTCAAACGACCTCTAAACTGGGACGGGGGAGTAGTATATAGTTTTTTTATTAAATATTGTTATTTTCACAAAAAATCAATGTGGATATTTCTAAGGAAGACACTAATGATGGACGAAGAAATTGTTTTCATCAAAGCACAATATTTTTCACCCAAAAATCAGTCTGGATATTTCTATTGCAGATACTAATGATGGACGAGTTCTTCAGTAGCTGTGGAGCCGTAATAACTTGACTGAAAACAATATAATAGCCACCTACAGACCTAATTAGTTGCTGATCACCACGAAAGAGGAAATAAAAGGTTGTTAAAGGTACGAAAAATATGATTGATTTATCTAATAAAAGAACCCATGAACGAGGAATCAAACTCAGAGCTCAACACTCCAAAAAGATGAAACTACCGTCAGCCACTACAAAGGTTCTTTAAAGATAGCATGATTGTATAAGCGTGCTTCAATAGAGATGAGCGTGTGTACCTGTATATAAATATATATATACCAACATCTTAGTCTATATACACACGTGCCGTCACTGATCAGACCACATGTTTTCCTCCGCAAAAGTAAAAAAAAGATCAGGTCAACAGCGAAGGAGAGCGTGACGAGGCGACGACCAACGTGCCAGACCGACCGTCCGTCAGCTGAGAGCAGGTTCAGCACGCCTGATTCGTAAGAAATGAGACGGCCGGCAACGAGTCCATCTCCGGCACGTGCCAACGGTCTACATCTCTTGTTATTACCTATTAGTACTTCAAACCTTGTATTTTTGCGTGAGCTAGTATAATAGCGGGTATAAAATTTAGAAATTTCTATAAATTTAAGACCTAACAACTAATCAGAATTAATATTACTCCACTATGCTTTGTTTCATCTATATTTAGTAAAATCTCTCATCTAATTTTTTTATCTTTATCTATCTATAATATACTCCAATTAATATTTCCTACTTGGAATTAGTTTTATCGTGTATTAGTGGCAAAAATTAGAACATATATAGCCATGTTTTATATTTATCTAATTTTCTTCATATATGTTGGTAATTTTAAAATATATTTGAAAGGACAATTGATTATTTTTAATGCTGATAAAATGGATAGTTTACATGGAAACTGAAATGGTTGTTGAATTACAATTGCGAATGTTAGTAATTTAGGTTCAAATGTATGGAATTGTGTTAAATTATCTCTCATAATACTACCTTACTTATATTTTTTCATATATTATTAGTGATAGATTAGATAATTTAGAAACATATATAGGCACATGTCTTATTTATCCATTTTTTTATAATAGTAGATGTTGGTAGGAAACATTTTGTCTATTGTTAATATCGGTGGCAGTAGACAATTTTCATGCAAACTTAAGTTATTATAGTGATAAATGTGGGTAATTCAGATTTAACTGTAGGAGGTTACTTACTTACTTTAGATCATTATCCACATTGTCGCAGTGAGTAATTTAAATGTAAACTAGGGGGGTCTTCATAATGGAATAGTGGGTAGTTTATGCGCAAATTTAAGAGGTTATTTTAAATTATCTTTCCTAATGGGATAGTGAATAATTCATATGTAGATTTAGGGTTACTTTAAACCATTTTTAATAATGGTACGATGGGTAATTTATATACAAATTTAAGGGTTATTTTAAACCATATTTTATAATAGTATAGTGGATAATTTTTTAGAAAATTTAATAAATTTGGTGTATATTATTGTTAGAGGCTATATAATGTATGTCTAGGTGTTTTAAATTTTCTATGATATTTTGTAGGATTTATATTTTGTTTTAACATGTCTCATATTTAGTGTAGTAATTGGATCATTGGTTAGTAATAGTAAGATAAGATGTATATATAATCCTAGAGCCTGAGATTGAAAACATAATACACATGATCGCATCAAAAGTACCACCTCCTGCATCAGAAGTACATCCCTCTCTTACAATTTATAGGTGGTTTGACACCAAGTTTGGCCATCATGTCTTATTCAAAAAAATTCATAATTATCATTTATTTTTATTGTGATTTAGTTTAGGGTATGATATACTTCAACAATGACCTGATTTTTTCTATATTTTGTAATTGTTTTGAATGTACATACTGCCTCCCGCGCCAGAATTAGTCGTTAGGACTTAGGACTTGCTGCAAGTTTTTTTTTTTTTATGGTCGGAGCGTGAGCATTTATGACCTGATCGGTCGTTAAGGTTTTCACATTGAGCACGGAGTTCCATGCATTTGCTGGAGCATCCATCACAAAAACTAACTCCCGTACATCCTAAAAATATTATCCAAAGGTACTAGCAATCAGCTAGTACAAAGAACTAGCTGGATGTAAAGTAGTTTAACTACTAGAAGTCTAAAATGTATGTAAATATATGGAATAGATCTTCACTAAGATTCTCAAAGCAGAGTAGGTACTATATCAACATATCATGTACACATACTTTTTTTTTTTTTTGCGGCGCATCAATGTATGCGAGAAAGAACACGTATTAATTTACCCAGCAGGTGGTTGACTAACCCAACAGTACATGCATGCAAAACGGCGGAGAAAAGAGTAGTCTTTCGATGGCGGTGGATGGGTTTTAATTTTTTTTTTTTAATACTGCCGACTTGTCTACCACTTCAGCTCGTAAACCTATGCCTTTCCATCGAAAAAAAAATATTGTAGCTCCGTCCAAAAATTGTTAAAACAAATGGTAGCTGACGTCCTAGCAGAAGGCAAAATAAGCTAATTAAGGGTTGCTTTCAGACGCACATCACGTGTTGAAACTTGGAGCCAGCTAGATAGGACGACGAGCTGCTATCAGACAGGCAATCGGTCAGTGGGTTGGTTAAAGATGCAAATGCGCTCAAAGTTAAGTAATTTCTGTCAGGTGACTAGGTGAGGAAGGTTAAAGCGCTTTCATTATTAGAATCCTGCGATAGCTTTTCAATGTCTGGCTTCATTGATTAGCACATACTACTAGATCTCGCAACAACATTATTAATTACACTGCAATTTGCAAATGACAAGGCTAGACTTACCCTATTGAATTGAATGAAGCACATGCATCATGCCTTTCAACCATTTGGGACTCACTGTAAACTCTATATGGTGTTGATATGTCACATGTAACTAACTAAAAATCCACTTATATAATAACATTCTTTTAATATATGATGTACATTTAATACTGGGTACACCTCTTTTTTTCAAAAATGTCTTGGAGTCCGTGAGCAGCCCACTTTAAATACTACAGCATATTATACTTGCTCTCCATTTTTTACAAAGTGAACAGCTCGTTTTCTTTCTCTTCATTTTTCTTTCTTCTCATCACCATAATTCTGATGCGGCATCTTTTAGTCCGTCTGCGTCATCTTATTATACTTTCTCCCACGGAGCTCATAGCTCAAGCTAGACCTTAATTTGGTGTAGGAAGCAAGTTGTCATGTGTGCTATATATGTATGCGACATATGCTAATACAAGCACGCTATGTCTTTCCAAAATACACTACATGACAGGACAATTGGTGAGGGTGGACAGGCTCCTAATAACTGGTAGTAACTAATTTAAGACTGGCACGGTAATTATATGTAGCGCCAACAAGCGTGTGGGTAGGATTTATTAATGTTGAACCGACCTCTCCTTTTGTCTTGTTAACTTTACCACTCAAATTAAAAAAGTATTTTTACTTGACTGAGCAACAGAAAAGAAGCAGCCCTGCTTTTGCTGCTATAATTTACTCACAGGGACCGAACCATCAATCATATACATATGGCCTGGGTCCAATTAGCATGAGAAAAAGGGTATTGGCATGATTCAAAGATAGCGAATCATATATAGAAGCATTTGCCGGTAGATCAAAGTAAAGCGAAAACACTTGTAGTATAAAATTGGCACACAACCACCACAGCACCAAAGAGACAATAGCATCTACTCCTTATGAGACGTGCTAAAAAAAACTGAATCCTATGAGTTTTCAAGGTAATCAGAAATATCATACCACCAATTGGTAGACTAAAATTGTAATATCTATTAGATATAGTTGTGAAGACTTACACACCTTTGACATTATAAAAATGACATAACGTAACCCTAAGTTTGTGTCTTAATTATCCATCTATGTCATTAGACTTCTCACCGAACCGCTCATCCCACGCCTATATTTCATATTGTTCTCTAATTTTGCACCTCCATTGAGTTCTCTGGTGAGTACAGCCTTATGAAAAATATAAAACAACCACTAAATTTATATGTAAATCGCTCATATTTACTATTATGATACATAATATCAAATAACCCCTCAAATTTATATCAAAATGATCTATATTTGCTATTAGGATAGATAATCTAAAATAACCTTCAAATTTCTAAAATCAAAATCACCCTTCTTTGCCATTCTTAACAAGAAATTAAACAGTTAAACCTACATCCAAATTACCAACACATATTATTCTATAAGAAATTATGTTTCTAAATTAGCACTTATATAGTTCTGTTGCTACAAAATTCACTACAAACATTTAATACATGTATATCGCTAAAACTCTAACATGTGCAAAAGCATAGGTTGATAGACTAGTTTATTAATAAAAACAAGAGATATAAAAGGTTAGTAAGAAAAGAAAAACAATGGGCATGTAAGTTGCACCCGACTTTCTCCTCCACACTGCACATGCTGAATTCCAACTCATTACTCTTGCAATGTGATGTGTGCAAGCCTCCTCATCATCAATCATCATGCAACCCAAATAATAAAAAAAGTAAAAAATTACTAAAGCACACGCGGGTGTTGGTGCACACTCAGCTCAGCGCCTCAGCTATATAAAGCCCTGGTGCCAATGCCATTGTAAAGCACACAAGAAGGCCATCTGTGGTCGCTAACTCGCCGGCCCATACAAGCACTTCTCCGGCCGGCGGCTATCTCCTTGTCACGTTCCAGACTGCAATAGAGCTAGAGAGTAGGAGGAGAGATGAGTGCCCCGAAGGGCAGCGGCGGCGGCGGCGGCGATCGGCCGATGAGCATCCGCGGCATGTTCCAGTTCGCGGACCGGGTGGACGTCGTGCTCATGGTCCTGGGCACGCTGGGGGCCATCGGCGACGGGTGCTCCACCAACCTGCTGCTCATCTTCGCCAGCGACGTGATGAACGCGCTCGGGTACGGCGGCGCCCAGGCCCGGCAGCAGGGCGGCGGCGGCCAGAGCGCCCAGTTCATGCACGAGGTGGAGAAGGTTCGTCGTCGATCACCCGTGCGCATTACCTGTATCTATCAGCGACAGGCGTCGTCGAACTCCGCTGCTCGTCATCGTCGATCTGTGTACGTTTTCAGTAACTCTGTTCGCCTTTTCCCCCCTTGATGCCTGCAGTCGTGCCTGAACTTCGTCTACCTGGCGTTCGCGGTCCTGGCGGTGGCGTTCATGGGTAAGTTCAGCTCCCGGAACTTGCTGCTCACACGTGCACCTTTCACCGTACACATGTTATACGAAATTTTTTGGAAAATTCTTGCGTTGCAAACGAGCCTGATATATAACCGGCTGGTTTTCACATGTGTGTTTGCTGGTGAATAATTCGTTGGTGCAGAAGGTTACTGCTGGAGCCGGACGAGCGAGCGGCAGGTGCTGCGCATCCGGTACCTGTACCTGCAGGCCATCCTGCGGCAGGAGGCGGGCTTCTTCGACTCGCAGGAGGCCACCACCTCGGAGATCATCAACAGCATCTCCAAGGACGCCTCCCACATCCAGGAGGTCCTCAGCGAGAAGGTGCAGTGCAGCCACACACTTTACCAGCCCTCTCCACTTCCCACTCCTCCCTTCACTTTCACTCATCAGAAAGACCAAAACTAGAACGAACGAGGAGACTATGCTGCATATTCCCTATCACGGTTCAGTCGTGTCCAGACGTCAAGTTACCTTTTGCCAATGACTGACACTAGCCCAATCTCGTGTCAATATACCTTGTTGGCTGATGGAAGCCTGGCCATTTTTTTAGGACGATTAAGGACGTGTTTAGAACCATCGTGCTCACCTGCTCTATGTAGTCACCGAATCAAATCGATATAAAATATAGTTGACCAGGGATGGCCGGCCATGTGAACAGCCATGGCCTCCGGCCCTGCAAATGGTACCGTCTGCCTTGGGAGTCTAGGACTCAGGGGTCAGTTTATTTTTCGGGCAGCCTCATAGCACAATGTGGCAAACGATGAAAACGTCAGGACCGTATATTATTCGTTTGATTTTGTCATCATGGGGAGTCTGTATTCCTGGAAGTCAGGCAGGACCGCAACAGGGAATATGTGAGGCGCTCTGCTTACATATGGCATGAATCACACAATGAAATTGCGTACGCTACTCCAAAGAGTATCATGCTAAAAGGATATTTGATAAATTATGAATAGCCCAACCTTAGACTAACGTCACCAAACCGTCTATATTTTAAACTCTATTCTATCATTGCGTAAATAGTGTTTGTCTATATTTGAAACTCTACTCTATCATTGCGTAAATAGTGTTTCGCACCTTCTGGTGATGTTAGCCTTAGTTCTTATGCTAACTGGATGCATCACCAGGCTGAAGGTGTGGCTACCAGGACACTGGCGTAGGAAAAATGGTTCCATGTTTTTTTCATTTTTCAGAAAAAAAAAACAGGTTGCTACACAAATCCGTCTCAACGAGGGCACAATCTGAATGATCTGTGTGCTAATATCCACACTCTTTCCTGGCTTGAAAAAAAAAACAAATTGAAATAGTTTATGAAAAAACGAGGTGGAACTCCATAGAACAGAATTCAATATTGATTCATCATTCAAGGGTAGTTAACAGCATGATTGACTGATTTTTCTTAAAATCTGGAACAGGTCCCTCTATTTCTGATGCACTCTACGGTCTTCGTCTCGGGACTGGTCTTCGCCACTTATTTCTGCTGGAGGCTGGCTCTGGTTTCTTTTCCTCTTGTCCTGCTTCTTATAATCCCAGGGCTCATCTACGGCAAGTACCTTCTCTACCTGTCCCGCGAATCGCGGCATGAGTATGCCAAGGCAAATTCCCTGGTCGAGCAGGCTCTGGGCTCCATCAAGACCGTTTACTCGTTCACAGCCGAGAAAAGGATCATCCAGAGGTACACGGCGACCCTTGACAAGACCATCAATCTGGGGATCAAGCAAGGCATTGCAAAGGGTCTTGCTGTTGGGTTCACAGGCCTTTCTTTTGCAATTTGGGCCTTTCTCGCATGGTATGGCGGCAGATTGGTGATGGCACATCATGCAAGTGGTGGAAGGATATACGCTGCTGGGATTTCGTTCGTCTTGGGTGGCCTGTATGTTTCTTGTACTCTTTCTGCCGTACTGACTTAGTGACTTCATGACTCCATTTTATCATGTAGGATAGAAGTTTAACTGAACAAAATTACTGAATGTTGCAGAGCCCTTGGAATGGCACTCCCTGAGCTGAAACATTTCACTGAGGCGTCTGTTGCGGCCACAAGAATTCTTGAACGGATAAACCGTGTTCCCCAGATTAATGCTGATGACCCGAAAGGCCTTATTTTGGACCAAATTCGAGGAGAGATACAATTCGAATATGTTCATTTCGTGTACCCATCAAGACCAAATGTGCCAGTCCTCAAAAACTTCAACCTCCAGATTCCTGCTGGGCAAACCATTGCTTTGGTTGGGTCTAGTGGCAGCGGCAAGTCAACAGCAATAGCTTTAGTGCAGCGCTTCTACGATGCCAGTGAAGGAACTGTCAAAATTGACGGTTTCGACATTAAGGAACTCCAGCTCAAATGGATCAGGAGTAAAATGGGGCTAGTCAGCCAGGATCATGCATTGTTTGGTACTTCAATAAAAGAGAACATCTTGTTTGGTAAACCAGACGCAACCATGGATGAGGTTTATGCAGCAGCTATGACAGCAAATGCTCACAACTTCATAAGGGGGCTTCCAGAGGAATATGAGACTAAGGTATGTGCATCCAAAGAAAAGGAACATCCAGCCACCATAATTTCATGTCTCATACATTATCCTCCATTCTTACAGATTGGCGAGCGTGGAGCATTGTTATCAGGTGGCCAGAAGCAGCGTATTGCCATTGCAAGGGCGATTATTAAGAACCCAGCTATACTCTTGCTCGACGAAGCCACGAGTGCACTTGATTCAGAATCAGAGAAATTAGTGCAGCATGCACTTGATCAAGCATCTATGGGACGAACAACGCTGGTAAATTGCCAATGCCTCCACTCTTCTTATTTTATAACTCTCATATCAAAACTTCTTGAATTACTTGGCACTGCATCTCTTTGAAGAATAATATTTGGCACTGAATCGCTGACAATACATTAACAATGATCAGGTAGTAGCTCATAAGCTCTCAACCGTGAAGAACGCCGATCAGATCGCAGTAGTTGATGGGGGTTCAATAGCTGAAATTGGTACACATGATGAACTGATCAGCAAGGGTGGCCCATACTCAAGGCTTGTGAAATTGCAGAAAATGGTGAGCTACATAGATCAAGAGAATGATCAATTTAGGGCTTCCTCAGTGGCCAGGACCAGTACCAGCCGTCACAGCATGTCCAGAGCAAGTCCAATGCCACTTACACCAGCTGTCTTTAAGGAAAATAATTCTGACGTTCCTCCACCTTCACCTTCTTTCTCCAGGCTTCTTGCAATGAATGCACCTGAGTGGAGGCAGGCAGTCATAGGCAGTCTGGCTGCATTGGTTTATGGTTCCTTGCAGCCCATCTATGCCATAACCATCGGAGGAATGATTGCTGCATTCTTTGTTCAGGACCACAATGAGATGAATGCAATTATCCAGCGCTATGCCTTGATCTTCTGCTCATTGTCTTTTATATCCATTGTTGTTAATCTACTGCAACACTACAATTTTGCATACATGGGGGAGCATCTTGTTAGGCGCATTCGAGTCCAAGTACTCGAAAAAATCTTAACCTTTGAGGCAGCATGGTTTGATGAAGAAACTAATTCAAGTGGTTCACTGTGCTCTCGGTTAAGCAATGAGGCTTCCCTTGTCAAAACCCTTGTTGCAGACAGAATATCCTTGCTGCTTCAAACAGCTTCTGGAATTATAATTGCAGTGACAATGGGCCTAATAGTAGCTTGGAAACTTGCTCTTGTCATGATAGCTGTACAGCCATCTACAATGATATGCTATTATGCAAAAAAGATGGTTCTCTCAAATGTCTCAAGGGACTTGGCAAAGGCTCAGCATCAAAGCACTCAGATTGCCATAGAAGCTGTTTACAACCACAGGATGGTAACCTCCTTTGGGTGCTCATCAAAGGTTCTTCAGCTCTTTGAGCGTGCACAAGAGGAACCCTTGAAAAAAGCAAGGAAGAAGTCATGGGTAGCAGGGATCACCACAGGGTTGTCACCTTGCCTCTCGTTCCTGTCATGGGCACTGGACTTCTGGTATGGTGGGAAACTGGCACAGTCTGGAGAGATATCAGCGGGTGATGTTTTCAAAACCTTTTTTGTACTGGTGAGCACAGGGAAGTTGATTGCTGATGCTGGTAGCATGACATCTGATCTGGCAAAGGGAGCAAATGCAGTTGCTTCAGTATTTGAGGTGCTAGATAGGAAATCTATCTCTCCGAAAAAATCACAGGTAACATACTCATTGCTGGCATCATATAGAATAAATATCAGCAAAGAAACATAACGAGTATAATATAAATTTACAATGCTACATTTCTATGAGTAAGAATAATACATATTTAATATGATTTTACAATGCAGCATTTTCTGCTTTGCAGGAAGAAAAGGAAGATGAGAGGAAGAAAATAGAAGGAAGAATAGAATTCAGGAAAGTAGATTTTGCATATCCAACAAGACCAGAATGCCTTATCCTACAGGACTTTAGCTTGGATGTGAAAGCAGGAACAAGTGTTGGCCTGGTTGGGAGAAGCGGTTGTGGTAAATCAACTATCATAGGTTTGATCCAGAGGTTCTATGATGTAGATAGAGGGGCCGTAAGAATTGATGGTATGGATGTAAGGGAGATGAATATTCTTTGGTTTCGAGGATTTACAGCTCTTGTTAGCCAGGAGCCTGCAATGTTTTCAGGAAGTGTCAGGGACAACATTGCTTTCGGTAAACCAGAAGCTGATGAAGATGAGATTGTGGAAGCTGCAAAAGCTGCAAATGCACATGATTTCATCTCGTAAGTCTTATAGCTTGCTTCTATTCCTAGATACCGCAAGCATGCCTTTTACATGAACTCACATTGTGCAACACAAGGTACTAAGTTCATTATTTTTCAGATCTTTGAAGGATGGATATGATACTGATTGTGGAGAGCATGGCATACAGCTCTCAGGAGGACAGAAGCAAAGAATTGCAATTGCAAGAGCAATAATCCGGAATCCAGCAATACTACTACTTGATGAAGCAACAAGTGCGCTTGATGCTCAGTCAGAGCAAGTGGTGCAGGAAGCTCTTGATCGAATCATGTCAGGGAGGACCACAATTGTGGTGGCACATCGCCTAAACACAATCAAGAATGTAGACTCAATTGCTTTCCTGGGAGAGGGTAAGGTGGTGGAGCGTGGCTCTTACCCTCAGCTCATGAACAAGAAGGGGGCATTCTACAACCTTGCAACTCTTCAGAAGTAACTGACTATATGTAATGTAAACTATTATTTACATCTAATGAAACTCCCGCGGTGAATGATATAATAGCTAGGTTACTACTTATTATAGCGCAGAAGCAGCACTCCTAAGCTAATTTTCACTTTTCAATCAAATCCTTCGATAATCATTCAAATATTGGAAATGATCCTTGCCTTTCAAACTTTATGATGGTTTAAGATAAGAAGAATAGATGTGTGTTTGAGGGGGCCTGTGGTCTGTCCTAATTATAGTGCTATTGCTATCATACATTAGGGATGAGGCTACGATGTGATCCTAATTGTAGTACTATAATACAGGACATTACAATGACGTTAGGATGTGGTTCTAATCTTAGTGCTATCATACAGGACAATAGGGATGAGGGTAGGATGTGGTGCACGGCGAGCACCAAAGGTCTTAGAAGCATTTAGACATAACTGTATTTTTAAGTCACTGGCCATGGTAAATGTGTCTCTGCACCCCTACCCAATTGTGCTTGTTTTGAGTCTTCTTAGACTCGTTTATTTTCTTCTTGCGCAGATGTAGCAAAACAAAGTATGACAAGAAAAAGCAAGTGTTATCATTATGTTGCATAAATCATCATGCTTTCTCTGTTTCCTGATAACATCTGTGGGCTCTAACAGAATAAAAAAGAATTTCTATGAAAAGGTCTTACCATGAAGTGACCATGGGTAGAAAATAAATAATTGTAAGCAAACACTGTAACGTCTTTACTCTTTCTTGAAGTTGATGTTTAGAAGACTTCCCTTGGAAAGCTCAATCTCCTTCCTCATATTATCTATTTCTACCTTAACCAATGCGCCTACATCAATTGATCCAGGTTCAGTAGAGGCTAGGCGCTCTTTTACGTCATCAATAGTCTGCTGATAACTCTTCAAAGCCATCTTAGCCCTTACCTTATCCATTATAGACTTCTGAAATACAGCCTCATGCTCTACAACTTGACGTTCCAACTTTTGCATTTCATCCCCCTTAATCAACTGCTGCAGGTCTTTGATACCATCCTTAATGTAATGCAACTTTTTCTTGTGTTCTTCCCATGTTGAGAAGAAAATGTTAGCGTCAGCTGCTGCTTTATTGAAATCTGATTCTAAGGAAGCATATGTAATTTCTAGTTCTTTAAGTTGCCACTTCCAGAGATCCTGCAGCTTTGAGGAGAACTCTTCCTTCCTCATCTCAATATTGAAATTGTGTTTCCCCTTGACCTTTTTAGCATACTCCAGCAATGCATTGATTATCTTTTGGGCATTCCTATCCTGAAGGCATAAATCCCATTTAAGAATTCCTATCCGCAGAGTGGCTTCAATTACATCTGCACTAAGAACATCTGAAGGATCATCCTGGATGATTTTCTGGATGTTTGCAATAATGTTCACAAAGCTATCCCTTTGAATGTCAAGTAAAATTCTCTCGAGGGGTATGTCATGTTGTGAGTCCTTCCATGTAAATGATAGCTCATCTATTCTTGAATATGCTGACAATCCAGAGTTGGTTGGTGCTGGCTCTACAGAGTATGTACTCAAGAGTGATTCAGATGTCCCCACAGCATCACTTTCTACTTCTTTACTGTTATCTCCATCATTGCCTTGATCATGCTCATGCACTTTACTTAAGTCAATCATACCCTGTGGGGGATCCAGATTCATGGGGTCCTGAGACAAGGAACCTGCAAAAGCTGATATAACTAAAGTTTGAGACGTTAGAAAGAAGTCGTAACAACGAGCACCAAAAGATCACCTGTTGTTTCCTCACAAACTGCTTTCAAGGCATTATATGGTTTCTCATGAAGCGAACATGATTTATGTGCCGTAGCCTTCACCTGATTTGTTGCGGCTGGTGGTGGTTTAAGCACTTCAGCTCTTGCCTTCGACACTTTATTTGTGTTGTTGCAAATATTATTCAGGTGCGACAATCGTGGTGATCTTCTTGGTGTTTGAGTTTTCAGTGAGCCTCGCTGCAACTTAAGTATTCTCCTCTGATAATGATGAGGCAAATCACAAGATTCATGTTCATCAGCTAGCCTTCGCTTCACTGGTGCCACTGTCAGGTTACACGGTTTTGATTGATTAGACAAATTAGGCCTCTCAAGATTGTTTTTCTTGATTCTCTCGGAATTATCATCTGGAGGGAAGAAGTGGCGTAGTTGTCTATTTACAATGTCAACTGAAGACAAATAGGTCATTAGCCATTTCAGCAACGCAAAAACGAAAGAACATGAAGTAATAAAAAAACACTTACACTGCAAAAGAAGTTTCTGCTTCAGAGATTGTTCTGGAATTTGTGGTTTGCCCCTACAGATGTTAAAATCTTCTGCAGCTGCCTCAACTTTCCATTTATACAAACAGAGCATAGCACAGAATAAGTCAACTGTCAATTTGTCAACATGCAAAGTTCTCATTACTTCTGCTATTGCTTTAGCTTTATCATCATCCATTGGCTCCTTCTTTGAGCAGTATGTCTCCAAGTTATCTATGGAGAGACCTACTTCATGTGGGTCAAGGAAACCAACTGTGTCCTGGGATGAAATATATTAGTGCTTCGTTGTGTGGTAACTGTCTACAAGTTATATACAAAACTATCAGTTAAGAAGACAAATTACAAGGTAACTATCGTTATTTTAAAATACATGCCCCATGTTGAAACCAAAAGGTACTCCATTTTTCTCACTATATAAGGCATATTTGGTTATTTTATGGAAATCATAAAACATGCAGGTAGACATACTGGTTTTTCTCTATTTCTTTCTAATTTGTTCAATTTGATTGCCTGTAACATCTCATTTTTCCAAAGAATTCATGAAAAGTACTGTAGTTGTCCTTTTTGTTAACTTTCTCGTCTTGGAATTTTCTTTATATTTGTCACTGGTTGAATTACACCCAAATGAAGCTAGGGGCATTATTAAGTGATGTGAATAAATAATTCTTTTGAGATAATCTTATCTAACCAATAACAACTTCATGAAGATCATAATTCGTAATATGGTTCTAAATCTAAAGTTAGACTTACTGAACTTGCAAAACAAACTTATCTAAGACCTAATAACAAGGTAACTCTATGGACTAGAGAGTAGGCATGATGTATATACTCAAATGACCGGTATGAATTGATCTAATTATTTCCTCAAGACTAGACTGTTTCCATTCCTACATAAAAGTGATCCAGTATATCAACCTGTGGGTGACCACATGTGAGAGTCTTAACTGGATCTGTTAATGTATGGCCACTATGCTCTCTCTTTCTAGATGGGACGATACCGCATGGGAGTTCTTCTAATTTTTCAGTAGCTTGAGAAACACTTCCTGAAGACACCTTCTCAACGGCATTCACACCAAAAACCGAAACCATGAATTGCATGTTCCCATTGTATTTGAAGACAAGGAATTCACCCTCCACCAAACAGTTGCCCTCCACAAACTTTGCCCATCCAGTGGTCAGAAACATGTGGCCATTAATTTCCTCTAGCTCAACTGGCCAAGTATGCCCTTTAGCATTGACGACTTTAGCAAATGCTGCCACTTTAGTTTCAGAGCTTCTGTGTCTCTCCTCTGGAATATGACAGAGGAAGCCTTGAGGTATCTCCTACAGGTAGAAACAATGTTAGGACATACCGTAACATATTTCCACTTGAGTGGTTAACTGAAGTGGCGCCGGGAGGTCAGGGACGGAGGGGGACGCGCAGGATCGCAGCGGCCGGAGCAATGTGGGGAGCTACTTACGATTCGGCGGGCAAAGTTGGGGCCGATGAGGACCTTGAAGAATCGAGGCCTCCTCGGCTCTTCCATGAGCAGATAGCAGACCAGTGACCAGAGGAGCAAGCCCAGCAGACTGCTTGCCCGCCTGCCGCTTGGCGATGGAACCGGAGGGGAGGAGAACCGGAGAAGAGGGAGGCGATGGAACGAGACAGCGGTGGTTTTGGTTTGGATCGCTGGTGGAGTGGGGGTGGGTGAATCCGTTAATGAGTGCATTGATGGGAGCGGACACTGGGACGGCGGGCCTTTCCCTTTGGCGCGTGCAGCGAAACGCGCGGCGCAGATTCTTCGTTCGCTTCGCGCTTTTTCCTGCCTCGACTTGTCACGCGCACCACCAACGCCAATCGGTAGAGCTTTAACATTTTGCGGCACAGCTGTCTATTCTAACCGCAGGCCCCATCCAACGCCGTGTCTCCGTCCACAACCCACGCCCGGTGGTGTACCGTGTCTCGTCTCCCCTCCCCGCCAGCGGCCGTGCGGCGCGCCCACAGGACAGAGGAGAAAGATGAAGAGGGGTCACACGGGTTGTTTGGGTACTCGTGGATTGGTGTGAAAAAGAAGGAATTGAAAAAAAATTTAAATTATTATAGATTTAAACACACTCTAATTTTTTTAATCCACGTGTATTCCACTCCAATCCACGTGCATCCAAACAAACAAAGCCGGACACGGGTCGGCGGGTCGCAACTTCCGCGACCCATCACGTTTTAGAGTTACTGTATCCAGTAACAATGCGCCCCCACACTTTGTCTTGGCATAGCCAATCAGGATGTCAGAAAGATTTGTAAGCATTGTGCAAGCAACAAACCTGACAACCCCTAACAAGCAGCGGCGAAGCGCTAGGCCAAGCATCCGATGAACAAAGATGTAACATACGCAGGGAGGGAGGCTCACTGAAGCTTATTGTTTGTGAGTTTTATTTATAGAACACAGATCGGCACTTGACTCTGGCAAATTATTGAACAGTTTATCTTACGAATGTCATACGCCAATCATTGTGAACTGCTCTATAGGTGTAGAAAAGAAAACACTAAAATCCTCAAAAGAGAGAGAGAGAGAGAGAGAAGGAAGAAGAATGAACAGAACAGTCAACAGCAACACTAAGCAGACCAGATTTTGCCTAGATCTGAAGAGCAGAAGCAATAGGTCCGGCCAGACTTAGAATTTCAAATGGCCGTCTGTCCTTCACTGCCTCGACAGTAAGGGGGCATGAATCAGTAAGCCAAAAATGGCTCAGGCCATGCTCCGGGCCCTCTGCAAAAAATATGCAAAAAGAAAAGGTTTGTATTATCATCAGGAATACAGATAGCACATTAGTCAACACAAAAAATAGGTTTTGAAGTACTGAAAGCTCCAAGAATGGCCTTGGATCAAGTGTGCCTCTCCAACAATCTTGTGCAAGGTGTGTGATAGAAAATAGGCAAAGTGTAGCATTTCAAAATCAAAAATAAAATTAATAGATAGAACCCCGCAGGAGAATCAAAGGCGTTTGGGGAAAAAACAAAGTGCCCAGCACCACCAAACAGCAGTATTACCAAACAAAATTTCATCAGTCTGCATCTAAGGTACAGAGCAGGACCACTGCATCAGAAAAAAGTTAGGAAAGAAGGAGAATCATAACAAGGGTTTTAGGGGGTCACAGGGGGGAGCTAGAAGTCAATTTTTTTACTTTTTTCCCTGGGAGGAATAGAAATCATCTGGTTCACCACTGATTGAGAATTATTAGGTCTTTTTTATCTTCATGATTAAATTCCATGCAGGCCATTACAAATGGAGAAGTTTTGTCTTAATAAGAAAGGATATATATGAGCCTTCCCTTTGATTCTACGTAGCCCTTTGGAAAATTAAAAAGAATTGGACAATTGGTTGCTTAGTTAAAAGAATGTTAGATGGGGTGAAACAACAGAATACCTGACAAAGTTTAGAGAGGAAAAATAGAAACAGGGAAACAGAAGTCCTACTCCTACCAGCCAGTCTACCAAGCAACTCTTTGTTGATTGTATAACATTAATATGCTGAGAGAAACTAAGCTACTAAAGTGCTTAGACTGCTTAGTTAACTTATTTTCTATTCAGTATCTCCAAAACCCCCAAAGAGAAAATAATAGCAATGTGGGACATATTAGCATGTTAATAGTCTAATATCACAAAGTTAATGAAGCATATGTACCTCCATTATCATGCTGAAATTTCTCCCATGAGTTATTTGGGAAAATGCCGTGTGTTACGTATGCACTGACCTTTGCTGCTCCATGAGCTGCCAGTACTTTCTGGACAGGAAAATTATATGTTAATTTGCAACTCTCAAGGGAATATGATAGAAATAAGTATTAGAAGATTAAAAATTGCTTTTAGGAAAACAATTAGGACATAAATAAGCGCATCCACAAGGCCAGAAAATATTCAGGATCATCAAGTCAGTGTTAGTACAAGATATATAAAAAAAAAAGAAGTCACAGACATTTTTTACCTGGCACTCAATCAAAGTACCGCCAGACTGCACCAAGTCATCAACTATAACAACATGACGGCCTCTAGGATCTCCCTCTTTTATCCGGACAATTCTCTGCTCCCCTTCTCTAACTTTGTTACATACAACCTACAAAAATGTAATTTATGAAAAAAAAACAATAAGGGACTAACCCTTTTGTTTTGTAACTTGGAACTTGGAAGTATTCATACAAAAACGTTTACCATAGGAAAATGTTGAAGTTGCTTATAGAAGCGCTTCCATGCACCATCATCCGGGAATGCGATGGTTATCTGATAAAGATATTAAGGATTTTATCAGGTCAGACTATGTACAGCATCAACAAAAATAAAATTTGCACTTAGTCAGGTCAGGTGTACTCACATTATGGGAATCAGGTAGTTCCTGAATCCTACTCTTTAGCAAGGGGATGCCACTCTCAAAACATGGCAATACTGAATCTCCAAAGAAGAATCTCTCCTGATGTGTTATAAGCACAAGGTTATTTCCACACTGATGTTGATTTTTCAAGGAACATGACAAGAAGTTCAATGTATTATATGTAATAATTTTACTTACCTGCAAAGCATGGATATCAAAAATCACTAAACTCGAAGGTCCACCTCGTGATATTGGTATATTTGACAAAATTCTGGCAAGTGTGAAGGCAGTAGCAACATCTCCTTCATCTTCCATGCGCTCAGAAGTTCCAGTTGGGAAAAATGGGAGTATAAGAGTAAACGAAGAAATAAACAACTTTGGCAGAGCATATATGATGGATAGTTGCTCAAATATGACACTGGGCGAGCTAAATGATGCTAAAAAAGCAACATGACGACCACGAATGCTGTGAGCGTTCGAGATGAACAAATTTGGGAATCCATCAGCAAATGTCCTGAAAAGAATAGTACCTTGGTTTAATAAGAGAGAAGATTGATTTAATTTTGCTAAAACAAAATGTTGCTGCTGAGGTAGGCGAAACATTATAAACCAAAGGAAGAAATCTGATTTCCACCTATAAATAACTAAGATAAGAATATTCCAATGGTTACAGTCAACTTTAGGTCCTTTGATGAGTAATCACGTAAGTGCAAAGCAATCATAAATCAGGACGTATGGTGGTCTCCTATTAGCTGTGGAAGCATTAAGATTCCAAGCACATAGTGCATCTCAGTGGCTCGCCTGCAGTAAGCTCGTGTTTGTCCCAGTCGAGAGTCGAACACAAATCGCATCTGTTTCTTGGTGCACCAAGGCATGGAAGGTGAAGATTTCAGGACTGACTAAGTAATTGTGAAACAAGGATTTGGTGAGCACTGCACAACGAACCGGTGATATATATTTTTAACTAACAATTTCCCCCTAAATGCCATTCATCCGTCTGGAGGGTAGAATGACATATTGCGTTCGTTTGTGTATAATTCAGGTCTTGACAAACTTCCCAGCAAACTTGTACGGATGCATGAGCATGACACATGGTCTAACACGATTCAGGAATCAGGCCCCTAATGTAATCCCAGCGAATTCCAATTACAATAGCCCATAGCGATTAACAGGGGGGGTAAAAAAACAACAGCAGTACAGCACGACGCAGATGATAAAAGAGGAGGGAAGGAGAAGACAGTAACCTCCACGAGATGGAGCGCAGCTCGATGTCGTCGTTGCGGGCGACCACCTGCCGCGCGAGGTCCCGCATCTCCTCGCAGTAGAAGAGCAGGACACTCTTGTGGGTCCCCATGGCGCCGGCCATCTTGGGAAGCGCGAGCGGCGCGATCGTGGGGGGCACGTGGAGCCCGCTGCCGTTGGCGGCGCTGCTGGTGGCGGTGGCCGCGCCGCCGAGATGGAGGCTGGCACGGAGCCTGCGGGAGGCGGGCGCGGCGCGCGGAGAGGGCCTCGCGAATGCGGGGCTCGGGGGCGGGGTCAGGGTCCGGTGCGCGCTCGGCCCCCGGGCTACTGGGGTTTTGGCGCCGAGCGCGCCGGGGGAGGCGGAGGCGGCCGTTGCCATCCGCCGCGCACGGCAGGGGAGCTTTGCGGGGGTTGTTGCCTTGTTGGGGAAGCGCCGGAAATTGGAAATTAGCCGAGGTGGCTCGGGTGACGCGCGTGCGGCGGTGCGGGCGCACGAATCGGGCTGCGGCGATGGGTTTTTTACTTTCTGCGTGCGCGATCGCGTGACTTTATATAGCGGTTGGATTGGATGGAGCGGCAGCGGCGTAGGCGCCGGCCCGCCGTCGCGCGCGCCGCCGACTCGCCGTGTTGGGCCGGTGATGTGGGCAGCCGATAAGGATCCCGACCAGTCACTTTGTTGGGTTGTGGGTGTGGCGGCACACGTTCGACACGTTTCTGTTCACCAATTCATGTATCCTGTTTTAAAATATAAAACACGGTTATTTCTTTTCACAATTTAATCATTTATTTTATTGAAAAATTTGTGTAAACAAATAACAACATAAGTTATGCTTAAACTCGGTACAATAATAAAATAAATCGAAATAAAATAAATAATAATTCATAATTTTTAATAAAATGAATGATTAAAGTTTTAAACACAAATGTAATAATCAAATTTGTATCGACACAAATAATATATTGTTTGATCCTAAATTGTAAGGTTGGACTTCGAGTAGATTCATACACTATTGTATATGTGTGTTTGTTTTTATATGTGAACATCAATTTACAAAATAACGCGGTATAGAATTTAGCGTCAAGCTTCCGAAAACGCTATTAGTGTGCTATTTCATATTGCAATAGTGTTAGCATCGAGTTGTAAAAACGTTATTTTGTACTACGGTGAACATGGATGGAGGGAGATATAGTCCAAACGGGGCACTGATTGTTTGGGGCCTCTCGGCTCACAAATTTTAGCGCTACAACCATGGTCCGATGGCATTGATTGGATCCAACCCTTTATTCTCTTTTACCTTAATTATCTCTTCTCCCAAGTCTCCGCAAGCTTGCCTTTGGTGCCAGCAGGGCAGCTCGCCCTTGCCTCATACTCGTCTTTGCGCACTGGCTTCCCTATCGTCTTCCAAGTTCCATCACCGCGTGGTTATGGTGGCCCAATGCCACTTTCGTCGCCACCTCAAGCTTACTAACTCATCACGAATCAAGCAGTTATTGACGTCCACCGTCCAACCAGATGTCCATTGTTGCTTGCGGCGTTGTCTCACCCGCCACCGCCGCCCTACTAGTCTGCCGTTTCGGTCCCAATTCCTCTAGTCTCGCTGGCCAAGTAATCCCTAAACCCAACCCACAACTTGAACCCTAATCTTTGCCGGAGGCCCGGGGCTCGCTGAGGTTGAGCTCTCGTGGCACTAAGAAATTCGAGTGTTGGATGGAGCTAAAACATTGGCACACCATTAGCTTCCGGGAAGCGAAGTTCACCTGCGGCTGCCCCCACGGCGCTCCGCGCTCGAATCGGGGGTGGTAGGGACTAGGGAGAGAGGACTATTTTGCGTAGCAGGTTAGTAGCCAAGAACCCAAGGACCGCACCACACTGACGAGTCCACGTCGTCTTCGGTTCTTCTCTAGTGCTGACTGCATGACTGCAGGCTTTCCACGTGCTGACGTGCCGGCCAGTAGCAATCGGCATTTCCCACGCGAAGATCATGTAAATGGAGATTGCTATGCATGCAGGAGTCGAAATGAAGTTGTACTACTATCATTGACATCTGCACGCTGACAAGAAACACAGCCACCACCCACGAAATCACCAGCAGAAAAACGAGGCAACGGTCGATACAGCTACTTGCCCCGAAATCGTCCTCTTGATTCGCACGCACCTTGTGACATCACCCTCGCGCTGATCAGCCTCGGTCTGATGGCGATCCAATGCGCACGTCAGCTGCCACCACCGTGTGCAGCCAGCTCTGCCTCGCCTCCCTGCACCTACGCGCTCCGGAGGAGCCTGACCGCCGGCACGGGCGGGTCGACGACGCGGAAGACGTGGACGCGGAACTCGGCGGCGCCCACGAGCTCGAACACGCAGTAGTCGCCTTCCTCGAGGCAGTTGCCGCGCGCGAAGGCGCACCACCCGCGTGACAGCCGGTCCCTCGTGTTGGGGATGTAGAGCACCACCCACGCCTTGCCGCCGGGGTCCCGGAGCACCACGTCCGTGCGCTCCCGCGGCAGGTGCTGCCGCGAGAACCCCGTCGGGAACCTCTGCATGCCAAGACATGTCATGTCACGTCTCAACCACCGATGCACCAACACACACACACACACAAATACTGATGAACAGAAAAAAAAGGGTCACCATCATGAACGAGTAGTAGACGTGCATGGTGCTCATGCGGATGACGCAGTACGGCAGCGACGACCGGAACGCGTAGGCCAGCTCCATGGCGCGCTGCCGCTCGGCGCCCGTCACGGCGCGCCGCCGGGACACGTACCCCTTGTAGCGCCGGACGGACGCCGGGATGTCCGCCAGCGCCTGCAGGTCCTCGTGGATGCTCCGCGTCTTCACCCCGTGCCGCTCCCCTTCCGCGCCGTCCTGCTGCACCGGCTGCTGGGGGCCCGGCGGACTGGCGGCGCGCGTCGGCGGCAGCGCGCGGTCCTGCGACGACGCCGGTGACGCGGCGGGGATCACCACGCACAGCGCCAGCTCGTCGTCGGCGTCGTCCTCGATCTCCGTCTTGACCGCGCCAGCCGCTGCAGTACCAGCACCCGATTCCGGCGTCAAATGGGAGCATGCAGCCTGCTGCTGCCGATCACCTGGCTGATCACGGTAGTACGGCACCAGCTCCTTCCCAACGGAATCCTTCTTGTTGTTGGCCCGCTTGGCCTTGGCATTGGCGTCACGCGAGGGCCCGGCGCCCGCGCGGCCCCGCTTCTTGCTCTGCCGTCCGCGGCGCGCGGGGTCGCCGGCGCCGCCGGGCACCGTCAGCAGGTCCTCGCGCTCGCAGGCCGTGGTGTCGAACACCATGGCGGTGAAGCGCGTGCCGCCGTCGTACCGGAACACGAGGAACTCGAGCTCCCGCAGCGCCTGGTCGCGCACGAACTTGGGCCAGCCGGAGGTGAAGAAGGTGCCCTCGGCGGACCGGCGGATGACCACCAGCCACGTCCGCCCGCTGGGGCCCTCCAGGGTCGCCGCCATGGACGCCTCCTTCGGCGTCCTGCTGCTCGCTTTCCTCGCCGAAGCCTCCCAGGGGATGTGCTTGCAGAAGTCGGGTGGGATCTTCTGCAACGACGCGTGCAAATTAAACCTCATTTGCTCAAAAAAAAAATCCATGCATGTTAATTCCTAAGCAATATGTAAAATCATATACATGCATGTGTCGATGTATGCATGTTGCAAAGTGTTCTCATTTCGTAAACCGGTGGGAAGAATGTTGATACGATCACTAGCTCTCTTTTATATTTATGAGAAGACGCCAATCATTAACCAACTGTAGAGTGGTTATGTGTGAATATGATCGAGCACATGCAACGGAATAACCACACCAAACAAACTCCAATAATGTCTTCAGGCATAGAGTACTCACTACTCACCAGGCGCTTCTTGAAGTCGCCCATGAGCACTTTGAAGAAGTGCGGTCGCCTCTCACCCGTCGCCCGCGGCATCCTCTCGTCCCCTCCGATCCTAACGCAAACGCTCGAGGCTCGAGCTCGACACGAGACAGCTAGCCGCCCATGTACGGCGACGGATCGAACAGCAGGGAGAGACGCTGCTGCGGCGCAGCGACGCCGGCAAAACCTCGGCGAAGGAAGCGAATTTTAACCGTGAGCCAACGGGGGCAAAAGACGCGAGAGCTCAGCTTTTCATGGGCGAGATGGCGACAGTTTCTTTTTGCCGTGGAGTCAGATCACTATTCACTCAGCAGCGTCCGTCCGCCGAGTGGAAAGCAGGGTTCACCTTTCCGTAGCAAAAAAATTTTGGTTTGACCAAAAAATTTAACCTTCATATTTTAAAATTAGGTATCAAAATATCCTTTCCGTTTTGAACCGAAAACGGAAAGGAAAACCCTGTGGAACGACCGCCGCCCCAACTTTAACTACGCCCAAAAGCCCCCGGGATAGTGGGATACCAGCGGCCGAGCACACCCTCCTGCCCTCCTCTCCGTTCGGCCACACCACAGGCACCGAAATGCTTGTGTCCACTCGCGTAGTAGACAAGCGCAGATCAGGCGTGACACTGCCATGTGGGCCCAACATGCGGCTGCCGTAGCTTGGGCCCGCATGGCGTGAAACAGCTCGTTTTCGTGCAATTGCACGAGTCCTCGCATCATTGCCAAGGTGAGGAGTACGGATATTGCTGGATACACACGAACGCCAGTAAACCGATCATGGAAACCCATGCTTTGCATGCAGTTGGAGTAGAATGCATGCCAAGTGCTGCCCTCTTCTACAAAAATGGCTTATAGATAGTTTTGTTCCCTACGAGTACGAGAGTATATGCGATATCGTGTTGACTTGTCTTTTAAAATTTTGTTCCAAGAATGTTGTATATAAAATATAAGCCGATACATGTAAATCATAGGGGCATTACCTAAGTTATATAATTTGTTTTTTGAAAATTAGCCGTTATCACCAATTTTTCACCATGTTAACATGAACATCATACATATGGCATGAAGTGTCGCACCCTCTTTATTTTATCTAGGTCCTCCTCCATTGGATCATATAAATGATACAATAACGACAATGGACTTGACATCCGAATAGATATATAAATCACGCCGTACGCTCTAGTCACAAGAAAGGATGCATGGGATATCGTGACACCACTGTTTAAGAGGCTCACCTTTTAGGATTGCTGGGTATATCTCAAATTGTTGTCACGTCAAGCACTCACCCCTTATCATTGATGGTAAAAAAAAAAATTAAAAAGAACATGAAGGACCCAATAATGGAGGTTATGTGGTGGTTTATGAATAGTTTGAGGGGAGTGTTTCTGTCGTGTGGATTATTGCAGCATTTCTCGTTGGCAATAGATCGACGTGCTTATGCCCTCGAGACCTCAATCTTTGGGCTACTGTCTTCGTTCTAATGCTTGCAAATCCCCGATGGGTTATACACAGATGATACATCGATGCTTGTTGGCTTATGGACAACACGACGAATGGTTTTCTGTTGAGGAATCGTCGCAGATGTCGCCGTACCAATATGCACCTAGCTTTATTTCACCTTGGCTGGCAGCAGTCTCTACAATATTTGTAGGGTCAGCCGAAAGTGTAACAGTTTACTTGGCCACTCTAGATATGTAGCTATAGCCTATATAGAGGTTCCTGTTCAATCAAATGAACACCGACAACATTTTTACTACATGATTATCTGGCACTTTAGGACCACACGCATTGAAAACTTGGGAACAAGCTTTGGACAGGCTGACTTGGATGGATGTAATTTAGCACCCAGAAAAGAGAACCTGGGCGGCCCCCAACCCCTCATCACGCTGGATCTGTGCTCTCGGAAACATGCCAGGCAATAACCAGACCAGAGCCGTTGAGTCCAAAAAAAAAAAAAAGCAGATCCGTTTCAAGCAAGCACCCCCAGCGACTGCCGTTCTGCCGCACAATTTTCTGTTTGGGCAGCGTTCTGTCCACAAAAGAATCTATTCCTGGTGTCCTGGTGTTACCACCAAGCTCGCATACGGCCAAGTACTTGCTGAAAACAATAGCAAATGCCAAGTAAGAACATCGAGGTAAACGTAGACGCAGTACCGAGGGAGGAATTAACTATCAAACTTTATTCCAAATTTATCCTCTTCTCCGGAGGAACACAACAGGTATAAAGTTTCACCATGGTAATTTACCATGTAAGAACATGGCGAAGGATTGTACATAACTGGAATTTAATTCGAATTCAACGGTAGTTGCGGTAAATGGGGCTGTACATGCAGCTCTCAGCATATTTCACCAGGTCCTTGGGCCGAGGACGCCGACTTGCCAAACCTACACGTGAGAAGAGTTGGTGATGAACCAATCTTTGGTAATAAGAGAATAATCCTTTACAGTACTCATATTATTATGAGATCGGCGAGTATGATGCTAACCAAGTTCATATGCCTTTGCGGCAACGTTGGCTGCAATGTGAGCAGATATCTTTCTGATGTTTGAAAAGGGAGGATAAATGAGACCCTTTTCAAAATTCTCTTCACTGACCTGCTGGGCCAGAGCCTCCGCTGTTCCAAAAACAAAAATGTATGATCAGAGTAAACTATCTAATTCAGAATCTGTTTTAAAGAAGGCAAAAAAGTGTGAATCAATCCGCAAAGATGTTCAATGCTTCCCTGCTGTTTCACACGCAAATCATATTAGCAATTCAAGTTCAAACATAAACTGACAGAACTCCACTACATAATATTTGCATTAGGGCTTCTGTACATTATAGTTCATCTTCTGTGTCTGATTTCATGATATTGAAGTAAACAGATAAAATAAACGCAATTACAGTACTAAAATGCGATGCTTTCACTTATAGTAACCGCCCCTATGACTATGAGTACTTACAGGCTGCCAGAAGCATGTCATCATGGACGCGGATAGCTCCAGACATCACCACGCCAAGGCCAAACCCTGGGAAGATATATGCATTGTTTGCCTGTAGAAGAAGGATCATAATTCAAGTTCAGAAAATTTGAAGCATGCAAAATCTCCGCAAGAAGATGATCAGTGCTCATCATCCAAACCTGTCCGGGAACATGTATCTTGCCGTTGTACTCCACTGGATCAAATGGACTCCCAGTTGCAAACACTGCTCGGCCCTGTTATTTCAGACAGTTAGTGCAGAACTATGGCTGTAGAGAACATCACATAGCTCAATCAATACTAATTTCGGATTACCTTGCTCCATGTGTAAGCTTGCTCAGCAGTACATTCAGATTGCGACGTCGGATTGGAAAGGGCAAGAATGATTGGTCTCTATGGTATTTAAGAAAACATTGTGAGCTTCTAAACTTGTTGGATCAATAGACTTGGAAGTAAAAAGTTGAGTTAGTGGAAGTTACCTCATTAATTGAGGACATGGCTTCAATAACATCTTGTGTGAAAGTTTGCCCCTTTCCAGATGTGCCAATCAACACTGTTGGTTTGATAGCCTGGAATACCATTTGGGTCAGAATATATTATTGTAAAGATTCTGGCGACCAAGAATTTTTTTTCCAAAAAAATACATTTTAGGATACACTCATACATTGACAGCATCTAAGAGGTTGCCAACTGGTTTATGCTCATGGGCCCACGGTTTCTTGAAATGTTGAAGGGATTCCTTTCGTGTACTGACAATCAAGCCCTGTTAATGGATAAGCATCCATAGTTAGCCATACGGAATGGATTGATGTTTTGAGACAAAGATAATGATAAGTTGGTAATAAAAGTGACGAGGTCTGCTTCATAATATTAACCTTTGAATCAACAAGCCAGATTTTCTTGCGGCACTCCTCTATTGGAGCTTTTGTCTGCACATACAGAAATTGTTAGGCCGTCCAAACATGTATAGCACAAGCCACGGCACAAAAACCCAAGAGAAAATGATGCAGCACCTGGCGTGAGATCTCAAGCGCTATAAGTTCAGCGATACCGGTCCCAGCCTGCAAGCAACAGAGCACAACTACTGATTTGGGAAGAAAGATGGCAAACCAACCAGCATTGGGATCTGGGAAAGTGCAGTCGTAAACATTTAATTAAATTATTTACCAGTATAAAATTGTAGGTATAGAAAGTTCTTTTATTGCATAGGTATAGAAAGTTTATACTAATAAATTAAGGATATAAACTAGTTTGGCTATGAAAATAGATGCAAATAAGGAGTACATGGTAAGCACCAAAAATGATGCACCTGGAATAAATGGGGGCAGACTACAGTACATTGCACATAGTATTTGTTAGATAACAGTACCCTTTCCAGGGCGCAGAGAAGATGGAAAGCGAAGTAGCAGGCATTTTCAAGGATGGTGTCGGTCAACAAAGAGTGTCTAGCTCGCTCTAGTTTTGCTCTTAATGTTTTCGTTGTCTGCTGCTAGGCTGGTTGTTCTTGGTTGTTGGTTCTCTCTTTTATGGCATTTTATTTTCCGGTGTAAAGTGTTTAGCTGTGTTTTCTTATCTAATAAAGTTGGTACGTGGCAATTTTCTTGCCGCGTCTTTCGAAATAAAATAACAGTATCCTAGAAATCAGCAAATAAAGAGTTAAGACAACCTTGAAGTCAGAACAATCAAGAGCAATTCATTAAGTGAGAGTAAATGTCTAGATAAAAGAAGCACAAAGAATATGACCTCTCCAGCACCCAGGAAAAGGTATGTGTGCTCTGACAATGTCCCGCCAAGCAACTTTTGTGCTGCGATAAGTCCAGCAAGAACCACAGAAGCTGTCCCCTGCGATATACAAACAGTACCTGAATATTAAGCTACAAGGTGCGTTGCATCTTTACAAGAAGCCAACTTCTAATAACATTGAAAATAAGCTATAAAGCAACAAATAACAGTACCTGAATATCATCATTGAACACAAGGTGTGTTGTGCCATATTTTGCAAGGAGCTCAAAAGCATTATGATTTGCAAAATCCTCAAACTGCAAATAAATAAAAAGTTAGAGTAAGATGTAATATGGTTTCAGTTTTATGCAAATATAATAAGTCGTTCCAATATGCATAAATTTCTATTTTCAAACTCAGTTCAGAATGTAAATACAGCCTTCTTAGTATGTGCCTTGCCTGAATAAGTACTTTCTCCCCGTAGTTTTGCTTCACAGCACTCATGAATTCTTGCAGGAAATCACTATACTCCTGATTAATACAAAAACTGATCATTTTAAGAGCTTCAAGAACTAGAACAAGATAGAAAACAGTAAGGGGATTTTGATGCCCAACCTGGCCTGTGGCTCTTCGTTGCCTCAAGCCAATGTAAAATTCGTCATTGAGCAGTTCCTCATTATTGGTACCAACATCTAGTGTGATTGGCAAGCACTACAAGATCAAGAAAATATAGTTTGAGAAATAATATAAAAGGTGGATATGAAAGGCTTACAAGCTTCCAAAAAGGATATGAAAAGCTTACGGCAGATGGACGAAGTCCTCCTAGGGCAGTGTAAAGGGCAAGCTTACCAACTGGAATCCCCATTCCCTAAATAGATGTTAATATCAATGAGCAGAGAGCCTGGGAGATTTCATGTCATCAATGTTCAATACACCATGAAGAAGATGCTACTCTACCTGGCATCCTAGATCTCCAAGTCCCAAGATCCGCTCGCCATCAGTAACAACAATAACTTGAATGCTCCTCTCTGGCCAGTTCTTCAGCACCTCAAGGATCTTCCCCCTGCATAGCCAGGTAAAACACCATATGAAAATGAACAGGAAAGAGCATCATGCAGGAACACAGATACACAAAATGTAACTTACTTTTCCTTCAAGCTGATATAAAGACCCTGAGGGCGAGTAAATATGGATCCATACTTTTGGCATGCCTCGCCAACAGTTGGTGTGTACACAACTGGAAGCAATTCCTCGACATTATCAATAAGAAGCTTGTAGAAGAGTCTCTCGTTCCTCTCCTGCATTTACAGATCGAAAGAACATCGTACCCAAAGTAGACTACTCATAGTAGCTATACTATGGACAAAGAAACTCAGTGATCAGTTTACCTGAAGGTCCATCATAGCAGTGTAGCGCTGCAAAGGCACCTGGTATTTCCGGATATTATTCATGAGCTTTCTCTCCTGATGACAACAGAGTATTGGGGGTCAGATAACAGCACAAATTTAAACTGGCCTACACGGCACAAAAGTATTAACGATCGTCATTTTTTCCTTTGAAAACGTAGTATGGAGGGTCATTCAACCTGAAGTTCTTGGGATATGATCGCTGGCGGAAGAAGGCCACGGAGGTAGTGGGTCTCACGCTCCCTCTCTGTAAAGGCAAGCCCCTTGTTATAGCGGGGATCCCTCATCAAATTGTAACCACTGAAACACACACGAAACGAGTCAAAATTTTGACATGGAAAAGTATGGTCCCAAACAAAAGGCTATCTTATCTATTGTGACTAATTTCTCTGTTTGTACAGGTGATCAAGCATTCTGTCATGTGTAGATGACTCAATCCTACCAAATCCCTCTAGAGAGAGCAGATAAATTTGGTGTAAACCCACTGAACAGCAGAATCTGAAAACGTGACATAGTTTGATCTGATCCTGAAACCTGAATCACTATCGTAACAGTAGCCTCTAGTTTTCAGAGTGAAAAGAGGATAAATCTTCATTCGCGTGAATCACTGGGTACTACCTAGCAGTTACTGTAACCAGGTTTGTGGTAAAATCCAAAAACAAATCTGCGGACAAAATAAACGGCAGTAGGTCCTCAGAGCAAGGAATAAAGGTCGGTCGCCCGGAGTTGTCGTTTCAAAGTTCAAACCATACACACACTTGTGTCTCTGGTTTAGAAACACCAGGGCCCAGGGCACCGCGGCCGCGGGTGGGGTGGATCAAACATCAGAGTGCTAGGGCGAAGCAAGGGAGAAAAGGAATCGGGCGAGCATGGCGTCGCACGGCGGCTCACCTGGCAACGGAGACGGTCCATGGCGTGACGAGCTGCTCCTCGGTGGCGCGGTCCTCGCCGTAGGTGTCCTCGACGCCGCCTCCCACGGTGGCCGCGTCGTCCATGTCCAGCACGCATGGGGCGTCAGAGCCCCGTATCCCCTTGAGCGTGCTCTCCATCTCCGCCGCGGAAACCCACCTCCGCTTGCTGGCGCCGACACACCACCAGCGCCACAACGCACTCGCCGCGGCCTCTAGTCCTCCTCGCTCCTCCGACTCCCGCCGCCTGTACTGCCGCGGTAGCCCACGCTAGAGGAGCAGTATTTAACAACACAGGCAAAGGTGATGCGGGTCAGTGCGGGAGCGACGGAGCGAGGCGAGATATTATTTAACGGCGAGGCGGAGGCGGCTGCGGGCGGGAGTCTGCTAAGACTTTGAGGTGGCGGCCGGGGGGGGGGGGGGGGGGGGGGGGGCGGGGTGGCCTGGTGGGGAGGTTGACCGCGAGGTTTACCGGGAGGAAGCGGGCGCGAAGGGCGCGCATGGCCGCCTGACGGGCGGGCCCCCCGACCACGGCCTGAGCGCTGACGGGGAGCCGACGCGCGTCTCGCCAGTCGCGCCGCCCGTCGGCGGCACGGCACGGGGTGGAGGGCTGGAGGCTGCCTGGAGTGGAGCGGAGCAAGTGGAGATGGCAGTTGGCAACGTGATTGGTTGGCGGCGGCACCACCTGTCCCTGTTCCTGCGACTCCTTGCGCTTCCGGGACTCCCGGTTGCGGTTTGGACGGCTTTGCTCTTTGTCGATTGGTGGCGTGCGTACATGACAGCTCCATCATCATCGCTCCATAGCTCGGTGATCAGGAGGGTGGGGCATAGGTGGTTAGTGTTAACCTAATCCGTTTGTGCTAATCTCGGATTTGTTTAGAGTTGAGATGCGCCATCAACGGTAACGGAAAGGATGATTAGCTGACACCGACACAAACGTGCGGTAATGAGATAACATTTTAACTCCGTTGGGAAATTTCAACTCATAAACTACTAGTTGCAGAATTGCAGTACGGTGTTTATATATATGTTTATGAAACCGAAACCCCATCTCACAGTAGATTTTCGAAACCTGATCTCGCACATAACAATTCCCCTTCCCAAAGAAGACAGAAACGTGCGTGCCGACGGCCCAAAGGCGTAAGGTTAAAGCCTTAACCTTGCTGCCGTTCCTATCAACGTCGTTTAGGTTGAAAACAATGTCCCTCCCACTGTTGCGTGGGCTGCCGTTGCCGGAGCAGCATGGTGCATGGCCAGTGACAGTGAGCGGAGGATCGTCCCCTGCACCACGGCGGACGTTAACGTGAAACGAACCCTCTGTGTGCAGCAGCAGCAGCGCGCGGATGGTTCCCGTCGGAGGAATAATTCCGTCGTCAAGCATCTTTGGCTCCATCCCGGAGTTTCCAGGCTGATTGATTGCTGTCAAGCCTTTTTCTTTGCTTCTGCATTCATAATAGATGTGAGACCTCTTTTCTCTCGCACCATTTGGTGTATTTTTAAGTATTTATTTATGAGACCGGTAGGACGTGTAGAAGTGGGTCAGTGGTAAACCTAGGCTGAGTCTAGCCGAAACGATCGTGTATCCCATCGTTTATTTCAAACTTCATTTATCTATGATGTAGCTAGCTACCATGTCGTTTTTTATTATAAACGATCTTTTACACGATCTGCGAGATATGTTTTGAGGGAGTTGTGCTGCATAAACAAAAGAGAAGTTATTGGGGACGGTGGTAGCATGCTTAGCTTATATTGGCTAGGTGCATGCATACTGCATAGTAATAGTAACCCAGGCTTCCCATGGCTATTCGAAGGACATAATTTTGAATGAGGTCACTACCACAGTACCACACCACTGCGTTGCTCAGGCCCTGAAAACGCCGTGCTGAATAGCTGGATTAAGAAAACGATTAGAGCAGGTTAGACCAAGATCACCAAATAGTGCATCCGTACTGTTTACAGTGCGCAAATAGTGTTTTTTCACTCTGTGTACAGTGCGGTGTTTTTCACACCTATATCCATTCTCTGGTGACATTGGTCTTATGATCATGAAGCGTTTGAGCACGTCGCTGGCAGGTGACGAAGATGAACTGACAAAGTGGTAGGATTATTTAGGCTAGGGTCACCAGAAAGTGAAAATGGGTATGGAAAACACTGTTCGCGCACTGTACATAGAGTGGAAAAGTAATGATTACAGTACGGATGCACTATTTTTGCACTAACTGGTGACCACGGTTAGTCGGTCTCTTCTCTTATCCGCATCCGGGCGATCTTTTAACGGATTAATCATCATGCACGAGAGAGTCCAATTAAATTGGACAGGCCACAAATGCGACACGAAGCTTCTGTTTAACAAGCAACCCATTCAGGTTAAGGCCCTGTTCCGACCAGCGACAGGCGGAGCACGGACGTCTTGGCTTCGCCATTTAGCTACCGTTTTCCTCCCGTAATCCTTGACCGTGGCCCCAAGATATTTTAGTCCAAGTAACTATCACCACTGCGAGGAGCTGAAGTTACGCAGTGTTTGTTTGTATGAATAGAATGGTCCTGCATGAACCATCCAGGATAGAGGATAGTCCTGGATAAGATGGTACACAGCTTAACATGTTTCTCGCTCAATGTATGAGACAACTGACAACGCAAGATTTAGATTCAGGACCATTTGATTATGATATCGATTCATACAAGAAGGAACCAAACTACCTATGTTAATCTTTTAGCTTCCAGCTAATTGCCTAACCATATGTAGTATAGGATAAGTATGTGTTATGGATGCTAACCATATATATCTTAGTGCCAGGGAAAGGCGTAGGCCCTGTTTGGTAGTATGGTATTCCAAAAACTATGGTTTTCAAATACCATGGTTTTCTTTGTCCATGTCATAAATACCATGGTTTTTGAAAACCATGGTTTTTTCACAGTTTTGCTGAAAACCAAAGCTTGTTTGGTTCCAAAGTTTGTGAATACAGTTTTTCTCGATAAACGGTACAGACCATAGTTTAAATTTAAACTAGAGCTCATTGCACTATTGTCTCATGGTGCCAAAAAAAGCACTCACGGTAAATGGAACAACATAACCTCAAGGTTTACATAGCAGACCTACAGTTTTCAAACAGTCCAACAACATAACCTCAGTCATTTGGTCCGTTGATCAAATGGAGATGCCATATACAAATAGAAACAAAAAAAAAAACGATCAGCTTCATTGGAATATGGCTTCAGTTCTCCAAACAGGCACAAAATGTCCATAGCTGCCAAATGCCAACAGCTGCATTAAATCTGGAAATAATTTAAACATGATAGTGAGGTGTTAGGTAGAACTGAATAGTCAACATATTGGGAACCACATGCATAATAAACAGATTGTGTGATCTTTGGAACAAGCAGCAGAATAATCAGGTGTTAGGTGTGACATAAATTTTAGAACTGGCCAAGACCAAAAGCTTCCACAGTACTATATATATAGATGCTATGTTCAATCCGGTCATCAAAGAGCTTGTGAGATCAACCTAGGAAGAAATGTGGAGAAACTTCTTTAGTAGGAAGAGAAGAGACGATGAAGAAATGGAGATTGTACAGCAATGGCTAGGTAGAAATGATCGAACACCTGTACACACCTCCATCCTTTCAGGAAAGAAGCATGTTGAAGAACTTCTGCAAGGTCATGAGGTACGAGCTAGACGAGAATTGCGCATGGAGAAGGAGATTTTCTGCAAGCTAGTTGAGGTACTTCGTGACAACAATCTTCTTATAAATAGTAGAGATGTTTCAGTTGAAGAACAGTTGGCTATATTTCTATTCTGTATTGGAACAAATGCAAGTAACAGGTTGATGCAAGAACGGTTTCAGCATAGTGGTGAGACTATTAGTCGATATTTCAATATTGTTCTTGAAGCTATTGTTTCATTATCATCAAAGATTATTGTCCTACCTCCAATCAACACCCCATTCCTCATTGCCGGCAATCCCAAGTTCATGCCATACTTTAAGGTAAATCAAATATTAACAAGTCCATTGTGAAAACAGCAATACCATTACTATTTCTAGGACTAACATCTGCTTTTCTAGGACTGTATTGGAGCGATTGATGGAACTCATATACCTATTACTATTGCTCCTAACTTGCAAGATCCATATCGTAATAGAAAGGGTGGTCTTTCTCAAAATGTAATGGTGGCATGTGACTTCAATGGTAAATTTGTGCATGTAAGCGCAGGATGGGAAGGATCAGCTGCAGATGCTCGAGTACTACAAGATGCTTTAGCTAATGGCTTCTATGTTCCATCTGGCAAATTTTATTTGGTGGATGCAGGATATGCAAACACTCCAAATTTTATTGCACCATACCGCAATGTTAGATATCATTTGCAAGAGCAAGGCAGGAGTAATCAGAGACCAAGTAATGCAAAGGAATTGTTCAATTTAAGGCATGCACAGCTACGCAACCATGTCGAACGCATAATTGGTGTTCTGAAAATGCGTTTTCCTATACTAAAATGTGCTTCTTACTACCCTATTGACACACAAAGAGACATTGCTCTTGCTGGTTGTGTTGTACACAACTTTATCAAGATCAATGACGGTTCAGATCAGTGGCTAAGTGAAGATAGCATGCAATTTAACCCAACAGATATAGTGGATATTCCAGATGGGGATGAGAACTATGCTGAAGATTTGTCTACCAATGAACGTAGACGTGCAGGAAATAATAGAAGAAACCAAATTGCAGAAGCTATGTGGGAAGATTATCTTGCTTATGTTCAAAGAAATAACTAGTGCTATATTAATAATTAGTGCTGGTTTCATGAATAAATCGTTGTATCAGTAGGAGATTACCTTGTATTAGTTGGAAATTGACCCCTTGATGTAAGCATCTGCAAGTGACTCCTCATCGCAACACATGAATATCTCTCTAGCTTCCCTGTCTCCTTTCAAAAAGTTGATTGCTTTTAGTAGTTCTGTACGAGGAAGGAATAAACTCTTCAATTTGTCCATACATTTTGCCATACTGTATGGATCATTAATTGGATTAGTCTGCTCAATTTGTTTGTTCTTCAACTGAAGCTGCTTCTCTGTTAGCTCCTTATATGCTTCTAGTTCTTCTTTTCGTAAAGCAATCAACTCACTCATAGCATTTTCATTTCTCTTACTTCTCTTTCTCTCCCTTTCTTGTCTAAGGGGAGTTACTGTACTAGCAAAAGCAGCAGCAGAAAATTTTCTTTTCTGGCTCTCTTGGTTGTCAACAATATCATCTTGTGTTTGACTATAACATTGTGACTCTCTAGTTGCTTGTTCTTCGGCCATGGCTCTATATTGACTATCATGAATGTCAAAATTCAATCTATTTTCAGTATTCAAATCAATGTTGTCTTGTATTAAATCAATGAATGAACCTCGCAAAACAGGCATGGCAGGACTAGATGGACTCATCTGGTCATAGTCTTCTTCTAGATTTTTGTTCTCAGGTGCCTTCTCTGAAGATCGCCTACAGTGCTTTCCTTCGGCTATTTTACCTATCAACAAATCAAACATGAGATATACAGCAAGTAGGGTAATGTAAGTTTATTTCCAAATAATTGCTGAATGCCCATACCATTATAAATCTCGTGCAGATCATCATAGTAAGGGAAAGACTTGTTCTTCCATTTCTGCAATTTCTGTGGTAATTCAGCCCACAACCCATCAATTGTTGTGACCATCTTAATATTATTGTCCCAACCAAACCCACTCTTAGAACAGATCGTCTTCACATCATTGTACTCTTTCTTTAGCCTTTGCTCTCTATCCTTCAGCTTTTGCACTACAAAGTTTGCTGATGGAAATTTTTTGTTGACACGTTGTGTCATGCTGTTCCAAGCTTCTTTGGTCCATCCATTTTGGCCACGATATTTTGGTGAATTGTACTCTTTGAGGATGGTCACAAAGAACCAATTTCTTGCTTCATTCCAGTCTGCTCTATTATCAGCTTTCCCTGTGGGATAATGAAACACAATTTCAGACACTCCTAACAGCAGCAATAGAAAAGTGCATCATCATACAGGAGAAATGATTTTTCATTACAGGCAGTCAATCATGCAAAAAAGAAAAACAACAGAGCAGACCATGGACAGGGATCCAGACGTGGAGGCCATGGAGATCCAGGATTGAAGCCTCCGTGCAGCAGCAGCACACCACCACCAACAGCTCCAGTTTCCCGTACTCACAGCCAGGGCCTCTGTGGAGCAGCAGCACACCACCACCAACAGCTCCAGCTTCTCCGTACCTACAGCCAGGGCCTCCTCTCTTTGCTGCCGGGTGCTCCGGACTGAGTAGTGGAGGCCATGGGGAACCGGGCTGCAAGGGGATCCGGGCGCTGAAGCCATGGGGAGCCGGAATGGAGGGGGATCTTGGCGCAGAGGCCATGGGGAGCCGGGCTGCAAGGGGATCTAGGCGCTGAGGCCATGGGTAGCCGGAATGGAGGGGGATCTGGCCGCGGAGGCCATGGGAAGCGGGGCTGCGCGGCGGGAGGCGGCCACGGAGGCGAGTCTGCGACGGCGGAGTCGGCCGTGGACGAGTAAGGCCGCCGACAGGGAGGGCCGCGGGGGCAGCGCCTCGGACGGGGAAGGCCGTCGACGGGGAGGGCCACGGGAGCCACGTACCATCACGGGCGGAGCGCGCACAGCCAAGGGGAAGAATCACGGAAGGAGAGGAACACGAATCACGGACGGAGAGGAACGCACGGGATCGGAGAGGAAAGGGAAGAATCGCGTACCACCGGACTTTCCTTCCTTAGCCGCACCTTGCTTGACCCCTCCACGCAGCTGCGTCGATGACGACGGCATCGAAATCGCGGCGATGGCGGCGGGGTTGACAGAGAAAGGAAAGCGGGGAAAGTGGTGCGCGGGTGGGGAAAGGGGCGCGCGGGTGGAGAAAATGGCGCGCGCGGGCAGAGAAAGTGGCGTGGGACGCGCGCGCAGAGGAGAAACCGAGGTACAGAGTGGAGTTTCCAAAACTGAGAAAATACTGTGGTTTTGACTAGACCATAGTTTTCAAAACAGTGTTTTATAAGTGCCAACCAAACACCTTTCGGTCTGAAAAACCACAGTATTTACTGAAACCATGGTTTCACATGAAAACTGAAAAAAAACCAGGCTGCCAAACAGGCCCGTAAACAATACTAGCAGGTCATGATAAGTAGCACTACAACCCAGAAAAGCTTCTCCCCTAGTGTGGGCACCGGTCATCATGATGTTTTTTGTCCAGATTTGTGCAGGCAAGGAATGCATTCTCTTCTACCGGAAAACCACAAACATTCTGGGTGAGTAGGTCTTCCTTTTTTTAAAAATGAAAAAAACAATTAAAAATCATTCGGTAGATAAATAGAAATCCTATACAACTTCGGTGGTGCTTGGCCTACTGTTTATCGTCGCAATGATAAATGAGATGATTCCGTTATCAAAGGGTCGATACTATTGTTCTTTTTCCCCATTTGATGTATTCCCATGCTCGGCGTGTGTGTGCACAGTAGGAACAGAGCTTGGCTGCAGCGGCTGCCGCTGCACAGTGGCAACAAGGGCAGCCGAAAACGAAAGCAAAGAAAAAAACTTCCACTGTCAAAAGGCGATGTTTTAAAAAACGGGATTTCTATTTATCTATCGGACGAGTTGTCTTGCATGCATAATGTTTGGCTGGGCTGAATGAAATCCAAGCCCACCCAAGCAAGGCCTGAACGCGCACGTAGAAGCCCGACGACAAACAAGCCCACGGCATTGCAGACAGCAGTCTGGAAACAGACCTGGCGACGCAGTGGATGAACGGCGTGAGAAGCTGTTCCTCGGTGGCGCGATCATCGGCGCCGGTATCCTCCTCCACGCCGGCCCCCAGCATGTCGGCGTCGTCGTCCACGTCCAGCACGCGCGGCGCCCGGCGTCCCCGTGCCTCCTCCATCGCGCTTCTCGCCGGAGCCTCGACCGCACTCCCGCGGCCGTGCCACCATCCCCACCACCCACAGCACCACGACGTCGCCGCCAGCTTTAATTTGCTCCCTGAAGATAGCTAGCAGGCACTCCGCGCGAGATCGGCGTGCGCTTCTCTACCGCTGCATGCCACCGCTGCTGTGCCGTCGTCGTGGCCTTGATTTATAGTACTGTACTTGGAAGCGCGTACGCACAAGTCCGCGCTCATGACTTGGTGATGAATGGAAAGAATACTTTATCATAAGTACTACTACTTGACAATGAGGGTGTAAGGCCTCAAAGGCGAATGATCTTAGCTGCGGGATTATGTTCTTTGAACACCAGCTTAAAAATAACAGAAAAATGTGTTCTTTGAGTGCTGTTCACGAAAAATAAACACATATACTTTGAGTGAAACTTTGTGGTAGGTTGTTCTCTGTTGCTTTATTCTCTTCATTCATAAAAATATGTCCCGCCTCAATTCTCTTGCAAGGTAACTAATGGGAGGTTATATTCTTTATCTGAACTATCAAACATCTATGATCGGAGGTAGTATAAAATAATACTCCATCACTGCTGATTTTTTTTCATAGTTTTGATCATTTGCCTTGTTAAAAAATGTAAATATAAAAAACACAAGTTATTATCAAACTACCTTTATTAATAAAATAAATTATAACAATGGTAATTTATTGATTTTTTTTGAATAAGATGAATTGTCAAAGATATAGAAAAAAATCAACGATGGCAAATATTTAAAAATAGATCGGAGGGAAACATATTACTGATTTTCAATGATAAATGAAAGCTTTTTTAATTTGTTACGTACTCGCTCGGTTTTTTTTCAATTTTCAATGATGCTTGAGTAAAATATCATTATCGAATTGTGCTGATAAGTGTAAATTGTTGCTATATTTTACCTTGCCCTAGCTTAGCCTTTGGTGGCCGGTATATGAGGAAAAAAGGGCAAGGTAGTGGTGACACCACCATCCGAGCAGTAGAGACTAGAGAATGATTGGCGGAATATGGATGCAAACGAGCCAGTTGATGGGTCTAGCGGTAGGTTATTTTTTTCGCGGAGCGAGCTTGCATCCCTTGCTCGGGGTGCGGGCATATAACGGTGGGTCGATGGTACCTTGGTAGATCCAATGCGGTAGCTCTGCTGCTGAGTGAGGTAAAAAAAGAGATTTCAGAACATAGGATTCAAGTTCGCATGCTTTTTAGAATTTGACATCATATCACAATGACATATGAGGTCACAATGGGTCAATGACACGTGGATCAGTGTGTGAATTCTGAAGTCTTGCGAATTGAGACCTAATTTCTGAAATATATCGAGGTAAAAATAGGTGTGTGTCAAATTTTACATATCTAGTAGCACTACGCTATAAAAAGTTGAAAAACGAATAGAAAGAGTGAAAGATGGCCCATCCGAAGCACAAGCGTGGCCCGTTCGAAGACGGCCCATCATACTACAGCCGAGACACCACATCGCTCGTACCTCCAAGCCCACTATATAAAATAGCCACCTCGCCTCCCCTAGGGTTTTCCGTGCCGCCAGCCAGTCCCTTGACCCCCAGCTCCTCTCGCGCAGCCACCTCCTCGCCCATCTCCCCCGGTGGCGGCGCGGCCAGCTTCCACCATGGCGGACTCCAAGGCCAGCGCTGCGGTCACCCTCCGCACCCGCAAGTTCATGACCAACCGCCTCCTCTCCCGCAAGCAATTTGTAAGCGCCATCCGTCACCTTGCACCTTGCATCGGGGCTCCCCGCCTTGCCCTGTCCCACACTAAATATCTGCCTCTCCTCTCTTCCCTCTGCCTTGCAGGTGCTCGAGGTGATCCACCCCGGCCGCGCCAACGTCTCCAAGGTGAGATCTCGGTCATGGCCCTGTATGCGCTGCTGATGTGGTCTGAGCTTCCGGCCTTGATCTCACGCTTTTGTCTGTGTGTAGGCGGAGTTGAAGGAGAGGCTTGCTAAGGTCTACGAGGTGAAGGACCCCAACACCATCTTCGTCTTCAAGTTCCGCACCCACTTCGGAGGAGGCAAGTCCACTGGCTTCGGCCTCATCTACGACAACTTGGAGGCTGCCAAGAAGTTCGAGCCCAAGTACCGCCTCATCAGGGTATGTTGTATTCTGGCCCGTGCTTTGTTTCGCGTAGCTATGGTGCTGAGCGCTTGCATATTTGAGTTAGGGATTGTTGGACCGTAACCGTGTCTAAAGTGGAAATGTCTGGTTTCTGATTTAGTATGACTGTGATCATTTGTAGCAACGCTATTCTGTGTTGTTACTTAGCAAATTCTGCTGTGTTGTAGTAGCATCATTACACCTGATAAACTAGAGATTGGTTGCAGGAATCACAGATTTTCACTAAATGGTAATTCATTTGATGTTATGCATGCTAATTGTTTGCAAATGGTACCTGTGATTGAGATCATAGTAGTAGAAACTGAAGTACAGGGCGCTGTCTACAACTCTACATGCCAAAACAGTATGGCATTGTACTGTGCCTTTCGCTTCTGTTCTTGTCCAGAGCTGAGAAAAATGTTGTTGCTACACAATTGTCATTGTAATATTTGCATCTGCTTGTGATAACAATGAAAAAGTCACATCAGATACTTATATGGTGACAGCATCTTAATGCAAGCTACTTTCAACACTGCGACAATTGTTATTGCTGATGTACATCATGTACTTACTCTTGCCAGCTCTTTTTTTTCTGTTGTTGATCTTTGATATTTTGGATTAATGTATTCAGAATGTTATGTAAATGTTTGATTGTGAGTTTTGATTAACTTGAACCTGATAGACATCAACTATCTGGATTTCATTATGTATTGCTCCTCTAGGTTATTCCTTGCCTAATCTCATGTGTTCATTTGCCAGAATGGTCTTGCTACCAAGGTTGAGAAGTCACGCAAGCAAATGAAAGAGCGGAAGAACAGGGCCAAGAAGGTCCGTGGTGTCAAGAAGGTGAGCTAGCTAGTTATTTCTTCTGCCCTCAGTTCCTTTTTTGCAGTTTGAATTACTGTCAGGTGTGCTTACATATACTGATGAATTATGTACTTTCTGTTGATGTTTTTACAGACCAAGGCTGGTGATGCGAAGAAGAAGTAAACATTCATTTACATCTGTATTACTGTTCTGGACTCTGGGCAGTCTAGTTGAAATGTCATAATTATGGTTGTGTTAGATTTTGTTCTCCCGTCAGCACTGAAGTGAAGTTTTGTTATTCCTGGATGTGAACCTAGCCAGATTGGCAGTAGTAGCATGTTATGAGAAGCCTATTAACTTGCAGGCCAAGCTTTTGTCTTATTTAGTTCTGTGTGATTTGCTCACCATTCGGATCCCAATCAGCTTTGATTGTTTTGCCTTTGCCCTCATTCAGTGATTGGTGATATGCACGCCAATTGGATCCCAATCATGGTTCGCCGTTTCGGTCGGAAACCCCGGAATTCTGGGCCGGATCGGGATGGTAATTTCGATTCCGGTTTCAAATTCAAAAATATGAAAGTCAAATTTTTTAGTCAAACTGAAATTTTTCTGAAACAAAAACGAAATGGTGAACCTTGATCCCAATCAGCTTTGATTGTTTTGCCTTTGCCCTCATTCAGTGATTGCTCCTGTATGGTGCGCCGTGTAGTCGCTGAGCTAGGGCTTGGTACATGCTGTTGCATCGTTTCGGGCTCGCATGGCCAACAAATTATACTACTGGGTAGTTTGAACACTTCAATTTTCCATAGGGATTGGAGGGGATTGAAATAAAATTAGCTCGTTTCCTTCTCAATTCCTCTCAATCCCTTCCATCCCCAGTGAGTTAAGGGTTACCAAACATACCGTGTTCACGTACTCTGGAACATAATTGCTTGGTCCTTGCTCTAGTCCGAGGTGCAGTTTGGTTATCATTCTCAACATTTTTAGAGATAAGCTATCGGACACTCAGGGGTCTCCAACGCTGTGAGCACGTGTTTTCTAAGCCGTCTGGCTGTTTTAAAGGTTGATCTTCAGTTGCATAACATTTATCACTCTAGCATCAGGGCATCATTTTGAACAGAAACACTTATCGTTCATATTGAGGCATCTGGAATCGCATCTTCGTTCGCCTGCTTTAAAGCCATTGTTTGTTACGAGCACATGCCATCGACAGTACACGACCATCGGTCACAACGAGCAACCACTGATTGCCACAGTGGAAGTGCCGATGGGGTGTCAGTTCCTGTTCCTGACGGCGCTCTTGACCATGTTCCCGGGCAGGGAGGACGACGGCGTGACGGCCTTCCGTATCTTGAAGAGGTTCCACGCCGTCCCCACGGCGTGGCCGGCCGTCGCGAACGCATCTTGAGTTGCCTCCCCTGCGCTCTCGCCGTACCTAAAGAAGAAGCGGCCGTGTCCCAGGCATGAAACTTGACCTCCCACGTAAACTTTTGTTTCAAAAATTTTGAAATTTCAAGTGAGATTCGAGCGTTCTAACCTCCTGGACACTGCGCCGGCGACGACGTTGGAGGTTGCAGCCAGTGACCTCTTCTCAGCGGCCTCTACCGCATCCATAACCTTATCTGCCACGGAAAGAAAGCAGCCATGATATATAAAGGTCCGAACAATTCCCTATCCATCCTGTCTGCCACTATGTAAGCATCAGCATCTAATGCGTGCTGGAAACAAACAAGACACTCACTGATAGCATCAAGAGATGCCAGGATGACCTCGCCGGGCACGGTGGCGAGGAGTGCTCTCCCTTGCTTGGAGCGGAGCAGCGGCGCCGCCATGGACCCGGTCACCGAGATGACCGTGTCGAGCAGCGACTGGCTCATCTGCTCCGTCATCTCCGACAGCTTCCGAACCCTGAGGAGCCAAGGCAGTCAGAGTCAGCGCAGCCTGCTACTAACATCGGCAGGTAACAGTAGCTAATGCACAGTCAGCACAGAGTGAAGGGAAGGATGATAATTAACACCTCTTGAGACTCTTGTTGACAGCTCCATGCTTCGTGCTCGGCTGGCTGCTCCGGCCAGCGCCACCAGCGCCGCCGTATCGGCCGGCCTGAGGACGAAACAGATCGGCTCCTCTCTGAACCTGCAAGCAGCAGTGGTCTGAGCCATCAGCCGTGACGCGTGGCTACATATATATATTCTCCACTGGATGACTTGCCAGAACGCCCGGCAGCCGGCACGGGATCAGGGACAGCAGCGTCCACGTACAGTACCTGGCTGGCGTAGGCCTCGCTGCACATGAAGATGCCCTTGACGAGCTGCCCGGTGCCCGCGGCGATCGCCTTGGCGAGCACGCCGTTGTAACCTTCCATCCTCGGCGCGAAGTGGTTCCAGTACCCGTCCGGCGACGACGCGGCCGGCTGCTGCGGCGGCCTCCTGCTGCTGCTCGAACTCTTGGACGGGACAACCGCGCCGGAAGAAGGCGCGGAGAAGCAGGCGTTGGACCGGAGGATCCCGTCGAGCGACGCCAGCGCGGCGGCGTCGGTGGCGGCCGCGTCGAACGAGACGCCGTAGTTGAGGAAGGTGCCGTCGTCCTTGTCCGCCGGCAGCGTGAAGAGGTAGTGCAGGCGGTCGAGCTTGACCACGGGCTCGTCCCGCGCCAGTGGCCAGCCCAGGTCCCGGCCGACGCGCACGGCGGTGGCCACCGCCACGTCGTCCTTGGTGAGCCTGACGAGGGCGAGGTCCCCGCGCGCGAGCTCGACGGGGCCGTCGGAGCCGGCCATGAGGTGCACGGACGCGCCCGGGACGCGCAGCAGCGTCTCCTCGCGGATGCCCCGAGGCCTGGTGGACATGGCGCCACAGCAGCCCATGCAAACGCTACTGAACTGGGAGCGAGTGATCCAGACTGCTCACCTCACAGGAGCACAGCGCTGAGGTTTTGTGATGACCAGAACAGTTAATATAGAGGCACGCAGACGCAGGCTGTGAACGCCAGAAGCCCAGAAGGACGTAACTGTCAGAATCATGTATCTGACCAGACAGGGAAATTCGAACAATTCCATTGCAATGCTTTCTCGTTCCTTTGCGGCGTGCGCCTTTATTCCATCCTTCGCGGCTAATACATTCACTTCACTTCCGATTTTTTTTTTTTTTTGACAATGGAATAACATCCATTGCCGTCCAAACATCCGGCTTAGAGGTTCGGCACGCTGCACACACACATCCTATTCCTCTCTCGCGCCGCGGGTTTCCCGCCTGTTTGAGCTGGGCTTGCAATCCTAATCTCAACCTCTCTTTTCTGTCTCCTTATATATGCTTTCCGCCGTCAAATAATCCACTCTACCGGGTCCAGCGGCAAATCGCCGCCTCTGCTGCTGCCTTCCAACGCGGCCCAACACAAATCTCATCGGATCTCATTCGATGCTGCTCGGCCGACTATGCTCTCACCGCCCAACCTCATGATCGCCGCTGATCTGCGGCCAACGCCACTCTATCTCATAACACCACGTTTATCTCGTAACACTTTATCATGCACGTAAACTTACACAGTGGCATGCAATGCAACATTGCGTTGACACATTTTCTCGCCAAACACTAACGAACCCTGGAGCCTTGGCTCGGGGTACGCCAGGCTATTCGGTGCCTTGCGCCGGATTGTTCGGAGTGCCGGATTGTCCGGTGGCTATCGCCGAGCAGTCGATGTGCGTCTCGTCGACCACGTAGTGGGGCCAACCGGCCAACACGTGCGGACACCTCCCTGGCTCCCTGCCGCACCACGTCGCCTACGCGGAGGACGGCTCCGTGGCGCCACAAACCGCCGGCTTTGAACGCCTTCTTCGATATCGGCTTTAATTCTTCTGCACCAACCACCAGGCCAGGCCGCGCCCTGCTCCGACTTCCTCCTCGCCCCGGGGGGCATGCAGGGCAGCCGGGGTAGTCCGGGGGCAATGTGACCATTTTACCTCAAAAAAAGAACAAACAAACCAACAGCTGTGCAAGCGTCATGTTTGAAAAAAGATTCGAAAGGTTTTAAGGACTGGAACAATACCAGTACTAGAAAGGAGTGAACAAAAGCTTCACCGCGCGCCAGAGCCACTGGTGAGTGGTGACCACTGTAGTTACGTGTGTGAGCGAGGTGACGTGCAGCAAAGCGGCGAGGAGGCGTCCCAGGCAGGCGTCCTGCCGCGTGATCGAGAACGCGAACGCGACCATGGCGACGTACGAGGACAACCAACTGGGCGGCAGCCAGGCAGCCTACCAGGCGTCGCCGGAGAGAAGGGCACGGTGGTGTTCTTGGCGGGCCGGGGCTGTATAGCTGGGCGTTCACTCTGTGCCGACGCCCGACGGGAAACCATCTACAACTGATCCTCTTCAACAAGAAGAGGGGCAGCGTGGTAGAGGAGAAGAAGAGCCCGGGGCCCTTGTCAGTTGTCACCGAGTCGCTTGAGTTCACGGAGAAGCTGCGTGCCGATCGAGACGTCCGGCGAGGTATCCCCGCAGTGCGTCTTGGACCACTGGGAGCCTGTCAACTCCGACCCACTAGAGGAGGGCTCTGTGGGCTGTGGCCGCGAATTAGCTATATCAGGAAGTCAGGAAGAGGAAGGGTCTCAAGGACATGACGCCCCTATATATTGACTGTGCAAATCGGCAGGTGCTTTGCCTTTTTCATACTCCCTCTGTTGCAAATTGTAAGAGGTTCTAAAATTTAATAATTCATCCATTTCTCTGTTCATGTGTGTTCAATATGTGTAGATTCATAGACATCCATATGAATGTTGATAAATTAAAAATGATAGAACCTCTCACAATTTAGGACGGAGGGAGTGGAGTATTCTTTTGGTTAGTAGTTTTTGCTTCTTAGCGTTTGTTTATTTCTGTCACCGCTAGCTTAAGCTGAAAATATGTTAATCGGGTTTGAGTTTGGCTCCGAGCTAGGTTTAAATTTTAATGCATAGCTCGTTGTTCTTTGTTCACCAGGAAAAGTTCAGTTGTAAGTGTAGTTATGCTAGTGTCATAATCTGATCTGGTATATGTTTCTATGTAAGCAGTCAGAAAGACTAAAAAGGACCAAATTAATTGAAACGAGTTTCCTGTAACTGAATGACATTGCGGTAGTACAGGTCATCAGATACAAAAGAAAGGGGCAGGTGAATGTTTTATTTAATGTTTTAGCCGCAATTCAGAGTCTAAAGAAATTGTCATCAGAAATTAATCATCCTCATCCTGGAGGCATTGAGAATAGTAGGAGGCAGCCAAGAGAGCAGCCCCAGTGCCTGAGCCATCTTTGACCAATTTGATCACGACAGAGGATGCCACTCCCTCCCCAAGCAAGTCTTTTAGAGTACTCTCCATGCACTGGGCGAAGAAAGTATAGTACTTGTAAACTCCGCCATCCACAGCAATCACTGTCTTTTGTTCTTCGGGGCTGGCAATGTCTCGCCCAAGCTTTTTGAGGATGCCGTATATACCAGCAGCAGCAAGTCGTGCAGCACGACTGGCCACGACCTCACAAACATCCACAACCATTTTCCTTGTTTTGTAACAGGTGCTTTCTATCTGAAAACCAATCTAGAAAAGGTGTGTTGTAGGGACTAAAAAACTAGTAGAATAATTCAACTGTAAGGCCAAAACATGAATACCCCCAAGATTTCTTTCAGCTTGATGCGAACTATGTTGAGATCAGGTGTTGTGTCTTGATGCATCATCAACATGTGAAGTGTGCTAGAATGCCATAGATATTTTTAGTTAGCAAAACTAGTGTGAAAAATAGGTGGTTAAGTACTCAAATTTAGTTTGAAAAAACTGCTGACTCATATTTTAAGATACGCAAGATGAAAAACTACATAATTTCAAGGTTAGAAATTTGAGAAACATGTTCACTATCTTTATTCATTTCAATGAACTTACAAGATAATGCCTGTTACTCCACAGAACCTCAACCAACTATGGGCTAAATCAAAGCTGAATATATTATATCATCAATTGGCACAACATTTCAGAACGTCTTCAAAGATAGCCTGTGCTATGGTTAAAAATTGTAGCCGTTGCAACTTTACTAGCAGTGTATCATATCAATATAGACTATAATAAGTCAAGAAGTACTAGTCTGCAGGATTTAAGATGTTCATTAAATTTGGAAAGATTGGTACCATTATGGAAGAGGCCCCACAAAAGGAGCCAACAAGTGAGCTATAAAGGCGTCCCCAATGGGGCTATTTGGACTAGCTATTTGGTGTTGACTAGGATCGGATTGTTGATGTGGAGGAGAGAGAGCTGAAAAAGTAAATAGCTATCTCTTGGTTCCTAGCTAGCTCTAAGCATGTGACTCAAGAACTGGTGGTGGTTGTCCAATGAAATTCTGCAAAAGGACCCCACATGATGAAGTGGATTTTTCCTAGCCAGTATTAGCTAGGACCATTGAAGGAGCCCTAAGTAGAATGCCATACCTCAGGATATGTGGGATCTCAAGATTTGTAGGTACATTATCTGCAAAAAGGGCAGTGTCGTTCGCCATTTTTAGCAAGACTCTTCGTACGATTTCCCCCATATACATGCCAGAAATCAACTTCTCATAAATCTGGCAAGAGATGCTGCACAAAGTCAATTTTAAATAAAGAGTATTAAAAGAGCATAATCTGTAGAATATGAAGGGTAATACCTGTTCACCTGGGTTCAAACTTTCTGCATCCAAAGCTACGTCAAATTCAGTCAGTGGAAGGTGGGAGGACTTGAAGTTCCCCCATTCCATGTTTATCACCTATTACAAAGCAAAGCGACTGATGACCACCCTCATAAACATGACAAGCCTATCACGCAAGACTTGAAACTACAAATGCAAGTGCCATCTTCTATACTCCCTCTGGTTGGAAACATATGATGTTCTGAACGGGCAGGCTTGTTTGTAGCTAGTTCAAAATGATGGTCCAAATTGAACTTCATGTAAGGGAGTAATATGTTTTTTTTTTTACTTTGCAAACATAGGAAGAGGTAAAAGACTCACCATGTCTCCAGACTTGGGGAGTGGGCCACGCCATTTAGGAATTGCGCTTACATGTTCTATGTATGCTGCATTGGTACCAGTACCCAGTATAACTGCAGCAGTAACATCATTATCCACATATCTCCCAGCGGACAATGTCCCTACTGTATCATTGACCTGGGAAAAAAATAGCGTGTTGATGCATAACATCTTCAGCCATTTACTAATAGTGTTACTCCAATTGAGAGTCAAGGATACCAAAAGAAACAAACCAGCATTGTGACCTTCATATCAAGTCCTTGGCGTTTGATAGCCTTGTTTAATTCTGCGACAACATCTTTGCCTACCTGGCTTCAAACACCACATGAAAAATGCGGATTGTTCATAGCTATTTGGACACAGACATGTAGACAAGTTGTAGCTAAACAATACAAACTGTTTGATCTGCGCTATTAAATACTCTCTGTGTTCCAAATTGTAGTCACTTTAGCTTTGTCCTATGTCTAACTTTGCCTGAGTTTATAAAATGAACACACAACATCTACAACTTTAAATTAGTTTTATTAAATCCACCATGAAATATGTCTTCAAATGCATTTATTTGGCAATGCAGATGTTAATATATATTTTTCCAATAGTTTGGTCAAAATTAGAGAAACTTGACTCAGGATAAAACTAAAACAACCTATAATTTGGATGGTGGTAGTATTAGACAAAATCATACCCTCAAATTAAAGTCTTCAATGTCTACAAGCTAGGCTACAAGAACTGACCATTTCATCAATTGCAAAACCCTTTGTCCAATTGATGAGAGTGCCAGATGCCACTGAAGTTTGCTTCACTGGAAACGAGAATGTAAAACCAAGTTGTCTCTGCATGCCCTCTGGAAGGTGAAAGTCCTCACCTTCAGAGGCAACAAACTTCGCCAAAGCAGAAGCGATAAAATCAAACAGCTCCTAAACAGAATATGCATCAAATTGCAAACTTAGTTTATGACAACAAATTCACTAAGTTTCGCGGGGAGAGAAGCTACTGAAACGAACATAATCTGAGACGTGGACATGATTCTTACGTTTGAACCTCTGGACATTAAATCTTGTGGAATGGATACCCCTCCAGATTGTTGCTTGATTATTCGCTGTTCCTTGCCCCCTAGCTGAATTCGCAGAACACGAAAGTTTGTTCCTCCAAGGTCAAGAGCGTAAAAGAGCCCTTTCTCGTCCCTTCAAGAATTGGCTTTACAGAGTCAGATGTATGTGCTAAAAATGCAACACCATGCGAGCTGATACATAACAAAACACAATCAGACTAAAACGCTGATCTAAGCTCTACCGAACAATGTTCTCAAGAAAACCTGCTCATCAAAAGTGGGGAAAAAAAATCATTTCTACGGTCAAAACTGTAGCCATTCGACAAAAGCACAGCATGTCAGCACAACCCACGTTGCCATGCGCCCAAGGCAGATTGACAGCAACCACACGACCATCCGACACAGACAGAAGTGTTGACCCAAGGCAACCGCACACCGTCCATCTCCGGGTCTCTCTCAAATCTCAATCGAACAGCGGAACAGGGCAAGGTTGGGGGTTTGCGTTGATTACCCGGAGGGCAGGGAGTCAACGTAGGTGAGGAGCATCTTGAGCGCGCTCCCGCTCCCGCTCCCGCTGTCGGAGTCGGAGTCGTCGGAGGCGAGCCCCGCGCGCATCGCCGCCGCCATCGCATCTGCTACCTGCCGCAGCCGCTCCGCCGGCGCGGCGCACCGCTCCTCCAGGTCCCGCAGCACGGCGCCCGCACAAGCCCACCGCTTCGCCTCGCGCAGCCTCTGGCGTGCCAACACGGCGGCTGCGGCTGCAGCTGCGACCGCCGCCGTCGTCGCTGCCAGCGCCACCGTCGTCCTCATGGCTGCCGTTGACGCTCCTCGGCCTCGGAGTTGCTAGCTGCAGCACTGATCGATATATAAGACCCACGCTAGTCCATTAAAAGAATAATTTTAATTACGGATTGTTTATAGAGAGGAAGGCATACGTACAAGAGTACTAGTAGAAGGTAAATACTAGCTATTGTGGTAAGTAAATAGGAGGTCTAAGATTCTCCTTGATCTTAACAACGATCAGGAGAGTAATTTGCTCTTTCGCATGATCCAGATGTGCGACTGATGACTTAAGTTTTTTCTCCCCATCAAGCATCCTCGCAAGTTCCCGACAACCAATGACAAAAAATTCCATGAGGGGAGTCATGAACGGCAAGCCTTATTCAGTTATCGCACCAAAAATTCAGCTTGTATTAGCAATGACTAGCAAAGTCACAAGTGAAGAAAGATGATTAATTACCCTCATCAACAGAGCACCACACTTAATAAAAGCCACAATTGGACTGCTGTAAAGATAGCTAGTAGTCTAGCACCATCAATCTGTGGCCATGTGGATTTTTTTTTGTTCATTTGGAGAGTAGAGACGGAAGAGGCACATCAAACTTGACGACGACCTTTATCAAAAAAAAAAAAAAAAACTTGACGATGACCAAAATTTAGAAGCTTTGACTGAAATGGTTCCAATACCCTAAACTATTTTATGGAGAATCAAAATGGAGTGATCATTAGAATGATCTTGACGCTTGACTACAGTACTTGAGAAGATCCACGATGCAACGGCCAAAAACTAATTATCTTAATCCATTTTGCGGGGACAAAGGCCTACACATCCACCCTGTGGATTCCTGAGTTCCTTTTAATAGCCGCCGCAAATGATGCAATAGAATTTACATTTTGTTGTTGCGCCTTCTCAGTTCTCACCACACCTGCAGAGATACTACTACTTCGCTGCCACTTGTGGAGACATCCAACCAGGGTTTACCTTTCCGTTTTACCGTAGCAAAAATTTTAGTTTGACCAAAAAATTTAACCTTCATATCTTAAAGTTAGGTACCGAAAAACACCGTTTTCGGATCGGAAAATGAATTTCGGTCCGGAAAACCGGAGTTTTCCACCGGAAAGGAGAACCCTGCATCCAACCCACATTCATCAACGGAGAGCCATCCTGAGTCCTGACCAGCAGCAGCCCATTCATGTTCAGATCGTTAGGACTAACAAGCGGATCCTTTGCACGATGAAAGAAGACATAATGGTGATGTTTGATGATGAAAAGGCTGAGTATGTTATCGCCTTAATGTGCTTTAGGGAAAAAGTTATTCAATATATGTATAGTCATAGCTAAAAGTTTGATTATCCTATTCGGATGAACTTGCTGCTGTTGCGCTGCTGCAGTCGGGAGAAAAAGACAATTATTTATTTACTAAACTAATTTTTTAGACTAGTAATAGAAAAATGTGATGTTGCTGCTGGCAGTGCAGCCAGCTTACCGAACAGGGTAAAGTTGGTAAAAAAAATACTCTTGTTCTTCTAGGTAAATGGGTCCATTTTACTTTGATGATGGTGAGCGCATTTGGAAAAGAGATTCCAGCCCGTTACTACAATTAAGATGCGTATTTCATTGTATGTTTTTAAAATTCACAATCACAACCAATATGTAAGTAGAAATACCCAAGTCATTTTTATTACTACTGATCTATTTCAAAATCTAATAAATTATTTCTCATGACTACTAACGTCTTAACAAAATTTAATATTTATTGTTCCAAAAGGAATAGGGGTGAAAATGGTGTGGATAATTTCCATATCCGTTCTGATAATCCGAATCCAATTCATGAGTGGATGTGGAGTAGGATATGTCACCACCAAAATCCGGATGATATAGACTATCCGACATTTAAACGCGGATTATCCGACCCTTATAATAGGATAACCTGATTATTTTGAAAATAATTTGTTGTCCACTGCTCATAAAAATTGTTGTCACTATTATTTATTATTTAGCTAATTAGTTATGATATACTAATATGTAAATTATGATTGTGATCTATTATATTTTTGTTTATGAATTATTGATCAATCTTTGTAAAATGGCTACGTGTAAACATGTATTGTCCGATTTTTTCAAATCCGCCTCCGACACAGATCTGACTCAGCAGTATTTTTTATACCTAAAAAATCCATATTCATATCCATAATGATGTAAAATCTGTTTAATTTCGAATTCGAACAGAAACAGAATTAAGACATTAATCCAATTAATTTGCACTTTGCACGGCTGATGGTAGAAATGAAAAAGTGAAACGCCCTGAGACGGATATACATTGGTCACAGCTCACAGGTTCATTATGGTCATGCCACGTGCGTTGACCTGTACTGTACGGTCAAGACCCCAGTAGAGTACCCGAGCGGCCGAGCGACCCCACCGTGCAGAGGAGGCCCCGCGTGCATACTGTCCCCCAAAACCTGGCCTTTTTTCTCCCCCCATTCCCCCAGTCTACTCGCCTTCTTCGGTTCTTCCTCCCCCAGGGCCCGAGCAGCCAAGCCACTCCCTTGTCTTCTCTAACCCTACAGCGCCGACGACGAGGAGGAGGCCATGAAGGGGAAGAAGCCGCTCAAGGAACTCAAGCTCGCCGTGCCGGCGCAGGAAACCCCCGTCGACAAGTTCCTGTCAGTCCCCTCTTCTCCTTACCCTCCACTGCTCCTCTCTCGGAGTATTTACTGATATCCGCGTGATTTGAGTTGCTGAAGCGATGTTTGTAAGAGCGATCTTCTCTATACCTCTCTGCGTATCTTCGTTTAAGTGCTCCCTATGTTACTTGCAGTTCTAGGTCCAGATCGTGCTTAATTTTGTTTATCCTTCGACTGGGCTGTGAATCCGACTGTTCATCTTAACAAGCTGATGCGCACAGTGAGTTGGTTGATGTTTCTGAATTTGTTTGCTGGTGTCTCCTTTTAGGACGGCGAGTGGTACATTCAAGGATGGCGAACTACGGCTTAATCAAAGCGGCTTGCGGCTCATCTCCGAGGAAAATGGGGACGAAGATGTGAGTTCCAGATGGGCAATGATTACTTCTGTTTTGTGTTTTTTCTCCCTGTTTTTCGAATCGAGGTTGTCTCCATTCCATTACTACGTGTAAATACAATCATCCAGAGTAGCCAAAGATCAGAGAAGCAACCAGCAAAAAGAAAAGCTATGAACCGAGGTCTCCATACAAAGAACAGTGATCTGATTCATATTTGTTTGTCATGAGTAGACTAGGCAGAACGCTAAGCACTGGTTATCTTATTCCCATTACAACTCGGAGCCGACAACCAACCAACTTAAGCGAACAGAATGAGTTCACTGACTACACCATGCTTTCACCAACATGACACTGCATATCCTTCTCTGCCCACTTAGCAACACTGATGTCTTGTTGCTCCCAAAGCAAGAACCAAGTTTAGAAAATTTCACACAGTGGTATTGGGTTTTCACTTTAAGACAGAGGTATCCATAAAAGAATCTTCCTCCCATTTTTAGTAACGAGGTACACATCCTTTTCCTTGGGTAGATCAGTACAAATAGAAGAATTATTCTGTCTGTGTTTCACAGTACATAAAGATCACCCTGTAGATGACTGGCTTTCATAATCTCTTGCCAAATCAATTTCTCATATATGCCTAATTTTTTTTTTTTACTTTTGCATATCTTAGGCCACCTGACCAGGTGACATTCCTCCCAGTACTACCCCCTTTCTGAAAGGTCCTTCATTCCTTCTTACTCTGTGCACTCTAGCAATGATTCCAATGACAGTTAATGCAAGAGGTAGATGGACATGTGGTATATACGAGTTTTTGTCAAATTAGCATTAGTTTTCCTGCCAGCAATGGACATTGACCCCCTTTCCAAATGCCTAGCAAAATTTTCCTCCAAGCGAAGCCAGTCAGAAAATATGCAGCCTACTAGTATTCACAGGCAACCCAAGGTATTTGATTGGAAAAAAAACTACTAAACAACTGAAAATACAGAATGTATTTGTCTAATTTCATAATCACCATCAATACCACTTCAATTTTAATGAAGTTAATTTTGATCCCAGACATCATTTCGCATATGTACAACAACTTCAAATTTCTGGCACCCTCAACATCATTTTTTTTCAAACAACAACATATTATCATCAGCATACTGCGATGTAGCAACTCTATTTGGATAAGGTTGTCAACTAAACCGGTTATCAACCCAGTGTCCTGAGTTCTACAAATCATTCTTGTCAAACAATCAGCTACAAAGCTGAACAGAATAGGGGACAGGGGGTCAACCTACCTAACCCCCTTATGGCTCTTAATATAGGGGTTAATCTTGTTATTTAATACTGACAGTGTCACCAGACATTCTTATCTAGCCACACATGTCTCACCAAAGCCTCTCATTTCCAAACACTTAAGAAGAAGTCCCGGGTGACGTTGTCTAGACGTTTTCAAAGTCAAGTTTCAAAATGGTTCCTGTTTTCTTGCTCCCTTTCGTTTTGTGCAATCTGGAGTTTTTGCACTCCAGACATTATTCACTGAGGTCTTGTTTGGATAAACCCAATCCCTTTCATTCCATATGGATCTGAACTAAGTTCCCCCTCACCCCTCAATATGTATGGATTCAAGATGTTTTTCCTCCATCCAAACAAGCTCTGGAAGGTTTATTTACTTAAAACTTCACTGTGGTGGCAGATAAGCTCTCAGCATCTGTCCAAAGGGTTTGATCAAGGCTGAACAAGTTACTAGGCGCAGGACCAAAAAGTTACGAAATTCAGTTGCATATTTCAGCGAATTGTCGTTGCTCTCACTTATTTGATCCATTCTCTAGAGAGATGGTATTTTTCCTTTTCCTGCCGTTAGCAGTTCTATGGAAAAGAAACGGTATTATTGTCACCCTTGAGGAGCCAAGCTTCATGGGGTCTTCTATACCAATAAAGCTTCTTCTAACAACTTAAAGTTTCCACTCAAAAGATATGCTTCTATTGAGCTGATCACTGGACAACCGTTTCTGCAATCTGTTCTAACCTTGCAAGTTCTTCATGTATTTCCTTTCCTTTCTTTCTCACCTCCCCTTGTAGGTTGAAAATCCAACCTTTTAAATATTGCTCAAACAGTTCCAATTTCTGCTGGATCTTTTTGAGGGTTGATTCAGCCCTACACGGTCTATCCTACATCTTCTGAACCAAAGATAAGAAATTAGGATGAGAAAACCAGCTCAATTCAAATTTGAAACTTAAGTGCTGTAATTTCGTGTTCACCCCAGTAGATACAATCAAGGAATTATGATCAGATACCTCCTTAGATAGTTTATGAACTATAGCATTGAGAAAAGAATCCTCCCAATCTTCGGTGACCAAAACTTCCTAGTTTTTCCATGTAAGATTTCCCTGTTTGTTGAACAAAAAATAGAGAGTTCACTGAGGAAAGCTACTTTATTTTCCTCCTGGGCTACACCATAAACCACAAGGATAGTCCATTTCAGCCCGGATTCCTTGCCCCACAAATTCATTTCTATCATATGCTCCTTATGTTTCAAGGATCCCAACAGATTTCCCTTGAGATGAATTCCACTTCCAAAAGGTAGCTCTGATTGGTGTCAACATTTCTCAGCAAAAGTCATCGGCTCATCGCAATCAGCCACCATGATCTCCTATATACCAATGAAATGAAATTTATGTGGAATAAGATCTTTTTTAAGACATGAGAAACCTCTTTTCTTTTGAGGCATCTACAATTTCATATCGGACCTTTTTTTTTTTTTTGGCGGGGAGTCAAGAGAATTTTGATTTCTATTACTCCTCCCTTTGGACGGGCCAGGATTTTCCTGTGCCGCACCCAGCACTCTTGTCCTGCAGCCTAGGAAAAAATTTCATCCGTTTTCGTTTCTTTTTTCTGAATTCCACCGAGACAAAATCATTCGTTTCAGATGGTTCCTCTTGAATCCAATCTTATGTGGATTCACATTTCCCCATTTTTCATCATCTTCTCCAGATATTGTAACTTGTTTATTTGTCAGAGACAGTGCCTGCCAACTTCTAAGGGATCAATAGGACTGTGCAATATTATTCTTGCAGAAGTTGGTGACAATGTAGATTTACACATAATTTGAGCACACATACCTGTTCAATTCCACCAGACTGTCTCTTGTTGTTAAAAAGAGAAACCTTTGTTGGTCGAATGTCTGGAGGCCCTGCAGGTGCAGGATTGAGAGGAGTCCTTTTGCCTACCATTTTGGTCCAGGTTTATCATTCTGGGCACATGTGGATTTTTCATGCATGGGTTTAAAATTCTAGCAGTACAGGGGACCTCCTGCTTGATATACATTAATGGAAAGGTTTCTGGAAATTGTGGGTTGCTATCTGTTGTTTAGCTACTGTTGAATGTGCTCTTCATTTTCCTGCATGAGCCTGGAGAACTTTAGCTCTCAACTTAGATTTGACTTCTTTTAATTGACCTGGTGCCTTATGAAGTATGAACTGGCTTATGAAGTATGAACTTCCTCTTCCGAGGATGGTTTTCCCAAGGACTTTATTCCATTTTCTGAAGTACAGATATCCAAGTTCAGAAATTAAAAGGCATCCTAGTTTTATCTCTAGTTTGAAGAATATGATTCCTCAATAGCTATCTTTTTTTATAACGCAACTAGTGTGAGGATCCTTATTTTCCAGTTTGTATTAGTACTTGAATAATTTGGTTGGTTATCAAGTAGTGTCTGAATTGGATCACATCTTTTTCCCAGGAATCCACAAAGCTGAAGGTCGAAGATGTGCAGTTATCAATGGATGATCTTGAGATGATTCAAGTCATTGGTAAAGGAAGTGGTGGTGTTGTCCAGCTTGTGAGGCATAAATGGGTGGGGACATTGTATGCTTTAAAGGTAGTTCCTGCACACTAAATATTTTCTGGTAGGCCACACAGCTGACAACTGCGTAGATGCAGAATATGTTCATTGCATATCTCAGAGCACTCCTAGACATATTCTACTAGTCTATTATTTGCGTTTCTTGGCAGGAAAAGTAAACCCTTTTTTGATGTAGAATATGTTCATTGCATATCTCAGAGCACTCCTAGACATATTCTACTAGTCTATTATTTGCGTTTCTTGGCAGGAAAAGTAAAAAAAGGGCAGCCCGGCCCCAGACCCCGCGCAAGCGGGAGCACATGCACCGGGCTGCCCTTTTTTTACTTTTCCTGCCAAGAAACACAAAGTAAACCCTTTTTTCTTTATAAGGCACATGGAGGTCTGTATGTTACCTCTGTTTTTTTTTTCATTTTTAAGATCTCTACATGGTATGCATTTATCTGACAATCAGAATTTTCTGTATATTCTAATATATTTTCTTTGTTTTAATCATCTTTGTAATGACATGGCAGCATTGATTTCAATTACAACATTCTCTTTAGAGCCCGTTTGTTTCACTGGAATTGAAAGTCATTCCAACAATATGATTCAATTTCCTATTCTAAATGGAATTGAATCAGCTGGAAAGTGATTCAATTTCTATTTTTCTGTTTGGCTTTTCAAAAAATTCCTTGAATCAAAATCAAATGGTTGTTCTCCAACGGAACGACCAGAGAGCAGCGGTAGATCTCGGTCGGCACTTGACCGCTTTATCCACCAGATTCAGTTGCTAGTTTGGTTCTCCGAGTCCGCCGCCAGAACCAGATGCATTCATGCATCTCGACGTCCACGCGACGCAGCCCGCTACGTTGCGTGGCGCTCGTGGCCACCGTCTGCGGCGTACGCCTCTTCTCCCTACGCACCCCGCTCTGCCGGCCAGGCTTACTTGGTGACGGTGGCGACAGCCTCCTCCAACATCCTGTGCCGTAGCTCCGGCCACCTAATAAGCAAGCAGCAGTCCGGATTCGCTCGCCGGATCTGGAGATGCCGAGATGGGATTGGGAGAAGGCCAAACGGATGCTGACCTGGGACACGCAGATTAGAGGTCGCTGGATTGGGACGCGCGGATCAACCTGAGGACGTACGGAGAGGGGTTGGGATGCACGGAACAGAGGATGTCGCCGGCTTGAGGCCGCCGGACCGAGGCCGCGAGTCCACGAGAGAAATATCTGATCTAGGAAGGTGGAGGATGGCGGCTACGGAGGGCGCGATGCTAGGGAACCTAGCCTCCATGGCGCACTCGGGTTGGGGGCGGGGGCGGGGGCGATGGTGGCCGAGAGTTCACGAGAGGAAGAGGAAGGAATCGATTTCTATTTGTCAGCCCGTGAATTTGCCGTAGGCCTTCGTTTCTAGGTTTGGAAAGTTGTGGAATGTTGCTTTCCAATTCACGTGGAGAGCCAAACAGACCGGCCTGGAAATGGATTCCAATTCGGCTTGATTCTAACGAAACAAATGGGCTCTTAGTAAAATGAGGTGGGAAATTTCTAAATGAATAAGATAAGCCATATCCCATAGCATCTAGCATCGATTTGTGTTTGCATGCAAAATCTGTGGGTAAGCTAACTGTCAATGGATTCTGATGCTAATGAATGACAACACATAAGCAAGTGTATTCAATCTAAAATTTCTGGAATTTTCTGGGGACCTGACTGTGGTATCATTTCATCCATATGGATTGACCAGTATTACAATTTCCTCTGTAGGGTATTCAAATGAACATTCAGGAGTCAGTTCGCAAGCAAATAGTACAAGAACTCAAAATAAACCAAGCAACACAGTGCCCTCATATTGTTATGTGCCATCAATCTTTTTACCACAATGGTGTAATATATCTTGTTCTTGAGTACATGGATCGTGGATCCCTTGCCGACATCATTAAGCAAGTCAAGACAGTTCTGGAGCCATACCTTGCAATACTTTGTAAACAGGTATGTATTACTGTATTAGGTTGGAGTGGACTTTGTTTTCTGCTTTGAATAATCCTGCATTTGGAAATTGGAATACGCTCATTTTTTTTTGTTGACATATTTTGAAACCTGGAACTACATTCTCACACCGCTAACATTGAATTGTATTATGTTAATTCAGGTCTTGGAGGGCTTGTTGTATCTTCATCATGAAAGGCATGTGATTCACAGGGACATAAAGCCATCTAACTTGTTAGTCAACCGTAAAGGTGAAGTCAAGATTACTGACTTTGGGGTAAGTGCGGTACTAGCAAGCTCAATGGGTCAGCGAGACACATTTGTTGGAACCTACAACTATATGGCGGTATGTTGTTCATCACGTTCAGTTAATCAATGAATGCATTAATGTGTGGTGTCAGTTCTTTACTTTTCTTCCTTATTCAGCCTGAGCGGATTAGCGGAAGCTCGTATGATTATAAAAGTGATATATGGAGTTTGGGCTTAGTAATACTTGAGTGTGCCATTGGTCGGTTCCCTTATATACCTTCAGAAGGAGAAGGTTGGTTAAGCTTTTATGAACTACTGGAGGCTATTGTGGATCAGCCACCACCTTCTGCACCTGCAGATCAGTTCTCTCCAGAATTCTGCTCATTTATCTCTGCTTGGTATGCTATACATTCTTCTTCACGAAAATTATTTTAGTTAATGCCTTCTATGCTAATTAATAGAAATGTTTGAAGCTGTTAATAAAGCTACTTGATGCCACTTCTGGTGATTTCATCGATCCTCACGGCTATGAGAATTGTAATGATAAACTACTCTTTGCCTATTGGATGAGCATATTTTTCAGTACCTTCAATACAAATAAGTTTTGGTACTGCTTTAAGCCTGACCAGCTAAAACTGAAGTTCGATTTGCCGGTAGTTAGTTTGAAGCACATGAATTTGGTGGCCCTGACATTTGGCGATGTTTTCTAGATTGATAAACCTGGGCAGTGTTTCCTAAAAAAAATCTTTTTTGTAGTGTTCATGTATTTTCTGTTTATTATTGCCATCTTAAATAAAATTGATGAAAAGAGTAGTACATGGAAATACCACACATCTTGGAACTAATGCTTTTTACAAGCTTGCATTGCTGTTTCACGTTATCAGGGTGTATTGGACTGAAGGGTTTAATATATATCATCATTTTGCAGCATACAAAAGGATCCAGCTCAGCGGATGTCTGCTTCAGAACTCTTGGTCAGCCTTGCCTTTGACTCATTAGCTTTTCTAATAATATCGAATCTTACCTGACTGCTTCATCGTTTATTGGGTAAGTTGTTATGAATTGCCATTTTTTGATCTTGCAGAACCACCCTTTCTTGAAGAAGTTCGAGGATAAGGATTTATCCCTGCGGATCCTTGTGGAGAGCCTGGAACCTCCAATGAATATACCCGAGTAGCCTTGTCTGGGGAACTAGGGATGAGGCATTTGCTATGCTTTCAGGGTGGCCCTCGACGCCTCTTGGCATCAAGCACATATTCTCCTGATGTCCTGAACTACAACCTCCCTACATGAACATGCCAGAACATTTTGACGAGTTGAGCATAAGAATCGAGGGAATCATGTTGCGTTCCCTCCGGTCGCCTTACTGTAGCTATTGTTGCGACAAGCCTTGCTTTGTGATCTACTTTTTTTTGTTGTTGCATTGCAGTCTTATTACTAGTGGAGGATTCTAAGGTGAAGAATTGGGTATTCAAATACTATCACATTGCGTGCCAATATGTACCGCGTCACTGAATCGTATCCTTTCTTTTCCTTTTATTTCCAAAAAGCGGATCGGAACGAAAATTTCACTTCACAACGCCACAGGATTGAAAACTATCACGGTTGAAATTTCAACTTCCGACATCAAGCAAGAGCTCGGTTTCGAATTACGATGCGGTTGCGTGCCAGTACGCCGCGCCACAGATTCATATACTAGTATCCTTTTTCGAAGCGAAACGAAAGTTTTAGGGTCTGTTTGGAACGTAGGAATAGAAAACAAAAGAATGGAACAAAACACAGGAAAATGATAGAAATACATAGGCAAAACAGAGGAATAGAAAACATAGAAAAACAGATGAAAACGACGTTTGTAACGAAGGAATTTGTGGTACAGGAATCGGAAAAACTTGACTAATAATAAATATTAATAGAACTGGATTAATTAGAAAAACTTGACTAATAATAAATATTAACAGAACTGTATTAATTAGAAAAACTTGACTAATAATAAATATTAACAGAACTGTATTAATTAGAATACGTAATTATATGTATCTTGTTTGCTAGCTATGCGCTTATCCTTACCCCTTCCTACTCGGTACAGAATAGCCAAGTATTATTCCTCATAAAAAATATAGCACCTGAATTTCTGCTATTTATTTTTATGAGAAGAATTGGCGTTGTGTTGAGGAAGATGCCTTGATTAGTGCATGAGCATCCGCACCAAGTTGCATGAAGTATTTCCATGAGCTCAGACCTCATTCTTTCATTCCTCCAAAAATACAGGTTTCATAGACTTTCCTTTGGAATGGTTTGCTCCACTTTCTTGGTTCCAAACGATGCTACAGGAAAAAAACCTATAGGAACTCAATTCCTTTGATTCTCATACGTTTTTCCTACGAACCAAACAAGGCCTCACTTCAGAGAGCCATGCATATGATTGAAAACAGAGAACCCGCAAATTCCAACTTCCGACTTTCGAATTACAAAGTCTAGTCAATTTATTCACTGATGAAGCAACAGATATTCGCATCACAAAAACACACCCCGATTCAGACACCGTCCACGAAAATCAAAGGAGCACATCGATATCTACCCACCCTTCCAGTCCGGCGGCAATGAGGCCGCCGCGCTCACGCACCCATGTCAAATCAAACCCAATCGTAGCACACTAGTACCAGTCCAAATCCGTCATCTCGTAGCCGACCTCGGCGTCGGCGTCGGCGGCGCCCTCGAGGTCGAGGTAGTACATCTTGACCTCGTCGTGCTTGAACTTGTGCCTGCCCTTCCCCGACCCGGGCTGGGCCTTGCCGATGAGGTACTTGTACGCGCGCCCCACGGCGGGCTTCGAGTGGTTGGTCGGCTTCCGCGGCGCCCTCACGAACCCGCCGTTGGCCGCCGCGCCGCCCTCCACCTGCACGGCGCGCGTCCGGAGCTTCTTGCCCTCGGCGTCCAGCAGGTTGCGGTCGACGGCGAACACCCACCCGCGCTGCCGGCCCTCGCGACGCATCGCCTTGGTTTGCCTTGGTTGCTGTGCTGGGAATTGTGTTGTGGGGCGCCTGCATTGGGGACTGCCTTGTGATTTTATAGGCCCGGAGTTGTGGTGCGGCGCGCCGGGCGCGCACGGTTCCTTGACGGTCACGGTTTCGTGCCAGGCAGAGGCAGGGTCAGTTCGGGACGGTACTTTGCTTTTTTGCGGGACGGCAACTTGCTGGCCAAGTTTCTGTTAGGCCGGGCCGAGATTCAGATATCAGGCCTGGGAAATTGCACTTGTCCATGGGCCGATAATAAACAATAGAATGTGTGATTGTGAATGAACTAGAAATAGGGGCGTCGTTGGGGATGTACAGTTCCACAGAGTATCTATATATTAATAACTTGGTGGTACCTCGTACGTTGTTGCAGAATTTTATAATATTATGCTAAAACAAAAAGTAGCTATAACGATTTTGTTGGTTCTTACATGCATGCCAATTCTATATATCTAGATGTTGATATTGCAGTTTATTATAGTGAGTGACACAGATAATAAGAAAATTTCACCTTTTTAGTCTTCAGAATTTCAACTGCAAATTTTTCTTTTAACTTTAAGAGATTTCATAGATGCAATTTATAATTCTTATTTGCCTAATATGCAAGTTAATTTTGACATGGATGATAGTAGAAAAATTACTGTCTGCAATCAGGGAACAAACTTAAAAAATCTTAAGCCTAAATATATACCTGGGAGGGTTTGGGCACACCCGTATATATCCATACTTAAACAAAGGATGATTGCTTGTTCTATGCCACACTAGATTTGTCAATACTCATGTGCTCTCATAGAGACAATCTAGACCACTATTGTTTTTACTTGCATTTGAGCTTACACATGGTTTTTTTTAAGATTACATCCAAATAAAGCGTAATTTCTGACCAATTAACCGACAAACGAACATCAACAAAAAATTCAGGCTCCTCACGTGTGGAAACTTTGAGAAGCAATCACAAAAAGAACAGTCTTCAACTATATTGACTAATTAATGATAGCACTATTGAGAAGTTAGACATGGTAGATGGAAAGACACAAGGGATTAGTGCTATATGGACAATTTCAATTGAATAGATGCTAAAATCTAATGGACATAAATTTACAGATGATGTGGACGTGAGAGTAGCTTTATAACAATAATTGGTTTTAGTGGCCTCCATCTGTATAGATATATAGGATATAGGATATGTGAGTATAGTAAAAGAAGCCCTTAGGTTCGTCGAGAGGGCCTAGAATTTCCCATGCTAACCGGAAAAAAGCCTTCATCCGTCAAACTTTATAAAGATTTAACGGACTATATTGAATAATCTAAAAGAGGTTTTGTCTGATATTTCAAAAGACGTTTTTTTCCTATTGTTTCGGAACGAATTACATGTCCCATGCCTAACACACATGCTTAATCAAAGAAATTGTCTCTCACATACAGTGGCGGAGCGGCGGAGCCAGTGGGTGGTCCATATATGCCAAGGTATACCCCAAATCACAAAACACTGCATAGCTTACTGGTAAGTATGTTTTGTTTGGGCGAGGAGACCCGAGTTTGAATCTCATTGTAGACATTTTTTGGCTGGTTGTTTTCTTGGCATACCCTAGCTCGGAGAGGTAGCTCCGCTACTGAGTCACATAGACGTATTTAAGAAAGGAGATGGAATAAAAAAATTGTATTTGATATGCACGTATTTTAGGACAGAAGACCTGACTGTAAACGAACCAAACAACCTCCATGATAACCCCCCCCCCCCCCCCCCCCCCTGCCTGATTGTGCTGCCGCCCTTCGATGACCAATTCGGGCTTCAACAGCTCCCCCTGCCTCCGATGGCTACCGTCGCCTCACCGGCCGCTTCCTCCACCATCGGGCCGCCGACCTCCCCCGACCCTCTCTACGTCCAGCGAAGAGAACCCATTCCCTCAACAACTCCGACCCTGAACCCTAACCTCATTGGCGGTGAGAGTGGACGGCGAGCGCAGCGGCAATGTTAGTGGGCCGTGAGGGCCAGGTGGGTCACGCGCTCGAGCAGGGGGCGATAGCATTTCTGATAGTGGCCCTATTTGTTTCTGCTTTTCTGAGCCTCGCTTATCTTGAACATAAGCTTTTCTAAGAATCCATTTGGTACAGAATCTATATGGGCAAAATCAAAGCGTCTGGCAATCTTGATTAAGAAGGCGGACGGGATGGAGGCAGACGGGCCAGCAGTGCGGAGGTGCCTCACCGCGGAGGCGGAGGATGCCCAGCGGTGCGGAGGTGGAGGATGCTTGGTGGCTCAGAGGCGGAGGAGGCGGCCTGCGTGGAGGTGGGCTTATAGACCAAGCGAGCTTGAGAGGTAAGAAAAGAGGAACCCAAAGGCGTGGAGGCAGCGCGGCGCGGAGGCGGAGGATGCTTGGCGGCGTGGAGGCGGAGGAGGCGGCCCGCACGGAGGTGGGCTTACGAACCAGGCGAGTTCGAGAGGTAAGCAAACGAGGAAGCGTTCAGGCGTCCTCGACTCCTCGTCCTCCGCGGACCAGGTGAACTCGGCGAGGAGGAGGCAGATCGACAGCTGACGAGGATGCGGATCGCCAGATCTAGTGAGCTGAGGACTAGTGAGCTGAGGACCGGAGGCGGAGGACGCTCCCGCAACGTATCGGGGCAGAGGTGGCGGCGCACCGGCGAGCGAGGCACGAATCAGCAGCGGCGGAGGACCTGGCGGATCGACGGAAGCAGCGATGGCCACTCCCTTGCGCCAGCGGGGGTAGAACCGAGGGCGCGTGGGAGAGGACTGGGCAGGAAAATCCTCGCGTTCTGCGTAACGCTAGCGAAGTGCTGCGATACGTGAGAATCGGATAGGAGAAGCTACACTCATGGGAGAAGCAAACCGTGGTATTTTCACTGTGGTTGGTCCAAAATCCACTTATAAACGTAAACAAACAGAACCAACATACATAAATTTCGTTAGGGTGGAAGTCACGGGGCGCTTGCTTCCATCAACGTATTACAAAAAAAAAAGGACATTTGGTTGTTAATTAAGGGCGTCAAATCTATTCAATTCGCCGACGAGCACTCCCATTGGTATGTTCACGATCCACTTTTCTTTATGCCTATACAGCATATAATGAACATGATATTAGTTCAAAGGTTACTATATACGGCCATCCATATATAATTATATCCATCCACCATCAAATTCAAAGGGGTCTGAAAATTATCACATTAATCAGAAAAACATTTCTCCCCAGTCGTATTTTACGAAGATCTACCATGAGGGTGTACAAATTATCATTAATTGAGAAAAAGAAAACTCTCCACCGTTGGCTTTTACAAAGATACAATGTTCTATATTAAATCAACTAAATCAAATATAACCAGAAATAAGATCTATACCATTGAATGTTATGTTCATCCAACGATCTAGATTAATCCAAATAATATGTATCATTATAATTAACAAAATAGTAAAGAAAATCAAAAGAAAGACCGTGTTGCCGCTAGTTACCCAATGACATTTATCTAAACCGATAACCGTGTTGGCTGAAGAGAGTGTGGATTATCCATTTCAATTTCAAATTCTACTTCCGAGATCAAGTAATAGCTCAGTTTCGAATTACAGTAAATGCGGACCAACCAAACGCGTCCTGACCTTCCGACGACAAAGTCTAGTTAATTTATCCACTGAAGAAACAAATATTCAGATCACACAAAACACACTGGGGGGATTCAGAGTTTCAGACTCCGTCATCTGACTCATCTCATAGGCGAACGCGTCGTCAGCGCCCTCGAGGTCGAGGTAGTACATCTTGACCTCGTCGTGCTTGAACTTGCGCCTTCCCCTCCCCGACCCGGCCTCGCCCTTGCCGACGAGGTGCTTGTACACGCGCCCCACGGCGGGCTTCGAGTGGTTGGTCGGCTTCCGCGGCGCCTTGACGAACCCGCCGTTGGCCGCCGCGCCGCCCTCCACCTGCACCGCGCGCGTCCGGGTCGGCTTGCCCTTCGGTTCCACCAGGCTGCGGTCGACGGTGAACACCCACCCGCGCTGCCGGCCCTCGCGACGCATCGTGTTTGGTTTGCGTTGGTTGCGTTGTTGTTGGTTGGGATCGTGCATTGGGGACTGCCTGGTGATTTTAGGCGCGATTGGTTTCCATCTTAGTGCAGCTTGTCTGCACGAGCCTGCTCCAAAGAAACGGATTTGAAATCCATCTCTGCTCAGCCTGGCTCTGGGCGCATGGCCAGCACACGACACAAGAAACCAAACACACAAGGAGACTCGTGGAGAGCTGGCTGAGCGCAACCAAACAGCATGAGCCCGTATCCTATGAGCCTGGTCTGGCTGTATACAGGGTACCATAGGCCGGGCGGCAGTTGCGGTGCGGCGCGCCGGGCGCGTGACGGTTCCTTGGCGGTCACGGTTTCGTCTCGTGCCAGGCAGAGGCAGGTCGGTTCGCAACTTGGCGTTCAAGTTTCTGTTGGGCCAGGCCGAGATTCAGATGTTGGGCCTTGGAAATCGCACTAGTACTTGATAAGCATCGCTCAGACCACGCGCCGATAATACACACTAGAATGTGTGATTGTGAAGGAATTAGAGATAGGGCCGCCGTTGGGGATTTCCTTTCCAGTTCCATGGAGTATTACTGGAATACTGGTACTGCATCTTCGTCAAAACTGCATCGAAACTACCGGCTGGGCCATTCTAGCTTTATCGTAGTGATTTAACAACCGAACTGTCAGGGTCAGGGTCGGTTCATCTCCAGTGAACTAGCCATTGGGCATTGGATACCGTAATTCAACAACCGAACTGTCCAGTGAAACTGACCGAGCGGTTTTTCATATATCTGTCTTTTTAATTGTTGTGTCATAAATCTACCAAAATCCAACAGGGGTAGTTGCGCTTGCACAATGTCCTTGTCAGACTAATCAATCATGTAATTCCAAAGCAATCATCTTCCTAGCAGAACCAAATGTTTTCAAGCCATATATATTGAAACCACATGGACAACATGTAAGAATGTGATCAGCACTTTTTGGTTGTCTTTTCCCTTTCCCTATAGCCATTTGTACAGTAAACCAAACAATTTTAGTGTGAAACGACATTTGAAGGACACATGTTTGGTTGTTCCTTCTTTATGGCAAACAACGAACTAGTCTTGCTGCCATGCATTATCACCGCGAGGGCCATCCCTCGTCGTAAATGCCAGAAAAAAAAATTTTAATCTTCGGTGGTGCTTTTAATTTCTGCCTCCTACTGATACGACAAAGCTTCAATGCATTCCTGCATGTTATCGCAATTAATTTCTAAATTCGTGAGCAAAGAAACATCATGGTTTCATAAATCAAATTTCACTCTGGTAATTTTACAGCCACCAATAGTTGCGGTCTTTTTTTTTTGTCAAACCAGCTCACCGAAAAAAGACAAGTTTTCTGTGCAGGTAACACTTGCACATAAATGGCGCTGCAAGCCCAAAAGCACCGCTTGCTACTTGAAGCAGCGGTTGGGCCTGCATCTTGAAGAAGGCTGGCCAGTGGCCACAACTCACAAAGGCACAGGGCCTCTTTGAATTGGGGCCCCTTTCCTTTTGCGTCCTCAAGCAGGCAAGCAGAGCATGTGTGTGCTCTGGGCCTGACCTTCGATATAGCAAGTCACGCCCCCACGCGGCCCATCGCTTTCCACAGATCCTCGTTCGCTCACAGGCAACAGCTCTGCTCTCTCGCTCCTAGTCCTAGAGTCCTTTCTTCATCCACGGACGCCGGACGGCGACCGGAGACCAGCTCGCTGCGAGGTCATCATGCCGGTTCTACGGGCGCGGCGAGGCTCCAGCCGGGAGCACACGGCGGCAGCAGCTGACAGGCCGGTTTGGAGCGGCTTCCAGTTCTTCAAGATCTTGCTCCCTGGGATGTACGAGGAAGCACTGGTAAATGTCTTTGCTGCTGGGTTTCATCTCGACCGGGCGTGGGGTCTGATAGCTAGCTTGCTGCTTAATTTCATCGCCCCGCGCTCAGAGGCTGCCCGCTAGGTTCGTTCGGGAGCTTGGTGCTCGCCGGGACCTAAAGCTGCGGCTCGCCGGCGAAGGCATGCCCGCGTGGGACGTGGACGTGTTCGTCGGCGGCGAGCACGGAGACATGTACCTCGGCAGCGGCTGGAAGAAGTTCGCCCGCGCCCACGACCTCCGCGACGGGTACTTGCTCGTCTTCCGCTACGACGGCGGCGGCGGCGAGCTCACCGTCACGGTCTTCGACGTCAGCACCTGCCAAAAGCAGTACGTGCACGCCGAAGCCGAAGGCGGCGGAAGGACCAGCAACGGCGCCGGCGCCGGCCGGCGCTCGCTGCCCAGCGCGGAGCCGTCGCATTTCGCCGTGACCCTGAGGCCGTGCAACTTGGGAACGAAGCAGAACCAGTACCTGGTGACTACCGCACCCACATCAGTTCAATTCTTGCTCGCTCGCCCGTGTCGGCGTGTCGCATTCGCAACCCACCGCTCACGTCATGCATGTGTGGTGTGTGGCCGCGCGCGGCGCGGTGCAGAACGTGCCCGTGGAGTTCCACGACGCGCACGGGTACGCGCGGCGGCGCCGGGTGGAGCTGCGGATGGGCGGGCGCCCGTGGACGGTGAACCTGAAGCACAGCAAGCGGCCGCACGGTGACCGCACGGCGTTCAAGTACGGGTGGCACCAGTTCTGCGTGGACAACGGCCTCGAGGTCGGCGACACCTGCTTCTTCCTGGTGATCCGCGAGGGCAGCGGCGGCGACGATGACCAAGACGAGGAGTGGGAGGAAGACGACGAGCATGTGCTCAAGGTGGACGTGCGCAAGAAGAGCGGGGAGTTCCTCTCCTGATCGCGTTGCGTCGCGTCGACCGTACTAATTGCTGATCTGATCGAATTATGTCTCCTAGTACATGCCATTAGTAGGATTGTTTATCTGAACCTGTCACAGCCAGTGGGATTCTTGGAATGCTATTCCACTGCTTCTGAATTTCTGATGGATTGGACGTTCATCGAACCTGTGACTTCTGAAATTATGCATGTGTTTAATTGTGGGCTCGATGGATCGTAACTCGTGTGTAGGTGGCCCGTGGTGGGTTTGATAACGTTTGCATTTAGTACTACCTTTGTGATCATGGAATCTCTAAAGTTTGGATTATGAAAGGTTTAAATTGGGTGTGTATTGTGTGTGCTCCTCCAATCGATCAACCCTGACGTCTTCTGCCGTCACAGCGGTTGGACCAAATCTAGGCTGTCTTAGATGATCATATACGTAAAACTATCATTCCAACCTAGGCAGACTTCAACATAACAAGCTGAGTACCAGACTGTCACTGAATCCGCATAGTTACATCACCGGCTTAGACATACGGATGCTGCTAATCTAGGAGATATTCGCGATGAATTATCGACCACGTAGCCTTCACACGCATCTTCAGAAACCCACAGCTTATTTCTTTTTCTTCTGCACCGTTGACTCCTGGAGTAAACTTGGCGGCTGTGCTTTTGGTTTTACCATCAACAGTCCGGGCTGCAATAATCACTATCAGCTTCTCCTTCAGACAGACAGCTACAACGCGTCGCAGCAGTTGGACAACTCCTTTACCGTTGCCATCCATTGCTTTAACCAATCTACTATCATGAAGCACAATGCTATCCCGGATACTAGTGGTGTGAGCGGTGATTTCTCCATATAATCTCCCCTGCACAACCTCAACTGCAAAAGTCGCCTCCACTGCACTTTTCACAACTGTATGTGTAATCTCCACGTTACTGAGTCTAGTGTCGTGGTACTGACTTTCAACCTCAATCTCGTCCTGATGAACATGCGTTGTGCCATTGAATGTTAGGTAACCTTTACTTACTTGTCTGTCCTTCTGCCTTTTAGCACCCTTGATCTTCAAATCAATCTCAAAATGCACAGAATATGCTAGCGCGAGACCTCGTTTTGGGCCAGTCATAATCAATGATTCATCCTGTGAAGAAAAGGTTCGCAAAGATAGGATCAGTGGTGTCTTAATCAGAATATATACATATATGTTGCTGGGGTGAGAAGTACAAAAAATTCCAACCACACAGCATGCTGCTATCAGATGATGGAACCATTAGAGATTCAATGCTATGTTTGTGCAAGCATTCAGTAGCACAAGTACTTATCAGTATAGGTCTCGACATGGTCATAAGACGACTGAGCTGTTAAGGATAGGTCTCAAGCGTGAGTTCAATTTACTCTGTTTCATACCCCCATCTAAGACCACCCGCTAAAATTATGTGACAATTGGATCCATGTAGAGGAAGTTGCATCAGCTACCCACTACGGCTACCATGCAACTACAGTTCTACATTTATTTTTGTAACCTAGCAAGAATACGCTTCAGATTAAAATAAAGAATCTGAATATTGATAAATAGCGTGTACATTTTTAGTTGTAGACATTACAACTCCAGCAACTGAAACGATAAAAGGAAATATCACGCAGCACCAAGTAATCACCTAGGGAACGAATCGTGGGCATCTATTGGCAAGACTAGCAGCAGCTAAATTGCTGATCACTAGACATCAGGTGCAAGTTAGTAGGTGCTCTAGATGCAAAAGAACAACATGGAAGACCCCAAAAGAAAACGGCATGCACAAATATGCACAGACAAGCAGCTAATAAGGACGCATGTTTGAAGGTGAAATTGTATCCCCGTGTACCTGGGGAAGCTGGTCTGTACATATTGGGCCTCACGAAAAAGAAAGGCGTAATTTATTGGACGGCGTTAACGCGCGCGACTCTGTCCCCCGACCGCCCCCCGGCCTCTCCTGGCCGCGCCACTGCCGACCGCGCCCCTGTCTTTCCGTGGCCACGCCATCTCCTATCGATTGTTTCCCCCGGCCACGCCGCTCCTCTCCCCCGGCCATGGTGCCTCCTCCCCCGGCACACGCAACCCCGCGGCTCGCGCCTTCCTCCCCGGTCAGCCGCCGCCGCTGCTCTCGACGCAAGGTCGCTGCTCCGTCGTCCCCCGCAAACACCACGATGCCAATGTTCTCCTGACATATATCAAGTTAAGTACGAAACGATGTAGCAAGTTATGCACAAAAGATGTAGCAAATTATGTCAATGTCTAACAAAGTTCCTACGATTATGTGGCAAAGTTCATGGGGCTATGCAGCAAGTTTTCTGCTGTGGCAATTTATGTGATTACGTAGCAAGTTATGTAGTGTCTAGCAAGTTCATATGATTTTGTAGCAAAATTTATGGCATATTGTAGTAAGTTTCCTGTTTTGGCAAGTTTATGTGAATATGTAGCAAGTTATGTAATGTCTAGCAAATTCAAATGAATATATGCAGCAAGTTCATAGAGATATGATGTTTTTTATAAAACAACAGCAAATTATTTACGTGGTATCAGCAAATCGTATACATTAAATAATCTAAAAATCAGCAAGTTAGTGTAAAACGGCCTGCAAATTGGTGGTGCACAGAGATAGTTGAAAAAAAGGCCACGGAGGTCCAAAACGCGAAGGCGTGCAGTGCACGGGCCGAAGGCCGTAGGGGCGCGCAGCGCACGGGCTGAGCAGACCGGCCCAAAGCTCCGGAGGGGGAGGGGGTGCAGCTCGCGGGCTGAACAGGCCGCAGAGAGGCCGACGCGCGCAGCAGGCCGAGCGGGTCGCGCGTATGCGCATCGCGCGACCCGATCGCTCCTTAGACTTTGCATAATTTATTACTTGGGCCGACTGGTGACTCAACAGTACATGGAGTTTTTTGGCCCAATAAAATACAATGTGCACGACCTGCCGCCTTGTCCAAAAGCAAACTCTCCACACAAACACCACACGCACACCCAGATCAAGGATATTGGGTCTGTTTGGTTGGATGCCGATTTTTGCCAAGCCAAATTTTGATCAAATTTGGCTATGTTTGAATTGATATTAAATTTTGACCAAACAACAATTCTATCATCTAGATGGCTTATTCGAGACCCGAACAAGCCATATAAATGAAAAAGAATGTTGTTTGGTCAAAATTTGATATTAGTTCAAATTTGGTCAAATTTAACCAAAATTTGGTATGGCAAAAAACGACATCCAACCAAGTGTCATGCCCCTGGCATCTCAAAAGCCTTAACACACGGTTAGATGAAAGCTAACGATGGATTAAGGCTTGATCATGCTTAGTGATTAACAGGAAACACGTGGAGGAGCCACTAAATCAAAATTTTCTACACAAGATATAAGACCACACATTTCGTGGTTGAATAAGTCAACACTCACATGATTTTGAGCTCAACTCCAAATGCCAAACCTCGGATAAGAAAAGTAGCCCTAGACCTTTCTGTTGGACAATGTTCAAAAATCTAAAGACAGGAGGTTTAAAAGATCCAATCCAAAGTTTCTTGATAAGTGCCAGTTGTGATCGTGAGCAAATTTGAGCCCTAATAAAGCTTTCAAATTCATTAAGTACCCGAGCTCAACTCCGTTGACAAACTTGTTGTACATGCTATGGACTATCCTTTTGCTACACTGAGCATGGATCAAAACTATCGTCTACTCACTCAAAATTTCACCCAAATATCTCATGGAAACAACCAGATCAACCCACACTTAGAAATTTCCCAAGTATGGATTTTTGCTTTTCCCTAAGTTGATTCTGAAATTACTTTTGATTTCACTATACAACTTCAAAATCTTCCTTTCTATGAAGTGGAATTAAACTTATCATCTTTCAAATGCACCTATTGTGGAAGTGATTGGACTTCATTTGATACTCCAAAAGTTTGAAACAAGAAAGTCTCCACACAAAGTGAAATTTCTGTTTTAATAAACCTTGGAACATATTTGTATCTATAGCTCAAAATCTGTTGGGTTTCAGACCAAAGTCATATTACCAAACTTTTAGGTCATCTACTGGAGAACAACTTTGGTAATTAGGGTTTGATCATATATTGAGTTCTAAATGGAGTTTGGGGTCATTTTCTACCAACACAGAAAACCAGTTCAAATCTGACCTGTTTAGTAATCTCAATATTTACATGACCTACAGCCACTTTCATGCAAAGGTCAAATTAGAGAAGTTGTAGATATTGAAATTATAAACAAGCTTTTCAATATACACTTTGGGTGGTAAAGACCAGAGATAGGACTTTTGATTCTCACAATCAGTAGAGGTACCCTGTCCAAACTGGGAGCTGCAACCTAAATTCAAATGAAATTCATATTTGAACTTCGAATCTGAAGTTGAGCCTATCAACAAACTTGTAGACCTTGAAGAGGCCAACATTTCCTCCAATTACCGTTTTCCCAAAATCGGCCTCTAAGTTGGTCAAAAAGGCAAATTACTAAAGGGGGAAAAACACATTTTTCCCTTTTCCTTCTTCCCTCCCACTGACGGGTGGGCCCGTCAATCCGGAGCTCGGCCGATGCCCAGCCCATGGCGGCCACGCGGCCGCGGCGTACGGGCGGTGGCGCGCGGCGCCTGGGACGCCGACCGGCCGCGCCCGGCTGCACCTGGACGCCTTCCCGGCTCTCCTTGCGCTCGCCTCGCCCTCACTCTCTCTCGGCCGCTCTTTTCTCCCTCTGCCTCGCTCGCGACCCGCGGCCACCATGGACGAGCTCGAGCTCGGACCCAAGCTCCTGCAGCCACTTCACTGCCTCCCCTCGCCCTAGACCGCCACCATCACCTGCGCCGCGACCTCGCGCACCCGGAGCTCTAAGCCTCCTCGCCTTTCCCTCCCCGTGGGGTAGATCAAGTCGTCGCTCGGCGTCCGCGACACCGAGTTCACGACGCGTTCACCGCCGGTGCACCACCGTAGCACCCACCCCTCCGGCCTCCTTTCCGCGTAGCTTATGGGAGCACTAGGACCGCCACACTCCACTCTCCGCTTCCCCAAGGACCAATAGCCCCGGAGCCCCTCCCAGCATCCTCCCCGCGCGCGACCACCATTTCCGCCCGGGTCAAGCTCCGGGCTACCGCCGACGCCCACCTTCCGGTGCCTTCCCCGCCCCCAGACCGCCACCGCTGGCGTCGCCGTCTCTCCGCGCACCTCTAGGGTAAACCAATTGACCGCCTCGCCGCCTTCCTGCTCTGGTCCGAGCCGCGCCGCCACGCATCGCCGCGCCGTGGCCGCCTCCGGTTCACCGCCGCCGCTCCGCTTGTCCTCACCACCCCTCGCAACGACGCCTACGTCAATGGGTTCGCTGTGGTTGGGAACACCCTCAGCCACCTGCTCGGCTCCAAGCCCGGCAGCCAGGCCGCCGGCGGAGCGCCGCCGTTCCTCCCCCACGCGCCGCGCGCCGTCCCCTGTCCAGAGGTAGAAGAAGGAGTCGACTTTTAGATAATTGCGCGCTCTGTTTTAAGTACAATTCACCGAGTCTATACAATCTTCTGTGCAGGCCCCTGGAGGTTATGGTTATTTACGTTCGGGTCCTTAGTCTGAGTAATTTTCCATTTAAATGCATTTAAATTGGCTATGAACTTTGGAAAATCATATAAAAGCACAGAAAAATTCAAAATGGACAAACTCAGTTGCGTTGGACTCCTCTTGAGTAGATCTACAGGATAGGTATGATGTGGAGGTGTGAAATGTCTATTTTGCCCTTGGTTTGTTGCATGCATGATTAATTAGGATAAATGACAAAAGTGGACTAAATGAACTCCAAAGGCCATGAAACTTGGATAGTAGCTTTCTTGTGGCATTGTAGCACTATGTGAATTTGTGTAGCCCTAGCATTTACTGTTTAATTACCCTTTTGCCATTATACATGTGCTATGTGCATTTATTTAACCTAGAAATTGGAGGCCATGTAGAATATGCTCAAATTGACTCTCTGTCATTTTTCATATACTTTGGTTAGTATAAGTAAGCCACTGGTGAAATATGAGGTTGTGCATGTAAGGTTTGAATGGTGATCCGAAAATGATAAAATGGTGCATGTTGGAAATGATAAATAGAAAAGATGGTCATAGCTTGCTAGGAAAATTCTCTGAAAAATTTAGTAGCCTAAGGTTGATGCATGGAGTCCAAAAAGTATGTGCTAGAAGCCCATTCACACTGTTTATATGTACATCTCAAATTCGCCTAGGATTAATATATGGAAAATAGATGTCATGTCAAACTTGGGAGTTTTAACTTGTAAATTTTTGTACATGCAGTCCATGCTAAGTATAGCTTATAAATGCTTCGTGTGACATGTTCTCCCTTTATGATGTATAACTTGTCAATCGTAAATGTGCTTGTTTAAATGTATGATTACTATAGGCCATGAGAGTGCTTCGGTCACTAGTGCTAGGAATGGTGTTTCAAATTAGTAGTCCCTTATGTGTGTGAACATATATTTGATTGATGCTTTGCTTGCACGAGGTGTGAAACAAGACAACTCGACTTAATACGTGATCATGTAATAAACTCTAGGTTGCCTTGTGAATGGTTGATTTCAAAGTTGTGTGCTTGCCCTAGCGAGATGCATACATGCGCTTATTGTTAAATAATTTATCAATCACTTTTCTGTCCTCCATGAAATGGTTGTTCACGGATGTGCATTAATATTCATACATCGGGATCATTGCATCGTGCATAGCATTCATATAGTGACGCTTAATTTGCAGAAACGTGATCGAGCAACGAGAGCGTGGAACTAATCCAACCAACGGTGATCCAAAAGACCAACTAAGCCCCACTCACGACCTGGAGGGCCCATCAGTCGTGTTTGAACGGAGGAGTTGTCCAAGGGATCAAGGGGTTGCCTGGGGCAAAGCCTCACAACCCGGCAAACTAACATTAGCTTAGTTTGTTGGTTTTGCTAAAGTGAATCAAAGGTAGGCAGGACCATACTTTACCTAGCAAATGATTTTGTTGAATGCTTACGCATCTGCATTAGGAGTTGTTTGGAAACCATTTGCATTAGACTCCTTGGCCGCCCTGGCCCTAGCACCTACAATAGAGTGCGTAGGACGAGTATGCCTAGTAATGCTAGGTACGAGTAGACACGAGTGAATGGAGTCACTCGTCGCGTAGGTGATTTTTTCGAAAGTCACAGGAACTATTACTATGATGGAAGCTATGAGGATACTCATGGTTTTAACTCGAGACCGGGCGGAGATATGGTTATATGAGAAAAATGATGATGATGATATGGATGGTATGGTGGACTCCGCCCGAGTCGCATAAGGCCGGTCGTTGTTCGCCTATTGGTCGGCATAACATTGCTAGGGTGCTTATCCGGAATCTATGGGCCGGTGAAAGTCTTACTTGTGACGTCTCAAGTGAAGCGCCCCAGCCTTTAAACGGGACTAAAATGTGTATTATTACCATTCCCAGGAGTTATGGTAACCACATTTGTTCATCTGATGTATACAGATCCGCCCTAACGGGAGAGACCAAACGGGGCGCAGCCCGAAAACATTGCAGCGGAAAACTCTAAAGCGCGACCCATACTTTCCCACAACACGCAGTTGGGAAGCAGGCCGTAACCCTCACACGTCCATGATCTTCTTTGCTCTGTAAACCAACAACAAAGCAAGGGTGAGTACATACGTACTCCGCAAGTCCACCTTCTTCCATAGGAAGGGGGATATAAGCTATCATTACATGCAAGATATATCTGGAGCTGAAGGTAAATTTGCAGTAAAACATTTGATATGCAGGGTTCCTTAGTTCTCAGTTTAATTGAGAAAACATCTTTATCCCAAAAGAGGTTGCCACTGGACTTGCCGGTCCATCGCGGCTCGTGGCACGCATGCCATCACATTTTCCCACACACACACCTCCTCGGCAACCGCAGCTGCCTCAAAACCATCATTTTGATCCCATCCCAAAACCATATTTTTATAAGAAGCTAGTTCAGAAACCAAGCCGTAACTCGTTTGTCCATACCAGTGGACAGCGGACTATCATGATAGATTTAGTTATACTCTGGCCAGAGGTGCACACTTTACCCACAAGTTTGGTCCAGGCACTCATGATCAGTGAGCCCCTTTCCGCTCGCCGGTTTTTCCCCCGCAAGGCGCTCCCCAGACTTCAGCCATGAGAGAGTACGGGCCCACCTGTCGCTCAGACCCGCAGCCACGCGACTGTTGACCCCTGACCGCAGCCATGCAACCGCGCCCATCCACCCAATCTCTCATGCATCCCAGCACACCGGCTTACGCCTGGTTCGTCCAAAGCGGGTTCTAACCGGGGGTTGCCGCATACAACCTCGAGTGGTTGCGCTAGATGAGTTAGGCAAGATGAAACGTCAACTCGGTCCTTCAGGGTGGAACTCCCACAATGCTCACGCATGAGCAGCACCAGCCCAGTCCTCACAACAAGGACCAGGTTTCCACCTCGTAAATGGCTTCAACAACCGAAGTCGTCTGCCAGGGTCTTACCCTATGTTTTACTGAAAAACAACCGCCCATACCCACCATCATATTCCTATCATTTTCATCAAGGTTAATGTATATAATTGAGTGAGCGATCCACCTAAGCGCACTACATCTAAAGTGGCTCGGGAGGCTATATCCTACTATGTTTTACCTTAGCCAGCAAAACATGCAAGTTTTCTTGTTTTACAAGGCAATAGGATGTGTATATAAAAACATGGGTAATTTATGCATCAAGTGGGGATTCCAGTGGACTTGCCTTCATTTCGTCGGGGTAGCCGATACGACGGTCGTTGCATCATTAAACTCCTGTTCCGGTCTCTAAGTCAACCATTTCAGAGACGGAACCGGACGGCTCTCCGAGAAAGCCTACACGTTCAGACAAGCAAAACACACCAAATCAAGGTATACTCTGAGCTCATCGTGAGATGGGTTTTGTGGGGCTAATGATATCCTTAGGGTTTTGCATGTGAATAGAGCGGGAGTCAAACGGATAAATGGCACGTTTGGCCCCCTTTTAGATATCAAGAGTTTGATCTTTAGTGCCATCCATGCCTGGGCTCATGAGACGGATTTTCCGGCAGCATGAGGGCAGCATGTCGGCAATAAAGATTAATTTGGAAGAAGAGAGAGACGACACGGGCCAAACCCTGGCGCGTACGGTCCAACTCTTCCTTCCGGTTGGGCTCGGTCTACTCCCGCAGCGCGATGGGCTTACATCGCGGTGAGGGAGAGAACGACGAACTCGGGCGGTGCTAACCATCTTCTCCTGTCGTCCGCAGTACGGGGACAGGGGTAGAGTTTGGCAACCGTCCGGTTCGGTTCAACCAAACCGGGTCTTCAGTGAACCGATCGGCGAGGGCGGAACTAGTGCACAAGTGGCTTGCCACAGGTGCCCTAGTCCCGTCGTCGCGGGTCGACCCAAAAACGACGTAGACCGTGGATCTTCAGGTGTCGTGGTCGGCGGAGTGTGTGGAAATATTATGAAAAGTACGTGAATAGATAGAGCTTGATTTTCAGAGAATTTAGGTGCAAGAATCACATAAATCGGAGCTAGAACGGAGAAGATATGAAAGATTTAGTGGCAGGGGGTAGATTGGAGCTTCCTGGATAGCTCAGGGGGTCGAAATAGACTTTTCTTGGGCAACTTTGGTGATCTGGCCCGAAGGGAAAATGAACTTGGGCCTGGGATAGCTTTCGGCCCACGAGGCCTCTTCTTCTTTTTCTTCTTTTTCTCTGCTTTCGGCCTGGCCCGTTCTTCGGCCTGGCCCGTTCTTCGGCCCACGGGCGTGCGGGAGCTGCTGGGCCGGCCCATGTGGCGCGGGGCGGGGCAGGCAGGCGCGCCGAGCGAGCGGCTCGCTCGACCAGAGCGCTCGCCCGGTCGCCGCCGGGCTCGCTCGCCGGAGCTCGTCGGGAGGGAAACTCCCGACCTCCGTTCGCGAAGCCGAGGACACCGGCGCGACGGGGAGGCTGGCGCGAGTCCGTCCGAGCGGTTCCGGGTGCGGGGAAGTGCGCGGAGCAAGGGTGCCTACGGGCGGCCATGGCCGCGGCCGCGGGTGCTCGCGGGGAGCGCGACTGGAGCAACGGGAGGAGAAATTGAGGCCGGGCGGAGGTAGATGGCGATGGTGTGGTGGTGTATGCCCGAGGAATTGGACTGAGGTGGCTTGTGGATGGAGGATTTCATCACGAGGCGGCGGCGGCTTGCTCTCGGGCACGAGCAGAGCAAGTGGGGGAGGCGGTGGCGCTCGCGGCGGATGGCTCCCGGACCGAACCCGGGGCTGTCCGCGGCGACGGCGAGGCGGGGTGCACGGTGTGGTGGCATGCGTCGGGGCGCGGTGACGCGCGGTGGACAGCGGCGTCGGCGGTCTGCAACGTCGGCGCGGTTCACCGAAGGTGAACGGCGCGGGCGGCGCAGCGTGAGCAAGAGGAAGGGGAAGGGGGAGTGGAGGTGAAGCTCGCGGCGAACAGCGCTCGGGGTGAACCGAGGGCAGGCCGAGGCGGAGCAGTGCGAGGAGGAGGCAACGTCGGCGCGGCTCGTCGCAGGGGTGAGCGGCGCGGGCGGCGCAAATGGAGCAGGGAGGGGGAGGAAAGGAACGGCTTGCCGGGGGCTCGCCTTTTATGGACGCGGCGGGGAACCGGGGAGAGGGTAGAGCTGGCGGCGCGGGGCGCGGCGCTGTCCGGGGCCCGGGGCAGCGCGGCGCGCGCACGCACGGCGTGCGTCGGCGGGTAGGGGAGAGGAGCGAGAGGGAGGAGGAGGAGGAGGAGGAGGAGGAGGCCGGTTGGGCCGTTCGGCCTGGGCCGGGAAAGAGAGTGGGCGAAGTGGGCCGGGGGGTGGCGAGGCCCACGCGGGGAGGGAGAGAGGGAGTTGGGCCACGGGGAGGTGGTGGCCGGGGCTTGGCCCGCGCGGTGAGGAGAGGGAGGAAAGGGAGAAGTGGGCTTCGGCCCAGTGAGGAAAGGGGGGAGTTTTTTCCATTTTCTGAATTTGATTTGGGATTGGAATTTGGATGGATTTTGTGGAAGGAAAATTGAGGAATATTTTGGGAAGGGTTTGAGAGGATCTTTCCCGGAATATTCGAGGGACTTGAGATGATTTTTATGAGCTCATAGTGTACACTTCACAACAAGCAGGTTTTCAAAATTCTATTTTGAATTTAGACGAGAGATTAGAGGATAATTTCTTAGGGTCAAATTTCGGGGCGTTACATCAAGCAAGGGGCACGTTCCTACCCACTGGTTGAGAGGAAGGTGGCCGCGGAGGCGGGTGTCAAAGGAGGGCAGAACCCGACGTAACCGAGGTACCGCTCCTGCGACAACGCGCTCCGGGAGTCAGGCGGGAGTGGTCATCGAACTTGAGACGGGACAGGTGGAGATGGGAGAAGCATGTGTGGAACGCTGGGAGTTAGTAAGCATATGCCATCCTGGTGCTTCTAGTTATTCCTGGGAATATAAAAATCGATTCGAATCGCTGATGCTCACCAGGTGTGAGAATGCCAATACCACTGACGGGCAAAGTAGTAATCCACTTGAATATGTTGTATTATGAATTCATGGTTTTGAATACTACATACTTGAATATACATGCTTTACTTTCATGCAGCTTTTTATTATACTCATGATTAGTATTATTGATATGATAAACTAAGTAGCTGTCAAATCCTACTCTATATGATAAAGCAAGCAGCTGTAAATCCTGCTTCCACATGTTGACTTGATTCTGTTTAAAATCAACAGCTAAGGATCAAATTCTTAGTAAGCAAGCTTTGCGTCAGCCGTAAGCCAATTCCATTAAGTCCTACTGAGTAATTAGTACTCAGAGTTTGCCCCCACTTTTGGCTTACAGGTACTGAAGACAACTGGATAACTGTGTTGGAGGTGGTAGAACCGGTGGGCTCGGTGCTACTCGCCTTGTTTATCTCTTCATGAAGACTATTTAAGTATATTGTTTCCGCTGCGAGATTTTGAAAATGCTTCCGCTATACATACTCTGAATTCGACTCCGCTATACATGTATATTTTTAAATCGCTTCCGCTATCTTTGAACATGTATTTGACTATTATCTTTGGTTTGTAAACTAAGTCTACTTATTCTCTACTTCAACCGCCTGTGATGATGTAATCTGTTGTGGCTCTTTCGAGGGCTAAATGTGTGTGATGTCGGTCTCCTCGGGCGATGGTTTCATCGAGTGCCCTTTGGGTAGCTCGACGGACTACCGGGTTTAGTCTGGCCTAAGTGCACTGTGAGCCAGAGGTGGCAGGTGTGCTTAGTCTGGATTAAGCAGGGCGGTTCCGCCACACCAAGCAGGCTCATTATACATCGCATATGCGATGGTATATGCGATGGTGACGCAAAGTCCCAAAATCGGTCCATCAGACGTTTCCGACGAAGCCACCAACGAAGAACTGCATTTTTTATTACAAGTTTTACAATGATGATTGGCACTAACATGAGCTCTCCATTCATTGTGATCTAATAGCTTAAAAAATATTAAGTACTAATAAAAAATATTAATTATGGAAAAGTACTAAAAGAGGTGGAACCGGTTCCAAAATATTTTATCTTTGATGTTTTTTATTTAATAATCTAAATTCCATATCATAATTATCCAAAAGCACTAACAATGCTTTTTTTGATTTTATGAAGAGTACTGTTAATACTTTCCAATCATCCTAACAAGTATCTTTTTTATTTATATAGTTTTTTAAAAAATATTATAATATACCGCAAATTAAGTACTCCGTGTTTATTAAACCATACCCTTGCCACCCCTCTGTTGGGCGATAAAGTATTTTCCACCCAAATGAAAAAACGACATGAACCTTTCATGTGAGGAGGCATACAAAGTACGTACTAAATTACAATCGAATCCCTATCGCCCTCTACCACACCAAAAAACAGAGAATAAAGCCACGGCCTCTGTCGAGTACTCTATGCTAACAAACACGTATATACCCATTTTGAAATTGAGACCATCAATGTCTCTCCATTAGTTCTAAAATAAATTAAGAAAAAGGCAAACGTCTCGTATCAAAATGGCGAATGAAATAATGAATGACTGTTGTCAACACGCTACTGTAGGCTAGGAGCCTACTCAGCCTAGGACCCCCCGCGCGCGGTGTATCGATCAGGTGCCGGCGCTTGACCTTGGCACTTTTGGCAGGCATGAAGAGGAGCGTCAAACGCCGGTAAGTTTCTTGCTTCATTGCTTGTTCCATTCCGTTCGCTGCTCGATCGCTTCCACATCAGATATAACGACAGGTGGTGCTGGTGCCTAATGTGTAATTCAGCCAATTAATTAAGTGGCGTGATATATTGTTTCATTTATCCATCTAAACAGGATAGAGTTAGAAAGGAGTATCTGTAATAAGTGTCAAGTGCCAACGAAAGAAATTTAATGTATCTATGACATGAGATCAGTGCACCTATCTAGGGGCTTTTATTTGGCTCCCCTCTCAGCCTCTCCCTCCCTCCAGTCTCCACCCCTGAGGCCCTGACTGACTCTTAGACTCTGGACTAATTAATTACGTGGCATACGTCATTCTGTTTCGTTTAGTAAGTTATTATAGATAGATTGACCCAATGACCCCAAACAAATGGAATAATGTGTATGCATGTGTTCTCTTCTTTCTCTGTTCCATCTCCCGTCCTACCGTGAGCCTCTCCAGCTTTGCCGACGGTACCCTGATGCAAGCATGACAGAGTGTCAGTGCAAATCCTGCTCGTTCCCCGCGTGGTCTCGTCAGCCATAGTGTTAACTATTCTCTATTGGATGGTCCCTTTCACTACGACGTCACGGATCTCAAAGCGGCCTCTGACTTTCTACCGCAGACCGGTTGCTCATTTTGCTGTTTGCAAGGAAGTGTTTGTGTTTATTATTTCTCTAACCTGCTGCATGCATCACTTTACCGGCACCGGTATTTTGGCGGTCAAATGGGAGGGTGTGGCAAGGACGGCTGCGTATTTCCCATTAAGGCTCCCTTTGAAATATGAGAAAATTTTCAAAATCTTGTGGTTTTTTAATTGTTATTTCAAAGGAGACCTAAGTGGAGTCCAAAGGTTATGAAAACTAAACGACTCCAAAAGTTCAAAACGAGCATGTTTCGATTTTTCATTCGGAAAATTCGTAATTCCATGATTTTTTTCGTTTTCGGTGCTATACGAAAAATATTTTTCGGTCCAAAATTTGATGGATTCTGGTTTTAAATTTAAAAATATGAAAATCAAACTTTAGTCAAAAAAACGAAATTTTGCTATAGTAGAACAAAAAGATAAACCCTGACAACGAGTCAACGACACGGAGCGCTAGGAAGGATATTGCTTACCAAGTGCATATGCCTTGAGTTGACACTTATACATACATACTCCCTCCGTCCCGCAGAGAGTGTCGTTCTGGCATCCCAACGCCAAAATAGTAGGAAAGTGAAAAGGCCAAAATACCCCTCTGATGTGATAGGGGCACAACGGTAGCTGCTCCGCCCGCCTGCCCGCTCCGCCGGCCAGGCCTCGCTCCCGCCCGCTCCGTCGGCCAGGCCTCTGATGTGATAGCGGCTGAGCCGGTCTGACGACGCACCGCGAGGAGGGAGCCGTGCGGGGCCGCCGCCACGGCGCTGCAGGCACGAGGATTCGGCCGAGCTGGGCCTCCGCCGGGGCGCGGGCGAGCTAGCCACCTCCGTCGGGAGGGCGACGTCTCTAGGCGCGGGAGGAGCCGCCTCAGCCGCTGCTCCGGGCGCGGGAGGAGCCGCCGCCGCCGCTGCTCCAGGCTCAGGAAGAGCCGCTGCCAGCGCTGCTCTAGGCGGGGGAGGAGCCGTCGCCGCTCCAGGCGCCCCCGCGTGCCTCGCCTCGCCGACCGCGGACGCGGAGCCTGGGTGGGGAGAGAAAAATGGTGCCATGTGGGAGAAGGGAGACTGTGAGAGGGTGGGAAAAGTGGAGGAAGCAGTTGATGGTAGCGGGCTCCACTGGAGATAGAGGGAGAAGACTGTGCAGACGACACTCTTTGCGGGACATTTTTTGAACCGTAGAACGACAGCCTTTTAGGGACGAGGGAGTACATATAAGGGATCGCACGAGCATCAGTGAGACAATGACGCCTCTTCCACCGTCGTCATTGTCTAATCACTGCCTAGTAGGAGTGCTAGTATAGCAATTCCTGCTGCGTCAACACAGTACCATCGTCGTAAGACGAGGCCAGCAGCAGGTCTTGGAAGGGGCACGCGGTCGTCAGAACCGACCCGAACGCGTCATCAGCAGCAGCGTCGTAACAAGCATCAAACATGCTGCTGCCGATGCTGATGCTGGGCTCGGACAACCGTAGTGTTGTGCCGTCATGCACCTGTCGAGCGGTGGTGCAGCTGCCGGATGAACCAGTCGAGCTGCTTGTCCCCGACGAGGACGACGGCGTCGTCGTCAGTGACGCTTCGCCGGTCGATGGCCCAGTAGTAGTTGTGGCCAGCGACGACGGCTGCTGTTCGATGAGGCCCATGAGCTCGGCGTACAGCTCCTCCGACTCGAGGAGGAGCGTGTCGTCGTCGCCGCCGCCGGCGGCGGCGGCGCCCGTGTCAGCAATTGCAAAGGCTGTGTCGAGGCCGGCGAGGGTCGGAGGGGGCTCGTCGTCGTCTTGGCGCTGCTGTTGTCTATCGTGGGTGGCGCTGTCATCGACGTTAAGCGGCGGCGGCGACTGCTGCGCCGCAGGAGCCGGACTTCCTTCTCCCCTTGTGGACGCCAAGTACATCTTCTTGAGCTTGGTGTTCCAGTGGTTCTTGACGTCGTTGTCCGTCCGTCCGGGGAGCCTCGCCGCGATCACCGACCACCTGTGTGCAAAGAGCATCAGTATATACTACGTACCGCTGCATGACGACGCACGCCTGCATGCGGTTGTATACGTACTTGCTTCCCATGTCGGCGTAGAGGGAGATGATGAGGTTGTCTTCGTCGTCGGTGAAGCCGCCGTGCCGGAGCTCCGGGCGGAGGTAGTTGAGCCAGCGCAGGCGGCAGCTCTTGCCGCATCGTTTCAGCCCTGACGACGACGACGTTGCCACCAAAACATAATGAATTAAACAAACTCTAGTTAACCTAGCTAGCCAGACAGAGACAGTAGAAACGCCCGCCCGCAATTAGAAATCATAATCCACCAAACCGCAGCTAGCAAATCAAAACCAGATGGGCGGGCCAAACGGAAGCCTTTGACCGCTAAGCTAAGCCTCTTCCTCGGTCGGTCCAGTTTTAATTACCTGCTTTCTGTGGCAGCGCGATCCAGTTGCCGGCATTGCCGAACCTCTGGACGAAGCTCCGGAGGATGGCGTCCTCCTCCTGCGACCACGGCCCCCGCTTCACCCTTGTCTTGTCGCAGCACGGCGACCGCCCCATCGATCGATCGATCGATCGCTTCTTCCACCTTCCTCCCTCCTCGATCGATCGTCTTGGGTCTTGGCCGTCGTCGCCGCTCTTCGATCCCTAGCTACCTTTAATTCCTTCACCTACACCTGCAACTATTTAGAGGAAGATAGCAGTGTGTGCGGGAGGTGTAGGCGACAGAATGCCCGCCGGGGATCGAGGTGCGTGCCGGCTGACGAGAGAGGAGAGGAGCTCGACGAGGGGGAGCAGGGAGCGGGATTGGTGAGGTTTGGTCGTCGCTTCTCCCGGCCCCGGCCGGACTTATTATAACGCCGACGCCAAGGCGGAGACAGTAGCGAGCACGCCCAGCCAGTTGACCAAGCATGCAATGTAAACTGCGTGTCGTCGAGTCGTCGACGACGTAATCTGCAAGCCAACAAAACTAGTCGGAAAAGTTCAACCACCACCAAGCAGTTTGTGGCTGTGTGTGTGCCCTGCGTCATCTTTCGTGTGACTTGCAAGGATTTGTGAGAGATGCCCCCGAATGGAAATAACCTATACCGGCCCTGAATTTTTAACAGCTAGGTCTCGGGCTTGAAATTAACAATATAATGCACGTAGTCGACGGCGTCCCTGAACGAAGTGTGAACAGCTCTAGCTACCCCCATCTATCGTTTCACATCCACTGGATTATTTATAGGGAATGTACTGCTGAAAGGTAAGCTGCCCAACATAAAACCCCACATAATACATACGTGCGTGCTTGGTTAAGCGCGCTTTTGACAACAACAACAACATAATGTCCACAAGCGCTAGCTTGCTTGTGTGATCTGATCAACGCGCGCGCGAACGTACTCTCCCTAATTCTTACTCGACGTGTACTGCGCAACAACCGCTTGCTGGGTTTTGTTTGGTTATTAACAGCATCCGTACCAACGAAGGACTGATCCGATCCCGAATTATTGTGGCTTCACCCACTCGAAGAAGCAACCATTAATTTGTTTTAAGGTTTGTCGACTTTTTGGATTGTTATTACTAGTCTAAACAAACAACCAATTCAAACAAATTGGACAATGCTCACCACCAGTAGCGGGCTAGGCAACTAGCGGACAGTTCGCAACAATGCATTCATAAATTTAATTAATCTGAAGAAGCAACAAGCTCTAAATTGGTTTTTCCGTGCCACATGAATAAAATAGTTTCATCTAATACACCATATCTTATCTTATCTTACTATTACTAATTGAAGATTTTAAAAGAAATACTGATTTCAAAGCACGCTACAAAAAAAGATAAATCATAGCCATTAGATTTAAGTAATTACCCACCTCTACCATTATGAAAGGTCTTGAGTTCAACTCTCAACGAAAGCAAATATCCTCTTCTTTTTTCATTAAATGTATTCTTTAAGTAATTACCCATCTCTACCATTACGAAAGGTCTTGAGTTCAACTCTCAACGAAAACAAATATCTTCTTTTTTTTAGATTTTTCCCATTTTCAAATCTCCCTTAAGTCTCTTTTTTTTTTCATTAAAGATGCTAGAAACCTATCCATAAAACAAATATTTTGTAGGCTCCTTTTGAAATTTTCACGTCAATCCTCACAAGATGCGCTAGAAAAAAAATAGACGGGTTGGAATCTTAATAGCCATTAGATCTATTTTCTAAGTAATCACCCACTTTTATCATTATCAAAATAATATTATCCCTAAAACTACATATTAATTACCCACTCTGCCAATATAAAAGAAAATATGAAATAACACCCTAAATTTATAGGAGTACATAATTGCTCACATTTACTATTTTGATGGATAATACCAAATATCCCCTTAAATTTATATTTAAATTGTTCACCTTAGTTATTATGATTGATAGTATAATGAAAATAACCCCTCAAAATTATATTAAAATCACCTACTTTTGCAATCGATCAAAGATTATCTAAATCAAGTAAGCATACATATAAAGTAGCGAGATTTGTTATTATAAAAAACTAACTATAAAAATAGATCTATATATGTTGTACTGTAACACATAATACATTTAAGACTCTAACCCGTGCGTTGCACGGGTTGATTGACTAGTAGTAATTAATCAAACTAGTCCATCAACCCGTACTTTCGTACGGGTTAGACTTTTTAGAAGGTATATATATTAAAAGTTGATTGATAACTTTAATAGTAACAATAATTGATAATTTATCGGCATGTCTATATCTATTTTTGCTATTTAATTTTTTTATAATAACATATTTTTATTGTTTCAAGTTTTTTATTTTCTGTAGTATATTAGAGGTGATTATTTTAAACCATATTTTACAGTGCCATTGTGGATTTAATTCAGATTTTTATAATGGCATGGCGGGTAATTTATATGTAAATTTAGGGAGTTATTTAATTCATATTTTAAAATGGCATAGTGAGTAATTTATATGTAAATTCAAGAGTTAATTTAAATAATGGCATGATGGGTAATTTATATGCAAATTTAGGGAGTTATTTTAATTTATATTTTATAATGGCATTGTGGGTAATTTATATGAAAATTCAGGGGATTACTTTAACGGTATTTTATAATGGTATGGTGAACTTTTTAGAAAATATAATAGATTCAATGTCTAGTGTTATTAGATACTATTTGATGGAAGTCCATATCTTTCTGATTTTTGTGAGAATTTTAAGATTTATCTTTTCTTCCAGCGCATTTCACAATTCGTGCTTTTTTTACTTCTAATTAGTAATAGTAAGATATAGATAAATATTCTACAAAAGAGTAGCGCGATGAACATGAATCAGAACATGAAGAAACTGCTTTAAACATGCGGGAATTAATGATCTCCTATCAAGCAAATTTTGGTTGGCTTATATATCCATCTGAAAAGTCGATATATTGTACCTCACCCGATCCAAGCCACCAATCTATCCTAGTTTTTTGAAACCCAAAATGCACAAACAACCAAACAAACAAAATCGATATAACCAAAAAGACCGAATGGCCAATCTCTACATAAAAAACAAGCTACCTAGCTTATATGTCCATAAACATACATGAATTTGCATAATTTCTCTAGGCCACGACTAGTCCTAACCGTGCAAAATTTCCCTAGCTAGTCCTCTGTCTTTGTCTAGGCCTTGTGTCCACCTAGACCTTGCCTAGACCTATTTAGGTTCCGCCTAGTGGGGGTCTAGAATTGGCACAGCCCTAACCTTGAACCTATGTTAAGGCCACTAGAGCATGACCTAGGTTGCATTGCCCCTTACTTTGTCTCATTTTTGAAGCAATGCAGGAAACATGAAGATCACACCACCAACAGGGCCTTTGCAATTGGCCACATGAAAGGAATCCTCCAGAGGTTCCTAGTTAATTGCTTATTTTACTAATTTTTGAAACATTACAACTTTGAATCTGATAATCTACTCCATGGTTTCATAGACATGTTGACTATTATCTTAGTGTCATATGGATTTTTTATTTTAAACTGTATAAACCTCTAAAATATAGATTCATTTACTCTGTGCTTCATCAATAATGCTTGTGCAGAAATATATTGTTATTTACTCATTAATGTGTTTGCACCATCAAATTATATTTATTAATTCTAGTAACCGTTACCCATTATATTTTTTGTTTACTTCTGACTTACATAGTACAACTTACTAGGTGATTTCCCCGCTTGTTGCTGCGGTATTTAAGAATGATTTTCAAATAAATTCTTTACTGTTTGATAAAGAAAGGTTATATGAATAACTATATCCGTTATATGGAGAATAAATATTACAATGGAATGCTTCTGTTTGAATGAAGATATCCAATGGAAAAAGAAGAATTGGCACTTGCAAATATGAAACATGAGCATGCTTGAAGAATTCAGAAGTAATTAAGAAAAAATAGATTATACATTGACATGATAACAACAGATTGAAATGGAAACAAAACTTAAAATCAACTTCATAATAGATGGAAGGGCATCAGACAGTGCCATGTCGAGACCAGTTTCCATTATGACTTGTGAGAATAAAGGTGGCACCATATTTAATGCCTATGCAAATAGCATTTCCACCTCTCAAAGTTGGCCATGAGTCTGTCCGTATGACCGGCCGTGTCAATCTCTGCTGCCTCGTCGCCCTGCCCCTGATCCGTTTATCAGTCCGACAGCCAAACTCCTATCCGTCTGAGTTCTGACATCGCAATTGCCCGGAAGTCTCCACGATTTCAGTGCTATCTGGCTATCGCTCTTAGAAACTGCTTCAATTTCAAGATTGGACTAGTCTTTCAGTTTTCATCGCACTTAAGAGGCACCCAAGAGTCAAGACAACGCATCTGTGCAGTCATTAGTAACTTTGGATATACAATATAAGTAGATGTAGGTGGGGAGATTAAGTAATAGTAACGTCGTAAGCAGTTGGTAGGTAAAAAACCTTAAAGACCGTAAACAAATATTGACCCGTTGATCAAGTGAATACGAAATACCGATGACCTAAGAATAGCTGCAAGTGTGTACATTTCTCTGTCAAAATCACTGTGCAAGTTAGCGATCGATCTGCTCTAGCTCTTAACGGCTTGTTTGAAAGAAGAAGATTAGGCATAATATATAATCCCCAATTTCCCAAAGTGAAGGGAGAGGTGAAGAGATTTCGCTGTACCAATCCTCTCACTTTGGTCAAACTCAAACCCTGCCGTCTGAACAAGGTATTAGTGCTTAGGATTTTGTGCTTTTGCAAATAAATTTGTTTTTGCGTTTTGATTAGTACGTGCAACTTGTTTCATCAATAAGTGGTTCAAATCGATTATGTTCACCCTAAGCACAAGGAGCTCTGCACTTATCGAATATAATTAACACGATGAACGCCTGTCAATGAAACAAGTTGCATCAAGCAGTTGATTATATTCACAAAAAACACATATGAATAATGCATGCCGCACCGTGACTTATTAAAGTCCGCTTGATACACGTAACGTTTATCTATTACTTAGAAACTTTGACCATGATATGCTTCTCACCTAACTTGAGGTTCAATTTCATAGTACGGTGTGTGTTTTCTGTATCGAGTGAATAACCCTGGCGTTGAAGAACAGAACTGTTTGTTTTTTTCCTGCAACTTTAAAGAGAATTTGTGACACTTCAACCGATCGGGATGACATGGTCTGAAGATAAAAGTTTTCTATTCCAAACCACTGCTTATTGTAAGATCAAGTCGCCAATGGGCAATGGCCCCTTCTGATAAGACCACGCACATAAAACTAGTCCTACATGCAAAATCGGTGTTTTTTCTACAGAAATTAGTATAGGACAAGTTGCGCATCTTTAACACACGTTGATCTTTTTTTTTTTCACGTTGATCTTGGTACAGGCAGCAATAATTGAAGTGCAAATCAGCATTTGTTGGTTTCAAACCGCAGCTGCCTCTGTTTGGGCTCAGGCCGCATGCTCGTGTTCGGCTCTTGTACTCGATGCTTGTTTCCGTACATTAGTGCGCAACCAACCTAACTGTGTACAATCGGAACATACATGGACATGATCATCAATAATAATATGGTTGCTAACTTCCCAAAGTATTAACCTCATGATAAACTTCTAGAAAACTAGGATGCTAGGATTCATCTAGAAAATCATCTGTTATCTCTAGGGTAGATTACTAATCCATTTTAAAACATAGCTAAACTCTAGCATTCATTTTTTTTAGTTTAGATAGGGTTCCAATGGATGGTTTCTCAAGTACACGTGGCCCGCTCTGTTCCTCTCTCTCTCTCTCTCTCTCTCTCTCTCTCTCTGATTTTTTCAGTTGGACGGCAATTCATTTTTTTTTTAATTGAGTAGCATGTATGTTTCCTTACCATAATCCTCTGATATTCTACATAGTGTTAATATTCCATTGAAAAGCTAAATTCTAGTGAAAAATAATCATTGTGTAGAATCCGAACAAGTAATTGCGGAGACTCATACCGGAACATCCACTTTGCATTTTAAAGAAAAGGTACAAAAACATATTTATCCGAGTCAGTCTAGAATTTACTTGGGGTGGATAAGTTCAACCACAAATGACCAAACTAAGGGCTTAGTTCACCCTTAGAGTGTATGTTAATTTGAAGTGCATATGATGCGTTCAAGTTGTGTCTCCAAAGAATACATGGTGAAAATGCAGTACTGGCTACTTAAAAAACAATTTTGTGAGCATCTTATTCCTCATAAATGTGTTTTTAGATAAACATGCCTATGGAAATGCACATACATACATTTATATAGACAGCAATATTAAATGATCACCTTTAAATTGGTATTTCTAGGATGATCGTCTCTTAAAAATAGCCATGTTCGTAGAGAGGGACATTTTTAAGCGACTATATCTAAAATTTTGAAGATGGGCATCTTAAACACAACTACATTTAGAAAAGAGGGGCCTCATATAAATTTGGATGAAGATAAACCTTGTATTAAAATTTTAGAGTTCAATGTGAGGTAGAATTGTAATTGATGTTTTTTTTTCCTTTTTGATCATTCAAGGGTCCAAAGTTTTTTTAAATTAATATTTTTAATTAAATAAATGCCCTAAAATAGAGACATGTTATGTATCAAAGTTGTAGTACGTGATGAGACATACATTTTTTTAATTAATATTTTTGTATTGTAACTTTAGATTACCAAATATGCAATACAAGGTTCTGAAAATTAAAATAAAAATATTCCTCATTCAATTAAAATGTGCTTTGTATATGAGATGGTCATGAGATAATGCTTGAACATAGGTTCTAAAGTTTGAATCCTTAGAATTTTGACTATATATCTCCGCTAAATATTTTTTAACGTGTGACTTAGATAAAGAGGGTGTTTAGAAACCTATAACTAAACTTTAACCACTCAAATTTAGTCCATTTGTATTAAATAGACCAGCTAATGGAGAACTAAACTTTAGCTATCTCTTGGACTAAACTTTAGTTCATTAGTCCACTGAAATAAACTTAAATGGACTAAAGTTTTTCAGGAACTAAGAAAAGTAAAATATATTCCTCTCTCACAACCATATCCTTCCGGTCCCATGCATAACAGGTTAACAGCATTTAAATAGTACTCTTGACAATATACACCCTTAGCTATCTATTAGTTCTTGTATCCAAACAGCCCCTAACTAAACTTTTGTACGCTAAATTTTACCAAGGACTAAACTTTAGCTCTAACACATACAACCAAGGCCATAGTCTTTTCACGGTCTCTACAAACCAATTTTAGTAGAGGGGGCGTTAAAAACATTGCTAAAATATATTTTTTACCATGTTGGAAAGAATAGCCGCAACTGATCTAGCAAGAAAATGATAGGTCGTCAGGCCCACTCTATTTCAGCATTTCTAGAGGAATTTAGTTAGACATTCTCTTCCACGGTATTGACTGAAGTCAAAATGTATTTACCGAAATGTTGAAACATAATTCCTCAGACATACCAGAAGGGCGTCGACAAGTCGTGCCTTCATGCTGCAATCCTGCAATACATTTTTGTTTTCATGTAGTGCAAATGTATGTCATTGGTTTAAGAATCAATACATTTTTTGTTTTCATGTAGTGCAAATGTAGGCCATTGGTTTAAGAATGAATTACTGATCCAATCGCTGGTCTTGTGGCTGAGTTCAGTGTTGCTGTAGAGACCCGCCTCTGACCGTGTTGTTGTTGTTTAATTTTTGTATCTAAACCATTTCAAAAGTGAATGAATTACCGATGAAATCATATAGGTTTTAGAAGATATAACTTAACGTGTTTCTTCATAACGGCCAAATAAAAAGCAAAGGAGATTGAAATCGTTACTTTGGTGCTGACGCGAATGTTGCGTCGTATCTTATGCTGAGCCAGAGTTGTTTAAAATGCTCATCGTGATGTAAGGCTGAGCTCACCAAAACGGCCAAATAAGGTATCCATTTTACTATGCGGATGTATAGAGAGAGGTGGTTGAAATAGTGGATAGGTAGGGTTGTATGGGATCTCTAGTGAACCAGCCTAAGGCTGAGTCCAATGGGACTCTCTGTATGGGTTCCCTGAATACTGTTTTGCACTGTTTGGCATAAATGCTACACTGTACACAGAGAAAAGGACAGTTGAAATAGTGTTTAGGGAGTGGGAATAGAAAGTTACATTGGACTCAGCCTAAGTATATAAAACATATCAAGGTTAGTATATTCTACAAAGATGCGTGGTCCGGTGTATTCTAAAAAATATTAAGGTGAATAAGCATGTCCTCTGATCCCCGGATGGTGCGGAAGGCTTTCGCGTAAACATAACAGGGAAGTTTTTTTGTAATAGTAAAAACTTACTGCTAAGGCTAAAAATTCTTTTGCGCTCCATCATAATAATTTTAAATCTTGGCATATAGGAAGAATCGACAGAATGGGACAGCCAATTTTCAGAAAAGGTTGCCAATTTCAATTCCTCAACAAATTAAACAGGAAAACTCAGTCGGGCGAGTTTTGTTATATTTAGTTTTCTTTGCCACGCATGCTAGTAATATAACTACAATATATAAATGCATCTGGCTCATAGTCATATAATCATATATGGGTGGCGCATAAAACAAAAATCAAGAGTTGAACACTTTGGATAAAAAAAAAACTGGGAAGCATATTCAGAATACGAGTAAAAATTTAAGGGCGGGCATCGGGCCACTACTAAGGAAAATTTAGAAAAAAAAACTGGGATAAAAGTGGAAATAAATGGGATATAAAAAATGTTGCCGCCCAGGATCGAACTGGAGACCTTCAGTGTGTAAGACTGACGTGATAACCACTACACCACGGCAACATCTCGTCATTTTCAGCAATCCATCCTTATTTAGATGGTAGCGTTGCTAGAAAGATTCGCACCAAATTTGTTTTTGTTTTTGTTTTTGTTTTTGTTTTGAGAAACACAGTACATATTTTACCACACTAATTTTTCTTTATCTGAAATGCTGCTTAAGCGCATGGGATTTGCTCGGTTATTGAAACTTGTTTTGACATTGGCCAGTGCAACGCTTATCAAGAAAGACAAAAGGCAAAACGAAAGGGAAGGACAAATCATCTCAAAGAATCATCTTACAAAATTCGGTGTTGACTTATAGCAATATTATTCAGATCTTACAGGTTTGAACGTTGGGATACATACACACATGTACATTCTGGAAAAAAATGAGTTCATTACAAATTAGAACGTGTGAAAATTCGAACATCTTGAACAGAACTTCGATTCCACTGATCTTCCTGAATGTCCTATACACGAATGGAAGCACCCATGGTTGACCTGCATTGCCTAGTCCAGTATTGCAGTAATGCACACATGTATTCAGGATTTCAAGTATAGAAAACTGATGGGAAATTTGAATATACACCTGCAATCAGGAAACCAACAGTTCAAAGCTTCGTAGATATGCACATAACTTTAAAGCTTCATAGACATGCACAATACATGTACATCACATTTTTACAAACGCCGGATCGTGAAACCAAATTGAGTTGCAGAGCATAGCACAAAGTTTTGCAATAACGGGGAAAAGAAATCCACTGATACGCAGACATTGTGCACAATGCCACCCTACCGTGATGAATTTTCCTTCAACAACAACAACAAGCCTTTTAATCCCAAATAAGTTGGGATAGGCTAGAGTTGAAACCCAAACCCAACCGCTAGAAACGAAATTTTTTTTTAAAAGGTCACTTTCAACAAGAAAACAAGGGTTTTAAAAGTTTTTTTTTTTGAAAAGCACATAGAAGAGCCTAGTCAAAGCTCGGGTACGTGGATAGCTGCTTTCCAAGCAGCTCTATCCAAGGCTAACTCTCTCACTATATTCCAATCTCTTAGGTCTCTCTTAACTGCCTCCTCCCATGTCAAATTTGGCCTGCCCCTGCCTCTCTTCACATCATTGTTTCGCCTTATGATACCGCTATGCACTGGTGCCTCTAGAGGTCTTCGTTGCACGTGCCCAAACCATTTTAGTCGGTGTTGCACAAGCTTTTCTTCAATTGGAGCTACCCCAAGACGATCTCGTATCTCTTCGTTTCAAACTCGATCTATCCTTGTATGCCCACACATACAACGCAACATACGCATCTCCGCAACACTTAATTGTTGAATATGTCTTTTTTTAGTGGGCCAACATTCTGCACCATACAACATCGCAGGTCTAATAGCCGTCCTATAAAATTTGCCTTTTAACTTTTGTGGTACCCTTTTGTCACATAGAACACCGGATGCTTGATGCCATTTTATCCATCCCGCTTTGATTCTATGGCTAACATCTTCATCGACGTCCCCGTCTCTTTGTAGCATCGATCCCAAGTAACGAAAAGTATCCTTCTTGGGCACTATCTGACCTTCCAAACTCACATCTCCTGCCTCCTGTCTAGCGGGACCGAAGTCACACCTCATATATTCAGTTTTAGTCCTGCTAATTCTAAAGTCTTTCGACTCTAGAGTCTGCCGCCACAACTCTAGTTTCCTATTTACCTCCGCCTGTCTTTTATCCACTAGTACTACATCATCAGGAAACAGCATACACCACGGGATATCTCCTCTTGATGAATTTTCCTTAATCAAGAAAAAAAAAGATTGAAAACCATTGTGCCATAATTCATGCACCACCAAAAGTTAGATTGGTGCAGAAATCATCAAAGTTTCTGAGGAAACTGCCAGGAAAACTTAAGCATTGGCAGACTTATGAACTGCTCCAACTTCTGAATTTGCAAATCCCTCGACGCCCTTGATCAAATGACATGCGAATTGATTCCAACATGCGGGATACAGCAGGAGATTCTAACAACTCAATTTCCTGTTCCTGTTGATATAGATTTAAATAAATACATGCATACATGGAGGTAACAACGGAATATGACCAAATATGCTTACCAATTCAGCCAGTCTATCTTCAAAGCTACTCTCGTTAGTGATACTTGACATAAATACTTTCTGATAAGCTTTCCTCAAACTCCGTACCTTGATTTATGAATATTCCATGTCAATATTACAAGATAGACAAAAAGCAACTTATGCTCCGTCCGGACATCCTACTTTCATGGAATGCACCACCCACACCGCCAACACCCAAATTGGTTGAGTACCATTATGAAACGGTGACTCTTTGCAAGAACACACCACAGCGATTATAATAAGATTTTCTCGGAATTGGAGAGAGAAAGGGAAGGGATTGTCATTTTCCCCTTGTCTTCAATCTCTCATCTCCTTTCTTTTTCTTCTTTCCCACACTGCCGCCACCTGCTGCTCACTTATCACAACCACCTCGTCTCCTTCCCCATCGGCCCAACGGCACCTTCTTCGACCCCATCACCTCCACCGATCGGCACTGTACCCAGCACCTCAGCTCCACCGAACAGCCGTATCCCAAGCAGTAACCCTGTGCTGTAGAACCTGCTCATCGCCGAGCAGCTCCTGCGATGGTGTGGCCTTTAGGGGCGGGCAGTGGTGCTCTGGCCATGATAGGGATGGAGGGCGGTGCAGCATGGACCGCAGGGGAGATATGCGGCGGCAAGCTAGACAAAGCTGTCTTGGATGAGGTGAAGCGACAAACTGGCTATGGAGGATAGGAGCGGTGGCCTGCGGGGATGCCATGCAGGGAAGGTGCAGAGGCACGGAGTAGCTGCTATAGGAGGATGAAGGCAAGGGCAAAATGGACTTTTCGTCCACTCTCTCTCTCTCCCCAAATATGAGAAACGAATATTATAATCACCGTGGTGTGTTGGGGCAAATAGCAACTGTTTCATAATAGTATCCGGCCAATTTGGATGTTGGCGGTGTGAGCTGGTGTATTTCACGAAAGTTGGATGTCTAGGAGAAAATTTAGCCTAGACAAAATGTACTTAGCTGCAAACTTCTAGGCCCTAGTGTTGTTAAGGATGTCATATGGTTTTTAAAAATGCATTGAAAATCTCGTTTATGACAAAATTTCCATTATTCCCAGATGTCTCCCCAATAAGGTGTCGAAGCATCTAGAAGATCCATAGTGTGAAGGAAACATAACATAGTGAAACATATACCAACGAATAAAGCATAGAAGACAGTTGCATATACCCTCCCAGAAACTGAAATTCAAGTACCGAAGGAAACTAAGTACTATAAAGTGTGAGCAAGCGCAACTGCCTTTTATCAATATGGAGTCCAAACTGAAATAGTAAATGACAACCTCTTGGTCGGAGATTCCATTGCGCCTAAGACCTTCAAGATTCAGACCACGAAGCTCTGCTCTATCACCTGAAACCATCGTGTACCTTGGCACATCTTGTGCAACCTGTGCCAAATTGAATGAATGGATTTCGATAACATAATATATAAGTAAACTTGGCATTTGTGTTCAAGAAAAAATTGGCAGTCAATATGATAAACAATGCAAGTGTCATCACAACATGGCTACTTAAAGATAGTGGGAACTACAATTCCATAAAGCTTCAAGAAGTAACAGAGGAAAAGAAAACACTATGGAAACAACTATCAAGGAAAATATGTTAGCTGTGAGAGCCCCCTCTGTGAGGAAATACAGCATAACTGACAATGCCTCAATTCCATATAATCGTGTAGATATTCCTCAGGAAACACCAAAACATCAAAATGCTTGTTGATACTCTTGGTTTACATTTTTCCCATTTTTATTTTGTGAGATGCATTTTTGTAATAGTTTTCAGATATTGTTGATAGATCTACATCAAGTACTAAAATGATGTTCCCCTGTAAGTAATGCAGATCAAATTTATAAAGACAATTAAACAACATACCACAGAGCCTCCACCAAGAAATGAGTATGACCCAATATGGCAAAATTGATGGACAACAACAGCCCCTGCAGTATGAGTGTTGTCCTGAAAAAAAAACATTTTTTTTAGTGCACAGATGATCTCTTAGACCAATTGATGAAAAAGAACTACCAAGTTAAAAACTTAAAATTATAACTCACTTCAACAACTACATGTCCAGCAAATAGAGTATTATTAGCAAAGATGTTGTTGCTACCAATCTTGCAATCATGAGCTACATGGCACGAACCCATTATGAGATTATTGTCACCGATAACCTGCCAAAAAGACCAATGTGAGTAGCACAGGGGATGTAAGCTCCTCGAAAAATCTTGTAATCAAACAAGAAGTCCGAATACCGTGCAGTCGCAAGATTTAGAAGAACGATGAATAGAGCAGTACTCCCGGATCTCATTATTTCTACCAATATGTAGAAAGCATTCTTCTCCAGTCTAAACAAAAGGGAAAAAAGGCATTAATAGTCTGCAAAAAGAAGCATTTCAAGTAGACAAACATATTTACTGGCTGTATGAGAAGTGTGCATATGTGAGCCTAATTTTTTACTACCATTGGTCTGTCCATAAATGCAAAAGCCATTGGTTTTGAAGTCCATAATTCATATATATACTCATATGGTTCTTAAGGCGGTAAGGCGAGACGCGGCGAGCCACCACCTACCGGATGCCCAGGTGACCCCCAAGGTGAGGTGAGACGACGCCTTATCATTAAAACAACTATAGAGGAGGGAGAAAAGGAGAAGAGAAAAAAGAAAAGAAAAGGAGGAAAGGCAGGGAACAGAATGGCCCAACCTATCAAAGTCCATATATCCCTCCCATGACCTACATCTGCCTGCTTGACTCCTCCCTGTTTAGCATCTTGCTCTAGCGCCGCCAGCCGCCACTCCCCCCTCCGGGCCTCCGCCCCTCACGGGAGCTCGTGACGCCTCTGTTATGTTTCCTCCCTATCCCTTTCTCTCGATGAACTTCTGCTGCCAGTTGCCACCAGCAACTTACTCTTCCCTGCCTCTTCTCTTTTCCTTTCCCTTCCCCTTCCCCTTCCCCGGGTCGACCATGGCTGCTTCCCTCTTCCATCGCCCCTGTTGCAGCTGATGCGGAACAGAGAAGAGATTCATTAGATCGACACCGGAGCCACCAGTGATGTCAACTTCTCCACCTTGGTCCTTCCCCTCCTCTTCTTCTTCTTCTTCCTCCTCCAGCCCTCCCTCTCTCATTTTGGTGCTGTTTTGGCATGGCGCCGACGGACACCCAGGATTTATCAGTGTCTGGATGCCTTTAAAACCACAGACATACTTTATACAAACGATAAGTAAATGCTCTGCCATGTGGTGAATTTACTACAGCAACTGCAACTTTATAGCAACAATAGTTTTTAAAAACAAAAACTAACCTTGTATTTCAAATCTTGGCACTTTACGCCAACAACAGCATAGTGTCCGATGACATTGTTTTCCCCAATAATTGTCTGCCCAGGGATATCCGCACCAAGGATAGCACCACTGCAGAAAACTAAATTCCAAAGTATGAATCGGGATAGATTTATGTAGTTCGCATATCACATTGTAAGATATACTAAGGGTGCAATATGATGTAATGTCCTTGAATTTTGCTAATTCAGGCATAAAATGTTGAGCTGTCACTCAGCTGTTAATAAACAAAGTATTTCAGTCAAGTAACTCTATGTGATGAATTCAGTTTCAGTTATCCATAGTCTAGAGAGTGATGCTCCAACCATGATGGATACCCAACAACACAAAACATTCCAATTGCCTATGAGAAACATCCCAAATCAACTGGACTTGGACCTCCATCTCATCTGCTGCTGTGATGATTTCAAACTATGTTAACAATAATATATGCTTAGTTTGTTTGTACTTTGTTACACAGAAAACGTTCACTTATCTTTCTTGTGCATCAAAAGTTGGATTTCCAATGGAGGTCACTGCGAGCATCAGCATTTACAGGAGTGGAAACCAGGAGGTGAAAACGGATAAAGATGATATCTCACGTTTGAACAACACATCCCTCCCCAAGCTCAGTATCTCCCATGACATGGCTCCCGCCATGTAATTGACAAGCATCACCAATCCTGGCTGAAGGCCCAACCGTGCAAAAGGGGCCTATCAAGACACCCTGCAAAGTGGTTCAAGGCACATACTAACAATGAATTTTGTATTGCGCAAAAAAAAAAGCATATGTGGAATCAGGAACAGGAAGTGATCTTAAGTGAACATCTGTATCATGCAGGAAGGATTAAAATTTAAACAGCAAGCACGCCCCCTGCATGATCCTAATAGAACAGCCCAAGCAACGGAGGATCGATATTCCATCAGAATATACTGAAGTACAGGATGGAGCACGCCCCGAGCGGTCAGTGCGTGAGAGCGCACGTGGGAGGTTTCACACCTGCCCGATAACTGCATCAGGGTGGACAACGGCGGCGGGGTGGATGAAGCCCCCCGAAGTCTCCCGTGCTGCTCCCTGGGAAGCACCTGCAGCTGCAGGCTAGGCGTGAGAATGAGAAAGCATCGTCCGACGCGAACGGCAAGCCATGGAGGCTGATACGGTCCGGAGAGATTACTGAGGGGGGGAGGAGAGAGAGAGAGAGAGAGAGCGTGCGTACTTGCATGGAGAAGGCGCGTAGTAGTGGTCTGTAGGCGGGATGAGAGGAGCCGGCGCGCGGCGGCGGCGGCGGCGGCCATTTGGGAGCAGGGGTTTTGAGTTTGGGGCGTTGAGAAGGAAAGGGGAAGCGGGCCGCCGGGATGTGTCAGCTGTGCGTGGGGTTTTCGGACTTTCGGTCACCTGCCGCACGGGCGCACACACAATGACACAAACAGGTATCTGGCCAGCTTACCTCACTTCTGCGCGTGCGCATCTGATCTGCCTCTTGTGAACAGTTTTTTCCTTTTCCAAAACGCTTATTTTTTTCCTTTCTTGTTGTTGTAGTATTTTCGGATCAATTATTGTATTGAGATATATTGGCCACGCCCTAGGCCATGTTTGGAAACGTGGAAATTTTTTTCCTGTTTTTGCTGTTTTTCTGTGAATTTAAATTGTTTACTGTGAAATTTTTGCGTTTCAAACACGCTTTAAAAAAAAACCCTAAAAGAAAAGGCACATCTTACTGCTTTGCGAAAATGCTACTTCTCCAATTGATATGTTCCCATTGCATTAATTACATCTAAGTCAATCTTGTGAGCGAGCTACTATTCTTTTATCTTTTTTTCTATGTTATTTAAGGATTTCTATTGTAGATATCCATATGACTAATAACCCAAAGAGAGGTAATTGGTGTTTTCAAGAATCAAACTATACACAAATAGAACATTAGCATAAAATTCTTATTCACCTAGCTTACAAGCCTAACATGGTAGTTGATGAAGATATGAGTGAAATGGAGATGGGATGCTAAAAGAGACAAACAAGAAAGGACTTATAAAAACACAAAGAAAAAATAAAAAAAATAAGAGATTGAAAAATTCAAATCACCAAATAGTTTTCTGAGGCATTGAGAAAGTTGGCTCTTCCCTAATCCTCTGTTGATGCATCCATTAAGGATTTTGATCCGCAATAAAGCCACCAAGACTTAACCGCTCACTAAGAATGCCCATTTATCCATTTTTTTTGAATGGTGGACTTCACACCATGTACATAATTGTCTATTTGATGGATTGCATAATTCTCATGAACTCACCAAAACACCTCCAATCACGTAGACTAGCTCATGCATGTTGCTAGCCACCAAGAGTGTTAAAACTTGAGGCTCTCATTTCTTGTGCTTTCTTTGCACTAAATCAGGTCATTAAGCTGGCATGTATCACTCCCCATTTCATTGTAAGTGCATGTGTTGATTCTCAACATAAGAACGGGTGTATAATCTACATGGAGCGCTAAGAGATTAATCATGGATAAATGAGAGGGGAGAGGGGTCTGGCGTTATTGCACCTAGCAATCACATTCGAATGTAGAAGATATATCTACACAGAGCGCTAAGAGGTTAATCATGGATGAATTAGAGAGGAGAGAGGTCTGGAATTATTGCACCTAGCAATCACATTTCGAATATATAAGATATTTCATAGAACGATCAAAAAGGTCAAATGCAATTGAACAATCGTTATTGGTAGAAACTTGATGAACATATATAGGGAGCAAGGAAATGTGAGAGGGTGGTGGGAACTATTAAGAGGGCATCGACGTCGAATGTCATGTGTGAGGTCGCTCCGGAATCAAAGTATGAGTTGTGCTAAGGAGGTGGCATTTGAGTCATCATCTTGAATGTGTTTGCCAATAATTGCTCACCCTCAATGTTTGCAGCAGCACGCATTGGTTGTTTGGGATATGGATAGTGGTTGATCCCACCCCTAATGTCCAACTCGGAGCTACTCCTAGTTAACATAGGGTTTATTCCTGTAAGGAAAATGGGCCCTAAGCCTTGTGCTTAGTTCCTATATGTGGTTTTGGTGGTTAAATTGACAACACGTGCCATGTGACTAATATTTGTGTACAAGTGTTTTTGTGTAAAGTCCCAGGGTGTAAATGGTGGACTTGGGGTACAAACACCTCAAATGAGAGTCTAAAAGGCACAATAGAAGACCCAAGCCGCCATCAAGTTGCAAGTGAGGGTCCTAACTCGGCGGTCCGGGTTATCGGACCGTCCGATGGTGGAGTTTTGCGCTGGGTCTTGTATCTTCAACTTTGGACTTTTTCTTTTCGCCGGTGCACTCGATGGGGCTTCTCCGGATTTCTTGGTGCCCCAAAAAATCAAATATTAGTCAAAAACACCATTTACACCTTGATGGCGGCTTTCGCGGAGTCAGGATATCCGGAGACCCGACCGGGGTTGCTTGACTTCCGCGGAAGTCACTTTGCCATCCTCCACCCTTGAGTGGGCGAGGCCGTGTTCCTTTGAGGACCACGCGTGAGCAAAGCTCTTAGTGGAGCGCCAACGAGGACGTAGGGGGTAGAGACCGCGAGTCTCCCCGAACCTCGGAAAAAACACCGCCGTGTTCTCATCGTGTGCCATCATCGTCATCGTCTACGGGAGCTTGCATTCTCTATCTCATCTACTTAGTTTCCGCATTTACATTCTTACAATTGTGTGCTTACGTTCCTAGACTAGCTTGATAGGTTATTTTCTAGGTGAAACTAGGTTGCAAGACTTGGCCACGATAGAAATAAGAACATTTAGCAAAACCTTAATGCACTTAGCTAGATTTACTTGCATAGGTTTTGTTTAGTATTTGTAGTTTTTAGTGAGCCTTATTTTTAGAAATTCTAATTCACCCCCCTCTTAGGCGTCGGTCCTACCTTCAATTCCAACGCAAAGGGAAGTGAACAAAAAAGTTGATAGCGACAACGGTAGGGGCGCAATCACATATGGTAGAAGGGGCTCTTCTCTCCTCGCTCTTCTTTTTCTCTCATCATCTCCCTAATTCTCCCCTTTTCTTCTTATTTTTTTCCGAACAAAATATAGCACTATTCCTTTCATCTTTGTCTAGTGATGAAGGTCTTGGTAGGCTATCTATGTCTTCTGAGTCCCGATGCTTATGGTACACACTAGTTGGCATGCCCATAAGGAGACCGGAGAAAATACGGGATATACTCCGTTCATTACGATCTATATGGGTTTTAGGTTTTGGATATATCAATGCAACATTATATCTAAATATTTATATTTGTGTTTATTAACATTTATACAAATATGGATATTAAAAAAATAAGAACCAAAATGTCTTACAACGGATGGAGTGAAATTTACAAGTGGAATCAATACAACGAGATCAAATATAAACCGTTGGCTGTCGGAGACGTCAGTTGGGACAGTAGGACTGTAGGAGATCCCTGTAGGAGGACCTGGAACCTGCAGGAGCGATGGCCATTCGTGTCCAGCGCATATGGCAGCCGTCCGATTCGCGGCCACGGCTCACAGATGGCCACTATCGCGACCCAACGCGGCAAATTCCATGCTTACCCCTCCCGCATCCCTCAAACTCAGGTTAAACGCGCCAAACGCTTGTACTAAAACGTTAATTACATCGCCGCACCAAGGCTATTACCGTAATTCGAGAGCTTCTGAGCAGAAATGGTTAAAAAAAAAAACAGCATCCCGACACGGAGGCGAAAGGATATGAGCTCGCGTAGGAGTGCGGCTAGGGTTTCTCCTTGTCACACTCTCCCCACTCGTCTCCAACGCCTCGCCGCCGCCGCCGCCGCCGACCAAAACCCTACCCTGTTCTCCCCCTCCCCTCCTCAACCTCGTACTCTAAATGGCGGCTCAACCCGTCCGGCGAAGCTGTTAGTGCTTGTTTCCAGTCTCTTCGTCAGGTGCCTCGCGACACCACTGCAGCCTCCTCCTCCGGCGCCGCCGCCACCACCGTTGCCATGGCTACCCTCAACCCGTTCGACATCCTCGGCGCCGACGACAACGACGACCCCTCGCAGCTGATTGCCGCCGCGGCGGCAGCGGCACAGAAGGCCGAGGCGAAGAAGGCCGCCGCACCGCCTGCTGGGAAGGCAGCCCAGCCTGCGGCGGCCGCCAAGTTCCCGACCAAGCCCGCTCCCCCCTCGCAGGCTGGTGAGTTTGTACAGTATTTGCCAGGGCGCTAGATCTGTGTCTCCGAGCATCTGAATGAGCTCCTTGCAGCTCTAGAAATGCTCCGGTTGGTACGAAAATTTTTAGTGATGTTTAGAGTATGTTTTAGTGGTATTTTCTGATTTTTTCTATCCATCCTTGAGGCCGCATAATGCCAGTTGCAAGCTTGGATGCTGTGAGTTCTAAAAGTGTGAGCTTTACACTGCTGGAAAGTCGAATTTACACCTTTCTTCAGACCTGATGTTCCGATTTAAATTAAATTCGTCTGCGTCCATTTCTGAAAGCACGAGTATTCGATTAAACATTTGTATCGTACATGTTTCAGTGAGAGATGCACGCGGTGGCGGTGCACCACCAGCTCGTGGTGGCTTTGGCCGTGGTGAACGTGGCCGTGGCAGAGGTGGACGGGGATATGGCCAGAACCGAGACTTCGGTGGCGACAATGCTAATGGCTTCCAGGGAGGTTATGGTGGTGGAGGCTTTGGGGATGGTGCTGTAACTGGTGGAGCCGAGGGTGAAAGGGAGAGAGGCCCTCGCCCCCCTTACCGTGGAGGAGGCAGACGTGGTGGCTACAGGAATGGTGAGTTTGGTGATGACTCTGAGAGGCCACCTAGGAGGAACTATGAGCGCCACAGTGGGACTGGCCGTGGTTATGAGATGAAGCGCGATGGTGCAGGCCGGGGGAACTGGGGCACTGCCACTGATGAAGTTCTTGCCCAGTAAGGAGACTACTATCCATGCTGTTTTCATCTCATCTTGTGTATCATTTTTCTTGTGATCTTTGCCTCTGGGAGGTGGATTTAATGAAAAATCCTGTGTGACTAGGGAAACAGAAGAAGCTCTGAAGGTGGAGGAGGGCGCTCCTGTTGCTGATAAACAGGGTGAGCAGAATGAAGCCCCAGCAGAGGATGAGAACAAAGATAACAAGGATGCTGCTGCTAATGAGGAGGAAGAAAAAGAGGAGGACAAGGTAAAAGCTTGATTGCGTCTACTTTTCAAGTCCATTTGATAATTAATTAGCAGTTTTGCACAATTAGGACATGCGATTTATCTTCTGTGATAAGACTGGATGATCCAGATTCAAGCAGAGTGGAACAGCTAATTTTCGAACTTTTTTAACCAGTTATGGACATCCAAGTGGCATGATCTGTGTTGTAAACTATATCTTTGAGAAGTAATTTTCTATGGATGCTTATTTTTCATTTCTTGCTGCTTCTTTTTTTAATAAAAATGCCATAGAGCATCCTGTTCACCGAAAAACTTCTATAAGTCGCCGTATGATTTTTTTTAAAAACTGGCTAGGACCCTATTTTCTATCCTATTTTTTTTTGTAACGATATTGGTGCTGAAATATTCAATTATTCAGGAGATGACTCTGGAGGAGTTTGAGAAAATAAGGGAGGAGAAGAGGAAAGCACTGCTTGCATTGAAAGCTGAAGAGAGGAAGGTTGAAGTTGATAAGGATCTGCAGTCTCTGCAGCCACTTTCGAACAAGAAAGACAATGATGAAGTTTTCATTAAGCTGGTTAGTGCCATCGCATTTGATACTTTACCTGAACCCTACTGAGCTGCATTTGTCATCATGAATATAATTTTTATTTTCTTAGGGTTCTGACAAGGATAAGAAGAAGGAAAACGCTGAGCGTGATGAGCGGGCCAAGAAGGTATTCATATCTTATCTATGTATTTGGAGATAAAAATAGTTGCTGTACAGTTTACACGTGCTTAGTTTTCTGTGCTGCTATTGTACAACTGGGATATGTTAATTACATGTCTGATATATTTACTCCTAAACCTCCTTAGCTGATCTTGCCCGCTTTACTTATGAATGGTTGGATTTAGATCAATCCTCTTATTGGTTGTAATTATTATAGGAAGTATGACCTGATTTTAGCACTGAAACTGTGAACTTGTGATTTGAGAAATCTAAGTATTCTGAACCCTTGATACACTGAATCCAATTAAGGGGAAAGCATAGTGCAATCTTACTGCAGTGACTGTCAGGTCCATGTTCTTGATTACTATGTTATGTTGCTTTGTGGTTTGTGCATAGTTGTGGAAAACCTGGGTGCTGATGTGATAATTGTTAAATCTTTTGTGTAGTCGGTGAGCATCAATGAGTTTCTGAAACCTGCTGAAGGAGAAAGGTACTTTGGTGGCCGTGGTCGTGGAAGGGGCCGTGGGGAGCGTGGCGGTTATAGAGGTGGATACGGCGGGGGATACAATCGTGGCCCAGCTGCTGCTCCATCCATTGAAGACCAAGCTCAGTTCCCAAGTCTTGGTGGGAATTGAAAGAGTGCTTAGTGCCATACCGATCATTGCATTGTCTACTGGTGTCATCTTTAAATTTTGGCCGACGTTAAATCATTGTGCCACGGTTTAACCGGAACAAATAATGGTGTTGCATGTGGCTTTGTTTCATTGTGTGTTACTTGATGTTGTATACCGGAGTGTTCAGAATTGGCCTCTAATTTTGTAGGCTAGCTTTACAATTTCGTTGAAGATCGGCTGTCCTTGCGTGTTTCTTTGTTGGTTTGTGCGATAAGTATTTTTTTATGTGGCGACTGTTTAGCTTTTAGGTTCATGAACTATATGTTTTATTCTGTAGCTAGTGAATCTTCATATGTTTATGCTATGCTGTTTGAGTTGAAGTGCCATCAAAGCTATCAGACGGTGGCCATTTGCCTTTGTTTGGTGTTGCTGTGGTAGTGCGCCAATGCCGTGCCTGCTGACGGGCCTTAGCCTCACTCGAGAGCTGGCACTTGCAACCATGTGAAATCGGCAATTGGCGACTGGCCTTTCTGCGAAAGATTGTTAAGACTTTCCAGGGGATTGTATATATGGCTGTATAAAGTATAAAACGATACTACATCACGCGGATCGTGTGTGTGTGTATGCTGTCTAGAGTATAAAACGACGTGGCGCTAGAGATGCGTTGGAAATGGTCGTAGGACGCTCACCAAACATGAGCAGGTGTTTCCTCGTGTAGTCTCAGGCGCTGAGGCAGAGGAGGACCCTGAGCCAGAACTTGATCGAGCTTGCCACGCGAAGTCGCGAGCGACCAGCAGCTCAGCAGTCAGCAATCTTCGTACCATGGCTAGTACCGTCATTTCATAATTCACAAGCTGGCACGAAGCTTTGTAGACGAGACGTAGCTAATGGGCCCAAAAAAGTTGTCAAGCGGCCCATGATGATGGAAAGAACGTGGCCGATGACTAGTCGAAGCAACAGACGTAACGGTTGAAAGCACGAGGCTGCGGCACCGTTCCTTTTAGATTATTGCGGATGCGGGCCGCTATTTCTAGAAGATTCCGCACTCCCACGCTCGTCCGATCAACTGCTGTCACTAAGCGGAGACTTCCTCGCGGCGCGTTTCCACGCCGCTGCCCGCTAAAGAGAACGCAGACTGCTGGTGCCACAAAGTGAACTACTCTTTCGACTTGATGGAATATTCTCTATTTTAGAAGACCTATAACAATTTAATGAAAAATTCATTTATCTTACTTAATTTAAAACAATTTATTATTTTTTCAACATAAAATGGAAAAATATCCTAAGTGAACTACTCTTTCGACTTGATGGAATATTCTCTATTTTAGAAGACCTATAACAATTTAATGAAAAATTCATTTATCTTACTTAATTTAAAACAATTTATTATTTTTTCAACATAAAATGGAAAAATATCCTTTGCTTTGTAATTATGTAAGTGAAAATGGGTTTATTTAAGACAATATAAGAGGCAGTAAATATTACTCCGCTAATAATTTTTTTCTCACAACGATGAAATGATTATTTTATTATTTTGTACTCTACCCCATCCAGAATAGAATGAAATTCTTGTTTTATTCCAAGTCAAACCATCGTAAATTTGATCAAATTTATAAAAACATTTATGATATAAAATATGTATAATATGAAAATATATTTCAATAAATAAATGCAACAACATTTATTAAGTAAAATATATTTTAATACAAACTTGGTCGAAGTTATGATAGTTTAACTTAGAACAAAACCAGGATTTTATTTTTCTATGGACAGATGCCGTAATAGTATAGAGTTAGGAAATGTTTATAAAAACTTTGGTCAACACATATTCAATGTGTGCATTGGTGGTTTTGGGATCCGGTGACATTCAAGTCAATTTTAGGGACCTAAAATCTTTTTCTTTTAAAAACCACGGTCAATGAATAATCAATGAGTAAATTAGTGGCTTTGGAACCTAAGTGTCACTTAAGCCATCTTTAATGACTAGATACATGGTTTCCAAGTTTTGGGACCTAGGTTTAGGTTTTATGAATTTAGAGACCTAGTTGATATATAGGTTGCCAAGTTCAAGAACCTCTCGTACAAATAAATTACCGCTATACTATTATAATATATAATTTGATATAAGCCCTAGATTTACGTATAAGTTATCTACTGTGCTACTGCGAAACGTAAATGTTAACCTGAGCTGTTCTTAGATAGATAAAAATAAAAAGCAGTGTATATTAGTATTCTTTTAGAGTATAAACATACTAGAGATATCGATGAATACCAATAATTAGTCGTGTGTCTCAAATTTAAATGTAATAGCCCATGTAGTAGCAAGGATTCATGTAGTGGTGTATCTTAATGCTAACGTTTTTTTTTCTAAAACTTTGATCATACTATTTTTCAAAAAAAAATAATATCCAAATATGTAAAAATATAAGTGATCATCAAACTATCTTAATGACAAAATAAATTATAACAAAACAAATGATCACTAATGGAATTATTTTGAATAATGCGAATTATCAAAGTTTTAAAAGAAATAGACCAATCACGCCGTATATTTGTGAATGGAGAAAGTAACAGTACTGCAAACCTTACAAGGATTCTACAGTTAATAAGTACTACACCTTGGTATGATCAAGACTAGCCCCCACCAAAGTCATATCAAACCAACTCCTGCCGAGGGCGCTTCTTTCTGACGATGGAGCATCCGGTCGTTAGTGACTCACAACTAGCCAAGTAGGTGTAGTATGGAGGTATGCAAGAACTCCATTCCACCACTCCAAACTTCCCATGGCGTGTAGCACGCCCGAGAATAAGATCTCGTGTTCTCATCTTGGGGACACTATGCAGGGCAGAACGCTTCTGGTAAAGGTTGGTGATCACAATGACATTCTGACTCTTGGGCATAGTCTGTATGTACACAGGATGACCTTTCGCCACAAGGTCTTCAGGATGCTCACCAAACATGAGCAGGTGCTTGCTTACGAAATTCCTACAGACCTGAAGCATCCTGCGCCAGAATTTTGGGTTCAAGTTGGCTCTCATCAGGCTTCCCACTATATGTGCTGCAATGAACGAACCTTTGTGCAGCCCCGCGATCTCCATACCCAGAGATACGAGCTCCGGTTGGTCGTCAGGGTTCGCGCTTCCAAACGCTAGCACCTTGAACAAGTACCAGTAAGCTTCTTGAGGCAGAAACTTCAGTCTGAGAGCTTGCGTTGTGCCGAGGGCTGCTATCTTCTCTGACCGGCTTGTGATTATGATCATGCTCCCGCGCCCCAAGCTTCTTGCTACAGAGCAGTACAAACTTCTCCACGTCTCGTCTTCAATGTCCCCGGCTAATTCAATGACAACAAGTGACCTCTGACAAGATGAGGCACTCAGATTCTGATGCTTGATCACCATGTTCTCCGCGCCAAGATCGTCTCCGGCGAAAAAAATTGAGGAGAAGTAGCCGCGCACCCTCTCGTCAAGGCAGACATGCTCAACGAGGGTGCTCTTGCCGACTCTCATGGCGCCGACAATTGGGAGCACCCCGGGTTTTCCATCGCCCCCGTCAGCTTTTGACCGGAGTAGGAAATTGATGACCGTCTCCTTCTCCATCTGCCTGCCGAACATGACCTTGTCAATGACCAAGTACTCACTGTACGGCCCTCGCCCGATACGAGGGTATCCATCCAAGAACACGGCGAATTCGGCCATGTCGCCCATCAGCGTCACAAGCCTGTCCACCATCTTCTCCAGCATCTTCAGGTTTTCAGCATCAAGCACGGTGTTCTGCATGTTCTCCGTGCTGCTGATGATGGGGAAGGAGAGGAGACGCCAGGCTGAACTGAATCGAGACAGGACAGCGTCGTGGCCACCGATTCCCTCGTTGCCGTCTCCATGTTCATGACCTCTGTACCTGCAGGTGTCGAGCATGAAGTGGCCTTCGTACATGCCTTGCCTAAGCGTCTCAAGCTGCTGGAGCATCGCCTGGTTGGTGATATGCCGCCCCTCAGCCTCCTCGACGGCGGCGTCGATCCGAAGCAGCACGCGCTGCAGCCTTTGGAGATTTTGTTCTGCCTCTTCAGCCCTAGATCGCCTATACCTCTGTATCACCGTGGATAGGGTTCTGCTCAGAAGATCGCTCATGATCGCGGAAAGAAGGGTCTCCATTTCTGCTTATGGGCTGCAAAGGGGATGCGCGTTTGTGGTCCTGCCGGTTCAAGCTGGAAGAGCGAGGTTTGGGAGATGCTTCGTGTGCCGTTCTCGCGGGGCAAAGGCCTATTGGTGACCGGAAATGTTCTGCTACGCTCATGCGTAGGTACGCCCACCTATCCAACGGCTATTAAAGCGGATGCTTTGAGATTTGTGCTGCGTTAATTACAGACTGGTACAGCACGTTCGGTCAAAGCATCGCCGGGTAGTCATAACAAAAAAACCACTTCGGTCCTGCCTGTGTCAACGTCTGCTCCATCAAACATTTTTTTAATGAGCCACCTTGCAAGAGAAGCTACTGGCATTTGGACTCTTTTATTTGTTAAGGTTTAGGTTTCGGGTTTATAGTTTTAAGATTTAGGGTTTATGGTTTATAGTGTTTAGGGTTTAATTTTATGGTTTAGGGTTTTAGTGTTTAGGGTTTAATTTTAGGGTCTAGGGTTTTATTGTTTAGGGTTTAGGGTTTTAGTGTTTAGGGTTTAGAAGTTAATTTTAGGGTTTAGGGTTTTAGTGTTTAGGTTTTAATTTTAGGGTTTAGGTTAGGGTTTAGGGTTTTAGATTTAGATTTGTTTGGATAAAATTATTTTTTACTAACCTCTTCTTTATTTCTTTTAAATTTAGACATCGAGTTGAGATTAATACACAATACACATGCATTGAGTGTGAACGTGGAACCGGCTTCATTGAAATTTTTTCACCTCACTTCATGGGTCCCTGTGTTGAGTGTGAACATATGAAAAGAGCAGCCCAAAAGCTGACCAAGTACCTTGCCCCCTGACACCAACATTTTGCTGTGCGCGTGTGAGAAAGGAACTTGTGTGGAAGGGGTGCTCTCAAAAACAATCTGCTAGTTAATGATACGTTTACTTCAGCTCGGTTACTGTTTTTTCTAGGCACGTGTCGCTCAACCAGCGTGGGAGTACCTACGCATGAGCGTAGCAAATCCGCGTATGGTGACCCTGCTCCCAAGCCGTAGCTACACTCTCCTGTCTTCCCTGTTTTTGGGTTTGACTGTTGCAACGTTGAAAATAAGGGCCCCAAAATGCAAACCTAACTGTCCATATAGATGGCTTCGATTTATAGGTCAAACGACTCTTCTATAATCTCATCAAAGGTTTAAACGGTCAAATGACCAGTGCATTTGCTAAGAGATTTTTTGGATAAAATGTTATGATGAAATTTGGAGTCATGTTGAAGGTGCCATGGTCAAGACAGAAGAACAATTTAGGTGCACAAGTCACACTCGCCGACAGAAACGTCGCGTGATTCCCACCACTGAATTAATGAACAATGGACAGAAGAACATTTAGGTGCACAGACATCACAGACATGTTGATGTTGGCTGTGTTTAGATCCAAACTTTCTCCTAAATTCTACTATGCAAAAATAAGATTCCCCATCACATCAAAAATGCCGGCACATGCATGGAGTACTAAACATAGATGAAATCAAAAAATAATTATACAGTTTAGATGTACTTTGCAAGACGAATCTTTTGAGTCTAGTTAGACCATGGTAGGACAATATTTACCACAAACAAACGAAATGTGCTACAGTGCGCTGCAGTGTCGGATGTGATGTTTTTGGCCAAATTTTGGCAGATTTCGCCTGCTTTTCGCCTCCACTTTTTGGATCTAAACACAGCCGTTGATGTGAATGTTGCCTACCACTGAATGACAAATTGAGAATTTGAACCCGGATGGATAGATTCCACCATATGAAACATAACTAGCTGAGCTGTGCTCAGTTCGCCACACGCTGACTTTTGCAACTTTGTAAGCGAAAGCGGTAAGGAAACTTAAATCCGACCAGCCATAACAAATGGCATTAACTCAATGATTTGTAGGTCATTCAAGCCTTTTGAAATTTCTACCCAAGTGGTATGTGCATACAATAATATGATTTGAGAGTCGTTTGACTAGGAATTTCTAGCGAGCTACATCCAACCTTCCAATGGCCAGTGCTACGTCTGGAATTATTTCCGCAGAAACAACATCCTCTTATATGGTTACTCAAGTTGAAATTGATCAGCTACAGACCAGAGAAGAACACTCATGCATGATCACAAAGCAAAAGGCCTCCATGGGTAGGTACAATGTTAGTGCTACTGCTACATACTGAATGGATAAAAGATATAGATCCTATGTGTAAGTATGTACGAATATAAAAATTTATATCGAATTTAGTCGTGCCTATCGGTGCCGGTTGCTTGTTCCCGGACGGTATAAGAGAGCAACGTCGACGATGTTCGTACCCCCACAACTCAAACTCTCAAAGAGTAGCTGTAGTAGTGTGGTATGTGAGATCTCCATGCCAGGAGTTCGAATTTCCCTCGAGGTGTTGCGCTTCCTATATGCGCATCATTCAGGGTGATCTTGGGCATATCATGGTGGTGCTGGCCTGAGCCCAATTGGTAATAACTGTAAGCTACTAGCACAACCCTAGTCTTGGGTAATCTCCAGAAGTGTACCATTTTTTTTTTTGTTAAAGAGTTATGCTGAAGTTGGAGCCACAACTTGGGCTGTGCTCGATTGAGAGATGAGAGATACGCCGTGGCACGGGACAGCCACTGATTGATTTGCAGGTCAGTCATGCCTTTTGAAATTTTAACCCAAGTGGTATGTGCATACAATAATTTTGACTCGAAGTTTCAAGACACACGGTTTAAGAGTCGTTTGACTAGGTATGTGTAGCTACAGCCATGCCTCAACCTCTCAATGGTCAGTCCTACGTTTGGACTTATTTCCAAAGCAACAACAGACTCTTATATAGCTACCCAAGTTGAAATTAATCTCTATGGAGAAGAACACTCATGCATGATCACAAAGCAAAACACCTCGCTCCATGGTGTGGTACAATAATGCTAGTGCTACTGCTACATACCGAATAGATATAACATACAGATGCATACAAGTATACCAACATAAAGTTTACATCGAATTTAGTTGTGCATGTCGGTGCTGGTTTTGCTTGTTCCCGGGCGGTACACGGAGCAACGTCTTACGTCCACGATGTTTGTACCCCACAATTCAAAAAGTAACTGTAGCAGGGTGCGTGGTATGTGAGATCTCCATGCCAGGAGTTGGAATTGCCCTCGGAGGGGATGGTTCCTAAAGATATTGAGGGCAAACAGAACAGTTGAAAGCACGGAGCTGCATGGTGCCCACAAAGCGAACCACTCTTTCCCTTTTTATTAAAGAACACCCCGTGTGTGCGCTGTACTTAGCAGCATACGCTAATTATTGAAAGGGTGTCTTCTATTTTATGAGACCCCTAGCAATTCAAAGAAAAATTCATGATCTTCCTTAGTTTAAAGCAAATTATTATTTTATCAACAAAAAAATGGAAAAATATCTTTTTTTTTGTAATTGTGTAAGCGAAAAGGATTTATTTAATACAATCTTTTATATAAGAGGTGTAAATATTGCTCCTCTAATAATTTCTAGACTACAATGGTTTATCCTAAATCAAATAATAGTAAATTTGACCGAATCTATATAGAAATGCAACAAAATTTATGGTATCAGATATGTATAAGATGGAAATATATTTCATTATATCTAACGATACTAATTTGGTAGCATAAATTTTAATATAAATTTGGTCAAAATTACTATAGTTTGACTTAGGACAAAAACCAGAATTTCATTCTTCTGTGGATAGAGGGAGCAATAGTATAGAATTGGAAATGTTTATAAAAACTTTGGTCAACGCATATCCAACACATGGATTGGTGGTTTTGGGATCCGGGTGACACTCAAGTCAATTTTAGGGACCCAAATTCCTAGTTCTTATTCAGAAAGAAAAAAAAACATGGTCAATAAATAATCAATGAGTAAATTAGTGGTTTTGGAACCCAATTGGCACTTAACCCAACTTTAGAGACTAGATATATGGTTTCCAAGTTTTGGGACCTTGGTTTAGATTTTCTGAATTTGGAGACCTAGCTGACATATATATTGCCAAGTTCAAGAACCTCTCATATAAATAAATCTGTAAATAAATTGCTACTATACTATTATAATATATAATTTAATATAAGCCTTAGATTTATGTATAAATTACCTACTATGCTAGTGTGAAAGGTAAATGTTAACCTGAGCCGTTCTTAGATAGATAAAAATAAAAAACAGTATATATCAGTATTAAAAAATACTGAAGAATACAAATAATTAGTCGTGTGTCTCAAATTATATGTAATAGCCCGTGTAGTAGCATGGATTCATGTAGTGGTGTATCTTAATGCTAACCTTTTTTTTCCTAAAACTTTGATCATACTTATTATTAAAAAACTATCCAAATATGTAAAAATATAAGTGATCCTCAAACTATCTTAATGACAAAATAAATTATAAAAAACAAATGATCACTAATGGAATATTTTGAATAATGCAAATTGTCAAAGTTTTAAAAGAAAAATACGTGTAAAGAAACAATCGTACTGCAAACCTTACAAGGATTTTACAGCTAATAAGTACTACACCTTGGTACGAGACTAGCCCCCACCAAAGTCATATCAAACCGACTCCTGCCGAGGACGCTTCTTTCTGACGGTGGAGCATCCGGCCGTTAGTGACTCACAACTGGCCAAGTATGTGTAGTATGGAGGTATGCTAGAACTCCATTCCACCACTCCAAACTTCCCATGGCATGTAGCACGCCCAAGAATAAGGTCTCGTGTTCTCATCTTGGGGACACTATGCTGGGCAGAACGCATTTGGTAAAGGTTGTTGATCACAATGACATTCTGACTCTTGGGCATAGTCTGTAAGTACACAGGATGACCTTTCGCCCCAAGGTCTTCAGGATGCTCACCAAACATGAGCAGGTGCTTGCTTATGATATTCCTACAGACCTGAAGCATCCTGCGCCAGAATTTTGGGTTCAAGTTGGCTCTCATCAGGCTTCCCACTATATGTGCTGGAATGAACGAACCTTTGTGCAGCCCCGCGATCTCCATACCCAGAGATACGAGCTCCGGTTGGTCGTCAGGGTTCGCGCTTCCAAACGCTAGCACCTTGAACAAGTACCAGTAAGCTTCTTGAGGCAGAAACTTCAGTCTGAGAGCTTGCGTTGTGCCGAGGGCTGCTATCTTCTCTGACCGGCTTGTGATTATGATCATGCTCCCGCGCTCCAAGCTTCTTGCTACAGAGCAGTACAAACTTCTCCACGTCTCGTCTTCAATGTCCCCGGCTAATTCAATGACAACAAGTGACCTCTGACAAGATGAGGCACTCAGATTCTGATGCTTGATCACCATGTTCTCCGCGCCAAGATCGTCTCCGGCGAAAAAAATTGAGGAGAAGTAGCCGCGCACCCTCTCGTCAAGGCAGACATGCTCAACGAGGGTGCTCTTGCCGACTCTCATGGCGCCGACAATTGGGAGCACCCCGGGTTTTCCATCGCCCCCGTCAGCTTCTGACCGGAGTAGGAAATTGATGACCGTCTCCTTCTCCATCTGCCTGCCGAACATGACCTTGTCAATGACCAAGTACTCACTGTACGGCCCTCGCCCGATACGAGGGTATCCATCCAAGAACACGGCGAATTCGGCCATGTCGCCCATCAGCGTCACAAGCCTGTCCACCATCTTCTCCAGCATCTTCAGATTTTCAGCATCAAGCACGGTGTTCTGCATGTTCTCCGTGCTGCTGATGATGGGGAAGGAGAGGAGACGCCAGGCTGAACTGAATCGAGACAGGACAGCGTCGTGGCCACCGATTCCCTCGTTGCCGTCTCCATGTTCATGACCTCTGTACCTGCAGGTGTCGAGCATGAAGTGGCCTTCGTACATGCCTTGCCTAAGCGTCTCAAGCTGCTGGAGCATCGCCTGGTTGGTGATATGCCGCCCCTCAGCCTCCTCGACGGCGGCGTCGATCCGAAGCAGCACGCGCTGCAGCCTTTGGAGATTTTGTTCTGCCTCTTCAGCCCTGGATCGCCTATACCTCTGTATCACCGTGGATAGGGCTCTGCTCAGAAGATCGCTCATGATCGCGGAAAGAAGGGACTCCATTGCTGGACTACACGAGAGGAGGGTTTTTTTTTTTTTTTTTTTTTTTTTTTTGCGGTGGTTGCTATGAGGAAGAGAGGATGGGGGCGATCAATGGTTAACTTCATCATGTGCACAAGTTCTAATATTTTCTGCGCATGTTTGAGTTTGACTACTGCAACGTTGAAAATAAGGGCAGCAAAATGCAAACCTAACTGACCATATAGATGTCTTCGATTTCTAGGCCAATCGAGTTTTCTATAATTTCAATCCATGGTAAATATGTCATTTTTTTCGTCGAAAGAAAGAGTAGCTATGTATTCTATCCCTTCCAAAATATATAAAGTATGAAAACATTTCTCATCTTAGTATTACCAATTAGAGACTTCTTTAGAACATCCAGGTTAATCCTCATGATGTGCTAGAAAATGATAAAATCATAAAAACTCTCACAATAATCAGAAACATTCGATCATCAATTATCAGATTGGAATATTAATAGCCATTAGATCTGTTTTCTAAATAATTAACAACATCTGTCATTATAAAAGGTTTTGAGTTCAACTCTCTTCGAAAACAAATTCCTTCTTTTTTTAGCAGATTTTTTTCAATTTTCAAATTTACCCTTAGTTTTTTGTCGGATTTTTTCCATTTACAAATTTACCTATTAAATGATCCCGTAACTTTTTTCTTAAAGATGCTAGAAATCTTTCTATGAAATAGATATTTTATGTCTAATCTTACTATTACTAATTGGAGATTTCTTTTGGATCCTCCTTATTAATCCTCACAAGATGCTCTAAAAAATTGTACAATCATAGAAATTTTCACAATAATCAGAAACATCTAATCATTAATTGGCAGATTGAAATTTTAATAGCTATTTGATCTGTTTTCTTTGTAATTACCCACCTCTGACATTTTGAAAACAATATTAAAGAACACCAAAAACTACATATTAATTACCTGCTTTGGCATTATGAAAGCAAATATAAAGTAACACCATAAATTTATACCTAATTGCTTAGATTTGCTATTATCATGGATAATACCAAATAGCCCCTTTAATTTATATCTAAATTGTTCACTTTTACTATTATGACCGATGGTATAATAAAAATAGACCCTCAAATTTATATTGAAATTACCTATTTTTGCAATCATATCTAACGTTAACTAAATCAATAATCATGCATACGTCAAAGTAGCCAGATATGCTATTATAAAAAACTAAGTATAAAAATAGATCTATATATGTTGTACTGTAACACATAATGCATCTAAAACTCTTACTCGTGTGAGAACACGGGTTGGGTTGATAGACTAGTGACTACTAACATGTCTTAAAAATTCTAGAAATGCACTATCTGTGGAACGGACGAAGTAGCTAGTAACGACCAGAGAATTTGCTAAGAGAATATTTAGATGAAATGTTATGATGAATTTTGGCCATGTTGAAGTTGCCATGGTCAAGACAGAAGAACATTCAGGTGCACAAGTCTGTACACTCGTTGTCGATAGAAACATTGCGTGATTGCCCACCACTAAATTAACAAAGGACAGAAGAACATTTAGGTTCCATCATAGGTTGAAGTTGCCATGGTCAAGACAGAAGAACATTTAGTTGCACAGACATCACAGGCATCTAGAAACATCGCTTACCACTGAATGACTAATTGAAAATTTGAACCCGATGGATAGGTTCCATCATAAGCAATATAACTAGCTGAGCCATAACAAATGACATTATCTCATTGATTTGCAGGTCAGTCAAGCCTTTTGAAACTTCAACCCAAGTGGTATGTCCATACATGGTTTTGACTCTAAAGTGTCAAGACACGTGGGTAGAATAAGGGAAGGGTATGCATTGAGAGTCATTTGACTAGGCAAGCTACATCCAACCTTCCAATTAATGCTCAGTCCTACGTCTGGAATTATTTCCTCAGAAACAACATCCTCTTATGTGGTTACTCAAGTTGAAATTGATCAGCTACAGATCAGAGAACACTCATGCATGATCACAAAGCAAAAGGCCTCCATGGGTAGGTACAATTTTAATGCTGTTAGTGCTAGATACTGAATGGATAACAGATACAGATCCTATATGTGATTATGTACAAACATAAAAATTTACGTCGAATTTAGTTATCTTTCGGTGCCGGTTTTGCTTGTTCCCGGGCGGTATATGGAGCAACGTCGATGATGTCCGTACCCCACAACTCAGAGAGTAGCTGTACTAGGATGGTATGTGAGATCTCCATGCCAGGAGTTCGAATTTCCCTCAAGGTGTTGCACTTCCTATATGCACATCATTCAAGGTGATCTTGGGCATATCATGCTGGTGCTGGCCTGAGCCCAATTGGTAATAACTGTATGCTACTAGCACAACACTGCTAGTAGTCTTGAGTAATCTCCACAAGTGTACCAATTTTTTGGTTAAAGCGTTATGCTGAAATTTGGAGCCACAGCTTATTGGGTTGTGCTCGATTGAGAAATATGGCGCGGCGTGTCGCGGGACAGCCATAACAATTGACATTAACTGATTGATTTGCAGGTCAGTCATGCCTTTTGAAATTGTAACACAAGTGGTATGTGCGTACAATAATTTTGACTCGAAGTGTCAAGATACGCAGGTAGAACAAGGGTAGGGTACAATTTAAGGCTATCCACACTCACGGACGGTAAAAGGTCCTATTTTACCGTCCGTGAGGCCTGCAGCGGGGGACGCTACCCCCGACGCTAGCGTTCCGCGCGTCCGAGGAGGCGCCATATGCAGCGTTGTACGGAGGGCGCGCCATCGTCCTCTCTCTCTTCCACGTTGGCGACGGCCAGTTGCTCGCGCCAATAGGTGGAGGCGGGGCCCGCGTCGGAGACCAAGCCGAGGACGCCGCCGCCGTGCCGGGAGGAAGAAGTGGATGCGCCGGCGGAGAAGGACGACGCGGGAGACCCGTCGGAGGAGAGGGGAGGGCGCGGCAGATCCGGTGCCGTCGCCCACTCTCTGCCATGGCCGGCAAGCGAGGAGGAGAGGTGCGCCAGCGGGGAGGGAGAGGCACGTCGATGGGGACAAGGCGGCGGGGGAGCCTGGATCTGGCTGTCGCCATGGCAGGCAGCAGCTCGGGCGAGGACGAGGCCGCGCGGCGGCGGCTGGCGGTCTTGGACGAGGGGCCGTGGCCAACGATGCGGAAGAAGAGGAGATGGGGACGCGCGGTGGCGGGCCGGCGACGAGGAGCGGTAGGTGCGCGTTGGCCGGCGGCGGAGGAGGTCGACGGGAGGCCCGATGGGGAGGAAGAATAGGAGGCGCGGGGAGGAAGAAGCCGACCGGGGGGGGGAGGAGGAGGGAGGATAAGGAGAGAAAGGGGGAGGGGAGGGAAGGGGTAAAAATTATAAAATAGTGTAGTAGTTGGTATAGAGTGGGAGGTATAGAATTGTATGAGCGTGGAAGATTATTGACTGTATTTCAAAATCGTGATGACTGGACGGAATATTCTCTTTTAGAGTGAGTGGATAGAGTGAGATGAGTGTGGACAGCCTAAGAGTCGTTTGACTAGGAATTTGTAGCAAGCTACAGCCATGCCTCAACCTTCAATGGTCAGTCCTACGTTTGGAATTATTTTCAAAGAAACAACAGCCTCTTAGAGCAAGGCTAATAATAAGAGTCCACCATGGGCTCTAAGTTGTTGCTATGTCACTTAGAGCCATCTCATATAATAAAGTGGGCTTTAACCTTGGCTCTTGGCTTAACATCTTCCCTCCCATCTTGTCTAGGAGCCCGTGTAGAGCTGGCCCTTAAATAAGAGCCCATCTCTTCTCTTTTTTCATTTCTCTCACCTCCACGTAAGCAAAAATGCCACGTAGGCAGACTCTAAACCCCTTATTATACTTGCTCTTATATGGCTACCCAAGTTGAAATTAATCTCTATGCATTGGAGAAGAACACTCATGTACGCATGATCACATAGCAAAACACCTCCATGGTGTGGTACAATGCTGCTAGTGCTACGGCTAATGCTACCAGGTTTCCTTTACCGATATTGAAAAATAACGGAGATAACCGAGAAACGTGATTATCGGATTTCTCGTTCTCGGAAAATTTCGGTTCTCTCAAAAAAAAATAGACAAAATTTAAAACAAAATTTTTCTTATTTTCTTCCATTAGTCATATAGATAACCTTTGAACAATTTAACATCAAAAAATAGATCAAGAAACACAACAAAAAATGAATCATGGCAACGCTATATGTGCGTCCTGTATAACCGTGTGTGACGGTGGTTCAATAAAAGTGCAAGATAAAAGTAGAAATATTATTTTATGGCTAAATGTTAGATATAAACGGCCCATTTTGCAACTTTAGTCTACTAGGACCATTTTTTGACAATTAAATTTAAAACAAACGAAAAATTTGACCGATAATATAAAAAACCGGTCCCGACCGAGAAACGTGAAAATCGGATTTCTTATCTTTTTCTCGGCCGAGAAATTTTTCCCTAGTCTGCTACATACGGAATGGATATAACAGACAACTCCATAAAAGTATACAAACATAAAATTTTACATCGAATTTAGTCGTGCCTGCCGGTGCCGGTTTTGCTTGTTCTCTGGCGGTATATGGAGCAACGTCGATGAGGTTTGTACCCTACAATTCAAAAAGTAGCTGTAGCAGGGTGGTATGTGAGATCTCCATGCCAGGAGTTGGAATTGCCCTGGAGGTGGCGTTGCACTTCCTATATGTACATCATTCAGGGTGATCTTGGGCATATCATGGTGATGGCCTGAGCACGATTGGTAATAACTGTAAGCTACTAGCACAACACTAGTCTTGGGTAATCTCCACAAGTACACTGGCCGATCTTTCGGTAGGAGATCGGATGGATGCTCACCAAACAGGAGGCGGTGCATACTCGTGTAATGTTTGAAGCCTTTGAGAACCTTGTGCCAAAACCGAGGGCAAGGGTTGGCTCTCAGCAAGCCACCAAACAAATTCGCCCCTATGAATGATCTGTTCAACTGGTCCGCCATCTCCATGCATACGGATCCTAGCTCCGGTTGATCCTCGGCGTCCATGCTCCCAAACGCGATCGTCTTGAAGAAGTACCAGTAGGCCTCTCGAGGCAAGAGTTTCAGCTCAAGAGCCTGTGTCGTTCCCAAGCTTGCAATCTTCTCCGACCGACTCATCACAATTATTTTACTGACCGCCGGTGAGGTGCGTCGTCCTGTCAGTGTAGACAGTGTTCTTCTCCACCATGAGTGCAGCTCATCCACCTCGCCAGCTAGCTCAATAATAACCAGAGATTTTCCTGCTGAGCCGGGATCCCGATGTTTGATTATGCGGCGGCTGTCTCCAAGATCACGAGGCGATCGATCGCCGTGCTTGACGACGTTGCCTTTGCCGAAGAACACGATCAGGGAGAAGTGGCTGCGCACCCTGTCGTCGAGGCAGACGTGCTCGACGAGGGTGCTCTTGCCGACTCCCGCTCGACCGATCACTGGAAGCACGCCGGGATCGTCCTCTGCGCGTGCAGGCTCTGGCTCCAGCAAGAAGCCTATGATCCTCTCCTGCTCCGCCTCACGGCCGAACATGCGCTTCTCCAGCCACAGGTGCGCGCTGTAAGGCTCGCGGCGCGTGGGAGGGTAGCAGCTCAAGAACACGGCGAGCTCCTTCATGTCGCTCGCCATGCGCTCAAGGCCGTCAAGCACCTCTTCCAGCTCCGCCTCCGCGTCCCCCTCGTGTCTGGTGCTCGTCGTCGTCGTCGTCTTCGTGATGGCTGGGACTGGGATACTAGTACACAAGCGCTTCGCCGGGTTGAACTGGGACAAGGCGAAAGAGCGGTCATGGCGACTGACCTCGCGATCTTGGGCGGCCTTGTCTTGCATAACAACACTCTGGTGGTGGCGGCGGCGGCTCAAAGCGGTGAGCAGGTAGTTGCCCCTGTACACAGCTCCCCTCATCAGCTGAAGCTGCCGGAGCATCGCCTGGTTGGTGACGTGCCGCCTGTCGGCCTCCTCGACGACGACCTGAACTCGCAGAAGCAGGCGGCGCAGCCGTCGTTGCGGGCCGTCCTCTGTGCCGCCCGCCTTGCGCCGCCGGTGGCAGCACCTGTCCACGCGAAGGATATGGTTCGACTGATGAGGTCGCCGACGACCGCAGAGACGAGCGCCTCCATTGCGAACGCCGGCGTGAATGGAACAAGCTTGGTACCGGCTCCAACTGGTTCTGTGCTTATTTCAGGTACTGCTCTCATCCAGTCATCCTCTTTCCTCTGCCCCGGAGGACAATGCATGCAATCGACCTTGACTTTTTTTTCAGTCGACGTTGACTTTGAGGCTCTCTGCGTGAGAGACAGCGGACGCATATGGCTCTCTGAACTTGGAGGCCAGGTACGATGTCTATTCCCCGGACACGCAGAAGCTTGTATATCTTTTGAATAAGAAGCATTCAAATTTCCAGCCGGAATTATTCAAGCCACAAGTCACAGTGAATTATGATGTCCCTAGTAGAACATGAAGAGTACTAGCAGCCTATTCAACATTGACAGCTTTGATGCAGGGAGAAACTGCCAACCAAGTCATATGCTGAAACCACCATCAACATGGGAACGCAACCAGCCACCTATTATACCTTTGACGTAGATTTCTGTCACACGCAGTGAGTGACCAGGACACGCATAATAGGCTGAATAAAATATGAAGACCGCCAAATCCTCAGTCCAGTCGGTCTCCATCCATGCGGCGGAGCCCCAGGAAAAGTACTGCCCTGCATTGGTCCAAGTGGACCAAACCCCACCCAAAGGCCGGTGGCAGCCAATTCGCTGCGGTGAGGTAAGCGGAGATCCGCCCGGCGCCCGCCCTCGGCGGCCGATGCCATGGGGAAGCTGTTATTTCCATGCTCTGAGCATGTTAATTGTCACTACGGAGTACTTGTTAGTGCGGGGGAGCCTCATGCTGTTCTGCGCCGCAGTAGACAGATTCAGTAATCAGTATTATGTTGCTGGTGTCCAAATGTTGCAGCTTTTGATCCATCTGAACATCTGATCGATCGGATGCATATGCTGATCCGGTTTTTTTTTCTCGAACGTGCGATGACACGCATTTAAGAGGAGAATATGCTGATCCAGTGATATTTGCTTTCAAGGTTGGAACTTGGAAGGGTCCTGTGTAATCTGAAGTGAACCAAGCTGGCATCTGACGACCAATTTGAGCCTTACAATACAGACCGGTGTTCACCTAAACGTTCACTATTTTTTTTATAACAAAGAAGACTTTATTAATTTCAAACACGTCACATCAAGTTGATACAAGTTCTTAAAATTGCCTCATCAAGAACCACACAGCCTAAACATAAGACAATACACACACCTAAACGTTCAATAGTTAGGCACCTACAGTGTCACCCCCGGTTTTAAAAAGAGTACCGGAAGTAGACCATGTAGACGCCAGGATCGAAATCGCATACATTAGAATATAAATGATTCATTACACAGTGCAAAGAGCGTACATATGTCACTTATTACAACACGAACGATATAGCGGAAGTCTTTAACATAAACAAAGTCCAAACGATTAAACATCAGAGTACTACGGAAGGGGGCTTTTCATGTCCACAAGCAGCTGCCTGGAGGCATCACCAGTGTTGACGGCACTTAAGCACGCCAAACCTTATACTGCAAGCGCACAGTATCGCGGTAGCTTTTCCCCAGGATGAGTATCTTGGGTTTGTCAATCCAAGGATAATTACGTTTAAGCTACTATTAATCTAATATTAACTTAATTACTAACTAATTGCAATAGATCTAAACAAGTTTAAAAGGGAATAAGACTATTCTAATTATACTTCTAAACAAGCTCTAATTATATTATAAAAGAGATCTAAACTATAGCATAAAATGATAGAACAAGTATTAAGCTTTAAACGAGATAGATATGGTTTAACATGGCAAAAGGATCCACAAGAGATATGAGACAAACAACTTATGAACTAAGAACCACCTTGAAATAAGATCTATCAACAAGCATAGATTAAGCATGATCATGAATGTCAAAAGCTTACTCGAACCTTTCTCCAGCCCTACTGTCACTAGAACCAGTTAATCGACGAACTAGTAAACCCTAACCATCTCTAAGCATGAGTAGATTCAATCAAATAAGATAGATCTACTAAAAGAGCATGATAAATTTAGATGCTGGCCAGCGAATCATGCTAGAATTAAGCATTGCAAAGATATGGATCATAAGTCAAGCATAAACAAGAAGCTAAGTCTAAAAGACAAACATTATTGATCAAATCATCAAGGTTTTATCAAAGTAGCATAAGAAGTACGAGAAATTGCTCGAGATACATCATGAACTTGAAGCATACTCATCGAGATTGACTCAACGAACAACTGGAAGAAAGATGATCACGAACAGCCCTCGGGAGCCCCTGGGTCGGCCGACCAGACCCCTAGGGGTCGGCCGACCCCCCTGGCTCCTGCCTCCTCTTGCTTCCTCCTTTCGCCGAGATGTCCTTCTCGCCGAGTTGAACGCCTTTGGCTCCCGAGCTCTGCCCTAGACTCTCGACTTACAATGAATTTTCGGTGGACAATGATGCCTCTCCCCTTGGGAGGCCATATATTTATACTCCGGAGAGTCCCCTATACATGGAAACTAATAGGTCGGTTCTAAAAGTCCTAAAATACCTAAAACACTTATTTCCAAGTATATATAAGTTTCCAAAAGAGTCCGGGACGTCCATATATTTCCTTGCTTGGAGATGAAGTCATTGATAGAGTCCTTCCCGAAATCACCTTTCCATATTCTGCAGCCTTTAGTAATTCGACCATAACTTCCTCATCTGAAGTCCAATAAATGCAAATTCGGACATTTTCGTGTAGAGCTCGAAAAGTTCTACAACTTTGTCAATTGGACTTTCTTCATTTGACGTCGTTAAAGTTTCCAAATTTGGCCCACAAGGTGCAGCTGTCCTGAAATCCGAGAATATCTCGCGATTTATTTGGAGTTTGGATTGGACTCTTGATAAACCTTCCTTATCTTCATATTCTTCATATCCAAACAATCCTTAGCTTCTGGAATCTTCTCCATAATGGGCTTGGGCCTTTAATTGCTCTCTTTTAATTAATCATCTCTCCTCCTTGGACTTGTAGCATAATCCTTTCTTCGAGAAATCCTCAAAATATCACATTTATACCCTATTTTCCTGCAAAAATTAATATTGCACAAAAACAAAGAGCATTCTCGAAAACGGGGTTATTTGTTAGCAAAACAAGACTAAATCATAATATTAATCCCTGAAAATATATAAAATCATATAAAAATAGAGCATAATTTTAGTCAATATCTTGCGTCAACAACATCCCCACACTTAGATCTTGCTAGTCCTCGAGCAAAGGATCGATAAACTTATATAAAAACTCTATTTAAGAAAATTCTAAACAAATACTTCTCAACTTAATCTTACGTTAGAAATCAATCAAATCATAACATGGATTTTAAATCGACTTTTGTGCATATAGATCCCCATAAAAATTATCAAAGTCAAATGAATCATAGCAATGCCAAAATTTTCTTTCAGAATCATAAAAGAGGGTTTTAGAAAACGAAACTTTCAAAGATCAAGAATTTACTTGCCCTTTACTAAGCTCTCAAAAGACACTCTTTATAAGTGGCTATCCTATAAAAATTTACTCTCAAAATCCTCTTCTCACAGGAATATATGTGGAGCTTGGTAAAGGTTTAGCAAAGCTAATCATTTTATTGTCCAGCTAAGTTATCTCTCTAAAAATCGTCTAATCAACTCAAATTATCTTGGTCATCGAAATAAGAAACTAAATATATAAAGAGACAAGGAAAAGAAGATATAGAAAGTGGACATGTGCAATAATATAATGAAGTGGAATAACTTCCGGAATTTGCACATGGTTGGAAAAGTAAAAGTTTTTGCTCATTACACTGATAAGATTATTTAGACTTTCACATCTCTTCTCCAAACTCTCCAAATTCTACATTTATTTTTTCTTTTCTCCCCCTTTCTCCTTTTCCTAATTCTACTTGCGACCACTTGGTCATTTTTTTATATATAACCTAATTCTACAAGCGACCACTTGGTCATTTTTTTCTCCCACTCTTTTTTTTATGCTAGGCGCCATCCCTCTTCTCTCTCTTTTTTTTTTCTTTTTTTTTTCTTTTAATGGTGCCCTACCTCTCTTTACCATCATTTTGGAAACAATTGCTTTTTATGACAAGATTATTTGAGCAAAAACTTTACTTATATAGGTAACGATGAAATAATGAGAAGAAATTTGACTCAAAGGATTTAAAGAAATCGCTCTTTTATTGTAAGCAATTGAATTTATAGAAGGCTAGCAAAAAGATGAAATAAAGATGACCAAGATTATTTAAGAGATCAAATTTTCTAAAGAGATCAAACTTAACCAAACTCACATGAGATAACTTGCTTATAAACTGGCTTTCATAATCTAAGCTCTCCTAGGAATTTTAACTCTCTCTTAACAAAGGGTTTGTAAAACTTGATCAAAGAAGAGAGGTTTTATGAAAAAAAAAAAAATAGATACACCTCTAATCTTTTTCTTAATTAAAAACTTTGGCAAAGCTATAAAACATAATCCTCTGATAAAGATATGGGTTATGCATTACTAATCAATCTAGTAATCACCACATTAATCAAATCATGAAAACTTAAGCAAGATTAAATATCAAAGTAAAAATAAAGAATAAACTTAAATAAAGAGAGGCAATTATTCAACACACATTTTATTAATATAATAAGACCTAATAAAATAATTTCATAGACTAAATATATAATACTTTAATAAGGCTTTAATAAAACCCATATAAAACAAATACTTATTTATTTATACGTCCAATTAGACGTTTTATTTAGATATGGGAGGTAATATAATAACCTCCCCATACTTACACTAAGCAAAGCTCTTAAATTTCCCTAATCCACATTGTCTGAACTGAATTCTTCCTCAAAATTATTAGGGAAACAACAGAGACTATGCCATAAAAATTTGAACTTAAACCGACGAGGAAACACCCTGGGTCGGCCGACTTCGACCCTCCTGGTCGGCCGACCTGGGGCTATCCTCTGGCCAAAAGGCCTCATATTGAGTCGGTAACCTTATTTTCTAATTTAAAATAAATATAGATAGAAAATTTTTAAAAACAAGAAACTAAACTCTACTAAATATATACAAAGATGCGAAAAATAAATAAAACTAGGGATTTAGATCATAGTACGGTACCTTTACTTCCTTGAATTCATATGTATCAATATAATTGATTTCAAATTTGTCCTCTTCAAGGAAAACTTTAAGTCTTTGACCGTTGACCATGAATCGATTCCCTTCTAAATCCATAATAGTAACTGCCCCGGTAGGTGATACATCATGTACTATATAAGGTCCATCCCATTTACTTTGTAGCTTACCTTTTCCAAAAAGTTTGAATCTTGAATTGTAAAGAAGAACCTTATCACCTTCCTTGAACTCTTTCTTTTGGATTCTTTTATCAAACCATCTCTTAACCCTTTCCTTATAAATACTAGCACTGTGATAAGCTCGTAGTCTAGCTTCATCAAGGGTACTTAGTTGAATCCTTCTTTTGATCAAAGCAGCGTCTAAATCTAAATTTAATTCCTTAATAGCCCAATAAGCCTTGTGCTCCATCTCTACTGGTAAATGACAAGTCTTTCCATAAACAAGCTGATAGGGTGTCATTCCAATAGGGGCTTTAAATGCAGTTCTATAAGCCCAAAGAGCATCATTAAGCTTCTTTGACCAATTTTTACCACCTTTAATTACTGTCTTTTTTAGAATATCTTTTAATTGTTTATTTGATGTTTCGGCTTGGCCATTTGTCTGTGGATGATAGGCTGTAGAAACTCTATGCTCGATTCCCATCTTTGCTAGATAATTAGTAAATTCTTTTCCAACAAAGTGTGATCCTCCATCTGAGATAATAACTCTAGGAACTCCATATCTTGGAAAAATATTATCTTGAATCATTTCAATGGATTCCCTTGTAGATGCCTTTTTGCATGGTATAGCTTCTACCCATTTTGAAACGTAATCCACAGTTACCAAAATGTACTCATATCCATGTGAATTTTCAAATGGTCCCATGAAATCCATTCCCCAGACATCAAATAAATCTATCTGTAAATTATATGTGAGAGGCATTGAATTTCTTGAAGTGATATTTCCAGACCTCTGACACTCAGGACAAGTGGCTACAAATTTTCTTGCATCTTCATGCATTTCTGGCCAATAAAATCCACTCCCCCATACTTTAGCTTGGGTTCTAAAATGACCATGATGTCCTCCATATTCTGCAGAGTGGCATTTCCTCAAAATCTCCTTTCTTTCCTCTGTAGGTACACATCTTCTAAGGACACCATCTGATCCATATCTATATAAGTAGGGAGCACTCCAATAGTATTTCTTAGCTTCGGCCAGAACTCTTCTCTTAGAATTATAGTTGAGGTGTAGTAGTGGTTCTCCTCTTATAGCTCTTATCACATCTCTCATCCATGAATCTTTATCTAGGACCGCATAAAGAGTGTCATCTCTTAGTGCATCTTCTATTGGTGAACCATCCTTTCCATGATCCATCCTAGATAAGTGATCCGCCACTACATTCTCAACTCCCTTCTTGTCTCTGATCTCTACATCAAACTCTTGTAGCATTAATATCCATCTAATTAAACGAGGCTTAGCATCCTTTTTAGTGAGTAGGTACTTGATAGCAGCATGATCAGTGTAGACTATAACCTTTGAATTAACTATATAGGATCTAAATTTCTCAAAGGCAAAAACTACTGCTAACAACTCCTTCTCCGTAGTAGCATAATTGACTTGAGCCTCATTGAGAGTCTTGCTAGCATAATAAATGGCATGTACTTTTCCATTTTTCCTCTGTCCTAGCACGGCTCCCACTGCATAGTCACTGGCATCGCACATGATCTCAAAAGGAAGATTCCAGTCTGGTGGTTGAATGATCGGTGCACTAATAAGTAACTCCTTAATCTTTCTAAAGGCAACCTCACACTCCTCAGTGAACTCAAATGGAATATCCTTTTGAAGAAGATAAGTAAGGGGCTTAGCTATTTTTGAAAAGTCCTTAATAAATCTCCTATAAAATCCAGCATGTCCAAGAAAGCTTCTTAGAGACTTAATATTAGTGGGTGGTGGCAATTTTTCTACCGTCTCTATTTTAGCTTTGTCTACTTCAATTCCTTTCTCGGATATGATGTGTCCCAACACAAGTCCTCTTGTAACCATAAAGTGACACTTCTCCCAGTTTAACACTAAGTCAACCTCTTCACACCTCTTAAGCACTTTTTCTAAATTCCTTAAGCAGTGGTCAAAACTAGTGCCATGGACTGAGAAATCATCCATAAAAACCTCCATAATGTCTTCAATAAAGTCTGAGAATATTGCCATCATACACCTTTGGAAAGAAGCTGGTGCATTACATAGACCAAATGACATTCTCCTATAGGCAAAGGTTCCGTATGGACAAGTAAAGGTAGTCTTGTGTTGATCGTCTGGATGAATAGGAATTTGGAAGAAACCAGAATATCCATCTAAATAGCAAAAATGGGTATTCTTAGCTAGTCTCTCTAACATCTCATCTATAAAGGGTAGCGGGAAGTGATCTTTTTTAGTGGCTTTATTAAGCTTCCGGTAATCTATGCACATCCTCCAACCAGTCACTGTCCTTTGTGGAATTAATTCATTTTTATCATTTTTAACTACGGTTAAACCTCCCTTTTTAGGCACACAATGGACTGGGCTTACCCACTCACTGGTTGGTACTAGGTAGATAATTCCAGCGTTTAAAAGTTTGATTACTTCTTTTTTCACTACAGACCTCATTTCATTACTCATCCTCCTTTGATTGTCAACCACTGGCTTGTGATCTTCCTCCATTGGAATCCTATGAGTACAAAAAGCTGGGCTGATTCCTTTTAGATCTGCTAGAGAGTAACCAATTGCCTTCTTGTGTCTCCTCAACACTTCCAGTAGCCTTTCTACTTCTTCTGGACTTAATTTATCACTGATGATTACTGGGTAAGTTTTATCTTTTCCTAGAAACTCATATTTAAGTCCATCAGGTAGTGGCTTTAGCTCTACATCTGGTGCTTCCTCATGATCTAAGTCGCCTAGTGGCTCTACTAGAGTGTCTCGGGTTTCTTCTATATTTTGCTCTAGTTGATTAGTGGCATTGGTTGTTTCTTCGGAGAAGAAACCTTCCTCTTCTCCTTCTAGGACTAGTTTTAAAGGCTCTCTAAAAGCATTTATATAATTAATACTCTCTATCTCCTCTATATCGGGAGTGAGATTAATAGGCACTTTAGATGCCGATAAGAAATCAAAGTCATATTTTAAATTATTAATATTAAGCGTGACTTTTCCTTTTTCATTATTAACTACAGCATTAACCAACTTAAGAAAAGGTCTACCAAAGATTAAATTAACATTATCATCATAGACATTAATCACATAAAAATCAGTTGGTATAATTTTATTAGCAAAGTTAACTTCAACATTTTTAATTAAGCCTACAGGTTTAATTATTTCATTACTAGAAAGTTTAATCTTAAGATTAGTGGAAACTATACATGGTTTATCACATAACTTAGAATAAACTTCATAGCTCATTGTACTTACCTGGGCTTCCATAGAGCAGTGGATATTGTTGAAGTCTTCTTTGTTGATGGAGCATGCAATTCCAGTTGAAGATTCAGCTGGTAGATGGACAATTACCTCCTTAGTAAATGATGACTCCGGCTTGACTCCGATCACTCGCTTCACTTCAGAGACAAAGTCAATGTCCAGCTCCTCTTCTTGGAATAATTTCTGCAGCATCTCCCCTGTATCTTGGCTATCAGAATTCCTCCTTAGTGGTATTTCTGGTGGAAACAGCTCCTCTTCTTCCACTAAGTCTTCTGATGGGAGTGGTCCTGCACACTTGAGTGTATCTCCAAAATCCACTGGCATCCAGCTCATTCTCTCAAACTCTGTCAGAGGCTTTGCACTAGCAAGACTTCTATAATCGGTGCTCTTGATCTCCTCTTGAGGTGCAAAACTTCCATACTCTTCTTCGTCGAATGCATATGAGACTGGAGACTTTTTGACAGGTAGCTGGTCTTCAATCATGGCAGGTATAGGCGCCATATGCTCCTCTCCTGGCTCCTTCACTCTTCTGTCTTTTCTTTCTCTTTCACTCTTGGAAGTCAGAAAAATGTTGGACAGGATCCTTGTGGCTTCACTACTTGATAGGCTCAAGAGTGATCCTCCTGCGCACGTGTTCACATGCTTGAAGTCTTCTGACGTCAGACCAAAGAAGAATATCTGAATAGCCATTTCTGGCATCACTCCAAGTAGTGGTCCTTGCAGCAGCAGATCATTAAGTCTCTCCCAGGCTTCGTCGATGTCTTCATCCTCCTTCTGCTCAAAGTTCCAAATCTCCTTCCTTAGCTTGTGCACTCGAAGTATAGAGAAGAACTTGGTGAGAAACTTTTGCTCGAGTATTTCCCAATCTCCTTGAGCTTCAATTGAGGCAACTTGGTACCATCTCTTGGCTTTATCGACAAGGGTAAATGGAAAGAGGTTCCACTTAACCCACTCCTCAGGGACTCCATCTTGATGGAAAGTGCGGCACACTTGATTTAGCTTCTTTAGGTGTTTGTAGGGATTCTCATCGCCTTCTCCACTGAACAGATTTTCAGCAGCAATTCGGATGATTCCTGGCTTAAGCTCGTAAGATTCTGCTTCCGGCTTCTTGTTTGATTCTTGAAACTTCAAATCTTTAGCTTTTGGAGTTGAAAACTCTCTAAGCGTTAAGTGCTGAAGATCTTCAAGAAACGTAGTCATATCTGACACAAAAAATAAAAACAAAACACAAACAAAAGATCTATGACAGCAAAGTTGCTGGGTTAGTTTTAATAAAAAGAAACAAACACAAGAACTTAACAATGAACACAGAAACTAAATTAGAGAATCAAGATCGTAATTAGATATCTCTAAATAACTAGAACCAAATCTAAACACAGAATAAAGAACTAGCACACAATTAGAAAAACTATTAGCAAACAATTAGAACAAGATTAACACACAATTAGCAAACTAATCTCACTATTAAAACTAGTAGTAAAAAAAAAGTTAATAAAAGATTTACAATAACTTAAACGATAAATATCCCCGGCAACGGCGCCAGAAAAGCTTGTTGACGGCACTTAAGCACGCCAAACCTTATACTGCAAGCGCACAGTATCGCGGTAGCTTTTCCCCAGGATGAGTATCTTGGGTTTGTCAATCCAAGGATAATTACGTTTAAGCTACTATTAATCTAATATTAACTTAATTACTAACTAATTGCAATAGATCTAAACAAGTTTAAAAGGGAATAAGACTATTCTAATTATACTTCTAAACAAGCTCTAATTATATTATAAAAGAGATCTAAACTATAGCATAAAATGATAGAACAAGTATTAAGCTTTAAACGAGATAGATATGGTTTAACATGGCAAAAGGATCCACAAGAGATATGAGACAAACAACTTATGAACTAAGAACCACCTTGAAATAAGATCTATCAACAAGCATAGATTAAGCATGATCATGAATGTCAAAAGCTTACTCGAACCTTTCTCCAGCCCTACTGTCACTAGAACCAGTTAATCGACGAACTAGTAAACCCTAACCATCTCTAAGCATGAGTAGATTCAATCAAATAAGATAGATCTACTAAAAGAGCATGATAAATTTAGATGCTGGCCAGCGAATCATGCTAGAATTAAGTATTGCAAAGATATGGATCATAAGTCAAGCATAAACAAGAAGCTAAGTCTAAAAGACAAACATTATTGATCAAATCATCAAGGTTTTATCAAAGTAGCATAAGAAGTACGAGAAATTGCTCGAGATACATCATGAACTTGAAGCATACTCATCGAGATTGACTCAACGAACAACTGGAAGAAAGATGATCACGAACAGCCCTCGGGAGCCCCTGGGTCGGCCGACCAGACCCCTAGGGGTCGGCCGACCCCCCTGGCTCCTGCCTCCTCTTGCTTCCTCCTTTCGCCGAGATGTCCTTCTCGCCGAGTTGAACGCCTTTGGCTCCCGAGCTCTGCCCTAGACTCTCGACTTACAATGAATTTTCGGTGGACAATGATGCCTCTCCCCTTGGGAGGCCATATATTTATACTCCGGAGAGTCCCCTATACATGGAAACTAATAGGTCGGTTCTAAAAGTCCTAAAATACCTAAAACACTTATTTCCAAGTATATATAAGTTTCCAAAAGAGTCCGGGACGTCCATATATTTCCTTGCTTGGAGATGAAGTCATTGATAGAGTCCTTCCCGAAATCACCTTTCCATATTCTGCAGCCTTTAGTAATTCGACCATAACTTCCTCATCTGAAGTCCAATAAATGCAAATTCGGACATTTTCGTGTAGAGCTCGAAAAGTTCTACAACTTTGTCAATTGGACTTTCTTCATTTGACGTCGTTAAAGTTTCCAAATTTGGCCCACAAGGTGCAGCTGTCCTGAAATCCGAGAATATCTCGCGATTTATTTGGAGTTTGGATTGGACTCTTGATAAACCTTCCTTATCTTCATATTCTTCATATCCAAACAATCCTTAGCTTCTGGAATCTTCTCCATAATGGGCTTGGGCCTTTAATTGCTCTCTTTTAATTAATCATCTCTCCTCCTTGGACTTGTAGCATAATCCTTTCTTCGAGAAATCCTCAAAATATCACATTTATACCCTATTTTCCTGCAAAAATTAATATTGCACAAAAACAAAGAGCATTCTCGAAAACGGGGTTATTTGTTAGCAAAACAAGACTAAATCATAATATTAATCCCTGAAAATATATAAAATCATATAAAAATAGAGCATAATTTTAGTCAATATCTTGCGTCAACAACCAGCCTAGAACTCGTCATAAACCTGGAAAGTCTAGGTATATTCCTCAGCCTCTCCATCTCCTGAACAGCGATTGCATTGAACGTAACGAGTTTGTTGAAAAAGAAAACAAGAGTGAGTACTTTTGCACTCAGCAAGTGTCCCATTTAGGCTAAGGTGGTCTGGCTTTATAGTGGACTGGTTGATTGCAGTAGCTTTTAGTTGGTCAACTTTTATTAGGCACAAATTAGCAGTTATTAACCCAAAAGTTACCCAACAGAGATAACATTATGATATAGCATAAAGGTAAAACATAAATAAACAAATCGATAGTTATCATTGATCAACATCTCAGCCCAAATCACATGTTTCTCTAATCAATTGAGAGTCCAGACCGCTCATGACCGTGAGCACGGTTGATGCATCAGTTTGTTAACACTCTCAAGAGGTTGTACACTTTATCCATGGGTCGTGATTTTCCATTGTCCGGGTTTGCAAGACCCTTACACATTACCCTTGATGTGCGACAGGTAGTCTCACTACGAGACCTTTACAAAGATTCACTAGTGAGTAGCCGCCTGTTACAGGTTTCCCCTAGTTTCTAAGCATAGAGTTCCTTCCAAGAGGTGACTAACAAAATGGACAAACGAATAAACCACTGCACCCACCTTGGCAAAAGAAGACCTATGCCCTAGGGCACCTCTTACGCCATATTTCAGGGAAGCAAACTACCACACTAGCTCATCTAATTAGTCAGTCAAGTATGTCCCATTCCATACCACATGGTTGTACTGTTTTTCTGGATGGTCGCTCGGCGAACCGATCCTTACGGTGAGACACTCGGTTAAACGGACCCAAGCTCCCAAAACAACATTCTCCAACAGTTCCATTAAGTTCCAACAAATAAGATTTATTTATTCCCAACCATAAACATAAGATTCAGAAAGTAAAGTTGAGCGCTAGCAAAATCTACCACATCACAACCCAGGGATATATCAATATAAAATGACTGGCTAGTCATCCTTAGGTTGCAAATTGTGCAGGAATGTAAGTTTTTAATGTAAAGGGAACAAATAGGTCAAAGAACACTTGTCTTCGTCAAAAGCTTGTTCGGGATCCTTCCAAACTAGATTTTCAGGCTCAGGGACGAACTCCTCATCTACACATTACACAAAATGCAATCAAAACATGGTCTAAAAGGATAAAAACAGTACACCAATCAATATGAACAGAAGCTAACAAGTATAAAGCAGTATTCTACTCACTGCTACGAGCTCAACGGTTCAAAAATCATTTTATTTACACTTAAAATGAGAAAGATATGTTTAAAACAAGCTAACAAGGGCATATTTTGAATAAAAGCTAGAGTTCCAGGGGCTCTAGTGACAAAATCAAGGATCTTGGGTTCAAAAATAGTACAACAAAGGGTTTAGAAAGTTAAAAGCACTGACATGGACTGATCTGTAAATAGAATTAAAGAAGAAGGGGCTAAAACATGAAAAACAGGGCTCGGTTCCTCCAGGGTTGGACCGCGGGTTGATTTAGACAAACTCCAGGGGCTCTTTAGCAAAAGCGGCGGCGCTGACCGTCGGTCTGACCGGTACGCGGCGCTGCTGGCCGTTGGATCGGAGATGGACGGCACAGAATGGATCGGGGAGGGGGTTTTGGTCACCGGCGACCGGAACAGTGAAGCGCACGTGCGTGGCGGCGGTGTGTCGCCGGCGTGACGGTGCGCGGGCTCTCCAGAGCGTCTGGAGACATGAGATTTGGCCGGGGAGGTAGGGCGCGTCACGTTGGAGCTAGGGGTGCCGGTGTGTGCGGTGCGCGCGCGACCGGAGGTGGCGTGCGGCGGCAAGGCGCGACGGCGGCACGGGATGGAGCCACGGCGAGGAATTTTCGCCGGGTGAGTGAGGGAATCGAAACGAGAGCAGGTCGGCGGAGCTTCTCACCTCAACCCGGAGCTCTGGGAGTGATCTAGTCGGCGGGGAGGCAGCAACAGCGGAGGATGGCGGCGGCGGCGGGAGTCGATTAGACGCGGCCGGTGAGAAATAGAGGCCCCGATTTGGTGCGTCGGGTGCGCGAGAAGGTGGCGAAGCTCACCACAGTGGTCTGGACGGCGGCGGATGGGAGGAGACGGCGGGACGCGACGGCGGTGCGGCGGCGCTCCGAGCTCTGCAAACCGACGGCTCGCAGAAATTAGACGAGTTCGAGTGAAGGGAAGGGGAAAAGGTCTTAACCACAAGCTTCGCGACGACGAGGCGGTTCTCACCGTGGTGACCGGGGCGCCGGGGAGTGAGCTACGAGACCGGGGCACGGCGGCGGCTCCGGTGCGGCGTCGGCGTTGCGCACGTGGGGAGCGAGCGAGTGCGAGGGTGGGGGAACTGACCCCGAGATGCGGGTGTGAGGGGTTTGAAGGTGAGGCGAGGGACGTGGGAGCGGAGCGTGGACTGGGGTCGTGGGTGCGGACGCGTGAACCCAGGGTAGTGGACGCCTCGGCTCGAGCTCGTCCGGGCGGAGCGGGGCCGGCGGTTGGAGGTTGGAGAAACCGCTGACAAGCGGGCCCGGCTTGCCAGTGAGAGGGAGGTGGCGCGCAGCGTGGAGGCGCTGCGCCGACAGGAGGGCCCGGGAAGGCAGTGAGAGGAGGCGGCGCGCAATGAGGGGAGTTGGGCCGAAAGTGAAGACGGGCCGAGTGGGCTGCTGTGATGCGAGGGAGGAGAAAAGAACCAAAGGAGAAGAGAAGAAAATGAAATGGGCCCAAAATCGACCCGAGATGCACAGGAACTTTCAAGATTTTTAACAGGGCATTTTCAGCACATAAACAAAGGGTTTGCAAACATTTTCATCACAGAAATTGAACTAAACTTTTGAGCACACAAATTCTAACAAGCGGAAATAAAATGCAGCCATGAGTGCACAAACATGTTTAACTTATATTGATTTTAGCACTTGACTTGAGAAAGAAATTAAATAAATTCATGACATGTTCACTAAACACACAACTTAAGCATATTACATTTGAGTTTGGCAAAAATTTTAGAAAGACAAATTTTAGGGTGTCACATACAGTGTAACAACCATTTATGCAAAGAGTAAAATGCACCCTGGGTCCTTAAAACTTTCACCAAAGTATCATCTGGGTCCATGAACTTCTAATTTGCACATTTGGATCCATGATCTAATGTTGGGTGTCTACCGTATCCGTCATCCAAAACCCGCCAAACAAGCGTCGCCCACCTACAACTGCGTGCCACGTAGGCGGGCGAGGCTTACCTGGCGGGGTTTGGATGGCGGGTACGGTAGGAACCCAACATTAAATCATAGACCCAAATGTGTAAATTAAAAGTTTATGGATTCAAATGGTACATCGGCGAAAGTATAAGGATCCGGGATGCATTTTACTCCTATGCAAACATGGCTGGGTACAGGGTCAGCCTGGAACTTTCAATCCAATTGCGTCGCGGCTGCGGCTGCGGCTGCCGCTGCCGAGTTTGCTTCTTCTTGGGCGGCGATACAAGGGCGGGCGATGACGACGGTGTTTGCACCCCGCATCTCAAGACGTAGCTGTAGCAGGGTGGTATGTGAGATCTCCATAACAGGATCTCGAACTTGCCTCGAGGTGTTGCGCTTCCAGCGTGTACATCCTGCGCGGTTATCTTGGGCAGATCATGCTGCGGGGCTGAAGAGCACTCCTGGTAACAGCTGTAAACTACGATCCTGCTAGCAGCCCTGGGAAGTCTCCAAAGGTACACGGGACGATCCTTCGCAATGAGATCGCTTGGATGCTCACCGAAGAGGAGGAGATGCATATTTGTGTGGTCTTTGATGCGTTTGAGAACCTTGTGCCAAAAGGGAGCACCAAGATTGCCCCTCAGCAGGCCACCGATTACATTTGCATATGTGAATGATCCGTTCATCTGGTCTGCTAACTCCATGCTCACAGATGTCAGCTCCGGCTGCTCCCCGGCATCTGTGCTCCCGAGCGCAATCATCTTGAAGAAGTACCAGAAAGCTTCTCGAGGCAATGGTTTCAGCTCAAGAGCCTTCACGGTCCCAAACACTGCGATCTTCTCTGACCGGCCTGTGACGACGATCTTACTGACAGGTGCCGTGCCTTCTCCCTTCAGTAGTGTGGACAGTGTTCTTCTCCACGTGCTCTCCTCCACGTCGCCGTGTAGCTCGATCACAACCAGCGAGCTCCCAGTTGATGCGAGATCGTTTCGGTGCCTCATCGCGCCGCTATATCCCAGAAGCGGCAGGTGCAGGTTCTCATCCATGGCGTTGATCATCTTGCTGAAGAAGACAATCCTGGAGAAATGGCTGCGCACCCTCTCGTCACAGCAGACGTGCTCCACGAGTGTGCTCTTTCCAACTCCTGTTCGGCCAAACACCGGAAGCACGCCCAGATCTTGTGTGCCGGCACCGGGAGGCCCTGGTGGTTCCAGCAAGAAGCTGACGATCCTCTCCTGCTCTGCCTCACGGCCGAACATGCGGTTCTCCACCCACTGGTACGTGCTGCCAGGCTCCCGGAGCAGGAGAGGGTAGCAGCTCAAGAGCAGGACGAGCTCCTTCATGTCGCCGGCCATGCGTTCCAGGTCGACGAGCACCTCTCGCAGCTTCGCCTCCGCCTCGCGGCCGGTGTAAGAAGCCACGGTGGTGGTGGTCGTCGTCGTCGTTGTGGCTGGGAGAATACACAAGCGCTTTGCTGGGTTGAACTCGGACAGGGCGAACGACGAGTGTCCATGGCGACTGCCCTCGCGATCTTGCGTCTTGTCTATGGCGTTGAGGAGGTAGTAACCTCTGTACATGCCTTCCCTCAACACCTGAAGCTGTCGGAGCATCGCCTGGTTCGTGACGCGCCGCCGCTCGGCCTCCTCGACGGTGGCCTGGATCCTCAGCAGCACACGCCGCAGCCGCTGCAGGTTGTCCGGCAAGGTGCCCTCGCGCCGCCGGTCGTAGCACTTGCCTACGGCGAAGGATATGGATCGGCTGATAAGGTCGCCGAGGACCGCAGAGATGATCGACGCCATATGCGGACGCGGAACGCCGGTGGACGGTGGAACCAAAAAAACGCTAGAACTATGGAATTTTTTTTTTTAACGAACGGCATGGACTGTGTCCTTTCTTTCAATAAAGGAGAGAGTCAAACAAAGCCCTGGAAGGCAAAAACGCAAAAAGATGTTTAGCACCTGCAAGGTCCCACAACCTTGCCTCTTCCTTAATAGTTGCTAGTAGATCTGGCACCGACCTCTCTCCTTTGAAAAATACGTCCGTTTCTCTCCAATCAAATTTGCCAAACGACCGAAAGAAGAAGGGAGCGTGTCCCTTTCTTCGGCACTGTAGAAGAGTCTACCATAAGCCACCAATGCTTGGCTGAGTCAGGGGCCGGCCAAGAGGCTGGGTCTAGGCTAGAACTATGGAATGGCTGCGGTTCTTCTTGCTTGTCTCAGGTCATCTTTGGCGGCCGTAGACTCTAGTGTTGATCTTTATTTTTTCCTTATTTTGTCTTCTTTTTTTTTCTTATATAAAATGGTTCCTGGCTTTGAACTTGGAGATCAGCCGCAAACACACAAATTTTTTTTTTTTGACTGCAACGGGGGATGAGCGTCTCCACCTTTTCCATTTCCATTGATCCCAGGATGCCCTGGTGCTGGAATTCTTACACTACTGCCTGAGGCAGCTGACAGGGGGAATTTTACCCGGGGGAGAGAGAGGGAACCAATCTCTACTAATGTGTTACATTACACTAAATAATTCACACCAACGATCCACCTCTTCAGCATGTCTCTTGGGGATTCTGCAGCGCCATAGCCGGCATTCTGCCTTGCAGCTCGCCAGGAGCCTGGGTAGGCTCGGCTCCATCTTTCTGAAGACCACATCGTTCGGCGATGCTTCCATAGCTGCCAACAACAGAGAAGGGCCATTGTGGAGATGTTGGGAATAGGGACATTCAGGGGCGCGGAGATTTGCCAGAGGGTGGCCGAACGAGGCAGGGAAGCCGGCGACCACCCAAGATGTTCCCAGAACGAGCGAGCAAACGGGCACAAGAACAGTAGGTGGTCGCCGTCCTCTGGTGCCTCAGCACAGATATCACACGAGCTGTCAACAATCATATTTTTTTCGAAGAAGGTTCACCTTGCACTGTAAGCGTTCCTGAACGGCCAGCCAACCGAAGAATTTGACTCTTGGTGTGGCGTGGCTTTTCCAAACGAATTCAGCAAGCTCACAGGATGAGCCTTCCGCAGTAGATGCCTTGTATATCTGGGCAGTGTCAAGGCGTAAGTCGTTACTGGCAAAGCAGGAGAGGTGGACGTCTTGCTCAGGTACCAGCGTTACATTGAGCATTTGGTCTTGAATCTCTGTCAACTCTCTACTTGCGGCGCTTGATAGGCACGGTACCAGCCATTGCTCAAGGTCAGTGTTCAGCATCATTACGACTGAAACCCCACCATCAGTAGCGTGACTGTACAGCGCCGGGAACTTCTCCGTGAGGCATGTGTCACCAGCCCAAATATCCAGCCAGAAGTTAGTGCTGTTACCGTCCCCCACGGCAACTCGCGATATGCAGGTAGCACAGCCCGCAATGAGTCCCAGTGAGCACCCTCCACGTCACCAGTGAAGGTTGCAAGGTTTATCCGACTTCTTGCCCAGAGAGCCCAAGATGAAGAGCCAGGGTTGAAAAGGCGATGGAAAAGTTTCAGGAGCAGGCATGAGTTCTGTACTTCCAATTTTTTGATCCCCAGACCACCCACATTTTTGCTCAGCAAGCATTTTCCCACGCAACTAAGCATTGACCACCTTTAGCTGTATCTTGCCCAGTCCATAGAAAGGCTCTCCTCTTAGCATCAATTGATTTGAGAACCCCAGCCGGCAATTGTAGAGCTGTCATCAAGTGCATTGGCAAGCCACTCAGAACTGAGTTGATCAGGATGATCCTGCCTGCTTGGCTTAGTAGCATTGCGCTCCATCCTGACAGCCTCTTGTCAACTTTAGCAATGATGGGGAAAAAGCAGAAAGATTGAGTTTGGTATTGGACAGCGGCAGACCGAGATACGTCTGAGGGAAGCTGTCTTTCTTACATTGCAGTATCCTGAGCATCCGAGCAAGGGGGGCAGGCTGAACGTGCATGGGCGAGCCGGCGAACATCAGGAACTGCAGTTCTGACCAGGATGAGAGTATCATCGGCGTATTGCAGGACTGGGCATGAGTCGTCGGCGATTGGGTGTCTAACTCCGCCATCTCTCTTGATCAACTGTTGCAGCACATCCGCGACCAGGAGGAACAGATACGGTGATAGGGCATCCCCTTGCCTGAGCCCCTTTTTGCAAGATATCCATGGCCCTGGTTGCCCATTCACCAGGATCGCCGACTTGGAGGTGCATAGAAGTTTTTCCATCCAGCAGCACCACAGGTCGGGGAAGCCCCGAGCTCTTAGAATGTTCACCAGGCTGCTCCATTCCACTGAATCAAATGCTTTTGCAAAGTCCAGTTTGAGCACTAGAGTGGCACATCGATGGCGATAGCAACACTGAACCAATTCAGTTGCATAAACAAAGTTCTCCGAAATTGATCTGCCCTTCATGAAGCCGGTCTGATCCAAATCGATCAGGCTGCTGATCTGACACACAAATTTACAACTTTTCAGCTACATAGTTGATCAAGGTAAAGTTTGACACACAAGCACAAGCGAATTATTATTTTCACCACCAATAGAGATAGATGCCCATAGCAACATCCACCAAAACTCTACACACACTAGCGGAGTCTCCCTCGTATTTTTCTAGACACACAATAAGTGTGTAGTGGCGTTAATAAGCTATTCTTAGCGGAGTATGTCATTTCATGGGTTTTTAAAGATTTTTATGTTGTATTCATTAGTTTTGATCGATGAATAAAACTATAGAAGATGAAAATATTATGCTATTCTCAATGGGGATTTTATAAGGATTTTATGAACATTTCAATCATATATCATGTAGGCAAAAGTGACGACATGAAGAGGCAAACACCATTCCATCAGGATGAGAGCAAGTTTAATAACAATATAAGATTATACAAACGGCCCAATATATGAACCGACAGATTTAAGATGCGTTGGAGGAGAGAGAAAACCCATGTTATTGTTCGGGCTCTAAGAAAATTGGTGAGAGAATTTGAGGATGAAGATGTGCTAGGCATTGGGACTGATTGTTTGTGATTTTTTTGGCTGTGGCTACGGCTGCTGCTGTTTGAGGCAGAAAGTTACTATAGTGGCTACAGCGCAGCAGTGCAGTGCAGGCATGCTAGTCCAGCGGATCGCCGGCAGTCGAAGAAGTGAATCTTCACCGCCCCCTGTACCGCAAGCAGCGCAGGCACCGTGGCGTTCACAGCCGCTGGATGATCTTGCGGTGGAGGCGGCGGCACCAATTTTACCCTACCGGCCTACCCCAAGGAAATCAATCTCCAAATCCATGGTAAGTTACAGTTTGCAATTTAGTTTTGGGGTCACACTATAAATAATCGGTGGATAAGATTTATGCAGATCTTTGCTTATTCAGTCATAAAGGTCAGTAGATGGATAGGTATTGAGAAATTGACAGAGACGAGAAACTTGTTGATTAATCTGTGTCTACCGAATAGCCTTGTGGAATCCCTTTGCTCGAAAAAGCAGGGGCGAGAGCATTGGCATCAGTGATCACTGAATGTAAGGGGTTTTTTCCTATGGTTACTGACGACTCCTGCGTACAGAAAACAAACAGTATGTTTACACAAAGATTGAACTACTAGCCACACGCACAGACACACACACACAATGGAGCGTGCAAGCAAAGAAAAAAGAGAACAATTTAAGAAACAGACAGATTTGAGCACTTAGGTTATTTGTTATCACCATTCACATTTGGTCCCAATTATTGAAACCGTCGATCAATTGAACAGTGAGGATATCTTCTTATTTCCAGATAAGCTGAATCACACCATGGAATGAGGCCGCTTCTTCTTAGACATCATGCCTTCTGGTGCCTCTATGTCACACCTTATGGTGTAGCTGTGGTACGGAGGTATGCAAGATCTCCACACCAGGAGTTCCAGCTCCCCACAATCTTTGTGGCTTTTAAGTTGGCTTCCCAATAACATAGCCTTTGGAAGCTCGTTCTGAGGAGAATGTGTCTCATAACGAAGAACTTTGAAACTCATTGGAATGTTGGATAGACCCCAAATATATGCACTCTGGTTTTTCTGAAGTAGAGTTTGTGTACGTTCACCAAAGAGAAGGATATTCCTCTCTGCATTGCCTCTCTCCAATTCAAGGATCTTGCGCCAAAACTGAGTGTTCAAGTTAGCTCTCAGAAGTGTGCATATGGCGTTGGCTGCCACGAAAGATCCATTTAGTTCTGCTGCAATTTCCATGGCTATTGATACCAATTCTTGGTGCTCATCAGGATTGATGCTTCCAAAAGCTGTCACCTTGAAGAAGTACCAGTAAGCTTCCTGGTACAAAAATTTCAGTCTGATAGCGCCTGTAGTTCCAAATTTCACGATATTCTCTGATCTGCTTGTGAGAATGACTTTGCTACCAGGCAAAATGTCACTTCTCCAAGAGTACAATTTTCTGCATTTTTTCTCATCTAGAACCAAATCATCAGCAAGCTCCATGATAATAAGTGACCTTCCATGTGAAAAATCATGAGTTTGCTTCTTTACTGACCTGATTTTTGGAGCAGTAGGATCTCCACTGCATAGGATTATTGAAGAAAAGTGATTGAGCACCTGTTCTTCGTAACAGACATGCTCAACAAGGGTGCTCTTGCCAACTCGTGGTAAACCGATTATTGGAAGCACTTGCAAACTCTCTGCGCCTGGAGGCTCTGGCTGCAACAAGAAGCTGATGATCTTCTCCATCTCCGCCTGGCGGCCAAACATGCAGTTCTCAATAAATAAGTACTTGCTACAAGGCTCACGGGCGATGGGAGGATAGGATTTCAAGAAGATGATGAACTCTGCCATATCTTCAATGAGTCTATTCAGGTTTTCAGTCATCTTTTGTACCTCCTCCACCCCACCACCGTGGAAAACCATGCTCGTTCTACCCATAGAGATACGCAAGCGCTTGGCTGGACTTAATGTGGACAAGGTAAAGGGGTGACTGCCCTTATCATTGGCCCTCTTTTGCTGCAGCATTTGGTAATTGAAAGTGTCAATCAGGTAGCAGCCTTTGTACATGACTTCTCTCAGCATCTGCAGCTGCTGGACCATCGCTTTGTTTGTGATGCACCGCACCTCGGCCATCTCAACTGTTACCCGGATTCTCTTCATCACTCGGTGCCGCTGCAGTAGTTTCTCCTCAACATCCTTCTGCCACTGGTTGTTGTACTTGTCGACGATGAAAGATATGGCTCTGCTGACAAGATCGCCGAGAATAGCAGAAAAGAAGGTATCCATTGGGATATTGTTGGATGGGAGGAAGAATTATTTGGTTTGAGTTCTTTACTCCACTAAGAGCTGATCTCTATTTATATTAGCTGTGGGCCTGTGGCAGCCAGACAGGTTACTTGAATGCGGCAAGATTAGCTACAAGGACAGGACTTGCCAGGCCCGGCGGCTAAGCAGATCAAAAATTTCTTCCACAATTCACTGTTGTGTATTGATGGCCCAGTGCTTGTTAGTCACCGTTGTTTCCAGGCTCTCTTCAGCAGCCTACTCATCCCACTACACATTTTATTCCTCATTTTAGACTTCACACCTGCTACAGTATTGCTACATTAGCACACAGTGGGATGGGTAGTCTGCTAAAGATAGCCTAAATGACTTTGTGCATTTTTTTTATGCAGCAGAAGCTGGGATAATTTTATTCCTTTTATCTAAAAAAACGGTATCAATGGTCAATACAAAAGTGGCTCTTTGGTCTAATATGAAGCAAAAAGGTACATCTCTAGAAGTCTAAGGAAAACAGGAATTATTCTGGAGAACTGTTGGTACTGCTGGGCTTTTATTACAGGAGACTTTGTTTAATTGTTTCTGTTGGTTTGTTCTTGATTCATCATTTTTTTATTGATTTTTAAAAAAATTAAGGAAACAGTCTTTCTATTTTTCATTAGCACCGGGATTATATAGTAAATTATACATGAGGGTAAGCTAATCCAGTTATATTCTGTAGCTAGGGAGGGCGATTTACACCAGAATGATGAAAATGGGAGCAGTAAATATAAAAAAAGTATACTAATTCTATAGAGCTAAACTAGGCCAAGTTTGGAAAGATAAAATCTAGCAGGAAGTAACACCCCCCCCCCCCCCAAAAAAAAAAAAAAAAAAAAAAAAAAAACTGCTTCAGGAACTGAGCTGCCTGAAAAAATATTGCCGAGAAAACCCCCAATCAACCCCATATGCCCCCAGCCCCCATGTTCTTGTTCTTTAGAGATCAGACCATGCATTCCTGTCAGTTAGACAGTTAATGCTGACATAATGATGTTTTCTTCCTATCATAAAGTCTTGTCACCCAGGTTACAAACTTTATGCAGGAAACAGAAAGTATGACCGCACAAAGGCTGAAACTGCCTGTACTCACAAGAAAGGAATGGTGGAGCTTGCATTTTTTGTGATACAAAATATGGAAAAGAGATCACAGTGAGAACACAGATTAATCACTATTTGTAATCGCTTGTAGCATGTCACATTTGATGTTTGGTCTCAACAAGGAAAACACCAATGAATTAAACCGTGAGAAAGTGCTCATATCTGAAACTGAGAGCGAGGTCGCTTCTTCTTGGCCATCACATCTTGTGGTGCCTCCATCTCACACCCCATGGTGTAACTGTGGAACGGCGGTATGTTAGATCTCCACAACAGCACTTCCAATACCCCATGAGCTTTTCCACTTCTAGTTTGAACTTTATGCAACATTGTCTTCGGAACATCATTCTGGGGAGAATGTGTTTCACAGTTAAGAACTTTGAGCTTCATGGAAAAGTTAGCCAGACTCCAAACATACGCAGTCTGGTTTGCCCGTAGAAGATTAACTGGACGTTCACCAAAGACGTTGATATTCCTCTCTACTTGGATTCTCTCCAGTTCAAGGATCTTGCGCCAAAACCGAAAGTGCATATTAGCTCTCAGAAAACCAGCGAAAATGTTTGCACTTATGAAAGATCCATCTACCTCTGCTGCAAGTTCCATAGCTATTGATGCTAGCTTCGGGTGCTCCTCAGGATTTGTGCTTCCAAACGCCCATCACCTTGAAGAAGTACCAGTAAGCTTCTGGAGGCAAAAATTCCAGTTTAATGCTGTCGTTGTTTCAAGTTTTGTGATATTCTCTGATCTGCTTGTGACAATAACTTTACTTCCAGGCGGCACATGGCTTGTTGAAGTGTAAAACTTTCTGTGTTGCCTCTCATCTAGAACCAAATCATTAGCAAGCTCTATAACAATAAGTGACCTTCCACGTGATCCATGAGTTTTTTTTCTTCACTAAACCACTGTCTTCTGAAGCAGCAGTAGGATCTCCGCTAAATAGAATGATGGAGGAGAAGTGATTGTGCACCCTCTCATCATAACAGACATGCTCAATGGTACTTTTCCCAACTCTTGCTGGACCTATTATCGGAAGCACTTGCAAACTTTCTGTCCCTGGTGGCTCTGGCTTTAGCAAGAAGCTGATTATCCTGTCCATCTCTGCCTGGCGGCCAAACATGCAGTTCTCCAGAAACAAGTAATTGCTATAAGGCCCACGGTTGACAGGAGAATATGATTTCAAGAAGACAAAGGACTCTGACATATCATCAATGATGGTATTCAGGATTCCAAGCATCTTCTGTACTTCCTTTACCCCATCACATCGAGATGCCATGTTCACCCCCCAAGTAGAGGAGCAGAAGCGCTTGGCTGGAGTGAATATGTACATGGCAAAGACGTGGCTGCCACCTTCATCATTGTCCTGTTGCTGCAGCATCCGGTACGTGAAAGTATCAAGCATGTAGCAGCCTTTATACATTGCTTCTCTCAGCATCTGGAGCTGCCAGAGAATTGCTTGATTCGTGATGTGGTGTCCCTCGGCCTCCCCCACAATGACCTGGATGCGCAGCAGAACGCGGTGCAGCCATGCCAGGTAATACTCCACACCTTTCTGCTGCCTGAACAATCTGTCAATGATGAAGGAAACTGATCGACTGAGGAGATCACCAAGAACTGCGGAAACAAGTGTTTCCATTCTGAACCTTTCTGATGGTAAGATGGAAGAATGGTGCTCTGGTTTGAGTTCTTGTTTAGCTCATCAATTCCTGGTCTATATAAGCAAGGTTGGCAGATGGCTTATTTACAAGACCAGGCACAAAACATCACATTGTTGACACAATGCATTTGCACTTGCACGGCAGCAATGAAGAGGCAAATGTTTCCACAATAGCACTGTCCTCTTATTAATGGCCCAGAGCCTGTTGTTTCCAGCTGTTGAGTACAAAATTAGACCAAGGACCATTGAAAGGTGAGAGGGGTGTGGACTTTGTGGTGCTAAAAGTAGTCCCAACACCAGCAGGCAGCAGCAGTCAAAAGTCAGATAAGAAGGCACATGATGTGCACCTTTCACCTTATAGAAGTTTGGACTAAGAAAAAAGTTACTTATTAATAAGCGTCAAGTTTTTAGTGTGTGTTGACTTTGGATGGTTTCTCCTTCTGCAGTATTTCTACAAAAAACTCTAGTTTCTCTGATGAAAGTATTGGCCTCTCTTCCTTTGTTGACTGGAAATTCGGATGGAATATTAGCAAATTTCAAGGCACGTAAATACGTGATACAAGGTGCCAGAGACTAAGCCATCAGCATCAGTCACAAACCTACAACTCATTATCTTTCATATTTTGATGAAGCGATGGTGTTTGCACCAATATATGTGAGTAACATTTGAGGTATTCTAAGCCGAAACTACATGAATTAGGCGCAAAATACACTCACTTTTTGAACAATCGAAAATTTAAATTGATGAAGACAAGATTTTCTTTAGAAATGAAGACGCTTTGCACTGGTTTCACAGATCATCCAAAGGCAATAATCATCTGAAATTGAAATTATTCCCCCAACTGCACCCCTTTACATGTGAGCAGGATGGGGAAATGGACATTGGAAGATGAAAAGGTGATTAATCAATTATCCAGACGAGATATTTTTCATAATTGAAGAATTTGTCAGAAAATGAAAGGTGGCCTACCAGGTCACTCTATCTAGTCAAACACTGTGTCAACTGCGGTATGATGACATTTCAGTAGAGCATCTGCTTAGGTTTTTCTAATCAGACTGAAATGTATATATGTCAAGGTTATGCAGATGTGAGATGTGCAGAAGATTAAGATGCATGCGGATTGCTGAGTACAATTGTGAACCATCATGGTAAACCCCAGTCCCCAGGTTCTGGTAAGAATATAAAGGGTGGCGCTTTATTCAATTGATGAAACATTCAGATCGTAACAAACAATGGACCGGATGAACTCCAGCACCACATCAACCCAAACAGCACCCACCTCATCTTCCACCGGGTGGCCAAGGGCCCTAATAATTCCCCCACCAAATAATGGTGTGAATCAACAAAGAAAATCTGTGCCCTACATAATACGCTACGTCTGAATCTAATTAATTAGATGCTTGAACTAGGCATGACGCACAAAGAGTTACCAGCTGCCAGACGATGACGGAGCGGCTGCGCCGTGGTGAGGTGTGCGGCCTGTGGAAGGCTGGCAGCGAAGCCCCGGGGCGGAGGAGCAACGGTGGCCCGCCGCTCTGGCAACACTCACGGCGGGGATCAGTTGGGGTGTGACCGGCCGGTTCCGCAGATAAGATCTGCTCGAAGCCCCGAAACAGAGCCGCCGGCCCCGCCGGCATGCTCCAGCGCGTGCCACGTGAGTCCGTGCGGGAGGGCCTCAGCTCGCAGAGGCATACGCCACCGCGACCACCAAGCGACCGCGAGCACCTGCGCCGCCGCCCGTCCTCCGACGCCGACGAAGCTCGCAGCCGCAGGCATCGTGATGGGGAAAGTCTGGACAACTGGAAGTGAACGTGGAGAACGTGAGGTGAGGCCGTGAGGGTGCGAGGCTCAGATCGGGACGGAGGGAGCGAACCAAAGGAGGCAGGTGGTATGGGCCTCTCGGCCCGATTTGTGACTCGTCGATTCTTTTCAAATTTGTTATCTTTTTCACATTTTAAAAAATAAATATCCAAAAAATAATATTTATATAAATAGCTACCGACATTGATCTGTCCGGTCTTTAAGAAATCAATGAATAAGCATCATGCTCTAGATGAATATTAATATTATCAAGACGAATTAGCATGACTGTAAGTTTTCCTTTTTTTTCTCGTGTATACTTTTTGTCCGACCTGAATAATATTTTTATTCCGCCTGAATAATTCCTGTTAAGCATATATAGGAGTACAAACTTTTTTCCACTAGTTTGTATGTTTCGTTTCCCAAGTACAGATTTATCATGACCCTAGGCCTGAACAAAAACATTTTGCTGAAGATGGATATTATTGCCAAGCAGATCAAATGAGTTTTTTTTACAACGTAATATTATCTTGTACTTTATAAGCTCTAAGTTTCATGATTTTCGACACATTTCAGTGCTTGTTGTTTATAAATTGAAACCATTCTTAGAAAAAGTGCTGAACTAAGGATCCCTTGGGCCGAACAAACCGCTGTTCGTAGCGTCCTGGGCCGAACACAGCACATGCCTGCGCTCTTGCGTGCTCAAACCGTTATGCGCTGTGCAGTTTGGACTTTGGACAGCTGCCCGTTCGGCTGATCACTTTCGAGTTTGGGAGGCGAGCCAGAACGTGGTAAGACTGGGCTCACCAAAGTGCTCAAAAGTGAGTGACATACACTGTGCGGTACTGTAGACAAAGATAGTGATAGTTGAAATAGTGGATGTGCGGAGTTGGATGGGCGCCCTGGTGAGCCTAATCTAAGGCTGTCTCCAACAACGGAGGTGTATGGAGACCCAAATCCAAAATGCCTACTATTTGGTCACTATAGCAGTTGGCAAACATCTCCAACAACGGTAGTCATATGGGTTAGCATTTTGGGGCATGAGGTGAGAGAATAGCCAAAATGGGTTCTTCTCTCAGCTGTTGACATTCTTGTATGTCTAGGATGAAATTTTTGCCTATGTTGTTGAAGACCAAGCCGATATGCATATCATTGTCAAATTGACACCCATTGCCAATTGTCCTTTTACCAACTCCAAATGTCTACTATTGTTGAAAAAAACGTGCAAAGCATTGTAGGTACATTATTCACATAGTGGAGTTTGAAATTAAAAAATAGAAACCATTAGTTTAAAAATTAATCATTTTCATTGACGAATATATCTCTTTGTCCCTCGTTTATTTCATTCCCGGATGACACAGTTGATATTTCTTCTATAATTTTGGTCATTAGTTATATGTAAAAAATAGAAATTGTTATTTATTTTGTTAGAATTTGTGTTATCGTGTTGAATATAACTTGCAGTATCTCTATATGTTTAAATGAAATTTATAAACGAGTCTAATGTTTAGAATTTAAAAAAAAGCACATCTGCAGCAGATGCAAGCAAAGCAGCGACAAGAGTAGCATTGCTTAGCAAAACAGAAAGCTGAACCGTTAACGGATGATGCAACGTAGGTGCCGTGCGTTCCAGGGGTCAAGTCCAATGGCTGCGGTTACCTAGAAGAAGAGAAGTATACGCCATTCTAGTAGGTGCTGACTGCTGAGCCATTGATTGTTAGCGTTAGTTCTGTTTTCCTCCATAGTCATCGTCGATCAAATATAGTACGTGGCAATAGTAGTAGCTTCACCAGCGTCTACTCCATCGTACTGATGAGTCATGACCCGGGATACAGCTCGTCCCTTTGCCTGTCGACATCCATAACAAATTAACAATTCCTCTTGACGACACTGATTTAGTGTTATAAAAATTGGTATTTATATATAAATTTGATCAAATTTAAGAAAAAATAATTAAAACAAAACTAGAATGATTCTACGGCGGCTGCCATTCAACAACTTCCGTCGGAGACTCGGAGTAGCAGATAACTAATTAAATCAGCGAGCTGCACGGGCAAAATCTTCCTAAATCGATGTCAAAGCCGTGTTCGCCTTCTTCTTGTGCTCTCCTATACGGCCCTACCAAAGAATATTAAGGCCTGGAGTTTGCACCAAGTTGTCAACGTTTGCGAGATAAGGCCCACCGTGGTCTATACTCGCTAAAGAACTCATCCAATCATCTATATTTAAAACTCATTTCTGTTTTTTTTTTAAAAAAATCTATGTTTACAGTCCGTGTATAGTACAAAACAGTGTTTTGAATGTCCAATTTAGATTTTTCGGTGAGCTCAGTCTAATCTCTAATATGCAGTACCTCTAGAGTAATGCATAAGTATCCGCTCGTGTCGTGTGTGAACATGCAAAGATCCCATCGCGACCCCCTACGAGAATATCTAAAACCATGTGCTACGTACGTGAGTAGTAAGGAGTTGAATACAACGTTAGCTGTATCGTACGTACACACAGATAGAAGGCTGCATCAACGCGCATGTAATTACTTTGGCCAGAAAAAAAAAAGAACCAGTGCGATATTATCCGTAGGCGGTGGTGGTGGAAAGTGACAACTCAGCACCTATCCTAGTCGAATACCTGACTGATAATGGAGTATAACAGAGAAGAGAGATACTAATGGTGGTGTTTTTACCGATCGACGACTGTCCACTCGTTTCATTCAGATGTCCGATCGCTTGAGCGCGCCCTTATCCTCCTCAAAGTTGTGGCCTAAGACCAACGGGACAGAAGGTAATTTGCCGATCTTTTTGGGTCTGCCGTTTCGAGCGAGCAATGATTTGCTCTGGGAATTCTGCGAGTTCAGGAGGAATCGATCATTTTTTCTTATGTGTGCTTGTGGTTCTGTGTGGAAATAGTAATAGCCAAGCAAAGCAGTTTTTGCTCGAGTAAAAAAATAACATTACTCGTTATCTGCTTGGAAAATTACATGGCGGATTTTCAGCGTATCTATCTGGACATCGGGGTTCCAGACACGAGCTAGAGCTTACGAGCTAGTTATGGCTAACAAAGGGACACATGCACACTCAAAAGCGGTATAGCAGTAGCAAGGCGAGCTCTTTCGGGGGGCTCAAATTGTGTAGTCGGACCACTGTTGTATGAAGGATGTGTGGTCCATGGACTCCCCCGGCATCACCACGTCCTCGCCCTTCTTCCCGCCGATGAGCCTGGCCGGGTTCCCCACGGCGGTGCTCCGGGGCGGCACGTCGATGAGCACCACGGAGCCCGCGCCAACCTTGGCGCCGGCGCCGATCCTGACGTTGCCGAGGATGGTGGCGCCGGCGCCGATGAGCACGCCGTCGCCGATCTTGGGGTGGCGGTCGCCCACCGCCTTGCCCGTCCCGCCCAGCGTGACGTGGTGGAGGATGGAGACGTTGTCGCCCACGACGGCGGTCTCGCCGACCACGACGCCCGTGGCGTGGTCCAGCAGGATGCCCTTGCCGATGGTGGCGGCCGGGTGGATGTCCACGGCGAACACCTCGGCGACGCGAGACTGCAGCGCCAGCGCCAGCGGGCGGCGGCTCTGCGCCCAGAGCACGTGCGCCACGCGGTGCGCCTGCATGGCCAGGAAGCCCTTGTAGTTGAGGAGGCAGTGCGCGAAGCCGGCGCAGGCGGGGTCCCGGGACCGCGCCGCGAGGAGGTCGGCCACGGCGGCGGCGCGCACGGTCGGGTGCGCCGCGAGCGACGCCACGAAGAGGTCGTAGAGCAGCGTGGACAGCAGCGTGGAGGAGCAGAGCTTGTTGGCGAGGTGGAACGCCAGGGAGCGGTCCAGGGACGGGTGCGACAGCACGGTGGCGTAGAGGAAGGAGGCCAGCGCCGGCTCCGCCTCTGCGTCGCGCCGCGCCTCCGCCTTGATCTGGGACCACACCCAGGACTCGTCGGCCTCGGACTCGGGGGGCGGGTACGACGGCACCACGCCCGCGTCGAGAGACGCCGGCGCCGGCGGGGTGCTGTTGCTGTGGTGGTGGCGCACCCGCGGGGCGTGGGGTGCTACTGGCTCGGTGCGCAGCGGCTGGCCGGCCGTCATCCTCGAGTCGCCGTCGATCGGTGCCCTGTGTCTGTGCGGCCGGTGGGGTGTGCGGGCGGTGTGGCTCGCGCGGCGCAGCGCAGCGCAGACATGGTGGAGCGGCGACGACGTCCCCAATATATAGCCCAGGACCAGGAGCGGTGCAAGCGGAGCCACGTGTTCCGGCCGGGCCGGGGGCCCGCAGGCCGGATGGAGGAGGCCGGAGGGGAACACGAGCCCGAGTTGCCGAGCGCAAGCGGATGGTCAAGGTGCAGGGAGCAAATTGGCACCAGTTGCGGTCTCGGTACGATGCATTCGCTAGCTAGCTATGGTCACCAGTGTGGACATCTTTTGAAGATTCACATGCCAAATTTCAAACAAATTTGCTAGCAGCTAAATGAAAAATGAAATAAGGAATCTTATATATCTAAATTGCTAGCCCCCACTACCATATTTTTCTACGATTTCGTGAAGCCACGAGCATGCCATGTCACCACCCACTAAAACCATACATTAATGGTTTTCACCGATCTTCTGTGACTAATAGCATTCATGCATGCAAGCCATACAACATTAATGCAAACCATACAACACAATAGAATTCCTGCTGACTGCTGCAACGCGTAGGGTATCATCTAGTAACAATAACTAGGCCATCACCTTAACGTCTGACTATTTTTCCGGCCCAACAGGTCCAAGAGCAATCTCTTGCCTGCTAGTACAGCTTCGCTTAAATCCAACATTGAAGACATTCCCTGCGTCCCAAAATACTCAGTCACCAATCCCCCGTCTTATTCAAAAAATATATAAAAATATTATTTTTTATAATTATGTTTATAATATGATTACAAACACAATTGCAAAAAAATGCGAATATTTTTTGAATAAGACAAACAATTCACTGTGCACTGAAATCAATGAGTGCAACAAGCATTTTGTGATGGAGGGAGTAGAAGGTTTTTATCCAAAAATGTGCGATCCACCAATGACCCCACAGCCTCCTCGCCATGCCCAAAATGCACAAAGCATGCGTTAGAGCAAGTATAGTAATGGGTTCTAAACCTGCTTACATGGCACTTTTGTCTATGTGGAGGAGAAAGACATTTAATAGCCAAGGGAGTGGGCTCTCATGCAAGAGACAGTTCCTACACAAGCCCCAAGACAAAACTGAAAAGAGAAAGAGAGAAGAGGTTAATCTAAAAGCCAACCTTAAAACACACCTCATTATATGAGCCTATTTTGTATTGTCTCTGTATGATATGGCAACAACATAGAACCCACTATTAAATTTGCTCTCAGTAGCCTTTGCTCTCAGTAAGCTTCTTGGTATGGTGCTTCTTCCATCGATCCTAAACACGGATGATGCAGGCATAAAAAACAAGATTGACACAAACCAAAACAGGCCACAACTAATGATGGGCCTACCAAGACAATAGAAAACAGCCCGTTAGCTAGGTAATTTGGGCCAGCACAATCATCCAGATCGGAATGAATACACTTTCCAACACCATTCAAATCATGAGCCAGCTAGCTTGTCGTAGTAAGGCACTACTGACTTATTAGTTGGGTATATTCGAATTAACCCTTACCTAGTTATTAGCAGTTAATGATTGTATATATGTCGGATCCGAAGTCTAAATTTTCCTACTTTCTCCATTATTTTTTGTTCGTTGCATTTTAATTCAAAAATAAACTTGCAGACAATAAATATTTGAAATAAATATTTGAAACGGAGATAGTATCTTAATCATTCTCACGTCCATTTTTTTACAATAGAGAGAAAAAGGATGTCAGGACATATTGTCAGGTCAGTCAAGCGGTGGACTTTGCAGCTTTGAGATTGTCAGGTCAGTCAGGTGCCCCCGTCTAAAGAGATTGTCGGAGTTAAGGAACTCGTAGTCCAATAGAAGAAAGTCTTTTTGGCGCTTTGAGATCGCGAGTTCGATCCCTCGTTGGAATGAATTAAGCCCCATTGAGGCTTAGTCCTCTTAGTGAAATCCAGAAGGACGCGTGTTGCCCGCGGCTTGGCGGTGCAGCTAGCGGTGCTGAATGTGCCAGCGGCGGCCGGGGGAGCACCGTAATGCAAGGATCGGAGTGGTTGGCACCAAAATGCAATGATGATGCTTTCGAAACCAAAGTTTATATTTTGAGCCATCAAACTAAACAAACTGAGCTGAGAGCCTGATACTGCTTGTCTGCTTCTCCATCAACCTTAAATCACCAATCAATCAAACAATACAACAAGAAGATTATCCGGACAGCCAAATACAGGGTGCGCACGCCGCACGCAGCGCTTGTCATGAGCACGGTCGCGCTGTGTTCCCTTTCATCAGTTGCCTGGGACGAAGTTGGTGGCGTACGCCCAGGCGTTGTTGCTGACAGGATCGGCGATGTGGTCGGCCAGGTTCTCCAGGGGGCCCTTGCCAGTGACGATGGCCTGGACGAAGAACCCGAACATGGAGAACATGGCGAGCCGGCCGTTCTTGATCTCCTTCACCTTCAGCTCCGCGAACTTCTCGGGGTCGTCGGCGAGCCCCAACGGGTCGAAGCTCCCGCCAGGGTACAGCGGGTCGACCACCTCGCCGAGCGGCCCTCCGGCCACCCTGTACCCCTCCACGGCCCCCATCAAGACAACCTGGTCGATCCACGATCAGTTTATTAGAGCAAAATCCAGCTGCTGCTTAACTATTAGGTGAGAATTGAGATAAGGATAGATTGATTTGTACGGTGTATAGTACCTGGCATGCCCAGATGGCAAGGATGCTCTGCGCGTGCACCAGGCTGGGGTTGCCCAGGTAGTCCAGGCCCCCCTCGCTGAAGATTTGGGAGCCGGCCTTGAACCAGACGGCCTCGCCGAACTTGACGCCGTTGCGGGCGAGGAGCTCCGGGAAGACGCAGCCGAGCGCGCCGAGCATGGCCCACCGGCAGTGGATGACCTCAAGCTCCCTGTTCTTGGCGAACGTCTCGGGATCGGCCGACAGCCCGGCGGTGTCCCAGCCGTAGTCACCCGGGAACTCGCCGGTGAGGTAGGACGGAGGCTCGCCGGAGAGCGGGCCGAGGTAGAGGACGCGGTCAGGGCCGTACCATGGGCTGCCGGACGCGGCCGTCGGCTTGGGCTTGGTGGTCGTCTTGCGCATGGTGACGCGGCCCTCGCCGAACACGCTGGAGGGGGCGATCTTTGCCGCCTTCTTGCCGGTGAGAGCCGGGGAGGAGAGTGACATAGTGGACGCCGCCGCCGCCATTGATGAGTGTTCGTCCTGGTATTTGGCTGCTAGAGTTAGAGCTCGTGAGGTGTTCTGTTGCTGGCTGCGGTGTGGAAGTTGGCTGCCGGAGTGGAGTTTAAATAATGGCGGGAAACGATTACAGCCTCACGCGTATAGGTCGTTGCATGGATGGGCATATCTCTTGCGATTTCTGATTGGATAGATCGGTGAGTCTAGATGCCACCTGTGCGTGTGCTTTGCTTACGTGTAAAGTGTGCTCGGGTACGTTCTAGCCTGAGAAAAAAATTATATTAATATGTTCTACTAAATAAAGTGGAAGCTTAGTAAATGGCCACAGCCAATCGGGAGATGCCGGCTGGATATCTCGATATGGCTAGAATCTAGATAGAGTGCCAACAACGATAATGCGTTTTATTATAAAAAAAAACAACACGGATGATGCTAGCTGGCAGACACGGTTGCTATGCACTTGGTAGCCAGAATTACGGTAGTGTTTGGTTTGGTGAGCGGCAACGCAAATGAAAATGAAATTAGATTTTACCGTAATTAGAGGTGGAAAGATCTAGTGATGTGTCACACCTGAATTTAGAAACAAAACCAAATACTAACCATATACGTGCCAGGATCAATTTAACCACATACACAGCATAAACAAAAATAATAACACAAACAATACTTTAACTTAAGAGTAATAAGCAATATTACAGAACATAGATTGTCTTTAACGAAACCGAGTAACTTAACGAAAACGAAATAACTAAACGACAGCGAAAGATGACCAATGCTCTACAGACAACTGACGGTTGGCACACCAGTCTAGAACTCATCGTAGTCTTGTAACTCCGGGTTAAGATTCATCACGACTCCCTTCGGGATCTGAACAGCGGTTGTAATGGATGCAACGGATATAAAATAAGGAAAAATGAGTACATGACGCACTCAGCAAGTATTCCGTTTAGGGTAAAAGTGGACTGGTTTTATAGTGGACAGGCATAGCAATTGCTTTTAATTGGTCAAGTTTTATCACTAGCAATTATTAGCATAATCCATCCCGTTATTATAAAGACAGTAAATCATATTTAATAAATAAGCACGAACCATAACCATAACCACTGTTGTTACCATCATCATTACCATGATCACCATGAGCCATTTACTTTGAACATGAAACTCTAATCTGTGAGGGTCTAGACCGCTCTTAACCGTGAGCACGGCTGATATATCAGTTTTAAACACTCTCGAGAGGTTGTACAACTTTACCCACAAGTCGTGATTCCCATTTGCCTCGGGCTGTACGGGCCCTCAAACACTGACCTTTGGTGAGTCGGCAGGGTTTCACTACGAGACCTTTACAAAAAATTCCTAGAGTTATGGCCCACTCGTTACAGGTTACTCCAGTCAATTAAAGATACGAGAGTTCCGTTTCAAAGGTTGACAAATAAATTAAACTGCACCACATTGGCAAAGGGCAAAGTCCCATATCCCCAGACTCCTCATATGCCATGTTTCAGGAAAGTAAGCCAAAACTCTAGTTTATCTAATTAATCAATCAGTCAAACCCAGTGCCCATGTGAGTCTTGTGGTTGTACTATTTGTTTGGGTGGTCGTTTGGTGAACCGATTCTTAGGGTGAAGCACTTGAGCACAACCAACAAAACATGCCCAAGTCTCCAAGTTACTAAAACCAAACTTTTATCATCATGTTCATCATTAATTAAACAAGATTTCATCATGTTCATCATTAATTAAACAAGATTAGCAACATAAATACAAAGATGTTTAAGCGATAGCATTAATCTACACATCACAGCTCATCTCAAGTTTCATAGGCATATAAAGACCTATGAGGCTAGTCATCCTTAATAGGAGCAATCAAATTGGGCTCTAGATTGTGTAATTAATGTAAATAGAACATAGGTCAAAGAATACTTGCCTTCCTCAGCAAAAACTTGCTCAGGAGCTTCCCAAGATGGATTTTCAGCAAATTCGGACGGAACGTCGGCTACACGTTACACACATACAAGCAATGAGTACAAATTGACTAAAACAGTACACCAAACATCATGAACAGAGATTAAAAAGGTTTTAAAACTAATCTACGCATTATGACGATTCCATAGGTTCGAAAATCGTTCAAATCGGAGTTATAATGCAAAAAATGTGATTAAAACAAGTTTAAAGGCTTAAAATAAAGAAGATTTGAATCTCCAGGGGCTAAATTGCGAAAACCAAGAACCTAAATTAAATAAATCTGAACCGCGGGTTGATTTTCGGAAAGCGCAGGGACTCTTTTGCAAAACAGCGGCCGCTGACCGGTATTTGACCCGGGTCGCGCGCAATCTGGCTGTTAGATCTTGATCGGACGGCTAGGAACAGATGAGAAGAGAGAGAGGGTGGCGGCGGCGGGTTTGGCCGGCGGCGGTCACGGTGCGTGGCGGAGCATGGCCGGCGGCACGCGGATTCCGCGGTTCCGGGGCCTAGGGCTAGCGGGGAAGAGCGCAAGGTCTAGAGGGGAAGACGGTGAAGCAGGTGAGGTGGGTTAAGCGGCGGCGCATCGGCCGGAGGCGGCTCTCGACGGGGCGGAGCGGTGGAGTAACTCCGACGAGCAATCGCCGTCGGGGTAGAGCGCAATTAGGGACTAGAGCTAGCTAGGGAGCTTCCTTACCTCAATGTGAAGCTACGGGTGTAGGCGGCTTGGACAGAGGAGCGGCGATGGCGAACAGCGACATGCGGCGGCGACCTGCGCGGACCGAAGGTGGCGCGTGAGCCAAAATCCGGCGAACGGAGGTGAAAAAGAGGCTAGGGCTAAGCGTTTAGACACGCTACCTCGAGGTGACGGTCGTGAGCTTGATCTCGTCGGCGTTGGAGGCTCGTAGACGTGAACCCCGACACGTGAACTCCGCGGCGGCGCGGCGCTCGGGTGCACAAGCTAGGGCACAAAGCTTTGATCTAGGGCTCGACTCTTGGTGCTTAGGGCGGCGGGGTCGGCGCCTTTTATAGCCCGGAGGCCGAGGATTGCGGAGAGGGCAAGGAGAGCGTAGCGCAAGGCAGAGTCCAGCTCGAGTCGGACTCGAGTCCGCGTTCGCGTCCACGTCGTTCACGGCGCGCGCGAGAAAAAGAAATGGAGGGTACGAGCGCGGAAAGGAAAGGGCGGAGGCGCGGTCGCGGGATTCATGGAGGTGGGACGGAGAACACGGGCGCGGGGCGTTGACACGGACCGCAGGCGCGGCTCCGGCTCGAGCTCGTCCCGGCGAAGCGGGGCGGCAGCGAGAGGAAGGGGAAGGCGACTGACGGGCGGGCTCGGCGCGTCAGTGAGGAAGAAGAGGGGCGCGGTGGAGAGGGAAGGTGCCGACGGGTGGGCCCCGGGTGGCGGTGAGAGGAGGGGAGGGCGGCGGCTTGCTGGGCCAACTTGGGCCGAAGGGTGGAGACGGGCCAAAACCGAAGAAAGGGAGAGAGGGAGGGAAAAGAGACTTTTCCAGAATTTTTTAGGAGTTTGAGAAATTTGGATAACTTTAAGTGTATTTGAATTCAAATCAAAACAATGCAAGTCATTCAAGAAAAATAGGCAACTGCAAGATTTTTATATAGAAAAATTAGGGTGTTACATGATCTCAATCTTTGTTTGGTTCAGCACTTTAAGGATAATACATCAATTTCATGCATGCAAGATGCAAGTGCGCTTTCTTTTACAGTGGTGGACATATATCAAAAGTGTACAAGCCTGATATCCAATTACATGGCAACAGATCATAAACTGATGCAAAACAGTCGTAATGATATCACTTGTCCTTACGTTACATTTGGAACCACACACTACCTAACTACCTATGTTATTTCTTTCATGTTTGGTAGGACTCATTGGTGAGTGGCTTCACCAAAAGAACCGGACAGGCCATTATTTTTTAATTTGCTACTCCTTTGCAATGTAAAAACGGTTCCTGCTCTCACTAGGAGCTCTACGCGTGAAGCCGTTCCGCAAATAAACATTTTCTAGATCTTCATCTAGATCCGAGGAACCTGATCTAAAGCTAGATTGAGAGTCTTGCCAAACAGACCCTGGATGGAGTCATACTCAGACATCATTTTCGAAGAATAAAGTCCCATTCTCGGTTCAAGTTTCCACATTGCCCAAACGGTGCTGCTTGTAGCCAGTCGTCGTCGGAGTAGCAAAATGCTTCTGCAAACGCAACATATTTGTTTTTCTATTCAAAGCCTTGCTAGTGCAACTGATAGAAGATATCCGATGATATTTTGTTTTTTTTTTAAAGACAAACGCCCATTTACCTAGCTAAAATGTACCATTCCTCTGTTCAACAATACTACCTCCGATCCGGATGTTTTTATTTGTCGTTAGGACCAAAAGTGCTAGTTCATTTTGTGAAGAAAACTTCTGCCCTAACGACAAATATATTCAAACGGAGGAGGGAATACTATGTTGTATAGGTTCTTAGATAATTTAATAAGAGCGTGTGGCTCTATTGGCAGACTAATTGTTTTCCTTGTCTAGGATATGCATGCGGGTGTGTGTGTCACTTTATTTTCTAGGTTATTTGTCTCCTATAACTGTATTTTGTGGATAAATTTTAAATGTCAAAACAATAATTATTATAGGGCGGAGAGAAACAGAGGGAATTGCACGCTAAATCTTTTAAATTAAGCCATGGTACCGCCATCGAGGTTAAGTCTCAAAGTGATCATTTGAGTTCTTCAACTTTTTAAAATGACCATCTAAGTCTAGAAACTTTCAATTTTAATCAACTGGAGGTCCATTCGTGGACCTAATTTACATTGAAAAGAACCCACTTTTGAGACTTTATGGATCTAGATATGGTACCGTAGAATAAGTTTAGCGACCTAGCGTGCAATTCACTTGATAATTTAATACAGAGGAATTTGGAGGAGAGTTAAGGAAACCATAGAGGAAGAGCAGCCGGAAATTTCAGAGAGGCAGTATATAATGGAGAAGTCATCGCAAATAGTAGTAGTACTAAGTGCAATGCAACCCTAGCGGGAAATTAAAGGTACCCCGTTCCTGAATGTTCTTGTTCCTTTCCCCCCGAGAAAGAGATAATTTCACCGGCGATTTCAAAATGCACATTTAAATCCTTAAACTTGTCCCGAGGTTTCATCCAAGTTCCGGTACTCTTAAAATGCACATTTAAATCTTTAAACTTGTTCGGAGGTTTCATCTAGGTCTCCGAAATGAATTTTCAAAGGCGTTTTTATTTTTAAAATAATAAAAAAACTATTTAATATTTAAAATGTACCAAAATGTTAGAAAAATATGAAATTAGTACCAAAATTTTTCTTAAAATGTAATATATCCACTAGTACTTAGAGTTATATAGATCTCATCTATTATCCCTCCTAATGTATATGAACAATAAAACACTAGAAAAATAATAAATGAGATCCATATAATCCTAAGAAGAGCATTAGTGGATATATTACTTTTTTAGAAATTTTTTGGTACTAGTTTAATATTTTCGTAATTCAAAATGAATTAGTTATGAATTTTAAGTATTAAATAGTTTTTTATTTTTAAAATTGAAAACCGCGTTTGAAACTACCTGGGACGTAGATGAAACCTCCAAACAAGTTTAAAGACTTAAATGTGCAATCTGAGAGTACCGGACATAGATGAAACCTCAGGACAAGTTTCAGAACTTAAACGTGCATTCTAAAAAATACCGGGACCTAGATGAAATCTCGGAACAGTTCGAAGACCACCGGTAAAATTATCTCCCTTGGAAATTAGCGCGAGTGTAACTACAACTATTCCCTCACATGGTTCATGAGAGCGCATCGTCAATCCCATTCGCAGTTACTGAATTATTACCAAAACAAACTCATGCCCCGGTAAAGAAAAACTTCCACACGCTACCGCAGTAATAAACGTGTGAAGCCACTGCACGATTGTGGATTTGTGGTTAAAAAAGAGCGGCATTGCGTACTCATATCCTGTGTGTCGCAGTGTCGCTAGCTTGCTCATCGTGCCTCGCATGGGAATAGTGGAAACAGCATCACCTTGAGAACTGAAAAATATGCTAGGTAACGGATTCGCGCTAGTGACAACTGACAAGCGGCGCGAATCTTTACCACGACAGTCGTCGACAGGTAACAACGCGCGCGCCAAGTTCAGTGCGTGGACATGAGGCTCCCCGGCCACCCAGCTCTCGCACGCGGCGCGGCGGCCGCTCCCCCACATGAAGGGCATCTGATCTCATCTGATCACGGAGATGTGTCTGCTAGTGCTAGCAAACACACAAATTGCAGGGGCAGCAGGCAGGCAGTGCTCCCCGTCGCATCGCCCCCATGCGAACGAAATTTGCCGTCTGACGATGCAGTGAATCCTGTCCTGGGTCGGTGAGGACATCGTCAGAGATCGCGGTCCTTCCGGCACATGTTCTGAGGCCGCCCAAGTTATACCCCTGTGAACTTTGCTGCTCTGCATCGATCACATCTGGCGGTTTCCAGTGCACGCACACACAGTGATCCATAAACTTGACAGCCGATATGTAGTTCATCTACATTCGGATGCCATTGTTCACATGGAGTTCTCGCGATGCTCGAATTGACACTGCAGATAAGATGCATGTGTTGTGTGATTGTGTCCTTCAGCTTTATTTGCTCGTATAAACAGTCTTTAATTTGCCGATTTCTTTAGACTAAAGCTGGCGTTAGTGCATGATGATGCATGATGTATTGTCCATGCATGCCACCACTAACTAGAAAGGATCGGAGGGGGTATATAAGCAGCATATTATGATTTGCCATGAGCTTAGGATGAGAATTTGTTCTTCCCTTTGCGTGATAAGGTAGAATAAAATGAAACAACCACGAGCTTTCCTAAGCCGGCTAGGCAGGTTCTCCTTTCTAGCTTAGCTCGACGCAATGGTCGTTTCAAACTTTAGAGACAGATGAGGAGAAATGGCGATGCGCTCATCCCTGACATCAACGCACCATCGTGTGTGTAACACGAACGCGGATATGAAGCCGGGAACATATTAGCATTGTTTGGATAATTGGACTCGTGTGCTAATTGTTAGCCCGCTTAAAATTAGTCACACCCAAACGCTAAGACTAATATACGGGCTAATTTTTAGCTAATCCTATACTACTATAATCACTAGCCAATAGCTGGTTGGTGAGAGCTTGTGCTAATTAATAGCGGGTGGTGCACTAGGGAAAGTCAAATACTCTCACGCTTGTCTTATCATTGCCTCCTCATTTTCATGAGACGATTCCCCCGCTCTTATGACAATGACAAGCAAATATAGCTTCTATTAGAAATCAGCACAACATCATCCATGTATTCACATAGCCTTGGACTAGTTTTACTTAGATGGCTAAAAACTAGTAATCCCTGCGTTCACAAATTTTATGACGTGGTTGTTTTTTTTTCAAAACTTCGATCATTCGTCTTATTTAAAATTTTTGAAAAGTTATCATTTATTTTGTTGTGTTTATCAGTAAAGGTAGATTATGAGTTGTATTTTTTATGTCAAAATATTTTTTTCAATAAAATACATGATTGAAGTTTTAAAGAAAAAATTAACCGCGCCATATATTTGTGAACGAAGGGAGTCTAGTTTGAGCCAATCCAAACACAGTCATATGGTAGTTGATATTTCCGCGCTGTTTTTAACAGAAGCTGGTTCTCGGCATTAGGAAACCGAAGGAAAAGAAAAAACCTGCAACGTGAAAATTTGACGGAGAAACAAAGCTTTATTGGCCACTACTCTTGTGGTTCAAAACAGTCAGGAAGGACCACCACAACTTATCGCTAGTAGCAGAGGGCAGAGGCCTTTGCTTTGGCACTGGCAGCCACCGCCGCGGGGGAGATTCTCCGCATCCACCGAATATCCGCTAGTAGGCGCCCCAGCCCCAGGAAGCGTGACAAAAATGGTGCCACATGCCCGGAAGGCCGGAACCTGCCCATTTCGCGCCACGTACAGCAAAGTGGCAACATCAGAGGACGACTCCTGTACAACTACTATAATAATACTAGCGCAAACGATCGTTTTCTGCGTGCATGTTTTGCACCAGGTAAAAAAGAAGAAGAAAAAATCCACTTGATTGACGCAGCTCGCAGCGCGTACGAGACCTCCAGTTTTTGGTAAATGGAAAACTTTGTTTTTAATCAGTTGAAGGTCTCAACCACACGAGCAAGATCGGCGAGCGCGCATGCACGATGGACCACGAACTTGCACAGCCGCAGATACGGCGAAAGTGACTCCACCACGGCTCGTTCCCCGGGACGTCCCGGGAGTGGGACTGTGGGAGTGGATATTCCCTTCCGCCAGGACGCAGGAACCGGAGCATCTCCGGATCCTTCCCGGCGACGCGCCCCGAACCAGCAAACGCACATCCAGAAGCCGCCGCGGTCGCCGGTCGCGCCTCCCTTTCCTTCCCGCGGCGGCCTAGCTTTTCCGATGCCTAGTCCACAACGGCTCTTTACCCGCGCCGCGAGGCCGCGAACCAAACCAGAAGCTGGCGGCCGCCTCGGGTTAGCCAGCCGGCCAGCCGCGTGGGAGGGGCAGTGGCGCATCGAATCCACCCGTCCGTCCACCGCGCCAACCTTGACGCGGCCGATCCATCAAACCGCGCACCACCGAAGGCGACTCGCTATTCTTAGGCATCTTGGTAATATTCCCTTGGCAACACTGGCATCTTCCCGCGCCCCGGCCGGTATAAAACCCCGCCTCCGCCGCGCCTCCCTACCCATCGATCCACCGCAAAAAAAAAAAAAAAAAAACACATCTTCTTCGATCTCCACTCGCAACCTGCGACGACAAGCAGAACCAGGCCAGCCAGCCAGCTAAACCCAAACCCCTCCTCGAGTTCCATCGTCCCGGCCCAACCCCACCAATGGCGGGCGGCGGCTTCGTGCTGGTATTCGACTTCGACAAGACGATCATCGACGTCGACAGCGACAACTGGGTGGTGGACAGCCTGGGCCTCACCGACCTCTTCGACCGCCTGCTGCCCACCATGCCCTGGAACGCGCTCATGGACACGATGATGTGCGAGCTCCACGCGCGCGGGCGGACGCTCGCCGACGTGGCCGCCGCGCTGCGCGCCGCGCCCATCGACGCGCGCGTGCCGGCCGCCGTGCGCGCCGCGCACGCGCTCGGCTGCGACCTGCGCGTGCTCAGCGACGCCAACGCCTTCTTCATCGACACCATCCTCGACCACCACGGCCTCCGCGGCTGCTTCTCCGAGGTCAACACCAACCCGAGCCGCGTCGACGCCGGCGGCGCGCGCCTCCGCATCGCGCCCTACCACCCGGCCGACGCGCCGCACGGCTGCGGCGTCGGCACATGCCCGCCCAACATGTGCAAGGGGCTCGTGCTGGACCGCATCCTCCGCGAGGCCGAGGCGGCCGGCAAGCGCGTCGTGTACCTGGGCGACGGCCGCGGCGACTACTGCCCTGCGCTGCGCCTGCGGAAGGGCGACTTCGTCATGCCGCGCAGGGGGTTCCCCGTCTGGGACCTCATCTGCGAGGACCCCGCGCGGGTGCAGGCCGAGGTGCACCCGTGGAGCGACGGCGCCGAGCTCGAGGAGACGCTGCTGCGGATCGTCAGGAGGGCGGCCATCGTGGAGGAGCCCGCCACCGCACCCGCACCCGCGCTGCTGCCGCTCGACTGCAAGCTCGAGTCCTTGCCCGTCGCCGCGCAGGACGGCATGCCCGTCATGCCGCTCGGCGTCAAGAACTGATCATCGAACCTGCCTTTGCCTTCGCCTGGGTTCGTCCGTTCGTGGCGAACTGGCGATCGAGCTCCAACAACTTCCAATGCACGCACTACTGGTTGGCTATTAGTAGCAGCCTTTAACTATATTGACTAATTTTCTGTGCCCCTGATTGAGCTTGCCAATGCTCAATTGGCTGTGGCTCGTTGTATCTTTGCCTACCGACGACAAAAGATAAAAATTAATGGATGAATTAAATCCACGACGGCGATGAGCAAAATTCATTCAAATTTCTGCTGCAATCGATCGATGTACTCCATACTGGTATCTGCCCTGCCTAAATTACTGCATTAACGCTACTAATAATCTTCCTACACCCGTGAAACCGAGCCTTTTGCGCGCCACAAAAGGCATGCGCGTCTGTCGCGCATCAATGCCCGTGAAACGAAAGAGATTCGCCGCGGACCCAAACTTCACCAGATTTCAGGTACATATTCCGGGGATATGCTCTGACATATCCTCGATCCGCGGGAAAGCAATTGAACTGGAGCCACGGGCTCCCAGCTCGTCGGATGCACGCACACTCACATGTGAATTGACTGACGGCGACTAGCGGTGGACTGCTCATGGTGCGTGTAGAATGCGCTTCTACTGGTTCACACTAATTTTTTTACTTAACGGTCTGAGAGTGGCCTAATCTCCAACCAACAATTGGCCTTATATAAATTTTGCTTTACTAAAGCGAAATTATTGTATTCGAGTTGAAGCAATATTTAATGTTTGGTAGAGACTTGTTTTTGCCCTGGGTGCTTGGCTCCCCACCACGATTTACCACTGCACAATATAAGCTCGCCACAGAAATTTGTGCATCTATTTGGTTTTTTTACCTGCGGCGTGCCGCAACCACAACTTCTTCGTTTTGATTTCCTTGCTAAAACGATGGCGTCATTTCCCCCACCACGACAAAGGTGTCGCCACAACCTGCCACATTTGGGACATGGCGAGGTGTGGCTGGCTGCTCCCATAAAATCTAAGGCACCGTTTGGTTTGGAGGCGAAGTAGGATGGTATCTCTCGTTTCAAGGACGGAACGGGGCTAACCTATCCCATCTCATTGTTTGCTTGAAGGGAATGGGATGATCCCGTTCCTCGTTTGGTTGGAGGGACAAGAACAAAAATGGGACGGCCTCTCTTTTCCTTCTTCTCTCCGATGCGCTGCCTGCTACTCGTCGACCGTCTCCGTCTCGTCTCGCCTCCACCTTCGCTTGGCCTCCGCTAGCCGCCTGCCCCTCGCCGCCGCGCCGCGCCTGCACCTCCGCTCCATGCTGCGCTCGTCTCCATCTCCGCCTCCACGGCGCGCTCGCCTCCAACTCTACTCCGCGACGCGCTTCGCCTCCGAGCCGCACCCTGCCTACGCCTCGCGCCGCGCTCGCCTCCGGCGACAGGCCACACCGCGCCGATCCGCCACCGCCCGTGGAGGCGGAGTGCGAGGCGAGCCCGCTCGTCCCGCTGCCGAGCTGCATGTGGCCAGCGGGCGCCAGAGCTGCGGTCGACGGGCGGCGGAGCTGCGCCGGGGGGGGAGGGGGGGAAGGGGGAGGGCGCCGGAGCTCTGGCTGATGGGCGGACGAGGAGGTGGCTGCGCGCTGCGACCGAGAGAGGGACGACGTGATCCCTCTTTCTGAAAGGGACGGTGAGGGATGGGATCTAAGGTGCCGTTTGGTTGGGTGGACACGGGGGGATGAAGCGGTTCCATCCCGGTTTTGCTGCCGTTTGGTTGATGGACATTGGAATGGAGAGATCCCTGACAGGGAATATCCTACGCAGATGCGGGACGCGCTCGCTCCAGGAAAAATGTGGAATCCGGTCGTTCCACCCGCACGGTGTCTCCTCCCGTTGGCCCTCTCCTCGGGCTCACGCTTCCCAACGGCGAGCGGAGCAGCAGGTGCGGTCGCGGACGGAGGCGAAGTAGCTAGCGCGAGCGCGTGGCCGCGGGCGGAGCAGCGGCGCGGTGAAGGCGGAGCAGCTGGCGCGGCCGCGGGCTGCGGGTAGAGCAGAGGCGGGGCGAGGCGAGGCGAGGAGATGCGGCGGCGCGGCGGGCGAGGAGATGCGGCGGCGCTGCGGGCGAGGCGATGCGACGGCGCGGCGGGCGAGGCGATGCGGTGGCGTGACGGCATGGCTCAAGCCAGGCGCGGGCGAGCGGCCGCAGGAGGAGCCAAATGGCGGGGCCGGTGGGGCGAGGCGAGGCGGCAGCGCGGCGGGCGAGGCGAGGCGGTGGCGTGGCTCGAGCCGGCTAGCGACGGAGGCCGGCGGCGGGTCGAGCAGGACATGGACGGAGGCCGGCGGTGGGTCCGGCAGGCTGGCGGCGGGTCGAGCAGAGGAGCTTTTGTTTCAGTGACACGTTGGCCCCACCAAACGGCGGGTTAGACAGTCTATTATCCCAATCTTCATATCCACTAACCAAACAAAAAATGGAACCGTTCTACTCTTTAACCAAACACATACCATGGAACCGTTCCATCCCCGAAACCTTCCATCCCAGTATGTCCACCAACCAAACGCTAACTAAGGAGAATATTGTCACGTGGGATGGTCCCATCCTTTGCTTGTCCCCGAACCAACCAAACAGAGCGAAAAGTGGGATGGTCCCAGCCCATCCCACTTCGTCCTAGGAACCAAACACTACCTAAGTAACATTATGAAACGAAGAAACGTAGGAACAGAACAAATCTCCCTTATTCCAAATAGGCTCCGAGATTGTTTCCTTGGATTGGAGAATCAAATGAAGGATCCAATTCCTTCTGATTCTGCTCTCTTTTTTCTTTTGAACATTTTGCTGCTGTTAATCGCCTTATCGGTACAAAATTACACATTGATCTGTCTCTTTAACCAAGGCAATTTAGGCCCGTTTGTGAATCATCATAATGACGCAAGTGGCTCACTACGGAAAACGAGCCTAAGAAATTTCTCCAATCATCATATTGACGCAAATGGGCTGGACCCGTATACAGCAGACACTTGGGCCTAAGAAAACGGCAGTAGAATTGGTACTTGGGCCAGCCACACTTCCAGCCCGCACCCGACACGCGAGCCGACCTCAACCCGCGGCCGTGAGAGAGCCACCTCCCGACCTCCGTGGGCAACGTGCAGACGGCAGAGCGAGCTTCGAGAAAGCCATCCCCCAAATCCGCCTACGCTTCCCCCTCTCCTCCACGAGCTGAGGAAACCCTAGCGACCGGCCATGGCGCTGCTCCCGCGCACGGCGCGGCTTGCGCTCCTCTCCACCCCGCGGGCTTACTCCGCCGCCGCGGCCGCAGGCGCCTCGCCGACGACCCCGGCGCCGTACGGCGGCGCCCCCCCGCCGGCGATGTCGAAGACGGCCGAGTTCGTGGTCTCCAAGGTGGACGACCTGATGAACTGGGCGCGCAAGGGATCGATCTGGCCCATGACCTTCGGGCTCGCCTGCTGCGCCGTGGAGATGATGCACGCCGGCGCGTCCCGCTACGACTTCGACCGGTTCGGCGTCATCTTCCGCCCCTCGCCGCGCCAGTCCGACTGCATGATCGTCGCCGGCACGCTCACCAACAAGATGGCGCCGGCCCTCCGCAAGTCAGTAACGCATTTCTCATCTCGATTGATCGGGCTGATTTAAGATTTCGATTCAAGTGTTGTTAGATCTCACAAAGGATCTGGGTAGGGGAGTATCAATTAAGCAATATGCTCCATCTTTGCAACGGAGAAATATGATTTTAGTTGGCCTTGCCGTTTGTAGGAACCAGGTTGTGCTCAGCTCATTAGCAGGGATAGTTTTCAATGTGTCTTAAGTTTCACCAAGTATACATAAAAAAAGTATCAATGCTCATGGTGCCAAATGAATACAATTCGTTTCATTATGAAACATATTTTCATATTATATATGTTTGGTGACATAGATGTTGATAGGACAAAACTAGCATTGCATTTTTTTTGGACGGAGTAGTATGATGTGATTTGATCTGAAAACTAGCCATACAGTCATACAGACTTGATTATATCCACAAGTCTTGTAGAAAAATGATTATAGTTTATGTCTCCAAACTTTCAACATAGTTTTAAGTCTTCTGGCCAATTTCCTTTGTACTGCCACTATATGGTATGCTTTTGAGTATATTTGTATAGGGATTTTAATTTCATTTAATGCACACCCACCATTTTTCTTCGTTATGCAATCTTCTAGAGTTGTTGTTAACTTGTTATAGTATGCGAGTCTTCTTGTTTGCATATTGTCCAAGTAAACATCAGTAGTGGTTTCTTGCTATGAATTTGAATACGCCATGTGTTGAATTTGCATACACCATGTGTTGCCTGTTGTTTGAGTTGTGCCTTTCTAAGGTGCTTAGATACAGTTCCTGACAGCAACCCTTGAAGTTCCAACATAAGCTTAGTTCGTTATATGGTACTGGCTACTGTTTTGTGGTTTATGCACTACAAAGATTGGGTAAATTAAGTTCTAATTCTATACTGATCTTTAGAGTGCATGCTATTACTAATTACTTAATTAGTGGCTGTAGATGTAAGAGCACTTTTATCAGTTCCAGCAAAGATGCAGTCCCTCTGTCGCACACTCGCATTCACAAGTCAAACCTTATTTTCATCACTTGACTATGCTGCTATGCACGTGTATTTAGGTTTTGCATATAAATAGCATTTAGACTTGCCACTAGATGTACATCTACAGTACCAATTCTTTAAACAAACTTAATATCATATTGATGCAAAATTCATAGACTATGTTTGCTTACCATTATAGAAAAATGAGAAGTGTGCACTCGCTGGCACTGCTGGAACATAAAGGGGGCATAACCGGTGCTTAAAACTCCCACACAAGGTGGAGTCTAGCATCTAGGGAAGGGAATTTCTAGATATCCTTGCCCTTGCATAATTATTCGAAAAAAATTCAACATAGAGTCTGGTTTGAAGTCAATACCTCTAGGCCACAAGTGAAGAGACTCCACCAGTGCTTCAGACCCACCATTCTACTGGAACATAAAGAGATGTAGTACATATGGACAAGGGATTGGAAGGGGGTTGTTCAGTTTGTCCGCCAAACAAAGCCTGAATTATACACTATATAGAAATTTTCTGTAAGCTTTAGTTCCCTAACATTTCCCATTCTCTCCCTTTTGAGATATATGCGCACGCTTGAGGATTTCATGAACATTTTCTGGTTATACTTGTTGCAATCCTTGTATTTTTTTTTTCAATAAATATTAATATGATCTGTAGTATTCTGTTATTCCAGACAGACACTAATAATTTCATTTGTTATCTGCAGGGTTTATGACCAAATGCCTGAGCCTCGATGGGTTATTTCGATGGGCAGCTGCGCTAACGGCGGTGGCTACTACCACTACTCCTACTCTGTTGTCCGAGGATGCGATCGCATTGTACCGGTTGACATCTATGTCCCAGGGTGCCCACCAACTGCTGAGGCTCTCCTGTATGGTGTTCTCCAGCTGCAAAAGAAGATCAACAGGCGCAAGGATTTCCTTCACTGGTGGACCAAGTGAAGCATTGCCTGTTCTTGTTGCCTGCTCGATATATTTCTTTGCATGTGACCACCTACTTATCATCTGAAATAAGACCAGCCTTGTGCTCGGATTTGCAAAATTGTTGTTGTGCCTGAAAGGATGTATGTCCAGGTTGTTTGATGAGCATGGAACTCGTGTACTTGAAATCAATTCAACAGTAATGGACAGAGACCAGCTGTTAATAGTATCTTTTGGCTTTCCGTTGTAACACAGGAATACACCTTGTTGTCTAGACTCTTGAGTTTCTCCTTTGTTGCAACCAGGCGCATCTGTTTCGCCCGTAATTGGATTGGGCCGAGCAACCAGGCGCAACCACGTCTTGTTGCATATTTATTCGGCTATGCAAAATGCAAACTATACATGCCAGCATACATGATCTGCTAGACTAACCATAAAAGGGAGGCCACATTCTGTGCAATCAACCTTATGGTATAATCGTGCAATCAACAGATATTATGCGTCCGATCTGAATTCAACGTTCGCTACCATTTTGTACTTAAACCCTCCCACCTCTCCTTCATTCCGGTCTTTGAATAGTTGCTAAACACCCCCTGATGAATCTAAATCACAAACCCATAGCCCCATGAGTCTGTACGACGATTCTTTGTAGAAATTCCAAACAGCATGAATGTTCTCAAAAAGCATTCCAACGTATGGCTTCTATGTAGAAAAAAATATATAAACCAATTAGTCATTTGTTCTGTTCTCAAAAAGCACTCCTAATTAGATCAAATACTCACTATTGATGCTTTTTTTGGGTTGGGGCTGGCAGCAGCGACCAATCACAGTTCTCTTGTGCAAATGACAGTGCTCCTGCTAGCTGTTCTCCCAGCTTAATCAGTGAGTACGTGCAAAAATCGACTAGAAAGCCAGCGGCAACAGGTACCTGAACGCTGCAGGTCGTCGTCGAGTCCGGCGGCGCATATGGCGGCCGGCTCTCCCTTCTCGAGCGCAACGTCGTCGGTCTCCCTATCCATGGCGGCGGCCTCGATCTCCATGGGCGGCGACGCCCGGGCGGCGGCCGAAGCTGAAGAGTCGCGCAACAGACGAGGAGTTCGGGCGGCGTCCGTGCCGAGCCCGGAAGCCGAATCGTCGTACAGACTCCTGGGGCTACGGGTTTGTGATTTAGATTCATCAGGGGGTGTTTAGCAACTATTCAAAGACCAAAATGAAGGAGAGGTGGGAGGGTTTAAGTGCAAAAGGATAGCGAACGTTGGATTCAGATCGAACGCGTAATATCCGTTAATTGCACGATTGCACCATAAAATTGATTGCACATGATATGGCCTCCATAAAAAATGCAACGTTGACCTAACAAGACTCTTTGCAAGTTCTTCATAAGTCCGAATTGACGTGACCAAATGATGAAGCAGTCAGTTGTGCCAATCTGTTATTGCTTGAATTTACTAGTTTACCAATGAAAAAAATCATAGGCATAAATAAAGTGCATGACGGACTCCAATTGGACACGGCGGCCCTTACCTCTCCTCCAAGCCAAGAGGGCCGGCTACAGGCCTACAACACCATCCCCCTCCCTTCGTAGCCGCCTCCTCCCAACTCGTGCCATCTGCTCTCCTCGGATCTCTCCGTCCCCTTCCTCCAAACCCCCGTCAACAATCACAAGGTAAGTCCTAAAGCGGAAGAAACCCTAAAAAAAGCCTTGAATCCGCGCTTTCCCACCTCTGGATTCCCTCTCACCCCTTGCGATTTCCTTCTTCTCACCCGCATTGCCCCGTTTTGAACCGTGATAAACAGCGGCGGCGGCGGCGCATCTCCCATGGCCGCGCTGGGGTCAAAGCTGGCGCAGCTGCAGTCCAAGGCGTGCCAGGCGACGAGGCTCGCGGCCAAGCAAGGCTGCGCGTACCACAAGACGCTCATGGAGAAGAACAAGCACTACGTCGTCGACCCGCCCACCGTCCAGAAGTGCCAGGAGCTCTCCAAGCAGCTCTTCTACACCCGCCTCGCCAGGTCAGTGCTCCCTCTCCGCCCCCGCTCCCCCCACAACTGACTCTTCGTGCAGCCCTTCGTGTCGGTTAGTCATGCTAGATCGCTTGCCGATTACTGTGCCGTTGCTGCAGAATCCTTGTGAATGTACCTGTGTGTCAGCTTGTATGTTGGATGGGATTGGGAGATTTACTGATCGGATGGGAATCGGAGATTGTTTCCTTGGGATTATGCCATAGGTAGCTTAGTAGATGGCTCTTATGAGTTGGCTCTGTGTACTTACATCCATTGTTCGTTCACTGAAAGAGGTATGTGCCTAGGTATGTTAGGAAGTACACCTGAAAATTTAGATATGATTTGCAAGCACCATGATCATTCGATGAAATTATATGATTGTGTCACGTTTGGTGGCCGCAATCAATTGGTTCAATGCGACAAATAGATAATAGGGAATTTCAGCCCTCCTAATCCACAGATGTGCTAGTTTATTTGTACCCGAAACCTTACGGACTTAGACCTTTCAACTTTCATAAGGTCGCAATTTGCATATGGCTATCACATTAAGTGTCTATCTTTGATTGGATGAAGCATGCATCTTCCACCATGTTGAGATTTGTCTCTTCCACCGTGTTCCTTGGTGTTTATCAAGAATGCTAGGTTGTTTCCTGATGCTTGTGTCCTTGTGTCCTTGTGTCAAGGGCTCAAGGCGGCTAGGAGCCAATACATGATTACATGTGTCACCGAATCTATGTCACTTACTGAAATTAACGAGTAACTGTAACTGTAACCGTATGAAACTGTTGGAGAACATGCCTTTGCTTGGTTTATGTGGATCACATACAAGTCTTGATGCATCAATTTGTCAGATTGAAGATTGTATGGGAGGTTTAGTGATCGAGTTGGGATTCAGCATTGTTCCTTTGAGCTTTCTGATGGGGATGGGGGAACCGATATGGATTGATCGAGTACCCTCTATTACACTGCACCTAAGATTTGTGCATTTAAAAGAACCAAACTGATCACTGCATGCCTGAAGTATGCTTGTATACTGTATGGGAGGAAGTGCGCCTGAAACACAGAAAGTTTTGCAAGCACCAGGATCATTTGATGAAATTATATGATTGTTATGCTGTGGTAGCAGCAAATTGATTGGCTCCATGGGCCATGGCACAGATAGACATTACGGAATTTCACAGTCCACCTAACCCTTAGGACAGGTCAATTGTAGCACCAAAAACTTTTAGCATTCAGACCTTTTGACTATTGTGAAATTCTAGCTTCCACGAGGTCACAATTTGCATATCGCTATTAAGCATAGCCAGAGGCTTGAGATATTGTTTGGATGAATCATGTCTCATCCACCAAATTTAGATTGATCAACTTGTGTATTGTCTCTAGTGTGAACCGGATCTGCCTAACTAATAGAAGTTTGAAGTTTGTGTATATATGCTACTATGCTTGCTTCTTTGTTAAGATGAATGTGATCTGTCTTGTCTACATACGAATATATTTGTTGTCCTCAATTTTTTTGGTAGTTATTTGTTGTCTAGTAGTTTAACCGATGTTGTGGAGTTTGATCTTGGCCATATGTTGTGATCTAATGTTGGGGTTTGGGCACTGCCTTTGAAATATATTTTAAAAAACCCACTTGATAAAGTTAAATTCTAGTAAGTGTTAAACCAAGATGCTGGTGGACATCATACGAGTCAATGAATCTGAGATGAACTACTGGGGAGCCTGTCGAGCGGTGATTCTGGTTTCTGGATGCATATATATACTTAATTGCGCTTAGCCAGTTAGCCCTATGTAGCTGGGGCTAATGGTTTTTGACAAACAAAAGTAAATAATTGAGGCTGAACTGCTGCATTTTTCACAATTTTTCACAACACTCGATTTGAGAAAGATGTATTGCTTATATTATGCTTGCATCAGAAATACAATATATATATTTAACAATGGACACGTGTTTCTTGCAGCCTTCCTGCTCGCTATGAATCATTCTGGAAGGAGCTTGACAGTGCAAAGCTCCTGTGGAAAAACAGAGGCAATCTGAAGGTTGAGGATGTTGGCGTTGCGACGTTGCTTGGCATCGAGTTGTATGCTTGGTTCTGCGTCGGTGAGGTCGTCGGTAGAGGATTTACTCTCACAGGCTACCATGTCTGAAATTCTGAATGCTTGTCCTACCTGTAGCATGAGCAACCACATTTTGCAGATGAATACTGTGTGTTGGTGGTCAGTTTTACCCTGCTGCGAATTCGGCGTGTAGTTTTTGTTAGTCTGAACTAAACCTGAATCTTGAGGTAGAGGAACAACACTATCTTGGTGGAATTACTTGGGTGGAACAAAAGATGATTAACCTAGTATATCCTGCCTCCGTTGTGTGTCGAGTCTATGATATGCTCGGTCCTGGGCATGAGATTGGTATAATGACATGTCAAATGCATATGCTTTTGTTGTGAGCACGCACTAACTGATATATGAAGCCGTTGTCAAATCGCATGATGCAAGTAGTTCTTGCATGTCAAATCGCATGATGCACGGATGGATTATCTCGGCGTCAGGCAGAACTCTCCGGGGTGCCCAACGCGCTTGATCGATACACCAGAATTTCCCAATTGCTTGTTTCCAATACTCATCGGCTACCAAGCTTGTTCTTAGTCAGGTAGGTGGTTCCCACTTGAGAGTTTCCTGGAGTATCTGATATGGCTGATCTTTAAACAATCCGGTGATGAGTTGTGAGCTCGGTCTTGCTGACTATATTAGAGCAGCGTTTCTAACCGTAAACCTAATTCTCAAAACCTAAATTTGGGTGTGACCAACAAAATGAGTACCTCAACACTCCTCAAAGTGAATGCCAATTATTTGGCTCGCCCGTAAAATTCTGACTTTGTCCTCAATTTGGGAATTGTTAAAGAGGTTTGCCCCAATAGGTTTTGGGAAGATGTTAAAACCAAATTATGGTTAATTTTTCATGCATTGTTAGAGATGATCTTACATGTCAAATGTCTTACTGTCCGTCTCATACATCCCACGTAGAATTTTGGAAGAGTGAGATGCAATTTCATAAAGCAACATTCTCACAAGCTAAAGTTTAGAAGTATCAAATCACTACCACTACTATATCACTATATGTACACACTTTATATAATGGTTATGGCTACTTTTAAATTTGAGCAGGCAGAGAAGGTCAAATGATAGGTGACATCATATGTGTAATATTCTGTAATATTTAAAATAGAAACAAACTCGTCGAGGTGGAAATAGACGGTGAGGGATATAGTTGCGACATTGAACTTCTCTGAAATTGCCTATTAAATTGTCGTCGTGAAATCACTATCAGTCGTGCATTGCCAATAGCGGAGAAGCACCGAGCACGGTCTTGTTTGCTGGTTGACGATTGCTGTAAATGAAACTGATCGTTAGTAAAGACAACTCGAGTCTGAAGGGGTGTTTCAAATTAAAGCAACAGGGCAGTGGCATTCATTAGCTCAAAGGTTACACAAATTAAACGTGACACGAAAAGAAAACTCCATGGAACAACCTCTAGCACGTCGTACGCGAGGAGCCTATTCACCCGTTCGCCGCTTCGCGCCATCGTGCCCTCATGGCGTCGTCGCTGAGCCTTCTGCTCCCCATCGTCCTCGTCTCCGTCACCGCCACTGCTACCCAACCATCAAGAACGCTCCACATCCCCATCGTCCACCGCCACGCGGTCTTCCCGCCCCCGCCCGGCGCCACACATCTGGGCAGCCTCCTTCGCCACCGCCGCCGCGCCGCCCGCTACAACGCCCAGTTCGGGTCCCTCCACTCGGCCGCAGCCGGCGAAGACGACGCCGACGACGGTCGGCTCCGTTCCCCCGTCCTCTCGGGTCTCCCCTTCGAAAGCGGCGAGTACTTCGCGATCATCGGCGTTGGCCACCCGTCCACGCGCGCGCTCGTCGTCATCGACACCGGCAGCGACCTCATCTGGCTTCAGTGCAAGCCCTGCCGCCACTGCTACCCCCAGCTGACGGGGCTATACGACCCGCGGAACTCCAGCACGTACAGGCAGATCCCCTGCGCCTCGCCGGCGTGCCGCGACGTGCTCCGGTACCCCGGCTGCGACGCCCGCACCGGCGGCTGCCAGTACACGTTGGTGTACGGCGACGGCTCCGCCACTAGGGGCGACCTCGCCACCGACAGTCTCGTCTTCCCCAACGACGACGCCCACGTCCACAACGTCACGCTCGGGTGCGGCCACGACAACGAGGGGCTGTTCGAGTCGGCGGCGGGGCTGCTCGGCGTCGGCCGGGGCAAGCTGTCCTTCCCGACGCAGCTGGCGCCGGCGTACGGGCACGTCTTCTCGTACTGCCTCGGCGACCGCATGTCCCGCGCGCAGAATGGCTCCTCGTACCTCGTGTTCGGCCGCGCGCCGGAGCTGCCGTCCACGGTGTTCACCCCGCTGCGGAGGAACCCGCGGCGGCCGAGCCTCTACTACGTGGACATGGTCGGCTTCAGCGTCGGCGGCGAGCGTGTGGCCGGGTTCTCCAACGCCAGCCTCGCGCTGGACCCGGCGACCGGGCGTGGCGGCGTCGTGGTAGACTCCGGCACGGCCATTTCGCGGCTGCCCCGGGACGCGTACGCAGCCGTGCGCGACGCCTTCAACTCGCACGCGGCAGAGGGCGGGATGCGGAAGCTGGCCAAAAGCTTCTCGGTGTTCGACGCGTGCTACGCCCTCCGCCGGAACGGCGGGGCCGCTAAGGTTCGCGTGCCCAGCATCGTGCTGCACTTCGCCGGTGGCGCGGACATGGCGCTGCCTCCGGCGAACTACCTTATCCCCGTGGACGGAGGGGATCGCCGGACGTACTTCTGCCTAGGGCTCCAGGCGGCGGACGACGACCTCAACGTGCTCGGCAATGTCCAGCAACAAGGGTTCGGGGTTGTGTTTGACGTGGAGAGGGGGAGGATCGGTTTCGCGGCACAAGGGTGTTCAGGTTGAGTGATCGGATACGTGTACAATTTTCTTCAATTTAACACGAAAAACTTGTGCGTGTCAGTATATATACAGTCATATATGCAGGTAGAAACTGTTTTCTCATGTGCCAAAACGTACATAACTTGGAGCTGGCCTCGGCTAACCATCCGATTCACAAGGATTGTTACTCCATGAGGAATCAATTTGCCGCATGGAATTCAACGTCTGGACGAATATAGTTGTTGTTGTGATTTACATTTTACAAAATCCCGTAGTCAACTGATCTTCTGCTGGGCCGCCTCAACGTACTGCAGGGCAAGCTTTTTCACCTTGTCGCCCTCCTTGATCAAAAAGTTTGCATTTTTAGCGTCACGGTGGAAGCTCATTACCTTGTCTGTTGTTTTTGCGACCGCCCACCTATATTGATCAACGGTGATCACACCACTCTTGCAAAGTGGTCTGATGTGCTCTTTCACGAACATTTCAACCTACATACATTTTTTAAAAAAAAGGAACGTGTGTATGAAGCGAAAAATGTGAGACCTACAAGAGAGAAATGCCATCGATCAAGTGTAATACCTTCTTATATGTAGATCCTGAGGCATCTGATATGTTTTTACTGGCATGATCAGGTGCTCGTTTCTTTGGATCATTTCCACCTTCAGCAACATGGTTTGGTTTGTCTCCTTTTGGGACTACCCTGTTTAGTGATGGTTTGTCACTGAGACATTTATCTTCAGTGGGCTCCAAATTCTTTGGTTTGCTGATCACCCCACCATCTCTGCGCAAACCATCCTCATCAGATTGATTATGCAAACTGCTAGCTGCCTTTTCCGTATCTCTCTGCGTCTCTGCATGCTCAGTAACTTTACCAGGCACGTTGGAATCAACTGAAATTTCTTTATCGAGTCCACTTGATTTTTCACTTTGCTCACTGCACTTATCAACTTCAGACAAGTTTGCCGCATTGGTTTTGTTTGCTGTCTCGCCCTCAGTTTCTACCTTGGCTGTCAACTTCCGTTGCTCCTCAGGATTAGGTTCTGGTTGTTGACACATAACAATTTCACAGCTTTGACAGCCTGCAGAATCAAGATCAGTAGCAAGTGATGATTTGTCACCTTTCAGTGAGCATTCGTCCTCAGGATTTGACTGTATGTTTTCACTCAGTTCATCTAGCCTGCATTCTCCTGAAAAAAAACAACAGCGTATCTTTCACAATTACAGTAATATTTCTATCGTGAAATCTTTGAACAATTAGACAGACATGGAACCAGAGTTACCTTCAGCTGCTGTGGTCTCTCTCTCAGGACTGCTAGGAGGGGAATCAAAGAGGCCCGCTTTTCTTAGAGCGTCTTCTGCGCTGATGAAGCCAACACCGTGAGTTTGCTCTGGCCCATTATTATTGCCTAGTTCACTCTTTTGATCAGAGACAACTGCTCTGTTTAGAGCCTCTTCCATGTTGCCACTAACATTGGTATTCTCAGATGTAACTTTCTGTGATATCTGATCACTGCCCAATTCAGTCTTTTTGGTTAGAGTTGAAGTGTCATTATCAGAGTTTGCCTTAGCATGCTGACGAGTAGCCTGAGAGCATAGATTCACATAAATTGATTTACTATTTGACCTTTCATAAATATCCCTTTCTACATTGACAGCATCAGCAATGGCCAATTCGGTATCTGCACATCTGCGGATGACATCCAAATTTGCTTTCCGCAAATAATGCTCAGCGATGCGGTGAAGTTGTGCCTGAGATATATAAGTCTGATTAATAAATTAACCAGTGAAGTTAATAGAAACAAGAACACTAACGCTTCAGGAAGTTATTGGTTGTGGTACGGCAACTTTTTATGCCGACATTGAAAAGGAGCAGTGATAAACTCAGCCTCATGCTTGGTAAATCAGGCACAGTTCACTTTTCTGCTATTTGAGAAGCAGCAATGCCTAATTCTGCTACAAGGTATACAAAAGGACAGCTAACCAAGCATTATTAGAAATTAGAAAATAGAAACTATTGAACAGATGTTCAAGCAAACTAGATTATCTTGATATCTACGGAAATGCCAAACATATAATTACCTGTCTAACTGATACGGGAACTTTACTATTTCGGCCAGCAGCAAGTTTTGGCCTCATATCCACCGGAAGTTGTGCCTAAGAAAACCAAGTAGATGAGTATTTGTGGAGTTGTATAGAAACCTCTTTAGAAACATATTTTTAAAAACTGGTACATACTAGCAGAGGGAAGTTTCCCTTGAGAGCATCAGTGTCTCCAGTTTGATCTTTGGTTGTAACAGAACTAGCATTTTTTCTTGCAAGGATCTCAAGAGCCCATTTTCTTTTGTCCTGCTTGATATCACCAGCAGATTGGTCTTTTTTATCCTGGTAAGGATGGCTATTTCTATTTTCTCTTCTGCTAGATGCATCTTTGTTCATAATTGAAGAGCTTGATGCTTTTCCAGAGCTGCTGGGTGAACTGATTTTCATTGTCTCGGTGCCTGCTGCAGGTATGTTAGGAGATTTGTTATCATTAGCTTTGATCTGGCTACTTTTATCTAATGGTGCGCATCCTGCAAGTGCAGAGAGAGGTCTTATATCATCCTTCCTGGGAACAACTGACGCATCAGCTAAATACAACCTGGATAAAATGGAATTGTTATTCTCTCCCTTTTTCCCTTGAGCATTTTCCTTGTCCATTTCAGAGGATTTCTTGAGTAGCTGTAGTACTGATTGCAGTGTCTCGATCTTTTCAGGATTTATTCCAGGGGAGCAGCGGTATTTCCAGAATTCAACTTCCCAATCACGATGCCAATCACTTCTTCTTCTTCCTGTGGATGTTCCATACAACTTTTTCGTCAGATTCTCACGTTTCTTACCCTTCTGAAGCAATGATCTTCTTGTTCTTATTAATTGGTTGATACTTTTGGCTGGTCCATCCACTGGCTTTCCTATAGCTGCACGGAACGCAGTCAACAGTTTTTCATCAAAAGATCCATCCTTCTCAAGTATGTTAGTGCCTGTATCTCTAACTACTTCCCTTATCTCTTTCTGTAGCTTTTGAACCACAACAGTTGATTCTTTCCCTTCCTTTCGGAAGATCTTTTTCATTCTAAGACCCAGCTGATCTCCTGCTCTTCTCCCTACAGGCTTTGCCAGCTCTCTACCAGGATCTCTTATGTAATCCCCACCCTCAACAATGCTCCTTATATCAGGAACATTTTTCTGTTGCGGAACAAACTCTGATATATCATCCGCAGTAGCTTTTGCATAATCAGTAGTATGACTGTGTGTTGAAGAAAAATCAGAGTTTCCAATTAGGTTCATGTCCTGCTCTTGCACTTCCAATTTTGCTTTCTTCGCAGGATGGCTCACTTCACTTCCTGATTCCATATCATTCTCTTTGATGACATTACTCTTATGTCCATCATGCCTGAAAAAAAAATCAAATAAAAAGGTTGCTCAAACGAAATGGCCAAACTGACATGAAACAAGTGGTTTCTAGGTTCCTGAGTTTTTTTTACCTGAGTGGTAACTTCGCCTGCTGAACTGCATCTGTATAAACACATGAATGTAAGTCAATCTTACAATCTTAACTAGCTGCATAGATATAAGAGGATATTTCATGTTGGATCTATAATGCAATGAGCACAAATTTAGCCCTAAACCAAAATGCAGCATAACAAAACAGGACTGCAATAGCCATGTCATATCCACATCAAATATCATAGTTACCAAAGCCTTTCAGTCCCAAGCAAGTTGGGGTAGGCATCAAATATCATAATTACTGAAATAAAAATTGCAAGACATATAGTGATCGGCATATGAATACTTCTCATAGTTGCAGTTAGTGTAATATCCATGCATATCCAAATAAACAAGCTATCAATATAGCATATCTGACTATGTAAATGACCACAACATACCTGGTGAGGATGACTGTGGAGATTTGATTACAGGACTTTCATTATTGCTTTGTTGCACTGCACTCTCATCTCCAGTATTTTTAGCCTCACTGCTGTTGTCTACTACTGGACAAGATGATACAAGCTTTGGTACCTCCAACTGTTCAGTTGACATGTTACCCTGCTCTGAACTAATTACTGATGTTGCTGGCTCACGTATTGGTGAAAACTGTAATGAAGTTTCTGTTGGCTCAGAAGGAAGGGTGCTAAAAACATTCATTTCATTAAGTTTATTCTGCGATCTACTGAAACTATATGTGTTCTTCAGGGTACTAGCATCTGCAACAGTATCATGTGATGTCTTCAAGCCTAGTGAAGCTTCTGATAGACCACACCTAGTTTCAGAATGTACACCCACCATTGATACAACAAGGGCAGTTTCTCCCTCATCAGCAACAGAAACTGATACCCTCCCAGAAAATGATGTGTCAGTACTTGTCCTATCAGAACCAATCACACATTCCTCACTAAAGTTTTTCTTAGAGATTGCATTTGCCTCGTGTTTTATTTCAGTAGACGTGCATCTGTAAATGGAATTGATAGTTCAACTATCAGAAGAGTGGAACAGATTCAACATGATTACTAATTGCCACTGGCAAAGGGTAATTCAAGAGAAAGACATAAGATATCATATTACCTTGGGCACAGCCACGAACTGTCAGATGTCATTTCTGGATTGAACCCCACACATATAGCATGATACCTGGCTTAAAGTTAAGAATCAACGAAATTAGAATAGGAACACAGTTGCCAAGTCTCAATTAATAATGTCATAAATGGAAACGAATTTACAAGTACCATTTATCACATGAATCACAAGCAATTGATGTATCTAAAGTTGGATCATCCTCAGCTGCCACAAGTCCACTTCGAATCTTGCAATCACTATCATCCAAACAAAGTACTGCCTGGAGAATGGGATAAATAGAGAAAACCACACAATCAACTTTCTGGGATAGAGAAGTATAATTGTTTGAAAGGACGGTGAGTGTTATCTGAATATTATTACTTCTGCGTCAATATAGTATGATGGGAAGGAAAGTGTGCTGCTTTCCTCTTGCACATACCAATCATCATCACAGCTGCACAATGAGAAGCATGAATACATGGTTAAAAACATTGAGAAGCAAAATAGAAGAAGTCATGAAATATTCTTAATTTTATTTCTTTAACCATGGTGGAAAAACATAAAGATTGGAGGAATCATAAAATAAAAAATGTATAATCATAGCATTACGAAGAAATGATACAGCATGAATCCACATGCAAATGATGCAGCTGCATACAAACGTCCAAGTATACCATCAAATTTCCAGCTTCAAATGGTGAGGTGATTCAAATATCGCTATTTGGTTACTTTGCTCGAGAAAAGAAACCAAGGACAAGCTTTCACTAGCATTGTGATTCAAAACTTAAAAGCATTCCTCACTTTTGTGACAATGAAAACACAGCATTCTGAGATAAAAGGCTAAAACATATGATAATAGTAGTCTACCTAAGGACATAAGAGGAAACAGGGGCGCCACAGAATATGTGACATAAACAATTAAGGCTGCTAGTGTTATTGTGTTAAACTAACATGTGTGTGCACTAGAAGTACAAGGAGTCGCTGCTATACCTGGTTAACGAGTATTCATCTTCATCAGTAGCTCCCATCGTACCATATACCTTCACCAGTAAATATCAATATAAAATGATTGCATTCCGGTAAAATTCTACCTTCAAAGGCGAGAAATTGAGCTAAACATTTCTAACAGATTTCTCCCACAGGTATTAAAAGGATTCAGCCAAGGAAAGATTGGCAACAAAGGATATTTATTACTTACTGGAATGCATGTTATATGTTGAAATTCACTTTTGCAAAGCGGGCAGCGATTTGTGATGGCAGCCCAATTGTCAATGCATGTATAGCAAAACCTGGCATTTGGAATTCAGATATATATGCATCACATCTCAGTTTAAAGGAATATTAGTGTCAGTTATTAATACTCTCTCCATTCCAAATCATAAAAGGTTTTGGAATTCGAATAGTTTCATGCATTATTCCAAGTATGTGCTCTGTATATATGTCAAGATTCGTCAACATCATCTGAACATGGATGGAGGGAGGGAGGGAGGGCCAAAACCTCTTATAATTTGGAACAGGGGAAGTACATTGGTAATTATGCTACTGCAAGTCTTTTCTAAACTTCTTTTATGATACATAAATTAAGTGCTGACAGAAATGAAATGAGTGGATAGTAATCCAAAATAAGAGGACATGGCTCTAGAAGATAGGAACATCAATTTGGAACTAAGCATTTGAACTTCAAATGCAACAGGCAAGGCAAGAAAAAATTAAAATAAGCAAATTAACGGTGGATGCTAGCCACAGACGGTGCAGGATCAAATGAGAATGAAATGAACAGCAAAAAAGGAGTAAAGGACCGTATGTTTTGACAAGTTTAGCTTAGATATCGGAACTATCAAATATGCAGAATTTATTGTCTAAGATTGATCTGCCCAATAATATGTACATATATTCTGAGTCCCCAAGTAGTTAAACAATGTTGATCTTCGAGATAAATGCGATATGCGAGGTGATGAATCAAATCGTAGAAACTATAAATATAACATATGTGATTGAATCCCTACCAGTGTTGGCAACAATCCAAGGCTCCTCTATCGATGATGATGTCTCTACAAATGCCACAATTTTCATTCTCGGATGCACAATTTTCCTGCAAATAATTTAATGAACCATATTATACAAAAACATAATTGTGCAAGGAAACCTGGACTAAAGCTTAAAGGTGGAGAGAATAGATAGGCCCTATAAAAGGAATCACACAGTACTACTGTACTTACTGGACTAATGCTATTCTTATTGAGTTATAAGCAGGATGTTTCATTTATGTTTCAACAATCTACTCAACAAACCTCAACAAACTGCGCCTACTTAAAGCATTGTCACACTACACACTTTCATTCCATTGAACCACCAAATTTGGCTAGCAGCATCTGTGAGGTATTAACCATACTAAAAGCACAGAGGTGGTGAGATGCGCAGAAAATGGAATCATGGTTCTTAAGGCGGTAAGGTAAGGCATGGCGAGCGGCCACCACCCAAACGCCTTGAAAACACTGAATGGAATTTGCATGTATAAAAAACAGTATTAATGTGGCTTTTCATCTCTCCAACACAAATCCCCACCAAAAAGTGCACGGTCCAAATAATTCAAGAGAAAGGCTCTGCAGTTTGATGCAGGCGTTACTTCGGAGCAATGCGACCAGCAGCCACTGTGGTGAACTGACACCATTTTCATATGATGCGAGCAATCATGACTACTTGCCTAACCTAAGAACGATAGCATATTAGTTTCCTCATTGAGTAACTCGATTAGCAATGCCACCAATCACAAGTACAGCGACGAAACAGAAATTCAGCAGCAGAAAAGCAACCTTCACTTCACTAAGCTCAAGTAAAAGCCTGAAGGAACACAATACCAGATCTTCCCTCCCTCCCGGAGCTCCGCTCGCCTCTCCATCAACGTCCATCTCCCACGGGAACATCGTGACTGAGCTTTGGCACGGTGAAAGCAGCTGCGAGCGCGCCTACACACAAACCCTGTACCCGCAGACCAAAAATCTGCGAGCAGTCAAGCCGGGTGGAATCTCGCCGGCCGCCCGATCGATCGCCACTCAAATTGGGGAAACGCGGAATCGATCGGCGAAGGGCATCATCGGCTCCGGCGAGAGGGCAGCTGTGGAAGCCCTAGCAGCGGCGGTAAGTAAGGGTGGCTGGAGGCGCGGCGCTGGTAGGGGTGGGCGAGACTCAAGCTGCGTACGGTTTAGAAGCAGCGTGGCGGGAGGCGCCCGCAATAGGATCCCAAAGGTTCCTGTGCCTTTGCTCGCGTGGAATCGACGGCAGCACAAGTACGAAGGAGCTGTTGAGGGAGCGGGGCGGGCGGCTCCCGCCCAGCCGAACGCAGGCTCAGCGCCGGCGGGGTGGTGGGACGGAGGGGAGGAGGAGATGCCGCCGGGGCGGTGTGGTCCGGCGGTCCGGCCGGAGGAGGAAGGAGCCGTACACGGGCCAGTGGGCTACTCCGACACATGGAACGGCGGCCCAATACGCACGCGCGGGCCTTTTTATCTCCACATTTTCGATTTTCGGTATTTTTGTTTTTTTTTTTCATTTCCAAAACATACACTCACCTTTATAAACACATGCACACACATTATACTCTATGCACACCCTAAGAGATTGAGGCGGTAGAAACTGAGGTGGATGAAGTTACCATAGGCACTTCGATGTTCATACGTACATGCATTCTATTAGGGTGAATGTATGTGTCTGTGTTGCATTTGTGGTATTCAGTGTTTTTCATAAACTATTAAGCGGAAACTACAATATGATGAAGTTCACATGTTCGGATTTCAGAAACTAAATGACAACAAAACTTTTCAATAACAAACTAGTTTAACAAAAAAACTCAAAAAGTTTATGGTGGTAGCGACTAGTTATATAACTTGGGATGCTCTAGGTTTAGGCAAATAAGGGAAGGGCACCCCCACAACATAGGTCAAGACTCAAGCACATGTATAAGATGCACACATGCCCTAATTATGATACTTTATGTTGTATCCCCCGCATAAAAATATACAATATTGTGAATCTACATGTAGGATTATAACCAAAACACAAATTCACCATCCTTGGTTTTCTAACACATCAAAAAATATATCAATTGCCATGTGTATGAATGCATAAGACGTTATTATTGTTTTAATGAGATGCTATCTAGTTTCTACTAATTCGAATCGAGCTTTGGTTTTAATATGTGATACATTTGCGATCCATCAGACTAATTAGCCCTAATTTTGAGGTGCTTCTATATTCCTAGGCATCAAAATATCACAATAACTAATTAGCATCTTATCCTTATAAATATTACTACTGACAACGAGTAACATATTTTTCTCATGATTTAAATGATATGCATGTGCCCATGTATTTTGTAAGTGTAGTGTGTTAACTAATGGAGGGTCACTTTTAGCAAATCATTTGAAAGATTGATGCATTGATAAAAAATGACTATTTAAATAGGATAAATATATAGGCGATTAAATGAGCACAATTGACATATATCTTCATCAATTTAAAGTGAACATGGAGGGAATCCTGCCTCAATGGACGGGGTGGCTAGAAGTAGTGGCGGTCAGTCAATGGATATATCCAATGGCGGAGGAAAGAAAAAAGTAAAATGATTGGTTAACGACCATAAAAAGTTGAAAGGACAAGCGTCTACATATATCATATTCGTCCCTTTCTTGCAAAAAGAAAAGGAAAAATTTACTTTGTTACGATGATGTTATGATAAATTTAACTTTGTTAGGATGATGATATATTTGATTTGTTTGTCTTTTTAGGAAAGTATGTTTAATTTCTTGAGTTAACATACTAAAATTATTCCGACTTAGATGAGGAATAAAATGTGTTAAAACACACACAATACCGATATTTAATATAGAATTTATTATGAGTCATACTGCTATTGTGCAAATATTTTCAAATGGTGCACTTAGTTTAGGTGAGATGTTTCGAATATCAAGAGTATTTGTTATATCACTGGTACAAGAACATATTCTTCCACTCCACATCTAAGGTATTCCTAAAATTTAGTTGTTCAAGGTACATTTGTTTATGTCCATTTGGAATCAATTTCTCTAGTGACCCTTTGATGTTATCGTCAACAAACAACTGTGGCCCTCTCGCTAACCTTAGATGGTGGCCCTACGATGTAGTACCACCATATGAGAATCACATGGTCATTCTTAGGCCGTTTGGCAAAGATTAGGTGGGTGTTTGCTAGATATTCATATTATCCTAAAAATATTTTTATATTGAATTTCTTTATAGAAATAGTTTTTTTAATAAATGAGAATCGCTTTCGAAAATCATTTGGAAGCCGGTTAGATTTAGATCCTTGAATGGATGGAAAACACATTGCTTTACTTTTAAAAAGTATAAAATAGCCAAAGCGCCTGTAGCCCTAGTCGTTAAAGTAGATCGAGCGGCACCTGAAGAAAACAATTCTCTAAAATGATCCAATAACAAAGAGCTTTAAAAATAGCTTCGCCTCCGCTGCTCCACTCCCTCCAAAAAAAAAAAAACATCTCAGTTTATCCCATAGAATCACTAAACAATTGCAGATGCGGAATCACTTCTCACGAAACAAGAATCGAACTGTTGGTTGGTATTTCGCATGTCAACACTATCGAAGAGAGTAGGTTTTGATTTTCAGACGAAATAGGCCGAAATTCGTTTCTCTCGCCTGGGTTAGTTTTGGGAGCGTGGAAAATCAAAAACATTGCGGTTCCATGCCCCCAATTACTAACCCTTTTGTTTTCTGTTTTTTCTAAACAGTGGACTTATAACGCGCATCATGTGTAGTAGTGCGCGGTGCACTCCAGCAGCAGGTCTGGCCGCCACCACTGGTGGATCCCATGCGCCGTCTTGAAGTCCGGCGACGGCCCGCGGTTCACCGTCAGCACGGCCGATGGGAACAGGTGCAGCGGCTCGCACCCACCGTTGCCGCCGCCGCCTCCCTTCCCGATACCCAGCAGGAGGTCCTTCACCGAGTTCCTCGTCGCCATCCTTCCCACGGCGCCGGCCCCGATGGCCTCCATCATGCTGCGGTGATCGAAGTACCCCACGTACTCGGCGCTGATGGGGTCGGCCGGGTTCACGAACAGGTTCGGCACCCACGCCGCCAGCGCCGCGAACGACGCGTCGTGCACGCCGCCGCCGCCTCTCTGCAGGACGGCCGCCACGCCCGCCGTGACGAAGCTGTGGGCGATGCGGATGCCCTGCTTCAGCCGCCGGTGGTCCCCGATCCGCTCCACCGGCGCGGACACGAACGGCGCGTTGAAGAGGAACGTGGGCAGCACGGCGGCCCCCGCCTTGACCAGGTTCTTGGCGCCCAGCGTCGCGATGGCCGAGCCCAGCGAGTGGCCCGCCAGCCAGACGCGGCCGTGCTGCCCGGCCACGGCCGCGGCCGCCACGGTGTCGTGTATGGCCTGCATGGCGGCACGGAAGCGGGACTTGCCCTCCAGCCCGTTGCGCAGTAGCTGGAGGTCCAGCTCCAGGTCCCGCTTCGCCGAGCCCTTCTTGGTGATGGTGCCGCGGAAGGCGACGACGTAGAAAGGGGCGACGGCGGCGGCCGTGGGGTCGAGGAGGTGGAGCGGCGGCTGGAACGCGTAGACGGCGCCGAAGATGGAGCCGTCGGCGGCGTCGACGAGCACCTGCCACAGTTCGAACTGAAAGAACGTCCACCACGCCGGCGCGCGGGCGTCGGGGCCCTGACGGTTCCACTGCCGGTCTCGCTCCAGGACGTAGACGCCCTGGACAAGGCTCGCCATGACGGATCGGCGGTGGTGTGGGCAGTTCCTGGCCGGGGCAGCAAAGCATCAGATCACATAGGCGATCAACGCCGGTCTATACAGGTTAGCCTTCCTCTTCCTGATGCTACTCGCTAATGTCAAGGCAAAAGATCTTTCGAGGTTCAAACAAACTAAAAAGAAAAGTAATAAGCAAAAGCAACTCACCAATTCACGTATTTCAAATACGTAGGCCCTGATACATCAAAGAGGTCCTTCTGCGACGTCATTTTGCTCCCCTCTGAATTCTGATTTCTGACCCCTCTGTACCAGAAAGAAATGAGAAAAGGCGCGTATAGTAAACCATTCTGTGATATGACATCTTTGAACAAAGTGGCACTTAAGAAAGAAACCTTAGAACAACATGTGCTCCTGAAATTTCGACGGAAGTCGAATCTTCAGAGCTCAGATGGACAAACCAATCCTCTACACTCCTCGAGTCTTCATTCATACAGAGGACCTAAAAATTCTCTATGGATAAATCCGCATTCTCTATCACTTTGCCCTTTATTCGCCTTTGTCTAATCGAACGTTCTCAATAATTCACAATCCACTCCAAGAGAATCATAAATCCAAGATGCAGCAATCACATCTCTGAAGAACCAACAGAGGCAAACAAATGGAAGGAGCTAGTAAATTACCAGAGTGATTATCTTCAGCTGTGGAGCATCCACCTCGTTCCGCTATGGAGTATGGACTCCGACTCTGCAATGATTTCGATCATACGCTACCGTAGTTACAGGCTGAATATATGGGCTATGGGCATACGACTTTTTAAGTCAAGGGAAGAACAGGGCTATTTTTCTTAAGCCATGAGGAGTTGAAAACTAATTTAATAAGATCGTCTGGCACGACGAATGAGAGGACCTTGCGAACGGGAGATGGAGTTGGAAGAACTGTTGGCAATATTTTCGCATGCCGCGATTCAGACTGCAGATTCTAAGAAATGCCAATGGGTTTGAGGAAAGGAGACTTTGGACTTGGGAGCACGAAGTGTCGAGGTGTCTTCCGGTTTATAAAGTTGGGAGTATCACAAGTGGCATAGTAAATGATAAAAAGCGCGTCAGTCAGCACATGCCAAGATATCGTGAGGACAAAAACATCATCAATTTTGTTGTATCGTCTTTCCCTGAACCAGCCAGCATAGATTGAGACATTTAGGGAAGAAGTATATATGTATATATAGTGCTTGGAATGCTGGAGGTAGGTTGTATTAATCCTCACTGGGAGTCTGGGACCAGTTCTTCAGATAGTTTTGTAAATGCAGTGGAGGCGTATGGAGGGATATTTTGCTGAAGAAAGCAGGCTATGAGGCAAATTTGCTTACAGTTGATAGCAACACCTTTCTGAAGAATCTAAATGTGTCGATGGCCACTATGATTCTGTGAATTATGGAGCGTTCAACGTGGTTGGTAGAACTGTCACCGAGTGTTCTCTCTCTTTTTTTGTATTGCGACCAGGTAAACGGGATGCACATGTAAATCACAGTATTCTACTTAAATTTTTTGTTAAACGTTCAGGCCGTCTTAATAAGGTCTGCTGCACGTCTTTTTAGGTTTTGGAGATATGTGGCCTGTGGATATATAAAATGGTAGTAGTGTAGTACAAAATATGTATAGTTTCCTTTTTTTTTTTCATTCCTCACATGTTTTTCTAATTGCTAAGAATTTTTTATTAAAAAAAATAATAGCATGGTAGTTTCACATCTATATATTGTCTATAAGACTATGTGCAGTGGAATAAGTAAATGGATTGCCTATACACTATAGCAACACTGTACATAGAGAGAGGTAGCTAGAATAGTGGATACACAATGCATTTATACATCCTAGTGCACATAGTCTAACCACTATGAGCTGGAAGTATTTTTGTTGTGTGATCAGAGGTAAAGGGAGGGCGCGAATAAATCACATTATTCTACTGAAATTCTGAAACCATTGTTATTTGTTAACAGTTCAGTCTCTTACAAAAGCGTGTTGCACGTTATCTTAGGTTTTGGGAGATACGTGGCTTGTGTGAGGTGGACTTCTATTTTCCATTTCCTCATATGTTTCTGTGATTATTTCCTCATCCTTTTCTTTGTTTTTACGTATTCTTGAAGCATTCTCCTTGCCCATTTCTGTTGGATACTTGGATTCAGGATCTCTGGTCTACTAGCATATTGCTACAATGCTACATCTACATTAGGAACTACTAGTCCATCAATCCATGCTCTCGCACGGATTAGATTTTTAGTAGATATATGTCTTTATTTTTTATTGGCATATTTATTAAATGTTGATATGTAATTTTAACAGTAGCAACAATTGATAATTTAGAAGCGTATATATATATAGGTCTATATTTGTTATTTAATTTTTTATAACCACATATTTTTGTTGTTTAGAGTTTAAATGTTATTTTATTTTTATTATATTAAATATGATTATTTTAATTAATATTTCATAATAGCATGGTGGATAATTTATATACAAATTTAGAGATCATTTTAATTTATCTTTCATAATGGTATGGTGAGTAATTTATATACAAATTTAGAGGTAATTTTAATTCATTTTTTATAATAGCATTTGTGGATAATTTATATGCAAATTTATGGGGGTTATTTCATACATATTTTATAATGGTATGGTGGGTAATTTATTTACAAATCTAGAAAGTTATTTAATATACATTTTATAATGGCATAGGGTAATTTATATGCAAATTTACAGGGTTATTTTAATTCATGCTTATAATGGCAACATGGGTGATTTATATGCAAATTTAGAGTTTATTTTAATTCATCTTTCATAATGGCATGACGGACAATTTATATGAAAATTGAGGAGGTTATTTTATTTTTTTATAATGACATGGTGGGTAATTTATATTCAAATTTAGGGGGTTCCTTTTATGGTGTTTCGTAATGGTACGGTAGGTAATTTTTTAGAAAATATAATAGATCTAATGGCTAGTATTATTATATACTCTTTGATGAATGGCAGATGTTTCTAATCTTCGTGAGATTTTCTAGGATTTATTTTTTTTTCTAACGCGCTTCGTAATTCGTGGTTTTTTTGTATTATCTAAAAAAAGTGAGAGATGTCACCAATCATCACGCATTCACTAGCTTGAAATAGATTAGAATGTCCATAGTTTTCTATACTGCCATATAGTAATTTGAACTGTTGAAGCTATTAACAAACCAAAACCATCCTTTAAGACCACACCTGTCAGCTAAAGCAAGAAGAAAGCTGACTTTTATTTCAATAAACAATAATTAACTTATGACGGTTCTACATTGTGACCATCATTCAAAATTCGCTGTAGGCCTATAAATTCTCTGAGAGCTAATTGCAAGAAAAGTTTGTTTTCTTGTTTGTTGTCTCTACTGTATCATGATGAAGCCACTGCAGGTGTTGCTGCACATGGAGCATCCACTAACCGCTCAAGCATTTCCAATTGGTCATAAGGTGCTATCTGCAAAGCATCAGATGCGCATGCATTTTAGATCTTTTATATGCATCCATTTTCCATAAAAATGAATATAGCAGATTAGAAGAGTTCCAAAACTTTCATAGATCCAAATATGACAATACTTAAGATAACGTGAATCCAAATTTTGTCATATTACCTGACTAAATCCATCAGGCCAGGTTATAGAAACCGCATAGTTCCCCATTGGCCTAATCTCTTCAGGCTCGATGTCATCTGGTATGTCGCCATACTGAACTTTCTGCTCTCCTGTCCATTCATCCTGCAGACAAAGACTTTGTACTTCGTAGAAAAGCAGCAAAGGTGTTTCTAAAAATAGAAATACTATTCATGGCTTAATATTTGAAAAAAGGGACTATATGTGATTCTGGGACTCTGATGGTGATGGTATAAAAGATGCTTGTTAGAACCATATTTCCCCCCACAAAACAAACAATGGAAAGCAGATACACACCACACTTTGAGCAGATCGATCATTCCTTCTGACTGTAGCTGGATGCAACAAGAACTCTTCATCTGAATCTGGCACTTTCACTCTAATTGCCCTTATTGATCTATCATAGGACACTGCTGTCGAAACTGAAAACAGAAAAAAGTAACAAATTTAACACATCATTAAATAAGAAAGATATATCTTATATATATATATATGTGTGTGTGTGTGTGTGTGTGTGTGTGTGTGTGTGTGTGTGTGTGTGTGTGTGTGTGTGTGTGTGTGTGTGTGTGTGTGTGTGTGTGTGTGTGTGTGTGTGTGTGTGTGTGTGTGTGTGTGTGTGTGTGTGTGTGTGTGTGTGTGCGCGAAACAAGAGTTCCACCATGTGCTATGATTTTTTTTTGGTGTCTATATTTGCAATCTTCTACTTCCCAGAACTACTTTTCCACCTCCTAGATTGCAAGTTGGGAGCTTTTAACTTACCTTGTTGCCTAATTTTGGCACACTGTTGAACAACACAAACTCCAAGATTCTGAAATGTCTTGGCAACATCTCCTTGGGGATCAGCCACTACTTCAGGGATTCCAGTATCTCCAGAAGCTGAAAGCTGTAAAAATCACCAAACTGTGATTTCTACTCTCTCTCCTTTAGTCAACGGTAAGTATCTAGGATTGAACTTACAGTTGGCCGTATTGGCAAATCAAAGAGGTGAGGTATTCCAAACTGCTGCACAACCTGAAACAGTGGGTTGCATTCTAAAGACAATCCAACAACTATCCAAGAGAAAAGGCTATGAAATAATCAGTATGTTGTTGTCTTGCCTGAATTCCAGAACCTTGCCCGAATGGGTAATAACGCTTTCCATCAGCATCAAAGTAGCACATGTTCTCAACAACTGCCACACAAGGAACCTTGGCAACCAAAGAGACATAAAAAAAGTCAATAAAAAGTTAGATAAACCAGGCTTTAATGCATCACATTGTGCAAAATTACACACCTTCAGCTTAGAGAACATCCGTACTCCCTTGGCAACATCAATGAAAGCCAGCTTCTGAGGCGTGGTAACAATCACAGCTGCCGTCAGTGGAGCTACCTGATAGTTCAGATATGTTATATTTCACAATATTTTGCATGATTGTTCATGTTATTTCATTCGCAAAAAGTTCAACAATGAGGCTGGAGGTACCACCTGACAGAGGGTTAAGTGTATGTCGCCTGTTCCAGGAGGCATGTCAATGACAAGATAGTCAAGCTCGCCCCTTGACAAAATCAAAGAACATAGTCAACTTATTTATTACTGGGAAATCAAGGACATTCATGAGAATATAACTGAACTAGTGAATGTTATGACTGGCAAGAATTCCTTCTTTTATGTGCATGTTATGCCTTTAGAGAGGTATTTTAGGGTACGTTTGGTTTCCTTGCTGAGTCCTGTGCTGCCTAGCTTAGCGAGGATGGACAGAAAATATGTGTGTTTGGTTTCTTTGCTTGGGCACCTCGGGGATTGTGCAAGCAAGCTTTGCCTTGCTTTTGGCAGAGAGTGGAATTGGCTTGCTCAGCTGGGCAAGTTTCTCGTGGCCCGTGAAGACTAGGCAAGGCAATCCAGCATCAAAACCAAACGTGCCCTTAGTGTGAGCATTGCAACTTTTCGTACCATTCAGTAGTGGTCAGCAACTGATTAATGACACCTGAAACCATTGGACCTCGCATGATTGCTCTTCCTTGTCCAGCAAATCCAAAAGACACCATCTTGACGCCCAAATACTCAGTTGGAAGAATAGCTCTGCTTTCTGGGTTCTAAAGGTAAGTCTGTTTACCATTATTAGTGAAAGTACTAAATTCCATGCTAACAATGGAGTTCAACCAGGAGGTTTACCATCACTAGCAACCGGTTGTCAGGAGAAACCATAGTTGGTAAGCTTGGACCAAACACATCAGCATCAAAGATTCCAACCCTGGCCCCCATTCCAGCTAGTGTGTACGCGAGATTTACAGCCACTGTGGATTTTCCAACTCCACCCTGGGAAAAGAAAAAACTGAATTTATTTAGAGAAGGGAATCACGAGATTTGCTGGTAAGCACAAGGTTGCTTAATCTTGCCTTGCAACTTGAAACTGCAATGATGTTTGAAATCTTCTGTAGCCCTTCTGGAAGCTCCCCTCCATATATCGGCTGTGCAGGTTGCGCAGACATTGTGACATCTACCTTCTTGACCCATGGAAGCGCTGCAACTACCTCATTTGCCTTTTGTTCGAACTGTAGGGCACAAGCTAGTAGAGTTAGATTTAGGCATGCATTTGAAATGATTACTTGGGGCTTGGGACTTCAAAGTTGAGACGGGTAATGGTAATGCAGTGATTAAAAGAATTACAAATAAAATCACATCCATTTATCTGTCAACTTTAGTTAGTTAAACTTCTTTCAGCGTTGTTCTTTTTTCCCTAAATGACCAGTGAGTGAATAATCTACAGAGAAGTAGATGCAATCACAATACTTGCCTCGTCTTTGATTGGACACGCGGGAGTTGTCAGCTCCAGACGGAACGAGACCTGAAATATCCGCCAAATCTCACCAAAATAAGCCCCCACATGAAGTAGTACGTATTGATCTCCCATCACAATCCTAATTCTATAAATTACCTCTTCCAATGCATCACTGATCTCCAAATCCTTGACAAACCCGCACGAGACGATGTCCGTGCCGAAATCAGGATCAATGATTTGGGAGAGCGCTATGAGCACATCCTTCTTGGCATCATCCACCGTGGCCACAGCTGCACCACCATGTAAAATTAAAACGAACTTTTTGAGCAGAACGCGACTGTTGCAAGGGACACACAACACCACCACCTCTACAGGCATTAAGGTAACACATAAACCAAATTTTGCTCTAGGACGCTTCATTCGACTCATACACAGAGCTGATTTCAAGGTTTGCTTAGGACCGGTAATAGGTTTCTGTGCTAAATTAGGAGCTCGTCTAGTTCATTAGTCATTTGTAACACACACACGTGCGATAGGTGCGGTTGGGGCTTACCGCCGGACGACGACGCAGCTCTCGAGCACCGCCGGCCACGGCTCGCTCGGCGCGACGGGAAGCAAGCGCGCGACCAGGTGGCCACCAACGCAGGAACAGGACCCCTTGCCGGCAGAGCCCCTGCAGGAACCACTGAGTGATCAGTAAGTAATTCAGTATCAGTGTGTCACCTAGAGAGATACGACGAGGAGAGGCAAGGCACTTCACCTCTTAGGGCCCGTGCGATTGAGGGAAGGAGATGGGGAGTGGGCGGCGCGAGGGAGGAGGCCGGCGCGGCATGGAAGGTCTGCATCGTCGCGCGCGCTACCCGACGACAAGGAGCCGAGGACGCTGCGCGCGGCGAGCCTGTGACGGAGAGTGGAGACTGGAGAGGATGAGGGGAGGGAAGCGGCCGTTTTGGGGCCGCTGGTTGTGTGGATTTGATTGCCTCCTGGACTCGTGGCTCTAAAGATTTGGCATTGTCCAGATAGAGCGTGGCAGGCACCGGCCACCTTCATCCGCTTTGAGAAACTTGTAAGCGCAGTCCCAGCTCAAAAATTATCTCATAGTTCATCTTCCCATTAACGTATGACGTTTTGGGTACAATTTTGAACTAAAAACATCATATACTAATGACTGAGGAGTAATCAGCATCTAATCTGCTCTCATGTTGTTCTGTGATCCTCAATTTTAGGCTTCAAGTCTAAGAACTCATGTACTTGTTGGCTGCAAATATCAACTCTGGACATGGAGGCCGGACTGAATCCTTTACCTAAAAATGTAGACCCGGTTTCTTCTATGACTATGAGAAATAGTTTTCTTCATTATTTTGTTTACATAGGATCATAATCTATATCTATATAACATATAGAAACACAACCCACTAAGCGTCATTAATTATATTTCTCTCCACATTATCTAAGTCATCTATGAGACCACTAAGTTAATTAGAAGTTATGTCACCATCCACTAGGATCATCTTTTGATGTCTTCTATCAATCTTCTATAGCTAATAACATCCATACATACAACTATTGGTCTTAGCTAGTACTTCGCTATAAAATTTCCACATCATAAACACACATAGGATCAATCGCTTAAGAGTCGACCTTTCTCAACCAAAATAAACATGTTGTCAAATATAATGTTTTAAAAAATAGTTTCATGCAATCACTATATTTTTAACTTTGAAGTTTATTTTAAAATTAGTTTAAAAATTTCCACAACAACGGATGGGTATCATTTAGTTAATACTATAGAAACTATCTTTTATTGGACTCTCGTAATACCACCGTTACGAGAAGGAGACTTCATCGGATTGCAATAATATATTTAGGATTCATCCTAATACCACTATCAAATCAGCTTCGATTGCTTGATAAATCCTTATCCTAAGATGTGCACGTGGTGAGATATAGAGAAACTAGATCTCGTTATAATGTGGCAGCCGAGCACATGAAATGCTACAACTGAGCTAGGGATCGAGAAAGGAGGAATTTAGAGTATGTGTGGTTTAAACCCTTATCTATGGTTTATTGATTCTTAGTTTATGGTCAATATTTGACCAAATAATGCCATTTAAATTATATTTTGTTTAGCTATTAAGATATTTGCTATGCCTAAATTTTTGCTCAGTCATCCTTAGCCACAAACAAAATATGTCCTTGGCTAGTCGATTGGTAATTGGTTAGAATCTCATTTATCTTGTAGCATTGTAGGTTATGACACAACCCAATTAAACCGAAGAAGCATTATACTCACAGTCTCACGTATCCTACCAGCTATATTTTAAACTCCAATCTATCGGCTATACTTGCACTTATTACCATGAGCCACGCAGAAGTCTGCGGCATGGACCAGGGCCTTTCCTCCACCCCCTTCTTTGCTTCTAGGAGTGCTTCTAGGAGTACCTCAGATTGGGGGACTAATTCAGTTTATTTGAATCACTAGTTTCCTTATTTTCTCTCTATTACCCACGTTTCTCTGTCTTTTTTTTTCTTTCGCGTCCGCGACTTTCTGGGTGAGTGTACATGTTTTCTTTCCTTCCAGTTATTTTTTTCCCATTTGGAAGAGTTGTCCAATCAACGCAAGCGCTACTGCGCTGGGCCTAGCCATTCGACGGGACTATCCGCGCGCGGCACCACGGTCCGCCGTCTCTGCAAGCAGGGATTTGGGCCGATACGGGAGCCCAATAAAGAAAAGAGGAGGAGAAAAAACTGAAGTCGTCAGGCTACAAATGTTCGGGTAGAACTGCTCCGTGGGAACTCGGAGTGTGGTGTTCGTCTGTTGAGAAGTGGGCACACGACTGACCCCACGTGTGCGAGAGGCAAAAAATTTTCTTCCAAAAGCACGCGTTTCTCCGACGATCGCCCTTGCTTTAAAAACCCAGAGCAACACATGTCGCAGACGATGTCCGGGGTCTGTCGCACTCGTAGTACATACTACCAAATACTACCATAATTACTGCAGTAGTTACACTTTCCGATCGAGTCCCCTGCCTGGCGCCCTGTGGTGTGCACTTGTGCTATGCATGAATTCATGATGGCTGACGAAGATGAGGCCGGGCTGGTGACATCTACGACCTGTCTGCAGCAGCGGGTTGCTGCTGCCTGGAGCTGGCGGGGGCCACCCACAGCTCGGCGAACTTCATCACCTTGGAGATGCTCTCCAGCACCTCATACGGCGTGATATCGCCCATCACAACCACCTTCTTCTTCTCCAAATCCACATCAAACGACGTGACACCTGCGCAAGCAGACAGAAACCAATATAAGGGTAGGCCATGACTCATGAGGTAGGTTAACAAAACAGTGCATGCATGCATACTACACCGGCAGGTAGCCGTACTGTTGATCGAGTTAACTGACGCGACTAATTGAGACATTATTGTTCTTGGAGCAGGTGAGCTCTCTGTTACTCTGTACACTAGTAGTAGTAGTAGTAGTAAACACTAAACAGGCTCCGAGTAATTTTGTTGTTATCAGAACACAGAACAGTGACAGTGAGCGCCCAGCATCGACATGTGTACACGGGCCGGGAATGCGCCCCGTACTGCCGGCGGCTTTGTTAATTTATTGCGCCGGCAAGGCAACGTGCGTGCCCGCCCCCGATGATGAGCGGCGTGCCGGCGTATCGCCAAATCTTGGCCACCGTCGGCCTGTCTTGCCCCCAGAGTGTTTCCTGAAAAGGTAGGGTGCGTAGCTAGGCAGGCAGCCGAGCAGCAGAGCTGGGCATGCACATGTGCACAGTGCAAACATGTGCCGGGACCCAAGGACCGACGCACCGTGCCTTGCCTTGTGGTAGTGCGCTTGATCTGCCTGCCCAGCCGAAACGAGTAGGACACGACGCCAACCCAACTCACGGCCGGGCAGCGAGTGGGCGGGCGATCGGTCACTGACTGGCCCTCGATCCGTCGTATATTCTCAGCTCGATCGAGTGACGAGCGATGGACCGCTGCCACTGCCAGTGCCAGGCACCGGCGTGCGCGTGTGCGTCGCGAGTCGGCCGTGGCTCCGCGCTCACTGTTCGCCGCGAATAACCAGCAATGCATGCAGCCACACCAAGGGAAGCGGATCGAGATCTTCGCCGGGCCTCTCTCTCGGTGCTCCTTGGTGTAGTAGTATAGGAGCAGTAGACAGTAGTAAAATGATTGGGGCGCGCACAAAGGTCAACCACCGCGGGCCGCGTTTTTTCCTGCTGCGTCTGCCGATCTTGACCCGACCCGGTGCATAGTGTGGTGGTGTCTCGTCGCTCGGAATATAATGCTTCGTTCTCAACGCTGTAACTTTGTCCTCTCTGAAGGCCGTGCCGTGTGTGCCCGCATCCCAAGCCCCACGCCCATGCCCATGTGCTATACTACTACGACGACGATCGAATCGAGCCTAGGAAGACGCGAGAAAACCTTCTTCTCCATGGTCCATGGACCATAGATGATGTGTTCCATTCCATTGTTCCTGATGGCCCGGTGATTAGCATCGGCGTTTTGCCTCACTAGTACGAAATGGACGCATGCACACGCAAGAGCCAACGCATCGAGGAGACGAGATGGCTTTCTTCCTTTTCTTTTGTTTTCTTTTTTAAACAAACATCGGGGACGAGAATATATTTTTAAAATGAAATAACTATCATTATTAGAGGACGACAAGATATTGGTGCAAAGGAACATTAGGCTGCATTGAGCTTTGTTTGTCACTACGGTTTTTACTGCACGTACCAGCAGCGTTCCCCATGCTGGCAAGTACGGCCCAGCCCATCAAGAGAACTGGCCTCCTTGCCCACGCTACCGCAGACAGTCTCTAAACTCCCTTCAGGGAATTAGCGAGGAGTGAACTAAAGGTGAGAAAGTGTGAGGTCATGTGTACTTATAAACTTACAGTAGTAGGTCTGGCAAATAACCTTGCCTTCTTTTTGCCCCCATGACGTACCAATAAAAGGATTCTAAGCACAATCCCAAAAGCGGCAAAACTAAAGGATCAGGGTCTCATACCGTCCATCTTGGAGATGTGCTTCTGGACTTTCTTGGCGCATCCGTAGCAGTGCATGGACACCTTGAGCTCCACAGTCTGCAGCATCAACACAAAACCAAGATTACAGATCAATGCAACAGGGCCGAGACCATATTAATTGCGCAAAGGTGTCTGTGTATCCGGGACACGCGACACATGATCTGCACAGCACAGGTATACATCTATCTGATGAGGCACATACGAAGAAAGTAGAAAGCATATGCATGTTTGATCGCCTACTACATACTGTAACATACCTTTGGCTCCAGATGGAAGGCAAGAGTCTTGGCTGCTCCATCGACGAGATCCCTGAGCTTCACCAGCTCCTCCAGCTGGCTGCTCACCAGGGCCTTCCGCTCGTTCGCCTCCTCCTCGTCTTCCTCCTCCATGGCGTGTACGCAGGCGCAGGCGTTCGCGCACAGGGACAGCGAGAAGCAGTCCAGAACCTTGTCAAGACCCAGCTTCCTCCCCATCTCTCCCTTTGTCTCTGATCTCTGATAAAGCTTTATTTGCAGCTAATCAAGGTACTCTCTACACTAAACTCCAGGCCGGCTGCACAGAGCAAAGCACCCTTCCAAAAAAATCCAGCGGCGCTTCCCTGTCCTCAGTCGTCCTCAGCCTCAAGATTGCAGGGGAATCTACTGGCGATGCAGATGCAGAGTTATTAGCTTTGCGTGAGAAGAGACAATTATGCGAGCTCAGCAAGCAGGCCTACCAAAGCACTGCTTGAAATGGGGGGCAAAGAGATGGAGGAGCACATATATATAAGCACTGGAGCGGGGCTAAAGTGGCATCCTGCTCAAAAGCTTGAGCTTCTAGGAAATAAAATTTTTAAGCTTGGCTGTGGTGGGTGGAGAACACAGTCATGCACCGGTTTGACGAGCAGACAACTCTCCATGTGACAATGTGCTAAGCTTATTGGCACACCATTATTATTATACATCCGAGAAACGCATTGCAATCTTGTAGATGTAAGAAACACTAGAGAATACGTTGATGAAAAGCGTTTAACAATATAATAGACCCAATCATGCACCAATGGATGCCTGGCCTTTCGCTATTATTCAAGTAAGTTGCAACAGATTAGCTGGTTAGACGTCAGCACTCACACAAGTTGCCACATACGTGCCTTTCACTTGTGCACATCAATGGATATATATATGTAATATCAGTATATCAGTATATGTATGTATGATATATGTATATGTATATGCATACATGTACATTTGGACCTGTCAATCATCGGCAGGGGAATACGTGTCAACGACTCAACGTAAGATGAGCAGCAACAAGGCGTACAAGTAAGACGGCATCAGTTTACCATATAAAACCATATCCACTTGTACTCAGGACAAAGCTCAAATTTGGTCGTGGAATATGAAATGCCCCTAGGTCGCCTTCACGGACGTGTGCCGCAGCGGTCGCATTGTAGCTAGCCTAGGCAGTCCATGACTTTGGAATCAGCGACGACCCCTTTAACCTTTTGGCGATATCATATCAGTACAGTATGCGTTGTTAACAAAACATATGGTGCCATCAACCGATAAAACTCTGTCAATTTGCATTGCTTCCAAGACTCGCTCGGTCCATGCAAACTGTTTGTGGCCGTCTCCTTCTCAGTGCAAAGATATTACGCAACCTTCTGCGTGTTCTTTGAAATAATAATCATAAGCGCACCACTCTTGTGCTGCTGCCGTCACCTTTTGCTTGCCGAAAGTGCAATGCCGATGCGCATCAGATTCATGTGACAGGATCCGAACGCGCCCTTGCTGCGTCCAATCCCTACTACCTATTAAGAAGATAAGGGGGGCGTCCACCACCCCGCGTGCCCTCGCGCCCCCGTGCCCCCGCCAGCCTCCTGGCCTGGTCCCGTCGGGCCGCGATTAGCGCCCCGGTGTGTGCCGCGGCCGCCATCACCGGCCCGCGTCGCCCGCGATCCCCGCTACCCGGAGCACGCCCCCGCCCGCGATGGCCTGCGTGTCCCCGCCGCCATGCGCCGCCACCCCTACACGCGCGTACATCGCCGGAATCCCAACCGTCGTCCCCAGCGCCTCCCCTCCTGTGTCCTTTTGCTCGGCCGTCGACGCGCCCCTGTCTGACCACGCCGCCGTACCACCGTCCGCCCTCGGCCGCCTCACCGCCCAGCCACCCCGTCGCTCCGCAGCCGCCGCACTCCACCATCCATCCTGTCTCTCTCCCCAGCATCCCTGCGCGCATGCCGCAGCTCGCCCCACCCCCACGTACGTCACTTCGGATCCGCCACCTTGACCTCACCACATCGCCTCTCTACCGCCTGCGCCCTGCCGTGCCGCCCCGCTCCACCGCCTGCGCCGGACGCCGCCGGCAACCCCGCTCTGACGCCCAGTGCGATGCTCCACGGTCCACGCCGACTCCCGCATCTGGAATCCTCAGCGACTGGTAAAGGTTCGCCATTGGTGAGTTGCCGCTGCTGCTAGCGTCCCAGCGAGCGGTGATCCAACATCTGTTTATCGAGACCATGATTTCTTGGTGCTAAGATATAATCATGTTATTGCATCCAAACGATTCTTGATTTTTTTTCCTGTGCAGACTGCTGACATGCAGAGCTCTGTCTTCCTCCATCAGGTGGATATGCTCCGGTGCTCCCGCTCAACAGGCTCACTGGCTCATTAATCAGTATATTTTATTGCTTTGTTATTTCTTTAAAGCATTGGCTTAGCAATCATGTAACCCTGCAGCAAATTGTTTAATGCTATAGGTTTCTTTAACTGCTTCCTCGATCATTACAGTGGTTACATTTCAGAATGTCTCAATCTGATGTGTATCTCAGTGCTTGCGTATGAAGCATGATTGCTCCCTCCTTCAATGCAATGCTAATCTCTCAAGTTTGATTTCTTGATGCTAATAAGTTAGACATCCTAGAGCCTCCACTGCATATGATTTGTTTGCTGACAGCCTGACAGTGAGAAACTGATTTAAAAGGTGATTGGTTGAGTTCTCATATTTTGTCTTAAGCATTGTGATAGTTAAAAGATTATAGTTCAGAAACAAAATTTATCGTGAACGGGATGAATATCTCTTTCATGTTTCATAGATCAAATATTATTGCAATTGTTTTTTTGTTTTCTGGTTAGTGAAAGCAGCAGTTGATTATTATCACAACAACAGGTAGATAATAATGTAGTATGGTTCAGTGATCTGTTACAAGCAACCAGTGGGGTGACAGTTTCCACGTTTTTAGGGACAAACATACGACATCCAATTGGTAGAACTACTTATTTTCATTTCAGTGTTTCAGACTTTTCAGTGCATATGCCCAAAAGGAATCAAGGACTTGTTCCTTAATGCTTTCTGGTAAGACTGAAATGGATGGTGGTTGATTTCTAATTTAAAGCAACTACTTGCTACTACAATAGACATTATTAGTTTGAATAGAACGGTTTGTAGAACTGAACAATGTTTGACTCTCTCTGGGCAAAAGTTACTCAAACATCCTTCCTGAACCATGATTTATCAAGATAAAAAGTTAGATGAAAATATGAATGTTCACTTGTTAACCGAGCGACCTAATGAGAGACTTATTATTCACTTTAGAAAAAGACCCTTGAAACTTGCTCCCTTTATATTTAGCTCTTTGCAGATAATTCAATTTCTACCAAGAACAAATAACCACTAGCACGCAAATAGGTTTAAATGGTTTAATGTTTTCAGTAACATAGCATCCTTAGGTCAAGGAATGTTTCAATTTATCAAATATGCATGAGCCTCCTTTGTGTAGAGGTGACATCGACTGGTATTTGTATACAGTGCCAACAAAGTTTAAAGATGACCCAGTAGGCACGAGCGGACCACAAAGTGAATCATGCCTGACCATTTGGCACTGGGTTTGTTGAGGACCCTTTCAAAGATAAAGGTGTCCATATTGAAGTGGATCTTTGCTGATATTTATATATCCGAATAAAAATTGTCATTCCTCTTAAGTGATCCTTGTCGATAAGGTGTGTTTACCTGAATTTTGTTCTATGGATTCCAGTTTAAATCAGGTGGCAACGCCTACTTCGTTGGCAGTGCTAGCAGGTGAGTGCCCGATCTCCTTTGGTTTCTTGGAAAAGCTTTAACATGGCCAAGTCTACAAGTATTGAATGGTTTCATGCTTGTCTATGTAGCAGTCTGAGAATAATAGAAAGGATCATCAAGAAACATCACTACAAGAAATCTAGGTTCAGAAAAATAGAAAGGATCATCAAGAAACATCACTACAAGAAAATCCAGGTTCAGAAAAATAACAAGTACAGAATGGTTCAACAAATAAATCCATCAATGAGATAAAGAACCAAGGATAGTAGCAGATCACCATATACCAAGGATTGATTAGGCACTAACAAGTTTTGTTTTTTTTTTTTTGCAAATGTTTCCCATTCAGGCTTGATGCCATAAATGGACAAAATAAGCATGAAGGGTGAAGCCGCACATTTTGACCCACTGAAATCACCTGATACCGAAATTTATCATATATATCCCAAAAAGATAACCTCTAAGAGTTGGTAAAACAGCCATCTTCAGCAAAGCATCATGCTTAGGCTCCTCAGGTTTCCAGCATCAGTAAGTTGGAATCATAATGTTTAGCTCATGCTTTAGACAATTATCAAGTTCAGATATAGTTTCTTGGCACCTTCTCAGGATCTAGACATTAATACCATTCTACTAGCACAGTACCACCACTCATTTTTATTCTCAACAGCAAGGGAGAAGATCTGCATCAGGGTGAGACAGAGTCACGAAGAGGGACTTTCAGGCTGCAAGCGTTATATTTCTCCTTAAACCACACTCTACAAAAGGACTGCATCTTCTTTTATCAAACCACAACTAAAGCCCAAGCCTTGGCTCTATGCCAGTTTGACTGATGCAACACTTGGGAGTCAATAAAAAAGAAGGAACATTGTGCTTGCGGGTCAACTATGTAAGGTGTTTACTGCTATAAATGTGGCCAGGTTAATAATACCTAGGGCAATTTAATACCCGTGAATTTGTGTTCCGGTACCAGTCAAGGAGGCCTACAGTCGGTACAATTGAACGCGAGAATCTCTAATAAATTGAAGGAGCAGTTGATGTTCCAGAGCAAACCGTCACCGGAATTGGCTAACTCATTGAACCTGCATATGGTGATGCAGGTTGTTGCTGAAGAGGATGTAGCACCGTGAATGTGATGGTGCTGCCATCGATCTCACTCCAATGGCTGACTAGAGGCCTTCCATCAATTCTGAACTGTTTTATATTGCCTGTTAACTACTTCATGAAACATTTTGACAACTGTAACGTGTTCTTTATACTAAAAGAATTAGGTCTGTCATTTGTGATGGTCTATAAATAAATATTCTTGTAATATATGTCGATTTTTTCTTGCTATAAATCGTGCGTTAATGTAACATTTGTTATGACATCATCATGTTCAATTAGAGGCACTGATTAGTACTTATAATTTTTAATATTACAGTTACATATGCTTTCTTGAAACAATATTTGTTATTTTTGTATCTATGTTTTGTGCCAATAATTTATGCCGCCGTGGCAACGCACGGGCACTCGACCTAGTTAGATTTAAGAGTGGCACGACACAAAATTCTCATTGTGTGTTTTTGCTGCAAAGATCAGTGGTAATCCCCCTTCATAAGTACAGTATATGCCAACAGAGAGAGGGAGAAAAGCAATCAATTCTTAAACATACCGACCTGTGGTGTCATCTGTCACCCTTTATTTGCTTGCCGAAAGCGCAATGCGCACCAGCTTCATGTGATAGGATCCGAATGTGCCCCCCCATCCAATTAGGAGCGGCGCGAGCAATCAATAAGTGGCTAATGCTTTGTAGTTACATGCGACATCTCCATCCCTCCCAGTCCCATCTTTGGTGAACAGTGCCGTAAGAATATGGGCGATTCAACTGTCTGCTCATGGACATGTACATCTATCTGAAAGGTTCATGGGTGGGTGGCCAAGGGGAGCAGACATGGCCGGTGGGCCCGGCACGGAATTATTGGATCAGTGGGACAGTGGCAGCCCATATGATGCCGTACACTTGTCTTGCAAGGATTGGCTGTCCGCATGTCACCCTGTGAGACCGAGTCCAGCAGTCCGGGTAAAAAGCCGGGTATAGTACAAAACAGCACTGTAGCAACACTGTTCACAGAGAGAGGGGTAGTTGGAATAGTGGATAGATGTGCTTTTTACCTTAGCTGTTGGACTTGGTCTGACCTGCCGATCTGCAAATTGCAAATCAGCCTGAGAGAAGCGGAAGAAAATTCTATGCACGCGTGATGTAGGGGCCGGTGCGTGCAGCACCTCTCTGATGGTCGCCATGTGCCTTCTACAAATCTCAAAGTGCGCATTCCGTCCGGCAAAACAGTGAGCCGCGGCTTCGTTCGGAACCAGCCGTCCTGGATCCAAACCAAACCAAAACAGACGAGCTTTTTTTCTCATAAACAGATCGAGCCTCCTAGTCCTACCGCTGTTGTCGCTGGGTGATCGAATCATCTGTTGTTTCCATGATCGAGTCTCTCTGAACTCAATTGCCTCCGCAGCCAGTGTTTCGTTTTGCATCCACTGCAGCTGCAAGGTCCGATCCCGCCGAATACGACTGCCAATGATGGTGCCGGCTGGTCACGACTGGGGTCGACAGGGAAGGGGCCACGACCACGCGGCCTGATCGTCAGCAGGCGGCGCGGATGATCCCAATAGCGGCGGCGGGGTGTGGCGATGTCTGTTGGTGGCGGCCGAAAGAAGAGGATGCATCAAGCTCGATATGTTTCAGTTCGGCTCCGGAGTCCGGACGGCTCGCCGGCTCGCTCCGAAGGAAGCCGCGGCTCACTGTTTTGCCGAACGGAAATGCGCGCTTTGAGATTTGTATAGAGGCACGTGGCGACCATCAGGGAGGTGCTGCACGTCCCAACCCCTACATAACGTGTGCATAGAATTTTCTTCCGAGAGAAGCGATGCAAATCAAGTAGACATTACAGTATCATCTACGGCTCTACCGCTCTATGCAAACACCAGCAAGAAGGCTTATTTGTTGTCTTGTGCCTGAACATGAGAAGTGACGAGTCATGTGCAAAGTGATAGTAGTGCGATCTGCGTAAGATGGGGGACCAAGACACGCACCAAATGTAAGCCTATGTTAACCAGGGAGTCCATCCAACCTCGCTCATCCACTGCTTCAACTACTTTTCTCTCTGTGTACACAGCACGCACAGTGATGAACAGTACTTTGGGCGGTTGGTTTGGGCGGCCTAGGGAGCCTCGCCGGTAGAGGTGCGCAGGACTGTAGGGTTTATCTTTCCATTTTACTATAGCAAAAATTTTGGTTTGATCAAAAACATTGACTTTCATTTGTTAGGGGTAGAAATCGAAAAACACCATTTTTCAGACCGAAATCTATTTTCCGATATGGTTCGAAAACGAAATTCCAGTCCGGAAAACCGGACTTTCCGTCCAGAAAGGTGAACGGCAGGAGTGACACTTTCTTGCTACAAGAATTCCCATCATTTGCCTGGCAAAACGTCACTGTACGTCAAGGACATTCAGGACAAGAATCAGACTGTTGCATATGTTGTTTATGGTGTTTGGAGAATATGACTTGTAGCTGATAGGATGCAGCTGCTTGTAGCCACCAGCTCACAGGCTGTGATGGGGCTCCCTTGCCATGTATGTAGCCACTGGCCAGAGCGCAACGTGAGGATGTTTCGGGGGTGGGGCGCCAAACGAATGGACGCTCGAGCAAGGGGTCCGGCACCGGGAGTGGCCGAGTGGGCACGCCCCGCACAAAGCACTTCCTGCTGCTGCTACTACCCATTTCGCCCAGTTCTCAGGAATATCCATGCACCTCCAACAAGCTTGATCAGACTCAGCGATTTCTGCTCTTTGCTGTGGGGGCAGGCAAGCAAGACGCATGGATTTGGCAACAGACTCGCTTGAGCAACATCCCCGGCCGGCAGCTCATACCACTGGATGATCTAGGTTACTAACACGCTAACAACCATACTAGAAATAGTAGTATGAGCTTTCACGGCTAATTGGCTACAGCAAAGTTCCCCAGGACACATGATCCCAGGCTCCCAGCACAAGTCGAAAACAGAGGCAGAGCTGAGAAAGAGTTGCCACAAGTAACTGACACCTCAGGTTCTTCTCATGTGTGAGAGGCCTTGTCAGGGGAATAAAGCAGTGGTATTGAGTATTGACCATCATGATCATGAGGAAAGGCAGAAACCAATTGCGTATTGGATACCAACGAATTCTCACCTGAGAGCAGGATACTGCTACCGCACCAGAAGTGCGCAATCGGTGCAGATGGCCACAGCAATTGGTCGAATAAATTGTATAACATAGAAAATTTCTCACCCTCCCATAATTTTGAACAGAAAACACTGCATATGCGGTAGGGGTAAAATAAAACAACACTGCATGGCATATCACATTGAAGAAAACGAGACAATCCTCCATGCATGGAAAAGAATAACATGAACAGAGCTTCGTAGGAAGTAAGAGCGAGAAAGCACGAAGCACATGGTATAAAGGTTTGATCCGTATTTCAGAATTGCATCCAGTGGCCAATAATAATAAAGCTTTGTATCGCCAAGAAAGATTATCAGCATCAAGGAAAGAGGTCCACTCACTCTGCTAGTCTCATAGTCTGCTTCCTTCATACCATCTTGCCCTGCTACTGCTGAATGCTGATAGCGGTAGAGCTGTTTGGTCCACGAGGTGCAGTGGCCTCGCCATCATCGGATGAACTTATCAGCGTTGTTTGTGGATGGGAATGAGTTTTGTTGGCACTGGCAACTTTTCTGAACAAACACCTGGGCAGACGTATGCCCTTGGTGCGAGTAGGATTGGTGGTTGGACTGGCCTCGTCCTCCTCGTCGTCGCTCGCCGTTGTGCGATGCATCAACCTCAAGCCAGATTGGACGATCATGTGGACACATGGACAAGGCATGCTAAAATTGCTAATCCTTGCTTCATTGCAAACGCATTACGCACCGTGTTAGTTGCAGTTGATGGAAAGTTGGACGCCCGCGGTGTGACTTGTGAGGCTCCGCCGGCTATAAGCGAGACGATCGACATGCTCACGCGTCACCCCTCACTCAAGCAATCCACCTTTCTGAGCCCTCAACCTCAAGCAATGGTAAGTGGCAATGTCAACGCGACCCTCAAGCAGGGCCTGATGCTGAGCAGGCTCCTGATGGAAGGTGGTGGGATGCAACATTGGAGAGACGGTGGGTCTCGTGCAGTGGCTTATTTGGCATTATTTATTGCACGCCGGTCTCTAAACTTATCTTGCGATACCAATTACCATCCAGGTCTTTTAACTTTTAAAGTACTAGTTCTTTCTAATATAAATCTAGGCCCAAGCGTGAGCTATGGGCTATGGGCCTCATTGCAGTATTAGATGTAGGAGTTGAGTTCCAAATGGTACTCATATGTTCAGTGGCTACCGGCTTCACTTTCTATGTTGGGTTGGACATGCTGCGATAACATATTGTGCGGTTTTGTTTTTTCTATGCCATATAAATGCGAGGCATGTCGCAAGGAAGCTTGGGATGGAGCGAAACAGATCTCAATTGGCCTTTTAGCCTAACCTGAGGATGGGGGGCTAAGACCCCCGCCCCCATGTTATAAGCCTTTAGAAAACATTTGTAAATGCTTCACAAAATAGTGAAAGTTTTGCTCGCGGGTGGACGTAGTTTTTTTCTCTTTGCATTGAAGGTTTTTTTACGTTGAATCATGATGTCTGGTCTGTGTTTGGTTTGACCTTCTTTGTTCTATCTTGCTTGTTGATCTCTACGGAATGTGTGTTTCACAAGCCACTATCTAAATCTTTGACAGATTTACATATATGTCTATGGCTGTTATCAAAGACATTCTAGCATATATGTGTTATCAAATCTTATTCTGCATATGAATACCGGTTTCTGTGTACTCGCTATGGACTCCAGGTATTGCTTATATACTTAATCCAGTCAACTGAAGCTGCTTGTAGAGAGTTTGAGGAGTTGATTATTGGAAATGCTCGAGGCATATCTCTGTTTCCACTCGAGCAATCTGGTGGTACCGTGGAGCTGAAACTGGTAGCACCAACTGAAGAAAAGGGAGTTCATGTGCTTCCACTCGTGGGTCAATGCAGAGGAGGCATGAAAGTGGACTGTTGGCAACCATCACCAACAAAACATGCCAATGAAATTTTCTGTTATATTTACAGCCGAAGATCCATTGGGCATACATGACCTCTAGTTTTTGTTTGGAGCGAGCGGATTCTTTTTTCTGTCAAAGAGTGTTAAGACCATCTCCAATGACATTCCTCAAAACGGTTTCTCAAAACACACACTGTTTAGCATTGTTTTGTACTGTAACTGACATGACGTATAGAGTGGAGTGAGATTTGAGAAAGTGGGATGAGGAATGCCATTGGAGATGGCCTAACGTGCTTTTCTGATCCACTCATTGCAACTGTTTGGAGGTGCACTAATTAAGGGAGGAGATTAAAGATGTCAAGCATCTCTATGAAAGCTATTATATGGTGATGTTATCATGGGAGATATGATATGACAATTGTTGGGGACAATAATAGAATGCAGCTGAAGCGTGGTAGTACTACAAAGTAGAAACGATGACCTATCTTATTTTTATGAAATTTTCTAGAATGTTTTTTCCCAGCAATTCTCATCTCATATTATTACTAACGGTAACCATAAGCTCTTCCTAATTATTTTTAACCCAAGTATCATTTTAGCAATTCAACAGCCTATTGTCTTCTGCTTTTGCAAACTGCTGGCACAGGCAAATCTATGAGAGGTTCATTGCCACCTCCAAACTCCAAAACTAGACTGGTTTATAATCTACACACACACACACACTCCTGCCAAATACACTATTTCTTAAGACCCAACTACCTCACTATTCTTAAAACCTGGAACCTATCTCCACACGATTCAGCACATGCAAGCACCACACTATCCACAGTTCCACACACCCAATCCGTCCATGGTCATGCCATCGAGTCTCTGCTCGACCGTATTCGTAGCTCTGAATAATCTTCCCTACCTGTGCTCAAAGGACGTGCGATGCTTGCCTGCCTCCCTGCTACTAATATCTACAGCTATAACTCCTAACACACACACCGTCCATGGCCGCTAGCTATACTTCACCATCGTCCTTGCTTCTAGATCTCTGCAGCGCGTACCGGCATGCCGTGATGGCGTCCTTCAGGGTGAGGAACACCCACTCCTCCCCTATGATGTCCTTGATGCACCCTGAAAGCACCAGCTTCTCGGTCACCTCCAGCCTGGGGTTCGTCAGAGCTATCTGCAATGAGCAACCGTGTGTCGTCAAACTGATCTGCTACAAAAAAAAAAAAGTATTTAGCACCAACAATTAATTGGATGGAGCTGGCGATTACCCTGATCCCTTTCCGATCAAGGCTCTTGTGGATCTCTAATAGCATCCCAATCCCCGTGTTGTCGATCGAAGTCACACCTGCAATGTTCAGTCAAACGTCAGGCTAAGCACCGGTGGCCTGAACTCGAAAACACTGATGAAATGGTACAGTAGTCGAGGATGTGGCCATGGCCAGCCATACCACCAAGATCGAGGACAACGTATTGCAAGTCTTGCCCGTCAATCTTGCAGGTGTTCTCCTCATCTTCGACCCATCTCAAGATCCTGTGGCGCACTGCAGAGATTAGCATCTTTTTGACATTAAAAAAAGGCAAAAATAAAAAAAAGAATGGCACTGTGCTCACCTTTCTCGCAAGTAACCTGCATTGACGAAATAGATAGGAGACCCCAGCTGCAGAACGAGGATGTTGGGGATGTTCCTGGCGTGCGGGTAGTGCCTGACGTCGCGGAAGATCTCCCCGCCCGCGATGCTTCCGAGCTTGCAGGTGTTAGGTCTCGCCACATGCAACAGTGCCCTCAGTACTGACAAGCCGACCTGCTCGTACGTGCAGAGATCAAGGGAAGCGCATCAGCATTCAGCAAGCAGATAGGATGTCAGAGGCAGGGGACGCGCGCAAGCTAGCTTACGGATGCGCTGAGGCCGGTGACCATGGTGAAGAAGATGACGCCAATGAAGGCGACCATGCAGATGCAGAAGTCGAACTTGTCCACCCGGTAGAGGTGGCAGAACTCCTTGACCTTGATGAGCCCGATCATGGCGACCACGATGATGGCGGAGAGCGCCACCAGCGGGGTGTACTTGAAGAGCGGAGCCAGGAACAGCAGCACCAGCAGGATGCACACCGACATCACCACGTTCGACATCGGCGTCCGGCACCCGGCGTGGAAGTTCACCGCCGACTTGGAGAAAGGCCCTGCCGTGTGCCATCCCACAAGGTCAATTATATATTGGTAGTGCTTTGTTTTCAGGTAAGAGATTAAAATAGAGATCAGCGGCAGCGATAGGTGTTCATGATGCAGAGGAGGAGGCATCAGGCAGCGGCTGCGACAGGGCAATGTTCAGTTCAGTCACCTGTGGTGAGGTAGCAAGAAGTGAAGGACCCGGCGATGTTCATGATGCCGAACGCGATCATCTCCTTGTTCCCGTCGATCTGCTCGTTCTTTATCAGCGCCAGGCTCCGCCCGACGGCGATTCCTTCCTGAGAGCGATGGATAAGACGAGACAGGGTGGTGTGAAACGCACTTCCACCAACGATGAAAAGTTCAGAAGAGGGGAAATTCCAACAGGACCGAGAGCAGAGTGTTTCGTACTGCCAGTGCTAGGATCGCAGACAAGAAGCCTGCTTTCACTGCCGTGTTCACGTGCTTCTCTGAGAACGTCAGCTGCGAAATGGACAGAGGGTTGATGCCCTTTTTCAGGTCACCAACCTGCGTCGCCAACACAGCACAGGTAATTTAGCCACTCAAGTGAACGGTATATATATGTGGCTCTGAAGACTGAAGAACATCAACAACGGCTGGCCATGGACGGCTTACTATTGGGATGCCATGCTCGTTTCCTTTGACCAGGAAGGCGAAGACGCCGCCGATGACGACGATAATGAAAGGCGCGATGGCCGACACCCAGAACAAATTGGGCCTCTTCTTTCTCTGAATTTTTTTTACCAATCAGTTCACAGGACCCCAAAAAGAGGGAATAAAGTACGTAGCAAACTTGTAGATCATGCTGTAAGCTTAAAATAAGGTGCATGGTAATCAGAATTGGATACTCTAAACCCCACTTACCAGGGTCTTGGTTGACAGCAAGAACATGAGGAAGCATATGCCAAGGACTGCACTCTGCCACTTCCACTGCACACGGGAAAAAGGAGACACATTCAGACTCGACTGTCAGACAGTAACATTTCAGAATCTTGCATGTGCATTTTGCCATTTTCCACTCAAATCATTTGTTTCTCAGGACGAATGATGAAGGAGCGCTCTAAACGTCAGCTGTAACTATCTGGTGATCCTGAAAACGCACGGTGGGCATGGATCATCATACTTTATCTGACGTTGGCCAATGTCACCACTCACCAAAGTATGCAAGTTCGCTACGAAGTTGAAAACGCTACAAGAGGGTGTAGAAAAATAAGAACAAGTGCCCCGAGTTGTGGGATCCACCCACCAATGATTTGGGTCTTTTGTTATAAAGACAAGATCCAGTCACAAGTAAACATACTGTATGCTCGTCAATCATTGAGAGATAGTATACTATGCTTGTCTTGTCCCGCCCTGAGACCGTCAGTCTATTGTTTCGGTTTGAGAAATCCCTACCTTCTGAAAGGTGACAGATCAGTTTTGATGAGCAGAGAATATTTGGCACGAGATATTTTTTTTACGAACAGTGGAGGTTGATTTCCCCCCTTGGCTCTCCTCCGCGAAGTTACTGGGGAGCGGTTAAGAGCCATTTCCACCCACGGCACGTCTGGTCTGTTAGATATTACTAGTAGGCCTTTCAGTGTCCGGTTACATTGCATGCTATTTTTAGCCGATTAGATTACTTTGAAGCAAATCAACTAATTAACAGGTGCACTTGAATTTTGAACCCCAAGCTGAAAGGAAACATGGAAATATTTCCCAAAAAAGCCGGGGGAACCAGGGGAGAAGCAAAGGAGGAGCCAACTTCTACTCCTCGTCGTCCTGCAATAACGAAAATGGAAGGTGCGGAGGAGAAGAGAAACGTGCGTGGTCACCTCGTGCCTGTAGTGGAAGATGGAGGTCATGACGGAGATGAGGTCCGTCTTGGACGTGAAGTGCTTCATGCCCAGCATCCCCTTGAGCTGCTGCATGATGATGATCGCCGCCGTGCCGCCCATGAACCCGGTGATGGTCGACCGCGACAGGAAATCCACTATCAGCCCTAACCTTCAGCACACGATGGACCACGGAATGATCAGCCAAATAACCAATTAGCTAGACGCAAACGAATAATCAAGAGATTAATTAATTAATTAATTAACTACTCTCGGTTTGTATATATGTATATATATGGTTACACAATACAGACCTAAAGACGCCCAGTGCGGTCTGGAAGACGCCGGTGAAGAAGGCGGCGGTGTAGAAGAGCTGCAGGTAGAGCTGCGGGTTCTCCTCGGGCGGGACATCCGTCTCGATGATGGACGCCAGCAGCAGCGACGCCGCCGCCACCGTGCCCACAGCCAGGTTGTTGGAGCTCCCGAACACGGCGTACAGCAGCGGCGGCACGAAGCTCGAATCTACAATATACATACCGAAAGGGTAAAATAAAAAACAATGTGATGATCAGTGAAAAAAAAAGCGATGTTGTTGCAGAGAGGCACGTCCACGTCTCGAGAAAAGAAAATGAAAATGGCAGCCAGAGAAGGGAACACGACGTACAGAGGCCGATGATGGGCGGGAGGTTGGCGAGCTTGGCGTAGCTGATGCCCTGCGGGATGGCGAGGCTGGCGATGGTGACGCCGGCGAGCAGGTCGTACTTGAACTTGTCGAGTCTGTACCTGGGCACCCACTCGAGTGCGGGGACGAAGTACTTGAGCGTGCGCCAGGCCCGCGCGGCGGGCGGGAGGGCGCCGAAGCCCCGGAAGGGGTCGTCGGGGAAGAAGGTCTCAGCGAGGCCCGTGCGCAGGGCCTGCGGGAACGGCCTTCGCGCCGACAGGTTCACCCTGTGCTGCTCCGCCGCCGCGCCGAGGGGCCGGTCGACATCGTCGCCGGCCGCCGCCGTCCCCATGCGATCTGCCGGGATGGCGGTGGCTGGCCGGCCGGCCGGATCGATCGGTCACTCTCTCGCGGAGGAACGGGCTGGCGACGACGGCGCGACGACGACGACGACGACGCGATCGAACCGCTCCGTTGTGTGGTCAGTATCTTCTCTTGCACAGTCTCGCTCGCGGATGCCTAAATTAAGCCGGTTGCTGGCGGCAGTGATGAGGCGGTGGGATTATCTCTCTCTCTCGACACCGACCGACCCAGAGTGGGGTTCCGGTGCTCCCTCCCTCCCTCTCCCGATCAAGCGAGCGCGCCCGTGTTTCTTTGCATGCGTGATGCGTGCGGGTGCAGCCGCTGATAGGGGGGATCGGAGCGCATGGCGGTTTATATAGAGAGCGCCAGCCCAGCCGGTTGGGGTTGGGGTTGGGGTTGGGGGAGCGAAGACGTGGGGGCCGGGAGCGCGCGGCGCGGCGGCAGGATGGGCAGTTCGCGCCTGTGAGCGGATTGGCTCGACTCGGGGCACTGCTGAGTGGACTACTTGTGTGCGGGCGATTGACCATGAGGCGATGACGATCACGACATTGAAAATTTCGGACGGAGAAAACACAAGCAACGGGCTTCTCTGCGTTTTCACTATGCGAGTCAATGGCCATGCATTAGTAATTTGCTAGTTAAAATGTACGTACGTTCCGCACGTGACTGAATATTATTAAATTTCTTTATCATCGTGATATTAGTTGTTTATTAAAACTTATATTACTCATCAATGAGCTATGTGCGGGACATATATTCAAGACATATATTCCACTTGAAATAAGATTATGGCACTTGAAATTATCTAAGATACTGTAACATCGCCACAAAGAATCGAGAAAAAACATGGAGATGATTAAACTAATTGCTCTCAGTGGAGTTTTATCTTGGTTTAACGGCACTTTGGTAACCATGCACATAATGCGTTCACCCCTTTGAAATTCAATTATCATAAATATATTGCCATGTCTTTTTCTCATATGTACCATCAGATTTAATTAGAATGAAACTTCTATGAAACTTTCTCTAAGAGTATCCTTATCGCACAACATTCATGCCAATGCTTAAAACTTTTAACACTCCTTTCTTAGCCTCATTTTGCATGATAAATAAGGAGTAAAATGCACGTCGGGTCACTGAACTTATCCTGCATTCCCATATGGGTCTGTGATTTTTGAAAATGCACATACAGGTCCCTAAACTTATCTCACATTCGTATCCAGGTTCATGATCTTTCAAAATGCACGTACAAATCCATTAACTAATCCTGCTGCTATGCCGTCATCCAAACGGTGCCAGTTAGGCTTATTTCACCTACGCGGGCATACTAAATCAATAAGGCCAAAAATGCACATGCGTCCCACACGTGGCTAAAAAATAATTTTTTCTAGAATGGTATTGATCGCAAATTTGAAATATTCACTTATGAACAAATAAACAAATGGTGTGAAAAAAAGATATGTAGGTGAAAATTTTAATTATATTATTGTATGATGATTAATAGTTGTGTACATGATTAAATATATAATATTCTAAGGTTCTTTGATAAATCAAGTGTAGAGTTCGTGGTGTATATACACGAGTTGCACACTTGTGTCTATCGAAATATATTTTTCATTGAGAAAACTTATATAATATATACCAAACGCCTTGTATGAAGGACTATAACAACAATTCAATGTGGACTGATTTAAGGAACTAATGCTTAAATTTAACACTCGACCTTACAATTTAACAAAATTATGATTTTTTTTGTTGAGACGCATGGAGAATTGTTGAAAAAGTCAATCGCTTTTTTTCATCTGAAGTTATTTCTACACCGCGGCGCTCTGATCGATTATAATTTGTGCATTCGAAAGAAAAGATTAATTTGCTGTGGAACGAAATAAGGCCGAAAACCTATTGGATGCTGCATCATCGTCATATAGTCATAGACACGTCACACGTGCGGGGAAAGGCTCTAAGCGAATTTTAGCGCGTTTTACGCATCCCTGCACAGTCCGAACATCTCCTTGATCCGCTTTTTGCTACGAGGAGGGTCGGGCTCATCGGAGCGCCTATCACTTGGCATGCACGTCAGTCAGTTCCGTAGGCCGATCTGCGTGCAGGGTGCAGCCGTAACCGGCAGCAAAATTTCATCACGGGCTGCTCCTTTGCCGGTCATATAGCCTAAAATTAGATTCGATTCGAGAAGATAGGCTGATCAGTGCTAGTATATATCCACATGGTAAGTGTGCATGGTACTTGTTCTGGGAGAAGCGGAATGGATGGAAGTGTTCTGGATCCGTGTGACGGTGACTCCCTTCTCGCGCGGCGCAGCTTCAGAACAAACCTGTCAGTCGGTCTCGATGGGTCACGGGCGGGTCCGCCTTTCCTTGGCGTGGCGTGGCGTGCGCGCGGGCGTACGCGTCGACGGCTAGCCTTATTCAAGCAATATGGATCCATTCATGGACGCCTCATTCGGCGTATCTATATTACTAGATGCACCATGTTCGGAGTATCTACTACTAGATCCATCCCTCTCGAGTTTTGGGAAACCATGGGCATCACGGGATGCCAGGGAGGCTTGGAAACCATGCTCACCACAGCAGATTTGTGTGGGAAACATGGTGCGCGCCGCGCGTACGTACCAGGTGACGAGCTGATCCAGAGGAAGGAGGTGACACGCACACGCGACGCGACGCGACGCGAGCGAGAGCGACGCGGCGCGCGCGGTTGGTGAGCACGTAACAGGGGAGCAGCCGAGGGAAGGCGGTCGTGTTGGTCTGGGCAGGGTCCACGCTTCCGCAGCGCAGCCGATCCCCACCACCACCGCTGCAGAGCAGGCGCAACCTCCGCTGCTGCTGGTGCTGTATGGGCGTCGCTTCTGGGGAAGTGGTTTTCGGAGGCAGGCCGATCGAGCCCGTGCAGAACCGACGCCGCCAGCCACCGCGCGCACCAGGACCAGGGGGGCTGCGGACAACGACACAACACATTGTATACACCGCCGGCACGGCACGGTGCGCCACCGTCGTTCGTCGCTTTTTCGACGTGCAGACGGACGGGCAGTGGAATCCCAAAGGTGAAAACCCAAGTTCCCAACCATCAGCCAAAAGAAAAAAAAAAAAACTGTCGTGGGGGTTAGTTGCCGTGTGTTGTTATTTCCAGGCATCGGAAAAAAAAAAAAAAAACTTCTCTTCGACTTCGATGTGCATGGCTTTCGGCGTGTCACTCGGACCGCAACGACCGTAGCCATGGACGGATACATATACATCGTCAGCGGCAACGGATTCGGTCTCTGTACAATGTACACGTGTATATCCACTGACCTCGATGAGTGAGCACTCGAGACTACTCCAGTGATTCGAGGTCTCTATGCGGTGTCCAGTGATCTCAGCGGCGGCCGCCATCAATGTGCTTCAGTTAGCACTACGTGCCACGGCCATGCCTGACTGCAGTACACATGGAGACGTCATCATGCAGAGTCTTGCCCCCTCACCTGAGTGCTGCGTGCAGACTATACTGAGGTTAAGGACCTTCACTGTAGACCTATTAAGCTATCTCTAACCATGGAGTAAAAGTGAACGTTTATCAACTATTCCAACTACCCCTCCTTCTGTGTACAGCATCGCTACAGTGTCGTTTTGTACTATGCACGCTCCTTTTACGCATCCCATTAGGGATGGTCAGAGTGTGCAGCTCAATTCACTGCTACTGTTCCTGGTATTAACAGGAAACAAGCGGTAGACATAAAAAAAACTTGGCTCCTCATCATGCACGTCTTTAATTATAACCTCAACCTGAATGATTTTTAGTGCCAACGTGAATACAGTATCGAGTCAACAATGCAATTTGCGTCAGGCCATTTTGTGAGAGTTTCATTCACATTAAATGATGCGTGATGTCAGCGATTTTGATGATGTGATAGTAAGTTAACGAAGTGAGAGATGAAATGAGTTTCATCTGGATGAAACCCGGTACACACGGTTACCTAGTCAAGTTATGTTTTGCATGTTATCTATAAAACCAAACCAATAAAATTATGCATTCACAATGGAAAGTTCTATCTATGATTTCATTTTTTTTTCTTATTTACGTGGCATCTTGGAAATATAAAAATGAAATCTTCTATTTGAGAATGGCCTCGCAGTGCAACTAATAGCCATGCGTCATCTAAAAGTAGTAGACAAGGTAACTGTACGTGGAGTATCAACATGATGAAGCATGCATATGACACCTCTTCATTAGTCACCTGAACCTCAATAAAATCGGCTTCTGGTATCACAGAAAGCCAGTGTTTTAGGGTTCCGGTGGTGCCATGCACTGTTTCTCCCGCCCCGGATGCGTGGAGAGAGCTTGGCTCTCCAAGGAAACGGGTTTCCAATTTCTTCTGCCCCTGCCCTCTCGTTCCAAATAGAGCCGTATATAATTATTATTGCCAAATGGTCGTCCTTTTCGTTTCCCATTCAAAGATTCAGCCATGCCTGCATGCAGTACTCGATCTTGCAAGATTAGCGGCAGGAAAAGGTATCGGTGCCACGGCAACATTACACTCAAACGATCGAGAATAATGACAGAGAAATGTTCGGTGAGAGAAGCATTTATTTGTCTCTTTTTATCCACCCCCAAGAAAATCCAGTCTATCAAACTAATATTGACACCGAGCTATAGGAGTCGCGCTTGCGTGTGATACGATACGAGGACGGTGTGCGCGCGCGTCTTCTTTGGCATCGAGAGAAGGAAAGGCATGTGAAATAATAGGGACACTTTTGCAAAGAGGCTAGCAAACTAGCAACTAGATAGTAACCATCAATATTAAATATTCGAGCTAGAAAAGAATATTATTATAGAACACTATACTATACTAACATTATTCCCTGACCTCATGTATTCCCAATGAGGCCATGCATGATCCAGGTTCTGAAGAAACTAATTCTCCAGCTTAGTTGGTATGGAAGATAGCATATCTTAATGTTTACCCATCAACAAGAACATAATTAATGGAATTCAGAATCTCCCTTTACTTGTCTCCAAGTTAGCTGTAGCTAGACGATGTACGTCCCTAGTAATAATGCCCGTGGATGCACTGGTGTGGCCAACATTTTCGCTCCTGCTTCTGATGAACCTGATGCTTAGCTTTTCACCCACTCTGCACTCTGCAAGGGTGGACAGACAGGAATGGAGATGTGTGAGACATGATCTTCGCCTCTCGTGTTCAACGAAGAATAGGGCGTTTTCAACGATTAACAGGGCAGTTGTGGCAATAATGCCAAAAGGGAGACAGCACTTTCCTCGAATCCGACTCATCGTCGCGGAAAGAGGGTTGAAATCTGCCAGCCATCCAACCAGCCATCCATGTATGGTGGTGAGATGCACTCATTATCAGCCACCGCGCGCCGAATGATGCCTCCCTCAGGTGAAGTAAAGCTTCGCGACTCTACTTGCTCTAGCAGGCTAGCTACATACTCGGACGGCTGCTCGCTCTCTCTCTCAACTGTCATGCGTGACGACTCACGACGGTGGAATATGGTTCTGGAGAAAGCAAGTAGAATCCGCTACCTTTTGGGTAATCACATGCCAAAATAGATGATTTGTTGCTTCTTATTCTTTTTTTTATCTCCAATATAAACTGCAGAATCGGAGTGTAACATGCTATGATCTCTTGTTTATCCTTTTGAGTTTTGATATTTTTCGTTCAAGTGGTGTTTGGATGCGGTGGGATAAAGATAAAGAATAGGAATATCGCAACACTCACTCATATTTTATTCCTCTGCCAGTATTGAAGATTGGTGGGTCTCGTCCATTCGAAATACACCAAAGAGTTTGCAAAAAACCGTCTATAGGATCCTCATGTATACAGCTTGGAATATATGGAAGGAGCGAAATAGGCGTGTTTTCAATGGCAAGCAAGCGTCTCCTTCGGTGGTCTTCTCCTTGACTAAAGACGAGATGGGATTGAGAGTGCCTGCGTGTGGGCAGCCATGTTTAGTCTAGTTCCTACCTCAGTGGTCTTGTGTTTGAGTTTAAAACTTTTATTTATATAATAACTAGTCAATCACGCACGGGTTAGACTCTTAAATATGTTATGTGTAACCGTACAACATATATAGATCTATTTTTATATTTATGTTTTTATAATAACATATCTTGCTACTTTATATGTATGCTTAATTGATTTAGATAATCTTTGATCGATTGCAAAAATATGTGTTTTTAATATAATTTTGAGGGGTTACTTTCATTATATTATCAGCCATAATAACTAAGGTGAACAATTCAAATATAAATTAAAGGGAGTATTTGGTATTATCCTATCAAAATAGCAAACGTGAGCAATTAGATATAAATTTAGGGTGTTATTTCACATTTTCCTTTATATTGGCAGAGTGGGTAATTAATATATAGTTTTAGGGGTTATTTAATATTATTTTGATAATGGCAAAGGTGAGTGATTACTTAATTAAACAGATCTAATGGCTATTAAGATTCCAACATGTTAATTGATGATAGGGTATTTTTTATTATTGTGAGAATTTCTATAATTTTATTTTTTTCTAGCGCCTCTTGTGAGAATTGACATGGAAATTTCAAAAAGTCTACAAAATATCTGTTTCATGGAAAGGTTTCTAGCATCTTTAATGGAAAAAAAGACAAAAACTGAAGGTAAATTTGAAAATGGAAAAAATCTAAAAAAAAGAAGATATTTGCTTTCGTTGAGAATTGAAATCAGATCTTTCGTAATGTCAGATGTGGGTAATTATTTGGAAAATATATATAATAAAAAAAAGAGGATATTTGCTTTCATTGAGAGTTGAACTCAAGACCTTTTATAATGGCAGAGGTGGGTAATTACTTAGAAAACAGATCTAATGGCTATTAATATTCCAATCTGCCAATTGATGGTCGGATGTTTCTGATTATTGTGAGATTTTCTTGAATTTATCTTTTTTTTCTAGCGCGCTTTGAAATTGGTGCAATTTTTAGAACTTTCAATTAGTAATAGTAAGATTCTGTTTGAACTGCTTGCTTCTTCTCTTTAAATGAATTAGCAGAGCTCCTGCTGAACTTTAGAAAAAATAATATTTTATTCCTTATCTCTCTATTCAAATTAAACATGGAAGAACACTTATCCTACCCGTATCCTTTCCTATTTATCTTATCTCATTATCCAAACACTACTTAGAGTGTAACATGCTACGAGGAACCATGTGCTATGATATGATATCGGAACTAGCTGCCCGTTAAAGATATCGTATCGTATCGTGTGGGAACGCAGGAACAAACGCAAGTTATTAGCTTAACTAGAACTGAACTAATCTACCGAACTGAACTAAAATGTTTTGACCAGATGAACTACGCTCGGTTGATCAAGGAGAACAGTTTCTAGAAGTCCATTTGTTTATCCTGGTTTCTTTCGGTCACTGAATATGCATATATATATCGAAATTTCTAGAACCGGTCCTGGTTTCTTTCAGTCGCTGAATATGCATATATATCGGAATTTCTAGAACCGGCAGTTGACTAGTTGATGAGTACAGTATACTGTTACACCTAACCCATGACTAATCACAATATTTAATTACCAATGCAACGTTGAGGCAGCATAAGGACTAGCTTTAGAGCCTTGACTAATGGAAGTATCAACAAAGAAGAGGTAATACTGTCAAAAAAGCGCGTAGTAGAGCGAAGACGGCGCAGGATGGAAAGCGGAACCCTGTGTTTTATGCAACCAAACGCATCCAGAATTCAAGAGCGACCGGACCGCTGAAGTACAGGCCAGAATCTCCCGGCGAGCATGCATGTGACCATATAACCAGTGCATGATTTGTGTGCAAATGCAACTGGCCACCGTCCATCCAACAGGGTAGGCACATCACGTTCAGATGCCGAGATGGGCCTGTTGCTGCACGTACGAGGTACTAGTATGCATATCAACTTGAACGCAGATTGGATGGCCAGCCAAGAGAAGATGTGTAGAGCAATGTTCAGAACTTCAGATCAACAGCCACGCACACACACCAGGCGGTGCACACCTCCGTAACCACTGTAGCAGATGACACGCAGAATGGATTAGCTAGCTACTGGAAGTCGATGACGACGGCGAACGGTGACGGGCTGATGGCCACTTGGTAGCGTTTGGTTGGAGCAGCGGAGTGGAATGGAATGGCTCCGTCTCAGATTTTAGGAATGAAATGGTTCCGTTTCAGATTTTAGGAATGAAATGGCTCCGTCCCAGATTTAAATTTTTTCAAAACGTGCTCGTCTCAAATCTGAAGAGAATATTCTCTTTTCTGAAATGGATACATTCTCCAGCCTTTTGACCAAACGAATTGGTGGGATGGAATGCCTCCTTTCCACTCTGTCTCACCGATCAAACACTACCTGTGACACTGACGTGTGAAGCGCACACACCACACGTATGATTTTATGATCCAAGGCAGGCCGACGATCGTGTGCAGTACAGGACTAGTACTACTCATTCGAAGACGGTGTTTGCAGTCTTGCAGGGCATAGCAGGTAGGATGATCTTCAACTTTTTTTCAAAAAAAAAAAAAACGAAGGATGGTCTCCACAGAGTTGTCAGAAAGGCCAAATCCATGAAGGACTCTGGATGTTTTCCCAAGGGCCTTCTAATAAGTTCTAACGTCCCTCCCTTCGAAAAGAGGGCCTTGAAACATGATGGGCCCTTTCTCCTTCGCAGCCCATATTTGTGTTCTTTTGCCCTTCGTGGGCCTAATGGCCTTTGGGAGATCTCCTTTTTTTTTTCTTTTGCATCTCTGTCACGAGTCACGAGCCACGAGCCACAGCATACGCTGCTTCGAAAAGACTACTGAAAAAAGATGGACATGCATCGATCGGCCCCGAGCACAAGGTGCGTGAGCCATCGAATCCCTCGGATCGCTGGACGCAGATCACGCTTTTTCTTTCGATCAACAGAGACATATAAAAGGCTGGCCAGGGCAGCGACCCAATCTGATCGACGGACCCACACAAGAAGAGCGTGACCCGCCGATCCTCCGCGCGGGCGTATCCTGCTTTCTTCGACCGTTCGATCAGAAACAAATACTGCTGAGCCGCGAGCGATGGAGGCGCCGTCATTTGTCGTAATCAGCCTCTTGCCTGCCGCCCCGTGTAGAAAACCGGTCGACCTCGGCTCGTCCCGTCCGCGCGCGCACCACCACAATCCCGTCGCGCCGCGCGGCTTTCATGTGTCGCCGGTGCCCTCCACGCAAGAGCAACCGACATCACTGCTGATCGGTCCTCGATCGATCGGCAAATCAAGCATTCAAGCTCCTGTTCCCGTATAATGATCGCGGGGCCAGTAAAATTAGACCGCGACAGACCAGTGGCCGTCTGCATGCCGCGTTTCGTTTCGTCCTACGGCGATCGATGTCCATGATCCTGTCGTCGAGCATTTCCAATCCAGGTGCCGATTTTCTGTTTTTTCTTTTCTTTTTTACGACGCGAGCTGGGAGGTAGAAGTACGCAACAACAGACGTAATCCTGGTCTCTGGTACAGGTCAAACTGGCGGTAGTACAAGCTGGCGTACACGAAACGGATTGACGGGTTTATCCGCGTGATCATTTCGCTGATTTGAGCTTTTCGATTTCGTGACGAGTTGGAACTGATTCAGGAGCCGCGACGTGTAACCGATTCCGCGGCGTACGCTAGCTGTGCACAGCAGCACAGGAGCGATCGAGGAGAGCCACCGGGTTCCTGTGTACACGTTCCGGCCGGGTGCATGATTCGCATATGTGGACGTGGCCGTGCGGCCGTCCCTGTACACCATCAACACTGTCACCACGGGTCCACGGCTACGGTGTATGATCCCGGCAACGCGTAGCCCCGGCAGCTCTTTTTTCTTCCTTTTCGATGGCGGAGGCTCGTGGGGCGGTGGAGGCAGCAGCGTACGTGGCGGGATCTGCAGCGGTGCGCGGCGGTTCCGGCCAGCCAGCGATAAACCGGACGGCGCTATCCCCGGTTTCGGCCTCCATGGACGTGGAAGAATACTGTCGGAAACTTCCGATGCGTCAAAGGAATAATGGTATCTTCTGCTCAATCGTGCACGTCTACGTGTATTCTTCCTCGCAAAACAAAACATACTTCGTATACTGGTAGTATTATACTGCAAGTGTATAACAAGTTTTTTTTTTTGGTTTACCTTTACCACATCTATACGCCATGTTCAGACGGGCGTTTCCCCTCCTCGTCCTCACACGCAGGATAAGGCCAAAATCGCAGTCGCGGTCCACGTCACCCGAATTCTCTGGAAACCCAGTCCTCCTCTCCTCTCCTCCCGGACGCGGTTTAAATACCCTCCTCCCAAGCTTCCCCTGGTATTCGCAGCCACCGCTGACCACCCTCAAGTAACCGAAGTGCGCCGTACGAACCTTCACTTCACTCCCCAATCGCCTCTCGTCTCCGTATCCCCCAAATCCACAGCCCGCAGGCAAGGATCCGGGATCCAGTCGGCCGGCGGCCGCCGCGTCGTCCCGCCCGCCCTCTCGATTCGGGTCGCTTGTGCGATAGGAAGTTCGTCATACGCCTCGCGGTTTTTCTAGTATCTGTTTTGATTTCTGTGCGCTCCGTTTTTCGATTCTGTTCGATTGGCCGGTCTGGTTAGGTACGTGAGATCGTTTTGTGTTGCTCGTGCGCGCGTGTAGACGACGGTGGTGATTGATGTCTGATTGCTTAAATTTGCGACGAATTGGTGGAATTGATTGTGATATATATCGTGGTGACTGATTGTTTTGTTTGTTTATCTGGTACGCTGCGGAATTCCTGTAGTACATTATGGCGCTTCATTTTTTTTAATTATTGTGCAAGCTGTATATAATGTTCGCCCCTTCAATTGCTTGGAAACCACTGCATGTGCTCGATTAGTTTGGTTTTGTGCAGACAGCTTTGTGCGCCTATTTGGTATGAGATTGAAGATCATGTGGGTTGTTTGCTCGTCTAGATCCGTGTTCGTTTTGTTTGTATGGTTGATTGTTGACCACTACTTCTCCGATGCGTGGGGATAATGATGTTTTTTTTTTTGTCAAAATATTTGCTAATATCAGTGAGGACTGAGAAGTCACAGACTGCAGTTCTGTAGCTGAACTAAAAAGAGAAGCATGACCAATTTTAGCTACCTAATGGTGGAACCTATCATCCGGTTATACGCAGACGGAAATGAGTCAGAGCTGTTTGTGGAATATGGCAGTCTATCTTTAGATAATGATTCCTGCTTCGTCCTTCCTTCGAAGAGGCTTCAGACCCCCAAAGTACTACAAGAAAAAACATCTGCTACTCGTGCACCACCAAACAAAGACTCACCGACTTTAACACTACTGATTTCTGTATTCGTTCGGAGAGAATCGGGGAGGGCATTACTCTTGTGCAGGTCGTGTATGCTGGTGATCTAAGATGGTATTTATTCAGTTGGGAAGTAGGGATAGGTTAAATTTCAGGTCTGTGCTGGTCAAATCTTAAGTAAAATCATAGGATCATGCGTGAAAGAGGCGTGCTGGCTTTCTCCAAGGTATTTTGGATTGAAGAATCAATGGATTGACTACTTATGGATAGAAGTGCTTGTTAACTAGAGATTTCGAAGATGAAGCTGATATCTGCTGGAGGTAGGCTTCCTTGAAATCTAACGTCTTAATGAGCCTTTCAGGCCATAAAACCCCCCATGGGTGGTATATGCTAACACGTCAAACCTTGTCATGAAAGAGTCTGTTTCTTTCTTTCTTCCATTTCCTGGCATTTGATGCTATGACGTGTTCCTCTTGCCAGAGCATGGGGTTGGACACCGCGGTAAATTTGGTGCAGATGGATGCTATGTTCGAATTGCTTGGGAGTTCTCGACGGATGCCTATCGATTAGTATAATTCAGCTCTGAGCTCAGTGTCCAGATAGTTAGTGCTATCTGTGATTGTTGGGTGATCTGGTTATAGAGATTTTGCTGGTTGGAGCTGTTCGGCGTTGCTTTCGTCTTTTGTCGATATGCCTGGTCTTCGGCAGTATATGGCATTCCAGAACTGTGCGCAGTGGTTAACTATATTTTAGGACCTCCGACTGCATGCTGTATTGAGAACGATCCTGCTAAATACATGATACTTGCAGGTATTGTGCTGTGTTTGCAACGTGATAGCTTGTAACGGTTAAAAACAGTCAAGATGGGCGCCTTGGACCTACACCATGAGCTTGCTTTTACTCAACAAGGACAAGCCAAGCTAAATGTGGAGGAATGTGCCAAAGGCTCTTTGCTGTCTGATGGAAATTACAATACAGAGAAGATTGATGGTTCAAACCATGATGATTCTGAGAAATTTGAGAGAGGAATAATGCAGTATGGGTATGTTTTCCACTTAACTTCTAGTTGTCTTATTTATTTGGCATCTGCTTAGAGCATTGGTTTCATTAATAAACTCCATGCTATCAAGTAACGCGAAGCATTTGAATGGCAGGTGTCCACATTATAGAAGGAGATGCCGTATACGAGCTCCATGCTGCAATGAAATTTTTGATTGCCGACACTGCCACAATGAAACTAAGGTATTGTTTCTAGAATTTTCAGTGCAGAGATCAGTTTTTAGAATATGGAATCAAGTGATTTTGCATCCATTTGTTTCTCTTGCAGTACGATTTAGGAGCTAATAATCAATTTTCTTCATGAGCTTTGACAGTGTCGTTTATATTTGTGTATGATTTTACTAATAGTGAAAATTCTGGAAACACATGATGTGGTAAATTTTGTTCTGATAGTAGATACCATTTGGTTCTTGCTCTAGATACTGTAGGTACTTTTGCGCACTAGTAGCTTGATATCTGCTTCAATTTCATACAAGGCTTTTGCAAACATATAGCAGGTTAAAGTTAATTTTCTGCTATTATCTTGAATGGTTTTGTTACTACATACTACATTGTCTTACCTGGAAGATTTGTATGTTATGTTGTACTATGCATTGAGTGTGCTCAATTGTTTTTGGGATATTGATCATCTTAATTCTTACATATTGGAAAGCTAATATAGTGTGTACTTCTATTAACAGAATTCCATTAAAGTTGATGCAATGAGGAGGCATGAACTTCCACGCCATGAAGTGCAGCAAGTAAGTTTGTCCTCTAGGCCCATAGTTTTAAATAGCCCTGTATAGCTTTGCTATAGTGCTATACCATCACTATAGATTAGATGGCCTGCCGCCATACTATTGCTATATTTTGCGCTATGGTAGCTAGCGACGCTAAATGCTAAATGCCACTATTTAGCTCAGCCGTGAAATTTGTTTAGCACCGCTAATCCTGATCGAGTCATTTATTCATTATTTGCTCTAGATAACTAGAATATATGCATCTTTATTGTTTTCTTTACTTGAAAAATGATGTAATAAACCATGAGTATGATTGAATGGCTGTGATGTAATGGGCCTACACATGTTCTCATATAGCCCTGGATATATATTTGAGTATTGTGTTCACAAAAATTTTTAGTTCCATGTTACTTGCATTCAACTGAGTCCATGTTTTTGGTTTCGTTTTGTTGTCATCAGGTTATATGCTCATTGTGTGGCACTGAGCAAGAGGTGTGTGACTGAATCTTTGCTAACACTTTGTCAAACGCTAGTTTTATGTCATCTATATTAGTATATAACCACGGTGCTTTGTCTATTAACAGGCACGACAGGTATGCATCAATTGCGGTGTCTGCATGGGGAAGTACTTCTGCGGATTGTGCAAACTCTTTGACGATGATGTTAGTAAGAGAAGGCTTGCTCTTCTGTTTGCTTTATGTAGATGTTTGTTTGAGCATGCCTTACTGAATCTTCTGTTTTGTGATTTCAGGTCTCTAAACAGCAGTATCACTGCAATGGATGTGGAATATGTAGGTACGTATGTCCTAATTTTCCAAGTGGACATGTTATGGATGCAAGAGTCCAAAGTATGGAAATTAATACTTCAATTTTAACTATGTTCACAGAATTGGAGGGAGGGAGAATTTCTTCCACTGCTCAAAATGTGGTAATGTATCATGCATCCCTGTAGCATCTAGCAATTTATTTTTAAGTCAAATGCATATAATGTGATGCTCCTTGATAGATTTGATTTCTTTGAAATTGTTTGGACTATATGTTCCTCTGCATGCAGTTGCAATTTCACCACAAGGCATGCATGTCTGTGCATATGTAAAGCTTTATTAATACAGTTCATCAGTGACAATTTGCATTATTTGTAATTTGTTGATTACTACTTGAACAATGCTGAGCTACACTGCCTAAAGTATACTTGGCTAAGTGTCAGTTGCATATTAGTACTATTGCTTATATACTTTGTATCCACATTGTTATATATTTTTCCGAGAATCATTTACTATCATGTAATTTTGTGTTGTCCCTATAATTAACATAGGCAATTTTGGTCAACTAGTATGACTCAAATCTCTGTTTATGTATTTCATGCAGGGTGTTGTTATTCAACTGCACTTAGGAACAGTCATGCATGTGTTGAAGGAGCATTGCATCATGACTGTCCAATCTGCTTCGAGGTTGGTGCTCTGTTCTCTATGTTTCCGATGAATGAATTGTTTACAGTTTGTTGTCATACTATCGTGTGACTGATCCTGTTTGTGAATTTCAGTACTTGTTTGAATCAACAAATGATGTGTCTGTTCTGCCTTGTGGTCATACCATTCATGTCGAGTGCTTAAAAGAAATGGAGGAGCACTGCCAGTAAGTTGATCATGTGTCTTTTGTACACCTTGATTTATCCTATGGATTAGGTTCTCACGCCTAAAATAAATCTCCAGGTTTGCATGTCCGCTTTGCTCAAAGTCGGTTTGTGACATGTCAAAGGCATGGGAGAGACTTGACATGGAGTTGGCGACTCTAACCGACTCCTCCGACGATAAAATGGTAATTTTCATTTTCTCTTTGCCTGTATGAATGCAATGGTTAGGAATAGAAAACCTGCTGTTCTGAGAACACTGGTTGAAATGCAAGTATAGTAATATATATGTGTGTATTTGGTGTCCTTTTCGCCTTGGCATACGATAGAAATCATGCCATTTATTTGCCAGTACCACTGTCGACAAGGCCTCTAGTAATAACATCTCGATCTGTAGCCATGACATTGTTCTAGTGTAATGACGTGGAATGGTATGGTGGAACCGTGGAAGTGTGTTATTCTAAATGTGCTTTGGCACGTAATCTGGATCCTTTGATATATCTCCTTATTGCTAATGTGCTAGATGTAGCTTGAACTAGATGCATGATCAGTTCTGAAAACTGGATTTATATCCTTGTAGGTCCGCATATTATGCAACGATTGTGGGGCAGTATCAGATGTGCAATTCCATTTGATCGCACACAAGTGCCAGAATTGCAAGTCATACAACACCCGTCAGATCTGAAGCCGAGGAATTCTTGTTGGGTATCTGAATTCCTGCGGGGTTTCTGCATTCTTCAAGAAGAGTGATAGCTCCTCCCCCGTGAACCGCTGAGCTCTCGGAATATCTGGCTGGACTACTTCTCATTCGGTGCTTCCGAGGACGCACTGAGGACGCAAACCACTCAAGATTATACAGCTGTGCTGTCAGCTGCCGTCCTTGATTGTGCTTCTTATCGTGTTAGTTGCATGTCCCCTCTTCGCTCGCTGTGTTATTCCGGTGTACTATTATGTTAAAATTCCTGTCACTTCAAGATTGTAACATTAGAGGTTGTAGATGAGTGTTCAAGATTGCCACTGGGAGTCGATTCGTTCAGGTGCCGGCAAGGATGAGAGGTTTTGGTTGCTAGGCGAGTGTGCCTGACACTTGTAGTTTCAGAATTCTCTATTACTAGTAGGTTCCCCCACGCAACGAGGAACACAGGAACCTGCATCGACGTACGCCCGTGCCCACCTCCACCCATGCCGCCGCCTCGGCCTTTGCCCGGAGCCTCGCCGCCACCAACCTCCACCTGCAGGTCAGGCGAGGGTCGTGCGTGGGTCCGGCGGGAGTGGCGCGTCGGCGTGGCCGCACACGGGGTCAGCGCAGTGGTGCGGCGGGCGTGGCGCGTCGGCGAGGCCGCGCGCGGGTCTGGCGAGGGGCACGTGGGGGTCCGGCGGCCGTGGCGCGGCGGCGCACTGGTCCGACGCAGGCGGCTCGGGGTTCCGGCGGCTGCGGTCGGCAGCGCGGAGAGCGGTGACATCGGGTAGGGGCGGCGGCTGCTCGGAGAGGCGGGGGACGGAACGGAGCTGTGGGCCGGGGCAGAGCTGAGCGGCGGGAGGCGCCGGGCGCTGAGGGGATGGCCGCGGGCCGGGGCGCCGCCGGCGAGCCAGGGCAGCGTCGGCCGCGTGGCGGGCTGGCGGCGGCGGAGCGGCTCCGGCCGAGCCGCGTCGACCGCGGGGCCAGGCCGGCGCGGGACGGAGCGAGGACGGGGGGTGCTTGGGCGGGGGCAGGCGTGGGTCGAGGCGGCTGCGGGAAGGAAAAGAAGGGGACGGGCACTGCTCACGCGTGCGACTGTGGATCAGGGATCTGAATCTGCCTTCGGAGGGGTTCCGTTGATCAACAGTGCAGCACCAGGAGATGCTCTACACACTTGGAAGGTTTCTAGATTAGTTTTGCCTGTGCCTTGGTGTGGACGTGTGGTGAGTTGGGCTGTAATCTTTTGAGGACGGATACTTCCCCGTTCTTGTTCAATGTTCATTCAGCTTGCATCTTGCGATATACTACTGTAGTATATACTGGACAGGTCCGTTTTAACCTTTCAATTTGGATTCTTGGACGGTTTTGTTTTGTAACTTGTTTCGGAAGGCAACAAGGCCGTAGAGGGCGACAGTACGTCTCTGATCTGCAGATCTGATGGGTGCAGACATGCAGTGCTGCAGGCCTGCAGCGCTCTAGGTCAGATGGGGGGTTGCGTATCAGCTCACCTTTTGACTTCGCAAGCCATTTCTGCCGATGTGCTCCATCCAGAAAAGAATCGAAATGAACACGGGTTCTTTTCCGGGAATGGATGTCCCCGGCGGCCGGTGCTGTCGCCCTGTCAGTGTCTTGCGAATCACGATGGGACTTGGGAGTGCTTGGCCTCAACCGCCGCGGCGATTCTCGTTTCACGCGGGCTCGCAAAGCCGACGGGCACGGGCACATCGCTGCTTGTTTGGCATAGGATACCATAGCCTGGAGCAGTGGAACGCGGCGCGGTCTGGCGTACCGTACGCTGGCTCGGATGGACGGGTGTGTGGAGCTCAGCGAGTCTGCGAGACGGGGCCGGACGGACGGACGGACGAGCCACAGCATGATCTTGCTGAATGGGTGGTTGATACCCTGCAACGGGAGTTATTAGTGGCTCTGGCATGGCAAGTCACCAGAGTCCACAGAGCAGAGTTTTCCTGCCGAGCATTTGCTTACGGACAGAGCTTTGCTGCTGACAAGTGCAGCGGGCATGATGACGAGAATTCGTACCAGACGCGCCATGACGAAGACAGGAGTATCATAATCGGAAAAGGCTGGTAGTAGTATGAAAAGGGTGCAAGCCCAATGGAGAATCAAAAGGCACAAGCCGGCCTTGTAATAATATATTGATGGCGCAGAGCTAGTTTGACAGCAGCCAAAATGGGGAACTGAACAAATCATATGAAAATTGGTTCGATCATTGCACACACTGGCCGAACCGAAACCTCTCCTTTCAGGAAAAAAAAGACTTGAACGAGAGGCAGCTAGTTTCCCTCCTCCACTTCACTTTAATCAAAGAGATGGCACAAGCCTGCGGGCAAATATTATACTAGTACTACATTGCCACGGCAGGCGGCTAACAAAATCTCCATCAAAGATTCACCAGACCAGGCTCTAGAGTAATGAGCTCCTCGGCCTCCTCGATCTCCTCCTCCTCGATGTACCCCCTCCTGCACTCGTCGCTGCAGAATGCCTTCTCCCCCCTGCACCCACAAGAAATTTTCCGTCAACACCCGAGAGCTCAACGACTACGGCTAATGAGCATCAGCATCAAGCATGCGCAAACGAATGCCAGAGAAAAGGAACAATCAACATTGATAAAAAAACTCACATGTACATGAAGATGTCCCTGTCCTCCGGCAGCCTCTTCATGCAGCAGCAGCATCGTCCGGACGCGGCACCCGGCGGCGAGGACGACGTCGACGGCTGCTGGTCGTCGCTCAAGGGCACGATGTTGAAAAGAACCTTCTTCCCGCAACCACCGCCACCGACGGCGCCATTGCTGCGCACCTCCACCGTCCCGCCGGCGAGGATGTGCGTCGTCCTCGGGTTCGCCCCGCGTGCGATGACGCAGGTGTACTCCTCAGAATCGGCGTCGTAGTCGCTCATCACCCCCTCGTCCAGGGTGGTGGCGGCGGGGGCGACGCCCGCCGCCGAGGAGGCGGCTGTCTTGCTCTTGGGCAGCGCCAGGTCGAGGAACGGCCTGATGGAGTCGAGGAAGGAGCTCCTGCCGCCGGGGCGCAGGGCGCCGGTCTCGTCGGCGGTGAGGGCGTCGACGAGGCCGAGGCCGACCCTGGGCGGGCTGGACCTGAGGTTCTTGAAGTCCAGCGGGGACGTCGGGCTCCACACCGAGTCGGGGTCTCCCACCCCTCCTCCTCCCTTGCTGCTGCTGCTGCTCAGCCTCACGAAGAGGCCCGGCACCCTGAACAGCCCCGCGGCGGCGCTCCGCTGGCCATTGGACTCCACCATGGCTTGCGTCGATCGTCTGATGAGGACCGGTAGAGGTACCTGAAAATGGCCACGTTTGTCGGTCGGTTCAGCTGCGTCATGGTGGTAGCAAATGCAAAAAGAAGTAGGATGGGTCAATGGGGAATGGGAAACAAAGGAAAGGTGAACTGAAATTCAGCTTTTGCTTTTTTTTCCCCCTTCCTTCGCAATCAAGTCAAAGATGCAGGCAAAAGAGAAAGGGGTAATGATTGTCTGTGTGCGCATCAAAGAAAGCATACCAAAGAAACAAAAAAAAAACCCGGAAAGGCGAGCGATTGCAAAGAAAACGTGGCTTTGTTACGGGGTTCAGTAGGAGGAAATCGTGTGTTCTTAATCACGACTCACGAGCAGCATCTGTCGACCGCGAACGAAAAATCAGCAGTCACTTGAAACGAAGATGATCTGTCAGTTGGAACTCAAATGCAAGAAAAACCAAGACTCTGCGGCGAGAAACCAAACCAGTTGTGATATGTTCCACAAAATCCTCTATCAAAATCCCCAGCAAGAACAAACTGGCCGCCCCCAACGAGCTCAAGCACTCGAAATGCATAATCCAGCGGACTCAGAGCTCCACATTCCGTCCACGAAATCAAAGCAAGGAGGCGTCGCCGCGCAAGCGCAAGCGCAACCAAAAACCATTAGAGCTAGTCGCCCTGCACACAAGTCCTGCTGCTAACCCACGACGGAAGCAACCCAATCCCCGGCGACGTACCTCGCCGTGGCTCTCGTCGGGGATGGCCAGGGGTGGGCACGCGGCGCGGAGGCTCTCTCTTGGTCTTTGGCCCAGCCGGCGACGGGGTGGCTGCTGTTTATGGGGAAGGGAGGAGGCCCGGAGGGGAGAAGCAGGCAAGCAGCAAGCAAGCAAGCAAAGCTTCCGCGGCACTCTGCTTCTCTCTCAAGACTTTTCTGCTCCGACGGGCCGCCTGCGCCTCCCAAATCTGCGTTGGTGGTGGGTTTTCGTGTACGCGGCGCGGGGGCGATGCGCTGTGTGTGATGCTGCGCGCAAGCCGCTACGAGGGGGGACAAGTGTCCCCGCGCCGCGCTGCATTGCATAATAATAATTTGCATGCAGCGGGCAACGGGCGGGTGCGCTGGCGCCCGCACGGCGCACCACCGCTCCACTGCTGGGGCCCATCTCCGGCTTTATTATTATTTTTTTCATCTCTGGTCTCTCTCTCTCGCGCATTCTTTTGCTGCTACTGCTGCTCTCTCTCGCGTTCGTTTCTTTTTTTTTTTTATTATTGCCTCACCCTCCAAATACAAGCTGTAGTATCTGAACTTACGCCCTACACACTCTACACACGCACACCACCACACGCACGCCTACCCTGAGTGCAACCTAGAACTACAACTTATACCTAAAGGCACACACGCGCAGCTAAGAGATACCGAAAGCAGCCTTCGGCGATGACGGGCATGTTTCACTGACCATTGTGGACTATCTGCGCTGAGGCAACTCGAAGAAATTTTATTTCGAGAAACCCGCGTGAGACGCGCAGAAACGATCCCCGCAGGAATCGAATCTAGGCGGGTAGCCTTCTCAGGGCCTGGAACTGGTCGTATTTTTCCTCTCTCTAAAAAAGACCGAGGGGCTGATTGGTTGAAAGCCAAAGCTGGCCAGATCAAAGTTTGGTCACTGTTTGACTATATTTAATTTTATATTAAAATTTATTCAAATAACAAAAAAAATTAATCACATAGTTTATTTTAGTCCAAATAACCTATACAAATGAAAAATTTTGTTGTTCAAACAAATTGTAATCTAAAATCAAATGTGATCAAATTGTGGCTAAACTTTAGCCTGACCAGTCCAAATAATCTATACAAATGAAAAATTTTGTTGTTCAAACAAATTGTAATCTAAAACCAAACGTCATCAAATTGTGGCTAAACTTTAGCCTGGCCACCCGTAGCCCTCAACCAATCAGGCTCCGAAAGACCAGGTGCAGGAGCCGGTAAAAATGGTGGTGATTTCTATTTTACTACTATACCAGTCGAGATATCCAAAACGTGGTTTCGGCGTTCACGAAGCTCATCAACTATCATCACGCGCCGCACGAGCACCAGAGGACAATGGCGATCCAATAATTCCAGCGAGACGGTGCAGCTAGAAACGTGTCATGTGCTTATATGTGCAGCATTTGGTTGGTTGGGCTCTCAACAGTCCCAGTGGTACTGCTTGTTTACCTGTAGCTTCCGCCGTTCAACCGGTCGCACGTGTGGAGATGAATTGGGGAGCAACCGCTAATGTATTGTGTGTCCAGTGTTCCAGCTCCCAGTACTACTGTACCTCATTGACCGCGCTGTAAAAAAAAACGTTGAAACGGACACGGAGTGGTGGTTGCTTGTCGTTTTATGCGGCGAGCGACATCCGTGGTACGACGCGTGTATGGCCGTGCTCGTATCGGCCGCACCGGGGGCGTCCTTTCTTTGTGTACGGGCCTACGGGGACCCTGCACCTGCCACTTTGACTTTGCCTTTGCCTTTGCCTTTGCCACTTTCCTTTTTTCTTTTCTCCTCCGCACTTTGAAATGCGCCCGACGGCACATGGTATTTACCACGTACGGATCTGTCCGTTCGGGTTCCCTATCCTGCGTCACGGTTCCGATTAGCGCTCATTCTATCCATGGTGCACAATAGTAGCGCTATAGGGGTCGTAACAGTGTTGAGGATCTTATATAGGCGATCTTTCAGACTATCCGCAGTGGGTGACTCTAAACCCCACCCTAAAGTTTTAGGGTTGAGATACAAAGTCCGAAGAAGCTGCAGCGGTGCACTGTAAACCTCTCCTTACGGTAGAGAGAGGCTTCTCTCACCTCAAATGCGGGAATGTTGGCGTCAACCCCTACCCCTTCTCTCTCATCCAGGATGGCACTGGCCGTTCCGCCCGCGCGCGAGGGTAGGCGAGGAGGAGGAGCAGATCCATGGGCGACCGAACGGATGGAGAAGGAGAAAGAGGCGCCTCGCCGCTCGTTGCCGTCGATGGAGAACGAGGCTCGCGGGAGAGGAGGAGCCTGCCACGCCGTCGAGCGCGGTGGAGGTGACGAGGCCAGATCCGCTCGCCGGCGGGCAAGAGGACGAAGCCGTGGCCGTGGGATGGGCGGGAGGGGCCCCGCGGCGGCCGTGGATGGAGAGCGCAGAGGACGAGGAGGACGCCGGCCGCCGGGCGTGGAGGTGGCTCCACACGCGACGAGGACACCGGCCGCGGGGACGGGGAGTAGAGGAGGGGGAAGGATGTAGAGGGCGGCGACGAGGCCGGAGCATGTGGAGGCCACCGTGCCTGCTCGATGGAGGCGCGGCCGGAGCTCCATGGCCGGCGACGAGGCGAGGTGGCCATGGATCGGCGCCGACGCCGCCCCTAGCCGCCGGAGCTCGACGTCGCTCCATGGCGGCGTGGCGCGGCGTAGGAGGAGGAAGGGGGAGGCCCGACCGGAGGGAATCTCCATGGCGGCGCGGCCGGAGGAGGAGGAAAGGAGACACGGCAGCGGCGGGAAGGGAGACGAGGCGGAGAGGAGGTGAGCCGCAGCCGGCGACGAGGAAGGGATGAGGCCGGCGGCGAGGGGGGGATGAGGAGGCGCCGGAGCCCGGCGGCGAGGCGGAGAGGAGTCGCCGGCGCCCGGTGAGAAAGAGGGGGAGGCGAGGAGGGAGAGCTGGAGAGGGTGGGATGGGTGTGGAGGATTGGGGAAAGGAGAGAGAGAGGGGGTGAGGGTATAAAAAACAATAAAAATTGCGGTAGTTTGTATAGGGTTGAGGTATAGGGTAAATATGACTGCGGAGGATTATGATATATATTTCTTTTAGGATAGAGAAATATGGCGAGAGGATTGCGGATAGCCTTGGGTTTAGCCTTATCACAGCGGAGCCCGGTTATACACAGGCGGGCCCACGATCAGTGGCTGGCCATCACAGTAGTAATTAATCACTCTGTGCCTCTGAAGCTAATAATGTTCCACGTCCGGCATCAGCAGTGAGCCAGTGAGTACTACACCACTAGGAGCGTTTTACTTTGGAGAAAAACCAAACCATGTAGTAGCATCACTGTCTACGATCTTTATTTTTTACTGCCTGCCTCAGGTTCACTGTACTGACGCTTGACTAGCCGCCAAACAGCGGTGATTAGTAGCGCTACCCCACGGACGGAGAGCCTTTTGTCACGGGTCGTGGGGGGCAGGTGTCGCCTCCCGAGCCGTCGTTATCCCATCGTTAGCCGAGCGCTTAGTACTGCTAAAACCAAACCAAACCCCATCCACCCCGGACCCCTCGTGCAGCACGATGATTAACGCTAATTAACCCTCGCCGACCACGAGAAATTCCTCGCTTGCGTCGGGGCGCTCTGCCCTTTCACCCTTTTGCCCCCCGCACACTGCTCCATCGTAGGAGTAGTGTTGTTTTTTAACTGATGCCAGAGCTGCTTTGCGTTGCGTTGCGTTGATGGGTGTTTGCGCCCCTCTTTTTAACAGGGCACCGAGTGGGTTGTGGCGTCTGCGGGGGACAGCAAGTGGTGACTCCAGCACTAAATTTTAACGTCTCCCTAGCCAAAGAGTGCCGTGCTGCTGCTGCGATGCAATGCAGATGCAGCGCAAAGCTTTCGGCTCCCCAGAGCGTGAGTTTATTGTATCCTCTCTGACGCTGACGCTGTGTGGTCCATCTGCACGGGGTGCATTGTTGATTTTAATCTGCGGCACGTGCTGCATCAAATTAAAGCTCCCTGATCCATCGAGCGATCGTGTGCTGCAAGATCTCATTGAATTGATGTCTTTTTTTTTTTTTTTCTGTCAGCGTGGGTTTCAGACGCTGTCACGAGCTGATTGGTTCGCCTTTCTTGGGGCCGTGCAGGATCGTGGGAGATTGAAAACTGAAGCAATTGTTTCGTTTCGACTGCACTTTTTTCCTTTTTTTTTTTTTTGCAATTTTCGCATCAACACTAAGGCTGTCCACACTCGTGGACGCTATTGGCGGATGCAGCTCCATTTAGCGTCAAAAGCAGCTGCAGAGGAGGACGGTAAATGGCGCTGCATACTTCCCGAGGTCAGCGCTCACGCCAAATTTGCAGTCTTGGCGTCGGCGCGGAATCGTCTCTCTCCCTTCCACGCTGGCAGGCGGTTATCCATGGCACGCGCGCTGAACAGAGGCGAAAAGCAAGCCGCCGGGAGGGCGCGGTGGATCTAGGCCGGCGGAGAGGAAGAGGAGGCGATGCGGGAGACGGTGCCAAGGGCCGGCGACGACGACGACAAGAAGGGCCGATGCGGCGGATCTGCGCACGGGCACGGCAGCACCGGTAGGGCGCGGCGGGGGAAACATTGACGAGGACGCCAAGGGCCGACGGCGACGTCAACAAGAACGGCCGGCGCGGATCCAAGCGACGACTGGAGACTGGCGATGGCGAGTGTAGCGGCGCGGGCGCCCAACTGCCGGAGGGGATGCGGAGGGGCGGGCGTGCTGCGGCCGAGGGGAAGGGGAGGAGCGGGCGCCGCACGGCCGGAGGGGAAGCGGAGGCGCCGGGGCGCCGTGCCCGGAGAGGAAGGGGAGGAGCGGGCGCCGCACGGCCGGAGGGGAAGCAGAGGCGTGGACGCGCCACGGTCGGAGGGGAAGGGGAGGACGGCGGCGGTGGAGCTTGAGCTGGCGGCGGAGGGAGCTCCAGGCCGGGGGATCCATCGAGGACGAAGGAGAGAGGGGCAAGGGAAGAGAAAGAAGGGGAGAAAGGGTAAAAATATTAAAATAGTATGGAAGTTGGTATAGAGTATGAGATATAGAGTGGTATGAGCGTAGGAGATTGTTGACTGTATTTTAAAATCGTGATAACTGGATGAAATATTTCTATTTAGAGTGGAGATATAAAGTTGTACGAGTGTAGATAGGCTCAGGGGCGGAGCTAGAGCAAAATTGTGGGGGTGCGGCATTTTATCTAAGTAAAAAGTTTTTTAAATAGATATCTTCATAAAATGTTGAAAGTCTCAATGTTAATGACAACAAAATCTAAAACAATAAAGAATCAAATATAACAACAATTAAGTAGTAGTATAGCATTTACAACGTACGGAAATAAAAAATGTAGGCGCTGATATCATCGTGCTATGGTGCTTTTCTTTTTAAAAAAATCTCCATGTTCCACTTATGATTTGCAATAATATTAATTCATATTTTAGTTGCTTGCACAAATTGCAAGAGAAAGAAAACCTCCAGTTACGACTATAAAAACTAATAACCTAAAACCCGAGGATAACAAACCCAAACCGGAGGGGCGTACGGGATCAGCCAGTGTTGCCGTAAACGGCTGTATAGCCTGTGTACACGGTGTGTACACGCTACTCAATATTCAACTGTATTGGCCGTGTAGTCTGTTTAATCTCGTTTAACCTTGTTTAATCCGTTTTTAGTCAATTTAATCAAACTTGTAGACCCAACTACTCGCTAAACGATAGGTGCATTTCCGTTTAGGATGACTTTAGGATCAGCGGACAACCTGAGCTATTGGGCTGTGGGTGCATAAAACTTGGAGAGGGGGGGTGTAAATAGGGTCAAAGTTTGATAGTTAGCACTAAATTTTGTCTTTTGCCTGGGTGCAGCCGCACCCACAGGAGCCAATGTGGCTCCGCCCCTGGATAGGCTAACGTTTGCCGAGGTCGAGTCCAGTCCAGCAGCTGCATAGGAATCTACTACGCGCAGTGCGGTGTCTTGGGTCTCCACGACCACGAGGCTTCCAACTTCCAAGTCTGCGGTGGGTTGACTGATGCTGGGACTCCCTATCTCCTGTGGTCGCAGACAAAACGGAGTGGAGGCGGGAGCCTCTACAAACCGATACCGTAATCTGGGCCATTATTATTTTCGTGCAAAGTGTGCAAGCAATCCTCCCGAAGCGTGCGCCGCGCGTGCATGCCAGCTCTTGTGTACAAGTAAACGTCAAAAACGTGTCTGCCGGTGACGGCTGTGGCACCACTTGTGTTCTTGTGGAGTGAAAGCTAAAGTTAGCAGCTAGTAGCTATAGGTGGTGCATACCACAATGCTTCATGGCCAAGATGATCATTTCTTGTCCTTCAAGTCGATTAGCCGTGGAGATCATATGCTAGCTGGCAGGCAGCCTGGCACTCGGCCCACTAAAATCACCGGCTTTTTTTATTGTTCTGTCTTGCGCTCCAAGATGAAGCTGCCACTGAACCATCCGATCACTGATGATCAGTGGTCCGTGAATCTGTCCTGTCCATATGCCACTCGAAGATCTCTGAAAATTCCTACACTATAAAAAAAAAACTTTACTGGCCATTTTTGACAGCCATTCATGTGTTAAAAAGTTACGAAAATATTGAAACGTAAATGCTTAAAAATACCATTGATAATGAAACAGGTCGCGACTTGCAAGATACTCCCTTCGTTCCTTTTTTTTATTTGGCTCCTCTTAGTTCAAAAAAGAACTAGCCGTGATAAATATTTGAGAACGGGAGTAATGTTACACAAGCTTGGATAGTATCAATCTTGACAAAGCAATGAATCAACTCGTCATCATGCTCTAGTCTAGGTGACTATTATACAAGCCCCGCCTTGTAAATTAACTAGTTTTCGATGAGGGAAAGGGAGTTCCTATGTATCTTTTGGAGGGTGGGAAACTATAATATACTTATAATCTAACAAAATAGGCCTAAGAAAGCCCAAATTATTGAGTTGAACATTTGAAAATCCTAGATTCAACATTTCTATAAACCCAATGCAACATTTATAAGTGTAAATGTTTAAAGGGAACATTAGAATAGTTGAGTTTTAAAAAATCTGCATAAAATGGTCATACTGGATCCCTTTATTTGTATTAATTGCAATAAACTTCATTGTTCAAGTAGTTTCTCAAATGGGTTAATGAATTGTGAGAAAATCTCTCTTGCATTTAAAATCAATCTACAAATCGACCCATCCAAAGGAAAACAAAATTTTGTGAGCGAGAGGTCCATGAGGGCCGGGGCCCGAGTTCTTTGAGTCCGGCCCATCCAAAGAAGGCCTAAGCCTTTCAACCCATGCAATCTTCTAGGAAGGCCCATTCAAAAGAGGTCTAAACCTTTCAGCCCAATCAAGTCTTGAAAATACATAGTGGGATATAAATATGAATTAGAAAATGAGATTGGTTTATGCTGGCATTTTTTTCACCCAGCCGTTGCTACGGTGTACTGATGAATACTGTATGTACTGTGGTTTTAAATTATTTTGTTTTCCTTATCGTTCTATAAAAATCTATATTGCATTATATTAAATTTATTATTATATTCTTAACATTTTGCATCATACTACAACTGATACTATTAGTACTGTACGTATTAATTAACAGAGTAATAGTCCGTTAAAATTTCGTCAGAGCACAGTAGTAGCAGCTAGCAGGACATGGGCTACAGTGTCGCGCTGTGCCCCACGGAGAACGGACGACCTGCCCCAAACTCGCCGGATTCCTGCCCGTCCCGGCCAACCCTCCTCGCCGAACCACTCCACCAACCACGAGCACGAGCACGAAACCCTAGCCGGCTAGCCGCATCCATGGCCGACGGCGCGGCGGCCGCCGCGCCTCTCTCGCCGAACCACTCCCTGAACCACGAATCGGAAACCCTAGCCACGCCCGTGGGCGAAGACGACGCGGCGGCGTCCACCTCGCCGTCGCCCGCCCCGTCCTCCCCTTCCTCTTCAGGAGCCTCCCCGCGGGGCAAGCACGGCCGCACCGACCGGTACGCGCTCGGCTTCGAGTTCGCCCCGCGCCTCGCGCCGTACGAGGTCCCGTCCCCGCGCGCCGGACCCAAATGGACGGAGCGCTCCACCTTCGCGCTCCTCGACGCCTGGGGCGACCGCTTCGTCCGCGCGGGCCGCAGCGGCATCCGCGCCGACGAGTGGCTCGAGGTCGCCCGCCTCGCGTCCGCCGCCGCGGGTCACCCCGCGGGCTACTACTCCGAGACGCAATGCCGCAACCGCGTCGACACGCTCAGGAAGATGTTCAAGAAGGAGAGGGAGAGGGCGCGTCTTGCCGCGCGCCGCTCCACCCCCTCCCCCTACAAATGGGTCTACTATGACAAGATGGCGTCAATTATGTGCCCACCGCCGCCGCCGCCGCCCCCTCTACCTCCCCCGTTGCTGCCTCCGGTCGTGAAGCGCCGCCGTGATACACAGCCATCCCCACGGCTTAGGTGGGGGGCGAAAGCTCCGGAGTCACTGCTGGGCTGCGGCGGCGGGGACGCAGGAGGGCCCATGGTTCCAGAGCCGCGTGTGGTGTTGGCTGAGCGTGTGGATTTGGCTGAACCTGAACCGCAGAAAATCAGTGCTGTCGAAGGGAATCGAGACGGGTTTGTGGCTCTCAAAGAGTCAATTCAGAAGTTTGAGGATGTTTTTGTGAGGATGGAGAGTAGAAAGAAGCAGCATATGGCGGAGGTGGAGCAAATGAGGAAGGATTTGCAAAGGGACCTCGATGCAAAGTGGAGGGAGATTTTGGAGAAGGCGCAAGCGGAGATTGCTTGTCTCAGTGATGAGGATGGGGATGAGGGTGATGCAGAGGAAGATGGGGATGGTGTCGGTGATAAGAGAGTGGCGGACGGTGTTGGAGATGAGCAAAACAATGGTGCCATGGACGCTTCTCCTTAGCATACGACCTATTAGTTCACATAACGAGGTTGGTTGCTTATGTTATGTGCAATATCTTGCTGAAGCAAGGTGCCATATTGTGTTTTAGTGTATCATATATGTTTTGATTTCATTAAATTTTGCATGACTAAGTAGAACTAAATATTCAATAATCCTTTTGGGGGTCTGGAATAACAATTTGAGAAAGATCCCTATTTTCAGTCTCATGTGGATAACCAGATCATCAAGAAACTAAGTATGTGGTAGGCAAGGCCAACGGTGCTCAGTAGCAACTTCTACTGATAATACCATGTTGCATCTGAAGTCATCATCTGAGACTCGTAGTCATGCATTTATAGTTATGTTGGACCCCGGCATTATTTGACATAGTATTTTGTTTTTAAATTCTCTTGAAAAGGGGTTGTAGGCTTGTAGCAGAACAAATCACGTTGTTGATGTTAGACTTATTGAGCAAACTAATAGAATACACAACCAAAAATCTTCAAATATCTAAGAGTGAGATGCAAAGGAATGCCAGTTACTCTCTTAAATCTGTGATTAGGTTTTTATGACATTGAAATGAAATCTGGTGCCAGTTGATGACAATATATGCCAGTCTGGATCAATATGCTATTAATGAAGCATTCGAACTCTGGACTCATAGATATCATTGGGAATTTTGGAATGTATTGGCCATACTTGAGGTTTTGTTGTTGCTTTTGATCGTGATAGGTTCGACAGTGCCTGTGTTGACACAATGCCATACTTGATGCTTGAGTTAGTTATGTGCTAGAACATCCACAGGTCCTGTATTATGGTCTTGTTAAGCTCGAACATGAAGGTTCCCAACCAACCCCTACTGGAATATGTGCTTTCTGTGGGAAAATCAAGTTCGTCACTCATATAATTTACTCAACTTCTCAAAAAACTGCATATTGAAATGTCATCTGTGGCATTTGAAAGCAGTAATATCCAACCTGCCATGTGTGTTTCATTTGGCATGATATGTTTAAGGGTTGCATTTTTTATTGGTGTCCATACGGTGAGAGGGCTGAGTTGTAGTTGCAAGGTAGTCGTAAGCTACTGCGCTGTAATGGAAAAGACTGGAGATATATGCAAAAACTTATTCAGAGAATCAGAGATGTTTCTGAGTGGTGCTATACATATTGGCAATTTAAGGTTCTATTTGGTGCAGTGGCTGCTGTTAATTATGCTCATAGAAAGTTTTTTTTAATAATTCGTCTCTCCATTATAAAATGTATTGCAAAGTTAGATATATAAACTTTGTTAAAATTCTTTGCCTGCTGTTAAGCAATGGAAGTGTTGGTGAATCCTTGTTAATATTATCCTGTTTGGTTCAGTTGGAAATTAAGATATAGATTTCGAGTGCCTTTTCAAATTGGTGACTTTGCGAGGGCATGGTTGAGACAGCCTCTTGAATGGATGTTCATGATCATCTTTCAACCTCTTGCTTCTTTCTCATGGCGTTGTGGAACTTATGATTTACCTTGTTACGTTCTGATATCTGCTGTGTCGAGTTTTATAGTTCAAGCTGGCATACACTCGTGGCCTGATATGGTTGTTGCCTATTTGTTTTCCATGATTTGAAAATATATCAAAATATATATTCTGAAGTATGTTGCACATACAGCTCGTTTAGTTAGCCGCTGCCCTTTAGACTTTTCTGAGTTTGATTAATGTTTGCATCTATGGTGGCTGGTGGGAGATGGTGCATGGGTTGCCTGTAGTAGTGGAAGCTAAAATCGCAGTCTAACAGTTATTTCTGGCCTTTAATATTTGTACATCAGGAAATATTGTCAGTAAAATCCATGTTTATATTCTTTTTTTTTGTTATAGGAGGGATATGTTTTGAAATCTGGTTTTATTGTATCCAACTGGTTTAAGGAATGTGCAGTGTGCACCGTTTTATTTCGTTTTACAAATTTTGAGCTGGAAGCTGGAACATGGATGATGACTTGTTTAACTTTATTGTTTCAGGAACAAATTGGAGATTTCCATGTCAATAGGTGAATTCAACAGTAGGCAGGTGATTATGATTAACTCTGTAGCTGCTGATATTAGCATTGTGAGTACTGAAATCCCAAGAGATATGTAGCCAGGGAATTGATGGAGAATATATCTGCAAACATCCAGCGCAGATTGTTGTATAATTCTCATCTGGTTGTTGTACATGGCTATTGGCTTGCTGACATGTGATTTCGAGATAATATCATTTGCTTGCTCGTAGTGCTTACTGTACTGGGTTATAGCTGCTGCATTTAACCTCTTGTTTTGGGGGAATTGAGATTCTCAGTGGCCTTTCGGCAGATGGTATTGCATCGTGCTCTGCTCACCTAGTGGGATACTAGTGATTGAAGCGCGCCCATGCGCGCGAAGCACCCCGTGCCTAATATTGCTTATTTAGAGGATAGCTTAAGTCTACAATCGCTTATTTAGATGAAGAGGCACACAAGGCTACAATCTCTATTTAATTAGACAACATCAGTCTCGCCAAGGCTACAATCTCTGCTTAATTAGATGATACCGAATTCTCCGGTGCTTGCAGAGGAACGCTGCTGCCTGAAGTTAGGGAACTTGTGGGAGTATCAACATCATTACACATGCCGATCCATGTACAATAGAGACAACAATGCGAATGTACTTTTTTCTTACAAAACAGAGCTATTAAATCTAGAATTTGGAGCTTGGCGGCAATAGTACCAAGGCAGAACTACAACAACAGAAAGAAAGAGAGGTAGCAATATCAAATATCCATCAATATTTTCTTAAGAACAGGTGCCACTGCAAGTTTGCAACAAACTGATGGTTGAAAACTTGGAAAGGCCGCAACCACCAAGGTGCTCTCCAGACAACACTCCATCTAGATATTCTACAACAGGAATCACTCTTGGTGTCCAATGCTAAAATAACAATTTTACCTGCATCAAGATATGTGATAGGCTATATGGAAGTGGGCATGGAACTCAAGTGTGCCTAACCTAGTAATGAAGTTATTAAAATGATTACATCGCCGTACAGCTACTGCATTTTAGTTTCAGGTCAAGGGTAGTGCTGCCCATATGTATAGCCCAAACGATAGCCATGGTCAAATAAAACAGTCCATCATGCCTGGAGCACCACTGATCTGAATAACTGCCATCACTACGAGAGAACAAAGGCGCAAGGCTTCCGATTAACTGCAAAAGGCAAAGAACCATAAGGAAACATGGGTGTGAAACCTCATCTGCAGCAGCATCCATTAGCTGCAGGCAATTTCAAGCAGAAGGGTGCCTACTGTTTGGTAACCCAAGCAAGCATCAAAATTAAGCAAATGCACTATAAAAAACAAAAACTTGATTGGCGCTACATGTCGCACCATCATTAACCATACTTAGCTCTAGTTTTCTGTATTGATGTCTAAATGCCATCGAGCTAAATGCCATCGAGCAGTGGTGGAATCTGCAAAATGAACTATATATAGAACATAAGTGCTTTTTATAACCAGCAACTCGGTTAAAATAGCTGACCGCAGATCTTTAGACAGAGGATCAGGAATTGGTGTCCCTAGGTTTGCAGGAACAGTCTTAGGCTTTTAGCATCAACCTGAACTGATGTTTGTGTGTCCACTCTACACAACTCTATTTTTTATAGCAAGAACCCACTCACAGCTCTAGCATGTTGGGAAAATGCATCTTATGGTATATAAAAACTGAGAGCCAGGGACTATATTCAATTTAAAATTTAGACCACTAACCCAGACAGCTATAAAAACTGAGTTCTTTTAAAAAATAGCAGACTACCTATTTTGGTTGCCTTGATGAGCTCTTTCCATCTAATGTCCATGCAACTTTTAAGTATATAGCATGTCTCGTTTCTGCCGATACCCTTTTCCTGTCAAACGAGCAAACTCAACAGTTGTGGGTCCTTCAAATTCCAAAGCTTTAGTATTCTACAAAATTGTAGTCTCAACAAAACAAGATAAACAGAAGCCATATTTCTTTCAAGGGCATGGCATGCAATACTTTTATATTTATACTGATCTGGATCAAGTCAATGGCTAACAAGATGTGTAATTCATCACCATAAAAGTTAGTACATGTAGGATGCGTGGCCAAGACATCCAACTCACCTATGGAGAGCTGCTGCAACTCGCCACATCAATCACCTATGGCATCACTGGTATCTTCTCCTACATGAAAAATTCCAACACAAAAAAGACAAACCATGAATCAAGACAGCGCCAAGTAGAGCGAAGTAACTTATCACAAGACCAACGTAACTATTATATATGAAAAGATTAAAAAGACTCCGAAAATGACAGCAGCAGCAGCCTTGTTCTTCAGTTTTTTCTCCTTCAACTCCCTGCAGAATTCATCCCTATCCTTTAACACCATGCAGAATTGGGTTACGCCAGAGTTATAATCCAAGATTTATAAATTAGCTATTCGCTTACCGCACTAAATAAATACCAATAGTTAGTATGGGTTCATAACAGCAGCAAGAACAACATTAAAGACTTGATAGTAAATTACTATCCATGAATGAAAGAGAAGAGAATTTGACAAATAGTTTTCGTGTAGAGAACTGAATTCTTAAAACAAGAGCAATAAACAATATGATGACAAAACAACAGCAGTAGCCCACATCAGTGCCTCTAAATGAAATTGTTTTTATTTTAGTAAAAATTCAGGAAAGGATAAGGGGAAAAAAAGAGAAACAAAGAGTCGTCAGTTCATCGGTGTGCCAGAAGAACACAATGTATTAGCTGCAGTGAAATGCTCGTAGAAACAATCATATAAATGCACAAAGCAAGAACACATCATACAATGCATATGGACTGGTCCCGCTAAGCTGCACCGTCACAATCCACAAGCTACGCTTCATGCTGCTTTGGCTATTATTATGTCATCTCATGTACCCTACAGGGAAAACTAATGGCATGTGCATCGAAAAAACAAAATTACCAAACATAAAGGGAGAAATAGCCTAACAAAAGATATTCCAAATAAATTAGGAGAGGTGCAAGGCAGAAAAATAGAAGGACATCAGTAGCATAGTGTTCACTGCATAATTGAAAGTTCACTCAGGAAACAATAAAATTGGTACATGGCATGGTCTCGGAGACCTGATCATATTGTCCGTTGTCCCTTGGCAACATAGCCAGCTGATGCTTACTAAGACCTACTCATCACAGATGAGGAAAAAAAGGTAAGAAAAAAACAATTACAGTGGTAATTAATTAAGGCAAACACAGTAACCGATGGATTGAAACTCAAGCACCAAGCATGTAGACTATCAGTTTTTTTTTCCAAAGATCAGCTCCCATACTTAAAATGAAAATTGTCAGACAACCCACAAGTCAATGGAGTAGGCATGTTGTAGCTCAGAAAGCATAACAAATTGATAGGCATAACAAAGTGAAATTAACATCATAGTTGGGAACTCACAATATATCAAAAGTAACATGCCTACACCTCTATCATTCCAGAGCTGAATTATGCGGCAATGTGATACTTCACATTTTATAGCAAGACGTGGAAGACAGTACATAACCCATTGACCTCGATGTTGGGAACAGATGTTTGACAACCATGGATACGTATAGGAAGGAAGCTGTGAAATCTAGAAAATATCAAACCTGATAAGTCTCAAAATTAGTTTCTAATGTCAATTTCCATCTCCAGCCAAAATCCTGCAAAAAAAGAAAAAATAAAAACATTATGAATGAAGCCTACATAGCGTATTCCACTCCTCGCTTTTATGCATCTAAACACTGCATGTTCTTTTTCCAGAAAATCTTAGGACATTCCATTAATTTATTTAGCTCTCACATAATGACACCTACTGTATCCCTGAGAAGTGAACACCATTTTTTTTTCTTTATTTCTTATGATAGATGCCTAGCAAACTAAACATGAGCAAAGGAGGACCATACCTGCAGTGCAGGCAGCAACGGTTTTACACCTACAAAACACAAGCAAAGAAATATAAAGAAAAATTCCACCTGCAGGAATATGTCAGGATAAACCTGAAACTACCTACAAAGGGCGCATGCAAAGAAATACACCAGGATAAATCTAAAATGACTTGCAAAGATCTATACTAATTTGTCCCATCATAAAACAATAGTAAACAATATGCAGATAATAAACAGATAACCAGCTCTCAACCTCTAGGTTTTACGAACCGAAATAATTAGGCCTCAAATCATTAACAGCAATGAGCATTTGGTCCACGACGAAATTCCTGCACGCAAACTAAATCAACGACGATGAACTCTATGTAAAATTGACAAGGGAAATGCATCTCAAAATTACCCTAGAAAGGGACCACACGAGCATAACACCCGGAGGCACAAAAGCAAGAAAGGAAAACAAGACCGTAATCCAGAGGAATCTATGGACGCATATATCATCAATCAATCCAACGTAGAAGCAAACAGGGCACAAGATGCAAGTGGGGCACTCACGGGTCCTGTAAGGTAGGAGACGTCCCACCCTGTCCTCTCCCGTCAGCCTCCTCCGAGGCTCCTGTCCTCTCCCGTCAGCCTCCTCCGAGTCTCCTCCGAGACGTGCGTTTCCTGCAGACGAAAAGGAATAGCGGCAAGGTGCTGAAGAACATGGCCAAGAAGCAAGGAAGAAGATCCCTTCCCTTTTCCCCTTGATCGGTGCCCCCGCTGCCAGATCCGGCCATGCCATGACCAAGAAGCCCGGAAGAAGAAGAAGGAGCGCGGGGGAGGCCAGGGAGTGGAGCGGACGCGGAGACAGCGCGAGGAGGTGGGAGGAGGCGGTGCGCCGCGCCAGACCTGGGCCACCGCTGCGCCGTGCCGGAGCGAGCAGCTGCTGCGCTGTGCCGGAGCAGGCCGCCGCGCATGTGCGTGGAGGGGAGGGAGAAGGAGCAGACCGCCGCCCCTGTGCGTGGAGGGGAGGGAGAAGGAGCAGGCCGCCGCGCCTGTGCGTGGAGCGCCTGTGCGTGGAGGGAAGGGAGGAGGTCGAGGGGCGCCGGGGTCGGGCCGCCGCTGGAGTGGGCAGGGGGAGGCAAGCGGCGGCGCGCGGGGGAGGCCAAGGGTTGCCGTCGGGGCCCGCTCTGCCCCACCACCCACCACCGGATCTGGCTCCTCGAAGGCCTCCACCGCCGAATCTAGCTGGCAGCCGGCCCTAGCCATGCAGGGGCCAAGCACGGGAGGCGGTGAGGATGAGACTCTGCCCTAGCCATGCAGGGGCCAAGCACGGGAGGCGGTGAGGATGAGACGGCATGGAGGGGCTGGACGTGGAGGCGAGGTGGTGCCGGGGACGGGGCGAGGCGGGGCCGAGCCGAGGAGGCGCCTGAGTGTCGGCTGACGGGGAGGTGAAGCGGCGCCATGGGCGGAGCGGAGCAACGCGTGGCGAGACAGCGCTGGGGGCGGAGCGGAGGTGACGGGGAACGACGAGCGAGTGGCGGCGGCGGGCGTAGTTCAGAGCGAGGGAAGTGGAAAGGAGCGGCTAGGGTTTCGAACCCCGTTTTTATCTGACCGGTAGATTTTGGGTAGGTGAACAGTGACCTTTGATTAACCATCGGATGCTGTAAATTTTTTTTTACTGTCGTGGATGCGGCCAGCGCCCGCCGAGCCGCGCGGCTCTAATACTTAGAAATGAATACGTGCCTTCCGCTTGTGCTAAAAAGATACTGCACATCTCTTTGTGGCCTAAAGCGGACGGCAGCAGTGAGGGCATTTGGTTTTGCATTTTGCGCCTTGTTTCCTATGCGTTTTCACAATATGCATATACACAAACTGCTATACTCAGCCTAATGAAGCGTGTTTCCCCTAAACGGTCGCATATTCATTTCCTGAAGATTTTCAGTGTATTTTTTATGAAATTCATCTGCCACCTTATGATTTTCTGTTTTCCATAGCGAAATTACACCATCCAACATTCCTTTCACCGTTGCTCTTGCATAAAATTTGAAGAGCAGGACGAGGTGAAACGTTTTGTGCGTGGTTGACTGGTTGTACTACTAGCGACTGGCCCTGCTCTACTCCTATCAACACAACACCAGGTGATCTCCGTCCCTTAGCACGGCGACGTCGTCCACCTCGGCGCCGTCGACGGTGAGCACCCTCCTCGCTGCATTTCCGAACTTTGCCTCGGCAACTTTCATCAACTCTTGCAGCGAATCCGGAAGGAAGACGAGCTTGCCCGCCGCACAGCTACGAGTCTTGTCAGTGCCATCTCCGGGGAAGCGATCATGGATCACCACTCGCGGTTTGGGCTCTCGACGCAGCGACCTGCATGGAGTGGCCTCTTCGGGTTGCTCGCTGCCACCGTTCTGAAGCTGCTTCTGAAAAATGGCGCCGTTCCGAAGCTGATCCTGGGAAATGGGATGTGGTAGAACCGTGAACTTTCAGAGTTCAGCATACTGCAAGTTTCTCTGTTTCAGTATATACGTTTTTGGGTGGTAGGACTAGTACTTACCAGGGCTGTGTCAGAAAAGATGTCACTAAAATGCGGTGCATCCACGGCAATTTGTTGCCTCAGAGACTTGAGATGTTGAACAAAGTTGGCATATACGGTGTCCGCATCTACAGTGTTGGCGCGGAGTATCTGCATAAGATGGCTGCGGCTGATGCGCACGGCCTGCGTGAGCCTCCTGCTCCGGACGGTGAAGGGCTGTGGGACGCCAAAGATGACGCCAATTTCCCCTGCCATGCCGTGTGGCTCTATCCTCATCACAAGCTGAAAGATTGCAACACGGCTGATCAGACCGCTGACTGCAGTATCATGATTAGGTTTCTCGTTGCTGACGAGCAATGAAAGAAATTGCAGGTTAGGATGTCCAGTTTATCTTTGGGGTTTGATGAGTGGTTTACCTTCTCTGTTCCATCTGCACCGGTTGTCAACACGTCCTGGTGCATAAGCAAACAAGAACAGGATGAACTGAGTTAATGGTGGACATGGATTTCAACTGAAGATTACAAGTAGTAGTACACTAAACAAGGTTTTTGACAGAAGACAGCAGACCAAGGGGGCGAGTACTATATATGCGCTTACCGCTGCACCGGACATGATGATGTAGCAGTCCGTCGAGATCTCCTTCTGGAGGACAATGTCCGCCTTGGGGGCGAAATACTCTGCCGCTGTCTCTGAAACCTGCACAAGCATCCCGTGATTTTTTTTTGGGTGGGTCAGTAATTCAGTACACAGCCAACAAGCGCTCAGAGGCTCTTCAGACGAATAATGGTGGCCATCATCAGTAGTATATATGCAGTACCCACCAGGTGCATGATGAGGTCGTTGGAGACTCCCTGGAACAGGTAGCAGCTCTGGACCGTGTCCCTGAAGAGGTGCTGCGCGACGCCGGACCTGAGCGCCCTGGGCAGCTCCGACAGCAGCTGCTGCGGGATGGCCTCCCCTGTGTGGAACCTGAGCTGGGCGCTGGCAGGCGGTTCACGCTCCCGAACGTCGAGACGCGGCGCACCGTGTCCCTCATCTTGAAGGTGTTGGTGGCGGCGTGGACGACGAGGCTGGTCATGTTGCCGATGATGTAGGAGGTGAGGCCGATGTTGAAGAACATGTAGCAGGTGGCGAACACCATCTCGCCGGGGTTCACGGCGTGGAGGTCGCCGTAGCCGACCGTGGCGAGCGTGGTGATGGAACAGAACACCGCGTAGGTGTAGCCCACCCAAACGCTGCGGTCCGTGAAGTCGCGCACCTGGCTGCCCAGCCACGTGTCCTGCTTGTCCCCGTGGTGGAACGCCGTCCACGCCTCGTTTGGGTGGGCGTGTGTTGGTGCCCAATCCACGTATTTTGTGGATTGTTTTCTAAATGTTTAGTAGAAAACAGAGAAAATTTGTTTCCACGTGTATTCAATCCACGAACAATCCACAAATCGCCAAACGAGACAGATGGGAAACAGTCCAAACTTTTTAAGCAGAAGAGATTAAAGAACAGGATAAAAATACCTTTAGACCACACCCAAGTGATCAAGAATACACCCAACAGTTCCACAGATACTGTATCCAAATATTAATTCAATTTAACCTTTATTACTTCTATATGTACTTGCCTTGACCTACGGTCAGATACTAGACAAAGTGCAAAGCCCAACAATCTAGAATCTACACTGATATTGTGGCAGAAGTAAATAAACATAGAGAATGGAAACTTCTCATGGTGTTTTGGAAGAGCGGTAGAAGCCAGACAGCCAGTACCCATGGAAGTGGGACCAGGGCCCAGGCATTATGGAAAGCAGAGTAACTGATTAAGACCTCTAAGCAAAACAGTGATCAGATGAGAGGGTGATCTGGTAGGAAGCCTGAGGGATAAGTCTTCTACGAATGACAACTTACATTTCAGATAATTTCCCTGAAATAAATTTTATCTTCGATGAAATATCTTAGAATGAATGTGTATAGCCATATTGTAAAATATCAAGAAAAATGCATGCTAAACTGGCAATTAGCATAGGAGGAAGGGGCGTTAAGCATCAGTATGCAGATAGAGATGTCTATTTGAAAGGATCAAGATGTCCAAGAGGTGGGGTGAATTGAACTTCTAATTTCGAGACACAAAATTAAACCCTATCGCACAAATCTCAATTCACCCTAGTGCCTAAACAAGTGTTCCTAGATAAATACATGAACAAAAAGGTTTGCAACCTAGAGCCAAGCATGCAATTCTAAAAAAAGTAAAGTGTGGAAAGTAAATGCGGAAAGTAAAGAGAGCTAGAGGTGACTCGGCTATCTTCTTCCCGAGGTTTGGGGAGACACACGGTCTCTACCCCCTACTCCTCGTTTGGCGCCCCTCGCAAGGCTTTGCTTTCGCGGGCTCCTCATGAGGATTTCGGCCTCAAACCTCGCAAGGAGTGAGGTTGGCAAAGTGACCATCACAAAGGTCAAGCAACCCCTTGATCCGCGGACCAAGTGCTCTCTAGTTGATGCTCTTCTCCGTCTGGAGCGGTGAGCTCGAACTGCGCATAACGCCTTCGCAAAGGCCTTCCTCCGCTTCTCCTACAAGCTCCGGGAGCTCGCGAAGGGCACGACCGCAGCCGTCTAGGTGATCGCAACCACCAAGAGTAACAAGCCTTGGCTTCACTTGACTCAACTCAATCTCTTCAGTTCTCTCTCTTAAGTCTCTTGCCCAAAGCTCAAAGATTTGGTGTGGAATGAGGTGCTTTGAGGACCTTTGTGTGGGTGTAGGTGTTTCCTGGTTCCAAAGGTAGTAAATGGAGGGAGGGGGTCTTCTTTTATAGAGGAGAGCCCAAAAACTAGCCGTTGGAGGCTTCTTTCTCTTTTCTGCGCAACCATCGAATGATCCGATGGTAGGACCATCGGACGGTCTGATGCACGTAATTTTCAAATCCCCCGTTTTTGCACCACTGCCCAGAGACCATCGGACGGTCCGATGGTTGGACCATCGGACGGTCCGATGCACGTAAACGCCCAAAAGTCACAGCGGGGAAACCTCCTGTCCAACTGGTCCGATGGACCACCTCCTGTCCAACTGGTCCGATGGACCATCGGACGGTCCGATGGTGGGCTTTGCCCTGAAACCAGCCTGGACCAACTCCCCTGACTAACTTGTTCGATGGACCATCGGACGGTCCGATGGTCACAAAAACTCTGGTTTTGGACCTTAGAAGATAGGGAAGAATTTGGGGAGTTTCTAATGATCGTAACTGATTAGGTGAGTGAGTTAGAAGCACTTTTTAGGACTTTGAGCTTTAGGACTAAGATGCGCTTGAGTAGAGCTAACTTTAGAGCTTAAGTCGTTCAAGCTACTCACCTTGACCCCTCTTTATAGTACGGCCCATCTAAAATCTAGCAAAGACAAACCTAAGCACCCTTCTTTCGACTTTACGGTGCTTAGGGCTGGTTTAGCTACGAAACTTCATGCTATCTTGATCAACCAAGGGCCATCCTTTAGCAATTTGAAATTGGGGGTCTCTCATTATCAACCAATGAGCTTTTTCACTTAATTTCACCTTGCACATCAATAACTCATTAGTAAAACACTAAGGTTGTCATTAATCACCGAAACCTCTATCTCTAAGGGTCATGTTTCTCACAATCTCTCCCTTTTTGGTGATTGATGACAACAAACGAGTAGAGCTTGAAAGTAAAGGCGAGAAAGTACAAAGCTTAAAGTAAGACATGAATATAAACACATAAAGTCTCAAACACATCCAAGGATCCATAGTCATGATTGCAACATACGGAAAAGCCAAATGTCATGACATGAATCAACATCCAAAAGATCCAACATACATCAAAAGATCACTCTCTCATTGAGACTCCCCCTGACACTAACACTCCCCCTAGCTCTACTCTCTCCCCCTAAGACACATCTCTCCCTTTGGCATCAAGCACCAAACAGGGAGGACTAATTAGACGACGGAGGAGGGGCACCGGGAGGAAAACCCAAGGTCGCCGCGCGGATGTGGAGCTCAATGTCGGCGCTGTCAGGGGACTCTGCAGACTCGTCCACTGCCTGCTCAAGATCTGTCGGAGGAGCTGAGCTGGGAGCGGCAAGTGGAGCGGAGACGGTCCGTGTAGCCTCGGTGGTGGTCACAGGAGCAGTGGCTGCAGTCGTCGAACCGTTGGTGGAAACAGTGTGGGAGCTCGGGTCCGTCGACTGGGTGGCAGGCTGTGTCTGTACTAGCCCTGTAGCCGATAGCTCTAGCACTGAAGAGAGAAGTGCTGCAGCTGAGGTGTCTGGAGGTTGGCCTGAGGTGAGCTGCTGTGACTCGGCACCTGGGGTCGAGAGAGGGAGCACTGTAGGCAGAATCGGTGGAGAGGTGTCGAACTGAAGTGTCCTCGCCGGCATCTGGCTCATCTCCTTCCTGTATCCACTCCCTAGCAGATCTGTATATCTGAAGTCCATAGGGGATGTGGATAGAGTAGCCAGGGATGTGAGCGGGCTCTGCAGACTCTGGTCGATCGTAGGCACTGACTGAGTAGTCGTGGTGAGAGCTGGTGCCTGGATCTGCTGCTGAAGAGAGGCAATCTGCCTCTGAGTGTCTGCCCTGAGCTTTGCAACTAGAGTATGCACAATCTCTAAGATCCGAGCCTGAGACTCGGTCTGCTGCTGGGCCATCTGTGCAAACTTGTCGTCACTACGCTGCTGTTGCTGAAGGATGGTCTGCTGCATCGTCGACTGCTGCTGGATGAGCGTCTCAAAGTGCTAATCGCTCCTCTGCTACTGGGCCATCATGGCCTGAAGAACTGTCGCGATGTCCGCAGCTGTGGCGACCTGAGCTGCTGTCACCTGCGGTGGAGGAGGAGGAGGAGGTGGAGGGTCACGCGAGCCGCCCGCCTCAGAGTCATGAGGTAGGGGTGACGGGGACCGCAGACTCTCCTCGTCTGAGCTGGTCTCATCCTCACTCTCCTCCTCAACTGCTGCTGCTCCCCCTGGCTCTGCTCTCGGCTCAACTGGAGGAGCGTCCCTTAGTGGACACACTGACTGAGCACTAGCCTTGTAGATCCGGTAGTGAGTGTGAAATTGATCCTAGAACAAGGTAAAGTGCGGCGTCGGGCGCTGAGGGTCGTAGGCTGTTGACGCGGCTTATGAACGAAAATTATACATCATTTTATATTGTTTTTACCTATTATTATGCGTCAACTTTGCCTTTTACTAACAAATAACATAGATTATTGTGGATTTTGCAATATTGTCTTGGAAATTGTCTACTTGTAATTTTTGCAGGTTTTGGGCCAATTTTAAGCAAAATTCATCAAAGTCTACCTCGAGTAAAAAGACCTCTGAATATTATTCAATAATGGAAGAAGAAGCCCAATTAAAGACCCATCAAATGAAGCCCAATTCTAGAAGACTCGACAAGATCTCGGGATACAGAAGAATCTGGAAGGTTTAGAGTCCGAAAAGGACTCCACGAAGATTTATATGAAGGTTATCCCGAAGCCCGCGAAAGATGGAAACTAGAGGAGGCTGGAAGGGCCTGGGTCGGCCGAGCCATACCCCCCCAAGTCAGCCGACCCCAGGACTCCGTATGTCGGTTTCAGTTTCCTTTTCGGCCACGTCTTCTCCAGGGTATTTAAAGCGAAGCTGAGCCCCTGGTCGAGGCATCCAATTCATTATCAAGGCGACAAGACGACGACTTGAGGGACACAACTAGAGGAGAGCAGAGGGTCGAGTTTCTAGTCTAGGTTTAGATCTTCTTCTAATCTCTAGAGGTGATTAGAGGCCTTGCACGGCTCTCTAATTGTCTAGATCCGGAGGTCTAATTGTATCATCAAGGGAAGGTATGATCATGGTTGTAATTATGATACAGTTAATTAATGAAGTATTGTTCTTGTCTAATTATCATATTCTTGTTCTAATTATGGTTGTTCTAGCTGTAATTAAGTTTATGTCTAGATGCATCTTGATTAGACCATGTCATTAAGGGTGATGTTTATCTAGCGTTCTTGATCTTTGATCTAGTTTACTAGTAATATAGTTTTGTGTCTAGTTCTTGTGATCATGGTGATTAGAAGTGCTAGTTGCTCTAATTATGTTATTAGACCAAATAAAAGTAATTGGAAGTGCATTCTCTAATTACGTGCCTGTTGAAAGTTCTTCGTCGATTACCTGGTTACCAGTGACAGTGGAGCCCGGGGAAAGGTTGAGCCGATCTAGGGGATTAGATTGATTGATCATGATTTAATTATGCTATGATAGATGTGCTTGAACATGCTTATTTGCCTTGATCTACTAGTTATCTCGCTGCTCTAATCTCGTTGTGAAACTTTATCTATCGTATGCTTTGGATCCGATTAGAGCTTGATTAGAACCTAGTTAATACCCTTTGATTAGAGTTCTAATTATGTTTCTAATTGTTTATCTTATATATATATAGTTTAGTTTATCTCTTTTACTAGATTAGGCTAAGGATTGGTTTAGTTTAAGGATTGGTTTAGAAGTAGATTAGATATCCTTTTTACCCTAGTTTTCGCATAAACTCTTGTTAATTAGATCACGATTAGTTCGTTCCTTGGATTGACATAAACCTACGATACTCATCATAGGGAAAAGCTACACACGATACTGTCGCTTGCAGTATAAGGTTTGCCATGCTTAAGTGCTGTCAACAAGCTTTTCTGGCGCCGTTGCCGGGGAACTAATTATTAGGGTTCTAGTTAATTAGAGTTTATGTTTGTTGTATGTATTTAGCATTTAAATTCAGTTTTATTTCTTTTATGCATTTAGATTTATTTTCTTTATTTTCTTTTTATTTTAGGCGCAATAATTTTATTTTATTTTTATTTATGTTATTTTTATTTATTACTGTTCTTGCGCCATTTTTTTTATTTTATTTTTTATTTTTTTTATTTTTTTTTATTTTTTCTTTATTTTCTGAATTTAAATTTTGTTTTTAAATTTTTTTGGATTCAGGACTAGTTTAGTGTAAATTTTGTAGAATTATTTTTGCTTTGTATATATTCTCTGCCACTAACCTGAGCAGGAATGGATGGACCACGATCCAATAAACCATCTAATTATGTGGATGATCCAGAAAAACTGCTGAGAAAGAGCCGAAACTCTGCCAAATTTTCTCGGAAACAAGAGGAAACTCTGCCGAAGATGGAAGACCAAGAGAAGAAGCTTATGGAGCTGTGTGTGCCAACATCAGCAGACTTGAAGATCAGAGACTTGGCACCACCACCCAGAGCATTTGAGATCAGGAGCTCAGTGATCAACATGGTGCAGAATCAACCATTCAGTGGAAAGGAGGACCCAAATCAACACTTGAAGACGTTCTTGCAGATTTGCAACACATTCAACGTTGAAGGAGTCACTAACGACCAGATCAGAGCAAGACTTTTCCCATTCTCTCTGATTGGGAAAGCACACCAGTGGTTGGCGACACTACCAGAGGAGACAGTGAGCAACTGGCAGAGTCTACTACAAGCATTCATCGCCAAGTATTTCTCACCAGGGAAGACTCAAGCTTTGCGCAACAGGATCTCAACATTTGTGCAGTACCCCACTGAGACATTCAGTGAAGCTTATGAGAGATTCAACGATTATGTGTCAGCATGCCCTCATCACAATTTTCAGAATTGGGACATAATTCAGAAATTCTATGGAGGACTCAACGCAGTGTGCAAAGGTCAAGTTGATGCATCATCCGGAGGATCAATTCTCAGTCTCACACCCACTGAGACCGAAGCCTTATTTAAGAAGATTGCAGAAAATGGAGCATGGGGAGCAGATAGAGTGACGCCTACCTCACTGGAGCAGCATACTTCCACTGGAACAGCGAAGAGTGTGCTAGAGGTAGACAAGATGGAGATCCTTGGTGGAAAAATCGACTCACTAATGAGGAGGTTCGAGAAGATGGAAAGTGGCAGAGCAGAGAAAGTGAAGTCTACAGATTACATGATGACTTGTGAAGAGTGTGGAGAGTATGGTCACTCAAGTGAGAGGTGTCCGGAGGAAGCTAAGGCTTTGGACTATGCCAGGAAGGAAGGTTGGATTCCCCCGTCCAATTATAGACAAAATAGACAACAACAGTTCACTGCCGGATCAGCTATTCAGAATGTCATTCCTCTGCGGATTCAGCTCAAGGACTTTATGGAAGAGCAAGCTAAAATCAATAAGGACACACACTCAAAATTCAAGGCTGTAGACAAAGTGTTAGAAAGCATTGATGGCAAGATCACTACTGTGGGAAGTTCAAATCAACAGCTCATGGGGATGATGAAGATTTTAGAAAATCAACTATCTCAGTTAGCAGAGCATCTCCCAAACAAAAATGAAGGAAAGTTGCCAGGACAGCCACAGTCTAAAGAGTCACTCAAAGCAGTCACTACCAGATCCGGGAGAGAGACTAGAGACCCAGAGTTGACTACAAAAATTGCCAGTTCAGTGGAAGCAGAGAAAGAGAGTGAAGACGAACCAGAAGTGACAGTAGACGACACAAGAGTGTTACCAGAAAAGTGTAGAGTTCGAGCTAGCAAGACGGATGAGCATTTCAACAAGTTCATTGAAGTGATCAAGCAGCTATATATCCACATGCCACTATTGGATGCACTTCAAGTACCCACTTATGCCAAGTACTTCAAGGATATACTAGCTAACAAGAGGGAAATGCCATCTGAGTGTGTCAAGCTGACGACTGAGTGTAGTGCAGCCATAATGGATGTCCCTTTACAGAAGATGGCAGATCCGGGATGCCCCACCATCCCATGTTCTATTGGTGTACTCAACATTGATAAGGCTTTGTGCGATCTTGGAGCAAGTGTTAGTGTGATGCCGAAGTCAGTGTTCGATAGACTCAAGCTGCCTAAACCAGAGCCTACATCCATATGTTTGGAGCTAGCAGATCGTTCAGTAAGATATCCAGAAGGAGTAGCTGAGGATGTGCCAGTGAAGATTGGAGATAATATTGTACCAGTTGACTTCGTTATTCTGGAGATGGGAGCAAGCTCGAGATCACCACTGATACTTGGAAGACCTTTCCTAAGGACTGCTCAAGCCACTATTAATGTGGGGAAGGGAGAAATCAAGTTCAACATCAATGGTGAATCAAGTTCATTCAAATTTCGTCCGAAGTTTGAAGTTTGCCAATCAATTGAAGAGGACGGAGCTTGAAGAAGAAGACTTGTCTGCAGTGTCTACACAAGACATTGGACAGTAAAGATTTGAAGTTGGGCTGAAGGACTCATCTTAAGCGCTATTGGGAGGCAACCCAGGTATTTAGAGTTTTTAGTTTAATTTGAGTTAGTTTAAATTGAGTCAAAACTTTATTGTTAAACATTAGTTAAATTAATAAAGTTTGAGTTAGTTTAATTTAAAGTTTTTAGATTTAAATAGGATAAGATAGCTACTCTCACTTACGTAGCTATCTAAATTTTGAAAACCACGAAGACTTTGCCGGTTTAAATTTGGTTCGATTTTATTCGGTTTTTAAATAAAAATTAGAGTAGATATGTTTTTCTAAGATTTTATCTATATTGTTTGAATTTCAAAAATCATCTCTCTAATTTTATTCAAAAACTAGGCGTTTAACCTAAGCCACGCTAAAGAATTGAAGTTAGTTTATTCAATTCAATTAATGAATTGAGTGACTATCTTTATTCTAAAATTAAATCGGTTGATTAACCGAACATTTGTTTTTAATAAAAACTTTAAACATAGGTTTAATTTTCAATATGCTAAATAGGGATAATCTTTAATATGAAAATTAATTCTATCTTTTTGTGTGCTGAAATTATTAAACCTACATTAGTAGGGATATTTATATTGCTTATACGCATTAAGGACTAGAATTAGTGAAGATTAACATCAACCAAATAAAAATTAATTAATTAGGCAACATTGGATCCTCTTTTGATCTTGTAGCAACCAGCCAAGACATAGGAATAGGATAGGATTAAAACTTTTTAGGATAGCCATGATGAAGAAACATCCAAGGGGACAAACTTATGGTTGATTGAAGTTTCTGTCCAAAGCTGCATGCACGACGTTCAACTTGCAGTAGAAGCTATCCAAAAGTATCAGGAATCCAATGGGCATCTTGCAGGAGAAGGAGGAGACCCAGCAGAGCCAGCACAAGGCCAGCTCGGCCGAGCCACACCCCCCCTGGTCGGCCGACCCCAGTAGACCCTTCACCAGATGCACCTCCCCTTTCAGAAGCAGCCTTGCCTATAAATTCCAGACCTTTGTTGATGATCTTCACCACCCAGAAACCATTCCAGAGCCAGTATTTCGAGAGAGAAGAGCAAGAGTAGTAGTTCTTGAGAGTTCTTGAGAGGAAGAGTTTAGAAGATGAAGAAGGCGGCAAGCTTCATCAAGAAGACTTTCAAGGGTTCTTCATCAAGGAGCAGCTCTCAACCCCAAGACGACGATTCATCAAGACTTTCATCAAGGAGACACTCTGTCTCTGAGATGGGGAGTTCCGGTTCTGAGCAGAGTCTCCGTCGGGATCAAGGATTGAGAGGATGTTCTTCTCGCTTCTCTGTTGAAGTAGAAGATGTCATGGAGCCGGTGAGGAGGCCACGCACTCGTTCTCAAAGTCAAGTCCCTCAACCGATGAACATTGATGATGATGATGATGATGAAGAGTGGAAGTATTCTTCAGAAGGATTTTCTCTCCGTTCAGCTATAGAAGAGCAAAGGTACAACAGTTGCAAAGAAAGGATTAGGTCCAATCTTGATTTAGATCATGATTTTATGAAAGTTCTAAACTTTGATTCAAGTATAGAGAAATCATTCCTTAATCTTGGCTGGGGTCCTTTCATTCATATTAGTGCTAGTTATCAGAGTGACTTAGCACTAGAGATTATGACTACTATGGATATAGTTCCGTCTTCTGATGGAATCAGCACTTTAAGGTTTAGACTTAAGGAAAACTGGACTGATATTTCTTTTGGAACTGTTGGAGCTTTATTTGGATTCCACACTAATGCACCAGAAAGTATAGAAGTTGATAATACTACACTAGAGAATTTTTGGTTGCGTATTGCTAGTGGACATTCAAAGGAGAGAATGAAAATTATCAACCCCATCCTTCGCATCATTCATATATTCATGACAGTAAGAGTTTTGGAAAGGATGGATGACACTAAGGTGCAGATTGCTGAATTGAAATGGCTATATATTGCACTGTGTCAACCTACTTGGACTAATCCCATTAATGCAATGATTAATCATTGGATAGTCCAGAGAAAAAGAGCAACCGGATTATTGGGATATGGACATTATCTTACGGTGATTGCCTTCTCACTGATACCCAATTTGGTTTCTAGCCCCGCATACACTGTGCTACCAGCTAGTATAGATGAAAACTCCCTTAAGAAAGGGAAATACAATTTTGGGAATTCATCTACTGGATTTTATGTGGCTAAAACCAAGTTTAGAATCCCAGATAGAAGGTTGTCTCTGTTTATTCAGAATAAAACTGATTGGTTGGAGAAGTTTATGTTTGAGGAAGAACCAAGTCAGCAAACATCATCAGAATGGGACGCTTGGACTACTCCTAATCAACAGTTTCCTAGCAGTCAGTTTGGAGCAGGTTCATCACAAGGGCCAGTCTATCAAGTCAGACCCATTAGCTCTTATGATCCAACCTCTACTCCTGTATTTCAGCCATCAGGGAATATTCCTCCACCTGCAGTTTTTATTCCTAGAAATGCAAGATCCTACGATTCAGATTTCATTGCAGCTCAGCAGATGCCACACAGATCTTATTATGGCATTGAGACAATGACGGCAAGAGATTATGGTATTCTTGATCATGTTCGGGAAAATTTACAACAGTACGAGCAAAACACTCAGAATATTGAGGAGCAATTATTCAACCTGAGGCTGTGGGACCAGAACAATCAAGGCAATCAAGAGTGAAGCTCTTAGTGGTTTGATTTTCTTTTTCTTTTTTTTTTAATTATTATTTTATTTTATTTTATTTTTATTTTTATTTCGAATTTATTTTAATTCTATATATTTTGTATAATTATGAGTGTTTAATTCGAGTTAATTTGAGTTTTATTTGAGTCATGTGAGTTAACCATGTATCACCTCCTTTGTTTAATTGAATAAAACTTGTGTTAATTTGTGTTCTAAAGTCTTTTGATTAGACTAAGTTTATGCTCTCAATTTAATGCACTTAAATTTGAATTTTGATTTGCATATATGAGATAGATTTGATATTTCATAAAGACCCATATGATATTAATATTTTGATTTCAGATTTATCATATTGAGTCTCCTTTTAAAAAAAATGATGATTTTATTTTATAAACTTTTATGATCAAAGTTTTTCTTGTGATTATTTTATATAAGCCCTTCCTATTTAGAGCCTTATATTATATAATACACTATAGTTTGATCAAATTTAATTCTTGATTGAATTGAATTAGGATTTGAATCTAGGGTTTAAGATTTCAAAGCTGGTCATTCATATTTGATTATCTTTTCATTTGCTAGCCTTTTTATCCATGCATTGTATATCTCTACATTGGAGAAAATACAAATTTCGCTGGATATCCCTCCTGAAACCAAAATATCGTCAAAAATATATCTATCCTTACCACAACCTATTTGTTTTCTGGAGTATATCTTAAGTTTATTTTTCAGCTGGACCCCTGTTCCAAAAAGTTAAAATACTCGAGGATGAGTATTATTCAAGAGTGGGGGAGGAAAGCTTATTTTAAAATTAAAATTTTTATAAAGTTTTTGAGGAGGCAAGGAAAAAAAAAAGAGAAGACCAAGTGGTCGAAAATTGAAAAAAAAAAAAGAGAGAGAAAAGAAAAAAAAGCCAAGTGGCCGCAGTAGAATTAGGAATAAAAATATATATTATATTTATGCCCCTCAAAAATCTTTTATATGAAAGTTGGTGTTTATTCAATATATATACTCCAGAAAATTTTCCAACCATATGCAATCCGATATCAGGGACTTCATTTGTGCCTTGAAATCATTGATTTATTTGCATATGTCCACCATTCTATATAATTTTTCTTTATCTTTTTCATCAATTTATTTTCCATGACCTTTTTGAGAAATCTCAGTAAAACCAGCAGATCCTTTTCCTAGTTTGATAATATATTGAGATTAAATTTTGATTAGGATCCTTACCGAAAACTCCAGATATAAGCCTACACATATATAATATGATTATGAGATAGTTTTTAGCCACATATTGAGTGACTAGAAAGATGAGTGGAGTTTTGGGCTTTATATAATCTTGATCCTTGAAAACTTTGTCGAAATAATAATTTTTGAAAAGAAGGAGATTCATTTGTGATAAAGTTTGATCTCATTTATCATACATTGTGGGATATGTTTACATGAATATCTATCTATTTTTATATTTGTAGATCCAAACACTGAAAAATATTGAGAGTATGAATTTAGTTTGATTATTTGATTTTAGTTCATAAGTTAACTATATTTTAAGTTTTTACTTACTCGAGGACGAGCAAGGTTTAAGAGTGGGGGTATTGTTGACGCGGCTTATGAACGAAAATTATACATCATTTTATATTGTTTTTACCTATTATTATGCGTCAACTTTGCCTTTTACTAACAAATAACATAGATTATTGTGGATTTTGCAATATTGTCTTGGAAATTGTCTACTTGTAATTTTTGCAGGTTTTGGGCCAATTTTAAGCAAAATTCATCAAAGTCTACCTCGAGTAAAAAGACCTCTGAATATTATTCAATAATGGAAGAAGAAGCCCAATTAAAGACCCATCAAATGAAGCCCAATTCTAGAAGACTCGACAAGATCTCGGGATACAGAAGAATCTGGAAGGTTTAGAGTCCGAAAAGGACTCCACGAAGATTTATATGAAGGTTATCCCGAAGCCCGCGAAAGATGGAAACTAGAGGAGGCTGGAAGGGCCTGGGTCGGCCGAGCCATACCCCCCCAAGTCGGCCGACCCCAGGACTCCGTATGTCGGTTTCAGTTTCCTTTTCGGCCACGTCTTCTCCAGGGTATTTAAAGCGAAGCTGAGCCCCTGGTCGAGGCATCCAATTCATTATCAAGGCGACAAGACGACGACTTGAGGGACACAACTAGAGGAGAGCAGAGGGTCGAGTTTCTAGTCTAGGTTTAGATCTTCTTCTAATCTCTAGAGGTGATTAGAGGCCTTGCACGGCTCTCTAATTGTCTAGATCCGGAGGTCTAATTGTATCATCAAGGGAAGGTATGATCATGGTTGTAATTATGATACAGTTAATTAATGAAGTATTGTTCTTGTCTAATTATCATATTCTTGTTCTAATTATGGTTGTTCTAGCTGTAATTAAGTTTATGTCTAGATGCATCTTGATTAGACCATGTCATTAAGGGTGATGTTTATCTAGCGTTCTTGATCTTTGATCTAGTTTACTAGTAATATAGTTTTGTGTCTAGTTCTTGTGATCATGGTGATTAGAAGTGCTAGTTGCTCTAATTATGTTATTAGACCAAATAAAAGTAATTGGAAGTGCATTCTCTAATTACGTGCCTGTTGAAAGTTCTTCGTCGATTACCTGGTTACCAGTGACAGTGGAGCCCGGGGAAAGGTTGAGCCGATCTAGGGGATTAGATTGATTGATCATGATTTAATTATGCTATGATAGATGTGCTTGAACATGCTTATTTGCCTTGATCTACTAGTTATCTCGCTGCTCTAATCTCGTTGTGAAACTTTATCTATCGTATGCTTTGGATCCGATTAGAGCTTGATTAGAACCTAGTTAATACCCTTTGATTAGAGTTCTAATTATGTTTCTAATTGTTTATCTTATATATATATAGTTTAGTTTATCTCTTTTACTAGATTAGGCTAAGGATTGGTTTAGTTTAAGGATTGGTTTAGAAGTAGATTAGATATCCTTTTTACCCTAGTTTTCGCATAAACTCTTGTTAATTAGATCACGATTAGTTCGTTCCTTGGATTGACATAAACCTACGATACTCATCATAGGGAAAAGCTACACACGATACTGTCGCTTGCAGTATAAGGTTTGCCATGCTTAAGTGTTGTCAACATAGGCGATCCGGCTGAGCATATCTGAAATGAAGTGCGCATAGGGAAAACTCCTATGCATCCTGATCCCATCGGTGATCACGTCCTCGATCTCGGCCAGCAGGAAGTCAACCACACAGAACCTGATCCTTTGTACTAGGGCTCTTAGGAGGTACTGCTATAGGTTCGTGAGCCGCTCACGAGCACCCAAGCGGGGAAGCAGGGACTTGGCAATAGCCCGGTGAAGGCTATCGGCCAGGGGGGTGTCCTCGGAGGGGAGCCTCTCACGGTAACCTGCTCTGAAGATAGCACTGGCCTCCTCAAGAAGAAGTGGGTTCCCCCGACCTTGGAGCGTCGAGGGGGCTCAGCATCGCCGTACACGTCGTAGTGGAGGTGTTTATCTAACAGGGTGAGGCCTAGGAGCTGTGCTAACTCCTGCCTGGAAAGCCTGATGCCCTGCCCTGCGAACATGAACTGAACGAACTGTCTGCCCTCCTTCACAAACAACATGGTGTAGAAAACACGGACCCACTCCTCACAATACTTGTAGCGGGCCTCTAGCAACTGTGTCAGCCCCTGAATATGCTGGAAGAACGTGTACACATTCTGTCCAAGAACGGTACCAATCCGGGGCAAGCTCAGCACTGCATGGGGGAACATGTCCATTCCCGCTCTCCGGTAGCTCTGGTAGAGTGAGGCCTGGACGAGAGTCCAAAACCTCCGGTCGACTCGAGGGTCACGCTGCTCCGGGAACCATCTGCTGGGGGTGACTAGTTATCTGATCTTCTTGAGCTTCTCCCCACTGTAACCCTGGTAGCTGACTAACTCTGCATCCCCGGAGAGAACTGGAGCAGCGGGCTGAATCGGTAGCTCGATGATCTCCTCATCTAACTCTCGCTCTAGCTCTGCCTCTGACTCAGAGCCTAGTGGGGGCTCAGGCTGAGCTATCTGCTCTGTCTGCTCTGTCTGAACTGTCTGACCACTGGCTGCTGACACACGAGCCTTCTTACGGGCCTGTGCCTCCTGCTGTGCTATGATGTCCGCAACCGAAGTGGTCCATCCACTGGACCTCTGCTGAGTCTGGCGCTTCGGCGTAGGAAACTTGATGCACGCCTTGTACCCCTTCGGTGGCTGAGCGTCCACCGGTATCTTGGCCGGTTTGGCCGTGCAAGGGGGGTTCTGTCATGTCTCACAAATCCTAATACCCCCTGCACGCCGGCTCTGCATCGCATCAAAAGCATCGGCGGTCCTTTTCGCAGCCTCTGCCTTTCGCCGCTCTCGAGTCTTCCGCTTTTTGGGAGCGGGCTCGACTGCCTTGGCTTTGCCCTTATCCTTCCCCTGATCCTTGTCTCTGCCTTCACGAGCCATCTGAACAAGCCAAACACAAGAGATAGATAGACACGAAGAATTAGATAAGAGGAAAGTACACCTAGACAAGGAAAGACCTAAATCATAGCATGGGATTTGTCGAAAATGTGGCATGCATGTTGATTTTCAAATCTAGAGAGATCAAGATAGAGGTGCGTGACCATCTCACACCAAAATCCGGTCTACTCGTGTCCATGAAGCATAATCAACATTTGGTTTAATCAATTTTAGTGCCACATGCCACAATTTCAAAGGAAAACGAAACCCTAGATGCATGGTGAGCTAGATAGCACAAGGCAAGGGGAGGTTCACCGGTGGCGAGGAAGGAGACGGGAGAGGGAACTTTTCGGGCCGGCGGCGCCGCAGGGCAGGAGCCGTGCACAGGTGGCCACGCCGCGGGAAAGAGGCGCCGCGCGGTGGGAGAGGCCGACGCAGTGACGAAGGAGGGTCGGAAACGGCGAACTGGCTGCGGGAGGCTTGCGGCGACGGCAGGAGGCCGGTGGCAGCAATGAGGCGGCACGGTAGGCGGCGAGGTGGTGTTAGGGCTCGGCGGCGAGGAGAATGCGAATGAGGAAGAAAGACCCCGGCCCGACGACTTAAACGCTTAAAAAGGGATCAACCCTAACCGCCCGCGAACCATCGGACGGTCCGGTGGAGCACCGGACGAGTTAGGCAGGAGGGTTGGACAGAGGGAAACACTGGGCTGAGGACCATCGGACGGTCCGATGGTTGGACCATCGGACAAGATAGATAGAAGGGGTGGATAGGCACTTGGAGGACCATCGGATGGTCCGATGGTTGCAACAGACGCAGAGATTACTGAGAAGCTCCTTTTCTTGTCCAACGTTTTGAAGATTCAAATGGACACAAGTATGGACAATCCAAGGTGAAACCCTTACCCCTCAAACCCTCTAAAATATTTGCATTTTCTCATGCTTTATGTGTATTTTTGGTTTTTAAACATGAACTCCAAATTCAAGAAAATTGGCAATTAAGATCCAATAAATGTATGGGTCTATCCGTAGGAGAACTAGAGATGATTAACTGCTGTCCCGGAGGGATTTGACCCAATAGGTATGAAGAACAACGCCAAACCTTCACTTTATTCTCTTTTCATGACTTGAGATGCTTGCACATGAAACAAGTCTCCATATCATCAAGAGTGCTCCTTTGTGACACTACCGGATGCATATGCAAGTGCAAGCTACAACAAGCATGGATAGGAATTGAAATATGCGTGCATATCTACATGACAAGGAATGCAATACTCGCAAGAAATTGAATCTACACTTGCCACATTTACCCTTCCCCCCGCAAGCTTCTTCAAGAGGAGCCATTCTACATGCCATGAGCGAAACCAAGTTCCACCGGCTCATGCAAAACCCTTACTCCTCTCTATCTTGTAGTAGTTAGGCAAGCACTTACTCCTAGATGATGCAAATTATATGGCAAGGCAACTTACATGATCGTTCTAGCATCTAACACGTTTAGCTCACCTCATAGCTTGCTAAAAGTACTCTCATCTAATGGCTTAGTGAATACGTCCGCCAATTGCTCCTTAGTTCCCACATTCCACAAGAGGATGTCTCCATTTGCGACGTGGTTCCTTATGAAGTGATGGTGGATATCTATGTGCTTGGTTCGAGAGTGTTAGACCGGATTGTTGGTGTGGCGGAACCGTCCTGCTTAATTCAGACTAAGCACACCTGCCATCTCTGGTTCGCAGTGCCCTTAAGCCAGACTAAACCCGGTAGTCCGTCGAGAGTGCCTCGGGCTCTTGATAACACCATTCCCAGAGGAACCGACATCAAACACATCCAACTCTCGAAAGAGCCACAACAATTTCATCATCACAGGCAGTTGAAATAGAGAGTAATAGACTTAATTTACAAACCAGATATATGAAATCAAATACATGTTCAAATATAGCGGAAGCGTTTGCAAAACTGTATATAGCGGAAGCGTTTTCAAAACATCTCACAGCGGAAACAAAACTCCAATGGTCTTCATGCAGAGATAAACAAGGCGAGTAGCACCGAGCCCACCGGTTCTAACCTCCTTCAAGCGATTGTCCAGAAGTCATCAGTACCTGTGAGCCAAAAGTGGGGGCAAACCCTGAGTACTAATTACTCAGTAGGACTTAATGGACATGGCTTACGGCTGACGCAAAGCATAGCTTACTAATTAATGTATGTCCTTAGCCATTGATTTTAACCATCAAACTGTTAAGAGAAGATAGCAGGATTTGACAGCTGCTATCTTAATCTTATTAAGAACAGATCATGACAGTAGTAATAATATTCTTGCTGGAAAGTAAACCATAACAACTTGCATGAGAGTAATCCATCATAACTTGCATATAAGTAATCCATCATATACGTCAAACATGTTGTATCAGAAAACATGAACATAATCATAGTATTGAGATTGTTACTACGTTGCTCGGCAGTGATACTTGGCACTCTCACACCTGGTGAGCATCAACAATTCGAATCGATTTCTAATTCCCAGGAATAACTAAAAATGCCAAGGAATATATGCTTACTAGCCATCGCATTCCTCACATATACCCCTCATCTCCACATGTCCCGTCCCAAGATTCACAGCGCCCCCACCTAACCCTTGGGATATCCGTCTCAGGAGCGATACCACGGTACATTTGGGTCAGCCCTCTCTCGACCTCCAAGCACCCCCAAGTCCGTCGGCCCCCTATCAGTGGATGTGCAGCACCATGATCAGTGGGACGGGGCCGGTAAGACTTTCACCGGTCCCATGTCCCGGATAAGCACCTCTAGCAATGTTGTGCCGATCCCAAGCGAACAGCGAACGGGGTCTTAAATGACTCGGGCGGAGCCGGAGAACAACAGCGCACACCCCAAAAGTAAACTTACGCTCCGTCCGGTCTCGATTTAACATCAACATAAGTAATCATAAATTGCATCATAGTAAGATTTCTAATATTTTGAAATATCACCTACGCGACGAGTGACAATGCTCACTCGTGTCTACTCGTACCTAGCATTTCTAGGCATACTCGTCCTACGAACTCTATTCATAGGATCTAGAGCCAGGGCGGCTAAGGAATCTAATGCAATTGGTTTCAGTCAACTCCTAATGCATATGCGTAATCAACAATTATTTTATTTGCTGGGAATAGCATGGTCCTGCCTACCTTCTTTGCTAGGGTTAGCTTCCTCGGTGACACACTCAGAGCTCTGCTGCGGGTTCTCCTCCTGTTGCTGGGATTCCTGCTCCTGGTCGCCCGGCTCGTCGATCAACGGCTGATCCTGCGTCGGCAATTCGCTTGCGGGATCTATATGTATGACAATATATGCAAATGAGTTGCAAGAGAATGCAAATGCCGGAATTAAGATGCAAAAGGACAATAAAGTATTTAATTTACTTTATAAAGCGTCATTTTCTCAAAGAAGAAGACCCTACATGCTCTCTTAAGAAATCATACACCGGATGGAGTAGCCTTGGAGAGATCGGCTTGGTGAAGAATCGTGATGATGTGGCCATACTTGTCAACCGGAAGAAGGTCCAATATCTTTCTTGCCACATCATCGGGCTTGATTTGAGTCAATCCAAGTCTGTTGATGTCCTCTACAAGCACATTGAGTCAAGAGTACATTTGGTTAGCATTTTCATAAGGAAACATTTTGAAGTCACTTAGTTTCTTGCTAAGAGTACTATGGCGTTGCTCTCTCTCGCTCAAGGTTCCCTTATGGAGCGCACAAATCTCTTTCCATAGTCCTCATGCAGTTGAAGACCTCTTTGCACAAGCCACGGAAGAGAATGTTACGAGCTTTGGTATTCCACTTCTCATAACTTTGCTCCGCGGTAGTGGGCTTATTCTTATCGGCTATCTCCGGAAAGCCAGTGATGGCGGTGGAGGAGAGAAGCGGATCGACGGCTTCCAAGTAGGACTCCATACGGATCTTCCAATATGGGAAGTCCTCGCCATCGAACACGGGAGGGGGTCTTTCCCCACCGGACATCTTGCTCAAGGCGGTGAAGCCTCAACCAATGAGCACTAGGCTCTGATACCAATTGAAAGGATCAAGATGTTCAAGTGGGGGTGAATTGGACTTTTAATTTCGAAACACAAAATTAAACCCTACCGCACAAGTCCCAATTCACCCTAGTGCCTAAACAAGTGTTCCTAGATAACTACACGCACAAAAAGGTTTGCAACCTAGAGCCAAGCATGCAATTCTAGGAAAGTAAAGTGCGGAAAGTAAATGTGGAAAGTAAAGAGAGCTAGAGGTGACTCGGCGATCTTTTTCCCGAGGTTCGGGGAGACACACGGTCTCTACCCTCTTCTCCTCGTTTGGCGCCCCTTGCAAGGCTTTGCTCTCTCGAGCTCCTCGTGAGGATCCCGGCCTCAAACCTCGCAAGGAGCGAGGTTGGCAAAGTGACCTTCGCAAAGGTCAAGCAACCCCTTGATCCGCGGACCAAGTGCTCTCTAGTTGATGCTCTTCTCTACTCCGGAGCGGTGAGCTCGAACCGCTTACAACGCCTTCGAAAAGGCCTTCCTCCGCTTCTCCCACAAGCTTCGAGAGCTCGCGAAGGGCATGACCGCTGCCGTCTAGGTGATCGCAACCACCAAGAGTAACAAGCCTTGGCTTCACTTGACTCAACTCAATCTCTTGAGTTCTCTCTCTCAAGTCTCTTGCCCAAAGCTCAAAGATTCGGTGTGGAATGAGGTGCTTTGAGGACCTTTGTCTGGGTGTACGTGTTTCTTGGTTCCAAAGGTAGTAAATGGAGGGAGGGGGGAGGGGGGTCTTCTTTTACAAAGGAGAGCCCAAAAACTAGCCGTTGGGGACTTCTTTCTCTTTTCTGCGCAACCATTGGACGGTCCGATGGTAGGACCATCGGACGGTCCGATGCATGTAATTTTCAAATCCCCTATTTTTGCACCACTGCCCAGAGACCATCAAACGGTGCTATGGTTGGACCATCGGACGGTCCGATGCACGTAAACGCCTAAAAGCCGCAGTGGGGAAACCTCCTGTCCAACTGGTCCGATGGACCATCGGACGGTCCGATGGTGGGCTTTGCCCTGAAACCAGCCTGGACCAACTCCCCTGACTAACCTGTCCGATGGAGCATCGGACGGTCCGATGGTCAGACCATCGGATGGTCCGATAGTCACAAAAACTCTGGTTTTGGACCTTAGAAGATAGGGAAGAATTTGGGGGAGTTTCTAATGATCGTAACTGATTAGGTGAGTGAGTTAGAAGCACTTTTTAGGACTTTGAGCTTTAGGACTAAGATGCACTCGAGTAGAGCTAACTTTAGAGCTTAAGTCGTTCAAGCTACTCACTTTGACCCCTCTTTATAGTACGGTCCATCTAAAATCTAGCAAAGACAAACCTAAGCACCCTTCTTTCTACTTTACGGTGCTTCATGCTATCTTGATCAACCAAGGGCCATCCTTTACCAATTTGAAATTGGGTTTCTCTCATTATCAACCAATGAGCCTTTTCACTTAATTTCACCTTTCACATCAATAATTCATTAGTAAAACACTAAGGTTGTCATTAATCACCGAAACCTCTACCTCTAAGGGTCATGTTTCTCACACTATTGACTGAAAGCAATGAAATAACAATGTTACAAAATTTGTCACGGGGAAAAAAGAGAGATTCCATTCTTGAAATTTATTAAAAGCTCTCTAGAACGGATAAAGAAGCTTGGGTGAATGACCAGTCCATATGGAAGATTGCCGTTGGTCCTAGTGCATAAACAATAAGACCATCCCCAATGGATGGAGTAAAATGGGTGTGTATAACACTGTTTGACATTGTGGCGTTACTGTAGACAGAGAGAGGGATAATTGGAACAGTGGATGAATAGGGATAGACAATGGTTTTACTCATCCCGTTGGGGATGGTCTAACATGCTAGATTACCTAACGCATCTAGATTCTAGGGCCATCAGTACTTTTAGAGTGTATGATTGAACCCGACTTGCCATCAAGGCAGCAAAAGGTCATGACATGTTCATCTGAAAAATGTATTATCTGAAAGAAATAGATTGAGAGCAGATCAATCAGCTGCTGTACCCAAACTTAATTGCAAAAATTGCAAGTAGCATATAAATCCAAAAGAAGAGCGTGCTCCAACGCCCAGGGATAACAGTATAGGTAGTCATGACAGAACACCTACCATGCCTAGAGCCACAACAGGCATGGTGAACTATGATCTAGCAAACCTGACGAAAATGCGACTATGTTTGGCTCTCCTATGTTCAAGTGCGGAGTAAAATTTCTTGTTCGTTACCAGTATTACATGACCCAATCCGATGCTTTGTCGTTCGACGATACTCAGCAAGTCTAGCATTTCCCATATACGCATAACAAATAAACAAACATCCTGACGCGCATCAACTCGGACATCCCAAACCAAGCTAAGAAAAACCATCTAGGACGAGACATAATTGTATGGTACTCCCTCCGTTTCAATTTATAGGTCATTTGACTTTTTTGACACCAAGTTTGACTGGTTCGTCTTATTCAAAATATTTACGAAAAAATAGAAATTTTTAATTCATAATTAAAATATATTATATGTAAGACTAAATCATAATGAAAATAAATGATAATTGTGAAATTTTTTGAATAAGACGAGCCGGTCAAACTTGGTGTAAAAAAGTCAAACGACCTATAAATTGAGACGAGGGAGTAGAAGACTACAAGCTGCGCCCGGGTCTCTGGGAAGTCATGTCGCCGTACGTACACACAAACGCAAGGGATAAGGCTACAGAGTGGAGGCTTGACGGGGAAGAGAGCTACCGAAGCCGGCGATGAGGTAGGAGGCGGCGACGATCCTGAGCCACCCCATCATGCTTATCGCTGCTGCCGCGGTTGCTGTCCTCTTCGCCGCCGACGAGATGGGGATGGGAACGGGGGCTATTTAATTTTTTGCCATTATTATGGATAGCCACTCTCCAATTGCCAGTCTTACGAAAGTTTGAACAAGATGCTCACGTTTTTGCCATTTTTGCTGACGTGGTAGTCCACCGTGTCTATTTTTGCTGATGTGTCACGCCATGTGGGTTTGCCAACATGGTGAAGTTGGGTTAAATGACGTGTCTACCCCTGTTCTTTTCTCCTCTCCTTCGCCCGGCGCTCGCAACAGCTCGCTCAGGCTGGCCTGCCACCCCCGGCCGTCGCGTCGCCTCCCGGCACCGATGCTGGCCAGCCGGCCTCTCAAGCGGCGACTGAGGCAGAGGCCGGGTGGTGCTGCGACCATGGCCGCACTGTTGAGCGCGAGGCTGCACCTGACCCTGAGCACGGCGTAGCCCATCACCCCCCTGGATCGCCGCTTACCCTACGACGAAGCCTGGCGCCACCGCCGCCGCCGCGAAGCACACCACCACCGAGTTCGCCATGGCGTAGGACGACACGCGGTACGCCCCCGAGGACATCTCCTTGGCTAGGATCTCGCGCTTCTGCAGGAAGATGGGCAGGGCCCCCGTGGTGGATGACTGCAGGAAGGTGAGGAGGAAGGCGAAGAGCCCCACGCACTCCGCCACCTTGTCCTCACCGAGGTCGTAGAAGATGGAGCCCAGCGCTAGCCCCGCCACCAGCATGCCAACGGTGTGGCATGCGAAGAGCTGCCGCGTCCGCGCTACGTTCTTGAAGAAGCACTGCGACAGCACGGCCACCTCGCGCGCCCTCGAGTTGGCGTACCGGCTGCCCGTGCCCGTGGCCACGGTGTGACACCCCGAATAATCTCTCTTTAATTCAAAATCAATTTTCGAAAATCCCGATGGTTGTTCGTGTGATGGTTGCTCGTCTTGTTCGATAATGTGAGCTCAACAAGAATAACCAAATAGTCCCCACCAAAATGCCCGCAAAAGTTTCCTACAAAATTCCATCAAATTCCACCTCCAAAATCAAAACCAAAATATGGAAAAAGAGGGAACCTCCTTGGGCCAAAACCCTTCTCCCGCAGCCCACCAACTCCCCCTCGCCTTGGCCCGCCTCCCCCGGCCCAGCCGAGCCGGCCTGTCTCCCGCCGCTCCGTGCCACTCGGGCCCGCGTCCCTCTCTCTGACAAACGGTCCCTGCCCGTCAGCCCCCTTCCTCCTCCCCCCTCCTCCTCTGTCCGGCCGCGCGTCCACGCGCCGCGCCGCCATGGCCCCGCGCCGGTCCCCGCCGCGCCCGATCCCGCGTGCCGCGCCACCCGGCCCCGGCCGCACTCGGCTCCCCTGCCATCGCCGTGGTACCAACCCGACGGGACGCGCTCGTCCCCCCGCCTCCCACGCCTAACCCCAGCTGCGCTAAGCCGCGCTGCATACACGACGCGCAACGCCGCTGCCTCGCCGTACTCTGGCCCCGGACGCGCACAGCCCGCCTCCGCACCGTCTCGCCACGGCCGTCCCCCACCTCCGCCTTTACCCGGCCCTGCCTCCGCACCATCTAGCCGCGCCGCGCGTCCACACACCGCGCCGGCTCCGTCCGGTCCGCACCGTGCCCCTGCCCGGCCCCGCCGCGTGCCACCCCGACGCGCCGGCTCGGAGCCTGACCTGCCGGCTCGGACGCCAGCCCAGCCCTCCACTCCGCCCCGCTCTCGCGCCTATAAATGGATGACGAGCTTCGTCGCCACTGCCTGCCCTCGCCACCCCGACGAGCTCCCTCCTCCACCCGCCGCCAGATTCCGCCACCCCCACTTCATCCCCTCTCAATTCCGGCGAGCCCAAGCTCCGCCTCACCCCCTCCACCTTCCTGACGCCTCGTCGTCCCCTCTCCCACACCACAGTGCCGCCGCCGCGCGAGCGCTCCCACGCCGCCGCACCGTAGAAACCCCCTTCCCGTTGCCTAACCACCTCCACGATACCGTCACCAGTTTCGCCCCTCCGCCCTAGTGTTCGCACACTAGCCCTCCTCGCCGGAACCGCCGCCGGTGACGAGAACCGGCGGTGAGCCCCTCGAATCGCCGCCGTCCGGTTCACCCCGACCCGGCCCGGCCTCCGTCGCCCACCCTCTAGCGCCGTCCACTGCCTCAGCCGCTGACGCGTGGGCCCCCACGCCTAACGCCGTCGCCACGCCGTCGCCACCCCCCCGCCGCGTTGGGCCGGCCCAGGCAGGCCACCGCGCACGCGGCGCGCGATCGGGCCGAGCCAGGCCAAATTTCCCCCCTGGCCCAGGATTGTTTCTCCACGGGCCGAAACCAAGAAGAGGCCAAATCTACCCCCTGAACTTTCCAGAAAAGTCTAAATCTACCCCTTGACACTAAATACTCCATATCTCCTCCGTTTGAACTCCGATTTGGGTGATTCTTGCGCCTAAATTTATCTAAAATCATTCTCTATCCACCTACACCAAGTCCCACCCATTTTATCACTATCCAAGTCCCTTCGCCACCATGCGACCACCATCCCTTCGATGTCATCGCCCTCGCATCACCGTCCCGCCACTCCTACCATGGCGCCTCCGTAATTGTCGTTACCGAGCCTGCCAGCTCGCTCGAAAGCTCGCTACACCCCAACCACTTGCAATAATACCGCCAGTAAGAACCTCCGATAAACCCTCGTCTCCTCCCTCGAAAACTCCAACTCATCAAATACCGTTGAGCTCATATTGTACCTCGGATTGTGTGTGTTTTGTTTGAACACGTAGGATACATCGGAGAGCCCGATCGAGTCGGTTCCCGGGCCGTCCGATGCATGATCGGTAACCACTTCCTATTGAAATTTAAAGGCAAGTCCACTGGAATCCCCACTTGATGCATTAAATTTTCATGTTTTGCAACCACAACCCTTGGCCTGATAATCACTATAAAACTTGCATGTTTTGCTTGCTAAGGTAACCCCACAAATATACTGCCACCTACGCCTATTTTAGATGTAATGCGCATAGGTGGGATCGCTCACTTAATTATATCTATCATAATCTTGATGTAAGTTGGGATTATGGTTGTGGAACTTGATGGGTATAGGATGAGGATAGGTGTGTGTGTTTTAAAATAAAATGGGGAAGAACCCCGGCAAACGACCCACGGGTCGGGATACGCCATGCAAGGGCAGGGTATGAACGGTAACTTAGCAACCTGCGGTTACCCAAGTCCCGGGAGTCGTGGAGACGACCGGGTAGGTGGATGCTCGCAGTGTCGAGCAGTGGAAAGTTGGAACGGTTCTACCTGCGCTCTGTAAGGACCGCATTGATTTTCATGTTGCCTAACTCTTTTAGTACAACCACTTGCTCTGTATGAGGCATTGGCTAGGCCCGAGCCGGAGTGGATAGCCTAGTAGCTTCTGTGCTGGCGCACAAGGGGCTAGGGAAGGGGTTGGGAGCCTCAGGAGTACCGCGGGGTACTGGAGTGGCTAGGTGGCCTGAACCTCTAAAGTACTGCTAAGCAATGAAACAAAGGCAACGGTTTGGTTTGAAATTCGGATGCTTATTTGGTCGTAAGTGTCGCTGAGTCCAACTTGTGAAAATTAGTACTACCTCTGATCAGAGTAAAACATATTTGAATAGTCCGAGTCCACTGGTATGGATGAGTTACGGCTTGGTTCTTCGATTAGCACTTTTCATAAACTAAAACTGTGGGAAAAGGTTTGGTCTTGGTCTGGAACGGTCTTTTGGGTGGAAGTTAAGCTACAGAGGTAGAACCCTGTAGCAGTGTGGAAAGTGTGATGGCTGGAAAGTTATTGGCCATGTGGACCGGCAAGTCTAGTGGTACCCCTTTTTTTTTGAGAAAAACCCTGTTTCTGAATAACTACAACTGGTTAGACTATCTCGAACCCTGCATACAAAATGTTTTATGCAAAACCTCCTTAAGCTCCAGATATATCCTGCATGTAGATGTAGCTATACCCCCACTCTTTATGGAGGAAGGTGGGCTTGCGGAGTACGATTGTACTCATCCTTGCCTTGTTGATGTTTTTCCAGTGGAAGCAATGAATGCACCATATACGACAGCGACTAAGGGCTACGACCTACTTCCCAACCGCGACGTGGGAAAGCTTGGGCCTATGTTTATATTCCGCTGCTTAGCTTTTTAAGGGCTGCACCCCTTTATTGTCTGACCCGTTAGGGCGGATCTGTATCACTCTGATGTAAGAATGTGATTACCAAACCCTGGGATGGTAATAAAGCACATTTTAGTCTCATTATGGAAACTGGGGCGCTTCACACGGCGACCGTGGCAGTGTCCTCATCGGCCACCTGCTTGCTGTTGCACCGGCGCCCCTCTCGGGATGACGGCGGGGGCTGGGAAGGCTGCTGCTCCTGCGGGCCGACGAGGCGGCGGTGGACGTGGAGCGCATCCATGGAGTCGATGGAGAACTCGACGGGGTCGACGTGCGGGAGTAGGTCGAGGCCCGCGTCGGCGAGCAGGGAGCGGAGCTGGTCGACGGTGCCGTGGTGGATGATGGAGCCGGCATCTAGCAGGAGTACGGAGGTGGGCTCGTCGAGGATGAGCATGGGCGGGTCATGCACGGCCTCGACGCCGATGGAGACGCGCCTGCACTCCCCGCCGGAGAGATCCTTGATCCCGGTGGAGGCGACGCGGCGCAGGGTGAGGTCGTCGAGGAGCGCATCGACGTGGGTAGGTAAGTCCACCGCCAGGCACCTGGCATCGGCCGCATCAAGGAGGACGCGTCAAGAAGGGCACAGCCGGTGCGCACGATCCACGTGAAGAGCTCCCCGCCGCGGACGAGCTCCAGCGCGAGGTAGATCTTGGAGCGCGTGGCCGCGACTCCGAGATGCTGCCCGCGCACGACATGCGGTCGCGGGCGGTGCTTGGGTGCGAGGCGGTAGTCGGGCAGCGGCGGCGAGCGGGAGGGTCTGGCAGCGTCGCGCGACGATGGAGAGAGACAGGGGCATTGTGTCCTCACCACGTTGGCAAACCCACGTGGTATGACACATCAGCAAAAATAGATACGGTGGACTGCCACGTCAGCAAAAATGGCAAATATGTAAGCATCATTTATTCGGCCGGGTAAATATCTAAGAACTTTCGTAAGACTGATAATTGGAGTGGCCATCCATAATAATGGCAAAAAATTAAGGAAAAAGTCTATTGTTTCTGAGTGGTATTATGCATATTGGCAATTTTAAGGTTCTATGTGGTGCAGTGGCTGCTGTTAATTATACTCATAGAAAGTTTTTTTTTAAATAATTCTTCTCTCCATTATAAAATGTATTGCAACGCTAGATATATAAACTTGTTAAAATTATTTGCCTGCTGTTAAGAAATGGAAGTGTTCGTGAATCCTTGTTAATTTTGTCCTGTTTGGTTCAGTTAGAAATTAGGATATAGACTTAGGGTGATTTTTGAAATTGATGACTTTGCGAGGGCACGGTTGAGACAGCCTCTTGAATGCATGTTCATGGGAACCTTCCAACCTCTTGCTTAGGGGTGTAAATGGTACGGATATTATCCGTCCGTATTCAAGTCCGGATCCGTTTAGAAGGGTTGAGATCCGACCGTATCCGAGTTCGAACATTCAGTATCCGATCCGTATTCGATTTATATCTGTATCCGAATAATGAAAGTTGGATATCTATGATGTCGATGTCCATCTAAGTCTTATCCGATACCAACTATTAATATCCGTATCCGATCCGAATTCGAAGAAAAAATATGAAAACAAATACGGTATCGGCAGTATCCGTCCGTATCCGATCCGATTATGCTTCTTTCACATGGCATTGTGGAACTTATGATTGTCCCTTGTTATGTTCTGATATCTGCTCTGTGTCGAGCTTTATAGTTCAAGCGTGCATACACTCGTGGCCTGATATGTTAGTTGCCTATTTGTTTGTCATGATTTGAAAATATTGTCGATATCTATTCTGAAGTATGTTGCACATACAGCTCATTTAGTTAGCCGCTGCCCTTTGACCTTTTCTGAGTTTGATTAATGTTTGCATCTATGGTGGCCGGTGGGAGATGGTGCGTGGGTTGCCTGTAGTAGTGGAAGCTAAAATCGCAGTCTAACAGTTACTTCTGGCCTTCAATATTTGCACATTAGGAAATATTGTCAGCAAAATCCATGTTTATATTCCTTTTTTTTTTGTTATAGGACAGATATGTTTTGAAATGTGGTTTTATTGTATCCAAGTGGTTTCCAGGAATGTGCACCCATTTTAATTCGTTTTGCAAATTTTGAGCTGGAACATGGATTATGACTTATTTAACTTTGTTGTTTCAGGAACAAAATTGGATTATGATTAACTCTGTAGCTGCTGATATTAGGATTGTGAGTACTGAAATCACAAGAGATATGTAGCCAGGGAATTAATGAAGAATATATCTGCGAACATCCAGCGCAGATTGTTGTATAATTCTCATCTGGTTATTGTATATGGGTATTGGCTTGCTGACGTGTGATTTCGAGATAATATCATTTGATTGCTCGTAGTGCTTACTGTACTGGGTTATAACTGCTGCATTTTGCGGATTTTTTGGAATTGAGATTCAGTGCCCTTTCGGCAGATGGTGTTACATCGTGCATTCGTGCTCACCTAGTGATGAATACGTGCCTTCCACTTATGCTCACAAAAAACTACACCTCTCTGGAGCACGCTTCCCCAAATGGTCGTATATTCATTTCCTGAAGATTTTCAGTGATTATTTTTGTGATGAAATTCATCTGCTACCGTATGATATTCTGTTTTCTATAGCGAAATTACACCATCCAACATTCTTTTCACCATTGCTCTTGCATAAAATTTGAAGAACAGGACGAGGTGAAACTCTTTGTGCGTGGTTGTACTACTTGCAACTGGGCCTGCCCTACTCCAATCAACACAACACCAGGTTATCTCCGTCTCTTAGAACGGCGACGTTGTCGACCTCGGCACGTTGGCAAACCCACGTGGTATCAGAAAAATAGACACGGTAGACTTTCATGTCAGCAAAAATGGCAAATATTCAAACATCTTTTGTTCGGCCGGGCAAATATGTAAGAACCTTCGTAAGATTGGCAATTGGAGAGTGGCCATCCATAATAATGACAAAAAATAAGAAAAAAATCTATTTTTGACCGTCGAACTATCACGAAAGTCCGGATTTGGCCATCGAATTGCAAAACCGGGTATATCTGACCATCCAACTATTGAAAACCGGACAAAATTGATCCCCCAGGTGGTTTTAAGGGCGGTTTTCATTTTGAAAACAATAAAAAAATCTATTTTAACTTAAAAAAATCATAACTAATTCATTATAAATCACAAAAATATGAAACTAGTACCAAAAATTTCTAAAAATGCAATCTATTCATTAGTGCTATATTTAGTATTATATGGATCTCATTTATTACCTCTCATGGTGTTTTATTGATATGACAATAAAACACTATTAGGGGTAATAAATGAGATCCACATAACTATAAGCAGTGCACTGATGTAGTGATTACATTTTTAGAAAACATTTAGTACTAGTTTCATATTTTTTTAATTTAAAATAAATTATTTAAGATTTTTTAAAAATCAAATATGTTTATATTAAGTAAAAATCTACTTAATCTTCAAAAATTCATAAATAATTCATTTTAAATCATTAAAATATAAAACTTGTACCATCCATTTTTCTAAAAAAGTAATCTATCCATAGTGCTCTATTTAGAGTTATGTGGATCTCATTTATTACCCTTCCTGGTGTATCAATAAAACACTGGAGGGGTAATAAATGAGATCCATATAACTTTAAGTATAGCATTAGTGGATATATTGCATTTTTAGAAAAATTTTGATACCAGTTTGTATTTTTCTGATTTAAAATGAATTAGTTATGGATTTTTAAAATTTAAATAGATTTTTTTTATTATTTTAAAATGGAAACCGCCCTTGAAACCATCTGGAGGACCAATTTTGTCCGGTTTTGAATAGTTGGATGGTCGGATATACCCGATTTTGCAGTTCGATGGCTAAATCCGGATTTTCGTGAAAGTTTGATGGTCAAAAATAGATTTTTTTCTAAAAATTAAATAGCCCTGGGAATGGGGATCGGCTGTGCCTTCCCTAGTTCCCTTCCGTCGATTCGACGCAACGACCTCAGACCTCATCGTTGTTGGTAGCCCTTTTTTTTTTGTGCAGTGCGCGGCCCATGATCCTAGCGCGACACCTAGATCATCGTGGGCTGGCCCAAGGGAAACTCGCGCTTTGATCACTTTTGGCCCAACGGACCGGTGCTATCTCCCAGCCAACGGCCCAACGCCAACGGCTCAGGAAACGGATGAGGTGAGACCGTGACCCCGTGAGAGCCTCCAGCGACCTCGGCTGCAAAATGACTATGGCAATGGCTTCCCTTCCCCGTCGGTTCGCACCACTGCGGCGGCCACCTGGCCGCCGGCTTCCCCTCACCCACGCGAGAATGCGGGAGGGCCTGCCGCAGCAGCGTCACCATCACCATGAGACTTATAGACAACATATAGATTGTTCAAAGAATTGAAACTACCATGTTATTATTTCTTTTTAGAGATGTTTTACTGTGCTTGGACGGAACCAGCAGTTTCTGAGCCGTCGATCTCAAATATAAAAAGAATTGTGAGTTATTGTAAATAAGGTTACTTTAGTAACTTTTGGGGCATGCAATGGACACAACAGAACGGATCAGGAGTAGTTTCCCATCCGCTCGCAGGGGCAGAAGCCGCAGAACGGGAGGAACGGGATCAAGAATTGTGAGTTATCGTAAATAAGGTTGCATCGCCGGCCGCGTGCGCTGGCCGTTGAGTAGGGCGTGACCTTCCACAGTTCCGCACCTACCGGAAAACGGAATGCCACCGAGCGCAGCGCAGGACAGGAATCCACCTTCTACAGCCCGCATATGGTGCAGGGCAGGACTGCCGCTGGCAATTGGCGCAATTGGCGATCGCAAGGAAAATTTCTTTGCCGAAGCGCGACGCCGACGCGGCACAATTTGCTTTGCTGCACGCGTGACGATGCCGATGACGAGAGCAGGTGTACCCTAACTATGCTGCGAAGCCACCACATCCTCTGGCCAACCTACTGTCCATCGGCAGTCCACGGAACAACCGTGTTTCGCCGCGCCTATGGCAGCAGAGGAGCAGGGACTGAGGTGGAAGTAGCTCGTTGCAGACACCGACGAGGGACGCCACTGGGAAGACAGTGTAGGATGTAATTACTAATATATCCTTTATAATTCAGTTCTTGGTTAATAAAATTAAAGTTTCTGGTCCACCAATTTTAAGTTCCGGCCCACAACTTAAGGGTGTGTTTGGTTGAGGAGACAAAGAGGGATGGAATAGGACGGTCCTAGTTTTTGGGGTGTTTGGTGGGGGGGGGGGACAGAGAGGGACGGGGACGCCCCCATCCCCTAGATTCGGGGACGACGTGCTCCCTCCGAATCGGAGGGACGACATCGTCCCTGTGCTCCCTCGCCCGTGCCCGCGCCGCTAGCAACCCGCCCGCTGCCGCAGCTCGGCCGCCTGCCTGCAGCCCACACGCTCGCCGCCTGCCCGCCGCAGCTCAGGACACAAGCGCAACCAGCGTGGGAGACGGCGCCGACGGCAGGAGTCGCAGCAGGCGATGGGAGATGCAGCCCGCGTGGGAAACAGGCCCGGCGGCGGGTGATGCGTCCCGTGCGGGAGACACCGACGGGAGGCACGACGGGGCCGGCCGGCGCGAGGGCCGATGCCGGCGGCGGGAGGCGCGGCCGGCACGGGGGTTGACCCCGGCGGCGGGAGCGGCGGCCGGTGTGGGGGCCGGCGCACAAAGGGGCCACGGTGGCGTGGAGGAGTAGAGGGGACACGGCGGCGGGGGGCTGGAGAGCGGCGACGCCTTCCGTGCGGCCCGCCGACAGAGGGAGGCGGCAGATCTGGGTGGCGCGCGCGACGAGCCGAAGCCGGAGAGAGGAGGCGGATCTTGGCGGCGCGCAGGGAGAGCCGAAGCTGGCCACCGCGGCCTGCCGCCTCCACGCGCTCACGCCCATCCACGGAAGCCGCCGGACGAGACGGCGGAGCGACGTGGATGTCGTCGTCGCCGTCACCGAGGAAGAGGGTCGCGGCGCGGGCGGGGGCGAGGGCGGGTGGCGTGGTGCGGCGACTAGCGGGAGGTGCCCCGCCGAAGCCCAGAGCAGGGGATGTGCAGAGCGGTGGCGCCGGGGAAGGAGGCGAAGGTGGGGGCAGGGGCGCTGCGACCTACCGCCGGCCATTGGAGCCGAGTCGAGCGGAGGAAGAAGACACCGAGAGGAAGAGGCCAAAGAGTATGCAGGTGGGGCCCATTTGTCATGTGCCTTTGATCCCTCCACCCCTGTCCCCCAACCAAACAAGCGTATAAAAGATTGGGATGGGATGAACCCGTCCCCACAATAAAGGATGGGACTGTCCCATCCCCAGCTGCCCCACAACCAAACACTACTAAGTTCCTTTTAGTAGGTTTTTTCTAATTTTTAGCCATCCGATCAGACCCAAGGAACGGCTATCTTTAATTCGAAGCACCTTAAAATCTCTCTTCTTTTTAATAAAAAATATTCTCAACAATTAGAAAAACATGTGAGGAATGAAAAAAGGGAAACTGCTACATGTTTTGTACCACTATATATATCCACAGACACCTATCTCCAAAACCTAAAACGACGTGCAGCAGCAGACTTCTTTAAGACAGCCTGAACTTTCAAACAATAATTTAAGTATAATACTGTGATATACATGTGCTATTCCATTTACCTGGTCGCAATACATTTTTTTTAAAAAAAGACAACATTCAGTCACAGTTCTACCAACCACGTTGAATGCACCATAATTCACAGAATCATAGTGGGCATCGACACATTTAGATTCTTCAGAAAGGTGTAGCTACCAACTGTAAGCAAATTTGCCTCATAACCTGCTTTCTTCAGCCAAATATACCTCCATGCCTCCACTGCATTTACAAAACTGTCTGAAGAATCAGTCCAAATGAGGATTAAATACAACCTAGCTCCAGCATTCCAAGCACTATCTATATACTTCTTCCATAGATGTCTCAATCTATGCTTGCTGGTTCAGGGAAAGAGGATACCACAAAGAGTAAATTCCACTGTAGGTCTCTAAACTTGTGTGCAGCTCTCAACCAGGTCCAGGTACTCACAAAGTGTGTTATTTAGGTCCCAGATCTAGTTTAATGTATCATTCTAGTCCAAATGTGCCTTTGACCGCCTCTGACTGCCACCCTGGCTGTCCACTGTGGCCTGGGCGGGAGTTTTGCCGCCATTTTGCTGCCACTGCCACCTCCTTTTTATCAGTTAACCCCCTGTAATGTTGTCCATTTGAGCTCTCCACCTCCTTCGTTCTCCTCCTGTCCACCTGCACCAGCTACCTTGCTCTGGCAAGGAAGAAGCCGCCATGGCCGGGTCCTCAAGCTCAGGCTCTGCTTTTGCTCAGGCAAGAAAGAGGCCGCACATCCCCCTGATTTGGTGCAACGAATGCGGACAGAGGCAAGTGGTGGAGCGAACCTCGAGGACAACGAAGAATCCAAATCGCATCTTCTTCGTTTGCCCCAATCACAAGGTGAGTTGATTCGCTGCAGCTGTGATTCTAAATGGTTTGGATTGATGGAGTTTGGTTCATATTATTTCAGAGTAATGGATCTGGGTGTCCATTTTTTCATTGGGAAGAAGAATATGTGGATATGTTGAGGGATGAAGCATGTAGGGTTCAGCCACAAGTGCAAGGAAAAGGAGTGCAAGCAGAGTTGAGACCAAAGGTTGAAGTTCCTGAACATGATCTGTGTGCCCTGATTGATGTGTTCATGCCAATTGCAAAGGAGGTAGTGGCTGTGTTGAAGTCTCTGTTAGTAGTGGGCGGCTGTGGTGTGTGTGTGCTAATCCTCATTCTCATAGCTGTACTCATGAAGTGAATCAAAGTATGTACTCGTGAAGTGAGTCAAAGTATGTACTCATGAAGTGAATAATTTTCTGTGGAGGATAGCAGGAAACCATAATTTCAGAACATGATTTCAGATATAAAGCATGCAGCCATTGTTTGGTGCAATATTACAGCATAGTTGCCATCAGGAAGCAGGCGACATGGGCACTGCTCTGTTTCATCACAGATCTTGGTAGCCAGACATGCATGCATGTCATAGTTTGTGGCATTTAGATCTTACAAGCTGCGGTATATACCCAAAAGCTATACCCAAAAGTATTTCTAAAAGCTATACTAGTTGTCTTGTAGAAAAATAGCAGCCCTACTTCTTCCTTGCTTTGCTTGCAGCTGCACTCTTCTTTGGTGCACTTCCATCTGTCTTCTTAGCAGGAGCCTTGCGCTTTCCCATGGCTGCCTTGCCCTTCTTGGTTGTTGTAGTTAGTGGTGCTGGTCTTGCAATGGGTTGGTTATTCTCAATGAATGAGCAGTCTGGCAGGGGTCCATGCTCTTGTGAAAGGTTACTTTGGAGTGGTACCTACACATGGAATTGTGTTAGTTTGTCAGAATTTATCACAAATGGTTTAGCATACAAGACTAGGCTCACCTTAGACATCATCTGACTGAACATGGGTTCATCCAGTACGATAGGTTGAATGTTGGGTTGATACTGTTCCTGTTAACATTCACAAGTCAGTTAGGGTCCACACATTGGCATGGCTACAAAGAGTAGGGAAGTTGTGCCAGATTACCTGTGTGATAACAGGTTCCTGTTGGGTGTCATCAACTTGTTCTTGGACAATTGGTGTTGGATTCCTTCTGATGCACTGCTTGGGCCTCATCTTTGCCTTCTTTAGCTGACATCCAGCAGCATTGTGGTTAGGCTCCTTGCACCAGCTGCAGGTGATGATCACTCCATGCTTTGACATTCTAGGTCCATTCCTCCCTTGAACTTCATGTGGTTGTTTCCTTCTTGATTTCGGTGGCCTTCCTACCTTTTTCTCATAAATTGGAGGTAGCACTTTGGGACCATTAACTTTTTCCCATAAAGTCTTGTCCTTGTCTGGCATGGTGTTGAAGTTATACACAGCTTTGAAGGTTGCAGTTGTGTAGCAAATAGGGAGCACATCCTCAGGGGTGATTCTCTCATGTCTTAGACAAGAGATGGCATGGCTGCATGGAATACCTGTCAAATTCCACCTTCCGCATTCACACCCTTTGGCAAATATGTCAACAGTGTACTTGTAGTCTCTGTCTTGCACTTCAAAGATGCCTTTACCAGCTGGAATAACATAGCAAGTGTTGGCCCAATCTGAATTTCTTAGCAACCTTGCCCTAATCTTGGGACATATAGGCCCTGGCCACTTCTCAACCTCGTTTTGTTTGTTGTATACCCTTGACATGAGTTGAGACTTGATCTTGGTGATCATGCTGAGTATGTGCATTTCTCTAGCATCAAGAATGTACTTGTTAAAGACCTCACATGAATTATTCACTAACACATCACATTTAGGGTATTCACTAAAAAAAGCTCTGGCCCAGGTGTTTGGTGGCATTTTCTCCAACCAGGCATATGCATCAGCATCTAGAGCTCTCAACTTTTCCATGTTCCTGGTCCACTCAGGTATGGAAGCAGATCTAGCACATGACCATAACTGGTTTTTGAGATTCTCACCCTTGAAGTGTTGTTGAAAGTTCTGATACAAGTGTCTCACACAGAATCTGTGTTCTGAGTCAGGGAAGATGTCTGCAACAGCTGGTATAAGGCTCTTTTGTTTATCAGTCATTATAGTCCAAGGAAAAGTGTTATCAATTCCAAGATCTTTCTTCAAAGTCTCAAGGAACCATTTCTATGATGCCTTGCTCTCTACTTCAACAAGTGCCATTGCAATTGGGAAAATGCAGTCATTAGGATCAACCCCAACAGCAGTTAGCAAAATGCCACCATACTTGGTCTTGATGTGGCAGCCATCCAAGCAAATTAATGTCCTGCAACCACTTAGGAATCCTCTTTTACATGCATCTAGAGAGAAATACATGCTGCTGAAATGCCCCTCACTCATTCCTAGGTAGAAAGTACTACCAGGATTGGACCTCCTCAACTCCTGACCATAATCCCAAAGCATGTTGTATTGTTCATCTTCATCTCCATAGATTTTTTCCATTGCAATTCTCCTTGCCCTTGAAAGCTTGCTTCTACAGGGTGTTAAATTCCAATCCTTCTGGACAATCCTCCCAAAGTTGCCTAATGTCATCTTTGTATCAGCTCTAAAGGACTCAACATATTTTTCAGCTAACCACCTTGCTGTGCATCTCTTAAGAACAAACTCTTTCCTGCAATTGTGTTCACCCACATATCTCTTGATCATGAAAGTTTTTGCCCTACTATCCAGTGAAGCATAAAGAGACCAGGGGCATCCAATAGCACAGTGACCCTGCACCCTTTGCCTATCATTCCTAGGGAGTTTGATGTCTACCCTATGCTTCAAACTGTACTCATTAATTGCTTTCCTAAGAAGCTCTACACTTGAGAACACCATACCAACTCTAAAGCTTGGATTGACTAGGTCTTCTGGGTTAAAACACTTGAACTTTATACTGACCCTGCCTTCATTATCTGAATCATCTGGCATTTTAAGCTCATTATCAGAATTTCCTTGAACTGCATCTGATGCCAAGTTCCCTAACTTGTTCCATTTCATAATCTGCTTGCCCTTTGCCACACCCTCATCTATGACATTCTCATCTACATTGTCCACAAACAGATCATCATCCCCATGTGCAAAGTCATAGTCACTATCAGAAAAATCTCTGTCCTCTACTTGGCTGTTGCTATCAGACAAATCACTGCCTTCCTCCTCTTGATTACACCAATCCAGATTTGTGCAAAAATCTGGTAGATTATTAGATGCATTCTGTTGCATTGCACTCACCTTGCAAGGGCTTATAACTGTGGGTAACTCTGCAACTGGGTTTAGCACTACATCATCCCACTCTATTCCTGTAACTTGGCTATAATGATCAAAATACAGCTCAAAGTTCTTGACTTTATGTGCAACTGATCTCATCACCAGTGTGTCCTCATCAGATGCCACAATCCTCAATCCATCTGACAAATCCTTCCCAGGAAGCAACCAATACACACTCAATCTCTCATCTGATTTTCCTCCATTCAACTTTATGATCAGATCATCTATCCAAAGAAAGCAAAAGCTGTCTGCTTCTAGGTGATCATACCAAGCAACTTTCCCATCAACATAAGCACGATTAAATCCAGTACCACAGAAAAAAACCTCCATGATGGATTTCTAGAGAGAACTCAGATGAATCAACACCTACATTTCCCAAATGTACTTTAGATTCATGCCAAATTACCACCAGTCCTTATATTTCACCATAAACTCCATCAACAAAGTAAACCCTAACTACTGAAAAGAACTATCTTTTACTCCAAAACACTAGATATTAGGTACTCAAATCAGCCATCAACATAATCTAACCACACCATTAGGGATGCAAGGAGCTCACCGTAGTCTGGTGGTGGGTCGCCTTCTGCGCGGAAGCTTGGGGCCATCCTTCACGGGCGCAAGCGTTCCAGCCACCGACCCCGCCGATGGGGGTCTCCCCTCTCCTTCTCTTGTCTTCGCGCTTCCCGATCCGAGCTCGCTGACCCCGCCGTCGACCTCGTCGCACGTCCGTCGCCCCGTTCGTCGCCCTCTCCGCCGCCTCTCTCACTAAGTTTGTCGAGGCATTTTGTCTGTCCGTCACATATGAAGCTGGAAGAGTCTAGGGGTCTCCATGCATATTTCACATGCCTTTCCAACATCCCAGGCCACGGTGGACAGCCAGGGTGGCAGTCAGAGGCGGTCAAAGGCACATTTGGACTAGAATGATACATTAAACTAGATCTGGGACCTAAATAACACACTTTGTGAGTACCTGGACCTGGTTGAGAGCTGCACACAAGTTTAGGGACCTATAGTGGAATTTACTCTACCACAAAATTGATGATGTTTTTGTCCTCACGGTATCTTGGCATGTGATGACTGACGCGTTTCCTATCGTTTACTGGGCCACTTGTGATCCTCCCAACTTTATAAGACTATGGTCACCAGCTAGTGCATTTGTACCGTATACAGTGTGCAATCATTGTTTTTTCACTCTGTGTACAGTGCGCAAACAGTGTTTTACACATTTATTTTCACTCTCTGATGACCATAGTCTAAACCGGAAGACACCTCGGCACTTCGTACTCCTAAAGTCTTCTTTCCTCAAACCCATTGGCATTTCTTAAAATCTGCAGTCTGAGTCGCCGCAGGCAAAAATATTGCGAACAGTTAACGTAAGTCAGTAAACTTAGCCAAATACACTCGTCTGAGAGTGTTGAGGCTGGATGCTTTTCCTTTATTAAAAAAAAAAAAGTTCTTCCAACTGCATCTCTCGTTGGTAAGGTCCTCTCATTCGTCGTGCCAGGCGATCTTAAATTAGTCTTCAACTCCTCATGGCTTAAGTAAGAAAAATAGCCCTGTTCTTCTCTTGACTTAAAAGTCGTATGCCCATAGCCCATATATTCAGCTCGTAACTATGGTAGCGTATGAAATCGTTGCAGAGTCCATAGTCCATAGCGGAACGAGGAGGATGCTCCACAGCTGAAGATAACACTCTGGTAATTTACTACCTCCTTTCATTTGTCCTCTGTTGGTTCTTCAGAGACTTGATTGCTGCATCTTGGATTTATGATTCATGTTCTGAAGCCTGGATCTTGTGCGGATTGTGAATTATTGAGAATGTCCGATGAGACTAAAAGGCGAATAAAGGGCAAAGTGGTAGAGAATGCGAATTTATCCATATAGAATGTAGATTTTTTAGGTCCTATGTAGGAATGAAGACTCGTAGGAGTATAGAGGATTGGTTTATCCATACCTTCCGTCGAAATTTCAAGAGCACATGTTGTTCTACGGTTTCTTCTTTCATAAGTCCCACTTTGTTCGAAGATGGCATGTCACAGAATGGTTTACAAGTATACGTTTTTTCTCATTTCTTTCTTGTACAGAGGGATCAGAATTCAGAGGGGAGCAAAATGACGTCGCAGAAGGACCTCTTTGGTGTATCAGGGCCTACGTATTTGACATACGTGAATTGGTGAGTTGCTTATTTTTCTTCCTAGTTTGTTTCAACCTCAAAAGATGTCTTGCCTTGACATTAGAGAGTAGCATCAGGAAGATGAGGGTAACATGTATCTGTATAGACCGGCGTTGAATGATCGCCAATGTGATCTGATGCTTTGCCCCGGCCAGGAACTGCCCCCACCACCGTCGATCCGTCATGGCGAGCCTTGTCCAGGGCATCTACGTCCTGGAGCGAGACCGGCAGTGGAACCGTCAGGGCCCCGATGCCCGCGCGCCGGAGTGGTGGAGGTTCTTCCAGTTCGAACTGCGGCAGGTGCTCGTCGACGCCGCCGACGGCTCCATCTTCGGCGCCGTCTACGCGTTCCAGCCGCCGCTCCACCTCCTCGACCCCACAGCCGCCGCCGCCGCCCCTTACTACGTCGTCGCCTTCCGCGGCACCATCACCAAGAAGGGCTCGGCGAAGCGGGACCTGGAGCTGGACCTCCAGCTGCTGCGCAACGGGCTGGAGGGCAAGTCCCGCTTCCGCGCCGCCATGCAGGCCATACACGAGGCCGTGGCAGCCGCGGCCGCGGCCGGGCAGCACGGCCGCGTCTGGCTCGCGGGACACTCGCTGGGTTCGGCCATCGCGACGCTGGGCGCCAAGAACCTGGTCAAGGCGGGGGGCCGCCGTGCTGCCCACGTTCCTCTTCAACGCGCCGTTCGTGTCCGCGCCGGTGGAGCGGATCGGCGACCACCGGCGGCTGAAGCAGGGCATCCGCATCGCCCACAGCTTCCTCACGGCGGGTGTGGCGGCCGTCCTGCAGAGCGGCGGCGTGCACGACGCGTCGTTCGCGGCGCTGGCGGCGTGGGTGCCGAACCTGTTCGTGAACCCGGCCGACCCCATCATCGCCGAGTACGTGGGGTACTTCGATCACCGCAGGATGATGGAGGACATCGGGGCCGGTGCCGTGGGAAAGATGGCGACGAGGAACTCGGTGAAGGACCTCCTGCTGGGTATCGGGAAGGGAGGCGGCGGCAGCAACGGTGGGTGCGAGTCGCTGCACCTGTTCCCGTCGGCCGTGCTGACGGTGAACCACGGGCCGTCGCCGGACTTCAAGACGGCGCATGGGATCCACCAGTGGTGGCGGCCAGACCTGCCGCTGGAGTGCACCGCGCATTACTACACATGATTCATAACATGATGCGCGTTGGAGATCGTAGCGTAGCGTCTATAATTCCACTTGTCTAAAACAAAAAACAAAAGGGTTAATTGGGATTTGGGAGCATGGAATGGAACCACGCTCCCAAAACTAACCCAGGCGAGAGAAACGAATTTCGGCCTATTTCGTCCGAAAATCAGAACCCGTTAAAGGTCTCTTCGATAGTGTTGACACGCGAAATATCAACCTGTAGTTCGATTCTCGTTTTGTGAGAAGTGATTCGGCACCTGCAAATGGTTAGTGGTTCTATGGGATAAACTGAGCTATACCAAATTGAGTCTTCGAATCTTAGCGTGTGTAAATGCTTTCCTTCACAGAAGAACCTACCAACAGCGAAATGCTTTCAATTGATACTGTACCATAAATGATCGTCACAATAATCACAAATCCTTATCAGGAAATTAAAAAGAAAACATGTTTGCTCGACTAAGTCCAGCTCTCGAGCTAGAAACTAGTGTTTCTGCTTTTCTTTTTACTAGACACCAGAATCGACACTCAGTTGGCTTCAACTTATTCTGATTATTCTTTTCCTATCATTCCTCTAATATAGGAACATTTCTAGCTGTCGTCTTCAAGTGCAACCAGTTAAAGTGGTTCATATTTGAATCGTTCTTCACTTACAAAAGGTTATTTTACTATTTGATAGATCTATCAATTTTATGCTTTTTTTAAAGTAAACCAATGGGTTTTCCATCCATTCAAGAATCTAACCAGCTTCGAAATGATTTTAGAAAGCGATTCTCGTTTAGGGCTCGTTTGGATGTAAAGGTATTGAAGAGGATTGGAGTGGATTCAATCCCTTGCTATTCAATTTTGAATAGAAAAGATTAAATTCACTTCAATCCCCTCCAAAACTCTTACGTCCAAACAAGGCCTTGCTAAAAAAACTATTTCTATAAAGAAATTCAATATAATTTTTTTAGGATAATATGGATATCTACCATTACCAAACGGCCTGAATGACTGTGGTTCTCATATGGTGGTATTACGTCGTAGGGCCACCATCTAAGGTTAGCGAGATAGAAGAGAGAAAATATAAAGGTGAATTCGTCAGTGTATGTTTTGGAAGAGAAAAATATATAAAAATACTAAAAATCGTAAAATGTCGAGAGAAAAAAGGCCCGCGCGTGAGTATTGGGCCCCGTTCCATATGTCGGAGTAGCCCACTGGCCCGTGTACGGCTCCTCCCTCTTCCGGCCGGACCGCCGGACCACAGCGCCCCGGCGGCATCTCCTCCTCCCCTCCGTCCCACCACCCCGCCGGCGCTGAGCCTGCGTTCGGCTGGGCGGGAGCCGCCCGCCCCGCTCCCTCAACAGCTCCTTCCGACTTGAACTGCCGCCGATTTCACGCAAGCAAACGCACAGGAACCTTTGGGATCCTATTGCGGGGGAAAAAAGTTTATATAACCCCCGGAGGAAGCCATGACGGCGGCGGACGCAAGACTCCTGGACCAGTGGCGCTTCGTCAGGCAGAGCCAGGGATGGCGGAGCAGAAGGGCCCAAGGATCGGTGAAGGAGCGGAGAGGGGAGAGCGGAGCGGCAGCAGCCAAGCAGCTTGCCCACGCCTGCGCCTGTCGAGAGCAACAGAGGGCGTCGGGGAGAGGGGGAGCGGCTGGCACGTACGCGCCTGGCGGCGGCCGTGGCGACGCGGCTCGTCGGCGGCCCGGCCGCAGCCCATGCCCGTGCCCGTGCCCGGCGGCTGCGGTGGCTAGCGGCTCGCTCACGCGCGCCCGGATTCCATGGCGGCGGAGCGCGCCCGCATCCACACGCGCGCCCAGCGGCGGCAGGGGCGATGCGGCTCGCCGGCTGCTCGGTCGCGGTCGCGTCTCGCCCGCGTGGGAACGGCGGCCGACATCATCTGCTGGCTCCGCGGCGCTGACCTCGTCGGCTGGACCCCGCCGTGGCGCAAGCCCTGCTTAATGTGGAATAATCAACACGCCTTGCGGACTGAATAACCTTTGGCTTGATGGTTATTGTAACACCCCGAAATTTGACCCTAAGAAATTATCCTCTAATCTCTCGTCTAAATTCAAAATATGATTTTGAAAACCTGCTTGTTGTGAAGTGTACACTATGAGCTCATAAAAATCATCTCGAGTCCCTCGAATATTCCGGGAAAGATCCTCTCAAACCTTTCCCAAAATATTCCTCAATTTTCCTTCCACAAAATCCATCCAAATTCCAAATCGGAAATGGGAAAATCATTCCTCTCCTATTCGGGCCGTAGCCCACTCCCAGTTCTCCCTCTCCCTGGCCCAAGCCGAGCCGGCCCAAAAGACCCCCCCCCCCTCTGGCTCAGCGCGCAGTACGCCATTGACTTCGGCACTCGCACACGCCACGCCGGCGCGGCCCCGCCGTGGCGCGTCACGCCGGCGCGGCCCCGCCGTGGCGCGTCACGCCGACCACCGGCCACGCACGCCACCTAGCCCTCGGCCCCGAGACGCCTCGTCCCATCACCCGCGCACGGACGCGTCCCCACCGCCAGAGCGCGCCCCGCCACCCCGCTCCGGGACCCGCAAGCCGGCGCCTGTCTCCGCCCCGACGCCTCGCCGCGCCGTCGGCTATAAAAGGGGCTAACCCGCACCGGCCTTCCCCCTCCCACTCCCGTTCACCCCGACGCACGTACACTACGCCGACGCACGCACCCACCACCTCCACCTCCGGGAAGCGCCTCGGCGCGAGCCTCGTCCACACAGTCTCGGTGCCCGCCTTGCCGGCGCGCATTCCCTCTCCAAATCCCGACGTCCTCGAGCCGTACAGTCACTAATAAGGTGAGCTCCGCGTCCCTGGTAAGGGCACGCTTCTTTCCCTCCGTCTTTTGGCCCGGCTCCGCCTCGGCTCCGCCGGAGCGCCGCCGCGCCATGGACTTCCCCCCCCCCCCGACGCATGGCGTCGCCGCCGTCCGCCCTCCACACAGCACCATTCACCTCCACGTCTACCTCCATCGTCTCGGCAGGGATTCGCATCACTCCTGGGTCGGTCCCCGGCGACGGAACCGGATCACCGGCGGCAAGCCGCCGGTGAACCGCTCCGCCCCCGGCGACCGGTCCGCTCAAGACCCGGTCCGGCAGGGCCAAACGGCCGTCGGCGCCGCCCCCTGCTCCGTATGGATGACAGGTGGGGCCGGCCTGACGCCGTCGCCCGCCGTCCCGCCCCTCCGCGCGCTCCGTGGGCCGGCCTGTTACGGCCCACGAACGCGCTGAGGGGACGGGCCGAGCCGATTCGGATGAGGGAGATGGGCCGCGCGCGCTGAATTCAGCCCGTGTAGCCTTTTCTCCTTTTCCAATATGATTTATGTATATTCCCAATTTTGAAATGTGTATATCTTGGTCATTTTAACTCCAAATCCAGTGATTCTTTCACCTAAATTCATCTAAAATCACCCTCTCTCTGTAATGATAAGTTTCACCTTGCTTTTGGTCTGTATGCATGTATGTTTACTTGGGTGTTTGCTTTTACGGTAGACGAAACGCCCGAGAAACCGCCGGAACCGGAAGTGACTACCGTCGACACCGAGCCCGAGGAACCAGCTCCCGAGCTTCGCTGTGACGAAGAACTTGACGACGGCAAGTCCACTGAAATCCTCACTTGATGCATAAATTACCTATGTTTTTATATACACATCCTATTGCCTTGTAAAACAAGAAAACTTGCATGTTTTGCTGGCTAAGGTAAAACATAGTAGGATATAGCCTCCCGAGCCACTTTAGATGTAGTGCGCTTAGGTGGATCGCTCACTCAATTATATACATTAATCTTGATGAAAATGATGGGAATATGATGGTGGGTATGGGCGGTTGTTTTTCAGTAAAACATAGGGTAAGACCCTGGCAGACGACTTCGGTTGTTGAAGCCATTTACGGGGTGGAAACCTGGTCCTTGTTGTGAGGACTGGGCTGGTGTTGCTCATGCGTGAGCATTGTGGGAGTTCCACCCTGAAGGACCGAGTTGACGTTTCATCCTGCCTAACTCATCTAGCGCAACCACTCGAGGTTGTATGCGGCAACCCTCGGTTAGAACCCGCTTTGGACGAACCAGGCGTAAGCCGGTGTGCTGGGATGCATGAGAGATTGGGTGGATGGGCGCGGTTGCATGGCTGCGGTCAGGGGTCAACAGTCGCGTGGCTGCGGGTCTGAGCGACAGGTGGGCCCGTACTCTCTCATGGCTGAAGTCTGGGGAGCGCCTTGCGGGGGAAAAACCGGCGAGCGGAAAGGGGCTCACTGATCATGAGTGCCTGGACCAAACTTGTGGGTAAAGTGTGCACCTCTGGCCAGAGTATAACTAAATCTATCATGATAGTCCGCTGTCCACTGGTATGGACAAACGAGTTACGGCTTGGTTTCTGAACTAGCTTCTTATAAAAATATGGTTTCGGGTTGGGATCAAAATGATGGTTTTGAGGCAGCTGCGGTTGCCGAGGAGGTGTGTGTGTGGAAAATGTGATGGCATGCGTGCCACGAGCCGCGATGGACCGGCAAGTCCAGTGGCAACATCTTTTGGGATAAAGATATTTTCTCAATTAAAACTGAGAACTAAGGAACCCTGCATATCAAATGTTTTACTGCAAATTTACCTTCAGCTCCAGATATATCCTGCATTTAATGTTAGCTTATATCCCCTCTTCCTATGGAAGAAGGTGGGCTTGCGGAGTACGTTTGTACTCACCCTTGCTTTGTTGTTGGTTTACAGAGCAAAGAAGATTGTGGATGTGTGAGGGTTACGGCCTGCTTCCCAACTGTGTGTTGTGGGAAAGAATGGGTCGCGCTTTGAAGTTTTCCGCTGCAGTGTTTTTTTTCGGGCTGCGCCCCGTTTGGTCTGTCCCGTTAGGGCGGATCTGTATACATCTGATGAACAAATGTGGTTACCATAACTCCTGGGAATGGTAATAATACACATTTTAGTCCTGCTTAAGGGCTGGGACGCTTCAGTTATCTTATTCTTTATATGTGAGCATGTGAGTTATCAGTGTCATATGTAACACAAGGTTACAACAAAAGCTATGTGTACAACACAACTTTACTTAGTAATATCACAAGGGTTTGTCCTGGAATAAATATGCCAAATATCCCGTTATTAAGGGCACATAATGACTCAAGTATACAAAATACTTATCGAAATGAGCCAAGAAAACTATCGCCCTTAACACAAGTCATCATGATAGATAGAGTATTTGCTTACATAATATCTTATATACTCGATCAATATATGACTTGAGAGCGAAACTCTCGTATATATGGACCAAGACATGATGAATAGTTAATGCTAGAGAAAACATAATAGACATCACCAATGTAACAGTATCCTAAAAGGAAAAGCTAAACTTCGGGTCTTATGTACAAAATCCCTATCGCTTATGTACAAGACTTTTTTACTAATGTACCATTGTGTAGGCGCTTATAAAAGATCCATGAAACAATTAGGATCAAGTGCCATTCCATCAACTCAGTAATCATAGAAAAATTCTAAAGCTCTTTTATTATGAGTATGAACTCAAACCTTGTGTTTGGTACATTTCTTAGGAGCCACATAACGAAGAAAAAAATATGGACCCATTACGGCCCACTGTGTTGACTCCATTAGAAAATATTGCTATACCATAAGCATCATTAGGGGCCAACAAAAAATTAATATCATAATGATGAACTGAGTATGTGGGGCTCTCGCTAACGCGCTTCAATAAGCACCGGAGGCAAGAGATATTTATTTGCCTCAAGAGCACCCATTAAAAATTTGACTAAGTGGTACATTCAATAATAGTAAATACTGAATAGTAGTACCCTTCTAAAAAGGATGATAACTGAACTAAGATTTCGGCACCTTTCATAGCATAAGGCTAATTGACACTGACTTTGGGTGATACCGACTTATATCTCTATCTATGACAAGTTTGGCTAACAAGATCTGAGGTTCACCTAAAGTTTAAGTAACAGAGTAAACTATATTCATAGAGTAGTAAACTTAACTTCATGGGAAAATTATTTATATAATGAACATTTCTTTCTAATAATAAGACGTTCAATTCTTCCCCTCGAAATGTGGTCAATACTTAGTTCCACAGTTCGATGAACTCTCATAAGGAACTGGTTTGTGAAAGCTACGGAGTTAACAATATAATTAATGAGCATTATTGCAAAAAAGAGGACGAAAAAACATAACTTTATGCCAGTGGACAAAAATTCCAACAGTTTAGGCTTATCATTATGTCCTTGCATAGTCGATAGCTCTAACACTCCAATTCCTATTCATGAGGTATTGTTGGCGAACAAAATAAGTGTTTTAGTGTTATATTTTGCCAACATCAGACTACACATTACTATGAGCTTAATCATTGTTCGCACATCCATGATGTGAATTCAAAAGCTTCAATAGTATTCATGTCTTAGCTCTTAAAGGATAACTAATGAGCTTTCAATGCCTGCTAATAAAAACATAACAAATCAAGGGATTGGTCCCCCAAAACCCAAGCGGCATAATCATAAGAGACATTTTTTTCGTTTTAATCCTAAAAGATTTTGACATATAAGAAGTCCATTGGATTCTCATCAATGTACTAATGTCAAAAGAAAACTTTATAATTGGGAGCTAATAACCAAGTGTGCAATAATCATAATTCATAATCCTCAGGAATAATTAATAACTCTACTCTATTTCTCATAGGATACAAAATATAAACAACCAACAAAACTTAAGGTTGGATTCATAACAATAGTAGTACTAGGGATATATGATGGACATTACTGATATCAAAAGTAATGATATATATTAATATATTCAGGACAGATAATTGTATATCATAAAATCAATACTATCTATCATGATAATAGTAACAATAATAATAACAAAAGAATTACCCTGTATTGCATCATTGCCAAAAGAAAACAACCCTCCAAACTTTATGTCATTGTACAGAAGACTGAGCAGGAGGGAGGTGGATTCATTAATCACCATGGTAAGTGATGACGTTCCATCAAAAACATAGTTTCTAAAGAAACAATATATTTTTTAGGGACCCATGAATATAATCAGCGTTGGCCGAAAAATATCTATGTGCGCGAGTTACTTCCAAAATGACGCTAAATCCCTAACCAGAGACTTCTCATTGGTTCCATCTCAGCTAGAGACAACTTAATCACTTGGGGAACATAGGGCAATGAGTGATGCAAACAACATTAGAGATACATGAACATAATCAACGTTAGTCAACGACATCCATGCACCATAAGTTATCATTAAACAGCATCATGTCTCTAACCAGGATTTATCATTAGTTCCATATTGATTCGAGACTATTTTTAATATATGGGGCAACATGAGAATGACACAATAGTAAGATCAACATGGATCGAATTAATACATATGTGCCATAGCCCAGTTTATGACATCTCCAACCAAAACTTCTCGTTGGTTCCATTTCGATCAGAGATGCTTAACTGAGTTTGACTCAAAGGAACTTATATGATCATGGCAAAATATTGCTTGGGACTTAGTGATCTCTACAATCCAATCAGTTTAAGAGCTTATCCAATGACAAATGGCCATGAGCAACGATTGTTAACAAATAGCCAAGAGCATGAGCAACGAGTGTAGAGGGATAGTGTGATTTTGAGGTACCAGGAGTGGGACGTGGCTCTTGGGCAGCCAAGCTACAACAGAAGCACATAAGATGGAGTGAATCATAAGTAGTCCTTTTCCACTCCCTGACATAGTGTAAAAGCAAGGTTAATAATAGAGTCTAGTTTAAATTTTATGGTGTTACCATGTCACATATAGCCAACTAAAAACTCATTTATACAATAGTTCTTTTGGTGTAAATACATTTAATACTTAGTCTACCTCTTTCTATCACAGAGTCCCTAGAGTCCTTGAACAACCCACTTTGAGCTGACTACAAATGAGTAGGCCATTTTTTTTTCTCTCCACTTCTCTTTCTTACATGTTACCACCAATCTGATATGGCATGCCTTGCAGCACGTCTACGTAACATTATTATACTTGCTCTAGAAGAATAGAGCCGAGGGAAACACAACTTTCTCATGTGGAGCGGGGCGGAAGGGGTGCTTCTCAATATGCCCTTGCTGCCTATCATAATATCATTAACTGGCATGGTTCATAGCTACTACTCGTATCAACTAAAGCTAGGCGCACACTGTATTACGTAAACATAAATAAATACTGGATTGATATCATTGTCCTTGGAAATAAATAAGTACACTATATAATAGAAGGCTTAATTTCTTTCTCAAATGCAGGGGAGTAACAATGAAGGCAATTAATACAACCTTTCATTCTATTAGAGCAAGGTCAATGGTGCAGCCCGCTGAAGGCTCATACTGTTGCCACGTCATGAAAAACCAGCAGTAAAATCAACGCATATAATAAATTGGCTTTTAAATCGGCTCTTAGAGTATTTAATGCTTGCATGTGAATGGGTGAAAAAAACAAACCACCAACAGCAGACAAAAGCGGACCTTTTTCCCTACGAGCTTGCACTGTGGCTGGCCGTAGATGGAGAGCCCGCTGTTTTCTCTCTCCTGCATTCTCAGGCTGCCAGCTAGGATTCTATTGACGTGGACATCTAAGAGCCCGCCTAATCAGCACCATTATACTTGCTCTTAGGCAAATCCATGCAAAGGAGCAGCAAGTAAATTTGTACTAAACAACAAGACATTAAAAGAACGAGTATAGTAATTACTGCTAAAAAGATGAAACGATCAACATAAACAGGATGGAGGTTATTACTTCTTTCCATCTCTTGGTATTCGTGTGTATATATAAATATAGATACCCTTTTGGCACCTCAAGGCCAGTCGCATTGGATCATTCACGTACGATACATCCAAGCAATATGGAGAATAAGAAGAGGAACATGTGGGGCGTCTTGATTGTTGCATTGTTTCTTTTTGCATTTGCTGCGCAATGTAAGTCGTTCTCACATTCATCACCTGTTACACTTTGTCCACCATTAATTTGATTAATCTAGATATATGAATACTCATACATATGTACTACGTACACGTTCATCGACACACAATGTTATGATCAAACTGCAGGTCGTCCTCTTATGCAGCAGCAGCTCCATCTCGTAGGAACCCCAAGAAGGGGCCAGCAGCAGGCTTATCATGGCCTCACCAACATAACAGTAGATGATGAGAGGAAAGTGGTACTCAAATTTTGTACGCTGCACACTTGTAAGGGAGATGTGTATTGCTACTGTTGCCTGACTGAAAAGCCTAATCCAGAATGTTACGGCTCTCTTCAGGAGTGTCAAGCAGTGTGCCCTACTTCCAAAATGTCCGCCTGTCTAGTCGGCTGCCGATTAAATAACAACCTATACAACACAGATATGGTTGACAATAATATCAAAGGAACCTCATTTTTTTCCATTCCAGATTCTATTTTTTTGTCAAATATGCAGGAAAACTGCGCATCATTTTTATCCTTCCAGGTTCTGTTACTCACTTTAATTTCCTCGCGTAGCTGCATAAGCTCGGTGAGTTGTGGTCTAGCGCCAATGTTTCTAGGCTCGGCGTCATTTGTTTGCACGCAGAGGTATTTTTCTTTTTAATTTTTATACATTCTGGCTCGGTGTCAAATCATCCGACGTCAAGATAGCTAACTTCGGCGTGAATTCATAGAGCGCCGAGCTTCAGCACTCTAGCCATATCGACGCTGACATGGCAAAATCGACGTGATGTCAGATAGCGCCATAGCGCCGACCCGTTATACCTTGGCGTTTCGTAGCAACGCGCCGAGCTTTGGATCCTTTTTGGAATAAGTTTGTCGAGGATCTATTAATGAAAAAGTTTCTAAAAGGAACAATTTGAAAAGAAAAAACACTGATGATGTGCTTCTGCTTCTGTTGTTATTTTTTAAAAAGAATTATAGGGATTTCGCCCCCCTCTCACTTAAAAGCAGCCAAGCAGCCAGCATCTTCCGGTTCAGCAAAACCAACAGAATTATCGAGGGGGGTATGATGTGTCATGCCCGTTACAGTGGTTTCTTGCTCGTTTTCTTAACCCCTTTTAATGTAATTTGATTTGTTATTTTTCATTTATAAAAGTTGATCCCTTCAGTTGCCTCTAACATGACAACAGCCTTATCAACTTCTGGGCCCTCCGTCAGTGTACCACCAACCGGTTCAGTGGTTTCAACAAGCGCTGGTCGATGGAAAACAAAGCAGTCATAATAGTTGTACCAAATCACTGTCTCGCTTTGTAAGTTTGTCTTTAATTTCTGAATACTAGAATGGAGACCAAGTGAGGATTAATGTGAGCCTAAAAAGGGCCTATATTGTATATTCCATATTCAATCTGATAGCCTCCCTTCTAAGTTCTAGCAATCACCAGCAATTCAGCAAACCCATTTAGTCACAACGATTCAGCTATTGAACCTAGGAACAACGCTTAAAAATCCAAGCTAGATGGGACTCGATTTCCAAATAACTTGAGTTCTTTAGAAGATGATGTGCAGGGGAGGCGGGGCAGCGGCGGCAGCGCGCGCACAGGGGACGCAGGGCAGCGGCGGTGGCGCGCGCAGGGGAGGCCAAGGTGAGAGGAGGATGAAAGGGATCACGGGTGGGGCCCAACCGTCATAGAGAGGAAGGGAGTGGCAATTTTGTAAATACGGAGCTACATACTCTGCAAGTGGGCCTCGAACGGATCCAATACGTATACAATGGCTTATCTCAAACTTAGATAAAATACTAGTGGTCTGGTTCATGTATTTTAAATGGAAAAAGTCTATATAACCCCTTAAAATATGGGAGGGAGTCTACTTCACACCCTCACCTATAAAACCAGATATTGTGCACCTCAAACTATACAAAACCATTCAAATGACTCCCTAAAGTGGTTTTGTGAGCGGTTTTACCTAGGTGGCACATCTGGACCCTACATGTAAGTGCCTGGGGATGAAAGCCGTAAGTGAAAATTCCGTTTACCGGGGCTCGTTTTCGAAGTTTTACCGTGATTCGTAAAAACGGAAACGATAAAGGAAACCGAAGAAACGGAAACAATAACGGTAAAAAAATACGGAAACGAAAACGAAAACGATTTTGCCTATTTCCGATCGTTTCCGGGTTTTACCGTATTTTGACAGTAATTACCGAAGATAATATACCGTTTTTAGCAAAATGGTCTAAAAATCTATATGCAACACAATACCATCAATCATCATCCATCATTCCCACTTCTACTACCTACCTTGAGGTTAAATTTTGGTTACTTGGTCATCTATATGTGCGTTTATAGGGATGGTAAATCAATTATTATATTTAAAATTTTGAATTGTTTCATTTTTTTGAGTTGTACTGTTAGATTTGGTATGTCATATGCAATGATTTTTGTTAGTTTGTGTAATATTGAGTAACCGTTTTTTAAATTATAAATTATCGACTCTGACCGATATCGAGCTATTTTCGATCGGATAGTTTCGTTCCCGAAGCTCCCATAATACCGACACCGTACCTAATTCCGACAATATCGTTTTTTATTCCGTTTTCAAAGGAAAAATATGAAAGTAAAAACAATTTAGCATTCTTCCAATCGTTTCCGACCGTTTTCGTCCCTATAAGTGCCACCTCACTACATATGGAAGCAGGCCCACTGTCATGAATGTCTCCTCACCCAATCGTTTCCCTTTTTTTCTCGTATCTTCTTCTTCCTCGGTCTCGTCTGCCTTACTGCCTCACGGAGTCAGGGCACAAGCAACCGCACGGCTCTAGCTAGTAGCTACCCCCCAGTCCCCCACGATGGCTGCTACGCACCACAGCCAAGCTCGACCCAGCAAGTGATTGTGCACAAGACCCCACACTCGACGCCATGCGCCCTGGCTCTGCACGACGCCCTCGTGCTTGCGCCGTGCGCCCCCTCGCGCTGGCCGTGGCTGGGAGCCGTGGCTCCGCGTGCCTCCCTCGTGCTCGCCGCAGCCGGGCGCCGTGGCTCCGTGCGCCTTCCTCACGCTCGCCGCCGCCGAGCGCCGTGGCTCCGCGCGCCTTCCTCACGCTCGCCGCCACCGGGCGCCGTGGCTCCGCGCGCCTCCCTCACGCTCGCTGCCGCCGGGCGCCGTGGCTCCGCGCACCTCCAATCCCTCGCGCTCGCCGCCGCCAGGCGCCGTGGCTCCGCGCGCCTCCCTCGCGCTCGCCGGCGCCGGGCACCGTAGCTCCGCGCGCCTGCGTGCGCTGCCATGCTCCTTGCCTGCAGCGCGAGGGCATCCACCGTGTGTGGATCTCGAGCTTGTCGCGGCTCATTGCCGCCTGCAGCGCGAGGGATCCCATCGTGCGCTGGCTCTCGTGCGCACCACCGTTCGGAACTGGGGTGACTCGAGGATGACTGGAGTCCGGTCATCCTCCGCTGCGTGCTGACCAAGCCGCTTTGGTCATCCTCCGCCCATGATGACCAAGCCGCAACGCAGGCCGTGTTGGGCTATGCCTCCCACGCGCCGCCGCGTCGCCACCCGCCGGCGAGCCGGTCCAAGCCTAGAGTCTCGGGTGAGCTTCACATGCCTGCGCGAATCGTCTTATCCCCTTCGTAACCCACCCTCCGTGTCGGGACAGGATATCCCAAACCCAAACCCAGATCATATCCCAAACCCACTAACCAAACGTGGGTTAAAGAGTGATGGAGTTATCCTATCCCTTTCCCACACCTCATAACCCACCATCCAAACGCCTAGAGTGTATGATGGAACCCGACTTGCCATCAAGGCAGCAAAAGGTCATGATATGTTCATCCGAAAAATGTATCATCTGAAAGAAATTGATTGAGAACAGATCAATCAGCTGCTGTACCCAAACTTACTTGCAAAAATTGCAAGTAGCATCTAAATCCAAAAGAAGAGCGTGCTCAAACGCCCAGGGATAACAGTATAGCTAGTCATGACAGAACACCTACCATGCCTAGAGCCACGACGGGCATGGTGAATTATGATCTAGCAAACCTGACGAAAATGCGACTATGTTTGGCTCTCCTATGTTCAAGTGCGGAGTAAAATTTCTTGTTCGTTACAAGTATTACACGACCCAATCCGATGCTTTGTCGTTCGACGATACTCAGCAAGTCTAGCATTTTCCATATAAGCATAACAAATAAACAAACATCCTTACGCGCATCAACTCGGACATCCCAAACCAAGCTAAGAAAAAACATCTAGGACGAGACATAATTGTATGGTACTCCTTCCGTTTCAATTTATAGGTCGTTTGATTTTTTTTTTTTTTTTGATACCAAGTTTGACCGGCTCGTCTTATTTAAAATATTTATGAAAAAATAGAAATTTTTAATTCATAATTAAAGTATATTATATGTAAGACTAAATCACAATGAAAATAAATGATAATTGTGAAATTTTTTGAATAAGACGAGCCGGTCAAACTTGGTGTAAAAAAAGTCAAATGACCTATAAATTGAGATGGAGGGAGTAGAAGACTACAAGCTGCGCCCGGGTGTCCGGGAGGTCATGTCGCCGTACGTACACACAAACGCAAGGGATAAGGCTACAGAGTGGAGGCTTGACGGGGAAGAGAGCTACCGAAGCCGGCGATGAGGCAGGAGGCGGCGACGACCGGCTCCTGCACCACGAAGATCCTGAGCCGACCCATCATGCTTATCGCTGCTGCCGCGGTTGCTCTCCTCTTCGCCGCCGACGAGATGGGGATGGGAATGGGGGCTATTTAATTTTTTGCTACTATTATGGATAGCCACTCTCCAATTGCCAGTTTTACGAAAGTTCGAACAAAAGATGCTCACGTTTTTTCCATTTTTGCTGACGTGGTAGTCCACCGTGTCTATTTTTGATGATGTGTGGGGTTTGACAACGTGGTGAAGTTGGTTAAATGATGTCTCTACCCTTGTTTTTTTCTCCTCTCCTTCGCCCGGCGCTAGCAACAGCTCGCCCAGGCTGGCCTGCCGCCCTCGGCCGTCGCGTGGCCTCCCGGCGCCGATGCCGGCCAGCCGGCCTCTGAGGCGGCGACTGAGGCAGAGGCCGGGTGGTGCTGCGGCCATGGCCGCCCTGTTGAGTGCGAGGCTGCACCTGACCCTGAGCACGGCGTAGCCCATCACCCCCCTGGATCGCCGCGTTCCCTATGACGAAGTCTGCCGCCGCCGCCGCCGCCGCCGCAAAGCACACCACCACCGAGTTCTCCGTGTACAGGATCAACCATATCACCAGCAGGAAGTAGCCGAACGCCGGTGCGGTGCACCGGAGCCCCGTCAGCCAGTATACGGGCGCGGCGAAGACCACGGGCGCGCTAGCTGGAAGGGCAGGAACACCACCGCGTTCGCCAAGGCGTAGGACGACACGCGGTACGCCCCCGAGGACGTCTCCTTGGCCAGGATCTCGCGCTCCTGCAGGAAGATGGGCAGGGCCTCCGTGGTGGATGACAGCAGGAAGGTGAGGAGGAAGGCGAAGAGCCCCACGCGCTCCGCCACCTTGTCCTCGCCGAGGTCGTAGAAGATGGAGCCCAGCGCCAGCCCTGCCACCAGCATGCAAACGGTGCGGCACGCGAAGAGCTGCCGCGTCCGCGCTACGTTCTTGAAGAAGCGCTGCGACAGCACGGCCACCTCGCGCGCCCTCGAGTTGGCGTACCGGCTGCCCGTGCCAGGACAGATATGTTTTGAAATGTGGTTTTATTGCATCCAAGTGGTTTCCAGGAATGTGCACCCATTTTAATTCGTTTTGCAAATTTTGAGCTGGAACATGGAACATGGATTATGACTTATTTAACTTTGTTGTTTCAGGAACAAAATTGGAGATTTCCATGTCAATAGGTGAATCCACACAGTAGGCAGGTGATTATGATTAACTCTGTAGCTGCTGATATTAGGATTGTGAGTACTGAAATCCCAAGAGATATGTAGCCAGGGAATTAATGAAGAATATATCTGCGAACATCCAGCGCAGATTGTTGTATAATTCTCATCTGGTTATTGTATATGGCTATTGGCTTGCTGACGTGTGATTTCGAGATAATATCATTTGCTTGCTCGTAGTGCTTATTGTACTGGGTTATAACTGCTGCATTTTACCCTCTTGTTTTTTGGAATTGAGATTCTCAGTGGCCTCTCGGCCGATGGTGTTACATCGTGCACTCGTGCTCAGCTAGTGGGATACGAACACGTGCCTTCCACTTGTGCTCACAAAAAACTGCACCTCTCTGGCGCACCCCAAATGGTCGTATATTCAATTCCTGAAGATTTTCAGTGATTATTTTTGTGATGAAATTCATCTGCTACCGTACGACATTTTGTTTTCTATAGCGAAATTACACCATCCGACATTCTTTTCACCATTGCTCTTGCATAAAATTTGAAGAGCAGGACGAGGTGAAACGTTTTGTGCGTGGTTGACTGGTTGTACTACTAGCAACTGGCCCTGCTCTACTCCTATCAACACAACACCAGGTGATCTCCGTCCCTTAGCACGGCGACGTCGTCCACCTCGGCGCCGTCGACGGTGAGCACCCTCCTTGCTGCATTTCCGAACTTTGCCTCGGCAACTTTCATCAACTCTTGCAGCGAATCCGGAAGGAAGACGAGCTTGCCCGCTGCACAGCTCCGAGTCTTGTCAGTGCCATCTCCGGGGAAGCGATCATGGATCACCACTCGCGGTTTGGGCTCTCGACGCAGCGACCTGCATGGGGTGGCCTCTTCGGGTTGCTCGCTGCCACCGTTCTGAAGCTGCTTCTGAAAAATGGCGCCGTTCCGAAGCTGATCCTGGGAAATGGGATGTGGTAGAACCTTGAACTTTCAGAGTTCAGCAAACTGCAAGTTTCTCTGTTTCAGTATATACGTTTTTGGGTGGTAGGACTAGTACTTACCAGGGCTGTGTCAGAAAAAATGTCACTAAAATGCGGTGCATCCACGGCAATTTGTTGCCTCAGAGACTTGAGATGTTGAACAAAGTTGGCATATACGGTGTCCGATCTACAGTGTTGGCGCGGAGTATCTGCATAAGATGGCTGCGGCTGATGCGCACGGCCTGCGTGAGCCTCCTGCTCCGGACGGTGAAGGGCTGTGGGACGCCAAAGATGACGCCAATTTCCCCTGCCATGCCGTGTGGCTCTATCCTCATCACAAGCTGAAAGATTGCAACACGTCTGATCAGACCGCTGACTGCAGTATCATGATTAGGTTTCTCGTTGCTGACGAGCAATGAAAGAAATTGCAGGTTAGGATGTCCAGTTTATCTTTGGGGTTTGATGAGTGGTTTACCTTCTCTGTTCCATCTGCACCGGTTGTCAACACGTCCTGGTGCATAAGCAAACAAGAACAGGATGAACTGAGTTAATGGTGGACATGGATTTCAACTGAAGATTACAAGTAGTAGTACACTAAACAAGGTTTTTGACAGAAGACAGCAGACCAAGGGGGCGAATACTATATATGCGCTTACCGCTGCACCGGACATGATGATGTAGCAGTCCGTCGAGATCTCCTTCTGGAGGACAATGTCCGCCTTGGGGGCGAAATACTCTGCCGCCGTCTCTGAAACCTGCATGCATCCCGTGATTTTTTGGGTGGGTCAGAGGCTCAGAGCAGCACGGTGTTTACTGGGTGGCTAGGTATGTATCAGTAGTACAGTACATGTGGTACCAACCAGGTGCATGATGAGGTCGTTGGAGACCCCCTGGAAGAGGTAGCAGCTCTGGACCGTGTCCCTGAAGAGGTGCTGCGCGACGCCGGACCTGAGCGCCCTGGGCAGCTCCGACAGCAGCTGCTGCGGGATGGCCTCCCCCATGTGGAACCTGAGCTGCGCGCTGGCCATCATCTGCTCCCTGAGCCCCCGCGGCAGGCGGTTGACGCTCCCGAACGTGGAGACGCGGCGCACCGTGTCCCTCATCTTGAAGGTGTTGGTGGCGGCGTGGACGACGAGGCTGGTCATGTTGCCGATGATGTAGGAGGTGAGGCCGATGTTGAAGAACATGTAGCAGGTGGCGAACACCATCTCGCCGGGGTTCACGGCGTGGAGGTCGCCGTAGCCGACCGTGGCGAGCGTGGTGATGGACCAGTACACCGCGTAGGTGTAGCCCACCCAGACGCTGCGGTCCGTGAAGTCGCGCACCTGGCTGCCCAGCCAAGTGTCCTGCTTGTCCCCGTGGTGGAACGCCATCCACAGGAAGATGCACGACGACGAGTGCAGCGCGAACAGCGTCACCTGCACGCACGCACGGAAGACATAAAATTGGATTCGTCAGAGCTATATAGTGATCGAAATGATCACGGTGTATGTACTGCTACTTACGCCGATGAGTTTGATGAGCCTTGTGTAGAAGTAGTTGAATCTGATGTCCTTCTCCAATCTGGAAGAACACGAGAATACATAAGTATGTAGGATCGATCATCATGCATGCAGCAGCATATGGATAGATACTAGTAACATTTTTGGAAGTATATATTTACAGATCTAGATACACTTCCATGCAAGTATACTTGCAATGTGCAGGATAGGATCGTACCTTGCAAAGAGCTTACTGACGCGGCGTAGTCGCCACAGCCGGAGGAGACCCAGGTACCTGAATCCAGTGCTCCTGCCGCTCACCAGCTGGTACACAATGTGGAACGGGATCGTCGAGGCCACGTCCATGGCGAACCACGGCCGCGTCAGGTACCTCTTGGCGATCTTCCTGCGGTCGTCGACGAAGAGGTTGGTGGATCTGTCGAAGTAGGTGACGAAGAAGGAGATGCCGATGTCGACGGCGAAGAAGGCGTCGACGATCAGGTTCACGACGAGGAGTCGCGTGGTGACGGCCTTCTCCAGGGCCAGCGCGAACGGCGACTCCCACGCCGAGTAGAGCACCAGCAGGACCAGGAACCCCTCCCACCACCTGAACATACGCGTAGCTCATGCATGCATAAACCATCAGAACAAGTACGTCCATGTAGCCTGCAGGTGCAGCAGCAAGCAACACGCCTCACCTGTAGCGGCAGTCGTAGCAGCTGATGACATTTTTGCCGACGGTAGGGTGGACGGGCTCGCCGAACGCCGGGAGAAGCTCGCCGGAGACGCCGCCGCGGCCGCTGGTGGCCGCCGGCAGCGTCCAGTTCTCTCTCTCTGCAGGTTGTCTCGGCATGTGCGCTGCGGCGATCTGCTAGTAGCAACTTCTATCTCTGCTGCGTCCGATCGATCCTCTGCGCGTACGTACAGAATGCACAGAAACGACGCGAATCAGTAGTGTCTATATATAGGGCAGGCGTTGGATAGGATTGAGATGCATGGAACGAAAACAATATCTAGTCTAGACTATAGAAATCGAGTTTTCGCAATACCATTTTTATTACACCTCACATTGGTCCCACTGAACAAAGTATTGGAAACCTCGTTTTGTTACCCATATCTATGAGTTAGTTTTCGAAATCAATGAAAAAGGAAAGACATCCATTAAACCGATCTGCTTCCTTTAAATTCTTTATTTTTTTGGAAACCTCATTTTGCTATCCATACCTATGAGTTAGTTTTCAAAATTAATGAAAAATGAAGGACATCTGTCAAACCGATATGCTTTCTTTTAATTCTTTATTTTTTTTCCTTTTCTCTTGATTGCTGTCTGGTCATTTATTTCCTTTCTTTCACGCTTTGGAGGACTCAAAACGTGCTAGTATACGTAAGGAAACAGTGTGACATGCATGCATTTCTGTGTGTGCTTGAAATAATTCAGCTATTTTAGCGGCGGCGGCGGCGATCATGGTCTGACTAGAGCACGGCGATAATGTTTGTTTTTAACAATGATTGGGTCCAGAAGAGTCAAAGGCAAACCCTAGAGGTTTATCTACATATATATAACTGGTCTCTTCATATATAGGCTTAGATAGACTAGCGACCTCTAATGCACGCACGTACGGTTGCTTTAATTTACGGAACCACATTGGAGCCAGGCGATCGAGAATGAACCACGATCGATCACTCTTTCGCTTCAGCACCAATTCGAAACGACGTTCGTAGCAGCATCTCGAGCTACATATATCGATCGAGAAGAATAATTAACTTGATACGCCACTGGCACGTACCTGGATGGCGCTGGCGCTGCAACAAATCTTTACCTAATCTTCATTATTACACCTGCCCTAATTTTCCGTCCGCCCGATGCTCAACAAGCCACACGTACGTTTTATCGTCGCGGCGAGTACATAGGAAAGGCATCCGGATCGGAGTCGAGTCCAAATGCAGCACTCAAGAAAGGGACAGGAAACACATGATCGGATCGGAACACACGGCCGCCCGGCCAGCAGGCAGCAGCTCGAGGACATCGATGGAATGATGGAACCAGCCGGAGCAAAGCCAGATGGGTGGGCGTTCGGGTTACCCGATTTAATCGGGTCGCATAAATCGGGTTTCGTGAAATTCGGGTTTTAAAAAACGTTACCCGAAATATATCCAAACATACCTTCTATCCAAAATTTCGGGTATCCGATAATTCGGGTTCGGGTTTGGATAATCCCGATTTACCCGATGTTCCTCCTAGCAATGAAATATACTAGTAGATTCAATAAAAAATAATGTCACTCATGAATTTTGGATTGATGAAAATAGAACTAACTACTATAAAAGTTCACATAGACATACAATATACATCAAATGCACAACATAATGCTTATACAAGTTCATTCAATAGATAAATCACATTATACAAACGATAAGATTGGGTAATTCGGGTAAATTGGGTACCCACACTTGTTACCCGAATTAGGCAAACTAAATTCGGGTTTCTACAGTTGCTACCCAAAATAGAGATCGGGTATTTCGGGTTGGGTAATTCGGATTTGGGTAATGAGTATCGAGTTTTTTGCCCACCCCTAAGAATCAGGGGATTTTTTTTAGCGCTTGGTGGCGCCAGCGGCACCTCCCTCCTGTTCTCGGTATTTATCCTCCTACTCTCTCTTAGAGCAGGTGGCGGACAGGGAGAAAGGCAAGCAATGCCAATGTCTGGTAAGTCTGTCTTCAGTGTAGCGTGTAAAAAGGCTGTCTATACTCTTGGAATAGTGGATAGACAACCTATATAGACAACCCGTTGGAAATGATATAAGAACCTTCTAGCTAGGTTGAATATATATGAGGGGCGTGCTAGAAAAATAATGAGACCTGTGGTGGGCTTATGCTTATCCGATACGCCTTGATGGCCTGTTTGGTAAGTTAGGCCTAAACTAAATTGACTAGAAGTTTGGGCTAAAAGGGACTAAATAACCAAACACTAGGGACTAAATAGGTTAGGTCTACCAAAAACTAGAAGTCACATATGAGGTGCTAAACTGGTGAAAAAGTGGGGGAATGACCCTCCCCCCCACCCCTAGTCCCCACCCGCACTCTCTCTCTCTTCTCTCGTCCTCTCTCTTCTCTCTCCCGTCCTCTGCCGCCGCACGCCCTCCGCCGCCGCCCCCGGCGCTCGCCCCGTGCCGCCGACTCCCGCCGCCACGGCCCCGCCGCGCACGAGAGAGGAGATGGAGGCTGCCGGCTGAGGGAGGAGAAGAGAGGCTGTCGGCGGTGGGAGGAGGGTGAGGAAGAAGAAGGATATTGAGGTCTTTTTATGCATCAATAAATGGTCTAGTCCTTGGTTTAGTCATTGGAACCAAACAAGTGAGAATAAGGTTTAGGACTAAATTTTTAGTCACTTTGGTTTAGGCCTAAACATCCAAACAGGTCCAGCTCTGTACTGTATAGGAAGCCCAGGACCACCGATGCAGACGTTGGATAATGAACGAGCTTTACGCTGATCCCAAAATGAAGAAAAAAACGAGCTTTGGCCACACAGCAGCAGTTAAACGTTGCTGGAAAACAGAGATGAAAATTAAAGCCACCGACCGAATGACAAGGCGAAGCAAATTGAACAGCACTAGTACATGGGTGTGATGATATAGGTTTATTGCAATGCTTTTCACACAGTTGTTGCAATGCTTTTCACACAGTTGAACATTGAAGTGCTACAATCTCCCCGGCCCATTTGGCAACACACGTCCATCGATCAGCTTCTGTGCAACTAATTAACGCTAGCTGATGAATAAGTGTCTAAGAAAAGAATGGCGGCACGCGAGTTTTGAGATCAATCAGCGGAAGAGGCATATGACGAAGACTGCGGCGAGCACGAGGAAGTGGTCTATCCCTTTGTCCAGTGCAAGTCCTGCAGGCGAAACCAAACACACACCGCTTATTAGCAAGTAGCAAACAAATCCTGCAGGCGAAAACCAATCACACTGCAGGGGAAATCGTAGCCCGTAGGCACTGACCGTCCATGGCGAACTTGCCGGCAACCGACAGCGGCGAGGCGGCCGCGGCGGCGCCCTGGCACAGCAGCAACGCGGCGGCCAGCAGGAGGATGGGGAGCACGAGAGCCTGTGGCGGCCTCATGGCGTCGCGCTCTCGAAACTGTCTCCGATCCGGCGGCTTTGTCGATCGCGCAGTGACTAGCCGGGCGGGTGCTCTTGGACTGGACGCGTGGTGTGCATGTCGATCGCTGCCTAGCTGCATCCACATTTATAGAGGGTTCACCGTTCGCGCCATCGGCGGCATATGGGATTTTTAGTTAGGTAGTTGGGAAGCCGTTCGCCGATCTGATTTTTGGCTGGCCAGCCTCTTCTGACTTCCTGCGTGGTTGCTTCTTTTTCAGCCACATGATGCGCCGAGGCCGGCACATGGACGGCGGCGATCCAAGTGCTGAGAAGGATGGACGGGTCACGGGACCGGGGTTTTGAGTGCGTCCAGCAGGGTCGGCACCAGCCGAGTTTGAACCGATCGATGTTGGGGCACACGGGAGCGAGGTTTTCAAATCAAATCGTGGATGTGAAGGTGAAGCTGGCCCGGCCAAACGCAGGTCAACTGAAAGCGAGTTGCCATGAGTTGTGCTGCCGTGCCAAAATAATGGCAGCGAGACGTCTCTGCGTGCTGTCTGCACGCTGGAATTCCCCCGGTGCGGTGTTCTACTGCTGCCACTAGCGTATAGACCGTGGGAACAGTTTGGCCACTCTGCCACCGGGTAAACGTGCCATTTCCATGTCCTGCAGTTCCCCTCGATTTCCATTTCCCAGCGACACCTACATGTTTTTTTTCTGTGTGTGTGGAGTTGGATAGTGTAGTAGTAGTATCAATAGAACTCCTCAAATGCTACAGGTCTACCGCTTAGAGTGGTTGAGTTAGGCGAGTCAAACAATCAAATTACATGTCCCGGCTCCCCTCCCTGACTGAGCCCACCATGCCAAGTAAAGCCCAGACTCCCACCACCCGACACATTTCAGCCCACATGCATCGCACTTGCAGAACATAGCCCGCCCACCCACCCTCTCCCACGGCCCATGCACAGCGATTCTCTGATCCCCAGCCCACAAGGGAAACGATAAGACCGGCAAGCGAGAGAGAGAGTAATCACGGCACGGGAGTACGGGACGGCGGGAGTTGCGGAGACGGCGATGCGATTCGCTGCCCAAAAAAGGCGGAGGGCCACATCCATCCATCCATCCAACCAATTGAATGCAATCCGAGCCACACACACACGCAGGTCGAGCCGAGTCGGAGCCCCCCCGGGTCTCGCCATCATGGCATTCAAAGTGCAGCGGGGGGAAGCCCCACGGTTCCATGCGTCCGAAGCCCGCCTCATTATTGCCCCCCGTCCCGTTTCCCTATCCGGCCCTCACGTGCGGCACCGGACGAGGGAGCCCCACCCACCGGACCGGACCGGACCGATCCAGCCCCCGTACGTACTGTACGCGCGTCGTAGTCTCTCTCGGGTGTAGAGCGTGGACTTGGTAGTACGTAGAATTTGTATGTACGGTTCCGCCCGCCCCAGACACCGTGAGAGAAGTACGGTCTGCAGATTGTTTGTATGTACAGTACACAAATTTTGGCGAATAAACGGTGATTTTCAAAGCCAGCTGGCTTTGACTAGAGAGTTGGGGAATAAAATCTCCCTTGAACTCAAAAAAACAAATTTTGGCGAAACTAGTACTAACAGTGGTTAGGTATTGTTTGCTCATGTTAAAATTATTCTATTATAATTGATTTGATAAAACTTAAAATTATTCTATTGTTATTGGTTTCATGAAACAAAGGTGGATGGTTACATAAATAACTCCATATATCACTTATGAATTTTAAATACCTCCAAAAAATGTCTCATTTATGTCTCAATCACTTCCTTTTGTTGGCCCTCGTACCCAATTCTAGGTGCGATGACGCATGTCTAAAATCTGAATACTATTCACGGCTTCTACTCAGACCATGGTCACCAGAGAGTGAAAATGGATGTGGAAAACACTGTTTGCGTACTGTACACAGAGTCGAAAAGCAATGATTGCGCACTGTATACGGTACAAATGCACTAGCTGGTGACCATGGTCTCATGGTTCAAAACCTTTTTTTGGTGATAGTGTTGCCCTATGCAACTCTTATGCACGGATGATCAACTAGTTTGCTTAAGTTACCACAACAACATGGTCGGTTGTTTGCATTAGGAAGGCCATGCATTTGATCGCAACGAAAAGGCACGCCATTATTCATCTTCTGCCTTTTCAAGTCCATGTTCTCCATCCACCCATTGTCCATTGGAGCAATTTGTGTATTTCAATTCATGTCAAATGTTTTTACATGTTTATGGTTGTGCGACTATATCATAAGTCTATGTGACTAGAGTCCATGTGGTACTCACATTAGAAGTTTTTGTATTTTTGGTGGATTATCACCCCTGTGTGGCTGTGCAAAAAAGTTTTACGTAGACTTTCGTTGCTAGCATTATGTGATACCATGAATACAAACATTCCACGCCTTTCCTCAACATCAACACCTCATACATAGGCAACGATTTTAAGAAAGCACAATGACATGCATATATGATATAAATAGTAGTATGCATTAAGCATTATGCAAAAGCATGCAGTCTATTCATGAACTAATTAATACTGAATAGATTGCTTAATTGAAGTTAGGAAAGAAGACATATCACTCTTCTCGTGATAATGACTAAACTAGGCATATTAATTGATGATTGCATAACACAAAAAAAAGCTAAGGGCGAGTTAGTTTGGATAGTCTCGGATTGAAATGGTTTGGGAGATTTGGAGTTAGTTTAAATCTAAAGTAAATCAGAATCTCTCTCAACCCCCCTAAATCCATGAGTTATCAAACTAGACCTACTGAACTTGACACCCTCAAGAAAGGCAGATTAATAAGTGAATAATCTATACATCTATACCTTGTATCTACCAATGTTTTCTAAAAAACTAGAACAATGTATTTTGATATCAACTTAAACAATCAATACTCCATTGTCCCGCTAGTATATGGACGTGTTTGTTAACGCTCTTCTCCATCGCACGACTGGGGTGAGCCGCGATCCACGGAATCCTAATTTTGACGGCAGTATATTGTACAACGACGGCCAATAGAAAGTGGTGTCACATTGGATGTTTGGATGCTAGTTAGAAATATTAAATATAATTTAATTAGAAAACTAATTACATAGATGAAAACTAAACGGCAAGACAAGTTTATTAAGCCTAATGAATCCATGGTTAACGAATGTTTATGGTAGCATCACATTTGCTAATCATAGATTAATTAGACTTAATAAATTCATCGTGCCGTTTAGTCCTCATCTATGTAATTAGTTTTATAATTAGACTATATTCAATACTTCTAACCGGCGTCTAAGCATTCAATGTGATGGGGTTAAATTTTATCCCAACGGATCCAAACACTCCTCAGTCAGAAACCGATTTTAATCGGAAACAAAGCAGGCCAATGTGTTTGGACAGCAGGTTTGCACTGAAATTCACTGAAGTGGTTTATTTGTATGGTCACAGCGTCAATATTACCGGCGGGAGGTAGCTTGAATTTCACAACTATACAGTAGTCAATATTTCAAAAAAAAATGATGCCGGTTGTATGCTGGTGACAAAATCCTGGCCGCAGGCACTGCCGTCGATTAAACAGACATTCATCAGCTGCCGGCGTTACGGGACCTTATCCATTCTCATCACGTCCTCGCCCGCCATCATAACACACGCTCGGGTCACACCGAAAAGGTGGCACGGGCACGGCACGGCGCAGCGTCCACCGCACGCCCGCGCCGCACGCACGCCGCCCCGGATCGGATCTACCAGCAACCAGCCCAGCCCACTCGACTCCCGCTACGGGCGTTAAAGACAAAAAAACCCTCGGCGAAGCAAGGCGGCCCACGCGTCCGCCTCCCTCCACGCCCGCCAGCGATCCCGCACGCTCGGACCGCGACCCCGAATTCCCCAAACTGCCCATGCCCCGGAGGCCGCGCCCGCCCGGCACGTGACCCCGCCTCGAGCAGAGCACCCGCTTCGATCGCGGCCGTCGGATCCGATTGGGATTAACCTCGCCGCGGGCCGCGGATAAGCGCCGTGCTTAGAATACTAATCGCCTCGGCCTTCGGGTTAATTAGGGCAGCGATTCGCGATGAGGGCGCGGGGGCACATGCCATGTGACGTGACCCCACCACCACTCCCTTCCCTCACCTACAGCTGTTAATTTGCTCCCCCGTCTCCTCCCCTCCCTCCCTCCTCCACTGTTGCTCCTCTCTTCCTTCCTGCTGCTTCTCTCTCTAGCTCCTCTAGCCCATTCCTCCTCGCTCACTCCCGTCCCACCTCCACCTCCTCTCCCCACTCCACCTCCTCACCTCTACCCGTCGGCTCCTCGCATCGCCGACACGCCTCCTTCCTTTTAATGGTTTTAAGGTAGTAGCGCGCGAGCTCATGGAATCTCCGGGGCTGGTGGTCGCTGTAGTGGCGCTCTTCGTCGTCGTCGTGGCGGTGGCGGCCGACGACGCCCAGCTGCTGGAGCAGTTCAAGGAGGCCTTGTCGAGCCCGCCCGCGGACCTCCGTGGGTGGAGCGCCGGCGACGGCGCCTGCCGGTTCCCCGGCGCCGGGTGCAGGGCCGGCCGGCTCACGTCGCTTTCGCTCGCCGGCGCGCAGCTCAATGCCGACTTCCGGGCCGTCGCGGCCACCCTGCTGCAGCTGGGCAGCCTCGAGACGCTCAGCCTCCGCGGCGCCAACGTCAGCGGCGCGCTGGCCGCCGCGCCGAGGTGCGGGGCCAAGCTGCAGGCGCTCGACTTGTCCGGGAATGCCGGCCTGCGGGGCTCCGTCTCTGACGTGGAGGCTCTGGCCGCCGCCTGCGCTGGGCTCGGCGCGCTGAACCTCTCCGGCGACTCGGTGGGTGGGGCGAGGCCTGCCGGCGGCGGCGGCGGCTCCGGATTTGCCGCGCTCGACGCGCTCGACCTGTCCGACAACAAGATCTCCGGCGACGGCGACCTCCGGTGGATGGTGGGTGCCGGCGTTGGCGCGGTCAGGCGCCTGTACCTCTCCGGGAACAAGATCTCTGCCCTCCCGGAGTTCGCCAACTGCTCTGGGCTGGAGTACCTCGACCTCTCCGGCAACGCCATCGCCGGCGAGGTCGCCGCCGGGTCCCTTTCCGACTGCCGCGCCCTGAGGTCACTCAATCTCTCCGGCAACCACCTCGTCGGCGCCTTCCCGCCGGACGTCGCCGGCCTCGCGTCTCTCACCGCGCTTAACCTGTCCAACAACAACTTCTCCGGCGACCTCCCCGCCGACGCTTTCAGCGAGCTGCGCCAGCTCAAGGTGCTATCCCTCTCCTTCAACCACTTCACCGGCACCATCCCGGACGCCCTGGCCGCGCTGCCGGAGCTCGACGTGCTGGACCTCAGCTCCAACATCTTCTCCGGCACCATCCCCGCCACCCTCTGCCAGGGCCCCAGCTCCAGCCTCCGCATGCTCTACCTCCAGAACAACTACCTCGTCGGCGCCATCCCGGATTCAATCTCCAACTGCACCAGGCTTGAATCCCTCGACCTCAGCCTCAACAGCATCAACGGCACCCTCCCGGCATCCCTCGGGAAGCTCGGCGAGCTCCGGGACCTCATCCTGTGGCAGAACCTGCTGGAGGGCGAGATTCCGGCGTCCCTGGAGAATATGCACAAGCTTGAGCATCTCATCCTCGACTACAACGGGCTCACCGGCAGCATCCCGCCGGAACTGGCCAAGTGCAAGGAGCTCAACTGGATATCCTTGGCGAGCAACCAGCTGTCCGGGCCGATCCCATCTTGGCTTGGGCAGCTCAGCAACCTGGCCATCTTGAAGCTCAGCAACAATTCCTTCACGGGGCCGATACCGGCAGAGCTTGGCGACTGCCAGAGCCTGGTCTGGCTGGACTTGAACAGCAACCAGCTCAACGGGTCAATACCAGCGGAACTGGCAAAGCAGTCTGGGAAGATGAACGTCGGCCTTGTCATTGGGAGGCCATATGTATATCTTCGCAACGATGAGCTCAGCAGCGAGTGCCATGGCAAGGGTAGCTTGCTAGAGTTCACCAGCATCCGGCCCGAAGACCTCAGCCGGATGCCGAGCAAGAAGCTGTGCAACTTCACCCGGGTGTACATGGGCAGCACTGAGTATACCTTTGCTAAGAATGGATCCATGATATTCCTGGATTTGTCGTTTAATCAGCTCGACTCGGAGATCCCCAAGGAGCTTGGGAACATGTACTACCTCATGATCATGAATCTTGGGCACAACCTACTGTCCGGCGTCATCCCACCAGAACTAGCCGGTGCCAAGAAGCTTGCGGTCCTTGACCTGTCGCACAACCAGTTGGAAGGGCCTATACCCAACTCTTTCTCGACATTGTCCTTGTCAGAGATCAACCTTTCAAATAATCAGCTGAATGGGTCAATTCCGGAGCTCGGTTCACTGGCCACGTTCCCAAAGATGGCATATGAGAATAACTCTGGTCTTTGTGGCTTCCCACTGCCGGTATGTGTGCACAATAGTGGGCCAAGTTCTTCTGATGACCACCAATCCCACCGGAAGCAGGCATCACTTGCAGGTAGTGTTGCTATGGGACTCTTGTTCTCGCTGTTCTGTATAGTTGGTATTGTGTTGATAGCCATTGAGAGCAAGAAGCGGAGGCAGAAGAATGAAGAGGCAAACACCTCTCGTGACATATACATTGACAGTCGGTCACATTCTGGGACAATGAATTCCAATTGGAGACTCTCTGGTACAAATGCACTTAGCATCAACCTTGCTGCATTTGAGAAGCCACTGCAAAAACTCACATTGAATGATCTTATTGAGGCCACGAATGGTTTCCACAATGATAGCCTAATCGGGTCCGGTGGTTTTGGGGATGTCTATAAGGCGCAGCTCAAAGATGGAAGGATTGTTGCAATCAAGAAGCTTATACATGTGAGTGGACAGGGTGACCGGGAGTTTACTGCGGAAATGGAGACCATTGGCAAGATCAAACACCGCAACCTTGTTCCGCTCCTTGGATACTGCAAGGTTAATGAGGAGCGTCTGTTGGTGTATGATTACATGAAGTTTGGCAGCTTGGAGGATGTGTTGCATGACCGCAAAAAGATCGGGGTTAAGCTGAATTGGGCAGCAAGGCGACAGATCGCCATTGGGGCTGCAAGGGGATTGGCGTTCCTCCACCACAACTGCATCCCGCACATCATCCACCGAGACATGAAATCAAGCAATGTGCTCATTGATGAGAATTTGGAGGCAAGGGTTTCTGATTTTGGTATGGCGAGGATGATGAGTGTGGTGGACACGCACCTGAGTGTGTCCACCCTTGCTGGCACTCCGGGCTATGTGCCGCCGGAATACTACCAGAGCTTCAGATGCACCACCAAGGGAGATGTGTATAGCTACGGTGTTGTGTTGCTTGAGCTGCTCACTGGGAAACCGCCTACGGACTCGACAGACTTTGGCGAGGACAACAATCTTGTAGGATGGGTCAAGCAGCACACGAAGTTGAAGATCACCGATGTGTTTGATCCTGAACTGGTAAAGGAGGATCCAGCCCTGGAGCTTGAGCTGCTGGAACACCTGAAAGTTGCCTGTGCATGTTTGGATGACAGGCCATCTAGGCGGCCGACAATGCTGAAGGTTATGGCGATGTTTAAGGAGATCCAGGCCGGATCGACAGTCGACTCAAAGACCACATCGGCATGCACAGGCATGATCGATGAGGCTTGTTTTGCCGATGTGGAGATGACGACCCTGAAGGAAGACAAGGAGGAGAAGGACTAGCACGACCACTGCCCACGGTGAGTGGGTGGTAGCTACACGGCCAGCCAGAGGCAAAATTCCCGTAGGACTCAGTTCGTCAGGTGATACCATTTGAAGTCTCTTCCTGAGCTTAGCATTCCCTTCGATGGTACAAGACAGAAGTTTTCCCTCGTAGCTTCGTCAGATGAAGATGTTGTGTACCTATGGGTGGGAGTAGGTTGATTTTCATTTCTTCTTTATTTTTTCAGCTTTGTTCATCTCTTTTTCGTCACACTTCAGTAAGGGCTGTGTATGTACATATATAAATGGTCATTTTTCTTCAGTGCAAAATCCGATTCCGCTGTCAAATTGAAGTATATAACTTTTCCTGTCGTTTTAACGATGGTGTAAATCGTACCCATCAATGTATACATCAGAATGCATGCCCATTATTGCAGATATGCAGGAAGCACGTTGGAAATGGCATCCAAATCTGAGAAGCAATGCAATGCAAGCAGTGAAGGGAGCGGTGGATGTGCAAGCCAAGAGGACACTGGCCAAGCAAGATGAACAGCAAAAGGCGCCAAGGGGCAGGGGGCCGGCCAGTCAAGCAAGAGGCTGACATAGCTCCTGTTTCCATGTGAGGTAACGCATGGCTTTGCAAGTGTAGGGCCGGGCGCAGTTACACACACCCACAAGCGGACGCACTCACGCTGCACAAGCTCTTTCTTTATTTTTATTTTTATTTTCCTCTCTCTCTGCGTGTGTTTGGGTGGGTGCGGGGGCGTTGCTTGTGCTCAACTTAAATCATCAGGGGAGCTCAGCTGAGTGAGGCGAGCCTTTAGCTGGTCAAAGGTTCCCCTAAGCATTTTTTGTCCTCTCTGACTATCTTAATCACTTGGGTAACATGCTCCTAATCTTATTATAGTCCCCATCGATATTATAGTTGCATGGTGCTGTGTCCGATGCGTGGCGATTCTAAACAACTGATCTGTGTCTCGCAAATAAGTGGCACACTGGCGTGCACGCAGATTCCCCTCAAGAGAGATAGGGAGACTATTCAAATCATCACATGCGCGGTGTTCAAAATTTGAGCTCGCAATGTGTTCCTTGCTCAGATTCGTAATGTTTTCCCACTGTCCACTTGGATTAGTGGGCAGCAGCTGTCAGATATGATATACTAGAAGCTAATGAAGAAGTTACCGCAAGGCAACTCTGATGAAATTTTGTATCCTACTCCCACATGCTATTACGCTACAGTGCATGGTAGACTGCTGAAGAACTTTTATTTTACCCTTCCGGAGCCCAAAAGGTTCCATGTAGTTTGTCCATGGCTCCATGCAAACAACAATGGAGAAAACACACAAGGACGCAACACAAAGCCTGAAAAAGCTACATAGGCCTTTGGTGACATTGACAAACTGTGCCTCTGAATGGATGGAGTCCCTGACATCACCACAAGGGCCGTGGGCCCCCTGCCTGCCTGCATAGTTTTGGTCTTTTGGAGCACTGGCTTGAATCGCCTCAACCCAGTGCCATCATCATTTTTCCTCATTGGAACAGTGGCAAGCAGAGGCAGCACTACCGCCACGGTACCGCGGCGTGGATTGATGGCCTCCAACTTTCACAGTCCACACATACGATGTGGTAGCAATGGAAGGGACTGCTCGTACATCCGTACTTCACCAGTTTGCCAATTTACAGCCCTATATTTTTTAAAACTATTATCTTTTTTTAAAATATACAACTGTATATATATTGCCTAACGACCCACAAAGAAAATTGACGAGGCAACTCTATTAAGAATCATGTATAATAAAAAAATGTTTACTGGTCAAAGGTTTGCCATAATGGAAGAAAACATGCATATTAGACAAGTGCATAAACCATATCGTCTATTGGAAAGGCCACGGCACTACACACAGCCTTTGTAAAAAGAAGAAAAAAAAAGAGCGGAAAAGACCTCCACCTTTTGGTTTCATTTCTTCCTTTGAAATTGTGGCCAATCTCACCGTTAAATGGGCACGAGAGCAAGCAGGTGCCAGAAAGTGCGCCATGTTCCTCGCCCTGATTTCTTGCACATTGCTTGCCAGCAATTAGTAATCTAATCTAAGCAACGATCAAGTTTAGTTACTCTTGTTTAGATTTGTTAACAATGTGTACCTGTAGCTAGGCAGCGAGCGCCAGACGGAAATGTGCATTCGGCAGGCCAGCGACAGTGCATGTGTACTTGGGAGTAGTAGGAAAAAAAAAAAGTTCTCGTTTCCATTTTTTTTCCTGCGTGTGTTGCGAATGGTGGCGGCAAGGCAAGCAAGGGGCGTCATGTGCGCAGCAGGGGCCCGGTGGCAGTGCGTGGCCGAATGCTTATCTGCTGCGACTGCGAGAGGAGGACATGTGGGGGCAATCCTGGGACAGGGTTATGATGGCACAGTGACTGGCTGCAGCTGATGCTGAGCGACTGGCCGGCCCAGCCGATCCAGCTCAGTACTCGGTAGTAGTGGTAGGATCGTTTCTCATGGGTATGTGAAATCTGCCGAGCAAGCCGATCCAGGTGTCACGGCTGAACGGTGAACCATCTCTGGGCTGCTGGGCGGCTCGTCGGCTAGCCTCAAGGACAGCCTCAAGGACATTAACCATACGACCAGGTCAAGCGTGAGTGCGGCGTTGTTCGTGCCGGCTATGCGGCATTTACCACCTGCCTGAATGCGGCGCTGCTCTTGAATGCTGCCCGACCCTGTGTATAGCCCGGGTCTTCCCTCTCCAATGGCAGCGCCCCAACGCCTGCTCACGTCGTCGCAGTTCATCATCTGGCGCTAGGTACGTGTTTTTGTTCTCGGGTGTGTTTAGATGGTTGAAAAAAACACTGTTCCGAACTGAAAAGCACTGTAAAACTACTGTAGCACTTTTCGTTTGTTTGTGGTAAATATTGTCCTACTATGGTCTAACTAGGCTCAAAAGATTCGTCTCGCAAAGTACATCTAAACTGTGCAATTATTTTTTTATTTCATCTACATTTAGTATTCCATACATGTGCCGACATTTTGATGTGACGGAAAATCTTCTTTTTGCATAGTAAATTTTAAAAGAAATTTGGTGTACTAGACAGACAGGGCCCTCGACCCGGTAGGCCGGTACTACGGGGCGTCATCAGTGTCCTCCATCAACAAAAAAAAAAAAAAAAAAAAAAAAAGAGTACAGGTGTCGCTCTAGTGGTACGTCATTGCCTATACTGCTGGGTCCCCCGCCCCTGGGGGTCTCTTCACTCTCCGTTCCGTCTTGACCGGGAAAATCTGCAGCACTCCAGCGTCCAGCCAGCTCCAGCGCACGTAGCACGCACTTGAGATGCCGCTATTTGCGCGCGCACAGAGCTAGGCACTCGCTTGTCTCGACTCCTTTCCTCAGCTCGCTCCCCGGCCTCCAGTGGGTTCACCAATAGATTCACGAATCATTGCAGATAGATCTCTCAAAAAGCACAGCCACCACAACCAATCATAGCGTGCGTGTACCACAGCAGCTGATGAGCCCTAGCTAGGCACCACGGTGCGCGCAATCTCCTGCCATCAGTAGCTGCTTGACCGATCGATCGACTACGCCCCCACAGTACTCCCACACACTACTGGCAGGCCCGGCCGGGCTACCCGCGACGCCCACGCCCCTAGTATCTCGTACTCTCCGTCCCTGCACCAGCCGGCAGCCGCATGCGCTGCGCGTCTGCTTCGTACGCGCGCCCAGCCGATCGGTATGCAAACGCGACGCCGCGCCACCGGCCGGCCAACGGGCCAAGCGATACGATCGATACGCCGGGCGCGGCTACCTTGCATGCCCGCCCGCGCGCCGCGCATCCGGCCGGCCGTGACGCGCGGCGCGCTCGGCGGATCGGCGGGCACGGCGCGCGCCCGGGGCCCCCGACGCGCGCGGCATCGTCCGCGCCCCGCGCGGCGTGCGAGGACCGTCCCCCACGCAGCAGCACTGTACAGTCGCCGTCGGGAGCCCCTCCAACGCTTGGTTTGCCCCCCGTCTGGCCCCCCGCACCGCTCGCCTTTTCTCGGGACAACCGGGCGGTGGTTGCCTGTAGCGCTCCGGCGCGCGCACGTACGTCCGCGTCGCTTTCGTGGCTCGGTTTCGCCGCTCGGTTCGGTTGGTCGGTCGGTCAGTCTAGCAGGCTACCTGCACGCGCTGCACGTACGCACACCGCCACCAAGGCGGCAAGGGCCCGGTTAATTAACCCAAATCGATCGCGATGCACCACGCCACCACCCGCGACGCACGTACTAGCTGTACGTGGCACGAGTGAGCGCGTCACTGTACCTGCGACAGTGGACGTGCGTGGGTGCCGCAACCAGCGATGTGTGGTCAGTTCTGTCGCCGTCCGGCCACGGATTGCAACTGCTGGGTGGTTACTCCACGGCCGGGCAGTAGTGGTGGCGAAGTTACCGTTAATCCGACATGCGTAGGCTGGCGCGGCGCCATCATGGGGGCGCCGGTCGATTGATCGCAGGGGCATTATCATCCTAAGCTGTGACGCAATTAGATCAGAGAATTGACCTGCGTATACAATGCTGCTACGTGCTAGCTGGTTCAAGTCCGATGAAAAGCCAAGCCATCGTAGTAGTATATGTGCAGTAAACTCACAAATCACGAGAACAGCTGGCGGGACAGCTCGACCGATCTGCAAGTGAACGTGAGAGACATACTTACCCAGCCCCATGCACCTTTCTTTAATTTATGACGCCGATTAATTTAGTTTTGAGCTAACCAACGTACATTACATATTAATTGAAGTTAAAATCCAGACGAGCGAGTAGAGTAGTATAGTGTGCTAAGGCTGCTGAGATCCGTGCAGAATGAAGCTAGCTAGTGCAAGGTGACGACGGACTCTCACACGCACACGACTCGGCTCAAATGATAAGGCCTGTACCAACCAAATGATCGCTCCGAAAAGCCTGCCGTGTATAATTGATCCGTTTTTCTTTCTTTCAGACTCTCGGGAAGGATTTATTTGGAATTATTGTGCCGGGCAGCTTTTGAAAACGTCGATCGGATATATTAAAATTTTACTACTCCCGACTGACTAACCAAGAGCCCGGCACAAATCAATCGCCAACTAAACCCACCATATGCACCCACATGCCCCGCTCCTAAATTTTTAATCGCTTCGGTCAACACGCATGCATGGTCCCTTTTAATTAATCAACGCCAAAATTGGATTGCACTTTCACCTCTTCGGATTTGCACCACCTCGGCGTACGATCGCAGCAGTCCGATCCACGACGTACTGGTCGGGATCCAAAATCGCCCCGGCCGCGCTTTCTTTTGACAAAAACTGGATCGTGAAGCGACAGGAGGCGTGCGCGCCCTTATCGCAATTACACCCACCGATATCGACCTCATGGAGCGGGAAAGTGGAGGGGAAACGGATCACGCGATACGTTTATTATTCAGCCTCAGCCTCAGCCTCGGCGTAGGCTCTCCGGTCGACTTCCACATCAGCCTCGTCCAATTTTTTTTCTCCCAAGGCACCGATCATGAAAGCCGCTGCTGCCGGCTGACCCCAACTAACCCCACCAATCCACGAGCGTCAGCTCTCAGCTCATCAGGAAATACCCGAGAAGGAAGAGAGAGGGAAAGAGATCGAGACCGAGAGAGACGGGCACCGAATTAACGACGACGGAACGGTGCGACGTTGCCATCGAACCCAACCGTGCGGTCAGCGCGATCCGCGCCCCACCACACCACGCCCACATGCACCCGCCCCGCGCACGATTGGTACCGCTTCTCCCGTCCTGGCATCCTGCATGCACGCGCCTTATTGCCGGTCGCCGCCGCCTCGGCTGGCTGTCTGCCTGGCTGCCAAACAACGACGTGCGCCGGATTCGGCCCCATCTTGTCGCCGGCTCCTCGGCAACCTGCAGCCAACCGTGCGTGACCCCCCGTCCAGTCACACGGAATCGAACCCAACCGAGCCGGAACCGAAACGTAACGTCGCGCGCGTACGTGCGTGCGTGCATGCCCGGCCCGGCAGGCTCCGCCTTTCGCTACCCGCGGCGCGCGCGTCTCGGCCGCTGGCTGGCTGGCGCTTCGCTTTCAGGGTGTGGGGCGCGGTGCTCTGCTCACGTGGGGGCGCCGGCCGCGGTCCAGGCTCCGTCGCCATCCGTCTCGCCCGCCGCGGGGCTCCGCCTTCCCCGGCCCGGATTTCCCGTGGTGGGCAACGGAATTTGGGGGGCGCACGCACACGGTTCCAGATGCCAACGGGGTTCCGTTTAATGCCCCGCCCGTGCGCGCGGAAGTGGCCCGTTCCCTCCAACAGCTGCTACTATAGTACTAGTACGACGCGCCGCTGTACTAGTGCTACTACTCTGTATGCAGCCGAACGGGAAGCCCGTGGGTGATCTTCTGCGCCAACTCATCCTGTGCTGCAGCCAGTGGCGCCCAGAATATGACGGTTTGGAATTTTGCCCTAACCCCTAAGAATGTGATCCTTTCAACTAGGACTGTTTGAGTACTGCTGTACTGAATTAATAGTAGTGACTAGTGACTAACCGGGCTTCATATTGGTCATTTTAATCACGTGTGCTTACGTTACAATCGATGACCATATCTCTGACTGATACGATCGAGACTAACGATTAACGAATAGCCATTCAGAGCCCGTGATAAACAATGAGAACAAGGGAAAGGGGAACTTTTATATAATCTATTGACATGTCTATTTATTTAGATCATAAAGGTATTGACATGTCTATAGTGGAGAGCTCGGCGCCGTCAAGATTGTACAGTATTATCTTTTTAGTTCGATGCATCAACGCTCGCCTAACGGTTGCTCCGCCCAACATAATTGCGGTGTTAGTTATGGAAAAAGCCAATGAAAACGATGATACGTATACAGTAGTTTATTAGTGATCCAACTGTGTCTTTCATGATTCAAATTCCATACTAACTCCTACACGCATGTACTTCGAAAGCAAAGCCCATGGCCCGCAAGAAATGATCAATAAGTGTCACCTCCATGATTAATAACCGGTAGCTATAGTTAGCTAGCTCTCTCCTAAATAACACGGAGCACTAGTTAATCAATAAGTGTCACCTCCCATCTTTCTTTGTTAACCATTTTCTGTATGTCTTTAGGCGGGTCATTTTTCTATTGTCCATCGTGCACGGCATACTGTCACCGGCCTTCTCATCCTTTTTCTCTCTAGTGGGTGGTGCCGCCTTTTGAAAACCCAGTGGTAGTCAGAAGAGACAAACAATCATGGGCTAAGAATGGGCGCAATTGATTACACGCACGCAACAGGACAAAGAGCCCACATTTCCGCCAATCTCTTTAGCTTTTGTTTTTTCCCTCTTTGTGCATTTGGGAACTTTTTCACTATCATAATGCCATAATTAGGTCCTACTATGTTCCCACTAAAGAATACTCCTCCTACCACAGTCCTTCCTCGTCTGCTCCAGAAAGAACGCTAGAGCCGCCGCCTCCCCGGCCCGTGAGGCAACAGCAAGAGGCAAAAGGAGAACATTCAGGGACTCAGCTTTTGGCGCCAATAAACTAACTATACTCCTACTAATGAAGTCCATTCCACCAGAAGCAATGAAGCATCAGCGAGGTAGCCGTGACCGAGTTAATCAGATTCAAATCACACGATGACACGAGGGTCCCCTGCCTGCTACTGTAGCCGCATGCAGATATTTAGGCCGCTGCCGCTGCCATGCTGCCACGTAGTACTAGCAACAGCAACGACAGAACGTTTGATGCATGCAACGCTCCGGCCGGCCGGCCGGGCGTGGCACGTCGCTCGCAAGCTTTGTCAGGTCGAGGTCGTGCACAAGTGGGACGCAGGCATCGGCGTCGCCGTCGAGGGCGCACGCGGCCCCAACGGGAAGCGCCCCTTTGCCGTCGTGTCCCGGCGCAGCCGTCCCCGTCGTGCGCATGCTCACACCTCGCGGTCTCACTGCACGCCGCGACCGCCTGCCCCCCTCCACTCCATCACCTGCACTGCTACGTAGGGGTACTACTACGAACGTACTGCCGCCAGCGACCGGTGGCCAGCCATGGCCGCTGGACGGGCTCGAACGGATGATGATGAGTACGTGGGCGCGCGCGGCGTTGGACCGGAGGACCGGTGGTGGTTCTGGTCGCCGGGCGGTCCCTCTCGTGGCCGTACGGGGCAGCTTGGACGGAGAAAGGAACTGCAGGGGAGGCGCGGGATGGAGAGACGCGTGGGGTCGTTTGTCCTGTCTGCCTGTTCGCCGAGGAACCGTGGGGGGACGACGCCTTGATTGATGATGAGCTGCCTGCCGGCCTGGGTCATGGCTGGGGTGTGATCGATCGATCGATGGATCGGTGTCGCGTTGCAAAGCACTCGCTGATGGTGGTTGGTCTGATGGATGCAAGGCCTCCCTCCTCCTCCCCTCCGGTTCCCGTGCCAATCAGCCGGGCCGAGGTGGACGACGATGGGACAGGGACTGCTTGCATCATTGGATGCCCTCCGGAAGCCTGAAAGCGGCGGCATATATATGCAGGTTCGCGATGGTTGTGTGTTCTGGATTCTGGAATATGCGTGTTCCTCCTTGGTTCCTGACTGTGGAGAGAGATGGTGCAATGCAATGCGCGGCAGCACTAGTCTGATGCTGACCTCAGTTTCCTCCTGTACACGCACAGTTCTGGCCATTCCGTGGCACAGTACACCTGATCCACCAGGACGGTACAGCAGCGCAGACGCAGGCAGGTGGCTGCATGCGCCTGCATCACCTGCGGTACCACTAGGCATTCGTTACGCAGTCGCAGAGCAGTACACGGACGGAACGGAACCTAGCTACTCCTACTACTAATTTTCTAGCTCATGGGACTGACGACTAGACTTGAGATAAACAAAACACTAGGCACTAGAATAGTATACTGTCCAGACGCCCCGGCCGATCTGGTGGCAACGACTGAACATCTCACGTGTCGAACGTATAGAATACTCCTCCATCGTGCCCTGCCCTACCCTGTCAGCACTCAACAACCATGTAGAGAGAGAGAGGTCTGTGAGTGAGACATTGCGATGGAGATCGATCGATCGATCCCTTGCTGCATGGGGCATGGCACGCGACTCCGAGACGGCAATGCTGATGAATGAAAGCGGAGGCACATGGGCAGGGGAGACCGGCAGGCAGTACTGAAAGCCCAGCGCATGCAGATGCAGCAGCCTATAGCCCCAGGTAGCGCCTGGACTGGGCCTTCCCCAGGCCAGGCCGTCCGCACGGTCACATACCCACATGACCTGTCTCGGCGACGACCTCACCGTACCTTGCCCTCCACCGCTCGACTTGTCTATCGCCAACTTGCGTGGCTTAGGTTTGTGGCGTGCGTGCACTGACCTCATCCCCTCCGATCCATCTGCCCATCCATCGACATGGGATGGCAGCTGGGACGCCGGGCAGGCGCACTAGGATATTTGCTGTGTTTAGATCAGTTGAAATTGGAACTGAAATGTACTGTAGCGCTGAAAAATATACTGTAGCACTTTTCGTTTGTTTGTGGTAAATATTGTCCTACTATGGTCTAACTAGGCTCAAAAGATTTGTCTCGCAAAGTACATCTAAACTGTGCAATTAATTTTTTATTTCATTTACATTTAGTACTCCATGTATGTGTCGGCATTTTGATGTGATGGGGAATCTTCTTTTTGCACAGTGAAATTTGGGAGAAAAGTTTAAATCTAAACAGTGCCACGTGACTGGGAGCCTGGGACACCGGGGGCGTGGAGGTTCCGGTGTCGGCTTGCAATAGGCCTGCAGCATACCAGCATTGGACATTGGATTTGGAGTATCGGACTATCGGTCCCACGTGTATGTATAGTGGACTAGTATAGCCGAAAGGCTCAAATGGGGAGGATGCAATTTTTCGAGGACGATGTCTGAAGAATCTGAGCATCTGTGCTCGCAGCAGCACTGACGTGGAAGAGACCGGATCTATCGAAAGGGAACGGCAGCTAGGCTTGCGAGATGAACACAAAACAAAAGTTGCCCGAGGTTCCGTTCAGGACTTCAGGGATGCCTAGTTTGGCTGATCGGTTCAGGGCTGCTACTGTCCGTGGAGAGGTGAGGTGGTACCAATATCACAAGGATAAGGTGTCTGTCGGTCATGTACTCATATACACCATTTCAGTCATACGTTGTACAATGTACACGCCTAGCACGCTCCTGGTGTGCAGCGCTCCAACTGTCGTTAAGCAGTCCAACCCCAAACTACTTTTTATTCGCTCCTTGCGATCCAATTTGTGGCACAGTACAGAGAAGGCAACAGGCGGGAGATATGGTACACCTGTGCATAATAGCAATGAGTATATGTTCGGACAACCAGCCAGTATTTCCTTTTATCCTCAGAAGAACATCGCGTGTAGATAGCTAGAGTAGTACCCGTAGTTAGTGGAGTTTCAGGCATAATTTTCATAGCTTTTTATGATGCCGTGTGAAACATAATTTAAAAAAATAGTGAGAAAATGTCTCCACGACTCTATTTTGGAAAGTACTTGCTCCGATCATCGGTAGTATGGATGGTTTAAGTATTCTACCATTGTTAGCAGTAGCATCAGTAGTGGCACTATATGAACAATTCCGGCTCCGGTGCCGGCGTGCTAATGGCAGCGGCAAAGGAGGAAGAAAGCCATTTGGACAGTTCCCGTCCAGCGTCAAGTAAGAAGGGACCGAAGTGTGTATAGATACACTGAACACGGAGCATGGTTTTCAAGGCGTTACCTAGACACCCAGACGCTAAAAAAAAGCATGAGCATCCGACCTGCCTTGTAAGAGTATACTCCGTACATACGTACCCCGGCCCTCTACGTCATGCTCGTCTTTGATCCCAGATTCCAGCGGAAAAAAAAAAGTGTGACATGTACATGTACATGTACATGCACCGCCCCAGGCCATGGACACGCGGCAGAGGATAGGGACTAGTCGAAGGGAAGGCACACGCATGGACCGGACGACGCGCGCACGATGACTCGATGGGTCATCGATCGATCGAGCTGCCATGGGAAGATACGTGCGGTGGTCGCAAACGCGCCGCGCGTGCCCCGTCGGAATCTGGGATATATATACATGTCATTATTGTCATTGACGTATCGTTCTTGGCGCTGCTAGCTGTGTGTGGACGCACGCAGCCACGCACTATCCGAGTACGTGCACCGGTGTACGTCGACCCCATCCGCTGTCCGAGCAGCGCGAGGCACGGGGCGAAAGAGATGATGCATGTCGACGCATGACGCACGTGTCGTACTATACGCACCGATTCCTGCTGCATGCGTACCGAGAACGTGTCGGGACGATGCTCGGGAGCCGATCCCTGTTGGCGTGGCGGCGTCGATTCGTCAGCGACGTGCAAGCAACCGAACGAACCGGCCGCCCGTCCGGATGCTCAGATGTACATGCAATTCTCTGCCAGGGAATCGAGACATGTATACAGGACTGGGAATGGAGAACTTGGCTCCGAACCGCAGCGAACAGAGGCGGCATCGCTGTTCCATGCATATGCCGCCCAGGTCAGGACTCAGGACATACATGGAGCGTAGGAAGGTGATTGGCAGCTTCGTCGTGGCAGATTATTTGCAGCAGGTCGTGGTCTAGTCTAGTACTGTACTTAGTAGTATTTCATCAGATCAGTTCCCACGCTAAATAAACCAGCAGACCATAATTCTAAAAAAATAAACCTGCAGACCAGAGCCGCGCGCACGCACATGCGCCTCCCCGAACCTTAATTCGATCGTCTGGTCAAATCCAGGAACAGCACCACCTCCTCGCAGCTAGCTGGCCTCTAGCTAGCGAGCACAGGGTTAGTTGGAATTAACCTAATAAAACGATGCCCTCTGCCCACCTTTCCGATGATCAGATCGCTCGCTCGCCACGCTCCAAACCAACGTGCGCTGCAGAGTTGTCGTTGATTCGTGACTACAGTAGTACGTAGTAGTACTTGTGTACAGATAGACATGGACACGGACACATTATGATATGACAATCCAACTGCTAACACACGTCCCGGTACGTTTCCGTGCCCTAAATTAACAATCATTGTGATCCGAGATTTTTATACTAGTACAACGTACTACAGGTGCAAGCTGCGCGCTTGTCATACACGGGCCCAGCCCCAGCCGAGCCGAGCCTCCCACTCGCTCTCTCCCACCGACAGGTCGCCCGGCCCCGCACGGGCGCCGTGCGCGCGAGGGGACAGGTGCCGACGGTGGAAGAACCACACGTGCGACGGTGCTTGCCTGCCGGCCGGACGGGCCGCACCGGACGATCGGGTGACGCAACGAACGCGCGCATCCCCGCCGGCGCCGGGGTCTCGATTGGAATCTCTCTCTCGTCCTCAGCGGTGGGTGACTGGGCGCCGTGCTGCACGCCGCACGCATCGCCTTCCTGCCCGTGCGGCGGCCGTGCCCTCTGCGGCTCTGCCTCGGTGTGCACGAGCTGGCTAGCCTGGCCTTGCCGGACAGGACGGGCAGCCGGGCCAGGGGGTTCGTTAGATTAACCCGCCCGACGCCCGTCACGGATGGCACGGCCGGTGTCTGCGCGTACGACGCCGCCGCGCGCGGCGTCTCCCCTCGTGCGCCGCGACCGCGACGCCACTCCATTGTCGGGACCGAGAGCCGAGACACGTCGGCCGCGCCGCATGACAACACAGGTGGCGTCGTGGTACGGGCCGATCATCGCAAACGCGAGCCCAGCGCGCGGTGCAGGATGACGATGAGGACGGATTCGGGTTCATGTGTCGCGTGCGCCGTGCCGTGCAGGACGCCTCGGCACGGGCTCGCAGGCTGGGCTGGCATGGGGGGCGCGCGCGGCGCGAGGACAGTGGGCACTGGGCAGCAGGCAGGACGCTCCGGGTCCGGGGCAGCTGCTGGGCGCCAGTAGTACTGGTCCTACTGGACAACGAGCAGGGCGCTCGCCGCAGGCACGCGTAGCAGCGGCAGCCAGCAGGCCTGGCAGCGTGGAAAAGCGGATCGACGTAGTACTGGAGAGAGAGGTGGGCGTTAATTTGGTCTCTCGTACGAGACGTCGTACTACCCGTGGTACTTCGAGAGCGTTGCACGGTGCCTTTTCCCCTCCACGAGCTGTGTAGGGCAAAACCTCACCATTCATCGGACCTGCGATTCACGAGGGACGAGCCACCGTTGTCTGCCGGGCATTCACGTGCCCTTTTGGTTTCTACACCCCATTCAGACACTGGCATAAAAACCTCAGCTAAAACAGAAAAAGATGTACTGCGAAGAGAGAAAAAAAAGTTTTTTTTGAACATGAAAGTTGAAATGAAGCGACGAGACGCGTTGCATGTCGCATACTATGCGGCAGGCGGCAAGCCTGACAGCTTCGTGCTGGCGGCTGGCGCTATCCATTGTGGTTGTGGAACGCGGCAGGGGACGGCAGTCCATACTCCATAGTTGGGTGTCGTACTGGGCCGGACAGGCTTCGTCTACAAAAAGCCCGAGCTGGAGGTCGGGCCTCTACTTATGAGCATCACACGGGCTCAGCTCACTACGACAGGCCTTTGAAACGCCGCGGTGGTGCCGCACCCAATTTTTTTCCGCTGGGCCAACAATACACAAGAGTACTCTACGGCCCAATCCGTGGCTGTAAGTGTAGACACTACGGCGTTGGTTCAACCGAGCTAGCACCACCCGGAAAAACAAACAAGGAAAGCCTGGCTTCGGCCCACGACATCGCCAATCCGCTACCGCGAGCGTCCTCTCGATGAGCTCTATACTTTGGGTTATTAAGAATTAATATGTTCTTATTTATGGTTTTTTATTGGGAGCAACAAAATGATATGCGTTATAATACACAAGCTCAAAATAACTATACAAATATCACTACTAGATAGATTGTATTTTTAGAAAACATTTGGTACAAGTTTTATGTCTTTTTGAATTTAAATTTAAAATAAAGTAATTATAAAAAATAAGATTAAATATGACTGTATTATTTCTAAATTGCCTAAAGGTCATTTACATATTGGTTCATTCAAGGAAAATGGGTGTCATCTCTTACCTAAAAATTACGAAAAGCGAATGATGTTTTTGTGAGTCGGGCAAGAATACTGATCGTTTCCTAGAGTAGCCAAAAGGCGTTCTCTTTACTCAGTGTTTTGGTAAATTGTTGATGCTTGAATAATTAATTGTTTATGTTAAAATGTTGTCTATGTCTGTTTTAATGTTGATGCTTCCGATGCGATACCCACAAATACATCGGTGACTGCCCCGTGGCAGCGGCCGTGCCCTTTCACATCTTGCCACGCTATCACTCTCCCTTCGTTCACACTGGGTCATTGGCAAAGCCTGATACGGTGACTTACTTGTTTTATTCAAAAAAATTTAAAATAATCATTTTAATTGTGATTTAATTTATCATATAATATATTTTAACTGTGGATTGAGTTTTTTGTTTTTTCTATTTTTTAATAAGACGAGTTGATCAAAACTTGGTGTTAAAACGCTAAAAGACCTATAAATAAATTGGGATGGAGAGAACAGTACACGATAAAAATTTGTTGCCTTTAATTTTCTTTTGATTCATTTAAAAAATAATCATCAGCCAACACATATGCCATGAGCCGGAAAGGTACGCGTTAACACACACACGAGCCTGCCGCGGTTGCATTCGTGCGTACACCACGTAGCCGCCACCCACTTGGCACGCCTCAGGAAGGCAGAAAGGCAAACACCACATTCCCGAAGTCTCCCGCTCCAAATCCAGCAATCCACCTCCCACCCGTAGACATGCTCCGTGCCTCCGTCCAATTCCCAACCACTTGACGATGGAGCAGCAAGGGAGCCAGAACGCGCAGGAGCCGCTCCCCTGCGCCAACAACTGCGGCTTCTTCGGCTCGCCGGCCACACGCAACCTCTGCTCCAAGTGCTTCCGCGACAACCTCCGCGAGGCGGTGGTGGCCACAGCAGCGGCGACGGCCGTGCTCACCGCCTCGTCCTCGTCGGCCGCAGCGGCAGCGGCAGCGACAGCGGCGGACGGCAAGGAGGAGAAGCGGAGGAGCAGGTGCGCGTCTTGCGGCAGGAAGGTGGGGCTGACGGGGTTCGTGTGCCGGTGCGGCGGCGTGTTCTGCGGCGCGCACCGCTACACGGACCGGCACGACTGCGGCTACGACTACAGGGGCGCCGGCCGCGACGCCATCGCCCGCGCTAACCCCGTCGTCAGGGCCGACAAGCAGGTCGACAAGCTCTGATTGAGCAGCGCCGGTGCGTGCTCACATGATTACTTGCTTGAATCGAATGGCCATGGTCGTGTGTATACGTAGTACTCCGTATATGCTAAATTGAAGCCTTATTTACCCGGTTGCACTTGTATGGGCGGATGACGGAATCATGATTGGAACCAATGATCAATTTTAATGGAGTATGATGTATGGCGATCTGTTAGTGGCTGCAGTTGCGTGCCAAGAATGATCTGCTTTGATGTGTTTCAGTCGTGCCGGGAAGTAGACTGAGCTGCTGACCAGTAGCGCCAATCGAGATATATAGGCAGCCAGCCACTTGATTGAGCAAGTGGCAGCGACTCGGGTACAAGCATCTCGGGTGATTGGATCTTCACCCTTCTCGCAAGTCCAATCACGTTTACGACTTGTGTAGTGCTATCACTCACGGCCACACCGTAAACGATGACAAACTTGCTGGGAGCCCCTGGGTCCAAATTGCATACGGACATGAAATCCTCACATTGCTATTTTATTAGCACACGAAAAGCCCTAAGCTATGCGGTGTATTGCCGTAAGGAACCTATGAAATGAACGTAGAGGAGAAGTAGAGAATGATTTCTGTCAGGACACACAAAGCGCATCTGGTGTAGTGGTATCATAGTACCCTCCCACGGTACTGACCGGGGTTCGATTCCCCGGATGCGCAAGTTTTTTTTGTTATTAGATTAGATTAGATGAAAACTTATGGGCAGATGGCATTTGAGATTTTTTTTATTTTCCTTCGACGGAAACAAACATAATACAAAATTTTTATATCAAAATTTATATTCTTCTCTTTATTTTTAAGCTGTTAAAATGCATAAAAACAAACACTAAATAATTATATATTTACTCAAATGAATGCTACATTTTTGTACAGCGTTCAGATACGGATGTGATTATTTTTTCAGATACGGATGTGAAGCAAGACAAACTAAAGCCTAGTCAAGAGATGGCTACCTAAAATGATTAAAAAAAACTAATCCATGAAGAAGATTGATACAACCTAGACTGGCACAACAACCGAGAAACCAATCCATTTTAGATGAGGTGATGCATTATAAAGCGATTATATGAATTTTGGTGGAATGATCCCATTCCTCATCCTACTGGTACTAGTTATAGCTAGTGAGGAATGTTGGGCTCTGGCGCAGCAGATTTAGGGCGAAGTCTCTAGGCCTTCGCCCAAGAGATGACGACGAAGGTTATGAAATAGACGAAGGGCAAATAAAGAAAAACCTACAGACGAAGGTCAAATTAGTAATTTGCTCTTCACCATTCCATTATCACGAGCCCCCAAACTCTAGCCTCAGGGCCATATGTGATGCCCCTGGAATCTCAGAAGCCGTACACACAATTATACATAAGCTAATGATGAATTAAGACTAAATCATGCTTAAGAGAGTAATGAGGAATTGATAGATAAACCACTAAGTCAAAATTTCTCAAATCTGAAATTTTAGCTCATCCCCAAAGTTGATTCTAAAATTTCTTTTTAATTCACTATACAACTTTACATTCTCCCTTTCTATGAAATGAAATTGAACTTTTTACCTTTCAAATGCACCTATTGTGGAAGTGATTGGCCTTCATTTGATACTTCAAAAGTTGAAAACAAGAAAAGCTTTACCTAGAGTAAATCTGCTGTTCTACCAAAATCCTAAACAAAATTAGGGTTGTATTTCAAAATATGTTGTGATTTAGAGGAGGATCATATTAACAAAGTTGTAGGTAATGATCTAGGAAACAACTTTGTCAATATGAGTCAGGTCATAATATAAATTCAAATTGGTCTTTTCAACCAAATTTTGTCAGCCCAGAAGCACACCCCTACTCTGTCCAGTTTGGTAATTTGAGATTTTCTTACCCATAGAGCCATTTTCATGACCTGCACTAATGAAATGAAATATAGTTTAGAAAGTAACCAACAAATTTGTCAAAAGGAGCAAGTGGAGTTGAGGCCTGTAACTAGGGTATTTTCCCCTCCCAAGCAGAAGACCTACCCTGTCCCTACCTATGGCTGCTGCATAAATTCAAACAAATTTCATATTTCCATGCCGAATTTGAAATCATGCCTATTGACAAAGTTGTAGAGTTCAAAGAGTAGAACATTTCATTCAATTGGAGTTTTTCCAAATTCGGCCTCTAAATTGGTCAAAATGGCGGTTTTCAGTAGGAGAGAAAACACATTTTTATTTTTCTTCTATTTCCCTTTTCCTACTGTCACCGACCGGTGGGGCCCACCCGTCAGGGTTGCCTCCCACCTCGGTACGACGCCCGCCGCGTGGGCGGCCGGCGTACAGGGAGCGCGCCGCGCCGCGGATCGACGGCCCCACCCCGCGCCCTCAGCCCCGGCCTCACCTGGACGTGCCCCGGCCCTCTCCACTCCACTCGCCGCTCGCTCTCTGCTCCCTCTCCCTGCGCTCGCACTCGCAGCGCGCCGCCGCCATTAGAGGCTCGGGGTCGAGCTTGAGCTCGCCGCGCCGCCGCCATCCGACCTCCTCGCGCCCCGAAGCTGCCACCACCACCTCCGCCGCGACCCGGCGCACCCACCCCGCTAGGCCTCGCCACCGTTCCCCTCCCCTCGGAGTGGGTCGAGCCGCCGCGCCGGGCGCCGCCCGCCATGGTCACCATGGCCGGCCCGCGGCGAGCTCGGGCCAATCACCCTTCCGGTGATCCCCGTGCCTAGCCGACCAGCGCCCCACGCTCGCCCCGACCCCCTCCACCGAATCCCCAAGGCCTCGGCCCTCACCACCGCCCCTAGCCCCTCTCCCCGCGCGCGCCGCCCGCGCGCACCCGCGCCACCCACGGGCTCGCCGTGGAGAGCCCTCTCCGGGCCGTCCCCGTGCCTCCAGACCGCCACCGCCGGGCTCGCCATCCCCTCGCGCATCTGGGACGCACCTCCGAGGCCTCCGCCTCCGACTGGGCCGCGGGATCGAGGCCGCTCCGCCGCGCACCGCCGCGCCGTGACCGCCTTCAGTTCACCGCCCGCGCCGCCCGTACGCTCCTCACCGCACGACTAGACCTAGGGGGAACAAACCCTCGAGGTCGAGGCCACCGTCCGGTGCCGCCTCGGCTCCAAGTCCGGCTTCCCCGCCGCCGGCGCAGCCGCGCCTCTCCCCGCGTCGCGCGCCGTCGCCCGTCGGCCCGAGGAAGAAGAAGAAGAAGGAGATTTTGCGATCCGGCCCCCGACCTTTTGAAGTTTCACAAAGTCATTCGGTGCACTGTGGTATGAGTCTGGTGATTCTTGCACGCTAACCCTCGAAAGCTATGGTTAATTACGTTCGGGTCCTTAGTCTGAGTATTTTTCTATTTAGATGCATTTAAATTAGGTATGAACTTTGGAAAATCATATAAAATCACAGAAAAATCCAAAATGGACAAACTCAGTGGCGTTAGACTCCTCTTGAATAGATCTATCGAATGGGTATGATGTGGATGAGTGAAATGACCATTTTACCCTCGGTTTTGTGCATGTATGTAAAAGGAAAATAAATAGAAAAAGTGATCTAGATGAACTTCTAAAATGGTAAAACTTGGTCAGTATGCTTTGTAACACATGAGAACACTATGACAAACTTTATGGCCATAGTGCTTGCTGTTAGGTGGGGCTTTGCCATTATATTTGCATAATGTACCTTTCTATTAATTAAAAAGTGAACACCATGCGAAACCTGCTAGAATGAGTCATCTGGTATTTTTCCTATGCACTAGATAACTGATAAGAGTCACTGGTAAAATATGAGTTTGTGCATGTCAAGTTTGAGTGGTGTTTTGAAATGGACAAAGTGCCACTAGCTAGGAAAGAAAATAAGAAAAAAATGGGGTTAAATGGCTAGGAAAATCTCAGGAGAACTTTGGTAGCTTGTACATGATACATAGGACTCAGAAAGTATATATGTGCATGTTTAAACCACTGTTTTGTATTAGGTAAACTCTTTTGCTAATTACACTCTAAGAGTAAGCTAGTTTAGTTAATATGATTAGTTGAGCTAGCTTTAGGTGATGGTTTATACGATTTCTTAAAAGATGGCATGCAGGATGTCCTAGGAGAGTATGAATGCTTTCCTCGGGAGGTAGACCTTAAATGAGAAGGCTTGTTTACTTTGACATGTAGTATCCACCGTGGGTTGATTTTCTACTGCACTCTATCCTGCATTGCATCTTTACACTCATTTACATATCTGGCATGCATATAGACCACGAGATCGAGGAGCCGACGTAGGATCTACCGTTGATCGAGAAGCCAGACGACAAGTGGAACCCGGAGCACGAAGACGACGTGTCGCTGAGTTGGCCGTCCCTGTAACAAGGGGTTGCCTGGGGCACAGCCTCACAACCCGGCAAACTAACAGTAGTTTAGTTTGTTCAAGTTGTCAACAACAAAGGTAGGCCCCTTAGGCATTTTCACCTATCTAGGGAGTCTCACCACCCTACGCTTGTTTGTGCATTACGTTTAGGGATTTTATGAAACCCCACATGCATAAATCCTTGATGCCCAAAGTAGAAAGGATAAAACGAAGTCTATGCTTAGCCATGCTTAGACGGTAGAAGACGAGCGAAGGTATTCACTCGCGAGATGATAGGGTCTACAAATTGTTTTTACAAATCCTTGGATCGAAAGGCAATCTGGTATGACTTGATGATAAGTTGAGACCGGGCGGAGATATGGTTTGATATGATGAGATTGTGATAACATGTTGGTGGACTCCGCCCGAGTCGATTAAGGCCCGTCCGCTGTTCGCCTGCTGATTGGCATAACATTGCTAGAGTGCTTATCTGGTATATGGGGCCGGTGAAAGTCTTACTTGTGCCGTCTCAAGCAAGGGGCACGTTCCTACCCACTGGTTGAGAGGAAGGTGGCCGCGGAGGCGGGTGTCAAAGGAGGGCAGAACCCGACGTAACCGAGGTACCGCTCCTGCGACAACGCGCTCCGGGAGTCAGGCGGGAGTGGTCATCGAACTTGAGACGGGACAGGTGGAGATGGGAGAAGCATATGTGGAACGCTGGGAGTTAGTAAGCATATGCCATCCTGGTGCTTCTAGTTATTCCCGGGAATTAAAAATCGATTCGAATCGCTGATGCTCACCAGGTGTGAGAATGCCAAATATCACTGCCGGGCAACGTAGTAACAACTTAAATACTTTATGCTTATATTCATGTTTTATATACAACATGCTTGGATAAGTATGATCCGTCCGACTATTCATAGTGCTGCCCATCCACTGAGAGGAGGTTGATGGATTTGGGAGATGCTTCGAGGCCGAGGGAGAGATGACCCGACGTATAGGGGCATCGCTCCTGAGACGGCTACTCCCAAGAGTTCGATGGGGGCTCTATGAATCTTGGGACGGGGCATGCGTTCATGTTTTATTTTCTCTGCAAGTTTCCCCCTATGATATTGTTGATAATCATAACTAAGGGGTAGCAGCTGTCAAATCCTGCTATCTTATGATAACATGTTTTAAATAAACCATCAATGGCTAAGGACCCACTTCTAGTAAGCTTATGCGGGTTAGAAGTCAGTCCACCAAAAAGCCTTGCATAATCTCAAATGTGTCGGGCTGAAACCGCCCACGGGTAAGTCCTACGAGTTCCCCACGAACTCACCGTTTGTTGTTGATATTTTTCTTTTAGGTGCATATCAGTTTACGACCAAGGATGACTCCGGTGGGCTCGAGGTCATACTTGATGTTTACTTTCCGCTGCACGTTACATCTTTGTAACGATATGTATTCCGCTGCGAGGTTTATTTTGAAGTTCTTTTTCACTACCTTGTACTCCTTTTGAGCAAAAATATTTGTACTCAATCAAATTATGTCTGTATGAAATGGTGGGTTGTTGTAATTGTTGTGGCTCTTCCGAGAGCTTAACGTGCGTGATGTCGGCATCCCTGGGAGATGGTTTCATCGAGTGCCCTTCTGGGTAGCTCGACGGACTACCGAGTTTAGTTCGGTCTAAGTGCACTGTGGGCCAGTGGTGGCAGGTGTACTTAGCCCGTATTAAATCGGTGGTTCCGCCACAGCTGGTATCAGAGCCGATCATGCACGAGCAACAATTATAACAACTTCGTTTTGATTTCAAAAGCCTATTTTCCAAATCTTTTCAGAGTATTTGCGAAAATGAGAGATATCGCGTATATGCCCATCATAAGGATGTTAGGAGATATCAGGTGACATCACTAACATTCTGACCTAGATAGAATTCATATGCATTTTGGGCGCTTTGAGAAGCAACTATTCGGCCATAGCTATCCCCAGTATTGGTGGAAGCTATTGGGTTTTGCGAATAGTTGTAATCTCTGCATTCATGCTTATAAGTAAAAGCTCTTTAAGGGTGGTGGGCATGTTTGAGGCTTTCATACCCACCACACTTACATTCGGTTTTGGGATCCACCTTTTTCTCGACAATCCCCAGTACTGGTGGAAAGTCAGGCTTTGAGGAAAAGGTGCAGCGGCCCACCAACGTTGTCCACGCAGCGGTCACGCGTGGATGCCACATTATGTGGTAATGTATGAGCATGCATTCTTCCGTAGGTACACTAACCACGTGCGAAACTAAGAACGACTAGGACTCGACTAGTTGCATTAAGGAGAGACGTGCATATATGTCACCGAATATCGCTAGTTGTATACTTAGAAAGTGTGATGTGAGACCGGATAGGACGGGCATACATCATTGCATCTCATCTCATATGTCTTGCTGTGTGTTTGGTTAAAAAGAAACTAGATTCATATTGTAAATGTACATATGTTGCTACTATTTTGAATTATAGTAGAAAAGCAAGTGAAATTAACAAAAACTGTGCATATGAAACTGGTATAACACATAACTTGGGATAACTTTTCTATGTATCCCTCGCTCTAGGTATGAATGGTTTAGCAAACGTAAACCAAATACATTAAGCATCTTTCAGCCCAAAAATCAACCCTTTGTGAAAATTTCAGGTTTAAGACATGTCACACATTCTCTTACTACAAACATTTGGCATAGAAGTCGCACATAGTGTAGTGATGAGTTCACTTCTCAGACGTATTTTCTTCAGCACATAAGTACGAAATGCCCTATGACCACATTAGGCCTTCAAAACTCCCGAATCGACCGGAGCCTAAAATTTCCTTGCTACAGATGTCGCAACCATTGACGCCGCCCTTCAACTTATGCCCGGATTACCATGAGTCAGAGAAAACTAAAGCCACAATACCTCAAAGTCATAAGAAGAGAAAAGCGGGAGAGTCCTCCACGAGTGCAGCTTCAGTTCAACATCTGCGACCCGGGATGGTTCTATTGAAGGGATTTGTCAAGCCTGAAGATCAAATCCAGATAGTTCGTGTATGTCGACAACTGGGTATGGGCCCAGGCGGATTCTATAGACCAAGCTACAAGAATGGTGCCAAAATGAGCTTATGGATGATGTCTCTTGGAAAGAACTGGGATCCAACTACACGCTCATATGGACCAACCCGTCCAATCGATGGAGCACGAGCCCCTGCAATACCAGAAGCTTTCAAGATGATTGCTCAAACTGCAAATTCTACTGCAAGTGGATTTCCTCAAATTAACCCGGACATATGCATCGTCAACTACTACACCAACTCCGGGAAGCTCGGACTTCACCAAGACAAGGACGAGTCAGAGAGTAGCCTTACCAAAGGTTTACCTTTCATATCCATCTCCATAGGAGACATCGCCGAGTTCATGTTCGGCGACACGAGAGACAAGGACCAAGCGACCAAGATCAACCTCGAATCTGGTGACGTTCTCATACTCGGTGGAGAGTCAAGACTGTTATTTCATGGCGTTTCCCACGTGAAGACCAACACTGCACCAAGTTGGTTGAAAGAAGAAACGGGCATTCGTCCTGGGCGTATCAATCTTACGTTTAGACAGTACTAGCTAGATACTATTTGGTGTGCTAGCAGTCATCGCAAACTGTTGTAATAAGAGGGGGTTGACCCTCATAACCCTTGAGTTTCCCATGTACCCAGCTCCTTGCAGTCGGCATATGTCCCACCCTCATGACTAATGTAACTCTATTTTCAATGGAGCATTCTAAACTCTTGTAGTTCTCACGTTCCACGCTTTTGTCAATCAGGCACTTCAGTCCCTGTAGTCCATGACACTTTTGTTGTGGTTACCTCGTTCCTGATTGAAATAAGTCTGATGAGTTATACCTCCGAAAACATTATGCTATGGCGTGTAAAACTCCCTGTTTATGTCTTTCTATACTCCTGTGTTATTCGCATATTCCCTGAAGTTGGAAAGAAATACCGCACTTGATGGGGTGTCTACCCGAGTAGTCTATGGTGCCGCGACGGAACCTAGGGTCCTGTGTGCACGGCCGTCACACGGTTCCACTAGGGGCGCGCAGGTATCAAGACATGCAAAGGCATGACACCGCTACATTGTGGAACATTCCTATCCAACTCCTAACCCCTTGTTGGCCTCTATACATCTGATTATGGAAATAATTTACTCTATTTTCACTGCCGCCTAGTATCGTTTCATTGCTTTGTTTCACCTTGCCTTTCTTGGTCTGTGGGGAAAAATCCCTCTCAAGTCCCGATATCGTTCACACCCTTCCCTTGTTGAGCCATGTCTTCTCGATCCATGAGACGTGTCAAATCTATGGCTCAATTCATCCACATCTTTCGTTGACTTTGTTTATCCTTGCTGGTCATGCTTCACGGGGATGAGCAACTCCACTCTCCACGATACCTTCACAACCATTGTTCCAAATCTCGGATTTCTCTGCGCTTACCCTGATTTTCGTTAACATCTTGTATGTGTGGAAATGCTTGATCTCATTTCCACTGTCTTACTACGTCATTCCATTTCTTTTTCCAACTTGCCCCTCTCTGAATGGTGGAGACAGCCAAACTCTGTTTCCACTGCTTTCTCCTACGTTCCTTTCTAGAATATATTGAACCTATCTTCTGAAGGTAAACTTCAGCACCATCCGCCGCGCTAAGTTTTTGTTCTCAGCTAGTGCTTTTGTCATATCGTCCTTTTCAAGAAGTTGCTTCGTTCTTCTTTGAAAATCATCCTCAGTTAAGCTTACTAACACTGACTATTGTTCGTTAGTAAGCGCACATCAAATGTCTATACTTCTCTTGGTCAGTCTTGATCAATTTTATGAAATCATACAAGCCATCACCTTGTCTAGGTGAATATGTCCTATTTTTTTTCCACGGCATCCTTCCCGAAACAGTGAGTAGAATGTGCTATGTATCACCACGTCTTACTCTTTGAGGAAGGTTCGGATTCAATACCCTATATGTGTACACAGTCCCTATCGAATGAAATGAATGTGTCTCTCAAAAACACATCCATTGATGACCCTTTGAGACGCAAAATCCTTCATGGTTCGATTTTTCTGATTGTGTACACCTTGCTTCTAATGTTCTAAGACCTATATATATTCATCACGTCAAAGTCAGGGGGGTAACCCTGTTTCATCATTCAAATAGATCAAGGCCGTTTTCGCATTGGCCACACCGTCTTTGTGGTTTGTCCATTCGCTCTCATATAATCCACGACTTGCCGGGCACCTGGGTAAGACCACCTTAGACGTATTCAAAAGCTTTGTAACTAACTTGTGATAAGGAGGCACTAACCATTCACGAGCCAGTTAACAAAGCGAGATGGTGAAGGATTAAGTGTCGCTGTGTATGACAGAAGCACACGAACAATGATGCCAAAACAATTTCACTTCGCAGTAAGCCGTAGAACCCCGCTTCCTTCAAATCTCGGGACGAGATTTCTTTAAGGGGGGTGGGTTGTGATGCCCCTGGCATCTCAGAAGCCGTACACACAATTATACATAAGCTAATGATGAATTAAGACTAAATCATGCTTAAGAGAGTAATGAGGAATTGGTAGATAAACCACTAAGTCAAAATTTCTCAAATCTGAAATTTTAGCTCATCCCCAAAGTTGATTCTAAAATTTCTTTTTAATTCACTATACAACTTTACATTCTCCCTTTCTATGAAATGAAATTGAACTTTTTACCTTTCAAATGCACCTATTGTGGAAGTGATTGGCCTTCGTTTGATACTTCAAAAGTTGAAAACAAGAAAAGCTTTACCTAGAGTAAATCTGCTGTTCTACCAAAATCCTAAACAAAATTAGGGTTGTATTTCAAAATATGTTGTGATTTAGAGGAGGATCATATTAACAAAGTTGTAGGTAATGATCTAGGAAACAACTTTGTCAATATGAGTCAGGTCATAATATAAATTCAAATTGGTCTTTTCAACCAAATTTTGTCAGCCCAGAAGCACACCCCTACTCTGTCCAGTTTGGTAATTTGAGATTTTCTTACCCATAGAGCCATTTTCATGACCTGCACTAATGAAATGAAATATAGTTTAGAAAGTAACCAACAAATTTGTCAAAAGGAGCAAGTGGAGTTGAGGCCTTTAACTAGGGTATTTTCCCCTCCCAAGCAGAAGACCTACCCTGTCCCTACCTATGGCTGCTGCATAAATTCAAACAAATTTCATATTTCCATGCCGAATTTGAAATCATGCCTATTGACAAAGTTGTAGAGTTCAAAGAGTAGAACATTTCATTCAATTGGAGTTTTTCCAAATTCGGCCTCTAAATTGGTCAAAATGGCGGTTTTCAGTAGGAGAGAAAACACATTTTTATTTTTCTTCTATTTTCCTTTTCCTACTGTCACCGACCGGTGGGGCCCACCCGTCAGGGTTGCCTCCCACCTCGGTACGACGCCCGCCGCGTGGGCGGCCGGCGTACAGGGAGCGCGCCGCGCCGCGGATCGACGGCCCCACCCCGCGCCCTCAGCCCCGGCCTCACCTGGACGCGCCCCGGCCCTCTCCACTCCACTCGTCGCTCGCTCTCTGCTCCCTCTCCCTGCGCTCGCACTCGCAGCGCGCCGCCGCCATTAGAGGCTCGGGGTCGAGCTTGAGCTCGCCGCGCCGCCGCCATCCGACCTCCTCGCGCCCCGAAGCTGCCACCACCACCTCCGCCGCGACCCGGCGCACCCACCCCGCTAGGCCTCGCCACCGTTCCCCTCCCCTCGGAGTGGGTCGAGCCGCCGCGCCGGGCGCCGCCCGCCATGGTCACCATGGCCGGCCCGCGGCGAGCTCGGGCCAATCACCCCTCCGGTGATCCCCGTGCCTAGCCGACCAGCGCCCCACGCTCGCCCCGACCCCCTCCACCGAATCCCCAAGGCCTCGGCCCTCACCACCGCCCCTAGCCCCTCTCCCCGCGCGCGCCGCCCGCGCGCACCCGCGCCACCCACGGGCTCGCCGTGGAGAGCCCTCTCCGGGCCGTCCCCGTGCCTCCAGACCGCCACCGCCGGGCTCGCCATCCCCTCGCGCATCTGGGACGCACCTCCGAGGCCTCCGCCTCCGACTGGGCCGCGGGATCGAGGCCGCTCCGCCGCGCACCGCCGCGCCGTGACCGCCTTCAGTTCACCGCCCGCGCCGCCCGTACGCTCCTCACTGCACGACTAGACCTAGGGGGAACAAACCCTCGAGGTCGAGGCCACCGTCCGGTGCCGCCTCGGCTCCAAGTCCGGCTTCCCCGCCGCCGGCGCAGCCGCGCCTCTCCCCGCGTCGCGCGCCGTCGCCCGTCGGCCCGAGGAAGAAGAAGAAGAAGAAGGAGATTTTGCGATCCGGCCCCCGACCTTTTGAAGTTTCACAAAGTCATTCGGTGCACTGTGGTATGAGTCTGGTGATTCTTGCACGCTAACCCTCGAAAGCTATGGTTAATTACGTTCGGGTCCTTAGTCTGAGTATTTTTCTATTTAGATGCATTTAAATTAGGTATGAACTTTGGAAAATCATATAAAATCACAGAAAAATCCAAAATGGACAAACTCAGTGGCGTTAGACTCCTCTTGAATAGATCTATCGAATGGGTATGATGTGGATGAGTGAAATGACCATTTTACCCTCGGTTTTGTGCATGTATGTAAAAGGAAAATAAATAGAAAAAGTGATCTAGATGAACTTCTAAAATGGTAAAACTTGGTCAGTATGCTTTGTAACACATGAGAACACTATGACAAACTTTATGGCCATAGTGCTTGCTGTTAGGTGGGGCTTTGCCATTATATTTGCATAATGTACCTTTCTATTAATTAAAAAGTGAACACCATGCGAAACCTGCTAGAATGAGTCATCTGGTATTTTTCCTATGCACTAGATAACTGATAAGAGTCACTGGTAAAATATGAGTTTGTGCATGTCAAGTTTGAGTGGTGTTTTGAAATGGACAAAGTGCCACTAGCTAGGAAAGAAAATAAGAAAAAAATGGGGTTAAATGGCTAGGAAAATCTCAGGAGAACTTTGGTAGCTTGTACATGATACATAGGACTCAGAAAGTATATATGTGCATATTTAAACCACTGTTTTGTATTAGGTAAACTCTTTTGCTAATTACACTCTAAGAGTAAGCTAGTTTAGTTAATATGATTAGTTGAGCTAGCTTTAGGTGATGGTTTATACGATTTCTTAAAAGATGGCATGCAGGATGTCCTAGGAGAGTATGAATGCTTTCCTCGGGAGGTAGACCTTAAATGAGAAGGCTTGTTTACTTTGACATGTAGTATCCACCGTGGGTTGATTTTCTACTGCACTCTATCCTGCATTGCATCCTTACACTCATTTACATATCTGGCATGCATATAGACCACGAGATCGAGGAGCCGACGTAGGATCTACCGTTGATCGAGAAGCCAGATGACAAGTGGAACCCGGAGCACGAAGACGACGTGTCGCTGAGTTGGCCGTCCCTGTAACAAGGGGTTGCCTGGGGCACAGCCTCACAACCCGGCAAACTAACAGTAGTTTAGTTTGTTCAAGTTGTCAACAACAAAGGTAGGCCCCTTAGGCATTTTCACCTATCTAGGGAGTCTCACCACCCTACGCTTGTTTGTGCATTACGTTTAGGGATTTTATGAAACCCCATATGCATAAATCCTTGATGCCCAAAGTAGAAAGGATAAAACGAAGTCTATGCTTAGCCATGCTTAGACGGTAGAAGACGAGTGAAGGTATTCACTCGCGAGATGATAGGGTCTACAAATTGTTTTTACAAATCCTTGGATCGAAAGGCAATCTGGTATGACTTGATGATAAGTTGAGACCGGGCGGAGATATGGTTTGATATGATGAGATTGTGATAACATGTTGGTGGACTCCGCCCGAGTCGATTAAGGCCCGTCCGCTGTTCGCCTGCTGATTGGCATAACATTGCTAGAGTGCTTATCTGGTATATGGGGCCGGTGAAAGTCTTACTTGTGCCGTCTCAAGCAAGGGGCACGTTCCTACCCACTGGTTGAGAGGAAGGTGGCCGCGGAGGCGGGTGTCAAAGGAGGGCAGAACCCGACGTAACCGAGGTACCGCTCCTGCGACAACGCGCTCCGGGAGTCAGGCGGGAGTGGTCATCGAACTTGAGACGGGACAGGTGGAGATGGGAGAAGCATATGTGGAACGCTGGGAGTTAGTAAGCATATGCCATCCTGGTGCTTCTAGTTATTCCCGGGAATTAAAAATCGATTCGAATCGCTGATGCTCACCAGGTGTGAGAATGCCAAATATCACTGCCGGGCAACGTAGTAACAACTTAAATACTTTATGCTTATATTCATGTTTTATATACAACATGCTTGGATAAGTATGATCCGTCCGACTATTCATAGTGCTGCCCATCCACTGAGAGGAGGTTGATGGATTTGGGAGATGCTTCGAGGCCGAGGGAGAGATGACCCGACGTATAGGGGCATCGCTCCTGAGATGGCTACTCCCAAGAGTTCGATGGGGGCTCTATGAATCTTGGGACGGGGCATGCGTTCGTGTTTTATTTTCTCTGCAAGTTTCCCCCTATGATATTGTTGATAATCATAACTAAGGGGTAGCAGCTGTCAAATCCTGCTATCTTATGATAACATGTTTTAAATAAACCATCAATGGCTAAGGACCCACTTCTAGTAAGCTTATGCGGGTTAGAAGTCAGTCCACCAAAAAGCCTTGCATAATCTCAAATGTGTCGGGCTGAAACCGCCCACGGGTAAGTCCTACGAGTTCCCCACGAACTCACCGTTTGTTGTTGATATTTTTCTTTTAGGTGCATATCAGTTTACGACCAAGGATGACTCCGGTGGGCTCGAGGTCATACTTGATGTTTACTTTCCGCTGCACGTTACATCTTTGTAACGATATGTATTCCGCTGCGAGGTTTATTTTGAAGTTCTTTTTCACTACCTTGTACTCCTTTTGAGCAAAAATATTTGTACTCAATCAAATTATGTCTGTATGAAATGGTGGGTTGTTGTAATTGTTGTGGCTCTTCCGAGAGCTTAACGTGCGTGATGTCGGCATCCCTGGGAGATGGTTTCATCGAGTGCCCTTCTGGGTAGCTCGACGGACTACCGAGTTTAGTTCGGTCTAAGTGCACTGTGGGCCAGTGGTGGCAGGTGTACTTAGCCCGTATTAAATCGGCGGTTCCGCCACACCATATATATATATGGGTGGTTGTTTACATATCTTCCTCTAAGGAACTCTAGAATTACAGAAAAGGTCCCTGTTACACATGGGCCGGCCATTTATTGGGCCGGGCCTTCTAGGGGCTAGGCTGCTTCCCCCAACAAGGAAGAAGTGAGAAGATGATGGACTAGTCAACTCCTTATACCAAACACCCCATAAATACATGAGCAAGGCATAGGCGTGGTGGTTCACTGGTTTGGCATTTGGCAATGGGATCAACTAGGTGGGAGTAGGGATGGCAACGGGGCGGGTTCGGGGCGGGTGGAGCTTCCGCGGACCCGCCCCCGAAACCCGAAGGTCAAACCCGCCCCCGCCCCGAACCTCTCATCGGGTGGAAATCTCCACCCGACCCCGAACCCATCGGGACCCCGAAACCCGATGGGGAACCCGCGGGGGAAGGGGATGAGGCAGCAGCGGTGGCTAGGGTAGATGGGACGAGGCAGCGGTGGCCGGGGGAGACAGGACGAGGCGGCGGCGATGGCTGGGGGAGACGGTGACGAGGCGGCGGCGGCAGCCGAGGGAGACGGTAACGAGGCGGCGACGGCCAGTGGAGACGCGGACGAGGCGGCACCAGTCGGGGAGATGGGGACGAGGCGACGCCACGGCGGAGACGTGGACGAGCCAGGGCCACGGCGGAGCCGGGGTCGAGGCGGGCCGTAGTGGAGACGGGGGATGAGGCGGCGCCGCGGTGGCGGCCGGAGGTGACGAGGACGAGGTGGCTGCGGCCAAGGGAGATGGGACGAGGTGGCGGCGCCGGCGGACATGGCCGGGGACGAGGCGGCAGCGCCGGTGCTCTGGTGGAGATGGAGAGGAGGCGGCGCTGGCTGGGCGAAGCTGGGAGGAGGCGGCGGCGGGTGGGGGAGATGCAAGACGAGACGCGTAGGAGACGCTGTAGGGGTTGGGGGTTGGAATCATGAGAAGCTAGGGTTAAAGTTCCAAAGTTCAAGTAGGCTGGGCTTTTCTCCCCGTGGCTGGGTGTGAGGTACTTCGGGGACCCATGGAAAACCCGTGGGTGGGAATTAAAACCCGCCCCTGCACCCGCCTAACTCGGGTCCCCGAACCCGCAGACCCGCGGGGCAGAAATTGGACCCGCCCCCGCCCCCGACGGGTCTGAAACCCGCGGGGACCCGCCCCACTGCCATCCCTAGGTGGGAGTGTGTATTCCACTTTCCCTTTTTGAACTCTTCTGTTCCGTGGTTGTTATTACACCATGTAAGTCAACAATAAATTCCAAATCATATACTAGTACAGTAGTATTTGCCATTTGAGGAAGTTTCTACTGCTAATTTTTTCCTCAGTAAAAAAAAATGTTGCTGCCTGTGCACGGATTAAAGGACTTATAGCTAATGATATGAGAACAACAATAGCGTCGATCTTGCTCTTGAAAGTTTCAGTCATGCGCCCAAAAGAATATATACTCGCCAGCCTTTTATCATGAGAACACGATCAACTTCTATCTGATCGTTCCAGTACATTTGTAGAACAATCAGCGCTAGCTGACCATTCGCTGTATAATATCATGCCAATTATGCACAACTTGAGCTATTGCCACACACGCGCGCGCGCGCACGCACGCACACTGTAGAACAATCAGCGCCTAGCTGATCATTTGCGGTATTTCATCATGCCAATTATCCACAATTTGAGCTATTGCCACACACGCACGCACTCACTCACCAGCCGCCTATCATTCTTGAGTAACAATGAACGACCCTGGAGTTGATGATCACTCCACGATCGCGCGGGTACTTCTGGCGTCGCGGATCACCATCACATGGAGCTCGAGCCGCTGGCATCGTCGTCCTTCTCGGCATTGACAAATTCTGTCACCCTCTCCATAAGAACGTCGAAGTCGTCATCCGACTTGAGGAGGCTGATCCTCGTGTACCGGCTTCCCCCCTCGTAGGTAACGCCGGTACGTGTGATGATGTTTGCCTTGAGCAGCGTGTCATGGCAGTCTTCGTCTTCCTCCCTCTCGCACTTCACCCACGCATAAGCTTGTGTCCAGGTATGGGTCCCCAGGGCAAGGCAAGATCAATTTCAGCAATGTTGATCCGAGAGGCGATGTAAACATGCACAAATAAGAGAATTCAGACGCTGTCTTTCACCTGGCGATGGATCCCTGACCCGCTTGAAGTACGTGCAGTACTGATCGGGAGCCATCTCCTGCAGCGAGATGCGCCGGGACCGCGACACGGCGGCGCTCAGCCTGCTCCATCTGGCTCTCATCACGTCGTAACCGAAGGCGAAGATGTCATCCTTGCCGGCGTGGATGTTGGCCACCATGGCCTTGACGATGCCCAGCATCCGCAGCTGGGTGTCCCGGGACGCGCCCATGATGTTGTTCTGCACGTACGCTAACGCCTTCGCGGCCACCTTCTCGTCCCTGATCAGCGCCCATCTGTGTGTGCACCAGCGTATAGTATAGTAACCCCGCACGAGCCAGTGTCAATTCGTACGTACCGGCGGTCATGCGCGTACCCGAATCTGCTGCCGGCATGGCCGGAGGGCTTGGACATGGTGAACATGATGACGTCCTCGTCGGCGGGCGCAGGGATGTGCGTGAAGTGCGGCCAGTAGTAGGCGCGGTCGTAGATCACCGCCGCCGCCGAGCTGCCGAGGGCGGACTCGCGGAGCTGCGCGTCGGGGTTGTTGGGCGACGTGACGAACTCGATGAGGCCGCCGCCGCCGCCGGCGGTGGAGTTCCGTGACGCGTTGCCCACCTGAGCCGTGGTGCCGCCCCACACGTACTCGCGCCCGTCGAACATCTCCGTCTGCGTTCTGTATGCCTGCAGTGCACCACCCATCAACAGTAGGATCGGAGCAGAGATTGTGGCCTCGTCACTATCTGATCGACTGCTCATCGATCTTGACGAGCAATGCGCGCGGATGCAGTGCACTGAGTGTATGTATGTGATGACTCTCGATCGATCGATCGTCGGTGGCAGACTGAAAAGAGACGACTGACCGGGTAATACGGCGCGGCGGCGACCACGCGGGCCGGCGGCGAGCCGGCGTTGGCGTCCGGCGAGAGCGCGTACACGAGCGCGTTGATGAGCTGCATGGAGCCGGCGGCGAACACCACGTGCTTGTCGTCGACGACGGCGTTGCCGACGGCCCTGTGCAGGCGATAGATCTGCTGCTCCAGCTCCACGGACTGGAACATGCTGTCCGTGGTGGTGTAGCTCATGCGGTGCCACCCGGAGACCACCACGGCGCTGGCCGCCGCGTGACGCCGCCAGTACGGCTCCAGGAACAGTGGGTTCCCACTGCAACAGACAACACGTACGGCCGGGGTGGTTATTAGCACACAGTCGAACCATATGGTACAAAAATTCACATGCTATTGGGCTGATGTCACTGTATAGGCAACAAACAACAGTGTCCTTTCGTACTATACGTCTGTATGGACAACCAGCTGAAGATGGCCTCACAATGGCCTTTGCACCAACTGCGGTTTATTGACAGTGGGTCTACGACGCAGACGCCTCCACGTGATGCACGCTTACGCTGAACGTGGCCAACGCATCCATACTAGTCCCACGACTCCCACCCAAGTACCCAACATGCCAGCACTGAAGCTGGTCCTACAGCTGGTGCCTTCAGACAATTTCCACAAGAATCACGATCAAACTCACCAACCGATCTTGCCCTTTCCAAATCGTCGCTTACATCTACGAAGGTACTTCCCTAAAAAAAAAAAATCTAGGAAGGTACTTAGCGGGAGTAGTTCTAGGCCTCCTTTGAATCACGTATTTTTTTTTCAATCTTATGTTTTCTTATAAATTAAACTGTGTTTATGTGAAATTTATGTGTCTTAAAGGGATTCTAATTCATTTTGTCACATCGATTTCATTGAAACTCTATCAAATGGTATTCTACATCTGGATTTGATAGAAATTCTTCTAATTCATCTCTTTCACAAAATCATGTTTTTTTCGAGTTTGGCCTAAAGAATCGCTTTTAGCTATAGAATCCTAAGAATCGCTTTTAGCCATAAAATCAATATTTTCCCCAAAAAAACATTATCCATAGAACAAACTAGGAAAAGAAGGCCAGTATATAATAACAAGTTCGAAAAGGCAAAAACTTATGTCTGGCTTGCCATCGTAGAGCACTAGAGCATGAGCACGAGACGGCTCGCGCAGGTGAAGGGACAGGAGAGGGAACCAAGTCAAGCGCAGTGTAATAAGCACGCGAAACATACCTGTCGGCGTCGGCGGTGCAGTTGGGCAGGCGGAGGGAGCAATCCGGGCCGCGGAAGCAGGTGTTGCACTCGCACCCGGGCCGCCCGTCGTCGCCGGCGACGCCATCCAGGAACACCTGCCCGTGGCCCGAGCAGTTCACGGCGACCACCGCTTCGGCGTCCCTGGCCGCCTGCAGAGACCAGGTGAGCCCGCAGCTGCTGCCGCCACCGTCGTCGTCACCGAGCCGCAGCTGCTGGCGGGACGACGGCGAGACCAAGTGGTGCGCGACGAAGAGCGCGTTGAGGAGCAGCGATGAGCAGAGGAGGACGAGGAGGCCGGGGCCGGCAGGTGGTCGCCTTGCCTGCTGCTGCTGCCCTCCACCCGCCGGCTCCATTATTACTGGCCCAGGCCGGCAGCTGGTTGTCCCGACTCTGAGATGTCCAGTATGCATTGCGCAACTGACAAGTCAGACTCTGGATTTCTTCAGAGCTAACAAACAAACGAAAATGACATATTCTTATAGTTTTTTTTATAAAATTACGTACTCCTATAGTTGATCGCTTGATGCTGATTGCTATCAACCAAGTACTCTCCCGTTTTTTTATTTGTCTTGAATTGTTCGTCTTATTCAAAAATTTCATACAAACAAATGAAAAATAAACCATGCTCAAACTATCCTAATGATAAAAATGAAACCTTTTGAGTAAGATGAAAGATCGAAATTTTGAAAAAAAAAATCACCTGTGTTAAATAAAAACAACGGAGAGAGTATTAGACTAATGTCTACAATTAATGTTGATCGATGAGCCTTGTCCTAACTACTACTGTTATGGCCCGCTGTGCGATTATCACACGTCAACGGCTCATTGTATCTAGCTCAGCTAAATGACTAATTCATTAGATGAAGGGTTGTTCTCTATCTTACAGGCTGTGCGATTTTCAAAAGTCAACGGTTCATTATATTTAACTCAGCCAAAAGACTAATTCATTAGATGAAAGATTGTCTCTATCTTATAGGTTGCGCTATCATCAATTACCATATAGAAACCTAATAAGCCCATTACGTATTAGGCCTTACTCTTCCACAACCAAACACCGGTGATCTTCCAAAGACATTTTCCTAAAGCATATTGACATACTGTGGCTATGCGACAGCTTCTGCTAATCATCTCCAGCCCACCACAGTAAAGAGCTGGAGTAAACAGCAAGTTAGCCTATCTCCAACAACATTGCTTATTTCAGTTTCTCAAATCCCACTTCATTCTCAACCCAGTTAGTAGTACCATCGGAAAAAGGCTATAGCCAACATCAACCGATTGGGCCCCAAATGCCACGCTGCCAAAACAAACGTTTTTATTTGTACCGAGGACCCCCTAAAATAGATGTCTACTAGTACATGGATTTAAAACGCTGATGATGGGTACTGGGTAGAGTCTGGCACGGTCTAGTCCACCACTACCACATTATTAGTGCCTCTTGTAGAGCATGAGGAGGTAGGAGAGGTGTCACTTCAAAATTCTGTTGGCTACCCTGTACGAAAACGCTTCTTGCCTCGTGGACCCCACCGGCTGTGATTGTAAAAGCCGGACCAAAAGTATAGGAGTACTACTCATCGCCATCGCAATCGCAGCATCGCTGCGTCGTGGAATAGCTTGGTGATCGATCGAGAGGGAGATTCACACGGCCACGGATTCCTCATCCTCATCGCTCGTGCATGTAATCTGATTATCTGAAGGCCGCCACCCCCAAGACTAGCTAGCACTTGCGAAGTGCGAGAGCGACCGTGGGTAGTAGACGAACCCACCAAGGAATCGACGGCAATTGGCGCAGTTTTAGCTATCGACCTGCTGTCACGGCTTGCGAATGCGACGACTACTATCGTTTGGTGGCGCAGTATTTTCGTACGTTCCAAAATATAATACTATTACTATTTAAGAATACTATGGCATTTTAAATTAAAAGATGTAACACATTTGCCCAAACACAGCACTGTGATTGAGCCGGGCCGGCTTGGCCCGCTTTCCACCGTGCTATGAGCTATGCTCGTGCCGGGCTAAATCCATACTCGTGCCACGGGCTGCCTAGTGAGTCCGATCTGTTTGGACATCTATATCACACATTCACCTCGCTCTGACCTCATAAGTGTGGTCTTTCTCTATCTCCGTGATAGTGCCACCAAAGCTCTCGGCGCAGACCAAATTTGTGCTGAGCGCTATATAGGATATTCGTTCTAGAGAACATGGACCTGTAGTTCAATCAGATCGGGGACATCAGTGTTAACAAACAAAAACTAAAAAAAAAAACAAAAACTAATGGCCCAGATGTCAACACATCCGCAGTGGGCAACTAACGCAAGATCACCAATTCATGGCCAAGCAACTCAGAGACAAGAAGGGCGGTTGCTGTGTTACGACCGGAGAAGATGGCTGACCAAATGCAGCATGAGTAGTCCAGCCTCTTGTCGGAATCAGAGAGTCCTAACCCTGTGCATCGACATTCTTATTATTCAGTTTCCCCTTGTATATGCCCTACTCCACGCCGTCGTGATGCATGTCTAGTAGGCTCTTGGACTCCGAACACACTGCCTAAACTGCCATTCTCTAAATTTGATGCTACTCATCACAAAATCTGGCTAGACAAATGCAAAGACTACTTCACTATTTACATTGTTCAGGACATTATGTGGGTATCGGCCATATCCTTGCACATGGAGCACAGTGCAGCTAAATGGTGGCACATGTACAAATTGCGCCATGCCGGTTGCACTTGGAGTCAGTTCAGTAAGGTGGTGATCGAGAAATTTGGGTCGGATGACTTGGCCATGATGGATATATTTTTTCTGGAACGCATAAGAAAATTGTGCATCTTTAACATTATAGAGAGAAAGAAAGACCCCCGTACACAACTTGATCCTTGCCTAGGTAAGGAAAAGTCCTTCTAAAACACACACACAAAACAATACAAAGAAACCCACAAAACCACCTAGCTAACTCTCCTTAATGCCTAATTCCAAGAGCTTGCGGGCACCTGCCAAACCCCAACTCTGCATTTCATCAAGGAAGAAGCGTCGGTCCACCATGAGGGATGGAGAAGCATCCTCAATCTCTACTATGGATCTACAAGGTCCAAACACCTAGGATCACTGCACTATTGAAGCCCTTCATGCTGTTCTCAGTTACTTTTAGACTATCCCTTCTCCACCATTCAACAAAGCAGAACTCACTAGGAGTTGGACAAATTTTGTTCGATTCGAGAGGACTAAATAGATTGCACCAAAATTGGCGGGTAGGAACACAGGTCGTGAGGATATACTGGATTGTTTCATCTTCTTGGTTGCATAAAGGACAGTGATCTGGATATGGAAGCCCTCTCTAAGCTAATCTATTTGCTGTCCAACATTTACTTTTGACAGCCAACCAAAGAAACATCTTGCATTTACTTGGTGCCCAGAACTTACAAATTCATTTCCAGGGTTCAAAAATGATTGATGCTCTAAAAAAGACCCTATATGCAGATTTCGAGGTGAAAGATGCTGAAGCCCCGAATCTCCAAGGATAGTTTTTCTTAAGGAACTGGATGGGTTTCTCTCTACAAAAATATTAAAAATCAAGTACAAACGTAAAACAATTACATGAAGTTGGCTAGCCATTGCTCAATAAGAGGAAAATAACTCTTCCTAGCTCTATGAAGATCTAGGAAAACTATGTACAAAAAAGAAATCTGCAACTTCCTACATTTGGTGGCAAGCCTCTGAAATGTAATTATTCCATGTCATCTAGATGCTCCAACTCATAATGATGATGATTTCCATAAAAAATGGCACCACAAGCTTTACTTTGAAGAAATTCGGAATCTAGAAGGGATGGAGATGAGGTGGTATCACGAGGCCTAGCAATGACCGGCAATTTCTTGCAAACCGACACCTCAGAAAAAAGTGACTTAGTGATTCTTCCATATTGAGAGTATAGAGGATACAACTGTAAGAAGGAAGGTCCATGTTCTTGCAGCAAAGAATTTCTCTGGTGCTGATTCTATCATGAAGGAGGAGCGAAAAGAAAAACTTATGCTTGTGTTGACAGGAGGATTTCCGAAGCCATATGAATGTTGGATGACCTCTAGAACTATTAGAGAGTTGACCATATGCTGCATTACTAGAGAAATTTGGTCCCCAAACATAGACCCACCTGCCATGCTAATCAGACAAAACAAGCGAATGCAAGGCAAAGTGAAGCTGTTAGAACTAAGTAAAAACTGGTGTGGACAGGGACAGATAGAAAAGCGTCTCCAAATGGGGTTGTTCACAAGCTGCTGCAAGAGTGATCATTTTGATCTTGGCAAAAGAAAAAAGTTCAGGGCTAGAAGTAGATAGGGTCTCACCATCCCATTTGTCATTCTAGAGAGAGTAAAAATTTCCATTTTCCACCTGAGGTTGAGAGAGGGTCTTGAATTTTTGCAAATGCTTCAGATTGTCTTTCCACCAAAAGGAACCTTTTTTGATGTGTGAAGTTAATTTTCCATTGGGGTAGTATTTCTCCCACACTAGTTGAACCTATGGAATATCCTCCTTCTTAAAGAATTTATGCAAGTTCTTAAGGAGCGGAGCTTCATTTTCTTTCTTTAGGTCTAGTACCCCAAGGGCACCACTATCCTTGGTCTGGCAAACAAGAGGCCAAGCAGCTTTCCCAAGGGTTTTAATGTCCGTATTAGCGCCACGCTAAAGACAATGTTTCATGTATTTGTCGATCTGACCAATAACTGTGTCATACACAAATGTGCACAGATAGGATGTTGGCATAGGTGTGAGAATTGAGTTGGTTACTTAGAGATGACTAGCTAGAGAAAGGAAAAAGGAGATTGCTGCAAGTCTTCTCTCACATCTCTGAACTAGTGGCAGGAACTCAATGACCTTTGGTTTTGTTTATCCAAGTGGTAAGCCAAGATAAGTAAATGGGAGAGTACCCTTGGCACGTCCAAAGGCCATAGCCAGTCTGTTGAATTTATCATATGAGATGTTGATGGAAACATGCTAGACTTAGCATAATTAACTTTAAGCCCTATTGAATCAGCAAAAGAGTTTAGCTATGATTTAAGGACCAGGAGTTGCCTAGCATTTCCTTCCATGAAGGTGAGAGTGTCATTAGCATACTGCAAAACAGGAAAATCACTTGAAGAGGAGAGGGGAATGGGTAAATGGAGAATTCCAAAGTCCTTTGCCCTGTTAAGGATGGACCATAGAAGATCAGCTGCTAGGACAAAAAGAAGAGGGGAAAGGGGGTCTCCTTGGCGTACTCCTCTTTTGCAGTGGAAGGTTTTGCCTGGTACACCATTTAGAAGAACAGAAGAGGTCCCAAAGCTGAAGATCTGCTCCATCCAGGTGATCTATTTCACTTCAATAATGCAGATGTACTTGTTATTAGATGATACTGCTCAATTAGGATGGTTTAATAGTTCCACTATTTTTTGTTGAAGCATATACTAGCAAGAATGTCGAAAGTTGTAGACTTGCATTTGTAGTGGAAACAAGTATACCGTTCTGAACTTGACACCAGTCGTCATCATATGATAATTCCCAAGATTTTCAAAGGTTAACATTCTTGTAGTTTTGTTCCCATTTATGCTTTAGCAAGCAGATGTGGTTTGGTTCGACAGTTGAACCATTAACAGTTAACTAATAATTTCATGACTTGTGTGGAATTTGTTACAAACATAACAAATTTGGTTTAAGGTACTATTTAGTCTAGTTTTAGAATTTCACCTTCAATTAATAATCAAAATGTGACAACTGTGTATTGCAAAAAAAAAAAAAGGTTGGCTTTCATTTTCAGTTTTACAGATCATCATATATATGGTGATGGATCAAAGTTGGATGAGTAAACCAAAACATGATATTGCATATCAAGATGGTGTTGAGCAATTTTTAGCTTTTGATTACTAAAACCTTCCACGTTGTTGGGAGAAGCAGCCTAGCCCCTAGAAGGCCCAGCCCAATAAATGGCCGGCCCATTTGTAGTAGGGACCTATCCGTAATTCCAAAGTTCCTCAAGGGAAGATATGTAAACAACCACCCCCTATATATATGTCCCTGAGGCTAGGATTTGGGGGGAGGGGACAATGGAATAGCGAACGACGACCTTCGTCTATAAGTTTCCATGTCTTTGCCTTTGTTCATTTATATTTCCCTTCATCTAGCGAAGGTTCCAACCTTCGCCCGAACCTGCTGGGCAACGCCCAACACACGTGATAGCGAGATTCAATGTCCTTGCAAAAAATGCAAAAACAGAGTAAACCAAAAGTCATAATGAAGTTAGAACACACTTGAGATGTGATGGTATTCTTCAAGGCTAGCACTTAGGTTCATCATAGGAGAGAACTATGAGAGTCCATCATTTACATTTGTTGATCTACCAAATAACATGTAAGAACTTCTACATGCATGGCGGATTAGATAACATGCAAGAACTTCTACAAGCTGCATTTGTTGATCTGCCAAATAACATTAGGAATTTGCCTAATTCAAGTGTTCCAAGGGCTGCTGCAGTTCATGATCACCAGCATGGTGGATTAGATGACATGCAAGAACTTCTACAAGCTGCAGTTTCATGTTGTGTTGAAAACACAACAGGTATGCATCTTACCAACAAACATGGGTGTTCTGTAGCTTCAGGACAATTCTCATCAATATCCAAAAAGGAAATCACATAGGACTATCCAAAAAGGAAATCACATAGGACTTCTCATAAACGGCAACGTTTCTTTGTGGGAAGTTGCAGGCACCTTTTTCCTTAGAACGTTTCTTCAACTTCAGGCACTGCAAATGCTTCTCCAAGCCCACCTGCGAAGTTTTTAACACTATTATATTTAACAATGATAAAGTGAATGGTCAATTTATTTCTTCTTCTTTTGTTAAAAAGGAAAAAGGAAGGAATTTGTTTTACCTTACGGTCACCATCAAATTGACTACGCAGCCATTCTTCTACAACATGTGGCTTCTCACAGATCTTTACATGTTGGTCAACATTAGGACAGTCTTCTGTAGTACAATCAGTCAAGACAAAACCAACAACATCACTGTTTCTATGGAAAACAGGGGCATACTTCATTATCTTGATATCCTCATAATAACAGACCATAAGAAAATAGTTCATTGTCTTTTCCACCATTTGTCCTCCTTTGTACCTTGAAGTACAAGATGGCTTGACAATCTGTCTCTTTATTTTCTGAAGCATAAAGTTAGATTTCGTCACCACACACAGAACTTCTGAAAAACTATTTAACCGCTCATTTCTGAGTGTAATAGCCATGCTATTCTCATGCATGTTCATGTACAAGACAGAGAAGGGTCCGTTAGTTTCAAAAATTTCAGCATCCAAAACAACTTTATCAGGGAAGTGCACCTTCAATGTGACATCGATGACTATGTTATTAGCCAGGATAAATGTATCTATTGCCGATTTGTAAATGACACATCCCACGAAAACTTGGCTTTCTCTGCATTGATTGCGTTCAAGAGCTACAACAGACTCTCAGACGTGTGCCCAGAAATTCTGGTCCTGCAAACCAGTGTAATGAATACTAGGTGAAGCCAGTGTAATAAATGCTAAGTGGAGGAAGAGCACAGTATCAAACAGTACCAGAGTACCAAACAGTGGCAGTATAGGTCGGACGATCAACAGTGGCAGCACAAGGCGGACGGTAAAATAAAAGAAAAGTTCCATGACTATGTTGCTCCAAATATAGGTGAAACATTCCACTAACAGGTTATCCAAAAAATTAAAAAAACTCCACCACTACCAAATGCTGTTGGTGTTAAGTCTAGCTTCATACTTAACATAACTTCGAACTGAGAGTAAGGTGTAGCTTTGAAGTCCACGTGATAACTTGATCCGAAGTTAGAGAGAGAATAGCTTCCAATTTAGAGAGAGAAAGTGCTTCAGATTAACAACATATGCAATTCACAGTTCGTGAGGTAGAGGGAAGAAGGTCCATCCATTTTTTCTCCAACCTCCCTTTTCTCATACTCTACCTCCCATTTTATAGGCAAGAAGGGAAGGCCTTGCCACTTAGAGTGACATGGTGGGACAAAACATGAGTTACAAATGTTACATGGGCCTCTTGAGCTTTTTTCCCTAAGGCAGGAAATGTGCCTTTCATCCTTTCCCCTAACAAATGTAATGCTTCCAATCACACTATTGCAATGTAAAAATCAAAGTGCTCGATCAGAGAAAAGGAAGTAGTAGTACCTCCATCTCCTTTGTTGGGAACGCGGCGCACGGGGCTCGCGAGGGAGGGAGGCGAGGTTGGATCCGACGGCGGTGCCTGGTCTGAGTCTGATTAGGGTGAGGCAAGGATGCAAGGTGGAACCGACGATGGCATTGGGGTTTTGTCAGGAATGCGACATTGGACGAGTGGGGTGGGCCGCGGTGGAACCCAGTAGGTTTTTGACGGGCCAGGCTGCCACCAGTGGAGTGGACGGCGAGGTTCGGCTCTCTACCATGGATGGACGGAGTGGGCGCAAATGGGAAAGGTGATTTACAAAATCACGTAGGGATTGATAGACCGGGCGAGCGATTTTCTGCAAACTTATCCTAACTCCTTCTATAATATCCATTGGATGGACATCGAATGGCCCTGCAGGACCGAGAGTTGTGCACAGGATATGTCACCCGAGTTCCTTCTGGTAAAATCTATCCACCTAAGTCCTCTTGATGCTTGCACTTCTCTGAATTTATTTCGGTCTGCACGATTTTTTTTCATAGTTTATATGTCTAGTCATTGCTTTGACGAATTGCTTCATTGATACAAGCCACAAAGGCCGATGTAGTTGTAGCATGGCACTCCAAAGCTCAAATAAACCAAGGTTAAGTTCGGTTGTACTAGAAACTGTTACTAACGTTGGGGATCTCGACCAACAGCCATCCCATTAGAAGAGATGCCAATATATAGAGCCTAGGATGGGCCACATGGGCTGATAGTAATATGGGCTTTACAGCCTTAACACCCCCCTTCAAACTCAAGGTGGAGGATCGGACACATTGAGTTTGAACAAGTGAAGCCGATGTTGACACGGAGAATCAAGTCGGTAGGCAAGGCCCCCCACCTATGTAGAGTGGGATCAAATATTTGTCTGTGTTGTCCAGGGAAGAGTCATTTGCTGAAGTTATCTGTGTCAAATAATGTAGATGGACCTTTTCTGTATGAGTCATTTGTGTATGAATTGTAGTTTTGGTTACTTATATGGCATTTTAAATTAAAAGATGTATGGTTGTTTTTAAAAAAAACTTTTGTTTTCAATATTGTGGAATTAACAATGTCATGGTGGTTTTGGAGTACTGTAAACTCTACTCCAAATCAAAGTTTTCTCTTTCAAACAAATAAAGAGGCTATAGTACAATTAAACATGTGCTGGTTACAAGTAATATAATTACTTTCTCTTGCCATATTTATAACAAAAGACAACCATAGATCTGATCGTACCAGTAGTTGTAACCATGGTATTGAAACTTTGGTGCGGAATAGCTGTGAATAATCGTTATTGTTTTCTTTCATCGAAACAAACATAGTAGAGTGAATAAATTCCAAGAGCAGAAGAGGAATGCTCTGTGGAAGCGACAGGCCACGCCGTCGGGCTGTCGGAATCTACCGGTGAACGGTGATCCGTGGACTTAAAAGCCTCCCTCAGTCCATCTTAGGTCTTTTTTCCACTGCAATTTAATTAGGCATAATATTTTATATCTAAATTGGAGCTCTCCACTACAAGTTTTTTCTACCATTTCTGAAGTCACATCATCATAAGGCTCGCTAGCCAATAGATCTCTTATTAGTGTCTTTTATCGATCTTCTGTGGCTAACAACACTTATGCATGCATTAGAAAGAAGCCACAAAGTATATACACATATTTTTATTTATTATTTTAACATTTAATTTGTTTACCATTTCTCAGTCTATGGAGCATATTGCTAATCCGAGCTAAAAATCTCCGCAACAACGTTCTGGATATCATCTAGTTCAACCCAACATCTCTAACAGCCTTCCTTTCCTTCTTTGTGTGGTCCGTTTCTTCCATTGGATACTATCATCATAGAATTTTCCATTTCCGTGGGCAGTCATTTCACTTTTGAGTGTTTGACCTTTTTCTATTAGGTGTATTTGTGTTTTCTTTTTATTTTATTTTTTGTTAAATATGTTTATTTGGTTTCTATAATGCTATTGATATTGTTTTTTTGAACATAGAATATTTACTCAGATTTAGAATATTTTGTTGTGACGGTAGAAGACATTTCATTCGTGAAGATTGAATATTATATTCTAAAAGGTAAATATCATTTTTAGACCTTGTATGTTTCATGGTCATGGATGCCTAATTTTAGACCTAAAATTGCAAAACTGAACACAACACCCCTGCTAAAAGCAAGTATAATAAGCTTGCCTAAGCGGGCTTTACGCACTGCCACATCAGATTCATGGTGACATAGAAAAGAGAGGAGAAGAGAGAAGTGAAGCGGCCAGCTGAGACACGGGCTCCAAAAAGCTTAGGTGGGCCATGCATTAATTATATAGTACAAACCAGCAACCAACTATTATATGGACAGACTATTAGATTGGCTATATGTGATATGGCCTTCTATACAGCCAACAACGACCTAAATTTATTGGCCTTGCTCTAAGCAGTTTTTGGCTAGTTTTGCTGACACAACGTTGTTGCTTTGGGCTCCACATGTAAAGGCTCCTCCAATGGTCCTAATTAGTACTAGTTAGGGAAAATCCCTTTATCATGTGGGGTCCTTCTTTTGCAGGATTTCATTTGACTACAACCACCGGTTCTCGAGTCATGTGTTTAGAGCTAGCTAGGAACCAAGAGATATCTATTTATTTTTTCAGCGCTCTCTCCTCCACGTCATCAATCCGGTCTTTGTCAAAACCAAACAGCTAGTTCAAATAGCTCAATTGGAAACGCCCTAAGCACTAACACGGACGGAGTCCCATACTTTAAAGAAGTTGAACATTCTTCCTATAATGCTAGAATATTTCATTAACGAAGGCAAAATACTTTTCTTATGAATACAGAACATTGTTCTTCTAAAACTATTATTAAAATATTTGTCATTAATCTAGAGCATTATTTTTTTTTATTGTGGGAAACAAGGCCGAATTGGGCCAAAAAACGAATTATTCCAAAATCAGTTAGGGCGAGTTTGGCAATCAAACTCCCCCTCCCCTAAATTGTTAGGAGAAATGGGGTTGCCAGCAATTAAACGGAAGAAAGGAGTGAATCTATGCATCCGACCATAACGTATCCGACGCTCCCATTGAAGGTTCGATTGTTTTGCGGAGCCCAATAACGCGACAACCTAAACAGCGAAGCTCATGTGCACGTTAGTCATCAACTCATCAAAGCCTGGCCCATATAGCCTCAAAAAATCTATGTTTGGAACTTTGGATTAAAGCTGTAGTTGATCCAAATATGAGAGGTAAACGTGTCAAAAAAAATTGTCATATTTTTCCAATAGAGTTGTGACATTTCCGTCATGAAAGCTATGTGTCGTCGGTAGTTTTGTTCGTGCAAGTCTTCGATTCTTGCTCTGTCTTCTGCTCAATTTGGTCCCTGCTCGAATTCTTATTCGTAGTGCTCTCGCTCCTGTTGCCCGGCATCTTGGGCGTCCACCGGAGTCGGCTTAGATCAGTCACCATGACATGGAGCTCGAGGACGTAGTGTCCTCGTAGTTCTCGGCATCCACAAGATCCGTGACCCTCTCCATGAGCACTTCGAAGTCGTCATCCGACTTGAGGAGGCTCACCCTCGTGTACCGGCTGCTGGCCTCATAGCCCGTGCCTGAACGTGAGATGATCTTTGCCTTGAGCAGCACCTTGTAGCAGTCGTCGTCTTCCTCCCTCTCGCACCTCACCCATGCATATGCTGTCGTCCATTGAACAGAGTTCAGCCGTTCAGAGCTCGAACCGACAAAATGGGAGTAGTATCTACGAGATCGATGTTCAGAGTTGTCGATGCGCTTCCTCCATGCTCACCTGGCGACGGCTCTCTGACCCGGTTGAAGTAGGTGCAGTACTGGGGAGGGATCTTCTGCAGCGAGATGCGGCGGGACCGCGACACGGCGGCGCTCAGCCTGCGCCATCTGCTTCTCATCACGTCGTAGCCGAAGGCGAAGATGTCCTCCTTGCCGGCGTGCAGGTTGGCCAGCATGACCTTGACGATCCCCAGCATCCGCAGCTGGGTGTCCCGGGACGCGCCCATGATGCTGCCCTGCACGTACTCGTACGCCCTCTTGGCCACCGTCTCGTCCCTGATCAGCGCCCATCTGTGCAAGTGCAATGCATGCACGCGAGATGCATGTGTCATCGTCGTGGACATGACATGCCCCGATCGAGGCCATGGACATGGTGAATTATTACAGCATGCTGCTTAATTGTGCACGTAACGCGACGCACCCGAATCTGCTGCCGGCGTGGCCGGAGGGCTTGGACATGGTGAAGAGCATGACGTCCTCGTCGGCCGGTGCCGAGATGTGGGTGAAATGAGGCCAGTAGTAGGCGTGGTCGGCGACCACCGCTGAGCCACGGAGGACGGCCTTGTGGAGCATGCCGTCGGGGTTGTTCGGCGACGTGACGAACTCGATGAAGCCGTCGCTCGAGTCACCAGACGACGACGCGTTGGCCAGTGCCGCCGTGGTTCCGTTCCACCTGTACTCCCGGCCGTCGAACATCTGGGTCTGTGTTCTGTACGGCTGAACCCATCGATGAACAAAACAATCAGCACAAATATATTCGGATCCTCTGATGGCCGTTTATTTGGCGCGGACAATGGAGATGTCTGACCGGGTAATATGGCGCGGTGGCAACCACGGGGGCCGGTGGGGAGCTGGCGTTGTCGTCGGCGACGGCGTCCGGCGAGAGCGCGTACACCAGCGCGTTGATGAGCTGCGTGGAGCCGCCGCCGAAGACCAAGTGCATGCCGTCCACGACCGCGTTGCCGACTGCCCTGTGTAGCCGCCGGATGTGGTTCTCCAGCTCGACGGACTGGTAGATGCCGTCGGTGGTGGAGTAGCTGAGGCGGTGCCACCCGGAGACCAGCACGGCGCTGGCCGCCGCGTGCCGCTTCCAATAAGGCTCCAGGAACAATGGGTTCCCGCTGTAGTAGCATATATGAACCAATTTTTGATTAACAACGCAACGCAAGTGAACATGCACTACTGTCAGAGATGGAAATGGCCAAATGGGGTCAGCACCTGGTGGCGTCGGCGGTGCAGTTGGGCGTTCGGAGGGAGCAGTCCGGCCCGCCGAAGCAGCGGTTGCACTCGCACCCGGGCCGCCCGTTCTCGCCGGCGGCGACGCCATCCAAGAACACCTGCCCGTGGCCAGAGCAGTCCACGGCGGCCACCGCCTCGGCCGCCGTGGCCGCCTGCAGCGCCCAGCTCAGCCCGCAGCTGCCACCATCGCGCAGCCGGGACGGGGCGAAGGACGAGTGGTGGTGCGCCAGCAAGAGCACTACGTTGAGGAACAACGATGCGAAGAGGGCGAGGGCCCAGAGGCCGGCAGCTGGTCGCCTTCTTGGCTGCTGTCCCGCGGCCTCCTCCATTGAAGTTGCTCGTCTCGCCCTCTTCTCGATGGGAAGTTGTTCGTGCTACTAGTATATAATTTTCATGCAAGCATTCTCGATCGGAAGTTGTAGTATATACATGTAATTTCCCTGGTAGCAACTCAACTCTAGCACTCCACGCCGTCCTAAAGTTCAACAAACGTGATCTTCTTCCTCGTCAAGTCGCCATGAACACAGAGATAGATCATCCAACCCGGCAAGGAACGCTGATCGATGATACTGTTTACATTGACTTGTATTTGCTCGTATCTTTTGGTCATAATCAGTAGGTTAGCTAACGTAAGCTGATTAGTAGATGTTTCTTGTTAATAGTTTTCTAGAGAAAAATCAAAGTCTAGGCCGGAGTTTGCAAAACCAAGCACGCGGACATCTCGCTGTCTTGCCCGCTTCATATTACCTCCATTTTCGAATATTTATCGTCTGTTGATTCATTTTTGAAATAAAACACGGCAAATAAAAAAACGTAGAGTACGAAGGCCCTGACATTGACTATACGCTTGTGCTCCTCCTCTTGGGCTCCTCCTTCATAGATATTATATAATCCAACACGACTGAAGTAAAGCGGTCATTTTATTAGAGATGAGCCAAGCAGTCATGGATTAGACCAGAGAAAAGCCCGACCTGAACGCTGGCAACATATTTGACGAGGCCTCACAATTGGAAAAGACTAGCACCTATGCATACGGTTGAGTGTTTGACTATCGACGAGGCCAGAATGCCTACCGCCGATATGGACACGTCTCCACGAATACTGCTCCCTCTGTCATAGAATAGTGTTTTTTTAGTTGTCCTAAGTCAAACAAATCTTAAATTTGATCAATGTTTCAGAAAAAAATATTAACATTTATCACATCGAATAAGTAAATTATATAAATATAGTTAGATGGATTTAACAATGGTCATCTTATATTAAAACTATTATTTATTTATTTTTATAAATTTGGCCAAATCTGAAATAGTTTGACTTAGGACAAATCTATGAAACACTATATTTCAGGACAGAGAGAATACTACCTCAATCCACAAATATATAACACAACTGATTTTTTTCTAAAATTTGGATCATTGTCTTATTAAAAATGTTTTGTTGTGATTTATTTTACCACTAAAGGTATTTTTACGTGTTTCAATAATTTTTGAATAAAACAAATAATCAAAATTACAGAAAAAATATTAACCATGTCATATATTTGTGAATGGAGAGAATAAGTAGCACGTAATAGGAAGTATTGCTGGAGAAGCAATGAAATAAGGGGAAAGATGAAGAACCAACTGCAGAACTTCATGCTAGAGCAGCTCCATGCCATGAAGCAAGTACGACGCACCCACATTTCTCCCTGGCAAATGCTTCAAGTGAGATCTTGGGGTTCAGGCTCATGCATCGATCAGGGCCTGTGATTCTTAGTAGGTGTTTGGTTCCAGGAATAATGCATTATCCCTGGATGTATCTAGATGTATTACATCCGTTCACAAATATATGACATAGTTAACTTTTTTCTTAACTTTAATATTTCATCGTATTTTAAAAATTTGTTCAAATATGTGGAAATATAAATCATACTCAAATTACATTTAGTAATAAATCAAATGACAACAAAATAAATGGTAGTTTATTAATTTTTTGAATAAAACAAACGATCTAAGTTTTTGGAAAATAAATCAACCACTTCATACATTTTGTGAATGGAGGAACTGAGGGAGTAGAATGATTTGATTGAATGATGGGTCAAGAACAAAGTTCGATGACATTTGCTTGTGATTTTATATGGGCATATAGTCTGGGAGATGTACAGTTTTTCATTTCAGTTTAGAAAAGCTGGATCGTTTACATTACGAAGGTAGTGCATTGCACTGTGGAGATTAGACGGCATGTGATGCCACTCTGCGTCCTCACAAATACTACAACTATCTCATTGGCTTCTGAAAGCACATTTGTTGGATGATGAAAGAGTTCAATGGCTGAGGCCAGCGACTTATCGATGGGATTTTCGGGGGTGACATAGATTTACAAAAAATGTAGATATATAGGGTTTAGCAGTGAGTGGATAGCTTGAGAGTTGAGAGAAATATAGTTAATAGGACAGGGTAGGTCATAGTTATATAGGCTGAATTTTTTTTTTGAATAATATGGGATGATAGAACTTGGTGTAAAACGAGAGAAATATAGTTAATAGGACAGGGTAGGTCATAGTTATATAGGTTAATTTTTTTTGAATAATATGGGATGATATAACTTGGTGTAAAACGATCTAATAGTTTGAAGAGTTGAAACGGAGGGAGCACCGCTAAAGAGAAAACATCGGACTGAGTCTCAGACGTCAGTTTCCCATACAGGATATGGGCAGTATAAATTGGGCCTGGCATCGGGCCCGCCGTGACAAATTGGACGATCCGTTAGCAACAAAATTTTTGGCCAGATAACAATAACTGAAACCTTTTTTTTTTTTGTCTTTGTCTGTTTTTTTTTTTTTTTTTTTTTTTTTTGTTTTGGTGTCGAGCTCACTTTGTCGGTTCATGTGAATAGTACGACCCAGCAGGGCCACACATCCAAGCCCGTCTGCTGCCTTTGAGAAGCTCCTCCTGCAGCCCATGGCCTGGCCCAAAATCTTCTCATGGCCTGCTGGCCTACTGGCCTACTGGCCTTTGAGAAGCTCCAGGCCTAAGCTGTTACGAGGCAAAAAGATCAAAGACATTTCACCTTCTTTTTGGTCACAGTTGAGTTTCGTCAATTTCCCTCACGAAAGCAATGTTTGATATGGGCAGGGCAGAGCACGGTATCTGTGTGTCTTATGCGCGCTGGTCCCTGCTAGCTGCGATATTTGTTCGACATGTCCGAGTGTTTGTGTCGCTCATCTCTATTCTGTAATGCCCCTATCACCATGACCTTTATGCTTCAGTTCGATGCCACACTCCAATCATGCAATAACGTAGCAACAACGCTACTGTTGTCTGTTGTGCCGTTGAAGCTTCTTTCATGGCCCTCACTCACCTTTCAGCACGCTGCTGAGCCACTGTGTCGGCCTGTACATGGTCCGGTTTTTCGGGTTTATGGGTAAACCCGTTCCAAACCGTATACGAGTGAAGTAAAGCGGTTTGGAACCGCCGGGTTATCCGGTCTCCACGGTTTACCGCTGCCGCATGGTGTTGCTCCAGGGAACGCATCGCCTCCGGCGGCCGGCAGCATCCGTGCCCAGCGCCCCAGCCTACCCTCCACGCTCCACCACGCGTTGAACGTCTTCTCCAATAAGGCTGCCTCGGGGCCCTTGGCACCCTGCTGCTTCTGCCCGGCGCCGTCGTCGTCTTTGATGCTTCTCTTGATCCTACGCTCGTGAGTGAGTCAGGTGGTTGCTGTCAACACAGCATACGCGGTGACCATGTACATGGCTGCCGGCGATGTGGCATACGCGGTGATGCGTAGCGGATGGACATGGCCGCTGGCGGCGTGGCATGCGTAGTGAAGAGCAGCGGATAGATCTGGCGGCCGGCGACGCGCGGACACGGCATACGCGGGGAGGAGCAGCAGGTGGGCATGGCTGCGAGCGGCGCGGCATATGCAGCGAGGAGCAGTAGGTGGCCATGCATGGCTTTCGGCGATGAGGCGTAGAGCAGCCGGATGGCCATGGCCGCCGGGGGCCGCCGATGCCCGACGGCGCGACCGCAGCAGGGAGCAGTGCGTTCACTGGATACAAAGATGAGCCGGGTTGCTTGGGTTGAAACCGGAATCAAACCAACCCATACACAGCAGGCAATACGGTCTCATCCGGTTTGGTTTGGCTTGGAACCGGTTTGGAACCGGACCATGTACAGGGCCTGGCCGCTGATGCTTTCCCGTCGCTCTCAGTGCATCGTTCTGTTCATCCCGTCCCCGCGTCCTATGGTGGATGGATGGATGTGATGAGATGGATGCGATGAGATGGATGCATGGTCTGGGCGGCAGCTTGTCATGCATGATCTGCAAAAGATCGCAGGTGTCGCGGTCGCCACCAGTGGCGGAGTGCCTTGTCCGCCGCGGCGTAGCTGACGAGACGAACAAGCAAATGGCGCGACAATTCTTGAGAGCATGCGAGGGGAAGCAAGTGAATTCGCCGACGCTTTTGACATTCCCGCGAGGCGCGAGCGATACCCTTCTAATTAACCACCACCACGGCACCGGTGGCCACATCTGGCAAGAAAGATCAGCAGCAGCAGCACGTGCTGTGGACTCTGGAAAATGTTGAGTGAGCGCGAAATAAAGCCTTTGCCCTTTATTGCCCGATCTTCTTCAGCAGACGCAGACGGTTCTTTTTTTCCACAGAAATTCAGTAGGGGTTTGACGAGGTGAAAAGGGTGTTAATCTTTCAGTTGCGCATGACAAAAAAAAAAAAAAAATCGTCCGACGACAGGCCATGCCATACATCGACCATCGTCCTCTCTACTCTAGCTACGCGAATCAAAACACTAGTCCGCTTTATGCTTGGCCCGATCATGCAAACCACAGGACAGGAATGGTTCCATCTTGGATGATGATGTATGGAGACTTGTCCGAGGCGAGCATAATTCTCGATCGGGGGACCAGAGACCAATAGACCATCGCCTACGGATCTCGGGGGAGAAACAATAATATCATATCTCTGCTCGGTCTGCTGGAAAAAAGCAGCGGTGCCGGGCTCAGCGGAATCCGGCAAGTGGCACCATGGCCGGCGCAGAGAGCGGTCAAGGGAGGCTCTGCTACGTGAGAGTGAGAGTTGGGACGATCTGCCTGCTCCTTTTTCTTTGAAGCGGACGGTGCAGGATATCTTGCGAAATGCTGCTCTGGCATGCCTAGGCATGTCGCAAGTGGCCGGCCGGTAGTGAGTAGGAGGGTAGAGCTAGGAGCCGACACCGAGAGGTCGAGGTTGAGGTTGAGGAGGACGATCCGTATCCGTAGGCATTGCGCCTTCCGTTCCAAGAGAATGAACTTTCATCAAGGGGGGCCTTCCGGTGCCGGTCTTGGTTGGCGACTTGGCGTCCATCCTTATCCCCCGCGAGGCGTGAGCCTGTTCGGCCGTTTGTCGCCTCTCTCTCTGATTTTGGCACTGAAGCAAGCAGTCAAGCACCGACCGTGTGGCCAACGTAACCACGCACGCACGTACCCTGTGTTGTAGCCTTGTGTCGCGGACAACGGAGCGCACACGAGAAACGGCGGGGGTCGCACGCATGGCTGAGATCGCGAGGGCGGGCGCGTGACAAGGCAACACATTTGCTGAAGGCCTGAAGCACAGCCTTTGGCCGCGGATATAAATACTCCTGTTGTCTAGTAGTGTCTTCACAGAAGAGACTCGATCGTGTGCCACATTTCTCTTTCTCGACGGGGGAGGTGCAGCCGAGCAGGTGACGGATTAATTTATTGGGGCTATATATAGTGTGAAGTGTGTATAGGACGCGTTTTTGTTTTTTGATAATGAATAGTAGTACGCGTTTAGTTACCCTGCCTTGAAGAGGAGAGCCGGCCGGCCGGAAGCTGCCACAACTCTACTACTATAAGTTGACTCGGCGATTCACGTAGGCCGCGACATACACGTTGGGCACGCGCGACGTGACGGCCTCATCTTTTCGTTGCCAACAAGTGGCTTGGCCTTGGGCCCGATCCAACACCGGCCACGTCCAAAACATGGTAACCTTTTTTCCCAGCGAGAAAATGTGCCGTTTTCATCGGCTTGCCTGCCGACAAAATAAGCTAATCGATTGATGATTAATTAGACTGGAAATATTTTATTCAATGGAAAAGACTCTACACACACATGCAAAACCTAAAGACTAGTATTTTTTTTTTCTCTAGTTTTTTTTCTCCGTCACGTAAGAACAAATTTGCTGCCGCTGGCTACGTAATTACCGCCAGACGGAGCACCCTCGCTGTTTTCTTGCGAAAGCTTTCCGATCGAAAGTGACGGGATGCTACTTGTTGTCGGCTGCTTCCCTTTTTTCTCTCTGAAGAACTGTTTGTGGCCTTGCCTATTGCCTTGCGCACTGCGCTGTCCCCCTGTCTGGTTGTACGTCCCGTTACGTTCTGCGTTATCTCAGTTCCTGCTGGGCCAAAAACAGAGACCCCTGCTCAACTCGGCATGCAAAGAGTTCAGCTGTGCTCGTGTCTTTCGCGTATGAGAGGAATTGTTGAGGACCGACAGACACGAGAACCCTCACCCCTTTAACTAATCCCACCTTGTTTAGCAGCAGGAGTACGTTAGTATCTAAGCACCCTGCACGGTTGCACAGGTGACCACTGACGTCGACCCGGCAGAGATCGGCTGGATCACCGTGCTGTGCCTTCCCTGCGCTGGATAAACACACGGAACACGCTTTGCCGCTGCATGCGTCGTCACACAGTCACACACACACGGTAACAGAGCCTGAGTACAATGGAATAAATAAATGGATTGTCTATACACTGTAGCGACACTATACACACAAAAAAATAATTAGAACAGTGGATACACAATCTATTTATATATTTTAGTTTTATTTTAGTCGGTGATGGTTGGTGAGGCTCCCTGCTGGTCGTCGTGGCCTATCTGCTGCGTATGTAAACACGCCGAACACGCACTCATCGTCGGATACTGACAGCAATGCCTCGAGTTGTCACACGACGTAGTGCTGGTTGGTAAACAGAGCTACCTCGCCGCGACGCTATAGTGTGCTGTGCATGTGAACCGCTAATCAGTTCTTATTAACAGTGCCGCTGTGCGCGCGTCATATCGGCGTCGCGGTCCCAAAAGTCAAGCGCTACATATGTGTGATGACGAATGAAACTCGGGCCGTGCACCAAGTCCCTGGTCAGCATCGACCGTCTGTCCATTTCTGTTTTTCTAATAATATACGGATATATATTGATTTCCTATTGGGATAAGGCTGACGATCGTGATGACTTGGATTTGACCAGGCACGCTTCTCCTTCCTTTATTGTGCTTAGCCTACTCGCCATTAGTATCGCGCAAATATACTTATACTAGCACGGATACTTATGCAAGGCATATGCAAATTAATAGGGAGAGAGATTGAAATGAGCTACCAAAAAGAAAAGTGATGCTTCCATAGCTCTCTCCCTCATATACGGAGTACTGTAATTCTGTAAACATAACTAAGCTAGACCGCTGGAGCATATAGAAAAATTATTAGTATCTGCACGATCATCTCGTACATGCACGCAGATTGCATGGGACGGCCCGAGAGTTATTGGTTTATTATCCAAAGCACACGGCTCAAACGAACCCACCTCCTCCGCCATGTCCCCCCATTCCGGAGCACGCGTTGTTCGGTGCCGTACTCGATCCCACCGCGCGCGCCGCGCCGCGCCTTGCCCAACGAGACCGCGCCGCGTGTCCGCGGTCAGCCAGCGGGGGAGACGTGTCTGGATGGCACGCGTGGCCGGCGCGGGCCACAGGGATGTCGACGTCCCCGCACCGCCACACGGGATCTCGTGTGGTGGTGGACGATCGCCGTACATGCTGTGCCAGTCCGTTGCCGCTGCTCCGTTTTGCGGAACGCACCCTCGGCTTCGGCGGTAATTGGAGGCGCGGGCCCCGGTTCCGACAGCTGGCGCATGTGCAGTTTCTTCACCTGCTGCCAAGAATGGCTGTCGCCTCTCGCGATTTGGATTCTGGGTGGAATCCAAGGTCACATGGAATCTTGTGGGATCCATGAGGGGCAACCTCGTGTGAAACGAATCAGTATTTTTTTTTCTCTCTCAAAAGCACATCAGTGGTTTTGATGTCCAAAGGAAATGAGAAATATGCGGCTAAATTCAAATAGAATTTGAACAAGGGTTTGATCTCTAAAGTTAATGTAAATGCACTCCTTGCGACGAGTGCCTAAAAAAATCAAACATTGCATGCTTGCATTATGTAGAAATAATTTTAAGAAAAAACTTAGAAATTGTACAGACATCCCATTGTTTAATCGTAGATATATGACTATGCAACCAGACATCTCAACTCCCTCTATTAATATGAACCCAATTGAATTATTTTTATAAATTTAATTCATTTTATTCAAAAAAATTACATAAGTTATTTATTTTGTTGTTATCACTAAAGGTAGTTTGAACGCAAGATGTGTTTTTACACATTTAAATATATTTTTAAATTTAAATAATACAAATTATTAAAGTTATGGCAAAAAAGCCAACCATGCCGTATAGGAGTATTTAGTAGCAGAAGTGTCTATAAAACTCAAACTCCCAAAAAATAGGAAAAAGTGCACCATGGTGAAGCTCGAAGCTCAGCGACACAAACCTTCCCCATGAAGTAATGCTGACGTGGAAGTATCTCAACACGGGTTTGTAGTTTGACTACGCTTCCCCTGAATGAAGAGAAGTTGAGGGGGCCAGTTGCAAAACCTCGCGCAACCGACTCTATTTATACCCCGCCCCGTCCTGATCCGCGAAGCACAAAACTCGCTTTGCTCTGATCTCGCTTCGCTTCGATCGCCTCATCGATCAGTGAGAAAAAAATAAGAAAAGAAAAAAATCCAGTTCGTGACAGCGAAAATCCAGTACATACTACGTAACGTAGTAAGACAAGAAGGAGAATTTCCATAAGAAATCGCCAAATCCTCCCATTCCTCGTCGTCTCTCAGAACGTGCGGCAATTTAGCCAGGATGGTGGCGATCGAGAACCAGAGCCAGGTCGCGCGGGCGGGGGCAGGAGCCGAGGCGGTGGCGGTGGCGGGGCCGCGGATCCCCAAGGAGGCGCGGCGGCTGCTGCACGAGCTGGCGGCGGCGTGGGCGGACGTGGCTGACTGCCGCGCGCTGGAGGTCCTGCCGCTCAAGGGCGCCATGACCAACGAGGTCTACCAGGTGCGCTGGCTCACCGGCGTCCCCGGCCCTGCCGGCGGTGAGGCGGAGCGGCCCAGGGGCGAGAGGGAGGTCAGGAAGGTGCTCGTGCGGATTTACGGCGACGGCGTCGACCTCTTCTTCGACCGCGAGGACGAGGTGCGCACCTTCGAGTGCATGTCCCGCCACGGCCAGGGCCCCCGCCTCCTCGGCCGATTCCCCAACGGACGCGTCGAGGAGTTCATCCACGCAAGGGTATATGCTCCATACCAACTCTAATGAAATTACCTGCCGTTATTACGCACTCGTAGGACCAAGAATTCAACCTTCGTTTTCCCTCCTCTGTTTCTCTGCATCCTTATGGAACTTGGCTTCCTCCCAGCTTTTGTGAATTTCATGCACTTTTGCTCTCTTTTTTTGGACGATCGGTTTGTTCTCTTAAATCTTACTTCTTTTGTGGATTACAGTTGAAATGAATGCTAAAATTAGGCGCGAGGTGGCATTAAATTGATCTTGTATGCAATTTTTATCGATCTCATCTAGGACGAAGAGGAGTAGTTTATTGACCGCCGTTTTTCTTGACACTTTCTGAGATTCTATCGATACGGGGCCTACTAATTTAATGCAGTGTGGTTCTCCTCCTCTGAATTTTCTGCCGTGGGAATCTGGCACTCTTTCCACCTTCTTAAGCTTCAGGTCGTTATCAATCAGTTTTAAAAATGTTTCTCTGAGTCATAGTCAGTGAACTGTCCAGTTTAACAATGAACAGGTGTTTATTTCCCTAAAGCTAGTATTAGTAACATCTTATGGATTGATATCTTTGTTGCTTCGATAATCTCTTGTCCTTGCAACAAATTTTGTGGTATAAAAGTCAGCAATTCGTGATGTTCGCATTAGGAAAAATAAAAAAACAAACAAACCGTACTGTATTGGTCTAGTACTAGCCTGCACGGCCACTGTCCATATGACAAGAGTAAACGTCTGCCTCAGGAAACCAAAGTTTTAATACATGGATTGGACTTGGGATAGGTGACTATTTGACTATGTGGGCAAAGATAGCAGAATTGGTGGCAAAGTAGTTCAGCAAGAATAAGCTTCAGGCCTTATGCATGGTCTAAAATCTAGAAGTTGCCATTGCACTTTCCGAGATTCTCGTTTACCTTTATATTTCTTTCTGTCGCTCTCACGAAAAGCAGCATCTTAATTCTTATGCTGTTTCCTTGGCTTGGTGAAAACGGGTGATAATGATGTATGGTGCAACTTGCAATACTACTAAACTTTCCAGCCTGAGTTTCGAGTGCCAAGATTATTCGGATGTGATTGTTTTCAAAAAGGTTACGTCACGCCACATGCTAATGTGATTGTTTCTTTCAGACACTGTCAGCCGCCGACCTTCGTGATCCTGAAATTTCAGCTCTTGTGGCTTCCAAACTGAGGGAATTCCACAGTCTTGACATGCCTGGTCCCAAATCTGTGCTCATTTGGGACAGACTGAGGTAAGGTCTTTCTGGCTAAATAATTGCTCTATTGATCTCCATCTGTACACTTATGAATATGCAACCAAAGTCTGAATCTGCTCATATAAATTTAGGAACTGGCTCAAAACTGCCAAGAACTTGTGCCCAGTTGAGGAAACCAAGGAATTTCGGTTAGACAGTCTGGAGAACGAGATTACTGCATTGGAGAACGAATGTTCAGGTGGTTACCACTGGGTTGGTTTTTGCCACAACGATCTTCAGTATGGCAATATCATGATTGATGAAGAGACCAACGTGCTGACCATTATTGTAAGTTTTACGCATCCACATCCTTCCAATCTTAATTATTGTTTTTATCTGTACTTCAAATATTCTTTTTAGTTTCTCAATTGTAAGTTATGAGCCAATGATGTGGATACAGCTATTTAACGGGAATACCTTGAACATGGGTGGTACTGGTAGGAAGAGTTCTCTTCCATTAAGAAACACATTTTGCCTTGTTCAAAGTAGGGATCGTTAGAGCATTTGTACCATTTTGGTAATACCGTATAGGGACGCCCCTTCTTCTCAGCTCCCTTTCAAACTTGTTAGCGTGTGTTTGTTGTGTTCCTTCCAACCTGGACATACTGAGTTCTCACACCTTTGGGCTTTGGCCTTATGCTAAAGCAAGGGTTTTAGTCTTGGAGACTACTACTATGTGAAGATTCGTGCTAACTGTTTTTGCTTTGTACCAACCTTTCATTACAGTATCTTTTCTTTTGAACCCAATCATAACAGCATCTTCTCTTATTGTGACAGGATTACGAGTACGCGAGCTTCAACCCAGTTGCATACGACATTGCTAACCATTTCTGTGAGATGGCAGCAGACTATCATTCAGCAAAGCCTCATATACTGGATTACAGCAAATATCCAGGTATTGCATTACTAAGGAAACTGCTGATGCATGGACTTTTGCTTTGCTTTTCTTCTTAATTTTAGATTGATAATCTTAGTTCTGTTTTTAGCATTCGTCATGAGCGATTCTCTTCTATGTGACAGATATCGACGAGCAGAGGCGTTTCGTTAAGACCTATCTGAACATTTCTGGTAAGTGTGAGTTCTTTGTTAGTCTTACTGTCTAGATTTTTGCTGAGCACATTAGTTAATCATTGAATGTAGATATTCAGCGGAGTGAAGAAAAATACAAGAAGAAAATATCAATTTGGCCATTTATTTGGAAAAAAAACATCATGAATTTGGCAAATTAAGCATTCATGAAACAGAACCATCAAGCTTGTTTTGCATATAGGGTGCATGGAGTGAACAAACTAAAACGATTTCATTTTCTAAGGAACATGACATGTTGCAAACGGCCACCAATTCGACACTGTTCAAGATTCAATGCAATGCCATGAACTAATATGCACCATTGTTTACATTCAAAGTAAATGTATCCTTTTCGCCATGGGTGTTCTTCACCTGTTTGATTGTATTTTGTCAATCATATCTCGTATCCTAATTGCGTGCCACTACCTTTCAGGTGAGGAACCTGATGCCGAAGAGGTGGAGAACCTGCTCCAAAGCATTGAGAAGTACATGCTCGCCAGCCATCTAGTATGGGGCCTCTGGGGAATAATTTCGGTGAGAGTTCATGCGTCACGTTTCCATATTTCCTGCAAAGCTGAAATCTCTGGTAGTATTTTCTAACTTCTATCTCGTGCAGGACCATGTCAATGATATTGACTTTGACTACAAGGAGTATGCGAGGCAGAGATTCCAGCAGTACTGGCAGAAGAAGTCTGCAATCTTTACTTCTTGAATATGTGAATAAACACCCGTGGCCTCAGAGGGCCTGTGTTGCACACGCACGAGGTTTGTGCAATGACATTGACAGAGAGAAAGCTGTGAAAGAAGAAGATACTGACGACGACGATGAATAACCACGTTTCCGGATCGGGGAGTTCTTGTTCCGGAACTCAATTAGCCTCGTGTTCAGGAAGGAAGAAGCCGTGGAGATTTGGTTGCTCCTTTGTAGAGTACGAAGGCAACTAAGATAAAGATCCGGTCCGGGGTTGCATGCTGCATGCTCAGTTTGGCGCACTGCCGTGAGCCGTGGTGTTTCTAGTTTCTATACGTAAATATAGTGGAGATTTTAGCTTTGTGCTTGGACAACGCATCCTTTGTATACTATGTACATGGCTTAACATAGAAACAGCATATGCTGTTTCTTAGTTTTTGTTAATAAGACGCTGTGTTACGACTTGTTGTCAATTATATATGTATGGGAATCGATAGTAAGCATTTTTATGGGAATCCAAGAGCGAAACAAATTTGCCCTGTTTGGTACACAACAACTTTCAAGTTGGTTATGGTTGTAGTGGTGTTAATTAGATGAGGTAGCATGATAACACTAGGAGCCATGATTTTTCGAACATGCAGTCTGACTAAGACGCACGTGTTTATGGTCAATTAATTTTTTATCTAGATGTGCCGTGGATGTGCCGTGGCTATTTTAAGTAGTAAGGCTGAATTTAATAGGAACTCTCTATATGGGTTCTCTAAACACTGTTTTGCACTGACATAAATGCTGTACTGTACACAAAGAGAGGGGTAGCTGGAATAGTGTTTAGGGAGTGGAGATAGGGAGTCCTATTGGACTCAGCCTAAGTAAACAAACATCATGTGTTTGGATACACCCAACTAACTATTACTCTCTCCATCTATTTTTGATAGTCATATAAGCCTCAAGCACAAAAACTAAGGAAGAGTGCAGTCTATTTATCTTATTTACTACTCAATTAATCGCATACACTCATTGTTGCATGCAGCTATACACTCCTAAATGCATCTTTTAGGATGCCATATAGCCAATCATTGTATGACATTTATTACCTTTGACCTTATACAATTATTATTGTTGAAAACTTTTTTTTTCTTATATGATTATCAAAGATGGATGGTGGCAGTGAAAAAGATGAAAAAAAGCGGGTAGATGAGTAGACATGGCCTCCTATGCACCTTGATGGATGCAAAGGTTGCCGATGGGCTAGTATTTCATATTTTTATACAAGCAAAAGAAATTGTTAGCGCCTAGACATCTGTCCTATCATTGGACGGTGAGAGCCACATGGTAATTGCCTGTCAGCCATGCCCAGCACAAACTTCACGGCTCTTGCAATCACTGTTTTTCCTCTCTTGCTGTTATTTTTCTCCCTCACCAGATGTTGCTATGTTTGTGATGCCCCTGGTCAATCTGGAAAAATTCATAACAGCCAACAGGACACCTCAACAGTCAACAGGATGTTCGATACTACCGCTTGAAATACAGGCATAATTAGAAATTCAGTGTAAATACAAACAAAACATCTCCAAGGACTTCAGTCAAAACGAGTGTAAATCTAATCACCTCCACAGTAACATAACGGGATAAGTTAACATGAATATTTCCTGCAGGGATAGCCAAAAAAAGAACTGGGACTGCACAGTGTCACAATCAGTCAACGAAACTTACGGTGCACAACATATTAATTACAGTTGAAAGTTACATGGGAGATTATTCTTCAGATATGAGGTACATTGCACAGGGGGAAGAAAAGAAAAAAGCGAAACACATGACATCTGATTTCAAAATATGGTCAGAGCATGGATGAAATTTACATGACTATCTACTTCCAAGTTCCTCCAACTGCTGGTCTCAGAAAAATAGCGAGGCACTAGAACATGTCAATCTTCCTTGGATACTTCAGGAAAACATCAATTTCGTTGCATATGTGTCCAAGATTGTAGATTACCTTGGACTTAATATAGTCCAACGCTATATATTCCAGAAGTGCCATCTTCCTCGAAAGAGAGCTGTTCCTCGACCTCTGCATCGGTGAAGGTAAGAGCCCTCTGCAACTTTTTTGGAGAGAAAACCTCAACGTCTGCCATGTACACAGCAGTCACAGGGCGATGATCAGATAACCTGAGATCAACTGTCTTATATGACAGTAACCTCATACCATTACCATGGGAAATAATTCGGTCACACCTGCAGAGTTAGAAGAGAAAGTTTGCCTTCAGTACACGCCACCACCAATTTGAGATTTGAGAACATAACTTCGATTCTGATACTCTCATTAATAAAAAAAAATTGGCCAGGTGCAAATAATGTATAGTAGAACCAAATATGAAATACCATGCAGGTGTTCTCTTTCCAGATTTGTGGTCCTCACTTATGTACTTGTCTGAGTTAACTTTGTACTTGTATGTTGGAGGAAAATTGATGACCCCTTCAGTCCACCCTTCAAATAGGTGGCTCTTCTTCAGTTCTGCTTTCAGCTGTCATAAAAAGAATGGAAATGTGAGATATAACTTACGAACAAAGGGTCAATTTGCAATATTATCATAAAAGCATACCTGATCTTTCCCAAACAATTCATTCCAGTCCTGCTTAGATATGAGTTCGTGTGTCTTCTCATATGGCAAGTTGATCCTATAGTTGAGATCACCCAACCATACAATCCTTCTGAAGCATTCAAGAAAATCAACTCTTAGATTATGTCGCAGATGAATGTAACAAGCTAGACTCCTGTTACGCTTTACCAAACCAAGCCTGCATGAACAAATCTAGTAAACTATACATCATTTTTTAGTGTACAACCCTCGACCGCATGCTATTATTTTCCATGATAAACACCTAAACCAACTAACCCTTCAATCAAACTAAATGTTCCAAAAGCATTGCAATGTTAAAGAATGGCTGAAGAAGATAGTGCCTTGTTTCTGCCAAACTATAAAAATAAGTAGCAGACGAGCTGCCAAAAAGTAGAAACCAGAAATGGTACAGAATGTATCACTTACTCGTGATCATAAATCGTCTTAGGCATGTTGACTCTGGAAACTGGATTAAATATTGTCCTTCGGTGGATTTCTTGAACATCAGCATTCCTTTTTAGTTCATCTCCCTCCTTTTCTCCAGAGGTCAGATGACAACATATAAAGCAAAAATGCGTTTGATATATGGACATGCTTACTGATATTGATCCCTGAAGCAAGCCAAAGTAAGAAGAGATTAGCATACTCTTTTCTAAATATAGTGTTGGTGTACTGAGTAAACGCAAGTGATATGAGCCTGACATAAATACAATAGATACTAAAACAAAAGGTGGTCTACAAAAGGACGCCAATTGCTCTACTATTGTTTAGATAGGTAACTGCAAGCCAGCTGACATAAATATTTAGAATTCTCTTTAAGGCATGCATTTGAAACTCAGTTTTACAACAACAGAGTTTCTTTAGATGCATAGAAAAGGATTTAGAGTGATGTGGTTTATATAAACTTGCCTTATTACCGATGTAGCCCATAGCACCGACCCCTACAGTTGATACTTTCAGACTCTGAATGTGCTTTCGTAGACTTCTTCGTACCCAGATTGATAGATACACTCCAACCATCTGCTTGCTTATTATCCTTACAAAATATGGTCTTTTACTTTTAATCGCCGCACAAGTAATGTTTAAATCCGGAACTAAATTTTCCTCTGCTAATGGACCGGAGTCTCCATTTACTGACTTGAAAGACAAGTATGTTCTTAATGCCTTCCCTGAAGTGATAGGTTTTGTGCTGTCCTGAATACACTGGGCCAACATATCCAGTGGTGGCTCAGGCCAAATCATTCCAAGTCTCTCCGAGTGACTGAATGTTTTAGTTAATAGCTTCTGACAGATCTTCTCCTCTAAATTAGATTCTTTAAAACTCAAGTTATGTGATCTGTCAAAAGTCTTCATTGAAGGCAGCCTGCTGAATTTGTCATCTTGTAAAACTGTTTCCGATGTGTCAGCAGGGTATGCACATTTGTTACCATGAATGCCATCAACACAATCAATCAAATCTTGTTCGCTCAATGGGTGCACCTCCCCATCACTTTCACTGTCAGACTCACTAATAAGTTCATCTTCCATCACAAAAGCATCATCAGATGGTTTGAACCTTGATGGAGAAGGAGGATCACTGTGACATTTATATTTGGGTTTATCTGGGCTGATCTTATTCAATGTTTCACGAATAATACGCTCCCACATTGCAATAGGACGGTTGTCTTCAGCACCAAATATATTCCCAGCATTTAGTGGAACAATTTCTTGAAACCTGAATGATAATCAAATCCTCTTATTAAATAAAACAAAAATAGTTATATTAGTAGATACTATCATATAATAATAACATTATTTTCTATGATATGGTCAAAATTTTTGAAAGGATTGGCTTCTTTCATTGTATTTAATTAGATTAGTTGAGAGATTAGGCAATTTACCCAAGAACATATATATCAGCTGGCTCTTCCATATCCAACCATTCTTGAATGTCCAAGTCATCAGGTGGAAGTCTGCCTGCAACATTCCATGTTCCAGCACAAATCCTGCATATCAAGTCAACGTCAATCTTAAGAAACAGTGATGAATGTAACATCATTTATCTGGTTCCAAAGCTGACACTGGTTTTATGCTTGTTATAGGCAAGACCTATGTCTGAGGAACAAATGAACAATTCAAGTAACTGAAAAAACAGTCGAGAAACAGTTGGATCTAAAAAATGTTAAGGGAAGCAGTCCATGCCTGAGTTCTCTGACATCAATATACTGAGCACGAAGGGTCTCTGACTTGCGCCTTCTATGAAGCCCACAGGGAACTGTCCCTAGTTGGTTTCCTGCAGTATTTGATAGATTGTCTTGAGTGCATATGGAAAGATTAATGTGCATTCTCACATGTGTATATTTTATGTTCATGAGCTACAGATTATATCTCAGAAATAGCCAAACTGGTATGACTCTTCTGTAGCCCAAATTTTCATGCACAGTGACTTAGCACTTCCTCTAGTTTATTTGAAAATAATCCAGTTGAAAATGAAGCACGTCTGCTGTCAGCTATAATAAATGGTGTGAATCACAAGTAATTACCAATAGTCTCGGCACCGAGTCCACGAAGACTCCTCTCTGCATCATGTAACTTGCGCTCCCACACACACATCTCTGATCAAGGTCGTTACTTTGTTTGCAGGAGACTAAGCTCTCGGTAGTTTCCCCGAGTGAGATGTTAGCAATGCTAGGTTCGGATTTTGACTATGTACCGCTGCTGGCAGAAGGGCTCTCAGGGGGGCTAATTCTTGCTTGGCGTCGTGATATCTGGGCAGTTTCAGATATCTCCTTCCAAACCTGGTCCATTACAGCAAGGGTGTCGCTACTGATTGGTGGTGGTCAGTGGTGGCTTACAACCGTGTATGGTCCGGTGACGGATGCTGGTCGGGAGTCGTTTTTGCAGGAGCTGCGTTCGGTTCGTGCGGGCTGCCTAGGGATGTGGATGCTTTGTGGAGACTTTAACATGATCTATTTGGCGTCTGACAAAAATAATGATAGGTTAAATCGGAGGGTGATGCGATGGTTTGCTCAGTTTATCAATGATCTTGAGCTCTCAGAGCTTGTTCTTAATGGACGGCTCTTCACCTGGAGCAATCACCAGGCTCGACCCACTTTGGAAAGGCTTGATCGAGTTTTGGTTTCTACTGATTGGCTTGAGGCTCATCCGGACCACTGGTTGAGAGCCTTGTCGTCCGATTGCTCCGACCACGCGCCTTTGCTGTTGCAGACTAGTTGTGCGTTTGGAACGAAAAAGAGGTTCCGCTTTGAGAGCATTTGGCCAAAATACGATGGCTTCCTCGACGAGGTGAAGAATGCGTGGTCAGTCGAGGTGGGGGATGTTGATGCTTGCCGGCTGCTTGATATTAAACTTCGGCACACAGCCACTTCGCTCAAGCGCTGGAGCTCAAAGTTTGTAGGGAGTGTACGCCTACAACTGGCTATGGCAAGGGAGCTAGTTCTTCTATTGGATTCAAAACAAGAATCTAGAGAGCTCTCGGATCATGAAGCCCGTTTTCGGAACCAACTCAAGGTAAAATGTCTAGGACTCGCTTCGCTGTCTCGGACGATTGCACGACAGCGGTCCAGATTGTTGTTTCTTGAAGCAGGTGATGCAAACACCAAACTCTTCCATCTACACGCCTGTCACAGGAGTCGTAAGAATTTCATCTTGGAACTGACAGTGGAAGGATCCCTGATCACAGTACCTTCTGAATTGGCCACCGCTCTGTTTGATTATTATCACCGTGTACTAGGGCAAGGTTTTGTCAGAACCCATGGGCTGGATTGGACCAGGATCCTGGATTGTGAGGTCGATCTGAGTGGGCTGGACAATTGTTTCTCAGAGGATGAAGTTTGGGGCGTGGTCCATTCTCTTCCAGCTGAGAAAGCCCCAGGGCCAGACGGATTCACAGGAATGTTTTTTCAGCTTGCGTGGCAGATCTTAAAGGGAGATATTATGAGAGCTTTCAACTCCTTCTGGTCGCTGGATGTTCGAAGCCTGTATCTGATAAACGACGCGCACATGGTTCTCCTCAGGAAGAAACAATTGCCTCAGTCAATTGCTGATTACAGACCCATCAGTTTGATACACAGTTTCAGTAAACTTCTGACCAAAGTCCTCGCTTCCAGGCTTGCTCCTCGTCTGGATGAAATTGTGAAGAGAAATCAAAGTGCCTTCATCAAGGGTAGATCAATACATGACAACTTCAAGACAGTGCAGTCAACGTGTAAGCTACTCTACCAGAAGAAAGTAATTGCAGTGCTGCTTAAAATAGATATCGCGAGGGCCTTTGATTCTGTGTCTTGGGCATTTCTTCTTGAGCTGCTGGAGTTCCTCGGTTTTTCTACCAGATGGAGTAATTGGATCGCTGCCATCCTCTCAACGTCAAGCACAAAAGTTTTACTGAATGGTGACCCGGGTCGTCGTATCAGTCACAGAAGGGGGCTTCGTCAGGGCGACCCCTTGTCCCCACTTCTGTTTGTGATGGTAATGGAGGCGCTGAATGGAATGTTCAGTTTGGCCGATCGAGATGGCTTCTTTGAACCGGTTGGGTTGCAGGACCTGTGCTGTCGTGCCTCTCTCTATGCTGATGATGTGGTCATCTTTGTAAAGCCATCAAGGCGTGATCTGCTGGTGCTTCGTGCTATCCTTGATGTCTTTGGAGGAGCGTCGGGCCTCTTCTCCAACCTTGATAAATGTGCAGCCACACCTATCAGATGTTCCGAGGAGCAAGTTCAGTTAGTGCAGGGCACCTTGGGCTGTCGGTTGGACCTTTTCCCCTGCACCTATTTAGGGATACCTTTGAGTGTTTCCAAGATCCCTAGGTCGGTCGAACAAGCCTTGGTGGATAGAGTCCGACAGAGGATACCCAAATGGAAGGGCAATCTACTGAGTCTAGCAGGCCGAACAACTTTGGTCAAGAGCACTTTGTCAGCAATACCAATTCATATTTCCATTGCAACTAGCCTATCTCCCTGGGCAATTAGAGCTATTGACAATCTGAGGCGCTCCTTTCTTTGGGGCGGAGGAGACACTGCAGTAGCAGGCAGATGCAAAGTGGCTTGGCCAACGGTGTGCAGACCAGTGGTCTACGGTGGGCTTGGTGTCACGAATTTGTCACTGCTGGGGCTTGCTTTGCGGACCAGGTGGTACTGGATGCAGCGGACTGATCCTTCCAAGCTTTGGTCTCATCTCCCGGTCATTAATGAACGTATCGTGCGCGATCTGTTTAGAGCGGGCACTGACATTGTTCTCGGCGATGGCAAGACAGCACTGTTCTGGATCGACAATTGGTTGGGGGGACTTGCAATTGAGATAATTGCACCCTTCCTTTTCAAAGCAGTTCCACGTCGCTTCCATGGGCGTACAATTTTTGATGCTCTAAATGAGGGTCGCTGGATTAAAGATATTACCAGTCAGCTGACGGTACAAGGGATTGCTGATTATGTTGATGTTTGGGGATGGATTCAGAACGTTCATTTGTCCATAGGCTCCCCTGATCAGTTTCTCTGGCGTTGGACTGCGGACCAAACCTACACTTCGGCTTCGGCTTACGCGTCGTGCTTTCTCGGTTCAACCAAACTAGCTGGTGCGACCTTGATTTGGAAAGCAAAGGTACCCCCCAAAGTCAAATTCTTTGTATGGCTTGCGATTCAGGGGCGTTGCTGGACTGCTGAGAGAAGAAAGCGGCATGGTCTGCAAGATGTTGACACTTGCGCTTTGTGCGATCAGGAATCTGAGACAATGGAGCATTTACTTCTCTCATGCTCCTTCTCCAAAGAATTGTGGTTCAGATTGCTAAGCTTGGCAGGGCTGCAGAGGCATGCTCCTGTAAATCAGTCCACATTCATTGATTGGTGGTCTCAATTTCGGAAGGCAGTGTCCAAGGACTTGAGGAAAGGTTTGGATGCTTCAGTGATGTTAGCTGCTTGGATGATTTGGAAAGAGAGAAATGAGAGGACCTTCCGTCGTCAATGCACAACGCCGGTCGTTCTGTTGAGCAAGATCGTCGAGGAGGCCAATTTGTGGTCAATAGCAGGGTTTAAAGAGATAGATAAGTTATGGGCGATCCTCTCTTCGACAGGGATGCCCACGGTAGGCGTGAGCCGAGTAGAGTCGCAAGTTTGGGATGTAAATTAAGTCCTGTGTGTTGTGTGTTGTACTGGTTTTCTCTGACACACTTTGGTTAGCCTTGGCTAACTAAGGTTGTGTGTTGTACTCCTGCTTTCCTCTTAATGAAATACGTGCTCGCACGTTCGCGAAAAAAAAACAATATAAATCTTAGACTTTGAACATCCGCACACAAACCTCAGAGGCTCAGACCCAAAGAAAAGAGACAATCTAATGCAATGCTGATTTGGTTAAAAGGAACCAATAATACTAAAAGATTGAAATCACCGCCAGCAAGTAAAGTGCAAAATTATACTCCATGTTTCCCCTTTTCAAAAGCTACCTACTTTTTGTAAGCAACCATGTGCTGCAACTGCAACTGTATTTCGTGCAATCAGATTCAGACCTTACCTTTTCTTTTATGTTCGTTTTTTTAATATCTTGTTTAAGAAATCCGGAATATAATGGAAGGTCTTATCGTTTTGAAAATCACGAGGAATAACATTGTGTTCTGCTGGTTCATCGAAATCGGCGTCCATTTTTGTTCCATTTCTGAGGAAGGAAGGAATATACCATGGGAAAAGGAACACTAGCTTAGGAACACAGCGCCAGGAAGAACCAAACAACCATAGAATCGACTCATTATCTGGAATTTCTATGAGTAAAACATGAAGTCATTTTCCAAGCCCTTGGAATCGTCTTCCAACTTTGATTTTTAACCCCTAGAACAAAAAATGAATTGGATCATGCAGTTACGTAGAACTAAGCACCAGGGAAAAGGGTGAATCCGTACTCAATCCATATTGGTTGGAAGCAAAAAGTGGCATTTGCCAATTGTTCAGGTCAGCACTGTTTTTCCAAACAAACAAACAAACCATGCCAAGAAAGATGTAACATCAGGTCAATTATAGCACCACGCGTGAACAGTCCTATTGCGTTCAAGAAACGGCGCACCGGAATTCGTGGGAAGAGATGCTGATTTAGCAACCGAACTGAGCAGGCAGGTCATGTGCAGGAGAGAGAAAGGAATGATGAAGGCAGCAGGGAGGGAAGCGGCCTGGGAGGTGGAGCCGTGGAGCTAGGTGTGGGGTGGATCACTCACCTTCATACTCGACCTCGCTGTCGGTGTCGTCGCCGGTGGTGTCGCCCTCGTCGGCGCTGAAGTCGGACTCCGGCGACCTGATGTTGAGCCACTTGCGCAGCACGGTCCTGGGCCACAGCTGCGCGCGGCGCCCGCACGAACACAGACAGACAAACACCGCGCTTGAGCACCACGCACGATTCACGAAGCAGCAAAGCAAAGCACGGAGGCACGGGTGTTCTGTTCTCACCTGCTTCTGCTTCCTCCCCTTGCGCGGCATCCGGCGCACCGCGCCGGGGTGGCTCTCCCCGACCCCGACGGCCTCCATTCCCTGGCGCTCGGAGCCGCCGGCCATGGGATGCAATGGCCGGGGCCGCGGCGGCGCGCGCGCCCGCCCCGTCGATGACGAGGCCGCGCCGGCTGCCATCTCGCCTGCCGCGATCGGTCGCCGCTTGCAGGTACTAGCTTTTCTTGGACTTCTTGGACCACGGTGCCTGCCTACGGCTGTAGACCTGTAGTAGCAGTGTACTAGCCTGTAGCGTGGTATCTCCCCCCCGGCGGCCCGGCGCCTTCCCTCCTCGGGGAGAAAAATGGAAGCGAAGCGACGGTGCCTTGTTATGAATTATGATTGGTCTGGCTGAGCCTGAGCTCCTGTTCTGGAATGGAGTGGCGACGAGGAGGACGCAGACCGAGTGACGGGCGACGACGACGACACCGACCCGAGCTGCCTTATGGCTCACCGGCACCGCCTCGCAGGCCACGGATAATAAAGGGCGCACCGCAGGTCCGCAGCGCAGCTGGTGGTAGATCACGGTCACCAACCCTGCCCCGTGCTCCGACGTGGCGCCACGTGGCGGGGCACCAAGGTCTGCACCACCACAGCTGCCGCGCCCGTATACCGATGGACCTCTCGCGCCGTGCCGACGGTCGACGGGCGCATGACCCACTTGCCCGGAGTCGCACTCGCACGGTGGCGCGCCACCAGCGTCCAGTGGCGCTCGTCGCGGTACGAGTCCAGCTCGCGCGCCGCCGGACGCGGACGCGGATCGAGCCGGTAGCTTTCCGCGTCGCTCTACGCTCTTGCTGTTCGCGGACGGACGATTGGCTGGCCTAGTGGCCTTTGATCAGTTGTTGATCGCATGGACGGACGGGCGGCTGAATTCTCTGTACGTACGTGTCTGCCGACCTCTTCTCGTCGGTCGTCACCTCGCGGTTTCTACTTGCTACAGTCAGCGGTGGCGCATGACGACCCGTGGACCGCCGGTTGCTCAGCCAATGCAAGTGGACGGCGCGCCACTTTGACATTGTCTGTCGCGCGGTAATAACGAGTAGAGTAGGCAGTACGTAGCTGGCCATTGACACTCACGGACACGAATACACGATCACACGATGACGCTGGGAACTAATCTGCATGGGCCAGGACGCACGCAAACCGCCTCGATTTGTGCCTGTCAGCCTGTGTCGTCGCGACATCGCCTGTAGAATGACAGCGAGCCACGATCCCTTTATCCCAAAAAGATACTGTGCAATGAATGAGATAGAGGAGGTGCCTGAATTGAGCAAGACAATCTGCAGGAGAATGCAGGTCGGCTGTGTTGAACCAGAGAGCTGACAGCGGGCGGCGACGCGTCAATCCGACGCGGAGCCGTTGAACCGAGTGGTAGGCTGCTGCCATTTCGGTGGCAAACTTTTTTCCCTCTCTGCCGCCCTTTCGTCTTTGCACAGCTTCTCTGCCATTTCTGTTCACCGCCCCCCTGTTTCTTGAGCTTTATTTGTTGCCTCTTTGGTGCATGGCGCTTTACTTGCGATTCTGGCAACTCCTAAAGATCCGGGGGGGGGGGGGGGGGGGGGCGCCGAGGCAAATATTACTAATACTACATTACTAATACTACAATACTATGGCACCTTAATTATCTATACTAATCAGCGTGTGTAAAAAGGCGTTCGTTATCTGGGTGGTGCACCGTAAAGCTGAAGAATCCTCTCGAAGGTCGTAAACAACAGGCAGGCAGCCAATCAGAAAGGCTGATCTGCCAGAATTGACCTGCCTAAGGTTCGGCAACCATCAACCATCCTAGCTTCTTGTTAGAAAAAAACATCTTTAGCTAGTAAATAAGACTCGTGATGGAGTTTTCTAAGAGAGGAAGAGCAGATTTGTTCTAGCTCTTGTCCCTATAGTTTAGCTGCGGTGGACATTGTACTAAGGTTGATGGCAATGGGTTCTGGATTCTTCCGTAGCCTGCTATTATTATATGTTTAACATCTTTGTTTTGTTGGCATTAGGTGTACTTTGACTCCTCTCTCTGGGACGCAATACATCGCTAGCCTGGAGTTCGGTGGGGAGTTGGGAAGCTTTATGGATGGCACTGAGATGCTCCAAGACTCCAAGTCAAATGTGAGACAATCTAGTTCCACCGGAGGAGGAGAGAGAAAACGGTTTAAAAATTGTGGAGCATTATGCATTTGCTTGCGATGTCTGACAGGGGGTCGTATGCTTTTCTTCTAGCACAATGCACCATGTGGCCGTCATGCACACTGCCAGTGACCACCTAAAATCTCTACTTTAGATTATTATTATTATTATTATTATTATTTGTTGTTGTTGTAGAGATTATTAGCCGCGACCATTTTGTGATCTGAACACGCACTGTTTTCCGATACCACACAACCTGGGCTGTGTTTAGATCCAAAAAGTGGAGGCGAAAAGCAAGCGAAATCTGTCAAAATTTGGCCAAAAACATCACATCCGACACTGTAGCGCACTGTAGCACTTTTCGTTTGTTTGTGGTAAATATTGTCCTACCATGGCCTAACTAGGCTCAAAAGATTCGTCTCGCAAATTACATCTAAACTGTACAATTATTTTTTGATTTCATCTACGTTTAGTACTCCATGCATGTGCCGACATTTTTGATGTGATGAGAAATTTTCTTTTTGCATAGTAGAATTTGAGGGAAAGTTTAGATCTAAACACAGCCCTGGTCTGATGAGGGAGACAACGGGATCCTACTAGATCTGCTGACAGGAGACCAGACCTGTCGACGTGGCGCCCCTTCACCCTTTTTAAAAACGGCAAAATTGGACGACAAGCCACGTTCTCTTGTACCGGAGGCCCTCTAAACTAAAATTTTTTAAAAAATGATGATGATTCCGTGCCGTTCATGCAGCCAAATCTGCTCCCATTTTGAAACGCTGAAATGCGCTACACCCACCACTCGTCTTCCCCATGGCGCGTGCACATGAAAGCAGCAGCAGCCAGCGGCAGGAACAGATCAGACCACGTTGGTCGAATGGTCGCTTGCATTGGGAATGTCTGTTGCGCCCAAGTGCCGCTTGCTTGCTGCATCATTGAGGGCCTTGACATCATCACCTCACTATTCATCCGTTCCATTCGTTTCCCAAAAGAAAATCATTAGCATCCACACTATTGTTAACTGTTAACACTACCTCACGGCTCATGTTCAGCAGGTGCGTCTGCTTGACTTTTTTTTTTTTAAAGGCTCCGCAGGCGAGCAGGAAGCAATAATGCAGGAGCAGTGACATCAACCGGGATCAAATCAAACGCTGGGCGTGCGTGGTCATTTAACCGCGAGTACGTAGCCAGGCGGCCGGGAGGAGGGGTTCGTCGCAGTCTTGCAGATGAGGCCATGAGGGGTGTACGTGTGTGTAACAGTGCAAGACGACACGGCATGTGTGGATCAACAGAGTGTCGCGTGTCTTTCACCTCGCGGACTCACGTCGTTTTACCACTTTTTATCCGGCGGCCGCCCACTGGCGCCCGGCGACGGCGACACGCCGGGGTGCCCGTGCATGCCCATGGTCATGATGGATGGCGTTGCGTTGGCCGGCCGGCCGGCCAGTGCGCTGCGTCCACATCTCCATCCGCCGCCGCGCTCTCTGCTCCGGGCCGTCCGGGAACGCACGATTTTTCTCTGCGACGACGATGCAACGCGCGCGCCGCCACGCGTGAGCGCTCGGACACATGGAACCAGGAACCCGGCCGGGCACGAGCATCAGCTCAGCACGGACACGAGAACCTGTGGCGGAGGCGCGGACACGACACGAGGCCACCAACTGACGAACGTCGCAGACTCGGCGGCCGAGCTCCCTCCTTCTCCGTCAATCGCCTGATGCAGCCCGGCTTGTCCGTTCTGTGACGTTTGCGTACAAGTACAGCTACATGGGGTTAGATTAATTATCGGTGTGTTTAGATGGTTGAAAAAAACACTGTTTCGAACTGAAAAGCACTGTAGAACCACTGTAGCACTTTTCGTTTGTTTGTGGTAAATATTGTCCTACTATGGTCTAACTAGGCTCAAAAGATTCGTCTCGCAAAGTACATCTAAACTGTGCAATTATTTTTTTATTTCATCTACATTTAGTATTCCATGCATGTGCCGGCATTTTGATGTGACGGGGAATCTTCTTTTTGCATAGTGAATTTTGAGAGAAAGTTGGGTACTAAACAGGGCCTATGTTATCTTCAGATAGGGTGGTGCTACGTATACGTAGGTGGCTGCAGGAGGAGAGGACGCTGCAGACAGATGAGGCCGATGTGGATGTGAGGCACAGTCCATGGCATGCTCGTCGTGTCGACGATCGTGTTTGACCTCCTGGCAGGCTCCGGTTCGATCTGGAGTTACCATGCGACGCAAGGCTAAGCGCTGTGTCCGGACAGATCCATATCTTTTCGCATGACAGACATGGCACAAGGCTCCGGCCAATAATCAGTGTTCAGTGGTCGAGTGGGCTGGCTCAAGAGCCACACAACGCACGCACGCACTCATGTGTGGGCTGTGGCCGAGAGCGACACGCCGACAGCGACGACTCGGCGCGCTGACGGCGAGCCGGTTGTGGTGGTGGGCGTAGCCGGGCTCTGCTTCTTCTTGGTGCCATGGAGTGGGGGGTGGAAAGCGCCACAGCCCACTAGTACGCAGCTGTGCGGTCGGGGCTCCATTTTTTCCGCTTTTGGTTGGCGCCTGCGCTTTGTACGGTTTCATGTGCGAGGCATCTTTGTGACGGGGAGTAGGCGCCGCGCGACAATGGACGGTCACTGAAATTTTCGTACTACTAGGCAGGAGCAGAACGAGCGGCGGTTCGCGCGCGCTTGTTCGTTGCGTCTTCGCTGGTCATGACGAGACCAGCATGATGGTTGATGGCGCCGCCGGCACGTGCGGTCGATCCGTGCCGTGCGCCGCGGTGGGAGAGCTGGCGACGGACTGGATGGACGCGTTGAGCTCACGCGGCGGCGGCGGCGGCGGCGGCGGCTTGTTAGCTTCATGGGACGGACAAGAACAGGGTCATCGCGAGCTAGCAACCTAGCATCCATCTGATCTGAGGTCCCCCGGGCCGGCCGTGATCTCGAAAAGGGATCTGGCAGCAGCTCGTGTGGTTCGGATGGCGCCTCGGTTGGCAGAAACGTGATTCTCTTGCAGTGCCCAGGGACGCCGCCAACGTTCCACCACCGTTGACGTATCAATTTGCTACCACCGCCAAGGCGCCAAGCTGTACGTACCACCATAAACAACACAGGCTGTGCGATCTTGCTGTCCAGGACTGCAGGCCTCTCCTCCATCTCCTCTCTGTTATCTCCTGGCATCCGCTCACCGAAACGCAAGCCGAAATTGCATACGCACTGCCTGTGGCTGGCATTTTGCGTTCGCATGTTTCTTGGGCCAAGCCCACTGCTGGAGAGGAGCGCCTTGTCCGTTTGGTTCAAGGCCTTCGTTGGCCAAACTAAATTTTGACCACAGTTTAATCGTGTTTGATTTTAGATTGAAATTACACTTACACAACATAATTTTCATTTATATGGTTTATTTGGCTACGCTCAAATCATACAGATGAGTAATTTATTATTTAGTTATATTTTAATTTGAAGTCAAATATAACTTGACCGAGGCTAAATTTTGGCCTGGCCACCCATGGCCTTAAACCAATCGAGCCTTTGAGGCCGTCAGTTGATCTTGATCACCACGAGCCACGACCTCTTGGGCCAGTCACGGTCGACTCTGCTGTGTGTGGCTTTCCCGATTTTGGTTGCTATATGGGGCTAGTGGAAGGATTATCTTTGCGATGTTCAGGAAAACGCCGATTCAGTAACTTTGGTGTTCGTGTTGAAATCTTGCCCCCGGATTGGAAAACATCGCTGCAATATCCGGAGTTAAAGGGATTTAACTATTGTGAACTGGGCTGATTTAGGCCCACGTTTCTGAAGTGTTTTTTCGTGAACGTTGGTTTGTTCTGCTTTGATAGCCATGTTTTTTTCTTTATTTTTTCCTTTTTTTCTTTTCCATATTTACCTGCATATTATTGTTTCTGTATGCTATAAATATAGTTGTGATCATAAGTTTTATCCCACAAAGTTTTTATTACATAAGTTCTTTCTTGAAATTGTAATGATAGGTTTGTCCGCAAAACATTATATATCCAAAATTATATTAAAAGGTTATGGTTTGTCCGCAAAACATTATATATCCAAAATTATATTAAAAGGTTATGACCATTGCACTAAAATAAAGTTCTTGTGTTATGATTATATAAGTTTTATCGAAGAAGTTATATCCAAACAGATAGCTCCACAAACTGTTACATAAATAGAAGAAACAAAAATTAAAATTCTCAATAACTTCTAAATACTTATACATTCAAAGCGAGATGATTCTTTTGTAAGGGATAGCCCCCCGGTGCACGAACTCCTGGCAAGGGAGTGTATGCTCTGACGTCGAGTCGCTTGTGACATCATCACTGGCACGTGGAGCTGGGCCGGCGCCACACATTAGTGATGGTGGGTGAATAAGAGGATCTCGTTTCCGCCTGCGTGGGTCTAAGAAAGGGTTGACCAATTTTAGGGTCTATATTTGTACACAACATTTCTTTGCATTCATGTATGAGGCTGTTTCCATGACTCGTACTCTAACCTTCTGGTCACAAGATGATTTTGTTCCTTGAAGATGATTCTGTATACAATACAAGTTTCATAATGATTGGGATTAATGTGAGTCCTTTATTTCATGGGATCCAATGGTTTCAAGCTTAGAAAATACTAATCGGGGAAGTATTAATGAGTGGGACTGTTAAAAAAAAGAGTGAAAACAGTACCAAAAAGACGTGGGTCTAGTACCAATCTTAACATTTTCTACAATTTAAAGGACAAAAAAGATATTCCACATCTGAAATTATATGAATTAAATTATAATAGAAAATACTAATATACTTACCAATTATCCTAAGAGTACCATCGATTTCTAATCATTGTAACAAACCTCTAAATATAAGGCTAAAACCAGCAGCGACTGCATATGGCGACTGCAAAATTAAATGTGGTAGCTAGAAACTTAGAATAGTGGATGGAGAATGGGGGATGGAGGTGCTGCTGGTTTCAGCCTAAGAGTCATGATTGGAATTTTCTAATCATGTGTTGTACGCTTGTACTCGTCTCGCATCCAACGACATCGATCGCTCCATTGTTTTTTTTTTTTTTTTGAGACATCTCCCCCTATCCTTTGTTCTCAGTTATTAAGGAATAGGAACAACAAACACTCAGCAGGTGGAGTTACAAGCCACTGTTTCTGGCAACCTAGTTAATCAGTGGGCCGTGGCCCAGCTGGCCTGTGCAACCCAAGCCTGAAATCCTGAATACGACCTACCCATTTCAACGAGCAGTGAATTCGATCCAAACTGAACAATCGAATGGGTAATTCCAAAGGGATTAGCCGTAGCATCTGCTCGGACTTATTCAGCACAATAGAAATGCGGGGAAAAAAAAAAATGAAGCCACCGGACACAATCTAGTGGCTGCCATGTAGCCTGATCTCTCAGTCTCAGTCTCACGCTGCCTGACAAGCAACAGTTATTCCAATCGTAGCCACGAGCAAACGAAAAAAAAGGCACTGATCAGCGGTCACCAACGAGCAGCATTCCAGTAGAACGTACTACTGGTTCAGCACCTGGGCCTGCCGGCGAGCATGAACCCCTTGAACACGAGCTTCTTGGGCTCGGTGGGCGCGCCGCCCCACTCCTGCTCCACCCGCTTCAGCACGTCCCTCGTCACCGCCTCCAGCTCCGCGCCCGCGCCCTTCTCCCTCGCCGTGGTCACGACGGAGCCGGTGTTGACGAAGCCGAGCAGGTCCTCCAGCGTCATCTCCACCTCGATGTCCGCGTCGGCGGGCGCGCCCTCGGCGCCCACCCCGACGGGCTCGAACGGGAACGGCAGGGCCCGGTACCGCTCCATGGCCAGCCTGACCCGCGGGTCCTGGTACGGCCGCAGCGCCGGGTAGAGCTGCCCCTGCAGCGCGTCCTCGAACGGGTGGATCTCGTAGTTGTACCCCCACACGGCGAGCACGCCGCCGGGCTTCTTCAGCGCGCGGTTCACCACGCCGTAGAAGAGCGGGATGTCGAACCAGTGGATGGAGGTGGCCACCACGACCAGGTCCAGCGAGTTCTCGCCGCCGACCAGGGCCACCAGCTCGTCCTCCGAGAGGTGCTCCGGGGTGTGGACGTACCGCACCTTCGGGTGCGCGATCGCGTGCCGGAGCTGGCCCTCGCTCACCTCCGTCGCCAGCACGCTCTCGTAGTGCTCCGCCATCTGTTTTTTCCCCCAATTCAGATGTTCGTTTCAGAATTCGTCAGATCAAAAAGGTGTGGCAGGTAAACTGAAGATTGGCCGCAGCTTACGCTGATGGCGGCCTGGCCGCTGCCGCAGCCGGCGTCCCAGGCGCGCTGGTGCCCGGCGGTGAGGCCGGCCAGCATGGAGAACCACTCCTTGGGGTACCGCGGACGCTTCTTGGCGTACGTCTCCGACGGCTTCTCGTACAGCCCCGCCATTCTTTCTCGGCTTCAGCAATCTGGGTATCTCCCCACCGAGTCTACAGTATCAAGTATCAGATGTTAAGTGCGGATTGCAGGGTCTGATCTGGATGAAATTTATAGGCCACAGAACTAGTCGAAGTCATAGCGAAGTCAAACTAGTCATATGTGCCCACTCAAAAAAAAGGAGCTTTGTATCATCCACCGGATCAGAACATTTGACTCTAGCTTCAACATCACATGGGGAATCTTGCGCATCAGCAGAAACCATATACAGCATCAGCATGAGATGATTTTCCACATGTTATCAGGAAAGCAGGGATGATCTGCTCAGAGCAATCAGGTAAATTTGGTAAAACACGATAGCTACACCAAATCTACAACATGTAGGTTGTAGAAACTTGGGTTAAAACAAGGAGATCCATCAAATCTGAAACCAGTATATTGTGGAATAACTCGATAAAGTAAATCAAAGGTGAGGTGGGTTAGTTGCTTACTCAACTTATCTGGCCAGATACACCTCTTCTGGTTGACCAAGGTATCTCCTTCATATGCTGATGGCGAGTTGAACTGTCTGAACAACACAAGATGCTTCAACATGCACAGGTGCGAACACTGAAGATGCTAAAAATGTACTAGGGCGTATGAAATACTCAAACATCTAGTCCACGACAACTTCTTCATCTTAATTGCCAAATTTACAACAGTCAGTTAACTCTGGCACTCATCAATGATGATAAGAAAATCACTACATCAGATGAAATTTCTAACACAAGTACTCAATATAAGATTACTAAACACCAATGTAACTTGGCACCAGCAAAATCAGAACTCTCAAGTTCTATTATTAGATATTTAAGACTGGCACAACATGGCAGGAAACACAGTTTCGATTTTGCAAGATATTGTGGTTGTACATTGCCGATGAAGACGCCTGCACACCATCCCAGGTCCTAACCAGTGTCATCTGTTGCTGAAATAAATAGAAATAAGTCCTGCAGAAAAGCAGACATTGAAATTCATAACTGAGACAGTAGTGTACAGGTGACAATCTTGTATTTGAAAATTTTACTTCTTAAGCATAGAAACCCTCATGGCAGCCACAAAAAGAAAACATACCTTCAAGGTCAGGGCTGCAGCTCTTCAGCAATTCATGCCCACTTGCCAATACATCTTTGTATGTAGGGCAGAATCATTTGGGAACCACTTGGACACATTACAAATCATCTTCTCTGCAGAATACCAGTTTCTTTTCCTGGAGATATCTGAAGATGCAGCTTTGAACCTTCAGGTGTTCCCAGTGGCGCACCCACGCAGGAACAGTTATCAACTGTATAGAGCTCCCATTTCTTTATACCACACTTCTCTAAAGCAGAGGCCAATCTTGGATCTTCCACGTCAGGATAAGATCCATCTGGGGTAACAAGCACTGCTCCGGTGTATGATAGCCCAGCAGCCTGTGCTGCCCCATGATAATGGAACAAACCCCAGCTGAAATCCTCCACAACATCAACAATTGTCCAAAATTCTTTGGAAACCACGCCATTATCCAACACACTGAAGTAAAATGTACCAGGAGTGCTAGCCCTCCGCACACGATACCTTCTGCGCCTCCAAACTAGCTTCCCTTCAAGGGTTTTTACCTGAAAAACTGGCTCATACCAAAATGAACCTTTAGCTTTCCCTCTATAGAATAACTGGTACTGACATGGGAATTGATCATATGCTGGATTTTGTCCAGCTGCCACTCTCCAACTCCATTCCATGCTGTCCAGCCAACCAACAAATAGGTCTTCTGCGATTTCATGGCTTAGTTTTTGTTCTCTGAACATGGTTAGTGGCGTTACATTTGGTTTTCTGGGTATCTCAGCATTGAGGTCAAGGCAATTGTTCTTCTGCAAAACACATAGAGAAAAAGCCTCCAAATACGGACTTTCATATGATGCAATACAACGATAGTTGCAGACTTGATCAGTCGGAGAGCAGGAATTCAAACACTGAAGGGCCTTTCTACAGTTAGGATCAAACAGACAATTAAGTATCTGTGGACCACAGTTCTTTATCATACAACTTAGGGTGGAAAATCCTTTTGCCCTTAAGTTTTTCAGCATAGCAACTGGCCTTATGTATGCATTTACGACAACAAGCAAGCAAAATCTAATGTCATCTGAATTGTGTCTTCCCCAGGCATTAGATATGGTCTTAAGAACTTCAGCTGATTCCTTTACGCCACTTGGTTTCCCAATACTTGCTAGCTTGCCAAACATGTCCTGTTCTCCAGTGTATTGAACATGTGTGCCACCTAGCTTGTTTACTAAAGATGAGGATGACTGAAAACATATTACATTAGAAATATCTTTGCTGTTATTTGTAAGCCATTGAACAGCATCCTGATTTGTTATTCCAACATTGACTAGCATATCACAGCGTGATAATTCTTTCTTAAGATCATCATGCTCAATTAAGTTGTCTGTGAAGACAAGCATTTCTAATCCCTCATCGACCCACTTCAGCCTATCAACCTAAAAGAAAGAAACCAATCAATGCACGTTAGTGGAAGTAAAGTGATGATCTAATTATAGTTATTACTGAAGGATACATATGCACGTAATTGATTCATGCCATCTTTTGATCATTTATTCCGTTTGTATCTCTGGAAGCATATAACATACAGCATAGAAATCATGAACCGTAGGATTTCATCAACAACCACAAGTTAACAAATGAAGTTCGCAGAAGTGTGATCTGAGAGGTTCACCAAACCATATTGTTGGAAATGATTGGATGGATTATTCCCAACCCTAGAAGGGTGGTGATATAGTCTAGGGTACATGGGCCTCCATGGGCCTAATACAACATATACTCCAACACATATAACTAACAGAATAAGACTACTAAACGAGGCAAAGATTGTGCACATTACTTCATCAGCTGATTGCTGGAAAAGGAAATCTGCTTGTGTCCAGATAATCACAGGTACTACTGGTTGGATGAACAGTACTCTAAGTATCAATATTCTAGCAGGTATTTAAATCACAGTATGAGCAGAACACATTCAAGTAGCCGGGTATTCCAAATTGACACAGACAGTACGCGGATAGGAATAGGATACAGTTGGACTGATGGATTTGGGAAGGAGCCTACCGTGTGGCGCATGACCTCTTCCCAGGGCGTATCCTTAATCGGACTGATGCTACCTTCTCCTACTACGGCGACAACTCGTACCGTGCCCTCCGGCGAAATTTCCTGGCCGACGCCACCGCTCCTTCCGGCGGGCGGTGGCCCAGGAGAGCATGAACAGACTGCGCTAGAGCTACCATGGCAGCGGAAAGTGGCGGTGCGAGGCGGAGAGGGCACTGGAGATGTTCCAGGGAGGTGGCGCCGGGAGAGCTGGAGGAGGTAAGACGCGGCAGCGGCGGCGGCGGTGGCTGGGAGAGCGGTAGCCATGGGAGCACGTGGAAGAAGCCGGGCGGGCGGCTAGGCTCGACCGCTCGAGCCTTCGAGTTGGGCCCCCAGTTCTAGGACCTTTCTTCCTGACTGGGTCGGCCAGACGCCCAGACCCTTCCGATGAAAAATGCACGGTCCAGATGAATCGTAGCGGAACGAGTTTCCCTCTCTCTCCCTGATTCCTGAAACCGCACGAATTCTCCAATCCAATCCGCCGCCTTCCAAATTCAAACATCTCCCCCACCCCTCCAGAAACCGGTGATCGCCATCTCCTCCCCATTCCCCACTCTAGAACCGGTGATCGCCATGGAGGCGAAGCTCTTCCTCGCCCTCCAGTGCGTGCAGTGCGCCACCATGCAGGTACCCGCCCGGCCGCCGCGCGCCGGCGCCGCAGCCAAACCCCTCCGCGAAAACCCACTCCAACTGATCCGGTTCCGTTTCTCGATTTCGCTTCGGTCTCAGGTGAAGCAGCAGAAGAAGAGCAGCAACAAGTGGGTCTGCGTGGTGTGCAACCAGCGACAGTCTGTGCTTCGCGTCCACGCCCGGGGTTACCGCGCCGCCGACGTCCGCCGCTTCGTCCAGGACGCCAACCTTACCCGCGGCCGCCGGGAGTTCGCGCCGTTGGCCGAGCCCCAGGTGGGCTGGGACCCTGCGGCGGTCGAGGAGCAGGGAGAGGAGCTGCCCATGGCGAAGAGGCGGACAGACTGGTCCGAGTACCTGGACGAGCCTGGGGAGCGGCGTGATGGCTGTGGCGGCCTAGGCCTGGACGCTTCGGATGGAGGTATGCTCGAAATGTGTTCGATATAATGCTGCAGTTTACACTTCTGACGTTATGTGCTTTGTTGAGGATGAATGCTGGTATATTGGATATTTGGATTATTGATCTTGGGCAACCAGGTTTGGCCTGTTGCAATCCAATCTAAACTGGGCCGTTATTGTCCCTAAACCTCTTAAAAAATGATGCTGCTACATATGCTTATCAGGTAAGATAATGAGATTGGGGCTGTTATGAGTTACAAACTTGCATCACACATGTTGTGGTTCAAGACTGAACTGGGGTCACTGTAACACTAAGGTGGAACATTGGCATATATGCAACGTTAGGGAGTAGGGACACCAATCGCTGAGGATTCATGAATTACTGCAGCAAGCCATAGATGCTAGAGTTTCCATTAGAATGAAGATGACACTTCTAGACGTTTTGCAGTTTTGAGGAACAGGGACCCTTTGTGTCTTATCATCCTTTTGAGGTCGATAAACCAAGTGTTCGTGTTTGTTTGGCGGTCATCACTGCCCAGGAAAGCAGACGATAAGACAGCAGCTTCACTCCGGTATCAAAATGCTCCATACTCCATTATTATTTCTCATGGAGGTGGAAACTAACAGTTCAATTGGTGCTCTACATATCTGATGAGGCTGCATAGTTTGAGTCTTTGAGATTTTGAGTCTTAACCTGATTGTCAAGTTTCTAAATGTAATGGTCTAAATTGTTATGCATTGTCTAACTGTTTCCCATGAAACACAGAATCGGGTGAAGGAATTCAGGTGACAACCGAACTGCCTCAAGAAAGGTCTAAAGTAAGGCCTCGCAAAGCCCAATCTGGTGTAGCCGGAAAGCAGCCCAATCTGTCAGCAAATCTCACTTCATCCAAGAGGCAGAAGCTCAAGGAAGGATCAAGTTCCTACTGTGCAAGTACTCCTACGGAAGGTCATACATGCAAATCCTAATAACATGTTGGCACACTTGGAAATTTCTGAATATCTTCTTGTTTCGAGAGAGAACAATAAAAGTTCAACGAATCCCACACTTGTTCTGTACAGCACAAAGATCACGATGGAGCAAGTATTTGGACACGAATTTCTTTGAAGAGAGGAAAGGGTCTGAGAGGTTTGGGATGCAGCGTACTGAACTTGATGGATGTGCCACTACCGAGGCCACTACTGAGGTAGTTGTGGATGATGAGGTACACCCTGATTTCATCTAATCTTATATTTGACTGAAAAAATGCCGAATGCATCGTGTTTTGGCAGTAGCAGGCTAGAAGTTAGCTTGATAGAGACAAAATGTGTTTTTGGCAACTCCTTGTTAATACAAAGATGTTCAGTCCTGTGTATTGGAAGGGAAAGAAAGTGCTGTTATCTTGTATGATGGGCAACACTTCACATTAGATTGAGCTGTAAGAACAAAGCCAAATGCAAAATATTATAAGTGTTAACTCTTTAGCTTTTTGGAACAATAATTTTATCATTGTCTCCCTTGCACAACCACTCTTTCCTTAACTCCATCCTTTGGAGTTTCAGATACATGTATATTTGCAATGGTAGCCTTACCAGAACTAGAGATCTTAAAGAATGTTTCATACAGTAGTCTCAATGACAACTACTTGTCAAATGTGAGCTTAACCACCTGTCACCTCAGTTGACAAAGTATCTCATCACTCCATTCGATCTACAAACATGAAAAAAAAATTCTTTAACTTGAAAATGTTAGCCTATTGTTTTTATCAGCACCTTAATCATCCTCCCAATTTTGTGCATTAAAAAATGAAAACCCCCGTATTTGAAACTTCAAAATTATATAAAAAAACTATGTCAATAGCCAAAACAAGGAATGGACAATGAATCATTATGCTATGGCAGTTGATTACTTTAGAAATAATAAATCGCACACTTTAGTGACTGATTTCTGTTTTGTTAAAAGCAGAAAGGACTAGCTTTATGTCTCTTTCAACCCGGCTCCATTTCCTTTTTCATCATTGACCCTCTTTTGCATGTCGCAATGTATAATCCGATGGAATGGCATACGGTTTCGCTTAACTGGGCAGCACCATGCTCATCCAGTCGCCCTCAGCCCTACACCCCTACCTAGACCATCTTGTTTGTGTCTAGCAACCCCACATTGTGTATTATTTCTGGTCATTAATATATATGACGTTTTTTTATATAAATTTAAACTGAAAAACGTCAGATATTAATGACTGGATGGAGCACCACACATTGTGAAGATGTTGAGGCCGTTCCGTTCTTAAGCCGTAGTCGTCAATCGTCATGCATTTTGGCAAGGGCATCAGTTCCGTTCCATGCCAACAGAACCACAACTGGATGCCATCAAAGCCGTGCGTGTGCGTTGTCTTGCTTTGAAGAATTGAAGCGCTCCTTTAAAGCAGGCAAGCACCGACAGGTCCGGCGGGCCGTGGTATATATTCCCCGTTCGATGCTCAACAGTTTATTAGGCCACCCCACCGCGTGCGTGGCCGCCGTAGGCAGCGCGACGGCGACGTCTCAGCTGTATTTCCTTCCGCCACATGATGCCAGTACCCGCCGAGCCTTTTTCATGTGTTTCTCTGCTTGCGGTCGCCGGAGCCAGAAACCGTCCTCTGCGTCCGTCGCCACGCGATCCGGGGGTGGATTTGGTGGCAGCGGGCTATGGACTGGAAATATCTCCGAAGCGCAGCCTGCCTGAGTACCTGCCCCATCTGAATCTCGAACGAAAATGCCGGCTCTCCAGTGTCAGAATTGCAGGAGTCCGGTGACCCAGACTTTGTTTGTGGCTGTGAGGAAATTTCGTATTTTTCTGGTCTGCAACTGGAGTCACTTGACCATGTGGCACAGCACAGCACCGAACAGCGAAGACAGTATGGGTCACTGAAGATGTTGATCAATGGCAGTGTTGGTACCTTATCCTATCCTGCGAGAGATCTGAACCACCGGCCGGAGTGACTAATCTCCCCTGCGTCCTACGTGCCAAGTTGCTACTGATTCATGCAAAGCTCTATCTATGTTCGGAATCAAATCCAGAGCTCTGGCTTTCAAACATGGCTCTGAATGCTGTTCTAAATTCTTGATCCCCCTGTTAGGTGGATCGTCACCTTTTTCCTTTGAGTACCGTCTGGCTGCATGAAGATTGAAGAACAGCTGTGCTGGTCCAGCTATCAGGTTCTGGCATCCCCCCAGAACCCCTTTTAGGTCAAAGTGACGGGGGGTAAATAAATTGAAAAAAAAAGCGGAGAGGTAGGGCTGCAGATGATCATACGGCCGTTCACTTGATGTTACGCAGGACAGAAGCACGGGGACGGAGAATCAATATGGCGCGGTACAATCACGTTGCCGCCATCGGTGGCAGAGGCCGATGCCCCCGATGGCGGCATTATCGCGGCACCGCACGAGTAACCGCGGCCTCGTGCCCCCGTTCGCCTCGTAGCATTCCGTCCGCGGTGGAATCGCGGCCGGTGCATCTCCGGCCTGGATCCATCACTGTGCTTGCGTCGTCTACCAGCAGCGGATCACTGCAGCGGCGGTGGACGGATCATATTGATTGATCCTGACGATTCCAGTTCGGATCGCCATCGTCAGGAGCTCAGGATTCAAGAAACGGTTCGCTGTTCATGTTCGGCCCGTAACGGAGTGCCAGCGCCCCGCGGGCAGTGCCGCAGGCTGGCGCCGTGCCCGTGCCCCGTGGTCGCGCCCCTTCTGGGTTGGTGGTTGGCAACATGGGCTTATATGCTTGCTCGGGTTGGGTCTCATGCGTCTCCGGTTTGCTGGAGCCGCCCGGCCGCGACGCGAACGGAGGGACGCGACGACCGGGGAAAAGCGAAGCGAGATGCTTTCTTTTGTGCTGGACGTGATTGTGGCTGGACATAACACACACTATTAATTTATTATCGTGTCTGAAACTGAATAGCTGATGGTATGCATTGCCGTTAAGACGTCCGTGCGCGACGAGGTGCACGCGCCACCGACCGTGCGCACTACCCCTCGTTTATCATCCTATGCCTTTTGCATGCTGAAAATTCCAGCTCCAACACCATCTCCAATGGGAATGTCATATACACTTTCTATCCCTATTTATTCACTATTTCAACCATCTCTCTGTTTACAGTAGCGTTACAGTATCAAACAGTGTATATGCATCCATTTCGTACATCCCCACTGAATATAGCCTAATAGCAAAGTCTAGGCTTGCCTCGCCTATGCAAGGTTGGGGTGCTTGGCTTGGTTTGGCATGCATGCCACATCGAGTGCCTCCAAATCCGCTTGCCCTTGCTGGCAACCTCACCTCTCGCCAAAGCTTTGCAACGCTGTTCCGGTCACGTGTACTGCTAGCTAGTAGCCTAGTACTGTACTACTACGGCTACGAGCCGAAGGCAGGGACAGTACTGGACTGGGACGGAATCTTCGAAGCCACGCCGTTACCGGTTACCGCGAACAGCAGAGTCTGTCCCGCGCTCCAGTGTAGGGAGCAGCGGTCAAATTAGCGTCCCGAAGCGGTGAATTCTTCGTCATCATCGAGCATTCAAGCGCGGATTAAGATGCTAACCATGAGTAGAGCGGGGGACCACCGCCCGACACCGGCTCCCAGGCTTTTCGCACCGCCCCGCTCGGGAGCGCGGCGACGCATGGGCCTCGCTGACACGCGGCCCCGCGGGCCGTTGGTGGGTTCTCCTCGGGCCCACTGTCGGTTCCCGCGCGTACCGCCGGCGGGGAGGGCCAGGCAAAGCTCGTCTGGAAAAGGCAACGCCCCGCAGCGTTCCGAGGCGTCTCTCACGCTCCCTGTTAGCTACCTCTCTCACTGACATTGGGTCCCAGGATTCCTTGGACCCCATATCTCGGTGTCACTTGGGCCTGGGCGGGCCGCGGGTGCGGCTGCCCGCGTTCCTGTCGCGGTGCGGGCCCCGTGCGCTGGCGCGCTTTCTCTCGCTCTCTCTCTCCTCGGCCTTTTTGTCGAGCTAGCTGAGCGCAGCTAGTGAGCTCACTCCCTCCGTCCCACTTGACCCTCTCCGCCAGCTCTACTGACCAACCAACAAATACCTCCGGCTCCGGCTCTGTCCCTCCAATGGATTGGAGGTTGGAGGCGTGAAGGGTAGTAGGTAGAGAGGTCGCTGGATAGGGACGGGGAGACGGCGAGAGGTGTGTTCCGCCGAGCCGTTCGCGTGCTCTCTGCCTGCTTCAGTGCTTCCTCCACCGGCCACGCGCGGCGCCGCCACCGCTGTGTAAGGTTTAGTTTAGTTTCTGAGCTGCATTCCTGCTTGTGCCGCGCTAATCGCGGGCTAGATTGTGGAGTTGGCGCTTGGTCCGTGGCTCTCCGCGGCGCTGTGTTTGTCTGACCAGATCCGCGTGCGAGTGCGTTCCATTCCGCCTTGGTGGTTTCTTCTCTTCTGCTGGTCTGTGTGCTTTGCTTGCTCGGCGCTGTGTGTGTATTGTTCTTTTTGGTTACTTCATCTGGACATATGGTTCTGTTTCTGTGTTGCGCTACTCTCTCGTGGTGGGCTGAACAGCTCGTGTTTCAGCTTTGTTTTGCCACCTTGAGAGCTAGTGCCGTGAGCTTTTGTTGTACTATGCTATGCTGCATTTAGCAAGATCACGGCGATTCCAGCATGCTTCTTCTATCTTTCTTTTAGACAAAGAGAGTCGGTTGTGCTAGACTGGTATAGAGCTACAGATCTGTGTACTGATGAGCTCCTCTGTTTACAGGCTCCAGAATTTCCAGTTTTGTGCGCTTTAGTTAGCCTAATATGGGCAAGTCACCGGGAAAGTGGATCAAATCTGTGCTCTTGGGGAAGAAATCAACTAAATCAGGTTCTACCAAGACGAATGAATTGGTAAGCACTTTCATAAAGTTGTTTGCTGTTGATTGTCAAACAAAGTTTTTTTGTTGTTTGGAGAATCCCCGAGGCTTTGAATTTCATATGTGCAATTCTCGTTTGGAGAATCCCATGTGTGTCTGAATTGCTTTTGCAATGCTACTTAGTATTTACTACTCACAAATACAGTAGTTATTTTGTATGTGCAATTATAGTCAGTAGTTATTTTTTTCCATGGTCAAACTTTGAGGTTAATGGATTTTAGTCCCAAACCCTTTTGTACTTTAAATGTCTTTTTATTGAAATGACATGCCACTTGTCAATAACTTGAATACGGACAAGCTCATCCAGTTTACATTTTCAGATGCAAACATGCAAAAACTTGAAATTGCCTTTACTAGCAACCGTGGCTTACTGGATCGGATGCTAAAACGTGCAAATTGAGACATTTCCTTGTAGTTTCCTGTTTTCTTAATCCATATTGCAGCTAGGTATAAGGCATATTTTGTTTCTCCATTCTCGTTTTCCTGACGGTTCAGTTGTATATTTTTAGAAGGCTGCAAATAACAACGGATATTCAACTGGGGAGGAGCGTGCGTTTTCTGAGACTTCTCCTGTGATTTCTGAGCCAGTTCTTGTTAACACCCACAAAAATGGAGTTGTTAATGGGAAGGCTGAAAATACCAATTTGCCGAGCGATATGTCAGGGAAGCAAGATCTGCACAACCAAAGCATTATTGAGTCCAAAACATCAGGTCCTGGGCAACTGGGAGAAGATCAAGCTGCAGTGAAGGCACAAGCAGCCTTTCGTGGTTACCTGGTATACTATTTTTTCATACACTGATTCAATATTTTTCCAGCAACTTTTCTGATGCATCCGCAGCTTCTCCAACTGATACTCATGGTTTCAGCCAAATCCTTATATGGAACCTCTTGTGCATTATTTTTTTGGAAAAAAATAACAGCACAGATCCTAAATAAATTGATGAGCTGAGTGGTTTACTTGATTGTACCTCATCATTAGTCGTTAGCTGCTGTTACTTTTAGCACCTTGCAAGTTTTTTTTTCTGGGAGATTACAAAAGAACCCATCACTGTGTCCCAGACTATGGGATAACTATATTTATGCCTTCTGCATTTTTAATCCTGCATATCTTCGAAATTATTTATTGTACATCTGTTTGTGTAATTGCCATTCTGCAATGTATCTATCTTAAATTAGTACTGTACTGTAGTGCTAATACTGTCATATTTGTAGTGCAGGCACGAAGGTCATTCCGTGCATTAAAAGGTATCATAAGACTTCAGGCCCTGATTCGTGGGCATCTTGTAAGGAGGCAGGCAGTTTCAACCCTTCGTACAACATGGTTGATTGTGAAGCTTCAGGCTCTAGTTCGTGGACGAAATGTTAGACTCTCTGGTGCTGACATTCAATTCAATGTGAAGTTTGGCCAGCATAATGTTGGGGTGAGTATAAGTTGTTGAGCACACATTTATGTTTTGTTTGCATCTTCTATTCCCTCAGTGCTGATCGCTTTAACTAAATTATGTTGGTTGCTTGTATACCCATGTGAGATCGCTGTTTAGTATTCTTCTATGAAATTTTGAAAAATGGAATATTTTTTTGTACTTTACAGGGTAGATCACCTGCTGCGTGGAAAGAGAAGTTATCTTCAAATGCTTATGTTCGGAAGGTATGCATTCTTTATCAAATATTACTAGTGAATTGGTTATATTTACATACAACAGATAACTACCTTTGTCTTAGTTCCTTTCTTTTAATAAATAAATGCTAACAAAATTTTCACTTTTGATTCTCATATTTCAACATTGCACTAACTCATTTTTGTCCTCTATAGCTTCTGTCTTCACCAATAGTGCTAGAACCCCTTCACTTCCAGTATGACAAGAGGGATCCCAATTCAACCTACAACTGGCTTGAGAGATGGACCATAGGCTGCATCTGGAAGCCTGCTCTTCAACCAAAAAGAGTTGCTGATGGGAAGCCACTGATAAGGAAGGCTAGTTATGCAATGGAAACTGAATCAGCCAAGTTAAAGCGCAACACTCGGAAGGGTTCTGCCGCTATCGTTGATAGTTTGCATACAAGTATGACTGGTGAATCTGATAGACTAAAACGGAATCCAAAGAAATTCTCAAACTCCCCCGCAGATTCAGTGCCAGATAGCCAGTTATCTGAACTTGAGAAGGTTAAAAGGAACCTCAGGAAGGTAACTAATTCCATGGCTGAAGCCTCGAAAATATCTGGTTCCAGGGTTGATTCCTTGAAGGTATCTGATTCTACTCCTGATGTACAAAAGGAATCTAATCATGTGGCTGAAATCTCAAAGATACCTAATCTCCTGAATGGAATCTCTGACCATCAAGACATCCAGTGTGAAAAGGCACTACAGAACACACCTGAGGCTTCATTTCCTCTTGAAACCCAAGTATATTCTACCAATGGACATCTATTGCAATATTCAAATACGGATAACTTTGACTTGGTACCTGGTTTGAAAAGTGACCTGGAAACTCAGCTCGATTCAGTTTCTATTGGAGAAAATACTGATGAGCCCACTGTTGGTGCTCCAGCAGAAATGTCTCTGCAGAACATTGATAATGAAGATGCTGTTTTATGGAAGAAAGAGGAAGCAAGGTCCAAGGAAGAGCATCTCTCTAATAGAAACCTTAGAACTAGCAAGAGAAAGTCTTCGTTCCCAAACAAATCAGAATATGTGGAAAATGGGACTCACACTACTGTTCAGCGAAGGCAACCAAGCTACATGGCTGCAACAGAGTCTGCGAAGGCGAAATTGCGAGCACAGAATTCACCTCTGCTGGATTCTGATTCATCAGCAGAAAAGAACGGCTTCACCCGACGCCACTCTCTTCCTTCCAGTACAAACAGTAAGTTTGAACTCACTCACTATTTTTACACCATAGAGGTAGTGGGAGGGATGATGCAAAGAAAATGTAATGGACCTATGTTTTTTTTGAATTACGCAGATATGCAAATGATAAGAATTAATAATAGGTTTTTTCAAGTGAGTACAAGTTAACAGACTTTACATTCAGAGCATTAGCACATCAATTTATGGATTCGTTTCGCCATCTACTATGTTCAGAAACATTTTACCTAAAATTGTTTGGATCATGAAGCTCAAAAGTATGGACGAGAAAGCCTTTTCTTTTGTTTCTGAACATTCCTTTTCATTTGCATTTTTTTGAACATCTGCAGCTAGAGCAATCAAAGCTGAATGGAAGCGTTGAAGAGACGACCAATCTTCGACTTGAATTGAATAGTGCAATGTTCTGAATCTCTTGTGGATGAACTCTGCGGCTGCTTTGCCCTTCTATTTATCCTGTGATGTAAAGAGAAATGTTCTCCTGTATTGACCAACCATGTGATGGTTGGCTCTGGTTCAATCCGTTGTAGGTTCATGTGCCACGCATAGTGCCTTGTGCCATTGTATAGTCACGGTTCTCTTGGGATTGTTAAGATTCCTCGCAGAAGGAACTGTCCTTGTGTAAGCTGATGTTTTTTTTTTTGGAACTGTTGTGTAAGCTGATGTTAGGACCGCATTAATTGAATAACTCGATCCAGTCGCACAGTGCTTTGTTCTTCGTACTATTGATTGACTTATGACATGGGTTTTTTCCCACCTAATGATGATGCAATGAAATGTCAAATCTGACTATACCGACTTTGCTTGGCAGATGAATTCCACGAGGGTGTGCGAGCACCGGAGACATTCTCGAATGGTTCACTTTTTAGTTTTTATTTGGTTGGAGAGATGAAGATGGATAGGATTATAGATGCTATCTAACTATTAGCTATTGATGTATTTTTTCTCTCTCTCTATGAATTTGGTTAAAACTGAAAATGTTTACTTACAACAAAGCTAAATTGATTTATTGTGTACGAGTATGATACTACTCACTTCCATTCTAACAAGATCGATGTTCTCAGTTAAACTTCTTTAATTTTAATTGATTTGTACTCCATCCATTGAAAAATACAGATTTTTTCGTTTTGTTCTAAATCAAAATTCTGACCGGACTTTTTTTAAAAGAAAGTACACCAACATCTTCCCGCAAAAAAAAAAAGTACACCAACATCTACGATATTAAATTAGTTTTGTTAAACCATCGTGAAATATGTCTTTATAATGTATTTATTTGATGTTGGAGCTATTAAGGTGAAGTCGCCAGAATGTACATGTAGAATTGTACACTCAATGCACACAAAGTGGGGTATGAAATGTAGGAGATGGAATTGACGGGCTGGTGGGCTCAGCCTTAATACGTTTGTTTGTAAGCCTGTCAAAAGTTAAAGAACACTGACTTGGAAGTTAGAACATAACTAAACCAATCTATAATTTAGAAATGAGTTAGTAGAAATGATTAGAATAACCTACAATTTGAAATGGAGCTCCATGCAACTCAGAAAAACGGCAAGATTATCTCCAGCGAATTGTATATCTATCTTTATCACTGTTTCAACCACATTTCTCGGTCTACAGTAACTATAGACGGCTTATATATACGATCCGCTGTAGACGGTCTAAACACTGTGCAATTCCAAAATGGTTAGGGCAGGCCATACGATGATACGAATAGTCTGAGCCCTGTCTGAAATGGGAATGTTCCGGTGCAACTCACATCCGCATCGCACCCAACCCGAACAATTGGCAGTCGGCACGCTACCGCCTCCGGCGCGACGGACGCAAGGCCCACAACCGCAATTGCATTGCCGCGAGGCGTGCGTCACGCGCTACCCGCTGGCCTGTGGCGTCCGGGCCGTGCCGTGAGCCACGCCGTGTCGCCGTCCTTTGGCGCGGCGACATGCCTTGCCGGCACATCCCGTCGTCGAGGCATCAACACCCCCGCCGGCCGCCGCCAATTCAAACCTGCAGCCGAACCCCCTCCAACCGCCGCCGATGGAGCCGCACATTCTCCGCTTCCACCCGCCTCCTAACCTCGCCCGCCTCCTCAAGACCCGACCGCTCCACGCCCTCCTCTCTGACGCCTCAACCTCCCGTGCCGCACGCCACCTGTTCGACGCGGTGCCCCGCCCGACCGCCGCCCTCTGCAGCACACTCCTCTCCGCGCTCTCCAAGCTCTCGCTGCACCAGGAGCTCCTCGAGGCCGTCTCCTCGATGCACCGCAAGGGCGCAGCTATCCCGCCGGACTGCGTCCCGCTGGTATTCAAGTCGTGCGCCCTCTCAGCCGCGGCTTGCCATGGCAGGCAGGCGCACTGTCACGCTCTTGTCCGTGGGATGCTAGGGGATGTGTTCGTGCAGACTGCTCTGGTGGATTTCTACGCCAAGAATGGGGATATGGACTCAGCTGTGATGGTCTTTGAGGAGATGCCCGTGAAGGACCCTATACCGATGAATTGTTTGATCACTGGGCATTCCAAGTTGGGGAATGTGGAGGAGGCAAGGAGGCTGTTCGATAGTATGCCGAGGAGGACGTCTGCTTCATGGAATTCGATGATTGCCTGCTACGCGCACGGTGGAGAATTCCAGGAAGCATTGACGTTGTTTGACCGGATGTTGCGTGAGGGTGCAAGTCCAAATGCTATCACTATCACAACAGTGTTCTCCATTTGTGCGAAGACCGGTGATCTTGACACTGGAAGGCAGGCAAGGGCGTTGCTCGGGGAGGATGATTTGCGCAATGTGATTGTCCACACTGCCTTGATGGAAATGTACGTCAAGTGCCGTTCTATAGATGAGGCGCGTCGGGAGTTTGATCGGATGCCACAAAGGGATGTCATAGCATGGAGCACCATGATTGCTGGTTATGCACAGAATGGGAGGCCACATGAATCTCTTGAGCTGTTTGAGAGGATGAAGGCAACCAATTGCAAGCCAAACGAAGTTACTCTTGTTGGTGTATTGTCTGCATGTGCTCAACTAGGTTCTGATGAACTCGGAGAACAGATTGGGAACTATGCCGAGAGTCGGACACTGCCACTTACCAGCTATCTCGGATCTGCTCTGATTGATATGTACACCAAGTGCGGGCATGTTGGCAGAGCTCGTAGTGTCTTCACACGGATGGAACAGAAGGTGGTCATCGCTTGGAACTCCATGATCAGAGGCCTAGCATTGAATGGCTTTGCAGAAGATGCGATCTCCTTGTACGAAAAGATGGTAGCAGATGGGGTTCAGCCCAATGAGATCACCTTCGTTGCTCTATTGACAGCATGCACCCATGCTGGCTTGATAGACAAAGGCATGGCATTCTTCAAAGAGATGAAGAAGCACCATGTCTCTCCTCAAGTTGAGCACTGTGCATGCATAGTGGACCTCCTCTGCAAGTCCGGCAGGCTGTGGGAAGCCTACAAGTTCATATGTGACATGGATGTTGAACCAAATGCAGTGATCTGGAGCACGCTGCTCAGTGCCTGCAGAGCCCATGCAGATGTTGAGCTTGCCAAGCTCGCTGCAGGCAAGCTCATGGCACTGGAGCCTGACAACTCATCGATCTATGTCCTCCTATCCAACATCTACGCAGACGCTGGGCTCTGGGGCAATGTAAGAGAGATCAGAGACCTGATGAAGAGCAAGAACGTGCAGAAGCTGTCCGCCTACAGTTGGATTGAGCTGGACCGCGAAGTGCACAGGTTCCTGGTGCAGGATACGTATCACCCAAGGTCAGCTGAGATTTACAACGTCGTCGATGGCCTGAGCTTGCAGCTGGACCGAACTAGTCCTGATCCTGAATTAGTTTCGGAGGCTTGCTGATCAAATCAAGTCAAATTACACAAGACTTGATTCACAATGACGGTTATTTTATAGGGACCTAAAACATTTACATGTAATTGAAACTCTCTAAAGGTCTTTCAAAAAAGAATCGAACTTTTTCAGATAGAGAAGGGACATTATGAAGTAAAAATGTAGTAAGAAATGAACATTGACAATGTCATTATGTCCTCTGATTTATTAGAATAATATACTTGAAACTTGTTTACCGTAAATCAATGCAGCTCACCCTTTATGCAATGGTGCGTCTGAAACAATGTCGATTTTTCTCAGTTATCCCACACTTGAATGTATATTTTGAACTTTTGGTGTGTACCTCTAAAACAGGTAGCTTCATCTTATCTTCTGAGGTTTTAACTTAATGGAAGAATTAGCTGAACAGTTCTTATCCCATGTCATGTTTTAAAGATGGAGCAGAATCACGTACTCCAGGACCTATGCAGCAAAGACAGGGCCAGGGCCAGGCAAAAGGATTATCAGCAAGATGTTACTATAGTTCTTTTCATTGGTGGTCGGTAGAAAGCTACCGATGAATCCCGACATGTATGCAAGCTTAATTGGCCCAATCTTGATCAGCTTCAGGTATGAACACTAGTTTATGAACTGAGTTTACACTCTTAATTTGGAATAATGAAAGCCATCCCGTGCTACGGCAAACCATACCCCGCAGGTGGCGAATACAATAATAATTGATCATCAGAAATTCCATAAGAATAGTTTGTCTTTCTGATAGGCTAGCGCGATGTTCAAACTTAGGCCTTCTGTCTATTTCTATTGCAGTCAGTTACAAGACTTCCCTAGCAAAATGTAGGTGCAAACATGTACATTGTGCGTTGTACAATTGTAGAAGTAGAGCACAAGCAAATGCCTTAGATATTCATGTTTTTTTTTTTTTTTTGAGGTTTCATGTCTTGATTAATTTTTTATAAAAACTTCTATAGGAAGATAAACATTGATTGATTATTGGGCCTCCTTCACTAAGTTTAGGCCCAGCCCAGTAAAGAACGTTTTACTAGGAAGCCGCCTTTCCTTTTTCTCCCTTTGATAAAGCACGAGACGACCAAACCAAAGGCCATATTCCACCAAGTCCCGATCGACCAAACCGATGGAGTCGGAAGCTGACAGAGCCGCGTCGCCGGCAGCCGCCGCGGAGGCCAGCGACGACGCCATCCTAGAGGATTCTCCGGCCACGGCCCCTGCCTCAGATGGTAAGCACGGATCCGGCGCGGAGGCGGCCTCGGCGCCGGAGGTGGAGGTGCAGCTGTTCCGGCGAGGGCGCCCGGTGGCCGTGTTCCGGTCGCCGCTGGGCGGGTGGACGCAGGACCAGCTGGACTTAGGTGACATCCTGGAGCAGCATGGCCTCAAGTCCGTCTTCGTCTTCGACCCCGCCGCCCGCAAACGCGGCATCGCCATCCGCTTCAACCCCCGCAACGGCCGCTCCCTCCTCACCTACGCCCCCGGCTCCACCATCTTCCTCGACGGCGAGCCCAAGGTAATCTTAGAAGTTGCACTTCCAAACACCACCGCACATCAATTTCTCCTCACTTTACTTGCTCTTCGATTTAACAGTTGTTTAGCAACCTTGTCTAGAAGAAGGTTAGAATTTGAGAAATCTTATATCGTTCGTTTATACTATGTTTGATGGTTCAGGATCCTTTGCTGAAGCCCATCACGAAGATGTTAATTGGTATCGCCGCTATGACTGTGGTAGCTGCAGTGTTACTGAAGGAGGCCAAGATGCCCGAGTGGCTTCAGGCATCCAAGCTAGGCACCGTGAGCTTCCCACCATGGGTGTTGGCTTGCATGGTCATCGTGTTCATAAGGCTTCGAAAGAGAACCAAGGATGCCATGAAGAAGTTTGGCTGGGCCTCATGAGGCGGCAACAGTTTTACCTTTATTTCCGCTTGCCTTGTGATTGGAACAAGCTCTAAGTATACTTAGCAGAGGCAGAAGCCGCTGCTGTCAGAACTCAATGTTACTCTCAAGAGTTCAAAGTTAATTCAATTGTAATAATGGCAGCTTATATTCCAATTGATAGAAGGTGAAGATTTCGTTCTAAAATTGGTTTCAAAGTGTGCAAGTTATGTTCGTCTGTATCTGTTCTCAATTATCAGAATGGTTATCAGTGGTTTTGTAGTTCTGTTATTTGATCTCTAGTACGTACAAAGCAATACTCATTTTTTAGGGAAGCAATAGTCATTTTTAATGGGAAGGAGAAATAAAGCATTTCCTATCCTGTTGTTGTTCAAAACATCTTTAACCTCGTACCCTTAGGTGGCGTTTGGATATAGGGAAATGATGGAGGAATGGGATAGGGAAAAAAATATATCCCACTACTCACATTTATTTCCCTATCCCTCCATCGAAACATGGGATAAAACTTATCCCACCCATTATTTCTCAATCCCAATCCATATCCTCTTCTATCCAAACGCCACCTTAATATTAGAATAAGATTTAATAAGAACATGGTTGGATAGGGAGGTTGCTCGCAAAGTTTTATTGATTTGCTTAATTGCTTCAAGTTTCTACCAAAGGTTGGTATTTGGGTTCCAATCAATTGGGGTCTGAGTTTATAAGATTCAATTAGAATTCGTGGGGCAACCTCTTGTCCTCCAAATAGGTTACTGATATTGGCAAGGAATTAGGACAAATATGCTCCTAATATTGGTGAGGAATTATGACATTACTTCCTCGGATTGTAAATATGACTCCATCTAGATTTGTCTTAAGTTTGACATTATGATATTCTTTATGAAATGTATTTTCAGCTATGGCTAATCATTATGCCAAAGTGTAGAAATTAAAACAAATGAGTATATAAATTGAAGCAATCGAGTACAGAAATTGAAGCAGTAGTGATGAACATCACTCTGGCATATCCTTCTAAATCATTGATAAATCACAGAGTTCCAGTTTCAGTTTCAGTGGCGAAAGAGAGTACTCATCAGACAGTAGTTGCTCTGAAACTAAAATTCAGATAGTACTAAACTGCAAGAAGCGACTAGAAAATTGCAACGGTTTACCATAATCATTCAATACCAGCCAATAGAGAATGCCCTCAATTTCCGAACAGAAGACATAAGCAGAGGAGGAAGAACATAATTAGTCCGCTCAAATTACTCCAAGGCCTCTCACGTTCAACAAGAATAAAGAATCTGTGTATGTAATGCATGTTTCCCAACTAACATCGTACATCGATCAAGAACCAATCTCTTTCCCCATATGAGAGCACTAGATGGGCATATGGGATAGCCACCGGAAGTGAGAGCATCACATTGTCATTGTTGTCTCCGATTCACATCACCGCAGACTGAAGGTATCGCTGTGTCGCTGCCACAGCTATGGTGGCGATTTCTTCCACCTCACTGTACTCAAGGATTGTACCCCAGGCCGGTTTGAGGAGAATTCCCTGGGATGGGCTAGGGCAGAACCCTGAGTGTGGTTAATGGAACACAGATTTCATTGTGGACAGGGACCGAATCCACCCTGGGGGTCACCTGTGGATCAGGTCACGACCCCGGCAAAACCCAGCCAAACTGAGCTGAGCCTAAATGTGACAATTCACCAAACATGTCAAAGATCACCAGTAATCCCTACAGGAGCACACTCCACTCTTGAAACGATGAAACCTATTCCTATCTCTCATTACAATCTCCCTGTTGAAGACCTTAGATACCAACTTGGTATAGTCATGGCAGTCCCTGCATACTCTCAGGTTCTTTATAATTCTAATTTCCATGCCTTCTGGCAAAGCAATCAGCCCAAAGGCCAATGCCAGCTTTTCACTATGCAAGGAGATGGCACCCTCTTTCTCCTCTTCCTCAATATCAAACAAGACCTCTTTGGTGTTCGCATTGTACCCTTGCAGTCTCAGCCTTTGATTCATCTCTGCAAGCATAAGCTCGATCTCCTTGTACCTTGGATGTGATTTGCCTCCAACAAAGAACTCGTGTACTTTGCCATCAACCTCAATTGTGCTCCACCCGGGCACCTTCTTCACTCCCTTGGCCTTCATCATGCCCCGAACCCTGCTTACGCCATTCCAATTCTGCGACTCCGCATAGATGTTAGACAGCAGGACATGAGCCGCATCATTTTCAGATTCGATTGCCAAGAGCTTGTCCAATGCAAATTTGCCCAACTCAACATTATTATGAATCCTAGAAGCGTTGAGTAGAGCTCCCCAAACACCTTCGTGTGGCTTCACTGGCATGGCATTGATGAAATTGACTGCATCCTCTAGGAACCCTGCTCGACCATAGAGATCAACCATGCAGCCATAGTGTTCAAGCCAAGGATCAACTCCATGCTTATCCTTCATCGAGTCGAAGCATGCTCGGCCCTCGTCTACCAACCCAGCCATAGAGCATCCACGGAGCACCGCGACAAATGTGACGCCATTAGGCTGTATCCCTGCACCCTCCATGCGCTTGAACAGATCAAGGCACTCAGTCCCCATGCCATTCATCGCAAGGCCACTTACCGCACTTGTCCAGGTATACACATTCTTTTCACTCATGCCCTCAAACACCTCCATCGCTGTCGCCACCGCGCCGCACTTGGAATACATATCAACTAAGGCCGTGCCGAGCGTGACTGAAATCCGCATCCCACGGCTGTGCAGGAGCCCGTGTACCCACTTGCCACGATCCAGAGCGCCCGTCTGCGCGCACGCAGTGAGCACAGAGACCAGCGTCGCCTCACCGACGGCAGCACCTGCGCCCTGCATTTCGTCAAACAGCCTCAGCGCCTCCCTTGACCTGCCCACGTGCACGTACCCCGCGATCATGGCGTTCCACGAGACGTGGTCCCGCCGCGGCATTCCGTCGAACACGTCGCGCGCGGCGTCCACGTCGCCGGCCGCCGCGAGCGCCCCCAGCATCGCCGTGACGCACACCACGTCCGGGCACGCGATCTCCGCGAACGCGGCCCGCGCGGCGGCGGCGTCCCCGAGCGCGGCGTACATGGAGACCACCCCGCTCTGGACGTGCGGGTCCGCCGCGTGGCCCCGGCGGACCGCGGCCCCGTGCGCGGACACCGGGGCCAGCCTCGCGCCCACCTCCACCCCGGACCTCTCTTCCGCGGCCGAGGCCGCCAGGGCGGTGGCTGCGCGGACGAGGAAGTTGAGGGAGTAGTGGTCGGGCGGGAGTGGGAGGTCGCGGAAGGCGGCGAACGCGAGGCCCGGGCGCGGGCCGCGGGCGAGCGCGCGGAGGAGGGCGTTGTGGGCGAGCAGCGTGGCGGGGCGCGGCGGGAGGAGGAGGTGCGCGTAGGGGAGGAGGTGGGCGGAGGAGGCGAGCGAGGCGAGGAAGGTGGCGAGGTGGGGCGGGGAGGCGATGCGGCCCGAGACGAGGAGGTGCGCGTGGAGCGCGCGGAGGTGGTGGTGGTGGGACGCCGCGGCGAGGCGCGGGAGCAGCGCGGCCGGGTCGTGGAGCAGCGCCGCTGCCGGTGGCGTCATGTTGTTGGGCTGGATGGCTTTTGGTGTCGCGTCCTGTTTTGAAGGGCTGTGAGGGCTGGGCCGGGTTGGGCTACAGCTACGCGGCCGATGCCCCAGGGAGGAGGAGGAGGTGTCGTTGTGGCCGTCCACACCGGGCGGGCTGCTTGTGCTCTCGGGGTCTCCACCCAGTTCGCCCTCGACCTCCTCGAGTACCGGCAGGCCGGGTGTATTTCCCGCGCACGGCTTATGGGAGTGTCTGGTGTGCGCGACGTGCGGTAGAGAGTTTGGCCAGCGCAGCTGCTTGTTTTGCGCTGCTATGCCCACCGTGTAACCGGCAGCGTGATTTGGCGCCGAGAACCTGTGTCTGACGTCAAGACCTGTGGCTGGCGTTCATACAATCAAGTGGCCACGGTGCTACGATCAACGACGGTTTTCAGTGTCACAGAGGTCTCGTATGATATGGGGCTATAGTCAGGTCAGGTGCATGGCTATTCCTGTGTTTCACAGCTGGATGAACAGTGAAATCCGGTGCGTTACCAGACAAGGCTCTCCATGTCCATTTCACATTGCAAACTGCGCGGCAAGGTCTAGCTAGCCTGTAGACTGTCTAGCTAGTAGTATTAAACAAAAAAAAAGGTCCTGGAAAACACGCATCGAGGTTTCAGGAGGGGAAAAAAGAAAGTTGAAAGACATGCAAAGAAAGGCCAAAGCGGATGCTCTCTGAATCCCTGTCACCCTGCGAGATCAACATCACAATGGGTGCAAACTTGCAAGGTGCTAGGGCTGGCTGCCACCTGCATGCGTCTCCATTCTCCGGAATAGAAACATAACTGACATGAGCCCGACAAAGTTGTTTCCTTGTCTGGCTAGCGCATTTGAAAACTGAAATGTATCCCTGAACCAAACAGTATATAGACTCCATCCATCACCTTATTTTCATTATATAAAACAAATCATTCGTCTTATTTAAAATTTTAATACAAATATTCATAAATTTAAGTTACATTTAAAATAAAAAAGTCGATTATATAAATGAAATGATAAAAAAATAAAAAACATTTTTCAATTTCTTTTGAATAAGAGGAAAAATTTGCTTTATGCACCGAAAACAAGGAAAAATTTGCTTTTGAATAAAAAAAATTTGCTTTAAAAAAGTCGATTATATAAATGAAATGATAAAAATAGAGGACGAAAGGAGTAGCGCGGTACACAACAAGTATATTAGGCATGTTAGGCTGAGTCCAATGAGACTCTCTATATGGATTCTCTAAACACTGTTTTGCACTGTTTAACATAAATGTTGCATTGTACACGGAAAGAGGGATAGTTGGAACATTGTTTAAGGCTGAGTCCAATGAGATTCCCTATATGGATTTTCTAAACACTGTTTTACACTGTTTGACATAAAATACTGCACTGTACACAGAGAGATGAGTGGTGGGATTACTATATGGGTTCTCTAAACACTGTTTGACATAAATGCTGCACTGTACACAGAGAGATGGGCAGTTGGAATAGTGTTTAAAGAATGGGGATAGGAAGTCCCATTAGACTCAGCCTGAGCGAAGATTTGAGTTTGATCCATGCAGACAAGATAACAAGCTAGAGCTGTGGTAAAGATAGAAAGAGAACAGCTAGCCTGCAGGGGGATGGGGGCGCTATGCAACTGCAAGATCGATCCACAGTATGGCCACCTGTTATCTTGCAGGGGAGGGGTTGCCCCATTGCTAACCAAACCAACCAACCGCATGCAGCTTCTTTGACAGAGAAGCATCTGGACCTGGTGAAGAGATGGAGCGTAAAGAGAGGTCAGTAAACGGGACGCTGGCCTTTGGCAAAGGGGGAGACGCACCGCCGCTGCTATTCGAGGCAAAAATTCCATGGACGCAAAGCGAGTTTCACCTGAGCACTCATTCCGGCCTTTTTCCCAGAAATGGAGAGGCAAGACAAATCTGATGCCACTGTACAAGTACCGACCGATCTCTCCGTTGCTTCCGCCTCAATTAACTTCTTTATTCTTGCCTTCGGCTTATCGGCTTCGCAGGAATGGTGGTGCATTGCTGGAACTGGAAGCTGGAGAAAATGACGTCGAGCCTGAAAGGACAAACACATATACTTTCAAGAAACGGTCAGATGAACGGGCCGACTGAAATTCCGTCTAATTCAGGACTCTATGAATGGTATGTCAAGAGTGTCCATTTGTAAAATATATGCAAGTAAAAAGTAGTACTATGTAACTTCTTTTTTTTTTCTTGAAGCAAAAAAAAAACTTCTTTTTTTTTCTCGGAGGGAGAGCTGCATGTCATTGTTTTAAAGGTAAAAAACAGTCCGGATATTGTTCCTTTTTTCTAAAAAGAAAATGGTCCGGACCAATTACATGCCGAATACACAGCTTGGGTTAGAGAAATGACACAGGTGCGCCACAAAAACCACTAAATTACCTTCGTGGTGTAATGTTTGATCATCTCTTAAAAGCCAACATCTCCTCTGTGCATGGATGCCATCTAAATTACCTTTGGTCTGAGATTCGCATGAATCACACGTTAGCCTAAACGGTAAACGGTAAACAGTAGGTCCTACTGTTTAGCCATTATTCGGTGCTAAACGGCTATTTAAACGGGTCTAAATGGTGTAAATGGCCAATTAAACGGAAACGGTGAGCCACTGTTTAGCGTTTAAACGGTGTTTAAACAGGCTAAACAACTGTTTAGGCGAACACACCACTATACAGAAGACACAAATACATGCTATCATCTCTTTCTCTCTCTTGGACTCACATCCTCCTTTCGTCCAAATGGAGAGTGATCTAAAAGGGTTGCTTTTGAAGTCAGCGGTTATCAGGTTAGTGTAACTCATTCTGAATTGGCAACGTGGTAATTGCTAAAAGAATCAAGTTCATACATAATTACTAGCAGAACATATCAGACAGTCTGGAAAGGAATAGGAAGATAACTAGAGTATCATAATGTGCAAAAATACAAATTCAAATCCTGTGGACCACCATGCTTCTAAAAGTATTTAGCACTGACGAACAGAAAAAAAAACCACCCCGACAAGCAATGCAAAAGCTTCTGTATCATTTGCTGGAATTGTCTCCAAATTTCTTTTTCCAAAGTGCAATTCCTCTGACCAGAACGAAAGGAGAAGATGAAAGAAATCCTATTCTGCTTTGAACTGTTGGGGCACATGCCTTGGTCATTTTACTTCTTAGCATGTTAAATATCTCATACAAACAAGATACCACGGGTAGAGCAAATGGCTGTAGAAGAGAAACGTGGGTTGATTACACACCTCACTTGGAAAATCTGTGACAGTTATACTCGAGTTCAGACCAACAAACGGACACATAATATTATGTTTATGAAAAAAGTGACAGTCTCTTTGCCCTGACCAAACAACAAAACAGAGAACGCCCTTTTCTGCAGATATGGCTCAAGATTACTAAAAAGATTAAAGTTCATGAGATTATATGTCTGATTCTTCTTTGAGTCATTAGTATGACCATATGTCGAGGTTCAGTCAAGTCACGAAGATAAAGATATCAAAAGGTCATACATTTAGTAAGTGTTCTGGCTTGCACTTTCACAATTATTATAGTTGAGCAGATAAAAAACAATAAGGGATTCTATCAGGTTGGAAAAAGATTATAGTCAATTCGCTACCATTGTTCACTCAATGGAAAAAGTACTGCACACATTTCAGTTCTAAAAAAGAGGAGCCCTGTACACATGAAGATGCAAATGTCCAATCCAGGTAACAAGAAAGGGTTTGCAACTGGCTTTAATCCAGCATGCACAATTTGGACAATTTCAACAGCTCTGATAAAGCTAAAACATGCATGGAAAAGTTTGCACACAGCCACACCCTGGCTCACGTCTATGTCTATGTCTATATAAGACAGCTACAGTGCTCCCAAAAACCTTACAGACCCAGACTGGGCAGGACATTTGCAGTGTTCTTCAGGCCCCTCCATTATGATATCCTGGCCAACTATCTACCATGTTCTTGAAGAAACAGTTCCCTTGTATGTAGCTATGATACTGGCCTACCTATCCATACAATGGTGGAAGCTATTCACCCCAGAGCAATGCTCTGGGATCAACAAGTTTGTGGCAAAGTTTTCTGTTCCTTTGCTCTCTTTCCAGATCCTCTCAACAAATGATCCTTATGACATGAACCTAAAGCTCATATTCTCAGATATCCTACAGAAATCCCTCTCCTTGCTGGGGTTTGCTGTAATCTCTAAAGCATGTTGCGTCGAGAAGTTTGATTGGTTGATTACAGGTTTTTCTTTATCAACACTGCCCAATACCTTGATTGTTGGAATCCCATTGCTGAAAGGAATGTATGGCGATGAAGCTGTGAAGCTGATAAGTCAGATAGTTGCCTTACAGAGCCTAATTTGGTACACACTTCTGCTGTTTCTGTTTGAATTGAGGGCTGCTAGAGGAATGGCTACCACAGCATCATCTGAAACTACAAGTAAGAACCACCTCACTGCATTTCTGATATTTGAATTGGCTTCTTCTCTACAGTCTGAGTTACTTAAAAATATTTTACGTTTTTATTGAAGTTTGGCAGATATAGCTTAAAAAGTTTTCTTTTCTGTATCTCACTGCTATTCCCTCTTTCTTGTGTTAATCTCCATAGAGGGCAAAATTAAACAGTTTATACCCATCAGCATTGCTCTGAAGATCTTATGGGTCTCATATCTTCTCTTGTCCAATCAGTGAGGCATAGATCCTACTATTTCGAAAAAATGAAGCGAGGTAGCCAACCAAATGATAAGAGCCATTGCATGAAAATAACCATACTAAGATCATATGATCCAATTCATGGATGTTCTGTCAGGCGACAGTTTTCTTCCAAATACAGCAGAACCACCAAGCAAAAAGCACGCTGCTAGTAAGATAATGTCTGTCTCAGGCAGAAATAAATGTTCATTGGTAAAGTGAAATACTATTCTATCTGTATGCACATATCAAAATATGATGAAAACGCATGGAACTATCCTTCATTTATTTTACTGAAATGGGAACAGGTAGGAGCGGCTACCTATTTGATTGTATAGAAGAAAATTAAAGAAAACAGGCAGGAAGGTGCTTGTCTGCAGTTATATATCACAACGATGCAGTTATTTTGTAGGGACCTATGATGGCCTTTACATGTCAGATTGAAAAACTCAGAATGGATATTATTAAGTAATACACTCCATAAAAAAGTTAACATTGAAGATGTCATTATGTCCAGTGATTTATTAGAATAATATACTTGAGACTTGTTTACTGTAATACACCTCGACTTTTTATGCGATAACGTGATTGAAACAATGTGCATACTTTTCTCAACTATCCCACACTTAAATGTATATTTGAACTTTTGGTGTGCACCTCTAGATCAAATAAATTCAACTTATCTTCTGAGGTTTTAACTTAATGACAGAATTAGTTGAACAGTTCTTATCTCATGACATGTTTTAAAAGATGAAGCAGAATCAGGTACTCTTGGACCTATGCAGCAAAGACACGAAGAGGGCCAAGAAAAAGGAGTATCAGCAAGATGTTATAGTGCTTTTTGCTTTTTGTTGGTGGTCAGTAGAAAGCTAGTGATGAATCCCAACATGTATGCAAGCCTAATTGGCCTAATCTGGGCACTGATCAGCTTCAGGTATGAACACGAGTTTGTGAACTGAGTTTACACTCTTAACTTGGAATGCAGAAAGTCATCCTGTGCTACGGCAAACAATATCCTGCAGGTGGAGAATACAGTTACCATTTATCATCAGCAATTCCATAAGAATACTTTCAGATGGAGGGCTAGGGATGGCAATGTTCAGCCTAGGTCTGAATTACAATAGCAAACTACAAGCATTATACTCCATGTCGATAAACTCTGGCCTACTGACTATTTCTAATGCAGGCCTTTTCACTGCGCTACAAACTAAAATTATAGCCTGTGGAACCAAAAAGATGCTACTATCACTAGGCATCAGGTTCTTCCTAGGACCAGCCTTGATGGTGCTCTCTTCTTATGCAATCGGGATGCATGGAACTTTGCTGAAGGTGGCCATCATACAGGTACGTTCTAGTCCTCTCATTTGCAGTGTCAATTCTCGAGAATTCAAAGACAAACATAATGCTAGACTTCTCAAGATTCTGTGCAGGCAGCTCTACCTCAAGGAATAGTACCATTTGTGTTTGCGAAGGAGTATAATGTGCATGCAGATACTCTCAGCACTGCGTGAGTACATCTGACTCCTATGCAAAGCATTAAGAAGCTATGCGTGGTAAACGAACTAACTGAGATCTCTCATCTGACAGGATAATTGTTGGAATGATGGTTGCGGTTCCTGTGGCCCTGGGTTACTACTTTGTCATAGACCATCCCAGACACTAACAATCACCGATTTGCCTAAAAGATAGATTCAAATATTTTTGTATTGTGAAAAATGCAATGTAAAGGTCACATTAGCTAATGATAACCAGTTTGTGTCCAAACTCCAAATAAATGTGTGGCATTTCAATTCTTTGGCCAGTACTAAATGCAAAAGAAGAAAATGGACGTGTAGAAAAAAATTCACCTGTGCTTTGTTCGCCAGATGCGTTCTGCCGAACAGATGGTGCGCCTGCTCTTGAACCGCTTCCTTGCAGGCTTGCAGCCTTGCATCCAACCCCGCGAAGCATTCTGCCGAACACCTTGCAGACCGACAGTATCTATATGTGACGAAGAACAGACATCTGGACCATCTTGGCGTGATCATAGAGTAGCCACTAACCAGGATCCTCAGGGGCATGAATCCAAGCGTGTGGTCTCTCTGCATTCATGTTACCTGCATTCTGCGCTCTGAACGGCGAATTCGTTCAGAGCTGAAGCACATCAATGAATGCCTTTCCTTTTTTTTTTTTTTACAATGCCTTTCAGTTTGTTTCGTTCAAGTGTACGTACTGCACTACGTACAGAGCGTGGCCCCAGGACCCAGGGTGTTCCGAGGCCCAGTTGTTACATATCGGGCTCACTGGTTCCAATACATCCTAGTGTACACTACTATTTCCTGGCAGGCTAGAATTTTGGTTCCTAGACTTAGGCCCGTTTGGATACATCAAATAATTATTAGCTACACAAAAGTGCAAAAAATAGCTAGTTTGGGTACAAACATGTCTAGTTAATAGGTGTACAATTTATTAGCATTAATTAACTGATTGATTGCAGCTAATGCTAGCTGATCTAAACGGGGCCTTAGAATGTCATGCAACAAAAATGTAGGTTGCAATGCAGCCGTTTCCCTTTTTTTTACCGTTACAATCCGTTTGGACGTAGATATTGAAGTCTGAAATCTATAATTGGAATCTGGTTTATTGAATTTTGTTATTTTGCTGTCTTTGGAATTTAGGGGGTGATTGGTTTGGGGAATGAGGCAATCCATTGTCTCTCACTTTTCACTTGGTTTGTTTGGTTTGTGAAATAGAGTGGGTTGATTCCATTCTTACCGTATTCCTCACGAGCTAACGATTAGTATAGGCATGAGGTTGAGTTTATTCACCCAAATTTTGTGAAATGAGTTTATCCATCATCATCACCCCATTCCTCATGGATAGCTTCCTCAAAAGTCAAACCAAACACCTTATTAGACTAGGGTTACCAGAGGGTAGAAATGGAGGTAAAAAACACTGTTTGCGCATTGTACACAGAGTGAAAAAATAATGATTGCGCACTGTGCACAGTACTGATGCACTTTCTGGTAACCTTAGTCTTAGATTTGGAATCAGCTCAATTCCTTAGTATTGGACTATAACTAACTAGAAATTGTCTCAACGGCACGGTATCCGGAGGAATTGGAGAGCTAATAATTCCTTTATATCCCAATAATAAATATGAAATTACAAAACAATTACACCATCTCGAATATCTGCATCCAAACCGGCTATTACAATTCTTTTGTTGGAATTCAACAATTCCGATCCAAGAAAAAGGAGATAAGGATCCTTTTTAAAACGAGTCCACGCCCAGTCCTTGCTGTCACCAACCCTTTCTCCAAGAAAGCACGAGCCGCGCCCGCGCGCTCCCCCTTTCTCTTCAAGAAAAAGACGACGAACACCCAGCGAGACGAGAGGAGAACCAGGCCGTCCATGTCACATCCGGCGCCATCCAGCGGCTCCACCTGCCCCGCCTCCGCCTGTATAATAAGAGTTCCTCCAACCCCTTCGCAAAACCCCCCACACCACCACTGCAGTTCCCTTCCCCGCCTCCGGTATCCATCCTCTTCCCCGCCGCCGCCGCCGTCTGCTCCTTGGGCCGAACCCCTCCTCCCTCTCGCCATGGGTCCCGGGCTCTACTCCGACATCGGCAAGAAAACCCGGGGTCAGGACGAGCGCGCGCTTGTTTCCATCTATCCATTCTTTCTTCTTTCTTCGGCTTTACTTTGTTGGGCATTTCCGGGGTTTTGCTGGGGATGGATGGAACGGAACTTGGCTTGTGTTTTCTGATGCTGATGTTTGCTGGTTACTGTTGCTGTTTGCTGGTTTTGCAGATCTCCTGAACAAGGACTTCAATACGGACCAGAAGTTCACCCTGACCACCTACGCCTTGAATGGAGCCGTGAGTATCTCTGTATTCTTCTCTCTCGCTCACACCGGGTTCTCTCACGAGTCTTGGTATGCATGATTTTGGTAGTGTTGTAGTTGTTTCCATGATTTTGAGTTGGATTCGTGATGGCCGAGTGAGGTTTTAGGTACGAGATGCAGCGTCTTTTTTCCTTGGGTGTTAGGATTTCGTTTATCCGTATAAACAAATTGGTTGGGAGTGCCTGGGTTCCTGGCATTACAATTTCCTAGGGTTTGCGTGCTGGTTAGGTTTTAGTTTGGTTTGGAACAATTGGGAGTCGAAGCAGATTTGAGATCATTAGCGTGCTATGATTTGTGTATACCTGGATTTTGGGTTGGTATGGGATCCTGGATGGTAAAAGGATGGTTTAGGATAATCTCTGATTTGTTAGTGCATGGCAATGGATTTTAGCATATTTTGGAGTTTTTAATGTATGGAGGTGTTTCTTTCTGTGGGGGTTATCTTTAAAGGACTGTAGTGGTGGAAGCGTGGTCAGGTAGATGTGATGGGTTGGTCCGTGCTGGAGACTTATACGTTTATAAATTGTGTTGATTGAAACAGCGGTGTTACTCTTGTACTGCTACTTTTTTTTTGGTGGCGCGCTAGAGTCTAGACTACTTGTTTGTTTTGCCAATCAAATTGAGATTTTAGTGGGCCTATTCATTGTTGCCATCTGTAGTTACTGCAGGTTAGCTTGTGTGTTGTATAATAGTCCCTCTGTCCTAAATTGTAAGGGGTTCTAGGTCTCTACTAGATTCATTCATTACTCCATGTATGTGTGTTCAATGTGTCTAGATTTATCAATATCTATATGAATGTCAATGTGAAAGAGAGGGCTAGAACCCCTTGCAATTTGGGACAGAGGAGGTAATAAATCAAATAAAATGGTTGTGTTTATGATATTGGATTTTGAGTGTTGATTGCAGCTCTGAAGTGAATATGCAGTTAAAAGTTTTTGTTTACTTTGCAATTTGCATACATCTGTTTTCTTCCTGTTCTATATCTGTGGCTGTTGCAAATTAATATAATGGATTTTAAGTTGAGCTATTCAGGATGGTATCCTTGTAGGCACTTGTTTATATTTAGATGTTGCCATCTATGGTTGCTTGAGTTCTCCAGTGTGCTGTACAACAGGTTCATTTTTTATTTGCTAGAGGCTTAAAGCTAGTGTTGAATTATTGCTCAGAGTGAAGTGTATATGAACACCTATGCATACTTTTGTCTATGTTTGCATGTGTATGTTATATCCATATAAATATAATAATATGATACAGCTATTGATTGCAACAGCTGAGTTGATATGTTGGAAATTGTCATTTAGTACTATTTTTACTGCTGTTTTGTTTCTTGTTCATCCATGCATTTGTCCTATCATCAAACGCTATGCATTCTTCAAATAACAGTGTCTGAACTACTACTGTAGATTTTCCAACTTTCCACTGATGGTGTAAATCTGATCTTACACATTTCCTTTCTGAAATATCTGCCTGTAGGCGATAACAGCTTCGAGCACCATGAAAAATGAGGCCATCCTTGGTGAGATCCATACCCAGTTGAAGCAGAAGAATGTCACAGTGGATGTGAAAGCAACTTCAGACTCTCTGGTAATATACTTCGGAATCTGTTCATGTCTTATTCAAGCTTCGTTAATCGCTATGTCAAGGTTCTCAGTTAACTTTCTGAAACTGAACCAACTGTTCTAAACATGAGTAGTTTTCTGTTTTCTTCAGCTCTTAACTACCTTCACGCTTGAGGGATATGGTGTACCAGGCTTGAAAAAGATATTAACCATTCCTTTTCCACATCAAACAGCTGGAAAGGTATGCTTGTTGATCTTTTCCTGATTGGTTGAATCTCATCTTTTTCATAAAATTTTTATTGGCTATCTACCTTGTTGTTGCAGGCTGAAGTCCAGTACTTGCATGATTATGCTGGTATCACTGCCAGTTTTGGCTTGAGCTCAAAACCTTTGGTTAACCTTTCTGGTGTGTTTGGCAACAAAGCTATTGCTGTAGGTGCTGATGTTGCATATGATACTGCTACTGGGGATTTCACTAAGTACAATGCTGGATTGAGTTACACTAATACAGACCTCATTGCTGCTGTGACCTTGTAAGTGGTTTCTACTAGCTAGTCCAATGTAAATCCCTCAACAAGCTGCTAGGCCTGTCTTAATGTTTCCAAATTTTTTTCTCGAACGACGTAGGAGAGCTGCGTGTCATTTCATTAAGAAAATGTTTCCAATATTTATGCTCTTTTACATTGTTATTTGGTTAGTGCTCTTAAACTCCCATCTTTGAAAGTGTATGGTAAGTTTAAATGGTTCGTGGCATTGCTTCAATGATTGTCGAATCTGTTCATGATGCATTATTTTCATGGCCTCTTGGTATGCAAAATGATTTAATTGCTGATTTTTTTAGGAACAACAAAGGCGACAGCGTCACTGCATCCTACTACCACTTGGTGAACCCAGAGAAGAACACTGCTGTTGGAGCAGAGGTGGCACACTGCCTCTCAAGAAAAGAGAGCACAGTCACCTTCGGGGCGCAGCATGCCCTGGACCCTAGCACCACTGTGAAGGCGCGCTACAACAGCAATGGTCTGACCAGCGCCCTCATTCAGCATGAGTGGAGGCCAAAGTCATTCTTCACCCTCTCCACGGAGGTCGACACCAAGGCCTTCGAGAAGAGCCCCAAGGTCGGGCTGTCGCTGGTCCTCAAGCCCTGATGATGATGCCGATCCCTTTTTGGTCCTAGGATGGTTAGGTTCCCGTATCAGCACCTGAGATCGAGTGAAATAATTCTGAACATCCTTCTGGCTAAACTGTGGTGCCATGAGGCATCTTGATTCTGCAAGCTTACCCTTCTAAATTTTCGTAGTTACCCTAGGTAGCCGGTTTCAGCTATTTGAAAACTGATCAGTGAACGAGGTTATGATCCCCTTTATATTGGCCTATGAATATCACTAGCTGACTCTTGTATAAAGCTTGGTATCTTCGCCTTAAGTCTTTTCATAATAGGATTTTAGTTCGTCCAATTTACTTAAACCAACGGTCTGCTGACGCAGAATAACACTTCAAACCTTACGTACATACTTAGAAAAAGTGTGGACACACACTTAGCAAAAGTGTGGGCATATATGCTTAGCAAAAGTGTATAGCCTTACATAGATCACAGTGGAGGCATGTCTGCAAAGTGTTATGACCTTGCATATATATACTTATCAAGTCTGGACCTCTACTTAGCAAAAGTGTATAGCCTTACATAGCTCCGTCACAGTGGAGGCATATCTGCAGAAGTGCAAATAAGCACAGGACGAAGTTCATTGAATGGGCAATGTGCCTGCCACTAATGGCTCGTTCTGCATATATAAATGTTCACTGTATTACTTCATGTCTGCGGCGAGTGCTTCCATAGCTCATCAGCAGAAACACCATCTGCGACTTGACCATTCCGACGCCATCTCCCTAGCATTATGCTGTTAAGGCTTTTAACCAGCTTCGTTTGGAGGAGGCATACTGCTCAAGGAATTTCAGTAGTTCATATGGGGATTTCCAAATATTCCCTAAGAGCTATACTAGAGACCTGTCTAGTCTTAAGCCACTCACGGCACACCCAAGTCTATGAAGACACTTCCCAGATTTTGTAATCTTGACCCTCGGCAGCAACAATCCAGTTCAGGGGACCGCTTGGCTCAAAATGTTCCGATCCAATTTTCATTATTACCTTATCATCTATTTCAGCCGCATATAAACTCCTTTCAGCCTTAAGTATCTTGATCTGCAAGTGATGTTATCATGTGGCAAACAATAAGATAAGAAAATATAACCATTGTGACGTATGACGTATGAAAACATGATATGAGGAAATTCATGGGTTTGATAGCTGCATTTTACCTTACTGCGGCAATGAATCTTTTGACGACGTCGAATGGAGATAAATTTAGCAATCTCTGGTTGTAAGTCTGAAAAAATGTGATCATAGAAAACTGTAGGGGTGCCTGGGTGCGTCAGGATGTAGGCGTATCCTTGCAATTCCATACCATAGGGGAACCTCCAATGCCCCTACAGATATTAGAAACAGTGAGGTTGAGACGTAGAAAAACTAGTAACAGCTACAAAGGCTGGTGGACCTGGAATAATATAGCTGCATTACAAATTTGATAAGGATTCAAAATTGTAAATAGGTGACAATTTTAACAAAATTGGAATTCACAATATGAATAGGGATGAAAACAGATTGTATTCGGATGCCCCTTTTTTGTCCTTTTTTTCTTCGATGGTAAATAATAGAGCACATAATTTTTCATCCGAATTTATATTCTTGTTTTTGGTGCTGAGCTTGTTAAAATTCATAAAAAACGGACCACAAATTTACTCTATATCTGCTTTATGGTAAGAAAATAAGGCGTAAAATTTTGCATCTGATTCTGTATTCTTGTTTTTAGTAATAAGCTTGTGAGAATGCATAAAAAATAATACTCCCTCCGTCCCAATTTATAAGTCATTTGACTTTTTTGGCATCCGGTCAAACCGGTCCGTCTTATTTTAAAAAATTCACAATTATCATTTATTTTTATTGTGGTTTAGTTAAGCATATAATATACTTTAACTATGAATTAAATATTTCTACATTTTCGCAAATATTTTGAATAAGACGAGCCAGTTTGATTGGATGCCAAAAAAATCAAATGACCTATAAATTGGGACTGAGGGAGTACCAAATTCGTTCTACATTTATTTGAAAATGCCAAATTTGTTTAGACAATTCGGTTGCCAGTTTTCACTCGACAATATCGAATTAAATTCTTACCGTTACTGAGAACAAATGCATCAGAATGATCAGGTTGTTCAACATGCATGTTTATGCATACTTCTATGTAAATACAATTACTTATGCAGAGTGCTGACCAATGGTAGTATTGAGATAACAAGGCTCAATTCTGTTCAGAATTTGGATACATTGTCATACTAAAAACAACTACTTATGCAGAGTGCTGAACAATGGTAGTAGTGGCACACAAAGCTCAATTCTGTTCAGAATTTGGATTGTCATACTATGTTGTACCTGAGTAGAACCAGTATCGTGATTCTCTATAAATGTGACAGCTCTTGAAGGCCACCAACCCAATACACCAGGGGGTTTTCCTTTTTCATCGGACAAGCGCCAATACTCAGATCTTTCAAGCGCCTGTGTAGCAAAAGATAAATTCTATATTACATATGGAGGAAAAAATAGGCAAAACGGTACATGTAAGAAACTGCAGAAGTGCAAACCGTTCTTAGACTGGTCTTACAAGCAAGCCACTTCACAACAAATATTCAACACTCAAGGGATTATCAGGCTATGGCAACTTAGCTATGCAGATTTTCGTCCCCAACTACTACAAACAGCTTTCTTTTTCCCTTGCTACAGTTGGAAGGGACGAAAAGGAGGCGACGAGCGAGCAAGGTCCTCTCACCGGCAGGGCAGCCGTTCCCTTCTGCCTCCGGTGGCCTTGATGGCCTCGGATGCGAGGGGAATGTGCAGGCCTCTGCTCGGTGGCGTAGTGTAGGTCCCTGTAGGTCTAGGGTTGGTCTTCCCGGCCGCGTTTGTAGGGTGGAGACGGCGTGGCCATGGTGGAATAAAGTCCTCCGATCCTCTCTCTGCCTCACCATCACTCGCTCCGGTGCTGGTGACGGGGTTGTGAGGTTAGAGTTTGCCGGATTTGGAGACCTAGTTGGAGCTCCAGATCTTGCGGTCTCTTGTACAGGAGTCTTGTGCTGTCCTCTTGTGCTGTCCGTTCTGTGCGGCGGCGCGTTACAGAAGGATGGCGAGCTGGTGGCTGGATGCGTGGAGGAGGGGCTGGTGCTCGGTGTTCGCGGCTTGCCGGCAATGGGTACCGGTCCTGGATCAGAGAAGCTCGGGGTGTGTCCCCGGCCGAGGTACTTCCTTGCTTCGTTCCTTCTGCGGCTCATTTCAAAGCCTTTGTGCGATGGAGTTTCTTCTGGTCTTGGTGTTCTTGCCGTCAGTTGCTTGCTCCGGCGATGGCCACGGCGTTGGCGGATGCAAGCGATGGAGACGGAAGACAGGTTCGGGTAGCACAAAAGATCTTCAGGGCTTGAATGTAATTTTCCTTTGTTGTTGGGTCTTTTGTGTAAGATGTTATGGACAGCTGTCCTTCTGTACCTCTCTGGAAGCTGCTTGTCGCGGCCAGGTTCTGTACTTGTTTATGATATAATACAAGTGCTACGTTATCAAAAAAAAAAGATGCAAGTAAAGTCAACTGACATAACGATTCTTTCACATATTGCATCTCGCATACAGTTACCAGTTACCAAAGCATTAAATGCTTGTAGGGAAGTACTGAAACGTGGATTATAAAATCAAAGTACATTACTCCTAAAGAGGTTAAAAGATGTAAGATGTTATGACCCAGTCAAAGACACAAGCAGCTGCACTACTAAAAGCATTCCAAACGACTACTATAATACTGGACACGGATTTCCGCGCTACACACATTACCCAAAAGTTGAATTTAAACTCCTGTACTGTCAGGAGTGAAAAGGGTTTAATGCAATACTTTGGGGGGAGGTCTTCCCTTTGGTCCAAGTTTTTTTTTAGGAAGTGAAAAGGGCTTGGGATACCAGAACAAGTGATCCCAATGAAAATGTGCCATTTTAGCTGTTTTCAAATGATGTTTGCTAACTAGACATTACTGGAAGTTTTAAACAGAAATGAAATGTTACCAGGAATATTTTGAACTTTGGTTGCAAATTACTCCCTCCATTTAAATTATAATTTGGAATGGAGGGAGTAGATGCTACTGGAAGTTAGAAACAGAAATGAAGTGTATTGGCTGCCAGCCACGGCTGACCACATTTTAGAAGACCTTGAACTCAACCCATAAGAACTGCCATATAACATTTATATTTAAAAACTCTAAAGCATACCGCATGAAGTATTCCTTTAGTAGTGACATCAAATGCACCAGCAGTTCCATTTGTAGCATTTATCCAATCAACAATTCTCTGTCTGTGGGCATCTTGATTGTAGTCCATTTCACCATAAGTATAGCTGAGGGAGTCCCAGTACTCTCCGACTGCAAAGTATGGTTCACTTGCTTCCAAATAATCTTTCACATATCCACCCCAGAAACCACGGACGAAGTCAAGTCTCCATCCATCGTATCCAACTTCTTTTCTGCAAGCAGAACAGGCATGAATGAAACATGATATGCTAATATTGTGTGCAACACTTGAGTCTATTGCTACACAGCCCAATTCATTTGGTCCAGTTAATGGAACATATACTAACCACATTAGAATTGATCACATAATGTTCACATGCCCTGTCCTCAAAATAAAAGAACAGACAATTTCCTTTCATCATGAATTGCTAGGGCGTACCCAGTGCCGTAGGCTTCCCGCACGTGCGGGGTCTGGGGAAGGGTATCTTTAAGCGCCAGGCCTTACCTGCATAATATGCAGAGGCTGGGGCTCGAACCCGGGACCTTCCGGTTACAGACGGTAGGCTCTACCGCTGCACCAGGCCCGCCCTTCTCATCATGAATTGCTACTGGCATTAAAAAGGAAAATTGCCTGCAGTAACCCAATCTGTATACCTATTTCATATTGGGACTTGGGAGCAAAACTAAATGACCCACTGCCTGAAGTACTTTACTAGAAAAAGCAAGCACGATATATAAACTTAAGAGATGAATCATCCAAAATTTATGGACCAAACCAAGATAATATTAAGAACATATCTCCTAGCAAAATAAATTTACAAGGCAAGTTAAAATGACGAGATTTTATACAGTTTCTAGTGCACCATCTGTAAGTCCCGAATTTTAGGAGTTAAGAAGAGCAGCTGGCTCAAGAACACAGATTTTTTTTTACCAATGGTATATCAATACAAAACTGGAGGTAAAGTGATGAAAAATTGCAGGATTTCTAAATGCACCATCGATTCGTTTCAATTTACAGGAGCTAAGCTGGATATAGTTAAGTCTCATGCATCCACAAAAATATTCCGGATTTCAAATGAAAATTATTGCTCTTTCCTGGGAAAACTGGGCAACTGGCACTCAGAGATGCAAGTTAGGTCCACAAGGTAAAGAATGGATAAAAGAATACTCATGGTTCAGGCACATGAATATCTATTTTCCATGCACAGCTATCCAAGGACAAAACCCTGGGTATACTCCACCCACTCATGTCTCATTATCTCTTTCTATTGTTGTTGTAGTATTCTATAGGGATACTGCATAAAAGGACATTTACACACAATGCGTACAGCGCAACAAACAATGAAGAACGAGGCATAAAGCTTTAACCAAGAAATGGCAAAATACAAACCTCATCCAGCAAAGCCATTCTTTAAGATCATTCCTCACGAACTCTTGGGAGTGATCAATGTTTGGTGCTGCATGGAAATTATCTCCACTGCTCTTGTTTCCTCTTCCCTGCAGGCAGAAGAGTTTTAGCCCAACATAAGTGGGTGTGGCAAGGTTGCTAAGTGGTGTGTTGCCCCGCTAGGGGTTGTAAGAGTCGCCTAGACTCCTTGTTATTTTCTTCTTAATATAATGATGCGCAGTTCTCCTGCGTGTTCGAGAAAAAAAAAGTGGGAATATCCATTCACATGACAGAAAAGATATGGCATACAAACTTAAATTCTCAATGACTGCTGAAGTTGAAAATGTTTCTTTTCTTTTTTTCCCATTTTGTAACTAAGGTCAAGCTCTCTTAAGTTCGCTGTGCAATTAAGTATGGATGTTAATATGTGCATTTACCACAAATACTAAATATATGCAAGTACAAAGGTGTGTGACGCCTAGAGGCTATGATGTAAGGTAAATATCGGCTTAACTGTATCCAAGGTACCTGTTAATTGAACCATTGATTTAAGAGTAAAATGCACCAGAGGCCCCTTAACTTGTCTCGGAGAACACAAAAAGTTCATGTACCAAAACTGCACTTTCAAAAGCAATGGGCCAGGTGACACCTCCAGACAAGTAAATGGGCCTTGGGTGCATTTAACTTTTGATTTAATAAGCATATTAAGCATACTGGTAGTTCAACTACTGGAGTTGCCCGTTTATTGGATTGATAAGTCAGACCACCAGTTCAATGGTCTAAGTTTGGGGAAATAATAGTAAATTAATATAGTCCAATAGTGTGGCAAAGAAATATATCATGGGAATTGGGAACCTTTAATTTCCATACATATCTAACAGACGTCCACTTGCTGGCTCAGAGTAGGGTACACTTCACCTACCTCCAGGTCTCAAATTTGAACTTTGAACCCTTGTGTTTCTAACTGGGCCAAGTCTAGTATTGCTGTAGAAGGGATAGATTGAGCAATAGATAGATTAATATATTGTATTGAGCCCTTGGACGGTATATATAGGGTACAAGACTTGGAGTGCAAGAGTCCTTGGATACATATGGCATTCCAGGATATGTATGATATCTAACTACCAAATATACTCTTAAACAGTTGCTTGTGGTACAGTGTCAAATGAGCATGCTAAAAAAAACTCGACCAGTGTGGGAAGAATCGTCCCCACAGCATTGTAATTAAGATAGAAGAGGCCGACCTTAACCTGTCGAGAAAACCACCAAAACCCCAGCTTTCGCCGATGAGTAGGATTTTATTTTTCAACAGCCAATAGCCTCCTGTTTAAATTCGCTCCCACAGCGAGTCGAACCCAGGACCTCAACATCCCTAACCCCAAGAGGTGGAGCTGCAATTGGGCTACAACCCCCCCCCCCACCCACCCACCCACCCATCCACCCACCCCAAGAAATGAGCATGCTCAACTGTGTTCTCACCTATTTTGAGAAATTTAGCTCGAGCAGTTTGAGACCAGGCCTTTTCTTTGTTTATATCTTGTCATGTAAAACTACTGATCTAGTTCGATTTCGTAAACATTTTTGACCCACCATCTTCTAAATTAATATAATTTGGAAAAGAAAAGGCCATACCTGGAAATGTGGATCATCAGCAACAACTGCTCGGTCATCCCAGTTCATACGACCACCGAAAATATTCCAGACACCATTGTTATTCTGAAACTGAGCACACCTGTGATTTAGAACCGCATCACCAAGAACCTTGATGCCAGCTTCATGGAAAACCTTGACAAGCTTCTTCAACTCATCCATGGACCCATATCTGAAATATTGGTTATCCATTAATGCATGGCATCAGCTTGCACGAGGGTTAATGATATATACTCCCTCTATCCCAAAATGTAAGGGATTCTAGCCTTCCCTCCCTCCGTCCATGTTCATATGGATGCTGATGAATCTAGACACTTACCAAACACATACATGGAATAATGCATGACCCTGTTCAAAATCCCTTATAATTTGGGACGGAGGGAGCACTCTTTAAGCAACTTGCTGATTTTCTAAGTCTCACAAAATTTCCTCTGAAGATCATATGCAAGGTAAAAGGAAAAAGATCAGGTTTTCCAGGGTCATCCAGAGTCTAGTAAATTGAGCATAGATGGCAGGACCGCAGGACCAAGCAAGGATAATTTGTTGTCCCCAACTGCAAACAGCTTCTACACAGAAAATTAGTACCAAAACCTTCAGAACTATACACACCAGAGTCGCAGTGTTACTGCCTAGAGAGTCTTCACAAAATGCCAAAAGGTATTCTAGGGCCAGCAGATAGTTTATAAAGCACATCAATTGTCTAACAATATAGGTTCCCAGAACTTCTAGCCAGAATGAATAAATATGTCAGTTTTTTGCACTTATCTCAGGGACAAACAATGGTTTCCCATAGTGAGCATGGTTTCACATGTTCAGTATGAACAGAGTGGTCAAATAGCCACAAGTTTCCAGCTTGAATAACAATCAGGTTCTGAAAATGCATTACAGGATAAAGCACTGACACTTAAAGCCTGTGTCTACAGGATGATGGCAAGTGTCAGCAATTTGTATGTTGCACAAAATTGCATCTACAGCAAGTTCTGACTGGTGAGTTTTGTTAATTCAATTTACCTACTAGGATCAAGCTCAAAACAAGAGAAGTTGGCTCTTGCACATTTATAGACTATATACCAGTATAAACGATCTCAGAGGTATCTTAATTAAAAAACAGATGCTGGCCAACATTGCTATATCTATCATATGTTCAAGGAATGATTTTGCATCTAAAAACTATACCTGGAGTTCAGATTATATAAATCCCTTGGCATGTATCCTTCAGGTGACACAGAATCAGTAGGTGGTGGTGACCAAACAATGGTGAAACCCAACGACGACAACTCCTTGGCCTTTGTACCAAGTTCAACATACCATTTGCCTGACTTATGAGATTCCCAGTTAAATCCCTGGCACAATATTTCAAAGCCAGATCCAGTGCCAGAACATGCTGGCTTTGCAATTGATGTGTCATCAAGGTCTGCAGACTCCTCTACGGAATCAATAGTAGGGCTCCTAAAAATGCTATAAGCTTCTGCTGCTAGCCTTTCAATTTCTTGAAGGATGTCCTCTTGTAGAACTTTATTCTTTGTTCTCTGACCTCTTCTAGATGACAGGCCAACCACCAGATTTCTTATGTCACTGATTAAGCCATCCGCCTGTGAAGCCTTGCCATCAACTTTCTGTGTCTCAGCCTTGATAGGATCTTGGGTGCTTCCGAGCTGACCCACTCTTGTAAGCGGTACACAGAAATCAGATCCATTCTCAAGATTTCTCAACCAAGTATACTCATCAAGTTTGAGCACAAAAAACAAACGAGAATACTCTGCACCTAGCGAGAATGAAATTGAGTTTCCTGCTCCATCAGCTTTTTGCTGCAGCAAGACATAAGATGTGTGATGTGGAATGCTAAACTGTTTAGCAATTGAATTATAAAAAAGAAGTACATAAATCTCTATTAAATGGAGAACACAAAAGAGAACATGTCAAAAGAGCAAAACAAAAACTTGCATGAGCATTTAGATGTACTTTATATTGAGAGAGGATCATTTGTAAGGAGCCGGTCCTCACTTGACTACAAAACAAAAGCATCATTCTAGGTATAAGGCAACCCCATGGATAATGCAGTTCGGACACAATAAACAAGGAGTTGTAGAGACACGCAACTATTAAATGTTAAGTGAATGTAAGTTTCAAAATTCCTACACATTTTTAATTTGCCTAAGTAGCAACCAAACCATCTCACAAATTTCTGGGGAAAAAAGACTCCATCTTTACATTCTTGTACATTTTTCCTAGTAAAAGGGACACCATAAATAACAGATCCAATTAACAAGGGAATAATATCAAAAGAAATGGACAAAGTAATGCTAAGGTGCAAATTTTCTTTTAAGAAGATAGGAGAAAACTAAAGGTTGTGAAAGAGTGGATAACGATGATAGAACAAGGATTAAGGAAGGCTACAAGAATTAAGTTTTGGATTACAGGTTCATATAATTTCTGATGTGCAAGTGGTATGGCTTCTTCAGAGTAAAGTTGAAACCATAAAGTTCAAATTTACAAGTAGGTGGCATGTGACCTGAAAGATCCTAATTCAAAGACCCCTTGTTAATTGCTATCAAGTTGCTGGTCATTTAGTTCTTTATAAATCTATTATATTAACTTGATACAGTCGAATTCCAGCCTCTTGGCATCTTCCAAGAGCTTAACTTCAAGCTCATACCTGAAGCAAGGTCTGAAGAGCTTTCTGTCGGAAGATTTTCGTTGTTGGTGGATGCGGTTCTGGTGGAATCTCCCATGTCATATCATTGTCTCTGCAAACTCCCCAATGAATGATAATTTCTCCGGGAATATCGGTGTCAAATTCCACAAGCTTTTTATGAGTTTCAATGTCTCTCCTCACAGTGACAGTTACAGAATTCTGAACATACACTGATTTTAAGATGGGGTATTCCTCATAGAACCCTGATATATGTTTGCCACTCAAACCTGCATCCCCAGATGAATTGTTTTGTGGGTGAGCACTAGATCCTTCAGATTTCTTCAATGCACGCCCCAAATCTCCTGAGAATTAAGACATATGTTACAAAAACATCATAAAGGAACGAAGAGGTTAGAATCCTCAAGTTGTAAAACCTGTACTAGTGTAGTTCCATCAAAATGTTATAGCAATATGTACGAATTATTATTAAAAAATATATGTAATCAAAACAGTTGCTGACTTGAGGAACAAAACAAGTCACCGGTGTCCATGACACTAGCAGTAGTTCCCAGGGAAATAAAAGGCAGAACGATACATACTATCAAATTTTACATGTTGGAAACCTTGTGACAGTTTCTTGATATTATGACAGCTCAAAAGAACATCTCTTTGGTTTGTAGCTATATGCTACTGGCAATCCAAAGCTTGCATCTTTCTATTCTACAAACTTTGATGAATTAGATGCTATAAACTTTCTAGAAAACAGGATGCTATAACATGAAGTGTGCTTTTAGCGCATCGGTGATGAAACATTCTTCCATACAATATTGTTTCTATGAGAAATACTGAGCAGTGCTGAACATGTAGAATGGAATAAATCGGCAATGGAACACTATTCCTTTAATACTCCCTCCTCTTAATTAATGTTTCCAGCCAGTTTATAGAAATTAAGGGTGGTATTTCCTGTATTACCCGGTTACCCCTGATAATTCCTCTGCTTTAGCTGTGGAAAAAATGACATGCACCTCTGTGCTTCTTTTTGTTTGTAGATCATTGCAGTTAAGAGCAAGTAGTAGCAAACGAGGTGGGGTGCTACTTGTCAAAGCTAGTGTATTCAAAAAGTGTATGCATGGAACATTTATTAAGGAATTAAGAGGACATGCTGCAGCAGTTAGGGTTAGATCTTAGAAGAGGAAGAATAGGCCAGACATCATGTATTTTTTAAACATTCTTAAGCTCCCTAGGACGTCAAGTAATATCAACCGGAAGTAACCAGCTACATTCAGAATCTCCCGTGTAATAGTTTAATATTCCAACATTCCAAATTCAATAACCTCAAAATGTACATATCACTCAGTGGCAAGCAATTATTATGATCCAAAATATATTAAATTGTCTACAAAACACTTAACAACCTGGCCATATATCGATATCTTGTTTTGCTCCATCATTGAAGGGTCCACTTAATGGTATTCTGAAATCCCTACCCTTATGCTGAAACCATGCACCTGTTTCCTCTTCCTAGCAAAGCAACAATAACTGAAGCAATCAAATTTCACCCCAAATAAATAAATCCACAAAAATTACAAAGCAACGTATAACATTTAGTTAACATGTGAACATACCAAAATATTCAGCTCACATAAGGCAGGTTAGATATAAATGCCATGGTGTTTGATAAAAAAAATTCTACATGCCATAGTGTTTGATAATAAAATCCATTTAGTTGTGTTCAGCTAATGTTCCAATTGGCATAATGTCAAAGCACAACATCATCTAGGAAATAACATAGGAAGTTATGCATAATGTAAAGCTAAAACCTTGAGGACAAAGTTGATAGCGGCGATCGGAGTGTCTCTGTCAAACTTGATTTGCATTTCATAGAGCAGCCGTCCTTCTGAATTGGTCAATACCTCCAGTGGTGTTTCAATTGCATAGTCCTGAAATTTTGAAATATTGTCCAGCAATTGAAAGCTAATGAGTAAATATAATGGTTAAATGATAGTATAATAATGAATAAGAGCATGAGCTTTTGATTATCTATTTATCTTGGATATCAACAAAATCTTTTAGGTTTCTGCTCAAACAACATAAACTTGGATGTTTTGGCATTTAAATTTTATATCATAGCGCAATTGATAGATAGCTGGAAGATATGCTCATTGCTTGTAACAGTGTTCACAAGAGTACAACCTTAATTGCAACTGAACCAGGCGGTCTCATTTCTGAAGGAGGCTGATCCCATTCTCTGCAAAGACATCGATAACACAGGATAAGATGAAATAGCTCATTAAACATGGTCCAAGAAGGTAACAAAATCTAAAGGCCGCTAAATGGATGAAAAAATAGTAACCAATTATTTCATTTCCCTTTCTACGAAAAAGGAAACACGTCTCAATATGATGAGAAAAAGAACGAAAGAAACGACAAGTCTCGATAGATGTGCCACGACAAATTCCTTCTTTAAGTAATGTACACAAATTGAGATATCAAGACAATGCCAAAGGAGTCAAGAATAAAAGTTAAAAAAAAAGGCATAGATATTCTAACCTAAAATGTGACAATGCTTCTCCTTCAAAGCTGTCCTACATGCTATGAGTATATGGCTTATTGGCTTGTGCTTAGAAGGTATTCAAGATCCGAATAAAACAAACAATATATTTAAGGCGTTCACAATTGGATCACATAGGAATCAACCGAAAACCACTCCCACACGGCAACACCAGCCCTCATCCGATAAAAAGAACATTTCAAATTTCGCGCCATCCAGGTTAGCATAGGATCAACGGCACACCTGCCTGTTAATCAGTTTTCAAATGAAGCAGTTAGCAGTTTTCCCTGAATGTACCCAAACCTAGATCAGACATTGCATGGTCCAACATTTCTATTTCTCAGCTATTCAAGCGTTGGACCAGGAGCTATGAGCTACGTGGACACAGCAGGCCAAAACACACTGAAATGTAGGCACACTTGCCTATCTGACTCTGACCCCACTGTTGATTCCATCTACTATTGCTCTTAGCGATGCAAAAATCGGTGTTCGTGATCCATGAACAAAGGGATCCATCGCCATACAGGAAAAAAGTAAAAAAGGCCAGGCACAAGAAGAGCAGAGATTACCTTCCATGCTCATCGTCGTACGAGACACCCCAGTGCAGCACCCACTTCCCAGCCACATCGCATCCGACGACGACCTTGCACTTGCCGTCGCCGTCCGGCTCCGCGTCCACCCTCACCCACGCCTTCCCTTCAACCTACGTTTGACCACAGAACACTCGCCCATCAGCAACACACCCAGACCAACCACATACGCAAAACGCACGCACGCACACGGTCTCAGCGTAGATAACGCGGCACGTCAGGGGGTACAGGAAGTTACAGCTTGGCATCGGCGCAAAGGGAACGTCTCGGAGAACGCCGCCCCGGCGTCCTCGTCAGCGCCAGCCACCGGCGACTCCGAGGCCCCGGCGCGGGACACGACGCGGCCGCCGAGCCTCGCGCGCCCGTGCTGCGCAGCGCGGCACCGCCCTGCCCGCGGCCGCGCGGCGGACACCTGCAGGAAGGCGCCCCCGAGCAGCCCGCCCCTCGCCGGCGGTGCCGCGCCTGGGATCGCCCGAATGCACCAGCTCCCCACCGACATGGTTGGCTACCCCCAGCACACACTCGCTCTCTCTCTCTCTCTCTCCCTCTCCTCTCTGTCTCTGTGTGGGAGGCTCTGGGTGGGGCGGTGCGTGGGGATGCGAGCTTTCGTTGTGTGAAGGAGCGGAAGCCGTGGGGGGACGGGAATGGGAAGGGAACGGAAGGAAGAGGAAGAGGGGGGAAAAGCGAGGCGAGATGAGTTGGAAATAAGAAATGGCCCGAAAAGGTGCGCGAGATATCCACGCTCCACGGGCCGGATTACGTGGCAGGAAAGGGAAAAGGGGTCGCCGGGGGAAGATTGTTTCGCGGGCCCACCCATCAGGGGGCGATAGCGAGGGCAGGTGGGGACATCCGCGAGGGTCCCGCGCCGAGTTAATTGCTATTTTGGGATGCCCGACGCTCGGGTTAGAGGTAATTAATTGCTGTACCGGAGAAGACGCGAGGAAGACAAAAAGGGTCGCGCCCCCGGAGCGTGGGCTCGTTTCCTCACGCCACGTGTCTTTGACTTGTACTGGACCTGGACGGATCGCTATAGCCTATAGGGATTCGGAAAGGATGCGAAGCTGTCTGCTATCTGGTGATCTTAAACGACAGGTCCCGGAGGAAATGATGCATGAAAATTTGGAAATTAAATTTTACCGAGAGGTTTGACGAGTTCGGATTTCAAATCTAACTAGAACAGTGATGCCATTGCCATCCAACATTTTGTCATATTAACTTCTCCGGCGTTGATTGGTTCGACGGGTTTGAATTTCAAATCTAACAAGAACAGTGACGCCATCCATTCGTTTTTATGCCATTCTAACTTCTCCGGCGCTGATAGGTTCGATGAGTTTGGATTTCAAATCTAATAAGGATAGCAATGCCATTCACCGTTTCTATGCCATTCTAACTTCGCTGGCGCTGAGTACCCCCTCTGATCAATAATATATAATATTTTTAATATAAATCATACTAGAAACCTTCTTTCTACAGTGGTAAAGGTGGGATAGAATATGTCAATGAGGTGCAATAGAACACTATGACTATGACCGGTTTTACTGCCAGTTTCTTTGTATGCATGCTAATATTTTTAAAATATATTCAGCTGTGACCATGTTTCAAAAAATTTGATATAAGGAACTTGAAAGTGTCATTGGATTTTTTATGTGGGCTTATGGTTCGGCGGCTATTATTATTTTAGTTTTAAAAAAGGTGTATTTTTCTTTCTTCAGGTACCGCGGAAGTGTAACATTCATCCTTTATGTTTTAGCCGGTGTAAAATAATCCTTCAACTAATTAAACTAGTACATTATTAATCTCCACCTCGATTTAACACTAGTTTAGGCCACATAATCATCTGACTAATCATTAATTAGCCACACCATCTGTTGACTCATCAATGGCGTGGTACGTTGGTGGGCTCTTTCTCATTTAGTCCATGCTTTGCTTTCGACCGCCGCCCTCATTTCCTTGTGTGCACCATCTATATTATGTCCCTCTTTGCTTAGTGAATGGAACAACTTGCCTAGTGTCACACCCCTTATTGCCACCTCTTCCTATTTGAGATCATTGGCGACCCATTAGAATTTAGGTCCCCTAAGATGAGTGGGCTCATCTATGAGTTGACGATCATGGCAGCTCATGGCAACGTGTTCTAGATCACCTACCCGCCTTGACTGCGATGGACAAACTATAAAAGGATCGGCTGCGTTGAAGGACAATATGTTGCTGAAATTTTATCATGTGCCTCTCAAAAGTTGTCGTCGCAACCTTAAGTTTGCGACAAGGCTTGTGTTTGAGTTAATGAGTCAACACATGATGTGACTAAGTAAATATTAGTCAAATGATTATGTGACTTAAACGCGGCGGTGGACCGGTGGTAAACCAAGGTGGAGATTATTAGGGCATCGTTTTAATTAGTTAAGGGACTGATTTGCATCAATTTAAATATAAATAATATTTTTGCAATATTTTAAGGATGAAAATATACTCTTTCCTTTAGTTTTATAACCTGTTTGGAACATAGGAATAGAAAACAAAGGAATGGAGCAAAACATAGGAAAAAAATAGGAATACATAGGCAAAACAGAGGAATAGAAAACATAGAAAAACAGATGAAAACGACGTTTGGAACGAAAGAATTCGTGATACATGAAATGAAAAAACTTAACTAATGTATGTGATTGTCTCTTGCTCTAGCTATGTGCTTATCCTTACCTCTTCCCACTATGTACAGAATAGCCGGGTATTATTCTCCATAGAAAATACGGCACATGTGAGAAGAATTGGCGTTGTGTTGAGAAAGAAGATGCCTTGATTAGTGCATAAGCACTCAGCTGCAGGAATGATTTCCGTGAACTCACACCTCATTTTTTTTCATTCTTTCAAAAGTACACGTTTCCTAGACTTTTCTTTGGAATGGTTTGCTTCAGTTCCTTTGCTCCAAACGATGCTGCAGGGAGAAAAACTACGGGAATTCATTTCGTTTGATTCTCCTGCAAACCGATTTGAGATTCCGAAGATAACAACGGTGCAAATTAGAGCCTAATAAAGAGACTTTGATTCTTTACCAGCTGAGACAAAGGCCATGAAGCTAGTAGTGCTTGCGGCTCGTCAAATGCATCAAAATGATTGTTTTTTCTATACAGACTCTTTGATCTTACAACAGATGTTGGGACCAATCAGGAGAATAGGTTCCTAAAGAGTACGACCGATTTTGGTGGACATACAAAATCTCAAGAATCAAAAGGATTACACTTTCTACAAGATTAATAGAAATAGAAACACTATGGCTCACAATTTGGCTAGAAAGGCTAGAAAGACTCTACCATATGTTAAGGTTCTTTTAGATGTAGCAACCCAGCTCATCTAGATGGTTGTCAGGTTATTCATGTCTTTCAAAACTTCTTCTGGCAGAAGTTCAACTTGGTGGATGTAATTTGCCTTTAAGGCGTGCTCTTATAAGAAAACAGGGCCTTAAATTTTTTTTCTAGGCCCACGTCGCTTCGACTCGGCGGAAGCGAACAATGACCGGAAGAAGAATGACGCCGAACACATTAGCCCACGCGCCACGCAGCCACACGCCCACACCGCGCTCCAGCCGGGCCGAGCTGAGCCGAACAGGGCTGCGAGGCGAAGCCTTCTTCCGTTCACATGCAACGCCAGTCCAGCCACAAACCCCGACGGGGACTATCGTGATTCGTGATCAAGAACAGCCCATCTCGCCCGCCGCCGCCCGCTTCCGGCTTCCTCCCTCCCTCCCTCCCTCCCTCCCTGTACTCGTGGTCGTGGCAGACGCACTGACAGACGCGCGCCGGCCCCGTCATCCACGAGCATCTCCTCCTCCTGGGACGGGATGCTACTACGGCTAACGTGCGCCCAACCTGCTGCTTCCGCGGCGGTCCGGTGGAGACCGCCTGAGCGGGCGCGGCCGGGGCCGCGGTTCCCCATACGGCACGCAGCTGCTTCCGCGGCCGATGGCGCCGGCGCCCCGACCTCTCCGGTACACATCGAAGCTTCTCTTTCTCTCGTTAATTACTCCTGGAAGGTCCGACTCATGGAGACGTTTTACCACTCTTCTGCCTTCGCGCTACCGCGGCAGCTCCACTACGACCCTTTGGCCGACCTCCTGGGCCCGGACGTCGAACCCAGCGGCTCACGCGCACAGTACGTTTTTTTCCTCCTCTTGATCGGCCTGCGTGCGTTCGACTGCTCATGCTGGTTAGGTGATCGGAGAATTGAGATTGTAGATGGGCGAGGTCGGAAGATGACACGCACAGTTGGTGCCTGTAGGAACTGTGGAAGAACCACTTGATTTCACCATTATTCGATTTGCCAGAATAGGCACGACGTCTATTTGCGTGTTGTTTTAATTGATTGGGTGTGTCATTGTAGAAATTTTTGCATTGAATTATGTCTAATGGGGGACTGACCCACTGATGATCAAATTTTGTTCACGAAAAATGGCAAAAAGTCCCAACAGAGTTTTGACATTTCTAGTGCATATCATCACAGCCTTTGAGATTGACATTTGGAAATTTGGATTCATCTGGGTTATTTTTCGTTGCAGAACTACAAGTCCGGCTGCAGAGAAGGGAAAACCAAGATCTTGGGTTGGTCCAAATGGGCAGTACTACCGCGAGCTGCCTTGCCCTAGCTGTAGGGGTCGAGGTTACACTCCATGCAAGGAGTGTGGAATAGATAGATCAAGTTTGAACTGCCCTATGTGCGATGGCAAGGTGAACTACCTTGTGATTTGCGAGTCATCTTGGAGGAGAGAAAGTCAATCCTAAATAGATGTAAATTTTGTGAACTTACAAATTTGTTGCTATGCATTTGTATCAGGGCATTCAGATGTGTCTACAGTGCGGTGGAGAGTGTGTGATATGGCGGGAATCTATTGACGAACAGCCATGGGAGAAAGTACGGTCAAGGTATCCTTTTCTACTATATTTGTTATGCCAGCTATTTCTCGCGGTATCTGCTGTATAAGTGTTGTGCGCCTTTTTTTCTCACTGTCCTTTTAGACATCAGAGCACCTGCCATCTTTCCTCAAAAAAATATTTCTCGAGGCAGATTGACTGCTGATCATTTTTTCCTTGAAAATCTTCAAAGTTCAATTGAGACCTCATTATGGCATGAATTATCTAGCCATCAGGACTGATCGCTGAAGTAGCCTTACGTGATTTGGTTCTTTTACATGTCAAAGGGAAATATGTCCTTCCCTGTGCATTCATTGTCATCTATCATTGTTGTATTCGCAGTTCTCCCTTGAAAGTAAAAGAAGATGATGAAGTTGACAAGTTAGAGATAAGGATCAACACCCCAAAAAGATCAAAACGTACTTATGCATCACCTTCACCTGAAGTCGCCATGAAGATTAGCCGGTCTTTAAAAGTAAGTAGTGTTTTCTTATATGCTGAAAGAAAGACACATCTACACACATACATGACTGTACCTTGTTATCCATAATTTATGGGTTCCCAGAAAACTATATGCACCACTAACACAGAAGCTCTTGGCTAAATCCCTATAACTTCCCTGATTACACTTAATAATGGAGGCATGTTCCTTCTCTTTGATGCTAAACCAATCAATTCTATGAACTTGTTTTGTAATTGTTCTCTTTTCTTTCGACTTTTAAAATGTCCTAATATTAATTGCAGAGTCTAAATGCTCAAACAGGATTGTTTTCTAAGCACATGAAGATTATACACCAAGACCCTGAATTGCGTGCTCAAAGAATTGCTGCAATTAAGGTAAGATGCCATGCAAAGTGTTTTAATGATATGTTCTTGTAAAATGCAGTAATTGATCTGGGCATGCTCGCTTTCCCCCCTCTGCTCTTGAAGAGAACAAAAGGTACTGCTGCTGCAAGAAAGCATGCTTCTGAAATTCAAAAGGCATTCTTCAGTGATCCTGAGAATCGGCTCAAGAGAAGCATTGCCATGAAAGGTTAATGATATAGCTACATTTAACTCACGTGATACATATCAAAGTTAACCAGGTTTTACACAGTTTGACTTTAGCCAGCTATGTCCTACTTGTCCTTATGCTCTTGGTTAACGCTTAGCCTTGTACATGTACTACTCCTTCCTGCATCAATAAATGATGTTTTTGAATTTTGACATTGGATGATCCTCAAAATGCATCTTTGCTGCAAGTTTCTGTAGCTTGTATTAGCACCAGAATCACCCATATTCTCTGCCTTTTTTTCAATTGGATTATTTCAGTTTCCACCAAATTTTGACTCAATATTTGATGAGCAACATCGCACCTGATGCTTTGCAGGGGTGAAATTTTACTGCAGCAAATGTGGTCAAGAAGGACATAGAAGTTTTTATTGTCCAACAGTGATTCAAGGTTCAGGCAGATTGCGATTCAGATGCCGGTTGTGTGGCAGGGAAGGGCATAACAGCCGGACATGTGGAAAGCCAAAGTCAGAGAAAGAGCAACAGCGGCAACCTGGGCACTGCAGCCGATGTGGTGAAAAGGGACACAACCGGCGTAACTGCCCCAGATCAACTGAAGTGGGCACTGGTGCTTCAGGCTATATGGTTAACAAACTTAATGGTTCTAATTCAGGTATTTATTCATGCAGTTTCTGCTTAGAAAAGGGGCATAACAGTCGAACATGCCCGAAAAGAAAGGCTGCCTTAGGAAAATGAAAACTGTGAGCAGTTTAGAATTGGATACTAATCTTAAGAGCAATCATGTGGAATACCTCTAGATATTAGGTTCCCAGACATCTGTGAATGCAGTTGCCTAATCAAAATTGTAACAAAGGATGGTAAGAAATATTTCTTTTGGATTTTGGGTCTTCAAAAAGAAAAAACAAAACGGTTTTCTAAACTGACAAAAATGTTTTAGATGATTCAAAGTAGACTGAATTTCTGATGGGCCATACTTCGTTTTCCCTTGAAGAAGCCAAAAGTAGAGTAGTAAAAAGGAAATCTGTCTTTACCTTGGCTGACATTGTCTTCATTTGCATAGTTTTGAGTCATCATCATCATAAATCCTGCATGTTTGCAAGGCTATTCCAAAGTCATTCTCTCACTGTTCTCTTGAAATCCCATGCTATAGCTGTAACCTCTGGTATATATGTGGGAACAGGCCCAACTTATCTGGAACACCTCCACTAAAGGAGCTGAGCTGTTTCCTTTTGTTGGCGGCATCTGAATTCTCTTTAAACTAATTTCCTGAATATCGAAGGCTTAGATATTAGACTGAGCGCTGTGAAGGAGGATGCTCTTGTACCAGAGCAATTCAGATAGGTAGTCATAGACTCAGTGACCTCATTATCTTGCGTTGCATTATGATCTAACAAAATGATTGTTCTGAGAGGACACACAAGATTCTCATTAGGAGGTGGCACTGAAAGAGCTCCAGCACGCACTTGGCTATGCCTCTATAACTCTATTCCTCCCATGTTTCTCCAGCTCCAACCTAGGAGCTTGCTGCAAACACAATGCAAGCGTGTCTAGCAGATTGTCCCGTATTTCGATAGACACGAGGTGGATCCCTGTCCTGACACCTGCTCATCCAAAACAAAGCACAACCCGTTGAGCCTGCCTGCCTGCGCTGGCTCCTGGTTGTGACTGGCGTGGCGCGTCCCCACTACCCAGTGGCACCCGGCCCACCTCATCTGGCCGTCCGTTCTCCGGCGGCCCCGCCCTGCCTGGCCTGGCACGTCCTCGTCGCCCCTTCCCCTCCGCTCCCCAGCTCCAAAACGTCACGTCTTCAAATTTAAAGGCCCTATCCGTCCGAACAAACTGAAAAAAGAAGAAGAGGAAAACGAAATCAAACCCAAATACCCAACGCTCCATCCAGCACCTCCCTCCCGACCTCCGTGAGCTTCCTCCTGTCTATAGTAGACTTCTTTTTGGTCGGCCCCCAAACCTCCTCGTGCGCCTCGCGGGTCGCGACCGGACGACAAGCGGCGAGGGGGCGATCACGATCGAGCGGCCATGTCGACGTCGCGGCGGCGAACCCTCCTCAAGGTCATCGTCCTCGGCGACAGCGGGTCAGCCCATTGCTCCCTCCCCCACCCCCATCCCGGCTCCCCGCTCCTCCCGCGGATCCGCCCGCCGGAGTTTCTGTTGTGATCTAGGCAGCTTCTCCAAACGGTTCTGTTTGGATGCGGTTGCTGCAACCGCTGTGTTGGCTCCACCCGTTGGTCTGATTCGGTCCGGTCTGTGATCTCTGCAGGGTCGGGAAGACATCGCTGATGAACCAGTATCCTTGCCTCCCTGGCTTGATGAACCCATGTGTCGAGTTTGGTAATTAGGTCCTGTTTAATGTTCCCTGCAGTTGGTTTCCATTTGGTCTGAATTACTTTTGGCTCCCTGAATCGACTGACGCCATGGTGCTTGGTACTCAGCAATAGAAAAAAAAAAAACTGTGCCGTTTTAGACATACATATGAGTTTGATCAGTTCAGCTGTAAGAACGCATATCTTAGTCTTAGGGTTTGGAATTTCGAATTTCTGTGAACCCGCACTTGCAGATTTGCAGTCAATAACTATTCCCCTGCATTCTCATGCCACTATTTCATTTGTTCTGCTGTGAGTGAGGTGAGCGTGACCCATGGTTTTGTAAATACCGTTCTCAAAGCTCTGGTACATTTCGATTGCAGTATAAGGATTAAAGTTAGCATGATGCGATGCATGCGAATGCAACAAGAATCAATTATATTGATGTATCTGATATATTGGACGGACAGCTTTTGAGTGCTTTGATGTTCTTGACTTAGTTTCACCTAGATATGTACACAAAAAGTTCAGTCAGCAGTACAAAGCTACAATTGGTGCAGATTTTGTCACAAAGGAGGTTCTCATCGAAGACAGGCTAGTCACGTTGCAGGTGAGTCCCACCTGGGTTTGTGAGCTTTCACAGAGAAGAAAGTGGATGTTGTCCTTCTCATCATCACATGCTACTTTGATTCTAGATCTGGGATACTGCGGGGCAGGAGAGATTCCAGAGTCTTGGTGTTGCATTCTACAGAGGGGCGGACTGTTGTGTGCTCGTCTATGATGTTAACTCTAACAGGTCATTTGATACACTTAACACATGGCATGATGAGTTCCTCAACCAAGTAAGAATGCCTTTCCAACTTTCTTAACCAAATATTTCCACTATATGAGCTTAGTATTCGCAGGATATGTTTAACACGTTTTGCACTGCCATGTTCTTCTGTGTTCATATGCCCATTCTCAACCAGCCATGTTTTGAACACATGTAAGCTGCATTGGGTATCAAGAATTTATCATTGGGCTGCGCTGAAATATTTGAATGGGAAAAGCTGAACATATAGTTGGCTAAAATCAGATTTGCCTAGATCACATAGTTACGCCTTGTCCATGTCTTGCGATCACTTAAAGGATATGTTCAGAGGCTCAGGGTACAGGTTGAAACAATTTGTTCCCATTTTTTTCTTGAACATGCCAACCACAGATAACCATGCTCAAGGAGAGAGATTCTTCTATGTATAGTAACCAAGGCTGTGACCGGTGACAATTATACAAGTTTGCTGCTACAATAGCGCTTTTGTTTACTTTAGGGGTTGTAATGAAGGTTTTAATTTCTTATATGGAAATAAGTTGTATGATTCATTCTTAAGATTTGTTATTTTTTATCTGAGTCAGGAAATCATAGTTTTTTTTTTAAATAAGGAAAAAGATATCTTGCCAACTCAATTGTATAAATGGGACTGATGCCATGGGGGCTTAGTTATTATACTTCTTATTAGCTGCTTCTAACCTAGTGCATAACTAACAAACACATAAATGCTGGAGCGGTGAATTGTGTTGGTGTACTGAGAATTGATATTCCTATAGTGATGGGCTTCTACCTTTGTGCATAACTAGCAAAAGGATGGATGTTGAAATGACAAATAGAAGTATTGATACATGACTGACTATTTAGGTCCTAATCTCTAACTGTTACTATGATGAAATGGTTGTAGATTTGTAATTTACATTTGTAATGCCATATTGGTACGATTATGTTCTATTTTCTATAAGATTTGTGTATGTCACCAGTCAGGGATTTATTAATGCAATATAAAATAATGCAACTGAGTTATTGAGTATAATCTTTTCCATCTAGAACTGCAATGCACAATTCAAACTCATTCTGCTCAATTACTACAGGAAGTTTTGATAATTCTGCAGTTTGTAGCATGCTGCATGCTAATTCAGATTGTTATAGTTTGTGTGCAGTTCATGTAATGTTGTAATAATAAAGCTACTTGTTGGCTGTCAACTGCCATGGAACTTCTCAGAATTTTATTCATACGCAAATAACATAATAATGGCCTTTAATCCATTTTAATGGACTATTTGGTAAACTGCATTATGCTTAAGTATTTTTTTTGTCTGGAGACTGTTTTGTTGTAATATAGTAATGTCTTAATACTATAGCATTGGTATATCTCTTATAATGGTCTGTAGCACCTTGACAACATTACTTGACATAGCCATGTTTATTTGTTTTCAGGCTAGCCCATCAGATCCTAAAACTTTTCCCTTCATCTTACTTGGTAACAAGATCGACGTAGATGATGGAAAAAGCAGAGTGGTTAGTTTTGTTATCATACAATGATTACAACTTTCGTCTCTTGATATGCCCCTACCTGATTACTACGTTTCCACACAGGTTTCTGAGAAGAAAGCAATGGAGTGGTGTGCTTCTAAAGGCAATATCCCTTATTTTGAAACTTCTGCAAAAGAGGACTACAATGTTGACAATGCTTTTCTGTCTGTTGCCAAGCTTGCTCTAGAGCACGAACGTGATCAGGACATGTGAGTAAAATTCATCATCCTCAGTTTTATGGTAGGAAGTTCATTACTCCTTAGGGTAAAGCTTGTCTTGTTAATATGTAACCTGGTACTTGTTTCCTTGTTTGGTTCTTCATATTCTTTTCAATTAAACTTCTTAGTCCTTGATTCAAGATGTTATGCACCCTATTGTGTGCCGCTTTTTTAACTCCAGTATATTAGTTGCTACTCTACTTCAATCTGTCAATATTATTGGTAGGATGACCCTTTTTAGCTGGTTTGTATATACTCTATAATCTTTATGCATGATCTGAAAGTCATATTTAATGTGATTGTATGCTTTTGCTCCAGTTTCTCACAACTTTTACAGACTTTTATTTGTTAATAGATAAGGTTTCCTATGTGCATGGCAAACCATCATTAACGTCTTAGCATTATCTCTTTATGTCACTGATGCTGTTGATACACTTCTGATAAAAAGGTAAAGCTCATAATGATGGCTCATCTACACTAAAAGAAACTACATCTGTTAACATCTTACCATGTAGAGTGAATATGGCCCATACTGGTTATAAAAAGGTAAAGCTCATAATGATGGCTCATCTACACTAAAAGAAACTACATCTGTTAACATCTTACCATGTAGAGTGAATATGGCCCATACTGGTTACGCATTTTGACATAGATATCTAGCAGCCTCCGATGAAGGAATACACATGCTGCTTTGACTAGGGATTCATTCCATATTTCCATGAGCCTTCACAGATCTGAAACCAACAGATGCTTATAACAAGGAAACTTAGTAGGGCTAGAACTGCAATAATGTTGGTTACTTGGTTTTCAGTGGTGAGGATTTGTGTCTATTAATAAGTGATTCCACTCATGTTTTCACTATATTCTATTACATTGTTTCAGCAAGATAAAACAGCTGCCTGCTGATACTACCTGCTATTTTCCCTAGTTTTGTTATTCACACCTTTTTTTTTTCTCTGTTCCCAGTTACTTCCAGACTGTTGCGGATCCTGTCCCTGAGACTGAACAGAGAAGTGGATGTGCATGCTAGTAGTTAGTCATCATCCTTGCCCCTTCCAGATTTTGCTTATTGATTGCGGCATTCTTTTCCAGTGATGCCGAGCAGGCATTCTTTTCAAGTGATGCTGGGCAGGCATTTTTTCTGTTTTTTCCCCGCAATTGTACACTAATGTTTCAACCTTCCAACTCACTTTTTAGCCGTTTTATGATAGTTAGCGACCATGGTTTTTTGTACACGGTATACTGATGTGATGACCAACCCTGTTTCTTGGTTTGGGACTTTGGGCAATAAGAAAGCACCCACGGACAATTCAGGATGTGCCTGAGAAAGGTCTCTTTGCCAGTTAGCATCCATTGTTGTATTCGTGCGTGCGCAGTTTGTGATCTGACTCCTGATGTCGCACGAACTGAAATGTACTACTACTGTAAAAAGCGATTTTACAAAGTTGCATTCCTGCCCATGTTTCGACCAGTAGCAACACGGTAAAAACCGGGTCAAATCCGGAATGGATATGCATATATATGAATACAAATAGTCTTTTTCTTGGACTCGATTCAGTTACGGATAGTACTCCAAATTTGAATCTTTCTATATAAATTCTTGACAAATATCAAATATTCGATTCAGATTTAAATATCAGACTGTCCATTTAGTATATGAAACGTAATATTGTCCAGATCTCATTCCGGGTTGAACTGTCGGCTTGACCTCCTTCCCGGATCTTGCTGTGCTGGTGGCGAGAAGTTTCAAAAATGTTTCCACTGGATTTTTCGCCGTGACAGATTATTCTCTTCATCATCCTTCCCGAATACCGCCATGTGTAGGCTCCGGATGACATGCTATGTCAGCGAAAGATGTACCCTGAAGTTCAGGCATGATCAGCACCGCCCACAATTCAGTCGACGATACGACATTCCGGGAAAAGGGAATGCGTTGATGAAAGCCATCTGTGCCGCGCAAATGCAGTGTACTCCTATTGAGCTAGATGGTGCAAGGGTAATGCTGAGCCACTCAAATACTCACGTGCTTGGATCACCAGGGACAGGGAGACTAATCCTAGACCTGCAAAGGGCCAGACAACAAAAGGAAATGTGATTGGATAAATGAAAAGACAGCTATGGGTGTCATACCTCGTCAATGTTTACTCTTTTGTCGTTTCAGAAAAGAAATCATAGATAGGACAAAATCGTCAAGCTCTATTTACCTCTAACAGCTAACCCCACCTAGTCCTTATTTTGCACCGCTACTCTACTCATATGTATGGCGCCCCTCTCGACATGTGCAGATCTCGAGGGACCAAATCTCTGCAGGGCACTAGGTAAAAAGAAAAGGGACGCATTAGACAATGAGTAGAAAAGGGTTACGACCACCAGGTTTTAATGTTTAATCGAGCTCTAAAAACACTTTTTAGCTCCCTGATGTGCTGGATCACCTAATCATGGTACGATTAGGAGGATATATATATGTCCGTGTCCTAGTCCTAGTGACATACTGACACCCCTTTTCACTTCTCACCTTGACTCGTTGCGTGGCGCCCTCGAATTACCTTGTGGGCAACTTGGCGACTGGGTGGGGAAGGCGACTCGAGTTCTGAGGACGGACGAACCTTTGTCTATTTTCCCGGCAGGTTCCGAATGGATGCTTGGTAGGTAGAAACACGGCGAATGAAGCAGACAGGGACGCCAAGAGCAGTGTCATCCGGATCACGTCGTTCGAGCCTTTGTGTGACACCGGCCTTTATTATCAGCTAGCGTTTACAGTCCAGAAAGGGATGGATGCGCGCATACCAAACTAGTGCAGGTGCAGGCGTGCAGCGGCAAGAATCAACATCAAACATATATTCATGCGCCGCTGGATCAGATCAGATCAGATCAGATCGAAACGCCTTCCTGGAAGATTGGAGACTGCATGCGAGTTGGCAGGCCGGCAACCGGCCGGGATCAGACTGGTAGCGCTTCCTGCCTGTCTGGATCACTTGCTTGGACGGGACGGGAGGGAAGATGTAAGCTCTCTGGTGCGTCTGTGTGGGGGTACGATCGCAGTTTGGTTATTGTACGTTCAGCGATTCAGTCTGTCTCTGTCATGTTTGTACTATCCTCTGTGAGGTGTTGCCGGCGGTGCAAATGGTGTAGATAATTATCCGATCTGATCCGAATTCTAATTATGTGGATATGGAGGAGGAGTTTTTATATCTATGCGGATATGGATAATCTGAATTCGATTTACACGTGGATGCGGAGTAGGATATGGTATCATCAAATCCGACGGATATAGAATATCCGATATTTAAATTCAGATTATCCGATGTTTATAATAAGATAATCCGATTAGTTTGACAAGTACATAAGAGTCAACGATAATTGATTCGTGCCAAAAATATCGTCACTATTATTTTTTTGTTAATAATATTTAAACTATGACATGAAAAGTTATACTTTAGTTCATAACTTGTTGACCATCGTAAAAAAACCTATATGTAATATGTATTATTCGATATTTTTAAATCCGCTTTCGCTCTGACACCGATTCGATTCCGCACCATTTCCGATATCTAAAAAAAATCCGTATCCATATCCTTAACTGAGTAATATCCGCTCCGCTCCGAATCCGATAAAAAAATATGATGATTAGAATATGAAAAAGACATTATCCGCTCCGATCTGTTTGCATGCCTAGTTGTTGAACTGAGCGGTTTATTGGCTGCCTCGTTGACATCAGCGTACGATTGCGAATTCAAATGTTCCGGTATATTCCTTCAGGAATCGTGTTTGAATGAATCGAAATCCTTCCAGCAGGCCTGGGTCTGGGAAGATTCTCTGGCACTTTCAACCTTCATATGCCTCTCAGCTCAGGTCGCCTTTATACATGCTACAGTTATCAAAACTGCACCTGACAATCTGTGTTTTTGTGTTTCCTGTCTTGTTTGCCCCTGGCCCCTGGAGTCTCTGTCATGTGTTTGAACTAGTACACCCCCTCTCGGTTGTTCAAATGAACCGTTTATTGGCCCGGCCGTTGACTACATCGATCGATCGATAGTGTATATATATGATTGTGGATTATTCCGCAGTATGCATTCCTTTGATCGTTTTGTTTTGAACGAATCGAAATCCATTCAACCCAGGTGGATTCAGCAATGTTGTAGGTACTAGCAACTTCCACGTAGCAGCCAGCGGTATCGATCATGTCATGTGCCCCGCCGCATGCAGCCTGCAAACATCGAACGCAACTGGTCAGCGATGGAGATGACCCGTCCAGTATATAGTTCAGCTTGGTCAGGGCGACGGGCTGCGAAGCACGTTTTCCGTTAGTAGGGAAGAGAGACAGACAGCAGGCAGGGGATTGATCGCGCAACGCACGTGGCCATCGTCGCAACTCGCAAAATACAGGGACAAACAAGAAAAAGGTCAACGGTATGATATGTCCTTCGTCTTCTTCAGCCATGGCCGCGACATTCGTCCATTGGAACCGTCACTGGAACTGAATGGGCGAAAGATCGACGGCAGATGTTTCCATGTTGGTTGGCCGCTGCAACAACTGACTGACCGGGCGGGCGGATGGAGCGGAACCTGCCCAGAAAAGCCTCCTGGTGGACTTCTCCCGTCTGCAGGGTGCAGGCAGCGAGCGTCGGTTGATCTGATATCTGCAGAGGAGTGCATCATACGTCGATTCGAGTCATGCACTACTCATGCTATGCTAGCTGCTTAACAGCTGCCTAGCTTCATTCAATTCTCTAAGCACGGCAGGCAGGCAGGCAGGCAATTGAACCTGCCAAAGATATATGTTTGATGATTTATTGTTGTTTTAGATAGAATCAAGTAGACTGACAGAGCACTGTGCTTCATTCAGGAATTTGAGCATGAGAATACGGTGCCCACCATTGGCCAAGGCTGTGCAACTTGCAAGAACACCATTCTAAAGGGCAAAAAATTCTATGCGGCGGTGCCGCACCCCCGCATGCCGTGCGACACCGTGCGGTCAACCGACGCGTGTCCCTCGAAGCCGATCCTTCCTTTCTCCGCTTGCAAGTCTCGCTGGTTGTTTCGGAGCCGGAAGACGAGCCTTTGGAAGTCTCCGTGGCGGTTCACCAAGCCGAGCCAGCGTGAAGCCACGTTCCACGCGTGAAAGCCTCCACGTTCGTCGCTTCCGTGAGCCCCTAGATTAACGCCGCCGCCTCTCTCTAGTCTCTCTCGCAGAAAACCAAATGAACAGATCAATCCTTCCGTGATCAAGCTAGGTAAATGATCGAAAAGACCGCTGCCTCCTCCTCTTCGAGTAGAAAGCAGAAACTACATCAAATCGACGCCGAAGTATGTCTTGATTGCTGTAATATTCATATTATATTTTTTTTTTCGAACGCGATTCAAGTCGCGTCTTTGCATTAAGAAGATAGCAAATTACAACTACAGGGAGTAAGCCGCGGCTTACGAACCATGTTAAAGAAAGATACAAAGAGAGAAACCTCTCAACACGCCAACGCCCGCCACAACCAAAAGACCCACTACAAACCGAAAGAAAGACGCCTTGAGCTACTCGACGCACCAAACTCAACTACGAGAGAACACGATGGTGCCTTCAGGAAGGAAAACGACGCTCGAAGAGCGCCGCCACCACCAGGCCAACGGCCAGGGCTTTCGCCGGACATGAAGTTAGGGATGGCAAAGATAACGCCCTCAACAGGGTCAATACGTCGAAGACGAAGCCGCTACCAATGAAGCTTTCGCTCACCACACCCAAGACCTCCACCTCCGCAACCGAGCAGGACAGCGAGTAGCCATGGCGAACTCTTGAAGCACCGGGACTGCAGTGGGGGCTCCACCTCCGCACGGCCACAACAGCAACATCAACAGCAACGCAACGGGGAGCAAAACATCAACCCGAGCAAGACATATCGGGGAGCAAGGCTACGACCCGAGCAACCAATCCGGCATCAAACCAGACATAGAGACACGGCCGGAGCACCGACGGCCCCAACCCGAGCAGGCGCACCGGCCCCAGGTCGGCAGGCCAGACAGCGCGAGCGCGGCCAGGCACAGGCAGCGGCGAGGCCGGCCCAGACCCGGACGGCCGCCAGCGCGGGCGACGCCGCCCAGCACGGCGCGACGCGCCCCAACGGCGGAGAGCGCCCGCGCGGGCTCCAAGGCCCAGCAGCAGGGGCGCTTGCCGCCCGTAGGCGGCGCGGCAGGGGTAGCCCCGGCCGGCCCGCGGGGCACCACGCCCTCGTCGGCCTCGTCGGCGCCGGATTCGGCAGATCAGGGGCGCCGGCGACGACCCCCAAGAGCGAAGAAGGCGGATCCAGCCCGGCGACGGCGACGGAGACCACCACCGAGCCAAGCGCGGCGACGACGACGGCGGGCGCGGCAGCGACCTGACGACGCGCAGAGGGCCCCGGCGGCACGGGCCCGGCGCGGAACCAGCGCGCCGACCGGCGGGCTGGCCCGGCCAGCAGGCGACGCGGCCGGCCCCCGCCGGCGGCGGGCGCGGCCAGGCGTCGACGGGACGAGGCGCAGCGCGGCCGGCCCGGACGAACGGCAGGCGCGCGGGTCCCGGCGGTGGCAGATCCGGCCGGCGGGAGGCGGATCCGGCCGGAGCCCGGCCGAACTGACCGGCGGGAGGCGGAGAAGACGGCGGCGTAGGCGTCAAGAGAGGGAGGGGCGAGGGAGAGAGAAAGGGGGAAAAGAAGAGGAAGGGAAGGGACGCGGCGGGGGCGGTTGTGCGCCGCCGTCGCGGGCCGCCGCCGCCGCCACCAGCCGGCGGCGGCGGCGGCCGAGCAAGCCTGGGCGGCGCCTAGGGTTTGGTGGCGGCGCGGTCGCCCCCCGTGTCGCCAGGGGAGACGACGCGGGGGGGGGTCTATTGTATAATATTCATATTATATTGTTTGGATACAGCTATCATCGATGGAGGATTCTGCTGACAATGCTGAACAATCGCACGTTGGTGATCGGAGCATGATTCATACCTTTCTTCCTTCAACGCCTACGACTATGACAGAGTGCGATGTTGTGACTGCGCCACAATCGTCGTTTCCATCCACTGTTATTGTTGAGTCTGCAGAGGCTGTTGAAACCGAAACCGCAGCTCATTGTGTTCCACCGTCAAGATCATCTTTAGGGGTGTCCGAAGAGAATGCACCAATTGATCAGGTAACTAAAATATGATAAACTAGAATATGAATTTGTACCCTTTTTTGCCATATCATAATTTGTATTTTAATCTCGGCCTTCATGGTATTGCAGGTCGATAATAAACAAGGAGAACCTGTGATTATACCAGAAATTGGAATGTCTTTCAAATCAGAGGACGATGCATATGATATGTATAATTCATATGCAAAGAGTGTTGGTTTTAGTATTAGAAAGTCTACCACAAGATACAGAGCAGATAAGACTCTATATCAGAAGCACATAGTTTGTAGCAACCAAGGACAACGTGGTCAGCATTCATCACATGAGACACTAAATGAAAATGCTACAACAAGGGCATGGTGTCATGCTCGTGTTCAGTTCAGTATAAGTCGAGAGGGAATTTGGACAGTGCAAAAGGTTGTACTCGATCACAACCATTATCTTGTCAGCCCGAATAAGGTACACAAGTTGAGGTCCCACCGTCATATCATAGAGGCAGATAAGCAGCTTATTGCTCAGATACGAGAGGCAGGAATACAGCCAGCCCAAGTGTATGAATTTTTCAAGCAGTGGTACGGAGGGGCAGAGAATGTGCCTTTCTCACGGATGGATTGCAATAATCTTATTGGTCGTGAGCGCAAAAAGTACTTACCAGCCAATGATGTGCAAACACTACTTGAATATTTGAAGAATAAGCAGCTAGAGGATCCTACTTTTTTTTATGCCATACAAGTAGACGAGGATGACGGTCGGATTTCTAATTTCTTCTGGGCAGATGGTCAAGCTATCATGGATTATGCATGTTTTGGTGATGCAGTATCATTTGACACAACATTTCAGACTAATAAATTTGAGATGCCATTTGCGCCAATCATTGGAACAAACCACCACAAGCAGACAATTATATTTGGGGCTGCACTGTTATATAATGAAACAATTGAATCATTTGTTTGGCTTTTTAACACATTTCTAACAGCAATGTCTGGTAAGCATCCTAGCACAATTTTCACAGATCAGTGTGCTGCGATGTCTGCTGCAATTAAAATTGTATTCCCTAACACAAGGCATCGCCTTTGTTTATGGCATATTTACCAAAATGCTGCTAAACATCTCAGTCATGTAATTAATGAACATCCAGAGTTTCTTGCTGAATTTAAGAAGTGTGTCTACGAGGAGAGGTCTGTGTATTGCTTCAATGAGTTGTGGCATGAATTGTTGATTAAATATAATCTTGAAGAGAACCTATGGTTGAATAATCTATATGGGTTGCGGACGCACTGGGCAGCTGTTTTTCGTGACTCCTTTACCGCTGATATGACCTCAACTCAGAGGAGTGAAGGTATGAATAATGTTTTTAAGAAAAGGTTTAGAAGAAAACTTTGTCTTTCTGAGCTCATAGAAGAATGTGAGAAGTGTGCCACTGATCTACGTGAGAATGAGTTGGATGCTGACTATAAGTCTCGATACACTAACCCAATCATTCATATCCCACATTTAGCAATGTTGAAGACTGCAGCTAAATCATATACAAGGAAACTTTATTCAGATTTTGAGAAGGAATTTGGAGAACAATTTTCTTTCACATGTCAATTATTACAATCTGAGGGGACAGTGAGGACCTACAAGGTGATGCCCACACGATTTCAAGATGAAGCAATAGTTGTCTTTAACTTAGAGGAGATGACCATAACATGTTCTTGCAGGAAGTATGAATGCATTGGTATGTATGAAATTTTAATTAGTAATGCTTCAATTACATATTGCTCAAACTCATTGTATATGTATTGCAGGTATACTGTGCAGACATACTCTCCGAGTATTTAATATCAATGACGTTTTTATCTTGCCAACTCAATACATACTTAATAGATGGACAAAATATGCAAAAAGAGAGTTTTATTGTGAGAAGGCACAAATGAACACCAATGAAACTTCAAAAACACAAGCTGCTTTCTCGAAAGGCAACGTCAATTGCATTGAAGTGCTCAGTTTCTAAAGAAATCCTTGATGATCTGGAGAGGGCTATTGATAAGTTGGACCTAGAAGCAGATAATTCACTAAGCCAAAGAGCTGCCAAGAATTGTGGGATTCCCCTAAAGCCTAGTTGCAATGTACATGATCCAGAGATCTTAAAAGGTAAAGTGACAATTAGAGCTCCTCCGGTGGTAAAAGGTTCAAAGAACAAAAGAGCAAAAAGTGTGCTTGAAAAGAAGCAAGGGAAGAAAAAGAAGACTGCTAAGAAAAAAGGTACGTAATACACTCAAGCATGCATTTTGGTCATCTCTATTCTATAGATAGTAATATTTACCTATCTTAATTTTGTACTCTGCAGGAAAAGGTCCAGAAAGTGCTGCAGACAATGCAGAAGGTGGACAGGATCTGGAAGAAATGATCGTAAGACAGATGGCAAAGTCTTTTTATTTTATTTGAGCGATCTTTCTGCAAGTATAGGTTCTGAGCATTTTTTTCCTGTGACACAGAGTACAGATGGCGCAAGCATAAGTGCTAACATTGCACTACCAAACTTGGTAGCTAATATGTATGGTAACTTCTCGACTACTATGGTTGCTCCTTCGATGCAAGGAGGATATACAAGTCTTTTACTTGGCCTTCATCAAGATGTGTCGACTGCTCGAAGATTAGATTTTGAAGAAGCATCAAATCCTGCAACATTTCAGTAGTCATCATATTTTAATTGTTTTTTATACAGACAATTGTTCAATACATCATCATTGTAGGCAAACATCAGTGTTCCACTTTATTGAAATGATATCATTATTTTTACATGATTTTGTCTCTCAGAAAAGCTACACAACTCCATGCTCAAGCTATCTAGTAATATATCCCGAACTGAACTTCCGATTGAAAACACCATTCTCTATCCATCTGGCAACCTAGTACCATAACTGTAGGTTCTGCATACGCAAGATGTAACCTGCCTGGTCGATGATATATAGATATAGATGATCTTTTAATCAGAGCTCTCTGCTGCATCCCACCAACACCGGCCCTGCCTGCCGGCTAATGGCAACGCCGACGCAGGTGCAGGGCTGCAGGGGCATGCGCGGTGAAAGAGTGGAAAATGTCGCCGACGGAAAATTATTTCTCAGCGGTAGTGCCGAACGAGGTGATCCGCTCCCACTCGCTGATGCTAATCTCCATCTGCCCCTCATGGTCGCGCGGGGACTGATCTGCTCCGGCGGCGGAGTCGTCACTCTCCATCGACGAGGAACGCTTTAGCAGAGCGGCTCGATCTTCTTTTTTAGCCTCGGCTCGATCTGTTTTCGCAGAGCCGAATCAACAAGTGCGTGGTTGGCTCGATTGGGAGAATAGATACTGGCTCCCTGGCTCGGCCTGGTCGCTTGTAGCGCACACGAACATGGGACACGCGTCGGTTGACCGCACGGTGTCGCACGGCATGCGGGGTGCGGCACCGCTAACAGTCTAAAGTGGCCGGGTGCCTCTACCCTTTTGGGCTTTGGCTGCTCTATCTCTCACTCACCCTGTAATCAGAGCTATGGAAAAAAACCATCACTACAAAACTGCGACATAATGCTTCGCTCGCTCTCGAGTACTAAACCCTCGTTCAAAGTGCGATGACGCAGACGATTACGTTTTATCACTTGGGCGCCCAACAGATCACTCTTCAGTCTTCACAGTTGCCGGGCATATGGTTGTACCGACAGGCATATAGTATTGCTTTCTGGGAGTAATAATTTTTCGAACGCGACGCGACGTTCTGCTTCTACACGCCGGCCTATCACAGCAGGCTCATGACATCCCACACCAACAAGTCCCGCCTTTTGCCGCAGCCGCCACCCCCCGACCCCCGTCTCTTTCCCCCGCCACGCACTCACGCACGTGGCCGCACACGGCTCCCCAAAGTGGAAGGCAGGGAGTCAGGGACACCCCCATCTCCCCCGCGCGCGCGCGCCCGCAGCGACAACAAATCAACGATTCGAGCGCGCCGCCCTCGCGTACGCCCCCCGCGCGCGCCGAAGCTTCTCCCGTGCGCCCGGAAGGCCGGTGCGAAGCCCCGTCGCTCGCCCCACCACCACCACCCGGCCCGCGCGCGCGCGCCCACGCCACGATCCAAAACCAACGACGTCGCCCGCCGCCGCCCTTGGAATCTTGGCCCCGACCGCCCTTGCGCGCGCGCGCCTGCTATAAAAACGAGCGCTTCGGGAGAGGCGCCTCACTACAGTTTAAACTTGCGGCTAGCGCTACTAGCAGCTCGCCGCGGGTTGGCACATGCACATGGCGCTAGCGCTCGCCGCCGACCTCCTCCCAGCCATGGCGTACCGTCACGAGCCGTGCAACGGCGGCGGCTCTGCATCCAGCTTCTTCGGCTCTAGGCCCGCGGCCGCCTTGTTCCCGTCGTCGTCGGCCGCGTTCGGCACCGGCCTTCTTGGCCCCGCGCACCTGGACGTCTTTGAGTGCCTGTCGTCGGACGAGCGCGTCCCGGGAGCTGCCGCGTTCGCGACGCCGCCGCCGCTCAGGACGGCCGCCGAGCGCGTCGCTGTCGTCCCGGACGCTGAAGGATACAGTGGCCATGCTAGGTAAGTTACCTACATGTCCTGCAGACTCCAGATACGCGGTGCACTGGTAGTACTAGTCGTGCACGTTTCACCCAGCCGGCGCGGCGGCCAGTTGGTGAACCCTGAACGCGTATATAAGTATATTGTTTCCAGGAGCGTGGCGGCCGAGGAGGGGCTGAGGAGGACGACGGACAGGGTCGCGTTCCGGGTGAGGTCCGACGAGGAGGTGCTCGACGACGGCTACAAATGGAGGAAGTACGGCAAGAAGTCCGTCAAGAACAGCCCTAATCCTAGGTATGCATATATAGTTCGATCGATCGGGCGCAACTACGTCCTGACGATGATTCGTAAACCACACACTTCAGATGATGCGAAAATTGGAGCTCGTCGATGAATTTGTTCTGGGTCGAATATAACGATGATGAGCCTTTTTCACGAAATTGCTGATCTCATCTTGCAGGAACTATTACCGGTGCTCGACGGAGAGCTGCAACGTCAAGAAGAGGGTAGAGCGAGATAAGGACGACCCGAGCTATGTGGTGACCATGTACGAGGGAGTGCACAACCATGTCAGTCCTGGCACGATTTATTACGCCGCCCAGGACGCCGCGTCTGGCCGCTTCTTCGTCGCCGGGATGCATCAGCCACTAGGCCATTGATCAACCGGAGAGCGTGTTGTGGCGTCGCCGCGCAGGGATGTGTATCGACCAGGCCATTGATCAAGCAACGCGTGTTAGCGTAAGGCGTCCAAATGCACTGTATCCCTAATGCTTCTCACTGTGCGCATATTATAGGCGGTGGGATGTGCGGACTGGTGAAGATAGCCTAAGGCTATATTGATGATCATTGACTATCTTTAGGGTAGAGACAAACCTGCTCAAGATAAAAATTGGCGTGCTGCCATGTCGCTCGATGATTATGTTTCATTGTTTTGCTTCTAGAAAAAGTGTGATATATGTGGATATTTTTTCGAAGCACGGGAGGCATACAACTCATATTCACACACACCTTGCTTCTATATGCGCATGCACCCAGAAGAGAATAAGCACGTCTTTGGCTACATCGTCAACCAATAAAAAAATAATTAACTATAAATTTAAATACCTGTGTTGAGTTGAAGACTCGAATTAATCCAACTAGATATGGTTATATCACAGAGAATCTAATCAACTAATTAAGCTATACTAAATTCACACGTGTGTGTATTTGAAATGTAGCTATCACTTTATTTTTGCTTTCTAAACTAAGAGAGAACTGCAACTTCTTGTGGAATAAAGTAGTTTAGCATTAGAGAATGACGTCCCAAGACTGGTGAATCAGGATCTCTCAGAACTAAAGGCCAACTTGCTTTCTCGCACCGTCGCACGCATAAAAACCTACATAATTCGTGCCTAATATGCATTGGATTTTTCTATATGTTGTTGTCTCTATCGACAAATGTTCTCAAACGAGACTCCCTAGGATTTGTGCCTCGATGATAATTCTAGGATTCGTGCAACAATGTTTTCAATCGATTCACATCCATACATAACGTCGTAAAGCACTGCATATCCATATTACACCCATGATTTAGATTTCAATATATCAAACTATTATACATTTACATGAATTGAATTAATTAAAAACAAAACAAAAATAGCACGGCGGGGTATTCCATGGGAGATGTGTAGAAATGGCTCATAAGTTCAAACCAGTCACCATGACCCGTATAGACAAACAAGTATTCGATTTGAGTCTCCACCATTAGAGACATGCCTAGCAGACTCCACTTCATCATATGCATCCTCGAGTGGCCTCACTAATTGATGACCAGTCGCCGGCACGAGCTACGGATCGGGCAAGATCTTATGGATTTCCTTTTGTTAGCAGCATTTCATCTCTTCCGCCTGGTTCCTTTTGTATCTACTTACTCCTACTACTGAATATCGAGGCGCCTCACTAGTCACTACTACTCAATTTCATCACAATAATCATCACATATATGTACGTCATAGAACCAGGAAACGAAAATACTTTTTTGACGTAAAGGAAACGAAAATATCAATAGACATGTTGAAAATCTTCGAAAAATTAGCAACTTACTAATTACCAACACAAAGAATGAACTTTTCTCCGGCACCACTGCTGAATGCTCTTTTTAGGGCATTGTTTTTGTTTTTTGCCCTCTTGTCATCGAATTCTCCTTGTTTTCACGAAATACAAAACATAGAGTGGTGGAAGTCTCAATTAGAGTAGGAGCACTGGCCGTTTGGTGTGTGGGAAGGGGGTGTTTGGTTCCTCGAGCTAATTTTAATTTTAGCTCCCGTCACATCGGATGTTTGGACGCTAGTTAGAAGTATTAAATATAGTCTAATTATAAAACTAATTACACAGGTGAGCACTAAACAGCGAGACAAATTTATTAAGCCTAATTAATCCATGATTAGCAAATGTTGTGCTACAGTAAATATTCGTTAATCATGGATTGATTAGGCTTAATAAATTCGTCTCGCCGTTTAGTCTTGGTCTATGTAATTAGTTTTCTAATTAAATTATATTTAATATTTCTAAATAGCACCGAAACATCCGATGTGACATGAGCTAAAATTTAGCCCTGAATCAAAACACCCCCTAAAGAAGTAGCTTTGTCCGACTATGGTGAGGAGTGGCGGAGCATTGCCTGACATTTCCCCTGCAGAAACACCCTTTACCACTACTTTTTGTCGATGTATTCTCGTCAAATAAAAATAGAGTGGTGGAAGATTGCACTAAGAGCCGGAGCACCGGCCACGGCAGGAGATTGCCTTTTGCCACCAAATGAACAAAGCCGTTATATCTTAAAATAATTAAATTCAATTCACAATAAAATATATTTATGCTTAGAAGTTGTAAATTTGAGTACCTGATGCATGAATAGACTTAGCAGACCTCTAGTTTTTTTAATCATTTTTTGACATCTCCTACTCCCCTCACCCCCAATTTCAAAAATCCAAACTGAATTCTAGCCAAAAATTTGCCGGACTACCTTTTCTCCGCAGTGAAATCAGCACGAAACTTGACTTTCGGTGAGTTTTCTTCGATGAAAATTTAATCCCTGTCCGGCAGGAACAAGTCTGTCGTTTCGTGGAGGCAACTACTCAATGATGCTGACCCACACCTCCATCAGTCGAAAATGACACTGACAACAACGACTTTGCGAGGCGAGGAAGAGTTGGCGTATTTGACTTGATCTCGTGGCATGTTTAAATGGGCCAAAATGTTCACTAAAAAGCATGAAACGTTGCATATCAAATCATCAAATATTTTCAGTGAAAAAATATCGTATGTGATGACTGATGATATTGCAACCACAAAAACACCAGTGTCCTGTTTTGTGGCCTGCTCCGTAATGCTGCCCATTTAGAAAAAAAAGGTATGCTCCGGCAAAGAGGACCACCGCCTCAAGAATTTACAGTTTCCGGGCATTGTAAAGCAGCTTTTCTGGAAGATGCTTGATTTGTTTCCGGTAACGATCTTTGATTGATACTACATATATCCTGGTACCCGCAAGTTTGGCATCAATGTTTCGTTGTACTCCCTAACAAACAGGATCGAATGGCTCGAATTTAAACCACTCTATTCATCACGTACGTGCGTAATTTTCCCATTAAAACACTCGTCAAAGGACCCTAACCAGTAACAAAAACAAACACGATTAAATTTAACAAATCAAACACCAAAGGCTTCAACCGTAAGAACAACTTCGGCTCGAATTGACTTGTATCTTCAACTGATCAACTCTAGAGTCTCTTTGAATGCAGTACGGAATTTCTATAGGAGGCATTTTAAACTATAGGAAAAACAAGGATTTGGAAAACATTTTCGAGTTTCAAAATATCCTTATTAGTTTTTTCGTGGCAGAATCTAGGCAGGTCTCGAGTCTGTACTGCAAAGTACTGCACTACAGTTCTTTTCGTAAGAATGTCTGTGTCGTATGTTCTTTTTCAAAAAAAGGATCTTCCGAATCATGAACATAATTCTACCAACTACCCAACAACCAACCAACCCAGCTTTCTGTTTCGACTTCCACGAGCGACTGGGAGCTCCACGAGAACACCAGTGTCCTGTTTTTCACGTTTCACGTGACGAGAATTCCTTCCATCCAGCTTTGGCTTTGCTTCCAGATCCCAAATCCAGCTCACTAAACAAAGCACCAGGCCAACGACTGAAACGACGAGCCGAGCGGCCGAGCCTGAACCCACCGAAGCGCATCGCCTAGTGGTGTGGAGTACAGACTACAGTACCAAACAAAACGCCCCACCAAAGCAACGCATCGTCGCATCCCCTCCCTCCCCCGGCCCCCGCTCCGCTCCCTGTCCCCGTCGGTCGACGGCCGCGCCGCCTCGTTCAAATCGCAACCCCGGAAAATCCCCACCCCAACGCGACCCATCCCAGACCCAAGCGCCGCCGGCCATGTCGTCCCGCTTCCCCACTGGCGTTGGCGGCGGCGGCGGCGGCGGCGGAGACAGCCGAGGGGGCGACGCGGGGGACGCCGCCCTCGCCCGCGACATCGTCACGCTCCACAAGGCGCTCTCCCTCGACCCGTCCACCCGCCATCGCCGCTCCCTCCCGCTCCCCTCCCCGTCCCCCGCCGCCGCCACCGAGCAGCCGCGCCACAAGCCCCGGCTCAAGCCCTCCTTCTCCACCTCCACGTCGCGCAAGCTCCTGCCGTCCGCCGCCGCCAGCTCCTCTGCCTCCACCACCACCACCTCCTCGTCGTCGTCTTCCTTCTGGAAAAAGTCCCTGACCGCCATCTCGCACCTGGGCCGGCGCCGCCTCGACTGCGCGTTCGCGCTGCACGTGCACTCCGTCGACGGCCTCCCCGCCGCGCTCGACGGGTCCGCGGTCTCCGTCCAGTTCCGCCGCATGTCCGTGTCCGCCTCCACGCGCCCCGTCGCCGCGGCCCTCGGCGCCGCCGCCTTCGAGGAGGCGCTCACGCTGCGCTCCCCGGTCTACTTCTCCCGCGGCGCCAAGGCCGCGGTCAAGTATGAGCCCCGCGCCTTCGCCGTCTCCGTCGCCGCGTCCACCCTCGAGCTCGGCAAGCACGAGGTCGACCTCACCCGCCTGCTCCCGCTCTCTTTCGACGACCTCGAGGACGGCGGCGAATCCGGGTTCGGCAAGTGGAGCACCAGCTTCCGGCTGTCCGGCCCCGCCCGCGGCGCGCGGCTCAACGTAACCTTCTCGTGCTCGCTCGTCGCGGGAGGCGGCAGCGGCGGCGAGCAGCTTAAGGCCGGGGAGGTGGCGGGGCTGCGGCGCGGGTCGATGGCGCGGCCAGTGTCTGTGCAGTCGCCGGCGCCTGTGCCGGCGCGGAGCAGAGACGTGAGGGTGCTGCACGAGGTTTTGCCGAGCTTGAGGTCTGCGAGGGCCCTGCCTTTTGCTGGTGACGGGGATCCTGATGCGAGGAAGGACACGGATGAGGGGTCCCCAGAAGCAAAGCACTGCACATCAGTAGAGGTTAAAAAGGGGGATTTGGTGCATCCTGAGGGTAATTGGGGTGTTGCAGAGTTCAACGTCGTTGAGCATGGAGTTGAGGTGGTTGAGGTGGCCTCAGATGATCAACAAAGGCTCGAAAATGTGGAAACAAGCAATGGGGCCGATGAAAAGGAGGATTCGGGGTTCGAAATCGACAGCAAAGGATCAGTGAAGGCTGTGCTAATAAGTGGTGATGTCACTGAAGATCAGATTGTTGGAGTGAAGCTGGAGGAGGCAGCCAGTGATGTCCCTGTCCAAAGGGAGAATGTGGAAGACAAACAGGATGGAATAGTCAAAGCGGCTCAGACTGTTAGAGTGAAGCTGGAGGAGGCAGCCAGTGATGTCCCTGTTCAAAGGGAGAATGTAGAAGACAAACAGGATGGAATAGTCAAAGCGGCTTCACTGCCTACTGGTGCCCTTGAAGCAGAGGTTCAGTTTGGAAGAGATACAGAACTGGAGGATCTAGAGTCTATGTTTAATGACCTCTCAATTGCCGAGCCAGAGGAATTTGAATCACCAGTTGTAGAAGATAAGCATTCTAGACGATTAAGCTGCATGGGTATGGCTGATATCAGTTACAATTCCGCCAGTAGGAAAGGCAGATCGCGCAGCATGGATGCTTCATCAGATTCTGTTGCTAATGAGTTCTTGGATATGCTTGGAATAGAGCATAGCCCATTTGGGCAACCCTCAGATAGTGATTCCGAGTCACCAAGAGAACGGCTTTGGAAGCAGTTTGAAAAGGAAGCACTAGCATCTGGGAATGCTCTACTTGGTTTGGACTTTGAGGATGGAGTGGAAGAACCTATTTGTGAAGATGTTGTGGAGGATTTCGATCTCTCAGCAATGATACATGAAGCTGAACTTGAGCTTCAGAATGGAAGCCAACCCATAGATACCAGATTTCGAGCTAAGTCACTGGAAGATGAGGAAACTGAAGCATTAATGCGTCAATTTGGGCTAAACGAGAAATCCTTCCAATCTTCTCCACCTGAAAGTAGAAGTGGGTTTGGTAGCCCCATTGACCTCCCACCTGAGGAGCCCCTTGAGCTACCACCATTGGCCGAAGGTTTAGGTTCATTTATTCAGACCAAAGATGGAGGATTTTTGCGATCAATGAATCCAGCCCTGTTCAAAAACGCTAAGAACAACTGCAGCTTGGTTATGCAGGCTTCTTCTCCGATCGTACTGCCTGCAGAGATGGGTTCTGGGATTATGGATATATTGCATGGTCTGGCATCAGTTGGCATTGAAAAGTTGTCAATGCAGGCAAATAAACTTATGCCCTTGGAAGATGTTAATGGAAAAATGATGCAGCAGATTGCCTGGGAGGCTGCTCCAGCTCTAGAGTCTGCTGAAAGGTCTGTAATCTTCCTCTTCATGCTTGTCTGTGCTTTTTCCTACTTTATCCTGTGCCTGGCTTAAAGTTTCATTTGTTTCACCAATGCAGATATAACCTATTGGACAATCATAGCATCAGTGCTTTGGTAGGAGGGGGTGGAAATGCTCCCTCTGGCAAGAAGAGGAAAGGAAGGTGTGCTGATCTGTCATCATCCGTGGGTGGGGAGAACGTTTCAGAATATGTTTCACTTGAGGACCTTGCACCTTTAGCTATGGAAAAGATTGAAGCCCTTTCCGTTGAGGGTTTGAGGATACAATCTGGCATGTCAGAAGAAGAGGCACCCTCCAATATCAGTGCGAAGCCAATTGGGGAATTTTCATCTCTGCAAGGAAAGTGTGCAGAGAATAACTGGTCCCTTGGTTTAGAGGGAACTGCAGGCCTGCAGCTTCTGGATGTTAAGCAGAGTGGAGAAGAAGTGGATGGGTTAATGGGCCTGTCGATCACTCTAGATGAGTGGATGAGACTTGATTCTGGGGTCGTGGATGAAGAAGAACAGCACAGTGACCGAACATCCAAGATACTTGCTGCTCACCATGCAAAATCAATGGACTTGGTTGCTGAGAACCGGAGTGGAGACAGAAAGGGCAGGAGATCTGGTAAAAGATGGGGCTTGTTAGGGAATAACTTTACGGTTGCTCTCATGGTTCAACTGCGTGATCCACTACGTAACTACGAGCCAGTGGGCACACCAATGCTCGCATTAATTCAAGTGGAAAGGGTTTTTGTGCCCCCCAAACCCAAGATCTACAGTACTGTCTCAGACAAAGGCAACAGTGAGCTGGATGACGATGAGCCCAAGACTGAAGAGGTTCTAGATAAGGCATTGGTCACGGAAGAGAAGGTTGAGGAATTAGAGGATTCCATTCCCCAATTCAAGGTTACAGAAGTGCATGTCGCTGGTTTCAAGAGTGAACCTGAGAAGACGAAACCATGGGGCAATCAAACGCAGCAGCAGTCTGGCTCGAGATGGTTGCTTGCAGCTGGCATGGGCAAGAGCAACAAACATCCTCTGATGAAATCCAAAGCTATTGCGAAGCCAACCAAAGATGCAGCTGGTCAGGCAGGAGACACCCTCTGGAGCATTTCTTCACGCGTTCATGGAGCAGGAACCAGGTGGGGTGAGCTAACCGGAACCAAGAGTCATTCGCGGAACCCAAATATCCTCCTTCAGAAGGACAAGAGATTTCGGTGATGACTTGGCGATTCAGTAGTTAGCTCTGGGAGGCTAGGTCTATCTCATTAGAAGGGAGGGCTTGCTTATCTGCAATTGGACCTCGCTGGAAATGTTCCTAGTGGGTTGTGAAATGATGTACATTAAGTTCTCTCGCATAGGATCAGTCCTTTTTTTATGCTTGCATATTTTGAGTTACTTTCGAACTCTGTTGAGACTGTACAGGGAAACTGGTGTTTCTCGTCACAATTAAGAGGGGGTTTCTGCTTCTTAAGGTGCAATACTGTCTTAGTAGCAGGCTGCCATAGCAATCACAGTGCTCAGTTCAGTTTTACCTTACTGTTTTCGTCGTTATTGTTTCTCCAAAAACGTGAATTCCAGCCGCCATGCCACTGGAAACTAAAAACTCTGGATGTAGGCACACGTCATTTTGCGGGTGAATATGGAACGCCTGTTTGGCTGTGTTTAGATCTAAAATTTCTCCTAAATTCTACTATGAAAAAGAAGATTTCCCATCACATCAAAAATGTCGGCACATGTATAGAGTACTAAACGTAGATGAAATCAAAAAATAATTGTACAGTTTAGATATACTTTGCGAGACGAATCTTTTGAGCCTAGTTAGGCCATGGTAGGACAATATTTACCACAAACAAACGAAAAGTGATACAGTGCGCTACAGTGTCGGACGTGATGTTTTTGGCCAAGCTTTGGCAGATTTCGTCTGCTTTTCGCCTCCACTTTTTGGATCTAAACACAGCCTTTCTTTTTTTTGAATGCTAGACTGAAGCGATCCCTGTGGTCTTTTCATCTTGTTTCGCCATTGCATAAATTACAGCTGTCTCTGCGATAATTTAACCTTCCTTTTTACCGTTGCTTGCATCACGACCCTTTTAAAGCAGATTTGCAGCGCTGCAGATGGAGCTTTCTGAGCAGGTTAGTGCAGCAACGTACTATGCATGACACCCCGTGGACGCAATGATTCTTTCTACAGGTCCCCGGCCATGATCTCATGGGACACTTCGTTGGTTGGACACAAACTTTGTCTAGGGAATTTGTGGGTCACGTCTCAATCGACAGCTCAATCAAATCATCACTGCGTCACGTAGCACAGGGCAACAGAAAAATCGCTGGGATCTGTTCTCGTGATCTCATCCAGCGGGCGCTGGATTATTATTTATTGTCCATCGCTCCATCGAAACCAAAGAAGCAGGTGGAGTGCAGACCGAACCCTCACACTCAGCGAGCGCTGGTCTCCGTTCTCTTCCTATCAGAAATTCAGAATTCCATGTTCAATTTTTGTGCGCTCGGATTCCTCGGAACAGCTTGAGCAGCGCACGCACGCACGCACGCAGTTCCTGCCAGCCCCTTCGTCCGGTTTCTCACGGAACTTATCAGGGGCACTGAAAATCTGAAACAAAAAGGCCGTCAGGCCGGTAGTTGATCAGCTGCGCTGCGCATGGACAGTGATGCGTGACAGCATGAAGCGGGTCGCGGCGGTGCGCTGGGGTCCAAGCCAACGCGACCTCGTCTTGCACGGGTTACGGCGACTGCGAGCGTATTCTGCCGGCACCTGATAGGAAGATGACAGTTTCAGCTTACAGCGCTGCAAGCATGACATTCTACCACGTCTATTTAGTTATCCGATCGAAACCACGAGAACGCGGTATTTAAACCCGTTCAAAAGCCGCAGACGATCAAAGCCTCGACTTTTTCTGGATCCGAAAGTGTCAGGTTAAAAAGAACCATTCCGATCGATGTGTCAGCTGCAGCTCCAGGAGAACTCCAGTCCGTTTTCTGTTCTTGCAGTTGCAGCGACCATCTCCCAGAGTCAAATTAATGTGGATTGATTGAAATGGACGGCACGCCACAAAGGACGCGGTGGTTGCACTTGCGCGGCGCGACGCCACTGTTTTCGCTCGCGGTAGTACGTGTGAAAAGGCCGCGACATTGTACACCCAAATCAGCAGTACGAACGCCATGAGCCACAGCCAGCGCCCAGCGGCCAGGCTTGAACGGACACCGACAGGTACCCAGCAGTCTGCCCCGCTTGTTTCCCTAGCTAGCGCGTCAAACTCTGGGGGGGTAGTACGCGTCCGTCGCCGCGCGCATCACCAGACCAGCACGCCGCACGCACCGGCCGGCACCTCCCCGATGAATCGATGGTCGTGCGTTCATTCGCGTGCGCACGTTGTGGCAAGCGCGGCCGGCAGCTGTTCAAAACCCGGGAGCAAGCTACTGACGGGGATGGCAATGCTGCAAACATGCTAGGCTGCGGGCCGACGCCTACCAAAGTACCCCGTATTGGACTGGACGGCCAAGAATTTTGTGTGCCATTTTTTCCGGTTCTTCCTTGCTGGCGCCTGTAGTGGCGAAAACGTACCTGCACGACCTTGGCAACTACAGTACAATACAAAGTACTTGTGTGCTATGAGAAGTGGCGACGACGACAGCCCGAATTTTGGTGTAGGTGTGGAGGAGTCTTGAATGCCTGGTCCGTCGTACACTCGTACAGCTGCTGCCATCTTGTTTCACTGTTCTACCATCCGGCGAACGATGAGATGTTCCGTTTGGAGGAGCTAGCTGGAAGGATGAGGATGCGGCCAATATTTTCATCCGCGTTGGGGTCCATGACAGGCGAGTACCACGCGCCGCCGAGCTGATGGGCCCGTGCCGTGAGGATGAGATGAGCCAACCGGCGGGCCTTGTTATGCCGGTCACGACGATCGACGACGCGTGCTAGCTTAGCTCTTCCGTTTGTTCTTTTGTTGCGATCGAGCAGGCCGCCGTCGTAATCAGGCGCGCTTTATTTCCCATCGGAACGTTTGTGATCTTGAATCGGCCACAGGGGTTTTGCTTACGCCCATTTGAGTGGACTATCTTAACTTATTGTTCCGTTGAATAATTAGATTATTGTGTTTTGTTCAGTCTTTTTTTCCAGTTTTTGTATATATTTGTTCAATTCATTCCGGGATACAAAGAACAAGTACGCAGCTCATTTTTATCAGCCTATACGTGTGCAAAACGTCACCTACGCCACGCGCGTGTAGTCCCCGAGAATAACGATTCATTTACTGTTTGGTACAACGTTTTTTTTCGCAATCGATTCGCACCGCAAGTTGCTTCCGTTACTTGTTGTTCTGTTGGGCTGGCCCGTAACCAATGACGGCGGGATCTGATACTGGCCAGTAGAATGACGATACCGCTCCCATCCATGTGTTATCGACTCCGCCCCGCTTCTCTCGGCTAACCAAACAAAGTGCGGTTTCAGTTCCACTGCAACAGGTAGCGGAGGCAGCTGGCTACATTGCCGTTACCGTATCAGTGAGTGAACCAAACAGCACCTAAGCTGCATTATCATTTTTTTTTCATTTTCAAAGGAAAGTAAGCAGGTAAGGCGCGTTCCTTATTCGCAGACACACGGATCACAGGATCAGACGACAATCAACACACGCAACTCTATAGCTAAAGAACGGGCGCCGTTTCCATCATGGAAATTATGATCAATAAGCACAGTCCTAGCAGCTGCTGCACAAGCTGCACACGGCGCTGTGCCTGCTTGGTAAGGGTACTTGGCGCAAGTTTAAAACGAGTTGCACGACGAAGCCATAACGGTATACGACGGTGGCGACTGGCAGGATACAGTCCACAACGTTATAGTACGTACAGCAAGCATGGCGATCGACGCAGTGCAGGCAGGTAAACCACAGCACCAGGAGTTGGCATTACATCACGGGATCCGGTACGAGTACGGCTGGGGCGGCACCAACTTTCTTTCCAGTGCGCCACCCCCTCGCCGAAAGCCATCGAGTTTTTTTTCCTTCCATCAACCCACCCAAAAATGACGACGCGCTGCCTAACGGCCGGCCAGGTGGCCCCCGCGCACATGTCATCACCCTAACCCACCTGCCAAAGCCAAACCAGCCGCCCCGTCAGAGCTCAGAGAGCGAGAGCGAGCGCTTCCCCCCACGGCTCGCTCAACGCCACAGGAAACACGATCATATGATCGCAGATCACCTGCCGTGACCCCGATTCTTATCTCGAGTCGAGCCCAGGATTACCCTTCTGATTTTTTTTCAAATCCCAGACAGCACTGAAAACGAAAACCGATCGGTTTTTCGTCATTTTTCGCAAAAACTGACCGAAAGCACATTTTAAATTTAAAAACGGAATTCCAAAGAATTTCGGTCGGAATTTCAGAAAAAACCGACGAAATTCCGTGGTTTTTGATCGGAAAATGAAGAAAACGATGAGAAAAGCTAGAAAATTTATGTACATATGTAAAAATTGGAAATTTTGGTAGAGTTTTTCCTGTTTATATGTACATTGATAGTTCATAGTACATACAATATATGAAACTCTACCAAACAATTAGAAACACAACATTTAACACATAATTCATGTCCAAAGTGCACACCTACATAGTCCAAAGTACATTAAAATTATTACAATTAGTCCAAAGTCCAAATGCAAAAGTCCATAGTCCAATTATTACAACACAGTGAATGGGCTTGTCGATCCAAAACAATCCAAAGCGCACATGAAGCCTACAAGAGAATGCATCCATAGACCGTAGCCAATCCAAACTAGTCATAAGGCATAGTATCTGTATTTAAAACTTTGTATGAAATAGATGGAATAAGTAGAGAAAGCGAAACACACAGATAAATAATAATGATACGATGAGTACCTGCATTCTTCACTCCTCATCGTATCTCTCTTCCGGTTTCCTACTGTTCATATCACAAATCAACACCAACAACCATCTATACCATAGATCGACAACAACAAACAACTAAATCGATGAATGCACTCACCTTCTTCCCTTTCCGCCCAGCAGAGAGCGGATTTCCGCTCCCACGCCTCGGTTTTCTGCTCGGGAGAGGCGGAAACCCGGTCGGGATAAGTGGGACGACGACCGGACTGGGGGAACGGAAAACCGACGCTTTCCGGTCGGGATCCCGTTGCCGGCGGGCGGAATCCCGCCTCCCCGCGGCGGCGGCGGTTCGTCGAGGGAGCGCAGGGGAAGGGCGCAGGGGAGAGGGAAGCGGCGGTGGGGGCTCTGGTGCGCGAGTCGGCTGCGTCGGTGGAGTGGATAAGGCTCCCTCAACATAACGGGTTTTAGGATCTTAACGGGTCCGAACCCAATTCGTCAATTTAACCAACCAAATCAACTTGGATTTGAACGATTTCAAGTGCTAATGGCTCAGAAAAATATCTAGTTTTTTATCATATTTTTTTCGGATTTTTTAGAAACATTTTACAATTTTTTTAAAATTTTAAATTTAGAAATGGAATCCGCCCAAAAATCCCAAAATTTCACTTCCCGCGGCGCTCCGGAAACGGAAAATATTCCAGTCGGAAAGGTAATCCCGACTCGAGCCGGCCCCCTTTCCCAATCATCCAATCCCGTCGCTCTGCTTTGCAAGCCCACCACCGCCTACTCTTCTTCTTCCGCCCCGTCGCCGTCGCGCTCGCCTTTCCCCCTTCCTGCCCGGCTCCTCAGCTCCTGCCCGCACCGCCACCTTCCCCCATCTTTCCTCCGTGCCGGGCCGTGCGTGCCCCCGGCTTTCGGAAATGTCGCGCGCAGCCGCGCTGGTGCGCTCGTGGTGACTGACGAGCCCGATCGCATGTTCGCGCGACCGGGGCACAGCGCAGCTCCGCCTCGCGCACCGAGAATTATTCCCCCCATTTTTTTTAATCGCGTTACATGACACGCGCGCCCGGTTGGCTTCGCCTGGCTCTGCCTGTGCCCTCTCTCTCTCTCTCTCTCGCCCTCCTCCCTGGCTGGCTCCCTCTCTCTCTCTCCCCTCCTGTCGTGCCTGCCTGCCGCGGTCGCGTCGCCCTCCACCAGCCCACCCGCCCCCCGCGTCGCTGCTGCTGCTGCCACCGTCGTGCGCTCACGCCCCCGCGCGCCGCGCTCATTCCCCGAGGCGGATCGCCCCGCCGTGGAGCCGATCGGCGATCGGCGAGCGCAGGCCGAGGGGAGGAGATCGCCTGTCGGCGCCGCCGCCGACCGAGCCGCGACTCCTCCCGTCCGGTCCCCCCACCGCAGCGCCTTTCTGGGTCCGTCCCCCGAGGCGGGCCGGGGCGGCTCGATCGCCGGCAGATGAGACATGGTGCGTGGCTGTGGCTGGCCCTGGTGTTTCCGTTTGTTTGGTTTGTTTTTTGCGATGCCGATGTGTCGGAAGTCGGAACGCGACTTTGTCTGCTTCCGTTGGCGTCTGTTTTTGGCTGGGTTTGGGGGGAGTGGTATTGTGTGGTTTTGCAACTCGTGTTTGGGAAAAAGTGAAGTGAGATTAGAGCTGGCCTTTTGCGGAACTCTGGAGAGTTCAGTTTTTTTTTTGGCAGCAACGAATTGATTGCATTTCTCTGCTGCATTTGTTGGATGAACTGAGCTCCAGCTTTCTCGTGCAGAGGCAAAATGTAGCCACCACGACTAGTTCATTTGTGCCAGGCGGTTTGGATCATGTCAGGACTCAGGATACGAGCTGAATAGCATGCTATGGCGTGCTCTGTCTTATAGAAACGAACACATTTAATTCATCTCAATTTACTTGGTATTTAGGAGTTGAATGAAGTAAAGTACAGTTCACTATTGCACCTGTTTAGTCTCAGGACATAAATGCACATTGCTGGAATCAGCTACCCGTTACATGTAATCAGACCTGATGAATTATTATATTTAAGAAAAAAATACCCTCAAGTGTTGTTGATATACATGTGTGTGGTCCTTATTAATCCACTGACCTTTTGCAGTCTATTGAGGTGCAACATTTTGATTTTAGATACACGTAAATGCAAACCTGTTGATCAGCCTTGAATGCAATTTCACTAGTTATATTTGTCTCTTTGTCACATTGTGCAGGCTTCGATGTTAAACATTGTCATAGGTTCTCATGTATGGGTGGAAGATAAAGATTTAGCTTGGGTTGATGGTGAGGTATTCCGAATTGATGGTCAAAAGGCCCACGTTCGCACAACCAAGGGGAAGACGGTATGTGTTGCCATGCTGATGAAACATGTCGCCTTCCTGGTTTGTTTCGGTTTGGGGTCTTAATTTCAGAGTTCAGATTCTGGTTCAGAGTGCATTGACAACTTACTTTACTGTGTTTGCCATTGCCTATCATTCTTATAGTGATCATTCAAGTATAAACTGATGCTGGCATTTAACTGCAGTGTTGGCGAAAAACAGTAGTACGCCTTGTGAAAACAGCCTCTTGTGGAAATGTAGGGAAAGACTGCTTGCAATAGACCCCAAAGTGGTTCCAGCCCTTCCCCAGACTCCTCACAAGCGCAAGCTCATGCATAGGGGCTGCCCTTTTTAGTATGTGAAAAGTATTTTGAATAAGAAACCGTAAAATATTGGCAAGAAAAATGACGTCCATTATCCACCCTGGACAGGGGGAGACTGCACATGTTTAGCAGTTAAAAGTATTCATTTTATTGAATATTTGAATCTGCTAAATTTTTGCATTAAAGTAACTTCTAGAGCTGTTAAATGCTAAGTATTGTTGTATCTTTTTTCTCGAACGACACATGAGAGCTGCATGTAATTTCATTTAAGATAGAAAAATAAGTATTACTGTATAGACTGTCTTTCTCTGGGCAAGACTTGTGCAAATATATTGTAACTTCAATTTAACACTAAGGAAAAGCATACAAGTGAAAGTGATTGAGAATGTACACCGAGGAATGCAAATGTGTTTGTATTTAACTTATAATTTAATACTACATTGATGCCAATGGCGTGCCCTAATTTCCCTTATCATTACTGCTTTACTCTTAACTTTTGCTGTCTCATGATACTGGTGATGTTTTTGCTTGTGTAATCAGGTCATTGCAAATATATCGGATATACACCCTAAAGACACAGAAGCACCACCTGATGGAGTGGATGATATGACAAGGTTATCATACTTGCATGAGCCTGGTGTTTTAGATAACCTGGCTGTCAGATATGCAAAAAACATCATTTATGTGAGTGATACTTTATTATATTGTGGGAAGCACAATTATTATGCGAGTCGACTTTCTCTAATGCTCCTCTTGACTTCCCAGACCTACACTGGCAACATTTTGATTGCAATAAATCCATTCCAAAGGCTGCCTAATCTGGTTGATGCCCGTACTATGGAAAAATACAAAGGCGCAAATCTTGGTGACCTAGATCCTCATGTATTTGCAATAGCTGATGTCTCTTACAGGTGAATTTTTATACTACTACCATCTAGTATCAATCATCTACTCCCAAGTGGAGGTTCCCCTATATTGATTGCACCATTTTGTGTTCATTTGAATAAGGAAACAGGCAAATGATAAATGAAGGAAAGAGTAACTCCATTTTAGTCAGTGGTGAAAGTGGTGCCGGTAAGACTGAAACTACAAAATTGTTGATGAGGTATCTCGCATTTCTGGGTGGGCGATCTGGAACAGGAGAAAGGACAGTTGAACAGCAGGTTTTAGAAGTAAGTTAGAAATTTCTCGTAAATCTGACATTCTATGCTGATTAAAGTAAACGTTCCATTTTTTGAGATGATGTGAATGTCTTGCAAAAATGAATAATTCCATTTGTATGCATTGTTTTCCATTACTTACTTATATCTCGAATCCAGTCTAATCCAGTCCTTGAAGCTTTTGGGAATGCGAAAACAGTTCGGAACAACAACTCAAGGTAATTCCTTTTTTATGGATATCATAGTATTTAACTCAAAAGATGTTCAACATGTCACTAGTCAAACAAGCTTGTTGATAGAAGTAATATCAGTAATTTAAAACAGCTACAACTACAACCATTACAAACTCTGGGTGAGGGGTTAAAATATTTGTATGTCATCTGTTCTTCATCTTTAATAGAAGCATAGTTATATAAATTCTATCAGTTTATCCTCTTGTACTTGCACATACTGTGGTACTGACTCACTTGGTAATCTTTTCTGTCCATGTGGTGAAGTCGGTTTGGTAAATTTGTTGAAATCCAGTTCGACAAGAGCGGAAAGATATCTGGTGCTGCCATTAGGACTTACTTGCTTGAGAGATCTCGAGTCTGCCAAATTAATAGTCCAGAGAGAAATTACCATTGCTTTTACTTCCTGTGTGCAGCACCATCAGAGGTAATTTTCCTCCAAACTTCATATAATTATATTTCAGAATCTTCTATGCACCCTGTTACATGTGCCATTTTAATGCAAAATGGTGGTAACAGGATCTCAAGAAGTATAAGCTCGGGGACCCATCTTCGTTTCACTATCTCAATCAGTCAGCTTGCATTAAAGTTGATGGAATCAATGATGCTGAGGAATATCTTGCGACAAGAAATGCAATGGATACTGTTGGCATCACCGAACAAGAACAGGTTTCAAATTTCTTCACTTTCAGTTCAGTTAGAAACAGTTCCTCCAATGTAGGTAAAGGAGCTTGACAGTATGTAATTCCCTTTTCTCAAATGGCACACCTATTTACAGGAAGCTATATTCCGTGTTGTTGCTACTGTGCTTCATCTTGGAAACATAAATTTTGCAAAAGGGAAAGAAGTAGACTCATCTGTATTAAAGGATGACAAATCTAGATTCCATCTTAATACAGCTGGAGAGCTCTTGATGTATGATTGATGTTTTCCATTTTCCACTTCTCTTCATCACTTTAGTGTTATATGTTACATATCTATAATCTGAGTTACACTTGGAATGGTCATTACAGGTGTGATTGTGAGAAGTTGGAGAATGCCTTGATAAAGAGGGAAATTAATACACCAGAAGGAGTGATTACCACTACTGTAGGTCCAAATTCTGCTACTATTAGCCGGGACGGTTTAGCAAAACAGATATACTCTCGATTATTTGACTGGTAATAGACTTGGCAATGTATTCCTTGCTTGTTATCTAATTGTTTTCTAAGTACACACACTTACATTAATGCAGGCTTGTAAACAGAATAAATGCATCGATAGGACAAGACCCAGACTCGAACAAGCTGATTGGGGTACTCGATATATATGGCTTTGAAAGTTTTAAAACCAACAGGTACGCAATTATTTCCAGAAAGAACAACAAATTAGTACTATGAAAGGCCTTTCTGAGGGGTGCTTACTCTCCTACTTGTATGTGACTGTAATAACAGTTTTGAACAACTATGCATCAATTTTACCAATGAAAAACTCCAGCAACATTTTAACCAGGTACTGTGGAATTCATATTTTCTGTGGAACTTTCCTTTTACTTGCCTGCATGAGCCAAGTAATACCTGTTGTTTGTTATGATAGAATGTCTTCAAAATGGAACAAGAGGAATACACAAGGGAGCAGATTAACTGGAGTTACATAGAGTTTGTTGACAATCAAGATGTACTTGACCTGATTGAAAAGGTATGAATTGGTTACTATACAAAGATACATTGCCTTGTGGTTTCTTAGGTATTGGTTTATTAAGATTAGTCTATTCCAGCCTAGCTGTATTGCATAGTTTAGCACGATGTCCTACACACATGACGACAGTAATCAACACATTTATGTACTCGAAAACTCGACCTGCGAGGGGTAAGACAGCCCTCGGGCAATTTTTTTGAAGAGCAAGACCTCACGCAGGTCGAGAAAACCCCCGAACCCCTGCCCCACCCTTACATAGTGGCACCGTAGCCCGTGTAAGATGACCAACGACTTGGGCCGGTCCTTAGACCTATGCTTTGGCGTGGGACAGACGAGGGGATATTTTAACCATAGCCTGAAATTCGCTCCCACTGGGAATCGAACTGAGGAGTGACATCAGAGCCACCTAACCAACTCAGCTAGGGACCCCTTGGCAACACATTTATGTACTCGAATTTTTGCTGTTTATTCTTACCTATTTCCACCTATTGTCCTTTTTATATTCTCATGTTCAGCTGTCATTTTTCTATGTCCAGAAACCAGGTGGCATTATTGCACTTCTTGATGAAGCCTGGTGAGTTTACATGTTTCATATTTTCATTAGACCAAGCTATTCCTGTGCTTCTGTGCACCTGGTGGAGAGAATTGAAATTTTATAGAACTGTTTTAAATTCAGTGAATTTCCAGACCCTACTTTCCACAATTTACTGGATTTCACCCAATGTTCACTTCCAAATAATCAAGGATGTGCATCAGTGCTATCAAGTCGTCCGACTAATCACAACTAGTCAACCTTACCTGCCCACTGATGCGATTAGGTCGACTAGGTTTCTAGTTGTCTGTCTAGTTGTTGCCTAATTGTGATTAGTTGTCCGATTAGGGAGGGTATGACTAGGCTTGTCTGTTCCCTGTTGGCTTCTGACAGACCCATTCAAGCCTTCAAGTTGAGGTTTGGGGCTAGAAATTCAACCCATGCAGGTTAGGACACATGTGCCTGATGACTCCAGTCTCCACGCCTTCACGGGAGACACGAGAGGCGCAAGACTCGAGCTCGCACCATGCCACCATCGCATGTCTGCCACTCCACTCTCTGTTTTCCCTACCCTGCCGCCGGATCCCTTCAACCAATGGCCAAATCCCTTCCTCAAGCCACCATTGGCCTCCCGCCTTCACCAGGCTTTCTCAAGCACCGCAGGCTCCCATCTCTAAAGCAGCACTGGCTCGGCGGCTCCCTTCCTGAAGCTGCTACTGTTGGCTCCCTGTCCATAGTCACTTCTGCACCTGCTGGCTCTAGCTCCACAGGATTACAAAGATTAGCTCCTCTGGCACTGAGTGTTTACCCCCTCGCTCCTCCATCTTCTTGCTTTGCTTTGCTTTGCAGCCTTTGCTCAGCGTCCACATTGGCTTGCTCTTGCTCTGTTCACAGTTTTGTTTCTTGAACGCGCAGGAGAGCTGCTGTTGTTGTATTAAAAAGATAGAAATTCCAGACTGAGTACATGCCAATTCCACTGATTGGGTCAGTTTTTTTTTATCACATATGCACCCTAGAACAATATGAAAACAGCCCAAATACCATTCGTAACCCAACCCAACAGGCTGCTCAGCGCTTTGGCGCCGGCAAGCACCTAAAGACTTGCTTGATCTTCTTCCTTCTGCAGCACTACCTGGGCGGAAGGCCATTAGCTATCGAAGAGGCATCTGTTGCGGTGTTTCTAGACCGTACGGGCAACAAGGTCGCTTAGTGGCCTGTATCCACCAGTCCTGGAACCCGACATCTTGCAAATTCCTCCAGCCCAACTGTCTGTGGAGCTAGGAACCAGACTTGCCTTTTGAATACGCAAGATGTTAGGAGGTGTTGGATCGATTCTTCCTCTTGGTCCCATAGCAGACATCATGGTGGGTTCTGTAGACCGCGATGTACAAGCTGATCAGCTGTCCAGCACCTGTTATGAGAGGTCAACCAGAGGAAGAATTTTCATTTCAACGGCCGCATGTCTCCCATATGCACTTGGACAGTTCAAAGGCGGCCGCACCAAGTTTTCCATGTGTGCACAGTTGCACTCAAGCTCTATCCTCTACTAGTATGCTCTAGTGGCCTTCCCTGAGACCTTGAACACGCGTGGTTATGTGATGTGGATGTGAAGATGTGGACCTGTTTGACAACTAACCATGATTATTAGTCTGGTCGGTCCCTAGCGACTAGTCTTGACTAGCCGTTATGATAACATTCATGTGCATTCTTGCACCATTTTTTGTGAATACATGCATGTAACAGCAGTTATCTTCTTTTGTGCTGACATATATGCACCAGCATGTTTCCAAAGTCCACACATGAGACACTATCTCAGAAGCTCTATGAAAAGTTCAAGAACCACAAAAGATTTACTAAACCAAAGCTCTCACGTACTGCATTTACAATTCAACACTATGCTGGAGATGTAAGTATTTCCCACTATAACACTGTTCGGTGTTCATGTTTTTGCCTGTTTACAATCATTTTCCATTTTTATCCCCAGGTAACATATCAATCTGATCAATTCCTGGACAAGAACAAAGACTATGTGGTAGCAGAACATCAGGAATTACTTAATGCTTCCAAGTGCTCCTTTGTATCTGGGTTATTTCCACCAGCAACAGAAGAGAATACAAAATCATCAAAATCATCAATAGCGACTCGCTTTAAGGTAACATTTCTACAATATTTGATTTGTGTGGTAGATTCCATTGCCATCTTTATTCCATTTGCAATCTATCTACTCTCTTTTAGTGCAGAAAAAATATATCTGGTCTGTGGACCTTATAACGTTTTGTACTCCGTATTTTGGATGTTCTTGCTTTGAATATGCTTTTTGTGCTCCCGTACTGCCAAATGTCCATTATCAAAAGTGAAGCTAGCTTTCATGATATAAAATGACCTGTTAGCACAGTTCCTAGGTCCATGCCATTAGTTACAATGGGTTTTTTGGTATTAATATTTTAATGGCTAAAAAGATATTTGAGGACATGTAATGCACAATGCTATGTAGCTTGATTGCAAATGTGTTAGCTTTTCTGCTAGATAGGAATGTGGATTTTTTGACCTTTTCCTTAACCATATCCATTGGTATCTCTCAATCTCTGAACTATCGCTGCTATCTTTCTGCACCCTTCTAACTCCATGCTGCTGCAACTACTGGGCTGCAAGTATATAATGTTATGGAACTTGGTAGGGATGGAGAAGGATATAACTGACCAAAAGAAGATATTTGTGTTAAAACATGGATTTGCTAATGGAGAATTTGTTCTTTGCAAAATATCATATCACACGATCAATACTTACACTGCAACATGTAAAAATACGATACTGATGAAAGTTCTTTTATTTTGGTACCATTATTTAGCACCATAATAGCATGGTACCATAGTAACCAAAAAGTTTAATTGAATATAGCATTACACATTGAAACTTAATTGATCTTTAGGGGCCTAATTGACAAAAACTAAGATAACAAGTACTCAGTTTCCCAGTAAAAAATGTGCATCTGATAGCATTTACTTTGCTGTATATTCTTACGAGAGCTCTGGTACAGTGTCAGTATTGCTATGTATTTGACTACTGAATGCAATGTGCAGATGCAACTCCATGAGCTCATGGAGACTTTGAGCTCTACAGAGCCACATTACATCAGATGTATAAAACCAAATAGTGTTCTTAAGCCTGCCATATTCGAGAACACCAATGTTCTGCAGCAGCTTCGATGCTCAGTAAGGAAAAATATCACATAAAGTCTTTTGCTAAATTTCTAGGTTCTCATTTTTTGACGTGTTCTGCTAATGATTCCATCATAATAGGGTGTTCTTGAAGCCATTAGAATCAGCTGTGCTGGTTATCCTACAAGGAAACTATTTCATGATTTTCTACATCGCTTTCGTGTTCTTGCTCCTGAAATTTTGAAAGAGAAGTGAGTATTATTGATCTACAATAAAAGATGCCTCTTTTCTACATTTTTATCCTGTAATTATGATCACATTTTTCATATCTGATAGAAATGATGAAAAGGTCGCCTGTGGAAAGATTTTGGACAAAATTGGACTACAGGGTTATCAGGTGAAACATGCTTTACTAACCGATCTCCTTTGCATGTACCAAATGTGGACATATTTCTCCACTTCAGAACTTTCACAAAAAAATAGTGTGGGAGGTTATTACTTATTTGAGAGAGGGTGCAAAAATACGAACTGTAAACAGGTTTTATAACAGGGCGAGTGCAAAGTAACCCCTAAGCTGAAATGGGTATAACCATGTTAATGGGAATAGGCGGGCAGGTCATGAGGTGGAATTGCCTATAATTGAAAAAAAAAATGGATCACCTTTGTTTCACTTTCTCTTTTACATTTTATTTCTGCATATGTTTTGAGTCCCTAAAGATTTAATCTTGTGTAGCTTTTCTATCTAGTATCATACAAAATTGTATACTTTAGAAGTTACTCATTGCTCTTAAACTGTAAAATACATTCTGTGCAACAGATAGGAAGAACTAAGGTATTTCTGAGGGCTGGTCAAATGGCTGAACTGGATGCTAGAAGAACAGAGATGCGAAATAATGCAGCAAGAGGCGTTCAAAGTCAATTCCGCACTCATGTTGCCCGTGAGCAGTTCCTAGTACTACGGGATGCTTCTATTTGTTTGCAATCTTTTGTTAGAGGTAAATATTTGTGTATGACACTTGAAATAAAATGCATGCTCATAGAGTCACAGTGATGCCTTGTACATATTCTAAGATCTCTATTTTTCACAACAGCAAGATTGGCTTGTAAGCAACATGAATTCCTGAGACAACAAGCGGCAGCATTGAGAATTCAGAAAAACACCCGATGGTATTTTGCCTGGAAAACTTATTGCCAATTGCGCTGGTCAGCCATTACATTGCAGGCAGGACTAAGGGCCATGGCAGCCTGCAATGAGTTCAACTTCAGAAAGAAAAATAAAGCTTCACTCCATATCCAGGTAGGTTACATTGTTATAGCAATTTGCTGCTGTTTTATTTATTACACCGTAAATGGGCATTAATCTCCGGTCACTGCTATACCTTCTCATTTTTTTGCTTCTATTTGGACCATTACTCTGACCCTTCTTGCCTGCAGTCCCAGTGGCGTTGCCACAGAGATTACTCAAATTATATGAAATTGAAGAGAGCAGCACTAACATATCAGTGTGCTTGGCGAAGAAGGGTTGCTAGGAAGGAACTACGGAAGCTCAGAATGGTACTTAAGCACCTTTTATGGTATTCATTTTGTAATATTTATTCTAAGCCAGCTCTGGGTTGCACACTTTGTAGGCTGCAAGAGATACACAAGCTCTAAAGGTGGCAAAAGAGAAACTTGAGGAGCGTGTTGAAGAGCTCACAAGCCGCCTGGGCCTAGAGAAGAAATTAAGGGTCAATACTTGGTCTTGAATCCCATTGGAATTGTTGAACATTATTTAGATGCTTGTCTACATCAGCCTATACTTTGTACCTGTACTGGCACATGGTGCAAGTGCACTTTTTATGCTTATAGACAACATCTATGGATCATACTCATGTATATTCAATCTACAGACTGATTTGGAGAAGTCCAAAGCAGAAGAAGTTTCCAAACTGAAGGCTGCTCTTCATGAGATGGAGCAGCGAGTAGAAGAAGTCAAAGCGATGCAGGAACAAGAATCAGCTAAAAAGGCTGTTGAAGAAGCTCTAGCTCAAGAAAGAGAAAAGATCGGTTTATTGACTACTGAAATTGAGGGCCTCAAGGTATGATCTTCACCCATATCATTACTGTTTTTTTCATGGCAACTGATCTACAGGCAGAAGGATTCTAACAAATAATGGTCATATTCTGTTTTATGAAATGGATATTCTTAAATTAATATATTCAATATTACTTCCTCCGGTCGGATTTAGTTGTCATCCGGACCAGGGAAATAAACTAGCGCCAAAGGAAAAAAAAAAATCAGAACACAAGCTCATCCGGCTGGAGAAAGTATATTATCATAAAATTTCTGTTTGAATTGAATTAAGTTGAGCATATTAGGCACTGTTCAGAATGTTTGACAATGTGTGCTTGTGCTTGCTATTATTTCAGGCGCTGCTCGTAGTTGAACGAGAGGAAAATGATGTAGCAAAGAAAGCACATGCTAATGCTCTGGAAACGAATGAAGAGTTACATAAGAAAGTTAGTGATGCAGATGAAAAGATCAAGCAACTTACTGATATTGTACAAAGGTTTGTTGCTTAATTTCCTGAATTGCATGACATCATTTCTTGACTCTTATACAGGGTTGGTCCAGATGCATATAGTGTTCAGGGTCTAACAGTGTTGGAATGGACAGTACTATAGCTGTGGCACCAGATAATACCCCGCCCATTGCTATGGGATTTTTGTAGCATTGAATAGAAACATGATTCATAGATTGAGAAGTAGTAAATAAAATACTAAAATCATGAAAGGAAATATGTGTGTATGTTTCGTAGCTTCTCCTGAGCGCATAGAATCAATGGATGCCATTAATAAGGGTCCTAGTTGGCGCTAGGCCTTACGATGAGGTGGCTTCATGAAAAGCCAGAAAAATCTTACAGTGTGTGTGTGTGTGGCGGGGGGTTGGGTTGGGGGGGGGGGGGGGGGGCGGTGTCATATTTAGATATACAAGATAGAAGATTAAATGCTTGCAGGAAGAGAGTAGTTGTTTCATGTTAATTGTAAGGGGTATAGATGGTCCTCTCACTTGATCTTCTCTTGGAAGTTGAAAATAGCACTTGGTTAGTGCACATGGTGTGCTTTGGACAAACATTGCAGAATAGAGGGAGTATCTTCTTATCTATGTTGAGAGGGGATGATCCTTTGTTATCATTGTTTAAGGGGGTTGTACCAGATAACCAAGTGACTGGAGCTTCATACATAATCCTACTGGTGAAAGCTCATATGCTCAAGCATACAATGGTAGAAGTTAATTGAATTTCCCCATTCATGTGACAACCATAGTTGGATATTATTTGCATGATACATACTTTATTCATTTGGGAGCAAGAACTAATCAACTGAACCATCTGACTGTTGCATGATCTAGAATTTTATTTGCTGGGACATTTCATAATGTATGTTGTGATTTTGAAACCATTGATGTCTTGTTAGTTGAAATAGCCAGGAGTTATGTTGTCATTCCTAAATTCATTTTTGTAGGTTCTAGTTGTTCTGTAAGCTGTTACAGTTTCTGATTTTGATATATGGTAATAGCTCTGCATTTTCTAGGCATTACTCTGATAATGCGAAGTTTCCTTTTCTGCATTGGCACAGACTAGAAGAGACTGCAAGAGAAGGAGAGGCCCTTTTGCTAACTGAAAGACAACAAAATGAAGAAACTAGTGCTATACTTGCTGAATCTCAAGCAAGAAATGAAGCATTGGTAATCAAGCTTGAAGATGCTGTGAGAAAAAATGATCTCCTCCATGAAACTGCTCAGAGGTTTGTGTTTATTCCATAAAATAATCTGGCCAGCTCTGATAATTGTAGCATCATCAATAATCCCTAATTTATATAAGGTCATACCTATTGTTTATAGAAAAAATATTGGCCCAAAAACACAGTTGGTGGCAATGATTGTTAGTTGTACATATTTATCTATTCATCCTTCTATATATGTGTTCCATTTCCAATAGTTGCACCTTGCTGTGGGATGCAGATTGGAAGAAACCTTGAAAAATCTGGAATCTTCACTGATATTTGAGAAGCAACAACATGAGGCAAGTTTGGTAGAACTAACTGAAGCACGAGAAAAAATTGAAGAACTTCAAAGAGAAGTTGGGGACACTGATGAAAAATCCACCCTGCTTCAGACCACTATAGAAAGGTTTTTCTTTTCTTCCGTTTCACAAGAGTTCTAACCTCTTGAAATCATACATAAGTTATTTTGATCAATTTTTAATTTAATGTTTTCTTCGCAGCTATATATTTATAAAATTGATAAAACTCTATTAAAATCTCCTTTTGACCTATGAGGGGATGCATCAAGAGAGCCTGCTGTAAGAAAATAATACCAAGCATATAAAAGATATGTTTTTTGAGAAAATAAACTAAAAAAAATCGAACAATGCAGGAGAGCTGCGTGTTATTTCATTAAGAAGAAAGCGATACAAACACCTAGGAGGTAGAGACCCCCCCCCCCCCCCCCCCCCCAGATGCGAAACTGCACTTACAATAAGGAGCACCACCTAAACAAACTCATCCACGACCACAACGCACACAGGGCAAGATTAGGGCCCTGGGATGGTTCACAGGAGAAGCTCCCTCACTAGCCACTGATGACAGTGCAGTCTGTACTTGTGGCCGAGATCCTTCAAATACGCAAGCGTTTCGATGTTTCCACAGTTCCAAAGAGACAAGGATGACAAGGGTGTTGGAAGCCCTTACGCAGCCCCTTCTGAAGCCTTCTTGAAGCCTGATACCACCAAGAGTCGAACCTGCTTGACGTGTCTGGAGGAGTTACGGCTGCTGAGAAAATAAACTAAACATATATGATATATGGATTTATTTGCTTGGAGAAAGGGAATAGATTAACCCCTTAATTTTTTCAGAGGCTAACGGTTGTTTCTTTTTTTTCATGGGTGGACATAGCCTTGAAGAAAGATTAAGGGAGAAGGATGCTCTATTGACAACGGAAAGGCTAGAAAGTGAAGCGACTAAGAAATTCCTCTGTGAATCTGAGGATAGAAATCAGGAGTTACTCTTGAAAATTGAAGCTGCTGAAAAAGACATTGCTCACTTCCAGGAAACTATCCAAAGGTTTGTTGCTCAATGTTTAACTTGCCTTAGTTCTTTTGGACAGTTCATTTCTTCTTTCCAAATTTTACTTGGTAATTCTGCAGTCCCATGATGTTGCTGTTAGTGAATTATTCTATATCTTGCTATTCTCTTAACTTATCATTTGTTCGCTGTTGTTTTAGACATGAAGAAAACATGACGGCACTGGAAACTTCAATGAGATCTGAAAGACAGCAAAATGATACAATCATGAAACAACTAGCTGACTCTCAGGGGGAATTAGGAGAGCTGCAAAGGAAGCTTGAAGATGTTGATGGTAGAAACAGGCTTCTTCAAGATTCTTTACAAAGGTTCCATTCTTACCTTAACCCATTTGATGTCTCATTTGTCTAGTTATCCATGTGTCAAAATCATGCATGTTAGTGCTCACATGGATAAAAACTTTCGTCCTGTGATAAGTATATAGTTTTTTTTCTTTTCCAAGATTAACACATTGCTGAATAGTTTCAACAGAAACCAAGCAATTAGTGAAGAAGTTGCAAAAATATTGTGAGAAATGAATAACAGCTAAAAAGGGTCAAATATATTGAACATGGCTAAACTGTCAATGTTGCATGCTAAATCAGATTATCACATGAACTGAACATGATAACCATAGCAGCTAGTTGTCAGAAAAAAAAGGACTAGGGGGAGAGACCTCCTGTTATGGTAGTGGGACCAGGCGACACTGTTGAGCAGTACCTGGCTAGTCCCACTACCATAACACCTGAACCCTAACATTAATATGTAGAAGATGAGAACTGTACCCTGGTTGACAACCATCCCAACTACCAAGTGTATCTCAGGGAGAACCTTAGCAGATACTATCTAGGTTTTTTCTTCTACGTGTTCGAGAAAAAAAAAACTATCTAGGTTTACCAGTGTTTAAATTAGATTTGATATGTTCGAGGCTATGGTATTGACTTCTGTTCAAAGCATATAAGAGCTGTTCAAATGTTACGGATAAGTTCCGATTTGTCGTTCTTTTTTTTCATCTGACATGCAGCTGTGTATCCACACTGCACCACTCCTTCTCTAGTGCTTAAAACGTGCCACATACGAAGCATATTCATCGAGCTTTACGGCCTCTAACTTATGTTTGAAACACTAATCTCTTTCAAAGGAACATAAATGACGACATCCAAAAAATAGCACTTACATCCTTGTTACTAACTGCGAAGCGACAAAAAAAATAGTGCACATAAAAGAACTAGCTGAGGTTCAGAACAAAAAAAAAAAATTATTTATGGCAAGGAGAATCGCGGAACCTGAGAAGAAACCAAGTCGTGTGGTATTTCGTTTACCAGCTATTGTAAGCTTGCCAGGCTTACCCTACTCATTCGTTGATGATCTAGAGCTACTTTTAGCTTTCAATAGAGGAGATAAGTTTCTTTCTTTCTTTCTTTTTTTGTTAGAGATCCCAGTGTTATTTTCAGTAGTCAATTTCTTGTGAGGCCTTTTAAGTAGTCGCATTGTATTATTTCTCGACACACCATAGACTTGGAGAAGATGCTACTGCAAGAGAGGCTCTAATGGTAACTGAAAGGCAAGAAAATGAAGCGACCAAGAGGACACTAACTGAAGCTCTGGATCAAATTGAGGGATTAGTTAAAGAGGTTGAGTGTGCTAACCAAAGTGTGCATCACCTTCAAGATAGCATACAGAGGTACTGCAACATAGCAGTCGTTTATGATACCTCATCGTGTTTCTTGATTTTTTACCACTTTTATCCATGAACGTAGACTGGAACAAAGTGCGGTTGCAAGAGATGCAACTTTACTAACAGAACGTCAGGAAAAAGATGCAACTTCAAAAGCATTAGCAGAGGCACAAGGAAGGATTGAAGGGTTACAGAAGGAAATTTTTTCTGCTAATAGAAAAACTGATCAACTTCAACATACTATAGAAAGGTTTGTTGTTTATATCATTGGAAAATCACTTAAATACCCTTTTTTACCTCCATCTGAAAACAGCCAGTCACATGAGAATTCCTCGCTTTGAACTGTGATTAGCATTATCAGTGGCCATGCATAATTTGGAGCAGATGCTGTTGCAGATATCAGCCCATTGCCTCTATAGAGTAGTTGTTGAGTGGATCTGTGGAAAAAAAACGTGACTAAGATGATGATGAGTTCAGTGTGTAGTACCCTTCCGTACCATGAAGCAGGGCTGGTTGAGATTAAGTGGAGTAGTAGTAAATTAAGGAATCCATGTTCATGAAGTTGTAAAGCGGGGGTGAAGAGAACCTAATAACTTAGTATTGTGATGTTTCTTTTAACTTGTGCTAATAAAGATTCTGTAGAACCCAACTGTTATGTGTTGACACAGGAGATGTTAAGCAGTTGTTTGCTTGTTGAATGGGTATACTTGGAAATTACTCGGCAATTTGATGTCATCTGGCTTGATTGTATATATGATCATCAAATATATGGATCATAGTTGTTGTAATCTGATCCTGAACGTAGGTTAGAGGAGGGTGCAACAGCAGCAGATGCTCTTTACTTAGCAGAAAGGCAAGAGCATGACTCAACGAAGAAATCATTATCTGAAGCTCAAGAGGCAAACAAGGAGTTACTAACAAAAATTGAGAAAGCTGAGAAAAACATAGATCAGCTCCTGGAGAATGTGGAAAGGTCTGTTATTGTTTTGCTAGGTGTAATTGGTAATTTGGCATAGCTAGCAGCTAAACTGATTTGTTGTGCACTAAACAGTACTCTATCGACTCTTATCTTTTCCACATTCTGAGCTAACACTGGTTTCCTTAATGTCACCCAATTAATATAGACTTGAAAAAGATTCAACTGCAAGAGAGTCTTTACTGCTTACGACAAAGCAAAGTTATGATGACACCACAAAAATGCTGCTGGAAGCTCAAGAGAAAAATCGGGAGTTAACGCACAAAGTAGACGAGTCAGATAACAAAATTGTTCTGCTTGAAGATTCAGTAAAAAGGTTTAATCTCTTTTTTCTTACAAGTATTGTGAGATTCAACCAACTTTCCACGAAGTGTAATACTTCTCTTCTTTGCACATAGACTCAAAGAAATTACTGCAGATAAAGATTCTTTATTGGCTATAGAAAGACTAAAAAACAGTGAAACCAAGAAAGAATTAGCTGGTTCTCAGAAAAAGATTGAGGAATTGCTTACTGAAGTGCAAGATACTCGTGCAAATATTGCAGAACTTGTGGACTCAGTTAGGAGGTCTGTAACTTCTCCTTATAGGAATGAGTCATCCTTCTATTCTGACTTCAGTGCACTAACCTTATTTTTATCTTCAATGGCATAATGCAACAATGTGTTTCAATCCTTACGCATAGACTCGAAGGAAATTTGGGAGTAACTGAAGCTTTATTGCTAACTGAAAAGGAACAGAATGCTTCCACCTTAAACTTACTAGCAGAAGCACAATTGAGAATTGAAGAACTAATAAAGAAACTTGAAGGTGCAGATAGAAAATCTGATAGCCTTCAGGATACAATATCAAGGTCAGACTGCTTTCCTTCTTTCCCCTGATTTCTTGGGTGGTTTAAGGATTTTCCACATTGTTCACACATCAGTAAGGTAACAGAGTGGTAAATCCTCAAATAATCTCCACTAGGGTGGAAAAACCATTATTTTCCCCTTTTTAATGGCAATGGTTGGGGGTCTTTACTACATGTGTTTTTTTTGGATCGTCCTTGTAGTTCTTTTTTTAGAGTTGAGATCAAATAGCTCAACTTTAACATTGATTTTTGTTAATTTATGACTTCCCTTTCCCATTCACAGACTTGAACAAGATGGCACTGCCAAAGAGGCCTTATTGCTTACAGAAAAGCAGGCGCATGAGGCAACAAGGAAGACTCTCACTGAAGCTCAGGAAAAGAATGAAGAATTGCTGAAGATAATTCATGATAATGATAAAAACATTCTTCAGCTTCAGTTTACTATACAGAGGTCCATTGTTGTTCCTTGGCAACATATGAACTTACACCAAATCTTACATAGTCAACTTTGCACTTGAAAAATCTGTCTAGAACACTAATTATTATCCAAACAAATCTGATCCCTCAAATACTTGGCATATCAACTCTGATTTACAGGCTTGAGGAAACTACAATCACAAATGAGAATTTGTTGTTGAGAGAGAGGGAGCAGAATGATGTGACAACAAAAGCACACATTGAAAGTCAAGAAAAGCATGAAGAATTGCTAAAGAAATTTGTTGATGTTGACAGGAAATTTGAACTCCTTCAAGGTACCATAGAAAGGTATGTCATCTGCCTTTTCTTATCGGGCGGAGTTTGGTGCCTGTATGTTTTGGCAACGCATATAGTATCCTGCCTTGGTACGAGATTCTAATGCTTGATATTATTCAAATTCAGGCTTGGTGAAAATACAACAACAAAGGATGCTTTGTTGCTATCAGAGAGAAATGAAAAGGATGCAATTAAGAAAGCGCTTACTGAGGCTGCAGAGAAAAATGAAGAATTACTGTTGAAAGTTGAAGATGCTAATGAAAAAATTGAACACCTTCAAACTACGATAAATAAGTGGGTTCCTTCACCGGTGCTTTGTCAATTCTTTCACCATATTCTTTACCTACTGTGATGGAAAAAGATCAGACACCATAGCAATACAATAAATAAATTTGTGCCTTGGCTAATGATTTTACAATGGTTTATCCATATTTGACACCTTCTACTATGCATGCATGCTTGCTCACAGGCTCCTCGTTTTCTATATCAAACTTTTATCAAATTATAATAGTGTCCCTGAATAAAAAACAGGCTTGAAGATGATGTAGCTTCAAAAGATGTTTCTTTGGAAGCTGCAATGAAGGAAAATGACATGATCAGGAAATCTCTTACTGAAGCTCAAGAGAAAAATGATGAATTACTAAAGAAAATTAGTGACAATGAATACAGGATCCACTTACTTCAAGACACAGTGCAAAAGTTAGTGTCCCCATTCTCCTCTATGCATATTTCTGGAATTGTCGTGTGCTAATATTATTGTTCTGAAATCTAATACTTTTTTCTCTGAAACAAGGCTTCAAGTAGATGCAATATCACGATTGTCTTCTTTTGTAATGGAAAAACAAGAAAGTGAGGCTGGAAAAAGAGCTGTTACTGAAGCTCATGAAAGAAATGAAGATTTGCTGAAGAGAAATGAGGACCTCCTCAAGAGGAATGATGATTTGATTAAGAAAATTGAGGAGTATAGTAAAACTGTCCCTCAACTTCAGGAAGCTCTACAAAGGTGTCCACTTGCATACTTTGTGTTCCATTCCCTTAAATAGATGTATCATGTACTTCCTTATATCACTCCAAATACACTTACCAATGCTTCCATAAACAGACTTGAAGGAAAATCAGCCAACTTAGAGGCTGAGAACCAAGTTCTTCGTCAACAAGCAACTTCAACTCCACCATCTACTGCCAAATCTCCAGCTTCACGCTCAAAGATCACAAGGATTCATGTAAAATTTCTCTTTAAAGGACCTTTTAAATACACTTTGCACAGGCTTCAATACTCACAACCAGAACTATTGCTGTTTTTACAGAGAAGTCCAGAAAATGGTCATATTTTGAACGGTGAAATAAGGCAAACTGAAATCAAGTCCTCAACTGGCACATCAGAAGCAATAACCTCAACAGTGAGTTTAAATTTGTATTCAGCTACATAATACCCCTAAGAATATCCCTAAATTGACCTGTTAAGCTGTGCATTTTAAAATATGTTTATAGGGCAATGTTCCTGACTTTGGCGATCAAAAAGATGAACATGGAGAAAAACTTCAAAGAATACCAAAACCGAAATATCAGGTATGCTACATGCTGTTTGCTTAATATTGAACTCTTAATTTTACTGTTGTGGTAATAGTTTTGTTATTTTCTTGAAGTCTTCCCATCAACAGCAGCCCCAGGATGATCAGCAGTGGTTACTCACTTGTATTTCGCAATATCTTGGATTTTCTGGGAGCAAACCTGTTGCAGCTCTTCTTATATACCAATGTCTTCTCCATTGGAAATCATTTGAAGCAATGAAGACAGGTGTCTTTGACAGCATTTTGCATGCTATAAACTCAGCTACAGAGGTTCCTGCCACTTAGCTTGATTCCTTTCTCTATTCATCACTATGATCTGTAGGAACCATTGCTGCTGCTGGAGCAGTTCTTCTACTTTGTGAAAAAAGAGCTAGAGAATTTTGTTCATCACATCTTTTAGTAATCTGAACATAGAACCTCATCCATTTAACATGTTGCGCTGTCTCGTAGCCTATAAATTTGGATGAAAAGGAAAAGGTGGTTACATGGCAACTCTGGCAATTCTTTTTCATTTTTCTCTATTGTGAAATGCCATATTAATATAAGGCTGGGGCTCAAGGCATCTCCTGTTCATTATCCTCACCAGTCACCAGATGGAAGTTAGTCATTAGGTCATGGTCGTTTTTTGCGGTTTAAAGAAAGGGTACACATGTAATATAAAAGCTCTTTTGTGTTCACCCCTGTTTTCTTCTTAATATAAAGACAGTGCTCTCCTGCATGTTCAAGAAAAACTTATACTGCATAAAAGGCTATGTCATGCTATTAATTTGGCTAATTGTTCATTATTTTCTGTCCCTCCTTAAAGGCCCAAAATGATATGAGAACATTGGCGTATTGGTTGTCCAACTTATCTACGTTAACAGTTCTGCTTCAACGGTCGTTCAAAACTACTAGGACCGCGATCTCAACTCCGCAAAGGAGAAGATTTTCATCGGAGAGAATCTTTCATGGAAATCAAACTTCAAATGCTGGGCTTGCTTATCTAAGTGGCCAATCAGTTGTTGGATCTGCTGGATTGCCCCAAGTCGAAGCAAAATATCCAGCTTTGCTATTCAAACAGCAGCTTGTGGATCTAATTGAAAAAGTTTATGGTATGATAAGTGACAGTGTGAAGAAGGAGCTAAACCCTCTGCTTGAATCATGTATACAGGTACTAGCAACATCTGTTCGAAATTTTTACCTCCCATTGAAAAATGTCTAAACATACAACTTGCCAGGATCCACGAACTTCTCACTCAAGTGTTGCAAAAGGCCATCTTAATGGCATGGGTCAACAGAACCAACTCACACATTGGTTGGGCATTGTGAAAATCCTCACTAGCTACTTGGATGTACTGAGGGCAAATCATGTAGGTGCTAAATAATTATTGGCCTATGGCACGCATTAACTTAAATGTTCTAAATGTGCATGTCTTACTCTATTGAATTTGCAGGTGCCATCAATTCTGGTGAACAAACTCTTCACTCAAATATTCTCACTGATTGATGTTCAACTATTTAATCGGTAAACATTTTGTCCCTGTTCTGTATGATGTTATCTTGTCTTCTTATGTTTCTCTAAGACCTTTGATTTCAAACCAGATTGCTTTTGCGGCGAGAGTGCTGTTCGTTTAGTAATGGGGAATATGTCAGAGCTGGACTAGCAGAACTAAAACATTGGTCTGACAGTGCTACTAGAGAGGTTAATCCTTCCCTTGTCTCGAGATGGGGTTTCCGATATGCCGTTGGCTTATATGTTCTATATTTCACAGTTTGCAGGTTCAGCATGGGAGGCATTGAGGCATATCAGACAAGCTGTTGATTTTCTGGTGCGACACACTTACTTTAATGCTTGATGATTTTCTAATATTTTTTCTGATAATAATTTTCTAATCATAAAAACGTTGATCCTTGCTGCTCTTCTATCAGGTGATTTCTCTTAAGCCAATGAGGACGCTAAGAGAGATACGCACTGATGTGTGCCCTGTAAGTATTTTTCTTGACCAAGTTTCTCCTACTGCTTATCTTTCATATTATATATAGTTGTACGTGTACTCATGTTTTTACGATATCTTTAGGCCCTCAGCATACAACAGCTAGAGCGAATAGTTAGTATGTACTGGGATGATGTGAATGGCACAAACACTATTTCAGCAGAGGTAAGTTGGTCAGCTTCCCTAATTTAGTTCATAATCTCCCCACATGTAGTCTATGTTCCTTTCCAAGTGACATATCAGCTGACAAGTCCAACATCTTATCTATAGTTTACATCAAGCTTGAAATCTGCAGTGCGTGAGGAATCGAGTATGTCCACAAGTTTTTCTATACTGCTAGATGATGATTCCAGGTTGGTTATATGTGCAAAATGTTAGCCATTTAATGAAAAACTATCACTACCGATATCATGGTTTCTCTTGTTCATTCTTCAATGCAGTATACCTTTTTCACTTGATGATATTACAAAGACATTGCCCGTCATTGAGGTGGTTGATGAAGACTTGATGCCTTTTGTCCATGAAAACCCAAACTTTGCGTTTTTATTGCAAAGAGGGGAGTAGTCAATTTTTCGGACCATGCAGACTTCGCCTACCTGTGGATAAATCAGGATTCTTGCCTAGGATGTACAGTACGCGTGATTCTTTTTATACCAGATAGCAAGGCATTGAAGGTTAGCAACTAGGTGAGCTTATAGGCTTATGGTTTTCATTGATTTGTTCGTTGATTGTATATTTGTGTTCAGGTTTTCCTTTTTATTTTTTCCTTTGTAGTCATTTTTGGGCTTGTATACTAGAGGCCAAGGGCAGAAGGCCCTGCCCTGTAAGCATAGTAGCACGAGGTTTTGGTGTAAGTAGGGAAGTTATACATGTGTTGTAAATGGCTAAAGGGGAAAAATCACATTATCCTGCTGGTGTGTAGTGACGGTGTTTTTTTATTAGGGTGTAGTGATGGCTGTGTGGCCTGTGGCTGGTGTGTTGCTACCGTTGATCATGTACTATAGTACGTCAGAGATTATTTGTTTTACTGCACATCAGTTCCATTGTGCATATATCGGAAGATTTGTTCTGTGGTGCCAATCTAAATGAGTAATCTGTTACGGAGATTTACTGCTTCCATATCCTCTGTAATGAACATTTAGCAAAAAAGAGACATTAGCAAATATCAACTGTTTTTATTCTCAAATGCTTATTTTTTGAGAAACGCTTATTCAGATTTTATGTAGTAGAATTATCTCGAGAGGCATTCCAGTCCATTGGTCAGCCTTGTGGGAGGAATTGCGAAATGCAAGCGTTTTCTTCTCCCTCGGTAGTTACTAGGCGTCGTTTCGCGCTAGGCTCTTGCAACCACTCGACCCACCACCGGCTGCGCGCCCAGAAGAAAGGGCTGAATTCTCGAGAGCGCGTTGCCGGAACCGGAAGCCCGGCGCTGTGGGATTGAGAGAGAGAGAGAGAGACCAGCAGCGAGGTAAAGAGCAAAAGAATAGGTACGTGGCACACCACGACGAGCGGTGGTGCCAGCCGGACTCAAAAGTAGACCATCACCATCCTACTGTGGAAGATGAGCACGGGGCTCTTTGTTGGGGGAAAAAGTCACCCCCAATTTTTGTATGGTTGACTGCTTCACACCTCCAACTTTAAAACAGGATATTTAACTTTCTAAACTATGTAAAACCGGTCAAATAACCTCTTAGGTGGTTTTGGCGAGTGGTTTTGAGAAACAAAATCTATATAATCCCCTGATGTATACTGGGTAGTCTACTTCACTCTCTGTTATAGATTTTTTTTGGCTCTGATGAAATTTAACATTTAGTGCCAATTACAGTAATCTAAAAACTTGAGTTGTTTGCATATTAATATCTAAATCATTTATGTCAAATAGAATAATTAGCACTTTGAATAAACAAATTTTAAATATAACCCCTAGTATACAACAATATTAGTGCCATGAAATACTGGGGATGCGAATGGAGGGAGTGCCACAGTATTTCATGGCACTAATCTTATTGTGTACTTGGGATGTAATATTTAATTGTACACATAATTTGTTTGTTCAAAGTACAAATTATTCTATTTGACATAAATAATTTTGATATTAATATGCAAACAACTCAAGTTTTTAGAATATTGTAATTGGTACAAAGCGTTAAATTTCATCAAAATTGAGAAAAAATCTAAAAGGGTGATATAAACTACCCAACATATGTTAGGAGGTTATATAGATTTTGTTTCTCAAAACCACTCACTAAAACCACTCAAGGGATTATTTGATCGGTTTTATATAGTTTAGGATGTTAAAAATCCGGTTTTAAAATTGAGAGTGTTAAATAGACAACCATACAAACGTTAGGAGGTTATTCAGACTTTTTCCCCTTTGTAGGCCTAGATCTGGCGGGCCCTCGCCCTCCGGCGACGTACATGTACAGCAGCTGGGAATTGCTCAGGTAGGGGAACACCTACGGTCGGGGTGGATAGATGGTGCAAGCGCGAGTCATCCATTTGGACCGCAGTTTGGGATAGTTAGACCATCTTCAACTATTGTCTAAAAAAACTTTTCTATCCACTATTTCAACTAACCTTCTCTCTATCTACAACAGTAGCGCTACAGTGTCAAATAGTGTTATAGACAGCCCATATACCCAATGGCTGGAGATAGCCTTATAGTTAAATCTATATAGAGGTGAGAATTCGCGGCCTCCGGACGCTTTTCCGTGCTTGCCTCTGTTGCTGTCCTCGTACAGTGTTCCTCTCCCGTTTCACATTGCTGCTTACTTTTACTAGACCTGCTGGCTGTCACATGGCCCACTTGACCGGCACCTACAGCACGCTACGGTTGCGTAGCTTTGCTCCCAAAGCGCACAGACTGGATATCTCCTTCTCACCTTGGGGCTTTGGTTCATTTGTCTCCTTTGCCCCTGCACCGTTGCACGCTTCTTCCTGTTTTCGTTCCATGGCTGTTTCTTATATGTTGTTGTGTGTTGTGCTTCATTGTTCTGGCATGTTCTGAATTTTCAGGTTGTGTGAGCTGCCGGCGTCGGCCTACGGGTCCGCATCCGTTGTCACCTCCGCGCGGTGGCTGCGGCAGTCGTCTTTACTCAGGTTCATCGATTTGCTATTGGTGTCGTGGCTCGAGACTTGAGAGGGGTGGCCTGCTGCAGCTGACTGCCGTCTCTCTTCGAATCGCCATTGTGCCGATTCCATGTTCAGATTGTTTGCCATGTCGTGTTACTGTTTTTTCAGTACATTGCCGTTTGTCGTTGTAGCTGTATTTTACCAGTTCTGCTGTCTCTGTTCACCAGCTCATTCAGCTTCATCTGGCTTTTGTTGCCATACTTCATCGGCGGATACGCGTTGCTACAGATGGGTGTCGTCCTTGCTCCCTGCTTCTTGTTGTTTACAGCGATACTATGCTCCCCTGCTTCTTGTTGTTTACAGCGATACTGGCAAGCTGCTCGTGCAAGCGATTAGCTGATGCAGACCTGCCAATGCTGGAGAAATGGCAAGACTAGACTTCCTCATATCCCAGAACCACCGGATCATTCAAACGAAGACAGAATGTTTTTTTTTTCTGTTGATATGCTAACAGTTACCCATGAACAGACAACAAACCGTGCAGAGCAACTACTGTGCCCAGAACAGACCAGCTGGAGGTTCGAATTTTTGTTCCACTGTTTCCAGACTTCAATGGCAACTGTTGCACTCTAATGCGGCAATACAGGCATTCAAACGGTAGGGGCACACAAGCACAGGATATACCGTGTCTATGGAGAATGATGAGCTTAACATAGACAATGGCAGCTTTAAGTCCCTTGCATCTGATAACAAATAACCACGGACAGACTGCAGAAACAGCAGAAAGTTCAATTTTTTGTTCCATCGACTTCAATTGCTGCTCTTGCACTCTATTGCGACGTGGGCATGAAAGGCCTAATTATAGGGATGTCTTAAGTAATATTTTTCTCAACTCTTGCACTATACTGCGATATCACTACTAGCACTTGGTTGATTTCTTTTTCTTTTTTTCCCGTGATGCTTCATTACTTGCTATATATGATTCAGCTCTGACATTCTCCAGGGCTTCATTCTTTCTGAATTCCTTAGCCTTTTTCTGCAAATACATAATAAATTTAGGGTGATAGGTGATCATATTAATTGGAAAAAACGAATACTCAGGAACAAGTTAACATGTGTCATTGGTATACTAAAGCATGAGACAGCAGCAACGTACCTTTAATGACTTTGCTATATCAGCTATCCCATTGTTGCTATTGGCATTCTTGTCAGATTCAGATGGTCCTGCATTGTTCTCCTGAAACAAACAACAAGGCATGTTTTAATCATGAAATGCAAGAGAATCGAAATAATACTTAAAAGAGGGAAAATATTCGAACCTTTGGAGGAACAAATGCAGCCTCTCTCTTTCTTTTGTTTTCTTCAGCTCTCCCTGATTGCTTCTCCTGCTTCTCCTGCCATTTCTTTGCTGATTTCTTTTTGTCGCTCATGAAATACTCACCATTCTCAAGTTCAATATCAACCTACAATACCGAGAGTGATAAATTAATCCAGGGCACAATATGCAAAAGGAGAATAGCAAAAAAAATGCAAGGCACCTTCAGCTACTACACCCAGACAAAAGAATACGAATAAGGAAGCAGTTTGCTCTAAATTCAAGTAGGATACTAGAAATAGCACTACTCTTACAAAGAAAAAATAACATAAAATCAATTAGTTGTATGCATGGACAATTGGACAGCTTAAATAAGCTTAAATTGCAGGACATACTGCAAACCACTAACCATTACTAGTAGGGGCTGGTGTGTACGAACGTTGAATACAGACCAGTACAGAAAGAACAATAAGATGCAAATGAAAAAAATATGACTGGAACTTGCCTTGCTAGGCTGTTGAGGTGGTGGAAAGGGTGTGTATGGTTTCTTCTCCTTAGCTTGAGGCTTCTTCTGCTTGACATTCTTCCTGAGAAATAAAAAGGAGGCCATGAATCAGATAAAGACAATATACTTGATATTGATTTATGATGCATGATGCAAGTCACTTACTTCTTGAACTTCGGGAGAAATCTATCCCAGTTTTCGGTGGCTAGAGCAGGATTTTTTGCTAGTTCACGTTTGATTAGGAGTTCCTGTAATATTAAATGGTAACCAATAAGCAGCCGGTAATCCTTTTTCTGTGAACAACCCTTCAAAATAACATCAAAGGGTGAAACCAGTCACCTTGATGTGGTACACTGGATGCTTCACGTTCTTCATGCAGTCCTCTACAATCCTTCGAACTTGTTTCAATCCCCTTCCATTATAGGAGCCCATGGCTGCAACTGTGTTTCCCTTTCATTGGGAAAGACAATAGCAGTGATACATAACATTCACAAATAGTGCAAAGGGAGGAAGCGTAAAGCATAGATATAAAAAGCTAAGAAATTATGAAAAACCTGCACTAAGATGTAGCAGCCAGTCAAAATCTCAATTGCCTGTAGAACATGAAACGATTTGTAAGCCGGGACTTGTGATCATTCTGTGCTTATGACATCAAAAGAGACACCCATAGGAATGAGAACATTTTTCACCTTAAGTGTAGACAAATTAGGGCCTAAAAGGCGTTCTCTCCTTTTCACAAAACGTTCCTGTATATGAAATTATAAATGGAGGGGAGGATGAGTGAAGTTCAATAGGGCTGAGAAGCAGTAAGGAAGGACACTAAATCTCTAATTAGTAATTACATTTAGCATATTATCATATGTTGCAAATTTTTGATATAAACAACAGCATGGTTTAAAATAATACCAACAAAAGAAACCATGGAATGTAGGTTGCCAAATCAATGTCTGCAGACTTTGGACTCGAGAAACTCTATGAAGGCAACGGAGTATCGTGCTGATAACTTTACAGAAAGGTTTGTATTTATATGTTTACTGAACCAGAAAATTCAGCGGACTCCAGGCAAACATAAGAAATACATCACTATAGAATTACCAAACAAGATATTACCAACTTAGTAGTGTCATTACAAAATGAATAAAACAAAAAACACTTCAAATTTGAATTACACCTGAGAAAATAATAATTAGGGCTCAAAAGGTTATTTTTGGATCAGGTCCATCATTTTACCTTTTGATTGTCTTTGCACCAGAGAAATATTTCATAGTACAGTGCACAGAAAGCACCTCATGATGTTGAGTTAACACTAATCTCTAAAGGGGCTACGGAATCAAACTTGAATGATGAAAAGGAGTCTTACCTTATTTCTTACAAGGCCACCAATCTTGATAATGTCACAGCTCATCTCATCATCGAGAATTTTTATCGCCTGCAAAAACAAGTACTAGTAAGACCTTGACAAAACTGCAGATTATTCTCAATTCCACCCAGTCAATCTACCACCCCAAAGTTCAACAACGAGATCCACACATTATATACAAACAAAGCCTTCATACTTGAATGCATAAGGAGCTGTACCTGAGGCGCTGGGACACTCCTCGACAGTAGCTTAATCAGTTCCCTGGCCTTGATAATGATGAAGGGATCTCTTGTCTTCCTGGTGGTTGAAACGGTCATGGATCCCTCCACCTACTCACACAGCAAGAGAGGTTTCATACCAATTGGTTTGCACATAAATTTCGGCACCTAACGCAACAAAGAAAAGGATAATCACTCGTCAGGTACCAAATTGAGCTCGCACGAGATCCCATGCTCCTTCAATGCGCCCTTCACAATCGGCCACACCTCCTGCAGGTACTTCTCTGCACCCAAACAGGCAACAGTCACCAATCCGCTTCTAGCAAACTCAAAATGCATCTCGTTCAGAACAAAGTTATGCTCCATCTCAAACGAATCGCAGAGGCAGGACGAGATCAGGATGGAAGTCTTGCCTCGGTACTGGGGAAAGAGGGTGGAGAAGGAGCTGACTTCAAGCATGCCGCCATCGTTCCAAGCCGGGTCGAACTTATCGATCTTCCAATGGTCGATGTTGGGGTCCTCATCCCACGGCTTGGGCTTGTCGTGCTTACCCTTCCGCCGCCAGTTCTTCCCTCCCACAGCCTCAACATCATCTGCTACCACTGCCGCAGCGTTCGGTTCGTCCTCCGATCCCATGGCTGCGGGCTAGTGCTTGGGCGTATCAGGGAAAAAATCCTAAGGGGAGGAGAGTACTAGACCAACATCTGTTAAGAAGGAAAGAGAAGGGGTGCGCATACCTAGTGGGTGCTTGTCGCCGGCGAAGGGCCCGACAAATACCTGGCGTAGGACGGCGGCGATGGCTAGTCGTTACCACGACTCACGAGAGGGGGTAGGGCGGCGGCGGCGGCGGAGGGCAGTCGGGGCAGAGAGAGAGAGAGAGAGAGAGATTTTTTTTTTAAGGGAGAGAGAGAGAGAGAGAGATAGAGCACGCCGCCACGCCGGGTGGACGGGGCCCGGGGGAGAAGAAAATGAAGGCTGAGATTGCCTGGCCAGTCGCCACTGGGCCTGCAGCAGGCTTGCTGCCAATATAGCCCAATAAGGGCTCCTTTGGGAGCGCAGAGAAAGCAGCCCAGGAACGCGAGCCCAGGCGGGGATTTTTTGGGCCGATGGTTTTCCAGGGCAGAGCTTCCACTCCCTCTCGTTGCTGTTTGAGACCAGCCAGGGGCTCCAGGGCTCCGGAGGCGGACCGGACGACGGAGGCTGCGGCCTAGAGTCTCGCTATTGCTTCGCCCTCGCGTCCCCACGGGGGAGACTTACGGGGAATGAAAATGGGTGTAGAAAACACTGTTTGCGCACTGTACGCAGAGTAGAAAAGCAATGATTGCACACTGTACAAATGTATTTTCTGGTGACCCTGGTCTAATGGATGGGGGAGCTGCGCCTATGGAAAACGCCGGGGTCGGGGTCTGCTGCCTCCGCTCGTGGGCTTCCAAACGTGAGGGAAATTCGGCCCGGGTGCATCTCCCGCGCGGGGTTGCGGTCTAGGGAAAAGGCAAGGAAAGCTCCGGTGTTTGGGGCTTCCAAACCAGCCCTAAGGGTGGGCAGCACGAGAATTTTTTATTTATTATTGTTGTTTTTCTATTTTAAAAAACTAAGAGATATCCCGCGCGTTGCTGTGAGAATTTTTAAAGTGGTAATTTTTAAATTAGTGAACTCAAAGATGACGTGGACTTTAAATGTAGAAATATACTACGATATATTTCAAGATAAAAAAATACTCGGCATATGTACAAGACGATGCAAGAAAACAAAAGGCTAAAGTTGGAAACATTTTCTTTTTATTATTTTTTTTACCTTTTTCAATTTGTACAGTGTAACTAATATGAGGGACACAGATGTTTTGATTGAGTGAAAAATGATATTAAAAAACTCGTTCAAAAACATGACATGCACGCTCTTGGAAAAGATAGCTTCCAAGCAAACACGAGAAGTCCTAATAGCTGAAACAGGAAAAGACTCAGAAACCGCGTGGAAACGTACTGATGTTAGTCAGAAAAAGTAGCTGAAGTATTGATCACCGCCCAAATAAGGCCAAACCGCGTGGATGTTAGTCAGAAACTCAGAAACCGAGAGCACCGCAGCAGACTCCCAGGAAACTGGCAAGCCCAGGGGATTTGGCATGTCCATTTCGAGCAGGGAGAATCGTTTTTATGCTAGGGCAGCTAGCATCAATACTATCAACCGATCAATTACTGGATGAATACTTAAGCTTTCATTCAAGAACCAGTTTTGGAACTGCGCAATTTACACGCTCATATACCTGCTCTGCTCTGGTGACTTTAGCCTTACGTTACTCGAACCAAAAACTCCACACATGATGTCTTTCATTTATGTACCAGCAGTCGTGCCGAGTCACAGCGTTTGCATCTTATGTAAAGTTCAGTTTTGCCGAATTACCCTTTTACAACATAAACAGCTAGCGGTGCTCAATCATATACTAACAAAAGATACAAAATGAGGACACCAATTATTTGGATGTACAACAATGGCGTCAACGAGGAGATTTCTGAGTTCTTATGCAGGCAGGGGATGATTTCATCCAGCAGTTTTTTCTGCCTGGATTTCACATCAGAGGCCCAAACTTTTTGAGTAGGGAAACGAAGAGCTCCCGGTCTTCTCGTCATGGAATTGCGTAGCAGGCAGGTTGACCGAGTGGTTACTGGAGCCCAGGGGATTTGTCATGTCCATGGAGTCACCGAACGGGTCGAAGAAGTCGGAGTACCTCACGTTGGCGACTGGTATCTCTGGCAGGGAGTTGAGTATCCCGTCGAATATCTCATCGGCTTGTGGCACAATCGCGAGCATATCAGCTTCTGCTGCAACGGGGGCAGTGTAGTCATGGAATACTTGTGGAGCTGGCAATGTGGCAGAGAGATGCATATGTTCATGGACTTGTGGCACGGTGGCCGTGTGCTCATCTCCCGCCTTCTTTGCTCCTATAACCTTCATGAAATGCAGCACACAATGAGCAACTATTGAAAGCACGCAAAAAAAACATGTGAATTTGTTAAAATGCAGCACACAATGAGGAGAGAGCTGAGTACAAAGCGGTTGTTATAGTCGTCTTTGTATATCACAATGAAGTCTCCTTGCTGAAGGTCATGACCTTTGACATAATCTCCTGAAATGTATAAAGAGATGCAGAAACTGTAAGAGCATTGTTCTAAACTTATACTCCGACTAATATTAAGTTTTTTACCTTTAATTTCTCTTAGAATATGTGGTCAATCGCTACAAAATCAACTTACAATTTTTTTATAACTAAACATGCATATACTTTGACTAACTGTCGAGAAAAACTTGTTTTTTTCTCGAACACGTAGGAGAGCTGCGTGTCATTGTATTAAAAGATAGAAAGCACCATTACAGTTACAAGCCTTGACCCCGGCTAGGGCATTAGTTGTCGAGAAAAAAATTGTGAATTTTGGTCTTTTCAAATAAAAATAGGACAAACATAAGTGAAGATTACTTACCAGTATTTTCAAGTACATACATCCTGCTTTTGTTGTTGGGCCAATACCTGCACGAGGGATCATGGAATCTCAGTCTAGTGGATAAACAGGACCTTACTGAAAAATAATGCAGAATAGAACTGACTTTCTACATATTTACGTGAAGAAACTACATTAAAAAATTATAACATTTGCGGAAAGCTTCATATTCATAGGATGTAGTTCTAATGATTTCTCCTCAAAAAAAAAAAAAAAAAACAGAATACCTAATTGGATCTGACTGCCTTTTCTTGTTAGACATGGCACAATATCAGAAGATGGGCACAATCTTATCTGAAGTTTGCTTCTTCCATATATACTATATTTTGTCAAATATGCACAAAGTGTTCAGTAAGATGTTTGGAATTTTTATTCATTCTAATTAATTTTAGCAAAATAAGTCTTCAATGTACTCAATGTAACAAGCCTTAGAGCCAAATAATTTACAAACTGTCACCTGTACTTGAAGGTCCACAGCTGTGCATTTAGCAAGTCATGCATACATAAACTTATTCCATCCTTTGCTATGAGAACAGGTAGGTAAGACTCTGCCTCCTTCTGCAGAATTCATTGATCATTAACACATATCAATTATTTTTAGATAGGAAAGTTTATATGAAATGAGCAGAAAATTATTTTCAAAAAAAAAAAAAGATCAGAAAAGGGGAAAACATTTAACTGCATTGGTAACTGACCTTTGGGAGAATAATTCTTCCAAGTTGGTTTACATCGCTATTTCGGAGCTCCTTCTGTAGAACAACTCTCAATCCAGTAGCACAATGCTATACAAACATTACAGAATCTTTTAACCCACAAGAGTGGACTATATTATTCTAACTCTTTGTTTTCTAAAAAGAAATAGTTACTCTAATTTTCTGCATAAACCTTACATCCGGATCAAGAGCAGCTGCATTCAAGTCCAACTCATTTACCTGCATTCAGAAACAAGTACATCTCATATTAGTTTATAGTTTTATGGACTAGACATAGTCTGTACCAAAAAAAATGGCAACAAACATCTTCTGATCATTTTCAAGTACACAACAGAAAAGTCTCAAATTCCTCATGAAGGAGGAGGTCTAATAACTCTATTGATCTATTTATATCACACATGGAAAAACAAAACTAGTGTTTTTTTTTTTTTTTTTTTGCGAAACACAGTACAAACATAAGCTCATTGAGCCCTCATAAATTCCAGACGTGGCCAAAGTGCAGCCCATCAGAATACCGGTCCATCACATATACCGGTTACTTGTATGATACCGCGGGATGTATTCTCCGAATAGTTCAATCAGTTCTGTAGCTTGTAGCAAGTTAGTGTTATCAGACTATGTGCAGCAGATTATCTATATGGCTTGTTTATACACTATTCTAACCACTTTTTCTCTCTGTGTACAGTAGTGCTACACTATATAGGCAATCATTTTACACGTTTCACTGCACATAGTCTCGTACATACAGCCAATTCCTAGTTTCCTACCAATTTTGGGCTGCAGAAGACAAAACTAAGAACACACGCGCGCGTATATGTACACTGACAATTCCAACCAACGTCGCAGTACTCGTCCTGCTAACATCACTGGGAACACCAAAAACAATAATACACACACCACACAGTAACTACCAAACTATGCACCTGCGATTACGCAATTATCGCCCACGCCTAAAAAAATAGGAATACGAAGGACGAGGCCTACATGACATCTTGGAGCCTTGTGCCACGCGTGTAATGGTACGTGACGTGATCGAACTGCGAAATCCCTGTCCAATTGACCCCAAAACATGGGCGATTGCACATTTTTTACCGTCAAATTAAACTGCGCCGGAATCAAAATCGAAAAATCCAAGGGACCAAATTATGTACCTCTCCACAGCCCACTTTCGTCAACCTACCGTACCGTTAACACCAATAATTCGATAGGAATTGATCACACCTACACCACATCATTGGCCAAGGCAATCAAGGACCCCAGATCGCCCCAAATCGATCGCGGAGTCCGTACAAAACCTGCAAGCAGCTGCTATAAGACAAACGATCCAGATTCACTAATCAAACCAGCGGCCGTGTACGGATCAGGGCCCCAAATCCCCCCACGGAAATTTTATTAAAATCCGGCAACAGGAGGACGAGAGGGGAGGGATCGCCAGTCTCCTCCCCTCTGGGCCTCCAGCCCACCGCGCATCTACGCACCACGACGGCCCACCATCGCCTCATATAAACCGCACAGCAGCACACAGCACAGCAGGAAAGGATACCGTGAATTCCGAGGCACTCACCGGTCGAGGCGCCGACGATGGCCTCCGGGCGGCGCCCCGAGGCCTGCGGCGGACGGACCTGCGCTTCCGGGTGACCAGCATCGGCAACCCGTCGCCGCCGGAGGAGGAGGAGGTGGAGGCCGGCGAGGTGCGGCGCTTGCTGCTGATGCCGCCGGCCATGCGGGGAAGCTCCGCGGCGGCGGCGGCGGTGTCGGCGTCGGCGTCTAGGGTTGGGTCTGGCGGGGCTTTTATAGCCGGATGGGGCGGGCGGGCGGAGACGCGGAGGCGGGGGCCGTGCGGTGACAAGTGGCGAGCGCGCTCTGAAATGGGTGCAGGTGGGGGAGGGAGCGAGGCCAACGCTCCCCTCCCTCCGTCGGGGCGAGGCCGAGGCCGGGGGCGCGCAGACGCGGCCAACCGCGCGGGCGCGAGGTGGCAAGCGCCGGGTGGGAGGCGCGGGCTGGCATGCCATGCGTTTCTGCCGCGCATCGGGATTCCCTGCGGGCGCCGAGACAAATAGCCCGCGCCTGGTTTGAACTCGACCCCGGCCGGGCCGGCGCCGGGGGGCTGCTGCTGCCTGCCTGCCTGCGCCCTGGTTTTCCGGGGCTAGCCGCGTTGGGGGGTGCAGCGCGCTGATGCCTGCGTCGCCGCCCTGGCCGGCCGGCCGGCTTGGTGGTTGGGTGCTGGGTCTGGGTGGCCGGGTTCACGGCCTGCGGCCTCGCCGCGCGCGCGCTCTGTCCATTCACTGGTAAAGCAGCCTATGCGGTGAAGCTTGAAACATGGGGGGTTCCATCGCCAAAAATAGCTACCAGCTCTCGGCTCTCCTGCCATCGCTGCTAACTTGGGAGTAGTAGAAACAGACCGAAACTTATTACCGGCTGGTGGTGTGTTTTTACCGAGGTACTGCACAGGGAGTATCACTCGAATTCGAGAGGGACGAAGGAACTGTCTTATAGTTCCCAATAAATACATACATGAGACTATACGTTAGCACATACTACTGTATTTATACTGCTATAGTAGTATACTACTACTCCTCGGGAAAAAAAACTCGAGTGGCAAGTCATATGCTGCTGAAATACGTACGCAGCTTGTCCGTTTCCTCTACATCAAAGTCATGCCGTGCGTACTGCTCCGGCTATAGCTATAGCTAGCGAGTCTCAAAAGCCGAGCCATCCATTGTTCCGTCAGCGCAAGCGTACGTATCCCTCCTTGTTGACACGTACCGAAAGTATTCTGGTCTTCTGAAGAGTGGACTCTCGAGTACGTACAAGACAGGAGACCACACGGAGCGACGTTCAGTGGCATGCTAGACGTATCTGATTTCTGTATGTGATGCAGCCATTCAGTGGCATGCTGGCATTTATATATATAGACCACCTGTCTTGCCCGCATTTGGAGTGCACACGTAAAAATCAACAACGAGATGAAGTACGCCGCGTGGCGCCAACTCGATCGTCTCTAGGCGCAAAAAAAAAAAAAAAAAAAAAAAACACATCAGAACATGTTTTTTCCCGGGGAAAAAAGGAAGAAAGAACACTGAATACTAGACACACTCTCGAATGTCTTGGGTCTGGCCCAGCCCAATCGGCACTTGAATCATAGAACTGGGCCAGCGCAGATGCAAATGACCTTTTTCATCGCCAAGTAGCAGTAGAAAGTCGAGTACCAAATTTTCCACCTTCTTTTTTTTTATAAAAAAAATAGAAATGTGAAATATTTTGAAAACCCATCAGAACGATACTGTTCACCTGCCTCATATGCTGTGCCAAACAACAATTCTTGGCTCATAAAACGCTCGTTTTTTTACAACAATATATATAGTCGATTTATCAGACGATTATCAGCGTGTCCGGAATGCATAAACAGCACCACGTGGTGCACCACCACCACAGTCACGACTCACGTGTTGTCGTCGACGCGCTTGGAGCAGCTGATTCGGACCTGCCCGTCCGACCCCGTGAGCGGCGCGAGCGCGGAAAGCTTAACCATGGCGTGCGCGAAGTCCTCGCGGAACACCTTCTCGCCGCGCGCCCCGGACGCGTACACGCGCACCCACCGCACGGTGCTCCCCGCCGTGAGCTGCTGGTCCGCGCGCAGGATGCCCCGCCCCTCCAGCAGCTCCGCGTAGTAGTGCGCGCCGAACCCCACCTCCCGGCCCTGCCTGTAGTACCCCATCTCCATCGGCGCCGCGCCGTCGCCGTCGCCGCCGCACACCGCGCGCATCTCGACCACCATGTCCGGGTCGATGGAGTCGTCCGGCGCGCCGGTCCCGGCGAAGTTGTAGATCCTGTCCCGGAAGAACCTGCACCGCACCTTCCCGATGCTGTGCGCTCCTGCAGAGCAAGAGAAATGCGTCAGATCGAGCAAGACTGGCTTTCTCACAGGGGAGCTCTCAGATTGCCAGACAAACCTAAGAGCGCAACGGTCTCGCGGTCGGTGAAGCCGCGGCGCGCGAAGGCCTCGAGGGTCATGGCGTAGGTGGCGTTCGGCGCCGGGATGTTCCCGCCGACGTCGTTGAAGAAGCTCTGGTCGCTGTCGCGGCGGCCGGTGAGCACCGGGTAGGTAGGCCCGCCCACCAGGACGAGGCTGTCCCGCGCGGCGAGGGCGAGGATGTCCGCGCACGAGACCGTCCCGGGGCACTTTGCCTCCACCCTCCGCTTGATCGCCTCGATGGCGTCGAAGCCTCGCAGCGACTGGTTCGGCCCGGCGTCCCGCTCCGACCTGCGGCCGTCGGCGCCGTCGTCCAGCAGCACCGAGGCGTCGCAGCCCTGCACCCACGCGCGTCCAGGGAGAAGACAAGACAGCGTCTTGGCGTGTGCGCTTGTGAGCGTCGCGGGTACGGCTTTCGTAAGATGAGATGAGATGCGGGACGTGACATGGTCATGGAGTTGTTCCAAAACGTACATGGATGAAGCAGTCGTGGAAGAAGAGGCGGACGAGTGCGGCGGCGACGTTGGGGTCCGCGTGGTAGAGCTTCCGCACGGTGGACGAGACGATCTCCTCGGCGTCCGGGCACGTGTCGTCGTAGAACCCGAACACCAGCCCGCGCGGCCGCGTCTCCGGGAAAGCGAAGGAGAAGGAGGACGAGTCGTCGCCGCCGTCCTCCCCGTAGTCGTCATCGTCAGGCGAGAGCTCGGCGGCGGCGGACCCGGTGGCGTCGGGGCGGAGACCGACGCTGCACAGGACGATCGACACGGCTAGCAAGCAGATGGTTCCCCGCGGCAGAGGTCCTAACATCGCCGCCGCGTCTGTTCTTGTACTGATGACGATGACGCATTGCCCAGACCGTTGAGGTATGCCAAGTGAACGTGAGGATTTTAAAATGACGCGGGAAATACTAGACATGTTTGCTGCGGGCAAAAGTTTATCGAGATGAGACCACAACATCTTGATCTAATTGATGGTGACACATTTTTCTTGTGCATTGAAAACCAAAGCATAAAGAAATGGTGCTGGAACAGTATGCAAGAAATGTGACACCGTCGAGGGGTGTGTTTACAACCACTCGGCGAGCAGTAACTCGATTTATTTTTATTTAAACATGACGAGCAAAGTTTTAGATTAAAAAATGGGGATAGGTTTTGCAAGCTGTCTGGGACAACTGCAAATGAGGCAACAAGGATCTTTAGACCAAGGTCACCAGAAGGGTGCATCCGTACTGTCTACAGTGCGCAATGAATGTTTTCCACTCTATGTACAGTGCACAAACAGTGTTTTTCACGTTATTTTCCACTCTCTGGTGACCCTAGTCTTTATTTTTTCGAAGGAAACTGGAGGGGTTGTCTCCTACGGTGATTTTATTGAAAAATGACAAAAAGAACAAAAAAGTGACCCTAGTCTTGCAATATGATATAAAAATACATATCACCGCAACAAATTCCCTAACAAAGGGACGTTGGCCCCAAAGGGTGGGGGTGTCGCCAATATTGGCACAATCAGAGCCGACCACACCAAACAAGGAGTATACAACAAATGCTTGTTTGGTTACCACAATTTAACCTGGTTGCAGTTAAAATTTAGCCTTGCATTGGGTCATGACTCATGAACCAGCCCTACACGTCCCCCACCACCACCTCCAACCGTCGCGACACGTGCAACAGCCCCAGCATGGCTGTACTACACTGGGTTCAGAGCTGTCTGGCTATCCTGAAAACAGAATCAGTACACCAGCACGCCAGTGCACCATCGTACTGCAACGACACGGGCAAAGGGTACCAAAGGCCAAAGGGGCGGGGGACACGCCAGGACAGGTGAAACTGCGGTGCAGCAGGCAACACAGAAGACCGGAGCGGGAGTCTGGAGACGCAAGCAGCAAGTCTGCAGGCAGCCCGAGGCAGGCTGCAGCAGATCGGACCAACAATTTGCAAACTCAGGCCCGCTTGGTTCAAGGCGTTAGATCGACTCCAGCGGACAAGGTAAAAGGTCGGGTACAGTATAAAATGACACCGCAGCGATACTGTTTACAGAGAGAGGGGTAGTTGGAATAGTGGATAGATGGATGGGATAACTTATCTGCTGGAGTTGGTCTTGAGGGGCTATGCTAAATTTTAGTTACAGTTTGACCATATTTTACTATACAATATGATTTTCATTTTTATAGTTTATTTGACTATGCACAAACCATATAAATGAGTAATTTATTGTTTATCTAAATTTTAATTTAAAGTCAAATATAATTTGACGTGGTCAAAATTTGATGTGACCGTTGATGGTCTTAAACCAAACAAAACCAAATAAGCCCTCAGAATCTGCACATGCGCGCGCTGCGCCACAATTTCAGATACCATTCTCTCCCGCACCGCACGGCAGCCGGTGGTCGGCATGGCACGGAGCCGCAGAGCCTCTTGCCGTGAGGAGGACACGGCTTGAGAGGAGGCCGCATCAGAATTTCACGATCTGCCGGCGGATAAGATACGCGCGCCGCCTGTTCGATGAGGGCTTTCTTTTTCTGATGGATCACGCGGGCGTCGACTCGCACCTGAGAATCTCGTGACCTTTGGCGGCGTCAGCCGTCGCCGTGGAGTAGGGGTGTAATCGGATCGAATACGGACGGATACTACCGATACCGTATTTGTTTTTATATTTTATCTTCGAATTCGAATCGGATACGGATATTGATAGTTAGTATCGGATAAGACTTAGATGGACATCGACATCATGTATATCCAACTTTCGTTATTCGGATACAGATATAAATCGAATACGGATCGGATACTGAATGTCCGGACTCGGATACGGTCGGATCTCAACCCTTCTAAACGGATCCGGACCCGAATACGGACGGATAATATCCGTACCGTTTACACCCGTACCGTGGAGCATCCCGCATCCGTGAGTCACGTCCCGTGCTGCCTCTGCCTGCAATGCCCAGCTCCTCCGCTCCGGTGACCTCGCGCGGCTGCGGCGGCTCCAGACGCGCCCGGCATACACGCACTCCGGGTCACCGGCGAACGCGGCGCGCTCGGTCGATCGGCGAATCTTTCTTTTTTAACCCTTCTTCTCGGAGACATGAAATCCAAGCTGAGAGCAAGAACTTATCCAGCAGCGAAGCGAGAGGATCGGAGCGGCTCTTCTGAACGCAGATAAGCTGGCCTTATCAAAAACAAAAAGGAAAAATGCAGATAAGCAGGAATATTTGTGTGCACGCATGCTGGATGCATGGCGCAACGCGCCCGTTCTCTGCCTGAACTGAAGCAGTGGTACACCTTGGCCCAAGCCACTTCAGAATAATCAGGCAGCACTGCAATGGACCCAAGATGTTCACGTACGGGAGGGAGAAAAGCTAGCGGAGGAATCATCAGGCGATCAAGTTGTGATTCTGATGCATGGTTTCTGGATAGACTAACCATCAGATGGGACATCAGATGCTCCGCTAAAACGATCCTTTGGGAATTTGGCAATTTGCCTTTTCTGGACGATGATATTTTCTTCTTCCATGTTCCGAACATGTTCATTATTTCCAGTTCCCGTAACCAACTTGGCACCTAACTGCTAATAAACGGTTTTAATCGTGCCTGTAACAGTAGGGTATATTTTTCTGGTTGGAAATTGTGAATGAAGAACACCATTCACCCCGCCCGTATAGCTGTGTGACGTACGGCCGACGGATGGAGGCAGTTGAGATGAAAATTAACACTATCGTCGTTCAGAGCTATGGAACTGGAGGTAGGATTTGGGGAGCCCCCTTCTGAAAATGATCAAGCGTCTTTCGCCTTTTGTGGTGCTAAAACTAGCAAGGAAAGCAGAAGAAATCAAAATCTAGTCTTGTGTGCGGATTTAATGATAAACTCCAAGCTTCTCCTCCACACACTTTCTTCTCTGGTCTCTAGCATGGATATATGCCTTCTTTCCACACCAGTTCAGTGGCCATTACTCAGAAATTATTGAACTTAGACACCCCCCCCCCCCACCCACCCACCCCCAACAACACCTACCGATAGCTAGCTATCACGGACATTTTTTTTCCTCCAGTGAATTAAACTTGGTTTTCCTCTGTTCACATTTGCACGGTCCGGGGTTACTGAACAATCAATTCAAGTCAAAACCCATTGTTCAACTGGCCTGCCCCAAGTCAATCTCACCCTATATATATCGCAATAGTAATATCCAAACATTTTATACAATGTCACATGCATACAAAAATTTCAGAACAGGACAGCTGTGCCCTGTGGTAGTAGGTGCTCTGGTGCAAGGAGAAGGAGCATCCATTGTATCAGCTCCTGTTGAGGCCAGACAAATCACAGCTCACATCTACGAAAGCAGCAAAGCACAAGTCCACCATTGCCCAATCCAAACAAAAGTAGTACTCCTAGCAGCAGCTAGTACAGCCGTAGCACCCACCAACCGATCGAAATCGTGGCTGGAATTATTAGCATTGTGATCGGCTGATCCCCTTGTGTTGTTCGAACCCCAACCAATCCCGCACACCCTGCCGATCTAGTTTAGTGGCCACTTAGGCTAGTGTCAGCAGAGGATGAATATGGACGTAAAAAACACTGTTTGCGCATTGTATACAGAGTGAAAAAATAATGTTCGTGCACTATAGAAGTACTGATGCGGTGATCTTTCTTACCACGATCTCATCCAGTCCGTTGCGCGCCAGGCTAAGCAACCTCGATCGCGCAGGGCTTCAGCTGAGTGCGAGTCCGATGCACGCCTCACTGGCTTTTTCTACTCTGTGTGCCGAGGGAGGGGAGGCGTCCAAGGGTCCCTTTCGCCGTCGCCTTTGCCTGGAAAAGCACACGCACGTAGCGGTTGCGGCCAGCAGAGGCACGAGCGCCACAAGATGGAGCCGTCGTCGCGTCGAGTTCAATGCCATGGCCTAACATTGACGGACCGCCAGTCGTCATTCCGGTAGCTACAGAGAGATAGAGGCAGAGCCAGAGCCGGAAGGCAGGCTGGCACCGATCCGATCCGACTCGTCTGCTGTCTCGCGTCTCATGTCATCGTTTTCGCCCGAAGAAAATGGTCGGATCTCATGTCAGACGCGAGAGCGAGACGGCACCGATCGGATCTGCACCTGCCTGGAATCGCAGGTCTGTACTCAAACTCATCTCGAACTGGTGGCCTCCACACTCTACCACAGGATGGCCTGCGTCGGCGTCGCGGCAACAATATTCTAGTCACCCGGAACGTGAATCACACGAGGAGGGCAACCAAACGGCACCGCTAAACACCATTAACAAAGTGCATAATTGAGTTGAGTGAGAGACTCGCCCGTTCGGCTCCGTGCCAAACCGCTCCATCAACATCTACGCTTCCAAGAGCCCGCACGTTCGTTCAATCACACAAAGGGTAGTGTGGGCTGCGAAAGCGACGCCCGTCAAGTAGCGAGAGGCGTGCGTTTTTTTGCGTGGGGCACAGGCTGTGTGGAGTAGCGGATGGGCAATCATTTGGATCGTGTCAGTGTATGATAACACACCATTGGTCAAAGTTAGCCAGTAATTAGAGCCACTTTTTTATATGCGTAACCGGTGGACCGATGGGGTGGTTCTGTAATTGTGTGTTTCGTTGCTGTCAGACATGGGTGGCTTCAGATCTAACTTGAGTTGCTGGACCGATCTATCTAAACAAACCAGTTTTGGTGGCTTCTGTTTTCTGTGTATGCATCTTAGATTTTTCCAACTCATATCTAACACTTGTGTGCATCGATCATCATCTACTGGCAAGCATATCATCTGGGCACCCAACGTGGCAAAGTTGTCAGATAGCACTGTGACACGTCAAAATGCAACCTTGCGGTGACCATTTTGCCAGTGTCTATCGTTTTCGTTTCCAAAGCAAATAGCCTGAGATAGAAAAAATAAGGAAAACAAATCCAAAAAAGAAACAACGAGGTACTTGCTGCGTCCGGTTCCTTTATAAATAGCCTCGAGCCCAGCCAGCAAATCCCCCCCTCTCCTCTTCTCCTCTCTTCTCCTCCACACTTCGAGGAAACACCCAAGCACTTCCCCCTCGTGACACAGGACGGGAGAGATTGGAGACTAATCGCGATTAGGCGGGTAGCAGAGCAGATCGTTTACTAATAGCCTAGGTAGAGTTGGATCTGAGCAATGGGGGAGGAGCAGGTGGCGCCGAGGCCTGATGCCCCGGCGGCGGCGGCGGCGGAGCTGACGGGGTTCGTGATGAGCGCGGAGGAGGCCGAGCGCGCCGCGGCGGCGGCGGGCGTGGCGACCGTGCAGGACCTGCTGCCGCTGCTGGTGCCGTCCGCGATGAAGCGCGCGCGCGCCCCGATCTCGCGCTTCCCCGTGGGCGCCGTGGGGCTGGGCGCCAGCGGCCGCGTCTACGTCGGCGTCAATCTCGAGTTCCGCGGCCTCCCGCTGTGCCACTCCGTCCACGCCGAGCAGTTCCTCGTCGCCAACACGGCCGCCGCGGGGGAGCCCGCGCTGCGCGCCGTCGCCGTCTCGCACATGCCCTGCGGCCACTGCCGCCAGTTCCTCCAGGAGATCCGCGGCGCCGCCGGCATCCAGATCCTCGTCACCACAGACGCCGACCACGGCCACGCGCCCGAGTGGCGCACCGTCGCCTCCCTCCTCCTCCGCCCCTTCGGCCCACACGACCTCCTCCCCGAGAATGTGCCCCTCGTCCTCGAGACGCACGACAACGCACTGGGGGATCCCGTCGCCTCCCCCGACGCCGCGGCCAATGGCTTCGCCGGCGACGACCTGCGCGCGCGCCTGAGGGATGCCGCGGAGGCGGCCGCGCGGGCGGCGCACGCGCCGTACAGCGAGTGCCCCTCGGGGTTCGCCGTGGCCGACGGCGACGGGAGGATCTACGCCGGGGGCTGCCTGGAGTCTGCCGCCTACAACCCGACGCTGGGCCCCGTCCAGGCGGCCATCATTGCGATGGTGGCGGCCGGAGGCGGCCCAGCCGGGGACGTGGTGGCGGCGGCGCTCGTGGAGAAGGAGCGCGCGGCGGTGGCGCAGGAGGCGACGGCCAGGGTCTTCCTGGACGCCGTAGCCCCACATGCCAGCCTCCACGTGTACAACTACAAGCCGTCCGATGCGTGATGAGCGCCGTCCTGGACGTCTGTGGCGGTGGGGAGCGCAGGACGTGAGATCCGATCGAGATAATGTTCATAGAAAAATGATTTTAAGAATAAAGATGCGAAAAACAAATCCTGTGCAGTTGGGGGAGCTGGGCCATTGGCCAGCAGGACTGGTAGCTGGGGCCTACTGTTCAGAGTGATTTTAGAGTTCTTTTTATTGTCAAGTGTGTCATTGAGAAAAAAAAATCGACAAAGAATGGCTAGATAAAACAGTCCTATCAAATAAATAACAGATATTATGTTCATATGAAACAAACCTATGGAGTACTTACCTTGCAAGCTATGCATTACTCCACTTTGCTTGCTTCACATTTGGCGTCTCTTGCTGCAAGTCTACCGTCATGTCTGGAGCTTTGCATGATTTGCACACCATATACTCAGAGTATGGTAGCTTTGAGTTATGACGAATAAAATCGGTAGAATAATAGTGCAGGTGCAGCTGCTACTGCCCCACGTTGTCATGGGGCCCGTGTGGTCATCACTCAGTAGCATAGGTCATCCAATCATGCACGCGGCGCGGGTTCCTCTTCCTTGCAAGCCTCAAACACGTGACTAGTCGCTTTATCACGAACTTCTCTTGGTACGTTAATGCTAATTAATTAAGCTAGATATAATACCTTGAGCTATTGACATTCTAGAAATATTTTTTAGAGGAAATTTGTGTGAAGCTACACGTGACTAGATGGAACGGAGATAAAAAAAAAAGCTCCGCGAGGGAGAGTCAAAGGAATACGGTACAATTTTTTTTTAGAACAAGAGCTTACATATTATTTAAACATCAGGTCTTACAATCATGTTGGATGCACCGAATGATACATTCAGGAATTTCATACATCCAAGTGCGATCAGAAGATGATAAGGAAGCAAATTTAGCCAGGTTGTGAGCTGCTGTGTTTGCCTCTCTCTTGACATGAACTAGCTCAAAAAACATACATCTTTCTGTAAGCTCTTGAGTTTCATTTAAAACCGGCAGTATAGTTGACCTGTTCTCTCCTCCGGTTCTCCATAAAGAACACACCTCCAAATTATTAGTCTCCATAATAGCTTTTGGCAAATTCAAATTGCTCAACAAAGCAGCGCCATCACGTGCGGCAAAGGCTTCAAGAGTGAGAATATTTTGAATAGAAGCATACCATTTACACTTAGCCGCTATAACTTGGCCCTTGTCGTCGCGAATAACCACACCGGTAGCACCTTGATTCTTTTCTGGAAGGTAAGCAGCATCCACATTGATCTTCACAACACCTGCTGGAGGCGTTTTCCAGTTCTAAACTTGTGGACCATCCTTCTTTCCTGGAATAGATTCAACAAAAGTAATTAAATCAAACGCCATTTCTCTTGCCTATCTGCAAGCCTGCAACATATTCAATTTTATTTTCCCATGGCGCCTTTCATTGTGTGCTGTCCAAACTGCCCACATGCCACATAAAATGGGACCACAATTTGCAGCAGGACAAAACGAAGTATCTAGTAAATCAAGCACCATGTAGCAGGATGTAACTTTGGCAATTTTATGTTGTACAACTCCTTAAATGATTGCCAAAACGTAGAAGCAAAAGAACATTTAATTAAGACATGATAAACAGTCTCATCAACATCACCACAGTCAAGGAATATGGTACAAGTTAGTCACATGTACAAGGTAGACACATTGACCCATCATCTTGAGAAAAAAAATGCAGCCAGAGCCGAATTACCGAGAGCACGATGACAAAAGGGTATTGAAGGAACAGCGAGAAAGAGCTCTTCTGAATTGTGTTGTACATGAGGAAGCAAAACGGCTGAGAGGTCACTAAAAGAGGAGAGGGGCTTGTGGAATGTGTTTTGACCGCTAGACTTTGCAATAGAACACAACAGACAAAATGTAGAGTAAACTATAAATTATTATAGGGAAAAATGCACAAGATATTATTGGACTTGTCATAACCATCAATTAGTATCTGTAGCATGGGAGTGGACCTTCTGTAACCCCGCGGTACCATCGTCATAGACCTGTGGCTTCGGACCTACACGTCAGTGACGCGTAGTCACCGCAGAGGATCCCTCGCTCCGTGCAGGATGAGCAACAACATATGCCCTCATCATGTCACATGCTACGATGATCTCCTCTTGTTCTCTAGATGGAACGTGTGCCGCACTACCCTTGATGCCATCCTACGTCGTTGAACCGCTCCATGCCTATGCCTTATTGCTAGTTCTCTGAGCATGCTGTCACCCTCGACACTGAGTGATGCCACAACACTAATGCCCTTCTCTCGCCCTTGGGTTGTGACGAGAACCCATTTGGTATGCCTATGGATGCAAGCAGGCTACTCGTGGGTATTATGGTGACTTGCAGAAAAATCATTTATTGTAATGTCCATTAGTCAGTAAATGGACCGGTTTAAGCTATCTCCAACCGTTCCTTATCCCTCAAATTCAAACTTCTCTTTGCAGTGTAGAACCAATGTGAAACAATGTCAAAATCCTCATTTTGCTAATCACTCTTGGAGATAGCCTTACATCTCTAGACATGCCCAAGTGAAAAGCATGGAGAAAGATATGCCCAGTGACTAAAATTTAGTCCACGTCACATCAAATGTTTCGATCCTAGTTAGAAGTATAAATATGGTTTAATTAGAAAACCAAATACATGGTCAAGGAGTAAACGTCAAGACGAATTTATTAAGCTTAATTAATCTATGATTAGTGACTAGTTATTGTAGCATCACATTTGCTAATCATGGATTAATTAGGTTTAATAAATTTGTCTCGTCGTTTATTCTCACCTGTGTAATTAGTTTTATAATTAGACTATATTTAATATTTCTAACTAGCATCAAAACATTCCATGCGACGGGAACTAAATTCTAGTCCGGAGAACCAAACATCCAAACATCCCTGCGAAGCATGAAGAATTTTACAGTTCAGAAATTCGAAATTCACATCACGTCGATCACGAGCTGACGGAAGGTTTTTCATTTTGAATTCCGAGCTGACGGAAGTTACCAGCAGAGGAAGCGTTCTCGTTGCCGTCACTGAAGTCGTGGGACCCACGAACTAGTGAGCCGATGTGTAACCAACGAACGAGGAACCACCAACCCAACGGCCCAATCCCCAAATCCCCAATCCGAGATGTGTGTGTCTGCGTGCTCCTGCGACGCGCGTGGCGCCACGACGCCCCCATTGCCTTGGGCGCGCGCGGACATGGCTGACGCCTGGTAGCCTCGCGTCGCGTTACGCACCTGCCCAGTACCCACCACGCCACGGGCGCGTTCGTCTCGACAGGACGTCGATGGCCACCCTCGCGCCACGGTGCCGTCTCCTCGGCCTGACAGGGCCGCGGCCTACAGCGCTTCGCGCCTGCGCCGCCGTCTCCTTCTCTCGCCGCGCTCCCGTGCCACCGCACGCCGCGCGGCCGCGGCGCGTCTTCCTCGGCCTTGGCGCCACCCTCATCGACAGCGTCGCCAGGATGGCCTCCGGCGGCACCTCGGACCGTACTTTCGTTGCCGGAGCGCGACCGAGGCAAGGCATTTCCCCAGTCGAGCAGGTTTCCCCCAGTCTCGTTCCATTCATATCTCCATCTTTTCCTTTCCAAGATATATATAATGCTTTCCTGGTTCATGGGAAATTTGGGAGTCTATTGTAGATTCTGAAGAATGTGGAGTGGCCCGACGAGTTCCCTTTCAAGCCTGAGGACTTCAGCCGCTTCGATGAGTAATTACCTTCGATCTTTTAGCATTCAGTCTGCTCATGCAGAGTTTTCCTGGATACGGTTAGCCAGCAGGCATCAGCTCTTGTTGCTGCTACTAGTAGTCACTTGTCACTATATCTGGCATAGTAGTAGCCTGTGGAATAATTCAGCATTTGCGAGTTCGCGAACGCTGCTTTTGGCGTAATTAACTACTAGCTTCACGAATTACGGGGAGGCGGTGGTTTTCTTGAACGATACATTTTGTTTACTTGGCAGATCAGCAGATACTCTGTTCTACTCAGTTCCCCGTTTTGTCACTCACATTGATGACGAAGCAATCCGTGCTCTCACAGAGTACTACTCTGAAGTTCTTCCTCCGAGCAATACTCCTGGGGTGGCCATTCTGGACATGTGCAGCAGCTGGGTAGGATTTTTTTTTTTTTTTTTTTGCTGGCCACCACTTTTATGTGTCATTGTCAACATATGAAGTTTCTTACAGTATTCACATTATGTAGGTGAGCCATTATCCTCCCGGTTACAAACAGGAGAAGATTGTGGGAATGGGTATGAATGAAGATGAACTGAAAAGGAACTCGGTATTATGTACTGACTAAATCATTACGATTCAGTAACTTTAATGCATGCAAAGCCTATTATATTATAGTACTGTACTATTCAATGTTGTGAATAGCTCACAGATTGGTGTGATGGTCAATTTTATCTACTTAAGTTTCCCAGTGATAGAAGGCACAATTTGTGACGAGTGAAAAATTGAGTTATGTTCCTTGAGAAGAGATGGTAGATTTTAGGCCTACTGTTTCAGCAACAAAATGTTAATCCTTTAGTTGGTCCTCAAAAGGAAAACAGAGAGCTGTTGACAGATCAGTCTCTCTACATGTGAAAATAGAGCTTTATAAAGTACAATTTGCACAATTACTTTTCCTTCAATGATAGTTTTGGCTTACAAATGTTTATTTTGTTTTTTCGTTGTTTCCTTATATGACAATAGGTATTGACCGAGTATGTTGTGCAAGACCTCAATGTGAACCCATACCTTCCTTTCGAAGATAACACTTTCGATGTTATCACAAATGTGGTACTGCGTCTTCTGTATAATATTCTTGTTAAAGAAGAGAATATATCTTGTAGTGCAATGAATTAGCACTGGGAATTGGATCTCTAAGATTCCTTGCATTATCTGATAGTAGCACTTCTTTGCTAGTAGGTTAGCGTAGATTACCTGACAAAACCAATAGATGTTTTTAAGGAGATGCGACGAATACTCAAGCCAGCCGGCCTTGCAATAATGAGGTAATATATCCTCCAAAGTAACACATGCCGTTGACAACTACTTTTGGATATCGTAGTATGCATTGCCATATTGGTGGTTATTATCCTAAATTCTAGTTCTTGGATATAGCTTTTCAAATCGGTGCTTTTGGACAAAAGCTATATCTATATGGACATCAACTGGCGATGCTGATCATGCTTGGATAGTTGGTGCATATTTCCATTATGCTGGAGGATTTGAACCTCCTCAGGTATGTAAGTTGTGCACTTGTCCGTTGGATAGTGGGTGGCGTTCCCTCCCTAAAAAAGATTTAAAGATTTAAAAATTTAGTGGTTTCCAAAATAATGTTTTTCTCCATTATTTTCACGAGAACATTCCTACCTATCAATCAAGAAATTAATTGCATCCTAGAGATTTGCAGTGCAACATAATCACAACAATCTTCCTCTATACATATATATCTATGATAGTGTCCTTTAATTAATGTGTTCAAATCAATCCAACGAAGCAAATGTTTTTTTTAATCTCTGCAGGCAGTTGATATATCTCCTAATCCAGGACGAACTGATCCAATGTATGTTGTATATTCCAAAAAGAAGGCAGGGTAGATCAAATAATGTATTTCCAAGATTTCTCCCTCCCAATTCTCTATTGATTCTAGAAGTTTTATCAAGAAACTGACAGTCTTATACCCAATGGATCCTAGAAGTGTCATCATATTCCAATTTTCTCAAGCAATCATAGTATGTTCCTATTAGTTCTTCTACATTTCTACTCCCTCCGTCCCAAAAAATAAGTCGTTCTGGATTTATTCTAAGTCAAACTTCGCAAAGTTTGACCAAATTTATAAAGAAATATATCGTCATTTACAGAACCAAATTGATACCTAATGAAAATATATGTGACAAGGAATCTAACAATAGTCATTTGGTACTATAAATATTTACTTTTTTTTTTATAAATTTGGTTAAACTTTAAAATGTTTGATTTAGGACAAACCCAGAACGATTTGTTTTCTGGGACAGAGGGAGTAACATGTAGCTTCAATTTATGCGCAATCTTGACTGGAGTGAAGCTGCAGAAATAATCGGCTGTGCAAATGTTTTAAACATTTTTTAAGGATGGGGTTTGTTCAACATTACAGTGATATGCTTGATTGTAGCTGCCTGATCACCTCTTGGACAAGTTCACAGACCTCTTTGAGGCTCGAGCTGGTTTTCCACCTTAGTGCTCATGTGACCATTGCATCCACTCCTCCCTGACCGGTGCTGATGGCGGCCATGCCACTATCCCGATCGAGTTACGGAAAGATGAAATTGATCGAGTCACAATCTTACTATTACGAATTACAGCTCACAATCTTATTTTACCGTTACTAATTAGAGATTAAAAAAAGTATGAATTGCGAAAAGTGCTAGAAAAAAATAAATCCTAAAAATTCTCACAAAAATAAAAAAACATCTGGTCATAGATCTCATAATACTAGCCTTAAGATCTACAGATTTACTCCACATCAGTCGCCTGATATTTGTTTATCCATCAGTCAAATAATTTGTATGTGTTTTGTGTCTGTTTTGTTAAATTACTATGTACATATATAAAATTTACATTTATTGTTGCGCTGTAATTTTGTGTGTTGTGTTATGTAATTTTGATATGTGACCTATGTGATTGAGTAAAAAACGATTGATAGATTGAATTCCTTCGGTCATGATAGGAACCGTTCGATGGACATCGAATAGTTATAAAATGTGACCGATGGAAAGCCAAATATCAGTCACCTGGTGTGGAGACACACCCTTAGATCTATTGCATTTTCTAGAAAACTACCCACAATGCTACTATGGAAGACCATTAAAGTAACATCTAAATTTCTATATAAATTGCCCACTATAACATTATGAAAGACCATTAAATAATTCCTTAAATTTGCAAATAAATTACCCATCATACCATTATAAGATATATTAAATAACTTCGTAAATTTGCAAATAAATTATCCACCATATCATTATAAAAGATGAATTAAAAATAAAATTTGTATATAACTTATCCACCATGCCGTTACGAAGTCACGGCGGCGACAAGAAGAAACCGCCAGCGGCGCACACCCGCCGAAAGCGCGACACGCTCCTCGTCGAACTATGCCTGCGTGAACTCTCTTTTATCGTTTTCGTCATCTTGCTCCCTGTCTACTTCCTCCTCTACGACATGCCTCCCGAGTTCTCCATCCAACGACGACTCGCGGCTATCAGGGGCTTCGACACGACGCCGCCGGCGCCTCTCGGCAACGGCAGCGCGTCCAGCATCACCAGCGCCTTCGACCTCACCATGCACGTCAGCAATCATCGACGAGCCACGCGCCACGGGGAGGTGCTACCGGGACGGCGGCGAGGCCCTGGTGAGCTACGCCGGCTTTACCATCGCGACGGCCCGACTCCCGGGGTTCTGCGTGCCCGGCAAGGGCGCCCGGGAGATACATTTCCTGGCGGCCGCCCACGGCGTGGGTCTGCCCGAGCACGTACGGGACCGCATGGCTCTGGAGCAGCGCGTCGGCGCCACGCTGCTCGACGTCGAGGTGAAGCTGTTCCGGAGCGATGACGGGTCGGACAGGCCAACGTGGATATGGTGCGGGCTGAGGATGTCGGATGGAACGCCGCGGCCGCCCAACGTGACCCCGTGCACCGTGCTTGGTTTGCAGAACTGGTTCTCGGTGAATTTGAACTGATGCCGGCTAGTGACGACGAGGTATTATACTATTATTAATTGTGTCGTTTTTCTTTTATTTATGCTTTGTAATGGAGGATTGGATTATTATTATTGTTACTTTAAATTTTACGGTTTCAGCTACCGTGCTTCCACATAACACAGACTTTAACTTGTTCATGTATCATCCCAGGCAGCTGCGGGTCACTACTGATGAACTAACCAAACTCTTGGTTTTCATGAGTGTACCGTACGCGTCACGATAAAAACTGGTCAAGTCTGGCATGTCTGCATGATGTTCAGACTTTGGCATACCTTTCATTCTTTTGCCCCCACGAACAAACTGTCGATCTTCTGAGTCGCCGTTTCAGTATTGATTTCCACTATATACGCCAGTGGTAGTTATCCACTACTTCACTGCCAAAGGCCACATGCTAACCCTGAAAACTAACCACTTCGCCCATGCAATGGCAGCCAATGCAGTGGCACGTTTGATACGGGCACAGCGAAGCGCACCTATCATATAGCCTGTTAAGGATCTCTACTGCAATTGCAAACACATGGCCGGGCTCTCACCGCCGCCGGGCTGGTTCGAAGCCATAGGTAGCCGGTAGCCCTGGACTCACTAGCAGGCAACAGGTTCGATCCACGTCGGGCATCAGCACCGCGCGCGACGGCAGTGTGTACAACCGAGGCGGTGGCATAAAACTGAGGCACGCAAATGTAAATAAACTACAGCATTATATAGTGTGCTGATTTTGAATTGTTATCACAAACAATCAGACTTCCGAATGGACTCTACATGCAAGCAATCAGTTCAGCAAAGCCGCAAGAACTCTGTGCGAAACAGATCGGCACCTCCCACTTCATTCAATCAATCCGCCGGTATTCTGCATTCTGCCATGCACACACACCGACCCCAAGCCACAAGCAACTCAAAAGACCTGCAATGCCTCCATCTATCGATCGATGCCTCACACAACTCATTATCCTGATATCTCTACCTTTATTGAACGGTGCAAGAAATAAGAACCCAGCGACCTGATATCTCTACCTTTATTGAACGGTGCAAGAAATAAGAACCCAGCCACAGAAAAACATTAGATGTGTCCAATCCAAATACATACATCAGCGCACATCAGACTTTCAGTTTCTGAAATTCACCTTTCAGTTGTCTCGTCCATCACCTTTGTCACCATCGACTTTCCAAATAGCAGTTCCAATCCAACGAGAGACCCAAAGGAATACCTCCCACCCCCTAGCACCCCGATGATATATGAGCAAATCTAAAAGATTGAGTAACATCAATATCGATCAAGTGACGTTCATACACTTAGAATAAGCGTATTGTCAGATCATTTTCGCATAGTTTTGAATTGTTACCTCGTACTGCATTGCAATACGCAGATTGGGGTGGAGGGCGCACTAGCTGGTATCCAATCAAAATCTTCATAGTCTTAAACAATCATAAATTAACTATTAACAATTTTTTCTATTCCTATATGATTAAGATTTATTTTACAAGAGATTTTACGGTGCTTGGAATTGATAGGAGACGTTCACTATCTTAGATCTAATGGTTAAAACAAAAGAGGAACTTATCTAAAGCAACTTAAGCTGTGGACCAGAACTAAAAAATCATTGGGCCCGGAACCTAAATTTGGTGACCCATAAACTAATTATCAAGGATATATATATGTACTGCTCTTCACCATTCCATTATCACGTGTCTTCAAACCCTAGCCTTAGAGCCATATATATAGGGGGTGGTCATTTACATGTTCTTTTCTGAGAAACTCTAAAATCACGAATAGGACTTTATGACACATGGTCGGCCATTTATTTGACCGGGCCTTCAAGGGGTTAGACTGCTTTCCCAACAACTTGTTTGAGCAGAGATGCAGAACATGAATGTACTAGTCTACTTGCATTGGGTATTGTAGAGCCTCTAGAGATAGATGATCCATGTCCTCCTGGTCTGATTCCACTTTGAATCTTTCCGATTGTAAATAGAGGGTTCTGTTCTACATCTAGCCTTTTGATATACGTATCACTTAGTAACTTGTTCTCGTTTTTTGAGTACTGCATATATATTATACTTCCTTCATCGGTCCATTCTATAAAATAAGGCGTGCATATTTTCATAAGAATCATTTTTTTTAAATCTTCAGCTAATATTATATGTCAATATATATTTTTTTAGTGTATACATATTGTATATTTAGATTTATACTCATCTTGACCTTCGTCTGTAAGTCTTTGTTTCTTTGCCCTTCATCTACTTTGTAACTTTCATCATCATCTACTGAGCAAAAACTTAGAGCCTTCGCTCCAAATCTGCTGGGTCATAACCCAACAGTTGGCGCCCACCGTTTTCGCGTGTCCCAAAGAGCTTTGCCAAGTTTCGCTGACGAACAAAATAAAGAGCGAAGCCTACCCGCGGCTTCATGGGGTCTAATAGCTGGATCAAGGCACCGCCAGCGAACAAACACGTTCGTGGGCTGCCAACCTTAGCGCTCTGGCCTCGTGGACCACCTTCGATCGGCTTCGCTCATCATCACGTTGAAGTAAGAGGGACCTTCGCGGCCCAAGACGTCATGTGGCCTCACGGGCTGCCATCTCCGCGCTCCAGCCTCATGGGCCACCGTGCTCCAAGGTACCTTCGGACGGCCTCGTGGGCTACCAATTCCGTTGGAGATGGCGGCTCCGCGGACCGTCGTCGACTAGGGGCTCCACAGCCCAATCGAATCCGCGGTCCACCACCACTTTCGTGGCCCAAGGGGCTCCGTAAAGCCCATGCACAGCCTCCCGGGCTGAGCGCCTCGCAGAAGCTCCATCAGGCCAAGTCCCAAGCCACAAGCCTTCGCAGCCTAGATAAGTGGCCTGCCACCTTTGCAATTTTGTGCAAAAATTTTGCTTCCGTAAAGCCCATGCACAGCCTCTCGCGCTGAGCGCCTCGCAGAAGCCAATTCTATTGGAGAGTGTGAATAAATGACACTAATAATAATATAAATTTTCCTAATTTTCTAAAACTTTCTAAGATTTATTAAATTGCAAAACATTTGAACGAAGGATTCAAATTATTTTCTAAATTAAATTCAATTTGACATAGGCAATAAATTTTTTTTGTTGCATTCATGCTTCATGCATCTTGTTTATTGTGTGAAAAATGAATTCCAAAATTTTGGTTCAAATCACGTTCGAAAAATAAATTCAAACTCCATTTGAAAAATGTTTGAAAAAAAGGTTTGAACAAAAACAGGAAAAAGGAAAAAAAGGCCCAAATCCTTCCTCCCTTTCTTTCCTTTCCACCTCGCCGGCCCACTTCCCCGCTCAGCCCAGCAGCAGCCCGCGGCCGCCTCTTCTCACTGACAGCGGGGCCCACCCGTCAGCTCCACCCCCAACCTCCAGTCGGCAGCTGTGATGCTCTGGCATCTCAAGTGCTTAATCATTCATCATACATACAACATTCATCATAATACATCATGTAATGACATGCACTTGAACCCTAATTCAAATTTGGTTGGAAATGCCACTTGTTAAAAACCTGTTTTCTGCGTATATGTCTCTGTGTTTGAGCCCATAACTTTGATTCTATTTAGATTTGGGTGAAACTTATATTGACAAACTTGTAGACAATTTTGTTGTGAACAACTTTGGTAATTGGTGCTTTGACATGCATGAAGGTTTGCATAGAGTTTTGGGGCTTTTTCTGTTAGCATGTGAAATCTGTCCAAACCTGACCAGTTTAGTAATTTTAAATTTTCTTGATCTTAAATCCAAAATCTTGCAATGCTGGTATTGAGAAAGTTGTAGATCATGAAATTTTGAACAACATTGGTATAAAACTCCTTATGTGAAAGTGTCTAGAAAATAGACTTTTAGAATTTCCAAGCTGGAGGGTTTTGTTGGTCAAACCTTGGTCAGCAGCTTAAATTCAAATTTAAACCATATTTTTGAATAGAACATAGTATACAAGTTTATAAGGGAAATGTAGAGGAGCAAATTTAGAACATTTCATCTAATTGGAGTTTTTCGAAATTCGGTCCCTAAACTGTTCAAACAAGCAAAGTTCAGAAACACCTTCCTTGGTCAAAACTGAATTTTTCAATTTCGGGATTTTTCCTTCCTTTCCGTCTCACTGACCGGTGGGTCCCACCGGCAGACCGCCTTCGGAATCCCGCCCCCGGGATTGGAAATCCGGTCCAGTGGGCCCCACCCCGCACGCCGTCCGTGCAACCGGTCCATGGACCGTCTCTCTCTCTTTCCCGTACCCGGTCCCACCAGTCATTGACACAGAGTCCGTGGACCCAGTCCACGCCGCGGCGCCGTCCCTCCTCCCCGCTCCGTCGGCTCCACGCGGCGGACGCCGCCTGCTGCCGGCCGGCCGAGGCCGAGCCCCGCCCGCACCTGGACGGCACCCCGGCCGGATGCGCGCCCCACTCCTCCACTCCCCGCCTCACTCCTCCTCTTACCGCTCCACCGAGCGCGCCCTCACTCCCTCTGTTTCCCACCGTCGCCGCCATCGCCGCGAGCTCGGGCCGACCCCACGCCCGCCGTTCCGAAGCTTCCCGTGCCTCCTCACTGCTACACCGCTCTTCCCCGGCCTCCACTCCGCCACATCCCCTAGGTCTAGGCCACCGTCTCCCCTCCACCGCCGCACATTACGCCGCCGGACCGCCATAGCCGCGGAGCTCTGGCTCAAGCCACGCCGGCCGTCCCGCTCGACCCCGCTCCTCCACACCACCCCGCCAAGGTTCACCTCCCTCCTCTCCACCGTTTCCCCTCGGTCTAGGCCGGCGAGACCCCACCGCCGCGCCGCACAACTTCGCCGGACTCCCACCTCCTCTGCTCACTGTCGCCGGCCTCCTCCGACGCTCCGCCGCCGAATCAGGTAGTTGGGTAAGCATCCCCGCACTCCCCTCCCTCTCCCCGACCACCGCCGGCGAGCCCGCGAGCCCCGCGCGGCCAGTTCAACGCGCGCCGCCGCCGGTCAACCCCCTCCCCGGCGGGAGGTTGAAGAAGCCGCGGTTTTTGCGCCTTGACCCCCGGAGTTTTGGTGTTTTACGTTTAGGTCTGAGTCGCTGTGTAATGAGTCTCGCAAATCTTACGGTCTAGCCCCTGAGATCTATGGTTAATTACGTATGAGTCCCTAGATCTAATGTTTTTCCATTAATTTTTAGTTATTTCGGCTGAAACTTTGAAAAATCATAACAATTAAAATAAAAATCCAAAATGGACAAACTCAGTGGCTATGGACTCCTTGTGAGTAGATCTACAGGATAGGTATGATGTGGATGTGTGAAAAGACTGTTTTGCCCCTGGTTTGGTGCATGCATGGTGTAGGTAAATAAATGGTAAAAGTGTACCAAATGAACTCCAAAAATTATGAAACTTGGACAGTAGCTTTGTTATGGCATCTAGGTACTGTGTGATTTTTTTGGCAGCACTAGCATTGACTGTTTAATTACTGTTTTGCCCTTATGCATATGATTTGTGTATTTAATTAACTTGGACAAGGAAGGCTATATAAAATATGCTCAAATATGACCTTTAATATTTTTCATGCACTTCACATAGTATGAGTAACTCACCGGTAGAATATGAGGTTGGGCATGCATGTTTAAGCTGCTGAATTGAAAATAATAAAAGGCTACTAGTTGAAAAAGAAAATAGGAAAAAGTGTATTTAAACTGCTAATAAAATTATGGGAAAAATCTAGTAGCGTTATGGAGTATGTTGCCGCATGTGGTAAAGATTTGAGATCGATTGGAGTTTTCTAACTACATGAACTTATGAGTGCATTTTATTCATAAAGGTAGCGTGTCCATTAATTTGCATGTATATGTTTAACTTTAAGAGACAACTTCATTTCATTTGATAGGGACTGTGTACACATATAGAACTATTATTTCTAATAACTTCAAGGATAAAATGTAGTGAGGGTTTGTACGATTTCTTAGTGATGGGCTGTATGATTTCTTAGCAAAGTCGTTAAGTTTTCTTGTTATGGGGTGTGTTCAAACTAAGAATACCTGAACCCATTCTTCACAAGTTGTTTGATCATGCATTATATTTCATTGGCACCTCATGCATACATTCGCAATTCGTTGCACTCATGATTGCACTATGTCATGCATATAACCTGTATCATATGCATGTATTTGCATTCTCTTGCACTCGCATTTTATCATGCATATAGACCCCGCGTGCAAGGAGCTACCAACACATGAGAAACCAGTGATCAAGAAAACGGACGACAGGCTATATCCGGAGCAAGAAGACGGAGGATCGCTGATTAAACCCGTCCCTGCTTCAAGGGGTTGCCTGGGGCAAAGCCTCACAACCCGGCAAACTAACCTAGTTTAGTTTGTTGGTTTTCTTAAGATCAAGTAAAGGTAGGCAGGACCATGATTTCTCCCAGCAAATACTATCCTGTTTGATGATTACGCATATGCATTAGGAGTTGTTTGAAACCAACTGCATTAGATATCCTGGCCGCCCTGGCCCTAGAACCTACACCTAGAGTTCGTAGGACGAGTGCCTAGTAATGCTAGGTACGAGTAGACACGGGTGAATGGAGTCACTCGTCGCGTAGGTGATTTCAAAAACTTACAGAAATCTCACTGAGGTAAGTTGTTATATATGCTTCTGATTTAAATGGAGACCGGGCGGAGATTTTATGAGTTACTCATGGTTTATGATATTGTGCACTGGACTCCGCCCGAGTCGCATAAGGCCCGTTCGCTGTTCGCCTGCTGATCGGCATAACATTGCTAAGGTGCTTATCCGGGATAATGGACCGGTGAAAGTCTTACTTGTGCCATCCGAAGAACAGAGACTTGGTCCTACCATCGGTCCCAGGGGCGCTTGGGGTGTAGACTCGTGGAGGGCTGGACCCGGTGCGGCCGAGGTAACGCTCCACGGGGGCTAAACCTGGGGAATGGCGGGTTGGAATCGAACTTGGGATGGGACAAGTGGAGATGGGGGCTATATGTGGGAACGCGAGGGCTAGTAAGCATATACCCCTGGCATTGTTAGTTGTTCCCGGGAATTAACAAATCGATTCGAATCGCTGATGCTCACCAGGTGTGAGAATGCCAATATCGCACACGGGCAACGTAGTAATAATTGGAACATACTGTTTATAAAGTCACGCTTTGAATACAACATGCTTGGATGTGTATGATCTGTCCTACTATTCAGGGTGTTGCCCATCCACCGGTTGGAGGTCGATGGACTTGGGAGATGCTTTGAGGTCGAGGGAGGGCTGACCCGACGTACCGTGGTATCGCTCCTGAGACGGCTACTCCCAAGGGGTTGGATGGAAGCGCTGTGAATCTTGGGACAGGACATGTTTTCATGTTTTACTTTTCATGCAAGTATTTACCTTATGATATAAATGACTATTTATGAATAGTGGATAGCAGCTGTCAAATCCTGCTATCTGATATCAACATGACCTTGTTTAAGAATCAACAGCTAAGGATCCACATGATTAGTAAGCATGCTCTGCGTCAGCCGTAAGCCCCGTCCATTAAGTCCTACTGAGTAATTAGTACTCAGGGTTTGCCCCCACTTTTGGATTACAGGTACCGACGATAGCTGGACAACTGTGTTGGAGGTGGTAGTACCGGTGGGCTCGGTGCTATTCGCCTTGTCATCTCTTCCTGAAGACTACTCAAGTATATTATTCCGCTGCGAGATGTTTTGAAAACGCTTCCGCTATATTTATATATACTCTGAATTCGCTTCCGCTATATTTGAAAATGTATTTGATTTCATACAATTGAGTTGTAAATTAATTCTATTATTGTCTATTTCAACTGCCTGTGATGATGTAATTGTTGTGGCTCCTTCGAGAGTCGGATGTGTTTGATGTCGGTTCCTCTGGGATTTGGTGTTATCGAGAGCTGTAGTACTCTCGACGGACTACCGGGTTTAGTCTGGCCTAAGTGCACTGCGAGCCAGAGGTGGCAGGTGTGCTTAGTCCGTACTAAATTGGGCGGTTCCGCCACAGCAGCCGCCCCTCTCCCCGTGCTCTCTCTCTCCCTGCTGCAAGAAACCGCCGCCTCCCCCACTCAATCAGCCGTTTCCCTTCGATTAATCGCGCACAGAGCCTCCCACATCACTCCTCCACTTAATCACTTCCTTAATTTCTTCAATTACCCAGTGAAACGGCTCTCTCAAGCTTAATGGTGACCACCACCATGAGCACCTCCTGCGATCCTCACTCTCCCTCTCCTTGGGCTATAAAAGGCACCACGGAGTTCTCTCGCGCGACCTCTCCTCCGCCCACACCGCTCTCCCCTCCTCCTTTCCAACTCCAGCGCCGCACAGAGCCGCCGCCGCTGCTCGTCACCGTCTCCTCTTCGTTATGGGACAATCCTTGGCCGTTTCGGTGAACCGCAGCGTGAGTTCGAAGGAGCTTCGGCGAGCTGCTGTCGTCCGTCAGCGAACTGCAGCTCTGGGTTCATCTTTTTCCTTTCCAAAAATTCGATTGTATATTTACAGTTTTGCCACTATATTCAAAAGCTTATATCTTTCACGTCTTGAATCCGTTTTGGGCGATTCTTTCGCCAACGGATTCGTATCGACGAGCTCTATCTAGTAAAGCATGTTCAAAAATGTTTTAGATATGTTTGGTGTATTGTTCTTATGTTTTTATTTGTAATGATGGATTTCAGTTGTTTATGTTGGTGTGATGAACACGGTTCTTTGAGAAAAAGAGCTTTGGAACCAGGCAAGTGTCCTTGATCATATTTTTAACTACCTATTTTATTTTATAGAGTAGTTAGATAGTATGAATGCCGTGTCATAAATTTGAATCCTATGATAGGGTTTACTAGATATCATTCCTTGAAACTGGGGTTTGGTTTGGGTAGATCATGCTTAGCCCTACAGTCTGGTCTGGGTTGGGTTTAATAATATCAATCTGGATAATGTTGTGATCTTGGATCTTGAGGATGTTGGAATCTTGGTAACATGTTGGTGTTGGAAAACCCGGGCAGGATGAAAGGAATGGTACGATGGTTTGTTGGTTTTGATATGATGTTTCTAGGTTGGTGCAAGTTCTCGCCTCAGTTTTAAGGACCGTATTTTAGGAGCTTTGTCTTCCTGGCTTAACAGCGCAACTATGGGACCTAAATGGGGTATGGGCTTGGTCAAGATTTAACGGTTTCGGTCTTAATTGCATCGTGGTGGTTTGAGTGGCATAAGAGGGGCTCCCTAGGGTCTGCGGACTTATGTACGGAGGGCGAAACCTTAGTGGGTGCAAGGCGGGCCGGATAAAGTTCTTTGGAGACCTCGTTGTGTGACCCCGGCCAGACACCTAAGGTAGTGTATGGCGGAAAGGGAAAACACTGTCTGTGGTGAAAGTATGCAACCTCTCGAGAGTGTAAAACTAATATATCAGCCGTGCTCACGGTCAAGAGCGGCCATAGACTCCTTCTAAGTAGTTGGTTTGGATGGTTGGATGAGAAAGTTGGTTTGTGGACCGATGAGATCCAATGGTTGAATCAAGTTGGTTCGTTGTTGGGTTGGTGATTTTCACATATAGTAAATAGGTGCTAAGGATTTAGAATAACTTAGGGAGTTGTTTAGGCACGAGTTCAACCCAAAAATAAGCCTTGTTTCGACGTGCATGTCATCTTTTACCTACACTTGCAAAGTATAATTCCATTTGTTTCACCCTTCTCTTTGTCTCCCTTCTCCCCTCTTTGCTACCACTTGGCAGATGACGAGAGGAATGTGAACCTAAAGAAGATTTGGAGTTCTAGGCTGGCGTGCCCCCGGTCGACTGCACGTGGAAGATGGTGTCTACGCTTCATACATGATCGCTGTGATGTAATCTTTTTATAGACCTTCATATCATTTTGTAATAAGTTACACGCTTAATAAAGGATATATGATCTATTTGAAAGGATAGAGATGTCCAAGGGGGGGGGGGGGTGAATTTTACTTCTAATTGCAAAACTTGAAATTAAATCCTATCGATCAAGTCTCAATTCACCCTAGTGCCTAGAAGTGTGTCTAGAATTCTACACGCCACAAAAGTTTTACGACTTAGAGCCAAGCATGGAAGTCTAGGAATGCAAATTGCGGAATGTAAATGCGGAAAGTAAAAAGAACAAGAAGTGACACGACGACCTTTTTCCCAAGGTACCGAGGAGTCGCGATTCCTCCCTAGTCCTCGTTTGGTGCCCCTCGCAAGGCTTTGCTCTCGCGGGCTCCTTGCAAGGATCCCGGCCCCAAACCTTGCAAGGATCCCGGCCCCAAACCTCGCAAGGAGAGGGGTTGGCAAAGTGATTCCCGCAGGAATCAAGCTACCTCATTACCTTCGCAAAGATCAAGCGCTCTCTTCTCGATGCTCTTCTCCACTCCGAAACGGTGAGCTCGAACCGCGTACAACGCCTTCGCAAAGCTCTTTCTCCACTTCTCCCACAATCTCCGGAGAGTTCGTGGAAGGCACGACCGCAGCCGTCTAGGTGATCGCGATCATCAAGAGTAACAAGCTTTGGCTTCATTTGATTCAACCTCATATAAGAAGTTCTCTCCTTTCAAATCTCTTGTCCAAAGCTCAAAGATTTGTGTGTATTGGTGGTGCTGGTGACCTTTGAGTGTATGGAAGTGTTCTCAGGTCGCAAAGGTGGTAAAATGAGGGAGGGGAAGCCCTTTATATAGAGGCCAGCCCAAAAACTAGCCATTACTGTACGAAATCACTTTTTGCGTACCAATCGGACAGTCTGATGTGTTTCCATCGAATAGTCTGGTGCATTATAAATTTAAAACCCCGTTTTCGCGCCATGGGCTGTAAGAGCCACCGTTGCGTACCAATCGGACAGTCTGATGTGTTTCCATCGGATAGTCTGGTGCATTATAAATTTAAAACCCCGTTTTCGCGCCATGGGCTGTAAGAGCCACCGTACAGAGCACAAGCCCATGAACACGTCCTTAGTTTATAAGGTCCGACGGAGGCACCGGACAGTCTGATGGCTATTAAAGCCCTGGACGCCAAGAAACTAGCCCTCAGTCTATACTGTTCGGCGGTGAATGAAGCACTGGCCGAGACAATAAAGACTTAGCGCAATTTTTACGCCGCCAAGGGGCTCCGTAAAGCCCATGCACAGTCTCCCGGCCTGAGCGCCTCGCAGAAGCTTTGGGAGGCCAAGTCCCAGGCCATAGGCCTTCGCAGCCTAGAGTAGGCCAGATAAGTGGCCCGCCACCTTTGCAATTTTGTGTAGAAATTTTGCTTCCGTGGGAATCGAAGTGGCAACCTGCTAGCCCACGTGGAAGCGCCTCACTATCGTGGTGCTTTGATGTTTGTCTCGTGCTTTTAGGGCTTGTTTGGATTGAAAGAATTTCAAAAAAATTCTAAAGGAATCAAATTCCTATGTTTTGCTTACATCACATGGTGTTTGGAATGGAGGAATGGATGTTTCCTTTTCTATAGAATGGATTGCTCTCCCATGCAAAATGGAGGAAATAAAACATCCACTCCAACCCAATAGAAGGAATCTTTGCTCCCTCTCCCTCTCACAACCTCCTCCACTCATTTTTCTGCATTTCAAACAGCTCAAATTATATATTCCTGCATTTTAGAATCCTATAGTTTTTCACTTTTCACACTGTCTCATTTCTGTGTTTTTTCTATTCCTCTGTTTTGGTTTTCTTTGTTCCAAACAGGCTTTGGTTCTTTTTCCTTTTGTTGGGCTAAGCGAAGTTCAGCAATTATATTCTTTTGGCTCCGCTATTTTGCTGATAAAACCGGCCGGCCAACCACCAAGCATAACCTTCCCGGGACTCGAACCTCTGAGCTTTGGTTTCATCTTGAATATACCTACTACTACGATACTGACGTTTATTGTTTAGATACAGATATCATTGCTGTTTCGCAAGGTCAAGATTATCAGTTAATGGGCTTCGCATCTGTATTTATTGGGGCTCATAAATTTAGCTCCGGAACTTAATTGGGCCATCACCTTCGCATGTGCTATCAAATTCATGGGCCAAGGGGCTCCGTTACCACGGCAGTCAACCAGTTTTGCTGTTGTTTTTTCATACCTTCGCTTCTTATTGTAATATTGCTCGTTCAATTTAATTTCCATTCTCGCTTGTCAACTAATTCAAATATTTTACTGCATAACGCAGCTTGTCATGTATGAAGCATTTTTAATTTCCGTTTTGGTTATTAAATATGCCTTGTTATTCCGAATAACTTTTTATTCCAAGATTATGTGTATCTAAATTGCTTGTTAGCTATCTTAATTTTTGGTAGCTCTTAGACTACCTTCGCATGTTACTTTCAACCATAATGGCATGCTTGTAGCATTTATTTCTTTTCAGATTCTCTCCACTAGAGAGCTTCGGGTCAATATTGGGAATTAGCTCTCGCTTCAGTTATTTTATTAACTCACATCCTCAATTGGGGCTCCGTTCTTGATTAGCCGTCTCCGGAACTCAACTTAAATTAAATTGGCCTTCGGATTTCACTTCTATTGGTTCAATATAAATTGGCTTCGGGTTTCCAGTTCTATGGTCTGAATCACTAGCTTGTTGAGTAATCTATCAACAAATTTAGCAACAGATCATTGATTCAGTCAAAGGGCTTCATGCAGTCAGAATTTTCGGCCCACCTCCGCCCGCCAGGGGCTCCGCAGTGGCCATCTAATTTCCTGGCGGTTTTTTTATTTTTAGAATTTTTTTATTTCGTTTTTACAAAAATATACGGCGTCGGCGGGTATTTGCAGGAATGGGCGCCTGGCGCCCTTATTCATGTCCAATAATAATCCGAATTATTCATTCATACTAAAATATTTATTCATATGAAATAATTGGAGAAGGCCATCTGCATCGTCCGTCATAAAAACATACATGCATCATAAAAAATATACGTCGACATAGCTACTCATCCCTACGACTCCGACCTCGCTTTGCCCTCTGCTGCGCGTGCACATGCCCCACCGAGTACGTTAAAGGATCAGGAGACCGATGCACTCGGTGCGGCCTAATCTGCTCTACAGGGGTCTGTGTGGCCTCCTGTGTGGGAAAAAGTGGAGCACCCCCTAACTGTGAAGCGCCAATGATATCGTGCTGGTCGTGTTCCAAGTCTGAGAAGTTGAGCTGGTGGTCTTGTACGCCTTCAAATAGGTTAAATCCTGAAAGAAAATATTATGTGTTTGTCAATACAAGTAAATTATGTACCCGCAGAAATAAACAAGCATACAAAGGATTGTATGAGAGCACCTGTCGTCTGTGGACGGATCGGCGGGAACGACATCGACGTGGCCAGACCCATCGGCTGATACGGCATGGACGACTGAGGCTGAAGTGACGTACCCATTGGAGTGTACGACATGGACGGAGGAGCCATCGGTGTGACATGCTGTGGAGACGGATGCATCGGCGTGTAGGACGTCGATGCAGGATCCATCGGTGGCATGTATGAGCAAGAGGGTGCTGCAATAAAACCAAACAATGTGGCATGGAATAAGTAATGAGGTGGGTACATATTGACATAAGTAACGCAGTATATTTATGTACCAGTGTACTGTGGAGGAATCGGTGGCTGGTGCAGGGGGGACCCTGCAGGGGAATGGAATAACCCCATGCGTTCATCATGGAAACGAGGCTTTCGTTCGCCGCTGTCAACCGCTGCAACTGCTCGTCTGGGGTAAAAGGGTTGCCGCCTCGTACCCGCTCCAGTGCATCGTGGGTGCTTGATCGTAGTTGGCAGCATATCTGCATCTGCACATTGACTGACATTAGCGAATGTTTGCTAGTGTTGAACATTGACAGAAACATTAGGAAGAAATCAAACATTGACTTACTGCTCCCGCTAGTGCCTCGTCCCTATGGCGGGCATATGCATCCGTGGAGCTTGACTCATGTGGCACAGGTTGAGTGTCGGCATACGTGACGTGACAACGAGTGCGGGGTCGGTACCACGTCAAGAAAGTTTCATACCACCAATCTGTGTGTGGCGCAACGGGGTGCACCACGTCCTGGTGAGCGTTGTCCCAAGCCTCGACGTAGGGCTGGACCTTGGTCACCCACGTGCCTGAGCATGGTTGCCCAAGCCGACTCAACCTGAAATAGAATATAAATTATCCGTTTTCTTGCATTCTTACCTGATATACATTTAAAATGGTGCATTTTATAAAGAGGAACGTACCTGTGGCGCGTCAAGGATGCGGCCATACATTTCATTTGCCATCAATGCAGCGGTCAAGTTGCGATTGTATTTTGGCACCTCTCTGTTGTAACAAGTATGCTCTGTAATAATTGAAACTTTCCAATGGGTTTTCATAATTCCTTTGTAGGCGTGAAGTCGCCATGGGCACCCTTCGCTGACACAACAGACATCATACACACTCTGGGTAGATTTCACTACTTTGAATTCCTTCTTCAGAGATAATGACCATAGCTTAACTGCTTCCTTAAGAAGTGCACTAGAAGCATATTTTGCACCTTGAACTACCTCATTTTCTCTGTACTCCCACTCCTGCTGCTTAGCATAATGTACAACAGGGTTGCCAAATCCATGTTCTCTCCACTCGCCGGGTATTGGGTACTCCTCATCTTCATCGGATCCTTCTCCGATTTCCTGCGCCTGAGCAAATTCATCATCTTCATTCTGCATTTGTTGCACAATGCTTGGTATCCTCTCCCCCTCATCCGCCAGTCCTTGCGGCTCTGCCTGACTACCATGGCCCTCATCTTCATGTCCTTGCGGCTCTGCCTGACTACCTGGCCCCTCATATGCTTGTTCTTCCACCTCATGTTGCCTACCATTCCCTTCTTCATCATCTTCAGTACCACTGGCCCCATGTCCAACAACTGCAACTCCCAAATCAGTGTGTCCATCCTCATTTTGTTGTCCATGTTCGAAACCTACATCTTCTGCCATCGCAACACTTGTGTTCCCGTAGTTCTCAACACCTTCAGAAGAAACTATGCCCCTCTGAACAAGCATTCCAAGGGGCCAACCACGTTGCACAGCTGTACTAATGTACATCTTCCAGTCAGAGGTGTTGCGGATCAACATCAACTCCCAGAAAACACTTTCATTTGCCCATGTCACAAGAGTTTGGACTGTGAGCACATGTGTTTCTGTGTCAATCTGGAACCCACGCTCTAGCCACCTTTGCACGGAACCAAATGATTTGTCCCAAGGTTTATCTATTCCCTTCCTCGTACGACTAAACCCATTCAACTGTACTCCATATGGACCTTCGACAACACTGCCTTCACCATAATATATTTCAAACTGCAACTTGGTTGACATCTCTGCAATATATTCAACCATTCATATTCTATATATAATGACAATACGTAAACTAAATACTAAATATTTCTAAAACTAATATATTACTACACTATGACTTTATTATATAAACTAAATAGAAAAACTAATATGCAGAATATATTTTGAAATAAATACTAATACTAAAGAAAACTATATATACTGATACTAGATGTAAATATTACTACAATATATTATTATTAAAACTTAATAACAAATACTATAAATAAATACTAAATAAAACAGAATATATTCAATTAAATACTAATACTAAATACTAAATCCAGTTATTACAACAGATCTAGGGTTACTTCTGCGGTGGTATTCTACTTTTTAAAATTTTTCTAAAATTCTATACTAATAGATTTACCACATTTAACTATACTAAATTCGTAAATAAATAATTTATACAAATAAAAAAATATGAAAAAAATTAACTACCTTCGCCGCAGGTGCAGGAGGTCTTCTCAGCGGCGCAGGAACAAATACCCACAGGAACAAATACCACACTGAACGGCGCAGCGGCGGACGAGCAGAGGCGCAGGGCGCGGGGCGACTTGCGAGCTGCGCAGAGCGAGGAGCGAGGCGCGGGCCGCGCAGACGACCGGCGCAGGAGCGAGAGCGAAGCTGAAAGAATGCGAACGGCGCTGGGAGAGAACGAATTGCCGTCGGGAACGAACGGCGCTGGTCCTCGGGGCGAACGGCACTCGGAGAGAGCGAGCTCAAGGCGAATGGCTCTGGAGAGGGCACGGAATAGGACGGGGGGCGGCTTGGGAGAGAGAAAGGGCGGGGCGGCGGCGGCTCGGTGGGAGAGAGGCGAGGGCGGCGGCGGCTCGGGAGAGAGAGAGGCGAGGCGGCGGCGGCTCTGGAAGAGAGAGAGAGAGAGAGGCGAGGCGGGGCGGCTGTGGAAGAGAGAGAGGGAGAGAGAGAGCGGCGAGAGCTGGTAAAGGGGGACCTGGCGCCGGGGCTCCGGGCGCCAGGGCCTGGCGCCCGGGCTCCGGGCGCCAGGCCCCCACGATCCGTTTCCGCCGCCACGGACCGCCACGGCCGCCACGGACGCCGTCGCCGACCCGTTTGTGGGCCCGGCCTGGCGCCCGGGGTCCGGGCGCCAGGTGCCTGGCGCCCGGACGCCTATTTCTGCCAAATCCCGCCGACGCCGTGTATTTTTGTAAAAACGAAATAAAAAAAATCTAAAAATAAAAAAATCGCAATTTCCTGCCGGCAAGCTTCCAGTCTCTATGTGATCGGAAATCAACTCCGACTTTGGTTACCTCATTCATTGATTGGCTTTGCACGTGGCTTCGATAGAAACTCAGCAGATCATGCTCATTGCATCAGCACAGCCCAGGTGGGCCTAGTCGCTTCCGCAAGCTGGCTCCGTGAGCCGCAAAGGCCACAGGGCCCATCGTCCCCGCCTCCAAGAACCTTCGCGCAAAGGCCCCCGCGCATTAGCAGTTTTGGTGAAGGGGCTCCGTGGGCCAAGTTTCTCCCACGTCCCACCTTCGCAAATGATTAACTGACAAACTTTTATGGGCTTCGGTGCTTAGGGCTTTAATTAGCAAATGAAATTGGGCTCCGGCGGAATTCTATCAGGCTCCATAGCGTATGGGCTAATTCAGACATGCAAGTAATTGGACCTTCAACTATTATTGGTCCCCTTTGTTCTCCATTCCCTTCACTGTGTATCCTCAACTGGATATTGGGCTTTTATCAACTTCTAACCTTCGTTAGCTCTATAGCTTTTGACCTTTGCTAACCCTCAGCTTTTAACCTCCGCTAATCCATCAACTTTTGCCATTATAAACACTATTCAATATTGGTTACATTATTTATTGTTGCGTACTATTTGTGCCCGTGTTTGCGTTCTTGGCAACCTCAGCCATTTGCATTTAATTATTTGTGCCTATTTCATGGGTGTCTATCCAACGTTTCTTGCGGGATACCTAATCCTTCTCACCTTCGCATGCAAGTGCTTATCTTATTATATGCATTTAAATTCTGCATCTTGTCGAATGTTCATGCTGCGCATTGTATGTTTCGCTCTTCAAGAAGTCGGCTACGGCCGCATTAAGCGAAGGCTCTCAAAGAAGTCGGCTACGACCGCAATGAGCGAAAACTCCTCGAGAAGCTAGCCAAGGCCGCGAGCGAAGAAACGCTCTCCAGTTGCATCAAGTGTGCATCATTTGTTTCAGTTCATGCTATATCTATCAAAAACGCCTCGCATTTGTAGCTCGCTGATATTTGATGAGAACATTCGACATTGCAAAGATCGACAGCTTGTGCACTTGTCGCCTTCGCATTGTCCTCCCGCAAGGCTACATCAACTCGCCATCAACAGTTTCTGTCAACCTTATTGGCTCCACAACGACCAAGGGGCTTCGCCAAAAAAAATTCGACAACGCCATCGGCATTGCCACAAGAGTTTCGCTGATTTCTTCATCACCGCCGTGCAATTACGGCTAAGGGGCTCCGCCGATCAACCGACGACTTCACCAATTTGTCATCCGTTCACGGCTCAAGCCATGCATCGACAGCCACGAGCTCGACAACAACACACTTCGGCTTCTTCCACGTACAACGCTGACCTACGAGCACCAGCCAAAAGGGGCTGGGGAGGGACACATTGGTGAACCAATCTGTCCCAAGGATCATTGTTGCTTGGTGCCCGTAAGCGGGGCCACAAAGGTAAAGACGCAAGCTTCGACGACAACTGCTTCGGCTTCGCCACGAGGCTTCGCCGACGCCTTCATCAACTTCTTCGCCTCCCTTAAACATATACGGCTTAGGGGCTCCACCGACACTTGCGCCCTCGCTGAACATCTATGGCTCAGGGGCTCCACCGACGACTTCGCCTTCGTTGAACGTCTACGGCTTAGGGGCTCCGCCGATGTCTTCACCTTCGCTGAACATTTATGGCTCAAGACTTCGTCGGATCCGAGCTTCGACATGGAGGGATCGTTGGGACCTTCGACAACGACTACTTCCTCTACTCCAGCTACCTCGACTACTTTCGGTCATAAAGGCTCGAGCGAGGACTCGGGCAATTGGAGCGAAGAAGACGAAGCAGAAGATCAAAAGCACATAAACAAGACTGGAAGTCTGCTTCCTCGTCTCCGCGAAGACTCCACTTCATCCTTTCAAGCAAAGGCCTTTCCCCTCGTCGAGTGTGATCGATGTATGTGTCTAGACTCGGGAGGCGTACGTGCTCTTTTCTCCATCTCATTTTCCCACTGGGTTTTGGGAATGGAGTTTTTAGCGAGGCGTACGCACGGGTTAGGTCGGAGGACATCGCTCTCAACCTAGGTCAGAATATAGGCTAGGCCTCTTCCATCTTCGTAGCTACTCCGTCGTGATTTAATCCCAACGAAGTAGCCGAGGGGCTACTGTTGGGGGAAGCAGCGTAGCCCCTCGAAGGCCCGGCCCAATAAATGGCCGGCCCATGTGTAATAAGAACCTATTCGTGATTTTAGAGTTCCTCGGGGGATAATATATAAATGACCACTCCCTATATATATGGCCTTGAGGCTAGGGTTTAGGGACACGTGATAATGGAATGGTGAGGAGTAATTTGCCATCTTGACCTTTGTTTGTAAGCCTTTGTTTCTTTGCCCTTCGCCAACTTTGTAACCTTCGTCATCATCTCCTGAGCGAAGGCTTAGATCTTTCGCTCCAAATCTGCTGGGCCATAGCCCAACACAAGTGTTTCGTTCTGGACGAATGTTCAAATGTAAACTTCAATTTCAAAGACAATCATGCAGTAGTACTGAACGAATGATAACGGAATTATGTACGAAGAAGGACTAATTTAAGAGCTAACAGAGGATGACATCCACATTGATGTTGGAGCAAACTACATTCAAGCAGTCATGCATTGTATTATGGGAATGTGATCAAATTAAGCACAGATCTGTACGTTCTCTCTGCTGTGAACCAAGTAGTAGTATGTAAACTTCAATTTCAAAGACAATCATGCAGTAGTACTGAACGAATGATAACGGAATTATGTACGAAGAAGGACTAATTTAAGAGCTAATAGAGGATGACATCCACATTGATGTTGGAGCAAACTACATTCAAGCAGTCATGCATTGTATTATGGGAATGGGATCAAATTAAGCACAGATCAGTACGTTCTCTCTGCTGTGAACCAAGTAGTAGTATGTAGTAGCAATTAATGCATCATAATCTTATTATTAGGCTAGTGTCACTAGAGAGTGGAAATAGGCGTGAAAAACACTATTTGCACACTGTACACAGAGTGAAAAAGTAATGATTGCACACTGTAGACAGTACAAATGCATGTCCTGGTAACACTGGCCTTAGGTTGCATTTTCTTAACACGTACTACAGACTAGCAGTAGCATCGATCGATCAATTCAAATAGCTAGATGACGACAGGCGAATTCATCAACTGGGGGATTTGAAAATGTGTGTACCTGATGATGGTGTGGCTGCGGGGGAGCTGGCCTAAGGGCGAGCAGCAGCACATAGAGGAGAAGGGAGCATGTCCCATGGTGGTGGCGACTCCCGACCGCCTTCTTAGTGCGCATGTCGACGGCGGAGAAGATGCATGTATATCACTTAATCAAGCATTTATACAACCTTTTCACTTATTTATGTGAACTGCAGGTGAATTCATACATTGTTGGTGTTCTTCGTGGGGGGAGATCTTTTACTGGTGCTCTCGTAAAATTGCTAGACTATTATGGAAGCTTGATGGTGAGATCCATGATGCTGCTCCTGTTGCTGGCGGCAATGCTCAGGCAGCAGCTGTCGGCAATGCTGCTGCTCCTCCTCCTGCAATCGCACCTGGAATTGAGCTAGTGCCTTTGGCTTGACTTTGGCCTTTTTGTTGGTAGCGGCCATATTAGGGTGCCTAGGCCTGGATTGTTGGATGGTGATTTCGCTGATGTTTTGTGTTCTTACTCTGTCAGTAGTACTCCAGTATTCTTCTACTGTTGAACTAAAGTTTTGAAGCCAACCATTGAATTCAAAGGAACATTATATTCAATGGGAGTAGGAATAGGGATTTAGCACACCACTGGATGGAAGTAGAAGAATACTGCAAAAGCTATGGATAAGCTATGGATCTCAGACCTAAGCTATCAAATGTACCTAAATATAGATTAGATTGGATTCAAATAGCGATTGAATACTGCAAAAGCTAACCAATAGCGATTGGATTCAAATAGCGATTAGATCCAAAGAGGAGAAATAGAGAGGTTGAGGACAAGGCAAAATGACATTTTCCTCATCTTTTCCCCCTAAATCTAAGAAAATATTATTATAATCGTTAGCCGTGTGCTCTAACAAAAAACCACAATTTTATAACGGTACTCATCCAATTTTCACCATTGCCGGTGTGGAATGAAGAAAACAATTGGATGTCCACAACCAAATTTTGTCTCTTATTGTTATGAAAAAGGCGACTTCTAAAAAATTTGCAAATACTCTTATATTTGATGTCACAGTGCCAATTTATTTTACCTAGGGCAAAAGAAAACGAAGTGTGCTCCGCTCGCTTCCCGCATAGCAGCGCGGCGCGGTGCGGCGCCGAATAACAGGTCTCCTGATAACACAATTCCCGCCCCACGCCGAAACGAGCACATGTCTGGTGCCGACCTCTGGCCGGTCTCGTTCGTGCCTCGGCTCCCTGCTCCGAGTTTCGTCACTCCCGTTCGTGCGCGGGAAGGAGGACCCGGCCGGGCGGTGCCGCGCCTCTTCCGCAACCAGCCTACCGAGAGCTGTTCCATACAGGGTTCTTCCCTGTCCCTGCCGCCCCGCATCCTTGGTCGCTGGGCCGATCCCATTCGCACCTTCGCTCTGCGGCCATGCCGCGCCATCCTCGGCTGGCTGGCCGCTCCCGTTCATGCCTCTGCAGCCAACCGGTACGGGACTCCTCCGGTTCTTCAGAACCCAGGCGCGGTATGAAAGCTCCACGACATCCATAGGTTTGATTCCCTGCACACTTCTTTGGGGATTGGCGAGGTTTATGAGTAGGATGATTTGGTGTTTCACAAACGATTTGGTATGATTGTATATATAGTTTGCATCTTGCTATAATAGGGAGGGATTAGGGATAGGTAGAGAAGAAATATGATGCAAACATAAAAAAAAATACAAGCGAGGCTTAAACGCCACTTATATTAATCTAGGCCTCGGTGCCTCCAAGGATAAGTTGGAACAACTGCGACGTGATCGCACGACAATTCTCTGTAGAGGGCCCATAATAGAATATCTTCATTGCCACCGTTACTTGCGCGGTGCCGGCGTGCAACTCTGAAGCAAGACGTTGGCGCAGACCCTCCGACAAACCAACCCCCGTCCCCCATGGGCGCAGTGTCAACTCTGTCGGCGTCCTCCTTTGCACACAGAAGGGCGGCACATTGGCCCATGCAAGGGCAACGTCAGAGTAGGAGACGACCACCTCCCCGCCATTGGAGCACCAGGGTCGCAGGAGGCGGTCGTTCTTGGCGTGCAGCCTGAGACGGAATGCAGGAGAAACCATCGTCGTTTGCCCAGTGGTAGCGTCGTTTAGCCCCTCGTACTCAAAGCCGGCGAGCTCCATGGAAAGCTCGGTGGCTTCTTGGGCGTCGGTGGCTGCGACCATGACGAACACGGACAGTGCGGACACCACAAAGAGTGTAAGTCGGGCTGCCAACAGTCTCGACTCCCAGAAATTTCTCGGGTAATCCATCGGTGGGTCTCCGTCTGTGCTCGCCATGATCGATTATGTTATTTTCTTTCCAGGACAGAGAGGTAGCGAACAAGGTACAGCAAGCAGCGCTCTTCCTTGCATTGGGGAGTTCCCTCCGTCACCAATCGGTCGATTTCCTACGGTTCCACCAGATGAAACGCCCCCTACTTGATCAATCTCGCTCTCCTGCCGTCGCCGAGTGCGATCAATATACGCTACCCTGCTGCCTTTGAAGAGTACGGGTATTTCTAGGATTCAGATGGCCGGCAACGCTATCGATCCTGTTGTGTAGATCAACTTGACAGCTGATGGATCTCAAAGATTTCCGCTGTCATGCACTGTAATTTCCCCAAAGCAAGCTCTCGACGGTGGCTTTGTTCTATGAACACGTATCGCCGACTCTTGATGAATCAGCGTGTTTGTTGGCTGGCCTGGTGTGCGTTAAGTCGAGCGGAGATAATGATCAAACTCCGTAGCCCAGGCCAGCCGAAGCCGTATAGACATGCATATAGGGCAGGCTTGGCGCCACGAGAACCTGTTCCACGGCCAGGTTCAACCCGGATTCGATCCCCAAAACCAATATCTCTTCACAGCTGAGAGTCCACGTCCCAATATGTTAACTTTTATATAGACCCGGTCCGGACAGATAGGCACAAGCCAACCTCCTAGCTAGACTGACTGTCACAACAACGTTTAGCGTGTCCTGGTGGAATTAGGCCAAGGAAACCTCCCTCAGGTAAACGGATCCGGATGCAGAACCACGCCGGCGCCGGCTCTGAGACGCGTCACCACCCAGAGCAACAGGCAAAAGCTCCAGGGGCGTCTTATCGACTGGCGGTATGATTGTATGAACAAATCAATGAATTTGTCATGAACTTTAACTCATCAACTCAAAAATACCAACTGATATATTATGTCCAATGACAATGCACACAGAGGCTTTTGCGAAAAGAAAGGTTAAAACTGAACAAGATTACGGAACAATGTGTGCAACCTCAGCATATAATTCTATTCTCTGTTAAAACAGGCAACCTACAAGTTCTGAAGAAGGATAAACTATGGAATACTGTATATAAATAATCGATAGATAGCCAACACTACAAGTCCACTAAACAAGTTTTGGCTTTGTCAGTTATGCACACATGCCGTGTCAACGATAGCTGGCAGGATTTCAGCTTCATTCCAGCACATGTATTTAGTTTTGTGTTTGTTTACCAACATGATCAAAATTTAATTTAATCGCTAAGGCTATCAGTGAAATAGACGATTTTCTAGCTCACATTTTCAGGTTTAGCTTGTGAAATAATCAATTGTTTAAACAAATCAATACAAAAAATAGGAATAAGCTTAGAGATATTAAGATTTCAAGAAAGGAAAATCAAGAAGTTCATTTTTGTGTGGAAATAAATGAGAAGGAATGTTAGTTGGTTTCTTGACACACACCAGGGGCGGATCCACCCGTGGGGCATGGGAGCCTCCTAGTGTGCATGGACAATATGGAGACTCCATCCCCAGCAATTCTTAGAAATGTATAAAAAATGAAGGATTAAAAATGAATGTAGAAGAAGAAAAAGAGAAGTACCTTGCCCCTATTATTTCATCCTGGAGGGCATTTTTCTTCTGATAAGAAGTCTGCTTAGGAGTATAGGGGAAAATTTTCTTCTAATAAAAAGTCAATATGGTTTTATAATAGCTTTTAGTATCACAGATCTATTGATTGTCTTAGTAGTGTTGGCCCAAAAGATAAAGAATTCCTCACTTAAGTTTGTTCAACTCTCCACCCTTACCAATGTGAGACTAATCTACTCCAGGAGTAAACATCGTGACAACTTCAACCTCCAGGTCAATCATGATAAGAGTATTAGCCAGCCATGAACTGAATCATCTCAAGATAAATCTCAATAAGGCAAAAATAATTTTTTTGAGGAACTTGCGTGGCTTTTGGCTCATAATTATTATTCAATCGAATCTAGAATCTAGCACACGGCGTACATCCATGATTTGTAGACCGCAATGCCCTAATAGGTGATTCTTCCATTGAATTTCAAACCAAATATCATCACAGTGAACGTTTTCAGTAATTCCTCTTCAGAATTAATATTGGATCTCAGTCAAAAGTTTTATATAAATCAATCAACAAACCAATCCCTTAACGCAGTATACTGTAAAAATAAACCATCCAATCAAAAGAGCGGAGAAAGCTGCCATCCCTACTAGGAAAGACCAACCAGCCATTAAAATACCGATGCATGTCACAATTACAAAAGGTAAGAATGACCTCACAACAGACATTTTGTCCACCCATTGGCCATGAAACCAAACAAGGCCAGCCACATTCAAAACATTCCACGCCACAGATCCATTGTAGGCTAGTCTGTTCAGGCAGTTTGCCACAAACGAGTGGCAGTTGCAGGTGAACAGATTGTAGTATTTGTGCTGGAAGCGTCTCATGCTCGACTGCAGAGCATCATCCCATGATATCGCTGCTCCAATTTCTGAATGACTGTAGGACTTCTTACATATGTGTGATGCAAGATTAACAGGGAAGCAGCACTGGACACGAAAAGGACAAGTGAGTTAATCAAGACTCAAGAGGAAATCAATAGATTGAAAGGAACCAACAGAGATTCTACCCAGTGACAACATAAGTAGGTGTTTGCAAGAAAAAAAGGAAAGAAAAAAAAATTAAAACCAAACAATATATGAAACTCCGGCATTAGAACTTGTCATCTCTATTTTTTATTTTTAAGCATTATTCCTATTAAATGAAATATCAAATTTCTGGTCTCAACTTTACAGTTACCAGTTATAAAATACTATAGTGTTTAAAAGATAATAAAACTGGGTCACATTGGAAAAATATTTACTGTCTACAGATCATGCGCTGAAATTAAATGAGAAGAACAATGGTGTGTTGATTTCTTGCAGACCACAAATAAATTTAGAAATTACGGACATTGTAAGTTCTAAACAAAATGCTATGATTCATATAGTTGACAAGCAAGCATTCAACTCAGGACTATATGACTATTAGGTTTTCTTCACAAAGAAAGTAAAATCCAGATAGTCCATTGGGTCCTAAATGTGTTGACATCTTAGTAGGTATTTAGATAAAATAAAGTACAAGATGGGCATCTATGTTGAATTGCATAGTACAAAAATGAAATTATTTTGAAGCAACCTAACCTTGTTTCTGTCAAGCTGGAGGAATCTGGCAACTGAACCATAAGCAAAATTATCCACACTCACCAAATTTGAACCAGCAAAATCCAACACAGCCCCATCCTCCTGACAGATTCCAACATGCCCTATGTAAGGAACAAGCCATGAAACTACAGGAAGAGGAGTCCAGACAATGCAGCATGGAAACCTTGCTTTCTTTGGATCTATCGTGCCAAGTGGCCACAACTCTTGTAATCCATTTGTTGAGCTGACACCTTCATCAGCAAAATCAGCTTCGAGCCCCATCAAGGAAATTACTTTTTGTGACATTAATGTTCCTCGTACTTGAAAAAACTAAACCTTGTCTAGCTTCAATCTCACAGTTTATCAACCTTTACTGAAAAGAAAGGAGCAACCAAGTTAGGTTCTCAAACTTCGTTATTAAAAACATTGGTGAAAGAATTAAAAAAATGCACCACGTTTAGCACACCACCTTACAAATCATACATCAATATTGCTGTGAAATACATCGAATATAGTCCTGAACCATATGAATTTCTTTACAACCAATACAAATTCTACTCAAGTCTAGCTTCTGTTCACTTCTCACAACACACACACTCCCAAAACAATTTAGCCTGACCCCTATATGTACTTGCGCACAATCGGACCGTCGCATGTGTTCATTTTGCTATATCTGAGGAGGCACCAATGCACAAATATAAAAACAAAATAACGGCCTTAGCAGCACCGTAGTGGTTAAAAATGTACAATCTTTCAACATTTGTGAATGTACCTTTTTATTTTGGTCAAACATATTGTCAAGGAACCTCTTGAACGCAATATGTTGCAGAAGATAGTTAGAAATTGGTAACAAACGGCAATGGATATATCAATATCATATATGTTAAAAAAAACATAAGCACATCTGCACCGTGTTGCACGTCCAGGAGCTGCTGCTCATCTCCCCCGACACAAATCTAGTGTACACCAGCACGTCATCCCACAGTTCGACGAAATGCCGGAATGAAATGCAGGAGCGTTGCTGGGAGTGAATAGTGCAGGAAAACGATTTCTATGTAGCTTGGCCTGCCAATTGCTCAGTACTACTGCTAATTTAGTATCTCAAGTCCATTTTTACGCGTATGGCCGGATGATTGTAGGCTAATCGGAAACTAAACAGTAAACAAAACCACAAAAGTGAATCGAACGACAGCTGGCTGTGCTTCAGGACCACATCCACCCCAGCGATCACAACCAACCAATAAGAAAACAACAGTCCCGAACTCAAACCCAAATCCACTCCCGAGCACCCTGAGATAACATCACGTCGCAGGCACAGCACGAACGGCCCGAAGACGGAGGGGATGTGCAGAGCAGAGACAGACAGGGCAACTCACCGGAGGAGCTGGATCCGGATGCTGCGCGACCGGTGGCCGGTGGCGTCGCGGGGTCAACGCGATCGGGGCGCCGTGGCTCGACGTTTTGGGCAGGAAGAGAAGAAGACTCGAGAGCGTGCGCCGTGCTGCTGGCCTTTGCTGCGGGGGAGGGAGAGTGGGGGAGGCGCGGTTATAGAGGGCGATGGAGGAGAAGTTGGAGACGGGAGGAGGGAAAGGTGCATGCACCTCGACCGGATGGCCAACAACAAAGCCAACAACAAACCACAAATGGTAGGTGCACACGCAGCTGGGAACCTGACGCTTGCTTCACCGGCCGGCTTTCTTTTGTGTTCCAGTGGACGGTTCGCTTACTTTCTGCTCCCTCTGTTTTAAATAATACAAGCTATGTTATCTCACATCATAACACACAGTAGATGGTTATATTGAGCAATGGAAGTTATAAATAGATGGACTACCCAACGCTGTGGTTTGCCACTAAGTGAAGTTTTTTTTTTTATGACGTTGTTTTATGCATGTAAATCTCACAGTGAGACATACCTATTTTAATTTTGATTAGTTGTTCAACTGTTTAAATTTTAATTTTGATTCACTCATCTTATTCAAAAATTTCTTATACAAAAATCATAATTATTATTTATTTTTACCATAGTTTATTTTACTGTATAATAAACTTCAAGCATGACTTCTCGATACACCAAGTATGATACGGCATGACTTCAAGCATTGTTATTATTTATTTTCACCATAATTTAGTTCAGTGTATAACGTCTCGTTGTCAATAAAGACCGTTGCCAACAACCGAAAGAACACTCATTGGTTAAATCCTAGAAAAAATCTAGAAAAAAAATACAAACACCCGTACCATTGAACTGGATGGACAAGTTCCAAAAAAAAAAAAAAAACTAACCATCAATCCTTCAAAGCTTATGGTGCCACACCAAAAGCGTATGGCCAATTAGGCCAAGCCGGTTCTAGGCCACCATTTTGCCCGGTGTCATAATTGCTGGTATAGCCAAATTTTTGGTTTCGCACATTATGGCCAAATCAAACAAGCCCAAAAGAACAATGTCCCAATCCAATAATGGAATTCCTCTAGAAGCGGTCACTGTCAGATATTCACAAGTCAGAACAACGCTGTTAACTAAATTGCTGATAACGATAGAATGGAGAAATGCGATACGCGTGCCCTTTTATAAAACCGCGAGCACTGAAGCTTGACTCTTCCAGTAGCAGCGATTTGCTTGCGCATCAATCTACTCGACTGGAGACGGGGCAGGTCAGTAGGAGCATCAGGTTGGCGCTATCCAATGTCCAATAATCTCCTTTGAGAGCAGCACGCGTTTTCAGAGCTCCCATTTCTTTCTTCGTCAGATGTTCACTTCAATCTTCTGTTCTGACTTTAGCAGGCATAAAACTACCGTGCGACCAAATGCGCACCACCTTAGTCTTCGACTTGTGTATTGAAAACAAAGCTGGGGAATGCCGCTGTGGTGTCCCTGGGAAGGAAAAGAAAATGAATCAGCACGTTCATCACCTGCCATTGCAATCTATTGCTAGCAGACATTCAGAAGTAGATAGCAAATCAACTGCAGACATTCAGAAGCAGATGGCAATTAGCCAGTATGCAGCTCTAATGAGAAACACTTTTTCCCAAAAGAACAACAAATCGTGAACTAGCAGCTCGTTGTCCAGGAAAGAAGCCAAGCTGTGAAATGCATGAACCACAAGTAGTATCCATACTTCAGGTGAAGCAGTGTCATCTTCTTTATAACAGAAGGGTGCTGCAATACAAAAGCTTTCCACTCCTCTCTGCTAATTCTGTTGTCCTGATCAGTATCAGCGTCCTTGAATGTCTGCAGAAGGATACAAAGTGAACAACTTGATTAGACATGACTTCTACTTACTGCAGAAACAGTGGAGAGCTTCAGGGGGCTGAGATGGGATAGGCTGAGATGTACATTCATGATTTTTTTCAGAATTTTTTGAAACTTTTCTTAGTAAGATTGCACGGTGATTGCATCGTAAGCTTGATTGCGCCGGATATATCCCTGTGAATAAGTGATAACAATACCTTGTCTATAATAGCTTCCACGAGATCATCGGACAGCTGTAACTGTGCTTCCATCAAAGTAGCCATGACCATTTGTTTCACCTGAATAAAAGAAAATATGCATGGGCTTTTAGACTTCAGAATGGGGTCGTGTCATACAACCTTAACTTCTCCTGGCAAGCTCCAACTAGTTTAACTTCATCCTGTTGTTGCCAATACTAATTTCTATTCAAGGCTGATTTTAATCTTTTGTACATCAAGAGCATGTCCAGTTTGCTCCTTAAATTAATAATCCCAAGCCTACTTACTTTTACAATTTTTATAAAGTAACTACACGAGTTGCCACTTTACCAAGCTGATATTTTAATTGCTGAAAAAATAAAAACTTCTCTGTGAATATTACTAAAAATGGCAACAAAATAGGAACTTCATGATTAGGGTTGTGATACTTACGAGGGTTTCAAAAAGTAAAAAAAATATATGATGAGGTGTGCATTGTAAATAACTAACACATGCACAAAGGATATCACATTGGTTAAGCTCTCCAAACAGAGACTGACAGTGACAATGCAGAAACCTTGAGTGGTTGAATATTAAATTTTGGCACAGTAATACCAATTGCTGAAGAGAATTTGATCAGTACTCATGCACTAACAAGCCTATACATACCTCTTCACGCTCGATGAAACCAGTTTGTCTCAAGTCATACAATCTGAATGAAACTGAAGTGAAAAACAAAAGTTAGCGGCAGGCATAATTTAACCTGTCAGGAATTGTCAATCAGGTTGACCATACATACAATCAATTTTGTCTTCCAGAGGAGCATTTGGATGAAACACACTTATTGCGTGGATAAACTCTCCAAATTCAATAACAGAATTTTTCTTTTCATCAAAAAGATCAAAAACCTACAAGAAAAGGAGAAAGGAAAAACTCAAATTACTGGACCCAAATTTCAGAATCTAAAACTATGGTTGCTCCAACAGTTCTGTTCTGTCAGACCATATTGGATGTTTGCTCTTTTTTCTTGGGACTTTGGTATTACTGCATGGCATTTTAACGTAAAAGGTAACAACCACTGTAAGTTTGAATGCGATAGCTCGAAATCAACAGTAACCTCACAAATCACAACTTATGCAATATGCTTCCACCATATTATGCATGAAGTTTACTTTTCCTGAGAAATATGAAATTGGGAAGCAAGTTATATATGATATCTTATCAAGTAACAAAATCCAGCTCCCTTGGAGGATTCTTTAATACAGAATTTGAGATAGATACAGAAAAAGAACAAGGCATGTGATACTTCTGCAGTCAGAAAGGTTAAGGATTTTTTGACCAAGAGGAGTAGGCGGACATTTTTCATCATAGTTCTTTTCTTTTTCTTTCTTTCCTTCCTTCCATTTTTGTTCCAAAACTGGGAGATCAAGTTCTAGTACTTACTCTATCCAGAAAAAGATTTTCCCCAGACGGTGTCTTGAACAAAGCCAACTGCAGCTCCTCCTAAAAATGGAGAACCTTTAAATTAATGGTCAATAAACAGATAATACTGTGGAATTGTACATATCCACTATAAAAGTAACTAGTGTGAATGAATAAAAGCCCAGGTTAGTCAAGGCACCTTTAAAACTACTGTAAATGCTCAAAAACATTTTAGTACAGGATAACTTTTATTATGGTATTGGTAACCTTCCCTTGTTTAACTTGCTGCTCCAAAAAAAAATGTTAGGATCAGTTTGCCTTTCTGATTAATAGCTCCAAAATTTAGTATCCTCGAAAACATGAGAACATCAAACTGGAGAATGGACATTCAGTGCAAATTAAGTAACTATTCCTAATTGGAACAGGGGTCTAATTGCGTGGAGCATGGTATAAAGGATCCACCATATTTTTACCAATTTCTAGATTTGCTGCTCGCAGCATTTCTCACGCAGTTCTAAGGTTCCAGTTGCGACGAAATTGGGTGCAAGCAGGACTAATTCTAAAAGGGCCAAGACTAAAATCAAAGTGAGGGTCCCAATTCTACATTATTGATTAGCCAAACTGGATCAATATAGTGCTTGGAAGGCACGAACTCACTGGGTTTGCAGCAATTTCACAGCAAAGAGTTTGATTGTGAATTGTTACGGGAAGATAAAAAGCTCCGCCACCTAACGGTGTTGATAAATTAAACACAAGATTGCTCGAAAACAAAAGTTCAACACATCCACACGACTGGCCAACCGGACCATAAAAGACAGAATACTGAGGTGAACATCTGCAAGAACCTTATGGATCAGGCCGTCATCGACGATGGAGCAGCTGATCTTCTTGTACAGCTCGTACAGTGCCTCCACCTCGTTCACCGAAACTCCCAGCAGCCACCCACACCCAGAAAAACATCTCAGGCAAGTACAGCAGAAGGGTAGAGAACACGCAAGCTCAAACAGGCAGGCAACCGTATACTTACAGCAGCGAGATTCGTCGGCGAGGTCGGCTAGCTCACGAAAGGTTAGGCGCCCGCCGGCCCGGAGGCGCGCGCATGGGTCGAGCGCAGGCAGAAGCCTGGGCGGGCTCTTCTGGAAGCAGCGCGAGACCGCGATGAGGACCGCGTCCACCACGGCGAGCACCGGGATCAGCGCCGCGCACGCTAGCTCCCCCAGCGTCAGAGAGCTCCTCGACACCTGCAAAAGCAACATCTGGATCAGGCCAAACGACGAGCGGCGAGACCGGATCGGAGACGCGCCACAGGACCGCGAACGTACCAGAGCATTCGAGGAGCGGGAGGAGTCCATGTGCCTCGGAGCCGGCGGAGAATCATATGGCGACGGACGGGGACCTCGGCGTTCTCCTCGTCGGCAGTCGGCTTCACGGGGGCGCCCCGCGCGGCCGTCGGACGGAGCGGTGCGGTGGGAATCGGGCAATCGGCAGTTGGCGGAACTGGATGACCGGCTGCTATGTTTGGAGAAAAGCTAATGGTTAACCGGTTGTTTTGTCAACTTTCGTCACGCGATTTGTGGACCGTCCATGTGTCCTGTTGTGGAGGCCGAGGGAGGGCAGTGGACGGGTGAGCAGGAGCCCGACGTGCAGCGTGCAGGCCTGCACAGGTGCAGCGTGGCTGCGTGGGTGCAGTGAACGGGCAGACATGACAGGTGCAGGGTGGCCGATGCGAGGGGTATAGTGTACATCGTGTACTATTTCAATTTTTTTTTGAAAATTACATCATTTCAAGTTTTCAGTATGAAGACTCCAGGTTCTATGTCATCCGATGCCACAAATACAACGTAATTATAACGTAATTACAGTGTATTTAGCAATATAATTACAGTGTGTTCAATTATAATGCGTCACCACTATAATTACATCGTGTTCCACCGTAATTACAGTATGCTACCGCCGTAATTACAGTGTGCCACCACCAAATTACAGTGTATCACTACCGTAATTACAGTCAATATTATACAAACGCTAATTTAACAGTGTGTCACCATTATGCTTACAGTGTTTTATTATTGTAATTACTGTGTAGGTTTACTCTCCTACCAATACCTATTTTTTATTTTTTATTTTTTTTGAATGCGATGGATTGAATAATCTGATATGGACCGTTTGATGTGATTTGTAGGGTCATTGATTTTCGTGTGATGGAATAGCACGGAGCACTCGAATCAGGAAACGCAAGAAAATCGAGTGTTTAGAAGAGGTCCAACAACCGAGTGACACGTGCACAGAAACACTCGAAAGAGCCATAGACAGACTCGATAATTGTAGTAATATTTTCACGTGATTGCTGCGTCCACGGCTTCAACTATGACTTGGTCAATGATCTTTTAACATCTTTAACAAACGAGCCCAAATTCAGCTTCCCAAACCTTCTTTTGCACTTCAGTTACATTTCCTCAGCCTTCAGCAATACTGATATCTGTGTAACCATACAACCATACTAATAAAACCCACATTATTCCCACTTTCATTTTCTCACTTCTTCTAAAAATGCCCCATTATTGCTCAGCACATTTAAAAAAACTTCTCTATCTTCACAACTACCATCCTCACTTCATCTTCTCTATCCGCATCCCTCCACCTTCATGTAGAGTTTGGCTTTACACCACTAACTTTCAATACAATATTTGATGATTCATTTTATTTTAAAAAAAAAACTCAGCAAATGCATTTTTTGTTTGACTTATTTTATCACTTAAAGTTAAAGTTCAAGTTATATATTTGTAATTGTAATAATAAATTTTTATTTGGGAAAAATGTCAATAGTCATATTCGAAGTTTACATCATCAAACAGTTAAAAAGAAAAAGAAAACACATCCGTAAAAACATGTACTCCCTCCATTCACAAATGTATGACGCGTTTGATTTTTTTTTTCTCAAAACTTTGGTCATTTGTCTCATTCAAAAATAATAATAAATTATTATTTATTTTGTTGCAATTTGATTTGTCACTAAATATTGTTTTGAGTTTAATTTATATTTTCACATGTTTGAACATTTTTTTTGAATAAGACAAAGTATTAAAATTGTGAAAACAAAAAGTTAGCCACGGCATACAATTTATGAACTGAGGTAGTACCACAGATATGCAAACAAATTTATCCGCAAGCGATCCACAATAGATCTGTGGCAGTTTTGTGGATAAGCCCACTTAAATATCCTGATAAGGCAAGCAGCCGACAGGACCTAGCTAAGCCAACACCCAGAGAGTCCATTAGCTAATACGGAGTAGTACTAGAATATTTTTTTGACTTCCATCCACTAACGAAAAATCTAATATAAATTCTGAAATTCAACGGTACACCGTCTGTTTGCGCGTAAATTTTACATTTTAGCGCTACAGCCTTGACAAGTTAGAAGAAATCATTTATGCTACTGTACTTACTACTGCTACCAGAGAGCACCGAGCTGCATCGATCAAGAGCTCGATGCGGGAGTGGACCTAGTGGTGTCCTCGGACACGCAGGGAGAGGAAGAGGACTCGTACGAGTGCCCCGCTTGCGACGGGGACGCGGCGTACTTGTTGCTTCGCTTGCTTCCCCTGTCCCTGATGTCCTCGATCATCTTGGCCACCACCGCCATCCTGGGCCGCTCCCTCTGGTCGTCGGCGACGCAGAGCAGCGCCACCTGCAGGAGCGCCACCATCTCGTCCTCGGCGCCCTTGCCCCGCAGCAGCTCCACGTCGAACACCTCCGACGTCCACTCCTCCCGCACCACCGTCCGCGCCCACTGCGGCAGGCTCGCGCTGCCGCCGTCCTCGGGCGACTGGTGGCGCCCCGTCAGGATCTCCAGCAGGATGACGCCGAAGCCGTGCACGTCCTGCTTCTGCAGCGGCAGCGCATCCCCCGGTGGCGCCGGCGCCAGCAGCTGTAGGAGGGCGAAGTCGGAGACCCGCGCGTTGCCGCTGCCGTCGACGAGGATATTGGAGGAAGTGAGGTGCCCGTGGGAGAGGTTGCCGCCGGACACGCCGTGGAGGTAGGCGAGCCCGTACGCCGCGTCCTGCGCCAGCTTCAGCCTCGTCTGCCAGTTCAGAGGAACTCTTGCCGGGCCACGGTTCTCTGTGGTGTGCAGAAGAGCACCAATTTTTTGCATAATGCACACATTATCAGAAAACGTCACCTGACACGTCCGTCGTCCGAATCATAAGCTGCTGTGACTGAGTGAGTGTTCACCGTGCAGTAGGCTGTGGAGGCTGCCGTTGGGGATGTAGTCGAAGACGAGGAGCAGCTCCTCCGTGGACGCGTAGAACGCGCGCAGGCCGACGATGTTGTCGTGCCGCCACGTGCCCATCTCCCTTGCCAGCTCCCTCCGCCGCCGCTCGTCCTCCCTGGACGCGCCCTGCCTCCTCCTCATCCTCTTCACCACCACCGCCTCGCCGTGATGCGCCTCCTCGTCGCCGGCGTCGTTGGCTGTGGCGGCTCCCATGACCACACGGTACGTCGTCGCCGTCGCGCCTTTCCCCAGCATCTCCGCGGCGCCCTGCATCAGCGTGGCCACGTCGAACTCCACGCAGCACCCGTCGAAGCGCACCGTCTCCTCCCGCGCCACCGTCGTCGGGTTGGCGGACGCCGTCGAGTTGCCGCGCGCCCGCCTCGCCGTCGGCTTCCTCTTGTTCTTCAGCAGAAGCACGGCGCACAGTGCCGCCGCGACCAGCGACGCCACCGCCGCGCCCACCGCAGACATGATCATCACGACCATCCAACGGTCACGGTTCTTCTTTCCCCTCCCCGCTCCCGGTCCGTCAGACGCCTCGCCGCCGCCGCCGCCGCCGCCGCCGTTGTTGTACACGATCTGCTGCGGCCCAGCGCACGGGCGCGCCAGCGGCGCGCCACAAAGGCCGGGGTTGCCCGCGAACGATGACGTGGGGAAGGCAGCCGCGAGGCGGCTGGGGATCCGTCCCTCAAGGTGGTTGCCCGAGACGTTGAGCTCGGCGAGGTTGGCTATTGCCTGGAGCGCGTCGGGCACGGGGCCAACAAACGAATTGCGCGCGAGGTCCAGCGTGAGGAGAGCACGGAGGCGGTGCCCGATCTCCGGCGGGATCGTGCCCTCGAGCCGGTTGCCCGAGAGGTCGAGGCGGCGGAGGTGGCGGAGGCTCAGCACGGACTCTGGAAACCGGCCGGTGAAGCCGTTGCCGGAGAGGTAGAGGATCTTGAGGTGCGGCGCGAGGCGGTAGAAGTCGACGCCGTGGAGCGCGCCCGTGAAGGTGTTGTTCTTGAGGCTGAGGGACGAGAGCACGGGGAGGTCCGCGAGCAGCTCCAGCGCCGCGGCGTGCCCGCCTAGCTGGATGCCCTCGAGGACGACGCGACGCACGCGGAGCGGGGAGGAGGATGAGCAGGTGACGCCGCGCCACTTGGCGGCGCAGGGGTCCGAGGACTCCGTCCATGAGCCGAGCGCCCCGGCGCGGTCGGAGCACACCGACTTGAACGTGAGCAGCGCGACGGCGTCGGGGCTCGGGGTAGGAGCGGAGGCGCAGCGCGTGGCAAGCACCAGTACCAAGATCAGCATGCCCAACGCCGCCATTGCAAGGTTGCAATGCTTGAGCCGGAGCCGAAGGCAAGAAGAGAGCGCAACAAGGGCGGATAGCGGGCGCGTAGGTGTATGTAGCAGTAAGGGCGTAGAAGAGTTGATGTTGCACCGTCCAGGTGCGTGAGGATTAATGGAGCGCATGCGGAACGGAGGAGGAGGGCGCGGGGGCGTGGGCGTGGCGCTCCCGCGGGAACGTGTGCGGCGTGAGCCCATTTGCGCAGTGTCGGAGGCCGGATTGGCAGACTAGGCTGCAGTGCGTACTCTCTTCTTGCTCACCAGTGACAAGCCACACTCACTGGTGCTGCTGCCTGCTAGTAACGTAGGAGAGTATTCGTTCTGCTCCTGCTCCTGCCCAAGCTCATATGAAAACCAGCCATGGTGCCATGGGGCTCTGCGTTCAGGCTTCACAGATAAACTAGTGTCTCATCTGACACTAATTGCTCCACACTTGTCGCTGAGTCGTTCACTGGTGCATAAAAGTGTGTCATTTTATGGATGGATTGCTGCTGATCTGAGAGTGTCGGTCCGCCGGCCGCCGGGCAAGCGAAACGACAGAACAAGGCCGTAGCGCTAGAGCTGTATCAAACTATCATCTGCTCCTGCATGCCTGTGGTCTCTGCCCCGTGTTTTCAAATTTAATGGAAAAGAAAATCCAGTTTTTACATGCAACATTTTCCTGAGTTTCTCCTATTCTCCGTATGTGTCTGCATTATACATTATACAGTATGGCTTCATTTTCTCCGGATGTATCCCGTACCGCAGTCTCTCAGTATGGCTGGCTCCCTGGGCTGACCGCGACAGTTTTAATGCGGCATAGATGAAGTATAGACGTGTAAAGGTTTTAAGTTTTATAATAGAATATAACAGAATATAATGGCTGACAGAACTTCTAACCTCGCATTAATAGAAGGTGGAATGGCAACTAATGTATAATCGCTAAGGCAGAATACAAATTCTATACGAACGAGGTTTGCACAGGGAAAAAAAGGCTATTGGAAACAGTTCAGGCGTTCTCTGTGAACAATATTTTCTAGTCATTTTCTTTTGCCCTTACTATACCGGACATGATTGATTTAAACGAATCGTGGATGCAGCAAATTGTGGAAATTATTGGCACATTTCGCAAAGTATATATAGTACAAACAGTAAACACAAAAAGAATGATGTCTCACAGATAACTGAGGCTGTTTCTTTCCGCTGCGTAGGAGCAGAAAATTTCCACCCCACACTGCCACGTTGGGGGTTGCCGAGGTCAGGTGGGATGCCTAGCGCCGTCAGTTTTAAATTACTAACATCTAGAACTATCATTGCATTGTTTGGCATTGACTCCTGCAGCAAATCTGCCCAAAAGGAACGGTCCCTGAGTCCGCTGTTACCTATCAATTGATAATTCTTTGAATGACCTAGTTACAACAACACTATAAGAGCCGCTGCTTCAATTATTTTGAAGCATTCCCGAAGAAAATATTCTTTGAGTAAAACTATCATCGGAACATGTTTCCGAGCGAAACCAACTGAGTGATGGCAAACTGGAGATTGGTCCCACTGCAGCCAGAGCAACATCCTGTAAATTGCCAACCCAGTCATGTCAGTATTATTCTGCATTTGTAGAGGTCATCAATTTTGTAGATTTACCTTATCAATTATGTACTCCTTGGCAGTTTCCATTATTGTAGAACAGTCAACAGCATCAATGCGTGCAAAGAGTTCTAGGAAGGGCATGACTCGCCCATAAGTTAGCATCTGCATGAGATGGTTGAAGGAAAAATATATCAATAGGCAAAGAGAAGCAGCTGCTACGCTGAAAAGCTTAGGGAAGAATACCTGACGACCATTATTCTCAGCAACTGCAGTGGATCCATCAATGTGAAGTAACAGAGCAGATTTCAGCTGGCACAAGATATATGTTAGTTCTAAAATATGTTTCAGGTCCCACTAATGCAAACCAGATCACCAAGTTGCAAGTTAGTGTTTGCACGATGAAAATAACAGTTTACACTTCACCAATATTCAGCAGAGCACATATGTGAATGTTCACAACAAAGTTACATCATATATAATGCTTGTAAATGAGTACAACAACACAATATCTTATATATATAACTCTCATGTGTAACTACTCCCACTTTTAATAAATCAACTTATACGAAACTTCCATTATAATTTGAAGGGAATTGATTTTTTATATACATGCAGTAATTTTCACCAAACGAAAACATAGTTGTATCTTGTATAGTCCAGTCAGATCAAAAGAATTAGCTTTCTCTCTTTTCTCTAATAGTTATAGACGAAAAAGGGTCACCCATAACTTTTGCCTTCTATAAATATAGTACATACCCAAAAAACAAGACATTAATAGCTAAATGCACAAAATACTGATATAGGATGCTGACTTGCTGAGGACAGAACCAGCTACCTGATTGCGGGCACGAGCAACCTCAGTTTCTGACACTTGGGATGCAAGTCTTCTAAACTCCGCCATTATTAAATTTGACAAGTCATGTAGTGCATCAGGCTGCAATCAAATTTCGCAAATAGTAAGAAATCATTGTAGTAACATTTCCATCCAGTCCATATATTTGCTCAGCTGCTGGTATAAATTATAAATGCATAGTCATTAGAAACTTTGAAGCCACTCTGTTGTAGAAATACAAGTGATTGCCTATCAGTAGTTTATTATTGATGCATGAACCCATCTAATGAACACTCCTTGTGCAATCCCAGAGATCCAACCCAGATTGCAAAGTTCAGTAAGACACGTCTTAACAGCATTCTTCACAGCTTGATTATTCAAATATGTTACCACTGATGTTGTCATGTTGCAAGGGAACACCCACAACTAGGACTGGTGAAGTCCTAAAGGGCCATAAAATTTGGCCCACTTTAAGGATCAGGCCCTAAAAGGGCCAGTCTGAATTTGAATATGGTATAGGTTTATGAGCAAAATGATTTGAGGGCCAAGTTGGATTGTGAAGGAACATTACAGCTGTTGCACCCCACCACTATCCACACTACTGAGCACTACTTCCTTCATCCATTGATGTAAAGTGTATTTTGGTACGAGACAGGCTTGAAAAGTAGATTTTGAACAATAATTCCCTTAACAAATTATTTTTGCTACAAAGTCATCATCATCCTAAAGGCACTTAGAAGATGAATCTACTGATGCAATATTACACACTAAACATGCATATCATTTGACTAATTGTTGGTCAAAACCCATAAGGTTTGACCTTTTCAAATTAAAATATGCCTTGCATTGATTGATAGGAGTGCTAGATTTAAACTAATATTTCAGCAATTTCGGAGCTTACCAAAAAAACACTCATAATAGTGACAACAGGATACAATTTAGAAGATCGAGCAAAAACTTTACCGGAGCAATAGTATAAATGCCAAATATTCCTGTGTCCCGATAGTTAGTGTTGAATGCCATCATGGCCTCAGCTAAATCATCATTGCTGATACCACGAGCTAAAGAAGACCTTGCAGTTTCAGTAAGTAATGTCAACTTCAAGCGGCAAAGCAGGATGTAATACACTAGGTAAGTAAATTGCCAATAAATCAAATGCAAACTAGCAAGGGAATTTTCATACCCTGAGCTGTCCCCAATCCCCCCATTCCTGTTCCAGCATCCCAATATGCTTTGGATCACCATAAGGGGAATGGAGCTAGGGTTAGTCCATGATGAACCCTTGAAAGCGATTGCAACATGTGCTAGCGTCTCCTCGCTTTCCACACGGACCTACAAAAGCTAAAGATCAGTTGAATAAAATAACACTAAATTAAATAAAAGATCATTTGAAATGGCCGAGCAAATCGTTAAAGTAGGGTCCTGTATGAACTCAACCAGACCTCAGATCCAGTAAAAATAGCTGGGTTTGCCTCGGCGAGCTGATCCGCAGTAGTTGGATTAGTGGAGAATTCTGTAAATAAGTCTTTCACTTGATCAACTACCTCATCATGACTGACATTTCCAGCGGCAGATATAACCTAAACCAGACAGCAGAGCAAAAATTTTACAACTTCACTGCTCCAGAATAACAGGTGGCTTATGAACTTCCAGAGTTATCTTGGGAAATACCATTCGAGGACAGGTATAGTGAGTTGATATATACTTCTCCAGATCTTTCTTAGATATGGATCTTATGTTATTTTCAGGACCTAATATCGTGTCGCCTAGTGGATGCCCTTGGAATGCTGCTGCATGCAAGTGATCAAATATCACCTCTTCCATCATACCTTGCACCTGTTTATCCATAAACACACATCAGGCATCCACATCTAGCAATACACGCAATACTTTAGCAGCAAGAGCAATTCTTAACCACACCAAGGATGTTTCACCAATGATCATGGAAAGATTAACGCTAGTAAGGCAAACCAGCAATGTTACATGTGTAAAGGTTGTTTTTTTATACAGAATGCCATATATAACATATGAATTATCCAGGTATCACTAAGAGATCGATAGCATCAGATGCAACCTAGGAGTTAACACAGACACCAATTGCAAAGGCAATTTAATCAACCAATTACACAAATTTTCATAAGCAATGTGCCTGCTAAGGCAATAGCAAATGCGCAGTAAAAGAATGTAGTCTCTACTTTTATTTCAGAAACCAATTCTAGCATCTAAAGTTTTAGCCTTTACTCTTATCACGATGGTATGCCCACCCTAAGTATTAATCACTTTTATAAGGTGTTACTTAAAGCAAGGAATCGAGGTCTGCAGGGCAAGAAAGGGGCAACACAGCAAGTTGGTGGAACAAGCTCACCTCCTCCATCTCACGGAGGATGACGCCGCGCTCCCGCTGTATGGCCTTTTCAGGGAACCGCGGGTGCTGTAGTATGTCGCTGAGGACGTCGAGCGCGGCGGGCACGTGGCGCGCCTGAACGTCGGCGAAGAAGGTGGTCTGCTCGCGGGAGGTGTAGGCATTGAGGCGCGCCCCCATGTTCTCGATCTCCACCTCGAGCACCTGCGCGTTGGGCCGGCGCCGTGTGCCCTTGAAAGCCATGTGCTCGAGGAAGTGCGCGGTGCCGTTGGTTCCCGGGAGCTCGAAGCGGCTCCCCGCGTCGACCCAGACGCCGACGGAAGCCATTCGTGTGGCGGTCGGGTACGCCTGCGTGACGACACGGAGGCCGGAGGGGAGGGTGGAGATGCGCGCGTCGGGGAGCCGGAGGTGGGGTGAGTGGTCCGGGGTGCGGGGCACCGGAGAGGCGTGGCGCAGGAAGCGGCTGGTGGAGGGATTCAGCGGGGAGGCAGCGGCGGCGCCGGGGGACGAGTGGAGGAGGCGTTGGAGGTAGGGGAGGAGGACCCGGCGCCTCGAGCGGGCGGCGGAGGCGAAAGCGGCCATGTGTTCGACGGGATCCCCACTGCCGTCGCGCCGCCGCCGCCGGAGTGGGAAAGAGGATCAGGAAGGAAGAGATGTTTAGTCCCTTTTTCCTCTCCCAGTAATTCTTGCGACGGGGGAAGGCTACCGCCGACTTGTGGAGAAATATCGTCATATTGGAGGTTTTTGTTGCGACTCGAGGAGTCGAGGTAGGGTTTGGGTGCTGGCAAAGCGCGCGCCCATTTTATTTTATTAATTTTTCACCCACCCACCTCCCTCTCTCTCCCTCTCGGCCTCCCTATGAACGCGCCCGCTCCGCGCTACCGGCCGCCAGGCCTCCTCCTCCACCCACGGCGCCGGTCTCCTATCCGGCTCGGCGGCGCGGAGATCCGCCTCCCGCGCGCGCGGCCCTACCTCTCCTGCGGGTCCGCCTCGCCTCCACCGGATCTCGCCTCGCCCGTGGGCCCGAGTCCTTGGCCGCGCCGTCGCCTCCGGGGGCCAAATCCGCCATGGCCGTGCCTCTCTCTCTCCGTCCTCTCGCTCCAGCGTAGGCCGCCGGCGTCCCGCGCGCCGCCGTCCTCGCCACCGCATCTCCCGCCGCCATGGCGCCATCCTGGTCTACCTCCTCCCCTCCGGCCGAATCCACCGCTGTGGGCATCGCCTCCACCACGGCCGGCGCACCACTCGTCGTCCTCCTCCACCACCATCGGCGCGTCGCCCATCCTCCTCATCTCCTGCGCCGGCGCCGGCGTCCCCCGCCGCCACGACTCTCCTCCTCCGCAGTCCTCTTCCTCTCCCGCGCCTCCACCGCCGCGCTTTCTCTCCCGCGCCGGGGTCCTCCTCACCGGCAGCCCGCCTCCGACGCACATCCAGGCACTGCCATGGCGCGTGGATCCAGCGAGGTGGAGCCTTCTCCTCTACAACGTCGCGGTCTCCGCCTTGGATGCTGCCGCCGGCCATGGGACCCGCTCCCCTCTCCGCAGCGTTCCGGCCACGCCCGGGAACCTCGACCGTTGGAGAGCAGAGACGAGCCGTACACGGGAGAGAGAGTATGGCATAGGAACGCCATCCCCTCAGATTTGGGGTGAGAGAACGTTGCCCCTATCGTAGGGTGGCGTTTTCAGTCGCCCGCTGCAGGCGTGAAGTCTATCCTAAAGGCTTTAGGGGGACTTTACAGTCCCCCACTGTGGATAGCCTCAGACTCGGCCGCTCCCAAGCAAGTAAAAGTAGGATTAATTGATATATGTCATTATAATTTGTACTGTTCTAAAATCTACCATTACTTTTCTACTTATTGCATACACCTCGTCACAATTTTGCATATCTTTAAAATCTGTCTTTCGATAGGTATCTGAAGCTTCTGAGTTCACGTACTGCGTATACATCTTCGTATTTAAAAAAACGTCACTCCCTGCCTCACTTTCCTGCACCTTGGGCCCACCTGACCACCCGTCAGCATCTTTTTCCCCGATCCCTTTTCCTCGCGCCTAGCCTCGCACAGGAGCTCGCCGATGGCGGGGTCCCATGCTCGCGGCAGCGGTGGTGGTCCGGCCTCCCGCGCTCCCGATGGCCGTCCTCCCCAGCTCGCATCGGCGGCGGCGGCCCGGCCTCCCGCGCTCCCGTCTTTCAACCTCCCGAGCTCGCGTCAGCGGCCATGGCCCGGCCTCCCGCGCTCCCGACAGCCTCATCCCTTTTCCAGTCGTGTCATCACCGCCTGGATGTCGGGGAGGGGGCCGCGCCATGGCTCCTACTGCCGCCGCCGAGCACTGAGGAGGGGGGTCGCACCTCCTGGTTCCTCCCGCCGGTGGGCGTCGGGGGCGGGCCATGCCTCCCAGTTCCTGCCGCTGCCGCCGACGGGCGCAAGGAGGGGACCGCTCCTCCTGGTTCCTACCGTCGCCGGCCATGCTGCGAACCCGCTGCAGCAGTGGAGCACCTGATACGGCAGCTCGGCAGCAAATGAAGAAGATGTTTGATAGGTGGGCCCACGGTGTAAGAGAGAGGCATGGAGTGGCGTTTTTTTTTCCGTGTCGTAGTAGACGGCTTTGTACATTGGAGCAAAATATGCTTAAGTAGATTTCTATACAAACATGTACCGTTTACTATTTATGGCTTTTGGGGCAAGTCTTGTGCTGTCAAATTGTTCATTTTGCCAGTATGAGTCATACATTTTCGACCGCGGTGGTGTGTCAAAATGACTGTCTGCAAATACACGTCACTGTATTATATATATATGGATACATACTACTGGTACTATCTTAGCTTTTTTATTTGTCACTCTTCAAGTCAAAATTGATCTAGCAGGCGTCATTTAAAAAAATGGAGTAGTAATGAGAAAGAATGGAAATTAAGCAAACGGGGTTGCTATATCGCCCGATTAGGGAAAGATTGGCAGGATAGGATGGCTTTGGTGTAAGTGGGACTGTGGGAGCCGTCGGCCATGGTGGAGGATAATAGTTGGGCAGTCTAGCAAAGCCGAATTAGCGTGACGATAGATTCGACGATGGTGGGAGGAAGCGCGGGGAAGTAGGTATGGCGGCCTGGCGGGAGTGTTGAGCTTCTGAAGCATCTATGACGACGGCAGAGATGGATTAAGGAAGAAGAAGACCGGAGGAGCAAGAGAAGAGATTTAACGGTAAAAAATTCTGTGTGAGAAGAGGGCAAAAATACCCACTAGACATACAGCGCCAAAGCAAGTCGTTGGTGGAGGCGTCGGCGTTGCCTGCGCAGCCAACAAGTCAGCCTCAGCCGCCACTCCATTCGTTCTTCGTGCTCATGCCAACCAGTGGCGACAACCACCAACAGGGACGAGAGACGTCCGGACAGAGAAAAACAGTAGAAAATGTGTTAATAGAAACGAAATCATTGGCCGGGCCGTCGGCGACTCGGCGAGTCGCCGTACGCCGCGCAGTAGCTAGCAACCGGTCAGCCACTCTCTGTTCTTCGTGCCAATTGCCAACCAATTCCGATAATCACCCACACTCCCACAGACGTCAGACCACGGTACTAGTAGACAGCAGTCCACGTTTCCTGCCAGTCACGCTACCCAATCCAGCAATCCTCTTCTCATCGCACATTGCACACATGGACGCGAGCCAGGGCGTGCTCCTGTCCAGCTCCCTGTCGTCCCTGGTCGGCGGCGGCGGCGGCGGCGGCGGCGCCAAGGCCTCCGCGTCATGGCCGGAGCTGCTCGGCTCCGCGAACTGGGACGGCCTCCTGGAGCCGCTGGACCTCACGCTCCGGCGCCTCATCCTGCTCTGCGGCGACCTCTGCCAGGTCACCTACGACTCCTTCAACTCCGACCCCAACTCCAAGTACTCGGGCAGCTGCCGCTACTCCATGTCCACGCTCTTCGCGCGCACTCAGTTCCCGGCCGCCGCCGACATCTCCCCGGCGGCGTACCTCTACGCCACCTCCGTGGAGTCCTTCCCGGGCGGCGTCATGGTGTTCTCGCTCTCCCGCGAGGCCTGGAGCAAGGAGTCCAACTGGATCGGCTACGTCGCCGTGTCCACGGACGCCGCCGCCGCCGCCACGGGCCAGCGCGTCATCTACATCGCGTGGCGCGGCACCATCCGCACGCTGGAGTGGGTCGACGTGCTCAAGCCGGAGCTCGTCGATCCCGACGTCATCCTGCCAGAGGGGGACCCGGCCCGCGGCCAGGCGCGCGTCATGAAGGGATGGTACCTCATCTACACCTCCAGCGACGAGCGGTCGCCCTTCTCCAAGTACAGCGCGCGGGACCAGCTGCTGGCCGCGGTGCGCGAGCTGGTGGCCAGGTACAAGGGCGAGAGCCTCAGCATCGTGTGCACCGGCCACAGCCTCGGCGCCTCTCTGGCCACGCTCTCCGCCTTCGACATCGTGGTGAACGGCGTGTCCAAGGTCGGCGGCGCGGACATCCCCGTCACGGCCGTCGTGTTCGGGAGCCCGCAGATCGGGAACCCGGAGTTCAAGAAGCGCTTCGAGGAGCTGCCCAGCCTGCGCGCGCTGCGCGTCAGGAACACGCCCGATGTCATCCCGCTGTACCCGAGCGGCCTCCTGGGCTTCGAGAACGTCGGCCAGCTCCTCACCATCGACTCCAACAAGTCGCCGTACGTGAAGCACGATTCCACGAACCTCGGGGACTACCACAACCTGCAGGGCATGCTGCACACGGTGGCCGGCTGGAACGGCAAGGACGGCGAGTTCAAGCTGCAGGTGAACCGCAGCGTGGCGCTCGTGAACAAGTCCTCCGCCTTCCTCAACGACGACAACCTCGTGCCGGAGTCGTGGTGGGTGGAGAGGAACAAGGGGATGGTGATAGGGGAAAACGGGCTGTGGGAGCTCGAGCCACCTGCCGAGGAGAACATGCCCGTCGCGCCGGTCGTCACCGGGAAGATTGTCGATGACGACGTCGCTGCCACCACAACGATCACGGCTAGTAAAGAGACAACGACGACGCCGACGGAGGAGAAGAAGGGCCCCGCCGGAAGTAAGATTTTTTGTGCATGCTTTGGAGGGGCTAATTAAGTTTTGTTCATGATCATGATTGAATATACATATGTGGTTGAATATTAATGTTTGCTTACTCTTTGCTATTGCACGTACTACTGTATTGGCTATCAAAGTGCGCTGATGATGATGCTGGTGTGATGTGACGGTGCTTAAGCCTCTGATGTAACGCAAGTGCTCGGTACTTTGTACTCTGTATCGGTTGTGTAGTTCGTGAATTATGATGAAATAATGCAGATGACCTCAACCCTTCTAAATTATGTGGAAAGATATGTCATTCACTTCTCACAAAAGCTAAATAAAGAGGTTTCTTCATTTAGGCTTAAAGGGAGACCTCTTGAATTATTTCTCAAACTGGAATATATGATCTCAACATTTTCCTAGAAAAAAGAAAAGATGGTTTCTTCACCGGATGATCAGCGGTACCATATCATTGCACCGGATCATCCCCTGAGTCGTATTCAGCAAACTAGATCTTGGATCCATCTCTCTCGTCTAATTAGTCAGACGATTCTTCAATGTGTAACTTCAAACTATAAATCTATCCAGTCCACTTCTTCAGCCACACTTGATCACTTGACTGTTACCGAAGCTCTGATGATAGTTAGGTATTATCTTTTCTCCATCATTGGAATATCCGATCAATATGCATAACGAGTATAAGATTATGGAGTCAGATTAGACAAAAAGGCAGAATCTTGTTTTCAGGACTAAGGCTACAAAGAAGAAACTCACCTAGCAGAGAGGTATGCATCTTGTTGTGCAGAGATCAGGAGTGTCTTTCAAATCTGTATCACCTCGATATTTTGACTTGAAATTCAATAAAGCTTCCTTTATCGAAAAGAACCTTAGTCTTGGCCTCAAACCTCATCTAGGCAACTGTTTTGTTCATACTCCGGTGAGTTGTTCTTGTCTTTTCACCAGACTACCCATTGGCCCACTCCCTCTGCCTCGACAAGCCTTCGGTTTGGCAAAACTCCGATTAAGTAAACTTTCTTGGCACGTGAACATTCGGTCATTATTTGTTTTTGAAAAGACAGAAACAAGGTTGCTGAAAGATTAAAAAAGGGGGGCCGGCTTGGTTTTAAGGAGAAAAACCACGCAAAAAAAACCCTAACTAGTTTGGCAACCCCATTTGAGAAAAAATGGGGTTGCCAAACTAGGCATAAAATATACAATTTGGCATCTACCTTTAACAACAACTCAACTATCTCCTTAAGACATTTCTTACCAAGGGCTAGATGGAATCATGGAATAGTCATTGATTGCACTTAACCAGTTTGTGTTTATCTATAGGGTTGGTAAACTGTTCAACCATACATAGGGTGTTTCCAGTTTACTGAACTTACTCCTCGACCATACATGGAAGCTGATCACTGTTTGTCTGAACATGTATAGACTTAGAGAACGTGTTTTTGAATTGGCCTTTCAATCTTGGAATTTAGAAGTTGCTGAAAGTACAGGTGGAAACAATGGTTGACGGGGCTGAAAGTACGTAGGAGTACACGTGCAACATTATTGACGGGGTTGCTGCGGTGCCGCAGGCGCGCAGCGGGTAGCGGCCGCCGGCAGCCGGAGTCCCCGACCACGGTCCTGCGCAGACAACTAGTGAAGCCACGCCCCGCCACGCCACGGCGCTTTACTAGGAATAATTTGGAAGAAGAAAGCAAACGATTCGCAGATGGTGACTAAAGGCGAGAGCAACACAACACACGGGCTCTTTTCAAAAAAAAACACACACACGGGCTGCCGGGCTTGCGCAGCTCTCGCTCTACTGGGCGCCTCGTTATAACGGCTCGCGGCTATGCCCGGTTGGGACTTGGGAGGGAATAATCAAAGCCAAAAAGGCGTGAGACACTTGCATTGTGTTGGTGTGAGACACGCCCGGAGGTGCTAGCTACCGGCTGTAGCGAGCGAGGATGGTGGCCAAGAAGCCGAGGGTCGTCATCGTGGGCGCGGGCGTGGCCGGGCTCACGGCGGCGCACCGGCTGTGCGCCGCGGGCGGTGACAGGTTCGAGGTGACGGTGGTGGAGGCCAGCGCCCGCGCGGGCGGGCGGGTGCTCACGTCCGAGTTCGCCGGCCACCGGGTCGAGATGGGCGCCACGTGGGTGCAGGGCATCGACGGGAGCCCCGTGTACGCGCTCGCGCGCGACGCCGGCGCGCTCGGGGACCCGGACCTCCTCCCCTACGAGCGCATGGACGGGTTCCCCGACCGCGTGCTCACGGTCGCCGAGGGCGGCGAGGTGGTCGACGCGGAACGGGTGGCCAGGCCGATCGAGCAGCTGTACAGGGGCATGATGGACGCCGCGCGCGCGGGGGAGGCCAGCGGCGGAGGCGGCGTCGAGGCGTACTTGCGGCGCGGCCTCCGCGCGTACCAGGCGCTGCGCACCGGCGGCGGTGTCGGCAAGGAGCAGGAGGAGGTGGAGGACGCGCTGCTCGCCATGCACATCAACCGGGAGCGGACGGACACCTCCGCCGACGACCTCGGCGACCTCGACCTCGCGGCCGAGGGCGAGTACCGCGACTTCCCCGGCGAGCACGTCACGGTCCCCGGCGGGTACTCCCGCGCCGTGGAGCACCTCGTCGCGGCGCTCCCGCAGGGCACCGTCCGCCTCGGCCTCCGCCTCCGCCGCCTCGACTGGGGCGAGGCCCCCGCGCGCCTTCACTTCGCCGATGGCGCGCCGGCGCTCGCCGCCGACCACGTCATCCTCACGGTGTCCCTGGGCGTCCTCAAGGCCAGCCTCGGCAAGGACGCCTCCGCGGCGGGCGGCATCGTCTTCGACCCGCCGCTCCCGCAGTTCAAGCGCGAGGCCGTCGCGCGCCTCGGCTTCGGCGTCGTCAACAAGCTGTTCATGGAGCTGGAGCCCGTCATGCCGGCGGCGGGACCGGAAGGCGGCGGCGGCGGCGGCGTCAACGACGACGAGGATCGGCCTCCTCCGGATTTCCCCTTCCTACACATGGCGTTCCGGGGGCACGCACCCGCGGCGAAGGTCCCGTGGTGGTGGATGCGCGGCACCGAGTCGATCTGCCCCGTCCACGCGGGCTCCAGCGTGGCGCTGGCGTGGTTCGCCGGGCGGGAGGCGGCGCACCTCGAGTCCCTCCCCGACGACGAGGTCGTCCGCGGGGTGCAAGCCACGCTGGACTCCTTCCTCCCGGCCGCGGCCCCGGCCCCGGCCCCACGCGGGAGGTCACGGTGGAGGGTGAAGCGGATCAAGAGGAGCGGGTGGGCCACGGACCCGCTCTTCCTGGGGTCCTACAGCTACGTGGCCGTGGGCTCCAGCGGCGAGGACCTCGACCGGATGGCCGAGCCGCTGCCACGCCCAGGCGCGCCGGGCGCCGACGAATGCCGCGTCCTGTTCGCCGGCGAGGCCACGCACCGGACGCACTACTCGACGACGCACGCCGCGTACCTGAGCGGCGCGCGGGAGGCCGAGCGGCTGCTGCAGCGCTACCGTTAGCGCTGTTGTACCGACGAGCAGGCGACTCCGATCATTCTTGCGCGCGGATTTTCGTATGGTTTTGTTGATTTAATGATTTCTTCGTTCCGATGTTTTGCTTCGACTCTTGCGATCGATCGCTCTGTAGTTTTGGTACTGTAGTGCTTTGGGCTGTACCACGTGATTCACGTGGTAGGTTGGTAGGCTATGCTGTTTGCTGCTAGGACTAGGAGTATGTGCATGGCTTGGGGTCCGTTGATGCACTGCACACCTGCACTGGAGACCAGTACACGCTTGAAATAATATGACCATCGAGATAACAAAACAAGGACTTGGTGCCGTTTTGATAGCTGAACCGACCGATCGGAAACGTGCCTTTGATTATGTCTCTGTCTGAGGCTATTCAGCTCTAACGTTTCTCGAGGGTTCATTATTTGCCTGCGTGTGCTTGGCTGCATCTCCCGTCCTTCCTATTCCCGGCGTCGCTTTCACGCGCCGGAACGATAATATTGCCGGCGTTTTCTCACTAACAGTAACTGAGTCTGAGTATATAGCTCGTCTTCCCTGTCGGCTTGTACACGTGTCACCACGCTCGCTAAGCACGATGGCGACCGGACATGTATAATGTATTGCCCCCCAATCACAACGTAGCTTCATCTGTGCTTGTCCCTCGACATGTCATTTGATGACGAATCTATCCATCCAGCTGCATCTGCACCTCGACAAAAGATTTTCTCCTGCATCGTTGTCACCAGTGACGCTGACGACTTTGCTCAAGTTTCTTTTTGAAAAAAGAGTGACGTTACCGATCTGTCTCACGCCTGCTTCGAATAAAGATTAATAATGGCGTCGTATTGTATGGGCATGCACAGTACAATGTGCAAGTTTATTACCACAAATTGCAGTAATCTGCATCAGCACTCAGTACCAGGGGAGAGGGAGACCCGTCAGCTGCTCAGGCTGTCTTCAGACACTGAATTGAAGAAGCTACGTGGCTTGGCCACAGAGGCGGGCCTAAGAACTACACATTGGAGGTATTCAAAATTACATTGTGTATTCAAAATCTCAAAGGATGAAGAGAGAAAATTACCATTGCTAAACACATATATGTAGCATATTTATGTGGTTTGTACAAAATTCAAGTGAATACCCATGCCCGCCCCAGCTTGGCCACCGTCAGTACTCAGTACTCAGCAATGACAAGCGTCTCGGATGAACAGGCGATGGCGAAGCGGTGAGAGTCCGTCCGTCCCAATCACAAATAGGCAGCGCGCGCCCGTTCCATCTCCGAATCCTGACAGGATCAAGCCATCAGCTTATCTTGATCCTGACGCCCGGAAAGAGCCGAGCAGACGCTGCTGGGAATTGATCAAAATTTTCGTATTTCTATATTTTTTCTATATAATTAAAACTGTTTTCTCTATAAATGTTTTACACGGTTTCTGCGAGCATTCCAAACGGGGGCGATCAGCTTTACGTATTCCATGGCAAGGGCAACCTGCCAGGCAGATGAGAGAAGGCACGCGGATCACGCCATCGGAACGGATCGGTCAAGAGTCGAGTACACGAATGATATCGGCTTGATTGATTCGATTGGTTTGCAGCTTTGGGGGATTTTGTCGACAGTCAGATGCTTTTCTTGATGAGTGATTGGGCAATCCATGAGAGCCGCAATTTTTGGCTGCTTCGAATCATATTCTACAGCACTACCACTGCAAACTAAAAGCTTCCTTAAAAAAACATACCTGTGTTCTCCCGTAGTCCCGTGTGTGGATATGTTTTTTTTAGAGTAAAATGCACCGGGGTACATGAACTTGTGCGGATGTATCAAATAGATCCATCAACTTTCAATTTGCATTTCTGGGTACATAAACTTTTTAAGTTGTGCCATATTGGTCCATACCCCTTCGTTTTATATTTCTTTTTTCATTTGGATCCCTAAAACTTCTCTCTTCTTGCACAAAGCTCCTAGCCCCGCCGACCGCATGCGCAGACGCCTCATTTCGCGCCGCCGCCGCCGCCTCCCTCCCTCTCTTCTCCGCCTACCTCCCTTTGTTGCCTCCCTTCCTCCCACACTGCCGTCCGCCTCCTCCTTGTCCTCCCGCGTCGGTGACTCCTCATGTGCTACCCGCGCCTCGCTGCCCTCCTCCCTCTCTTCCCTCTGCTGCCTCCCATCCTCTCGTACCGCCGCTCGCTGCTGTGCACAGCCACATCCCTCGTAGAGCGGCATCATCGCCGCCGCCGCCGCCGTGCACAGCCACGTCGCTTGCAAACGGTTGGTGGCGTAGCGCAGCCCCCGCGCAGCGCCCCCTATGTGAGTCGTCGGCTATGTCCGCGCCATGCCCGTGGGCTCCCAAGGTCGGTTCGTGGTGGCAGCGCAGCGCCTGCAGCCTACGTGCATTGGCTGCATCCGTGCCCCCACCCACGGCCGGCTCGGCGGCGGCGGCAATGGTGAGGCTCGAGCGGGAGGCGATGGTGAGTCGCGGGTGAGAAGACGAGGTGTCGGCACGGGCGGACAGAGGAGGGGAGGCGACGAGGGAAGAGAGGGAGGCGGGCGGGCGGCGGCGAGGCGCAGACGGTGTGAGAGGAGATATCGGCGCCTGCGGTGGGCGGCGCTAGGAGCTTTGTGAAAGAAGAGATAAGATTTTAGGGGGCTAAATGAAAAAAAGAAATATAAAACGAAGGGGTATGGATCTATATGGCACAACTTAAAAAGTTCATGTACCCAGAAATGCAGTTTGAGAGTTGATGGACCTATTTGATACACCCACACAAATTCATGTACCTCCGGTGCATTTTACTCTTTTTTTTATAAGACGTGTGTGTGGTTATGTTGTGCCTGCTTTTGGTTCCTAGCTACATATACTCTACGTAATAGAAAAATGGTAATATAGACGTGTTTGAATCTTTGGATTGTATCCACTACCTTCAAATAGCAAGTTTGAGCTGGATTTTGGGGTTGTGGCATCTAGATAAAATCTACTGCATAATCTTGTTTAAATAACCTATACGTGTTTGGATCTTTGGATTGTATCCGCTACCTTCAAATAACCTATAGATTTATTATCTGTTGGATTTCCCCAAAATCCTTAGGTGTCCAAACAGCCTTTGAGACCCTGTTTGGAACGCGGGATTCTTTTTCCGTTTCTCCGTTTGTTCTGTAAAATTGAACTGCTTCCTGTAACGTACAATTTCTATGAAATTCCTAGGTTCCAAACAGGGCAGGAGGAGGTCTTGGCCCAATCTGTTCTTTTGTCTTCTCGCCAGATATATATTGCATTGGTCGATGTATGACCAATGATCCTAATAATATAAGCATGTGAATGTGATGTGCTCCATCCGTTGAATTATAGTTCATTGACTGTTTTGACATCTATGGTCTTATAAAAATTTGTAAAAAAAATAAAAAGCAAGTTATAGTTAAAATATATTATATGCTAAACTTAATCACAGTAAAAATAAATGGTAATTATGAATTCTTAAATAAAACGAATGAGTTAAATTTGGTGTCAAAAAAGCTAAATGACTTCTAATTGGGACCGAGTCAGTGATATATTACAAAACTTTTTGATAAAAATCCAGGTGGGAGATGTAGAGAATTAGAGATGATGACATTACTCTAGCATAGAGTTGTGTTTGTTTATGGGGAAGAAGTGATTATCTCAGTCCCATGAATGGGTAAGGTAAATATGGTCTCTGCTTTGAACATTCGAAATATATATATATGAAAGGTGTTCGTTTGTCGGAATCTTTTGGCTGTAAAACCGGTGCTATGTCCGTCTGCATTCATATACGCTTTGAGGTTACGAAGGATGGACGCAGCGCCTCATCGTCGTCGCCCCCGCCTCTGGCCTCAGACAGGCTCCAATGGCGTCTCCGCCGCCTCCGCCACCGTCCACTGCCAGCTAACTGAGGCAGAGAAGACGTTCTTGCTGCCGGCACCAACCGAACCACCCTCCTCCGCCACCCACTGCCGGCGGCGCCCCGCTGCCTCACCGCCTACCCACCTTGATCCGCACCACCGCCGGCCTCACTGACACCCCTCTGAGGCCGGAGATCATAAGTAAGCCTCACTCTGAAACTCCCACCCCTATCCTTGTCAGAGTTCATCTCGCCGGTGTTCTTGAGATTGATAATGTGGCATCCGCGGATTGGTTGAAAATCCGACTGTTTTCTTTTGACCCTAAAACAATCGAGAGTGTTGTATAGCTTTTCTCAAATGTTAGGCCGTCCCCAACAACACTCCTCATCCTACTTTCTTAAATCCCACCCCACTCTGTACGTCATGTCAGTTACAGTGTAAAACAGTGTCGCTACAGTGTTTTAGAGAACCAATTTGAAGAACCCCATTGGAAACAGCTTTAAGAGGCAGTGGGCGTAAGTAGACGAGAGAATATAAGCCAACGACCGAGAACACCACGTCACCGGCTCACCGCATCGCCCGGTCGAGACCAGAAACAAGACAGCTTCCTACTGTACACAACACGGAGGGAGGAGTTGACAAAAAAAAGTTCGTTACATTCCACTGTTATGCTGTGTTACACGACATCACCACGAACACTCGACTGCAAACACTGATAGTCTGATAGCTGCTACGGTAGTCATGGAACGCACGGGCCGCCGCCGCGCGCCTCGCCGTCGTCGCCGTGCGGCCAACAACCTGCCTACTAGGCTACAAGCCGCGGTTGAGCATTTCCTTGTAGTTGAGCAGCGAGTTGAGCCGCTGCAGCTGCAGCTGCTGCCTGAATCTGTTGATGAAGTCGTCCGCCCTCGCGTCCACGCTCACCGCCGCGGCAACCTCCTCCTCCTCTCTCGCCGCCGTGGCTCTCGGTGCCGCCGGTGCCCTCGGCGCGCGCCGCACCTGCCGCTGCGCCTGCGCCGGGGCGCGCTCCAGCTTCTTCACCTCCAAGGTCGACTTCTTGGCGGCCCTGACGACGACGGCCTCACCCTCCTTGTCACTGTTCTTGCGAACCGCCGGAGGCCTCGTGGCGGGCTCGGACCGGCTCCTGGTGTACTGCTGCTTCGCGGTGCTCGAGTCGGCGGCGGTGCCATCGTCGGTTGTCCCAGCGGAGGCGGAGATGTGGTGGTTGTACTCGGGCGGGAAGTCGCCGGACCGGAAGCGGTAGATACCGAGGGAGCGCAGGCGCTCCATGACGGACGACGTGCGCGCGAGCGGCGCGGGAGGCGGCGGGGGAGCGTCCTGCGGGTGGTAGTGGCGGGCATCGTCGTCGTGATGGTGGCGGCGGTGGGACCGGGAGGAGGTGAGCGCGATGGTGCCGATGACCATGTTGAGCAGGAGGAAGAGCATCGCCGGTGAGAAGTAGCCGCGGACCAGAGACCACGGGTAAGACGACACCGCGAAAGCGTCCGCCGCGCCGTCCATGGTTGAAACGGCAAGGGTGTATGCAGAGGTCACTGGCTAGCAGGTTGTGGCAGATGGATCGAGTTGGCTGCGTTGGCTGCTTAGGGTTTGCAACGGCAATGGCGCGGGCCTCTTATACGAGGAGTATACATGTCCAATCGTGCGTGCCGGGCTGCCAGCCCGGCTCGGCCGTGCCTAGGCACGGCACGGCCAGCTCTCGTGCCGGGCCGGGCCAGCATGCCGTGCCGGTTTTTCTGTTCAGGCACGGCACGGTTAAGGCTACACGGGCCGTGCCGTGCTCTGGGCCCGACGAGCCCGGCAGTGGCGTGCCGTGCCAGGGCCTGGCATTCATATTTCATCACAGGCAAAGGTATTAAGCTAGATCATTCCAAAAATTCCAGAAATTAAGCTAGATCATCCAGATTTCAGCATTCAAACCATCACAGGCAAAAGCAAATGAATTTCAAAATATAAATGGAGCCTTAGTGCAATGCTGTCTCATTAAAAACCTTTCTAGGTAAAAACTCACACCTCGTGAGAAAACCCTAGGAAAAAAAAGAGTACAGCTAGCTCCTTAATGTTCATAGTTCATAGTCCATGTATATAGTTCATTACAGTTACAGAACATAAATAGATAAATAGTAGATAGCAAGAAGTTCAAGCTCTCTTGCCTCTTGAACTCTCTGGATGTGCCTCATTCGTCCTCCCTCTTTGTGCCTGTCCTGGATCATTTGCTGGCCCTTTGTCCTTCTTCCTTGCACCTACATCAGCTGCATTGCCACCTTCTTGCTCCTTTCTCTTGCTGCCTGGTGATGTTCCTTCATCATCTAGGTACATAGCTTCAAAGGCCACTTCAAGCTCCTTTGATTCCTTCTCTACAGTGTGCTGCTTGTGCAAGTCAGCCAACTCCTAGTCCTTGATGCATGAAAGAACCTTCACCATGTCTGGTGTCAGCCGCCGCCGCCGCTCCTCGAGGACCCTGCTTGCTAGACTAAAAGTGGATTCTGAAGATATAGTAGACACAGGGATAGTCAAAACATCTTTAGCAAGTATAGATAATATAGGATAAGTCTGATTGTGGCGCTGCCACCAGTTTAGGATGTTGAAATCAGGTCCAAACTTAACCTCAGTGTCACTATCAAGGTAAAAAGAGAGCTCAGATAGACCTGAACTAATAGATGTACCTGCACCTGCACCTGCACATGCACCATTACCTGGAGCTACCTCATCACCATATATATCCCCCCATTTCTCAGTTCCCATACCAGAAGCACCTCCTGGCAGTATTGGATTGCTCAAGCAAGCATCACCAAACTTGCGCTCATAAACTTGAAACATCTTAGTTAACTTGGCACGCATAGATGTTGGGTATCTACTATAATCAGTACCATTAAGAACACTCAACTTCTGCAAAATTTTATTAAACCCCCTCATCTTAGCCCTAGGATCAAGAATGAAAGCAAATGCATAGAGGATGGGTATCTCCCTCCAGTATTTGAGGAACTTAGTTTTCATAGGAACAACAGCATGTCTTAGCAGTTCATGGCTCTCATATGCATTAAGATGCCTAGCAATTTTCAAGATATGATGCAGCATTAAGGGTGAAGTAGGGTAATACACACTAGATAATGCAACAGTTGAGTCATAGAATAACTTAAGGAAAGACAACAATTTCTCTGCTATAGCCCAGTGATTAAGAGTCAGTAAAAAGGAGCCATCCTCTTTGCGAGGATGGTTTGTTTCAATCCACACAGAAAAGGTACTTTGATAAGGAACTAAATGCTTAAGCATCAGATAAGTGGAGTTCCATCTCACATCCATGTCCACACCAAACTTACGAGGGCGGACACCAACACTCAAGCAATACTGTTTATAAGAAGCAATACGTTGATTTGAACTATTCAAGAATGTAATAGCAGTCCTAAAATCTTCAAGATACGGTAACAACCGTTTCAAGCAACTCTTAACAATCAAATTGATGATATGGCAAGCACAGCGCTGATGCAAGAATACAGCGGCTAGATCATCTTCATTTCTAGCAGGTTTAGGCATCAAACTACCAATGTAACCAGAGAATAAAGGTTTTATAACATCCATAGCAGTTTTGTTAGATGAAGCATTGTCAAGCACAATAGCAAATATTTTATCAGTAATACCATAGTCACTTGCAACCATTTCAACACGCTCAGCAATGTTAGCACCTGTATGAGCTACTTCTATAGGTTTTAGACAAAGCGACCTCTTTTCTAAACAACAATCAGAGTTAACAAAATGAGCAACCACAGAGATGTAGTCCTCTTTAGCTTTACCAGACCAAATATCAGATGTAAGCGCAACAGAAGAAATAGAGTTCTTCAGGACAGCAACAAGATGTTCAACACGGTCATTATAAAGGCCAATCAAGTCTCTAGCAGTGGTTTGCCTAGAGGACTTCACAAACTTAGGATTATGAGCATTGGTAATGTACTCTTGAAACGCATCAGATTCACCAAAGCAAAGAGGCAGATCCAGTCTAGCAATCAAACGGCAAAGCTCTGTTCTAGCAACAGAAGGAGAGTACTCCCAATGCACAATAGAACCATCAGCATTAAACTTAAGCAAAGACTGAGTTCTACCGTGTCTATCTTTCTCCTTCTTAGAAGGGCAAAGGTCTAAGTGATGACGCAAGTGACCAGTACCAGAAGAGGATTTAGCAGACAAAGTGTTCTTGCAGTGGAGGCATATGGCAGATACTCTAACTTCCTTACCCGCATGAATCTCAGTAACCTCCTCAAAGTCTAGCCATACCTTGGAGGTTGGTCCCCTCCTCCGGCTGCGATTACCAGATGTACTCGCCGTGGCCGTGCCCGTAGGGCTCGTGGATCCGGTCCGCGTCCCCGTCCCCGTCCCCGTCCCTGCGCCAGCGCCAGCACCATCCACGTCGATGGCAGCAGCTGCACTGCTACCGAGGATGAAGCGCCGAGCATCCTCGGCCTCGTTCTGCGCCTCAAGCTCCCGCTCCTCATCGTCGGCCTCGGCGGCAGCATAGTAGTCGTCGTCCATGGCATCATCTTCCATGGACATTGCCGCCGCCTCAGCCGGCGGATCCGGCTCCCTCACGGCCACGAGGCACCTGATCTAGCCGGCGACCTGCAACACAAGAACAGAGAGGTTAGGCCGTTAGGGTTACATATTTAAGGTTAGGGTTAGAGAGAGAGGGGCAGCGGATGCCGGAGCACCAGATCCACCGACGAGGGACACCGACGCACTGGAGGGGAGCTTGGCACAGAACCAGAGCAGATCGAGGTTAGGGTTAGGGTTACGGAAACAACGAGAAAGGAAGAGAAGGAAGAGGATAGAGCGAGAGAGGCGAGAGAAAGAGGTAGAGGATCAGCGAAGGTGTCGATGGCGGCTCGCCGGCGTCCGTCTCCGCCGAGACGGTAGGCGAGGCGAAGGCAAATGGCTAGGGTTACGGTGGGCGAGGCGGCTGCGCTGCGGCGGGGAGAGGAGGGGAATGAAATGGCTCGCTAGGGTTACGGTGGGGAAGCGGGGGCCGGGGGGGGCTATATACCCCAGGCCGCTGTACCGGGCCTAGCCGGGCCGGCCACCTTTACCGGGCCGTGCCCATGCCAGCACCGTGGGCCGGCCTAGCCGCTCAAGCACGGCACGGGCCTCGTGCCGGGCCGGCACGGGCACGCCTCTTGACGGGCCGTGCCGTGCTCGGACCGGGCTGCGCCGTGCCGGGCCTCGTGCCGCCCAGCGGGCCGGCCCGAAATGGACAAGTATAACGAGGAGGCAGGGGGCACGTGGCGCGCAGATCGTCGGAGGGGGACGGTGTTGGCCTGTTGGGAGAGAACAAGCAGAGGAAAATGGGAAACCGTGGGTGCGCCGTGCGCGCGCGAGATGGAATGGAGTGCCGCCTAATATTACCGTCGTGCCATGCGCAGTCCGGCCGGTGACCGACCATCCATCGTGCCCGTGCCAGGATGGAGATCCCGATGCCCATGAGCCTGAATCAATGCGACCACGGGGTCGCAGCGTGCGCAGCATGCGTCGGCGGCTGCGTTCCATCATGACAAGATACCGGCGTTGCGTGACTGCTGGAAGTTTCCAAATAAATTTAGGGTCTGTTTGATTCTATAGTGCTAAAAAACAATGGCTAAATTTTAGTCCTAAAACTTTAAAACACCTATTTGGTTCCTAGGACTAAAGCATGGACTAAAACATTTATTACTAGAAAAAAAGACCTCAATAACCCTCCCTCCCTCTCCACCGCGTCCCTGACCCTCTCTTCTCTTTCCCCGACGACGACCTCCGCTCGTCCGCCGCCGCCGCGGCGAGTGCACCGCCTCCGGCACTGCCACCACAGCGCACGCCGACCGCGAGGAGGCGGCGGCTCGCGGTCGGCGGCGGCTCCGCGACACCAGAGCTCTCCCCCGCGCCGGATCTGCGTGCCGCTTCCTCCACCGCGCCGGATCGGTCGCTACTTTGTCACCGTAGCCGAGAGGAGGAGGTGGCGCACGGGCGGGCGATGCCTCGGTGGGAGGAGGCCGGCGCGCAGGAGCGCGAAGATGGAGGCCGCACCGGTGGGAGGGCGTGCGGCGGCGGAGAGCAGAAGACCGGTGAGAGGGTGCGGCGCGGACGGAGAGGAGGAGGCGGCGCAGCGGCCGCGGTGCGAAGGGGCACGAGGCGGCGGTGACGAAAGGGAGGCAGCGGCCCGGTGGAGGAGACGGAGAGGCAGGAGCCAGGCGGCGACGGCGGGGGAGAGAAGAGAGAGAGCGCAGGGATGGGGGTGCGAGGGGGGACCAGGAGTAGTGGGAGTCTTTCCCCATCTTTTAGTACACTTTAGCCCAGTTTAATTTCTTTGGAGCTAAATGATTTTAGTCAGGTTATGCCTTTTAGTACATAGTGTTTGGTTACTTTAGTCAATTTTGTACTAAAATTTAGTCATTTTGAGTTTAATACTAAGGAACTAAACAGAGGTAGAGTGATGTTGCCGATCGGACGACCTGTTTTTGAGATCTCGGTTCCAGACTGAATGTTATTTTCAACAAAAGATCGAGAGATTCAGAATTGAGCAAGCGTATTGCTATATTTATACATCTACGATGCCGACAAGTGTAGCATAGATTATGATGCTCTCTCTTGTTCTTATTTTCGCAAATCTTTCCTTGTACTTTTCGCAAATTCTTCCTTGTCTATCTTACCGTTTATATTTTAAACTCCAATTTATTTACAATATGCAAATAATATTTTACACATCTATATGCACCGTATGGTGACATCAACTTTAGATCAGGTCGTTATATTTCCTGTTGTAGTTTTTTTCGCTGGCTCGTCTATCTCACCATCTATATTTTAAATTTTACTTTATTTACAGTATGTAAACAATGTTTTACACATCTATGTATAAACTTCTGACGATATCAGTCTAAGATCAGGTCGTTATATTTCCTGTGGTAGTTTTTTTAATAATAACAACGCCGCGGGATCACCGTTTTGGCGCATACTACTAGTACCTAGCGTACAAACAACGTACTCGTAGGACTAATTAATGGTGGTGAAGACGCCGACGAGCAAGTACCACACTACACGCGATGAATGGACATGATCACAAGAACACAGGTGAACCAACCACGCGCGCAGTAACCGTTGAGCTGTACAGTAGTGCTACTATCTCACCTGTGTGCCACCGAGGCACCGACCATGCCATGATACGTCACGTGCTACCACCTGTTCCAGTGTTCCTGCTCCCAGCCAGCCAAAGTCAACCTCCTACCTGAGCTTAATTTTAAGTCAATGACGCTGCTAAAACCCCAGCAAGATAGGTGCCACATGTCGATCTTCTAAAGAGGACACATGGACAGTGTTCCTATTTGCTCCAGTTTCTCTAGTTGGCGTTTCGGCTGTCCCCTAGATTCACGCCACGTGGGGATGACCCAGCCTACTAGACTAAACATCATCAGACACACATGCGCGTTAGTTTCTCAAAGAGCATGTTTAAACGTTAGTCCAATCTGAATCCTTTGTTACAGTAGTCTTCGAAAGAAAGAGAATCACGACCCTGCCAGACCATGAAAAGGTACCACTCCAATTCTTCGAGAAAGACATGGCGACAAGGGGACATATACCAGTTGGCCTTCCAACCCAGGAAAGATACGCCAGAGAATGCAGCCACATTCTCACAAAGCCATCAAAACAGGGAATTGCAGACAACTATTAGGTCGTCCAATACACCAATCTGGAACAATTGTTGACAATATCCGGCAATATTCAAATAGTCGGCCTACAGACTAGACAGCTCTCACGTTTGTGGACATACTAATTTTAGTCATACAACAAACTTCGAACAAAGCTCACAAAGGAACAAGCCCCGCAAGATGTGTCAGAGAACAGAACCAATGTCAACCAAGGCCATTGTTATGGCAAGGAAACTAGATAACCTACTCGGAGTTTTCACATGATTGAATTCCACAGATAATCCCGACTCAAGTCCTCGGAGCACAGCTCGCCAAGTGAGACTTGAAATTCTCCAGCTCTGTAAGAACTTCCTCCTCTGGGCGGTAGATCAAATCACTCATGCGCCATATCTGTACAAATGAAACAGTAAGAATAGAAGGCAAACATACAGATTTAGTAGCTCCAGCTAACTGTGGGAATACAATTCCAATCAGCCTTATATTTTCACACTTGTTTGCAATATTGCAAGAAAGACAAGTACCTGCAGTGTTCCACCTCCACCAGTGCTCTCACCATCATCAGACACACTGACAATCGTCCAAGGATCTGACGAATTCCAGTGGAAGTCTACGATCTTATCCCTGTAACGGTGTACAGTACGAAAAGCATTGTAAATAGTAGAATAACGTATGTACTGGTCAGTTTTGTAGCAAGACATCGAACCTATGACCAGCATGCTGAAAGAAAAGCCCAGGTGGGACATTAGAATTTTTTTTCTTCCCAACCTGTCATTACAAAAAAAAAAAAAATTATATTAGTAAGGTCATAGAAACATGAGAATTAACAGGCAACTGAACCTCCCATCACCTTCACTGGTTATTGTGCAGGGTTCCCTCAGAAAATACGAGAAAGTTCATTAAGTGTATATGAGTGATTACCTTCTCATGATCCCACACATTTAAGAAACCATCTTCAGCAGAACTTCCAAAAACAGATGCTTTGTCAGGTGACCACTGGAATGCAAAAGGTTCAAAATATTTCTTAAAGGCATCCAAGAAACATCATAGGAAACAAAAATGTCTGCTTAAAGTGAGCAGCATATTATCTTGACATGCCTGAACACACAGAACAGCTGCTTTATGGCTTTCAAATTTGTGAATCGGTGAACCAGCTCCTCCAGAACCCAGGTTACGACGATCCCACATACGGACAGAGTTATCAGCAGAACTGAAATACCAATTGAAATTCTCATCACTTAAATCCATAAGGAACCAATAAGATGGAAAATTTGGGAAAATCTTCCAACAATATGAAGAAATAAGCCTTAATGCCATCATACCCAGTTAAAATATAGTTAACATCAAGGGGATTCCAATCAACACAATGAACATCTCCACTGTGAGCTTTCTCAACCTGGAAATAAAGAATAAATAAGTTTTTAACATCGCACTGAATAAACCACTTATATCCTGAGAAAGAAAATCGGAAGGCACACCATATAGAAATATTATAAGGTGTTGTTCGGAATAAGATAGAGTTAATGAAAATGCACAACTACTCAATAAAACAGAATTAGAAGCAGGAGTAACATGCAACCCAATAAAGTTTGTCAGCCAATTCGAGTACATGAATCAGTCCAGGTGAGTCAATAGTTTCATTAGTAGCCAACAGCATATCCCCTCTTCATGTGAAGCTATGTTATAACAAAAGAAAAGCTATTGCAATCCTGCATTCAAATTTTGGCCAGAAATATAGTTAGTCTAATACAGAAGAATGTCACCTTCACAGCTGGGGCAGTGCCGGTTCGAGCATCCCAGAGAATAAGACAAGCATCATCACCCACACTACAAAACTCCTGCGCACTTCATCCCCAAAAGAAAAAGGAAGGTGTTATATAAGCAAATAAATGAAAATAAGGCCTATGACAACACAGAAATCCACAGTGAAGACAGCTGTTATTAATTTAAAATAACAACATTACACATAGAAATGCTTTAGCAATGCACATTTGAAAAACTGGATGATTGATGTATATATGCTCATGTTTTGTGTCCATCCATTGTTTTGAATGCAACCGGAACAGAGAACACTGTTTACCTTGAAGGGCAAAACTGAACATCTTCAACAGTACTGTCATGTCCATGGAATATACCTCTAGGATCAACTTTAGGACTCTCCTTTTCATTCGTAGTTTTACCAGGCTGCTTGCTGCCAGATGCTCCAGGAGAAGACGAGGAATCCGCAAGCGCAGATATGTGGTCTTGGATGCTCCACAAGACAACAGATTTGTCCTTTCCTATTTAAGTTTCGTATTTGAGTAAAACACAGGATATCACTTATCTAAGCACAATAATCAATAGAAGTTGAAAAAGGACTTCTATTTCCCTAGGCTCTCTTGTGCTGAAAAACACAATTTTACAGTCCCTTAAGTAATTCAGCTTTGGTACAAACTGAACTTAACACGTAGTTATAACATTGGATAAGATGGTGTGATGGTGACTAGGTTCCATTCTAATTTATTTAAAGTTTAACAACATAATTTGACTAACAATTTCCATTGCAATATATTTATTAAGGCTCATGAAATTAACCAATTATAATACTGAGAAAATGTCTTCTGAGATAGATCTGCTAAACCTACCTTTTTACACAGCCAAGATATTGACTAGGATACTTTTGATCAGCTTTAAAATTATGCTGCACGATTTAGGCATACAATGGCTAAATCCTGGGGCACAATATTGACAAGAAAGTAACTAAAAGCAGCAAGGCAGTAAAACATTGTTACATTTTGGTGAAGAATGGTATGCATCCTAGGGGGAAGGATATTTGCCAATCCAACAAGGGAACATTATCATTCAATAAAAAATATTTGGAGCTATGACTTGCGCTTGAGATGTTCAAAGAACCTGGACAAATAGTTGAAAAAAAATAGAGGGAAGGGTAGGAAAAGACAAACGTATAACAAGATGTGCTAACCTCCTGATAGAACAAATGGTTCTGCTGGACACATGGCAAGCGCAAATTCTGCATTTTCCTTGTGCCCCGTTAATATCTAACAAACAACAGATGTTAGTGAGTCCTGTGCAATAAAAGAGTACACCTGGAACATTGAACAAAATAATTAATCATACCAGATCAGGGCGAGATTCAGTTGCTCCTAGTACAGCATGTCTATTTGGCTGTGTTTCAACATCCCAAATAAGAACCTGAATGCAATGGGAAAAAAAGGCCCAACACTCGTAAACCCTTTACAGCCTCACCAGAATGGTTAAGGAGATACTGATTCCATCACAAGAATTACATAGCAGTATAAAAGGCAGGACATACATCTGGACTGTCGGTGTGAGTGGCTATGATCTTACTGTTCTGTGGAAGTTCCCTGATTCTGTTAACCTGTTTGCATGATAAAGATAGAAATAATGCATCAACTGTCAAGGTTTAACAAACAATTCTAATAATAAAACAAGCTGAGCAACAAGGCTGAGAAACCAATATGAAGCGGGCACACCGTAGGATGATCATAAGCAACATGTTTAAAAGAAGATTAAAATACAAAAAGGTCAAGTTCAGTACTTGGTAGAAAGAGCCCTTACCTCACCAGGATGAACTATTGTCTTGTACTTCTTCACAAAAGGTGACCGTGCTTCTTCGTTGAACTGCAAAACAAATGTACACATCTGGTGACCACCATTGCAACCCAATAAAAAGAAAGAAAGAAACATAAATTCCTAAATCCTGCTGAAGGTTCAATGTAACACTAAAGATACTACAGACACACAAGAGTTGCACTGCTAGAGTACACACCATCATCTTATGTTTGTCCACAGCCTAAGGATTGTCTGTACCAAAATATTTTTGCGGACACCTTGTTACAATGATTGTTCTCTTCTTTTCAGTTGAGTTCAAATGCAAGGCATGGACTTTAAATGGGGAAAGCAAACACCCATAGAGCATTAAGGTAGGCTTACGTTTCAAAGCAGTGACATCTAATTGTGGGTGGATTTATTGCTTTTGCCTTGATCTTAGATCTCATTGGTTTGTGTATAATGATGGGTGTGGACGACATGGGAGAACGGAGGGTCAGAGAGCCATAAGTATACAGATGTATAAAAAAGTATAGAATAAATGAGTTGGCGTATGTTCATAAAATTAATTTAAAGCACAATCCAAAGAAATCTCCATGATCCTTTTGATGCAGACATGATACCATGCTGATGTAAGTTAGACGTGACAATGGTCAGAAAAAGTTTGAGTTCTGATTATGTGGAGATGACAAGCTGTACTCCAATATCAAATAAACACCACAAGACAGTAAGACATACAGCTCAAAGACTCATGCATTTCTGCTTTTGGCAAACAGAACTGTAATCAATGGAACAAACAATAACTAACCTGTGAGATATGTTCAGCAGCTGCAACCCTTGGTTTCACAACTTCACAGTTTGCGATAACCAGAGTATTAGGCACACTCCCATCAGTCTGAAAGCGTAGCAAATAAGCAACACCCACAATTAGCTCCATTAAAGAAAATGTGCATACTCATTAGTCAGCGAAAAATCATCAACAGCATTTGCTTCATCAAACTTCAGATTAGCTTCCGCTTCATGACATGTCCATACAGTTAAGAGAACATATGTCTGCAGATGCACTTGCCTGCTCTGATAGGTAAAGGCGCTGCCGATTCTTGTAGGTAGCCTTCTCAAACTGTGGCCCCCACCTGTTCCCAACCAACCCAATATCAGCATTGTAAGAGGGAGGGGGACATTCAAGCAGCTCAATAAACAGGAAACAGTTAATGTACAAATATTACTTTAGCTTCAAAGTATCATGTGAGTGTGATAACACCATGCTATCAGGTGATAACAGCGTGCTGCACAAATTTTGATGTGCATAACGTGCATTGCCAAAATCATGTCCGTGCTCCAATCAACACTAAGTAATAATAATATGAAGGTGATAAAATGGATGGGAGCCAATCCACTAGTCATCAAACAACAAGGCTATTTAGAAGGAGATCAGTGCTTTGAGAGCTTTAAGATTCCGTTCAAATTTGAACAAGTCAGTACGACCAGGATTTTTCAGCTCCTAACCGAAAATTTAATAGCGCACCAAAACCCACATAAACCCTAGCATCCCAAAACGCCAACACAGCATCCAGGCCCACCATTCCCACCCATCTCATGCTATTCCCACCAACGTACCAACCACGACACGGATCTGGACTCACCGCAAACACAGCCCAGGCCAAAACCCTAGATACGAACGCCGAACGCGCGATCCCCTCAAAACCCTAATCCGGCAGGAATCTTCACGAAGCGACGGCTGCATGCATGAAACGACCGAAACGGCGAGCCGGAAGAAGAGAGTGCGGTGGGCAGAGGAGGTTACCGGCAGGAGAGGGACGGCCAGACGAGGTTGTGGTTGGCGAACCAGTCGTAGAGGACGGGGATGAGCGACTTCCACTGCGCGTAGCGCTCGTCCACCGCCGCCCTGGAGCCGCTTCTCTCCTTCATCTCCGACACCGGTGGCCTCAACCGGCGACTGCTCCCGCCTCCGCGCCTCCCACTCCCACGCTCTCTGCTACTGCGGGAGCGTGCTGGCGTTTCGAGTCTGGACGCTTGTGGTCGACGGCCGACGCCGAGCAGCCGAGAAGAGAGGAGTAGCGGATCCAATGTTCGCATCGAAGCGGGGAGCTTCGGCGGACGGATGAGATGTGTGGGCTGGGCCAATTGTTTGGGCCGCTAGCTACAGGGACTGAGACTACTCCGTGGCCTGCTGTGAGTTGGGCTGGACCGCTGGAGCATTTTGATCTTCTAATGGCATGTAAAGAAATAGGGTTGTGCACCCCTAAAAAAAAAAGGGTTGTGCTCAAAAAAATTGTAAAGAAATAGGTTTTTGTTCTCTCTATTTTCCTCCTCGGACTAAAAAAACTCATTCCCCTTATCTCTATTTTTTTTAGAAAAAAACAATTTTCTTATTATATACTGTACAATAGTATACTTCGTATTTTAATAGGTAGGAGTATCATATTGTGAGAAATGGAAATTAGGTTCAGTTTCTAGTTTGATCTTGATTGATTGCATGATTTAATCTCAAACAATCGTATGTGTACATCTTGAACCATGAATATATAGTACAGTGGTAGGGGTGAAAATTGGCGCCCTCGTCAACCTATCAGGACGGCACTGGTTGTCGGCGATTTCGTGCAACCAGGGAAAAACATGTTTGTGCACGGATAAGCCCAGTTGCATCCAACTTGATGATTACAATCAAATCAAATTAGCAATCGGGAGTAGTAATTAATACGGAGTATGACTTGTGCGCAAGTTTAAGTTGGTACTGTGTAGGTAGGTGCGTATGAAGTCAGCGGATGCAGTTTGGGGCAAATGATATTTCAAAGGACGCTAGTTGTTGGTTGTTCGGCACATATCAATTCTCAAGTCTTGAATGTAATCACCCGGGCAAATGGCGTGGCGATCTTTGAGAAGACGTTATAGGCACCCTGGGGCTGCCCCACCTTTTTTTTTTTTTTTTTTGCATGCTTAGGCCTCAGGGTGCTTTTTTGACTTATAAAGAAGAGTCTCGAATATGCCGGTTATTCTCCATCCATTTGGTCGCGCAGCTTATTCCTAGAGCATCCCTCTTTCTTTCTTTTCTGAAAAAAAAATATCATATCGAAAGGCCCAGTTGCTGCTGCATCCGTCGTTCAGCGTTCCTCTTTTCCAATCCATATCCACAGAGATGTCGAAAAGATTCAGCACTCGAGCTCGCGCCTTATTTGCAGCCAGAGGGAAAAACAAGGGACGCTGCTTGCACTGTTGGACCGCGGCCGTGCAGTGTGCGTCCACGCAATGGGGCAGCCTGATCTGAATCTCTGACCCGCAGACGGCAGACGCCAGACGGGGCAGCGAACGGGCGACGCACATGCCCCGCGCGGCCGCGCCCGGGACATGTCGCGCCGGCCTGGTCACTGGTCACGGTCAGGGTCGCATTGAAGCGCGGATGATTCCTTGTCCGTCCCAGGGATCCAGCCACCCGGACCCCCGCACGGCTCGATCGAGACGGCCGACATGCACCGGCACGGCAGCGCCAGGGACGGTGTGGGGGGTTGGGCGGTGGCCCGCAGCGTCACGTATCTCTCGTGGCCAGTGGCCACGGCAACAGCGACGACGACCCCGCCCCGCTCCTCCTTCCACTTCCACACACCACACTAGTAGTGCAGTGGGCGACTGGCGTCCATGCGCGAACCGCAACAGCGATGTATCCTCGTCCGCGGGCATCGGATCAGGTAGTTCCACGTACAAGCATCAGCGATTAATAAAACGGCCCACCTGTTTTTCACCCGTGCAAGTGCAACATCGATCCATCGCCGTCAATCCGAGCGGTGGTACGTTAGATGCAGAAACAAATGCCCGCGCGAATTCGCTACTAGGCCTGAATGCCCGACAGACCACCCTTGTCTGCTCCTTGTGCTTTGTTGTTTCATGGGACCCCAGCCCAGGCCAGGAGGACTACTGGACTAGACTCCACAGCGTGCACCACTTGCGGGGGCGAGATCTGGGGCGAAAGCGAGAGGCCCCAATCCCAAATCCACCGGGCCGGCAAAAATCTCTGGATCCACACTGCGGTTCTGCGCCGCGCTTATCTATTTCTCCTCGTCACCATCCACCAGCCGATCTCGGCGCCGCCCATGCCGCAAACCAAGCCAAACCGTTCGTGCCGTTACTGGAAGGTTTCGTCGTGGATAGGTGATGACGCGCGGGGTTCCGTTGCGTCGTCCCGTCTCGTACCGGACGTTTCCCCGGTGGCCGGTGCAGGCAGGTCAGAGGCTGGCCTAACTCCGCCGGCGCAAAGCCGGGCGCACCGCGCACGACGGCACGGGGTCGCGATCGATCTTCCCCCCGGGGACTCGGCGGAGGTGGGCACGGAATTCCACCGCGGAAGCCCCGGGAACACAACTCCCGATTCGTTCGCTTCTCAAGCGACGGGCGGTCGGGCCACTACCGGTTCGTTGCCCGGGTTTCTACGCCGTTTTGACGAGGCATGGATAAGGCCGAAGCCAGCAGCTAAGCCAGCAGCTACTGCCATAGTGCCATGTCACGCACTCGCAGTCACGCGAACCACGCCTGTTCGGCGATGCGACCGCTACTCGCTACACATGTCCACGATATGCATGTCTAGCCTGTAGCGGCATCTTTAATTATGCAGTCATGTTTATTTTGATCATGTATGTCACATTGTTTCTTGCAAACTTCTAGATCGAAATATACTTCCAACACGGCGAACACGTTCCACGCTCTGCTTTCAAAGCTCAAACATGTTCCTTTCATGCATTCAGCGTGCCACAAACCAGTAAATCCATTTCGAATTGGATAGCAGCAATAATCAATTTTAGCGCGAATTGTTTGGAGGGGCAGTCTGCCCTTTTTGATGCATTCGGCACGTGCAATTTCTTTCCCTGCTAGACGACCTGCGACCTCAACTCACTCTCCCTGTTGGTTGGGCCGTTGCTTTGCCTGTCAGAATCACTGATTAAAGGAACATGCACATAAAAGTGTGCCACTCTGGAGCCTAATGAGCGACCCTTTTTTCATGATTTGTCAGACAAGACGGCGTTGTCTAGCTTTTTCGCTGCATAGGTACTGTTACGAATACGTCACCGACCTAACAACAGGGCTCTCCAACTGGCATATTTTCAGTTACCTAGGATCGCAAGAGGCAGCGTTGATGTGTTATCTCCCGTCAATTAGTAGCTACTAAGATCATAAGTGGTCAAAATTTTGACTAATTACCTTTTCTATGATAAGTTGATGTATCTACGGCGTGATGGATACATGAGCTCGTCTTTAAATTAGTTTTTCGGTGCTATTTCACAGTGGTAAGGCTGAGTCGAACAGATCATCTATCACATCATCCATCACATCATCCATATTCAAACTTCAATTACAATGCAACTATAATGTACATTTCTTACTAGTTACTACAGTGGTGATTGTGCATTGCATGCAATTTCTATATTCTCTTCGGTCAAATTAAAAGTACAAACGTCATATACGAACGAAAGGAGACGGTATATGTGTTGTGTTTAGAAAATGCTGACTGTCGAGACGAAACCGTGGTTAAAGCTAGTAATGCCCTCGAGACGAAACTGATGGAATTTTGGTAGGCACTGAGGGGAAAGGATATAAATTGATATTTAAATTATAACGAGCCTGTCCGTGAACGTATATAGATGGTTTGATCCTACAAGTTATTGACGTGTCGAATGTCAGTTGTCAGATGAGTTAGCATGCAGCCCGTGGGAAAAGACATGTGAAACGCTTTTAACCATGACGGTATGGAATTAATAGCTCTCACTTTAACTTGTGTAAAATAAAATGCATGTTCCAGCCTATTCTTTCTTCTAGATGGGAAACTAAAGAGGAGAATTTCGGCGTGGGAGGCTTTTATCTGCCGATTGTTTCGTCAGGGACAAATTTACTAGTATTATGCTGTGGGAGTGGGACTCCATTATCTTTGGATCCTTTTGTTGGGATCGCTCGCGCTCTGCTTTTGAAAATGCTCCACGCATGGGACAGCATTGTGGGTGCCCTTTTGTGTTCCCCCCGTTTTGCTTGGAGGCTGGAGCACAGTCGCAGCCGAGAGCACGCGTGATGTCAGCGATGTGTGGCATGACATCAGGCTGCGCGGCTGCTCCGGTTAATTGTTGCCAACCCCTGAGTACCTGAGCGATCGAGCACATCGGATCGGACCATCATGCACGCTGCCCTTTCCATTATGATGTTAACTATAATTGGCCGTCACAGACTCGCATGTTCGCCTTTGTCCCCCCAAATTCAGTGTGGCCGCGCGCGCTTCATTGGTGCTCTAGAAAGCAGACTTGTGTGCGAAGTAAACCAGTCCGTACGCACTAATATGACAGAATAATCTCAGATGTTTTTAGTGGTGAACCTGTGGTCCTCCTCTCTGCCCTCCCGCCGCCGCGAGGCCATCTTCCCCGCCTCCGGCCGCCGCGGGGCCTTACTCTCCGCAGCTAGATCCAGCCTCCCGTGGCGGAGGAAAGGGAAGAAAGCGAGGCCCAAGAACGCGCCGCTACTGAGTGTCGTGCTTATGACGGCCGTTGCAATGTCGCTGCGCTTGACGGAGGAGCTAGGATGAGAGAGAAGGGCGGCGCGGTGGTGAGGGACGGGGTCACGCTCGCCGGCGGCGGGTGGTGAGGCCGGCGTGCGGGTGGACGGGAAGTGCGCCCGTAAACTTCAGCTCAAAAAAGCTCCATGTGCCAAATACCACCGTTTTTTTTTCTTGTAGCTTTTTTTATAAATGGCAAAAAAAATCAGCTGAAAATAAGTTAGCTTCTAAAAAAACTTAAGCTATGCCAAACAGGATGGTGGCCCGTTGTCCGTAATCTCACTGATTGCCGCTGTCCCCCAAAAGTGGCAAAAACGGAGACCCACCCTACCGACGCGTCCACCACCATATGGATCCCACTCGGTCCACCGCGGCGCCCACTGTTGCCCGTCGGATCCGTCTCCGCGCCACCTAACTAATTGCTGCGACCCTACCAAACAGCAACCATCCATCATCCCATGCGGCCAAACTCGAACAACCACCAGAACAGAAACCTCCCCCGACCTTGCCCCCCTGTCCGCTGTCGCCGCCACTCCACGAGTCACGACCACGCCGTGGATCGTAGGAGAGGCGGGCGGGAGTCGGGGGGAGCTGGACGGAGGAGCTCCCGCTCCGGCTCCGCCAGCCCTTTCGCCACCCCGCCTCTTCCCCTGATTAAAAAACTTGACCTCCGCTTATTGCTCGCCGACCCGTCGCTGACTCGCTAGTCGGCTCGGCTCTGCGCGCGTGCTCTTGCTCGGTTTGCTCCCACGCCCCGCCCGCCCCAACAATTTGTCCGCTGGGTCCAGCCAGAGCCAGCCTCCGCCCCGAATCTTTTCCCTCCTCGCCTCCTCGCGCACCGCAGTCCGCAGCAGCGCCACCGCCACCCACACCCACCCACTCGCCCCGCCTCCCGTGCTCGCGCAGCTCGCGCGTGCAGCGCGTCGCCGATGTGATCGGAGCCCGGCTTTCGCTTGCCGCCCGTGGACCGTGGCGCGGGGAGAGGGCAAGCTGGCAGGGAGATGATGGGCAGGAGCGGAGGAGGAGGAGGAGGAGGAGGAGGAGGAGGAGGAGGAAGGCGGGGAGGTGGTCTGGGTGGCTGTGCTCTCCTCGCCGCCGCCTTGGTTGTCTCCGGGCTCGTGATCCGCGGTGCTGGAGGTACGTTCGAGTCGCCTCTGGGTTGGTTGGTATGCTGCCTTCTTCTTTCCTGTGGGTACTTCTGTCAGGATCACGCGGGCAGCAGCCAGCAGCTTATTTCTCGTGCCAATTTTTGGTGGTCCGAGCCGCCAAAACCGAAGCGTGGAGCGCTTGTTTTCGTAGTACTACTACTTCCCTCAGTTTTTACAGTTAAACCGATGACTGTACCATTTTGTTCTACTTTAGTGTCAATTTTTTTATTCGAGCCTAACACCCTTGATCTTTTTGGATCGCAGACTAACGTTAGAGATTGCAGTCTATGATTTGGCCTGTGTCCTAAATGTAATACAAACCCAAGCTTGGCTCAATTGGTGAACAGAGTCCACCTAACTCAAATTTTAGACACGAATTTTGAAGTTTGCTTGGTTGCCAAAAAAAAAAAAAAAAAACAAGGAAGACGCTTATGCACCTGTTTTGGCATGTTCGATTTTATATCCATCGTCTACTTAGGGTGCCTACTAGTTTATTTCGATGAATAGGATAATTGCAGTGCATGTGGCAATGTTAGGGCTTAATTGTTCTATGTACCTAAGACAAGACAGGGTATAGCGACTATAGTTTGGATGAAATTACTAGTCTACAATGATGGCAGTAGCTGGGGAGGAGGAATAAATTCAGTTTTATTTGGCAGGTAACCACACAGTATGATCTCAGTTGAAATCAGGAACTCAATGCAGTGGGCACATATCACTAGTATTTGAAGCGCAGGAAACATTTTAGATATAAACCAAGAAACAAATAATCCTTGGTTCAAACCAGCATCTGGATTAGTGTTGAGCTTGAGTAGTATCAAGTCATACAATGCTCACGTACATCATTACTAACTGCTTAATCACATCCTTTTGTTTGTTATTTGAACTATAGGTTCTTTGGTCCTTAATATTTTTCTTGACGGTAGAGAAAGATGAAACAAAACTACTCTGTTGCACTTGGAGACACGATCAGAGTTCCTTCTATAGCATATGGCACTTGTATGCTGGTAAAATATTGAATGTTTTCTCAAAATTATTTTTTTGAAGGATTGAAGCAATCTCATGCACCAGTTGTTGCTCGCAAGGTTCTTCTATCCATAATGAGTTGGCATCCACAAAATAACTTGGATAATGTACTTCATCCATCACAAGTACAGGATCAAAGACTCGAGCTCTTAGGTGTGTAACTACAACACTATATACTTAAATGTTTTGTAGTTTTCATTTTTTATATATAAAGATGTGTGTTTCTGAGCTAGATACAATTGTCTGTATTATTTTCTTTTGTTCGGATTAACGGCAAAACCATCTGTATGAACTGCTATTTAGTATACATGTTACTAAATCGAAGGATCAATATGCATCAAAAGTTCAAAACCAACAATCAACCATGGAGTTAACCTTTTGTTATTCTGAACAACGACGGATGCATCTTTCTTTTTTTCTTTCGATCTGCCTGGAAACAGTTACACTCTTCTAATAAGTTTTTTTACTGCCAGTCTTCTAATAAGTTACTTTCCACAGTAAAAAACTATAACTATTTGCATCACATAAACAGACAGTGCTGCCTGCAGAGGAACCTAGTGCTCCACCTGACCATTTTTTATCAAGTTGAGGAGTATGTTGAGGTCTATCTGTATCGTAACCATGAAATCTACCTTGCATGATGATTTCCTATTTTTCTTTACTCGCAGACCAAGATGCCCCATCGGCTCAAACTAGCAATGAACTCCCAAATCCACATCTCTCAGACCAAGTGCCTGCTGCTTTGCCATCCCTTCCTATTCATTAACACACCTCCTTTTTCATCACAGTCAATCGATCTTTTATGTTCTCTAATTTCATTTTTTTTTAAATTGAACCATCGTCTCAGCCTTGTCCTTATCTTCCTTCTATTAGAAATCAATTAACAGCACCAGCTTGTTTTATCCTTATTTACCACAATAAGATTGTTGGATCTAAGGCTGTACCGTTTCATAAATTATTAGGTGATGAAATGGCAGAGCCTCATACTAACCCAAATCTGTCACAACCTATCATTTGCACAGCAGCTCCTCAAACCACCACCGGGTGGTATAGTTCTTATTGATTGCTTGGTGCCTAGCTGGTCAGTTATACCTTCATCACTGAAAGTGGCAAATAAGCGGCTGCGGATGCTTGCAATGGCAGGGAAGAAACTGTTCCGTCCATTTCACCCACTTGTATCAGTTGCCAGACCTCTAAAGTCCAAATAGCTTACTAGTGCAGAGCAGATTACCTCCAAACGGTGGAGTCCCCTTAATGTAGTGCGTAAAAAAATATATGATTTAATCCTTAACCCAGCTATGTTTAGACCAATTGATCACCTTCTATGCATTGCACTATTTTGGTTCCCCCCACAAATAGGGTCCAAGTTTGCATTCAAATGGTACTAAACTCAACTATGTCATCATGTGATGATTTTATCATCTGCATCTATACATTCCGACCATATGATGTACAGTACCTGTTGTTTCATCACCACCAATCACTTCTGTTTCCGTCCATGGGACTAAGGATGGTGTGCATGTTGCTTCACAATCACTCCTAAATTTGTATATAAATTACCCACCATGCCACTATGAAAAATAAATTAAAATAGTCTCTAAATTTACATATAATTTACTCATCATGTCATTATTGAAAGATTAATTAAAATAATCACCTCTAATATTACTAAAAATAAAAATAAAATATCATCTTATTTATCAACTTTTAATACATATACCTCCTAAAACTCTAACCCGTGCGAGAGCACAGGTGGATGAACCAGTAGAAGTAAATTAAATCTTCTAGAGTATGATTAACATTTTTTTGTCCTGCTACATTATGCAGGACCAACAGCTTCTCTAGAAACAGCAGTTCATCCAGCTAAACATGGTAAGAACGATGGAGCTCCACTTGCAGCGCCTTCAAGAGGAAATCAACAGCATTCCATGCCTGTGAATAATATACATGGAAAAACTCATGGACCTCCAGTTTCGGCACCAGCAAAGAGAAGGCATCACCACTCGCCTGCAAATAATACATATGTTAAAGGTATATTAACAGGCACCATACATAACTAGTCCTTACGAACCTATTGCTGATAATAAAATGATTCCTGAAGTTATGTCATGCAGGACCTGCTGTTTCTCCCTCAAAGTCTCCCATCATCCATAGGAAAAGACATGACATTCCAGTTGCTGCACCTCCGAAGGAAGATTCCAGCAACTTACCACCTGCAACTCATGGACACCACAAAGGTATGCACCTACAGAAAACACTAACGAATATTATGTGTTCGTCTTAGTAAAATGATGTTTGATTCAGGTTATTTTCATCATGCTCCGCATAAAACTGACAATGCTCCTGCACCAAGCCACGGACATCCTGGTATACATCATAGTCCTGCACCTGCACCTGAACGTTTGCCTCCATCTAAAGGAAAGGGGCAAGGAAGTTCTGCTTATGCTCCAAGCCATGCCCATCAATATCATAGACCATCATATTCTCCAGGTTATCTATTGCTCATTACATTTCCTCATTTGTTTTATCTGCAATATATAAGCGCTCCAACCATGCCCCCTAAGAATAATACCAAACAAGCACCACCATTTTTTGCTAAACGTACTAGCATATTAAGTTTGGTTATGTTTAAGCATGCATGCTTCCATCATTCAGCATTTAAAGATGAAGGCTTTGAGACATCTCTTGCAGATGATAGGTGACAGATATTTGAAACAAGAGTCTGTGCTTGGTCAACGTTTAATCCACAAAATTGGTCAAGTCTTCTTAAGATGAATACACAGTATCTTGCCATTGTCCTGCTATGAACATTTGAATTGTTTGCACTATGTCACACATGCCTCAAATAAATTTTCAACCCATAATATGTTTCGCCAGAAGTAATACAAGCTTCCAATTCTTTAGTATAAATGTAGCTATAATATGTTTTTTCAACACCATTACACCTATGCAGGACCTGCTCTACCTCCCGCACATCCACCTGATGCTCCTGCATTAAAAAAGCCCAAGGCTGCGGCACCAGCACCTACTCAATCTCTGTTACCTCCACCAACAAATTCATGTATGCTGAGTATACATTTGTGCCATCTGAGTTCATAACTTCAAACAGTCATCTACTGGTTGCTTAGCTTTGGTCCATTCATATTCTTTTTTGGTTTTGCTAGACTGCACAGCATCCTGTCAAGATCCTCTGACCAATAGTCCTCCAGGAACGGCGTGCTTTTGTGTATTGCCAATAAAAGTTGAGCTTCGTTTTGGTATTGCATTGTACACATTCTTTACACTGGTTGCAGAACTTGCACAAGATATTGCATCTGGAGTGTTCATGAATCAAAGTCAAGTTCGTGTTATGGGAGCAAATGCCGCACCTGATGACCCTGAGAAGACACTTGTATTTGTTGATCTTGTGCCACTGGGACCAAAATTTGATAATACGACAGCACTTTCAGTATTTGAAAGGTTTTGGCAAAAGCAGGTCATCATAAACCCTGCGCATTTTGGAAAGTATGATGTGTTGTATGTACTTTACCAAGGTGGGAGCTCTTAATGACTTCTCGTTGTTTCACTTAATGTTAGTTTCCTAAATTACTTTGGCCTCCTCAACCTACCTTCCTGGTTATTTCAGTATTTGATTTGAACCATAAATAATTTTATATTATTCAGGTCACTAGTTCACTTTCTGCTCTTTGTTTTTTGCCTTACAAAGCTTGTTCATGATATGCATAGTTTCCTGTACTTATGCAGGCCTTCCTCCATCACCACAGACAGCAAACATGAACAATGGTCTTAGCAATGTAAATGATCCAAGGGCACATCCGCTTGCTGCTGATGTGGGAAATCATAGTGAAAGAAAAGGCAGGGGCATAATTGTTATAATTATTCTATCAAGTGTTTTTGCTTTTATTTTATGTGCTGGAGCTGCACTGGTGGTTTATTTCAAGCATAGAAATCGAAGCTATTTAACTGAAGCATCACCTGTGCCAACAAAACCTGCAGGTAGCACGGCATTCTATTGGTGGATTATTATCACCTTTTCTACTCCATACTTTTATGTGACACCTTTGAAAAAGCAGAAAAATGCAGCTTAGGGAGCCTCTTTTCTTCTAAAAAAAAAAGTTCCCTTTTCTTTTCCTGTGAAAACATGAACCATGTGAAGACTTCCAGTTACAACTTTACAAAATCATTAATTTATGTTTGAAAATAAATGGCTGCATTGGAAATGCAGGTCCTGGTTCTGCAATGGATGGGAACAGGCTAGAAAGCAGACCTATTTCGGCATCACCGTCCTTTAGCTCAAGCTTGGTGGCATATAAAGGATCTGCCAAAACGTTTAGCCTGGTTGAGATGGAGAGGGCTACACAGGGATTTGATGAGTCCAGAATTATTGGTGAGGGTGGTTTTGGGCGTGTCTACGAAGGTATTCTTGAAGATGGAGAGCGGGTTGCTATCAAGGTTCTGAAGCGAGATGACCAGCAAGGTACCCGGGAATTTTTGGCTGAGGTTGAGATGCTTAGCCGATTGCACCATAGGAACTTGGTTAAGCTGATAGGTATATGCACAGAAGGGCATAGCCGATGTTTGGTATATGAGCTTGTTCCGAATGACAGTGTGGAAGCTCACTTGCATGGTAATTTTTTTGTTCTTTTTGCCATAACTTCACCTTCTAAGACTTTCTTCACTTCATCATCTGACTTCTCTTTTCACCACTTAATTTAGTCATTTTTTGGCAATATATGCAGTAGATGAGCCAAACACTTAATTGACAAGAAAAATCTAGATTATATTCTGTAGTGGATAGAGCTGTTATTATTGAAGTGTAGGTGAATTCTCCACCTCTCATCATCAACAAGCTTTTGGTTGAGCGTGCATACAATTTTATTTGCTATTAATGCCAAGGTTTCAAGTTCGAAGTCTGACTAGGGCCTCAATTTTATCTCTTGGGTTGATAGTACCGTAGCATAGCCCCTAAATAATAATTGTTGGCCGCTCCTATTCCACGTTTGATACCTAAGAGAGCTTCAATGTGAAGGGGTGTGTTGAAGTATAGGTGAATAGCTCACCTTTCCTCATCAATTTAAGCTTTTTAAGCTTTTGAGTTGAACTGGTTGGTGCATGCAACTCAGTTATAACGGTGCTAATCACATGAAACCTATCAGTGCTAGTTTTAATTGCATTATTTCAAATTGTTGATACTTGGTACCAACAAAATACAGGCTTGTGCGTCAAAATTCTTGATATGGTTTGTGTTGTGTAGCACTGCCTCCGGTTCTGAATATATGGTGCAATCAACTAATTAAGCAGTCCTAATGTCATGTATTTAAAACCAGAGGAAGTATATATATTCTTTCTCTACTTTTAATTAGCATGTTTGAAAATACTATATTTCCTTGGATTTCACCATGGAATTTATTATGACGCTAAGCAGGATCAGATAAGGGAGCTGCTCGGCTTGATTGGGACGCTAGGCTCAAAATTGCACTTGGTGCAGCACGTGCACTTGCTTATTTGCATGAAGATTCAAGTCCACGTGTCATCCACCGTGACTTTAAGTCAAGTAACATCTTATTGGAACATGACTTCACCCCAAAAGTGTCAGACTTTGGCCTAGCAAGGACAGCTTTGGGTGAAGGAAATGAGCATATTTCAACTCGTGTTATGGGAACTTTTGGGTATGTTGTATCAAAGTTATTATCTCTACTCTTTCATAGCTGATTCAATATCAACTTACATTACAAATTTATGATCAATTTCTCTTAGGTATGTTGCTCCTGAATATGCGATGACGGGACATCTTCTAGTAAAGAGTGATGTTTACAGCTACGGTGTTGTTCTTCTTGAGCTTCTTACTGGGAGGAAACCAGTAGATATGTTAAGACCTCCTGGACAAGAGAACTTAGTCGCATGGGCTAGTTCTCTTCTGACAAGCAGGGATGGTCTGGAATCAATTATAGATCCTTCACTCGGGAGCAGCATTCCATTTGACAGCATCGCAAAAGTAGCAGCCATTGCTTCTATGTGTGTTCAGCCTGAGGTGGATCAGCGCCCATTCATGGGGGAAGTAGTTCAGGCTCTGAAGTTGGTATGCAATGAAGGCAGTGAGTTCAACGAATCCACAAGCTTTAGCCAAGATTTGCATATCCAGGATGTGGAGATCATGAGTAGAGCAAGTATGGATATGGACGTGGACCCAGCGCTATCTGCTGAGCTGTTCACTGCATCAGCGCATTATGATGCTATGGATGCCTCTGGTTCTTTTCGGAGATATTCAAGTTCAGGTCCTCTAAGAGTAGGGAGAGCTGGACACAATAAAGAGAGGGGACTGTCAACAGGCAGCTCAAGTGAACACGTTGGGCTACAGAGGTTTAGGATTGATTCAGAGTAGTCAACTTGCATGCAGCTCATGACGATGTGCTCATCGAAGAAATGCACATTGGCTCATTTATTCCCAAGCCAGATTCATACTTATCGTGAATATCCGTGGGAAATGGCGAAGGGTGTAAACAACAGCATACCAGCTTCAGAATTCAGTTGTGGTCGACTGGCCGGGAGTTACCACCTGGGCCCTGGGTGGCTTGGCAACGGAGGCAATGTAGAACTGAACAGTTACTGCTGTCTTCTACTACTCTCATTGGGATCTTTCGAAGCGGAAACAAGACAACTTCGCAGTTTTTCTTTGTACAGTGCTAGAGATGTATAGATGCCTTTAGCTGAGAGGTGTACACTAGCCAGCTCTTGAACTGTAAATCTCCACGAACCGTCACAGGTTTCTTCCATGTAGCGCACGTATTCCAACTGAAATCTTGGGGTATTCGTGCACGGTATCACCAATTTTGGGTTCAATGAAATGATAAATTTCTCCCTGTTGTCTATATGTACTCTTTGTGCAAGGGGTTTTGTGCTCTGTCGCTGCTTTGTTCTTGTATTCCTTCTATAAATTCCCTGCACAACCAAACAAAGGATGTGACTAACAATCAAATTCCCATTAAATTTCATCTATCAACTCCCACCACTAATTCTCCTCCCTAAATACTACTAGTTTCCGAAATGAGCTGTGAAAAGTAGGCCTGGTCTTTTTTTTCTCTCTCCTCATAGAACTCAACAAACCCGTTGCCATTCTTTCGGAGGAAAAAATTGGACCTGAAACCTTGTGCCTGGCATAGATTGTTATTTCTGACGTGTTCAAATTACAAGCATGACAAACGACTACTACATCCCAATTACATAGATGCAGGACATCACCGCATGAAATGGTTGCAATTGCATTTCAGGTTACAAGCAGTCAAAATACATTCGGTGGTCATCGTTCAGACGGGAGCAAGATAAAAATCAATCACATATCCCATGCTGAATAGTGAATACAACAACCACACAAAAAATAGTGGGGACTTGGCAGTACAGTATCCATCTGGTAGTGGTAGATGCCGCAGCCTACATGGTTATCCAAAATATAGGGGACACCGGCACCAAATCATTTTGCACGGCCAAGGAAACCGGCAATCGGCAGAGAAGAACAAAAAAAAAAAAGAGCGCACTGAAATATCGAGCTCAGAAGGCTAAACAAATCAAACTGATAAAGAGAGGAGAGAAAAGACTGCCATCACTGCAGGAACTACAATGCCTATGGAGTGTGTACATGTTCACGTGTTTGTTAGGCTGCCGAAGGAGCTTCCTTTTCCTCAGCTGCAACCGAAGCATCATGTTGATCAACTGTAGCTGGAGCAGCTTCGTTTTCATTGTCTAGAGATAAAACTGCTGTGAGCCAATCTGAAGCAGGAACTTCGACTTCAGGTTCCACTTGCCCATGAACATTCAGAGGAGTAACAGATATCTGCAGGGTGTATAGTGTGGTGAATACTAAACCATTTTTCAAGAAGGGGAAGGAGAGGGAGAGAGAGATAGCTCACATATCCATTCTCCAAAGCTCTCAAATCGATATCCTCATCTAAACCTTCATGCTGCTTCTCAACAAACTGCATTTGATGTGACAAGAGAAGAGAATAGTTCTCAGTATGCCTTGAGGATATCACACTTATGCCTAGAATGCTCTACATTCTCACATGTGATCAAAAGAAGTGGCTTGTACAAGTCAACAACCAATGATGTGATACTTGCTATGTCGAATTGACTGGAAAGTGTAATCACCTCAGCACGGAATAACTTCTTCACTACTTCTCGAACCTCTTGTTTACCAGCAGCTGCAACAGATTCAACCTCAACTGTCTTTCGTTGAGCTCTACGTGCAGCTCCCTAAAGATGAAGCCCAAATTCAATTCAAACATCTGCTAGCGAGTACATGAAAATTTTCAGTGGCAAAGGAATGTCTTCTTACTGCTGCAGATGCATCCTTCCCAAGCTGCGCCAACTGAATACCAAGGCTTTGATGCATGCCCATGAATTGAACAGCAGATGAAGGCCTGCTTGCTGACACAGCTTGCCAGCTTTGAGCAGGACTGTATCCACTCTGTTTGGTCAACTTGAAACCCTGGCATCAGAATAGAAATACAATTAAACAATGATTATATGTAAAGGAAGAGCCAAAATTACACCAGTGCTATGTGTTTCTTTCTATTACAGTAGCTGAAAAGGACGCAAATCAACTCAATTGTCTCAGTATAAATTAAAGTGAGGTGGTCCACCACTATCATGTCAACAAATCATAACTGGCTTCCAATTAATAAGGATAACACACCTTCAGATAATTGAATAACCTTATGATTCGCATATGCCAATGAAGAAAGCTTGAGGGATATTACTGTGCTTGTGGATAAGCCACTGAGGCACTCCCTATAGGCATAGAGGCTTAGGGCCTGTTTGTTTCCACACAGCTTATATAATCCAGATTGTGGAGGAAGGGTACCAGGGCAAAGTCCAAAATAAGCTGGTCCTAGGCTGCTTATTTCAGCGTATTTAGGCCTCGGGTGGGATTTTACCCTGCTAACCTCCCACCATAAAGTTTGGGGTGGGGGGGTGGGGATCAAACAGGCAGCCTCCTGTACAGCTTAGCCGTTGAAGGCAAACTACTTATAATGCATATAAAACCAGCAATGAATACGCTGACACTGCTTGTCCACACTAGGCTTCAGCATATAATATGGTATTAAGTACACAGTGTCAGATAGATTCGCATGATTATTCTGATCTATTAAGTCAATACATAAGTGAGGTGAGTGCTGGTGATGGAACACAGCCAGAAATATTTTTACATTTTTTAAAATATAAAGAGGTCTCCTTTGACTAAACAAGGTAGCACAGGTTCACAGTAGTTTATTGATTCGATAACACTTCAATCATCAGCAGGTGCAGGAGCAGATGCCCAAAAGATGGATGGACACCTTCAGGACCTTTTGTCTGACATGGCAAACATTAACGACTACTAGCATTCTACATTAGTACAGCAACGTGGAATTTCATTTCTTCGCCCCTACACCAGGGTTCACTGTATTATGGAGCTCACTGACACTCATTTTTTTCTCACATGAGTGGGGCTTGCTTTCCTTGTCTCTGGCATTTGCAGGTTGGGTTGGAGCTGGGGATTCTTTGTTGCTGGCAGCATTAGAGGGAGGCTCTGCGCCAGTAGGCTAGCCCAGCAGTGGCGACAGTGGGCAGTGTGGAGCAGCACCGCTGGCTGTGGTGGTGGAAGACTAGCAAGGCGGCATCTAGCGGGGGCAAGTGATCGCGCAAGAAGGATAAGCAGGCATCTGGCCGTAGACAAAAAAGCTCAAGTGATCGCGGAGGAAGAAATGCTCGAGTGATCCATAGACAGACTCTTAAAAGAACATCTCGAGGAAATTAAAGCAGTATATGATGCTTTTTAATTGACCTTAGAATTTGACATTTATTGCTCTAGCCGGTGGCAATGGTGTGGGCCAGATATGCTTTTGACTAATCAAGGGTCGAAGCAAAATGATCAAATGAGTTCATGTAATCATAGAGCTTTGATGTTACTATTACTTTCAAAGTGGAGTTCAGTAGTCAGAGTGTGGAGTTCAGTATTCAGAGTATCATTGAGAAATGACCTTAGTTGCTGATGGTGTGCTTGGAACCCCAATATTCAGCAGGCACCCTCTGAGGAAATTTCCTTTCTCAATGTCAGCCAAGGCAGCATTTACCAATGGCAAACAGACCTGAGCTGCATCCCTGAAGTCACTGTCTTTGCTTTCATCCCTCTTCCTAGTCACATATACCCATCGTGTATTGTTAGCACGGACCAAACACACTAATGATGTAGAAAATTTGGAATATAAGTTCGATATAAGTCAGGCGTGCTCACCAGTTCAATGAGATTGCAATTGAAGGCACTCCATACACCAAGGCCTCCCTTGCGGCAGCAATGGCAGAAGAATGGAACCTACAGAGTTCGCAGTGAATTAACAAAAAGTAATAGAAAACAGATAACAAACGGACCATTTCTGAAACAAGAGCATACATCTCATATCCACAGTTTGGTCCTACATTGATACCGCTAATCACCTGTATAAACAAAAAAAACAAGCGTTATTTCTAGAGATAACAATTTCAGGAAATCCACGTCCTGAAGAATAAACAAGCACCATACCAAAGCAGGAGTCTGCCAAGGAAACAGCCTCCCAGATAACGCCAACGAGACACAGTCAACCGGTGTGCCTAAGTTATCAACGATCAAAGTCAGCACAGATAAAATACTGGGGTCACGGGAGCTCAGGAATAGCGTGACCCGAATTGCCCACAGAGAAATGGATGGCCCTCCCTCACCTGATATCTCAAAAGCCTTCGCCCCCGTGAAATCCACGGATGTGGCCGTGATGGTCTCACGGACGGTAATGGAGTGCCCACAGGCCGACTTGTCCCTTCAAATCAACATGGAGGGTCCCAAATTAGTCCAGTTTCAAAATCACAGGGAGACAAGATTGGTTTCTACAAGCTTGCTCGCAACAAATCCAATGGGATGGGAGCAGACAGCATTCTGCGATCCCAAGAGCAATGTCAGGGGGGAAATTAAGATGCCGGGCGGTCGGGTAGGGTTCGCGTACGATTCGGGGGCGCAGACGTGTACGTCGCAGCGGCCGCCGGCGACGAGGGCGTCGACGATAGCCGCAAGGCCCGCGGACCGGATCCCCCCGGCGCAGGTCAGCAGCACGACAGGCCTCGCCGGCGTCCCGTCTCCCGCGGGGGCATCGGAAGCCTCCGCCTCCGCCGCCGGGGCCGAGGCCTCCGCCTCCGCCTCGGCGGCGGTGCTGGGCTCCTCGGCCGGAGGCGGCCGGCGCGCGGCGAGCACGGACTGGAGGTTGGAGACGAGCGCCGATGGGAGAGGGTTGCGCTTGGGAGCTTCCTCGCCGGAGGTGGCCTCCATCGGCTTGCAACGACGAGGTCGTTTTTCGCCTTGCCTGGGACGGCGTGGGGGAGGAGAGGCGCCGAGGAGGGGAGGGGGAGAGAGAGGTGTACGGACCACGAAAGGAACCGCAGGGAGGAGAGGAGAGGAGAGGAGGTGGATGGAGACGGACTGGAATGGAATGGCGAAATGGGCTGGGCGCGCATTCTTTATGGATTTCAAGGCCGGGCCCGCTTTTACGTGTAGGGTGAGGCAACTTTTATCCGACCTGCACTGCACATATTTTGGGAGAAGTCGAGTGCAGATTCAGCGAAATGCGGGCAGATTAAGTTTGTCGTTAATTACTAATTGGTCGTTCATTTTGAAACTTGAAACCTAACCCACTACTTGTGTCACATTATCACAACAACTTGTACTGTTGCCGAAGGCATCCGAAGATTTGGTAACGTCGCCACTAGCTATAGAGGGTCTTTCTTCTTTGACCAATATGCTTGTTCAGCGTACTCAAGATCCTCCCTTTTTACATGTGGACACACTTTTCACCGGCCAAATGCTCTAGGCTAGGGACCTGTTTTTGCATGGCTTTTAGGTCTCCTGCTCCTCCTGCCTGCCGCCATGTAACGCAGGAGTAGCAATATCAATATCGTTCGTTCATAGAAGCTACTTTTTCTCTAACCTGTCATGATACACAGAAAAGGAAGCAACACATATGTAGGAGTAGGGCATGTGGGGTTGGGGGCATGCACAAAAGCCTTGAGATCAAATTCAGCAGCATTTACAAAAGATATTAAAGCCGTGTCCCCGTTCCGGCATTTACGAGGCTCTGCACGCGGGCGGGCCGGGGCGACCGTTCCGTTCCGGCAACGTTGCTGGCTTGCTGCAGCATCCAATAAAAGACGACAACGACTAACGTGTACGTATAAATTTTAGTATTCGTTCGTGAAACCAAAGTACGACGAGGACAGAACACAGCCACACGAAACGAATGGGACGCCATCTCGTGTAATACAATTATGCAACTAGACTACAGAGCTCCACGGGGTCGATGGCAAGAACAGAATAATGGATCGGAGCACTACTGTGGCGTTGTACTACGTGGGCTTGAGTGGGGGCGCACGCATGTACCGACGGGGTGTACGTGCGGATCGCATAATTGGGATTATTCGCGGGACGGGAGACGGGAGGCAGCGGACCGACGCGCACGGGATCGCTCGCGGCCGCGGCGGGCCAGGTAGAGGCAGCGCCATGTGATCTGACCCCTTTTCAGAGCTCATCATGTGAGGCCGGGCGCTAGTCACGCAGGACTGCAGGAGAGGAGAGGAGACCGGACCCGGACGGACGCGACGCGACTCGACGGATCTGTCTGGCGTCGGATCCAACACCGTCCACCGGCCCGCCGGAGTGTGGGGGCAAAGGCAGCGCGGAGAGAAGCAGAGATCGAAGCTAGCCGGTCGATGGCGTCGGCTGCTCGTTTCAAACTTTCAATGGCGCCGACGCCTGCAGGATGGACCATGCACGGTCGGCGGCTTTTGGCGCCGGACCGGACCTAATCCACGCGCTTCTCCGCTTCATTTCTACTAGTCTCATGTCGCGCTTTTTAGAAGGCGCCATCGTCATTTTGGAATTGGACCGCCAAGATCAGGTTCACGCGTAAATAACTGCTCTCCTAGTAGCCGTACTCAATATGACGTGGTGCTGTTATTTACAGTAACATGCTGAATGATGAAATTTGACAAAGTTGCCATTGAAACGTTCCGTTGGAACCATCTTACTGGGTCCGGGCAGTTATAGCCCTCGTGTATTCCTTTTTTTTTTCGTCCTCGTCTCCTCGAGCTGCTGCTGATAGCGGCACGTTCAATAACGAGACGTGGCAGAGGCATTATTAGGTCTGTCCGTCCTGTTCAGCCGCCTGTACTCCCTGACGGTACAACAACAACTGAATGCTCCTCTCTGAAGGTACGGCAACCGCGCGAATACTCCTCAAGCACAGTACGCAGATCGCCCCGTACGCACGTTCATTCATCGGCTTGCAGCGCCCAGGCTATTATTAGGGATCCCCGGCCGCGATTAGCCAACCAGCGCTGCCTGTTTTCAGGTCCAACCGATGATGAATAGAAAACTATAGCCAGTTGGACAGGTAGATTGGGCGGATCGGCCGGAGAGACACCTCGCGTGCACACATCACATCCCGCCTTGAAAGCCACCGCCGAGACCTGCTGACCTCCAAGGCCGGCAGGCAGGCGCGCGCCGCACGCACGTCGTCGTCGTCGTCGGGAATTATTATTGCTCGACAGCTCTTGGAAACTAATTAACGGCCATCGACATGGCGAGGGCAGCGGCGGCGGTGGCGGTGGCGCTGGTGCTGGTGGTGGTGGCGCCGCGCGCGGCGGAGGCCGGGCAGAACTGCATCTGCGAGTGCATGAAGCTGTGCATGCGGGCGGAGATCCCGAACATGGAGCAGTGCGCGGGGGCGTGCCGGGAGAACGCCTGCACCAAGAGCTGCGAGGAGGCATGCACGCTCAAGGGCTTCCCCAAGCTGCCCAACGAGGGCATCGCCACCTGCGAGCTGGAGCCGCTCACACCCGACGAGACAGCTCACACGGTGGTGCCGCACTAGCTATATATGTACCTCTCAAAGGAGATCGATGAATCGATCGACGGACGACGACGACGACACGACGACACCACCACTCGTTCCGTACTACGTGCGTGTGATCCTCCCCGGTGTTATGTGTGATTGTTGCTTTGCTTTGCATTGCTTACTGTGTGCGCGCGTCTCCTCCATCGGTCCGTGATCTGTGCCAATAGCTACCACTCTGTGCGTACGTCATAGTACGGTGTTATTTTGGGGCCTGTGATATGTGATCAGTGAATGCAATGCATATGCATGGTTCTGTTTCTGTACCGCTCCATGTTTCGGACATTCGATGCCTCAACACGTGCAGGTGCAGACGATACGACGAACGTCCTCACTCAGCTGTCTGCCAATCTGACATGAGTCTGTAGTACGAAAACCCAAGTATGCCCGGCCCAGGCCCCAATCCAATGTTCCTCGGAAGAGAAACTGGTTTTCTGGCCCGTAACATCACAACCAAGCAAAATAGGCCCACAGAATGAGTCACGCTAGCTAGTTCTCTTTTTTTTTTTCAAGTACATGTATTATACTATAATAACATGGGAAACGTTACACATCAGTACAAGACCGTGTACACCGAGGTCATACAGGCACCTACTAGAACCATCAACAATGAAGCAAGGAAAGCTCGCCGCGCCTGCGGCAAAGCCCTCCTCGCCAACCTTGAAGAAGAAGAGGAGTATGCCACATATATCCCTCCTCGGCCAACACCCCGCCATCGACGAGGCCATCGCGGAGGCAGCGGAGAAGCAAAAGCCACGACGTGCGCCACGAAGACACCATCACGCTGGAGCTATACCCTAGGCTAAAACCTAACCTATACAAACTACGCCGGCCATCGATTCACCGGTTCCTCCCTCCACCGACGCCCGGAGACACCGCCGGAGTCGAAGAACCGGCGAGATCGACGCCGGATTTGGATTCGATCTTCTCCTCCTCGCTCTCTCCTGTAGCAGGGGAAAGGGAACACTTGCCTCGGACAAGAAGTCCCTGCACTGCACAATTACGACCGCTGCGTTTCCAGGCCAGCGGACGGCGAGTTTGAAGCGAGGAGTGGATTTTACATGGCCCAGGGCAGTGTACCGCGTACCGAAATACGGTACGGTACTACTACTGTCATGCTTTGGACGGTCTATCTACCTCTGTGTAAGTGATGATTTGATCTCGTGGTCGACGTCTTAGCATGTGGGTCGCTTTTCTCAAGCAAGGCATGTTTTCGACGATCTGATATGCATCCACGAAATTTGTATAAGCTGCGGAAGATTCCTAACTTTTACCTATCATAGACCTTCCTCTTCCTGGCGGTGAAAAAGATGGGCTTGCCCCAACTTTAGTGACAAAAGATTGTTCACGAAGCTAGGTTTGATATATACTCCCTCTTTTTTTTTTTTTGACGTTTTCAATTAGTTCAAAAATGAGATACGACGACAAACATTCAAGAACAAATGTAGTCCGCTAGTTGATTTCGCAGCCTCGTGCGGATGGTGTTGGGTCCAAGAAAAAAACCTCATGAATATTTCTATTCGATTACTTTGGTTATATTTAGTCCAGAGGCCGTGGGCATGTCAATTTTCTTAAGGTCGAACGTGCACGTAGATTCTATTTGAATCCATATATGCAGCTTATTATTAGCTGTCAGCTAGGGAACAAACTAACAACTAATTTTAGCGGGTGGTTGGTAAAGCACTAGCCGTCCTATTAGATGCAGATCCAAATGTGTAGCCTAAAAGTAGTCAGTGGCGATTGAATTTTGACGTCGCAACCCTAAATTCTGAATCTCTAACCGATTACAATTCCCAGTTCAGGCCGTCACATGTGCGTATACATCAAATCCTGATTATATTTAGCCATCACTTGATCTCTAGACGAACTAGTTCAGTAACCAAGAGCTGAAGGCTTAACCTTTACGTAGCAGGATGTTGCAACAATAATTTTCAGAGTTCCGCGGAAATGAAGCATGTGGCACTCTGGGCAAGTAAAAAAGAGGCTGTAAAAATGTTACATTTTCATGAATAAGAATCTCTAGCAGAGCACATATATATATGCTCAATGACATGTACACTATATATAGATGTATAGAAGTTTCAAGTACTACTCCTGTTTTGGCACACACGACTGACCCGCACTTATACTACAGTAGTACTTAGCGTCACTACACATTATATATGCGTAAACATATTTACACGTAAGCTATATGTGGTTACTACGTACTACCCAAAGAAACTTGTATAATAGCTCTATATTTATTTCATAAATTTTATACGTACGTCTGATACTCCGTGCTTGATCAATCACCCATATATGCATCGTCGTCTATCGAAGAAGGAAGCTAGCGCTAAAGAAGATGCATTCAGGGAATCCAACACTGGGACTGCATGCCGGTGTTCACCGAGAAGCTGTCGACAGATGAAGCACTGGCCGCGGACGTCGACGACGACCCCAGGATGGCTTCCATGAAGTCCATCACCGGAGCCATACCCGGCTCAGCCACGAAACCCAAAGCGCCGGCACCCTTCGTCGGTTCAAGAAACGCCGCCGCCGGGAGGCTCCGGACGGCCGCGGCGCCGCCGCCTTCTTGTTGCGCCACGAGGTCGGCTGGCTTGCACTGGCTCGCGAGGACGCCGCCGTTCCCGTTCTCCGGCGGGTAGGCGTCCGCGGCGCGGCACAGCCTGACGAACTCCCCGTCGATGGCGTACTGGAGATCCCCGCCGCCGTGGCCGGCGGGGAGGAAGAGCGGCTGCAGGGGGCCAAAATAATCCGCCGCCCACGCCGCGGGGTTGGGCGCCATGGAAGCAGGAGGAGACTGCGTAGTAGTCACTGCTTGAACCGACGGCGCATTGTCCTGCCCGCTCATCAGCGGCGCGCATCCGGCGGCCGCGATGCCCTGCCCGGCTCCTGCTCCTGCTCCATCCAGAATGTTGTAGTACAGGTCTGCAGCTAGCATTGCAGCGGAAACCCGAGTTAGAGCTGTGATCCACCGCACGCATGATTGGTGTCAGTGGTGTATTTCTTCAGAAAAATCTCGGTGTCAGCCTGTCAGATTAACTTGTTCTATCCAAAATGGAAACTGTGAAGAATCCTTCTAGATCTTTCGTTCAAAAAAAGAAGCCTTCTAGATCGGAAAAAGGGGAAACAATTGAGGCTAAAGGATTTGACACCACATACAAAGCAAAAGCGACGATCTTTTTGTAACTGCAAAAGTGACGAAGCCTGGTGTGGGACTTGGGAGGAACTGTAACGAAACCCACAGGATTTACCGGGGTGGAGGCTGCCCACAGCCTGTGAGATGAGCTTCTTCTTGATGGTGGAGTTCCAGAAGTTCTTCACCTCGTTGTCCGTTCTACCAGGCAGGTGCTTGGCGATCTGGGCCCACCTGCAGTGCAGTGTGTCGTCACACATTTAGCCGGCATCTACAGTTTCCATTTGCGCCCCTTTCCTTGCCCCAAGCAAGTTAATGCGATACCGTGCATTACCCGTATATTACGGGCAGTTGCATGCGCAGGTAATAAGTAAAACAGTGATGCAGGGAAATTAAAGCACCAGGGTCACATGATTCATGAACAATGTATGCTGCATACATAGCTGATTTGCGTGTAGGATTACCTGTTGCCAAGCACCCTGTGGAGCTCAACGATGAGGGCCTCCTCCTGCGGGGAGAAGCTCCCCCTCTTGAGGTCCGGCCTCAGGTAGTTGATCCACCTCAGCCTGCAGCTCTTGCCGCACCGCTGCAGCCCTGCATGGCATGAAATTTGAAACCCACGCGCGCACGCACAGAATGAAGTGTGGTGATCGAAGCATACACAGCCACACGAATATGTGTCTGCAAACTACTGCAATTCTGCATCTAGCTTGGTGTGTCAGACTGTCAGCCTATGAGGCCCGCATGAACGAACTGCACGCACCACGAACCTGCTTGTCTGGGGACCGAGCTCCAGCAGCCATGGCCGTGCGTGGTGATGTACTTGACGAGCTTCTCGTCTTCCTCCGGCGACCACAAGCCCCTCCGGACCTTCTGCTTGTTGCAGCAGGAGTGGTGCCCCATCTCTCCCGGCCTGGCCTCTCTCTGGTTGGAGCAACGGGACACGGGAGGCTCTCTCACCGGCCTGCACAGCTAGCTAGCGCACAAGAAAACGAAGTGCCAGAGCCACCTTGAGCGAGCTCTAGAAGTGTGGTGCGTGGTTATAAAGAAGAGGAGGAGGAGGAGACTGGATGGAGAGGGCGAGCAGGAGCAGTACCACTGCAGCATGCCAAATGCATAATGCTGCTGCGCGGTGACTACACTGCATCTGCGTGCATCCAAGGGCAGGCAGGGTAAAAGGCATGGGCAGGAAAAGTCGGCCCAAACCTGTGCATGCAGTTGGAGCCCTAGCTTAGCATCTAGCTAAACCTAGGCGCGTGAGCAGGCATGTTACAGTGTCTCTAGGTTGCCCCAAATGTGAGTGGCTCAACACAGGACTTCACGGCTAAGGGAGGAGCTGGACTGGACGGGGGAGGAGAGGAGGCCGGTGGCCGCCGGAGGGCACTCCGGTAATCTCTCGCGGCGCTCGCGCCCGCGGCGGTTTTATGAGAGAGGACTTGTGGGGCGTGGCTCAGCAACGATGCCTGGTTTGTTTCAGGAAACCTCGCTCCTGTGCAGGGCGTGATAGGCCGCATCAGATGCACGCCCTATGTGCGCGGTGTCACGGTGTGCACTGGGGTGTTTCAGTGTTTGCATGCGTGCGCGCGAGAGAGATTTCACTGCTTTATCAGCACACGGCCATAACTACTGCTTGCAACTTTCTCCAAATTGGAGGAGTACATGGCAGTGCAGCTACCATTTGGACTAGCTAGTATCAATTCGTAGCTAGAGCTAATAATGCTTGCGATGTGTGTTCTGATCTATCGCGTCTATATTTAGATCCGAGCCCTAAATAGTCAAGATGCATGCTTTATTAGCACATTCACTCTTCGTCTCTTCTTACAGTACTTATTACCATACCGTCTACTAAAGATTAAAAGGAGAGAGACCGGAGGGATGGGCCAGGTTGAAGAAACAACCCCCTCCACAATGTTGTTCAGTATAACACTTCGCTAGAGGGATGCGTCGCGTAAAAAAATCGTATGTACAAAGGACCTCACTGGGCTATACTCGCATTTCTCATGATGTTCGCATTTGCTTCAGCAGACCATGCACATAAAAAAGGAGCGTCTACTGTGTATAGCCCACCCACACTACAGGAAATGCGAGTATTGGCCAAAATAATTTCCGTTGGCATATGACCAATTTCCACGGACTTGTGGTGCCGGTTGTTTTATTAGTAATGTTTGGTTCGAGATATCACCTTATTCTTGATGGGTTGATACACCATGAGTGTATTTTATAGATTAGATGGGACGACTCCACTCATTATGCTAGTACTAATTATTACCTTGTGAAGAATGAATTAGTGATTGATCAATACATTTCATTCCACAAACCAAATAAAAAAGTGAAAAAGTAAGGGAATGATAATACCCTATTGCTCTAAACAACCAGAACACACAGATTGCAACGTGCAGGCTAGCCTTGAAATATGCACGAAAGAACTACCGCTCCACGGTGCCATTGGGCAGATAACAAATAAGGCTTGGGCAGCAGCGGTTTTGGCTCATGTGTGCCTTGTGTTGGAGATTCCACATAAAAAATCCCCCACCATATGATCCGCCCTATACATAAGATGTATGATTAAAGTTGTAGAAAGAGATTGACAGTAAAATACATTTATGAACACTAAATAGAAGAAAAATGCAATTTAGCTTTTCATTAAAAAATAGCATATATGAGGGTCAGCCCTAAAGACCATCATATGGTAAGATGTAGTAGCCTAGGGGGCTTGATATCATAGATTTGCGACCAGCCGCATGCCCGTAAAGAAACTTGTGAATTTTTGCGAGATCTTTGTGCATGAGTGGCTGCCTAATAGTGAAGTCAGTCTATGTTAAATGATTTTTATCGGGTCTATAGCAGTGGCAAAGGTGATGTCAGTAGACTTGACGAAAAGCTACGCAAAAAAAAAAAAAAAAAACAGTCGGTAGAGGAGCGTGGTGTTGTGCCACGGACTCGGCAAATAAAGAGCATGTTGCAAAGAAGACTAAGGTCTAATGTTTTTAAAGACGAATAGTATGAGATGTGCCGTTGAGGTTTTGAGTTGAAACCCATGGGTTTTGTTCACTGAAAATTTACCAAATTTGGGCATCCCAACAATTGCATCTCGCACATATACTACTCCCATTTTCTTTTTCGTTAAGGTGCATATATACGGAGCCCTAGTTAAATTGAAAACCATAAATTCTGATTTAGCAAACTATACTGCACAAATTTTAATATAATTTAATGCATATTCAGAATTATTACTCGCTCTCTACCTTTCGCTAATTATATTAGGTAGCTTCCGTAAAAAGATTGTGCAGCAATTAAGTCGAGTAGGTGGCCTTCCGTGTTGGTCGACCCGACCTGTATTCAACAAAGTTCTGTGGAAAGACCACCAAAGATGAGAATGTTGTCTGCGATTGGTTGGTCCTAAGTCCTAACGAGCATCGCACGTGTGACTCGATCCAAACAATGCAAAAAGATATACGCTGGGCGAAGCGCCCAAGCCAAACAAAACGAAGAATTGACGCAGAAAAGGAGAGGTTTTTTTCGGGGACAAGCACCGAGAGCGGCTGAGCCCGAAACAACGGACATGCAGGCAGAGCGCGCAGAAGCATGCATTGGCCGTGCGTGCAGAAATTAAGTGCAGACGTTAGCCTTATAAAAAAAAAAGTGCAGACGTTAGCAAATGACACGACAACACGTAGCAGCATGCGCCGTACTCCTACGGCCGGCTCCTCCATTCCATCTCCTGATGAATCGGATCACAACCGAGCGAGAAGCGTGCACCACACGTCCCATATACGGGGGGGTGATATGCACGTACGTCGCTCGTGCAATCAGTGCGCCACCGGGGCCCGCGCGGCATTTGTCATGAATGGCAAGCATACACGTACCACCACTGCTCCTTCTACGTACTGTCGCGCCATCGAGCGAAACAATCCTGTGCACTACCTACTTCGTCCGTACAAGTCCCCTGCTGCGCCGCCCTGTACGCGCGCATGTATATATGTATATATATACACATAGTAATAGTCTGCCATACGCAAAAGAGCTGGGAACAAAAGGCAAAAGGGGCGTATAATAAATAATAACGAGAGAAACAGAAACCTGTACCGGCACTTTCTCGGAGCCGCGTGTCGTCTGGGAGCGCGAAACGGCAGCGTGCATGCATGCATGCATCAGATGCATGCGCCGGCGGCGATTCACGAGTTGTAGAATGTAAACTGTGGTCACACGCAGCAGCAGGGGGGCAGGCATGGCATGCCAGCAGCACAGCCTCAGCTCATCGATCATGCATTGCATCTTTCTCTACTCGGTGCTCTTCCTTTCGTGCTTTCTCCTCGCGCGCGTCCGTACGTACTAAGGCTAACTCCAATAGAGAGAGTAAATTGGTTGTGTATAGTATGCACTATGCTGCTACTGTAGACAGAAAGAAAAATAGTTGAAATAGTAGATAAATAGGGATAGACAATGCATTACTCAATGGCAAAGACGAGGCAAGGCGAGGCGATGTGATTCCCCAACCGCCCATCATCCCACCGATCGATTGTACTGTACGTTTCAAGGGAACGCCGACCTCATCGTCCTTATTATCTGGCCGGCCGGCCAGCTGCCCAGCTGTGTATGTACATGCGTATGTACTGATCTCGATCTCTTCCAAACTCTCGCCTGTCCCCCTCCAAGTAGGTACAGTGCGCTGTATATTTGGTGTAATAGTAATTATTAGTATCTCTAATATAGAGCGAGCATGTTTTGTGGCTTCTTGCGATGGAAGCAATAGAAAGAGTAATAGAAAGTGTACGTGTGAGAGACATGAAGAAGCATGGTATATACGACCGAGCTGAGCGACCACTGCAGTGCACGCAGTACGTAGGAGCTAGCAGCTGAGGCTAGCGGCTAGCGCCGGCTAGGTATACACATCCGGTACGTACCCCTAGTGCTCCTCCGTGGAGTGACAAACGTCCGGTCCTCGGAAACGGCAGTACGTAGAAACCGCTCCATGTGCAGAGAAAGTACATACCGCCGGACGTAGGGGCCGGCCGGATCGAGCTTTTGCTGCACTTGTAAGCCAAGCTACGGAAATGAATGCTGATAGCTAAGTCCTATATATGCGAAGGAAATGCATATGTATAACCTCTCCCGGTTCGGTTATTGATGGCTTCTGAGGCCATCTCCAGCGGCGTACCTATCCCACTATCTAAATTTTAAATTTCACTCTGTATATAGCGTCGGAATAATGTTTTGCACGATCATTTACACATGTTGCTATAGAGTTGGTCTGAGCGCATGCATATACACCTTTATTTTCTTTTACTTCCGCGCACACGCGCGTGCAGTTAAACACAAGACGCCATATGCAATGCATCCGATCAGTTGGAGAACATGCATGTGTACAGCTTCATGTGTGTGGTTCACTCTACCCCGTCCTCCGGTCCGGTTGCACGTACAACCACTTAATCTATCTATGATCTGTTCGCGCGCGCGCCGACGGACGTGTGCGGTTGGGGAGCTGACCACCAGGAAATAAGAGTTGTTCATTGCCTGGACTAGCTGCTAGCTCAACTACTCGATCGTGCAAATTGCATATACGCAACGCAACGTGTCGAGATGGATAATCGATCGGGCGCCGGAGTCAGTAGTAGTGCGTGGAGTGGAGTTGATCGATGCCGAAAGCTGGCCGCGCGCGTCATAATAATTTCGTTCCCGGCTATGGCTTCCCGGCAACAGAGCTTTTTTCACCCACGAAATAGCAAAGGGCATCTTGACCGTCTTTCGTTATGGTTACGGGGCAAGCACACACTACTACTCAAGTCAAAGGCATGTGTACTGCAGTACTGGAGCTAGCGCTGGGCACATGCAGCGTCCATCATGCAATGCTTAACTTGGCTAGACGAGCAGAGCAGTAACTAACGCAACGCAACCAGCATCTCCAGCGCTTTCACATTTTGATTTCCTCCTCATCGTGTCAACCTTTTTCGTTTGGAAGGAGCAGGGCTTTATTAACTCGACTGGAGAGTCTCGTCTTGTCCGCCAGTGTGTGCAGGGACGGACGGACATGCCCAGCGACCTACCTGCCCTCCGCATGATCGATCTGACACAAGCCAGGACGCGCGCGCGTGTTGGCTAATCGGCGAGATAGATGGCAACCGAACAGCGCCTCCCGGCCTGGCCTCCGTCCGAGAAAAACTCGTCCCGCGGCCGCGGCCGCGGCCGCGGCGAGTCGCTTTCCACCCCGATCGGTTGACCACCCGAGAGCGGCACACGGCGGGTCGGTCGGCATCTCCCGTCGTCGTCGTCCCCCAGGCGCGCGCCCGTGCGCGCACGTCGCTTTTGAGCGGGGGTCCGTGGCCCGTGCCGTGGGACGCCGCTGCCGTTAGCCGGGCTACCCGGCGACGGAAACAGGACAAGCCGAATCCCCCTCACCGATACCGCCGCCCGCGTCGCCACGCCACGCCACGCCCGCTGCCCACCAACCGAAAACCCACACCGTGCAGTAACACTGGACGGATCGGACAATTGGGCATATGGGCTGCGCAATCATGCGTCCGATCGCGCCCCGGCCCTGTCCATTGCCCATTGGTGCTAAATAACGACCGTTCATTATTTTTTCGATTAGATTGATTTCAATCCTGCTGCTTGGTCTGTGACTCTGTTCGGCCGCTTCATGGGAAGCGCTAGGAGTTACTGTGCTGCTTCTTATGCTTTCAACTTCGAGTTGGAGGTTGACCGCCTTGTGGATAAATAAGAGGCTCGGATCTATTGCAAGTCTCATTGTACGTAAATTTTCCTCGGTACAGTTAAAATTAAAATTACACTCGTACTTTTTCCCACATTTCAAAACAGATGGAAATACATTCCGTATAATTTAACATTTTATACGTTTCAAAAGAGATGAAATGTAGTCATACGACAAAACTATAATTAGATTCCTATCGTTATCAGGCCGCACACAACCCTCGACCTTAGCGGGCACACACTGAAGCAGGTCACGGTCACGGTCACGGGATCGCTAAGCTGCGCAATGTATTTCGAGGTACAAGCATAACCTAGCCATAATCCCGTAACAAGAAACAACCTCAGTCGCACTAATTCAGTTCCCACTACAGTAAGGTAAATAAATGCTTACAAGAATGCACAGCGAAGTACAGGTACTTCACGCTTGAATTGAAAATGTAAGTCATCAAATAGCTTAGGGTGCAACATGCTATCATATATGCAAATGAAAATAGAACTTCTGCGATAGCAATTGTTGTCATTAGAGAGAACTCAAGCAGAAGACTACAAGTAATGGTTAAGGCTAACCTTCTGTCATCATGTCACCACATGTTAACTGAGCAACGACATTCCACATGGTGGACAAAATATACACGTGAAAATTTCAAAAAGTAAATGAATGGGTAAAATTAGAATGAAAGAATATGTCAGGTAGCTGTTACGTATGACGATCACTATTAGGAAACAGAGCTGCGGATGGGGCTGCTTCATTGGTTTGCAGCTTCGGAAGCAGTACTTGCTCCGCTAGCTGTCCAACTGGAGAACAGAGCAACCAAGACTTCAAGCAGCACCATGGCCAGATCTTTTCTTCTCTCTCGGAGGTATCCTCAGCAAATGCTTTATGGTGTCATATGCGGTGAAACCAATAGCCACTGAGGGCACCACCTACAAAATGGCCATGTTTTAAAATTACCCATAATAATATGACAATCATATAACCCATCTGAATCCAAGCAAAAGCTTCAGCAAGTAGTAATAAAGAGAAAAAAAAAAAGAAGATAAGGCATATGCCCATCAATACATATATATAAGCTAGCCCACAATCTATTAATAAAAATGAGGGCTAAAAGGTGTCAGCACTCCAAATAAGATCATGCAGGATTACAGAATTCCGGGCCTAGGGTCTTGAAGAGAATAAACTGAAAAGCTTTTCACAGAAAAAGAAAACCACCACCACAACAAAGCATTTTAGTCCCAAGCATGTTGGGGTATGCTAGTGTTGAAACCCAATAAGAGCCACCAATATAAGAGGCAAGAGAGGATAGGAAGAAGGGCAGCGTTTAAAAAGATACTAATACGTGGCACAAAGCCTATTAGTATCTACTTTTTGTTTCCCATAACAGATGCCAAAAGCAATGCTGTATAAATTCAGACAGGGAGGAAAAATATGCAGCAGCACAATTAAGGAGCATAACACAAGTTCTAACCAGGAATGCATGACTTCCCGTTATAGTGGCACAGTTGCAACAGGTTTTGTTCAATGTGTTCAGAAACTAAATGGCTTTAAAAAATGTATTTGTGCCGCTTGGGATAGAAGGGTAAACAGCCAAGCAAATATATTACACTGAGTCAAGTCGCTAGGGTCCAACTAGTCGATGACTTGCTAATATAGTTGGTAGGCATGGCTGTCGCTGCTGGCTTGCCCCTCTCCGCCGCAGGCACCGGCAGATAAGGAGGAGGCAGCGAGCAGCAGCATGGAGAGGGGCGCCGCCGGAGATGTGAGAGGGATATAGAGGGAAGACAGTGAGGCTTTAGGGTAACAGGGTTTAGTTGATCTGGTGGGCTACTGGGCTGTTAGTGGGTTGCTCCTCTTCGTTAATTTGGGACCCAAGAGTGGGCAAGACGGCCGACTTGTTTAATCTAGTTGACGACTAGTCAAGTCAAGTTGTCTAGTCGATGGCAAGTCAGTTGACTTGGTCCTTAAGTCGAGTCGAGCCATCCAGTCGATCACCCTAGGGCAACCTGTCGACTAGTCAACGCCTAGTGACTAGTCAACGACTTAATAACCATGCAACTAAGGATGCTAAGTCTAATGAGTTGGAACATAAATATCAAAGATTATCTTCATAAATACCTTGATGTAATTGAGGCTCAAGCCAGCAAATAATTGTCTCCATCCCTGTGTTTGTTTAATGGTCATAAGACCCTGGAGTGTGCCTGTTATTCGTGTGCCACCAAATTGTTCATGCTGTTGCTGACTTTGAACCTACAAGGGAAGTAAATACAAAACAGTGAGTGCTAAAAAGACGATCAAGAAAATCAGGATCTTATACATGATAATAATATACGGAGACTGTCCAAATATGATACCTGCATCTGTCTCCTGACAACATCTAATGGGTAAGTCAGAGTCTGCCCAAATAAACCAGCAGCAGCACCACATGACAGCTTCAATGTTACTGAATTCTTGTATTCTTCTGGTACATGTGCCTTAAGTCCTTCATATATGTAGAATTTAAGACCAGCATAAGGAAGTATCCCCATGAGTGTTGGACCTGACATTAAACAGAATCCAGACATAGTTAAAATATGGCCGTGCCCAAATCTACACTGTTTAACACTTAATAAGAGAATTTCCAAGTGCTTAAATAGGTACTCCCTGCATCCCAACTTATAGGTCGTTTGACTTTTTTGACACTAAGTTTGACTTGTTCGTCTTCTTAAAAAATTTCACAATTATCATTTATTTTCATTGTGATTTAGTTTATTAGCATATAATATACCTTAACTATAAATTGAATTTTTATACATTTTTGTAAATATTTTGGATAAGACAAGCCGATCAAACTTGGTGCCAAAAAAGGCAGACAGCCTATAAATTGGGACATATGGAGTATTAATGACTATATGACATATGAAGCAGATAACCATACCTACACCTCGATAAAGAGCTCGCATTCCACCTTCTGAGTAAACACCTCTAAAGACATCCAGTATTCCGCCATATGTTGGAAGAGGACTTGCCCTTTTCAAAGATCTGCTGAGTTGGTCTGAACTATTGACCTGACCACAGATAAACAACAATTATTTAGCCCTGAAAGTTGCTTTTGTTTGGTGTGCGAAATTTCAAATAGAATTTTTCAAAGACTTGAATTTGGAATAGATACCATGAGTCTACGAGCAATTCTAAACATTTTGATGTAGAAGATGGTCTAATAGGGTGGTGGGTACCAAAAAGAAATATTCAGTTACCCACCAGTTTGGCCAAAAGAACTGAAGTTACCACCAATTATAAGAACCTGATATGGCCCTAGCTCCTAAATCCTAATGAGGCATGACAGACAGTTTAGAATTTAGCTAGCATTTTTTTGTGATGGTAGGGGTGTAGATAGTATAACTCGCTTGCTTGGTAAATAGATGTTACAATAGAATTTTTTTTTGCCATGATCACTTACTAATTAATTTGAGAAGTATTTTTTCCTTAAAAATGAGATAATTCTGCGAAGGTACGTACCATGAATAATCTAATATCTGGACCTTTCATTTTGCAAATCCATACGCTCATACAAAAATTAATCATCATGAGATGTGATTCTCAGAGATCAAAACTTTGTTTATCAAGTTATTACCGTTATAACTCAATCTTATCTTAACAACATACCTCAATCCAGAATTTAGTAAAGATGTTCAAGTTAAGACTTAAACAGTAATTGAGAATGGCAAAGGCAAGATGATAAAGATCTTGAAATCTAGAAGATGTAATAGCTGTTGCACAAGGAAAAACCTGGAAGGCAAGCTTAGTCCGAGCCAAATCCAAGGGATAAGTACATAGCACAGCAGTTCCCCCTGATGCTGAGCCAGCTAGAAGGTCTACTAAAGGCCCTGTACCCAGTGAGGGACAGTTATTCAAGATCCAACACCGGTATCGTTCATATGCCATGAAGTGTAATGCAGCATATGGAACAATTCTCAGCACACTGGCACCATTTCCTCTGAAATAGCATCAATACAAGGTTAGTGAACAATATTGTATCCTACCTTGATGGTTCAGTCAAAATATTGCAATGGTTCGGATTGGTACATACTTGTAAAATCCCATGAATCCATCATGTTGTCTCACTTTCTTCAATGATTTGAGAACTCCAAGAGACCCAAACTCATTTGTTCTAGTCTACAAAAGCAGAATAAAATTGAATGATAAATAGCATGCATTAATCTGGAAATAGCATCAGGCGCATAATGGATCTGCAAAACTAATCAGGCAGTTGGATAACTTTTGCAACATGTAGCATCTAATGATCTAAAAGGCCAAGACAAGCAGCATTTTGACTGAACACTATCAACACCCTATAATGCAGCCAGGTATACTTTTAAGGAAAAAGTAGGGTGGAATCAATAGGCTGTAGCACAGCCTGCTAAAGGATGAATGGGTCATTCCAACCATGTTGTGGAGGGAGCAAGTTATGTTTTGTAATAGATCAGGGCATGCCTGCACTCAAGAATATTGAAGGCATCTAGCAAAATATGATCTTCTGTGGTCTTAGTTATCTCTCGGTGGCATCGATTTCATTGATATTTGTGATGTTTATGCTCCAGAACCCTTAACACAGCGACTCAGCGAGATAAATCTAGTTCTACACAAAGGGGGTTCCAGTTGCAGTCACCATCTTGCACTGCCTAATATGAAACGGATAGTTTCGACTTACTACAAAACACATCCATCGTCCCTCCTAATGAAACACGTGCTCAGGCATGTTCTAAGAAAAAACAAAGTCGTTCTCAACATTAATTGAAACCTACTGATTGACAGGCCAAAAAAATCACTTCACTAACCCTTGAACGTGACATGCGCAAGCAAATCCTGTCTATAGCCGCTTCATTCGGCAAGTACATCCACAAACTCGTTTCAGTTGCCGACACAGCGAGAGAGAATCCCTAGGGACGCGCAAATCAAAAGCTAATCACAGGCAATTTTATCCACCAATCGATATGCCCGCACGACAAGATCACATTCCAAAGCGCTACTATTAACACGTGGATCTTCCCACGCCGCCAACGAGAGGACAGCACGAACCTGCAGCAATATCTTGACGCGCTCGAGCGGCGCGATGGCGGTCTTCGAGAAGGCACCGGCGACGCCGCCGGCGATCATCTCCTTGGCGAACACGGGCATGAGGTCGAGCGCGCAGAGGTCGACTCGGGTCGCCGCCACGGCCGCCGAGCCCTGCGAGGAGGAGCCCATCCCGCCGCCGGGCTCCTCTCATTCAAATCAAACAGCCTCCCTCGCGGGAATCTGCGCAGGTCGGAAGGGATCCCACGATGCCGGGCGCGCCCCGCCGGCGCAGGCGCAGTTCACCCCTCCGGCCCCCGCCGCCGCCGACGATTTTGACCGCGGCGACGACCTGCGCGGGGCGGCTTGCGGGTTTCTCTTTTCTTGTGCGTGTTTTGCTCCCGATGGCAGGGCGGGCACGGATGAGCGATATGCGGGGGGATCTTTAACGCGATGCGGGAACCGACTCGACTTGACGTCGTCTTCGTCGTACTGCCGTCCTGCCAGACTGCCACCCGTGAGGCCGTGACTCGAGTACCAACCGGAACAGGATGGGAATGGGACCCGGCCCTCACTGTCCCGGCTCTTGAGGCCAATTTTAGGGGCCATGAATCGGCTCAATTTTTTATTAAGGGGTGGCTTTGCTGATCCAGTGGGTATTATGGATCGATCCAATTTAATTACTACTCCCTTCGATTGTTGATATATGGTTTTTTACAAATTACAATAAAAAACATCATACATTAATGATCGGATTGATTGAGTATATACTTATTTAAATAATTATTTTAAAATAAATAAGATGTAAAGATAAATATTATTATAAATGTATTACACATAAATAATATTTAGAGTTGATAATTGGGTCGACCCACTGTACCCGTTGCCCGTTGGGTCAAGAGAGTCTGGCTCTTTTGACCCATTTAGTATTTAGGGCCGACCCATATGACCCATTGGTCCTGTTTTTTTGGGTTGGATCAACTAACCAATGGGTCGACCCAGCCCATTCCCATCTCTAGCGGAAAATCATCTTTACGGAGCTGGCCAGTTGGAATATTTGAGTCTTGGTAAACAAACTATGTGAATACTATGTATAGTTATATGTTTGCTTGAAATTGGCAACGGGAAAAGCAGACAAGAGCCGTTGCTTGCACTAGGTCAAATAACAGAGCTCTAGACTCTGGAGTATAAATGGTCGCAGGGTGGTTTGAGCTTTTTATGTGTTATACTATGCTAAAGGCTCAATATTGTGGTCCAACCGGCTAGTCGAACGGCTAGATATGTCTAATGAATGGATGGCCGATTGCTTTGGCAAATGAATCGAACCGGAGTACCTAATTGATATCTGGGAAGTGATCGATATACCGATTAATCATTGATCTTGAGTAATCGAGCAATTTAAAAACACTTAGAGATATATGGTTTTGGATTATATTAGTTTGTCTATTCCATATAGATTCTAGATATATAAAATATATGCTAAAGTTGAAGATTTAAAATGTTTTCTTAATTAATTTAAAAGATGGCAAGGAATTTCACTTGTTAAGGGGCTCTATTTTTTAGGTGTGCCATCAAGTATTATAACAAAAATATACCTTCTTGTGATTATTCTAGTAAAGATTAAGGGCATGTTCAGGTAGAAAGTATTTTATGAGTGTTTGACAAATACTTTGTAAAATACTTCGTTTTAAAAAATTCGGTTGATGTTTGAGTGCAACAAATCTCCTAGTTTCTAAGACTATAGTTTTACGGAGACCATAAGACCTCTCTTTTTCTAAATCATGGTTTATTTGTCGCTAGCAAGCAGTGAAAACAGAACCATATTCTCTTGATACTGTTTTTTTTTAAAGTAGTAAACCTAAACAAGTCATATGATCATTTGAGAATAGAATCTTATCTTTTTGCACTAGAGAAAAACTTTCGAAGATATAATCTACAGTATGGGAATCCATTTGGAGAAAGCCAATCTGCACATTGTTTTCTATTAAAATATATAAACATTTGTTAGTATGACATGTTATCATCTACATCTCTTTAGTATGACATGTTATCATCTACATCTCTTCATTTGGGACACTGAGGCCCTGTTTGGGAATCCTTTGATAAAGTTTAGCTCCCATCTAAACTTTAGCTTATTTATTGCAGTGATAAACTTTAGCTCTTGGTGGTTGTTTGGATACACAGCTAAAGCATAGATAATAGAGAACAAAAAGACACCCATACCCCTAATAAATGACCCCGATGAGGATGGGAGAAGAGAGAGTAGGGGTGGAGAGGGGTAAATAGTGGAAAGTGGTCACTGTGGACCACTTTTAGCTCCATTTAGCTCTCCTTCTCCAGCTAATGAGATAATGATATATAAAGTTTATCTAGACACTTTTAGCTGTCCTGTTTAGATAACCAAATAGCTAAATGTAGCTAAAAGTGGTGAGCTAAACTTTAGCGAGGGGTATCCAAACAGATCCTGAGTCCACTCTACAAACAAGCCAAGGGAGCGTCCTCTACCTGTAAGGGCATTAATAAGGGCATGTTTGGTAGTAAAGTTTTTTTAAAAGCATGGTTTTAGAATACTATGGTTTGGAGATGTACATGACCAAAATACTGTGGTTTTCTAATACCACAGTAAAACCATAGTTTTTCTCAAAACTATACACGTTTGGTTGCACAGTATCTGACAGAGCCCTCTCTCTCTCCGTTGCCCGCTCCTGCCTCTCCCTCGCCGCAACCCTCTGCCCCTCTCTCCCTCGATGCGGCGCGGATCGGCACGGGACCGGTGCGGCGGCGATAGACCGGCGCTCGGGACTGTCGGTGGTGCGGGGCGGGTGCTCGAGCGGCGCGACGACGAGGGACGGAGCCCGGCATGCAGCGGCGCGGGGCTGGCTTGCTCACACGGGTAGGGCACGCGCTGGTGAGCTCACGCAAGTGGAGACCGGGGACGCGCGGTCGGCGGCGAGCTCGGCAGCGGAAGGAGCCATAGGCGGCGCCCGCGGCAGGATTCGCCCGCGGAAGGATCCATGGGAGGCTGGGTCGGCCACGGAGGGAGCTATGGCACGCTGCCACGACGGGATCCATGGGAGGCAGGGCCAGCCGCAGAGGGAGCCATGGGAGGCGGCCGCCGGAGTAAAGCCGGGCCGCGCGCGCCGGGCGCCGCCAAGGAGGAAGCCGACGGTGCTAGCGGCGCTCCGCCGGGGAGAAGACAAAGTGCTAGCGTGAGGCTCGGGAAGAGGGCGCAAGAGGGAGAAACGTGCGCACAGAGCAAAACTGAGGAAAACTTTGGTCTTGAATGGAGTATCCTATAATCCAAAAATACCGTGGTTTTGCCAAAACCATGGTATCTAAAATTGTGTTTTGAGAAGACCAACTAAACATCTTTGAACCAAAAATACTACAGTATTCACCATTACTATAGTTTTGTTTCAATACTCCAAAAATACTTTACTATAAAACATGGCCTAAATCTTCGAGAGATTGGACAATTGGTATAGGAGCTGTTTTAGAGCAACGTCCGCTAAGTTTCTGGTTAGTACTGCGCTTTGTTCCAAGTTTTGACGAAGGATGTCACGATTTAACTATCGTTCTCCTTTTACTAATGGGTTTTCAACCTTTTCAATAACCTACTTTTGCTCAACGACATAATTAAGTTTACTGAAAGCTTAATGAAATTTGGAATGTAGCCATTTTATCCTTGGAATTTCGGATGACTCCTTCAGCTCGCCTTCAGCTCTCCAACCATGCACACCCTTACATCCTCTGTGATGACTTTACGCTACACTACGGTTGTTGTATAAAAAAGAGATATATATTTATGGAGGTAAGATATACAAAAACTGAAGACTCTTGAGGATCCGTTTAAAATGTAGGAATTTTATAAAAACCGCAGAAAAATTTCAAATCGCACTGAGAGATAAAATTGTGAGCAGTCCATTGATTCGTTGGCGACTTGGCGCTTTGGAGGCCATTGATTCGTCTTTCTCGAAGCCCGACGATGGGAAAAAGGTCAGCGCGTGACCCGCAAATCTTGCCTTTTCGACTGCGTGCCTGCGCCGTTGCTCCCTCGGTTCGGCCGCGGAACTGCCTAATGACACGCGGGGACCACACGCGCAGCGTCTGCTACGGAGAAGAAAGCCTGACAGGCTGGGCCCGGCACCCGCTGGCCGCTGGGCCTTGGCCCGTGGCTTTCCCCGGCCTAGTGCTCGTCCCGGTTTCAAAATTTGAACCGCGCCCAAGCGGCTCCCCTAACCAATGCGACGACGCACAACGGCCAAGGCACGCCGCCAAGCCTCACGCAGTCACGCTTCCCACGTTCCCCCCTCCTCCTTCTCTTTTGCCATTTGGCCGTTCCGCTTCCGCCTCGTCGTTGTGGCCCCGTGGGAGCAGACGAGCAGTGCAGAGTGCTCGCTCTTCGCAGGAGAGAGTAGGGGAGAGAGGAAAAAAAAAAATTCGGCGGTTTCCGCGTCGCGGCGTCGATGGGGGCGTCGGGCAAGTGGATCCGAACGCTGGTGGGGCTCCGGCCGGCGGTGGAGAGGGAGAAGCCCGGCGGCGCGGGGAAGGGGCGGAAGTGGAGCCGGCTGTGGCGGAGCTCGTCCTCGCAGCGGGGGAGCAGCAGCGCGCCGGCGTCGGAGGCGCCGTCCGAGGCCTCGTCCACCGTCGACGCGCTCAGCAGCTCCGTCGTCGCCGCCGTCGTGCGCGCTCCGCCCAGGGACTTCCGCGTCATCAGGCAGGAGTGGGCCGCCGTCCGCATCCAGTCCGCCTTCCGCGCCTTCCTGGTAGGCTTACCCGCCGCCTCCGTTCGCGTCGCTCGATTCCTCGTAAAAATTCCTGCTTGTTTTTTTTACCCCCTCACTGTTTATTGGCTTGGCGGTGCTCGCTCGCAGGCGCGGAGGGCGTTGAGGGCGCTGCGGGGCATCGTTCGGCTGCAGGCGTTGGTGCGCGGCCGCCGCGTGCGCAAGCAGCTCGCCGTCACGCTCAAGTGCATGAACGCGCTCGTCAGGGTGCAGGAGCGCGCGCGGGACCGCCGCGCTAGGATCTCGGGAGACACCCGCGGCTCGCAGGACATCCTCGACGACCGAAGCGGCCGCGCTGATCCTGTCAAGGAAGCAGAGGTATAAACCCAAAAAAATCTTTTACAGTGGATGATAAATTCAGTTAGGCTTGCGGATAGCCTAAGAATCTTCACCTTTGTTTCATGCGCAATTTTGCGAGCGCAACAGCCAGTAGGGTTGCTTTGTTTCTTGTGCTTGATTTGTAGTGTTGGCTATTGAGTTGCTCTGCACTACACCTACATCATGTGCTATATTCTTGAGCAGCATGTTCTGATGTTCAAATGTGCCCTACTACTCTTCTTCATGCTTTTGATAAGTAAAATTGGGATTTGTCACTTGGTCCAACAGGTTGTTTTTTTCCTTTTGGTGATATAGGAACTTATAACGGTAATCACGTATTGGTGATGTAGGAATGACGATTTGATATAATGTTTTGTATTGACCATGTATGTTTTGAATTAAAATTGTACAATGTCCATTCCTAGGTAAGCCTTCCCCGGATGACGCCACAAATAATGTGCCCATGGGCCCTGCAAATTTGTTTATGTCAAGTTTGATGTCCGAACAAATGTTTTGGTTAGCTGCAGAGTATTAAGTACGATAATTGGCTTGTACAGTTCAAACATTGAAATTACAGTACGGTGCAACTAAGGACAAGATAATATGTGATGATGATGTCTGGTCGTCTGGATGTTTGGATGACATGGTTCACATTGTAGGCAGGATGGTGTGATAGTCAAGGTACTGTGGATGACCTAAGATCAAAGATACACATGAGGCATGAAGGTGCAGTAAAGAGAGAGAGGGCAATTGCTTATTCCCTTTCCCACCAGGTATAAGCTCATCCTGCAGCTATACTTTGGTATTGGAACAAGCTTATCATTTTTCATTATACAAATATGCTGATATTTCTTTAAACAGCGGAGTTCGAGCCACAGCGGAAGACCTAGCTCTCCAGCTGTATCTCTCAGGGATCATGGGACTAACAGAAGCAATCATAATTGGAGCTATTTGGAAGGGTGGATGGCAACAAAACCTTGGGAGAGCCGCCTTATGGAGCAGAGCAATACTGAGCACTCCAACAATTCACGGTGTTCAGAAAGCATCGAGGAGATGAATGCAGTCAGTTCGAAACTTTCTGATGCAAGCTCCATCAAAATCAGAAGAAACAACATGACAACAAGGGTGGCAGCAAGGCCTCCTTCCACACTCTCAGCTTCTTCATCTGATTTTGCTTGTGACATGAGTTCTCCATCGACCTCTTCTGTCACTCCAGTGTCTGGCACCATGTTCCTTGTATCGGAGAGAAGGTCCGATTGTGGTCATGGAGGTGGGCCGAACTACATGAACTGGACTAAGTCAGCCAAAGCAAGGTTGAATGGTTCTGGCATGCATAAGCCACCATTTCAAAGGCAACGATCTTCTGATCTGCAACATGTTAGCAGGACGGCGTTATCTTCGGTAGATGTTCAAAGCACTGCTGGATCGGATGTTTCAGTTACTTCGAGGAGGTTGACTCTGAAAGGTCGAGGTGCTAGAATAAGTTTGGACAAGGAGAATGACGGCCAGCCTGTTGCCTTCTTTTAAAACTTAGTCCTATTTATTTATTTATTTCCATAGTACTATACTTTAGGCACATTGATGTTGAGTTGTATGTATGCTCTGATTTCAATGCCTCGTTGCTCATTTTGGCACCATTTAGATTTTTGATGTACAAATGCTGAACTGCTCCTACCTGCTACTTTGAGAGTTCTAAACCACTGTTGGACTCATGTAGGATGGTGATAACTAGCTATGTACTTATGCGCTAGATCAGCAGCAATGAATTACTCCTTGTCTGCTGTCAAGAAAAAACATGTGGGCTTTTTTACATTTATATTTGGACCTTTAAATGCTTTATCCAATCCTCTCACCAAGGCATATATGCAGCCAAATTGTTATTGCAGTTAGAGAAACTGAGGATTTTGTTGTTTATTATATACTCCTATAGTTGCTCTAGTGAATCGTTGACTTGTTTTATTCTATAACTGCAGCCATATGATAGCAGGATAATTTTATCCACACACCTTCAGAAAGCATGATGCATGTCGGAGTTTTGGAAATCCAACCTGCTGCGTGTCACAGAATACGGTAGTAGATCTGGGAAGGAGATTTTGCTGAATGACTGCAATCAGGCTGCAGGGAAGGGAGACTGAAATAATGAGAAATGCACTGATATTCTTGGACCCGGCTCCAGTTTGCTGTCATCCTTGAATTAGTCTCCCATAGGGCTGCAAAATATACCCTGCGATCAGTTCATCTTGAGCAACTGTAGGCCGCCCTCTTTTGTGGTGTTGGCAGAGGGTGACACGTGTCCGTAGACCAACCGCAGAATCCTTCAGAATCTTCCATGGTTAATACTGTAATGGTCCCTGTACATGGTGATCGGAGACAGAGGGCATCATGTACCATCCTACACAAGATTCATTAATTACGAGTATACGATCCGGACGACGTGTGTGCTCAAGCTAGATCCATGTGCCCCGCAGCATGTCCAACCACGATGGACCCTAGGGGCTAAACAAAGCGCCTATGGCCTCCCTTGCACTCCCAGGCCATTAGCAGTATGTTTAATCTGTCCTCTGCCGGCGGCCAGGCCCTATCCGTACCAGAAGCAAAAGCAAGATAGCCGGTCCCAGGCCTTGAGGAGGACGAGACAAAGGCGATCCACGTCAGTCGTCAGGACGTGTGTCGTCTCGGGCACCGGCACAGCAGGTTCGCCGATCTTTCCTCCGGTGCCGGTGGCGTCTGCGCCGGGCGGCCATCGCCGAGCACGGTGTCGGACCCCAAGAAACTGTCGTGCCATACTGCCATCTTGGCATGTTGGGAATCCTGGATTGTTTAGTACTACTAGATTGATATAGTGCAGCATCAGATTGTTAGAGCGCGTTTCAGCGTTTGGTTAAGCGGCGGTGTCGGGAGGCCGAGAGACACGCAGGCAGAGCAGAGTCTCTGCCAGGAGTAGTTGTGGTCGTCAGGCAAGCCCAGCCAAGCTTCGAGGCAGCTGCACGCACTCCCGCAGCAGGTTCGTTCGGTGGCGACCTCGATCTGGTCGGTGAACTGCCTGCTGGTCCCGTGGCCCGAGTCTTCTGTTCCGACGACGGGCGGTTGCACGCTGCCGACGAAACCATGACATCATAGCTAGTATCTGACAGCGACAGCATAATTAAGCTCTCGTTTTGCGATGGTCAAGGACAGCAACAAATTAGTTGCGATTTCCCCCCTCCTAATCAGCGAGACTTTCCAAGATGAGCGAGCTGGTTGCACGCAATGTGACTGACCTCGCTCGCCGACGCATCTGTTCTGATTATCAGAATGCAGCCCCTGTCAGTCTACAAGGATATACGCCTGCAGGAAATACTACCTCTGGCTGTTAACCTTTGTCCTTAGCCACAACGAGAAGAAAGAGGGAAAGGAAAGAGGTGATAGTTGCCTACTGGACTGGACTCGCCCGATTATGACAGGGCAAACTGCACCCTGGCATGTGGGTTCCCATGGTGCAATCAGGGGCTGGTTGAGTTGACCCGGCACATTGATTGCGCTATTAAACAGGAGCGCGATCGCGTGAGCAGAGAGGGCCTGGATGCCTGCCGCCTTCATTTGAAGGCCCCCTCCCCAAGCCTCAGGAGGCAAAGAAGCCAAAGCCCAACACCTCTCCTCCGTCCGTCCCGCTGCCATGGGCGACACCGCGGCGGACGCGCCGGCGCCGGGCAGGTTCGGAAGGATCTGCGTCTTCTGCGGCAGCAACCCCGGCAACCGCGCCGTCTTCGGGGACGCCGCGCTCGACCTCGGCAAGGAGCTGGTAATAATGCGCCGCCAATGAACGGCGAGGCCGCCTCCCAAATTCTCGATTTTTGTTTCACTGGCTTCCTTACGCTCCCCGCGCCCGGCCCGGGATCACTCTTCTCGTTGCAGGTGGCGAGGGGGATCGATTTGGTCTACGGCGGCGGCAGCGTCGGGCTCATGGGCCTGATCGCGCAGACGGTTCTTGATGGCGGCTGCAGTGTCCTCGGGTAGCCACTTTTTTTTTTTTTTTACCTGCAGCTCCTCCATGGGAATTCTGCCTCTGTTCAGTTCTTTCTGCACCGCCAAAACTTCCATCTTTCGAATCTGTAATCTACCTAACGTGTCGCTGCTCTGTTTCATCCGTTTGCAGGGTGATTCCAAGAGCACTCATGCCGCTCGAGGTGTGTATTAAATACTAACTGTCGTTCTTGGCCGTTCTTTTTGTCATTGTTAATTCAAGTATAGTCCTGCCCTTGCGAATGATTGGTTTATAAGAGAGAACGATCTTTAACAAACTGCAAAAAAAGAAGAAGGTGGGGGTTCATATTTGGCTTTGCACTTCCCGACGGATGGTACATTTGAATCCAATCCGTGAAGTTTGGTCTTCACGATGCCGGTTTTACGAATTTTTTTTTTTTTTTTGGACTCTGCAGTAGGTCATGTTGTGCTGTGTCAGTAGTGCTCTCCGAGTCACCATTTGATTCCTCAGGCTTGTTGGCCCGGATTGATTCGCCTTTGCTTCTGGGTTTAGCAATAGGTGAATAGGCGATCAATAGGGAATTGGAACTAGGATTTAGGGGAGATGAATTGCAGTTGCAGCCTACCAGTTTAGACTTTAGGGCGGTACAACTTGGAATTTTAATGTTTGCCACTGGGTGGGTGTAATTATAGAATATGTAATAACTTGCCAATAGGACTTCTCAAGTTGAATGGGAAAACGTTTGGATGTATAAAATTTCCCCTTAGATAGGCTTTGAATGATTATCTATACGTAACTCAAAAACTGAACACTTATTAGTGTTGGATGACGTTGTTTTTGTATCGTGCTAGGTCTCATGGCAGACCAGAGTCAGCCCCTTTGTTTCTATGAGCCAGACTTGGTCTAGGATTCCTCATTTCTACTCTATAGATCTATTTATGTGTAATCATCACCCACATGAGGGATTAAGTTTTACTCTTCCCTAAATAATCCAATCTTTGGAACGTAAGGAAGGCAACTAGAAAAAACAAACTTGCTACTCTTACTCTTTCTAGGTACTTGCTCCAAAGTGAACCTGGAGCCCTAGCCAGCAACTTTTATACATGTCCTGCTGTGGAATTGTTAAGCTGTATGCCTGTATCTGACGAATGGAGATAGGATAGATCTGAAACTATAGCCTACTTTCAGTACTCTGTGTAGCCATTTGGAACAAGTTTTTTTTTCTCAAACTAGATATCCGGTGCTAGCGTTGGAAAAGTAAAGGTTGTCTCTGACATGCACGAAAGGAAAGCTGAGATGGCGCGCCAATCTGATGCCTTCATTGCTCTTCCTGGTACACAATTTACAACTTTTCCTCTAGTACATACTAACAGGGATATCAATTTAGTTTAATATGGTCACAAGTCACATGACAATGACAACTTTCTGGACATCATCAGGAGGGTATGGAACAATGGAAGAGTTGTTAGAGATGATAACATGGTCACAGCTTGGAATTCATGACAAACCAGTGAGTATTAGTATATAGCTGTGAAAAATAATTTATGGGCACTGAACAAGTAACTTATCTTAACATACTGCAGGTTGGATTGCTAAATGTTGATGGTTACTACGACCCTTTGCTCATGCTATTTGATAAAGGGGCAACGGAAGGTTTTATTAAGCAAGATTGCAGAGATATAATTGTTTCTGCACCAACCGCCCATGAATTGCTGAAGAAAATGGAGGTGAAGTGACCTCATCTGCTTGTTATACAGTTTGGACCCTTGTTCTTTATTCTTGTAGTTTGCCTCATTGACTTACATCAGTGTTGCGACAATCCTCTTGGCTATGCTCAGCACTACACTCGCTCACACCAGGAGGTCGCCCCACGCACGAGCTGGGAGATGTCAGAGCTGGGCTATGGAAAAGCACCAGAGTCATAGCATACCTTGCCAAGAAGATTACAACATTCCTGAAGTATGATTTTCGTCTAGCATTTAGTGTCAATGGACTGCGGGCGTCGGAATTTGGGGGCCCTTTGGAACATAGAAAAAAATTCCTGTTCTTGATTCCTATGCTTGTGAAAATCCTGTGTTCCAAAGGGGCCTTTAAAGTCTCATCTTTTGATACAACCTATTTAGTTGCCATTCATGCTACCTGTGCTCTCAGGGTGAACATCGCCTTGCTAAGGTTTTGTATTTTCAACAGGTAACAGTGATGGCAATGCATACATGGCTGCTATAGTTCTTGTTCGCCGTAGTTACAATAATACAGCTTGTACAATTAAGAAATATCGTGTCACTGTTGTTATTGTGGTCATCATTGAATTGTTGAAGAATCTCAAACATTTCCTGAACCTGTAACTACATTAGTCCCATTCTTTTACATTGCTTGAATTTTGAATTGATGAAGAAACATAATGATGTGCTTTACTGTGCGCATGGTGGGCGGTTCAATGGCTATGGTAAACTCATAAGTCATAACGCAATCTAAAACCAAAACTCCCTAAAACAGCACGAATTGCGGTCTGATTGCAGTTCAAAAACCGTCGTAGTGAAACAAATCTAGTCAATTATCGAATTCGCAATTACTTGCAAACTATCAAGAAACAATCTAATCAACTTAAAGATGATTTTCACTATGCCCTAGAAAAGCACCGTAGAAATGAACCAAAACACACATGCTCATAGATCGAACCAAAACAATACCAAAAAAAAAAAAAAAAACGCAAGTGAAAGAACACAAGATTTTTACTCCTCGATGCTTGAAGCTTAATCTTTATGGCATGGAGGTATTTACAAGATGCATTTAAAGCATCTCATTCGATCTCTCACGAACTAAATCCAAGATGGAGTGCGAGAATTCCGCTCTCCCCTGGTATTTATTTCATATGTACCCAAGGCAACCAAGGCAACAAAGGGATCCGGCTCTCATCCAAACACAGGCAAAACAGGTACCATCCCATCCCCAGTCGTCCCCTGATCCAAACACATGCTAAAATTGTCAAACAGAGCGAGACATGGATGCCCTCTAGAAATTGCAACAGACGTGCAAATAACATCATTTGTCTTCACAGATCACTTTACTAGTCAGGGACATGTTCAGACAAACTTGTTCAATGAACTAATAATTTAAAATTCTACATGCTCGAATTCTAGTTTTCCAAGTTCTGGTTGAGCCTTGCCTGTCCCAATATTCGATAACTCAATGGAACATTGGAAGGAATATTTCAACAGAACAGAATGATTAACTCATGGGGCGCATCAAAGACCAACTATGATGACATTTACATAACATTATGAGAGCTAGGCTTCTTGCGCCTCAAACAGGACCCATTTATTTACCATCCTCAGAAGACCACCCGATAAACTGCACTTCACGTGACCACATCCTCCTCCCAGCATTTTATTTCCTGTCGATCCAAAACTCAGCAGGAAACGCAATGCTGACCACCTGATTATGATTTTTACAGTGATGTGGAATTTCTTGCAGCTCTAGTACTGAACCCTCTCATCGCCATCAAAATTAAGACCTTCAATGCCTTTGAGAGCAGAATCATAGTTCTTCACGTTAGATGGGTGCCAGCCTGAAGACGAGCGCTTTTGTTCTGCAGAATGAACAGGTGAGCTTCTCAGGGGACCTGAGGCTCTGCGGAAAGCCCCAGGGCTTGCATCAGTTGCACGTGTTCGTGACGGTTCTGAGCTCTCAGTGGCCACCACATCACGGCTACTTGAAACAACAGGTCTCCTTGAAGATCCACTTGACCTTCCCAAAAAATTTGGCCCAGATACCTAGAAAGAAGCAGCAAACACAATCCCAAGATTGAGAAGGACAGCTTTTCTGCTGTTTAATTTTTCAGATTGAACAATAAGTTATGTTTGTAATGAAATACAACGTAAAGAGCAAATGCACGATCGATGAGCTAACTACTACCAAGTCAAAAAGACAATGAGGATTCATCTAAACCAGCATTCATTCATCAAGAAAGCAGCTGAGCACCCAGTACAAAGTGATGTACATGATTAAATGAAAAGGAAATAGCTGTTCATAAGGGTATCACCAGTAGATGGAGAATCCCACCCCCAATGAGGAAAAAAAAATGATTCTTCCCTGAAAACCAGCACCCCCCCCCCCTCCCATGTGCACATGGCCTGCCCCCAATGGCCTAGGTCTCCCACCTCCCTCGTGTCCTCCCACAGCCACCATGCCTTGTCCCCCGTGCCATAGGGGCTGCCAAGTCCTGTCATCTGGAGGAGGCTGTCTGTGTGTGGGAGCAGGACACCAGCATCAGCGGTGTGGAGCAAGAGTAGCCACCACCTCTTTCATGAAGGCTGCCTCAGCATCCTAGCGCACCTTGGCATCCAAGCAACCAATGGCCCAAAAGAGGAAGGAGGTTGCCTCAGCATTCAATCCCACATTCCCACTCCACCTCTATGTAAGCTGCTGGCGGACGCAACCATCACCAACAACCATCACCAACACCGGCAGGGATGTTTTGGTGGAGGACGCCACGTGATCGACACAAGATATCAATTTAAGCTGCTTTCTTTTTTTATGAACTGCAGTTGCTCGGATAATATCATGAAAATGCTACCCCTGACCAATCTACCATAACATTTTGCTAAAGACATCGATATTTGCAGAGGAAAGGCTAGATAAAAACTAAAAAAATTTATGGCTCGATCCAAAGGTTTAACGAACATTTTGTCTACATTGTGCAATGGGAGAGCTTTATCGCACTAGGCCTAGAAGATGAGAAGTCTGCACACTTTTTTAAGTTTCATTATAAACAGTGGATAATACGATGACAACTTACCATAGCATCTCTAGAAACAGTAGCGTCATTGCCTACTGGTGCTTTCTGCTTAGATAATGTACCCACACTTGTAATAGGGGGTGGGGTACGGCGCCGATCCATTGACGACCAACCACTAGTCCTTGCTTCCTCAGGGCCTGAAAGATTAACAATGGGCATTACTCGATCAAATACTGAAATACAAACAGGGCAAACTAAGAAGAGTGCACCAGTCACCTGATTGCCTGTCATTCTGTAATGCAGGTGCCAACCCAGAAGGTCCCGCACCATGGCCCTGCAACAAATGTAAGGAGTCAAAATTACCCCTAAAGATGGTTATTGGTTTCGTAACATTCGGATGTTTGGTGAGTAAGTCATTGAGGAAAGTTGGAAGAGGCTCACCGCCGCACGGGGTGGAGCAGTGGCAATTTGGGATTGTTGGTACTTCAGTATTGTCCAGTCAAACACATAGTCAAACTGAAAACCTGCAAAAAAGAGTTCCAATGAGCACGGGTATATTTTTTCTCATGTAGGGTATTAATATATCCTTAAAACATAGGGCAAATTAAATGAACCAACCTTCGCGAATAAAAAGGTCACGGAACAATCGCTTAAGGTATGAGTAGTCGGGCTTGTCATCAAACCGCAGTGAGCGGCAATAATGGAAATATGATGCAAACTCAGTAGGATACCCACGGCATAGAGCCTGAAATAAATCAATGCCATAAGGACAACACCCAGGAAGAAATCCCGATTCCAGCTAAAGATGTACTGAGCATACCTCAATTGATGTTGCAACTTTCTTCTCGCTGATTTTCTCATACTTCTGCTTCTTTGTTCCTGCTTTAAGACCTTGCCAAGGAAGACTGCAAAGAAAAAAAATGTTATCCTGAAATGAGAGGCATATAAAAGCAGATGACCAACCAAACTCACCTGCCCCTCAGGAAGTACATAAGCACATATCCAAGAGATTCCAAGTCATCTCTTCGGCTTTGTTCTGGACATACAACAACAGCAAAAACAGACCATATAAAATGCATCAGTGCAAGGATTAAGAAGTTGCACTTTACAGCATATTGAAGAACGATGTAAGGTATAGCGAGAGAAAAAAAAAACTTGTTCTTACCAATGCCAAGATGCGTGTTCACACTAGCATATCTTGCAGTTCCTGTCAAGTTCTTGTTCTCCCTGCAGCATTTACTATCTAGTTAAGATTGCATTGGTAGGTGGCTCGGAAAAGGGGTAAAAGACTGAAAACTACTAAAGGTATATTTTGTTATTTAATATATTTTTCAGTGTGGCTGCCATATTTTGCTCTTTAATATATTTTTCTCCCTACACACTCATGCGAGGACTGAGATGTGATTATTGTAATTACTTCATTCATTTGGGATTATAGTACTGGCCACATAGAACTTGTGCCAATAAAAAGTTGGACAGGCTTAAATTTACCAGATTAGCCCAACAAATTATAGATGGCAAAAATAAGGAGTAACTTGAGTAGATCAAAAGAACAGTAAACATGCTTGATAAGTAATTTGAGCAGATTAGAAGAACACTAAACATGCTTATTACAGGAAACAACAGAGAACATAGATAAGTAAAAATGTTAAGATCATTCTATGCCTGTATGGGATGTGCTGATGAGTCGAGGTATCCCTGTATTTTTTAGCAAGGCCAAAATCTATAACGTAGACCTGGATGAAAATACAGAATAAAACAGAAAGTAGTTAGTAAAGCAACAAAAACTGAAAAGCAATTGAAAGTACATGCTGAAGATGACATTGCCACCCACCTGATTAGCTCGCCTGCCAAGGCCCATGAGGAAATTATCTGGCTTGATGTCTCGATGCAAAAAAGACTTGGAGTGGACAAATTCCACTCGATTTATCTACAAGTATGGAAGGCAGATTACATATAGCTCAGCTGCTATAGGTGGGAATAAGAATAATGTATACAGATAAAATAATTTAACTGTAGAAGCAGACGTGCTCAGGAGGGGAGGGCTTAATGTGGGAACAACAAAGAAACACTATATAAAATGATTACTGAGGATTTGTGTGTGTGCGTGTGCGTGCTTGTGTGCAAATGCAGGGGCCAATGTGTCTATTGGGTAGCATCATTTGGGGTCATAGGCCATGAAAAAGGTGAATCAAGAGTTGATTCACTATGTTATGGAGAAAAATAAATGTACTAAAACTGTGAGAAGAAATAGCATTTAATGAGAGCACTGTACGTACCATTTGATCAGCAAGCATAAGTACAGTTTTCAGAGATAATTTTCTGCTGCAGAAATTAAATAGATCCTCAAGGCTTGGTCCAAGCAAATCCATAACCAAGACATTGTAGTCGCCTTCTACACCAAACCATCGGACGTTCGGTATTCCAGCTGTCAGAACAAAGATTGTCAAACCACCTGTCCTAACACAAATTCTTTACTTCACAAAGAAAACATGAACAGTCAAAAGCTCCCATACTTCCTCCTTGCAGAATCCTGTAAATCTTTGATTCGTAGAGCAACTGAGGATGCTTTGTCTTCACATTTTCCTGCAAATACAAACAAAGCAATCAAAAGTCAACTTCAAAAGTTTGCATTTGTGCAGTGAATAGTTCATGAAAGCGCGAAGCTACTACAAACAACTCTACATTGCATATCTCATCTCAGAAATGCGATCTCTTTCTGGAATTTATCCTCCAAGGGACCATCAATTCATGTTCCTCTCTTGGTTCGTTTATGCACCAGTCGGACTCATGAGGCTATATAATCCAAGAGGTGTATCTTGTCTAACTTACACTTCCCAATACTAGAGAGCCCCAAATATGCATAAATCATTTGATACCTACCAAGTCAACCACAAGCTCAGTGAAGGCAGGCAACAAACTACTCTTTGCATGCATTAGACCCACAATCCCGAGCAAACCCAGAGAGGTCCTATTGGTTCTTAGACGGCTTGAAGAGCACAGTATAGCTAGAAATAAAAGCACCCACAGCTCGACTGACAGCAACTAGAACTCAACATGCTCTGCAGTACCCAACGGTGGTCACAAGATAGGGCGCGCTACAGCACCTGTCTGCTCAACAGTAAGCAAAACAGCCAGAACTATAGAATGTAGAAAAGATCCGAGCAGGCAATCCAGCAGTGAGAGAGCACGGACCAACTTAATCGCGACCTCCTCGTTCGTCTGGATATTGGTGCCTGCACCACGAGCGACAGAGACAGAAATACCTCATCAGCAGCAGCAGTAGAGAAACGATAGCACGGACCCAGAAAAAAAAATAAACTCCATAGCACGAGCAGCGACTACGCACCGAGGTAGATCTCCCCGAAGGAGCCGCTCCCGATCTTCCGCCCCAGCCGGAACTTGTTCCCGACCCTCGGCTCCATTATTCCAGCTCTCTCTCCTTCCCAAAATCCTCCAAAAAAAAACTGCTAAAAAAGCACGCTCTTTCACTCCCGGAAATCTAGCGGCCGGTGCCCAGATCAGCGCTGCTGCCGGGGGGACTCGGGGATCTGGCGGCGGAGCGCTCTGGTGCTACCTAGGGTTTGTGGATAGGGGCGGGGACGAGGCGGGGGAGGCTGCCATGGCCGTGCAGGTGCGGGCGTGCGTACACACGCTTCGGTGGTGGAGCGAGTCCAATCCGTCCTCGCTTGTTTTTTCAGGGGGGCGTTGGGAAGTAGACGAAGCAAAGCAACTAGGCGAAGCAAGAGAAGAAGAGGAAAAAAAAAAATACTGGAGCAGTTTGGCCTTTCGGATTCTATCCACGTCGGCTGGGTGTTTTGCGTTTTGGTCCTTCTCCCCCTCCCTCTGGTCGCTTTCGCTGTCCCTATCGACCATGGCGGACTGTTCCGGGAGGGCTATTGCTTGGTGCACGCAATCGAGTAGTACCGTGCTGGTACTATATTATCCTGGCCTGCTGATGAGGTGGCAACACTTCTCTTGCCGCTGTGTCCTTGGCGTACGTGAGATAATTTTCATCGGATTGGTATTCCATAGAATCCTACTGTAGATTGCTTGCTCAATTCATACAAGGACATTGACTGAATTGGCCACCATATTATCTACCTTTATGTTATAGTATATTATAACTAATTAGATTAGAAGAGTTTTAGATTTGCTCTTAGTTGTATCTATAACATTGTACACCAAGAGCTGTGCATCAAAGTTTGGCCAAACAAATACAACCATGACAAGTGTTCACTAGCGAAGAAACACATGCCACGGGCGCAGCAAGTTTAGGTTATGAATGCATGAAGCCGGAGCAAGAAAAATAGAAATAATTTTGTTCGGCAAACGTGTCGCTTCACCAAAAGAATATCTTTTGGATTTAGTCGCTTTGTATTCTAGCCCCTTGCTTTCATCATTTTCCTCCCTTTTTTTCGTACATTGGTGTTATTTTTTAGAGGAGTATGACACACATCATTACCAATTTATCGTGACAGCTACAAATCATTAGACCAAGTCCAACAGCTAAGGTAAAAAGCACATCTATCCACTATTCCAACTACCACTCTCTCTGTGAACAGTGTTGCTACAGTGCTGTTTTGTACTATACCCGGCCTTTTACCCGGACTGCTGGACTCGGTCTTAGCGTGAGGTTCTTTTCTTTGATTTTTTTATGGAGCTGGGTACTGATGGTCAAAGTACCATGATCAGGTACCGTACCCCGTTTTACCTTTTTTTCATGCCCGTAAACCAAAAGCTAACGGGGGACAACTATGCCATGTTTTAAGTATGATCCATAAGTGCCCAAAGCCTCAAAGTAAATAAATATAACAGTAAGAGTAAAATACGCTATTGGTCCCTAAACTTGCATGCATGTGTCATCACAGCCCCTAAACTCCCGGAGTATGGTTTTCCTATCCCTAAATTTCTATATCATATTTTCCTGCCAGTAAACTTGCCACTTGGGTCTTAGGACGGAGCCAAGATTTTGATATTGTCATACAAGGAACCTTAACATACGATGTATACATATAGAAGCTTTATTTTATCAAGGATAACCAACATTACAGTATTAAATTATATCAATATAATTATCGCAATGCAGAGGATGATAAAATATTAATACAAAAATCCACTTGGGTAATAGAAGAACTCCTAGATTATATCAGCAAGATTAGGGCTTGTGGGCTTGCGCCCTCTAGCCTGCTCTGCCTCCGCCGGGTCTAAAACCGGTTTGACAAATCTATGTGACGCGTTGATTGTGTGTCGACTTCGATACGACAACGTGGGACCTGCATGTCAGATTCTTTCATATTGTCATTTCCCCTCTCTCGCATCTCTCTCTCTCCTCCCAATTTTAGTGGTGTTGCCACCTATACTCCTCGCTGGCTACGCCCCAAGCTCCATCATACCTACATACATCGGGACGGCAGCGGTGAGAAGACATCGAGGCAGAGTGAGATATAGGAGGGCAAGGCAATATGAGAGACAGAAAGAGATAGCAATGACAATAGTGAGAAAGGGAACAACACGACTCGGCCGAGCCATTTTAATAGGCGGTGATCCATGTTCCTATAGTATAAACTACATTTTTCAAAACTATCATGTTTTCTCACCGTTATCATCATTAGGAAAGAAAAACAACATGGTTATATCGAAACCAATATAAAAAAAAGTCAATACCAATATAAACTATGGTATTCTAATACTATGTTATAGGAAATCTTCACTTCCAAACTGACCTCCCGAGCAAGTCAAAATCCTTGACTCGAATAGGATAGATAATATAAAAAAATGCCTCAACAAGCAGCATCATTTCTGCGAACATATGTCTGTTACTCCATGTAATTATCTACGTAGCATATTAACACAACCAACGCCCATATTTATAATTAATGTGATAGGACTGCAGTTTCAGGATAACGTTTGCAGCGTCATCGTAGCTTATGTCACACGGAACCACAAGGAAGCATATCTGCAAGCTAATACCCTTTCTATAAAGCATCTTCTCCAGGCTGATCCGAAATTCCTAACACACTTGTAATACATTCTGCTTTGGACCAACTTGGCATGGGCCACTTGTTTGGCCGCAAGGAAAATGGACACACTATGAGAGCAACCAGTCAGTTTTACTACTCCATTTGGTTCTTTTTCAATTGGTGACTTAAGACTATGAAAAAATATTTTTCCATAGATTAAAGATACTAGTCAAAATACACGTGCGTCCCGCACGTAAATATTTATATTAATGTAAATATTTAAGTAAACAAACTAAGGTGTTTGTACAAAATTTTAATGTAGATTTTTTCATTTAGCATAGTGATAAATGGATGTTAATTACCATTCCAATAGCAAAGTAGAGGAGAAAAACAATAAAAGCGCACACTCTACTGATTGATTCAAAACTGGTCCATGACCTGCTCGCCCATGGCGCTGTGCTGGGCCAAATCCGGCCCGAGACACTCCAATCAGATCTCAGCCATTCATCATCAATCAACGGTCTGCGTTCTCCGAACTGAAGTATAAAATCGCGTGCCCGAAACCCTAGCTTCCACTCTCCCCCCTCTCCCCCTGCGGCTCACACACCTTCTCCCTACCTAGCGGCGGCGCGGCCGGTCCCTCCTCCGCCTACCTCTGCTCCCAGATCCGCCTGGCTGCCCACCAGCCCCGGTCGGCTCTAGCCGCCGCGCGCCCGCACCGACGACGGCGCCCCGCGAGCCGCACGCGCACTTCCTCCTCAGCCTGGCCGCCCCGGCATCGCCCCACCAGCCCCCGGTCTGCATCGGGCCTCCTCTCTGCCTCCCTTCCCCCCTTCGTCTACCCTGCCTCCGGTGAGACGGCGGAGCGGCCGGCGGCACCGCCCGTGCGGCCTCGCCGGTGAGCACGTCCACCCGAGGGTGAGCGCGCCGCCGTCGAGGGCCCCCGGGGCGGTGCCCATCATGGCCCTCTCCCTCGTCTGCACCGACTCCGCCGCCTCCTCCCGTGCCCGGTGCGTGCGGGGATCCGGCCGCCGCCGCCTCATCCCCGAGGTAAGTCCTTTGGGGCGGCCACCTCTAATCTCAGTGCCTGATCCGGTCTGCCGGGCGGCCGCCGCCTTCCTCCTCCCCCCGCAGTGGCCTGGGGACGACGCGCTTCCTCCGGGCCCGGCTCGCGGCGGCCGCCGGCTGGTCGCCTCGTCGCCCGCCTCCTCCATGGCTCGCCGCGGCCCGAGCGGCAGCCGAATCTGGCACCTCCCTTCTGCTTCTTCCCCTTCGGCGGATTTTTTCTTGCATTCCCTGTTTGTTCTTGATTTTCAACTTGTGAAGTGATGCTTCAAAGAGTTTGTTGACAGTTTATCTGTAGGTTTAACAATTATATGATAATCGATGTGGTATTAAATCATGATACATGTTCATCTTTGATTACACTTGTTGGGCCATAACGCCCAATATAGCAGCCGATTAAAGCCCATAGATCTAACGTAGGTAGATAGATTTGGTGAAAAAAGTTTAGAGAAAAATTTCTGCGGACAACGATTTGCACGGCAGAAACTTGAGTTCTGCCGTGCGTAACTGCGTTCTGGTGGATTTTTGTGGGCCATCTTGTCTGGGTGTGGGGACAAGATATATTTATAGGTCTAGGTGGATACAGATCTATAGGGTAAAAAACGTTTTTAGTTAAACTCGCTTTTTATAGTATAGATATGCGGATACTTCAACATATGGTGTCATAGTGGATATACGAGGGAATAAAAAAACCACACCTTATGTCACCTGAAACCTTTACCTCAAAATCCAAGTGAGATTGGGTGATTTTCCCTTTTCCTGTTGTCTCAATCAGAATTTGTATAAGTTACCTTATGGCCTAAACATAGTACAGTACGGAGTAATACTCAACCCTAGAAGAGTAGATGCTTATTTCAGTTTTTGTTTAGCATCTAGGTCAATGTTTTATCATAATGTGTTTAAGTCATAAGCGATCTTATATAAGTGTACCAAACATGCAATAAGCCTAATGAAGCGACTACTCTTTTGTCCAGATTTATAGATCGTTTGACTTTTTTAAGATCAAATTTGACTTTCTGTATTATTCAAAAAAGTTCATAATTATCATTTATTTTTATTGTGATTTAATTTAGTGTAAATTATACTTTGACTATGACTTTAGTTTTTCATATTTTCACAAATTTTTGAATAAGACGAGTTGGTCAAATTTGGTGTCAAAAAGATCAAACGACTTAAAAATTGAGACGAAGGGAGTACAACAGAAATTTTGCATTGCGCCGGAAAGGATGGATATAGCATCGAACAAAATTTGTTTTATGAAAACAGTTGCCTCTAGTTTAGTTCTAGGCACCATCACTCATTCACGAATATGGAACCAGCTGGCTACCTTTGTTTTCAGCCAAGCTAGTGTGACTGTGGGAGTGGGGAGCTAGAACATCTCTAGCAAGTAGTCCCCTGATAATAATCCATCTCAAATAAGGAGTCGTGGAGCCGTTCAAATGCCACTCTAGGATTATCGAATAAGTGCAGCTAACCTCTGGTTTTTTGTGAATTGATGACAGAGCACTAAAAATCTGTTGTTGAATGTGTAGGTGAAACATGGTACGCAAGTCACACAAAAGCTCCCATTAAGTACCAAGTCTGTTGAACGCACCAAGCGCGTCTATGTATTAAGGTAGATAGCGTAAGTCGTGCGGTTTACGAACTATGTCAGTTTAAAAAAAAAAAGAGAGGGGCCTCCCAACACAAAAGTACCAAGTCAAGGGTCAAGACATAGTCTTGCAAAAGGAGGGTAAAAAACCATACTATGTAATTATGTCGAGCCTAGGAAAGTTCATAGTTACGCTTACTTGTGACTTAATATTGCTAAAAAGTTGCTACTGAAGTCCAAGACACGATCAAATCGAAGCCAATAAGTTACAAGATCAAAACAAACAAAACATAAATTTATAAGAGCACCTGATAGCTCGGTGCGTAAGATGGATATATGCACCGGACTTAAGATGACCATATGACCCTTGGTGGCTCGGTGGCAAATTTAAAAATGGGTGCAAGACGATGCAGCGACAAGGGCAATGGGCACCAGACAAAACAACCAGAAAATAATTTGTGTGCCACATACCCACGTTCACCACGACCCGGTAAATGCACCGAACAAATCAGTAGACTTTTCGAAACATTCAAACATCTGGGGTGGGTTTTTTTTTTTCAAGTCAGCTCAACACACACACATGGTCTAGTGACACCAGCGGGCAACTGGAATCTTCTCTGCACAAAATAATTTGAAGCTCATCGGATGATCCATTGCCAGAGGCGCTGAGCACCGGATAGTACACCAGACTAATGTAGTCAACACTAGTAGTTGGAGACTAATGTTCAAAGGATGGTCCGGTGCTGGGGTTTGGGAGCCACCGTTTCATCCCGTGCCCTCTGCCACAACCCACCAATTATATCTAAGGGAAAGGGAAGCTGATTTGACAGAGTCACGCCACAAGTCACCGGATAATATTTCCAAACTGGTGATTATAGAGATAGCATTGAGTGATACCAGCCATGAATCTAGCACTTAGTAGTAGCCAAACACCAGCCATGAATCTAGCACTCAGGAGCCAAACGACAGCGTCAAAATGCGACGTGACCCGTGATAAAATTCACAGCATTTTCCCCCTGAACTTCTGTTAGACCTATAAAGGGCAGTATGGTGACTCACCAGCCCAAGCTTTTAAGATCTACTCTAGACTCTACTTTCATGTAATCATTCAATCAAACAATGACATGAAAAATGTGAGGTGGCGTAACAAATTTGCTCTGACAAATATGTTTTCTAGGCCTTCTCCTTTGTTGGAGAAGTAAGAAGATGTAATGACGATGTATGGATTGTTGTGGTTGGTATGGGGTCCTTCCCTCTTGCTGAACCAGGTCTCCTGATGCTGTGGGTGCGCTCCATGTTGCTCTTCAAAAACTTCTGCACAGGCCTAGGTAGACGTGCAATCAATTTGGTTGAACTAACAAGTAGTATCACCCCTGATATGATGAAGAACCTGCAAAACACAGATAATTGTTACATTCACAGCAGTAGGCGCCATCCAAGTGATATTTTAAGCAGAAGAAGAGAATAAGATTGTTCAACAGGGATATTCCAACGAGAGGTATACTTTCAGTGCTACGCTAGCATTATTGTTTTAATATTTTGCTATGTCATTTAACAGACAACAGTTACTTTGGTTATCAGTAATCTTAAAGTGGTAGCCATATCATCATATGATTAAAGCAAACATATACACAAGAGGGACAGCTGTAAACAAGTTCTCCATCAATTCCAAGATGGCCCATCTCACAAGTGGCAACGTTGTGGGCCTATCTGGTGCATGAACCTCACATGAAACAATTGAATTCTAGCAAAAAAAAAAAAAGGGGAAATCTCACAGCATCCCAAGGCGGGCCTAGTAGGGTAGTACTTCCCTTTAGTATCAGAATTAGATCAAGAAATTGATATGCATAGCATAGTGCATATTCCAATGGCTGGGTATTAAAAGCCAGTGAGAACAGAACCAAATCAAGCAGTTGAAAGAACCTACAGTACAGAAGGAGAATACAATGCTGCATGACTATTACCATCCAAGTAAGAGAAAAAATCGAGCTGTGGGAGCTTTAGGCAGATGTTCATCAAGTGCAATCATGCCAGCTACAACACCAGACACTATAGATGCAACTGATGTACATGTAGATACAACAATTGCCCTCCCATGCTTGAGGCCACGAGTCTGCACGGACAAAAGAACCATTAAAGAAGAATAAATATGAAATTGGGACATCATAAGAAAACCATTGGACTAATCTTTAACGTTGATCCTAAAAATACGATTGTTTCATAAAATACGTCGAATAAACTATTGCGATATATAATAGAATACAAATTTTATGGTGGTTGAGAAAATAGGAGCCGTCCATCAAAGGCGATCTAATGGTTTAAAAATAAGAGGTACCACGGTACCGGTACCAAACGGTACCAACTAGGAGGGTCTGGTACCAAAAATAGTGGGACCGGTACCCATATTTTTATTTTTTGATTCCACAAAGGGCATAAATGCCTTTTAAAAATAGTGGTACCGCCTGGTACCCGTAGGTACCATTCCAACCACTGTAAAACCTCTCATAATAGAAAGAACAAGCAGTAAAACATCTGCAGTGAGACAGGCAACTAAAATTTGCAAATAATACATGACCTTTAAATTTCAATTTACACAAAAGCAGAACATATTTTTTTCATAGAGAAAAATAATCACCTGTCTCACTAATAACCTAATTATACTATTTAATGAATGGTTACACCACTATATCCAAAACTTAATATAGCAAAAGCTTCTGTATGGCACAGCGTTTAAGGATTATATCTATTCTCAACTCTAGTATCTCCGCCTACTATGCAGGCCCACTTGACGGCACCTGTTTTTCAAAGTGTGGGCACACAATTCACAAGTTGGTACAAGAGAAAAAAAATAATGGCTGCATATCTTCTAGAAACACAACACATATGCATAGCATACATTCTGTGAAGGTTACAGCGATGACACTGACCAGTGACCAGATAGGCACATCTCCAGAAAGCTAGACATACCTGATACACAAATCCCACGGCACTGCAACAAACACTACAAGAAATGGCAGCAGGCACAACAATCTTCGGGAAACCCATCTCAGACATTACAAATCCCATCTTAGAGATCACTGAAGAAACCCTATATACATAATGGTGTTGTTAGTCATATGATCTCGTTTCTGATAAATGGTGGTGATAACAGAACGATGAATGGGAAATCCCCAATCTAGTCGCATCCTCAGTGAGAAAGGCTGTAATATAGAATGATAAAGAAACCAGTAGTAGTAAATTACCCAAACAAAATGCCTGATTCTAAGCCATATATAATCTCCTCAATCACTTCAGGTCCAGTCTGCATGGAATGTGCTGTGTTAAGACGTGCAATATGCAAATAGGTTTAGACTTTCAAAGTACTCACCAACTCCTGCTCACGCCTTTGCTTTTTATACATATGAAGCCAAGTGTTGAGCAGTACCTGAAATGGGAATTCACTAAGGTTACAAGAAGTATTGGCATAGCACAATTTAGAATGCGCATGCAACTGTTAGCTTTTGTTAGGAAGACATGGAAACTGAAGCAGAAATGACTTAGCTAATTGCATAGCACTGGTAGTGGTAGCACGCTTTGAATACTTCTTTTGGCAGAAAGCATATTTAAGCAGATGTCATGTAATACTAAAACTTATGCAGCAGAGAGTATGGTACCTACAAACAAGATGACAATGGAGAGCACTAGCCAGGGTATATTGAAAAGAGGTATCTGATCAACTTTCTGTTCCTCGCCTCCAACACCAACTCCTGAAGCAAGAGAGACAAAAATCAACCAAATGCATAAACTTGCCAGCCAGTGAAAAACCATCACGGTGCCTTAAAGCATGTAAGGAGTCTGTTTGAATTCCATCGTGGACACGAGTCAATGAATTCATCGTGAAGTACTGAAGCATGTAGGTATGTCCGACTTCCATCTCAACTACTTCAAATCACAATTCACAAAGGTTCAATATATGGATATGTGCTACCTATGGTGCCGAGACCGGCTAGCGTGATGGCAATCCAATCGAGGCCGTTCATGACCTCCTTGAGGTAAAAGTGGGAGAAGACGCAGAGTATCGCGAGCCCGCACCCAGCAATCGGCTGAACAACGGAGACCTGCACCAGCGTCAGCAGTGAGCACAAGGGTCCCAATCGCCGAAACAGAACGGCAGGGAACCGAAGAAGCAGGCAACGCACCGGCGCCTGGGAAAGCGCGGTGAGCATGAGCGCGGCGCCGCACATGTCCATGAGGAACCCGCTGATCCAGAGCTGGTTAGACGCGTAGGCCTTCACCACCTGCGCGCACGCACAGACAGGAACGCCGGAACTCGTGAGGAGGGGGCTCGCCCTCGCCCAATGGGCGATCCGATCCGGGGACTGGAAACGGTCTGGAATCTGGGTGGCCCAGGGAAGGCGAGAGGGTGGGGTACCTTGAGCTTGAGGGAGAGGGGAGGGAGGATGAGGGTGCCCTTCTTCTGGAGGACCTTGCCGATGTTGTTGCCGGCGGTGCCCGCCAGTGTGAGCGCCACCGACTCCCACATCTCGCCTCCCGCCGGAGCCGATTCCGACCCGACCCGATCCGATCCAACGCCTCCGGGCTGGGAGGGGAGGGATTGGAGGTTGGCTCGCTTCTGTATTTTTGCTACTAGAGTTTTTTATTTTTTGTTTGCAGGGAGGGGCGGAGGAGCAAGTGGAGGAAGGAGACCACGAGGAAGGGGAAGGTGGCCGCGTCGTGGCAGGGCAGGGCTGCACTTTTCTCGGCCGCGCACCCGTGCTTGCGGTTGCAGCAACTGCGGCTGCCGCGGCCGCTGCTGGGTGGCGGTGCTGCTCTGCTGGTGGGGTCGCCGCGCCTCGCGTGTGCGGCACGGGACGCCAACAAGTTTGCGACGTCAGTATATCCCTTGGCACATTTTAGCGGGCTTGGGCTTTCGGGTTTTGAAAGGGACCTCTTGGCATATTTTAGCCCAAATATTTGGTTCAAATTTCATAGATTTTGGCGAATCTGTTAATCAAATACTGTAACTCAATGTGGTTATGTTGAGAGCTGACTGCACGCAGAGAGTATTTTTCCGGATGAGATTATGAAGTGTAGCCTTTTACAATATCAAGGCAAAACAGTCGTGCAGCTAGGCACTGCATCGGCAGAAAAGGGAGACGACTTGAACAGAGAATCCATGACAGAATAGATACACACAGGCGCACATCCGTAGAGCACCACGAGAAGGCCACGGCGAAGAAGCAAAGCATCAGAACATCTTAATCAAATCATGGCTTCTAGTCGTACAGCGTGGTTACTGGTTAGGCACACTCCGGTGCACAGCATTACTCTTCCAGAAACACAACCACAAATCAATAATCCCTCTCAAAGCCATATAAATCGCGCCAAGTGCTGTGTGCCCAGCTGGGCTTACAAAACAGATGCTGACCTTTTGAACTTTTGCTGCAGGATTGGTCCAGTATCATATGGTGTTCTGGCATACTATTCGGATCATGAGTGAGAATGACTAAACATGAGTCTTGCTCCATTACGGGCTTGCTTTCAGTTTCACCACAAAGTTCAGTAAGACGGGGCAAACAGGTGCTTACGCACATAATTTTTTTCCAAACAAATGTTGACACTAAGCAAAAGTTTTTTAGGAATAATTGCTGATTAGGATGGTCACTTGCATATGCAAATATCTATCCCACATTTATTATCTGGACAGCTTTGATTTGCAGTGCATGAGTTTTGTTTGTTGACACTAAGCAAAACCTTTTTTTAGGAAAAGCGCAGATCAATGGATAGTAGGCAGCAGAGAAAGTTCTATGTTTGGTCTAGAACCATAAGAAACATTAAGAGCAGCCACTACAAAATGGAGCTACAATTCCTCACAAGAGAAAACTTGCAAGTTTAGAAAGCGTATGCCATCTAGTTGTACAAGGGTACAAGTATGAGCTGAACCATTTGTAGCCAGCTGCCAAAGGGACTGATACCTAACACAAGTTAATGGTGCAAATTCCAAACAACAACCAAAGTTTCAACATCAATTTGTAGACAACAGGATACATCAGACTAAGATGGTAAAGTGCCTCAGTACTGCAAGCAATAAGGTATCAAGTTGGACTAGAAACATGTCATAACCTAGATAAGGGCGAATGACTTGTGACATACCACAATCAATCATTTCTGGTATGTGCAAGCAATAAGGCATCAAATAGGAGGTATTACTGTTAGAAACATGTCCTAACCTAGAAAAGGACGAGTGAATTGTGACATCCCACAAGGCCACAATCGGTCCATTCCTGGTAATGGCAAACAATAATGGATAAAACAGGGGTTCTTACTGTTAGTAACATGTCATAATTACCAGGAAAGGAAGTTGTGAAATCCCACAAGGTCACAATTGATCCATTTCTGGAAAGTTAGAATGTGAAGGAAACAAATTACTGAATCAAAAAAAAAAAATATCGAACACAAAGAATCTGCTCACAATTAAAAGAAAACCATCAAAATTTGGGGCGGCATTGAAAGAGCAGCGGTAAATGTTCTAGTATCAAGACATCCATAGTCATACATGTGCAACCAAAACAGGACAGCACACAAATGACTTTGACAACACAAGTTTTATCAAAATTTCTTGGTAAACTCAGTGCCAGCACACATGTTTTGGACCAAGCACACAAAATGTCACTGACAAGAAACGATAGTCTTAAATTAAGAAAATGATTTCTAATTCCAGTCTCCTTGTTTGCAAATCATCTTGGACCCCCACCAATGGCCATGGCAATCATATCAAGGAGAATCACTAGGGCAATAGACAAAATAATAAACCACTGGGATTGCACAGTGAACCTACAGCATGAAGAAAACAAAATCATCACCTATAGCAATCACGAAATGAGCATACTAAGCTGACACAAGGATTACCTGCTGCGGAAGAAAGGGTACTTAGGACTAACCTGATTTGATTACCCTATAGCAACACAAGGCCAAGCTCAGAGGGCTTGATGCCATTGCGAATACGGTAGTTGTAGAGGTAATAGTGGAGTTGCCCATCTCCAGGACCAAACTTGAGCTCCTTGAGGAATGACTCGTTCTCCATGACATCGAGAGCATTGAATACATCATAGTTCTTCTGCTTGGCAACAATCAGAGCGTCGTTCATCAGCTGCTGCAACGGAGTTTTGGTGGAAACATTGTAATACGAGTATGCAGCCTTGAGTGTCGCATAGTTGGCATTGTTCAGCACTGATGAGGGCAGCGTGTAAAAGCTGCAGAAATCCGTGACCTCGTGCGTCTCAGGGCTCTCCACCAGGTAGCTGTCCACCACATCCTCCTGGGGCAGCAGCCAGTGCTCCACATCTACCTCATCAAAATCCGGTGCCACCACGAACCTCGCAAGGTAAGCCCTCAGCAGCCGTGTGACCGCGGCAACATCCCGCAGCTCCATTCTGCGGAACCCAGGGGTGAGCGGCGCGTCAGGCAGCTTGTAGAGCCGGACGGTGCGGCTCATGGTCATGCGCGGGCCAAGGCGTGAGAACCCAACATCGATGAGTTTCTTGGGGTTGAGGGATCGATGCCAGTAGCGGCAGGTGGTGATGGGGGTTGGGAGGACGACCCCCGCGGTGTATGCAGCCTGCCAGATGTTCTCCTGGTGGACCCGGCGGGTGACCTCCCGGATCAGCACGGGCGCCAGGCGCTTGGATCGGAGCTTCTTGTGGACGCAGAGGAAGTTGATCTCGGCCATGCGGACGACGTCGTCCCTGGCGCGGATGCGGGCCGGGACACCCGAGATGAAAGCGACGAGCTTTTTGGACTCCTTAGCGCGGACGCCGATGTGCCAGGCGCGGAAGAAGGAAGGCGGTTTGAGCGCCCAGCGGAGGAAAGCCGGAGAGTAGTTGAAGCGGAACATGTTCTCGTCGTCCTCGACGTAGTTGTGGGCGAGCAGCGAGTAGAGGTCGGTGAGGAGCGCGTCGTCGTCGAGGTCGCAGGTGAGCCACTCGAAGGCGCCGGGCAGCGGGTAGGGGTCGGCGCGCACCTCGGACAGCGGCGTGGGCGGCTCGATGGGGCCGTCCGGGAGCGATGTGTCGGTGGCGTCGCGGAACTGGCCGACGGGCTGCGTCTCCCAGAACTTGTGGCGGCGCGCGGTGGGGTTGGAGGTGAGGGTCATGTGCTCCTGCACCCGCCGCGCCAGCGCCTCGATGGAGGTGTCCTCCTCGCCGGCGGGAGCAGGACCGCTGGCGCTGGCGGCGTCGTTGCTGTTGGGGGCGGCCATGGCGATCTGGGCCCGGATCGGCGGTAGGGTTTGGGAGATTTGGGGGGAGAAGAGACGACGACGCGGGGGAGGGAACGCGAGGGGGACAGCGGGCAGATCTCTTTGTCTTGTGGGCTCCGCTCGTAGTCCCACTAGCAATTAGCAAAGCACCCCCACCAGCAGAAAAAGATGCGTTACTATTTTTTTTCCTAGCGCCAACAGGAAAATCACTTCGTTGCCCACGCTAGTGAAGAGGAAGATTTATGTACTAGTACTCCTAATATGTAGCAAAGCTTGTTTGGATCCTATGAGGCTGATCCTATTTATTAGTATCCTTGATTTTAAAGTTTTTGGATCCTATAAAGTTGTTTCATGGAGTACAACTCTATCTAAAATTTCAGATTAACCAGATACTACGACTCTGCATATAATGACATTCCATAAAACATAGAAATGGTTTTGATTGCAATAAAATATTGTTTAAGTATTAAGTGTATTGAAAATAATATCAGTAATTCCAAACCGATTACCTTAATCCAAATAAATATTATACTAGTAGCTTTTAAATTTTATTAACTTAGTATGATCACACCAGAACTTGATCCAAATCCATTTATAGTAATCAGCGATACAACGTTCTTTTTTTTAATGTAATAATGGCAGAAGCTCTGCCTTTCAATTAAGAAGAAATGAATTGATCCAGTTTTAAGGGAAACCGGGCCGAAAACCTAGACTGAACGCACGGTTGAGAAACCGGCGAAATGACACCCTGTAGACACCCTCGACAACGGCAGCCCTCCAACAATGCCCACAGTGTGTCATTGTTGCCGAGCTTGTCACAAGAGATGAGCAGCTCTGACTTTCCATAGTGGGCAACTAGAACAGCCAAAGCCACCTAACCCACAAGGAGAAAGATTGAGATGCGCCATCGTTGCCAAACCTCGTCGCACCTCACGCGAAGCAGCTCCGACTCTCCACCACCTAGCCAAGACGAGTGACGAAAAGCCCCCGCTGACCGACGACCACGCAAGCAGAAACCGGAGGTCTTCTGGGATCCGGTCTCATGGACGACGCCTTGAAGAAGGAAAACGACACTGAAGCGCCGCCGCCCGCCCGCCTACTGGAATCTAGGCAGGGTCTTCCCCGAAGACTCTAGCTAAGACCTGCACCGTGGAGACCGCTGAAACCATGGACGAAGGGCTGCAGAAGCAGCCACAACAGTCGCCACCCTAAGGCCAAGGAGATCTCAAGGCCAAGATGCCGCATGTCGTCGCCTCCCATTGCCCACCGACGTGGCGACGTGCCGTTGCACCACGCCGACGCATCCCCGCACGCAGCGACCGTGCAGAGGAGAGGAGCTCCCAAATCGACGCCTCCAAGAAGGTGGAACGGCGCCCTCATGCGTCGCCGTCGATGACTTTCGCCGGGATTTCATCTTCTCCCCATGGCAAGCCGCCCTAGTCGTCACTAGCGGCGAAAAGACGGATGTGGCCATGGACAGATCCAGCCTCCACCCACCAGGAGCCGACCGGGAGCACCACCGGGAGCCGCTCCCAACCACCATGGCCGCCGCCCACTGTCGCCCGCGCCGACCCTGGTGGGCAAGGCCGAAAGACGAACGACCGTTGCACCGCCAAGGCCGCCGCAGGAACCGCCGCCACCGCACGCCACCAACCAATCGCACAGCCGCCGAAAGACCATGGCCGCCGCACCCTTCTCCCCGCCAAGATTTGAGCGCGACCGGCCACAAGAAGGAAGAAGGCCCCATCGCCACTATCCTAGGGGCCCGCGCGGTTTCCGGCGGTCCCCTCCGGCGACGGCGAGGGGGAGGGAAGGGGAAGGAGGGGCAGCGGCAGCTAGGTTTTCGGCCGCTGCCCGTGTCGCCCGAGCGGAAAGGGGCGACGCGGGGGCTGTGGTGTGCGTCGGCTAGCTTTTGGCATAATATTCCCGACCCATGCAGATTGCTCAATGCTAAGCTGCGCAATACTGCCGAGGCCCTGCAGAGTTAGAGCGCCAAATCTGTGGGAAGTGTTAGGCTTCAGCTCGCTATCGCTCCGGAAATTATCCGGTTGCTGCTTGATGCGGCACAAGATGTGCGTGCAATACATCATTCCAAACACATAATCGTAATTAGAAACTCTAAATCAACATAACGAACAAGAATCGCTGGGAAGGGAGAATCTGCTTTCGGAGCTTTCTTTTGGCAAAGGCCATCGACCATGTCGCAAGTTGGGTTAAGCATCAACGAAAAGAACAGCTCCCACACTCGTGAAGATCAAGTGTCTAACAGCATTGTCAAAGTGAAAGATGCAAATGTGGCGCAGGTTATATTATGATAAAAAAAAAAGTAACCATTTGCCTTGCTACCCAACTTCATCAGTTAACTTCTTCCTTTGCTTTTTCATGTCAAGAAAAAAAAAACATTTACTGCAATCAGGATTCACGATCAAAGCCTGCAGTGACACAGGCAGGGGAAGATGGGATTACATATTACAAAAGGTTTGAAGACAGGCGGTGTACCGACGTTATTTAGTTAACCCTAGGACATATCCCAAGTACAGCAGACTGTTAAATTATACAACACAGAGCTCAGGAGCAACATGGGCAAATGACAATATAGACCAACCTATTACAAGAGAACAGATGCCTCCGATACACAACGCCCTTTATGCCACTGGGTTTAATGTGGTTATCTCTCCCCTTGTACCTGAACCATAAGCACGTAATTAGGTGATAGAACAGAAAAAATAATAATGTCAGAGTAAAGATGGCATGCTGGACAATGAAGAAGATGAAGTAGTGAAGTACATCGATCATAGATCTCTGCTGCAATTGCAAGGAGAGACTGTGTATCGTCGGCCATCTTGAGGATCCTTTCTGCCTCCATCATCTGATCATGTGCCTCATGTGCTTTCGACTCGGCATCAGCTACTTTGACAGCCGCCACCATGGCTGCATCTAGTGCAGGGCTGGAGGCAGCAAACAATCCTAGAATCTTTGACGTCTTCGCTGGTTTGGATATATCCTTCTGCTTTTGGGCTGAAGTTTTTATTGGAGCTGGAGTTCTTGTCGCAAAGGAATCTGTGAGCCTATAGAACTTGTCAACCTATATTTAAAAAAAGGATGCAATTAGATCAGCACTAGTTGCATCTACAACTTTAGAAGCCCCCAAAGATATTATATTGCATGTGGTCATATATGGACAAAGAAATATATTTTGATCAAAATTCCAAAGTAAATCCATACAAAAATAAACTCACACAGTCCCATGTATGCCATTCCAAACACGAACTGAAACTCCTTTTGAAGGGAATATCGAAACAGCAAATCATAACTTGAGTGTAATGATAATTTCCAGACAAAAACGTTGTTAATTGAGATATAGAGTGTCAATTTTCACAAGCACTCTAAACAACTTTGAGTTCTCGATTTGGCAACCCACATGTAAAATATTCACTGAAAAATCTTAAAATGAAAAGGCTTTTGTTTATTTTCTTTGTCTTTCATTTGTCAGTAACTCTTGTTGGATTTCAATTCTAACCCATCCCAACTTGCTTGGGACTAAAAGGCTTTATTGTTATTTCTTCCAATAAAAAATTATCTGTTGATAAGTTTGGTCAATGAGGTATCCCTATTCTCCCATAGATTTCTCACTAAATGTGCACTCGTCTTTTTTGTCAAGTGAAGAGGCCAATGGAACATGGTGGGCTCATTTGGATGTATTCAGGATATGTAGGATTTCAGCCAATCTATGGTAGAATGTGTGTATGGTTGGAATCACACCATTCTTGGCTATCCAAAGTTAAAAACAGATTGCAAATGGGAACAGGCCAAAGACACTCAACTGAAAAGAAAAAAGGAAAAATAATTGTGGTATAATTTAAGAAAGGAGCATTTACCTTTTCAATTTTTTTGGATTCCGCAAGTCGACGTAACTTTGAGCTAAGCAACCTTCTAAAGTTTGGTTGCACCTCATGCCTTTGCTGCATATGGTACCAGTAATAGCATAAGCCACTTATCACCGCTCTAGCAATATATTAAGCGATATTTAAATACATCATGGGATTAAACAATACACAGCAAGCATGGAAAGGAAAGTGAGCAGGATGGCACATATCATACCAAAACCCTATCAAATACATCAAGCACCCCCACCATGTAGTGCAGAACCCAAAGTGCAAAACGGGTCCTGCAGAAACATGGATTCCGAAAAGCTTCCTTGAAGCTCAAATAAAGAAAAATGCATGGCATCTATGATATGTGCCATCAGAATTGAACATGCATGTCACACGTATTGAAGATCAGGTGATCACAAAATTCTTATGAAATATTCATGGTCAATGCAAAAAAGTCAGTGGTTTGTGCCATCCAAGTTAGCTACTACAACCAGCAAATTCTCGGAGCAGAAGAAGCTTTAAAACTAAATTACTTTTTTTCCTACAGAAAAATCATGTAATAGAATATTCTTGTGAGTCACTGAGTTGTGATTCCTATCATATCATGTCAGTTGTATATCTGAGTTATAAGCAGTACATAGTAAGGAGCAACAAAAACTTGAATGAACTCCAATGCTCATTGTTCAAACAGGCAACAAATAATGGATGCAAAACAATGAAATCTAATGAGAAAAAATAGTACAGAAACCCAACCTCTATGAAGTGGTAGATTGCACTGATCTCTGAACCATTTGGCTCATTCAATTCCGAAAGAGCTTCCAGGATCATGGCACCATACCTAGCAGGCAGATTGGATAAGGTAATCAGGTTAATTGGAACCCTAATTTTAAAACAAAATGTGATGGAAATCCTAGAATGATCCATGAACTCTCCCACCATAGGGTTGGTTTAATTCTCGATAGTTTTATTTAAGCTATTTTCTACATACTGATTGGTTTACCTACAAATATTCCTGCCAAACCATGCTCATATTGTGTTTAAATTTCCGCTTCAACCCAGATGGAAGCTGAACATATCATTCATAAAATTACATAGTTATGTTTTCCTATCAAATACTGAGAATAAAAGAGGAACTATCTGACGTGGGATGAATAGAGACATCCTTGATTTTCAGTAAAAGTATAAGCATCATGTGGTCATAATAGTACCTTTGAATAAAGGTATTTTTCCTGGAAGTTTTATCATGCAATTACCTTTGGGTTTCAACTCTAGCATACCCCAGCTTGCTTGGGACTAAAAGGATTTGTTGTTATTAGTTGTTATCTATGTTACAGAATAACAGAACGTCTAAGCATTTAAGACTACTTCCACTGATTAACTAGAATCAGTATGAAAATAAAGAGAAACCAACTTTGGTGGAGTTTTCCCATCCTGTGGCTTTTTTTCAGAATCTGCAGGTGGTGTAGCTTCAGAAAATTTATTTGCCGTTAGGAGAAGCAGAGAGCTAGACGATGGGGAAGCCGAAGGTCCAGTTATCCTTGGAACCCTTATTTTATCCCTTGAACCCAGTCCACTTGCACTGAAACTTAGATTTCTCCATTTATCCTGAAAAATACCAAATAGAATATCACATTGACAACCAAAATGAAAACCTGCAGCCATCGAGCAAGCTGCACGGTACAACTGGACGGACATGCTTTTCTGATGCTCATCGAATGATATCAGTGCTACAACAATGATGCTCATCAAAGGATATCAGTGCTACAACAAACTATCTTCTCACAATAGTTTCCATTGGATTGTATGGATGGAAAACAATTACAATGTCTATCCATATTTCTGTAATTTGATCCAATGTGCATGACAAATCATGCTGATAGATTGGCCAAAAAGGCATCAAAATACATATATCGTGTGATTTCAGTTTCTACAAGCATCTTCACAAACTAAAGGAGTAGTATCATTTGAGCAACACATGCTGATGTACCTTTGTTCCCAGTATGGACTCAGGGAAGGTCAGAAAAGACTAAGTGTCTGCAAAATTGTCTTTCCAAATCCAATATCACGTAAATATAAAGACATAAGGAAAAACGTCATCTTATTTTTATAATAGTTTGCAGCGCCACTAATAATACTCTTTGAGGGAGGAAATAATAGGACCAGCAATATATGACATTCTTCAGTGCAAGAGTGCCATTAATGCTGGATCTGGAGGATAACTATACGACTCAACAATCAGAATGCCGGCAGAGTTATCTTAGATCATGCAATATGCACATGGTAGAATTGCTACGGTTAATGGATGAAAAACATCTTTTAACCAAGGACAATAAAAAGGTAGATAGCTACAACAACCATTGACTGTAGCACTCAATTTTATTCACTACTGTAATTTAAATTACCCCATTAAAAAGGTAGATAGCTACAACAACCTGTAGCACTCTATTTTATTCACTGCTGTAATTTAAGTTACTCCATGCACATTGCCACCATTACAAATGTATGGTTAATGTAAAAATAATTGGACTAATCTAGCAAAACAACCCAGGAAATAGCTAGGAGGGACAACTTAGAATGATAACTTTGTAACCAAGAGCAAACTCGGTTTTTCAGACATCAAAGAGGCACATTTCTCAATATTAAGAATTAGATGAAGTTTTAGATAAAATTCTGGTTGCAAAAGTTGAAGATATTTCATACGTTTTAGTAAAATTTCTTCATGCAGTTGCTTAGCAGGGATTCTACTCGTACTAGAGTTCTTGGGAAGATGCAGCAATGGAAGCAAGAGATGTGAATTCTGTACTTTGAAACTTGGTTGCTTCTCCTCCCTTAATTGAATCGGCAGAGCTCCTGCCTAACTTCAACAAAAAACAAAAACAATTCATATGTTTTTTCTGCTGCACAGTCACCATACATGTGTGGGAGCGTGGTGATTCTATGCTTCAAACATGTGTTCATCTAAAGAACATGGGGCAGTTGAGGTAGCTCTTCCATTCGTTCCATGAGACAAAGAAATGCATAAGGTCATCTGGTAACAGTTTCATGATCTATATGAAGCACATGTAACGATTAACATCTTGAAAGCAAGGTGTTACAAAATTTGTTTGATGTTATCACTAAAATCGATGTGGTCTTGCACTGCTAGGCAGTACTGCACAATGAGGAAAACAAAGGACTGGAGGACGATCAAGGTGAAGGGATGTGTGATGGCCAATCAGTACTTATTCAAGCTGAACACGCCCAAACAATTGGTCAGGCAATCAGGCCAGATTGGTGTGTTTCTTATGCCCTGTAATATTGTGCAACATCATGTGTTTTTCAATGGCAGGGGTCGCAGATGATGTAAAGGCCATGTAGCAGAGAAAGAACATATTTCCAGATCCCAACTAAAATACCCTGGCCTGGCATTGCAAAGGTTGGAAACTCTAAGCAACTTCTTGAGGTCAATATCTTCCCACTCACCAATCTCCGGTACAATTTGGCACCGTTACCATAATATTCACCAATTTTTTTCATGCGGAATCCTCTTCCCAAACATATAAGCGCTGACTAGAGTGTGCCTCTGAGCTCGTATGCTTGCATTTGCCGTTAAAAAATCGATTTGTGGAATCACTTGCGTGTGAATAATCATTACATGATCAGGAACACAAACAAAACAATGTTAATAAACTAGAAAATCGTTCCCATTCGCTAAACTAAATAATAATACACTAATAAGCAATGGCATGAGAGCACATCACAAGTAATCTGTCTCGTGATTTTCTACTTTCTTCAAGTATGTTTCGTCCTGTGATCAGAAGCATTACTTGATTCAACTATAAGATTATCAACTGTTCACAGATATGAGAACAGCTCAAATTTGAGATACAGCACAGATCATAAAACATCAACGTTGCCATATTAGTTGCACAACGCTCGTAAGCTTCATCCCATTCCCTCCACAAAAGAACGCGACCATTTACATTCATCGGTTCCCAAACCCCCCCAAAATCTCGCGGCCTCGCCTTCGACGCGCCCAAATCCACTACAGACGAAGCCGCAGCAGGGGGACCACCAACCATCCTAAACCCACCACACAGCTAACAGAGAGGGAGAGATGCAGGGGAAAACGAAAAGCACCACAAGCTCGGAAGCAGAGGACGGTACGAAACATCACGAAAAGCGCTATAGTGGCGAGTTGAGGAGAGAAGGATTCGAGATATAAGATCCAGGGACGCTGACGTTTAGCTCCATCGGGCCAGGTAGATGGGGAGCGGCGGGGGAGATGCAAGGAGCCAGGGAAAGTTACCTTGAGGTCGATGTTGGAGCGGGAGGAGAGGACCGGGCTGAACTCGGGGTCCTTCTGGATGGTCCGCCACTTGCCGGCGCCGTGCTTGACCACGCCGCGGCGGAGCGCATCCTCCTCCTCCGACGTCCACTTCTGCTTCGGCGCGCCCATAGCCCGTGCTCCTCCTCGCCTCGCCCGGTCGCCCCCGCGCCCGTGCTTCTCGCTCTCTGCTGCGTCCAAACTAGCCGACGCAGAAACCCTAATCTAACAACTTTGTTTCTATTTCTATTTTCTTTTTCTTTTTTCACTTATTTGAAAGGACGGCAAGAGCTTCTACTAGAATTTTTTGTTAGAAGAAAGATTTAAAAAATATAAAAGATACGACAAAAGTCTAGAAACTGACCGAGGGTAACGACAACGAACCATTACACGCAAGCTCCACAAGGAGAGCGCGTCGACGACGGAAACAAAGGTGAATAACATACCATGTGAAAAAAAACGTTACTGAGTAAAGCAAACAATAATAACATCATAAAGCAATTTCACCAATACAAACACAGCAGCGAGATTTAGGTATGGTTGGTGAGCTACTTGTACTGCAAAGTAGTTCCTAATGAGATTAGCAAAAAAAAACTATTGGTGATATAACCTTGAATCCCTTTCGTTAAGCAAATGATTAGTCCATTGAATTTCTCTCCATTTAGTTATATCAACCTTCATTATAATTTTCCTCCATAATTAGCCCGCCTGATCTAGATCGTAGATCGGTCAAACATGTGAAAATAGGTATGAAAGCGTCTAGATACCCAAAAGGTATGTTTTGATAATTAATACAAAAACATGCGCCTTAAGTAATGAGTTCATGCATACATCGTTCAAGGAAAAAAAATCAAATGCTCATTGGTTTTCCAAAAAGAGGTCCCTTAGCAGCCATGATTTTGCTATGGAATCTTGGAGGTAAGCATCGTTTTAGAGTCGAGGATAAAAGATGTTGAAGGATTCTTACATAGATTAGGTTGTGTAGTGTTTTAGAGTCTGCACTATTAAGGTGAACAAGGGTTAGTACATTGATCATTCATAAATCAAGTTATGGATACACTCTTATGTTCACTAGCCCTTCAATTGAAGATCGATCACCTTCAAAGCAGTGCACGTGTCCTTGGCTTCCCTACTATTGTGTGTTTCTCTCCATAGTCCCTCCATGCGCAGCGCAACGAGCCAGACCAGCTATGGATTGGGTGTGCATTAACATCCGCCTTGACTGTGGCCGTCTTGAAACCGCCCGCAGCCCAGCAGGCCGAACCGCTCGTCAAGGCGTTAGGAAATTTTTTTATTTTTATATTTATTTAAAACCTTTTTTCAAAAATAATTGGGTGTTCCAGAAATTTGCAAAAGTAACCTTATACCGCCGGGCGAAACGGCGATTTTTAAATACCGCCAGGTGGGGCGGCGGTATAATGACGTGACGCCTATCTGATGGCCGGCCTGGTACAGCTGGCAACATATCGCCGTCTGGGCAGGGTTTTTATAAATACCGCCACCTGGATCGGCGTTTTTTAAAAACCGCCGATTGGGCCGGCGTTTTTTCATTTACCGCCGCTAGGGTTGTGCACCGCTGGGGTGGCTCGGCATAAAATAAAAAACGCCGGTCCATTCGGCTTTATTTAAATAATGCCGGCCCATTTGGCTTTATTTAAATAAAGCCGGCCCATCCGGCTTTATTTTAGCTATTTTTTTTATTATTCGTTTTTAGAAGAATATACGATGGATGTCTATGCTTAGAACGTTTGGTTGACGCGAGAAAATAAGAAGCATTATTTAAATAAATTTTTTGAATGGCATAGACTTCGTTTGTTTGGTTCACGCTAGATAGTAAGGAATATTTCGGTATTGCAAGGCACGATTTAAAAAAGTTAGAATGGAATGAGAAAAAAGTAACACGTGAAACTAAACCTAGCTTAAAGTTTGCAGATAATAACCACAACATAGAACATGACTTTTGGCATAGTTGATTCTACTACTACGGTAGATGTTCAACATGCATTCACCATTGACTATGACCTAGACAACCTACCACATTTTTGCGTTGGCATGTTTTGATAGTGTCCAAGTAGCTCTATGAATACACGCCTTAGAGAATTTAGAAGCTGGGTATGAGCTAGACTACCTTCTGCTCCGCTGTCTAACTATAATGTGCGGATGAGAAATGTGAGGATCCTCCTTCCTCGTAGAACCCATGTCCCCCAGATGGTGGTGACTTAGGGGGCCAGTCACTTCTCGGGTGGTATGGGCACTTGCAGAATGGATCTGGGCACAACGGGTCATCCTCTAGGCTGATCACCAAAGGTGTCTTCTTCTCCTCATCTTCTTCAAGTGACTTCACCTTGCACTCGAGGTCATGGATGCGGTCCTTGAGGTAACTGATGTACTCGTCGATGTGTTGATGGTTTGGTGGATCAACCCATTTAGTAAAGCGACAGCTTCCCATGTCATAATAGTCCTGCAAAGAAAAGTTTTGTTAGGATTGGAAAAATAGAAAAAATGCAAGGTAATAGTTACACATACATAGCCATTGGGGCAGCGATAGAACCGACGGCCACCATCTATCCATGAATCGAACACTTGCACAACACAGTGCTCCCCATGGGCACACTTTGGCCACTCGTCCCTTCGATCATCATAAGGCCTAAGTCGTCGTGCACCCACGAAAGTGTGAATTCCCTCTAGAGGGAACTGCTCTAGTGGAGGCTCGTACTCTTCAGACCCAAAGGATCCTTCCCAGACAAAGTGGTGAGGTGGGTTTCCCCTCCTCCCACGGCCACGACCTCTCCCAGCTGGTGCTGCCATTTGTGTTTTGCACACTCGGTAGGTGTTGTTTGTGTAGTATGTGCAAGGCTGGTGGTGTATTTATAGTCGTGCTCAGGTCACACTGATGGAAAGGCTGTTGATGCATGTGAAGTATGCTGAGTATTCATATTTGCCTGCATAGTCAGTTGAGTATTCACATCAACCTAAAAAGGCTACCAGGCAATGGTTCATCACATCCATCTGAAAAGGCTATTGAGTTGTATCTGAAAAGGCTATTGGGCAATGCTGCCTCACATCCATCTGAAAAGGGTGCTGCCTAAACCCTGAAAAGGCTACCGGGCAATCCTGCATCACATCCATCTGAAAAGGCTATTGAGTATCTGAATTGGCTATATTTTGTATCTGAAAGGCATCATATAGTGATACATTTAGTATGAGAAACAGCGGATCTAATATTATTGCAATAGTCCATTACAGAAACGACAAATAAAGTACAACAGATTACATTAACACACAAATAAAGTAGAAAAGATTACAGTACATAGCGCTCATATTGCATTTAAACTTATTGAAATAGTAGCTTCAGGAGACAACCTATTGGGTGAAGCGAATGTTTTTGCCCTTCTTATCTCCTTTGAAGGATGATGTCCCCTGATCAGTTCTGTCACGTTGTTCTGCAGCGCGAAGCAGATCTTGGCGGCGCTTGAGCTCATCCTCCCTTCTCTTTAGTTCTATCTCTCTTCCAACTAGATTCTCACGCCTCCTAGTCAACTGTTTATTTTTTCCATCAAACCGGATCTGTTCCTGCCTAAGTTGACGTTCACGTTGAAGTATTGCTTGACGCTCAGCTTCACGGGCCTCATCCATCCGGACCATGTATCGTGACCCGTGACTGAAGGGATCGGGTGGCTGTCGCGTACGTCGGGGAGGGGCTGTATCGTGCGCTGGCGGCTCCTGTGACTGCTGAGTGAAGGCAGGTGGCGCGTCGTGTAGCTGTGAGTAACCAAGCTCATCGTGTGTAGGCGACGCGAACAAGGACTGCGCCATCTGCTCTGCTACTCCTGGTGGACTGTGTGCAGCGTGGCCAGCTCCGTAGCTATCGTCTGGGGTTGTGCCAGCGTCATATCCTGCATAACAATCGCATTAATTAAATGTACAGAGTAAAATTATTTTCATTGCGCAGTATTGGAAAGCCACCTACCCCACTCAAGGGGACGAGGCCGTGACGTCCCTGCAGCAAAAGAGTCCTGGTAGTAGGGAGCAGGGCGTGACGACGTCCCTGCAACAAAGGCGTCCTGGTAGTAGGGAGGTGGACGTGACGACGACCCAGCATGGGTCCCAACTTCGGCGTCATCCATGTTGTTACGAATGCGACGAGTTTTGCGCCGGCCTATCTGTTGTTTCATGTCAGGGTGAGGATTGGGTATGAAATCAGGGGCACCATCTGAAATACTGGTGAAATTCCCTACCATGACGAACCCATATATCTCGGACTTCCAGGTGTGATAGATTGCATCCTTCATGTAATAGGGCGACACAAACATATGTGCATTCAAACCTCCAGCCTCTTGACACGCAGGTATGACATGTGTACATGGCCTGTGGTATAACCTCGGCTTGTGGCAGCTACACACACAATGGTTATTGTACAGGACACATTCTTGCACGTGCCTCTCATGATTGCCTCCTCTCCGTCCTTTGTCCCTACAAAGAATCTCGAATCGATGCTCAGCGACACCCATGTTCCTCACACGATGTCCTGCGGCTTTTTTGTTTGCTTTGTCCATGTACTCAAAGAATTTCTGGCCATATATGAGGCGGTGGTCCTTAAACACCTTCTCCGCTTTAGTATAACGTTCCCGAAAATATTGTGTTGTGCGGTATATGTAAAATTCCACAATTCCAACAAGTGGCATACTTCTGCTGCCACGTAGGACCCAGTTGTACACCTCGGCAAGATTCGTGGTCATAATACCATAACGAGCACCTCCTTCATCATGCAACAGAGCCCACTTCTCCTTTGGCTCATGCTCAATCCACTCAGAAAAAGACTTATCAAACGACCAGGCCTCCGTCGCACATTAGGACCATCAACACCCACATTTTCCATTGCAATTGGCTCTTCATCTTCTGCATTCACGCCCCTACTTCTTAGTTCGGCAGCCTGCTTCTTCGTGTGCTCATCGAACTTTTTCCACAGAACATTGAATTTCTTTTCTTGATTCTGGCTGCACAGCCTCTTAAAAAGTGTGGTTAGTTTCTTACTCTTGAACTGCTTCTGAAAATTTGCACCCATGTGTCTCATGCACCACCGACTCTTCAGATCAACCCACTTCGGTGTTCGTTGACGTTGTACAGATCCTTCCTGTAAATCTTGCACTGCTTGCATAATGCCGCCATGGCGATCATGAATGACACAGACATCTCGCCGATCCTGAACAATACATGACTTGATCCTCTCTAAAAACCAGTACCAGCTGTCCCCGTTCTCACTCTCAACAAACGCAAAAGCAAGTGGGAGAACCTGATTGTTACCATCTGCTGCAATTGCAGTCAGCATTGTGCCCTTGTACCTCCCTGTTAGGAAGGTTCCGTCGATGCATATCACTGGGCGGCAGTACTGGAATGCATTGATACACGCCCCCAATACAAAGAAAGCACGCTGAAGAACATGCTTTGTAGGGTCACGAGGCAAATTATAGTGCTTGATCTCAAAGTAACTACCGGGATTCCGCTCACACAGTGTATTCAGCACACGTGGGAGGTTGTGGTACGATGCTTCATACGTTCCCCATCTCATTTCCAATGCCTTCTGTTTTGCTCTATAAGCTTTGCTGTAAGTTATTTTGTACTGGAAGTCGTCCTCTATACTATTGATTATTGCCTTCACCTCATATCCTGGATTATTTACTATCTTTGAGTACATATATTGAGCCACAAAATCAGCTGTCAAGTTACGGTGCTGACCTTCAAGCTCTTCAAGGATGCATGTATGGTGTTCAATTCTTAAAACTGTCCAAAAAGTATCATACTTTCCCATGTATGCATGGACCCTAAAAGGACAATCATCTCGTATGCACTTCACATCATAGAGTTGTGGGCTACTCTTGACAACTCTGAACTCTTTCTTCAAGCATTTGGCCGACCATCTTTGCACAGCCTCTTTCAGTTCTATCTTGCTATGGTAGCACCCACAGATACTTCATTCTCACTATACTCCCATGGCACCGTTTCACCTTCATTCACCAACAGTTGAGAGTGATCATAGTTATTCCATTGACTTGGAACTTGCACCGGCCTATCATCTTCATGATCTGAATCGTCATCATCACGTACATCTCCCTCAGTGTCCTCCCGCCGCATCTGTTCAACCAAACCTGGAATTTCTTCACCCTCGTCTACCTCACCCATTGGCTCCCGAACGGTTTGGCTTCCTTCACCTTGCTCATCATCGCCAATCTCATTAAGCTCATTCACATTGTTTTCTACAACTTGTTCAACTACTGTGGCATCATCATAGACCTGTGCGCTTTGTGCTTCAACATTCACCTTCTCGTATGCTTGCACAAAAAGAATCAGAGGTAACCCACGCCGCAGGCTAACATCAACAAACCTCTTCCAGAAGGTGGTATTATCTATTGTAACTAATTCCCAATAAACGGGCGACGAGGTCCTAGTTGTGACTGCTGAAATGCGCAATTCGCATTCATCATCATCCAACTTGAAACACTTCATGAACCAGTTATACACCGAACGAAATGGCCTCTCAGTTGCTCTATCAAACCCTTTTGTCACTGATCTAAACCCACTCAAATCTACCCCAAACTGACCGTAACGTATCTCCCCTTCACCATAGTAAATCTGAAAGCCTGAACAAATGTGACAATGCCAAAATATATACTTAGTAAATATGTGACTACATTTATATATAAATCATACAGTTATCCTAAATGTAATTTTTCGACTTATCCTAATTATTGAATATTTCATCTAAACCTATTTCCTAAACCTTGCACTCCAAAAAATACACTAATTTTACATGACATACTACTAAATATAACTACTCTATTGCTAATATTAAATGAAATAACACTAATATTACCTAAACTACAACAATTACTACCTAAACTACTATTAGTTTCATCAACTACTACTACTAATATTACATGAAATAACACTATTATTAACTAAACTAAAAAAAATACTAACTAAACTACTATTAATATCATCAACTACTACTAATATTACATAAAATAACACCAATAGTACCTAAACTACAACAAATAATACCTAAACTACTATTAATATCATCAACTACTTCTAAACACCTAAATATTCAGTGGACGATTACCTTCTTCTTCGACCGACGGCTCGCAGCGCCTCCCCGTCTCCCGCACCGCCGCGTGGTCCGCGCCGGCGCGCGCCGCGCGCCCCCGGCTCCTCTCCCTTCCTCTTCTTCTCCGCCCTCTCCCTCAACCGCGACCGCCCTCTCCCTCAACCGCGACGAGCTCGCGACGAGCAAGAACAGAGAAGAAGAAAGAAAGAGAAGAAGAGGGACCCCGGCCGGCCTTATCAGCCTAAAAACGCCGATCCCGCCGGCGGTTTTTAAAAATCGCCGCGCGCTCCGGCGGTTTTTAAACACCGCCGCCTGGTCCGGCGGTTTTTAAAAACAGCCGACTCATCCGGCGGTTTTTGCATTGGGGCCCCACCATTTCGACGGGTCTGCCACACTGCCAACATATAGCCGGGCGGATCGGCGATTTTTAAAAATCGCCAGTTCGGCCGGCGGCATATGTATATTTCTGCAAATTTCCGAAACACCAAATTATTTCTGCAAAAAACGAATTTAAAAAATAAAAAAATAAAAAAATTTCAAGGCGTTAGGCCCAACCCCTACGTTGTGGCCCAACACAAACCGATGGGCCAAAAGGCCAATAGTTGGAATGTCCAAAACTTCAAAGGCCCAGTCTTTCCCAGCTCAAAGGGCTAGAGCCTAGAGCAACAACAATAGATAAATGAGTGCCACGTATCTAAGCTTTTTCATGTATAAGCACCACAAGCTGAACTGCACCTTTGGCTACAGCTGCTGCCTTGCATGCATTACACCCGTGTAACTGGCAGTAGTGGACCCCTGATAAAAAAAAACTGGCAGTAGTTGACCGGAGTATTGGGCACATTTCACCCGTTCACAGTTCGGCCATGCATATCATGCATCCCACGCCGGGGCTAGCCGCGGGTTCGCGTCACTTGTTGCACACCCACCAGGGCCCAGGGAGCAGTACCCGGCCGGAGCCAAGCGCGTACGCTAGCTTGTGAGGCCCTGTCGGCCGCGCGATGCCGCCATCGGCGCATCGCTCCTTTCTGTCAATGCTGGAGTTCACAAGCAATGCTGTCTGCTCAGAGGAAGTGGAAGAGACAAGTTTCCACTTGTTCTTCTGCTGTGCTTTTGCCAAAGAATGTTGGACAGCTATCAACATTTACTATGGTCAAGAACCTGACTTTTTTAGAACCTTGGAAAGCATAAAACAACAGCTGCAGCTTCCTTTCTTCTTAAAAATCATATCCATCATGGCATGGTCTATCTGGACCATGAGGAACAACAAAATCTTCCGGAGAGAGAATCCAAATGCCCGGAGATGCAACAACTTTTCACAGACACCTTCTTGCTCTTGTTGCACAGGGCTAAGTGTAGATTTTTTCCAGCGATTGATCATCGGCTAGAACCTTTCTTGTAATTTGGTCTCTTGTTTTTCTGTTGTTCTGTTTTGTTTGTTTTTGTAAACTTGGCTGTTTTGATGTTTTGTTTAATAAATTTCTTCAGTAGGGGGCAACCCCTCCTGTTCTCTCTCTCTCAAAAAAAAAGAACAGAACGGGACAATCAAAATTGGCCTGAGACAGGGCACCTGATAATCTGTTGCAGAGGGGAAGGAGGAGAGGACGGCCCTGTTTGGATTCACTTTTCTAGGCCTCTTTATCTGGCGAGCAGAATTATTTCCTGAGCTGCTCAGTGGAGAATCCTTGTCTAAATAAGCGAAGTGTTTGGCAATCTTGATTATTACCGTCCCACCCGACGCGCTCCTCCCTTCCCCTCGCCGCTGCGCCCCTGTCCCACCGGAGAAGGCGCTCGGAGGGCCGCGCCTGAAGCTCCTGCCGGTGGCGGGGAGGCCACGTGGAGGAGGTGACCCGGCGGCGCCTAGGAGGCACGCGGAGGAGGCGACGACGGTGGGAGGAGCAGGCACCGCGGGCGAAGGGGACTACGGCGGGAGGAGCAGACGCCGCGAGCGGAGGGGACGACTGCGGGAGGAGCAGGCGCCGCGGGCGGAGGGGACGCCGGCGAGAGGAGCAGGAGGCGCCGCGGGCGGAGGCGACCCCGGCGGGGGCGGGTCCGTCGGGCGCCACCGGCGGGGCCGGAGGAGATTTGTGCGGCGGGGCCCCGAGCGGCGGCGGACGCGAGCCCCGAGCGCCGGCCGGCGAGGATCCTAGGCGGCAGCGCGAGCCGAACCTAGCGCGGGCGGCTCGGGAGGGAAGGGCGCGTGAATAATCGCCCGCGTTCTGAGAAAGGGGAGAGGTGGGCTGCGTACGTGAGAATCGGAGTTTCTATACGGGCGGAGATTTCGGAAGAAGCAGGCTTACCAAATAAGCAGTCCGTTTGGCCACGATTCTCGCGGTGGGAGACCCAGAATCCGATTATAATCGGATCCAAACAGGGCCGACATCACATCGTACGTCCAACTCACGCGATGAAGCTTGGAGGCTCAAAATGCGCAATGTCCCTTCCACGATCGTTCGTGCGATTAGCGCCGAGCGAGCGATGCGGCCGTGCGATCGGACAGTGAAAAAAATACAGTTCTTAGAGGAGCTTAAGAACATCAGGCAGAGAATGCTTCCAGATTGGATAGTCATGGGAGATTTTAATCTGATTTATAGAGCAGAAGACAAGAATAATATAAATGTCAACAGGAGACTCATGTCATCCTTCAAAGCAGCCTTGGATTACTAAGAAATGAAGGAAATCAAACTTCATGGCAGAAAGTTCATATGGTCAAGTCAAACAGGCACCCCAACATTGACCAAGATTGATCACGTCTTCTGCACAAGAGAATGGGAGCTAAAACATCAACACTGTTTCTTACAGGCCCTATCGTTCTCAATGTCAGATCACTGCCCCTTGCTACTTACTTGTTCTCCACTCTTGCATAGACATCGAGGATTTCGCTTTGAATCTTTCTGGCTCAGAGTGGATGGGTTCGCTGAATTGGTACAGGAGGTGTGGAACAGACCTGTGCAAGACCAAGACACAGTAAAGATTTTGCACATCAAGTTATCTCGCTTGGCCAAAGCCCTCAAGAGGTGGAATAAAACACTAATCTGCACACTCAAGCTACAGTCTCATTTGGCACAGGAAGTTATTTTCAGATTAGATCAAGCTCAAGAATCTCGACAGTTGAGTAATTCAGAATTGCAACTTCAGAGAATTGCTAAAAATAAATTGATAGCACTGGCCGCTCTTAGGAAAATCAAAATCAGGCAGCGAGCTCGTCTCACTTGGCTACGAGTTGGGGATGCAAACACCAAGCTTTTCCATTTGAGGGCAAATGGGCGCCGAAGAAGGAATTTCATCCCAAAATTGAGGATTCAGGATAGAGAAGTAACAAGCCAGGAGGACAAGGCTGCACACTTATTCTCTCATTATTCTTCCTTGCTTGGTTCATTATCAGCTCGTTCTGAAACAATCAATTGGAGCAGACTAGGCATCCAGCAACATGATCTGCAACATCTTGATTCAGAGTTGACCGAACAGGAAGTTCATCAAGCAATCTTAGATGCACCTGCAGAAAAAGCACCAGGGCCGGACGGATTCATAGGTCTTTTTTACAAAGCGTGCTGGGAGACGATCAAAGGTGACTTGGTAAGGCCTTTGCACGGTATCTTCCAGCTCCGAGGAAGACATTGGAATTTACTAAATACAGCAAATATTACCTTGATCCCAAAAAGAGATGATGCAGAAACAGCCCAAGATTATAGACCTATTAGCCTCATGCACAGCGTCGCCAAAATACTTGCAAAGGTCCTAGCAAATAGACTAGCGCCACACCTTCACTCCATAATTTCTCATAGTCAAAGTGCTTTCATAAAAGGCAGGAGCATCCATGATAACTTTCAGTACATCCAAGGAGCCATCCGCCATTTTCATAGGAGCAAAACGCTGATGCTGTTCATCAAATTGGACATTGCAAAAGCATTTGACAATGTGAGATTGGATTACCTATTAGAGGTGCTAAAACAAATTGGCTTTGGTCAGAGGTGGAGAGGCATTATTTCCCTGATTTGGTCCACAACCTCCTCCAGAATCATCCTAAATGGGGAATCGGGCAGACCAATTCAACATTGATGTGGCCTTCGACAAGGCGATCCACTATCGCCAATGTTGTTCACCCAATACAACGCATTCTCAAGAAAGCAAGTGAACAAGGGCTGTTATCCCCAATCGGCAGCGATCCAATTCGTCACGCACAAGTCTGTATGCTGATGATGCTGCGGTTTTCTTGAGACCAACATAGCAGGATGTGGAGAACCTTCAACTACTTCTTGAACGGTTTGGAGAAGCTACTGGACTGAAGACCAATATACAGAAATTAGAGATCTACAAGATAAATTGTGAGGCCTTGAATAATTCTAACATTCTGGACCATTTCCGGGGTAACATAGCAGAATTTCCTTGCAAATATCTCGGGTTGCCTCTTCGGATTGGTCGCACTTCAAGGGCTGATGAACAAATCTTAATTGACAAAATTGGTTCCAAGCTTTCGGGATGGAAAGGCAAGCTATTGACCAGAGCAGGCAGACTTCAGTTAGTCCAAGCCGTATTATCAGCAATTCCGACCTATTCTATGACAAACTTCACGCTTTCTTCATGGGCTGTTAAAAGAATTGATCATCTACACAGAAATTTTCTTTGGAAAGGATCTGAGGATGCTAAAGGAGGTCATTGCCTAGTTAATTGGAAGAGAGTGTGTCGCTCAAAATTCCTAGGTGGACTAGGGGTCAAGAATCTGTACAGCTTCAATAGAGCTCTCCGGCTTAGATGGCTGTGGCTGAAATGGAGGCAACCGAACAAACCTTGGGCTGGCTTCCAGTTAAATCAAAGCAACGTGAAAAAAGACTTATTCAGGGCTTGTACTAGGGTAGTAATGGGCAATGGCCGGCAAGCATGTTTCTGATCAGACAAGTGGCTAAATAATCAAGCACCACGAGACATGGCTCCACTCTGCTACAAATTAGCTAGAAGGAAAAATTTAAAGGTGGACCAAGCACTAGCTAATAACAGATGGATGAAATGTCTAACTAGGATGACAACGACGGCTGAAATCAACAAGTTCTACCATCTTTGGCTAGCACTTCAGGAGGTTCAGCTTGGTGAAAGTGATGACATCATCTTGTCGTGCTTCACAGCAGATGGCCAATACTTAGCATCCTCGGCGTATAAAATCCAACAATGTGGATCGTTTCCGGACAGCAATTGGTCTAAGGTTTGGAAGGCCAAGGTGGAACCGAAGTGTAAATTCTTTATGTGGCTTTTACTGCAATTGAAGATCCTAACTGCAGATAAGATCATCCGCCGAGGAGGTCAAGCTGACCCGGTCTGTAGCTTATGCCGTTCAGCAATAGAGGAGCCGTTCCACACTATTGTGGGCTGCCCTTTTTCCAAGGAACTTTGGTTCAAAGTGGCTCGGAGATTTGGGGTACCTAATTTACTACCACATGATCAACAGATCAATGACATCTCAAGATGGTGGTCAGCAGTAACCAAGCAGGAAAGAATCCATGGTCAATCCACAAATGAGAAGGACATGGTTCAGATAGTAATATATACCGCTTGGAACATCTGGAAAGAGCGGTGTCGGAGAGTTTTTGATAACAAAACGGTGACTGTCAATGACCTGCAATCTCTGATAGCACACGATGTACTTAGTTTTCGTTTGGTGCATCAGATGTCTGTTTTAGTAGACTAGTTGGTTTTTTAGTGTCCGTACAGGCCGATGCTGTTTTTTCAGCTTAGGGCGTTTTTCTTTTCTTGTCTCTTGTATTTACTTGCGACCATGCTCCTACTTTAATGCAAAGGCAGGACACCTGACGTTTCATGTTAAAAAAAAAGGTCCGAAACGCAATGTCCAGTTCACAATCGCTCGCGCGAGCGGAAACGAGCGACCGACGCAGGGAGCGTGCGGCCGTGGGGAGCAGGTGGGGTCCAAGGGGGTACAGCGCGCATTGGACAACGTGGGAGGGCCGGAGCAGTTGGCGCCCAGGCGGTACAGCGCTGGGAGTCCGCAATCGATCAATTCAACTGCCTATTAAGTTTTTTTTCATTTCCCGTTTACTCTATAATTATATAAAAATAACTTATATTCCATATATATAATTATAACAAAAAATTATGATCCTAATTTATAATCTACGTGTAAATAGTGAAAACATAACTTTTCACGATAATTTTATGAAAACATAACTTATCACGATAATAACAATATTCTATGGAAATATAAAATATCAGGATAATTTTATGGAAACATAATTTTTTCTCTTCTTTCTTTTTTCTCTTTTCTTACGATAAATTTTATAGAAATTATCAGGATAATTTTACGTAACCATAATTTATCACGGTAACTTTATGTAACCATAACTTATCACGATATTTTATGGAAACATAATTTATCAAGATAACTTACAGGATAATTTTATGGAAACTTAATTTATCGTGATAATTTTATATAAGCATAACTTAACTGGATAATTTTATGAAAACATAACGTTTTTTTTCTTTTTCTTTTTTAGGATAAATTTATGGAAACATAAAATATCAGAATAACTTTACGGAAGCATGACTTATCACGATATTTTATGAAAACATAGATTATTACGATAATTTTATAAAAACATAACTTATCACGATAAATTTATTAAAACATAACTTATCAGAATGACTCGAGCTTCCCGGTTGGCTACCGCTCCCTCGATTTGAATCGGGCGAGTGGCGCCACCGGTCACGCTCGCGCGAGGAACAGGGACGTGCGCGGGACGCGGGGAGCAGGTTGGGCCCGGACGGCGAGCGATTCGCTCGGACCATCGCGCGTGAGAGGTAATTTTTATTTTTTAATCTTTTTCTGTTTTTTATGGTAACTTTTTTAATGTTTTTTATGATAATTTTATGGAAGCACCCAAATAAAATTATGTCGGGTTAAATTTTCGTGAATAAAATTATGTCAGCGTAATTTTCCGTAAATAAAATTATGCCGGTATACTTTTTCGTGAATAAAATTATGTCGGTATAATTTCCCGTGAATAAAATTATGACATCGTGTGAATAAAATTATGTCACCATAATTCTCCTTGAATAAAATTGTGGCAGTATAATTCTCTGTGAATAAAATTATGTCAGTACAATTTTACCCGACCAAAATTATGTCATAAAAAATAAATAAATAAATTTTGATCATAATTTTTGTACCACATATATCTAAAAATTTTACGCGATTCTTTCCGCAATGTCCGATGGGCTATCGCACGATCGGCTCGCTCCGAGCGTGCGATCCCCTCCCGCGTGCCGGTCTTCGGTAGGATCGAGGTGAATTCCTTTTTTTCTTTTTTTTTAATTTTTTAGTTTATATAATTTTATGTAATCATAATTTTATCACAAACATTTTATGCAACCATAATTTATCATGATAATTTTATGTAAGTATAATTTTATCACAAATATTTTATTCAACCATAATTTATGACGATAACTTTACGGAAATATAATTTTATCATGTAAGCATAATTTTATCGCGAATATTTTTATGCAAACATAATTTATCATAATAAAAAAATAAAAATAAAAAAAATAAAAAATAAAAATATTACCTAGGCTGTGGGTCGTGGGGTAGTCGCTCGCTGGCCACAAATCCACCGAGCGCTCGTCACGCCCAATCCGAAAGCGCTCCTCTCTTTTCCACGTGGACGATTCGCATGTGATTGGTCCACATATGGCTAGCCGGGTTATCTCGTGGCCTTTCTATCGTATCTGGACATGGCTCCTGTACCGCACTTTCTTCTTTTCTTTTCTTTTTCGAATACACAGTACAACGCAGACACTCACAAACACGCACGTACACTCACCCCTATGAACGCACACATGCACATTCTATCCCTATGAGCACCTCCGAAGCACCGTGTACACGACCGGTTATCTCGAAATTCATGAAGTCACCACTCCTCTTTTCCACGCGAACGATTCGCATGTGATGGGCCCACATATGGCTAGCCGAGTTAGCTTCTAGCCTTTCTAATACACAATACAACGCAATACTCACAAACACGCACACACGCACGCACACCCTACCCCTGTGAGCACCTCCGAAGTACCGTATAAAAAGCCGGCTATCTCGAGATTCACGAAATCACCGCAGGCGCCTCGCTGTTAACGGGGACGTCACCTACCACTGAAAGAATAAAGCCGTTAAATCTTGAAATAATTCGCTCCCATCAGGAATCGAACCCAGAACCTCATGTGCCGCTCGAACCGCTGCAACCAATAGGCTACGGTCCCTTTGGCCACCGCACTTCCGTCTTGGTAGTCCTTCCCCGCTCTTTTTTTTTCCTTTTTTCTTTTATTTTTCTTCATAATATAATTTTAATTAATTATGACAAACAGCTATAGTGTAATAAACTTATGATGTAAGTTTATTATGATTTTTATTTTATAGTGGAATAAATTATGTCAGCATAACTTTCCGTGAATAAAATTGTGTCATAAAATTATTTTTCATGAATAAAATTATTTTAGCAAAATTTCTGTGAAAGTACACGAATAAAATTATATCGGGATAAATTTCTGTGAATAAAATTATGTCAGCATGTAAATAAAATTATGTCAGCATAATTTTCCGTAAATAAAATTATGTCAGCATACTTTCCGTGAATAAAATTATGTCAGCATAATTTTCCGTTAATAAAATTATGTCAGAATGTGAATAAAATTATATCAGCATAATTTTTGATGAATAAAATTGTATCAACATAATTTTCCTTGAATAAAAAAATGTCAGCATAATTCTTTTAAATGGAATTATGTCAGTATAATTTTACGTGATAAAATTATATCATAAAAAATAAAAATAAAAAAATAAAAAAATAAAAAAGAAAAATAAAAAATTGGGCCGATTGGTGAACTCGCTCCGCTCGGATGAGACCACCATCGCTCGCTCGATCCTACCCGAGCGAGCGCTTGCGAAATAGCCAGCCCCCTCAAAATGTACTCTCATTCACTGAAAGCTTATAATAAGCATATTGTCATGACGAGTCACGTAACTATAGAAGAAGCATTCGAGATGACTTAATTAAGTGCGTGGGGGGAACAAGAGGAACGGCTTAACGTAGACAAACGTGGATCAATCTGTACGTGCAATGGTATTGTTCAATGCTCCTGGACCAGAGTCGAAGGGTGTGAGGAGGTGGTGCTACCAGTGGCCTATGAGCCTGTGTGTTCGTGGGAGTGAATGTAAGAGTAAGGTTAATAATACAAGTTTACCATGGGTTCTAAGTTGTTGCTATGTCATTCAGAGCCATCTCATATAATAAGGTGGGTTTTAAATTTGGCTCTTGACTTAACATTCTCTCTCTCATCTTGTCTAGGAGCCCATGTAGAGTTGACTTTTAAATAAGAGTCTACCTCTCCTCTTTTTTTATCTCTCTCACCTCCATGTAAACAAAAATGCCACATTGGCGGGCTCTAAGTCCCTTATTATACTTGCTCTAAACAGGTTGTTAAATCCCTCCTCTCGCTACTAGTGGGAGTTAAAGTTAGTTATTTATACCTTATTAAAATGTAACGGGAGGTCTCTACCCCACGGCCATAGGTCAAGTTTTTTTACTAGTTAGACTCTTGCATTTGTGATCTCTGATTTATTTAGCTTTCGTGGTCTAATATTATACTCTTGCTTTATTTTAGCCACATATGACTTGTCTAGGCTGGTGTCACTAGGATGTGAATATTGACGTGCAAAATATTATTTGCGCGCTGTAGTCAGAATGAAGTTTAAAATATAGACGGTGGGATAGACAAGCTGATGACACCAGCCTTAGGACATGTGGAGTGGTTCTCTTCCCACATGTTTGCAAGTGTGTTTGACCGAAATAAGTTAGGACGACAAGTCAATCAACCCGTGCTTTCGCACGTGTTAGAGTTTTAAATGTATTATGCGTAACCGTACAACATATATAGATCTATTTTTATACTTAGATTTTTATAATAGCATATCTTGCTACTTTATATGTATGCTTAATTGATTTAGATATTCTTTAATCGATTGCAAAAATAGGTGATTTTAATATAATTTTGAGGGGTTACTTTCATCATATTAACAGTCATAATAACTAAGGTGAGGAATAATTCAAATATAAATTAAAGGAGATACTTGGTATTACCCTATCAAAATAGCAAATGTGAGCAATTAAATATAAATTTAAGGTGTTATTTTATATTTTCTTTTATATTGGCAGAGTGGGTAATTAATATGTAGTTTTAGGGGTTATTTAGTATTATTTTGATAATGGCAAAGGTGGATGGTTATTTAATTAGAAAACAGATCTAATGGCTATTAAGATTCCAACCTGTCAATTGATGATAGGGTATTTTTTATTATTGTGAGAATTTCTATGATTTTATTTTTTTTCTAGCGCATCTTGTGATGATTGACGTGAAAATTTCAAAAAGAGTAAACAAAATATCTGTTTCATGGAAAGGTTTCAGCATCTTTAATGGAAAAAAAGACAAAAACTGAAGGTAAATTTGAAAATGGGAAAAATCTAAAAAAAGAAGAAGATATTTGCTTTCGTTGAGAATTGAACTCAAGATATTTCATAATAGCAGAGGTAGGTAATTACTTAGAAAATATATATAATAAAAAAGAGAGGATATTTGCTTTCATTGAGAGTTGAACTCAAGATCTTTCATAATAACAGAGGTAGGTAATTACTTAGAAAACAGATCTAATGGCTATTAATATTCCAATCTGACAATTGATGGTCGGATGTTTCTAATGATTGTGAGAATTTCTAGAATTTATTTTTTTTTCTAGCGCGCTTTGAAATTGGTGCAACTTTTAGAACCTCCGATTAGGAATAGTACGATGCTAGGAGTTTGGCTTAAGGAAGAAAAAGCATAGATTAGGCTAACATCTATCATAAGCATTGAATACTCTGCCACATAGAATTTTAGATGACATATATAGCACATAATTAAAAGAGGAGAAATTAATAATAAAGAGGTTAGTATACACAATATCAACTCCGGCAGTTAGTCAGTTAGATGATACTATATCCATGGAGATAGGCTAAGCAATTAATTGCTAGGTCCAATATATAGCCAATCTTATAACTAACCCATGGTTTCAATGATTAGAGTATTAGTGATGGTTTTAGCTAGAGGAACACCCATAGCCATGCATGCTCTAACACAAATGAAACCCAACATAGGTTAGGTGGCGAGGTGGTTTCGCCGGCTAGCTAGGAAAGCTGCGTAGCCCATATAGGTGGCCTGCTGGTCTGTGATGTTGCGGTTATCAGTTCGCAAATGCAAGAACTGTAGGCCGTTAATTGTGTTGTTTAGAGAGACTATAATTGACGCATGGGATGGGACTGGGATATACTCGTGCCGGCGTTTCGGTCAGACCTAGCTGCTAGCATATATAGCAATGGATCCATCCATCCATCCACCATCGGCCGGCCGGGACCAGTTCGTTGAAAGCTAACGTTTCGGCGGCGTCCATCAAGAGTTCGAGCTGGCGGCCTCTGGAGATAGATTCTGATAATCAAATTGTGATCCAAACGGTTCATGTCGATCTGCAATTCCCAGTTGAACCTACCTTGTGCTGAGTGCTATGGCCTCGATCCTGTTCGCAGGCAGAGAGAGTGCATCAAAAGCAAAGTCCACGCAGAGAGTTTATTACAAGGTCGGCACCACGCGTCTTGCTGCTCAGCTTCACACGAGCAAGTCCTCCGCAGCTCATGGCACTGTAGTACGGAGATGCTCATGGACCTCCTAGCTATCCTATACCCGGCCCATTGATGGTTACGTTGCGCCGTACATACATCGGGAGCGCCATGCAAATTGCAAATCAACATACAGTCTTCTTTATTTCACTTTAGACTGGCGCTAGCTGTGTATTATTCAGACCTGGATGGGTACGTTTTTGCTAAACCGGCCCCCGTGTGTGTTAGTCACTTAGTCATAGTGTGTGGCTGTCACTGCGGTTCGTACACATTTGTTGCCGTTGGCATATGCAAGCAAGTTCAACGCATCACTCGGAATCAGAAAGGGATCGGAGAACGAAAGGACTAGGAGATTCTACAGCTGATCGATCACTGAGGTGGCACTCCCTCAACAGCAGCCAAGAATGACCAGCGGCCAAGTTTACCAAGTTATTAGAGCTAGCTAGCCAGGCATATGGTTAACAATTTCGTTTTAGATTTTCAGATTTCGTTTTTGAAAAAAAAAATTGACTTTATATTTTTAAATCTAGAATCCGAAAATTATCTAGAGACTTCCGAAACGAAATTTGTATCACGTAGAGTACCGGAAACGGGGAAAAACACCGTAATTCGGTGATTCCCGACCGAAAAAGAGAAGCCTTAGTCTAATCCGTGCAATATAATCACGCATGCATATATGTCTGCACGTGGCAATAACAAAAGCTACTATAGTCCTAGCTAGCCCGATCGATAGGAAGCAGTGTCGTCAAGCCTAGCTAACTGGACGCATCACGGTCACCTATCTACTTATCTAGTAGTATAGCATAGAGAAGAAGGTGCTAGAAAGAGAAACGATCGACCGAAGGCAGGCAATATATGCAAGTGTCGATGGCGTGATGGGTGGGCGCAATGGCAGCAGAACCCAATTAGGCTGCAGGCTACCCAGCTAGCTACACTCCGAGGCTCTGCACTGTGTACCCTGCACGTCCTTGAGTCCGCATCAATGGAGCTGGAGGTGGAGAAACCGATCGATACATGGCTATCTAGCTAGCTGGCTTGGCTAGGCAGCGCCGGAGGTCTCGTTGGCATGGTGCATCAATTCGCGCATCCCGGCGACAGACACGTCCCCGGTGGAGTCCATGCGCACCGACGACCGACCCTTCGCTGTCGGCACAAAAGAAGAAGAAGAAGAAGAATAAAGGCAGCAGCGCCCGGACCTCGCCCACCGGATGCACCTGGCCCGGCCGGCCAGAGCCTCGACGGGCAAAACCTGTGGCGCAGAAGCCCCCTGCCGGCGCGACGGCGACGGCCGCCGGCGATCATATCGACTAGTGCATGCATTGCGAGAGGCCGATCGAGTCGAGGCCCGAGAGCGACGGCAACGCGGGCGGAGACCGGAGACCATCGTTAGGATGGCCGATGGAAGCCGGGAGGAGGACACAACGCGGGGTGGGACGAGACGACAGCACTGCGTGCATGCACAGGGCCCGGTTTTGGAGGCTCCGTCCGGGGGATCGAGGAGGGCGGCAACCGGTGCGGGGGGCGCGTGCGTTGAACTGACGGGTCGGGGCATAATTGGGGGGCCCCCGGCCGGCGTCTGACCTGCAGAGAGCCCCGGCCGGACCCCGGTGGTGGTGGTACGGTGGTCCGGGCGGGGAGGGAAAGGGACGTGACGGCGCGCGGCGACCGGCGTCCCATGTCCCGCAGCCGTCCCGCGCGCGGACACGGCACCGGCAGGGGGTGGCGCTCGCCGGGGCAGCGGGGGCGTGCCTCCATACCGGTCGAGTAAATGGGGGGGACGCCGCGCACTGGGGGCAGAGTGGCCGTGCCTGCCGGCCGATCGACCCATCGATCTGTACGCTTCTCGCGGCAGGGCAGCCTAGCTAGCTCGCTTGGTTGGTCGCTACAGGAGCAGAGAGGGGAGATGTGTCGGGTCAGATACTCAGATGATGAGATAAGATCTGTCTGCCGTGCCCGGCCGGCGTTTCTGCTGTCCCTCTCGTCGTCAGAGCCGCATGCACGCTCGGTGCGTGTGTGTTGTGTTCGTGCGCCCGGCCGGCCGGCGGACGCCGAGTGGTATGGCGGCATGTGTCACGGCAGAGAGCGCGTAGCACTGCTACGCCTCGCCTGCCTCCTGGTCCGGTCCGATCCGAGCCTGCATGCGTGCGTGCCTGGTGGTTCTGGACCACCGTCCACCAGCACCAGCAGGCAGCAGGGCAGAAGATCGCACACGGCCGGCCGGGAACACGATGGCTATCAATGCACCTCGGTGAATCACTGTTGCCGCTCCCGGCCGGGATCAAATCCAGCAGTAACAATCTCGGATGGATGCTGGATAGATGGATCATCTACCCACCACGTAAGATTCTGATAAGATTCCTACAGTTACTAGCTGTAGCCAGCAGAAATAATAGAGCTAGCCTTGAGAGCTCGAGAGCCAGCTTAGGCTGAAACCAGGAGATTCTCCATCCTCCATCTTCTGTCACTGTTTCAAATACCTTTCTCTCTATCTACAGTGTAAAACAGTGCCGTAACAGTGTCGTATTTAATTTTGAGAAACCAATTTAAGGAATGCGTTGGTTTCACAGAGAGAGAGGGGGACCAACCAGACCAACCATGCGTGACAGCGAGAGCAGCAGCTGGATGACCTAGCTCCCAGCCAACATGCAGCCTAACCGGCATGGCGACACGCGCAGGACACCTGCTCGATCCACCGGTGCTGCATGCTAGTCTCTCTCTCTCTCTGCTGCTGCTACTACTAGATGGGTTGCGATCGCAGGATCAGCGAGCATAAATGGCGGAGATTTGCACGCTTGCTGGTGCACTGAACCACCATAAAACGCCCCATTTTTCAAATCCGGGGTCGTTTTGGTTGGAGAAACTGGCGCGATGATTGTACGTACTACTTTTTGTTTTGGTTAGGCCAAACCTTTTGGGAGCAGGGTAGAAAACAACACTATACATTGTACTACTACTGTAGTATTATATGTATTCAGGAAAGTGGACAGTGGTAGATAGGCCGAGATGTACAAGTGACAGGTTTATAAGACTGGGCTCACTGGAAGGCCCAAATGAGAGTGTCCATACACTGTTTAGCACTGTAGACAGAGAGAAGTAGTTAGAATAGTGGATGGACGGGGTGGGATAGGCTCATTGGTGAGCCCAGTCTAATAGGCTGTCCCTCCCATCCCATGTTGCATCCTCGGATAGATGCAGAAACTGCAGATCCATTCAGATGGCATAGATGACACGGCTGCTGCCTGCTGCCGGGAATCAAGTGGTGGTTAGTTAGTTCCAGAGCACTCCTGAACCACAATATCAAAACCGATATATGAATAGGATCTTCTCTTCAGAGCTAGCGGTCATCGAGAATATCTTGCTTCCCCAACATTTCCACTCCCCAAACAATACCATGTTGCAAGATCGATCCCTCAGCTGGGGGACCCGGCACCAATGCAAGTGATGACAGGCTCCCTTAACAACCTTGCTTTGACGACGCGAGCTTGTTGGCGTTACATTACATTAAGCTCTCTCTGCAGTCTGCACGCTGCGGCCGATCTCTTACCTAACAACCACTCCCTCCGCCTCAATGGATGAGAGAGGAATTAATAATTACGCGATTTCTTGTACGTACTCACGCCAGAGATGTGGAATGGAAGGTGAAGGAAGGAGCCAGGAGGAATAATTAGTTAGCTAGGGACGAAACCAGATTATAGCATCGTGGATCATCCGTGTACTTGCCATCTTCATTAATTAACGCGTAAACTCGACTGATGCTACCAGTTTGTCTTACTCCTAATAATATAATCTTGCAATTGCGTTCGTCCCACATTGTTCATTGCACGGGTATCTGGGGGGTCACTGTTCCGATCCTCGAGCATCAGCACACAGATCGCGCGACGACGTGTGTCGAGATGCGAGTGCGAGGGTTCTTCTAAAGTTCCTGCTGGGTGCACTGCATATGCCTCAACTGTCGCGACCGGATCGGTTGGGCTGTGCTGCGTGAATGCGTGATGAGGCGGGAGCTGCGCCGCTGTAGCGCGGCGAACACGTACGTACGCGTGGTTTTCTTGGACTGGTGGTCGCCGTCGCCGTTGTCGTCTCTGAGCTGCTGCCAGCCTCCGGTTTCATCCGCCAATTAATCTCCGGGAAGGCAACCGATCAAGCACCGCCTACCCTGCCGTCCTTGTCGACCCGCCGCCATCGGTTGCACCGGCCGGCCGCTCGATCGAGCTCGCCGGATCGATCCAACACATCCATCCATAATTCCATATCCGCGCGCGCGTGCCGTGCAGATTTCTCACTGTTGGGCAGTGAATGCTGCGATCGGCCGTGCAGTGCCCAGATTAGAACGAGATTAACTGATCCAGCGAGTAGTGGGTCTCCGGGTCATGTGCGTGATGAGGTTCTCGCTCGTGATGAGCACATCAGGCCTTTGTCTGCATCTGCCATAGATGTTCACCGGCGGCGTGGGGATCAATTAAGAACGGGGATCTGCAGGATCTCCACCCGTGCCACGGCTGCGGCCGCTGCCGATCGCGGCTGTGCCGGTGGAGGATCTGACCTCCGGATGCCAACATTGTCATCTACGAGACGATAACCAACTCTCACGTTGCACATTCTTGGTTCAGTGCTATCTTTATGAGATTTACTAAACATCAGTCGATGGATATCTCCCTTACCATTGGTTGACGGCGCGCCTCCGCCGCCCGCCGCCGTCGTTGACGGGTTAGGGTTCAGGACCGAGGGTGGGGGCACATCGACCAACGTCCTTATTAGAGGGTTGTGGGTGGCGGTAGGCCCGGCGGCGGTGGTGGGCGGGGGAGGACAACAGTTGGAGAGGGTTGACGGCAGGGGTGAGGTGGCCGCTAGGTCAGGGTGGGCATAGGGCGGCATGACGACGCGGCCGGCAGGGCGGCAACAGTGGCCAGTGGGCGGGAGGCGGCAACAGCCGCTGAGTGATTCCTTAGAATCGGTCAAGGATCGTTTGAGAGAGCCGGCTTTCTTGCGACCATTGGGGTCAAAAAGGCCTTTCCGACCTCTCCTCCGACTTTGGTTGCTCCAACACCCAACGAGCCGCTGCTCTTGTACGTTGCGGCAACCACGCTGGTCGTGAGCGCCGTCGTCATTGTAGAGCTATTGGAAGAAGGACACGCCCTCAAGTTCCAGCAGCCGGTATACTTGTAACTGAGGTGCTCGTCGGGTCCAATGCAAGGCTCCCTACCCGCAAGTCCAGAAACTGATGTATATTGTCCGCCAAGTGCAAGTTGACCCCCTACTTCGACTGCCATCAAGTCATGGTGGTTAGCTCATCATTTCTGGGAAAAAACTGAACAATCGGGGGAAAATAAGTCACTTAAGGAGACATATCCATTTTATTCGGTAGTTAGCAAAAGCTTTTATCTAGGAGTACCATTTATCGTTTAGCACTTCTTATTTTTGTGCGACCTATATTCTCTTGTATATGGTATTCAGCACAACTCTTTCACAACAAATTTTCTTTGTCACGTTAATGTGCTCTTTTTTTTTTCAGCGGTGGTAGGCAATATACGCTTTGATAGACCAAAGGTACGTAGCTTAGTAATTGCAGTAGGCTGACAAATACAACCACTTCGTGCCAAGTTCGATTCCCCCGCGCGGCAACAAATCTCTGTGACGATTTAAAATTCCCTTTATACATCTTTTGTGTCTAGGAAGAGTTAGAGAGTCCGCAGGTACAACCAGAGGACGCATATAAATGTGCAAAGTTACCTATCTACAACATTATGAAAAACAATATAACGTAACCCTATTTAAGGTTTGTCGCAAAATTAAAAAAATGTGACTTTTATTCTTTTTGAATTAATTAAATTAGTCTATCAACCCGTGCTTTGGTAGAGGTTTATCATGAGATATAGATTTAATCCGTAGTAACATTAGGGGTGGTTATTATTTTAATTGATCTCTCGTAATGGAGTTGTGAGTGATTTATGGGCAAGTTTAGAAATTATTTTAATTTATCTTGGGTGATTTATATATAGAAATAGAGCTGATTTTAATTCATTTTTATAATAGCATGATGGATAATTTATATTCAAATTTAGAGGTTATTTAATCCATATTTTATAATGGCGTGATGGTAATTTTATGCAAATTTAGAGGGTTATTTTAATTTATATTTTATAATGGTATGATGGGTAATTTTTATATAAATTTAGAGGTTATTTTATTTCTTCTTTCATAATGGCACGGTGGATAAGTTTTATATAAATTTAGAAAGTTCTTTTATTTATTTAATCTTTCATAGTGGCATGGTGGGTAATTTTTTAAAAAAATATAATAGATTTAATGTCTACTATTATTAGAGATACACTGCTTTTTTTTTAGAATTTCTAGGATTTATTTTGTCCTAGCGTGTCTGGTGAAGATTAACGTGGATGCTCAAAAAGAATATCTAATTGATAATATTAAGATTAAAATTAAGATGTGTAGATTATATTTTGGGACAGAGGGACTAATCCGGAGGTACTTACATTTGTGGATAAAAAAAAAACAAGAAACGGTAATTTCATTAACAAACTCTAATGCAAAGCATACTCTACTGTATTGTCAAGTATCAAAGCAAACGAGTATCAATCAAATAGGAGTAGAAGATATCACTACTGCGTGCTTGAAAAAATAATTGCGTGGAACATTGGGTTTAGAATTTTTTTCGTCTAATAGGATAAGATTTCAGGGTGTATGTTAGGCTCCAAATGGATCTAATTCGACCAAATATAGTTCTGAACTTCTCGTACACTAACGCACTAATATATACACATTTCCTCATTACCAACCAGGCAACCACCGTATACAGAAATCTAGCATGAAAGTGCAGCGAATCAAGGCATAACTAACGTAGATCCTTGCTCAGCTCCAATCATTGTAACATGTCCAAAAAAGTCATCACGAGACAGAAATCTAGTACCGGCAAGTACGAACCGCAAGGCCATGTGAGAGATCACGTGATGCATTATGCAATGCATATAACTCGACTCTAGCGATTAAAATGTGGGTCCACATAAGAGACAAATCTAGTATAAGTACACTCTGCCTCAAATGGCTCGCGCGTCTATGATAAAAACCTTTTATTTACGGAGCTAAAGTTTTTTAGGGAAAAATATTTAGTAAAACTATTTGAATGACAACATAGTAATTTAGAGAGACCAAATACACAGAGGAGAACGTGTGAAGCTTGGTGAAGCTACTTTTTTTCTTCTCCCTAATGAAATTGGTTTCGCGGACTCGTTTCATGGAGTTTCATCAGAAGTCCGTGGAGAAGCCATGCCCAAGCACAAGGGTTCATTGAGCACTCATCTTATCTCATTATTATTAATTGAAGGCTTTGAAAAAAACATTACTTATGAGACATACTAGAAAAAATTCTAAAAAGTCTCACAAAAATAAAAAATATCTAGTCGTCCATCTAGTACCCTCTCACAATAGTAGAAAGATGAATTTAACTAACTCTCTAAATTAGCATATCCATTACCCACCATGCTATTAGAAAAGACTAATTAAAATGACTTTCTAAATTTGCATATAAATTACTCACCAAGCCATTACAAAAGTAACATCCTAACTTTGCGCATAAATTATTCACTATGCATTTAGAAATATAAATTAAATTGACCCATAAATTTAGATAGAAATTACCTGTGTGTGCCATTGTAAAAGATAATTTAAAATAACCCCTAAATTTGTGTATAAATTGCCAACTACTCCACTATAAAAGATAAATTTTAACTAGAGCCCACTAAACAGATAAAGATAAAAAGTATATATATGAATATGTATAAGAGATAGTGAGAATGACACTTTTAATTATTTATGTATATCAAATTTATACATAAAAATTTGATATTTATGTCTATTAACGATACTAACATGTGGATTGTTGTGCTAGTTAAAAAGAATCTAGTTAACGTCTAGACAACGCCTAATATTTTTTTTTAGAAAATCGTTTATTGCACCATTTTTTTAAATTAAGTTACAAACTTATTATGGAACTTATGTGCATATTTTTTGCACTTACGGACAAAACTTATGAGGATAAGTTTTTATAGACAAAACCTTTATGATAACTTGTGTATATTACTTGCTTCCTATTATTATCAACAAGAAGAAAAATAGACAATGAATATGTTCAACTCAACTTTTGCCCCACGATTTTTTTACAAATAACTTATTAAGACAAACTTTTCAACATAACTTTTAACCGATGCAACTTATATATATTTTCTATCTCATCCACAATAACTTTCCATAACACTTTTTTGTAAACAACTTGTACACAGTAGTTTTTATCTGCGCAACATCATTCTAAATAATTTGTAGTTACCTGACTGACATAAAACATCATTGACTCTTAGCTTTATATTTACCTTGGAATTCTCTTGTTCAGGGCTGAAGTCTAATTTTGTTAGAAAATTAGCAATAATAATAATAATATATACGGATTTGACCTATTCTTCGGTTCCTAGATCGATATTCATACGGTACATACAATGTCAACACACGCCATAACTCCAGCCCGCTGTTGCCGACATGGATGGTTGTTTTCGGCAACTTATTGCACTGTCGCTTGTACGATCGGGAAATTAAGCGAAGGAATACTATAGCTTTCAGCTATGCGCGTTAATCTACATTTATATAAATCATCCATGTTTTTTAGTTTTACATATATAATTATCGGTTGCCTATTTCTATTTTATTTTTGTCTTTGGACTTTGGAGTTTCTGCTGCTATCTATATATTCAGCATGGCCAGCATCATGTAAACGTATATAGCTAGCTACTTCAGTTTTACCAGCCGCGCGCACCTTACCCGGCCGACGTCGTCATCTATCCCGCCAGCCGGCCGGCCGGTGTGCCGTGCGGTTCAACGTCCTCACGTATGCATGCTCGATCTCCTCGAAACTGTGGATTTATGCAACCGATGCATGCTGCTGCTGACGAAATCTCAAAACCGGGTAGCTCGATCGCGCACGCCTTGCCTGCTTGTGGCCGCCGTTTCCCGGCCCCGATTACTTTAATTTTCGTTGCCGCCGTTCGAGCGGAGGAGAACTGGCGCGCGCCTTGTTTTCTAGCTAGCAGAAAACAAAAAATGGCAGCAGAGAGAGAGCAGAGCCGTGGTAGAGTAATGCAATGACGTCGTCGCCACTGCACGACGACGAGCGGTGCAACTTGCAGAAAACTAAAAAAAAAAAAAGGCAGCAGTGAGTGGATCGATCGATCGATTGCCAAGAGCACAGGTGGTTGGACCTACATTGGCAGTTAGTTACCGCAACTGCGATTTGCTCACGTCGACTTTATTCAGGGAGGATATTTTTATTAACCAACTCTCACTGCTCGCCACTGGACAGCTTCATTCGGAGAACGACTCTTTATTTCCTTCTCTCTCTGATCTGATGCTACTCTCTGGTAAATTAATGACAATGCATTGTATTTTGCTCGTCAGAATTATATTGCTAGAGCTGGGGCGTACGTGTTCAGATTTTGGAGGGCAGTCCATGTGAGGGTACTGCTCACTGAAAGGTTCTTTAAAAATATAATGCGTACTACGCACTGTTGGTTGGTGTTTCCTGTACTTAATTAAAAACTTGATATCTCATACCATTGATGACTAAACGTTGTGCGACCAAAAAAAAATGTTTGATGGATTGCCGGGAATAAGATAAGCATCAGAGTACGATGAAAGGTCTAATCGCAGAATTGAAATACTTTTATGTGTCTTGGAAGATGGTTCAATTCTAGTAAGTACGCAAATATATATTGTGATGATTTTCAGCACTTTGGCCGCTTCACTATCTAATCACAATTATATATAGGTTCCCTCCGAAAACAAATAAATGTTGATATCCAAAGGGATCCTGCAGAATAGCAAACTAATACGCGCGCGTACGTGGATGGTGTTAACCACATGAAGACAAAGCTAGTCATGTGCCTCCCAATCAAATGAGACAGTACGTTGTGTACAATATATAGAAATCCATTACAAATATTCTCGGAGCAAGTTGAGTTACTTGCCCTTAAACAATGTTACTTTCTTAGGACATTCTCCCCCTAACTAGTATATATCTACATGTTCTCCCCATCTTATCATACTGCAGACAGCTCCCTAAAAAACAAGATGCAGATCTTGTCAGCACTTGTTTACTTCTCCAAGTATACTTTTGCTTTGATGAGGATGATTATTGTACATAGATTAGAGTAGGTTTGCCATGGTATTAGAACCTACTAATAAGCACCATGTGCATAAAATCTATAACCAGGCTAGCACTAGTTTGTCCCTCTATGCATTACTGTGGGCTGATGGCTATACCAGCATCTTGTCACACTCAGGCGTAGCTAGCTCATTAGTGGTTTCACTGGGAAAAGAATCTCATTAGTGGGGTGTTCCAAACTATAGCAAACGTCTCCATTTGGTGGGGAAAATACATGTAAGCAACAATAATCCCTCCAATTAATAATAAAGTCTAGCTTATCTTGTAAATTTGGTTTCCTATCACCTATCATCATCGTCAATGTGGTCCTGATGATCTCCATCACCCTATCGGCATATACAGATTCGGCGTGGTCTCCTATCTTATTTGAATTCAAGAAGAAAAAAATGTGTAGCAAAAAAAAACAAACCCCATGAAAAACCCAAGAAGCTCTATGTATCGTCTTTTTTATTGTCTGTCCTTGACACACAGATTATTTTGCCTCTTTAATTTAAACCCTCCCACCCCACAGAGAGAAAGAGGGAAAAAAAAGACCATGGGCGAGCAACCTGCTGTAGCTTCCCTTGTCCTCTTGCTCTGCACTCTGAGTACTCTGAAGAAAGGTTTCACCGACTGGTGCTGACGACGACCAGTTTCACTATTTTCAGTAAAACTTTGTTGCGTTGCTGCCACCTTCTTCCGAGCGCAGTGAATATATATCATTACGGCTCTATGCATGCATGGTCACACGTTGGGCATGCAGCAGCAGCAGGGGGGTAGGGATCATGCGTGCACGTCCAGGAATAAAGCAACAAACTACAGTACCATGTGATGCATCAGCAGGAAGGAGAAGGCAGCTGCAGGACCTAGCTTGCTCATGCATGCCTGCACACCACCAACCAAATGCAAACATCTGAAGCGAGCACAGGATATAGCCGCTGCCGCCGCTGCCCCCTTGCTCCTCTCAAAAATGGGCAAAAAAAGCTAGCGAGGGCGCCCAGAAAGTTTACCGCAGCATGCAGCCGTCAATCTTTTCCCTGGCCTCTTCTGATTCCTCAGGCTGATGCTGCGGTGCCAAAGGCGAACAAGGCTTCAGAGACCCGCCCAGATCGGAGCCAGAGCAGCAGAGAAAGCTGTAGAAACCTTTTCCATGAAAAATCTAAGGTACTACGTAGTATTTTATACTCTACTACTCGTTGCTTCGGTCGAGTAGTAGTTTTTGTGTGCATACACGCTGAATCTACACTCCTGCCGATATTGTCTGATGGAAAAAATATATAATACTGTGGTTAATCTAGCTTAGATGTGTTGTGATGAGATGACTGATGCATGCATGATGACAAAGTTCTGAGATGTGCTAGCCACTAGCTAGAGAACAAAAGTGAACGTTCTTTGTTGTTTGGTGTGGTGGTGCCTTGGTTAGCCTAGACTTACCAACATTATTATGGAAAAGGTGCTTTGCACATTCGCGAAAAATGATCATTATTCTTTGTTTTAACTGAATCTAACACTGCACTGACATAGCTTTGCATTTAAGTTATTTCAAGACGGATGGAGTAACACATAAGGCTGAAACCAAGGGCAACCTATTTCCATCACTGTTCTAACTACCCCTCTCTCTATCTACGAGTGCTGTAACAGTGCAGCATTTAATTTTAGAACACCAAAATAAAGGTACCATTGGTTTCAGCCTAACGGTGGCGCATATATTGGTGGTGGTATATAGATACAAGGGCATTAGAGATTTGGGCAAGTGTATTTATGAGAGCGCGTCAGCTGTAGACGGATGCATGTTCATGTGCCGCCCACTACTCATCAGAGCCTACCGATGATCTTTCCCAACTGAACACAGAACACAGTGCTGTGTGGTAGTACTATCTTTTTTATTTCTTTCTCAAGCAAGTTATTTTCTCTGAAAAAAAAGAAAGAGAGAGAGAGGGACAGTTAATAATCATAAGTAGGCAAGCAGAGGAGGAAATAGGCATAGCTAGCCATCTATAAAAGAAGCCATATGCAGCCATCAACAGGAGGACCATATCCCACACATATGATCTGTGCTGTCTCCCTCTCCTCTTCTCTCCATTCCCCTCCCCCTGCCTGCCTGCCTGCTCGCCTAAGCTAACTCAAACAGCCAGAGCGCTTCCGCGAAGCCGGCCGCCGCCGGAACCGCACCTCTCTGATTGCTGGTCAATTGATTGATCAATCACTCGGCGCCTCGACGGTTCCACTACTGCTAGTGCTAGCTCATCAGCTGAGCAGCAAACAAGCAAGACGCCCGCTGCTGCAGGTACTAACACACCTACTGCACTCCTCGATCGATCGCTAGTGTGTGCGCTATACACTTGCTCGTGCTGCTACTAGACTACAACTTCTAGCAGCTACTACTATAGCACACCTCTCAGCATACTAAGCCACTAGTGTTGGGCACAGATACTCTCCTCTCTCCACATCTCTCGTCGCCTCGCCGGCCGGCTGCTGTTCGTCCGAGCTAGCTTGTCGACCGGCGGCCGTCGGCGGCGGCGCTCGTTGAGATCGAGACGGTGCTGTGCTTGCCAAAGGGCGGCTGTTTGGAACTTGGAAGCCGCCGCGTGCCGGTGCGCTAGCTCCTCTGATCTGATCCGTCGGCGAAGCCAGAAGCAGCTAGCGTCTGTTGTTGTCCCACTGTTTGCCATCAATCATCGATCAGTCGTGATTTGTGGTTGATAGCGAAGGTATGAACACAACGGATCCCTGCTGCTGTGTGTCCCTATTAATTGCTGCTCCATAATTAGCACACGTAATTTCATGCGCCCGTATCCAATCATCTCTCGGCTTCTTGAATGCTTAATCAGTTAGGAGTAACTATCCTCCCTCCCGGCTGACGAATCGAAACGAGCAGCAGTCGAAATCGTTTCATTGATGACGCCCGCCGTAATACTGTGTAAGGAGCAGGCGAAGATGAAGTAGAAGATCTCTCATGAGTTAATAGATCTTGTTTTCATAAGTACGTACGTGTAGTTTGGGGTGAGGAAATTAGGAATATATACACACAGACAGCGTAATCATGAGGTGCCAGACATCTCGCCATCCGTCCTTGTCCGCCCAATCAATGCCATGGCCGTGTGACTGTTTCTTGATAGATGTTCATTCCACAACTCGATTTGGATTCCCTCTTCGACGTAGATGGTTCGTAGTATCCCTTTTTCGTACGTATGGATGGCCACGAGCTTCGTCTAACACGCTTGAAGCTTCCTCTCTTTGCTGTGTACTGTTACAGGTTCGTCGTCCCAGAATCCCTGCGCCAGTCGTCGTTTCAGCTTAAGCTTATTCTTCCCTACATCGGCGGCGGCGGCGGCGATGGACGCTACCTTTGGCTGGGCCGGCGCCGGCCACCATGTCGATGACTACTTCTCGCCGCGTCAGCTTGGATGCGCCCGGTTCGACATGGACGAGGCCTTCCTTGGCGCGTGCTTCGGACAGCTCCAGTGCGACGGGGCCCTTAGCGGTGGCGGCGGCGGCGATGCCGGAGCGTGCCAGCAGCTGGTGACCTCGAATTGCGGTGCCGTCGGAGGAGCCGGCGCGGGCACGGAGAGCGACCCTCTCGCGTCGTTCTTGAGCACCGGGACGGGGGACGACGTCTTCGACGCGGGTCTCCTCGACGCGGCGCTCGCGTTCACCAGGGGGCTCGGCGAGGGCGGCGACGCCCGGGCCGTGTCCAACGGCGCCATGCTCTCCAGCTACAGCGGCACCACCGGCGGCAACATCTCCTCTGGGGAGTCGAACAATAACTACAGCGGCGGCCACGACACCGAGGTGGTGTCGCCGACGTCCATCGTGTCGGCCGCCACCGCGCCGGCGCCGTTAACGTTCGCCCACGCGTCGTCGTCCCAGTCCCAGCAGGCGCACCACGCCAAGCGGAAGCAGCTGGTGACCGACGAGTACCACGACCGGGCCGCCGTCGCGACGACGACAACGACCGTGCCGCCGCCTCCGGCGCCGTTGCCGCGGCCCGGCGGCGGCGCGAAGCGGCGCGCGGCGACGAGCATCAGCTTCGGCCACGGCGCCCACAGCGCGCGCGACGCGCCGGGGTACGAGCCGGACATGGAGGCGATGGCGCAGGTGAAGGAGATGATCTACCGTGCGGCGGCCATGCGGCCCGTGAACCTGGGCCCCGAGGCGACCTCCGCGGCGGCGGGCGCGGCGGAGAAGCCCCGGCGGAAGAACGTGCGCATCTCGAGCGACCCGCAGACGGTGGCGGCGAGGCTGCGGCGGGAGCGCGTGAGCGAGCGCCTGCGCGTGCTGCAGAAGCTGGTCCCCGGCGGCAGCAAGATGGACACGGCGTCCATGCTGGACGAGGCGGCCAGCTACCTCAAGTTCCTCAAGTCGCAGGTCCAGGCGCTGGAAACCCTAGGCACCAACAACGGCACGAGCACCAGCAGCACAGCGAGCAGGTCACACTCGCAGTCGCAGCACTACAACTATTACAACAGCAGCAGCAGCAGCAACCCTGCAGGCTGCTTCCTTGGATTTGCAACAAGGAGCAGTAACATTATTTCTCCAGCTGGGTATGTAAATCCGAGCGGATCGTCGAATACTAGCACCAAACTGTTGTAGCCAGTAACTGTTAATTCTTGCATTGTGCTATGACTGTATGTCTAATTGAGTGGATTATAACATGCATGCATATCATACCGTTGCTGTTAATTTCATCGTACTTTGGTCGGTCTCGTTGCTCGTACCAGTAGATTACGGCGTATTTATTAGTGGTCATTTATGAGTAGTTAGTATACTAGTAGAAGAAGAAGATATACTGTACGACGGTATTTAAGGCTGTACATAGTTGTATACGTGCAAGTTAAAACTTGGATTCGTTTCACTGTTGAGTGATCGATGCAACATCTCATCAAGAGACTGACTGCATGCGAACGATGGTGATGATCAAACTGAAATCGTAGAGAGTACACTGGAATCAGTTGCTGGTCCAAATGTGTATTTATAATCTACTAGAACGTATCACTTTCATGTAACTGTTGGTTTTCATTTACTGGGCATCCTAGTCCTAGAGAATCTAACGCGCTGTCAACATCATCCTTATTAGATTTTTTTCAAAGTAGCAAAAGTAAGAGAAAAACGTCAATAAAGGAACGAAGATTGAACTATATGTTTCTTTTACCTGGTTGTTGCACTTATATATACGCAACAAGTCAAACTCAGTATATACTGTGTGTGTGTATATATATATATATATATAGATCATGATGTGACTGAAAAAACAACAGCTGATATGATTCGACGATCATATAACAAACATCCTGAGGCTGGCAATCTTGCTAGCGAATTGCATATACTATACATTTTCTGGTCCTGCTTTTGTGCATGATTAGCCACTTTTCCTCTCCCCGGACCTCGCTTGCCTTTTGCGTCCAACCCACGAAGAAATATCTTTTCCTAGCTAAGAACGCAAAAGAGGCAGGGGTGAGATACGCAAAAGCTAGGCGCCTATATGTAGCTTGCTATAGGCTCGAGAGCTTTTTGTTGATCAACAAAGACGAGAGATGCTATATCTATCTATCTCTAGGTGCGTCCAACTAATTTCATATCTCGCTTGCTCGTCTTTTTATCCTCGAGTATCTCTATCATGTATATGGATGCTGGGCCAGGTCTTTTCGCTAGCCCCAGTTGATGAGCTAGCGAGCTGAGATCAAAAGCGTAGGATAGATTATGTTATTTAGGAGCAACTTAACACGGAAAAGGAGCTTTTGCTGACGAAACCTTTTCTCTTGCCCCAGCGCTGCTGCCTCGCATCGACGACCGTCAGCGCTGCGCAGCGCTGCTGCTGTGTCCAACCGTCGATCGATGCATTGCAAAAGCTGGTAGTGGCAGCTGGGGATGGAAACCCCTAGATAGACCATCGAGATAGTGCACGCTGGGTACGGTGTCGCTGCATGCACCACCGTTTGGAGAGAACATTCGCGGGCCTCTTGCGAAAAACAAGGACTGAACTCTGCCAAAATAAAATAATAGCAATATTCCCTTTTTTTTTTATGAAGGTAGCACGTTACAACGAAGTTGAAATAATAAGGCCTTGAAATACTTCCCGGCCTCTGCTTAACAGGTGGTTAGGTTCCGGTGAACCTGTTCACCCGGTTTCAAGTCCTCGACTTGACATAGGCGATGTCTCCATCGACAGCGAGACGACTATGGTGACTTCGTGAATCTCGAGATGCCGGTCCAACCGGTGCTCATAGGGGTAAGGTGTGCGTGTGTGCGTTCATATCGGATGAGTGTACGCGCGTGTGACCGCCTACGTCGTACTGTGTTTCTAAAAAAATGAAGCACACAGGCTAAAACCAAAGACACATCCCATAGACCCACGCTAATGGTCTGGAGAGATGAATAATCCGGAGATTGGCCGCTAATCATGCCTGAGAGAAAAAAAAAAGAGTCTTTGGCCATCCACACCAAGCATTTTGTAGCCTCCAACACCTGAAATGTCTCTGTCTAAAAAAACAATGTAATCCTAGATCCCCTAATAATATACCCCCTCCGTATTTAAATATTAGCCGTGGTTGATTTTTTTCAAAACTTCAATTGCTCGTCGTATTCAAAAAAATTTATAATTTATAATTTATTTTATTGTAATGTGTTTAATTATTGTATAGAGTTTGAGTATGAGTAGTTTCTTTAAATGTTTAAACAAATTTTTTGAATAAGACGAAGGATTAAAATTTTGGAAAAAAGTCAACCGCGATTTATATTTAAATACGGAGGAGGGAGTATAATAGTGATGAGAATGACCGGATGCCCCTATTTAATCATGTGCATGTACCTAAAAAGAACAGAAACTAAACACTTGCAGTACACATTAAAAAGAAATAATTACACATATGCATGCACCTTCAAAACGATAGTCCCTAAGATATTATTAAGACAAAATTTGAATGCTAGAAATGCATTTTTTTAGCGGATGTGGAGTACAATTGGATGGACTAGCTACTTATTCTCTACAACCTTGCTTGAACGTGCATGTATATGTATCTAAACTCTCAAGCGATATACACCATCTTCACTTTGAAATCATAATTCTAGGGAATGTTCTCTGTATCTTCTTACGCTTGTGATGAATATAATCATATTTTGTAACCTCGTTGTTCTCCGTATCTTCTTACATGTTCGTTTCAAAAACATGTAGAAAAGATGGAAATGAAAATAATGCATGAGTGCACTTGTATTGTCATCAATATAATCATTCATCGGAGAAAATAAACTTTGGGTATAGGTGGATGGTTAAAATTTAGACTATTTGGTAGCAAAGTATGTTTATAGTTTTGGTCCAGTATGATGAAATATGAGAATACTTACGTGTTCTAGACTGAAGGCATTTGGTTGCTCCTTAGAAAACTCGTTTGGAATAAACCATGGTTTGCTAGATGTCATGATATCTTTGGAATATTTCAAACTCCACTTCAACACAAAGTTAGTTTTCATGAATTTAGCTAGCCTATGATCTACGTTCACTTGGATATCACAATGGTGCATCCAAACAATCGATAGTTCTAAGAAATTGCTATGGCTTAAATGGAGCTGGTTAAAATCATGGTTTTTGTGTCAAGATATTCACAAACTATGATGAATACGTTTCTAAACTAGACGGTCCCCTATAAGTTGGTTTTGGTTGAACTAGAGTTTCTTTTAGGCGTACGTTCTCCAAAAACGGTAGGCCTAAGGCTAAGTCCAATGGTGTTCTTCAAACCTCATTCCCTATTACTATTTCAACTACCCTTCTGTCTGTCTACGGTGCAGCATTTATGTCAAACAGTGTAAAATAGTGTTTTAGAAAACCGCTTTACATAACACCATTAGACTCGGCCTAACGGCGCGCGTCGCAGACTAGTGGAATCATGGCACATATGATTAAGAGCCCAATGCAGCACACGTATGGGAGTTTGGGCACGTCCTTTTCCTATGTCACTTATAGTAAATAGCTCTCCAGTCTCTCCTCGCCCTTTTCTGGGTCGTGCGTGTCAAAGAATCCAAGTCTTCGGTGTGTTTAGTGCGCCGCACTGCCTCTGCCATGAGAGAGAGCAGTAGTACACACAGTAGTACTCCGTATAGCAGCACAGTGGAGTAGTAGAGTAGTAGCAGCTTGCGTCGCGCATGCACTTTTGCAGGGAGCTTTTGGGGCAGCTAGCTCTAGCCCTCCCTACCCTAGAAGAGCAGGGAGCCAGGGAGGGACTGGAGGAGATGGCCAGATGGGGGGATGGCATCGCGCCGGGGCCGGGCACCCGCCTTTGCCTGCCCCTGCTTGGGCTGCCCTCCCGATGCCAAAAGAAAGAAAGACATTCCCTTTGGGGGTGACCCCCATGCAAGTGTGACTCACTGGTGTGGCAGTGACAGCGGCAGCCGCTGGCTGGCTCTGCCAACGACGGCCAAGGCGCGCGCGTGCGCCTTGAGAAGAACACCGGCCGGCCCGCCGGCTCCGAAAGGCGCCCCTCCCCCCTCCTCCTCCTGCACCGCAGCGCGTCGTTGCTCCCCACATGCGCGCCACGCACGGATGCTGCATGCTGGCAGCTCCAGTACCAGGCCGTCACCGACTCACCGTGCACGGCCTGCCCGATGATCGATCATCGCTTGGGGCTTAGGGGAGAACGTACGCGATCGATCGGACGGCCACGGACAGCCGGAGAGCACCTCCTCGCATGCGTCTTTCTTCCTCTGCTTCTCTCTTTTTTTTTTTTTTTACTGGTGTTATAAAAACATAGTACGACCAGTCAGTAGTCGGAGAAAAAGCGCTGCAGCCAACAATAGTACTTCCTCTTCTCTTTTTAAGTAGTTTGTAGTTTGTACAGCATCTATCTCAGAGCCCTTTGCATGGTTTGGTTTGACCGGTCATTTCGGGCTTAGTTTAATTCTGTGAAGACTGACCGGCCCTCATCTGTACCGACATTTTGATTCAAAACAAAACCACAACGTACCAGCAACCGAGACTTGCGGCTGGCCTCCCGGGTCTCTATAACTCTTAGTATACAGCATGCAGCAGGACCACGCGCGCCGATCATGTAGTAGTAGGAGTAGATACGATCATACTAAGCGAGAAGCGGTAGTACTGTTCCGACGCGACGGAACGGACCGCCCTATTCTTCGCCGCATCTCGGTCAGACATGCGTGCGCCCCCATTTTCCCGTGGTCCACTCCCTCCTCCCCTTCTCGCGATTTCAGGATCGCAACCGCGCGCATGTCTGACCGGTGGCGGATCTCGATCAGGCTGACTGCCTCGCCTCCACTCTCCATCTCCATCGAGACTTGAGACTTTCTCTCGTCGTCGGCGCGGTGGCCCCGAGCGCGAGCGGGCAACGACCCAACCCAACAGACCACCACCCCTCTTGGCTCTTGCCTTGCCCGGCCGGCCGGCAGATTCGGTTCGGCGGCGGTTCCGTGCGTCGGTGCGTGCGTCGCTGAGAACACCGTCGACCCATCCGGCCGGCCGGGGGCGGCGTTCGGCAAGGCAATGCAAGCGATAGATAGATGGCTGTGACGTGACGCGAGCTGCGTACGTGTTGACCGGCAGGATCGGTCGAGTGTGAAGGGAATAAAGATGCTGCAGGTTCGTCGTCCGTGCAATGGTTTTTGATGATTGCAGCATAACGGCCCAGCTTTGCTGCCTGTAACTGTACGATCGAGTGGGCCGTTTGACGAGATGCGTACGTCTCGTCTGGAGAAAGCGTACGCCTGCGGGGGAATTGATTGTGGCGGGCTAGCGGCGCACGTACACGAGAAAAAAAAAGTGTCAGTGGTACGTACTCTTAATTCAGGGCTTCATTTCGTTTGGAGTGATGATGATAATACATAAGTATGTGTGCACAAGCTAATAATTCCATGCGTTACAACAGTACACGACGAAGCGCGCGTGCATGGCGAGTCTTTGTATGCATGTACGTCGACTCCTGACTGACTCCATATGCATGAGTAGATGTGCAGCATCATATCATTGCAGGTTATAGAACAGGACCACCAGCTCGACCGTTTCAGTCGGTCGTCACATTTGCTCCGGCCGGCCGGCATCTGGCAATGCTGCATCTGTGTACACATGCAGGGACGACGACGACCCCAGCAGGGCAGCAGAAACAAAGCTTTGAGTGCTTGTGTAAGGCTAGCTAATCATGACGACCTGCGTGCTGCGCACGTACTTTTGACAAAAATACCATTTGGATCGCTGAATGCATGGCCGGCCTGTACGTGGTCTGTGCGCGTATGATGAGCCTGCGCTGCCGCTGCGTTGGTAACGGCACGCGTGTGCGGGAGGTTTACGCCTTGGTTGACATCGGCGTGCACGCGCGCGATCCAGGGAATGGATCGGAGCTTGTATTCAACGGATGCTATGATCCGCATGCAGCCTGCCTGCCTCTGTGCTGTGTGTCCCGAACGGCCGTGACGACGGCAATCAAATGAAGAGCGGTTAATTTGTCGTCGTCCACATACGCACAGGGACTGTGCGTCAGCGGAACCATATATGTATCAGAATCAGATGATGATGACACCTCGGGACCCACTGAACGAGTGGTATAGGTCTAACAATACTTGGGAGTCGGGTCGGATAGCAAAGCAAAGCCTACGAAGCGGCCCTGGTGCCAAACCCAGGGCGAGCCCGAGCTCTCCAGCTGTACGCTACAGCAGTTTTGGAGACTTCGGATATTGCGGCGATGGATCTGGTCATGTACGCATGTGGTTGGCCGTTCTGGGCTCGGCCGCCGGTTGCGCGCGGCGTCACCGCTGATTCCATCAGGAACCATCCATGACGCCACGGGCGCGCTCGTCTACCTCATGCCATTCATGGACTATTCAACAAGAGCCTGAAACGAACCAACCAGGGAAGCGGCCGGTGTCGGGAAGCTTCTGTTGGAGCACTTGGTCGCATCACGGTTGTTGCGAATTGAATTCTGCGCATTCCGTGAAGTGCAGCTGATCGACCGATGCGAGCTACGGAGTACTGTACTTCACGCGGCTGAATGCATACAGACCAACCGGTTAGTTCCCGCCGCTGCCATTGCGCGGATGGCGGTCAACAGTTCCTCACAACAAACCTGGACCTGGTGCTTGCGCAGGATAGCGGTACCACAGGGCACAGTGAACATTGATCCAAGTCGCTGCTCCCTACCTAGTCCGGCCCTCCCCCAACTTGTTCCCTGTCCCGTCTCCTCTTCAGTGCCACCGTCGGTTCCCATCACTAGCATCCCGCGGATCATTATCGCGGACCAGCAATTCCCCATGCATCACCATCAAACCCTGGTGCAGGCATCTGCCCAATGCCCATTTCTCCTATCCACCAAAACGGATGCAGATCAAGCACAGGATGCGCCGGCCCTCATCGCTACACCCCACTTGCCCACCTAGCTCTGCAACTGCAGTTTACTGCAGCACGGATGGACCTGCACCTTCTGCGCGTGCACACCGGCACGGCAGGGGCAGCTGCCAAGCCTTCCTACCACTCTCAATCATTCAGTAAGCATCTGTCCGAACCCTAACGCGACGACAACGATAACAGACTAGCCACAGAGCTGCCTAATCACAATAATTGCAAGGTAGACAGTGACAGTTGTTCGGATGGACTGATGGACAAAAAAAAAAAAAATTACACCCCTCTAGTTTAACAGGGCAGAACGAGGTGCATCAGGCAGAGAGACTCAACTCAGTTTTTTTTTAACTCTTTGGCAGTTTACATGATTTGAGTGTCTGTCACTGTACATAACATGATCCACTTGAAGATTATAGGTTTGGGGGAAACAAATGGTGCTTGGAGAGACGCGTGTTGCTCAATACCCATCATTCAGACGACTCTTATCACACAATTACTGGGCACAAATATCTGGGCGGACTACCTGAAGCAGGCTTAATGCGCGAGCTTGAAGTAGATTATAATAAAGATGGCCAGAACAAGGGCTGTAATGATTCCCCCAATGATCCATTTGTTCCTGTCCATCCTCTTTGACATTGCTTGCAGGATCTTCTTGCTCTTGCCAATGTTATCATCAACACCGTGCAACTATGAGCAGGAGAGCATCAATCTCATTAATAGGCACAGATAGCAAAGTTTAATTAACTCATTAACGCTGAAGTATAATTCTGAAATTCAACTTCAACAAGCGATAGGTGGACATGTATTGTATGCATACTAAAAGAATAGGTATCATATTTACTATTTACAATTTTACATCCAAGAGAGCAAAACAAAGAAATCTTCTGATCTAACCTACTTCCTCTATTGGAAAAATAAGTCCATCTAGGTTCATCCCAAGTCAACTCTTTGCACTTTGGCAGTCAATGTATGAAATTACATAGATTCACAACACAATATCGACATTATACAAGATTAATTAGAAAAGTACTTTCATATTATGTCAGTATTTCACTTAAGATGATGTATTTTGATATTACTAGTCAAAGTTTAAAAAAATCTTTGGCGTAGGACAAACCTAGATGGGCTTATATTTTCTGATTGAAGTGTAGAAGTATCAGTCAAGCCTAGAGCCCTAGACTGTCCGTACACCTTTGACGCTAAGGTCCCTTTTAATGGAATCACCATGTGCCAATGACTTTAGAACAGGAAATTTCCATAGCCATCCATATAAAAACAAGTCACAAAATACATAACAAATGCATGCTCACGCTCATGGAATGGACTAACAGGCATGCACGTGTTCCAGATATACAATTCCAGTCTAAATTCCTGAAAAACAGTCTAATCTTTAACAAGTGCACTGAAGCACTAGACAGATCTACATTAGGGCGTGATTGGTTCTCGTATGTGGCCGGACCCGGCTGCCCAGCAGAGCCAGGCTGAGCGTGGCCAGGTTTTGCGCGTGCAGGAAGTGGTGATTGGTTTGCCTGTTTCGCTGAGCCAGGCTGTGCAGCGATCGTGATTGGTTGACTCGGTTTTATGCCTCGGACTGCATCGACTAGGTGTCGGCGCATGCACGCGAGCGGCACCGTGCGAGCCTGGCTCGCGAGAAACGGATTTCGTTTTCGTTTCCGCGGAGCCAGGCCGGCAGACACTCGTTGCATGTGGTCAGCCAGGCCCAACACTCCTCGCAGGCAACCAATCATGCAGACACTGCATACGGCGGGCCTGGTTGGGTCATATACACCCAACCAAACGCGCCCTTAGTGAAGAACTACAGTCTATTTTGTACTATTCACGTAACAAACTAGAATGAAGAATTCTTATTCTGGATAGTCAAAACAAAAGAATGATGAATTATTTGCAAGACATATTCAGAGCTAATAGCCTAGTTCACCTAATAGAATGTTCGATGGAGTAGAACAACTTTTTCTCAAAGAAAATGAAGGAGAACTGGATATCATTATAATTATCAAGGAGCTGAAAATGGTCCTACCACTAACACATAAAAACAGGGAAAAAAAAAACAACCAACAACCCAGCCTTTCAGTCCCAAGCAAGTTGGGGTAGGCTAAAAAACAGAAAAAAAAAATCACTAAGCAAAAAGAAAGGAAAAAAAAAGGAATACAAACTCAATGACTATATTATAAATCAATAAGATTCCACTAGCATTCCACAGAAAAACAACAGGTCAATAATATAACATTTAAGCTTCGCATAAGATATCCTGCACAAAGCAAAATCCAAACTGAGATTGCTATGAGTAAAGCCAAGATACAGAGTAACACAGTCCAATGAAACAAACTAGAGAGTAACACAGTCCATAAAAAAAAAGTAGTGCTGCTATACAGATTTTTTTTAGCAAGAATAAATAATTGATCCAATTGTTCAACATGTAAAGTCAGAAAACAAGAACCAGAAAGCAAATGTATAAAATAGGTAGAACTGTTGAGACAGGACACATACGGTTGTATGAGCATGAAGTAGTGATTGTCGTTGTTGGTGAAGGTCCTGAAGAATTGACACACCAAGTTCTTCAGTCTCCAACATAGTTCTTCGGCTCTCTTTAATTCTGTCAGTGGACTGATTCAGCCTTTCAGTTGTCATCATCAATCTTCCCCTCTGATCAGTAGACACCTGTCCATGCAATAGTTCCCCAAGTATTATGAGTTCAAAAAAAAACTGTAAGACGCCTGAGGTAAAATGCCTTAACACATCAAAACCAGCATAACAAAAAAAAAAAAAAAAAAAAAAAAAAAAAAAAAAAAACCCAACATGAACATATAGGCAGCGTTCCTATTGTGTAGTAGTGACATCAAGGAATAGGAAGCATAGGTGAACTAGTCACTTCCCTAGATATTAAACAGCACAGCAACTAATGAACTTATAGCTGGCGCATTAGTGCATAACTACTGTATTTTTTGAGGAAAATTTCTTATGTAAATAGATGTTGACAGGTAACTTAAATAGACTAATAGCACACATTACGCCTATGAGGTTTTCTTTTGTCAGACTAAAGGCCGAAGTATGTTCTAGAGACAAGAACAAAAAAGGCCAACAATCAATGTACTACAGTTTCTTTTAGAACTTCAACAGCTCTGCCGTATTTAGTGACCAGCAGAATATTGAAGATATATATGATGCGACCAAGGGATTTCTTGCTTCTACCGTTTTAATTCATCTGATACCAACATGAAGAAGATGATTGTGATAAGGGTCAACAACCCTTTGCCACCAACAATAAAAAATTTAAGGGAAGCACAGTTAGTGAAGCAGCACATGACATCATCTACCTGGATGCCTATCAGTCATGCAGTAGAAGGTACAGTATTAAGAATCAAAATCTAAAACCATATATCAGGTTCGAGGTTCCAAAATGTAGCATGAAATTTCCTATAGAACAAAAACCTGTAATCGTGCCAGCTAAGTATGTACACAAAAGGAAAGACATTGATTAAATCTTGATGGTTAGATATGCATGAGTGAACATAATCACATATATAAACAAGAGTGACAATTGAATTATAATTTGATAAGAAATCAAACAGAAATCTGAAAAGCATCTATAAATTCAGATGCAAATGTCATGTTATAATGGTGCAGAATGCTTCAAACAGTATACAACTTTTAATCTAACTAAAGTTCAATATAGCACCACCAATCATTTATACGGTATATACTAATATTTCACCTACCACTGCCAGTATATAGGACTATAGGGATGATAATACATAGGGTGCAAAATAAATGATGATCATTTCAGCAAAAATCAATTCACCTTATATGAAATATACAGGTCTACATTGAAAAACACAAACACGGATAATTATCAGTTATTATGCGCTCACAAACATCACACTAGTCAGGCTTTTGCTCTGATGCAATCTATAATAAACGGCTAAACGGGGGATGTGACATGCACTGAAGCATCACCTAAGCAATCTGTAGAGAGTCTGGTACTGAGCTAGTGATGGCATTCAAGAGCTCACCGCGAGAGTATCGGCCATTCCAGCCTCCAGGAGCTCCTCCCGGGTAGCCTGTCTGGCATTGGGCGCCGATATCCTCTTGAGCTCGCTTTTGACGTTGTTGAGGTCAGATTTATACTCCCTCAGCTTTGCAAGCAAACCGGCTTTCACGCTCGGCTGCAGGCTCCTGGCCTCCAGGTCCATCTTCCGAATCTACAAAAGAACAGAATGAAAAATTGAACCAAATTAACGTTTCTCTCTCCCCAACCTCCCAGACAAAGGCAAAGGCATATAAAACGGCCCACAATCCATCTATACATATCCGAAGAAACAGAAACGCAGAATTGAAGGCATCATAGTCGTTTATTATCCGTGTGGCCAAAGGGCATCCCTAGAACAAAATGCGTTGCAGGCTTGCAGCGTCTATTTACCAGCGATTCAGCTTCCTCCACGCCGGACTGGATCTCGGACAGCTTCTGCTTCTTCTTCTCTGTGAAGACCCCATCGAATTAGACCAAAACAATCGAGAAAAGGGGCTCCCCAACGGGATCACGAAAGGGGAACCAGATTAAACGGGGGAAACTTGCTGACCTCCATCGAGGGCGGAGGCGGCGGTGCACTTGCGGGAGAGCGAGGCGGAGGCCTCGCAGTACTGCCGCTCGTAGCCCTCGAACACCTCGCTCATGGCTGCTGATGCTGCTGCTCGCGGCCCGCCTCGACCTCCTCAAAGCGCGCCCGCAAATCCCGCGGCCCGCGGCTGAATCACCCGGCGAAAAGCGATCCGACCGAGGCGACTTCGCGGCCGCAGATCGAGCAGGCGGCGGAGGCGAATTTGACGGGGACTCGATCCGCGCGGCTGGGGGCAAGGGGAAATTTGGAGGTGGCTTCGGCTTTTGATCGGGTCAGGATTTGGGGAGCCGAACACAAGAAGGATTAGCACATTGGCGCTGTTTCTTTCTAGAGACTGCGTGGCGGGCCCGGGATGTTGGTGGTTGTCGCTGGCTTAAGCAAGCGGCCGACGGTGGTTGCGGGGGGCCGGCACGGCGTTTAGGACGTGCCGACGGGGACGGTGAGCGGCAGGGCGGCAGCGGAGAGTTTTTTTTATATATAGTACTTATAAGAGAAACGGCTTTAGGTTACTTTCAACAAAAAAAAACGGCTTTAGGTTTAAACTATTATTCAGGTTGTTCGATTGAAATGTAAATTATTCAAAGGAAAACATGTTGAACTATCTAAAATGGAAAAATATGGACCATTAGCTGGTTTCGTTATTTGTCGAGAAATACAAATTTATTTAACGTTTTAAAATTTACGATTAAATTATCTTGTGCCATAACCCATAAGACGCCGATGAGAGCACGAGGCCGTAGGCCGTAGCACGGTGCTCACATCACACATCCCAGCTCAAATAATGTGCGCGCGACTCGTGTCACGCACAGTCGCGCGGACACACTCCTATGCTCTCAGTTCCAGCTCGCCGGTAAGACAAATGTTATCGGAAAGTGCATCCGTACTATATGTGGTACGCAATCATTATTTTTTTACTCTGTGTATAATACGCAAACAATATTTTCCATACTCATTTCTACTTCTTAGTGACCCTAGTCTAAAAACTTGATGCGCGGCGTGTCGTCCGGCCGTCATGACCTCTGCCCTCTGGGAGTACCAACAAAGGCACCAAACTATGATGACAATCGAGTTGTTGACACGATGTCACGGTGTGCAAGCAAAATCCATGGGCGAGGTGGATGCTTCGCAAGTTCGCAGTTCGCAGCCATCGCAGGGAGGAAGGACGGCCAGCCCGGCTCGATTTGACTGGCTGACGGATTGGAAATGTTTTTCTATACCCCTTTAAAAGTTTTTATGGTTCCCACGGACCGTGGTTCGTCGACGGACCACCAACCCCTCTGCTCGCACCGCCCCCTCCCCACCAGGGAATACCTTTCCGACGGAAAACCATCGGTTTTCCGGAAAATTTCTCGTTTCCGGACGACTACGGAAAGTGGAAAACCGTAATTTTCCGGCGGATTCCGTTTCCAAATTCAAAATTTTAAAAAAATTTATAAAAAATTACTAAAAAAATCCGAAAAAAATATGATAAAAAACTAGATGTTTTTCTGAGCCATTAGCACTTGAAATCGTTCAAATCCAAGTTGATTTGGTTGGTTAAATTGATGAATTGGGTTCGGACCCGTTAAGACCCTAAAACCCATTATGTTGAGGGAGCCTTATCCACTCCACCGACGGAGCCGAATCGCACCAGAGACTTTCACCCAACGCTTTCCTCTCTCCTGCGCTCTTCCCCTGCGCTCCCTCGACGATCCGCCGCCGCCGCCGCCACATTCCGCCGCGGGGAGGCGGGATTCTGCATTCTCTTGTAGGCTTCATACGTACTTTGGATTTATTTGGATCGACAAGCCCATTCATTATGTTGTAATAATTTTAATGGACTTTGGACTATGTATGAGTGCACTTTGGACATAAATTATGTGTTAAATGTTGTGTTTCTAATTGTTTGGTGGAGTTTCATATATTCTATCTACTATGAACTGTCAATGTACACATAATCAGGGGAAACTCTGCCAAATTTTCCAATTTTTACATATGCACATAAATTTCATAGCTTTTTTCTATCGTTTTCTTCATTTTCCGGTCAAAATCCACGGTTTTCTGACGGAATTTTCCGGTTTTCCGACCGAGAAACTTCGGAATTCCTTTTTGAATTTGAATTGTGCTTCCGGTCGGTTTTTGCGGTAAGTGGCGGAAAACCGGCCGGTTTTCCGTTTCCGGAGCTATCCGGGATTTGGGAAAAAATCGGAAAGGTAATCCCTGCTCCCCACCTCTACCAGCACCGCCTCCCGGCCGCCGGCCCCCACCCGCGCTCCATCGCCCGCCAGCTCCGCGCTCCCTCTCCCGCTCGCCTACTCCCGCACTGCCACGCCGCCGCCACCGAGAGACAACCAACGGGGAGGACGATGCCGGCAGGGAGGACGAGGACGGCCGAACTTGAAGGAGGAGATAGAGGCCACGAGTGAAGAACATGCCAACCTCGGAGAAGAGGGCGGCAACGGGATCCACGGAGAGGGGTGCCATCGTGCCGACGTGGAGGGAGAAGGCGCGGGAGACGGAGAGGAGGAGGTGCATGGTGGCGACGACCATGGCGCGTCCGCCAGGAGGAGGAGGAGGAGGAGAAGGAGGAGGAGGAGGAGGGAAGCCGTCGTGGAGGATGGAGCCTGTGCGGTGTGGCACAGATCCGGGGAGCGGGGAGGTGACGCAGATGGGAGAGCGGGGAGGAGAGGAGGGGTGCTGGGAAAAGAGAGAGAAGGGGACTAGCTCGGGTGGCAACGGAGGAAGGGAGAGGAGCCGAGGGGCGTCGAGCGGAGGGACCGGCTCGGGCGTCGGCGGAGGGAGATGAGGGCATAGGGCGGATGGAGGGATGGAGCGAGGGAGTGGACTTTTGATGTAGGTATGTAGTTGAGGGATTGATGGGATACTGGGTGTGCTTGCTTGGTGTGCTTGACCATCCCCTTCTCTTTCCATTTGTTTTTTTCTTCCTTTTTTTTCATTTTTTTCTTTTCTTGCTGTTATTTTTTAATAGCTCTAGGTTGTACATATATCGTTATTGTACGCTCTTACACAACTATTGTTTTCTTCTAAACATATATATTAAAATAATTATTATTTCTTCAAATACATAAATGCTGGTAGCAAAATCACAGGCTAACGGCTAGTCTTCCACATTGTTTGACGAGGACAGGAACTGTCCATTGGAGTAGTGGATGTACTGTTATCTATCGCCTTGCTCCATGGTGGATGGATCGACCCACCTCCACCTGATGCTGTGATGCACGTCGTGGCCAGGTGCGCTGTTTGCACGCGCTCAGCCGCCCACACGCTCACGCCCACGCTCACGTGGAAAACGGATGCGACGTCCAGCTCCATTGCTCCTGCGCCGCCCTGCGCTGTACTGCTGCTGTTTGTTGCACTTGTACATGCCGGACGCAGAGCCGCAGCCCGCACAGGACCGGCAGCGAGATAAATGGACCTGGACCTGGTTTGTGCCCGGCTGCAGCCTGCAGGTGCTCCTCCCTCTTCCATCATGTGCACGTTAGTACAGCTGAAACGATGGTCGGGCCTACTGTATTAATCCTTTTACTTCTTTCTGTGCTGCAGTTATGTTCGCAATGTGTTCCTCATGTCGAAAGCATGTTCGTACGTCTCCCTATCCTCGAAGCGTTCCTCTCCTTTCTTTTTGAGCAGTGCCTACTCTACGGGGTGCCGCGGCATGAGCGGACAGGCGTGTGTGAATGCGGATACTAAACTTTACCCCGTATCACATCAGATAGCCGAACACTGGTTAGAAATATTAAATATAATTTAATTAAAAAACTAATTGCATAGATGGAGACGACGAGACGAATTTATTAAGCCTAATTAATCTATGATTAGCAAATGTGACGCTACCGTAACCATTCGTCAATCATAGATTAATTAAGCTTAATAAATTTTTCTCACCGTTTAGTCCTCATCTGTGTAATTAGTTTTATAATTAGACTATATTTAATATTTTTAACTAGCGTCCGAACATCCGATGTGGCGGGAGGTACAATTTATCCAAACAGGACCCGAGTAGATGCTGGTCGCATACAGGTGCATGATTGCACCCCCCCCCCCCCAAGCGACAAAGGTCGTGCATTCCATCACAATCGTTATATATCAAGTACATGTACACGACATTGCTACAATGCACCTTGTTTTTTGTGCCACTTTAAAAATGCCGCAGGATACTAAGTACCAAAATAAATATCCTTCATACAAAGAATAACATTTTTACATAAAAAGAACAAAGAATACCATTCCAGTGTACAATAAGTAAAATCACAACAATTATACGTCATATAGGCCAAAAACCCTTCTCATTTTTTACTTGGCTTTTGTTCGTCTTCTATATTGTTTGTTTTCACATGCTTCCTGATATCCTTCCATTGTGGCATCCTTACAGCCTGCGTGCCCTACCTTCGCTACGCTAATCAAATGGTTAACATTGTCCGGTCCCAATCTTTCATTTCCAGTGGTATAAATGTTAGCTTGACAACCTCATTTTTCAGAGATTGGAGGACAATGGAGGGTTTGAAAAAAAATTAGTTTATTTTCCCTCAATTCTCCACAACCACCTCATTCTCCAGTAGAAATGAGATTGCTAAATTTGCCCTAAGCAGTATTGTGAGGACAACTTATGGCCCCCGCATCCCTAGCTTGACAGCACTCAGTCTTCTTCGACAACCTACTCCTCCAGCAAGAGTGAGCTTGTAGTCAACTGAGGTTGTGTTTCTTTCGGGGATAGTTGTGTTGCATAGCAGTTTTTGCTATCTACTACTATCTTAGCGTCATGTTGACCCGGAAAAAAGAGAGCCTAAAGCCCTTTTAGATTTCATTGTAGAGGTATTCTTTGCCGCTTGAGGTGAAACTTGTCTCTAATCGAGAAGCTCTCGTTTAGTCATTTGCATAACTTAGTCCATAAGAGTTCAATTCCAGCAATTGTCTACAAATAAAAATAAGAGTTCAATTCCAGCAATTGGATTGCCATAACTTTTTCTCACGAGCAGCTTGTCCACATTCAGCGATTACCAACGTGGTTACGAGTGCCAAGTGCTAAATCTTTAAGCTATCAATCTACTTTGTCATTAGAGCACATGCGGAATTGAATAAAGCAGCACTGGCAATATATTTCCACGCGAGCTGTCGCCAAATTTCAACCTGAGCTACTATTCAACTCGAGATGTGCCAAATACATTTCCTAATTTGACCAGACGCACAGATCGCAGCCAGAGAAATAGCGTCCGACTTGGCGCGCCGGTGCACGACTACGCGACATGACCCGTACGCGATCCGTGACATCGTGGCGAAAAGGGTTTCCTCGTCAGGCCGCTGCTGCAACTTCTCCCTTCTACCATGCATGCCGACGGGCAGGCGCAGCACGTGCTCTTAATCGCCGCGCACGTTGCCCACGTGCATGCTCCGTCGGTATATCCCACGAAGGCTAGCTATGAACAGGGCCGCACAGCGCACACGTCGCTGTCGCGCGCGGCACCCGCAGACGCGTGTATATAACCCACCACAAGCGCGGGGGCGCCGCCTGCGCCACAAGCACTGCTGCCCCGGCCCTCCCTCCCTGGCCCTTGTCCCGTCCCGATGGCGACGCCCGCGCCGAGGCCGCCGCGCCCGCGCGCGCCCGCCGCCCGCGCCCTGCTCGCCCTCGTGGCCGCCGCAGCGTGGCTCGGCGCCTCGGCGGGCGCGGGCGCGGACAGCGACGTGCTGCGGTGGGCGCAGCGCGACGAGTTCGCGGCGTGGATGGCCGGCGTCCGGCGGGCCATCCACGAGCGGCCGGAGCTGGCGTTCCAGGAGCACGAGACGAGCGCGCTGGTCCGGAGGGAGCTCGACGCGATGGGCGTCGGGTACAGGTACCCGGTCGCCGGGACGGGCGTCGTCGCGGCCGTCGGCACCGGGGACCCGCCCTTCGTCGCGCTGCGCGCCGACATGGACGCGCTCCCGCTGCAGGTACCATACGCCTCGCCATTGTTCCAAGGCGTTGTTCGTTCTTGATTTCTGTTCTATTGTTCGTCCTAGAAATTCTATTGTTCGTCCTGCAAATTGAACGATAAATAAGGCACCTAGCCGCCTAGGGAGGGTGTGCAGTGCCATTGAAATAATTAATGGCACTACGTTTGATCTCAAAAAAAAAAAAAAGGAAGAGGAAGAAATGGCGCTAGCATAAGCATTTACAGAAATCAAACTAGGCAAAAGTCATGCGTACGGGTCGAAGTGTTTTTCGTCATGTAAAGCGCAAAGTCAAGCAAGCTGTCATCTTGAATCTTTGAATATACATGTACACTTTGGGGGAAGAGGAAGACACTAGACAAGTACAACTGGACAACCAACCAGTGTAATGTTTATCCAAACAGGAAGAAGGTCGCATCCAGCACATGCGTTAATTAACATCAGCAGGTTGGCTCAGCCCCGGCCGCTTGCTCGGGAGTTGCAGATAGATAGACATGCTTGCATTCCCCAACCAAAACTTCCCCTGCGGAGTCTAAATCTGTTTTCAATTATTTCTGTGGATCAGGAGGAAGTGGAGTGGGAGCACAAGAGCAAGGAGGCCCGGAAGATGCACGCCTGCGGCCACGACGCGCACACCGCAATGCTGCTCGGCGCCGCAAAGATCCTCCATGAGCGCCGCCACCAGCTCCAGGTTGGTTGCAAACTTGAGCTTCAATTCGTTTTCGCTTCTTCTTCTTCGTCTTCTTCTCCCCCCCTTCGCTGTCACACGTACGCTGCGGTCCGCGCGCATCATCCCAACGGCATCTTATCTCATAATACTATTTGTTTCTCTTCTTTGTCGTCGACTAGCCTGTTGTGCGCGCGCGTCACCTCGCGTAACAGTCTCCCTGGATTCACATCCGCCTGATTTGGGATTCTTTAGTTGTCACATTGTGCAGGCTGCATATTCGGCGACATTTGTTTTCGTTCTCATTCAGGTCTTGTTGGGCTGTACTGGTTTTGGAGAGGATTTAATTATTTTCTAGTCAAATTTGAATAGCAAAGGATCAAATCCGCTTCAATCCTCTTGGATTTTCTCCTAACCAAATCCCCTCCAATACCAGAGCAACCAAACAAAGCCTCAGAGAATAGTTAGCGCGAGAGCATGGTTTGTTGAGGAGTCATTTTCCTGCTTGATGCTTGAATTGAGAGTTGAGATTCCTGTTCTTCCCTTTATGAAAGCGATGTAGATGAACTTGATAAGTCCCCTCAACATCTTTCTTTGTAGCGCCTTATTTTGATTTTTATCCCCTTTGTTTGACTAGTACATGATCTGTGCTAGCTCTCACACCGTTAAGAGTCATTTGTCCTAAAAGTTGATAGTTAAATTTATAATAGTTTAGAAACATATATATTTGTCTATTTTTATTATTTAATTGTTCAAAGTAGCATATGGGTTAATGGGTAATCTAAATGTAGCTATTTTAGTTTATCTTCAGTAAAGAGATAACTGAGTAATTATAAATTTAGAGGTTATTTCATACTAAAGGCATGAGTAATTTAGATGCAGATTTACTGATTACTTTGTGATGTTTCCATAGTAGCAAAGATGGATATTTCTTTTTAAATACAATAGATATATTGGATATTAAAGCTTTAATCTACCAAGGAATGGTGACATGTTTTTTTGTTATTGTGAGAATTTCTGAGTTCTTCACATATATCGTGATGGTTAGCATGAGGCTCTAAAAGGAGTCAATCTAGTAATAGTAAGATTTACAATAATTTTGGTGTTTAGGTGTATTTTCTAAACACAGATAGACCGTAGAGGTTGCTCTGCCTATGAAAGAATAGCGATATTTCTTTGTAGTCGTTCCATGCCAATTATAGTAGTTTCTTTTATGAAGAACTCTAGTAGTTTAACCGAGTGGAAAAGACTATGTTCAATTCATATATAAATTTAAAAGTAATTTGCATTGGAGGCCACCGAACTTATCTTTTGTGTGCAAACAGGTCACCGTACTTCACAATTGGACTAATTCATCAAAGTTAAACATACTAGTAAAAATGCACGTGAAAGAAAAAAAAGATGGTTTCACATTGTCACAGACACTGCAGTGTCATAGGAGGATGCGATGCGACAATTTAATAAAAAACCCCACAAATTTCCTTTTATTTCATGTGCCCTTAAACATATTTTGTAACCTCATGCATACTAACAGTAGGACTTCGTCCTTCAAATAATAACTGTTATTTTAGAATTTTTTTCTAGTACAATTTATAAGAGGTGGATAACGATGAATGTATCCCTTATTAACAAGTCGATCACAAAATGAATGGATCAGAGCCGAGCGGAGCATGCATTGTGGGTTATACTCTTTCTTTAATTTGATTTAGGAGAATGGGTGAGAGTAACATAGGAGCAGTAGATTTCCACCAGCATGGTGTCAAATTGTTCTTGCACTTAATGGCTATGCCTCGTCAAAAATGCCTTTGGGAGATCCACCACATGTTGTGGCACATATGGGCCTATCCTATCTGGATCAGATAAAAAAATAGCTAGCTTTAGATGCAACCAACCAACTAATGAGTGCTAATATCAGCTAGACATGTTTGGACCAAACCCAGCCAATTTTCTATAATTCATGTAACTAATAATTAGAATAATTAGCTTGGTACATCTAATCGGTGTCTGATTTATCTGCTAAAACGTGCACATCAAAATAGATCTCCTCCTGTATATGCGAAATATGGGCCGCTATTGGACTGAGCAGACACATGTGGCATAGTCTCTGATATGTTTGGAGCAATATCTTCTAAAACACGCACATCAAATACAATTTGTCCTCCATTTCAGCTAGTAGTAGAAATCAAGGATGTCCGGTGGGACACGGGCACACGGCAGACGTCTTTTTCTACAATGCCTATGTCCCACGGCGAGTCCGATGTTTGTTGACAGAGAGTCAGAGACATGCCTGTCAATCGATCATGGATGAAACCACGCGGCATAGCTTTTGTTTCTTGCGGATTTCGAACTATTCCGGAGATGACCGGTCGGGATGGACATGTACTGTACTTGTCCTCGTTTTTCCTTGAACATAGAACACTGACGCGTTAGTATAGTATACACGCCCAAGCCCAATAACTGACTTCGATTTGATGGAATTGTTGTCTCTTCTGAATTCTGATGAAGCAGTGTAGGTGTTGATGATCATCGTGCAAGAAAAAAGAATTCATTCATTAATTAGCAGATTGGTGGAGATGGACTCATGTGTTCTGACAAAAGCTCTGTAATTTATGTGGCTTGCCATTTCACGGCCAAAGAGATCTGATGTTAATTTCCCTCCTCCCCCATCAGGGCACGGTGGTCCTTCTTTTCCAGCCGGGCGAGGAGGTCGGCATCGGCGCGAAGAAGATGGTGGAGGCCGGCGCCGTGGACAGTGTCGAGGCCATATTCGGGTTCCATGTCACTGTGCTGCTCCCCACCGGCATGGTGGGCTCCAGGCCCGGCCCGATGCTCGCCGGCTGCGGGTTCTTCGAGGCGGTGATTACCGGGGTGGGCGGCCACGCCGCCATCCCCCACAGCGCCGTCGACCCGGTGGTGGCAGCCTCCAGCGTGGTGCTGAGCCTGCAGAGCCTGGTGTCGCGGGAGGCGGACCCGCAGGACTGGCAGGTGGTGACGGTGACCATGTTCCGGGGCGGCGGCGCCTTCAACGTGATCCCGGACTCGGTGACGATCGGCGGCACGTTCCGGTGCTTCTCCAGCGAGGGCTTCCTGCGACTGCAGCGGCGGATCGAGGAGGTGGTGGTGGCGCAGTCCGCTGTCCACCGGTGCGCGGCGTCCGTGGACTTCGGCGCCGGCGGGAGCCCGCTGCTGCCCCCGACCGTGAACGACGCCTCCCTGCACGCGCACTTCGAGGCCGTCGCGGCCGACACCGTCGGCGCCGGCGCCGTCCGCGGCGACATGGAGCCGTGCATGGGCAGCGAGGACTTCGCCTCCTTCTCCGAGGCCGTCCCCGCCTCGCACTTCTACTTCGTCGGGATCGGGAACGAGGCGGCCGGGGCCGTGCACGCCGCGCACTCGCCGCACTTCCTCATCGACGACGGCGCGCTCCCTTACGGCGCCGCGGTGCACGCCAACCTCGCCATGGGGTACCTGCGGCGCCGGAGCCACGCGGCGGCCGACGGGCCCGCCGGCTCCCACGACGACCTGTAGCTCTGCTGCATGGAGCGGAGCGGATTCGGTGCCGGCAGCGTCGGCTTCGCGCTCACGCGCACCCAACGAAGCGCGTCGACGTCGTCCTCAAGATGTGCAATGGCACCCGCGATTGTCGAGCGCTAGCGTTGGGTTGCGAACGATCATGCTGTCCAGTGCGCGGGGCGTGTGATTCTTGGGGGCGAGATTACCAGGAGGACCTGCCTGTAGGCTGTACGCTGTAGTCTGTATAGAGGCGCAGGCGCTCCTGTCCGAGCTCTAATCCACGAACGACCTGGGAAATGGAAGGCCCTCCAGTGGACCCCCGACTGTTTTGTTTGCCTGTAACGACTAACGAGGTCCAAATAACTACTGAGTGAGCTGTTCCTGTGCTACAGATCGAGATTGGAAAAAAGCTGAATCTTGGCTAGTGGCGCGGGATGTGAAACATAACACGGCAACTACAGAGATTAGAGAAGAAATCACCGGGCACGGTACGCAAAGAATGCACTGGACGTTGAGTCAATGATATGAAACAAGTGAGGCTATGCTACACGCACTAAATTAAATTGCGCAGAAAGGCATCACAAATCAAATAATTAGCGGAGAAAGTGCTGCTGGTACAAAATATATATCTGAATCGGTACAAACAGATGTAATACACAACAAACTAACAGGGGAAGAAATAAAGTAATAAACCAGCTATTAGATGCATGAGGAATATGGGCCGGGCAGGTAAACAACTAAACAAGGCAGGAATCAAGCTAGAGCAACAACCATGCATCCGAAAGAGCACGGCGTGGCCTGGAGCTCAGTGGCGCAGGCTGCCGAAGAGGAGCGCCACGGCGGGACAGAGGACGGCGGCGACGACCGAGGAGGAGACGGCCGCGGCATCGGACGTGGGGCTCGGCGCGGGCTCGTCGGCGGCCATCGCGACCCCCACGAGTGAGGACGCGGCGAGCGCTGCGGCGGCGGCGACGACGGCGGCGCGGTAGGCCTTGGATGCCATTTCGCTGCGATGATAAAAAGATTGCAGTGCGCGGTAAGTAGGCAAATATGTCGAGAGGGAGCTGTAGAGGAGAGGTGCTGTGCTGCTACCGGTGTCTGTGTGCTAGAGAGATGAACGGCGCCTGTTAGGCTGTTATTATATTTATAGGCAGCTGAGCTGAAGAAACTCCATGAACCGTACCGGCCGCAAGCCCGGAACCACCACGTTGAGACTCTGGCTGGCAACTGGCATGCCTGCCTCTCCAAGACAGCTCAGGATCAACGGCTGGTGGGGGCCCCTCCCTCACTGCGGGCATGGCCTAGCCCCATGTTCAGTGTTCATCGATGACACGAAGAGGGCTGTTCATATGATGTGTGCAGTGCAGGTGCGGAGCACTGCGTGTTATGCTACTCCATTTGCTGGTGCAGTTGACACCGCCACAGTTCTCCAATGCGGAAGCAGCCGTAGGCAGGGGTGGCAGTGGAACATCCAAATGTCTTTTTTACAATCTAAATGAATTCTTAATGTTTTTTAGTTCAAAAATGAGTAGGGATATGATTCGATTCGTTTTGGACCCGATCTTTAAAATATCTAGCTAAAATTTGAGAACCCTTTGCCACATGTGCGTAGGTCGGGTCATGGACAGCTTCAGATGAAGGCTCTGGCTGAGTGTACCGCTAAAGAAGACCTGGGTAACTTTTGCTTGTTCAACCCCAACTCTCCAAGTCTGGGGACGGCAGTTTCTCAGAAATCAGAATAATCTGAACTTCGATGCGAGAAAACCACGAGAGCCAACGGAGAAATCGAGTGGGCCGCGCTCCACATGCCGCCTCGCCAAAGCGCTCCCCGATGCAATAAGTGAGCCTCCTATCGCGTGGCGTTCGATTCCATCGTTTCCCTCCTGACCATCATCCCCATGGCCGCGCACCAAGACAACGGATCTTGAGGCTAAGTTCAATGGAACTCCCTATCTTACTTCCTAAACACTATTTCAACTATTTTTTTTAGCATTTATATTGAATAGTGCAAAACAGTGTATAGAGAACCCATAAAGAATTCTATTAGACTTAGCGTAAGGCCGGGGTGCCGTGGCTCTCATGTTTTTGTGGCTGACGTCGCCGTCTGTGCTTGTGTTCCTTGGCTGAATGCTAGCTTGCCGTTCAGGAAAGCACTCGGCGTGTCGATGCAACCGATGGAAATGGTTTTGAAGAGCTGAACTCAAGGCCCAATTATCACCAAGCGATCCTGGATGGGGACAGTAGATTTGACAGTAGATGGCTTCATCCCTAAGGCTGAAACCAGCCGTTCCCCCATCTCCCATTCTCCATCCACTATTCCAACTAGCCCTCTCGTATCTGCAGTGCAAAATAGTACCAAACAATTTCAAAACAGTGTACGAGGGATTCCATATGGAGGATCCTCTAGTTTCAGCCTAAGGCCGTAAGAACGAATGACCTATAGGAACAACCAAATAGAGACGAGAAATGGTCAGCCAAAGAAGAAGCGTTTCCAATCAAGCAGGATTAATGAGTGACCTGAACCACTCCAAGAATCTTACATCTCAGCACAGGGGCCCAGCCAAGAGTGGATATGTGCCTGTGTGGTGGAGTGTCCCGGCAAAGTTGAGAGGATTCGGCCGCATGACAGCGCAAATGGGATGGCGATCATCGGGTGACTGATCATGGGGGCAGTTCAACCGTCAGTCAATCAGCTCTGCAATAAGAAGCCGGTGCATTATGGAACAAGAAATGGCAGCTCACGCATAACTGTCGCTGGAGAACAGATTTATTTTTTACTTGAAGCCACGGTTGGCATGATCGCTACCGGTGGCGAAGCAAAATGATATATGGGCCATGGCTAGTTTGGCACTAAGGATGAACCAATCCATGACTAATGACTAAGGAAGAAGGCAAAACTTATGCTCTCGAGACCTGCTGCTCGGTTTATGCAAATTGTGGCAACAGATCACAATTAGTTGTACCGGTGCATCAAACCGTGCCATAGGCGAATATTTATGGTCATTTTTTCCATAATACCATATATGTATATGTGATGATATTTGGATGCAGATTTTTTTCAGGACACAATAACCTCACCAACCACCATACCCCCGACATCTGTTTGCGGTGAAGGTCTAGACTTGAGCCCCCCTCAGACTACAAGCTCTCACTCCGAAGTCATGGAATAAAAAATGAGTTTGGTTGGCAAAATTTGAAAATAATTTTAGTTTTCTTTCGTGTACACCAGTTGAAATTGTGAACAACGGTTGGACTGGTCTGCCTCACACTTTTTTAGTTTCGATTAAATTTTTAGAATTACATATTCACTTCCTTTCTAGGTAGCTTCCAATCTAACGGCTCATTTCTTGGAAGCGAGTGTGTTTGTTTATTGGGATGGGTGTACATATGTGTTGTGAATATATGTGTTCCTATTGTCTAATTTTAAAACGGCAACATATCGAGTGCAATCAAAGTTTTGGTGCAACCACAGTGCAATCTTATTAAAAAAATGTAAAAAATGTGAAAATTTTTATGAATGTACATCTCAGCCTACCATATATATATGTATATGTATAATGTATATGTGTATATATATACATATACATATATATATATAATTTTATGATCAAATTTGTGGTACTCTAGCAATTACAAAAAAGACAAATTTGTCTGAAAAAAGTAGTTCCGTGCCAGGGATATAATTTCTGGTCCCTTTGCCGCTCTGTATATTGCCTTTACCTGTGCTGTAGGCTGTAGCTAGTAAAGATTCAACAAGACGAGGTATTTATATAAGATTGTCCATCAGACTATTATCCCGCCGCACTGAGCATTGGACACGTCGGCAAGGGAATTGTTACTCAAAATTCGGATGGCTTAGGAATGAATTTTAGACCATTATACTGTGTTCAGTCGCAAAACGATTTGGAACCGCTAAAAGTACGGGCACATATAGGCCAATCATATGACCGCCCTACATCATCCAACCTAATACGTCACAGCCATTCACTCCATGGTATCATATTCGCCTACTCGGCGGTTGCTTGCTGGCTCTGTCTATCGTGTGCTGCCTTTTTTTTGTTATATGTTTGTATCATTCATTTTATTCAAAAATATTGTATAAATAAAAATAAAAGTCAAGATTAAAATTCATTAATAATAGAAAAATAGTATTTACAAAGTTTATAAATGAAACAAATATTTTAAAATAGAATAAATAGTCAAATGTGGTATAAAAGTTTACGGTGACATGCATTAAAAACATAGATAGTACCACGGCCTCCATTCATAGACATACGACGCAATAACTTTTTTTTAAACTTTAATCATCTGTTGTATTTTTTCAAAAAATATACAAACAAATAAAAAACAAATCATACTCAAATGCTTTTAATAATAAAAATAAATTACAACAAGATATATGTTAACTAATGAAATATTTGAAATAAAATTAATGATAAATATTTTTTAAAAATAACTGCGTCATATATTTGTGAACGGAGAAAACAACATCATAAGTTTTTTCAGCTCTTCACCTTTATCCACCTCGTCAAGACTTGAGAGACGTCAAGTTTCAGGAATTCTGGTCGCCTTGGCCTCATGTGTAAAACAAGTACTCCTACTAAGCATTTATGCTGGAACTGATAATAATAATAAGGGATCCGATTCTCCCACCACTTGCACATATTAATCTGCTACAAGCGCATTGTGTTGTGCCTAACTGCAACTGCCTACTCATACGTCTCTGAACACTACTCATCTGAAGATCACATCCTCCACTAGTCCAGTTTCAGGTGACAAGCTATCAATCATGGTAATGGCCACCTATCGTTCATTCACTAGCATGATCCTTTTTTTTTTGTGCATGTTAAGACATACTGTAGAACAACACTTGTATCCGCCGAAACGAGCAGCTACGGCACAGTCTTGATTACCTGTTGCGGTCCAAAATTCTGAACAAACTTGTGCGCTGATGTCGCTTTCCCGTTTCTTCCTCAGCAACCGGCCGCTCAGCAGCGACGGATGATCGCGTCGAGCAAGGCCATCAAGGTCGGGCCGTGGGGAGGCCGCGGCGGGAGCCCGTGGGACGACGGCCCTCACCGCGGCGTCCGCAGCATCACCGTCACGTACGGCCGCTTCCTGGAGTCGATGAGGGTGGAGTACGCCGGCAGGGACGGCCGCCCCGTGCTCGGCGAGAAGCACGGCGGCGGGACGACGGGCCGCAGCATCTCCCACGAGGTGAAGGTGGACTTCCCCTACGAGTTCGTGACGGGCGTCAGCGGCCGCCACGGCGCGGCGCACCGCGGGTCGCCGCCGGTGGTCCGGTCGCTGACGTTCGAGACGAGCCGCGGCGCGGTGCACGGCCCGTTCGGCGGCGCGGGCGCGGACGGCGACGAGGGGGCGCCGTTCTCGTACCCGATGGAGGGCGGCGTGGTGGTGGGGTTCGCGGGGCGGAGTGGCTGGCACCTCGACGCGCTGGGCCTCCACGTGGCGGCGCTGCGGGCCGAGACGCTCTGCGATGTGGTCCAGGAGCGCGGCCTCGTGGCGTACCGCTCCTTCGTCTACGGGGATGGCGGCGCCGGCGCGGCGCCGCGGCGTCACGGCAGGAGGCCGTTCGAGTGGTGCTACAAATAGCTCTGCGTTGCGTGGAGCCGAGAACGGCTTCGAAAACCAGAAGAGTGGGCGATGGCCTGCTCCCCCAGGAATGAGATCAAAGCCACTTTACTTAATTACGTGCACGGCCTAATGAAGCCCTGTGCCTGTTGCGTGAAAAGGACAAGAGCTGGGAACACGAAAAGTGGTAGCGAAAGAGAGACGTCAACAGCGTTGGCCGATGGGGGGCAGGTGGGCGGCCCTGCAGGCTGCAGCCGGATATCTGGCTGGAATGGAACTGGCCTGATGAACAGCCGCGGCACCCCTCGTTGCCGCGGAGCGAAACAGACGCCACGCGGCACGGAAGATGACAGGCCATGCCTGATGCCCCCACCGCCAGCCGCACGACTCGGCAGCGGCCAGCCTCACCACACCCCCGTCTTCGATGGCCCGTGGCCGTGCCGACGAAAAAAAAAAAAAAAAACTCTTCCTCCGCTGCGCCTCCATCACGTCGTCATTCATGGGTGGCCACAAAACCACACACTTCATTTTCGCACTTCATGGCCTTCATGTCGTTTCGTATTTCCGTGTGCCTGCTAATGCCATGCCACATGGGTTCAAGTACAGGTACCCATGGCTTTCAAGCAACACGCCTCGTCCCCTCCGCCTCCTCGCGGGCGTGTGGCTTGAACAGTGGAACGGAACGCACGAATGGTTTGCCCCCACGGCGTTTCGAGTCGCACCGCACCGCTTAATTACGCCCGCAAGCGCTGCCGGCTCACACACAGACAGGCGGTTACGATACCAACGAGTCCGCCGATTAATTAATTTAACCCCAAAATCAAATCGAGCGAACGCGGACCCACCGGCCCTCCCTAATCCGTTACCCCCCGCCTCCTCGCTCTCTCTCCTCCGCCCGCCTCCGCCATTCCCAAAGACCTCCTTTCCTTTTGTTTACTCTCCTCGCATTTCCCTTTTTCCACCCATGCGGATCCGCCCCCTCGCGTCCGCCGCCGTCTCCCGCCTCGCCCGCGCCCGAATCTGATCCGGGTGGAGTTGGGGGATGGGGGCAGAAGGAGGAGGAGGGGAGGAGGAGGCCACGGGGTTCGAGGTGGGCGTCGTGGTGCCCAAGCTCTCCCGCGCCGCCGCCGCCGCCGCGGCCGTGGGCGCCGAGGACTGCGTGGCGCGCCTGGCGCGGGAGCTCGAGGCCGCCGGGATGCTCGTCGAGCGCGTGCGCGGCGTCCCCGCCGAGTTCATCAAGGTCGGTGGCCCTTTACCGCACCCCCGGTGCTGCTCATGATTTTTTTTTTTTAATTTCTGATGAATTTGGCTCGTGATGGGATGGTCTGCCCTCGGTTTGGGCGGAGGCGGCGATCCGGAACCGCGCGAGCCGTAGGGTCTGCCGCGCTCCGGATTCCAAATTCTGCGACGCTTTTGCTGCTTGCAATTTTTTTTTCTCTCCCCTGTTCTAATGCTTGGTGGGCCTGCTGTTTGAATTTAGTTGGCTGCGCCAATGGGGACCCTGGGGAGAGCCGCCGCTGAGATGCAGATGAAGAAACTAACCTACATCGGTAACTAGACGGCTATACACCTAAGGCACATTTGAATTTTGAAATGTGATACGCACGGGCACGGGGCCCAGTGGGTCATGTGCTCATGCTGCTGTTAATTTGCGTCTCAGGAATGGAACTCCAGTTTGAGTGGGACCAGGTCGCAGCATTCGTTAGGCAGCCAGACGGGTCCCTGTTCAGCTGGAGAGAGCGCTATCACTGCTTCCGCTACTTGATATATGGCATTGTAAGTGCACAATTCCCCCCCACGTATAGCTATTGATGTTCCAGATTGCAACTTGTAGCCATGCCTACTGATTTATCACCAATGGTTCTACAGTGTAGCTGTGTAGGTCTAGCTATGGACGCATGTTACAATTTGCTTCTTTAGTCCACATTGAAGGCTAGCAGTGACTTGTGTATCTATTTTGTTTCATTGATGATCCCTATTTTATCAGATCAATGTGCTCCCATTCTGACAAGTATATAAGTAATTCACAAAGTGCTTGCCTCTTTGCTATTTGAATAAAGTTGTATGATAGCAAGCTAGAATTGATTGGTGCAGGTGAACAGGACAGAATCTGAAATAACTCTTAAATTTGATGATAAGGAGTTCCATTGGAAGCAAAATGAGTCATTATTGACAAGGCTGGAAGCTGAAGGAGTTGTAAAGCTGGTATTCCCTCTGCATGGTATGCTAATATAGATTCTATTGACTACTTGTGATCATATTTCGTACAGCTATTATTGTGCACCAGCTAAAAGTTTCGTTGCAGATGAAATTAAAAGGAAGCAACTCCTGAGAAATTGGGCGCTCAATTGGCTTGACTTCACATGGCAACCTATCGATGAGATATACTCCTACTTTGGAACGAAGGTAGAACTGTGTTCAGCACAGCTTACGCCTACTGTATTTGATTTATGTACTCTTCTGATGAAGCAAGGTAATAACTTTTCTACCTTCAACTTTGTAAAAACTCCATGTGGGACTGCAGATTGCAACATACTTTGCGTTCCTAGGAATGTATACACGATGGCTATTCTTCCCAGCTGTTTTTGGACTGACAACTCAACTTATAGATTTTGGGTATGCATTTTTCTTACTATGTGACCTTTTTGGAAATTCTATTATTGTAAAACGAAAATTATTTTCTATCTGTTCTTACTTGTACCTTTCTCTGACCTTTGTATTTAGGTCATTGCAGTGGTTGGTTCTTCCTGCTTTCTTTATCTTTGTTATTTCTTGGGCTGTCTTCTTTTTGCAATTTTGGAAACGGAAGAATTCAGCACTTCTTGCAAGGTTTGTATATGGGGTTCATATTTGATATGTATAAATCAAGCTCATAACTGTTTGCTGACCTCTATGACGGCCTCCAACAGATGGGGTATCAATTGTTCATTATCTGAATACAAAAATCTGGACAATGAACTTGGCTCCTTTGGCGATTCTCTTGATATTGAGGAAAAGAAGTTTGATGATGTGTCGGCTGAGAAAAGGAAGTTACAAAGGAATGAATGGTTTGGTGTCTTCCTTAGAATAAGGAACAATGCTATCATTGTGTTGGCCATCATTTGTCTTCAGCTGCCATTTGAGTTGGCCTATGCTCATCTATATGAGATTACAGAAACTGAGGTGATGAGGTCAGTATTTCATATGATCCATCTTTGGTACAATTACCTTAAAAATGTGCAACTGACTTGCAAGCTACCTTTTCTGCCCTATTACTTTTGTCACTTTTTTCTCACTATTTGCCATTTATGGTTTTCATTAAATTATGAACTGTATTGTTCTGATCAATGTTATACCATACAGGTATTTGTTGACTGCAGTATATCTTGTTGCAATTCAGTATTACACCAGAGTTGGTGGCAAGGTTTCTGTCAATATGATAAAGTATGAAAACAATCAAGGAGAAGAGTCTAGTTCTGCTAGCTTAGTTTATAAGGTAAATACCATGTGAAAGATTATTTGTTGTTTGCTATTTAAGTTTGGCTCCTTACTTTCTTTTTTTCCTTTTCTTGAAATACAGGTCTTTGGCCTTTACTTTATGCAGTCCTATATTGGGTTATTTTACCACGCTTCCTTGTATCGAGATATATTAGCCCTCCGGCAAGTTCTCATCCAGCGTCTCATTGTGTCCCAGGCATGTCTGCGTCATTTTTTTTACTGTTGAATATTATAGTACCGTATTCTCCTGTGGATAATACATTTAACTTTTCAGGTTTTAGAAAATCTAATTGAGAATTCCATTCCTTACCTCAAGTACAGCTATAAAAAGTACATAGCTGTTCAGTAAGTTTCACACAAACCCTCTGTCTTATCATTCTTATGACCAGATCAATGGAAGATAGAGTAATACATTTTCTCCCATCTTGTAGCAAGAAAAAGCATGAGAAAGAATCACCAGTAGGAAAGTCAGTCCGGTTATCAACAAGAGTTGAGAAAGAGTATTTAAAACCCTCTTATACTGCAAGCATCGGAGCTGAACTTGAAGATGGTTTATTTGATGGTGAGTTTATACCATTTCTGCTGAGTTTCAGTCAGTCTTTTTAATGTGAAACTAAAAATAAATTGATGGCATTTGTGCTTACAGTATTGAATCCGTTTCAGACTTTCTGGAGCTAACTCTACAGTTTGGAATGATCATGATGTTTGCATGTGCGTTTCCGTTGATTTTTTGCTTTGCAGCTCTGGTATGTAGTCTCCATCACAAAATCGCTACGTTTTGCCTTGATGTAACTGTTAATGTTGTTGAACTATTTTGTTACAGAACAATGTAACTGAAATCAGAGCAGATGCACTGAAGTTGTTAGTTATGTTGAAAAGACCTGTTCCCCGTGCGGCAGCTACGATTGGAGCATGGTTGAACATATTCCAGGTTTGCTAGCTGAACTTTTTATTTGACTCCTAGTGGGTATACATTTGTGCCTTGGTGTTAATTCTAGAATTATTTTCAGTTCTTGGTTGTGATGGCAATATGCACCAACTGCTTGCTTCTTGTTTGTCTATACGACGAGGAGGGAAAGTGGAGGATTGAGCCAGGACTTGCAGCAATCCTGATAATGGAGCATGCTCTCCTCTTAATAAAGTTCGGTTTCTCGCACTTCGTGCCTGAGGTGATTTTCTGTATTTGTGTGCTTCTTTGCAGCTCTACCGATTGCTCTAAAACTGAAACACCCATGTGTGGTTTCTTGTTTTCTTGTCAATTAGGAGCCTGCATGGGTGAAAGCAAATCGTGTGCGATATGTAGCTCAAGCACAGAATGTCTGCTCCAAACAACTTTTGAGGAGTATTTCAAAATTCGACCAGAAATTAGATTGAGAAACATGAAGCACAGTTTAATGCAACGCTGGTTTTGTAGCTTAGGTAAAGCGGGTTTGTAGAGTATGAAGCTGTACAAATAGTAGGGGCTGTAATTCTTGATTCAACTAACTTTAAAGTGTAGATATCAACTTATCGCCAACTAACCTATAGGTAAATTTGTAGAGCAGAATGCCCTTCAGTATAAGAATGTGAGTGTTTTTTTGTTCTTTTGGTTTAACTGGAACTTGGGAGTAAAATGGCTTCATAGCTGACAGTGAGCATAAGCGAATTGAAGGTTTATAAGCCCTTCTTTGTGAAGCAAGCAATCGATATATGGAGAATATTTGTTCCTCTTTAATATATTTACATCCATATCTTTGCAACAAATTTTATTGCGTCAATTGAGGTAAGATATATACAAATGCATCAGCCTGCGTCGGCATTTGAAATGAATGAATGAATGCGGTCAATGAACCTTGCGACACTCTTTGGAATGAATTAACGGACGAATGAGCGTGATCAATGAATTTTTGTACCCAGTGGCATCTTGGCTGCTCCTGCAGTTTCCTGGCGCTGCCACCGTGCCAGCGGAGCCGTGGCCTGCCCTGTCCGATTACGAAAGAATGAAGTCGTGTCTATATGCTCAACTCGTGGATGAATCGCCGCCTGCGCTGTGGTGCGCCGACGAGCCTTCTCCTTTCTCCGGCCAGGCGCCGAAGCTGAGCTGGCGCACCAGCGCCGCCACCTTCTTGGCCCATCGCCGGATCTCGTCCTTGACCTTGTCGGGATCGACGTCCACGAGCGGACCGGCGCCCAGCCCGGTCAAGAGGCGCTCGAAGCGGGCGCTCCCGCGGCGGGACGGTGCCTTCGGCTGGCTGGCGCCGCCGTCGGCAGCCGCTGCCTCGGCCATCTTCTCGCCGACCGACATGTGCCTGCCGGACCACCGATTTCTCGGTGAATTGAGAATTTGAGATGGGGTTCCATTTTTATACCCTGTCCGGTGAAGATGCTAGTGTCCCGCACGTCTGGTAAGAGTGGGTTTCGGTGCATGGTTCCTTCCAAGACGCTCCAAGGTTTCGCTTCCAAGCCATCGATTTTTCAACAGTGGATACAGATTTTGTGTATTACTGTGCACGCAAGCAAATAGCTCCCGGGCTAACTGTTCGCTAGAGTAAAAGTGAATTATTTTTAATAATCCTTAGGAAAATAGTCCAATTTTAATCAAATACGTTTTTATAAGGATCAAATACGTTATAAATAGACTAGCAGAGACAATAGACGGCAAGTTGGCAAGCCTCTAACAATACTGTATAAATATACAGACAAACCAGTTCCAGCTGAAAAAAGGAACCGTCTATAACATGACGGGCCGAGAGGAATTTCCAGGCATAGTCGATAGACAAATTGAAGTAGACCTCGATTTTTCCAAGTCAAATGATTCAACAGCATTGGGTAGAATTTGTCCATTCCCTGCCTTTTTAGACCAATTTTACACATCAACACTTGCATCACAAACAAACGAAGAAAAGTATCAAATAGAAACTCAGCTCAAACATCACACAACACAAAGGCTACTATTGAAGAGAGTTTTTCAGAGGCTTAATTGTTATTGATACAAATGTGGAACCTACTTTGAAAATCCGTAGCAGTCTTAGGTGAGCACATCCTTCATCATAACCCAGATGTAGAGAGCTGGAAACATAAACACCACCCATCCAGGCATCCATAGAACAAGACCCTTGTGAATTAACTTGCCTGTCTGTTCTTCTTCTTGACACCAGATTTGGCGACTTGGAGGCTGCGGTACACTGCACTCAACCTAGCAAGAGCTGGCTTCGTAAGATCAGGCCTGTAGTGGTTATCACCAACCTGATGAAACAAGGAAAACTATTACAACAATGAAACTTCTGGTGCTAAAGAGGGAATTCTGAAAAAAAGGCAGGTTGACAACTTGCACAAATAAGGATGCAAAGTCAGGTAAGACTGTTCTTCTCGCATTGAAAAATGGTTGAAACTTGTAAATTGCAGAGTAAAAAAATACATCATGTTTTCAGTGGAAAACTGTCCAAGGGTCTATGAAAATCCTTGCTACAAATGAACTGAATATACAGAGTAGCTCAGAGGCCAAGTGTAATATCTCACTGAACATGCAACATTTATTGAATGGATCTTTTAGGTTAAGGCTCATCAAATCACAGTATACAAGAAGCCCACAAGAAAGGCACTATACACAAGGATTGTCAGAACAAGCAGATCCCCAGATGAATCTAGCAAGCATTACTGTACAGATGAGAGCATGCTAAAATACTCTTCATTCTTGTGCGAGGACCGGTTCTAGAACCAAATCATTCCTTACTAAAAGCTCATATTATCAGTATTTAAATATAAGCCGTGGTTGTCTTTTTTCCAAAACTTTAATAGCTCGTCTTATTCAAAAAAATTATAATTTATTATTTGTTTTATCATTGTAGAGTTTAAGTATGACTAGTCTTCTTATGTTTACACAATTTTTTTGAGTAAGATGAATGATTGAAGTTTTGAAAAAAAGTCAACCATGACTTATATTTAAATACGGAGGGAGTATGAAGAAGCATTGACATTTCAAGCTCAGAAGTCAAAGCATAGCAAATGCAATTCAGTGATGACACAAACAGGTGAAAGGATCTGCTGACAAGCTAAGGCTCAATAACAACTTTTTAACAGCACATACCAAATCATCTATATCCAGGGCACTGAAAGTTCTAGCCAGATCATCTTCCACCAGAACACAACATCAAAGATGAACAAACAACATATAAAACTATAAGGACTGTTAGATTCTTCTATACCTGGTTCTTGACAGCCTTGGCCATCTTGCAGAAGTCCTTTCGCATCACAGACTTGTGGTAGAGGCTTGCAGGCTTGTTCTGCTTCTTGGTCTTGGTTGTTGAGAGGGCCACCGCCGTCTCCTTGCCACTGGCTGGCTGCACTGCCACGGTTTTCTTGTTGGCAAGGCCTGAAAAGAAAACGATCCAGAACCAATCAGTGCCACAGATGGCATAAAAGTTCTAACAACCAGGCAGGGAAAAGAGATGCTAACCTGAGTGCTTGTATGAGTGGACATTGTACAGGTTGTTGGGCTCCTTGCTGAACTGAACCTTGGCATTACCATTGCCGAACTGCTTGATAAGGAAGGAATTATTCTTCCTCACGATATCCCAGATCAAAGAATCTGGAACCGTTGCCATTTATGCTTAACTATAAATCACAGAAAATGGTTCATCACATAAACATGAGTGGCAATGATTGGTTCTGAAAAACATTGCAATCCCAAATGTACTGGCAACTTACAGCTAATACGAAGCGATGGCAACACAAAATGTATTTGCATGATCGCTGTTCCATACACTACATCTAGCTACCGAATTCGACTTAGAGTTCAATGAACCCAAAAAGGTCAACCGATAAACAACAATCTAATGAATTGGAGACTGTATACCCTAGTAATTATACGGGTAACACAGGTCCGATGCAAACGGAACCAAGATCAAAAAGTCAGTTAAATAATTACTAGGACCGGGCGAACATGGGTCGGGTGACAAATGGAGTTGAGGGGCAAATCGAGCACTAGTGGAGTTCGATCAGGTCGATTTAAGCGGATAAAGAAGGCCTCCTAGGTTAGGTCCATGTAAGAAGGTTGGCGCGAGAGGGGAAGATTTATCCTCACCGGAGATTGTAGTAGCTCGCCGCCGATCTGCTGACCTCTAGGAATCGGCTGGTGGCGGTATACCTGCCGCGCGGCGAGCTTTAGAGGATTTGTTTTATACTGTTGCGGTGCATAAACCCTAGGTTTGGGTGTCTGGTACAGTATTTGGGCCGGAGAGTGTGCCCTGGGCCGAGTTGGTTTGTCGTCGTAGGCCTCCAGCTTGATCTGCCGTCATTTTTTCTAATCTAAAATAAATAAAGTTAATCTTTAAGTCATGTGAAATCTCCACGGTAGACGCTCGCCACCACGTGGTTGTTAGACCATCTAGCAGCTACCTAAAGGTGATGTTTATATTGGGATAGAGAATCGTTAGAAGGGTGGGATAGGATTTCTCATCCCAATCCTTATCCCACCCCCACCCAAACGCCTAGTTTGAGTAACTTCAGACTAGAGTAGTTTGAAGGGATTTGAATGTGTTTAAACCTTCAATAAATCATCGACTTATTAAATTGCCAAATCGATTGTACAGAATGCACAAACATAACCATACGACAGATGAAACATATTGAATTTTGAAAGCTCCAGCCAAGTTTCGTGTTGCTACTTGCTAGGATCTTATCGTTTTTGTTTCTTTTAGTTCCCTTTTGTTTGCATATTATCACAGTTAGTTTGGAAATCAATCTTTATTGTATTGGTTTATGCAGTTTATAATTATTTTTGAGAAAATTTGTTGACTATGTGATAATAAGATTCTAAAATTTGACTTCCAATATAGCATGTTACAAAAAGTGACCTTTGAATTTAATTACGTTTCATAGTACGCTAAACTATTGTGGTGTAATGGTACAATGTGTTACAAATTTTGCTAGATTAGTTGTGTTGCCTTCCTTATCCACCAATTTATTTTTATTAGCATCATAGAATTAAGTATATGTAATCAAACCTTTTTTTCCATATTTTCTAACACACTGTGTTACGCTAAAGGTTTATAAAAACTTACATTTCACTAAAGGATTGATAGAAAATTAGTTACAATACATTGCCTTAATATTTAACTAATAAATTAGGAGCATGTGTGATAGTTTATGAATTATAGAATTGGTTCTAGTTCATACTACACTATATGCTCTCATAATATAGTGGGTGCTCTCTTCTGTATTTTATATGCAAATTCAATAAATTTTAATCTAATATGCTTACATGTTTTCTGATATTGGCTGCAGCACGCATGGCTATAACGAGGCATTAGCATCATCCAAGGGCGGATCTAGTAGTGGAGCGGGTGGGGGTTCAAGCCCCTTTGCCGCTCTATATCCATAGGCCCTCCGTCGTCTTGCATTTTTTTATGAAGATAGGAAAAAGGAGGAAAAATGAACGGGTGAAGAAAATGGAAGGGAGAGAGCATCACCTACATTCTATGGCTGCCTTTGCCATTGGCATCATCTATTGTCTCTAAAGTTAGTTGGGAACATATTCGGTGCAACCGAGGGAACGGTGCAACCACCGTGCAACCCTACTAGAAAAAATTTTAAAAAATTCTGAAAAAAATCATGAATGTACAATTCAGTCTACCCCATCTATATATAAAATTTCATGATCAAATTTGTCCTACTCTAACAGTTACAAAAAAGATAAATTTTCTGACAAGAAGTAAAGTTCAAATGCACCCCAAATTTGTCTTTTTTGTAACTGCTAGAGTAGGACGGATTTGATCATGAAATTTTACATATAGATGGGGTAGGCTGAATTGTACATTCATGATTTTTTTCAGAATTTTTTAAAACCTTTTGAGTGGGGTTGCACGGTGGTTGCACCGTTCCCTCGGTTGCACCGGATATGTTCCCAAGTTAGTTGTGTTGCTGGGTGTGTTGCATCCTATTGATTTGTTTTCCAATCCCTTAATTTCACTTGTGATCTACTCTACGTGTGGAAAAAGTATCCAAGATAACCGAATTTGAATAAATCGGACTGTAAAGTATCCAAGACGATCGAATTTGAATAAATCGGACTGAAGGCACGGACTCTCCTTCAGGTCTAATTTTCTTAGATGCTTGATGAAAATGATTTAAGCTGCACCACAATTGAAATTGGAGTGGTTGCTTGATCTATATCCTATTATCCTTGGTATCCAGTTCCACAAGTTAACGATTATTTCTTTATGTTCGTCTTTTGATTTTTTTTGTGTGAAAATTCTGTTCTACGGCACTAGTACTAGTACTAGACAAGATGTTGCTTTACCTAAGGCTAAACACCACCAAACCGTCTGTCCAACCATTTATCCCACCTTTATGTCAAACTTCACCCTATGTACATTGCATTTACAGTTCGTTATAGCGTTTCGCACATCTTTTTACAAGTGGTAATAGCCTAAGAAGCTTGTGCCATGTCACCACTCATCGGTTGCATTAGTTTCATTAGGCCTGTCTATTAAATCCCAAACTCCCAAGTCTCCCACGCCACACGGAGAACTTATCGGAATATACGCAGATACACCGCATTGCTTCACATGAATGAATAACAGACTAAGCTGAAGAAAGCATGGAAAAATCTATTCCAAAATTCATGCATAGCACATCCCAAAAAACATAGCATGAGCATGCCAAATATGGTTCAGATCCAGTTATAATGGAATCGAATGAAAGAACCCCGAAAGTACTATACATATGGCACCATTGTTTATTGACAAACACTAACAGGAAACTGTTTCTACAATATAAATCTGTTGAATATGAGGCCACAAGTGAACAAAAGAATTGTAGGCTCAAAACTAGCACCACACGTTGGTACCCAGAAAAACAATCTGTGTTGCTATACTGTACAGATCTTAACAGAAATCTCTATAAACGTATAATGGTATATCATATTCATGACTTGATTCAACTAAAACTCCAACCTGTATATATGTCGTGTAAACCTAACGTGGGTTTGTTCGAAGAGACCTAAAATGTGCAGCGAAAGAATCATAGTCTGTTGGAAGCTTGGGGTGAACATGTGCAGGAGGAGTTTTGGGGGTGCTTTCTTTTTGAGCTCCTGCTGAGGTTTCTGTGTTCCCCTTATTTTCTGGAACGGAGTTCCTACTCATTTCAGCTTCTTGTGACTTCTCTCTGGCCATCAGAGATTCCATTTGCTCAGCTTTTGGCGAAGACCGCTGTACTGCAACCCTGGGGTACACAGGTGCATCCCACCTCCTTTCAGCCCTTTGTTCAGTACTTGAGTTGTTGAATGCTCGATGGACTTGTGTCTTACTTGGCACCTTCTCAGTTTCATCACCATACTGCGCTCCGGTTTGAATACGACCATCTCTCTTTGAGTCTGATGTTACCTCCCGTGTCCTGCGTGATTGTATTTGCACTCCAGACCGTTTCGAGAGAGGAGTCTGTTGCTGCTCTAGTTCTTCTTCACTGTCATCTGAATCAAAATAATTTCTAGCCATTTTTGATCTTATCTCCGGACGTGCTCCAATACCTGGCTTTTCATGAAAAAGCACTTGAGTGGAATTCAGACGCTCAGAGCTCTTAGTTTTGGGAGAATTTGTAGTACCAGATTGTTTAGATAACTTCTCAGTGTCATCTGAATCAAAGAAATTTCTTGCAGCGGGTGATCTTGCTTCCCCGCGTGTTCCATCACTTTGATTCCTGTCATAAAATTCACTACTGTAGTTTTCCCCTGAAGAATTCATCGCTGAGAGTGAGCTTTTGGAGCCACTTCTGGTCTGTTTGAATGCAGTATTCTCTTTGGAATCAATGGATTCTTCAGTGCTGGCAGAAACCTTAGGAAAGGACTGCCTTGGCAGCATGCTCTCCCTCGAACTTTTGGTGTATGGTGGAGGCTGCCTGGGTTTGTTTCTGAGTCCAGGAGTCAACTTTCCAAAGTTAAGGCCAGCATCACCTTCATTATCATCAAAAGTTGCTGCGGTCTGTATGGAAAAAGGCGAGGACTGATTCTCATTTGCTCCTGCTGATGACATACCTTTAAATTTATCTGGCTCTGTCTCATCATCTGAAATATCAGAATCTCTGCTTTGCACAAGGTTCAAATTCTTCTGCGCCTGTGCTCCTGAATAATCAAATCTGGGTGAGCCACCAAGTCCGCCACTATGCTGCTCCTTGTATGATACATTGGGACCAGGTGATGCTCCATATTTATTCCTGGATATAGACTCATAATCTTCAATACTTTCTTCAACATCAGAGACAAGGTTTCCAGAAATTCTATTATCATTCGCCATTTCCTCATCGGAACTACCACCATCTGAATCAAAAGCAGGAGCCAAGTCATTATAAGAGTGAGGTGGAGGAATATCGCTTCTGTTTATTCCCAAATTATCTGATGGTTCTGTTTTTGAACTGGAAAACAACGCTGAAGATCTATTGTTGGTTGGAGATTCACTTTTATGCTGTTGATTCCAATCTACAGTTGAGAATTCCATGTGAGCTTGGACACCAGGTAGTTGTTCAGTATATTTTGAGGAGAATGGATCCAACACATTCTCTTCTTCAACATCAGAATCATATTGATCAAAAACAATTGATGAAGAACTATCTTGAGTTTTGTCATTCTGCTTGTCCAAAGCAGTGGTGTTGCCATGGTCAAAAGTGTCATGGGAAGAATTAAAGTTGCCATAGTAGCCATTTGTGTTCTCTTCGTAGCTAGGTTTTCTGATCTCCACATCCTTGAAGCTGCGGCCACCAGGTCCAGTATCTTGCACCTTTTCTCCAGGAAAATCAAATGGATGAACTTCAGATCTTCCAATGTCACTGTCTCTCTCATAAAAATCATCGAAATGTGGATGCTCAGGTGAATGAGCATGAGGAGATTCAGTTGGCATTTCATAAACAAATTCATGGCTTTCAGGACCGTAAGAGTGGAACTGTTGACCTGGGGCATGAACTGTTGATATATTCTGACTATCAACACGGAATGTTTCTGCTATTCCAGAATTTGTTCTTGTGTGACTTGGCATCACCGTTGGATCATTTACACCTGAACTCTGGTTATGGAAACTCCTCTTCTCAGCCTTCAGTTTATGTTCAGCTGGTTGCTTCCTTGGTGTATTTTCATGATTGTAAGCGGATGAATCATGAGGTCCAGTGCCTTTATTTCCAGAGTAGTTTCCTTGACGTGCAAGTTGAGCAGCAGCTCTAGCAGCAATGCTTGCCATCTCTGCGGATTCTGCTGCTGCCTGTGCAGCAGATGTTGCATCCTTGAATTCCACATTCCAATTGGCACCACCCACTGAAGGTTTTCTTTCCCTATGCTGGTTTATCTCTTCGTTCCTGGACACTGTGTCTGAAAAGGCAAATTGAACAGTTCAATGGAATATAGACAAAACAAAGCAATGAAAATTGGCACATATTCAAACAATGTAATCCTTCAGTCCTTCTGTACCTGGGACTGTTGTGCCATATTGAGTATAAGGTGGGCCTCCAAGATTTCCGTGTGAGATATTGTTAGAACCAGGAATTTGTGATGAAGAGTAAGTAGATGGACCATGTTGGGAGCTAGGAGGTACTGAAGCATTCGAATCGGCATTTTCATATGCAGTACTATTTGCTGAGACATGATGTGCAGGTGAATAAGGTCCCGCTGGCACATGGGAAGTGGCTGAGTTCACAGCTGCCGCACTTACACCTGAATATGTAGGCTGTGGTGTTGACATGCTAGAACTAGATGGTCCCATAGCTGAAATGCTTCCTCCAGAATACGTTGCAGACCCGTACTAGCAAATAATATAACAAATGAGATTAGGGCCACAATATCCAATCAGAACAGAAAGCTGAGAACATTCTAATTAGCTATTTACCAGAAGATCTTCATTTGGCTTCTGCAGTTTCTCCTCAAATCCTTTCGGTTCCCATTTAATGTTGTGCTCCTCTGCTATTGAGCTCAAAGTTTTGATTTTAGTCTGTATATCAGGTGCTCCTGCTGACAGCTTCTCAATTACCTGTATAAAAAAGAATTGTATAAACTATAAAGAGTAAAAGCAGCAAAATGAATTCCTTTTGTAGCCAAATTTTTTTCCCAAGAAATTTAATAAACTTCTAGATGCAGTATAAATTACCAGACGATTTACACCACTGTCAGGTCGCACTTCAAGGGCTGCTGCAGCAAACTCTTTTCCATACTTGCTTGTGAACTGCTTCCGAACATCTGCTAGTTCTGTGACATCCGAACACCGCATTGATGAAAATATAACGCTGGCTATTGCCTCCTTTAGGTCAATTGGGCAAACCCTAAATTTCAGGTCAATAAAACTCGTAAGAAACTGATTTACTTGTGGAGGAAAAAAATATTCTAAATCATGATGTGCTGCTAGAAAATCTATCACATGGAAAAACAAATAAGTCTAATGAAATAAAGAATTCATTCAGAAATAAATGCAAGACGCAATCCCAACTAACATAATGTGGTTGTATAACCTCAATGATCAAGAAACAATATCCTGGCCAACTAAAATCATGGAACAGTAAATATTAGTTTGCATACAAGTTGGCTTACTTCTGTGAGTCGATAATGGAAAGACGTGCTACTATGAGTTCACAGTATACTTCAATCAAGTCATATGCTTGCATGCACTTCTCTTCCCTAATGACATGTTCAACCTGTGGGAGAAACAAAACAGCACCAGTAAGAAATCACCTCCAAACTGGCATAGCACTATCAAGACACGTTACAACTTACAGCTCCTGTCCATGTACATTTCATTTGAATTGAAAACAATCTAGTCATTTTCTATGACTTGTAACCTAACAGAGTATGCCTGGTAGGGGCAGCAGTACCAGAAGACGCTCATGTACAAATATGCATACTTTCGCAAATATGTTTGCAGACACGGGCATGTCAGGGTAAAAACGGAACAGGAATAATCAGCAGATTGTCATTTCTGCATCGATCAGGTAACAAAATCACACAATTATATGTATATCGACAAGAATCCAATGCTCCCATGGAGCGCCAGAGCTGAACACAGCATGACCAAACTGTGAAGTTCAGAAGCACAAGCACGCTCACGCGCAATAACGGCAGTGGACAAATTCAGGCTCAACTGTTAAATCATATGGTCCAGTGCGCCCAAGGAAAGCACATAATGCAGAAGAACCAAGCATGTGATCCAGCACAATCAAGGAAAAAAATACGGTGTAGAAGAACCAACGTTAAATGTTAGCTAAACAGGTCCTAATTGTCCATGCATTGCATCTAACAACGTTAGCAAAGATGGCTCCATGTCCAACAATCACCAATCACAAACCATGGCTTATTTAGACCATTCCAAATTCTACTCCACTCAGCTTAAGGCCAGAATGCTATATTAGCTTCAGAAGTCAAGTCCTGGAGACCGCATTACCCAACTGTACCCACATCATCAGGTCAACTGTGCTCTCACGCGTGGGGACTGGGATGCGCATGGAGACAACTCTCGAACGAACCAATGGGTGGGGCCGGGGCGAAATGAGAAACGAGACGAAGAAGAAGTGCATGAGGCGAGAGCACGTACCCTGATGCGCGCGGTCATGTCCTGGTTGGCCTCGAGCAGCTGCGCGACCTCGCGACGCATCTGGCGCACCTGCGCCTCCTTGCGGTTCCGCAGCAGCTTGATCCGCGCCACCGCCATCCGCAGCGACGTCTTGCTGCGGGCAGGCACCACGAAACGGAAACAAGAGCAGACGACGTTAGAGAAAATTCGCAGGGGAGGAGGGCCAGGAAGGCAGGGAGCGGCAGGAACCGACGATCTCGACTGACCACTTGTCGGGCTTGAAGCCCTTGTGCAGGACGCCGGAGAGCTTCCCCTTGCTCTTGTGCATCTCCGCCTCCGCCGCCGCCGAGAGGGCACGAGCCTCCTCTCTCCCGGGCTGATTCGAATCCAACCAAATCCAACCGGCCCCGTGCGGAACACAGGCGCGCCCGCCACCAAGTACCTGCCAACCCCCACCCTACGGGACGAGACGCCGCCTCCTCGCTTTTGTCGCTGCGGTGGATTGGAATATGGAAAGACTCGGCTCTCACGCGGGGCAGGCGCGCGCTGCCGCCTGCCGCCAAGGGGAACCCAACAGGGGGGAGGAAGGAAAGGGAGGGGGGAGGAGGAGGACGAGGCGACCTTTTTGCCGAGGGAAGAAATCGTGTTCGTGGGAAGGGAAGGGGTGGGGGATTCCGTGCGTGCGTGCGGTGCGGTGCGGGCGCCTTCCTTGCCGCTTCGCTTCCTTCCGCGTTGTCGTTTGGGTTGGGGCGCTGGATTGACCTTGACCGGCCGGGCCGGCCGACCCTGCACGAGCGCGACGGGTTCGAGGCGCTCGCCGCTCGGTGGTGGGAGGGCGGGACGTGAGTGACGCTTCGGTCCTGACACGGCTCGGCGTGGATCTTCAGGTGACGCCGCCCATTTTGCCTTGTGCTGTGAACATAATAATTATTATCAGGAAAAATTAGACTGCATTGCTCTGTTTCGCGGATGGAAAGCGTGTCATGCCTTCCGCATTTTCTGCGTTGTTTACTCTCGCTGACGTGTGGGCTTTGTGCTGGTTGGTTTTGATATTTACGTCTGTTGACTATTAGTACTACTACAAGGAAACAGAGTGCACGCCGCGTTTGCTAGGCTCTAGATGTGGGTGGGCGTGATTAGAGCTTTTTGTGAGATTTTGTGCGCTCTTACTACAGTTTTACTCTTGCTGTGCCAAATAGTACTAGCTCGATTCTGCAACGCCACGGCAGAACCTAGCGAGAGGCGGCGTTGCTCGATATGCTAAATAAACGCACACGGTGCCCTTTAGGCTGAAACCAACCCCTCCCTCATTTCCATCTCTTAAATACTGTGCGTATTTAATTTTTATACCGTAAATAGAAAAATAGTTGAAACAGTGGATACGGAATGTGGGATAGGGAGCTGTTAGACTCAGACTTACCTGCTAGACAGGGCACCTATGCATCACATGGACATGTAACGGAATCTAACAAACTTAGTCGTTGAGGAGTTAAGCTTGCCAACTTGACAGATGATGGTACTGTCCCTTCAACGATGACACGGGTACAACCACAGATTTATGAAGACAGCTACCTTTTCCGGTGTGTGCCTTCAGCCGAAAACAGCAAGAATTGAAACGGTGCTTGCCATTCAGCCCTAAAGGCCCAAAACGACGATAGGAAAGCCCAACACTAGGAAACGGATGGACCGGACTCTCTTCACCGCAGGGCCCAAATACCAGCACAATAGCCCACTGGTCGTCCCCGAAACTGACCACCTGGGTTTCTCCTTTCTCGAAGGCGTCGCAGAGGGCTCTGCAGACTCCGGCGAAGGGAGCAGAAGCGTTGGCGTCAGTTGGGCTTGGGCGGCGTCGGGATGGACGAGGCAACGAAGAAGAAGGTGGAGGCGGCGGTGCTCGAGATCCTCCGGGGCTCCGACATGGAGTCCGTCACGGAGTACAAGGTCCGCTCCGCCGCCGCCGCCCGCCTCGGCATCGACCTCTCCGTCCCCGACCGGAAACTCTTCGTCCGCGGCGTCGTTGAGGAGTACCTACGCTCCCTCTCCTCCCAAGAGGAGGAGGAGGGGGAGGAGGAGGAGGAGAAGGGCGGCGCCGGCAGGGAGGGCAAGGACAAGGAAGGGGATGGGGAGGAGGAGGAAGAAGAGGAAGAGGAGGAGGAAGATAAGGGCGGCCGTAAGAGGGAGTACGACGACCAAGGAGACCTTATCCTGTGCCGCGTGAGTTCCTTTTCCCTTGCCTCTCAGGTTCTTCTCGTTCGATATTTTTTGGATCGATCCGGATGCTATTCTAGGGTTTTCTGGCGTGATGTCGGTTTGCACGTGCAGCTGTCGACCAAGAGAAGGGTGACTTTGTCGGAGTTCAAGGGCAGGACTCTGGTGTCCATCCGCGAGTTCTACTTGAAGGACGGCAAGGAGCTGCCCACTTCCAAAGGTGACGAAACATTGGGTTACTGCTCGAATGCTAGATGTGATGCGCCCCACTCAAATGCCTTGATGTATTCATGGTTTTGGCGAATTCAAGTACTACCGAATAGTGAATATAGCTCTTTTTTTGTGTGTCTTCTCCCTTCTAATATCACTATGTATACCGCAATGTCAGCTAGATCTTGCCCCACCTTGACACTCCTACGTAGATAATGTCTCAGCTTCGCCGGAACTTAGAACTGAGCTAAGTTGCATGCCCTTGAAGCGATTGTGATTGGATAAACCCTATGCAGGGCTCCTCTGTAGCATGTCCTCTCTGCCCCTTGTAGCCTCCCCACATGCTGCTGTGCTCTGTCATGGGGTGCCCAGTCCCCACCCTCGGATAAACGTCCTCCCTGCATCCATTCTCGCTAGCGCTAGATCAACACATGGTGTGCAACTGAGAGTCTGAGACCATGATCTCTTCGCTGTATAGAGACGGAGTGGACATGTGTCAGCTAGCACTTAACCATATTTCCATAACTTTGGTGTTATGTGATAGAAACAAGCAAATACTACAATTGGCTTCCAATCTGTCATTGCTAATATGGCAGATTCCGCAGTTCGGCGTATGGTTCTTGAGGCGTCGCCTAGTTGTACAGGCGGAAAAAAAATAACTCCCAGTGTCCGCCATCGCCTTACCAAAATCAGGGAGAAATAGGAGAGGGATGAACGGAGGAAGAGAAGAAGAACAGGGGAGAGGCGCATGCCAAGAAGCGGCGGCATCCCCATCTCTAGCAGCTCTGGCGGCAGTGGCTGGCGGAGAGAGGCGCATACCCTCCTCCTGGCTGGCGGCGGTGGCGGCAGACCTGGAAGGGGAGCGGCGGCGGATTCGGAAGCGAATCGGTGGCAGGTGTGGTGGTGGTAATGGAAGGGGAGCTGCGGAAGAAGGGGCGACGGCGGCACTGCCATGAGCATGGGCATTGTGATAGCTGCCTGGGCCTGGGCTGCGAGGGGTAAGATATGGGCTGCTTGGTGGGCTGGGCCAGTCTCTTTCTTTTTACCATTCTTTCCTTTTTCTTCTCTCTTTTCCTTCCATCCTCCTGGCTGCTTGCTGCTTCTTCCAGACAGGCATAATGCGTCGCCTTGCCGTTGCCTAGGCGTCCAGAAGGTGGTGGAACGCCGCACCTCGCCTTACCGCTTTAAGAATCATGGTTGGGGCGTCGGGATGGACACGTGGGTACCTTTCAGCTTCAATTCCACAGCACTAGCAGGAGGTGGTTCCGTGTACGCGAGTGGGGGCCATTGGTGCTGATTTTGCAAAGGGTGACCCAATGACTAAGCTATTCAGACACTAATCTTGTTTGTAGTGTATTTGCTGCCCCCCCCCCCCCTCCTCCTTCCCCCAGCCCCACCACCCACCCACACATCTAGGTGCTGCCTTTGGCTGTGGCAGCAATACCTTTATTTTGTTATTGTCTCTAACTCTCTATTATGTTTTATTGACTACTTAGGCTACGTCAGTTCTCTATTTCATGCGCCTGCAAAAGTTTTAACAATTTAGCACATTTACGAAGTTTGTTTTTCTCATGGTCTCTAGCTGGACACAATTGTTGTTTAAGAAAACCGTCGGTCTTAGGTTTCTACGTTTTGTGAGTTATTTGAATAAGTTTGTGGCCATCTTAATGCAACACTAGGCTCGGTCCGTTGAATCAATGCTCTTTGTCTGCTCACTGAGATTTGGAAGTCTGAGGAAGTCATTTCAGTATGCTATCTTATAAAAAAAACATATTCTGACCATATTCAGCTAGACTGTATTTTTTGTTCAAACCAACTGTTAGTTGATGGCAATCAATTTTAGTTGCTCTAGAATATTTGGTACATAAACTAGCTGATAATTCTGACAGATTTATTTTATTGCAACTTGCGTCTCTTTCTTTATTATCTGTTGGCGGAAATGGAAACCGATTTTTCTACTTCACTTTGTTTCTTCTAAACGAAATTTAGTTCCGTCTTACCAGTGTGGCATTCTGTGTTCAAGAGCAAGCAACTATCAGTAGCCAATGCCATCCCTTATAAGTTTTGACATAGGAGTACTTGTGATGTCAGATTCTGGTTATTGTTTCACATAATTAATCATCATGTTCTTATCAGGATTTAGGACCTTGCTATGCATAGCTCAAACTTTTATAGGTGTTTCCGTTTCTGTTGGGCTAAGTACAATTCCCCATTTGTTTCCACATACAATGTATGTTTCTAAAGAAATTCGCCAGGTGCTTATTAATATCATCTTAACAAGAATCATGTGTTTACTGATATTTGTTTCGAATTTTTGGGTTTGTGTGATGTCTTCTTCCTTTTATGGTGTGCTGTTTTTCTTTCTGTACATCATTGTTGATGCTCTTTCTTCTCTTCTTACATTTTGCCAAGTGCAGGTATTAGTATGACGGTAGAGCAGTGGGAAGCATTTCGCAATGCTGTACCAGCCATAGAAGATGCCATCAAAAAGCTCGGAGAAGATTCAGACTGAGAAACAGGCCTTGTAGTTAACCTGTATTATATTGAGAAGCCCATCCTGGCCCTTTATGAGGGCCATATGTAGCTTGCAAATGCCTGCCTCATGGAGCTTCTTGAGCCCCAATGAACTTCTGTAAAAGGTTTTACCTAGGCAACCTGTACGGTGCCATGTGTAGGGTAGGCTGTAGACAGTTCGATCGGAATATTTGCTAGCAAGCAATCCACCATCATGGTGACCTGGAACCCTGGAGTTCTCATGCTGTGTTGGATAAAGAACGGGGAATCGGTGCATGGAAGTTCAAGAAGTTTTTCCTCCAGTTTTTCCAATCGTATATGTAGGTGCTGGCGTGCTGCCAACAATGGAAAGGTTGTTGAACTTTGTTCTTTCACATTATGATCAAGCAAAGCCCCAAAAATTGCCTTATGTAGGCGTTCAGGTTCTCCAAAAATACACCAATGGTTGTGGTTGGGCTCGATGTGAAAAGATGGACGTGAATGTTCAGTAGTGCTCCCTGTCAGCACATCAGCTTGTTCAGCGGAATCGACAGCAGGTTGCGATCAAGAAATGGGGTGTGGGAGAAAAAATAGAAAATAGACGTGCTCTGGATTATCTGGCAAGTGGCACAGGACACAGGACAGGTGGAAGCTCTTCCCTCTACCCGTTCGTGTTGCATGTGCTATATGTCTATTATCGGTGTAGCTCACATAAGCTATCGTGGGTTGCACTAATAATCAACCGGCTATCTTATCTGTAATCTCTCTTGTCACCACTCACCAAGTTAGCTTTAAGGTCATGCTGGGTCATCACTGGCAGTGTCCAGGTAGTTATCTCAGGCGATCGTCGTACAGGTTTATTTATCTCCCAGCAATCATTTCTTTTCAAAAAGGAGCTCAATAGCTCAGCATTTAGCAAGATGCCTGATTAGACGTACGAACCATTATTTGATAGTTTAATACTAAAAAAACATGTTGCTAGAGATAAGGTCTCTGCTACCTGCTGGAAGCCGTTGTCCTGGTCTCCTGGGCTAGCTCCAAGCTCGGAGAAACTTTGCAACGTTAACAGAGAAAAATTGCAGCTAACTGCAACCAAACGCAACCTGTCAGATTGAGAAAAACGTTCATCAGGGCCGTGTCCAATTACCACCCCCTCTAGTTGCACGCACAGTGCAAACACAGTCTAGGACTCTAGGCCCTCTAGGCTGGAACCATCGTCTTTTACCTCTTTTTTCTATGACGGCCTTTACCTTTTGATTTGAACTGCCTCCTTGACCATAAGAACTAATCAGAGGAAAAAAACAAACGGGCATCAATTAGTTCGTGTACGAAATTACAGGGATCATGATGTGAGCTTGTGCAGTGTGCAAATAGCCGAGGACCGAAGCACAGTGTGCTATGGTCCCTAATTCCTCGCCATTGTATATATTGTACTATTGCTTCACATGATACATGAAACCCCTGAAATATATAGCCTCCACTTTTTGCAAAAGGGAAAGGAAAGGGGAATATATAGCGCCCTAATTTCTACGGGAGTATTATTGTTCCAAGGGAAATTATGCGTTCCAAACATGAGTGCAAGTAAGGCGCGTGCCAAGCTAGTTTACTCCCGTGAAAAAGAAAAGGAGTGTACACGTATGTCTATGGGAGTATTATTGTTCATTGGGAAATTCTGCGTTCCAGCAATTAAGTAAGGCGCATGCCAAGCTAGTTTGCTAGTTTACTCCCGTGACAAAAAAGAGGGTGTGCGTACAAAACAGTCTATGGCCTCTAGGCTGCACCACTCTCCTTCGCCGTGAACCCTGGGAAGCTAGCTGGGATCATGACCCTCCTTTCAATTGTGAGCCAAGAAGAGAAGCAAATAAAAAGACTCCTGCGGGATGCAAGAGACAAGGACAGGAGAAAAGAAGGGTGGCTGCCGCAACCGCAACGGCACACAAGTTGCACGTTGCTGATCCCAGCGACCGCCTCCTGTCACGTCAAGCGATAACAAACATCACCCAGGGCGTGCCTGGCTGCCTGCAAAGCATGAAAAAAGCAATATATATTACACGGTTACAGTATACGTTTGGCCTTTTTATATCAATTTCAACCAAATCGTCTTATTCAAACTATTTACGAAAATATGAAAAATTTACGTCATAGTTAAAGTATATCATAGCTAAAATGAATTATAATAAAAATAAATAATAATTATGATTTTGCTTGAATAAGACAAATAAATCAAATTTGGTGTCAAAAAAGTTAAACGACTTGTATACGATATGGGCAATGAGGAGGATTAAAATACTTACCACAGTCCAGCTTCATTAGACACGTGATGTTTCATCACGTGCCTCTCGTGTCACTGATAGTCTGACTAAAATAGAATACTAGCATTCTAGAGAGCAAAGGAGCCGAGTGGTCTTTTTTTCTTTTTTTTTCTTTTTTTTTGCACATGGCGTGGTTCCATAACATAATAGTACTGTAAGCCTAGTGTGTCACTAGAGAGTGAAAATAAATGGAAAAAACACCGTTTGTACATTGTACATAGAATGAAAAAACAATGATTACACGCTGTACACAGTATGGATGCACTGTCTGATGACACTGGTCTAATTAACAGTGGTTCCTTTTGGCAGTTATTATTACATCTACGAGTGGCGAGCACAGCAGCCTACATCTCTGACTTTTCAGTCGTGCTTGAAAGCACATGTATGCGGCCTCAGAACTTCTGAGCGCCCTGCACTTCAGTCCTCAGTTACGGCTGGGAGCCTGTGGCTGAACAGGGACGAGAGGACGAAGGTTTTCAACGCTCTCTGGAAGTTTATTACGATTTACAAGCGCTATCATTGCTAGTGGACAAATCGTGACGTCACCAAACCTTCTTACCGTAGTACGCTCATCAGATAATTACCAGACGTAGACTTTTCTTGAGAGCACTAGTAGACCACCAGATGTACGTAGAGCTAGCAAAAGGCCCGCACGCACTGCATATGCAGAAATGGAACCGTGCAGGGAAGGCCCCGTGTGTGACAAATCAAATGGAGAGATCAGAGATGCATGCATGTGCTGTATATATTCTCGATCTGGCCAGTAGCACAAGGACGCTGAATACCGATATATGCAGCGAATTTGAAATGAGCACGTGGGCTATATCTTTAGGTGGCTATCGAAGAGACCTCATTTTGCTGTGTGCCAATGCCACCTAATAATAGCAGGAGCATTATTTTGTTACTAGTTATTAGTATTAACCACCAGAACCAATCATAGGTTTCTTAATTTGACCCCTGATCGATCTGATCCCATCACTTGTCTCATTCGCTTCACCATCCTTAAATTATCAAGGATGTAACGTAGCACTCCGCTACTTCTTTAAAAGGATGGAGCGAGATTATATATTAAAGATTCTCCTAATAATTCAGTGGTTGCATGAGCTATTAGTCGAATCAAAAAGTATAATCAGAACAAACGTCCCGTGTTCGAAAAATTGGAACCGAAGAATACGAAGCATCCTGTTTTTTTTTTCAGAGGCCGTACGTCCCGTGCGATGCAATGCAAGAAGACCGATGCCAGTTGGGCATGCATGATGCATGGCAATTCCGGACTGACAAAGCGGAGCAACGACTAGAAGTCTAGAAGGTCGTCTGGCGTCTAGCGCCTTAATTAGCTGGCCAGGCCAGGCCAGGGTCGTTTTCGCCGCACACACATGCGCACGTACGGGTACAATGTTACTACATTCCGCTTAATCTTTAAGTAACGTGCACGGGTTCCGGCTCGGGCCCCCGGCCGTATGCACACCCAACCGAGCCTCTCGCCGAGCGACCACCCGCCTAACTTGTCACGTGCCCGTCCTGGAGCCGGAGCCATCGTCCGCCCCATCCGTCGCGTACGTACGCGCCAAACAGCGCCACGCATGCACGGCACGCGAACATGGCGTGTGTGCACACGCAGATTATTGGACGGACGGAACCCAGACTGACTCAAGCAGGCGGAGTAAAATCCCATCTATTCACTATTCTAACTAGTTTTCTTTCTGTCAACAGTGTCGCTTCAGTGTCATTTTATACTGTATCCGGCCATATACTCAGACTGCTGGACTTAAGCCTCACCCATCAACCAATCATCCGTATCCATCGGCCGCCACTAGCTACGAACAGTTGGCCCTACGGTGTCGCCTTCCTCTCTGTCTTCTTTTTTTCTTCGATGTCCAGTGTACGTCTGTACGACGACTGTGTGATGCACGCCCGTGCGTGCGTCACAGCAGTCGCCGCCTAGGCGCCTACGAATGAAGCACCGGCCGCCGGGAATCTTGCGCGCGCACGGCCGATGATCGAGCTGCCGATTCCTCGAATCGTTCACCCAGTGTTCGCAATCGGCACGTACATGTACGTGCAGTACAGTACTAGCAGTGGAAGAGAGTGCACGTTCTCTCCCTCCGTCCCTCGGGCGGGCACCGCCGCCTGATTTCCTCTCCGAATTGGGGCACAGGCGGCAGGTCAGACCTCAGAGAATACTACTGCTACAGCCAGTACCAGTACTAGTACCAAAGTATCCACTACCCAGTACTCCTACAGTACTATACTACTGACAAACAGTAGGCACAGCCTAACATGGAAAGCGCACTCTACCTAGGACGGGGCCAGTAATTAGCAGCAACTGGTACGTGCCCTCATCAACGAAACCGCCGCACACTGTACGTCTGTACGCCGAGCCAATCCCGTGCTCTCCTCTTTTTCCCAATTCGTGCGGCGGCCGTGATCCTCGACCTGCATCGTGTCCCCGGGGCGGGGCCCCTGTAGCGACATGCCGCCACCGCGCGCCTGACGCGCCCACCTGCGCCGCGCCCGCCGCGGCGAGAGAGAGCGCTATCTCAACTGGCTTAAAGCCCGACACGCGTCGGGCGGCGGCCGGAGACACGCCAAGCCGCCGCCGGCGGCGGTTCGGCGGTCGACACATCGACGACGCAGGCCGCGCACGCCAGCACAGGACGGACCCCATCGAAAGGCTGCACGTTTAAGGTTGTCTGTTGGCACGTCGCATCCGGCCGGCGGTCACGTCGTCCCCCTGCACAGCCGTGCCCATCAGCCGTCCGCCCGCCCTACTAGGTACGAGGGCGGCCCGTCGGCCCCGACGCGACAGCCGTCGCGGCCGCGTCGCGCGGCGCCGCTTTTCCAGGGGAGGACGTTCCTCTCGGAAGCTGCCGCGCTGGGCTGGGAATCGGCCTTCCCTTCCTTTCCTGCTGGCCCCGCCAAAGCGTTGGCGTTGGTCACGGGTCGCCACGCTCACGGCAGGCGCCCAGAGCGCCGGAGGCCCGCGTGCCGCGTCCGCTTTGGGGTCGGGGGCGGGCGCGGCGCGTGATGACGCGGTCGACGCGACCCCCTTTGGTTGGCTCTGGCTTTGACCTCCACGGCTCCACGCGCGGATGCGGACGCGGACGCGCGGGGGTTTTCGTCGAGGAAGGAGGAGCAAGAAAACTGCCGGGTCGGGCACCCGCGCAGGGCTCAATTGGCGATTCGTAGATTGTTGGTGGATGGAAGATAGACCTCGGCATGGGCTGTCCGACCCGGCAGACCCGATCTGATCCGTCCGAAAATAGCCCGACCCGATCCGATCCGAAGAGTTTGATGGACGGGTTTGGACCAAAATTTTTAACCCGGTCAGTCTGGCGGGTCGAGTCCGGACCAAAAAAATTTGATCCGAAACCCGAAAAATCCGATAATTTACACGGGCCCGATCCGACCCGCCGAACCCGACCCGATCCGACCGGTTGTTGGATCGGATGCGGGCTGAATTTTTTGACCTGACCGCCAGGTCGGGTTGGGTTCGGACCGCCACAAAAAACGCCGGATTTTTTTTTGACCCGACCCGAACCCGATCCGATCCGAGAAATGCCCAGTTCTAACTGAAGACACGTGGAAATAAGTTTTCTCTGTTTTCTACTAAACATGTGGAAAACAATCCACAAAACACGTGGATTGGACTCGATTCACACCAACACACGCCCACCCAAACGAGGCCGTGGGAGTGCGTGCGCACCTGGACAACGGTCGCGATGGGTACAACGATGACACCGTGGACTCACACGCCACGCTCACGATGTTGAAAGGCAGGAAACGCGCTGCCGGCCGGTCAATCGGTGGTCATCGGTTGATTTGCTTCGTCGCAGTAAACGGACGGCACGCGGGAGCTAGCTGATGTGGTGTGCCTCAAAAACTCTTTGCTTTGCTTCCCACGAGGTTGGAAATGCGGACAACAGGACAAGGAACGTTCACACGCATACGCGCGCGAAGAGTACAGTCCAAAGTGAGAAAACAACACTACAAGGCTGCTGCTGACATACTATTTGCTAGCCTTGGCGAACAGAGCGTGTCTACGAAAACAAACCAGGACAGCTAACTCGATCCGCCTCGCATCAAACATCTTCATCAAAAAATGCACTAAATTGAGCAATAAACTACAGTACCTAGTAGGAAAACGTAAAGAGACCGTAAATTTAATCCTGGCCGTTGCATTTCCTTGGGCTTTTAAATTTACTACTACGTGGCCGTCGTGCGGTCACACGGGAAGAGGCAAAAACTAGCTAAGCACTACTCATAAAAACGGTTGGCAGTTGTTGCGCACGCACGGGGCGGGCGCGGGCGCGGTTACGACTTACACAGCTTGCCTCCTGAGTACACAACAGTCACGGGGAGGGGGTGGCGCTGGTCATCCCCCGTGACATGGCGGCGAGCACCGTCTCGGCGGTCAGCTGCTCGGGGCCGGCGGACCGCAGCACGAGCGTGTGCGTGACGGCGTCGTCCGCCACCGCCACGTCCGATGCCGCCACGCTCAGCTGCGCGTCCCGGATGGCGTGGAACACCCTCGACACCGGGTGCGCGTACAGGGGCGTCGTCACGCGCAGCACCACCTCGTCCTGCATTGCCTTCACCTCCACGGCCGGGCTGTCCGCGCGCGCCGCCGCCGCCGACCCTCCGCCGCCGCCGCGGAGCCGGTCCTCCAGCTCCTGGATGTACGCGATGGCGTCGCTGAGCAGCGACGCCTTGTCCATCTTGGAGATTTTGGGGACCACCGCGCGCAGCGCGTAGAACCGCTGGTTCAGCTTCTCACGCCGCTGCCGCTCCGCCTCCACGTGGTTCAGCGGCTCGTCCCGCCCGTTCGCCGGCTTCCGCCCGCGCTTCCGCGGCCTCCGCTCCTCGCCGCCGGCGCCCTGCTCCGGATTCCCCGGCCTACTGGTGAAGTCGATGCTCTTGTTTGGTTTCGCGGCGGCAGCCTCCTTCTTGGCCGCCGCTGCTGGGATTGGGAAGGCGGCGGACGACGCCGTGGCTGCTTGTTGTTGGCCGCCGCCCACGCTCTGCTGCTGCTGCGGCCGCGGCGTCCGGCCGCTGGGAGACAGGTCCTGGCCGAAGATCCTCATGCATTCGACGGGCGCGACGGCGAGCGCGGCCTGCACCGCGCGCAGCGCCTCGGGCGTCTCGCGGACGGGCACGGCGGAACCGAGCTCCAGGACGCCGCCCCTGCAGGGGAGGAAGAGGACGGTGCGGAGCCCCGCGGAGCGGGCGAGCGACGCGCGGACGTACCACGCGGGCGTCGTGGCGGCGGCGGCGTCCACGGCGGCCCAGGCGTGGCGGCCCGACGCCAGCGCGTGCCCCGGCCCGCCCGCGCCCTCCGGGAACGAGAAGTACATGGACGCGAGGAAGTACATCTCGGCGCCCGTGACCCGGTCCAGGCGCAGCGCGTAGTCGGCGCCCTCGTCGTCGTCCCCGCCGCCGTAGAGCGCGTGCAGCCGCAGCAGCGCACGCTTCCGCGCCGCGCTCCGCTCCTCCCCTCCTCCGGCGGCGTCGTGCGGTGCGCCGCCGCCGCCGACGCCGTCGCGGCAGTGGCCGTCGCCCCAGCCGAGCACGGCGCGGCCGCCCGCGCCACGGGACTCCTGCCAGAAGATGCCGTACGCCCACGGGCCGCCGCCGCGCTCCACGAGGTCCTGCAGGCGCGCCTGCAGCCCCGGCGCCGGCGCCGCCGACGGCGCGGGTCCGTCCACGTGCGGCGGCGTGGTGGCCAGGTGGTGCGCCGCGTCCCGCCCCAGCACCGCCGTGAACAGCGCGGCGTCCGTCTCCGACCACGCCATGGCTTGCCCTGGACGGAGCCCACCGATACGATGTGGTCAAGAGAATTTTATGTGCTTGCTTTGGTTGGGTTGGGTCCTCAGCCTCACCCGAGAAAACGCGTGAGCGTCCGTGAGTGACTTGGCTTGGGGTTCTGCAGCTCCCGCGGTTTTTATGTGCGGAGGACGGGACGGCAGATCACGGGACGGGATCGAGCCGCCGAGCGGAGCGGGTCGCCAACGGCTTTGGCTTGGCCTGGGCTGGGCTGGGCTGGGCTGGGGAGGCCAGTGGTCGCCGTGCGCTTCGCCCTTGTGGTTTGTGACTTGTGAGCGTGATACGAGCGAGGGCTCGTTAAAATACGGGGCGCGTGTGTACGGGCGGTGAGCGTGGGTTCGGTGCACCGGGGCTCGGGACTGTCTTTTGGAGCGACACGACGCGTTGCCGCATGTGAATCATGCTGATGCGCGCTGGCCCCCCTGTTGCCGGTTGCAATTTTTGCATGCAAAGACGAGGAATTTGGGGGGGCAGTTCAGGTCTTCAGGAATTCAGGAACCTGGGTGCAGTGCGTTGTTGGCGTCAGAAGTTTGAGAGCGCGTGGATGCAGCGGCGGCGGTGCGCGGGAGTTGGTGGCAATGGAGTATGCATTTGTCACCCCGAACGGGCGCTGCCAGGAACGCTATCATCAGTTCATCACCCATCTGTTGTTGCGTGTTGCCCCCCGAGAACAGAACCTCATATATTCGTGTCTAAATCTATGTCTAGTTAGTAGCTGTAGCTGTAGGGGGAAAACGGTACGAGCGGCTCGGGATGGAGGCGCTGGAGGGAGAGAGAGAGAGAGCACGCTGACAACACGCAACCAGCTGATCGACCAAATACTAATCTTGAAAGCAACCTCCATCCGTTTTCACATTTAGGATCCGTTCTCCCTGACAATAAGCCGCGCCCCACAAGGAAACTCGAGGAAAACGCATAACAGTTGTGCGTGCCCAGATCGAAGCAAAGCCCGACATCCAGATTCTGGTTTGCTTGCCCGGTTGGCTTGACAGGGTCTCGCTCCACACCACACCACACCACACCACACCCATGGACTAGGACTAGGACTACTGATCACTGATGGACCACATGCATGCCTTGGCATCATTGCTCTGCTCAGCACGGGGGTGACGCCCACGTACGTGCATGCTGCCCTCTGCTTCGACACACACCCCTGCAGGCTGCAACGACCGAGCCAGCTGGGAGGCGTGGGCGGTGGGCCGGCCGGCCGGGGCATCATCGCTGCCGCCGTTCTGGGCACGAGAAGTCCAAGCCTGAAGCCGCCCCCGTACGGCGACCTCATGCTGATGCACGGTCCTCTCCTCGATCGGCGTCCGCCAACGAGGGAGGGAAGGGATGCGATCGTCGCGTCGCAAGGACCTGAACTGAACCTGATGATGGGTAGACGCATGCATGTGTCTTGCTTTCGCAAGCAGCTTTCGCACGCCATGGGCATTGGGCTTCGATTCCACCTTTGCGACTGGGATATTCAGCCGCGGTAGGCCCGGCGGCCGCCTCCCCAGATCTGATCCGAGGCCTGGAGAGTCTTTGAATCTCTGTGCTTCTAGATTCCAGATCAAGCAGATCAACGATCCAGAGGATGCACGCCCCTCTTCTTTCGCTGGTTCGTATCGAGGTGAAGACGTCCGAGAACATCCACATCGGGGTTTGCCTTTGTTTATACGTACGCTGCTGTCGTCTTTGAATCCAGACTATATCGACTACCAAATGCACCCTTATCGTTGTGACTGGAGAATTTTTTAGCAAGTACTCCGTACTAAAAGATAGAGAATCGTATTACAACACCCTCGTAGTTTTTTACTAGTCCTTACGAACATTTGTGTGGGAGCATGGGAACATGAGTGACTTTTAGTAATTTTATTATCATTTGATTTTTGCCAACATATATATTACAACTAGCTTGTCCCACCAAATTAAGGGCTTGTTTTAATGTGGATTGTAAAATCTAGCTTCCAAAAGCTGCCTAGGCTCTCCAAACAGGCCAGAATATGGATCGGCTTTTACAATCTACTCCCTCTGTTTCAAATTGCAATGGATTGTAGTCCTCTTTTTATTTGTTCACATTCATATGTATATTAATGAATCTAGACACATCTTAAATATACATACATAGAAGAACGGATGAATCTAGTAAGATCTAAAACCCATTACAATTTGGAACGGATGGAGCAAAAGCTCAGAATTGTGCAATCATTGCAAGTGGCTAGCCTTGCTCCAATTTGCGGTGTCCATCACGAGGGTAGCATCGTCATTTCACACAGGAGCACAATCCAGATTGAGCCAAAGCTTGGGGATCCTTTCAACAAGTCATGTAATTCACGACGGGCTAGCTAATTCGTCCGATCCTTGGCATCGCGGCTGTCGGGGTCGGGGACAGATTTTTGTGTGGCAATCCAAGGGGGCTTGCCGGCTTTGACACGCTAGATAACACCGTGCCACGGCGGACGTATAGCCGTCATCGACGCCGCAGGGCGGGATGGTGGACTTGTGGTCATGGCGAGCACCGCGCGCGCACCTGTTGGGGCTCGCCGCGGCCGGCGGCGGGCGACGGCAAATATTCGTTACTCTACATGGCTCTGGCTGCCGGCATACCGGGGACGGCAAGATGTTTGGTAGGTGAGCAGGGGGCTGGCTAGGCCACCGCAGTACGGGGTTCAGTGTTTGGTTGCCTGCGCCATCTTCCGAGACCCGCGCAAACCCCCGAGGGCGGTTTCGGAGAAATGGCCCAATCGGCCGTTCTCCCTTGGCCTAGCCTCCGTTGCCTCCATTGAGCCCTTGCAGGCATGCTTGCTCCTCTACCTTCCCCACCTACACGTCGCCTCCTTGCTTCTCGCTACCGTTGCAGCTCCTCCTCTGGCGGCCTCTCCAGCGGCGGTCTCCGACCGGCGCGGGGTCGTGTTCCTGGCCAAGGGGGCTCGGCTCTCCTGGTTCTTGTCCGACGAGGAGAACAACATAGGTTGGATCTTGGGGCGTGAACCACCTTGAATGGAAGGGCGACGGCGCGGCGTCGATTCCGGCCATGGAGAGGGCTAGCGGCGCTGCTCCTCCTTGTTTTCGTCGCTGCTCCTCCTCCAAAGTCGCCGGCTTCCGCAGGGGAAGGAGGGCGGCGTGGCCCACTGGGAGCTTGTCGGCGTCCGTGGGGGAGGGGAGGCCAGCTTTCGCAGGGGAGGTGAGGGTGGCGCGGCCTGATACGAGCTCACAGGCGTTCGCAGGGGAGGTGAGGGCGGCGCGGCCCGGTGCGAGATTGCCAGTGTCCGCAGGGGAGGGAGGGCGGTGCGGCCCGCTGCGAGCTTGTCGGCGTTCGTGGGTGAAGGGAGGGCAGCGGGCCCAGCGCGAGGCCACCGATGGCCATGGGGAGGGGAGGGCGGTGCGAGGCTGCAGGCGCCCGCGGTGGAGGACGGCTGGCGGCAGCGGGTGCCCGGAGGAGAGTGAGAGCGGAGGGGAGAGGGACGAGAGAGATCTGGACAACCAAACAAGAGCTTCTACAGTACGCGCTACGTGGGCAATGCAACCAAATAAAAGCTTCTGCACTACAATAGCTTGGCCAGCTCTAGCCAGGCTACACGGAGAAGAGCTGCTAAAAAGACTTGTTTAGCCTGCGCTGCGTGACTGTGAACCGACCAATGGCACCGTCCGGTACCTGCTTTTGGCAACGATGTGGCTTCGCCGCCGCTCGCTGGTGCTGGGCCGCCTCCGCCGATGCCTATAGTACCCGACGTGTTCGGTAGGCTGGATTCCCCCATCTTGGCTCCTGGGAGAAACTTTTCATTTGTTTGGATGCCCGTATAACTTTCTGCTGACTCGCACCAGTGAATCTCTGCATGTTTGGTTCTCTGCGTCTGCTCTTTTTCTTTGTCTACGGATGCAAGTCTTTGCCCTCAGTCTGGCTCCCGGGAAACGTATTTTGATTTCGTTTCTCCCGAGCCTGGCTCATTGCGTGCGAAACAGGCGTTCCCGCGTGCCGCATGGCCAGAGAAGACATCCAAACCACGCTATAGTGAAGCTGTTGTCCGTCATGCATCATCGGCGTCGCGAACTAGGCCCTTCCTCTCCGGTAATCCGGTTCAACTAACCTTGACGTCATCACAGGCCGGTGGGCTTACCGAAGCAAGGTATTCTCTGCGCAAGGTGCATGCACGCACGCATGGCAGTACGCCAGTACTACACTGCTACGTACCGCGGTCCGGGCGTTCCGTCCGGGCAGGCAGGTCCCCCATAAAGCCGGAGGAGCAACGCAACACGACAGTCCACACGTGCCTCTTGTGGATCGATATTTGAGGGCAGAGGCGTGCGGACTAGTGGACTACGGAGGCATGCATGCTGCATGCACGGTGCGCTGCACCCAGCCATGAAACGAGGCAAGGCAGCAATAACCGGAGGCGGATGGCGCCACGGTGGCCGGCGGTGCGTATATACGTGACATGCGCGGCCTTCCGGAAACTGGAGGGAGGCAGCGACCGACCGCGAGAGCCACCGGACCGGAACCGTCCCTACGCGGCCCGACATCGCCGCGTGCCCAGCCGGCGCGTTCGTTGAACGGAGACAACACATGCCCTCGGGGCGTGGCCGCGCGCGGTTGATCACATGCGTCATCCGTGTGGAGACGCTACCGCCCTACCGGCCACCCGGGCGTGACTTTGTACGCTCTCGCGCGCACGCGGGCGTTGAAGGCGCGGCGGCGGCGGCCAACAGCGAGCGAGAGGGAGACGAGACGACCTGACGAACGACAGGTCGACAGCTCAACAGGATTCGGAAAGCCACAGCTGCTGCGCGGCTATTTCAAGGATCTAGCTAGGCCACGCAATTTGGATTTTGGCCTGACGATAGGCCACGCAATTTGGATTTTGGCCCCGTGCTCTGCAGCCTCTGCTCTCCCCATCACACGCTTCAGTCTCAGTGAAAGAAACGGATGCTTTGACAAATTGACATGCTTTCAACCGTCAGTATTTGATGCTGGTGCTGGCTGGTGTGTAAACTGTAAGTCTGTAACTAGTCGAGCAGGTTTCTTTCGGTCCCACCGCTCTCAGTCTCTCACCCGATCAATTAATCAATTCTGGCCAACGCTTTTCCGTGCCCATTCCTTGCACCAGCTGAACGAACCTGCATTGTCCGTGCCGCGCACGTGAAACCTGTGGCGCCAAGACTTGGAAGTATAGCCAGCAGGGCGATGCTGACCTGTTAGCGGATGCACGGATCGTGTGTCGGACTCTGGCTTCGTGGAGCTACCAGCATCTTCGCGACTGAAGAAAACTTGGGTTAAAACAAAATCAGAGCTGTAAATTACACAAGGAATGGATAAAATGAGAGCAAGCTTTATGCAGTCTGTTTGTAAGTTAAATTCCTACTTTTTTTTTCCTTTTTGGAACATAATTGAGCATGTGTTTCAGTGAGAGAGAAAGCGCTGACAATGATGCGGATCTGACAAGAGCCTCAAGCGCAACGTTTTACAAAGCCAAACGGATAGTGGCACACGACCCACCCAAAAGACAAGCAAGAGAGAAAGAAACCCATTTAGGCTGGCTAGGGGATCCCCATCCCTCGTCACTATTTCAATTATTCCCCCTCTGTGTACAGTACAAAACAATATCGTAATAGTACGGTGTTGAGGGGATCCCATATACGGGATCTGTTGGTTTCAGCCTTAGTGCCCGTTTGGATCCAGCCAGCTAAATTTTAGCGTCATCACATCAAATGTTTGGACGCTAGTTAGAAGTATTAAATATAGTCTAATTAAAAAACTAATTACACAGATGAGAACTAAACGGTGAGACGAATTTTTTAAGCCTAATTAATCTATAATTAACAAATGTGATGCTACAATAACCATTCATTAATCATGGATTAATTAGGTTTAATAAATTCGTCTCGCCGTTTAGTTCTAGTCCATGTAATTAGTTAAATTATATTTAATACTTCTAACTAGCATCGAAATCCGATGTGACGTAGATCCAAACACCCCTTAGTTCCACAGTCACCAGCGTGAACAATAAGTTAAGCTGAAGGCCTCTAACAAGCGATAACGGTAAGGCTACCAAAGACAAAGGACAACGGAGCACAAAAGGGTAGGGAGGCGAGAAAACGTCGCCACCGTGCACCAGCCCAAGGAGAGCACAATGCGGAAGGCACCACATGATCGTACAAAGAACCGATCAACCGACCCAGTTTTCAACTGACGAAGCTAAGAGGTGGGCTGAATTGAAAGGACGATTTGCGGTAACTTATGGGATCCTTGGATCGTTTGTGTTTATATGATTTAACAGGATTAAACAATATGTACTTTCTCCGTTCTTTTTTTTATGTTTGTTAGTTCAAAAATAAACTAACCGACGACAAATATTTAAGAATGAATGTAATATTACATAGAAAGGATCAATCATCAGATGCTATATATCTGTACATGCCTACGGTACGGATGCCGATCTATGAACATCTCTCTGTTTTTAGAATATTGTCAATAAACACCATCCTAAATGAATAATGCGGAGATTCAGGGACGTAACAGGAAAGGATAAAATGAGAACGAAGTTCATAGTAAAGTTGTTCTGATTTTAATGGACCAACAGAATATTCAGATTTTTTTTTTAAGAAATGAAGGTCAACAACCTAAAAGCTGATTAACAGATTAATTTTGACATTTGATAGATGCAGTCCAAACCAATGCTTACAGTAACATTTTCAACGACCACATAATCCATGATTGACAAGACTTGTGGACCGAATAAAAAAGATCACAAGGAACAACGGGACCAACGTCAATACACAAGTTTGAACATTCAACCTTCAAAGCTGGACACAAAATCTCGCTGTCTATCGGGTTACCCTGCCGAGAGTTGTTAGTATGTGCCTTAACCAGATAAGACAAAACAATATTCAGAGTGCAACCAAGACTCATCATCCATTCGTCATATTCACATACCGCAGAATGCTGAAAAAGTATTCAGGCTGCAGTCATTATTTTTTTGACAAAGATAAGGATTCGTGCTGATCTTTGAACTTCAGCGAAGTATCAAATGCACGTGAAAATGGTCTTAGAGCCTTATCATCTTCGTCCAGAACCAGGTGGGGCAAAACACGGCTCAACAAGTTGAAAACAAGAAAGAGGGGGTAACTTTCAAATCACCCTTATTTGTTTCCAGCAACCACCTGCAGCAAAAGCAAAAGGAAAATAATTACTATCTTATGATAAGTACTTAGCAATATCCATAGATTATATATTCTCAAAGAGATGCAACAGAACAAGTGAACAACGATACAGCTCATGCCAAAGTTCTTGAGTAGGTGCAGGACAAAGATAAACTAGGTGAATGATGATGTCGAGTCTGATTCTAAACTCAGACAAACAAATCAACTAAGAAGAATAAAGCTCTGAAGAATCTGCCAGCCATCCTTTAGGCTTCAGTCAAACAATACTTCATTGGCATGTTAGAAGAGATAATTCCTAGTTAGATCATTAATGATAACTGGCAAGCATGGTACGTTAGTAGAATGGCTTGTATTACACAACTTGCTCTCAGTAATAAACAACGGTGACCCTAAGCCATCATTTTTGTACATCAAGATAAAACAATACTCCATTTTCAAAGGATTTGGATCACTAAAATGCGACAAATTGAAGACATTAAGGACAAAGCTGCATACATCACTTAGAGCAGGTTGGGGAACTTGTTTGGCAGTCTCAAAAGAATCCAAAATGGGCCTGACAACGGCAGGAAGAAAAAAACCTGAAATTAAAGTGCAAAAGATGAGAAGAATCATAAGTGCCTGAATATATCAGTTTGATAAAAAAAGAACTGCTCAAACAAATATATTCACAAGTTCCATACACAAAACCAGATATAATTTCATTTTTTAGAATAAAAAAGTCCGAATGTGCCTAATATGCTAAGTGTGGTTTATGCATAAAAACTAGGGAATCTTAAAAGGCCTTAAAGGACAGGATGAAAATACCTTTGGGCTTTGGACCACATATACTGTATCCAAGTATTAACACAATTGAACCTTTATTACTTCTATATGTACTTGCCTTGACTTACGATCAGATACTAGATAAAGTGCAAAGCCCCAGCAATCTAGAATCTACCCTGATATTGTGGCAGAAGTAAATAAACATAGAGAATGGAAACTTCTCATGGTGTTTTGGAAGAGCGGTAGAAGCTAGACAGCCAGTACCCATGGGAATGGGACCAGGGGCCAGGCATTATGTAGAGCAGAGTAAGACCTCTAAGCAAAACAGTGATCAGATGATAGGGTGATCTGGTAGGAAGCCCGAGGGATAAGTCTTCTAGGAAAGACAGCTTACATTTCAGATAATTTCCCTGGAATAAATTTAGATGTGATTAAATATCTTAGAATGAATGTGTACAGCCATATTATAAAATATTAAGAAAAATGCATGCTAAATGCCAATTAGCATAGGAGGAAGGAGTGGTAAGCATCAGTACGCAGATAGAGATGTCTATTGACTGAAAGCAATGAAATAACAACGTTGCAGAATTTGTCATGGAAACAAAAAGAGAGATTCCATTCTTGAGATTTATTAAAAGTTCTCTAGAACGGATAAAAAAAAGAACAAGCATTGGCAATTAAGAGTTTAAGACAGCAAAGAAGCATGGGTGAATGACCGGTCCATATGGAAGACAAAGAATTTGGTCGAGAACACATCAATAGGATGGATGAGGAAAGAAAATTTCCACTTTGCACTCATAAACTATATGCAGGGATCTAATATTTGGTGCAACCTTGATACAAATCATTTCGATCAATGGCGTAGACAGGGGGGGGGGGGGGGGGGGGGCTAGTAGGGGCCGTGGCCCCTCCCAAGGAAACAGTGAAAAAAATTTTATGCTCATATATATGACTGTACGAGGTTTGTTTTTTGTAATTGTGGACTTAAATCATTGTTTATGTAATGGGCTTCGGTGATTTTATGGCCTTCTACGGCCTACAGGTGACTGGTCTGGCCCATGGTGCCGCACGGCATAACTGTATGATTCCCAATACAGCACGCTGCACGCAAATACGAGATCAACCAGCCGTGAGCCGTTCCGACTTCAGACGCTTCGTTTCTGGATACGACAAACCCTACGTTTCTGCGACGCGTCGCCGGCGGCTAGGCCCAGCGTCGTCTCTCCTCATCCGATTCTCGTCGCCGACGCCGTCTCTCCTGCCGGTCGCAGATCACGCTTTGGCCTTTCTGTTCTGCTTCGCCGCCGAATGCCGGTGCCGTCTGCCCGTCTCTCCTGGGGACTGCGGTATATTATTTGCCTATTATACTTCGACTATTAGTTTGTATCTTTGTCTAGTACGGTACTATATTCTTTAATTTCCTTTATGCTCTCTCATCTTTTAACTTGCATGGTTGTAATTTCAGATCTTTTATAATCCATCGACATTGTGATTGTGAGTCAGGCAGTCAGCCTACAGTCCGTGTATGTTAAAGCATTTTTCCTTTTTATTTCACTTTGATTTGGTCTGTGTTATTCAATCTAACTAAATCTTTAATTTTTGTAGGATAATCATGAGATTGAAAGTAACTAAAATTGATTCTTTTTTCAAGAAGAAAGATACGGGGGATGATGCAACAGTTGATCCTGGACAAAATGAACCTGATGAATGGCTTGTTGCACAACTAGATCAAGAGGAGGACGAGGAGGACGAGGAGGAAGAAGAAGAGGAAGAGGAAGAAATTCCAAGGCAACCATCGCCTAAAATTCGAAGAGTCGATCATGAAGGTACTAGTGTTCTAGAAGTTGAAAGAGATCCAGGCATACGATGCCAAATTTGGGAATATCCTCCTGATAAACAAGATCAAGTAGTGAAAGCATATATGAAGCATGGCCCATATCAATTTGTCCAAGATGTGTACCCTCCTTCTGGTTCAAAGAAACACCCACGCAGATTTCAAGCTCATTGGTTTAAGGCTTTTCCTTGGTTAGAATATTCCCCTACAAAAGATGCTGCGTTCTGCTTTCCATGCTTTCTGTTTCATAAGAAGCCAGTTGGAAGAGTAGGATCCACTGCATTCACAATTAAAGGGTTCAAAAATTGGAAGAAGGTTAATGATGGAACTAGCTGTGCCTTTTTGACTCACATGGGAAGTGATGGTTCAGCTCATAGATACTCAGTTCAGTGTTATGATAATTTGAAGAATCAACCATGTCATATAGAACATGCAGTAGAGAAGCAAACAGACGAAGATATTAGAAAAAACAGATTGCGTCTTGGAACATCAATTGATGCTGTTCGTTGGTTAGCATTCCAAGCTTGTCCCTTCCGGGGACATGATGAATCTGCTCATTCAAAGAATCAAGGTAATTTTCTTGAAATGGTAAATCTTTTAGCTTCATATGATGAAAATGTTAAGGCAGTTGTACTAGGCAATGCTCCTGGAAATGCTAAGTACACCTCAGCAACAATTCAACAAGAAATATTGGACCTTATGGCTTTTAATGTGCAAAAAGCAATTCGGAATGAAATTGGTGATGCAAAGTTTTGTCTAATTGTTGATGAATCCAGAGATGAGTCAAAGAAAGAACAAATGGCACTTGTTGTTCGTTTTGTTGATAAAGATGGCTTTGTTAGAGAACGTTTTCTTGATCTTATCCATGTCAATGATACATACTCTGCAACTCTTAAACATGAGTTATGCTCTGTCCTATCTTTCCATAACTTGGATGTCAAAAATATTCGTGGACAAGGATATGATGGTGCTAGTAATATGCGTGGGGAGTGGAATGGTCTACATGCAAAGTTTTTAGAAGACTGTCCTTATGCATATTATGTTCATTGCTTTGCCCATCAATTACAGTTAGCTCTTGTTGGTGCATCTAAGGAAGTACCTGAGGTTTATAATTTTTTTGAACATCTAGCTACTGTTGTCAACACTGTTTTGTCTTCTAGTAAGAGAAATGATGATTTACATGCCAACCAAGTTGCTGAAATGGAGCATTTAATTGAGCTCAATGAACTTGAAACCGGAAGTGGTGCTAACCAAATTAGGACCTTGAAACGACCTGGTGATACTAGGTGGAGCTCGCACTATGATTCAGTTTGTAGTTTTTTAAAGCTTTACAAGTCTACATATCTTGTATTAAAAGATATTGCTACTACTAGAGGTTCAGGAACTTCACCTTCTGCACGAGCAAAGGCATCTGGTGCTGTGAAATCAATGATGTCTTTCGATTTTGTTTTCATAATGCATGTCATGAGAGAACTCATGGGTATTACTGATCTTCTTTGCAAAAAGTTACAGCAAAAGTCCCAAGACATTGTGAATGCTATGGATGATGTAGCTACTACCAAGAAACTGATCCAGAGTTTAAGAGATCATGGATGGAGTAGCCTTATTAGTGATGTGAAAACATTTTGCAATAAACATGGAATTGAGATTCCAGATATGAATGCCTATTATGCGGACTATATTCGATCTTGTGCAAAAGATCAGTTAACTGTTGAGCATCACTATAGATATGACATTTTCACAGTTGCTGTTGACCAGCAAATACATGAGTTAAATTGCAGATTCAGTGAACAAGCTACAGAGCTTCTCATTTTGTGCACCTCTTTGGACCCTAAGGATTCATTCAAATTATTGAACATTGATGATGTTTGTTTGTTGGCTTCAAAATTCTATCCTGGTGATTTTTCAGAACAAGAAATAAATAACTTGAGAAAGCAATTACAACACTATCAGCTTGTTGTACCTACAAATTCGAATTTTAAAGACTTATCTACTGTTGCTGATCTTTGTCGTCGGCTAGTGGAAACCGGGAAATCTGAAGAGTATTATTTGATCGACAGGTATATCATCCTTCTTTTCTTATTTTTATGTTTTTTTTCATTTTTTTCAATTTGCAAATACTCATAATTTTCCTATTGTAGGCTGATTCGCCTTGTCCTAACCCTACCAGTTTCAACTGCAACAACCGAACGAGCGTTCTCTGCGATGAAGCTTGTTAAGACAAGGCTGCGAAATAAAATGGGAGATGATTTTCTAAGAGATTGTTTGGTAATCTACATTGAGAAGGAGATCGCCATAAAATTCACTACAAATAGATTGATTGATGACTTCTATGATATAAAGACACGCAGGGTACGACTTAAATAAAGGTTAGTTTGTAAAAGGATTTTTTTTATGTTATGGAAATTTAGTGCATTCTTGAGTTATGACTTATGACCAGTGAATATTATACGATACTATATATCATATATATTAAATTATTATTGGTCATCTAGCTATAGACTTATAGTGATAGATTGGGTTGGCCCCCTCTGAGTAAAATTCCTGGCTACGCCACTGATTTCGATCAAATTGCAACCAGGTCTTAGTGCATAAATAATAACATACTACAACCGTCACTAGCAACAGCGTAGGTGCTCATGTTAGATCGCCTAACACATCTAGAGACATCGGACAAGAACTTTTAGAGTGTATGATGGAATCCGACTTGCCGGTCAAGGCAGCAAAAGGTCATGATATGTTTATTTCCGCCCAGGGATAACAGTAACGGTAGTCATGATAGAATACCTACCATGCCTAGAGCCACAACACGCATGGTGAATTACTGAATTATAATCTAGCAAACCTGACGAAAATGCGACTATGTTTGGCTCTCCTATGTTCGAGTTCAGAATACAATTTCTTGTTCGTTACCAGAATTACATGACCCAATCCGATGCTGTGTCGTTTGACGATACTCAGCAAGTCTAGCATTTCGCATATACGCACAACAAATAAACAAACATCCCGACGCGCATCAACTTGGACATCCCAAACCGAGCTAACAAAAAACATCTAGGACGAGACCGATTTGTATGGTAGAAGAATACAAGCTGCACCCGGGTCTCCGGGAGGCCATGTCGCAGTGCGTACACACACGCGCGCGCAATGGATAAGGCTACAGAGTGGAGGCTTGACGGGGAAGAGAGCTACCGAAGCCGGCGATGAGGCAGGAGGCGGCGACGACCGGCTCCTGCACCACGAAGATCCTGAGCCGCCCCATCATGCTCATCGCTGCTGCCGCGGTTGCTCTCCTCTTCGCCGCCGACGAGGTGGGGATGGGAATGGGGATCGGCTGTGCCTTCCCTTCCGTTGATTCGACGCGACCTCTTCGGTGTTGCTTAGCCCATTTCTTTTCTTGAGCAGTGCGCGGCCCATGATCCTGGTGCGACACCTGGACCTTCGAGGGCTGGCCCAAGGGAAACTCGCGCTCTGATCACTTTTGGCCCAACGGACCGGTGCCGTCTGCCAGCCAACGGCTCGGGAAACGGATGAGGTGAGACCGTGGCCAGCGACCTCGGCTGCAAAATGGCTATGGCAACAATGGCTTCCTTCCCCGTCGCTTCGCACCACCGCGGCGGTCACCTGGCTGCCGGCTTCCCCTCGTCCACGCGAGGATGCGGGAGGGCCTGCCGCAGCGGCGTCACCATCACCATGAGAGCCCAGGTGGACGCACAGCCGAGATAACTTCCCCCTTCCTCTCTCTATGTTTCTCCTCCCGGCCCACTGCTCCCTCCCCCCGAATCACACACACTTGTCCGCCTTTTGTTTCGTTCCATTCTCTCGCAGAAGAAGAAGAGCGGCAGTGCCTCTGAGAGTGGGAGCGGAGGCGGAGGCGGGGATGGCCGGGCCAGCAGCGGGCGGCGAGTGTGGCGCCGTCGAAAACTGGTATGTGCAGCAACCTGACGATGGAGGGATCTCCTTCTCGTTTCGCTCGGCATGATAGCCCACTAGCACGCTAAAAGGAGAAGTTCGCCGTCGAATTTCCCAAGTAGTGGCCTAGTAGGAGTTCTGTAACCTGTGCAATGTTGGAGGGCGATATTCCCTCTCGGTCAATAAGGATGGGGACAGTTACGTTTAGCTGTTTAGGAAACGTGAGAAGCATAATCGGTGCATAGTTCCATGATCATTGCTATAGCTGTTATTTGGGTCACAGCTGACAACTCCATTTCTCTTTTTGTTTAACCATGTAGCTTTGTTTACCATATGTTCAGGTAAGTGGATAGACAAGCACAAGTATGGAGTACCTTAACAGTTTATGCAAATTACAACGTGAATTTCAGCAGTAACATGTGTCTTTGCTTATGTAGCTGGAACATTTTTTTTCGTCACGCTTATGAATTCACAGCGTTTCCTGATCTTCCTGTATGCATTGACACTTAAAAATGTATCATATTTGCAGACCAAAGAGGATGACATGTTGCGTTACAAGTTGGACCGTATCCCTTTCTTAGAAGAGAAAGTGAGAAAAGTAAGGGAGAATGGGAAGATCGTATGCTTGGACATCAATCAGCTGATGTTATCTCAAGAGAATAGATTTGCATTTACCATGGAGGTGGCTGAAGAAGCTAATGCCTATCTTGAGAAGAACAGGCACGAGTATGGGTTGAAGAAACCTATACTGCATGTTCTCAGTGACCGCATGAATGAAGCTGGTTTTTCTCGGCCAGAGGGTTATCTTTATCCTTATCCTATCAAGCCTGGTCCTTATTTCATTAAAGAGGAGGGACACTGAGTAAAATCATATGATACTTGGTAATTGCATTTGACAAACCATGAAACCAGTTGTTTTTTTATAGTACGAATTTTCCTTTTCCTTTTTCACTATGTCTGTTTCATCAGCTTTACTGAGTGTGCTGGCAATCAACATGCCAGACAGCCAGAGGGAGAGAAGGGTAGAGGGCTTGTTTAGTCAAAATTTGAAGAAACATAAATGAATTCACAAGCACCATGCTATATTTACCACCTCACAAAATGGCTCATAGATGATCCACTACCTCAAGCATGCTTTAGCAGTACACATAGTTGTGTCTCCAAAAAAGTACACAGAGGTGCCATTTAATATGAACTAGCCTCAACTTCATCTTGCTAGTCAGTTTAGCAGATGACGGTATCTATATAGCTCATTGATCCAATTGGATATGTAAGATACGCACAACAGGGGTTCAAATATTTATGTCGTAGGTTAGCTGTAGTAAGAAACTAGTCTCCTTCGTATAACCTCATTCGTGTGGTAGCATCTTCACATGACGATATGCAGATTATGTAATAAGGAGCTTAGTAGTCTAGCCATTCCTACCCCCAATCCCAGGCCTTCTGCGCGGATCATGCCTAGAATTTGCCCCTCCATAATCATAATCCTGAACCTCTGTAAGAATTTTTCTGCTATGTCCCTGCATTAAGAGGATAAAAGCATGCAATTGTTAAGATAATGGGCAAAAAAACTAAAAGTAAAAAAACTCTGATATTTGTCCACATGATTTTAGGGTTCAGCAGGCCCTATTATTATTTTCAGTTTATAAGATATTGTTATATGATTGTTTCAAGCATGACTACACACAGAAAAGGTGAAAAACACAAGAGTTTTGAACTCAATTCACTAATTCCAGTTTAAATAATAACAGAGGAGGACAGTTGACAGACCATTATCAACCTTGCAGTAATAGCATTATCATTTTCAACAGCTATGGTTTGGCCTGCATTAGGACAGAAGAACAAACATGTTCAGATATATAACAATTTGCGATTTGGCAATTAATCCCACAGAAGCTAGAGCAAACCCCATACCTGCAGATACATTGAACAGAAGAATTAAAAGGATGACGCCGAGTGCAAAAGTGTGTTTAGGCATATTGTTCTCTTCTACTAGTATATTATTGCCTTAGGAGGGTTCATGGGGAGGAGCTATCACACCTCTGCCCCTTTTATACATGGATGCTGGCTCAGGCTATCAGGCAGCTAGAAAGTAAGGAAATTGTAGCTTTAGATATGGTCTACCAGTAATGATTGCTCTACAGGTTTATGATGGAACACATCACCCCACAGCACAAGGTCAACTATATTTGGAGCTACTTTAGAATTGTACTGCCTTTCTAGTGATTAAGGCCATACTAAACTACAATCCATCCTGTTTTAGTAATTGACACATTTTCTGTGCCTTTTTGCATTGCATTTTCTAATTTGTACCAGATTATGAACTGGCAATCAGGGCATCCATTTAACAAGCAAAATTGTACAAATAACAAAAAGGATTGTGATACCATTACAAAATCAGAGCATCCATTTCGAGAATGAAAATGTATCAGATAACCAAAATGTTGCTATACTAGTATAATATCAGAGTATCTGTTTTAAGGAGTGGAAAAGTATCAAATAACAAAAAAAAGTACGCAATGCACCCACTATTGCATGGTAAATGCATTGCAAAGGATCGGGAATAGTAAGTGGACCAGTGCACACTGACTGCTATGCTACAGTATACAGAGGATAGTGGAGTGTGAGGGAACATAATGGGGATGGAGAAAACTGCAAGTGCAAGTGCAATAGTACACCCAATAACACCCCTCTAACCTAAGAAAAAAAGGCCCGTCCATATAAAAAATTTACTGGTTAATTGTGTTGTGCGCGATCCTATTTGAGATCTTCCCTATCAAGTACTGTTCATAGCATTGACATATATGCATACATATTTTGTGGATTTGTCTTGTTATGTGTCTAGGCTGTCTTTCTCCTACGTATCATATGCACCTTCTTTTTCTGGCAGATTTTATGACCTAACCACGCACATATCCACTGTTATGTCAGATGTGGAAATTAGGAAGATCACGACCAAGATGCAGGTGTGTTGTTGGCCGCTCATTATGTCATCCTAGGCAGCGAGCACCTCTATGGAGTTGACCATCTATTTGTTCACTTGTAAGATTTTGCGAGAGTAAAAATGCATTCAACAGGAGACCAATTTCAGAGTCACCGTTTTGCTGTAGACTGTCCGCTAGTTGTTCACAGCCCAAGTGCAGCTGGATTTCAGAATTTGGAAACCCCACTTACCTTGCATCATGTACAAAGGTCGTCAACACAGCTGCACATGCAAAGAGGCGATCTCATGACCTGAAAATGTCAGCATCATACCATATCCTCATTGGTGTCACATATGTGAGGTTGCATAGGTGGCCATGCAAGTACTTAGACTGCACAGAAATGATCAAGTAGCCATTTGACATGATCACACAAGATCCATGAAGACTATAGGTTTAGCTATTGAACAAGACTTTTATGCCTCGCCACAGCTCTTTACTTAGGAAAAATACGAAACTCCAAACAGAATTGGAGGGACGTGGTGCATGAGGAAATTAGTTCACATTCTTGTTGACTCAAGGTAAAAGCATGCTGACAATTGTGTCTGCTTAGTGCTTAGTGGTCCACAGTAGTGTCTGATTGTTCTTAAGCAATCATAGCATTAATTAGATCGGAACAGTCATGAGCACTATCAGTGGTTACTTGTTTGAGAAGCCTCCTTTTGGCCATTAAGTCAAATCTCTTTCTTATATTTTTGTTGCACTTGCACAACATATTTTGGGCAAAGCAACATGTGTGTTTCTGAAGTTCAAAGCAACTTACCCTTAATGCAAACCAGCTTTGGATATAGTAAGAGCATTTTTTTTCTTTTTAATTTTGTTTCCATTGTATTGGCTGTGTGTACCACCGTGCTGTAGAGGCTCAGTGAAAAAGGCCAACGTGTGTCCATGCAGCTCAACCTGTACAAGGCAGTTAGTAGCTTTTGTTGCCTTCAGGCATGTCCCTGATGGTGCTTGACTTTCTCTGCCTCCTGCATTTCTGAAAGTGAGATAGCACGATACTTGTATGTCGCTGTTAATGCTGTCTTTGTGGTTTCTTTATGGAATTTCTTTTGTTTACAAGAAATCACTTGGTGGAGTGGAGCAAAGCTACATCTCTAATGCATGGAACATGCTTATGGATTCTTCTTTTTTCAAACAATATACTTATGGCTTCTAATTTGTCATCATTACATTTATGCATGTGCAGGATCAGAAAGCACAAGCTGGCGCCTGGGAGCCTCTTTTTAGAAGGAAACGGTTTTGGAGGGCTTAGTCATGTTGTATACACTATATACTTGGGAGAAATCAAGACTTATTTGAAATATGTTGCATACTCAAATGCTCACAAAGTCACTAAGACTCAAAATTTAGGTGCCAGATTTTCTGAAGCATTGCAAGAACCTCTCCAGGGTCCAGGCTCAAGGTATAGTGAAGACAACGATGCCTCTCTGTTTGGGCTGTTTGTTGCTTCACTGCTGACAGGGAGACCGCATTTCTTGAGCAAGCAGAATGTTCTGCATTGAGAACCATGTGAAAACTGGGCCAGTCGCTATTCCTCATCAGGATATTTTATTTTGGGGATAAATCATAGGGTCCATTTGGTCCATGTTATTGTTTTCATGACATGTAACTAGTTCCCACAATGGATTCGCCGCCTTGACTACTTACGAGCTGATAGGGATCTATGCAGTGTAGGTTTGCTTGTCGTCTATGAAACAAGCAAAATGTACTATCGAAGTCCTTTCGAAATAAAGAATAACGCAGGGCTCCATCTAGCATGCTTAGCATAATGCAAACGGGGATTCATGTTTGGTGTATGTATAAGTGGGTGGCCAGCGTTGAAAGGCTACATTGGTTGGGCCAGGCTTAGAGGCCTCTAGGGTCCGGTTGGTTGCCCGCACGAGACTCGGCTAGGCCCGCCAGATGCAACATTCGCTTGATTGGTAGGGTGAATAGAGGTTTGAGCCTGACTCATGGGATGCAAAAAGAGATGCTGGGCCTGGCTCCGCCGGTGCGCAAAAATCGGCCGCATCCCACGGGCCTGGCTAGCGCGATGCACATGTGGATGGTTGGGATGCACGGGATAGACAAAAATTGACTGTTTTTGTGTCATATGCAGCTTACCAAACAGAGTTCCGCCATGGCCTGATTGAAGAGCTGCGGACAACCAATCAGCATTTTTTTGCATACGTAGGGCCTGGCCAGAAAGAGTATGCATCAAATACAAGCCTGGCTAGCCGGATCTAGACAACCAATCAGACCCCTAAAGACTACCAAACATAAACAGAGCGGCTTGCACAAGCACAGGCCTGCCCGGATTCCTTGACCCTTCCGTCGCCAATGCCATCCCCCGCGGAGTTGATTTACCGTGGGCACCCCTCGTATACACCTGGACCCAGGGCCGGACGACTACAGTTTCCCTTCCGTACCTGCGATCAGCGTGGGCAAGTGAAGAGAATCCGTGCCGCCGCCATGCCATGCCTATCTACCCCCGAGCAGACGCGCGGGCGGGCGAGGCTCGACGTGGCGAACCCACACCCGCATCCAGCACAGCCGACATCATCCGGACCTGACCTCCGGAGTGGGAGAGATACCGGGGTGACATGACACACCTGCGGATCGCGTTCGCGTCCAAGCCGTCCACCCTCCTCGAAGGTCGAAGCCCGGCGATGGCCGCGCCGAGCCCGAGGCCCCTCGGTCGTGCGATTTTTCTTTTCTTTCTCGGTCCCGCAGGCCGCGCCAGCCAGGCGCGGACACCTGGAGACCCCCTGTCGGTGGCAACGCGTGTCCTCTCAACGTGGCACCCAGCGCGCGCCCATGCAGGACACGTACCCTCCGCCGGCCTTGGGAGCTCCAGCGTATAAAACGTTCCCGACCCAAACCAGCTCGCCGCACCCCACACACGGCAACACAAGAACAAGATTTCCGGGAAACCTTGAACAGTTCCGCCGCTCAATCCACTCTAGCAGTCTAGCTGCGATGGCTTCTCGTCAGGAGCAGGCTAGCTACCACGCCGGCGAGACCAAGGCCCGTGCCGAGGCGAGTCTCTCTCTCTCTCTCGAGCGCACCGCACGCTGACGCCCTCCAATTCCATGCATGTTCCTCTCGGCACAACACTAACGGTGTTCACTAATTTGCCGCATTGCATTTGCATTTGCAGGAGAAGACGGGGCAGGTGATGGGCGCGGCGCAGGAGAGAGGGCGGGAGGCGAAGCAAAAGGCGTCGGCCGCCGCGGACCGCGCCATGGGCAGGGGCCACGACGCGAATGAGGCGACCAAGGACAGGGCCTGGCAGGCCAAGGACGCGGCCTCCGACGCCGCGGGGCGCGCCGCGGAGGCCACCAAGGAGAAGGCGCACGAGGCCGGGGGCGGCGCCCGCGAGGGCGCGCAGCAGGCCGGGGGGTACGTCGCGCAGACGGCGGAGGCCGCCAGGCAGAAGGCGGCCGGCGCGGCGCAGTACGCCAAGGAGACCGTGGTGGCCGGCAAGGACAAGACCGGCGCCATCCTGCAGCAGGCGGGGGAGAAGGCGATGAACACGGCCGTGGCGGCCAAGGACACGGTCGTCAGCACGGCCGTGGGGGCCAAGGACGCGGTCATGAACTCGCTCGGCATGGCCGGCGAGAACAGCGACGGCACCACCACCAACGCCGGCGCCAAGGACACCAGCGCCTACAAGCCTGGCACTGGCAGGGACTACTAGATAGGGAGGAGGCTGGCGGGCATGCAGCCGTGCCGTAGTGCCAAACTGTTGCATCTCATTTAGGTTCACAAATGTTTCGGTTTTCATTTAGATCTGGATGTGGATCCACGTCACAACACTTGGGGTTTGATTTCAAGTTGTGTTGTGTTTGTGCTTCTGCTTCCTTCTGTGAAGGAAGGATGATGTACTCTCGTTTTAGGACACAGAGGTGCTGTTTGACAATGTGCCTCTTGTACTTGTACGTGGTTTCGTTACACGAAAGCAATAAGGTTGCAAAGCTGCCGTTTCATTTTCGTCTAGCAAAGTGTGTACGTTCTGACCCCCGTCTCTCTGATTCTCTATTACAAGCATCCGTAAAAAGATAGAAACACGGAGAAAATTCAAATCCGCAGCTACTCGTTCAGTGATGTACAAACCACATATACAGTGGGTATCAGAATGAGACGAAAATCATGTATTGCAATATCCTTTCTTAATTCTCACCAATCCCGGTCCACATCAAAAAATGTTGATACTGCCATCAACAGATGGATATGTGGCTATGTGCTCAGTCAAATGATTAATTTAGTTAAGCCTAGCTAATAGAACAGATAACGATGCAATGCAAACCTGCAATGAGATGCCAGGACATCAGGGGAAGGATTTGCATAATTGGATGTGTCAAAAATGATACTACTTCGGCTCAGGGAGGTACAAGACCTTCTCTGGCGTTGAAGCCGCTAAGGAAAATGGTGTCAAAAAAATGCTGACAATGCAAGAGATTAAGATTACTAACCTTAACTACTACTAATAATTGGTTTATAGCAAGAGATTGCAAAAAGTTAGCCACAGCGAGAACCGAGAAGTCAACCAACACGCGCGCATGTCCGTACGATCCGCGGGCCCGTGAGATCCGGAGGACGTGGATGGGTTCTGTCCGTTCGATCATCCCTCAAAGGCCGTGATCCGTCAGCCGAAGGCCAAACCGAGCCCAAGCCGCCGCGTTTCCGGTGAAAAGAAATCGCAGCAGGTCCCCTCGATCCCGGTCGCCATCCCCAAATTCGGCTCCACAAGATTAAAAAAAAAAAAGACCTCCGCCCGCGCCCGCGCCATGGCCGCCGCCTCCACCTCGTTCTTCTCATCGTGCTCCCTCGCCGCCAAGGTCGGACCGGGGCACGCGTCCTATGGCTCCGCCCACCGCGGCAACGTGCGCCGGCGCGGCCGCCTTCCGGTGGTGGCCGTGCAGACGGGCCCGGGGAAGCCGTCTCCGTCGGCGGGCGAGGCGGACGCGCTGCAGCGGCTGCTGAAGCGGGAGTACAAGTACGGCTCCGTCTCCGACATCGAGTCCTTCTCCATCCCCAAGGGGCTGTCGGAGGCCACCGTCCGCCGCATCTCGGAGATCAATGCGGAGCCCGCGTGGATGCTCGACTTACGCCTCGACGCCTACCGCCTCCTCCTCACCATGGTCGAGCCCACCTGGAGTGACAACGAGTTCGAGCCCCTGGACCTGCAGTCCATCTGCTACTACTCCGCGCCCAAGACCAAGATTTCCAAGCCCGAGCTCAATTGCCTCGACGAGGCCAGGACGGACCTGCTCGCGGTCTTCGAAAGCAACGGCACGCCGCTCACCGAGCAGAAGCGCAGCAACAACATCGCCGTTGACGCCATCATCGACTCCAAATCCATCATCACCACCCACCGCGAGGCGCTCATGGCCAAGGGCGTCATCTTCTGCCCCATCTCCGAGGCCATCCGCGAGTACCCGGACCTTGTCAGGCGCTACCTCGGCACCATCGTCCCTCCCGCCGACAACTACTACGCCGCGCTCAATTCAGCGGTGTTCAGCGACGGCACCTTCTGCTACGTGCCCAAGGACACCGTCTGTCCGATGGACATCTCGACCATCTTCAGGATCAACGCCAAGGAGACCGGCCAGTTTGAGAGGACTCTGATTGTCGCCGACGAGAGAAGCACGGTTAGCTATTTGGAAGGCTGTACCGCACCTGCATACGACTCGAACCAGCTCCATGCTGCGGTTGTGGAGCTTGTATGTGAGGAGGGAGCAGAGATCAAGTACTCCACGGTGCAGAATTGGTACCCTGGTGATGAGGAGGGGAAAGGAGGCATCTACAACTTTGTGACCAAGAGGGGACGGTGCAAAGGGCGTGGTTCAAAGATCTCGTGGACACAGGTTGAGGCAGGGTCTGCTATAACGTGGAAGTACCCAAGCGTGGAGCTCGTCGGGGATGACACTGTTGGGGAGTTCTACTCGGTTGCGCTCACAAAGGATTACCAGCAAGCAGACACAGGGACGAAAATGATCCACAAGGGGAAGAATTCACGCAGCCGGATTATATCCAAGGGCATATCTGCAGGGAAGTCGAGAAATTGCTACCGTGGCCTGGTCCAGATGAACTCTGGGGCTACCAATGCTTATAACTATTCACAGTGCGACTCATTGCTGATAGGGGATAACGCGGCTGCGAATACCTATCCCACCATTCAGGTAATTAACCCTTCCTTTCTTCATGGTTTGGCATGCAGGGTTCAACTGTTGTGTTAGTACTAGTAAATTTCCCGTGCGTTGCTACGGGTAACGGAATGTTATTTTACCATTATGCAAAATATGCATTCTTAGTAAAATCCATACCATGACAATTCAACAAGTAATAGGTAGATTACACCACACAAATTCCTGGATGATTCCATTACAAAATGACATGCATTGGGATTTTAGTTTGTTACCATGTAAGTCCTATTAAGGTAAAAACCACCTCGCTTAACTCTACACAACTATACACAATGCTCCAGTTGCTTTTGTACACTCAACACGCCCGTCATCACCTAGCCTCTATTATCTCCAATGCTCTAATGCTCCACTTGCTTTTGTATTCTCAACACGCCCGTCGTCACCTAGCCTCTAGCCTCTGTTATCTCTAATGTTGTCTCTCCGCTTTCACATGCTTTTCATGCTCCCGAGCATTCTCCTTTCTCTTTACGTTCCTAAAAGATATCGGATAGAATAACTATCACAATAATCAACATATAGTATGTTAATATCATGATAGATTTGAACAACTGAGAATGTACGTACATGAATTTGCAAGATTACAGTCTGTACCTGTACAAGGTGAACACAAACAATTTAGTATAGGACGGCAAAAGCACTTATAAGGATAAGGTCACCAGTCCTTGCATTTGAAGGTGCAAAAAACTATTGACGTACTGTATAGTGGAGTTTGAAATATAAAATGGGATGCAAGGTTTGGTGAGATTAGCAAGAGTTTATACACTTGTGCAGATACCTTACAAACACTATGAGGAGCATATTAGAATCAGAACTTCCTGTTCTTACCCTTTCTAACATTATAAGATCAGCATATTTGGAGCAATGGCAGCGAAAAAGATCAGTGCATGCGCAAATATAAGCGAAAGCAGTGACAACAAATCACCCTAAACAAAAGCAGTGACTAACTGACTACCAATCACAGTAAACAAACGTTGCATTGTTCTCGTAAGCCATCCTTCATTGTGCAGTGATCACAATAATCTCAGAGATGGATGCCCTCTTGCTATATGTTCATTATTCCTCAACCTTTTTGTACTCGTTATCTCTTCAGCTCCTGTAAGAATGCAAGACCCATGCAAACTGAACACATAGTTGGAGCCATTCATTATTTGACAGTATATCCGAGTTGTCTCTACAGATTGAATGCCTTAACTTCTTGTCCAGTTAGAAGTTATTTTCTTGACGTAGCTTCTATTATAATTTTAGTGATTATTAAGGCTTCAGGAAGCGCCATTAAGAGTTTGGGCTTCTTTGAGAAAGCTTCCAGCTCTAAGAATTTGTGAAGGTAGTTCAGGAGGTTAGAACTTACATGAATTTGTGGCCGAGATCTACATTGTCCTGAAGAATTCTGCTCAGCACTTACATGAATTTGTGGCCAAGATGAATACTGAATACCATGGAGATGGAATGTGCAGCCACCAACCAGGATTGGTTGCAATGCATAACCAGAAATGGCGGACGAGGCAACCATGAGCAAGCATCCCCCCTTGCTGTAGCAGCCTAGGAAATTGGTTGCAGCCGCCAGCCCATACCAGACCACGCCACCTCCATCATCTATATGCAAATGGGCTCTGTGAGCTATTGTAAAATGGGTAATAAAGAAAGCTCTAATCTTCTTTTCCTCAAATCCTTTGGAACTATCCTATGAACTAGTACCAATTTTCACAAAGAACTGGAACACGGCAGAACAAATAAATAAAATTTCTGAACTCACATCTAAAAGCCAGTGGTGATGATAGCTTACAGTGGCAGGTACCCCGGCAGAGTATATTGATGATGTTAGTGGTGCCAATGAAGTCCTCCTGTATGTCTGCCCCAACCATGCCCATGGTGAACTTGGTCATCCTGGATGTGCCTAGTCGGGATACTCGTCATGGTGTGCCCAGTCCCTTTTTAGTTACTGCATACAAGAATATGGTGCTTCAACTTATAATTTGGAAAAATAATCTCTAAGCAGACACACTATATGTCTATAATTCTATATGTACACCTAACTCATAAGTTCAAAACATATTTCTATAATAATTTAAGGCTGGATGATATGCGTTTGAATACATTCTACACTCAAAAAAGCATGAAAGATCAGATCGTATTCAAAATTTAAAAAATGGGCATAAATTAATTTAATTGAAAAGATATCTAGTCATACCTAACATTAAAAACTGAGATAAAAACTATGTATGACTTGCTTTCATTCTTCAAATGCAGTAGCACAATGGAAGGCTTAGTGCAGCATTAGAACTTATGTGCTCTTTGAAAACTGGAAACTTGGATCAAATGTGACGATTGCTTTGTAGAATAAATGGCGATATTTGGTACCTGCTAACTACTTCATTTCCACTTGGCTCAATGTAGGCCAATTGTTCCTAGTCTAAGCACCATCGATCTGATGAAAGAGTTCCTAGGCATAACTGAATTTGTTTATGCTTGGAACTGATTTTGCAGGAGTTTCAGAGGGGTCTAGGCAGGAGGACGAGTCTGCAGTGGAAAATACCATTATTTTATTTTCTAAGTAGCACAGTAATGTAGAAAAATGGATTTGGAATAGAAACACAGTGTATACCAGGCCAATCCAGATTAGTCTCCTTATGCTTAGAAGATTCACGGGTGCATGCGCCCTGACCCTGTACCTTCCACTTGTTCCCATGTCGCATTGGTAGAGCTTTGTCTTCCTGCATAACTGCCACCAGGTCAGACCAAAACCTAGCCAAATCAGATTGGGCAGACCGGGTAGAATGAAATCAAAGATGCCATGGGGGTCTAACATGCCGAGGAGCACGTCCTCGTCCTTCTTCACCAGTTGTGATGGCAACCTTCTCCAGCTCCACACGATGGGTAGAACCTAGTGGTGTCCTCGCCGACCATTGTGGTCTCGCGTCGACCTCCGTTGGGCAGCGCTCCGTGAATTAGGCCATGACGTTTGGCGCAATGGCAGTAGGGCTCAGGGTTGTGGTTTTTGGTGGTGATGGTGACTTAGAGGACTGTTGGGCTGTGGTGGGAGCAGCAGCAGGGCGGCGGCGGCCAGCGCGGGCATCGAGGTAAAATGAGGCAACGTTGGTGTGGATTGAGGCAGAGCAGAGTCGAGCGGAGGTGGAGAAGGCCGGGGAAGGGGAGGCGTGGCCGGTGCAGATTAAGGCGAGCGGTAGGGCCACAACATCGGGGCGAGCTGAAGCGCTGGCCACGGTGGATCAAGGCAAGAGGAAGCGGTACCTGCGGCCACATATCTTCCTCCTGCTTGCCTCCATCGCATCCCACCACGGCGCCACCCTGTCGCCCCGACCGCCTTTCGCCCGTGACCGATGAGGCGCGCATAGGAGGGGATGAGGGCCCAGAGGTGAGAGGTACACGATGGAGGCGGTGAGCCCCACTCGGCGGCCACTGTCCTTGCGTGTGGCTGCATGGAGGAAGGCAAAGGGGGATAGGGGAGTGGGTGGCGCGGCAGCGGTGTGCGGGCCCCACCTGTAGGCACCTTCGGTCTGAGGAGAGCGCGGCGGCCGTCGGTTATGAGGGGCGGCAGCGACATGGGAGGTGCCGCCCCCAGTGGGAGCGGGAGCGGGGTGGGCAGGGGTGGGAGTCAAAACGTGAGGCGGTAGCTGGACGTCGGGCGGTGGACGGGCGCCCGCGCCGTGCCCTCTCCGCGCCGCCACAGATCCCACCAACATCGGAGGGAGAGCGCAATCCGAAGCCGGCCCCATCTTCTTCCGCCACCCCGCGCGATCCATGCCTTCTTCTCGCTCCCGCGCTGGCGCCTCTGCGCCTCGTCCTTCTCTAGCGTCGCGTGACGCGCCTCGTCTCTCTCCCTGTGCGTGCCTCGGCAAGGGGTGGGCGGGTGGCACAGGAGAGAGGGTGCGGAGGAGGCGGGCGGCGGGTGGGAGAGAGGATGAGAGCGCGGCAGCTGGCGATGGAGTGGCGGCGCGTGTGCGAAGGTGGTAGGGGTAGGGGATGGCGTCCGGGAGGCGGCGCGTCCGGGCAGAGGCGGCGTGTGCGGGCGGTCGACGGTGGATGGAAACCGTAGGAACTTTTAAAGGGGTAGAGATATCAAATGCTCCATTATTCTACACTAGGATGATTGGCAGCCTAGCCAAGTTCTGGCTTGCGAAGCCTGTACACGCGGCCAACAAAAGCATCGACAAAAGATACATCAGTAACATACTAGATGGGAATGACAAACACAAGCTATCCTTTCACTACTTAGCTAGTGATATTTCCCCCAAGCTGAGCACATTGTTCTTGTGAACTAGTCGCTCATAACTTGACATATCCCTCTAGTGCCATTACTCATTGAATCTCATCCTAGTAAGGATTATGTGTTATATTTTACCTCCATCTGACCTATCATTGTGATAAAACTTTGTTGATAACAGGTTGGTTGCACCAGTGGCCGTGTGGAGCATGAGGCAACCACTTCCAGAATTGGAGAAGACCAGCTATTTTATTTTGAGCAAAGAGGGGTAGATCATCAAGAAGCTGTTACCGCCATGTGTAGTGGATTCGGCAGACCTGTTTACGAGCACCTTCCCTACGAGTTTGCGTTGGAGGTGGACGCATTCATGAAACTGAAACTAGAGGGATCGGTTGGCTAATTCCTTGGCTTGGCATGGGTGTGTCAGTTCCAAATATGTCTTGCCATATGACAATAAAAAAAGATATCGAATTTTTCCATTGAGTTGCAAAAGCAACACATTGTGTCACCCTTCCATTTTCTCTTGACCAGATTATCTTTTGTGAGGATTATCCGTTTCTGAGGTACCATAAGGAAGATTTTAACTTTGATAGGGATTTTTAGTTTCCATAAGAATGAGTTATACTTGGTAAAGTTCTGTCTTGGATTAGGACATTGTAAATTCATTGAACCGAGAATAGGACCCTTTTTTCAGATACCACGAATAGCAGCCCCTTTTTCAGACGCCATCTGAACATATCATACCACTAGAGATACATTAGCCACTCTTGAAACTAAGTCAAGCCATGACTCCAAATCGGAGTTCGGAATAAATTGTATGACATATTGTCTCGATGATTTTTATTAATTACAAACGAATTTTAGAATGATGTCAATTGGGTTGGAAATGTTGTTATTTTAGCGTTCCATCGATATATAGAAGCATGGGCTACTCCTGCAATCTGGACTCGCGAATAAATTTCACGTCATATTGTTTCAAAGATTTCCGTTGACTCAGACCGAATTTTAATGTGGTTTCAGTTGGGTTGAAAGGGTTATCATTTTATCTTTCCATCGATACATTGAACATCAAAAACAGAGTCCGTATGCGATTTGGACGTCCGTTTTCGTGTGAGTTTCTTTTGCGGTTCGAATCTGGTTCGTATTGTAGCTGTGATTCGGATTATTGAATACAGGACAGGAAGGTACTGACCAGCCGCGTCCATCTGTCACGACGGACCAAGAATCCTTATTCTCTTTAATATTAGTATAGAAAAAAATTCAGAAATCACATTTTCTTTTCTTTTTTTGACACTAAACACCCCATTCATTCATTCATTCATAGGACCACGACGGTCACATAACATAATGTCATTTACTTAACTTGGCAGGGGATCCAACCAAACAACTAGTTCATCCGACCTACATTTCAGTGCTATCTGTACTATAAAGCGCGAGTTAAGAAATAATAATTTTTACCGCACCGACTTCTTACCCAACTTAGTACCCACCGTTAGATTTGATTCAAATCAGACATCTAATGGTATATTTAGGATGTCCCCACAAAACTTAAGTGGGCCCATTGATCCCCACGCTAGAACGCACGCCATAAACCGCAGAACACACGTTCCTGCTGTTAAAAATCCGAACGGGCGTAACTTCCCCGTCAGGTTTTTTTCACCAAGGATTTTTCTACCCTGACGGCCCAACCATCGTTCTTGATTCTAAGATGATCTCAAAAATCAAAAGTCTACCAGAGCCCATCTATCCCCACGGTCAAAATCCACAAATGAAACAGATATTAAATACATCACAGCCCAACTTATGAAGAACAAATCATAGGAATATCATGTCATGATCCCACATCGCCCACATAACCCAAAATCTGCGTATTCATAATACATTAACATGCTCTGCAAAACAAGTAGGGTTGACTGAGGAATCAAGAGAAGAAATTATCAATATTCATGCCGGCGGCGAGGGGAAGGAAGAGGCCGGCTGCGGAGCCGGCAGATTCGGCCGCGACGGTGAGGGAGGAGGCCGACCGTGGGTTTGGAGGCGCCAGATCTGGCGCCGGGATGGAAGGAGGGCCGGGAGGCGGCTGCGCGCCCGCGCCGGTGCCCCGCGACAGCCTCGGGCTAGGAGGCGACCGCGCGACGACGCCAGTGGAGGTGGCCCGCTCGCCCGCCGCGGGTAGGGAGGCGGAGCTAGGGGAAGAGGAGGCCGCCGGATCTGACGTCGACGTCGATGGGGGGCGGGGGGAGGCGGCCCGCGCGACGACGCCTATGGAGGCAGCCCGCTCGCCCGCCTCGGGCAGGGAGGCGAAGCCAAGGGAAGAGGAGGCCGCCGGATCTGACGTCGACGTCGATGGGGGGCGGGGTGGCGTGTTGTGCGGAGGGAGGAGGGGCCGGCGCCGTACTCGGCCGCGAACGAGGACGCAGGTGCGGGGTGGGGGAAGAGGAGAAGGGGAATGGATAGGGTTAGGGTTTCGGCTCGTTTATATACCAAGATGAACGCTTGTCGATCGTCGGATCAGATCCGAATGAACGGTTTAGATGGAGGCGGAGCGCCAGTGGGCTGGGTTGGGCTGGGCCTGCGGCCATTGGGGCCTGAGTGGGCTGATTTCATGGGTTTATGCACATGGCAAATTTAATTATATGACATGATGAAAATTAATAGTTGTATGTATAGGACAATACTTATTTTGTATGGCCATTCATTAGTTTAGATACATATCATGCAAATTCAGACTTTGTTGACTACATCAGACTGCGCTGGATCCACGTGGTTCACTGATGAGTAATATAAGTTTTAATTAATAGCTATTTATCACGATGATAAAATGAAAAATCTACCACAACTTATATTTTTACTTAAATAGGTATTTCAATTAAAAAAGTTTAATAATATTTTTATTAGTCACGTGCAGGACGCACGTGCATTTTGACTAGTTTTAGCTAAATCATGAGCGCTCACATTACATCACCGGGGTATAACAGACACCTCAAAGGAGGTAAATGAGAAAGCAGTAAACTTCGAATCTCACTAAAAATAGCTCCTCTTGGAGAAAGGTCATATGCACTTGTCCTGATAGCGTCCGCTAAACTTGTTGAATCTGTTTCCACCACCACTTTTGTTATGCTCTGGTCCATAGCAGCAAGGACCCTGGCAAGGCATCCCTCTCCTTCTGCACATAAAGCATCATGTACTGCATTGAGTCTCCCCATTCCAGCCACTACCTGATCACCTGAATTGTTTCGGATTACAAAACCCCATGATCCATCTCTTGTCTCCTCAAAGAAGGCACCATCAGAATTTATTTTCAGAAACTCATCAGGTGGCGGCATCCATCTTCCCCTTGATACTGTAGCTCGTCTGACAGCAGCAGCTACATACTTCTTGCTACATTCAGCCACACATGTCGCCATGTACATCACCTCTTCCACCGTTCTCACCTGCCCACCAGCGTTGATTTTATTTCTATTGTCCCACCAAGACCATAGCAAACCAACAACAAGATGTCGTTGTTTTCGGAACCGGTTTTAAGGCCATGAGTATATCGTGGGCCAACGATTCAGGTTTAGGAACGAGAGAATTACTTTTCTTGGCCTTAAAAAGTTGCCGTTTATTTTTTTCCTAAAAATTCTAAAATTATTTATATGGCCAAAAATTTTGTTATCATTATTTTTTGGCCTTTCCGTTAGTTTAGAGGTCTAACGGCGTTAAGTGTAGTGTAAAACGACATTTTTACCCCTGTTCTTTTCTTCCTCAATCTCATTCTCTCGTCTCTCTCGCTCTCAGGCCGAGCTTGCGCGTGTTTCTGATGCCCATGGCCGCTGCCTCTTCCTCGTCGTCTGTCAATGATTTGTGTACTACATCAGTTCATGGAAATGCAGTCAAACACCGAACTGCTCATGCCTTGCATTGCACACAAATGATAACAAGAGTTCAAACTCGAATCTGCTATACCAGGGTGAATCGAAGGAGGTAACACAGACAGGATCTCCAAATGACACCACCATTTTGATGCCAGCGTTCATTTGGGTTAAGAAACCTTTGTTGGCTCTGCTCGCTTGTAATCGCTGCAGCACTGCAGAGCAGGCACTGCACAGAAGAGCAAACAACAGGGCACAAGGAATTGCTGTTATTTGCTCTGCAGCAGCAGCAATGACAACAGTGGAAGCCCATTACTTCCAGGAATTAGTTCATTTTCACAGCCATCAAGCATAAGATCAAACTGCATCCAAATGTTTTAACAACATTCAGATGTTAAAATTGGCTGTGGATGATTGACACGACACAAAAGCAAACAGTGCAAACTAATGGATCAATAGCTGACAGAAAGGTCTGAAACATGCCAGAATATGTACATGTCGCACTATGCCATTTTATGTTGGTATAACTTATAAGCAATTGTCTAAAGATGAAGTATGTGTCCCAAAATCATGTATGCATGGCAAAAGAACATGTTATTTGTGGTAAGCGAGCACCTTGTTAGCTCTCAAAACTCTCTCAACTTGCAAGAACACACCCTTTCAAAAAAAACTCGCAAGAACACAGATGAACACACAGCTAGACACAGGTGTTTGGTGCTGTCGAAGACAGCTTTTGGGTTTATGTTGCACTCTTATTTATATGCTGATTACATGGCCAAGTGGCTTAGTGCTGCCGAACTAGCAAGCACAACGTGAGAGCAACTGACTCCACTATTTCCTAAACTCTAGGACACGCCCCTAAACAGACTCTGACTCGAGCCCAACAGCCTGGACCAAGTCTCTGACAAAACTGAAACAAACTAGACTGAATTAAGCCAACTGAAACTAAGCTACTGAATAGGTTGACGAGTGTGCAGGGATTACCAACACACCTAAACTTCAGATGGAGTCTTTGCATCAATCGACAGTGCGTGCAACCCGGTCTTGAGCTCATCCTGCAAGAGATCATACACAGCCCTGTGCCTCTTGAGCAAGCTCTTCCCCTCAAACTCCTTTGAGACCACTCTCATATTAAAGTGCGTCTCCCCATTGCTCCCTGCTACCCCGGCATGGCCCTTATGAAGGTGTGATATGTCCTCAATCTCCAACTCCATCGGTGAAAGCGCCCTTTCCAAACTCTCCATTATCCTCTCTTTCCTCCCACCCCACAAAGATGAACCATTATTCCCTTCAACCAGATTGTCTGGCATATCCTCCACTTGCTCCTCCTCGCCCGCCACAGGTTTCTCTTCCTCTTGCATACCAAATGCCGCAAATTCGGACCCTTTAGTCTCCATGCCGTGAGCACGTGATTCGCCAACCTCTTGGACTGATTGTTGGCTCGCACTTGATTCACCACCGGCGTCTCCAGCGATCTCAAGCGCCTTGCGTTTCATAAGTTTGAGCATGTTGCGCATGGTGCTGTTCCTCGAGTGCTCGACGCTCTCCCTGATCCCAAGCAGCTTGATGAACTCCACGGGAACCTTGGCGACATCGGCGGCGGGCGCACCAGAGAGACCCAGCACGAGCAGCGCGGCGCGGCCCTTGACCTGCTGCGCGTCGGCGTCGGCGTGGAACCTGACGCTGTGGCCGCCGCCATCGCCCTCCTCCAGCTCGGCGTGGACCCAGACCCCGGACTTGCAGCCCCATACGCGGTTCGCGTCGGTCTTGAGCGCCGGGTCCATGGGCGGCAGCCGCGCGGCGTAGGCGAGGAGCTGCTTGCACCGGATGTTCAGATCGGGGACGGACTGGAAGAGGCCGACGATGTCGCGTAGCGCGGGGGGCAGCTGCGCTGGGTCGACGGAGCCTGAGGGGGAGGTGGTGGAGGGGGACGGGGAGGCGGCAGATCGGGCTGTGAGGCGCTGGAAGGAGATGGGCGAGGAGAAAGTGAGGCGGTGGGGGCGGGGAAGGAAGGGCTTGGAGAGACGGGAGGAGGAAGAGAGGAGGCGCAGCGGGGCCCCGTCGGCGGCGGTGCCGGCGGCGGAGGCCATTGGTGGAAAACGGTGGCGGCAGAGATTCGTAGGAAGGAAAGGTCGTGTATAATTGGATGCATTGCATGAAGGCCGGAGCGAATATATAAAAATACGAGACTTTGACAACAAGACATCTTCCGAATATATACGGCAGTTCTATATACGTAAGATTCCTAAAAATATAGGATACATAATTCTTCCAATTGTTTTTTTGAACGTAATAATACTTCCAATTATAATAGAACATCCTGCTGCAGTTCTAGATGTCGCATCGCAGACAGTTAGACCGAAGAACAAACCAAAGAGCTAACATCCCCGCAGTCACACCCAGTGGTGGACCCAGGAATTTTAAAGAGTCCGAGCGAACTTCAGATTTAGATTTACAAAATCATATTGTCCATTAACATAAGGGAAAAGAGACACGACGGCAATTATTTCATTAACACACTAAAATTTGTTGAATTATCTCTTCCCTACTTGTTTCATGGTGCAAGATTTTTGTCAGGTATTCGGCTGTGCAAGTGTTGCGGTTTTGTACTTTGGGTAAGTGGTAAGTTTCCGAAACAAACAACCCTTTAGAGTCTCCTTAGTGATGGCTTCCAAAGAGCCTCCAGCCTTTGCAAATCCACTACCGGCTCTAACGGCAACCCATGGGTAGAGGTAGGGGTGTAATCGAATCGAATACAGACGGATATTGCTGATACCGTATTTGTTTTCATATTTTTTTCTTCGGATTCGGATCGGATACAGATATTGATCAAATGTGTCGGATAAGACTTGAATGGTTATCAACATCGTATTTATCCAACTTTGATTACTCAGATACAGATCGAATACTAAATGTCCGAGCTCGAATACGGATCAGATCTTGAGCCTTTTAAACGGATCGTAACTCGTATACGGATAGATAATATCCATACCATTTACACCCCTAGGTAGAGGGGTACGGAGCGCTCCCTATCTAGTTGCGAGAGCACGTATTGCCACAAGAGGCACAACGGAGACGCCACGCTAGCGGCCACGTAGGGAGGAAGAGGAGTGTGGGGAAGAAGAGGGCCGTGTGAGTGGCCATGTGGGGAGGATGAGGATCCATTGGGGAGGATAAGGATCCATTGTGGAGGCAACGTGGGGAGGAGGAGAAAGGGCCACAAGGACAGGGGGAGGGAGTAGTACATCAGATATGTAGGGTATATTGTTGGAGATGATTTTAATACAGAGGATGAAAAATTTTAGCAGAGGATAAAATATTTCTTTAGAGACACTGCTGCGATCTGTCTTAGGCAGGCCGACACCACAATGTACTTGCTCTGTATTTAAATATAAGTCGTGGTCGATTTTTTTTTTCAAAACTAAAAATTATTCATCTTATTCAAAAATTTGTTTGAACATATAAAAATAATTTATACTCAAACTTTCTGTAATAATAAAAGACATCACAACACAATAAATAATATATTATAATTTTTTAATAAGGCAATTGATTGAAGTTTTGAAAAAAAAGTTAATTGCCGAAGGGAGCACTCGCAAACTTCAACCTTAACGTACATGCATATATAATACTCTCATGTGAGTCGATTGGTACGCTACTTTCATACAGAATTGCGCGTCTGTAAAATAAGGATGCATGAAATGCAATTCCAATCCCTAAGCCAAAGGGTTCGCTTTCCTCTCCTCATATTCTTGCCACGTTGATCAAATTATAGTTTGACTTAGAACACATCAAGAAATCGATTTATTTTGGAACGGAGAAACAGATGGATTACAAACTTTGACGTTCCTAGGTTATAGCTCTCCTTTTTCAATTGATATGGCAGTTGCGCAATTGCCATATCCAAACTCTCATCTCACCCCACACCTCGCCGCAGCCAGGACATTTACTAAATCAAAGAGTGAAGGAGGATTAGGATTCAAGGACATAAAAATTTTCAATCAGGCTTTGCTCGGTCGTCAAGCCTGGAGACTAATTGAGAGACCAAACAGCTTATGTGCTCGTGTGTTGAAGGCGAAATACTATCCAAATGGCAATCTTCTGGATACTGCTTCCCAAAGATGCAGTCTCCTTCTTGGAAAGCTATTGTGCACGGGTTGGAGCTGGTGAAGAAAGGTGTGGTTTGGCGCATTGGCTCAGGTGACAAGATTAGGATTTGGCGAGATCCTTGGCTTCCAAGAGAATTCTCCTTCCGTCCGATGGGTAAGTTTAGACCTTGTCGCCTAAAATGGGTCGAACAGCTCATTGATAAGTCCCGTATGACCTAGAAAGAGGACAATGTCCGGAAATATTTCAGCTCCAGCGATTGTGAAGAGATTCTAAATATCCGTCTTCCTGTGCACCCAATGGAGGATATTTTTGCATGGCACAAAGAGAAGAATGGTGTTTTTTCAGTCCGTAGTGCATATCGGCTAGCGTTGCAGCTACAGGAAAATTTGAATGGTGGATTCCAGTCCACTTCAACTTCTACAAATGGCAGACCTTGTTGGAAAGCTTATTGGAAAATTCCGCTACCTCATGAGGTTCTGATTTTTGGTTGGAAACTTAATAAGAATGGGCTTGCTACCCGTGAAAATAAGAGAAAAGGGGAATTTAATCGATTGACACTTGTCAAATTTGTGGACTAGAACCTGAGTCATCTATGCACGCGATGATCAGATGCCCCCATGCAAGGGCTCTTAGGGACGCATTGAGGGAAGATTGGAAGTTACCTGAGGAGAATCTTTTACTACAACTTAAACCAGAAGGACTTATCATGTTTCTATATTCTATTGATGTGGATGAAGCTGCCAGGTTGCTCTTGCTTCTATGGAGAACATGGCAAGTCAGGAATGATATCACGCATGATACAAAGTTTTCTTCAGTTGCAAGCTCGGTTATTTTATAAGAAAGTACTGGAGTGAGTTATGTATGATCCGACATTCCTCTAATCTTTTTGACGACAAAGGAAAGCAGCCGGTCTTTGATTCCCAAAAAAGAAACCAATTAAATGACAAGACAAAGAAGAAAGGACGGTGGATTTTGCCTGAATCAGGATGGATCAAAATAAATGTCGACGGTGCTTTTGAAGATAATTCCAAAGAGGCTGGTATTGGCGTGATTATTAGAGATGAGTCAGGACAGGTTCTCCTCTCATCATGTCGATACGTCTATGCAGGATCTGATGCTGAAGAAATAGAAACCCTTGCTTGTAAGGAAGGTCTGTCTTTGGAAGCGGAATGGATTAATAAAAGAGCTATCTTGGAGACAGACTGTAAATCTGTTAAGGAAGCTTTGAAAAAACCAAGATGCTTAAGATCAAAGCTAACTTTCATCATCACTGAAGCCATGGAGATAGGTGAACACTTGCCTGAATGGAAGATTGTCTATGTGAAAAGGGAGTTTAATGGTGTTGCATATGAGCTTGCACAGCTGGCGAAGTGTTCTAAACGTACAGCAGTGTGGCGTTTTTCTTTTCCAGTGTGTGTTGAGCAGATTATTGCTTAGGAATGTAATTCTTTTCTGAGTAATTAAAGGGCCCCTTTTTTCCTGCAAAAAAAAAAGTAGATGCATGGCGTTAAAGTTATGGGTGGAGGCTTGAGCTGAGTACGATGTCTGGACTGGACCTATAGTAAGGCTCTCTCCAATGGCACTCCCTATCCCCTATTTCTTATCACTATTCCAACTACCCCTTTCTCTGTCTACAATGCAATATTTATATCAAACAGTTCAAAATAATGTTTTAAGAAACCCATATAGAGAGTGCCATTGGAGAGAGCCTAAGGTGAAGCCCGGCCACATGGCACATTTTCTTTTTGCGAGCATCCAGGAAGACCTCCCGCACGTATTTCATTAAAAAGATAGAGAAAGACCCAATAATAACAACACAACACCCGATAAGCCGCCGCGCACTCACGCCACACCAAACACCTGCCGGACACCAAGGTCCAAGCAACATTAAAGGTTTAAATTACATCGATAATTGACGACATGAGAAGCACCACAATGACCAATTTCTAGTCCTATGCCACACATGGTGACAGATCCTCCTCCACCCAAACGGAGCTGAGGAAGAGCTCACGAATAGCAGCCCGCTTTGCAGGCGTCAACAGCTCTCCAAATTTTGCACGGCATGCAGCTAGAGCAGCCTCGCCAAAAAGCACCAGAGACAAGTCATCGCCAGGCTTCTTTAGCAAAATGTTCCTCGCCTGGTCTTCATATGCTATGCTAGAGACCTAAACGTAATACATTATGTATGTATCTTCGTATGGAGACGAGGAGGAAGAGAGAAGAAAAGCAATGAAAAATATGCAGCCAGCAAATAGGCCACGCAATTGAACTTTTCTATTTGCATGGGCCTGGAATGTTCAGGGTGAGATTTGACATGTATATTCATGGTGGATGACATGTATGCAAATGTGCTATGCGCATATGTAATGCCTCATTATTGTTAACGTTATTTCTGGTGTATATTTGAACTTCTTGTGTAATTAATGACGCTGGAACAAATATTAATGCTAACAATGTATGGACATGTGAAATTTCCATTTGTTGATAGCATGCCTCGAGCTATATGCACATTTCATTCATATATACTGACAATCTATATATGAATCTCTCCGACCAGGCCCCCTAACGATCATATCCTTGCAAAGCAATCTGAAACATTTTTTTTTCAAATCTGGAAAGCATGAATGCACAAGAGAAAAAGAAACTAACGAGAAACAATACAGAAAAATAACGGAAGGATTACAGAAAAGCACCGATGTCATGAAAACCATATAATGTGACTGATCCAACAGAATGTAGTAGCAACTAGCCAGAACAGACACCACACTACGTAGGCACCGAATGAATCACACGGAAGACGTAGGGCAGTAGCAGCGACCCAATTACATGATCCGACATATACTACTCCATAAGGTAGATGTAGTACTCCTAGCAAGAACAGACACCAAAATCAGATATACTACTAGCTAGAACGGACACCGGTGTGGTAGGAACCCAGCCGATCGCACATCAAGACTACTTGAGCTAGGGTACGGTAGTAATAAGTAGCAGAGACCCAATCACTTGAAGATCTGAGGATAATGGTTGGCAGATCTCCTGTAGACACGCACGCACGTCGTCTAAGGAGTAGTGGGAGCAGAGATCATGTCGTCGATGTCCGACTTGACGGTGCTATAGACGCTGTCGATCAGCACGAAGATCACCACCTGTTAATTCCATCCAAAGAAGATGGATGCATGATCAGTGCCTTCCCCAAACGTACACATTGCATCATCGTAAACGACATGAGCTAGAAGAGAGAAAAGGGAAGGGGACCGGGTTCTCAACTGATAAGTTGCTGTCGACGCCGTGGCCGGCGAGCGCCTCAGTGTCAACAGGGGTGAGAGCCACCATCCTGTCGAACGCCATCTGCTCTCGGTTCACAGGGACTGGCAGAGGGGTGCCGCAAGCGCTCGACACCATCTTGCGCAGGGCCCCGAGCGTCTCGATGATCTGCAATGCCATCCACCACTTGGCACACCTCGCCTTGGCAAGTGCAGCAAACTCTCCATATGCAGCACCCAGCATCTGCTAGGAAGAAACATCAGTCTGCAGTTAGATGTAGGAAGTATCGCAATGAACATCTGATGAGACGAATGAAGGAAACTAAAGCCAAAGAGAGATCAGCATCATCTTCACCCGGGACAGCTTGCGGTTTTTCTCCACGGGCACGGTGCGGCGTGACACATCACCCACGAGCTCGATGCATTTGTTCGCAGTCTCCTTGAACTTCTCCTGTACGGCCTTGTCCTCGTCGGAAACGGCAAGCGGCTTGAGATTGATTCCGCTAAACGGCGCATCAATCTCCTCTCCGAGATTACGGTAGAAACGGTCAAACACCTGCACAAACAATTAACACGCCATAAGCATCTATATAAAGGGGGAAAGTAAAAATCAAATCGAACGAGTCGAAGCGAAGCGAAATAATGAGATCGACATACATCCTCGTCTCCCATGTAGGACTCTGACTTGACGTTGATGTCAGACTTGACGGTGCTGTAGACGCAGTCGATCAGCACGAAGATCACCATGTGGCAATTCCATCCAAAGAAGATGCATATATGCATGATCAGTGCCTTCCCCGTACATACTCTTTGCATCCATCATTTATCACAAACGACATGAGCTAGAAGAGAGAAAAGGAAAGGGGTTCTCAACTGATAAGTTGTTCTTCTCGTCGACGCCATGGCCGCCGAGGGCCTTGCAGTCGAGAGGGGTGAGGGCCACCTTCCTGTCGAACGTGATCTGCTCTCCCTTGGCGCCCGACACCATCTTGCGCATGACCTCGAGCTTCTCGATGATCCGCAGCGCCTCCCACCAAGTGGCGCGCCCCGCCTCAGCACTGCACCTCACTGACGCGAACACGGCATAGACCGCAGCAAACGTCTGCTAGGAAGAAACACAAACAGCATGCGGTCATCAGTTAGACAGAGATTGCAACGACGACGGACAGTGAAACAGCATGCGGACACAGCAGGCAGGTAGGCAGCTTCGATCGATCACCATGAACAGCGCGCGCCTCTTCTCCAGGGGGCTGATGCGGCGCATGGTGTCAACCAGGAGGTCGATGCACTTGTTCGCCATCTCCTTGAACTTCTCCTGCACGGCCTTCTCCTCGTCGGAAACGGCAAGCGGCGGCTTGGTGGGAGGTAATTGGCCGAGCAGCGTAGCAGTCTTCTTGGAGAGGACACGGTAGAACTGGTCAAACTCCTGCACACATGAACACCAAGTGCAACTAGCTGTAAAGGGAAACAAAAGGTGGTAGTAGAAATCAAATCGAACGAGTCCAACAAACGAAAACCATGAGACATACATCCTCGTCTCCCAGATGGTCAGACTGGTCAGGCACCTGCATGCATCGTCAGAAATTAACATGTACACCATCACATCTGTACAGTTATTTATCTATATCGCAGCATAAATAACAAGTAGGATAAAATCTCGAACGAATCAATCTAAAACTCCTGCACAAACATGGTCATCTTCAGAAACTACAAGCATCTCAGGGATGGAGAGCCAAAACTCCTGCACAAACACCATGTATATGACACAGTTATTATAAATACAAAAGGTTAAAAATAGATCAAACGAGAATCGAAACGAAAATAATCAGACATACATGATCATCTACCGGGCGCAAACTGCTGTTGTCTCCGACAGGAACGCAAGCAGCCTTGACCTCTCTGGGAGAAACCTTCTTCTAGGGAGAGAAAAAGGAAACAAAAAAATCGGTCAGAGATAGATAAGTAGTACAAACATCAAACTCCATCAGAGAATAGTAATCGCCGTGGCCGCGAGCGAGCCTCGCTCGGGGAGATCGGTCTGGTGGTGACAAAGATGCATAGAAGAGAAAAATAATGAGCAAGGAGAAACTAAAGATCCATGCAAGACCAACACGTCAGGGGCTCGATCGGAGCTTCATATATGTGAAGAGATCATATCTGAATATCTCTAGCCAGCGAAACAAATAAGACAGAAACCCAAATGCTCCATCCTACTCCGAACCGAAAGAGAACTCTGAAACAGAAACACGCAAGCAGCCTCTCTTGGCTCTCTAGATGAACGATCGATGGTGATGAAGCCTTGTAGAGAGAGAGAGAGGGGGGGGGGGGGGGGGGGAGGAAGCAAAACAACAACTCGGTGAGACTACTTTAGAGATTTCTCCATGGAGATAGAAAAGCGCCATCGACGACACAAAAACTTGAGATCATCCCGCCGCGAGCGAGACTCGGCGATCGAGATGATCAACCCAGCGGCCAGAAAAAAAAATCAACCGACCAAAAGAAATTCCGATCCGGCCTTCTTTCTTCTTTTCTATGCAAAAAACTGCGCCAAAAACACATACAAGTACACTATGCGAAAAGAGAATCATGCGTACGTGAAAGAAAAAGAGAGCACACAAGAGGTCGAGTCTCTCGACCCTGCCTTGGTTAGGTGTTTCCCTTCGATCACTACAGGAAAATCACAGGAACCGAGAAGCTCTCTTCTCTTTGCCATGGCACATGGACAGGAAAGCCACAAACAACCGAAGAGGCCAAGAGTGACAGAGAACGAAACAAACGGCCAAACATCCTCGACTCGTCTCCCAGTATAGATCTCTGCCAGCAGCCTCATGCATGCAGCAGTATTGACGACGTCGTCCTTGGATGAAGCCTACTAGTTTTCAGAGCTAGCTAGAGAGAACGAAACGAAACCGAAAACCCCAACGACCAAAGCAAAGCAACAACATCCCGCCACCATGACCAACACGAAGGAGACGGACGAACAAAATCAGCGAAGAGCGAACGCACGGAATCCGATCGAGATGGTATGGTAGAGCACAAACGCGAAGCTTACTAGGGATGAAAGCGAGAGGCGCAGTCCCTGCAGGTGCCCGGCCCCGACCCTGGAGCCGCCGGCGAGCATCTCGACTCTGCTAGGGGGACGACCTCCGGCGGCAGCGGTGGCGGCGGCGGCGGTGGCCAAGGCAGCCATGGGCCATGGCTTTCGCCTAGGGCTCTCTCAACTCTCTCAAGTGCTCAAACTGGGTGAGGAGAGAGGAGAGAGGAGAGGGAGAGAGACGAGAGGCCAGGCCAGTGCGAGTGGTTGGTGGTGCCAGGAGACCGCTCTGGTGACTTTATAGCCGGGCGGATGGGTCGGTGGCAGATCTTTTGCAGCGGGTTTTTGTGTGCTCATGTGGCATGTCCTTTCCTTGCTGCGCACGAAGGCTAGCTAGCAGTGAATTTGATGCCGTTTTTTGAATTATGTGAAGCTGTCCTTTGTTAGTTCCTCTAAACGAAGCTCTATTTTGGCAATAAGTGGATTCAACGGTGTAGATTCATCCTTAAAAAGGACCCTTATCGGCATTTGTCCCTACTTTTCTTATCTGTTTTGACACCGGACTCAAAACACCAACACTCGCAGTGAGATATACATGTGTCGCAATCTAACCCCTTAAACCTAACAATTCAAATATTATTGTTCATCCTCCTCTTCCCTTTACGCTTTGCACTCTGCACTTTATATTGAACGAGTAAAAAATGTGTTAGTAATTAAGCAAGTCTTTTTTAAAAGTAATGGAAATTGAAAAAATAGCAACGATCACATAAGGTAAGAAAATAAATGCAGGTGCTTATCGACTCACTCGCATTGATGATCGATGTGGTTTTCTTTTAATCAAGCGGTGAGTTCTCGGTTTGAATGTGCTATGCATTTCTCACTTTAGCTAGGAACAAGGCACTGCTGTTGACTTGTTTTTTTTCTTTTAACCTATACGGCTAAAACCAAGGCTCCTCCATCACTATTCCAACTACCCCTTTATACGCTGCAGAACAGTGTGTATTTAATTTTGCAGTCACCATATGGAGGCACTGCTAGTTTTAGTCTAAAAGAGTATTTAGATCTAGGAGCTAAACTTTAGCTCATGTCACATCATGTTTGAATGCTAGTTAAAAATATTAAATATGGTTTAATCTATTAATAAGGAAGTGTTAAAAGAATCCACCATGTTCGTTGAGAGGGCCAAAAAAATTCCTACATTAATCGGAAAAAAGAAAAACCCTCCACCGTTGGATTTTATGAACATCTAACGGTCTATATTCACCTAAGAGTCAAAAGCCCTTCACCATCGGATTTTATGAAGATCTAACGGTGTATATTCACCTCAGAGTTTAGTAGATGGAGAAAAGAAAAAAAAAATTCCACCCCACGTCCTATCCAAACTCTAAATCGTGAGTCCTTAAACCTAAAACCGGTAAGCATGCAGCAATTAAAGTAAAAAAAAAACTACAACGATCCTACATCATCTAAATTCTCTCTCCTAATACTCCAACACCGACGCGGACACAGGACATGCACGTATGCACCTGGTCAAAAATACAGAAATGGTGCATTGCTTTCACATTGCGACCATACAATGCACCACATGTTTTGTTATTCTTTGCATTCTAAAATAACTATTCTCCTAAAACGTTGAATACACGAATGAATGATAGTTTCAATTGGATTGCTGAAAGTTCTGTTTGAAATCCACTTCGGGTATATTTTACTAAGATTTTTTTTAAAATTACACTATCACCAAGAAGGCGTAAGAGATAATAAAGAGCGCTCTGTCTTATCTTAATCATGTGAGTATTAGAAGAAACCACAATATTAGGAGTAGAGCCTAGAAATTATACATAAGAAGAAGAAACAATGACGATATCTGAGAAATAAGAACCAATTAACTCTGTACAACCAGTTGCGGTAAGACAAAGGATAAAAGCATTATCTGAAATGATTGAACGTAAAGCATATGTAGATGGCATTTCAAATCTTTTATCGAACCCTGGACAGGCAGTGGAAACTACCTAAACTGAGTAAGGTAGGGGCCAATGGAGTTGCCGTTGCCAGTGAAGTGATGAATTGATTGAGATCGGAAAGGACACAAACGGCGAAAGAAAAATTCCAACCGATTGTCTAATTAGATTTGAAGGGGTTTTCGAAGCACAAAATTGCGTGCACATGTCTATTTTTAAATAGCAAAAACTTCTTGATGGTGTTCGATGGCGGTCTACGAGGCGACTATTATGATACTGAACCTCATACCTTATCGAGCATCTTATCACATCTTAAAGTTAGTTTATCCAGCAGTAGCAAAAGCTCCTTACTATAGGGATTTGGACAAAGCCCTAAAGTTGGCATGAGTACTATTATGAAACAATTCAGGCACCGAGCTCAAGGATGTAGGTATTCTATAAAAAACAGGTTGTCATATAACAATTGTACTGCATCTATAGTAAAGAAATCTAAATAATCTAGATCAACCGAAGATTTGATTCCCAGTAAAAAGATTATTGCACAAAAAATAATCCACTCAGTTTCAAACTTAGTACAATCCAAAATCACTATTCCTATTAGGTCGCACAATAAAAAAAATATTATGAAGATCTACATGAAAATAAAAAATATATATGATTCTATAAAGAATTATATAAAATAATAGGAAAAAAAGGCTCAAATAGAAAAATAGAATTAGACTCATGTTCTAAAGTAACTACGCATAGCAATTCAAAAAGAAATCAATACTATCCCATCATAATCCAAATCGGATTCGCTAATTTATTATAGAAAGGAGAGGAAACGAAGAATTAGAGAAAGGTCTACAAAAGCATTGTTCGCCTAAACGGTCGTTTAGCCCGTTTAAACACTGTTTAAACACTAAACAGTGGCTCACCATTTACGTTTAATTGGCCATTTACACCGTTTAAACCCGTTTAAACGGCCGTTTAGCACCGAATAATGGCTAAACAATGGGTGACCGACTATTTACCGTTTACCGTTTAGGCCAACACTGACAAAAGGAAGTTAAGTCTGTAAACCAGAGACTTAATATTTCTATAGAAAAGGCTAAATAACTTTATAGACAACCAAATACTCATGCAGAATGTATGACTCTCCAATTTAATAATAGAGTTTCATTCCAAATAAACTAAAAGGACTTTTGAATTAACAAAAAGGCGGATATATAAAGAGAGTCAAAATCTAAATTGTAAGACGTCACATCAAAAGGGCAGATTCCCCCTCAAAATAGTTCGCACTAAATTTGATTATTGTTGCTATCCAATACAAACTATCTATGGTGTTGAGTGTAAAAAATTGAATATTCGTAAAAGAAGAATAATTGGGCAGGCAGATTCCCCCTCGAAATAACCCAGTGATAGAATAAAAAACAAGAAACTTATTTTCCAAAAATCTAAAAAAGAAGAAATTATACCTCTTCCTATAAGATTTAATGAAAATTGATAAATTCTTTAATATAACTGACATGATTAGCGTGTTACTTTTTTTTAAAAATAAAAAGCATACACTATGGCATCCAACATTTTAGAATAATCTTAATATTTTATATGAAGTAAATTGAATTTCATGAAAGGAATGTGCTCTCCACCATCTTCTATTATGATAATAATAAAGTGTTAAAAGAAGTCACCACTTTAACCGATGGAATCTAGAAATTGCCATATTTGCAGGAAAACAAAAACCCGACCCACCAAATTTTATGAATATCTTACAATCTATATTAAATCATATATCAAATATAACTGAAAAAGATATAAAACGTTGGTTAATAATAGAGTGTTAAAAGAAGTTACTACATTCATTGATGGAATCTAGAAATTACCACATTACCTAAAAACAAAAATTCACATGGTCTATAGTAAATCATATATCAAATAAAGAAAAAAAAATCTACACCTTACAAAACTAACTTAAAAAGGCTTAACAACGTGACTTACTTTAGCACAAACAGTACTTAGTTCCAATAAATATAATACCAACACAATTCATACAATCATTTTGGTTTCCCACGATATGTTTTTTTATCACCCGAACAAAATACACCATCTCTTCACCTTTTGATTTTTTTTTCATAGTGGGACCCATCGACAGTTTTGTCAAGCCTTTGATTATCTCAAGGATATAGATACTTTTAAATCAATTGGCACATCAAGTTTGGGCCAGTCAGCTAGCATATCAAATCTGTTACCTAGATTTTGTTTGTCCAAGAGAAACAATACAATAAAAAACATTGGGTCTAAACAGAGCCTATACATAATCCGTGATATAAATATATAGCCAGGGGAATGACAACATCACTAATGAATGTCAAAATAATAAAAATTGTTGTGTATATATACGGTCTATTATGTTAATGAAGAAATCATTTAGGCAGTAACTTTTATAGCTCTATAATCAAACAAGCATGTGTAGCAATTAAGAAAGTTTTTGATGTTGCCCATGAAAGGGTCCTCAACATGGGTAGCGCATAAATCCTAGGGTATGAAGTTTGATCTACAAGTATATGTTCACCAGAAACTCCATAATCCAATGCTACACATGACATGGACCCTCAATTTGAGTACTTCGTAATCATGTAGCCATGAAGCTTGATTTACAAACATGTTCATCAAAAACTCCACAATCCAACATGTGTTCCACATGAGATACTTGGAAGAAGAACAAGAGGTTCAATTGGTCCTCTTGAAGACCAATCTAGCAAAAGGGTACAAGCTTGATTGATGGCATGTACCATGCTGCATAATTGCTGAGTAGATGAGAAAGAAGCTTAGACATAGGCACGGTGAATATGGTACAAAAAGGGTATACATTTACTCATACCCTAAGTTGAGTGGAAGCCTAAAACATGCTAGGAGATAGCATTTCCCTACTACATGCACCACGATTATCCATTACTTTGCCCACACGGGGTCGTTCTTTATTGATGGTATTTAGAAAAAAATACACACTACAGTTGTAGAAATAACAATTCAATGTTTACTCGAGCCTACCATATGTCTTTCTAAGCCGTTCAATACACTCTTTATTCCATATTTGAAATTAAACTGTGTTTGTCTTTAAGTCAAAATACTAACATATACAATACAAACACCGCAATAGCAGAAACAATTATGGTGAAGTTAATGGAACTAATTTAATGTCATTGATGTTGGCACCATTTTCTAACAATTTGGTCAAATTTATAGAAATTAATTTAGGATACAACTTAAAGTGAATTACATTTAAAATGAATAAACTATATTAAAAAATATTTTTCAAGTATCAAGTCACACTAGGTTATATTTAGATACATACAGATTATGATAATATATAGTAGTTATCATTTAGAGTATAGATTAAGAAAACAATGATATTTTTATTCCACAAATAAATATACAAAATGGTATTTATGTGTGTATTATTTGTTTATTTAGTTATTTACTAGCAAAATGCCCGTGCGTTACAACGGGAGAAGAAGATCCTTAAGCACCTCTAGATCAATACATATAAGAATAGACTCGCAAATAAATTCCATATCATATTGTTTTGAATTTTCCTTTACATGTGACCAAAATTTAGGTGGTGTCAGTTTGGTAAGAAATATTATTTTTTGCTTTTCTGCAATATATAGAACATAAAAAACGGAGTCCATATACGATATGGGTATCCGTTTTTACGTAGTCTGCTCCTGCCGTCTGAATCGGGTTTCTAAATAAATTGTAGGCCATATTATCTTTACCATTTTCATTAATTGCAAACAAATTTTAGAGTGGTGTCAATTGGGTTGGTAAGGTTGTTATTTTTGTTTTCCATTGATATATAGAACGTAAAAAACGGAGTCCGTATGTGATTTTGGCATCCGTTTTCGCGTGGGTGACTCTTGCACTCTGGGCTCGCAAATAAATTTCACGTCATATTGTTTCAAATATTTCCGTTGACTGAGACCGAATTTTAAAGTGATTTCAGTTTAGTTGGAAAGGTTATTATTTTAGCTTTCCATCGATACATAGAACATTGAAAACAGAATCCATATGCGATTTGGGCGTCCGTTTTCGCGTGGGCTCCTTCTACCGTCTGAATCTGGTTCGTACTGCACTTGTGATTTGGATTCTTGGATACAAGATGAGGAGAGGCTGACCAGTCGGGTCCACATGTCACGACAGATCAGGAAACCGAGGGATCAGAAAACCTTATTTACTTTAATATTAGGTATAGATATGATGCGTATTTCAATATGCTGACTCATGAGAACATGTTCTTAAAATGATAAAACAAAATTAAAAAATTACAAACATAAAGCAAAATATTCATAAAATATTAAATTTAAGCAACAACCAAAGTATAAAAAAACTAGCTAACCGTGCTATTTGTGCGGACCACCTTGCTAAAACTAATTATGTAGATGAGAACTAAACGGCGAGATGAATTTATTAAGCTTAATTAATTCATGTTTAATGAATGTTACGGTAGGATCACATTTGCTAATCATTGATTAATGAGGTTTAATAAATTCGTCTTACCATTTAGTCTTCATCTGTGTAATTAATTTTATAATTAAATTATACTTAATATTTCTAACTAGCGTTCAAACATACCATGTGATAGGAGCTGAATGTCATAGGAGCTGAATTTTATAGCTCGAGGCCTATCCTCTCTCAACAACTCCCCTCCATCCTGTCGTCTTTGCCGATCCGATGGAGACGAGATGAGATGAGATGGTTGCGTGGTGGCTGTGTCCTGCGCCTGCAGCTAGCAATAATGCTAATGCTGCCAAGACACACACAGGGGATGGCATGCAGTTCTGATCTGATCAAAAGAAAGAAGAACACAGCCGATGGAATTAATGCCTCCTTTTCACCCTGGGAGGGGAAAAAGCAGTCGCCCCAGGCCCCAGTTCTGTGAAGATCAGGCCACACAACGCAACGGCCTGGCCGGCGTCTGTCACTGTCACCACCCGCCTGGTTCCCGACCCCCGAGGCGAAGATGCACAAGGCATCCCTGATTGGCTCTGTATGTTCCCCGCGCCGCTGAAATTACTTGCTCTATGCATTGCATCTCCAAAAGGACGAGGGACGGACGGGCAAACTCGACGGGAAGCCGCCGTCAACGCGAGGGAGAGTGCACTAGTACGTGTAGCAGCCGTTCCGTCGGCAAGCCAGCCAATGGAAATGGGACGCTGATCTGAATGTAAGGCCAATAGTAGTAGTAGAAGAAGAAGAAGAAGATTAGATTGATCGCAATTATATTGAGCATGCATGGTACTTAGAGCCTGTTTGGTTCTTGGAGATTCTATAAAATCTAGGGCCTGTTTAGTGTCCCAACTCCTCTCCAAAATCCACTATGCAAAAAGAAGATTCCCTGTCACATCAAAAATTTCGGCACATGTATGGAGTACTAAACATAGATGAAATAAAAAACTAATTGCACAGTTTGGTTGTACTTTGCAAGACGAACATTTTAAACCTAATTAGTCAATATTTGGACAATTTTTACCACAAACAAACGAAACGTGCTACAGTGCTTTTCGATTCGCTACAGTGCTTTTAGCCCCAAATTTGGACCAATTTGGGCCCCCTTTCGGTGCACTAAACACAGCCCTAGGTGCAAAAATCTGCCATGTATCCAAACACACTCCATTTTGCATTGGATTTTGTGCTACAACCTCACAATCTACCTTCAAGGTGATAATGGGATTGTGCCTTGGATTTTGTGAAAGATCCAAATATCCCAAACCAAACAGGCCAGCGTTGCTGTTGATTCTCCCCTGCAAAAGTTAAAGTATAAAGCTCACTATTCTATCGTACAGATGTAGCTGGAAATAAAGGAAATGCACACAGGAGATCGATGATATTCGATGGACATTGCGATTTCTTTGACCCCCGGCCTACCCGATGCATTCGCATGCTACCGTGTCTCGGCCAGGTATAGTAGCCAGATTTCACTGACTACCCGTTGCTGAATTTTATCGGTAGGTTGTGCAAGTTTGTCTATCAGTTCTACCTATGGTTCTGCACTTCTGCCACACGTCGTAGAGGATTAGTGCTGCAGTTGGTTGTCGATCAGTGTCATGTGTGGTCGATCAGGTGCGTATTTCGCGAGATCCGATCAATTTGCATTCTGGCGCTATCGTATTTGATCTGTTCTAACCATGCATTTATTTCTCCAATATTCTCTCTCTTTTCCTGCTGTTAAAAGGCTGCAACTAGTACCAGGTGGGAAGAGATATGACAGAGAAAGGGAACTCTCGTTTCATGCGATCGAGCAGCAATAAAGCAACCAGTCCTGGTCTGGTCTGCTGCTACGTTCCTTGGTGGGTGGCGGACGTGGATCGAGATCGACTCGAGTGATCTTTGCCCCGCGGGTGCATAGCGCAGAAGTAGCTTGGTGCATGCATGCAGAAGCAGGCAGCGTTGGGTACGTTGCAGCTTTGCAGGCGTCCTGCCAAGCCTCCTCGGGACTAATTTGACCGGCGGGCGGAGCGGAGCATGCCGCGCTGTAGGGAATTTTCATGTGTTGATCAGGTGCTGATGATGAGACGACATGCATGCATCCCTGCCGTCAGATTAATTATCAGGGGAAGAATTTTTGCTAATTCCATTTCGCACGTTATATATAATATAACCCCTATTTTACTAGCCCCGTTGAGATCTGACTGCAACGTCTTGTTAATGTCTTGGCGATGATCATTAGGCTGCGGTTGTTTTACATGATATATATGCTTCAAGAGCTCTTTAACACGGGTTTTAGAATTCTGTACGTACCGTCTCATACTCATGTTGGAAATATACCATGTTTATTTGTGTGAAATAAAACAAGCGGTTTGGTGAATGTGGCCGGCCGGGAAGACAAAGGTAGTCCCCGTTTCCCTCGCTCCTCCCCTCCATCCCCTCTGCGCACATGAAACAAGAACCACTGGCACTGGCAGAGAACAAACTTTATGAGCTAGCAGTAAACCAAACCAAAGTGATTTTCTGCTTCTTTGCACCCGACCATTTACAGCCCCTGTCGCTAGTCCAGTTCAGACTAGGCCAGCTTTGCCGGAGCCAAATAATAATAAAGGATTTCTCTTGCGGCAGCTGGCGTTCGTCGTCCGACCAACCCAAACCCATGACTATATAGTTGTGCAAACATTAAATGCCTAACTATTCCAATTACCTCTCTCTCTATCTACAACAGCGCTACAGTGTCAAATATTGTTACAGACAGTCATTTTACACAACCATGTACTCTCCCATTGGGGAGTAGATGACAAAGTAATAGTACATGTGGAAAGGAGCTAGCTAGAGATAGTTGAAGAAATGATTAGATCAGATCAGTAATTAGCTAGTACGTCCCACCTAAAAACAGGAAATTGTAAGGCTATCTCCAACCGTGGAGTAAAAGTGGATGTCTATCCACTATTCATCCACTATTCTAACTACCCCTTTCTCTGTCCACAGTAGCGCTATAGTGTCGTTTTGTACTATACACACTCCTTTTCCATATCCATTGGGATGGTCTAATCACATACTCTACGTGGAGGTAGAACTGACGTGGGACTTGATTCAAGTCATATATATTTTATGTAGTACGTTTCTCCAGATAACACTTTGTTGTACAAGATGTAGATAAATAAAGGCATCCACTCCTATATATCTCTTGAAACACACTATGGTTTTCCTTCGATCCAAATGCATGCCATCCAAACAAGTTCCCAGCTCCCAAATTTTAGAATCCTATAGGTTTTTATGATTTACTCCAACCAATCATGTGTTTTTTTAACCCATTCATCTGGTTTGCATTACCGTGACAAATTCAGCTATTGTCCATCCTCTTCATCTCCATGCTCCTTTTCTCCTTCCACTTCCATCCGCGCTTCATATGAAAGGAGTAAAAAAAATGCATATTGACAAGCAAGTTAGTTTTCTTTTTATAAAGTAATGGAAATTGAAAATTTCCAATGATCACATAAGAAAAATCAAACACAAATGTTTATCGGCTCGCTCGCATTGATGTCTTTTTTTTCTCTTTTAATAATCAAAAGTTGCATTGAGTTCGGTCCCCAACGTGCCATACATTTTTTTCCCCACGTACTGTAGCTAGGAACTAGTCCTGTCTGTGCTAGCTCTATACAGATCGGATCGAGACGAGACCAGATGGTTTCATTCGTGGCCGGTCAGCAGGCTGCCAAGGACAAAATCTGGTCGGCCACGAATGAAAGCAAATCATATATCTACCCGGGAGTCGAAGGGATGGGAGAGGGAAAAGCAAATCGAGCCCCGGCCGGTCCGGCCAGCTCTCTGAAGTCTGAATTGAAGAAAGGGTGCACAGTGCAGCACGTACGGCCATCTACCGTACCACGCAAAATATTTCTGCTGCCTTGCGGGCTTTGGAAAATTAACACAAGTCTCACACAACGCCGAGTCGCCGAGAGAACGGGCCGGAGTGAAAGGTACGGTGCGAGGCATGCAGTGCAGACAGATTTTAATTCCAGAGTTTAGGCATGTAGTAAAGTGAAAGAGCGAGACATCGCTTTTCTTTCGTTGCAAAACTCAACAACTGGACTGCACTCGATCCCGCGGCAGCAGATGGGTACGGTGTGCGGCAGAGCACGGGCCTGAACTAGCTAGGCATGGTCCACTCAGGTGCAAGAAGCTAGCTGAGAAGGAGAAAATCACCACTTTGCTCACATGTCACATACCATACCAGTGCCTCTTGTTTTCATGTGCAGGGGCCAGCTGGCCAGGCAGTGGGCTACCTGTCTTTGCAGTGCAGCGGTGGTGTATGAGACCGAGAAACACAGGTGGAAAAAGGACCGATCGAAGTAGGGCCATGTTGGGTTGGTTGTTCCGTGTGTTCCAGTTCCAGCTATTACAAACTGCAGGTTATTAGGCGAATTAGTCCTTCAACCGGTACGATGCTTTCGCACAAGTTAGAGTTTTACGAGGTAAAATCGATAGATAAATTTAATAGCTGTACATCTAAATGCACTATCGGGTGAGCATAGCCTTAGAACTGAGGATGACATGTGAGCCATAGAAAGAAGCCCACACAGAGATGGAACCAGGATCTACTCCGTAGGCGTCTGCGCGCACGCTGCTCTCTGCCGCACCCGCACCGGCGCGCGCGGCCACTCTCGCCGTGCCGCTCCCGGCTCTGCTGCAGGTTTGGAACAGAACGCCAAAGTGCCCGCAGGCTGGACCGCCGGAGTGGTGTCGTCCTTCCTGACCACGGCGCGTGAGGTGCTCTACGTGCACCCGTCCTTTGCCGACCGCCCCGTGATGCTCCTCCACCTGCACCTACAGCCTTTCACCGTGTTCCCACCAGAATCAGGTTCTTTGTTCTTTCAAGCCGCTAATACCCGTCGGACGATCGCTAGTACACTAGACACAAAGCTGACCAAACGCCACCCAAGAACGGTACCATAATGAAAGGCACAAGTACAATACATGTATAAAATACTGACATGCATTCAGGGTCCTATATACATGTGTGTGTTATATCTCAATTTCTGTCTTTTATGTCATTCACGTAGGTCCAAACGGATTGAAACCCAACCTGTTATTAAGCATATGTGTTAGCCAAGCTGGCTCATGTGATCGCACTACATAAGAGCGTATTTATATTGATTCAAAGCCACATATTGAACTTAGTATAATTAACGACGGAAGAACAAATATAATGCTAAGAATAATGTATGCTGGCATGACATGTGAAAAAGGCATTTGTTGATAGCATGTCTCTAGAGCTACGCATAGTTCATTCATACTGACAATCTGTGTGAATCTCTCCAAACCCCCTAACAATCATATCCTTGCAAAGCATTACCATAAAAAAAGTATCCTTGCAAAGCAACCTGAAATAATTTTGTCAAATCTGGAAAGCATGAATGCACAAGAAGGAAAAACTAACGAGGAACAATACAGAAAAGAAAAACTGAGGGATTACAGAAAGGCACTGATTTCAGAAACCATATAATGTGACTGATCCAACAGAATGAAGTAGCAAGTAGCCAGAACAGACACCATAGTACGTAGGCACCAACTGAATCACATGAAGGCTTTGGGCAGTAGCAGAGACCCAATCACATGATCCAACATACTACTCCATAAGCAGATATAGTAGCAAGCTAGAACGGACACCAAAACTAAGCAGAGATACTAGCTAGCTAGAACGGACACCAGTGTAGTAGGCACGCGACCGATCACACATCAAGACTTATTGAGCTAGGGTACGATAGTAGTAGAAAGTAGCAGAGACCCAATCACTTGAACATCTGAGGATAGTGGCTGACAAAGCTCCTGTCCTGTAGACACGCACGTACGACGTACGTCTAAGGAGTAGTGGAAGCAGAGATCATGCCGTCGATGTCTGACTTGACGGTGCTGTAGACGCTGTCGATCAGCACGAAGATCACCACCTGTTAATTCCATGCATCCAAAGAAGATGCAGCCATGATCAGTGCCTTCCCCAAATTAACGTACACATTGCATCATCGTAATAAACGACATGAGCTAGAAGAGTGAAAAGGAAAGGGGTTCTCAACTGATAAGTTGTTCTTCTCGTCGACGCCATGGCCGCCGAGGGCCTTGCAGTCGAGAGGGGTGAGGGCCACCTTCCTGTCGTACACCATCTGCTCTCCTTTGGCGTTGACAGGGACAGGGAGAGGGGTGCCGCAGGCGCCCGACACCATCTTGCGCATGACCTCGAGCTTCTCGATGATCCGCAGCGCCTCCCACCAAGTGGCGCGCCCCGCCTCAGCACTGCACCTCACTGACGCGAACACGGCATAGACCGCAGCAAACGTCTGCTAGGAAGAAACACAAACAGCATGCGGTCATCAGTTAGACAGAGATTGCAACGACGACGGACATCTGATGAGATGAAAATTGAAGAAAACTAAAGACACAGCAGGCAGGTAGGCAGCTTCGATCGATCACCGTGAACAGCGCGCGCCTCTTTTCCAGGGGGCTGATGCGGCGCATGGTGTCAACCAGGAGGTCGATGCACTTGTTCGCCATCTCCTTGAACTTCTCCTGCATGGCCTTCTCCTCGTCGGAAACGGCAAGCGGCGGCCTGGTGGGAGGGAATTGACCAAACAGCATAGCAGTCTTCTTGGAGAGAATACGGTAGAACTGGTCAAACTCCTGCACACATGAACACCAAGTGCAACTAGCTGTAAAGGGAAACAAAAGGTAGTAGTAGAAATCAAATCGATCGAACGAGTTCAAACGAAAGTAACGCGACATACATCCTCGTCTCCCAGATGGTCAGCCTGCTGATCAGACACCTGCATCGTCAGAAATTAACATACACCATCACATCTGTGCAGTTATTATCTAGTACTAGACTACTAGTACATCACAGCATATATAAAGAAAAGGGAAGTAAGATCAAATCTCGAACGAATCTAAACGAAAATAGTGCGTCGTCTTACATAATCATCTTTAGAAACTGCAATCAGGTCAGGAATTTTGAGGCAAAACTCCTGCACAAACACCATACATGCCACAGTTCTTATAAATAGATGAAAAAGCACAATCAGATCAAACGAATCGAAACGAAAATAACGAGACAGACGTACATGGTCATCTACCGGGCCCAAACTGCTGTTGTCTCCGACAGGAAAGCAAGCAGCCTTGACCTCTCTGGGAGCCTTCTTTTGAGAAGAGGAAAAAAAAGGAAACAAAAAAGTCGGTCAGATAGAGGAGCAGAAACACCACACTCCATATCCATACAGAGAGTAGTGACCGCGGCGACCGCGAGCTAGCCTCGATCGGGAAGATCCATCCAAGAGAAACAGATGAGCAAGACGAAAGTAAGATCCATGCAAGGCCAACACTTCAGGGCTCCATCGGAGCTTCATATATCAAGCAACAAAAACGACAATTCAGAAGCCGCACCTAAAACCCAAAATGCTCTATACTACTCCGAACCGAAAGAGAACTCTGAAACAAAAACACTCAAGCCTAGGCTCTCTCGGTGATCGATGTTGATGAAGCCTTGGAGAGAGAGAGATCTAGAGAGAGAGACAGAGAGGAAAAAAAAAGCAAAACAACAAATCGGTTCTCCAAGGGCAGAGAAAAGCGCAATCGACACAAGAACTTGAGATCATCTCGTCGCGAGCGAGACTAGACGAGATTTGAGTTAAAAAAAAAAAGATTAGGCGAGATCAGCCCGGCCAGAAAAAAATGGAACCGACCAAAACAAATTCCGATCCGGCCTTCGTTCTTTTCTGCAAAGCTGCGCCTAAAACACATGCAAGTACACTCTGCGAAAAGAGAATCATGCGTACGTGAAAGACAAAAGAGAACACAATAGGCTCGAGTCTCGACGCTGCCTTGTTTCCCCAATTACACTTCGATCGCTACAGGAAAACCACAGGAACCGAGAAGCTAGCTCTCTTCTCTTTGGCCCATGGACAAGAAAACCACAAACAACCGAAGAGTGATAGAGTAGATCGAACGAATGAAACGGCCAAACATCCTCGAATTCGTCTCCCAGGATATATCGCTGCCGGCAGCCCTAAAGCATGCATGCAGCTATTGACGTCGTCCTTGGATGAAGCCCACTAGCTTTCACCTTTCAGAGAGAACAAAACGAAGCGAAACCAAAAAAAAACCCAACGCGCTCGCGCGGTGAGATATTAGCAGCGGAGTGAAAGACTCCAGACCAAAAATCTTCCCATCTGGAGTTCGAAATAGTATGGATCAAGAAAAATACCGGCAGAAAAAACCAGGCCCAAGCAACAACATGTCGCCACGACCAACACGAAGGAGGCGGAATAAGATCAGCGAAGAACGAACGCACGAAATCCGAGATGGTATTAGCACACGCGAAGCTTACTGGGGACGAAAGTGAGAGGCGCCCTGCCCCGACCCTGGAGCCGCCGAGCATCTCGACTCTGCTAGGGGGAGGACTGGCGGGGGGAAGACTTCCGGCCGCGGCGTTGGCGGCAGCGGCGGCGGCGGCCAAGGCATCCATGGCTTTCGCCTAGGGCTCTCACAGCTCTCGCTCAAACTGGGCGAGGAGAGAGGAGAGGGAGAGAGACGAGACAGGCCAGTGCGAGTGGTTGGTGGTGCCACGCAGACCGCTCTGGTGACTTTTATAGCCGGATGAGTGGGTGGGTGGCAGATTTTTGCGGGCCGGGGTTTTTGTGCTCATGTGTGCACAATGTCCTTTCCTTGCTGCGTACGAAGGCTAGCTAACGACCGTGAATTTGATTCCGTTTTTTGAATTACGTGGAGTTTCCCTTTGTTAGTTGTTCCTCTAAAACTTAGCTCTATTTTGTCAATTCATCTTCCAAATAAGACCTTTTGGTTATGGGCATTTGTTGTCCATCCCTACTTATCTAGTCAGACTAGACTGGTCTGTTTGGACACCAAACTCAACGAAATGTGCATATACATTTCAAAAGCCGAGCGTTTTTTTGGCAAAATATATTGATAGCAGACACGACTTGCATGTATATATATCCCAGTACATATATGGCGCGGCAACCATCTCAAAGTAACATTGTTCACTGTTCAGATGACATCTCTCAACACAACACATTCAGATCACATCAGCAACAAAGTAACTTGTAAACATCCCAACACATACTCCAACAAAAGCACCAACTAGATAGTAGTGAGATATATACGTCCAGTGCAAAACACATGCAATCTAATAATAACTTAATCCTAACAATTCAGCTATTGTTGTCCATCTTCTACTTCCTCCTCATCCTTTTCTCCCCCGTTGCACTTCCACTCTCAATTTATATGAAAAGGAGTAAAAATATGTGTCACCTAGTAGCTAAGGATGTTTTTTTTTTGGGTAAAGTAGTGAAAATTGAAAATTAGCAATGATCATGCATTGAAAATAAATAAATGCAAGTGTTTATCGAGTCACTCGCATTGCTGTGTTTTTCGTTTAATCAATGTGCCATATATGTGTTGGCACTGTTGTTTTTTTTTCTTTTTTCTTTTTGGAAGCTGTATCAATCCTCTCTCAACAACTCCCCTCCATCCCTGTCTCTGCCCGGCCGATCCGATGGAGACGAGATGAGATGGTTGCGTGGCCTGTCAGCACAGCAGGCTGTGCCCTGCACCTGCAGCCAGCAAATGCACAGGGCAGTTCTGATCTGATCAAAAGAAAGAAGAGCATAGCCGATCGAATGCCGCCTTTTTCACCCGGGCCGGGGAGTGGAACCACATCTGCTTCCTTCCCAAGCCCCGAGGCGAGGAATTCCTGTGATTGGCTGGCTGATCGCGATCGCATGGATCGATTTCTCGCCGTTCGTCGACAAGAAAGGCAATGGAAATGGGCCGGGGGTGCTGATCTGAATGGAAGACCAACAATACTAGTAGTAACAGGATATGGTAGTTTGCGTTGCTGTTGAATGTTGATTCTCCCTGAAAAAGTTAAAAAGTATAAAGCTCGCTGTTCTATCTTACACGCAGGAGATCGATGGAGGGGGGAAAAGATAGAAAAAGCACCAGTCCTTTCGGTTTTGGACGTTGCGGTTTCTTTAATTTGACCCCATGCATTCTCATGCTACCGTGTTCTCCGGACTCCAGCTAGCCAGATTTCACTCGCTGCCCGTTGCTGAATCGGTTGTGCAAGTGTGTCGCCTATCGGTTCGATCTACGGTTCTGCACTTCTGCCATATATATATGATCGAGGTTATCTCGATTTCAGTTTCTCCGGTTTGAATTCAGATTCTTTCGGTTCGATGTTAGTTTGGCGGACCTATGGTGGGACCGTGGGAGGGTTGGTTAACTGCTTGTATTTGTTTGTATAGGGTGGGCCGCGATAAGATTTTGCCGTTTTGGCATCTCGCGGGGCAGTCTGCTCTTCTGCGCTCGGGGCAGGAGCAAACCAGGACTGAAAAGGAAAAGAGATTCTTGGGTGTGTTTAGAACCCAAAAAGTTCACCCAAATTCCACTATTTAAAAAGAAGATTCTCCGTTACATCAAAATGTCGGCATATGTATGGAGTACTAAATGTAGATGAAATAAAAAAATAATTGCACAGTTTAGATGTACTTTGCGAGACGAATCTTTTGAGCAATATTTACCACAAACAAACGAAACGTGCTACAGTGCTTTTCAGTTCGGAACAGTACCAATTTCAGGATTCTAAACCCACCCCTTCTTTTGGAAAGCCTCGGGGAGGGAGAGGATCACGTGGACCTGATCGCTGCATGATCACCGTACCTTTAGACACGACACAAGCGATCAGGTGGCGGATAATACCCAGGGTAGTGGCACATGGAACATGTTGTTTTTCCAAACTGAAGGTGATATTATTGACACTATATATGATAACTGTATATACGAGAGAGAGAGAAAAAGAGAGTGAGTGAGAAAAACAATTAGTATCCCGTTTACTGTTTACACTTTTGCCGGAGACAGTAAAAAGAACAGTTTAATTTCTCAAAAAAAAAAGGAACAGTTTAAACGGAGAAGAGAACCAAAACCAATGCGTAGAAACAAACGAATACAGGCACACTGACGCGCGGCTGATGAATGGGATAAATTTAATTTGCACAGCTGAGCCGCTGATGGTAGACACACACAGAAGGCAGTAGTGAACCATATACAGTAGTACAGTATCTCAGAAGGCGGCGAACTTGGATTTCATGGCGCTGACCTCGTCCTCGCCCATGAGGAAGGTCTTGGTGAGCACCTCCATGGGCATGGGAGGCTGGGTGGCGAACATGGCGAAGGTGGGCGTGACGACGCCCGGCGACTGGCTATCGAACATGGCGACGAAGACGGCGTCGCCGGCGCCTGCGTTGAGCTGGAAGTGCTGCAGGCCGCGCGACACGACGAAGAGCTCGTTGGCCCGGACGACCCTGGAGAAGAGCCGGTTGGCGCTCGTGGTGAACCCCACGAGCACCTCGCCGCGGAGCACGAGGACGAGCTCGGAGGCGCGCGGGTGCGAGTGCGGCGGGTTGAGCCCGCCGGGGGCCAGGTCGACGCGCGTCACGGAGACGCCCAGCGTGTTGAGCCCCGGGAACGTGGTCACCGTGGCGCGCGTCGAGTTGGCGCCGAAGGGGTTGCTGGTGCTCGCCGCCGCCGCGATGGCGCTGGAGAAGAAGTCCGCGTCCGACACCGCCGACAGGGGCTTGCACGGGAACCCGTCGAGCGTCGTCGCAGCCTGCAGGTCCGCCACGCAGATGTCCTGCAGCGGCGTCGGGTCGGAGAGGGCGCCGGCGATGATGGTGGCCAGCAGCGTGGCCAGGAGCACGAGCGGCCGAGGAGCTGCAGGTGAACGCGGCGCCATTGATCGGATGGGTCGAGCGTCCTTGTCTTCGATGATCTTGGCTGTGTGCCTGTGTCCTGCGTCGATTGCTGGGCGACATTATATAGCAGGCTGCAGGCATCGAGAACACGAGAAGTGCATGCAGGCGGCAGGCGGCAATGCATAGCTAGTCTGCACAGTAGCCGGCAAAGCGCGTGCATGAATGATATGCATGGCAGCTAGGAGTAACTGGTGGTAGCCATCATCGATCGAGCTGTTGGTACGTACCTAATGTCCGTCGTGACCGTCTTGTCGCTGGTACAATCTGTGTTGCAATCACGTTGGACCGTTTCCATTTGGATTCCCAGGAGAGGGGGTGACCACGCGTTTGAGCCCGGCCGGCCCAGCCGTGGATTCCCAGGAGGACTTCGCGGTTCGCCCACCGAACCAAAACATAGAAACGGGCCGTGCTTGAGCCTCCGAGCAGACCATATGTGTACACGTCCAAACACGATCTGCGTAAGCCCGATTCAGTGATCTTGTTTGAGATCTCGAAAGGTCAAGTGTCCTGCCGCCGAGTTCATCATCATCCTAATCAATCGTACTTGTCGCTCCTAAACCTAAAGTTGTTCTCAAGGGAATTAGAATGCTTTGGGTTGCTTCACTTTAGGGCCCAACTAGGCGGAGTCAGCCGCCGCGTGGTCATCTTGTAACATGGCTTCGATGAGGTGGCATTGTCACCGGAACGTACAAAAAGATGTGCAATGCAAACATTGTAGATGCACTGCCTAAGCGTCCTCCTGAGATTGGACTCGAAGGAGGGTAGGACACACAAAATTACCATATAAATGAGTTTAGTACTGATAAATCATATTAACTAGATGATACTCTGCACGTTGTTGGAAGAATTTTATTGTGTTGTATGGTTTAAATTTGTATTAGTGTTATATGGCTTGCATGCATGAAGGCACAGAAGATCGGTGGAAACCATCAATGTATGGTCTTAGTATAGGTGGTGACATGACATGTGACTTAGTGGGTTGTATGATGACGTGGCTTCACGAAATTATAGAGAAATGTAGTAATGGGACTAGCTATTTAGTTATAGAAGATAAGGCCTTGCACTGAGGATGAACTGGGGCTAAATGATCCGCCGAAGCACATGAACTATGACCAACTTCTAAGCCTACATGCACATGAACTCTGACCAACCCTCTCCCTTAACCTCGGGTCGATAACGGCTGGTTGAAGAAGAAAAACAATAGTGTAGGTCCCACATGTCAATCACAAGCGACTCAATGAATCTAATTGCTTAGGCTATTTCCAGTGGGTAGTATCGTACTCATTGATGAGATGCCACACAGGATTTTTAACTGATGTGGCGTCATATTTAATAGAAAATTGTAACTTGAGTAAGATACTGTTTTAGCACGATATCTTAGACCATGGCACAAACTCTAATACGATGGGCCACTTTTCATAGACGCAAACATCAAACCAATTAATTATTTTGAGCACTTGTGTATAATATTATGCATTGTGGCGAGTGTTTCTTTCTAGTAATATCATTTTTTATCCTATGTGGTATTTTTGAGTATCGTAGTATGGTACATTGTACCGTGAATAGCTTTGTAGGACACATAACGTTTCTGTTTAAACTGGTTCCTGACTGCCTCGAGCTGGTATGTCTTGACTCTTGAGTTGTAGGATTGTCAAGCCTTCTCTTGTCTTCTTTTGAAATTGATGGTACCTTGTCTTAAAAAGGCCCTAAAAACTACTCGTTGTTGGTGCCTTAATTACTGTGGCTTCCTAATACTCTATTCACGGTTTTAATTTTTAAGCACTTGACTCACTCAACTTATTCAAAATTTGCATAATTATCATATATTTGGACTTTGTTTATTATACAATATACTTCAAGTATGAGTTGAATTTGACATAATTTTGCAATTTCAAACGAAGGGAGCATCTGTTCTTTTTCCCAGTGCCTCAGCGGCTCAGCTCGTCGTAGTTTTGGCATCATGGGAATAGATACAAAAGCTACTAAGTTTGTTAGACCTAGTCCAGCAGATCGTGTATATGGTCATCTATAATATGAAAATGTCGCTATAGCTACACTGCAGACAGAGTGAAGTTTAGAAGTAGACGACGAGATATACGGCCTGCTGGACTCATCCTTACTTGGCAAATGAGATCGTGGCATTCTATCTTATGTCATGCATACGTGTGTGATCAGCACTGTTGTGTAAGCATGATTCGATCCTCACGATCCCAAAGTCCACCCGTTTTGTCGTGGCACGCTTGATCAACAATCGGTATCACGTTGTCACTTCACACTCTGCCAGCTGGGCCCCGACCGTTCATATATATTTGCATATGCACCAATCATTATTCCGCACAACAAACTCAGCCATCACCCATCAAGCAAACAAACTAAAAAAAACTATACTGAGCGCCAATGCAGTACTTGCACGGTTTGAGAAAAGGCAAACAAGACCCGTCACGACGGGCCGGCTCCTCCACATTTAAAAACAAATTCAGATTCCACACCGATTCAAAGTCCGCCTCTGGGTAGCACTGTAGCCAGGACTCGGGAAAATCGACGAGGCTCATCCGCCCAAGCGCGACCGGCAAGGAGGTCACTATTCACTCGTCTCTTGATTTGAACGCGTCTCCACGACTCCACCTGTTCAGCCAAATCCACTGCAAGTCGATCGGTAGTCGGCAGCTGCAGGCAGTTCAGCGTTCAGAAAACTTACGCCACACATTCCTTCGGCTCCATCCGTTGATCGATCATCCCTTGCTCCTCTTATATCTCCATACATCTCTATCGTTTTCTCTGGTCAAAGTCCACAGTCCATTTCTTGCTTAATTTACTGCAGTCTGATCGCGGTTCACGACCAGGCAGCCTCTCTCTCGGAGTGAGACCGCCTCCGCGCTGTCTCCTGCCGTAGCATATGCACACGGCGGCCGTTACGCCGAGCTTCCCCCGTACACACAGCAGAATCGCACACATGATTGATTTGACTCCGATCCCCACCCCACAGCTAGCTGCGTCATCCGCGCGCGCCTCCTGCACAGTCATATATAGGGCGCTGCACCGCCGGCCAAGCGCTCGCGGACGGCAGCAGCAAAAGCAGAAAAGGCCACAAGCGGGGGCACGGGGGCAGGCCTGGTGGGGGAGAGGAGCAGAAGAGAGCGAGGCGCGCCGACGGCCGTGCTGCCTGGTGCACCCACGCACATGGCGGGGCTGCAGCGCTCCAGCGAGACGTTCCGGCGGTCGGGGTCGTCGGGGATGGTGTGGGAGGACAAGCACCAGTCGGCGTCGGGCGAGCTCGCCAAGCCGGCGCAGGCGACGCCCGCCGCGAGGCAGCAGCAGCGGAGCGGCTCCAGCGGCCACGGTGGGTACAGGGCCGGGCACGTGCAGCCAGCGCTGGACCCGCCGTCCCCACGCGTCGCCGCCTGCGGCTTCTGCAGCCTCTTCGGCAAGGACAAGCACCCGCCGGCACGCAGCGCCAGCGGCAAGGGCCGGTCCCGGCGCCGCTGACGAACTCGGCCGGCCGGGAGGGCATGTGCAAGGCTACAAGCTCTGGTTACACAGTCAAGCTAGCTTCGATTTTCTCGCCGTACAAAGATAGAGATCATAGAATTACTGAAAAATCGTGTTTATGATGGTGCAGAATGGATCGCATTGTGCACCCTGTTCTTCCCTGTTGTCTCATGGGTCATGGCACAGTAGGAAATCGATCGCCTGGTCGCGTATATACTGAAAATTAGGCGACGTTCAATGGCCACTTTTGCTGAATGATTCTGAACATTCTAGCTCGCATGTACCATCTTTCTTTTGTTCCTGTAGCCTTATTCGACTCGCCTGTAGCCTATCACAACTTGACGACACGCATGTCCTGTAAACCTGTTAATTTCTTTTGTGAAAAAAAAGTAATCCTGATAGTGACATTAACTGTATGTATCATCATGTCCCTTTCCTGTTGCCTTATTTTTCCTATACGTGCCTATGGAACGAACCAGCTCCCAGATTATTCTTCAACTCCACGCCAATAGCACATATAATATGATAAGATGTATTTTGTTTCTGGGTGAATAATTATAACAAGGTTGGACTGGACTAAAGAGTCCCCTGACAGTTCAGACTTGGCATTCTTATTCAACTATGGAGAACACATTTTTCTCCCATTCAAACAGTGGCAGCATTCCCTCTGACTGACAGGGCATAGATGTATAACTGAAATGTCGCTTTACAAAGCCTACATCGTTGAGTTGATTTTAGCAGGTCGGTGTTAATAATCTTGACCGTAGCACTGGGTTTTGTTGTTTCCATTTTTACCTCATTTTATTTATTCGAGCACTCCTGTATTTCTGATATTATGAATTATCAAAAAAGTGGAAACAAGGATATATAATGTTACAAAGCCTGACCTTGTTGCTTATCTTCCCAGATCTCAGGAGCTATTTTGATAAGCAACTCACTATTCAGTTTATCAGGTGCAGTGATACAATGATTGTTAACTTGCAGCACATGGGTGAGACAATTGCAGGCAGACATGGTGGCAAGGGATGCTTTGAGAAAAATGGAGGCCCAACTTACCCGCATCTCTGAATCACATTTTGAGTTAGCAAACTAACCAGGTGAAGTCTTAGCTTCGACCAGTCATAGAACACATGCCTTGATTTGCAGGCTGCAACTGCAACTATCCAAGATGAAAAACATCGTAGGCTTGTAAAATAGCAAGTGCTTTTGTGTCCTCTCACTTCTTCCCTTCCATGCTACCTCTCTTCCTTTTCTGTCTCATACATAGAAGTGAAAAATTCTTTCATTGCCATGGCCCTGAAGGAGAACATAACACCCAAAAAAAAAAACACTGTTGGTATAAGAGTGAAACAGGAAACATAGGCAATATGCTTATTTTAGAAGAACCATCATCATCCAAATACCTCTGAGTGATGGCGATGCATTCTCTGTCTACAAAACCCACTAAAAGTCCTCTCTGCTGATGATTGCCATGTTCAGAAACTACAGGAAGGTGATCCAAACCATGAGAATCCATAATCTTCTCTGCAGTAGTAAGTGGCATCTGAGGTGTCACAGACCACGATTTACACCTTCCTCCTTGGCAAACATGAGATACTAGGAGTTCCTTTACCTGCACCGAGGTTGAGCGAGCTCCCAATTAGGTTTATTAACAAATATGACCATAAGGTTATAAATGTTACAGAAACTCAGACATCCTCTAAATTACCACTCCCATCCTAGAAAACAAGTCACCTTTGACTTTCGAATTTGAAGTTTGACCATTTGCCTTATTAAAAAAAGCGCAAAATAGTAACAAACTTAATTCATACATAAAATAATCATGATCATAAACAACAAATGATATTTACACAATTTTTTAAATAAGAAAAATGGTCAAACTGCAAATATGAAAGTCAAACATGACTTGTTTTCTGGAAGGGAGGTTAGTATTTGGCATCACTTAACAAAAAAAATCAATTTTATTTTTACCTGCTCAAGAAAAAACGAACTAAACTCGGCATTTGTATATTTGATACATTCATAACACCATTGATATGTATATGGTGTGATTTATTATGCAATGTGGCATACAATGCTCAACTCCTCACTAGACTCTAGCTACAATCCAGAGTTGGAATAAATGCAATTAATATGTAAGGTGGGTACTGTAGGAAGGAGCATTGAACCCTTAGGTCATATATATAGGAGTACAAGGCTGACACCTCCCCAGATACATATGGCAGTCCTAGATACATAAGACCCCTAGAGATATACAATATCTAATACTCCTACTACCAATCGTACTTTAATAGGTACATCTATCGAAACAGGTGCAGGTAGCGCCCTCTGTTGAGAAAAAAATAAGGAAGATAATTGTCCATGACAAAACAATACATGCCCATTTTGTTGAGACGACAAAAGATATATAGAACTAAAGAAACTACTGGAGTAACTGGACACTTATCATGCCTAACATAATAACATATGTGTTATGCAGAACTCCTAAATCAAGCAAAATGGTTACAGAGAAGAGTTAATTTCACATTTTACCTCAGCTTGTGTTCTGGTAGATTTTGTAGCTCTGAAGAAATCTTGGACTGTTTTGAGTGCTAGCAAGCCTATTACAGATGTTTTATTCTCAGTTATCATAACAAAGGGTTGCTTCTCCACAAGCATAAGATCTAGCGCCTCAATTAGTGGAGTCCTCATGGATACAGCACAGTAGTTAGTTTTCATGGCCTCTGCAACAGTAAGATTTTCAAATATGTTTTTGACGTTGGTGTCATTGACACAAAGGGAGCTTTCGATTTTACATAATTCTTGTGATAAATCAGCTGTATCCATTGAAGTGGCTTGTTTGTTGTCAGTGGCCATGTCATTTGCCTCTTGAGCAATACTTGATTTCTTCTCCTGAGCATCCAGCTTACTCCTAATGCTTTTAGTGAACCTCTGAGGAGAAGTAATCCAAGATGATAACCCAACAGCCCCAAGCAAAGGTAGAACTATACGGTAGTCTTGTGTAAGCTCAAAAAGTAGGAGGACAGATGTCAGAGGCACCTTGCATACGCCAGCGAGGGTAGCTGCCATACCTACCTGAGAAGATTAAACAAAATGAAGAAAACATAAGCAGTGATCATATTCTTTGTATTTTCATCCAACATCTAGTGCGTAAAGTGTCACCAGCAATAAGTTGAGACAGGAAGTGGAAAATAGTTAACATAGGAACAATCTTTCAGAGAACAGGTGATAACTGCACAACAATAATATAGTACTATAAAACTATAGATATTATCATATTAAGGGAATCGAGAAGAAGAAATATGCGGATGAAAGAGCTGAATTGGTAGACATGTTACCAGGCCATATGCTTGAGGTGATGCCACATCTAGGAATGGGACATGCAGCAGGGGTTCAGGGCCAGTAAATGCAAACCTCATGAACTTGCCATATGCCATCCCTGTAGCTGCACCAATAAAAAGCGATGGTGCATAGTAACCACCAACCAATCCAAAAGCCCTGCACAAGGATGTTGCTAATACTTTCACTCCGATAAGCTGAACCAATATAGTCATTGATAGGCCACTGGTAAACGGTCGTGATTCCAGTAATATATCAACATTTTCAAAGCCCCAGTACAATACTTCAGGGTACATAAGTGCTAGCAGACCAACAATAAGGCCACCTAAAGCCGGAGATGCAGACTTTGGTAATCCTGTTGTCCTCTGTAAACTTTCAACTGTCTCTATAGCAACTGATGTACAACTTGATAATGCAATTGACACCAATCCACAGAAGACACCCAACAATAGATATAGAGGAAGTTCTGACATTATGAAGTCATGTAAATATCCTCATATTTTCAATCTCTGGAGCATGAGAAACACGTTGTAAAAAAGAGGGTATCATTAAATAGACACCATAACTAACCTACCATCAGGGGGATTGTAAAGGCATTGATTGTATCAGGCTACAAATGGTGCACAGATGATTCTTTTAGTGGTTTCATGTTGGGACTTTTCTATTAGCTTGGATGGATAGGGGAGGAGGTGGTAGTTCTCAGAGACGATATATGTCATTCCTGAGTTCCCCAGCTAACTTATCAGGAGGACAAAAGCATGTGCAGTTTTGAACCAAATTAATACAAACATCAGCTAGCCTACAACAATTTCGTATTTCAATAGCTTTTGACTTGAACAGCTGAGCATATCACATACCTACTTTATTTGACATATAAAAATATTTTGAACATGTCATGAAACAACGACAGGTTAAAAAATATATTCATCACTAGTAACTGTGTAAAATCTCAGTGGATCAACAATGCAGATCTCACAAAGTACCTGTCGGGGAGCGAAAATCATATTCTGGAACAGTGAAAGCGGGGTCAGAACCTAGGCCAATCTCTGAAATAACAGATGCTATCACGGAACTGAGTATCACCATAGGCGTTGAGTTAGCAAGGGATGAATCCGTAGAAGGCCACAAAACAGATTCCACGGCAAAAAAGCACCCAGCAACAGCAGCATTAAAACCTAAAATACAAGGCAATAACCTGGAATATAAGTAAAATGAAATCAGAAAGATGAAAACAAAAAACTGCATAGAAATGTTGAGTTATTGTCTTATTGAACATTCCAAGTATACATGGAAGGTGAAACTAGTGCAAGCTACTGAGTAAATTCCCCATATATTATGCCAACCAATACATCATGTATAGCTATCAGCAGACCAATCTATTCGCAACTGGTGATTGAAAAAATATCATACACCAGCAGCACAATGAGAAAACTTTAGGGGTAATAATCTACAACGAGTAAAGGAATGGAATGATGATGTTGACATGTTAGGTTGTTCAGTTGGTGACAATCATTTGACATTGACATGAAGAAATACGAGCATGTTCTAGGAAGTAAAAGTTACCTGATGAAATTCCAGCTGCCGATCCAGCTGCAACCAGGGACAGCCTTTTCCCACCCTCCCACTCAAACGCATTACCAAACCCTTTGGCTATTGCAGAACCAATTTCAACACTCGGACCCTCAGGGCCCAAAGAATTGCCAGTTCCAAGCGTGAATGATGCTGCCACAGCTTTCAAGAATGGCCTAAATGCACTCTTTATCTTGGACACAGGGCCATTTGAGTTAGCTTTGATAGAACTTCTTAGTGCGTTCAATCCTCCTACTACAACACCTCCAGTAACTGGAACAAATATCACTCTCTGCCATACTTCACCAATCGGTTCTTCCCTAAGCCATGAAGCACCTCGCGAAGGAATTCCATCCCAAAATATGTCACGTATTTCATGAACCTACACAAAAATATGGGCATATTTAATCACTGAATGAAATATACTTAACATGAGGTACTTTAAAATGGAGATCACGTGAATTTAGCAATGCCTCTTCAGTACTAAAGTGCACTCAAGATGTTTAAGGTTATCGAGTGTCATTTAAATGTGACACATGCAACTTCAAGTTCATGCGACATGTTTGAAGGGATGAAACAGTGAGTGTGTGAATTATAAACAAGGCATGACCTGGAGTTAATGCCTCAAGCAGTAGCAGCCTAGCAGTACAAGACGACTCAAGGGATCAGGGTGATGCTAATTTTAATCTGTATCAAGAGATAGCTCCACATGTACGTATTTTAATCATATATTCAGTGTCTGCCCAAGGCAGATGGAGGAATCCAGTTCTGATCAAATTGGAACGTTGGAACACAAATGATAAAGCCAATACCCAAACAAATGATAGGAATAGGAAATGCTTTTGATGTAGAGGATGCAACGCTGAATGCCAGTGCGCAAATCAGTTGTTCAGTTGCCTTGAACAAATTCATGTCCGCAATTTCAAACGTCAAAACTAGCACGGATCCCGTCGGGATACCGAATGAAACGAGCAAAACGGGAGTCGGGCCACCGTACCGAGAGGTTGAAGAGCACGACGGAGACGCCGGTGAGGAGGCCGACGAGGCAGGCGGCGAGCGTGACGAGGTCGCGGCCAGCCACCGGCTCCTCCGCGGCCTCCTCCACCGCCTGGTCCCCCGGGGCCCCACTCGTCCCCTCCTCCGGCGCCGCGCGTCGTCGAACAACCCGCAGGCGCGCGCTCCGGCCGCCGCGACGCGCCAGCTCCACGGAGCAGCGGCCCGCGCCGGCGCCGGGGAGGCGGAGGAGAGCGGGCGGGGACTGCGGCGAGGCGAGGACGACGAGGCGCGCGGCGGAGGATGGGGCTGCGGATGGCTCCATTGGCGCTCTGATCGTTCACCGGCTGGCTATCTCATTCCCATGTCGTGATTTGAGCGCTGCTGCCTCCGAATTCTCCGGCCTTTCCCAACGGAGGGAGCCGTTTTTTCTCTCTCGGTTTCTGCGGTGGCCGTGAGCCCGCGCGACGTGTCCCGTTATCCTCGGACAGGGTACTCCCCACAGTACGGCAGTGTGCACGTTGCAATGCTACGGTGGGCCTTTGCCCTTGGCAGTGGCCACGCTGAAGATTTGTGGCGCCTGGCCCAACTCCGGGACTCAGAATTGAAAAATCCATTTTGAAGTTCAGCTTTCCTTCTGGAACCATAAGACTACGTGCAGGATGTGAAAATACACTGTGTATCTACTATTTCAATTATCTTTTTTTTTTGAACAGTGTCGCTATAGTGTATAGGCAATCCATTTACCCAACCCACTGCACATTAGTCCAATACCAAAAATATTTTCCCCACCAACTATTCAAACTGATTTTTCCCGAATCAATTAGTTTTGACGGCAGTTTTGGCCCATGTGACACCATGTCAGCTCGTTGACCTCAGCGTGTTAAATCAGATTGTGTGGATAGTTCGAGGGGTAAAAGTTATCCCAATGTTTTTTAGATTAAACATATTTTTCATAGAAGCATATAAGTAATTCATTCTAAATAAAAGCAAAACCAGCACCAAAAATTTTGTCAAAAAATTATTTTCCAATACTATGCTCAAACCTTATTTGTGGTGTTCCAAATGTGTTACTTAAATTGTTGTTTTCCTTTACGTTTTATTGACATAATATTAGTTGATAGCATGATTCGAACCCCTTCTTTGTATGAAACATAGCATTACCTAAGCATGCAAGAATATAAAAGTAAAGCACGTAGTCAAACAATGCCTAAATAAAATTTATATGTGGTGGAGCATGGAATATATGAACCTTGTGTCATATTTTGGAATTTATATGTAGTCATGTACTTGTAATAAAATGGATCCTTTTTGCCAATCCTAAACTAATATAGCATAAAATGATGATTTAGATAAATAGCAGACATGACTGCAAGCAATAAAACATTTAAAAGAGAATCAAATATAATCTAAATAAGTCCAAATAGAGCACTAGCATATAGTTGCTTTTATATCTAGTTAAATTTCTAAAAAAAACATTTGGATGCCTTTTACCTCTGAACTATTAACCTTGTTTTTACCAGCCTAAAGCTGACATGGCACCACATAGGACAAATCTGCCTCAAAACCACCCTAAAGTTTGAACAGTTTGATGAAATTTCAAGGAGGAAATTTGGACGGGCACAATAGTTGAGAGCATCTCTGATGGTGCCTAAAACTTGTTCCCATACCTGATTTTGGACTATAGCAATAAAGTGATGACCGATGACCCCAAAGATTTCCAAAACAAATGCCTAAATTTTTGGCTTTTCAAAAATAATCAACATTCTTCCTTAAATTTATGCCTTCCTCTGTATTCCCAATAGTGATTCTTTGGGCACTGAATTTTGGGAATTGTTGAAGGTGGGTGTGGCAGAACCGTCCAAATTAACTTGGTCTTAGTACCTCGGTTAGACTGAAGCACCAACTCTGCGGTAGTCCGTCAGGGTTTACCAGCCATGATAAAGCCTGCCCATCTGGATCGAGCCTATATGGTGACTCTCGACGGAGTCCACAGATTATAACATCATACATAGTATTATACAAAACTTAAAAGTAAAATTATTGCAACCCAATCTTTAGAGTTATTACAAACCGTGGCCTGTAAATAATTAACAAGAGGAACTAGTGTACACACTAATCCCTTCCGAAGTTCAGTTCAAACCTAGAAAACAATCGTTTTTCTTTTATTCAAGCCATATAAACAAAAGCGAACTGGCATCACACCCAATGATGTAGGTCTGTTTGGGAGCAAAGTTTTTTAATACTATGGTTTTAGAGTACCATGGTTTATATTGGTCATGACATAACCATAGTCTTCTCCTTCCTACTAAATCCATAATGTTCTAGAAAGTGTTTATTTCTATAGCCATACCATGATTTTACTAGTCTCTTACTTACTTGGATGAGAAAACTTTAGTTGAAGTGGAGTTTTCAATACTCAAAAAATATCAATGGTATTAAAAAAACCAAGGTTTTGGATACATAGTTCTTGCGAGAGCTTCCAAACACTTTTTAACCCAAATACCATGATATTTTCAAATACAATAGTATTGTCTTAAAACCATAAAAATACTTTGTCCTGGCTACGATGAATTGACTATCCCATTGTATATTAGAGGTGCTTGATGACTTAGAAAATTTAAGCGTCCATACAAGCATCGCTGGGGGTTGTACATACCCTAAATAGCCCGGTGGTCAGACTCTAGCTGCAAAACTTGCACATGATCGAGCCATCGTACGTGGCTCTTCGCAGAATCCGAATCGGAATTCTCGAAACAACAAATCAGTTGGTGCGGGCCCCACAAAATCTTGCGCCGACATTCCCAGATAGCAGCGGTTGGACCAGGTAGGTGACGCAGGGGTGTTTGGTTCCCAGACTGAAATTTAGTCCGGTCAAATCGAATGTTTTGATGCTAATTAGAAATATTAAACATAATTTAATTATAAAACTAAGCACGAGGAGTAAACGTCGAGACGAATTTATGCATGATGTATGACGTATAGTATAGTTTAATCCAGCACTCGAGACGCATGACGTATCATTGCGCCCCTCCCCTCCTCTGTCTCATCTCCCTCCTTCCCGTCCTCCGCGCTTGAGGAAGAACTAGCCGTGCGCCCGTGCGCAGAGACGAGAGAGGTGATTCCGCAGTCATTTTGTTTCGATTCCTGCTTTCTGAGACCGTTTTCGATCATCCACGGTTCATGCATTGGCGATTGAGTTCGTGTTTGCTGAACGCACTCGTTTAATTTGGTGTTTGATGATTTGGCGCTCTCAATTCGTATCGCATTCATATGCATTCCTGCAGCACCAATGGAGGAGCAGAGCTGCCGCGACGGCGTCCCCTCCCCCGCTCCAGCAACCGGCGCCGCCGGGTGCCCCGCGCCGCCACCACCACCTTGCGTCCCCGCGCCACCACCGGTACCTGGCGCCGCGTCTGCAATCGGCACCAGATCATCGCCCGCGGCAGCAGCCGGCGCTACTTCTGCCCCGCGCAGGCAGCCGGCGCCGCCTCTTCCACCGCGCCGGCAACACCGTCCCCCGCACGCGCTACCCCGTCCACCGGGCTGACAAGCGCAAGCGCCAGGCCGGAGAAGCCTCAGTTCCTCGAGCCTGCTTTCTCCTGCAACAGGGGCGGCGGCACCCTATTCGCCGCGTCGGGAAGCGGAAGCACGTTCGACATCAACTCATGGGCGTCCTCAAGCGGAGGCGCCTCCGGCTACGGCTACGGCGGCCGTGGAGGCAACTTCAGCAGCTTACCGGCTTCCTCTTCCGACCTCCTCCCGTTCGCCGCGTCCGGAAGCCCGTCCGGCATCAACTCATCGGCGTCCATAACCTCAAGAGGAGGCGCCTCTGGCTACGGCGGCCGAGCAAGCACCTTCAGAATCGCACCAGGACCCTGTCCGGACCGCGCCCCCGAGCGCAGCGTGTTCCCGGCCTGAGACACCGACGTCCTCGTCAGGCCGCCCTTCCCAGCGGGGAGCACCTACGCCCCGCCCGCTCCGGGGTCATCGCCATCGGCAGCGCCCGCGGGAACCACCACCGCCAGCAGCGACGCCATCCTCGCCCATCCGCATGGCGCGGGAGCCGGTGGCATCTGGGCTGCGCCACCGGCAGCCAGACCCTACGCCAACTTCAACGCTCTGTACGGGGACTCGGGCGGGCCGGCGACACGGCCTGGTGACCACAAGGCTGCGCTCTGCTGGTTCTGGCCTAAGGGTCACTGTCCTCGAGGAGATGCATGCCCTTTCGCGCATGGCTTCGGCGAAGTCCGACATCTGGCTTCTTACAAAACAAGCCCGTGCAGCCATCTGGCGACGAAGGGTTTCTGCCCCTACGGAGAAAGGTGCACTTTCGCTCACAGCGCCAGCGAATTGAAGACTTGCAGGAAGAAGGAATGTAATGAGTTCTGGCGGGCGACGGGTGCGTGTCCGTACGGCACCCAGTGCGCATTCGTCCATTCTCTTCACAACTTCAGGTTCTAGCCATACAAAGAACCAACTGTTGCTTGGAGCGACCGACGAGTGGTTGGTTAGTGTACATTCTTAGATCTTTCTGTCAGTCATGCTGCTAGTCTGGCAGTCATGCTATGTTAGGTTCATGGGGATCAAACCCTCAAGCTGAAATCTCAGATGATCTTTCTGTCAGTCCTGGTACTAGTGCTATGTTCGGTTTCATGGGGATCAAACCCCCCAAGGTGAAATTTCCAATGATCTTTCTGTCAATCATGCTACTAGTCTGTTAGCCATGCTATTATGTTTTCATGCTCTCACTTGATCCCTGTGAGGATTTAATCCTGGTGCCAATGCTTGTTCAGTAGTTAGGGGTGGTTTAGCACAAAAAAATGGTGGAAGACGTCCAGTAGCAACATTCTCGTACTGTTGTACATGGCTTCTGCCTTTCAGAGCACAAACATTCAGAAACATACACGTGTTGCTGATCCTTCTGAGAAGTGAGCAACATTAACATTACAATACTGATAAAGCGAACAGAACCAGTGCTATCAAAACTACAAGTGAGCAGTGAACAACCAGGAGTCATCATTGATGTCATCATCCTTGAAGTACTTCATTGCCTCCTTCCTTGTAACCCCACTCACTAATTCAGTAGTTAGTGGTAGTCTGACGTTTAGAATGTGCAAGTTTGACCTGAACATATTAGCATACATGGATTTGCTGATATGTTTTTGCTGCTTACACTCCACAGTAAGCCTTGAGATGATCTTCCAGGAGAGCACATTCTTCAAAAACTGAGAAGCCGATAACGTCATTGCTGTCGTAGGGCTTGAATGGCACCTGAACCTTAAAGTTAGTGACCGAGAACAGAACAGCATGGCAGTCATTTGTCCAAGCATAGAGTTAGGGGCCGGAATGCAGAAAGTTAGGACATGATCAATGCAGAAATAAATGGCTTTAATATTAGAAGAAGCTACAAGTTATCTAATGCTGAACAATTCAGTCACGACCTGTGATTTCAAAATGATTGGTAAGCTAAAGGTTGTGCTATATATAGGAATTCAGGAACCGAATGCCTGAAATAAGTTGCATGTCTTGAGAAAGAAGCATGTTCAATAATGTTCCGATTAGCAGAAAAAGTGTCGCCCAACTGTATTGTAAAAGTGTCGCCCAACTGTATTGTAAAACAAAGGCTTATGCTGTGGTCTGTTAGTATCAGTGCTTCATCTTATAACTGTTGTCGTCTGCATATTGTTGCATTGACACTGTTTTCTCAATGGCTGCCAACTGTCATTGATGTTGTAAAAGGAAAATAGGCAACCATTCAGAAAACGTTGACGATGGTAGCATTTTCCTAAATTAAATTTTCGGTTAGGCATTTAATGTTCAATTTGCATAACCCAGTAGAGTAATCCAATACTACTTGGTAACATTAATTCTTGCTTGATCACAAAACGGAGAGCTTGCAACCTCAAAAGTTTCTTGCGTGCTTCTGCAGAATGCAATGATCTTAGTACTACTTGCTTATTAAACCACTAGTACATTTTCTATTCATTCTTCTACCCCTATGGGGCCAGGGATCATGCATGCTAATAAGAAGGCTTCTAACTTCGTAACACGAGCCAGCAGCAATTCTGGGATTGACCATCCTTGGTTGAGTATGTCGGATGTATAGATTCAGCACCAGGGGCATGGCCAACATAGACTGCATTTGGGTAGCCCGATCGATAGTGAGCAGCTGCGGCAGTACCGGGGAACCAAAATTCTAAACAATATCGGCAGTCCTCCTTTGCAGAAACAAGGTTTCCAGTTGATGAAAATTGAGCAAGTTCTTTCAACGAGGTAGCAAAGGATGGGATGATATCTCCTTGGCCAGACGACAGAGCAGACTGCTTGTCATCACTCTGCACTGGTGGCCATCTCACGAGGCACTCTTTGCCATCCTCTGAGATGTACCCAATAATGCATTCAAAGGTCAGCGTGTTATCTATGATGTCTCCGAATTCCCTGAGTTTCTTAACATACTCGCATTCTTCATAATTGCCACTCATCGGACCAAGCTTTATCGTCATAATGTCGCCAACCCGGTAACCATGATTACGAACCCGATGAATCCGATCGCAGAGAGGCTTGTACGGAGCAGCTCTTGGTTTTGCTCTTGCAACACGCACCTGGACATTGAAAACATCTTCAGTATATTCAATTATGTTTCCTGAAACTCTATATTCATTACTAGTATATATATAAATAAACGTCAGGCCCTGCCAATTTTCCTTAAAAATATACCACTCCCATTGTTCTCTTTTACATATGACATCAAATGATCAAATATTTCGTTAAAAAATGATCAAATAGTTCAATTTTGAACTAACTACCATTAGTAGCTAGCTAGGTACCTGCTGGCCGATGATGACGTGGTGTGGGTCGGCGAGGGCGCGGCCTGCGTCCGTGGGGCTGAGGAACTGGACGAAGGCGAAGCCGCGGGTGAGGCCGGTGGGGCGGTGCTTGGGATGGCAGATTTCAGCCACCTCCCCGTAGCGACAGAAGTGGCGGCGGAGGTCCACGTCGCCGGTGCCTGGGGCGATGCCGCCCACAAAAAGCCTGCCATTATTCTCCGGCAGCCTCATCACTTGCTCGAGACGCTGTAGATGCAAACGGAGGAGACGATCGAGCTGAGCGGCAGGCTGTAATCTCTTTCTTTCAGATCAGAAAATAATTGAACAGCAAAATAATACGGGGTTTGGTACGTTCGTGTTGCATTTGGTTAATGTAACGGCTTTGATTTGCCGTACGGAAACTGCTTACACTTTACAGCTTGGTGAAGAGACGATTAACATAAAGGAACAAGGGCACATAAAACTCCAGAAACATCGATGTAAACGATCCATCGGAACTCATCCGGTCGGCAACGAAGGAGGACAGCTCTGGATCATACTCAAATCGATCTCCAATCTACTCGCTATGGATAGGGTTAGGACTTAGACAACCAGGACTAAGAGCGAGAGGAAAGGGAGAGGGCATGCACCTCGGCGGCGGCGGTGCTATGGCCTACGGCGTGCGCGCCAGGCCCCGTGGATGATTGGATGCCGCGCAGTCGACGTGGGAAGAGCGATCTCTTAGGAGCCCCCTGAATCTCCCTGATGGGCTTTCAAAAGATCGGTTTGTAATGGGCCTCGGCACTTAATGGCCTTTTGAATGATTCGTTTGTAATGGGCCTCGGCAGAATGGTGAGCAATTTTTGGATTTGTTCAATTTGGAAAACTATGTACAGTTTTTAATATCATCAGGTTACTAAAATATACAGACAGATAGACTCCTCTCCTCTTGCCAACTCGACGGATCAGCTAATAAATTGTCATTCCAAAGGGCTATTTATAAAATGGAATCTCTAAATATCTTCTCACAGAAATTTAGGCCGAATCCAAGGTCTACCCCATCCCGCATCACTATTCTAACTACCAACTCTCTGTCCAGTGCTGTAACAGTGCACCGTTTAATTTTAGGATCCAATATGATGCATCATTTGCACCTCGTAGCATGAGATTCCAATTGGGTGCGAAGGATGTCGTCCCAGCCGACATGAGCGGTAGGGCGGTGGCGTCTAAAAGGCCATGTTCACCAATAAATCTGTTTAGAATGCCTAAAACACTGTTTTGCACTATACACATACTGTACGCAGAGAAAGAGTTTGAAATATGTACCGTGAAAATAGCCCGCACGTAGTAGTGGAGCCTCTCGTCCATGGGATCAGGAATCAGGACGGCGCCACTCGTCGTCTCGCTCTATGCCATGGCACAGAAGGCGATACTCGCCGGAGAGGCTGTGGAAGTAGAAGCGTGTCCAGTACCAGCAACAGGGCTCCGGTTTCAGCGCCGGCAGGCTGGTCCACCGCCTGGTAGTGGTAGCTGGCTCGCCCAGCCAGGCCAGGCAGGAGCTGGAGGCGGCCCGCACCCCTCCGCCTCTTCTTCTTTTTAAAAAAAAATGTAAATCCCTTCGTTATTGCCCTCCCCTACAGGCAAATTTACCCTAGGGTCCAATTGCAAAAGTGAAAGGGTGTATTTTAAACTACCACTTTGCACTTTTACCCTTGGCCAAAACCAATTTTTTAGAGATTTTTTAATTCAAATTTGATTTGGAGAATTTAAAATTCCTAGCTCCAATTTTTTTAAAATTGTCCACATGATGACATGCTAAATGCACTTAAGAAGTACTTGAGACACGGAGTATCACAGTGGAGGTAGAGGGTATTTTTTTTGTTATACCTATATTCTTTTTAAAAAAATCAAAACAAGATTATTGGGAGTTCTTTTTTTATACACAGCTCTAGTGGGTGTTTAGAATAATGTTATGATGTGGTTTTCCTTCTAAACTCAACAAATAACGTGCAAAGTTCCCTGTCATGGTTTTTCTTTCATAACAATATTTGAAGTGGTTTTCCTTCTAAACTCAACAAATAATGAGCAAAGTTCTCTTTCTTTCTTCTTTTTCATTCTTGCTTCTTGATGCTCTATTGAGTACGTAATGACGTGTAGTTTTTGTTTCTTTTCCTATGATAAACGTACTACCAGCTGCACTTCAGCACTTGACAGTCAGATCAAATTTGTCCCTAATTCCAATGGCAACTTTCACAGCGCACACCTCTCTGTTCAATGAGTGGCAACGCTTAAAAAACGATACAAGTATTTTCTCAAGGTAGACATTCCAGTTTGAGAACATCTAGGCAACATATCGCATCCCTTGCTCGCAGAATATAATCTTAAAAATCCAAAAAGTTCACCATTTCTAGAAGCATTGCACAACAAAGTTTTGTTTTGACCTCGCCATGATACGGTCGAGGACAAGCTGCAGCCAGTCACCATCCAGGGCCGAAACCAAAAAATCGACCGTACCAGACGTTCTCTCCGATGACACACTGCATTGCCCATTTGCCCATCCTCATTTCCGTCGCCCGAGAGCAGGCATCTACCAAGCAGACAAATTAACGAAGCTGGTAGCGACACGCGGACGAGAGGCTAACGCTTTTTATATGCGTACAATAAGCTGCACGCATGGCTACAAAAAATCTCAGGCGACCAGACCGGCGGTGCGTGCACGCACAGCATGGCGCATCATCAGCATCACCATCAGCAGCACAACGGCCGGCACGGCGGCCACCGCCTGGAGACGGTGATCAACATGGCGCACCAGCAGCAGCAGCAGCCGGCGGCCGAGAAGCCAGGCGCGGGGCGGTTCGGGTTCACGGGCGGTCTGGAGTTCACCAGCCTCACGTACACGGTGGTCAAGAAGCAGCGCGGCGCCGGCGGCGAGTGGGAGAAGAAGGACGTGGACCTGCTGCACGAGATCACCGGGTACGCGCCCAAGGGGTGCGTCACGGCCGTCATGGGCCCCAGCGGCGCCGGCAAGTCCACGTTCCTGGACGCCCTCGCCGGGCGCATCGCCAGCCTCGACGGCCGCGTGGCGCTGGACGGCGTCGAGATGAGCCCCAGCCTCATCAAGCGGTCCTCGGCCTACGTCATGCAGGACGACCGCCTCTTCCCCATGCTCACCGTCTACGAGACGCTCATGTTCGCCGCCGACTTCCGGCTCGGCAGCTCCGTCTCCGCCTCTGACAAGAAGCTCCGCGTCGAGAACCTCATCGAGCAGCTCGGCCTCACTGTAAGTTATTGTTTGTAGTATTAAACATGCATAACCATGCATGCGCGCTCCAACTGCTGCTCTGCTAGTCGATCAAAGAAACAGAACACTAAATAATATAATTGATGGTCATCCAGTCATCCAGGAACACGTACATCGGAGATGAGGGCACGAGGGGAGTGTCAGGTGGCGAGCGGCGTCGCGTGTCGATCGGCGTGGACATCATCCACGGGCCGGCGCTGCTGTTCCTGGACGAGCCGACGTCGGGGCTGGACTCGACGAGCGCGCACAGCGTGATCGAGAAGGTGCACGACATCGCGTGCGCCGGGAGCACGGTGGTGCTCACCATCCACCAGCCGTCGTCGCGCATCCTCCTGCTGCTGGACCACCTCATCATCCTGGCGCGCGGGCAGCTGATGTACAGCGGCGGGCCCAAGGAGGTGACGGCGCACCTCGGCCGCATGGGGCGCAAGGTGCCCAAGGGCGAGAACTCCATCGAGAACCTGCTCGACGTGATCCAGGAGTACGAGCAGTCGGAGTTCGGCGTCAAGGCGCTGGCCGAGTTCTGCCTCACCGGGCTGAAGCCGCCCAAGCTCACGGCCACCTACGGGGCCGAGGGGCTTTCCACCGTGTCCAGCGTCGCACAGACGCCGATCTCGGGCCCCGGAGGCGGCGGCGGCGAGGACTTCGACCACAGCCTGAGGAGCCAGCACTCCAAGTCCCCGTGGAGCGGCGTGCACCATCTGACGCCGTCCCGGCGCCCCAGGCAGCACCAGCACGGGAGGTCGCACAACAACCCGCGGGCGCCACCAGGCTTGTCGCCGGAGATCGTGATGGGCACGCCGACGCCCCTGAGCAGCGCGTACACGGTGGACGAGAACGACTACCTGACGCCGACGCACCGCGTGGTGGGGCCGAACGCGACGGGCGCCCCCGGAGTGGGCATCACCTCGCTGGGCCACCGCGGCAAGTTCGCGAACCCGTACGCCGGGGAGGTGTGGGTGCTGATGCGTCGCAACTTCACCAACATCTGGCGCACCCCGGAGCTGTTCCTGTCGCGGCTGATGGTGCTGACGGTGATGGGGTTCCTGATGGCCACCATGTTCACCAAGCCCAAGGACGACCCGCAGGGCATCACCAACCGCCTCAGCTTCTTCATCTTCACCGTCTGCGTCTTCTTCTTCTCCTCCAACGACGCCGTGCCGGCATTCATCCAGGAGCGCTTCATCTTCATCCGGGAGACCTCGCACAACGCGTACCGCGCCTCCGCCTACGTCGTCGCGGGGATCGTCACCTACCTCCCCTTCCTCCTGCTCCAGTCGGCCACCTACGCCGCCATCGTCTGGTTCGCGCTCAGGCTGCACGGCCAGTTCGCCTACTTCCTCGTCATGCTCTACGCGTCGCTGCTGTCCACCAACTCCTTCGTCGTCTTCATCAGCTCCGTCGTGCCAAACTTCATCCTTGGGTATGGGCCGGGCCTGCTGCTTTGCTTTGAATGGAGCCCATTGCCTGCCTATTAATTAATTCCTGAACAAAGGCCCAACCCAACCCAACTTTATATACTCATGTATGTATGTGTCTTCACTCTTCATTCAGGTACGCGGCGGTGATCGCGTTCACGGCGCTCTTCTTCCTCTTCTGCGGCTACTTCCTCAACAGCCAGAGCATCCCGGTGGCGTGGAAGTGGATGAACACCGTCTCCACGATGAAGTACCCGTACGAGGGCCTGCTGATGAACGAGTTCGACGGGGACCGCGTCTTCTCCAGGGACCTCAACATCACGGTCACCGGCGACGACATCCTCCGGCAGCTGGGCATCAGCGTCGTGTCGGACCGCAAGTGGTGGATGGTGCTCTACCTCCTCGGCTGGGCCGTCTTCTACCGCGTCCTCTTCTACCTCGTCCTCCGCTTCGCCTCCAAGAACAAGAGGAAGTAGCTAGCGCAACGAGAGCCGCCTCTAGTTGTTATTTTATTGTGTCTCGGCAGATTACTTCCCGCGAGTAATTATTCGATTGCTAGACTTGGATTGGATCATGTGTTACGTTAAGCGACAAGGCGCCGCCGGCTGGATTGATTAATTGATTGTGATCCCCTAAAATGTAGGAATACGCGTAGTAGCTCTCAGAGCAAATGTCAAGCACCCGGCCCCCCCCCCCCCCCCCCCCCCTGATATTGAAAACTTTGACACAATACTAGTACTGACTACTGTGTACTGACGATAAAACAGACTGCGTGATCGGTTGACAAATTGTAGGGCGTGGTGCTATATATGGCACGGCCAAGCGATCTCCGCAAATAAGACGTACGCTACGGAGTATAGAAGCTTCGGTGATCGGCTAGGTGCTTTGCATCGCATCGATCTCGATCACTTCGTTTTCGGCAGGCCTGGCCGATCGAGCCAGTCACCACTCAGCAGCCATCCACTACGCAGACTTTGCTTGCTAGTTGCTACGAACGGACGCCGAACCTGAGCAGAACCGTGACACCGGCCTCCCCGCCGTGTAGTCCCGTGCAGCTAGCCGTGCTGCAGGGGCAGTAGTCCACTGACGGAGTCACCGCGCGTGCAGGGAAAGCGCATATGGGTTCACCATTTGGTTCAAAATGGATGTCCAAATTCTGTACACGTACCGTAGATAGAGAGAAATAGTTGAAACAGTAAATGGGTGGGTTGGATGGACTCACTGGTGAATCCAGTCGTGCAGCGCGTGCAGGAGCTTATCTGAATTCCGAACGACATCAGCAGTTATAACGCTGAAACTGTGGAAGCATGGCTTCGCAAAACGAAAGATTTTAGACTATGGGGATGGATATCTCCTTTCCTATCCACTGTTATTTTACTATTCCAACTACCTCTCTCTCTGTCTACAATAGTGCTACAGTGTTAAACAGCGTATATCCATCCATTTTATGCAACCCATTGGAAATGGTCTTAGAGGGGATGCGCACGCGCCACCCAAACAAATAAATCTGGTAGCGACACATGCCCGTCTGCCCATAAAACCCCTTCTTCTAGAAGGATTGAAGGAAGTGGCGGCCGGCCGGCCGCTGTCCCCCGCCATGGTGCCTGACACCGACGGACCACAAATAATGCAGCGGCCTGTGCTTGTTCGGAAAACTAGAGAAAAACAACTGGTGGTAGTAGCATTCGTCAGGATGTGTGGTCTGCTGGCCTACCTGTGTCTCTCCAGGTCTTCGCCAAACATCTATTATGCACTCATATAATATCTTATTGTTCTCGTCAGTAGTGGCTTCTAGCACCGTCAATCACAAGCAAGTTGGTGTTGGTTATCTGACGCCACATATGGATCGTACTACCATTATACATCGTGGGTCGCACCAGTACAGCTCGCATAAACCCCACACTCGTGACTCGTCGGATTAGAGGCTGGAACGTTTTGCTGGTATCTAGAGATCGTGGACCCTGTGTGCTAGCTATACTCCTTTGGTTTTCAGGCGTAACAATTATTGTAACGCTCGTTTTTGTGCATCCATATTTATAGGGACATTGAAGAATTTGAACACGTGAAATGATATATTAAACTGCTCAAAACCTAAACTTCTTACAATTTGGGATGAATGCAGTACTAGTTTAACGCCAATAGGTTATTTATTAGAGTGTGTCAGCTTGTGGAGTAGGGAAAGCTTGGATGAATTGCATACTCTTTTATGAGCATTTTCAATCACAAAATAACATTTTGGAACGATATATCACATTCAAGCAAAAATTTTCTCTCCACACTTTGGACAGCTTATTCTATTGGGATGGTTAGAGTGGACTCAGCAGAATGCCCATTTGCCTCGCCCAAACCACTGCACTGTACTGTGTGCGCACTATACACAGAGATGAGTTTGAAATATGAACGGATGGATGGATTTTCTTGTAAAAATAGCCTTATTGCCTTTGCCCCCATCGTCTCAAGTGGAAAGATTGGTCCATTGCACAATGATGGCAGTGCCTTCGTTTCCACTTTAAAGACGTTGCCTTGCAAAATCCCCTTCATCTGGCGTGTTTAGCGAGCAGCCCTAGTTTCCTTTTTATTTTGGAGGGTTTCAAAGGCACTTATTGTTCTTTGTGGCCTTTGGTGCGTTTGGGGTTATTCTTCCTGGTCGTGTTTGCTAAGGCATCACCACCTGTGTGGTTTTGGGCATGTTTTAAACAAGACGGTGGGTGACAGGGTGAGCACCATTGACGAGTGAGTGTAGGAGAGGTGGTTCCTGGGAAAGTCGAGGGGTAAGTCAGTGACACGGCAACGAACGGGCATGGAAAGCGAGAGATGGAGAGGAATAGAAGGAGAGGCCTGGAATTCTGGCGTGCGTGGTGTTTATCGAGCTCGCGAACCGACGAGCCGCGGAAGGCTCCGCCCCATTTCTCAGTTGTCTTGCAAAACGATAAGTTTCGACATCGTTTTCGCCGGAGTTGTCACCGAACCGAAGGGACCAAATGCCGACCGACGTCTGCTGATATTTCGTCCTGTACACAGACGGAGACAGCTTCACCGTCCTGGCCACCCACTGGACACGGCCCCTGCCCCACCCCCAACCCTATCTCCAGTTCGTTGTCACCCGCGTCCCGCGCCGTGGTTTTCCAAAGGGAAGACCCCTCTGCTCTATTTAGCCGCCTCCTGCCACCGCACACCGCAGGGCCCAAATCGGAAGCGACCGCGCTCACACGGCCACACGCACACACAGAGAAGAAGCGAAACTTGCTGCGCTCACGGCTGAGCTGTGTCCTGTCTGCTCGGCGTGCTCGCTAAGCCTTGGCGCCTTGCCAGGAAGGAGAGGAGGAATGGGCGTCAACGTTCGAGCTCACGACCTGAAGCACCGGCGCCACCAGGAGCAGGAGGCGTGCGTGGCCGACGCCGCGTCGCTCGCCGCGATGTACCTCTACGGCGACGTGCTCGAGGCGGTGGTGGAGCGGGTGCCGGCGTCCGACCTGGCCGCCACGGCGCGGGTGTCGCGGGAGTGGCTCCGCGCGGTGCGCGCCGCGCTGCGCCGCCGCCCCCGGCGCCTCCCCTGGCTCGTCGTGCACCTCCAGGCCCGCGGGGGCCGCCGGTGCGCCGCGGCGTACGACCCGTGCGCGGGCGCCTGGATCGCCGTGCCGGCGCCGCGGCGCCACGCGGCGCCGTCGCACGTCCGCCTCGTGCGCGGCGCGCGCGGGGACCGCGTCTGCGCGCTCTCGCTCGCGGGCCTCGACGTCGCGGCCGACCCGCTCGGCACGGCCGCGTGCGTCGCGCTGCGCGCCCCCGCCGTGTGGCGCGTCGACCCGGTCTTCGCCGCGGTGGGCGACCGTGTCGTCGCGCTCGGCGGCGCGTGCGGCCTGGCGCTGGCCGACGGCCAGGACGCCGCCGCGGTAGAGGTCCACGAGGCCGGCGGCGGGTGGGCGGCCTGCGACCCGATGCCCGACGAGCTCAGGGACTCCGCCGCCGCGACGTGGCTCTCGGCGGCCGCCACGGACCGGCGGGTGTACCTGGTGGAGAGGACCACCGGGTGGGCGAGCTGGTTCGACCCGGAGAGCCGGCGGTGGGGCCCCGTCCGCCGCCTCGGGCCAGACCCCGCCGTCACCACGTGGGGCTTCGCGCCAGGCCGCGCCGGCGCGGCCGGCGAGGAGCGGATCCTTCTGTTCGGGGCGAAGCGGGCGGACAAGGAGGCAGAGTGCACGGTCGTCGTCCAGGCATGGAAAGTGGACGGCGACACTCTGGAGGTGGAGCAGGCCCCCTCCTCCGCGTCGAGCGACGCAATGCCGACAGATTTCTCGGAGAGGCTGTTCCCTCGTGGCGACATCGACGACGACGACGAAGACGACGAACACGACCTGCTGTCGATTGGGCTGTGCGGCAACGCCTCGGGTGGATACGTGTACAATGCGGCCGAGCCGGCGAACGGCGCGGTGCTGTACGAGCTGCGGGAGGAGGAAGGGAAGGCCAACACCGCCGTGGCGCGGTGGGAGTGGGTGCCGTGCGCGCCCGCCGTGCAGGCCGAGCCGCTGGCCCGCGCCATCCTCGCGTGCTCGCCGATGGGGCTGGATGAGCTGGCGACGGCCGTTGCGGCAGGGGGCCCACACTGACGCACACCCACGGACCGGCACACCGAATCTCCGAATCCACTGAATCAACCGCTGATTTGCATTTGCAAGCAAAGCTGTGGAAGAAGATACTCTTGTACTGAATCAATAGCTTTTGTAACCACCAATTTGATTTGCGAGCTGCTGCTCTTTACTCAAAGTTGCATCATTTGCGCATCTTCCTTTTGGAGGGAATGCTAATTGCTCCGGCTGATGACAGTTGGAGTGTGTTTCTTTGTCCTGATCCCTCCATTCGAAAATACTTAACGTTTCCGACCACCCATTTGAACTAGACATAGGCTAAAATATATTGTCCGAATGTCAATTGAATAAAAATAGAGGGAGTACTAATTAGATTGAGGTAACCAGACTGTTAAAAAAGGGCACCAAAGCATCTACTAATACGGATTATGAGAATCCAAATAGTAAAGTGGGCATCGTGCCATCGTGGACTAAAACTAGGTTATTTTGATCCTACATAGAAGCTTAATTGGCCAGAAAACGTGTTCGTGCATTGCAATGTGATAAAAAAACTCTTGTATAACCATAGTATATGGCGAAAAAGACTTGTTAACTGGATTATTTTTTTGCATCCACGGAAGGGAGTCGTGCGGGTAAGGTGGCGCAATAGGTGAGAGGAGCCCACGAGCCTGACACATGTAAGGCCGAATGAGCAAAGTGGCAGAGAGGTGGGACGACAAGGGGTGGACCCACGTGTCATGGGAGACAAGGGGGGTGTTTGGTACCCTTGCTAGATACTGTGTTGCTTAGCTTGACAAGGATAAATATTGTACATGTATGTTTGGTTTTCTAGCTAGCTTTTCTTGATGTTTGAGCTGTCAAGATTTTTCTTGCTAACTTAGGGTAGCTAAATTGGCTCTCCTTCCCTGGCAAACTCTTGCCTTGCTGGGAAAGGCCAGGCTAGGCAAGCCGGCAAGACCCATCAAGAGATCTAAACGTACCCAAGCATTGTACCCACGTGTAATCTATCCGTGTGTCACTTTTCCCCTTTTCATCTGCGGTTCACAGATTTGAAACCGATGGTGTTTTACAATTATATAGTATTGACCGAAAATGAGATCAACTAGCACATGCCCCATTGGCCATTGGGTTAGGCTGCAAGGATCGACGAATTATATAGTATTGACCGAAAATGAGATCAACTAGCACATGCCCTATTGGGTTAGGCTGCAAGGATCGACGTGCGATGCATTAGAATTTAAATACCGCTAATTATAAAATTACATATTTTTTTAAGAAAAAAAAACTAGAGGTAGCGGTTTTATTTTTCGGACCACTCGCCTTTAAAAACTCGTAACTTCTACATATGATCTTGGATAAATACAAAGTCTATATGAAATAAGAGAACGATCTTAGTGCGAGCCCATATATTTAAGAGTTATGATCTGTTTAAGGACGGATAACCTGAAAAAAAAAGGAAAACTAACGGACGATATTGTGATTTTTAATCCGTTGTATCAAGTGGGCAAGTGGCGGCACTCACATCCCACCGTATCCATTAACAGCAGTAGTATAAATTTGTAATTTATTTGTCCAGCCAAATTTTTTGCAAAAAGAAACGACATATATTAAAAATAAGAAAAAAAAATCTTCCTCCAACAAGGTTGTGTGGGCGGCACCTCAAAGCTATGGGGCTGTATGGGGCTGACCTTTAATTGAGGTCTAGTCTCCACCTCAAAGTTATATGGCATCTCGACTATAGAGTGAAAAATTCTTGCTTGGCCCAGCTTTGGAGAAGCACTGTTTGGCTGTCAAAGAAATAGTTTCGGTTTCACCTGCCCAGAGTACTGTAGCAGGATGCTCAGCAAAGCTTTTTTTTTCTCGCTCCTCTCATCTTTCTCTCACCACAAAGGAAGAGCCGCCCGGAGCCCCTGAGAGGTGGCTTCGCCGGTGCTGTGGGAGCCGAGCCGGAGCCTGCGAAAGCCTCACCAAATGGGGCCTAAATCATGCTCTTCCATCCCATAAGACACTGACACGTGTTTTTAGAAAGAAAAAATCCCAATTCCCATACGACACGTCCCTCGCACCACAAAATGAGGACGATGTTGAAGCTCTTGGTCTCCATGTGGAACTCCTCGCTGGACATCATCACATGCTCCACGCCCTGCGTTCTCGTTCCGCCAAAGCGTGCTCGGGGACTGATCGTTTGCCGAAGTGCGGCGCGGATAAAATACTGTGCGCGTTTTATTTTTTAACCTACGTCACTGTTGCAATCCGCGCCGAGACGCGACGCGCCTCTGAACCGACCGCTCTCTCAGTCAGGGAGGCCGCATTTCGTCGATCAGGGCGCGCGCGGCATCGAAGCGGCGGTGTTTGTTGAGGATGTCGAAAAATGGAGTGGGCCGGCCCGGCTGCTTCGAGGTGCATATGCCATACGCACCTGTTGCGGAGGCACGCCAGTACGTCGCCACCACGAGCGGGTTGTGCGACACAGGTCGAGGTCCTGCGCGGCGTCTGTGGCATGGGAGCCGGTGGCCTCGGTCCTCGGCTCGGCCGCCGCTAGGACCATGTCCGGCCCTCGGGACGGTCAGACACGAGACGTGTGAGGGCATATGTGGTTCTGCTAAGAGTAATATGGGCCGAATGTTTTATTGGGCTGGCAGTATGATTCTTTGCGTTATTCAATTTTCTTGCGCGGCTGTCACCGTGCCTTTCACTTTCACGTATTCATCTTCTCAAAAAAAAAAAAAACTTTCACGTATTCATTCTTGGAAATTCATTCACACGGCGTCAATTACATACTTTGAGATTGTGACCTTTCATTTATCTGTTTCGTTCTCGCTATTTCATATCAAAAATTCGTTTACTGACTTTTTAAAATAAAACAGATAACATTGAAACAATCATCAAATTATTCCATATCCATAAAAAATGTGTTCCTTTGTTGATATACTTAGCTTTTTTGAAATAATTGAAACAATTTCGACAAATTCCAAATGCACTCAATACTTTTACATCATTCCTTAACACCAACATATCACCATTATATATTACAAAAGGTATTTAGTATAACCAAAATAATAAATGGGGGAATTCAAAAATAGGAAAAATATGCTAGATCCAAGAGGAGATTGTTCTGTAACTTCATAAGAAATATATTGTTTGATCTTAATGAGAAACTATACAACGAGAACACAAAAAAATATTGGTTGTACAAGTTAGGTTGAATATAAAAATTATGCGGCTAGAACAGAATCTTGTACACCATGATATATGGTGCAAACAAATGGGAGCAATACATACACTAGTTGAAAAAAAATTGTACTAACAGAACAAAAAATATATGTCGATTGCCTATAGTCTAGTCTAGTGGTTGCAGCAGCTCGAGCGGCACCTGAGGTCCTGAGTTTGACTCTCATTGGGAGCGAATTATTTCGAGATTTAATGGCTTTGTTCATTAAGTGGTAGGCGACGTTTCCGTCGACAGCGAGGCGCCCATGGTGACTTCGTCAATCTCAAGAACTGCCGGCCCAGTCTTTTGGAGGTGCTCATAGGAGTAGGGTGTGCGTGCGTACAGTCATAAAGATGAGTGTGCGTGCGTGCCTGTGTGAGCGTCTGTGTTTGTACTGTGTTTCTAAAAAAGAAGAATAAAAAGAGAGAACAATTCATTTGCACATCAAATAATTAATACAAAATCATAGGACAAAGATGCATGCAATTTAGATGGAGCAAAAGTGCGAATGGGAAAAAACGAGAGGAAAAAAAAACAAGACTATACGGTACAGAAAAAAAAAAACACAGAAGATAACGAAGGAACGTCGGACAGGCATGAGATTAGAACATGGGCCGCAAAAGCTACATGGACCCAAAATGTAAAACCTGGATACAATAATTCATTCGGTATTTTGGTGATGAAACTGGTAATGGGCCCACATTCTTAGTTAAATATTCCGTAATTGGCTTGCTGACGAATGCTACTAAAAAACGTTTTTAAAAAACAATGAGAGCATAGTTTCATTTTTTTAAAAAATTTTAGTTCTAGTTTCAACGAATCTAGCCTGCTAACTAAATGTTTCTACACAATGATTGTGATTTGTAAGGAAAACGTTTTCAGAGATAGTTTGAATTTGAAATGTTTCTTCAAGAATATTACTGTAAATAAAATGATATGTGACATATAGTGCATGCACATACTCTCCCACATACCGTCCAAGACATGACTCGCAGGTCTTGGCGTACATTTATCAGGAGTACACGTCTGCAGTTCCGCACCGAGTCACGGTCTCGCGGACGCCGTCCCTTGCTGGCGCAGTAAAACGTACAGTAACTACCGCCCTTGCTGGCGCAAATTCATAATTTAATGCCAATTGGGGCACTGCCCGGTGCCCGCTGCCCGGGCTGCCCACCGGAAACCCTAGCAACCAATTCTCAGAGCAAACCATTCCCCCGAAGAGGAGCGAAGGCAGGGCAGCCTCCCTATAAAAGGGCAGCACATGCTCAGACTTTCATCCATGCCTCCACCGCGCCGCTTTTGATAGGAATAGGATTCACCTCACCTGCTTGGTCTCGTGTTCTTTTGTATATGTCCGAGTGAGGTGGTGCTCTCTTTGCGATGAGCTTGCTCTGTTTTCTTTTTTTCATTTGGGAATGGTTTCTTCATTCTTCATGCAATGTTTTGAGCTTCGTTTCTTCTCCTCGGGACTGTTGATTTTCGCTCGTTTCTTCTCCTCGGGACTGTTGATTTTCGCGAAAGATTTGAGTTTGATTGTTGGTGCAAAAACTTCCAATCCGGCTGCGACGAATCTCGTCTGGGCAGCCCGGCCACCTTTTGCACATAAGGATTCACTCTGATTCACTCTGCTTGAGGCTTTGGAGTTCATCTGCATCCAATCCTCTGTGAAGCGAGCGCACATCACTTCTGGTCGTTTTTCTTTACCCTGCTCCCTTTTGGCCTTCTTTCTGCCATTCGGTGACTTTTGGAAGGTCCTATGGAAGGTCCTTTGTATCTGCGAGTTTATGATGGTACTTATTATGTGGCATGTTCCTGAGTGTAGAACTGAAATGTGTAGAATGAACAGATGACTGCGGGAAATACAGTCCGGACAGAGTTGAAATGAAACAAAACTGCTGTTTACAGTGAATGTAAACAAGAAGCTGCACACGGCTACTCAAAACATGGCATGGACGATCCACCTTAAAACGTTTCAGTCTCCCACTTTCATTATTTATGCATGAAAAATAGACATGCTATTTTCAAACGAGATGATTACATGAAGCCACACAAATCTTATCACCAATAGATAGGGCCAAAATTTAATGTCTGAGCCTGACGTCTTGAGAGATATTAGGGGAAGGAAATGATTCATAAGCTTTGCATGGGGGAATCTGATGCTCACAGTTGATTAGCATACTTCGGACCACGCATGTAAAAGAGCAACCACACCTAAAAAAAAATTCTAAATGTATATTCGCAGAAGATGCCCTTTTTATTCATGTCGCCACATGCTACGAAGTCCTCCAATCCAAGAAACTTCCTTTGTATAAACAAAGACATTATACTGGTCAAAAGCACCAAACTCGTCACGATTCGTATGATGCATCTAATTTAGGGAGAATTGAATTCAGCAGCGTATGTAAAGTATGCTTTCGAAAAAGTAAAGGGAAGGAATGACCAATACAAAGACATATGTTAATTGTCTGGATCCAGCTCCTTATCCCGGCATCAGCAGGGGCTTGCTAAATGGCAATAGTACATTGGGTTGCCATCAGAGTTTGTGAATTCTATTGTATTTTACAAGGGTCTGGTGGAGCATTAAATTAATTTAACTAAGTCTACATGTAACTTTTTACAAAACTGATCCAGCTTGCGTAACTCAGAATTTTCCCACGGGAGCATGAAGCAAGTAACGCTACATCAACATTCTACCGCGTGCGCACAGCTCAGATCTTTTATTTGCTGTTTATTCAATTCGAGCACCAATTCCACAGCAGTTACTCCAGTGTCAAGAAGGCCTAAGGTAATGCTAAGCTAAACCTTGCAAAGTTGTCCACTGCTCCATGTAACCAATTTACAATAGGGAGGCTATTCCCATGTTCCAAAGTTCTACCCAAGCTTGTAGGAGTCAGGGATCAGGAATGTCTGAAGAGGGAAGAAACCTCATCAGAAAACTTGAGAGAGACCAAACACAAATAACGCCAAGAATTTGAAGGACAGTCAGTAATGCTCCTAATGAGTTCATGATAGCCAGAGTTTGATTTGTTGTCTCTGTTCCTCTGACAGAAAATGTGAGTGCCGTCACCAGCTGAGCTGCCCTGTTCAGTTGGTGAAGCCTGTATACCTGGCAGGAGGGGGAAAACACGTGGTGAGAACTAACTGAAGCATTTAACTGGAGGTGAGACCATTATATAACATTATAAGTTTATAACCGGTGGTTGATATACGGCCATGGCTGCCCTTGCTCTAGCCCTGGTTCTTAGATTTAAAAACAATGTATTTAAGAAATGGGCTGCAAGCAACCTGACCCTAGCTTCTACACAAGTATGCAGATACGGCTCAAGTTTAGGCAAGCAACAAGCTTTAGCTAAATATGGAGAACAACTAAAGAACATTATTTAGACAGCCCTTGCTCATTGTTAAACCATCCTTGAAAACACTGCATGCACCTGTGCCTTAGATGGGCAAATGTTAACAAAACAGATCTAAGGGTACTGACAGCTACAAGCAAACTGGATATGCCATTCTCAAGTTCTCTACTGTGTTTAATTTCTATGTCTTGTATCAGGATACAAACTCTTACATCAACAAAATGATACACTGGTTGATCATCGAATTGTTTCCTTACTGTGCATAGGTAAAAAATAAGAAACTTATTTACTAGATTAATTCACTGGATTATATTTCTTATCTTCCACATCTTCTGACTTGTTGTTGCCGTTAGACATTCAAAATGCTTCGATTGGAATTACTAGATACACTGACAACCACTCGCAAGTCCCAGGTCCAAACATGAGGTATTATTGATCAGATCACATACTAAAGAGATGGGGGAAAAGGGTCTATCTTTCCACCCATCCAACTTGATTATAACTAGAAAGCACAATTAATAACACACTTCACGATGCCATCATACGGAGATATATTTAAGAAAAAAGATTACCTTGAAGATAATAGGAATAACTGGCCATGAAGGTGATTTCTGATGCCGCGCATACTGTTCGAATGCAAACTGTACAACAAGTCCAACCAAATAAGGGGCAAGAGTCGCTGATGCTGCTGGGCCAGTCCAGGGCCACACCATACCCATTGTTAAAAGAGGTATTATCAAGCTCAGAACCATTGTTGTTACTGACGAAATACGGAAGAACCTGGATTTTGACCAAATGTAGCTCTTTGGTGCTACTTGCTGCAAAGGTCTCCAGACCTTGTCAATTAGGAAGACAAATATTGCAACTCCTCCATAAAACAAAGCCTCAGTAAAGAATAGTATAAGAAAATCTGCAAAAAAGGAAAAAAATCCATCAATTAAGGATCTGTCTGACTGTGGATAGCTTGCTGATCTTCTTTAGAAAAGATATAAAATTCTAACAAATGAATTAAGTAAAAGATGCCAAGATAGATCACTTAGGCAATGTATTTAGTAGCACAGGAACCTCGGTGTTTTTACGATGACCACTTATATGTGCCTTCTGGCACAATAAACAGTACAAAGGGAGAGGATATGATAGTGTAACCATCATAATGTGTTTCATCTGTTATTACTACATGGAACTAGAGATGCACAGTGCAAAGATGTAAATTGACTACAATTAAAAAAAAAACTGAAAGAGAAATTATATCGCTATTGAAACATCCATAACCTATAAAGGAAACATTACAGTCCGGAACACTGAAACAATCAAAGAAAGCAGAAAGCATACCTGTCAACAAGGAATCCTCAAACACCGCTGAGAGCACTTTGCGCAAGTAAAGAGATGGAAGAACCAAGAACGACACAAGGATAGTAGGGCCAACGAACCAAACTAATCTAGATGCTTCCTTGCCAGGATGTGGCACGCTCTCCGCAGTTGTCTTTTGGAAGCTGGTTCCTTGAAACGAGATGAATCCTGGTTTTCCAGCACCTCTGCCAGTGAAGTAGGAGGAGCTTTCAGATGCAGCAGCAGCAACTTTAGCGCTGCTTTCGGTCTCTTGTAAAATCGGCGTGTCCGAGGTAACTGAAACGACTGGCTCCTGCTTGTCGGTAGCAGCGAAGCATACAGTCCGCTTAACATGAGACCATCCAAAATGGCTGCCGGCGCTGCTCAAAACTTGGCCTGTCAGCGTTTTAGTAAAAGATCAGCACAATGCGCTACTCGAATTCAATAACGAGGTTCTCGGAAAAACGGACGGAGAATGTAAAGCAGTTACTACCTTTTAGAGTACCAAGATACTGCATTGCACTTCCATTGACTCTCTGAATTGGAAATGGCCTCGTAAACTGAGATATATAAGCCACGCTAGTACACTTGTCAATACAACAAGATCAAACAATTTTACGCATTTCTTCAAGATAATATCGTGCAGAAGTACAAAAGTATATGGGATATAGGCTAGGCATTTATGACTGTGGGCATGTAAAGCAATTCTCAGACTCATTGTTTGGCGGGTGGCCACCACACACCAAGAGAGAGAGAGAGATTCGAGTCGTCCTTTCGGTTGGATCATATGCATATGCAAGAGGGATTCTACGGGCGTGCGACAAGTGAAGTGAATAAAACCCTACCAAATTCTAAGTGTATTGGTACTAAACAAGCAACAAAGAAAGGGCAATTTTTTTAAGTGTAAAGGGAGGAGGGGGAGAGGAATTGCCTTAGAACAGGAGTAGGTGAAGGAACCGAAGGGGCAGCGAGGAGAGGCGGAGGAAGAGGCCGCCGACGGAGAGGCGGCCCTCGGGCGAAGCCGGAGGGCGGGGCTTGCCACGGCGGCCATCGGCGTCCGGCTCCCGACCTCCCGTTGTTATCTGCTGCAGCGGGCGTCTGGGGCGGCAGCAGCCAGCAGGTGGGGCGGACGGTGGGACGGGCACCGGCGCCGCGGACAGCAGCCAGCAGGGCCTTGGGGAGTGCGGCCGCTTGGCTCGGCCTGCCCCTGGCGGGGGTGTGGTGCGGAACTCGCGGTCGCCGTCGTCCCCCACCGCACAATACACATGTGCAGTGGCTTGGGCGTGTGGGCCGTACTGTCATTGTGTATTTGAAGAACCGGCCGTGATTGGGCCTCCATTTAGGACTTGGACACAAGAATTAGGGCTACTATCGAACACAGAAAAGTTTCACGAATCATGTGTTTTTATGTGTGTGCAGGTCCAAGTTTGAGCAATGACAAACTTCAAACTCTTCCAAATACGGAACATTTTACGGGACCCGGATGATTTTTGTCTCCTATTTTCATTCATTTTTGCGTGGCTTTGATTGTTTTAAGATTTGTGCATCTAATTGGCCTTTTGTATTTGGCCCATTTTTTTTCTTTATTTCATTTTCACTCCCAATCGTCCTTCTCGAGGGGCAGCGAGGACGCCTCCGCTTGTTGAGTCCCCGGCATGCCGCCGCTGTCGGCGCACGCCTCCACCTCCTTCCTTCTCCCTTGCTTCCTTCCTTGCTCTCGCTGGCCACTCTGTCGGCAGCTCATTCAACCCCTTCCTTCCTCGTCTCCTGCTCCCATAGGCCACCGCTCCCCCGCCGTCGACGGGCCTTCTCACCCCACGCCGTCGCTATCTCCGCTAGCCGTCGGCCCTACTCATGTCTGCACTGTTGGCGAGCACGAGGCGTTGCTCTCCTGTCCTCATCTGGCGCGCCCCTCCCCATCCCCTCCCCCTCGGCTTGCCCCTCCCCGTCCAGTCCGGTGTGTTGCCCGGTGCGCCGCTCTCCCGTCCTCCTCTGGCGCCCCCTCCCTCTCCGGCGTGCCCCTCCCCGTCCCTTCCGGCACGCTGCCCGCCGCGTCGCTCTTCGCGTCGGCGTCGGCGTCAGAGCCGGCGACGCGTGGGAGGAAGACGAGTAAGAGAAGGATCACGGCGGTGGCGGCCGAGGAAGAGCGCCATGACGGAGCCGGCGACGCGCGGGAGGAAAGCAATTGAGGTGAGGAGCACGACGGCGGTGGCCTCGATGCGGTCGAGGAAGATCGCCATGATGATGTCGTCGACCTCCCCAGCGCGGTTGGCGCCGATGTGGACGAGGTGGAGGCCGAGCTCACCGCTCTGCTAGGCTAGGTGAGTCCAAGGACCGGCAAGAAGTGAATGAAAATTACGAGAAATTTAGTTTTTTGGGACTCCAAAAAGTGGGCTTCGCACAATTGCCATCCAGAACATGGGCTTCGCCAAATTGCCACAGACAACATTGTCATCTCGTTTTCCTTGCCATTTTGGACTCTCATACCCCTTTGTCTTCTTCAACCTCCTGACGGAGCGGGGCGGCCGGGGAGCCGGGCCAGGGGCGCGAGGATCCGGCTGTGGCTTCATCCCGCGGGGCGGGCGGCCGTGGAGCCTGGCTAGGGGCAGGCGAGGCCGGCGGCGGCCGTTGGGGACCTCCATGGAGAAGGCGAGCCGGTCCGCGCAGAGGCTCCGGCGACGGGGACCCGCTCCGCATGCGCACCCCGACGCCGACGAGGACCGTATCAAGGTCGACGGCGGCGCGCGCGGGAGAGGTGGCAGTTGGCCATGGAGAGGTCGCCCTCGCACTGCGCCATGGCGTAGACGGCCTGGTAGCTGGTGGCGACGAACCCCGCGGAGCTGGTGGCGACGCCGGCCTCGAGCGTGGAGAAGGCGGTGTCCCAGCGCACCTCGAAGTCCCCTCTCCGCCGCCGCCGCCCGTGCCGCAGGTCTTGAAGAGCATCTGGACGCCGGAGACCTGAGGGAAGTCGAACACCTTGTAGAGCGCGAGGCAGCCGGCGAGCTGCACCCGCGCGGCGACGGAGGGCCCGCAGACGGCAGGCCAAGAGGAGAAATTTCCTGAGAGGCGCGACGGCGACAGCACGATGCAGTGGTGGGGGCTCGCCGGAGGAGAGGAACGAGCGAGGAGATGGAGGGGAGAGAAACCAGCGGGAGGTTGAAGAAGAGGACAGGGGTATAAGAGTCCAAATGGCAAGAAAAACAATGTGGCAATATTGTCTATGACAATTTGCCGAAGCCCACGTTTTGGATGGCAATTGTGCGAATCTCCCTCTTTGAAGTCAAAAAAACCAAATTTATCGAAATTACACGCGTTATCTTTCGGATGGCGGGGAGTCTCCCTTGGGCCAAAACCTCCTCGTTGGCAGCAAAGGCCCACGCCCATTTTCCCTTTTCTCTCCATTCTCCGAGCTTTTTCGGCGAATTTACCGGTCTCGTTTTCTGCCGAGCTTAGAGATGTCAATCGGGAATTCTCCACCGGGTTTCAGCACCCCACACCTATCCCGATCAGGCTATACTCATCCCCATCTCCATATCCATCCCTATTCGAGTATCGGGTTGCCATTGGAGCCCCATCTCCGATAAAAAAAAATGTGAGCATATAAAAATTGTCAAAAAATATGTAAGAGTAGTACATCATCGCTGAATTTAAGATGTAAATAGCCTAGGTGGATGATTAGGTGAATAGTGTAAAAGGGTTAGATTAAATAGACATAGGGTTTTAGGGTTTATTTGTTGGGTCTCGGTTAGGCTCTAATTTGTTTGATACGCTGTATATTAGACTTAAACATATTGCACATCAAATTTAACTAGTGTACGTTTCCCATAGGTAATCGGGTTTGGATGTTGCCTCCCCATACCTGCGTACCCAATGAAAAAAGAATTCCTCCCATATCTATACCCATGGAGAATAAATTCTCCCCATATCCTAATTCTAATAGGAAAATTTTTCATGGATAACCGGGTATCGGGTCCCATTGACACATGTAGCCGAGCTCTTGTTTGCTCCGCTCCCTCCTCACGCCGCCTGGCCCCGACCCCGAGCCGACTCGCTTCCTTCGTTCTTGCGCCTACGCGAGCAGCGAGCTACGCACCGCACGCCGCCGTAGCTCCTCCACTCAAACACAATAACACTAAATAGGTGATGGTATCTTACTAATTAGAAGTTAAAAAACAACCATAAATTGCGAAATGCGTTAAAAAAATAAATTTAAAAAAATTTCCATAAAAATCAGATACATCTCCATCAAGTAGCATCCAACAATACTAATCATTGGATTTATTATATTTTCTAAAAAGTAACCCTCAAAGCAATTATGTAAACCACTATAGTAACCCCATAAATTTTCATATAAGTTACCCATCATATCATTATGAAATATGAATTAAAATAATCACCTAAATTTGCAAATAAATTACCCATCATGCCATTATAAATAATAAATTAAAATAGCACCTAAATTTACATATAAATTATCCACTATGCCATTATGAAATATGAATTAAATAACTTCCTAAATTGCATATAAATTATCCACCATACCATTATAAAAGATGAATTAAATCCACCACCACTATAAAAGATGAATTAAATAATATTTTACATATAAATAAAATAACATCTAAACTCTAAACAACAAAAGTATGTAGTTATAGAAAACTAAATAACACACTATATACATATATGTGCGCACACATTTCTAAATTATCAACTGCAGCTACTATTAAAATTATCTATCAACTTAACATATACTAGCAAAATGCCCGTGCGTTGCAACGGAAGAAAAAGATCTTTAAGCATCTCTACATCAATACTTATAAGAATAGCCTCGCAAATAAATTTTATATCATATTGTTTCAAATTTTTCTTTGCATGTGATCGAAATTTAGGTTGTGTCAGTGTGGTAAGAAATATTATTTTTTGTTTTTCCGCGATATATAGAACATCGAAAACGGAGTCCATATACGATATGGGTATCCGTTTTCATGTAGTCTACTCCTGCCGTTTGAATCGGGTTTCCAAATAAATTGTAGGCCATATTGTCTTGATGATTTTTGTTAATTGCCAGCGAATTTTAGAGTGGTGTCAATTAGGTTGGAAAAGGTTGTTATTTTAGCTTTCTATTGATATATAGAACGTAAAAAACGGAGTCCGTATGCGATTTGGACATCCGTTTTCGTGTAGGCGGCTCCTGCGGGCTCGCGAATAAATTTCACGTCATGTTGTTTCAAAGATTTTCGTTGATTGAGACCGAATTTTAATGTGGTTTCAGTTTGGTTGAAAAGGTTATTATTTTAGGTTTCCATCGATACATAGAACGTTGAAAACGGAGTTCGTATGCGACTTGGACATCCGTTTTCGCGTGGACTACTTCTGCGGTCTGAATCTGATTCGTATTGTAGCTGTGATTTGGATTATCGATACAGGACGGGGAGGGGCTGACCAGCCGGGTCCACGTGTCATGACGGACAGGGAAACCGAGGGACTAGAAAACCTTATTTGCTCTAATATTTGGTATAGATACGTCTAACTCGTGCTCGCCCTGGTTGCTTGGCTAGTATATACTTTAGTTACAATATAAATATATTATTATTATATATCATAGTATTTCTAAACTATGGTTTTAAAATATTATCTTCAAGCATGCTCTATGTGGTTGCCAGCTATAAAAGGCTGCACATATTTTCCTCTTTCGATTTGTGTGAATTCCACCGCCACATCTGACCTGCCCTCTCTGGCCCACTCCATTTGCCATTTGACAAGGGTGAGGCTATTTCTTCCAACCTTCTATATTTCTTCAAACCCTACTATGTTTTATAGCACATTTACGATGTTTTGTATGTCTATATGCACGTTCTGGTGACGTCAACCAAACGCCGCTGTGTTCCGCCATTCCATACCATGATGAAGCAGTGCATCCCCTGTCCTCTCTCTATCCTCATTTGCACGGTAGGTATGGCTCTATGAACTGTGGGCTGCCCTCACATCTGGGCAGAATTTACCCACTCTATCCTCATTCTGTGTTTTTTTCTAAAATTGATCAGATTTACTTTGATAAAAAAATTCTAGATTTTTAAAAAAACAATTTTAACTCATAATACATACGATTCAGGAAAATATTCTAGCTTCACTATCTTTCATAATGTTCTAACTTTATATCATATTCCCACAGGAAAATGTTTCTAGATTTAGAAATATAATATTCTCTATTAGAAAAATATTGCATCTTTACAAAAAGAATAATTAAAATATTCTACTTTAATGAATAATATATTCCAACTTCTTAATAAGAAGAATATTCGGTGCTTAGAATAATAATAATATGATATTCTACCTCCGCATCACACGAAAATTTAAAAATCTAGGAAGAAATATTCTACCATGATAATATTTTATGTTTAGAATAATAATTTTATAGTACGAATAAACAGAAAAAAATATAAACAAGATAAGTCACGACGCTCAGATTGTTCAGATTTTACTATCCTCAGATTTTATAGTACGAATAAACAGGAAAAAAATAAATTGCTCATATTTTACTATCTATCGTTTTGTGCCAAAGTGATATCTTTTCAAAGGTACTCCCTCCGTCCACAAAAAAATAAAATCCTAGCTTTGTCCTAAGTCAAACTTTCATAACTTTGACTAAGTTTATATCAAAATATATTAAAAGTTATGCTACCAAATTAGTATCATTAGATTCGTGTTGAAATGTATTTTCATATCATACATAATTGATATCATAAATGTTATTACATTTCTATATAAATTTGGTCAAACTTACGATAGTTTGACTTAGGACAAACTCAGGATTTCATTCTTTTGTGGACGGAGGGAGTATTAACTTTCTTCTCCCTTCTCTTTACCTTCAGTTCCACGTGATTAAAAATGTAGTGGGAATTATTTTCTATGACATTGAGGTTAAAAAAGGATTTCATAAGACATGACAGGTTTAAATATCCTGACAAGATAAGATGCATGGGAAATAACCTAATTATTCTCTTAGTTTAGGATGAAATGACCTAAGGGAGTGGCAAAAGGAATTCATCACCAGCTTTTACTTCACGCGGAACTAGTACCACATGCCTCAAAGGCTGCACACCACACACACACAGCAAAAGGGCACACCACAATTCACGAACAGTATACATCTCGTTGTTTCACGCGGAACCTTTGATGATACGAACAATAACGTACAGTACACATGTGTGTTTCACACGTCGGCCGGCGAGGACTCGACGGGGACCGTGTGCTTGGACTGGCTGCCCGACTCCGACCTGCCCCCCTCCCGCACGCTGTTCTCCGCGAATCGTACGCTGGCGGTGTTGAAGCCCTTGTCGCGCTCCTGCGCCGTCCACTCCCGGTTGTAGTAGTCCTCCGCCGTGGCCCCGGGCTGCGGCCCCAAGAACATGCCGCCCCACTGCGGGAAGTAGATGAGCGTGATGGGCAGCGTGCAGGCGATGATCATGAGCCCCATGTACTTGATCCCCGTCTCCGTCTTGTACTTGGTCCCGTGGAAGAAGATGAGCTGCGTGATCACGGCGCCGACGTTGCCCCCGCCGCCGGTCATGCCGGAGATGAGGCCCAGCGACCTCCGCGAGACGAAGGGCACGATGCCGAAGGTGAGCCCGCAGGCGGCCTGGACGAAGAAGGAGAAGAGTATCATGACGGCGATGGAGGCGCCGAAGGAGTAGTCGACGACGCCGAGCACGACGCAGAGGGCGCCGCCGATGGTCTGCACCACCCACAGCCCCCACAGCCTGCCGCGCATGCCGAACCGGCTGGAGAGCCAGTCGGAGAGGAGCCCGCCGCCGGGGCGGGAGATGATGTTGGCCATCCCGAAGCTGGCGGCGATGAACCCGGCCGTGCTGAGCTTGACGCCGAAGCGGTCGTAGAAGTACTGCGCGATGATGTTGTCCACGGCGAGCTCGACGCCGAAGCAGTAGCCGTAGGTGAGCGCGAGGATCCAGCCGCGGTAGTTGGTGACGGCGCCGCGGAACACGTTGCCGAAGTTGTCCTTGTGCATGTCGCCGGACTTGTGCAGCTTGCGGTAGTTGCCGTCGGGCATGTCCTGGCCGAAGGCGAGCACGGCGACGGCGGAGCACGTCTGCAAGATGCCCGGGATGAAGAAGGCGATGCGCCACGCCGTGAAGGGGGTGCTCCCGATCTTGCGGATGGCCTCGAAGACGAGCGGCATGAGCAGCTGCACGGCGCCGCCGCCGAGGTTGCCCCACCCGCCGGCGACGCCGTTGGCGAGCCCCACCTTGGGCGGAGAGAACATGGAGCTCATCCAGAACTGCGTGGACACGAAGGACGCCAGCGAGAAGCCCGTGAAGAAGCGCACGAGCAGGTAGGACGACGCGGAGTGGATGATGGAGGAGCAGTAGACGGCGGGCGTGGTGAGGAGGATGATGGATGCGGACGCGAGCCGGGGCCCGACCAGGTCGCAGGCCGTGCCCATGGCGACACGCGCGAACACGGCGCCGGCCACGGAGGCGATCCCGGCGTTGCCGATGTCCGTGGCCGTGAGCCCGAGCGTGTCCCGGATGAGCGGCAGCAGCGGCGGCGCGGCGAAGGTGGAGAGGAAGCAGCAGAAGAAGGAGAACCAGGAGAGGTGGAAGGCGCTCATGTGCGGGCGCGCCAGGGAGAAGAGCCAGAACTCGGTGGCCTTGTTGTCGGAGTCCACCGGCATCCTGAACCGCGGCTTGGACGCCGCCGCCTCCGCGCCCTCCACCTGCATCGCCGCCGCCGCCGGCTTCAACTCCCCCTCCTCCGCCATGTCACCGTCGGTAGTTGCTACGTTGCCGTGCTGAGGCTGCGGCGCTCGACGTTTATATAGAGCTGAGGCTGGAACGCTGGAGCAAGGATAGCCGGCGGCTCCGGTCGCGGAGCGCGATGGTTGGGGACGGCGAGAGGGCAGCGGGGAAACGAATAAAGATTTGAAGCGTGAGTTGGGGGGCGATCCTGTGGGGCCAGTGGAAGGCCGGCCGGCGCGCATGCTCAACGGTGGTGCGGTCGCCGTCCGGCCGGGAGGGCGTCGCGGCGCTCGGATGCGCGGGGGTTTTGTTGGAGAGCGTCGCTGTCGGGGTTTCAAGGGAAGATTCTGACCTCTGACCTTGGAGGCCACGTACGTCAGTTCCTTGGACCGTGGAACCACCTCAGCAGCCTCCTAGGAGGAATCCTATTGGCGTGGCGACTGGCGAGCCAAGAACAATTCCCGGTGGATTCCCCGCTAGCGCCGCATCACCAGCAGGTCAAGTGCCTCGACGCTTTTCCCTTGTTGCAAATAGAGCTTTAATTTCTCTCTCGACCAACTTTTGGGTAGAATTCATTCATATCCTAGCGCGATGCAAAACATGCAGCGGACGACGCTGTTCTTGTGCTACACACATACATCAGGCGTGTCTCATGATCAGGGTTAATCTCACTCGAGATTTCTAGTACACTTGTCAAACAGTGGGATTGGAGCTAGCCGCTGTTTCGCTACAAACAGGGGTGTGCGTCCAAATGGCATATAAAAATGGAGGAAATCTCACCAGGGCACCGAAAGGGCATATAAAGATGTTAAGCCATTGGTCACACCAATGATGCATTTTGAAAAGATCAAACTAAGTGGCTTCAGCCTTCAGGGACCTACCACAGCTAAGATTATGACAGACAAAAAAACATCAGCATATACTACTTTTAAGTACGGTTTTCAGCAAGATGGGAACGTCGTCGTATATATGACATGCGGGGATAATGCTTCACTAGAGATCATTTACTAAGGTGTGCAACAATGCATGAATGGACAACAGCTAGGGAACTCCTAGATTTTTGGATTTACACAAAACTAAGTCCAGGTTCATAGATGCAACTAGGCATATTAATTAGGGAAAGTCTCTACAATATATTCTACTAGTGTTTTGAGGGCAGCCACCAGCCAACAACACCCGATTTTGTGATTGAGCAAACAAGAGGTTTGGGAGTTATCCAACGTCACCAAAGGGGTTCCCAGCCCAGTTGTGATGGGCTGATGGCAAGCGGCAGGGACACCCGATGCCGTGGTGATGTAGATCAAGCTGTTCGGTTGGAGGGGATTATTTTTTTAAAAAAAATCAACTTTGAACAGGGAGGGAGTCAATGCCCTCAATCCTCTTCAATCCTCCTCTAATCGAACAAGGCCTAGGGTGTTGGGAATGTTGAGCTTTGATCGGTTAGCGTCAGGACGCAAGACCAGGATAAGCAATGAAGTGTTAAAGAAGCAACACATTAGCATCGGATGACAGAGGTGGCAGCAGGGCACCAAGATTATTTGTGCTGGCAGCAACTAGCCGCTTAAAGTAATACTTACCTGTGTCAACCTGTGCCACCCCCGCGGACCGTGGGTTTGGACCAGAACATGGAGGATTAGATTACTTTGGGATCTCACAAAACCTGCTTAGCTTTCTGCTAAGGGAAAGTAATATCAGAATAATTAAGAGTAAAATGCATCTCCAGTCCATTAACTTTCCGCGTTGTGCCGCTTAGATCCATCATCTATCAAAATGCATTTCAGGTTCAATAACTTTTTAAATGGTGCACCATATGTCCATAACTCTTCATTTTATTTTTTATTTAGCCCCTCACATTTTCTCTCTTCTTCCACCTAACTCCCTCGTCTTCCTCTTCCCTCGCCCAAGCTGGCCGCAGGCAGGCGCGCACCCGTGCTACGGCCGTGCTGCCGGCGCCGAGCCGACCACAGGTGCAGACCGACGGCCCGGTCGGATCCGCCGCGACGCAGGCCGGCCCCGTCGTGCTCACGCCTATCCTCATCTCTCCACCAAAATCCTCCTCGCTTGGGCCACCCCGGCTCGATTGTTTTAGCCGCACGCACCTCTGCATCCACGTCCTCCACCCTGATCGCTCGCTGAGCTTCCCCTTCTTCCCTCCCCCTCCAATTTCTCTGATCGGCGTCCTTGGACAGACCACGGCCGCCAGCAGCATTCTCTGTGCTCAAACCACCACAACTCAATTCCTTCGAGGGCGAGCGCCTCCCTCCCTTCCTCAACCTCTGCCAAAGCTCCAATTCCTCATGCCCGTAGCTGTACCTGGCTGCCCACAATGCACCTCGGCTGCGGCTATGGCCGCCCATGGCTGGCCCCCTCTCGCAGCCCCTCCTGAGACAAGAACCACTAAAGCTGATCTCCCTCGTCTCCCTCTCTCTCTGGCTGCCTTCAGATTCGAGAATGGTGGCGGAGTTGCCCTACGGCAATGCTCCGGCAAGCTTTCTCTGTTTGGGCAGACGCGTCTGTTTGGGCAGATGCGCGTGCCATCGACCCCCTGACCCCTCCCCTTCGGTTCTGTCGTCCTGCTGCTACCGCTGGCCCCCCGAGGCGCGAGAGGCCGCCCAGGCGTAGTCGCGGCGTGCGGGCTGCCGGAGTGCGGGGCTGTCCGGGCGGAGATAGGGGAGCGCCGCCGAGGGGATAGTCGGAGGAGGTGATGGCCGAGCCGTCAGTCTGCACCCGCGTGCCGCACCCACGGTCGGCTAGGTGCAGCTGCACGGCCGCAGCGTGGGTGCGCGTCGGCTGCCTCTGCGCCCCCGCACCTGCCCGCGGCCAGCTTGGGCGGCGGAGTTCGGGCGAGGGAAGAGGAAGACGGAGTTAGGTGGAAGAAGAGAGAAAATGTTAGGAGACTAAATAGAAAATAAAACATAAAACGAAGGGGTATGGACCTACGGTGCACCATTTAAAAAATTATTGGATCTGAAAATGCATTTTGATAGTTGATGGACCTAAGCGGCATAACGCAAAAAGTTAATGGACTGCGGGTGCATTTTACTCAATAATCAATAATTAATGTGGTTGACCTATTCAGATTCAGATTCTGATTGATGCAGGAGACAAAAGGAACCAATTACATTTGGTCATAAGCATGTGCCATGGATAAGTTCGTCGAATTTAATTTGAAAATGATATCTATATGTCACCATAAACGGCGGTGCCCGCTCATCCTGAATTTAGTATAACCTTGGCATAATATGTATTGTGGCATACTACAATCCATTTACTTTCACGGATTCGATAATTATAATCAACTGGTCCTATAGGCTACAGCTATCTATATGCCCTCATTTGTACGTTTGCTGTTCATAGCTATTGCTGCGCGGAGACGCAGAAGAAACTGGACGCAACATTCAGAGAAGATAGGAACATTCAACATTGATCGAGCTTTGACGAAACTGCACGGGTTGAGGGAACGATGACCTGCTCTTGTCATGATCTAGCAAGACTTTGAGCTATGTATAGTGCGGCTCTTTAATACATACCTGATCTGATGAGTAAATAGGATCTGACCACTAAATAGGCTAAAATTATTGACTGACAGACATGCGTATATGTCTGCCTGACTATTTGTCTGTCGAGCAGGCATCCATCCATGTTCTAACAGCAACTGATGGCTGTACAAGGCTTGCATGTTGTATAAGCGTAGTTGCAACTTGGATAGTATGATCAACAAAAAGATTTAATTTTAATTGTAGGCTAACAGCCAGGTAGCCAGGGTTTTTTTAGATAATGGAAGGTAGGCAGGTAGGCAGCCAAAAGTCCTGCAGCTGCAAGGGCAATTCATCATGAAATACTCTGTTAATTCTCCTTACTCGCATTACTTCATCAAAGCACATAATCAAATGCATCAGATGCCTGCAAAACTGTCGGGCACATCAAACATCAAAACCAATGGTCCAATCAAAACAAAAAAGGCGCGCAATGAAATCACACCTGACGGATCTGATTGGCTGGTTCACCATAATACGAGGAGCTACTAAATTTTTGCGTCATTGTCAAAAACACCTGCGAGAATATGCGGCTCTATCAGATGTTTTCGAGACTTAACACCAGTTCAGTGTTCAGACTGAAATTATTGTTTCAGGCCGGATATTTCCTGGTCGTATGTCTTGTATACCGTACCAAGTTTTTGTCTCTGGATGTGATGCCGATGCATGACTATTATACAGGATAGCTGCCAACTTGCTCATGCCCAAATGTCAAACTCTGTCTCGATCGAATCCAATTGGTCGCTAGTTGTTACTGTTCTATGGACGTGATGGGGATGGCCCTGGCCTGGCCTTCAACTCCTCCTTACAGGTGACCCCAGCAGCTGAACGTGGCGATTCGGTCGATGGCCAGCTGCATAGTTCCTCCCTCGCCAATCCCCTTGCTCCTAGATGTGTCACTACTACGTCGGCTGGATAGTTTAGGAGTACTCCGTAATAGACGATGCTGGGCCCCTGCTCTGACCTACAAAGATTCAAGTTATTTTTCGACGACTTTGATTCTGTGCTCTGTATTTTATTGGTGTTTTTTTTAGCGAACGTGTAACCACGTTTTTTCATTAAGAGGAAGAGAATTTGATTACAACATGGTAAGCCAGAGGTTACCAACCCAGACAGCACCCAGTCGAAAGCACCAAACAACGACCTAATTTACATAACCATTTTGCGACCAAAACGACGTCGAAACCGACACGCCGGCGAGAAGGATACCGATATCGACCACTCCAGCTAACGCCCAAAGCCTGGCCTCCTGCAACATCTTCTCCAGCAACTCTCTTGGCAAAGTTGCCTTCCTTCGGAACACACGATCGTTGCGTTCTTTCCAAACCATCCACACGACCAGTAGCAGCAACGCGTCAAATCCCCGCCTGGGAAGCTTGTCGAAATGTTTCCTCTCCCGAAGCCACCAATCAACGAAAGAAAGATGAGGAGGCGGCAGCCTCTGTACCCAGCCAAGGGCGTCGAAAACCTTGTACCAAATCTCCATGACAAACGAGCATTTGGTCATCAGATGTTCCATGGACTCTACCGCCTGGTCGCACAGGGCGCAATCATCCGTCTCTTGCAGGCCATGTCGCCGTCGCAGCTCCGCTGTCCAGCATCGATCCTGCAAGGCTAGCCACGCGAAGAATCTTACTCTAGGTGGCACACGAGCTTTCCATACTACCTTGGCGCCAACCATCAGAGTTGAACCAAGAAAGCAGGATCTGTACGCGGAGGCAGCAGAGTACTGGAAATTCGACGACCAACTCCAACGGAAACTATCTGGCCTGTTGACCAGCTCCAAGCCTTGGGTTCTCTCCCAGATATCAACATACTCGGAGATCGCTACAACAGAAAGTTGCTTCTTAATATCACGTATCCATGTTTTGTCAGACAGTCCTTCAGCCACCGTCCTCCGATGAAAGCGCGGAGGGACTGCTGCAAACAGATTCGGCGCGATGACCTCAATAGCGGCACCATCCAGCCAGTTGTCTAGCCAGAACAGCGCAGACAAGCCGTTGCCCAGAATTACCTCGGTTCCGACCCTGAACAGATCTCGAACTGCGCGTTCGTTGGAGACATCCATATCAGCCCACATCCTGTCTGGGTCAGTTCTATGAAACCAACACTATCTGACTCGTAGTGCCAAACCAAGCAGCGAGAGGTCTGTGATCCCAAGGCCACCATATTCCACCGGTCTGCACAATGTCGGCCACGCAACTTTACTATGACCACAACCAAGAATGTCCGAGCCCGACCACAGGAAGGCACGACGAAGTCGATCAATGGCACGGATCGCCCAACCAAAGAGACACGTAGCGATGGAGATATGGACTGGAATAGCAGATAAGGTGCTTTTGATCAGAACCAATCGTCCAGCCACACTCAGGAGCTTTCCCTTCCAGCGTGGTATTCTCCTTGCAACCTTATCGACCAGCTCCTGCTCCAACGACCGAGATAGCTTCCTGGTACTTAACGGCACCCCTAGGTACGTACAAGGGAACTGAGTTAACTGGCAGCCCAAAATGCTCTGAACACGAACAAGCTCCTCATCAGAACACCGAATAGGCGTTGCTGAGCATTTGACAAGATTTGGGCATAACCCCGAGCAACCAGCGAACACGTCAAGGATACTGCGGAGAGCAAGGAGATCCTGGCGTGCAGGTCTGACGAAGATGACCAAATCATCGGCATATAGCGACGCCCAGGAGCGAATAGCCTGCTGGCCAAGCGGCGACAGCAGCCCAATCTCCTCTGCGAGCTTGATCAACGCATTAAGGACGCCCATAACTAGGACAAACAACATTGGTGATAGGGGATCCCCCTGTCTCAGTCCCCTAGCATGACAAATCCGGCGTCCAGGATTACCATTCAGTAGAATTTTGGTACTCGAGGCCTGAAGCAGCAGCGAAATCCAATCGCGCCATCGCCTAGGGAAGCCAAGATGCTCCAGCAACTCGAGCAGGAAAGGCCAGGAAACAGAATCAAAGGCCCGAGCAATGTCCACCTTAAGTAAACACAGCTCACTTTCTTCCGATGGAGTAAACGACAGGATAGCTGAACAGCCCTGAAGCAGTCATGAATTGATCGACCTTTGATGAAGGCACATTGATTTTTCATGACTAGACCGTCAAGCCTCGGTGCTAGCCTGTTCGCAAGCAACTTGGTGAGTAATTTTCCGAAGCTGTGAATTAAACTGATCGGCCGATAGTCCTTTATTTCCTTAGGTTGGTCTTTCTTTTTGAGCAGCACCAGATAAGCGTCATTCACCAAATATAGGCTTCTGTAATCGAGGGACCAGAAAGCATTTACAGCATTAACGACATCCTCCTTGATAATGGACCAAGTTGTTTTAAAGAAAAGCCCTGTAAAACCATCAGGCCCCGGTGCCTTCTCTGATGGCATTTCCCGAATGATGCCCCAGATCTCTTCCTCAGTAAAACAGTGGTCTAAACCTCGCAGATCCACCGAAGGGACCCCAATCCTACCAAAATCCAACCTATGCCCCCTCAAGAAGCTTTGCCCCAACACTATATTGTAGTGATTGTACAGAGCCTCGGCCATGCGGTCTGGATCAAGGACTTGGGAACCATCTACCCGGAGCTCAGGAATAAAGCTTTTGCGACTTTTGTGACAAGCTTGCAGATGAAAAAATTTCGTATTCGCATCCCCCGTCTCCAGGAACAGCAGCCGGGAACGTTGCCGTGCTATAGTCCGTGCCATGGAAGCAAGACCAAGACATCTCAACTTCAGCTGTCCCCGAAAAGCGATTTCATGTGGCAGGAGGTCCCTTACTTCCTCCGCACTGTCGAACTGAAAGATCAGCTCACGAGCCATCGCCAGTTGCAACCTGACGCTACCGATATGCCTGTTACTCCATCCCTTTAGCGCCGCGGCCGTGGAGCGCAGCTTGGCATCAAGGGTTCGACAGCGATCAAACCCGACCACAGGACAAGCCCAAGCATCGCGTACCACATCCAAGAAACCCAGGAACTTGGTCCAAACGCTTTCGAACCTGAATCGACGCTTGGCCCACGGCACGCAACAAGTCTGAAGGAGTAATGGAGAATGATCCGAGCAATCTGAGGACAAGGACCGCAGCCAATGGTTCGGCAGGAGCTCCAGCCAATCCGAGGAGACGAAAACCCGATCAATCCTCTCAAGAGTGGGGTGTTCACGCTGGTTACTCCAAGTATAGAGTCTACCATTAAGATGCAGCCCCGAGAGCGCCATGTCACCTAGGAAGTCGCTAAACAGCCTCATTGAACGTCGGTCGAGCCTCGAATTGTTTTTATCCGCCGCCAGATAGATCATGTTAAAGTCACCACAGATCATCCATGGCCCCGGCTGTACCGCACGCAAGTTCCTCAATTCCCTTAGGAACTCCACGCTCTCAACGGCAGAGCACGGACCGTAAACTACAGTTAACCACCAGTTTGTAGAGCTCGAGAGCACCTGCACCCTGGCCGTAATTGATCTGTGCCTAACCTCGACATCTGAGATAGCCCAAATGTCATGACGACATGCAAGAAGCAGGCCACCTGACAAACCTACTGAAGGAGCCTCCACATGATCAAACAAAGCACCCAGCATATCAGCAATTAACGAGTCAGAAACAACATCAAGCTTGGTTTCTTGCAGACACAGCATGGAGAGCTGCTGTTGAATGACAAATTCATGAACGGAGTCACGACGCGCACGCCCATTCAGGCCATGCACATTCCATACACAAATGTTTTGTGAATCCATAAATTACAATGTATGCGACCGCTACGCGCCTTCAGACGCTCTAGACCGCCACCGGCGTGGCCACGACCTCTTCTTTCCACTCCATCCCAGGGAATAGATCTTCAAGTGCAGATAATCTGGGTCCTGGCATCCCATCGCGGAATGACCTGCGATATGCAACGACGCCGTCAGCGCCAATAGGCTCATTCTCATCAGCAAAGCCCAATTTTTTGATTAGAACATTCTTGGCCTGCAACTCAGCGTTAGCGGCTCTGAATTGCTTTGTAGCTGCTAACCGCGCACTTCTACGAACCTCAGAAGGTGGAGACCGACGTCTCCTGGTGATGCGCGGCAAAGTCGGAGCTGCAATCACCGGCGTCGTCAGCGGTAATTTAATGGATTGAGTAAATTCAGCTACCACTGAAGACGGCGAGCGAGCGGGCGGGGTCGTCGCGGCAACCAGAGGATTCTCCGTGCCACCGCCATCCACGACAGGCCTTGGACAGTCCACCGTGACCTCCAAAGTCCCATTATCCGCAACCGGCCCAACATCACCAGCAACCTGCAGCGGCGCTCCCAACGGAGAGGGGCAGTCTGAAGCAATAGGGCTAGCACGGTCACGGGCTGGCAAAAAAATGAGCCCACTTTCATTCGAAACCGCCGAGACACCAGCTTGCTCAGCACGCTCAACGTCAACACCCACGGCATCCGTGCCGCAGGAATCCCGCTGCCACCCTACGCAGGGGAACAGTCCTCTATCAGCCTCCACGCATAGCAGCATGGGATCAAAGGCGGACGCCTCCATCATCACGTCTCTAAAGGCAGACGGACAGAAGTCCACGGCCTCCCGTGACGAGCATGGCGCTTTTGTCCGGGAAACCTGGCTTTTGCGGAAGACCAGAGACCCGGACCATGACCAGGCCATGGAGCCGTTCTGAATGCACGCCACTCCTCCGAGCGACGGCGACAAGAGACACGACGCCGGCGGCTTAGCCAGCTGCTTGGCCGCGCGACCCAGCGACGCCGGCCTTGAAGCCGACGCCGGCGGCCGAGCCGACTTGGCCGCCCGGTTCGACGCCGGTAAAGCGGCATTAGCGTACTGGAACGCATCACCCTAGCCGGGACCCAACGCAGGGAGCGAGGCATCCACGACGAACCTTGTACGCCGCGGCCATGGCTGCCATCCATCGTCTTCATCATAATCATGGAACCCAGGGTAGTCATTGTCATCATCCGAGTCTCTGCAGTCTGGCGAGACCTCACGAGAAGGCCGAACGAACCACTCTTGTAACTCAACGAGCTGAACGGAGACCAAGTACTTCATACCAGGAAACTCCGTGTGCATGATCTCGTGCTCCCTGAGAAAGAGATTACCAGGCTCATGCGGCTTCTTCGGTTCTGGCACCCAAAGCCGTCTCTCCGATGGAATCTGATGGGGATGCGAGCACCAAGCAGCAACATCAAACCTCCTCAGATCGACCCTATCAATGGTCTCCCGTGCAGCCTCCAACCCAGCACAGGAGGAACCCAGCACCCGCTGCGCAGAATCCAACGACCAAGCGTGAGCAGGAATCCCCTGCAACACGAGCAAGACCTTGAACCGCATCTTATCCGGCGTCGCCATGGACAGCCGCAGGCAGGGCCGCCAGAGCAGGCGAAACGGAGGAGACCTGGGTACAGCTCCATGCAGAACGCGATCGCGGCTAGCCAAATCCGAAAAAACGACCAAAAAAAATCCTCCGGCGCGTAAAGGTGAACCGAGAAGTGGTCTACAGCCACACCATAGAACGAGACGAGATGCTGCCGAACCTGATCCACCGAGACCGGTAGGCGATTACCGCCAATGGTAGCCACCAGCGCCAACCCAAGCCGCGCTTCCTCCGCATCAACGGCCGCTGAACACGGGATCACCACCAGATCCTCGACTGACCCTGTAACAGGCCCGGTCGAAGGCGATGGCGTTGCGCAGATGGCAGGCCGACCTCCACCAACATCAGTCGACACCGACCTCGTGGACCTCGTATCCCGCGAACCCAACGACGGCGACGAAGAGCCGCCCGGGGAGGTACGACGCTGGCCAGCCGCAAGAGGTGCCGCCTGCGGCACCGAGCTAGGTCCAGCAGTTAGACGCACCCTAGGCGAGCGATGACGACGACGCCGAAGACGCCAGCACTCCCTTGCCTGGTGAGTGTTGATCGATGTGCCGGCTCCCTGGTGGTAGAATCTTGCAACTGGCTTAAGTAATGTCCCATTTGATTGTCACCAGATTTTCAGAATCCAAACACCAAAATTTGAGTGTGCACCAAACACCCTCTCATAATGCATCGGATTTTGACAATCCAAGCAAAATGCCGCTATCCGACTAGAGCTTTATATTTGGAGATAGCGGAAGCAACAATGAGGTAAACAGTGCAGTTCTCGGCACATTATCCTACGTAAAGTATCTGCAACCAAACACTACATACTAATGTCCATCGGATTTATCTCACAATCTAGATTCTAAATCCGATGGCTACCAAACGCCACCTAAGACAACATTTGGTATGGGCCCCGAATTATTCTAAATAATACTTCACCATCCCAAAAATATAAGGTATTGTAGCATTCTCTCCCTTAGTCATTGATGAATCTAATACTTGTACCGCAGATACCCTCACCAAGCGGAGAAAGGCCATATAGTGCTACGACCTATCCAACTACATATGAGAGGCTAGGTGAGGAAGCCTGGACAAAGCTAGCCAATGTATCCAGACTCAGACACTTGCAATTTGGACCCATGCCTGAGTGACCAGGCCTTCCACCTAGCTCCATTCCGACCAGAGATGGGCCTACAACCTCGACGACCATCTCCCGACTAGGTCGGAGATCCCACTGGTCATAACTAATTAGGCTGAATCTAACAGCTCCTCTATCCTCCATCTCCCATCCACTATTCCAACTACCCATCTCTCTGTCTACAATGTAGAAAATAAATGCACACAGTGTATGGGGAGGCGTTGATTTTAGCCTTAGCTATGGCCATGTGCCCATACCACTTAGCCCGCTCCACAGGACCCACTTGAGTACATAGAAGGGTGATTGGATATGAAGACGACCACTTTTCGGTGCACAAGTCGACAAAAAACCATGCCCTGAGTAGTACGAATAGGTCAGCAATGTAGGGTTAGACCAATTCCAGCAGATCGTCTATATAGCCGTCTATAGGATGAAAATGACATTAAGTGGAGTTTGATATAGATGATGGGATAGATGATATGCAGACTCATCAGCCTTACCTTCCATTACAAGAAGACGGACATCAACCCATTTGTGATTTGTCCATCCACAAAAACATCCTACTCCCATCCCCTCTGGCCTCTATGTAAGCATATCGGTATATCACCATTTATTAGCCAACAACTCTTAGTAAAATAGTCTCAAATGGGAAATTTATGCAATCGATAGAGTTCTTAGGCTGGCTCTAGCGGTGCCCGTATTCCCCATCCCCTATCACTGTTACGGCACTATAGACAGAGTGAGGGGTAATTGGAATAGTGATGGGGATATGGGAACCATTGGAGAGAGCCTTAAATCTATTATCCCAAGCTTCCAGTTGCCGCCCTAGCTAAGAAAACTGAAAAGGTACAAGCATAGTATCAAGTCTAGTATTTACCGCAACAGCTCAATTCACATTGCAGGCTAGAGCACCACATATTTGTGCCTTATTAGAACATCTCACAAGTAGTCACACCCTCTGAGACATTGGCGTCCTAGCCCTAGCCCTAGCCCTAGCCAAACCTACACCTAGTGTTTGGAATGAAAGGTGGGACCATGTTTAGTCTCAGTCCGCATATATAGTTTAACAGGAGCATTGCATCAAACAAGTCATGATCCCAAAATTTGTGTCAAGGCAAGGTAGACAACTATGGTGCCATGAATCAGTATATCATAAGAATGCACAGAATCTGCCGGAGATTTTGGGATTGAAATGGGAGCTGTTTTCGGTTAAAAATGGAAGCCAACGAATGCCTCTAAAGCATATAAAACATCAGCATTTCACCTAGTTTTATTATCTATATGTTTTTCCTAAAAGTTGGTATTGCGTGCTGCATGCTCAGTGCCACACCATAAAAATTGCAAAAACCAATTGCAAGGGTGGAGGCGACCTACAATGACGGCTAGCCAACCAGAGCAGCCCCTAAAAACTTAAGGCTAATTTTCACCTGCGCCCAACCTCTTTTGCATGAAGCAAATGTTTCGGACACACAAACGGCTTCCATTTATAGGCTTTGACGCTCTTCTGCATCTCTCTTATTTGTTTAGCTCTCGGTCAATCCAAATTCCAAAGGACCGAGCAATGTTCCGGTACCTCGCTGCCTTGGTTCTCGTCGCCGCCTTGGCGGCGGCGTCTATGAATAAGTTTGTCGATGCCCGTGTGGTCCACCCCATCATCAACGCCAGCGCCACCGCTGCCGCCCCAGCTCCCGCCTCCGACGAGGGCCGTCGCCTGATTGGCATCACCGGCCACACTGAACTCGTAGCATTATGCCAACAGGTACTAGCACATCATCATCATCGTTCATATACACGAATTTACAGCGTATAGTAGACAGAGTATAGGGGTTTCTTTCTTGCAGACTTATTACAAATGTGAATGTATATATTGCAGATGCACTACAAGACGCTATGCACCACAATGACGACACTGCCCGGGGTGGCGACGCCGGAGCAGCTGTTGGACGCGTCCCTGCGGATTACGGCGGTGAAGGCGGCGATGGCGGAGATGAAGCTGGACCAGGCGATAAAGTCAGGCAGCGCCAAGGGCAACGGGATGGCATCGTCGCTAGAGTCGTGCAAGGAGAGCTACGCGTCGCTGGTGGACTCTCTCAACACCACGCGGGACACGCTCAAGAACGGCGGCAGCAACGCGGACCTCATGTCAGAGCTGTCCGCGGCGGGCACCTACTCCACCGACTGCGAGGACATCTTCGACGAGCGGCCGGAGCTCCAGTCGCCCATACCAGGGGCGATGCGCCACGTCAGCCGCCTCGTCAGCAACTGCCTCGACCTGGCAGCAACCATCAAGGAGCAGCCCTAGACGCCTAGACAGAAGACAGGCGTGGACACTAGTGCAGGCATGGTACAAGATGTATGTATATGTATCTGGTAGTGTACATTGCTGTGTTGTACATTTGCCATGTGTGGAGCTGCTGCAGTGTGTTTATCATAGGTTCATGTTTACTACTAATTGATCCCTTTCCAGCGTACATATAGGTGTCTTTGACTAAAGAAAACACACTTGTAGTTGAGGTCGGATTATCGTCTAAGCATTTAGAGCAACCGGCTGGGAATGTTAATGTAATCCAAATTAATTATGCGCAAATTGCATTTTTTTTCTTGAATGACTAAGCTTTGTCGGTAGGGATGCAAGTGGGACTACTTCCAAACATTGCGCGGGCAAGTTACCGACACTATGGAAAATGATTTGCCGCAATGTTCCAGAGTAGTCCCGCTTGCATCTCTATATATATGTCGGTTAATCAAATAAGGTATGCGGATGTGATGTGCCCAGATCTTACCATCTACACAAAGGATGTTGTAGTATGCATAAGTTTACACTTATCAGCAAATAAGTAGAGCATTCATGTGATGTGCGCAGATCTTACCATCTACACACAAAGAAAGCAGTAGTCTGTTTTCCCCCGTCACCTTCTCTGCCCCCGCGGTTGGTGAACTGCAAACACTTTCTGATTCTTCAGTTCTCGACCGACGTCTTCGAATGATCAAATACACTAGTGATATGCATTCAAAGCACACAAATCTGCTAAATACAGGAGCAACAATAATCAAATGAAATTGATCGATAATATATAATGAGAATTCATTCTTGTATGAGAGCACTGATCTTGATAGCATTCTTGCCTCCGTCCTGGGACGAAGGTTTGGGTTGGGTTTCTAGTGACATAACTGAGAATACCGCTTACGATTGGTCAGTTGCGGTTGGTCAATCTTCAGCCGATCGAAGTCAAGGCTTTAGCAAAATATTCGGATGGCAATGTAAACTCTACTCAAATCCTTACCGGCCGGTGTACCGGCTGATAATATTGAGATTGTTAGCACGACTACAAAGTAGAGGGTGCCTTTCGGATTGGTTCGGTGCCGAAACGTGCCAATGTCAAAATTTTAGTAAGTCAATGTGGACTACTAAAATTTTAGCATGGCACACTTCGGTTACCAACAAATCAGACCCTTCGTTCTTTACTTTTAATTAGCATAGATGTACATGTAGCATGCACGTGTTCTGAGACGATCAATCAGGACAATAGGAAAGAGAAAAAATAAAGGGTGAATTGCATGACAGGTCCTTAAAACTTATTCCGTGGTACCATCTAGGTCAATGATCTTTCAAAATGATCATATGAATCGTTTGACTTTTCAAAGTGATCATATAGATCCATCAACTTTTCATTCTTCATTCACTTGAAATCCAATTCTTGGACTTAGATTTACACTGGAATAACTCACTTGAAAAGTTGAAGGACCTAGATGATTATTTTGAAAGATCATGGACCTAGATAGTACCACGGAATAAGTTTAAAGATCTGGCTTGCAATTCACTCAAAAATAAAATTAAAAGGAAGGGGACATGTTTGATTGGCATCCTTCCTTTCTCATTAACTCTAAGAGAAGGAAAGTAATAAGTGGGTACAGGGTAGGAATTAGGTAAGGAAAAAAAATAGGAAGCGGCAGAGACATTTTGCATATATGAGTTTTGAGACTTTTTACCCCTTTTCAGCCCTCTCTAAACTGCGCGGGAGGGGGGGGGCAGCGTGAGAGGTATAACTACGTCTTAGGTAAAAAAAAGTTTTCAGAAATGAAGGACTTAGATGATCATTTTGAAAGATCATGGGCCTAGATGGTATCACGGAATAAGTTTAAAGATCTGGCTTGCAATTCACTCAAAAATAAAATTAAAAGGAAGGGGACATGTTTGATTGGCATCCTTCTTTTCTCATTAACTTTAAGAGAAGAAAAGTAATAAGTGGGTATAGGGTAGGAATTAGGTAAGGAAAAAAATATGAACCGGCAGACACATTTTGCATATATGAGTTTTGAGCCTTTTTACCCCTTTTCAGCCCTCTCTAAACTGCGCAGGGGGGCCAGCGTGAGAGGTATAACTACGTCTTAGGTAAAAAAAAGTTTTCAGAAAACTCGCTCATTTACAGTGTAAACCAACAATTTCTACCCTTGGCCTAAGAAATTTTTCAGTGATCATTGAGTAAATGTGCAGCGAACAAACAATTCCTATCCATTAGCAAGTTTATCCCCTGCAGCTTCTAATCAGCCCTTGGCAATCGTTGTGTGACTGTGCCACGATGCAACAAACACCATGCTGCAGCTACCACAAGCTACTTTGTGATGGTAGAATTTATGACTTTTTTTGCTCATATTGGCCATAGTAATTTTCTCACATAATAACAATACAATGGAAGAAATTTGGCCCCCCCTCCCTGTTTAGTTGCTTGCTCCGCCGCTGTGTATATACATATGTGATGTCTTATACTAAATATAAGTCTTGGGTCATATATTGGTAGTGGCGGACCCACGTGTGGGCAAGCCTGGGCGCCTGCCCGGGCTGCCGGCTACCAGTTACGTGGTGGAACAGTGCATTTGATAGTTAAGTTTTTGTGTTGATTGAGCAAAATTACTAGAAGAAATCGCGGCCATAGATGTTTGCCCAGGCTTCCTTCGATCCCTGGGTCCGCCACTGTATATTGGTGTTACTAGCTATAGTTACATTTTTTTAAGCAAGCATGGACTGATGCGTTTTCAAAGGAAGGTGATTAAAGATGGAATTCCATTGGCTATCTTTGAAAAAAAATACAAGGATTTGTTCTTCCCTCTCCTGAAGCCAAGTCGCTCCAGTCGTCGGCCCACTCAAATGAATTTAGGCTAATGTCACTGGGGAGTGGAAATGGATATGAAAAACACTGTTTGCGCACTGTATACAGAGCGTAAAATAATGATTGCGCACTGTACACAGAATGGAAAAATAATGATTGCGCATTGTGTCATTGTGTAACACAGCCTTATATACAACCCGTTCAACACCTCCTTATATACAACCTGTTCAACACCTTGTGAATGGAAAAATTTATATACAACCCGTTCATCACCTTATATAGAACCCGTTCAACACTCGTGCCTGGAAAAATGTGTCTTTCCTGAAAGAAGTATAAAGTTTCACGTCAGCTCAAACATTCTTGCTGGCCAATTCATTTGATTTAGATTAAGCACAAATAGCTCAAACATTCTTGCTGGCCAATTCATTTGATTTAGATTAAGCACAAATGCAAATTAGCTCAAACAAAACCTTATTGTAGAGATGCAAGCGTTTAATTAAGCTTAGGCTATTTCAAGAAATATAATTATAACACTTCTGATTAATTGTTGAGGTTTTTATCAAATCCCCAAATACGAAAAACAAGGGGTATATTTTAAGCAAAAACAATTATGAGACTCAAAGATTATTTGAATTCTTCCAAAACATGAAAGTCCAATACTATTTTTAGAAAGTCAATAGATATTTTTATTTGATTGTTGGGGTTATTCTTAAAAAAAAGAAAAACCCCCTCCTAAAATAGACATATGCTGCTTATTGCAGCAAACACACGGTATTCTTTAGTAAAAGGCGAAAGAATAGTTCGCTATGTGCATGCTGCGCAGCTGTGGGCTCTTCTTCTGGGCTCGGGTGGATAGTAAATAGGAGCGGTCCCTGTGTAACCTCATCTCAGCCAGCCGTTTGGGACTAAAGGATAGCACGGTGCTGTGTGTTGTGTGTGTGGTACTCGAAAAAAGGCCTACGCTGCTCGTGCGGCCCACATGCAACGATGTACAGCCCACTTGCCTGCCTTCTACATCTTGGCTGGCTGCGGCATCCTCGCAAATAATACCATTAAAAACAGGTCAATGAAGATGTACCGAGATTCTAATATTTCCTGAAAAATGTGACAAGGCCGTGCGTGTACACGCGTAGTACACAAGAAGGAAAAACACCAACGGGCAAGCCAATCGTCAATCTCTCCATCACCAGGCTGATGCTCCAGCCAACGACGCGCTCTGAAGACCTTCATGTTGAAGCCGGTGACGAGGCTTCATTCATCACAGGATAGTCATGTTGCTCTGAAGTCTAGCACTAGCAGCATGACAATGGGAGATGGAACGGCACCTGCCTGCAGCGCTGACCTCTCATGCGGTTCGGGTTTTTGCAACAGCTAGCGCCTCCTGGTGCGTGACCAACGACGAAGTGCGGGTGGATCTCTCTCCTCTACCAATGGCCATTTCTTCAAGATTGGCGCGGTCCGCGGTTGGAGATACGGAGCCACTGCAACGCGTCAATGTTCGTCCAGAGAGGCGGAGAGCGCACCCCTGGCGCGGGTGCTGGATCAGCCGTCGCTTCGGACCCGCATACACTGGAAGCAAGCAGTGGGAGAGTGTTGTGCAGCTGGAGAAGCGCGTAAGAATAGGGCATCGCGGCTCTCCAGCAAAGAAGCAAGGAGACAGCCAAGGTCCAAGGAGCTAGGCCGGCTACTGAAATCGTCCTGAATCATCGCAACTTCTCGTCTCGCTCCAACGCTGCCACAGACTCCATCCACCACTGCCGCTGGCCCCTCCATCCCCTCCAATCCTACACTAACCATCCTAGAGGAAATCCATGCCAGGAAATACAGTTATACAGATGAATTACACGAAGAGACTGAGAAAATAATGCCAGGAAAGGACGGGGTGGATCGATGACACGAGGAAAGACAAAAATGCCGAAGAAATGTGCAAGAGGAAGGACGTTTTGCAGCGTCTCCTCGTTATTGCAACGAAACAACCTCCCCCCGTTATTCTTACATCAGCATGAAGACCAGTCTTCATACAGAAAACTTAACCCTCTGAACATTACATGGACCATATTCCGGACTTCCGTTAGACTTGCGAAAACACGCAGTGACCCACCACACGCGATTTTCAACTGAAAGTAGTGTCATGGAGTATAGCAATGGCCAATTTTTTTTTTTAAGAAAAACAACGAATAGCTCAGGATGGAATCTCTTTGAAGCTCGAATTGGAGGACAGAAACAGATCGGAATCTACAGGACGGGTTTACAAGACGAAATACATGTTCAAATTCCTCAAATAAAGCACTCATAACTCTGACCTCATAACATAGACTTTCTCACTCAAGCAACAAATCGCACAAGGATTCCGTATAGCTCCTTTGTACCAACATCCTAGGCATATCGAAACAAAAACCAGCAACAATTGAAATCAATGAATCCTTACAAATAAGTCATGGTGTATTTTCCTTTCTTTTCCCTGACTACAGGTACAATAGCAGACCAAAATAATTTCAACCTGCAGGACAGAATCAGTGAATATCCGCCCATGTGTGACAAGATGTTTCATTGAACTCAAATCAGCTCAAGTCTTCCGTGTAATACAAAAAGGAAAGAAACCCAAGTTTGGTATCCACAGAAATAAATCAATAATAATACAAGTGAACTGGAAAGTGAAAATTCCCTTTGTCCAAAACTATACTTGATGGGTTACTTACAGTAACCATAGTAAGGCCAGCCTAACAAGATGAACAACAAGCCACAGGGGGGGAACCTTGTATGACAGAGCTTTTGAGAGAAGGCTTCTATGCTAACATCAGAATGCCTTCCAGCAGCTAGAAAAACGATAGCTCATATAAGTCTCAGCTCATATTCTCCAGCCATTGTGATGTATCTAACCCAGGGAAGTGCCTGGTAACCACTCTTTTCAATTATCTTCAGATAACGAACCTGTACAATATTCAGTTTATCAAACCATTCAGACTGAAGACGTAAAGAGAGAGAATACTAGAATCATTGACGTATATCCACAACCAAGTTACCTGAATGCCTGAAACAGTGAAATATGGTATCTCAAATTTCACTCGTATCGGTGCCTTCTTTTCTGGGGCCCCTTCTTCCGCTGTTATGCTAGGAAGACTAAATTCTGCTCTGCACATGTATTCCTGGAGGCATGGCTTCAGTATATTAGCACATATCAAAGTAGGCAGTAGCAATGAATAGAAACCAAAGAACTAATTTCAGATTGTAGTTACCTTGCCACCAGGAAATGATTTTACTTTCCAGACCATTGCATCTCTCTCAGGAGCATATGCAGCAGAACCCATTGAAGTTCTAATATTTGGGTTAGTGGCATCTGAAGGAACAGGCACTTCAATTTCAACATTTGTTGCTGTGCTGCAAATGGAAAAAAAAAAAGAAACCCATTCTTCAGAAAACCCATTCCCATAACACAAGCAAATCTTACTTTTGCAACAAAAAAAAAAAAACACTCACCTCCTTTCCTTGAACTGACTCCTTGCCTTCACCATGAGTTCTATACGGCTTCTAGAATGCTTCTCAATTTGTGCTTCCACCCAGATAAGAGGTTTCACCTAAGGATATCAAATGAAGACAGGCATGTGAAAACTGACAAAACCATGGCATTTCATATGTCTAAAGCAGCTTACAGTTGATCAGAAAGAGAACCTGAGTGCTAAGCCTGTATGTCATTAGATCAAAAGATCCATCAGGAGGTATGAAGGATATAGTTCTATCATTCTCAAATCTAGCCAAACGTACACACCTAAAACGAAAAGGGAGAACAGTCATCTTCAAGTAGTGATGCAAGTTGTTTGGTAAACAAAAGAGTAATATCATTTTCTTACTGGTGAAATTTGATATCATCAAGGTCTATCGCTTTTCCTTTAGTTGCTCGGCCTTGAGCCTCCAAAAGAACCCTATCATTCAAGCCGAGTTTGCACTCTGGCATTCCACTGTTTCAAAAACAATCTCACTGTTAGGGTTACAGATGCGTACATCTGGATGCAGGGACAACATCAATGGCAAAAAAACTAAGTGTGACAGCATAAAATGATTAATTCAAAGCCCTGGTGGACAAGTTGGCTTTTTATTCTACTATTAAACAGAATACATCAAAATTGTGAATATTAGCAAACCATTTCCATGGCATACTCCTTCATTGGTATAGTGTTCCAATAGCATCCTCGTAAACCACATCGAACCCTTCCTTTTCGAAGTTTTATATTGTTATATAGCGATGACTGATTGAGATTTCAATTTTAGTTAACTTGCTTTATGATTATATGTATATCACTTCTAGTTTTTAATACAAGTATGTACAGAAGAATACAACTTTTAGCTCCTAACTAGATCAATATAATCTCTAAGTAACAGTGAAATGAAACATTTTCTGCTTAAGTACACTTTGAAGTTGATAAAAACAACAGCTATGACAATCGAACATTATATTTAAATAGTTAAAACAATAATAAATCACATATCTACAATACTCATTGCATAATTGGGCAAGCCCTAGCTATCTACCATGCTCATTGCTCTATATGACTTATCCAGGACTTAAATTTTACACCACATATAAATGGCCAAGTTAGATGGTAAAAGAAAATAAAGATGAAGATTCTTCAAGGCTAGGAATTCATGCAAGTTTTCAAAAGCAAAGAAAGGAAAAAATGAAGCAATTTTGCTATGTATGATAAATGTATGATAAAAGTTACAAATAGGTCCCATCAAAAACAAAAACACAGAACCATCGCAGAAGTAAAACAGAACTGCATAATGAATACCCTGAATAAAGATTGAGCATATTAGCTAGCAAGAAAATTTAACTGGAATGAGATCTAGCAGCATTAAAAGGCTTGTTTGGGATTAAAAGGCTTGTTGTTGGTTTGGGTTTCAACTCTAGCCTACCCCAACTTGCTTGGGATTAAAAGGCTTGTTGTTGTTGAGATCTAGCAGCATTCAACATGTAACATCCTCTAATCTGAATTTAAAATTTTCATACCCATCGACAACTAATCTCTACATCATAATAAAGAGGGACCTATAGCAATACAATCCCAGGTGTGTTATCCCCATCCATCATAAAATCAGTTGATCCGAGGACCAAATTTGCTCATAACAACCCAAGCAACAGGTTTTCTATACTTTTGAGATTACCAATAAGCTGATTGTTTGCCTGAATAACAGGATTCTACAAGTGTAACGGTCACGCGCTTACTTAGTTGTGAGATCACATGGTAAGCGGCTTTAAATCTTTCATGTTTAGCGATATGATCTCATAAAGCTAGTTCCAGAAATGAAAATGCAAACTCACCTCAAATATGTTCTCATCTTCAGTGCCCCAACGACATCTGATCTCACAATCTGCCCATTGCTGTTAACTAGAATGTTAACACTCTCTACTACATCCAAGAACACCTGCAAAAACAAAAAAGTGGTGGTTTGTCAGGTACCAGAACCGTTTGCCTGCATTAGAAGTGACAGCAAATAGTAAAGCAACATACTTCGTTCTTCTTGTATCGGATACCCTCACTCCTCCACGACACAGCATTTGTCACAGCCATGGGTGGCCTCTGCGTGACCTCCATCCTGTACGCGTCTGTCTTGATGAACTCGCTCAAGATCTTTGCTTCCGTGTATTGTGGGTACCCAAAATCCATCATCTCATCGAGTAACTCGTACTGAACAAACAAAATGGGGCACCCCATTGTGTCAAATCCCCGCAGTCGCACATAAAACAGAATAGCAGGTGAACGTTTGCTTACCACGACGACAAAATTATCTCTGAGCGACTCCTCTTCCAACTCCTCGAAGTAGTGCTTGAACACCTGCACTCAAGCATAAGTCGCATGAACAAACCGCTACAGTGACATCAACACATCTCGGCGAACAGGGAAGCGATGGCACGTACATCTACGACGCGGTGGAGGAAGAGGAGGATGCTAGCCGCGTTGCAGTTCTGGCGGGCGGCGGTGAGGAGGAAGACGTTGTTGTGCTGGATGAACATGTATGTGACGCCGGCGTCGTCGTAGACCACAGGCGAGTGCACTTCCGCGTCGCCCTGCCCATCCCACAGGAACTCAGCACCAGGGCTGCACAGATCTCCGAAGCAGAGAGCAGTTGAGGCGCAAGGGCTGATCGTGCGCTTACCTCCTTGTCGAGGAGCTTGGTGAAGAAGCGCTCGGCCTGGAGCGCGGAGACGTCGCCGCGGTAGTCGCGCCAGACGAGGACGCGGCCCTTGATGTCCAGCAGGAAGAGCGCCGATACCGCGCCCGCCATGGCGGTGGGGTGGGGGCGATCTCGCCCTCGCCCGCCCACCGGATCTGGATCTGCACGCCCCGCCTGTGCCTCACTCTATCTGCGGCCGGCGGTGGCCATACGGTTGCAGGGGCGCGGGGGAGGGGGTGCCTGGGGATCTCGCCTGCCCGCACCGGCAAACCGACCTGCTCGCGGCGGTGCGGGGCGGGGCGGTGCTTTGGTGGATCGAAGCCGGGACACAAGGAACGGGAAAACGGAAGTGGAGACGGTGAGGAGGGGGGCGCAGGATCCGGGTGTCTTTTCTCACGTCCCACTGGACACTGGGGCCTGGATGCTGTCCGATGTGGAGCTGCTCTTTTCGCTGGTTGGGCCTAGGTGGATCGTGGGCCAGGGTTACATATTTGAACCGAAAGGTATTTTTCGAAGCAGACGGAAAACGAGCGATTAACTGATTTTTCATTAAATTTAAAAATGGATGCAAATATAATTTAATTTTTAAAATTTATTTTGATAATTTCTTAGCGAATTTCAGCGCTTTTCTATTGGAAAGATGGTTTGACAGTGTAGACAGAGAAAATTTGAAAAATTGACGCTGTTGTGTTGTGTTATATATATAACATTTGAAGAGGTGTATCACACGTTTATACATAATTTGAACATCACAAGACATATGGCACTAGTATGAACTACACTACAAATACATGTGTTGTTTATGAAATAGAATACAAGGCTACAAACAAAGCGTATCAAGACTATACATGCACATAATAACAGAAGTCCACCCTTAGAAACGGTGTCACGGGTGGGCGGGTGGCAAACACAGCACTAGATGGGTGGCATTAGACTCCTGGTGGGCATTAGGGAGCTCAGGGCTATGGAGGTTAGCATCAACAAGGACATTGGATGCTCTAGCGATAGCAAGGTCAATGGACTGTAAATGACCCTTAATAAGCGATCCATCTAGTATGGTTTGCATAAGTACTTTAAAACAAATCTTAATGCCCTCTCCCTTGCATTTCGTAATCATTTTTGTACGATGTTTGCCTCCCTCTTCGATTACTGGCCCATTAGGGCCACTTATTAGCCTATAGAATTGAACCACTTTGTGGGTATCCATATAAGAAATGTGATGGATTATCTTCTATATCTTAATAGGTACACCCCACTACACTTTCTCTAGACATGCATGAAGTCATGTCATCTCAAGACCCCACCAAGTTCATTGCCATATCACCATCCACCTATCATCCACTAAGTCATATATTTATAGCTTCCATCGATTTGTTGTGGCTTCATGCATGCTGTGCTTTTTTGTGTCGTACACATAGGGATCGCTCAAATACACTATTTATCTAGACATGTATGAAGCCATGTCATCTCAAGACCACACCAAGTTCATTGCCACGTCACCATCCACATATCATCCACTAAATCCTATATTTATATCTTCCATCGATTTGTTGTGGCTTCATGCATGCTGTGCTTTTTTGTGTCGTACACATAGAGATCGCTCAAAATTTCGCAACAACGCGCGGAGAATTCATCTAGTTTAATAACTTTGTTGATACATTGTTCAATACTCAACTACTTGTTAAGCCAGAGGAATTTTGCCTACAGGATTCTTATGAATTCACTTTATGGTAGGTTTGTTGACATTCCTCGTCGCTTTGATATCACAAGCCACTACAATGAACTTTCTAGATGCAAGGTGCTTTCCTTTCAGCCATGTCATGTCTTAGTCCAACTGGTTCAGGTTGTTGAGTTGCGTTGAGTTGCTTTTGGTGTGAGATTTTATACAGCGCAGGTTGATGTCCCAATTCAACAAGTCATATTTGTTCAGTTGTTCAAGCTTTGGTTGTAGTGTCCAAGGTGTGATTGTTGCCTCCTAGCTTTGTTGATACATTGTTCAATGCTCAACTACTTGTTAAGCCAGAGGACAGGTCATGATGGAATTTTGCCTACAGGATTCTTATGAATTCACTTTATGGTAGGTTTGTTGACATTCCTCGTCGCTTTGATGTCCCAAGCCACTACAATGAACTTTCTAGATGCAACTCGTTTCGGCCATGTCATGTCTTAGTCCAACTAGTTCAGGTTGTTGAGTTGCGTTGAGTTGCTTTTGGTGTGAGATTTTATAAAGCGTGGGTTGATGTCCCAATTCAACAAGTCATATTTGTTCAGTTGTTCAAGCTTAGGTTGTCAAAGGTGTGATTGTTGCCTCCTAGAGTCCTAGTGGTCTGGCGGGGAACTGACATTGAACTAGAGTTGTGCGATACTGCAATGCATCCTAACAATTGTGGTGACTCCACTATAATATGGATTTTTATTCTCGAGGTTGAATCTTTCTCTTTTAGCGCATATGCAACCCTGGGGCTTATTTCATAGTGCAAGAGGGACCTTCGGGCCTTGTCTTCGGTTACTCGCCCTGGGGTTGATGTCATCCCGGGGCGGGTTACTCATGCGTTCGCACTGGGTTGACGTCATCTCAAGGCTGGGGTGTTGTCCCTACTACCTATTAAGAGTGCAAGGGAGGCGTCCACCACCCCTGCGGCCTCGCGCCCCCCGTGCCCCCGCCGAACGCAGCCTCCGGACTTCTCGCGCCGCTAGATCTCGCGTGCCGACCGACAGACCCGCCCCTTGCTCCACCGCGCCTCCAGGCTCCCACGCGCCCCCCTCGACAGAGCCGCTGACATCGCCGTCTTCTCCGTCTTCATCGCGCTCCGACCCCCGAGATGGCCGCCCGTCACCACGCTCCCGCGATCCCCGTCCCCGGACCCACCCCGCTGCCGCACCACGCCTCCGTCACCTGCCCGCTCGCCCGGCGCATCCGCCACATCACCCGCCCACCCGCGTGCCGCCACCGCTCGGTCGTCGCGCCGCCACGCCTCCGTCGCGACTCAAGTGCCGCGCCCCCACGCCTCCGTCGCGTCGCGGCCTCGCGGGTGCCCCACGCGTGACGCCGTCGCGCCTGCCATCCGCCCTGCCGCGGCGCCTCGCCGTCTCCCCGCTAGGCGCCGGTGGCTAGTCGCCTGCGGCCCTCCAGCCTTCTGCCACGCACCCGCGCCCCCGCGCCGCCAAGCCGGATCCCGCCAAGCCGCTGCCCCCTCGGCGGCCTGGCCCCTCGCGTGCAGACCGCCTGCTGCCCCACTGCCGGCGCCGGACCTGCCAAGCGCCCGCCGCCCAGCACCCCAGCCCCAGCCGTCGCCAAGAGGTACCAATCCCTACTACCTATTAAGAATGGAAGGAGGGCCTCCACCGCCCCCCGCGGCCTCGCGTCCCCGTGCCCCCGCCGAACCCCGCCTCCGGAATCCTCGCGCGGACGCTCAGATCGCGCCTCAGCCAGTCCGCCCTCGCCTCCGCAGAACCATGCCCGGCCCCGCCCTCTCCGCCGCCATCCCTCCGCCCCCGCACGCGCGTCCCGAGAGGCTGAGACCTCGCCCATGCTTCCGCACGCGGCACGCCCCAGCTCACTCCGTGAGATCCCGTCCACGCTTCTGCACGCCACCTCCAATCGGGAGTCCTCCTTGCCCACATCATCGCGGATCCTCGTCGTCCTCCTTCGATTGGTAGAGATGGGATGCCCTGCTTTGCTCCGGCGACCATGGCCTCGCGCTCGTGTGTCCCTGCCCACAGCCCTGTGAGCTTGCTACGCCGCCCTACCGAGCCACCCACTCCACCGCCCTCCAACGCCGCGTCGGCTTCTACCGCCCGCGTGCCGATGGCCTCGCTGCCCGTGCCGTCCGCTCGCTCTGCTGCCGCACCGGCGCCCTGCTGCCCGCACCCCTTCGCCTGCTCACCATGGATCTGCCAACCTTTGCCCTCGTCGGCAGAGGGCTAAGGGGATCCACCCCCGTTGCCCTTTGTTCGAATTTGCTAGGCGTCGGTGACCGGCCTCCTCCTCCAAGCAAACACGGAGTAGCTCGACGGCATCCCTCGTCATCACGGTACAGGTGAGACCTATCCTGGGGTAGGTGGTTAATTTGATGTGATCATGCCGATTCGTGGTGATCTCAAATAAGAGGCTAGACAGCTGAATCGATCGGCACAAGTGGAAGAAACAGGCTAGATTTCTCAACGTATTGTCCCTGGTTCTTGACAGGAGCAATGGCACCTTTCTCCCTCCAGTCGATGCTCTCCAGCAAGGCCTCGCCGTGTTGTCGTGGTGGCACCTCTCCCTGGCGGCGTGAATGCCGCTCCGGACGGGGAGCCTGGCACCGAGGTATGCAACGAGGAACTCCTTGTTGGTTGGATCGGCAAACTGGTTCATGCCCAGGTGGTAGCCGTGCTTGTCGGCGCACGTGATGCCAGCAACTGAATGCACCTGTGTACACTCTGTCTCTTTTACGTCCATGGTCAGCATCTCCATGGTTACTCAGTTTTACTGGATGTTGATACAAACATTTGGAACTTTATTAAGCTTATGATGTTCATCTAATTAGCATCTACCATTTCCTTTTGGTGCAATAGTGCCATCAGATCTATATGGAGATATTCAGGACATGGTACTTGTTGGATTGACACGATATTCCAAGTAGGTGAGCAATCAGACTCATATTTCTCATATTGGCATTTATTATTATTATTTTTACTAATTCCATATATTTGCATAAGTGGTCTATTATTTCCTTGCATATTGTCTTTTTAGAATTTAGACACTGGTTTTCACAGTTGGCTTCTTGGATTGATTCCAACCAATTTTACTCAAGGTGCATCTTTTAAATGATACACTGTCGCTTAAATAATTTGAACTTTCATTTGACTGCAGTCAGAAAATGTGTTCTCCAAATTGCATGAACTACGAAAAGGAATCATCTTTCAGCTTGAGGTTGTGAGCTTGAGCAGGTATATCTTTTTGATCTATATATGTTTACTGCAATTTATTTATGTGAAGATATAGAGCTTCCTGTTGCTTGCGCCATACTTATATGCTTTTTTGCGCTGCAACACTATGTTGCACACAATGTTGGTTTTTTGTTTCACCAAGCATATGCATTTTGGTTTCTCCCCATAAGTGCAATAGGCCTCTACAATGTCATGCATCAGGGCCATCACTTTTATTGAGCCCTCACCACACTACACGAGCACATGTATCAGTTTCTGAAGAGGACTCAAACTGGTGGGTGGATGTCACTGAGTGGAATTCTCCTGTGTAACTGGTACAGATAGGCTACACTGCTGCTGATTAATATTTGGTTGTGATAATACATGAAATGTAATGAAGAAGGCTAACACTTTTTTCCTACTACGTTAAAAACCTTTAGGACCTGATGGTGACTCTTGCTTGTTCCTTTTTAGCTGGCTGTGCTCACACACTTTTTAACTTGGATAGAAAATCTCATATCTATGTCTAATCATCACATGGCATGCCCTGGACTCTGGAGCAATATCCTCATATTGGAGGACTGCAGACAAGTGCTATCCTAACGCGCCAATTAGATGTTGTGCACTTCATCTTTTTGCACATATATATATATTTTTTTGGTAGGGATTTCGGAGAAGAAACCATTGATGTAGTGGATGATTGGGATGATGAGTGCTGTCAGAACATCTAAGGCCAACCCAAAGAAAAAAAAAGTATGCGGATGATGAGTGCTGCCGAAACATCTAAGGCCAATCCAAAGAAAAAAAAGGTGTGCGGATGATGAGTGCTGTAGTAAGAAGCTCATTTTCGTTGGCTGTGTTGGAATGAAAAAAGATTTGACGTAGTTTATTTTCCCTGTTAGATTTAATCGATAGCCAACAAAAAATGCTATTGATTTCAGGATTTCTATGCTCAAGTATGGTAATGGTCGTATTTTAGTGTTTTCACAGCGAGCACGTTTCTCTTTGTGTTTTTATTAAGCTGAGAAACAGATTTCTCTTTGTGCTTTGATTAAGCTGAGACCATGGTGCTCATCGATGATCACTATTCAGTTAATGAACGGATTGCTTTCGCATTCAGTAATGACAATGAGTAGCTCCATATAGGGTAATAACTTATCTCTGGTTTAGTAATTTTCGGCATCTATGTCTTATTGTTTACTGAATACTGACATGAACTTAGATCCATTAAACTACCATTATTTTAGTAAATCTATGTTCATTTCATATCAGTAAATCTTGGTCATAGAGAGAACGCTTCTAACATCATGCCTTTAATCTGCAGTGACAGGCCAATGAAGCTTGTGCTCTCTCCAATCAGTTATGGAGCCTCCAGCTCCTTCAACGACAGGTATCAGGGAGAGAAAATCATATGGCTGCACAAACACAATGAATTATCATAGTAAAAAACTTTCGTTCATCCAGGCAGTAGATGTTTGTTAAATTGACTGCTGTTTTTTATCTGATTCAACAACACACAAAAGCTAATACGTACATATCACATATGCCTCGGGGGTTTTTTCCCACAAGATTGTAATGATTATAGTCATGTGAAGTCAAATATGAATTCAGGTAAAATAATTTTCTGAAATTCTGTTCTTTACCATACATTAAGATATCTTTCTTACCATATCACAGATATTTTCAAATGATTAAACAGCTAGCTCAAGTCTTAAATGGTCCAAAAATTACGACAGCATATCTACAGTCCCGTGAAGCCATATATAAATGCATACAAGCTACCAGAACCATACAGATAATAATATTTGATTAATTTGGTATGGCTAAGAAAAACAACCAGATAATAATGAATGGAACACATTCGAAATTCAGAGCATGCTTGAGTGTTCTTAGGCTGTGGCTTGAGCTCTTGAGAAGTCGAGATTCATGCATAGTTAGCGAGCCCTTTTAAAAAAACTCAAATACTCAGCAGCTATGTATCTCTACAACTCATTGAGGCCCGAAGGGTGACGTCCAACTCGCTTCATCATCGGTCCGCCCCTCCAGTCCCGCGCGCGTTGTAGCAACCGCTGCGGCTACCACCTTCCGCACAAGCCGCTTCCAGCTTGTGCCCTCATCCAGACGCAGCGAACCGCTTACGCCCACGCCCTGGCTTTCGCCGCCGCCGCCGCCGTGGACCATCGGCTTCCTCCCCGCCGTGGCGACCAAATCGCCGCCGTGGACCATCGCCTTCCTCTCCGCCGCGGTGACCACGCCGCCGCGCCACGACGCCCGACCCTTGCGCTCCCGCCAGCCCCCCGGTCTGACACCGAAATGTTGTTTTGCATCGAGTACAATCCAAGAAGATGGCGAGTCTTTGACACCAAATGCACATGTAACACACTGGTATTGACTTTGGGAAGTTGTGCATCTGCTCCACTACCATATGCCGCATTTTCTTCTTGTGGTTCTGTACGAGACCTTGAAACGTGGCGTATGGAGGCATTTGGAAAGGGGAGCGCTCTGCCTCAAGACGAGTTATTTCATCACATAACGCCAAAGCGTATCGGACCACCCCAACATATCCAATATTTTCACACAAATCAACTTCACAAATTTCAATAAAGATTCAGTAATTGTATTTTTTTCCTTTCAGACATTGATCATTTGGGTACATTCCCATTGTTTGGTGGCCATTATGCACATCTACAGACCTATGATACTTATGCATGGGCCCTGATATGATGCTTATGCCTGGACCCTGATGCCGCTAAAAATACCGGTTAGTTGGAGTATAGTGTTAGATTTGTAATTGTATGATTTCGCGTTAGATTGTAATTGTATGATACTTATGCCTAGGCCCTGATGCCGCTGATAATACCGGTTAGTTGGAGTATAGCGTTAGATTTGTAATTGTATGACTTCACATTAGATTATAATTGTATGACTTCGCGTTAGTTTTATGGATATTGCTTACATGATTTGATGGCCTATGGGTTTCCACCCACTGCTCACCACATACTATCATATAGGGGCCTATGTCACATTTTTTCATTTTAACCCCTCCCTCAAAGGAATTGCGCAAATAAACCCTACCCGAAAGTATTTGCATGGTGTGACCCTTCCTGCAGTGCCACGGGCGGTGGCGTCGTGGCAAGACACAGTGGCGCCTGCAGGCCGTGCCACGCTAACGGCCCGCGCCCGGTGAGCGCTAGCGTTGCTTAGGCGAGGCCCGCTTGTGGCAACACATGCGGTGGCGCCGCAACGCGGTGGCGCCATCCTGCCTGGTGTCGCTGCAGTGAGGCGCAAAATGGGTCGCGGCCCATGCCGCGCGCTGCCCTAATGCCCTCACTATTCATCTTTCCCTCTACCCGCTGGCGTCTCGTGCACCCAGGCCGCCGCTGTCAACCAACTTCGTCGGCTCCTCCTCGCCGCCTTTGGCCTGACCCACCGCTACCTCCTCGCCCCGGCTTACCGCCTCCACTCCCCTCGACCGTGTCCACCTCTTTGCAGCCTCTGGACCGACCCACCGTGGTCGGCGCCGTCGGAGGATAGAGACCACTTCCTCGCAGCTGCTCCCGGTGCCATCCACCTTCACCTCCATCTCCTCGTCCCCAATTCGTTTAGGAAAGGTATTTTGCTTGCATTCTAGGGTTAGAGAAAAATAGATGTTAGGGCTACTAAATTTTTCAAAATAGAAGATAAAAATTGATGTTAGGCTAGGGTTATAGACTAGATGAGAGTTGTCGATGGTTGGAGAGTATAGTATGGTTGGAGACTACAACTTTGGACTAGGATGACAATTTAATGATGCATGGCAGCAGTGTAATTAACAACAAAATTCGTAATTTTGTAGATGGATTGTTTAGTTCACGTGTTCCATGGTGGAGTTGTTAAAGAGAATGGAGAGTTTGACAATATGAAATATGAGGTTGAATTATTTGAAAACCCCTCAACATATGTAGAATTGGTAGCTCGAACCCAAAAGTTGTTGGGATGTGAAGTTGGGCCGCGAGAGATAAAGTTACGAGGTCGGTCTAACTATAGAGAGGCAAGGGCTCATTGTGTCTTAATTTCATCAAAGCCCGATTGGATTAGATACAAGGATATTGTGAAGGAGAGCAATGTCAAATGTTTAGAGGTCGTTGCTGAATTGCAATCCATGTCAGATTTTGTTAGAGTGAAAAAGAAAACGGTAGAGGTTGTGCTGAAACATGGTGAACATGATGTTGATGTGAAGCGTCAGTTGGTTCGTGATGGTCATTCGGTGAAGGAAGGGAATGATCAGTTGCACGGTGGGTCTTTTCAGGACAGTCTTGATGCTCAATCCTACAAGCAATTTGACGTGTGCGACAACTTTGACCTTGCATTGGCAGGCAACAAATTTGATGGTAGGTCATTGGATGCAATGGAAGAGGATGATGATGACATCTTTGGGATCGGAGGCCGAAGACGATGGAAGCGAAGAGGAATATGACGAGGAAGGTGTTGGTGAAGAAGAGCATGAGCAAGATGATGAGTAAGATGTTGATGAAGATGAGGAAGAAGAGGGTGACGAGTCTAGCGAATGGGGTCGAGGCAGAGGTGGCGGGTGATGACTGGATGCTAGCCTGGCCTGGCACTGCCACCCCCGGGCGCCTCGTCTTCGAAGTTGGGCAGCATGAACGCAGCAGGATTTGTGACTACGCTACACAAACTGGTTACACCCCTAAATAGCACCATGCTTTATTATATTCGGTTGTACGGTACAGCAGGAGCATGAATGAAAACACAAAAACAACATAGTACAGGCTTCTCATCAGCATCAATTCTGTAATTTGATGCAAGCGTTGATGAGCTTCTCCACAATCAATCTGGGTCTACTTGTCCCTCTTGTAGATCTTGTGAAGGAAGGACTTCAAAACAGTCTGGACCGCCTTGTTCGGTTGGGCCTCGATGTCGGCGATCAGCTTGTTGTAGCTCTCCCTCTCGTACTCATGGAAAATCTCCTGGATTTATACCAACGAAGAAAGGGCTTCAGCAAAACAGAACATATTTCTATATGCAAACAGAGTGTTGGGATGAAAACGCGTGCCACCACATTATGGGCATTGTTTCACTGTCTGGCTATAGATAATAATAACAAAAAAATGATGTAGGTCATTAAGCGCTTAAGAAATCAGGACTAGTGTGTGACAGTCTCTGTCTCAAGCATTATGCTCAACAATACATGATAAGATGGAATGGTCAAGAGTCAAAACAAACCTCCAGTTTAAGCTCTTTGTACAAGTCCTTCACCTTTGCAACACACGCCGGATCAGACTTTCCATAATTTTCCTGTTTGAACAGACATGAAGGATTTAGACACTATCTTTTATGTCGTGAAGAAAATGACAAGATTAATAGCACATACAGATAAAATGCTCTTTTGGTTCTCATCAGCACGTTCAAGAGCTTGCACAACTAGCCAGGAACACTTGTAGTCTTCAATGTCAGTTCCAATCTGTGATAAGAATAAATACTGATGAGACTCGAAATTCAAGAAAACAGGGCATTGATTACAATAGATCCAACAGTTACACACATTCAAATTCAAATTAGTATTAGGAAAAGATGCAGACACTAACCTTGCCAATAAATTCAGGATCACCAAAACAATCTAGATAATCATCCTGAAGACAAGTACCGATAGTCAGCCTCAAAAACAGCCCAATATAGCAATTCATATCATTTTACTTTTAAAGCAGAGAGTATTACCTGGACTTGAAAGTATGTTCCCATTTCAACAAGAATGTTCTTTACATCACCAAAGTTATCCAGGTTCTCACCAGCTAGCAGCAGTGCACATGCAACCTTGAATGGAGTATAATATTGTTACCACATACATCTAGTTAAAATGTAAACATTACCATCCACTAATTGAAAGAAACATATAGGATGATAACTCTTACAGGAAGATAAAATGAATAATAAGCTGTCTTGTACTGAACAATGCGCCGGTGACTTCAAAATGAAAATCATTGAAATAAATTAGAAATAGATAAAATAATATCCCAAATTTTAGGTTGCTAAATAAATAATGATAACAATTCCTTCTGGAAACTATGCAGGCAGTGGTAAATAGTTTTTTAATTATAGCTGGCTATCAAAACCTACACAATAAATCATACAAGGAACAAAACATAATAATTGTGTTACTGATACTATGGTACACTAACTTACACTGTCAAGTTATATTTAGTTAGATCCTTTTCGCCCTCATGAGTAGTGATAAGATCCAACAACTGCCCTGAAGCTGTCTTGAACTCAACCTAATAAAAACACACATATTAGTTGTTTTGTGAGAAACATTCAGTAAAAGTAGCATGAACATACAACTATGTCAGAAGACATGATTACCTCATTGAATAAATCGATGAGATCAACATAATATGGCTTTCCTTTGAAGTGACGTTGAAGGATTCGTGAAATATGGTTGCGAAGGATAATCCCATCATTAACAGCAATGAGGCCAACCTATTGCAAAATAAAAAGGCAAGCAATTGGTTTCACACTTTACAAGCTTAAAACCTAAAACAATCTGCAAAAAAGCTCGACAACACACAAGTACAAAGTAGCTCCCTACGAGAAGAGGAAATAGAAACATGGAACATGATTAAGGTACTTAAGTGGAGATATGATAGAAACATGTCACATGAAAGACAATTGCTTAACAAAAAACATATGGATGTATTCATAATCCGGGTATTAACACCAAAAAATTTGCAAATAAAACCATAGTACTGGTAAGTACAAAGATATGATGCTTCTCATATAACCTGTGGCACCCTAAACCAGCAAGGCTGGCCACGTCGTGTCTGGGAATTGTCCATGATATCATCAAGCACAAGAAAATAAGCTTGAAGCTGCGAGATGAGAAATAATAATTTAAAGCCACAACTTAGCAGAGAATTTTTAAAGTAAACTTAGCAGAGATTTAAATATGTTAGCATTTAATAAAGATGCTTGAAAACAATACCAGCATAGAGTATTACCCACTCAATACACCAGCCAAGGGTGCAAGCAAGAAATGTCTCCTCCTTGCTCAGAACATCAACGCCCTTCAATATCTTGTAGCTATCGATGACAGAGAGCCCACGGTTGCACTTCCCTCCGAGCACATTGTAATCCACCATCTACTTGGGAAGAAATAAATAAGTCAAAAACTCATCCAAGCTAGTAAGACATTGCTCTCAAATCTTAATCGATTAAACTAAACAAAAAAAGACATCATCAGGAACAAGAGAATCCATTATGTAGATTTCCAATTTCAGTGTATTTTCATTTCTGCAGAAAAGAAGCCACAAATGAAAATGGGGAATAGTAGAGAATCGTTATTCAGTGAACTCCATCAGTTTGTAACCACTGACAACTGGCAAAAGAAAGACTTGCTCTTTAGAAGGGACAAAAAACAGAAGCAATCCAACAACTGAACTCATATAAATAACAGGCAAGGCATGAGTATGACATGCTTAAGAAATATGTGGTGCTCCACATTTCCTTTGCCTGTGCAAGTTCTACTGCTTAATCAATGGAAAGTGACTTCATTAATATAAAAGTAGGCAGTATTTTTCGTCCTTTCGATAACTTGGTCAGATTTTTTGGCACCTCTAGTATACATACCTCTGAGATGCATATAACTGCTACCTCCACCTGAAAAAAATATGACGCTTCCAGCAGCCAAACTCAACTAGCTGCAAATCAATTTAACTGTCCGAAGCGTCAAGTCATTCTGACTAAAGGTAGTATTAGTTTTTATAAGTAACAGAAGTTTTGTGTGGTGACAGTATTTGCTCAAACAAAAAAATATATTTTTATGTGAGTGATCTCAATATTTACTAAAGATATCTTCAGTATATAAGATAAAAAGTTTGACAATAATTTGCGAACATAGCTAGTAATATTCAGCACTTTGACAATTTTCTCTCTATTCAGCCGTTCAGCGCATAACCACACAAAACTTTTTGATAAAAGAAGCTGTTCTGATCAACTTAATTCTGTTCAGGCAATAACACACTTCTTTTAAAGAAATTACCTCAAGTCAAATTACCCAAGCGCAAGATGAAAATAGATGGTACTCCCTCGTTCCAGATTGACATATGGAGGGAGAGCCAAAACCTATTCTAGTTTGGAACAGTGGGAGTATGCGCCAACGGAAAACAACAGCGGACAACACTTCCCATAAACACACCCCTTATATATAGGCCTTATGTAAGTAACATATCAGGAACAACGGCTAAGCAACTAAACTGAGGTGAGCAAATTATCAGTAAGGGAAGTTGATCACTTTAATGGCCGACAGTGAACCCAAAGTAGAAAACACAGCCCTTGTTTAATGTTTCCTCAGACTCCTTTTTTTCTATCTGACACTTACAGGTAGATATTAACAAATCACTCACTCTTTTGCTCAGAATTCCCAGGAAGACCAATTCTATTATTCTAACACGTCAAAACTAGTCTAAACAAGTATTTAGATACTCATAGCCCTCACTCCATAGAAAACATCATGTGGAACACATAATCCCGCATACCGGGAGAATTCAACGGTGGGCCAGGCACCAGATCCTCGGGATCATCGGAGGCCCAGAAAACCCGGTAAAAAAATCCAAACTCTCTGACGAGAGCATGTGCAGTCCAGGACCGCCAGTCCAGATCAAGCCAGCAACACCCACAGTAAAAAAAAAATTAAGGGCAGGGGGGGAGAGAGCATTACGCGGTCGATCCACTGGAGCGACTCGTCGGTGAACTCGAAAGCGGGGTCCTCGAGCATCTCCTCCTTGAGCTTGCTGTATATCTCTTTGAACGCGGTCTTGGTGTCGGCGCCGCCCGAGCCGTTGGCTACCACCACCTCCGCCGTCGCCATTGCGCCCTGGGACTGGGAGTCGCAGCTCTCTCCTCACCTCACGTCGCGCGGCTGAGGGGGAGGAGACGAAGACGAGGGAGCGGATTTCTGTGATGAAGAGGAGTAGGATTTGTGGGCGGCACACGTTTATTTATGGACGGGACTCGGGAGGTGCCAAGGAGACCGTGACGGGGACAACCGGCGGTGCTGTGCTGGCCTGGGGTGTTTCTTTCTTTCCTGGAGCCGTCAGGCTGACTCCCATAATAAGGTTCTGAGGTTTCTGGAAACGTTTTTCGTAGTATTTGACATAAATACTGTACTGTAAATAGAAAAATGGATGGTTGAAATGCTGATAATGAATGAGATTTGAGGAATACTATTAGAATCGGCCTCAGTTTCAGATGCAAACAAATGCAGATTGTTTTTCATATTCATATAGAAAACTGGAGAGGTAAACAAAAATACAAAATTAGGCAGAACTACAAACAAACAGATGGGTCACCACGGTGCAATCATGAAACAACAAATCACTCCATAGCGTTCTTCGGTGAATCCCACGTGGAACCACGGGACTCGCGGCCTCATCAATTATTTGGAACGAAGTAGCTTAGTGTCACACTAAATCGTTATCAATGAAATTCCATCAACAACACTTAAAATTTAAGATGTGAATACGAGTTTTAAATTTTAGGTTCTGTCTTTAAAAGTGTGGACCTAGCGAATTAACACCAAAACTTAATGGGTCGAACTCAAATGATAATTACACCCTTTTCTCATGGATTTGGTCACCGTAGTCAGATTGACTTAATGTACGTGACCTTTTAATTGTACACATAAACCATCCCGTTATTTTTAGGAACAACTAAGTGGATGATTTTATATACAAATGTATATGTTATTTTCAACCGCCTTTCATGATGGTAGAGGCAACTTTATGGGTTTATTTTAAATCTTTAGAAGGGATGAGCAGGTAACTTTTTGAAATGGTATGATATATAATATCTAATTTTTTCTCTCACAACAGTACCCCTAGTCATATATCTGAGGGAGGGCAAGGTTGATGGGGGCGGAAGGGTCGGATTTTTTTTTTTGGCTGAAGCTTTAAATTTAATATATGAAGAGGATTATTGGATTCTGAGTTTTAACACGTGTTTCAATCAAATTATTAATAACTTTTGTTATTCTGTGTTTCAGTGGAGCTGCCGTTACACACGGTCATGGTGCTTTTGGGGAAAGTCAGGCCACATTGCCGGGTTCCATGTTCTCTGAAAACGTTTCCGTTTCAGGGTGTGTTTAGATGGTTGAAAAAAACACTGTTTCGAACTGAAAAGCACTGTAGAACCACTGTAGCACTTTTCGTTTGTTTGTGGTAAATATTGTCCTACTATTGCCTAACTAGGCTCAAAAGATTCGTCTCGCAAAGTACATCTAAACTGTGCAATTATTTTTTTATTTCATCTACATTTAGTATTCCATACATGTGTCGGCATTTTGATGTGACGGGAAATCTTCTTTTTGCATAGCAAATTTTGGAAGAAAATTTGGTTACTAAACAGGGCCTCAGTAGTTTCTGAAAACGTTTGCGTTTCAGTATTTTCTGAAAGACGTTTCGCTGCTGTATCAAATTTTTCACAAAACTGTACTAGTAGTACGGATACACACACAGACATTTTCCTCCGGAGAACCGTAGTACTGCAGACCACATCGTGGGCCAGTGGACAAATCATTCCGTGGGATGGGCGCCGATGGGATCCGATCCGAGGCAAGCGGGGGATGTATCGGCGCAAATGGAGACCAGTACAGGTAGAAGACGCCGGCGTGTCGCTTGCCCTGCAGGTCAACCTGGTCAGCGAGTGCATTAGCAGAGAACAGATTGCTGGTGAATTGATTGTACTCTGCGTCTGCCTGCCATCTCCTCCGCCGAACGCCCGCGAGTCCAAAGCAATTCAATGGCCTTCCCCTCCCCTGCGTGGGCGTGCCGGCAACGCATTCATGGCCCACGAAAGACGAGGTGTCCGTTTGCCAGAAACTGTGTTGGCACGGCGCGAGATCGATGGATTTTCAAGGATTATTAGGCAGGCGCAGCACACTCTCCATGTGCTCGACGCTTGGGTCGTCGCTGTAGCTACACGCGCGTCATGCGTGCCGGTACAGCACCGTGCTATTTGGACTTGGACGTTCCGGGATCGTTCCCGGCCGTCGTCATCAGCGCCTGGGCTGGCGGCTGGCGCCTCCTCCTCGACCTCTCGTCGCCGTCGCCCTCCTCTCCGGCCGGCCGCGCGCCGGTCCAGGCACTCCATGACGAGCCCGTCGCTGCTCGATCGATGGCCGATTAGCCGTCGTCGTGTGGCGCGGATTCACCGTGCGTGCCAAAAGCAACGCGAAGCATGCGCATGACCACGCTGACCACGTGGAGACACGGCCTGTGGACTCGGGTACTGAGCAGCACTTTGTACTGGCCGGCCATCTCCCCGTGCTAGAACTAGAACACATGACAGGAAATTCAATCGATCGGAATATCGGATGCTGGACATGGATCCTTTATAGAAAAAATGCAAAGAGGACGGCGAAGCGCCTTTTTAAAAAAAAAATGTGTGCTTTTGACTTGGAAACTAGTTAAGGGGTGGCTGGGTAAAACGCATGGCAGAGAACTAGTACTAGTATACTGGTCACGGGCTCACGGCACGGCGGCCAGTGGCGGCGACGCACCGCTTCCATGCGTGTGCTCTGACTTGAAGGTTTTTGAGGACCTGAAATATATAATCTTGTTCTTCTCTGCTGTACGGATCCAAGCCTTAATTGCAAATTTCCTGGCGGTCCTGCTAAATGGAGAGAAACCGGAGAAGATTATGGGCCTGTTCACTGCAGCTGAAAAGAAACTGAAAACACTGTTTCAGCTGAATGATTATAAAAAAAAATACTATTTTACGGCTAAAAACAAAACTGAAAGTAGCTGAAGCGAACAGACTGTATGCCACTTGCTTTGGTCCGCCAAGCGTATTCAGCTCCCCAGCCTGCCTCTTTCTACGTTGCGACTTGCGCGTCGTCGTCGTCAGTGATTGTGGAATGCCATGCCCGAGGGCAGACTCTGCCCGGGCTCTTCTCCCAACAAAAGAAGAGGTATGAGGTATGCATATACGTGTAAAACCATTTCTAGCAAAGCGTTTATTCATTCTTACTTATCACTATTCCAATCACCTCACACTATGTTTACACTAGCACTAAAGTATCGTTTTTTACTATAGTCAGTTCATTTGGGGCAACCCGCTAGAGACGGTCTAAGCAACCGAATGGACTCAAGTCTGAAACATTGGGCAACTAAATGGCCATCAACACTGGATCGGAAGGCACGGCCCAACTCTTTTTTCTTATATTATGGACATATATGTTTTTGTAAGTGTTAGACTATCTCCAACGGATTGTATATATAGACTGCTTGTAGTACAAAACGACACTGTAGCGCTATTGTACACACAACGAGAAAAATAGTTGGAGTAGTTGTAGATAATGGTGGATATACGATCCGTTGAAGATGGTTTTAAATCCGTCCATGCTTTTTAAAAATCCTGGATCCGCCCCCGTGGTAAGGCATCTCTAATACCATGTAGAATGTGTTCTCTCTTCTACGTGGATACAAAAGGTAGGAAAAACAAGAATAGACAGTGACGACCGAATAGATATAAAGCTAAGTTCTAATGATAAAATAAATTATCATTTTGCTTCTCTCTCACCTCCACATCGGCTAGGTATTTGTTTTAACCCTCGTAGACGTCCGAAACGAAATCGGCTGCCACACAGCACGGGCCACAGGGTACTGCAAGCTGCTCCTTTGCCTTGCGGGACCGAGCCTTCTTTCTTAGCAATCGTGCCTCAGTCTTGAGTTCACAGAGAACAAGGCTCACAAGCGGCTCTTGTTCACGGGAAAGCCTATAGCCTTTTTGCAGAAACACACTGAATTACAGGAGTGATCTACGGACGTGGCTGCTGCCTTCCGTCGTCACCTGACGACTACCACGCCCGCACGTCGATGCGTCAGGCCACAACCTAACCTGTTCTTCATTTTCCACAATGCTTGACTTACGTACCGCCTAGTGGTAGTGGACACTGTTCGGACTTTCATGGCGCGTCATCGCACAGCCGCAATGGGCAGCCAAATTGAAAAGGCCTATACTTATGGGTCATTGGGCCAGGTCGTACTCCCAACCAAAACTGGAGCGAGCACATGGAAACGGCACTGGCCCGAGGCCGTCCCTAAGGAAACAAAACGTAACAAAAAAAAAGTTTATGCCTCCATCTTCAATTGTACGACTACTTTGTCTTTCCATCTGCTATCTTTTTTTTTTTGACCGTTGGATCTTGATTCTGTGTTTAGATTCGTGCCACCTCCTCTTGTCTCCACCTTGCTATCGCCGTACCTTCCGGTGGGATTCGAACCGTGACCGCACAGAAGGAAGGCTTTGCTTGCCTCCTTTGACCAATAGAGCACACATTCACATTGATAAATGGCCAATAGTTTATATTAATTTATATACACTACCAAATAAAAAATAAAAAAATATAATGGCCCAACGGGCTGAGCATGGTGTTCAGGCACGGCCTGGCCTCCGTGCCGGACCGAGCACAGACCCGTTAAACCTCGTGTCAGGCCAGGCTAGTGTTGGGCTGAAATCACGGCCTTTCGGACGGGCCTTCGGCCCACGGGCTTTATAGCCATCTATACCTGTATCTTTGATGGGTCTACGTGGATTGTTTGCAGAAGACGTTGAGGAAAAGGAAGAAGATGACCGGGCGACAATATAGGAGGCAAATGAAAGAAAAATAAGGAATTAAAAGCAACGAGAGCCGCTTGATTGACGTGCTTCCTCTTCATTAATTTCAAGACAAGAAACTATATGGTGGGTATATGTACAAAACGAGGTGCAAAAAAATAAAAGACTAAATGATGGAAACATTTTATTTTCTATCAGTTTCAAGCTATTTTCAACCCTTTCTAATCCTTTTCAACTTGTACAGTGAGACTAATGCGAGAGGTACATGTGTTTTTTGTTTGGCGAAAAATAATATTGCAAAAACTCGTTTTTTGTAGTATAATAATAAAGTAGATGGATATATCAGATGAAAACTCCACATGCCGTATCCTTTAGCTATAGGCGATTTTGCTCCTACGGTGATCAATACGACGGCGATGGGTGACCGGTCACACGATAGATTTTGCCATTTGAAAAGGGTGACGAGAAGGAAAAATTTTATTGCCTTAGAAAAAAGTCTAAATGTACATTCGGTACGTATGGTCTTTGTGTGAAGCAAGAGTAGTATGCACACAATCAAAACAATTCTTTTGTTTCCTTTACACATTTCCCACTTTGTTCTAGACTCGAGTATATATCACACCCTCTTGCTACCTGCTGCAAGTGTACACCCATCGTCTGTCAGCATCTAGTAGGTCAGTAGATCAGACCCGCCGAAATTCTAGCGAGAGGTGCGACGCACGCATCGCCTCGTTGCCGGGCGGTCGTGGTGTATGTAGGTGGCGCATCCGGCCAATCAGTTCTTGGGGTGCAAGCCCCGCTTATCGGCGGGCGCAGTCAGAGAACATATATCAGAGCAGGAGGCATCAGTCAGTTGAGCTCTTGCTTGCAGAGAGGGCAAGAGGAGATGATCCTCAGCCACCTGTCCACGCACTTCAGGTGGAACATGTGTGTGCACGGCAGCTGCCGCACCTCCTCCTTCTCCCTGTACTGCGCGAGGCAGATGCAGCACTCCTGCAGTCGCATGAGTTCAGAGAAAAAGTTCAGACTAGGATTTTGAGACTGAAATACTACTAGTTCACTGCAGATGCAAAGAGGGTGTTCATCCATCATCATGCTTGCGTGCGATCAACGATCATAGCTCGGACAATGGCAACGGTCATGGTATCTGCAAGCTTAGCTTTAGGACACGCTCCCTCGGTTACTAATAAAGAGCATGGATAGAGGGGACAGCTTATTATTGGGCAGCATTCAGAATAGAAAAGCTACTATCACTTGTTATATTTAGAATCGTCCAAAAAGGGAGGACGTTCTAGTTTCGTACGCACGTTTTCACTTTTTTCATATCCTATTCCGGCTTGTAGTTGAGTCTACCAAGAATAATCTGTTTGGTGGGTCTTCCCTTTCTACGTACTTCATTCGTGTTTTTAGCAATGAAATGTTGCTAGCTGTTGTTGTTAGTTTGCATTGCTACTGGTGTGATCGGTCGGTGGTGCCTGCAAATGTATCATGTATGCAGCAAGCAGCTTAGCATGCGCTGGAGAGATTATTACTCACTTGGTCGTCGTGCTCTCGGTCCCTGGCCACGTCGAGCTCCTTGAACCGCCACCGCGGCAGCGCGGCGAGCTGCTCGTCGGAGGCGCCCTTCCGGACGGAGGCGGAGTTCATGTTGTAACCGAGCGCGTAGCCGACCATGGGGACGAAGCAGCAGAGCAGGAGGAAGAGGAGGAAGGGGAGCGAGTAGACGACGGCGTTCCAGGCGAGCAGGCCGATGCAGAGCGCGTGCAGCCTCGGCGCGCGGTGGAAGGACGCCAGCCGCGCGTCGAACACCCACACGTTGCCCATCACGAACCACATCGCGAAGAAGAGCTCCAGGAACGCCCGCGCCTTGTTCATCAGATACGAGCTGCCGCCGGCGCCGCCCCTGCGTGATTGGATTGGCCGCTCATTGTTTTTGTTTCCATTATTTCATCAAGAGATCGCGCGAAACAACGGATTATCGATCGAGCCTCGCTCTCGCACGCACGGACCTTATTAGGGTGTCGTCGCTGGCGCCGTGCATCTCGAGGTCGCCCGAGAGCTCGTCGCCGCGGCCAGCAGAGGAATGGCGGTGGCGCCAGTAGAGGAGGGGCAGGCTGAGCACGTTGCCGACGTTGTAGGCGGCGACCCAGAGGCGGAGCGGCCAGGCGGGGCGCTCCGCGGGGGAGGTGGCGACGACGGCGGTGGTGAGGACCATCTGTGCCACGATGGCGCCGAGCTCCAGCGCGAGCCAGCCGGGCGAGTTGAACGGGTTGGAGCCCAGGTCGGACCTCGGCCCGTTCTGGTACTGGTACACCCGGCGCAGGAAGATGAACCACCGCGCCCTCGACATGCGCGCCACCGCGCGCATCGTGAAAGCGGACACTACCCGGCCGCCATGGCCGGCGCCTCCATGCGCCGCCGCCGGCGCCGCCGATGACGATGAGGAGGAAGGCAGCCGCATTGCTGTGGTGCGGTGCCGGAGGAGGGCGGATCAGGAGGAGGGGGCATTGGCACGGCGCGCTTGTTTTCTCCGGCAAGGATAAATGGCGGGCGTGGGGGGAGCGCGGGTTGGGTTGGAGATGGTGACCAATAATCTAACGGCTTTGCTTTGGCGCCAAGAGTAGAGGTGAGGAGGTGCGTGCGTGGCCGTGTGGAGGATACAAACGGTTGGCCTAACCGTCTCCTTCCTCCCGCGCCCGCCATGCTTCCTTCCTCCTGGCTCTTTGTTGCGCTCTCTCTCCCTTTCTTGTCTTGCATTAGGTTTTGTTTAGGTGGGAAGCAACAGATGAGGGGCGCCGTCCGGGTGTCATGGCGACCAGCAGATGGCCTGACGTGACGTTGTTTTCTTACACAAACATCCAGATTGCCTCCTCTGTAAACGATACTATACTCCTATTTCACTATTTGGTTTTTATTTGAACATTGAGATTACAAATCTTTTTGAAAGATCCAAGAATGTTTCGGGTATGTTAATAAGCTGGAGGGAATACCACATTGTCGTTTGAAATGAAGAGATTGAAATTTCATGTGATCCTCGCTGATGGAGTGATGGTCAATCATCAAGCGTGACTCAAGGATCGGATGGTGGCACGGGTCATCAGATGGTTAAGTCTCACCCTATGCGTCAAATGGAACTGACGACGAATCTCAGATGGCAAGGCATCCATCGCGAGGATCCATGGAGCTGTGAGTGGGGAACCAAATTCTCTTGTATATAGGTTGCACGTCTCTGTAGATGCGGTACGCAAGTACCACACGGACTCATCCTGGCATGTCCCTTGAATTTGGTTGGGAAATTCTGCCTTTAACACGACGCAGTTTTATGGAGATAATGAGAATCCAAATAAATTTATCTCATAAAAAACCAAACACTACTTATTGTCATTATTGGATTTTGTACCATAAGGAACAATCTCCTATTATCATCATCAAATGTCTTTGCGAGCTGTGGGAAGTTGCACTACTAGCTAGTCTTTTACGCCAAGGCAAAATGCTTGTGTATGTCTAATGTCTTGCTAACAACAGGTCAACAACTGAGCCCAACCAAATTTCCCTCCCCTCTCTAATTCTTGTTATCAGTCATTAGCATGCTACTTTTTTTTATTTTACTCATGTTCCTAATGCTGAGGAAGAGACGGCTTTGTTTCATTTCTTATTGTTGTTACTTCATTTATTTTGCAAGGTCCTTTATTTTCTCATATTCTTTTTTAATTAATTAATTTAGTATTTATTACTTTATTGCTTCTATTTCAATCGTCTCCTCATCACCATCCAATGTTCCAATTGTTTCATAATTTTGAGATTACCATTATACATGATGAATTCATTATGACTGCCTTGAATGTCTTTAATTTTAATGTTAAACATTTATATTTGAACCTAGAAGAATTTTTTCCAAGAAGATGGATCATTTTTCAAGCACTTGAAGCATTTTTCTCATGAAGTTGGAACCTTTCACTTTTAAACTAGAACACTTTCTTGTGAAAACGGAACATTTTCCTCCTAGACTTGAAACATTTTCATATCAATATAAAACACTTTCTCGTGAATTCGAACAATTTCTTCATGAACCTATAACATTTTATGTTGAAGCTAAATGTTTTCCTTCTAACCTAAAACATATCCCTCCTAAACTTGGAGTATTTTCTTCTTGAAAACGGAACATTTATGAGTAAAATATAGAAAATTTTCTTTCTACATCTAAAACATTTTATTATGAAGCTAGAATGATCTCTTTCTGAACCTAGAACATTATCTCCCAAACCTAAAATATTCTTCTCTTGAATCCAAATAATTTTCCTGTGAAGCTGAAAGAATTTTACCTTAATCAGGACAATTTTTATCTTGAACCAGTACCATTGCTCTCCTAAATAAGAAAATGTGTTAGCTTCGTTAGAAGTATGATTTTGCAATAAAATAATATTATAATAAAATAATATTATATCTTAATTGTAAAAATATTCTATAAAAAATAGCATCTGAATATACTTCCTCCGTCCTGAAATAGAGTGTTTTCTAGATTTATCCTAAATCAAACCATTTCAAGTTTGACTAAGTTTATGAAAATGTAAAATATTTTTTTTAATTTAAAATGACCATTGTTAAATCCATAATAAACTATATTTTCATAATTTACTTTTTCAGTGTGATAGATGTTAATATTTTTCTTTAAAAACTTGGTTAAACTCAATATTGTTGGAATTAAAACAGACTCAGAAAACACGATATTGAGATATAATATTTTTCTTTAAAGACGAAGAGAGTAGTTAAGAGGGTCTTGTTTTTTTAAAATGTTTTATCTTTTGCTTTCTACATCTGAAATTACAAGGTAAAATATAATACGATAGCGTGATGCTGGGCTCGCGGCCGCACAACGAAGGCCTATGAATGCTGACATTTTTTAGGCCGTGTGCTGGATTTTCTGGGGCTCACGTCGACGAGAGCTTAGCATCGCCTGGTGTCCGGCCCATGCAATACCTGGATGCTATATGCCTTAGGCCCATCTTATTCCAGATGAGCCATTGAGCTGCTGCTTCAACTTTCTTCACTAATCTTTGCTTCATTTTTCTTCTTTGCTTTTCTTCTTTCTTCCCAGCAACATAATTATCATAGGGGCCTATTTTCCTGATATGTATTTCTATTTTTGCATAAAACCCCATAAAACCTTGGATCCGTGCTGTGCTCATTATCAGCAGTAGAGAGCATTAACCAATTTTCCTGAAATACATTATATTTTTATTTGGTTGGGTGCATAACTTATGCAGAGACTTGGAATAAAATTTCTTTTTTTTTCTAAAATCAATTTCAATTTTATGTAGAAAATTCCATATAACCTGGCGTTGGTGCTCATTATCAGCATTAAAAAAAAATGACCAGAGGCAACCACGATTCCACGAAAGCCCTGGCCTGACAGGGAGATGACACAGCCGCAAATTTCCCTCGAGTCCTCGTCTTGAAAATGCCGAGCCGGGATGATCCCGGCGACGTTGATCGTTCAGTGAGGCTGTGACCTGTGGGAGAGGGCAAAAGCGGGCGTCCTACCAATCGTGGACAGGGGAACGTACATACCCTAGCACCCCCAGGGAAAGCGACCCCCAGAAACAGGTTTGACATGCCCTGCATTAGCATTACTGGAATAGCATGGGGAAAGAGATTTTGTTGGATATTGGCATCTTGCAAAAGAGAAACTGGGTCTGTCAGCGTGGATGCCCGAGGCTAGCCTTTCCAGCTTGCATTGCTTGTAGGAGTACAGCTCACGGGCCAGAGCCAAATCGTGCTTGCTTGAGCATATATAAGCTCACTTTTGGTTCGAAAGTTATCCAGGTGACTGTTGGGTGTTGGCTATATATATAAGCTCATGTAAAGAAGAATTATCTTACTGTCAGAGAATCTTCTAGTCATTGTTTACAGAACATGCTAGAAAAAATAGTAAATCATAAAAAATCACAGAATAAAAAATATTTGACGTCGATTCAGTAGATCGAAATCTTGATGGCCAATAGATCTATCGTGCTTTCTAAGTAAATACCCACGCATCTGTCGTTATGGAAGCAATATAAAGTAAATACCCTCTAAATATATATATGCATAAAGTATCCGTTTATGCTATTTATGAAAGATTTGAATCTAAAATTCACCTTAGCTATTACTATAGATAATCTAAAATACCCTTTAAACCGATATGTAAATTTTCCATCTTATTTACTTTTTTGAAATAATAGCTAAAATAAAAATGTATATATTTACAACTCGAACCGTCATTGTGCTATATGCTAGGAACAATATCAGTATTTGTAGTTAATTTTACCGGGCCCCTCTTGCCTCCATACACCACATTTGGTGCAAATTATGCTAGGAAAAGGGAGCTAGTAGCGATAGTGCAGTGCTAAATGCTGAGCTCGCTATCAGGTTGTCACCGCGCTCGCTCGCTGTGACTAAGCTGTGCCGCAACGCAAGCAAGAGATATTCTAGAAGAAGCATGCACGTCTATGTTTCCATGGTGACTGGCTGACGGGAGACCACGACGAGATCTACCGACACTGACGCGAGGTGGGTACCAAGAAGAAATATATAGTGAAATAACCAGAAAGGCAGAGCCACCACCAGTCCACCACCTTGCATGTATATGCATGGCACCTACTAATAGGTATGCGCGTGTTTGGGACTTTGGGTACACACACAGTGAGCTCACTGAGCTGTGAGCCCACGGCGGCGTCACGGCGGCCGCCGTCGATCGACAGGGTAATTTCCGAAACTGCACTTGACGTGACATCGTGCAAGTCGTCGTCGTCGTCGTGAATGATGCCGATCGATCCTCGTGGCCCGGCCGGACGACGGTCCTCAAATTAAACCAATGCGATCGTCGGAGGATCAATTAGGGCCAATGTGCATCGTCGTCTAATAGCGCCCTTTTCTTTAATCTGATTGATGACGCGGCGGATCCCAGCAACCGACGGCGACGCCGGTCCATCGAAGGCGCGAGCTAGCGCTAGCGGAGAGAGTGACTGAGCAGTGAGTGACGATAATGCTAATTCCTCCAAACAGTGAGCTAACAAATACTACAAATGGGCATCGACGACGGCCAATAATTAAGCTGCTTCTCTTCGAAATTACTGAATTCCTGATGGTACGACGGTGTGCAGTGGCGACCATGCATGGTCCGATGGAACACACACAGCGAGCAGTGGGGCACAGCCGCATACTGCATGCTACCGCCGCGCTTCGCAACCCGGCTCGTGGCTCGTGGGTTGTTCTCGCTCTCGCACGTGTGTCGGGGTCTCGATTGGAGACCGATGGATGCACCCGTGTGGTTAGGCTTTGTTTGGAGCCTGCCTGGCGATCTTGTATTCTTGTTGTCGTGCCGACACTCTCACACTCCCGGCTGCTCCTGCCCCCGCAAGCAAAGTCAACCTCGTGAGAGTGCGCCATGCAGGGGAGGGGGCAGCCGGCTGCGACCCGGCCGACACGTCAAAAAGGAGCCCCCCGGCCCGGGGGACGGCGACGCTTCATGCCTGGTGCCTGCCTGCGCACAACGTCGTCGTCGTCGATTGCGTCAGCCGTGAGCCAAGATCATCGACCTGGCCACGCCACCTTTCTCGCGCGCGCACGGTGATATTTCCCGTAGCCATCTACTAGCTATAGGTGGAAATGGAATATCGCACTGCTACGAGGTGCGATGGCTACACGTACGGCAAGCTAGTAGGGGATCGACAAGACGACCGATCGACCGAGCCCCCGACCCCAGCGAGGAAGCCCCCCAGGGGCGAGAGCGAGAGCTAGCTGCTAGCAAAGGGCTCATCACGTCGATGGGCGGGCGCCGCCGGCGCGATCGCGGGCTGGATAACGGCGGAAGCCAGCAGGCCAGCCAGCCGGCGTGTAGGCCGTTGATCGTGGGCCGTGTACATGCACGTACGAGCTGCTAGAGGGAGGTGGCGCAGGCTACACATAACAGGCCCATCCACACCCCGTCCCGTGGGCGGACGCCCCGTAGTAGTACTAGCTAGGAGTAGCTAGTAGCACTGTACAGCGGAGGCGTCGCGGTCGCTCAGCGATGGATGGAGGAGCAGGCAGAGGCAGCCAAAGTCGTTGGATGACCCCGACCGCAGGCAACGAACGTCGCCCGCGGCAACGGACGGGGACGCGCGCGACGCCATCCAACGATTCGTCCCCATCTCCACCGGTGCGGCATGGTGTTCGTGTCTGCTGTCAGCTGTCAACTGACCAAGAGCAAGCAGAGTAGCAGTAGTAGTGGTACATGCCCGTCGTGTGAGCTAGTAGAGACTAGAGAGCCGGTGGCACAGGGATAAAAGGCGCCCGGATCGCACGCGACGCGACGGTTCCAGCAGTCTTCCAGGATTTGCCAGGAGATCAGTTAGTTTTTTTTTTTTAGAGTTCAAGATCAGTTAGTTTTTAAGCAAGAACTGGACTACTGTGTGCTGGTACGCCGTTGTTGTTGTTGTGTTCCCCTGTTTTCTATGCATCCAGCATCATTCGCTTCCCGTTAGTTGTGCTGTCCTACGCGCGCGGGTGTACGTAATCAACGACCCACGCGCCCGTGACGCTTTGACGTTTCCCCTCCTGGACGTACGGCGGCTGCACGGCTACCACCACTCCGGGAGTTGCCATCTGGCTACTCTACTCGTGCATGTACCAGTAACCAGTAGCTGAGTTGTTGCACGTAAGTGTCACCTGGACTGTGCTGTGTTTGCCTAGCTTGGATTCAAATATAGGAATGACGCATTTTCTTTTCTTTTCTTTTTGACAGGAATTGAAACGAGCTGTGTTTCATCGAGAGGACGACAAAATTGACAAAGGGCGAACTCTCTGCTAATAACTTCAAATATACGTTGTTTACTCTACGTTAGAAAAAAAAAACACTGTTATTTAATTACCCTACCCAAATTAGGTGCGACAAAGTGTGTTAGCACTAAGCAATCTCTCTGTAGCAATCTCGTGGCATGCAAACGTTCATCGTCCAATTAATTTAAATTTACCAGACAGGTCCGATTCTGGACCCCCAATAAGCTACGAAAAGCAAGGGAGACCGAGCTAGTGATAGATCAATGACATTATTCACACTAGTTGGTTCCCTGGTCACTGTACTTTTTAGTTTTTCAGCGATGTAATAATGCCTCAGTTGACATGACACTGGGGCCTTGGAGCTTAGGCTGGCAACTTTTGATCATGTACAAAAGGAAAAGAGGTCATCTCAGTTGGGAGAAAACATTAACAACCAGGAGGAAACGATGGCCAAAGGAGATGGGGCCGGGGACCCAACCCAGACACTGTGAGGCGGTGCTGACGACCCTGCATGCATGAAAGAAATTAAATGTAACATGTAGTGGCTCTGGCATGTCTGTCTGCAGCAAAAACAGTGCGCCGCAAGGGAACTGATCATACATCATTTCGGCCTTTTGCCATGCATGTGTTGCATGGTTATCCGCCCAGCTCCTAGCCTCCTATATATTGCCACTGCTGCTGCCTGCTGTGCTCAATGACACTACAGAGATTATTGGATGCGGCAATGATATAGCTAGCACGGCATCTCGCTCCACACGTATTCTGCAATGATCTAAAAAAATGATCAGATGATAGAGCATCGCCTCTGATCAATTAAGCTGCACGAGGAGATAAATAACAGAAAGCTTCTTCTTCTCCAAAGTGCGTTCGTTCTTATTCAATCCCCGCCCCACATGGAGCAAGCTCTGATTGACCAAATAATTATGGCCATTATATTTGTTAACCGCATATCATATGGTTCAACGCATCCAGTTTAATTTTGTTAAGTACTAGTACTAGAACACATGCGAATGCATGCACGGCCGTCCAGCTTTGCATTGCTTTCGCTGCAAGTCTTACTAAGCCGCAAGCGTCTGTGATGAGGTACTGGCTCCTAGCCTATACTACGCTGTAGCACGAAAAAGACGATATATATATGGATGGAGAGGCACTGTATTTGGTAGCAGCACGTAAGATGATTATTGTGTCCGCGAATTCTCAAGACTGTACCAGTAATAAGTTTGACAAGTCGATCACCAGAATGCATGGTTAGTCTCGATCAGCACCCCTGCTAGCTATAGCAATCATCGTTGCTTGACTGCATGGTCGTTGAATTCATCGATCCATGGAGATCGGAGAAGAAGGCGGGCGCGATTGATCTAACAAACTGCTTGCTCTGAGGAAAACGAACACCCAACAGATCGCACGTACTACGTACGAATACGATCACTCCTCATCCGTCCGGCCCAAGCCTGATGGAGATAGCACGCATTCAGCACACATCACAGGTAGCTTAACTTTCTGTCCTCGATCCAAAGTCCAAACCAAACACCACACTGCTCGTCGGTTATGATGCTTGGTCCTGTTCCGTAATAACCTGCTACAAGGTCTATGGCGGCATGCAGAGCTAGCTAGAGCACTAGAACTAGCTAGCACCATTAATCAGGCATTAGCTATATACCGTATCAGCACATAGAAATCATCAATGTGCCGTGCATGAGATGAGCAAGAAAGAAAGATCTAGATGAACGAAGGAAGATGAATAGTGCTGCTATACTAGTAGTGTAGGGTCACAATTCTTTCCTTTTTGAAAATAAAAAAAAAAACACTCCAGCTAGCCCAAAAAGGTCACTAATCTGAAAAAAAGGCGGCCTGAATTAGGTGGGGGTGGGGGGAATTAATTAGTGCACGGTTTGGTTGGCAACTTTGCATGGCTTGAGGAGGAGGGGGCGCTTTTCCGTTGTGGCGTGGGCTAGCAAACGCCTCAATCATGCAGGTTACTCATGCAAGGTAAGTGCACATCACGCCATCTTTTCGCGACGGCGACGTCCGCTAACTCCCTCCCCCGGCCCTCCATCCTGTGCCGCCTCCTCCGTCGTCGTAGCCTCGTTTCATAGCAAGCTATAGCGCCTCGCGCGCCCACCAACCCCTCTGGCCTCTAGCATGCCGCGCGAGGGAGAGGAGGGAGAGGAGTAGAGGACGGAGGAGGAGGCCGGCCGGCACAGCGACGTCGCCGTCGGTGGCGAGATCGACGATCGAATAAACTAGCGGCGTGTGGTACGTTGGCCGGCCGGCCCGTGCGTGCGTAATCTGATGTGTAATGCGGCCACTTAGCGGCGTCGCTTCGGGATTGCATAACTTCAAAGAGGAGCCACCATGATGCTATCTAGCTCTCTCCCGGTCCGGCTGGTCGATCGACGACCCTCTCGTTCGCTATAGCTTGTTACTAGAAGTACCCAGCTGCTGCAGGGCCCCCTTTTTCCGATAGGTTGCTTTGTGCTTTCCTTTCTAGAGGAGGCATATGTCAGGAGTTCTGGAGGATCAAGTAATAAGCTTAAGCTGCGTGCAAGCCTAACTGACACTATGCCTCAGCAGCCGGTCGTCCTCAGGTGTATAGGATGGAGAGAATCCGGCAGGATCGAATGATCTCATATCGATCTTTTACGGTGTATCTTTTGCCCCACAACAGAGACAGACACGCGCTACTTGATCGATCGCGCGCGGTAATAATTAACAAATCGTTGGTGATTATTAGTGGCCGGCCGGGGGTGATTCTTCTACTACATGTCATGCATGCACACTACCCATGCACGGCGATGTATGATTCACCCTACCACGTACACACGTACCCCTGCGTAGTGCGTGTGGTGCAATGCAAGTGCAAGTTGCATGCAGAGGTACACGGTGCGATAAAAAGCAGCTTCGATTCGATTTGCATGCGTGGTGTTGCTTTCTCTGTCGACTACGTGTACGTACGTACATCCTCAGTCTGAGAACGAGAATGGACTTACCAGTACAGCATGCATGCATGCTGCCTGGACGTAGCAGTTGCGCCCGTCCGGCTACCAGCTCGAGCTCGGTACCAAAACTGGAGTTCCCTTGAAGAAATAAACATGTATGTATACGTACTACAAAAAAGGGGACAGGACAGCGAATCGGTCGATTGCTACACACAGAGCATGCAAAGTGTGTTTCATTTGTCAAACACATTATTACTCCATGCATGTTGTTGTCCAACTTTACCCCCCGGGCTGCGCTTTCCCCCCTGTGGGTGAAAGAGGCCGGCTTGTCTCTTGTCTTGTAACCACAGTTGCGGCCACCTCGAGTGAAAGGGAAAACCTAGCTGACTGCCACCCATGGCAGAAGAATTGGAGAAGAAGACGGTACACACATCACATGCAGGATGTCGTCGTAGCTGATTCAGCAAAAAATTCTTTAGAAGATATGCCTTGAGTTTCACTCATCATGCATGCAGCATGCTGCAGCCTGCAGGTTTAATAACTGGCAATAAAATTACCGATTGTTGGTGAGTATATGCTTTCGCTCTTCAGCGTGCATGCGCATCGATCTCTACTAAAGTCAAAATTTTCAACGAAACCCGTAGAAACGGTCGCTAATCATCGGTCTCACTAGTCACTAGTACGTACTAACATTATTATTGTACCGTCTCCCTCTGAATTAAGGGGACATGCACATATGATTCATGGCTAGCTGTGACAGTGAGCTTGCCAGCTCCAGCATGTAGGATTTGCCCACCAAATCTCTGAAGAAACAGCAGGTTGCCTGCCCAATAATAAGTAAGTGATGAACGCATGCATGGGAGGAAGTTCATTGTCCATGCATGCAGTTGTAGCTGTGAGCTGAGGCAGAGCGCAGCCGTTATTAGATAGGGGAGTACCTAGGACCTTAATTATCAGCAACAAGGTCCCTAACTGAAATCTAACAGTGTGCGAGAAGTACAGCAGCAGCAGCTATAGCAGGGGTGGATCGGAGACGCTACGCGCGCGAGACGACCCTGATAGGTCACCAACCAAACGCCCACACGGCCGCGCTTGGTGCCCCGATCGCTCCGGTGGTCTCCGTGCTACGCTAACCTCTGCATGCTTTCTCCAACGCACGCTAGCTAGCCTGCTGCTTACCCTCGCCCGCTACATCATTGTCGACGATCCCTTGCTGTTGCATCCTGGGCGCAGCTAGCCTGCATGCATACATCTCTCTCTCTCTCTCTCTCTAGGCATACTATACTATACTGGTGGTTGTCATCATTTGGCACTAGTCTTCAAGTTACACTAACGAATGGTACGGTACTGGCACTAATCCCAATACCCAGCATTGTTGAAACCTCTTAAACACATGCATAGGCACAGTTCATCATTCGGTCGTCTCGTGTGTTTCGTTCGTGTTTCCCCTCGCCGTGACATATATAGTAGTATGACATTACATTGCGAAATGTGAATGACAAGTAACATAAATACATAATAGCGCCATCTGCTCATAAAGGAAAAAAAATCAAAGGCGAACTCTAGCTACCACTCTGCACGACAAGCTCGATCAGTTTCCTGCACTCACTGATTAAAGAACAGGAAAAAAAAAGGGAAAAAAAGTTGGGGGGGCATATATACATGCACGAGCTCCATCATGCATTGTGCTGCCTTTAGTGTTTGGGGGCTTGTTTTTCTGGCGTGCGAGCCAAGTGCGGATGATCGATGCGGCTTTGCAATTTGCACTGCATATTGTTGTGTGACCAGCATGCATGCCAGGGCCCTCGATCGATGGCTAGCTTTTAGTGTACTGAACGCTGAATGATTGCGCAATTGATCCATCGCCGGCGTCCTCAAGGCAACCATCGATTCGTAGAACTCAACATCTGGATCGCACTTCTAATTTATTTCCCCTTCTGGTTTCTAGCTACTAGCTATAGTCGCCGTAAGATTATTATTATCTTCAGGTGGTACGGTGTGCGTGCGCGTATGCACTGGACCTGTATGTGTGCTGCTTTGTTTGGGTGTGATCGATATGGAGTATCTACCTGGGGCCCTCCGGCTAATTATTTGGCTCCATTGCGCGCCTCTCGCCTCTCTCTCTATCTATCTCTCTCTCTCCCCCTCTCTCTCTTATTAAGCTGTTTTTAAATTTCTTGCAGCTGATGTGAGCCCGGTGCGCGCGGTTATTATGTGATTCCCGGCTAGTTAGCTTTCAGAGGTAACTTTCCGCTTTTCAACGTGTTTCTAGAACCAGTACGTCGGTCACACCAAGTTGATGCTGCTCCGAGATCCATACATTTAATTGTTAATTCACGTCAGGGTTGGTATACACATTTTGTTCACAGTACAGAAGGCCGTTGGCTGGCGATGCTCTAGCGTTCAGAAGCGCCGTCCCCTCCAAATTCGGCTCCATATGCGAGACTTATACTGAAGGTCTAAATTCAAGTGTAGAAATACCACTCGGTGGGATCAGAATCGTTGGTGGTGTGGATCTCGTGGACTTATACAAAACCAGCTTTAATTCGCGGATCCCGTTTCAGGCCACGACGCCACGTACGTTCAGCTATCAGAAGGCTTGACCGCAACGCGACCGATCCTGGCACGTGAACGAAACTGGCGTTGTATAACTGAACTAGCTAGAGGCGAAGTTGGTACGACCGCATTGACCTCGTGACATTCTTCTTTATGTACATATATACCGAGCTTCTAGACAGATTCGCAGCCGATACTACTATTGTATATACGTACAGTACGTCTTAAACAAAAGAAAAACAAAACAAGTCCCGCCGGATACCACTAGACGGCTATACGACAAATTAAACCGACACCATTTTTCCTGGTTTGCTAGTCCGTTCCCACGCCCGCCCCAAGCCAAGCGGACCATACGGCCGACGCCACTGGTGATTGGTGAAACTGTCGGCGGCGGCACCGCACAGCATCGGCTCGACCAGGATAGGACGCGGTCCACAGTCGGCAGCCCAGCCCCCAGGTCAGGTGGGCCGCCGTGTGGCCCTGCTGAAACGCTGGCGTCGTCGCTCGCTGGCGAGCGCGGCTGGACCGACGTGGCGGCCGGATTAGTTATTAGGAGCAGAAGCTCTGCAGTGGCGAGATGGAAGGGGCACGTACAGGAAGGAAGGTGCTGCGTTTTTCCTCGGCTCCCTGTCCCTGACGAGGCGGGGTTTAATGGTGGTACCGCCTCGCATAAACCGTGTGCCGTGATGAAGGCAACAAAAATCTTGGCCATGATCTCCAACTAACCCAGCTTTTCCCCCTCTGTCTTCTCCGTCCCCTGTCCGTGTGCCCCACAACGCGCGACCCAGAGAGCTCTCGCTCTCTGCTCACTCGCTCCAGCCTCCAGCAGCTCCCTCTTCTGTTCTAACACTACTCCATTGCTCTCTGCTCCGTCCCACGCCATTTTTAATCCCACCTTCTCCCCCAGACCGGAGGTGTCTTGAGCTCCAATCCACTGCAGCGCTCTCTCTCACTCTGCGTCTCTGTCTCTCTCCCTCCCTCCCTCCACCCTCGGCCGCGGATTGCTTAGAACCCACTTGATCGCGGCGTCGCCTCCCGTCCCGGCCCTCGCAGGCAGCGCTCTCCCACTCCCAGTCCCCGTACGTGCGCGGCGCAGCAGTTCTCGGCACGCTTCCCCATATATACCCACCCGCGGGCCGGCCGCTCTCGGCGGATAGAGATGCACGCAGGCAGTGACCCGCACGCACGCGCATGCCGACGACGGACTAGGTAGCTAGCTGCCTGCTGCTCCTCGCCTGTCGGGATCGTTGCCCGGCTTCTCTCCCGTGTCGGGCGGAGGCGGACGACGCGCGGCCGGGAATGGGGCGCCACGCGGGCTCCGGCGGCGCCGCCGCGCAGCACAAGCTGCGCAAGGGGCTCTGGTCGCCTGAGGAGGACGAGAAGCTCTACAACCACATCATCCGCTACGGCGTCGGGTGCTGGAGCTCCGTGCCCAAGCTCGCAGGCATGTCGACACCAATTCATTGAACGTTCAGTGCTCTAGCCTCTAGCACAGTAGCACCGGGCACTGGCTGCTTGCTTGGTAACCGTCGTTCGTTTCGTTCTGCATTGGCGATTCTGATCTGCGTTCGTGCGTGCTCCGACCAGGGCTCCAGAGGTGCGGCAAGAGCTGCCGCCTGCGGTGGATCAACTACCTGCGCCCCGACCTCAAGCGGGGCAGCTTCTCGCAGCAGGAGGAGGACACCATCGTCGGCCTGCACGAGATCCTGGGGAACAGGTACGGCGATGCAACGCCTCGCAGCCTCCCTGTGTTGGAGGAGGTCAATAATTCTCACAATGCGGAGGGAAATTAAGCCCAGCTGAGTAGCTGACACACTGAGGATTTGGCAGGTGGTCGCAGATCGCGTCGCACCTGCCGGGCCGGACGGACAACGAGATCAAGAACTTCTGGAACAGCTGCCTCAAGAAGAAGCTGCGGCAGCGCGGGATCGACCCCGGCACCCACAAGCCCATCTCCGCGGCATTGGAGCAGCCGGCGGCGCCGCAACAAGACCACAAGCCGCTGGGCGCCGACGGCGGCGGCGGCGCCGGCCTCGCCCTCAAGCATCAGCACCAGGTGTTCGACCCGTTCCCGCTCACCGACAGCTTCGGCGGCGGCTTCGACGCCGCATTGTACGGCGGCCACCTGGGCGGCGGCGGCGGCGGCAAGCAGGAGGCCGGGTTCGTGGACTACAGCAGCGTGCTGGACGTGTCGGAGAACCTGGGCTACGGCGAGAGCTCCAGCAACAGCAGCAACTGGAACAACAATGCGCTCGACGGCGGCGACGCGCCGCTGCACTGGGCCTCCGAGAGCAAGGCCGCCTCGTCCTTCGCCGGCGGCGGCGAGGAGCAGTCTCTGGAGCACAACAAGGCATTCTCCCTGCCGCACTTCGACTTCGACATCGCCCGGGGCGCGGTGGTCGGCGAGTTTAACCTCGAGTTCTTCTGATGAGGCGGCGTTCGGTTTGTGAATTCTCAGCAGTACGATTTACTACACCCGTATATAGCGTTCGTAAAAGGCATTTCGCACAGATCAACTGGGACCTTACTAGAGAAACTGTACCTCTGTTAATTTCCTCTACTATTATTAGTCGGCCTTACTCCTCCGATCCTTAACAACTTTTCTGTTTTCAATGTTTCTTCCTGTACGGATAAAAATAAGGTAAAAGCATATATACTACATATATATACTACAAATGTAAACACAGTGTAGCTGCTATATAATAGTGCACTCCCTATTGAGGTTTTGTAAGAATAATAAATCTTCTTACTTTCTTCTGTATGTGTACTCATACTACTCGGTTTGGTGACTACCGGCTGGCTACCACTGATGTCTAAGAAACACCGGTGTGTGTATTTTTGGCGTGTGTAGTCCTCCTCTGAAGAAGGAAGAAATCAGAAGGTTCTCACTAATTGCCTAGCTAGGCGGGTCGCCATCATGTTTTCAGCTTTCCTTGATTTGTGTCCTACGAAAGCCATGAGGGAGAAAGCTACATCGCTGGAATCAGCCATGCTAGTCAATTTCAATTATTTATCTACTACCAGTACTAATAATGCTAGGAGTGCTACCTTTTTTTTCTTGGCCCTGAACAACAACAAAAAAAATCATGGCTGGCTGTTAATGATGCAGTTAGCTTGTAATCTAATTTAGTAATTTCTCCTCCAAAAATGTCACTTGTGCTAAATGATACTAGTATGTGGGAAGGAGTACACTGCTACTAGTATGATTAAGTGCACCTCTTAGACGGTTACGTCGACTTTAGTAGCCCAAAAATAGATGACATTTTTAGTTGGCGGTTCGAATACTGCGGCTGCAATATAGTTGAGCTGTGGGGATCAACATCAGTGGGGCTAACTATGCATGTGTTAGAGAGAGGCTCCTGCAAGCACGAGACGAAGAGACGAGGGCGACGGGCGAGAGGACGCAGCTGGCAACGGTGGTGTGGTGCCGGGACACAGGACGAGCATAGACGGGCAGCGGGTAACTATGCTTTTCTCAAGAACAATTTCGTGGCGCTGTTGCTGTTGCTGTTAGCGTCTAATCTAATAATCGCCCCGGGTCAGTGAAGGTCCTACCAATAGATACTTGTAATTGCACCAACAGTACCATATGACACTGAATGAACGGTGTATATAATTCAGGCGTGTTGCATGCATTGAGAGGGAAACCGACGGACTAGGTGCAAAGCTTGGCCGCTGCAGACCAGCAGTCCCGTTCCCGTCTTATTTAAACTGTACGTACGGTGCGTGGCGACCGACCGGGCCATCCACGACAGTGCACTCGACGCGATGCGAGTCCGTCAAGTTTGTCGGACGGATGGATGGAGCCATGCCGATACGGACATTTTCTTAAATATAGAAACAAAAAAAATCAGCCGGCTGCTGCGCTTGTATATAGCGACACAAGCAAGCACTAAAGACTGAACGTAGGACGACGGGACGGAAACATCGTCCCGAGCTCGCGATGAACGTCGTGTCCCGGATCCGAACGGGACGGCCATTAAAGCCGTCGAAACAGCGGGGCCGGCGAATAGGATAGGATCCCTTCTAAAATAATAATCAGCAGTACCACTGGCGCTCTAGCTTCAGAGATCAGAGCCTGTAGAAAGTCGTCGCCCCTCGTTTCATCGGAGGAGAAGAAGAAGCCGTCCCGGCCCCCACTCCGATCGACGCTGCCCCCCTGCAGCCGGAGACGACGGACGCGGCAGAGGAGAGAAAAAAAAAAAAAACGAAACGAAAAGAAACGAAAAAGAAGCATCGTTTCGTTGCACGCCGTGCATGGAACTAACTACCCACTGAATGCTGAACATATAGCAAGATGGCTTTTGAAGAAGGCATCATTCAGAAATCAGAATCCAGCTTAGGCTAAGTTCAATAAGACTTTTTATTTCCACTCCCTAAACACTATTCCAACTATCACTCTTTTAACGTTTATGTTAAATAGTGCAAAACAGTGGAGTCTCATTAAACTCAGTCTTAAGCAACAATGAGATAGACCAAAGGCGGAGAGGTGACGAGGGGGCCAAAGCTGCATGCGGCTGATCTGTCCCGCACTGGCACTGCCCGCCCGCCCGGGTCATTAACAATAACAAATCAATCAAAGGGGGCCAGCCCGGACCAAGGGCGGCAGAGCGAGCGCGGGCACCAGGAATCAATGATTGGGGCGGGGGCGGCCCGCCCGGTGCCGGGGGCCCCCGATAACGGTCCGGTCCCCCGGCGAAGACCGACGGCACGCCGGCCCACGCGCTGAGGCCTGAGGGGAGGGATCGCCGGATCGGGAAATTTTTTTATTTTTATATTTATTTAAATCGTTTTTTGCAAAAATATTTGGAAGTTTCGAAAATTTACAAAAATAACCTTATACCGCCGCCTGAAACGGCGGTTTTTAAATACCGCCGGCCGGCCCGGCGGTTTTTAAAAACCGCCGTTTCAGACGGCGTGATGTTGTCAGCGCTGCGGGGCGTGGCGTAGTGGGTGGGCCCGGAGGTAAAAAACACCGGCTGCACCGGCGGTTTTTAAAAATCGCCGGCTGAGACGGCGGTATTTAAAAACCGCCGCCCCAGCCGGCGTTATTTGGCCCCTAAAAAAAACCCTCCCCCCCGGCCGTCGTTCTTTCGCATCCTCTGCTCCCTCGGACCGCGGCGCAAGAGGCGACGGCAGCGTGGGATCCGGCGAGGCGGGCGAAGGCGCGGCGGGGGGCGGCGGCGGCTCGGGCGGCGGCGCGGCGGGGGCGGCGGCGGCTCGGGCGGCGGCGCGGCGGGGGCGGCGGCGGCGCGGGCGCGGGCGGGCGGGCGGCGCGGCCGGCGGCGGCGGAGCGGCGGTGAGCACTTCATGCACTGATGGTAGTTTTGGTACTAGTGGTATGTCATTTCATGTAATGCTAATAGTGTTAGTGGTTTAGGTACAATTAGTTATATTAGTTTAGGTAGTATTAGTGGTGTTAGTGATACGTGATATTAGTTATCTTATTTCATATGATAGCTAGGGAGTTGATTACACTAGTAGCAGTTAGTTTCTATGAACATTAGCACTAGATTAGTTTTATTTAGTAAAATTTCATGTCAATTTACAGTATTTGTATTGAATGTTTAGGAAACGCGCTTTAGATTAAATATTCAATAATTAGAATAAGTGTAAAATCTATGTAAAATCACGTGTGTATATAAATATATGCAGTTACATATGTACTAAGTATAGATTTTGGCATTGTCACATTTGTTCAGGTCATGTCGGAAAAAACATACTTTCAGATTTACTATGGTCAAGGAGAGATACGTTACGGTCAGTTTGGGGTAGATTTGAGTGGGTTTAGGTCAGTGACAAAAGGGCTTGACAGAGCAACTGAAAGGCCATTCCGTTCGGTGTATAACTGGTTCATGAAGTGTTTCAAGTTGGATGCTGATGAATGTGAATTGCACATTTCAGCAGTAACAACCAGGACCTCGTCCCCTGTTTATTGGGAATTAGTTCCAATAGATAATACCACCTTCTGGAAGAGGTTTGTTGATGTTAGCCTGCGGCGTGGTTTACCTCTGGTTCTTTTTGTGCAAGCATATGAGAAGGTGATTGTTGAAGCACAAACCACACATGTCTATGATGAGGCCACAATAGTTGAACAAGTGGTAGAAAACAATGTCAATGAGGTTAATGAGATAGGCGATGATGACCAAGCTGAAGGAAGCCAACCTGTTCGGGAGCCAAGGGGTGAGGTAGATGAGGGTGAACACATTCCAGGTTTGGTTGAACAGATGCAGCGGGAGGACACCGAGGGAGATGTACGTGGTGATGAAGATTCAGATAATGACGATGATAGGCCGGTGCAAGTTCCAAGTCAATGGAACAACTATGATCACTCTCAACTGTTGGTGAATGAAGGTGAAACAGTGCCATGGGAGTACAGTGAGAATGAAGTATCTGTGGGTGCTATTTACCATAGCAAGATAGAACTGAAAGAGGCTGTGCAAAGATGGGCGGCCAAAAGCTTGAAGAAAGAGTTCAGAGTTGTGAAGAGTAGCCCGCAAGTGTATGATGTGAAGTGCATACGAGATGATTGTCCTTTTAGGGTCCATGCATATATGGGAAAGTATGATACTTTCTGGTCAGTTTCAAGAATTGAACATCATACATGCATCCTTGAAGAGCTAGAAGTTCAGCACCGTAACTTGACAGCTGATTTTGTGGCTCAACATATGTACTCAAAGATAGTAAATAATCCAGGATATGAGCCTACGTCAATAATCAACAGCATTGAAGATGACTTCCAATACAAAATAAGTTACAGCAAAGCTTACAGGGCGAAACAGAAGGCGTTGGAAATGAGATGGGGAACGTATGAAGCATCCTACCACAACCTCCCACGTGTGCTGCACACACTATGTCAGCGTAATCCCGGTAGTTACTTTGAGATCAAGCACTATAATTTGCCTGAAGACCCCACAAAGCGCGTTCTTCAGCGTGCTTTCTTTGCATTGGCGGCGTGCATCAATGCATTCCAGTACTGCCGCCCAGTGCTATGCATCGACGGAACCTTCCTAACAGGGAGGTACAAGGGCACCATGTTGACTGCCATTGCGGCAGATGGTAATAATCAGGTTCTCCCGCTTGCTTTTGCGTTTGTTGAGAGTGAGAACGGAGACAGCTGGTACTGGTTTTTAGAGAGGATCAAGTCATGTATTGTTCAGGATCGGCAAGATGTGTGTGTCATTCATGATCGCCACAAAGGCATTATGCAAGCAGTGCAAGATTTACAGGAAAGATCTGTACAACGTCAACGAACACCGAAGTGGGTTGATTTGAAGAGTCGATGGTGCATGAGACATATGGGAGCAAATTTTCAGAGTCAGTTCAAGAGTAAGAAACTAACCACTCTTTTTAAGAGGCTTTGCAGTCAGAATCAAGAAAGGAAATTCAATGTTCTGTGGAAAAAGCTCGATGAGCTCACGAATAAGCAGGCTGCCGAACTAAGACGCAGGGGTGTGAATGCAGAACATGAAGAGCCAATTGCAATGGAAGACGTGGGTCTTGACGGTCCGAATGTGCGACGGAGGCCTGGTCGTTCGATCAAGTCGTTTTCTGAGTGGATTGAGCATGAGCCGAAGGAGAAGTGGTCTCTGTTGCATGATGAAGGAGGTGCTCGTTATGGTATTATGACCACGAACCTTGCAGAGGTGTACAACTGGGTCCTACGTGGCAGCAGAAGTATGCCACTGGTTGGTATTGTGGAATTTTACATATACCGCACAACACAATATTTTCGGGAACGCTATCCTAAAGCTGAGAAGGTGTTTCTGGACCACGGCCTCATATATGGCCAGAAATTCTCTGAGTATATGGAAAAAGCAAACAAAAAAGCCGCAGGTCACCGTGTCAGGAACATGGGTGTCGCTGAGCATCGATTCGAGGTTCTTTGTCGGGACAAAGGACGGAGAGGAGGAAATCATGAAAGACACGTGCAAGAATGTGTCTTGTACAATAACCATTGTGTCTGTAGCTGCCACAAGCCGAGGTTATACCATAGGCCCTGTACACATGTCATTGCTGCGTGTGGAGAGGCTGGAGGTTTGAATGCCCGTATGTTTGTGTCGCCCTATTTCATGAAGGATGCAATCTATCACACCTGGAAGTCCGAGATATATGGGTTCGCCATGGACGGAAATTTCACCAGTACTCCAGATGGTGCCCCTGATTTCATTCCCAATCCCCATCCAGACATGAAACAACAGATTGGCCGACGTAAAACCCATCGCATTCGTAACAACATGGATGACGCCGAAGCTGGGCCACGAGTTGTCATTTGCTCCAGATGCAATGAGTTCGGACACTCGTACAAGAAATGCAATAGTACAGCTCAAGGAACCACAGGGAACATACCTGAGACTGGATCATCGAGCCAAGGTCAACGCAATCGGGGTCGAACCGATGAAGTCATTTAATGTCATTTAGTTGGTGCCATGTATTTGAATAACATGACGTGTAAGTCATGTTAATTATAACTATGTAACTGTTGTTTTAATCGTGTATTGTAATAGCTCGTGGATTTCAAATTATAACTATGTAACCTATGATCTTAATTATAACTTTGTAACTGTTGTCTTAATCATGTATTGTAATAGGTTCTGCCCGTTTCAATCGTGGATTTTAATAGCTCGTGGTTTTTAATATCTTCTGTTAATTTTCTGCTAGTTCTATGCGATGTTATGCTCATTTTTATGCAATATTTTGTTGATGTTTTTGTTAAATGTCTTATAGTTTTAACGAGGACTAACGATTTCAATCATTCTGTAGCGATAGCTGCCCCACAGGGTTACGTGACCCCCCAGCTGCTCGATGCAGCTACGGACATGAAGCATCGGTCGTACTTCAGTGCTGTTTTGGGTTGTTCGCTTGGACAGTTCCGTGCACGGGTGCCGATGGAGACGATGGCTTTGGACCATCGCTGGTTACCGAGGTTCGCTTCACGTTCTTTTTTATGTTTTTTGGATATATTGAATTGCATCGAAATATATACAATGGTGCACTAACCCGGCTTTTATTTAGGTTACGTGCTTCAGGCCTGCTCCCCCTTGCTCGGTTGGTCGAGGGAGACCGACCACGTTTCAGCTACGACTTCTCCCTCCTGGCAGCACTAGTGGACAGATGGAGACCGGAGACACACACTTTCCACCTCACTGTGGGCGAGATGGCGCCTACGTTGCAGGACGTGTCGTACCTGCTTGGGTTGCCGTTGAAGGGCGATGCCATGGGCCCCACGGACGTCGGGCAAGGCTGGCGAGAGGACTTGCTGGCTCGGTTCGGTCGTGTGCAGCGTAGCGGCACCGCACCGCCCTACAGGGAGTTCGCACCGACGCACACAGGCGGACCACCAAAGTGGTGGATCCTTCAGTTCAAGGTGACAATTATTACGACATGCATGAGTTTGATGTGACTGTACATTATGGACCAGTACTTTTGCATTTATGTGCATCGGTTTCTTTTGCATTGGATTCGCTTTAGTCGGGCATCGGATTCCTTTCGTCTATGCCACCTTTATGATGCTGAGGGTCGTCCCCATCATCATGTCCTCCCACGAGCTTTACCATGGACCCGGTCCATAGCACGATGTCCTCGGCTATAAATTACGACAACCAGTACTTTTGCATTTATGTGCATCCGTTGTTTCTCATATTAAATCTATCAGTATATGACGCCTTTCAGATTCTAAATATAGCCAACTCAGATACTCATTAGCCACAGCAGATGGATGTGATGCATCGTTGCCCGGTAGCCTTTTCAGGGTTTAGGCCGCACCCTTTTCAGATGGATGTGATGCAACATTGGCCGATAGGCTTTTCAGATACTACTCAATAGCCTTTTCAGATGGAACTGATGGAACATTGCCCGATAGCCTTTTCAGATAGTACTAAGTAGCCTTTTCTGATGGAAGTGATGGAACATTGCCCGATAGCCTTTTCAGATAGTACTCAGTAGCCTTTTCAGATGAAAGTGATGCAGCATTGCCTGCTAGCCTTTTCAGATGTATCAAGAACATTTCAATACACATGTGAGGTGAGCTGAGCACGACTATAAATACACATGCAGGCTTGCACATACTACACAAACAACAAATGGCAGCACCAGCTGGGAGAGGTCGTGGCCGTGGGAGGAGGGGAAACCCATCTCACCACTTTGTCTGGGAAGGATCCTTTGGGCCTGAAGAGTATGAGCCACCACTAGAGCAGTTCCCTCTAGAGGGAATTCACACTTTCGTGGGTGCACGACGACTTAGGCCTTACGATGACCGGAGGGAGGAGTGGCCAAAGTGTGCCCATGGGGAGCACTGTGTTGTGCAAGTGTTCGATTCATGGATAGATGGTGGCCGTCGGTTCTATCGCTGCCCCAATGGCTATGTATGCGTAACTTTTACCGTCCATTTTATTCAATTTTCAGAGTTTCTAACATTACTTGCCTTTTGCAGGACTACTATGACATGGGAAACTGTCGCTTTGCTAAGTGGGTTGATCCTCCAAACCATCAACACATTGAGAAGTACATCAGTTACCTCAAGGACCGGATCCATGAGCTCGAGGGCAAGGTTAAGTCACTGGAAGAAGATGAGGACAAGAAGACACCTTTGGTTATAAGCCTAGAGGATGACCCATTGTGTCCAGATCCATTCTGCAAGTGCCCATACCACCCGAGAAGTGACTGGCCCCCTAAGTCACCACCATCTGGGGGGCATGGGTTCTACGAGGAAGGAGGATCCTCACATTTCCCATCCGCACATTATGCTTAGACATTGAGCAGAATGTGGTCTATCCCTTACCCAGCTTCTAAATTCCCTAAGGCGTGTATGCATAGAGCTGCTTAGGCACTATCACAACATGCCAACCGCAAAATTGTGGTAGGTTGTCTAGGTCATAGTCATTGGTTATTGCATGTTGAAGATGTACCGTAGTAGTAGAATCAATTATGCCAAAAACCATGTCCTATGTTGTGGTTATTATCTGCAAAACTTTAAGCTGGGTTTAATTTTATGTGTTACTTTCCCCTCACTTTATTGTAACTTTTTTACATAAATAATGCATCTTCTCGTATCAACCAAAAGCTCAAACCATATCTTGAGATGGCACTGAAAAAAGAGTAAACTGTGAAATTTATGTCATGAAAAAAACTAGAATTATTCTTCTATAAAAAAATTGAAAAAATATAAAATAAATTTTATTCTTATCTTTCAGCATCAACCAAATGACTGGAAAAAGCCAGCCGGCCTATAAACAAATTAAAAAATATAAAACATTTAAAAAAATGCTGGGAAAAAAATAAAGCCGGGCCATCCGGCTTTATTTAAATATAGCCGAATGGCCCGGCGGTTTTTAATCCCGCCGACACTGCGCAGCCCTAATGGCGGGAAATGAAAAACCGCCGGACCAAATGGCGGTTTTTAAATACCGCCGACCCATTCGGCGATTTTTAAAAACCGCCGGGCCATCCGGCGGAACGTTGCCAGGAGGCGGGCCGTGAGCCGCCACGTCATTATATCGCCGGGCGGCCCGGCGGTTTTTAAAAACCGCCAATTGGGCCGGCGGTATACGGCTACTTTTGCAAATTTATAAAATACCGAATTATTTTTGAAAAAACGATTTAAATAAATATAAAAATAAAAAAATTTCCCGGATCGGCCGCCGCGGCGACGACGGAGCCGATCCATCTCGGGGACGCGCGGGACGGGCGCTGTCGCGCATTCAAAATCCCCCGGCCGCGCGTACGGCGCGCGTGTTGGCGCGACATGGAGGCAGATGCGTGGTCCTGCTCCTCTGCTCGGCTGCTGGGGCCACTGGCGCCGTGGCTGCACCGCCAGTAGCAGGGACCCGTAGACTCTCTTCGGCATGGGTGTAATCGGACCGGATACGGACGGATACTGCCGATACCGTATTTGTTTTTATATTTTTTCTTCGAATTCGGATCGGATACGGATATTAATAGTAGGTGTCGGATAAGACTTAGATGTACATCGACATCATAGATATCCAACTTTCATTATTCGGATACGGATATAAATCGAATACGGATCGGATACTCAATGTTCAGACTCGGATACAGTCGGATCTCAACCCTTCTAAACGGATCCGGACTCGAATACGGACGAATAATATCCGTACCATTTACACTCCTACTCTTCGGTGTTGGCGCTGTACGGTACAGCTAAGAAGTCGCACGTGTCGCTATCGCTGCCTGGAGTGCCCGACAGGCCGACACGGTGTGAAACACAGCGTGGGCCGTGGGTGGGTACGATACCGATCCGCTAGCCCAACTGTAGAGCAGAAGGCCGGGAAGTCGTCTCTCGGTTATTTCGCCACCGGGCGCTCGGCTCGGCCCACTCTCGATCGCACCTCTCGGCTTAGGCAAACACAAGAGGCGCTTGCGTTGGTGGCAATTCGTCAGTCTGACAGAGGAAGATCGATTACCTATTATCCATAAAACTGCACACAGACAAAACACACGACGCGACATGGCCCCTCAACATAAAAAACGTCTCCAGCCAAACCTAGAGGAACGCCGTACACAGCTTCTAAGCGCGACAGGAGTACAGGACACGGACACGACGAACGATTATAACACGTAAAACTGACCGAGAGGCCACCGGTTCCATACACGGTGCCGAGGTGCATGCGCACGCACGCTCGGCTGATCAGTGGTGTCCCGGGAGCTTCTGCTTGATCTTCTCCACGAAGCCCTTCTTCTCCGCCGGCGCCGCGTGCCCGCCGCCGGCCTTCTGGCGCTCCTCGTGCTTGTGGGTGCCCGGGAGCTTCTCCTTTATCTTCTCCTTGATGCTCTTCTTCTTCCGGCGCCCGCCCTGTCCGTCATCCTCGGACGACGACGACGGCGAGGACGAGCCGCCGGAGCCCCTCAGCTTCTCGCTGAGCGTCGTCGTCGTCGTGTGCTCCTCCCTGCTCGGCTGGAGCTGCGAGCTGCCGAACGTGCGCTCCTCCTCCACCTCCACGGTCGGACTCGGCTGGTGGAGCTGGGCCTGGGCACCGCCAACGCCGGCCGGGTCTGCACCGACGCCGCCGCCGCTACCGACCATTCCCTCGTACGCGAACGCCGGTTCGCCGGGCGGCACACCACCACTGGGGTACGCCACGCCACCCGGCGCGATGATGCCGCTGGCGCCGCCCACGCCGTCGTGCGGGGGATACACGGCGCCGTCGGCGCCGGACACCTGCCCCGTGGACGTGTCGACGGTGCCGCCGCCCAGACCGGACGCCGCCGGCTCCCTCGGCACGGGGTTGCCGTACTGGTCCACCGGCGGCACGGGGTTCCCGTACTGGTCCACGCGCGGGTACGGGTGGCCGTACTCCCCCTGGTACTCCGCCATTGCCGCTTCGTTCTGGCGATGAGTTCTTCCCCTCTCCCTCCCTTGGAGACGAAGAAGGTAGGCAGTGAGAGCGTGACAGTGTCTGCTCTGTGAATGTGAAGCTGTCTTGTATTGTAGCTGTAGGGAATGGGATGGATCATGGACGCGAGATCAATGCGTGCGCGTCTATGTCTATATGTACGAGGAACAGGGCGATAAGGGTCGCCATGTGCAGGAGGACACGCGCGCCGGCATGCAGCCACGTAAGGACGCGGCGCGTGACGAGAGGAGGGCACGTGTCATGGGCGTGCCACGACGGCCTGGTCCGAACGTTCCAGGAGAACACGGTATCTTCACACGGTACGAGGTACAATGCTGACGAATTTCCCGTCACATACATACATGCCATCCAGTCGTCGAGTCACATTGCAAAATGACGTACAAAAATCGGTGATCATGCATCATTTACTATACTATACAGAGATCAAATCATTGTGGCTCCAAGTATATGGACCATCAATTTGCGGCACGATTTCAAGAAGGAAGAAATACCTCGCGTTTATAACGCTGTGTAGTCCTAGGAAAGAATATTGCTTTGGCTCCTTCGACGGTGAGCCGGTGACGCAAGTATCCACGTTTGCCCACACTTCAGTGTGACGATGGTGTCGCTTCTGCTGTGGCATCTTCAACGCGCAGGCTGTTTTCCCGCCGGTAGTCTGCCTTTGCGCCCTGGTTTCACAATGGATTCCAAATTACTCATTACAACTTTACGACCTGGTTAAACGTGAATGACATTCATGACGGCAGTATTAGCGAATACAATACAGCTAACTGATACCAACAACTGACAAAAGAAATCAAGAGTCTAGACAATGGCAATTGGCAAACTGAACCTTGTTAGAACTTAGAAGCATGCAAGTTAATCTCCACGCTTTGGATAGAGGCCAAATGCAATAGAGGAAAATAGCAAACAGAAACATGCAAGTTAATTTTTTTTATCAAAGATCAACAGAACGCTCTGATGGCCCAGCAAGAGGAAGCCAAAAATAAGACCTTTCAAAAGATTTTCAAGACGTGGTTTCCAATTCCAAGCCAAAAAGATCATACATAGCTTCAAAAAGTTTCTGAAAAACCCTGAAAGTAGGGCCATATAATAACTTCAGTGAAAAAGGATTTTGTATCAGAGAATTTAGTTTTTAGTACCGCACTAAATTAACACCGTATACAATGTTTGGCGTTTATGATGTGATTTACTCAAACAAAGTGATGCAGTTTACTACTTGACTTCAGTCCTGTTAAGCAATAGAGAAGCGAATAAAGAAGAGACGAAAGATTGAATTCTAAGCTGGCTTCTACTTAGGCTTTCACCAATTCTTGTCCACTCTGAAATACTAGCTAGGGAACTGAAACAGACAAAACTTACTTGAAATATTGTTCCCAGCTTTTTCAGCCCTCTTGCTCGCAACTTCAGTACATCTCTGGGAATATCATTTTCTCTCAAAACCTGGAGGTGGGTAGGGGGAACCAGTAAACGTGGAGTGCCAAATACTGTAGATTTACAACTCGAATATTTGTATTAAGGAGATAAAAATATACACATGATAATGTCGAATGAAGGGATAACTAAATACAGTGCTTACTGCTTGGCAGACCCGTGACAGCGTTGACTCAATATCGACCACGTTAATTTTCCACAAAGAATTGAGCATTGCATCCTTTTTCTCCTCAATACTCTTAATAAGCTGCTCTTCCTTGTTGTCACCTTCAATCTTTTTTATCCCTTCTTGTAGCTGCATCAGAGTAATTGCACCTATAGTAGGAGTATATAAGTCACTGAAGAATCAGCTCCCTGTTGATGAAAAAAAAGGGGTAGAAATATCCTTAGATTTACCTGCAGCTGCATTAACCTGCGATTTAACGTGGTGGCCCTTGTCCCTTACCCACTCAGCGATGAATGGCACACCCATATAAAGTTTGCTTTTTCCAAGTTCTCTTGCTGCTTGTCTAACATAAATGTACCCAATAGTGTGAAGCATTGCCTCACCAAAAGCTGAAAAATATTTATTTATATAAGTGAACCACATAAAACACCATTAAGTGTTTATAATGTTCAAACCTAAGGACCAAATGAACGCTGAGCTTCTTAGACCCTACCAGCTTGAGACAGGCGCCGAGCTTCTGCATTTGCCCAATCACTAAACTCATCTTGATTCCCATCAACGTATGGTTGCAGACGATCCTTTAGTCTCTGAATAAGCTGTTGCTCTCTTTCGGTTTGCAAGTCCTGCAAACCAACCAATGAGGTTATGATGGAGCATCAACTCCTGACCATGAGGAGTTTTTTTTTTCTTTTGAAGAAAGAACCTGAGAAGATTGGTGCGAGCAAAGTAACCCATCACTACAGGAGCAGCATACTGCGTACCTTTATCTTGTCTTGAATCCTTGTCCTTGCCTCAGTTGTGGTTGATTCTTCCTCAATCTCTACTGAAGCAACAGATGCTAGCGCAAGCTGACCGACATAATCTTCGAAGTAGTCGCTCCCAAAAAGCATTCCAAAGACAGCGGTTGGATCAATCATGTTATCTCTGGAATATCATTGCAGAGCATTTGTGGCATCCTTTGTTTTAGAAACTAGCAGTGTTTGAAGACGAGATAGATAATAAATCCAGGACTTACTGCGGAAGTCCTTCCTTTCCATACTTATCGTAAGACTCCTTTTTCACCGGATCGCTTAGAACTTGATAGGCTTCGCCTAGTTCCTAGCAAAGAGGCAACCAACCGATTCAAATCTCAGTGTTCAATCGCAAGCTAACCATCTCCATCTAAGACAACCGATTAAATTTCTGCAATGCAGACGCAAGAGAAAAAATATTCCTGTACTCAAGTGTAGTGCCAACGTATTTAGCTGTTGCACTACTGCAACGCCCAAGCAGATTCTCCAGCCAAACACTCGAAAATTCAGTCAGAAACGAAAACACATTTGCACAGTGGCCATCTCGTGGGTCAGTTTGTTATATCTCCTAGCACTAGGTCGGAAATTGCACGGCGAATCCACAGGAAGCTAAAAGTGGTGGAGCAGAGTATGGATGATACGTACCTGGAACTTGCGTTCGGCATCAGGGTTGCCGGGATTCTTGTCCGGGTGCACCAGCTTGGCCTTCAGAGAACGCGAACACGGCCAACAGATTCAAAATTTGAAGTCGTCGTCGTCGATCGTGGGGAGAGAGGGACAGAGGCGAGGCGCACCTTGAGGTAATAGGCCTTCTTGATCTGGGTGACGGAGGCGTCGGTGCTGACCTCCAGGACGTCGTAGTACGCGCTGTCCTTCACCATGGCTGCTGGCGGCTGGCGGGTTCCCTCCCCGTCCCCTTTTCCTCCTCGATCAAACTTCTTTAGAGGCTGCAGGCGGAGGAAGACGAACGAAGAAAGGAGGAGCCGCAGATGATGTGGGAGTCAGTTGATGCGATGGTGCGGTCAACATGGGAATTGGGAACAAAGGCTCCTGCGCCGGACCCCACATGTTGTCCCGTTGCTCGGCCCAGGACAAAACTGGAACTGCAACCGAAGCTTTTGGTGGGCCGCCAGCCCAAGTCGCGTTTCTTATTAGACTCCAGCGAAGCTGGCTAGTCTCTCTCGTCGGTGGCGTCGTGTATGATTAGGCGTTAAGTGATCACAATTATTTGCGGCATTATTGCCCACACATTGCAGCACACCGCTGGCCTCACCACTGGATTACACTAATGCAGGTGTTTGATTCGTGTTAATGTAACGTGGCTCCATTACGTAAGTAAAAGTTTCCATTACTTCTCGTTTGGTTTGGCTCTCTCTCCGGAATGAAAAAACCGCACGTATAAACGACCACCGTAGTTATTTGCATATTTCAAAAATCAAATCAAAGTTTATATGGAAAACTCAACAAAATATGAATGGTTAGATGACGCAAAGATCTACATACATATAAAGTTTGAGAATGAACAACAACGGGTGCAAAGAGAAAAAAAAGGAAACCAACAACTTCTTATTGGGTTGTGGGGTCCACATTCAAAAACATTACATTCTTTTTTTGTTTCTCCTCACATGAATGCTTGTTTTGTCTCAAATTTTATATGTATATAGATCTTTATATTATTTTTCCACGGATATTTTTGGTTGAACTTTTCATATAAGTTTTGGTGTAGTCTTTGAAACATGCAAATAAGCACGGTTATACATGCGGTACTGCATTTCTGCTCTCCTGCAATCAAATTGCGCCGTTATCTAATACCGTCGTACACATCTTCTATCTTCTATATCTAAATAGCTACACCCCACCACCGATTTCTCCGCACTCTGGTGAAGCCATGTCATCATCCACCATGTTTTGGGAGATATCACATCATTAGCAACTAAATCCTTCTATTTATGTCTTCCGCTGATCTTCTGTGGCTATGACACTCATACATGCATATGACTCTTTCATGATTTAGGACTTTATCTACTATTTCTAACTTCATAATAGCTATTAAATCTCTCTATTCATGTCTTCCGCTGATCTCGTGTGACTATGTGAGGACTGATGCAGCAGCCCATTTTCTAAACCAACACTATTATTAGTGCCACATTCCGCTAATACCATGTCCACTGTCCATTCCGTCATACTTGATAGACTAGTTGCACAATGATCCAACCAAGCCATGTAAAATACACTCAATTTTAATTGTATATTGTTACGTCAATTTGACCTTCTCGTTTTATTCAAAAAATTATAAAAATATGTAAAAAATCAAACCATATTTAAAATATATTATAACTTTATAAGTCGAACTAAATAATAGTGGAAAACAGTGTTTTTTATCTTTGTTCATACAGGGTAGTACTGGTAGATGTATACTTGCACACATAGTAGTGCATGGCTTCTTGTCATATGCATGGCCCATTTCTACTTTTCTAGAACGATCATAGCGTATAGTTCAATTCAACAGTTGGATCGCAAGCTTACGTAGTTGCGTTGCGTGTGGCTATCTTCTCTCTGTTCACCCACCTAATCTCCAATCTTGCTAGATGTGCAAAGCCCTCGCTCGTTTTCTTCTCGTCCGTCTTCCTCGCTTTGTCCAAGCAGCTGGTACGACTTTCCGCCGCTCCCGCGCCATACATATATATCCGCGCATCACTTCAACCGCAAGGACGAGCTAATTGATCGAGCTCCTCTGCAAGTAGCTAATAGTGCTCATCTATCCATGGCGGATATACACAGCGACGACCAGCGCAACCTGACGCCAAACGCTGTGTCTTCCCTGAGAATCTTCGGCTACGACGTGACTGCCGGTGCCGGAGCTGCTGCTGACATCGCCGTGCAGGCGTCTCCACGGCGGGACAGCCGGCGGCCGGCGGCAGACGGCGGACGCAGGTTCGAGTGCCAATTCTGCTACCGCGAGTTTGCCAATTCGCAAGCGCTCGGTGGCCACCAGAACGCGCACAGGAAGGAGAGGCACCAAACAAAGCGCGCGCGACGGCTTGCCCTTGCCGCCCGCTTTGCCGACGGCGCCGGCGGCGGCGGCCCTGCGTCAGCTGGCATGGGCTCCGGCTCGGCGCCGGCGTACCACCCGTTCCCGCCAGGCGCCATCCCCAGCTGGGTCTACCTCGCGCACGGCCAGCCAGCAACCCTGGGCCTGCCGTTCCACGCCGTTGCGCTTGCACCACCCGGCGTGTGCCACGCCGAGCCGGTCATGATGAGCGGCGCCGGCACCGACGACGACAGCCGCCGCAGTGCTCGGTCACACGAGTTGTGCGTTGCGGTGGATGGAGATGCCAAGGAAGCGTCGCGGATGGGGCTGGACCTGCATCTCGGTCTTGGCCCGGTCAGTTCATCGTGACTAGGAGTAAAGCGCTCATCGCTCCCTCGCCGATGAAACCACGGAACACACACACTGTACCTCACCCGCAATAGGCCAAAGTGCCAAACGCTTATGTTTCTGTGACTTTGAAAAATGTTTCAGTTGATACATGTTGTATAAGGTGCCCACAATGTATAGTGCTCGGTCAAAAAATATTAGTTCCCCCATTTGATTTCTAGATACGTCCGGCTTAATTCAGATACCCTCGGTTTGTTCGTATCAACAATTTTTAGAGGGGATCGAGGAACTCCAATCCCCTTTAATTCCGAAAAAAAAATGAGTTTTTCCAAACGAGCCCTATAATGTAGTGACCTGCACCATTTGGGTGCAATGCCTTGCTCGATCAAAATTTTATTCCATTATGAAACAAAATATCTCACTAAATGAATCCGTCTAAAATTATAGATACTTTTATGTAACAAAACCAATGCTATAGTTACAAAATATTTATTATACAATACAAAACATAATTTACGCACATGTCTTTTATATAATAAAACTAATAATATAGTTAAAAAGCATTTATTGTACATTACAGAAACATAAAAATATAATCTACAACTCATGTTCCAATTAAAAACATTAAATAACAAAAATAACACAACAAATTCAATATTCATATGGACATGCATTTCTTACTAGTGTAACTCTGCCTCCTAACTTTGGATGAGTTTTTTAAAACTGGCTAAGCTAGATTACAAATTAGGCTAAGCCGATTTATATACAGACATGCCTTTCTTATTTGAACTTTAAATATTATCTTACTAGTTAGATGTTTAAAGAGAAGCACTATTTACGAGACACGCTAGAAAAAATATAAATCCTAAAAATCTGCAAAAAGATCAAAAACATATGTTCGTTTATTACGCAGCCTCCAATAATAATAGCTACCACACCATTATGAGAGACCATTAAAAAAACCCCTAAATTTGCATATAAATTACCTACAATGCTATTATGAACAATAATTAAAGTAACCTCTAAACTTACATATAAATTATGTGTGGGTGCTTATTCCCATCAGCCCACCGCAGGTATGGCCCTACGATGGTTTTTGAGATCCGTAGGGGTGGCGTGGAGATCGTGTACAGCACGTAGAGGAACAACGGTTAGACAGGTTTGGGCCGCAGCTGAGCGTAACACCCTACGTCCTTTATAGGGGTCTGTGTATTATATTGCTTGAATAATCGAGAGTTGAGAGAGTTTCCCCGTGGTCCCTAGCTCCCCTTATATAGGCCGAGGAGCTAGGGTTACAAAGTGTGCCTTCGGGGGGCGGCTTACTACGCGATTACAGGGAATGCCCGCTAAATTGCAGAGGCCGGTTGCTGATTACTCAGTATCAGATCCTATCCGACTGGATCCAAGCTGATCTGAGTGGTCTGCTTGGGCTTCACGCCAACCCTTGCCTTGCGCCGAGGGCCAGGCAAGCTGGTCCCACCTGTCAGGGTGATCCAATCAGTCGTCATAGGGAACCCGTGGACCCATGACTCCCACACTATGCATCATACCATTTAATATAAGATCTAAATTTAGGTACTATAAATTACTCAACATACCATTATGATTTACGAATGATCAATTAAGCAACCCACTAAATTTAAGTATAGATTATCCACTGTGCCATTATAAAAGATGAATTAATGTAAACATCAAGATTTAAGTATAAATTACCATCGCGCCATTACGAAATAATGAATTAAAGTAACCCCAAAAGTTATACATAAATTACCATTATTTATGAATTATAATATCCCCTCAATTTAAATATAAAGTAACTATTGTGTTATTGTGAAAGGTAATTTAGAACAACCCCTAATTTAAATAAAAGTTAAAACTATGCCATTATAAATGTGAATTGGCTGGATCCTATCATAGATAGATAAGAAAAAAATATGTATATATAAAGACGTTCTATTAAAATGTAAACATATGAGAGATATTGAATAGTATCGATTTTGATTAACAATGGTTTCAAATTTATATATAAAAATTCTAACATTCACTCCTTCTGTTCCACAATAAGAATAAGTGTTTAAGATTTTTAGAACAAATTAAAGAGAGTGGAATATGACGCATGTGCTCCTAATTAACCGATTAATCTTTTCCTTTTGTGGTGTCTACATGCATGTAGATTAATTTTCAATTAAAGACAACTAATCTACTAGAATAACATTTATCGTGAGATAAAATTTGAATCCTAAAACGACACTTATTGTGAGACGGGGGAGTATATTTTATCTAAGCTCGTGCTTTGTACGGGGTTGACATAGCAGTTAGACAAATCATTTATGCATTTTATTTCAACTATTTTGACACGAGCTATGACGATCTGTATATGCATTTTGACCATCTTGATACATGATGTATGCAATGGTAAAGTTCATTTCTTTGACAACGTCATGCTCCTATGCCTTTTTTATGAATCCGGTTGAACATATTTTCAAAGCATGTTTGGAACGGAGAAATTTCACAAGAATTGTGCAGAAATTTTATAACAGTTCAATTCCACGGTAAAATCGTAGGAACGAGGAGAAAAAACCTGCGTTGCAAATGGAGCCTCAATTTTAGTAGTTAACACTCATCTCAATCAGCATGGACAATCAATACTGCAATTCTGCAAAGCACAATGATCCCATGATCATGAGACTGAGACTGCGGGCTGTTAAGCCTACACGATTTGAAGTGACTGTGAGGGCGGCATGTATGTCCTCTCGTTGCTCTGCTACTGCTAGTTAAGCCTGAGAGTGCGGGCTGTTAAGCACAATGATCCCATGATCATGAGACTGAGAGTGCGGGCTGTTAAGCCTACACGATTTGAACTACCCGCACTTCGTCTTGACCACGATGGGGCTCCGGACACGATGCGCCTTGCTCACGTCGGACCCGTACGCGCCCAACCCGTCCGCATCCGACCACTCGATGCTGCCGAACAAGTAATTCGCTGCCGCGGCGGCGTTAACGACGTCCAGCTTCACCTTCACCACGAACTCCTTCTCCTCCCCGGTCGCGGCGAAGTCCAGCTCGTTCGGCACCACCGTAACGGTGACCCCCGCCGGCGCGGTGACGGTGACCCTGTACCTGCTGGCCGGCGCGCCGACGTTCTTCACCCGGCGCTTCACCTCGGTCTCGCCGCCGCCGGACACGCACGGCACGGCGATGGACGGGTAGTTCAGGTCCTCGGGGCGGCCGTAGGGGCCCTGGCTGCACTTGCACGGCTCGCCGGCGGCGTTGAACAGCGGGAGCACGAGGTTGTCGACCGCCGACGAGAAGGTGTCCAGGAGCGGGAGGCCGCCGGGGTTGGGCACGTCCGGGAGCGGGTTCTGCGTGAGCTTCAGTGCGCAGACGAAGTTGGTGTAGTCGAGCAGCGTGGTGTCGTAGACCAGGCCGGGGTCCAGCGCCCTGACGGGGTCCACGTGCCCGGAGCCGTAGCCGAAGGGCGTGGCGGCCGCTCCGGCCTCGTCTCGGATCGGGTTGCCGTCGTTGGCCCTGGTGTTCGCTGCGGTGCAACACACAGACACGAGACGGATCATGCAAGGCTCCGGTAGTCCAGAGAGCGCACACATAACTGATAGCTTCAACGACGAGTGTGGTGTGGCTCACCGGTGGTCATGATTGCTGACTTGATCATGGCGGGGGTCCAAGAGAGGTACTTGGTCTTGAGCAGGCCGACGACGCCTGACACGTGGGGGCACGACATGGAGGTGCCGGACATTATGTTGTAGGGGACACGCCGGTCGTCGAACGGCAGCATCGTCGGCGAAACCGCTCCGCTGTACGCCGCGATCACACTGACGCCTGGCGCGGTGATGTCGGGCTGCGAATGCGACGGCCAGGCAAGTCAGGGACACTACAGGCCGATCTGAAGGGTGGCGCTGAGCAGTGCGCCCGAAGTGCGAACCTTCAGGATCTGAGGGGTTATGGCGTTTGGGCCCCGGGATGAGAAGGCCGCCATCTTCGGCGCAGGCTTCACGCCAAAACTCGCGTCCGTTGCGTTGATGTAGCCCATCGGGGAGCTGAATTAGTAGTAGCAAGTGGAGATGCTGATCAGTCGTCCAAGGCGTAAGATCAGTGTGCGGCGCAGGCAATCGTTTTGCTTACTTGGTAGACTGGAGGTAGTTGAAGAGCTGGGTACACTGCGAATAAGAGCAGTGGGCTGCGGCGAGGAGGTGCGCGTCGGCGACGACGGTGTCCCCGGAGCCGGCGTCGTTGCAGAGGACCATACCGACGCCGCCGGCCTGCTTGACCACGAGCCCCTTCTCCACCCGGGCGTTCACCCCTCTGACGCAGACGACTATCTTGCCGTTTACCTTTGCGGGATCCAGGGACCCCGGCAAGCACAACGACCTGACGGCACGAAAATATTGAATTTTTCGTCAGGATAATGTTCAGATGACACACCAGTAAGTACATTCTTCTAGCAACGGCACGTTGAGTCTAGTTTTTACGAGTTGGTGGGTGCTTGGGTTGCGAGATTGGCATTCTCCCCGCTGATTATTGGATACGCCTGGCCAAGCGGCAGAGTACTGTCCGCAAGGCTTTGTCCCTGCAGATTACACCAAGAACGACATGCTTAATTAGCAAACCAGACGCAAGCTAGGTCGCAAACTGCACCTTAGTAAGTAGTACGTTGGTGCTCGCAATTAAACCTGGATCGTGGTGGAGCCACCGAAGGTGACGTAGGCCGGGAAGTCCCTGTCCATGGTGCTCGCGCCCACCGTGAAGATCCACGGGGCAAGGTTGGTGGCGGTGCTGGGCTGCGGGCCGGAGTTGCCGGCGGAGCAGACGACGGTGACCCCGCTCTGGGCCGCGAAGAAGGCGCCGATGGAGGTCAGGTCCGTGAGGTAGTCCGACGGCGGGGAGCCGAGGGAGAGGGAGAGCACGTGCACGCCGTCCGCCACCGCGGCCACCACGGCGGCGAGGACGTCGACGCTGGAGCAGCCCGGCTCGTAGCACGCCTTGTACGGGGCGACGCGGGCGCCCGGCGACCCGCCCGCGGCCGTGCCCCTGCCGTGGCCCAGCACGCTGGCGCCCGCCACCATGGCGCCCCCCGCGGTGGACAGCGTGTGCGAGCCGTGCCCCACGTAGTCCCGCGGCGACGACAGGTCCTCCTCGCTCGGCGGCTGGTCACCGGACACCGCGCCCGACGCCCGGATGCCCTCGCTGAAGAACCGCGCGCCGATCAGCTTCCTGCGTGTACGTACGTGCCAGGCCCGTCAGATTGCACAGGCGGATGGGGACCCTGTGCCTAAAATGTGGGTCGTCATTGCAGGCATGACCTGTTGCACTGGAACGTCGTGTCGTTGCCTTTGTCGCAGGTGCCGCGCCAGCCCAACAACGGGACGCTTGGCATGGCACCGTCTTGGAAGCTCAAGGATTCCGGCCATACGCCTTCATTCGTACATGCAGCAGACATATGACAAGAGAAAGCATCATACAGTATCAGTATAAGTCCTGATCACCCATCAGCTGCTACCATTTGTAAGGTTCGAGTTGACTTTAAGTTCCTCTGTTGGCAGATGTGCGTGATTCCTGACAGTCTTGGATTGGGTTAAATATAGCCTAATCCTATTACGGAAGATAATGGATCATATTATATTGGATTGGATCAATTAATTGTTTCAGAGGCAGTCAACAAATCTGTTGTGCTTCTCAATCGGCGAATGCATAGCCATTAGCCAGCAGCCCAGGACGCATTGCCTTCGTTTTTGCAACTGCAATCAGGGTTGTCCTTTGTTTTTCCTCTGCTAATCGTGCTTTATTTGTTCACGTTGAGAGGCTGGAGCAGCGAATGCAGCAGTAAGGATTACCTGTGTCGACGACCCCGATGATGGTGTCGGCACCCAGCTTGGCAGAAGACCACGCGGGGGTTATCTGGCCGTCGCTGGCGAGCCCGAGGAAGTCCCACGAGTGCGTGGTGTGGAGCTGCCGCAGGGTGTCCGGGATCACGGCCACCACGCCGGGGAGTTCTGAACCAAACAGCAAAGAAAACGCATCATCAGCGTTCAGCATCCGATGCCAGTCAGTCGTCACACGACCACCACAGCCCTTGTGGGCTGAACCAGAGGCAGCAGTACTGCATACGTCGAAGGAGCGGCAGGAAGCCGTCGTCGATCTGCAGCGCGATCCCGTTGATGGCCCTCAGGTCGTAAAGCATCCTGAAGCTGCATTAATTTTGCACAGCAGGAGTAGATAATTTATAAGCACGCATTGCTTGATTCCTCTGATAGTTTCATGGATGGATGGGTAGTAGAACCAGGATGGACTGGCCAGCAGTGTCTGATCTTACTCATTGGTGACTGTAGCCAGCAGCGTCAAAGGGGATGCCGGGAACTGACTGAAGAAGATCGCATACGACTGCAGGCGAGCGTACGTGCAGAAAAGAACATGTCGGATCAGTTCTATGGCTGCTTAATTAACACTGTATAGCATATATATCCAAGAACATGATCATGATGAGGATGCAGAGTATGATGCATGGAGACAGCAATAACAGCAAAGGAGGCACATCATGCAAGCAGGCATTATTGCCTTCTTGGCAGCCGACGCCGGGGTGGTCTGCAGAGCGAGGAGCAGCACCAAGGGGAGGAGGAAGGCGCGTCCGGCTCCTCCGCTCGCCATCGTGCTCCGATCTGCGTTCTGACTATTGGCTGCCGAGGTGGTATCTGCAATCTGCTTGCTGTTGCGCAGCTCAGGCCTGCTGGCGCGCGGCCAATTTGTAGGCGCGGAGGTCAAATGCCTTGGGGCGTTTTTATATGTTAGCGGCGAGGAGCACGCCCGCACGTTAGAAAACCTGGCATGGCATCTTATTACTCCTTGACGAGCAACTGCAAGTCTGCAACCTCCAAGGATCTGGCAAAACAAAGCCTCCTGGATGAATGCACAGCAAGAATCTCTCTCTGTTACGTTTTTAACTTCCTGAATCCTGATTGAGTGGCCAGTATAACTCAAGTCTGCACTCGTAAGTCTTTGGCGGCATGCATTTTCTAATGTCAAAGTTCTGCTCAGCAGTTTCACATGTGATGCGACACAGAAAGATAATTGGAGTGAGAAAGAAAGAAAAAAAAATGCTAGGTCTCGTTCATAATATGTGTGGATCGACGCCCTCCCAGCGCATCTAGGCCTCTAACTGCCTCCATAGTCGACTTGTGGCGTTGGCTCTACACTAGCGCCCATCAAAGTTTCATATGTGTTCTATGTTGGAGGGTTCATTTTGGTGTCTCGGGATGAAATGGGGGACACGCCGTCTCTTCTCTCAGTGCCCAACCTCTGCTCCATATGATCCACCTAATATGTTTCCTAGATTTGGGCATGGGTGACCCAAGGCGGCATGAGTAGGTGGACTGTAGCAATTGATTGAACTAAAAGAGCGGCGACATAAGGTTGCTGTCACTAGTAAACCTATCCAACTCCGTCTATTCACTGTTCCAATTACCTTCCTCTCTGTCTACAGTGCAAAACAATGTTTTGGACTTTTTTTTGAACCACCTGGTAACAACAGCCTAATATCGTTTGCTACTTTGCCCTGCCTCACCATCTCGTTCTCCGTAGTTACCGTGTCTTCTCCCTCATCTTCAATGACGCCACAAGTCCTCTCCAAATAGCGTTCGGCCACATTAAACCCATTAACGCGTCGACGTTCTGGCATGGCTGAATGACGGTGACAGCGTGGCTAATCTAGTTTTTGTCTTCATCTTCTCCCTCGTCCCTTTCTATAAATGTCATCGCCATATTAGGCTGAACACCTCGACGAGAAAGCTAGCTAGAGATCTCCTTCGGCTGCGGGAGCAGGCTAGGTGTCGGCGTGTCGCCGGAGTCAGCCTCAGGGTTGGCCGCAATGACATCTATCGGAGCTGTCTGAGCCACAGCCGGCCCCGCCCTGCCTTTTCCGCCCATTTCCTTTCCACCTTTGGTCCAGCGTTGTCTGCGTGGCGAGTAGCGACGCGGCGGTCCCCGTGTGTGCATCACCCTTCACGCTTACTGCCGGTACCTAGGGCTTGATTGTTTGTCTGGTTGTAACCATGCTTGCACCGTGGAATGCAATGAGATGGTCAGTTGTTGTAAGTTAGGTTCAGACATACACGACATGTGCTTGGTTGTCTGCTTGGTGTTTTGGAGCAAGGCTTGTACGATCCTTAAAGCATCTTGAGCCAAGCTCTCCAAAAACGAGTTTCATTTGCTATTTGGTCAGTCAGTTAAGCTCGTGGCAGCCTCGTGCAGGCTCTTTGGATACGAGAACCAATCAGCCCCTATCGAACCAAAAAAGCTCCAGCCCGACGGGGACCAAAATCCTCTGCGCGTTGCATCAATCCACCTCATACGTTTCAAAAAAGCCTTGGCGTGGAACAGTGCGGAACACCGTAGATTTTGGGTCTCCGCATGGAGAAGGCAGAACCGAACAGAGGAGCCAGACGTGATCCGTACTCCATCAGTCATCAGAGCCGTCAACCGCCGCCTGCGAATCCGGATCACAGCGCTCCAGAACCGGGATACGGAAGCGGTCCACCACGTGCCAGGGGACTCGCTCTCACGAGTCCACCACCGCTCTACGCTAGGCCAGTGGTGCGCCACCTCCGATCCGCATCTACCTCGATGGAACCCCTGAGTCCACACCACAGGACACGTGGCACGCTCACGTGCCGCTAACGCCACCTCCCCGCACTTCGGAGCCCATGGACCCGGTCCAGCCAGTAACCGTGTAACCCCTCCGCCTCTCCCTTCCCTCCAGCGCTGAAGGGAAAGCAGAAGCTTCTTCTTTCCCCCTCCCTCCCAGAAAAGCATCAAAATTTCTCCGCTAAAAAAGTGCTACAGAATTCTCTCTATTGTGGATTTGTGGGAAAACAAAGGAACCAGTAGGAGATTCGGAGCAATCCGCCATTCCTGCAATCGTCGATCAGAAGCCCCGTTCGTTCGGGGGTTAGGGCTCGTGGGCTCGTGGCGAGGGCTTTGGAGTTGGATTCCCCCGCGCAGGAAATCGGAACTCAGGGTTGAGGGCCGGCGTCCGGGGAAGAGAATGTCGGGCTCCGTTGACCGGCTCGCGGGGACGAGTGAGTGCAAAATTGTTTCTTGATTCAACTACGTGTTCTTGATGGTTCCCTTGTGCCCTGTGCTTTTTTGTTTCTTCGGTGCTGTGGGGGTTGGAAAGTGATGAGCGTCTGGCTGCTTTGGTTCATCGGTTCAGTTCTATTCTAACTGCGTTCATTTGATGATTTTTCTTTTCACTTCTGTTACGGGTTCAATATTGACAACTCAAGATAACAAACGGGCTCTAGAAATTCGATAGTTCAATTATGGAAAAGAGATCGTTTCTGCTAATTGATGCCGAAGGGGTGAGCGTATGGATTTTAACTCTTTGTAGTATTCCGGTGCGTATGAATTAGGACTGCATCTTGTAGTTTTATTCAACATGCCAATGATTTCCCAGTTTTTTTTTTGTTCATCGCGAAGCATAGCAATTTGCTAATTTCCCAACTGATTGTTACCATGACTGCTATACTGATTCCTGATTTCCATTTGGTTCAGACGTGAAAGCTGAAACAATCTTTGGGCGCAGGTTCTGAGGTCCATTCACCCACTGATGAAAAGAGAGAGTGCAGTTCCGACGAAGAGAACTCAGAAGGAGAAAGGAAGGCTAAAAGGGGCTATTTCAAGAAGAGAGCCATCACTGCAGGCAATAAGTTTAGGCATTCCTTAAGGAGGAAGAGTAAATCGAAGGGTGATGACCATGTAGTAGCCATAGAAGACACAAGAGATTTTCGAGAGCTGGAGATCGTCAAAAGGTTCCGCCGGTGCTTACTTGACGAGGGCTTGTTGCCAGAACGTCATGACGATTATCACACGATGCTGAGGTATCGCTACATCACATTCGTAATCTGAAGAGTTATTTTTTTTAAAAAAAAATGTGAAAGTGCAGGACCTGCTGTTTATCTGATCTCACAGTTATTCGTTTCCTATTTTCTGTGGGTTGTCTCTCCTTGCAGCATGTTTTAGATATGAAAAACTATCATGAACAGAAAATCACCTCCTTATTTGGTTTAACTTTCTTTGTATGCCTTCCACACGTCTAGGTTCCTAAAAGCAAGGAAGTTTAATATCGAGAAAGCAAAGCATATGTGGTCAGAAATGCTCAAATGGAGGAAAGAATTTGGGGCAGATAATATAGAGGTAAAACATACTGAAACAGATACCCTGAGAAGATATATTTAGGTGATTCCTCTTTTTGTTTACTCTTAACATCTTTCTGGCCCTTTAGGAATTTGACTACACTGAATTACATGAAGTTGTGAAATACTATCCACAATTTTATCATGGTGTGGACAAAGAGGGAAGGCCTGTTTACATAGAGCTACTTGGGAAAGTTGATACCAACAAACTTGTACAAATTACAACTATTGACCGATATTTAAAATATCATGTCAAGGAGTTTGAGAGATGTCTTCAGATGAGGTTTCCAGCTTGTTCTATTGCTGCGAAAAGGCACATAGACTCATCTACTACTATCCTAGATGTGCAAGGCGTGGTATGTGATTTTTATGGACAACATTGCCCTCAACGAACATTTATTTAAGGGTGTTAGAGTAGCAATTAACTTGTTTTTGTAAGTCAAGGGCCTAAAGAATTTCTCGAAAGATGCAAGAGAGCTAATTACACGATTGCAGAAGATCAACAATGACAACTATCCAGAGGTATGTTATTGTCAACTTCAGTGTTAGCTATTTCCCCCCACTATTTTCTGGCTAAGCTTCTACCTTATGTACATGATTCTTTTTTAATGAGTTGAATTTATGAGCAATCCATGGACTTGTTAGAGCATGCCACTTGGGTTCATTTACTCAGAAAAATGCATTTTTGGGTCCTTCAACTTGTGAAATGCGCCATCAGGTCCAAGATATCTAGAATAACCCTATAGTTGTCGACTTTAATATGAGATTTCCACACAGAAATTCCATGTCAGCAAGTCTAGGGGTATTTTTAGCACTTTGGACCTAGATTTGGATGACACATTTCACAAGTAGGACCCAAAAATGCATTTTCAAAGTTTCTAGCCCTTAGTGGCACACCGTGACAAGTTCATGGACCGTTGATGCACTTGACATTTTTTTTTAAAATTGTCGCTGCTCATTAATTCACTATTATTGTCTGTGGCTGTACAGGAAAGTAACTTTCTAATGCACTCTGAATGATCTTGCAGACCTTATACCAATTGTACATCATAAATGCTGGCCAAGGATTCAAGATGTTGTGGAGTACAATAAAATCATTTCTTGATCCGGAAACTGCTTCAAAAATTCATGTATGGTTTTGACTTCGCTTTGGTCTTATCATTCATGTAATTACCATTCATGTAAAGTTTTTGGTTTATATACTGATTGTCTCACCAATTTTTTTAAATCAAGGTCCTTGGAAGCAAATACCAAGCTAAATTACTTGAAATAATTGATGGCAGGTAAAGATCTTAACTCTTGTTAATTTATCCTTCATTCTTATTTCCTTTCATCCTGATATTTATTCATTCCATGTTTCCAGTGAACTCCCAGATTTTCTTGGTGGCAAGTGCAGGTGTGAAGAATATGGTGGTTGTCCGAAATCAGATAAAGGACCTTGGAAGGACCCTGAAATTATCAAGGTATTTTCCTAGTCCTGTCCTCGTTTTTCTGCCTATCTTTCCGGTTTTATAATGCTAAAATAAAAGTTTTCAATGTTCCAGAGGGTCATAAATGGTGAAGCAAACTATGGTCGGCAAGTTCTTGCTGTATCAAGCATAAAACATAAGGAAGTTAGTTGTACTGAGCCTCAACACTCAACTGTAAGACCTGCTTTACATGGATGTACCTGAAACATCTTTTTTGAGTTTTCCATTATATGTTAAGCCCTTTCCCTTAGAAGCAGGAAAAAGGCAATGATGCCTCTGCTGAATCTAGTTCTGAGGTGGAAGATGTTTCTTCTCCAACGGCTTCAGTGAACCCCATCATAAGCCCTAGTTTGACCCATGCGGACCAGGCAAGTATGTTTTTTCTTATTGAGCATCCATACAGTTCATGATAAGTATGCTATCCTAGGGTTTTATGACTTTTGTGATTTTCAGTTGCATGATATAAATGCCTTTTTCACGTTTCTCTGTTTCTAATCTTTTTTAGTTTGCCAATGTGATGACCAATAGATGTTTCTCTGTTTGCAGTCAAAATTTCCAGGACAAGCTTCCACATCTGATGCTCGTTCCATTATGGAGGATGGCATCCCTGTTAATGACAAGGTTGTGGATGCATGCTCTGATCCAAGAAACAGCTCGATGGCTTCCACTTCAGGTCCCTATTGAGAAGTTACTGTGATTTATGAGCAACTACATAGATGACAACTAAAATCATGTACTGAAAATCTAATTTCTCAAATAATCTACATAGAAGACCTTCTCACGCAGGTCGAGAAAACCCCTGAACCCTTGCCCCACCCTTACATAATAGAGCAATCTGAACTAGTTTTTAAAATTATTAGGATATTCTTCTAAGATAGCTTGGGAGATATGCTGACTGATTTTTATGCATACTCCAGGTTCTTTCTCCTTGAGAAATATACCTACAACATTGGGAGGACTTAAAATTCGAATTATTGTGTGGTCGACAGTATTAGCTGTGAGCCTTTTGGGATTCTTTCGTTCTGTCCTAAGCATAATGACTAAAGGGCTCTCAAACCAGGCCATTGCCTGTGATCACTACAGTGATGAATTCCCTCCTCAAGAATATTCTGGAAATGGTACGCTTGCGTCTGTATTAGGACGGCTTGGTGAATTGGAGGACAAGGTGCATACACTTGAAGCAAAGCCACCCCAAGTGCCATTTGAAAAGGAGGAATTGCTAAATGCAGCCATTCGTCGTGCGGATGCTTTAGAAGCTGAGCTAATTTCTGTGAAGAAGGTACTCTTGCTTTGTTAAAGAAAAAGGTATTGCCCTCTCTTGAAATATAAGGGATTCTGACCATATGGACAAGTATAATACTTGTCCAGATGCATAGCTAGAATCTCTTATATTTCAGGAGAGGTAGTAAGTTCTCAAGTAGAGGCATCTAGTTGACTCTTGTTACGAATCTTAAATTTCATAAGTACAATTTTTTTTATTGTGATGTACATTTTCTCAAATTTCTTATTGCGCCATCCTATATGCTTTATGGATCCTTGGGACCAAGAAATGATTGAAAATGCTACTTTTTTTGTATTCACATTTGTTTCTCTCATGAACAGGTCCTATATGAGATATTGATTCGGCAGGATGAGCTTCTTGCATATATTGACCGGCAACAGACGAACAAATTTTGTGTAAGCTATGGTCGTTTCTGCAGTTTGCATTTTCCTTCCGAGAGAAATTTTTTCAACCTCGCCTCTTCTAGTCAATGATACCTATACGCATTTTTAATATTTTCCGTCCATTATTTTGCAGCGGAGGAAGTTGTGCTTCTAATAAGCACTGGAGTACCGAATACCTGACACCTGTTTTCTTCTGTTTGGAGATGGGACGCTGCTCTTGTTGACCCAGGACACTTGCAAATATTTTCATATTTGTTTCGGTGTAAAGTATTATAATTGGTAGAAATAGCTATGATTTAGTAGCAGGGTAGCATCATTTGTGATCTTGTTTGAGCAGAAAAAAAAGAAACGTTTGATATCTTGTTTGCATTTTCAATCGAGATGCAGACATAATATTTTCCCAGCCTTTGGTGCAAAACAACGGTGATTGCTGTGGGGATGGATTTTTTTGAACGTACCGTGGGGATGGATTTGACATGCCGTTGTTAACCTGTGCTACATGTGACGTGAACTCGTGAAGTACAGGAGCCTCGTTAGTCCGCCTGATGAGTTACAGGAAGTGAGAAACCGCCGTGTCCTGTATTTTTGTTGTGCATAATACTAGTATTTTTTTTCTCCTTTTAGACTATATTAAGGCCATGCTTGTATATTTTGTACGATTGAATACGCAAAGGGGCGCATATACTTCCCCTATTTTTTTATTTGCTTTTTAGTTAAAAAAATATAGTAGCCGGTGAAAAATATTTGAGAATAGAAGCGAACAAATTTGCAAAATAAGAAGCATTTTGATACAGAGGACGCACTTGGGTTGGACAGGTAGTGGAGCTGTGTACCTTTGCCGATACTCACGCATAGCGCGTTGAACTGGTACATTAGTACTCCTAGCAAAGAACATATTAGTACACGACTAGTACGAGTCTCCGAGCATCGTTGATCCGGTGGATGCTGCGAACAAAGCAAGCGTCGCAATTCCGGTAGGGCAGCGTGCGTGATTCTGTCCACAAGTTCAGTTTTCCAGGCTCTCCAAACTTCTCGTGCAGGTGCAGCAGCCGGCGGTGGTATTGGTTCTGTTCGTGGAAAAACTTGAAAAAGTCGGCAAAGCGGCCTGCATTTTACGCACGCAACGCATCGTTTCTGCGCCTGTATTCGGTGGACTACGTCTGCTCTGGTGCGCCGAACCTGACCCTGATCGAGTTCGCTTGGTTGAAAGTTGCAAGTTTGGTTTACGTGGACTTCTTTTGGAGAGTTTTGTTTCACCTTCCGTGGCTACGGGAACATCCACGCTCTACGGTGGCGTGAGGGTGCACGCCTTAACTACTTTAAGAGGTACATACTGTAGCATGGTAAACGACTTTCAAATTTTACTTAAAAATTTTAAAGATCGCACTAAAAAAAGAACTGGACACATCATATTCTACTTATTTTTAAGCTAAAAATCATGCGTAAATTATGAAGAAACATTTAGATCATAATTCATTAAACGTAGCAGTGAGCATCTGAATTTTGAGCACAAACGATGAGGATCCAGGGTTGAGCAACTCTGTATGAACTCGACTACAAGAGTTGCGGTGCTTGCAACGTGCTCTGCTCCTCACGTATAGGTTGCACTGTGCATGATGACGGTAACCGGCACTAGCTCTTCAACACTCACGCAAAGATCCATGGTCCACTAGAACCACACCAGTTTGACCATGCCATCCAACTGTGCTGCCAGCCGACGGCGGAAACCATCGTAGTAGCTTTAGCTCCCTGTGGCGGACTCTGTTCCTGACCTCACGCACGAGACAGCAGACAGAGGCAGCGGACATGCACCATCGTGCTCGCTCGGGCCGTCAGGTCGGCCGAGAAAAAGCAGGCGCGCACGGTGGCGATTGGCTGGCTGATCCGATCTGCCACCCATTAGCTGATTTAGCTCTGCTAGCTGCTGTCTCGGCGTAGGATTTGACCACCCGATTACTTAATTCTGCTCCTGCCTGCACCCTCTCCTCCTCTCGAGTTGTTGCGTCAGGTCAGATACGGTAATGCTGCGCCCACATTCGACGCTTCCAAATCGAGCTCGCCGAGGCCCTTTTCCCTGTTTTGGTCTACCATTTCCCGTTTGGGGCAGGGCAAAACTAGGAGCGCCGGCCAGCCGGCACCCGGCAAGCAAGTGGACTGCCGGGGGGCACAAACCACGCATCTGACATCAGAGCTAGTCAAACTGTCAAGCGCTGTTGGGTGCATGTTACACACATTTCTCGCCAACTTGGCGACGACCGTGACACAAAGGACGAAGGGGAAAGCTTGCTACAAGCCACCCGTTTTTAGTGCACGCTCCTGTACCCACTAATTAACACACACACACACACACACTGCCCGTTCTAAATAAGACACTGAAGTGATCGAAGTGAAGAGACTTGACAAGGCGGCCGGAGGTTCAAATGCGCTACCACCGATGGAGCTGTCAACACCACCGAATCATCATGGATGCCAGCAGCCAGGACCCCCCCTAGATTCAGATTCTGGCGCCAGTATTGGCATATGAATCAATGCATGTCTTATTCACACATCTCTCATAGCTAGTGCATATGGCAATTTAATTTGATGCACCTTGCAACGTGACGTCCTAAATTCGGTGGTTGTAGTGTCTGGTTCTGCCCAACTGAAGCGTGCAAAGAATGGGGGCTACACACATTCGTTCTCATATGCTTCTCAAGTGGCGAGGCAGGTAGGATGCAAAGGAACATCTATGTGTTACCTACGGTCATAAATTGGAGAGAAAGGTTCAGATTTTTTTAATTGTACTTTGAAATAGCTAAGCCGCTAGTCTGCAAAAGTGGGCTAAAATGTATGAAATAGTAGCTGTTAGAGCATAGAATTTTAATTACAAGCAAAATTACGAGGAACCAGAGAGGGGTTTATAGCGTGAGCATTTTCGGAGTCCTAGAGAGAGGTACAAAGCTTTTAATAGGTTCTATAAAATTCGATAATTTCCCAAATTATAAACTGTTCACACTTAACAAAGGCTAACATATGGTCCCCATGTGTCAGATTCACGTCATAACACCGTACCTCTTAGCACAAATTGTGAAGATCTAGGCTATGTGGTATGGCTTAGCAAGTTTCCTGACATGAATGTATATTTTGAGAGTACCAAGACCTACTGAGAACTCAAGTTTAAAGCTCGTCGATGGAATTTACTCTTTTAGTTTAGTTCTTCCTCTCATCATTTTAATTCCTTTACCCCCAAATAAACTCGATCAAATTAAGACATTACATAGTTTTCATTAGCATTCACAAATGAGATGACGCATTTATTCTCAGAATATTCTCCACACATGCACCTTATTCTCCATAATAATCTACATTTCACAATTATACAATACATCTTTCAACTATTTTAGATTAGAAAAGATCCAATCCCCTATAACCAACAAATACGACATAGTTTTTTGGACGACCCACAAATATATCATACTGTACACAAGCATAAAGTCACAATATTCTCTGCAACTGTGAGCCAACAAATTGTGTGGAAACGAGGGCCTCCAATGACTAATCTGATTCATTCAAGAACGGCTAGCTAGAAGGGTCACTATATAGGGAGTCAAAAAGGGAGTCGGAATGGAGCCTGTCAGAATTATATATGTATGATATATACACACTTTTCAAATGGCAATGATCGTGTAACACAAAGTACGCATATATAGTGCGCATGCAACTAGCTAGAAGCTTTGAATCTGGTGAACGCTTTCGTCTATAAAACAATCATCAATTAATCAATCCCTGCCATGCCGCACTGGGGAAAAAGGCTTCAGGGAATCCTAAAAGAAACACAACTCTAACTTGCACCAACGAAAGCATATGCCTTTTCCGGATACCTCCTTCTCCCTCTATTCTAAAAAATCACTAGAATTTTAAAGGCACTAGTATAGATGTACGTGGTGAGATAATTAAACAGACAATAGAAAAAAAAAGGAAAATAGAATTAAAAGAAAAGAGTCCTGATTGATTAGCGTCATTCCTTTTCTCATTAAAACCAAGACAAGGAAAATAATACGTGGGTATGGGTATAAAATGAGGTGAGAAATAAAGAGAGAAAGTGAATGAAACATTTTGCATCTATGGGTTTTGGGCCTTTCCACCCCTTTTCAACTTTTTCCAAACTGCACAGTGGGGTCAGCGTGAGGGGTATACCTGTGCCTTTGTAGGTAAAAAAGATTTTTAGAAAACTCGCTCTTTTATAGCGTAGATACTGGTACTTAAGAAAATGATCTGGGTGTTCTTTGTTAACGTAGTCATTCACATGCTTGCATGTGTTTGTTTGCCATGCTAATTAATGTTGAAGAAATCAACATTCAATGAATGGATTTTGTTAACTGTGTGCATGCATGCCAAAATAGCTAAAATTCACATATATTAAATTTGAAAATTATTTAGAGCACACATAGATAGTTCAAGATCTAGAATGTAATTCTTTGTATGAAAAAAATTGAATGCTAGGTTGGAGGTCGCAGTGCCATTTTGCTATCACTGCCTACTATAGTCACTCTGATCATAAATAATGTTATTAATTACTACACACACACACACACACATGTGCCAAATATTTATAGTTTTGGATGAGGTTTGAGTCAAAATTGAAAACTTTGACTATAAATAAATATTTAAACTATTTAATTTCAAAACTTGAAGGTCATATATATATGCATAAATTATTTTTGCCTTAAAATTTACTTTCACAAAAGTAGATTTGTTAGGATTTATATTATAACAGAAAATATTGGTCACATGTCATTGCCTCATTGTGCAAAACGACAAATATTTGGAACCTTTGTAGTATTCCATACCGGTTTAAGTAGCACTAAATTATCTTCCAACCTTTGCTTTGCTGGCTAAGAGTTAGCCCAACTATACTTAATTGAAGGGAATTATAGTATTTTTCTTCTTCATTTTTAATATATTCTAAAAAACCTCAGAAATAATTATATTGGTGGATAGAGGGAACACTTCACTATGCCAAGTTGGTGCTAATGTTACATGAATATGAACCTTCATCTCTATTAGTCTAAAGAAAAATCACTAGTCAGCCGTATTATTTATCGTGACAATCCTTCTCCGCAATACTAATATTCTTATGTGCAACTTGAGGTTACGAGTTTGGTTTCAACCAGAAAACTTATTGCTGGTTTCACATGAGATTATTTATTTTTATCATCGCTGAATTTATTCTAGCGAGGACAATTTTGATGACTAGTTTACACCAACTAGATGTCTGATGATTTTGTTTAAAAAAACAACAAATCTTCGTTGCAATGTTTTGAGATAATTAATCTGGTTATCATGGCAGTCTGATGCTGCAACTACATCTTTTATGTAGCACAATGCCTTATTAACCAGCTGTTTTTCAACTCTGAAAGATCAATATACGGTACTGACCGGATCGACAAATTGCTGTGCATAGATACCTTAAATATTGTATCTAGCGATGGAACATGTGGAATATATCAATACCATATCTAGAATATAAAATGTGTTGTCAAAGGGCATTAGACATTTGAAGTAGCGGATGTGGCCATTGTAAGCCTTTTTCTAGGCCAAACTTCACACTTTTATTTATTCTCCTTGCCTCAAATGCATAAAAGAAAGATTCCTACTTGCCTAGCTATGTTAGTTATATTGGCTAGCCTATATGTTTGTCACAGCTGCATGTCTGGTCTTTGTCATTACGTTTGCAAATCCCGTCGCATAAACTTCACTAAGAAAATGTTTTTCTGCATTCTTTGTGTCTTCACTTTTCCGCAAGCGCAGATAATATTCTTGTTGGCTTATACAATTTTATTCAGCAATATGATGCTAGTCCATAGATTATTACTGTGTGAGTGATATAAAGGGTCTAGGCTTTTCCTGTGTGTGCATTGCGCTTTTCTTCACCGTAGACATAAAATTCACATTCTACTATGTAGGCCCGGGAATATTGCAGAATTGAAGGCTCTCTCTAGCTAATTCACAAGTGTACGATTCCTGCCTTCTTTTGCCGCGATGAAGTCCTTGATTTAACATAAAAGAATTACTCAAAGATAATTAAAAAAGAGTTCAAGTATGACTTGATGATAGATACTCTATGATTAAAAGCTGTAAATCTGAGTAATAAGCCGTATGTTACCATATGCACTGTCTTCGCTTGTCTGCGTTTCTATAGATGTGTGGGGCAATTGGGTTTCAGATACCATGTTTGACTATTCAACTTACAAAAGACTTTTGCTAATTCCGTTCGGTTTTGACGCAGGGTTACCGTTTTTTTCACTTGTGTGGTTTGTCTTGTTTGTGTACTCTAGCCATCGCAGCTTTTCTCTCTCTTTTAAATATAGCAGGCAACTCTTTTATTGGTTCGTTAAAAAGTAATTTAAACGAAACTTATATTTTTATATTTGTGTGAATCTTTTAAAAATAGGACGATGAATGTGCAAATGCCATGCATAATGCTCCCCCTTTTTTTATTTTTTATTTTTGTTTTTTTTAAAAGCTTTCCATGTTTGAGAACGAAATTAGTAAAAATAATTATATACCGTGCCCATCGGAGAAAAGATACGGAAGATATGAATCAAGAGTGAAGTTTGCGCTCCATCCAACACTAATTTTTGAGCGCACTTGACCTATATATCGTCGCTCACTGTCTGAGAAGCAATTAAGCCTTGAATGCGCACTGCGGCCGCAGTCGAGAGTTGAGACGCAAGTTAGGCTATTTTGAGCAGGATCCCTAACCTTCATTTCTCATTTCAAATTCTACTTTGGTTACAGTGTCAAAACAGCGACAAACAATACTAAAATCTTCAAAATGAGGGCCTGTTTAGTAGAGCTCTGCTCCTAGATTCTTTGGCTCCAGGAGCTGATTCACTGGTGGAGTGATTCCATGTGATTTTCTGGTAGAAGTAAATTTGTCTACTGAAAACCGTTTGGCAAACTGGCAGTGAAGTGATTCCAGAGAGTTAGAGAGTAGGGAGCAGGTGGGAGCAGCTTTTTTTAGCTCTCTAGTTGTAATATAAAATGGAGGAATGATTCTTCCTGATTCACTGCAGAATCGATTCTATTTTTTTACCGTTTGGCTACATTCACCTAATTCACTCTACGAGATCTGGGAGCGGAGCTCTGCTAAACGAACGGCCCCTGAGTATACCGGCGAATAGATTCAGCCTTACGCAGCCAGGGGCCGGGCCGGGGACTGCATGCAGGCGTGACTGGTTGCTGGGGGCTGCCGGCTGCCGGCTGCCGGCTGCAATGCAACGCACCTGCGCATCGGCTGAAGTCTGTCGCCCCTGGGCCTGGGGTTGGGTTCCCTCGGCGACCACGGCCAGCCAATGGAAGTGGAAAGGAGGAAAAGCACCGGCCGGCGGGCCGCGGACCGCGGGAGAGTGAGGGCGCTAGGACGGCCTGGGGGAGGGACCGGCACCGAGTACTGGACCGTCCGTCCGTCCCTCTCGGCCGGCGTCTCCGTCCCCCCCCACCTCCTCGGCCCCGATCCATCCACCCACCACCAGGAGCGGGTAAAAGCTAGCAGCTGGCGTCGGCGAAGGTCCAGCGAGCTCGATCTCTCCTCCACAGTCCACACTCCACTTCACAGCCGCTCCTACCGTGCCCACCTGTCCCGCCGCGATACGCCACGAACTCGCGCATGCCATGGCCACCGAATATCTTTTCTTTTTTCCCTCTCCGCTCCTCCTCACCTCGCATCGTCGCACCACCACCGGCGGCTGCGGCTCCTTTCGCAAGTTAATTAACAACTAACCGGCAGAGATCTCTTCTTTGTTTAGTCGTCCGTCCACAATTAAGCATCTATGAAAATGGTCGAGAATGCGCCGTAACAGCAGCTAAGCTATTAGTAGCTCTGCGTGTCAGCGCATCGTATCTATCAGTGCCACACCCAATACTTCACCACCGTGTACGCACGCATAATCAATAACAAAAGGGGAATTATTTTAGTCGTCATGGGCTGCTCTTGCTGATATTTCTCTTGGGGAGGCTCCAGCAGCCTCCAGACCATAAGCTATAGCTACGCCGAGCCAACGGCGAGCAGGGGGGCATGGTGGGCTGGTCGTGCGATGATGCGCACGTACAGGTCGCTCGCTGTCGCTGGCGCAAGTGGAAGTGGAAGTGGGGGACGCCGGCCCGGCCGGCCCCGGCTCTCAAGCTAGTCTCGCAACTGAGACTGCTCTGATTCCATTTGCCTGCCTATAAATACCCCGCCCAGCAAGCACTGCACATGACAAGCCAAGCCAAGACAAGGCAGGGTGTTATAGCAATTAGCAACTCCCTCCTTCCATCTCTCCCTCCTCTGCTTACTGAGACAGACACCAGCCACAGCCCACAGGGTACTTACTGTCTGAAGAAAGAACTCTGAAGTGTAAGCACCAAGGCAAGGTAAGATGGTCCTCTCGCAAGTCTTGTGAACTCATGCATCGCGCCATCGCTTCTGAAATGGTTCCTCATACACACGGGCATGCCATCTTGGTGGTAACGCAAACGGGTAGCATCTGATCGTTGCATACATGCTGCACCAAGAACGACCTTCCTTTTTGTGCTTCTGTTCCATCCCTTTTCTGATTTAACCATGGGATGGGAATGTCTCTCCGCATGTTGACTGATGCAGAGTGTGTGTGCGCGTGTGTCGCAACTTGCACCCACATGCACATTAGGAGCATCATATCAGTAGCTGCTAGGCGAGCGAGGTACAGCAAGCACAAAGTGCCCTTAGACCATGGTCACCAGAAGGTGAAAAAGAGCATGGAAAACACTGTTTGTACATTGTACAAAAAGTGAAAAAGCAATGATTACACACTGTAGACAGGACAAATGCATTTCCTGCTAACAATAGCCTTACTAGCTGACTCGGGTTTAGCGAGGGAAAAGCTCTCCCTCTTTTTGAAAGGAAACATCATAGCACTCATGGACGGATTTGCAGCACCAATTGTCCCTCCTCCCTACTAGATAGCCCTCTTGCTGTTTTGCAGCAGCTTTCAGTTTCACCGATCGATCTCCTGCAGCCCCTGTGCACATTTCTAGCGCTGCCACTCTCTGCTATACCTTCTCTCCTGCGCTGCCAGTCAGCCAAATCTGCCGCCGTACATGATATGATATTAGGCTGACTCCAGCAGCCAGGGTAAAAACCCCATCTATCCACTATTCCAACTACCCTCCTCTCTGTAAACAGTGTCGCTACAGTGTCATTTTGTACTATACTCGGCCTTTTACCCGATCTGATGGCCTTAGTCTTAGCGAATAATCCGAGCCCCCACCCCCCCGTCCTTGAAGCCTGTACTTTATGTCAAACCTGATTCTCATGTCACTCACACGCCAGGCTAACTGACTGAGAGCCCAGATAGAAAAAAAGAAGTTAGACGTATCACGCATTGTTTGTATGAAAAGCGCTTTGAATAGATGCCCATCAAACTTATATATATTCTCAAGAACTCTAGTAGGAGTGCTTTTTTTAATGGAGCAACGAACTTGGACTAATAAGTTACTCCATCTTTTTGCACCTAGCGTGTAACACGTAGCTGTCCAGCAGCTAGATATGTCCTATCCTACTATACAGCTCTTTTGCTGCCAAAAGAAACGCGAAAGAATTAACGGGCCTAGGTATTTACTACAGTAGATAGTAGTACATTTTGTTTAAGCAATGTGCAGAAGCAGAGTCGTCGTGAACATATATTTATATGCACCCCACCCACCTGTGTTAGTTCATGCCCACAGGGAGAAGGAAGTAGAAGGAACTGATTCTTCTTCAAGTCCGATCCAGGCTGCTAGTCTAGCACTGACTGAGAGGCAACGATGGCGTCCTCGCTGCTCCACTGCTCCGACAAGCTCCCGTTCATGGACGTGGAGACCATCCTCCACATGAAAGAAGGCCTCGGCGAGACCAGCTACGCGCAGAACTCGTCGCTTCAGGTAGTCAGTCCTTATATGCTTGTTGCAATCGATCGGCTGCCATTTTCCATGCATCCGACGATCCATCAGGTTATTAATCATTCACTCACCATATGTATGTTGCTGCAGAAGCGGGGCATGGACACGCTCAAGAGCCTCATCACCAACTCGGCGACGGACGTGTACATGTCGCAGATGCCGGAGCGGTTCACGGTGGCGGACCTGGGCTGCTCCTCGGGCCCCAACGCGCTGTGCCTGGTGGAGGACATCGTGGGGAGCATCGGCCGGGTGTGCGGCGGCGCACGGCGGTCGTCGCAGCCGCCGCCCGAGTTCTCCGTGCTCCTCAACGACCTCCCCACCAACGACTTCAACACCATCTTCTTCAGCCTGCCCGAGTTCACCGACCGCCTCAAGGCCGCCGCCCAGACCCACGAGTGGGGCCGCCCCATGGTGTTCCTCTCCGGCGTCCCGGGCTCCTTCTACGGCCGGCTCTTCCCCAGGAACAGCGTCCACTTCATCTGCTCCTGCTCCAGCCTGCACTGGCTCTCCCAGGTCCCGCCGGGCCTCTTCGACGGCGACGGCGACGGCGACGGCGACACGGCCAGCCCCATCAACAAGGGGAAGATGTACATCTCCAGCACCAGCCCTCCCGCCGTGCCCGCGGCCTACCTGAGGCAGTTCCAGAGGGACTTCGGCCTGTTCCTCCGGTCTCGCGCCGCCGAGGTCGTCCCCGGCGGCCGCATGGTGCTCGCCATGCTCGGCAGGCAGACCGCCGCCGGCGACATCGAGGACAGGCGGACCACCTTCCTGTGGGAGCTCCTGTCCGAGTCGTTCGCGGCGCTCGTGGCGCGGGGGCTGGTCGAGCAGGAGAAGGTGGACGCGTACAACGTGCCCTTCTACGCGCCGTCGGTGCGGGAGGTGGAGGAGGAGGTGCGCCGGGAGGGGTCGTTCCGGCTGGACCACGTGCAGACGTACGAGATCAACCTCAGCAGCAGCGGCGACGCCAAGGAGGACGGCAGGACGGTGTCCATGGCGATCAGGGCCATCCAGGAGTCCATGCTCAGCCACCACTTCGGGCCGGACATCGTCGACGCGCTCTTCCACAAGTACACGGAGCTCGTCACCGAGTCCATGGAGCGCGAGGAGGTCAAGAGCATCCAGATCGGGGTCGTCCTCACAAGGATGTGACCCCACAACGCCATACGAGCTAGTCTAGTAGTACTCCTGCGGTTCTTGATAGCCTGCTGCGTTGCGTTGCATTTGCATGACCCTGTTCTGTTCTTCTGTTCTGGTGTGGTGTGTTATAGTACTCGACCGAGTAACTGGTAGTAAACCCAAATTCCATGTGTACCTAGCTAACTGGTAGGATTAGGAGGGTGGAAGTAAATTAAATTAACGACTCTATTAATTAAATTTCAATGGTAAATATATCTTTCTATTTATTTGTTTATGCTCCGCTGCTAGTTAGCTATTCAAAACCAAGATTTTTTTCCTAAATAAATGAAAAGAGAGTGCTTTTAATGTCACTCCCTAGAAGAAAAAGGAATGGTGCCATGGTTGAAAGTGATTCTCTGTGATAAACTCTTTTAGTAAAAAAGAAAGAAAACTCCTACTAAGTTCTCACTTAGGCCAGTAGTGTATAATATGTGAAATAATAACATTCACATAGCAGCTATAGCTCAATAGTATCAAAGGTCGTGGACCTGGCCTGTCCTCAAACGCAGCCCACATGCAATTCGGTGACAAAGTCCATTGAGCTCTGTGCAACCCAAGTTGCCATATGCCTAGTGGGAAAAATCAAGTAACAACAAGCCTGATGGCGGCTGATGATACCTGGTTATTGCTCCAAACACATGGAGGAATAACTGTGCGAGTTAAGAATTGGCCAACCGAAGCCATGGAGGTAGCCTAGGCGCATATCTTTTTAGATCAAAGCCCATTAATTGATGGTTGTCATTCTTCATTGTTACACCTTTCGTCATAGAAAATAAAGCATTCTAGTTTTGTCTTAAGTCAAACCTTCTAAAATTTAACCAAGTTTATATAAAAAAATATAAATAGTTATAATTCCAAATGAGTATTGATAGATTCAGTGTCACATATATTTTCACAAAGTACATATTTGGTATCACGAATGTTGAGTTTTCTATATAAATTTAGGAGGAGGAGATGAACAGGAAACAACGAGAAGGTTTCAGTGCTTCAGTTGGACAGACACAAACACCCAAAATGGAAATACAAGAAGAGACGCCGACCCCAATAACGAGTCATAACAATAAAGCATGCCTCATTTTGTCAAATAATAATGAAACTCTCGTGATCTCGTCGTAGACCCTCATGCATCTAAGCCATGACTAGACGCTTTGAGATGGTGCTTGATGGCACCTGAACAAGAGCAAGTCTGTATTTAAAATATTTCCTCAAAAAATAAATGTTTTCTTGACAAGTTCATTTAAAATGTTGAAATAAATATTTTCATTAAAATGTTAGAGTAGCACAGTTCATGTCAATGCCACTTTCCATCAAAAGTATGGCATCCACTATTTATATAAGGGCTGCGTGAATCTTCAAATTAAGCATAGCTTAGTTAGCTAGGTTTCTTGTGTTGGAACATATCCATCTAGGTTAAAGCACAATGACTTCGCATGGGTTCTGATGTTTTTCCAGAGTTACTTAAAAAAAAAATAGGGTTACTTTTTCAGAAGGACAAGACGTAGTGAGGCATTCAATACCAATATTCCATAACCTCACATATCAAGGCCACCAGGTGAACGCTCAACTTAGGTTGCATTGAACATGAATATCCCGTCCGAAGGATTTGATAGGGCAAAAAGGACAAAAGAGAGAAATAACCTGCAAGGTACAAAAACTTAGAGAACAAAACAATGCAAGTCCTATGTCATCCTATTTCACATGATAAATCTCCTACATAAGGCCTACCTCCAAGCAAATTTCCTAGGTGAAGAGCAGAAGTTTTATGGTGTCTTATCATGTGACACATCTTCAACGACCTGTATGGACCCTCGGAGGTCATGAATTATGTTCTTCGTCATGAGAAGATGACGTGTTGCCATGTGGTGTTTGAGTTGGATGGTTGTATTTCTTGAAGACCCGCTCTTGGTTTTCCCTCCACCAATCTTCAGCCTGGTTCTCTACAAATCTCCTCTTGCTGTCCGAACAGACAGCTTTCAATTGACAGTAAAAGAGGTGGAACCAAAGTAATTTCTAAGGTTGTGAGTATCCCAATCTAGCTGTATCATCTTATCTTATATAATACTAAGATCCTACCAATCCAAACAATCCTAGTCCCACCACATATATCTTAATTTCATGGTAACATGATCCTCTATGTAAGATCAAATGATCCCACAATATTGGTAGAATATAACATAGGATCTTGATCCTAACAAAAAGAACTTATCAGCATCTAAATGTAGGTAATTTATTTCAGAAATTGAGTTCTACCAGTTTATGTCCATACATTTTTACTCTCTTAGGCTGAGTCCAATGGGAGTCTCCAAATTCCATTCCCTATCACTATTCCAAGTAACTCCCTCTCTGTCAGCATTTATGTCAAACAATGCAAAACAGTGTTTTGGGAAACCTTTTTAGAAACTCCCATTGGACTCAGCCTTACAGGTTTGGGTATATTAACTAATATAGTGACAAAAATATTATTTGAAATTAAGGTAGACTGGAAATTATGTGAATAGCTCCCCACAGGTTCATATAAACTCAATGAAATTTGTCAAAAAAAGTATTCGGTTTAAACTACTACAACATAGTACATTTTTTCTATTTTAGTATACATATTTTTGCAAAATTTGATAGGCTCATGGTCCTACAAATTGATCCTATCATGCGAAAACCACCACTATTTGGGATACTAATAACCTTGGTTATTTCTAGTTCAGAACTTCTAATCCATTGAAGGGAGAAAGGGTACCTGAATCGGACCCGCTTGAATACTTTGGTACCATCCTTCAGCTGAATAAGTGTCACATATACGCCAGGTTCAAATTGCTCGATTAATTGCACTTCTCCATGGGTTTTATGCTTCGGGGCAAAATCACTCTGGGCCTTTGCATTGTGTTCCATGAAACGATGGGATGGAGATTCACTTGTTATGGAAATGGCTGAGCCACTAGTAGAACTGCCATCTTGAGACATTGTCAAGTAACCTACACTTCCTGATTTATTATGACTGACGTAATCATATCTTCCACTAGCACTAGAAAGGTGAATATGGTCACGCTCCATTGGATTAATGAGATCTGATGGATGATTTGATTGTTCTCGCAGGAGTGTCAATGCCTGAACTTGCAAAGCTTTTATATTGTCATCAACATCATTAGGCAGTTTATCCATGATGCCTTTGAGCTGCAGAAGAGTGGTAGATTAATACGTATATACCCAATGGAAAAAAACCATTAAAATTATTCTTCAGATGTGGATAGTATTTTACCTTTACATCACTTACTGAAAAAGGTGATTCCAAATGGAAACACCTTCTTTCAGATCAAGGGATGTTATGTAACTCCATAATATCAAGGATATGAAACACAAGTTCATAAAAACAAATGGAAACCTTTACAGTACCTCATTGTCAAGAAATTTAACAAACTCCATGGCGGCATTATGTTTGGCAGATTCTTCAGCAGCCATAGAGGCAACTGATTTAGCCTTTTTATCTGATTTCTGAAGCTGCTCATATTGGGCTTCACACTTTTGTTTCAAATCATCAACCTATTGAAAAAACACAATATTTAAGAAAATATGTAATCATGAGAGAGTAGAAACTAAAATACAACACTGCCATTGCCTGAGATTGCAACTTATGGAGTTCTTGATTCAATAATTCGTTTGACTTCTGCAAGTTATCGAAATCAAGTTTAGAGCTCTGTGGAATAGCGGCAACAGGAGGTGATTTTGTTTTCTTTGTGTATGGAGATGGGGGTGCTAAAGAAAATGCAGGCATTGCAGGCGATATAGCGAGCGCTGGTGACATTCCCATGGGTTGCATTTGCATCCCACCAAATTGGCCAGTAAAGCCAAGATCTTTGAACTGTAGTAGAGCCGAAGCTTGAGATGCCTTAATGAACGAATCTGCAGCCTTCATATCACTCTTAGCTGCTTTTACGTCCATATACTTGACTGGCTCCGCTGATGGAGTTGGTACAAGCTTGGAAGGCCTTGTTTCGGGCCTCTCTGGCTTTTCTCTGCCATCAGTAGAGCGACGGGTAGCAACATTTCTTCTGTTAGCATTGTTGTTGTTCGTATCTCCATTTTTTAGTTTTAGGAAACATGAATCACATACACGATGTGGCTTGCCAGAAGTTGGTGCCAGAGAAGCCTTGAGCACTTTTCTTGAACTACAAGCATGACAATGTACCAGCCCACAATTATAGCAATTATGCCGCTTCCTTGTGAAACCAAATGCTTGCCTACAGCCTGTGCAAACTGACTGATCTGCACCAGACACCCACTTATGTATGCAAATACATGCAGTGAAGTTTGAACCACATGATATGCTTTTGACATGCCTATCTTTGAGTGCTTCAACGATAGTTGGTGCCTTTTTGTCATTGAGGTCGCCATGACCAAGTCTTCCATTGGCCCCCATACCCCAAGTGTATACTTCGCTTCTTGATGTCAAAACTGCAACATGGAAAGTTCCACACGATATCTCTTCAACCAACTCATGGGCTAGTTTATCTTTGACTAAGCAAGGCTGTTTACCATCAGATTTTGGGTTTCCAAGCTGACCATTTTCAGCACTACCCATGGTATACACATGACCAGATGTTGCAAGGGCAACAGTCATGTTTTGTCCACAAGCCAGCTGATGAAAATTGTGCTCAAGAAGAGCTTGAACACAGGTAGGAATCGGCCTAGCTTCTTTGTCTCCATGGCCTAGACGATTCTTATCTCCATCACCCCAGGTATATAGCTTCTTAGACACCACATTCATACCTGTCTGAACTGTAGCTTCAACAATTGCTGCAGAATGCCACACTCCACATGCAACTTTGATGGTTCTGAATCCATTCAAGGTCTCTACTTCTTTCGGGTATGGAACACTTACACGGTTTCCATGCCCAAGAACACCAAATGTTCCATCACCAAATGTGTAAAGTTTTCCGGTTGATGTGATCAGAGCTGAATGCCACGAGCCACATGCAACAAATAGTACTTGAAGCCCCTCTAAGGCCCCTGAGACACGTTTTGGAAGGCAATGGCTACATCCGGTATCATATCCAAGCAATCCGACATGGTAAGAACCATCCCCCCAATTGAACAAATCACCAGAAGCAGATATAGCGCATGTATGGAACTCTCCACATGAAATAAAATCAACATTGGTCACAGATATTGACTCAACAAGCTTGGGACGACTAATATCTGTATCTGTTCCATGACCAAGGCGACCACCAAATTCCTCACCCCATGTAAACACCTCCCCTTGTCTTGTAGTAAGAGCAACATGCCTTGAACCGCATACTATCTGATTAACATCTAAGACAACATCTGATTCTAAAGGCTTGGGAATCAACACATCTATCTTTGAGCATGATGAGCTTGTGTATCCATCTGATGGAGTGACATCAGTCCATACCTCACCCCATACATAAACATCACCAAGGGACTCGATGTCATCAGTTCCAGAACCCTGACTAGAAGAACTAGGAGCACTAGAAATACTAAGTCGAGTACTATCTGCACCACTTGTTCTTATCATATTTACACGATCAGATCCAACATCTGATCTCCTGAAGCCAGAAGAATTGGTTCCACAGTTACCAGGAGTGTTAAAACTATGTGAAATAGTTGAAGCAATATCTAGTGTTGAATCGTATGAAAGTCTTTCTTGATAATATGATACCTCCTGAAAAGGAAAAATACAAATTAGACATTGCATACACATTCGATGTTTTTCAAATTCGTATGAATTAACCTAGAATGAGTTTTAACTTTTAACCTAGGCTTTTGCAAGGAAGTATGTCATAACATGAAGTACAGATGTACCAAATTCTGATATTCTGATCTTTAATATTATTTATTTTCAATGTGGTTTAGTATTCTGTATCATATACTGTAAAGATGACATGAAGTATTTCTTTTTTTTTTTTTGAATAATACAAGTGGTCAAACATAGTGTCCTATAAATTGCAACGGAGGGATATAAAACTATAGAGGTCAATCTTGAAACTTCAAGCTTCAAATATGCAAGTAAAAATCATCTCCAAGTATCAGGGAAATAACACAATATATGAACATTAGGGGTGCCTATAAGATACATAAATTCAATACTGCCCCTTAATGTATTCTCACTTAGCATAAGAACATACAAATTGACGTAGCAAAATTAAACATGCATCAAACGGCTTACAAAAGGAATAGAAAATCGTTAGGAACACAAACTTACATCCGAAAATGATACTCTATCCTTGTTCTCATCAATTGGAGAATTTTTATTGCATGAACTTATTAAGCCCTCGAGTGCTGAAAACCACACTTCAACTTCAGCTTGATCCTTGCAAACCTACATAATATTATGAAATTCACGCTACAGTTGACATCTTTATACCATTTTATCATAGCTTTAAACTATCAAATCCAGATGCGAAGCATTTGGCATCAGTTAATGGGTAGAGCTTCTCAAACATATATTTACCAGATCAAGGGAGCGTTGGCCGTTTTTGTATATGAGGGAAAATGATAGGTAGTCCTTCTCAGGGCGTAAAAACCTCCTAAAAACAGCCTGATCGAGAGGTAAACGTGTTATGCCCATAGTATGACAGTTTTTTAAATATTCACATTCCCAAAGAAAATGTCAGCTAATTTTGATAAAATGACCATTTACTTTACACTAACTATCTCTGCTGTTGTTAAGGTAATAGTAAACATACGGTTCTCTGTCCAGGAATGACTTTAGAGACAGAAGACAGCCTGAGGAACTTTTCCTTTTTGTGAGAATACCAAATCAATGTTGTTTCATCCTGTAACAAGGAGTGTCAAACTTAGCATCCCAATGTCAAGCAATCGGCATATGTATATGATTCAATATATATAATCCCTCAACCATATCAGTAATTTGATTTTTACAGATACAAATCTCATAAATGTGAACATTAATATATCCTTGTGAAGGTTATTCATATCCATATTGCAAGAGATTTATACATACATTAAACAAAAAGCACACATAAGGCACTTGATTACTCATCCATTGATAATATTATAGCATCCAAATTAACATGTAGCTGCTTTCAGCTAGTTCCTCATTTTGATGTTTTCTTGACTTTGTTTTGCTACAAAGGTTCTCAGATAATTCAACCTAACAAGTCAAACAAAATCAGTTCAACATTGAAGAAAAGTGTGTATTAACTTACACTAGAAAGTCTGAAAGTACGTATCTTGGGTTTTCCTTTTCGACTATACTTGATAAGCTTGCTGCCTTTCTTTAGAGTGATAAGGGCCTTCAGAAAATTAAAAACAAATGTAGTATGACAAAAGTTTGACACGCACAATTAATAATAAACTGAAATGAAGTATTATAGTTATGTCGTAACCACACATTTTCATCTGGTGTCATCTAAACAGTTGCAAGTCAACATCCTATTGTCAGCTCTTTTCATCCACAACTGCAACATAAAAAATATATATGACGTAAATTTTACGATGTTAGTATCAATACATCAGATGAAAATAATATTCTTTTCACTTTTCAGAAATAGATGTTGACAGCGAATCATTTGGCAATAAAAATAAGAGCAAACTGTACCAAAAAGTGGAAGACAAAATACAACGATTAAATAATGTTGCATTTCCCTGAACTATGGATTGGATCATAATATAAAATCCAAACTTATGTGCTGACAATATAGAGTTTTGCACATACCATGAAGGCATGAACTCTGAACGTTGCGTTACAACATCAGTCACTCATGATGCGATAAACAATAGACTCACATATAGTCCTTCTGAATTTGGCAAAAAAAAACAGCATCAAAAGACGTACACAAAGATTGATTAAACCGGCAAAGTTCTCTCGAAGTATTTGAAAAGAAATAAAATTTAACTTGAATTGGAGTTAGCATGGAGGACTGCAAATCTAAATTACATGTGATTTGGAATAAACGAACCATAAATCTGGAGCCAATTTGGGTAGGATACCGGTATGAACAAACCAAAGAACAGGGAAAGAAGGATCAACCTTTATACCATTGCCAAATCCAAGTTTCGGTCTTGGGGACGACTTCCAGTTCTAAGCGTCAGACAGGACCTCGCATGGATCTGCGAGGAGGTCACACAGGGTGTCGGATGGCAGCGCCGCTGAAATGAAAGGCGACGCCAATGGCTGGGGGGCACCGCTTGATGCGAAGCCTTCCGCCGCTGTGTCGTTCCGATGCCGCGGCAATGCCCAGGTAATCAAACCGACAAATAAATGAGGGGGGAATTTTGAATCAAATCAAGGCACATCGATGAATGTTAGGCTTTCGTTGGAAGAGATGCCGTCCGGCGATGGTGGGAGAAGAGAAGGATCGCTTTGATGGAGACGAGAATAGTGGCTGGTTTCATGGGCGCAGGAGCGAGAGGCCAATGGAAGACGCACAGGGATGGAGAGAGAGGGAGGGTCCAAAGACAGACACGGGAGGAAGGGAATGGTGAGCATTCGATTGAGGGACCATCAGTCTCAGTCCATGCACAACGCTTGTGATTTTCGTCGGGGCCGCAATTAGCTTCTGACTCATCGATCGGACAGAAATCGCCCTCCGACCAGCATCATCGGGGAAAAATGTTTTAGACGTACTGGAGTGTTGTATAATATTTGTATACTGGAGTGATATTCGACATGTCCGAAAAATATTGGTAGATAGTGGAGGATTTGTCCTTTTTTTTTTACAAAAAATACCTCTTTTTTAATTGTATTTGGTACAAAATATTTGAATTAGTCTAGACCCTTGTATGATGATAACAACCATTGGTGTAGACCTTTTTTTAATTTTCAGTTGTACTTGATATATGGTCTTTTGTTAGTTATATCTGATACAAAATATTTGAATTATCACGCTGGGTGATCATAGCAACAAATGCTACAGATTTTTCTTATTTTTTAGTTGTATTTGATATATAATTTAAAAGACAGTTTGATTTCATAGAATTCAACAGCGAGGGACTTTTTTTTTATTGACATGGTAATATATGAATTAATCTAGACCGTTGGATGATGATAACAAACAATGGCACACCGTCTATTTTAAAAACTCCATTCTATCTACGGTGCAACTACATTGCCTATTGTGTACTACGCACGTCTATACACACCCTCCATTGAAAACAACCTAATATAGAAGAAAAAGAAAAGCCCAGTATGAACAAGTGAAGTAGTTTTGCATAGAAATGTTCAGGATGAAGGGTATTCAAATGGACGTTTTCCTTCTGCTCCCTCCTCTGAATATGATATACTCTATTCCAAGAAAAATGCTGTTAAAAGAACAGGTAGCTTCCACTGTAAACATGCGAAGCCATCGAAATAACTGGACAAGAGCCAACAATATATGCATACAGCACGCTGAGCAGGACAAAACAATGTATAATAGACTGCAAAAGCAGTAAAAGGCTGCTTCACTCCTTGAAGATACCATCACTCCCCTCCTGCCTGAATCCCATTCATTCCACAGCCAGGTGACTGATCAATTCGTTCGGTGTTGATCAGATCAGGCGAGCAACGGTGCAGATGAATCGCTGCTGCCTTTCCATTTCCTGCTGTAGTAGGCGTACAGCACCAGCTGCGCTGCTCCCAGGATAACTCCAAGCCCATTGGGGAACTGCAAACCACCGGCCGGCCGAACTTGTCAAGTTCACAAAGATATATTGTACCATATACTCCAGAAACTAAAGTTCAGATGGAGAGAGATGAGGATTGAGTGCTCACATATATGAAGAAATCATGCAGGAGAAGCCCGTACATTGCGAAGGAGGCGCTCCTGAGGAAGGTGGAGAGGGACAGGTAGAATGGCATGAACTCCACGCACTCGGTGCGGATCACCAAACCCTGAACAACCAATGAACGAGGACGAAGCAGCACGCAGATCCCATGAGAGAACGGTTCTTGGTGTCATGCGATCGGTGGAGGAGAAATCAATAGTGAGAGGGAGAGCGTGTAGCGTACCATGACGGCCAGTGGGGATGCGAACATGGAGACCAGAGACGCCATGCTCACGCCGCCGACGAACAGCTGCCGCACCGGCGGGTCGAAGAAGGCAATGCTCGCATGCGCAATGAGCGCGAAGACGAAGACAACGAGCACCAGGAGACCCGTGATCTTCAGCTGCGGAAGGAACAGGGAACATGAAGAACTCATCATCCATTCTAAAGTCTGAAGAACTGAAACAGGTCTATAGCAGTTCAGTTCAGGCCGGCAATTGATGAGGACGAGAGGAGTTTAGTTACCCGAGTGGTCCTGCTGTCGGCGTAGAAGATGAAGAGGGAAATGTAGGCGAGCTGGAAGAGCGCGCCGGTGCCGTTGACGGTGGCGACGAGGGTCCTGCCGCCGTCGGTGACCCAGGGGAGGCCGTACCAGAGGCAGATGCAGCAGTTGAGCAGGGAGAGCAGGTAGGGGAGCCCATCGAACTGCTCCGTCGACTTCGCCTTCACCACCCTCTTGAACGTCGGCCTGTTGTCACCCGAAGAGCATTCATTCCGTGAGCAGATCATCATCCCTCACGATCATGTAACAGGGGGAGAGAAAGAAAAAAAAAAAAGAAACGATCCGTATGGTACATAGATAGCTTACACCGGCGACAGGAAGAGCGCGAAGGCGAAGATGTTGCCTGCAATGGCGACCGAGTTTGAAGATGTTCAGCTACTCACGCTTCGACACAGTTGAGAATTAAGGAAGCAGAGAAAGAGACGACGAAGACGAAGATTGGAGGGGGGGAGGTTACCTGCAACACCAGCAGCGAAGCAGGAGATATCGTAGAGGGAGCTCATGGCCGCTCTTGGCCCTCTGCTTTTCCTAGCCACACCACCTAGTACTATAGTACCTCCTCGTGCTAAAAATCTGGGGCTCTTTATAAAGAGCCTGGAACCAGCACGGGGTGAGCTGCAACCTGCAACCGATGATACGAACGCTACAACAACCACCCGATTGAATTGTCGGATTTAAATCACTGAAAACTAACGTAACCCTGCTGCTGCTGGTCCTGCGAATATCCCTACGGTGGTGTCCTGATGGTGGTGACTGGTGAGGCTTTCCTCTGTCCACCAACTCACAAATACTCTACATCTTTGTCCTTTTACTGCATAATGACTGGTACCAGGTGTTTTTCTGGTAAAATGAAATTGAAGAAATGTTATGCTGCAGGTGTCAACAGCGAGTCGCTGAATTGACTGAACGGCTGGCAAAGCAAAACTGCAGCGTCCAGACCGATCATTTCATTTACAAAATGCAAAGTGAATTGCCAGCTGTCAAAGCGAAATTTAGACGGGAAGATTCTTCTTGCTCGAGACCTCGAGGTTCAGTTCGAATCAGGTGAACGGAAATCGGCCAGGACGCCCAGGTCGCTTTACGAGCCCGTGGCCGTGAGCCCGTAAAGGCCGGGTGGCCACCGCTTGCTTCCCGGGCCACAATTCCCCCTCCCCCTAGTCAGCAATCAGATGCTTTGCACGGACAGAAAGGCTCCGCGAAAACGAAGGGCTGAGCGGGCGAGGCGCGTCAGCTTCTTAATAAAACGACCCGGAGAAGAAAACAAAAACTGAAATGGCAAAACGTTTTCTCGATCGGCCAGTAAGCATTTTCCACGTTCCGTTTCCCCCCATCACGGAAGGCTGTTCACCTCGGTTACCGAACTGACAGCGTAGCTCAGACTGGCATTCAGCAACCTCTCGGACCCCAAGGCTTTGCCAATAACAGTCTCAAATTGTTTTAACAAATATACTCCTTACAAGTGACAGCCATGAGAGGAAGGGGTATGGCAGATGGTAACCCCAGGAAAATAGGTATAAAAGCAGAAACAACAAAATTTCTTTACTGTCGACGACCCACTTCAACACTTATGCTACAAGGAGAGACCTAGACGACACTAGACAAGGGGGGAGAGCCGGAGAGGCGTTCAGGTACCTAGGAAATCAAGAATATTAACCACAAGCAGGAGGGTGTAACTTTGCAGAGACGCAGGGACACAGACAAGGGAGAAAATAGAAACATCAGCTCGATGTTATTCGAAATCCTTCTGCTTCATCCATCATTCATGCGCTATTCAACCAAGTCTAGTTACAACTGCCCATCAGCTTGGAAATGCCGCATACTCACTCTTCTTGACTTCCAGGTTTCAACCCTGTATCAAAGAGAAAACTAGATAATATTAATTTCATCTCATCCTCAGCAGACGGGGGGGAAACTTACTGCAGTAGAACAATGGTAAGCATTCCTGAAATAGCAAATCATTTTTGTTGAGAACTGAATGAATTCAGAACATTAGTTAATTAAATTAGTAAATATATGGAATGCAAAATGCACAGATTCAAAGATCACAGGACTGACATCGATCAAGTATTCTAGTTACAACTTTTAGTACCACACTTGGGAAATCATTTCCATGTCCATAATATGACTATCCTCTGGTAGAGTATGCACAACATTTTCATGCATGCATGACATGGATAGTGTACTCAGGTCAAATAAATAGTGTGTTCTCAGCGTTTCATAGTCACCACCGCCAGCAAGGTTCAGATACTACACCGCAAAGGACATGTGGACAGTTTATCAGCATAGCGAAAACACCGCTCATGAAAAGGATACAGCAAGAAATGAAATTGTAACTTTCCAGCAGACAAAGATGTCACTATTGACATAAAGGGCATATGGTTTAATCTCTCAGGCCCTGTTAGGAGCACATGATCATTTCCCCCCCAAACCTAGTGATTTTCATGTCAAATTGAGCCGGTTCTTGTGAAATCCCAGCGTTGCGTTCCAAACAGGGCTAGGGCATGATCCTAAAATATGCCTACCATCTCTGAGCAGCTGATTTAAAAAATGAGTCATGATATGAAGCTTGTTACCAAAAATTTAGAGAAGCAATCCGTCCATTAATATAGAAAACACGCTATGCCCAAAGAAGTCTGTTTCCACAATTTTCAATGAAAGGGAACTAGTGAAAAGACATTCAGGAGTCAGAATCGGTAGCACAGGATGTTACTACCTTGAAATGTCAGGAAAAATCCACAAATAAATACATTTTCTCGATACCTTGAAATGTTATTAAATAGATTAAAAAAAGGCATGAGACTTTCAGACTAAATGATGATTATCTAACTGCCTCCCTAATCTGGATAGCAGCATCTTATTTTCACCTCACACTAAGGCTTTATGGAGAGGCGCAAAAATTTGTTCGGTAAATTCTCAGGTCTTCAACCACTACTTTTAACTGGGTAGAGCATATTCTACATTCATAACTAAGCGAGTGAAGTCAAAACTGAATTGAGTAGGCTATAGTGCGCAGATATGTACTAAACAAGGGCCACAGTTTATTAGATTAAACCAGATCACCAGAAGCCAAGCAAATGAATTTAACCAGTATCTTCACCAATGACATCTTCTAACAGTAATGATAAGAATGCCACAAGATGTACATTAAACCATGTGAGGGAAATGCAAAGCTACATCCCATGGCCCAAAGGTTCACCTTACTATAAGTATTTGCTCAGTACCTGAAAGCCCACGAATGTTTGCAATTTATAGATTTCTTAGAAGTTAAAAACCGAAGGTTAATTTTTATTTTAAACATACACACTGATGCCAAACAGTATGCACAATGATCTCACAAATTAAGCTATGCACAATGAACTTAGATATGCACCTCATGTTCCAAAGGCTTAACCCAGTAAAACCACCATGTTTCCACAAGACCACTTTCTTTGATGATAATTACAGTGCTTAGAAATCAGAAATTTGATGGCATACCAGAGTATTATCAAAAGACATTAGACATAGAAATAAGAACCATCTCACTTCTCACCTTCATCTATCTCTCTGAACCAGCAAACGCATCAAAAATCCCACAGCAATTCCACCATGTTGCCCGCTGCCCTGAAGCGGCCACTGCCACAGCAGGTCCACGCACCACCTGCAGCAAACACAACCCACTGAATCAGAACTCAAAGCTTTGAAGCATGGGAGAGAAATGGAACTAAACCACATACACCATTTACCTCTGTAGTATGCACATCAACAGCCTCCCGAGATTGCGACACCTCAGCAGATTCCTTGACCACCGCATTGCCACCCTTCGTCTCTGGTTCCTCCACCACGACTGTGGCACTGTCACACTTCACCTCTGGTTCCTGTACCTCAGGTACCACAGGAGTATCCTCGACCACCACCACATCATCAACCTTCTGCTCGGGTTCATGCACCGGATGTACCTTGGCCACCTCCCTCTTCACCTCTAGTACCTCCACCACAGGTGCCTCGGCCACCTCTGGCTCCTGCACCGGGGATTCCTCTGCCACCACCACATCCTTCACCTCCGGCTCCTGCGCTGCCAGGGCGTGCACCTCCACCTCCACCGCATCCACCTTACCACCGCGTTCCTGCGCAGCGGTTTCCGGCGGCAACGCGTCCACCATGACCTCCTCGGCCCCCGCGCCGTCCGCCTCGACGGCACGCTCCACGGGCACCTCGGCCGCGGCGGCCTTCTTCTCCTCGTCGTCCGCCTCCGACGCGGCGGCCCTGGGCGTCACCATCTCCTCGGAGCTCTCCATCGAGTCCTCGCTCGCATCCACTGGGCCAGCCAACCCACACACAAGCACAGCATCAGAAACCACACGCATCCATCATACATATAGCGCAAGGAAGGGAGCAAGGAAAGCGCGAACAGCCCGTAAAGCGTCGTCCGGTGGGAACGCGGCGGTGGGTTGCGACCGCGACGCCAGCGAATGCCACCATCGCCGCACGCGAAAAGGCGATTCCCACCCCGCTGGTGCCGAAAGCGGCGGCGCGCGGATCTGCCCGGCTTAAAAGGTGGCGGAGGAGGGTGGGGTGTCATTCGTACCGCGAGAAACTTTGGGTGGGATCCGCAGGTGGTGGTCGCCGTCGCCGCGGCTCGAGGCGTTGTTGTTGTTGTCGTCGCTGCCGGTACCGTTGCCGTTGGTGGCGTGGGTGTTGCCGCCATCGTCGGGGTGGCTCTCCTGCTGCTGCTTCTTGAGCTTGGCGCGCTTCTTGGCGCCCTTCGGCATGGCGGAAAGGGATTCGAAAGGGGGCGGCGCGGCGGGGGAGGGGAGCGAGGGCAAGCGATGGGGAGGGAGGGAGGGAGGGAGGAGGAGGAAGGGCCGAAGGGGGCAGCGGATTTGTTTTGATGTGGAGGGAGGGGATCGGCTCAATTTTGTTAGGTTTACCCATCCTCCCAGGGCTTGGGATTACCATAACCTGGAACACGAGTTCAATCCTTTTTTTACCATTTTTTTAGAAGAAAACACGCCAAGACAATGATATCAGTTCATGTATGTTTTTTTTCATTTTTTTACGGTGTATGGTTTCCTGTGATGAATACTGGTGAGTTTAGGATCTTGAATGTGATTTTGGAATCCTTAAACTAAAATGTGATTTTTCTTTCCTCTAAGAAACCAAAAGGATGTGGAATCAATTCTTCAATCCATGACTTCTTTTGGTTTAAATACGAAGGCCCTCTTTGGGGAAAAGAGAGGTTCTTGAAGGAGTGAAATTCTAGAGAAAATTTTGATACGCAGCATTTTGAACCAAAAGATTAGGTTCCTACAAATCCTATGAGATAGTTCAACACATTGAAAATTTTGGAGGAAATCTAGTATGAGATTCAACCTCTTGAAAAATTTTCTTCCACTCTAAGGGGGAAAAATTGCCTACCAATAAAAAAATAGTGCCGGTTAAATTCTGAAATAAATCCAAAAAAATGCGAGTGTAAAATCGAGAACTTGAAACCCGGTGGATAAGTTGACAAGGAAACTATTCACGATGACATTGTAATCTTATGTTTTTTATTTATATGTTTTAGAAATCATGTTTTTCAGAAAGATACTTAAATTAAGAAGGTATTGTTACAGATATAAGTGGCATAACCACCATTGACAGTACTCCATCCTATCATTTTATTTTTTTTAGATGATATTTTGGGCAAGAAGAAATACGTGTCTGCAGTTGTAGTAGTCTGGAACGTTGCCTATACATGACTGGAGGTAATAATATATATTGGACTTTAAATAGGTTCTCAAAGCCATACGGGTCTCTATCACTCCGCTTGTGAAGTTCAAAATCTGAAAACTCTTGATCTTTTACTTCTAGAAAAAAAATGTACCCATGCTCATGCACTTCGATTTCTCAAATTTTGTTTCCAAATGTTGTTTGAAACAATATGAGAAAATTTAATTAAGAAAGGAAACAGTGCAACGTTGTTTCAGATTGCCGTTGATTCTCCATCGTTCCGGCTTAAAATAGTGGTTTTTGTATTGGTGGTGAGCTGTGGCAGCTAGGATCCGCTGAGAGTGAACAGGCTAATGTAAATAGTGGAATACATCCTGGGATTCTCTTCTGTAGCTTAGCTGGCCGGTACTAAGCATCCCCTCTGTACCGGTGCGTCTATTGAAAACGTCCAAAGCACTGTTTCGTACTGTATATGCACGTTAGATGAAGACAATTATGAAATATAGACGTTGGGATGAACGGACGGATGCGAGTAGCCTTAACGAGACATGCACTCAATCACGTGCTCGAAAAGAGAAGAAGAACACAACCAGGAAAGATGAAGACAAGAACCAGCCTCATCTGCACGGTTGTAGGCAAGCTGTAATCATCTCGGGTTCGGCTAGCAATTCCGTGCATGCAGCGGTTTGTTTGTGGGATGCGGAGTGGCCACCCAAGTCCCCTGCTCTGCCCCGGTCGGCCGTCGGTCCTCCTCGCCTCCCATTCCGGGCCTCGGCTTTCAACTCGGGAGCCCCCAACAAGTGTCCCCCTTTCCCACGCCGCCGTCTTCGATCGCCTGCCGCCCGCGCCGCGGCCGGCCTCGCGACGTGTTTCTGCCGCGAGGCAGCATCCGTGGATACAAACACACACGCTCCGGTACACGCATGGCAACTCCGCGTTGGGCCGACCCCCAAGTCCCACCCATGCTCGGAAAAAAAATACGGCCCCTGCCTGCGTGTGACTGCACGGCAGGTGTTGTTGTGGCCCTTCTGGCCTCTGTGCAGGTGTAACCCATGCCGCCATGCGTCGTGTTCGGACGGTGTGGCCCGCGCCGGTGGACTAGGCGAACTGGGTCCAGAAACTCAGCTGTCAGCGCAGAGTGGCATGAGGTTTACATCGCCTGTCTGATAGAGGTTTCCGGCTGCAAGGGTCATCAAGTCATGGCGCCATGTATGTGCAGATGTGCTGTTCCTGTTCCTGTTCCTGCCTCCTGACGCCACGCCTCCAGTCGTCCATGAATGCCTTCCCACGCGTCTGTAAAATTGATTGGGAATTTCTTAGCAATTCAGATCATTCTTGTGCGAATACGGAAGTACTGATGTTCTGTTATAGTAACTTGTAAATTTCACACATTCCTGACAGGTATTTTTTTTAACTGGCTGTAGCGTCGAAAGATTATTATGCTCTGTAAGAAGTACAGTGCTCCGTAGCAGGAGTACTACCACTTATCAAGGGCTTCAATCAACTTGCCTGTCCGAAGAAACAAAACTAAACCCAAATCGAGAAAAGAATCGCGTGTTATTCAAAGCTCCCGCAGTGTTCGTACTAGCTGACACTGATTATTTTACGTTAGTATCCCTTATCACGGCCTGGGTATAAAGATTCCCTTGGTTTGAAAAACCGGATTCCGTGTTTGTGTGCCCGGATCTACGATCCGCAGTGTACGGAGTTAGCATCCAGGTGCTTTGCCGACGCGCCTCTTTGAATTTGTGTACACCCTACAAATACTACCGGCAGTGCTAGCTGCATGTGGATGGGACGGTCATGGCACGAGCAGCCGAGCAGGACTAGAAAATAAAACAAAAAGGCTACTCCTAGTCAACTTCAGATCAACAATTTCTCCCATGGAACGCCCTATCTAGCAGGTGCTGCAAAATTAAATACAGAAGCAAAGAAGAAAAGGAAACGTACGTTCAGAACCTGGAGGATGGAGACGAGCCTAGAAGAAAGAAGGGTGTCGTTCGTCCATCTATCATGCTCTCACGGAACGGATCGGACCGGGCCTACAGAAATCCTATGCACGAACACGACGTAAAAAGGAATTCCGCAACCTGGAATTGATTAAAAGTTTCCATCCATTATTAATGTTATGTGGCCGAATCATACCACATTCCATTATCATAGCTATTGAATTATATATATGGCTTTTTTCCTGGAGACGCTTTGTTCCAAAGCGGCCAAAGGAAATCAGCCTAGCACAAGCATCAGGCAGGCAGGGCAGGCCTACTTAGACTGTGCGGTGGGTTGGGTAAATGGATTGTCTATACATTATATCAACACTGTTTACAGAAAGAAAAGTAGTTAAAATAGTGGATACACAATATATTTACACATCCTACTGCACATAGGTCTTGTCACTGTACGAGGCTGAAGGTTGTGTACTTATTTTATATGCAGAGATGAGAGAATGGCGAGTTGTTCTTTTCTTCGCTGGGCAACGAGCCCATTGGCTCTCTGCGGTTGCCCCCTGCTGCTGACGTTTGAAGAGGTTCCACGCAGCCAATTGTTGGGATGCAGTTAGCAGTTGGTACTGAAACAGCTACACGTACCACCTTAGTAGCAAGGGAATTTACTGCAACCATCGTGACTGCACAATTCCACGAGTTGGATTTTGTCCGTTCCTGCCGGTAAACTTGTGTTCCACTTCCGCCTTAATAATTTTTTTTCATTCCAGCTGCATAATTCTTGTTGAGCATAATGTAAACTTTTATTCCCTAGCTTGTATGATTTGTTCATCATGTGCAGATTCTTATTGTTATTGGCACAACATTCTTTTCCCTTCTGATAAAACAAATACTAGTTCTTTTTTGCATGGTGATAAAAACAGTAACCGCTGTTCTGCTTTTTTTTTAAACCCGGTTGTTCTGCTTTTGGGCAGAAAAAGAAGTTGCATCAAACATACAGTAATAAAAACGTTCAGTTTTTTTTTTTTTTTTTTTTGAGCTGGGTTCAGTCCGTGATGCCCGCACTGTTGGGCCCTAGTCGACCCAGGATGGGCCCATAGTTGAGACGGCTCTGCCGTTGGGTTGGGCACTTGGGCCTATGGAGGAATCCCAAATTCCCAATGGATTCGGTTGCTCTTAGGCGAAAGAGTCAGATCAGAGGAAACGAACACCACGTCGGCACACTGATCAAATTGCATATATACTGCCTCGCCATCTCCGAAACAATCAACTGAATCACACGTAACGGATCGGATTCACAATTGATACAATTAAATCAAGCCATGACATGGCGCACTAATCAACACACACACACACACAGAGATAACACATACGTACTGCCTCTCCATCCCGGAAGAAACCCACGACGACAACCCGGCCGATCGAAACCACGAAACCAGTGCACGCAGAACCCCAATCGAATTCCACACCAAACCGATCTTTTAAGTCCATCTTGCCAGCCAATACGACCCGGCCGATCTCAGTCTCTGCTGCTGCTGCTGCTTCACCTCCCTCCATGTATGGCGAGCAGGTAGAAGAGCTGCGTCGCGGACAGGATGATGGTGAAGGTCTCCATGCATATCTGCACGAGAGATCATTTATCCAAGCCCAGGGTTAGTTACTAGTACTCACGTCTCATGAACAAGTAACCTGTTCTGCAGGTTACACACAATCTCTGCAGAATTATTACAGTACTGTAGTACGGTAGTGTAATTGGGCATGGATCTTACCAGTCTGGCGTTCCTGCCGTGCAGTTCAATCTCCTTCACGGCCAGCCTGAAACCAAACGATCGAGTTTGCCGGCAGGGGAAGAAACGTGTCAGGAAACCGATCCAAATCGAGCAGTCGTCGATTCGTGCAAACAGTAGGAGTGAGTAACCGCACGTACCCCATGGCGAGCAGGGTGAGCGTCCAGGCAATGAACCCGGAGGAGGAGGCCGCCGGCAGGCTCTCGGCGCTCCATGCGCGGACGTGGTGGACCCCCGCGAGCGCCGCGGCGGCGCCGACGACGCCGGCGATCACGGCGAAGATGACGAAGAACCCGGTCGCCGCGTTGCCGATGGGGAAGTAGATCGGGGAGAAGTGCGCCGGGAGCTGCAGGCCGGAGCCTAGACGATCGACGCACACACATATATATAAAATGCACTCAAGCTTAATTAAACGCGACGACGATGATGATCACCATGTACGTATAGACAGATAACAAATTAAAACAGCAGCATGCAGCCGGGCGTTACCGATGAAGAAGCCGTAGTTGATGGCGTGGTTGATGGCCCAGCCGCCGACCGCCGCCACGATGAGGTACATGCAGAAGTTGAGCACCAGGAGGAGGCCGGCCACCGGCTTCAGACCCGCGTTCGCCATGGAACCTGACGAACTAAACACTGATGGCCAACAAGCTCTACCCGACTGAAAACGAATTGAGCTCGACGGCTCCTACCACCTCTCCACTACGTACTGTATGTATCTGGCTTCCTGCTGCTTGCTTGAGGTAGCATTTGCAGGTGATGCACCCCTTATATATACAGGTACACGAGCAGCACCACCACCGATGCAGAACGAACGACGCAATTCAAATACATTTACTGACGATTTGAGATAGGGTGGGTTAGCTGGCCTAGGCCCCTAGCTTTGTTCCTTACTTCCATTGGCTGCATGAACAGCCGGCCGGCCGGCCGGGCGCTTGGCTGGGATTGGATTACGTGAGGGCCGTGACAAACGTGATGCTCAAGGCAGGAAGCGAGCGCTAACCCCACGGTCGGGGCTTTCAGCTCCTAATCTAGCTTATACGACTACTGGAGATTCTCTGCTTTCGTCTCCATCCTCTGGAACCTTGGAACTTATTAGGATCGATGGCGGCCCCGATCGAACGCCTCCGATGCGGTTGTGGACAGCCACGTACAGCAAGCATTTTTTTTCCCTCCGGCCAAGGCGGCCGGCGCGCATCGGCTCCGATCCTTTCAGTTCCAGTTCAGTTCGGGGTGTCAGCTGCCGCTTTATTCCTTTACGGTAACAAGAGGAGATGGATGAAGACGATAGCGGCGGCTTTGGCCATCGAATCCGTGAATGCTTGGGAGACGTTGGGGCACACGGCTGGGAAGATGCCAAGTACTTGGCCGTCGATCGTCACACAGATCATAAAAAGCGGACGGTCAGAAGCCTCTTGTTCTGTCCAGAACATCCCATCCCGGATAAAATGGTATTTGGACAATAAAAGCAATAAGTTTAGAAATATAAATAAAAGAAAACAGAAAAAGACGCCTGATCAATCATCATGCTCGAAATCTTGGCCCAAGGTTGACAGTGGGAATCTGGGATGAGGGATGTACGCTAGTATGCAATGCAACCGATGTAGCAAGGCGCACAACACAATCAGCCCTGTAGGCCACAGACGGGCCGCATTGTAGGAACATGGGCCGCTGTACGCCACTCGCGATCATAGCCCGCGATAGTGACATGGGCTGGCCGTCGCCGAAACCGCTGCGTAGTGTGTTCAGCCGCTTGGCCCAATAGAGACTGTGAATTGGAAAATCAGAAGAGGGGAGCTAATTATCTGTTGCAAAATAGGAGTACACACAAACACACACACTCGCGGTGTCGATAAGCAAAGGAATACAACTGTATATTGGGAATACGGCAATCAAATACTTAAACTACGGAGTGCTCATATTCAAGTTTTCGTTCGGCTGTTTCACGCTGCAGTGGTGCAGTATTTTATATGACCATGACTCCATGGGGCCATGACACCGAAATGGACACCAGCCATGCCCAGTTGCCGTCAGAATTAGAAAAAGAAGAGGAAGAAACAGCCCACACAAACGTTTGCTAGGCGTTCCAAGGCGCCGCATTCAGATTAAGTACGCATGCAGATTCATGGCTAGAGTTTCAACTTTCTACTAGTGCATGCATGCATGTTACCCATCAAGTCAAGCACAACGTGAGCAAGGACACAAAGCCTGTTTTATCACAGCGTTCCCTAGTCGATTAGAACACGACAGTCAAACGTCCGCTCCTTCCGTCCCATTTCCTATCTCTCTCGAGTGCTTAGTAATTATTGGTATTTTTTATACTATTATGATTTGATTGACCTTTGCTGAATTATTGGTTCATCTTCGATCTAGTATGCAGAGCTAAACGCAAAGCATATAACAAATCTTCCCAATCCTAGTCTTCAATACCAGTAGATTAAATTATTTGTCGCTGCTCTTCCTTTTTACAGTTTTACACGGACATTCCATGTAGGTCAATGGTACAAATTCGCTTCTTCCAACAGGCAAATGGTTTCTATACAAAAAAAGGAACAAGTTCAAGTCTGGTTCTCCAACACAAGCTATTGGTTGAGTAGTTGAAGTAGTCGTAAGTATCCCAAAAATAATGAGCAGAGGAAGATCGAGACAGTGTGGAATCAACATGCACTGCGCATCCGTAGTAATCGACTTGCTGTCATTATCCAACGCTAATCACGCTTGGACGACGTCCCCATCACGCAGCGCCTGCCTGCATCGCAAACACGCACTACTTGCTGAAAAGGACACGTGCGTCGAACTTTCACAAGGGGGGAGATAGATCACAGTTTTGGGTGTGGATTATTGCTGCCGGTTGACCTCCTGGAAGAGCCAGGACCCACCCAGGCGGTTGGAAGTCGCAACAGCCATGCGAGACCGGCCGGAGCGGAGAGGCCGCCAAGTCACCGGGAGAGGGCTACCGGCCGGGGCAGGACCGCAGGAGTCGCCGCCTGTGTGCCGTGCCGTCTGCCGACTGCTACTAACGATCAAGCAGAGGACGAGACGAAACGTCCGCGTTTCTTCCTGCGGTCGCCGCTCTGTTTGGCAACTGCAACTCGCACGCAGCCTCTCCTTTTATGGTGTCTCTGTATGAGGAGATTGGCGTCATTGCTGGAGTAATGCTAAGTATCCGGTTGCTGCGGCCATGGGTCTTATCTGATCGCATATCTGCACGGGCGCTGACTTCTCTTTGACAGCATGATTGTTAGTTTTCAAATCCATGTGCGTGACTGATGACTGCTGATGGCTGAGCATACATAGGCTCCTTTCCAATGCAGAAATTCGACGTCGTAAAAGGTATGCTCACCAGGAAAGAGAGCACCTAGGGAAGTATTGAAGATTAAAAGGTGGATTTGAGAGAGATTTAGACTTAAGGGTAGAAAGGGAGGAGCAGTATCCATGACCTTCACTGATCCCCTTTTTTTTCTTCTAGTTGTTTATCTTTGTACATTAACAGTTTGGTCCCTAGTAGGCTCCATAATTACATTATACACCAACACTTCCCCTCTAGATGGGGTAAAAACATCATAAAGACCCATCTTGCTACAGAAAATCGAAAAAGCTTTTTCAAGTAGACCCTTGGTAAGCATATCTGCTATCTGAGTAGATGAACTTACGTAAGGTAGACATATTATCCCTCTATCCAATTTCTCTTTGACAAAATGACGATCAATCTCCACATGCTTGGTTCTATCATGTTGCACCGGATTGTTCGCTATATCTATGGCAGCCTTATTATCACAATATAACATCAAGGGTGAACACCTGAAGAGACCCAATTCAGTGAGCAGAATCCGTAACCATAATACTTCACATACACCATGCGCCATAGACCGAAATTCAGCCTCTGCAGTGGATCTAGCCACAACAGTTTGTTTTTTACTACGCCAAGAGACTAGATTTCCACCAACAAATGTGCAATACCCGGAAGTTGAACGTCGATCATCCAGTGAGCCTGCCCAGTCAGCATCAGTATAGCACTCAACTTGAAGACCTCCTTGACAGCTGTATAGTAAACCCTTTACAGGACATCCCTTTAGGTAATGGAGAATTCGGGTTACAGCATCCATGTGGGATGACCTTGGGTCATGCATGAACTGGCTGACTAAACTTACAGCAAACGTAATATCTGGTCGAGTATGAGATAGGTAAATAAGCTTACCAACTAGTCTTTGATAGCATTCACGATCCACAGGTTTCCCTGAATCTCGTATAAGACGATGATTCTGATCAATTGGTGTCGTGGCTGGACGACATCCAATCATGATTGTCTCTTGTAGAAGGTCCAAAACATATTTTCTTTGAGAAAGGAAAATGGCTTTGCGCCCTCTGGACACTTCAATTCCAAGAAAATATCTCAATTGGCCTAGGTCTTTGACTTCAAATTCTCGTGCAAGCTGACTTTTTAGGTGCTTGATTTCCTCTACATCATCCCCAGTGATCACAATGTCATCCATATATACAATTAAGACAGCAACCTTACCCATGTTGCGTTTGTAGAACATGGTGTGATCTGCATTGCTTTGACTATAGCCAATTTTTTTCATAGCCAGTCGAAATCTATCAAACCAAGCTAGGTGATTGCTTTAGGCTATACAAGGAACGGCGCAACCGAAGTACCTTCCCAGTAGTGCCACTTGTCTCAAAACCAGGTGGAATATGCATATAGACCTCCTCATGGAGATCACCATGGAGAAATGCATTTTTGACGTCCATCTGATAAATAAGCCAGTTTAAGTTTGCTGCACATGATATCAGTGTTCTGATCGAGTTCTTTTTTGCTACTGGTGCAAAAGTTTCCTCATAGTCAATTCCATATGTTTGGATATATCCCTTTGCCACAAGGCGTGCTTTGTATCTTTTCACTTTACCCTCTGGGGTATGCTTAATGGTAAAGACCCACTTACAGCCTACAGGTTGCTTACCTAGTGGTAGATCCACAAGCTCCCAAGTTTTGTTTTTTTCCAAGGCTCTCATCTCTTCAAGCATTGCTTCTCTCCACATGGGATCCTCCTTAGCTACCTTCCAGTTTTTTGGTATGGAAATGGAATCTAGAGAAGTAATAAAGCTTTGAAAGATTGGGCTACAACATTCATAGGAGATAAAGTTGGCTAAATTATGTTTGTAACCAACATAGTCTTTTAGGTGGGTAGGGATATTTAAGGTTCTGGTTGTTTTCCTCAAAGCAATTGGTAATTCATCTTGAGAAATAGGTGCAGATAAATGGTTATCATCCTGACCTATGGTGCTAGTAGGAGCAATGGGACTAGGAGGGTGATTGGTACCTGTGTCATCGTGCATAGTGGGCTGCACAACCTGTGTAGGTGATGATAATGAATTTTGGGAAGCATCTTGCATGTCTCCATGGCTAGAATTGTCAGGGTTATCATGATGAACTTCCTCCCCCTGTCTAGAAATATTGTTGTCAAAAGAAGAAACACCTGGAGTAGGGACAAGAATTGGGTGTATTACAGAACCTCCACTGGTATTCTCCCCCTCTTGTCCTACTGCAGGTGGGTTTAGATCAATCCTAGTATCATTCATGGATCCAAGATAATAAGGTTCATGCTTACGAAATGTTACATCCATACTAATGAAAAAACGATGTTCAGATGGACACCAACACCTGTAACCCTTTTGAGACGGAGAATAGCCCATAAAGACACATTTGACAGCGCGAGGATCCAATTTTCCAACTGAATTTCGATAGTCATGCACAAAACAAACACATCCAAAAACTTTAGGAGGAACCACAAAATCATTTGAATTCAAAAGACACTCCGCAGGAGTCTTAAAACCAAGAGTACGGAGAGGCATACGATTTATCAAGTACGTTGCAGTTTTTACTGCCTCTCCCCAAAGAAACTTGGGAACATTCATGGTAAACATGAGCGAACGAGTAACTTCAAGTAAATGTCTGTTCTTGCGTTCTGCAACACCATTTTGCTCTGGTGTATTGACACATGTAGTTTGATGTTCAATGCCAAGTGAGACAAGGAACTGTTCAAACTCCATGTTAATATATTCAGTGCCATTATCAGAACGCAAAGTTTTGATAGTTGCTCCAAACTGATTTTGAATGAGAGTGCACAAATCTTTAAAAACAGAGAACACATCACTTTTACGTTTTAACAAGTAGAGCCAAGTATATCGACTAGAATCATCAATAAAAATAACAAACCACCTATGCCCAAAAATAGATTGAACCTCACAAGGTCCCCAAACATCATAATGGATTACTTCAAATGGTTTGTGACATCGCAAACCCTTACTAGGATAGGTTCCCCTTGTATGTTTTGCTAACTCACATGTATCACATACGAGGGATTCCTTAGGACATAATTTAAAAAGAGAGGGGTAGATACGATACATAGCAGCAAAAGAGGTATGACCCAACCTTCGGTGGTGAAGTAACAGTTCTTGACTAGGAGACATGCAAGTTGCAAGAGCAATTTCATCACCCCCTTCATCAAGGTAGTAGAGCCCATCATGCACGGTCCCAGTCCCAAGAAGTCTCCCTGTCCCAATCTCCTGAAAAACACAGCAAGTAGGATCAAACCATCCTCTGCAATTTAGGCTTCTGGTAATGGAACTAACGGATAAAAGATTGACAGGAAATTTTGAAACATGTAGAACTGGAGATAAGGACAATGTCTTAGTACACTGCACGGTTCCATGTACTGTAATAGGTGCCATGGAACCATCAGCAACACGAACTTTGTCCTTACCTGAGGTGGGTGTGTAGGAACTAAACAAGTTTGAGGATCCAGTCATGTGATTTGTGGCTCCAGTATCAACTATCCATGATTTAGATTGGGATTTATAAGATTTCATACATTGAGAGGAAACATTAAGACCAGATTCAGCTTTAGAGGAACCATGGGAGGAAGACTGGCCTTCTGAGAGGTTGAGCTTGGATTTAAACTCCTGTAGAGCTTGCATATCTACCAGCGGTAGCTCCTTTGTAGATGCAGTGTGACTGGCTTGTCTTTTGTTTGAACCTCGAGCTCCCCCTGGCTGAGATCTTCCTTTCTCCCACCAAGATGGATAGCCATGCAGCTCAAAGCACGTGTCCTCTGTGTGCCCTTTTTTCTTACAGTGGTGACAAAACTTTTTATTTTTGTCCTCCTTGACAATAGAATGTGGGACACGGCGAGTTTGCATGGATAATGCTGCACGTGCATCTACACACTTTTGACTATCCTCTTTGGGCTGAGCTAAGCGGGTCTCCTCCTCAACCACACTTGAGATGACATCGTCAAGATCAGGCCACTCGGGAATAGAAAAGATCAGCTGTCGACGGAGGTCGAACTCTTGGTTCAGGCCATCGAGAAAGAGTTTGCTCACAAATGACTTAAACCATATATGATGAGCTGCCAGGTCATTCTTGTCAACAGGTTCAAAGGGATGATAGTAATGTAAATCTCTATATAGCTTCTTTACTTCACCTGCATACTCTGTCACAGATCTTGAGTCTTGCTTCAGATTAGTCAACTCATGCATGATACGTGTGGCTTGCATCTTATTTATTTTTTCGGCAAATTGTTTTTTCAAGGATGCCCAAACCTCATAAATTGTGTTCATATTTTCAACTTGTTCCCTGATTGGTGGTTCCATACTCTCCAACAACCAAACTAGTACTTTGTCATTGATTTGTTTGCTGCTAGAACTACCTTTAACAGAATCGTCTTCTTTAGAGACAAGTAAATAATCATAGTCGTTAGCGCTCAGAATCAATTTTGCATGGCATGCCCAGCTAATGTAATCGCCTGGTCCTGATAATCTGACTGGATTAGGCTCCAGTGTCTGCTTGGTTATCTCAAAGGCTGGTTTCGGTTGTTTTTGCTGCTGCTCAAGTAGCTTGCTAAAGATTTCATACATTTTATCAATACTATTATCACCGGCCTTTTCTCCACCAGAGTCTGCCATGATTTCTGCAGTGCCAATACCAAACAGCAAGGCAATAGCACTGGTACTAAGCAACAAGGCAACAGAGATTGCAGAACTTAGCAAACGATTTTTAAACTCAGTCAAGGATGAGAAGCCACCGAACTGCAATCCTTCAAAGCAGCCAATTTACTAATACAGTATGCACCTTTTTCACAAATAGTACAGCACTAGAGATGCCAGGGCCGTGCCGGCAAAAAAACAAGGCCACGTACAAATTTTTTTAATAACACATACACATATTTTACAAAAAACGAATTACAATTATGTAAAGCTATGCTCGTCAGTCCGTCCATCCCACCACTCATATTTCAAGGTGAGTATGGTCCAGATGTTTTAGTGTACTGCCTCATCTCAAATTGTAAGTGGTTCTAGCTTTTTTTTATTTGTCCATATTTATATGGATGTTGATGAATCTCGATAGTAATGAATGAATCTTCTATACCTAAATAGAAGAACTCCACTGCATATTTTTCTCAACATGCACGAAGCCATAGGTGTCTACAAAATTGAATGCCATGTCACCTTCCACTAAGACCTCTATTTAAACATTCCATTCATCTTCTGGGCTTCACGCATGCCATGCTTTTCTGTGGTGTATGTACGGGTGTCATTCAAATTTATGCAACAATACACAGAGAATATTTTTTTCATGATGTTAGTATTTTATTTACTATGTTTCAATCTATCAATCATATTCTATATAACAATATAAAATTTCAGCAACACGGGTATCATTCAATTTCCGCAACAATACGCAGAGAATATTTCTTTTCATAATGTTAGTATTTTATTTATTATATTTTAGTCTATGAATCATATTCTATATAACGATATAAAATTTCAGCAACAACGTACTGAGTATCATCTAGTTTAGTAAGATCTAAAACCCCCCTTACAATTTGAGACGCGAGTACTAATTAATAACAGTAGGACATATCAAAATACATATCTAATCAACTCTTGGTTGCAGAACTTCTACTTGAATAACTTTATTCTTTCTAACTCTAAATTTTTTTATTTTTTTAGCGTTTCTCGAAATGAATCATTCAACGATAAGCAAACAAAACATGTATATAAAAAATTATCAGTTCATCAAATAAAGAAAGGATAATGGGAATATAAAATTAAATTAGAAAAATGGTTAAAAAACTGGTGAGCAGTGTACTGGTGTCCTTGTGCTCGTGGGTGGCGTTGCTACCTGTCCGCATGCATGCATGCTGCAGTGCGTCTGGCTGCTGTATTGGGGGGCGATCGCCGGTGGCTAATCAAGTGATCTGGGATCACCTCCCGCTGCTAACTAGGCAGGCTAGAAAAGAAGAAAATGAGGCCCTTGGGAGTTGGGGGCCCTGTTCGGTCGAACAGATCGCACGCCCCCTCGCAAGCCCCTGAGAGATGCACACATACTAATTGAGTTTGGTAGAGAAATACTTGGTGCAATAGCTCACTCCGGAGCAATGATGTCCAGGGAAACATGCCTGGACTAATGCAGATCGACTACCGGTGATACAGCACCTGTTCTCAACCTGCTGGAACACCAGTTGAGTTCTAAGAATCACGGCGCCGCAGCACCTTAGCAGCACAAAAAATCGGCAAGACACAACGAGATCATTTCGGATCAGCCTGCTCTGATACCATATTGAAGATTAAATGGTGGATTTGAGAGAGATTTAGACTTAGGGTAGAAAGGGAGGAGCAGTATCTATGGAGATACGAAAGAGTTCTGGGACCTTCACTGATCCCCTTTCTTTTCTTCTAGTTTTTTATCTTGTACATTAACAGCTTGGTCCCTAGTAGGCTCCATAATTACATTATACACCAACAGGAAGCAATATGCCTTCAGATATTTGCACGCACACGAGTTTTGGATTAACATCCCCACTGCTAACTGCATAGAGTACATAAACCTGCATGACTTCACCCGTGGATGGATTGCACCAGCAACCGCACCCACTGGCTAGTGGCTACACCTGTCTGCAAGAACAACGTGTAAGAAAATTGCCGCGGTTCGGTGAGTGTAGAATTGTAGATTTCAGACAAGCATTGATACGTGCAACATCCATGTTACCAACCAAAACGTGGATAATGATAGGAATTCCATAGCAAAATATGCAAGGATCAATATGAAAACTTGGGGTAGGGTGCGTGTGGGCAACTGCCATGTGCGAATCCCTAACTTGTCACGTCGTAGCTTCGAGCATCAAAGTCAGACCGGAGTTACCAGACAGGGCATATGGGGGTGCAAAACACTGTTAAACACTGTTTGCGCACTGTACACAGAGTGAAAAAGTACGGATGCAGTACGGATGCACTTTTTTTGCCCCCTCCTGGTGACACCGGTCTTAGATTGTGGGAATTTTTTCCATTTCAAATGTTTTCCTGTAAAATTGAATTATTTTTTGTGAAATTTATCAGTTCCAAAAAAAAAATGGTTCAATTCATATCCCCTCCGCACTAGGAATCATTAAAAAGTTTATTTTGGACTAGAGCTATCACCGGAGCTGATAATTTGGTAAGTGAACTCTAAAATTAGACATCTTGGACCACTAAACTATCAGACTTTAGATGTTGTTCTCCAAAATTAGGTTTAATCTATAGAAGGCATAACTGATTTATTTGAATTATAAAAAAATGAAAACAAGGACCGGTTTTTTCCCTAAAAATATAATAATCTATCTAATGTTGTTGTATGAATTTTTATCACGCACAGTAAAAACTGTTATTTATTTATTTATTTATTTATTTAAAAAGGAATATTTTATGTTGCTCCCACGGTTAATTTACTACAGTTTGATCCCCAAGCTTATTTGAACACTATTACCTGCTCAAACGATCAAAATTAAGTAAAGTGAGAGACATTGAACCCTATTACCTGATAAAACGATCAAAATTAAGTAAAGCGAGAGCCATGCAATGTCTAAGGTATTGATATGTATCGTGGAGCATGATATAGACATTTACCCACATGCCTTTGAGATGTTTATGTACTTGTATCTATCTGGATCATTTTGGTTGACCTCCTAGACCGTCTAATATAGTGCAAAATAATAACTTAAATAAATAATGGATGCTGCTACGTACAAACAATAAATAGTAGAAACCATATATAATGTTTTTTGAAAATGGTATTGGAAATACACCCAAATAAATCTAAGTAGAGCACCGATACATATATAATGCTAGGGATGCAAACGGATCGGATCGGAGCGGATAATGCCTTTTCCATATCCTAATCCTATTTCTTTTGTCGGATTCGGAGCGTAGCGGATATTACTCGGTTACGGATATGGATACGGATTTTTTCGGATATCGGAAATGGTGCGGAATCGGATCGGTGTCGGAGCGGATGCGGATTTAAATATATCGGATAATACATGTTACATATAGTTTTTTTTTTACAATGATCAACAAGTTATATGCTAAAGTATAACTGTTCACATCATAGTTTAAATATCAGTAACAAAAAAATAATAGTGACGGTATTTTTAGCACTAATCAATCATCGTTGACTCTTATGTACTTGTCAAACTAATCGGATTATCCTATTATAATCATCGGATAATCCGCATTTAAATATCGGATACTCCATATCCGTCGGATTTTCGTGATACCATATCCTACTCCGCATCCACGTGTAAATCGGATTCGGATTATCCATATCCGCATGGATATAAAAACTCCTTCTCCATATCCGCATAATTAGGATTCGGATCGGATCGGATCGGATAATTATCCACACCACTTGCACCCCTATATAATGCTTTTTTTAAAAAAAAAAATAGAGTGGTATCAGTTTTGTATTTTTCTAACTTCAAATAAAGTTAGTTCAAATTTTAGAGACCAAAATATATTTTTTAGAAAATACATATATATAGGTGAAACCATATTTGGAGGGCCAAACTTGTCCAGTTTTCATAGTTTGATGGTCCAAGACATTTTGCTTGAGCAAAATACGATAGTTTGATAGACAAAACAGTACATATCCCTTATTGCGAAGGCAATGGCTCGAGTGTCAGAAGGAATGCAGGTCCTAGTGATTGTCAAGGAGACATGAACACATCATTAGATCCCCTCATCTGACGGCTAGCAATCCGCATGCCAACAGTGGACAAAACATGGACGGCAAGTTCTGTTCAAAAAAAGCGTGTCATAAATTTGAACTAAGAATGGAAGGGCAAGGAGAAGGTAATATTAATAATTCAACCAGCGTCAAGGGCAGGCATTTTCCGTAACGTGAGCATTTGGTTTCACGGTGCCAGAACGGGAAGCGTTGCACGAATTAGCAAGCGACTCCGGAGGCCGCGGCCGGCGGCTGACGGCCAATGCCCCCTCAGAAGCAATAGAAGCAGCAGGGGAAACGCCGGAAAAATGCAGCAAAAGCACCGCCAGAACCGGGCCTAGAAGCTCGTTACGCCTTCCGCGGGCCGAGGTCAGGGAGAGGGCTTTCACTTTCAGGCAGGCAGCCGCGCACGCGACCCACGCCGCCGATTTCCAAAATTTCCCTCTTCCCGGGGTTCGCTGCTCGGCATCCGCAGCGTAGCAGCAGGTGTTCCATGCGTCGCCCAGGGTGGCCCGTATAAATAGACCACCCCCACCCCCCCTTGCAAGGCACACCGGGACGGCGCCAGCGCAGCGCACCATAGCTTTCACCACGCCATTTCCGTTCCCTCCCGGTCCCGGACTTCCTACAGCAAGGAAAAAAAACATGGACGCCTCCGTGACGAAGCATCTCAGGCGAGTCCGCACGCTGGGCCACGGCGCGTCGGGCGCCGTCGTGTGGCTGGCGTCCGACGACGCCTCGGGGCAGCTCCTGGCGGTCAAGTCGTCGTCGGGCGCCGCGGGGGCCGCGCAGCTGCGGCGCGAGGAGCAGGTGCTGGAGGGGCTCTGCTCGCCGCACATCGTGCCCTGCCTCGGCTCCCGCGCCGCCGCGGGCGGCGAGTACCAGCTCTTCCTCAAGTTCGCGCCCGGCGGGTCGCTGGCCGACGAGGCCACGCGGAGCGGGGGGCGCATCGCGGAGCCCGCCATCCGGGCGTACGCGGGCGACGTCGCGCGGGGGCTCGCGTACCTCCACGCCCGCTCGCTCGTGCACGGCGACGTCAAGGCCGGGAATGTGGTGATCGGCAGGGACGGCCGCGCCAGGCTCACGGACTTCGGGTGCGCCAGGTCCGTGCTGTCGTCGCCGTCGTCGCGGCCCATCGGCGGGACGCCGGCGTTCATGGCGCCGGAGGTGGCGCGCGGCGAGGAGCAGGGCCCGCCCGCCGACGTGTGGGCCGTAGCGTGCACCGTCATCGAAATGGCCACCGGCCGCGCGCCCTGGAGCGACGTGGACAGCGTCCTCGCCGCGCTCCACAAGATTGGCTACACGGACGCCGTGCCGGAGCTGCCCGCGTCGCTGTCGCCGCAAGCCAAGAGCTTCTTGCGCATGTGCCTGGCGAGGAACCCCCGCAGCCGCCCCACCGCGGAGCAGCTGCTGGAGCACCCGTTCCTCGTCTCCGCCGCCGCCCCATGCGACGCCGATCATCCGGCCAAGCACGACGGCGCTTCTCCCAACAGCACACTCGATGCGGCATTCTGGGAGTCGGACGACGAGGACGAGGACGCTTCTGAGCGCGCGGTCCAGAGGATCAGCTCATTGGCGAGCCCCTGCACGGCCTTGCCGGACTGGGAATCCGAGGAAGCCTGCTGGATCCAAGTGCGCAGCAGCGAGGGCTGCCGGCTCTCGTCCGCGGCGCCGGCAGCTACGGTGACGACCGGTGCTGGTTCTACCCTTAGGAGTGAAGCTTTGGATGATGCTGCCGTGGTTGATCTCGACGCCCTCGCGGAAGGCGCCAGTAGATTGCCAACGTGCAGTGTAGGAGTTAGAGATGATTCCGTCAGGTGCCAGGAACATTCGACTGTCAGCGCAGGAGGTAATGCAAGAATTATTCATGATGATCTTGCTAAGTGCCAGAGACAATATCCTAGGGCGAGGGTAGGCAACAATGTAGGAACCGTCGATGGTTTTGTCAAGTGCCAGATACAGCCTAGGGTAAGCGTAGGCAGCAATGTAGGAATTGCTGATGATTTTGTTAGGTGGCAGAGACATTTTAGGGCTAGCGTAGGAAGCAGCGTAGAGTATCTGCGCCCGGTTGCCAGTGACCGGGGCGAAACTGTGGAACTCGATTGTCCTTGTCATCGAGAAGTAGGACATAAATTCGATTTCGTGCCAATCTGGCCACTTTCATGACATTTTTGCGTGGATGTTGCTAACATGTTCCAATCAAGTGTACCGCTCTATGGAACTCTCAAGAACCACAAGGGTTCTGAACGCCACAATTTACTGACAGAAAAATGTGTTTGCTTAGGCTAAGTCCAGTAGTCTGGGTATATGGCCGGGTATGGTACAAAACGACACTGCAGCGATACTGTTCAAAGAGAGAATGGTACTTGGAATAGTGGATAGATGGGGTTTTACCCCACCTGCTAGAATCAGTCTTATAAGATACTCCCTGCTCACAAATGAATGAAGCAGTAAATTTTTTTCAAAACTTCGATCATTCGACTTATTAAAAAAATTTCGCAATTTACCATTTATTTTTTATGGTTTATTTTATTACTAAACATAGTTTGCGTATAAACTATGTTTTTACATGTTCGAGTAATTTTTTTTTGAATAAGACGAATAATCGATTTTTTTTTAAAAAATCAACCGCGCCGTACAATTGCGAATGGAGGTAGTAGTACAGTAGTATTACCGATCGAAGGCTTTAAATGAGCCTTCATGTTAATACGTGTTTTACATAAAACTATAAATATACGCCCATCAGTAATAACTGTTAAGTCTATTTATTTTCAAAACTTGTTACTCATATCCATTGTTATAAAAGAAAATACACATCAATAACCCTAGTATATACTCCATATTTAAATATAAGTCACTGTTGCTTTTTTTTGCAACTTCAATTGTTCGTCTTCTTCACAAAAAAATTGTGTAAAGTCATACTCAAATTCTCTAATGATAAAATAAATAATAATCTAATTTTTTGAATAAGACAAACGATCAAAGTTTTAGAAATAAATCAACATGATATATATTCAAAACCGAAGCGAGAATATAAATTGTCCACATCTAGATTTACCATTGTAAATCACAATGTATAATGACGCCCTAAAAATGTATGTAAATCAATCTACTGTTTTGAAAGATAATATATAATAAGCTTATAATTTGCATATAAATACCCACCTTTCTCGTTTAAAAATAGGTCAAGCAACTACGTTTGCCTCTAAATAAGTACCACTGTCATTACCATGATAAATAGATTTTCTTCTTTATTCTAATTATAAATTATCAGCATATGATACTATTAAAAAGGTTATATAATCAAGAAAAGGCCCACAATATATGTACGATGTTGTCAATTTTACACAAGTTTGATGTTTCGCGGCAAACATTGGTCAACAAGACATGACATACTCCTTCTGTCCCAATTTATAGGTCGTTTGACTTTTTTGGCATTCCGGTCAAACCGGCTCATCTTATTTAAAATATTTGCTAAAATAAAAAAAGATTTAATTCATAACTAAAGTATATTATATGCTAAGCTAAACCACAATAAAAATGAATGATAATTGTGAAATTGTTTGAATAAGACAAACCGATTTGACTAGATGCTAAAAAAAGTCAAATGAACAATAAATTGGGACTGAAGGAGTACTCATTAATGAATAGTGATCCAAATCACCCACTAAGATGCATATTAATGAAATTAAATAGCTCCTGCGATCCTTAGAAGTCCTTGCAACGCATGGCATGCTTCTATCTTACTATTACTAACTGAAAGTTCTAAAACAAGCATTATTTCAAAGCACGCTAGAAAAAAGATAAATCATAGAAATTTCCACAATAATCAGAAACATCCGGTCATCAAATGGCGGATTGGAATATTGATAGTCATTAGATCTATTTTTCCGGTAATTACCCACCTCTACCATTATGAAGGATCTTCGGTTCAACTCTCAACAAAAGCAAAATCTTTTTTTAAGTTTTTTATATTTTCAAATTTACCTTCAATTTTTGTCCATTTTCTCGTTAAAGATGTTAGAAACCTTTCTATTAAATAAATATTTTTTGTCTAATTTTACTATTAGTAATTATAGACATTTTTTTTAAGTTTTCACGTTATTCCTCACAAGATGCGCTAGAAAAAAAATAAAATCATAGAAATTTTCATAATTACTAATTAAAGGTTATAAAAGGAACACTATTTTCAAAGCACGCTAGAAAAAAAGATAAATTCTAGAAATTTCCACAATAATCAGAAACATCGGACCATCAAATGGCGGATTGAAATATTGATAGCCATTAGACCTATTTTTCAAGTAATTACCCACCTCTGCCACTATGAAAGATCTTGAGTTCAACTCTTAACGAAAACAAATATTTTTTTTAGTTTTTTCTATTTTCAAATTTACCTTCAATTTTTGTCTATCTTTTCCCATTAAAGATGCTAGAAACTTTTCCATTAAAAAATATTTTGTGCCTTATTTTACTGTCAGTAAAAAGTTTTTACGTTAATCTTCACAAGATGCGCTAGAAAAAATAAAATCATAGAAATTCTCATAATAATTAAAAACATCCTATCATCAATTGACAGGTTGAAATCTTAATAGCCATTAGATTAGATTTGTTTTCTAAGTAATCACTCACCTTTGTCATTATAAAAACAATATTAAATAACCTCTAAAATTATATATTAATTACCCACTCTAGCATTATGAAAGAAAATATGAAATAACACCATAAATTTATACCTAATCTCTCGCATTTGCTATTGTGATAGATAATACCAAATAGCCCTTCTAATTTATGTTTAAATCGTTCACCTTAGTTATTGTGACTAATAGTATAATAAAAGTAACTCCTCAAATTTATATTAAAATCATCTACTTTTGCAACCGATCGAAGATTATCTAAATCGATTAAGCATACATATAACATAGCAAGATATCCTATTATAAAAAACAAATATAAAAATAGATCTATATATGTTGTACCGTAACACATAATACATTTAAGCGTCTATCCCGTGCGAGATAGACTAGTATATATAAGTAGAACCCACTAAAAATATTTTACTCTATTTATCTGCTCACGTGTTACACCATATCATACTTGAACCACAAAGAATCATCCCTTGCATTTGAGTCGTCCAATCTTTATAGACAATTTTGTATGTTTGTTCTCACCTCTCTCTCCACATGGTGGAGCATACAATCGAAGACCCACAAATCTATATAACCTATATAACTGAAGTCCACTAACAGTCATTAATTGTATTTCTCTCAATATATAAGCTATCCACATCATCCATGGCTCCACAAAATCAGAAGCCATATCACCATCCGTTAAAGCCCTTTATTAATGTCTTTTATCAGTGTTCTATGGCTAAAGGCATCCATGTATGCACCTCTTAGTTCATGAGCACCAAGCTACAAAATTTCTATAGCCCAAGATGCAAACATTCGAGGCATCCATCATTTAAAAGTCAATCCTGCAACAATATAAACATGTTGTGAAATACGATATAAGCATTTTTTTTACAATCCAAGTAGCATTTCCACCTTTAAATTTAGTTTAATAATTTTCATTTTAACTTTAAAATCAATTTCAGAATTCTTGAAAATTCAACGCTTTAAAATTAGTTTAGGAATTTCTATAGACGCGTGGGTATCAACTAGTTGTTATTATCCCCTGTTCCTCAACAACACTGTTGATCCTCACCATCTGTTTTATTTGTCATTTGTTCTATATCTCATATCTATTTATCTCATATGTCAATGTTTTCTCTCCTTTTGATTTCCCCTTGTTGTGGACCTTTTTTTTATAGAAACACAATAGAGGATCAATCACTTAAGGGACAATCTCTCTTATTTGACGTTATGTGATCAAGTATGTTTTCTTTTGTAAAAAAAGTATTATTCCCTTCATTGGCATTTGATATTTTTTTGACACTAAGTTTGGTTTACTTGTTTTATTCAAAGAAATTCATAATTATCATTTTTTGATTTAGTTTAGCATATGATATACATATTTTCGAAACTTCTTTGAATAAAAGGATTCTTGAGCAATCGCATTGAGCACTTAAAAAACCGATTCATCTCCAACCTGCTAAGCTAGTGAAGGATCCCAAAAATGCGAAATGTTTTGGAGACCTGGTTTTCCGATCGCTTGTGCATGCCCGGCTCTCAGGATGGAAAACTTTCGATGGTGGCCACAGCAATGAGAAGGGGCAAAAATTCTTAGTCCAAGGTGCTTTTAGCGGCGAACGATATATAAGTGGTTTATAAGGGTATGTGTTGAAACATTATTTTTTTTAAAACCCTTAGTTTTAAAATATCATTGTTAACAAATGGCTTGACATAAATAATATCATTTTATCTAACTCCACTAAAACACAGTGTTTCTTGATCCTTCCAAGTTTCCAAATGCAACATTACAAACTATAGTATTTGAGCAGAAATAGACGGCTAAAACCGTAAAAAACTTTCGATTCAAGTGGACTTTCAAATACTCCAAAAAAAATACATCGTGCTCTAGAATACCAATAGTTTTCTCATAAACCATAGAACTATAGTACCATAAGATACATTATCTACTAGATGGGGCATAGAGTTCTAACTCCTAAAGCCTTGATGATCTGAATCCACATGCCAAAAAACAAACTCAGCATTTCGGGCCCACAGACCAATTATTTCGTCCCCAAGCCACACAATGGTTTTCAATGGGCGTCCTTCAATGTAATTAAGCGTCGCAAGTCAAACGCCGTTTAAGTTTGGCTCGTATAAGTGCCGCAAAACTCACTGGTACGTGCATAGAAACGACGATATGATTTGCTTAACTAGCGGCAGGTTCAACGAATCTTCATTGCAAGGGGATGCGTACTTGCGTAGTAGTAGTCTGGGGACACGAGTGGGGAGAAGTGAAGTGCAGCGGCTGTTGGTGTTCGAAACTTGAGGGCAAAGAACGCCGCCGAGTTGTTTATGCTTCCTGGTTTCTTTGTGTTGTGGGCACGGTACAGTAAACCGAACCAATCGAGTTGTAATTCTTTTTACAAAAGTTGTGCATGTGCGTGATTGGGCGATTGGCATATTTTGGCAAGGTGCACTTGTGTGAGTAGTTGTGTTGTGTGTCAGTGTGTGGTAGTGGCATGCATGGTTGGAGTTGGAGCACCCATCATCGCTTGCGAACAGTAAATTAAGTATCGGTACCTGATCATATCATTGGTCATTTTCGTCGTCACACCTGCTACTGCTAGCACGCACCAAGGATATGCTATGGATGTCCCAACCCAAGCGATCGTGGAGACTGAAGGCAACGAGCTACTGTGCTACACTTTGTGGTAAATAATGCGCTGGTAGTTATCAGGACCCAAGTCCTCGATTCAGAGACGAAACTAACGGACCTAACGCCTAACGGTGGCGCAAGTGCCACGACCACCAGCCCAAAACGTAAAGGAAGAGAATCGCACGTTTCGATAGCTTGATCCATTATTGTATTTACGTGCTCGACGTGAAGCCAATAAAGGCCTTGATGCTTCCTTTCTTTCAGGCATTTTATATTTCTTTGTTTATAGGTACTAGTTGAATTGTTGAAAGGAGTACTGTGTCACCCAGTGCTGATTTTAAGTGATATCATCTCTTTGCTTCTTCCAAAAAAGTAATATTATCTCTTAGCATAATGATTTTTTCTCGAAATATCGCTATATTTAGATTTGTATACCCAAAATCAAATATTCACATTTTTCCACCAATAACATCTCTTAAAATAACTTTTTTGGAATAAAAAAAAGGTTGTGTGCTATGAAATATATAGTTTTCACCACAAATCTACGACATATTTTAAAATTGTACAACTTTATAGTTTTTTTCTATTTATAGTTAATAACGTTAAAATGGTTTGACTAACAACAAATCTAAACCGGTACTACTACATATTGTGTTAATCCTCCGTACTGCAGCTTTTGATTGTGAACTCGTGATCCAGGGGGTGTTTGGTTCCTTCAGCTAATTTTTAGCTCCCGTCACATCGGATATTCAGAAGCTAGTTACAAGTATTAAATATAGTTTAATTATAATTACAGATGAGAACTAAACGGCGAGACGAATTTATTAAACCTAATTAATCTATGATTAGCAAATGTAATGCTACAGTAACCGTTCGTTAATCATTGATTAATTAGGTTTAATAAATTCGTCTCGCAGTTTAGTCATTGTCTATGTAATTAGTTTTTTAATTAAATTATATTTAATTCTTTTAACTAGTGTCCGAACATCCGATGTGACATAAGCTGCAGGACAGGACCTGGCGACGGTGACAAGTGGTACTTACATTGACATGATGCCGTGCATATGCACGTGCTTACGGCGGCGTAAAGCGTCGGCCCGGCGGAAAAAAGAAATGCGTAACCATCATCATTTAGCCGAACGATCGGCATGCCCCGGACCACATGGACGACGAAAGATCCGGCGAGCCTATCCTATAAACGGCGGGGATATTCCGGCCGGCCGGGGTCAGCGAGCGTACGTTGACACCTGTCACCTCCCTGGCCGTCCGCCGAACAGAAACGTGCTGTGTGCCGGAGACGGCGAGACGCCATGCACGGTGACGGCGGCGGGCGGGCGGGCGGGCGGGCTCGATCGCCGATTTTCCATGCCCCCACGGCAGCCCCTCTTCCGGAACACATCCACGTACTACGCTGGGAGGCGAGGCGAGACGGCTCCGTGACGTTACCCATGACAGCACGGGAGGAAAAGAGAGAACGTAACGCGAGGGATCATCGACCGGTGCGTGTCCACTGTCCAGATCCGATCCAGAGTCCAGACCAGGGCTTATCCGCTGGAGCAGGGAGATTTGTGGAATGAAAAAAAATCCAGTACCTAAGCGTGACGAGCACGTGGCCGGCGGCCGATCAGATCCGGCGGCCAAGTGTCTGAGAACTAGGCGGGTATGCAGTGCACGCGCACCTGCCCCGGCCGGCTGCGAAGCCGCGAGCGACGATCAGGCAGGCAGGACCCGTCGTCGCGAGTGGTAAAAGGCAGCAGGAAAAAACGCCGGAAAACCACGACCCGAGTCCAGACGCAGCCGCGCCTACAAGTTCGTTACACCTTCCTTTGCCGCCGCGGTAGGCGGGTGGGCGACGAGGTTTTCAGGAAAACGCACGCGGCCTATTCCCCCTCCCACCCTCCCAACGCTCGGTTTCCGCACGTGTTCCATGCCCCCGCGCAGCGCGGCCCGTAGAAATAGACCTCCGCCGAGACGCATAAATCCCACGCACACACACCGGACACCACCATCCCAACAAATTCCCATCCGCTTCCTCTCCACCTCCATCGAGCCGGAGACAGACACACAAGCAGCAGAGACCGACCAATCGAATCCGGGAAGAACCCGCAGCCAAGAGCCATGGCGATGACGAAGCAGCTGCGGCGGGTGCGCACGCTGGGGCGCGGCGCGTCGGGCGCCGTGGTGTGGCTGGCGTCGGACGACGCCTCGGGGGAGCTGGTGGCGGTGAAGTCGGCGCGCGCGGCGGGGGCCGCGGCGCAGCTCCAGCGCGAGGGCCGGGTGCTGGAGGGCCTCTCGTCGCCGCACATCGTGCCGTGCCTGGGCGCGCGCGCCGCGGCGGGCGGCGAGTACCAGCTCCTCCTCGAGTTCGCCCCGGGGGGCTCGCTGGCGGACGAGGCCGCCCGGCACCGCCTCGGCGAGCGCGACATCGCCGCCTACGCGGGCGACGTGGCGCGCGGGCTCGCATACCTCCACGGCATCGGGCTCGTGCACGGCGACGTCAAGGCACGCAACGTGGTCATCGGCGCCGACGGCCGCGCCAGGCTCACCGACTTCGGCTGCGCCAGGCCCGCCGCCTCGGCGCGGACCGTGGGAGGCACGCCGGCCTTCATGGCGCCCGAGGTGGCGCGCGGGGAGGCGCAGGGCCCGCCCGCCGACGTCTGGGCGCTCGGATGCACCGTCGTCGAGATGGCCACGGGCCGCGCGCCCTGGGGCAGCGCGGGCGACGCCGATGACCTACTCGCCGCCCTGCACCGGATCGGGTACACCGACGCCGTGCCGGAGGTGCCCGACTGGCTGTCCGCGGACGCCAAGGACTTCCTGTCCCGCTGCTTCCAGAGGCGCGCCGCCGCGCGGCCCACGGCCGCGCAGCTCCTCGCGCACCCGTTCGTCGCCGCCCGCGACTTTGGCTTTCCCGCCAAGCAGGAGCAGGAGCAGGAGAAGGAGTTCCCGTCCCCCAACACCACGCTGCTGCACGACGACGCCTTCTGGGACTCGGACACCGACGGCGACGACGACGAGATGTCCACGGGCGCGGCCGAGCGGATCGGCGCGCTCGCGTGCGCCGCGTCCGCGCTGCCCGACTGGGACTCCGACGACGACGGCTGGATCGACCTGCGCGACCACAGCCACACGGAATCAACCGTCGACGCGCCACCGGCCGCCGCGGACTACTTCGTCCGGGCGGAGCCGTCGGCGGACGCGGAGTTGGTGGACCAACTCCTCGCCGCCGTCACTGATGCAGATGCCGGCGCCCATCTCCCGCGCGTTGCAGGAGTAACGGACGCCGACGTCGCCATTAGCCACGACAGTTACCTGCTTAGTAGTAGTACTCTGCTTTTGGTAGGCGCCCATCAAACGAATTTCGATCATGACATGATGGAAAAGGTGGAATCCCGCCGAGCTTGTAACAGAAACAGTGTGATTATAGCAATGGAACGAATTTCGCCCAAAATTTCCCCTCTTTGCGATCCCAAAATTTCCCTTTTTTTCGCGATCACCGCCTGGTTTGGCGTCCATGAAACGAATTTCGATCATGACATGATGGAAAAGGTGGAATCCCGCCGAGCTTGTAACAGAAACAGTGTGATTATAGCAATGGAACGAATTTCGCCCAAATTTTTCCCTCTTTGCAATCCCAAAATTTCCCCTTTTTTTTTTCGCGATCACCGACTGGTTTGGCGAACACCCCCCTACGCCTCGTGGGCTTTCCCTTCCCGCCACACGTCGCGATCACTGCCCTTCACAGTTCACAGCTATGAAGAAATCGACCTGCTCAGGGAGGCGCCACAGCGACGACGTTCGAGGTCAGGGCCGCCCAAACTTGATCGGACGTACGGCCACGATCTCAACACGTGTGCACGAACGGCGATCCGAGCGTCCTCCTCGTTTTGGCAAAGTAGGCAGAGGTCCGTTCGCCGAGCGACGTGCCGTACGGGCATGCAAGCTGGAAACCCAATCAGAGACGCTCTCGCGACGCACGAACGGCGAGTCAGCACGACGTCACGTCCGCGCTTGCGAGACCTGACACCGCTCGACCGGCGGCATGTCAACGCCACGCCAGGAACCCAAGAATCTCCGGTGGGAGATCCCACGATGCGCGCTGCGGCATCGCCTTCGTTCGGGCGGCGCATGCATCGCCTTTTTCCTGATTGATTGAGTGATGGATGGACGGCCGGTATGGCTCTCGCACCGTGGACGGCCAGTGGTGGCCGTGCAGAATCTGAATCTCGAATCCTATCCTGTTGGGTGACGGGCCTCCACACCTGATTCACCACTGACCTTTAGCGGCGCACACTGCGAGTAAAAAGGAAAAGGTACATGTGCTGAGTCCGAACTCCGAAGGCAGAGTATGGATCCATCCAGATTCTAGAATCTGGATTTTGGAAACCAAAAGCTAGAATGGGCTAGCTTCTCAGATTCTGCAATCTGTAGAGTAGATTGTACAATTTTCTTGACTTTTGGAGAAAAATCTGGATTCTACAATCTACAAGTTTGGCACATCAGATGCATCTGAGGCATCAGGCGAGGCGTTCCAACATGGAAGTGTGGTGGGCTACAGGGACGGATCTCGCCGAACGTCTTCCCCCAGATCGATCGATCGAACCCCTCGCCGGCCTGACGTGGTGCACCACCAGCAAGACAGCGCTCACAGCCACACAGGTGAGGCGAGGGAGACCGAAGGCTGTCTGGCTGTGACGCCAATATACGGAAAAGAAACGTGGGACTACAAGCCGCCCGTTGATCTGCTGGGAGAGCATACGATCTCGACATCTGGCATTCATGTGCGGATGTCACCCGCGGCATCGCGCGAACGAAGCGGCGTTGCAATCACGCGCATGCCAGCTTGATTAGTTCGGCGCCAGCGAGAGCGACGACCCGCCATCCGCCATTTGCCATGCGCTGTATTAGATACTACTATCATCTTGTTGATATATATATGTATCTCCATGAAGGCCAGAACACGTGATAGGACGTAGGCAGGCCATCGTGGGCTAGCTTTGATCTGATCTGAGACTGAGATATAAGTAATCATCTTCCTCGGCCAGACACCGACGACGACGGCCAGTTGTTTCATCACGCGATTGTGACGAGATGATGCACTGATGATGCATCATCGTCACATCTCTGATCGGAGGTGATGGACCATGGATGGTTCCTCTCCTCCCAATCTCCCCCCATCAATGGCACGTTCGATCGGTTCTTAATCTGAACACAGTTACTGTAGTTCCTAGACGTCGTTCAATTCGGCGTGATGGATCTCGGCACATGTGTTTGACGACCTGGCAAATTGGGCATGTGCGCTCATTTCCGTTTCATACGACTAGTTTTAGAGCAGCACAGCACGTTCCGCCCACAAATGCGCCGCCAGCACTACTCGGTAAACTGCGGTTTCTTTGGCATCGATCAGTATCACTGCTGCATTATCGTCAACATTTGTTCTTTAGAAAAATACTCTCAGCTGAGCACGTGTTGCTGAACTCCGGCCCGGCGAGCGCTACCAGACTCCAAAAAGTCCAAGCGCGAGGTCGTTCCTGACCAAAAAAATAACCCAAGTCCGGTCTGCGATTTTTGCTCCCGTCGACGGACCGATGCTTGCTCTGCGTTTCGCGGTTGAATTGACCCGGAGAAGCGTTTCATCAGAAACAAACAGCTTAGCACGGCTAAAACACTCCCGCGCGCGCCGGAGTCCACGGTCTGCATCCAGAGCACGCACGCACGAGCCGAATTGCGAGCGATGCAGCGTATCTTGCTCGGTTGGAGGCTGGTGCAGCGCAGTGCGCACTGGACGGGCGTGTGTAGTTATGTACACGTCCCTGTCAGGCAATCCAACCATAATCAAACCATCACCTCTTCAGAAAGTTCAGATGTACTTAGTAAAGATAAAAACAGCACGGGCTCAATCTCTCCTTCCCGGTACGGGTCGATCGTCTCGCTCGTCGGCTTCTTTTCCTCCTGCGAGACTTTTCGGAGAGGAGGTAGCCAAAGCCGAGGCGGCGTCAGCACTAACGCCACCCCCACCCCAGCCAACGCCGCCGGCGGTGAGCGAAGACGCAGTTTGGCACGCCAAGGCCACCCCCCCCTGACAGCGCCAATCGCTGCTGTTTTAGTTTTATCTGAACAGTCCACCGGCTGAGATATTTGTTATCTGCACTCTATCTCCCCATCAGTGGCCGGCCGGTGCCAGTCGGCAAGTCTATCCTCGAGACCTCGACATGCATGCACCTGTACTGTACCCCGCATATATCACTACACTACACAGTAGTTGGCCAAGTGAGGAGGTCACCTACCCACCAGCGCCAGAGTGAGAGAGTGGCCAAAAGGCGAGTGCAGCGCAGGTTCTATCTATCTGATCGCAGCCGCCGGAGGAAGGCCGGACGAAAGAAAGACTCCGAGCCGCCGCCGCCGCCCAGGTGCCGTGCGTCACGGCGGGCGTCACCGGCCACAGGTCCTCCCGACGCGCATATCGGCGCGTTTGCGGGGCGTCGCGGATGCGCGCGCTGTTGCGAATCACGGTTCGCTGTTGCCCGTCAGCGTCGTCCAGCGGTTCGCCGTTTTCAGTTAATTGCCCTCGTTGCTCCACGTCGCGCGCGAGTGTAGCGCTCAGGGGCGTCGCGATTCCTGGGACCTGAGCTGCGTGCGTCGATCGTACGCGCCACGTTAGCCGACGAATCCGAGCGATAAACGTGAACGCCACTTGCGATTCCGAAAATAAAAAAAGGCAGCTTATCGCAGCCGGATCACCTCGCGATCGAGGAGTTGATCTACTCGCACTCCCTCGCACGCTCCAACCATCTGAACTCTGAAGTGACGCAATCGATGAGGCGAGGCTGCCGCTGCACTGCAGTGAGCACACTCGCGGAGCTGGCTGACCTCTGCATCACGAGACTCTTGCTGCTCAACAACTGCCTTGGTGTGCAGCCATCAGGTCAAATCTGCGGGGTGCCACGACCTTGGCCACCGGACCCGAGCAGAAAGATCGTGTCCGCCGGCGTGGCGTGGAATGTCGTTGACCTGTGCGGGGCGCTGGACGCACGCCACCTACCGGACGCACCTGCCCTCTTCGAGCTGAGCACCGATGCGTATCAATGTCATGCCTCCAGGGTTCTAGATGCGGCGCGCTAGTAAACTAGGCCGCCAGCCCGCCACGCATTCCCCCCCTCTCTTTGCTCGCTCTCAAGATTTCAAAAAAAAAAAAAAAAACGATGGAGCAGAGCAAGGTGGGTTGAGCTGTGTAAGGTGTTCCGTTAGTTGGCGCGCGGCAAGGTTGCTGAAGAGCCGGCGCTGGCGTGTAGGCCACCAAGATCTCGCGCCTTCGCCTGCGGATGTGATGACTGATGATGATGGCCTCCAGCCTTCCAGTGCCTGCTGACAACGAAGCTACAACGCACAAATCAATATTAACAAGCAAGGTGGCCCGCGCAGATAGCGCGGGTAGCTAGATTTTTTTTACTATTTTGGTTTTACTTAAAATTAATCTTATTAGGTTATTTTAATTTAGCTTTTCTATTTTTTATCTATGGATATTGAACAATACAACATGTTATTATGATTTAATCTATAATTTTCATAGACATATTCTCTAAAATATTAATATATTAGTGTGTGGGATTCAAATAATATTGTTATTTTTATTTAAATTCTAGATTTTAGCTTCTATCTATACTAAACTGTGTAACAATTAAAACATTGTGATTTGGTACTCAAAAAATTTTTATATACTTCTTTTGTTTCAATTATAACTTCTATTACTTTATCTAAACTTTTTTTTTGTAAAGGGCACCGAGGCCTATAATATAAAATTGTTTATATTAATTCTAATATGAAATATATTTTTATAGTGCATCTATTTCATAATGAAGATGTTGACATTTACTTTAAAAATTGGCTTAGTACAAACATAAAGTCTATTGTAATTTAGAATGGAGGGAGTATTAACAACACAAAAAAAACATAACCTAGACCTGTTAGACTCTTTCTTTTCCTTAGTTTTGGTGGGTAAATAACTCGAAATGATATGCATTGTACATTAAAAGTGTACAAAATAAGCTGAAATAATCATCCTTTACATGATTATGTATTAATAATTAGTCCCAATCTAATTAAATAAGGTACATAAAAAGTTGGAGTGTTTTTTGCGCACTCAAAATATTATTTACAGTGGTTGGAAAGGAACCTATCGGTACCGGGCGGTACCACTATATTTTAATTTTACAACTTTTACGGTGGTTGAAAAAAAATAAAAGCCGTCCATCAAGCGAAATCCAATGGTTTAAAAATAGATGGTACTACGGTACTGGTATCAGGCGGTACCAAATAGGTAGGTTCGGTACCAGAAATTGTGGGACCGGTACAAATCCCCTCTTTTTGTTATTTTAATTATTCAATAATTCAGCTAGAAAAAATAAAATATATAATTATAGGAGGTAGATAAATACTCCTTTCAAAAATTAAAATATTATAGCCAATATGATGCATTGTAATAGAGGAAAAATAAGGGACTTTGCACATTTCTAGTCCTCAATGAATACGTTCTAAATCTGCATGGGCTCATGCCCTCCAGTTTTGTAAGGCGTAAAACCTATACTACCACTTCTCACTGTTGTCACCAACAATAACTATAGTTGTATTGCAATTATCATGACACAACCCAACATGATAAATCAAAGATTGTCAAGACCGATCTCCAAATCTTCGCTTTCCAACACATGTTCTATATCAAGATACAACAATACCAAAAACATTTATGTTCTTTTTCTTTCCTAGCAATTTGTGATAAATAAATCTCCCACATAGGCCGAATATATCAGAACAGTTCAATCCATTTCTCCTTTCTTATTGTTTGGTTTGGTATTTCCGAAGCCTCCATGAAGAACATGGCATTTTTAGTGTAGATAGTTAGATGTTCGTAGAATATATGGTATCGTTTTTTATCAGTACCATATTTTTTGGACTCCATCAACAACTTGGTGCATTATTTATATTTATTAAAATAATAAATAGATGGTGGAAAGATTCATCTTTCTTTACAAAATTTAGTTTTATAATTTTTGATATAGAATATTTGAATTAACTATAACATCCAATTGTGTGCATCTTTGTCATTTTTAGCTGTATTTGATATATAATTTAATATGGATCATTAGATGTTCATAAAACCCTATCTAGTTTTTTTTTCATTTTTGATTAACACAGTAATTTTCTATATTCACTCGGAGAACATGGTAGTTTCTTTTAACTCACTCTTATAGAAAAAGAGATATCATAGTGTTTTATCTCTCTCGTTTTTTGGCAAATTTAGATCTTTTATCAAACTATCAAAATAAGAGAAGTATACTCTCTATTCCAAATAATACATCATAGCTTTATATTAAATTTATTTGTTCTATTATAACAGAGTCTATTGAAAAGGCACTAACAATACATCAAATTAGTTCTACAAAAATCTATTATGAAATGTGCTTTGATAATGCATTTATTTGGTATTGTAGATGTTAATATATATAATTTTTAAACTGGCTCATGCTAGAGAAGTTTATCTTATAAAAAAACTAAACTAAATTGGACTTTAATTTAAATAGAAGGAGTACGACTTAGCTATAGGGTAAACATAAAGTGTACAATAATCTACTACGAAGAAAGCACTAAAAATTAAATCAATATTGGTAAGTTGGTCCATCCCACTCTAATTTTTGTTGGTCGTGAAAGACTCAATTAAACAGTCATTGTGTGTTTGTTCTATACATCGGTATTGGTGCTTTCCACTGGAAAATCAAACGATGGACAAAAAATAAAAAATATCTTTTTCCTCTTGTAAGCCTAAGTGATGTAATATAACGGTACCGACAACCACACCGCCATACGAATATAATCCGACGGCCAGCAATTCATGTTTGTTGGCCAGCGCCTCTAACTTGGATCCTCTCTGGTGCCTCCGTGCTTTTGATTTATGTACTAATTTTTACACCCTCTCAATAAACTAATAGCACAGATTTTTCTCTTTATTCATTTGTATATTTGATATATGAATTGACGTCGAAAGTCACATATTATAGAATCTACTCCCACCGTCCCATAATATAAGACATATAAAATTTAAGCAAAATTTTGAAATTTTGACCATATGTTTCTTTTAAAAGATGTCATCAATGAATACAAAATTATCATTATTTTTGAAGTGTTGTTGAATACAAATTCAAATATATAGTATTCATACACTAAGTATATGTATTTTTTATTAAATTATTAGTCAAAGATTTAAATTGTTGACTTTTTGAAAACATGTACGCCTTCCTTTAAGGGATAGAGGGATTATTACTCAGTATAATCTTTGATTTAACATGGGTCATTGGATGCCTATAGAATTTTATGGTCTACATGTTTATGGATATAATTTATGGATACTATCGATGAATGTGGTGGCTCCTCCCGCACCATTTACTTGCATATCCCCTCCATTGTCTCGGTGCCTTTGGCTGCGCAAGTAGCACAGGAATCTAGTTTTCTTTGACATTTTGGTTTTACTTGAATTTCATATTTTCTAAATATTTTTTCTTTTTCTTATATTTGTAATTTTTTTCTCTTGGTTTTCAATTATACATTTTCCGTAGATTTTTTTGCTATGTTATTTTAGAAAGAGCTTTCATGAGTTAACATAATAAGTTTTTTACTGATATTCTAAAAAATATATTTTTACTACATTGATGTATAAGATCCAATTATCATTACTAATTTTGTTATGTTCAAAATTCTAACTTCTATCTAGATTATCATAATTTGCAAGATATCAAAACGTGATAGAGGGAATGATGTTTTATAATTGAGTAGCTAGTTACATAGTTTTATTTGGTCCTTGAAAATGACTTTATGTTATAGTTCATTCATTTCAAATATAGAGCTTTGTAACTTTCATCAATTTTTTAGAAAATAGTACCATAATCTATAAGATCAAATTATTTTATTAATTACACCACCTTAAGACAATGACAAAATTAATTAAAATATAGGGTGGATAGAGCTAGTATTGAAAAACCTACCCTCTTTGATAATAGTGTATTTTCTATTTCTTCGGCTATATTTGGTAATATTAATTAACATAGATTGTCCAGACTCTTTTCTTTTGTTCTTAGCGGTTTATCTATTGGAGCTCAGCTACTTTTTTAGAGTCAGATACATGGCTCTTATCTTTTGCTTTTAGCAATTTATTTTTTGGAGCAGAACTATTGTTTAAGAGTCAGATGATACACGACGTCTCTTGTCATTTGTTCTTAGCAATTTACTTTTTAGAGCCGAGCTATTTTTTAGAGTCAACTACACTACCTCTAATCCATATTCTATTCGTATATGTATACACTATGTTCAATTCAAATATTTTTTACAGTTTTTCCTAATCAAATACAAAGGCATATCCTATTCGTCTAAAAGATTCCTAATCAACTTTCAAGCCACTTAAAATTGATATAAGTTGGATATGTGAACGCATGTACGACAAATATGTCCTATGAACTTTCATTAGTTCTTGGGGCGGAGAGTTTTATTTTTTTCCCCATTAAAATGGTAATTTCTAGATTTTTTCGGTGAACGTGGTTGTTTTTTTAACACTTCCATATTAATATAAATAATAGATAGATACGACGATCTAGGCAATGACGCCCCTGACCATAGATCAACGCATCATTTTCATGCAAAGATATATATTAGCAAACACGGGATACACAGAAAAATCAAGATTGTATGATGATTAAACCAATCACGGAGTAGCGCGTGATGAGCTAGCATGGCATGTGGCTGCTTGGTTCAGTTCAGACTTCAGACCTGAGAGGCAGTGTCACACCCGGTTTTAGAAACAAAACCAAGTGCTAACCATGTATGTGCCAGGATCAGTTTAACCACATACACAGCATAAACAAAAGTAAATAGTACAACCAGTACTTTACTTAAGAGTAATAACCATTATTACAGACCATAAATGTCTTTAACGAAACTGAGTATCTGAACGAAAACGAGTTAACTAAACGACAGCGGAAGACGACCGTGATCCACAGGCAACTGACGGATGGCACACCAGCCTAGAACTCGTCGTAGTCTTGGAACTCCTGATTAGGATTCATCACCTTTCCCTTCCGAATCTGAGCAGCGGTTGCAATGGATGCAACGTGGTATAAAACAAGCAAGAATGAGTACATAACGCACTCAGCAAGTATTCCGTTTAGGATAAAAGTGGACTGGCTTTATAGTGGTTAGGCAAGCAATTGCTTTTAGTTAGTCAAGTTTTTAATTACTAGCAATGATTAGCATAACCCATCCCTTCATTAAAAAGACATTTAAACATATTTAAAAGATAAGCATGAACCATAACCATATCCATCATCATTACCATGATCACCATGAGTCATTCACCTTGAAGCTGAAACTCTAATCTGTGAGGGTCCAGGCCGCTCTTAACCGTGAGCACGGCTGATATATCAGTTTTAAACACTCTCGAGAGGTTGTACAACTTTACCCACAAGTCATGATTCCCATTGTGCCCGAGGTTTGCAAAGCCCCATTTATTCATACCTTAGATGAATCGGCAGGGTTTCATTACGAGACCTTTACAAAGAATTCCTAGAGTTGTGGCCCACTCATTACAGGTTACTCCAGTTAACTAAAGATATGAGAGTTCCGTTCCAAAGGTGACAGATAAAACTGCACCACATTGGCAAAGGGCAAAGTCCCATATCCCCCAGACCCCTCATACGCCATGTTTCAGGAAAGTAAGCCAAAACTGTAGTTCATCTAATTAATCAGTCAAGCCCAGTGCCCATGTGAGTCTTGTGGTTGTACTGTTTTCCTGGGTGGTCGCTCGGCGAACCGATCCTTAGGGCGAAGCACTTGAGCAAAACCAACAAAACATGCTCAAGCCTCCATGATGTTAAAACCAAACTTTTATCATCAGGTTCATCATTACTTGACCATCATTAACAACATAAGTAAAGTGAGTTGAGCGGAAGCAATTAATTTACAACATCACAGTCCTCCCAGGTTATAAAACTTGTAAAGGTATATGAGGCTAGTCATCCTTATTAGGAGCATGCAACATTTGGCTCTAGATCATGTGGTTCAAGTAAAATAGGACATGGGTCAAAGAATACTTGCCTTCCTCAGCAAAAACTTGCTCAGGAACTTCCCAAGATGGATTCTCGACAAACTCGGACGGAACGTCGGCTACACGTCGCATACAAACAAGCAATGAGCATAAACTGACTAAAACAGTACACCAAACATCATAAACAGAGGTTAAAAAGGTTTTAGAATTAATCTACACTTTATTACGATTCCGTAGGTTCAAGAATCGTTCAAAACGGAGTTAAAACGCAAAAGATATGAAGAAAACAAGTTTAAAGGCTTAAAATAGAAAGAATTTGAAATTCCAGGGGCTAAACTGCGAAAACCAGGGGTTTAAAAGAAATAATTTGTACGGCGGGTTGATTTAGAAGAAGCACAGGGTCTCTTTTGCAAAATTCTGCGCTGACCGGGATTGACCAGGACCGCGGGTTGATTTTCCAAAAGCTCAGGGTCTAAACCGTAAAGCCAGGGACCTAGATCTAATAGATCTGGACCGCGGGTTAATTTTCAGAAAACCCAGGGACTCTTTAGCAAGAATCCCAGCGCTGACCGGTATCTGACTCCGGGTCGCGCGGCCTGGCCGTTGGATCTGGATCGGACGGCTTTGGTTAGATCGGGGAAAAGAGAGGGGCGACGGCGACGGGTTCCACCGGCGGCGACCCTCGGGCGCGGCGGAGACCTGCCGGAGCACCGCGGAATCCGCGGTTCCGGGGCCTAGGGCTAGAGGGACCGGACGCAGGGGCGAGCATGCGGTGGTGCGAAGCGGGCGAAGGGGTTCGGGAGACGGCGCATCGACCGGAGGCGGCGGGCGACGGAGCGGGGTGGTGGAGGAGCTCCGGCGAGCGATTCCCGCCGATGTAGGGCGCGGCTAGGGACTAGAGCTAGCTCGAAAGTTTCCTCACCTCACGGCGAACCTTCGGGTATAGAAGTGGTCGACGGTGAAGCGGCAATGGCGGTCGGCGACGTGCGGCGACGTCCGCGGGAGCTCTGCGTAGAACGACGGCGGCGCGGTGGGCAACGAAGGCGGCCTAGGGCTTGGGCGTTTGATGGCTAGGGCCTCGGGGTGGCAGCCTTTATAGCCCGGATGCCGAGGCTTGCGGAGGGGGAAAGGGAAAGCACGGCGCGGCAAGGAAGGTCCGGACTTCGGACTCTGTCCGTGTCCGCACTGCGCACGGCGCGGGCGAGGACCGGGAAAGGAAAGTGCGGGCGCGGGAAAGGAAGGCGGAGGCGGCGCGTGAACCCTCGGGCGAGGTCGGGACGCAGGCGCGGGGCGCGGAACCGAGGCCACGGCGCGGGCACTTGCCTCCGTCGGCGTCGGACCGAGAAAGGAAAGGAGAGGGAATGAAGAAGATGACCGGCGGGGCCGGGCTGTCAGCGAGAGAGAGGGAGAGAGAGCGCGCGGGGGGGGGGAGAGAGGGCGCGGCGGCCTGCTGGGCCCTTCGGCTGGCGGGCCGCGCGGGGGCGCGCCGGGCCGAGGCGACGAGAAGGAGGAGGGGGCGGAAAGCTGGGCCGGCTGGGGGAGTGGGCCGCGCGGGAGGGAAGAAGGAGGAGGGTGAGGGAGCTGGGCCGAGGGGGCGCGCTGGGCCGACTCGGGCCAAAAGAGAGAAGGAGAAGGAAAGGAGGAAAAAGAAATTTTCCTGGATTGTTTGAAATTTGAGAAATTTTGGAGAGATGCAAAAGAGTTTGAATTCAAACTTTGAACACTGCAAATCACCCAATAAAAATATGCAAAGACATGAGGGTTCAAACATGTGATTCCTATGATTCTTTTTAATTAATTATTTTGAACTCACATAAAATCAAATAGGTGTCATGTATGATCAAACAATATGAACAAATTAAATTGGTTCCAAAGATTTTATTTGTGGCAAAATTTAGGGTGTTACAAATCTACCCCCCTTAAAGAAATCTCGTCCCGAGATTTTGGGTTGGCCAGCAAAGAGTTTCAGGAATTCTACTATAGAGTCATCTTTTGGTAGCTGTTTCTCCGGTACCCTTAAATTCTCCTGCCTGGGGTATGTACATCAAAACTTCTAGGTGTTCCCCGGATGGAGTAGTCAAAGTCACCTTCCTCTCTGCATATATATGATTCTATTGAAATTTTGCAACCAATTCATTCCAAAATTGTCATCTATAACACTTGTTTCCAAAGCTATAAGGTCGGCAGGAAAGTCTACCCCCTTAAATTAATTTTGGTACTCGGACAAACACTGCCTATCTTCATTCTTCCTCCTGGTGAACTTACTAACATGGGACCTTCAATGGTTGCTACTGGTATTTTATGATGGCTCCCATATTGGACAGTAATAAATGAACGCGAGGCACTAGAATCAAAAAGGATTAAGGCAGGGTGCAAAATCTACGAAGAACGTACCTAGCACTCCGTTGAGATCTCCTTGCATAACCTCGGCTAACACATAGTTCACTTGTCCATTTGTACTGCGCTGCTGGCCAGAAGCCGGAGTGATGGAGCCTCCTCTTGGGATTTGTTGCGGTGTATTTTTCTGCGGGCACTGCTGGGACCAATGACCGGTTCCTCCACACTTGAAACAATTGTTACTTCCTGACTGTACTGGCGTGCCGGCTTTCACAGGAGTGCTAATAGGGGTCTGATGATGCTGCGCTTGATTGTTGGAATGCTGTACTTGACCATTGCCTTGTTGTCCGGTGCTCTGTGTAGGGTGGTTCTGGTAATAGGTTGATCCAGAGTACTTAGGTCGGGTGTTGTTGCTAGATTGTTGCGCCTTTTTCTTACGCTTCTTCTCTTCCATCTCGCGACGAGTATTTTCCGTCACAATGGCTCGGTCTATTAAATGCTGGCAGTTAGGGAAAGTGTGGTTCATGAGCTGGTACCTGAGTGGATCGACCAAGCCTTTGAGGAAACGGTACTGCTTCTTGGGATCGGTATCAACTTCCTCTGGACAGTAGCGGGACAGCTGTAGGAATTTATCCCGATACTCACTGACAGACATAGCACCCTGAGTGAGTGCTAGAAACTCCTCTTTCTTCAATGACATCACACCAGCTGGAACGTGGTGTGCTCTGAATCTCTCTGTAAATTCTTGCCAGGTGATAGTGTTGGGGTTGTTATGAGCAAGGCGGTACGACTCCCACCATTGTTGAGCGGCACCTCGTAGCTGGTGGGGGCCGTAGAGAACTTTCTCCTGGTCGGTGCACTGAACGACGTCCAGCTCCCGTTCTATTGCGCGGAGCCAGTCCTCTGCATCCATAGGATCGACAGAGTGAGTGAACACAGGTGGGTGTCCCTTCATAAATTCTGCGCGCCTGTCTCGCGGTTGAGGCGGTGGTGGCGGGGGTGGTTGCTGCTGCGCCTGGTGCATGGCTGCCACTGCTTGACCAAGAGCTTGTATCACTTGGGTCTGGTTCATGATCAGTTGTTCCATAGTCATTGGCGGTGGTGGATTTGGGAGTCCTCCGTCTCCGCGACCTCCTCTACCTCCACGGCCACGACCACGTCCACGTCCTGTACTCATCTGATGTACCAAATATACCATTAGTACTTATTTTCGGCCATACATCTCATTCAACATTAGTAACCAAGACAGATGAGATAGAGATCTGAACGTATATATGGATAGAGCAGGGCTTTCTCAAACTAACTAACTTTATTAAACTTATTAAGCATCCAACCAAAAGACTAAGTTGTAGACATCACCCCACAACTTAAGCACTCATTACAAAGAACCAAATCATCCATAAAACACAATCATAAGCAAACGAGCACACTTTTAATCGTTCTAAGCCTAACCGAACTAACTAATCGATACTAATAGAACCTGTTACAAAAGGGGTAGCATCCTAGTCCTCATGATGCCGTATATAGGTCCTAGCTTCTGGATCATTGTAGCGGGCCTTCTTCCTACGCGGAGCATCAGCAGGGTCTTCTACCGGTTCTTCTTCCGCGGGCTCAACGCCATGTGCAACCCATGCTCGAAGCTTCCGGTTCTCGTACCTCACCATGTCCAACTCGTCCAAGGCGGCATTGTAGTCGGTGTTGAGGGTAGCAAGGTACTCAATAGTGGACTCCAGGCGTGGGTTCTGTTCTGCCTCCGGGTTGGCGATCCAGGCATCAAGTCTTTCGACCGAACGGCAGGGGTAGTACCGGCGTGAAGTGATGGCCATATCTTCACGGTGTGCATGGCACAGCGTCGTCAAGGCCTCCCTGGCAGCATCACTAATGGCGGCTTCATGGCTGTTGCGGCGAGTAGGTGCGTGCCTGACGTGAATGTTCCGGCGGGATCCAAACTCATCCGGGATGCTGATCTCCACTGTCATGTCCCAATCATCAGGTAGGACGGGATGGCGGTAGCGAGTCCCCACATAGGTGATCCAGAACTGATCGTAGTGGAGCATCTCCAGCGTTTCCCTCAGCATCCGAGGAACAGGCAGCGGGTAGTCGAACCAGCGGTGGGTAGTGGTGACCACGGGTTCAGCTTCATCGTCGTCCTCATCATCGTCCGATGGGGGTGCGTCTCCAGCATCTGGATCTTGTTCTGGGTCTTTAGGGTCAACAACTGGATCTTCTGGCTCCTCCGGGGGTTGCTCCTGCGGCGGCGCCGAAGGGGGTACTGGTGGCTGTACCTCCAAGGGTTCTTCCTGCGGCTCCTCTTCTGGTTCCTCTTCGGACAGTTCAGGGACAAGCTCCTCTGGGTCCTCCTCCTCGGACTCAGTCAGGTCTACCCACTCTTGTGGCGGTGGAGAAGGTGGGGTTGGGGTAGGCAATCTGATCCTGTTGGGTCCGCCATAACCTCGTCCACCAACACGCATGCGGGCAGTGCGCTTGAAAGTCGACATCTGCAGGCCCACATCGTAAGCAAACATGAGAAACAGTTCTATTATGGGATAGGTAAGTAGATATAGAAGATCTTAATTGAAATAGACAAGTATGGATGTCAAAATAGCATATATGGCAAGTATTTGAATGGAGAAAGCAAGAAAAGGTAAGCAAAATCCTTAATCACGACCAGTTCTACTCTAGGCTTGCGTCCTACGGTCAGCACGGCTCTGATACCACTTTTGTCACACCCGGTTTTAGAAACAAAACCAAGTGCTAACCATGTATGTGCCAGGATCAGTTTAACCACATACACAGCATAAACAAAAGTAAATAGCACAACCAGTACTTTACTTAAGAGTAATAACCTTTATTACAGACCATAAATGTCTTTAACGAAACTGAGTATCTGAACGAAAACGAGTTAACTAAACGACAGCGGAAGACGACCGTGATCCACAGGCAACTGACGGATGGCACACCAGCCTAGAACTCGTCGTAGTCTTGGAACTCCTGATTAGGATTCATCACCTTTCCCTTCCGAATCTGAGCAGCGGTTGCAATGGATGCAACGTGGTATAAAACAAGCAAGAATGAGTACATAACGCACTCAGCAAGTATTCCGTTTAGGATAAAAGTGGACTGGCTTTATAGTGGTTAGGCAAGCAATTGCTTTTAGTTAGTCAAGTTTTTAATTACTAGCAATGATTAGCATAACCCATCCCTTCATTAAAAAGACATTTAAACATATTTAAAAGATAAGCATGAACCATAACCATATCCATCATCATTACCATGATCACCATGAGTCATTCACCTTGAAGCTGAAACTCTAATCTGTGAGGGTCCAGGCCGCTCTTAACCGTGAGCACGGCTGATATATCAGTTTTAAACACTCTCGAGAGGTTGTACAACTTTACCCACAAGTCATGATTCCCATTGTGCCCGAGGTTTGCAAAGCCCCATTTATTCATACCTTAGATGAATCGGCAGGGTTTCATTACGAGACCTTTACAAAGAATTCCTAGAGTTGTGGCCCACTCATTACAGGTTACTCCAGTTAACTAAAGATATGAGAGTTCCGTTCCAAAGGTGACAGATAAAACTGCACCACATTGGCAAAGGGCAAAGTCCCATATCCCCCAGACCCCTCATACGCCATGTTTCAGGAAAGTAAGCCAAAACTGTAGTTCATCTAATTAATCAGTCAAGCCCAGTGCCCATGTGAGTCTTGTGGTTGTACTGTTTTCCTGGGTGGTCGCTCGGCGAACCGATCCTTAGGGCGAAGCACTTGAGCAAAACCAACAAAACATGCTCAAGCCTCCATGATGTTAAAACCAAACTTTTATCATCAGGTTCATCATTACTTGACCATCATTAACAACATAAGTAAAGTGAGTTGAGCGGAAGCAATTAATTTACAACATCACAGCCCTCCCAGGTTATAAAACTTGTAAAGGTATATGAGGCTAGTCATCCTTATTAGGAGCATGCAACATTTGGCTCTAGATCATGTGGTTCAAGTAAAATAGGACATGGGTCAAAGAATACTTGCCTTCCTCAGCAAAAACTTGCTCAGGAACTTCCCAAGATGGATTCTCGACAAACTCGGACGGAACGTCGGCTACACGTCGCATACAAACAAGCAATGAGCATAAACTGACTAAAACAGTACACCAAACATCATAAACAGAGGTTAAAAAGGTTTTAGAATTAATCTACACTTTATTACGATTCCGTAGGTTCAAGAATCGTTCAAAACGGAGTTAAAACGCAAAAGATATGAAGAAAACAAGTTTAAAGGCTTAAAATAGAAAGAATTTGAAATTCCAGGGGCTAAACTGCGAAAACCAGGGGTTTAAAAGAAATAATTTGTACGGCGGGTTGATTTAGAAGAAGCACAGGGTCTCTTTTGCAAAATTCTGCGCTGACCGGGATTGACCAGGACCGCGGGTTGATTTTCCAAAAGCTCAGGGTCTAAACCGTAAAGCCAGGGACCTAGATCTAATAGATCTGGACCGCGGGTTAATTTTCAGAAAACCCAGGGACTCTTTAGCAAGAATCCCAGCGCTGACCGGTATCTGACTCCGGGTCGCGCGGCCTGGCCGTTGGATCTGGATCGGACGGCTTTGGTTAGATCGGGGAAAAGAGAGGGGCGACGGCGACGGGTTCCACCGGCGGCGACCCTCGGGCGCGGCGGAGACCTGCCGGAGCACCGCGGAATCCGCGGTTCCGGGGCCTAGGGCTAGAGGGACCGGACGCAGGGGCGAGCATGCGGTGGTGCGAAGCGGGCGAAGGGGTTCGGGAGACGGCGCATCGACCGGAGGCGGCGGGCGACGGAGCGGGGTGGTGGAGGAGCTCCGGCGAGCGATTCCCGCCGATGTAGGGCGCGGCTAGGGACTAGAGCTAGCTCGAAAGTTTCCTCACCTCACGGCGAACCTTCGGGTATAGAAGTGGTCGACGGTGAAGCGGCAATGGCGGTCGGCGACGTGCGGCGACGTCCGCGGGAGCTCTGCGTAGAACGACGGCGGCGCGGTGGGCAACGAAGGCGGCCTAGGGCTTGGGCGTTTGATGGCTAGGGCCTCGGGGTGGCAGCCTTTATAGCCCGGATGCCGAGGCTTGCGGAGGGGGAAAGGGAAAGCACGGCGCGGCAAGGAAGGTCCGGACTTCGGACTCTGTCCGTGTCCGCACTGCGCACGGCGCGGGCGAGGACCGGGAAAGGAAAGTGCGGGCGCGGGAAAGGAAGGCGGAGGCGGCGCGTGAACCCTCGGGCGAGGTCGGGACGCAGGCGCGGGGCGCGGAACCGAGGCCACGGCGCGGGCACTTGCCTCCGTCGGCGTCGGACCGAGAAAGGAAAGGAGAGGGAATGAAGAAGATGACCGGCGGGGCCGGGCTGTCAGCGAGAGAGAGGGAGAGAGAGCGCGCGGGGGGGGGGAGAGAGGGCGCGGCGGCCTGCTGGGCCCTTCGGCTGGCGGGCCGCGCGGGGGCGCGCCGGGCCGAGGCGACGAGAAGGAGGAGGGGGCGGAAAGCTGGGCCGGCTGGGGGAGTGGGCCGCGCGGGAGGGAAGAAGGAGGAGGGTGAGGGAGCTGGGCCGAGGGGGCGCGCTGGGCCGACTCGGGCCAAAAGAGAGAAGGAGAAGGAAAGGAGGAAAAAGAAATTTTCCTGGATTGTTTGAAATTTGAGAAATTTTGGAGAGATGCAAAAGAGTTTGAATTCAAACTTTGAACACTGCAAATCACCCAATAAAAATATGCAAAGACATGAGGGTTCAAACATGTGATTCCTATGATTCTTTTTAATTAATTATTTTGAACTCACATAAAATCAAATAGGTGTCATGTATGATCAAACAATATGAACAAATTAAATTGGTTCCAAAGATTTTATTTGTGGCAAAATTTAGGGTGTTACAAATCTACCCCCCTTAAAGAAATCTCGTCCCGAGATTTTGGGTTGGCCAGCAAAGAGTTTCAGGAATTCTACTATAGAGTCATCTTTTGGTAGCTGTTTCTCCGGTACCCTTAAATTCTCCTGCCTGGGGTATGTACATCAAAACTTCTAGGTGTTCCCCGGATGGAGTAGTCAAAGTCACCTTCCTCTCTGCATATATATGATTCTATTGAAATTTTGCAACCAATTCATTCCAAAATTGTCATCTATAACACTTGTTTCCAAAGCTATAAGGTCGGCAGGAAAGTCTACCCCCTTAAATTAATTTTGGTACTCGGACAAACACTGCCTATCTTCATTCTTCCTCCTGGTGAACTTACTAACATGGGACCTTCAATGGTTGCTACTGGTATTTTATGATGGCTCCCATATTGGACAGTAATAAATGAACGCGAGGCACTAGAATCAAAAAGGATTAAGGCAGGGTGCAAAATCTACGAAGAACGTACCTAGCACTCCGTTGAGATCTCCTTGCATAACCTCGGCTAACACATAGTTCACTTGTCCATTTGTACTGCGCTGCTGGCCAGAAGCCGGAGTGATGGAGCCTCCTCTTGGGATTTGTTGCGGTGTATTTTTCTGCGGGCACTGCTGGGACCAATGACCGGTTCCTCCACACTTGAAACAATTGTTACTTCCTGACTGTACTGGCGTGCCGGCTTTCACAGGAGTGCTAATAGGGGTCTGATGATGCTGCGCTTGATTGTTGGAATGCTGTACTTGACCATTGCCTTGTTGTCCGGTGCTCTGTGTAGGGTGGTTCTGGTAATAGGTTGATCCAGAGTACTTAGGTCGGGTGTTGTTGCTAGATTGTTGCGCCTTTTTCTTACGCTTCTTCTCTTCCATCTCGCGACGAGTATTTTCCGTCACAATGGCTCGGTCTATTAAATGCTGGCAGTTAGGGAAAGTGTGGTTCATGAGCTGGTACCTGAGTGGATCGACCAAGCCTTTGAGGAAACGGTACTGCTTCTTGGGATCGGTATCAACTTCCTCTGGACAGTAGCGGGACAGCTGTAGGAATTTATCCCGATACTCACTGACAGACATAGCACCCTGAGTGAGTGCTAGAAACTCCTCTTTCTTCAATGACATCACACCAGCTGGAACGTGGTGTGCTCTGAATCTCTCTGTAAATTCTTGCCAGGTGATAGTGTTGGGGTTGTTATGAGCAAGGCGGTACGACTCCCACCATTGTTGAGCGGCACCTCGTAGCTGGTGGGGGCCGTAGAGAACTTTCTCCTGGTCGGTGCACTGAACGACGTCCAGCTCCCGTTCTATTGCGCGGAGCCAGTCCTCTGCATCCATAGGATCGACAGAGTGAGTGAACACAGGTGGGTGTCCCTTCATAAATTCTGCGCGCCTGTCTCGCGGTTGAGGCGGTGGTGGCGGGGGTGGTTGCTGCTGCGCCTGGTGCATGGCTGCCACTGCTTGACCAAGAGCTTGTATCACTTGGGTCTGGTTCATGATCAGTTGTTCCATAGTCATTGGCGGTGGTGGATTTGGGAGTCCTCCGTCTCCGCGACCTCCTCTACCTCCACGGCCACGACCACGTCCACGTCCTGTACTCATCTGATGTACCAAATATACCATTAGTACTTATTTTCGGCCATACATCTCATTCAACATTAGTAACCAAGACAGATGAGATAGAGATCTGAACGTATATATGGATAGAGCAGGGCTTTCTCAAACTAACTAACTTTATTAAACTTATTAAGCATCCAACCAAAAGACTAAGTTGTAGACATCACCCCACAACTTAAGCACTCATTACAAAGAACCAAATCATCCATAAAACACAATCATAAGCAAACGAGCACACTTTTAATCGTTCTAAGCCTAACCGAACTAACTAATCGATACTAATAGAACCTGTTACAAAAGGGGTAGCATCCTAGTCCTCATGATGCCGTATATAGGTCCTAGCTTCTGGATCATTGTAGCGGGCCTTCTTCCTACGCGGAGCATCAGCAGGGTCTTCTACCGGTTCTTCTTCCGCGGGCTCAACGCCATGTGCAACCCATGCTCGAAGCTTCCGGTTCTCGTACCTCACCATGTCCAACTCGTCCAAGGCGGCATTGTAGTCGGTGTTGAGGGTAGCAAGGTACTCAATAGTGGACTCCAGGCGTGGGTTCTGTTCTGCCTCCGGGTTGGCGATCCAGGCATCAAGTCTTTCGACCGAACGGCAGGGGTAGTACCGGCGTGAAGTGATGGCCATATCTTCACGGTGTGCATGGCACAGCGTCGTCAAGGCCTCCCTGGCAGCATCACTAATGGCGGCTTCATGGCTGTTGCGGCGAGTAGGTGCGTGCCTGACGTGAATGTTCCGGCGGGATCCAAACTCATCCGGGATGCTGATCTCCACTGTCATGTCCCAATCATCAGGTAGGACGGGATGGCGGTAGCGAGTCCCCACATAGGTGATCCAGAACTGATCGTAGTGGAGCATCTCCAGCGTTTCCCTCAGCATCCGAGGAACAGGCAGCGGGTAGTCGAACCAGCGGTGGGTAGTGGTGACCACGGGTTCAGCTTCATCGTCGTCCTCATCATCGTCCGATGGGGGTGCGTCTCCAGCATCTGGATCTTGTTCTGGGTCTTTAGGGTCAACAACTGGATCTTCTGGCTCCTCCGGGGGTTGCTCCTGCGGCGGCGCCGAAGGGGGTACTGGTGGCTGTACCTCCAAGGGTTCTTCCTGCGGCTCCTCTTCTGGTTCCTCTTCGGACAGTTCAGGGACAAGCTCCTCTGGGTCCTCCTCCTCGGACTCAGTCAGGTCTACCCACTCTTGTGGCGGTGGAGAAGGTGGGGTTGGGGTAGGCAATCTGATCCTGTTGGGTCCGCCATAACCTCGTCCACCAACACGCATGCGGGCAGTGCGCTTGAAAGTCGACATCTGCAGGCCCACATCGTAAGCAAACATGAGAAACAGTTCTATTATGGGATAGGTAAGTAGATATAGAAGATCTTAATTGAAATAGACAAGTATGGATGTCAAAATAGCATATATGGCAAGTATTTGAATGGAGAAAGCAAGAAAAGGTAAGCAAAATCCTTAATCACGACCAGTTCTACTCTAGGCTTGCGTCCTACGGTCAGCACGGCTCTGATACCACTTTTGTCACACCCGGTTTTAGAAACAAAACCAAGTGCTAACCATGTATGTGCCAGGATCAGTTTAACCACATACACAGCATAAACAAAAGTAAATAGCACAACCAGTACTTTACTTAAGAGTAATAACCTTTATTACAGACCATAAATGTCTTTAACGAAACTGAGTATCTGAACGAAAACGAGTTAACTAAACGACAGCGGAAGACGACCGTGATCCACAGGCAACTGACGGATGGCACACCAGCCTAGAACTCGTCGTAGTCTTGGAACTCCTGATTAGGATTCATCACCTTTCCCTTCCGAATCTGAGCAGCGGTTGCAATGGATGCAACGTGGTATAAAACAAGCAAGAATGAGTACATAACGCACTCAGCAAGTATTCCGTTTAGGATAAAAGTGGACTGGCTTTATAGTGGTTAGGCAAGCAATTGCTTTTAGTTAGTCAAGTTTTTAATTACTAGCAATGATTAGCATAACCCATCCCTTCATTAAAAAGACATTTAAACATATTTAAAAGATAAGCATGAACCATAACCATATCCATCATCATTACCATGATCACCATGAGTCATTCACCTTGAAGCTGAAACTCTAATCTGTGAGGGTCCAGGCCGCTCTTAACCGTGAGCACGGCTGATATATCAGTTTTAAACACTCTCGAGAGGTTGTACAACTTTACCCACAAGTCATGATTCCCATTGTGCCCGAGGTTTGCAAAGCCCCATTTATTCATACCTTAGATGAATCGGCAGGGTTTCATTACGAGACCTTTACAAAGAATTCCTAGAGTTGTGGCCCACTCATTACAGGTTACTCCAGTTAACTAAAGATATGAGAGTTCCGTTCCAAAGGTGACAGATAAAACTGCACCACATTGGCAAAGGGCAAAGTCCCATATCCCCCAGACCCCTCATACGCCATGTTTCAGGAAAGTAAGCCAAAACTGTAGTTCATCTAATTAATCAGTCAAGCCCAGTGCCCATGTGAGTCTTGTGGTTGTACTGTTTTCCTGGGTGGTCGCTCGGCGAACCGATCCTTAGGGCGAAGCACTTGAGCAAAACCAACAAAACATGCTCAAGCCTCCATGATGTTAAAACCAAACTTTTATCATCAGGTTCATCATTACTTGACCATCATTAACAACATAAGTAAAGTGAGTTGAGCGGAAGCAATTAATTTACAACATCACAGCCCTCCCAGGTTATAAAACTTGTAAAGGTATATGAGGCTAGTCATCCTTATTAGGAGCATGCAACATTTGGCTCTAGATCATGTGGTTCAAGTAAAATAGGACATGGGTCAAAGAATACTTGCCTTCCTCAGCAAAAACTTGCTCAGGAACTTCCCAAGATGGATTCTCGACAAACTCGGACGGAACGTCGGCTACACGTCGCATACAAACAAGCAATGAGCATAAACTGACTAAAACAGTACACCAAACATCATAAACAGAGGTTAAAAAGGTTTTAGAATTAATCTACACTTTATTACGATTCCGTAGGTTCAAGAATCGTTCAAAACGGAGTTAAAACGCAAAAGATATGAAGAAAACAAGTTTAAAGGCTTAAAATAGAAAGAATTTGAAATTCCAGGGGCTAAACTGCGAAAACCAGGGGTTTAAAAGAAATAATTTGTACGGCGGGTTGATTTAGAAGAAGCACAGGGTCTCTTTTGCAAAATTCTGCGCTGACCGGGATTGACCAGGACCGCGGGTTGATTTTCCAAAAGCTCAGGGTCTAAACCGTAAAGCCAGGGACCTAGATCTAATAGATCTGGACCGCGGGTTAATTTTCAGAAAACCCAGGGACTCTTTAGCAAGAATCCCAGCGCTGACCGGTATCTGACTCCGGGTCGCGCGGCCTGGCCGTTGGATCTGGATCGGACGGCTTTGGTTAGATCGGGGAAAAGAGAGGGGCGACGGCGACGGGTTCCACCGGCGGCGACCCTCGGGCGCGGCGGAGACCTGCCGGAGCACCGCGGAATCCGCGGTTCCGGGGCCTAGGGCTAGAGGGACCGGACGCAGGGGCGAGCATGCGGTGGTGCGAAGCGGGCGAAGGGGTTCGGGAGACGGCGCATCGACCGGAGGCGGCGGGCGACGGAGCGGGGTGGTGGAGGAGCTCCGGCGAGCGATTCCCGCCGATGTAGGGCGCGGCTAGGGACTAGAGCTAGCTCGAAAGTTTCCTCACCTCACGGCGAACCTTCGGGTATAGAAGTGGTCGACGGTGAAGCGGCAATGGCGGTCGGCGACGTGCGGCGACGTCCGCGGGAGCTCTGCGTAGAACGACGGCGGCGCGGTGGGCAACGAAGGCGGCCTAGGGCTTAGGCGTTTGATGGCTAGGGCCTCGGGGTGGCAGCCTTTATAGCCCGGATGCCGAGGCTTGCGGAGGGGGAAAGGGAAAGCACGGCGCGGCAAGGAAGGTCCGGACTTCGGACTCTGTCCGTGTCCGCACTGCGCACGGCGCGGGCGAGGACCGGGAAAGGAAAGTGCGGGCGCGGGAAAGGAAGGCGGAGGCGGCGCGTGAACCCTCGGGCGAGGTCGGGACGCAGGCGCGGGGCGCGGAACCGAGGCCACGGCGCGGGCACTTGCCTCCGTCGGCGTCGGACCGAGAAAGGAAAGGAGAGGGAATGAAGAAGATGACCGGCGGGGCCGGGCTGTCAGCGAGAGAGAGGGAGAGAGAGCGCGCGGGGGGGGGGGAGAAAGGGCGCGGCGGCCTGCTGGGCCCTTCGGCTGGCGGGCCGCGCGGGGGCGCGCCGGGCCGAGGCGACGAGAAGGAGGAGGGGGCGGAAAGCTGGGCCGGCTGGGGGAGTGGGCCGCGCGGGAGGGAAGAAGGAGGAGGGTGAGGGAGCTGGGCCGAGGGGGCGCGCTGGGCCGACTCGGGCCAAAAGAGAGAAGGAGAAGGAAAGGAGGAAAAAGAAATTTTCCTGGATTGTTTGAAATTTGAGAAATTTTGGAGAGATGCAAAAGAGTTTGAATTCAAACTTTGAACACTGCAAATCACCCAATAAAAATATGCAAAGACATGAGGGTTCAAAAATGTGATTCCTATGATTCTTTTTAATTAATTATTTTGAACTCACATAAAATCAAATAGGTGTCATGTATGATCAAACAATATGAACAAATTAAATTGGTTCCAAAGATTTTATTTGTGGCAAAATTTAGGGTGTTACATGCAGCCGACAGCCCCAACCAAATCCGGATAGATAGACAGCTGCGCGGTGCTGACTGCCATCTCCGATTCAAATCATTTTATTTGGCATGTCCGATTCAAATCTTTTTATTTGTTTTCTCCTAATCAAATACAAAGCCGTATTCTATTTGTCTAATAGATCCCTAATCAGATTTGAGGCTACCTTAGAATCGATGTTATGTATGGAAATATGGCATATATGTAATATATGTCATATGGACACTTAGTTGAATATGGACCATTAGATCTTCATAAAATCCTACGGTCTAGAATTTTTTTTCGATTAATGTGGAAATTTTTTGACTCTCTCGGTGAATGTGGTGGCTTTTTTTAACACTCTCTTATTAATATAATAATAAATATTCACATCTGAATATCAGTCAGGGAAGCAATGTGCCTCTCTCGGTCAAGGGTCTCTCTCTTTTTTCTTTTCAATTTGATTTTTTAGAGCAGGCCCACACGAAAACAGACACCCATATCGCATACGGATTCCGTTTTTTACGTTCTATATATCGATGAAAAGCTAAAATAACAACTTTTACAACCCAATTGACATCACTCTAAAATTCGCTTGCAATTAAGGGAAATTGTCAAGACAATATAGCCTACAGTTTATTCGGAAACCCGATTCAGACGACACCAGCAGCCTACGTGAAAACGAATACCTATGTCATATATAGACTCCGTTTTCGATGTTCTATATATTGCCGGAAAGCAAAAAATAATATTTCTTACTAAACTGACACCACCAAAATTTCAATCACATGCAAAGCGAAATTCGAAACAATAGGAAATGGAATTTATTTGCGAAAATATTTTTATATGTATTGATCTAGAGGTGCATAGGGATTTTTTTTCTCCCGTTGCAACGCACGGGCATTTTGCTAGTTTTAATAATCCTAGTGAAGATAATAGACGATGGAGTTCTTCGTCTTTTTTATTAAATTAAATTAAATTATAGTTTAGATTGTTGATGATGGTAGTGTATATCTTGTTATAGTTGATATAAATCTTTGATTTAAAATAGATGGTCAGATATTTATAGAATTCTATAGTGTAGTTTTTTTACTGATACGGTGCAGTGATACCATAAGTTCTGGATCCTATAAAAAACTTGGTGCCTTATTAGCTTTTAAATAGTTGTATTGGTACAAAATATTTGGATTAACCATAGCAACCAATTGCGTGGATATTTTCCATTTTCTACTTATATTTGATACATGATACAATATAGAGACCGTTTGATATTCATAAAAACCAACCCTGTAGATTACTTTCTTATGTTTTGATTAATGTGGTAATTTCAAGTCTCAATCAGCGAACATAATGGCTTCTTTTAACATTCTCTCATTTACAGAACTTAGAACGTCACGCATATTGTGTGCTATTCTATACTTCAGTACTTTTGCTTTCCACTGAAAGATTAGAGGGTAGTAGTTGAAAAATGAAGAACATGTCTTTTTTCTAAGCTTTCTTCAAAGATGCATACAAATATATCGATTATAAACATTTCACTCTAATATTGTTAGTCGTAAAAGAGCTCTAATTATTATTAATCGTAAAAGATTAAATTAAGCAAGCATATTGTGCGATAACTCTACACTGCTGTTGGTTTTCATCGGAAGAGAAAATTAAAGGGTAGTAGCTGAAAAACAAACAATATGTTTTTTATCGTAAACCTAAAAATTGTTTTTATTAGAGCAGATCTACTTTTGTTAGAGTCACTATGTCTAATCCATATTTTTTTTTATATTTCTGTCCTTATCTTATGTAAGATAGACCATGCCCGATCTGAATTTGTTTTATACTTCTTTCCTAATTAAATACAAAGCCGTATCCTATTTATCTGGTAGATTCCAAACGAAATTTCTGGCTATGTTAGGTTACGTACGATTCACCATGTCCGAACCAAATTATTTTTTTAATAATTTTTCCCTAATCAAATACAAACTCATGCTATTTGTCTCGTTGATTCCTAATCGAATTACAGCCTATGTAGAATCGATGTCCTGTATGGAACAACACGTTGGATATGAGAACGTGTATACATCATATATGTATTATCTTGTATAAGCTATATAGACTCCTTGTTAAATGTAGACCATTAGATCTTTGCAAAATCCGACAATAGCAAGGTTTTCTTTTTTTCATGATTAATGTGATAATATCTAGATCCTCTCAGTGAATGTGATTTCTTTTAACCCTCCCATAATATAACATATTTTATAAATATAATTTGTTCATTGACGGGAAGAAAATATATCATGGGTAATACCTGATCTCTTGCCGTAGACGTCAAGAAGGCTGTCAAGGAGATGGGCTTGTTTTTTTGTTAGCTGATGATGGCTGCGGGTTGCTAGAAGATAATATTGTGTACGTTGTCCTTTGGATCTTAGCAAATATATATAGGCTTTTGGAGAGAAGAATCCGTTCCCTTTTCCTTCTGCTTTCCTGTTTTGAAACGTGTGCTTCCTAAAAAATATTATTTTTTCTAAAGAGAGAAATCCGAATTATATTTGTAACTATATAGATATGATATGACTCTTGATTAAATTAAATGTGGACCGTTAGATCTTCATAAAATCCAACGGTGGAGGGTTTTTCTTTTTTCCGATTAACGTGGGAATTTCTTGGTCCTCTCGGCGAACGTGGTGGCTTCTTTTAACACTCCTTTATTAATATAATAGATTTAGCGGCCCTTGGGATTTCAAGCACGCGAGAAATCCGATCTTTTGCCGAGACTTGCACCCTTGTAGTATCTCGCGGAAAAAACAATCAAAAAGAAAACACTGCTGCCACCAGTTTGGCAATGCGTACAAACACCGTCGTCGGAGAATTAACAAGAGAGCAGAAGAAAACAAGATCCATTACGGGGGTGACGTAAGAGCTGAGATGGGTTGGGCTTGGGCAGGGGGAAGGAAAACGATAGCGTAGTTCGCCTAGACGCCTACTGCCACGGCCGCCGCCAAGATCAGCACACTAGTTCCAGGGGGAGAGCTTTCCCAGAAGTCGGGACACGTGTCAGGCTGGGGTGCGAGCCTCGACGACCTGTACAGGCTCAAGAGACCTCTCCCACATCCGCTTCCACGTGTAGCCAAAATCGGACCAAACGTGTACGCCACCTTCCGTTTTCTAGTTATATCTGCCCGCGAAGCAGCACCGGCACACCACCATCCAGCAGAGTTTTGCAGGACGCCGCCACTTGGCCATCGCTCGCGCACCGTATCAGGGCCGCGTGCCAGTGTACGTGTCCAGACTTATCCAGATAAAGCACGCGTGATTTTTCACTAGCGAGTCGTCGGGCTCCCATCCAGCCAGAGCCAGTGTCACGAGACCCCGGGCGCATCCGCCCACTGCCGGCACCCGGTACCAGTGCTCCGAGCCGGACGCCATTCGTGGGAGGCTAGCTAGGCGAAGCAAGCTCATCGTTATCAGCTGGAGCCTGGAGGGAAGGGATCACGTGCCGAATATGAGCCGCCAATCGCCGAGGCGGCTGGACTGGATGGGTGAGCATTTGCAAACAGGGATCGCCAGATATATATGCCGGTTTGCCAATGCGATGCCAAGAAAGGATAGATAGATAGATAGATGGGAAAGTCCCGAGCGCGATGCTTCCAAATGGCCTTTACTGGTACGATCTGGTCACTTGCTTTTTGGCATGGCTGGCGCCGCCATGGGTTGCCGGTTCAAGCGCGCGTCGGTCCAGTCTAGAACAACGTTTCTGGAATCGTCTTCTTTGCACCATTTGGGCAAGGCAGCAGCAGTACTTCTAGACAGAGCAATGTGAAGAGTCGGATCATCATTTACCAGACCAGAAAGCAAGGCACAGGACAGAGGAGCAAAGAGGGACAGACAATTTGGCAGTGAAAAGGGCTTTGACATTTCATCATCAATGCGATGACAGGTATCAGCACGAGGCGGTACAGATGGATCACGGCAAGTACGCCAACCACGCTGCTCGGCCACTGGCGGAGCAGTTAATGTTAATCCTAGAGGTACAGCTACACAACACTCTGGGTCGTCGCCCTCTGCGTCGGCGGCGCCGACGAAGCCCGCCTCTGTTTCTCCTTCTCCCAACGCTTCGTCGATGTCTTCGCCGGCGGCCTCTTTGGTCGTGGATGGCGCCGGACCGGAGGCTTCACATTGCTGCTGAGCGTACACAGCGATCCAGTCGCCGCCTTCTTCGGAATCCCAGTCCGGCAGGGCCGAGCAGGCGCCGGCCAGCGCCTTGATTCTCTGGGCGGGGCACTCTGGCACGTCGCCCTCGCCCTCGTCGTCGGAGTCGTCGGACTCCCAGAGCGCCGCGTCGAGCGCGCTCTTGGGGGACACCGACACCCATTTCAACGCTGCGGCCTCCTCCGCCGCCGCCGCCGCCTTCACGGCGCACCCGTCGTCGGCGTCCGCCAGGAACGGGTGCTCCAGGAGCCGCGCGGCCGAGCACCGGTCGCGCGGGTCCCTCGCGAAGCACCTGGCCAGGAAGTCCTTGGCCTCGGCGGACATCCACGCCGGCACCTCGGGCGTGGCGTCGGTGTACCCGATCCGGCGCACGGCCGCGAGGACGCTGTCGGAGTCGCCCCACGGCGCGCGGCCCGTGGCCAGCTCCAGCACGGTGCACCCCAGCGCCCAGACGTCGGCGGGCGGGCCTTGCTCCTCCCCGCGCGCCACCTCGGGCGCCATGAAGGCCGGCGTGCCGCCCACGACCGCGGGCCTGCGCGCGGCACCGGCGCCGGAGCCGACAGCCCGCGCGCACCCGAAGTCCGCGAGCTTGGCGCGGCCGTCCGCGCCCACCACCACGTTGGCGGCCTTGACGTCGCCGTGCACGACGGAGCGCGCGTGGAGGTACGCCAGCCCGCGCGCCACGTCCGCGGCGTAGGCGCGGACGGCGCGCTCGCCCAGGCGCCCGCCGCTCCTCTTCGCGGCGTCGGCCAGGGACCCGCCGGGCGCGAACTCGAGGATGAGCTGGCACTCCCCTCCCGCACCGGAGCGGAAGCCCAGGCAGGGGAGCACGTGCGGCGAGCGGAGCGCGGACTGGATGCGCGCCTCGCGCCGCAGCTGCTCCGCCGCGCCCGCGGGGGCCGACTTGACCGCGAAGAGCGCGCCCGAGGCGGCGTCCGCCGCCAGCGACACCACCGCGCCCGACGCGCCGCGGCCCAGCGTGCGGACGCGTGTCCACCGCCCGCCGCCGTCGACCGCTGTTGCCATGTCCGGCGCTCTGTTCTTTTCGTTTCTCTCGGGTCTCCCTCGGCGCTCCTTTGTTCGAATCGGTTGGCTCGCTCCGCCCCTGCGGTTGTTGTTTGTGCGATTTTGCCGCTTGTTTGAAGTGGAGCGCGCGTATTTATAGAGCCCGGCCCCGGGAGCTTCTGTGCGGTGGCTCCCATCGTCCGTACAATGCCATACCGAAGCGATTCCTCCGGCTCCGCGGGGCGGGGGGGTGTGGAAAGCATGCGGCGGGGAGACTAGCGTGTGGGCCTCATGCGTCAGCAGCGGCGAGGTTGGCCGATTTTGATCGGCGGGGAGGGGAGGCGCTTGCCGCTTGGGGATTCGGCCACGTGGCTAGTCTGGTCACTGGTGGCGCCAATCACGTGGGGGATTTTCTGAATTTGGGCGGGTGGGTGAGGGGATTGGAAAACGAGGGCCAATTCGGGCGTGAGAGCGGGAGCGATCGTCTCCGCCGCTTCCTTCTCTCCTCCGGGCGTCCGGGGAAGGTTCCTGTTGTTGAGCCGCGTCGCGGCTGCTCTCACATTCCCAGTGTTATTTTCGACCTGCGGTTCATCCACGTTTCAGTTCGCGTGCCAACAACAATTTGACTGGTGTTTTTTTTTTTTCCATCTTCACGTTCATGGATTGGATCCGAATATTTGGCAGGGCTAAAGGCACACAATCAGTCAATCATTGCAGGTTCTTATCGCTCCTAAGCACCATTATCATTGAAGCACGAGGGTAATCATTTGAGGGGGGTGGAGGGGGGCAAATTTGAACGACCATTCGGAGACACTGATGATACACAGCGTTTCGCTAACGGCGACCGGCGAGTAATCAGAGATTTTAACCGTCGCCACTCGATGAGCTCGTTCGTGTCGAAACGCACAGGGTCCTTTCAACAAGCAACAATCTGATCAGCCGGCTAATGATTTTGCGACGGGTGAAACCGCGAGCTGCCACGTTGCGTTACCCACCTGCGCTATTCTTCTGCGAGTGCGAGCTGCGAGGTGGCTGGCCGATGCCGATCAGCTGGCATGAGAATTATGTTGTCTTCTCCTTCTGGAAAGCATACTTTGGTCCTGGGACAAGTGTCAGGTCCTCGTGCTCCCTCTGTTTATGTTGTCGTCTCCTTCTGGAAAGCATACTTTGGTGCTCCAAGCTGAGCTGGCGCTCCGCTCCTGGCTGGAAGCCTGATGTGAATTCTCAATTAGCAGCGGGACATGCACGCCCAATCGCTGCCTACATTTGGGGTGAAAACCGCACGCACGGGTGAAAACAGGGGAAAATACCAAACCCCGCCGGTTACCGGTGACGCGGGATTTGCTCGCCAAGATAACGGGAGACAACAGACAAGCCTAGAGAGAGCACACGTGAAGCCACGCGACACTCACAGATGCGTTCAAAGCGCTACGTACTTGGTTGGTCGTGCAGTGCAACCGCCTGCCGCCTGGGAGCCGGACGCTCCCCCATGCTGTTGAACGGCGGTGGAACACGTATGCGCCGGCCGGCCCAACGAGCAACGGTAGAGCCTCCGCCTCCGCCTGGCTGGCCTGCCCGACGGCGACACGGCGAACCAGGTAGCTCGGTGCGGCGCACATATGTCAGCTGGATATGCGGCCGCGAACCGGCTTCACTGTACTCTGTGCTCGGTTCACAGCCAGTAGTAGCCCTACACGTCTGGTTTTGGCGCAAAACCACCTTGGATTGAGCTCGTCGGTTCAGGTCAGCAAGGATACGAATTTCCCTTTGGCCTCTCTGCTGCAAAATGGACTCATGTGGTGGTCGCTTCATAGTTTTTTCCTTTTAAAAACATATAGCAGGAGCACTGCCATATGATTTAAGAAATCCTCTCACGAGAGAAAAACAAAAAAAATCCAAACAACAAAAGCACCTTCTTTTTATTTTTATGGATTATTAGTCAGCAAATGTTTAGACAACAGTTCTGACTTTCTTATTTTTTATAAAAAAAAGTTTGGGCAATTTTCTTTTTAGGCAAAGCTGCACACTTATGTACATTGTTTTTACGCCTTTTTTATGACAATAGAAAGACCATTACTCTTGTGTATGCAAAGTATGTGCATAACTTTTTGCGGACATAACTTTGCATGACAACTTGTGAATAGAACTTTTTTTATCATAACTGTTGGCACCCAATTTCAATCATCATGTTTTTTTTCCATAACAACATGATTTTGTAATATATTTTTTCAAACGACTTATACACACAATTTTTTAGTGCACAACATGATTTTGAATAATTTTGTGGCTAGCTTTGTCTAAATTGGTTACGGGTGAGATAGAAAAGAAAAAAGGAAAAGAAGAAGAAGGAAAAAAAATGAACCTACAAAGCGAGGGGTGGTAGGTTCACGGGAAACGAATACAGCTGGCCGATCATTAATCATCAGGACTCGCATATACGTACGTTGATACCGCATCACCAGGATTTGCTTATACGCTGATCCCGCATCCATGGCTCTGGCATGATCGTGTTATGATTTGTGAACTTTACAATTCAATGTACGTGAAACCCACCTTGCTGGAAGCCTGGAATCACGCGCGCGTTGTGATCCCCGTCCCGCTCGTTCTCAAGATACGAAAACAGAGGGTGGTCCCATGTGTACAGCCAGCGTAACTGCGTAATCGAAGGAACGCACACAACTGTTCCAATCACGCCCAGCATCGCCAGCGAAACGATGATCCCCCCGCATCGATCGTTCGAACCACCGCCACCACCTACCAGCTCTACTAAAATCTTCTTGGCAGGTGCACGACCGATCCAGGCTCACGCACCGCGGCCACAAGCCTCGCTAAATACGACTACTAAACGAGCAGTGGCATACTTGGTGCTTGCCCAGTTGCCCAACCCCGATCTCTATCGTAAACAAACACCCGTGCCCCCGCCACCTGTGCACGCAGCGCAGCGCAGCTCAGCTCCGTTTTTTTTTTTTTTATAAGTGCAGCTCAGCTCCGTTGGCTGGCGATCGCGTTGGCGGCCGGCCGCCGGCTTTTGGTTCGGCAGGCGCCTCCACTTGCATTACCTGTCACGGCTGCTGCGTCGGCAGGTGTCCGGATCACAGGCCTGTGGACTGTGGCTCTGCGGCCCGAATTCTTTTGCTCTCCGGCGGGCGGCCAGCAGGCCATAGCGGAGCGGCGGCGAGGCGATGAGCCGATGACGTGACGAGCCGGTGGGTTCGGTTCTTGGCAGAAGAGGGCTACACGTTGCGCCGCGCTAGTGGACGGGGACGCCGGGAGCATACCGGCCGTGCCTCGGTGCCTGGCGTCCTTTTTAAATAGAGAATTTCGGCGTCCTTTTTTTCTCGGTAAAAAAAAGCAGTGGACAGAGATGTCCGGAGCATGAGCGCAACAAACGAACAAAAGTGCGCTGCGCGGTACCGTTGAACAGTTGGCCGAGACGGGAGTAGAATATACTTGGCAGCAGCGGCTTGAACTGTCGAGATTAGAGCGGTCGAGCGGTTATCAGATGGCCGCTGCGGCATGGGCGGCGTTTACACTGTTGTTCGATGACCTCTAGTTATGGCACTCCTCTACGGCAGTTTTGACTTTCGGTATAGCCATATAGGGCAGGAAGGCAGGCGAGAAGTCAACGTGCAGGCAAACAGTGCTGCTGGCACATTAAAACCGGAAGAAGAGGGGGTGCACACCGCATACGTGTGCCTTTTAGCTCTGTAGTACGTAGCGTGAGGTTGATCGCCAAACTGAACAGTGCAGCACCGTAGTAGTATACCTGTTCTGGTACTGCGGTGTGGAGTGCACAGGTGTCTGGAGGCCGTGAGCCTTGACCACCAGGTGTTAATAGTTCCAGCTGTGCCGTCTCGGTTTGGTGCCACCGAGCCGAAGCGCTGGCTGGCTTGGACGCTGCGCAGGGTTAACCATTCCGATTTTTAGACAAATTTCGGGGTTATTCGGTATCGGAATTCTGACCGAAATTTCGCCAAATTCTAGATTTTCCGAACGGATTGAGTTTTCAAATTTAAAAACGAAATTCTAGAAAATCCCGGCAGAATTCCTCTACTTTCCGGCGGAATTCCGGACTTTCCGGTGGAAAATGGCATTTTTTGACTAGAAAATGCTCTAAACATATGAAGAATTAAATAATTTGATAGAATATTATCTGTATATTTTGTATATTGCAAAGTAAAATGCATATTATATATATTACACATAAATTATTCATAACAAATGCATATTGTCACATGAAATCACAAATAAAATACATAAAAACTAAATTTATCACAATAATATAAGTACATAGTTACAATCCATAGACCATAATATAAGTTTATAGTACATAAATTGCATAATCCATATGAAAGCCCAAGTTCAATTTAATAAACAATGTTTATATATATCACATAGTACTTGATAAGTAATGAAGATAGGATGAAAGTGCAAGGAAAAAGAAAAAAGACCTCTCATTCCATTCAAAAGGTATATTCTTTCAAACCATTGATACTACAGACACTAAAAAGCTATAAACACTAACTCATTAAACTACAAATAACCTTATCTTTCAACCAAAATATAATTTAACATAGCAAATGATCTTAGATTTGAGTGTGTTCTAGTCCTATGGGCTCAGAAAAACACCTAGTTTTTTATCATATTTTTTCAGATTTTTTATAAAAAATTTAAAATTTTAAAATTCAAAACGAAAAATTCCGGAATTCCATTTCCCATAGTCGTCCGGAAACGGAAAATTTTTCGGAATTCCGCCGGAATTGTTAACCCTGACGCTGAGCTGGTCATATTTCGCCGACGCTAAGAGTAACCAGTGTTGGAGTCCTCTCGCTTATCCATTTCGTGCACCTGCAGCTGTTCTACTTCTAGACAAGAAACACGGTCCATTATCTAGAAAAAGAAGACGACGAGGACGCGGTGGCCGTCACATCCGTTTGAGCCCTGCCCTGGGGCTGGAACATTCCGAGCAGGCCGTTGACTCCACCGAACCCTCGCCTTCCGATCCATCCATAAACCTCAAGAAGGCACGTATCCACGCAGCGAGCAAAACGTTCTGGACCTCTCTGGAACCCGCGGTGCCCGTCGTCCACCAGATGGATCAAACAGTTCTAGAATTAGGCTCGAGCCCTGCTTGCAACTTGCGCCCGAAAGTTGACGCGAAAGCTCCAGAAAGCACATTGTGGCAAGCGGAGACCTGAGCTGAGAGGGGAGAGGCAGCCGAAAGCTGTGGCTAGAGGTGGCGGCCAAGAGCTAACCCAAGGCCCTCCCAAATGCACTCTCCCGTGGATTCCATCCACGCTCTAGTATCTTCCTCCCCTTGCTTATCCCCTGTGGCGGTGTGGCCCAATCCGCCGCCGCCCAACCCAATTGATCCTCGCGTGCCCGGGTCGAGAGCTGCCTGCCTACACATGGGTTTGGACGTCAAAACTTGGTGACCAAGCTGCTGCAGCCATGACGAGTCCCTGATCCTGACCGGCACGCGACCACGAGTCTCTGTTGCCAGGCCAGCCTCGTGTCGTGCGCGGTCGTTTCGACACGCGTCGCGGCGACCAGGGGGGTCCTCGACGGCCGCCACGATCGGCGGGGGCGGCAGCTACGCTGACCGCCACGGCACCGTCAGAGCCAGCCGCCTGATCATTGTGCCGGCAACCGGCCAGAGCCCGTGCTTTGACCGCGTACGTACGGTGGGTGCGCCGTGATGGAACCCATGATGCGGGGGTCGCGTCAGCCACGCCACCGTCCGGCCCCCAAGGCCCCCACCCCGTGACCTCACGCGCGCGCCGACGCGGCCGCCACCGGGCGCCGTCCGTACGTTGTGTGTTTGTGAGGCGCCGCGGGACAGCGGCGTGGTGGGGGTCGGCTCGGCTGTGCCGCTCGCTGTGCTGGGCGGCCAGGGCTGGGCCCCCGCTTCGTGATCGCTGCCCGTTCCCCGTCGAAAGGGGCAGATGCTGCCTGGCTTCGCCGCGCAACTGGCGCACAAGTGCTGCTGTTTCTTTTCCATTCCTGTTCGCGTCAGCCAGCCGACGACGCGACGCCGCTCGACGCTCGTGGTCGACGGTTTCCGGAACCACGGTGGGTTTTGGGCCGCTGCCGCGCGATGCCGCTGCGATTAGTTTACTGTGGTGGGCTCTGGTGCGTGGACGTGTAGGCTGACGCCGGCGGGGCATCCGTGCCGTGCCGATTCGGGGATCGGAATCCACAGCACAGGAGGCAGCAGCCGTGGATTGGAATGGAATGGAACGGACGCGCAGCGGAGCGGGTGGAATAAACCCAGGTGTTTTCGAACAAGTTTTTAGCGTCCGTGCCGTGGTGTTCTCGAATAAATCAAGCTAGTATTATGCTAGGTGTCGCCACTTCTGTTCGGCGTAGTTACTTACTGCAGTATAATTACTTATTGGAGTTTTTTTTGGTCTACCAGCAGCGCGTGTCTGTCGTGTTTATGTGTGGACAGAAAGAACGTGATCCGTCCCGCGGACTAGAGTAAAGCAGAGCACCAAGTGTGGGCAGGAGGAGATCAGACAGAGCAGCCAGTTCTATCCCCCTTGTCATCATCACTTCTTAGTTCCTACACCGTGTAGCAAACTATTTCCACATTTGCACGTGCGACGGTGGAGTATGGAACTGATGATCGTGGCCTGTCTCGCAGGCTGCCGGAAAATTTTAGGCGAAGACTGAAAGGAGTGGTGGGAATTCGGCAGGACGAGGGGAACCGAACAGAGCGGCACAGCAGAGTTTGTGGGAATCCATAACTTTATTATCGCGTTAATGGCTAGATTACAAGGCAGTGCTAACTGACACGAGGGTGGTAGTACATGACAGTCTGAGCTCAAACAGTGTTGTTTCCTCTGGCGATCAGCTGATGACGCGCCAGCTGCTGGGACGTCGCCAACGAACGGCACGTCGTCTGCCTCCAGTTCATCACCTGGGAATGGGAGGCCGCCTGCGTCGCCTCCGACACCCGCCTCGCCTCCAGCTATCACCGCGCCGGCGCTGGACACTTTGCTAGGCGCGCACGGCGCCACCTGTCCCGCGCCGCCGGCGCCCACACGGATCCACCCTTCGTCGTCGCAGTCGCCCCAGTCGGGGACGGCGGAGGCCGGGCACGCGAGCGACTTGATCCTCTCGGACGCCGACGCATTCTCGTCCGCCTCGTCGTCGGACTCCTCCGAGTCCCAGAACCCGGCGTCCAGCGTGCTCTTGGGGGACACGGACGCCCACGCCTTGTCGTCAACATCGCCGCCCCCGTGGACGAACGGGTGCTCCAGGAGCCGCGCGGCGGTCCACCGCTCCGCGGCGTCCCTCGCGAAGCAGCGGGACAGGAAGTCGCGGGCGTCGGGCGACAGCCAGAGCGGCGCCTCCGGCACGGCGTCCGTGTACCCGATCCGGTGGACCGCCGCGAGCACGTCGCCGCCGGTCCACGGCGCGCGGCCCGTGGCCAGCTCCAAGACCGTGCACCCGAGCGCCCAGACGTCGGCGAGCGGGCCCTGCTCCTCCCCGCGCGCCACCTCGGGCGCCATGAACGCCGGCGTGCCGCCGATCGGGCGCGTCGCGGCGGCCGAGGCGCCGATCGCGCGGGCGCAGCCGAAGTCTGCGAGCTTGGCGCGGCCGTCGGCGCCGATCACGACGTTGGCGGGCTTGACGTCGCCGTGCACGACGGCGCGGGCGTGGAGGTAGGCGAGCCCGCGCAGGACGTCGGCGGCGTAGGCGCGGGCGGCGCGCTCGCCGAGGCCGGCGCCGCCATTCCGGGCCACGGCGTCCGCCAGCGACCCGCCGGGCGCGTACTCGAGGACGAGGCGGTACGAGCCGTCGGCGGCCTCGGCGCCGCCGACGCAGCGCACGACGTGCGGCGAGGCGAGCCCCGATAGCACGCGCTGCTCCCGGCGCAGCGCCGCCGCGTGGACCGCGCCCGCCGACTTGACCGCGAACAGCTCCCCCGACGCGGCGTCCGACGCGAGCGACACCACGGCGCCCGACGCGCCGCGGCCCAGCGTCCGCAGCGTCCTCCAGTGCCCGATCATGGTTGAAAGGGTCGGCTTCCTTTGCTTGCTGTTTACTTTGCTGCTGCTGGCTTTGCGATTGTGCTGCTGTTGTGGTGGTGGTGGTCTGTTTGTTTGGCCTGAGCTGGAATGGAGAGCCTTGGTGTGGGTCGTGTGACTCGCGAGCGTTTATATACCAAGTGGGGGGAAGGGAGGAAGCGAAGAAGAAGATTAATTAGGGTGGGGGAGGTCGATTAGTTTAGTCGAGAGCTAGCTAAGAGGAGAAGGCAAGCAGGGTGTTTGGTGTGCGCGGGGAGACGCTCAAGTTGGGTGCGGGGGGATTAGGAAATGCGCGCGAGGGGAAAGGCGTGGGTCGTGCGTCCCGCCCACGCGCGGCAATTGGACGGCGTGTGAGCTCTTGTTGGGTGGTGTGGGGCGGGGCCGCAGGGGTGGGAACGCGCGGCGCTGGCAGGCGCGACTCGTGCGGCTAATTAACGAGACGACACCCTGCGCCTCCCGCTGCCGGCGTCATCCTGACGCCACATACATCATTTGCTTGGCTCCCCTCCCTGGCTTTATTTCGCGGCTAAACTAAACACATGCTGCGTTTTTTTTTTCTAAAAATCATCTCGTGTTGCAGGCAGGGCACGATCTCTGCAGCCAGAAAACGCACGTCCAGATTTGGACGATCTCTAGATTCCATCGCACGCCAACGACGCCAACGATCGGTGTTAGAAAGGCTATTTTGCGCTGGAGAAGGGTATTATAGAAAAACAAAAGGCACGTCCCTGTGCTCGTGGTCCTCGTGCGACGGGATGCGCAACTGCGCAAGCGAGTGACAGCAATGTGGAAACGGCATTCGCCACGAAAGAAAAGGGCATGGAGCACGTGCGTGTACTGTACTGTACGTACGTACCCGCCCCGGTCTCGCAAATATTTAATCAGCGGATGCACCGGTCAGGGGCGCGTTTAACACCAGGTCCAGCTCGGTACCGGCGCACCGGTGAGGGACTGGACGTACCGCGGCCGCACGCGCGGCGCGCGGCGTGGCCGCCTCCCCGTCTCACAATCGCAAGACGATACGGTACGGATCGGGCGGCCGCGAAAGCGAAGCCGTGGCTCGCGGCCTCGCCCTCGCGCGGTTGGTGATGGGGACCTGCTCCGCCTCCCTCCGCTGCGCGAGCGAGGGCGGTTGGTTGACACGTGACGCCGGGACCGCGAGGCCCGAGTGGCTGCGGCGGTGCCCTCCCGCGCCGGCGCTCCGTGCCCACTGCCAGGCCAGGCCAGGCCAGGCCAGCCTCCGAGGTCAACGCGTGCGCCTAAAATGGCGCCGGCCGACGGTTTTCGACGGGGGAATGCCATGGTTCAATGGTTGCTTTGTTGCTCTCGACCGCTGCGGCGCGCCGGAGCTGGGATGCAATCTGTCAGCGGTGTTCGCTCCACCAAACGCACCGGGAAAGCTGGTAGGTAGGCGATTGACCCGTAGCCCGTAGCGCCCTCTCTACCGTTCGGCGGTTACACCACACCCTCTATCCCAACAACAGCATGCAACGAACGTGTTTCTTTAGGCGAGATGAAATCCGGGTCATTCAGCGATCGGGGTCCCCCGTTGACGTGACCGGTTCTATTCCAGCGAGCGAGAGTAGGACAGTAGTAGTAGGTGCGTGGTAGATTCATTCTGCTGAGCTGGTAACGAACAGACTGCCTGCCCCTTAAAATGCAAGGCTTGTCCATTCCGTCCGCGCGAGGCGTTCACATCGGAGGATTACTGTCCCGCCCGGTGTCTCCACCTCCACCGCCAGCGATTCCAGGCCGCGCAACGCATTAAACCCGGTGTCTGCTGGTGCCACCGGCCTCGCCCTACCGTTCTTGTACTGGCCGTTTATAGGGTGTGCAGCGTTGGACTGGACCCCCGGTGTCTGGTCCGGTCTCGTACTCTCGTCGCCCCCCTGTACTGTACCTGTCCGTGGTGACTGGCTGTGTCGTTCGCTCTCAAGGTTCCCCGACTGGCAGCTCGTGCGGCGGATCATCGGCGTTATTGCCTTGCCCCCACCCGAAAAGGAACAGCGGCCGGCGCACGTTTCAGAATTGTGGTGGCGGCAGGCCAGAACGACCAGACCGGGCAGCACGCCCCGCCGTCTGGTCGTCTCGGATATGTACGCGCTGTCTGGCGCGCGCACCCCGGTTTTCCATATCCGTGCCCGGCATTGGGCTACCTCGCCGCGCTCGTTTCTGCTCCAGATAATGGAGGACGCCAGCCACGCCACAGTGTCCATCGGTCCATGGCCGCTGACGGCGTGCGTCGCAGGGCCGCGGCGGCATTGGATCAGCTGAGCTGACGTCCGATGCCGATGCCGAGCTGCCAAATCCAGACACGGTCCGGCCAGGGAGGGAGGAACCGGTGGGTTTGGCTCCGAACCACACTGGCGAACGGGAGCGCGACCTGTCGGCTGTCGGTGTGGCGGCCTGCCTCCACTCCACCTAGCCAGCGCGTCGGATCCGGTGAGCGAGCAGCTTGTATGCTCATGAACCCAACGCCATCCATCTCCTTGAGATCTGCCGAGTCCCACGTTGCTGCGCCGAACTCGGCGCTCTGTTTCGATGCCCCCAAGTCAGCACAGGACCGGTGCGCGAGCAACTAATAACTGGGCGAGTCAACTTGTTCGGTACGGACCTAGTATTGTTTATGCGCACGGCGCAAGCAGGCGTTCTTCAGTAGCCTCACCAACCTACGATTACAATGTCTCGTCAGTCTTCATTCCCAAGAGTAAACTAACCCGTTCTTCAAAGGCTGCCGATTCCACGGCACGTTTACTAGTATTTGTTACAAGGTCTGCGGTTACCTAGTGTTTTTTTTTTTTTTGATAAGTCGGTAGTACAGTACCTAGTTGGAAGTGAGCCAGAAATGTTGTGTGAGAACGGTCCTCCCTTTTGGTTGAACCTGCTCCCGGGATTGGAGCAGGTCAACCGTTTTCATATACTCCTACTATCAGGCAGCGAATACCCGGTCATGCTTCGTACTAGTATCCTGAAAAGAGAAGTAGAAAGCCGACGAAATTTGGGCTGGTTGACTAATGAGCAATGTCAACGGGGAATTGAACACGGACATGACATGGGGGAGGTGCTGGCTGACGAACAATGCACACAAGACGTCAAAGGTCAATCGAGCATGCCGAAGAGCTGGTCGGTCAGGTCGGCACGCATGGTTCCGGTTCTAACCGGTGCTCTGAAGTCTGAACCATGTTTATTATGTCAAGGGAGGTGGCTCTGGAGGTCTTGGAAAGCGTCCGTATGTGTGGCGTGACGTCGCACCCACCACCTATCCAGTCACAGTGCCTCTCGGCAGCTGTAAAGAGGCTACGGAGAGCTGAAACAGTAAATTAACTTCGATGAACACTCGGCAGAATGTGTGCGCTGCAGCCTATCAAGACTGCATTTTTTTTCTTGCACTTCACTTGGCATTTCATGCGTCGATTTTAATTGATTATCAGCTTAGCTGCGAGTGGAGCTGTGGGGAGGTCCAGCTGGGAATACCAATACCATCTTCGTTTCCAGGTTTCAGTACGAGCCACTTTCAGTTCAGTTCTGGCTCTTTTCAGGTCAACCGGCGAGTTTTCTTCTTCTGTTTTCTGAACTTTGAACGCAGAAAATGAACAGCACAATACCAGGACTAGTTTGCTTCCTTATCCTCAGGCACTGAAAATTTACATGTTTCGCTTTAGCTCCGGCCACCAAATGCATCTCGAACACTTTCACTCCCAGGCGTACATGTCAAAAGAAAAGGAACGAAGCGCGCATCTTCTTCCCTTGCCGATTAAAAAAAAAAAAATCCAGATTCCTGGAAGACCCAAAGATGGTCTTGAACTGCTTGGAAACGTCAGGCAGGCGTTGACACCGCGGATTGGCTGAAGCTGAGCTTTACTCAACGTTGCGGAGTCAACCTTGCATTAGAGGACTTAAATATAAACTTAAAAAGGAACAAAGGGGGAAAAGATAACAGCATTAAATTATGTCAATTCTTTAATGGACATCAGGACATGGACATGTATCAGTCGGCGATGGGGCGCGGCGGCAAGCTACTTTTTTCTGACCTCGCCACAGCAGGAATTGACAACTTGTGGGGGGAAGACGAAGTTGTTGTTGGGGCTTTCCACGCTACTACTACGATAATACTGATTGCAATTGAAAATATCTCTTGGCCTAACACCATCACGCTCCAATAGCGTGCCTACTCATTTATTTAAGCGCAACTGGCTCGAGGGTCATTACCTGCCGGGCAACTGGATAAGGCAGCTTGGCTGCTGAACCCTTGAGGATCCGGCAGTTCAGCAGCCAGCAGCCGCTTTTGGTTGGAGCGGCGGCATGCGGCAGGTATTGCCGCCTGAGTCAACAAGGCATTGTCTAAAGCCTGCAGCCACATTCTGTAAGCTACACTGCGTCAATCTGTTGCTGCCCACTGATGGTGAGGCTACGCAGTTCAGCAAATGGCCTCAGACAAGCTCCTCCACATGCCCTTTGAAAGTTGAACGCAGTGTAGCCACTGCATGCCTACTCTTGATATATGGAATATGGATCAGTAGTTGGAGAAGCTCATCCATGCACTATGTCATAAAGCTTGTTCCTTCAGAATGTGGTTAGGGTTGCTTGGACCTGGATGATTCCTTCTAGATTGTCTCATTATTTGTTTAGCCTTAATCCGAGGCCTCTCCACCAAATCTCATCATATATATATATAGAGTCATCTTCTAAGGGTATCAATTCCTTTCTCAAAGGTTTAGGCTTTTCTAAACACTAAGCATAAAGCTTATAACAATCCTGATCCGTCTGGACCGAAGCAGTCCAAAAATATCAGAGCAATTAAGACACTTATTGAAGATTTCAATCATGTTTGGAAAAGAGTTTGGTAGGGATTTCACAGAATATGTCCGGGCCTTTTTGAAATGGATGATGTCACATGGAGCAGCATATTTCCCGTGAAAGAATAGTATAGAAATCTCATGGTACACATATTTTAATGAAAAGTTGTCCATATATATAAAGGTGTTTGGATAGTGGTAAAGGAAAAACATATTCTGATAAAATTCGACAGATTGAAATTTAGTAGGCCGGTTCTCGGTTAAAAGAAGCATTAAAAGAACACAACTGTTAATATTAAAATTTTGGTATCTTTATCTTTTTTTGAACATGACAGAAAAATAGATTTACCATTAGTTACTTGCATGCACGTGCAGATTTGAGGAGCTTTAATTTGGTTAGTGGTTTGGCCCAGTACAAATGTGCAAATTTGAGGAGCTTTGATTTGGTTAGTGGTTTGGCCCATTATAAATGTGAATGGTGTAATATCTGATCGAGAAGTGCAATTGCACACCCTACCTAAAAGTTTGAGCTAGTTATATCAGACCAATTAGCATTGGACATCGGCTTCCCTTCACCTCTCTATTCCCACTACCAATTTGAGCCCAAAACAACCCTAATAGCCCAAGACGCCCACCCCTCCGTCGGCTCCTCCTCTATCTCATTCGCTGCCACCTTCGGGTTCAAGGTTGAGGGTGTTGGTCGACAAGATCCCCTCCACCTCCGGTTGTAAAGGAAAGGCCCATGGGTGGCTGCATCAGGCGAGATGATGGCGGAGAGACTAGCGGTGTGGACGCCAACGGTCAGTGGAAAGGGTAGGTGGCGGGGGCAAGCGATGATGCTAAGTTAGTGGAGGGCAGCGATGGAGGCTGAGCGGAGGCCTCAGGGCCGCTGTTTATGAACCCTTACGTTTGACTCCCTAAGTCCAAGCAAAAGTTTATCAAGGAGGAATTCACTGAGATCCACACCAAGCCACAAAGGTAAAGTATGCTTTATTGTCCACGTATACTTTTTTTAGAAAGGGAAATTTTATTCCGGCCTTTGCAAAAGGTTTGCACACAACCAATACAAAACTTTAAATTGTTTGAGCATGTGGGCCTAGGGCCTTTTTACTTTAACTGAAATTCAAAAAAATTCCAAGCAAATGTTTAATGCTAAGAGAGCAGGAGTAAGAGTTGTTAACGGGAGTTAATTTCAGGAGGCTTGGGTAGCGAAGCCTTGCTAGTGGACATGTGACAAGCACAGATAAATGGGTCAAATGGGCTGTGACGCTAGCGTGTCCTTTGTACGTACTCTGGGACTCTGGGCCGCGTTTTGCCATGAGCCACAGCCCACACATGCACTCAACCGGTCCAAAGTTATAAGATTTTTTTCCATCAGTGTCTTCGGCTCAACAACAGGTCAAAAATACATTCCTCCGTCAGCATTTTATTCTGTGAGGAGAATAGTACCTTGGCACATCTATGCATTTGAGTATTCTCAAAAAAAATCTATGCGTTTGAGTCGCCATGCGTCATAACGAAGTTTGGCGGGAACTCTACAATGGGAAAGCATTTCCGGTTCCGATTCTTTGTCTGCATGCAGGCTGCAGGAGCAGGAAGTGGTGGTGGTTGCGAGAGAGCTGCTCGACCGACAAATGGTCACCCGATGTGGAGACTGCCAGACTGGAGACCCCATTTTTTCTGTACGCTCGCAAAACCGACATACAGTATTTTTTTCCCCCCAGTATGCATGACCAACGTGCCAATATGTGCCATGTGCTCTGGCCGCTACTCTCTTGGGCCATCATCCCGTTGAATCGTTCTACGTTAGAGGGTTTATATATACATACGTGTTCGAGAAAGGCGCAGCATACAGATAGCTGACTAGCTGAGGTTGCAGAGGCGTCGGCCACACTCTCGCACGTCCTCTCTTCGGTTTTTTAGCGCCTGGCCGGCCATGAAGGGTTCGCTTCCTTTCAAGCCTCTTCTCCTGCTCCTTGTGGCAGTCTCCGTGCCACTGCTGCCGCAGCTCCAGGCTCGACCACTTGGTACAAAGCGCTAGCCGCCGGCGGCCGGCCGTACCGTCGTCTTTCTCTTTGCAAGATTAATTTCGTCTGGCCATAATAACGTTTTCTTGTGATCCCCCATCCAATCCTGATGCAGGTGCGTACAACGACGACCACGACGATCCGCGCCTCTCGCAGTTTCTATTACTGCCTCGCGCAGCGGAGGAAACGTCGATTCCAGAGGAGCCGCCGGAGTGGAGCGGGGACGACAGAGGAGTGGCCGCCTCAGCCTTGTCTTCGTCGCCGGACGGCGCATGGCATCAGCAACCAGCCCACAGCCACGGGCGGCGCAGAGGCAGAGCTGCTCTTGGTCTTGGGTACAAGTAGCACAACCGGCGCCGTGGGTGGAGCGCGCAGGCCGTCGCCGTCTGCTCCGCCCGCGCCCAGTGGAGGGAAGCCGCCGCACTACTGGCGGTACCGCCGGCCGAGCTCGAGCGGCGACGGCAGCGAGCGGCCGGCGGGGCCGAGGCCGCCGCTGGTCGTCGTGTCGGACGCGCTTCTTCGTCTGCTGCGTGCGCAACATGGTTGGCCTTGGGCAGCCGAGCTCGCACAGGCGCGGTTGAGATTTCGGAAGTTGTAACAGCAGTGCCATGAGGCACACAACGCAGGATGAGGTTGCACTAAGCCGTTGGTCATTTATCCCGTTTGGTTTGGGCGGGATATTATATTGAAAATAAAGATAATGTGCATTATTTATAAAAAAAATAAAGATAGAGAGGTAGATAATAGCGATCATTTCTTGGATAGAAAAATCAATGATGAAAGTAAAATAATGTTTGTATTTTTTTACGCGATAAAGTTATTTAAATTTCTATTATTTACGGTCAAACACCCATTTAATTTGCAGCGCCTTGCTTTGTTGCTGCTTTGGCGTATGTACGTCGTACTTAATCGTAGGGTATACAGGCGTGTGACGCCAGATATCGCAGCTGTGGCCTGTGGAGAAGCGATCAATGTACAACACATATGGCAAACAACGTATTGTGTGTCGGTTTGATCACCCAGACACGTTAAAATTATCGCTGGTAAAATTATAGCTGGATCATCTGTGCAGCAGGGGTGTCTTTTCTGCTGAGCTGAAATCTAGTAAAATTTTCCGTTTTTAGTCACCTACGAAATAGTTTTATTTTAAAAAATCTGTTCGAGAATTTTCCAACTAAATTTTTTGATGCTTTTCAACTGAAAAGATGGGCACCCAGGCATAGCCCGTGGGCCGTGGCGCTGGATGTATACCTGACCATGTGCCACTGATCTAACTGGTTTGAACTTATCAAAAAAAAAAAAACTTGTTTGAAAAAAATCTTATTTATCGGAGTGGTAAAACACAACATTTTGATATACTGAGGCTCCTAAGGGTCTCGATCGGGAGTATGTCTCCAGACCATGCATGTTCGTGTTGCAGATTACGTCAAACCTTTCATCAATTGGGGCAACAAAACCCTTGATCAAGTGGAAAAAAAAAAACTTTTATCCATCTTCTTGATCCAAGACGCATTTCCAATGTCCACGGACGCATCAGATGGCATATACAAACTCTAGTTAGTCTCTAAAATTAGATTCCGTAATGGTATTAGCAGTCAAGATTAGACGTATAATCCTATTTCTGTTAGTTTAGTTCTTCACCTAACCATGTCACATCGAATGTTTAGAGACTAGTTAAAACTATTAAATATAATTTAATTAAAAAATTAGTTACACAGACGAGAACTAAACGATGAAATGAGCAATAACTATTTGCTAATCATATTAATTAGGCTTAATAAATTCGTCTCGCCGTTTAGTTCTTATCTATGTGATTAGTTTTCTAATTAGACTATACTAGTCAATCAACCCGTGCTTTCGCACGGATTAGAGTCTTAAATGTGTTATGCGTAACCGTACAACATATATAGATCTAATTTTATACTTAGGTTTTTATAATAACATATCTTACTACTTTGTATGTATGCTTAATTGATTTAGATAATCTTTGATCGATTGCAAAAATAGGTGATTTTAATATAATTTTGAGGGGTTACTTTCATCGTATTATCAGTCATAATAATTAAGGTGAACAATTCAAATATAAATTAAAAGGGATATTTGGTATTATTTTATCAAAATAGCAAATGTGAGCAATTAGATATAAATTTAGGGTGTTATTTCATATTTTTCTTTATATTGGCAGAGTGGGTAATTAATATGTAGCTTTAGGGGTTAATTAATATTATTTTGATAATGGCAAAGGTGGATGATTACTTAGTTAGAAAACAAATCTAATTGATGATAGGGTATTTCTTTATTAATGTGAGAATTTTTATAATTTTATTTTTTTCTAATGCATCTTGTGAGGATTGACATGGAAATTTTGAAAAATCTACAAAAAAAAATTGTTTCATGGAAATGTTTTTAGCATTTTTAATGGAAAAAAGACAAAAAATAAAAGTAAATTTAAAAATGGAAAAAATCTAAAAAAAGAAAAAAAATATTTGCTTTCGTTGAGAATTGAACTTAAGATTTTTTCGGAATGACAGAGGTGGGTAATTACTTAGAATATATATAATGAAAAAAAATGATATTTGCTTTTATTGATGGTTGAACTCAAGACTTTTCATAATGGCAGAGATGGGTAATTACTTAGAAAACAGATCTAATGACTATTAATATTCTAATCTGCCAATTGATGGTCGGATATTTCTGATTATTGTGAAATTTTTTTGGATTTATCTTTTTTTCTAGCGCGATTTGAAATTTGTGTAACTTTTAGAACCTTCAATTAATAATAGTAAGATTTAATACTTCAAACTAGTGTCCAAACATCCGAGGTAACATGCTAAAATTCATCCTATGATACAAACGGGCCAGCCTATCCTTCGCCTATACCACCACCCTATCCTATCCTACGTCCTTCCATCCATCCGCCGTGCACCCTTCCACACAGCGGCTCCGATCCTCTGGAGTGACCCCTCTAGGCTCTAGCTCTGTTGTACCTTCTAGGCTCATCCTTGTCCAAGATCCTTCCGATCCTCTGGAGTGACCCCTCTAGGCTCTAGCTCTGTTGTACCTTCTAGGCTCATCCTTGTCCAAGATCCTTCCGAGCACATGAAGCAAAACCAATGCAGGTGACAAGTAGCGATCTCTCCCTCCCCATGTTTGTACGTAGGCTGTTTCCGGCGGACCGTGCACGCATGCATCTATATACATCTTGAATGGTTAGACTAACCAGCAAAGCTTCCCATATCACAAAGCAAACGGAAAATGGGACTTAAAATATGAAAATATAGATGAGACTGAAAACTGTCTTAAGGCTGTCCACACTCACACACGGTAAAAGGGATGCCCGTCCGAGAGGCCTGCAGCAGGGGGTTCCGCGCGCTCGCTCGGGCGGCATATCGAGCGTTGTACGGAAGACGCGCCATCCGAGCCTCTCTCCTCCACGTGGGATGCATAGCGGCGAGAACCAACGGCCGCGGGTCGGTGCCCGTGCACGGAAGAATTGGCGGCCAGGCGCACCTCGTCGTGCCCCGCAGGCGCCACCCCCCAGATCCGCGCGCCGCAGGGCCGGCGCGGCGCCGTGGCCGCCGGGAAGGAAGAGGAGGCGGGGGAGAAGGTCATCGCGGACGGAGCAGTGGTGGAGGCGGGGTTGTCGCGGCGACGAGTACGAGGAGGGCCTGTGCACCGGCGGCGAGACGGCGGTGAACCGGGCGACGGCGAGGCAGCGGTGACACGCGGCGAGCTATCGTCCATGCCGGGTTAGATCCGAGGAAGTGGCCGGCGCATGGAGGAGGGCGCGCGTGGAGGGCCTCCGCGGCTCCCTCCGCCGGCGGCGACGAGGACGGCCGGCGCGGCTCCCTCCCGCGACGGCCTATGCGGAGGGCGGAGAGGAAGAGGAGGAGGCGTCCGGCGGCGGCGGAGCTTGAGGGCGCGCGGCGGCCGGAGGGGAAGAGGAGAGGTGGCGCCGGCGGATGGCTGTTGTGCGGTGGAGAGGAAGGAGCGGCGTGCGAGGAAAGGCGGCATGCGGATGGCTGCGCTAGGTAGATGGAGATGAGAGGATAAGGAGAGAGAGTATAGAGGGGTGGAGTAAAATAATTAAAAAATAGAGTAGTTGGTATAGAGTGGAAGATATAGAGTTGTAAGAGCGTAGAAGATTGTTGACTGTATTTTAAAATTGTGATGACTGGACGAAATATTCTTTTTTAGAGTGGGTATATAGAGTCACATGGACAGCCTCATAAACAGTAGCCGAGAGCCGAGAGGGGAGTTTTGTTGTTGCAAGTTGCAGGGTTGCAGTTTCAGCTACACAAGCTGGAACCACCTATGGTGAGGCTGGGGGGCCGGGGGCTACCCGTGCTAGGCTGCTACTGCTAGCATCGACGTGGTTCAAAAACAAGATCAAAGAAAGCGCCCCGAAATCTTTGCCAATCTCTGCATTCAACAGGCCCCTCTCCCCTGCTCGTCTACCCTTTCCCGTTTCCTGAGACAGACGATAAAAGCAAGCAAAGCGGGCAGAGAGAGAGAGAGAGAGGGGCCAGCCACCCCGGCGGACCCTGCCGCGGCAGCCCTGCCGGCAGAAGACAGGAGAGAGAGAGAGACGGCTGCCGCCTGCCTGCCGGGCAGCAGCGCAAAGCAGGAAAAGACTCCCCTACCGCCGTTGGCTGCTTTAAAGCAACGTGCACACCGCGCACGCGTCGCGCCACGCCGAAACCCCACTGGCATTTTTCTCCCTCGCTTGCCTTGCCCCCCTGGTCTCGCAAGTCGCAAAGCTCAGCGGCCGGCGGCGGCGGCGGCGGCGGGGGCGCGCAGACGCACGGCTTGCTTTGCTTTGCTGTCCCAGCAACGGCAAGGGCAAGGGCCTCCGTCCTACATCTCTCGGCAACTGGCAGGTGGGCCCAACGCACATCGGGGGCCCCGCTTCCAGTGGCCGTTTGGAGCTCAAAGCCACAGCAGCAGAGGCGCGCGCGACACGCATGCGTGGCGTGGGGGCGTCGGGGAGAGGGTCGCGTCGACTCGCGTGTGGGCGCGCGCTGCCGCTGCTTCGGCGCGGTGGCAGCGAGCGCTGTGCACGCTCGAGAGAAAAGCAGCGGAAACAGCTGACACCCATTGCTCACTTGCTCCCTCCTTTCCTTTTGCCCCTCCCTCCTTGCTCCTCTCTCTCTCTCTCTCTTCCCCCCTCCTTGCATTGGTGGCCTGGTTTTAACTCGCTCGGCTTCCCTCCCGTTTGGGACGGACACACACGGCCCTCCCTCCCCCTCCTCGCTCCGCCCCTGATCTCCTCGCTTCCCCACACTACCCCAGCAATTGCCGAGCTCGAAGCCGGCGAAAGGTCGTCGAGGGCCAGCAGCAGCATGGCCGCCGCGGATGGGGCCAAAGAAGCTACCCCCAGAGGCCGCCATGGCCGCGCGCCTCGAGAGACCACGCGCTGGACGCCCTGGAGAAAGAAGCTAGGTGAGCACCCTGGTACCTATAGATTAATTTCATTCCATGCCCCCCAACTTACAGTGTTCCTTGCCACTGCATGCACTGCGTTTCACTCCTGCTCGTTCTCTCTTTGCTATTATTGTCCTTGTTGAGCTCTTCTTCCTGGACAAGTGCGGAGTACAAGGGAAAGGGGGTAACGAACGCGTTTTAGTAGCTTCACTGGAGCGTATACACGAATGTTGCTTCGAGCTAGTTTCTGGAGATGAGAGCATCGATGAATGCAAAACCAGTACCCTGTTTATTTTCGTCAAAAACACTAATGAACTGCAGATTCATGGATCCATGTTACGACTGACGAGCTACGGGAGTAGATGCTAAGGCTACCTTTTGTTTAACGTTATTACGTAGTAGGATCACAAGTTCACAAATCACAATACGAGCTACTCCTAGTACAGTAGCATATGCACATTTTAAGGTAACTGTTGCATCGTTCCTTTTATAAGTTGCCCACGGCATCTTATTGCAGATTGGTGGTCACATCTTTTGTTCTAGCGCTCTCGTACTTCCAAGATTTTGCTGCTGAATACTAGTTTAGCACTGGATGTACTATATTTCGTCATATATAGAATATGCAGAGCCTGATCTTGCATTTTCCCCCCTACCTACACAGTGCACAGTCAACTTGAGGATCGAGTTATTCTTTACTTTTTCTTTTGCTGAAAGATTATGGGTAAAAATACATCTTTATAAGTTCTTTTCTTGGTGGAATGCCCCTTGCTGTATGTTGCCTTCTTGTCAGTCTTATTAGTTATTACACTTTCTGCTTTCGAGACTTGATTGTTTCATTTAGGTTCAACCGAAAAAAATGGCAAGATGTTGCCTACAACCATCCCTTCACATAAAATAAATAAAACTAATCGACATAGTTTGCAGTCTGATTATTACAACCAAGTAAATCACTCAAAAAGCTTTGCTTCTCAATTCAAGATTTTGAAATATGTGCTTTCATGTGTAACAAATTGTTCTGAAGTAATTTTCCCAACAAGCTGCCATTAATTGTTTGTCTTTTTTTTCTTTGCTTTTGGATATGATGTACTGCAGCATTGAATTGCACACCAGATAATAAACACAGGCTGTTAGATTTTTGTGGACCCTGTAGGCCCTTATTTGCACTAATTGGCGTTACCTTTTTCATGTACATGATCTGCACATAGTACTATTTATGGGCCACCAACTTCCTTAAGAGCAATCAATGTTTGCTCGATGTTCTTAGCTTGTCATAATGCAAACAAAGTGTTTTGAAAAGTGTCGCCTTATTTTGTGATTTTAATTTAACAAGAATGAAGTTGTGGTGCGGTGCCAACATTTTGCTGTACTCTCCCGATGTGTCGCAATCCATGTATCCAACTTCTTAAAATTTGATTGTCAAGATGAATGAAAGCTATACTGTTGGTACTGCCAACTAGGATATTGGTGCAAATTTTTGTAAACTAATGGTCACAGTTCATCTCATGAGCCCTAAAAAATAAATAAGTGGGGAGCTGGGTATATTGGCAGCCTGAAACCTCATAAAGTGAGTATGATATCAATTTTGTTTACCTATATTGCTTACACAAACAAATTATGGCCTACAAGAGCTTTAGGTTCTATATTGATATATGCAGCATGCCAGCATCAACTGTGCCTATCTGCATTCAGCACTTGGCAGTTGGCACAGCTATATATACTCCTTTCCATTGTTGATAGAAATGCAAAGATAAAACAAAAACAACAGTCTGTATTACTTTACCGCATGGGTATTCTGGTAGACGAAAACTATATGCCTGTGTAGACTACTGAGTTACTGGAGTACACATTTTAGCCACTTTCTGTAAGAGTTCTACTGTAATTAACTATTTTAAAGGAAAATAACATTCTATATTCTTCACTAAAATAAATAAGTTTTAGCCAAAAAATACCTTTGCTCAAATCCTCAAACAAACATGAAAACTCCCGAGGATATCTTATTACCACGTTTAACTGTTTAAGCAGTGTTCTCCATGAACATGTGTCCCTGTAGGCAAACAGGCTATCCGCATATAGCTTTTACCAGACGGTAGGCAGCTGCCCTGATCCCCTGGTCCTTTTTCCTATGCGTGAGCAGCAGCGTCTGAGCAACTTCATAGCAGCCTCTTGGATGGGTTATTTCAATTCATGGTGCATCTGCACTGTAGCCCTATGCTAGCTCCAATCTTTGAATGCTTTGGCAGTCTTGGTATAATGCTTAGATACTATATAGCTTGTGGTAAACTATCTTCGTATTTACTTACACTGCTGTTTGCCCGCTTGCAGGTCTCAAAAGTCCATGAAGATCTGCTAAGAGCAGCCTGGTGACCGCCAACGGTGACAGGCCTGCTTGCATGCACGCAGAGGAGGGCATGGCTGGAGAAGTAGGGAATGAAGCGTCTTGGTCCGGGAGCGTATACATAGTATTTTCTTTTTAGCGAGTAACATCGACAATATACCAGATAAAATTTTCATGTTCAGGCAGAGGGTTAGCAATTGGTAGTGCCTAACTAGGCAAATTCTTTCCGCGGCGAACTGCCGAACTGTCAATTCAGATGCTGTCTCTCCAGGATGTACACCATTCTTGGCTCGATTCAGTCCAATTGTGACTTGGCCGTGCTGTGGTCGCCGCCATTCAGCCCATGGAGCGCGAGAGTTGTGAGTCAGAGAATGAGAGCCATTGGGATGAGTGGGAGAGAGAGAGCAAATACTATATATTCCTTCATCCTGAATTATAAGGGATTTTGGTCACTCTTTTGACTTTTCTCTATGTTCACTGTTGATAAATTTACGCATTCATAAAACACATACATCAAATATTACATGAACCTATTTATTAGAAAATTAGTCTATAGCGATGAACTATCCTAATCTACACTAGCATATTTTTGTGTTTTCAAACTGTTTTATGTGAAATTTTTGCACAATTCGTATAAAAATTCTGGGTTCTAAAATGGGCCTAAGATTCGCATACAAAGGGTACTAGGGTAGGAACCAGGCCTGGCTTACTGAGGTGCCAGTCCCAAAATCAACTTCTAGGCATATTCGCATCGCAGCATTGGTGCACATTTGCTCGTCCGTTTGATTTTGATTCGAGTACTAGGAAAGTACAGCTTATGAGGCATAGGGTGCAGGAAAGAGAATGGAGCATATTGCTGTGTCTTATCATGATCACAGCCAACGGTGTTTGACTAGCACAGTTTTTGAAAGCTGGAAATTGGCACATGCTTATTTAGCACGACTACAGTATAATATAATCAGCTCATCAGGTGGTGTAACGGCATGCAGATTGCCTCTCGACTGAACATGCGGCGTGGCAACAGCGGTGCTCCGGACTCCGGAGGATGAATCGTCGTTGAGCTCAAGGGCCCGGCCCCCTGCGGCGTGGCCGCCGACGTCGGCCATTAGATCCTCTCGTAGTCGAGCTTGTCCGACTGCAAACAATAATCACATGCATGTCATGGGAGGTATGGGAGCTTTTCTGATCCATGCCAATTGATTTCGGTGCCTCCATCTTACTACTGACTGATGGTTTCTAGGAGTACTTATTTATTCAGGCAGCAGGCAAATCGATAATCAGCTGGGATTGAACAAACGTCGTCGATACATTGAGATGAGATACCTTGATGAGCATGTAGGTCGGTAGCCATGCCGGAGGTGTCGGAATCCCCACCCACGCGATCTGCATGCATGCGTCAGCAAGTCAAATTTGATCAGCAAGGCACGATCTGATCTTCTCTGAGAATGAAACTATATGTGCTCTGCTCTGCACTGCAAGCAGAGAAAACCAAAGAGCAGAGACAGCTAGCTGGGACTGGGATTGACTGACCAGTGCATATTCCCCGGTTTCAAAGATCCTGATGTCCAAGACCTGCACTCCTCGTCGTCGCCGGTGCAATAAATTTAACACGGGAGATGCAAAGAACAAATGAAACACACACACACCGATCGATCGATCTCATGGTTGATTAAGTGCACTGTAAACTGAATGGACTCGTGATCAGCGTGTTACCTCGCCGCGGTCCTCGTAGATGTAGTCCAGGCCTTTGTAGAAAGGCGGATGACCCACGGACAGGTACTGAATGAAGCCAAGCGCATACGTCAAGTCAAGGTAACGATTTGGAGTAGTGTTTATGAGATCGATAAATTACAAGATCCAACTCAAGCACACACATTGATGCTGTTCAAGTACTTCTCCTTGTCCACGCGCACGATCTGCCCCTTCTTCACTGCAGACACAGAGAAGAGAGACAGAAAAAAGGGTGCAAAACTGAGTTTGTTCATCAGGGTAGGCCGCGATGCAGAACCGATCAATCGACAGGTTCTCTGAATTTGCAGGCCATGCATGCATCTTATATATCCGGTATCTTACTCGAGTAGACCGGCTTCTTCTTGAGGACTTTCTTGGGCGCCGCGGCTGCTTCCGTTGCAGCCGGCTTCTCCTCGCCGGCAGGGGCGGCCGCCGCGGAAGCCCTGATAGGAGCGGCGCAGCGGCGCCGAGACGATGACGTGTGTCTCGCCGATGCTACCAATGCCACCGGGGACGCTCGCGGGAAGAGGGCCCGAGGCGTCGCGGCGAGGGCCTCCATGGCGAGAGATTGCTCAGGCTCAGCTGGTGTGGCAGCCAAGTTTGGACGGGCGTGGCCACACGAACGGCACCCTGGCGGATAAGATGATATATACACTACGTCGCAGCTATGGCTCTGAAGTCTGAATTGTCAGGATTGCCCAACGCCAACCTTGGACGGTACACTTTTGATAGGTGTTACTCTCTTCCTATAGTTTGCTGCTGTAGCCTGTAGGTTAAGCCAAGCTTAGTAAAGACATGCCACGCACACTAGTTTAGTTGGATAATGTGATAATCTGAATTGCCAGTTATTATGTGTCCACGGTCCACCATCTTCATGGACTTGGACAGCATAATTCATGTATTCAACACAGCACAAGTCCAATCCTAGTGCCCCAGCCTTCCAGCTTCAAGGGCATACATGCCAGGCTCACAACGAGAACACTTCAAATAATCGCAATTGCCTTGCAAAACCTGACAGGAAATAGCTTAGGCTACCTGAGCAGCATAATAATACACATCAAGTCATCATGACTGGCAGTAGATGGATGGATAACGCTAGCTTCCTTCTTGGGGGGTGACTCTAGGAGTTCATTGTACAGATTCAACAACTAGAACTAGAACAATGCATTTACAGGAAAGTACTTCAGGTTCTTCGACAACAGGTATGTAGTTCCCATGCCACCTTCAGTCTTCTCGAACACCTCCTTTCAGAATAGTCCACTCTGGAAAATGTTTAAGTGGTTAGGAACTTTTGTGATGAGCTCATAATCCAAAGGATATAAAAGAACGCAGGAACAGAAATATAACGATAATTCAGGTAATGTTATGGCCTCTAGGGGAGTATAGTCTAGAGACACAGATTAATAATGACTCGGCACTGATAAGCTAAAAGACATGTTTCTAAATCTTATTACTATCATAGCACTGAATAGTTCTATAGACAGAAGTTTTACTCTGGTAGATATGAGCAATGTGCAAAATTAAAATGTATAGCGTGCATGAATGTTTTCAGGTTTGCACATGTACATTCTTCACAAACAATCAACAAGTAGTACCTTATGATAATTTTACATGCTTTATAATACCGTAATAGTGTAGAGATAAAAGTAGGCTCAAACACATAGCATGAAGTAACCCGAGCCCTGACATGGTGGGTTCAACAGTACAAAATACAATGTTAATTGACATGTCCCTACAAGGACTATCCTTGTACTGAAAGCATAATTCTTCAACCTGATTTTGTTTTACTGGTATGCGCGATGTAGTCTAGATAGTTAGGATAGTCGGCTCTCACTCGAGAGGCCTGGGTTTAAGTCCTGGCAACAGAATCTTATTTTTGCTACAGGGAGATGGCCAGATGGGGATATCAATGAAGATTGGTAATTAAAGCGGGGCGGATGAAATGGCAACTAAGCATCTGGCATTCTTTTGTCCAAGAGGGTGTCACTCAAGCTAAAATGTTAGTAAGTTTATAGAACTACGATTAGACATGCGATGTTGTATGACAAAGAATGTTGGCTACAGAAAGGTGACATGTCAACAGTTATGTGTCCTACTGTCGTGGATATGTGGCCATACAAGAATGGATCGAGTTCGAAAAGACGATACATGTCATGGGCTAAGGGTAGCATCAATTGATAAAAAAAAAAACTATCGAACACCAGCCAAGATGGTTTGGACATGTCAAACAGAGACCACTAGAGGCTGCATGGTGGAATCCTAAGGTGCGAATGCGAGAATCCTAAGGTGCGAATGCGACATTAACGTGAGATAGGGGTCGGCTGAACTTGATACGGGATAAGGAATAAAAAGTGATTTGAAAGGATCAAATATACCCAGAGATTTTCCCTCAGATAGGTGTAGATGCAACAACAAGCCTTTTAATTCCAAGCAAGTTGGGGTAGGCTAGAGTTGAAACCCAAACCAAACCGCTAGAAACGAGAAAAGTTTTTTTTTTTTTTGAAAGGTCACTTTCAACAAGAAAACAAGGGTTTTAAAGATTTTTTTTGAGAAGCACATAGAAGAGCCTAGTCAAGATTCGGGTACGTGGATAGCTGCTTTCCAAGCAGCTCTATCCAAGGCTAACTCTCTCACTATATTCCAATCTCTTAGGCCTCTCTTAACTGCCTCCTCCCATGTCAAATTTGGCCTGCCCCTGCCTCTCTTCACATCATTGTTTCGCCTTATGATGCCGCTATGCACTGGTGCCTCTGGAGGTCTTCGTTGCACGTGCCCAAACCATCTTAGTCGGTGTTGCACAAGCTTTTCTTCAATTAGAGCTACCCCAAGACGATCCCGTATCTCGTCGTTTCGAACTCGATCCATCCTTGTATGCCCACACATCCAACGCAACATACGCATCTCCGCAACACTTAATTGTTGAATATGTCTTCTTTTAGTGGGCCAACACTCTGCACCATACAACATCGCAGGTCTAATAGCCGTCCTATAGAATTTGCCTTTTAACTTTTGTGGTACCCTTTTGTCACATAGAACACCGGATGCTTAACGCCATTTCATCCATCCCGCTTTGATTCTATGGCTAACATCTTCATCGACATCCCCGTCTCTTTGTAGCATCGATCCCAAGTAACGAAAAGTATCATTCTTGGGCACTATCTGACCTTCCAAACTCACATCTCCTGCCTCCTGTCTAGCGGAACCGAAGTCACATCTCATATATTCAGTTTTAGTCCTGCTAATTCTAAAGCCTTTCGACTCTAGAGTCTGCCGCCACAACTCTAGTTTCCTATTTACCCCCGCTTGGCTTTCATCCACTAGTACTACATCATCAGCAAACAGCATACACCACGGGATATCTCCTTGTATATCCCTAGTGACCTCATCCATTACCAAAGCGAAAAGATAAGGGCTCAAAGCTGATCCTTGATGTAATCCTATGTTAATTGGAAAGTCACTTGTGTCACCGTCAGTTGTTCGAACACTAGTCACAACCTTGTTGTACATGTCCTTAATAAGGGTCACATACTTTGTTGGGACTTTATGCTTCTCCAAAGCCCACCACATAACATTCCTTGGTATCTTATCATAAGCCTTCTCCAAGTCTATGAAAACCATGTGTAGGTCCTTCTTCTGCTCCCTGTACCGCTCCATAACTTGTCTTAAAAGGAAAATTGCTTCTATGGTCGATCTCCCCGGCATGAACCCAAATTGGTTCATGGAAATACACGTCAAACTTCTCAAGCGGTGCTCTAAAACTCTCTCCCACAGCTTCATCGTGTGGCTCATCAGCTTGATCCCTCTGTAGTTAGTGCAACTTTGAATATCTCCCTTGTTCTTGTAGATTGGCACTAATGTACTTCTCCTCCACTCTTCGGGCATCTTGTTCGAACGTAAAATCTGGTTGAAAAGCTTTGTTAGCCAAACAATAGCTATATCTCCTAGGCATCTCCACATCTCGATTGGGATTGCATCAGGGCCCACTGCCTTGCCCCCTTTCATTCGTTTTATGGCTTCTCTAACCTCGGTCTCTTGGATCCTACGCACAAAGTGTCTGTTGGCATCATCAAAGGAGTCGTCCAGCTGAATGGACGTGCTCTCACTCTCCCCATTGAACAGGTTGTCAAAGTACTCGCGCCACCTTAGTTTGATGTCCTCCTCCTTCATCAAGAGTTGATCCCTCGCATCCTTAATGCACTTGACTTGATTGAGGTCCCTCGTCTTCCTCTCACGAAACCTAGCCATCCTATAGATGTCCTTCTCTCCTTCCTTTGTACTCAGCCTTTGATAAAGGTCATCGTATGCTCTGCCCTTCGCCTCACTCACTGCTCGCTTTGCAATCTTCTTTGCCACCTTGTACCTCTCCATGTTGGAACACGCGTTTGTAGCACTCTTTCTTCTCCTTAAGGGCCTGTTGTACATCCTCGTTCCACCACCAAGTATCTTTAGTTGCACCTTTGCTCCCTTTGGTCACACCAAGCACTTCCGCCGCTACCTTCCTAATGCAAGTTGCCATCTTCCCCCACGTGTTGTCTGCATTTTCCCTTTCTTCCCATGAACCCTCCGAGATAACCCTTCTCTTAAAGTCTTCTGACGCCTCTCCTTTGAGTTTCCACCACTTTGTTCTCACAACTCTGGCATGTTTATCCCGTCTGGCACGTAAACGAAAGCGGAAATCAGCCACCACGAGCTTGTGTTGAGACACAACACACTCTCCTGGTATTACCTTACAATCCAAGCATGTCCTCTTATCCTCTCTTCTTGTGAGAACGAAGTCAATCTGGCTAGCGTGATGGCCACTACTGAAGGTCACCATTCACGAGCATGAACCATGAACAGACTTTTTGTTGTTTCCTTTTTCTCTTTCATTTCTGTCGTTGGTCGCTCTCGTTGGGTTTCAACTTTACGTCTAGCCCACCATAAATTGCTTGGGACTAAAAGGTTTTGTTGTTGATGTATGCTCAAAGAGGCTGATAGTAAAATAGTTCGAGCATAAATAAAGTTGCATCAAACAAAATGCCGAAAGTAAAGAGTATTTTGAAACTGAAGCATAGAAAAACTACTTGGATTCAAGACTTTAATAACTACAGTCTAGAGGCCTCAATTCCTGCAAATTGTGATCATGCAGTACAAATATGAGTTAAAGCACAGTAGACACCCACAGACAGTTTTTGTCATGACGACTGCTATTATACCCACAGAACTTTATTTATAGATAGTAGTTTTCCTGGTAAAAGTTGTGAAGTGTCTCAAACTGCCAACGCATACTATTTCCAGCTTGTTGGTATTCTATTCTCATCTGCTGAGGACATAAGCTGAGGATCACACTTAACAGAGCCTAAAGATTCTAGACCTACTATATCATTTAGCACCTTAAGCACACCTGACAGATTTGTGTTTAAGTTCTTATAAGTTTTTTCCATGTACGCAAACAAATGGAAAGAATGTAAACATAACCAGCTGTAAATTTTTTAATAAAAGCCCTCCTATGTCAACTTTTTTTTCTTGCCAAAACATCTCTCATGCATGCACATCCTAACAAGATATGAGATAAAAACGATATTTCTAATAAACTGAAAGCAGTACAGTGCCTCCAACATATATTCACCTATTTTGGCACCACAACAAGTTCGTCACCACGCGGTGCTCCATCATTCGCAAGACCACCTGAACTAGCAACTGCAGAAACACAGGGGAAATCAATCATTGTTATTCATAACAGTTAGAGAAAGCTCCCTCTGGTTTTAAACATATGCCGTGATTGTCTTTTTTTCTAAAACTTTGATCATTTGTCTTATTCAAAAAAATATATAGATTATTACTTATGTTGTTGTGATTTGTTTTATCACTATAGAGAGTTTGAGCATGGCTTGTTTTCTTATATGTTTACACAAAATTTTTGAATAAGACGAACGAGATACCTTCTGGGTCTTCCCGTAACCAATCTTGTGCACACACTAATCCCTGAACTGTTGAAGGGTCCATAGTACTGAGGTACTCATTTAGTGTACGGGCTTCACTGTCCAAGGGGATGATAGATACAGGGATAGCTAAAATATCTCGAGCCATTAGTGAAAGTACAGGATACTTGGCTGCAAAGGACTTCCACCATCCCAGGATGTCAAAACTATCTTGATTTCCTTCTTTCTGACGATAAACTGCTTCCTCGAGATACATCTCCAAGTCAGACTTCAAGGATTGGCCTGATGATGTCTCTTGTATGTACTGATCAAGCCCCCGTCGAGCATCAGATAATGTGATACGTGAGAAGGTCTTAGAATCATCCCCATTGCTATACATAGAGCCCATGCCAGAGCTACTATTTCTAGAGTAACAGAGAACAGATGGATTCTTCCAAGAATCTGATGATTGATGTTTGTACTCATTATACAGATTTTGAAAGGTATTCTGGATGAAATCTATCATTGTCTTTGCTGTAAATTGCTCATCAGAATAAATGAGACGAAAAAAGTATTCAAGTGACTTCATCTTGTAACGAGGATCAAGAATAGATGCAAATGCCATTACAGGCCTAGTCAGATCCCAGTAGCCCTCAAATTTAGAAAGCATCTGGCCAGCAACTTTAGCAACAATAGTTGATGGACTAGTTCGCCAGGTTCTCAAAAGCACATGGATCTCACACATCTCATTAAAATATAGATTTGCAGTTGGGTTTTCCACTGGAAACTTCTCCATAGCATGATAGATTACATCTAGTATTTCAGTAAGGGCTTTCACATCAGCCCAGTCATTAGCAGACAGAAAGACATCATAGTTCCCTTCGTGTTCTGCCAGGCGCACAAGCACGTCATGATAGTAGCATGCAGACTCAAACATTAAGTAAGTGGACTGCCAGTTATCAGGAGAATCAACAACTAGCAGCTTTTGATCCATATGCAGTAGCTTTGCAATATCCTGAAACTTTTGGGACCTTTCAAACTTGACATAGCTAACCATCTTGCGAACTCTATCGGTTATATCAGATGCCAGTTCCCAGCTTTCTCGGACAGTGAGATTTAAAATATGCGAACAAGAGCGTACTTGAAACAACTCCCCATTCAATATTAGTCTCCTAGGCTGCAAAACTCTGAGAAGCTCTCTGGCAACAAGTTCACCACCACTGCAGTTGTCTAGTACAACAAAAGCTAGCTTTCGGTCAATACCCCAACTATGCAACTTCTCTACGATAAGATTAGCAAACTGATCAACTGCTAAAGGTGACTCCATATGCACAAAGTTCAGGATTTTTTTCCTAACTTTCCACTCATCATTGGCATGGTCAATGTAGTGGCAAGTCAAGCACATGTATTCCATCTGTGTATTTGACCGCCACATATCAACAGAGATGCTAACCCTGCAGGGGATCTTAAAGAGCATGTCATGCAGCTTAAGCTTCTCACCTTCATATATTTCCATGCTATCAGCCCTCACGGTGTCATATGACACCATCCTAAATTGAGGCTGGAGGTTCTTGACAAACTTTTGGAAGCCCACATCATCAACTATTGAGAACCGGTAGCCATGCTGAACAATCATGTGCACAAGGTCTCGGCGGCTGAGTTCTTGATCAAAGTGTGCGCCCTCATTGTCGTTGTCGTCACCGGAGGCGTGGCCCTCACCGGGCCGCCCATCAGCAGATGATTTGTTGTGGTGAATACGGCGCACGATAAGCTTCCGGCGCTTACCAGCACGTCGAGTGGAGGTGGTAGTGCAGATTGCAAGGTGGTTGCGCAGGTGTGTGGTGCCTGAGCGGCTAGTTGCTGTGAGCTGCTTCTTGCAATGGTTACAGACAGCCACGCAGTTGCCATCAGCACGGCGCTCCTTTGTGAAGTCCTGCCAAACTGCAGACCGCAGCTTGCGTGCGCGCGGATTGTGAACCACAGGCACAGGCACAGGCGCAGGCACAGGCACCACTGCATTGCTCACTGAGGCAGCAATAGGCACCTCCATCACTGTTGGCTCCAGCATATTACCGTGTATACGATCACCTCCTGAAGCACATCCAGACAGAGAAGCACATCATATAACAATAGCCAAGGAAAAAACTCTCAGTTTTCTCTCTTTTTTAACCAGAAATCGAAGAGTAACAAAAACAACATACAGAAATGCATATATCCAAATAAACTCTACCTTTCGTCATAAACTGGAAAGCGATAGGCAGCCTTTCACCCATAACCAGACCAAAATCTCGCTGAGCTCTCTCCTAACAAAGATTGCAAAGCTGCTAGCTTGAATGCATACACGTCAACGACTTCGTGGAAATCGCTGACATGTTGAGCAAGCACATTGCACGACTGCAAACGATGCCTCTGACATTAGAGAGACACCATTTAAATTTCGTGACGTGATAACAAGCTGCCAAACCGCTCGGAGCAGCAAATCCCCTCGTAGATCCCCAACCCCTCAGAACTATACGACGCAATCAGCTGGGGCAAGCAAGTGATCTCGCATGCCCCCACACCGAATCGGAGTGTCCAATCCCCACGCTCGAACAGTCAAACCCTAGGAATCGGGCGCTCGTAGACCGCGCCTTCTAGCTAGGGTTTATGGCCCGGGTAAGCGGATCCAATAAGGAGGAACAACAGATAGGAGGGGGAAGGAGGCGGGGTGAGTGATTGCGAAACTAACCTCGGCGGCGGCGACGGCAGCCGGCGGCGAGAGGTAGTGGATCGGGGTCGGTGGGTGGCGACCCGCAACCCGATCCGGCGCGGGCTTTTAGCAGATCGGAGCCGTGGGGGAGGCGGCGTGGGTTGCGACCCATTCGGGCGTGCGGGAGTCGCTGGTTTTGTTGCGGCGGCGGGTTTCGGGTCCGCGCCTGCGCGAATGGACGGCTGGGATGCGATGCGAGCCAGGCGACAGCGGTGTGCCGTTGCCGTGTGCTACTGGTACGGTGGTCGGGTGCTAGGGTTGAGCGACCCTGTGGAACGGAGGTGCGGAAGACGGAATCCAAGCCCGTTGACGGATGGGTCGGGTTCAACTGGACACGGATGCCTTTGTTTTGTTCTCTATGCCATAGAGTCCCTTTGTCCTTGCAGGGCAGGCGTCAATTAAAACGACAGAATGAATTTTAGCAAACACCTTCACCCAAAACAACCGTAGCAGGCACAGCAGCAGCAACAAACGTGCGGAAACAGACTTAGCATGCAAACAACTGGTTCAAATAAAATGGTCACATAGTAGGAGCATTTGAGCTTTGAACCAAATATAGATTTCTCTAAAAAAACAACTGGCTACAGAACCAGGCCTAAGGTTACAATGTTAACACTGCTGTGACAATATTACATTCTCTCGAGCAACATAGCTCTGATTTTTGCCCTCAGATCACTCGGTACCTCAGTTGTTCCCTGCGAAGATGGTGGAGTACTGCCAGGTGGCTTCTCTTCAAACTTAGCACCTGACGTGCTTGGGGACGCTTCTAACATACCATGGCTCTGTTCGCTCTGATCTTGGTCTTCCTCTTGCTTCCTTTTAGAACTGGAGCGATGCTCCCTCCGGTGCTTACGTGCCCTCGTGTGCTCATCATCAGTGTTGCGGTCATCGCCTCTATGTCTATGCCTCGACCTGGAACTCCGATGCTCATGCTCATCTTCAGAAGAGAGATGATGGTGACTATGATGTCTCGATTCTCGATCCTTGGAACGACTCTTGTGCTTATGTTTGCGAACATCCCTGCTATGGCCTCTTGAATGCTCTGAGCGATGCCTCTTCCTCGAGTGCGTATAGTTTTCCACTGATTCATCTTTCTCCTCGTCGGATTCTTGGTGATGTTTCTTTCTATACTTCCGCACTCTGTTCTGTTCATCATCAGAGTCTTTCTCCAGTTTTGTCACATTTGAGCCTTCACGTTCAAATGGAGCAGAGCTACCTTCACGTTCTTTAGCCAGAGGCTGCGGATCAATTCCAGAGGCAGGATCTTCCTTGGCAAGTTCATTAGTTGGATCAGATACTGCAGCCAGATCGTTCACCTTGTTGCCTCCACTCTTAATTATTGCAGCAAACATTTTTGCACGCCGAAGCCTCTCAGCTTTCAGCTTCTGCTCCTTTGTCATGGAAGCTTCAGAAGAATCAGCCTCTTTGGAGGCTGCAACGGCCGCAGCTTTGGCAATAGTGTTTGCAATCCAATCATCATCAATAATTCCAAAAACTTCCTTTTTGGGTTGTCCGCTGCTTGTAACTGAAGTATCTGCCTCACTGTTAGAAATCTGTTTCGATGGTGCATCTCGGCCTAGTAAAGATGAGAAACTTCCAAGGCTGGAAGAATGATCATTACTACCACGGGCGTGCACATTGACACTGATCCCTTTCGCGGTGTCTTGTGAGTCATTGGCAGCACCAAGTCCACGAGTAGCCGCCATTACAATAGCAGCAGCTTCATCTGCAGTGACTCTCCGAGGAGGTTCCCTCCTGGCCCCACTAACAGGATAAAATCCACCCTTCCCTTGCTGGTCATACACCTGCTTCTCTGATGGCCCTGCTGAGCTCCTATCAGAAGCACTGGAGACACCAGTAGTCGGCCATGCATGGCTTCGGGTTCCTTCATTGCCATATCTGGAATCTTTGGAATCTTTGCGCTCCATTGAGCCTCTTCTGTCATCGTGCTCATGAGAGGTTCTTCTGACGTAGAGCTCACGAGAGCTTCTGTCGTCACGCTCACGAGAGCTTCTTCTGTCGTCGCGCTCACAAGAGCTTCTTCTGTCATCGCGCTCGGAAGGACTTCTTCTGCCCCTCCAATCAGAAGAACCTCTTCTTTCCTTATGATCTGGACTTCTACCATGTGACCTGGACTGCAAAATCATCAAACAAAAGAGATCCAAACTATAGTTAAAATTCATCATTGGAGCATAGCCAAAGGGATAACATCACATAGGTAAAGAGGCTGGCGAAATGTTTAGAATGCAAGAATTTTTATCAACTATGTCTATGTGGGACGATGTATTTCCTGTAAAATCTTGTGTTTCTGAAGGGGCCTAATTCTACAAACACAGTCTAGTATTCCTCAAATCATGACACATCAACAATTAGAAAAATAAAAAGAAACTCCAGGCCTGCAGGGTATTCTTGGCAAGAGTTCCATCTAATCCAAGACTAGTTAAAAATACTGATCAAATTTGGACAGTTTAAACTTGAAAAGCAAAGAAAAAGGATATGAATTCAGAACAATTGAACCGAAGGAAGGGATTCGACTTTCAAGTAAAACAAGACAGCCATCGGCAAACATGTCCACGAAGATGAGGAAGTGAGGAACCATTTAAAAATAAGAACAAAATATTTGCTATGTAGCACTTCAACTAGCATGCCACAGCATTGTTACACCAAATCATGCCTGGAACCTGAGTGCCCAGAATTTTCAATAAATATAAGCACTATATATAATATAACCAAAAAATAAAATAAAATAGAAGAGAGATAGAGAAATCAAAAAAGAAAAGAAAATAGAAGAGAGATGGAGAAACCAAAGATGAAAACAAAGAAACAGATTCAAGTGTACATAAGACAGACACCAGCAAATCATGTCCATAAAAATTTATAATCTTAGTCACCAAATTTTTAAGTAATTCTCTGCAATATCAAAAGCAAGGGAAGGGAAAAGGGTAAGTAGTGCATCAGTAACCAATATTTCCACATGTGAACTTACCTGAAGTTCAGAGATCAAGTGTAAGACATCATATGCACTTCATTACAAAAAAGGTACTATTAGCAAAAAATAAAGCCATCAGAATGGACCAGCAATACAGAAATAAACCTCTTTTTTGAAGATTTCAAAATTTTAAACAACCTCGACAAAAATAATAACCAGTTGCTAGACAAAGTAGACTGCTAGAATAACAGCAGAACAGCGTCAAAGTTCTGAATTTCAAATTTTCAATGCATGTCAACAGGACTCCTCAAGGAGGATGCATCGATGTAAAGCGACTAAATTTATAAAAAATAATAATTGAAGAATAAGGCAACTATTTAAACAAGATGAATGTAGAACATATGGTCCACATTTTTTGTAATTAGGATATTCATATCATTGTGCAACCATCTATACAGTAATAAAAAGCTTAAATGCTCAACCAGGTTAAAATGCACAAAATTAAATATTGATTAATGAATAAATGGTGCGAAGGTGCAATAATATTATTATTCTACAACATGGTAACAGAAAGAGGCAATAACACAAACATTTCAAGCTTATCAAAAGGATAAACAAGTGCGATTAAAATTACCTCTTGGGTTTCCTGGAGAAACTTGCGATAATAGGAGTGGTATGGATTAGATGGCAGAAGAAATGGAAACCTCCCAGTTGTTCTGTCTTGCTCAATAAGTTTCTGTTCGAACTCTTTCCCATTTGTCAGAATAAATTCAACTATTTTCTCCATTGTGCGTTTCATGAAAGACGGTGGTTCAAGGATCATTTCTTTTGTTTCAGACAACCCTGAATTGGTGTTCTGCGATTTGCCAGTAGTTGATGCTGTAACTGAGTCTTTAACCTTTTCCCGCTGAGCAGCAACAATGCTGTTTCCAGTAAGTATTGGATTCTTCGTCAATATTATTTTACTATTATCTGCAGCACCAGCTGCTGTTGACATAATCTGATCTTTCTGGGATTCTTTGTTGTCAGGTAAAATGGATGTGGGTTTCACATGGCCCTGCACATCCTGCATCATGCTAATTCCAGTATTCATGCCTTTTGATCTAGATGGAAGGGAGTTTTCATCCTCATCTCCTGAGTCATATGTGGTCCCGAGCAATGATAAAGCCCCACCAGATGAAGTGTGCTCACTCTCACAGGTAACAGTTTTATCGCCTTTATTCATGTCAACAGCATCTGCACCATCTTTCAACAGTTGAGGATGATCAACAAGATAACGGTAATAGCTGTGGAGATGATGATCCGGCATCAAGAATCCAAATGTTGGATTATTTCCCTGCTTGACCCTTAATACAATCTCTGACTGTCCCCCATGCTCATTGACAAATAAAGCCGTTCTTGCAATTATCTGATGCGCTTTCTCAGAATGAGGCTGCAAATTAAAAAATCACAGGAGGGAAATATTGTCTCAGTAATGGCTAGAGACCATGGAAGCACAGAAATGTGTCTAAACAGAATGATTAGCATAAAAGAGCTGGTATATCATAGAACAGCCATCCCATTCAGTTTTGTTATATGTAGCATTTGAATTATTCTAATCCCACCTGCCTATTCCTTACGTCAAGATACATTGCAAGGAAACAATGGGCATCACTAGTAGGAACTTCATCTCTGCTCCAACCATCTGAAACAGGCATTTAATCCTTAGAAGGACACATGCACCTTGGACAATTATTGCTGGATCAACTGAAGAAGATTAATAGAAGGATAGAAGTAGTAAATTTCTATCATATTTGGGGGAAAAGGAAGTTAAAAGTGAGAGGTCAAAGCTTAAACTAACCAGCTTATTCAACAAGCTTTCTGGGACATGAAATGATGGGCGATAATATGAGCCCAAAGAATTTGGATCGTCTGAACCAGATGCACTCCCATATGAGAAAGGAACAGCATTATAATCAGCTTGTGCGGTATCTGTCCCGCTTCCTGGATAAGCAAAATATGTCAGCTAAAGGATCATTATGGTAACAAAATTTACAGGAGTGGGGAAGAAAACATACAGGCACAAATTATATCTTACAAGTAATAGAAGAAAGTCTCTTACTTGAACTGATTAAAGATACTCATCAACTAAAATCAAAGCACCCTTCCTGCAAACTTGTAAAAATACAATGGGAACAAAATGGGTACAATGACCACTGCTAACTTTAAAGCTGTGCCAGTATTACTATTAATAGGCGCAACTGCATTTTAGCGAACTCTTTTTTCTTGAAAGGATCAAAGGAAACACAGATACTACAACACTCTACAGATGTTCTTTTAGGTGATTGCTACTAGGTCATAGATGGGAGTAATATCTGAGAGAACTATTCTACAGTTTGAAACTGATGCTTTGTGTTCAAGAGGGCTCCCAACTGGAACAGTGGGAGTCCAACCAATTTGATAGACTTATTTTGATTGAATCTTCTTCGGGCATCATTCAGACGAGAACCAAAGTTATAGGATTCATCATTGATTGAGCCATTATTAAACATAAAACTTCAATGATTCTGCATCTACACAAACAATATTCCACCAAATTACATGATTGACAACCAAACAATATTTAGAACGTAAGCCATGTGCTCTTAAAATTCACTGGATGTTTCTGCACTACAAGTTCAACATTGTAGCGAGGGCGACCTCTGTTCCTTCTTCCTACTAGATTCCAATCTACATGTAGCAATAACTCTATCGCATGTCAGACAGGTTGACAAACATATAAGATCTCAATGTATGCAAGGTGCACTAATTTTAATCGTTCGTGCAGAACCACACTTCAAAACGTAGGACAGTGTACAGTTCAGCTTGAATATACCAAACATACAGCATATGGTAACGAGCACAGAGTAAAGGAAGGGAAAATGAAAGGTATATGTGATATGTATACCTGAACGTTCGCCATCTCCGGAACCCTCGCCTTCTGAGGGGAGGTCGAGGTAGCGCTCGCGATCGAGCTCGGCTTCAGAGACGCCATCAGGGGACGGCACCAAGGGCAGGGCCGCCGAGTAAGCGCGGCGCGGGCGAGGGGGCACGCGGTCGAGGAGGTGGCGGACGTCGTGGCGGTCGAGGAGGAGGTCGGCCGCGCCGACGGCCGCCCACGGGACGAGGGAGCCGCCGGAGTTGACGACCTCCGCCGTCACATCGTCGTCGAACAGCAGGGCGTGCCGCCCTACGATCTCCAGATCCATAGATGGGATGGGATTAGCAGCCCCCCTCGGACTTCTTTCCGCGATGCGGCAACCTCGAGGGAGAGAAAGCTCGGCGGAGCGGTCTAGGGTTTCGGTTCGATTGACGCAGCGGGCGGAGGAGATTGGGGCTTTGGGCCTTCAGCCTTGGGCGGCCCCGGGCGCCGCCGATGCAAGCTTTACGCCTTCTCTTTTTGCATCTGCCCCCTGCAACTTTTCATAAAATAGTGTCCCTTTTTTTTGCCAGATGTATATGTACCTCTTCCATAACAACGAATTGTACCGGCTAAAAATAAGTTATCACAGATAAAAAAAAACACTTAGTCTGACTCCAACCGAAGACCTATACCCATAAATGGGTTACGATTTGTAGATCCAAACCCAAAAATTGTCTCCAACCGATGATCCAAACACGCTACCCATTTTGAGTTTGAGGAGAGAGGTGACCTAAAAATGGGTTCCGCCTCTCTGCGAACTGAAAATGGGTTTTCGGTTGGAGACGTCGGGAAATAGATCTTCGCTACGTGACCTAAACAACCAATATGGGTCTACAAAAATGGCTACTCGGTTGGAGTTAGCCTTAGGCCCTGTTTAGAAACAGTATTTTTATGGTTTCGAGACATATTAAGGTATTTGATAATACCATGATATTTGAATCACAAAATGTGTTTGGCAACTCTTTCAAAAAATATGTATCTAAAACTATGGTATTGCCCATATTATGGTATTTTTTTAGGTATAAAAAACTTTGGTCATTTCCATTGTGGGAAGAAAGTGGTGCTAAAATACTTCCAACACTATCGCCTCTGTGACTTTGCCGTTATCACTCTTGCTCCCGTGCGTCGTCGTATTTGTAGCCATCATGTACTTAGTGAGGATGTGTAGGGCGGTGCTGTTGTGTAGACCCAAATACCATATTATCAAAAACCACATTGGGAAATAATTTGAACCGGCTCATGGGTGTTTTTTCTTCTACTTTTTGATAGTTGAGGGGATCTAGGTTCCATAGTTTTGTAGTTTGGGGTTAACATCGAACAAGCGTGAGAGATTGGGAGCACAATGTTACATAGTAGACTTTACCTAATCTGTCCATAACACCTCCTTAGGTTCATGACATATTGTATTTTATTACATTATAATAGTATGGCAATAATAAATTCAATTAAATCTCACTGGCAGGTTTTCCCCCGTGATAAACACACGACCACGTTCACTCATATGTTTAAACAGCCTCGATTTTTCGTGCTAGGTGGCCATGTGCGTGCGGATCAACAAGAGCCATGTGCCCAAATCCCAATTGTCCATCCGACTTTTATTTTGAGCGTTCATTTCCACGGATTTCGAATTTCAAAACGAGCCACAGCCACCGCGATGCGGGCCCACATGGCGCGGACCACGCCCATGCCACAATGCAGCGCACTGTCTAGGCACGGCGCACAGCACACAAGAGCCTGGCGTAGTGGTTGTGTGGATGCCCGCCCAGCCCAAATGCCCCCGTCGTCCCCCGGCATCAGCTTCCTCGCCACGAAAGTGCCGGAACCCCCACAAGTCCACAACTGAAACCGGGGCCCACCGCACCGCGCCGCCGTCTCCGTCGCGTTCGCGCAGGCGCTCCCAGATAACAGTCACTGACAGATGTGGCCACTGCGCGGCCACTGCACATTACCCCACCCGTCATTGGTGCAAGGCCGAACCGCCCTTCCAGATATTTCTTGACCCCTGCACCCAGCAGGGGAGAGGGAGACGAGAGAGTAGAAAGAAGCCTCTCCTTTTCTCTCCCCTTCTCCTGAATAGAATTTTTCCCACCCGCACACCGCGCCGCGCACCCATCAATCGCACGCACAGAAACCGCAAGCCCAAAACCCACCCCTACCCCCCCAAAATGGAGAACGGCGACGAAACCCTCGCCTCCCCCGCCGCCGCCGCCGCCGCCCCCGCCGAGGAGACCGCGCCCAACGGCGGCGTCCCCTACGAGGTCCCCGTCAAGTCCTACGCCGCCGTCGCCGCCGAGAACCCCGCGCCCAACGGCGGCGTCGCGAAGGAGGAGGTGGCGGAGGACGCCGGCAACCACACCGCCGCCAGGTCCTACGCCGCCGTCGCCGCCAGCGCCGAGATCGAGGACCTCCGCGCCGCCAAGCTCGACCTCGAGGGGAAGCTCGCCGACGCCCGCCGCGAGAACGAGGCCCTCGCCGCCGAGACGCACCGCCTCGAGGGGATCTTCATGCAGGCCCGGGAGGAGGTCACCATCGCCGAGTTCGCCGCCACCTCCGCCGAGAAGGAGCACTCCGCGCTGCGCGAGGAGGTCGAGCGCCTCCAGGCGGCCCTCAGGATCGAGAAGGGTGAGCACGAGCTGGAGAAGCGCGGACACGAGGAGCAGGCCAAGAAGCTGGAGGCCGTGCGCCAGGAGAAGCTCAAGCTCGAGGAGGAGATCAAGGCCCTGAAGGCTTCCGCCGCCGCCGCCACCACCACCACCACCAAGGAGAGGGAGGCTGCTCCAGCGGCCGAGGAGGTCGGGTGGCAGGGGATTGCGGTGGCCGCGGCTGCCGGCGCCGCTGGCACCCTTGCCGTCGTGCTGATCTATCTCCGCGTTAGAAGGTAATCTGGTGCTCGGTTGCGCAGGAAGTTTTTGCTCGGATGCGCAGGAAGTTTTCGTGGACATGCTGCTAGTACTGAACTGGAAGTGATGAGACTTCTATTAGTAGTTGCTAAGTTGCTTATTAGCCTACATAAAACATAGGGATCTGGAGACTGGTTATGTTTCATCGCCTTTTACCTACGTGCTTTTGGTGGTGGCGTAAAAAAGTGTGTTCAACTAAGTAATGCCCTATGGCTGGTTACCTCTCGTTTAATCCAAACAATTTTACTGCTATGACACTCTCATATGTCTGTGTCGATCTATTGGTCTGTTTCTGCTGATGAGTGTGCTTGCTTCTTATATAACTCTATGGTTCGATGGTGCTGTCTTTTGGTGTATTGATGAAATCATGGCATTACCTTCACTGTTGATGTGTGTACAACTGATTGCTATTGTACTCTAATAAGCTTCTTGATGCTTGTTAGAGGACTTACCACTGCGCTGGTTGGTTCTGGTAGAAATTCTAATGGTCTATGGAGTATATGTTTTGTTTTATCACCAGTGTTCCTCTGCTTAGACACAGTATGATTATTTAGAGGAATGGCCATATTTCCTTCCATTTTGCTTAGCCAGTTTAAGCTTCAGCTAATGGTTTTACTGTTTTTTCATGGCATTTTTTCTGTGGTTTAATTGTGGCTATTAGTCTTGTAGAGGCACGTAATTTCCATCGGTTTTGAGAGCAACATCTTTGGCAAAAGAAATTGTCATTGATTCTGCTAGTGGATATGTTGTTTCAACCTTAATAAACTAAATTGTGTTGTGCTATTGTCTGTATTGCACTTGTGGGTTTTCCATGGTGAGGCTGCTGCTACCAAAATGGGATTGGTGTGACTTCGATGGGTTGGTTACTTTGTATTTTGCACACTGAAACGTAGGGATCTGTGTGCTATGCGGGATTGGTGGTGACAAAAAAATATTTGGGAGACATCATATGATGTGTGACACTGACCGAGGACCTGGTCATCTTCTCGTGTGTTGCTGCTACAGCTTTGTTTCTGATCTATTTATTTATGGCTTTCCTTATCCTGAAAAAAATTGTTTATGGCTTTCCTTATCCTGAAAAAAAAATGTTTTGGCTTTTAAATGGTCGTGTTTATGTGTGACATTGTTTCATGATTTGGGATTGTCTCATTTTAATCCATGGATGAAACAAGGTCAGCATTTAATCGTTCTGCTGATTCTGCTTGATGGCAGGCAGTGGATTCTGATCTGTATTTATTTTGAATTTTAGATTAATATTCCAGCCTGTAGCTACAATCTGGTACTGGTAATTTAGAGCAACTGGCAATCTTACGTGGAAATTTTATGTAGGAGCGACATATTTTTGTATGTTTTTTCTTTGTAGTGCAAGCTGACAGCTAGTATGATTGCCGGAACGATTATACGATTTTAGGGAATGCGGTTCCATTTTCTTTCAGAAATTCCTGGTTCCGGTGTTATTGTTCTCGTGGTTGTCGCATTGTGTTTGTCTAGGCTCATACTTTAATTGTTTAAGATGTATTGCTTTTATTCTTTTGATTCAGCAAGCCACATGTTTGACAAAAGCTATGTTCTCATTTCGGTTGATGGCTGTGGATGGTTGTCTTTGTTGGGTCCATAATTTTGTGGTTTCTGTTGGAGTTATCTGTCCACATCACATTTGATGCTTGAGATATATCGTGCAGCTTGTGGCATTCTCTAAGTAACATTGGATATTCATATGTGGGTTAATTATGATTTGGATTTCGCTTTACAGTATATTTTGCCACCAAAGATCCAACAAATGCGAATGCTCAGATTCTTGTGAATGCTATTAGCCTTGTACAAAAAGTGAGGTGTCGAAAATCGATCCATTTCTGCTCCTTTTAGTCTGAGAACATTATAGAGACTGGAGTACTCTGTTTTATAGCCTTTTTCCTGTTTTCCTACCTAACCTGGGTGACCGTTTCTACCTCATCGTTGAGTTCGTTTCCATTATTAAAGGAAAATTACTTTTCTAGTCATTGGTACTGTACTCAACTAGAGATGGGCTGAATGAAGTTTGATACCGAATGTGATGACAGCAATGTTGCAACATTGTACAAACATTTTGGAAGATGACGCAGATCGAAGCCACGGCCTACGGTGATGTTTTATTGGTTTTTTTGGGAGTAGATGAAGAACGAAACAGGATATCCCAGCCCCTATGCCCAAGAAAACATCCAACATCCAGGTAGATCTGGGCAAGCCATGTTGACATGTTTTTTTTAACTAGTATCTCAACCAAAGGCTAAGTCCAAGGGATGCTCCATATTGGACCACAAAATTAAATGCTGCACTGTTTTGCACTGTAAAGAGAAATGAGTAGTTGGAATAGTGATAGAAAATAGGAGAATCCTTGGACATAGCCTTACTGATAAACGATAAGGGAACATGTGACCACAAGCAAAAGAATATCAAAAGTGAAGTCTATTATTACTTTCCCTTTTATTCTTGGGAAAAATGTTCATAACAAAACCTCCACGGCACTACAGATCGCCTGAGGCTGCCTGGTATCTTGACGCTGCTGATGCTTTTTCGGCACCAACCAGTATGGTCCGCCCACCGTGATCACTTGATTGTTGATTCCCATGACGGTAGCTTTTGCATAAAAGACATATGCCTTTTTTTCTTCTCCAAAGTCAATATCGTTATGACAAACACCAAAATACCCAAAAATGAGCTTCTATACACCCAAAAGATCTATGGGTGTGTTTGGTAGTCTTTCTTTGCGTAGCCAGTCCCAAGGCAGTGGCCAGGCCAGACCCGCCCAGGCTTCGGTAGGCTTGGAGCTTTTGTTTGGTGCCCGTCGCGCAGTAGCACGTCCAGCGATAGGCTTTGTTTGGTTGTTCTTCCACACTCACGCGCCAAGTTTGTCGTTCTCGCCGTCGCCGCCACGCCTGCTCCCCGTCTCGCCGCACCGCTCGCCGTCGCCTGCTCCTCGTCTCGCCGCGCCTGCTCCGCCATGGCCGTGCCTGCGGCCGCTCGGAGGCAGGGGAGGGAGGCGACGTCGACAGAGGGACGAGCAGCTCCGCTGCTCGCCTGCCACCGCAGGTAGCAGAGGAGCTCGCCGGCACTTGGCCGTGGGCAGCATCGGCCACCGTTTTCTGATGCGAGGGCATGGGGAGAGAGAGGAGAGCGGCGCGAATTCGATTCCCTAGCTCTAGCTGTGAATAGAGGTGCGGAAGGGGGCCGGCCACGGGCGGCCATGGGAGGCGGCTCGGGAGCTCGTGGACAGCTCTGTACAGACAAGGGGAGGGGAAATTGGAGCTGGGAGGCGGTGGAGGAAGGTGGGGAGAAGCTCATGGTAGAATTAATCGAGCCATGGCTGACAGAGGACGAAGAACACTGAGGGCGGCATTCTTCGTGCACCAGCGTCGGCCGGAGGAAATTGGAGAGGGAGAGCGAGGGAGAGGAGAAATTGCAGCGCGGAAATCGTGGAGGAGGGTGTAGAGATGCTCGTGATGGAGGCAATCGAGCTATGGCGGTCTGAGCAATGGAGGGGGTGGATTTGGGGGAGGCGGTGGAGCGGATCTCCGCTGCGGGAGAGGGGCGGCGGGGCGAGCTTCGGCCGGACGGGAGAGGGAAAGAGAGGGGCGGCGACGACGGGGAGGAGAGCGGCGGCGGGGGAGCTCGGGCGGGCGAGCGACGACGGGGAGGGTGACGACGGCGGGCGAGCTCGGGCGGAGAAGAAGCGGAGCTGGGTGGCCACGCAACGCTCTCCGCAGAGCGCACGCAGGGTGGCCACGCAGGGATCACAGATTCGGTGATCCCAGCGGAGCTGGCCTCCAGAGCTCGCGAGCGCCTCGCAGGGACGGGCTACGCGAATGAATAGCGCGACCAAACACGGGCGAGAGCCTCGCAGGGACGGGCTAGAGGCGGGGCGCAACTGCCAAACAGCCCCTATTTTCCCTCATTACTTCCTATGCTCGGTAGCCAGTTCCCAAGCATGCAGGAGTTTGATCGAGGTGGTGTTAATGTAGCAGCTATTTGTATTGTGACGACTTAGCATTGGTAGTGTGAAATATTAGCGATTACAATTATTTTCTTTCAAACGATGGAAAAACTTTCCAGCTTAATAAGACCTTTAGAACGTTTCAACGAAGATGTCATTATAGTTGGATGGTGGAGAAGCTCATTAGTGTTTGGACAAAAATTCAGAGGAAGAATGCTTTGCCTATTTGGTTTATATCAAGGACCCATGTGTCATATATAGTGGCAGTTTTTCACTTGTTGATCCAACAGTACAATGGAAAAGTACTTATGGCATCGAAGTTATAAGGCCTCTTTTAGAATGCATGAATTCCATAGGAATTGTATACAGATGTTACAAAAAACGGTTCAAAAATACATAATTCAAAAAAAAAGTCGTATGTTTCAAAGGGTTCAAAAAGTACTACCTCTCAAATTGTAAGAGGTAGCACCCTACAGTTGCGAAAGCTACCCGAAAATTTGACACCTTTACTTTTTTAAAATTTCAGTCATCAGCTGCAAGAGCCCGTGTAGTAGCACAATTACTGTGGTTAATCTTACTTGCCTTCCAAGACATGCGGATATCTGTTCTCCCTTTCAGAAAAAAAAAAAACAGTTCTCTGCCAGCTGGTCCCACCTCTTCTCCTTCTCCAACCTTCCTACTTTTACTTGTACAGTTTCTACTTTTGGGTTTTGTAGCCCGAAAGGCGAAAGCCAACCCAAAACCCCAACGCCGAGAACCCCACACGGCCACACCACCACAACAATGGAAAACCCCATCATCGCAGCATTGTTCGACGACCTCGTCGGCCGCATGGACGACGTGGGCGCCGTGCAGTCGCTCCTCGACCTCGTCAGCGCCGAGGTAGCCGCGAGCGGCGCCATGTACGCCGACGCGGTGGCCGAGTACGCGCAGGCCCGACAGCGCCTCATGCTGGACCTGCTCGTCGCCGCCTCCCGCCGCGCGCCACGGGGCCTGGAGGAGGACCTGCCGGTGTTGGCATCGCTCGCAGCAGATATGGCGGGCCGCATCGCGAACGACATGCAGCGGCAGGAGGAGGGGGTGGAGGTGGTGGGGGTGGAGGCGGAGGATCCCGAGGTGTGCGCGAGCGCCTCCGTCTTCCTGCAGACCTCGGCCCGCGTGGAGCGCATCCAGAAGTACCACCGGGTTCTGGTCCAGGCCCAGGCGTTCCTCGTGGCGGCCCGCGCCATCGCCTTCGCCAAAACCCGCGTCCACCTCCTCCCCGGTGTGCTCCTCACGGTCGCGGTGGCGTACGCGCTGGCGTATGCTGCGTCGTGGGGCGCCGTGGTGCCCGGGCCAGCGAGCCTCGTGAGGATCTCCATCCTGCTGCTGTGCTTCCTCCTCGGGATCCCGGTGGTGGGTAATCTGGCCTAGGAAAGCAGTACAATACATGGCCCTGACAAATGTTGTTTTTCAGTTTTTGCTTGATCGCTCATTCATCAAGTTCGTCTGCTGATCGTCAAAGGTAATGTAGCTTTGAGGAAGTACGGAGTATTAGGCAAGGACTTGGTGGGGAATGTTATCTCCTTTAGTTACTGTTTGTGATTTTGCACACTTTGCTGATACTGAGATGTCAAAATGGAGTACACATCTGGGACATGATGAAATGCTGAGTTCACGGAAATTCAATGCTTCTATGATCTCATTGTCCTTCCAGATCATTTTCCCCCATCAATTGTAGGTTACTACTTACTAGTACCATCCAGCATGGTGCGTGTTGTCCTTTACTTCTTTCACTTACCAAGTGTCTTCTGCATTTCTGATAGGGCTCAGTAGCCGCGTCATAATGCAATTTATGTTCATCCGGTTAATTTTTTAATTGTACATGTTTTGGTGATAATAACTTTGATTTGTATTACTTTTGGTTGAAGAGAAGCTCCAGCTGCAAACTTTTTTGGGGAACAAGAAGTCGGCTCCAGTTGCTTAGTGGTGTTATCTTAAAAGATCTCCGGTTGCTTAGCTTTTGAACTTGAATTTGATAGGTATATAGTACTTCCTCCGTCTTAATTTATAGTTCGTTTGATTTTTTTTAACACCAAATTTGACTCGCTCATCTTATTATTTTCAGTGTGATTTAGTTTAACATATGACATACTTCAACTGCAAATATTTTTTTCATATTTTCGCAAATTTTTTAAATAAAACGAACCAGTTAAATTTGATGTTAAAAAAATCAAACGAACTATAAATTAAAACAAAGGGAGTACAATGCAAAGCAACATGGCGCTAGGATGACCAATATGGCGCTTGGTTCTCTTGTTTCATAGTGATCGTGTGCTTGAGTTCGGGCCATTTCCCAGTTTTCACCCATGGCCCGCATGTCTCTCTCCTACGGTGGGCTGAGCAGGTTTCGTGCTATGGTTGGGCCGAGCCAGACCATCCACGGCCAAGACAGCCGAGTTAATTGACAAGCTCGTAGCAGACTTGCGAGTAAAGCACAATCCTTTCTCTCTCGCTTTCCCCTTGCTACAGTACAGGAGGGCGAATCGAGAAGTGCTCCTTCCCGGCGGCGATTTCGGCAGCTCCTCCTCGCCTCCGGTAGCCTCGTCGGCGCCGGAGGTTGGGGGGAGCTCCGATCTCGTCGTGCGGTGTGTATATTAGCTACTAGGTTTGTACTAGGTAGGGATCTTTGTAAGGTAGAAGCTATGTCCCTCCAGGTGGTCTGCGGCGGCAGCTCATGCTTGTTCTCCGGTGGCTCATCTGTGAGGTATGCTTACCACAACTTTGAGAGGTTGGATTGTGGGTCTTTTTTCCCTTTTTTGGGTTCCTCTTCGTCGGGTGGTCGGGATCTGCCATGGATACTAGAGGTGATAGATTCTGTTCTTCGCGATGAAGATTCGGCCGTTGGCCGAGTGTTGTGGCTGGTGCGTTCAACGGTACAGAAGCACATCGACTCTGTTGATGTGTTATTCGTGATGGTGCTAAAAAAACTTGTATGCTTCTTCATCGACATGGAATCGGCTTCGAACTTCAAACTCGGCGTTCCTCGTCGTCATCCTGCAAAGATCGCGACGATGCGTCGGGTGGGAGATTCGACCGAAGACGATGGGAAATGCTTGGAGGGACTCAGTAGTACTGCAGTGTATTTAACTTTATTCCAGAGGCTCCCGTGCAAGGGGCTGGATGTAATTTGCCGCTTTTATAAATAAATTCCAACCCGTTTGCCTCTCAAAAAAAAAAAAAAAATTTGACAAACTCGCTCATTCGCCCACATCCGTGTCACCGTGTGCTCCTGCTAGACAACGATAGTCAGTCTCTCAGAGAAGAAAGAGGGGAAAACTTTATCAATTAACGTGACATTTTGCTGCGCCGAAGCGTTTCACCGCAAACCAGACAATTTCAATTCTTCCCTGACCTGACACTGACATTTTGCTGCGCCGAAGCGTTTCCGTTTGCTACCTTTGCCGTGCGCCACCACGACGTCCACCAACACACGCGACCCGCGTGGAAGACACATGAATGAATGGCACACGTCGTCGACTGACGAAGAATCAAACCGTCAGTTGCCTGCTAGGGAGTAATCTGTATTTATCAAACCGTCACGTATGGATGGATGAACAAAGCAATGACATAATATAATGGTTGGGGTCCATTATATTATAATCGCTGGATGGATGAACAAAGCAATGACATAATATAATGGACCGAAGTCACCGAACCACCATGAAGAACCCTGCACCTTTTCACGTCCCGATTAATTGATAGCACGGGCACTGACCTGATACGAAGATTCTTGACCAAGCTAGGGAGCGGATGCTGAGAGATGGGGCCTACGGTGACCCCGTTTTGTCATCGATGACGTTGCCACGTCGCTCTCGCGGTCACTGGCTCTCTGCATGGAAGCACGACCCCGTCCTACACTCAGGCCCTCGGCCATTATTTTGGCATGTGCGCGCGTTGGGCAGCGACGTAGCTTGCGGCTCGATCGTTCAACGTACCACCATCTGGTGCGAAATCGCTGGCACGCGTTCCAACCGTCGATTGCGAATTCGGGGAGCAGCCGAGCAGGTGGCTGGTCAAGTTCAACCGTGGACGACAGGAGGTTCTCGCAGGCGGGGGCGAGCTCGCGGCGGCGAGCCAGTTTGGCATATATAGGTAGAGGAAACTAAACCCTCACGGTCAGGATGCAAGAGGACCGGCTAACAGCCAAACTAACCTTCGTAGTTAGAGATAAAACGAGGCGGCACACATTTAGAGATGCAAGCGAACTGGCCAGCGGATCTAGCGGCAAGTCATTTTTTCTAAACATTATACTAGTCAGTCCGCTTGCATCATGGTTGTACATAGATCCCCCACACATGATAATTTTTTACTTCAGTTCACGCTTTCACGCATGTGCACAACTAGTGGCAGCTCACATTAGAAGACACTAGCATATTTTACTTTCCATTAAAATTTGACACATTGGCCCCATGCCCAAATCGGTTCCCCCTTATCGGAGATCATCCTCTTAGGCTATCTCAAAAGGGAATTGCCAAAATGAGGATTTTTGCACCGTCTCGCACTGTTTATGATGTTATACACAGAGTGGAGTGAGATTTGAAAAATGAGGGATGAGAATTCTCTTTGGGGATAGCCTTTTAGTGCCTTATTGACTTAGCTAGTGTTTACCACACTGAGCTCATTGTCTCGTGTCCTCTTGTTATCTTGTGCCCTATGAGGATCACACCGTCGATATGGATAGCATGGGGAAGAAGACTGGAGGGAGAAAACAAAAGAATAAACAAAAATTTAAAAAATGATGAATTAATGTACATGTGCCATAAAAAAACGGAGGTTGAGATTTTAGGGTTTATTGCTGGAGTTGAGCTCCGAAAATAGGGCCTAGAAAGTAGGGTCCTATTTTAGGGGAGACTAGATAATACCCAGCGCGTTGCAGCTGGGATTTTTTTACATCAAATATAATTCATGGATTGAGAAATAGTAGATAAAATATACTAACATCATGAAAGAAAATATTTCCTACGCGTTCGTTGTTGCAGAAATTTGAATGATACCCGCATATACACCACGGAAATGGATTGCACGCATAATGCCACAGAAGATCAATTGAATGTTTAAATGGAGGTCATAGTGGATGGTGACGTGGCTTCACGTATGTTGAGAGAAATAGTTAGTGAGGTTCTCCTATTTAGATATAGAAGATTCATGGAGTTGCTTTTATTAGGGTCAAACTATCTCCAGTAGCTTCTTCATTACATTTCTCAAATTCAAACCCCACTGTGTGTCTACAGTATCAGAATAATATCAAATATTGTCAAATTCATCAAAATAGGGCAAACGTTGAAGTTGACCAAGTTATTGGCCTAAATCTATCAGACCGTGCATAGTACCGTAGGTGTGGAGTACAAATATGAATAGAAGAATAGGTAATTGGTTAGCCTTAGGGCTTATTTGACCCGTGACATGAGTTGGCCAAAGCAAAATCTAGCTGCTACCAAATCTATGCAAGAACAAAGGGAAAATGCTATTCAAATTATTTCCAAGCCGATTCACGGTGGTACCGCCAAAATCTGGAGAGAAAAACTTTTGTTTGGATACATCAATGCCAAATCTTGTCAGCACTATTAGGCCTAGCTTAGGTAACCTTGGATTGAGTGAGGATTGAGGGATGATTGAAGTGGACCGGAAGAGATTGAGAGAAATTTTAAACTATTTAAGATTTAAACACATCCAAATTCCTTCAAACCACTCTGATCCGAAATTATCCAAACAAAGCTTTATGTGTCATGTTGGTTTCACGTGTCCCTAATTTTTTCTATCAAAATATCTCCGATATATATCTCGTTTTTCTACAAAATCCTAAGGAATATTATGTTTTTTTATGTATATGGACCTTTAAAGTGACGACATTATAATAAAGTGCTGTTTAAATTTAATGTGGATTTGTTTTACTTAGATGACACATTGCCTTTTGGAGACTATACTGGACAAAATCATCTTAGGCATAAATTAATTTGTTGTGTTTTAATCATATTTTAAACATGATTTGGATTTTATATATTTATAAAATTTTTTAAGTAAATTAAATAATCGCACTTCATACCCAAGAGAGTTGGAAAAATATGATAAAAATATTTTAGGATGCCATTCGTGAGATCCCGACAACTGGAGTAGTGGACGAGACGTGCCAGTCTGGGCGGCCCCATGAGCGTTGCCCACAATCGCAGGCTCGAGCAACGGGAGGTCCAGCGTGGCAGCGCCTGCGTCGCGGTCGCGCGCGCCTTTATAAAGCGTCACGGTGCGGCAGAGCAGCAGTCCGGTACACCCCAATCCCCCACTCCCCCACAGTCTCACCGAAGAGCCCTTTGCCAACCCACGCATTCTTTCCTGAGGAAATGGACGCGGGCGCCATCGCAGCTGCAACTACCGACGCGGCGAGGCCGGTGGTGCTGTACCCTTCGCCGGGGATGGGGCACCTGGTGTCCATGATCGAGCTCGGCAAGATCCTGGGCGCGCGGGGCCTGGCCGTCACCATCGTGGTCGTCGACCCGCCCTACAACACGGGCGCCACGGGGCCTTTCCTCGCCGGCGTCTCGGCGGCCAACCCATGCATCTCCTTCCACCGCCTGCCCAAGGTCGAGGGCCTCCCGCCCGTGAAGTCCAAGCACCACGAGGCGCTCACCTTCCAGGTCATCGGCGCATCGAACCCGCACCTCCGCGAGCTGCTGGCCGCGGCGCCCCCCGCCGCGCTCATCGTCGACTTCTTCTGCAGCGTCGCGCTGGACGTGGCGGAGGAGCTCGGCGTGCCCGCCTACTTCTTCTTCACCTCGGGCGCGCAGATCCTGGCCTTCTTCCTCTACCTCCCGGTGCTCCACGAGCGGACCACGGCGAGCTTCAAGGACATGGGGGCGGAGCTCATCCACGTGCCGGGCATCCCGCCGGTCCCGGCCACGCACTCCGTGCTGCCCCTCATGGACCGCGACGACCCGGCCTACGACGGGTTCCTCAAGGTCTCCGCCGACCTGTGCCGGTCGCAGGGCGTCATCGTGAACACGTTCCGGTCGCTGGAGCCGCGCGCCGTGGAGACGGTGGCCGCGGGCCAGTGCACGCCGCCGGGGTTCGCGACGCCGCCAGTCTACTGCATCGGCCCGCTGATCAAGTCGGAGGAGGTGGTGGGCAAGGGCGGCGAGGAGTGCCTGGCGTGGCTGGACGCGCAGCCCCGGGGCAGCGTGGTGTTCCTCTGCTTCGGCAGCATCGGGCGGTTCAGCGCGGAGCAGATCAGGGAGGTGGCGGCGGGGCTGGAGGCCAGCGGGCAGCGGTTCCTGTGGGTGGTCCGCGCGCCGCCCAGCGACGACCCGGCCAAGAAGTTCGAGAAGCCGCCGGAGCCGGACCTGGACGCGCTGCTCCCGGCGGGGTTCCTGGCCCGGACCAAGGACAGGGGCCTGGTGCTCAAGTCGTGGGCGCCGCAGCGGGACGTTCTGGCGCACGCGTCCGTGGGCGGCTTCGTCACGCACTGCGGCTGGAACTCGGTGCTGGAGGCGGTGATGGCGGGCGTGCCCATGGTGGCGTGGCCGCTCTACGCGGAGCAGCGGCTCAACCGGGTGTTCCTGGAGAAGGAGATGCAGCTGGCCGTGGCGGTGGAAGGGTACGACAGCGACAAGGGCCTCGTGGCGGCCGAGGAGGTGGCGGCCAAGGTGCGGTGGCTCATGGAGTCCGACGGCGGGAGGGTGCTCCGGGAGCGCACGCTGGCGGCCATGCGGCAGGCCAAGGACGCGCTGCGCGAGGGCGGCGAGTCGGAGGCCACACTGGCGGGGCTGGTGGACCAGTGGAGACGCGCTTGACTTGACGCGTGAGTGGCGCGACGGAGACGTTGGCGCCCACCTGTTCTCGATCTACGATAGGACATGTGCCATCATCTTGGCTTGGCAGCATCTCATCACTCGTGTAGTCGTGTGATTGGGCTTGGGCCTACTACAGCACGTATCAGCAGCTACCGGGTAGTAGACCAAATTAATGAAGTTCTTGGGAAGAAATAAAATTGGTCTACTCATATTCACTCGCCCAGTTTTAGACTCTTAGGATGTTGACACCAGTAACACAAATCTTAACCCACTGGCAAACATCGCAGCGAAACTTCCGCTCGTCCCCATTCCCTATTTGTTGAGTTCCCCATTGTTTCAAGATATTGCCGTCTTGCTCCTAGCTAGCTCATAATGTTTTCTTCCCCAAATTAATTTTCCTAGCTCTTGGGACTCAGGAAATTTAAGCTAAGAAAAGCCGCAGCATATTATTGGTGATCGTAATTAACACGGATGGATGAGAACACGACGACGCCCGCCCGCACGCACACGTAGGAGTAGGAAACGCAATTAACAACCTATCTACCTTAGCTTGCCGGTCACACGTCTCTTCGCTTCATTAGGAATGTCGCTTAATTTCGTTGTTGGTTTTGCAGTGTCGTTGTTGAGAGTTTTTCGATCGGGGCTGTTATATTTCCTAAACAAAGCATATTCTCTCTTTCCCTAGCTCACTCTAGTGGGTGATCGATGGTGACTTGTCTACGATACTAGTAGCTATCAGCAATGAACGCTGTCGTCAGCGACTAGCTATCGTAATTAACCTGTTGCGTATACACACACACAAGCCGGCCTTTTCAGTCATGCACAACAACTTTTTGAAGCAGATATTACTCTACGATTACTCCAGGTTGCACTCACATTGGCATTATAGTTCCTACAAAATTTAGATGTCCACTAGCTTCTATATATGATATGTTGAAACTATCTGCGATGACGACCGGTACTATATCTGTTTTTGAATATTTATTGTATGCTAGTTCATTTTTAAATTAAAAAGCGATAAATGAAAAGGAACTGAGGAAACATCATGCATGCATGGTTGTTGATGATGGACGTTATTATTGGAATGCATATACGAAGATAATGACTGGTAGGTACTCCCTTCAGGTCCCAAAAAAATGTTGTTTTGGATATCGACACGGTCTTCCAAACATAAGTTTGATCAATGTTTTTGTTAGAATAAAAATAAATATCATAAGAAATTTATACTTTTATAAAAGTACTTGTTAAGACAAATCTATACATATGACTTTCAACATTCAAAACTAAATCATATAAAAAGTACTCCTATACATTTTTTTTAGTTTGGGCTGTGATTAGACAAGCCATCAACCGGCCCAAACAGGGGCGATCTCAATTTCCGTGGTCTCATTAAAACAATGATGGGCTCGACACGAATTGAAAGTCCGGTGCCATTCCAATGTACTAGTGGGCCCCCAGTCCCGTCGGTTCGGAAGCCTATCCTCTCCCTCCACGACACCGGACGGCACGGCGGCGCCACCACACGCTGCACCACTACCATCTTCTGCCAGTGATGTTAGCACAACTGTCTCCATTTGTTGCGCCCGGGACCGGCGGCGTAGGTGTGATTCGCGGAAGCCTTGACAAGCCCGGCGCCCCTCTTCATTGTCGGGGTCTCATGGACATCGTGCTTCGTAGCAACAGCAGGGTACCTGCTTGCCGAGCACCACGGTCCCGGAGGACGGAGGTTGCGTGATGAGCCTTGTATTGCGAGCTTCCCGAGGACGCTCCTTCTACTTGTGCAGCTGCTTGTTCGGAGTTTGATGTTGGCGCCATCTCTAATCCCCCGTGGTCAACTATATGCCGCTGTTGGTGCGCTGGTATGTTCTTCCTCTTGGCAGCTCATTCGTTTAGTCCAAAGTTCAAACTTCACTATATAAATATGATGGGTGTTTAGATGAGGGGATTCATTCGCGGAATTGCTAGGATTCAGTTTAAGTATATCGCTACATTGTAAGGTTTTGGATCTAAACAGGTCTGTTGTGAATATGTGATCAGTATGTGCAGTTGTGCACTGTTTCAATTCCTGAAAGCAGTAGCAAAATAACCTGCAAGTTTCATGGCATTAGTATCTGTCTATTTGTTGGTGCATATAGACAGTATACTAGTATTGGTACATTGTTTGGATATTACTACCTCTGGTCAATTATGTATGCTGCTTAGAAAACAAGAGAAACTGCTTGTTCTCTGCATTTTTTTGGATGTCTGAAGCGTCATCTTTTAACTATGGGGGTAGTACAATTTAGGTGGAAAATTCTAGATGGTCATCTGGAAGCAACAACTAGATGCAACACAAAGTAAAATGAAAAAAAAGGAGAAGCAGGCCTTTGCATATCTTGGACAGCAATCCGCGGTTCAAAATCTGAACCAAATGCTTTGTTAAATGTTAAATGCAACAAGGAGCAAGCTTATTTCTTGAGTTCTTCATAAAATACCAATACATTCATATTTCATAGTGAACACCAACTATACATGCTACATGCAAAGATGAGATGGAGAAGCTACACAAATACACTACACAATAACAGTGACAAAAGAAAAAACCTTGCCTAAGTTGTACGAAGTTCGACTAGAGACGCATAGACTCCATCTTTGATGTTCATGAGTGCCTCATGCCTTCCTTTCTCCACTATTGCACCTTCCTTAAGAACTGCGATGATATCAGCACCTTTGATCGTCGAGAGACGGTGCGCCACAATAACCGTGGTCTTGCCAACCATTACATGATCCAAGGCGTCTTGCACAATGCGCTCAGACTCAGCATCGAAGGCGCTTGTCGCCTCATCAAGCAGGAGAATCCTAGGATCTTTTAGTATGGCCCTTGCTATAGCCACCCGCTGCTTCTGGCCACCAGATAGCTGGACCCCTCTCTCTCCCAATGGTGGTGTCATATCCCCTGGGAAGGCTTGATATGAACTCATGCGCATTGGCAGCCTTTGCAACCTTGATGAGCTCCTCCTCAATAACCTCCTCACGCTTCCCATAGGCTATGTTGGCACGAATTGTGTCATTGAAGAGCACAGGCTCTTGGCTCACCAGTCCCATCTGGTCCCTTAGCCAATTGATTTTTAGGTTCTTGAGTTCCACCCCATCCAGTGAGATGCTACCAGAATTAGGATTGTAGAATCGCTCCAACAAAGAGATTACTGTTGATTTTCCGCTACCACTCTCCCCGACAAGTGCAACAGTCTATGAAACGAAACGGTAATGAGTTATTGATTATGGTTAATATCACTATAGATAATAGAAGATGTGATCCTGCAGGAGGGATAGAAGTAGCCTTATTACCTTGGCAGCCGGAATGTGTAGGGTAAAACCACTGAAGATTTGAACATCTGGGCGGCTTGGGTACTTGAAGCTCACATTTTGAAAATCAATGTTTCCCTTGACCTCACCCATTGTCAAACCTACATCATTGCTTGAGTCAATTTCTGACTTCTGATCCAGCAAATCAAACAGGGATATAGTTGAATCCTTGGCCTTTGTGGAATCAGAAGCCATGGCACTTGTTCGGGCCATTCCAATTGTTGACACCATCAGTGCAAAGAAAACCTGCAATACAATGATTTACTATGTCAGCTGTTCAATAGGGAGCATTGAATCCCTGAATGGCTATAATATTACTGTGTTATACATTTTCTAACCTTGAAAACATCACCAAAATTAGATTTGTTATGACGCACAAACTGCGCTCCAACATAGAAACAAATGCCAAATGTAACATACAGTATCAGGAATGCAAAACCAAAACCAAGGCCTCCAACAATTCCTGCTCTGATCCCTTGCTTCTTTGATACTTTACATTTCTGGCTGTACATTGTCATCACCCTCTTCTTGGCAGAATAAGCCGCTACAGTCCTTATATTGCTTACAGCATTAGTAGCCACTTGACTTGCATCTTCATACAACAGCTGCAGAAATAGCAATCATTTTGTCCCAAGCAAATTGGAGCAAGCTAGAGTTGAAACCCAACAAGAGCTATCTACAAAGGAAATAAAGAGAAAAAGGAAATACATTAAAGCCTTAGGGCCTGTTTGGAAGCATTGCTTCTCCAAACCATAGTTTTAAAATACCACAGTTTACATTGTCATGACAGTACCATTGGTTTTATATGGTTCCATTGAAACTACCATGGATACAACATCACAAACCATGGTATTTAGGCAAGAGCTAGCCAAGTCATGAAAACTTTGGGTTGGAGTGGGGTTTCCAATACTCCAAAAATACAATGGTATCTACAAAACCATGGTTTTGGAAACATGTTTTTTCAGAATGCAACCAAACACCACATGGTCTAAAATACTATGGTATTCCTACAAACCATGGCATTGCTCAGAAGTCAGAACCCATAAAAGTACCATGCTTCCAAACAGCCCCTTCATGGTTTAGTCACATGAATAGATGCTTTCCATCCACACCTATCTAAGAACAAAACTCTGGGTATATTCCATTCTCTCAATTCCCTTTTTGTTGCCTCATCCTATGTCAAGTTCAGTCGATCCCCGTTATAGAGATCTTTGTTGGACATGTCCAAACCATCTCAACCAGTGTTGGATAAGCTTTTCTTCAATTGGTGCTACCCCTAGCCTATCACATATATTGTCGTTTTGGATTCAGTCCATTCTTACATGATCACAAATCCAAAGCAACTAGCAAACATATGTATTTCTGCGACACTTGACTGTTGAATATGACGCCTTTTTGCAGGCCAACGTTCTACACGCAATGGTTAGTATAAGTGAGAGTGCTAGTTGTTTAATTCGTGTTTATTGTAGGTCCTAGCATCTTTTACAAGAATGACAGCTGCACCACCTTTTCGAGCAAGTGCGATCTCTTTCTATGTTTAGTGAATTCTAGACTAGTGTTGAATAGTCTGATGCTATATGTTAGTCAATTCCTAAACTATAAAGGCCACATGGGAGTAAAAGGCTTTGTCCACTCAGAACAGTCTCACCATTATCTCATATATTAGAGGGTGATAAGCCCTTATCCTATCTTCATCTGGTTCCATAATAGGAAATTAGGAAGAACAAAATCAAAGTCTCATTGATATGTTACCTTGGCATCTCCGCTGAAACCCTTCAAAAATTTTATTTGTGCATAACCTTGAAGGGCCACAAGTGGAATCACACATAGGATGATTAAACAGAGCTTCCAGTCTGCTATCATAGCAATGAGAAATCCAGTGATTAATGTTGAGGTTTCCTGAGCTGCCAAGGCCAAGTTATCACCCACTAAACGCTGGACATTCAAAGCATCGACTGACAACCTTGCACCAAGTGCTCCACTGTAAGATATACTTCAACCATTAGTATCCCAAATGTAGAATTCCTCAAGTAGAAATAAGAAAACTAACAAATTATAAATGGGTAGGGTAACCAACCTAGAGTTTTTGGGGTCATCAAACCAAGCAATTTCTTGGTGCACATTGTGTCGAAATGACAGCGAACGGATGCGCTCGATAAGCTTCCCTCCAACTATTCCAAACAAGAATTGCTCTATTGGTATTGATATTATTGATATGACACCCAACAAAACACACATCAAACCCCAGAAGCTAGAATCCCTTCTTAGTTGATCTTCCGGCTCATAGAAAGTTTTGATGGCACTGGAGATCATTAGACCAAACATTGGTAAAAGCACTCCATGGACTCCAGCAGCTAGTGATCCTAACAAAATAATTGGTAACTCTGGCTTGTTTAGACTAGCTAACCGTCCCATAGGAGCTTTCTTTACGATATCATGATCACTAGCGTGCTTCTGATTCTCCCTGTTTGTATCATTCCATTCAAGAAATTCAACTGAGCCTGGCAAGCCAGAGGAGAGGGTGAAAGAATGGTGATTACTATTTCCTGTAGAATCTATGCTTATCGATCGCTTCAATGACTGGCTTCTGGTTTTAGATCTCGGATAGGATGTGCTATGATCTAATCTCTCTCTTTCTTCTTGGCTTTCTTGTAGCCGGATAAGTTGGGAATAAGCACCATCAGGGTTCAATACCAATGCATCACGGGGACCTATGGAAAATTCAGGGATGCTAGAAATCATTATACACTATGAGATATGTTGAGCATCTAAAGAACGGGAAATGGACATTTGAAAAGAGATCCTAACCTTGTTCAACAATTTTCCCATGCTGTACAACTGAGATGCAATCAGCATTCCTCACGGTACTCAATCGATGTGCGACCACAAGTGTTGTTCTGTTCACCATGATCCTATTCAGTGCTGCCTGAACAATTCGCTCTGACTCCACATCCAATGCACTAGTAGCCTCATCTAACATGAGTATTTTGGGGTTTTTAATGATTGCTCTTGCAATAGCTATCCTTTGCTTTTGCCCCCCTGAGAGCTGTGCGCCACGTTGGCCAACCATTGTGTCATAGCCCTGGCACAAGAGAAAAAGGAAAAAAAATATATGCAGATGCATGATCCATGATGTAGAATTTTTAGAATTTAATTTAACTTATTGATTTTTCACATACATTGGGCAATTTATCAATGAAATTTGCTGCATTAGCTAGCTCAGCAGCTTTTTTTATCTCTTCCATTGTTGCATCCTCTTTGCCATATATTATTTTATCTTTGATAGATGTCATAAAGAGCAATGGCTCTTGGCTAACAAGACCAATCTTCCTTCTTATCCAATCAAGTCGCAAAGTCTTAATGTTAATCCCATCAATCAAAACCTCACGAGGCTGTGGATCATAGAATCTCTGTACAAGACTTATCGCAGTTGACTTGCCACTTCCACTCTCCCCAACTATGGCCATTGTAGTGCCACTAGACACATGTAGTGAGAATCCATCAAATATCAGTTGCTCCGGCCTCGCTGGGTAGCTAAAGTACACATCCTTTAGGTCAACATCACCCTTGACATCTTCTAACTGCGTACCAGTCGTGTCATCAGTATCAATGTGTGGTTTCCTCTTTATTGTTTTCAACAATCTGTATCCTGCAGATTGTCCTTCTGCAAAGGCTGCCAGGCAGGGTGTTGCATTGCCCAATGACCTGCCACAAGCAAATGGGAATCTATAGTGTGAACCATGTGACATGAATCGTATAACAAATCTTTTTTGTCTTGATGAAAACAAACTTACATTGCCCCAGTCATCACAACCATCACGATATTGATGATGTCTCCTCCTAAGTATCCTCTGCTAAGAATCAGCTTGCCACCATACCATATGGCTAAACCATAGCTAGAAAAGAATATGAATGTAACAGAACCCATGCCAAAACCATTTGTAATTCCTTCCTCAACAGTAGCCTTGTATGCCTTGTGTATGAGTTTGTTGTAGACTGCAATAGCCTGCTTCTCACCATTGAAGGAGGCGACCTGTTTTTACAGATGTAGCCACAAGAAAACTACTGAATTCATGTCACGCTTGTACTAGCCATATTCAAAGTTCTGAGCACATTAAACTCACTGTTTTTATGGCTCCAATTGTTTGTTCGACAACATTCCCTGCATCACTGTGTATGATGCTTGGCCCTTGCTAGAGATTTTAGATAGTATCTTTGAGACAACTCCGCCAGCGAAGACAACCGGAGGTAAACATGCCAACATGACAAGAGACAGGAGCCAACCTTTCACAAACGCTACGACGAAGCCACCAATGAAGGTAGCCACAAGCTGTAGAAATTTCCCCACCTGTAGAATTTGTGGTAGTCAAATTACACAATTTTTTTTATGCAAGTTGCCCATATTTGATTTTTTTTTTTGCTCCTGCTCTTCTGTGTACTTGTCATAAAGTTATTACCTTCTCTCCAATAGCATCCTGAACTAGGACGGTATCTCCACACATTCTTGAAACTACCCGTCCAGTTGTCATTTCTACATCAAAGAATGCTATATCTTGTCTCAAGACAGACTTGAGGTATAGTGATCGAATGCGTGTGGCCTGCCTCTCGCCTGTTATTGTCCAGCATGACACCTCTGCACAAATTAACAACAAAAAAAGCTCCAATTATGCTGATATGAGCACGATATGCCTCATGCTTAGATTTCTGTCTCGATATTTCTAGTATCATTAGCTGACTAAATAAACTTAGAACCGCTTTTGCCATTGTATTTGGTAATATACTTCTCTATATCGCTCTTAAATCTGGGAAAAGTAATACATGCTCTTTTTGTCGTATGCTATCCAATATCACTAACAGGTGACGTCGGACCGCCTGGTCAAGCGAGGGATGCCCCATCAGCCTGCCTGTCCCTTTTGCGACCAGGCAGAGGAGACCATCAATCACATTCTCGTTGGCTGTGTTCTTTCTAGGGAGGTTTGGACTTGGATTTTGAGAGAACTCAGACTGGATGTGATTCCGCCTCCCAACTCCTCAAGCCGCTTCTGTTCCTGGTGGAGTAGAGCAGCGGCTACTCTTGACAAGAATCTGAAAAAGGGTTTCAACTCCTTGGTGATCCTGGTCGCATGGATGTTGTGGAGGCATAGGAATGCCTGCGTGTTTGATGGTGCCCAACCTCAAGTGCAAGCAGTTCTCTCTCAAGTGGCCGCTGAGGGCCATTTGTGGTGCCTAGCCGGAGCCGCCGGACTGCGAGAACTCCTCTTAAGGAGTGCACAGCCCCCTTAGCTGGTTGCTACCTAGTGTGGGGTCGTGGTCGTTTTGTTTTGTTTCCCTAGAGCAGTTGTGTTACTGTGATGTGGGTTCAGGGAGGTCTCACCCATCCCTGGGTATTTGGTTCTTTGTTCTTCCTTAATGAAATGGCACGCAGCTCTCCCGCGTTGTTCGGAAAAAAATATCACTAACAGGTAACAGTTGAAGATTAAGTTCCTTGAAAAGTCAAAGTTGGAAACCGCAAGGTTGACTCATTGGTATGGGCAGAATCTGGTCTATGACCTATGGGTAAGTTTCTTCTTCTCAAGAGCATCTTATTTCATTATATCCAATACCAGATAAAGAAAATGAAAAAAAAAATACCAGTAATTTCCATCGGTCAAGAACTCGCACCAGCAATACCAGCTTATATTGCAAATTTATATGAAAACTGAAGAAGTCGAGTCTATCCATACTCACGAAGAAATGAAACAATCGCTGTTCCAATGCCGAGGTAGACAAAATTCAGAACAGCCTGGAAAAAGATGGAGAAACATGGAGAAGATGTATTCATATCTCATCAACAAAAAAATGTAAAAAGGTAAGAAAAGGAGTTCTGAGTCAACTACAAGCTGAAATTAATAGCAATATCGATGAACATTTCTCGTAGTTTATTCGTGATCCTGGATGCAAGGTGGTACTGCAAACGAATGTGATAGCATGGTCGATCCTCGTCCCATTTCAAAAGGAAAAAACTGTGGATCCTGACCCATATTTTTTGTTTATATTTGTAAGCTCCAAAAAATTTATAAAAGAATGCAAAAAACTATGTGGGTACGTGTACAAATTTCTTTGCCCAAGTATGAGCATTGTCTCTTTTTTCTTCTTCTTGTTGCATCACACATGCTTTTGTATACGTTCACTCATATATGCATATTTTACCGAGATGTAGCGTCCCCTTTGATATACATGGTTTGGCCTTTAAGGAGCCATGCCACTGAACTACTGAAGGCAGCGAGACTGAGAGGGGAACTTGCACACAGGGATATTGTGGAGGACACGGTGCGCATCGGCGGACGGTTCGGTATAGGCCAGAGCAGAGGAAATGCCACACGACGGTCGCTGAACGTTGTTCACGCGAATGCAACGCATGATATGAAGTAGACTATATGTGTGGACATTTTTCAGGATTTTCCTTTTGAAACTACAGACACACTTCTTGCTAATGGACATAGATGATTAGATGTGATCAAGTCAGAGAGGACATCCAGCACATCCCCGTGTCTTGTGTATTCGAGGCTAGTCTAGTTCTTCCTGCTTATTACGAGGTTTAGCCCAAAAATTGTCAAAATTCTGTAGCGATTCTCGGAGTCTCGTTGCTCTGGTAGTCTGGTCTAGTGCACCGCAATGACCGCATTCAATTAAGCGACGACGCTACTCCGTGCGGTGTCCAGGTCGTTTCATCCTTCCCGAGGCGTGTTTTGTTACTGACGGACACAACGGGAGTTGATGCGTGTGTTTTTGTTAATTTTTCCCTACTTAATCCAATGATACATAGCTCTCTTGCTTGTGTAATTGTCTTTGAGAAAAATACATACTCCAAGTACGTGGGGATGATTCGGCCACATGGTTTTCGATCTTTGACCACAAAAAATAGTCCAGCCACCATCCGTGGGTAGTCGATCGATTATCCATTATGCGTACAGCCTACTACTGTCTTGACTTCACATGGCCCCTTGTTAATTTATTACGAATGCACTTCGAAATGTAGCTTTCATAGAAGCACACTGTAGATGGCCGGGGCCCGGGAGCAAAATAAATAAACAAGATGGACGTCACCAAAGGCCTGTTTGGATCAAGGCTATGAGTGGCCACAAGTTTGGTCACGGTTTGACCACGTTTGACTCTAAATTTGAATTTTGTCAAATAATAAATTACACATTTATATAGATTGGGCATAGCTAAATAAACCATATAGATAAAAATTATGGTGTATGGTATAATTTAAATTTAGAATCAAACAGGCCCCAAGTGCCAACACATAACTTAACTGTTAGAAAGGAAAAAAAAAACTCCCTACAACGAAGAGGGTCAGTGGTAGTTGAAGTAAAAGGCATCTTTGATCGGTTTTAAGAAAAAGGCATCTTTGATCTATTATTTTGAGAAAGATATTTAACATACTAGGCGCCTCTGATTAAATTTTTATCAGAAAATTGATCAGAATTATTCCAGATTTATATTAACAATGAAGAAGTAAATAGAACGAAAGACGTCCCTGACAAAAATCAGAACGCACTATCAATCAGTAATAATAACAACGATAAACTTGACTAGCCTAGGAAGAACTACGTGCCTTTGTAACTAAAAAAGAATGGAAAATTCGCGTCACGGGAGAGAAGAAGAAAAGAATAGACATCCAAATTCGTGTCTTCATTAGAAACTGGGGTATTCTTAGTTCACAACCAAACTTTTGGCATTTCAAAGTTTTGATTAGGCCATTTCTTAGCTATCATTCGGTTGACTACCAAAATTTGCAAATATCTCCAATTTGACATACAAAATATTAGTCTGGAAAACTTAGGCATGCTAATTTAGCACTAAACCAAGCAGGCTCTTAAATCTTGGTGATTTCTGCACGTACATCAATAACCTTGACAAATGCCTAGCCTATCAACATAATTTTCACTTTGGACGATGGATAGTTTATTTCATTTCCTGACTTTGTCAGGCGAGGCAGCCAAATACCCGAAATGAAATTGAGGAACCGATCCACGTGGATCCAGCAGATCGTAAACCAGGGTCTGTTTCTCGTATTGTTCTCATGGGTGGCAAGGATATTGGAAACGCCAAGAAAAATACCAGGCCGAAGCTATCTCAACTCTCATGAACGAAGAGCCGGGCGTCTCACCTTGTTGACGCGGTGGAGGACGGTGTCGGTGGTGGCGCCGCCGAAGGCGTTGATAACCTGGCCGAAGATGACGGTCATGATCGGCTGCCCCATGCCGTTGGCCAGCGCCGCCACCGTGCCAACCAGCATCAGCAGCACGTCCCGCCTGTCGGCGTACCGAAACAGCGCCGCGAACGACACCTTCTTCCCGGCGTCATCGCCGCCGCCGTCTTCCTTCCCCTTCGCAGCTGCCGCTGCCTCCATTGCTCGCGGCGGTTTGCTGTAGAGACGACTTAGAGCCTTGTTGGGATCCTCCTCATGGCTAGCTTTACGGGGTCAGCAGGTTGGTGGCAAACTGGCAATCTCAAGGTGATTGATTGGTAGTGGTTACTGTAGTACACGTCGGCCATGAACAGGGAGGGGACTAGACTAGGGGAGGCAGCAACATACTGCTAGCAGCATGATCTCCCCTGATTTCGGAGCACACTTTAACAGAGAATGTGATAGCGCCACAGTGGTCTGGCTGGACTTACATTGCTAAACGTTCGGCAGTTGCTTCATGAGCTTAAATTAGGACTAGAAGACTATGATTGTAAGTTGTAAGACAGAGTTATTGTTGCAATATACTCCAACTGTTATACTACCTCCAGTCAATAAAAGTTGAAGTTTCCGACCAGATAGCTTGCATCTAGTTCATTTCGCTGGTCTGAAGCCTCAGCTTGACCGGCCATTCATTTGTTTCTGCAGAAGTCAAGGAAATGTGAAATTACTAGTACAAAACAACATGAAAATAACCTATATATTAGAGTATCTCTGTTGAACCTTCTTAAAAATGTGGAAATTTATAAGATCGCTTATAAGACAATAACAATATGATTGACCTTAGATGTAGTATATGAGCATTTTTCTCCAAAAGGGAATCCAAAGGGCCATATATGTGTCTAAGTTCTTGCTCTCTCTCTCTCTCTCTCTATAACTGTGAGTTCAATGTCATCTTAGATGTTGCTTATGATCTCAATCTTACTATTACTAATTGGAAGTTTTAAAAGTTGCACCAATTTCAAAGCGCGTCAGAAAAAAAAATAAATTCAAGAAATTCTCACAATAATCAGAAACATCCGACCATCAATTGGAAGATTGAAATATTAATAGCCATTAGATCTGTTTTCTAACTAATTACCCACCTCTGCCATTATGAAAGGTCTTGAGTTCAACTCTCAATGAAAGTAAATATCCTCTTTTTTTTTATTATATATATTTTCCAAGTAATTACCCACCTCTGTCATTACGAAAGATCTGAGTTCAATTCTCAACGAAAGCAAATATCTTTTTTTTAGATTTTTCCCATTTTCAAATTCATCTTCAGCTTTTGTCTTTTTTCTATTAAAGATGCTAGAAACCTTTCTATGAAACGAATATTTTGTAATTTTTTGAAATTTCTATGTCAATCCTCACAAGATGCGCTAGAAAAAAAATAAAATTATAGAAATTCTCACAGTAATAAAGAATACCCTATCATCAATTAACATGTTGAAATCTTAATAGTCATTAGATCTATTTTCTAATTAAGTAATCACCCACCTTTGCCATTATCAAAATAATATTAAATAACCTTTAAAACTATATATTAATTACCCACTCTGCCAATATAAAGAAAAATATGAAATAACACCCTAAATTTATATCTAATTGCTCACATTTGCTATTTTGATAGGATAATACCAAATATCCCCTTTAATTTATATTTGAATTGTTCACCTTAGTTATTATGACTGATAATATGATGAAAGTAACCCCTCAAAATTATATTAAAATCACCTATTTTTGCAATCGATCAAAGATTATTTAAATCAATTAAGCATACATATAAAGTAGCAAGATATGTTATTATAAATACCTAAGTATAAAAATAGATCTACATATGTTATATGGTTACGCATAACACGTTTAAGACTCTAACCCGTGCGAAAGCACAGGTTGATTGACTAAATGCTAATTGGAGGTTCTTTTTAGAGCCTCTACGTTAATCTTCACCAAACGCATTAGAAAAAAAAATACTAGAAATTTTTACAAAAATCATAAACATTCGGCTATCGATCATGTAGATATAATAATAGTAGCCATTGAGTTTATTATATTTTCTAAAAAAATTACGCGCCATGCCATTATGAAAGACGAAATAAAATGACCCTCAAATCTATATAAAAATTACCCACCATGCCATTATAAAATACGAATTAAAATAACCTCCTAAATTTGCATAACAATTATCAACCATACTATTATAAATTATGGATTAAACCCCTCTAAATTTGTGTATACATTACTCACCATGCCATTATAAAAGATGATTAAGATAAGCAATGGTATGGTGAAAAATAAATTAAAATAATTTCTAAATTTGCACATAAATCACCCACAACGCCATAACAAAAGATAAATTAAAATAATCATCTCTAATATTATTAAATATTAAATCAATATCTCTTAATAAAAATCTAACATGTGCGAGATCATGGGATAATGGACTAGTATGCCTAATGTAAGTTTTAAAAGCCCGTGTTTTATTTATCAAAATCACCCAACTTTCAAAATTTCTGCTTAAACTGATTACTTGCAACTCACAACACGCCACCTAATAGTTAATACTACTGTAACTAAAAACAAACAAATACAGTAAAAGTTGGCATAAGAAAAAACATTGTTATTGCAACTAAATTCTTGCATTACAAACTTAGTAGAACATGCTTGCATCTAAGTTGTTTTTTGTTTGGCTTTGTTTAGACGAATTTAAATTCGTGCCTTAAATCATCATTCATCAACATATTGGAGTAATAAAAAAGGAAGAACCCTCAAACACAAGTCGAGTTAATAAAATAAATCATGCTTGTTGCATGTTTGCGCGTGCCCATATCATACTAGTTGATCTGGACATGAATAATTTTGCTGAGCTAGAATATTCCCAATAATAGTGTCATAGAGATAGATGTTCATTGTTTATAAGATCATCCTGCATAAAAAACAATCTTTGTTTATAAGATCATCAGGTTCTAACTCCAAATGCAGCAATTGGCTACTGGCACGCGAGGATTTAACTAGTGTGGCACCGTGTCGACGTCTCCAACGATCAGGTTCCTCGCAAGTCGCAACAGAATTGAAATGACGAGCATCCTACGATGGGATCACATGGCAAATCGAATCAAACATGATATGATGCCGTGTATATCCTAGTCGTACTAGTTGACTTGGCCCATTAATTAATAATCATACGCATAAAAATCTTCGTGCAAACACGCCCTACGGCTGGGATCACATAGAAATTGAATAATCTCGTTTTATAGCAAAGTATTCAAATACTGTAGTTTTAGAATACTGTGGTTTGGAGTTATACATGACACAAAAACTATGATTTTGTAATACTGCAGTAAAACTATGGTATTTTCCAAAACCACAGTGTGTTTGATTTCACGGTATCCCACCCATCGTCCTCTTCTTTTTCCTCTCCCCGCCGCTCCTCCTGACTCCCTCCACCGCCCTCTCCCTGCCTTTCCCCAGTGCGGGAGGCAAGCCCAGCATGCGCCGTCGTCGTCATTGGGACCAGCGCACGACGGGGCCGAGGAGGTGGCCGGATCTAGACCGAGCCATGGCCTCCGGCGGCGCAGATCGAAGAGGGATGAGAAGGGCGGGCGGTGTGAGGCCAACGGGCCTCCCTCCTCCGACGCTCTATCTCTTCCACGACGGTGAGTGGGCGACGGCAAGCTGGGGCCGCGGGGCTGACGGCGGCCGCGGGAGGCGGTGCGGCGGCAGGACGGTGAGCGCGGGAGGCGGCAAGCGGCCCTCTTCCTCTCCCCAAACGCCCTCTCGCTCCCCGGCGGCGCGGAGGAGCAGAGCTCCCGCGCGCCCGGATCCGGAGGAGACGGCCACAGGCGACGTGGCACCGCGGAGGTCCTGCGCGGCCGGATCCGGAGGAGGCCGCCCGGCGTTGGGCTGGAGGCTGCGTTGGTCCAGCAGCGGGCAATGGCCGGTGGCGTGGGGATGCGGAGATGTCTCGGTGAGGGAGAGTCGGCTCGGAGAGGATGGGTTCGCGTGGGGAGACAGTGCAGAGACACAACGCGACGAATGAAAACTTCAGTCCAGAGTGAAGTATCCAATACTCCAAAAATACTATGGTTTTGTCAAAACAATAGTATTCAAAACAGTGTTTTCCTAAGTCCAACCAAACACCTCTTGGCCAAAAATACCATGGTATTCTCCATTACCATGGTTTTGTCTCAAAACTGTGAAAATAATGTGGTTCCAAACAGGCAGGCCTCTTTGGAACACGCAAGTTTTCTGGATTCTACCTTTTCTCAGTGTTTTGAACTATTTTTATATAAATTCTCTATATGATTAAAGTGATATTCACATGCGCATGCATCCTGTGCATATGGAAGTATGGGTCTATGGGGCGTGGGGCGCATGGCATTGTAAGGAGCTGATCTATACTCAGGGGCGGAAACAGACCCATGGCCACCCAGGCCATGGCCCGGGGTGCAGCCCAGAAAAATTTTTAACCCCAGTTAGAAATTTTGGCCCACTGGACTACCCACAGCCCACAACCCCAGCAACACAAGCCCCTTTAGCGGCCCTTCCTGTGGCGACTCCCTGCGGCCGGCGCCTGCCCTACGCGTCGCCCCCGTCCACGCATCAATGCGCCGCCACACTGCCACAGGCCACAGCTCCGCCCTGGCTCCATTGCCCGCGGCCGCTAGCCCGCAATCGCCTCGCCCCACGCCGGGTCCCCGTCTCCCCGGCTCCCCGGCGCCACGAGTCCTGCACTCCGTGACTCTTCCTTTGTCCTTTTCGGGGAAAAATATCCTATGAAATCATATGTTACGTACAATCGTGCAATCAAGGATCTGGAACGTCCATTTTGTATCTAATGGATGTTGATATTTTGTATTTAAACCCTTCCACCTAAAATCTCACGTTCCTCTTCTAAAATTCGCTTAAAACCCCTCCGGAGTCTTACCATTGGATATTGATCAGAAACTTCAGATCGCTCGATTGCACATGTAAAATGATTGCACGGGATATGCCCTCCCTTTTCGGTCTCCATGACTCTGCGTCTCCGCGCCGGACTCCACACCGCCAGCTCCCTGGCAGCTGCCATGTCGGCCGCCCGGCCAGCCGCCGCCACATGCCGCGCGCGACGTGACCAGCCTGCGACGCTAGCCTGCCCATTGGTGGCCTAGCCCCGGCTCGCTGCCTGGCGCGGTGGCGCCCAACGCCAGCACGCCGGCCGGCCGACGACTGCCGGCTCTGCTCCGGTGCTCCCCAGGGGCCCAGTCCCCTACTCCATCTGACCACAGTAGTCCACCATCCACCGATCTGGTGATCCCGGCTCCGTGACTCACTCTGTCATCTGTTTGACTGTTTGGGTAAGTAATTAAGGCCCCGTTTGGACGCATTGAGATAATGGCATAGGATAATGTGCACATTATCTGGGAGTATCCGGCCAAAGGTTAATAAACCGGGATAGTGTCTTGCTTCCCATTACCCGAGGCAAAAAAATCTGGTACGTTTGGGACTGAGCCGGATACTAGCAGCAAGAATCCAACAACTTTATCCGAACCAAACGCCCCCTAAAATGTCCAGTGAAGTGAATTGCTGCTTATATTGTCAATGGTGTATTATACGATGAGTGGTTGACATCTAATTTCATTTATACAGATTAGAGGTAGACAATGAAATGGTCTAGGACATTGATCTCTTTTTTCTCTAGCGATAACATCAGTTATTTCAAAACAATCATAAAAAAACGTCCAAATAAATATTCAACAATCGGTATCTACAAAATTCTTGTTCTAAATTTTGGTTTACACTATATTTGTTACCCATTCGAAGTATTTAATATATGTTTTTATCAGTCTAATAGGTTCTACCTCTGGAATTCCAAGGTACTTTTGGATTATGTTTTTTCGGCATGTCGTCACAACTTGGTTCGGGGCTTTGCCAAATCCTGGTTCCGCCACTGTCTATACTGAACTGAGATTAACGAAGTTGATAGCACTGCCTTGAGTGAAGATCTCGATGATACGGGTCTATGGAACCCGTGAGAGAACAACTTTTTTAGTACACAGTACAAACGCAGTCGCTCACATAGTAACCGGATACTCACCCATATCTTGAGATTGACGAAGTCGCTGTCGAGGATTATGTTTTTTTGGCATGTTGTCACAACTTGGTCTGGGGCTTCGGCAAATCCTGGTTCCGCCACTGTCTATACTGAACTGAGATTAACGAAGTTGATAGCACTCGCCTATCACTTAATGAACAAAATTGATAGCATTCGCTGTCGACGGAAACGGCACCTACTATTTAATAAATAAAATTATTAAATCCTAAATTAATTCTCTTCTAACAGGAGTGGAACCTAAGATCTCTCGAATGCCGTTCGAGCTGCTGCATGCTCTTTGGCGCCCGTGACAGAACACCTACTACCTTTTGCTCGATCGGCATTTGTCATATGTGCGACCGCCTGGCTACAAGGGAATGGGCTCAAAGCCCGGCCCAATCCCAAAGCAGGCAATCTACTCGTGGCAGAAGGGAATTCCTGGCAGAAGCCTTCTGCCGCAACGAGCGGCACGGTGGGCTCCGCGGCCCGTGGGCTTCTTCATGAACGCGACCAGGACCGGCATTGGCCCTGCGAGTTGTAGCGGCAGCAACTGGCGCGGCGCTCTCCACTTCACTACGGCGGACCTCAAGCGGCGGCGGCGGCTGCTGCTGGCGAGATTGCCTGTTCGGGGATTCACCGATCCTCCGCTGCCACGCAGTGCCGTCGTTGGTGCGTCGGTATGTTTGCCTTCTTGACTTCTTATCTGGCTGGTTTGAATGATTTGGTGAGGGGGTCATTCGAATGAGAGACATTATAAATGATCACGGTAAGCTGTATGTTGTTGCGATTTCTGTGAAATTTTTAGGATTTGGTTCAACGTTGCAGTAAATGAAAAAGGTTTTGGATCCAGATTATTACCCTATCCTAACAAGTTCGCTGGTCCCTTGTTCTTCAAGGATCAGTAATTCAGTAGTTCGTAGATTCCCCCAACCCTGCATTAGGGCTTCGTTTATTAAAAAAGCAAAATAGATGGCCATTTTGATACTGCAAGTTATGTGGTGACTGTTAACCCTAGGATTGGTCCTGACAGAATAGCATAGGCACAATACAGCATAATGCCTTCTTTGCATATCTACACGGCAGTGTCCGTTCAAAATCTGAAGCAAACTGCTTGTACACCAAATGATAAATACGAAGAGAAGTTTGCTTCTCCAATTCTTCAAAATCCCAAATGAACTCACAGAGCACTCGAACTATAACAACAAAGAGAAGAATCAAGTAAGATGTACAATGCCTAGTGCTGAGAGCAAAAATGTTAACCTGGCCGCTATGACGAGGCTGAACGGAGTTCGACTAATGAAGCATAGAACCCATCCTTGATGTTCATCAGCGCCTCATGCCTTCCTTTCTCCACTATCACGCCATCCTTGAGAACTGCGATGATATCAGCGCTTTTGATTGTTGAGAGGCGGTGGGCAACAATAACCGTGGTCCTGCCAACCATCACATGATCCAATGCATCTTGCACAATGCGCTCAGATTCAGCATCCAACGCGCTTGTCGCCTCATCAAGCAGTAGAATCCTAGGATCTTTCAGTATGGCCCTTGCTATAGCCACCCGTTGCTTCTGGCCACCTGATAGCTGAACCCCTCTCTCTCCAACAGTGGTGTCATACCCTTGGGGAAGGCCTGATACGAACTCATGTGCATTGGCTGCCTTTGCGGCCTTGATGAGCTCCTCCTCGGTCACCTCCCCATGCTTCCCATATGATATATTGGCACGGATTGTGTCATTGAAGAGCACGGGCTCTTGGCCCACCAGTCCCATTTGGTCCCTTAGCCAAGTGACTTTTAGACTCTTGATATCTACCCCGTCCAATGAGATGGTACCGGATTCAGGATTGTAGAATCGTTCCAGCAAAGAAATTACTGTTGACTTGCCACTACCACTCTCTCCCACAAGTGCAACAGTCTGTATAAAGCAATAAAGGGTGTGAGCTGCTGATTATATTACTGTAGAAAACTTGACACAGCACAGATAGGGAGAGAGAGCTAACCTTGCCAGAGGGAATGTGCAGGGTAAAATCACTGAAGATTTGAACATCTGGACGGCTTGGATATTTGAAGCTGACATGTCGGAAGTCGATGTTGCCCTTGACCTCGTCTAGTGTCAAACCTTCATCACTGCCTGAGTCAATTTCCGACTTTCGGTCCAACAAAGCAAATATGGAGACAGCTGAATCCTTCGCCTTTGTAGAATCAGAAGCCAATGCACTTGTCTGAGATACTCCAATTGTTGCCATCATCAGTGCAAAGAAAACCTGCCAGACACGAGTTAATGTGATCAACTCAAATATTCTATAAGGAAGAATCCAATTTTTAAAGGAAGATATACTATTGAAATGATGTATTTTCTTCCTCTCTCTTAATTAATGCAATGCAATGACTTGCAGATCTGCATTTTCGAGAAAACAATTTATGTAATTTGCTAACCTTGAACACATCTCCAAAAGTAGCTTTGTTATGGCGCACGAATTGCCCTCCAACGTAGAAACAAAGAGCATAGGTAAGGTACATCATCATGAATGAGAAACCAAAACCAAGGCCACCAACCATTCCTGTTCTGACCCCTTGATTCTTAGACGCTTCACATTTATGATTGTAGATTGTCATAACTCTTTTCTCAGCACAAAAGGAAGCTACAGTCCTAATACTGCTGACTGCATCAGTGGCCACTTGACTTGCGTCTTCATACAATAACTGCAAGAACAACAATGAATTGTCAATTAGCATTTTTCATCAAAAGTCATTATTCTTGATGTAAATCAAACAACTTAATGATGTACGTCACAAATTTTACAAGATTGAATTGTTAGAAAATTAACACATAGATCTTAATTTCAGTAGTCATTTCAATTTTATTGGCGGTTTATCACAACAAGAACAACCTAAAGGCTTTCTCTGATAGCTAGATTACCTTGGCATCTTGACTGAAACCCTTCAAGAACTTTACTTGTGCATAACCTTGAGCACCAGATAGTGGCATCGCACAAAGGATGATCAATGTGAGCTTCCAGTCTGCCACAAAAGCAATGACAAATCCGGCAAGTAGTGTTGCGGTGACCTGAACTGCCAAGGCCAAGTTATCACCAACTAATCGTCGGACATTCAAAGCATCAACTGACAACTTTGCTCCAAGTGCTCCACTGTAAAATATTTTGACCATAAGTACACTAAATAAAGAATCCATTGAGTAGAAAAAAAGAAAATAATACACTGAACAAAGCGATGTTAGCCAACCTGGAGTTTTTGGGATCGTCAAACCAAGCAACTTCTTGGTGCACAATGCTCTGAAATGACAAGGCACGAACACGCTCAATAAGCTTCCCCCCGGCTACTCCAAATAAGAAATACTCCACTGGTATGGACAGTATCGATACGATACCCAACACCAGACACATCAAACCCCAAAAGCTTGAATCCTTTCTTAGTTGGTGTGCCGGCTCGTAGAAAGTTTTGATGGCGTTGGAGATCGTTAGACCAAACATCGGGAAAAGCACTCCATGGACTCCAGCAGCTAGCGATCCTAACAAAAGAATCGGTGTCTCTGGCTTGTTTAGACTAGCCAGCCGTCCCATAGGAGCTTTCTTTGCCTCACTGTCTTGAGCCTGCTCTTTATTATTCTCCCCATTTGCATCACTGCTTTCGAGCAATTCAACTGAACCAGGCATGCCAAAGGGGAGGGTCAAAGAATGCCGACTACTGTTTCCTGCAGAACCTCTGCTTATCGATCGCTTCAACGAGAGGCTTCTACTTTTAGACCTTGGATCAGACATGCGACGGTCTAGTTTCTGTTCTTCTTCTTCTTGGCTTTCTTGTAAACGAATAAGTTGAGAATAAGCACCTTCAGGGTTCAGTATCAATTCATCATGGGAACCTGTGAAACATTCATTGATATGTGAGAAATTGATATGCTTAGTTAACATGTCTAGCATGTAGTAAACTAACGAAGAAAATTTCTCTATGTACAATGGGAAAGGGATCATAACCTTGTTCAACTATTTTCCCTTGTTGAACAACTGATATGCAATCAGCATTCCTCACAGTACTCAGACGATGTGCAACCACAAGTGTTGTTCTGTCCACCATGATCCTATTCAGTGCTTCCTGAACAATCCGCTCTGACTCCACATCCAATGCACTAGTAGCCTCATCTAATAAAAGAATTCTTGGGTCTTTAATGATTGCTCTTGCAATAGCTATCCTTTGCTTTTGCCCCCCTGAGAGCTGAGCACCACGTTGTCCAACCATTGTGTCATATCCCTGTTATAAGACCCAAACAAAATATTAGCAGTAAACTCTATATAAGATGTAGGATATACAAAAGTTAATTTATTAGATCTGTAACATACATTGGGTAATTTGTCGATGAAATTTGCTGCGTTAGCAAGCTCAGCTGCTCTTTTGATCTCTTCAATCGTTGCATCCTCTTTGCCGTATGTTATGTTATCTCTGATAGATGTCATAAAGAGCAATGGCTCTTGGCTAACAAGACCAATCTTCCCTCTTATCCAATTAAGATGCAAACTCTTGATATTAATCCCATCAATCAAAACCTCACCAGCCTGTGGATCATAAAATCTCTGCACAAGACTTACTACAGTTGACTTGCCACTTCCACTTTCCCCAACTATGGCCATTGTAGTGCCACTAGGCACATGTAATGAGAATCCATCAAAAATGAGTTGATCTGGTCTTGCTGGGTAGCTGAAGTACACGTCCTTCAGATCAACATCACCCTTGATGTCATCTAATTGCTTACCGGTTGGGTCGTCAGGGTCAATCTCTGGTTTCCTCTTGATTGTTGTGAACAATCTATATGCCGCAGATCGTCCTTCGGCAAAGGCTGCCATGCAGGGGGTTGCATTACCTAACGACCTGCAACAAAATTTGGAAATTTGCACCAACAGTCATGCAACATGGATGGAGCACAAGACTTTCTTTATCTACATTTAAAGAGACTCACATTGCCCCAGTCATTATAGAAAATAAGATATTGATGACGTCTCCTCCTGAGTAACCTCGGGTAAGGACCAACTTGCCACCATACCATATGGCTAATCCATAGCTCGAGAACAATATGAAGAAAACAGAACCCATGCCAAAACCGTTGGTAATTCCTTCCTCAACAGCAGCCTTGTATGCCTTGTGTATGAGTTTGTTGTACGATGCAATGGCCTGCTTCTCACCATTAAAGGAGACAACCTGTTTTACAGTTGTAGCCGCAAGAAACCAGTGAGCAATGACTTAAAAATGTAGATGTTTCGCTAATATTAACCGTTGTTTAAATTGCTAGGTGCATTGAACTCACTGTTTTTATGGCCCCGAGTGTCTGTTCAACAACATTGCCTGCATCATTGTAAGATGCTTGTCCCTTGCTAGAGATTTTAGAAAGCATCTTTGAGACAACTCCACCAGCAATAACAACTGGAGGTATGGATGCCAACATGACAAGAGACAGAAGCCATCCTTTTACAAATGCTATTACGAAACCACCGATGAATGTAGCTATAAGTTGTTGAAACTTGCCAACCTGAAGAGGTTTTTAATTGTCAAATTAGCAAGTTTGGATGTAAGTTTATAATAATTGGCAGATGGTTTGTTTCTGTAATCTTCATTTTTCATGGAGGGGAGGTATTACCTTCTCGCCAATGGCATCCTGAACTAGCACGGTATCACCAGACATTCTTGAGACTATTTGTCCAGTTGTCATTTCTACATCGAAGAATGCTACTTCTTGTCTCAAGACAGATTTGAGGTACAGAGATCGAATGCGTGTTGCTTGCCTTTCTCCTGTCATTGTCCAGCATGCCACCTCTGCAAAAAAAAAAAAAAAAAAAAAAAAGGACTTAAGTTTTTAACACTAATATGGGCACCATGTGCCTTAAGCATGCAAAATCTCGTTTCAATTTTTTTATCATATTCCTCTTAATGTATTATTATCAACAGAAATACAAAACATGCTGGCTCTGTACCCACCACTGTCATAAACTACTGTACCCTCAATTAAAAGTATGTAACAAAAGTCCAAGTTGGATTCTGCTCCGTAATGAGCAGATGGCGACTTGAGAGTTTGAAAGTTGAAGCATTGTTATGGGCTCAAGTTGGTATACGAGACCAGCTTTTTATTAAGCTTATATTATCTTGTATGCACTATTTTCTGTTTACTAGTTATGTTCAATCATTAACAGCAGCAATACCAGCTTATGGTGAAAACAGCAAGCAGATTTAAGTATTGAAAAGGTTAACAGAGTCTACTCGGAGTACTTACGAAGAAAGGAAACAACCGCTGTTGCAATGCCCAGATAGACAAAGTTCAGAACTGCCTGAAAGAAAAAGCAAGGTGCAAACGATATGGTGAGAAATGAACTCATGCTCATAAATAAGGAAACCAATTCTAGATGAAGCAAACTTCAAGCTGCAATAATACATGGAGAAGAGTGGTGAAAGTGCGACCACATTTGTTGTGATTTTATTCGTGATCCTGATAGAAATCTGTCAGCGAACCGACAAAGCTGACAGCCTGAATGGTGTGTCCCATCTGAAAAGGAAAGATTAAATGTGTGCTGGCCAGACCTATTCTTGGACAGAGTTTCGGATCTTTGGTCAGGAAAAGATTCCAGCATTTACCTGCCTGCGGTTAGTTATCCATTATATTACTAGCTTCGTTCCACATCGTCTCTCATTAGTGTATGAACAAGTTGCAATCAAGTGGAGTAGATAGACCTACAAGGTTACTGTCTTCAGCTAATTGATTCCTAAAAATCCTATTCCTACTTCAGAATGTAGCTTTCAGAAAAGCACAATGTGAATGGATTACACAGTTTATCTTCATAAAAGTCAGCTCCCAGATGAGGAAAGAAACAGGAAAACTCTACGGCCGAAAGAAAAGGAATTGAATATGGAAGTTATTCTGGCGCCAGAAGGCCTCGTGTGGTGTTTCAATTTTGTAAGCTGGTACGGAGTAAACCTCATAACTTGATCAAGGCTCACCCTGTGCTCCTAAAATTTTTGAAACTATTGCTTGCCTCGTCTGAGATGGTGAAACAAAAGCACTAATCCGTTATTATTTGAGCTTTCACACGGAAAAAGACATCAAGGCACTAGTTGAATTGGAGGGCAGCATGTTGGTACTGGACGTCACTGGCTTAATAATTCTATTTTTTTTTAAAAATGCATAAGCGACTTATTCTGATTTCTAAGAAGAACCAATCCCGTTGGTTACTATTCCATCTTTTATCTCAAGATTCATTAATAAATAACAAAATAAAACGGAGGAAATTAAACAGAGAGATGTTGAAAGATGAAGAGAGAACAAAACCAGAGCGCAAAAGAAAATGGAGGAAATTAAACAGAGAGACGTTGAAAGATGAAGAGAGAACAAAACCAGAGCGCTAGTGGCGCCAAAAGTCAAGATACGCCCCCCATATTCTCCAGAGCAAATGAAGCCACAAACATCACGAGGATTGAACAGAGCTTTCTATCTCGATCAGATCAGACCGCCATGCATGAGAGTATGAGACATGGCGACGGAATTTGACCTCCAGGCATGCATCAGACCGCGAGGATTGAACAGAGCTGTCTCCGTCGGCACGCCGTCCGAAGAATGGCAAACAACAAACAAAGCTAGGTGGTGGAGCAGAGCGGAGCTGTGTCTCCGCCGGCCGGCGCGGCTCACCTTGTTGACGCGGGGGAGGACGTCGGCGAGGTCGGCGGCGTCGCCGAAGGCGTTGGTGACCTGGCCGAAGATGACCGTCATGATGGGTTGCGTGACGCCGTTGGCCAGCGACCCCACCGTGCCGAGGAGCATGAGCAGCACGTCCGTGCCGTCGGCGTACCGGAACAGCCCCGTGAAGGACACCCTCTTCTCGGCGTCGCCGCCGCCGCTCTCCTTCTCTTCGCCGCCATCCCTCCCTTTCCCAGCTGCGTCCATTGGCCGCGTCCTCGTGTGTGCACTGCACGGTGCCTTTTGGGGGCGCCTTCTTGCGGCCGGCTCCGCCCCGCGGCAATGGTATTTATGGGGCGCTAGCTCGTTGGTGTGGCTGGCAGAAGGTGGTGGCGCGTGAGTGGGAAAAGGAGGCGCTGCCTAAACTCAATCTGTTGCAAAACGTATTACGCAAGATGAATGACGTGACCAAGAATTATCGCTTCGAAAACGTATTGCGCCCTCCCCTTCCAAATACATATAACTAGGAAGGTGGCCCGCGCAAATAGCGCGGGTAGCTAGCCTTCTTTACATTTGGGTTTTAGTTAAATTCATTGTTTTATGAATATTTTTGTTCAGTTTTATATTTGTTTTTTCATGAATAATATAATATATTTTTTGTTGTGTTATTTCTAGAACATGTTTATATATTGAGGCATAGGATACAAATATATGTTAATTTTAAATTTATATTCCGTATTCTAGCTGCTATCATAATTTGTATACTATCCAACTTGACTTAGGGCACAGTGAGATAGTGTGATACATTGTCTTTTATTAATTTCGTGAATCTATCCAAATATAGTACACTTGACTTTAACTTTATCATAAGTAAAAGTTCTGTATTTTTAACCATTTTTTCAAAAAAGTGTGTCAACATCTATAAATCAAATTTGTTTCATTAATTTTTTTATCGGAAAACGCAGGAGAGCTGCGCATCATTAATATAAGAAGATATTGTTTCATTAATCTCGTATAGTAGATTGAATTGAATTGAAATAAGGATATAATAAAATTATTTCCCCTAATTCCATCATGAAATCTATTTTGCTACTGTCCATAGTAATTATTATATTCAATCCTTCAACCCAAACAACATGTTACATCAACAAAACTGAGGAAGATTGATCATTTCCTTTGGAGCAAATAGGCCTTTCCGAATGGACCTTATCCCTTATCATCCTTTTTTACTATGCCCATCGCTTCTATGTTCGTTGTCCCTCTCTTTCTTACCAGTTTAGCAATTATGTAGCATGCTATTATCGAGCTCTTGACATATCTGCATTTTCTATTGCAAAAATGGTCTCCAAGAAGGCCATCTGATCCCCTTGTTCTTGTTATATATTATATCTTGCTCATATGTTGGATCTTAGAGTAGGTTGGTGTAGTTTCCAGTGGTCTAATATTTGTATGTTAGGCTCTGTGACTCTAGGATTGTGCGTTGCCCATGTTGATGTTGATAAGCATCATATAGAAGGAAGTAAACGATCCCGGTCAAATATAGAAGGAAGTAAACGAAGGCATGTTATCGGTAGCTTCTCGGAGGTAGCCCTTTATAAAAACTCTTGTGTTTGCTATACATATTACTTTGATTATATAGGTATAATACTAACACATAGATAATTTGTTTATTAGGATAATAATAGATTAGATATTAGTGACTCTATAATTCCCATAGTTATATAGGAGTATTACTTTACAGATTCATTAGAAATATATGCAATTTTTGTGTATTTATATTTTGACATGATACATGCAATGTGTTTGACATGCTAGTTGGTTTATCTAAACTTTATGCGCTAATTGATATGAGTTGTCCAAATCCATGAGATTCAAACAAAGGCTCGATGAAACCGGATAGATCACACTATGAAAAAGGTCAAGTGTTAGAAGATAGTACGATTTGGTAAGCCAGAGGAAAAAAATATGAGAAATAAAGTAAGCTATATCAATTCTAGCAATGTTATAGTAGTTTGAACCAAGAACTATTCGTGCTTGAGCCAGTCCCACAATTATATTAGAGTACTAATTTTTCTTTCCTATCGGACAACATGTGGAGATTTTTTTTCCTAGCATAGCCTATTGATTCAATTTAGAATGTTAGGTGTTTATAAAATTTAGTAGTTTAAATGTTTTCTTATTCCATGACCAACGTGGTATTTCTAGGTCCCCTTAGTGAATATGGTGTCTTCTTTAAATAAATTTTGTTCTTTCATTAGATTTATTTGGTGTGATATATTTGGCTTGGTCTAGAGCATTGGATGATTTAGCTAAACAATGAAAGAACTGTAACTTTTATTGAAGGAACACTATTTTTTTCTTTCCTATGTTTTATTCAAAGAATACTAATTTTTCTTTCTTATCTTTTGAAAGAATATTATCTTTAATTATAATTGGAGAGTTTTCCTTTTCAATTAAAACTAATCATTTTTCTATTTTTCTTGACTTCGTATAAATTTCTATGAATTAATCAAGAATGTTGGATGATCATAACAACCAGTGTACATATCATATATAAATGTTTATGTTAATGTATGTTAATGTATTTTAGATCTTCACACATATAACATTTTAGGATCTTTTTTAACATGGTAATTCCCATGACATTTAGTGATTTCTTTTAGTAATCTCTTTTAAATAATATTTGATGGGGATCTTTCTTTTTTATGAAATTTAAACATTTTAGTTTGTATTTGATATAAAATATTTTAATAACTAATCATGCAATTTTTCCTCTTATCTAATATTTGATATGAAATCTTTGATTTAATATGAATAACTAAATATCTATAAATTATAATATGTAGATTTATTTTGATTAATATGGTGATTTCTAGACCTAACCGGTGAATATGGTGTTTTTTTTTAATGACATGCTTACTCGATTGAACCACTATGTTGGTAAATTCATTTTCTTCTCTCATAGGTCCATATGCATAGTAGATCATATGGGTTGATATATTTTGAACATGAGTGTTGTCGTGAGTGGTGACAATGGCTTTTCCGGCCTGCACATAGAGGCCGGTGGTGTCCACTGCGATATGTGTGAGATTCTTCAAGCGAGGCCAATATCCGTTCAGAAATTTTCTCAATGGCGTAGCCCTCCTAGTTTCATTCTCATGTCAGAGGGACCTCTGGCATCAATATAAGATGTACGTGGCTGCTCGACGTGAGGTGCGAGTGCGACAATGAAGACTCTGTTGAGCTCACATGCACAACCTCCTATAGCTGATTTGCCTATCGTGTTAGGGTTCTTAGACTGTTCTCAGCAGCACGCGCATCTGAACGCGCAAAGACCCGTTGGAGGTACGGCAGCTCTCTAACCGGCAGGCTGCATTTAATGTTTGGGCAGGGCGATGCGCGCACAGGTGAGAACAGCCTTACGTCCCTTCCGTTGCCCCCTATAATTTTCTTTTTCTTTATTTTTCTTGATTTTTCTCTAACAGCGTGCATTACTCTCTTTATCCATGTTGAGAGGTGTGTGCGACACGCTTGCCATGCTACAGCGTTAGACCGGTTATGAGACGGCATATATAAAATTCCCTAGACAATATAGCATAATAAAACCATAATATTTGTACCTTTTGTATACATGTTCAAGTCTCGTTAAAACGTAGAAATAGAAAAAATCTAGTGTTCCAAATAATCCCGCATTGTGTATTTAGCAAGTAAGTATTTATTTACTGTTGGACTAAAATGAATTGGTTTTGGAGGTGGCTAGGGGCCTACCGCGCGCTGAGCGAGACGGTCACATACTCGTTTCTCAATCGCAATTAGGAAACAGGAATGCAACAATAGATTTTATATATTGTAATTATTTGGATATGCTAGAGAGCCAAAATTAGTGGCAGCTTAGCATAAGCTATGTTTATTTTATTAAGTAAAGGTAAATATTTAATAAAATAATACTTTGATGGTGGAGACTTTATCTTTTTAACAAAACTTGCATATTTTCTATTTTATTAGTTGTATTTGGTATAAAACATTTAAATTAATCTAGATCATTGGATGATTATAATAACCAATGATGTAGATTTTTTCATTCCTAGTCTTATATTTCATCTATGATTTAATATTGGTCATGTTTTTTAACAAAGTTTGCATCTTTTATTAGTTGTATTTGGTATAAAATACTTAAATTAATCTAGACCATTGGATAATCATAGCAGCTAATGGTAATGTAGATCGTTGGATGATTATAATAATTAACAATATAGATTTTCTTTTTTATCTTATTTGATATATGATTTAATATAGACTGTTTTAACCAAGTTCGCATATTTTGTCAGTTGTATTTGGTACAAAATATTAGGATTAGTCTAGATCGTTGAATGATCATAACAACCAATAGTATAGATTTCTCTAGACCGTTTGATGTTCTTGTTATTATTTTCTACCGAACTATGTGGATGATGATTGTTTGGGATTAGAAAAGACGTAGAACTACTATGGACAGATGATGATGCCTTGGAATTGAAAACGTCACGGACTCTGAACAGGATGGACGTTGGTCCGCGGCTAGTAGATCAGTTAGTTCTATTTAAGGGCAGATCTTTTCTCTTTTTAAGTTATATTTAATATATAATTTAATATAGACCGTTGGATGTTCATAAAATCCAATGGTGGAGGATTTTTCTTTTTTTCGATTAACGTGGGAATTTCTTGGCCCTCTCGGCTTAACAATATAGATTTTCTTTTTTTATCTTATTTAGGGCCTGTTTGGAACGCAGGAATTTCACAGGAATTGTGCAGGAATTTCACAGGAATCAGTTCAATTTCACAGGAAAAACGCAGGAATGGGGAGAAAATCCCGCATTCCAAACGGGGCCTTAATATATGATTTAATATAGACTGTTTTTAACCAAGTTTGCATCTTTTGTTAGTTGTATTTGGTACAAAATATTAGGATTAGTCTAGATCGTTGAATGATCATAACAACCAATAGTATAGATTTATCAAGACCGTTTGATGTTCTTGCTATTATTTTCTACCGAACTATGTGGATGATGATTGTTTGGGATTAGAAAAGACGTAGAACTACTGTGGACAGATGATGATGCCTTAGAATTGAAAACGTCACGGATTCTGAACAGGATGTACGTTGGTCCGCGGCTAGTAGATCAGCTCTATTTGAGGGCAGATCTTTTCTCTTTTTAAGTTTTTTTTATATATAATTTAATATAGACCGTTGGATGTTCATAAAATCCAACGGTGGAGGATTTTTCTTTTTTCGATTAACGTGGAAATTTTTTGGCCCTCTCGACGAACGTGGTGGCTTCTTTTAACACTCCCTTATTAATATAATATATTAAGTCAAAACTATTTTAGCCAACCTATAATGACCATAAAAGTTACTCATATTTACATTGATAATATGAGCTTCATGTAGCTAGATTTATTTTTCCATGAAACATCACTCCTTTCTAAATCCATTAGAGAAATATATTAGAGCAAAATGCAAACTCCTGTCCCAATCTATAAGCCATTTGATTTTTTTGACACCAAATTTGACTAACTCATTTTATTCAAAAGATTTGCGAAAATATAAAAAATTCAATTCATATTTAAAGTATATCATATGCTAAGCTAAATTGGAAATGATAATTATGAACATTTTTTTAATAAGGCGAGCAAGTCAAATTTGATGTCAAAAAATAACACCTTGTAGCTTGGGATAAAGGGAATATTCTTTTTATTGCTTATTTGACATTTGAGCCTGACTTCTCTCCACACCGAGCTTCAGAGCACAAACATTTCGGCACGGTTTTCGTTTCTTTCTATTTTTTGTTTTTTTTTGGCTCAGCTATTTCTTTGTATCTGTGACTTGAAAATTTCGGCACACTCCACATTTTTTTGCCTGATTTATGTTGAACGCGATTGAGATTACAACATACGGAGTACTTACTGAAAAAAGAGTATTTGAACAGGACATAAAGCGAGTCAGCAAACCACCTATCACATTGTCTATTCAATCTTCATTTTGCAAATATAGTACCGTAACCATACGACCATACAGAAGATCTAGGCTCCAAGCTTGAACTCCCTGGTGTGGTCAACGGGTTCGACAGGCATGGCCCGCTTGCAGACCCACAGGATCTCGAGGCAGGCAGCAGCGGGATTTTAGCTTAGGCTACAAGTAAGCACGTGTGGAGTATTACTGTACGGCCAAACAGCCTCTAGCGCAAGAATTTCCCAAACAGTCGGCACCAGCGGGACCCCATGCCGCGGCACCGGCAGCGCCCTCGTGTAGCTACGAGTGACGTCAACGCTGACGTTAACAGGTCAAAGTGGAGGAGCTGATCATAGTGTCTTGGGCTGGGCGCCCCTGGCCTGGATCATCGTGCAAGCGGTCAGCGTGACCACCCGCCCCAACGGAGGAAACTAAGTCATTGTTTGGTAGGTCTCCGGCTCCTCTAAAAATGACTTCAGCTCTGGTTTTTTTAGATTGAACTGCTTTTTTACATGAGCCAAAGTTTTTATTGACAGTGTTTGGCAAAATGGTTTACTTTATTTTTTTTAGAATGGATCAAACGGCTGGAGTGTCAAATTCTACAAAACAACGGCCCGTTTTATATGACGCTTGGGAAAAGCCGCCAGAAGCCAGTATTTTATGGCTTCGAGTTGCTAGTGCAATTGGACAACCGGCTTCGTCCACATATCACGGAAGAAGCTGTTTTTACGGAAGCCTTTGGCACAGCGAGTTGCAGAAGCCGTCCGTGGAGCCGGAGCTTAAGCCCTGCCAAAGGGCCCCTAAACGATGATAGGGAGGGGCATCGCCCGATCAGTCCGGAGCACATGGTCTAATAAAACTTATGGAATGTAGTTATTGGATCCTCCACTTGTGATATTGCACGGATCTAATAACTACGTGATAGCATACTTAGATCATTTCTAGTGAAAGTTCATTTAAGTCTCAATCTCATTAAATAGCATGTAACATAAGGAAAAATGGTGACATAACAATGCAATTAATGAGGAGAGATATGAGAGAGTTTTATGGGTGGAGAAAGGATTTTATCTAGATAAAACTCAGCCTCTATGACTATACGTAGACAAAAAAACTGAGATGGTGCTGTTTGATAACTGTACAATGAAATCTTCACCGAAAATAGCCTTATGGAATGGTTGGTCCTCTTCTGTTGGCAACAAGCTAGTGATGTATGGACAAATTCAACAAAACTGCTCTAATAAAGCTGTAAAACTTGTGATCTAGGACTTGGATGTAGGTACAAATAATACTTGTCGATGCAATATGGCCGTGCTATGCTAAAGCTTTTTTCTATATATATATGACATCTAAACAAATTGGAAATCTATTATTTGTTGAAGGTCTATCTACTACTCCCTAGCTAGCTAGGTACTATGTGGTTGAAAAATATATACCCATGGCAGTGTACATCATCACACTCGTGAAGCTTCCACAGGTCCACCACAATCTCTTAATTAACCTCACATGCTTGTACAAAGTTGTGACATGTGGATTAGGTAAACAAACCACTTGTCATTGAGTTGTACGCATGCCTAGCTAGCTGTACTAAGGCTATTTTGTCCTTGTTGGACGGGTCTTAATTAGCAGCGCCGCACACACATACTCTCTCCATTTTTTTAATGCGGTTGATTTGTTTTTCAAAACTTCAGTCACACGTTTTATTCAAAAAATTCGTAAATTATCGTCATTTTTTGTTATTTATTTTATTGTCAAGATTAGTTTGAGTATGTATTGTATTTTTACATGTTTGTATAATTTTTTAAATAAAACGAATGATTTTAAGTTTTAGAAAAAAATCAACCGCATCAAATAAAAAAGAACGGATGGAGTATATGATATTTGTGACCATCTTATAATCTCTCTGAGTTAGAAAAATAGTGATGTACACGAATACATATAGAATAATAGAAACAAGTTTCACTATTGGGTTACACGAAGATATATATATTATATATATAGACCTATATAGGCTACAGCTATATTTTTTTTTCAACAAAAAAATAGTAATTCATCGTTGTACCACGTTGCACGCGTCACGCGTGCAGCCACGATGCACGACTACGACCAGGCGAATGTTAACGATGCAGAGGTTGAGAAAATTTGCATGGCGGCGTGGAGGGGCTAGCTTGTCTACTAGTAGAGCTACAAACGGTTAAATCATTTCAAGAAATAACTGCCCCTCTGTGTATATAATACAAATTTGCTTCCGATTACTTTACGTCCAACGACAATAGCTTCAATTCTAATAAACTGTATATACATGGTAGTGGCGTAGTGCCATGGAGAAGACGAATATGAGGTGCTTGCGCCCCAAGGAGAAGACCACGTTACGCACAAACATCCGTGCAGCTTGCATGGTAAGAGAAAGCTAGAGGGAATGAATGTAAACAACATCATATATAATTATATATATAAAAAATCCAACAGCACGAGTTGGTGAGGCTATCGTCACTAGAGTGTGTAAAAGAATATGCAAAATATTATAGACAAAGTGGAATTTAAAATAGATAATGTGATAGTAGAAGATTAGACAGAAGACCTGGTGACAATAGCTAAGTACCTTTTTTAAGATAAAGTAGCTAAGTACTTGGGTAGCTAGGGGATTATGTTTGGATCCCCGGGCTAAATTTTAGCCCCCGTCACATCGGATGTTTAGACGCTAGTTAGAAGTATTAAATGTAGTCTTATAAAATTAATTATACAGATGAAGACTAAACGGCGAGAAGAATTTATTAAGCCTAATTAATCTATAATTAGCAAATATGATGCTACAGTAACTATTTGCTAATCATGGATTAGCTAGGCTTAATAATTTTTTTTTCGTCGTTTAGTCCTCGTATGTGTAATTAGTTTTATAATTAGACTATATTTAATACTTCTAACTAGCATCTAAACATCCGATGTGACGTGGGCTGAATTTTAGCTCGGGGATCCAAACACCCCTTAGTTTAGTGGCAAGAGGAAGATGCCGGTGAAGATCGGTGCATAGCATAGGACTTGGCGGTCGCCGGTCGATGGTTCGGGATTCATGGAAAAAATGAAGAAGAAAAATAAGTTAGTCAAGATGCTTAATTTCTCACCAAGCAACTCCATGTCTCCATTCAAGAGGGGCGGCAAAAAGGCCGCGCATGCATTTCGTTCCAAGCCTCCGCTGCAAGTTTCTGAAATTTACGTCGCAGAAATTAAACCACACCGAGCTATACCTAGGTTCGTTGTCTTTTTTTTTTCCCTTCGTATTTTGTTGATAATTGATGCAGATCAAGATGAATTCAAACTGTCTGAATGAATGACGAGAAAAACAACAGAAATTCATCAAACGAGAACGCACAGTGCGGTGGGCGTGTGCCCTAATCGATCGTATACATACATACGACACTAGCATAGTACATATATATACTCTCGATCGCAGAGTGCCTGTATCGATCAGATGCATATAAATGCATGCTGTATACGGAGAACAATCGCTTTCCGTCGTCCTCGCTCTTCCTTCGCTGATCACGGCACGAGAGACGCACAGTACGTACGATTTCTTCTCGTGAACTGATGAAAGAAGAGGATCGCGATCAAAAGTCGTTAGCGCTAGCTGCTGGGTGTGGGCTAGCTCTAGCTTTTTGCTTCCGGGTCTCGACCACCCGCGGCGTTGAATTTTAGCTGCGTGACGATCGTTCACGGACCAGGGCTACGTGTGGAATCGATACGTACGTGTAAGGCATATAAAAGGTGCCGCCACGTGCGTATATACGCAAAAAGAGAGGTCTTCTGTTTCTGTTAGGCGGAATAGGACCGTCTAGAAATATTCGCTTAGTTCACAGATATGTAGATGTGGTTGACTATTTGTCTATAGCTTTGATCATTCGTTTTATTTAAAATATTTCATAGTTATTATTTATTTTGTTGTGATTCAAGTGGTTTATTAGGTATGCTTTATGTTTATTTTTTTAAAATAAAAATGAAAGATAATTAAAATTTAGAAAATAGTTAACCGTGTTGGGCAATTTAATTTGTGAATGAAACCAAAAGTAGCTGACAGCTTTTGCCCGCTTTCGTTAGGTTGTCCCCAATGAAAATCCCTAAAGGGGTTCTCTAAAACACTGTTTTGCACTGTTTGACATAAATGCTACACTGTAGACAGAGAAGAAGGTAGTTGGAATAGTGATAGGAAATAGGATTTGAGGAATGCTGTTAGAGACAGCCTTAGTTGACTAGCTTGTTCTGGGCATCTGAAGATGAGAGCTCACAAGCTGATCGTGAAGACTCAAGCTTGGAGCCCACGGAGGAGGTTAGGAGGGCAGAGATCAACTAGAATAAACTAACTTTTTTATTTAAAATGTATAGAGGATCTTTAGCATTGAATCTTATCCACTCTATTCCAATTTATACGCCGTTTGACTTTTTAACACCAAGTTTGTCTTGTTCAAAAAAATTTATAAAATACATAAAAATTTAAATCATAGTTAAAAATGTTTTATATGCTAAACTAAATCACAATAAAAATAAATAATAATTATAAATATTTTTGTATAAGATGAGTAAATCAAATTTGATGTTAAAAAACTAAACAATCTATAAATTAGGACGGATGGAGTACATTCATTCCCACCGTATGAAGCACTCCCTAGCTAGTTGAACAAAGCTCCACCGATACTTACCAGTTGCCCCCCTAGATTGATTTATATAATTTCATATGGTCTTGTACAACTATATAATTTCAGGTACTGAGAATGTGAGATACTCCATCCGTTCACAAATGTATGATGTGATTGATTTGTTTCTAAAACTTTGATGGTTCATTGTATTCAAAAAAATTAATAAATTAATGATTATTTTATTTATTTGATTTATATTGAATGCAGTTTAGGTATGATTCATAGTCATATGTTTGAATAAAGTTTTTGAATAAGACAAAAGATTAAAGTTAAAAAAATCGACAGTGTCATACATTTGTGAATGGAGGTATGTATTTCTACTTAATTTGACACTTCATGCTGTCTTACCTACCACAAAGTCCCAAACAATGTATTTCCTCCAATGATTAATATATGACTTATTTTAGTTTAATTTGCATTAAAAACATTATATATATATTAATGACCGGAGGGAGTAGAATGCACAAGTTTACTTTTATTCTGAATATCCAACCTGCTGGGCACTGCAAATTTAACTTATTTAAATTGGTTGACCTTCAGGCAGCTTCAAAATGCCACTTATTTTGTGGCTGACGGAGGGAGCATGATATTTCTTGAACCCGGCCTTCCTGCCCGACAATGTCGCATAACTGTACTCCAACTGCAACAACCAGGTTTGACGTCGTCGTAAGAATAGGAATACCCATATGATCCCTGAATTGCTGATTGGGATCCCGTCTCATGGAGGCATCGATCGAAGCGTTTGTGATCTGATGATATCAAGCACCTGTACTAATATATTCTGCTCGATCGTAACTAACCTTGTCCTGGCATCAGTCACGCTGTGTTCACGATCGAGGGCATCTCGAGGTTCGTCGATCGTTTCTTGCGGCGCGAGCTTGCTTCTTTTATTCAGAGTAGTGCTAGTGCAGTATCTATCACTACAGTTTTTGGGTTGATATCATTATCTTCTAGAAGGAAGCGTAGCTGTCTGCACTCCTTTTTTTTCATGCAGATGCAGCTACCAACGCGCTTGGCACTTCTGAGTTCTGTACCGTGGTAGTTAAGGAGAATATGGTTGTTAAAAATATTGGTTAATGATCAATTAGCTAATTAGTGATTCACTAGTCCAATCCGTGCTCTCACACCGATTAGAATTTTAGAAAATACAGTATATGCATTAAAAGTTGATAGATAACTTTAATAGTACTAACATACTAGCAATGTATAACACATATACATAGAGAAAGATAGATCTATTTTTGTTATTTAATTTTTTTATAGCAACATATGTTTATACTTTAACGGCTAGATATTATTTTATTTTATCTTTAGTAACATTAGGTATGATTATTTTAATTCATTTTTATAATTGCAAGATTGGTAATTTATATGTAAATTTAGGAGTTATTTCAATTCATCTTTTATAATGGTATGGTGGGTAATTTATATGCAAATTTAGGTATTATTCTAATTCATCTTCATAATGTATGGTGGTTAATTTATATGCAAATTTAGGGGTTTACTTTAATTCATCTTTAATAATAGCACGGGGTAATTTTTTGGAAAATATAATAGATCTAATGTTATTATTATTAGAGCTACCTTAGAGCATGTACAATGCTATGGTGTTTAGAAAAAAATGCTAAGCATCTGTATAAGCACTTTTCATTGCAATGAAAGCACGTGTATTTACCGGTGCTTGGTTAGGTTATTATAGGTTAGCATTTGTGCGAGCATCTCTATTCCTATGCTGCTGGTACCTGTCGTATCCACAAGCCAGCAGTTGCTCGCCTTCTGCCTTACATGCATGCATAGGAACATAGGATGCATACAGTTAAATGGACGGAAGCTTTCCAACTGCATCCGAGAAAGCCTCAGCATCAAAGCATCGCGGATAAAAAATGGCCACAACTCTGGACGAAGCCTCGGGACCAAACTAAGCAGCCGGTACTTCCACTAAGGGTCGCTCCCGTCGGGTTTAGAAAGAAAAACCGTTTTTAGGGAACATATGCAGTGCAATCAAAGGTTTGGTACAATCACCGTGCAATTTTACTAAACAATATGTCAAAAAATTCTGAAAAAAATCATGAATGTACATCTCAACTTACCTCATTTATATATAAAATTTTATAGCCAAATTTGTTCTACCCTAGCAGTCACAAAAAAGACAAATTTTCTGACAAAAGCAATAGTTCAAATGCATTCTAAATTTGTCTTTTTTTATAACTGGTAGAGTAGGACGAATTTGACTCTGAAATTTTATATATAGATGGGATAGGCTGAGATGTACATTCATGATTTTTTTAGAATTTTTTAACATTTTTTTAGTAAAATTGCATGGTGATTGTACTGAACCTTTGATTGTATCGGATACGTTGCCTTTACGCGGCAAGAACAAGACAAGAGTATGTACATGATCATACATGCAGGTTTGACAGCGGAAAGGGCCGGAGAATAATGCAAACATCGTATCAAATCTCTATTCTATAAATTAAAATTGCGTCTCATTTAATGCGTATATTATCATGTATTGGGAATAGATTAAGAGAAGCGGTGATAATTTAATGTAGTAAGTAAGGATGCACGAGCTGGTGGAGAAATAGAGAGAGACGAGCTGAGCTACCCATGTCAAATTCAACACAATACCCCTGGTTGGTTATGATGTTCTTAGGCTATGGGTTTGACTTTAGTCTGTCCAAGTGGAAAATGAAGGAAAAAATATACTTTAGGTGGACGTTTAATTTCTCACGAAAGCAACTTCGGGAGGCAAAATGAGGCGACATGAACCAAAATGAGGCCAAAAATTTGTGTCACATGCTCACATGTGAATTGTACGGAGGTGTGCATGCAGTATATACTCCCTCCGTATTTTTATATAAGTCGCAGTTTTAAATTTTGATCCTTCGTCTTATTCAAAAAAATTGTGTAAACATATAAAAAAACTAGTCATGTTCAAACTCTCTACAATGATAAACCAAATCACATAAAAAGAACATAAAAAGAAATTATAAATCATAAATTTTTGAATAAAACGAGCGATTGAAATTTTGAAAAAAAATCAAAACGACTTATATTTAAATACGGAAGGATTACTTTGTTTCAGACTATATTATTCTCACCATTAGGCTAGATATATGTACATATTTTTGTTCATCAATACGCAGTCGTTTTTTTTTATGAAACTCAGCGTGTGTTTTGAAGTATATATGCAAATAAATGTCACCGGTACATGAGTTTTTTTTTTTTTTCAATTCCATCCGTTTTCTTCGCTGATCACGACTACGATGCAGGCCGGATTAATAAATCGAGGAACGATCAACATTAATCGCTGGTGGGTCGCTAGCTGCTAGTATTTTGCTTTCTGGGACTGGGACGGGTCTCGTCGCCCACGTTTTTTTGTACGTGGAAGAGTTCAAATGTAGCTATCTGACGATCGTGGGTACTTTATTGCTGTACGTGGCGGCGATGGATCAGATGGACCTATGGATATATATACCGCCATCGTGATCCAGGTGACGTACATCAGTATATCTATATGCAATAATGTTTGACTTATATATATCCGATAAACAAAATAGAGACGTTCGTTGTTTCTATTAGGCAGAAGAATCGCTTGTTTATACACAAATCTGTTTAATTAATACTAACACAGTACTACTCGTGGTGTTCCTTGGCATCCAAGCAAGGGTTCTCCATATTGGTGCTGGTCAAACACTAACACTCAAGAGTAGACCCTACTTTCCTCACCGAACGAGAAGAGCAGCTGACAGGTTTAATTTTGGGCGCTTTCTCGTTGGCTCACTGATCTGAAGTTCTGAACTGTGGATCTGAAGATACGAGAGCTCAGGCAGCTAGCTTGCTTGGTCGTCAAGGTTCTCAGCATGCTTCCAGCCTCCAGTCCAACGAGGAAGGCACCAAGCAAGTGGGTGTGGGTGGAGCGAGGTCAACTACGTTAAACTAACCATTTTATTAGGATCTAACCTTTAGACCTTAACAAGATCTTTCGCATTCAACCGGTATTGGGGACGGTGGGACATCTAATTTTTTGCCGCCATTTTTACGGACTGCACCTACAAAGGATCGTACTCCCTCTAGGTCCGAAATTTATGTCGTTTTGGACAATAATTGAGTCAAATATTTTAAACTTTTACTATAAATAATTTTTAAATTATTTGGTTTTTGGTTTTGTAACTTAAATGTCATATCATTTGATTTGTTTTAAAAAATATTTTAACAAAAATATAAATTTAGTAGGATATTCATTTATATTCTAATAAAAAACATTGGTCAAAACTATGTTTTGAAGACCGTGTCATTGTCCAAAACGACATAAATTTCAGAATTAGGGGAAGTAAATATTTTATCCATTTTAAATTACGTACTCGTCATTTTACTTCTATCCTTTATTTCTGTAAGGGACCGTCCAGGCCACCCAAGCTAAACCGGGTTTCATCCGTTGAACCCCTAATTTACCATGAGTAACCCCGGTATTCCACTGTTTTCATCACAACACCAACCAAGATCAAATCCCATAACATACATCATCACAACGGACCATTAAGTTTTACAAACCAAGGTTCAAATTACATAAAAGTTTCTCAAAGTTATGCAGCGGAATAGTTTCATCATTGCTCTCACATACGAGCGTTCACAAAATATGGAAAGTGTTTCATGCCACAACACTGCCCATGACCAACTCTAGCATATCACTCTTGGCCATCGCCGCCCTCGGCGGGATAGAAGTAGCCAAAAACGGGTTCCGGCTCACCTGAAATCAACTTAACGGCATCACCGTTAGTACATTTCATACTAGCAGGTCTTATCCCAAGCCACAGATATATGGTGGATGCAAGGCTCATTCATTTTAATTTGATATAAGAAAAAGGCATCTAAGTAAGTTATAGTAAGCAAAAGACATAACAACTATTCTTATTCTAGGCATACACCCATACATTTGCATAAAAATAAATATCATCATAAATCAAGAGCCAATTTTTCATAGCTCACAAACGAAACTCTATGTTAAAGTCAACTGAAGAGAGCGTGCTCAATGACCGAGAGCGCGGCTATTCGAATAGATTATTACCCGGTCGGGGTGTACTCCTTTTCCCACACGAGGCACAAGACCGAACCACCATATCCTTGGCCTAGGATAAGGGTTGATTCATGCCCTCGACTTTTCACATACCCACCCCACACGCTCTCTGAACGGATGGGAATGGCTAGATGCACTGAGCTCCAAGTACGTTAGGTCAACTCCAGCTACAACTCAACTATCTCATCTGAATCCATCGGGTGAACCGGGCGACTTATGCTACTTGGCTTCCCGTACCATTATATTTAGTATGTGGTGAGTACGGAATGGTGCTCAAAACCGAATGCGACAACTAGCAATTTTATGTGGCTTGAGCAAGGATCGCCTTGCTCCAAACCCGAATCATCTTAATCATTGTCATAGCTCCATTTTACACCATTCCGATACGAAGTTGAATTTAAAAGCAACTCCTAAAGCTCGCGAGTGGTGGTGACCTTGCCACCCCTCATCTTCTACCGTTTTCTAAGCAATGCTAAGCAATTAATTTGAGACGCCTAGCAAACATACTCATCTAGAAATTTATTTAGTCCTAAGGGATATGTCAACTGGGCTCTACTCAATACACATGAGATGCACAATCATTAAAGTACAATATTGATCCAAAATTAATTGAGTAAAAGAAAAGGTGCCTGCCTTGGTTCTCAAACGAGGGTACGACACTCGGGGGCTCCGACGTGTTTTCAAGCTCCGCTTGGTTCACCAGTACGGTCTCTACACGAGTGCATATGATGCGAATAGTAAGAATAATGCTATGATTATAATGCATGAATCATGTGTCATGTATGAAATATGAGCAATGCATCTTTATCAAGGGCATGAGTAATAGGTTCAACTTCATATCTCCTAACCTTACTGGTTCACATATTGGAAGAGTTGATAAAACAATCCCAATGATGAAGCTACCTAGGTTACATCATCCCACTAGTTGACACCTTACTAAATCATTCTAGAAACATATATACATTATCATACTAGGGTTAGAAATTCTCCAAATCACCATGAGCATGAGAGCTCCATGGTCACCATGAACATCATGAACACACCAATGTGGGTCATCCCATCCACGAAATCATGCTTACCTAGGGTGAAGGAAGTGATTAAAACAACCCTCAAGTGATGGGAAGCAATGACGAGAGAGATCGGGCCACGAGCTCTTCTTGACCTAGAGACAGTGTTATCCTAAACGCTAAACGGTAAACAGTCGGTCACCCCTCGTTTAACGTTTAAACGGTTTAAACGGCATTTACACGAAATAAAACGGTCTAAACGGTTTTGTACTGTAGCGCCAAAATATGCATATTCATGCTTAAAGATAAAAATATAGTATAGTAAATATACTCATTTATACATATAAAAAATAAATATACATATTTATACATGTAGTAAATCAAATTTGCATATTTATGTATGCAAGAGATAATGTACACCATAATTGTGAATGAAAAAATTCAAGTGAATTTGGCAGTGTTCACCTAAACAGTTGATTAAACGGCTGTTTAGGCCGTTTAATAACGTTTAACTCCGTTTCGTTTAGACCGTTTAGGCCGTTTAATACCGTTTTTTGACCGTTTAAACGGTCAACCGTTTAATAAACCGTTTACACCCTAAACAACACGGTTTGGTCCCGTTTACCGTTTAAACGGCGTTTAAACGGCTGTTTAGCCCGTTTAGGCGAACACTGCCTAGAGAGAGAAAATCATGGGAGAGAGTGGGATTAGGGTTTCCCACCATGGAAACAAGGGGAAAACGAAGGGGATTGGGGGAGAATCACCTTGGAGGAGGGGGAGAGGAGCTCCCAAGGTCTTCAATGGCCTCCAATGGTGGATCTTGAGGGAGATAAGTGAGGGGAAAGCCTTCTTCTTGCTTGAGCTTGAGAGAGAGAGGGAGGAGGGGGTGAACGAGGGAGAGGAGAGGCTGAAGACCCCTTTTCCTCGGGTTAATGGGGCGGAGGATCAACACGCACCCCCTTTCCCCCCACAGCCTGTACGCGCGACAGCGCGAGTTGCCAGCGCACGGGTCGCGGACAGTCCGCTCTAGGTCGGCGGACAGTCCGCCGTTAGGAGGTAAGTCAGGGTCAGGGAGTCTGGGTTCTGGGGCTGGCGTACTGCGGACAGTTCGGACTTAAGTCCCAGACAGTCCGCCGCAGAGAGTTTGGATCCTCCAGGGACTTAGCCAAATTTCTAAGCGGCTAGAAAAGGATGAGCTGCGGACAGTCCGGGGCTAACTCCACGGACAGTCCACCGTTAAGCCTTCATTTTACTCAGAGTCGGCCAAGTTTCTGAGTAAAATTCAACGACACCTGCGGACAGTCCGCTTCCCGACCCGGACAGTCCGCCGTTGTGCACTAAATCTCACCAGAAACTTCAGACCTTTCTGAGTACGCTCCCGGACAGTCCGCTCTCAGGCCGCGGACAGTACGCACTTAGGCTAGTCAAAACATACAGTGCCCAGCCGGTTTTGAGGCTTTTCCCAGTTAGTACGGCGGACAGTCCGCTTCCCCAGGTCGGACAGTCCGCCGTTAGACAGCAAAATTACTCAGAAGCTACAGACCTGTCTGGATCGATTCTCGGACAGTTGGAAAATCCCATAAACGAGTTAACTGTCCACACTCAATATTTTTCCATTCTATTTTCATTCCCCACATTCAAACCAAGATATATTAACACAAAATGCATATGATGGATGAACTGATGCTCATGTTTGCTATAATCACAAGTAAAACACCTAGGCCGTTACAATTTCCTTTCGAATTTGTAAAAGCTATTCCAACATCTACAACATCAAATATATTATAAATATGCAGTGGAATAAGCTTGCATAGTGCATTGAGATAAATTAGATGGTTTATAATTTAAAATGCAGGGAGTAGCTTTCTCGCGTACATCATGCATTTCTCTGTCGCTTTGGTCACAACCACCATGATGGGACTGTGCCCGACCGGCAGGAACAACGTGTCTACTGGCACTTTTTTACCTATTATTGTGCCATTTGAATTTTTGGACGTGATTTTTAACAAGCAATTACGGAAGACACCAGTGTCAAATATACCCAACATATATGAAAGCCATTTTTGTTTTTTTACATGTATACACATATTTCAACATTTTAATATTTTATTTAACTTGATTCAACAGTTTGGAAAATCTAACTGAATGAAGTGGTATTTTTAGAACGTCGAAACAGCACATTCCAAATGTTGTTTTTCTAAAAAAAAAAATGAGCGCATTCCCACCGGCTCCTGCATGTGCGTAGCGTTCTACTTTTTTTGAGCTTAGCGTAGCGTTCTATTGCATTGCCTGGCTCTGGAATCTGGATGAGCTGGGCCGGCCCACTTTACCTATCACAGTCATCGTATGCGGGTAGCATCAGCCCAGTTGCCGAAGGTTAGTCGTAGCGGGGTCGTACCTTTTTCTTTTCTATTTTTTCTCCTCCTTCGGTTCTTTCTCTTCCGTATCATTTATATCATATTTTTTTTCTTTTGCTCCTTTCTATTCACGTGGCAAGCATTCTTATTTTAGTATTTTAATTTTTTATTATAATTTACTTATACAATAAATATTAAAATAATATTAAACGTTCTGTTTTATTATATTTATATACAAAATGTTAACTAGAAACAAATTTTAGTATGTATAGTGTGTTTTTATTGTTAGAAAACTTATTTCTGTAGAAAAATCCAATATTGAGATCAAAATTATTCTTGGCTTAGCTCAAACGATTTTTTATGTAGATCAAACAACGTTCTATGAATATAGATCAAGTTTTAATGCTCATAGAACAATTTATTTTTCATCCACAACAGTTATCCAGCTAGATTTTTTTTGCTCATAGTACTTTTTTTGTTTTTATCTGTAACAATTTTTTGTCCTACTAGATCAGTTTGTCTTTCATAAGTGTAAATTTATTCCAATAAAAAGATAGTTCTAACATCATTAAATAATATACCTAGAAAATAGAAATGGGCCGCTAGAACTGGCCAAATTATAAATCATTCTTCTTTAGCTTGACCAATCTTAAAGAAAAGTTCACAAATGTCTAAAACTTCCTATTTTAGATGCACCATGTAATGTAATACATATTGGTTGTGCATTTATTTGATAATACAGATGTTATATATTTTTCAATAGATTTAGTCAAAGTTAGATAAGTTTGGATTGAATCAGAACTAAAACGATTTATAATTTGTAAAGAGGGGAGTAGAACTCTTCAGTTTTGAGGGAAAAAAATCTAGACAGGCTAAGCACAAGTTGACTGCAGCCTTCTGTACATGCATATGGATGCAGAGGGTGACCTCGAACAAGGTCCTTTCAACAGATACGGAGATGATCAGCCACCAAGCTGCTCTGATCAATATCTTTCCGCTTGAGAAGCTTTCAGTCGGTGTGATCTGTACAGCATATCCATCACCGACAATGAGATCTCAGCACAGCAACAAATCTGACATGTTTCTTTCCAGAGAAGAAGGTAATTCTGCATTCCCTCTAGTTTTATAGTGGAGTCCTGCAGAATATGGCACTGCCTTAAATCCAATGGATCAGCCCATGTGCGTGCAACCAACTTGCAAGATCCAACCACTGATTAATGATGAGCTATTGTCAACTAGGTTACCGGCATCAAAACGAAGTAGAACCATATATTTAATTAAGGAACGCTAGTGAATCAATTAGTAACTCAGTGCCTGATATCCCCGCAACAACACATGGACTGCAAAAGGATAAAACAGTTCGGTTTCAGACATCAGTTTCTTTCTCTTTCATCAGTTGCCTCTTGCATCAGCTACCATGCAAGATACTAGAAACTACACGATATAAGTTTTGCAATAAATAAGATATGTTTGAAGATATGATGTACTCCAGTAGTACAGTCCTTTCATCTCAGAAATACCAGGGAAGTGTACATCCCCGCTTGAATGCCTGATGGTCATCAGTCCTCAAGGTCTTGGCAGAACCGCCATGTATAAAGTCATGATCTAGCATGAGAACTGGAAGCTGCAACTCATCAATCCAAGCTCCACGATGTCTTCCATGGACGAATCTCTGCTACCTTTGGTCCAGCGCGATCAAAAGTACAATTCCAAGGAAAACAGAAGATCATCCTGTGAGGTTCCAAGCAGGTGTGCAACTTCCTTTTTCCCAAACAGTAATTGCAAAGCTAACTTCAGTACTCCCAATCATCTGCCACCCACTGATGAAAATACCAATATGTTATTCCCACCAAATATCCAGCGGGTGCACTCTTCACCTTCTATATTCACATCAAGCAAAGAAGCACCATGTGTGGATGAGCTTGATGGCCAAAGCCATACTGCTGCTGCTGCACAATATACACCATCAATTGCAAGGCAGGCTATTGTCAGTATCATCTTATACATCTCAATAGGGGTCCTTGTGTACATGACAAATGTTGAAGGCTTCAAAGGAAAATCAACATTCAAATTAGTGGATGGCCTTTACTTCACCATCATTAGTTTGTGCACAATAGGATACGGTGACATAGTTCCCTGTACTAACTTCACAAAGGTGTTCACATGCTTGTTCCTACTAGTTGGTGTTCGTTTTGTCGACCTTATGCTAAATGGGTTGTTGACAAATGTACTAGACAAGCAGAGAACAGTTCTACTTAGCACAATGGATGATAGCAGGCTCAACAAGGTATTTGACACATACATGATTGATGCTAGAAAGAAAAGGTCAAGAGGAAGGATGAAAGTAATGCTTGCATTGGCGGTTGTAGCAGGCACTATCTCATTTTGCACAATCATAGTACATGAGGTTGAGGGCCTAAACTGGATAGATAGTTTCTATTTATCAGTCATTTCTGTTACAACAGTTGGATATGGGGACAAAAGCTTCTCAACAGCAGCAGGAAGACTTACTGCTACTGTGTGCCTGTTGGTAAGCACTTTGGCAGTTGCGAAGGCCTTCTTGTTCCTAACAGACCTAAGGATGGACAAAAGAAACCGACGGACTACAAAATGGATCCTTCAGAAGAAAATGGACAATGAGCCACTTGTCGCAGGCCTAGACAACGCTCCTGCTGTAAGGTATGGTACAGTTTTTCCTTACTAAAACATAATTTCATGAAAAATTGTGATTTGAGGTTGCCTTACAACAATTAATACCTAAAAGTTCTAATTTGTAAAAACAATTAATACTTGAAAAGGAAATAACTTTTTCATAGCAACTATACTTCTAAATAATCTATCGCTTATCATTAATTCAATGATTACATCATGGTCCTTTTTCAAGGCATGTACTATATGAGTTTCTAACATGATAAAAAGCCAACATTTTGTTATTCCTTTCACCAACAAGTTATATACACATAACACAAAAGGAAGGTTATAATATTACTATGGATGATAAGCCTTTATAAGAAAATGGGTTTCTTTTTCTTAAAAAAAAGTAGTATATGTGCTGATACAACTTTAAAAGCCTGCATGCACTAGTAAACAAAAGAATCTCGACAAAAAAATTCCCCCTAATAAACAACTGCACAAATTAATCATTTTTTGTTTTTTCCTGATGAAGCTAACCCCAAAGTGTCCTAATTTCTCAAAAAAGTGTCCACAGTAGAGCGAGTGACACTAACATTCTGTAATTAGATAGACAGGGCAAGGTTACATGCCCGTGATGAAAGTGACATGAACATCAACACCTCACTGCCCTAAATGAAAACTAGTAGTACTTTTTTGCTCAGTTCCTATATTTCATAAATTCATACTACCTCCGGCCAACTTTATAAGTCATTTCAGACAAATAAAAATAGCTGTGTGCAAGTCAAATTGTACGTCAGAAACGACATACATTAACGACCGGATGAAATATTATATTAACCTGAAAGTATGTCATATCTGCGTTCTTTATAGTGAGTGTATTTCATTTTCAAGTCAGAGTTTTCAATGGCCACTCATTTGTAATCTACTTGCTCCTATGCAACAGTAAATCAGACTTTGTGATCTACAAGCTCAAGGAGATGGGGAAGATCGATGAGAGAGACATCACAATGGTCTCTGACCAGTTCGATCAGCTAGAGTTTGGAAATTGTGATAAGGTCCCTCTTGTGGATATAATTGGAAAATTATGAATCTGGTATCTGTAACTTGGGAATAATCCAATCACAATGATAGACATTTTCTTACATTTCAATAAGTAGCACGCACATGCATGCATGACATAATTAATACCATTGCCTATCATGAGTAGACATACAATATCTGTGGCAGTGTGACTCAAACTGAAACTTGTGTATTGTTGTATTATAGTTTAGCTGAAGTTCAAGAGTTGGTGGACTGCATTATCTCCAAAATGTCTTGACATATGGGGAAAAATAATTTGCAAGATGTACAGATATAAAGGAAGAGACACAATGAACACTAGACAATATACAATACAACGCACAGGGGAGTACTATATTCTTGAAGTTTACTTAGATGGCGTTTGGTTCACGTATTTGTAACGCAATAGGATTACACTGGTAAGCGATTACGTTTGATTTTGTTTGTTTAAGAACGGTCTAATAAGATGACGCTGTTATCCAATACCAGCCTGTGTAATTTTGTTACCGCTCGCACTGGAGCACCAATCGTTACCGGGATGTCTTCTCTGCTCCGCATCTTCGTCGAAGAGATCCTCTGGAAATTCCTCATCCCTTCCGCACTATGCCTCCGCTCCTTGTCAGTTGTCTCTCCAGCTCCATCTCGATTGGCTGCCACCACTCTATCTTCACCACTCGCCGGAATGGGCCACCGAAGCAGATCCCACACTAGAGAAGCAACGACCGGCACTGTTACTCCGCACAAGGCTAGGATCGGGCGGCTGATCCGCATCACCAACTAGTTCTCTTCGACCAAGGCAATCCCGTCGCCGCTAGGGGCTCCGTGTGCTCCTCACGGACACCGCCCTTGTTTGCGAGGACTCCTCCCTCCCCTCATCCTGCTGGAGGATGTGCCAAGATGAAGCTGGACTCCAAACCATATGGCCATACATGGCTTTAGCAGCAGCTCGGATGATGCGTTTGCAGCAAGCTCTGACAATCTTCTACGACGTTGACGATCCAAAGGCCGCGGTGAGGCCGCAAAGCATGATGACTTGAGGATAGCAGAGGACAAGGAGGGGATAGGAATAGGATAGTCTGCTCTATGCCTCTGTCTCTCAGGCGGCGGAAGCTCTTGTCTTGGTGTGGGAAATCTTTCCAAGCTGCTCAGCCGCAGGACCTCTCTCAGCTAGAATAAGCCTTCCATTTCCGTTACAGTTCAAAAACCAAACAAAGCAAGTGATCTGTTACCTTGTTAACATTACATTTGCGTTTGCATTGCAATCTCCGAACCAAACAGCACCTTAGCACAACTTAAGCAACAGAGAGGCAAACTTACCCATCAAAGAGATGAGGTTGGAATCGCTGGATGCTTTGAATTCACTGTTTTGTGTTTTGCTATCTCAAGTCTCCAGATTCACTCTCTTTTACTGTCATATCCCAAATCCTTGCAATCCTGAAACAGTTAATTATTCTAATGAAGCTCAAGCATACCCTGCGCAACAATAAAATTACTGTATAATTAAACGGAAAAGTCTACATGATTTCAACTTATCTGGTTTTGCATCAAAGACTCACTTTTCTCTAGTTTCCTTTACAACCATCAGTATGTCAGATAATCTTTGCCACTTGTTTCTCTGCTTCTCACTGCCCACCTCTTCGACCGACTGAGAACTGATGAACCGTTCAATTTCGTATTCCAATGATTTCATCTGTAAATCAATATGCTCTAGAAACCCATCATATGCAGTGTCAGAATCATTTAAAAATGAGAAGCTATCAGCCATCTGAAGTGCAGTTTGCTCAGGGTAGCCAGCCACGCTTGCATGTGCCTCATTTCTCAACACAAAAGACTCCCTTTCAACTGATTTTTGACGAGAACCACTACTCTCAGCCCCATTGGCTCCCTCATTGACTGTGCTGGAGAAAACCCTTATCTTGTCATCAGAGTTTTCACCATTAGACGTCTCTGGACGCAGTGCATACTCGATTAACATGTTTTGCTTCATTGAAATTGCCTGAATCAAACAAAATTGTTCATTGTTGCATTGTACGTGCAATACGATAGATGAACACAAATTTAAAACAATCAATTCCCAAGCACAGCAAATGACATAGCTGGAGCAATTCAGATGTTACAGCAGAATAACTGCACATAACAGCGTGACATATAAATATAAATGGTAAATCATGGCTTGGGTAGTAATTTTGAGTTATTGGAATGAAGTTAGAGAATACACATCCTTTTAGAAAAAGAATCACCTCGCTAATCTTTGCCAAAAGTCTGTCAAGCACCTCAATGCGCTCTTTAATGTTCTCCAGGGCTTTGGTCAATTTCTTTTTCTGCACAAGTAAATCCACAGCCTCGCTCTCTTTGCCCATTCGGACACTGGTTGCGGCTCGCTTCTTAAGATTCTCTGCAGCCTCGGTCAACCGCACAAGCCTTACCCTCGCACTGTTTGCTATGAAAATGGAAAACAAATCGTTACAAGGATGGTGTGCAGTTAAGCAAATGCTACATATCAGCACTGACATATTGACACTGTATTCATATCCACAGACCACATCACCACAGCCACAAATAATCAAGTCTCATCCTCTGGTTACACATCAACACGTCAGTATAGCACACCCCGGTCGGCCGGTCCCATTAACTGACGATAACAATAAGCATTGCAGTGATACTGTGATAGCAAGCCAAGTTACCTTTGGATTGGGTGAGGTCTGCTTCGGCGTGGAGCTGGAGGAGCTCCTCCCTTAGCCGCCCGAACGTCGGCGGGGTCCGTTCGCCGCCGACACCGCTCGACGACGCCGCCAGGACGACGGCGAACCGCGGAGGAGTTGCTCCTGGGCGCCTCCTCCATCCGGCCAGGGCCAGGGCATCAGGCTGCCGAAGTGGCGGCGCCAGTGGCATCGGCGCGACAGCGAAGTCCATCTCCCTCGCCGCCCCCTCCCACCAGTCCCACCACCACCAGACTACTCCCAAGTCCCACCGGATGGCCGGCTGCGGCGCACGAATCCTGCGAGGCGATGGTAGGCTACGCCGCTACGGCCCGGAAGCGGAATCGACATGGATTACGTAATGTTCCGTTGGAGACGTATTGAGGGGGGCCTGCACCTGCACGTATCGGAAGACATACCAACCATCACGACAGGATACCTTGTGCTTGTGGCACAAAGCTGGAGCTTCAACTTTCAAGTCACAATAATGCAAGTACACATAACACAAGCCGGACAGCCAGCAGGTGCAAATGCAAGACAAGAACGATAAATTTGTTTGTGCAAAGTGCACGACACTGCACGTACGTGTATATCGGTATATGTACGCGTCTCTCTCTCGCGGGCCGGGCTACCTAGTTTGTAGTTTGGACCGTTTGGTACTTTGGCCCCGTCCATGGTACTAGTACTAGTGTACTAGTATGATACAAGTACCAGTACCGTAGTAGTGGTACAGTATAGTAGTGGTACAGTATAGATACGTACTCACACTGCTGCAGAAGTGGCTAGCAGCGTTGCTGCTCTTGGAATTTAGAAACGGCTGAGAAAGATATCCGCCCCTGCTGTACTCAGAGTGGACCTAACCTTTTTCACCATTCCTGGTACATGGTTACATGGAACGGTTTAAAAAATGCACCGTCCCCAGAAACGGCCGAAAACACCGACCGTTCCAGCTATTTATAGAACGGTGGCTATTTTTAATCGTTTCTGATAATTCATGCAGGTTTCCGACCGTTCCTCATAAGTGCAATAGCAGGAACGCTTGGAAACATCCACCGTTCCTGCTATTTATAGAACGGTGGCTGTTTTGAACCGTTTCTGCTATTTCACACAGCAGGGACGGCCGGTTGACTGGATCGTTCCTGATAAATAGCAGAAACGGTTGATTCTTTGAGCCGCATCTGCCTGCTATTGATTTTTTTTTCTGCGTTAAATCGTTCAGAATGCAAGTAAACTCATAAAATATTTTAGTTTTCACAGAAAATTGCAATAAGGTGCTTGCACCCATCAAACCGCAGACAAAGGTAACCTCAAGTCCTCGCGTGGAGGTGATGACGCAAACTGTTGGTCACGTTGAAAGTTGGACGGCGAGGGTAACTTCACACGTAACCCCCACGAGGAGACGAAGCCATATTGAAAGAAACGCCGGCACCTTGTGGAGTTTCTTGCCCAAACTTTTTCGAGGGTGGTACGAGGACACATGTTGACCCTCGGCCAGATATCGTGAATTTCTGAGCCCATCTGCCTATTATTGATTTTTTTCTGTGTTAAATCGTCCAGAATGCAAGTAAACTCATAAAATATTCCAGTTTTCACAGAAAATTGCAAATAAGGTGCCTGCACCCATCAAACCACTAGACGAAGGTAACCTCAAGTCCTCGCGTGGAGGTGATGACGCAAACTGTTGGTCACGTTGAAAGTTGGACGGCGAGGGTGACTTCACACGTAATCCACACGAGGAGACGAAACCATATTGAAAAAATGCCGGCATCTTGTGGAGTTTTTTGCCCAAACTTTTTCTAAGGTGGTACGAGGACACATGTACCTCGGCCCGATATCGTGAATTTCTAAGCCCATCTGCCTATTATTGATTTTTTTTCTGCGTTAAATCGTCCAGAATGCAAGTAACTTATAAAATATTCTAATTTTCATAGAAAATTGTAAATAAGGTGCTTGCACCCATCAAACCGCTAGACTAAGATAACCTCAAGTCCTAAATGTAAAAAAAAAGTGAAGAAAAGTGTCAAAACTAGGTTTGTTGGAACCCTAACCCACCCACACATGAAAAAAAAAATAAGTGAAGAGAAGTATTAGGAGGAACGGTGTAGGTTACAGTCCGTTTCTACTGTATTGTTTGTAGGAAGGGGAAAAGTTTCCAAGTCCTGGCGCGGTTGTTTTTTTTTTGAAGACGCCGGCAGGCTGCTGAAATTTTTTACCTCCACGCGCACCTTCCCGCCGCCGCCGCCGCCGCGCGAGCATCGCAACCGCCGCCCGTGCTCGGCGTCTCCGTTGCGCGCCGCCGCCGGTGCCGTCGCCGTCGCCGTCTCCGTCGCGCGCCGCCCGAGCTCGGCGTCGATCGACACAGCCCGTGCCGCCGCCGTCTCCGCCGCGCGCTGCCGTCCCCAACTTCGCGCCGATCGCCACCGTCGCCAACCTCGCGCCGACCGCCACCGTCCCCGAGTGGTGAAATTTCTTGATTTTTTTTCATGCATGTGTATATTTTTTCTGCAATTTATCTGTGTATGCTAGATTTTATTTTCCTTTTCCATGCGGTCATTTATTGTTCATTAATTTATATTTCTTTGCTTCACTTTTTCTTTTATTCTATATTGTTGTGTATTATACATTTTCATGTGTTGTATATTTTTTTATTCATGTAATTTACGTTTTCTTATGCGTAAATTTTGTATATCATATTGTTCATGTAATTTATTTGTGCATGTGTATATTTTGCCTATTATTTATTTGTGTATGCTATATTTTAAATTCCTTTTCCATGCGGCCATTTATTGTTCATGTAATTTATATTTCTTTGCTTTATATATTTTGTGCCATGCATGTATATGTATACATATGCAAGCTTCTGATGGTTGTATAATGTGCGTATGACTTATGTACATAAGTATGGATGCCCAACTTTAATCGTCGGTGATGATCGATAACATATGTGTTAGTTCACTTGACTATTAACATTAACATTAGATACGGTTAAATATTTGATACGGTGGGCAGGAACGTTTAAATATTTAATATGGTGAAAAACATAAACGCTTAAAATTTGCAGGAATGTTTAAATCTGGCGGGAAGTAGCCATCCAAGAACGGGACAAAATATCGACCGTTCCCGCTGCAAGAAGTAGCAGGGGCGGTTACCGTTCCTGATGTTATATAGCAGGAACGGTATCGAAACCGTTTCTACTCCTACGAAATAGCAGAAACAGTCGTGTAGAAACGTTTTTCTCCCACCGTTCGTAACTGGAGTTTTTGCACCGTTGCTGGTAGTAATTATTATAGTAGTGTCAGATTTTCAACATTGCAACAAAAATTCGCAGCTGCCGGTCAATGTGGATGAATGGATATATGACAGAAAATACACACCGTGTCCTGACTCTCCTGAGACACCGCACCCACGCAGGAAAAGAAGCTCACCGTGTTCGTTTCCTGCTGGTCCAATCCAACCTGACAGTCGTCCGTCTCCGGCGTCGCGCTATATATCGGCAAAGCACAAACGGCTCCTCGATCGCACACCGCGCGTGCCGGCCGCTGCTTCTTCTTCTCCAGCGCCCAGGGTGGTGACTTGGGAACGGGAGTTGAAGCTTCCACCTGCTTGGCCATGGAGCTAGGATACGATGGAGCGCGGAAGCAATGCAGGGCAGCATCAGCGCGCCTGGATGCTGGAAACTCAGGTCGCAGGCTGCCGTATCTTATATTGTTCAAATACTTTCGCAATGGCTTCCTAGATTTTATTCCTCTTCATGCCCTAGCTTTTATATGCTAACGTTTTCTAGTCATATTCACTATCCGAGTAGAGTAGCTTGGCGCGTGGCATGCATGTTCCTTCCGTGAAGATTCTCTACTTTTTACTGTTCAGTGTTCACATTCCCACTCATGAATCATGATGCATGGATCATACATGGTAAATAAATGGATCATGCTATTCCCATTCACATTTTCAGATTTATGTTCATTTCGATCGAGATCGATTGCATATATGGATGGGTAGACCTGCAGGTTTGTGGCCTGTAAATTGCTGAAACTGCTCACTTGACATAATGTGCACACATGAGCAGTAGGTGCAGAGACATTAAAGCCGTACCTTATAGTACCAATGCATCAATCAGTTCTTTCTGAGTTCATCCATACACATATTTATCCTCATATGTTTTCCGGCTGCTATGATTCACCAAAGTATCGCACGCGTAAACATCGAACGGTTCACGGTAAAAATGCAGATGAAATTAAGTAATGCTTGTGTCGTCGTGGATCGTCAGGTGATAATTAGGCTAGCTCCACCCCTGTTCGTTCTCGCCATCAAGCACTCTTGTGATCGCCGAAGAAGTCGACCGCCATATGCTCGTTGATGAGCGAGTCGAGGAACGACGAGAAGGTGTCGTCGTCCACCACGGCGCAGCTGCCCAGGTCGAAGCCGCCACGGGGCAGTGCAGCAACTGCAGCGGGGGTACAGAACGGATCGCCGAATCCTTCCAAGCCCTCGCCGCCGAGACCCATCATCATGCCGGCGAAGTCGCTCCCTCCACCGTCGGCGGCCCCGGACGACGGGCTCGGCCGCGCTGGCGGCGGCCGTGCAAGTGCAACCGATGATGGCTCGACTGCCGGCAGTGGTGGCGTCGGAGTCGGCGGCGTATTGGAAGCAGAACCACCGGCGGCTGCTTCTGGGTCGTGGTGAGATCGTGCGCTGCCACCGCCAGCCGGTGATGCCGCGGCCAGAGGCAAGTGCGTCCGCGGGTCGATGCCCCGCGCCATGAGCTTCTTGCTGAGGTGCGAGTTCCAGTAGTTCTTGATCTCGTTGTCCGTGCGCCCAGGCAGCCGCCCGGCGATCAGCGACCACCTGCACGCATGGTATGCACTCTAGTTGGTACAGGCACTGCACTGACACTGCGTACACAAATATTGATGCACGCACCGGTTGCCGAGCAGGCGGTGGAGGCGGAGGATGAGGTCCTCCTCGTCGGCGGCGATGGGCCCGCGCTTGATGTCCGGCCTGAGGTAGTTCATCCAGCGGAGGCGGCAGCTCTTGCCGCACCGCAGCAGCCCCGCGCGGCGGGGCAGCGTGCGCCACCGCCCCTCGCCGTCCCTCGCCACGGCGCGCGCCAGCAACTCGTCCTCATCCGGCGTCCACGCCCCACGCTTCAGCGCCGCCGTCGTCGTCCTCTCCGGCGCCACTTCCCCGCCGCGCCGCCGCTGCTGCTGTGCCGCGGCCGCTGGCTTCCGCGTCATGGCGATCCCCCGCTGCCTACCTGATCGTGTAGCTGCTGCTACTACTACCACCCTCTAGGACCAGGAGAGAGTGAGAGAAGGGCTGGCGCTGGCCGCTCAACTGCTCGAGCTCGATCGCTTTCCAAGTCGCGAACCGCGGTGCACCGCGTCGCGGGGCACCACCCCGGAGAGGCAAGGGTCGGTGCGGTGGGTGGTGCCTTGTGCGCGGCGGTCTGTTGCATTTCGGGAAACGAGGACAGCCTTCGATTCCGCGGCGATCTCCTTCTCCTTGGATTCAGCTGCGTTCCTGCATGCCGTCGCATCGCATCGTGTCACTCACGGCTCACGGCGATCTCTGCTCTCATGGCCGTCTGTCCGCTCAGGCGCAATGATTAATTACTTGGGCCTTCGCTTGCCTCTTGGATCGGCCACCAGGCCATACACGACGACACCCTGCTCGCTAATCATTCGGGTCGAGTCTAGCGGGCCTGGGCCAACCGTCCAACTGTATCCAGGTGACCAAACGGATCAGCTCCTGAGTCCTGAAGCCTAGCGGGCCGTTGAGAATAGAACAATCAAGCGCGCAGCTGGCCGCCGATCCGACCCAAACCAACGGAGTCCTCATTAGCTCTGCTCAAGCGCCACATGAGATTTTGGGTTTGACTCCCGCTGAAAGCGAATTATTTTGAGATTTAACGGTTTTGTTCATTAAGTGGTAGGCGATGTTTCCGTCGACACCGAGACGCCTGTAGTGACTTCGTTAATCTCAAGATCTGCCGACCCAGTCTTTCGGAGGTGCTCATAGAGATAGGGTGTACGTACCTATGGTCAAGGGATGAGTGTACGTGCGTGTGTGAGCGTCTACGTTTGTACTGTGTTTCTAAAAAAAAAGTCTAAGAAAAGCGGGGAGCATGTGCGTCCGAGATATTGGACCTTTTATGTGCGTGTGACCTGCTACCAGATTAGTACCTTCGTGGGCTTTCAACCGTTCCCAGCGTGACTCTACCTTGCATCTCGTTCTGAAACAACTTGCTGATTTTTTAATCATCTACGTACATAACTTGCTGTTTTTTTTTCACATAACTTTTTTCTGCAGACATGCACAAATTGCTACATAAAAACTGCAGACATTGTACAACTTGTTATACATCTAATGTATATAACTTGTTGATATTACATACACAATTTGTTATTTTCTTTAAAAAAAACGTAGACGAGCAAATTAATGACATCAGCCTTTAAGATCGAGGGCGGTTAACATATACATACATCTCTTATCCTGTACCATTTCATCTAGCTAGTCATCTCTTACGAAAAAATACTTCTCCCTGCTCCATTCAAATATAATACGGTTGATTTTTTTAACTTTGATTGCTCGTTTTATTAAACAAATTTACAAGTTATTGTTTATTTTGTTGTTTTTCTATTTATCATTAATTGAAGTTTGAGTTGATTTCTATTTTCAATGTTTAAATAATATTTAAATAAATGAAAGTTAAAGTTGTGAGAAAAAGATAATCATATTATATATTTGTGAGCGGAGGATGTAGTGTCAGTCATCGTCACGCCTCGTGCACCCAGACTTGGCTGAATCTAGCGGCTCCTCCATATGGTTTTTTTAAAATTAAATGCAACACTGTTATAGTACTGTTCTACACTGTAACGTTTAATTTTGGGGACTCATGCGAGGGAGCCCCCTAGATTCAGGCTAACGGCTTCCAACTTTCCGTATTCCGACTAGCTAGGCCAGTGCCATGCATGCTTGGCATAGAAGAAACGTCGATCTGCTGCTCGTGTAGTCGTGTCCATCCACATCCGTACAGCGGCACATACCGTCCTTTTACCGTCCCGTGTGTCCAGCCGGAGACAAGTCAAAGAAAGGCTCGGCCAATCCGGCCCTCCGTCAAAGTAGTCAAAGGTGACGGATGGTCAATAGTTATTGTATAGTACGGCTTCCAGAGGGTGGGCTGCGACTTGGGTGCGAACCAATTGTGCAAACGTGCAGGCGGTAGTTGTGATGCGTCCAATAACCATCCAGGTGATATGTTTTTCTACACATAAATTCTTCTACCGGACCATTGAGATGCAAAACAAAAATACGAAAACCCCTTAGGAAGAATAATCATAGACTAATCGGCTTCCACTTGTAACTCGTTCGGCCTCTGCCGCTGTCACCGGCTCCAACGGTCGCCGCCGCCTACCTCCATTCGAGCGCCGCCGCAAGCTCGCTGGCTGCTCGCCGGAACTCAGTCTCCAGCCGCTCTCAACCATTCAGTCGCCCCCGTCCTCCACCGCTCGGCCGCCACCGCGCACCACTGCCTCCTCGTTGCTCGCCGTGACGAGGCTACAGGCCACCCCGCGCCATCAAACCTCGGAGCGCCACAGATCGGCTGCGTCGTCGTTCGGAAGTCCGTCCGCTGCTGCCAGTCATCAGAACGATGCCCAATTGCCAACGATGCGCATTCATAGCCTTGGGCGCGGTGAGATATTCACGCAGGAAGTTTTCATGCATGCATATGCCTCTGTTCATGGTTGAAACTTGAAAGACATTTAATCATCCCATGCATGTGCTTGTGAACATACTGAACTTAATAACTCAGGGGAACTCAGCTGTGGGTAACACAACGCGCATAGGACTACGCGGCAACATCTTCGTGCCTAGGGCAGTTGGTCCCGCAGGGTAGGGCCGCGCCATGCACACGAGATCTCCGGCAGCCGAGCGCTGTCGTGCCCAAGGAAGTTGGGCTGGCAGGGCGCGGCAGGACGACGGCATGACAGGCCACTTGAGCGCCGGGGACGAATGCAGTTGCCGCAGACAGTGGATGGGGTGGATGCAGACCCTGTTGCATCCAAATTGATTATAAAGAATTGAATCACTTCCAATATTCTTGCATCCAAACAAACCCTGTTGGAGGTCTATCATCGGTGGTAAGCGTTCAACGGTAGGTATGTCAAACATCTTGCTAACTTCATTAACAGATTAGCCTTATTACAATCGAGTTAGGTCTCTTATTAACGTTTAAGACAGTCCTAAACTTCTAAGGCTGTTTTCCAGCAGAGCGTGCATCCATTCTAAGACAGTTAGCAGAGCCATGCATATGGAGAGAGAGAGAGAGAGAGCATATGGCATGGGAAATGAGACCGTGCAAAATAGGAATGGATAGTCTGCTGAAAACAGCTAGGCCTGACTTCACCAATCCACTTTTAGAAAAATTTTGAACTACTGTGAATTTAAACACACTCCGATCCCTCCATTCCACGTCAACAAAAACGATCAGACCAAAAATCTCAAAGTGTTGTTGGCAGTTGCTGTGGTTGGCGGCGCGTTGAACGGGGACGTGGAACTATGCTCTGTGTGCCGAGTGGCCGAGAGCGGCGCCGCTTCGGAGGGCAGGATTGTTTTTAATCCTTTTCTTCCCTTTTATTAATTATTTTATTATTCATAATTCAATGGTTCAGATTTAATTAGGATGTTAGGAGTAATATGTGTATTGTAGCACCTTCCTACAACAGGAGTAGCCTGCACCACAAGTCCACAAGTCGCAGTGCGGTCCGATCCAACAGTTATTAGCGATCTGCAAGACTGCAATGCTTCTACTGTTGGGCACCTTCTCGGAAAAGAGGGCGTCGGTAAGTTGTGGATGATCGCATGACTGTAACTACTGTCATCAAATTAAATTCTACGACCGTATCCTTGTCTGATAACATGACTGTATACAAGAATGAATTAAGCAGCATAACGAAATCAGAACGCCAAGTTATTTCCCCGTGCGTACCTATATTAGTTTCCAGAAGGGAGAACATTTTTTTCTTCATACAAAAACAGGGTGCACTGCTAGTTACTTGGCCGGCTGGATATATACCGTTGACGTACGAGTCAGCTGATCACGCTGAAACAGCACAAGAAACAAGCACCGTTCCAGTTTGCACCCGTGTTCGGCTGTTTATGTGATGCAATTGACACTGACGCTTCGCGAAAACACACACAAGGCAATATGGCATGCATGGCCCGATACGCTCAGTCGTCTCTCCCTCGTCGCGATCATATCCGTCATCCAATGCAAGGATCGTTGCTGCCTTCCTGGTCGCTTCCATTACCGGCGACAAGTCTTTAATCCTCGCGACATGCGCACATACTGCCGCTTCTATGCCGTGGCTGGAGGCACTGCAGCTACTCATTCATACTGGTCCCCAAGCACGCACAGACTCCAGCACGCGCCACCATGGACGCGACGGCTAGCCGAGCCGGTGGCGGCGGTGATGAGAAAGTCAACGGAGGGGAGAAGGGTGCGGCGGCGGCCGCCGTCGCCGCCAAGAAGGTGTCTCTGCTCGGCATGTTCAGGTACGCGGACCGCCTGGACGTGCTGCTCATGGTGGTGGGCACGGTGGGCGCCCTGGCCAACGGCGTGGCGGATCCCCTCATGACCGTCCTCTTCGGCAACGTCATCAACTCCTTCGGCGAAAGCACCACACAGAGCGTCCTCCACAGCGTGAACAAGGTAAAGTGCACCGAGCGATGACAACCGGCAGCGGCCAGGAGCCACGCAGCAGCATCGCCATCGTCTCCCGGTAGTCACTGCACGAACAGACGAGTTTAACAGTATGTTTTTTTTTTCTTCTTCTTCCCCCAGGTTGTTCTGGATTTTGTGTACCTGGGCATCGGAGCAGCCGTTGTCTCCTTCCTTCGTAAGTGGAATTTTACACTGTTCTTCGGATTGATTCAATCGTAGCTCTATCAGGGAAATTCTGGTTGTCAAGAAGTGGCACAGGGAAAATTAGTCATATGAAACTGTAACATAAAAGACTAGTGGTCAACTGTATATAACATTGGTCAAGGAAACTAATCTTTACCCTTTACGGCATTGAGCCTCAAGGGCTTTGCTGCATATTCCTCCAACTGTTTCTTTGTTAGGACTTAGGACCTACTTTCTTTTTACAGTTTTGAATTAAAAGGCCCACGTTTTCACTTGTCCCAGAGGTGTCATGTTGGACGATGGCAGGACAAAGGCAGTCAAACCGAATCCGTTCTTTATATCTTAATGCAGTCCTGAGACAAGATATTGCATTCTTCGATACAGAGTTAACAACAGGTCAAGCAGTTTCTAGGATGTCTAGCGATACCCTTGTGGTTCAGGACGCTCTTGGAGAGAAGGTATTAACATTTATTTTCTCATCACATATCACAAAAGCAAGTGCATGCAGCTGCAAAAACACGAGAAATGCAGACATTACTACTAGTAGTCACGGTAGTATTTATTTTAAATTTTTAGCAAAACAGATGACACCTTATGCCGCTGGTGCTGAAGAATAACTGAATATACTAACTCATCATTTACAGGCGGGAAAGCTAATACAACTCTCAGCTTCCTTTTTCGGTGGTTTTATAATAGCATTTACAAGAGGCTGGCTACTCACCCTTGTCATGCTAACATCACTACCGCTAATTGCTATTGCCGGTGCAGTTTCAGCTCAGTTTCTAAGCAAGGTTTCTAGCAAGAAACTGACATCTTACGGGGATGCTGGGGACACAGTTGAACAGACAATCGGAGCTATAAGAACGGTGAGCTCCAACTACACCGAATATGGCAAAGCATATAAGTTACATTGCAAGATAGTAAGTTAGTATGCTGTCTTGTTTCAATAAGATAGTAAGCTATCCTGTTTCAATATACAGGTAGTTTCCTTCAATGGAGAGAATAAATCCACTTCAATGTACAAAAAATTTATAAAGAAGGCATATAGGGCTGATATTTTGGAAGGCCTCGCCAATGGTTTTGGCATGGGATCTGTTATTTGCATCGCGTTCTCCAGCTATGGACTAGCTTTCTGGTATGGTGGAAAGCTAATACTCGATAAAGGATATACTGGTGGGAAGGTCATCACAGTTTTGATTGCCGTGTTAATTGGTGCAGGGTGAGTTTTTGAAACCCAAACATTAGAAATACGAAACCACACAGTTTTAAGCCCTCTATATCTGTCCTTAATTCCATCCACCGCCGAGATATCACCCAGATTCCTCAACAAAGTGCACGCACATGCATGACATATGAGCAGTAACTATGCAACTATAACTTCACATACAGAAACAATAAATTTAACTCTATCAATCCATTCCATGCAATAATGTCCTGAATGTGCCACAATTTAATTTTTTGCAACAGTTCTTTAGGTAATGCAACACCCTCTGTTTCTGCAATTGCGGAGGCTCAATCTGCAGCATACAGATTGTTTGAAACGATTGAGAGGAAGCCAGAAATAGATTCAGGTGATCCCAGTGGTGTGGTTTTAGAAGATATCAAGGGTGATGTTGAACTAAAAGATGTTCACTTCCGCTATCCTGCAAGACCTGATCAATTGATATTAGATGGACTGTCGTTGCAAGTAGCCAGTGGGACAACAATGGCCATAGTTGGAGAGAGTGGAAGTGGTAAGTCAACTGTCATCAGTTTAGTTGAACGATTCTATGATCCACAGGCTGGTGAAGTTTTGATAGATGGCATTAACATCAAGAATCTAAGGGTTAGTTGGATAAGGGAAAAGATTGGTCTGGTCAGCCAAGAACCAGTGCTCTTCATGACCTCCATCAAAGATAACATAATGTATGGTAAAGAAGATGCGACACTTGAAGAGATCAAGAGAGCAGCTGAGCTTGCAAATGCAGCAAACTTCATCGATAAGCTACCAAATGTATGGAAGAAAAAAATATTTTCAATAATTTTTTTAACAATTTTTAATAAGTAACTAACAATGTTTTCCTGACATACCAGGGCTACAACACATTGGTTGGGCAACGTGGCGCACAACTTTCCGGAGGACAAAAGCAAAGAATTGCAATTGCAAGAGCCATTATTAAAGACCCCAAAATACTTTTGCTCGATGAAGCAACAAGTGCATTGGATGTAGAATCTGAGCAGATAGTTCAGGAGGCACTGAATAGGATAATGGTGGAAAGGACCACACTCATTGTCGCTCATCGTTTGAGCACTGTAAGGAATGTTGACTGCATAATAGTTGTTCACCAAGGAAAAATAGTTGAACAAGGTTTGGTTCTCTTAATTACTTTTTTTTTTCCTTTTTGAAAAATCTCCCCTGTCAAGCTGTGATAATTCATTTGTCCCAAAACATATATTATACAGGTCCTCATGATGCACTTGTGAAGGATCCCAATGGCACTTACTCCCAGCTTATTAGGCTACAAGAGACTCGTGCTGATGAAAGGCATAAAATAGCAAACTCTGGGGCGCCAGACTCTAGGTCAAAAAGCACCAGTTCGTTTCTTAGACAATCAATGAATAAAGATTCTTTTGGTAATGGTAACAGCAACAGATATTCCTTCAACAACCCCTTAGGATTGTCAGTTGAGCTGCATGAAGATAGGATCACAGGTGGACAGGAAATTGAAGAGCTCTCTGATGTTGTGGCGCTTAAGAAAGCATCAATTGGGCGCCTTTTTAAACTTAACATGCCAGAAGCACTGGTTCTTCTGTTAGGCTCTATAGCAGCATCAGTTCATGGAGTCATATTCCCATTGTTTGGTATATTAATCTCTAGTGTTATAAAATCGTTCTATGAACCACCAGATAAACTGCGAAAGGATACTAACTTTTGGGCGTTGATAGCTGTTGTTCTCGGAGTTGCAAGTTTGATATCAATCCCAGCAGAATATTTTTTATTCGCTGTTGCCGGAGGAAAGCTTATAGAGCGTATTCGTACTTTATTATTTCAAAGCATTCTGCGCCAAGAAGTTGCTTGGTTTGATAATGCTTCAAATTCAAGGTATTATGACATTTGAGTTTTTATTCTTTTCACTTTTCTAATCATATATAGATTTACACTAATACTAAGAGTCCTATTTATTATTTGCAGTGGGGCACTTGGTACAAGGCTCTCAGTTGATGCACTAAATGTACGGCGCTTAGCAGGAGATAACTTGGCCCTCATAGTGCAGACTATAGCTTCATTGACAACTGGATTTGTCATAGCATTTGTGGCAGACTGGAGGCTTGCACTGATCATCACATGCGTGATTCCTTTGGTAGGTGCACAGGGTTATGCTCAAGTGAAGTTCTTGAAGGGATTTAGCGAAAATGCAAAGGTGATGCATGGAACTGTAAAATATATTTTCTGCTTTATTGAGAATGACATTTCCTAATTATACTTGAGTTGCCTATCATGAGTGACAATGTGCTTTTATTATGCAGGAGATGTACGAGGATGCAAGTCAAGTTGCAACTGATGCTGTCAGTAGTATCAGAACCGTAGCTTCTTTCTGTGCAGAGAAAAGAGTGCTCACAGCATACAATGAGAAATGTGAAGCTCTAAGGAAACAGGGAATTCGAAATGGAATTGTTGGAGGACTTGGTTATGGCTTCTCATTCTTAATTTTGTATGCCGCATATGGTCTTTGTTTCTATGTTGGTGCACAGTTTGTACGCCAAGGGAAAACTACATTTCCAGATGTTTTTAGGGTAAGAGTACTACTAATTTCAAGTTACCGTTTGGCGGATAAATATTGCCATTATCAAATACTCACAAACTGGTAATATTTTCCAGGTTTTCTTTGCCTTAGTTTTGTCAACTATCGGGATCTCACAGGGCAGTGCATTGGCCTCAGATGTAACCAAGGCAAGGGATTCTGCTATATCAATTTTCGGTATTCTGGATAGGAAGTCAAAAATCGACTCAACTAGTAATGATGGGATGACACTGGATAATGTTACTGGCAACATTGATTTCAACAATGTCAGTTTCAAGTACCCATCACGACCGGATGTCCAGATATTCAGTGACTTTACTTTGCACATTCCTTCTGGAAAGGTACGGTTGAACATGCAACCACTAACCATCTTTTGCTCATTTTCTCGCAGTAGTATTGCCCCCAAATAATTGGATGCAAATATGCAATGTATCTAGAACTCTAAGCATCTAGTCCTAGTGACATGATATATGCAACTTTCACGCCTGATGTTTTCCATGCACTGGAACGATTGTGATGCAATGTTTTGCTTCCTTTTGCAGACAGTGGCACTTGTTGGGGAGAGCGGTAGTGGCAAATCCACAATAATTGCTTTACTGGAGCGTTTCTATGATCCTGATTCTGGTGGAATCTCACTAGATGGCGTTGAAATTAAGAGCTTAAAGGTACGCTGGCTAAGGGATCAGATGGGGCTAGTAGGCCAGGAGCCAGTGCTTTTCAATGACACCATCCGTGCCAACATAACATATGGGAAACATGGTGATGTAACAGAGGAAGAGGTTATGGCTGTAGCCAGGACAGCCAACGCCCATGAGTTTATATCAAGCTTGCCTCAAGGATATGACACCATGGTAGGGGAGAAAGGAGTTCAGCTATCTGGTGGGCAAAAACAGCGGGTAGCTATTGCAAGGGCTATAATCAAGGATCCTAAGATACTACTCCTCGATGAGGCAACAAGTGCCCTGGATGCTGAATCAGAGCACATTGTTCAAGATGCATTGGATCAAGTTATGGTCAGCCGCACCACCATTGTGGTGGCACACCGCCTCTCCACGATCAAAGGGGCTCATATGATTGCGGTACTAAAGGAAGGGAAGATTGTAGAGAAGGGTCGGCATGAGGCCCTGATGTGCATCAAGGGGGGAGCCTATGCTTCACTAGTAGAACTTCGCTCGAACTCTGAATAGCATGGTGTGTGCTTATATCGTTTGTGCATTTGTACAAGTACTATTTGGTCACAGAGTCCAATCGTTAATTTTAGAAGTTGAAATGGAAAATTTTGGGGCCAAACACTTTGCAGTACGCTCCATGAAAGACGCATGGTCCTGGTCATATGGTAGGTGAAAGGACCATATTCAAATGTGTCATACACACTAAATGAATGAAACATAAAAAATATAAAATTGAGCGTCTAAACAGTATACATTCTCTATTTAATTCAAACCCAAGACCGCACCATTGTAATGAGGATTGGATGGACAAGAACAAAATACAAGAAATTGATTCTCAAATCACTAAGTTTCGCCCGAAAATTCGCACGCATCGGTGAGGTACCGTCGCCTCTTAGTGATCCCAAAAATGATCAGCGACGGATGCAGGCAGAGCTACTAAATTTGCCTATTGTGTTTGCTTGAAGCCATGAACTGAAGTGAGAAGACGGCATAGTTTTGGGCTAGCGAGCTCCTCACAATGGTCGCCGCCTTCGCAATCGGTCGAGCTCTCATCGCCGGTAATATCCCTCCTTTTTACAGATCGCCAGCGATTTTTCCTTATAGGCCTTTCAGTTAGCTTCGAATTGGAGGGGGTTTGGGAGGGATTGAGAGAGATTTTGACTTGCTAAGGATTTAATCCCCTCAAACCGAACAAGGCTAGGCCTTTGGCATTGTGGAATTAGAGGGGTTAGAGGGAGGGGATTGGGGTGGATTTTGATTTGTTGTGGGTTTAAACCCGCCTCAACTCCTTCAATCCGCTCCAATAAACATGGCATCTCTCGTTCTTGGCAAAAATTAGCTCCAGGACACTCTTTAAACTTGGATTTTGCGGTTTTGCAACATGAGAAAAGTTGGCTTTGCCAAAGGACATCACAATTCAAATAATATTTCCTACTCAAACAGGTAAGAAAACACACTATATGGGCAAATATACCTCTACCTTGCCGCCGCTCGCACAGGCCGTCGCCGCCGCCGCCGCAGCAGCCGGGTGCTGGCACCACTGGGATCGAGCGCCGGCCGCCGGCGCCTCCGGGCGCGGCCTCTGCCTTCATGCACGCAGGCACCTCAGGGCGCGGCCGCCGTTGACGAGCGCGAGCAGCCCCGTACAGGAGTCTTCGTGGGCTGAAAATGGGCCGACAGCCGTCGATCAGTTTTTTTTTTCATTTTTGGGAAAGGTTACGAAAATGGATGATGAACGAGCATGCCATGACGATGGTTGCGGTGAGCTTTTAAATCTTGTCAAACAAATTGCACATGTCAAAGTATGCTGAGATAATAATTCTATGTTTTTTACCTTGTTCATTCAATTTTTACTCAATGCATGATGCGTGTCGGCTTTGATTTCTCATTTCTGCTATTGGAGATGAAGCTGTTCAATTGTTTTTCTTTCATGCTGCCACCGAAGCAAGTCAACGACAACCTTTTTCATTAACCAATAACCTCTGTTCACAAATATATGACACAGTTGATTTTTTTCTAAAACTTTGGTTAGTCGTCTTATTGAAAAAAAATTATTCAAACATATAAAAACTCAGCTCATACTCAAAACATATTTTGAATGGAGGGAGTACATTTTTTTTGACAGGTCGTTACTTGGGGGCATGGGAACATAGCAAGATAAATAACACAGTAAAATAATTGTGAATGAAAAGCAACAACAAAATTACTCGAATTTGATAAAAGAAATTGGCAAGATACAACACATGACAAAAAAGAAAGAAAGAAAATTACTACTCAGATTTCCCCACCTAACTCTTCACACTGTTCCATGAGAAAACATCACTATAAATCTTTATAGTTTGCACGGTTCTCTTTTGGTGTCCTGCTGTCCCTCCCGTTCCCGTGGAATATCACGTCATCGTCACGTGTGCACAGCACACTGCACCTCGTGCGGCCTGCAGGGCTTCCACTTCCAGGGTTCTCGCCAGAATCCAGCTATGTACTGTGAGGCTGTTTGGATTCATAGCTAAACTGTCTCACATACGTTAGACATGGCGTAATCAATTTAGACAGCTGTTTGGTTTTTTGGCTAAGATAAGATATGACTCATCTCATTCAGTGGCGGAACCAAAGAGAGGCCAGCAGGGGTCATGGCCCCTCCCAACATCTATGACAATACACACTAATCCATACTAATCATTGCCAGTCTAGCTAATTAACCAATCTATTATTCAGAGGTATAGGAATTAAGACAAGCAGAAATACCTAATAATCCATTATGGCCTAATCCTATCACCAGCCTTTTAGACTACACCATACCAACGATTATACTCGTGCAAATCTGTTTAGGAAAAGTCATAACATATAATTGATACCTATAATTATATATGCTATACTATATGTATTAGGGTTTTTGGCCTCCCTTTGTTTTATTCCTGGCTCCACCACTGATCTCATTTATGGTAGGTTAGCTCATTTTTCTTGCCTCAACATGCCTTAAGTTAGGAGCTGAATTTTGACACCTTAAGTTAGACATTTGCCGAAAATAAGATGAATCACCTTAGCCACAAATCCAAACATCCCCTGTATGCTAGGAGGCTAGTAGTGCGTGCTTGGCCTACAAGGAACGCCTTTTGCTCGTGTCCATCCGTCCCTCCCGTCCGTCGTGCCGGAGACAAGTAGTCGAAGAAAATCTCCTCCGTGCGGCTAAGTCAAAGAAAAGGGTGACGAGTAGTCGAGTACTGTGGTAGCATGCCGCTTCTTGGAGATGAAGGCACAGTGAAAACCAATCATAAAACACACATGCATGGATCGTGATGCCGTCATGCTTTGTCCGTGCTCCAATGGCCAGGAAGCCTACGGGTGATGCTAAACAAGTCAAGCGTTCAACCGAGGAGCAATAATTCATTGGCCGAGTGCCCAATGCAAGCTAATTCCTGGAGTGTTCCTACGTGAGAACAGGGTGGGGGTGGTTTTACGAATACGACGGCTCGTATACCCACTTTCCACGTTTCTAAATTATTATATTCTCTTAGCCCCAAATTAAATCAATTTTCTAGACATATAACCTGGAAGGAAAGAAGTCGCTTGCAGCGCTAGTCGTGTGCACGGTAGGTCATTTGATTTTTATTGACACCAAATTTGACCTGATTGTCTTATTCAAAAAAATTTACAAAAATATAGAAAATTTTAAATCATAGCTAAAAGTATAGTATACGCTAAGCTAAATTACAATAAAAACAAATGATAATTATGAAATCTGTTGAATATAAGTTAATTTGGTGTTAAATGGTCAAATGATATATAAATTGGGACGGATGGAGTAAAACTTTTAGTTTCTATACAACCATGTCGTTGTCTAAATCGACTGTGTTTGCAATACAAGAAAAGGAAGTAGTATGGCGAAAAGAAAACGCTAAGTTATTTACCCGAACAAGTTTGGATCTCTTGCGATTATAATAATCTCATAAAGTGTGTGTGATTATAATAATCTCACAAAGTGTGTGTGCAAGTTGTGTTGATTTGGATGCATGGATTATTGGGGCAAGATCTAATAGTACATTTGAGGGAGATTAATTATTGGATCAGATTAATTTGGCAGTTTCATATAGTCCAATACCTATATTTAGATCATCGTATGGATAAATTTATGAGATTATTATAATCTCAAGTGATCCAAACAGACCTTTAGTTACTTTCCAAAATTTAGAATATTTGTCCATACAACCAACGGAGAGCACTACTAGCAGGACGGATACCGTCATAGACAGACAAAGTCAGCTAATGACCCTGAAGCATCAGAAAAAAAAGAAGCATGATTCTAGTTTGCTCCCATGTTAACTCCGAGGTCGCTATCACTATGCGCGATCCAACGATCGTTCCTGGTCTCTTCCCGTCTCCAATTACCGGCGACAAGTCAATCGTCAGACGATCCCTCGCACCAAGAACTAATGCGCATATATAGTGCCCCACTATGCCGTGGCTGGAGGCACTGCACTACCCCCACCAGCACGTACAGATTCCAGCAAGCTGAGCTTCAGGGACCACGCCACCATGGACACGAAGGCTAGCACTAGCAGAGCCGCCGGAGCCGGCGATGATCAGAATAGCAGGGACAGGGAGGGGAAGGATGCGGCGGCGAAGAAGGTGTCTCTGATCGGCATGTTCAGGTACGCGGACCGCCTGGACGTGCTGCTCATGGTGGTGGGCACGGTGGGTGCCCTGGCCAACGGCGTGGCGGAGCCCTTCGTGACCATCCTCTTCGGCAACGTCATCAACTCCTTCGGCAACAGCAGCACGCAGAGCATCCTCCACAGCGTGAGCAAGGTGAGTGCACCCAGCCATGGTAAACCGGCCGCGGCCAGGAGTCACGCGTCAGCATCACCGTCTTCCGATCTTGTAGCCGCTGCACGAACAGACGATTTTATATTGAGAGACCATTGACCAACAGCCAATTCTGATAGTATTGTATATGTTTTTCTCTCCCTTCAGGTTGTTCTGGATTTCGTGTACCTGGGCATCGTAGCAGCTGCTGTCTCCTTCCTTCGTAAGTGCAGACTTTACATTGTTTTTCGGTTTGATTCCATCAAAGCTGGCTGTGTTACAGAAACTGTGGTTGTCAAGAAATGGAAATTAGCCATATGAACTGTTTGACATAAAAGGCTAGTCGTGAGCTGTATGCAACAATCGTTAAGGAAACTAACCTTTACGACACTCAGGCTCTCAAGGAGTTTGCTGCATATTCCTTCAACTATTTCTTTGCTAGGACATACTTCAACTTTTACAGTTGAACTAAACGGCTCACCTTTTCTCTTGCCCCAGAGGTGTCATGTTGGACGATGGCAGGACAAAGGCAGTCAGCTCGAATCCGTTCTTTATACCTCAATGCCGTCCTGAGGCAAGATATTGCATTCTTCGATACAGAGTTGACAACAGGCCAAGCAGTTTCTAGGATGTCTAGCGATACCCTCGTAGTTCAGGATGCTCTTGGAGAGAAGGTACGGCATTTATTTTCTCATCACAAACACAAGCGCATGCACACAGACCTGCAAAAACGTGAAATAATGTAGACAATTTTGTTATTTGCTATTTTACATCTATACTAAAATGGATGAAGGGAATTACTTTTTTTTTTGTGTCGCCTAACTGCACTATTTTCATACTCTGCATCAAATCTCACCTTATGCTGCTGGTGCTGAACTATTTATGAATCTATTAACTTATCATTGACAGGCGGGAAAGCTTATACAACTCTCATCTTCCTTTTTTGGTGGTTTTGTAATAGCATTCACAAGAGGCTGGCTCCTCACCCTTGTCATGTTAACATCACTACCACTAATCGCTATCGCCGGCGCAGTTTCTGCTCAGTTTCTAACCAAGGTTTCTAGCCAGAAACTAACATCATATGGAGATGCTGGGGATACAGTTGAACAAACCATTGGAGCTATTCGGACGGTGAGTTCAGATTGAGCCAACTATTTCGAAGGATGTCAGTTAATTTCCAAGATAAGTTAAGTTTTCCTGTTTCTATAGGTAGTTTCATTCAACGGAGAGAACAAAGCTGTTGCAATGTACAAAAAATTTATTAAAAAGGCGTACAAGACTGATATTTTGGAAGGCCTTATCAATGGTTTCGGCATGGGATCTGTCTTTTGCATCTTGTTCTCCAGCTATGGCCTAGCTTTCTGGTATGGTGGAAAGCTAATTGTCGACAAAGGTTATACTGGCGGGAAGATCATCACAGTTTTGTTTGCTGTGTTAACCGGTGCAACGTGAGTTTCTGAAACCCTAACATTATAAGAACAAAACCATAATTTAAGCTAGATAGATATGCACTTTATCCTATCCGCACAGTTCTACTTTCATGATATCACCTACTTTCCCAAATAAAGCGCACATACATGCAGGAAATAACAGATGAGCAGTAGTTAGGCAGCTATTACTTAATACTGAGAACCTTAGAAACATTATTTGATCATGCATATAGTAAAACTACATACTGACAAGCCACAATTAAATTATTTGTGACAGTTCTTTAGGTAATGCAACACCCTCTGTTTCTGCAATAGTGGAGGGTCAATCTGCAGCATACAGATTGTTTGAAACGATCGAGAGGAAGCCAGATATAGATTCAGGTGATACAAGTGGCATAGTTTTAGAAGATATCAAGGGAGATGTTGAATTAAGAGATGTTCACTTTCGCTACCCTGCAAGACCTGATCAATTGATATTAGATGGATTGTCGTTGCAAGTAACCAATGGGACAACAATGGCCATAGTTGGAGAAAGTGGAAGTGGAAAGTCAACTGTCATTAGCCTAGTTGAACGATTCTACGATCCACAGGCTGGTGAAGTTTTGATAGATGGCATTAACATCAAGAATCTAAAGGTTAGTTGGATAAGGGAGAAGATTGGTCTGGTCAGCCAAGAACCACTACTGTTCATGACCTCCATTAAAGATAACATAATGTATGGTAAAGAAGATGCAACACATGAAGAGATCAAGAGAGCAGCTGAGCTTGCAAATGCAGCAAACTTCATCGACAAGTTACCAAACGTATGGAAGAAAAAAAAATTAAATATTGCAATAATTTCTTGACACTAAGTTATGTTAATATTAGTAAGAAGCTAACAATGTTTTCATGACATACCAGGGCTATGACACATTGGTTGGGCAACGCGGTGCACAGCTTTCTGGAGGACAAAAGCAAAGAATTGCAATAGCAAGAGCCATCCTTAAAGATCCAAAAATACTTTTGCTCGATGAAGCAACAAGTGCATTGGATGTGGAATCTGAGCGGATAGTTCAGGAGGCTCTGAATAGGATAATGGTGGAAAGGACCACACTTGTTGTTGCTCATCGTTTGAGTACTGTAAGGAATGTTGACTGCATAACAGTTGTTGGCCAAGGGAAAATAGTTGAACAAGGTTTGATTCTCTTAATTACTTATTTATCATTTTTGAAAAATCTCCCTTGTCAAGCTGATATAATTCATATGTTCCACAAACATATATTATATATACAGGTCCTCATGATGAGCTGGTGAAGGATCCCAATGGGGCTTACTCCCAGCTTATTAGGCTACAAGAGACCCGTGCTGATGAAAGGCATAAAATAGCAGGCTCTGGGGTGCCAGACTCTAGATCAAAAAGCACCAGTTTGTCCCTTAGACGGTCAATGAATAAAGATTCTTTTGGAAACAGCAACAGATATTCCTTCAAGAACCCCTTGGGATTGTCAGTTGAGCTGCATGAAAATAGAATCACAGGTGTACAGGAAACAGAAGAGCTATCTGATATTGTGGCGCTTAAGAAAGCACCAATTGGGCGTCTTTTTAAGCTTAACATGCCAGAAGCGCCCGTTCTTCTGTTAGGGTCTATTGCAGCAACAGTGCATGGAGTAATTTTCCCATTGTTTGGCATATTAATGTCTGGTGTTATAAAATCATTCTATCAACCACCAGATAGGGTGCAAAAGGATACTAGCTTTTGGGCGTTGATAGCCATTGTTCTCGGAGTTGCATGTTTGATATCAATACCAGCAGAATATTTTTTGTTCGCGGTTGCCGGAGGAAAGCTTATAAAGCGTATTCGTACCTTGTCATTCCAAAGCATTGTGCGCCAAGAAGTTGCTTGGTTTGATAACTCCTCAAATTCCAGGTACTATACCATGTGACTTTCATTTTATCTTTTCTAAGCATGTATATATTTACTCCAATACTTAGAGTCATCATTGTCATTTGCAGTGGGGCACTTGGTACAAGGCTCTCAGTTGATGCTTTAAATGTCCGGCGCTTAGCAGGAGATAATTTAGCACTTATAGTGCAGTCTATTGCTTCATTAACAACTGGGTTTGTCATAGCTTTTGCGGCAGATTGGAGGCTTGCACTGATCATCACATGCGTGATTCCTTTGGTAGGTGCACAGGGTTATGCTCAAGTAAAGTACTTGAAGGGATTTAGCGAAGATGCAAAGGTGATGCATGACAACTGTAAAAATTACTGTTTTACCGAGAATGATATTGCCTAATAATACTTGAGTTACTTATCATGACAATATGATCTTATTATGCAGGAGATGTATGAAGATGCAAGTCAAGTTGCAACTGATGCTGTGGGTAGTATCAGAACAGTAGCATCTTTTTGCGCAGAGAAAAGAGTAGTCACAACATACAATGAGAAATGTGAAGCCCTAAGGAAACAGGGAATTCGAAGTGGAATTGTTGGAGGACTTGGTTATGGCTTCTCATTCTTAATTTTGTATGCTACATATGGTCTTGGCTTCTATGTTGGTGCACTGTTTGTAAGTCAAGGAAAAACTACATTTCCAGATGTTTTTAGGGTAAGAATACTACTAATTTCAAGTTACTATTTGGCACACAACTATTGCAATTATATACCATTCATAAACCCATGATGTTTTCCAGGTATTCTTTGCCTTAGTTTTGGCAGCTGTTGGGGTTTCACAGGCAAGCGCACTGGCCGCAGATGCAACCAAGGCAAGTGACTCTGCTATTTCAATTTTCGGAATTCTGGACAGGAAGTCAAAAATTGACTCAAGTAGTGATGATGGGATGACACTGGAGAATGTCACTGGTAACATTGATTTCAAAAATGTCAGTTTCAAGTACCCGTCACGCCCTGATGTCCAGATATTCAGTGGCTTTACCTTGCATATTCCCTCCGGAAAGGTACAACTCAACTTGCAACCACCGAACTACATACCATCTTTTTTCATTTTATTGCTGTAGCATTTCCCTAAATAATTGGATGCAATGAATCTAGTTCTGGCAACATAATGCATGCAACTTTCAGGTTCTTTATTTCACATCTGACGTTTCCCAAGCACTGCAGCTGTTGTGACGCAATATTTTCCTTCATTTGCAGACAGTGGCACTTGTTGGAGAAAGTGGTAGTGGAAAGTCCACAATAATTGCTTTACTGGAGCGCTTCTATGATCCTGATTCTGGTGGAATCTCCCTAGATGGAGCTGAAATTAAGAGCCTAAAAGTAAGCTGGCTAAGGGATCAAATGGGGCTAGTTGGCCAGGAGCCAGTGCTTTTCAACGACACAATTCGTGCGAATATAACATACGGGAAACATGGAGATGTAACAGAGGAAGAGATTATGGCTGTAGCCAAGGCATCCAACGCCCATGAGTTTATTTCAAGCTTGCCACAAGGATATGATACTGTGGTGGGTGAGAAAGGAATTCAACTATCTGGTGGGCAGAAACAGAGGGTAGCTATTGCAAGGGCCATAATCAAGGATCCTAAGATACTACTCCTTGATGAGGCAACCAGTGCCCTGGATGCTGAATCGGAGCGCATTGTTCAAGATGCATTGGACCGAGTAATGGTCAGCCGCACCACCATTGTGGTGGCACACCGCCTCTCCACGATCAAAGGGGCCGATATCATCGCAGTCCTAAAGGAAGGAAAGATTGTAGAGAAGGGAAGGCATGAGGCCCTGATGTGCATCAAAGGTGGAGCGTATGCTTCGTTAGTAGAGCTCCGCTCGAACTTGGGATAGAATGATGTATCTTTGTATTGTTATATCATTTGTGCATTTGTACAAGTACTACTTGGTCAGAGTCCAGTTGTTCGTAGATTTAGAAGTCGAAATGAAAGTTCTGAGCTCAAGCACTAAGCAGTATGCTAATCAGAAGACATACGGTCCTGATCATATGGCAGAAAGGACCATACTCAAATGCTTATAAGCACTAAACTGGATGAACCACAAAAATATAAAATCGAGCCTCTGAACAGCGAACAGTGTACATTCTCTATTTACCTCAAATCCAAAACCGTATCCTTATAACGAGGATTTGGTGAAAAAAAAAGCTCTATGCATTGTAATAAGTTTCACCCGAATAACCAACCACACGAGCGGTGGGGTACCGTCGTCTCTTAAGAGATACCAAATAAGATCAGGCTAGCCCAAACCCGATGCAGACAGAGGTACTAAATTTGCCTATCCGAGGCGCTTGAAGAAAACGGCATACTTTTGGGTTAGGACAACACCCCCCTCCCCCTCCCACTCTTTCCGGATCGCTTTTTTCTATTTGGGCCTCTCCAGAGAAAAATTTTAGAAATTGGGTCTCAATTCGCACACCTTTCAGAATTTGACATCCTGCCCTATACGTCATTGATCTACTGTGATCCTACACGTCATTGACCTACTGTGATCCCACGTGTCATTGCACCGTGGTGTCAAATTTTGAAACTCATGCGAATTTGAGTCCCGCATAACTATACCAAGCAGTGATCCCCAAATCGAGCATTCACGCGCGACCCGTTCGGACGGCTGGCCGTTTCTATGGAACGGGGGGCGGCGGTGTCCGTGTCTCCGCCGCCGGCGGAAAGGAAGCCAGGCGGCTCCCTGGTGCCAGGTACTGAGGCCGCGCCTGCGGTCTCCGGCTCAGTCGCCGAAGCTTGGGCCAAAAGGGCGACCTCAGTGCACAAAAGGTACAACTTCTGAACACGCCATAATCTTTGTTTTTTTGCACATATTCACGAACTGGTAGGTGGTAGCTGCATTTGGTCCCAACCTATTCTTCCTGATGTGTGGGAATCTTTAGTAAATTTTAGAGTGAAGTCTATTTTACTCCCCTGATCTTAGCCCTGACCCCTGAGTATGAATAATCCTCAATCATTTGAACTGCATGCAGCATTCATTGTGGCCGTCTGCGCCTGCCCTCCTCCTGTTAGGCCATTGGACTTGCTACTGAAGAGGGGGTGTTAAAAATAAAACCCCAGCATTTGTGTTTGTGTGTTGAGAGTACATGGCCCCTTCTGCCACCCCTGGCTCCACCGTTGAGTGCAATGGTAGTGATGCTTGTTCTCATCGACTAAATAATACTAGTTCAGTTAATAGATCAGTCGATCAATCGTTTTCCTTTTTACCATTATATATTGATATCCATATGAAATATGTGATGCAACAATGCTGTTTTTGTTGCCCTGGACTTTAGGACCGACCTATTACAAACCAGAGTATGAATGGATAAGTTTCACATGGATTTGTTTCCATTACATAACTACCTACTACTACAAATATTACTTGCAATGCCAGATAATCAAATGACCCATATGTATATATCCTTACGCTGGCTTTGAGTGTAGTCCTACCAATGATGCATAAACACCGTCCTTGATGCCCATGAGGGATTCATGCTTTCCCTTTTCAGCAACCTTACCATCTTTGATGACTGCAATTATATCTGCCCCTTTGATTGTGGATAGTCGGTGCGCCACAACAATGGTGGTCCTGCTAACCATCACTTGATCCAACGCGTCTTGAACAACACGCTCTGCTTCAGCATCCAGTGCACTTGTTGCCTCATCAAGTAGAAGTATTCTTGGGTCCTTCAAGATAGCCCTTGCAATAGCTACCCTTTGCTTTTGCCCACCAGAGAGCTGTGTTCCTCTCTCGCCGACAGTAGTGCTATATCCCTGAGGCAAGCTAGATATGAACTCATGAGCGTTGGCTGCCTTGGCGGCAGCAATAATCTCATCCTCACTTACTTCTCCTTGTTTTCCATATGCTATGTTGGCATGAATAGTGTCATTGAAAAGTACAGGTTCTTGGCTCACTAATCCCATTTGATCTCTTAACCAACTCAATTTTAGTTTTTTGAGTTCTGCTCCATCAAGTGAGATTGTGCCAGAGTCTGGGTCATAGAATCGCTCGAGCAAAGCAATTATTGTTGACTTGCCACTACCACTCTCTCCAACAAGTGCAACAGTCTGCATGTGACAATTGTTTTTAAATCCATCAATACAAATTGTTGAGTAAAATATGTACAAAATGATTAATTTCATTCTTTTTCTGGGTCATTTTCATTGACCGGACAAATCCATCACTCCAGTTGTACTTGTCACTTTATTTATAAAATAAATTCAAAGAGTAAGAAGCAGGTATTGACTATTGAGGTAATCAAGCATACTGTAAGATAAAAGAACAGGAAAAGCTCTTAATGCATATTAACTCTGTCTTTTTTGTTTTCTAATTGCACCTCATATTGTCTGCCTTTTGTACTCCTTGTGAAAATGGAGTTTAAACTTGAAATTTTTGCACAGTAAAAAATAAGCTTGAAAGTTTTGTAGAATTCTAGATGAATTCTGTACCACCTGCTATTGTGAAACTTATGCCAAGACTTAAGAGGAATTGAGCACTTAGCACCTGAGCAAAACAGCTATTGTATCTGTAGCAAACACCTGATATTCTCCCATTACTGATGTTCAAGTTAACCTGTTCAAGAGTTGCCATGGCCCTCTTGTGAAATATCTAGCATGGTCTAACCTGGTACTAGTAGCCTAGGAAGATCAACCACCCCACCCACCACCGTTTGTTCCACTGACTAACTACTCCCTCCAGTCAGAAAAAAAGAGGGGAAGGGGGTATGGACTAACTATGGAAAGTATCGAGTTAACAGTACCTTTCTGGATGGAATGCCCAAAGTAAAGTCACTGAGCACTTGGACATCTGGGCGGGATGGATATTTGAAGCTTACATATCTGAAATCTATATTGCCATCAACTTTTTCTAGCATTATGCCTTCATCACTAGTTGAGTTGATTTTAGACTTCCTGTCTATAATAGCTAGTATGGAAGCTGTGGATTCCTGGGCTTTTGTTGAATCTGTTGCTGTTCCACTTGTTTGGGAAATTCCAAAAGCTGTGAAAATCAATGCAAAATAAACCTGCCAATTAGCAGATTTCGTCAGTCAGTCAGTCACTGAACAACATATCCTTATCTAAATTATGTCAAATGTTCATCCCTTACTCTGAAAACGTCTTTAAAAGTTGATTTGCCTTCATGTACAAATTGTGCACCGACATAGAAACAAAGAGCATATGCAAGATACATCATTAAGTTCGAGAAACTGAAACCAAGGCCTCCAACTGTTCCGCTTCTAATGCCCTGTTTCATTGAAGCTTGGCATTTTTGCATGTATGATGTAGTTACTCTCTTCTCTGCACAGAAAGAAGCTACGGTCCGAATACTACTAATTGCCTCAGTTACAACTTGACTTGCATCTTCATACATCACCTGTTGCAGCTAGTTGTTAGGAGAAACTTTTTATAAGTTACATCATACATTTTGGTAAACTACCCTTTTTTTAGTCTAAGCTTCGGATATATCTATGGTTATGGAAATTATATGTTGTTTAAAAGAATCGCACATCTTCATCTATTGTGAAAAGCATCAGGAATGCTTTTCTTTTCTTCTTTTTAAAGGCGATCATGTTTACATCTGGAATTTTTTATATTTTCACCTTAGCATCTTCACTGAACCCTTTCAAGAATTTTACTTGAATATAATTTTGTGAGCCCACTATAGGTATCACACATATGACGATCAGAGTGAGCTTCCAGTTGGAAGCAAATGCTATGGAAAAACCAGCGATTAGTGTAACCATGCACTGCACTAGTATGGCCAAGTTATCTCCAACAAGACGTTTGATGTTCAAAGTATCAATATAGAGCCTCCCGCCAAGTGCCCCACTGTAAAAAATGAATTAGTAAACTTGATGTCCAAACAATTGTAGAAAATCAGAAATTTGCAAAAATGTTAAGTAGCAAACCTGGAATTTGAAGGGTCATCAAACCAAGCTACTTCTTGATGCACTATGCTTTCGAAAGACAAAGAGCGGACACGCTGTATAAGTTTCCCACCAGCCACCCCAAACAGAAAGTACTCCAGTTGGATGGAAATCAGGGCAATGAATGCGAACATAAGGCACGCCAATGCCCAAAGCCTAGAATCCTTTCGAAGTTGGTGTGGTGGATAGTAGAAAGTTCTTATACCACCAGACATCATGAAACTGAACGATGGGAACATAAGACCATGCACGAAGGCAGCTATAACAGCTAATATGAGAATTGGTGCTTCTGGCTTATTAAGTTTAAATAGTCTTCCTGTTGGTGCTTTCTTAGGAGACTTACTATCACCAGATTCTTCGTGTTCCTGTCTGTCTGTAAAAGCTTGCCTGTTTAATTCATCAAATCCAGACAACCCAATGGATTTAGTGAATGAATGCTGTCCTCTGTCCCTGGGAGAATCTCTGGCTATTGATTGTTCCAAAGACAAACTTCTACTTTTATATAACGAACCTGACAATTCAGTACTTGGAACCTCGTGCATTTCTTTAGTATGTGCCTGTTGTAGCCTAATAAGCTGAGAATAAGCTCCATCAGGATCCTTAATCAACTCGTCATGGACACCTGCATGACATGCCAACTGGTTAACTGATCCCGAGAAAATGAATTGAACTACCTCCGGGTTTTTTCACACTGATTGATTGCTTCTAAGAAAAAGACCAAAGTAATAATTTTGGAAGAGTCGCCTACCTCGTTCAACTACTTTCCCTCGATGAACTACTGCTATGCAGTCTGCACTCCTGATGGTGCTCAGGCGGTGAGCAACAATGAGTGTAGTTCTCCCTACCATGATCCTATTTAGTGCTTCTTGAACTAACCTTTCAGACTCTACATCCAAAGCACTTGTAGCTTCATCCAGAAGAAGGATCTTTGGATTTTTAAGGATTGCTCTTGCGATGGCAACCCTTTGCTTCTGCCCCCCAGAAAGCTGAGCACCACGTTGACCAACCATTGTCTCATATGCCTGCATGATTTAGAAGACAAGATACTGATTGTGGGAAACTTGAGTAAGATACATAAATAAGATATGTTTCTTATAATTACATTAGGCAGCTTTTCAATGAAATTTGCTGCATTTGCAAGCTCAGCCGCCCTCTTAATCTCTTCAAGTGTAGCATCCTCTTTACCATAGGTTATGTTATCCTTGATGGAGGTCATAAAAAGCAACGGTTCTTGGCTGACAAGACTGATCTTTCCTCTTAACCAGTGGAGTTGCAGACTCTTGATGTTGACTCCATCTACCAACACCTCACCAGCCTGTGGGTCGTAAAATCTCTCCACCAGACTAATTACTGTTGATTTACCACTGCCACTCTCCCCAACTATAGCCATTGTGGTACCACTAGGTACTTTTAGGCACAAGCCATCAAGTATCAACTGCTCAGGCCTTGCAGGGTACCTGAAGAACACGTCCTTGAGCTCAACATCTCCCTTGATATCTTCTAATACCATCCCAGAATTGTCAGTGATGTCAATATTTGGTTTTCTGTTGATAATTTCGAACAATCTCTGTGCTGCAGACTGCCCTTCTGCAATTGCAGAAATAGATGGCGATGCGTTACCTATAGCCCTGTTCCAAGTAACCAAACCTTAGTGTCTAAATTTAGTAATGGTTATGTTAATTTTATTAGTACATTTTTTGCTATCATTTATGACATCTGTACTTCACAATTAAGAAACTAACGTTGAGCCCAGTAAGATCGCCATTGCGATGTTTATGACCTGCCCTCCAGTATATCCTTTGCTGATGATTAACTTGGCGCCATACCAGAAGATTAGAGAGTAACTGCAGAAGACAACAAAAAATACGCAGCCTAGTCCAAGACCAGTAATGATTCCTTCCAAGAGAGTAGCCTTGTACGCCCTTTTTATGTGATTGTTGTACATTGCAATTGCTTTCTTCTCACCATTGAAAGATATAACCTGTTTTTTAGATGTTAGTGATACTAAATAGTTGCAAGTACCTTTGTCAAGATTCATTTATATTTGAAAATCATTAGAACCACCCACTGTTCTTATTGCTCCAACGGTTTGCTCGACAATATTCCCTGCTTCTGCGTATGATTCTTGCCTCTTTCCAGATATTTGAGCTCGCAGTCGGGCGACAGTTGCAAAGGATAAAATGCTTGGAGGTATGCACGCAAGCACAACAAGAGCCAGCATCCAACCTCTAATGAATCCAATGATGAAGCCCCCAACGAAGGTTGTCAAAAGCTGTATGTACTTCCCTACCTTAACATGAGAAGTCAGTTTTTTTAGTGTACTACATAAGACCCTTTCCTCATGTTTTTTAAGGGGACAGGAAGGGTAAAACCCCTACTGAATAAAAATATATTAAGAAAATAACTTGAAGGAGCAAGATATGCTCCATCAAGGAACAAAGAAGGCTTTTCCTCATGTTTTAAACATGAAAGACCATTTACTGGAAATTAGACACATTTTTTTGTTTCTTTTGCCAAACCAATAATGACTTGTTACCTTCTCTCCGAGAGCATCTTGGATGAGTACAGTGTCGGCTGACATTCTTGAAGCTGCTTCCGCAGTTGTCATCTCCACATCAAAGAACGAAATGTCTTGCCTGAGAACAGATTCGAGGTATAATGACCTCAGTCGTGTCAACTGCCTTTCTCCAGCTACCGTCCAGCATGATACCTCTGGAGCAGGTAAATGTTTCAGCCAATCGTTTGGGGTTCTGCAGTTCTGCTAATCTAGCTAAACAGATATCTCATTGTCTGCTGCTACAAGGTCTTTCTCGATTTGGTTCCGGTTCTTCTAAGTATGGACACATTTTGTTTCTGACTGTAGCAAGCCCATGTCATCTTTTCATGCTTGAAAGCATTGAAGCTGTGAAGTATTGGTACTAATGTGAATGGCTGAAAATGTCAGAATCTTAGCAAAAGACCCAAGTTGTGACCGCGGGACTGGCCAAGCATTGAATTGGTAGTGCCCGTTTTGTGCTCTTGGGATCTTTGTGAATGGGCTATAATTCCGATACTTTCCGTTTTCCTTGTTATGGTTTTACTGCTTCTATGAGTGTATGACCCGACAAGAACGCCAGCTATTTCAACCCCCTATATATGTAGCTATTGGGCATCATTCATTCATTCTTTCATGTAAATATATCATGTCCAAATGTATACTAGTACTACTACTGTATTTATATGGGAATACTTACGAAGAAAAGAAGCAACTGCTGTTCCGATTCCCAGATAGATGTAGTACACGACAACCTGGAGAAAACAACTGTCAGGTTCGACTCCTGTGGATTTTATTTGATATTTGAGGAGATGGGCACTAGCGCACTGTATAGTGTATACATTGCCTGAGTTGCGCTTTTGATCGATAGTGATGCAACAATTGAGCTAAAACGAGTCAATGTATTTTAGGACTTCCATGCAACATTTGGATGAGACATCTTTTTGAATATCGACGCTGCGGCTGTGTTAGTTCCCCCGTTTGTACCGCCGTAACGACGCGTATGTACAGTCAGTTTTCCTACCGTGAAAAAAATCGGGGCCTATTTCCTCTGACAGTAAGTTACCTATAGTAGCAGTAAAGAACGCTTTTTTACTTCTTTTGGTCCCTTCCATGCGCTATTTGTACGTAGTAGAGCTCGTAGTTAGTTAATTTACCCTTATAGGACCGCTACAACTGTGTGTTGTTTATGGCTACAAAAACGAAACATAGTGGGGACTTGGCCTAGCGGAGGCGGGTACGCTAGCTCACTGTGTCTGTGACAATTCGGGGCCCTTTAGTTGGTGCCTAGCTTTCCTATAGATTAACTAAAATAAGATATTTGCCGTTTAAACTTTATTAAAAGGAAATGGCTCTATGTGACATATTCCAAACGTAAAGGTAAGAAAGTTTGGTGTAACTTTAGTAACGAAATTGCTCTATGATATGGCATATTGCACGTAAAGGGTAAGAAAGTGTGGCTACACAAAAACATAGTGGGGACTGGCCTAGCGGAGGAGGGTACGCTGACTGTGAGTCTCTGACAATTCGGGGGCCTTTAGTTGATGCCTAGCTTTTCTATAGATTACCTAATTAAAATGAGACATTTGCTGTAAACTTTAGTAAAAGGTAAGAAAGTTTGGTGTAACTTTAGTAAGGAAATGGCTCTATGACATATTGCACGTAAAGGGTAAAAAAATGTGGTGCACTGTACTGCACTTATGATGACGTGAATCAATCATATGCATATATGCGCCAAGAAACTATATAGCACATCTTCTTGTGGTGCGGCAAACTGCAACTAAAGTTCTTAACAAAATCTTCATGCACAAACAGCTAGCAGCGACCACGTACAGTACACACAGACGACCGGTGGATGGATCGGATACGCACGTGCGCCACACACACTACGTGTCTATGTACGTATTCTCTCCATATTTAAATATAAGTCACGGTTGATTTTTTTTTTAAACTTTGAACCTTCGTCTTATTCAAAACATTTTATAATTTGACATTTATTTTGTTGTGATTTGTTTTACCATTGCAGATAATTTGAGCATTGCTAGTTTTCTTATACATTAAATTTTTTAAATAAGACGAATGATCGCAGTTTGGAAAAAAAGTCAACCGCGACTAAATACGGAGGGAGTACCTTGCTGACCCGGTGGAGGACCGTGGTGTCGTCGTCGGCGCCGAAGCACTCGATGACGGCCGCGAAGACGACGGTCATGAGCGGCTCCGACATACCGTTGGCCACCGCGGCGGCCGTGCCGACGGCCATCAGCGCGGCGTCCACGCGGTCGGCGTACCTGAACATGCCCAGGAATGATGGCACCTGCTGCTGATGCTTGGCCGCCGCCGTCGCCGGGGCTGGGCCCGCGTTAGCGTCGTGTCTGGCGCCGGGTCCCTCCGCCGCCGTCGTCTCGCCACCATCCTTGCCTCCATTATCTCTCGCTCGCCCACTCATCGTGGGATTCGTGATGAGTCCTATCGCTCTTATACCTGGACTGGACTACTGAAGTGATATATAGTGGTGGGCGCTGGTGGCTACTGGGAGCATGGCTCTGCTATATATACTACTGTAATGGTGCTCTCGTTTGGCCCACATGTGGCTAAAAATTAACCAACGTGTGCATGATGGCATAGACACCTAACACCTTAATTACCGGGCGTCAATGTATGCTCTAGTCAGGTAGAGTACTAATAATAAAATTAAAATCTGATGATGGTTCTCTGATGATTCTCTCCCTGGGTGGGCTGTCAAAATCAATGTACCGTCGTGGACAGATACGTTTCTTTTTCTTCCTCGAAAAGATTTACTGCTGGCACCGAAGCAAGGTTGGTCGATCGGACACAACATACCAGCGGTGGGGGTGCGTACGTACGTGCGCTCGCTCGCGCGGCGCTGCGCTGCGCCGTATCTGACAGTCGGATCCGCGCCGACGACGGCCAAGACACCCGGTGGTGACGCCACATAGGTGTAGATCATGCATGCGGATGACGCTCGTAGATGCTCACTTTCACAGACTCTAAGCTGATGATCAATGATCCAAACAGCGCCTAATTAAAGGCTGTTGGCACTGTCATACTACTGTAGATCGAGCGTCAATGGCAATGATCGTGTCTATCGAATTGATTCCTTCCTCTCCTTTTGTTTTGCGAAAGAATTGATTCATTCCTTGTTCACACGGGGGTGGGGCGTCTTCATGATAAAAAGGTAGCAAATGGCTAAGTGATAGTGCGCCCCTTTTTTTTGCCAAAGGGCCTGTAGCCTAGTGGTTGCAGCAGCTCGAGCGGCACATGAAGTCCTGGGTTCGACTCCTGGTGGGAGCGAATTATTTCAGGATTTAACGGCTTTATTCTTTCAGTGGTAGGTGACGTCCCCGTCAACAGCGAGGCGCCTGTGGTGACTTCATGAATCTCGAGATAGCCGGCTCTTTACACGGTACTTCGGAGGTGCTCATAGGGGTAAGGTGTGCGTGCGTGCGTTCATAGGGGTGAGTGTACGTGTGTGTTTGTGAGTGTCTGCGTTGTATTGTGTATTCGCAAAAAAAAAAAATAGTGCGCCCCTTTTTCAATTCCCTACCACACATAGGAATAGGAGTAGGTCACACTCGTTCCAGCTGTTTCGCCCGTTCAACAATAAACGGCAAACATAAAATGTTGGCAAAGGGGAAATACCACTACGTGATACGGTGACTAGGTGAAACAAAAATCACACTTTCTTCTCTCTCTCCAAGCACTGACGTACGTGGTGTGCTGACATAGGTCTTACAAGACGGACGGTGTAGTGCGAGACGAAGGTCGGTCAGGTGGGCGACGTACGTTTTCTTGTTCTAGAACACGCATAGAACAACGATCACGGCGAGGGACGCTTGGCCGGCAGCGATATGATTAGTAGTATCAACGGGATTTCCTTTTGTACTGATGAGAGAAGAGGAAGAGAAGACAGGGGCATCAAGCTTCAAGCCGATGATGAAAAATTATTCAGTTGCTGTCAGTCTTTCAGGTCGTTGTTGCTGATCGATCGAATCCTACGCACAATCACAAGCAATGGGTAGCTTGTCCTTCAGAACGGGCAACCTGGAGACGTCGTCGGGTCTGTCAGACGACTCAGCTTTGACTGCGCACCAGACACCAACCAGTCTTCCTGCTGCCTCGCTGTCGATGCATCGAGCTTCTGTCGACGTGAAGCGTACTTCAACAAGAAAGCATTCGCATTAGCAGTTAGCACACAAGTCCAATAATTAACAGTATCATCACGCATTATTGTACATCCCGGGCATGGTAATTGCCCAAAGATCTTCTGCAGCGTACGTGTACCTGCAGGACCCACGCCATAGATTCATTTGTCTGCCGACCTGATGACAGTCGCCAGATGACAAGTTGACAACATCAGGCCGATCCAATATGTACTCCTTGCTGTCTGCTATCATATCACACCGACCCCCCGGCTGGGGCCTGCTGATGTGGTGCAGTGTTGCACGTAACTGCAGACGGCTGATTGCGTTTGATCAACGTCATCATTGGGTAAAATTTGGGTGTGACCAAACTAGCCATGCTAAATCTTGGCTACTTTGGTCAATTTTAATTTGGACACCTTTTTTATTTGCTGGATACAAAAATTTGGATCGGTAGTCCGTAGGCTCTTTCTTTCCCTACCTTACTTCAATTCATGTTAGTGGGTAAAATAGGTCAAATACATATATAGCCACAAACTTGCTGAAATTTGACTTGGTTACCAGCCTATATGATGTGGGGTTTCAAAACTGATGAATCCGTCCCCCCTTAATTAATCCTACCTCTGTTTAATACGGCGGTTTTTCAGGCTATACTTTCATTTAAATGATCTAAACAGCCTATTAAACATGATACAAGATCGAATTAAACAGACATGGCTAGTCATTATGTAGCGGTGTTTAGACGGACTAAAGTCTCGTTTAGACCAACAATTGTTGACGAGGCCTGCCATATTTTAAGAATGACCCCTCAAAATCAGGGATTCAGGGCACAACTATATATATTGGGCTTTCCATAGACCATAGTACGCCAGCCTACGTTAACCGTGAACATTTCGGCCCATATATCTCTCTTCTCAGCATGTGTGAAATTCTAACAAAAAAAAATCATTGCAAGTTGAACGAAAAAAATTGCAGGATGCGCCAAAAAAATTTGCACATATGAAACTTATCATGGAAACTCGTCAAACAAAAAAAACTGTGCACGTAGAACAATTAAATGTTATAGTAGAAAAAATATGCTACAAAGGAAAAAAAATTCTAGCAGCAGGAAACAGGGGCGAATCCAGCATGGAGGCTGGGGGTGCTCTAGCATCCTCTACCTCTGCGTGGACAATGGAAGCCCTCCCAAGCCCCCTATAATATTTATGCATGAACAATGAAGAAGATGAAGAAAATGTGAAGAAATAGAAGAGAAACAGGAGAAAATAGAGAAAGAAAAATAAAATGAGCACCCCCTACTTTTAAATCCTAGATCCGCCACTGGTAGGAAAATATGTTCAAGGTTAGGGTGGCCGATAACCGAGGTAGCCAGTCGCAATTGCGATAGGAATTATTTCCGCGTGGACGTTGCGCTGCCGCGGCGGATCGGAGGCGATCATATATACCCGACACGCGCTGCGCCCAAGTAAACTGATTAACTGACACTACTCGTCAATCGCCTCGATCGTTGTTCTCCAATAGACATCGAAATTAAATCGAGCAGGTGCAGACGGTCGTTTATACACATCGAAATACCGAGTACTACGTACAAATACGCGTAATAGCAACGGGCTAGAGGTACGGTGGAGGGGCGCGTTGCAACATGTATTACCTTGCTGACCCGGTGGAGGACCGTCCTGTCGTCGCCGGCGCCGAAGCACTCGATGACGGCCGCGAAGACGACCGTCCTGATCGGTTCCGACATGCCTTTGGCCACCGCCGCCACCGTGCCGACGGCCATCAGCGCCGCGTCCACGCGGTCGGCGTACCGGAACATGTCCAAGAACGGCACTTTGCTCGCCGTCGTCGCCCTGGACGACCCCTCATCCGTCGCCGTCTTGGCATCCTCACCTCCGTCTCTCGCTGCCCCATTATCCATCAGTGAGCCTTATTACTGCTTCACTTACTAGTTACTACTAGCTAGCTACTTGCTGGTCATCTTACTTTCCTGGCGCGCTTGTTGTGTTGAGCGAGCAGCCAATGGAGCCGGCCACATGGTACATGTGTGCTATATAATAACGCGGGGGATCGGAAGAAATTAAGACTGAGGAAATATGATGCGAGGTGGTCAATTTTAAGGGATCTGATTAATTTAGAACAGATTAAAGCCACAATAAACTTAGGACGGGATGGAGTAGTGTAGATAGATATCGCGAAGCTGGTAGATATATCACGCAACAAGAAATTATAGTCGATGAGGAAATAGCAAAATATAGTGTTGATGGAGTCTCTGTCGATCTGCCTAGCTTGCTCATCTTATTCCCGGCACAATGCATGTTGCCATGTTGGGTTAAAAATAAAGGAAAGTATGCAATCCCAGCAACTTAACAATAACAGGGTATTGATTCACTTGCCTTGTGCAGTTCACTGGGCGGCAACTGTGTTCAGTGCAAGCAGGGTACCAGTGCCCTTGTGCAATCCGTATATGTAGCACACAGCATCATCATCCAACGGTGGCAGCTTTTTTTTTTTTTTTGGCAAAAAAAGTCCCCAAATTTTTTAAAAAGAGACCACCGTAGAAGGAATCAATCCAACTCCGGTCTTGGCATCCTCCTGCCCTTTCACGACTCATGGCCGGCCGGGTAAGAATGACTGAATGTTTTGGTGGTTCTTCTTTAGGCGGACACAAGCTTTTTTTTTTTTTTTTTTTGAAGCAAAACACAAGCTTTTGTGGCTTTGCTTGATTTTGATGGTGATGTAGTGACCTATAGATCCGATGTAAACCTTTTACCAAGAGAGATAGGTCATAGGAGTACGGATGGTTGGTGAAACCGTTTTCTTTAATGATACCAGCAAGTATCTTATTATACGTACGAGATGGACTAGAAAAAGTATAAAAAATCTTCACAAATATTAGAATCATGTGGAATGGAGGGACTAGACTTTAATCAGTGTGAACAATAATAGGTTGAGTTTATTCTATTTCTGAAACTTATGCATATAGTCATTATAATAACATAGAAAGCCCTAAATCTACATGTAAATTATCACATCTCTAGCATTAAACTAGACAATATGAAATAACCTCCACAAAGATGTCCTCCTTTCGTTTGCTATGGTGATGGCTGCATTCCCCTGAAGGTGGGCTATCTAGGAACGCGTCTCAGCGTCTGTAGGCCAGTACATAAACCGCTAGCTGGCCACATCTAGAGGACTTATCACTGTTTGCTATGAGCATGTTTTCGTTTGTGGTTGGTAACTACGCAACTATTGAAAAAACAACTCCTGAATCGATCGATTGACGAGAAGTAGAACTCGGTCGCCTTGCTGTCGCCGGCGGTTCTTCAGTAGTAGGAGTAGTAAAGTTTACTCCAGCTCGATCTCCAGCGAAAAAGCACACCTTCTGAATGTGAAAGGCCAGAGGAGAATAGGGTTTAGCACATGTTTTCGAGAAAAAAAAAAGAATAGGTTTAGCACAAGATAGAGTCGTCAGTCCATCCATCCATGTCTCCTGGCCACGTACTGTACCTGCCGCCAAGATCGATTGTTTGCAGCAGAACCAGAACATAGATTTATCTGGTGAGATGATAGCATCAGCCGTTCCAATCAAGTACGACTGTGACATCGATCATATCATGACCTTGTCCAGGTTGAGGCCGTGTAGAGGTTGGCAACTACAGACGTTGGATTACGTCCCACGAACGTCATTGCAGAGTACTAGATCCATGGGAGATACTTCTTTGTATGACGAGGAGTTTCGAAAAGGGAAAAAGCTATATTCTGTGCTAAGCTGCTTGTTAACTTTTAACAAAATGTTTACACAAGCTGGCTGCCTTTGCATCTTGTGAGCAGTAAAGTGCTCCCTGATTTCCTTAAGGTAAACAAATTGAACCAATCTCAAATTATCTGTTTATGATTTAGTTGTGAAATGGGAAAATACAACGTTACAACGATCGCCATAGACCGCAGATCACTCATATATAAAGTGGGTGATCATTGCATGGAGCATGCTATTTAATTGAGCAAGATATTAGATGTGTTTACATCCATCAAGACCAAAGCATTTTCATAACACTATTGAATTTAGCGTTCCACTAATTGGCGCCTTCAATCATTTAAATTTGTATTCCTGCCCATTGTAGTTACCGTGATAGCTTTTTTTTTCAAACGGATGCAAAAACTTACACAAATTTGTGCATTCACGGACTCACCCCTATGAACGCCTCCAAAATATTAAGCTAGAAGATCTCATAATTTACAAAGTCATCACAAACGTCTTGTTGTCAACAGACCGTTGCCTACCACTAAAAAAAAGCCAATTAAAATCTTAGAATAATTTAGAAAATGCCAAAGTAGAGGACCAGTTGATCTATGCTCAATTCAATGTGATAAAGTATAAGAAACTTTCTTGTATCTTGGGCATGCTCAACCCTGCCAAACTTAGGGCTCGTTTGGCACAGCTTCTAGAACGGCTTCTCCACCGGCTTCTTGCGGCTTCTCTGGAAAAGCCGTTTTTGTACTATGGAGCCGAAGCAAAAAAAAAAAAAAAAAAAAGACTTCTCCGACTCTTTTGCTAAAGCCGTTTTCGTAGAAGCCCTGCCAAACGGCCCCTTAGTATGGAAGACTTGGGACCCACAATTTAGAAGTTTTTGGGCTCTCTCTGTTCGATTGCTTTTGTGAGGAAAAAACGGTAACAACTCGTCCCTGGGGTGGGATTCCTACCTAATTCAGGTGCTACACAAGGCTCAGGCTGTGTTTGGTAACAGCTGTTTGCAATTATAGGCCCTGTTTGTTTCCGCTTATAATTGGTTTATTAGTAAAAATAAACGAGAATCCCGCTAAACGATTTGATTATTTCTAAGTCTTCTAGGTGCGACAGCCGACAAGCTATGGGTTGAAGTAAATAAACGAAAAGCGAGAATCAAAAAAATCTTCGCGGTACAGAGAATCTAAACGAGGGTGGAAAAAACAAAAACAAACAGGGCTTCGGCATGCACTTGTCCTAATGGGTTCCGTATCAGAAGAGCGCTTGACAAGTTATCGGAGATTCTGATGCTACAAAGCCGAGCGCAGGCCGGAAGTTTCAACCTTTGCTGTAGCCTCTTGTAGCTGGTTGTGGTCATCCTCGGGTTCACATCACTAGATCATACATATGAATCTATGAATATCTAATTACCAGCAAGTTGAGACTTTGGATACTTCATTCTCCAGGGGATTGGGGGAGAATGCAGGGGATTGAGAACAAATTTAGTTCATTTCCCCTCTAATTTCTCTCAATCCCTGGGAAATGAGGACCCTAAAATGGTTTCTTCCATCCATGCCAGCCACTTTTCTGGGCACTTTTCTGGGAGACTGCTCAGTGAGCCAACACTTTCTCGGCCAGGCGATCGATGGCAACATATCAAAAAGGAAAAAAAAAATAGAAGTGGAGATCACGAGCATAAAAAAAAATCATGGTGTCAGTTTCCAAATCATCATCATGATCCAATTCTTTTAGACTTTTACAATGTGGCACGCGAGGCAAGGGAAACGAAAATGGCTCTTCAACTTTTGATTGCTCAAAAAAATCGAAGATCACAAAGCCATACCCCTGAACTAAAATGCTCAGATACTAGTCTATTTGTGTCATACACTTGCACATCAACATTGGCATGTTTAAGATCGCTCATCTGTGATGAATTGAGGAGAATACCTTTGCGCCAATCCAAAGAGACCGAGGGTTCCACCTGTATGGATCATCACCACTTTGGCTTCATTGTCTCGACAACATAGATCCACGGCTTGCTCCCAGGCAGCCAAGGTGTAGATCGGATCTAGCAGGATACCGGTCTGCTGAGCGACCTGGCGGCATATCGCAATTTCACCATCCAGCACCTTGCCAAATCTGAAAGGGAAAGGTGAAAGGTATTGATAGGTCAGTGGAAGAAAAGTCCAAAGTCTCTCATTCTATTGTCTAAAGGTATGACAAAGATTTGTCTTCTTCACTGAAATAGGTTATATTGAATGTTGATTCCCTATTGATTGGATGTGGATGGGTATCCTAAATCACAATCGGGGTATCCCAACAATAAGTAGTAGATGGAGTGATGGACACCTGTAAATTACAAGGTTATGAATCTACTGAATGTTATCCTTTAAACGGCATTATAATGGTGTTGCAGAAATATCAAGCATGCCATCAGCAAGCTACCCCCACCCTACATGGATACACATACTGTAAAACAAATAATTTTGGGGTTTCAGGGAACCTTATTGCACCGAAGATTGTTCTTTATCAGTTTGTGCAGCGCTTAGAAGTTTCAGTGACTTTACACATTGAACCAAATGGGTGCTAATACATACACACTTTACTATCCAACCAGACCATACCTTCTAGGTGAAATGCGGTCCACCCATTGAACCAGATTGTCATGAGTAACATCTTCCACTATTCCACAATACGTTTCAGGGAAAAGATTTTTAAAATCAGATACAAGGGACTTCTCCCGTTGTTTATATATTTGAATTGTGTCGGCAAGCATCACAGCACTAACCCTCCACTGAAGTCTGCATGAAGGAGAATGAAACATGATATATGACAAATATGCATGGAGAGAACAGCATGAGCACCATTGGGTGGTTCATGATGAAATTCAGATCTGACACAGTTCAAAATCCTTGATTTGATAAAAAATTGTATACATTCTTAATAAAAGGTACAATACGGAACATTTATCTAAAGTAGTCATTTCTTATCCCCTTCTTTCTTTTCTGGAACAAATTCCTCATTTATTTTGTGTGCGCTAGATCAGAAGTATCTCCAAAAAGAAAACAGTAAGGTAAAAACTATAAATTGAATGTGACATATCAAACCATGGCTTCTATCAAGACAAGATTGTTTTTACTTCGCTCGTGAGAACAGCCAGTATATGCAGGTATTTGAATCAAACGCACCCTAGACATACCGCTCCAAGAGCTAACCCCACAGCTGTTGTGCCTGTTCCAGAATCTACCACGATATGAACTCTCTCACCCTTTCCAAATAATATCAAACCAGAAAGAAACTCCACTAGCCGCATGACACCTGAATAAACAATAAATAAATCATAAGAAAAAAATGAAGATGGTCTCTTTCTTACAGGTTCAGTAAAAGCTTTCTTTTTATAAATCTCAGGACAGCCAAAGTACTGGATGATGCTGATCTTAGTGCTTGGAATTGAATTTTTCAGTCACAGTGAAGCATAGCTTGAATATAATGGAATCAATCACAGATGTATGAACCAGACGTGATATTGTCATCATCTTTTGGCAGTCAAAAAAATCATGTGGAGTGATGAATGAAAGATGGAAACAACCCAGAAGCAATGCATTCTTACCTAATAGTGCTTGAACACTAGAAGCCCCTTCCTTAACAATCATTACTCTTCTTGAACTATGTTCATTAGTGGTATCCTCATCTACAGCCAAATCCGCTTCAATAATATCATCAGCCCACATCACTGTACCACTACTACCTGCAATCTTTGTGGCATGCTCATAAAGCATCTCATCTCTTTGGGCATACACCGACCGAGAGACATACGTCACATTGCCAAACATCAAAGATATCAGATTATACCCTGTGGGAACATCCAGCTGCTCGCCTCTCAGCAGTATATGTGGCCTGATTCCCCATTCGGCACAATGAACCGCTGATGCACAGGGCCAAAATAGATTGTTAAAAGAATAAGGAAATTCAAAGTGGTAAGTTTACATAAAAACTTGCCAAGAAACAAAAATTGTATGTAAGCATTTGGACAATATGCAAAACTACATTAAAATGGTACAAGCGATTCACGCAGTCAGATTTCCAATGACCATATGTCATATGAATCAAGATGCCAGATGAATATGGTATGCAAAGCAATAAAGCAAATTTGCAGGGATACATTTTTGCCTGTGCATGGATGGGTTAAGACAGGTTTGATGGATTTTTTTACCCATCCGTGAATAGTTCAGAACTTCAATTACGTGAGTTTGGGTTGGGTGGTATGTTGGGTTGGCTAGATCAAAGCCAAAGTGCTGATTATTATCCCGAAGACCCACCAAACAGCGATTTTAAAGAATAAGAAAACATCCCCTCGGTGACCCCGTCTTCCACCTCGCGGCAGCTAGTTCAACACGCGTGGGCGCATGCATCTTGCTGGTGATGACGCTCCACAAGTGGTGGCAGTGTGCGCCCATGGCTCCATCAAAGTTAGAGCATATTTCTGGTCCTCTCCAGAACAACAGCATCGACCTTGCTTCAAGTAGAAGGATGGAGGCAACCAGATTGCAGCAACCTCCCACGCACCACTGTTTTCTACTACACCTGAATCCTGCTCCATGATGCATGGATATCGATTCCAAGCCCTTCACATCTCCCTATCGTGCTACAGACCTACAGTGCATTCAATGGACAGGCTGGCCGGTTCAGCAAGGAGCATTGGCACCATGGCTGTGGCACGGCGTGTGCAGAAAGCAGAAGCAAAATACCCATGGGTCTGATGGATTCAAACCCATATCCACCCAATCCATATTTGAACACCTCTCATGGTTTGGATAATTGGACTGATTTCTGAACGGATGGATCGGGTTGGGTTCATAATCCATGCACACCCCTAGATATATTGGAATCTAGCAACTAAATTTACAGAGGCATTGAACTCACCGACAGCTGCAGCATGGGCGCTCTGGCAACCCCCGCAAGTAACCTGCATTTGGAACAGTGAACATTACCAAAATACTGTATCAGAAAACGAGATGGCAAAAAAGAGGAAAAGCGCTGGCGAGGGGAACGGACGATGTCAGTGGCGCCGCGGCGGCGGAGGAGGGGCAGGAGGGCGTCAAGCTTGCGCGCCTTGTTACCGTTTGCGAGCGGGTGGAGGAGGTCGTCCCGCACCACATGGAACCTAGGATTCGAGGCCTCTTCCCCACTGCCACCGCCGTTCCTGAACGACGTGGTGAGGTTGGAGAAGGCGAACTCGTCACGAGGGGTGGGTATCTGTGAGGGAAGGACGGAGATGGTGTGGACTTGGGTTGCCGGAGACGGCAGCATCCACTCCGTGGCGGAGAGGAAGCTCGCAACCGTTCGTCCACCGGCGGTGAGCGCCGGCGGCGGCCGCATAGGCTTGAGAGTTGAGACTGAGGGGCGGTGGCGGCGGCAGCAGATTGAGGGGTGAAATTGAAAACGATGGGGTCGGAAATGAGAAAACCATCTGCTGTTTTTAAACTCGTATATATTTTGTGACGGCAAGGCAATAGAAAAACAGAAATGAAGATCGGAAATGAGAATAAATATGGGATAAAAAAGAATCGAAAACATATACCTAACAATATATAATTTTGAAGTAGATTTAACCGTATGCTATAAAGCTGAGACCTGAGCACTCTATATAAATAGATATTTAGCCATCACCAGTACTTATATAATAGCACTAACTCCATTATTAACATACACAAATTAACATTTCTGTGTTATTGAATTGTAGTCTGAAGGTCCTTTCTGAATAAAAAGTGTATTAGGCTAAAAATTAGCTTAACATTTAGTTAAAAGATTAACTTCTCAGTGAACTCCATACCCATAAGACAATATAAAAAACTATTATACACCCATAATCATTTTGTTAGTATTGTATATTCAAAGAGGAAAAATATTCATTTATATAAGTGAAGGGTTATATAAATGAACATTGATAGTTTAGGGATGAACTGGATTTGAAAACATATCTTGTCCATGTGTAATGCCACATAGGCAAAACCACCCTAAAGGTTATTTAAACGGTTTTACATAGTTTAGACGTAGAATACCCGGTTTTGTAGGTGAGGGAGTTAAGTAGACATGCATCGTCAGGGGGTGATGTAGAACTTCATGGTGAAGAGATCTTGTAACACCCAAATTAGTAGTAGTTTGGAATAGATTATTTCCACGCATTGCTAATTTGGCTCCACAGCATGAGCCAGATGGAATTTCATAAAAGTTGTGCAGAAATTTCTCATGAAATAGTTCAATTTTACAGAAAAAACTTAGAAATGAGGAGAAAATCCTGCATGTTCAATTTTACAGAAAAAACTTAGAAATGAGGAGAAAATCCTGCATTCCAATAGGGCCTAATACATAATGGTTGATTCATAATAAAGTCTCATTTATCAAGTTCTCATGCATACAGAGGTCCCCAACTCAAATAAGGGGATATGTAAGCTAAGAGGTCCTCTAAAAAAATCAAGATTTTCCTTTGATACCTTTCTAGGGGAGTGATACTTACAAAGGATAATCTAGTAAGTCTTGTTGTTACAAGTGAAGCAAATCCTAGTTGAAATGGGTGTTTACTTCCAAATTCAGGTATAGTACTAATCTTAGTATTAAATTTGATCTTAAACTTAATATTTTCCCTAGGCATACTTTCGCATAACGTTGGTAGTTATATTTTGCTTGCAGGATGATTATCTAGATTGCTTTGGTGAACCAGATGTTATCGGTAAGGTAAGTTCAGTACTTCGCTACGGTGCCACTAGAAGCTGTCTGTGTTTTATAGCCAAAGCATCTTATCGCAGATTGGAACTGACATTGAAGACTTCAAGTGCTCCTGGCTATTTGTTCAAGCACGTGATCAGTTTCTCTGATATATGACCAGAACATGCTAGCTTAATGTCTGCATGCCATTTTCGCAGGAAAACTATGGGAAGATCAGATCCTGCTTGGCTGCTTGTGTAGCAAAAGTGACGGCTCTGTATGCAGAACTTAATCTTGAGGTCGATCTCTCTGTTTCTCATTGGATTATTTGTCAGAAAAATCAGTGTCTACATTAATGCGCCATACTAGCATACTAGTAATTAAACTTAGTTCAACCTTTCATGTCGGCGGGTGTTCTCCGAGTACGAGAGAGTGAGAGTTATGCAAAGCTGATCTCAGATATTGAAGCACAACCAAGCGAAGCCGTACAAGTGGTGTTGTCGTGTTGGAGTCATTTCTGCACAAGATCTACACGGAGCTCTAGCGCTGCGTGATACACGCGCTACACAGAGCTGCTAGCGCCCAACCGGAGGCCAACGGCCAACGGCCAACCCTCCCTCCCCGCCACCCCACCCCCCACAAGTCTACAACAACAAATAAAACCCCACCCCCACCTCCCTGGCTCCCCAGTCCCCACGACACTTGTGAAGTCTGCAACACGGAGGATGGATGTGCCCACACCGTTGGCAACGGCGTTCCAGCGGGTGTATGGCACCATCAAGGCTGAGCTCCTCCGGGACCCTGCCTTCGATTTCCATAACGACGACGCCATCCGTTGGCTCGACAAAGTGAGACCTCCTATGCGGGCTTTAGAGTTTCTTGGTTAGAAACAAAGCTAGAGTTTCTCTGTTTCTCTCGGAAGTTTAATTATAATAATTAGTTTGTCCAAAACAAAGGAAGAGCTTAAACTGAATCATGTAATATTTCATGGCAGTGTCTTTTTTTGATAAAAGGTTGGCAGTATGTTGTTGGCAGAATTTTGCCCACACTTTATCTAAAACGATTAACTAGAGATACTGGCCTTCTAACACCCGCTATTAAGTTGGTCCTCAATTAGCTCGAGCCTATTCCCGCTGCATCTCAGCATGCCTGCTTGCACGCCAGCAGGCTGCATGGCCCTCACACTGACAAAGTATGTGAGTCCTCTACAATGGTAGTGCGACGGCCAGATCAGTCATCATGTCGTGTACATTTTGTGGTTTGTAATATTCACGTGCATGCTTCAATCTTTTGAGTTAGCAGAGCAGTTATTAGTAATGCCTCATCTTCAAGTTGCTTTTACCAAAGCTACCGGTTTGGCTCCATATCCATTTGTCTTTATCGACATTTGGCATAGCTGCTTATCTATAGAAGCTTTTTATTGTTATTCGAAATCTGTTTTACCTGTTACAACAAGCTATAACCAGCTCTACATGGTTTCATAAATTCCTGAGCAGATGATGGACTACAATGTGCTTGGAGGTGAGAAGCTATTTCATTTTACAGTACAAACGAGCCACACGATGATCCATGATTATTTCTAGTCAGTAGATGATTCAGATCTGCTCATATACAGGAAAGCTAACCCGTGGCCTGGCTGTAATTGAGAGCTATAAATTACTGAAAGGTGGATCTGAACCAAGCGAGGAGGAAATGTTTCTTGCTTGCATCCTCGGTTGGGGTATCGAATGGGTACATAAAGAGCGTGATGATTTGACAATTGTAAAGCCATGCATGTTAACAGGTCTAATTTGTTTCCTGTGTGGTTGTTCTTTTGAATATGGTGCAGCTTCAGGCCTATCTCATTGTTCTTGATGATATTGTGGACAACTCTCATACTAGGCGAGGAAAGCCTTGTTGGTATAGACTTCCAAAGGTTTGCCAACTGATTCATTTTAGAGGAAGGTTTCCTCCAGTTTATTCACCAAAAGAAGATGATCCCCTAATTCATACTTTCCCAACTGAATTGTTGCTCTATCTAATCAACTATACATAATGTGAATATGCAGATTAATATTTTTTACATTCTAGTCCATTTGTATGACAGTCAAGTTATTTATTTTCACTCTGAGCAGGTTGGACTCATTGCATTTGCAATAACTGATGGACTTATGCTCCGTAGCCAAATTTCACGGATCTTAAGACACTATTTCTTTGGGAAAAGATACTATGTTGATCTACTAGACTTATTCAACGAGGTAACTATTTATGTTCACAATTGGTGTTATTTGAGGGCAAGATTTGGCACGGGGCCATAATTTTGTTATTACACACTACACAGGTTGAGTTTAAAACTATTTCAGGACAGTTGCTAGATCAAATTACAACACATGGAAGGAGCAAGGATGAAAACAAGTATACTGTACTTGTGTATGTCACCTGATTATGAATATTCACGTCATATCATACTGTGTATTCTTAGGACCTTGCAAATAGATTGCCATTTTGTATTTTATTTTACTTCTTTTCTAGCAATTGACAAAAGTTTGAATTATGTAGTTACCGGCGCATTGCAGAATACAAGACGGCATACTATTCCTTCTACTTGCCGGTAAAAAGAAGTGCTCCATCTAATATATTCATATTTTCTCAGTTGCTTTTGGGTATCACCCAACCCCAAATTTCTAGGAATAAAATGCGGCTGTTTTGGTGTTTGTTTTTGTTGCGTTTGCATATTCTACATAGAAAACATGGGAACTGATTTCCTGCTATTGTGAATACCTGCATCATCGCAATTTGAATGGTAGTTACCGTTTACGTTGTGTTGGCAATAATTCCGCACTGTGAGAAATGAACACATAGTGTTCTAGCCTTTAGGTGAAATGTGAAGTTGATGCTAGTAGCGACAATCCTGTAAATTCATATCTGTAAAAGATGTTTATGAATATGTTTTAGTAATGCTCTGTTTGTTTCTTTATTTTCGTGGTTGCTTAGTATAGAGCTGTTCATGAAAAGCAAATTTTTTAAACCTGTTACAAGGTCGCATGCGCACTGCTACTGTCTGGTCAGAGCTTGGATGATTGTGTTCAAGTGAAGCAAATTTTAGTTGAAATGGGTGTTTACGGCCAAGCTCAGGTATAGCAGTCATCTTCATAGTACATTTTTCTTTCTAAACTTGTTTTTTTTTTTCCTAGGGTACACTTCCGTATTAAAACTTAGTGCTAATAGTCATACGGTACTTTATTTCCAGAACGATTATCTAGACTGTTTTGGTGATCCAACTGTTTTTGGCAAGGTAAGTTCTGTAGGAGTACTCCACTATGATAATACTAAAAGTTATCCATGTTTTAATCAAAAAGTATCTTATGGCAGATTGGAACTGACATTGAAGAATTTAAGTGCTCCTGGCTATTTGTTCAAGCACTTCAGCGTGCTGATAACAAGCAAAAGGATTTCTTATTTGTATGGCTCATTGACCATATATTTGTCCACAATCCAGTGGCAGTAACCATAACGCAAGTTCAAAATAAAACGAACATAATTTTCAAAAAAAATAAAACAAATACACCATCTTAATGTGTGTATGCCATTCGCAGGGAAATTATGGGAAATCCGATCCTGGTTGTGTAGCAAAAGTGAAGGCTCTATACAAAGAACTCGATCTTGAGGTTTCTACTCTATTAGTGTTTTTTTAGCAAATGTACAATTTAGTAACTCTTCCCTTGCATATAGAATAGAAGTGCTTCCACATTCTACCATTTATATGTTAATCACATGTACCACGAATGACTTTTTCCCCTACTTCCAGAGGGCTTTCTTTGAGTATGAAAGGGAGAGTTATGAAAAGCTGATCTCGGACATAGAAGCACAACCCAATGAAACGGTACAAACCGTGTTGAAGTCCTTTCTACACAAGATCTACAAGAGAAGGAACTAGCAAGCAATAAGCCTTTAAACAATGTTCCCAAGGGGCGAGGGGGGACCCAGGAGTTTTCGTTGTTCTACAGACTTGAGATAATTTGACATCGGCCATGTGATGTGACCCATCTTACTGAACAGTTGGTCAACTGAACAAATATATCTTACTTGCATGTTCGTCTTTTCACTATGTCCAAGAACCTGTATGTAATAAACAAAAAATCTAGCCCCTTATTTCTTTAATGGTACAAGGGAAAGAATTTGTATAAGAACATTTAAGCTATTGTTGTAACTTCTTTGTTCCGTCAGGTGGAATCTCTGTCCTTCACTACCTCTGTCTCCTGGATATTGCATAGTGAAGGAGCAGCAAACTACAAAACTGATGCTATGTACATCAAACTTCTTTAGGTCCTAACTGTCTAAAGCGCAATCTGATCACTGCCAATTCTCTGATACTCCATGTCTCTGTGGCTGCAACTGAAAATATTACCGCACCCAATGCATCTGGTACCGATTATGAACAGTATCTGACCCATCGAAACGGTGAGTTAGAACTTGTGTAAACATTTTGTTAAAAGTTAACCAGCAGCTGGGCAGATTTAGGTGGGCCAATGGCTCCTTGCTCCAAAAGATGCATGGCCGCACTATAAGAGAACTTCCTGGCAAATAGAAAACAAGGGACAGAGGTACCATTGCATCGGCACCACTCTGTCCTGTACTCCATTTGATAGTTGACATGATCAATACTCTACAAAAATATTTGTAACAAACTGTAAGTGGCGTGATGGTAACTGAATGACAATAATATATGTCCTATACAACAGGGAACAATGTTTATCTATGAAAAGTGGTCTGTTATCAAGTAAACCATAAAATGGGTCATACTTGAATTATTGCACAATACCATCAGGCATCAATTATTAGACCTATTCTCAACACATCGAGGTAACTAATTCTATCATGCAGACAGAAACACTGAATCTGATTATTTCTTTATTATGGGAAAAATGGATGCCGGATTCTTGTACCATGGCTCAATATGTTTTATGACCATGATTGCTAGAATGGAACATGAATATAGGTTTAAATGGTTTAATGTATTTAAACTTCACACAACAGACATACGTAATAAAATCAGGAGCTTACCTTGATAGCACTGATATGCTCAGGGCTAGATGTATCATACTCGAATTTCATGGGATGCCAAGTCATTTTGTCTTTTGGATTTGACGAATGATTCCATGAGGTATAGGTCAAAGTTCTTCTCTCCAGTTCATCTTCAAGACCTTTTATCTAGAATATTAAAAAAATGTGCCAACAATGAGTATGTGTGATAATTATGCCAGTTCCAATTTCCAACTCTGAGATATACGGAAGCAATAACAAAGCTTACAGAAAATAATGTCTGCACATAATGTTCATCTGGAATGCAATCATGCTCCTGCCGAGCTACTCCTTTCTGAAAGGTTAAACAGATGATTAAACTAACAAGAAACTTAGTGTGCTATGAGCAACAGATATGAACAAGAAATATGTGCTCCTTTCTTTTTGCAATCATATGCATAAGTATGACAATGACAATCTAGAGTTCTAGACCTACTAGAACAAGTGAAGAGGATGTGAATAACTGAAACTTTACCAGTACCTGGTTTCTCCGAAAATTGAATCCTAATCGTCTCTGCAAGGAAAGTGAATTGTCATATGTGAACAATAATTGGACACGAAGAACATGCAATTTGAGGATCAGTAGTTGGATACATAAAAGCCCAACAAAAGTGTACAAGAATGAAGTAAAGTAAAAACTTACAGCATTTGTCCTTCGTCCAAGCAAGCTCTTGGTCACTACCATCTGCAGAAGTTAGTTAAAACCCAACAAAACTGTCATTGCCACTGATCAAAGAATATGAAGACTATATTATTTGTGTTATATTAGAGCCTCATATCAGTGAGATAGAGATCATAATAAATCTGCTCCATTCATATGAACATGAAACCAAGATCATGGTGCTAATAAAAACGACACTAATCAAATCATGTAGATGTTGTATGAAGATGGTCCTGTGGTGCAGATACTGTGAGTATTGCTGTTTGTGGAAAAGAAGACCAGAATATATTTCATAGAGCACCTTCAGATTAGTATTTAAATCTTGGAAGTGTTTGCACAGATTCCATGGTATTTATCCAAGTCAGTAATAGGGTGCTAGCATTCTTAATAGGGTGCCAGCATTCTTAATTGGAACAAAAGTGAATCAAAATTAAAGAGACAGGGTGTTGGATCCCATCTAATTTGAGCAAAGGTCAGCTACATCTAATACTTTTGTTTAACTAGTTAAATTCAAGACCCAAGGATCTAGCACTCGTTAGAGCAATGGAGAGAAAATAAAACAGTAAAACAGGTGCACAGAAAAGCCCTTCAAAGTTATATTTTTTCAGAATGTAAATGTCAAAGGACCAAATCAAGCTAAGAAAAAATTTTGGTGTCAACATAAAGAGAACAGTAATATACCTTGCAATGTCTTCTGAATACGTGCAATACATTTTTGTCACCAACAACAACTTCGGCATGTTTTCTGACTAATACTACCCACTGAAATAAGTTGACAGTTGACAAATGGACTCAGAATACGGCTCTCAGTAGGTATTGAAATATCTACAAGGACACAAAAGCCCAGAAATTAATGACCTGAGATCCTTTCCTCCATTTATCCTTTGGAATGGAAGGAGACATGTTTTGATTATAACGCTTCTCCGTCTTGTCAACGAAACTGAGATTAATTGATAATATTTGAGAACAAAGAATCAAAATACTGAAGATTACAAGAAAAAATAAAAACAAGCAAGAACTTGCATGGGTTTTCCGCATTACCTGTCCACAAAACTTTTAGGTGAAGCCATCAAGTAAGTATATATGTAACTGAAATTGTAGAGAGGAACACAGCTGCAGCAGGGAAAAGGAACGTATTGATATGCTAATATAGAAGCTGCGAACTTTAAAGAAGTCAAGACATAGTTATACGAAGAAATGAAAATACAATATGGAGGCACTAGTGAATATAATCAGGATGTCACTGCAGAAACTATCTTTAAGCCTGGAAAGAAAAGTGTGGGAGCACCTAAATAAGAAAATGAAAACAGAAACAAGGATTCACACAATGCCTTCGCAGTTGCAAGTTTGCAATTATTTCTGATACCAAAACTAGCAGCAGATCCAAAGCGGGGGAAAGGTGCCAGAAACGGAATCCTACCGGCAACACAACAGGAAAAGGACGTCCAAATACATATATGGCTAAAGAATTTCCTGATCTCAGTCGAGTTCACTTGTCAATTACCATTACCAAACCTCTCTTAATAATGGACTAATGGTTAATTAAATCGATCAAGAGTAAGACAAAGCAGCGCGCATTTTTATCATGGACCACTTCGCAGAGTTCGAACTCATATAGTATGTACGAAGAAAATCAGTCAACACAGGTGGGGAAAAAGTCAGGAAGCACCACACCTACCTATCAGAGAACCTACCTATCCGATAGCAGAACGAAGCGCTGGTTCGCGGGATCCTGAAGCGCAGCGGCGAACAACATCCTCTCCGCCTCGACCATGGTCGCCTCGCCCCACACCACCTGCGGGACGCAACCATATCCACCCGAGTCAAAAAAAAAAAAAATGCCGCGAGACCCACCACATCATCAAGTCACGAAGTGGGGAAAAATAGAAACCGTCTAACCTTGACGCTCCTCGCGAGCTGGCGGCCGTAGAAGTAGGGCGATCCCGTGGTGGTGCGGTCGAGCTGGAACCCCGGCGCGGAGTGCACGTACACCGAGAACCTCCCCTCGTCGCCGTTCTGCGGCGTGATCAGGCGACCCATTAATTAATCCATAATCGAATACAGTCAGGCCAGGCGACTGAACGGATCGAACGAGAGGGGGAGCCGGGAGGTCGACGCTCACGCGGAAGAAGGCGTCCCAGAGGAAGTCGAGCGGCACGCCCGCGCGGACGAGGAAGAGGAAGGCGACCTTGGCGGGCCCCGCGGTGGGCGGCGGCGCGGCGGGCGCGACGCCCAGGAGCGTCTGCGTGCGGAACAGCGCGGCGAAGAGGAGCAGGAAGGAGAGCGGCGCGGCGAGGCGGAGGCAGAGGCGGGCCCGCGCGCGGCGCCCCACCGGCGGGAGCGCCGCCACCGACGCCGACCGCTTCACCGGCATCGCCAGGTGCTAGTGCTAGTCACCGCCGGCAGGCGTCCCGCGGCACGGATGTGTGGGCATCTAAAACTGACGAGCGGAGGCGGGGGAGGGGAGAATCCGAGAACTGCCCTGGACGGAGCCCGCGGCGGCGGGGTTAAAGAGGAGAGAATGAGCTGGCGTTTACCGGCCGCGGGGGAGGCCGAGGTGGTGTGTGCGTGGCGTTTCAGGGCGGCTGCCGCTTGGGAGAGGCGGTGACGGGCTGCGCGGTGGTAGTGGAGGCGGAGGCGGCGGACGGGAGCCGCGGGAGGAGGGAACGGGGAGAGATGTGCCGTGCCCGTGGTTGTCTTGCGGCGTTTCTGGCTCGGCCTCGGCCCCGTGACGCGCACGGCTCCCTGTCGGGCGGGGGCGCTGGTGCGGGGCGGCCGGGCGGGGATAGTGGCGCCGTGCCGCCCGCGAAAATGGTGTGCGGGCTCGCAGGGGCTAACAGAATCTGGAACGCGGGGTACAGTTTGCAGCGGGATTTGTAACATTTGTTAGGATTTCGCCTATGCTTTTGATCGGGGGGTTTCGAGGACCATAGCAGCCGTCGACGCGCTTCGGGATTTCCCAGGGCTTTTTGGCTTTGGGCGTATATGTCTTGGCGCGGTCTTGCAAGGCGGCTTGGAGAGATGTGTGCGTATGATATGTGCAAGTGCCAACATCATCGTTCGGTCGGTTCTACTTACACCTCGGCAAATGTCAGATTGGGTCGGGTTTGGGTCAAGTCGTGGGTCGCATAGGACGGCCCGTGTTTGACCCGTGCCTATCATCGGGTTGGGTTGGCCCGTGCAACCTCCGTGGATGCGTCGGGTCAGGTTTTGTTCAGATTGGGTCGAGTTTTTCGCCTTTGCGTTGGGTCTTGTGTCAAAAATAATGGTCCACGCTCGGTCCATCGATTGTTGTGACACCTGTCACGTTGCTTAGATCGGATTGGGTCAGGCTTTTTTCGAATGGGTTGGGTCGGATTGGTCGGGTGACCATGCCCGGGTCTATTCTACTCCAAGCAAAAAAAAATGAATTGCAGACCGTAGCCATCGAATCTCGTGCTTCAGAGTTGAGTCCAACGAGCATGGGATGAAACCATCAAAGTGGAGAAAGAAAGTGCGCCCGGTTTGCCAGCCACATGCCGCCGCCGGCCACCAATTGCACATGGGAGCGAGCTGGGATTCTGAAGTCGCCGCCCAAGCTCCGCGCGTTCCCTCTTCGGCCAGGCCACTTGTCGCTGGCGGCTGGTCCTCCACTCCCACACTCCCACTCGTCGCGCGTTGGTCAGCAAGGATGAACGGCTCCCAGGCAAAGTTGGTCGATTCAGTCGATACGGCGTTGAAAGCAAACGTGAATTCCCGGCGAAAACTGACGACGTTTGGTAAGCCAGGTGGTTGTGAGGCGACAAGGACCCACGCCACGCGTGATGCGATACGTTGCAGGAAGCTTCATTGATTGTTTAGCTTAGAGCAAGTATAATGAGAGGTTGAGAGCCCGCTTATATGGCAGTTTTGTTTAGGTAGAAAAGAGAGACATACAAAAAAAAAAAGTGAAGTGAATTCTCATATAAAAGCCTAGTTGCTCACACGCTCCAAGAAAAATACAGTAAATGTAAAAAGAGAGAAAGAGAGAAAGCCATATTCTAACAGCCAACCTTACAGTCCGCTTATTATATGAATCAACTCTAGTAATGGCTGTAAATAACGTGGCAAGTTTATAAAACTCACCATAGGCTCTATAATTAACATTGCTGCGTCAATCCTTATCACGGACAAACTCCAGACCGCAACACCTGTCGCGCTGAATGGTTGCCTCGCGTGTGTTTCTCCATCAGGGGGAGTACTTAGGAAGAACACCCAAGCCTCGCACTGGCCTTTTGTGCAATTGTGCTGTACCACAAGCTCTGGGTACGGGGAAAACGGACGGCACGGGGGGATGATGCGGATGCTTAGCTGCAACAGGGAACCATTTACAAAGTGGAGGACATTCCGAAGCTGGCGGAGAAACTGGCACAGCATTTCAGCTCACGCATCCAGCGTGCAATCCAATATTCCACCAAGTTGCGCAAGAGACCGATCATACGCTACGCTTCTGTTCCATAAGGCAGAAGCGACACGCAGCATTGGATTTAGCAAACCTGGGTACTTTAATAAGATGCTCGTAACTTCCATCATAGAAGTAGCATATATAACATATAACTCATAGAAAAACACATATTCAAACATGCAGACAGTTTATATAGACTACATAAATCGCGTACTCGTACGGTACGATAATGCAGCAACAAGATCGCAAACCGAGACCAGTTTTCCCCACACCCAAAGAAACAAGATTGACGATAGGTACTAACCCAAGCACATCGGGTTCAGAATAGTTAATGCAAAATCAAAATATAGCAATAGAAGGGAAATATGCAATCAGGCCACTTTGTTTGAAAGTGCACGCGCATCTGGACCATCACTTGGTTGCAATGAACAGGCCCCACCTCTGCTCACCAGCAGAGCTCCTCTGCAGCTTTGCCTTCCATCCGTTCACAATATCGTCATAGTCCTCCTGGATATAAGTGAACCCCAGAGTTAGATATGCCTAAAAGCCACAAGGAAATCTGGATATCAGTGGTTGTGGGCTTTGATAATAACCTGCGTGAAGTCAGACAGGAAACTGTCCTTGTCCTTTTCAAATTGAGCCAGTTCCTTCTCCAAAACACCAAGGAACTGAAATGTAACGTACAACACGGATTAGTACAAAAGAAATGTGTCCGTTCAAACATCTTTGGGGAAAAAGAGCATGTCAGATGGAGAAACCTGATCAGTTCTATCCTCAGCAATGACATCATGGAAACCAGCATTCTTCAGCATCTGTATGATTCCACGAACAAGCAAAAGATTGAGCAGGAGTGCTACATTTTGATTGAAGCAACTGCATTTACTAGTAACCACATAAAGTGAAAGGAGCACCTGTCCATAAGCCTCCACATCATGGAGGTCATAACCTCTCTGCTTAATGTAGGCTGCAAATTCTTCTGATGGTTTCCCAGGACTCCTGCAGTAGTCACTGATAAGGACCTTTCCCCCAGGCTTTAGCCATTTGAAGAAACTTTTGAATAAAGAGGGTTTGTCCTGCAAAACAACCACAAAGGGTCATGTTACCCTGAATAATGTTATTCGGAACTACAAAGGTGCAGAACAGATTTGATGTTGGGAAGGCGATTAAAAAGACCAAAAATTTCCTTAAGTTTCATCCATATAACTTAGACCTCTAGATGTGCAGATGCGGCTTCTGAAAAGAAAATGTGTCTGATATTAAAACATACCTGTATATGAAGGATAGTGTCACGGCTGTAGATGACATCAAATGTATTGTCCGGGTATGTCTTCGTGGTGCAATCAGCAACTTCAAACTCAACTGAGCAACTGCGCCCAATGGCACGCTCAAGTGCGAATGATACCATGTTTATGGAAAGATCAATACCAACAACATGAGCATCATACTTTTCAGCCATATAAAAGTCGCCTCCCCCAATTCCACATCCAACATCAAGCACCTTATGTCCAGGTTTAAGATCCAGCTTATCCACAAATTCTTTTGTAGTCTCTGTTGGATGGTAATGCATAATCACATTTAAAGGTATATTGCAAATAGAACATTACAGATTAAAATTTAAAGGGACTGCACCACTCACCAATCCCACCAGTGCTCACATAACCTTCTCCAAAGATGCGTTCATAGCGTAATATTCCACTAGTTTTGTACTGCACGTTGTCCAAAAATCTTTGAAATCCCCGGTCTTCTGTAGAATTTACTTTTTGCCATAGCCAACATATCTATGAAACAATAGGGACATGTCCATAACTTATCTCACTTGACTAGGTTAACATGTGTATATGCATGGATAGAATAGTACCTGGTTCTGATTTTTCTTGTTTTTAACATAAGCACCAATACACTTGCAAGTAATCAGAGAAAGTTCAAAGGAATTTCCATCTTCATCAAAGGCATGGCACTCTTTGAAAATCTAGTTATGAAATAAAAAATCAATTAGTTCTTTCAAAAATGGTATTGAAACTAAGAAGATTAAAGAGTGGGGCAGTAATTCTTCATATAAGAGCAGAAAATCTTTATTCCAGCTCAAGAGACAGAAGCAAAGGGGAAGAGCTGTAGGACAGTATGCTTTCTAACCTTAGTATAAAACCTTGGTTCCCTATAGTGTGTCGGATTAACTTTCCTTTTTGAATCTCCAGATTGATGAAAACAAGATTCCCTAAAAAAGATATAGCCACCAACTTTCACCCACTTTACCATCCTTTGAACTAGTTGCTCAACCTACAGTAGGAGATAAGTAAGAAAATTCAAGAGACATAAGTTGAAATATATTTCAGTCAGCATATTAGAAGAACCTCGGCAAGAAGAGCAAGGGATACTATGGACCTATTATCTGTTAATTATTCAACTTCGGCAAGAAGAGCAAGGAATACTATTGACCTATTATCTGTTAATTATTCAAAGAATCTCTCGCCCATTACCTCCTCATCTGAAAGATACATCAATAACCAATTTGAAAATATCAGATCGATGGAGTTATCTTGAATCACCAGGTCCTGGGATGTCACATCAGCACACATAAAGGACGCATTCTTGCAGTGACCATTAATGCTTTCATTCTGCAAGAGAAAAATTGCTTAAAATAATTGAATGAACCAACCATAGCACACATCCATAAATCAGATGAAGGCAATTCTATTTCAAGCTACCAAACACAAAACTTTAAAACCAAGACATTGTAAATTCCAATACCTTTTTAATGGCACTTTCAATGAAATCCAGAGCAAGAACATTCCCAGCTGTTTTCACAAGTTCTCCAGTGAAACGACCTATTCCAGCACCAAGCTCCAGTACTGATTTTCCTTCATATGAAGGAAGTAAAGATAGGACCTGCAGAAAAGGAGCAGAGCCATATCAAAATGTTAGTCCTGAAAGCCCAGGAGTTCCTTCTCTTACAAATCAAAATAATGTTTTCTGAATTAAACTTTACACAGTTATTTTGTACTTATAGTACAATGTTCTTGAAAATAAATAGAACAGGTTCAATTGCTAAACGAAAGAATCAATAAATGTAAGTTTTAAATTCTTATTTTCCTTTACAATAGTTACATTGAACTAAGAAATAACATTTTCAGAACATAAAAAGGATCAACAGAACCAAGCAAATACGTGTTCCTTCAAAATAACCTAGTAGGAAAGTCAAGTTATCCATCATAAAACAGAACAAAATAAATTATCGGTCAGATTAGATTTATGTTTTTTTTTTATTTTTGACAGTCTAGAATGTGGTAAAGAATCATTGCATCAGAGTAAAAGGCCTAGGAAATTTCATTTGCCCAAATAAAATAAGCATTTACTTTGTTTGATGTATACATTTTACCAAGACATTTCCCTTTGCTATATTTCACATCACAAGTTAAGACCTGGCGCCACCTCTAAGAGGACACGAGTCAGGTCACTTTTCACTAGTTAAAATGCAAAAAAAAAAAAAAAAAAGTATCCATCAACGTAGCCCTATCCAATCACAATCATAGCACACTTATGTTGAACCGAACAAATTGTCAACCATTTCCATTTTAATTTTATCCCAAAAGATTGTGCAAATCCGCACTTGTTTCCACACACAAGTCGCTTTCATTAGGATTGCCATGTGATATTTGCAGAGCAAGGAAGACACATGCTCCCCAGATCCAGGATAGAGCACAAAAGGTACTAACAGTATATCGACTAGACAATGGATGGCGGAATGAATCACCTCGGGACGCTCCTCCTTGTCGAGATCGGCGGCCCGGGAGTCGAGCATCATGGCCTCGACGGTGAGGTCCCTAGAGTGCTCCTCCCAGTAGCGCTTCTGCGCCTGCCTCTCCGCCTCCACCTTCCCTGAAACGCCCACAAAATCCGCAACCAAATCATCCACACGAACAACGCCGAACCCCGCGCACCACGTGCTCGACACTTCGCCGCAGCCAGGCCAACAACAACGCGAAATGAAGCCCCCAAAAACAGAAACACAACGAGCAGATCTGATCCGCTCTGCACGGCTCGGCGCACGGGAATCCAACCACTTACCGTTAACAAAAACAGCGGTGGCGTCCATCACGGCAAGCGTGTGCGTGTGTTCGTTTGTTTCGTTCGTCAGTCAGAAGAAATTCAGGAGCGAGTTCAAACGGGCGAAGGAGGGCAGCGAGGTTAAGATCCCTCGATGGCGAGGCGGGCACGGGAGAAGCTCCGGGAGCGGCGGTTGAAGGAGCGGCCGCGCGGCTGCATCCACCACTGGATCACGGCGAGGTTGGGAGATGGGGTGGAGGAGGGAGGCAGGAGCTGCGGCGGGCGAGTGGAGTGGGAAGGGGATGCAGGGAACGAGGTGCTTTTTATAGGCGGGAATCGGAACCCGGGAGAGCCGATCGACCGTGAGATCTGTGCCTGGTGGGGCCTCCCGCAGCGCGGATACTGGATCGGCGAGGGCCTTTTTTTTTTTTTTTCCTTTTCCGTTTTTTGTCGTTTCGGCTGTGATGATCTGCGGCACTCGCTGGACTGGAGTATACGCTGCCATGGATGAAGTGAGCAGCTCCGAGACAGAGTGAAAACGCCCGGCTTCTTTTGTTTGGAAAATTTTACGTGAGACACGCCAAAATTCGATTCTTTGAAAATCAATTATAACACTGATGGCATGGCAGCATAGGCCCCGAGACACAGCAAAACCGCTCAAGACAACCAAAAAGAGAAAGGAAAACACGATACGACCAAAAGAAAACAAGCTAAAACCGTCTCCTAAACAGCAACAAAGCTAAAACCGCAAATTGATGAACTACATATGCAACCTTCTATCTGTATAAAACCTCATGATGATATATCATAGTTTAGCCTCTCTCATGATTTATAATTATGAAGAGATCATCTAAAATAATTGAAGTAGAATAGTCTAGAAAATTCAACTACATGAAGAGATGTGATGATACCGTGGATGTCTCAGCAATGGATAGCTCAAAGCCTCAAATCTAAGTTAAAAGGTTTTTTTATGTGACCAGTTAAGAGGTGATTAGATGGTAAAATTGATTGGGTAAATATACTAAATAGCTAGCCGTGCGGATCAATTTTATTTTTTACGTACTTAAAGGAGCATACCATCTCCACTACGTTTTGTCGGTCCGTTCGAAGTTGGAAAAAAAAAACTTTAAGCCCCTTTGAATTGTGAGATTTTGTTTTCACGAATCCTACTTTTTTCTGTAAAAACTGAACCGATTTTTTTAAAAAAAAACATCGGTGAAAATTTGACATCCGAAAGGGGTCTACGACGGATTGACCGTCGTACCAGAGTCTGGCACGCATGCCATTTTGGCTAGCTGAGCAAAAAGCCGTGAAATTTGAAGCACAAACGCGTGTTGTTCCGGAGTGTGGCATTGTGAGTCTCGCCAAGTAAAATTGGTATTCTCATCCTTCGCACGGGCACACCATTTTTCTGTTTTTATTTATTCATTGGTCCTGTGTGTGACATAACGAGTGCAACACTTGCTTTGCAGATTGTGCTGACAGAAGGCAAGGATTGGATCTGTTTCACCCACGGCTTTTTCACTACTCCACTTTCTCTCCACTGGCAGCAGCAGATTCGCTCACGTGTCTAGGCAAAATGAACCTCACCAGTCACCAGCGCCGAGAAAGTTTTTTTTTATATATAAATATAAGAACTTAGAAAGTTAAACCACGTCATTGGACGAGAAGCACCCCGAGGCCCACGTGTGCACGCTGAAGAGCGACAGGGAGTATCAAACGCAAAATATTAAAATCGAGAGCCCTGACAACAAAACACATGATCTGTCCTCTGACCGTACGTGAGGAAAAAGATCAAGCAGGCACTAGTCGTGCCCGAGTCCCATATGTAGGCCTGGGCCCTGGGCGGCTGGGCCGGATGGAATGACTGGATCCACCTTTGGTATCTGCAGGTGGGCACACTTCATTTCCATAACGAAAGCTAGAATTTCTGCAGAAATAGCACAAAACAATTTCCTCGAGCCATCAATCATCATAGCCTTTTGTTTCGAAATTGGTTATAGCATTGGACCTCAATTAGCTAGCTAGTTTCACAAGAGTTGAATTCAAGAGATGAACAAGCGCGAGCTTTTTACCTCTATTTTTTTTAACGTGTACTAGCAAGTTTCGACTTTTATTAATTGATTGAAAGCTAGCAAGTTTGTTTCGCGAAGAGTTGAATTAATCGAAAGCTTTTTGTCCTTCTCCATGTGGCAGACGGATGTAGAAACTAGGGATGACTCAAAGCAAATCTCGATCAGTCATGGAGAAGTCCGCATACCATTCCTTGCATTTGAAATATGCGTGATATGTGGCACGATGATGTTCCCTCTGCAGTCATTAGATCTTCAAGGTTGCTCACAACGGCGGTATGTAAGACTATGCTCACCAAAGAGTCCAAAATGAACACCCAAAAGGCCAAAACAATATTTTACACTGTAATCAAACTGGCTAGAATCGGCAAAGTACAGGAGGGAAAAGAAAAAACTCGCTGCAGCGGTGTCCGGCAAAATACGAGGTAGGCCGGCAGCCCCAAATATCCAGGGATGAAGACCCTCCCGTATATTTTCTCCACGCAACGGTGTCCGCAAATGCAGACATTTGAGTGGAGGGTATATGCATTTGAAATTTGAACTATCCGCTTCCGCTACCCAAAGTGGATGGATAAACCAATGGGAAATGATGAGACGATGGAGAAAGCTGGCATCGGTGCAGCACGCTTTTATTTCAGTGCAATCACAGGATCAGTAAAATTAAAGCAGTTTCAAAGCACGAAGAAATAGGAGGGCATTGAGGTACTAAAGCAAAGGCTCGCTGAGTTCAATTCAGAATAACGAACTCAGCATCACATAGTGAGCCAAGCCTTTCTCTCACGTGAAAGCCCCTTTATTTGTAAGACCACACATGCGCATCTGGGTCATCGCTTGTTGGCGATGAACAGACCCCATCTCTGCTCGCCAGCAGAGCTCCTCTCCACTTTTGCCTTCCAGCCATTAACAATATCGTCGTAGTCCTCCTGGAAATAAATAGAGGTAAGAGTTATAGACGCTTAAGGACAACTGAGAAGGAATGCAGGCTTCTTAAGAGGCTTTGTCTATTTACCTGGGCGAAGTCGGACAGGAAAGCATCCTTGTTCATTTCAAATTTATCTAGCTCCTTCTGTAAAACTCTGAGGAACTGAAATATAAAACACAGCACTGATGAGTGTCATTGCTGAAGGGACCAAGATGGCATAAAAGGGGAGGGGGTTGAATTAGGGTTACTTAAAGAGTAAAATGCACCCGCAGTCCATTAACTTTTCGCGCTGTGCCGCTTAGGTCCATCAACTATAAAAGTGCATGTTCAGGTCCACTAACTTTTCAAGTGGTGCACCATAGGTCCATACCCCTTCGTTTTATGTTTTATTTTCTATTTAACCCCCTAACATTTTCTCTCTTCTTCCACCTAACTCCTTCGCCTTCCTCTTCCCTCGGACCCACCCCGGCGGCGCTCTCCCCGGCGACGGCGCTCCAGCCCCGGCTGCGCCTCTCCCCCCGGCGGCGGCGCTCCACCCCCGGCGGCGCCTCTCCCCTCGGCGGTGCGCGGACCCAGCGCGGCGCCTCCCTGCTGCCGGTCTCCGCACGTGCCTCCACGTTCCCGGTTCCCGGTCTCCACACCGTGGCCAGGCCACGGCTCCGGGCGTTGTCGTCTCCATCGACGCCGGCGGTCTTAGCCACCGCCGCATCGCGTGTGCCGGGCGCGGGCTCCGCCGCCGTTGGACCTCCGCCCGACGCCTATCGCCGCCGCGACACAGAAACAGAGCGCCGCCGGGGGGGTCAACGGTGAAGTCACCTCTCCGGCCAACTCCACCTCGAACCTTGGCGCGCAACAGATGCACCACCAAACACTCTTGCTCAACGACCCACTCCCTGGATGAAATCGCTCACAAGCACGACGAATTTCGGCCGGCGGGAGGTAGAAGATGAACAGTAGCGGCCGGGACAATTTTGCGCACTAACACCGGCGACGCACGCCGTTCTTCAATTGCTCGCTCTTACGAGTTCACGGGGTTACAGGGTGGCTTTATAGCCAGGGCCGACGCGCCCACGACTCCACGCGCTACCCAATCCGCTCCGCCCGACCCGCTCTGCTTCGCCGCGACGCGCTCCGACGTGCACGACGTGGACAAAGATGCCTCCGCGTACATGCGTCCTCCTGCGGCTGGCTCGGCGGAGGCGCAACCCGGCCCCAGCGCCCGCGCGCCCTCCCGCGGCCGGCTCGACGGCGGCGGCCTGTCCCCAACGCCCGCGCACGCCAGCTGCGTTCGCCCCGTACGCCCGCCCGCGTGCGTTGGTTGCCTCCGCGCCGTGCGCCCGCCCGGGGCTGGCTCGGCGGCGGCGGCCTGGCCCCAGCGCCCCCGCGGGCTTCGGTCGCCAGAGCGCGACACGCCCGCCCGCGGCTGGCTCGGCGGCGGCGGCCTAGCCCCAGCGCCCTGCGGGCTTCGGTTGCCAGCGCGCCACACGCCCGCCCGCGGCTGGCTTGGCAGCAGCGGCATGGCACCAAGCGCCGCGTGGGCCTGTGCTCGGCGCCGAGCCTGCCGCGCGCGAAAGCTCGAGCGCCGCTGCGGCGCCGGAGTGCGGGGCCGCCCGAGCGGAGGTGGGGGAGCGCCGCCGAGGGCGAGAGCACGGAACCGCGCGGAGATGGTCAGAGGACGCAGTGGCCAGGCCGTTGGTCTGCTCCCGTCCGCCGCACCCGCGGTCGGCTCGACGCCGGCGGCATGGCCGCAGCGTGGTTGTGCGCTGGCTGCGTCCGCGGCCGCGCGCCTGCCCGCGGCAAGCTTGGCGAGGGAGTTCGGGCGAGGGAAGAGGAAGGCGAAGGAGTTAGGTGAAAGAAGAGAGGAAATGTTAGGGGGTTAAATAGAAAATAAAACATAAAACGAAGGGGTATGGACCTGCGGTGCACCACTTGAAAAGTTAGTGGACCTGAACATGCACTTTTATAGTTGATGGACCTAAGCGGCACAGCGCGAAAAGTTAATGGACTGCGGGTGCATTTTACTCTTACTTAAAACTAAATGCCCACCTTTTCATATGCAAAGACCTACAGTACATAAGTTATATCCAGATGTGTGCTTCCCTACCGCACAAAAATATAAATATGCAGCCAAAGATTTTGTTCAGAGTAAATAGATTTCTAGGCTATCAATTATTCCTATCTTCATTCTAATAATCTTAAGTCCGTGAAAACTATCTTGGTACTTGTAGTGGTGTTGGGCTTCATAATAATGAACCTCTAGTGGCCTATGAATGACCCCTTTGTTCTTTATGAGCTTGGGCAAACCAATATGCACCATGGATTAGTGTGTCATTAATTAAAGAAAGACCGTATGATTAATGGAGGGTGATCTTATCTTTCGTCCAATGTACTAATATGTAACTTCCTACAAACCCATTTATTTTGGAACAGAGGTAGCAAAGTCAAGGCTTGGATCCATGATCCTTATAATTCAAAATGGTTTTTCATCGAAGCATCTTAGTGGATAGGAGTATGATGCTTAGTGCACGTGTTTAGAAGGTCCAACCTGGTCAGTTCGGTCTTCAGCAATCACATCATCAAAACCAGCATTCTTGAGCATCTGGATAATTTGGTGAACAGTGGTTAGCACTCATCAGAAGAGATTCTACATTTATGTCGAAGCAATTGCATAAGCATTACACAAAAAAAGGAGCAGGTAAGAGCTCATAACACCTGTCCATAAGCCTCCACATCATGGAGATCGTAACCTCTCTGCTTAATGTATGCTGCAAACTCTTCTGATGGTTTCCCAGAACTCTTGCAGTAGTCACTGATTAGGACCTTTCCCCCAGGTTTTAGCCATTTGAAGAAACTTTTGAACAAGGAGGGTTTATCCTGCAGAATCAAAAGCAAAAAAAAAAAAAAAAAAGGCATGTTAGTCAAACGGTAAATTGAAGGTATGCCATAAACATGTGATGTTTGAAGTTAACTAGAAAATGCAAAAAAGAAGTGCATATCCAACAGGAGATACTTTCCATGATTCTACCTCCGTTCACAAATGTATGACTCGGTTGACTTTTTTCTAAAAATTCGATCATTCATCTTATTCAAAAATTTTATTCAGACACGTAAAAACACAACTCATACTCAAACCATGTTGAGTAATAAAACAAATCATTAATATTTTTTGAATAAGACCAGCGATCAAAATTTTGAAAAAAAAAATCAACCACGTCATGCATTTGTGAACGGAGGGAATGATATGATCAAATTACTCCCTCCGTATTTAGATATAAGTCGCGATTGACTTTTTCCAAAATTTCAATCGCTCGTCTTATTAAAAAAATTTATAATTTGTAATTTATTTTGATGTGATTTCTTTTATTATTGTAGAGAGTTTGAGCATGACTAGTTTTCTTATATGTTTATGCGAATTTTTTGAATAAGACGAAGGATCGAAGTTTTGAAAAAAAGTCAACCACGACTTATATAAAAATATGGAGGGAGTATATCTCTATCAGCTTGGAAGAAAAACATTACATGCATGAGGTGTAAAGCATACTTGTATATGAAGGATAGTGTCACGGCTGTAGATGACATCAAATGTTTGGTCTGGATATGTCTTCGTGGTGCAATCGGCGACTTCAAACTCCACGGAGCACTTGCGCCCAATGGCACGCTCAAGGGCAAACAATATCATGTTAATGGAAAGATCGATACCAACAACATGAGTACAATACTTCTCAGCCATATAAAAGTCACCTCCTCCAATTCCACATCCAACATCAAGCACCTTCTGCCCAGGCTTAAGATCCAGTTTATTCACAAATTCTTTTGTAGTCTCTGGCGGATAGTGATAAATAATAACATTTAATGGCACTGCATATATAATATTAAAAAAACTGGCTAAATGAGATGCATCCACTCACCAACTCCTCCAGTGCTCACATAACCATCTCCAAAGATACGTTCATAACGCAATATGCCACTGGCTTTGTACTGCACATTGTCCAAAAAACTTTGAAATCCCCCATCTTCTGATGAATTTACTTTTTGCCATAGCCAACATATCTGAAAACCATGGAGTCATAGCCATCACTAATTTCGTAACAATGGAAATGCATGTCCATGTGCATGTGCAAGGACAGAGAAGTACCTGATTTTGATCTTTCTTGATGTCTACATAAGCTCCAATGCACTTGAAAGTGACCAAAGAAAGTTTGAAGGAAGTGCCATCTTGAATAAAGGTTTCACACTCTTTAAAAACCTATATGGGAAAATGCATTATCAGCTATTTCATAGGAAGCTGCTATTCAAACTAAGACAACTAAAGAGTAGGGGTGGTGAGTAAGAACAAAGAACAGAAGAACTTACAACCATTGAATCTGTGACAAAAACTGTAGAAGAAAAATGAGGATGCACTATGCGAATTTGCATTCTGACCTTAGTATAAAACCTTGGTTCTCGATAGTGTGTTGGGTTCACTTTCCTTCCTAAATCTCCAGATTGATGGAAGCAAGATTCCCTAAAGAAGATATACCCACCAACCTTCAACCGTTTTACCATTCTTTCTACTAGCTTATCAATCTGCAGTAAGAGATAAAATTAGAAAAATCCAAGGGACATAAATATATACCGATTGAGGTCAACTGACAAATGTAACCATATCCACACGAAAAGCTGCAGTTGTGCTTTTTCTTTAAAGATATGCTATGAGTCTGTTTATTTATTCTAACGTATGGTTCGCTCATTACCTCCTCATCTGAAAGATACATCAGCAACCAGTTCGAAAATATAAGATCAATGGAGTTTGCTTCAATCATCAAGTCCGGGGATGTAACATCAGTACACATAAAGGATGTGTTCTTGTAGTGACCATTTATGCTTTCATTCTACAAAAGCAAAATGCAGAAAGATGCCAACAACAACCATATCATACATGTAGTTAAAAGATACTGAATGCATATCAACTACCAAGCATGAAACTATTCAAATAAGAAGAAATTATAGGTTTCAATACCTTCTTAATCACACTTTCAATGAAATCCACGGCAAAAACATGGCCAGCTATTTTAGCCAGTTCGCCGGTAAAGCGGCCTATTCCGGCACCCAGCTCCAGTACAGATTTCCCTTCATATGAAGGAAGTAAAGAAAGGACCTAAGAAAAAGAAGCGCCGATATATCAAAATGTTAAGCCTACAATACTAGGAGCATGTCGTCAGATATATGGAAATGATGTTTACAAAATGCAGAAGTTACATAATTGTTTCAAGCTTTCAGTGACCTAGTATATACACTCTCAGCATATCTGAGTGTCATTCAAAATGAAAAATAGAAGGGGACAATTGTAAATTAAAGAATAGATTAATTCCAAACAAATTTAACATTTGGCTAGACAAACAAAGGTTACCTATCACAAAAGTTAATAAATTCAACCTTCAAAGTGGATATTATCGAAAAATACCTTTACCCAGATCCTTTAATGTTCGACAGTGAAGGCTCCAGAATGTGGGAAATAAGCAACTAATGTTGAAAATTATGGGGGTCATCTCACATTTAGTACCATCAAAAATTCAACATGTGTTTATTTCATACAATCTCACATGACATCAGAATGCAGTGGTTTCTTAGGATACTGTAGGAAAATGAACAATTTGAGATAGGTGTTAATTTTGCTTGACTGCTTTCAACTTCTATTTTCGGGAGAAGTCCATTTTTAGGCGTTCGCTCTTTCCAGAGTCCAATTGTGGCCATGCAACTCGAAAAACAGGAAACTTTGGTCATTGAACTGTCAAGACAATTTTCAAACCTAGTTCCCATTTTCTGGAAATAACAAGCTATTGAAAAACGGCAGAGAGGTTTCCTCTGGGTTAGAAGAGAAAAGGCTGACGGTGGTAATTGGTTAGTTTCTTGGGACAATGTGCAATGTCCACTTCAGTTTGGAGGCCTTGGATGGTGTGTTAAATCTGGAGGTACTAGGTTGGGCCCTCTGCTTCCATGGTTGTGGCTTGAGAAGACTAGTCCTAGCCGAACTCAGAAGTGTCAGCCTATCCAGGTGCCCAACATGCCCGTGCCTTATTTCAGTATGGCCGGGGCCGTTGAGAGTTGAGACAGTGGTAGGTGATGGTCAAAATACTTTTTGGAAAATAGATGGATTGGTGGCAAGAACATATCTGAATTAGCCCCTAACCTTATCAAGGCAGTCTCCAAGAGAGCCATCAAGCGCCACACAGTAGCTCAGGCCTCGTTGGACAGGAGTTGGGTCTCCGATATCAATGGAGCTTTCACTATCCAGATCTTGAGAGAGTACCTCCTCGTGTGGGAATTGGGACCTGGCAGATAACTGGCAGCTGCTGGATGGAGTAGCTGACCAACACTTGTGCAAACTCACGAAATCTAGGACTTCCTCAAGCAAATCAGCCTACACTTGATCTGAGTAAAAGGGCAAAAGGTCAACAAATAGGTTTACAGATCTGGGATAAATCTTCCAGCTACACTTGATCTGAGTAAAAAGGCATATATCCTCTAGTCTTGGGAAACCTAGGCAGCTATTTTGGTATCGAGGTCAAACAACGCATTGAAAACAGACAGGTTTGCCACATGATGCTACAGTTAACATAAGAAGGTGTTGTAGTCTATGACCAACTGAAGTTAACACCAGGTGCCACTGCCACATGGAGTGGGCACGCAATTTCCTTGAGTCAGATAACATTTCACTCATCAGGACCAGAAGAATATCTATCTGTCAGAGTTAATTTCACTATTCACAGTCACACGCCTGAGTTGAACGACCACAGATCAGAGACCCATTTGCTTCACCACACGAGGTTGGCATGTGGATATTTGCGATTTGCGAAGGCAAAGGCACGACACACGTTCCCCAGGTTGAAGCAGAAAAGTCACAAACACACGATCAGACACAGAGAAACGGAGTGAAAAATGTCGTCGCGGCATCGGTCACCTCGGGGCGCTCCTCCTTGTCGAGTTCGGCGGCGCGGGAGTCGAGCATCATTGCCTCGACGGTGAGGTCCCTTGAGTGCTCCTCCCAGTAGCTCCTCTGCGCCTTCCTCTCGTCCGCCTCCGGGCCAACTGCAACACCGAAACCATCACTCCCCGCAGTCAACGCCATGTGCTCGACGCCCATCCCGAACCAAATCAAAGACGAGAAGAGCGCGCAGCGGACCGATCGCTTACTATTCGCGGCGGCGGCCATCACGGCGAGCCCGCGCGTTCGTTGGTCGGACGCAGGTTCAGCTTAGTGCAGCGCGAGAGAAAGACGAGGGCGTTGCTTAATAGCCCTCGACGGCGACGCGGGCTCGGGAGAAGCTCCGGGCGCGGCGGTTGCAGGAGCGGCCGCGCTGCTGCATTCGAAACCGCCGAATCACGGCGAGGTCGGTTCGCGACGCGAATGGCGACTGCGAACAGTGGCAAGGCTCGCGGGCATTTTAACGAGCGGGACGCGAGCAATCGACGGGGCTGTGCCATTGAATATCTGGATGGGGCCTCCTTTCCCTCGGTGGAATGCTGCACTGCGTCCGCGCGTCCTTTTCTGTTTCCGCAATTGTAATTATTGCCGATGCCCGCCGGCCGCCGGATTCCACGCGATTTCTTTTTTAGAAAACTTTTGGCCACCCTACTCGCGTGGCGTTTATAGTACTACCACTTCTTTTGTTGGTTTACGACGTCACTGTTCATAGGGTTAGGATATCTTATCTTCTTGCCACTAAACGTGTGCCATTGATTATTTATTACCACGAATAAAATGTATGCGTGGTCCTTAGACCTCAGAGTAAGTAACACTGTCTTATCTTCAGATCCGGATGTATAGGTAGATCTAATTCACCTTTCAAACCGGTTAGGAACATTGACAGAGGGTGCTTTTCTGGACTAATTTCAGTATTCATTAACTTTGCTGCCTAAGCAATAGGATACTAGAATATATTGGCTTAGTTTTTCGAAAGTGCTTATAGTAGTAGAGTATGCATACATGTATTTATATGGGTGAGTGTATGCATTTATAAGAGTCTCTCTATAATGTGTAGCTCGTAAAAGAGATCTCTAAAAAACGGTTCACCCTAAAACAATCAAGCACATAGCTTGGCACAAAAAGAAAAACTTAACAGGATATTAATTATGGAAATATTCGCACAGCCGAAGGAAGAATACCACCGATCATCAGAGTTGGAGAAAAAAAAGAATAAATGCAAACACTGACTATTTTTATATATGTACAAAAGCATTAAGACGGGTGACAACTGACAAAGAATGAATTGAATGGTCCTGGGCTGCTACTTCTTATTGGCATGTAGCTTTGCATCAACAGAAACAAATTTCTTAAAAGTGAGGAGGGGTCCAATGGCCACTGCACATAGGGAAAACCAACACACAGCAAAATAGATAGCTACACAAGAATGGCCAAGCGGCCAAGGCCTATGGAAAGGCGAGACGAAGCAGGCGCATGATGGAGATTCCCTGATTGGTGATTGAGGAGAAAAGCGCTTCCTGGCGCGCCGATTGCTCTGTCTTGCATGGATATCTACAGATTGCACACCTTACATTGTAGTGTGAAGTATATGCCTAGAGAAGCTGTGCGGCTCCGAAGGGGTTGGCCTGTGGGTGCATTCCATTTGCCGCAGGGAACGCGCCAAACCCAGCGTCGAGGAAGGGGTTTGCTGCAGGAGCCATACCTGCGTGCTGCTGCGGTAGTGGTGGTCCGAAGGGGTTTGGTTCAATCATCATGAACAAAGGCTGGGGCTGCTGAGACATGGCAGCCATTTGAACTGGCGGTGGGGGAGCCACGTTATTTGAAGCCGTGAACGGATCGCTTGCCATGAAGGGATTGGGCGAAGCTGAGCCATATAGCTGTTGTTGCTGCATTTGCCTGTAGGTTCCCTCATCATATAGGCTGTCCAATGTGAGCTTGTCGAATCCACCACCCTGCAAATCGAAAGAAAGTTCCAAGTTATAGCTCGTCAATATGATTAAAGCTGAAATCATCAGCAATAACAGCTTGACTTTCCGACGCTATCATGATAAATTGTGATGTCATATGGTTGAGGTATAGGATGAGTTAAATCAGCTTTTGCAACCACCTATTTCCAGCCAGTAACTGGTAACCATGGAGCAATTTTTATGAGTTACTGCAAATGTATTTTTATTTTGCAATTGCACTATGATGAAAAGGAATTGGCTAGTCATTGCTCCTAGTTTCAATTTCAACTGCACCAAACCAGAGTACTGAATTTCACTTTCAAGCTAGCAAATGAGTTGAGCATAAATGTAGAAGTACAGAAAGAGCTTGACAAACTTGCTCAAAACCACTAAGTAACAGCATGGTATTTCCAAAATATTTGATTTGCGAAATTGTGGCAACCAACTGAAAGATAGATATCCTCGATCAAAGATTAAAGAAACAAACCAAGTTACTCTCCATAGACAGTGGATTCGTGTTGCTGCTAGGAGTGCTAGCAACAAGAGAAAGTTCCCATCCTGTTGGATCAAATCCTTCATCTTGCTGTGTACCTGTGGTAGTTGTTGAACTTTCACCACCTGCAGCATGTATACACTTATCAGAACTACGTGACACAGATTAATAACACATACTATATTATAAATTTGAGTTTGGCTAATTACCAGTCGGAATAATAGCCAAGGCCAAAGCATTGCTCTCTTCTATTGCTGACACATTAGGAGTTGGATCACCTAAACCCTATGAGAAAACATGACATTTGAATTATAAAGAAAGAACATCAATGTCACTCACTTTCTGACCTTTTTCCTACTTACCAGTAAATCACCAGTATCTGCGGTCTCAGGCGTGGGAGGAAACGAAGCTATTTCAGCAGAAGATGGTACTGGAGCAGGTTCTTCAACAGCCTGTGTTTTTCCTTTTTCCTCTACAATAGGAACAGGCTCAGGAACTTCTTCTGATTCTTCTGGTTTGTATGTCAGAAGAAGTCGCTCAGGAAGCTCCTGATGAAATAAAAAGGATATAGCCCATGTTTAACAATCCATTCCACAACCGGTAGATCACAAAAGTGGTACAAACTTGACAGCAATTATCTATCTCCCAAAAAACATGTGACAGTCACACTTATAAAAAAATAATCACAAAAAATATTTAGAGTAAAGCGAGTTGTTTATTAAGCCACAAATATTGATGTTAGCTGTTTCCCTAAACCAGAGTTTGCTGATGTTATTATATATAAAAGAAGATTGAAGTTATTAGATCCTACTTTAGCATGCAATGCACAGAAAGCATCACAGAAACACCATCATCAACATCAAGGCTTCAACTTGCTGGTATGAAACGTAAATGTGTCATGCAAAAAATTCAAACAGTTTATTAGAACCTAGGAACTAACCAGTGGCTCCATAACTGGTACCATTCGTGGAGCCTCCTTCACATACTCCTCCATGGTTGAAAGGAAAGTTTGCGGTGGCTGAAAATAAAATAATTCAATTCTGAAATCTAGTCGTAAACTGGCAATAGTAAAAATTTACAAGGTGAAGCTGAATGCTGAGGCAAACGACCTCACCTCCCTCAAAGTGGGGAACTGGAAATTTCTTGCAAGCTCTAATCCCCGACAACTTTCATAGAAATCAGAGAGGCTTCCAGCCTGAAGCATCAAAGATGTTGTTCAGTAAAAATAGAAACTAAGAACATATAAGTATTGTATCTTAATCATCTTTCAAGTTAAAATGCATCGCGCATTACTATCATGTAGAGTTACCTGCTGGCCAGCCCTCTTGTAAATGTCAAGGGCTTTAATTGCTTCGTGCTTTGGCATCTCAAAAAACTATATAGTAGTTTGACAGCCAACAAGAAACAGGGAGCATTAGAAATAGCTCAACACAACATAGAAAAAATTGCTACTTCTTTGGAAATTAATTTACCTTATCAACAAGGTTGATAATTCCATCGTTTATCGCACAGTAAATTTTGAAGCTTTCTTTAAGAACCTGTACAGAACCAGGAGATTTACTCTAGCTGAATAAGAGATGCCCCAGCTCTAAGAATAAACTAGTATGTACAAGAAAATGAACCGCTCAATTATAAGGGTAACAGAAAAAAATAATCCCCCATACATTCAACAGATCATAAAACGAAAGGCAAAAGCAAAAAGAGATTCACAAATGATCAGTTGGATCGCTAAATGAAATATCAAGATCACCTTGAAAAAAAGTTGGAACGAAAAAATGACTAAAAACAGAGCTTACCAGAGCTAGAGCATATTGCACCAGATAATTGTTATTTGCAGCTCCTTCTGGCTGAATAAGAAAATAAAAAGGGAAAACAGTGTTATGTTGCCTTAGTTAAAATGGTAAAATACTAACGAAAAATCTAATGGTGTTTATAAAGTACATCCAATAAAAAGGGAAAATAGTGTTATTTCACTAATCCTACTTAGTTTGCAAGGCATAAGAGAGAATCACCCGACATCCAATAAGTCGATATAATAATTGCTGCAGCGCTGGCAATTGCTCCAGCAAGTCCTGGGAATTCAGTTCTCTAGTTCTACTGTGGCCCTGAAACTAGAAAAGTTTAATTACATTTTAATGTAGCACGAAATAGAGATATAGGTACAAATAATGGATAACACGGTGAAGTGGCAATAAAATAAAAATACCAAGTGAGCATGTTAGAGTCCAGACCTTTTTTTCAGGTCCTTGACCTTGCTTTGGCAAACGTTCAGATTCAATGTCATGCTTCAAGACCCTGAAGCATTCTAGTTTTTCCTCCAAAAACAACCCATATGTACGAACCCATGAAGAATAATCCCAAGCTGGATATAATTCCGTAATATAAAGACAAAAGTTTAGAAGGCTGCACAAAAGGATATTAATGAGCCGAATAGAACAAGAGGTGAGATTTAGTTTAAATACAAACCAATTGGGCTAGAATCATCCTTGAAGTTTGACAGCTGCAGAATCCGCACTCTCTGTGTAAATATAAGAAACTCTTCACGGAATGCAGGATCACCTTCCCGGAGAAGCCTATGGATCACCACAAGTGTCTTCAGGGCAACCTACATGATGCAAAAAGGATGCACTCATTAATTGGCTACTAAGATGGAAGGCTGATGAAGACAAGCAAAAGGATGCACTCATCAAAGATGAAGCAGGACACACTGGATAAACAATTTAAGACCTCAAAATAATTTTGAGATAGTTGCTGCAATAAAAAAAAATAGAGAACCACATTCGGAGACGTGCCATGTCAACTGAACTCTAAAAAATTCAGGCAAGATCAAAACAATAACCGTTTAATATGAGGATACGGCATTACAGGAAATGACCACACAAAATGGAGGAAACAATTTTTGAGTAATCAGGTCTAAAAATGGCCAAAAAAAAAGGATGCATTGTGTCAAATATAAAATTTTCACAGTGCCTTTGTAAACCGACTCATTATGCTATGCAAAGAAATTCAACTTGGCTGTATAACATCCTGTTTGCAGCTGTAAATAACAAAATGTTCAGTTGCATCCTTGTAGGATAAACTTTACTTTTGCTCCTACATCCAAATTAATTCATGCATGGACTCAAGCCACTGAAAACTGCGATAATAAAAGGGCACACACACGCTCAAGCTCTCCACTGCCCACTGACCAAGGTTTAGGTTTAGGCACTGAAATCAGAAGCAATGCATCATTATTATACCATATGAAACTTGGGCATTCTACATTTGAGCATTTAGCTTGCATTGACTATCGCAGTGTTACCATATTTTCACTGAACAAAATTGCATTTGAGACTCATTGTTACCCAGTTTGGACACAAGATCCACGGCAAATATGCAGCCAAAGTAATCATCAGAGCATCGAACGTCACAGAACGGACCAAACAATCTCAACCAGAGACCAACAGTGCTCAAACAATCTCAAACGGAGAGCAACAGTGCTTACGATCCAATTCCTGGTTCTGGCAAGTCGCCGGGCAAGCGCATGGATGCAGTAGGCGACATCCGCCCGTGGCCTCCCGATGGACGTCGCCACCACAATCTCTGCAACACCGCCACCGGCAAACCCATCAGTCAGACACCAAACAAACGCAGGCAGAGAAATGGCGAAGAAACCACGGCGCTCGACGATCCGGCTAGCTCCTCAACTTATCAGTATCACCCGCTAAATTAAGCAAAACATCGGAAGTAAGGATACGAGAGGAAGGAATCCACGCACTGCGCAGGTGGCGCTCCTTGGGCGGGGTCTCCACGTGGTTGGTGGCCCTCACGATCGCCACATCCAGATCCTGCAAGGAAAAAAAAAATCCACAAGCCAGATGAAGGAATAAATCCCAATGCAGCGCCATAGATCCGAGGGCGAGCACGCAGCGACGAACTGGAGCTGTTTGGGCGCCGCGCAACCGGGGCAAGGCAAACAGGGGGGTGGCGACGGCGGACCTTGAAATCGGAGTTGAGGTTGGCGAGGCTGACGGTGGTGGTGTCCTTGAGCGCGCCGTACGCCCTGCGCCAGCTCTGCAGCGCCGACATTGCTGCTCCGCCGCCGCCGCGCTTGCCCAATGCCCGGCGCCGGCCCTCCCAACGCACTCCTCCGTGCGCTTGGATTGGGGTTTGGTGCGAGAATGAAATTTCGACCGCGGCGGGTTCGCGGGTACACGGACGGGAACTGCCAACCTTCCCGGCTTCTCCCTCCCCCCAAAGAAATAGAAAGAGTAGGGTGTAGGGACCGCCCGACCAACTGCAGAGAAGCGCGTTTCTCACCTTCCACACCAGCGGCAGCGGAAGGTCTGTCTGATTGAACGTTAGGTTGCGTTGGATTTGATGTTTTCTAATTTTCTCCTCGACACCGGCCTAATTCCTTTTGGATTATCTATATATGACTCCGATCCAACGCTGCAGCCTGCAGACGAGTGCAATGTCGGTGCCTGCTCCTAGTCCATGAGCAGCAGGTGCAGGCGTGCGGCCTAGTGCGCAACTGGGTGCTGTAAATCTCAACGTCATATATCCAAAAACCTTTCGAAAAAGGAGAAGAAAAAAACAGAAACTTCATCCAATGCGCATGAAGAATTCATTCGTTCCAAATGGGTCTGGCGCAGCTGAACTGGTCATTCGCGTTGTCGTGGCAGGGGCACATTGATGTATCACCAAAAAAAAAAAAAAAAAAAGAAGGTCATTACGTGTTCCTTCAATAATCACGTTCTGAGATAGTACCACTTATTTCCAACCATATGAACCAGGCTTTGGCAAGAAAATGAAGCAAAAGCCACGCAAAAAGAGGCCAGTTATTATTGGTTGGTGATCTATAGTCTGGCAAGAGGCAGTATGTATAGCTCACCTAGCTAGCTGTTTTTCTAACGACTGTGCAAGCATATTATGCGTTCTTCAGAAATACATACATTTTCAGTTTGATCTTGATTGAACTTGAGACTGTGATCCATCTAAAACTCAGGATCCTAGGCACGGTCCAGCCGTGGCTAGCCTTTTCATACTTCCTTGCCAAAATGCCACCCTAGGTCCCCAGCTCAGCATGAAATAGTTATCAGCTATCAGGTCTGACGAATATGAACGCCGATTGGTTCCTCTATGGCTGTGTTTAGATCCAAAAAATGGAGGCGAAAAGCAGGCGAAATCTGCCAAAATTTGGCTAAAAACATCACATCCGACACTGTAGCACTTTTCGTTTGTTTGTGGTAAATATTGTCCTACCATGGCCTAAATATGCTCAAAAGATTCGTCTCGCAAAGTACATCTAAACTGTACAATTATTTTTTTATTTCATCTACGTTTAGTACTCTATGCATGTGCCGGCATTTTTGATGTGATGAAGAATCTTCTTTTTTGCATAGTAGAATTTGAGAAAAAATTTAGATCTAAACACCGCCTATGTTGAGTGCATACACAATCTGGTCCTAGAGTCGCTTTGACAGCTCGACCGCGAGGTCCTATATTTGGTCCTATATGTTATTGCATGGATTTCTTCAGGCGGAAGAGAAAGGTCCGGCAGGAGGGGGGAGGGGCCAGTACCTGACGTTGGACAAGCACGTCTCGCCAGTCTCGAACGTCGGTCTCTGAAACTTCGTTTTGCGATTTTCCTTTTTTTCTTCAAAGAACAAGGTTGCTTTGCTAATTCTTCAGCCCTGGTTGGCAGAGCGCTTTAGTGCAAATGCAGCCCCAGACTTCTCGAGCAGAAAGGAAATGGTCCGAAGCACTGAGGAGCGAAAGGTGGCTTTTCTCTTTCGGTCGCTCAGGGACTCATCAGGGTAGCTGGCGGCTGGCGCGTCCCGGGGCCCGGGTCGCCAACTCGGCACCACCGTACTTGGATGTGAGAAGCAAGCAGAGTGTGGCGTCGGGTGGTTAAAGCTTAGCGAAAGGCAAAGCCTCCCACCACCTGCTTTTCTATTTCTGTACTATAGAGACGGAAAAAAAGTTATTAAGCATGAAATGAAAAACAAAACGAAATTATTTAGAACATATTTGGCATGGCTTTTTGTGTGGTTTCGGCTCCGGTTTCTCATGGTTTTAAGCAAAGCTCTACCAAATATTTTTTTTAAAAACGGCTTTAAGGAAGAGCCATAGAAAAGAGAAACCACTAAAATATGGTTTCTACTGTTTCTTTGGCTAATGGGTTGAAACCATTTTATAGATGAAAAATCCACGTTACCCCCCTCAACTCCTTTTAAAGTCCAAGTTTTAACCCAAAACTCTAAAACCGTTCTTAAAAAACCCCAAATTCTTGATACCGTGCAGGTGACCCCCTCACCCCCTTTTCAACCCGGTATTCAACCACGTGGCTTCCACGTCGTCTCTGAGCTCGTCTCCCTCTCCTCCTGCGAGGCGACGTCGCGCAACTCTCCTCCGCTGGAGGCCGCACGGCCGGGCGAGCGCACACGGGCGGGCATGGCGTGGCAGGGCGGCTCCGTGTGGTCAGGCGAGCACGCGCGGGCAGCCATGGCGCGGAAGCTGGCCGGCGCGGGCATAGCGCGGCCGGGCGAGCGCGGAGGCCGGCGCGCGCGGGCGGCCATTGCCCGCAAGCGCCACACCGCTGGCTGGACGTACGCGAGACACATCCACACGTGGCCGATGGGGAGGATGCGTGGCCGCGGACTGCATGGCCTGCGAAATGGAACCGAGAACGAGCAGTCGGTGTTGGCAGTTGCCGTCCTCAGTTTCAGCTCGCCGTCCCTAGTTCAACCGGTAGTCCTCGACTGGAGAACCGCTAAGGCAGAACCAAGACAGGGGAGCCCCATGGCCGGCTCCGATCCCCTCACACATCCAGGTGAGTACTGAGTAGGATCCATCTCCTGTTCGTGCTTCCTGTAATCTCCTCGATTAGACCACATCTGCGATCGAACAGCCAGCTGCATATGCTCCCTCATCCTCCTTGACGCTCCAAGTAAAAACATCATCTTGCAAGAGATTCAGTTATGAACTGCTGGTTGCTTGTCGCGGCGCGGCGGTTCATCCGTGGACAGGCTGCTGCGATCTAAATTCTGAGCTGACGATACCTGCTGTCCTGTTGACGAGCTGAGCCACCGAGACTAGTTCCACAGCCAATCTCAGTGCAAGTTGCAAGCAGGCAGTGGTCTGGAGCTTGGAATTTTTTTTCGTCTCTGAATTTCTGAACTGAAAAAACAGTCACCCCGTTCTGAACTCCCTCTCCAAACACAAACAGCGAAGATGAGCAAAGGCATTCCGCTCTCCGACGCCGACCGCGCCCTGTGGCTGGAGTCGCTCCAGGACGCCATCCACGGGCGGCTTGACGCCAGCGAGGACGTGGCCGTCAGCTGCTCGGCGTTGCAGCTCAAGTACAGGGACATCCTCCCCGTCGCCGCGGGCGGGCGGGTGCTCCCATACAAACTGTCGCCGCGCCGCAGGCGACGCAGTCCGCAGCCACGCATCCTCTCCGTGCCCGCGCCCGCCGGCTTCCGCACCGTGGCCGCCCGCGCGTGCTCGCCAGCACATGACCGCCCCGCCACGCCATGCCCGCCCGCGCAGGGCCGCGCTGGCCTTCACGCCGTGGCCGCCCGCGCGGCCTCCTGCGAAGCAGAGCCGCGCGGCGTCGCCTCGCAGGAGGAGAGGGAGACGAGCTCGGAGGCGACGTGGAAGCCATCGTGGCTGAATACCAGGTTGGAAGGAGGGCGAGGGGTCACCTGCACGGTTTGAAGAGTTTGGGATCTTAGCTTAACGGTTTTAGAGTTTAGGGGTAAAATTTGGACTCTAAAAAAAAGTTAAGCGGGTAACATGGACTTCTTCCATTTTTTAAAGCCATATCAAATGGAGCCTTAATATGTTTTTTCCTACCAATTTTTTCATTATTCTCAGAATATCATGCTTTTTTACCGGCTTGCCAGTTTCATATTCCCTCCCTATTTAAATATAAGTTGTGTCGATTTTTTTTCAAAACTTTAATAGTTCGTCTTATTCAAAAAAATCATATAGACATATAAAAAATAAGTCACGCTCAAACTTTTTACGTTGATAAACCACCGGTTCCTATTCTTTGCCTGTCAGTTGTTTCAGGATCCCTTCTGAATGATATAAGGGTTGGATCTTGTGAATTTGTTGGGGACCACTTACCGGAATGGCCCACGGAATTTAGATGACGTGGCATCTTTAGAATGGCCCAACTGCAAAGGGGGCCCACCTTACGGCCTAGCCCACAAAATCCATTGGGCCATTCCCGTCTGTTGTTCTTGCAAGGTGGATGGGATGAATCTAGAGATGGCAATGGGTACCCGAAACCCGAGTACTTGATGAGTTTTACCCGATATAAATGTGGGTATGGGATAACTTCTCCACCCATGGGTACATTAATGGACACAATCTTGTACCCGTCGGGTACGCGGGTACGGGTATGGGTGCATACTACCCATACCCGCGTATGCATGGGTAATTTATACCCGTCTCAACCATGCATTTTTTCTACATAATTAAATAGACATAAGTGTATATTGGGCAAAAATATTACCAACTTGCATATTTCAATACCATTTATTATTGTTTTCAATTCATTTACTAATATTTAGTGATTTAGTAATTTAATCATGCCATTACATGTTATATTTGTGGTATTTAAACATGTGTGTAGTGGGTAGTTAATCGGGTATGGGTTACCCGATAGGTATTTTTATCCACGCGGGTACAGGTATGGGTAAAATTTTATACCGACGAGCGGATATGGGTATTGTAGCGGGTATGATTTTTATTCACGGGTGCGGGTATGGAATGGTAATACCCGACGGGTAGTTACTCGTTGCCATCCCTAGATGAATCCCGACTCTGGTCCATCTTTGAGTTCCACTGCACTTAGATGATGTAGATTTTCCCCCGTTCAAAAAAAAAAAAAGATGATGTAGATTTTGGATTACTGATGGGGATCTATGAATGCATGGCAGTGATGTTCGCTTAGGCATATATAATAGGATGCTTAGCTCAAAAAACCGATTTATTTTTACTATGTCGTTGACACCTGGTGCTTAATTAAAAGATGTCTATAGTGCTTAAGTAAGCACCGGTGTTTAATGAATACTAATGAGATGGTTAAGCATACTAAAGCATATGTTTGCATCGTAAAAATTAGCTTCCATACCGATGTTTAAAGTTGTGATGCTATAAGCACGTATGTCTAAACACCTGCATTGTGCTCGCCTTTAGCCCTTAGGCGGATAGGTTGCATGGAGGGATAGACCGTCAATAGATGCCCGCAGGGTTTGCTCATGTAAGAGTTAGAAGCCAATCACAATTGTTTTGTGGGTTTGGGCGTTTTCGTTCTCCGAAAGGCTAAAGTACTTATATTTAGAAGAGAAAAATTCTATACACTTCAAATTTCTTATCTTTAGGGAGTGTATATATATTAGCAATTTACACTTTTTCGGGCGACGGCGGTACTAGTAGCAATTAGCAAACGAAGAATACAACAGAGACAAAACCAGGTTTGCATTTGTTGCCTGATGCGGCACACACTCCCTACTTCGCCCACGCCAAGAGGGCCCGGAAAAAACGGAAACTAACCGTGGGCAAAACACGCCCCCGGCCCCGGGCGAGGAGACAAACGAGAGAGGCGAGCCAATTACCAGGCCAAAACACAACGCAAACACACACAACACAAAGGAAACAAAACCATGCATCGTGTTCGTGTGGCGAGCGCACACGGCACACGGTGCAACATGATACCACGGAGACATGGAGGAGCGACGATGGCGTGTGGTGGATGCATGGGTGGGTCGGGCGCGGGCGCGGGCGCGGGCGCGGTTCAGTCGCGGTAGAAGACGAGCAGCGCGACGCAGCGGCAGATGATGCGGAGCCGCGCGCCGTGCTCCTTGACGACCCTGCGGAGGCCCCTGGCGCCGCGCCTCCCCTGCTGCTGCTGCTGCCTCCTCACGATGGCGAGCTCCATCTCCTCTCCTGACGATGGCGGGTTCTTGCGGATTGCGCGGTCGGATTCCTCCTCCGCAAACAAAGCTGCCGGCCGGCCTCGAGGCTACGGCGAGCTGGATCACAAGGAAAATCAGCTACTACTGGATGGACATGGACGACCCGACGCAAAGCGCTTGGGCCAGTGGCGTTCCGCCCTCGCCACTGCCCTGCCCTGCCCTGCGGCGCGGCTTATATACTGCCACTCTGGATGGTTCAGTTTCAATGCAAGTAGTACTAGGTTCAGTGACTTCAGTCCTTGTGCAGATACCTACGGCACCTATATCTGTGCCTGCACGTACGAGGTACGAGTACGACCTACGGCGACTTGACCGCGCGCCCTTTTGCGTTGGAATGGAGTTCCCCTGCAAAGTGCAAACGCAGCAACTTCTCCCCGGATCGATCGGTTAACTGGCGGTGGACCAAATTTTGGCCACGGCCAAAAGTATTCCAGGAGGTCCAGGCGAACGCCTGATCCATGGTCCCCAGCCGGTCGCCGGTGCCCCGATCCAGCGTTTCCCCGTGCACCTGCCGGCTGCCAGATGTTGGTCGACGCGGCCTTCCCGCTGCCTGGGTCGGCCGTCGGCATCTCGCGTCGCGAGCCAGCAGCTGTATTCATTTTCTTCCTAGACCCGCAAATGCTACTTCCTGTCAGCTGATTGCGTCGCTTGTTCGCAGGAATCTTTCGCCCCCTGGAGTGAGTGAAAACTGTGCAAGCAGAGCAATGCAAGCAGTCAGAGCAGTAATGGACTCTAAGTCTGATTACATGGCACTTTTGTCTACGTGGAGAAAAGAGACATCTAAAAAACAAGGGAGTGGGCTCAGCTCCTACACAAGCCTCAAGACAAAACTGGAAAGAAAAAGAAAGTAGACGTTAATCTAAAAACCAACCTTAGAGCTCATCTCATTATATGAATCTATTTTGTGTTGTCTCTATATGACATGGCAACGACATAAAACTCACTATGGATTCTATTATTAAACTTGCTCTCATCTGGCTAACTCTACCCTCTGGTGCTATTAGGACAGTGCTCCGCTGCAGTCCCTTTCTCTGATGCAAATTGTCTTTCAGTTCGGTTTTGTGAAGGGCTGTTATTGACTGACTCCCGTTTCCGGTACAAGTTCCCAACGCCGTTCACTACAACTACTTGTCCAGTCGATCGTGAGTCGTATTCAGGGCACCATTAGGACTGCTCCTCTGAAGCTGGGCAAGTACGCAGGCAGGCAAATGATCCAACTCAACGGGGCTTTGACTTGCCTCTGCGGCTCGATCGGCCGACTCGGCTGGCATCTCCAAAGCTTGGCTTAATCTAACACTGCCACGCACGCTGGGGGTTGGACGACTATTTGTCCACGGCCACGCCACGATCTCGCTAGATTGGCGCGCAAGCCAGTTGACTGAAACGTGGTGTACACAACCGCAACGTTGGCAGAACAAAGCCACAATGCCACATGCACCCGCCCGTATTTAAATCCCGGTCAAACATTATCGAGCTGTTGATATGTATGTATAGATCGAAATTGCGACTGGCCTAAAATATTTACAGTCAAAGCCTCTAAAGTCCAAACTTGAGCATGACACACTTGCAGCTGTTGGTTCTCTGATTAGTCAACGATTGCTTCTTCTGATGAGCAAGATTTAGGCAGCATGCACTCATGGTGACGAAGATCCCAGGTTCTTGCATGCTAATCAAACCCACTGTCCTGTACAGCAGCAGCTAGCGAGTGCTACAGGCCTATAGTAGGTTCATGCTACTCATTCGCCCTGGCTCTCTTGACGAAAACTGCCAACTCTCCTTCAAAGCTCAAAACTTTCATGCGGAAATTGTTAAGACAAGCTATTCCTACTGCTCAAAGAGTTTCTGATATTATTCCTCATGCTAATAAGCTTTGTAAGCACTGCTCTGTTCTAGAAAATGAAATTCACCTTTTCTTCAAATGTCCTTTTTCTAGAGCAGTCTGGTTCACCTCCAATTATCCTATGAGGACTGATAGGTTACCGGATGAAAATGATGGTTTGCAACAGACTCTTACTAATTTGATGCCTATTCATATAAATCCTGATATGTTGAATTACTTGATAACTTTACTTTGGTATATTTGGAGAGCTAGAAATGATAGGACCTTCAATAACAAAAACTGGTCTGTTCGTCAAGTCCTTTATCACACTATGGCTGATTTACAGGTTTCTCAAGGAATCTCTGATGAACAGGTCCTTCCTACTATTCAGACCCAAGACAACAATGCTAACTATGCTCAAAGTGACATATTCAGTTTTTTATCTAATAACCAACAGGTCAAGTGTCTAGTTGATGCTTCTATCCCTCCTGAAGGACAGGTTATGTCAACCTTACAAGTTGGAATAGGAATGCACATCAAAAACATTGATCTTCCAGGATCCCCAAAAGTTTCTATCTCTGCTCAGGTCCAGAATAGACATAACCATTTAGGGCCTGTTTGGAACGCAGGAATTTCACAGGAATTGTGCAGGAATTTCACAGGAATCAGTTCAATTTCACAGGAAAAACGCAGGAACGGAGAAATTTTCCCGCGTTCCAAACAGGGCCTTAATGGCAGAAACCTTGGCTCTAAAGCTTGTTGTAAACGTTGTGAACTCTCTTGGCCAATTTAATTGTCTATACTTGTCAGATTCTCAGGTTCTGGTGGACTCCTTAAACTCCAACCAAGCTCTTTCGGCTTCAAGCAACTGGAGATTGAGACCAATTTTAGCTCAGATCAAAGCGACCTCTGTTATGCATTTGCAATCTTTCATGAAAATTCCAAGAAGCTGGAACACTATAGCCCACAACTTAGCAAAAAAGGGTAGGCAATCCATATTTTCCAGCCCTTCTTTCAAGTGCAGCAACAGAAATCATGTACAAGTCTGCCCGATTGTACCTTTGCTTCAAAACTCTTCCTCGGAAGAGTTCAAACTTCTTTCTGTACTTTGCCTTTAAATAAATAAAGGCTTGTTCTTATCAAAAAAAAAAAAAAAAGATCTTACCGGTAGATACCGATTATGCTTCAATCAAATCGATGATCTACATACACATGTCTGTACAACTCGATGCAAATGATATCGGTGGTGAGTTCAAGTTGGATTTGATGAACATTAATTATGGAAGAAACCTTATGGTCCTAGCTCACCAACATTTCAAATCTTCGACAGAAACTAGTAAAGGTATTATGCATGTACGCCTACAGCTAGACAGAGAATCAACCCGATTCCAAAGATATGGGAGTGTTCAGCCATCCATGTGGCCTAACAAAACCCTGACGGAGATTTGTCTGTATCTTCAGTGAATCAGAGTGATTCACGAGGCATTATGGTTCACAGATTTTTAGAGGCACTGTCTCCAAGATCTCGAGTCAAAGGTCCTGCAAGTTGCCAAATTGCGGCGTGCTTTGGACTGGCATGCCGCTGAGTCTAGATACTACGTGACACGATGCATCGTTATCATGCTGAAGCACCGAAAACGACGAGCATGGGGTGAATGGAAACCCTTTTTTGAACATGGGGTGAATGGGAACATGGGGTGAATGGGAACCACATACAGTTTCTTCGATGAACAAAAAATACCTTGGCATTAAGTCCTAAAATGACCCGCAAGCGCCTCTTCCAGCAGACACCAGGATCAATATGCACTGCGGTTCCACAAATTATATGAATGTTGCTAGAAAAGAACAGAAGAAATGTGCTCAAACAAAGTGTCAACCTGGGACAGCACCGGATTTTTGCCCCATGTGCTGCGAGCATTGGATCCTTGCACCCATTTAAAACTAACTTGAGCCGTCAACCACCGTATCACATCCACACCTGTTGAGCTGATTACTGATCTACATATTCACAGGTCAATAGACATGTTTGCTCTGTTACCACACTTCTGAGTTCTGACTAGTCATAAGCAATAAATAACAAAGCTGGACATAAACTCAACCGAAAGCTTTTCAAATTGTTTTTGACAGTAACTCACCATAACTTGGACAAGGATACATGTCAGCTTTGCCCTCTCACGTACAAAAGGTGACAACTAAGCAAACAGAGTCTTGTCTTAAAAAATTGATGAGGCAGAGAGAAGGTCCATCTTATTTCCCTCCCTCTAGTCTATATAAGCGCATAAGTTCTTGCCATCAGGCAAACAACCAAACACTGAAAGAATCCACACAGCACAGCCTGCCCTTTGAGCCCTCCTAGTTTTGTCAAACAATGAAGATCAAGGCAACGAGCCAAGAGAAGAATAGCCGGAGAGGCATTGGTAGAATGTTGAAGGAGCAGAAGCTGAGGCTGTACATAATTCGACGATGCGTCGTCATGCTCCTCTGCCATCACGACTGACCATTGAAGTGTGCATTTTGTTCTCTTCAGAGAATCAATTTTTGTTCTGGTTTCCAGGTCCAGAATATAGGATTAGCGCGATTCTTTGATGTATAGTAGTATTCTTTTAGAAGCTTTGATGTATATGCCGTTGGTTGTTATTTCGTCCTCTGTCCTCTTTTATTTCGCACTGCTTTAAAGCAAGTGTTTCTTGACCTTCTGTGTCGGTTTTGAAATTTCTATTGTGTATCTGAATGGCCTCCTCAAAAAAACTAAATGCAGTATCTAGCTAGTGTCGATTTGAACTTACCTTTGCGCGGCTCTATTTTGAATCTTAGTCCTTTATCTATTTATTTAGTGCAAGATTTTGAGTTACTAGTCAATGCGTATGTGGATTCCGAAAGATCAATGAACAAAAAGGCCCCATAGCAGCCTTGTGTAGTTGTGTGCTGTAAAACCAAAGGTGAATGGATCTTATCGCCATCCAACAGATCTCTATATAATCTCTTCCATCGCGCACTAAAAAAAAAAAAATCTGCCATTTGGACATCCTCACAGTCACAGTTTTGGTTCAAACTGAAAATTGATGCCATTGAGTCTCTACTGTTCGATTATTGACAGCTCTTTACTTGGCTAACACCGAAGTCTGATCTTTGCCATAGGCCACTAATTATTTACGCCACCACATAAAGAAAAGACAGCAGCTACAAATACCATTTGTTAGTAGTAGTTGTAAAAAAGGTTGTCAAACAAGAAACAACCGTGGGTATTTGAGCTGCATGCTATGTCGACGAGGAAATAGCTCCAAAATTTATGAAGGAAACAGGAGAGAGGCAATTTGAAGAGTAATCTTTAAAAGTTGCAATTGCAACTAGCTATAAAGTTGCTGAGTGGGCAGAATTCATGTAGCTCCATCGTACTAGTATCTCCGATCCATGTTGACCATGTAACATTATAGAGAAGTACCATTCCGGCTGGTTAACAATTGATGAATTGATAGGGTAAAATTCCTTGTGATTATGCACGTAGGCCGGTAATCTAGCGGCACAGGGTGACCTGATGCAATACGTGTACTAGTACCAGTAGTATATTTTTTATCAACTTTTGATCTTTAATGACGTTCAATTTTACGGTTAATTTGATTCACAACCGATCCCACATTAAACACCGCCGTTGCTGCCAAGACCGACTCAACTGACCGTTTCCGTGGTGAATGGTTTGCCCGGTCTTGGAAACACACTGAAGAGATCTCTTTTTTTTTTTTTTTTTTTTTTTTTTACGCCTCTCCACACTGAAACTGAAACTCCAGTCCGGTCCTCTCTCCACACAGCGCACGCGCGTCCTCTTCCCTCCGTAGGTTTGCCCGGATAGTACAGTACCTAGGAACGTAGTAGGTGTTTGACACGGTTTCACGCCAAACATCACAAGAAACCCTAGGTCACCTCGGGGTTGTTGGCAGACACCGGACAGTACATCGATGGTCGCTGGACAGTCCGGTAACGCCGGATAGTGCGGTGATGCGCGCCGGACGGTCCGGTGAGCCCAGAGGCTCGGGCAGAACTAGTGTCATCGTCCCAAGAGGAACTCCGTCAGGAAAAATGGTGGCTGAGGTTGTTGTAGGATCGGCATACCACCTGAAACGTCTCCATGTCGCCGTCGAGACACTTAGGAGAACAATATAGTAAGTTCGAAAAGTAGGTAAAGAGATAAAAGATAAAAACGATAAACTAGATTGATTTGATTTGATTGCTGTGTCTTAATCGGTCGTGGCCCTTTATGTTTTATAGAAAGGGATGGTCTTAACCCTTTTAAAGCCAAAACACGTTCTAAACCGACTTAAAACAATTGGAAAGTCCTTTTCGGATAAAACTATGTTGCACAGGACTATCTGGTGCATATAGGACTGGATTATCCGGTATTCTAGGGGCAAAATCCGGGTTGCACCGGATTGTCCGGCGCACGCTAGCACATAATCCAGTATTGTCCAGGCAAGCAACCTTCCAGAGGTCATAATTTTCCTATTCGGACTCCGAATTAGGCGATCCATATATCTGTTTTGATCGTCTCGGCGAGGGCTACAACTCAGTGCATTGAAACTCCTGATTTAGTTTATCTTGGTGCAGTTTTAAGGGTTTTTTTATCTCCAATGAAATAGGCTCAAAACCCTTCAACACGTTGCATATGATCCACATAACATAATTCCATACCAAATATGCAGGGAAATTGCCATTAACATTGACCTGCCCATTTTGATGCTAAACACTGATTCAGTGCATGAACCTCCAGATAGCCTGTGGGATGAGCAGAAATGGGATGGAGCGGCTCCATCCCAACAAACGTTTGGTTGAGGAACATAGAGATAGAGCGGCTCCAAAAAGGGAATATACCCTCGATTCGGGAGCGAGCTCCATCCCAAATCACGATGTCGTCTCCCGTCTCCCTCCCGCGTCTCCTCCTCCCTTCGCGCTCCTCCCACATCGGCCAGGTGGCAGTCACGCGGGGTGTACTAGAGCATAGGCGTGCGGCGCCTGCAGCAGCGGCCGCGGCACGAAATCGAGTAGCGGCAGTGATGGGCAAGGAGAGCAGCGACGACGCGGCGGCGATGGGCGAGCGGCTGCGGCGGCCGAGGCGAGCCGCGGTAGCGGCTGGGGCGAGCTGTCGTGGCAGCTGAGGCGGGGGGCGGCGGCTCTGTTTTTTTTTTTGGCTGACATGTGGGCCCCATCTAACGAGTGTCCAACACGTTCTGATTCTCTATCCAAACAAAGAACATTTCGCTCCATCCCATAAACCAAACGCAAGCCCTTCCGTCCCTTAAAACTAGGATGGAGCCATCCCATCCGAGGTGGCTCTCCAACCAAACGGAGTTGCGTACAACGATGCGGTGAGAATTTGTCTGGCATGAAAAGAGCGGTTGGCCGCGTCAGAGAAAGAGAGCGCCTTGCCGACGCACTAGCTAGCACACAACCAAAGCATGGAAGCACGAGCAGGATGCTGGCCGTGGCATCGGCGCTTGTTGGGCTTCTCGGTGGTGTCGGCGCTCAGCTGCTCGCCTTCGGCCGCCCCCGCACGCACGGGGAAACGAAAGTTGCTTCGCGCCCGCGAGCGCAGACAGAGACAGTCCTGCTACAGCTACCTAGCTAGCTGCGCCTGCCGTACGAGGACGTACGAGGAATTGGTGGCGGGCCAGCCGGCCGGCCGTGCGAAAACCTTTCTCACTGGCCTGGTCAGTGATCACGCTCGTTTCCCGGGAGATCACGATGGGCTGAGCTCTGAATTTTCTGGTGGAGCGCGAGGCGGCCGCCGCGTCCGATCCGACGGCCGTTGCGCGCTCGGCCGGTGGACGGTGGTCGCCGGCGCCGGTGCATCGATCGTCTCGCGCGAGCCATCGATATCTTTCTTCGGGGTTCGCGGATCTGCAAATAATTCCTGTCAGCTTCTCTTGGTTGGCCCAGGCCAGGATCAACGCAGTCTCTCTCCCAACCGAAGGGTGCGAATTAAGCAATGCGGCATGGCGCGCGGGGTTCTTCTTATCGACACTAACTTGTCAGATCAGGACGATCCGTCCATCATTGACACCCACTTCGAGGCAAAATCATCCGACGCCCCGGGGGGCAACAGTAAGGTCGGTGGATCCATCATCATCACTCCATCTCCATCAGTGAAGTGTAGTCCATTTGAGACTTGCAGCTGCAGTGCACTGTGTACGCCGTATCCAGACGACTGGGACTGGTCTGCACGAGGCGAGGCTGGCATCTGAACTCTCTGAAGCAAAGATAGATCGGCCGAATGGCGCACGCTGCGCTGTATTGGCGCGCAAGGCAGTTGACTGAATAAACCTTGGAGGAAACAAACGCCAACGTTGGAAGGTCGAACAGGGCGCGGCGATCGATCTGTGCTGGTCAAACGGGATGAACGGTTGATGCGATTGGAAATCATTAGCTGTCCTAAAGTATTCAGTCAAAGCACCTTGGCTTCAAGATAACACAGATGAGATGCCGCACAAACTGCAGATGCAAGGCTCGGAAGATTATTTGAACTGTCATATAGAAGCTCGGAAGCTTTATTTTGCTATTCAGATTTGTGTTCCGGTCCTAGGTGCGTTACAAGTATGCAAATGCAGTGCCATTCGCAAGTCTATGGAAGTAGTTGGGCATGTGCATCATCTTCGATGCGTGGCCACAATTCCTGAGCCATCGTTTTTCAATATGAACGTGTGACAGGCATGGAGGAGCCTCCAACTAATTAACATATAATCCATCAAACTGACTGAAATATACTACTGATGTGCTCATGTCTGTACCACTCGATGCGAATGTATAGCACCGTGAGATCAGTGATGACTCTAAGCTGGCCTTGGGGAACATTATTTAGTCCCAAGTTCCCAATAACCCATTAGAACCTTTTCAAACACTGGACAGAAACTAAGATATGTATGCCCAGGGCCAGAAAAGATCAAGTTGATGTCAGAGCAGCACGAATAATGTTTAGACCATACACTTTAGGCTAAACAAAAAGCCAGCGGGACATATGTATCTCCTGGGAATCGGAACGATCCATGAGTCGTCAACATGGTCCACAGATTTTAGATACATTGTCCCCCAAGATCTTGCATCAAAGTTCGCTCAAATGCAAGCTGCCAAGTTCAAATGCGGCATGAGTTTTGAAGAACGGCATACTGCCACGCTTAAGTATCTAGCAACCTTTTAAACTAAGCAAATATAGGGGGCCTTCTCACCCTATATAAGGGGGCACCAGGTGGTGGGACCGCGACCGTGCCAATCAAGCGCAAACAATTTGCAATAGCAAAAGGGTAGACTCACTCAACACAGCCTGCCCATTCCTTGAGAGAGGCACACACACACCCTGACTTCTCAACCACGATGAAGACGACAATGAGCCAAGGGAAGAATGGTTGCGGCCTTACCAGGATGCTGAAGAATGGTTGCGGCCTTAGCAGGGCACTGAAGGAGCAGAAGGCGAGGCTGTACATCATCCGGCGATGCGTCGTCATGCTTCTCTGCCATCGAGAGACTCCATGACTGATCACTGATCAGCGCTTTTTTTTTTCTTTGTTCTCGATCGTCGGATACTCTCAGCTTTTTTTTCTTCTGGATTCTGTTTCCAGAACCAGGATTAGCGATTGTTTGATGTACATAGCGATTGCTCTTGGCTCATCATATGTTCTTTCAGCAGTTAGCAGAGCCCATGCTTAGTACTTTTGTTGTTAGATTCTGAAATCCCTGTTGCATATTTGATAGATCAGGAATACAGAATCTGTTTTTTTTTTTCAAAGAATGAATGCGATAACCTGAAGAGTATTCGTCTGGAACTTACAGTCGCATAGCAGTTGTATGAATGTTAGTGAGGAGTTTCCTTTTAGGAAAACGGCATGCAAGTGCTCTGCCCATTCATTCTAGTAGAAAAAAAAAAACAAAGTATATTTACAGCAAGGAAAAGAATGAAATGCCAAACAGAATTACAACAACAGGAAAAAACGCTATGGTACTGGTACTACCAGTAGTAAATGCATCAGCCAAGTTCGTCCAGTCCAGGTGCATGGACTTGGAATCTCCTCACGCTTGAAGCAAAATTTTGTGATCTGCGCGTATCCGTTCCACCAGAATCGTTGCAGTCATCGCCTTGTTGTCAAAAACAAGGCGGCATATCTCCTTCCAAAGATTCCAAGCTGTGGAGATTACTAGCTGCTGACCTGCTGTCTCCGCCTGTGGTAGGACTGAGCGCCACCATTCCTAAATCTTAACTAGGTTAGTGCCCGTACGTTGCTACGGGGCAACAAAATTTTAACGCAATAGGTATATGCTCGTGTGTTGGCATGGAACGGCCACATGATTGGTAACAAAATTTGAACCCAGTAGATATATTTTTTGGCACGATACCAACAAATAATGTCTAAACAGTACACATTCATAACATTATCATGTTGTCATGTTCAAAACAAAATAAAAATAATCGCAACATTAGCCCATTCATTACATCAATCCATCGCATATTCAAAATTTAGGACAGTCTCTAGCGGTGACAGGTTTCGGTTTAGCCTAGCTATTAGTAGATGTTAGATGTGTAAGGAGATTGGCAAATATGTTATTATCACAAGAAATGACAATTCTCTGCTGGCCTAAAACCACAATGGAAGCAGGTTTACAGTTATGGTTCAATGCAATATCGAGCTCTGTGAACAATATCAGTATCGCCACCTAATGAAGAAAATATGAGGATAGATCATAGGGTAAAGGCATGGTCATCTTACCGTATGCATTTGGCCTCGTACATCAAGTGGCCGGAAGGAAGCAAAAGCAAAGCACGCATGTGGCTTGAGGGTTGGTCATTTGATGAGGATTCGATTGTGCATGCAGATGCAGCACACACCATAATCTTTGCTCTTGACTGCCCTTCTGGCCTTCACTATATGGCTCGGGACTACTTGCTAGAGCCCGGCAAGACACCGTCCAGGTGAGAGGCACACCAAGGCAAGACGTGTGGAGCAGGGCAAGGATTATATATACTTAATACATGATTGTGCTCACCGGAGGCAGGTGTGGATGGTGGCGACGTACGTGTTTGCTGCTGGAACTTTGATGAAGGTGTTACCGTGTTAGTTCTATGACAACGAAAATCTGGCCGGGTGAATCGTGTAGCGCCAACGACCGACGCTCCGTGGAGCACAAGGAGTACGTCCAACATATAGATCTCCGCAGCCAACAACCGCCGAGTGCCCTCATCCGTTCGCAAAAGACGCTGCAACAGACTCGTCAAGAAGTCTATGCGCGATGGAGTCCCTGTAGGAGATCGTGGTTGTACATGCATGTTGGATGGGTATGGGCGGGCCGATGATGACGGGATCTTCCAGTGCGGTAGATTGGTTGCTGCATGCGAGGGTTTGTTTGTTTGGGATCGGAGACCAGAGGGATGGTATGAGAGGCCCACATGCAGGCCAAAAACTTGCGGAAGGAGGGGCGCGGGCGCCTGGAGGCTGGAGCGGAGCGACGGAGCGAAAGAAGTGTGGACGCCTCCCTTCGGTTCTTCATAGGAGTAGAGATTCCTTGGTGCTAATTAAGTATTGGCCCTGGATTATCGAGGTCTTCAAGTCCTGTCCATCCTTGCTTACTTTGCCAAACCTGTCTAGTAAAGGAACAAATTAAATGGCAATAAGATGTGTGCGAGATTCCTGCCCGGTGTGGCAAAGCTTGCATATCGGGACCGGGTCGCCTGTCCGCCGCGCTTCCATCCGGTCTGCTGTCGTCAATCTTCTCTGTAACAGCAACAGGCTCAACTTTGCTGTTCCATATTTTTTGGACCACGTAAGGTCCGGGAGTAATTCCTATTTGCGGATCGGGCTAACTAAGTGCCCGAGCTATGAAGCCTACAGCCTACAGGTGATCTGGTGTTCTGTTGGTGGGAGATCAACCACCTGAGTTCTGTCCACAATTGTACGAACTGCCAACTGCCTTAGCTGGTCATCTTTTGTCATGCGCCGAAGGCAGCGCATCCATTTTCGGCCTTGCAAGGCCATCGCAACCGTTTGGAGGCACCGTTTGGAGTATGTTATTGTGATAAATAATTTAAAGAAACAATTTGTATGTAAATTATCCACTACTAAATATGTTAATCCTTTGTTTTCTTTCACACACTAATATTATTATGAAACATAAAATGTCAGAAATTTAACATTGGTGTTTGGCCTTGTGTGTTGCAGCCATTGGTGCATGCTCTGACTATGAGGCACCAGTTATGGAAGGTGAGGCGTGAGCCAACTCGCAAGGAGCTCCCCCTCCCCCATGATCTTGGCGTGCATCAGATTAATTGGCCTGTAATTAGTAGATTTTATTTACAAAATCCCAATCCCCAATAGGTTCAGTTCTGTGAACAGGCCAATGAATCCATTTGGCCCTGGTGCCTTTTCTAATGGAGAATAAACAAATGGACCTCTTAAGGCACTGTTTGGAATGCAGAAATGTTCCCCCGCTCCTGCGTTTTTTCTATGCGCACAATTTCTATAAAATTCATGCGTTCCAAACAGGCCCTCCAAACTCTTCCACTTCAGAGCCAATGGTGAATGGAGGCGCATAAACTCCACATTGGCTCATGCACAAGGAGCGTATGATTACGGCTCACTTCGACAAGCAGGTTGCAATCATTTTCATTCCGGTATAACAACCTGAGAAGCAAACTACTGCCGAGAGCACATTCATTCAATTAGGACAACCAATATCTAACACCATTACCTCAGGCACATAGACATAGATACTCAGATTTCCAAGGAAGAACTTATGATTTGTCTCGTTGTTGTCAGTACTCTCATCGTTGTTGAGTTTCTCTAGGGTTAACTATCTTGGCATTTGATAGGTCACCTAAATGACTACACTTGATGTGCTGAATGAAGGAGACTAACATGTGGATCTTTCAACACAAAGATCAATATGTATACATTCTTCAGAAAAACATTTTATTCCTAAAGCTGGAGCCAACCTATAAGATGATATATACCTATTTTTCTATTCCGGCTCTATGGTAGAACTACTCCAAGTTGGAGTGAATTAGCCCCAACCAGGCCCAAATAGCGGCCCTTGGAGAGAACCAAAAGAAAAGAAATAGATGGTGTGGTTTGAACGTCATTTACACACGCGATCCTCTTACTCGTTCCTTTAAGGGCCCACTAGCACATACGATACAAAAACGGAAAAGTCTACTGACCCGTGATCCCTCGTGCATCCTTGGCCCACAAGCGTGATCACATCCTCCTTCCTTCACCCCCTCATCATTACTTTCCTTAAATACAGTGGCAATGGTGAGGGGGTGCCATTCATCGCTTGTGGAGTCTGACTTTCTTTTCTTCGGTTCCTCCCTCCTATAAATGGCATAGCGGCGGACATTCCTACTTACATACCCTTTTAAAGTTCATCCACAAGTGTACCTCTCCTTTCCTACTTCCTTCCCTACCGTCCATGCCGAAATCTTGGTCGAATTCCCCGTTCCCCGCAGCGTCAGGTAAGGGCACTGCCTCCAATACTCTACGAGGTGACATGCGAGGGGCCTTAATCACCTTTCTCATCCCTTTTATGGCATCACAGGGATGCAAGGAAGGCGCCATGGTGCACCTGGGCGAGATAGGAATCCTGCAGGCTCGATTCCACCACGCCATCATGACGCACATCGCTCTTATTTGTCAATACCTCTCCATGGCGTCTCCTTGAGCAAATCGAGTCTCCGGTCAGATCTGCTACTCCTTTGCCTCAGTTTTCGCCTCTCATCGACGAGGTCATGTAGGGTAGATTCGTTTCATCGGTCTCCCGCGATGAGAGATTCGTTGTGGTGTTACTGTACAAGGCGGCGCAACTGCGTTTAGGGTTAGCCAGAGATGGCTCGGATTCCCCATTTTGACCCAATCACCACCACTTTGTACTTTAGCCCTTGCATTTTGGGCTTTTCGTGTCATGGTTAACTATAGAAACAACATAACGATACAATATTACATGTGGGACCCACTGCTATCTTGGCAAGGTGACATCGTGTGACGTCAGACAGTATCATCTTCAAAACCTCCTAGGATAACACAACAAATGGGTTTTATATATGAGAATTGCGAACACAAACACGAGGAGCACATACATAGTATGATTTTTTCAGCAAAGTTACATTTGCGGTCCCTGAACCATTGCAGTGTTTTCATATGGTTCCTCCAACTATAAAATTGTAGGACTACCACGCCATAGCACATAAGTTGATGTGTGCGTTGATTGCACGATGATGCATGTGGAACCCAACATGTAGGTTAGACATGGCTGCTTAATATCTCATACATCTTATCTTATCCCCTCTTATCTCCTCTCTTTCACATCGTTTCTCTTATTCCTGTTTAGCGTTGCCGCTGTACTACCCTAGTCCATCCTCGCCACGGTCTTCCCCGACGTCATCACCTCCCCACATGTGTTGAGTGTTGTTGCACCTACATCGCCACATTTGCTCTATGTAAGACTAAGGTCACCAGTAGGCCTAAAGAGGACGTCCATACACTGTGCGCACACTGTACACAGAGAAAGATAGTTGGAATAGTGGATGCGGGGTGGGATAGACGAGCTGGTAAACATAGTCTAATGGCCTTTAGCCATCATGGTCCTTCCCACACGCACAAACTTCCAAGGCAGCGTGTACCTCACACACGCGTATGGCGTGTGGGCTGCGGCGGCGGAAAAGAGAGGAGATGTGGGCCTCCACCTCGGCCCATAACGTTTTGCGTGACTAGTTTGGTAACAGAACAGTCCACATCAATAATAGTTTAGGGACCTGATTCTGTATTTTTTATTATGGGTTATTTAGGAGTCAGAGACTCTAATAGTTTAAATTATTTTTTTAACGGAGGAGAAAAATCAGACCGACCTCGGAAAAACTCTCGGGGCCCGGCGCGGCTAGGCTCGCGAGTAACAGGCCCGGCCCATAGCCACGGTTCCAAACTTCCAAGCCGAACGGCGTAGAGACACTTGCGCAAAGGCCCCGGTAGAACCAGAAATGGCCCCACAGGTCGGTCTCCTTGGCGCTATAAACATCGTGCCCACCGTCGGCCACTTCTCTCTGGCCCTGGCGCCCTCCGCTCCGCTCCTCGTTTCCTATCCCCCGTGCCCCGTGGCCTGAGAGCGGCCGCCCGGCCCGGCCCCCCCTCCTCCCACCGCCGCGTCGCGCGCGTGCTTTCGCGGCCTGCGGTGAGGCCACCGTCCAAACAGAAACCCTACTCCAATCCTATTGCCGCTGTTTTTGCCCTCCTCGCCGCGGACCCGTGTGCCCTAGCTATCCCCCTCTGCTCGTGCCCGCGAGGTGCTGCGCCTCTGCGGCCTGAGCTAGGGTTTAGGCCCGGAGTCCATGGAATTCGGAGCGGACGGCTCTCGGTGGCCACCGCCGCGAGGTGAGACCTCCGAGACGCCGCCGCCGCCGCTGGGAGACCGCGGGGAGGTCGCCTCGCCCCGCTTTGATTCGTCTCGTGCCCTAAGGTGAGCTGCAGGGCCTCTTCCTGCACTTGTGTTCGAATGGATGGACGTAGGCGTTCTGGCACAATTGTTTTATACCGTATATGGTTGTTAGGTCCGTTTCTTCATGAATTTCGGACTTGTGGCTGGTTTTTGTTGGTGTAGACGTTTGAAATTGTTGAGGAAATTGTTATATGGTCAACCTAGTAGATCTGACATGCTCCATTCTGCATCCGTGCGTGCACAGCTGTTCTAGTGAGGTTTTTATGAGCTTGGGCTTGGCTGAGTTGTGTTTTTTGATAGTAGCACAGATGGCCTGAGCTGTGGAGCCTGACAGTAGTAGAAAAGTTAATTAATCTTTGCATGAACTGACAATAGCAACAAGAGCCTGAATTGGTTGGTGCCATCTGATAGGAGGATGAAGCAATGGTATCAAACCTTTATTTTGATAACGCTTTCGTTAATAATATGGAAGAATGGAACTCTGGGATAATGGAGAGGAACAATTCACGCTTCTGGGATATCCAGAAATTTGAAGTTTTTATGATTGTCAATATGTGTATTTTATTTTGGTCAAAAAGTTAGTCTGTTTCAAGTATCATCAGATCTGCACATCTTTTTTGGTGTTTTCCGCCCTCTTGGTTCATGTTTATGTTGTTTAAAGGGCCTTTGGTTTGCTTTAAGTAATTTGAGTACCTTGAAACAATCTTCTGAAAGTAATTTGGAGGTGATAGAATTGGACCCCATGTTTAGCATAGTGTGAATTAGCAAATAAAAGTTTTGTAGTTATCTGTATTCCTTGCTTTGTTGTTGGGAAAACGGTTGTGGTGGTTCTCATGTGTCTCTTACTCTCTTTCTGACAGATTGCTGAGAGAGCTTGGCACAAATGTCACGGAAGATTTGCTTGTGCTGATGCCAAATCTGCTGTCATTTTTGAGGCATGATGATCCCGCGGTTGTGAAACAATCCATAGCTAGTGGGGCGAATTTATTTGCCGCTGTATTGCAAGAGATGACACTTCAGGTTGTTCTTTGTAAAACAGATATTTATCAATGAATAAATCCACTGTTGTTGTAACTACCTACCGTTGCGATGTTATGGTCATTTGATGAGGTTACTTGCTTATCTTAATTGTTCTGGGAGCGCCTCCCAGAAATCCATCCGAGTGACAGACTACGCTACAAGAAATGCCTATTCACTATTGCCTAACATAAACCCTAGTATTCAACAAAAGAGTTTCCAAGCTCCAAATACCAAGCCTTCTGAGTGCAATGCATGCTCTAGTTGACTTACTACTCAAGACAGTGAAAATTCCAACACTTTGTTGTTTTCCCTGTCTCCACTTTGCCAGTTCATGCAAAAAGTAACAGCCATCTGACTATCATAAAGTGCTGCTGATGAAAGCACTTTTATCTGTTCTCGACTGTACGCATGTTGAGTTCATGCATTTCTGTTTGATCACCAAAGAACTGATGACAACAAAAAAAAAAAAAATACTGTGCTAACATTAAAGGGTTAGTCATTTGAGTTGTTTGCAAGGATTGATGCATCCAATGACCAAAACCTCCAAATCCTTGTGAAGTCTGCCCATTCATTCTGTAACGCATTGTTTTCCCAGTTTTTTATTTTAATATTTTCTACATTGTCTCCAACTCTCCATGAAAACACTGGATTGTGAGGAGACCTAATCCAACAAATGCTAGAATGGTAGTGACAAAGAGTTGCATGAGAATTAGGTGCTGATTTTTAGTTTTTGAGAAGAGTCAGTTAAAAATGTGACTTGTGCCCTAGCAACCATCTTAACAATTATACAGCATTAAAGTGATAATAAATGTACTGGATTCTCCTTGTACTATTCATATTGCCATGAAAAATAAATTCAGCCAACTTTTCCCAGTTAAATATTTGAAGGAATATGAAATTGTGTGTACCTTACTGTCAAGTTATATGTATACCTTATTGTCAAGTTATTAACTATAAAAGTGGTTCTTCTCATATGATCATATGCATGAATTAATAGGACTGAGTTTGGTAGTGGTAAAAGCAATGTTTTTTTTGTGAAATATAATTGTGCAAGATTGTTGAAGCTTGTAGATGAATGTTCCCCATTGGAGTATGAATTAAATTTTAGACCCTTATTAGGTCCACATTTTGTGCTCTAGAGTGTAAAATACATGTTACAATTGACATTAAATTGTTCTCTTACCCTGCAACATCTATCCCTAATTCTAACTATCAAAACAAACGAAAAATGAAATTTTGTCGAACTAATTTAGCATGGTATATCCATAATATTATTCGCTATTTGTTTGGCGTATTTTTCAAGGATGATTTGTGATGAACTGTACAAGTCAGTGTGGTGACTTTTTGTAAAGTCAGGTTTTGGTTAAGATGAAACTCATGGCACCCCCCTTGTTTTTGAAAAAAAAATACGAAGCCTTGTCTGGAATCTACATTGTATAAATCTAATTGTTTTTTTTTTTGCATACTTGTTCCTGCTATGATTTGATGTTACTTACAATGTTATCTTTTAAACATTATTAGATGCTATTAATAGAATTGTTCCTGGCACTCACTGTTCTACTGCGTAAATCTAGATTAACAAGTGTGGGAAGCTTGAAGCTTGGCTTGAAGACATGTGGGCTTGGATGAAGCAATTCAAAGATGGCGTACATGGTGTGATGCGGGAGGTTTGTGTAATTGTAGTGTATATGATAATGGATGTTGCTCTGCGGTGAATAGTTACACATCATGGAATTACCTAAAACTTTATGTCTGAAGTCTTCATTGTTGTATTTGCCTTCATTTTGTTCAATATCTAGTGATTTCAAGTCCGGAGATGTTAACTTTACGGCAGTGCTTTCTGAAAATATAACTAATTTTGTAAAAAAAATGATATCTCTGAGATGAGATGCCATGGCTAGCACTGTGATTTCTGGGTTTGTATTGTTTGTTATCAGCTGAGTGCTGACACTATTGTTTGTGTGACATTTAACAGCTTGGCCCTGTTGCAACTAAACTACTTGCAGTGAAGTTCATTGAAACATGGATTTTGTGTTGCACAACTCCAGCCAACAACGACCAAATACAGCCAACTGAAGGTACCACTTTCCAGACTAACGGTAACAATTAAATGACAATATTCCTTGGAGAGAAAATGGTGATCACATTAACTGATCACATCTTGACCCTATATACAGGAAAAAACTGGAGATTTGATATTTCACGATTATCTCAATTCCATACTAGCTTTGATCCTGTTGTTCTGGAAGCTGATGCACATAGAGCTCTCGTCCTCCTACTGGATACTCTGCAGTCAGCTTATTCTCATCGAGGGTCCTTCCTAGTTGGCACCATTAATTCGTAAGAGTTTTTACCAGCTGTATTGCATATACGAGTATAAGTGATTCATGACACTTCCATTACTCTTATCATTTCCTCATGTATTTTTTAACTAGTTTCCTTTATGCATGAGGCCGTGAGGATGAACAGTTGTTTATTTAATGCATGTCATTGTTTGCTAGATATGATCATGTTTGTCCTAAGGTAAGCATTTTGGAATAGTTGAAATAGTTTAGCCAATCGATTGTACTCTTTTAAACACATAACCTAGGTTCTGTGTCCCTGTCTTATTTTGGCCTCTGTTGCCTGAGCACTTATTTTTGCTTTGTGTGCTTGTTTGCTGCCAGCCTAGCTATATCTGTATGTGGAAATAGAGTATATCTTTGAAGATTGGGTTTTTTGCATCTGTTGTGTGCTGTTTATCTTACAAAGCTGCATAACTGTTTAAGATGCATTTGCTAGTGCTAGACTGAAATATAATATATTTCATTTGTCAGTCTTGCAGCGGTTGTAAAGAATCGGCCAATTTACTATAACCGTGTGCTGCCAGTGTTACTTGAATTTGACCCTTGCTTGGAGACTGCAAAGGGAGCACATTCAGCAAGCCTGCGGTATGCCCTAAGAGCAGCTTTTTTGGGGTTTTTACGGAGTCCTCACCAGGCAATGATTGAGGTGAGCTCATATACTTGTAGCTAGCGGTTCAGTTATATTTGATGGACTATACAGTTTAATGGATATACTTCATGCCTCGCTACAGCTAAAAGATTCTAAAGCTGTTGATATAGTTGATTTTTAACGTGATGAAATGTAACTTGTCTAGCTTGTTAATATGTTCATACACTAGTTTATGGTAAATTAACTCATGGTAGTCCAAAACTCCAAATATGATGATTGATTGTAAATACGGTTCCTGATACAGCCGTGATTGTGTTCATGGCAGCCTATCTCATGCATGAAGCTCATATGTCGATTAATGACCAAGTGAGGATACAATGAAGTTATATATCTTTGGATTATAAATCTCTCGTGCGTTGACAGCAAATACCCCCTATAGGTTCGGAGGGATGAGGCACTACTGTGATGTTCAGCTAACCATAGGGGCTATGGCGTAGAGCAACAACACAATGGGGGGCACAAGAATTAGAGGTTTGGGCCGCCTGAGTGTGTGGTGAATTGTATTGCCTTGAAGGGGAGCACCCTAGTTTACACACTAAGCCTCAGAGCTGTGTGTGAGTCTAAGAGCTAGCTGAGAAGCTGGAACCGAAAGAGGAACCCCCTCTACAGAGGCCATCCTTTCCCTTTTATAGACCAAGGGAGAGGGGATTACACTGATTAGTGGGCCTGTCTGGCCACCCTATTCCTAAGATGTGAGCGTCATCGTGTCATCCTAGGTTGTGTCAGGCGGATGTGCACGCCCTTTGTGTTGACCGCATTTCCACCTGGGCATTAAATGCTCGGGCGAACACCTTTATCCCGCAGGCAGTACACGTGGCACCACCGCCCTGGGGCCGGTGGTAAAATTTACTAGGTCATTGTAATCAAGGATGATGGTCCTCAATCTGAATCTGGATTCATGACAAAAAAGAAAAACGATAAAAAACCTAGTTGATGGTATAATAAAGATGGAATCACGTACTGTAGGATTTGAACTTATGGCGTTAAGTTTTGTAGACTCACATTCCTCCTAGCTCAAAGCAAGAGGGCTGTGGAATTGTTATCTGATCTGAGCTATTCAGCCTCTTGTCTGGGGATCACTCCCCTGAGAAATCACCTACTCCCCTTGCTCTGGCCATCAGAGAACTGTCTTGCTTTCTGGATTTTGTTTCATACTCCATGTTGCTTGCATGTGTTGTTATAACTGTTGATAACTAAACAAAGTGACTAGTATATTTATGAGTTTACCATTAATTTTCTGCAAGTATTTGATTAGGATTGACATATCATGTTTTTTTTGACATATCTTACTTGTCATGCTAACCGTATACTTTCTTCTCCGGATAGTCCAAAGACATATTGGTTAGGCGGCTTCGTGCTCTCAGCCCTGGTGAGGCAACAGAACAAATTATCAGACAGGCAGAGAAGATGTCAAGAAATGTAGAGCGTGCTTCTCGTGCTACCAAGGTAAATATTTGCATGCCTATACAGTTTGTGTCAATGGATTGTATATGTACCTTGAACATATATTTCTTTGATAAGTGTACTTTGTTTTTCCTCTTTTCAAGAATTTAAGTTGTTTTTGCATGTCACAGGATGAGTCTGCAGCATGGGAGATGCCTTATGGAGATATTAATCGGAAGAAACCTGCTGCCAGATCAAGTGATTTTCTTGCTATGTCTGATGGCATAGCTAAGAGAGCAAGATTTGACACATCTGCTGCTCCGAACATGCCAGTTTTGGGTTCCTCTGATTATTCTGATATGCAGGCTGACAATGATGCCAATAGGGGTCATTCGGCTGATCCAACCATTTTGAATAGTGACGTGTCTCCTGTTGAGAAGATGATTGAAATGATTGGTGCTTTACTCGCTGAAGGAGAAAGAGGAGCTGAATCCCTGGGTATTCTTGTGTCAACAGTAGAGGCAGATGTCATGGCTGACATTGTGATAGAAACAATGAAACATCTACCAGATGCTTCATTTCCTTTAGCAACAAATAACAGTGTCCAACAGTCAAAGTTTAAATATTCCTCTGTTCTACCAGAGAACCCGCCAGCCAATTCAGACTCATTGCTGTTCGCTGCACAATCAACACCTATAGCAGATGGAGTCAGCATCCCACCATCTGATGCCTTTGCAATGCCTAGTGTTCATGATGCTAAGCGTGATCCAAGAAGAGTATGATCTAATCTTTTGGTGATTTTGAGGTTGCGTTTATTTAATGAAGTCAACAGGAATTTCTATTCTGAGGATGCTGATGTCTTGCAGGATCCCCGTCGCCTCGATCCACGGCGGACAGCTTCACCTGCTGCTGTGAATCAGATACAGGTGAAGATGGAAACCAATAATATGCATCAAACAGATAACTTACAAAATACGGTTTGCTCCAATTCTGCGAAGGCTGAAAACTATTCAGATTATTCAGGAGATTTACTAAAAAATGAAGAGGAACATCACTCAGCTTCTCAACCCAATCAAAAAATTGCCAAGGACAAGTTGGAGCTTCTGGACGCTGCTACCAAATCAGAGCCAGCCTTTCAAGTTGAGGCACCAGTGGATGTTAGGATTCATTCTTCTGAAGTTGATGAAGAGATGGTTCCCATGTCTTCAGAAGCTACTTCAGTCGATGAATCTGATAGCGTGGATCTAGAGGCTGACCCCTTTTTACCAGTTCCTGAGGCATCAACACCTGAGGACACCAATCATGGCTTGCCAGCTATTACATCTCATTTGGAATTAAGTGACAAAGAGCGAATCTCATTGAACAAAATGGCCATTAGGCGGATAATTGATGATTACAAGAAAAATAGTCTCAATGCAAGATTTTCTTTGCTTGCTCATTTGATTGCCCAGGTATCATTGTGGTTTTGTCATCTTTAGTCTTGTAGATATTCTATAAGCTAAATGCTTTGTAATTCGATTTTTCAAATATCTTATGTTTACCTGCTAAATGCTTAGAATGCAGCTTCAGTAGCTTTGCTCTCACACTGTTTTTTTCCATAACTTGTGCCTTCACAGAGTGCTGATGATGATAATATTATGGATTTGATTCAGAGGCACATTATATTTCATTATCATGATCAGAAGGTACTTTACCAACAGCAAACTGTATCCGGCATTTGTTATTACTAGCATTGTTCTTTATAACTTTCCGTTCAATTAATTTACTTTGAATCAGCATTTGGCTGAGTATCTGAATTCATTAATTTCCTGTTGGGATTATAGTCCATCTGTAGATCATATTATTTTGTCAGATGTGCCTCTAAACTGGGAGCAGGTTACTATTTTTGGTTGGAGTGAACTTGGTTTGAACTCATCATTGACAAGCTGGTCATGAGCACAATACAAGCTTGACGTTGATTTCAAGCTGACGCTGAGCTTAGCAGAGATTTGGTTGAAAAGCCTAATTGAGTCAATCTCATTCTTCTGAGTTCTGATTCCAATCTTTTTAATTCATACATGTGGGCTGCCACGACTAGGGCTCAACTGTCAAAGTGATCTTTGTGTTTTTTCAATCAAGGGCAGTTTTGCACCTGCTTAGCTGTTTCTGCTGAGCTTGAGCTACTTTAAGAATTCATCAAGTTGATCTAAATAGATAATGCTGCTAAGTAAGCATGTACTCAAGACAGGCTGATCTCAAACATGAGTTTAGCATGTTTGAGATGGTTAAGCTTGCTCTGTGCTTGTCAGAGGAATCACAATTGCCCTCAACCAAGCATGGATCCCATCATGATCGAAGAATATTTTGTTCTGGTAACTTTACCTCTCCTAAAATTCATTTCTGAAGCACTTCTTTTGTAGGGGTACGAACTGGCAATGCATGTGTTGTACCAGCTGCATAGTATCAATGTTGCTAATTCATCAGAAAGCTCTACCTCCACTTCTAAACATTATGAGAAGTTCTTTATATCACTTGTAAGCATGCTCATCATAGTATTGTATTTTGTTGAATGTTCTTTCTGAGAATTAAACTGAGGAAATCAATAACATATTTGCCTTCTTCTCTGTTCCCTTCTCTAGGCGAGGTCCTTGATTGACTCACTGCCTGCTGCCGACAAGTCTTTTAGCAAGCTTTTATGTGATGCACCATATCTGCCTGAGTCTTCGTTTAGATTACTGGAGGGTCTTTGCATGTCAGAAGACACTAGCCAGCAAATAAAGGACGGGGATGGTGACCGTATCACTCAAGGCCTGGGAACTATATGGAACCTTATCTTGGGTCGACCTTCAATTCGCCATGTTTGCTTGGATATTGCTCTGAAGGTTTGCTTGTTTCCTTTTCAGCTGGTAGAAACACAATATCAGAAACTTTTCTAAGTTTGCATGTCAATGTTTGAGTTTACTTATTTATTTTATCCTCATTTCTGTGTAAATATCTCCATTAACCTTAAACTGCAGGCATGCAGTATGCATAGCTAACATTCTATGCTACTATACATTTCGGTTTTTGAAAAATATCAAACCTTTGTTCAGAATGATGCTTTAAGTCTTTTTATGTGGCTGGTAGCCTGGTACCTTATCTGTTGTTGTGAATTTGCAGTGTGCCGTTCACTCTCAAGATGAGGTCAGGGGAAAGGCAGTTAGATTGGTATGGGAATAGCTCTGTCTCTTCTTTGTTTTGACTTAATATATTACTAGGATATGTAATGCTGATACACGCATTTCTATTTGTAGGTTGCAAAGAGACTATATGATCTAACATACGCAACAGAAAAAATCGAGCAGTTTGCCACAGACAGTCTTGTGGGAGTTGCTAATGAGTATGGTGTGGACACAGAAATTAATTCGAAATCCTTAAAAGAATCTACATCCGAGGTAACCCTTGATGACTTTTTGGTGCTTGTTGCAGTTCAACCTTTTTTTTGGTCAGGCTTCACCTGAGGGTGAAATGGAGATTATTGAATAGTTGTTCAGATACCTAATTTGAGTATTGGAATTTCCTTTTTGAATTGTAGTTTCAATTCCATTGACTTCGTATCTCAGTCAAGAGTGAAGCATGGATGTGGAATTGTGGATTCATACAAAGTGCTGTCTTCTGTATTTGCATTCCAATTTTTTATTTGAGGAACATTCATGTTTTGTTGTGGCACATTTTTCTTAAGAAGCCCAAGGATTGTATAAACTGATGTATATTACCTTCATAAGCTGATTTGGTAAAAAAAAAAGAAACTTGTTCTGATTGTTGGGACATTGAGCTTGTCGCTTGGTTTTGAAAGAGTAAAATGTAGTGCCGGTCCCTCAAGTTGTAGAGACATATCACTCCATTCCATAAACTCCCAAAGTGCACATTTGGGTCCCTAAACCTGTAGGGTTGTGTCATCCCGGTCCCTAAACTCCCAAAGTGCATATTTGAGTCCCTAAACTAATAGGGTTGTGTCACCCACTGGGGTTGTGCACCCGGGCCACTAAACTTCCTAAAGTGCACATCACAGTCCATAAAATATGTTTGGGTCTCACCATGGTCCAAATGGCGCTCAATTCGGCCATGTGGTATGTTGACTCTTCGCTAATGTGGATCTGACATGTCCATTGAGCTTCTTCTTCATCCCTCTAGCTTCCTCCACAATGTTGTTGTTGTCCCCTCCATGCCGCCGTTGCCCCCTCCTCATAAAGCCACAACTGTCTCCCATACGTACCTAGAAGCTCTTTTGGAGGATGCAGTAGGGCCGCCGGCGGCAGCAGTGAGGTGGAAGGGTGCAAGGTGATGGTGCGCGAGGTGAGGAAGAGGCAGAGATGGTGGCAACTGGTTTGTGCAGGGAGGGGCTGTGTACAATGGCAGGTGTGTACGTGGTAGAGGGAGAGAGACGAAGAAGAATGTAGACACATATCAGATCCATGTCAACACGCCAGTCCACACGTGAAGTGTGTCAAAACAATTTGGACATATGATGAAACCAAGACAAGTTTGTGGACCCAGATGACACAATCACACAAGTATACAACCATACAAGTTTAAGGACTGAGATGTGCACGTTTGGAGTTTAGGGACCGGAATGATACAACTCTACAAGTTTAGGGGCTTGGATATGCACTTTGGGAGTTTAGGGATGGACCGGGATGATACATCACTACAAGTTTAGGGACAGGTAGTGTATTTTACTCGTTTTGGAACCTCCAATCTCTTGCAGCATGTTTGGTTTGTCTCCCTGTAAAGTGATCGATTACAGCGTTAAGCATATACAGTAGACCATGTTTTTTTCAGCCTCCACCGTAATTGGGTCATGCGTAATCAGATACCAGGACATGCAAAACCAATACGCATCCCATCCTTGCGTAATCCAATAGCATTTCCCTACTCCGCCATCATAGGGTTGCTCCCATTTACAGAGAATGAACCAAACGAAGTCATGTTTCACTCATACCACGTGCCATTCTGCTGCCATCTGATTACATTTATGCTTGTGTTCCAGAATCCAAGCCAAACACTCAACTACTAGCTTAATTGTGTACTGATTCATTCTTGCAGTTGACAGCGCCTGACTTGTTTTGTAATCTAGCAATTTTGATAGGGTGGAGTTTCTTATAACTTAATTATTTGCAGCTATCCTTTGATTCCTGTAGTACTGTTGACTGTTGTTAACATTGATTTTATGATAGACTATAGAGAGGGATAAATGTTCTATTATTCTTTACACAGGGATAAAATGTCTTTTAAGATTATTTGCAATAGTTACTGCATATTTCACTAATGATTGTCTTTTGTGAAAGCAGTTTGAGGCAGGCACTCAGGAAACTTTGGTTAGTGGCTCCCAGATTGCAGATGCTGGGTGTTCTGAAAATGGCCTGTCCAAGACATCATTGGTTTCATCAAAACAGTCAGTAGTATCCGTATCGGAGGCAAAGCGCCATACTTCTTTGTTTTTTGCACTTTGCACAAAGGTACGCCATACGCTGGTGAAGATAACACCTTGCTCTTTGTCTTCTGAGTGGTGGTTAAAGCATTTTATTTTTTTTCCAGAGACCTAGTCTTCTTCAACATCTGTTCACTGTTTATGGAAGATCTCCAAAAGTTGTCAAACAGGTGCGGCCTTTATTCTGCAATGTGCTAAGGTTTTTTTAATATTGACTACCCCCTCAGATTCAAAATGTGTTGTTTTAGGATTCTTGTCTGTCAATTTTTGTTTAACTTTAAACCTTAATATATGAGAAGTTATATGTATCAGAGATGTTAATAGATTCATCAAGAAAAGTTCTTGTGAAAAATTTAATTATCTGACCTTGAAATATCATATTTTCATAGTAATTGTTGGTCAAAGTTTCACCTTGTAGATCATGTCAATGTCCTAAATGATATCTATTTTGTATTGGGGGGAGTAATGAATACAATTGCTGGTTGCTCATTGTGGTGCAAATTTGTCCAGTGTATCCATTGGCATATGCCCAGCCTTGTAAGAAATCTGGGTTCCTCATGCCCTGAGATGCTGAACATAATCCATAGTCCACCTGAAGGCAGCGAACACCTTATTACCTTGGTATTACCATTTTGTTTCTGTCTAATCTTTATACATTATTTCATTACAAACACATTCCATATGCTTAATGTTTGTTTCTCATTTTAAAGATACTGCAAACGTTGACCGATGATTCAAATCCTTCGGCTGATCTAGTTGCTGCTGTTAAACAATTATATTATACCAAACTCAAGGTATACATAAGTTCTGCCTGAGCTGTGTACTGCTTCAAAATCACATCTTTGCACTTCAATATGTTAATTGTTTGTTTATTTAATGTGTTTGCTGAATCCCATGACTTACTCTGGCAGGATGCAGCTATTCTCATCCCCCTGCTGCCTTCATTTCCAAAGGAAGAGGTATATGCTTCAAATATTATTATCGCATCATCAAACAATAGAGTAATTTACGGTGCACCAACTTTGATAAGCCTGTTTGATATTAACTTTGGGTTCTTTGAGTTGTGATAGATGTCAATATATCTAGAAGTTACATCGCAATCTAAATTAATTGGCACATAATAAAAATGTATGTTTAATACCATTTTGAAAAGTCATTACTGGTGTCACTGCACATTTCTTTCTTTTCAATTGATAAAAAAAACATTTTAGCGATCCTTAACAAATGAATTATTTTGTGTTTCATGAATTTTTCTTCTCCTGTTCTCAATATCATGGATTTTAGTCCTTTTTAAATGATGTTATTATTGACATATTTTATTGTTTGCACTTATTTTCGCTTATTACACTGGTCTCAGGTATTGCCCATATTTCCAAGGCTAGTTGATCTCCCGCTTGAGAGATTCCAAGATGCACTTGCTCGGATATTGCAGGTCATTTCACTGTCCTCACTATGCTCCGTAGATTGGCATTTTAGACTAAGTAGGAATATATGCCTGTTTGTGGTTAGATGTGATATGGAAAGCGTCAAATATGAGCAGACTGACTCTGTTTCAGTTTCAGTGCTCATCTGATGCACCATGCTTATTTTGTTCAGCATGTTTTTGTATTTTTATGGTTGAGATAAAGGTTCCAGCAATTCTTATTACGGATGCATCTGCAATATATTTTTTCAGGAACTTTCATTTAAACATGTTCTATTATTCTTGACAGGGAACTGCTCATACCGGTCCAGCATTGACTCCTGCTGAAGTTCTGATAGCAATTCATGATATTAACCCTGAAAAGGATAAAGTTGCCCTAAAGAAGGTAATAACACTTGCTAGTTGCACTTACATTCGAAAATAAATGAGTTCTCAAGAGAAATATGTAGCTGTACACATCGACACACATTTGTGTATTTATTGCTATGATTTTTTCTTCAACTGCTGATTGAGACTAATTTCAGGTCACAGATGCTTGCACGGCATGCTTTGAACAGCGTACGGTGTTTACTCAACAAGTTTTGGAGAAGTCACTGAATCAATTGGTATTTTCATTATCACTGCCATTGCAGTTCTGTGCATCTTTATTTCCGTCTTTCTTAAATAGTTGACTGTTTTGCAGGTTGACAGAATACCGATTCCTCTTCTTTTTATGAGAACAGTTATTCAAGCACTTGATGCTTTCCCAGCTTTGGTATGCTGATTCTCATTTTGATTTGTACACAGTGAATTTGATCTAGTTATATTTGTTGAGGGGAAGCTTGCTTGCTAGTTCATCTGTTCCTTTGGCAATCAGTCTATGTACCCTCTTACATATACTTCCTCCGATTTGCAAATACCTGACATTTTGGACAAGGTTTGAGTTCTGATTACAAATAACCTTTAAGTATTTAGTTTAGAAATTTGAAGACCATATGCTTGGATTTGTCTCAAAAATATTTTCATAAAAGCATAAATTCATTCTTAGGATGTTCATTTAAATTCTAATAGAAAATAGTGATCAAAGCTATGTTTTGGAGACTGCCAGTGTCCAAAATGTCAAGTATTTGCAAACCGGAGGTAGTGCCTGTATGGGCTTGTTCATCAGATCAGAGCCATATAGCTTCCTGGATTCTCTTTAATTATTGCTAGTTTCAATTAGTTTCTATTTCCAATTTTTTAGATTTTTTAAACATAATTATTAGATTTTTTGTACAGTGTGAATAATAATGTTCCAGATTTTCAACCATCTGATCATCTCTACTTATTCAGGTTGATTTTGTCATGGGAATACTTTCCAGGCTCGTCAATAAACAAGTATGTCAATTACATCATCTCATGCGGTCATACTTTGTTTTATGACCTGTTTAATTTCCTGTGCTGTTATTGATTGACCAACCATGAATCCATGTTATATCAAAGCTTAACAAAACCCCAGGAAGTTGTTTCTATCACTATATAACTATATTCTTATCTAGTGAAAGAAGAAAGTTTAAATACAGATACCCCCAGAGTGTTCTGACCCAGCTGTGCAGTTCTCTTTTCATATATGATGCGACTTATAACCTAATAGAGCCATTATGCATGTTCAAGAGATTAGTTATCACTGAAGTTTCCTAATTTTAGTTACCCATGATTCGAATTTCTTTTTGCGGGTAGGCGCACATCACAAACTATTGTATGTTTTAAGATTACAAAGAAATTTATGCATGAAGATCACTCAGTAAGTTTTTAAAGATTATTTTGACTAGTTGAGCTCTGAGCCTTTGTATGTGTTTTTTGTTGCTGCAGATATGGAAAATGCCAAAGCTATGGGCTGGGTTTCTAAAATTGGCATTCCAGACTCAGCCGCGTTCTTTTGATGTCTTACTACAGGTATTATCCTGTTATCTTATTGAAGCATTCCCGGATATCCATTATTCTTTTTTACTGATATCACATCATGCTGCTTCCTGTAGCTACCTCCACCACAACTTGAATTTATGTTGAATAAGTATCCCAATCTTCGAGCACCTCTTTCTTCGTTTATTAATCAGAGGAACATGCATAACACCTTGCCCAGGTACTTTTACAATACTACCATTAGTGTTACAAACTTACTCAATTTACCTTCTTTGAATGGCTTGAGTAGCAGATATTTCAACTTCCAGTTAGGTGCTATATAGCGAGTCACCCAAACTAGGCATCAGTTTCATTATTTTTACTGCTTTGCTGTGTAGATTGCTGCTTTGCTATAGCAGTTTATTATGATAATTGATAAGTCAAGTCAGGACCTTTAGAGAAATTCTTTGGTGTGTTGGGTGTACTTATAATTGTAAGGGGGTTCAAGACCTCTTTTTATATGGATGTTGATGAATCTAGACACATATTAAACATACATACACTGAGTAATGAATGAATCTAGTGGAGATCTGGAACTCCTTACAATTTGGAATGGAGTGAGTATTTGTGTTGTGCTGCCAATTGCCAACTTCATGGCACGTGCCTTGAACCGTTTTGAATTGTCCTGTTCATTCAGATGTCACTGTTAATCTCCACAGTTTTGTTGGGGTCATTGAAACGTTCATTTCTGTCATACTCTCAATTTATCAAACTACAAGCTATTGCGTTCTTTGTTTCCTTCTTTCTGATGTGCCTTGTGCTGTAATTTCTCCTAATTGCAGACAGATTTTGAACATTCTGGGCTTTAGTGAACCTCAGCAGGCACCAATGTCTTTTGTGCCTGCTACATTACAAACAGCAGATACAACCACCTCTCTTCCTGGTGCAACCCTAATGTGAATATGATGATGTAGAACAAATCAGATGCAAGAAAGCTCGATGCACATACAGATATTTGTAGACAGTAGCGATATGGGTGTGGAACGGAGCCTGAATCCTCTGATATGTCTGCAATTGCAATGACTGCAGTGGTTATAAGCAACTCCACAAGGAGATGTTTATGATATGGAGATGTTGACAGGAGGCACTGAGATGATTGTAGGGCGCGAGGTCAAGTGTTTGTGTGGGAGGATTTGCTTGGTCGAATGGAGGCCATCCTAGTTGTATAGTAGCTGTAATATTGTGGCAAAATGTAGTTCCATTGCCGTGGTTCTGGGAACCCTGTCATTGCAAGGCCGAAGCAAAGCAAGCGGACAGAGGTTAGACTGTTTACAGTGAAGTCGAAATTACCTGATCTCCATCGTTTCTTCCAGAGAGCAAGGAAGTCAGATTGCAGGAGTTGCATTCGTTTCGTATGGAGCCAGCATTTGACTAATTTTAGTCTGACCATTGCTGTAACTATTTTTCTGTGTACATTATTCCGTCGCGTTTGACGCTAGTGTTAGCAAACATTTCTTCTCCCATTTAATTGGTGGTCTCTGAGACTGACGGCAATAATTTACCGTCGTGAGAAGCCGCAAATCAAGAAAGAGTTGAATATTTGTGCTGTTTAGATGGTGTTACCGCTTTCGTTTCAGATTGTTTTCATATTCTCTTATAAATAAAATCTTATAAGAAAAAACGGATTTTATATTCCGGTAGATTCTGCCCTTGTTCTCATGTGGGTCTACGAAATTTACTGAGATTTAAACTGTGTGCTGCTTCCTAAAGTGGGGACTAGCCATTATTAAATCTAAATGGTACTAGTGAATTGTAGAAATTTTGTAGCATTCTACTCATAAAAGTTTTTAGTTTGCATGCGCCAATGTTACTAGACAATTTATGGAATATTGTCCAAAAAATAAAATTCTAATTTTATCAGTGGTCGAACAATGGTAAGTTTTCTGAGATTATATAGAAATGTAATTATGTAACAACATTTATAATGTCAAATACTTAAAATATGAAACTTATGATGCAATTTGGTAGTATGCGTTTTAATATAGTTTAATATTAGTTTTGGTTAAACTTATGATGTAAACAACTTTGAACAAAACCAGGATTTTTTTTTTCTTAGGTGAAGGTCAACGGAGGGTTCTTTTGGTTGTTACCGTGGCTTGTGACGGTGGTACATCATTAAAAAATATAAAGAAATTTAGTAGTGAGGCTAGCTATCCATGAGAAGAAAGCATATTTTTTTCTACATATTGAGGTAGCAGTTCGGTTTGCGCCCATTGGGGTTTGGGCTAAAAGGATTTTTTAGAGTAAAATGTATTGATAGTCCATTAATTTTTTTAGTTGCGTTGGTTATGTCCATCAACCTACGAACTGTATTTTGAAGTAAATTAACTTTTAAAGTGATGTATCGTAGGTCCATTCTTTTGTTTTATGTTTTATTTTTCTTTTAACTCTTTAAAAAATTACTTGTTCTTCCACCTAGCTCCTTTGTCCTCTTCTCTCAGCTCTCGGCTCGCCGCGCCTCTCTTCCTCTCAGTTCGCGGATCCCCTCTCCGGACCGAGGCTAGGCCCCTGCCACTACCCGTGTGGAGTGCGGTCAGCTCCAATGTTGTGAGCTCACCAACCACCGGCGATGTGAGCAACGGCGGCCATTGAAGGCCTCGGATCGATGGGTCACCGGCCTCCTCTATCTACGGCTACCGGCCTCCTTCTCCGCGCTAGCCATGAAGGAACGACGTCTTCCTCTGGTCGTTTGCCAGCACGGTAAGCAACGACGAGCGAGAAGGGGATCCGGCGGCCGTTGATAGGAGTGGCGGCGGCCAGGGATGGGAGTGCCAGCTCCTCGCCTCCCTCCGCGCCTATGCCTGCCTCACGTCCGCTGCCAACGTCTTGTATCGCTCGGCTGTGCCGCTGTCGCCATGACTGCGGGCTTGCTCCTGGTGCCCCAGGCTGCTAGGCGGCCCGCTGCCGCTTCTTGCACGCTCACTGCCGGCGCTCAAGGCTGCGCTGCCGCTCGTGCCCGTGTGCCCGCTGTCGGCGCCCCAGGCTACTCGTTTGCGCCACTGCTGGCACCCTAGGCCGCTCGGTTGCGCTGCTGTCGCCATGCTCGTGCGCCCGCTGCTGACAGTTCCGGAGCCGCCTGTGCTCGCACACTCACTGCGGCGCCCACGGTCGCACTTCCCAAGCTGCCCGTGCGCCCGCTGCCGGCGGCTCAAGGTGCTCGGCGGCGAGATGAGGGAAGAGGACAAGGGAGCGTAGATGGGAGAACAAACAAATTTGCAAGGGGCTAAATGAAAAGGAAACCACAGACCGAAGAGGTGTGGACCTACGATGCATCGCTTATAAAGTTTAAGAGCCTGTTTAGGAGAGCTTCATTTCAACAATTTCAGTTTTGCTTTAGCTTTGACTATCAAAACAAGTCCTTAATAGTCCGTAGAATGCATTTCGAAAGTTTATGGATTTAACCGACATAATTGAAAAGTTTATGGACTGCCGGTGCATTTTACTCAAATTTTTAAGCTAAAAAATAGGCTAAGCATGGTCTAAAAGCACGTTGGGTGGTTGTTGGGATAATCAAAGAAATGTGGATAATGCACAGATAAAATTGTATAATTTTATAAGTGATGACTTTTTTTTTTATCTTGCCCAAGCAAAAAAACATTCCTATGTCAAAATGATGCGCGGCAAAATTCTCTACAACTTTCATGTGGATCAAAATCTATACAAGGAATAGAATGTATCATTGTGCTGGCATTGTCCCAACATTATCTTGCACACTTAAAAATATATTTAAAATCCATATACTACTCGAATGAAAAAGTTGAGAGCAAAAAAAGACTTCTTAAGTTTTTCACAACTATCATGAAGCGCATAAACTTATCTAAGCATGAACAACCACCAAAGGCTAATTGTTCCCTCTGGTCGTAAATAAATGTTTAACGTCATGTATTTGCTTTGTGTTGCACTTTGTGCCAAACAGTCCCATCAAGTTGGGTCGTGTCTAGTTTTCAAGCCTGGCTCGGTGCACCATTTGGACCATGTCGCTTGGCCCATTTGGCTATGTGCTCGGCTATGCATTGGGATGTATTTTTCATATTATGCTTCAGCTGGTCCAGACCAAACCCTCAACCCTAAACTATTGTCTCTTTTTAGTCCTCCCATTCTTCCAACCAAGAGAAAACCCACCTTATGGAAGAGCAGGTTTTCCTCTAAACTCGCATCATGTGGCGAAGGAGAGGGACAATAGTGACCGAGAAGGATGGAGGACAACGAGGGAGGATGAGCGCAGTGGTAAAAAAAAAAGAAGGGGCAGTGGGTACGGCTGAGTGAGCAAGATGTCTCAAGGGTTGGCAAGTTGTAAGACCATCCGCAGCGGGGGACTGTAAAGTCCCCCTAAAGTGTTTAGAGTCTACCTGACCGCCGCAGCGGTCGACTCTACACGCTACCCTATCCAAGGGTAGAGGCTCGGCAGCTCCAAATCCAGGGTCGTACGGCCCCCCACCCTATCTCCTCTCTCTCCTTCGTCTACCGCAACGGCCACCGTTGGCGTGCCCCCTCGGACTTGGAGGCGGAGGACGACGAGCGGCGCGCCGGTCGCGGTGGAGGAGCAGCGCCGCGTGAAGGAGAGGACGAAGCCCATGACGAACGAGGACGAGGCAGCCCGTGACGAACAAGGACGACGACGAGGCGGCATGACTGGCGGCAGTCGCGTGGAGGACCCGATGGTGGGGTGGATCTGGCCCCCAAAGACCAGCCGCAGGGCGGGGAGGAGGACAGGCGACGGCGAGGAGGGGGAGGAGGCTGGCCGCGGCCGTCGTGCGCCGGCGCGGATCCAGTGCCGCCGTCGGCGCCTCCTCGCTGGAAAAGGGGAAGCGCGGGCCGACATCGAGGTGGCGACGGTGGATCTTGCCGCGCGCGGAGGGGAAGGCGCCGCCAGGCGCGGAAGAGGACAAGCGAGCCTCTGCTCCACCGGCGGGGATGAGGACACGGCGCCGGCGGGAAGGAGGCGCGGTGGCCCGCGCGGAGGAGCTCTGGTGGCGGGGATGAGAGGTGCGGGGAGAGGCCGAGAGGGAAAGGGAGAGGGAGCACTGGAGAGGGAGAGGCCGGTGGGGTGGGTGGGGATAGGAGTCGAAAAAATTGATATAATATAGGGTAGTTGGTATAGGGTTGAAATATAGAGTAGATGTGAGTGCAAAGATTGTTGTTTAGGGTTGAGAATCTTGCTGAATATGATATAATATTCTTTTTAGGGTAGAGAAATATGGTAGGATGAGTGCGGATAGTCTAGTAGATATGATGAGCTCCATAGCATGCGAGCTTTGATAAGAAGTCAAGATACCGGATATAGATATAGTGAACTTTGGGAAGAAGCTACCAGATATGGATACGTGAGCTTCACCGTCTCTCTTGACCTCTTTGGTGTTGTAGCGAAATAAGAGCATGTGTGTGGGGTGGGGGGGGGGAGGGTAGGCAAAATGTGGAGAGTGGAGACATGGGTGGGAGCAACCGAGGTTTTCTTTTTCTAACTAGGTTTTACGTATGGAATCAGATCTGTGATTATTTGTGTTAGGATTGACACACACCAAGAATGAAAATGTGTTTTATAGTCTGGTTGCACATGTACATTCGAGAGGCCTTAATAACTTGGGTGGTTGTCTATAAACAATCTTGAGGCCAGTTTTTTTTTTTCGCGAAAAGAGAAGCTTTATTATATTAAGGGAATGTCGCTAGAGATGAGTGCCGAAACGCAATCAGGAAAGTATGCAGACCTTTATTCTGAACTCTTTGTCTTAGATCACCAAAATCCTACAGCTTGTAACCCTCTTGAATGCTGTAGCGAGCGGCCGGCCTCCAAGATCATCGACATGCCAAGCTAGTACTTAATTTAGTTGCAGCTTTAAGTAGCACATATGACACAGTCGATTACAAAATCAAACTATAAATGACATGAAATGTCTATGAAATCGGAAAAATAAATTGCATTTGTGAAGGACTGTTTAATTTATCAACCTAAAAATATTTTGCGGGGTATTTTAAGCATACTCAGTCTTTGTGGGGTTGGAGAGGAATTGGAAGGATTAAGAGAGAATTAAATAGTGTTTTTCTCAATTTTCTCCGTTCTATGTAGGCAATACTTCCTCCGTCATCCTTTTTTTATTATCATTCTGACCAAAACAATTAGGCCCGTTGTTTCATTGGAATTGAGGAGAACTGAAATGTGACTACATAGTTAGCTAATTATTCATGTGGATTGGAATCCATCGTTCCATCTAATTCCATATATGTATTAATTCAAGAGAGTGATTCTTCTCATCCACCTATGAAATGAAATATTTGGAATTGTATCGTAAAGTTGCGAACCTCTGCTTCGTTTCCCTCTTTCTCCCCCAAGGCTCTCAAATTAGCTATTTTCTTCTCATGTTAATAGAGAACAAATGAAATTCCAATTTTAAAGACCCAAATGGTACCTTAGTTTATTGTCGATACAAAAAAGCATGTCTGAACCAACATCCATTGCTGAGCGGAGGTAGCAATATACAAAGTAGCCCTAAAAATAATATAACAGTCCGCTAGAATATAACCTAATGACAAATAGTTAAGTATGTGTCTCCAAAACGCTGCTAGATAAAATTCAACTAGAAAGACCTTTGTTCTAAAATTTATAGGTCATTTGATTTTTTATATTAAGTTTGATTTACTCGTTTATTTTCATTGTGATTTAATTTAGCATATAATATACTTTCATAATAATTTGATTTTTCTATATTTTTACAAATTCTTTGAATAAGATAGATTGATCAAATTTGATGTTAAAAAAATAAAATGATTTATAAATTAGTACGGAGGAAGGATATCCCGTCAGACACGGAGTACATGAATTTGAGGTACGGATGCACGGCTTCATACGGATACGAGTTGTCAGCGCATACCGAACTGCGGCTTCTACGAGCAAAGATTCCACAAGAAGTCCCGGCACACGGACTCATCAGACCCGACCCGACCCGACCCCGCACCGCAAGCCCCCAAACCACGAGCCCAGCGACGACCGAGCGCCGTCTCCGCCTAGTCGCGCGCCGAGACGCCCCTCAAACACCGGCGGCGGTCATGCCGCCTCCGCCTCCGCCGCACCCACCGTCTCCTCCCCCCACGCCGCCTCCTCTCAGCGCCCACCGCCTCCCTCTCCCTCCCTCCCACCCGCCCCCTGCCTCCCTCCTCCTCGCGCCGCCGTCCTCCCCCGCCCGCGCCCTCGCGCTCCTCTTCCCCGACTCCTCCGCTCACCTCTTCCCCTCCCTGCCCTCCTCCTCCCCCACCTCTTCGCCGGCTCCCACCACCGTCCGCTCCCCGCTCGCCGCCGCCGCCTGCTTCGCGCTCCTCCTCCCGTCCTCCCACCTCCTATTCCTCTCCGCGCACCCGTCCCCCGCCTCCCCCGCGGTCCACCTCCGCGCCTACTCCCTCGCCTCCGCGCCCGCTTTCCCGCGCTTCGCGCCGGCCCCGCTCTCGTTCAAGCGGAACGCCTCGGCCTCGGGCCTCCCGCTGCAGGGCCTCCCGTTCGGCCTCGGCGTCCGCCTGGCCGCTGGGGTCAACGCCGTCGCGCTGCTTTCCCTGGCCGCTGGGCAGATCTGGGTGCTCGCTCCGAAGCTGGCCGCCGACGGCCGGACGGTGGAGCTGCACAAGTGCGCTGTCATCGAGCTCGAGCCGGCGCGCCCCGTGTACGCCATGGAGATCGCAATGGGGAGGATGCTGCTCGGGGAGGCTGGCGGCCTGCGCGTGTTCCCGCTGCGAGGCTTGATGAAGGGTGGGAAGGAGAGGGAGGGGAAGAAGGGAAGTGCTGTGGCAGCAGGAAAGAAGTTCTTGAGCAAGAAGAACGGTATGGTGAATGGATTGGTTATGCCGGTGAGGCGCAATAGCTATGCGGACGCCAGGGAAGGAGATGCTGTTTCCACTCGTGAGTACTTCGTCCTTGCTTCTCATTTTTTATCTATTTAATGATCCTGGGTATAATGTGAAATAAATAATGCACTGCTTTTAGGAACTTCTGCTTGGCAGAATTGAGTTTACGTTTGCAATGAGTGTGTGAATGGGGCATCTTTGTGTTTTCATGCTGGACGTCTACTTATGTAGAGTGTTAAAGACAGTAATTGTGGTGGGATCAATGACAATCGATATGCATGTATACTAACATTTTTTTATTGGGAACAAGGGGTTTACCATGCTTGCGCCCCTTATGTTTGTGGCCCACGACTCTAGTTGTCTCATATTCTGATTTCATGTTGGGATTTTTCATGTTCTGGTTGTGCTTATCAAACAGCAAACTAGCAATAGCTGATAGGTTGACAGAAAGTAAAATTATGAGCCATGCAATTGTATTTTATCTGTACATTTCTTGTGTTTGTAGTCACAACTCACTAGTAAGTGCACACGTGTTATGGTTGGATTGCTGGATAAATAGATAGCAGATAGATCCGTGACTCGCCCTCCCTCAGGAAGGCTCTGAGCTACACTTTATGATCTATTTTCTGCTTTCTTACAAAGTCTCAGCACGAGTTACATTTATAAGCCTTCCGGCTACTGCTAACAAATTCCTAAACGACTCGACTCCTTATCTGACTCTAACAACTCTACTTCTTATCTGAACAATCGGACTCAATAATAACTAACACAACTGGACTCTATAATAACTAACACAACTGGACTCTATGCAAACTAACTTGCATCTGTTGCTGTCGCCGGACTCCTCTTGTTTCTCCTCTGATATTTCTTGCCATAGAAAGAGTCCACAACAACACGTACATTCTGTGCCTATTTATTAGAGATTGTAAATGTAAACAGCCACTTTAGTTGAGCTCAATGGTACAGTTAGCATTGGTCAATCTATGCTATTGGCACATATTACTGTTCGTGCAGACATGGGGATCATTGTAGGTTTTCTGTCAAAGGGTATAAATTACTATCCTCATAATAATAAGAGGAAGTATCAAGGCAAAGTTTGCGTATAGATCTCTTGATGTTGTATATCAAACAAATAGGAAGAAAATAATCGCAAGGGATGAAACGCATTCAGCACATATTTCATTAGTGATACAAACACTTTTGCCTCTCAAAGGGCTGCTCCTTCGAGGAAATGCTTTGGAGGGATCCAACCATGGCAACTGTACATGATTCTTTAATAAACTGTACATGTTGTGCTGATACAGAAGGTAGAATTGTACTATTACTGGATACATTAGGTTAAATTTTAGCAAAAAAAAAAAAGTTTCTGGCCCCCACTTGCACTTTGTGCAGAAGAATTTACTCACAATCAACTAATCCGTGGTCCAAAATTATTCTTTTCAGGTAAGCTCACAACTTTGAGGGTAAAACAGAGTTCTGGAAGCTATTGCTCTTTTTTGTTGACATATCAAAATGATGATTGTAAGTCACAAAGAGACATGGAATCAATGAAATCAGTGAAAGTTGTTTCAATACACCCTCTTTCCAAGAACAAGTTTTTGGTACTGGATTCATCTGGAGTGTTGCATGTATTCAGTCTTCCAATAACAGAAATGAGCTCAGGATCTGCCAGCAAGCAATATTCGGAAAATGTCCATACATATCGCTTGAACCATCCCATGAAAGTGCAATTGTCTGCTGTCTTTTCAAGTAGCTCTATAAGTGAGTTTTGTTCGGAATTTGCTGCCTTCTTTTAAATTATGGTTTACTTCATTAATAAATATGTTCAGAGTGTTTGTGCAGAGACACAAATTTTTTGGGTTTCAGACGGTGGACACTCTGTACATGTAATGTCAGCAGTTGATATTGAATCCCCTAACGGTGACAATGGAGATGTTACCAGGGAAAGAGAGTTAGCATCTATCAAGCTTTCAGGTTGTGACAATGGAGATGTATATTATTCTCAGCTTAATTTGATCACAAATGGTAAATTTAGGTGATACATAAGTGACATTTGCTTGGCTTCATATAATTTGCGTTTTTTTTTTGTTTGGTTCCACTGGTTCTAATCTGTTGAATAAATTTAATGGTCGATCCACACATGTTGTCCATTGGTTGATGCGCTAAGCTCATTTGGTTAATTAGATAAATCATATAGTATAATATTTTCATCATAACCATCCTTCCCTTAGTCATCCTATTCATGTTTTCTGCAGCTATTGAAGCAATCTTTACAAGCGAAAGAGTTCAGGACATTGTTCCTATCTCCAAGGACTCAATCCTTATCCTTGGTCAAGGTAAGAGGAGTTTGTGACATGGTACCTACATATTCAGAATTCCAGACATGTTGTGGTCATCTGGATATGCTTTTGTTTCTTTGTTTTTGAAATTTTCCTAACATGTTAAGTATTATGTTGCAGGCAACATGTTTCTGTACGGAACTTCGTGAATTTGGTTGTCTGTCATGTGTCGTAAGTATAATTAAATAACAAATTTTACATGTCATTATTCTTACAATAATTGCTTCAGCATACACCCATACGTTTCATTTGATATCAGATGGCGATATCACTGTTCTTTAGGGCATGGTTCAAGAATTTGCATCTTTGGATGAGGTTTTGGCTAAAGACAGGGTTAGTTCATTAATTATCAACTGTTTTTTGATTTCTCCACTTCTGTTGCTCTTCTACTTTGGCGCCTTCTAATGCTTCATCTCTTCTCTTCTGAAGTTTTGGCGATTTTGAAGATGAACTTATCCACCTGCCCTTGAAGTCATGAGCTTCACTATTTATTAATCACAGTAAGGAGATTAAAAGCTCATGACTTCCACAGCAGCCAGCACGAGTTGGAAGGTGCATGAATCTCTACCTTGTATACTGGTTAATTACAAAGCATCGAAAAGCAAGCTTGTAATACCATATTTCGCACAACTCATGGAAACTTTTGCACTGGTGATGGCAGATTGTTCACATACCATGCAGTGTTGGCCCTATTGCTCTACACGCACATGCAAGGACTGGCACAATTCTTGCCGATGTGACTTGGAGAAGAGCAATGCTGCAAAATCTATGCCCAGGCTCCCGTTGCTGCACAATGTGGATCATCATGAAGTCGTTCAGTTATGGAACTATACATCTGGTGCTGGACACAGTTGTGTGTAGTTCAGAGACTGGATTGCAGTGTCGGGCTGAGGACTGGGTTGTAATTTGCTGAGCTCTGGGGACCTCGGGAAAGGAATAAATGCAGTAGTCCTGTGAGATCATGCTTGATGTGCTAGTTGTGCTTTGATCCTGGAATTGAAATGCGGTTGTCTTTGCATTAGTTTCTGTTGCTTCTTTCGTTATATTCCAGCATTGCTTTTACAAATCATACATGATCAAATGTTCAGTGGAAACTACCTCCTTGGTGAAAATGTGAAAACCTCTTTAAAGCTTACTGGAAGTTTTCAAAAAAAAAAAAATTGAAGCTTTGCACATCTATTGGGCCCCCTCCTAGGCCCAAAAAAAATTCTCGTGTAAGCTTGATTTGGTAAATCGTTTGTCTTATTTAAAAAATATTTATAAATGTTATGTAAATAATTTTTGAATAAGAGGAATGATTTATCGACACTCTACGAACGGAGGAAGTACTATTCTCCTCCTTTCACGGAGTACAGCCGTACAGCTCGCTCGGCCGCCTCCGCGACAGGCGAATCAACGACTGTGACGGACTGTCAGAGTCTCACACGGACACGGCCGGAGCGGAGCGGAGCCGGACCGCCGAGCGGCGTGCGCCCCGCCTCCGCCGTCCCACGCACGGCTGCGCTGCTGTGACCTGTGAGTGCCCTGGTCTCTTATCGCCGCGCGTCTCTTTTCTTACGCTAGGCCAGTCCGCACCTTGCGAGATTCATCACTAGTGTCGCAATAATGTAGCGGATATGGGCAATGTTACGCAAGGGTTAGGTTTGGGCTGCACTCTAGTTCAGTTTTTAGGCGGAGTGGCCACCGATTCTTTTTCTAGTCACGGCGGATCGCTACGGTTTTGCCCTCCCCCGGTCCTAGCGCTGAAGAACTTTAGTTTTCAAGCCTATTCAATCAACTGTCTAGCAAATTTATTTCCTGCCCTCCGAATACATACCAGGAAATACCCACGAGATGGAGAATGTTAGCGTTTATTTTATTTTACTTCATTCATCTATCATTTATATTAAACCACTTTTGCTGCAAAAACCTGACATTGGAAGTGTGGTGATTGTCTTAGGCAATAGGAATTGCAACCATTGGTTTTCTATGGAATACAGTAGAGGAAATGTTCATGTAACGTTATGGAATCAGGTGTTACAAAAAGCTTTGCTGAATTCCTGCAGGCTGCAGCCACCTTCACCCTGAAAACATGCCATCTCCATGTTCCCTGATTTTTCCCATCCTGCACATCTACTGTTTCTGTGATTTGAGCATTTGGTGCAAGGATCTGGCAGTTTAAAGTGCTTGCAACTAGAACTCCTGAAGTGATCAACTGAAGCCTTTATTTCTTGCTGACTCTCCCAGTGCTTTTCTTCCTTTCAGCTCTTGCTGTTCAGATTTCCACATCAGCTGGATGTGGTAAGAACAGGGAATATCAGGTATAGTGATGAATGGATCCTTACTTTTCAATCTGCGAACTGTAGTTTGACTTGATCTTGTTTAACTTCACTACCACATCATTCATTGGGATCCTCTCTTCAGGTGCAACTCTTGAGCAAAGCAAGGCCAACTCAATTACAGATGCTAGGTAGGTATTCAAGACGCTGAAGTCCTCCGGAGTCCTACTTGCATCATCAATACTATTATTAAGCTCGTCTTGCACTATGCTACTGTCAACGACATTTGAGAGTTCATGTGGGAATGCTTGACTAACCCACTGCCTCAAGCTCAGTTCACTGACAAACATTGGATCAGTTGGCCTTTTCCTCGTGAAGATTTCAAGGAGAACAATTCCAAAGCTGTAAATGTCACTGGCCCGTGATGCTTTTCCTGTTGAACCGAACTCTGTTCATTCCATGACAAAAGAAACCTGGTCAGCTTAAATAAGAACGGGGTACATATATAGTATCATCCATTGCAAGGGAGATTCAAAATTACCTGGAGCCATGTATCCTACAGTGCCAGGCATGCTTGTTAATGTGATTGACTTTTCATCTCCAACAAGTAACTTGGAAATGCCAAAGTCGGAAACATGTGCAATCATGTCCTTGTCAAGCAAGATATTGCTTGGTTTTAAATCACAATGCAGGACAGCTTCAAAGTGCTGGTGATGCAGATACGCCAGTGCCATTGCAACATCCAACATGATGCCAACCCTTTGAAGGAAACTGAGTTGCCTTCCATCATTGGAGTACAACCAATCGTCCAAACTACCATGGGGCATGTACTCAAGAATTAGTGCTTTGAAGTCAAGATTGGAACAAGTGCTAACTATCCTTACCAAGTTCCGGTGCCGAGCCATTCGAAGTGCACGGCATTCTGTGTCAAAGCTCTTGGAAGCTGATCCATGCCGCATATTTAGTACTTTTATTGCTATCATAGATCCATCATCCAGCTCACCTTTGAATACTTTACCAAAGCTTCCTTCCCCTAGCAAGTTATTATCAGTGAAGTTGCTGGTTGCTCGGACAAGTTCGTGGTATGAGATCAACCGATAGTTCTTCAAGTCTGTGTCAGAGGGTACTGGCATCTTTCTTCGCTTTTTCACCTTCATCCTTACTAACATCATATACAAGAACACAACCAAAATGAAAAATGCCAGCACAGCAGGTAACAAGACTTTTATCAGCAGTTGTTTTGGCCTTGATTGTTTACTGGTGTTCTGGCACTGTGCTATGCCTAGGCGGGGAAGGCCACAGAGTGCATTGTTTCCCATCAATGATTTGAGGGTGATGTTTGAGAATACTCCTCCTTCTGGTATCTGTCCACTCAGCCTGTTGAAAGAAATGTTCAAGTTGGCAAGGTAAGTAAGATTGGTCAAGGATTTTGGGATGGCACCAGAAAGCAAATTGGAGGACAAATCCAGCTCCTCAATACTAAGTAAATTGCCAAATGAATCTGGTATTGATCCTTGGAATAAATTTCTTGACAGATTGAGATATTTCATCATGCTGAGTTCACCAAAGGAAATTGGGATGCCACCTGATAGCTTGTTTCCCGAAAAATCCATCATGGTAATTGCTCTCAATGTTCCAACATCAGTGGGAATGAATCCGCTTAAAGAATTCTGTGACAGATCAAGCTCAATAAGATTCTGAAGATCCCACAGACTTGCTGGTATCGTCGAAGATAATGAGTTTTTGGATAGTTTCATAACTTGCAGCTGTCTCAGGCTACTGACCCTGCTTGGAATGGGACCAATTAGTTTATTGCCATCAAGATGCAAATGAACTAGGTTTGTTAATGCACTGATTTCTTCTGGGATGGTGCCAGACAAGCTGTTGTTGGAGAGGTCCAATTCTTGGAGATTATTCATTGCAGTGATTGATGCAGGGATCTTCCCACTCAGGTTGTTTCCACTGAGAGACAGTACTGATAAGCTGCTAAGGTTAGCCAATGTACCAGGGATGCTTCCACTGATGCTGTTGTTATCTGCTCGGAAAGTATCTAGCAGTGTGCTAAGGTTTCCAATTGAAGGTGGTAGCCTCCCTATGAATGCATTGTTTGATATGCCAATGAAAGTCAGGCTTCTGCATTTGGACAAGGCAGCTAGGAAATCTAGATTCCCAGAGAGCTGGTTCCCATCGACAAAGATGCGTCTGAGATTCAGCAAGTTGCTAAATGACATCGGCACTGATCCTATCAACCAGTTACCAACCAAGTCTATTTGTGTAAGGTTGGATAGATTGCCTATAGCTTCAGGAATGGCACCGGTTATTTGATTGTTTGCAATACCTAGAAACCGGAGGTTTCTCAACTGTCCCAATTCTGGTGGGATTTCACCTTCTAGATTGTTCTCACTCAAGTCCAACCCAAGAAGCCCGGTATGGTTGCTCAGCTCAACAGGAATCTTTCCAGTGAAACCATTCATCGCCAGGTATATCTTGGTGAGATTTTGTAGTGATGCCAACCATGATGGCACGCTACCAGTGAAATTATTCCCTTCAAGGGAGAGCTGTACAAGGTTCTGACAGGTGGAGAGTCCCAGAGGGATAGGCCCGTTAAACTGATTTTCGTGGAGAGTGATCGTTTGCAGCATAGGGAGGTGAAAGCTCTCATTTCCAGGAATTGGACCTGAGAGATTGTTCCGCCCGACAGCTAGAACTTGCAGCTGGGACATATTAAACAAAGAAGGTGGCATGGGGCCTGAAAGGAGATTATTTTCTAGGACTAGCGCCACAAGCTTTAGCAATGAGCTGACACTATCAGGAATGGCTCCTGTCAGCCTATTTGATCCAAGATGTATTTGACTCAAGTTGGGGGTGTTGTTGAACAGGCCTTGGGGAATTGGTCCGCTCAGCTCATTGCCTGGCAATCCTAAATAAACAAGGCTGGGCAAATTATGCAATTCATGTGGAATCCCCCCAAAGAAGTTATTCGAAGCAAGATCAAGTATCTCAAGCGTAGTGAGGTTTCCAAGAATGCGAGGGATGGTGCCTGACAAGCTGTTGAACGAAAGGTCAAGAGTTTGAAGCCAGGGCAGACCACCAAGCTCGTTTGGCACGGTCCCGGTGATGCTGGTATTACTGAGGGCAAGAGTCGAGAGGAAAGAGAGATTACCAAGCGATGGCGTGATGCTGCCATGGAGCTGCACATCGCTGAACTCAAGGCCAGTGACGCGCTGCCTGCTGTCACATGAGACCCCCGCCCACAAGCAGAATGATTCAGTACCAGTCCAGTTGCCGGCAAGGATGCCAAGGGGGTCCTTGAGCTGTGCTTTGAAGGCAAGAAGTGCAGCAAGGTCTGTGGTATTGGATGGTGGGGTGAGCGCGGCGGCGCATGCTGTGGCAAGTAAGATGAGGATCACCATGCGGCTGAAGAAGAGAGCCATTTTGGCGGAGAGCCTATTGATGTGTGCCGTGCTTGGCTGCTTCTCTTTTAAGCAGCCTTGGACGTGGAAATGGCTCAACTGGCTGGAAACTGATCTGTTGCACTTTTTTTTGGATATGGCATGTCATTTTTTTCAGTTGAATATTGTCATTAACAACTTGATTCTGTTTAGTCTCTTTCCTAGTGCCAGTTAGTTAGTGTTGTGTTCCTCTGTTTTCCTATGTAGTCTATCAACTATTGTATGATCTGCTTGCTTTCCTCTCTTAAATGGCAAAAGGCTGCTAATCTTTTCAACAAGTTTTTTTCTTTCGCCTACATACGGTCCACAGGTATGTACGAAAGTACCATCGTCTCTCATCTTCGTAAACTTGTTCCTGATCTAGTGCTAGTGTGCTACTAATACTGGCAGTACAAGATAGCATTCTAGCAAGGACAAGTGTAGACCAAGAAACCTCTTAACTGCTCCTAAAATTTGCCATCCGAAGCAGGGCAGGAAGCATCAATTTGATATTTCATTGGGCATGGGCTGATGATCCGAATACTAAAAAGAAAAGGCAGTGCTGCTGAGTGCTGACTGAAGCAGACCGATTCCGGGTTACTCTGAACCTCATAGGCTGGCACGCGTTCAGATTCATGCACGCGAGCACGCGTTCAGATTAGCCGTAGACACAGCAGTTGACACGTTATGTCAGGGTGGGTGTCGACACGATGCAAGTTGATACTACTGGCTTGCTGGACCATCTTCTCTGTTCTTGTTTGAGACATGTACTCTGGTCAGAAAATCGTCTTCACCATCGTATCCGATCAAGCAACGTGTGCAACTTGCTTCGTGGGGGTGACCTGCTTAAAAGATGTGTGTAACTTTGAATTATTAAGGAGTACAACGCGACAGACATGGCGTACGGTGCGCTCTCTCTTACAAAGGCACAGCCACTGTCCACAAAGAAATGTGGCCGTGTGGGTGACCCGCCGTTTCTGCAGTCTGTTACAGTATTAAGGAGTTCGTTATTGGATGGTCCCTCCCAAAAAGTACGGAGCAGCTGTGCGGTTTATCATCTTGTATATTTTATATATGCAAGATCTTTGTCCGCGGCACAGCAGTATCCGCAAGGGACCTGTAGTTGTGTTACGTCGCCGATAGCCGCCCCGGCAACGCACCGAAGCTGCATCGTTGCAACTCAGTACTTTCCTCTCCATAAAACACGTGCTCGTACGTATAAAAAAACACCCTAGAAATGCTCGGATACCCAGTAGCCACACCCGAGTAATAAAAGAAGAAGAGAAAAATGTTATGTGTAGGTACCAATAAAATAGAGTATGCTGTACTAGTGCGTTTTTCCTTTTGTGTGTGTGACAAAATTTTCTCGTGAGGAAGGGACCCGATTTCCGTTCATGCAGATGCAGCGGGGGTGCAGTGCTGGCACGCACGATGACAGCAAATTTCCAAGGCTCCGCTCAGCTCGGGTCATCGTCGTCGTCTTCCAGCACTGCGGGCTCGACCCGCCACTCGCTGCCGTAGTAGGAGTTGGGCAGGCCGAGCCAGAACTTGAATGCCTCGGCGGCGCGCTTGCGCTCCCGGCGGCGGTCCTGCCTTGCCTGCGACGCGTGCTTGCTGGTGAACATCCTCGAGTGCATCTCGATGTACATCTTCCGGTACCTCGTCTTGTTGGGCGCGATGCCCTTCTCCTCCATGCACGCCACGATCTCCAGCGCCTTCCTGAAGAAGGCCGCCCGCACGCACACGTCCGCCAGCGCGCCCAGCAGCTCCTCGTCGGCTTCCTCCAGGCACCGCTCCTTCACCTCGCTCCACAGCACCAGCGCCTCCCCGGGCTTGCGCGCCGCCGCCACGCCCTTCGCCAGGCTGCCGTACGTCGCCACGTCCGGCTGCACCCCGCGCTCCTTCATCCGCTCCACCACCTGCTTCGCCGCCTCCACCTGCCCCAGCCGGCAGTACCCTTCCACCAGCATGTTCCACGCCGCCCTGTCCACCGCCACCCTCGGGTCCCGCTCCATCTCCTCGAACACCTTGTGCGCCGTCTTGGGCTGCCCCGACGCCGCGAACGCCTTCATCAGCGTCGTGTAGCTCACCGCGGACGGCGCGATGCCGCGGGACCGCATCTCGTTGAAGAAAGCCAGCGCGCCCGCGCTGTCGTCGGCCAGCACGCACCCGTCCATGAGCGTGTTGTACGTCACCACGCCGGGCTTGATGCCGGCGACCGTCACCATCTCCTCCAGGAGCTCCCGGGCCTTGCCCATCTGCAGCTGCTGGCAGTACCCCTTGAGCAGGACGTTGTAGGTGACCCGGTTCGCGGGAACCCCCGCCGCGGCCATCTCGTCCAGCACGGCGCGCGCGCGCGCCGTGGCGCCCGCGGCCACCAGCGCTGATATCACCGTCGTGTAGGTCACGTGGTCCGGCCGGCTCGCGGGCGCCGTCTCCGCCTCTCGCCGCATCGCGCGCAGCACGGCCACGACGTCGTCCACGCGCCCGGCGTTCATGTATCCCTTCATCAGCGTCGTGTACACCCTGGCATTGGGCGGATAAGGCTTGGGGAGCAGCGGCGCCGGGGCCAGCTCATCCGTGCCCACCAGTTCCTCCGGCTTGGCCGCCCCGGCGAGAATGTCGTCGAGCAAGGCGGCATCTTGATCTCGCTCCACGTCCGTCACGCCGTCGCGTTCCAGAGCGACGGCTCTGAGCAGCAAGCATATGTCCCTGCGCTCCTCCCGCATCGCCTGCACGATCCGCTCCGCCGTGGGGATGTCGCCGAAGCCGACGAACGCGGCGACGAGGGAGTGGAAGGTGGTGGCGCAGGGGGCGATGCCGGAGGAGAGCATGCGCTCGAGCGCGCGCGCGACGAGGTCCCTGCGGCCGGCGCGCGCGCACATCTTGATGACGACGTTGTAGGTGAGCGCGTCGGGGGCGGCGTTCCACTCGCGCATGGCGTCGAACAGCTGGCGGAACCGGCGGCAGTCCCCGGCGTTGGCGCAGGCGCTGAGCGCAGCGTTGAATGCGGCCGCGTCGGGGAGGCAGGAGGGGGAGACGAGCTCGGGCGGCGCGCGGCGGACGTGGCGGAGCACGGCGTCGAAGAGGCGGAGCGCCCTGGTGGGCGGCGCGAGGCGGGCGACGGCGGCGGTGTACGCGCGGCGGTCGGGGAGGAGGCCCTGGCGGAGCATGTAGAGGAGGAGGGAGTGGGCGAGGCGGGCGTCGCGGGAGCGGGCGGCGGCGGCCGCCGCGAGGGAGAGCGAGTTGGCGTCGAGGAGGCCGAGGGCGCCGCGGGCGCGGAGGCTCTGGAGGAGGCGCGCGACGCGGGAGAACGCGTCGGGCCCGTTGGAAGAGCTGAAGGCGAGCTGCGCGAGGAGGCGGGAGGCCGTGGTGGGGGAGGAAGGGAGGAGAGACGGCTCGGAGGAGAAGAGGCGGTAGGCGGCGTCGGTGTCATGGGCGCGAAGCAGCGCCAGGAGGGCGTCGTCGGAGGCGCCATCATCGTCATGGTCAGGCGGGTCGGCGAGGGGCGGGGTGGAGCGGGAAGTTGCTGAGGACAGTGCGGCTGGAGGATGGAACCGTTGGTGCGGGTTGCCGGAGGAGGAGGAGGAAGAGGGCGAGGGGCATGAGCAAGAGCAGGTAATGGCGCCACCGTGGAAGGAGGGATGAGGATGGAGAAGCTGGAGCGTGTAGCGCGTGCAGCATAGCATCTCTGGAGTAGCTAGCTAGTGGCGCGGCAATGGCCGTAGGGTCGGTCAGTTTGGTCCGCCGGACGACGGCCGGAGGAGGAAGAAGAAAGGGGAAGAGAAATGGCAGGAACAGACGACTAGACGAGTGGAGCGGAGAGGATGAGGATGACGTATCGACGTGGCCCAACCGAACAAACGAAGCAAACTAGCAAAGCATTGGCTCCAGCCCAGCCAAATCGACGAGACACACGGGCTTGGTCCATCCACCCACCCCAGTGAGAACCACAGGCCGCCAAACCGACACGAGTCTTTGCACAGGCCGAGATTAATAAACAACAAGAAAACTCTGAAATCACCCGATTTTAAGAAAAAAGTATCACCCGATTTTTTTTGTTTCTATTAATAGCCAAACGATTAACGTTGTAGGAGAAAAAAAAAACAACCAGAATTTTGTGAATACTAACTAGTACTGTACTGTACACCGGTTGCTACCTTCACTAGCATACCAAATCACATGGAGGATGACAAACACTCCTTGATCCGTGCAAGCCTAGCAGCCACGTCCTTCATTGCCACCCTTTCCTCAGGCGAGTCCCACGAGCACTGCAGCCCCAAGTCTACTATCTGCTCGAGCCAGCTCCAGCCGTTGTGAGATTCTTGGCGAGATGACCAGTCGGCACTCTGGATGTGTTCACTGCTTGTTGCCTCCTCGTCTAGAACAAGGCTATGATCCACGACCTGAGCAAGCCGTGAGGGGAAAGCCTGGCTCACCCACTCTCTCAGACTTAGCTCTTGGCTGAACATGGCGTCGGTGGGCTTCTTCCCTGTGATGACCTCCAGAAGCATTATCCCGTAGCTGAACACGTCGCTCTTCCTTGACGCTTTACCGGTCGAGGCATACTCTGGAGTGTTTGCAACAAAGGAAACAGAGACGCTATTAATTAGTGACCGCAATGGAAATGAGATAGTCATATGAACTATCGAGAGTTGCAGATGATTAAATATTTTACATACCTGGTGCCATATAACCAATGGTTCCATGCATGTTCCTTGAGATTATGGAAGTATCCTCTCCCAGCAGTAACCTTGCGATGCCAAAGTCGGCTACACAGGCCGTCATATCTTCATCAAGCAACACGTTGCTCGGCTTGAGGTCACAATGCAGGACTGCCTCAAAGTGCTCATGGTGAAGGTATGCCATTGCCAGAGCCACATCTGACATGATGCTTACCCTTTGGAGCAGTCCTAGCCCACGACGGTTACCAGACGACAGCCACTCATCTAGGCTCCCATTTGGCATGTACTGGAGCACCAGGGCCTTGAAGTCCAAGTTCGAGCAGGTGGTGAGTATCCTCACCAAGTTTCGGTGCCGGGCCATGCGAAGCGCACGGCACTCGACATCGAAGCTCATGGTGGCGCTTTCCAGCTCTATGTTCAAGACTTTTACAGCAACGGTTTGCTCGTCATCCAGTGTGCCTTTGTATACTTTGCCAAAGCTTCCTTCTCCTAGTAGGTTACCACTGTCGAAATTATTTGTGGCACGAGCCAGATCAAAATAGGAGATTGTCATGTGGTTGTTTGCCTCCAAGCTAGCGTCGACCGGCGGCTTCTTTGGCCTCTTGTTAACATGAGTTCTGATCAGGATGAACACACAAATCCCAATTATGATGGCTCCTATAACGCAAGGAACTACAAGTTTTAGGAGACCAAATCGGTGACTATGATTGAACTCATCAACCGGGCATGGTGGGAACCCAAGGCTCGGAAGGCCGCATAGCGCAGCGTTCCCTTCCAATGATTCTAGTGTGATGTTTGAGAACACACCACCCTCTGGGATTTGTCCATATAGTCTATTGAAAGAGAGATTTAGGGTTGTGAGATAGTTGAGATTGGCGAATGATTTTGGAATTGTACCAGACAAGGTGTTATATGAAAGATCCAGTGTTTTGATGCTACTTAGCTTGCCAATTGCATCCGGTACTTGATCTTGGAACATGTTCTTCGACAAATTTAGGTAAGTCAGTGTATTGAGCACTCCTAGTGAATTTGGAATATTGCCACTGAGTTGGTTGGAAGAAAGGTCCATATAAGATATTGCCTTCAGAATTTCAATGTCTTCTGAGAAAGAGCCGGATAGGGCATTGCAGGACAGATCAATACTCACAATATTCTCAAGGCCCCATAGCCCCAGGGGAATTGTTGAAGTGAATCGATTATTTGATAGTTCTAGGGTCTGCAGGTGGCTTAGATTACCAATGCTATCTGGTATAGGGCCGTGGAGCTTGTTGTAGGCCAGGCCCAAGCCAAACAGGTTTGCTAATTTGCCAATGTGTACTGGGATAATCCCAGATAAGTCATTGCTAGACAGGTCAAGAGCTCTGAGATTCTCCATTTCTGTAACTGAAGTTGGAATTTCCCCGCTCAATCGGTTGTTGCGAAGATCAATAAAGGAGAGCCGGCTCTGATTACTTGTCATCATGTCGGGGATGTGCCCAGTTATTTGGTTCTCAAATGCTCGAAAGATCTCGAGGGAGGAGAGATTGCTAATGGAGCTGGGGATGCTACCGGTGAAGTGATTTGTGTCCATGACGATGTATTTGAGGCTTTGGCAACCAGTCAGGTCTGCCAAGAAACCCACGTCTCCACTGAGCTTATTCTCCTCGATGTAGAGCTCAGTGAGAGATTCCCCAAATATTTTTAGCGGCACAGGTCCGGTCAGTGAGTTGAAGGCCATGTCAAGGATCGAGATCATGGACATGTTCTTGATGGAGGTCGGGATGGTACCTGTCAAGTTGTTCCTTTCAAGGTTGAGCCGCTGCAGCTGCGTCAACCACCCCAACTCCAGCGGGATCCTCCCATGCAGCCTGCTGCCGGCGAAGTCTAGTACGGCGAGACCGGTAAGGTTGCCCAATCCGGCGGGGATCTCGCCGGAGATGTCGTTGCCACCTAGCGAGATGACTGTCAATTCCGGCATGGACGCCAGCCACAGCGGTACTCCGCCGGTGAAGCGGTTGTAGGCCAGGATGAACTGTTGCAGGTGCTTGCACGCCGCAAACCCCGGAGGCACCGTGCCGGTGAGCTCGTTTTTGCTGAGGTACACTTGCTGCAACATGGGAAGGCTGATGCTCCCGTTGTCCTGTAGCACCGGTCCCGATAGATTGTTCTGGGAGAGGTACAGCCCTACCAGGCCGGACATGTTGAACAGCGAGGACGGGATCTGCCCTGAGAGCTGGTTCTTTGAGAGCTGGAGGACCTGAAGGTTCGGCAAGAAGCCAATGGCGCTGGGAATTGTCCCTGTCAGGCCGTTGTACGCAAGGCTCAAGAAGCTCAGCTGCGACGACGACGACGACAACGTGGTCCCGTTGAACAAGCTCAGGGGCACCGGGCCGCTCAAATCGTTCCGGCTAAGGATGAGAAACCCGACGCTCTGCAGATTACGCAGCTCGTGTGGGATTCCACCGGTGAGGTTGTTGGAGTCGAGGTCGAGGATCTCGAGCGCGGTGAGGTTGCCGAGCGAGGCCGGGACGGCGCCAGAGAGGTAGTTGTCGGAGAGGTCGAGGGCCAGGAGGCGCGGCAGCGTGCCGAGGCTGGGCGGGACGGGCCCCGTGAGACCGGCGCCGGTGAGGTTGAGGACGGAGAGGAAGGACAGGTTGCCGAGCTCGGGAGCCAGGGCGCCGGCCAGCGGCACGCCCGGGAGCGCCAGGGCCGTGACGCGCAGCCTGTGGCGGTGGCCGCAGGTGACGCCGGCCCAGCCGCAGTAGGGCGTGCCGGGCGTCCAGTTGCCGCGGAGGACGCCGCCCGGGTCGGACAGCCGGGCCTTGAAGGCGAGCAGGGCCGTGAGGTCGGCGGCCGTGGTGGCGTTGGCGTTGGACGATGCCGAGGCCAAGGCGAGCGCGGGTGATGAGGCCATTGCTATTGCTATTAACATGGTGGCGAGGTGGAGGAGAGGCATGGCGGAGAGACTAGAGAGCTCTGAGCTCATCAGTGCACCTGGGGGCGTGGGACACCGGACAGATGAGCTAATGGCACCTGGCTTTTCTAACCTCGTACTCGTACGTGAACCTGTCCAGGCCAGGGTATAGTGTAGTCTGAAGTCTGAACTGAAGAACCAGGCCACGGGCGGGAGGACCGGCACGGAGACTCAGACTCGTCAATCGTCATCTGATTCCCTGATGCCTCCTGTGTGCTATGGATCGCTGGATGGACAGACTGCACTGTGCACTGAAACCATGGTTGCTTGTGTTGGTGACAGAGCACTGAGATTGCTTGATCCTACGTGCCAAATCAAAGGAAACTAACGGCAGTCAGCACTCAGCAGGCAGCGTGAGTGTGAACGAACCAACTTGGAATCAAAAGCAACACGTGGGGAGATGACCGGAGGAGAGCCCTGCATGACAAGACCGGATCGATCGACAAGACTTTGACTCTGATTGGAGACTTGGAGTCAGCCAGTCAGGAATCACGTACAGTAGCCACGACGGCTTGGAGAGCCTGGATGGATGAAGAAGCGGAAAGGGAAAGCTACTGGACTGCGAGCGTCCGCGCCGGGGTGAAACTGAAAGCAACGGGACTGAAACCGCGGCTGCTAGCAGCGTCGTCAAGCGCGGGCGGCCACTCCAAACAACACGCATGCAAGTGCGCAACCACCTGATTGACGCGTGAATTAATGGAGAATAGAAGACAGAGAAACCATTTGACGGGGAACGGGGTAGAGCATGGAAATTAAAAAGCTTCCATCTTGATTGATGGCATGACACTGACTAGACTAAACATATGTACTTACATAGAACGAGTGCGTGGAAGAACTAGCCAGACCCAGACCGGTTGTTCTTTGCAAAGCGCGCGGCGACAAGTTGACGACGCGCGTCAATACCTGATTGACTCGATGAAACTTCTACGTGCCTTTGGTGGGCAATGGAGGCGGGACGCGTGTATTAAGTGTTGTTTGGCAAAAAAAAAAAAAAAAAAAAAGAAGCAAACATAGCGGAGGCGATGTGATTTCGGAAGCATCAGGTGCGTTTAAAACGCGGGAAAATTCCTTTGTTTTTGTGTTTTTCGTGTAAAATTGAACTGATTTTTCTAAAACTTTCTACGTAATTTTTGTGTTTTAAACGGGCCTAGTGTGATACGGCAAGGAAACTACGTAGTAAAAGTCCTTAGCATCGATGATAAAAGAGAGAGTCGAATTTTACATGGATCATGTTTTATTGTGAATTCTTATACTTTCTTTATTAATTTTGTTTATTGCAAAATATAAATGAGAATTGGTTTCTCATAAAGCTGAATAAAATAGATCGTTTGATACAAGGGCGAATCTAGAGCAAACTTGAGGGGGTTGCCTATGGCCCCGTTTGGTACAGCTTTTTCTGGACGCGTTTTTTTTCCACAGCTGTACAAATAAGCGAAAAGCGCGGTCAAAATAAGCTGGTTTGATCCCGCTTCTGCTTTTTAGTACAAATGGGTGCTGTGGAAAGAAATGCGGCCAGGAGAAGCTGAAAAAAAACGCTCTGTTTGGCTGTTGGTTCCGGCTTATTTTGGCCATAAGCAGCAAATAAGCTGTACCAAACAGGACCTATGTCTTGTGGGTGCATAGATATGAGTTTTAGAGGGTGCAAAAGTGGTGAAATTTTGGCTCATATAAAGGATTTTGCAAAATTTTGAAAGTGCACATGCACCCACACTCACACACATAGCTTCGCCCCTGGTTTGATACCTATCATCCTGATCAACCAACCCTACATTTAAGGTTTCTTCTATAATATGTGTGGAGTGAGAGACCTCAAGACCCCAATCCTTTCTGGAGAGATGATCACATCAGCATGATCTTTTGGCTCCTCTGTGTTGACGGTGGTTGACCGCTGACCAGTTTTCTATAATTTAAAAAAAAATTTACCCAACAATACTTGCATTAACCTAAAGAATCAACTGTAACGAATAATCGGAAAACTCATAAACAAGAGTATGAAAAAAAAATATATATTTCACCGACATAAAAGAAGAAAATAAAATCGCAAAGAATTTTGCCTGAGTCACTTGCTAGTTTCTCTTTAAAAAAAAGATCGGATGTTCAGCATGATATCCGTGTTTATAGACCATGGAGGAAAATTAGATTATTAGAAGGGTTAGACTGTCTAACAGTAATATAATCACTCCATTTACTCCATCCGCTGAAGGTAGCCATAGGGACTTAAGGTCACTAGAATATACATATGATCGTTAACGCTTTATAAACACTTAGGCGTAGGGAGTAAGGCCGGCTCCATCGGTTACAACATTGTATCGAGTGGAGTTTGAAATATCACGCTACGATATTAAAAAATTGTAAAGGTGGAGCGGCCGGCCCAACGTGGCCTATCTCATAAACTTATGTAACCCATGTCCCGGCCCGGCCCGCCCTCGCAAAACGCTCTCTCCGTGCTCAGCTCGTCATCTCGTACCAGTGGCGGCGGCGGCGGCGGCGGCGATGCGGTTTCTCTCCGGCGCCTCGGCATCCCGCCTCCCCTCCCCGCTTCTCTCACTCCCCCGCGCAAGGACGAGATGCGTACCAGCCTCCTCCTTTGCCTGCCGGGCTGCCTCTTCATCAGCTGCCGGCGCTGGCGACGGCTGCTCGCGGAAGCCGTGGCTCTTCGTCGGGCTGGGCAACCCAGGAAAGGTGTACCAGGGAACTCGCCACAACGTAAGCCACGTGACCAACCCTGTTATCCCTGAAAGCTAACGTTTTCGACGGTAGGATTGCTGGTTTCTTTGCCTTGGTTACCATGGGTAGTCGTGTTGGGAAATGCTTGAGATTTACGGCAAAAAATTGCTGTCTTGGACTGCCGAAGACAAAAATATCGACATCAGAAAGTAGAAACATGATATATATGCAAATTTGATTCATCGAATTGGATTCTTGTTGAGTTGTTGTATACAGAATGACATAGAAACTCTAAAATGTAGGATTCAGTAATCAGAGAGAGTATTTCTCTTGCAGGCAGAGAAATTTATTGTTGTGCTTGTGTAACTTGAACATCATTTTGTGGAACAAAACTAGACCACATAGATTGAACCTCCTAGCCATGTTCGTCAAACGCCAAAACTTCAGTGTACAATCTTTCTATGGAGTTGAGATCATATATGGTTATTCTCAGGTTGGATTCGAGATGATTGATGTTATATCAGAAGCTGAGGGTATATCTCTGAGCAGTATGCAGTTCAAGGCAATGGTTGGGAAAGGCAAGAGTCACACCTTTTTTTTTTTTGTTCTTTTGTTTACATGTTGAATTCTGTATTGGAGGCTGTAATACTAATCTTAATTGAATACTTTCCAAATTTCCAGAGCTAAAGTTCGTTCTCATAAAATAGATACACTGTGACTTTGAATTTTTGCATGCTACAAAACATTCTTAATAAAAAACAATTCCATATTATCCAGGTCGCATAGGTGATGCACCTGTCATGCTTGCCAAGCCGCAAACTTTTATGAATGCAAGCGGTGAGTCTGTAAGTATAATAATTCAAAAAAAAAAAAAAAGAATACCAGTGTAGTATTTCCCCTTTTTTATTTTTTTTACACACACTGAGTTATGTATAGGTGGGGCAGCTGGTTTCATATTTCAAGATACCACTTAATCAAGTCGTCGTGGTAAACGTTTACTCTTCAGTACATGGATTTCATAACATATCACTATAAATGTCATTCTCACCTTGCAAAATTACTATGATCTAATTTTCATTCATTTCTTTGCAGATGTATGATGATCTTGATTTACCCTTTGCAAAACTGCGCTTGCTGCCAAAGGGTGGGCATGGTGGGCATAATGGGTACCCCATTTCTCATCTACTTTCTGATATTATTGTATAGCTTAGTCAGTATTTCAGTGTTCTTTGTAATACAAACTATGGTTAAGACTTCATGATTTTGTAGGCAGATAATTGGTCAATAGTCTCAACTTCTTTTAAGAGAAGGATATTTGAACATATGATTTGTGCTGTCCTTGTACGCAGTAGCAACTGTATATTGATGTTTAGAAACTGATTGTAAAGTGCTTATCTGTTAGAAATGCAGAAGTAAAACCTTGGTAACAACTTTATTTTTAGGGGGTGTTTGGATCCAGTAGCTAAAATTTAGCTCACGTCACATCGGATGTTTCGGTGCTAATTAGAAGCATTAAATATAGTCTAATTATAAAACTAATTACACGGATGATGACTAAACGTCGACACGAATTTATTAAGCCTAATTAACCAATGATTAGCAAATGTTTACTGTAGCATCACATTTGCTAACCATGGATTAATTAGGGGCATTTAATTTTTTGCCACTCTTACGGATGGCAAAAATTCACAGTCAATGACATGTGGGCCACTCTGAGTCAATGACAGTGGGCCAGGATGGCAAATCAGCTGCCATTCACTCCATAAGAGTGGCAAAAAAAATTAGATTACACGATTAATTAGGCTTAATAAGTTCGTCTCGTCGTTTAGTCCTAATCTGTGTAATTAGTTTTATAATTAGGCTACATTTAATACTTGTAACTAGCGTCCAAACATCCGATGTGACGGGAGCTAAAATTTAGCTCAGGCATCCAAACACCCCCTTAGTTTCGTTGCTCCCGCTTTTTGTTAAGGGAGAGAGTCCACACACTTTTGATTCACAATTTGCATATATAGGTCCTGTATAATTGTGGACACTCTGATAGAGTGATTGCAGTGACTTTGGGACCTTTGCGCCACGGTTGTTTTCTGAAAATAACTTCTCTCTGTACTTACCATTTGCAGAATGAGAAGCATCATGAGCCATTTGAAACAAAGCCGTGATTTTCCACGCCTAAGAATTGGTCTGCCACCTCTTACTCCTTTCCTCTTCAGTTACCCAGAATGAATTAATCCTGCAACCACATTTTGCAGGCATTGGACGACCACCTGGGAAGATGGATCCTGCCAATTTTGTTCTCCGACCTTTTAACAAGAAAGAGCAAGAAGAGGTTTTTACTACAATACCTACCTTAGAGATGTTTTGGTTCACCCAACTTAGCAAACACATAATTGAGTTTTTCTATGTTGATCCATGCGGAGATGATGAAAATGATCTCTGTGTGCAGCTTGACTTCGCGCTCCATAGGGGCTTGGAGGCAGTGCGAATAATGGTGCTTGAAGGATTCAACAAGAGTGCAACTTATGTGAACACGGCTCAGTCATCTGAAATGTTAAATAGATGATAGTCATAGATCCATAGACTACTGCATTCAAGTGTATTCCCATGACAAAGATATTGAGTTCAGGTAGGGACTGCTGCAAGGCAGATTGCAGTCAGCTTCACCTGATGCATCGATTGCATGATGGCCACCTTCCATAACAGAAAATTCTGACAGCTGAATTGTACTGTATGATATGAGCAAATCTCCAAGTACCGTGATCCCACAGCAGTCTACTGTATTATACTGGCTTGTTAATTTCATCTGTAGCCTGCGACTTGAAAATTCTGAGAAATAAAACTTTATACCCTACATTTTGAAAGCGGCACTTTTTAGTGCCTCTGTTCCAGCTTCTATGTACTCTTGTTGATCCGTCAATATTGCTTGTGCATTGTGCCACAATGTCATTATCTACTCTCTGAGAATTCAGTGATATTGGTACACATTGATCCCATATTCCCATCTCGCTCTTGCTGGATTCACCTGCTGTATCACCGCTGGTGGCAGCCGTCTCTGCAGTCTGCAGAGCGCCGCGCACGGGGATAATACATATGCATCCATCCAGAGGAAGCCGACCAGAATTTGCTCCATCACATCCTCTGATATGATCATCTGTGGTGGTCATCAGGCTGGGACCCCCCGATGCACGACGACTATATCCATCGGCAGCGCGCGTCTCTCTCTCGATTCTCCCACGTTCTGAACATGCGATGCTCGTTTGCTTTCCAAAAAGGATAGGCTGTCTCCTTGAAAAGCACGCGAAAATAACGCAATTGCTCGCTAAAATTGGTATCTGGTTGCTTGCTCATGTGTGTGGTTAGGATACTCCGACCCTTGAACACTGGAAGTGTTGTTGAGCACCCCTGGGGTGTTCAGCCTCCAGCGTGACACGGCGTGCGTTCAACGGTTCCAGGAACGGGAACGTAGCCGACCCACTGACCGCCGGGGCCCGCTTGTCAGGGACCCCCCCGACAACGCAAGTTGCCGCCAATTAACGTCCAGATCCGCCGACCGATTCGACTTGCCCTTCTCCTCAAAAGGCCTAAACCCTCGTCCACCCCTAATCATCCCCCTTCTTCCAATCTCGCCGCCGCGCGCCGCCATGGCGAACTCCGCCGCCGCCGCCTCCTCCCTCTCCCTCCTCTTCTCCCATCCCAATTCCCGCCGCTCGTCCGCCTACCTCCGCCTGCCTCCCCGCGCCAGCCGCGTGCGCTGCGCCGCCTCCGACGCGTCCGCCGCCGCCGCCTCGGCTACCGCCACCAAGCACCGCCGCCCCGCGGAGGAGAACATCCGCGAGGAGGCGGCGAGGCTCCGCGGCCCCGCCCAGGGGTTCTCGGCGTGGTACGAGCCCTTCCCCCCGGCGCCCGGCGGCGACCCCAACGAGCGCTACTCGCTGGACGACGTCGTCTACCGCTCCAGCTCGGGGGGCCTCCTCGACGTCCGCCACGACATGGAGGCGCTCGCCCGCTACCCGGGCTCCTACTGGCGCGACCTCTTCGACTCCCGCGTCGGCCGCACCGCCTGGCCCTACGGCTCCGGCGTCTGGTCCAAGAAGGAGTTCGTGCTCCCCGAGATCGACTCCGACCACATCGTCTCCCTCTTCGAGGGCAACTCCAACCTCTTCTGGGCCGAGCGCCTCGGCCGCAAGCACCTCGGCGGGATGAACGACCTCTGGGTCAAGCACTGTGGCATCTCCCACACCGGATCCTTCAAGGACCTCGGCATGACCGTGCTCGTCAGCCAGGTCAACCGCCTCCGCCGCGCCCCGCTCTCGCGCCCCATCGCCGGTGTCGGATGCGCCTCCACGGGGGACACCTCCGCCGCGCTCTCCGCCTACTGCGCGGCCGCGGGGATCCCCGCCATCGTCTTCCTGCCGGCGGACCGGATCTCTCTGCAGCAGCTGATCCAGCCCATCGCCAACGGCGCCACCGTGCTCTCCCTTGACACCGATTTCGATGGCTGCATGCGGCTTATTCGGGAGGTCACCGCGGAGCTGCCAATCTACCTCGCCAATTCGCTCAACTCGCTTCGGCTTGAGGGGCAAAAGACGGCAGCCATCGAGATATTGCAGCAGTTCAATTGGCAGGTGCCGGATTGGGTCATTGTTCCAGGAGGCAACCTTGGGAACATCTATGCCTTCTACAAGGGGTTTGAGATGTGCCGCGTCCTTGGGCTCGTCGACCGCGTGCCGCGCCTCGTCTGCGCGCAGGCTGCAAACGCTAATCCTCTGTACCGGTACTACAAGTCAGGATGGACTGAGTTCCAGCCACAGGTTGCTGAAACCACATTCGCATCTGCGATACAGATCGGCGATCCTGTATCTGTGGACCGCGCGGTGGTCGCGCTGAAGGCAACTGATGGTATTGTGGAGGAAGCCACGGAGGAGGAGCTCATGGATGCAATGGCGCTGGCTGACTGCACTGGGATGTTTGCTTGCCCACACACTGGCGTTGCACTTGCTGCTCTGTTTAAGCTCCGGGATCAGCGTGTAATTGGGCCTAATGACCGCACTGTGGTTGTTAGCACGGCTCATGGGCTGAAGTTCACGCAGTCAAAGATCGATTACCATGACAAAAACATCAAGGACATGTTGTGCAAGTATGCTAATCCACCGATCAGTGTGAAGGCTGACTTTGGTTCTGTGATGGATGTTCTCCAGAAAAATGTCAATGGTAAGATATAAACTTATATGTTTAGTTAACCCCCAGAACTGTTTTTGTTTATCAAGTCCTGGAATTCTACTACTGCGTTTTTTTGCAACTATATGGTTGGTGAACATGATATGGGCACAAAGATCCATATCTTGTAGTACTAGGTCTGGAGGCTCTTCTGATAATAGGTCTAAGTGGATAGAGCTATTCCTTGTACTTTATCTGTATCATGTAATATGAATGATAACTTATAATGATACAAGTATTTGAATGAATAAATGTTTGCAAAGATCCCTCCTCCATGCAGGATTTTGTTTTTTCTTTTGCAACCTGGTGCTCTCTTCTGTATAGTTTTCACTGAACTTAGGCGATGCATATTGCTAGGATTTGAACTATTTGATGGTATTATCTGTTCGCTTTCAGCATTCACAAGAAAATTAGAGTCTACATCATACCAGTTCACAGTGCTCAATAACATATCTGATACTGCTAGTTTGGCACGCTATTTCGAGACCATAGCCAAACACCAATTTGCCTGCTTTGGAGATTGTTTTAGAAGTCTATCCTGTAGTGATTTATTGGAGTTGTTTGCAGGAGGTTTTCCATTTAATTCATAGAATTGGACTCTGACACTGTTAGATTTGTTATTTACTCCGTCGGCAGGTTGCTGTAGTTAACTGTATTGACTTTCGAGTGATTACGATTGTATAGGATGCTGAGAAAGCTGAAGCTTCTCCTTCCTTTTACACGGTGTTCCCATCTGATTTTTTTTTTATCTTTGGCTGCCAAGCGGAGTAGTTCATTTTGTAGTACATCAACGTCAAATAAAAAACCGGAGGAAGTATCACACATGGCTTCCTGATGACTCCCTGCGGGTTGTATCTCGCACGGTTTAGTTTTTTTTTTTTTTATGCCTCGGTACTTCAAATACAAGTTGTAGTATCTGATCCTGACATCTAACGCACACCACAACTCACTCAACTCACACCCTAAACACACCCTAGGACTCAGGCTAGACCTACAACCTATACTTAAAGGACCACACATACGCAGCTAAGAGATACCCAAGGCAGCCTTGAGCGATGACGGGCACGTTTTTTTGACCATTGTAGCTCATCAGCGTCTGAGGCTGATCACCAAATTATTCGAGGGAATAAATCCCTCCGGTGAGGCACGGGCGTCGAGTCTGGGACTCGAACGCCGGTGGGCGAGAAGCGAACCACGCGCTTTGCCAACTGAGCTACGGCTCAGTCCTCCGCACGGTTCAGTTTTGCTTTCATGAAAGGTATTCGAGGGAACCTCCTATAGGTCTAAAACAAATGTAACGAGGCATAAGCTATTCCTTTTAGTAGTTTTGTAAAAAGATACAAATTTGTAATTAAATATACCTGAAACTATCATAATTTTACGATCATAAATACTTAGTACATGGCTAGGGCATCGAGAAACATGTCTCCAGATCCTTTACTTTGCGACCCTTTAATCAATCCACATACTCAACTGTGATCAATTCATCAACACTTACGCGCTGTGCAATTAGCAATCAACAATGACTCGATACAGTAGTCATTGGAGCAAAGAATGAAAATTTGTCTCGTTCAGAAGTACTCATACTAATTAAGTGAAGAAGTATTTGGTTTTTCCACTATCCCATTATTTGGGGATGAATATGGATATCCATGTGTCCGGATACATACCAATTAACAATATTTACAGCAGTTGTTCTCTGAAAATTCTAGCGGGCTATTGTTAGTGTCTTCTACCTTAAAGGTCAAAAGTGTATGGCCTGGGTGACTACTTCCATGACTCTCTTGCTAGCCTTCCTGGGCGGCTATAGCTATGGCATCTGGTGACTCCGTGGTTTTAGATGAAGCCCTGCTAAAACGTCTTTGTGAGAAATGGTTCGCCCGTGAAGTTGGAGAGCAGAGAAGCTGGTTTGGCATGTGAAGTTGCAGAGAAGGAGCCAGCCATGCCAGATTCGCGGTAGAGACGGTTTTAGATCAAGACCAGAAGATCGTCCATACGGTGGCAGTACGAAAATGACGATGTATTTATACTGTAGATAGAAAAGAGTTTGAATATAGACAATGTGATAGACAGAATGGAGTTTGAATATAGACAATGCGATAGACAATCTACTGGACTCAGCCTTATGGAACGGTGCCATATAGGATGAGCGTACCCATTCACTTATGTAAACCTTGAAGGCCATTTGGCGCAAGAATTCCATAGTAACCACGTAGAAATTTTATAAAAAATAGTTCAATTTTAAAAAGACGTAGCATGTTCCACGCAGACCCTCGTCGAATTTAAGGGTATGTTTGGAAACAAAGTAGTTTTGTGGTTTCAAAGCATTTTTTTGCGAATACACAATACAACGCAGACACTCACAAACACGCACGTACATTCACCCCTATGAACGCACGCACGCATATCCTACCCCTATGAGCACATCCGAAGCACCGTGTAAAAAGTCGGCTATCTCGAGATTCACGAAATCACTAGCACCGTGTAAAAAGTCGGCTATCTCGAGATTCACGAAATCACTGCTGCAACCACTAGACTACAGACCTTTTTGGCTGTGGTTTCAAAGCATTACTATTGTATTTTGTATTTGAGAGGAAATGAGACCAAAATACTGTATCTCTAAATATGTGCTAGATGTATTGCTGTAAAAAAATCATTTATATCATGACACTCGGTGCACCGTGATATCGTAAAACTATGAAAATTCTGTCCGAGACGTACCTTGGAGGTATCCCCGCAGCATGCATTGCAGGCCATCACGAAAAATGTGCCCAGCCCTGAGCGAGGGTGAAATAGGTGATTCAAACTGCAGGGAGTAGTGACTACAGAAATGAACAGTTACCACTTTGCTGAGATGCTTCTTTCATGGCCCTTGGGAATTTGGAGAGCCTGCGCTGTAAAAAACAAAATTTAATTTCCTCGCAGGAAGGATACGCAAATTGGTTCTGTAATGGCCCATCGGGCTTCTGCATTTCCTCCAACGAACAGGTGTCATCTGGGCCTTGTACACTCAGCCCCAGACCCCCAGTCGCTCTTGGCCTCTATCTAGCATTCTAGCAGGCCTAGAGGCTGAAGGAGAGCAGAAATAAATGGACAAATCAAGTCACGACCCAAAAATGAACCCCCGCTGGTTTCCTCTTGATTTTCTACCTATTGACCAAAGATCAGCGGCCTGAAAAACGTATGCACGTTTCGCAAAGAAAAAAAAAGAGAGAGTAGTATGTACGTAAACGTTGCTTAGGTAGGTAGGAGTAGATTATATCAACTGACGCGCCATATCGATTATTGGAGTTGAGAGCTTATGAAGGAGGAATCGAGAAAGCAACAGGGCCGCACATCATCCACCACATGTCTTGGCATCTTCTTTCAGCTGGGTACGTGCACTGGAAGTAGAAACATGCGTCCCACATTCCCACCCAAAAGATATAGAAACATGCGTCCCACATTCCCACCCAAAAGATATATATCTCTACCCGTCCTGGAGTCCAGAACTTTGGGGTGCTGCTTTATTTTGCACCAGCAATCTGCTGCCATATAGCAGGAGACTATATGGCACCATATAGTCTCCTCCAGATTGGTCTGGTCCACTCCACGAGATTGAGATTTATTTGAGAGACACGTACTCCATATAGGAGGAGACTATGGGTCAGTTTGGTTTCCGGGAGAGGCTTTCCTTGCCTGGCTGCACGCACAACGAGAAGCTTGACAGTCCAGGCAAGTCAATTCCACTCTCCTGTGCCAGCAAACAAATTCTTGCCTGTACAATCCCCGAGAGAACCTTGCTACACATCCAAACGTTGCAATTTTCTGTTTGTCCTAGCCTGGCAAGGAGATTCAGTGCCTTGAAATGAAACCAAACATGCCCTATATAGCTAGCTAGGAGAGACATGGATCGCCGCATGCATGCAACCGGCCTCTCGCTTTCACGTCCGTGCATATGACTGATGCCCTCCATGCATTGCATGCACGCCTTTCACACTGATAGCAGCGCCGCGCTGGGCCTGCTAGTATAGTACTTGCTTTGCCACTAAGCAATGCGCGACTCATATCGATCAGCAGTGCACTGTATCTGTATCGGTAAGTACTAGTAGTCAGGAGGATTATCGGACCGACGTGTTGTGCTGCTAGCTGTTCGAACTTGCAGCGACGTACACGCACACTTGCACAGTGCCGTGTGCTACGTACCTGCGGGTCAAGCCAAGCCAATACGTGCAGGTGCAGTGCAGATCTTGGATGCCCGCTTGCTCGTGGACTTGCTTGTCTGTTCGCGTCGTTTCCCACGCGTTGCCGCGCGCGGCCTCCGACGATCCCCCTCTCGATCGGCTCCTCTGTGGGGGTCTGGGTCTTTGTGGCTCCCGTGACCTTCGTATCCACTCGACCACACTCGCTCTCTGCATGTACCACCAACAACCAGTCCACAGCTAGTGCAATGCGACGACGGCTGACCTAGCTCCTCGTTGGGTCGTGCCAGTGCTCCGGACCTTCACGTGGTCACATGTTTAGTTTGCCAGGACGGTGTAATTAATAATCACGCCGAGAGTCCGCACGTGAATTAACGTGCCTCTCGATCGCACATACGGACGTACAAGTTCGTACCCACACGCATCAGTTGCTCGCGTACGTATTATATACAGCGTAGCAAACAGGCACTAGCTAGCTAGTGTGTACCTATAGACAGTAGCTACAGCAGCCTTTATACGATGTACTCTCAGTGTGTGATGAATTCAATTAATCCTCCAAAGACATGGACTTCTGATCTTTCTGTTTCTTTTTTCTCATTTGTCAATTGAATTAATGCTGCAGAAATTGCGATTGGCAGGCCAGATATGCATCTGCATGCAGAAATTGCATGTGGTGGCTATCTTCAGTTCAGGACAGGTCGGCACAGGTAGCAAATACTCTCCTGACCCCCATGGGGAACGGAGGCTGTAGGTGTGCAGCTTCCTGGAAGCAGTAGTGGCAATCATGGTAGACTAGTACAGTACACTGCAACTTGCATGTGCCAGTCCTGGCACTGCACCGGTGCCCGTACCATGCATGATGCATGCAAACTTTATCTCGACACATCTACGTGCATCTCTGGAAATAACAACTTCTCTACGTACATGGATGCCGAGATCATCAGGCGTGGAACGCATGCCAAAATTAGTAAATGTACAATGTACTCTCCCTCTATATTTAAATATAAGTAACAATTATTTTTTTTTTCAAAACTTTGATCTTTCGTCTTATTTAAAAAATTTATATGCAAACATATAAAAAATTAGTCATACTCAAACTCTCTACAATGATAAAACAAATTAAAACAAAATAAGTGAAATTATATAAATTCTTTTGAATAAGATGAGCGATTGAATTTTTTTTAAAAAAAACCAACCGTAATTTATATTTAAATACGGAGGGAGTACATGGCTGCCCGCTGCCTAGGAGATGGACCACGCACCATATTCATACCTCAAGTAAAAAGGCACAGCTCACGGCAGTGCAGTTTTTGAGCCACCACAGTCTCTGTCGCAAATATTGATATCTATAATGCCAAATCGTATCTTACAAAGGATATAAAAGAAACGCTATTTGCAAAACGCGCTAGAGAAAAAGATAAAACTTATAAATTCTTATAAAAATGAAAAACACCAGCCATCCATTGAGCAACATCTAATAATAATAGTAGTCATTAGATCTATTGTTTTAACTAAAAAGTACCCACCATGCGATTATCAAATATGAATTAAATTAACCCTTTAAATTTACATATAAATTAACCAATGTAGCAGCGTGAAAGATGAATTAAAATAACCCTCCAAATTTGTATGTATATTACTCACTGTGACATATATGAAAGATCGAATAAAACAACCTAATTTGCATATAAATTAGTATAAATTACACTCAATGGCATTACAAAACACAAATTAATGAAATCATGTGTGCACTTGCGAATAATAATTTAAAGTAACACTCTAATTTGCATATAAATTAGCCACTATGTTATTATAGAACATAAATGTTAACAACTAGCTAGAGCCTACTATAGATGGATAAGCTAAAAAAATGTATGTAGATGTTCTATTAAAGTATGAACAGATGAGAAATATTGAATATTAGTAATTTTGGTTTATTTTAAACCTTGATTTTAATATTTATGTTTCATAACAATACTAGCTCATGTTTTGCATGGGCTGGCGTACTAGTAAGTATAACTCGATTTATTATCATATTATGAAATATATTTTAATACTGCATGCATTTGGTGACATATATGTTGATAATATTCTGAGCCATACAAGTCAAATTGTACCCTATCTTGGACAAAGGTAGTACATTACTTATTAGGACGTTGTAATAAGCAATGTACTATTAGAGCATCCTGATAGCAGTGTGGCGACGCATGCTTGCCTATAGTAGGTGTGGCAATTTAGTAACCATTATGCGAATTTGATTGTTAACATGAGGGACATCCACACACACACATACACACACGACGGGGGGGGGGGGGGGGGGGGGGAGAGAGAGAGAGAGAGAGAGTTCTCATAATGGGCTCCATAGAAACATCGAAGAATATGTAAGAGATACTCCCTCCTAAACATAAGGAATGTACATTTGTGGCACGATATTTAAAGTGAAACTTTGGTCATCTATTCTTTTAAAAATATGCCATGAAAAAATACAGAATTATCATCATATTAGAGTACTTTTGAATATGAATCCAAGTATATAGCATGCATACGCTAAAAGTATATGGGTTTGAGTAAATTGTTAGCCAAAGATTTTAAAGTTTGACTTTTAAAAAATTGTAATAGGTCTTTGAGATTGAGGGAGCAGCTGATCACTAGAGATAGTTTGAACTTATATTAGATGGAGGCAATAAAACTAGGTCGTACGTAGATATTATTATTGGATATGCATTTAGTGGCCGACGACGATGTCACCAACAATATACGAAATGTTTAAGACCTTGCCAGTCGCATCGAATATATGTACGAGCGCTTTCAAATCCACGGAACTTACGGCGGCCGAGGAAAACAATCTTCACATGGGCAGCAGGAGAAAAGAAACAGAAAGAAATGGGTGCAAGGATCGGATGCCACATCCCGGCCAACCCCGTTGGTCAGAACCCAACACAATCGCGCCCATTAAATACTTGCCTAATGACAGCAACAGCATCATCTGCCGACAATGATGCAAAAGAGCCCAGCGCTTCTGCGCCCTCAAGATCTTCACCGGCGCTTCACACCGCCGCTGGGAAAAACACAATACACAACCACACAGGTACTCTGTGGTATAGTGTAACTTAATTACTTAAGTATAAACAACCCTCAAGAATTTCAAATCATAGCACTTGAGTAAATCTCGTAATGCATTGCATGGTTACGATGTCCATTCATCTTGTTAAAAAGACTATATGGAATACTATTTGTTTTGTATTTTAAGCATGGCTTATGTATTTGAAATTTGCATTGTCTTTTTAAAAAAATAAATGGCCGGACTCTGCATTTAAAAGTCATCCAAGGGAGTATGAGCTGTACATGAATAGTTGTGCGCTCCAAGTACTACCTCTGTTCGCACATGTATGACACGGTTGATTTTTTTTTCTAAAACTTCGATCATTCTTCTTTTCAAAAAGTTTATTCAAATATTTTAAAACACAACTATACTCAAACTATGTTTAGTAATAAAAAACTTAACAAAATAAATGATAAATTGTGAATTCTTGAATACAACGAGTGATCAGAATTTTAAAATAAAAAAACAGTCGCGTCATACATTTGTGATTGAGGGAGTATATTTTTGATAAGCGTGAGCTAGCTACATACTCCATTCATTTTGATTTGTCATTCCGACCATAAAAGCTGCACAAAATGACTTGCAAGTTGCTACAAATAAAATCTGAGGGAGTCCTTATCCAGCCGCCAGGATTTTCTAGCTAGCTGCACAACGCTCACAGATGATACGTGGAATGTGAACTAAACAAGAGAGGTGGCCAGTGGTTAGGGATCAACTAAAGCTGTGTGTAACTAACCAGCTTACGTACTCTGTGACAGACAGGTAGCGAACATTATTAAATACAAAACATTTGAATCGTTTTGATCAGTTTTTTCAATTCCTCGAATATATGTAATCGTTTTCCTTTACTATTATGATTTTGATCATGTGAATGGTATGCCAATAAAGCAGTAGTCTCGGTTAAAGTGATGTCCTACGTACCGAAATAAGGATTTTTTTGAAAAAGAAACTATGATCGCACAATTCAGTCTCTGCGCCTGTTGGTCTGTTTCGGAGCGGTATGTAATGCAACACATGGGGCATGCATGCTCCGCATTGCATTTGCAGTAACTGTCCCGGTTCCTGCATCTGTCTGCTGCCGGTACCGTACCTATTATCTATCTGGCCGGTGGTGCATGCATTGTCGCAGCAAGAGCCAGGTGAGGTGAGTGGTACAATAATAATATTGCGGCGTGTCGTGCCGATCCGCTCGTATTCCATTATTATATATCGATCGAGTTGGAGGAATCACGATTCACGCGCGCGGGTATGAGATGAGATGAGACGATGGCTTTGTTGTGCAGTGCCGACGCGCGGATTATTGGCTTGTGCAGCAGAAGGATCGCATGGGGGGGATACGATACGATACGACGGGCGTGGGCATGGGCTGGACCTGCCGCGGTCGGGGATAAGGATCCGTCGACCGTCGGATCGGCGAATGCCTGCCCAAGCCCTGAGGAATGCCTGAATGCGTTGGGTATTTGTGGGTTGGCTGCTTGAGCTTCAGCCGCTAGGTAGGGGGTCACCAGCAGCAGCAGATAAAAAGGTGTCAACTGGCTGGGGGCCCCCTGGCCGTGGATGGACGAACATGTCTAGTGTCTAGTATATATTACACTGCAGCAGCTAGCCGGCAAGTTGGAACACGTGTAAGTAAGGGTGTCCCAGAGAAGAGCCCGCGACGCGACGTCCCGGCCGCTCTGGTTTTCTGTTGTTCCCGCCCCGGCTTTGTTTCCATCCATATCTGCTGTATCTGCTTCTGCGATTCGTTTTCCGGTCTCCTGCTTTTCGGCCGGGCCCTTTCCTCCAATTCCCGTGCATATGGTGCATGTCAAAGAATGTGGCTGGTGAGGTCAGGGATGGGGGCGAACCGCCGAACATGGGACGGGGATGCGTGAACCAACCAATCCGCCTGCCGCCAAGCGGGGCGAGCTGCACGTATACGTACACAGCTGACGCCGGGCGCAAGACCCACATCGTCCAATATTTTGGTTAGCGGGCTGTCGTACGGACCGCGTCGTTTCTTGACGCGGCAGATTCCGATCCGGTCGATCCATCCAATATAATCTTTTGTGGATGGATCGGATGGATCGTGGATGGAAATGGAAGCGGCTGCCGACTGCAGCACAATCAAACCAAAAAAAAAAAAAAAAAAGGAAACTCTACATTTATCATCCTGGTCATCGCTTGATTATCTGAACGATGCATGGCCGATATACTAACAACCAAGAGAAGGTAGATTAGCACTTGGGTTTTGTCGTCGCCTGGCACCGTCGCTTTCTATGAACGGAACAATAGATCCTGAATCCACCGCCACCAACAACAGCAGCAGGGGGAAAGAAACCGATGAGCTAGAGGCGCCGTGTGGCCAGCCAGCGACGATCCCTTTCGCTGCCGTCCATATCTTGCAACTGGGCCTGGACATACCGCCCCAAGTTTCACGCGCCTCCGCCGCACCACTCCTTTTCCTTTGTCTCTACTACCTCGCATGCATTCTCTCTAGCTCCCAGGCATAGCCGGTGGCCAATTTATGATAGGCACAAATTCTCAACAGCGCAGCACGTGAACTTTCAGATAAAGGAAGGGGGGAGATACGTATGTGCGCCCCGTTGTCTTTTTCTGGTCAGATAATTCCGACATTTCCTTATCGATTTTTTCTATCTTTTACACCAATTTGGTGAGTTTAATGAATATTTCACAAAGTACGCTGCCCTGATAAAGATGTTGCTATGTACTAAACACAGTAAACACATAGATCTGGAAAATGGAGGACGTGTTCGCCTTGTTTCCCTAGAATACTCATAGTTGTTATAAAGATGAAACTGTCGGTTTGGATGTGAGGTGTCTATGGTACGAGCATCTAGAAAGTGGGAAGGGTGGCCGTGGCTAAATACAACAAACAATTAGGTGATACAGAAAATTACATGACTTTGGCTGTGTTTAGATCCAAACTTTCTCTCAAATTCTACTATGCAAAAAGAAGATTTCCCATCACATCAAAAATGCCGGCACATGCATAGAGTACTAAACATAGATGAAATCAAAAAATAATTGTACAGTTTAGATGTATTTTGCGAGACGAATCTTTTGAGTCTAGTTAGGCCATGGTAGGACAATATTTACCACAAACAAATGAAAAGTGCTACAGTGCGCTACAGTGTCGGATGTGATGTTTTTGGCCAAATTTTGGCAGATTTCGCCTGCTTTTCGCCTCCACTTTTTGGATCTAAACACAGCCTTTGTGTGGAAAAGAGAACCTACGATAGGGGAGTTAAATTTGCTGGCCAGCTCAGTGAGAAATGACTACCTTGTTGAAAAATATGGTGGGGAACTAAGGGGGTGTTTGAATACAGATGGCTAAACAGCGCAGATGTTTATACGTGAACTTTCAGGTAAGGAAGAGGAGGGATACGTATATACGACCCATTCCTGCTCAGATAATTCCAACATCTCGATTGTTTCAATCTTTTACACAAAGTTTATTTCACCGAGTGAGCTGCCTTGTCGAAGAAGTTGCTATGTAAACACATAGATATGCAAAATAATGGAGTAACGTGTTCACCTTGTTTCCGTAGAATACTCATAGCTAGCGATGAGGATGAAACTGTCGATCTTGTGGTTTGGATGTCATCAGGTGTCTATGGGTACGAGCATCTAGAAACTGGGAAGGTGGCCAAGGCTAAATATATGCAGCAGACAATTGGGTGATGCAGAAAATTACAGGACTTTGCGTGCAAAGGAGAACCTACATACAAACAGGGGATTGCTGGCTCGAGAGAAAACGGAGCAGACAAAAATAACTGGGCCTAACGTGGTCTTGTTAAAATCTGGTGGGAGACTTTTTGTCCCCATGATGTCCATGATGCGAGAGGAGTAGGGCTAGGGGAGAGGCAAAGGGCCACGAATCTAAGTTGTGAAAACACTTGTGGGGTGCAAGAGCGATTCCATTCTAACTCTATTCGGATCCCGATGATCCTAAATGAAGAAACCATGGGCCGGGCTTGCATGGTAGCATATGGCCAAAAAAATATTGCCTAGTTGCCATTTTTAGGGTACCGAACAAGAGAGGTCGAGAAACAAGTAGCCGCCGGTCCAGCTGGGGCGAGAAATTAAACAAGCAGAGGGGGCGATATGATGCCGTCCCGCCGATCCGAGATAAGGCTAAAATCAAGGATTCCTCTATCACCGTTCTTTATCACTATTTCAATTATTTTTTTCTATCTACAATGTAGAACAGTGCTGTAACAACACCGCGCTGATTTTAGCCTAAAAACAAGTGGCCGTGGTCCGTGGAGCGGACATGTAAAAGTTGTCATCTCGTCTCGTGTCACCGGCCTTATCTGCAGAGACCATGCATCGGCTGCAAAACCAACACAGGTAGCCAAATCGCATATAGAATATCGCCTTCTCTCTCTGTCTCTCCTCTCCGTGCATTATTCAGAGGGAACACAAAAGACAACACAAATGGTAGGATAGATAGGCACAGGAGATAGGAACACGCAGGCCAGCCAGTAGCAGCCAGGACCCGTCCAACAGCTGCAAATTGTTTCAGAGGGAGCGCACCTGCCTGAGCATGGGTGGGTCCACACTTCATGTGAATGCCACCCGTGGGCCCACCCTCAACCTCAAGTCCCATACCGGGGCTGGCCTTTCCCCCCAACTGTTCCTGTTCGCAGCAGCACCGCCGTGCATGGTCAGGTATCCAACAGACCAACACGGACTGGAAGCTGCCTTCAAATTTCAATTGTCTCTAGAGGAGCAAAAAAAAAAAAAAAGGGAATAATAGCAGCAAGATATTTCGCGTACGTGTGTGTGGTGATGTGTGTATGTTTTTCTAGAAGTAGCATTTGCTTTTGGGAGGTACTGGTACAGGTAATTTTATTCTTGGGGTACACGTACACCACCACGCACATGTGGAAGTGGATCAGGGACATGACTTCCTTGGAGTAGAGTAGAGGTCATGCAAGCAAATTAAAGATCAGGTGGATATGGCCCCGGAATCCCTACTACCGCATGCATTGCAGGGAATAGTCCGTGATAGATAGGATCGCATTCGCTTGCATGCATGCAAATGGTCCTCGTGCCGCGCCCGCCAAACTTGACACTCTATCTATTTCGTCTGTCCAGCTCAGCTAGCTATTAATTGGTTTCTTCATCAATCAAATTTAAAAGAGAAAAATGTGAGAGGTGATCCATTATCACTATCAGAGAAAGGATCTAGGCTTGCCGCTTGCCCATGATATTGACGAGACGACAGAGCGCCGCTTTGCTTTTCCGTATTTGTGTGTGTGCTTACCGCTTATCAGAGAAATGCTTGTTCCCTGTGTGGACATCATCCAGATATTTCGATGCTCCATTTCCGTTATAAACGTACACGCGGAGACTACTGTGTGCGCCCACTTCATTCGATATATACATACACGCGTCAATAGTCATTAGTCAGTATACTCCTATATAGCTAGTCTAACGGAGAGTGTATATATAAAAACTCAAAACATAATAATAAAGAAAAGTCAGACATACTACTCCACTGTCCACTCCCAAGTTTTCTCCTAGACAACGGCACATTGAACTCCAAGCTACCTGCATCTGATGATGGCGCATCCTATTGGGAAAAGCCTTTAATTTCTACTGGCATCTATCAAAGAAAAATAAAGGTCTCCTTGGTCCTAATTTTCCACACGTAGTCACAAGGACTTCCTCCTCCCATCTGTCTCCTACCTTGCCCCCCAGCATCTCTCTACCTCATCTTTCATTCTTCTCGATCTCCCTGCAGGGTTGGCACCTATATACGGTATTTTCAGATGCTACCAAGCTGTTTCCCACCACACCATCATATCAGCACGCATGGAGAGAGCACCAAATAAAAGGTCGCCGGTTGTGTCCAGTTCTTCCAAGCTGCATACAGCCTCCAGGGAGGACCGGAGGAGTCGCCGTCGCAATTACTCTAATGTTTCGCGGCGGCAGCCACTTGACGTTCGACCGGGCCCTGGCAATGCCAAACCCCTCGCGAGCCGCCCAGCAAAGCAATGCAAGCAGCAGCAAGTGGCAACGGCAAATCTGACCAGATTTCTCGGGCGCGCTGTTGTTTTCGCCCCCTGGACGTGTACTCCTGTACTGGGGCGACGACGGCCAGCAGCCAGCGCCCACCATCTATCGTCGTGAGAATTCTAAGCGCAAGTTGCCGGTTGGGGCTGGCAATGCATGCGCGCGCCGACTTATAAACCAGCACCACTGGGTTCGATAATATCGATCGACAGCAACAACTGCTACATCAAGGAAATGTTATCCCCTTTGAAACACCACAGCTTTCTCTTGTTTAAATAAGCCAACAAGTACTAGGCGAAGGGCACTCATCTGAAATGTTTAACCATTTCCCCATCCTTTCAAGTAGAGACGGAGTAGAGCCAACGGCCAAAGGTCTGAACTCTGAAAAGCTGGCGGCATGTTTTTCTCATGTGTGTTCTGCTGCAGCTGCAGTTCGTTCCAAACGTGCAAGGTGGATTCCAACTCAGATGGAGTAGAAAAAACCATCACAATAATGTAGACAGTAGCTAGATGAGTACCCGAGGAGCCAAGTTATAGGCATTTTTTTCAGAAAAGAACACATGGTTAAACTGAAATCCTTCGTTCATAATGCATGTTTAGTTATTTTAGTTTCATTAGTTATGAACTAATGACAAGGGTGTATAATTTTTAGAAAAGGAAATTTTATTTCAACCTTTACAAGAGGTTTGCACAAAACCGTTTTGTAATACAGTTTGATAAAAAAAACTCTCAAAGAACTAAATAGAAGAAGCTAAAGCAAAGCTAATCCGCTTAGATCAGATAAATTTAAATTATATATCATAATACCAAAGGTTAATTATTTTATTTAAAAAAATAAAAAATATTATGGATTCCTACATTACTACATACATAGGGTCCATTTAGTTTGATCAGATTCTCAAAATCCAGTACAATAAAATCTCCAAATTAAAGAAGCCACATGTGCCTTATTTTTTGTGCTAGCCCTTCTAAAATCTGAATATCAGGTGAAAATCCTAATAACTACAGATTATAGGCACGTTATAGCCCTACCCTCAATTGCACGCCCTTAAATTCATCTTCTATCGCTATTTTTTAATTAAAAAAGTAAAGAAACATGGGACCACCTATTTTTGTTGCTGCTTTATTCTACTCCGGGTTTCTTCGTACCTTGATTACATCATCAGGGGATTTTGCTTTTGCCTATACAAGTAAGCTCAGTGTTATTAGTCGTGGAAAAAATGTGCGTTCGATCCAATCAGTGTTGACGGGAGTGGGAGTAGTGATATATAGGTCTACCTGCACGTACGCTCAGTTTGTTACTTTTCAACAAAGTTGATTGTAGCCATTGCTGGCATCCAGTCTGCGGGGCCTACTATTCTCAGTTTGAACAGCTAAGTTAAAAGCAATGGGAGAAGACCTTTGGAACGCATTGTCTAGAATTGAAAACTACTCTCTTTGTCGCATTTTAGTTTAAAAATAAACTAACGGACGATAAATATTTGAAAACGAAGGTGGTATTTATCTGGAGCAACTGTTGTGAAGAATATTATGGAGCAAAACAGCGTTATTGAGGAATAGTATGGATCAACTGCGTGGAAGTGTGTATATGTGAACTAGATCCCACGACGAACATGCCTTTCTGATTCAGAAATGACTAAGGAGGTGGAGCATAAACCTATACTTTCACCGTCTATAGGCTACAATTCTTTGGCACGAAGCAACAGTGATGTTCCTATGGAGGAAGCCTCCTCCTCTCTGTTTTTGGACTATTCTCCCAGGTTGATCATGTCTCCACGCATCTGTCACTTATAGATAGTTACCAAGTTGTTTCTAGTTTCTGATTCCATGCCATTGCCATCATAGAATTTTCCCTGCCGACGCTCAGCTCCCCTGGCCTCCAGTCTCCACAAGCTTCTAGAGAGACGACACCACAAACACAACCAACAGCATAATATCATATACAGGTCAGCACCACGCACGACGACCCATCTGAAACACACAAAACCCCGGACGTTTAGCAGCAATACAAAAACTCCGCATCTTTGAGTGCAAAAGGCCAAGAGGCCAAGATAGGAAGGGATCCAAACGGACATGGCAAACCAGCACCCTGTGGGCCGCTAGCCATCCAGCCAGCCTTGCTCGCATCATCACCAGCTGCCTGCAAGGCTGCAACAAGAACAAGAAAAAATCTTTTCTTTTTTTCTCCTTCCCACATAGTATAATAGTACCACTGTAGTAGGTTACTAGTAGCAAGGCTATCCCTAATGTCTCTAATGGCAACACTCATCCACTTTTTCAAAACACTATTCTAACTAGTTCTCTCTGTTTACCGTACAGCATTTATGTCAAACAGTGCCAAACAGTGTTTTGAGGCACCCTTTTAGGGCACCCCATTGGGGACAGCCTAATGGGACTCTCCAAACTGGTTTCTCAAAATATTGTTTGGCACTGTTTAATATAAATATTGTACTGTAGATAGAGAAATAGATAGTTAAAATAGTGACAGAGAATGAGATTTGAGGAATGTTGTTGAGAGAGCCTAACGCCTACCACTACCAGTATGGCAGTATCTAGGTAGGGAGATTTGAGAGTTGACTGACCCACACGCCAGGCCAAGTCACCGCTGGCCGAAACCAGCAGCCCACGCCGGCAGGCAGCACGGGGCTGACGTCGTCCTACTTGTACTCGTACACGCACACCACGAGAGTGAGCTGGACTACTGGTGGAGTAATGCCTCGCATCCAATCCAACGCGGCAACATCTCGGACGAGCACCGGAGGAAATATCACGAGGAAACAAACAGCCCCAAAAACACGGCCGCAAAGGCGCGGACCAAACCATCTGCCTGCCCACGCGGCCCCGGACATGGTATGGTATTGGTATGGCCATGGATGGAATGGATGACCTCCTCCCTCTCTCCACCAGCGAGTCTCCCCCACCCACCCACGGATGCTATATATCCCCCAGCTCCCCCTCCCTCTCCCCGACCATACTATCTATCTATCCTACACACTACTACTACAACATCTCCCGCAACAGAAGCGTACACGGTGCGTGCGTGCCCGCCCAGCTATAGCAGCAAACCCAGTGGTGCACACTGAGATGGACAGCGCGAGCAGCCTCGTAGACGACACCAGCGGCGGCGGCGGCGGCGGCGGCGCGTCGACGGAAAAGCTCCGGGCTTTGGCAGTCGTCGCGGCCGCCTCGGGGTCGGGGGAGGCGCTGGAGCGCATGGGCAGCGGCGCCAGCGCGGTCGTGGACGCGGCCGAGCCGGGCGCCGAGGCGGACTCTGGCTCCGCCGCGCTGCTTGCCGCTGCCTGCTCCTCCGCGCCGGGCGGCAAGCTGCCGTCGTCCAGGTACAAGGGCGTGGTGCCGCAGCCCAACGGGCGGTGGGGCGCACAGATCTACGAGCGCCACCAGCGCGTGTGGCTCGGCACCTTTGCGGCCGAGGCCGACGCCGCGCGCGCCTACGACGTCGCCGCGCACCGCTTCCGGGGCCGCGACGCCGTCACCAACTTCCGCCCGCTCGCCGACGCCGCGGACCCGGACGCCGCCGCCGAGCTCCGCTTCCTCGCGTCCCGCTCCAAGGCCGAGGTCGTCGACATGCTCCGCAAGCACACATACTTCGACGAGCTCGCGCAGAACAGGCGCGCCTTCGCCTTCGCCGCCGCCGCGCCCACCACCTCGTCCTCCTCGCTGCCCGCCAACTGCGGCGGCGGCGGCCATCGCTCCGCGCCGTCGTCGTCTCCCTCGCCTCCTCCCGCGCGGGAGCACCTCTTCGACAAGACGGTCACCCCCAGCGACGTGGGCAAGCTCAACCGCCTCGTCATCCCCAAGCAGCACGCGGAGAAGCACTTCCCGCTGCAGCTCCCGTCCGCGGGCGGCGAGGCCAAGGGCGTGCTCCTCAACTTCGAGGACGCCGCCGCCAAGGTCTGGCGCTTCCGCTACTCCTACTGGAACAGCAGCCAGAGCTACGTACTCACCAAGGGCTGGAGCCGCTTCGTCAAGGAGAAGGGCCTCCAGGCTGGCGACGTCGTCGGCTTCTACCGCTCCGCAGGCGCCGCCCCCGACACCGCCACCAAGCTCTTCATCGACTGCAAGCTGCGGCCCAGCAGCGATGTCGTCACCACCGCCTTCACAAGCACAACAAGCCCCGTGGAGTCGGAGCCACCGTCACCGGCATCGCCGGCGGCACCACCGGTGTCGTCCAAGCCCGTGCGTCTCTTCGGCGTCGACCTGCTGACGGCGCCGGCGGCAGCCGAGGCCATGGCCGGGTGCAAGAGAGCCAGGGACTTGGCGGCGCCCCCGCAGGCGGCGTTCAAGAAGCAGCTCGTAGAGCTCGCGCTAGTGTAGATTAATGCTGCTCGTGAGCGATCGATCTTTCTCTAGCTAGAACTTTTTTTTTCTTTTGCTCGATCGATCGCCAAACCCGCCGGATGGTAGCATCACCGAGCTGAATTTGATTCTCGGCGTCTCACTCTCACCTAGTAGTTGGTTCATTCGTCCGTTGATTTCCATTTTCGTCGTCACTTCCTCTTTGCTTTACTCCGATGTAAATCTTCTCATCATCAAGTGTAGTATACTACTAATGGAAAGAATGAGCCCCAAAGGCCTGGAGATGATCGACTGACACACAAGAAGCGGCAGCGGCAAAAACATTCCAGTTTCCAAACAGTGTACTTTTCTTTTCTTGCGCACCACACCAGTTCAAAGGGGAGAGCCATTTCAAACCTCCCGGTCCCTACCATGCCGTCTACTCTTGTGCTATTCACTAGCAGCCCTCAGTTCTGCCTCCTGATTGCTGAGGCTTTGTTTGGGTACACGTAGAGATTGGAGTGAAATACATGTGAATTGGAAAATTTAGAATGTGTTTAAACTTATAATAGTTTAAAATATTTTTCAATCCTTTTCATTTTATACCAATCTCCTTCTATCCACGAATACATAAACAAGGCCTGAGACGGAAATGCCAATAGTTTAAAATTTTCTTCAATCTTTTCTATTTCACGGCAATCCACTTCAATTCACGAATACCCAGATAAAGCCGGAGATGCCACTCTTAAACTATCCCCAAACATTGACTAAACAACATTTTCTATCCATTATTCTAACTACCCTCTTTTTCCACTTCCTTGGATGGTCTTATCATGTGCTGTAGTACACCCCACAGATTGCAGGTGGTGTGGTGTATGCATGCATGTATCGAGAGGTCGCAAAAGCAAAAGCGTCTAGCTGGTGTGTGCTGGTAGCTGGCAGGCTCTGCCTATCTGAAATCTGATGGCAGGCAGAGCGGAGCCCATGGGGATGGGGCGCATGCAATGCATGGTCGCTGACATTATCTTCTGTAGATAGATAAACTTATCAGCAACAGGGAAAGAAGAGGACCAGTGCTCCTTTTTTTTTGCCCCCGCAGGGATACGCTCGCCGATAGATCGGACACCGGGGGGAAGATACAGATACAGAACAGATCTGAGGAAACAAAACTCAAAACAACATGCCTTTTAAGTATACACGTACACATTTTTTTGTCGTACAATCGTTTATTTCAAATTTCATTTTACTCGCAGTGTAGCTGCAAGTATCATTTTTTTTACTCTAGACGATATTTTACACGATTTGCTCCTCATGTGGTCTAATTTACCCTCGCCACCACACCATCCAGCGACGCAGTGTTTCTCGGGAGTGGTCGGTACTACCAGCAGTGTAGCAGGCATGCTACACGCGCTGACATGGGCATGCATGCACACTGTCCAACTACTAACCTGCATCACGAGGTTTTGACATGTGCAACACATTGGCGCCGAAGCAGGCAAACAAAACGCCTTGCATTTGCATCGCGAGCTCTCCGAACCTCTCCGGTCGGCGCGGCGCCCGCGAGAGAGCATGTCATGTGTGGAAACTAGCCGGGCGGCCGCCATGTCCCTCACGAGGCTTTCCCCGGAATCCATTTCCGGAATCCAACGGAACGTTGCTCGATCGACCACCCGCCGCCGGCCGGTTTCCTTCTTCTTCTATACGAGACGGCGCGCGGCTTCATCCATGTGTATAGCCTGAGGAATCCTGGAGATTTCTCACCCTGCCGGCCGGCCGATAGCCAGGTCGTCGGCGGTAACTGATAGTACGATGCGAACGCCACGCTAGCTGGTGTCGGCAAGTGAGAGACCCCTCTCACCCGTTTTGCTTGCTACACGCCCACACGTTCAGCAGTTGAGTACTAATAATAGTAGTAGTAATATTCTCACACACGCTGCTTCTCCATATATGCTTACGGCTTACCAGATAGTAGCTACACTTTATATACTCACGTCCAAACTGATGAGCACACACACAGACAGACAGGACAAACTCGTACGTACTGCTGCACCCGAAAAAACAATAGCACGAGCAGAGATGCAATCCGGCACGCAGGCACGCACGAGAACAAGCACCGCGCCTCGTCACCACCAGATGGACTCCACCCGGGCGACACGTACGGGCCGCAGAGACGCGGGGAGGCACGGCTCTTGAGGCCATCAGTGGGGAGCCTCTAGCATACAATAATCTCTGTACGCGGCAACGTGGGGCAACAAGTTGCACAAAGAAATTTAAAGCCGGTGCCTAGCTCAGGATCGATTTGGCTTTGGCCGGGCCTGTAGAGCACAGAGCCACCAACAACACAGGCGAGTGACCCGGTGGCCAATGGAGGTGAAGTGATCAGCGAAGCAGTTACCAACCGACCGACACCCCCACTTGCATGCAGGTTTTGGCTGGAGCATAGGCGAGCAGGTACCACGGACGGAGCTACCCACAACCACAAGCAATCCAATGCTAGGCAGTGTGTACACGAAGCTGCAGTCGACACGACACGAGTGGTTAGTCCTTGCAAACAGCCACGTGATGAAAGGTCACGCAAGCATCTGCATTGCATGCGCACGCCATGTTTTTTTTTGCCCTCGGCTCAGCACACATTCCTTCGCCGCAAGTGCGACAGCTACAGCCACGCAGGATGACAGGACAGGAGGCAGCAGCCCCGTACAGTACAGGCATACGCAACGCCACCGTACGTACAGCTAGCTAGCTAGCAGTAGCGCCGCTCCAGTAGTCCAATGTACAGTATGCCACTCGGACTATGATGAATTTCTACGTACTCCTACAGTGATTATTTGGGTTCAGCCACTTATATTACATCAGTGCCAAGCTAACCAGTAGTAGTAATTACAGCGAGGTAATTACGGAGTACGAAGCACAGCAGAGAGGCTAGAGGGAGAGAGGCCCAGAAAGACAATGGCACACATTGACACAGGCGTAGGCGCAGCCTAGGTAAACTCGGGGGCAGCCTTTGTTGCATGCCACGCCATGGAAAACCTGAATCGATGCTGCCTTTTTTTGACGAGAAGCTATCGCCGTCACCCTTTTTTATCACAGTACCAGCGGCAAGCTGTCGAAACGACCAGCGCTTTGTCTACTGTCTCTCTGTCCAGTGTCCACAAAGTCAAGCTGGGCACCACCGGGCCACCCGCCCACCGCTCCCGTTCCCGGAAGTTTCCCACCGCGTTGCGTCCTCCTGCCCGGGGCAGGGGGCCTGTCCGTCCGTCGCCGGTGCCGTGGTGGCAGTGTGCGTGGCCGGCGCACAGTCACCAGCTCTGCCTGCACCTGCAGTCTGCAGAGTCAGGTCTCGCCATGGCGCACCGGGCCATGTTGTCTGGGGCCTTGGCGCTTGGCGGTGGCCTGGCCGGTGGGGGTAGACACGCGGCACAGAGCAGAGTACCGGACACGACTTTGGAGACAGATCCAACGGTTGGGGGTCCGGCCGGCCGCTGCTCGACGCTTTCGTCTGGGCGAGCGGCAAGGCTGCAACAATGGCAGCGGCAGCCGTGTTGCTCTTTGCTCCGGCACCGGCAGCGGTGTGGCCGCCGGGTGGCCACATCTCACATGGCTGTGTGGTGTGGTACGGTGGCGCCTGGGAGACCGAGAGGAAGGTGAGATGGGGAAGCAAGCAGAGGCTGTGTGTTGGGACTTGATTATTCAGGTGCTAGTGTTGTGTGTGTGTGGGAGTACCAAATCGGTGTTTAGACTAATGACACCATCCCCCTGCATGCATGTGGTGAGTAGGTGCCGGTAGTCTTGTGTGGTGAGCCTTTTGTACCAAGTCAACGCTGCGCTTCATGCATGCCCTATGTTTATGCCTGCCTGTGCTTATAGACTATTCTCAATGGTATTGCCTAAAATGACTGTCTATACGCTGTTTGATACTGTAGCGCTACTGTAGAATAAAAGAGAAATAGTTGAAATAGTAGATAAATAGTGATAGAGAATGTATATGGGCAAGACCATTGGGATGGTCTTTATGGGACTAAACTAGCCTGACCTGACCAAGGCTCGGATCTTGATGCACGCCTACCTAGTGTTTGTTAGGTCGTTTTCCACGGGTCTTTCTTTCGTGCGCCTAGTTCCAGCGGCCTGGATTGGATCGTGGCATCTTAGTTTTGCACGTCACACCTTGTGGTTCTTGTAATTCGCCAACGGGATCGGAGCGCGCCGTGGTGGGGCGGCGATTAACTAGACACGTCCACGGCGGGCCAATGCAAGGCTCCAAGCATCCTGTTGCGTACTCCACCTGGTGTAAAAAAAAAACAAGGAAATGACTACGAATGTGAACGCAGCTGGTTTTTGTAGCTACTGTATTTCGTCGTGATCGACTAGCTGTATCAATTCGTTCGCCAACAGCGGTGTGTGTACTCGCAGTCTAGAAGCTGGATTCTTTACTCGGTAGCGAAGCATGCAGTACAGCAACAACAACCAACCATATGCGTTTGCCTCTCTCGCGCAGTCAAAGTCAACAAATCGGTGAGTGCCACCACCACTGGCACTGGGTCTGGGTGGATGTCATGAAATGGCGAAGAGATCTTATCCCCATTACCAGTCAGGGATTACCTTTCCGATTTTTTTCCAAATCCCGGACAGCTCCGGAAACGGAAAACCGGCACTTACCGCAAAAACCGACCGGAAGCACAATTCAAATTCAAAAAGGAATTACGAAGTTTCCCGGCCGAAAAACCGGAAAATTCCGTCGAAAAACCGTGGATTTTGACCGGAAAATGAAGAAAACGATAGAAAAAAGCTAGAAAATTTATGTGCATATGTAAAAATTAGAAAATTTGGCAGAGTTTCCCCTGATTATGTGTACATTGACAGTTCATAGTAGATATAATATATGAAACTCCACCAAACAATTAGAAACACAACATTTAACACATAATTTATGTCCAAAGTGCACTCATACATACTCCAAAGTCCATTAAAATTATTACAACATAATGAATGGGCTTGTCGATCCAAATAAGTCCAAAGTACGTATGAAGCCTACAAGAGAATACAGAATCCCGCCTCCCCGCGGCGGAATGTGGCGGCGGCGGCGGCGGATCGTCGAGGGAGCGCAGGAGAGAGGAAAGCGTCGGGTGAAAGGCTCTGGTGCGATTCGGCTCCGTCGGTGGAGTGGATAAGGCTCCCTCAACATAACGGGTTTTAGGGTCTTAACGGATCCGAACCCAATTCATCAATTTAACCAATCAAATCAACTTGGATTTGAACGATTTCAAGTGCTAATGGCTCAGAAAAACATCTAGTTTTTTATCATATTTTTTTCGGATTTTTTTAGTAATTTTTTATAAATTTTTTCAAATTTTTGAATTTGGAAACGGAATCCGCCGGAAAATTCCGGTTTTTCACTTTCCGTAGTCGTCCGGAAACGGAAAATTTTCTGAAAAACCGGCGGTTTCCCATCGGAAAGGTGTTCCCTGGTACCAGTACTACCCCCCAGAGATCGCATCGCATGCACCGGAAATTGACCGGAAAGTTGGGGTCCGCCTGGGACGAGGGACTAGTAGTTCGGGTTTCTACGGGCCGGTGTTGAAATGCAGCAATTATTTACGTTGTCGTGGCTGTGGCCTGTGGCTACAGCCGCAGGACGACCGCATGCGGCGAGGCAAATACCACGTCGTTTAGCTTGCCACTGCGTTGTGAAAAAAATTATCCACCAAGTTGCTTAAGGTATTTGGTCTGTAGCTTTCCGGATCAAGAAGCAAGCAAGGCGACGCGAAGCAACTCATCTGCCCGGACACGATTAGTTAATCTCGGCTGCTTGCGTGGCCGCCTCTGGATCCCGTGGGAGAGTAGGCGTCACCAGGTCACAAACAGCAGCAGCCCACACACACATCCAACGATGGACCACATGATGATGCGGCGGGACGGGATCTTTTTTCGGCTGCTGCGACGATCGGAGAGGTGGGTGTGGACGGATAAGCACGCACGCGGCGCTTTTCCGGCTGCTGCGTCCTGGACGGACGTCTGCTCGGGGCGTACGCCATTGGCGGGGGTGGACGCCGGTCAAACCTCCCACATGGCCTCCTCCTCATCCTACCTAATCGCGAATTAACTAGGAGTATAGTTAGTTATACTAATCATCAAGTGGTGGCTCAGCTCAGGGTGGAGCGCATCAAAAGCAACTTGCCGCTAGAGCCTTGTTGGTCAAGTGGCGGTGTTAGCCTCCGTCACGCGTACTTGCATCGGATTAGTTTAATTTAAATTTACCAATATCATGGTTCGTGGATGTGGATGGATGGATGGATGCACGCTCGCTTCTTCAAACCTTCGGTACACTGTTTCAATTTTCAAATAATACGCATGCAACATGGCTCTCCATCCGCGAGCGAGTTCTTTGACTACCTAGGCGGCCACGACGACGGCTATCACGGAACCAAATTAGACTTGGTTTCGTTAATAATCTACTCCTATGTCAGATCAGGTTGTAACCCACTGCTCGTTGCGTGTCTACGTGCTGTATTTTATGCCGTGCTGTGTGTGCATATGTGCTACTGTGACCGCCGGCCGCCGCCGACGAAATAATGTGACTGCCGGACTGGCCGGGCGCGTATATACGCATCAAAAAAGCAGTTAGGACACAGGATGCATGAATGCATCAGTGCATGTGTGGTGGTTTGGTACAAGAGTGCGGAAAGCTACGTACTTAACTATGCATAACACACTATTCGCGCGTACCAACCTTAATTTCAGCCACCGATTCTTGACAACTTTAGCCAATTTGGGCGCAGTGCAGCACGTAGTTGACAAACCCACGTATTCACATAGCTATTAGTGTATACATCTTCATCATCGTATAATTTAATTTCATCCCTGCTCCGATCCATCGAACGAACAAGATAACTACAGGACGATCTAATTCGCCCTTCTTTGACCAACGACCTACGTACCTTGGACAGATTAGTCAGATCGATGAAAAAGAAACATGACCAAAGTATAGTATATATAACCCATGGTTTCAACTAACGTCCTTGTTCAATCTCAAAATGACACTGAGAAACCTCTAATCTCAGTGTATGTTGTTGCTGAGGGGTTGTTACCTACACTACGCACTGATGACTGATATGCAATATTGCAATTTGCAACCACCAAGCCACCAATATGTGGACCTATGAAAGTAGACCAGCAAGTCCTTAGAGTACCACCACCGTAGACCCTTCACAGTCACACAACAAATATATATACACACCATTTGCACATAACATACGAGGGGGACGATCCAATTTCGAGGTCTTGGCGCCATGATTCGGTCATCAGTCGTGTATCCAGCTCTGCACAGCACATGTGATCCGAGTCAAAACTATTTGGCGCCACTCAACCCAACCCATGCCATGCATCCTTCAAATCAAATATTCCAAATTAAAGCCAAACAAATCTTCGTTCTCAGCTCCACGCACGCATGTGCACGTTGCTGAGCGCCTACACTTTAACAGTTTTTTTTTTTTGGGACTTCGGGCGATGCGCTTTGACAAAACTCGCGTGTAGCTAAACAGCTGTCGCCAAGAAGTGGTCTTATTAATCAGCAACATAGATTATGACCAACTCGTACGTAGATTCCTTTTCCCTGCTGCCTCTCTGCGTACGCGTCGCCTTTGCTGAACCCGCCGGCCCATCTCCGATTTCCACCATGTGCCCGTTGATCCTGCTGCGCCTGTCCTTGGCTCGCAGCACTAATTGTTCGGCTCAGCGAGCATAATAAGCCCAGGAATCCGATGCAGCCATATGGATCTCTTCTTGCTAATGCCCCCCAAAAAAAAGACTAATTAAACACATGTTCTTCATACACCTGTCGAGGAAAGAAGGGGAAGAAAGGATGGTTGCACCGGCTATTCAGAATATATCTGTCCCTCCTTCCAGGTTTTCAGATTCAGAAAAAGGAGGCGACCCAAAAAATCTGAGAATTGACAGTTCAACCGTACGTCGTCCTGAACTAGCATTATTCGTCATCACACCAGGGTATGCATTGGGTTGAGGCTGAGTCCAATAGGTTCTTTAAATCTCATTCTCTATCACTGTTCCATTTACCTCTATCTCTATCTGCAGTGCAGCATTTATGTCAAACAATGCAAAACAGTGTTTTGAAAAATCTATTTAGGAAACTCAATTGGACTCAGCCACCCAATGGGATTCTTCAAATCCCATTTTCTATCACTATTTCAAATACCTCTCTCTCTATCTACAATGCAGCATTTATATTAAACAGTGCAAAACAGTATTTCAAAAAACCCATTTAGAAAACTCCATTGAACTCAGCCTCAGGTACTACCAATAATTCAGGACCGTCTGGTTTGGTCAGACCTCGCAAGGACACACACCACTCACCTTTCTGATTTTGTGATGTTTTATGCTGTCCGTGGCCAGGAACTAGTTTGAAATGTGCTGAAAAATTCTCGACGCTCTAATATAAGTCGCCCATCATTTAATCTGATTGAATTGAGGAGAAAAGCCTCAGCACTGGACCAGGCTTCTGCTCTGTCTCCATGATTGGTCCCTGCACCCTTCGCTGAAAAGTTTAGGCAAATGCAGCTGCAGCAGCCTTGCTTTTTCAGTACGTAGTCAAGACAAATATGATGCTACCAGAAAGTACTGACGTTTACACTAGTATAGTAGTACCATCAATCGACCATGCTCTGCATTGCCTAACATTAACAGTAGTTTATCACAGGGAAATAAAGCCATGACTGGTCGGGTCACATGTCGGTGTGTCAGGCTCGCTATCAATTCGGTATCATTCGGTCTAAGAAAAATTGCAATCACATGTCGGTGTGTCGGCTTGCAGGCTTTTGGTCTGGCCCAGTCTAAGTTAAACTAGGGGTGTGTTTAGAACCCTGAAAACTGGCACTGTTCCAAACTGAAAAACACTGTAGCACGTTTTGTTTGTTTGTGGTAAATATTATTCTACCATGGTCTAACTAGACTCAAAAGATTCGTCTCGTAACGTATATCTAAACTGTACAATTAGTTTTTATTTTTACTTGCATTTCATACTCCGGGTATGCGTTTTTTTGATACATTTAATGTTTCGATGTGATGGGAATTTTGGAAATTTTGGAAAAAAGTTGGGGTTCTAAACACAGCCTAGGACAGCACCAATTCGGCCATGTTGTGCAGGTGCCTGAAACGGACCCATTCAGATGTGGCCGTGGTAGAGGAACATGATGCTGCGGCAATGCCGATGCTTAAGTTCCAACAAATCCCATTGCGCCGAATGAATTCCTTGTTGGTGTTCATCACCTGAATCACATGGCAGCCGGATCACAACAGCAGAGTACTAATCGATTGCGATTCAGAGAACATTACCAGACAGCACTCATTCAGGAAGCCTGAAGCTATCAGGATACAACCATTCCACCTGTGGCAGATACTGATGATAGAGTCTGCTAGAGTTAATGGAACCGCATTTTAAGATTCTTCAAAGACATGTTAAGCTCATGCTTCTTCGTGACCCATGCCATGATATATCCAGCATGCTATCAAATATATTTACAAAAAGGTGAATATATATGCTGTCCCAATCCTCACGACACGGGACATGTGCTTTGTTTTATATTCAGTGATGTGGAAGTTGCATCAGGAATAGAGAACAAAATCATGTTATACTGAGCACTATATACAAGGTAAATAAATACAACACTTTGTGGCTAGTGTTAGTATTATTCCGTAACGCTTTGTGGCTAGTGTTAGTATTATTCCGTCATTGCACTCTCCACCCAGATTCCATGGAATCCAATGCTTGGCTCGTGCTCCTCATTTCCATTGAATCATGACCATGAAAGGAACCATTCTGAAGTGAGATCACACGAATGGACGTTGGTTGCACTTGGTTCTCACCCTCCGGTTCAAGAATGTGCCGGAAATATGCGTGAGGCCACAATCCTGCCCATTGAATAAGATTAAACTATTAGCATGTACCAATCAATCCTGACAAAGATATGAATATGTAGCTTCCTGATATCGTAAAAAAAGCGAAAGAAATTGTGGTACAGTGCGATTCCTACTTATTCTATTTTTTGGGAATAAATGTCACTAGACAATGTTTCTGAAAATGTTTATATTCTACGCACCCTGTAAAGGATTCAATTTTCATAGGTTGCAAGTGTTTCCTCAACATTTTTTACTCGAAAAACTGCAAATCAGGCTAAGATAACTCATACAACACCGCATGCACACGCAACAACACACCAATGCGCCCACCAGGATCCAGAGCACTTTGAGGCAGGTTATCATAATTCATAATACCTTTCATATGTGTTATTACCATCGTAGAAAATACCACTCTGCAACACTAATTATTGTGTTAAAAAACATTCTTCAAGGATGTTGGGCCAGTTTCAGTATGTTTACATTACAGCAATATGCCATTTTAAGAAGCCCCTTTTTTTGAGATCTAGAATTTGAACCATAGTTGGTGGTCTCACACTTGGAGGACTTCACCAATGTGCTCTGAGCAGTAAGAAAACATGATTGTCACCACTCAGGAACAATGTTTTGACATCGTGAAAGTCGTCTAGTCGCCTCAGTACTGACTAGGACAACTGATCATGATTAATTGGGGGACTTTCTGACTAGTAATTGCAGTAAGAACAAGTCGCCTCATTACCGACAACAGACAACTAATCACGATTCACGATTAGTCGGATGATTTGAAAACAAAGCTAAGGAAATGTATGGTACCATAGAAATCATACACAAACCCTTCATTTTTCTATCTTTCAAGCTTAAGCTTGATTTATTTATTTCCATTACTGAGAAACAGTTTCATCTTGTCCTGAAATGATATCAGGATAGACACCAGCCAAGTACTTACTCCAATCTGATATTAGCATAGGTGAATGGAACAGTGGAAGCACAATTTATTCAGGACAGAATTAGAATCATACCATTTTCATCAGATGGTAGCGGAAAAAACTGCAGGTAACAAATGGAAGCAACTGTCAGCCCTGCACAATTTTAACGGTAGGTTAATCTTTCGAGAGTCATAAGTATATAAAAAGAATAGTATGTAAACAATATTTTCATTTCTTTGTGGTGCGTGCGGTGGGAATGAGAGGGCCATTACTAATGACCTACCAAGCAATCCACCAGTGAATACATCTTGCCAATGATGCCAATAGTCATCAACTCGAGAAACTGCCACTAAGGCTGCAAGAAGCAGAGGGGAAAGGACAACGCACACTTTTGCAACATGCCCTCTACGATCGAAGACTTTGATTTTACCAGCCAGATACCATGAAAGGAAGCCAAGGCCAGAAAAAGACCCTAAGATAAACATAAATATGTGAGTAATCCACCAACAATAACAGCTGGAATGAAAAGCTCTTATATTCTAGACTCTAGAGATAACATAGTGTGTACCATGAAATGCTAAACGAACCTCCATGAGATTGTGTAACAGCTAGGAGGTAAATATGAACAGAGAAACAGGCCGAGGTTGTGTGGCTTACGGAACGAAATGGAACAGAATTACTACCACAAACGCAAACTAGCATGCCATGATATTTCTAGAAGGTGGAAGTGAAGCTAGTAAAGTACATTGAATAGTTAAGAATTAACAATAAACCACTAGTCTTAATATACTAATTAGAGACCTTTTGAAGTCTCCCTATGCTAGAAAAAAAACATAAATCCTACAAGTTTTGAAAAGAACTAGAAACATTTGACCATCAATTTGGTAGATTGTAACCATCACTGACAATAATAACCATTTTGGACCTATTCTGACTTCTAAAAAATGTACCCAGCTATGTTATTATTCTAAAATTGTCTCTTAAATTTACGTATAAACTACACACCTATGTCATTAAGAAAATAACCTAAAGTAATCCTCTAAATATTCATTTAAATTACTCACCCATGCCATTACGAAAAATAATCACCTGAATTTTCATATAAATTAATCATACTTGCCATTCCTGAAAATAACCTAAAATAACTCACTCTAAATATGTTTCCAAATTACTCACCACTGGCATTATAAAAAATATCCCTAAGTACTGTATATATGTTTCTCAGTCACACACTTTTGCCAATGTTAAAATAGAAAACACTAATTCAAGGCATTCATGCATAATGGATACCATGTAGATAATGTATACATGAGCGTATTGATTTTTATATTAAATACATAGCTTAAGGTTTTCAAGGTGCAATCCAATGGGGAAGAACTATGAATGCAGATGGGAAAACATAGAGTACTTAGTGTATAAAGCCTATTGCAACCAAATAAAGATACAACTATTTTTTTTTGAAGGTGAGATACAACTATTTATATGAGAATTGTTTTAGCATATGAATGAGGGAGATAGAAGCGATTTTGATTAGCAGTAACCCTAAACTTCTAAAAGTTATGATGTCTCTTAAAATTACTGGCTCGTGCAGGATAGCAAGAGTAGGGCTTGATGGACTAGTTTGTAGATATGCTTATACGACAAAGCATTACATTTTTATATTATTAAGATACTTCATTGTTATGGTAGTGGGACTAGGCTCAGGCCTACCAGCATGGGCCAAAGGATAGGCATGTATTGTTCACGCTGTTATTATAGCGCGGGAACAAAACCGCAGGTTAGATTAGTTGATTTGTTAGAGAAGAGGAAAATTAGATCGATTCTGTTAGGGTATTTGCTTATTGGTCAATCAATTCGTCTTTGTAAAAGAGACACTCTTGTGTCTGTTAAAGGCAAGGAAGAACACTAAAGCAGTCAGGGCCTCCGGAGGGAGGATGACTGACTAGCCGGTTATTCCTTCTACCCCTAGCCTTACCATATCATTCACACTGTCATTTGCAGTACCAATCTTTTGTGTCAAGCTGAATGCAACTTATTATTCATATCCTCGATAGAAGACTGAAAGAAGCATGTAATGTATAGCCTAAAGAGCTGATAGGATCACATGGACAAATAGAAATGGAAAGAACATTAATACTTTAGTTTCTTGAGAATTTGATATAAAAAGCTTTATAAAAGAAAACATTTGATGCACCTTGTCTCATACTATTAGCTGATTAAGAAATATCCAACAGTAGATAAAATAAAGACTGGAGCCTAGAAAAAGAGGAATGGATTGTATTCAATAATTGCCAAGAACGGAGTCATCATGCCCTAAAATAGAGAACATGCACTAAACCTTTACTTCTCATAACTCAGGGCTAATTTATCTATTTGTAAAGAATAATGCCACTTACATGAAGTATGACCACTTGGAAAGCTCTTATGACCTTCTTTGATAACACTTGCCTCACCATGGCATATGACGCCTGTAGTAAAGTTGTTATAATTCTAAAGAAAAAGAAAAGAAGTAAGCTTTCTTATATAATTCCGATGCAATGTAATATCACAATTACTACAAACAATTTGTTATCAAGGCTTGACTAAGTTAAGAATTTACAGGTTTTCCATCAGGAAAGCAACGCCAGAAGAAATCTGGACGTGGTCGCCCAACGCCATCCTTGATCGCATCAGTTATAACAGCAGTGATAAGTACTGAAAAAAGGAGACCTGCTAGGACAAGCTAGATTTCAGAATAAGTTATGTATGTGTAAACTAGCACAGCAAATAAGGCAAGAAAATGAACGTGCCTAGTATGGCATGATGCAGATCATATACATTCCTCTTCCTAAAGTATATCACAATGATGATAATCATAGGTCCAATGATACCAATTATCTGAATAAGATTTGAAGAAAATGTAATTAAGAGGTTCATGGTAATCGACATGGTAGCACTCAAAAGTGAATGGTATTTACCGGCACAGCCCAAAATGGCACTGTGTTGTCCTTCATGGGGTAGCTGAGGTCTGCCATCATTTGTGATCCCACAAATCGGTGGAATGGTTCTATTATATTAAGAATTCCATCTAATACAGCTAGAAGAACTAACACAATCCAGTCATACATATGTAGCCGTGCAACTTTGGACCCATGAGATGTTATATAGGGAGTCGGAGCCCCTAGACGAACAGTTCCAGCTGGAGCTGGCATCTCCTCCCGAGCCCTGAAATTGTAAATCAGCTGAATAAATTTAAACCAACAAGGTAGCTATAGATTTATACTATCAACTACAAGGATTTTAGTTTTTCTAATATGTAAGAGGTTTTTCTAATATGTAAGAGGTAGCTATAGATTTATACTATCAACTACAAGGATTTTAGTTTTTCTACAAGGATTTTAGTTTTTCTAATTGTCACTTGACCGTAAAAACTAGCAGGCAGGAGCCAAGACTTCATTAGATGTACAAAGTGCAATTTTATGCAATGGGAAAACAGTTTCGCAGCTTGTCTCAATGCTTGTTAGCTAAAGTACAGAATAATGGAAACTTATCATTGTTATGTCACCTGAAACTTCAAAATTAATGTCACAATTTCTCAAGTGCTCCTGAGGAATGTTCAGGAGCATCAGAGGGTGAGACAGAAGCAGAGGCGCAGAGCAACATAACAAAACCAGTACGCCTAGATTGTAAGTATGTGACGCATGCTGCAGGCGCCACATTAAGCAGCCATTTTAAGAAGGAAGGAGGAGAAGCAAGCAACTACTGCACTTATTAGCAGACCCCTCCCACGGCAACCAGAGAGATGAGCCATCTACATCTGCTATTCGCAAGACATGCGGAAGAGGCGAGGAATGAGTTCAGACCTTTGACAATGCTATTCGCAAAAGGAACCGCCGCTTTGACTCCACCCTGCTCTCCTCCCCTCCTCCGGTGACACACGGCTGCAGGATGACAAAACCATGAGCAATTGCTAGCAAGCACATACGGAAACAACCATGTAAGGTACTAAGGCATATACACGAACATACCAGAGCACAGCGTTCTTGTCCTCCCCCTCTCCCCTCCCCTCACTTTTCCTTTCCCGGAAGGCCAAATCTGCTTCCGATACCATGCGACAGGACGAAGGAAAGAAGCATGCACGGGCGTGCGGGGCTAAAAGGTCACAGGTATTCCGCTGTCCGAACCATGGGCTTCCGCTTTCAACGAGGATGACGAGGAGGAACGCGGACACCGCAGATGGCGAAGAAGTCCTGCCCGCCGGCGGCGGCGCTTCAAGAATGGGGATGGCAAACATTGGGCGGCGCGGAAGATTGCAGTTGAATTTTGACCGGTTTCGGTCGCTCCTGGCGGGGAATTTCGCGGTCACCTGGGGAAGGAATACCTCGGGGCAGCTACCAGCCTGCTCATGGGCTGGCGTGTGACCTCATTGGGGTTGGTTGGTATGAATAGGTCAAAGCCCCAAAAGCACTGGCTGTGCCATTTATTAGATGGGCCGTTGGCCTTTGTTTATTGCTTTTTCGGCCGTGTTCCAGGTAGACAGTTCGTAACGTAGAATAACAGGACCCCCGGCGGCCCACGACCCATTACACATGCGGGCCGCGTTCGTCAACAGCGAGCTAGGAGATCCTAAAAAAAACCAGCGAGCTAGGGTTAAAGTTCAGAACTGGTTTTGGGACCGCGTCCGAGAGAAGAGGGATGTACCTACTGGAGCTAGAGGAGGGGTCGGGGGAGGTTGCCGCTACCGGCCGTAGGTGATGGGGAAGGCGGTTGGGCAGTGCCAATGGCGAGGGCGATGGCGATGAGGTGCATCGTTTTCACCTTGGTTAGCTGGCAACGGTGAAGGGCGATGGCGGAGGCGACAGGAGCAGCGCAGGCAGGGTTGAAGGAGGCAGCGGGGAGCAAAGAAATCGGGTTTGCGTGGAGGTGGCAGCGGACGGTGACGGAGACGGCAGGAGCCGCCAAAAGTTGGAGAGGTCAGGTGGCAGGGGTGAGAAGCCGAGAAGAAAAAGGCGATGGCACAACGCGGTTGGAGGAGATAGACTAAAGACAGACATGAAGCTTGTGACTTGCTAGTCGAACGAACTGACAATTCGGTTGTGTGTTTGCTTTGTTGCGTAAACAAGCGCACGGTGAGTGTCATGTGATCCGGTCCGCCTGCTGAACACGCATTTAGATCGTGTATTTCAAACTACACCGTTGTTATAGTCCTTATTTTCCAGTATATGCATGGTCTAGATGCGTGGACTGTACCAGGATGCGCGTTTGGCCCCATTTGCGTTGCGACTCCCAACGGTGTCAGACCCTCGTTGTCTCGCTGGCTGGAAGAACTGCTCGGCAAGGCGGCAACCTCCCCGTTCCAACTTCTATAGCAGGCCCACCCAATTCAGCCCATGTTGGTCCAACGGCAAACCTTGCCAAGTTCCCATTAGTAGTTTGGAAAAATAGCTCGAAACTCGCGAGTTGGCACGGGCTCGGAACTGCTTTTGAGCCGAGCCGAGTCCGATTTTTAGGCTCGCAAAAGTAGCGAGCCGAGTCGAACCGGCTCGTTTAAGCTTGTGAGCCGGCTCGCGAGCTCGGCTCTAGGCAGCCCAATAATAATTTCACAGCAAATAATGGATTTTTTTATTATTAATGGTATAAATTAATATCAATTTGTATATAAGTGAGAAATATGTACCATATAATTATTGTTTTAATTTAAAAAATATGTAAATTAACTTATTTTAAGTTCAGTTTGGGTTTTAACTGTGGTTCGCAAGCTAGCTCACGAGCCTCCATGGAGCCGAGCCGGCTCACTCACCTTCCGAGCCGCAAGCTTGGCTCGGTTCGTTTCCATCCCTACTATTAGAGTTGTGGAACAAAATTGCTACTACTCCTCTCATCCAAATAAATTGTTCTATAACTTAAAATTCAATATAAAAGATGATTGGTTCACATAGAAAATACGAAATGGAGAAAACGTTCCAATTTAGAAGGAAAATTGTTCAATGGAGTAAGGAAAAATATTCCATAGAATACAAAGTCTCCATAAGAAAAATACATTCTAATTTGGGAAGAAAAATTCATTGGTAAGGAAAAAAATGTTTTTGACACATAGAAAGAATAAATATTTCTTTTTAAATTATACAGATTTATGAGAAATATTCCAACCAAAATACATAATCCTCTAGCTTCGCATTGCAGCCACCGGTGAGGAGCTAGATCGGCAACTCAACCAGAGGGCGCGTGCTGCCCTTGTCAGTAGCGGCAAGAGGATGAGGCGCACTACAAGTACTGTTGAATTGTGATCCAAATCCCGTTGGAGATGGCCGGGTTGGGAGCGTAGCGGAGGCCCGTCGCCGGGAGGCTTGGGCATTAATTTATTTTGTGACAGTCAAAGTGCTATTCACCTTACAAAAGATCAAATGTTTCATGAGAGAACAAAGCACATTGATGTCAAATACCATTATGTCCGTGAAGTTGTTGCAGAGGGCAGATTGAAGGTATGCAAGATTAGTACTCATGATAATCCAGCAGATATGATGACCAAGCCCGTTCCTGTTGCCAAGTTTGAACTTTGCTCAAGCTTGGTTGGTATAATTGTTTAGCCCTAGCGGCTATGTTGGCACCAGCAGTTTGTTCTTTTGTTATTCAGTAGGATGATTATATACTACTGCTACAAGATGGATTTGTCTCAAGGTGGAGATTGTTGAATTGTGATCCAAATCCCGTTGGAGATGGCCGGGTTGGGAGCGTAGCGGAGGCCCGTCGCCGGGAGGCTTGGACCGGAGCGGAGCGACCAACCGGCCTGCTAGGCCCGTACCTGGGGACGCCCGGGGGGGTGCGGGGGGCGGAGCCCCCCGCGGTACGGTACATGTTATAATACCGTGATTAGGGTTTTGGATAGAGAGGATGATTATCATCTTGTAAGCCGCCGCCATCAGCACGGCGTTCCTGTAAACACTCTAAAATATAGTGAAAGTGTGGCTGGTTGGTGCCCGTGATTTTTCCCTTCGCCTTGAAGGGTTTTCCACGTAAAAATCTGTGTGTCGTGCTCTGTGTTTGGTTGATCTTCTTCGTTGTTTGCCTGTCGATTTGCTAACAAGTACTGCTGAGCACTTGGCGGACCTATGTCATGGCGGGCGGCGACAAGCCAATGCTTGAGACTTTGATGGTACGGCCGGGGTGAATAATTAGTCATCGGTTCATTTATTTAGCTTTGATTTTTTTCATTCGATTTTTTTGTTGTTTTGTTGTTCTGATCTTCTAATTGATTTCCACGATACTTTTCTTCCGTTTTTAGCTATTGTGTTTGATTCCCTTTTTTCTATGGAAAAATATAACTGCATTACTAAATTCTTCTTATGTTCCTCGTTTATTAAACTAAATAAATTGTCAATTCTTTGATTGGCGAAATAGCCGGATCACAACTAGCCTTCCAATAAAAACATTGATCATTCGATATAACACGCCGCGCGTCCCCGCGTGTTTGAAAGTCCCACTGCGTCCTCGAGTCCGGCGGTCAACACTTGCCACCTTCCGAACGTAGTGAGCAGGACGTAGCAAAATTTAATGTTTAAGCCTAAGTTCAATGGAACTTTTATTTCCATTTTCTAAACACTATTTCAACTATTTTTCTCTTAGCAGTTATATCAAACAACGCAAAACAGTGTTTAAGAAATCCATACAGAAAGTATCATTGGACACAGAGTAACCACCGAAATAATTTGGTATTCCGTTTTTGACTAGTCTAGTCGCAGTGGCACTTGTTTGCCTTCTCCGTGTTCTCTCCCTTCCTCCAGGACACTCATGGCTCGTGGACCTCCAACTTCTCCTCCGCCTCCTCCTCGTCGCTGCAGCTACCTCCGCCGCGACGGCGGCCGGGGACGGCTGCACAACCGGCTGCGACCTCGCGCTGGGTGCCTACTACGTGCAGCCAAACGAGAACCTCACCTACATAGCGACCCTCTTTGGCATCACCAACTACCAAGAGCTCAGTTTCTACAATCCCACGTTAGCGAGCCAGGACTTCATAGCCGTCGGCGCCCGTGTCCTCGTTAACTTCCCCTGCCGCTGCCAAGCGCTCCCAGGCCCGCCGTTCTCCACCTACCTCGCCGCTTCAATCCCCTATTGGGCTCACCAGGCGAAACCTACAGCACCATCGCCGCCGCCTTCAGCAACCTCACCACTGCCGCATGGCTGGAGGCCACCAACAGCAATCCGGCGGCCAACGACGAGGTGAACGTCACAGTCAACTGCTCCTGTGCAGACCTGAGGGTGCCGAACGAGTACTGGCTGTTCCTGACCTACCCGCTCAGGGACAACGAGACGCTTGCTTCCGTCGGCGAGAGCTACGGGTTCTTGACGCCGTCGGAGATGGACCTGCTCAGCAAGTACAACCCTGGAATGGATGGCGTCACAGGGAGAGGGATCGTTTATATCCCTGTCGACGGTGAGGGTGTGCTTCTGCTCCGGTTGTTATTTTTTTAGAATTAAAAAAAAAAGCAGTCAGAACATTGTACCGTTTCCAGCAACCACAGAACTATAGGTTCGCTCGCAGCTTGGTGTGTGGAGCCTTTGTTTAAGCATACTTGTCATTTTGTTATTTTCATTTATAACAAAAATGATCCATTCAGTTGCCTCTTAATCTACAGCAAACATGACAACAGCCTTATCAAGTTCTGGGCCCTCCGTCAGTGTATCACCAACCGGTTCAGTGGTTGCAACAAGCGTTGGTCGACGGGAAAACAAAGCAGTCATAATAGGTATAACAAATCACTCTCTCGATCGCTTTGTAAGTTTGTCTTTAATTTCTGAAGGACTAGAATGGCGACCAAGTCAGGATTAATGTGAGCCTAAAAAGAGACTATATTGTATATGACATATTCAATCCGATAGCCTCCCTTCTAAGTTCTAATAATCACCAGCAAACACATTTAATCACAGCGATTCAATTATTGAACCTAGGAACAACACTTAAAACCCAAGCTAACTGGGACTCGATTGTCCGGATTACTTGAGTCCTTTAGAAGAGGAGGGAGTGACTACTCAACAATCGGAAGACAGCCCCACCGTCTCCTCCTTCCCCGGCGGTGCGGCCTCCGCGCGCCCACCTCCTCCTCTCCCGGCAGCGCGCCATGGCCGCGCCGTTGCCTCCGATACCCGGGAGTGGAGGGCGGCGGCGCCGCCACTGGCTGGCCGGGGACCCGGCGAGGGCGAGCGGAGAGACGGAGGCTCACTGCGGAATGAAAATGAAAAAAAAAAACAGAATGAAAATCAAATATAAAAGGAAAAAAAATGGCCCAAATAGAAAGCCCAATCACATGCACAAATCTTGAAGCAACCACAACCACACAAAAGTGAATGAAAACACAACTGAAAATCATCCGGTAGATAAATAGAAATCCCCCTAGAGGGTGATCCAAACAGGGCCCTCTGAATGGTTGGGCCTAGTGGTAGTTCCAGCTTGGCCTAGATGGTCCGGACTCCTGAATGCTAAGTGATGATCCGAAAGGCCGAAAGAGGTCTTAGAACTTCCAACCCAAATGACATGGACAAAAATGGTTAAGGGCAGTCCAATAAAAAAAAGTTTGAAATGTTAACTCAGCAGCCCACTCGTCCTCGACCTGGTCAATTGCAAGCTCTTCGATCTACCGCCTTGATGCGCCCTTACTTTTTGTATGGATGATGTGGACCCGCCATGGTCTCAGCCAGATTGATTTACTTGGAACAATAAAATACTTGTATGTTCTTTTAATATACACTTAAGATTATCTAGCTCTATTTCCGTTACTTATTTGCTTTTAAATGTTGTAGTTAGCACCTCAGGCGGATTTGGGGTATGCATAACCCTTCTTGTGCTCTTCCTGTGGTACAAGAAGTGTTTTGGCATGATGCTGTGGGAAAAGGGGTCAAAGGATGCACCAAGGATTGAATCTTTCCTCCAAAAGCAAGGAGCTTCACATCCCAAAAGGTACACTTATCAAGAAGTGAGAAGAATGACCAAATCTTTTGCTCACAAGCTTGGCCAAGGCAGATATGGAGCCGTCTACAGAGGCAACCTGGCTGATGGGCTTGAGATAGCAGTCAAAATGTTGAAGGATATTGAGGGTGATGGCGAGGACTTCATGAATGAGGTGGGTAGCATCAGCAGAACATCTCATGTTAACATTGTTTCTCTCTTAGGATTTTGCTTGCAAGGGTCAAAAAGAGCTCTCATCTATGAGTACATGCCCAACGATTCTCTCGATAGATATACTTTTGCAAGTAACTTTGCCGAAGGAGACAATACTCTAAGTTGGGATAAACTTTTTGATATTGTTGTCGGAATTGCGCGAGGGCTGGAGTATCTCCACAATGGTTGCAACACCCGCATTGTACATTTTGACATTAAACCTCAAAACATTCTGTTGGATCAGAACTTCTGTCCAAAGATATCAGATTTTGCATTAGCGAAGTTGTGCCGACAGAAGGAGAGTAAAATATCCCTTGTTGGGGCAAGAGGCACGATAGACTACATTGCGCCTGAAGTATTCTGTGATGCTCCTGCATCTCGAATGCATTATCATATCTTAATCATGCACTAAGCATCATCAAGCATCATGTGATTGCATATAATCAAGTTAAGATTTACACGGGAGGAGATGGAATACTTGAAATCTGAATTTTATGCATGTGTTCTGCTATGTTCTTGTTCCTAAATCCAAATCTATTGGGATCTAGGGGAAACTCATATTACCAAACTTGTATATAATGAAGATTTGAACAACTTTAATAATTGGGGTTTGGCCAGATAATGAAGGCTACATAGGGTTTGGAGTCTTTCTTTGTCAGTGCAGAAAACCAACTCAAATCAGCCTTGTTTAAAAACCCTAAGTTTGCACAAACCTACAACCACTTTCATGCAACACTCCCATTTAATAAGTTGTAGGTATTGAAATTATAAGCAAGTTACCCAAAAGGCACTTTGGGTGAAAAGGCTTGGAAATAGGGTTTTTCTTTTTTCCAAACAATAAAGGTACCCTGTCCTTACCTAGGGCTAATTTCAAAAATTGAATTTAAACCATATTTACACTTGGATTTTGGGGTTATTCACTTTGACAAAGTTATAGATCTCTCTGAGTAGAACATTTCTTCCAATTGGGCCTTTTCCAAATTCGGCCTCCAAATTGGTCAAAACCGCAGTTTACAGTAGTAAGGAAAACACAGTTTTATTTTTCTTTTTCCCGGAGTCAATGACAGGTGGGGCCCGCGATCCGCGTCGCGCCCACGGCGCGAACCCGCGCGCGCCGCGTGGCTCGCCGGCGTACAGGGAGTACGGCGAGCCACGGGCGGCGCCCCCGGGCGCGTCAAAAGGAGGGGGAGCCCCGCGCCCCAAACCCTAGCTCTTTCCCTTCGCGTTCCGTCCCGTTTCCACCCCGCCCCGCGCCGTTTTCGCCGCGCCGCCATTGCCGTTTTCGGAGCCGAGCTCACGCCGCCGCCTCCCCGCTCCACACCGCCCCTCTCCCACTAGACCTCGTCGTCGATCTCCCCTTCCCCGAGGAGATCGAGCTCGCCGCGACGTCGCGGTCGCGCCGCCGTCGCTCCGGTTCACCGGCCGTTCACCGCCGTTCCGCCTCGACCCCGCCTCCGCCGCCGACGAGGCCTACCCTAGGTGGTTGCCCTTGCTCCCGCGCCTCGTGTCTCGGCTCCGGCTCGCCGGCACGCGCGCGCCGCGCGGCCGCGGCCGGCGCGAGGAAGGCGACGGGGCCGGATCTTTTTAGTAGCTCCCGGACTTTTCCGTTTTTGCAACCCGGTCTCCCGCACGGGGGGCTGAGTCTTGCAGATCTTGCGCGATAGCCCCTAAAAACTACGGTTAATTACGTAGAGGTCCTTAGATGTAGGTTTTCTTTTTCTATTTACCTTTTTCTCGGTTTGAACTTTGAAAAATCATATCAATTCAAAGAAAAATCCAAAATGGACAAACTCAGTACCTATGAACTCCTCTTGAGTATATATACAGGCTAGGTATGATGTGGTCATGCGAAAAGACATTTTTACCTTCGGTTTTGTTGCATGCATGTTAAAGCAAAATAAATACCAAAAGTGGGGTAAATGAACTTCAACATGTGTGAAACTTGGACAGTAGTATATTAGTGATGGTTAGGCCCTGTGTGAATTTTCTTGGCTCTAGCACTGTTCATATGGTTGATGTTTTTCTTTTTCCATGATAAATATATGTATTTATTGTAGTGTGAGATGTGTGCTATATAAAAGATGCTCAAAATGGCTCCCTAGTATTTTTCATGGACATTGCACATCATGGGCAGTCCACTGTTACAATATGAGACCTTGCATGTTAGTTTATGATGGTGTTTTGAAAATGACAAAAGATGCTAGTTGAGAAAGGAAAATAGGAAAAAGTGTATTTAAATTACTAGGAAAATTATAAAAAAAATATGGTGGCTTGTACATGGTGTCTAAAGTCCAGAAAGTATATATGTGCAGGTCTTATGTACTGTTTTGTCATGCATGTCCTTTTCCTCTATAAATAAAAATGAAAAATAGATACCCTGTCAAATGGAAAGTATTTCACTTGTAAATTTTTGTGTAAGTGGTTTATAGCCTATCATCATCACTGGTCAAATTCCATGGTCAGATTCCCTTTCTATAATTAATGAGAAATCCGAGAAGGAAAATGGCTGTTAAATTGTTAGGATTTTAATAAATTCATTCTTACTCTATTTGGGCTGAAATTTTGTCGGTAGCTTCTTGTACATGATATGTGCATGCTGTAAAAATTTTAAGTCAATTGGAGCAGTAGAGCTATTTAAACTCAGAGGCTCGATTAAATGAAAAAAACGACCAATTGTAAATGGAAGAAATGGTAGATGGGGTCAAAAAGGCCACATCATATAAATGCATGGTCATGACATGGATACATGTGTTACGTGGTGGGTCCTTGGTGAAGTTTAGGTGATGGGCTGTATGATTTCATAGGAGAGTTGATTTTCCTCCCCCTCGGGAGATAGATCGTTAAATAGAAATGTTTACTTACTTTGCCCTATTTCCACTGTGGGTTATATGTTTACTGCGCTCTGTCCTGCATTGCATTCATCGCACTCATTTTGCATATGATGGCATACATATAGATCACGGGATCGAGGAGCAGACGCAGGAACAGCCGCTGATCGAGGAGCCGGAAGACCAGGAGCCGGACCCGCAGCCAGAAGAGTACCCGCAGGCCGCACCTGACTTCACATCCGAGGAAGCTAACCATAGCGAGGAAGGTAGGCAGGACCATATTCTCCCAGCTAATAATGTTTTATGATTACGCATTTGCATTAGGTGTTGACTGGAACCTTATTGCATTAGACTCTTTGGCCGCCCCGGCCCTAGCACCTACACTAGGTACGTAGGACGAGTTGCCTAGAAATATTAGGCTCGACTAGATACGAGTGAAATGTCACTCGTCACGTAGGTGTTTTGAAAAAAAAAGAGAACATTGTCTAGGCTAAGATGTTTATTATGATGAGGATTAATTGGAGACCGGGCGGAGATTAAGTTATATTCTTGCGGTGTGCGTTGTTGCGGTGTAATGGCTCCGCCCGAGTCGCATAAGGCCCGTTCGCTGTTCGCCTGCTGGTTGGCATACCATTGCTAAAGTGCTTACCCGGTTAATGGGGCCGGTGAAACCTTACTTGTGCCATCCGGAGAACAGAAACACGTTCCTACCCACTGGTTGAGAGGAAGGTGGCCCGGGGGAGCTTGGTACTCATGACGGGGAGCCCGAGATGTCGGCAGGCTCGTCATGGGGGCACAACCCGGAAGTCAGGCGGGAGTGAATCGAACTTGGGATGGGACAAATGGAGGAGGGGAACTATATGTGGAAAAGCCGTCGTGTGAATAAGCATATGGGTCCCTGGCATTTTTAGTTATTCCCGGGAATTAGAAATCGATTCGAATCGCTGATGCTCACCAGGTGTGAGAATGCCAAATACCGCACACGGGCAACGTAGTAATAAATCTAATATGATGTATTATGATCCATGTTTTCGAATGCTACATGCTTGACTATGATACGCTTTCTATTCATGCAAGTTTTTATGAATTTCTCAATTGCAAATGGCTTGGGTATCATGAAAGGGTAGCTGCTATCAAATCCTGCTACCTTATATTCATAACTTGTCTAAAAGCAATGGTTAAGGACTCACAAGACTAGTAAGCAAGCTTTGCGTCAGCCGTAAACCACATCCATTAAGTCCTACTGAGTAATTAGTACTCAGAGTTTACCCCCGCTTTTGAGTTACAGGTATGGAGTTCCTCTTCTGTGCCTGTGTTGGCGGAGGGACCTGTTATCATCAGGAGTAAGAAGCGTGTTGAGCTGGCAAATGAAGTGACATCAGTGGGCATGATGTTACTTTACTTCTGCAAGTCTTTTGGTTATCATGAACTATGATGGTTAAAGATTTTCGCTGCGAGACTCTATTTTGAACGCTATTTACGTATGAGACTATGTTGAACTCTATTTTATTCGAACTGGTTTGTAACCTAACTTTCTATGTAACATCTATTCAACTGCCTGTGATGATGTAACTGTTGTGGTTCCATCAAGGGTCGAATATGTGTGATGTCGGTTCCTCTGGGTTTTGGTACGAATCGAGGGCCGAAGGCTTCTCGACGGACGACCGGGTTTAATACGGTCTAAGTACACTGAGAGCTAATGGTGGCAGATGTACTTAGCCCGGATTAAATCGACGATTCCGCCACATATTCTCAAGAAACTATGGAGCAGTGAGCATCAAGTCTAATGTATACAGCTATGGGATGGTGATCCTTGAGATGGTTGGTGCAAGGAAACAAATCGATGTTACTAAGGCCCTGTTTGGATCAAAAGCAAATGGCAAATGGCAAATGTTACATCGGATGTTTGGATGCTAGTTAGAAGTATTAAATATAGTCTAATTAAAAAACTAATTACATAGATGAGGACTAAATGACGAGACGAATTTATTAAGCCTAATTAATCCCTGATTAGCCGCTAGTTACTGTAGCATTTGCCCTTTTGCCAGGGGGTGTTTGGATCCAAATGGCAAAAAAATCAAAACTTTTGCCCTTTTGCCATTTGCACTTTTTTTTGCCCAGGATTCAAACAGGGCCTAATACAAATAGCAGCAGCAAGTATTTTCCCCAGTGGTTGTATGACAACATGCATCAGTTCTGTGGCCTCACCAACACATGTGAGATCAACATCAATACCTTGGAACTTGTGCGGAAGATGACACTATTGGCTTGTGGTGCATACAGTTCGTACCTGACGATCGCCCTTCCATGAGCAAAGTCCTTGAGATGTTAGAGAGCACAACTATGGACTTGTGGTTGCCACTGAAGGCCTTCTGAGCTGGTCGAAAGAGCAGTTTTCCTCTACCTAACTTGTGAACTTTACACTTTCAAATTGATTGCCTATTTTTTTAGTAATTACGTATCCATTGAAGTTCACTCCTTCAGCTCTTTCCTTTTCCAAAGGGGCAAATAGAAACTGGGACTTAATTTTGTTGTGAGACAATAGACAAAAAAATAAAAACAACCACAAAGTAGGTGACACAAATAAGATGTTTATTGGGATATTGGTATGAGGAATTTTTTAGACATGGTACAAGTGCGTACGCTTATAAATATACACGTACACCTATGCAACCTTCCGTGATTTGTCAGCGTACACGCTAGCGATGCCAAATTCATTTTCTAGCCCATGCATTATTCGGGGGCAGATAAACTGATTTTGGCAGGGCGCGCGCCCTGTTTCAGCCTATGCAACTAGTGTTGTGGCCCGTACGCGATCGTTAACGCAAAGCTGATCGTTTTACGTCTCGCGTCCCTTTGACCACAAACAATCACAAGCCCAATTGCATTTTGTAAGCGCGCATGTGCCACGGCAGCCCACGGCCTAGACGTGCGGGTGGGGACGTGGGGTTTCAAAAGTTCAGCAGCGAGTGTATCCAGTGCTCCCGCACTCTCATATGCTCCCATGCTCCGGCGCCAAACAATTACCAAATATGAATGTCAAATTTAACTAAAATATGGATTTATAGATGATGCAAAAATCTACATGCAAATTTTGAGAATGAACAAAATCAACATGTAAAGAGACAAAAAAGATGAAATTATACATATTTTTCTAAATGCACCAAATGTTCGGCTGCACACGAAGGCAATTGTCATAAACAAAACTGCAGCATTGTGAGGGTAGGTGGGCTAGAATAGGGGGGAAAACAAAACAAAAATAAAATTATTTACTAGGACTATTTTAAAAAAAATTAGGGTAAAATGAAAATGATAAACAAATATATAAAAAGTAAATTACTTAAAATACATAGTCATAACAAAGAAATTAAATTTGACCCTCTCCATTTGTTTCCATGTTCTTCCACATTCCATACATAGTTAGCATAAATAAATTACCTTTTTTCCACCTCTACCCAACCGCTCATAAGCCTAAGAGAAGTATGAGCGCAGGAGGCTGAACCCAACTACCCTACAAAAGCTCATAGTAAAGTCTATAGAGTACCTAGCATAACCTTACCATATTCCTAAAGTTTCTCACCATGTGATTGTTAGCCAAACAACATATTCAAAGATTGACTTATAGCATGGAAGTTCCCTTGAGTCTATTTACCTAAGAAAAATATGAATCTTCCACTGATGTTAGATTAGTTCTCAAACCTAGTCAATGAACATGTTATCTAGGCTGATGCTATCCTAGTGAGACTGATGACTATGATGCAAAACCAAAGCAAAATCTGACTCAAAATAATCTAAAGGGAAGGTGATCCATTTGAAAAATGAACCATAAACATAACCCAGATTGCTAACAACTTGTGCATACAAGAGTTTCTTAGTTTTTTTTTTGCCAATGTAGGTCTAGTTTGAGTTAACTCAATGAGCCAAGATTGATATTCACAATACCAATTGGGGCCACCATTACACTGAAGAGCAAAGAAGATTGCAAAAGAAAAGCACTTCAAAAAATTAACCTGTAGACTAGAAAGTCAACATCTTTCGAGAAGTGATAGGTGATCCCAAAAGATAAATAGCATTAAAATACACAACAACACAATCAATGCTTGATTGCAAAATGATTCCAACTAAATACACATTGGGTCTAATACCCGATCGCTCAAATACACCACCAATGCAAGATTGCAAAAATGACTCCAACAGAATTCACATTGAGTTTGATAGCTAAAGCCACACACTAAATTCCTTCTCTGATGAGCAGGATGGTAAACTAATTAGAGAGTTGAGACATAAGAGAATGTGACACTGAAACTCAAGACCGAGGCAAAAAGTCTAGGTTTAAGGGGCCAGTCATAAGGAGGCAGATTAGCAACATCACTACTACTTGCTCTCAAGTCATCCATGCCCTTGTGCATAACTCTATTATAATTAGTAGATTCCACCCCATTTTCATACATCTTGAAAACTTGTTTTTTTCTTTAATGACATGATCCACATGCTGTAAATTCTATAGATAAACAACAATATATACTTCTTTATTCTTCTACATCTAACCATAACTAAATATCTATGATTACTGTTGTGATGCAGCAAAATAGAGTTTTCAGTGGTAATGTTTTCACTACATCATACCATTAGTGTCTAACACTGTGTTGCGGTTATATGCTAATAAGGACAACATATAACACATTAATACATGATTAAAAGAGTTCTTAGACTAGTAGCTACACAAACAATGCTCAACAATTTTATAACCATGTATAGTTCAATTAGAACAATCAACTATTATAACACACTCTGCTACAACGCCATCAATCTTTCACCAGTGTCTCAATGGCACATTCAATATTCAAGACATCCAACTAATGATTATAGCAATAGAGATCACACAAACTATTGCATACGTAAAAACTACCATGTAAACTAATTATAGACAAAAACACAACAATAACCCTGAAATAGGAAGTTTCATGGTGAAAATATCACTACCATATTTCATTTAATCAAATACTATGTTTTTTCCCAAAAAGCCATCAATCTATCACCTATACTAAATAAATATACATATTCATCATTAACCAACATACACAGTTTCAAGCAAGAAGCACCAATGTTGCATTGCCAAAACAATCATCTTAGGAAAATTTTTAGATTTATGAGTTAGATATACAAGCTAATTCTACCCACATGTACCTATTGATCTACTATAGTTCGTTTGGCTTATACTGAATGCAAAAAATAAACTAATATAGGGTATTGCTAGCATTGGTAACCAAAACAAACTTTTCAGTGCTTTATAAATAATGGTTTGAGAGTCATTAAAATTTGCAATTAAATATCAATGCAAAATATAATGTTAACAGCATTTGTTTGTACTGGGTTAGAATCACTTATTCAGGGTACTGATTTATTCACGAAATATCAATGGTCTAGACATCATCATTCATGTGCAAAATATAAATGGGCACAAATATTTTTCATATTTGAATTGAAGCAGTAAAGAATTTTTTCCATAATATTTCTTCATCATTTATCTGCACCTCGAATATTGGAGCCATGATAAATGATACTCCTACAACTGTGGATGGTTAATCAAACATATTCATCTAACCATGACATAAGGCACTCTATGTGAAATGCAATGATTTCATATAAGACCATGTTGTAAGTTGTAACACCAGTATGTTCCACAACTATGTTGTGAGTTTCTATTTAGAAAAAAGCATGAATGCTATTAAATTCTAAGGAAACAAATGTGTAAGATCAAGGACAGATAGAAACAATAGGGGAATCATTGTGACAATAAAAGCATGCCCATCTGCAGTATCATTCTTGAAACCAATGGATAATAAACGTTACAACCAGTGCTAGCAATAATGCAGAAGACACTATATATAGTTTTTGTTACCATGCATAACACATCTATCTTAAAAGCAAACTACTAGCAGACCAACGAAAAACAACATACAACCCCAAAAGCCACGTAGGCCTCACTACTGAGCGAACAATCTAGACGTGAAGGAAGAATTTTACCAGCTAGCCTGTCACCATTCAATCAAACGGCTGAAGCTGGTTGCACATCTCGATGTATGTATAGTAGAGCACCCTGTTCTTGGCGCCGGTGCGGTGCCTGCCGGTGTTCATGCAGAAGTACTTGAGCTGCTCCAGCGTGCAGCAGCCGAGCATCTGGCCCAGGAGCAGGAACATCCAGTTGATCTGGCCCTTGTCGGCCGCGATCTCCGGCCACATGGCGGCCTTGTGCCCGCAGGCGTCGCAGTCCGGCAGCGTGGGGAACATCCAGACGTCCGGCGCGCGGTCGTACATGGTGTGGCGGTGGGCGCAGATGTAGTCGCGCAGCTCGCGGAACTTGGTCTCGAGGTCGTAGGCGATGGCCTTCCTGGCGCAGCAGCGCTTGCAGCGCGCCTGGCCCTCGACGGACGTGACGCCCCGGCGCAGCAGGCTCTCCAGACTGTCGTGCCGCGCCGGGCGCTCCGTCGCCCACGGGAACGGCGCGGGCACCAGCACGTCGTCCTCGCGTGGCTTGGCGCAGGGGCGGCGGACGCCGCGGCTCGGCGCCGACGAGCCATTGTTCAGGCGGCGACGTGTGGCGCGCGAAGCAGCCGCAGGCGGCGCCGGCGGCGGCGAAGGAGGAGAAGGCGCCAGCGGCAGCTGCGAGGCGGCGGCTGCTGGAGCAGCAGCGGTGGGGGCGGAGGCGTAGATGGATCCGAGGGTCAGCGCGAGCGGGTCCAGCTCGCCGCCGTCGCGGCTCGTCACTGCGTTTCCTTCCATTTCTGCCGACCGACCAGCGCGCTTGCTCGCTCGCTCGCTGGCAGCCTTATTCTTGCTGCCGTCCCGTCCTTGACGGCTGGCTGTTTTAGGGTTTTATGGAGCGGATGTCGGAGCGGGTGGTTGCCGGGGGTGCGATCGATCGATCGCGAGCTTATCCGGGGCGCCGCGCCGACGGCCGATCTCGCGAGGCCCGGCCAAGCTGGAGCGTCGGATACGTGATCTCTCGCCAGGCGGTTCTAATTCTAACAAACCCAACACGAGTCGTGTGCGAGAAAGACGACCAGGAGCATCTTTTTCTCCGGGCATGCATGATTGTTTGTTTTTTTCGGACCATTACCATCTCTTGCCTTTAATCATCTGTCTTACCATTGCGTGGTTATCTGACACGGGTTGTTCGGATCCTCCGTGGCCACCAGATGATGGTAACTGGACTGCTGTCCTGCGAGACGATCTAGCATGCATGTTTTCCACTACTGTCTCCTCAATGTCTGTCTGATGGTCATAGATAGGATACCCCGTAGTACTCTGTTTTGGTCCAATCGATCCCTGGTTGCCGTAAACCGATGTTCTTGCGATTGGAAACCTCAAGAGTTTCCTTCCGCGAAAATATCAAGGAGATCGAGATGGCGAATCCGAAGGGTGTGTCCGTGTGTGCGCAGCAAGGAAAACACGGTGATCGTGCGATCCAGCCCAGTCCGCCAGGCGCCGCTCCCCCTACCAGGCCCAAGTGGAATCTCACCACAGGTCGGGGCCTCCCCGTAGAAAGGAAGGAAATGCTCCCGTTGCCTTCCGGCGCTCACACTGCCCAGCCCATTCACGCCTCCCGGAAGCGTCTCCTCCTCGTCGCGGGCCGCGGCCTGCACGCCGAGGAGTCCCGAAACAAAAAGAAAAAAAATCCATCTGACCACCCTTAACTTTGGCTGTAGTTCGATTTTATACCTCAAACTACAAAACCAGGAATCTTCCGCAACTATTGAAACCGGGTATTTTTACACCTTGAGTGGTATACGAAGGCGGTTTTGTGTGACGTGGCAGTGGGTCCCACTTGTCAGGTGACACGTGGTAGTGGCACAACCATCTTTTACCTCACTCTCCCCCTCTCGTACCTCACCGTCGCCGCCGTCTCATCCTCCCTCTCCGCCTCTACCCCTCCCTCGCCGCCGCTGGCGCCGACCCGAGCTGCGCCCCCCGCCGCTCCGGCCGCGGCACTGCCCCCAGCCGCAATGACCTCGGCGCCGACTCGAGCTGCCGGCCGCGCCATGCCGCGATGAGGACGGGAGCGTGGGGCAGCGGCCTCTGCCGCCGGTGCCGCGGCTCTCCCTCTTGCTCTGTTGCGCTTCGTTCGGCGCCGGCGAGCTCCCCGTCGCAGCTCGCGGATATCCAGCTGCATCTTGTTCACGCCCTTCATCACCAACCCGTAGATTTTGCGCCACCGCTCGAACCCCGTGGGAGGCCTGCGCTGCGGGTAGAGGAGGACGTGGGACCGCGGGTGCCGAAGGAGCGCGGCGGGCCAAGGTGGCAGCGAGTGCAGGCCGAGGAGCGGGTGCCTAGCGAGCGACGGCGGGGGAGCTCGGTGGTGGCGGGGAAACGGTGGTGAGGAGGGGCAGAGGCGGAGAGGGAGGACGAGACGGCGGCGACGGTGAGGTACGAGAGAGGAAGAGAGAGGAAAAAGATGGTTGTGCCACTGTCACGTGGGGCCCGCAGCCACGTGTCATCTGGCAGGTGGACCCACTGCCATGTCACACGAAACCGCCTTCGTATACCGCCCTGGGTGTAAAAATATCCGGTTTCAATAGTTGCGGGACCAAAGATTTCTGGTTTTGCAGTTTGAGGTGCAAAATCGAACCGCGGTCAAAGTTAAAGGTGGTCATATGGATTTTTTCCAAACAAAAAAGGAGGGGCCCAGGCGCCAGGCATATCGGCACATGGGCACGGGTGGAGGTAGAGATGGCAACGGGCACAGACCCGCTGGGTACTGCGTGCCCACACCCATGCTTGCGAAAATCAAATATGCCCGTTAAGAAACCCATGCCCGCTGCCGGGTACAAACTGCATCCCAAACCCGCGCCCACACGGGTAGCGGGTACCCGCGGGTTGCCCGTGTCCGACAAGGCAGAGGGTCAACCTGTGAGTCTGTAACTGTGAGGTATTCTGTATTCAGGTGCAGTGTACCAGCTAACAGCTATAAGATATACATAATACCAAGACAACAATACTTGATAAACATCAACCATATGACCGATAGAGTGGTCAATGTTAAGTGTTTTAGAAATCATAAGATCATTGATCCCATGACACATCACACGTTCACAACTAGATCACCATCCAATTAGTGTTCACCACTCCTAACATAACACCACCACATTAGTAGTTACTGGGCTGTAAAGTAGTTACTGGGCCATAAAATGAGCACTTGACCTGCATTTTACTATATGACGGGTTTGAAAAACCCATGGGTTCGGGGGTTCGGGGACTAGGATCCCACACCCGTACCCGCGTACCCGCTGGGTACAGCCTGTTACCCATTAAGAAATCCACGGGTTTAGATATTAGCACATGCCCGTTCCCTAATAGAATAAAAACCCACCGAATTTCGGGTTGCGGGTGCCCATTGCCATCTCTAGGTGGAGATGGCGCCGCCCAGTCTTCTCGGCTCGCCGGGCGCACGCGCAACAGCACAAGCAGCTGGCAGTAGCCGGCGCGCGCGGGCGCGGCACAGGGGCGGCGGCGGCACGGGTCCTGGAGCCGTGCGCCCGCCGCGGCTGCCTCCCAGCTCCTCACGGCTGGCACGCACCGTTTGGCAGGACGCGGCCACGCAGATGCGGACAGAGAAGAGCCGTGCTTGGGATCCTTTTTTTTTTTTTTTCAGAGCGCGAAACAGTGGCACGTTTTGGTCCAGTGCTTTCTACTCGACCGCGGGCTACAGCTGAGATGGGCGACGATGGGTACCATAGCAGCCTAGCAGGGTAGGCAATGCAAAAAAGGAAAAAGGTCTGTACGACTGTACCCATCGTGTTGAGCGGGGTATAGGCAATGCATGGCCTCATGGTCATGGGTACAATGCATACTACGCGTACCCGTGAATCTATATACTCCTATGTCTATGTGCAATGGATGCTTAGATAAGCCATGCGTCTATTCTACTCTGTTTAGCACATGTCTTGGACCATTAAGGCAATTTTTTTTTTGTTTTATACTCACTATTGGTGAACTTATTTGTTGGTATATTTATCATTGTTGACTTGTCTTCCTTTGCTTACCTATATATCTGTGATTTTGATCTTGTGATATGTTTATGATATTGCTATATGTATGGTTGAGATAGGAAACAACCAAAGTAGTGGTTGTACAGCTGTTTGTGCTGCCGCTTTTACACTTTTCCTCTCGGTAAACCCTATACAAGAAGAGAAGTTGTACAACCAATTTTAGCTGAACCGATCAGAGCCTATATGTCATGCCATTGGATATGAGTTACTTGTGAGTTGTGACAGGTGGATATAGTTTGGGACAACACCATGTATAGCTTCACACTAGGTGTAGCACATGGTTTCTTATTTTCCCATATTCATGAGCAAGGCTAGGAGATTTTCTGCCACTTTCGATAAAAACTTAAAAGGCAAATAAAATGAAAAGAGCATCCAAGTGTTAACACATATACATGGCACCACGATCATTGCGCATCCTTGTGGCTATAATTAAATAAATACCACAAAAATCTATATATGTCTAAATCATCATATTCGACTGTTACCTCCACTCCACAAAGAGTCAAAGAGAGCTATTTTAGAAAAAAAAAACATACATATTAGCTAATAAAGAGCTGAAATGACCCAATCGTGCCCCTATTGTTGTAGTTGTTATTTCCAAACGCGGCTGATGAGATCTAGTGAGATGGGCCTCACTTGGATGGTTCATAAGCTAGAATAATACTATGTCTTATGGGTTATTTTTAGCGCTAAATTGCTACTCGCAATATATAATTGGATTCTACGATAGGGATAGAGATAACAAAATATTTGTATAAACATTTTATTAGTGTTAAAAATATAAAAGAACAAAGATTAACAATTTTGATTAGCTGCTATGGGTTCTAAATTTATCTATGATTTTTAACATTTATATTTGTTAACATTATTAGCTAGGGTCGAAGCACGAGATCAATGCAATAGGCCAATATCTATATCTACTGATAGGACATGACACAGCACTGATTAACCACGGGGCCATTCCCCTTGCCATGCCTGATGATGTTCCTTCGGCCACGTTTTTCAGGGATGCTTGATCTCCATCCGCGTAAAAAGGAGCCAGAAATCTAGCACGGATGTAGACCGTATTGTACCTACGCACAAATATCTGTTTCTTTTCGAGCACGACCATATCGCCACCTTTTTTTCCCGCATGATCACCATGCATATCTCTCCTTTTTCTTATTCTGAAAATGCAAACATGCCAAACAACACAATCCTTTCATGTACTGCTACATTTGAAGAGCTTTGGAGGCTCTCGAAGATATCTTGCAAAAAAATAAAATAAAGGGGAGGAGGCATGTAAACGAATGATTATGCCGCGTCGATCATTTTGTCAAGAGCGAGAGCGCTATGCATGATGGATGAACTCAAGTCATTGGCTCATTGCCAGACCCCCTCCACCGTCTTTAATCATGCTGCATTTCTCCCATGCTTTTTTTTTCTTTTCCTTTTTTCTGCAAGCCTTTTCTTTGGAAGTCATGAATAGGCCCATGCAGTAAAAAGTAGGCGAACACTGTCCCTTTTTTGTCCAGTAGTGTTGGAGTAAAGAGTTATACTAGAAACTAGAGAGGAACCATTCCAAAGGCCTTTTCAGCTTTGTCCTCTAAGACCATCTCCAACGGTGTGGAGTAAATGGAGCGCATATTCCTATTTCTTCGCTATTCTAATTATTTTCTTTTCTGTCTACAGTAACGCTACAGTGTCAAACAGTACTATAGTCACTCCATTTACTCCACCCGCTGGAGATAACCTAAACCTGACCAAGGCTGTGTGTCACTGTTCCAAAATTTTCCAATACACATACGTACGGAGAAACAGCTGTGGAGAGAGAGAGCAAAATAAACTGTATTCGTCGTCGCCGATCGATTTGCCTGGTCGCGTCCGAATAGTAATCTACACGTTTTTTTAAGCATCCGTGATGATCGCAACGTTTTTGTCGTTGAAGCAAAGTTTTTCTTCAGTCCCCATCCTGTTGGCTTGTGTTTTGTTACTAAGTAGAGTACTTGCATTATTTTTCGGGTGTGGTATTTGTACGTGTTAAGGGAAAGCGGTCTGATGTGGCTGTTGCAGCATCATGTGTGCTGTATCGTGTGTTTGAGGACCTGCATCGCTTCATGCTGTCTTGGACAGGCTTTAATTTTTAGTCTTTTCGATTTTTTCAACTTGTGGAAAATAGTTCTTATAAAAAAAACTTGTGGAAATAGTTACTATTCTTCTTCTGAAACTGAAATTATTCCTATGTAAATACGCACGTGTTTTCCTTTGAGCGGGGCTAATTTATCTCCGGGCTAGACAGACAAAATGGCACCCGTCACCAATATTCGCGCGCGGCATGCGCCCTGATTATGTGTTCCAGTGAGCCTGATCATGGCGTTTTTGTCGTCAGAGGAAAAAAACAATATCTTCAGTTTCCTACTCAAGTTCATCGGCATCATTATGTTTTAATTTTAACATGCTAATAAGCGTCTTTTAGAAAAAAAAAATCTAAGGAGAGTATGATTCATACAGAGGACAAGAAAATTTTAGAAAAAAAAAATACGAATATGACGAGACTATGGAAGCCTAAAAGATACGTGGGCACTGGAGCCGAGAGTGGCTTGAACATAGAGCTCTCCTAGTCCTAGAGCGGACCTCCTCTGTATTCTTGTCGTTCAATCTCTCTCTCTTTTCTAGAAACAAAGTACAAACGTTTTATACAGACGCACATTTATCTCTATGACCGTACACACGCATACTCTATCTCTACCGTTATGAGCACTTCCGAAAGACTGGACCGGCAGATCTTAAGATTGATGAAGTCACCATAGGCGCCTCGCTGTCGAGGGGAACGTCGCCTACCGGCAGATCTTGAGATCGATGAAATCACCACAGGCGCTTCGCTCTCACTGTCGAGGGGAACTAAATGAACAAAACCGATAAATTCCGAAATAATTCGCTCTCAGCGGAAGTCGAACCCAGGACCTCAGATGCCGTTCGAGCTGCTGCAACCACTACGAGTCGAACACAAAATCTTAGGTGCCGCTCGAACTGCTGCAACCACTGGGCTACGGCACAACAAACTCATTTTTTAACAAGGAAATATCAAATAACAAAAAGCCATATGAGAGTATATGCTAGCAAATTATTTTAGTATTGCCAACAAAATGATCTCAAATAATGTGGGAATACATGGAAATTTTGAAGCGCAGTGCAGGGGGGCCGGTGTTGAGGCAGCTAGCGCCTAGCGCTGCTTGCCACTCGTAGTGTCGTAGCCGGATGAGATGATTTTCCCATCAGCTAGCGACGGCAGCCGCGCCCGCGCGCGCTAATAATTATCAACGCCGTTTCAGCGTTTTGTTTATTTCATCCCGCGACATCATCAGAGAACCCCATTCGCTCGCAACGTCCATCGTCTCGTCTCGTGTCGTGGACTCGTGGCCCTCCGATCCGGTTGGCCGCCCGTCGGGAACGGACCGGCCGGGACGAGAGATGCGGCATGAGCATGATATGGAAAGCTCAACCCTAGCTACCGCTGGGTATATCTGCTAACCGATTCTGATCTAATCCCCATCTTCCATATCTTCTGAGTATATATATCATCCCCTCTCAGCCTAGCTTTGGTCCTATTACCGGGAATGATTTGCTCCATCCATACGTTGGAATAATCATGATGTAGTAGTAGCTAGATTGCAGGAAGAGGCAAATAACGTCGTCGCCGTCCTTGTGTATGGAATTGGAATGACGTGCGACGGGTGACCTCCCAGCTAATATAGTATCAGTGGTGTGTTTAGGAATGATGCAGTTCAGTTCAGTAGCTGGACGGCTGGACCTACACACTGACGGTGAGTGGCAGATCATGAAAATAACCCTGCTCAGTGGCCCTTGTAAACGGCAACACCACTACTACGGCTAGTACGTGTTGGTATATTCGTCGGTCAATTCATATCATATTCATCTGGGCGAGACCAGACTAGTGCCCCAGATTAGACATGATGAAAGTTAACGCTTACATGTGCCCTGGACACTCTGCTTTCTGTAGCTTTCTTTTTTGGTGCTGTTTGGAACGCAGAAAAATTTCTCCGTTTTTGCATTTTTTCTATAAAATTAAACTAATTTTTATAAAATTTTTATATAATTCTTGTAAAAATCATGCGTTCCAAACATATCCTCGTTGTTTTGCTTTGCCACAAAGACGCGTGGTTCGGCGGTAAACGTACGGGCTGAAGCTGAAACACTGTCGTGCGTGGTTTCAGTTTGGTAGAGTAGCAATCAGGTTAGAGTATGGAAGAAATCTTCTCAAAAAAAAAAAAAAAAAGAGTATGGAAGAAACACATCAGCGTCCACAGGAAACGATGAAAGCGCAATTTATCGTCCATTATTCCAAACCCATTTCTAATTAAAGCACGGCTGCACGGCAAAGCCTCGGCTGTTGACGACGGTTCAGCGACGGCTTTATTTTTGGCCTGAAAAAGCTCTCTGCTGACCCCGCAGGAAACGGGTAGACGCTGGTAGGCATCCAAAGGCAGGCAGGGAATAAAGAAAAAGGCGTCCCTGTGACGAACGATACGATACAAAATACGGGCAGGAATGATACTTTGCCCCCCTGTCTGTCTCGGTGCACAGGCCCACTACAAACTGGTGGACTACAGTGCTGGGTCTGGGCATCTCTGTCAGACTATCTACGCCCCTACTCCTCCAAATTTCTCCTCTAAAAAATATTTTTGCCCAATCAGCTAGAATTTTTAGCTTAGATCAACTTCTTCCGCATTCATGTTCCTCTAAATTTTTCCTCCATGTCCAACCACCTAATATTTTATTCATCTATCTCCGTCTCTTTTTTCCATAAACTGTAGTATTATCACCCTCACTTACAAGTGGGGCCCGCCCCTAGAAACTTCCCCTTCTCCTTTGCTCCGCTGCTCCATACCGAGCCCGCGCTCCTCTGGCACCGGCCGGTCGCGACGCCGCCAAGGCCCCAGCCCCACAAATCCGACGCCGCCGGCCTCCTTCCCTGCCTCCCCACCGCCTCTCGTGGCCGGGATCCTCCATGGGTACGCCAGGCCATTCTCTCCGCTCCGAGCGGCTGTCTGGAGGTCCCCGTCAGGCGCTGCTCCGCCATGCGCGTGCCACGCCATGGAGTCTCGCATCCTCTGCTTCCCTTTGCCACTCTCTCTCCAGTCGGTCACGAGGACCGCGGGATCCGGCCCCGTCTCCTCGCCAACGTCTCCACCGCCGGCGCCGCCCTGCCCCACCTCTTTCAGATCCGGCCCCGCCTCTTCTTCCCCTTGTTCTTTCTCTTGGAGAAGGTCACGCCGCCGGCGCCCGTCGCAGGCTGTCACCGCCAAGCTCCCTCCTCGTCGTGGCCTTGAAGCCCGGCCACCGCTCCTCGGCCTCCTCTCTTTCCTCTTCCATCCGTGCGCGCCGTCCCGGCAGTTTCCCGAGCCCACTCACTACAGTGCGTGCCGGAAGGGGGAGCCTTCCGCTGAATCTGGCGGTAGCGGTGGAGGAACCGGCTGCAGCGTTTTCTACGGTATATCATTCCGCCATCCTTTGTAGCGGATGGGTACCGGAATGGGCTGCCCATAGTCTCACACGTCACATCTCCTCCTTCTCTCTCTGCGTTGCATTGCATATTTGCATATTGCATTGCATGGGTATGGCCCCGCGTACTCTCGTCCGTATGTGCGTGCGTCCAGTGGCGAGCACAAAAGCAAAGAATATTTCACTTTCACCTGGAGAAGGGCGCCCTCCGTCCTCTTTGGACTTGGACTTTCCTCTGCGAGCTCCGTCGTAGTAGTACAGTACAGCCGCTGGATGAGTAGATTAACGTGACGCCTGCTGACTTTCTGCTTCATCATCCACCCAGCAAGCGTAGCAAGGAAAGGCCCAAAGCCAAGAGGACAAGGGCAAGCTGGCAAACCTCGAGCCACTTGCGAAACCAAACGTTCAAAATAAGAAAGTTGAAGAATTTGCGAGATCACGTGCGCAAATTCAGAGCGATTTGTAGATATCCTGGAGAACTTGCTGGATCCACTTGCGACACCAAAGACGAATTTTCGAAGGGTCCCGGACGGGCGGCCTGGAGATTTGTTTGGAGGAGATAGAGGAAACGTACAGGCTCTCCGATCGAAGGGGACATCTGCGTGTTGTCTGCCGCCGCGACTGCGCGCGGTCGCCTCGCCAGCTGAGCATTTTTTGTTTCCCTTGACTGACTGGGAGGCGACGACGCGGCACCGGCACACTGGCAGTGGCGGACGGCGATTGTGTGGGGGCGCCCATGCTGCCGGCAGCTCGTGTCGTCGACACCATCATCCGTCCGTCCATGTGCCTGCCGTTGATGATCAGATCAGATCGCTTCTTGTTCCTGTGAAAGTGATGGGTTTTCACCATTTCGGGGCTGGCTGGAAGGAGAACACGTCCCCTGGCCTGTAGGAGTATACTACGGTGATGCATGTACCGCTGCCTCCCACTCATCAGATTCACCAACCCGGCACGGAACCATGAATGGTCCTTGATGAGCTTCCGGGAGATCCTACTGGAGGAGAGCAGACGGGGAGCCGCCCGTTGCTCGCCTCATCCTGTACCGCCCGCATTGGACGGTTTTAAATGACCCAATCCGACTTGCTGCACTCCATTTTTCTTGCATACAGGAAAAAAAAAAAGATCTGTAGTACTAGACTACTACTAGCACTCTATGTACGTACTCCTGTACTAGGGTAAGTAAATACAGACAGGTATACGCTGCGTATACAGTAGTACGTACTATACCACGCTGTGTACCGCTCGTGCTCGGACGGAACGGAACACGTTTCTTCCAAGGCGAGGGTTCCTCCACACACCGTGATCACCATGAATCCAGCGCATCGCCTCAAATCCAGCGCCCGCACCAACGAATCCGGGACAAGAATTTATCGCATCCCATCGCGTCTTTTCTTTTGCCTGCCTGCCTCGTGCTCCTCCCACACCCCCTCCCCCTTCTTCCCCTTTGGTCTTCCACTCCGCCCCCACACAGATCGCTACTACTAGTAGTCTACCACCAGTCCACCACCACCACCACCACACCCGACCTCACGCAGGCGCAGTGACCCGAGCCCTGTTCGCTGCGGAGCCGGCGTCCCTTCCTCACTGCCAGCCATTTACTGCCCGCCAGCTCGCCCCCACCTGCCTCTCTCCGGCAGGGAGCAGGGACGCCGAGGCCCGCCTAGCGGCGTAGCGCCCTAGCCTACCAACCCGGCCGCCACATGTCCGGGGACCGGTCGCCCGTGGCGGAGCGGCGGCGGGGGATCCGGCGCCTGCTGCTGAACCCCCGCGGCGAGGCGTCCGCGTCGCCGTCCCCGCCGGCCGCGCCGGAGGAGGCCGGGCGGCGGAAGGGGTTTGCCTCGGCGGCGCTGCGCGGGCTGGGGTGCGCGTCGGCGGCCGCGTCGCAGGCGTACGCGCCCGGGGCGGGGGCTGCGGCGGCGGCGGCCGTGCGGTCGTCCGCCGACTGGCACGGGCGCCGGCGCCGGAGGGGCAAGGACAGGAGGAAGGACCGGGGCGGCGGCGGTGGCGGGGGAGGTGGAGGTGGGGGAGGCATCGTCGCCGGGGGGATCGGCACCGACGTGTGGTGCGCCCCCGGGATACCCTTCTCCGCGGAGGCGTCCTCGGTGGACTGCGTGGTGGCGCGGCACCAGATGGTGGGGAGGGGCGGCCGCGGCGCCGAGGGGGAGAGGTCCCACTCACACAGGGAGGTGCGTCGGCCACTCACTCCATGGCGTTCTTTCTTCCTCGCTTCGATCCTTGCGGCGCCCGGCCTCGTGTCTCGATCTGTTCCTTTGTTTTCAAATGTTTTTTTTCCATTTTTATTGAAAAAAAAAATCACCATTAACTTGTGTTTTGCAAATGATCTTTGCCTTAATTCTCGTATTTAATTCCGCTGGTCCTTTGGTTCTTATTATTATTATGCTCAGTGTCAGGTTCCCATCGTCTCTTATCCTTGCCCCCTTCAAAATTTATTAATACTACTATCTGCCATTAATCACCCGCTTAATAATCTTGACAACTGTGAGTGATCACGGGCGGTCGTCAATATCTTTCAAAGGTCAACGTGATTAGTTGGTTGTTTTCCAGTCAATTCTACACCTATTCTATTTCTGGGCGCGCTGCATTCTTTTCCTCGTTTTCTTGCAAGTGGAACCTCTCTCCCATGTTCTGCTGTATTGATGATGATCTCTCCCTCCCTGAACAGAGGCCGTGCCTGTCCCGGAGGGCGACTGTGCAGGAGCAGATGTCCTTCATGGACTCGCCGCCGCCGCCGCCGCACCACTTCGACGGCCCCTTCTTCGGCGCCGACTTCATCCCCTCCGGCCGCCTCCGCCGGATGCGCGGCTACCGCCACTCCCCCGGCGGCCTCGAGGAAGAGGTAAAGCACACTACTGCGCACAAGAGCTTGCTTGCACACCTCAACCGCATTCATTCCATGCCTTGCCGACTCGATGGGTTTGGTGCGTACTAGAGCAGTCTGGGCAGCAGGGGTCGTTAAGCTTGTGATGACATGTTTCGATGCGTGCATGGTAACAGACTCGTTAAAGCTGGTGTATAACACCACTGGGCGCAGCCTGCCTGGGTGGGCGTTGGAAGTGGTTGACTTGCTTCTTTCGTGCTCTCAACGTGACGTGAGATGGTGGCCTTCGTGGAGATTGTTAACTAACCAGTGCCTTAACAAGCACAATGATTACCGGTACCGGTGGTTGCAGCTTTGCAGCCGTGGGGGGTGGTGGTATTGATGTGAGAATCTGTATTAGGTTGGATAGCAGAATTTGATCACGCACAACGGCAATTTTGTAGGTGAGGATCGGCTAGCTGCTTATTTCACAGCTTCGATGCTTTACCATGCCCTGTTCCTCATAGACGTTTATGCAAATACAATCATTGAAGCGCCTTCATGAAAGATATGATTTCCTTGAGAGGAGATAAACCATGGTCGCTTTGATGGTGTGGTTCTATCCTGTTATCGAAGCGTCTTAAAGCGCCCTGCATTGTGCATGCCCTCGGGACCAGTTGGTGACATGTAGAGGTCCTGTTGGTTTTAGGATTAGGATAATGGCAGTCCAGGAAGAAATGAGACCAAGAGCAATCTAGTCATGGAAAGAGACCTCCCAACCATAGCGAGTCTTGATCCTGTATACTCCAATGCTGATGACAAGTATGAACGCTGGATGCTCCGTGTTGAGCTAGGCAAAACGTCCACTTGTTCCTAATTGTGCTCCTCCAGAATGGGGGCACCAGTGGTGGAACATCTGACGATCACAGCCAATGATATGGCTTAAATTCTCTTTTGGCACTAGTATGTTCAGGGTACGCATGGCTGAATGGGCATGCTGGTGGAAATGATGGCCTTCAATGGCTGATGGGTTGTGCTAACAGTTAACCATTTATGATTAGTTCCAAGCCCACCCTGCTGGACTGAACAATTATTTGCTGTCTCCTTACGGGATCGATGCTTCATTCATGCTTATTATGATTTTCCTGTTGCTTCAGTCATAATCAGATCTGGAGTTGTAGTCATTCCATCTACACTTCATGTGGGCACCTGCCTAGTGATGGCCCCTACATTAATCATTCAATACCAAGATCCATGAGCATTGTCGGTCTGTATGGGACCTGCCTAGTGATGTCCCCTGCATAAATCATTCAACAGATATTGGAACTCACTGTTAATCTGCTTAGGTCCCATTTCCTAACCTCATTGATATGGTGTAGAGAACCAACAGTGAATCGTTCTACAGTCTCTTTCTTCAGCAGAGGGACCGTGCAACCATATTTGGTACTGTCTCTACCATATCGCTTTGTATAATGGTTGACTGACTGACTGACCATGGCATATTGTAGTTGGTTTTGGACACAGTACCCTTGGCATGGACAAATAAATGTTGCAATAGTTGCAATTTTCTGGAAAGCACATCATGTCAAATGTGCCAATACCATTTTTATTGGCTTCAGAAATATGTCAAATATGATAACATCTATCCCCGAGCAAATCTCCTTATATCTGTTGCTTCCCATCTTTTTGCTCCAGAAATATTAGCATTTCCAGCATTTCTAGCCTACAACGATTTAATCTTACAGACAAAGTTGAATAGGCATAAGTTTATTAAAATGTCATGCATATGTTGTCAGTTGGCAGAGCATGCCACACTTGAACTTGAGTCTGCACTTTATGCAGGTCATCTTTGGATGAAGGGTAATGCTTGTTTACACTTTCTATAATGTCTAGTAGCTAAAGTGGATTTCAGACCTAAAAAATCACATACATTTGATTTAAATTTATTCACTTAGATCTTATAAAAAAGTACATTCATACCTTGTTTAAAACCCTTTCCAGAAAGAAAATATCCAATAGATTCCTACACAATTTCCTAGCAGTTTCACATGCCTCATTTCGATTTGTATTTGCAGATCATGATGTTTCAAACAAGAGTATTACTGGGAGGAATGAACATGTATGATCGCTACCAGGATTGGCGCCTTGATGTCGATAACATGACATACGAGGTATATATCACCTTCTGTTGTTTCCTGCATCTACGTATTATCACTACCCTCAGATGATGATCAGCCACTTCGCTTTGCAGGAGTTGCTCGAGCTTGGAGACAAAATTGGATATGTCAACACAGGGTTACGTGATGACGAGATTACTCGTAGCATTAGGAAGGTCAAACACCCAACCTTCAGTTCCTTCCGATTCGCAACAGAAATGGAAAGGAAATGCAGTATTTGTCAAGTACGTTCGTACCTCCTTTCTCCTTAGTTACATGATTCCATGGCTTCTCTTTATCTTAGTCAAACTTAAATCAAGCCTAATGCTTATTAATTTGCAGGAAGAATTCGAAGCAAACGAAGAGATGGGGAGGCTGGACTGTGGCCATAGCTACCATGTGTATTGCATCAAGCAGTGGCTCAGTCGGAAGAACACCTGCCCAGTTTGCAAGACTGCTGTCACCAAGAATTGACATCCATACCCCAAGGCCCAAGCACTGCCTCTAGGTCTGGGTGAATTCGGCAATTGATGTTGTGCTGTACAGCCCGTCATATATTATTGTACAAACACAGCCGGTCCATTCGTTGCATCTTGCAGATAGGAAAAGGCCCATGTTGCATTAAATATATGGGTTATGATGCCCTCTTGTCTATGATGCCCTCTTGTCTAGGTGATTTCGAAGATGTTTTGCGGTAACAATTCGGATGAGTCTTCACTAAACATCCTGCCAACCCAAGGGTTATGCTAATGCCTTCGTATGATTGCGGTTACACTACCGATAAATCTATTGTCTATCATACTCCGAGGATCCTTCCATTAAATCCTCTTGCAGTGAAATGTGCAGGACCACCGCACACACGAACCCTCAAAACTAGTTGAAATTTCATTTGCATCCTTGAATTCAGCTTTCAGCATAACAATATCTAGAGCTAAAAATGTACACATGTTCTCTTTTATAACGTATACTCTTAAGTTTATCACCAATCCAGTCCAAGATGGCAGCAAACATCAGTGTTCATCTCCTGATCTCCCCAGTACTACTGCTATGGGATTATATACACATTAATATCCATCTAACGGCAGAATCCAAGGTTATCAAATCCGGTGTAAAGATCAAATGAACGAGAAAAAAAAAGGCCACCTTCAGACCCAGTTTGGTGTATTCCTATGTGGCACTGAACATCTTAAATGCTAGATGCGAGTGTTGAAGACTTATGAAGACACTTTGTCATGCTTTGATAGGAACTCTATTATACATGGGTACACTTCATGGACAGCCTGCACATAGTACAGATCAAAAAATCGTGAAGGCCAGTACAAATATCTAAGATTGACTCCTAGCTCTGAAGAACCGCTTATTGTCAGACATACCTTTCTTCCTCCTACTAAGTCGTAATGTGCATAATGAGGACCTTCGGGTTCTCCAAAAACCTTGTAGGTGACCAAATGCTGAGGAATTAGTTTCACAGTTTCTGCAAACACAAACAAAAAGTCACAATTGTTTCTCTAAAGAGGTTCAGAAAGAAGACTAAATAAGGATAGAATCTATGTGCATCAGGCATCTGGTAACTGTACTGCCCCACCCATTGTGGTATGAGCTAACATCACAGTCCTAGGCTGTCAGCTTCCGCAAGCCGAATTAAGAAGTGCATTCTAATGACTATGATCATTGCACTAGACCAGGCACCAGAAGAAACCTGCATATTCTTATAGTAGAAAACTAAAGCCCATGCTTTTAACTTTTAGCAAAAGGATCCTCATTGCAAAAATAACAAAGTAGAAATGGAGCTGGTTGCCAAACCGTAAACAGCTTCTGGGGGGCAAATTAGATCCTCATCTCCGGCGAGGGCAAGTACTGGGACCTTGATTTTGTGAAGATGCTCTTTAAAGAAAAAGGTACCAGTCCTGTTGCACAGCCCTCCATCACGGAATGCAGTCGTCAGCTGTAACAGAACCTTTGCTGGTACTGTGCCTGTATGCCATGACCCCCAAGTTCACAGGAAATTTTTAAGAACAAAGATTACAATTTGAAAAAAATTCACAACTGAACCAAGTGTCTGTTTTGAAAATTATCACTTTAGGTGACAACAATGACATTTACAATTACATATTCCTGCTAATATTCATAAATAGTTCAGTACTGAAGCATAAGCACAAACAATATAAATACAACATTATATCTTGGAATTACTTGCGACAGACCAAATCGTATTGGAGATGCTTACAAAATACCATGAATATTTTCATATAATACTCTGATATTTGCCACAGCCGAGGTTATCCTAGAGTCCTATGCAAGAAAGGAACCTCGGCTGATCCTAATCCATTTGTAGAGCCCGAGTCGGGCCAGGGCCTTTGGCCCAGCCGAGCCAGGCGCCCTGTCAAGGGCTGGCCGAAACAAAGCAACTGCAATAGCCCTAAATACATATTCTAACCATATTGCTAAAAAGAACAGAATGGCTCATATTGCTAACATATGCAGCCTCTTGGCAAAAATGATATTATATCTTACTGATATCGACACTTTTATGTTGATTTGTACCATGACTATAACAAAAGACAAAGAGTACCTTCATACGAAACAATTCGCACTTATGTCTCAGTTAAATATCATCTGGCTAGGATCTTAATACTGTTGTAACCGATCCTCCTGATCAGCTCACCTCACTCCCGCTTGGGTGTTTAAGTCAAGCACCCTCACAGGCTACTTGCCTCTGTGTGTGTGCGAGCAAGAACACATGAGCTTGTGACGACACAGCCCACACTGGCTCGCGCCTTTTTCTTCATATTTATAATGCAAACTGATTACAAGTTAAGACTCCTACGCACTCAACCACTAAACTATTCTTTAGCCATTAACACATGCACGGAGCCACAGATGCATGGCTGCACTTCATGATCCACATGAAGCGGTCACCTATCCTGGCCGCAAGCCACATCGCTGATGACATGCTCAACTCCTGATTATTCCTTGACTCGATACTCATCAGATCCCTTCAGCTGCGTGCAACTAGCTAACCTGACATGCATGCGCGGCTGCTGACCAAGCCTGATTACCCTGCTAGTCTAAAGTCTACATGCAAGACTCTAGCTGCATACAAATACAACTAATTTGTACAGACTCAAACAAAAATGCTAACCAATTGATAGTCAAGATTATTGCTAACAAAGCACTCAATAGCTTTCATAATAACAGAAAGATAGGCTTTTACTTACAAAAATTATTTAAGATAAGCTTTGAAAGCAATTCAGGGTCCATCATTTCCTTGGCTGAAATTTGAGAACGCAGCAATGACAGAATATATGGTGCACGAGATGATATAGGATAGGTAGTAGACAGTAATGCTCCTAGTGGGATAGCAGGAACACGCAACATCTCAGCTGGATCTGCCTAATAGAGAATACAATGAAGATTAGGTTACACAGAGGGGGAGGGAGGGAGAATCAAAACTGGTTGATGACCCACTTACAAAAGGTAATAGCATCTTGAGTGAGGAATTGGATGTTGTGTAGTCAACTGATGAAGCCAAAGTAACTATTGCTGCCAGCTCTGGCTCAGCCCCTTCAAATCCTTATGGGGCAGAACAAGATGAATTAGTAACAATATTGGCCACAAAATCTATATAACTGACCACAAGCCAATTGAGCAGAACAAATATAATAAATAGAGGAGCTACAAAGCGATGACACCAGGGGGGTTTTTCAGAGGTTTCAGATCCCATTATAAGGCATTCAAATGATAAGACAGCATTGATCTGTTACACTGTTCAGTGTTCACAGCTTTACTACTGGTTGATGACATACCTTCTTTTGCACCAAAAAAAAAAAATCCACCAGCAATGGTGCAGGAGAAGATATGTAAGAGGAGAAAAAGAGACATTTCGACAAGACATACCACATTTTGAAGCCATCGCATACAATAAGATTCCTCCCATGGAATGACCAATGGCAAGCAATTTCCCATCCTTCGGTACATTCTGCTTTCTTATGTAATCCATCTGAACAGACAAAGTATTGCACACTTCTTAGGGAAGTTTCCAAGGTACCATCTGATTAGTATACAGGAAAGAATACGTCTACAAACCGCAGCAGGTACATCCTCCTCCAGATAATGGTCAAAGTCCCAATCATAGCTAATAATAAGTTCCAGTTGTTTTTGCAGGTCTTCTATGGTTGCGGAGAGGCGTTCTTGCCAGCCAAATAGCCGAGGGGAAACACTCTGTTGACCTTCCCCAAGAATCTTCACAAGGCGCTGACTTAAATTGCTAATTTGATCGGATATCACTGATGTCTGTGGCAATTCCAACAAACCTAAAATCTTTTCTGAAATCTCCTCAAGGCTAGCTAAGGAGGCATCAGGAGCAAGTTCTGACACTCGGTTGAAAAAACTGTCAGCTATGCTTTTTAGCCGGCTATCTTTTACATAACTTGAGAATGTTTCACCCAATCGTGCCAAAGCATTTGATAACTTTGTCACTAGCTGTGGTTCTTCTGATGTGCTTGTTCCTACCATGTCCTTATCTGCTATTGCTGGAACTTCAGAAATTTGAGGTTGAAAAGTGGACAAATTCTTGGCAGGAATAACACCAGCTTTCGCTGTAGAACTTTCATCCAAATTAGAATCAGGGGTGATGTCAGACTTGGTGTTAGCTGCAGTTAGTTGTTCCGATCCACGCATGCTCAGGCCTGCACCACGCACTTCAACTATCCATGTATCAAATCCTTGCATGGACATATAACGAGCAAATGAAGCCTGACAGCATTTCATGCATATTAGTTACAGTCACGGGGTCAAAGGGAGGCCATAATGAGAAAGCTATAGCCAAGAAGGATAACAACAGTATAAAGAAGATGATCAATTCATAATTTTTGTTCTCAGTGTCCCATGCAACCAGAAAGCAAGCAATGCCTGAATAGAAGAATCATAAAAGAAATATCATTACGTTTTCAGAATAATTCATTTTCCCTGCTAAAGAAAAACAATATCAACATAGGTTTGCAGCTACTAGGACAGTAAGGTTGTACAAAAAACAGAAAACCAACCAAACTTTCAGGGTTAATATTCATTAAGGTAATGCAATATACTGACATGTACTCAGACAAACTGATACTACACAAGGGAAAATTTTGCCAGCACCCTAACTCTGATAATAGTTACTACTCTGGTTATACTCATGTTCTAAATTCTATAGTATGCTACATATTTCTTCATATATAGCCAACACAATTACCTAATGCTTGTTCTCACTAACGTTCATACTAGCTACATATAAACTTTTCGCTTTGAAATTCTGCTACTCTCTGGTTTGATGATCTCCTCTAGGCCACGTCATTTGGTACCAATGTATTTTACTTAGCCTTTTGTTTGTTCAGAACTAAGCTACTTCAGAATCCAGAAGTCAGAACTAAGAAGTCCACCTGTTCCGTGTTTAATTTCCCCACCTCCTTTTGTACGAAATGGCAGCAGAGTTTGCATCGGGATATATTAAACAACACCGATTATGCACATTAAGTTCTGAGCAATGCAGTGGTTCAAGAGATACCATAGGGTATTTATTTTGTCCACACAAAAGCATCATTATAGAAATGCTCACTCACCCCAGGGGACAGGTCGAACCCAATGGCGTTAGTGGCCACTCCAGACAGCAGCATCAACGGGTGGTTCCTCTTCGGCGCCTGCAGAAACCAAGCCGGCACAAAATCAACAACCAAGCAATCCCAACGAAGCACGTCCACCAAACCAACCACACTCCCCAGAGAGAGGCAGCCATCGCTCCGCTCGTTACCTCAGGCGGCGGACGGTACCGCCATAGGGCGAGCCGCCACTCGGTGCCCGGCACGGGCGCGTAGTGCAGCTCGTCGGCCGTGCATATCGCGGGCTTCGCAGTCGCAGCCCCCTGCTCGCAGGCCGCTGCTGCTGCTGCGGCGGCGGCGGAGGCGGAGGCGACCGCACCCTTGGGCGAGGAGGGCGGCGGCGGCGGCGAGGCAAGGGAGGAGGCGAACGAGCGGAGCCGCGGCGTCGGCGCGGGCGGGGGTGCGCACGGGGAGGCGCGGGAGGAATGGGAGGAGGAGAGGTGCCCGACGGCGGCGGCGGCAGCGAGGAAGGCGCGGAGGTCGGCGTACGCGTGCGGCAGCCGCATGGCTCTCCAGTCAGTGCTCGCTCGCTCGGCCTCGGCGGTTGCCGGTTGGGTTGGGATCTGGGCTCTGGTGTTCTCTGGCTTTCGCTCCTTTCCGTTTCCTCTAGTCTCCGGTGTCCGGTCTCGGTCTGGTCCGTGCTGCTCCTTCCACGATTGGCTTGTTGGTGAACCGAGTGGTGGCCACGTGGGAAACCTGCGGGGGTTTGTGCCGCTGATTCGTGGGGCGACATGCTTGCCGACCTGTTGACGTCTGCCTCGTGCCCTTCGCAAGCAAAGCACTGCGAGTTAGAGCAAGGTTGGTTAATAACGCCATTGCCAACGAGAGTTTCATCAGAGTTTTATTTTTATTAAATATTACGACACATCAACCGTTTTGGTAACGTAGCAATGTATTTACGAAGAAAGCGATTGAGAGAGTTTTACGGAAGAAAAGAGGATTTCATCTGGATGAAACTCAATGTGCACCGGTACATAGATAAAATCTGACGTGGCAGTTGGTAAGCATGCAAAACTCTTCACTGAAAATGGTCTAATAGAGACCACTATGGGTTTTATCTTTTATGGTGCTGTCATGTCACATACAGCCAATTAAGAGCCCGTATGTATAATAGCTCTCTCTTGGTGCAAATTGTACATTTAATATTTGGTCCACTCCTTCCTCTCACAGAGTGTCCTGAAGTTTGTGAGGAGCCCACTTTAAGCCGGCTACAAATGAGGGCCCGTTTGGAATCAAAATTTTTATATACTGTGGTATAGCAATACCATGGTTTGCATTTGTCCGTGACATAAATACTACAGCATTTCAATACTACAGTAAAAATACAGTATTCTCTAAAACCGTGGTGCGTTTGGTTCTATAGTGAATATCAAAGTATTCATCACCGCACAGCCAGCTCTGTCTCCTCGCCGCCACGCCTCGCCCTCTCGTACGTGCACAACCGGGGGAAGACGGTGGTGCCCCGACGCGGAGGAGGCGCCCGCGTGGGTGGCGGCGACCCGACAGAGAGGAGCCGCGCGCCGACAACCCGACACGGAGAAGGCAGGCGGCAGCGACCCGACGCGGACGAACCAGACGCGAGGGCGGCGGCGAACCGACGAGCAGGATGCGGCCCTGGGCGCGGCAACCCGACACAGAGGAAGGGGCCCTCGCGGGTGCGGGCGGCGGCGCCTCGACGCTGAGGACGGGGCCCGTGCGGGTGCGGGCGGCGGCGGCGGCCCAACGAGGAGGAGGAGGACGCGGCAAGGAAGAAGGCCAAAGTCCGTGGCGACTAACGAGACGAAGAGACGATCCATCGGATGAAAACTTTAGTTGGGAGTGGAGTTTCTAAAACCACAAAAATACTACGATGAAAACTTTAGTTGGGAGTGGAGTTTCCAAAACCACAAAAATACTACAGTATTGGCTAAACCATGATACTGAAAACTCTATTTTGTGGTGGCCAACCAAATAGGTTTTGGTCTAAAATACCACAGTATTATCAAATACTATAGTATTGGATGAAAACTATGAAAATACTGCACTACCAAACAGGATCTGAGCAGCCCACTTTTCTTCTCTCTTAATTTTTCTTTCTTTCATGTTATCAAAAAAATCTGATGTGATACTTGTTAAGATCCGCGTAATCACCTTATAATACTTACTCTTAGTTTGGATCAGGGTGTACTCTTAGTAGTCCGGATGTGACACTCGTTGAAGGCCGCCTAAATCTTGCGCGTTGCGCGGTGCCTTGGCGTGAGACCATTTGTTGTGCTCCGTAGCATTGATGCTGCTGTCGCCCCATCAAGCCATCACGTTCACGCAGGGACGGATACCGGTCCAATGCAATTATGCAAAATGCCAAATTTCATATTGCAATGAACATCGTTTAGCGTAGAGGAGAGAAGTTATTTCATATTTTCTCACCGCGAAAATATGAAATATTTTTTCTAAATAAATACATGTGGTGGAGTAGATTGAGCCAGGCATAAGCCAAACCTCGTGACCATGCGATGCTGCCGCTACGAGGATGTAAAATGTGATGTGGCTGTCGATGCTAGTGGGCAGTGGCATTGGTGATTTTGTAATATGGAAATATCGAATATGCTAGTCTAGTTTAGGAATCAATCGTGTCATGTGGGTAGCAGAGTAGGTGCCGATGAGTACATTCACATATAGTGTTGAGCGTGCATGTGTATAAGTGTGAGTTTGTATTTATCTTCCTTTAATATTATATATATACTATGCTTGAAAAAATAATAAAGAATAAACATATCATCATCCCAGTTTCAGTAAAACCTATGTGAATGGACCGGGATTTTGCACGTGGGCTGGGGCCAGAAATGTGCAGGTTATTGAGCCGGGGCCCGGGTCTAGAGAGGTAGTACGGAAACAATGCTAAATTGACGGATCAGATACGATTGATTGCTGTCTACCCACTAAAAACGACTAGTATCACACATATCGTAAGTTTCAATCATGGAATACGCACAACTATTTCCGCAAAATTCACCCAAAATTCAACCACTATTGGCCCCTATTCTATGTCAATTCTAAAAAAATTGTTGCCATTGCAAAGCTGATCGGATTCAGACCTTGTAGGCTGCAGCACTGCATTTATCAAATACTGTACGTATTCAGGACTCGTATCATGTACCAATGTCGCAGAGGTATGTAACTTTGCAAACAAAGATCTGCTCGAGCTAGTAGCTAGGAAATTGGACCAAGCACAGATGCTGTATGTGAAAACAGGCGGCAAAAAACTGTCTGTTTCCATCAGTGACATATACTTTCACTTTCGACAAAATGCAAATGATAGTGCCCTACCATGTTCTGTTAAATGCACATTCAAACTGAGATTACTGCCTTGATCTTGTGATTGTTTATAAGTGGATGCTAATTTATTCATAACTCACACACACGCCAACACGAAGTGGATACAGGAGAATTTTGTGCATCGAACAACCAGCTGCTTTTCTATTATGAACTCCATTAAGTACCAAAGGAAAATGGGTTTTACCATGGTACACCAAAATCAATATGGACCGTTGATTAAATATGGCATTACCTCTCAGCAAATATCCCTTGTCTAAATTTAACTTCAGAGACCCAACTGACGATTTTAGCTGAACTACTTACAGCTTCAGACTTCAGAGACCCAACTTGTCTAAATATAGATGTCAATTTCACAGAGTAGCAATACTTACAGTTTTAGCTGTAACTACTACTCTAGAATGTCTCAGCACCAAGAGACATGGTCCTATACTCAGGCTGCGTTTGGATCCAGGCAGCTTTTAAAAGCTACCTTGTAAAAGCTAGCTTCTACAAGCTGGCTTGTAAAATCTGAGCTTTTAGCTCTGTTTGGATCCTTGAGCTTTTAGCTCTGTTCGGTACACAGAAGGATTTGAAAATGACAAAAATGCCCTCACTTCTAATACACATGAACCCTTTGCCGTTAGCACTTGAATTACGAAAACTTTTATTCACAAGCAACAATTAAAAAAGCACAAAAGGAGTAGAAATGTTAGGATACAGAAAGTGCTATTCTTCCACCAAATTAAATAAAATTGCTGGTTTGGTCCATCTGCTGTCGACTACGCACAAAATTTACCACAGACATACATTTGTCTATTCTGTTTCGTACTGCAACAAAGGTTGCTTTCAGCAGATTTGCATCTTGTTGAGGCAGTCCATTACCACCAGCATATTTCTCACGCAATCGGCGATCTCCTTAGTGACTTTTCCCCAAAGCAGATCACTGGCCAAAATATCACCTGTACAGCAAAAGATCCTGCAACGAAAACATTCATAAACGAAAACTAAATTCAGTTTTCACCTGAAATTTGTGGCATGTATCAATACTATACGAATAAGAAACCGAGTTTTATGTGACAACGGGTAAATTGATAACCTGCAAAGATGAGATAGCAAACTGAAATCTTCTGAGTCCATCGTACATTGGGGCAAGTAAAAAAGTCCCAGGATGCAAAAGCCAACTAAACATACTTGCTTCTCATGGATCAAATCTATTTATCCTACAAAGAATGGACAGGTAAAAAATGATATATTCAAAATTAAGAACTGAAACGAACGAACTCCAACAAAGTATTAGCATTTTTTAAAAAAAAAACTCACTTTATTCCGACCTCTTTCAGCAAATAAAGCATTAGCAATATAATCACGAAAGGCATTCATGTCCTGATCTTCATCACCTATTAGTTCATCATCAACCGTGTGTATCCATGAAGGCGGCAGCGGCATTGGCATGCAGTTTTCATCACTGTCACACATGTCAAAGTCTGTGTCCGTCATTGCACTCTCTCGTATGAAGTTATGGAGAGCCATACATGCAAGTATTATTTTTGATTGCTTTGTCAACCCCCGACAGAATCCTCCACTTCATTTTCAAAACACCAAAGGAACGCTCAATAACATTGCGGAGGGAGGAATGCACATAGTTGAATACCTCTTTCTTGCCACTTGGTCTTGGGCCCTGTCGGTACTCAGGTAAATGGTACTTTGTCCCCCTGTATGGTGCAAGATAACCTGGTCGATTTGGATAGCCCGAGTCTACTAGATAGAACTTCCCTACATTAAAATTACAATATCAATTATACACAACCAGTCAATAGATGCCTGACTGTGCAATATGCAAAATTACACAGCATTACCTGGTGGGGGATGTGGGAACTTGTCTCCATACTTGCGTATAGCATCATTGAACACCCTCATATCGTGAGCCAATCCCGGCCACCCCGCAACAGCAAAGATAAACCTCATGTCAAAGTCGCATATAGCCAGAACATTTTGAGTTGAATAACCATGCCGACCAACATGCTGCAGCACCTTTGAAGCTGGAACGATGACAGGAATATGTGTCCCATCTATAGTACCTATGCAGTTATCAAAATGAGGAGAATACCTGGCACTTTTCAGTTTTGGATGCACGTCCTTGAACTCTGGATCTTTAGGTTTCACAATATCTGCTGACAGTTTGTACAGGCAATGCGGAACATCATTAAACTTCCTACTAATCGTTTCAGCTGATCTCTCAAAATGGTTTTCAGCTTGCCTTACAGACTGAGGGGCCCCCACCATCCATAGAAACATAGCCAACGACTCTACGGACCCCATCTTCTTAGTTGACTTCAAGCCGTATGACGAAACTAGCACATCATGCAGTCTATAAAAAAGATCCTTACTCATTCTAAACATATCGAAACAATCTTTTGGATTTTCTAACGTACTTGTTACCCACTCTAGCCCAGAAAAACCAGTTCTCATTTTCCTGCGTTTGTTCATGAAAGTAGAGTCATAATACATACCAAATACACTGGCCATAGCACCAATTTCGTCCATTTCATGTAGATCCTCAAGTGCAACCTTGGTCCCTTCATCTTGTTCCTCTTCATTCCAAAGATATTCAATCTATGTATCAATAAGATGTGTCAGCTAACAAATTTGAAGCATCAATAATGATAGTCATGGCACATGCACAGGCCAGATATTTTACAAGTAACAGAAAAGAGTAGAGTTCATACAAATAATATATACATAACATATTTTACAAGTAGTAGATAAAGTTCTGCACATACATGGGTCGCATATATTACAGGTAACATAAAGATCCTACATAGGTGCTACATGGTGGTACATAGGTCACATATGTTACAGGTCACTTATGTTCGTACTTAGCATACATAGGGTATGATCGGCTGCCCTAGTAGGTGTTGCTGGAGCCAAAATCATGCAGCAGATCAGTAAGCATATGTAGGGTCTGATCGGCTGCCCTACTATGTGCTGCTGGAGCCAAAAAACATGCAGCCGATCAGAGCCTTAGGATATAAAGGTCATATATTTCACAAGAGAGAGTTCCTACATATCATAGTTATTATATTTCAGATTCACTACTTAGACATACGAGTACAAATTCTCCTTCTGACACCACCACTTCAACCATGACAACCTCCCCTCCTTGGTAGTGAAGGTAAGGAACATGTCACGATTCTCAGCATTCACCAACAACTGGGTAGCCATGAAGTGCTCAGCGCTTCCTTCCTTTGCACCACATTCCACCACCAACCGCATACATTCTTTGATGGCTTGAGCCCTATGGTCCCCCTTGATTGCACTTTGGGTGATCTCATTTTTAGCCTGCAAGGACTCTGAGATTTTCCTCATTACCTTGACCAAAGGGCTTTTAGTTTTCTTCGTTGGGCTACTAGCACACTGACTACCACGTCTCTTCCTTGGGCTAGTGGCACATTGACTCATTGGACTGTCACGAAGTGTGTCATCACCCAAATTATCTCTGCCATCTCCCTCCTCGATTAGTTCTCCTGGAACACATGACGACGATCCATCCACAGCAATATGCTGAAACATCACCTCAAGATCCTCTAGACACTCCGGGGGACCATTCTTTAGCTTCCTCCATTCAGCATGTCTCTATGAAAAAAGTAACAAGATGCTTATGTATCAAAGTCACTTGTTGTATTTTTGATAACCAACACCGAAACTACAACAATGCTTACCTTTGTGTGTGTTTTCCACCATTCTTCACTTGCAACAATGCCACCATTAGGTGTTCGCCCAACCGCTGTTTGCTTCTTCGCCCACAGCCAAAAGGCGTACAACCCCTTAAGTGTGTCCCATCGATTCTTGAACTGAAGTTTGGAATGCCGTAGGCCAAGCCTCCCATAAAACTTGTCAGCTATGTTCTTATAGCCTTCGGAAGTAATAAACCCAAGTGGTGCATTCCCAGCTCTAATTTCGTCAACGCATAGCTCACAGAAAACATCATTGTTTCTGCTGTTCTTCCAATCGGCCTTGTCAAAATTTACATCTTCTCTCTATAGTGTTCAAATGTACGCAACAATGCAGAATGGAAAATGCATGATAAGGTATGTTAAGAAAGGCTTGTTATTAAAAAATAAACTTATGAACACGGCATAGAAGACAAGTGTAAACCATATTTTTTAAATAACCAGATATCACCTTTGGATTAAGTCAACATACCAGATGTGGGAAACAACAATCAAAGAAATATCTACGTTTGTACACAATAGTACGGCAACCAAAGAGGAAGCGGGAAACAAACAAATTACTTTCGTAGTCTATGTCCATCCTAAAGCAAGTATGAAAATAGACAAGTAGGATTTGTGGATTTGGATGCTAATCTTTTACTAGTACGAAATGTGCACCATCTCTCGGATATCCGATAGGGCCACGTCACCCGTTAGTCTATCATAAGCCTCCAAATTGATTGTCAGTGCAGTTATAAAAGTTAAAACCATAAGATGGCATCATCATTGCCCTGAATCAAGATACAAGATTATTGCCTTGTGCTAATGAAGTGGAGTCAGGGGTTCAAGAAACAAATGCTATCAGATAAGAATCCTTTTCTATAGGAGCAAATGTGGTGTGGCCATGTTTTAATGATGTTAGACCAAACGGAATTCAGCACGTACCGCTGGCCCTTTTGTAGGCCATGGTATGTGCTCCATATATCTCCTACAGACATGAGCAGTTAATATTTGTGCCATATGTTTCTGCGTTGATAGTGTGTACCAGGAAACATTAAACCAATGATTTTTTTATTCTAATAATTACCAAAAGTATTATATAATAGGGCACATAGTTCACATCATACATTGGTAGGCTCATGGTGAGGCGCGGCAACGCGGCGCTTGGATTTCTAGTTTAATAGTTATAAATGTGTCAATCAATTCACATATCATGTCAGCTAATGCAAATGCACGTAATATAAATGAGTGTACAATTCATCGCTATTGTAAAGGGAGATGATATAGATACTCACCAAAGAGTCTAAAGCACCATCGACATGGTCACCGTCTTCATTGTCCTCAGATGCTTGGTCACGAGGTCCTCCTAGGACAAGACGACGTCCTCCACCCCCTTGAATAGATCCACCAGAAGGCCTAGGGGGGCGATACGGCCTTGCCATCATGGTGGCAGCAGGATTGCCAATTGATTTCGTGCGCGATGATGAAGCAGCATGGCCTACACCACCTACACGGTGCACACTGCGTCCATGACCTCCACTGCTGAGTTCGGTTGTGCCCTTGCTAGGCAAAGGGCCGACACATCCACGTAGAACATCAGCCTCTGCATCCCCTATTGCAGCAGGGGAGGAGGACCGAAGAAGTTGAGTGAATGACATCCCATAATCCATGTCAGGTGCCTGTGAGTTGAGGTCAAGGTCATCCATTGCCGCTTGGGGAAGGAGGCCAACCTTGTCTGTGTCCTCCCCGTACTGGTGCATAGTTAATCTACATAACCAAGCTCCCTAGTCAATTATCTGTAGCAAACGAGGGAACGAGAAAAACAAATGACAGAATATCACAAACAATGGAAACAATGGAGTGATAGGGTTCAGACCTTACGATGTTGATCACGAGGCGGAGGGCTGCGGATGTGGACGGGGGTGGAGGTGGCCAGGGATGTGGTGCCGACGCCGGCGAAGGGTGGCGGAGGTGACGCCCTGCGTCAACCCCGCCGGCGGGAACAGGCTGCGGATGTGGCCAAGGTAGTTGGGGAGGGGTGGATCTTGCTGCTAGTGGGGATTGGGAGTTGGAGATAGTAGATGGGGTCGGGTGGCTGGCGACGGTGGCGGTCTAGGATGGAGGCGGCGGTCGGAGACGGGTGGGGGTGGCGATTCCAGGCGGCGCGGAATCGGGGATGGGGACGAGAGTGCGGACGGACGCGGAGATGACGGACGGTAAAAAAAGAGAGCGAAGGGGTAAATACATGGACAATTTGGTCATTTCCTCTGCACAATCCAGTGAAAGCTGGGTTTCTCCAGATTGCTGGATTGCACAATTCGGACCTTCTAGATTCTACAAGCTGTTTCACAATCTGCACCGTTTGGAGGCTCTAGCAGATTCTACGAGCTGGATTTTACAATTCCAAAGGATCCAAACGGGGCCTCAGCATGCCATTAGTAGTAGCAATCCAACAATCAGCAGGTGACCCATTGATGGAGAAGAAGGGGAAAAAAATACATAGCGCAGTTAATGAATATGCATTTACATACATGAAACCAAACAGAAAAGTAGCATATTCCATTACTGCCAGGACCTAGAAACACCTGCAGTTCTTAAAATTATTGCTGTGCTATTTCTAAAAACTAGCTGAGTGTCCAATTTCTGATCATAAAAGGCACTAAACTGAGGTAATAGTAAAGGTAACGGAACTAATTCAATAAAGCAGCAAAAGAACCACGACATGTGAAAAATCAAGGTCTCACTGAACATTGTCAGTTGATTAACCAGACAACTGAACATTTTAATTTAGACATATTTGAAATGCAAGAGCAAGGTCATTACCTTATCAACGGGCAAGACCAAGTACTCTTCTGGCAACACGAGCCCCCCTGAGATCCTTGCCGATGATGAAGCCGTCTAGCGGGTTAGCAGTTGCTCGTCCACCCGCTGGCTGGCGCAGAGGAGTAAGCAGCGGCGGTTGGCGCTGGCGATGCAGGGGTAGTTGTCCAGGGCTTTGCGATCCGGGGCGAAGAGGTGGTGGACGGTAAGCCAGGAGGCGAGCGGCGGCATCGAGGCGGCGAGCGTGGTGTAGAAGTCGGCCGCAGACGGGCTGATGACCGGGACGCCGTGGGAGACGCGCGGGACGCAGGCGAGGAAGACCCACTGCCCATCCTCTGCGACCCACCGCGCCGCCAGCGTCGCCGGGTCCAGCACCGTTCTCTCGTGCGGGGAGCCGTCGTGCGCCAGCGCCGCTGCGTCCTCCAGGTCGTGATCGTCGTGCTCGTCGTCAGGAGACGGCTGCTGCGACGCGTCCTCCGGCTTGTGGTCCTGGCCCTCGGAAGCCACCGCCCGCATGCGCTGCATCCTCCGGATCGTGCCCCTGCCCCTCGGCATCCGCCAGCCCGGCAGCGCCGCGGCCTCGCCCGCCGGCTCCTCGTCGGCCTTGGACATCGGCCCCAAGTACTGCAGGCACGCGCGCGTGTCTAGAGAGAGAGAGGGGTGTATTGGAGTTTGAGGCGGCGTTAGTAGTTAGTTGGGATTGGAATGGAACGGGAATGGTGTTGGGAATTGCTTGCTCGCTCGCGCAGCGGCTTGATGGTGACGGGGGTTTGGTTTTTCACTTTTCAGTTACATTGGACGGGCCAGGCGGGGCCAACTGATTGGGCCGATCGGACATGGCACGCCGGAGCACGGGAATTCAGCTGGGCGAACGGGGGAGGAAGACTGGGAGAGGGGCTTTTGGATTTCGTGCGCGGGCGCAGGTGCGAAGGTTGATGGATCCAAACTGATACGGGGACTGGAACACCCGAGACGCTGGAATGCCTGAATCTGCGGAAGAGGTAGCGACGAACTCCCGGCATGGAGCATGGGCCTGGCCACATCCTAGACTGACTCGATCTGCTATTCGATTCCCATGGTGCTCTGCGAGTTCGCGGCAGAGCGACGAGGACGCACGGGGCAGGCAACCTTTGCACCTGGTCCTGCTGGAACACACGTACGGCGTGCTTAGCAGAGAGAGAGAGAGAGAGATCGACAATGTGCTGGCAACGGGGGCGCATGCGTAGCTGTTGCCCGGGCCGTGCTTGGCGGGACTGGGCTGCGCGCGCGCGGCGGTAGCGCACGACCACCGTGGCACGGTGCGGCTGGGGTAGAAGGGCACCCCTCTGTACGACTGTACGTGGTCTTTTCGGTATCCACCGCGCTCCGTGCCGCTTTGAGCGCGAACGTCGGACCGTGACAACGGATGAGGGGACAGAGCGCGAATGTTGAAAATCCCGGCGAGCTTGGACGCCGGCGATGTCCAGAACATAGACAAAGTCAAGAACAAAGAACAACTCACACAGTTTTTACATCAAACCATCTTAAATTTGACTAAATTTATAAAAAAATAGAGGAAAGCTATACGTCAATCAATTGTTTTGTCTGTTTGGTCCATCGATTTTTTATGAGTCGTCGGATCTGAATCGGATGGACAGAAATTACAGTGTATGACACCATAATTACAGTGTATCGCCACCGTAATTACAGTGTATTTTCACCGTAATTACTGTATTTTCACCGTAATTACAGTATTTCACCACCGTAATTACAGCGTATCATCGTAATTAGTGAATTACAGTAAAGATGAGGCGGATGGGAGAAGAGAGGAGTGAAATCTGAACCATTGGATCGCAATCTAACGATCAGAAAAATCGATTGACAATCAATCGATTACTAGCTAGATAGACTCAAAAATATTCATATTATGACAATAAATATATAAATTTTGAAAATATATTTCATGATGAAACTAACTATGCTTATTTGGCACATAAAAATTAGTAGTTTTTACAAAAATCTGGTTGAAACTAATTGATTTGACTTGGATAGAATTATATGAGCATTTATTTTAGGACAGAGAGTGTGTATATGAAAAAAAACTTGAACGTGGCACTAGTTGCCCTGCATGCGTGTCACGTTGTTGAACCGGCCCTACTGTCCCCACGACGCGCACCACTTCCTAAACTCTGATGCGCCCACATAAAAGTGCATGTGTCGGGCGCACCCAGCTCTCATATCCGGGTGTTTTCCTATGACGCATCTCCGGTGGTTCTCGCAAGCTCGCTGAAGTTAGGCCCTCTTTGGAAGGGCTTCTGGAGCGGCTCCGGCTCCGGCTTTTCGTGGAGCCCTGCCAAACGGTTTTAAAAAAACGACTTCACCCGAGGAGCACTCGAGGAGCCGAAGCCATTTTTCTCTTGGGAGCCGGAGCCTTAGAAAACTAGTTTCTTCCGGCTCTCGTACAACCTTCCGTTCTTGCCCCGCTCGGGTGCCGCCGCGCTGGACCAAACCGAAGCCCCGCCGCGCCGGACCAAGCTAGACGCCATACCGCGCCGGAGCCCTCGGCGCCGCGCATGCGCCGCCGCGCTTCCGGAACCGGAGCCAGAGCCGCCCCGCCCGCCGTCGGGACTTAAGAGAGAAGAGAAGAGGAAGAGAGAGAAGAGCATCGCCGCCGGGCTGCGGCGCCGCGCTGGGCTCCTCCGTTGCGCCGAGCTGCTCCGCCGCGCCGCGCAGGCCGCCGGCTCCGAGCGACGGGCGGCGGACGATGTGGGGGCCGGACGCCGGGCGATGGGGACCAACCAGCCAGGCCACGCCGCTGCCGAGCTGCGCCGCGCGCTGGGGCCGCGCCAGGCAGCGCCGCTGCTGCCGCCGGGCTGCGCCGCGCGCGTCGTCGGGCTAGCCGCCGCTGGCAGAGGAGAAGAGAGGGGGCGGTGGGAGACAGAGATAGAGACAGAGAGAGGGGGAGCGGTGTGTGAGTGTGACTGGTGAGAGACTGAAGGGAGAGGGTGAATGGATAAGGTAGCAAGGGTATTATGGATATTTCATAATTTCAATAGTTAGAAGAGCCGTTTTGCCAAATGATTTGTGAAAAAAAGCTCCAGCTCCTTTAAATGAGCCAAAAAATGGAGAAACCGGAGCCGGAGCCATTTTTTTAGGAGAAAGAGCCCTGCCAAACAAGCCCTTAGTGGGAGAAAAAAAAATAGATGCCAGATCTAGATAAAATACATGGTTGCTAGTTAGCTTTAATTTTCTCCAAATGAAAAGATCGAAATCCGAGTTTCACGGTTGCTAGTAGCTTTTCTCGCTTTTCTCCAAGGAATGTGGGTCCCAATAAGGGCATGTACAATGGGTTGTTTAGAGGAAGTGCTTAGCCCAAAAAAATCAGTTTATTTTCACCATGGTGTTAGCACCTAGTGCTTAAAAGGTGCTTAAGTTAGCATAGGTACTTAATAAGTGTTAATGAGGTAGTTAAAGCTATCTAAGCATATATTTGCACGTGAGCTGAACCAGAAATGTGCACGTGATTGAGCTGAGACTAGAGAGGTTAGTAGTAGCACAGAAATAAGGCTAAATTGACGAATCTGATATGATCGATCGCTGTCAGTCCACGAAAAACTGCTATCACCCATTAACATTTTAAGTTTGGATCATGGAATACACAAATATTTCCGCAAAGTTCACCTAGAATTTAACAATGCTGGCCCCTATTCTATATCAGTTCTAAAAAATGTTGCCATGGCAAAGCTGGTAGGTTGCAGCACTGCATTTAGAAAAAAAACGTAAGTAGGTGCAGTTGAGCATATCCATAGGCATAAGTATTCTGGACTAGTATCATGTACTAATGCCGCCAGAGGTATGTAACTTTCCGAAACATAGATCTGCTTGAGCGAGTAGCAAGGAAAGTGACCTAACGCAGATACTGTACATGGAGGTAGGTGGTCAAAAACTGTCTGCTTCCTTCAGTGCCATATACTAACAGAGGCCCAAAGTGTTTGCACAGAAACATAACGAAGACCATCTCTACCTGTTCGCATCAGGACGGCGACTCACTCAGCTACCCTTGGTGAATGTTCGATGATACAGATTCTGTTGGCGATTCCTTAGCATTGCTGGATTTACTCGTCGAAGGAAACTCTTCAAGTCTTCAGTCCAAACTGCCAAAAAAACCAGTAAATCATGACGCAAACATCCACACGATAACTACTCAATTGAAACAAAAAGAAAGAAAGTTTGGACAAAAGTTGCACATGCATGTACTGATGTGCCCAAATTAACATCAGAATACATTTGTGCAAAAAACTTGTGCACTACCCTTCTTCGTAAGCCTTGTAGATCCTTTTTGTATGCTTTCAATATCGACAAAATGCAAATGATAGTGTCCTACCATGGTCCATTAAATGCACATTCAAATTGAGATTACTGCCTTGCTCTTGTGATTGTTTACAAGTGGATGCTAATTTGTTCATAACTAATAAGTGGCACAAGTGCTAAATTTAGATAACAAGATGCATATATGGCGTAATATGAAATTGAAACTAGGACTGTTTCTATACAGAAAACACATGAATTACAAGTGAAATAAACAGTTCAACAACTATTAACCATGTTCTGTGTGCATTACTTGTGGAAAGAGGAAATCTCTCTGTCACATAACACTATGACAAACTTATATACAGATATTGAAGGTGACCAGTTAAACTATTCTATGCATAATTACTGGAACAAACAGTTGTATATAACAATGCACCGACTCAATATGCAGAGAAGCAATTAACTGTGGGGTACTCCGATAAAACTGAAAATTGTATGTATCAAAAGAAAGCATAGCATATACTTAAATTTGTGAAGGATCATAAGTTCATAGCATGGATGCATAGCATATGTCAGGATGGATGACCATCAGTAGACAAAAGCGACTAGGGGTGCTAACTCATCACCTTAATCAAACATCTAGGGGAAATGTGCATGCGCTTTATGTTTCATCAAAGGCTTTAGTTATCAAGTGCGACTAATTGAGTGCAGTTAAAGTACACAGCAACTCATAAGCAAATCAATAGTATGAAATTGAAGTACTCCGCGCTGGCTAGAGTACAGTCTGCACTCTGCAGGCAATGCAAATTGAGATACGCATCAACACATGTATGATCTCGAGCAAGACAAGGCAACAAGGCGATAGAGAAGCAGCATGTATACGTACCATCTAAGAGCTCGCGTGTCACAAACCAAGGGCGGACGAATCGGGACGAGTGATATGGCAGCGGCGGGTGGAGCATGGCGTTGAATTGCCACTCGAGGACCCTGCCCCCGCGCACGTCGACGCCGACGATGCAAAAATCCTTGAAGAAGTAGACGACGTCGCCGTGGTTAGGGTGGATGAGCGCGACGGCGGGGAGCTTACCATCTGGTTTCAGCTTGTCCCAGATCAACTTCAGCGGGGTCCTGCAGTCTCGGCGCCACTCTCCGGTAGCCTCGTCGATCAGCGTCCACATGCTGACTACTGGCACGAGTTTGTCTTTGCGGCCGCGGAGCTTGTGGATCTGTACGTAGCGCAGCTTACCGGCGCTGACCCCAACACAGCGTCGCTTGTCGAGGTCAGGCGTCCCGGCCGGGAGCTCGCAGCCATCCGGGAGCGCGACAAACCTCAGGTCCTTCCTCGCATGTACCACTACCATGTCGCGGGGGACACCGTAGAGGAGGCCGCAGGAGAGATCGACCCACCAGATCTTGCAGTCGTGGTAGATGGTGCCGTGGGCGCCCCAGGGCCTGCTCCAGAGGTGCTCAGGAGGGAAGACGGTCCGAGCGGTCCACCGGTGGCTTGTTACTAGATGCTGGGGCCCCGGCAAGCAGTAATAGAGGCCGACGGAATGGCCGAGTTTAGCTCTGGCGGTGTCGAGCCCGAAGACGTAGTCCGTGTCGAGCTCGTCGACGATGCAGACGTTGGCAGGGTTGATAATCCTGCGGCGCGCGGGGAGGCGGAAGATATCCCTGCCGCTGCCGGTGGTGGTGCGTTTGAAGAGGAAGTAAGCCTTGTCCTGGTGTTTGCGGAGGCCGAGCTCCTTGCCGATGAAGCCGTCGATGAGGGTTAGCAGTTGGGTGTCCTCCCACTGGCTGGCGTAGAGGAGTAAGCTGCGGCGGCCGGCGCTGGCGATGTAGGGGTAGTTGTCCAGGGCTTTGTGGTCCGGGGCGAAGAGGTGGTGGACGGTAAGCCAGGAGGCGCGCGGCGGCGTCGAGGCGGTGAGCCTGGTGCGCAAGTCGGCCACAGCCATGAAGATGCCCGGGAAGCGGTGCGCGACGCGCGGGATGCAGGCGAGGATGACCCACCGCCCCCCGTCCTCCGTGACCCACCGTGCCTCCAGCGTCGCCGGGTCCAGTTCCGTTGTCTCGCGCGGCGAGCCCTGGCGCTCCAGCGCCACCGCAGCGTCCTCCAGGTCGTCGTCGGGAGACGGCTGCCGCGACGCGTCCGCCGGCTTGTGCTCCTGGCCCTCAGAAGTCGCCGCCCGCATGCGCATGCGCTGCATCCTCCGGATCGTGCCCCTGCCCCTCGGCCTCAGAATCCACCAGCGCGGCAGCGCCGCGGCCTCCTGCTCGTGCTCCTGGCCCTCGGAAGCTGCCTGCGATGCGGCCTCCCCCCGCCCCTCTTCGCCCTTGGCCATCGGACCCCAAGTACTGCAAGCACGCGCGCGTCGAGAGAGAGATAGGGGGGATTGGAGTTTGAGGCGGCAGTAGTGGTTTGTTGGGATTGGAATGGGAATGGTGGTGGGATTCTTCTGCTGCTTCTCTTTCTCTGGAGGTGCGCGGCGGCGATGAATTGCTTGCTTGAGCAGGTGCGCCGGTTTGCTCGACGGGTGGTTTGGTTTACTAATTTTCTGTCACATTGGACGGGCCAGGCCGACTGACTGGGCCGATCGGACATGGCACGCCGGAGCAAGCAAATTCAGCTTGCCGCGGGGGAAAGACCGGAAGAGAGGCTCCTGGATTTCGTGCGTGACGAGAAGATGACTGGATGGATCGATCATTTCATTCGCTTGCGTCGTGGGAACCCAGGTGCAAAGGTAGATGGATCGACGATACGTTGCTACGGGTATGATTATTTTTTATGTGTTTAACAAACTTGCGGATTTTTTTAATGAGACGAGTGGAGAGTTGTCACGAAAGATCAAGGGCGTCATGTGTAGAAATAATTTATTACACTTAAAACATAATCATAGAACTAAAAGTAAAAATAAACTTAGGGCCTGTTTAGTACACTAAATTTCTTCCAAAATTCACTATGCAAAAAAAGAAGATTCCCCGTCACATCAAAATACCGGCACATGCATGGAATACTAAATGTAGATGAAATAAAAAAATAATTGCACAGTTTAGATGTACTTTGTGAGACGAATCTTTTGAGCCTAGTTAGGCCATAGTAGGACAATATTTACCACAAACAAACGAAAAGTGCTACAGTAGTTCTACAGTGCTTTTCAGTTCGGAACAGTATTTTTTTCAACCATCTAAACACACCCTTAGTGTAAAAATAAATTTAAAATCACATCAAACTCATGTGTAAAATTTTCGCACAAAAACCTCATTTGGACATTTAAAAGTCTTTCAACTATGCAGACCAACTCCCCTTGCCCTGAATTGGGCCTAGCTTGGCCTGTTTTGGTGGCCACTGCGAGGACTGCTCGATTCAATCGAATGGCTCCCGTGCCTTAAGGCCAGAATAAACACTGGCCACGATGGAAAACCTAACTCATTTCTCTTCTTGCTCTCTCCGCCCTTACCCTCTTCTCCGGTAGGGATGGCAGTCGGACCTGTGGGCGTGGATACCCACGGGTTTTGTAGCCGATGGACATGGATTAGGGTATGAAAATCCACGCGCAAGTTTCGTCAGGTTAAGTAGGGTACGAGTACTGTATTTTACCCACAGATAGCCCATGGATATCCGAAATTGTACAATAGCCCAATGATTCTAAGGTACATGACCATATAGTTGAGGCTCATCTAGGCAGCCCATAAAAAACCTTAGCACGGTGCCACCATCCGACCTATCCCCACTCTCTCTCCCAGTTCCTCCTCCAGCCATCACCCCATCTCCCACTCTCAGACTCTCTCTCCGTGTCCGTGGTTCCGTCTCTGACTCCATCCCCCGCATACTCGTGGCGGCCGGTGAGTCGGCGACTCGGCCTCGCCCCTCGCAGCAGCGGCGGCAGCGCAGGTGCAGGAGCAAGCACGCAACGCAGCTCTCACGCACCCGCTCGCAGCCCCTCAAGCACCTGCCGCTGTCGGCTCGGCAGCTCCTCACCTCGCTACCGCAGGCCACGGTCCTGCCAGCTACCGCTTGTGCACTGGCTGCCAAATCGACACGCCCAACCTCGCCTCTTCTACAGAATCAACCGCTCAAGGTTCCTCCACGCCACCAGCCGCTAGAGAAGGCCGCGCCCGAGGTGTCGGCCCATCTCGTAGCTTGCGGTGGGGTGGGATAGCCCGAGAGATGAGGCGGTGGCGGGGAAGGCGGCCGGCTGCGCAACGCTTGGAGTCGCAGCGATGAGGGAAGCGGCTGGCTGTGCGGCGTGTGGAGGTCGCGGCGGCGGAAGGAGGTGGCGGCCGCAGAGCAAGGTCTGACGCTGGGACTGGTTATGGTGGTGGGGGCGAGGGGAGGTGAGGTGAGGGATTTAAACGCGTCTAAGTCGGTGCAGTGGCTGAGGTGGTTCGGGCGGAGATGGACGATGGACTTAGGATACACTTTTTAGTTTTTATGTAAATTTGGTCAAAATTAAGATGATTGGATTTAGATAAAACTAGAAGGCACTTATTTTAGAACGGAGAGTGTATGTGACCAAATATTTGAATGTGGCACTAGTTGCCTTGCATGCATGGCATGTTGTTGAACCGACGCTGCAATGCACACCGGGATGCGCCCAACATCAAAGTGCATGTGTCGGGATCCAACAAAAGCGCCCAATTCTCATATTCGAGTGTTTCCTATGTCTTCAATACCAAACTGTTATTGCCTACAAGTCAACTTCAACGCCCCTTCCTCGTTGTACGCGTCTCTGGCGGTTCTCGCCATTGGGCATCCTCCATCGTCCAACCAGCGTCCCCACCACCTTGCCTTGACACCCATGTACCTGCCACCACAGCCGAGCAGGCCTTCCGACGATGTCCTTCCTTCTAGAGCCGGGACACTGCAGTGAGCTCCTAACCCCCAACGTTGAACCCTAATTGTGCTAAAAGAGCTCACCGGTGTTAAGAAAGAGATAAATGAGGGAGAAAAAAATAGATTTTTTTAAAACTTGAGCAGGAGCACTGCTATTTCATTTAAGAGAGGAGAGAGCAAGTGAGTTTAAACAATGGTGTGATTACATAATAACCAGAAACACCGCACACGGCAAAACAAAAGAGCTAGACTACACATGAATGACCAAGCGCAACTTTCCTCAAAGCCATCTCCTCCTTGGCCAAATTGAACACCACATGAGGGAAAGCGTGCTTACCATCGAAAATACGCCAGTTCCGCTCCTTCCATACGTTCCAGGTGATGTGTGGATCGCTGAAAAAAAATAGATGATAGATCTAGATAAAACACACGGTTGCTAGTTAGTTTTTCTCCAAATAAAAAGATCAAAATCCAAGTTTCATGGTTGCTATTAGCTTTTCTCCAATCAGTACGGGACCCAATAAGACGTTGGCTTAGCTAGCGATAGAAGAATGACACGTTTTCTATTGCCGGGCGTCAAAAAAGCACATAGAGGAGGCGACAAAACAAAGAAGAGATAGTAATAAATTCTTTGGACTTTCATACCAATTTCGTTGGTCGAATCCAATGGATAGATCATCTCTTTGTTCGAATCTTTTTTTTTTTACACTTACTCGGATCTTATCTGTGTAATCGTGCCTAAGCAAGACCAAACAACTTTTCCTTTTAACGGAACTTATTTTCTAATATAAAATTTTCAGGTCTAATGATCCTCGAGTGGAATAAAATTACAAGTTCAGGGTTCACGTTTTCGTTGAATTTTCCTGAAATTTATAAAATTTCATATTTTTTTAATTTTTGTGAGGAGCAAAAAATCTATACTAGTCCTTAGAGAACCATGCTGAGCTAACTCAAAAGGCTTTTCCTGACCACCTTGGATGGCAAGGATGCCTCGATACATCATAGTCTCACCCTCACCGCCGTGCTTTTGGACTGTGCTTTGCCTAGGTTTTTAATGTTTGAACTTGCACGGTACAGTACAAAATTAATATACGTTGGGTTGATGTGAAACAACTTAGCCCGAAGCACGAGCCTGACTCCAAGCGCTACCTTGTGACCATGCGATGCTGCCTCTATGAGGAAGATTTTAAATGTGCTGTGGCTGCCGATGCTAGTGGCAATGGGTAACTTTGAAATATGGAGATATGGATTTCAGAATCAATCGTGTCATGTGGATAGCTGAGTAGGTGCCTTGTTTAAAAAGACTGTGTAGGTACCACGTACTCATAGTGTTGAGGGTTTTCTTATGAAGAATGTTGAGGGTTGAGTGTGCATGTGTATGAGTATGTATTTATCTTTTACTACTATGTTTGAAAAAATTATTATTCCTAACGAATAAACATATCATCATCTCGAATCCAGTAAAATCTATTTATCTTTGGCTACTATGTTTGAAAAAATAATACTCCTAAAAAATAAACATATCATCATCTCAAATCCAGTAAAATCTATATAAACGGGCCAGGATTTTGCACGTGGGCTAGGACAGAATTGTGCACGTGATTGAGCTAGGACTAGAGAGGTAGTAGTACGGAAACAAGGCTAAATTGAAGAATCTGATATGATCAATCGTTGTCTGTCCACGAAAAAAAGGCTACACATTAACATTTTAAGTTTCGACCATGGAACACACACAAATATTTCTGCAAATCCACGCAGAATTCAACTCTATTGGCCCCTATTCTATATCAGTTCTAAAAAATGTTGCCATAGCAAAGTTGATCAGCTCTTGTAGGCTGCAGCACTGCATTTACAAATATGTACGTACGTAGGTGCATATCAGTATTCTGTACTAGTATCATGTACCGATGCCGCCAGATGTATGTAACTTCCCAAACAAAGATCTACTCGAGTTAGTAGCTAGGAAAGTGACCAAACGCAGACGATACTGTACGTGAAAGCAGCGGTCTAAAACAATCCGTTTCCTTCAGTGCCATATACTAACAGAGGTCCAAAGTGTTTGGACAGAAACATAACGAAGACCATCTCTGCTTGTTCGCATCAGGACGGCGACTTACTCGGCTACTTTTTGTGAATGTTCGATGGTCCACATCCTGTTGGTGATTCCCTTGCATTGCTGGCTTTACTCGTCGAAGGAACCTCTTCAGTCCAAACTGCCAAAAAAATACTAATCAATCATGACCCAAACATCCACAAGATAACTACTCAATTGAAACAGAGGGAAAGAAAGTCGGACAAAAGTTGCACATGTACCCAAGCTAACATCAGAATACATTTGTGCAAAAAAAAAGTGTAGTACCCTTCTTCGTAAGCCTATGTAGATCCTTTTTGTATTTTTTGTATGCTTTAAGTTTCAACAAAATGCAAATGATAGTGCCCTACCATGTTCTGTTAAATGCACATTCAAAGTGAGATTACTGTCTTGCTCTTGTGATTGTTTATAAGTGAATGCTAATTTGTTCATAACTAATAAGTGGTGCATGTGCTCAATTTTACAACTTTTATGGTGGTTGGAAAAAATAAGAGCCATTCATCAAGCGAGATCTAACGGCTTATAAATAGACGGAACCACGGAACCGGAACGAGACGGAACCAAATAGGTAGGCCCGGAACAAAAACGGTGGGCCCGGTACCAATAATTATTTTAATTTTATAATTTTTAATACATAATTCGGCCATAAAAATAAAAAAAATGCCTAGTTCCTCCCAGTACCGCTTGGTTCCCCTTGGTTCCGTTCCAACCACCGTAAAACGTCTCGCTAAATTTATATAACAAGATGCATATATATGACGTAATATGAAATATCAAAACTAGGAGGATTGTTTATGTACAGAAAACATATGAACACAAGTGAATTAAACAATTTAACAACTATTGACCATGTTATGTGCATTATTTCCAAAGAGAGAATCTCTGTCACATAATGACACTATGACAAACTTATATACAGATGACCACTTAAAACTATTTTAAGCATGATTACTGGAACAAACAGTTGTATATAACGATGCACTGACTGAATATGCAGAGAAACAACTAACTGTGGGTACTCCAATAAAATTGAAAATTGTGTGTATCAAAAGAAAGCATAGCATATGCTTGTAAATATGTAAAGGATCATAGGTTCATAACATTGATGCAGCATCTAGTATCCGATACAATAACCCAATTTCTGAAGGAATGCATGCATCTCTGACATGGCTATACTCTGTACAGTAGGATACACTTGTCATGAATTAGTTACATACTCACATGACAATGTCTACGGTTGGAGTTACTTATTAGCAGCAGTGTCACATGACAAGAGGGAAAGATTGGCAGTGGAAACTATGCTTAAAAGCAGAGAAGTATTATGTCAGGATAGAGGAGGATCAGTAGCTAAGAATCTGCAATGCAAAAAACTGCAGTGGCACAAGTCAAGGGACGAGCGAGGGGTGCCAACTCATCACCTTAATCAAACAGCTAGGTGAAATGTGCATGCTGTATGTTTCATCAAAGGCATTAGTTATCAAGTGCGACTAATTGACTGCAAATCCACGCAGAATTCAACTCTATTGGCCCCTATTCTATATCAGTTCTAAAAAATGTTGCCATAGCAAAGTTGATCAGCTCTTGTAGGCTGCAGCACTGCATTTACAAATATGTACGTACGTAGGTGCATATCAGTATTCTGTACTAGTATCATGTACCGATGCCGCCAGATGTATGTAACTTCCCAAACAAAGATCTACTCGAGTTAGTAGCTAGGAAAGTGACCAAACGCAGACGATACTGTACGTGAAAGCAGCGGTCTAAAACAATCCGTTTCCTTCAGTGCCATATACTAACAGAGGTCCAAAGTGTTTGGACAGAAACATAACGAAGACCATCTCTGCTTGTTCGCATCAGGACGGTTTGGGCACCACCAAAATGCAAATTCTTCAGTTGGCTAGCGATTCAGGATAGGATTTGGACAGCAGATCGGCTGGCTAGGAGAGGGTGGCCCCATATCCCCTTGTGCGCCTTGTGCCGCTCAACCCAGGAGTCAGGGATACATCTCTTTGCTGATTGTCGCTTCGTCAAGCGTATTTGGAGGGAGGTCGCTCTTTGGACTGCTTCAGAGAATCTCCTCCCAAGCTCTTGGGGGCACTATGACTCCATTTGTCTTTGGTGGACTGACCTAGCAGATGCGATGTCTAGAAACAAAAAGGGTGTGAGGAGCCTAATCATTTTAGTGATTTGGGAGATCTGGCGGGAGAGGAATGCAAGAATTTTTGATCACAGAGAGGCCTCTGTCCAGCAGGTTCTCAATGTGATCAAAGGAGCGGCAGCACTCTGGTCAGCAGCGGGGGCCAAACACCTTGGAGGCCTCATCCGCCGTGAGTAGTTCAGTACTTTGCATGTCTCGTTTCTGTTTTTTTTTTTTTGCTTTTGCTGCCCTTGCAGCCCTTGTACAGTGCTTTGCGCTTCTTTGCGCTTCCCTCTTTTTAATATAGCAAGCAGCTCTCCTGCTGGTTCGTTTCAAAAAAAAAAAAAATTGACTGCAGGTAAAGTACACAACAGCAACTCATAAGCAAATCAATAGTGCGAAATTGAAGGTGACCATCTATGGGCAAGTGTGCATTTACTGTGTTTGAAAAAATAATAAAGATTAAACATATCATCATCCCAATTTCAGTAAAACCTATGTAAATGGGCCGGGATTTTTCCCGTGGGCTGGGCCAGAAATGTGCACGGCAGTACGAAAACAATGCTAAATTGACGCATCAGATATCACTAAAAAAAATGACGCATCAGATATGTTTGATCGCTGTCTGTCCACTAAAAACGGCTATCACGCATATTGTAAGTTTCGATCATGGGTTCTAAAAAAAAAAAGTTTCGGTCATGGAATACACACAATTATTTCCGCAAAATTCACCCAAAATTCAACCATTATTGGCCCCTATTCTATGTCAATTCTAAAAAATGTTGCCATAGCAAACCTGATCAGATTCAGTCCTTGTAGGCTGCAGCACTGCATTTAGAATACTGTACGTATTCTGGACTAGTATCATGTACAAATGTCGCAGAGGTATCAGGTATGTAACTTTGCAAACAAAGATCTGCTCGAGCTAGTAGCTAGGAAAGTGGACCAAGCGCAGATAATGTATAACAGAGGTCCAGAGTGTTTGGACAGAAACAAAACGAAGACCACCTTTGCTTGTTCGCATCAGGACGGCGACTGATTCAGCTACCCTTGGTGAATGTTCGATGGTCCAAATCCTGTTGGCGATTCCCTTGCAATTGCCAGCAATTCACTCGTCGAAGGAACCTCTTCAGTCCAAACTGACGAAAAACACCAGTCAATCAAGACGCAAACATCCACAAGATGGCTACTCAAGTGAAACAAAGGAAAAGAAAGTTCGGACAAAAGTTGCAAATGTACCCAAGTTAACATCATAATACATTTGTGCAACAAAAATGTGCAGTACCCTTCTTCTTAAGCCTTGTAGATCCTTTTTGTATGCTTTCAGTTTCAACAAAATGCAAATGATAGTGCCCTACCATATTCTGTTAAATGCACATTTAAACTGAGATTACTACCTTGGTCTTGTGATTGTTTATAAGTAATTTTTTTTCATAAATAATAAGTGGCACAAGTGCTAAATTTAGAATTTTAGATAACAAGATGCATATATACGACATAATATGAAATCGAAACTAGGAGGACTGTTTCTGTACAGAAAATACATGAATTACAAGTGAATTAAATAATTCAACAACTATTAACCATGTTCTGTGCATTACTTCTAAAGAGAGGAAATCTCTGTGTCACATAACACTATGGCAAACTTATATACAGATATTGAAGGTGACCATCTATGGATAATTACTGAAACAAACAGTTGTATATATAACAATGCACCGACTGAATATGCAGAGAAGCAACTAACTGTCAGTACTCCAATAAAGTTGAAAATTGCATGCATCAAAAGAAAGCATAGCATATGCTTATAAATATGTAAATGATCATAAGTTCATAACATGGATGCAGCATCTAGTATCCCATACAATCACCCAATTTCTGAAGGCATACATGCATCTCTGATCTGCCTACACTCTATATAGGATACAATTGTCATGCGTAAGTCACATACTCACATGACAATGTCTACGGATGGAATTACTTATTAGCAGCAGTGACATATGACAAGAGAGAAAGATTGTCAGAGGAAACTATGCTTAAAAGCAGAGAAGTATTATGTCAGGACAGATCATGAGGATCAGTAGCTAAGAATCTGATATGCAAAAAAAGAAAAAAAAATGCAGTGGCACAAGTCAAGCGACGAGGGGTGCCAACTCATCATCTTAACCAAACAGCTAGGTGAAATGTGCATGCTGTATGTTTCATCAAAGGCTTTAGTAATCATGTGCGACTAATTGAATGCAGGTAAAATAGTACACAGCAACGCATAAGCAAATCAATAGTGCGAAATTGAAGTACTCCGCTGGTTAGTACAGTCAGTAGGCAAATTGAGGTACGCATCAATAATAACATGAAGCACGTATGATGATCTCGGGCAAGTTAAGGCAAAAAGGCGATAGGCAGCAATTTGTTTACGTACCATCTAAGAGCTCGCGTGCCACCAACCAAGGGCGGACGAATCGGGACGAGTGATATGGCAGTGGCGGGTGGAGCATGGCGTTGAATTGCCACTCGAGGACCCTGCCCTCGCGCACGTCGACGCCGACGATCCAAAATTGCTTGAAGAAGTAGACGACGTCGCCGTGGTTAGGGTGGATGAGCGCGACAGCGGGGAGCTTATCTGGTTCCAGATTGTCCCAGATCCACTTCCATGGGGTCCTGCAGTCTCGGAGCCACTCCCCGGTAGCCTCGTCGATCAGCGTCCACATGCTGACTACTGGCACGAGTATGCCTTTGCGGCCACGGAGCTTGTGGATCTGTACGTAGCGCAGCTTCCCGGCGCTGACCCCAACGCAGCGCTTCTTGTCGAGGTGGGGCGTCCTGGCCGGGAGCTCGCAGCCATCCAGGAGCGCGACGAAGCTCAGCTTCCCGCTCTCATGTAGCATGTCGTGGGGGTTACCGTAGAGGAGGCCGCAGGAGAGATCGACCCACCAGATCTTGCAGTTGTGGTAGATAGTGCCGTAGGCGCCCCAGGGCCGGAACCAGAGTGACTCTGGGTACGTGAGGTTCCGATATAACCATTGGTTTATGCTCCCCGTCGACCAGTAATGGAGGCCGACGTAACGGATGAATCTAGTGGTCTCGAGCCCGTAGAAGTCGTCCTTGTCGCCGTCGTCGACGAGGCAGGCGTTGCCAGGGTTGATCATTCTGGGGAACTTGGGGAGGCGGAAGACATGCCTGCCGCTGCCGGTGGTGGTGCGTTTGAAGAGGAAGTAAGCCTTGTTCGCGTGTTCGTCGTCGAGGCCGAGCTCCTTGCCGATGAAGCCGTCAAGGCGGGTTAGCGGTTCGTCGACCAACTGCTGGCTGGCGCAGAGGAGTAAGCCGCGGCGGTTGGCGCTGGCGATGTAGGGGTATTTGTCCAGGGCTTTGTAGTCCGGGGCGAAGAAGTGGTGGACGGTAAGCCAGGAGGCACGCGGCGGCGTCGAGGCGGTGAGCCTGGTGCGCAAGTCGGCCACAGCCAGTAAGGTGCCCGCGAGGCAGTGAGCGACGCGCGGGATGCAGGTGAGGATGACCCACTGACCATCCTCTGCGACCCACCGCGCCGCCAGCGTCGCCGGGTCCAGTTCCGTTCCCTCGTGCGGCGAGCCCTGGCGCTTCAGCGCCGCTGCGTCCTCCAGGTCGTCGTCGTGCTCGTCGTCGGGAGACGGCTGCCGCGACGCGTCCTCCGGCTTGTGGTCCTGGGCCTCCTGGCCCTCGGAAGCCGCCGCCCGCATGCGCATGCGCATGCGCTGCATCCTCCGGATCGTGCCCTTGCCCCTCGGCCTCAGAATCCACCAGGGCGGCGGCGCCGCAGCCTCCTGCTCGTGCTCCTGGCCCTCGGGAGCCGCCTGCAACGCCGACGACGCGGCCTCCCCCCGCTCCTCCTCGGCCTTGGCCATCAGACCCAAGCACTGCGAGCACGCTCGTGTCTAGAGAGAGAGGGGAGAGGGCGATTGGCGTGGTGTTTGAAGCAGTAGTGGTTTGTTGGGATTGGAATGAGAACTGTGGGGGTTTTTGGGTGCGCGGCGGCGAGGAATCGCTTGCTCGCACTCGCACCCGCAGCGGCGCAGGTGAGTTGGTTGGCTCGAGTCTCGACGGCGGTTTGGTTTTTTACTTTTCTGTTGCATTGGAGGCCAGGCCGGGCCAACTGATTGGGCCGATCGGACATGGCACGCCGGAGCACGGGAATTCAGCTGGGCGAGCGGGGGCGGAAGACTGGGAGAGGGCCTTCTGGATTTCGTGCGTGACAAGTAGATGACTGGGGATGGATCGAGGGATCGTTTCATTCGCTTGCGTCGTGGGAACCCAGGTGCTGGAATGCCTGAATCTGCTGAAGATGTAGCGAGGAACGCCCGGCATGGAGCATGGTCATGGCCACATCCTAGACTGACCCCTCTTAGCACTATACCACTACTCGATCTGCTGTTCGATACCCATGGTGCTTTGCGAGTCCGTGACCGAGCGACGAGGATGAGCGGGCAGGCAACCTGCAGCCAGGCACCTGGTGGAACACACGTACGGCGTGCTCAGCAGAGAGATCGACAATGTGCTGGCACGGTGCGGCTGGGCTGGAAGGGCACCCCTCTGTACATATGGTCTTTTCAGTATCCACTGGGCTCAATGCCGCTTTGAGCACGAATGCCGGACCGTGACGACGGATGAGGGGAGTGTGAATGTTGAAAATCCCGACGTGCTTCGACGCCGGCGATGTCCAGAAACATGGAAGAAGTCATGAACAGAGAGCAACTCACACAGTTTTTTCTGCAAATTCAGCAGCGTTTTCTTTCTCGTTTTTTTAGTTTGTTTTAAATCAAACGATCACAAGTTTAACTTTATTAAAAAAATATTAATACTTATGACAATAAGCATATAAATTAGAGAATCACACCTCGTCAATCGACTGACGACTTGCTTAGCCGTCAGTCGACGACGTACTGCCCGCCGGGAAGAAGGGAAAGAAGGCCTCGGAAGAAGAAGGGGCTCACCTCCGCTGCGCCTCACCGTCGCGTCGTCGTCGCTGCAAAACAGCGGGCCTACTTGGTTGGTTGCCAAACCTTTGGCAAGATAAAATTTTGGCAAATTTGATCATGTTTGAATCTAGATAAAAACACACGGTTGGTGGTCAGCTTTACTCCAAATGAAATTATCAAAATCCGAATGTCATGGTTGCTAATAGCTTTTCTTTAATCAGTACGGGTCCTTAATAAAAGTTGGAATAGCTAGCGATAGAAGAATGTCACGTTTTCTATGGCCAAAGCGTCACAAAAACCACATAGAGGAGGTGCCAAAACAAAGTAGAGGTACTAATAAGTTCTTTGGACACTCGACCAAATTTGTTGGTCGAATCGAATGGATAGATCAGCTCCTTGCTCGAAAATTTTTTTACACTTACTCGGATCTTATTTGTGTAATCGTGTCTAAGCAAGACCATGAATATAAAATTTTCTGGTCTAATGATCTTCGAGTGGAACAAAATTATGATTTTAGGGTTCGCGTTTTCGTTGAATTTTTCTAAAACTTTTTAAATTTTCATATTTTTGTGACAAGCGAAAAATCTATACTAATCCAATAATTTAGAGAACCATAATAACCAACTAACTTAAAAGGCTTTTCGTGACCACCTTGGATGCCACGGATGCCTCTGACACATCATTGTCTCACCCTCGCCACTATGCTTTTGGACTGTGGCCAAGCAGCTTGCAGTCCAATGGAAAACAAGTCTTTTTGGTATATTAAGGTCGCGAGTTCAATCCCTATCTCGTTAGGACGAATTAAAATAAAAATCCCCCTCGCTAGCAAAGCTAGGGTTCGGGGATTTTTTTCGAGCCCCGTTGGGGGCGCCCGTTCCCCGTGGGGCTCTTTTTTTTTTTTTTTTTGAACTGTGTTGTATAGGTTTTGTGTTTGAGCTAGCATGGTACAGCACGAAATTAATACATGTTGTTTTGGTATGAAATAACTTTGGCCCGAAGCACAAATGTGACTCGCAGCACTAACTAGTGACCATGCGATGCTGTCTGTACAAGGAAGATGTAAAAATGTGCTGTGGCTGCCGATGCTAGTGGTGACTTTTTGTAATATGAAAATATGGATTTCAGAATCAATCATGTCATGTGGATAGCTGAGTAGGTGCCTTGTTTGAAAAAAAAAAAACTGAGTAGGTACCAGTGCGGACATTCATAGTGTTGAGGGTTGGGTGTGTATGTGTGCGAGTCTGTCCACGAAAAACGGCTATCACGCATTAACATTTTATAAGTTCGATCATGAAACACACACAAACAAATTAAATCCACCCAGAATTCAACTCTATTGACCCCTATTCTATATCAGTTCTAAAAACTGTTGCCATAGCAAAGCTGATCAGATCTTGTAGTTGCAGCACTGCATTTACAAAATAAGTATACGTACGTAGGTGCATATATCAGTATCAGCATATCCCTTGGCATAAGCATTCTACTAGTATCATGGACCAATGTCGCCAGAAGTATCAGGTATGTAACTTCCCAAACAAAGATTTACTCGAGCTAGTAGCTAGGAAAGTGACCAAACGCAGATACTGCACATGAAAGCAGGCAGTCAAAAATTATCTGTTTCCTTCATCAGAGGTCCAAAGTGTTTGGACAGAAACATAACGAAGACCATCTCTGCTTGTTCGCATCAGGACGGCGACTCACTCAGCTTACCCCTTTGCGAACGTTCGATGGTCCAGATCCTGTTGGCGGTTCCCTTGCATATATTGCCGCCATTACTCGCCGTTGAAGGAACCTCTTCAATTCTTCAGTCCAAACTGCCAAAAAATACCAGTCAATCATGACGCAAACATCCACACGATAACTACTCAATTGAAACAAAAGGAAAGAAAGTTCGGACAGAAGTTGCACATGTACTAATGTGGCCAAGTTACATCAGAATACATTTGTGCAAAAACGCCTTGTAGATCCTTTTTGTATGCTTTCAATTTCGACAAAATGCAAATGATAGTGCCCTATCATGCTCTGTTAAATGCACATTCAAACTGAGATTACTGCCTTGCTCTTGTGATTGTTTATAAGTGGATGCTAATTTGTTCATAAGTGGCTCGCAAGTGCTAAATTTAGATAACAAGATGCATATATATGACGTAATATGAAATCGAAACTAAGAATACTGTTTCTGTACAGAAAATACATGAATTACAAGTGAATTAAACAGTTCAACAACTATTAACCATGTTCTGTGCATTACTTCTAAAGAGAGTAAATCTCTCTGTCACATGAACACTGACAAACTTATATACAAATATTGAAGGTGACCACTTAAACTATTCTATGCATAGTTACTGGAACAACCAGTTGTACTGTATATAACAATAATGCACCGACTGAATTTGCAGAGAAGCAACTAACTGTGGGTACTCCAATAAAATTGAAAATTGTATGTATCAAAAGCAAGCATAGCATATGCTTAAATATGTAAAGGATCATATGTTCATAACATGGATGCAGCATATAGTTCCCATATGATCGATAACCCAATTTCTGAAGGAATACATGCACCTCTGACCTGCCTATACTCAATAGGATACAAATGGCACGCGTTAGGCTCTGTCACATGACAATGTCATAGGGAAAACTATGCTTAAAAGCAGAAGAGTATTATGTCAGGATGGATAACCATCAGTAGCCTAGAATCTGCAATGCAAAAAACCTGCAGTGGCACAAGTCAAGCGACGAGGGGTGCTAACTCATCACCTTAATCAAACAACTAGGTGAAATGTGCCTGTTGTATGTTTCATCAAAGGCATTAATAACCAAGTTACGCGACTAATTGACTGCAGGTAAAGTACACAGCAACAGCAACTCATAAGCAAATCAATAGTGCGAAATTGAAGTACTCCGCGCTGGCTAGTACAGTCTGCAGGCAGTGCAAATTGAGATACGCATCAACGTATATATGATCTCGAGCAAGATAAGGCAACAAGGCGATAGAGCAGCAGCGTGTATACGTACCATCTAAGAGCTCGCGTGTCAGCACCCAAGGGCGGACGAATCGGGACGAGTGATACGGCAGCGGCGGGTGGAGCATGGCGTTGAATTGATACTCGAGGACCCTGCCCTCGCGCACGTCGACGCCGACGATGCAAAATTCCTTGAAGAAGTAGACGACGTCGGCGTGGTTAGGGTGGATGAGCGCGACGGCGGGGATCTTACCATCTGGTTTCAGCGTGTCCCAGATCCACTTCAATGGGGTCCTGCAGTCTCGGCGCCACTCCCCGGTAGTCTCGTTGATCAGCGTCCACATGCTGACTACTGGTACGAGTTCGCCATTGCGACAACGGAGCATGTGGGTCTGTACGTAGCGCAGCTCACCGGCGCTGACCCCAACGCAGCGTCGCTTGTCGAGGTCGGGCGTCCTGGCCGGGAGCTCGCAGCCATCCGGGAGCGCGACGAACCTCAGGTCCTTCCTCGCATGTACCATTACCATGTCGTGGGGGTCACCGTAGAGGAGGCCGCAGGAGAGATCGACCCACCAGATCATGCGGTCGTGGTAGATTGTGCCTTGGGCGCCCCAGGGCCTGTCCCAGAGGTGCTGCGGGGGGAAGACGGTCCGAGCGGTCCACTGGCGGCTTGTTACTAGATGCTGGGGCCCCGGCAAGCAGTAATAGAGGCCGACGGAATCGCCGAGTTTAGCTTTGGTGGTGTCGAGCCCGAAGACGTATGTCTCGCCCTCGTCGACGATGCAGACGTTGCCCGGGTTGATGATCCTGGGGCGCGCGGGGAGGCGGAAGACAAGCCTGCCGCTGCCGGTGGTGGTGCGTTTGAAGAGGAAGTAAGCCTTGTTCTGGTGATTGCCGAGGCCGAGCTCCTTGCCGTTGAAGCCGTCGAGGCGGGTTAGCTGTCGGGTGTCCACCCGCTGGCTGGCGTAGAGGAGTAAGCTGCGGCGGCTGGCGCTGGCGATGTAGGGGTAGCTGTCCAGGGCTTTGTGGTCCGGGGCGAAGAGGCTGTGGACGGTAAGCCGGGAGGCGCGCGGCGGCATCGAGGCGGTAACCCTGGTGATGAAATCGGCCACCAACGGGATGGAGCCTGGGATGCCGTGGGGGACGCGCGGGACGCAGGCGAGGATGACCCACTGCCCCCCATTCTCCTTGACCCACCGCGCCACCAGCTCCGCCGAGTCCAGCTCCAGTGCCGTTCCCTCGTGCGGTGAGCCCTGGCGCTCCAGCGCCGCCGCTGCGTCCTTCAGGTCGTCGTCGCGCTCGTCGTCGGGAGACGGCTTCTGCGTCGCGTCCTCCGGCTTGTGGTCCTGGCCCTCGGAAGCCGCCGCCCGCATGCGCATGCGCTGCATCCTCCGGATCGTGCCCCTGCCCCTCGGCCTCAGAATCCACCAGGGCGGCAGCGCCGCGGCGGCCTCCTGCTCGTGCTCCTGGCCCTCGGGAGCCGCCTGCGACGCCGACGAGGCCTCCCCCCGCTCCTCCTCGGCCTTGGCCATCGGAACCGCCAAGTACTGCGAGCGAGCACGCACGCGTCGAGAACGAGAGAGGGAGGAGGGGAGTTGGTGTGTGAAGCAGCGGTGGTTTGTTGGGATCGGAATGAAAATGGTGGTAGGATGCTTCTTCTTCGTCTTCGTCTCTCGATTTATATGAGCAATACGTGCGTTGGTGCTGTGGGGGGGTTTTGGGTGCGCGGCGGCGAGGAATCGCTTGCTGGAATGCTGGCGCAGGTGCCGCTAGTTCGCTCGACGGGTGGTTCCGTGGTTTGGTTACTTTTTCAGTCACATTGGATGGGCCGGGCCGGGCCGGGCCGATAGGGCATGGCACGGTGGAGAACGCGAATTCATCTCGGCGAGCGGTGAGGAAGAGGCTTCTGGATTCCGTGCGTGACGACTGACCAGTAAATGTATCGATCGCTTCATTCGCTTGCGTTGCGTCGTGGGAAGTCGAGGTGACTGCGAAGGTTGATGGATCCAAGCAGGTGCGGTTGGCTTGGAGGGCAAGTTTGGATGCGCGCCGTTTATCTCTTCTCGGCCACATTGGATGGGCCGGATCGATCCGATCTGAATCTGATCGACTGACTGGGCGATATCGATCGAACATGGCACGTCGGAGCACGAGAGGGAGCGGGGAAGAAGGCTGGAGTGGCTTCTTGCCGCACGCCGCGCTCCTTTTACGGGTCGATGGGGCATCGGTTCGGTGCAATACGTACGCGGTGGCTGGAGCCCAAGGTGCTGAATCTGGTGAAGAGGTTGAGACGACCGCTCGGCGTGGCGGCGAGCACGGCCACATCCTGGACTGGTTTGTCTCAGCACTGCACCGAGCTGTTCGATTCGCAAAGCGCCTCACGAGTTCGCGGCCGAGCGACGAGGTAGGACGCCAGCAGGCGCGCAGCCCAGGCAATTGGTGGATCGATGACGTTGGCGGACGACCGACCACGGCACGGCACGGCTGGGGATCGAGGTTCCAAGCCTGGAACCGTGGGACCGCGCCACGGCTGGCTTCGAGTGAAGCTCTAGGGACACGAATCCGACTTGCAATATGTCTAGAGTTTATGATCCGCATTCCACAATAAGGATACAATACTAACACATAGTGAACGTAAATCCTTTACCACCAAAACTATAACATCACAGTGTGCTGATTTAGGAACAAAAGTGTATACAATATTAAAGTTAGTTACGGGCTTACGGCGTACTGTTATAGATGCACAAGGACCAACCAAACTGAGCCAGTTTTACACAGTGAGCCGGTGACACCTGACACGTACAAGCAGCAAGCAAAAAGTCACCACCCTCCGCTGCGGGCGCCGGGCGGGCAGGGGCAGAGGCGAATGCCGATGACGCGCGCAGCAGTTTCTTCCTCAAGGCTCAGCTCGCGTTTTTATCTTTTTTCTGTTTGATGAGCTTGAAGAGGCTAGGCATCACCTTTTTCTTCCTCTTGATGGTAATCGACGGCGACCGCGGGTTCCGGATCCCCGCCGCCGACGACACGGACGACCTCCGCGCCCTCGCCCTCCGCATCGTCGCCGAAACCCTGACCGACCGCCGGCGCGGGTACGCGTACAACAGCCCGTCCCGCTCCGCCGCGGCGTTCAGGTCGTACAGCTCCTGCTCCAGCGCCTTCTGCTCGCCCGCCGCGGTCTCGGCCTCCGCCGCCGCCTCCGCCTCCCTGGCGCGCAGCTCGGCGGTCACGCGCTCCGCGGCCTCCGCGCGCGCCGCCAGCTCCTTCTCGCCGGCCTTGAGCGCCTGCACCCACGCCTGCGCTGCGGACACCTTCTTGTCGGCCACCACGCGGACCAACGCCGCGCGGCCGGTCAAGTACTCGTACTCGAACCGCGACATGGTTATGGTGCCCCGCCGCTGCGACGCCCTCGCCTGCATCGTGCCCTCCACTGCCACCTTGAGCTTCTTCATCGCCGCGGCCTCGGCCGCCTTCGCCGCCTCGAGCTCCTTCACCGACCGCTGGATGCGTGACTCGGTCACGGCGATCTCGGCGTTCAGGTTCTCGGTCTCTGCTCGGACGCACCGCTGCTCGATCTCGGCCAGCTCCTCCTCTTTCCTCGCTGCCTCTTTCTCCGCCTGCAGCTGCTGGAGTGCCGACGTCAGGTTGGATACGATCGCCATGGACCGCTCGCCGGTCGCGGTGAGGGCCTCTAATCGGGCCCTCGCCTTCAGCAGCTTGGCGTTCAGCTTCTGCACCTTGGCGTCCGCCTTCTTCTCCTGCGCCCTGAGCTGGTTAATCTCCTCGGTGATTCGCATGATCTCGGTGCGCGCGCTGTCCATGGACGTCATGAACTGGAACCCCTCCGCCTTGATGCTCTCCAGCTCCTTCTTGGCCGCGTCCAGCTCGGCCTCCGCTGCCTGCAGCAGCGCCTTGTCCTGCTCCTCTTCTTTCTTCCGCCGCCTCGCCTCAGCCTCCGCTGTGCTGTCTTTCTTGACACTGTTCCTCCCCATGGCGCGGACCAGCTCCATCTCGGCCTGCAGGACCTCCACATCGGCGTTCGTCACGGCCAGCTTCTCCTCCATCTCCCGGGCGCGGCCCACGTCCTTCCGCAGTGCCTCGATCTTGGCCCTGGTGGCCTCCATTTCCCCTGCGAACCGCTCGGCCTCGGCGCGGCGCTGGGCTTCGATCTCGCGGCGCTCCCGCTCGGCCTCGATGCGCGCGAGCTCCACCAGGACGTGCTCCTCGTTTGCCTCCTCCACCAGCCGCTTCATCTCGTCGACGGCGCGCAGGTTGGACTGGATGTTGATCGCCGACGCCACGATGTCGCTCTCGGCCTTGGCCTTCGCCTCCGCCGCGGACCTCACCTCCAGCCGCAGCCTACGCAGCTCCTGCTTGGCACGGTCTAGCTCCCGCACCACCTCCGCGTACTCAGCGGCGTCGCGCTCCTCCTGCGAGCTCGGCGCGTCCGCTCCCTTCCTGCTCGCCCGCATTGCGTGGGGCTCTGACCTCGTGGACGACGCCCGGGCCTTGGCCTGCTCGATTTGGCGCTCCAGCTCCTTCGCCATGGCGCGCGCCCTCGACAGCTCGGACTCGGCGCTGGCTCTTTCCTTATCCACGGCCGCCTTGCGTTCATTCAGCTTACCCATGCTGGATTTTGCTAGCTGCTTCATGCCTGGAGACAAATTCTGCGTGGGGCGAGGTGTGTGTGTATATGAGAATGGAATGGAATGGAATTTGGAACAAAATTCAATCGAACAGTGCTTAACTACTACAGCAGTCACAACAATCATTCGGAAATGAGATACCTCTTGTCCCGGAACATTCCTTGCCCTGTTCCTCTCCGGCTTCCTCCCACCGATGCTTTCGCCAAAGATGCTCCTTGTAGCTCTCACCGAGCTAGTTCCTCCCGGGACCTCATCCATGGCGGCCTCCAATCAGAATCAGAGAACGCAACCTAACAAGGAAAAGAGTCCAAGAAACGAGAACTGAAGGCCACCAAGATTAAAGGCCACTGCAGAATTTCCTGGGAGCATTTGTTTGTTGGAAGGAGTAGAATTTATGTGTAGGCAATTAAGCGAAGTGATATACTTGCAGCTCCAAGCCTATCCTGCTTGGCAGGGCTCACAGGCAGTCAGGCCGCTCACTACCACACAGCAAACTTGATCCCCACCCATCCACTGGCCACGCTGGTCTTGTCTGTCGTTGGCCTCCTTCTCGGGCAGTTGACACTTGACAGTTACTAGCTTCCCTCCGACTTGGGGACAATAGTTAACAGCAGCTCGTTTTGGTGGTTGGCTTGTTTATGAACCACAGAATTTGTGGATGGCTCGTGTTGAATTACGTCGATGAGGCGGCTTGAATTTGTCGGTGCAGTTTCTGACACGTGCCTCTTCAGTTCATGTAGTTTTTTCCGCGTCATTTCGCTGGAGTGTTCCAAACTTTGAGAACCTCTCGAAACCATTGTGAACTGCTTTTATCTGAAATTCTCCATATCAGCTTAGTCATCAGATCAGACCCATTCCTATCAATGAAATGAATCCTTCGGTGGAAAAAAAAAAAGCCCAACACAAAAACCAATCCATTGAAACCGATTGAGCACAAATAGTTAGCAGGGGTAACAGTATTATCGATGGGCAACTGATTTAAACATATATACTACAAAATCCAAAACATTTATAAGACAAACATTGCCAAATGGAGAAAGTTACGGTACTTAGGCGGAACCATGAGGAACCTAGAACCATGAGCGTCTTTCCGGAAAATTCTCATCAGACGATTTATTAGCAAAAAGGGTAATTTAGTAATCATGTACGCTCCATTGGTCGACGCAGCCGGTAGCGGTGGAGGCGCCTCGTGTTCGTGCCGTCCGGCGTGCTCGCCACGGCCATCATCCACTCGTTGTTCCGACTTCCGATGTATGCCGAGGCCCAGAGGGCGACGCAGGCTGCGGGTACGCCGTCTCGTTCCCGCCAATTCCCGGCGTGCCGGCCGTCCTGTGGGGGTAGATCTCGCAGATGACTGTGCAGAGCGCGCCGACGACGAGCACTCCGAGGCGATCAAGCACAACTTTTTTTGGAACCTGGAGAGCGCGGCGTTCATGTGCAACACATCCCACCTCTCGAGAGCAAGTACTTGCACGCGCAGCCGCTCGAGGACCTGGCGGACAAGCGCGTGTGGGCCTGCGCCGCCGAGGTGCCGGTGCGGTGGCCCATGGCGGCCGAGGGCCGACCAGTTCTTGAACATGCGGCTGGTCGTGGAGGAGGTGCGTGTGGCCGTCGCCGCGAGCTGGGCTAGGTTCGGCGTGGTCTCGCACACGGACGAGCTCGCACGCGCGTTGGGCTGGGGTCGTCGGGGAGGCCGGCGCCGGAATGAGGACGCACGCCGGGGAAATCGCCACGGGAATGGTGCAGGCCAGTGGCCTGCGCGCCGGCGACGCCCAGGGCCAGGGACATTGCTCCCCGCCTCCCCTACTCTGCTGCTATCGTCATCTGAGCGGTGAAAGTACATGTATACCCTTTTTAGTTATTCTATGGGTCACAAAAATAAATTTTTGGTCCACTATTTTATTGGTTCCGGTTCACAATTTTAATTTCTCTCTATAGGTTCCTCTTTTGTTTTAGCCATCAGATCTAAGTCTAACGAAGGGTTATGCTTAATTCCAAGCGCCGTAAAATTCCTCTTATAAAATGAGTTTATAGATGCAATTCAAGATCTTTACCGGCACACAGATTGCTAAACCCACAGAGAAAGACATCCATCAATTTGGATTTCCGGTGTCTTTTAAGACTTTCAATTATAACATGCGAACTTTCAGCTCGAAGGTGAATCTTGGCCTCTTGGAGCTCGAGCTGTGTCGAATCAAATGGGCTTGTAGTTTCCTCGATCCATACAGTACTACAGTAGAGTAGAGGACAGGATTACAGGTGTTCTGATGGAGCTTGGAAGAAGCGTAGACTTCCGGGGAAAGTGTACGCAATCGGTGCAGGGGAGAAACAACCACTCGCAAATTCCAAGTTGCCCGCTCGATTCAGTAGTAATACTAGTGCTAGTCAAGGTAAGGTCATCACGTCAGCCCGTACATATACTCCGCGGAACGCCGGAATTAACACAAAGCTAGCCAGCCTCTGATTGATCTCGGTCATCTATCGACAATGGCAGCGGCAGGAGGCGGGGTAGTAGGAGCGGGGGTGCCGCCGCCGGCGCCGGAGCTGCGGCTGCTGGGCACGTGGTCGAGCCCGTGGGTGATCCGGGTGAGAGTGGCGCTGGGGCTCAAGGGGCTGAGCTACGAGTACGTCGAGGAGGCCCTCGGCAGCAAGAGCGAGCTCCTGCTCAACTCCAACCCGGTGCACAAGAAGGTCCCCGTCCTCATCGACGGCGGCCGCCCGGTGTGCGAGTCGCTGGTGATACTGGAGTACGTCGACGACGCCTGGCCGGCGGCCGGACCTCGCCTCCTCCCGTCCGACCCCTACGACCGCGCCACGGCGCGGTTCTGGGCGGCCTACGTCAACGACACGGTACGCAAGATCCTACCGCTGCATCAGCAGGTCCCAAAGGTGGTTTTCGACGTCGCGGCGGCGTCAGAAATCGGTCACCAGAATTTTCTTGATTTTCTTCTCCGTTTGCAGTTTTTTCCACTGTTCAGGGCACTGTTCAGATCGATGACGGCCGAGCAGAGCGCGGAGGCGTTCGAGAACGCCGTCCCTGCGGTGGAGACGCTGGAGCGAGCGTTCGGGGAATGCTCCAGGGGGAAGCCGTTCTTCGGCGGCGACGCCGTGGGGCTCGTGGACGTCGCGCTCGGGAGCCACCTGGTCTGGTTCAAGGCGGTGGACGAGGTGGTAGGCACCGACCTTCTGGACGCCGCCGAGTTCCCGGGCTTGGCGGCGTGGGCGGAGCGGTTCATGGCCGTGGATGCCGTGAAGAAGGTCGTGCCGGACGCCGGGAAGGTCTTGGAGCAGTACAAGGGGTTCCGGGCTAAATGGATTGCCGCTGCTGGTTCTAGCTGATCACAGCTCTGTTGGATGCTACTTGCTCGGAGTTGCTCTCTGCTCGTATTTCTGTACGTAGAGAAAAAGATTGTTGCAGTAATAGATAGCCAAACCATATAGACAATCAGCTGCGCATAGTTTTATCTGAATAAACTGTATGTCTGGTGTTACATGGTTGGGGATCTGCTCGCTGCTGGATTTGCGAGCGAGTCGCATCAACCCCGTATCGTAAGATTTAGTAGCTCAAAATTCAAATGTCTGCAGTTACCTTAATTTTCAGCTATCAAATATACCTTGTTGTCCATGAATAAATTTTTGTTCTCAAATTTTGTGCATCTAATTGTTGGCTAGCTACCTTAATTTTCTGTAACTGCTAGGCTACCTTCGCATGCTATTTTCAACTGCAGTGGCATGTTTGTAGGGCTCATTTCTTTTCAATTTTTCTCCATCGGAAAGCTTCGGATCAATATTGGGAATCTGCTTCGGCTTCATATATCTTATTAGTTGCCCCGGACTCTTCATTGGATGGCTTCGCTTCAATATCAAGAATTAGGACTCGTTTGGCACTGCTTCTAGAACGGCGTCTCTATTGACTTCTGCGGCTTCATGTGAAGCCCTGCCAAACGTTTTTTTAAAAAACGGTTTTTTTTAGAGAAACCATAGAGGGGAGAAGCCGTTTTTGTACTATGAAGCCAAAACCAAAAAAATTGGCTTCTCCGGTTTCTCTGGCTCTTTTGCTAAAACCGTTTTCGTAGATGCCAAACGACCCTTTAGCTCTGGTTTCAGTCATGTTATTGATAAGCTTCGGTTCAAATATTGGGAGTCAACTCTGGTTTCTGATGTTTTTACTGGATCAATATTGCCATATTGGGAGTAAACTCTAGCTTTGGATATTTAAAGGATTGGCTTCACATTCTCAATTGAGGCTCCGCTTTTCATTGGCCACTTTAGGAATTTTGCTCAAAGCAAACTGGCTTCGGAATTCTTCAATAAGTCAGATCATTTTGTGTGGGCATTGGAACTCTCAGACCATTCTGTTTGGGCTGCGGAACTCTCAGATCAGAATCTAAGGGTATCCGCACTCATACAACTTTATTTCTCTACCCTAAAAGAAATATTCTATCCTAGTCAGCGAGATTCTCTACCCTATCCCACAATCCTCTGCATCCATATTGACTCTATATCTTAACTCTATACTAACCACCACTTATTATATCATTTATTTCCATCTCTCTCCTATCCCCACCCACCGCTCACTCCGCTCCAGTCCTCCCTCGCCCTCTCAGCCTCTCCACTCGCCGCCGCACCCTGCCTCCCCGGCTAGCCGCTGCGCCCCACGCCTCCCTGGGCGTCGGCCCCCGCGGCCCGCCTCTCCGGTCCGCCGGCCACGCCCCGTGCCTCCCCTCCCCTACCATCGTCCAAGGTCCGCGACGTCGCGGCGTCCTCCTACCGCACCGCCTCCGGTCCTCCGGCTCGCGCGCCGGATCTAGGCCTCCAAGGTCGGTCGTCCTTCCGCCGACGTCCTCTTGCGACTCTCGCGCCTCCATCGCCACCGCTTCCTTCTCCTTCCCGGCGCCGCCTCGTCCTCCCTAGATCCGGCGTTGACGCAATCTTCCCACAGCGCCTCGTCCTCCCTAGATCCATGTCGGCCTCATCCTCTCCTCCAACCGCGCCGCTGGCTCTCCTCCTCTAGCTCCGCAAGCTCCCTGCCCCTGCGACAACGGCGACCGGCTCTCCTCCTCCGGCTCCGCGAGCTCCCCTGCCGGGTGCGACGACGGCCGCCGCCTCCTCTAGCTTCCATGGCGCGAATACAAGGTCGTTGAGCACGTGGAAGAGAGAGAAGGCGATAGGGTTGGAGCCGTACGACGCTGGAAATGGGGTTCGAGCGGGGGTGCGCTATCGTAGGGTGCTTCTTCCCGTTGATCGCTGCAGGCCTCCAGTGACGGTAAAACGAACCCTATAGGTTTAGGGTGAGGTTTGAGGTGCCTCACTGCGGATAGCCTAATTGAGCATCAGAGTTTTTCCTTGCTGCATTCGGCATGACCTGGTACTCAGGCTCTGCAAACACAAAGCCTCCGCAGGATCCGAACCTCCGGCCTTCAATTTGAAGAGCAGCTACGTCCTCCGTTGAACTGCACAAGTGCTTTGTGTTCACAGGCTACGGTTCCTTCTTAAACTGTCTACCGCAAATCAATATTTTTTAGCTTCGCCTTTTTTGTGGCATAAATTTATAATACATCATCTACTCGACCTCGCTCTGCTTTTTTTGAGGAAAACGGAGGGGAAAAGATTTCCCCACCTTGTTCATTCAATAGCTCAATAACAATATTGAGCTAAATAGCGTTTACAGCACAAGAGGAGAACAACAACAACAAACAAGCAGTGATCCAACATGGCCTGCAGGTTTACAACAGAGCAAAATGGAAATTACAAAGAAGAGGAACATTAAGCCTCTACAACGACCAAGACTGAGAGCACTACAAATGCCGCCGACCAATGGAAACCACAGAGCACCAAAACTTCGACGACCCCCAAGTACAACTGACTGTAGAAGCATTGAGCCAGGGATGGCAGACGACAGCCTTGGTTTCACCGTCTTGGAGCATATCTGGGGTCCTATTGCCGCCCGCCAACGCCCATTAAGGGGAGGAAGCCTTAGTGGAGGAAGACCGACAATAGGAGAAATGAGGAGATCCAAGAGAGGGGATCATGCCCCCGCCGACCCGGCATAAGATGAGGCGGCAAACCAGGTAGCGGGAAGATGGCGGAGCAGTGGCACTGGCAGAAACACTTGCCAACAAACAAGTATGAGTGCGAACATCGAGGACGAAGATGGAGCTCGAACAGAAGGGAGGTAGAATCACCAAGGTGGCACCAACAGGGGAGAGATAACACCGTACACCAACTACAAAACCTGTCTAAACCTCACAACAACGGAAGCATGGTACTGCACGCCGACCAATACCACTGCCAAGCAGCAAAACCTCGAAGAGCTCCATTCCAAAGGCGGCCGTGAAGCACTGAGTCAAGATTGACAGACGACGGTCGTGACTACAACATCTTGAGGCACATCCAGGATCCTATCACTGCCCACCAACGCCCAATGAGGGGAAGGAACCTCAAAGGAGGAAGAGCCAGCAATAGGAGAGCGAGGAGATCCAAGAGAAGGGACCAAGGTCTCACAACCCGGCATTTGATGAGATGAATGCAGTCAAGGAACATGGAGGACGACGAAGCAGAGTGACTAGCAGCAAGCACTTGCCGGCGAGCGGCTAGTACAACCATCGGGGGAGGAACAGCAGCTACAGTAGAGTAAATTGGTGATGAGCTTTTGCACGAGACATCCATGACGACGCCTACAGGTAGGGAGCAGCGCTGCTGACGCCGCTGTCGCCCATCCGGCAATGCCGAGACATGGTTTTCACCTGGAGGTTGGGGAAGGGCGGGTTCTCCTTGACGACGCCTCCAAGGGGGCCAGCGGCGCCCGAGGGTGGCGTTGTCGCGCTGCCCCGACAGAGGTCGGGCATGGCTTTCGCCTAGAGCCCCCTAACCCTAGCTCATGCAAGCAGCAATGGTGAGGAGCAGCACAGACCTCACCACCGGTGGACTCCGGGAGACGAGCAGCCGGTGCGCCCGGAGTCAAACCGTGACTTCCGCCAGTGATGGCGCCGACACGGTCGACGGAGCCCCCTCCCTAACCCCACCGCGGCGACGTGAGCCACCGCAGCGCGAAGAAGGGAGAGAGGGGCCGCCCCTTGAGGAGGCGCACACGGCACGGGCCGGCGGCGGGTGACGCAGCACGCCATTGCATGCGCTGCCTTCCGCAAAGCCGGAGATGGGGCCCGCCGAGGACGACGAAGATCCAGCACCAGGAGGGCCGGATCCGGCAACGGAGAGGCCGGATCTGGCTGCGGCGGCGGACGGAGGTCCCCCGCCGGCGTCGATCCCGGTGTCACCATGGTGGGGAAAAGGGAGGGGGAAAGAGAGGGAGGGGGGAGGAGGAGGCGCAGCGGCCACCTTTTTGGGCGCCGCCGCTGGCCGCCGCCGCCGCCACCGATGGCCGGGGCAGGCGACGGCGGCCGGACTGGTGCCGTCGGGGGCGCGGTGGAGGAGGGCAGCGGGGGTCGCCCCGAGTCGCCCCTGCGGGACGACGAGGGGGAGATGAAATTCCTATCACCTCGCTCTGCTTTTGCACAAGTATATTATATACCCCATCTAGCTACTGGCTACGTTACTTGCCCTTTGCCAAGCTGATCAAAATAGCTGTTACATAATATGTTTTATTATGTTTCCAAGTACCACAGTTTATGTGTTACAACCTTCGCACGTTACTTCATAAGCAATATATTTGCATGTTGTAACCTCCGTCAAGAATATTATCACCTTACGGTGATTCTCAATCATACTTTTCCTTTCGTATATATTATTAATCAATATTCTATGCCCATCCTTTACCTCCGCAAGTTAATTATGCACCATGTTGCTATTTTACATGCTTTGGCAAATAATCCATAAAATATTACTCTGATATATACTTCATTGATGTTGAATAGTATCTTATGTCTCCAATTATTTATGTTTCAAATGGTATAACCTTCGCCGCGCATTTACAGTTCTAAACTGGTATGTTTTGTTACAATCCCGTTTTCTTCGTTAGTATTCTCTTTTGCGAAGTTTAAGCTGTAGCAGCAGAGTTAAAAAAAAAAATTAAGACCTCGCGCACGTACTAGCGAAGCTTTAAACACCTCACTGCAAACACTTTCACGTTTGCTTTCGCCGTTTATTCTTTTTAACAGTACTCCGAGGCGAAGGTTTGGAATAGTCGGAGCTTCCTATGTATCTTCTGAAAGATGGTTAAACTATGTATCTTTAAAACTCAATAAATCCAATAGTATAAAGTTAATCTATTTGAGCGAATAAAAGTCTAAAACGGTTTATTATTGTGTCATACCATCACTGAAAAAATAGTTCACCGATATCTAACATAAATATAGTCAGTATTTATTTTTTTCAGATGGATCTAATCAACATTTTAAATCTTCAGATTCAATACAAACATTGTTCAACAACTTAAATAAACTACTTCAACAATTCAATGTTGACCTGCCACGTCACAAGAAACCTATATATGTAATGTAGTCAACATTTTAAAACAATAAATTTAACATTTTGTAAAATGTTATTCAACATCTTAAATAATCTAGTTCAACAATCATGCTCGTACACGAATCTCAAAGCAGATGCTCAAAACATTGTACGTCAATAAAACATAGTCAACATTCTGAAACAATAATTTCAACATTTATTCAAATTTTGTTCAACATCTTAGATGAACTAGTTCAACATAATGTTATGCACGATTCTTAAAGCGGAAAATGGCATGACTTATAAACTTTCGGAAGTTATATAGAAAATTCGGGAATAGCCAGGCTCTCAAAGATCGACAGATTATATTGGGTCTCAAATTTATTGATCCGCATTATTGGGCTTTGGATCAGCAAAGCATATTCATGGGCCTTCGCCAGCCTCCGCTTCCATGGGCCTTCGCCAGCCTGAAATTGAGGATGGGCTCTGGCAGTTCTTGTTATCATGGTCGTTTTGGGCTCTGAAAAAAATGACGCGGCGGAAGTTTGAACCCTCACCTCCGCCATTCAGATAAGGAACCAAGTACCTGCACTACCGCAATTCAAACATGTTGGCACTTTTATTCCCTAAAGATTCTATGCCGCAATTCAATTTCTTTTGGCTTCATTTTGCTGTTAAAAATATATATTATATACATGCTTCCGATCCTAACCTTCGCTCAGTTGCGCCAAAATGGTTGTCGTATCTCACATTCCTAATTATCACAATACATATGTTGTCACCTTCGCTTGAACATATGTTTCAACCTCCGTGAGAATCTCTGTCTCTATATATTGGTTTCCAATCTTATTTCTTCTTTTAAAGATATTGTCGGACGTCACAACTAAAATTCTATGTCCATGCTCTTAACCTTCGCATGTCACAGTACTAAAACATGCACGTATGCTGTAACCTCCCCTGCAAAACTTTGTTAGTGTACAGTGACTTATAGTCCCATCTCTTTTTTCATATATACCATCGTCTAGCATTACAAATATTACATGTTTACGCTCTTTACCTCCGCAATATATCATCATTGGTCATCGCATTTAATATTCTATGTCCACTGAAGGTTGGACCGACGCCTAAGAGGGGGGTGAATTAGGATTTCTAAAAACTAAACCTCTCTACAAATTACAACTCAATATAAATCTAGCTATGTGCACTATGGTTATGCTAAGTGTTGCTAACTCTATATTGGCCAAGTCTTGCAACATAGTTCCACCTAAAAACTAACCTATCAAGCTAGTCTAGGAATGTAAGCACACAATTGCAAGAATGTAAATGTGGAAGATAAAGAGATGGGTAGAGATATGCAAACTCCCGATAACGATGTCGGCGATGGCACACAAAGATAACACAAAGATTTTTTTTTTCTAAGGCTCGGGGAGGCCAACGTGCCCTCTTACTCCCTACGTCATCGGTAGGCGCCTCTGCAGGCTTTTCTCTCACGCAATCCTTAAAGGAGTGCGGCCTCGTCCACGCAAGGATGGAGGATGGCAAAGTGACTTCCATGGAAGTCAAGCAACCCCGGTTGGGTCTCCGGATATCCTCGATACACACCCACACGAGGACTTCTCTCGCGTAGTCTTGGATTACGGCCTCGCCCACGCAAGGGTAGAGGATTGTCGAGGTTGTTGGGGTCTTCCGAGTCCTTATTGCGGAGCTGCCCCGCCGTCTTCACTATGAGAAGCTTTTGGCCGAACCGTCGAGGGCCTTCCTCCCTCTCACAAGATGGTGGCAACCCCTCCACACTCCGGAGGGTCTCGCAAGACTTACAACCGCACTTGATACACCAAGGTCATGCAGGCAGGCACGAAGAATACAAATAGGCCTAAGCCAAGATGCTAACTAGCTCTCGCTATGCCGGGATGTGTCTATTTGCTCATATGGTGGTTGGGCTCACAAATGTATGTATGAGGCTCTTTGGATGGATCAAGATGGTTTCTCAACACTTGTGTTAGCTCAGGATACTCCAACCACACAGTGGAGGCCGGCCAAGGGGGTATATATAGGCCTCACCTCCAAAACTATCCGTTAGAGGCAAACTGCCACTTTTCTGCGTACCCATCGGACTGTCCGGTGCATGTAAACTGTTGTCTCTGACAATTAGACCGTTAGGCTCGGAGTCGGCCGTTGAAGCCACCAGACTGTCTAGTGGTACACGATCAGATTGTCCGGTGGGTGTTGGCGCAGGGTCTTTGAACTAAGTTGTCCTCGGTCTATATTGTCCGACGGTACCACCAGACTATCCAATGGTGACCCCACCGGACTGTCCAGTGCCTTTAGATCTGGGACTTGGTCACTCCTTCTCAGCCTACATAGTCCGATGGAGGATCACCGGACTGTTCGTTGCATGAAAATGCACCGGGTCTTCGAGTCTTCATCTTTGGCCTTTTCTTCCCTCCGGATCATTCGACGGGGCTTCTTTGGACCTTGTGATGGGCCAAAAAAATTGGTCCGCTGACCGGATAGCGGTACCGCAGAGTCAGGACCCTCACTTGCAACTTTGGATCTTCTCTAGTGTCTTTTCCTTAGAGATGTTTGTATCCCAAGTCTACCTTTTGCATCCTGAGAGTTAACCAAATACAATTGTACCCAAATATTAGTCCCATGGCACGTGTTGTCACTTCAAACACCAAAATCACATGCGGAAACTAAGCACAAGGTTTAGGGGCCATTTTCCTTACATCCGTGCTTTTACCATCGCAAGTCAGTTTTGCACATATATTGTCATTTCTTATGCTTCATCAATTATAATAATACCTCATGTTTTTATTTATTTAAGACTTAAATGTCATCACCTTCGATTGCTATAGTACACTCATATGAGCCGAATAGCTCTTTGTGCTTTATGCCTTGCCCTTTCAGGTGCTTTGCCCAAGTAGCAAGTTGTTAAAATTTATTCACCTTTTGTATTCTGATTTGGCTTGACTAACATGTCATAACCTCCGCACATTTTGTGGCCTTCATTGTGAATGTTGTTTACTCCATATCGGTTACTAACCATTTTATTATAACCATACTATGGTCCTCTCAACTAACCTTCGTGAGTGTCGAAATCTTAGCATGAGCTAAGTACTCTTTATGAGTTGCAACTTTTGTAGCCAGTGTGTGCTTCGACCGTGTGGCGCTCTAAGCAAGTTTAAATTTGCCACAGGACACTGACCTTTTTTGATAATTAGCAGTGGGACACTGAGGCAAAATTTATTTGTTGTAGGACACTGTTTTATTTGTTGTAGGACACTGCCTAGTGCCTTTTAGCAAATACGGTGTCCTGTAGCAAATACCACGAAAGGTCTATGTCCTGTAGCAAATTTTCCCTATTTTTATTTATGTATTTATTATTATATGCCAAAATTCTCTGCTATAACCCTTCGCACCTTTAGGCTATAGTATACTTGCAATATGCTTGTTCCTTCGTGCAGTTTCTTGATTCCTCTTTCCCATGGTCTTCATACACATACTTAGTCTCTAATGGTTGGTCCTCGTACATATTGGTCTTCGGTATTATTGGTTTTTCAGTGACTTGGGGAATTCATCATATATTGGTTGTATTGGGCTTCGTAATAATGTGGATCCTCAACTGGATAATTTGGATTTCTTGGTTTTTCATATATAATTGGACATTCAACTATTATTGGTCCCCTTGGTTCTCCATTCTATGGCCTTCGTTGTGGATCCTCAACTGGCTATTGTGTTTTATCAACTTCTAACCTTCGCTAGCTCTATAGCTTTTGACCTTCGCTAACCCTCTAGTTTTTTACCTCCGCTAACCCATCAACTTTCGCTATTGTAAACACTTTATTCACTATTGGTTACATTATTTATTGTTCCATACAATTTGTGTCCGTGTTTGCATTCTTGGCAACCTCCGCCATTTGCATTTAATTACTTGTGCCTATTTCATGGGTGTCTATCCAACGTTTCCTACAGGATACCTAATCCTTCTCACCTTCGCGTGCAAGTGTTTATCTTATTATATGCATTTAATTTCTGCATCTTGTCGAATGTTCATGCTGCCCTTTATATGTTTTGCTTTTTAAGAAGTCGGCTATGACCACAATGAGCGAAAGCTCTCAGAGAAGTCAGCTACGGCCGCAACGAGCGAAAGCTCCTAGAGAAGCTGGCTAAGGCTGCGAGTGAAGAAACGCTCTCCAGTTGCATCAAGTGTGCATAATTTACTTCAATTCATGCTATGTCTATCAAAAACGCTTTGCATTTGCAGCTCGCTGATATTTGATGAAAATATTCGGCATTGCGAAGATCGATGGCATGCGCAATTGTCGCCTTCGCATTGTCCTCCCGCGCATGCCTACAACTCGCCATCAACGGGTCCCGTCAACCTTTTTGGCTCGCAACGCCCAAGGGGCTTCACCAAAAAATTCGACAACAGCATCGACATCGCCACAAGAGCTTCACCGATTTCTTCATCACCGCCGTGCAACTATAGCTAAGGGGCTCCGCCGATCAACCCACAGCTTCGCCGATTTCATCATTCGTTCACGGCTCAAGCCACGCATCGACAGCCACGAGCTCAACAACATCGGATTCCTCCATGTACACTGCTCGCCTACGAACACCAGCAAAAAGGGGCTAGGGAGGGACACATTGGTGAACCAATTTGTCCCAAGGATCATTGTTTCCTGGTGCCCGTAAGCGAGGCCACAAAGGCAAAGATGCAAGCTTCGACGACTACTACTTCGGCTTCACCACAAGGCTTCGCCGACGCCTTCGTCGACTTCTTCACCTCTGCTGAACAGCTATCTCTCAGAGGCTCTGCTGACGACTTCGCCTTCGTTGAACATCTACGGCTTAGGGGCTCCGCTGACACCTTCGCTCTCGCTAAACATCTACAGCTCAGGGGCTCCGCTGACGACTTCGCCTTCGCTGAAAATTTATGGCTCGAGGCTTCGTCAGATCCGAGCTTCGACATGGAGGGATCGTTGGAACCTTCGACAACGACTACTTCCTCTACTCCGGCTACCTCGACTACTTTCGGGCACGAAGGCTCGAGCGAGGACTCGGGTGATTGGAGCGAAAAAGATGAAGCAGAAGATCAAAAGCACATAAACATGACGAGCAGCGAAGTATGCTTCCTTGTCTCTGCGAAGACTCCACTTCATCCTTTCCAAGCGAAGGCCATTTCCCTCGTTGTCAGATGTGTTTGATGTATGTGTCTAGACCCGGGAGGCGTACGTGCTCTTTTCTCCAGCTCATTTTTCCCACTGGGTTTTGGGGATGTAGTTTTTAGCGAGGCATACACACGGGTTACGTCGGAGGACATCCCTCTAGACCTAGGTCAAAAGATAGGCTAGGCCTCTTCCATCTTCGCAGCTACTCCGTCGTGATGTAATCCCAACGAAATAGTTGAGGGGCTACTGTTGGGGGAAGCAGCCTAGCCCCTCGTAGGCCCAGCCCAATAAATGGTCGGCCCATGTGTAACAAGGACCTATTCATAATTTTGGAGTTCTTTAGGGGAGAATATGTAAATAACCACCCCCTATATATATGACCCTGAGGCTAGGGTTTCTTAACATGGGATAATAGAATGGTGAAGAGCAAATTGCCATCTTGACCAATATGTAAGTATTTGTTTCTTTACCCTTCGCCTACTTTGTAACCTTCGTCATCATCTCCTGAGCGAAGGCTTAGAGCCTTCACTCCAAATCTGCTGGGCTAGAGCCCAACAGATAGGATTATTATTTCCTCAAATATCTTATTCAACAGATAGGATTATTATTTCCTCAAATATCTTATTCTTGGCTGTTGTAGTTTCTCCGTTCTCTACCTAGTAGTGTGGATCAGAACACATTAAGAAAATTTAGTTACTTATGTAGTCAAACTGCAGTAGTAGGCATCTTTCCTTTCTCAATTCTTTTCCAAAACTCACGCCCTTATCTCTGCCTCTGTATTTGTTCCCAGCGCAGTAGGCAGAAGGCATGCTCTGAGAGCGATTATTCCAATGCAACTTTCCGCACACCTCTATTTCACAAGTAAAGCATCTGCCATGGTGCCACCTTGGCGAAGACCCAACGCCTAACACAGCAATGTGGATGCCTGCTATAACAAGGTGGACAACATACGCGTGCGTAGCTAGGCGAACCCGAAACATAGAAATTTTCCACGCCTCGGCGATGCCTTTAAATCCATACACATGTATCAAAGAAATAAAGCAAATATTTACCATTGAAGATTGTGGTTGCATCCATGGGACATGAGTGTTCTGTGATTAAGGCTTCCACAATTGTGTCATGGCCAAATTTGTGTCATGACCAAATTGCATCGCATGGTGTAGAGGTGATTTGTCTGCAAAAGTCAGTAGCTGATTTCAGCATACAACCCTTTCATCTTTCTATACTAAATGATTAGTGAAGAGAAACGAACATACTGAAATAGGCATCAGGTAATGCGGGGTTCATGTTGAAACTTGTCACAAGGATGTCATGAAGTGTCTTATGACCTCCAGAAGCAGCAAAATCAATGATTCTCGATTTCTCGTATTATTCCACTGTCCTTCACGAAACAGCTTCCGCATGTTAGGTTTCTTGCCCAGCTGCTTTCCTTCTTAACTTCCTTTTGAAGTGACCTCATTTCCTGCTTATTCAGCTCTGGTTGAAGAGGAAGAAGGACAAAATTTGCCGCTCCTTGGAGAAACACAACGTCACTGACATCAGTTTGTGTGGGAAAGAGGCAGGGAGGGAGGAGAGAAAAGAGGGGAAGGGGTTCTGATATAGTTACTTTTGTTCTGTGCAATGTCCATGGCGCAGATGGTAGGCACCTTACATGTAACAAACAGGACACCATTAAGATATGCAAGCCCCAATCCACCAAAAATTGCTACCATGTTGTCATGTTATGTTTACTACCTCCCATCGTAAATGCTTGTCGCTGCGGACAAACATTTTAGTTCATTTCTCATGCGCTAAACTTCAAAAAATTGCAAGTAGTAGCTGTTTTTTCCCTGAGGCGAAGTCATACCCCATTTCTATTACTGTAGTGTAATAATGGAAATAAAAGAAGTTCAACGATCATAAGAAGTAGTAGAGGGGAGAACGCAGCAAAGATCGAAGCTAGACTAACCTAACAATAAAGCTACCGGTTTACAAGTTTATCAAAGAGCGAGTGCAGCCCACCCCACTAGGCCTTATAGAAAGCAAAAGTAAACAACCTCGGATTAGGGTTTTGGGTTTGGATGCACAAGGGATAGGGAGCTGAGTTGCTGCCTGCTGAGCAGGCCTTATAGAAAGCAAAAGTAAACAGCCTCCGATTAGGGTTTGGGGTTTGGGGGCACAAGGGATAGGGAGTAGAGCTGCTGCCTGCTGGAGAGATTTATATGAGAAGAAAGGGTAGAGAGGAAAGAGCGGATAAGAGGCGGAGAGGGAAAGGAGGCGGCGGCGAAAGAAGGATGGCGGCGGAGCGAACCTGCGCGTCGTCGTCTTGTCAGAACCATTGGAGGATTTATGAGAGAGGCGGGGCGGGTAGGAGGAGAGTGGATAAGGGTCGGAGAGAGGAGAAGAGCGACAGAGGAAGGAGGGGAGCAGCGGAGCGAACAGCAGACACGCGCGTCTTCATCTCGTCGGAACTGCCAAACAGATTTATGGGAGGCAGTGTGGAGATGAGAGAGTGGATAAGAATCAAGAGAGGAGGGCGGCAGCGTACCGTTGACTCGTCGGTGTTGGAGCCGTCGCCGCTCGCGTTGGCAGCCCCTCGAGTCAAGGGCTCGAGGCCTTGAGGGAGAGAGAATAAGCGGTGAGACCGCACGAACGGTAGGGTGGCTCGGGCAAATACCTAAGCCCAAAGCCCCAAACCACGGCACGAACATGAGAACAACGGTAGAGCCGCACAGGGGCTGTTTTGGTTGCCTGGCTAGTGAGCTAGCCAGCCCACCTCAGGATGTGGCCCATTGTTTGGCAAAGGATCTAGCTCCCCATAGCCTAGCTCCGGCTGTCAAAGAGAGGCCCGCGGGGTGACTCTGGGCGAACGGCCGATTCAGACATTCATTCTTGGCCAGGTAGATGTGGGCTCTCGTGAGCTCCGCGCCTGTTGGCCATTCCTTGCGCCCTACGGAGGTTAGGGTTTCGCCGCTCCCATTTGCATCGTTGTCCCTTGCCTCTCGTTTCCCCCCTCTCCCTTCTCTGCTCTCCTCTCCCATCTCCTCCGCACTGCGCTCCTCCCTCTCAGTCGCCGCCGGCAAGCCTTGCTCGCTCCTTGCTTGTGGTAGGTGCAGTTTCGGGATGACCTTCTTCTTATTTTCCTCTCCTCTCCTCTGACTTTGATGCTCCACATGCATGTCCTCCTTGGCGATTCTTTGCGGAACCATGTTATTTGTTATGATGTTGTTACTATTCTGTCATTTTCCCTATATGATATCCTGCTGGATCTATGATATGGCGTTGGGTTGCTTTTATCTGTTGCTAGAGTGATGTTTTTACCAGATTTGCATTGTTTTGTTGTAGATCTAGTGATTTGTTGCTATGGTCTTGCCTTATTTTCCCGATTTGTACTGATTTAAGGTTGAATGGTCAATGATGTCGAAAAATAATGAGCATTGCTACTAGGTTCTGTGATGAGCTGGTCCTATGAATTATTTTGCTTGGTCAGTGATTACACATGAGCAATGGGAGGCCAACCCTGGTTGTAGCAGCCTTGCTCAAGTGATATTATGCCATGACATACTCGTTCAGTAGATTTGCCCATCCCCTAGGGTACTCTCCTCTCTATCTGATCCTTTATCTCTCCAACTAAAATGGATGAACCAGCGCCGTCTTGTTCAGAGGGGTGCAGCTCTAGTTGTGGTTCTTGAAGCTTGGATGTTTGTGAGATTTAGGTTGCGTTCCGCTGGTGCATTTCCTATGCTCCTTTGGCAGCTAGAGATCAAATTAGACATCAGAACCTCATGTTCATTTACAATTCAGATGACACAATGTGTATTGATCTGTTGATAATGAAGAGAGCCCAAATCCGCTAGCTGTTGGGTTGGTATTGGCTTGTTGTTGTTGGGCCAAGTCGATTCCTTAGTCCCATGCTCAATCCATCAATAAGTTAAGCTGCCTTCTCTTCTCGGATGGCTACGACTACGACGTCCATTGGACAGACATTGCCGGCGACCTTGATGATCCACATAAACAAGAAGGGGTAGTGGGGGTACTGGAAGGGGTATACAGGTCCTGTTTGGTATAGCTTTTTCTGGCCGCGCTTTTTTTCACCATTGTATAAATAAGCGAAAAGCGCGGTTAAATAAGCGGAATTCGTCTCACTTTTGCTTTTTAGTACAAAAGGGTGCTGTGGAAAAAAACGCGGCCAGAGAAGCTAGAAAAAAAAACGTTCTGTTTGGCTGCTAGTTCCGGCTTATTTTGACCATAAACAGTAAATAAGCTGGGGTACTAGGGTAGCTGGGGCAGCTGCCCAGTGCCCACCATTGCTGAAGAGGTATCTTTTTGGCGCTTTAGACTGACTCAATAGATCATCTGTCACTTTGCTTATGTTTAAACTCAGAATGTAGCCACAATGCTATTTTTATACATTGTATAAACAACCTGCTTGATTTGGTCTTATACGTCAGCGCAACTTTACTCCTTGCTTATTACTAGGATTACAGTTTACGGTGGCCTCCCAACTCCAACCTCTTCAGTGCTCTGCATCACAACGCTGCACTGTGCATCTTAAGAGCACGCACGCTGAACCCTATAGCACACCCTTGCTTTCCGCAACCGTGGGCAAAAAAAGGCTATTATGTACCCTAGACGAACTTGTCAAGTTCCAGTCCATTCTGGGGCCAAACGCCCAATCGCGTTCGTGATCAGCTTATCAAGTCATCAATCACTTGGTAACCTCAATTATTGACTCCCCCCGTCACCTGCTTTTCTTTCTTTTCCTCCCCACACGACAGCACTGACGAAATACTGCAGGAGGAACCGATGGTCAACAATCCCAAGCCTTCTATAATCAACTAATCTCACCAAAATATACGCTCGTTTACGCGCCCCCCCCCCCCCCCCCCAACACACATCACATCGATCATCATCGCGTAACCCTCCGGCATCCGGTGAGACGGCGAGATGGCAGCCGGAGGCGGCGGCGAGCTGCAGCTGCTGGGCTGCTGGTACAGCCCGTACGCGATCCGCGCCAGGGTGGCGCTGGGGTTGAAGGGGCTCAGCTACGAGTACATCGAGGAGGACCTCTTCAGCAAGAGCGACCTGCTGCTGCGGTCCAACCCCGTGCACAGGAAGGTGCCCGTGCTCATCCACGGCGGCCGCCCCGTGTGCGAGTCGCTCGTCGTCGTGCAGTACGTCGACGACGCCTGGGCCGCGCCGCCTCATCTCCTCCCCGCCGACGCCCACGCCCGCGCCACGGCTCGCTTCTGGGCGGCATACATCGACGACAAGGTACGACGCGTGCGGTGCCGCCGATGCAGAAGCCAATAATCCTGCACTCTAAGAACAGTGGCTTGTGAGAAACCAGCAACAGTTAGTTCGGTCATTCTGTGCGATCAATGTACATGTGCTCGCAGTTTTTCCAGCCATGGAGGGCGCTGTTCAGGTCGACGACCGACGAGCAGAGAGCAGAGGCATTCAAGGGCGTGCTCCCACAGGTGGAGGTGCTGGAGCAGGCGTTCATGGAGTGCTCACAGGGGAAGGCCTTCTTCGGCGGTGACGCCATCGGGCTCGTCGACATAGCGCTCGGGGGCTTCCTGGCGTGGTTCAAGGCGGTGGACCAGGTGTCCGGCACCTGCCTCCTGGACGAGGCCAGGTTCCCGGGCCTGGCGGCGTGGGCGGAGCGGTTCATGGGCGTGGACGCCGTCAGGGACGCCATGCCTGACGACCGGAGGCTCTTGGAGCACTACAGGGGATTCCTGGCTAAGTTGGCTTCACCTGCTGCGCCGGCTGGTTATAGTAGCTGATCGCCTACTGTTTTTTTGTCGATGTAATTGTGCTGTGAGAGGTGTGCATGATTGATTTCATGTGTTGAATAAAACGAGAGGGCAAAATGATTGTCTCAGGATGACTAGCATGTTGTGGCAGATGTTCAAGGGCGACACGTATTTTTAATTTTCAGAATATCAAATTTTAGGTTCTTGCCGTGCGATTCAGCCATAGGATAGGACATATCTCCTACGACTAAAAACAGTTAAGTAATTATTTAGCACCTACATAGTACTAGATCTGTTTGCATTTTTTTTTCCCGTCGTGGGAGCCGTTGTTCGAGTGTCCAAGGCCACGGAAACGGACAGGGGCGAGACGTTGAAGAAGCCCTTGTGGACTTGCGGCGCTCACGTGGTGCTCTGATCGCAACCAACCTCGCAGGGGAAGCTAGACCTTGTTCGGCGGCGACAGCATCGGTACGTCGTGGTGGCGCTGGCAGATGCCGTGGATCAAGATTCGAGAGTACTACGATCACGAGGTGGCCGACTGGCCGGCACCGCACCAACCTCCTGGACGAGGCCAACTGGCCAAGTTCCTGCGCCTGGCTGCCTGCCTGCCTGGGCGAGTGCTTCGCCGCGGCCGACGCTGAGTTGTGCGAGTGCGAGAACATGCCGGCGGGTGAGATCGCCTCGGCGCGTCACACCCGATCTCGTCAGCCGTCACGGCTAAACCATACGTGTACGTGTACAGCTGGCTGCTTGCATCGACGCGTTTGTGAATGTATCCTTCTCCAGGAAGTTGAAAACCTTACGTTGTTTTCAGCTTTTTTTTTACGCGAGGATCAGAGCAGAGCAGGGCCAAGTGGCCAAGGCAGACTTTTCTGTCGCTCGCTCTGCCGCCGCTGCAAAGAACGGCGGGTCCTCCCTCCCATGACTTCAAGGTACACTGTGACGCTGCCTAAAGCAAAGCCAAAGCGCCGTCCGATCCGGCCTAGTGCAGCAACGTCGCCACCAGCAGCCAAACCAAAACAGCCTCGTGCGCCCCGTGCTGGTAATGGTACTCCCCGGCGGCCTGGCCACCGTGCCGTGCCGTGCCGTGTGGTGGCCGAGCAGTCCCGCCCGAGAGCGCACTCCCACAATAATAATTGAATTCCATCTGAATTGAATCCTACGCGATGTATACAACGATCTAAAAAGAGGGCCACGTTTTGACCGGATAATATCTTACGCCAAAGGCCAAACTGTTCGGCGCAACGGCAAAAGCACCCAGCCCAACTGCCATAAAAATACCCATGAAATACCTGTGACGCTGTTAGCTTCCATTCTTTCTGGCGAAATATTCCGGGAGTATCGATCGCTACCACTGAACGGGATTCTTCAAAGTGCGACTGCGATGGCCTATGGCTGTCTACTCTATCCAGTCGTGTCGTGACGTCCCAGAGCTTTCGGCTCCTAAACAAAAGTGCCCGGGATGGCGAACAAAATTCGCATCAAATTTTTTTTTTATCTCTTTGGTAGTAGTACTAGTAGAAAAGAATAATCCAAATTCATATCCATTGAGAGAGATAAAAAAAAAAGCTTTGGAAAAGGAAACCCACACGAGATGCCTTTCCTTCCTCCCTGATTTAAACGCGAAGCAACAGACAGAGACCAGCAGAGCCTCCTCCCTCTCCCTCCCCACCTTCCGGCGGGCCACGACGCCACGACCCCCACGCCTCCCTGCGCGAGTCACCGGCGCCGAAGGCAAGCAAACGCAAGGGGGGCAACGGAACGGAGCGGAGCGGAACGAGCGGCCGAGGGCGAGCGCATGGACGACGCCAAGCAGCCGCCGCCGGCGCGCAGGAAGAAGGCGTCCGCGGGGGACGGCGCCAAGAAGCGGCACGCAGGCGGAGGAGGAGGAGGGCAGCAGCCGCGCGTGGCGGGCGGCGCGTCCCCGGCGGCGCCCCCCGCGGACGCGGCCGGGGGCGGGACGGCGGCGGCGGCGGAGTGCGCGGCGGCTTGCTGCGTGCTCTGCGCGTGCCTGCCCGTGGCCGTGCTCTGCTGCGTGGCGCGCGCCCCGCTCCGCGTCGCGCGCCGGTGCTGCGGCCGCTGGAGGCGGCGGCCCCGCCGGCGTCTCGCGCCGGGGGGCTCCTCGTCCTTCTCGGACGCCGAGGTCGGGGAGTTCCTGCAGGGCGGCGCGCGCAGGCGGGCAATGGGGGTGGAGGAGACGCGGCCCGCGGCGCGTGCCGGCCGGGCAACAACCTCGCCGCCGTCTTGGGATCGAAGGAGGTAGCGCCGAGTTAGTCGGTTACTGATTCTTTCCTCTTTTTCGGCCCCCCTTCCATCTGCGATTTTGTTGTAACCATAACGAGATGCGAAGCGCGTCCTCATCTGCAAAGTAGGTTTTACGCCGCCGCTGCCTCGACGATTATTCGGCCTGTCTGGCCAGCCCTAATCGGGCCCGTTCTCGGCTCTGTTTAGCTCATGCAAGAACTGATTTTTTTTTTTTTTTGGGTGCCGAAACCCAATGGTTTTATCTCGCCGATTTGCCGAGGCCAAGTGGCAAGGGCATTTGTTCTGAGCATGCTTGGATCTCACCCCATGAGCTGCATTGTCACTTGTACTACTACTCTCCAATCATTCTGTAAAGGAAGAAGAGCAAAATTGTTTTTCTTCCTTTTGATTGTTAGCAATACGGTTTAGCCGTTTAGGAAGTGGACTGGTGAGTATCAATGCGTTGACGGTCAATGCAACGTACTATATCACGCATTCATTTTCGCCGATCATAAAAACGTAGTAGTGCTTTGCATTCCAGTGGAGTTTTGAGTGCCGTTAGGCTGTCCCCAATAGCAACACTCATTCACTTTCTCAAAACACTATTCCAGATAATTCTCTTTTTGTCTACAGTATTTATGTCAGACAATGCCAAACACTCATTCACTTTCTCAAAACACTATTCCAGATAATTCTCTTTTTGTCTACAGTATTTATGTCAGACAATGCCAAACAATATTTTGAGACACTTTTTTAGGACACCTTATTGGAACAACCTTATTGAACGGAAGGCCAATGACGATATACTAGTACAACGGAGTGGGTGCAAGTCCGGACGTGAAGTTATTTTAATTTACTAATTTCGTGTCGCCGCCCCAACCCCACACGGCCACACCTCAGGGCCTTTGGAACACAGGGTAGGAAAACACAGAAATAGAAAAAACGTAGGAATTGAAAAGTTGGATTTCTTCAATCTTATGGAAACTCAAAACGCAGAAAAACCCTTTGGTAGCACCGAAGGAAACGTAGGAATTTTTCCAAGAAGTCTGAGCTCATTCTTCTTTTCCTATGGAATTGAACTACCTGATTGGAATCCTATGAAATCATTCTTTTCCCTTTCCCATGAACCAAAGGCCTAGATAGGAAAAAATCCATAGGAATGCAAATCTTCCAAAAATCTTACGCCTACCCTCCAATCCAAAGAGGCCCTGAATGATGATGAGAAATTGAGGAAAGGGACAAGAACAGCAGACCGCCGAAAGATGCCCGCAGGCTCCACCGATGGAAATTACTCCTCCTAGCTCTCTCCGTTGTTTGACCCGCACGAGCAGTGGAGCAAGAGAGCAAGCACGCGACGCGATGCAAACCTGACACCTGAGCTGCCTGCACGTCGAGCCTTGTTTTATTAAAAATAATCGTTGATCCAACCGTCTGTGTCTCTGGCAGCCCGCCTGCCGCACCACGAGCGTGCGCCGTCCAAACACAAAGCGGGGGCCCCGTCAGATGGGCGGGAGCGATTAGCAATTAGTAAATCACGGGCACATAACTAACCAACACAAAAAAATGGCTGTGGGTGATGCAAACACGATCGCTGTCGGGCTCGCGCGTATCGCGTGCGGTGCGGGATTCGCTACGGCGGGCGGGTGAGGGTGGAGACCGGCCGCCGAGGGCAATGCAATGCCTTCTCCCCGCCGTAGGAAAAGCGCCACGGAGAGGGAGAGGACCGCCGGTGCGATGCGGCCACGTGATGTTTAAACTCCACACCTAAATACAACAGTGCACAGTGATATGCAAGCCATATAGGAGTACATGAACGCAGCCTAAGCTAAGTTTTGCTCAATTAACCACCCATGCGATGAAGAAATTTAATTTCATACAGGGACTAGACGAGGTAGCAATAATCTCTGTTTAAACACCGTGCATTCTACGTGTCTCCTTCACGTCCGCACACAGGTTTTGTTTAGACGAGTGCAGGCCCGTGTAGAGCAGACCCATCTGCAGACATGCTCAGTTCGTCTGTCATGATAAACGCTTGCTGATTAACAGTGGACCATCGTGCAGAATAAAGCTGTTTTACTTTTACAGAAAGCCATTCATCCGGGAAAAAAACAAGGACATGTTTGAAAAGAAAAGATGTTTGCAAAAATGTTTTACATCACTGAAAAAAATCTCATGTCGGATTTATCATATACGCCAACCCTGACTCCTGGGGCCACGGTAATAAATAGCATGCGAGATAAATCGGAAACAAAACTTCGACACTGTCACTGAAGGAATACAGGAACATATGCCACTCCCGATGGTCTATTGTACATGTGGTTAAAAGAAAATAGAGAATCGGATGCATCAGATTGCACTATGATTTGAACCTACAACAATAAACACTGCTGATTGATCTTTAGCCCTTACACATTAAAACATTTGACTTCTAAAATTGTACAATTGAAGTCAGAGGAAATATGGGACAGCGGTCCTTGGGCCTCTCATCTGGTTATTCTCCTCTGTCTCTGTGAAGAACTTGACATCTCTTTCCTGGCAACAGATCAAAGTATAGCTTAGATCAGCAGATGCCACGGGGTGCAACTTGAGAAGCCACAGCGGGATGAGACATGTCCGCCACCTTATAAACCCGTAAAAGAAATAGGTTTTCGCAAGCAATCAAAGTGACATTATTTTTTCATGGCATCTTCTACCCTCCCTCATCAGGCAAAGACACAACAGGCACATGTTGATTAGCTACTAAATCTCAAAAGGTTTTACTTCATTCCGCAAGTATGGTTGAATGCTGTTGCCATTAGACAGCAATTGATTTAACCCTCTCTGCTTGTTTCAGGTCCAACCTAACTTGCAAGAATATGACAGGTCAACACAAAATTGGTGTATTGTGCAGCAAAGGACAGCAGCTGATGAACCCACTCGGCCCTACCATAACATGAACTTAACCACTTATCTAAAGTAAAGATCTAAAAACATTTGCCAGACACTTGTTGCATAGTGTAGCTTTTCACAGCCCATTTAGAAGTAATTATCTGCACAGAAGTTGCTTGTAAATATGCACAATAAAAACCTACTTAGGGTTGACCTGAACTTATGTATGAATTGACTCAAAAGTAATCAGACAAAAATCCTTCGAGCAAATCCTTCGAAACATACCATCTTCTCATCAAAGCTTAGTATAGAAGCAACATTGCCACATCTGTAGCAATAATTAGGTGCAGACCACACCTGGGAAAGAAAAGATATAAAGTTAATTGAGGCATCGTAACAATTCAAATGGTCACATTGAAATAAAATGCAAACTACTATAATGTGATGCTACCAATATCTGAGTGTCAATCTATACGAGAACAAGAACTCACAGTTACAAGACCCTTCTCCTGGAACATGTACTTTAACCCTTCCTGGACCAGCTGGTGAGCTCGGCAAACTAGCTCGATACCATTAACAAAGTTGAACTGCATAGAAGAAATTGACATTCACAAGCAGAGAATAAAAAGGGCGATTCAGAATGAAATACAAAACGAAAATCGTATGCACACCTCTGCCGTGACTCGCGATCCAAACAGCCAACCTGCCCCACGGGGACTAACAGCCCATGTTTCTATCTCTTCAGGGTCACTCCACATAAGATCGCAGAAAGGACCTTCATGGGGAATTTCACAATTGCGATCAATCGTTCGTATCTGGTGAAAAGAAATCAAAGATTCAATCTCATCGAAACTTCTATTCATAAGACAACTCATAAAACAAGTCAGCAATGCTAAGAGTCATGTACTCTACTCTTCACAAAAATGGTAAGCAATTGCCAAGGACAATACTGCGAGAGGAAATTATATCACAAAAATGTTTACAAAAAGTACATACCAACAGCAGAAAAAAGAAGATAAAATTAAAATCAATACGGACGAGACATTTCTCTCCAAAGGAAACCTTGATGGGGTCTTCCAACCAGTGCAGATTTAAAAAAATAGTTCAAAACCCCTGAAGAATTGAACTTATATCATTGACAACATTAGAATTTTCAATAAGTTGAAATTAAGGTTTGCATGGGATAATGTCATCCTTTTACAGACCACGTGAAATATATTTCTACTCCAGTATTCACTAAGTATGAAAAATCTACAAGACAGGAAATTCAGAATACCAGAGAATGGAAAGGAACACACTTAAGCAATCTTTACAAAAATTTGTCCTGACCAATGGCTATAAGGAAGTTACAGAAGAAAAGTTCCGAACCTGATCAATAGTGCGTACATCAGGAGAAAGACCGCCATGAACACAGAGGACCTGAATTCATTCAGCATATAATTTAAGTATGATTTGGCCCAAATAACATGAACTGACAACGTGCAAATTACACAGAGGAACTTACTTGGCCATTAATGATTGCTGAAAGTGTAAGGTAATCAAAAACATCAGTGCAGTACCGCCATGCATTGGCATTCCCATACTTCCTCTGGCACTCATCATAGAAACCATACACCTAAAGATAAGTCACAACATTATTAGTTTGCCTGCATGATAAGCAGAGTCAGAATGCCGAATGTATTCAGCTATTTGTGGTACAGAATGGAACCTATGGGTACAAGTATGCAATGTAGATTGAAAGTTAAGAGATATAGCCACATGAAGTTGTAACCAGGTGGCAAACCACAAAAAGAGACATGTTGATGTATAGTTTAACAGGCACTGGCTAAAGAAAAATGAAGCTTGACACACAAGATAATGACTTGATAATGTTACTTTCACAAGATAAGACTTCAAAATTCATAAATGTAAAATGTGTAATTGTATTCCTAGATTTTCATTTCGATGTGCATCACAAAACCAAGATAAAACCATAGATACAGTATCGGTAACAATACCATTTGGCATTTGCCCTAGAATAAAATCAATGTGTTTATTTCTATTTCCAAAAATCAAAATATTACACTCTGCACAGATCTAAGAAGACCAAAAGTCCTTGAAGAGAAACCATGAGGGAGAGGGGCTGGGTGACTACAGCACCTTTTGAGCCGACTAGCTGAGAGCAGAACACAAGAATCATAGGAACATATGTTGGACTCAGGACATTTTGTTGCAGCCGAAATGGTTAAATCGGGAAAAAATATGAACTGTATAGAATTATCAATATTTTGTACACAAGGAAATACCTGTGTCAACTGCCTACTTTCATGATTTCCGCGCAGAAGGGTTATGTGAGCAGGATACCTAATGCCAGTTGGAAAATTCAACAGCAAGAATTAGCCATAGATGGTGAAATTATTGGAGAAATTCTAAGTGGTAAGTGAAGTGAAATTACAAGAATCAAATCTATTTCATCAGTGTGCTCGTCTGTTGAGAAAATATATGGCGAGTTTTGATGTTTCCTTTCACGCTTGCAATTCACTCTGACTAAAAACGGGTAAGAAATTTCAGTTTCTAAGCTCAAACATGGTGAAGTCATCATTCAGCTACCACATTTGTTTCCACAGTGTAAAGCATGGTTTGGTCTATTTAAGATAAACTCCTGGTATTATTTGTATTTCTCAGAAATCAAAACAGCATACATCATATTGAGTTTTTTACTGCATGATAAACTAAAAATCAAATTGATCAATATACTAGGCAAGAATCCAGAAAAGATAATGTGAAAAAAAGGAGTCACAAGGTGCAACAGGATATGAGATAGTCAACCAGCAATCAATCAATTTAAGGCGTTAGCATAATTCTGTCTAAGCAAGCAACTTTGTTTACTTAGGTAATATCAACCATGTACCTTTCCTAAAATAACAAGGTTCTGTCACTCTGGAAAAAAAAACTGATTATACATCGGACGCTGGGTTTGAACAGATGAGGTGCTATTATACTAATAAGCGAAATATGAAACAGCTGCTACAGCAGAAACGCTGCAAAATGGATCAAACAGACTTTGCCCAAACAAGCAGCAGACTAGATACCTCGCTTTTAGTAGCAAGAGAATGGTGAAAACCTCCAGACTGTTGAAGCCACGGTCCACAAAATCACCCTGCCAGTGAAGCACAGCTCGATTGAGGAAAACATCACCATGCTAAACTGGCTCACCAACGATAGCGCACAGGAGAAATAAAAGGTGGGGTAAAAAAGGTTCCACAGTCGGCACCATGAAAATATAATTCGTCTCCGGGACGTGGCCCCCGGTGGCGAAGAGCTTCATAAGGTCATGGAACTGCCCGTGGATGTCACCGCAAACCGTCACGGGGCTGTTCACCGGCTGAACGTTCGACTCCTCAATAAGGATCTCCTTCACCTGGACAACCAAGCAAAATAGACCGCCGTTACAAAGGCACCACGAACCAGTAGAAGCAACGAAGGCAGCCATCTAAAATCTACGTCCACACATTAAGAACCCTAGCGCCACAGCGCGTGACACCGCACGAGAGCACCGAGCCGAGAAAAAACCCTAAAGCGCGGAACGTGCAGGTCAGAAGGTAGGGGAGCTCACGTATTCGCAGAGGGACTGAAGCTCGTGCTCGGCGAGGTGCTGGCCCTCCTTGACCTTGGAGATCCACAGATCCAAATCCATCGGTGGGCTGAGGCCAGCCGGGATTGCGGCGGATTCGGGGCGGAGGCGATGGGGGACCTGGCGGAGAGAGGACGAGGAGGCCCGCTCCTGGTTTTTGGCGCCTCCTCGATCGCGGACGGGAGGCGGGCGGCGAGAGAGGAAGGAGGAGCCGGGGAGGGGACAGGGAGGCGAGGTTGCGATTTGCGCTGGCTTTTTGGGCGGCTGGCTGGAGTGAGGGGAAATCGAAGAGCGCCTTGGCTGGCTCGTTCACAGCCTCGTGCTTGCGACTGCACGGGACGACGGGGAGCAAATTTTACTTTTCGCAGATGGGGGCCTCTTCTGTATTTTCTTTTTTTGTTCTCTTCCTTGGAAATTTTGTTTTGGACCTTAGATATCAGCGCAGCGTCTGGTGTTCTCGTATGAATCTAAGTATTCTCGTGTACGAATACAAAATCGGAGAAATAATCCATGGGTGCTATTGATAATTTAGGAAAACAATCATATAATGAGATATATACTGAAATAGAAATATAGTACTACATATACATATAGACAACAAAAATATTATATTATAAGTCCAACAGTGCACTACTTCCTCCGTTCACAAACTTTTTTTTCAAAAACTTCGATCATTCGTCTCATTCGTTCCAACATTTAAAATACAATTTAAACTCAAACTACCTTTAGTGATAAAGCAAATCGCAACAAAAATAAATGATAATTTTTACAACTTTTTGAATAATATAAATAATTGAAGTTTTGAAAAAAAAGACAACTGTGTCATACGTGTGTGAACGGATAGAGTATTAGTCATATTAACAATATGAATTATAATATAAATAACACATAAATTGTTATTTTAATTATGAGTGCATCATCAGTCATATATTAATTATAAGTACAAATATGTACTTTTAAGAAGGTAGATATCAGCAATCCTAGTCGTAGAGAAAAAATCTCAATAGTTTTGAAATAATCATGAAATCAATTGTAGACACAACTTTCAAGTAGCTTCAACATTTTAAGAAGTTGAATGCCAACTATTTAAAAGTATATTATATGATATTGCTCCTATCCCATAAAGTAATCTAGATAGTCGCATTAAAATTAGGGCTCGTTTTGTTCTGCGTCTAAAAGAATCATAGATTCATTAGCCTCGGGTAAGTTTCGAGACACCGTGTTGTGGAAGCTACCCACGCCCCTTCGCCAAAAGGAACGAGGCCCTAGTTTCTTTAGTTATGTTGTTAAATTTAACTAAATTAATTTTTATATAACATTGGTAATGTTAAAAAGCATTACAAGTTTTAAAATGATTGGCATTAATGTGAGCCATCCATTTAACAAGATCTAATGGTTTAAAAAATAGGAAGTACTAATCAAAAAATTCTAATTAATAGAAATGTACCAATTTACGGTGGGACCAGTACCAATTTATGGTGGGACTAGTACCAATTTTTTGTGGGACCAGTACAAGTTGTACAATTCCTTTTTATCCTTGACGTTTTTTATTTAATAATCTAAATTTCAGATTATAATTATCAAAAAGTACCAACAGTACTTTTCAATTTTATGAAAAGTACTGTCAGTACTTTCCAAACAGTTTCAATTGCATATTATTAACAATACTAAAACAAATATTGTTGGTCATTAGACATAGGGATGATGTATAGATGATTCCACTCAGTGCCATATTATTCACAAATATGGATGATATAGGATATTAACACATTTTTCTTAAATACATTCAGATTATATTTTTATTAAATAAAGATTTAGTTCCAGATATAGGATACTATCATACAAACGAAAAACGATATAGAAGCATCTCTTAAAATATCTATATTAGAAATGAGTGGTGATACTTATATCAATGCTCACGCTTTAGCAAACACAAACTAGATAGAAGAGCTCATAAAGAGTTTATCAATATATTAGAAATGTTTGGCACAACTTCATATTCTAGCTCCACAGGGAGTTTGAAGTGGTCTAAATTCATTTTAAATTTAGAATAATAATAAAACAACTCATCTAAATGCCCTCTATTTAGCCACACACAATTATAGATTCACAAATATCTAGAGCTAGAAATGACAAAAGCACTAACTCAAAAATTTTCTCGAGCCGACACTGTCGCAAACAAGTTCTTATACTCCTCCCATCATACTTCTTTGCGTTGGGAACCACGCCGCCTTTGGACGACAGTATGTAAAGCTAAATCATTAGAGAGCAATCTTTTTGTGTCATGGTTTATGTAACACATAGGTTTAGAGCTAGTACAATAAGGCAATGAGGGGAGGAATGGGCTGCACATCTATAGCCCACTAATCACAAGAATGACAGGATTTATGTGGATCAAGTATGATTTAGTATGTGTCTATAACTAACCATTATATCCATAGGCTATTCGATGACTAAAGACTCGAGACCTAGACTGGTCAACATATTATTCTTAATCTATTTCAAGGATTAATGATACTATTCTTCAATGGTAGGATGTGCCTCCATAACTCCATTGACAACGTGGCGCTTATAGTGGTTTCATCAATCTCAACCTATTTGATTGTAAGATTCGGTTGCAATTCTTGTTGAATTTAAGTGATTCAAAATCAAAGTAGTGCAGTGATTCCTTGTGAGGCACCAATAGTATTTTCTTGGCTAGAATGGATAACCACGTTAACGGGGTTTTCTCAGTGACTATAGTTCAGTAAATAGTTTCCAAAACAACCTACAGTCAAAATAAGAAATAAAATTGTCGATAAAGCAATGCCATCTAGAATCGGTGGATCATTCCAATAATAAACACTAGATATCAATATAAAGTCACTAGTGACAGGTAATGATGAAAGCGGCCGAGGTTAGGCCACAAGGGTAAGCACAAATCATGTTTGGTTCGTGCTCTAATATTGCTAAACCATATGTTAGGCATGCCATAATTTTTAAGCTGATGTTTGCTTTACCACCGCAATTTCTTAGTCCTCCAATTCACATGTCAATATGTCATAGATATATTTTCTCGCCAAACATTGGTAAACTTGGCTTCAATTTGCCTAAAGCTAGCATGTCAAGCATATATACTGCCTGGTTGATAAATAACCTAGAGATCATGCTGAGCAATGGAAGAGGCATTTCCGCGCACGTAGCTCCAAGCAAGGAGACCTGTTACTAGTATAAGTGTTGGACTAACTCGTTCATTATTCACAAATATCATTAGTTTTTGGTAAACTGCTAGTTAGAACCGAAGAAACATTACGATGTTAGATATGAACAATTATAGAACATCAAAACGTCGAACTGACAACAATAGACACTTAGTTGTCATACACATGTAATAAAAACTTTGTTTTCTTTTGAGTTGAAATACTAGGAGCTAGCATGTCCCGCGCTGCAAATGACCCACTGTGGTAGTTTAGAGCGTCTGTACACGTGTTCAAGCTCTATAAAAATATTTACAATTTCATGATGAAGTATGTTATATATCACGTCGTACACATCAACAAAAAAAACCAGAAGGCCGCCGGGTACTTCCAACAGAAAGCAGTCAGGTCTGCAGGTGTAAAGCCAGAGACCAAAAACTGCTCCTCTCTATTAGCTCAGTAACCTTGATCAAACCGAGGGGCGAGGGTGATTGGTTGTAAGATTGTCCTAACAAAATCAAACAGCTTTGCATAATCTGTTTTGTGTACCAACGACATTTTCATGCCAAACAAGGTTCTCATGAACCAGCGCATTTTGAGCAAAGCAAAGCAATTACAGGCTAAACAGGTTCACTGGCATCCTACTGGTAGCGTTTCTTAAACAGATGATGCCTCTTTGATGGGTCCTTGTGTTTCTTCGGAGCACCCTTCCCCTTCCCAGTGCTGAAGAACAAGTCACAGGGAGCATTCAATTTAAAAGAGGTTGAATATGACACATAAATAAAAATAAAGAGGAAACATATTGAAAAGAGGTTGAATTTGACACAAATAAAAATAAAGAGGATAACCTGTATTCCATGTAGACCATCCCACCAGCTCCAGAGAAGGCACTCATAGATCCGGCAGAGCGCCGTGCTTTAAGAAGAGCCTTGCCATCAGAATCCTCTTCCAAGCGCTCAATACCAATCATGTCATCCCCTGCATTCAGCACCTGTAATTGCACATGATCAGTAAAAAAACAAGGGATCTACAACCAACAGGTACAGAAATGCTCACCTTGCCTAAAAGCTCAAGTTGGTCATCGAGTTTGTAAAAGCTCAGATTAGGGCCTTCATCAGGTGGTGGCAAACTAGTGATAACCTGGCAAGTAGAATATTTCATCACTAAAGTACCAAGAGAACAATCTCAACAGGTGCGTGCAGGCACACCTATTCTGAGGAAGAGTTCAGCAACAGAATCTAATGCTTTTGAAAGTTGCTCCAAAAGCCATACCTTGAAGCTATATCCCTGGTCAATAAGAAACTGCTGCCTTTTTGTTGAGTAGTACATCTCCTGCATCAGCAGAAAAAATGTCATGATGATATACCAAATATAGTTTACAGGGTATCATAACATATCTATACTGGTGTTTCCAGAAAATGAAAGGAAAATAGTGATGAAATAAGTAATCCAGTGAGACTAACCTGTGTGTCGGTTGATACAAGAGAATAGAAAAAAGCATTGTATTCTTCTTTTCCTCCAGCCATCCTATCTTGATGCTTACCCTGAAGTCACAATAATTTATGGAGAATAAAATTGATATCTTCTCCCCAGAACTTTACATTTTGAGATCTAAGCATTCCAAATAATTTCTGTATCATCTTGTGCCAATCTGATTGGGCACATCGAAGTGATTAATCTCATAACTAGAAGCTGAACTGAATCACAGGCTGATAGCTCATACTGGTAAATAGAGTAGTGTGCAAATACACAAACACTGTATGGACCTTGATCTAGGTGGCCCTGAACCCAAGCAATGCAACCTCGGTAGAGAGCAACAGCCTGGGCCCTTAGCTGAGACCCCATAATAAACACCTATGCATAATCCTAATCCTATACCCCCTGGGTCCTTAGCTGAGACCCCCATAATAAACACCTATGTATAATACTACCAAATACCAGGTCACTAGCAGTGACAAGTCACTTACAAGCCACAGCACAACCATAAAACTGAACCAATATATTATGTTGGATAACGATACAACAAACATTGAAGTCTATCGTGTTATTGCCCAGCTTAGTGTTAATATATCCCTTTGTATTTTCCCTAGAATATAAGAGGTTTTCTGTATTTTACCTTCCTATATACTGTATGAGACTCTTGTCCTTAGTCTAGTCTATTAGGGACTCCTGTTTACCAGTGTATATATTCGGGCCTAGAGCCCTCATATTGAATACATGTGCTATTCATAACAGAGAGAAATTTCCTCTTAAACCCATTTTCTAGGATGTGCTAGAAATATTTTTCACCATAATGTATTGCTCATAATGAATTTAAGAATCTGGAATATAAATGTCCAGGTTAACTTCGAGTAACAAAAGGAAAATAAACATCTGCGCCGAATTTATAATGGTGAAGGGTCAAGTGCAGCAACTGCAATCAGCTTGCCTATGAAATGAAATAGAATGGATGTGAGCATCCGCCAATAGTACCTTTGCCCTGAGAATACGTCCTAGACGCTGAGCCTCTTGACGCCTCGAACCAGCATGAGATGATATTTGTATGATGACATTAGCTTCTGGGATATCAATAGAGTTATCACCGACCTAACAGGAAATAGCACATAAGTCACTAAGATTGTGGACAGTAACTTGATTTCAAGTACATATTTGAGATTAGATAGTCACTAAGCATACCTTTGAAAGGAAAATTGTATTGACTTCTGGACTGTTTTTGAATTGGTGGAGAATTCTTGTCCTCTCAGCATGGCTGAATGATTGAATGAAAATATAAATAAGCGCAAAACTAGAGGAAAACAGCTAATATATGCGTAAGTGTGAAGTGACCTTGTTGCACCATAAATCATTGGCTTGCGGAGTTTCATTGCATACGCAGTTAGTGCAAATAGATTATCAGCAAACACAATTATCTTGTCTCCACGTTGTTGCTCATGAAATCGAATCAGGAACTCACAAGCCCTGAACTTGTTTGGATTCATGACATAGAGTACCTGGCATGTGAGAGTCAGTAAGGTGCGATCCTCAATACAAAATATATCTTCTGGGAAGAAGATAATGCGATTAAAGAAAGTGAGAATGTCAATCAATAAATTCACATGTTTACTTATGCCAATGAGTATGTCTTGTTGGAGGTGAATATAGCTAATAAGGAAAAATGACAATTGACTAGGGGGAAGGTACAGTGGGAATCAAATAAAGCAATAGTGGAAACTGGAACAAATGAACTTCATCTTGCACACTGCAAGTACAGAAACTTAAATTCTCTGCAGAACATATTGAGAAACTTCAATATGAATTCACCTGCTTCTTCTTTGAATTTTCCTTTTTCAAATACTCCGCAAAAAACTCTTTGGTCATGGGACACCATACTTCTGCACACTGCACATTGGCAATAAATCCACCTTTCACTAAATCCAACCAATTCGCTTCATACAGCTTTGGTCCAATTAGGAAATTCAGATCGGTAATGCGTTCGTCCTCTCTCACAAGGGTAGCTGTGATAATATTAATATAATCAATTACAACAATGTCATAAAAGTAAACAGTGAAATCATGCAGGAGTACACGATGTATACATACCTGTAAGACCAAGCTTGCAGTGAGATTTAGTAATGCTGATTACTTTTCTAAACATATGTGCAGGTACAACGTGAACCTGAAAATACATATTCAATAAAAGGAGAGAAGTGAGTATGCACTTAATTAAGACATGGAAGCATAAACATTTCAATGATCAGATGATAGGGTAACCCACCTCATCCATTAGAAGCAACCCCCACTCCCTGTTTCTGATTTCTTCAATAATCTTCTCTGAGTCTTCAGACCGTTTACCACCAAATGCAACCATATTATATGTAGTCACAACCACACTAGCCATCCCTGTAAATTTCTCCTTGTTATCAGATGTAAAACGACTAATGTGGTCTTCTTTTATGGTAGACCAGAGCTTGAACTGCCATGCCCATTGATCTACAGAGACAGCATTTGTGGCTAAACATAGACAGCTCTTCTTAATACGGCAGGCTGCAGATACACCGACCAAGGACTTGCCAGCGCCACAAGGTAACACAATAATTCCTGACCTTGCTCGTCCTGTATAATCACAAATTAAATCAAATCAGAAAGGTAGTGTTCGCTGCATGCAAGTCTCCCGAACTGATTCCTCCATGCAAGCGCTAGAAAAATCTTACAGTGGAAGGACACTAATAAATGAACAATGCCTTTCTCCTAAGGTCAATACTGAGCTATCAATGCTAATTATTGGAAAATTCTTCAGCCTATCTAACAGAGTACTGATTGTTTGAATTCAATTTTACATGAGCTCTGCATGATGAACTTACCATTCCCAAACATCTTACTGAGACTCTTCTCTTGATATGGCCTAGGCCGTGCTTGTGGTTTTAGCTCCATGTCCAAATCTGGGTTTACCTACATTTTAAATTGAAATGGAAAACTAAGTTCAACTCTATCATGCAACAAATGGCTACACATTTGCTTTCGATAAAAGCAGTGACAATCTCTTCTCTAGAAAAAATAGCTACACATAGATCGTGCTGTTATTTTATGGCTACATCTACAAAAGCATAAAGTGTAAGTTATAAGCTACTTACTCGGGTAGGAATAAATACGTGTTGATTGTTGACAGTACTTGAATATCATACAGAAATAGCAAACAAATAGTGCCTATTTTTTAACTATAGTTTTCATGTGCAAGAAATCAACAAAAATATTCAAAACAATTTCCTATGGTATTGAAGACTCATTTGCTCAATAGAAAGCTTTTCCATTATAATCACACAAGGTTCTGTACAAGGACAAACCAACATGAAAACAGATGACAATTGACATTCCAGAATATATGCAGTCAATGATTTTAACTTTGATCAACAATCTTCATCAGCATCTAGCTTAGCCAATGCCCGATGAGGCGATGTTAATTGATATGTGCTGTTTTTTGTTATAAAGAAAACTTTCACATAATATTTAATTAATTAATTAGATTCTAAGTTCTAACAATGAAAACCAGTTGTAGAAGTGGTGTTTTCAAGATCATGTCCATGTAAAAAAAAGGGCAATTTTCTATGAGGCAGACAGAGTAAGGTTTTATTTCCATAAGTGCATGTTCCTCTATACATTCCTTTGACAATGGCCAACCCCACATCTGGCCTTATTTGACAAAGAGCCAAGGTGGTGTGAAATTTCTCCTATCCTTTTGGTTGACTAAGGGTTTATTTCTTTTGACGCATGTGCTCATCCTCACATTCCTTCGACATGGGCCAACCAATATTTTTGTACCTCAACAAAAGCAACTGTGGTTTGCAGTTTGTCCCATCGTTTTGGTTTGAACTTTCCAGCACATGATCATCAATGAGAAAAACAGAAAAAGCATATGCACTGTCTGTTTCCTGGGAAAAGACAAGCTTACAGTGTCGTTTCTGAAATCATACTCCTCCAGCATGGGATAGTTCAGTGCATTTGGCAAGCACCGTTGCTTGACGTTCTCAACCTGTGAGATAAATGAAACGTCAGTCTGTCGATAACTTTAGTGGCTCCCAAGCTTCTATAGAAGTGAAGAAATACCTGAGATGGATCAATCTCAAAAGACTGTGTTTCCTTGTCTTCAGTTGCAGCAGCCAATTCCATTCCATTTAACAAGTCTTCATGGCCACTAGCTATTTGACCAGATGTTTTGCTAATCGTAAATGAAGGTGCACCAAGGGAATCCTGAAGGAAATTAGAACAGATTCATATGACATTGCCATCATAACGCAAAGAACTAACATGGATAGTAGTAATGGTCTAATGTAGACAAATTCAAGAGATTAGTTAAGCTAGTCACAAACTTTACTCAGCTGCAATGGATTCAAATGTCCAACATGATTACACAGACAATAAGTTGAGAAGGCAGTATGGAAGTAAAGTATATGCTACTCAAAAGGGAAAAAAAAAAAACGAAACCAGACCAGAAGAAATAGAACAAAGAAACTGAAGACATGAGCACACTTCCACACGCTGCAAAGTTCTTCTGTCTCTGATACTAATCTGTTTCAGCAAGAGATAATACATTCAAAGAAATAATACCTCAGGAGATATCCTTGCTCTTGATATAACTTCGTCCCGCAGAAGGGTACTCAATACCTGCACAAGAAGTGTCACCGTTCTGATTAAAGGACAGCAATGGAACAATCAGGATTCATTATACACAGGTCAAGTGATCCAACCTCAGGAAATGGAGACTCAACAAAATATCGATTCTTCTTCAAGACAAGCTTCACCTTGCCATAGTTAGCAGTTGATCCATGGATAAAATCAATGATTTCAGAAGGCAACTTAGTCTTAGAGAGTTTGCTCAAGACACTAATGATAGTGCTTGTCTCAAGTCCTACTGAGACCGCAGCATACAATGAGTGTGGAGTTAGGTTGTACTCATGCATAGATTCTGGCCTGCGCAGCAAAGACGGTAAAGTTTTCATAAAGAAATGTTCCAAACCCTTTATGAATATAGTCCAAAATCTAACACATACATATGTATTTTTGAAAATTTGAAGACAGAATATATTCATTTCAATATCTTTTAGATTGTAGATTAATAGCACCATGTTAACTCAGCTCAGCCACTTTTGATTTATTTTCATTGCTGTTCCAAGGAATTTAAAGTGTCAAGATCATGATATCTCTAATATATCATTCAATCCTCGAAACTACAAAGTCCTAACAACTATATCCCAGTTAACAAGGATAAATATCCTACATATTGCAAATTATTTCAGTCAAGTTCAGCGGTCCACATAACAATTTTTATTTCGAATCCACTTGACAAACAAATTGTAACTCACAAGCAACGAAACTCTGCTTGGATAAGAAGAAAGCACGGAAAATTCCACAGCCACACTCAGCAAGGCCTCAAAACCAAAGGATTGTAATCATGGTTAATTAAATTAAATTGAGCAAGCATCACGGTCTTTCTCCCTTCCAATTCCACATATGTATTCATCCCAACCAATTTCACACAAACTGAGCAATGATCAGTCTTTTTTATCATCTGACTCTTAACACATGATCATAGGTTCAAATGGGATACTGAAATCCCCCGCGACCAAACCCCATCCTAAATTAGTAAATTCACGTCTAGTCATGTTTTTGAATGGAATGCATCATCGCAAATCTCTCAATCTAGTCCTGGAAATATTAAAAATTCATATCATGGTCCAAAATGCCCAAAGACAATCCCACTTAATTGTAGCTATAGTGTGTTGACAATGTGTTCTGGATTCATCAGACCAACTCTACTCAAAGCATGGCCGCCTTACGACAGTCCTGGTTCATGCTATCAGAACTCTATCGAGAAATCAGCTGCTGGAATTTGGGTTGTGTGCCACTGGGATACAATCTTGGCCGGTCTTAATCAAAGATGCAATCAAGGCTGGTGGTATTTGAGTGTGGAAGTGATTCAAGTGCACCTGCACACAGGCTCCGCGATGGCGATGAGGAAATCGTATGCCTGCTTGTAGAGCGGCGAGAAGGTCTCGAGGAAGATTCGGCCGTCGGCGCAAGCCCAGAGCGGCCGGTTCGCGTGATCCGGCTTCAACTCGAGCTTCGTGAAGTCCCTCTTCTTCACCTCCATGCCTGCTTCATCAGAACAAGAAAAACATACCAAATCCCCCCATCAATAGAGTTTGGCACTCGGCAGAAACCGCACAAATTCGGGGGGAAACTCGGCGGATATAGGAGGGATCAAGCGCGCGGTGGGTACCGTCGCGGGGTTCGTCATCGAAGTCATCCGCGTAGTCGAACTCGGCGCTCTCGTCCACCAGGGCCGCCTTCGACGGCGCGGAGGACTTGTGCCGCTTCGGCGTGCGGTGACGATCGCCTGCAACGGAGCGGTGAGGGGAACGGCGTCACTGAGCCAGGCGGTAGGAGGGCGTTCGTGGAGGAGATGGGATTTAGGGTCGCCGCCTCACCGTCGCCGCCGGCCATGGGTGATGCTGAGGAGGAGGAGACGCAGGTGGTCGGCGCGAGTCGGAGAGGACGGCGTAAAGGCTGTCGCTGCGCGAAGGCGATTCGCGAAAGATTGCGGTCCGCGTGGGCCTTTGAGCACGAGGGGTTCGGACATTCGGTGACAATATAGGAGTAACCGACTCTGGGAGACTGGGCCAGGCCGAAAAAGTGTTGGGCTTGGAGGCCTGTGGTGTGGGGGATTTTTTTTTTAGAGTGTGGGCCTGTGGGGGACTTGCGTGTGAACCGGACCAATTCCCCGGTCGGCGTCGTCCGGTAGCACACCTCGCAGTGCACCTGGCACCTGCGTTGCATACACCGGGGGGATCGCGATGGAGAGCCGGGTCCGCGCGGTGGTGGAGGCCATCCACTCCTCTCGTTCCCAGGCCGTCATCTACCTCGCCGGCGGCGCATCTCAGGTATCCCTACCGACGCCTCCCGGACCCAGAGCACTGAGATTTTGCCGTCCAATAGGCCAGTTCCAACGTTTCGGCACCCCAATTCGCGCAGGCGCTCGGTTGGCTCCTGTCCGTGCCCGGCGCCTCCGGCACCGTCCTCGAGGTTGTCGTGCCCTACTCCAGGGCCTCCATGGCGCAGCTCCTCGGTAAGGTAAACGGAATCGGCACTCCCGGAACACTCCGCGCATCCACTGCGAACTCACAGTCAAACCAGCAGTAGTCCTTTTGGATAGCGACACTGTTCGCATTGACCGTGCTTTGATGCTCAGATGCCATTGCAATTCACCAGCAAGCAGGCTGCAGAGGACATGGCACTGGCTGCGTACAACCGAGCACTGAAGCTTTCTGGACCAGGTACATGGAACTCATCTAACTTCGCAATACTTTATTGATCATTCTGCACATGAGTATATAGTTTGTAGAATTACACATTTGCACCTAGCATCACCTATCCTTGCTATAAATTTTGAAGCAATTGAGTGGGAGTATGTGTAGGTCTGCAAGTTATGGGTGTTGGATTTACTGGATCATTGGCAAGCTCACATCCAAAACTTGGTGACCACAGGTATGCTTGCTTACTAGCTGGCCGGCTGGCCCCTTCACCAAGTTAGATCAGTTGTCATGCTAGAATGTCGGCATAACATGAGAAAATCGGAATACGGTCATAGGAACCTGATCACATGATGTATGGTGCAGAATTCTCATCTTTTGAGGAGTCATGGCCTCATGGGATCTTTATCTTTTTACTGTCCTGATAACATCTATATTCTATAAGTTTGTTAATTCTCTTTCTTGATTATGCGTGATATAATATTTGATTCTCGTTTTCAAATAGGTTTTATGTGTCAACGTGGACACACAATTGCCTCAGGACATCGCATGTTACCTTGTCGAAGGTACCTTTTTCCTTTCTTACCCTTTGAATGTTTGTCAGTCCTTACTAGTCTATTTTTTTGACTTGCCAGCTGGATCAGAAGTTGTAGTAAATTTACCAATACTATGTCATTATTACTTATTGAACTGTGTTGCCTCTTGCTACCCTAAACTTTCTACCCAGGGTTTACGGAGCAGAGAGGAAGAAGATAAGGTTTCAAGCTATTTTTTGCTTAAGGTTTGTTATACCTCACTATATGCACTGCACCTGTATGTTCCCAGTAGTAATATTGGTCCACTTGAGCGTCATAAATTAACAATCAACAAATGCATTATACAAACAACGAATCTTGATCATGATTAGCCAATGTTTATGGTAGTTGACATTCTTGGAGTTAGCACTCATTTTAAGAGTACCATGTTGTAGGCTATAGCAGACACATGCAGAGTGTCTGCAACTATTCATTCAGACATTCAAGAATCCGAAATTCCCGAAGAAAGCGGGAAACAATTTGATGAGGACCAAGAGCTCCAACAAGTTATTAATGGACAAGTTTGCATGAAAGTCTACAAATTTTCTGGTATACTTCAGCACCAGAGTTGCTATGTCTTTCATTCTAGAGTTCTTCCATTTTTTGTTCTTGAGTCATAGTGTCCTTCATTTGCCGTGGGTTCTATGGTCTTCTACAACCCTTTAATTTTATTTTTATTTTTAATGTAGCTCCCGTGGAAAGGGACTGCAGCAGGAAAGTAATCCTACCTGGTTCATTCAACCCCTTGCATGATGGCCACCTTAGGTTGTTGGAAGTTGCATCAAGGTTTGATTTTCTCCTGGTGAATCTATGAATATATGAAAACATTTCTGCTGTTGGATTTTGTCATGCTAAAGACTAGCAAGGAGAAATAAAAGCCGAAACAAATGGCAAAGAAGTAGTATAGTTGAAATGATTTGTCACAGAAAGTTACTGATCAAAGATAAGGTGCCATGTTTTGAAAATTGGCATTGGTCTCTTTCTGCACAATATTATTTCCATATTGCTGTTTTGTAGCCAAAATTTTAGACCTACTAATACTAGGATCTTTTTTTTTTTTTTGCTTATTCTCCCTTTGAAAGAGCAAATTGCCTGATATTTTTTTCATGAATCCTCTGATTGAAGCATGTGTGATGATGGGCTTCCATTCTTTGAGATATCAGCAGTAAATGCTGATAAACCTCCACTATCTATTGCAGAAATTAAGAGCCGAGTTGAGCAATTTAGAAAAGCAGGTATGGCAGTGTCATGTATTCAGTCGATTATGTGCCATGACTTCCATTCTGCTATACTCCTAGCACATTGATCTGACTGTGATGCATGCCAATCTTGTAAAAAATGTTTCAGTTTATGGTTAAGGAGAACTACGGTTTTGTACCGTTCATTCATTTGACATCTTGGTGATACATGAATAAAAATGATTTCATGGAGCCCTTTCCAGAACAGAAGTCTTTTTAATTTCTCAGCAATTGTCATTTGCATTTGAGGGATAAACTGTTTTTTCCCTGAGCTTAACATTGTAGGACAATAACGTATATATTTTCTGTCGAAAACTCATTCAGTTGTTCAATGACCATATTATCATTCTGCTACAGGGAAGAATGTGATAATATCTAACCAACCATACTTCTATAAGAAAGCTGAACTTTTCCCAGGAAGTGCTTTTATAATTGGTGCAGACACTGCAGCTAGGCTTGTCAACGTAAGGACTTTAACCCATGATAAAGCCGCTTACCAGTCAGTTTGTTTTCCTGTAGTTTTTTTGTATAGATGGTTTTATTTTTATTAGATGGTGATAATAATGCAACCCAGTGTAGCAATTCGCAGTTTCCTTCTTATCAGCACACTTTGTACTTAACTTTGAGTTTAATTTGTGCTATTGCCTTCACTGACGGAGTTTACTCATTGCAGAGTACATTTGATAATTGGGTACTTTAACCCATGATAAAGCCGCTTACCAGTCAGTTTGTTTTCCTGTAATTTTTTTGTATAGATGGTTTTATTTTTATTAGATGGTGATAATAATGCAACCCAGTGTAGCAATTTGCAGTTTCCTTCTTATCAGCACACTTTGTACTTAACTTTGAGTTTAATTTGTGCTATTGCCTTCACTGACGGAGTTTACTCATTGCAGAGTACATTTGATAATTGGATATCTTGTTGTTTATACTGAATGAAGTTTACTCATTGCAGCCTAAGTATTACGGTGGAGATTACAATAGAATGCTGGCAATACTTCTTGAATGTAAAAGCACAGGTACCACTTTTTTTGTTGGTGGCCGCAAGATTGATGGAGTTTTCAAGGTATGAGTTCGATTTGATGTTTTCTTTACTCACATTTGGAAAAAAATAAACGGAGGTTATCTGATACTATGCTACACATGCTACTTGCTTTGAAGGTCCTTGAGGATCTAGACATTCCAGAAGAGTTGAGAGGCATGTTCATCTCCATACCAGAGGAAAAGTTTCGCATGGATATTTCCTCTACTGAAATAAGAAAAAGCCAAGAGCTCTGATGTATCAAACTTGATTATACTCTACAGCAGATTCAAGATGGTTATGCACATATAGAAGGTACAAATGAATTTCCCAAATAATTCACGCAGTGTTTGATGCCCAGAGAACTCCTTGTATATGTTAGTAGAACACATATCACTAGCATTTTACATGTGAGGACACAATGAATGATGAATGTTATTGTTAATCTTTAATATTTTTACCTTAGACGATCAGGCAATCTTAGCCATTTGTCTTGCTGAGCCCATATTGTATGCTTCTTTTTATGTGTTGCACTTATACAAACCCATGTGTCATGGGTGAAAGAGAAAGACCACTCAATTCCTAGTAATGATACTCTTTGTTGAGGTTACAACATTGGAGTTGATTTCAGATTGATTGCTGAAGTCATGAAAATATGCTTGTATACATTCATTCATAGGTACATATGGATGCTAGCAGTCAGGTCTTAATTCTCCAGGCTTAATTGGGGGTTCTTTGCTTTTCTGGGATTGTCCATTCAACCTTTTGTAAATTACGATAGGCTCATTTTATCGGGACCTGATCAAATGGTGAATCATTCCCATTCAAGGGAATTATTGATGTGTTTGCATGGAGTATATTTTATGTGATTTTTGTCTTGACAGGACCTCTTGGTATTTTGTTGAACAAATTGGAATCAACCTTCTTGTAGAACTTCTTGATGTCTTCACTACCCCTTGCTGCTAGGTGGTCCACCTCTGTCTCATATCTTTGGTACAATGCTGGCAAAGTGTGGGCACACAGAAATCCTGTAGAAGTAAAAAAAGAAAACTTGATTAATTAAATACTTAAAACTTAAAAGTACTACAAAAGTTGGCGTGTATGATCTTTAGTGTGTGTTTCTTGTTTAAAATTTCTATTTCCTGCTACTCACCAAGATATAGTAGACTTGTAAAGCTGTAGGAACTTCCAATCTCTGACAAAATTAGAAGTGCCCCGATAACCTTAATTTTAGAAATAGCATACTGTTAGTCCAACATCAAAGTATTGTAAATTGCCAAAAAAAGAATTAAATTGTTGAACAGTAGTAGCAAAATATTCGGAATATGCAAGCTTCTTCTTGAATTTCAAATATTGCAGGTTGGATCTTTGCAGTATCCTTATATCTTTGTATTGGCACTACTGTCACAATGTCGCATTTTTTTCCTACTATGAAGGTAGCAAAGTAACTTATTGTTTATATACCAAGAGGAATTTCTTCAGATCCTTTCCACACGCAATGTCATAAAGAGCAGACACAGCATATGCCAGTTTGTAATGGATGGTCTGTGCCATTTGTCGGAAGGCTTGTTCGGAGATGATGACTTCTGGGATTCTTGGAGGGGCTCTGCAGCACAAAGCTGGTTAGTTGAGTTATGCTTCTTGTGCCTTGTCTCATATTTGAATTTTTTGAGCAATGTTTTCTGCAATTCTCTCCAGAAAGGGTAAATCATACATGTTCAAGAGGGGCGCAGCATTTGACCAGATGAAGATGACGAGCATGGCCAGGACGGCCATCTGGCAAAGGAGCGGTATAATGTTGTACTCGACCACTTCGAACAGGTACCATATCAACGTGGCCCCAGCAAGGAACCCTGCAGACAAGTTTCTGTCCTTCCACAGCAGAACATCCGCGACTGCTAGGCACAACAATGACCAAATCGTTCTCAGAGAAATCATAGCAACGTAGATGCAGTCTATTTTCCCTATGAAGAATAGAAGAGAGCAGCGTACCTTTCCCTCCACCAAGAAGCCTATGCATCGACTTGTGCCTATGGAATGGACCGCCCACTTGTCCATTGCCATGATCCCTTGGGAAATGAGGTTGCATGTCTTTACGAGTTCAGGAACGATTAAGCTGTTGTTTTGGTTCGTCTCATCGCTCTGTTGCAGGAAATACATATTTATAAGCACCCCAGAACGCTAGTATGATCATGTCAGCGAGTCTACGGTGAGAAGAAAAGGATAGCTTGATCTGTAGGGATTGAACCGTTGATGGATCGGAATACAGTGCGCGGCAAGTGTTCCTTCGACCAGGTGCTTTGCCTCGAGATCGGGAGAACTCGTTGGCAGAGACATGAAGGAAGCTTATGTTAGTTGCCAGATTTATCTTATCGATAACTTCAAAAACGATTTCCCCTGGTTCACCATATGAGAATAGTATATGACTGAACATGAGTCCACGGCCACGGCATAACCATATGCTAACTCAAATTCTAGTCGACAATGCACTTGCATGGCATGCACGTACGCACCTTAGCCTTGCTAGAATCGTGATGGCTGGTCCGCTGGCGTGACACACTGACAGCATCAAATAGGCAGCCCTTCATCGAGCGTGTGCTCCACCTAACGTACACTTGGCTTCCGTTGCGCACGCGCGCTCCGTGACTCACCTGCGGTGCTACGCGACTACCGGGCGCCTACAAAAGCTCCGAACAACTCCTCCGCCACTGAACACTGCAGCTCCCGACAACCTTCGTGTCCCCCTGTTCCGGTGAGAATCTGTGAACCCGCCGGATCGTCGTCGGTATGAGGCCGGCCCTGCTCTTCCTCGTCGCGGTGCTGGCGGCGGCGGGCCTCCTCGCCGGCCCTGCAGCCGCCGACTTCTCGGCGCTGGCGCCGTGCGACGTGATGCAGCTGAGCCCGTGCGCGAGCGCGTTCGCGGGGAAGGCGTCGCCGACGGCCGCCTGCTGCAGCAGGCTCAAGTCCCACGGCCCCAACTGCCTGTGCCGGTACAAGGACGACGCCAACCTGAGGCGCCTCGTCGACACCAGGCACAAGCGCAGGGTGTTCACTGCGTGCAAGGTGCCCGTCCCGAGCTGCTAGTGCATGCAGGCACGCACGGATGCCGCCGCTGCCACGCGTACTTGCAGCAGGCCAGAGCCTGGAATAAATGAGAAGAACACATAGCGAGTTCTATATTAGTTTTTTTAGTTTTTTTATCACTATATATGTCTCGTGCAGACTCAGGTGGGAGAGGTGTTGCATTGCATTGCGATAGAACTGATGTCACCAATGTTACGATGTGAAATAAAGCAAGAAACAAACTCATTAGCATGTACACGCGGCATTTGATGAACTCGATCGGTAGAGTACACAGGCAGCAATGTTTACAAATGTCGCTAGTTAAAGTTTTTGTCAGTTTTGGCACAACTGCCGCAGCAAGACGTTCAGAAATTCAGAAACCCCAGGCAGCCATGTGAACGACCCGACCGTGGTGCAGTGCCGTTTACACAACGGTGCAACACTTCCGGCGCGATTCGAGTTTCGAGGCCGAGGACGAGCCCTGCCTGAACTCTCTTCAAATACCACCCCTCTTTTGGCCCCCCAAGCCATCCCAATCTCTGCTTGCCAGTAGCATAGCCCCGCAGCGAACAACCATGAATCCTTACGCGATGCGGCTTCTGCTCCTCGTGTCTGCCGTGCTCGCCGCTCTCTGCTGCGCGACGGTGTGCCGGGCGTCCAGGGCAGCGCCGCCGAGGTGCGACCCGCTGGCGCTGCGCCCGTGCGCCCCGGCCGTCATCTGGGGCGCGGCCCCGTCCGCCGACTGCTGCGCCAACCTCAGGGAGCAGAGGCCGTGCCTGTGCAGGTACAGCAAGAACCCCGAACTGGCTCGGTACATCCGGTCCCGGGACGGCAGGAGGATCGCGCATGCCTGTGGCGTTCGTGTCCGGGGGCTCAGGTGCTAGCTTTGCGCGTTCGTGTTCGTCTGTACCCATGCCATGCGGCGCCTCTCTGACTATCAGTGTTTCTTGCAACCACTTGACGTGTAGGCGTGTAGCGAGAGGTGTGCCCAATTGTTGTGAGTATGCTAATTTTCGGTACTGCTAGGACTTAGTAGTTGATTATCTCCCTCAGTTGTTATATTGCAGTTTTGTGGACCTTGTGTTCTCTTAAAGATTTTAAATTTTTTTTGCCTGGTTCACCTTGCTGCCCTGTGATAGCACAGAACTGCCAGGATGAAATGTTCAGAGCAAGATCACAGGAACAGTTTTTTTTATAAGTTAGTAAAGGCACTACTGCTGCCTATTCAGTGAGAAGGGGTAAACAAGTTCAACGATACAAAACAAAACTTACATAGATCACACAAAAAGTTCGTCAAGCAGAGAATCATGCATGTGATTGTAGTATTGAGTAACTGAAACAATTTCTACTCTGTCGTAACACCGTTTGAGCTCTTCTAGAACAATACTTTTACAGAAATTTCTTTCTTGGAAAGAACATGGTGACTCTACTTCTCATAATATGAACAATGTTTACAAGATAATACCTCAAGAGGTCCTCACTGGCAACTCCAAATCCATGCTGCTACTTCCAACATCTCGACGACTCTGCTCATCGAAGACCGATTAGTCTGTGCCGTCTGTATGCACCACAACCCGACTATGATCATCTTCTTGACAAGATCCCTCGTCTCACTGCTGACGTCAGAAATACTGTTGCAGAACTGATCCAAGTGTTCATACATCCACTGAGCAAAGTACTTGCTGGTAGTGTCTTCACCAACACTGATGTTCCTTTTCGCCCTCACCATCTCTAGGACCATCACACCGTAGCTGTAGACATCAGACTTACTACTGACTGCGCCAAATTTCCTCGAAACCACTTCCGGCGCATCATAGCCATCTCTTCCCCTCGCATTGCTGGTCCTCTTGCCCTCTTTGCTAAAGCATAAGTTTGCTACGCCCACATCAGATATCTTTGGGCAAAGCTCCTGATCCAATAGAATGTTGCGGGGTTTCACATTCAGAAGCACAATGTTGGCGTTGCCGTCACCATGGAGATACTGTAGCCCCCGCGCAACGCCGATCGCTATGTCAAACAGTTTCTCCCAGTATAGCCACAGCGAATAATTCTCCACCGAGTCATTGTTGCTGAACGCGTAGCTTTCGAGTGAGCCATTGGGCATGTACTCGTAGATGAGAGCTCTTGTGGGGCCTTGCAAGCAAAAACCCAGTAGAGGGACAACATTGACATGCGAAATCCTGCCAATGCTCGCAACCTCGCTCATAAACTCCTTGTCATCACCAACGCTGTCCTTCAGCACCTTCACCGCTACCTGACGGCCGTCACGGAGGTTGCCTCGGTAGACATCACCGGTGCTTCCATGGCCCAGCTTGTGAGCATAGGATTTTGTCATCCTCTCAACATCTGAATCGGTGTATCGTTTCAGACGCTGAGGTCTTTGTTTTGGCCGAGGTGGTTCTTTCTTTGGAGCTGAAGCTGGAGGGGCCACTAATGATCCTTCCTCAGGAGGTGACGTGCCACGGTACTTCTTGTGGCAGAGGAAGCAAGTGCAAATAAGCAGGAACAGCAGCAACACGCCTGCGGCAGCAGCTCCTACTATTATATCTGCACGTACAACAGGGAGTCAAAAGGGCATGAGTATGAACAATGGGATGAACCCACATCGTGCAATTGCTTGAGTTAGGCTGCGCATATCTCACAAAAAAGTGTTCAAAGAAAAAAGCGGCCTTACAGATTCTTCTTTTCTTATCTGAGGATGTGCCGCCCCCTGCAATTTGCCAATCAAACGATCTTAATTCGAAGAGAGTTACGATTTATGACTGGATCAACAAAAATACCAAAAAAAAAAAAAAAAAGAAACGTCTGACGGCACGAGATAATCAGTAGTTCAGTACCTGTGTCTGTGATTGTTCTGGTTTCGCAAGATGCCCCGGAGCTTCACGCTAAATCCAGTGTCCTTGTCGTAGGATCGGCTCCACAGCATGATGCCGCCGTAGTTTTCCGCGCTTCCTACCGCCGGCAGCACCTGCGACGCGAGCGTGTCCACGTCCACGAACCCGCTGCCCGCCGCGTCCAGCGACGCCGGCAGGCCCAGGAACACGGTCGCGGCGGGCAGGCCCGTCGTCCAATTCTGCCACCCTCTCAGCAGCGCGCCGGCGTCCCCGGGCGCGTACTGGCACCCGGGGTTGTTGTAGAACTGCACCCATACGTTGTCGAACAGCCCCGTGCCGAGCGCCGCCGCGAGGGACGCGTCCGGGAACGGGCACTGCGGCGCCGCGGTGAGCAGGTACGCCCTGCCCCGCGCGTCGCTCCGGTACAGCGACGTCAGGTTCTGGGCGAGGTCGTCGTAGTACTGGGACGGGGACTCGATGTCGAAGTCGATGCCGTCGAGCACTGCGTCGCCGAGCGGGCGGGGTGCGCCGGCGCCGGTGCCGCCGAGGAAGTTGTCCCAGAGGTAGGTGGCCACGCCCTGCGCGTCCGACGGCGAGGACAGGTTGTAGCCGCCGAGCGCGCCGCCGCCGATGCTGAGGAGCACCTTGACGCCCGCGGACTGGCAGGACGCGATGTCGGCGGCGAGGGACGCGCAGGCCCCCGACGGGGGGTCGCAGTGGCCGGCCAGGTTGAGGACCGGAGCGCGGCCGTCGCCGAACGAGGAGAGGAAGGCGAGGTTGACGTAGGCGTAGAGGCCGGTGCTGCATGTGTCCCTGAGCGAGCCCTCGCTGGTGTTCTGGCCCCAGTACACGGCGATTTTGACATCGTCTGACGCCGCCGCGGCGACGGCGAGGACGGACATGGCCCAGAGCAGGGACGCGGAGAGACAAAGCTTGCTGGACATTGTGGGATTGATCAAGGTGGCACTAGCACACTGATTGCGCGACAATTTTAGAACACATGATCATTTATATTGTTAACCTGAGAAGAGGTAAGAGATTGTGTGGTTTTGAGGAGAAAGCGTCAAAAACACTTCGCAAATGGCGAGGCAATCTCAGCTAGCAATTCCCAGGCAGCTTCGCTGCCTCTAGTGCTGTAGCGCATGGAGTAGTCAGGAGACAATCGGATATATGGGAGCTGCTTAGTTTGTGTAGAGCTCAAAGATGCGATATTATTTTACTTGTTTGTCTACTTCTTAAGTGCAGTGAAGCTGTTAGCGTAACTGTATTTAAGACCAAGAAAGGAGCTAGGACTTCAGGGCGCTGGAGGCCGCTCCGCCCGCTCCCCGTCCGCGGCCGCCCGATGTGGCGATGTGCGGCCGCCGGCGCGTGGGGAGCCACTCCGCGCGGGAGTGGGGGCGCGGCGCTCCGCCCCGGAGCCGCTCCGCGTGGGGCCCCGTCGCCGGCGGCCGCCGCGCTTGCGCCGGTCCCCGCTGCCGCCGGCCGACGCATGCCTCTATCGGGCCCCTCGCTGCAGTTTTCCTTGACGTGGCTGCGACCCGTTGGTTGCCGTGCCGCCTGCTCCGCTGGTCGCCGCCGTTCTCACAGTGCCGCCGTCCTTGCCGCTCTGTGCCTACAGCGGAGTGGTTGGGCGGCGGCCCTGCTATAACACGTTGCTCCGGCCTCCTGTCTCGCCCCTCTCGCTCCGGCCTCCCACCGAGGTGTGTGCTTCCTCTCCCCCTTTGTTTGGCTGCTCAGCGTTTTTGGATCTCACCGCCGGTTGCTAGGGTTTGGTCGTCGGCCGCCGTGTTGCCTTCCTTTCCTCTTTGACCATGCCTATTCGGTTCTGGAAGGTGCAGATCATGTGTTCCCGGCGCCGATCTAGCTGGTCTCCTTGCTTGCTGGGTGTTCCTCTTCGTCCCTCTTGCCATTCCTGCAGGTTCCAGTCTCCTGGTTCCTCTTGTTTGCTTAGCGCTGCGCTGCTTCCCAGGGCTTGTGTATCTTGGTTCTCACCTTGTTCAGAGATCAGCTTCCCTCTCGCTTGCTGCTCGTTTGGCGTTCAGCCGGCCCCGACGCTCTGCAGCGTACGGTGCGTCGTGCCCGTGTCCCTCCCTTGTTATCTGTTGGTTGTTTTTGCTTGTTCGCTTTTCGTCGGTGTACGGTTTGTCTAACGTGGATGCTTCATCTTGTTCAGTGATTTTGTTTCTTGCTTGTGTCTTCTTTTGCAGGAACGCCGGTCCCGCTCTACGTTGGACGTTCGTGCCGCTGCGGTGCCAGCCCATTGCGTTTGCTCTGCTTCACGCCGTGGTCTTGGTATGGCGGCTTCTCCTCTGTTTACCCGGTTGTTACTGCTTCATGTGCTCCCGTGTGTCTGTGCTGTGGTTGCTGCTTTCGTTAGAGGTAGGTTAATGCAGTCCTGCTGCTTATACCTTTCGTCCTGTTCCTTGGCTTAGCCTCACATTTACCTTGTTTCCTTTTTCTGTTTGTTCTTTGTGCTCTCCCTGTACGCGTGCCACTCTGCTTGTGCGCTGCTTTTCTGGGGTAGGGAGGTACTTTCCTTCTTTTCTTTGGTTCATTGATTTATCAAGGACCAAACCCCATGGTGCCCATGGTGTGTGGTTATGGTCAACCATGTTTCTTGTCGGTGCTTCGTACTGATCCCTGTTGAAAGTCGTCGCTATGCGCTGCTTTCTGGAGTATGCGGCGTTCGTGACTGAAGTGGCTGAGGATGGGGCTGTCCTCTGTGGTGTCGAGATGGTTTTGCCTGCCTCTGCTCCCTGTAGTGGAGGATCCACAATTTTCTTTTGGGTTCCTGTTGAGACTAACTCCTGCTGTGCCTATGAGCAGGCTGCTCTTCAGGCTATCTCTTATCTGCAGAGTGTTTATGGTTCCTTCTTATAGAATATAGCTTCCAAGGTTTGGTTTTGTACAGAGGAGTTCCTCGTGCTGCTGTTTCCATGGGTGCTAGAGCGGCTTGCTTAGCGAGTGTTCTATGCGCCGTTCCAGTGACGTCTCACTTCCTCGTGAGGAAATGTTGTCCTAGTGCAGGCCTTTCCTCAGAGAGATTCAGTCTCTTAGTATGTTTGTTTGATTTATGCGTGAAATGTGTTATTCCTTAGTCGTTTCCCCGTTATTTCATCAGAAATACATTGATGCCCTGAAAGTTCTGTGTGTGCTTTATACTTGGTTGTGATTTTTGCCTGTTTACCGGCTGCCGTATGCTGACTGGTTCCCTTATTTGGTTTCAGTCAGTAGGTGTATTCTATAGAATTTCACAACCGTTTCTAAAGTGCAGATATATATTTTGCTTGCTGTGTTGCGTGCTGACTTTGCATGACATTTTTAAAAGGAGCTAACTAAGCATAATAGCTGTGCACACATTAATCATTGCCTAAGACTGACCGTTTCATTGTTTTAGTGATGCCTCTTGCATTTTGCTTCTAATGTGGAGTATGTGTGCTTACATCGAGGCATAGTATGTAGATTTGATATGATGTATGTGCATCATAGTGACTATATGCCCTATAATGGTAGAGTGTGGTAATGTTATCTCTTCATGTTTGGAAGATAGCTGCTGATTTCTACACTGAATTTACATTTACCCCTTGTTACTTGCTAGATGCTTGACCTGCAATTCAGTTCGAAAATACTGGCTCCATATATGAAAAGGAAAATTGGTGAGCTCATCCCTATTGCTCTATTTCGGATGGCTTGTGCTTGTTGGAGTGTGCCTTCATTTGAGAGGTGGACGATGGAGTTGCTTTATGCCGTGAAGCTTGGTCTGCCTCATGGGCCATAATGTTCTTTTGACCACCTGTGGATCTAGGGTATGACCTGTTTTTAGCAAGCTTCTCTGTAGGACTTCTATTTGCAGAGTATGCTTGAGTTCTTTGTTGAATATAAATTCCAATGCCTAATGCTATATACTAAAAAAATACACTGCAGCTGGTTCTTGTCATTTCAACATTGTCCATTTGGTGTATGCAAGCAAGCAATGCAGATATAGCTTAGATTTATATTGCAGCTATTTTGTTCATCTACCTATATATAACTATGCAGAACATGCCATGGCCGTATGAGGATATGTACTCAATTTATCGTCTACTTCATTTGTCTGGTTGGCCTAGCTGCTTTGGAAGGATGGGATAATTACTTTTCCTATATGCCTACCATTATTAGGATGTTCTACTTCATTTGTCTGGTTGGCCTAGCTGCTTTGGAGGGATGGGATAATTACTTTTCCTATATGCCTACCATTATTAGGATGTTGACATTCCCACTAACAAATCCATTGTGCCTACCTCAACCCACATACTTAGTTCTATCCTTCTTTTATCAACTGATATATATATCTATTTATATTTCAGGTTGGTATTAGTTGCTATGACGCTATGTGAAACCATGGACGTGAAGGTTGCGCAGCTCAGTGCCCTCCTCCATGAGCTGTTTTCATGACGAGCTGCTTGGACGACCTGTTGTGCCTCCCTTTGTTGCAGATGCTACCCTTACCTCTCCAGCTGAGGTATTGTATCCTTTCCCTTTCCCTTTGTAGCTGTTTTCATGACGAGCTGCTTGGACGACCTGTTGTGCCTCCCTTTGTTGCAGATGCTACCCTTACCTCTCCAGCTGAGGTATTGTATCCTTTCCCTTTCCCTTTGTATAGTGTTTGCCCTGTGGATGCTGATTACTAAATGGACAGTGCTGTGCCAATATGCTGTTCCTGGTGCAATGACTCATCACATATTTAGTTTCCCTTCTCATTTCTGAACAGCCGCATTTGCACAATAGATACCTGTTGACAATCATGGTGGTCCTGGGTTCTCCATGTCTCCAGGGTGTATGAGAAAATGCCAATAAGGTGGCCAGGCCGCCAGGGTGGATAGATATATGGATAGAATCATGATGATCGTTGTAGCTTGCTTGAAGATGCATTCAATTATCGGTCAACATGGTCCTTCATCTGTTCTGGGGTTGGCTTATCATTATCTCTCAAACATCTTTATGTGCATGGTTCAGGATTTAGGGATGTGCACTTCAGAATTGCTAGATACATCTGCCTTGTCACGTACCACTGTTAGTTACTAACTACTGAACTCTACCACTATTTGTTCCTATCTACTAAACTTAACGGAATTGCATACAAAACTTATTTCATTTATATGCCTTAAAATATTAATGGGATTGCAGTGATCCTTTACGCACATGGCTGCGCGCATGTCATAGAGGATTTCTGAGCTTGCAATTGCTTAAAAAAATCTCTCGGGCTATGCTCAAATCCAGAATATTTGCCCTGAGTCCATGCATCCAGAAATAATTTAGTTTTATGGTGCAGATATTTCTTGGTGCTTGGTGCAGCTTGTTTTTATTTTTTCCCTGACCAAAAAATCATTTAGCATTATATTATTCATAATGCTGCTCTTGTAACACATTATGCATGTTGCGGTTATTGCGGCCGTACAAAGCTCAAGACTCATACAGATACCGAGATGAATGGCTTGCTGTGAGTAGTAATGACCATTACATTATTTTCCACTCTCACTTTCACTTGCCATACGCCATGTACCCTTTTTGAGAGTTATTGAATGTAGCAACGACAAGGGTTTGTTGATCCTTCATACTTGATCCTTGACGATTTCTAAACTGAGATTTTAATTGTCTACCGTTAGCACGTGATGATCAATTTCCAGATAGTGTATGCTATATGGCCAGCCACTTAAATGGTTTGAGATGACCAAAAAAGTGCCTTCTTGGTATGCTTTGCTTAGTTCCTCTTTGCTGAAGCTCCTGAATTATAATCTGTGGCATGTTTACTCATAGTCACATTTCTTCCAATTGCGTATGAGAATCGACATGATAATAAGACTGAGAGAATGCATTTGGTGTTACCTTGTGATAATTGCAGCTTGGACCTGCCAGAAATGAAACTCAAGATCTGAACAAACTAAGAGCCATACACTATGCTCAAGATGCCATTAGGGGCAAGCAGCTTCTACTTTACTCCCGAGGTACGAGTCTACTCTCCAGTCTTGCGCCCTTTCAGGTCCACATTTCAGCGCCAATTGTTTTCTAGATTAGGTAAATCCCGACAAATCTACCTTGAAGTACCAAGCTTTGGTTCTCTTTTGTGTTTCTGACTCTTGCATCCTGCAATATAGGTGTGATTTGCTATGCTTCCCTTGCATGCTTTAATGTAATGCGTTCACACAATTGATCTGGAGATTCCATTGTGATCTGCATTGCTGTTTTGTATAAGAAAATTAAGGCATTTATTGTTAAGCATCCTGAAACCAGTCTTCGAAAATGCAGAGAATAATACCTGATTATTGGACATGCTTTTAACAAGGTGCGAGAAACTGGTCATCGTTCTGCTGTCTCTCCAGGTAACCCTTATTTCTTGCCAAACAGCAAGCCAGAATCTAAAATGCACATAGAAGCTAGCTATTAGTTAGGGCCAGTTCCATTGAGATAAAAAAAATAAAAACAAGCCACTTTTGATGTGTTTGATAAAATGCTCCCTCTACACATGCGGTGCTCAAAGGAGCCAAAAGGCAAATTGTTGTAATGGTTGGTATTTGGATTTTAGCGTGCCTACTGTGATGCTTGTTTTCAAAATCTAGGCCTACACCATAGCTGTAGTTTTTATATTTTGATAGACAGTGAGCACCTTCAGTCAGCATGTAACACAATGCTTCAGTGCTATCTGTATTGCTACTCTATTCCTATGGAAGTTATCCAAGTTTAGGATCAAGACGACCAGTGTGGGCTCCTGCATTTTGATAGATACATTATGGATTTTCATTCAAAGCAATGCACATGTGTTTGTAAAATACCTATTCCACGCTGCTTTGCATTTTGATAGATACATTATGGATTTTCATTCAAAGTAGCGCACATATGTTTGTAAAATACCTATTCTACGTTGCACCATGCTATGGTACCATACTCATCCAGCGAAAAATGCTATGGTGTCATGACAATGTAACCTACACTATACAACACCGGAAAGAACTTTATGTGGCATGCGAGCGCAAAGGCGCGCGGCCTTACACTAGTTATATAAATGGGCCGGCGGAGTGGATGGATTTTGGATACAATCAAGTGTGCAGGTGATGGACAATTGGACATAGAGAAGCTGTTAATCTAATAACGGTAGTAATAAATTGAGCCGGCCATATATAGAGAGAGAGAGACACGTCCTTAGCAGCTGTTAATCTAATAACGGTAGTATAGCGGTCGATTTAGTGGGTTATAAGGAACTATTTGGCTTAGCGTAAAGCGTCTAAAACAGCTAATGGCGGCAGTTAGAGAAGAGTCGGCATGTTAATAAGATTCAAGGAATATCACATTTGAGGAAATCTACAATTAGTCTTTAAACGTATTTTGAGAAACAAGGTATCCATCAATACATTTGGGTACTTTTTTTTTCGAGTGAATCCCGCCAAATGGGTAAAAAGAAAATAACTTCATCCTAAAAGATCCGCGAAAGTATTAAGAGCCTTTTCAAAATTACTACTTAGGCACTGAGAAGTCATATCGACGAACTTTTTTCAAAAGGTTTCATCAGCCCTACCCAAAAATAACTAATTTATCATAGAAATTAGAACCATTTTGATAGGAGCTAAAGCCCTACCAAATTAACCACATCCCTAAGATTGATTCTGAAGGCCGTATAGACCCCTGGATTTTAAAAATAGAGGAGCAGAGGCTAGCTCCTATGAACCCTCCAACTGTTCCTACGGAATGAACTTTATATAGAGAGTCCATCTCTCCCTTCCTCTAGTTTTTTATGTTTAGAGAATAAATTAAGAAAGTAATAAACATACATATAATATTTAGTATTATGACAAAAAAATACTTACATGAAAAATTAGCTCTAAAACATGCAGAGGATAAGATATGTCATTATTGAAGCAAAATGAGATAAAAGGGAGGGGATATTTTGAGAAACATAAAGTTGTGGTACAAAAGAGGATATAAAGGAGAACGGTTGTGATAGCCAAACATAGCCGTAATGGTCCACATGTCAGCCTAATACAACAGAACGTGAATCGCAATTTTTTTTTGTTACAGTAACATGTAGACCACTCTTTAGGCAAATACCAAAAAAAATATTTGAATGAAATATTAAAACCTATCTACGTTGATAATTTAATAGAAATGCTCCACGTTTAGGCAAATAACGATTGCAATTGTTGTATCATTTTGGCCCAAATTTTTTCTTCATGCGTTTAATGCAACTAGAAGCTCTCTTGACTAGTTCTTTTCAAAGAAAACCGATTTTGGCTGGGTTTCAAATCAGCTAGGAAAAATGTGTATATTATATATATGCATAACATGGTTGATATTTGCAATGAGCATATATCTTACAGCTTTGAAGTTTACATATGTAATTAAATAGTACAAGTGATACCAAATTTTGGACCATTCTCCTCAAGATTGTGAATAGGCTTGGATGGCAGCTGAAGGTCCTCTAGCTCACTCTCCAGCATCTCAAGGACTTGACTCATTGAAGGTCTATCCGTAGGCATCACTTGCACACACCACAACCCAACAATGATCATCTTTCTCACAAGCTTACCATCACCCATTGCCATCTTAGAAGCATCCAAGCAGTACTGATCCAAATTTTCATATATCCATAGAGGAAAATAGAACTCATCACTACTCTCTCCATTACTATTGTTTGGGTTTCGTATAGACCCAACCATTTCAAGAATCATCATCCCATAGCTATAGACATCAGATTTGCTACTAATAACCCCAAATTGTCGGGAGAAAAGCTCTGGTGCAATGTAGCCGATGGTACCCCTTGCAACTCCAATGGATATCGTGCTCTCCCTTTGCACACTTAATTTCGCCAATCCAAAGTCCGATATCTTTGGACAAAAATTCTCATCAAGCAGGATATTGTGGGGCTTGATATCGAAATGTACAATTCTAGTATTGCATCCTCTATGGAGATATTCAAGTCCTCTCGCAATGCCAACTGCAATCTCAAATAGTTTGCCCCAACTCAAAGGATTCCTGTCCTCCAAGTGGTCCCTGAAGATAAATCTCTCAAGCGAACCGTTTGGCATGTAGTCATATACAAGAGCTCTCTTGGAACCTTGTACACAAAAGCCTAACAGAGTCACGATGTTTACATGAGATGTCGTGCTGATGCTTGCTACCTCGTTCATGAACTGCTCATCATCCCCTTTCAACTCCTTCAGCATTTTCACAGCCACCAAGCGGCCGTCAGGGAGCCTTCCCTTGTAGACAACACCGCATCCGCCTTGCCCTAGTTGATGCACGAAGGATTTAGTCATCCTTTTCACTTCCATGTAGGAGTAAACTTTAGGATGCAAAGAACCATGTCTTTGCAGGAAGGCATTGACTCTTGGGGAAATGTATACTCGTTTTCTCCAGAAGACGAATGAGCCATAGGTTCTCTTGCAATACAAGAGATAGGCCAGAAAGATCATGAGCACTGCACCCATGGTTGACACTATTACATCTGTGGGTCAGTGTAAACAACAGAAGTCATTTTGCAGTTTGAGGACTCCATGCACTATATATGCCGCGTGAATACATGATATATATGTAATATTATGACGGTGTACTACACATAATGGGGAATGTGTAATTTTTTTAACTTACATGTTTTGATTTTCCTCCTTGTGGTACCGTCCCCTGCAGTAATGCAAAGTGAGGTTGTTATTAATTGTCATAAATACAAGAATTCTAATAAATGTACGTCACTTTAGTCTCTTGAACTTCCCTCTAAATGTATGCAACCCAGTGCATTATATCTTACAATAGTACTCCCTCCGACAAATGAATAAGCTATCTTTCCCAATGCAATTAAGGTTAATTAATCCATTTTCTTAATCACTATGCTCAAGTATAAAATAGTATATTTTTAATATTACTAGTTGAGGTCTCTAGTAGGTCTCATGTTAATCCTCGTTTGACGCATAAGAAAAACATAAATCCTATAAATACCGTAGAAAATAAACATATGACCATCAATATTTATTCGTTTAACATGTGTATATCTTAATTTATGCAAGCTTCAAACTTGAAGGCAAGTTTAGTTAGTGCTTAACATCAAGGAGCCACACTTACCAAGCACAAAAAAAAAAAACATTCCCTATGTTTTTATGCTTGTATATAATAATTGTTTGGCAATTTTTTTAACTAAAAAACTCATGTATTAATGGAAGGAGGTAGTGTTTTAGTGAGTACTTAATTAGATTACACATGCATTAAAATATTTGTTCAACATACCATAAGTCAAAATCCTAGATCCACAACTGGATGACATGACCCACCTTTGATCTTGCAAAGCACACACAAGATATGTAACCACGGCTGTATGGCCTAACGTTTGTATGCACACCTGACACAACAACTAGCCCAATGTTTGCTCCTACTTAGACGGAAGATAATATCCCTCTACCCACCCCGTTTAACTTCACCGTCACATGGACTGTGAACTTGTAACAAAATACCTAGAAATCTGCTTGCTGCCCTAGGCTGAATACGAGTCAAGCTGATATTTACACTTTTTGTAGCGGCAAGGATTTTAATAAGCTATCCCCCACCTACATTAAGGGGCTGATTGGTTGCCTGCGCCAGCCCACGGCCATGCTCCCTACGTGCAGGGCCTTCGTGTTTGGTTGACTTGAATCCTCCTTGGGCCTGGCCCGCCAGGTGCAGGCGGGGCTCCGCAGCCTGGCCCGACAGACACGCGAGGAATGGACTTTGCTCCCCAGCCAGGCTGCGCCCGTGCAGCCAACAAAACTAGACCATACTTACTATATATTTTTATAATAAAATATTTTTTTATTCTCATCCACATCTACATTAGTACCGTCAACCAAACAACATCTGATTCAAGCCAGGCTACAACAATTCCAGTCATCCAAACATACCTAGCTGCATACGCAAAGCCTGGCTCCATTGAGCCTGGATGCGAGCCGCAGCCTGGCCAGAGGCCATGCGGGCATCCAATCAGCCCCTAATTTTCTGAGGTGGTATGAAACTATGGCTATTTCTAGTGCAAAGTATGATACTACGATATCAAGGATGCCACATAGAATGGAAAGTATGATATTGTTATAAAGAAATATCCTCCACAATACATTGTATCGTACATAAATGTTTAAAATAATTAATTAGTGTGTTGTTTGTGTATTTGAAAATGGACTCACCACATTATATTTTGTGACATGGCCTAAGATATTGTGCGAAAGCAGTATCTTGCTCAAGATAGAGCTTTCTTCTATCTTATATTAAATTAAATATTGTGCTGCATCAGCTAAAAATTGTATGTGATATGTCATTATTGAATATGATACTACCCACTGAAAATAGGCTAAGGATGTTATTCATCATAACTTGTTTGGCAAAGCTACTATAGAAAATTTTTGGGCTGTTTGGTTGAGGGCCCTAAGTGTCCAAGCCAAATTTTGGTCACAATTTGACCACATTTGACTCTAAACTAAAATCTGGTCAAACAACAAAATTTTCATTTAAATAGTTTATTTAGACCAAAACAAACTTTGTGATTGAAAAATTGTGGTGTTTGGATCAATTTTAGTATAAAATCAACTATGGTTAAACCGTGGCCTAAGTTTAGCCAGGCCACCATTGGTCCTAAACCAAACATAAGATGAACTTAGAGTGGGCTATGCCAAACAACACCTTATATTGAATCACTTTTCAAAGTAATTAAATCTTAGAGTTTGTTTGGGAAAGCTCTGGAGCAGCTTCCGGGCACATAGGAGAAGCTTTGTCAAACATCGCTTTCCAAGTGGTTCTCTGAAATGAACTAAATAGTTGTGAGCTAAAAAGTAAGTTAGATGATTCACTCCCAACACAAAATCAATTTCTCCATAAAGTTGACTTTTAGTTTGCACAATCACTTCTTTCAAATAATCACTTATTATAGAGAATCAAGATGAAAAAGGGCTCTATCAAACATGCCCATACAATATGATACTTTGCAACAAATCCTAGAGCTATTTTTTGAACAAGATGGCTTATCTTAATTCAATTTCAATACATAATCAGCTTTTATAAGGTTTATCATATGGACCTAATAGAGGATCACTTTCAACCATAGAGTCGCATCTCCCAAAAAATCACTTCCAAAAGAGAATCGGCCGGATCAGAATGAGCTATATCAAACATGCTCTCGATGAACATGATTATTTGAGTGTTTTTTCCTCAAGGCAAAACCGACTGAAATATTTTTGGATTAATTATTCATGAGCGGAATAAAATTCTCAAATTGTAGCGGTTGAATAAATCATGCAAGCAAAGTGAACAGAAAATCATACAGAGAGAACAAAAGTGTACTCCTACCTAGAATAAATCATATAGATTTGGTGGTTTCAATTGACTGATGGAGCCAAAAAATACCGGCTGATAAAAAATACCGGCCATTGGATTGGATGGTGCGGCGCCGCCCGGATAGCACATAGGACTATAGGAGCGCGCAGATGGTCGCAGAAAAAACAGGTTACTAGAAACGTGGATAATAATAACAAAGCTAAATCAAAGCTGAAATACCGGTTCCGCAGTCACTTGGTCGCGTCCGTCCGTCGGGGCAGATGCAACTGAACGCCAACGCGCCGCCACCGCCAGAGGCCGTGCTCGTCCGGTTGTAGCCGCACCACCCGCCGGAGCTTTCGCAAGGGCCACACCGGACGTCGAAGCTCGTGTCCCAGCTCAGCTCGAACCCGTTCTTAAGCACCCTGGCGTAGTTGGCCGAAAGGTTGGACAAGCTCGGCACGTCGAACAGCGCGGCGTACACCGTCATGATCACCGTGCCCCGGCAGGAGCTGGCGCACTCGCTTCCTCCCGGCAGCGCGGCGGCGGTGGCGTTGGCGCCGCGGTAGACGTAAGACATCTCCCCGTCCCCGGCCACGCCGTTGAGGCCGCAGCCTATCGGCGAGGAGCCGTTGAGGCACGCCGGAGGGAGCGCGTCGCCGCCCGCGCAGCCGACGAGGAAGGTGAGGCTGGCATCGGACGTGGTGAACTGCACCCCCGACCCGGGCGCCACCGTGACGTTGTGCGCGATGCTCGGGCAGTCGTACCCCGCGCTGTCGATGCCGGAGTCGACCACGGACATGGTGCGCGCCGGGTAGTTGATGCTGGTCACGGTGTTGTTGTTGGTGCTCAGCCGGAGCACCGTCGTGTTCCCGTCCACGCAGTCGAGGCCCAGGGCGGGGTAGCCGCAGAAGGCGGAGGAGGCCGCGCCGTCGTCGGAGAGGAGGTGAAACGGGTAGGTGATGTTGTTGATGTCGCCGCACGTCGCGGCAGCCGAGCACGGGGAGGAACCGGATGGCGCCGCAGAGCACCGGTTGCCGGCAGGGCCGAAGCCATGGATCAGGAGGGCTACAGCTACGAATACAAGAAAGAAGAAGCGACGGTGCATCGTCATGGAGAAGCAGAGCACTGCACAGCTGCAAAAGGCGCGCGAGCGTTATGTAGCCACTGTACTCTGTACATGCACCGCGCCTTCGCTGTCGTCGCAGGACATTGTCATCGTTTCCGGCTAGCACTCTAGCAGGTTCAGCGACCATTGTGGAGGACGACGACAGCAATAAAGAATACTAGTATACGCGTTCAGGCGTTCAGCTATCGATCACACATGTGAAGGTAGAACGAAAGGTTGACTTTGTGGGTCAAATGCCAAGCAGTCAAGGACCCAAGGTCATGTTTGCGGCGGCTTCGTGGTTACTCGTGTACGTGTTGAACCATGGTTTTAAATAGCGGGCTACAGACAATAGCGGCAAATTTTTTTCAAAAGCTATAAGGCTATAGCGAAGCTATAGCGCAGCTATAGCAGATAGCGGTTTCAAAAAACTGATAGAAATATATGGATAATTGATACAAAATCACAGGACAAATATAGCCTATGTCCATAACAACGGTCCATGGCATTATAGAGATAGCATAAGTCCATAGCATTAAAGTTCTAGACTTCAGTTTAGCTTATTTTAATACTTCGGTAGCTCTACGTTAAGAATAGTTTAACTATTTTAGTTTCCTTACAAGAAATAGGAATAGCGGCAGCTATAGCGGCAACTATAGCGCTATAGCTATGCCAAATAGCGTCGCTAAATCGGGCAACAGCGGTCATAGCTTCCGTAGCGTCAAAAATCACAATAGTATAGCTTTTGGTCTCTCAAAAAGCTATAGCGCAGCTATAGCGGGGCTATAGCCCGCTATTTAAAACTATGTGTTGAACCTTGAACCGGCTGGCGGCTGTGCACTCCGTTCACAAAATTGTGGTTGATTTTTTTTCATAATTTTTATTTTCCTTCTGTTTAAAAATTCATTAGGTGTCATTTATTTTTCCTTGATTTGTTTTAACTAAATGTAGTCTGAATATGACTTGTATTTTTTTACACTTTTGAGTATTTTTAATAAGACGAATGATCAAAATTATAAAAAAGTTATCGACACCATATATTTGTGAACCGTGGAAGTACTTTCTAGTCAAATGGTTTGACCTGTCTTTGTGGCGGCTTTGTGATTTGAATATTGAACTATATACGGAGAGAAATGTGATAATTAATTTTTTGGTGCATTCCAGTGATGTCATTGTTACAAGTGCCAAGTGGTTTGTACGTGTTCAACCGTCTGGTGGCTGCACTATACCATAATACTAGTACTTTCAATTTTGACCTGTTTTTGTGATTTGATCAATTGAGCACAGTATCCTGCTGGAGAATCATTTGAACATTGAACAACAGAAATATGATAATTAATTGTTGGTGTATTTCAGTGACGTCATTGTTAAAACTGGTTTGCATATTTATTTCTTAGCCTCATCATGGTTGCAAACTTTGGATTACCATTTTACTATTACTAATGGATATTTTTGGAAGCATTCACGCTAATCTTTACGATACACGTTATAAAAAATATTTTCTAGAAATTCTCAAAACTTCTGATCAATAATTGGTAGAATAAAATCTTATAGCCAGTAGATTTATTTTATTTTCTAAATAATCACATATCTTGGCTATTATAAATATAATATAAATAATCCTCTAAAAACATCTTAATTACCCAGTTTGTCATAAAAGAAAAATATAAAGTAATGACCTCTAAATTTATATGCCCCTGGTCCAAAAATATAAGGCACGGTCAAAACCTTGCACGATCTCCAATACAACATTTGATTCCTAATGTCTCATATATACTATAATGTTTGTAGCAGCAAAATAATATATATGAATTACTTCTAAACACAAATCCATTTGTATAATTTTAATAAGAATTTTTTTTGTATTATAGGTAAATTTTCTAAACTTTGAATTACGTGCATCTTTATTTTATAAGATAGAACAAGTATCTAAATTACCATGTTTACTGTTAGGGCATACTCCTAACACTACATAAAATAACCTTAAACTTATATTCAAAGTACCTGACTCTGCTATAATATTAAAATAAACTAAATTAATCAAACATAAATATTAAAATTAAATAAACAAAAAAGTTGTACCACCTCTAAACACATATACCTCAAAACTCTAATCTGCATGAGAGCATGTGTTGATGGACTAATCAAATTAATTTACTCTGGTCAATGGTCGTATGGTTAGTAATACTCTCAGGGCGCCTCCTCTTGGTTAGTTGGCCGTTGTTTTTTGTGTAGTGCTTCCTTTGTGTTGGATTGGAGATAAGCCGTTGCTGGAAGTTTATCCTAACCTTTACCGCATTGTGAGGAAGAAAGCAGTGACGGTTGCTAGTGTGTTAAAGTCGATTCCCCTCAATGTTTCTTTTCGCAGATCTTTAACAGGTGATAATTTAATGTTATGGTATAAATTAGTTTAAAAAGTGTCAAACGTTAATTTATCCGAGGAGAATGACACTTTTAAGTGGAGGCTTCATAAGAATGGCATTTTTTCTGTATAATAATTTGATTTTGGATAATAATATGATACCAGTAACATGTGATTTGTGGAAGCTAAGAATTCCACTCAGAATCAAGATTTTTCTTTGGTATTTGAGAACTGAGGTCATCCTAACAAAGGACAATTTGGCTAAGCGTCGATGGCAGGATAGCACTAAGTGTTGTTTTTGCCACACAGATGAAACTATACAACATCTGCTTTTCGATTGCCATGTGGCAAGGTTCATTGGAATACCATATTCATTATGTTTGCCATTCAACCACCTTCCAATGTAGCTAGCATGTTTGGTTCTTGGTTGAAAAGTATACCTTTCAAGAACCAAATTTTGGCAGGTAGAGCTATTCTATTGTGGGCAATCTAGTTGTGTCGAAATGATATGGTTTTCAATAGAACTCCCATTAATTCATTTTCGCAAGTGATTTTCAGGGGGACCTATTGGATTAGAAGTTGGTTTCCACTCTTCAAAGAGGAAGAAAGAGAAACTATGAGGACTGGCTGCTCATTTTTGGAGACAACAGTCATGGAGATTTTCAATAAATTTGGATGGAAAAGGAGCTTAAGGTTAAATGTTTAACTTTTTTTTCTAGTTTCTTTTGCTCCCATCTTTGCGGAGATGTTGTGACCTTTTGTGTCTGTTAGCCTTAGAGCCATGTACTTGTATCGTTTGACTAGATTCACTCAAGTTCAATTTAAGAGGCTGGATTGTTTTTCCTTTATCTAAAAAAATATATACTATCTTCAACCTTTGAATACGTGATATACTGCTTCCTCTGTTCTAAATATCAAATGCTTTAGGTTGTATACGTAATACGTGCATGAACCACACGATCCGCGCCCGCGGGTGAGCTGCTCTTGTGTTCCCTGTTTCTTGGTCAATCTACAATGGCAATTGTGACTTGTGAGCCCAGATCCTGAGCCGCTAACCGACCTCCGCCGGTCTGGGACCTCGGGATCGGTCTGGTGACGAGTTGGAGTTGGAGCTAGAGACGCTAGCTGTTGGAGTTCGATTGGAGGTGCTCTAGGGAGAAGTACTTACTACAAACCTGCAAAGTCGTGTCACGCGCCTCGTTAGTCGACACATACTACAAACTTGTTGAGTTGTTGAAACCCAACGTGGTTTATTGTTGATTCCGAGCCCTGGATCGATCGATTGGAGCCGGAGGTCTCGACTCTGGAACTACTACTAGAATGCATATTTTTTCTCTGTTTGCAACTGTTGGACAGGGATGCCCCTTGTCGCTGCGCCGCTAGGTCAGGTCTGCCGTGTTCAGTACTTTAGTCTGATCACGATTCAGGCAACGAGCGTGGTCGACATCTAGAAACAAGCAGGCTACCTTACAGACTCGAAATTGAAGATCTCTCTCGGTGTTCAAGAGAACAAAATTGCTACAGCAGGCAGCAGGAAGCTATCTTGCATAGGGAGGCCATCAGACCAAATCCAGCAGACTGTCTATATGGCCGTCCATAGTATGAAAACGACACTGTAACTGCACTAAAGTAAAGTTTGAATATAGGTAATAGGATAGACGATCTGCTAGAATCACCTTTAAGCCTAGCTTCGGCGGAGCGGGAAGGTGGCAGTTCCTCGATCGCAGGTGAACCATGGGTCGGCGGAAGCGTTTCTGGGTTGCATATTGCACATAGTTGGAGAGTTGAAATACATGTAGGGATGATAGTAGGTCATGATTCAAATGTTTCTTTATAATCCAAATGAGCCTTTAAAAATCCTTTAATAATTTTCAGTTCAAAATTTTAAAGGCCCTTTACCACCCCTAGATATAGGAATGATAATGGACCAGCTTAGGTCGTTAATGGAAAAGAACATGGCCAGCCTACCTGTCATCTGTGGAAAAGAACATGGCCTTGACTTGGGTGAAGGCAAACATCAACGCGGCCAATGTCCATGCTGCTACCTGAAACCTGAACAGTGGCCGCATCGGCGTGGCGATCATATTGGCAACTATGACTTCGGTAAGCTCTCAGTCTCAAAACCTATCTTCAAAAATCAGGTGAATACATTTGCAGAAATTGGGCACTGAAGTTCTAATCTGAATCAGGATAAAAAAGTTTAGTTGCCCTTTTAATGTTGCACTGATCTATTTCGTCAGGATTTAAACCAAGCCGGACTGCTGAATCTGTAATGCATTTGCCCAGTGATCTTAGTACATGTGCAAACTAGACAGAGACCATACATGTAGCTAGTCTGATCCAAATAACACCACCAACAGATGGTATATATAAGACAACCCTTATTTTAAAATGCCATTCTTAAAAATGCTCCATATTCTCTGTGTTACAGAGGCAACATTTCTTTTTAAGGCACATAAAACACTTGCAGTTGCGGTTAAGAAACCTGATACGGCGATACAAATTAGCACCATTTTATTAGGAACATATCAAAGCTTAACAACCCAAGAGCATTTTTTGTGGTAATTCCAGATTACTCGTGCTGCCTTCTAGCATCTCAACTACTCTAGTCATTGTTGGTCGATCATTTGTATATGTTAGAGTTTGTGTCGAATATGTGTACGTTTTGATTACGACGGGACTTGAGTTGTAATAGGGGTTTAGATAGAGTCCTAGTCAAACTCTATTTAGAGGGGGCCATAAATATGAGGCCGACCCTGTGTAACCGTACGACGACTAGATGGCTTGGTTTGGGGGTGCGGTGTTGCCGCGGTGTATCCGGATGCCGGCATAGCTATCTGATAATGGGGAGGAGCGCCCATAGTCATGTCCCGGAGATGTAGGCTTTGGCTGAACCTCGTTAACAAATATCGTGCCTCCGGAGTCGTCTGTGATTGTGCATGGGTATCTCGATCGTTTCATATGCGCTTCCGCATGCTTGTTTTCTAACAAGTGGTACCAGAGCTATGGTTGGATTGGATCTCGAGATGTATGCGGCGGATCACGTGGAAGCACGAGGATGACATGCTCGACGGGCGCCAGGAAGACAACTCGATTTGGTGCAAGGTGGAGCATGAGGGCGATCGACGATTCGATCGGTGGTGTCGAACACTTCAGGCGGGTGGCCTAAACCCTTCGATGGGCTGCAGTTGACGGAGATTGATCAGACGTGATAATCGAGTCAACATGGTGGCTGGCGAGATCGTTATAGGCGACGACCTCGGCGCTCGGAATCAGACCAGGCGGTCCAGACGTGGAAAAGCTTGGAGAGATTGGAGCAGACGGGAGCAGCGATGCGACCGGAATGTTACACGGAGGCTAACATCATGACACGTCGAGTTGGTTGTGCCATGGATGTGAGGTCAGGTGTGATATGGATTCGCGTATGTGATTTACGCGGAGTTTGACGGAGGATTGCGGATTGGTTTTGAAGGCTGCAGGAGATCCAGTACAGTAGATGCGTGTGCACGTATCAGCAGAGTTGCCTGTTTTTGCCGCACGGCTGTTCCGTGTGAGTTTGCATGCAAGGTGCATGGCGGTTGGCTGCTGTTTTTCACGTGCAGGGCAATGTGCATGCATGTGTGGATGAACAGGAAGCTGGATCAGGAGACGGGTACGCATGGAAGTTGCACACGGGCGATAGGATGTGGAGTCCAGGTGCAGGGCTAGCGACTCGGCGAGAGGACTCTGGGACGGAGTCAACGTCCGCGGACAGAGGGCCTGGCAGGGCCCACCGGTGGCAGAGGATTCCCACGCGGGGGAGTTCATGCACGGCCGGCCGCTCGGGCTCGATCACGAGCCTAGGGGCCCGCAGGCCCAGGTGAAGTCCACCGGTGGTAGAGTCCGGGTGCGAAGTCCGAGCAGGACGTGGTCGTGTCGGAAGAGGCCTGTAGGCGATGATACGGGGCGTCAGGAGTCTGGATCGGAACTGGCGTGGAAGGTTCTGCTAAGATTCGGAGCAGAACAGAGGCGCGGTGCAGCAGAGAATAAAACCAGGGACAGTCAGACCAGGGAGAACACATCCAACAGAAGCAGAAGAGAGTTTCGGGTGCCTAAAGAAGATCAGATCTGTATTTTGGAGGAAGCTGTGAGCGCAGATGTTTCAGGACAAGGCTGTTCGTGCGGGTTCTGAAGTGGAGGCGTTCAAGCGGATTTTTCGGCGATCCGTGGCAACAGGCGGATGGCGTCGATGGCGTCCAAATTCGATGTGGTGAAGTTTGATAGAACCGGAAACTTTGGGCTGTGGCAGACGAGGGTGAAGGATCTGTTGGCACAATAGGGTCTTTCCAAGACGCTCAGCGACCAGAAACCGGACAAGGTAGATGATGACAAGTGGGAGGAGATGAGAACACAAGCCTGTGCAACTATCAGATTGTGTATCTCCGATCAGATCATGTACCACGTCATGGAAGAAACATCACCGAAGAAGATTTGGGAGACACTGGAAAGTAAGTTTATGTCCAAAACTTTGACCAATAAGCTGTTTCTAAAGCAGAAGTTGTTCAGCTTGAAAATGCAGGAGGGGTCAGATCTCACAATGCACATCAATGTCTTCAATCAACTAGTCGCTGACCTGCATAAGGTGGAGGCGAAAGTTGAGGATGGGGACGGGGCGATTATTCTTCTGTGTTCGCTGCCGAGTTCTTATAAGCACTTGGTTACTACATTGACAGTTGGCAAGACAAAAATCACCACAGCAGAGGTTGTTGCAGCGTTGCTTGCTCATGATCAGATGAAGAAGCACAATACAGCTGGAGACTCTATGGGCGATTGTTTGCATGTCAAAGGTGATCAAAGCGCTGGAGATAAGAAGAGCAGGAAGAAAAAGAATAAGGGGCCGATGTGTTATGAGTGTGGGGAGTGGGGACATATAAAGATAAACTGTTCAGGACTAAAGAAGGATAGTGTATCCGCAAGTGTTGCTAGTGCCAGCAAGAGTGGTGACTCAGATAGCGATGGGGATCTTCTCACAGTATCAAGTGAAGAGTCCTGTGAATCGTGGTTGTTGGATTCAGCTAGCTCTTTTCATGCAACACCAAAGAAGGAGTTGTTATTGTCTTACACTAAGGATGATCATGGTGCTTTCGCTTTTCTAGAAGATGACTCGGCGTACCGTGTCATGGGGGCAGGCGACATCAAGTTCAAGACATGTGATGGGCAAGAGGTGGTACTCAAAGGGGTGAAGCATGCGCCGGGGCTGAGGAGGAATCTAATTTCGCTTGGGCTTTTGCATGATGAAGGTTGGTTGTATCAGGTGAAGCCTGATCGGAGGACCTTGAAAGTCATGCATGGCGGGAAGGCTGTCTTGTTGGGTGAGAAGTCAGGCGTGCACCAGTACAGGCTGCGAGGGAGCGCTGTTGAAGGTGGAGTCATGGATGGCAATGCAACTGTGGCGGTGTTCTGTCCAAGAGATGGTAAGGCTATAGGATCAGCTTCGCCAGGCCGTTCGACATGAGCGGCGAAGGAAACGATTCAAGTCCGGTACACGGAGGTTCACACAAGAAGACGAATTCAAAGTGACGAACATATTCGCCAAGGTGGAGTTTGTTAGAGTTTGTGTCGAATATGTGTACGTTTTGGTTACGACGGGACTTGAGTTGTAATAGGGGTCTAGATAGAGTCCTAGTCAAACTCTATTTAGAGGGGGCCATAAATATAAGGCCGACCCTGTGTAACCGTACGACGACTAGATGGCTTGGTTTGGGGGTGCGGTGTTGCCGCGGTGTACCCGGATGCCGGCATAGCTATCTGATAATGGGGAGGAGCGCCCATAGTCATGCCCCGGGGATGTAGGCTTCGGCTGAACCTCGTTAACAAATATCGTGCCTCTGGAGTCGTCTGTGATTGTGCATGGGTATCTCGATCGATTCATATGCGCTTCCGCATGTTTGTTTTCTAACAGTATACACCATAGGCTTACCACTATCATCTTTCTCACGAGCTCCGTGATCTCACCATTAATCCCAGAAGCACTGATACAATAGTCATCGAAATGTTCATAAATCTACTGAGGGAAATACTGGCTACTAGATTCACTATCTGCATTGTTAATCTTGTCCCTTACCCCAGCCATCTCGAGTACCATCATTCCATAACTGTAGACATCGGATTTGCTACTTACTGTTCCATATTGCTTTGAGTAGACCTCAGGGGCGATGTATCCTATAGTTCCTCTTGCACCACCAATAGAAATAGAGCTCTCTTTATTTAGGCATAGCTTAGCCAACCCAAAATCAGATATCTTGGGGCAGAATTCCTGGTCTAATAGAATATTGTGTGGTTTGATATCAAAATGGACAATGCGAGTATTGCATCCACGGTGTAGATGCTCAAGTCCTCTAGCACTGCCAATTGCTATGTAAAATAATTTCTCCCAACTTAGTGTATTTTCGTTGTTCATGTTGCTGCTGAACGCATACGTTTCAAGTGAACCATTAGGCATGAACTCGTAGATAAGAGCCCTTTTGGATCCTTGCAAGCAAAATCCTAAAAGTGTAACGATGTTTACATGGGAAGTTCTGCTAATGCTAGCCACCTCATTCATAAAGTATCTTAACTGCTACTTGTCGTCCATCAGAGAGGTTCCCTCTGTATACAGCACCAAACCCACCTTGGCCTAGCTTCATAGCAAAATATTGTGTCATTCGTTTCACATCTGCATAAGTGTATCGTTTTGGATGTAGGTTCCCATTCCTTTGTAGAAATGACTCGATCCTTGGTTCATTTTTCGATTTAAATTGAATCCAACCATATTTGCAAGTCCAGAAGAATGCGAGAATAAGTAGACACAGAAATACAAGGGATGATGTACTTGCAACAACATCTGCATCACAATAGGGCATCACAAGTGGATTAAATTTGCAAAGATAATGCATCCCTACTGAACGGGAAAACTCATCAGTTTGTTTACTGAAGGAAAGATGAAATTTATCTACATACAACTTTTACAGTGGTTGAAAAAAATGAGACCCGTTCATCGAGAGAGATCTAACGCTTATAAATAGATGGAACCACGGAATCGGAACCAGACAGAACCAAATAGGTAGGCCCGGAACCAAAAACGGTGGGTCCGGTACAAATAATTATTTTAATTTTATAATTTTCAATATATAATTCGGCCATAAAAATTAAAATACAACTTTTATAATGGCTGGAAAAAATGAGAGCCGTTCATCAAGAGAGATCTAACGGCTTATAAATAGACAGAACCGGAACCAGACGGTACCAAATAGGTAGCCCCGGAACCAAAAACGGTGGGCCTGGTACCAATAATTATTTTAATTTTATAATTTTTAATACATAATTTGGCCATAAAAATTAAAAAATGTCTGGTTCCGTCTGGTTCCCTCGGGTTCCATTCCAACCACTGTAAACCGTCTCTTATCTACATTGTTGTAAGTTGTCACTCGTCAGGGGACTCCAAATAAATACTACATTTATTGTAACTACGGATTTTAAAACATAACATGATGGGTACAGATCACCATATATACTATGGAAAGCAGGCTTGTCAAAAGATCAAAATTAAGCAAAAGGAAAGACACTAAGAGTGAGCCAGGTTCCTTACAGATTCTGGTCCTCTTATTCGCATGGCCTGCAATTACAAAAGGAAATAAACATGTAAGGTAGAGAAACTCCATACATAAACTGATAAACATCTCACACGAAGCTAGTAATACTCTACCATACCAAAAAGGCAAAAACAGATTATATTGTTCCATTATCATCAGCCCATTAATAGCCATGTGAGCGATACAAGAACAGTGCTAGACCAACACAAACAAGGAAAATGGACTGTATAATTTCACCATTACTAACAAGAATTGCCAGTTCACACAGGCACTAGTACTAGCCGGATACCATGAACAAGCTCTAGTCGCCTGCAGTCATCTGCTCTGTGTTAGTCCTCTCAATGTCAAGACTATCTTATGATCCAAGTTTATTGTTTGTGAGTTGTGACGGGTATTTCGTATAATTTCATCAGATGCCATGTCAAGTTTATTGTTTGCAAGACTCTTATCTTAGATGCGAGTCACTTGCTTGTGAGATACGGTAGGACCGTAGGACCGGTGCTGTCGTGCTGCGTGCCTAATTTTTTGTAAATTCATGGTGGCCTAGGTAGGCAAATTCACCGTGCTAAATACCTTCAAAGAAGCATGAAACAAGGGTGATGGTTGGCTGTTCAATATTTTTAGATAAGGGAAAAAATCCAACCTCATCACCCGTTCGAGTAAATTTAGCTAAAAATACAACGCGCACCTAACAACTCTTAGGCTGTACTATACAAGGCAACTCTAGATAACTCTTCAACTACCGGCAGTACACCTGTTAGTCCCACATCGGTAATTGATGGTGGAGTAGCACGACATATAAAGCGGGGGCAGCCCTCATCTAACGGATTAGTCTTTTGGGCTGAGTTAGGCCTGTGGGCTTCATGTGTCGGAGACTCCGGTATATGGGCCTGGTGGGCCGCGGCTCGTGGGCACCAAGCGAGCTGGGCCGGAAACCGCTGCGCCACTCTAGCAAGTGGTATCAGAGCCCATGGTTGTAAACCTGGAAAATCTCGGTATGTCACTAGTGAGGGGGAGAGTCTATGGAGGTCTCCAGTAGGTCACATGTGTGGTGTGACGGGAGATATGGACTCGTGTCAGTGGTATGGGAGACGTTTCGGAGGTCACGTGTGCGGCGTGATGGAAGCGTGGGACCGATATGTGACGGGGGAGATTGTTAGGTTTAGTCCCACATCGGTAATTGATGGTGGAGTAGCACGACATATAAAGCGGGGGCAGTCCTCATCTAACGGACTAGTCTTTTGGGCTGAGTTAGGTCTATGGGCTTTATGTGTCGGAGACTCCGGTATATGGGCCTGGTGGGCCGCGGCTCGTGGGCGCCAAGCGAGCCGGGCCGAAAACCGCTGCGCCATTCTAACAACACCAGTACACCACCGAAGCCCCAACTAACAGACATTAAAAAACTAATTCAACGGACAAAAGAAAACAAGGAGAGCCTCGAGTATGGAGCAGATTTGTATCTTATTAGATGGAATAACCATTTTGTCAGTTAAAGTGCTTACTTGACGCGTTGCAGTCCGAGTTGCGTGCCTTCCCGTCGGAGCACAAGCAGCCCCGTGGCTCGTGGGAGCCAAGCGAACCGGACCGGAAACCGCTGCGCCACTCTAACAACACCAGTACACCACCGAAGCCCCAACTAACAGACATTAAAAAACTAATTCAACGGACAAAAGAAAACAAGGAGAGCCTCGAGTATGGAGCAGATTTGTATCTTATTAGATGGAATAACCATTTTTTCAGTTAAAGTGCTTACTTGACGCGTTGCAGTCCGAGTTGTGCGCCTTGCCGTAGGAGCACAAGCAGCCCAGGAATCCCCTGCTCTGTTGACTGTAGGAGCATCGCCCGCTTGACTGCTCGCACGGATAACACTGATCCCTCGTGGTACGGCTCCAGCGCAACTCGAAACCATGCTCGAGCACGTCCCCGTATCCGCCCGTTCTGAACATGGTCCAGTTATTTACTGTCACCGCCATCTTCAGGTACTCGCTTACCGGCACGGAGACCATCTCCTTGCAGTGCCCAGCCGACTGGAGTTCTTGGACCTGATCACGGTCCTTCGGTGTAAACACGTAGGAATAGGAATCTACACCGGCAACCGGGCTCTTGAACCCGTTGTAGTGGTCGATCCGGTACACGCCGAGCCGCGGCACGGAGTCGCAGCCGAAGAAGAAGGTGAGGTTGTCGTTGGAGCTGGTGTTATTCAGCCACACCTCGGAGAAGCTCACGTTGTGGTGGACAGTGGGGCAGGTGTTGCCGCCGATCATCACATCGCTGTCTGCAAGAACGATGGTGCCGCTGTGACCGTCGTCGTCGTCGTAGAAGATGTTCTGAACGGTGTAGTTGTCGCCGCCGCTGCCGAGACGGATGACCGGAGTGCTGGTCCAGCCCTCGTGTTGGCAGGAGATCTCTAGATCGGTGTAGCCGCAGGAGTAGTTGGACGTGTGCTCGGTGGTTTCTCTGGTCGCGTTGGAGAGGTAGAAGGGATAGCGGACATCGACGCCGCCGCACTTGAACGTTTCCGAGCAAATGGAAGCGTCGCAGGTGGGTGGAAGCGGAGCAGGGCTGCCATGGGAAGTGGAGCCATGGACGCCGAGGAAGAGGAGCAAGCAAGGTAGGAGAGGCATGGCGCGAGCAAAACAGCAGGGCCGTGGTTCTCTTCTCCGAAGCGCACGTTCAAGCTTCCGGGATGTGGGAGGCTATAGCAGCGAGAATAAAAATTCCGTCATGCACGTTATATCCGTGCTAGCATAGATGTACGTACAACATAGAACGATGAAAACGGAATTCATACGTGATATGAGCATCCGTTTTCACGTGAACTCCTCCTGCAGTCAGAATCTGGATCACGAAAATAAGGCAAAAAAACCCTCCTCTCTTAATTATTGATAAACGGGTCTCACCTGTCAGGATGGACCGAGGGACCGTGAAACCTTATTTGTTTTAATATTACTAGCAAAATGTCCGTGTGTTGCAACGGAAGAAAAAAAATCTTTAAGCACCTCTAAACCAATGCATAGAGCATAAAAAAGAGTCAGCATATGATCTGGACGTCCGTTTTCGTATGGATTTTTTTAATATGAATCAAAATTGCGAATTAATTAAATTTCAGAGGAACGAAATTGTAAACTATATATCAGATTGACCGTAGAATAACCCGTCACAAACACAAAAGTCATGTCGTATATAGATAGAAAACATACGAGCTGCTTATAGTACAAAACGTATATGAATAGAAAACATATGAACTGTTTATAGTACAAAACGACACTACAGTGCTATTGTAGACAGAGAGATTAGACCTGGGCATGGGTCACCTAACCCAACCCGCTCGAAAAAAACCCGGCCCGACCCGACCCGACCCGAGCAACGTGACGGGTGGGCGCAGGCCGTTTTCTTTGACCCGCAACAATCGACGGGCCGGGCACGGGCCGTGATTTTTGACCCAAAACCCACTCAACCAGAAAAAACCCGACCCAAAGACCAAAAAAAATCTGACCCAACCCGAAAAAAACCTGACCCGACGCGTCCGCAGAAGGCGCATCGGCCAACCCGACCCGACCCGGTGATAGGCACGGGTCGGGCGCGGGCCGTCCTATGCGACCCGCGACCCGGCTTTGACCCGATCCGAACCTGACCCGACCCAACATTTGCCTAGGTCTAAGAGACATGGTAGGAATAATGATAGGCAAGTCGATTTAGACGAGCCGTTGGAGTTGGAGCCGGTAGAGGTGGAATTACTCATAAGAAATTTCTAGACTCGCTTGTCTTTTAAACCGGACCTTGTCTATAGTTTATTCGTTTTCTCTCTTGCTAGACGACGGAGAAAAGAACCCAGCTTATCCATCCACACGTTCTCGTATCCGTTCATGCTTCATCCATCTGCTGTCAGCTGTTTCTTCCTGCTCTAGTCCTTGAGCTTTCCCTTTCCTGCTGCACCTCCTCACAAGCTCTCACTCTTGAAGAGCTCTATCCGCTGCTCTTCCTGTGTTGATGCGGACGAAACTCTGCTTCTCATTCAAAGGAGGCAGGAGTAGTACGGCCGGGACATGGAGCTCGGCGGAGCAACAATGAGCGCCCAGGCCTTATTACCTACTCTCTGTTCAACTTCCACTTGTTCCCTTTTCCCCATGGTTCAACCGAAGATTGTTTGCTGTAAGAGTTCCTGATACGCTAGGGAGAAGTCTGAGACATTGATGCACAAGCGCATCCAATGCGCCATGCATGGGCCAGGACATTGATGCAGCAAGACCATGGCGACGGTGGCAGTGGCTGCTCAGCCTGCGATGCTCTTCGTGTCATGCTTTAGCTGGGCTGGTGCTGCCGAAACCGTGGAGCTTTTTCTAACTTGTTCTCATGCTCTAGCTGGGCAGGTGCCGCCGAGACCGTGGAGCTTCTTCTTACAACTTGTCCTCTTTCTTTGGTTTTGATTTGGCTTGGTTTCTTATTTATATTTGGTTGAGTATCGTGTCCTTGTCAGATTTGGAGTCAAGTTTATTTTAGCTGATTTTTAATATTGTGTCTTTGTCCTAGTCGATTTGGAGACTAGTTCAATATTCCTCTTATTCAATCATGAGCTCTTGAAAATCTTGGTGCCAACTGTATCGGAGTTTTAAAAGTATAGCAGGGGCCCACATGTCAGGCTTGTGTTTTGAACTGTGGAAATCCTAATCTGCGATGCGGAGGGGTATTTGGCTGATAGGCGGGATCCACCTGTCACGACGGACCGTGGATCTAGGAGAGACCGTGAAACCTTATTTGGTTTAATATTAGATATATATTATGTATAATATAGATTAAGTATAGATATAGATTTTGGGGATTGCAGTTCTGATCCGAATCGGAATTAAAAGTTTAGTTGCCGTTTTAATTTTACATATACTAAATTTACCTGACCGAGCTACTGAACCTGTAATAGTGCCCAATGATCGTAGTACAAGTGCAAACAAGAGAGAGACCGTGCTTGGAGATATACAGGTATGATCAAAATAACACCACCAAGCAATGTTATATGCCTATATATACGAGCACGCTTATCCTAAAAATATATATAGTTCGATTTCTGTTTACAGATCAATGGTGATATATTTTTTCTTGAAGTATAACACACATTTGCAGTTGTGATCGTGCAACCTGATAGGCTGATACCAGTGAGCAACATTTTAGGAACATTCCAAAGTTTAACAACCCAAGAGCATTTTCTGTGGCAATTCCAGATTACTTGTGCTGCCTTCTAGCATCTCAACTACTCTAGTCATTGTTGGTCGATCAGTTGGAATCACTTGTATACACCACAGGCTTACCACAATCATCTTTCTCACGAGCTCCGTGATCTCACCATTAATCTCAGAAGCACTGATACAATAGTCATCCAAATGTTCATAAATCCATTGAGGGAAATACTGGCTACTACCTTCACTATCTGTATTTATATTCTTGTCCCTTGCCCCAACCATCTCGAGCACCATCATTCCATAACTGTAGACATCGGATTTGCTGCTCACTGTTCCAAATTGCTTTGAGTAGACCTCAGGAGCGATGTACCCTATTGTTCCTCTTGCACCACCAATGGATATAGCGCTCTCTTTATTCAAGCACAGCTTGGCCAATCCAAAATCAGATATCTTAGGGCAGAAATCCTGATCTAAGAGAATATTGTGAGGTTTGATATCAAAATGAACGATGCGAGTATTGCAACCACGGTGTAGATACTCTAGTCCTCTAGCAATGCCGATTGCTATGCTAAATAATTTCTCCCAACCTAGCGTATCTTCACTACTCATATTGCTGCTGAAGGCATACCTTTCAAGTGAACCATTAGCCATGTACTCGTAAATCAGAGCCCTTTTGGATCCTTGTAAGCAAAACCCTAAAAGTGTAACAACGTTGACATGAGAAGTTCTGCTAATGCTAGCTACCTCATTCATAAATTCCTCCCCATCACCCTTGGTGGCCTTTAGCAATTTAACTGCTACCTGTCGTCCATCAGAGAGGCTGCCTCTGTATACAGCACCAAATCCACCTTGCCCTAGCTTCACAGCAAAAGATTTTGTCATTCTTTTCACTTCAGCATAAGTGTATCGTTTCGGATGTAGGTTCCTGTTCTTTTGTAGAAATGACTCGATCCTTGGTTCATTGTTCGATTTAAATGGAATCCAACCATATTTGCAAGTCCAGAAGAACGCAAGAACAACCAGACACAGAAATAGAAGGCACGATGTAATTGTCACAATTTCTGCATTAAAATTGGACGTCACAATTGAATTCAATTTGCAAAGAATAATGCATCAGTAGTCAGTGTGGAACTCATCAGTTTGTTTTTGGAAGAGAGGATGAAATTTATTTACATAGTGTTCACTAGTCAAGGAACTACAAATTAATATATATTTTCTAGTTACATGTATTTATTCTGCTCTTTTAGACTAATTGAAGATGGGTACTGACTATATAGACTATGTAAAAGCAGGCTTTTCTGAAGATCAAAATTAAGCGAAGGAAAGACACTAAGAGTGAGCCCAGATAGAGGTTCCTTACCGATTATAGTTCTCCTAGCATTCCCTGCAATTGCAAAAGGAAAGAAACATATAAGTATAGAGAAATTGCATATATAATCATCTTATGAAGCACGATACTCTACTGTACCAAAAAGGAAAAACATTAAATGGTTTCATTGTCATCAGTTCAAATAGCCAGCAAACAAGGAAAATAGACTGTAGTTGCACCTTTCCTAACTAGAATTGGCAATTGACTGTAGTATGGGACCAGTAGTAAATAGGGTACCCTTGGAAGGGTAAGGACAGTCACCACCATGAACACACATTAGTCATCTCCTGTATGTTTGTTTTCCTCAAGACAATCATCCATGTTGTTTATTTGAGTTCAGAATTGCTTGTGAGTTGTAAAGGTATTTCATATCATTTCACCAGAAAATTACCATCTCCGAATTCCATAAGTGATGTCACAAATAAGAATCTAGATACACAAGTGACTCACTTCTTTGTAACACTAATTTTTCAATCTACCTTGGAAAAGCGAGAATCTAGATACATAAGTGATGTCACAAATAAGTTTTCTTGTGAATTAGTGCCTCATTCAACTGTTAGTGTTGGCATAGTGTGCTCACCCTCTTGGTTCGGATCATGGGAGTTTTTTTTTTTTTTTTTGGTTTTTTAAACTCTCTTTTGTCCCTTAATGAAACACGCGCTCTAGCACACTCTCAAAAAAAAAAAAAAAGTGAGACAGCAAGTTGTGCAAGTTTTACTTCAGTTTCTTTAGAAAACAGTTTATACTCATCGGGAACTATTTTCTCCATGATGGGAGGTTTCTGGCAGTGGTGGAATCTATCACCAGATGCTCGGAGTGTCGACCGGTGCTGGGAGCCTAATTTTAGTCAATTCATGGTGGCCTAGGCCAATCCATCATGCCGAATATCTTCAATTCTTCTGGAAATTTAAGGACATTGAATTCACTTTTTTTTTTGTCATTAGGAAGCCAAATTCGGCACTCTGAGCATCTGGTGAATCACTTGGTGCATTGCTCGTTTTTATGAAATGCAGCTAACCAATGCTAACTTGTACTTCTCCATTCCGGGACGCACCAGGGGCAGTATGGTCCTCTGCTGTACGAAATAATGGTGTGGAGCTGGAGTAGTGCAGGATGCCGAGCCGCCTGCCTGATGAATCCCCTCCATGAAAAAGCGTTGGTTTCGTGCAATAGCAGAGCAGGGGCCGAAAGGCTACTGATGAAAACGCAAACCAGAATTTCTAGTTTTCTACCTACGCAGGCAGTATTTTGCTGGCAAACCCAGATAATTCCGGAGCAGGCGACTATAGGTCCTGTCAAATTCCTGCCATTAGCAAGAGGCTACAAGCAGCAGGAGCACAAACTAAAACGTGCGCACACCGGACACAAGGAGTCTAAGCTACACGACGCAAATTACTGACTGACTGTGTGACTCTGTGACACAGGTGTGAAATCTAGACTAGAACAGCGGGACTGCGGGAGCTTAGCCTTAGCTACGGCGTGAACTTACTGATGTAACTTGTGCGCAGTCTGATGGTGGTTTCAAAAAAGGAAGGGGTCAGTTCAGAAGGACTTACTTGATGCAGGTGTGCTCGCACTGATGAGGTGTCCGCAGTCCGGATTCCCCACCTTCCCATCGTTGCACAAGCAGCCCACGAATTCCCTGCTCGCGCTGTAGGCGCACTGTCCGTGGGACTGCTCGCACTGCTGGTAACACTGATCCCTGTCGGTATAGTTCCAGACCAACTCGAAACCATTCTTGAGCACGTCCCCGTATCCGCCACTTGCGAACGTGTCCGGGTTCCTTGCCACCACAGTCAGTAACTCGCTTTTTATTACTGGCACGGAGACTGTTTTGTTGCAGACCAAATCGTGCTCTGGGGCTTGAACGTCCGGTGTAAACACGAAAGAAGGTCCACTGCCAAACGAACTATTGAACCCGACGCAGTTGATTTGGTACATGTCAAGCACACCTGACGTATGACTGCACCCGAAGAAGAAGGTGAGGTTGTCGTTGGAGCTGGCGTTATACAGCCACATGTCGTCGAAGCTCACGTCGTGGCGAACTGCGGGGCACTTGGCGACGCCGAGCACGTCGCTGTCCGCCAGAATGATCGTGTGATTCTCGTAGATGATGTCCAGAACGGTGTAGTTGTCGCCGCCGAGTTGGATGACCGGGGTGGGGATCGGCCCCTCGCCTTGGCAGGAGATCTCCAGATCGGTGTAGCCGCAGGAGTAATTTGATTTGTAATCGGGGGTCTCTTTGGTTGCGCTAGAAAGGTAGAAGGGATATCTGATATCGATGGGGCCACACTTTGTTTCCAAGCAAATAGAAGGGTCATAGCTGGTGAGTGGAAGTGGAGCGGGGGCGGGGCTGCCATGGGAAGCAGGGGCATGGACGACGAGGAAGAGGAGGAGACAAGGGAGGAGAGGCATGGCCTGAGCAAAGCTGTAGCACCGTGGTTCACCCCAAGTCAGAAACGCACACATGGCACACTCAACTTCCGGCCTTCCAGGTTATAGCAGGCTAGCAGCAAGAACCAACACTGCTGTGAGAGGTAGGGCGCTTTCCATCAGTTAGGTTGGGTTTTGCATTGTTTGTGGAGATAAAAATCGCACCAAAGACTTGGACTGGCGATAGCGACTGTCAACGACGCGGAAAGAAGGTCGCCGCACCTGAACGCGCAAACAGTATGCATTTGCTAAATACTAATCCGGGCCGCCTGACGGATCTCTCACGCTCATGGAAAAAGCACGGACTTGGTGCGCGAGAGCTGACCAGGGGTCCGCGAGGCTGTAAACCATCATCTATTTCCACTAATGTAAACAAGAACCAGAAAAAAAAAATCCAGTTCTGTACGCATCCAGGCATGAATTTCCCGGCAAACCCAACGATATCTGGATTAGATCAAGGTCAATCATTGGCCACTAGCACGAGGCACGCATGAGAGCAGCGCGCGCGGAGGGCTAGCTACGATACTGATGCAGCTGCCAACAGGCGCATGGTCTGATGATTGCAAAAACGAAGGATCGGTTGAGACGGACAAATACCTGAAGCTGAAGGTGATGCAGATGCGTTGTTGGCATAGACGGTGCAGTTTGCGTTGCCCGGCTTGCCGTCAAAGCACAGGCAGCTCAGGAAATCCCTGTGCTGGCTGTAGGCGCACCGTCCGCCGGACTGCTCGCACGGGTAACACTGATCATCCGTCGTGGCATAGCTCCAGACCAACTCGAAGCCATGCTTTAGCACGTTCCCGTACCCGCCGCTTGCGAACTTGATCCGGTCGTTATCACTTTTCATCACCAGAAACGAGCTGTTTACTACTGGCACCGAGATCATTTCCTTGCAGTCGTAGGACTTAACCAGCTCTTGGGCGTTACCATCATCACCCGGTGCAAACACGAAGGAAGCTGTACCACCATTCATCCCGTTGCAGTCGATTGTGTGTGGACATAAAGTTGTATGAGTGTGGAGGATTGTTGACTGTATTTCAAAATTGTGATGACTGGACGGAATATTCTTTTTTAGAGCAGGGAAATAGAGTCACATGAGTGTGGACAGCCTAAGTCCAAACGCTCCTCTGTTCCCTCATTCTCTATCACTATTTCAACTATTTCCATTCAGATCTACAGTATGTAACAGTGCATAACAGTGTCGTAACAGTACGCAAACTCCCATTTTGAAGGAACCGCTAGACTTAGCCTAACCTCGGGAAACACGTCTTGGGATGGACGGTCTCTACTCTACCGACCACTTTGATGTCGTGCTCTATACGTGCAAGAAAAATAAAAATGGTCGCCTACAGCTCTCTAGTCTCTACAGCCAACCAAGTTTTCAGTTATAACTTATGAATGAAATATACAGCCAATTAATGCTAACTAGCTTCTCCATTCTGCGACACAAACAAGGTATATGAACATCACGGAACGGAGTGACATTCTGGGTAGTATCCTGGCCCTTGTTTCACTCTATAAAAGCAGGGGACATCACGGTCCTCTGCTCTACGGAAATAGTAGTATGGAGCAGAGCAGTCCGCCTGATGAAGAACGCGAGCACTCAAGGAAAAAACAACCACAAAATGCCAGTTCTGTACCCACTCAGGCATCAATTCGTTTTTTCCAGGCAAACCCAACGAAATTTGGACGACATGAGGTCATGCATTGGCCATTACCACGACCCACGGGGCAAAGGAGCAGCGCGGGGGGCTAAGCTACGAGGAGCAGATTTGCATGGTCTGATTGATTGAAAACAACGAAGGGGTCAGGTGAGACGGAGTTACCTGAACTTGATGCAGATTCCTTGTTCGCAGAGATGTCTGTGCAGTTTGCGTTGCCCGGCTTGCCGTCGGAGCACAGGCAGCTCAGGAAATCCCTGTGCTGGCTGTAGGTGCACCGTCCGCCGGACTGCTCGCACGGCTGACACAGATGATCCGTCGTGGTATAGCTCCAGACCAACTCGAAGCCATGCTTAAGCACGTCCCCATACCCACCACTTGCGAACTCAACCCGGTCATTATTACTTTTCATCACCAGAGACGAGCTGTTTAGTACTGGCACGGTGATCACTTCCTTGCAGTAGTACTTAGCCAGCTCTTGGGCGCTAACCGCATCGTCATCCGGTGTAAACACGAAGGAAGCTGGACCGCCAAATGGACTCTTCACCCCGTCGCAGTCGATTCGGTATTTGCTATATGAAGGCGGGATATCAGACTCGCAGTGGAAGACGAAGGTGAGGTTCACGTTGGAGCTGGTGTCGTGCAGCCACACCTCGGAGAAGTTCACACCATGGTGGACTGCGGGGCACCCGGGGATGCCGAGCACGTCGCTGTCCGCCAGAATGATGGTGTGATTGTCGTAGAAGATGTTCAGAACGGTATAGTTTTTGTCGTCGAGATGGATGACTGGGGTGGCAGTCGGCCCCTCGTCTTGGCAGGCGATCTCCAGATCGGTGTAGCCGCATGAGTAATTCGATGTGTAATAGGTGATCTCTCTGGTTGTGTTGGAAAGGTAGAAGGGGTAGCTGATATTGACGCTGCCGCACCAGAACGTTTCCGAGCAAATGAAAGGGTCATAGCTGGTGAGTGGAATCGGAGCGTGGCCTGCAGGGCTGCCATGGGAAGCGGGGACATGGACGCCGAGGAAGACGAGGAGATATGGCAGGGGAGGCATGGTCCGAGAGGAAAGCGATAGCGCCATGGTTCGCCGAAACGCACACACGGCACACTCGATCAGCTTGCCGGTTATAGCAGCAGACTAGCAGCAAGAACCAACTCTGCCGTGAGAGATGGGGCGTTTCTATCCATCATTGGTTGGACGCGAAGACTTCGACTGGCGACTAGCAACGACGCGGAAAGAAGGTCGCCGCACATGAACGCGTCCACTACGTCCGTGATTTGCAAAAACAGGATGCATTTGCTAGTCCGGCCACTAGCAAATCGACTGTGACAAAACTTGTGCTACATCTTTTCTGTGACGTGTGGAGGCCGGTCAAAAAATACTACTGGCAGTGGCGACTGCCTACGGGCTCCGGCCAGGTCAGGGAACCCAAGCGTTCCAGAACAGTTGATTGTATCCAGATCGAGAAAAGGATCGGTCCAGAATGGTTAGTTTTGGGTCGAGTTCGGCTATTGGTTTATTCCATCCCAGGATTTATCTATAACCGAGCGTGATCACAAGTTCCTGATTGCACTTTACTTGATCCTAGCTCATCTAATTCGTGACCACCTTAAATAAACTTGTGCCTAATAAAAAAATTTGCAACGTCACAAAAGTTGTAGCGGCCCAAGAGGAAAAAACAGTAAAGAAGGCCCAAGATACTAGCAAGCTTGGTCGGCTGCTGCTCTTCTGGTCCTTCTAAAAACCAGGGCTCAAATTGCTAGACAAGATGGTTGATTGATTTGTACAGATTTTTCATCTTTTAGGTCCATTTCTACAGTTTTTCTTTTCAAATTCTGATCGAAGTTGTTCTTTGTTCATCAGGACATGCTAGATTTGATTTTCAGGTAAAATTCGAAAATAAAACAAATCCATTTTTTTATCTAGAGCTACTACTAGCAGCCACCATTAATTGATGAAGCCGAAAACTAACCAATCCCCTCAGCGATTGGAACGAAGAATGAAGAGAAGAAAAAAGAAGTTAGTAGAAGTCAGAAAGGGTGTTACCGCTACCGTTGGTGCATTCCTGATCTTCCACTTGCCCGTTGTCGCACAAGCAACCCACGAATTCCCCACTTCTATTGTAGGCGCACTGTCCGTTTGATTCCTCGCACTTGTCGCACTGCTCGGACTTCTGGCTCGAGTTCACCTCCAACTGGAACCCCAGATCAAGAATGTTGCGATACCCACTGGTGCTCCAATCCTGATCGATCTTAGAGGCGTTCTGAAGCACCGGCACTTGGAAAACGTCCTTGCACTGTTGCAACAAATTTTGGTGCGGCACGTACGAAGGAACCACAAAGGAGTAACCGCCTCCACCGCCGTCAGGGCTTGCACATGGGATCGGGGTAATGTTGATAGACATGCCTGGGACAGGGATCGGAGTGGAGGTAGAGCAGTTGGCGAAGAAGAAGAGGTATCCAACGGTGTACTCGGTGGACTTCATCAGCCACATGTTGGACGGCACGGTGACGTTGTGGTCGACCTGCGGGCAGCTCTCATCGTCCAGGACATCGGGGTCGGCGAGGGAGATGGTGTTGTCGGTGTAGTTGATGTGCGTAACGTTGTAGGAGTAGTCGTCGAGCTCCAAGGTGGGATACTTGCTGCCCACACAGTTGATGCCCAGGCCGGGGTAGCCGCAGTAGGAGCCGTTCTGGCCCCGGATGTCCGCCGTCTGATCGGAAAGGTAGAACGGGTAACTGATATTCGCTTCGCCGCATCTGTACGGTTGCCGCTCGCATATGGTGGTGTTGTAAGCTTCCCCGGATTGATCGTCACCGCGGGAAGCGGCAGCAAAGATGGCGAGGAGGAGGTGCAGCAGCGGCAGCCGGCGGCGAAGCGAGAGAGCCATGAGTCCCAAGACCGAGGGGGATTTGCGTGTGTTGTTCGCCGCTCAAGCGGTCAAGCCCCTCCTTATAATGCCATAGCAGGCAAATCGTCTTTGTTCATTCATAAAAGTCTGCTGGCCTTACTTTCTATGCGGTGATAGAAATTCTACTATTAAAAAGGGAACTATGAAACTATCTAGTCAAAGACACGCCAAATCATCAAAATTAGAAAAACGCGCTGTCCTGCAAAAATGTTCTAACACAGCGACTAGTCAGTGGCAAAAGTCCCGATGAACCGTTGCTACCAACGAGCCGATGAAGGAAGCGAGAAGAAACATTCCATAGACTTCCCAACGCGCTGTGGATCGTTCAAACTTTATTCAAAAAACTGCAGTGCTTTGTCTCGAGACTTTTAATACAAGTAGTAGTATTTTTTTTATCTAATGAAAACCTATAAAAGATGTGCCCAAACGCCAAACACCAGAAAATCGTCAACGAAAGGTAATACGGGGACAGAAGTGGAGGTGGCGGGGCTAATCAAGGAAGATGTAGCGCATTTTTGGGCCGCGGCCATTTTCTAGGAGCCTCTTTGAATCTTTTTCTTTTTTCCGTGTTGTTGTGGTGGTAGTGTTTTTTGTTTTTTGGCTGTCTTGTAAATGAGTTTATAGTGTTTTTTCGTTTTTCTTGCTAATAAAAACTGGCTGCGGCAATTCTCTTGCAGGGTTTTTCGAAAAAAAAGAAAGGTAATACAGAGCCATAGAGGTAGACCACACGTACCGCAACGCTCCGTGGCAGGGCCGTCGTCGCAGAAACATGTGAACTCTACGCCACCGTGCGTCTCGTTGCGCAGGTAGCCGCACCATCCGCCGGAGCGCTCGCACGTGCCGCACTGAGAGGAGTTGCGGCCGTAGATCAACTCGAAACCACCCCTCACCAACCGATCAAACGATCCATTGTTCACTGACGGAGGCGCGTCCACCAGTGCCCTTTTGTGCTCCTCCAGCACCAGCGCCACCACCACCTCGTCGCACTCGTACTCGTACGCCTCGGCGCCCGTGATGCCACCGTCCGGCAGCACGTACGTCCTGAGCTCGCCGTCTTGCTCCTGGCACCCAACCAATTCCACGGCAGATGACAGGGAGATGTTCTTCTTGCAGTTGTAGAAGAAGGTGATGTTGGAGTCGGACTGCGTGAGCTGCAGCCACGAGCTGGCGGTGTCGATGCTGAGGTTCGCGTGGAGGCGCGGGCAGCCGGCGGCGTGCTCACCATCGTCGATGTCGGCGTCGGAGACTGCGATGGTGTGCGTGTCGTAGTTGATGCCGACTACTTTGTACCGGTGGGACTTGATGGGGAGGATAAGCGTGGTGTTGTCCTCGCAGACGAGGTCGAGCCCGGGGTAGCCGCACTCGGACGCGGAGGAGTTGAGCGAGAACGGGTACTGCACAACATGGCCGCCGCAAGTGACGTTTCTGCATGACGGAGGGAGGGCGTTGGCTACGGCGAGGAGGAGCAGGGCGGGTAGGAGGAGGAGGAGCAGAGGAGGGTCCATGGAGTCGCCGGACACTCGGTGTGAGAAGATTCAGAAATACTACCAAGTGAGGGGGTCTTAAGCATTCGGGTACCGGCTACTTGACTTTGGTAGTACTAGTAGTAACTACTGTCACTGTTGCTACTGTCCACTGATCTCCATCCAAAATGGACAATTATATTTATTTATATATTTATTAATTAATACTACATCTAGCTTATAATGATGCCCTTAAGGACACGGTCTGACAATTTGTCTTAATTCATTTTTTGCATAAATATATAAAAATACAGGTACTTATCGTATGGTTAATGATAATATAACTTTTACGGTGGTCGGAAAAAATGAGAGCCGTTCATCAAGCGAGATCTAACGGCTTATAAATAGACGGAACCATGGGACCAGAACCTACGGTGGTTGGAAAAAATGAGAGCCGTTCATCAAGCGAGATCTAACGGCTTATAAATAGACGGAACCATGTGTGGCGGAACCGCCCTGCTTAATCTAGACTAAGCACACCTGCCACCTCTGGCTCGCAGTGCACTTAGGCCAGACTAAACCCGGTAGTCCGTCGAGCTACCCGAAGGGCACTCGATGTAACCATCGCCCGAGGATACCGACATCACACACATTCAGCCCTCGAAAGAGCCACAACAGATTACATCATCACAACAGTTGAAGTAGAGAATAAGTAGACTTAGTTTACAAACCGAAGATAAATAGTCGAATACATGTTCAAATATAGCGGAAGCGAAGTCGAAATATACATGTATAGATACATATAGCGGAAGCGTTCAAAACATCTCACAGCGGAAATAAAACTCAACTAGTCTTCAAGTAGAGATAAACAAGGCGAGTAGCACCGAGCCCACCGGTTCTACCACCTCCAACATAGATATCCGGATGTCGTCAGCACCTGTAATTCAAAAGTGGGGGCAAACCCTGAGTACTAATTACTCAGTAGGACTTAATGGACGGGGCTTACAGCTGACGCAAAGCATGCTTACTAATCATGTGGATCCTTAGCTGTTGATTCTTAAACCAAGTCATGTTGACATAAGATAGCAGGATTTGACAGCTGCTATGCATTAATCATGAATATCACTTATATCAAAAGTAAATACTTGCAGGAAAGTAAAACATGAATACATGTCCCGTCCCAAGATTCACAGCGCCTCCATCCCACCCCTTGGGAGTAGCCGTCTCAGGAGCGATACCACAGTACGTCGGGTCAGCCCTCCCTTGACCTCTAAGCATCTCCCAAGTCCATCGACCTCCTAGCAGTGGATGGGCGACACCCTGAATAGTGAGACGGATCATACACATCCAAGCATGTTGTATAAAAAGGCGTAACTTAATAAACAGTATGTTACAGTTATTACTACGTTGCCCGTGTGCGATATTTGGCACTCTCACACCTGGTGAGCATCAGCGATTCGAATCGATTTTTAATTCCCGGGAATAACTAAAAATGCCAAGTGATATATGCTTACTAGCCATCGCGTTCCACACATATATCCCTCATCTCCACCTGTCCCGTCCCAAGATTCACAGCGCCCCCACCTAACCCTTGGGAGTAGCCGCCTCAGGAGCGATACCACGGTACGTCGGGTCAGCCCTCCCTCGACTTCCAAGCACCTCCCAAGTCCATCGGCCCCCTATCAGTGGATGGGCAGCACCATGAATAGTAGGACGGGGCCGGTAAGACTTTCACCGGTCCCACGACCCGGATAAGCACTTTAGCAATGTTGAGCCAATCAGCAGGCGAACAGACGAACGGGCCTTAAACGACTCGGGCGGAGTCCACCACTCATGTTCCAATTCTCATCGTACATTTCCATATCTCCGCCCGGTCCCCATTTAGAACATAACATAATCAAAGTAAGATTCAAAATAGTGAGATTTCTTGTAACTTTTGAAAAATCACCTACGCGACGAGTGACTCCATTCACTCGTATTTACTCGTACCTAGCATTACTAGGCATACTCGTCCTACGCACTCTATTGTAGGTGCTAGGGCCAGGGCGGCCAAGGAGTCTAATGCAATTGGTTCCAAACAACTCCTAATGCAAATGCGTAAGCATTCATCAAGTATATTTGCTGGGTAAAGCATGGTCCTGCCTACCTTTGTTTTACTTTAAGAAAACCAACAAACTAAGCTACTGTTAGTTTGCCGGGTTGTGAGGCTTTGCCCCAGGCAACCCCTTGATCCCTTGGACAACTCCTCCGTCCAAACACGACTGATGGGCTCTCCAGATCGTGAGTGGGTCTTAGTTGGTCTTTTGGACACCGATACTTGATGTAGTTCCACGCACTTGCTTTTTGATCACGTATCTGCAAGAAGCGTTTCTACATGAATGGTATGCACGGTGCAGTGTACGAGATGCATAGGTATTAAACACATACACGAATAACCATTTCATGGATGGACAGAAAAGTGATCGACAACTATACTAACGAGAAGTGCCAGTATGCATCTAGCACAATCATTCAGTTATGAAATTAAGCATTCACGCGGCAAGATATAATTCATTTCATGATCAAGTGTTAAGTTGGGATGCCTCGTTTCACTCTACATGCAAGCGCAATACTAGTCATCATATACTTACACATGCAATGGATTATCAATTTAAGACATCACTCTTAGCACTAGTAATAGTAGCACTTTTCTTGACTTAGAGCAGGCATACACTCAACAGCCACATAACACATACAAAGTTTTATGTATTGAACATCTAGTAACATCAGGTAGTACTACTGGTGACATAGAAGTACTTTTATGGACTTAGAGTAAGCACGCAATCGGGCATTCTCAATGCAACCCATGGGATTAAAACACGATTAAGTATCAATGTGACTGTTCTTTATCATACTCAAGCAAAGCATACAACAACCATATATTTATACCTGTAAGGTATTACTAGTTTGAAACACCGTTCCTAGCATATGGATGGTAGTACTTTCATGCACCCAACACATGCGTTTAAACAACTCTCTTTGCACTAGTCACGTTATTGATCAAAAGAGAGTGTGGTAGTGTCATCTTTAGTTTAGTTTGTACACACATGGTTTACAAGCATGATATTAAGTTTAGACTCTTATAATGACTAATCATAGCATGTACATTATTGTTACCTTAACTAAGAAGGGGCATAATAGTTATATGAGCTAGTACGCAGGTGTTCAGTTATACGACTACAAGATGTAAGCAGACATCAGGTGCTATACTATGGATTAACCAATTAACTACTTATAAGGAGTATACTGAAAGTCACTTCTGAGTACATACTAGCATTCCATTTCTATTTTATGGATTAAATCATAGTAGCACTTGTCATTTTCAAATCACCACTCGGACTTAACATGCAGAGGCTCAAACTTTATCAGCCAGCTAAACCTAGCACAAGGTGTGTCCCAAAAATCTAGTACAACTTTTGGAGAAAGTTTCGTATGGTAAGTATTTCCCATGCATTTTTATTTCAAAAACTTAAGCCTAGGGGTAGATCAGTCATTTAACAGTGAGTGCTACTGCAAGAAAAATTCTCAAAGTACCTAGATGCCATAATAAAGCCACTGCCCAAATTTCATAATTTTTTTGGAGGTCATTTAGTCCACTTTTATCATTTATTTACCTACACCATGCATGCAACAAACCGAGGGCAAATCAGGCATTTCATACTTTCACATCATACCAATCATGTAGATCTATTCAAGAGGAGTCTAACGCAACTGAGTTTGTCCATTTTGGATTTTTATTTGATTTACTATGATTTTCCAAAGTTTATAGCCAATTTAAATGCATTTAAATAGAAAATTACTCAGACTAAGGACCCGAACGTAAATAACCATAACCTCCAGGGGCCTGTGAGGAAATAACCACAGACTCATTGAACAGCGCATTGAACTTGAAACGAAATAGACAAACACGCAGGGGGATTTTTGCAAATCGACCTCTTCTTCTTCCTCCGGCCGCGGCCGACGCGCGCGCGGTAGAGGAGAGAGCGGCGGCCTGCGCCGGCGATGTGGGGGCTGGACTTGGAGCCGAGGGGGTGTCCGGGGGTGTTCTCCGCCGCGGGCTTCCGTTTCCCCTAGCTCTCGTCGTCGATGGTGGAGAGGAAGAGCGGCGCGGAGCGGTGAACTGGCGCGGCCACGGTGCACGGAGCGCGGCGAACGCGGGCTCGCTCTCGTCGAGGGGAGGCGGGAAGGCGGCGCCGTAGGGCCCTCGAGCTGCGCGGTGAGACGGCGAACGTAACGGTGGGGTTGTGGAAGTAGGATGCGGCGCCGGTGGGGGTCCTCCACGGTGCGGGGTCGACGGCAATGGTGGCCGAGATGGCGCACACGTGGGGAGAGGGGGAGGAGGCGATGGCGGAGGCCGGTAAGTGGCTAGGAAGGTGGAGCGGAACACGGCGAGTGCGGGGCGCGCGCCGGGCAAAGGGGTGGTGGCCCAAGGCGACCAGCGCAGTGAGCTCGCCGAGAGCTGGACCACGGCGAGTGGCCTCGGCGTGCTCACTCGCGGAAGGTCCTAGGGGCAGGGCCGGCTCTGGAACCTCGGGGGATCGACGGAGGGGCTCGAGGCAGTTGTGGTGGAGGTGGTGGCTGGGCTAGCGGAGGCCTACAGGGGCGGTGGCGTGAGCTCAACTGAGCTCGGCCATGGCGGCTTGCTCCGGTCGCGTGGCGGGGGCGCAGCAGAGGCAGGGAGCGAGGGTGAGGGTGCGGGCGAGTGGAGAACGAGGACGCGTTGGCGTCCAAGTTCAGAAGCTGGGGCGCGGGCGCGATCCGTGGGCGCGCGGCGCTGCCCGGCCGTCGGCGGCCGCGTGGTGGCCGTCGGCCCGGCCACGGTGTCGCGCCGGCCGGCGGGGGCCCACCTGTCATTGACCGGGAAAAAGGAGGAAAAAGAAAATAGAAAAATGTGTTTTCTCTTGTGTTGAAAATCGCCATTTAGACCAATTTAGAGGCCGAATTTGGAAAAACTCCAATTGAATGAAATGTTCTACTCTTTGAACTCTACAAGTTTGTCAAAAGGTTCAACTTCAGATTCTAAGTACAAATATGAATTTCATTTGAATTTAGGCTGCAGCTCCCAGTTTGGACAGGGTACCTCTACTGATTGTGAGACTCAAAAGTCCTATCTCTGGTTTTTACCACCCAAGGTGTATATTGAAAAGTTTGTTTAGAATTTCAATATCTACAACTTCTCTAATTTGATCCTTGCATGAAAGTGGCTGTAGGTCATATAAATATTGAGATTACTAAATAGGTCAGATTTGAACTGGTTTTCTGTGTTGGTAGAAAATGACCCTAAACTCCATTTAAAAATCCATGTATGATCAAACTCCAGTTACCAAAGTTGTTCTCCAGTAGATTATCTAAAAGTTTGGTAATATGACTTTGGTCTGGAACCCAACAGATTTTGAATTATAGACACAATTATGTTCCAAGGTTTATTAAAACAGAAATTTCACTTTGTGTAGAGACTTTCTTGTTTCAAACTTTTGGAGTATCAAATGAAGTCCAATCACTTCCACAATAGGTGCATTTGAAAGGTGATAAGTCTAATTTCACTTCATAGAAAGGAAGATTTTGAAGTTGTATAGTGAAATCAAAAGTAATTTCAGAATCAACTTAGCGAAAAGCTGAAAATCCATACTTAGGAAATTTCTAAGTGTGGGTTGATCTGGTTGTTCCCATGAGATATTTGGGTGATATTTTGAGTGAGTAGACAATAGTTTTGATCCATGCTCAGTGTAGCAAAAGGATAGTCCATAGCATGTACAACAAGTTTGTCAACGGAGTTGAGCTCGGGTACTTAATGAATTTGAAAGCTTTATTAGGGCTCAAGTTTGCTCACGATCACAACTGGCACTTATCAAGGAACTTTGGATTGGGTCTTTTAAACCTCTTGTCTTTAGCTTTTGAATATTGTCCAACGGAAAGGTCTAGGGCTACTTTTCTCATCCGAGGTTTGGCATTTGGAGTTGAGCTCAAAAGCATGTGAGTGTTGACTTATTCAACCATGAAATGTGTGGTCTTGTATCTTATGTAGAAAATTTTTGATTTAGTGGCCCCTCCACATGTTTCTTGTTAATCACTAAGCATGATTACGCCCTAATCCACCATTAGCCTTCAACTAACCGTGTGTTAAGGCTTCTGAGATGCCAGGGGCATCACAACCCACCCCCCTTAAAGAAATCTCGTCCCGAGATTTGGAGGAAGCGGGGTTCTAGGTAACACTTACTCCTTCATCAATTTGCTTTGTTAACTGGCTCGTGAATGGTTAGTGCCTTTTTAACACAAGTGAGTTACAAAGCTTTTGAATACGTCCAAGGTGGTCCTTTCTAGGTGCTCGTCAAGTCGTGGTTTATATGAGAGCGAATGAACAAACCGCAAAGACGGTGTGGCCAATGTGAAAACGGCAGTGCTTTACTCGAATAATGGAACAGGGTTACTCCCTGACTTTGACACCAAGATTTAGAATCGTGATGAATATATAGGTCTTAGAACAATTAGAAGCAAGGTGTACACAATTGGAGGACCGAACCACGAAGGCTCTTGGGATTCAAAGGGTTATCAATGGATGTGCTTTTGAGAGACACATTCATTTCATTTGATAGGGACTGTGTACACATATAAGATATTAAATCCGAACATTCTTCAAAGAGTAAGATGTGGTGATACATAGCACATTCTACTCATTGTTTTGAGAAAGATGCCGTGGAAAGAGGATAGGACATATTCACCTAGATAAGGTGATGGTTTGTATGATTTCATATAATTGATCAAGACTGGTCACGAAATATATATAGGCAGAGAGCTTGTGCTTACTAACAGAACACTTATCAAGGTTAGTGAGCCCAACTTTGAAGATAATTTCCAAAGAAGAATGAAGCAACTCTTGAAAAGGACAATGCGAGGAAAGCACTAGCTGAGAACAAAAACTTAGTGCAGCGGAGGATGCTGAGTTCACCTTCAGGAGATAAGGTTCCATATATACAAGAAAGGAATGTAAGAGAAAGCAGTGGAAACAGAGTTGATGGTTCCCACAAATCAAGAGAGGTGAGTTGTAAGAAGGCAGTGGAATGATGTAACAAGACAGTGGAACTAGAATCAAGCATTCCCACAATTACAAGACGTTAAAAATGACCAAGGTAACCATAGGGATAGGATTGATCATCCCCATGCATCACTACTAGCAAGAGTAACCAAGGCAACGGAAAGGTGTGGACTAAGTGTGAACATAGACTTGACCCGTCTCCACGGATCGAGAAAGACATGGCTCAACCAGGCGATGAAAAAAAAATGCGAACAATAGTGGGATTTCGGTGGATCTTTCCCCACAGATCAAGAAAGGCAAGGTGAAACAAAGCAAGGAAATGATACAATGCGGAAGCGTAAATAGAGTAAATCGTATCCTCAAATTAGATGTATAGGGTTGACAAGGGGATAGAAAATGGATACGAATGTTCCACAACTTAAGCGGCGTCATGCCTTCGTATGTCTTGATACAGCGCGAGCCTAGGGATTTACCCGGTGTCGGCCATACACATGGGACCCTAGGTTCCGTCGCGGCACCATAGACTACTCGGGTAAACACCACGTCAAGAGTGGCACAACTATCCAACGTCAGGAGATGCAAGCAATGCAAGGTTATGGAAAGACACGAACACGGGGTTGGGAGCACATGAATGTCAGTGTATGGGTGACCTGAATCAAAGAGTCAAAGGCACATAGATTTCAAGGGCTGGAAACACAAGAATCATGAGAACGAGAAACATATGGACCGCCAACCTTTGAGTCGTGGTGTTGCATGGATTTGGAAGTACATGAATTGGCGAGAGCTCAAAGCATGTGCACCACAAGAGTTCGAAATGCGGGGAGTGCAGGAGCTTGAAATGCACGGAATAGTGAAGCTTGGAACTCAAGAAATTGCAATTATTGGTAAAGACATGATACACTAGAGTCGATTCCAAGGAGTTAGGCTCGAGTAACACAATAAACCATATTTACTCAATGTCTGGCCAAACATGGTTACCTACGCAAATCGATACCCGTACGGTTTGCCTAACCGTAGGATTTAAAACAATTTGGTCAAGAGCGAGCTTCTCCTTTTATTCATGTTGATGCGGCATTGAGCTTCATGTGGGAGACACCATGGTGTTGAATCTTGATTAAACGCCAAATCTGAGGACGATGCCGAAGTCGAGGTTGATCCAGGATGCTTTCTTTTCATCTCTCATGTTGCCAGATAGGAACTCTATATCCTTGCCTAGGGACATGTGAGCGACGGTCAACTCCCGATCGAGGCTTCTTCTAGACTCGTTTCTGTCTTGGTGGAGCTTCAACTTGTTGCGTCGACGTAGATGTTGATGCTGTGTATGTCGGGTTGATTGGAGAAAAGTCTTCGATGATGAAGGCTTGGGCATTCTTCTCGAAGACTTCTTGGAGGCTTGCTTGTTGTTCCGATGGCTAGGCCTATAGAATCCTATGGACCCAGTATGTAAAAGTAAACATGTACGAACTACCCCGACTTCATCTTCAGGCGTGGCGAAGTCCTTTAGTCGAATAATCGCGTGTTGTCGATGTAGGAGTCGATATTTCGTTTGTTGGGTCGACTGGAGAAACTTGTCCCGCTCCGGCGATGTGTGTTGGGAAATCTTCTTTGTATGCTTCGGTACATCAGGGGCTTGTGCGTCATCCTTGTGGTTATAGACATGCCTACCGAGTCATAGCAACTAGGACCTAGGTGGTAACACGTCTGATTGTCTTGACTTGATCTTCGGGCTTATAGAACCTCATTAACTGAAGCATCCTAGGCCGTATATGTTGAATCGAAGTAGTGTTTGTGAAGTCTTCTTCAGCTTCGCCTATTCTTCACTCTTCTTATGATATCTTTGACGACGTCAATAAAGCTTAAGTCAGTGGCGACATGGCTTTCGAAAATCTTTTGTATAACACAGGTGTTACATTTACGAGCTCAATAAAATATGCCAAAAAGGGGAGACTACTACCAATTCTGGGACCTGATTACTACCTTTTCTTCTAACGTGTACAGCTTGCAGCCAATTACCAGAGGTGAATTAAGATAGTCTGCAAAAGATCGGGGTGCCATAGGCATACCTAAGTTTGTTCTCTACGACTTTGGTATAGAAAGTTGAAAGTTTTCCTTAAATGCCTTTAGAGTATTACCAGATTTGAAATTTCACACTGTAGATCGCATGAGTGCAGATTTTGGTTTTTTTTTTAACACGTTTTAAGTTGGGCTTTGAAACCCAAGCATGTTCGGAGAAAACATTGTCTAACAAAGTGATTACAACTTTACGTGCTACTATCACCTTATAAAAAATCTGTACCAATTCTATTTGCATCTTGAACTTCACATCAGAAACAGTAGCCACAGACAAAACTCATGTGCAACTTGTCACTACCAAACAAACATATTTATAGATGCAGTAAGAATCTAGTTGCTTTCAAGCAAACACATAGCTAGGCACATGAGATGAGATGGAATGATGCATGATTCGTCCTATTCGGTCTCGCATCACACATCCTTGGTATATTATATATATCTAACGATATTTCGGTGACATATATGCACGTCTCTCCTTAATGCAACTAGTCGTTCTCTAGTCGTTCTTAGATTCGCACGTGGTTAGTGTACCTGCAGAAGAATGCATGCTCATACATTACCACCTAGTGTGGCATCCACGCGTGACCGCTGCGTGGACAACGTTGGTGGGCCGATGCACCTTTTCCTCAAAGCCTAACTTTCCACCAGTACTGGGGATTGTCGAGAAAAAGGTGAATCCCAAAACCAAATGTAAGTGTGGTGGGCATGAAAGCCCAAAGCATGCCCACCACCCTTAAAGAGCTTTTACTTATACGGCATGAATGCAGGGTTTACAACCATTCGCAAATCCCGATAGCTTCCACCAGTACTGGGGACAGCTATGGCCGAAAAGTTGCTTTCCAAAGCGCCGAATATGCACATGAGTTCTATCTAGGTCAGAATGTCAGCGATGTCACCTGGATAACACTAAACATCCTTATACGGGCGTAGCGTATACTCTCCTTTTTGAATTACTTAAAAAGGGCTTTCGAAAATAGTTTTGTAAACCAAAACTTGATGATGTAACTGTTGTCTGTGTATGATCGGCTCTGATACCAGCTGTGGCGGAACCGCCCTGCTTAATCTAGACTAAGCACACCTGCCACCTCTGGCTCGCAGTGCACTTAGGCCAGACTAAACCCGGTAGTCCGTCGAGCTACCCGAAGGGCACTCGATGTAACCATCGCCCGAGGATACCGACATCACACACATTCAGCCCTCGAAAGAGCCACAACAGATTACATCATCACAACAGTTGAAGTAGAGAATAAGTAGACTTAGTTTACAAACCGAAGATAAATAGTCGAATACATGTTCAAATATAGCGGAAGCGAAGTCGAAATATACATGTATAGATACATATAGCGGAAGCGTTCAAAACATCTCACAGCGGAAATAAAACTCAACTAGTCTTCAAGTAGAGATAAACAAGGCGAGTAGCACCGAGCCCACCGGTTCTACCACCTCCAACATAGATATCCGGATGTCGTCAGCACCTGTAATTCAAAAGTGGGGGCAAACCCTGAGTACTAATTACTCAGTAGGACTTAATGGACGGGGCTTACAGCTGACGCAAAGCATGCTTACTAATCATGTGGATCCTTAGCTGTTGATTCTTAAACCAAGTCATGTTGACATAAGATAGCAGGATTTGACAGCTGCTATGCATTAATCATGAATATCACTTATATCAAAAGTAAATACTTGCAGGAAAGTAAAACATGAATACATGTCCCGTCCCAAGATTCACAGCGCCTCCATCCCACCCCTTGGGAGTAGCCGTCTCAGGAGCGATACCACAGTACGTCGGGTCAGCCCTCCCTTGACCTCTAAGCATCTCCCAAGTCCATCGACCTCCTAGCAGTGGATGGGCGACACCCTGAATAGTGAGACGGATCATACACATCCAAGCATGTTGTATAAAAAGGCGTAACTTAATAAACAGTATGTTACAGTTATTACTACGTTGCCCGTGTGCGATATTTGGCACTCTCACACCTGGTGAGCATCAGCGATTCGAATCGATTTTTAATTCCCGGGAATAACTAAAAATGCCAAGTGATATATGCTTACTAGCCATCGCGTTCCACACATATATCCCTCATCTCCACCTGTCCCGTCCCAAGATTCACAGCGCCCCCACCTAACCCTTGGGAGTAGCCGCCTCAGGAGCGATACCACGGTACGTCGGGTCAGCCCTCCCTCGACTTCCAAGCACCTCCCAAGTCCATCGGCCCCCTATCAGTGGATGGGCAGCACCATGAATAGTAGGACGGGGCCGGTAAGACTTTCACCGGTCCCACGACCCGGATAAGCACTTTAGCAATGTTGAGCCAATCAGCAGGCGAACAGACGAACGGGCCTTAAACGACTCGGGCGGAGTCCACCACTCATGTTCCAATTCTCATCGTACATTTCCATATCTCCGCCCGGTCTCCATTTAGAACATAACATAATCAAAGTAAGATTCAAAATAGTGAGATTTCTTGTAACTTTTGAAAAATCACCTACGCGACGAGTGACTCCATTCACTCGTATTTACTCGTACCTAGCATTACTAGGCATACTCGTCCTACGCACTCTATTGTAGGTGCTAGGGCCAGGGCGGCCAAGGAGTCTAATGCAATTGGTTCCAAACAACTCCTAATGCAAATGCGTAAGCATTCATCAAGTATATTTGCTGGGTAAAGCATGGTCCTGCCTACCTTTGTTTTACTTTAAGAAAACCAACAAACTAAGCTACTGTTAGTTTGCCGGGTTGTGAGGTTTTGCCCCAGGCAACCCCTTGATCCCTTGGACAACTCCTCCGTCCAAACACGACTGATGGGCTCTCCAGATCGTGAGTGGGTCTTAGTTGGTCTTTTGGACACCGATACTTGATGTAGTTCCACGCACTTGCTTTTTGATCACGTATCTGCAAGAAGCGTTTCTACATGAATGGTATGCACGGTGCAGTGTACGAGATGCATAGGTATTAAACACATACACGAATAACCATTTCATGGATGGACAGAAAAGTGATCGACAACTATACTAACGAGAAGTGCCAGTATGCATCTAGCACAATCATTCAGTTATGAAATTAAGCATTCACGCGGCAAGATATAATTCATTTCATGATCAAGTGTTAAGTTGGGATGCCTCGTTTCACTCTACATGCAAGCGCAATACTAGTCATCATATACTTACACATGCAATGGATTATCAATTTAAGACATCACTCTTAGCACTAGTAATAGTAGCACTTTTCTTGACTTAGAGCAGGCATACACTCAACAGCCACATAACACATACAAAGTTTTATGTATTGAACATCTAGTAACATCAGGTAGTACTACTGGTGACATAGAAGTACTTTTATGGACTTAGAGTAAGCACGCAATCGGGCATTCTCAATGCAACCCATGGGATTAAAACACGATTAAGTATCAATGTGACTGTTCTTTATCATACTCAAGCAAAGCATACAACAACCATATATTTATACCTGTAAGGTATTACTAGTTTGAAACACCGTTCCTAGCATATGGATGGTAGTACTTTCATGCACCCAACACATGCGTTTAAACAACTCTCTTTGCACTAGTCACGTTATTGATCAAAAGAGAGTGTGGTAGTGTCATCTTTAGTTTAGTTTGTACACACATGGTTTACAAGCATGATATTAAGTTTAGACTCTTATAATGACTAATCATAGCATGTACATTATTGTTACCTTAAGTAAGAAGGGGCATAATAGTTATATGAGCTAGTACGCAGGTGTTCAGTTATACGACTACAAGATGTAAGCAGACATCAGGTGCTATACTATGGATTAACCAATTAACTACTTATAAGGAGTATACTGAAAGTCACTTCTGAGTACATACTAGCATTCCATTTCTATTTTATGGATTAAATCATAGTAGCACTTGTCATTTTCAAATCACCACTCGGACTTAACATGCAGAGGCTCAAACTTTATCAGCCAGCTAAACCTAGCACAAGGTGTGTCCCAAAAATCTAGTACAGCTTTTGGAGAAAGTTTCGTATGGTAAGTATTTCCCATGCATTTTTATTTCAAAAACTTAAGCCTAGGGGTAGATCAGTCATTTAACAGTGAGTGCTACTGCAAGAAAAATTCTCAAAGTACCTAGATGCCATAATAAAGCCACTGCCCAAATTTCATAATTTTTTTGGAGGTCATTTAGTCCACTTTTATCATTTATTTACCTACACCATGCATGCAACAAACCGAGGGCAAATCAGGCATTTCATACTTTCACATCATACCAATCATGTAGATCTATTCAAGAGGAGTCTAACGCAACTGAGTTTGTCCATTTTGGATTTTTATTTGATTTACTATGATTTTCCAAAGTTTATAGCCAATTTAAATGCATTTAAATAGAAAATTACTCAGACTAAGGACCCGAACGTAAATAACCATAACCTCCAGGGGCCTGTGAGGAAATAACCACAGACTCATTGAACAGCGCATTGAACTTGAAACGAAATAGACAAACACGCAGGGGGATTTTTGCAAATCGACCTCTTCTTCTTCCTCCGGCCGCGGCCGACGCGCGCGCGGTAGAGGAGAGAGCGGCGGCCTGCGCCGGCGATGTGGGGGCTGGACTTGGAGCCGAGGGGGTGTCCGGGGGTGTTCTCCGCCGCGGGCTTCCGTTTCCCCTAGCTCTCGTCGTCGATGGTGGAGAGGAAGAGCGGCGCGGAGCGGTGAACTGGCGCGGCCACGGTGCACGGAGCGCGGCGAACGCGGGCTCGCTCTCGTCGAGGGGAGGCGGGAAGGCGGCGCCGTAGGGCCCTCGAGCTGCGCGGTGAGACGGCGAACGTAACGGTGGGGTTGTGGAAGTAGGATGCGGCGCCGGTGGGGGTCCTCCACGGTGCGGGGTCGACGGCAATGGTGGCCGAGATGGCGCACACGTGGGGAGAGGGGGAGGAGGCGATGGCGGAGGCCGGTAAGTGGCTAGGAAGGTGGAGCGGAACACGGCGAGTGCGGGGCGCGCGCCGGGCAAAGGGGTGGTGGCCCAAGGCGACCAGCGCAGTGAGCTCGCCGAGAGCTGGACCACGGCGAGTGGCCTCGGCGTGCTCACTCGCGGAAGGTCCTAGGGGCAGGGCCGGCTCTGGAACCTCGAGGGATCGACGGAGGGGCTCGAGGCAGTTGTGGTGGAGGTGGTGGCTGGGCTAGCGGAGGCCTACAGGGGCGGTGGCGTGAGCTCAACTGAGCTCGGCCATGGCGGCTTGCTCCGGTCGCGTGGCGGGGGCGCAGCAGAGGCAGGGAGCGAGGGTGAGGGTGCGGGCGAGTGGAGAACGAGGACGCGTTGGCGTCCAAGTTCAGAAGCTGGGGCGCGGGCGCGATCCGTGGGCGCGCGGCGCTGCCCGGCCGTCGGCGGCCGCGTGGTGGCCGTCGGCCCGGCCACGGTGTCGCGCCGGCCGGCGGGGGCCCACCTGTCATTGACCGGGAAAAAGGAGGAAAAAAGAAAATAGAAAAATGTGTTTTCTCTTGTGTTGAAAATCGCCATTTAGACCAATTTAGAGGCCGAATTTGGAAAAACTCCAATTGAATGAAATGTTCTACTCTTTGAACTCTACAAGTTTGTAAAAAGGTTCAACTTCAGATTCTAAGTACAAATATGAATTTCATTTGAATTTAGGCTGCAGCTCCCAGTTTGGACAGGGTACCTCTACTGATTGTGAGACTCAAAAGTCCTATCTCTGGTTTTTACCACCCAAGGTGTATATTGAAAAGTTTGTTTAGAATTTCAATATCTACAACTTCTCTAATTTGATCCTTGCATGAAAGTGGCTGTAGGTCATATAAATATTGAGATTACTAAATAGGTCAGATTTGAACTGGTTTTCTGTGTTGGTAGAAAATGACCCTAAACTCCATTTAAAAATCCATGTATGATCAAACTCCAGTTACCAAAGTTGTTCTCCAGTAGATTATCTAAAAGTTTGGTAATATGACTTTGGTCTGGAACCCAACAGATTTTGAATTATAGACACAATTATGTTCCAAGGTTTATTAAAACAGAAATTTCACTTTGTGTAGAGACTTTCTTGTTTCAAACTTTTGGAGTATCAAATGAAGTCCAATCACTTCCACAATAGGTGCATTTGAAAGGTGATAAGTCTAATTTCACTTCATAGAAAGGAAGATTTTGAAGTTGTATAGTGAAATCAAAAGTAATTTCAGAATCAACTTAGCGAAAAGCTGAAAATCCATACTTAGGAAATTTCTAAGTGTGGGTTGATCTGGTTGTTCCCATGAGATATTTGGGTGATATTTTGAGTGAGTAGACAATAGTTTTGATCCATGCTCAGTGTAGCAAAAGGATAGTCCATAGCATGTACAACAAGTTTGTCAACGGAGTTGAGCTCGGGTACTTAATGAATTTGAAAGCTTTATTAGGGCTCAAGTTTGCTCACGATCACAACTGGCACTTATCAAGGAACTTTGGATTGGGTCTTTTAAACCTCTTGTCTTTAGCTTTTGAATATTGTCCAACGGAAAGGTCTAGGGCTACTTTTCTCATCCGAGGTTTGGCATTTGGAGTTGAGCTCAAAAGCATGTGAGTGTTGACTTATTCAACCATGAAATGTGTGGTCTTGTATCTTATGTAGAAAATTTTTGATTTAGTGGCCCCTCCACATGTTTCTTGTTAATCACTAAGCATGATTACGCCCTAATCCACCGTTAGCCTTCAACTAACCGTGTGTTAAGGCTTCTGAGATGCCAGGGGCATCACACCATGGAACCAGAACCACACGGCACCAAATAAGTAGGCCCGGAACCAAAAACGGTGGGCCCAGTACCAATAATTATTTTAATTTTATAATTTTCAATACATAATTCGGCCATAAAAATTAAAAAATGCCGGGTTCCGCCTGGTACCGCCTGGTTCCATTCCAACCACCGTAAAACGTCTCGAATGATAAAATAGTAAATCCCCCAAAAAAAGATCTTATCAAAAAAATCACAAAAATAAAGATAAAGTGATAAAATAGTAAATCCCCAAAAAAAGATCTTATCAAAAAAATCACAAAAATAAAGATAAAGTGACACTCATAGTTTTTTTTTAAAAAAAATAGATAAACTCATGCCTAAATGATTACATTGCCAGACAGTAAAACCCTAAGATGATAATAGTTAAATAGTTCAGAAAAAATTCCATGCCGAATTAAGTCCACCCTTTCCAAACAGCTTCGGTTATATAATTCCTCATTACAAATTGTAGAAGTTTTTCCCTTCATTTTCCCATCCATGCATATATGGATGTTAATAAATCCAGCCATCTAGACATATATACAAAACTACACATGCAATTATATGAATCAATCCAAAGTCTAAAATCCCTTATAATTTAGAACAGATAAAGTTTTTCTTCTTCTTTTTTTGTCATTGTGTGTCAACTGCCATTCATTTTTCCAAACCTGACTCTGCCTAAGGTTTGACATGACTGATAATCCCTTCGGTTCAAAATATGTTTATTTTTACTTTTTTTAAGTCAAACCTCTCTAACTTGACTAAATATTTAGAAATTTATATTAACATGTACACTACCAAATTTATGAATGATAGGCTGATATAATTAAATTAATTTCATATTACTAGTACATCAACCCATACTTATGCATGCACTAATATTGTTGACAGAGATAGATGTTACACAATTATATACAAATTTAAGATCCACAGCCATTCAAAATCGCTATTCTTCACTCTATCTCATATATTTATACTCAAATAGAATATTCATACACATACTTTTTTATCTTTATACATCTATAATGAGCATAGTTAATACTTATATTTCATAATGGTATAGGATAACTTATAAATGAAATTTAGAGGATTATTTTAAACTTATTTTTATAATGACACATAGAGTAATTTGTTTGCAATTTTAAGGGGCTACTTTAATTCATGTTTCGTAATAACATGGTTAGTAATTTATATGTAAATTCATGTGGTTATTTTAGTTCATCTTTTATAATGGCGTCATGGGTATTTTATTTGTAAATCTATGGATTACTTCAATTCATCTTTCGTAATGGCATGGTGAGTAATTTATATGCTAAAGATTATTTTAATTCATGTTTTACAATGGTATGATGGATAGTTTTTTAGAAAAAAATATATTTTATGACTATTATGAGGATACCTTGTGGATTCCAAATGTTTATGATTTTAAGAATTAAAGTTAGACAAGTTTAACTTAGGATAAAACTACAATGAGCTATCATTCATAGCCAATGGAGTGCTATGGGCAAATTAGGGCACACCTCTTTTAATTTTTTTTACGAGAAGGATATAGTCTATTAATTTAAATCTATTATATTAATATGGGAGTGTTAAAAGAAGCCACATTCGCCGAGAAGGTCAAGAAATTCTCACATTAAAAGTAGCAAGGTATGTTGAACTAAGTATAAAAATAGATCCATATATGTCGTACGGTAACACATAATACATTTAAAACTCTAACTCATGCGAAAGCACGCGTTGATTGACCAGTAATCGTATACACAATTAAAATTAAAAAAAAAATAGCTACCCGCGCTGATAGCGGTCAGCGCGGGCCATCTTGCTAGATTCAAATCGGTGAAGCGCATGAAACTCAGATAACCTGTGCCAATAGAACACGTATACGTGTCTCATCTAGCTATCCAGTAAATGGTGTCTCACATAGTGACTGCTCACCGGCAAGCGGTCCACGTGAGCTCGATCACCATCCTTCATGAATAACGGGTGATGCAAGGACGACATGCCGTGCGAAGGCGCAATCGTTTGCTGCCGGCTGTTGCTCGCGGTCCAGTCGTAGAGAAAAGGGTTAATCAGGAACACGCCATTATAAATATCACGGTTTTGAAATATATCATTACTATTTACGATATTATACAGTGACCACTACAATTTTACGCTACTTTGAAATATGCCAGTTTAGACTAAAATACCCTTGTCTTCGAGCTCTAGCCTCTCCCTTCTCTCTTTCCTTTCCTTGGCTTCTCCCGCATGGCGTTCGGCCACCGAGCTCGCCGCGCGACAAGGCCCCCCTACAGCCATCCCGACTTCCGTCCACGTCGCGCCTGGCCAGCCCCGTCTCCGTCCATGCCGCGCTCGGCCATCGCCGCCTCCGTCCGTGCTGCGCCGCGCCCGGCCGTCCCCGCTACTAGCCATGCTTTGCCCAGCGTTGCGCTTCCCATGCCCCCTGCGACCATGCGCCGCCGCGACCACCCATTCCCATCTCTGGCACCGCCTCGGCTTGCACACTTCCTCTAGGTTGTAGAAGCAGCCATGGCGAGTGGATTTGAGTTTGAGCAAGGTGAGGAACGCCAGTAGCTAGAGGGAGAAACGGAAGAGGAAGAAGATGCTGACTGCGTCCTCCTGCACCGCGCCGCCGCCGTCCTCCCCATGGGCAGCAGCACCGCGCCACTGCCGTCCTCCCGCGCGGGCCGTCAGTGCTCTCTGATTTGGTAGGCACGCCTCCTCCTCAAGCACAGGACGGGAAAGGACTCTGTTGGTGGTTGAGCCACGGGAGGGGTGGAGGATAAGCCTATAGAGTCCAAGCTCGCCAGAGAAGGGTGGGTAAGCCACAGGAGAGGGGTGGGGTAGCCACCGAAAGCCAAGCTTCGCCGGTGGCCCGGTGGCCGGTGAGCTGAAAAGATGACAGGAGGGGAGAGGGAGAGAGGAGGAAGAAGATAGGAGCATTTTTGTACCAAAATGTTTAGAATGGACAAATAATGGCAGATTTCAAAGCCTTGTAAAATTGTAATGGCTTGTATGTAATATCACAAATAGTAATAATAGATCTCAGAATGAGTATATTTATAATAGGACGACGCTAATGCCCGCGCGCGCAGGAAAAGGCCCCGCTGCCTGCAAATGCAGTTTAAGGAAAATTCTCCAGGAAAATCATTTCTATTTTTGGTAAAATTCCCGCTGCGCGTCCACCCTTTGTTCCCGCTGCATGCCCAGTTCCTTCCAGAGTTCTAGAGAAACAAAACAAAACCATCGTACACCCCTCCCCCCCCCCCCTCGGCGAAAAAAGCAGAATCCCCCAATCCTAAAACAAAAAATGCCTGTCACACTAAAGAAAGCATAATCCAAAAAAAATGCCTATGTCACACTAAAAAAAAAGCATAATCCAGAAACAAAAAATGCCTATGCCGAAAGGCATATCTACCATCTTCACTGGTTAAAATGATTGAAAGTTTTACACGGTCTGCCTACCTGTGACAAAAATACATTCACCTACGCGAATGTAAAAAGCAGAAGCTAGATCATAACCACAAATAACAACCACACACATAGGATGTTAAAAATGCTTGCAACCACGAATAATGCTTCCAATAGATACCTAAAGTGCTTAATAGACATTACTAAAATGCTTGGCGTCATGATCCGACGAGCCCCAGAGAGAAGAGAGCACAGGAGGACAATGCGGTCGCGGAGAAGAAGACCGTAGCCGGTACCAAAGGAGGCAGCGGTGCATCCACACCAGATGCAAGGCCCCACGCCTGGGGAGATGGATCCGGCTCCGGTGGCGGGCACCCGGTGAGGCGAGGCCGGCTCCGTGGAGCCGGTAAGGCCCTGGGGGGGAGGGGGCGGCAAGGTGGATGGGCACCAACGAGCCAGATCCGGCTTTGGGGAGGAGGGGTCGGCACAGGGGAGGCGGATCTGGTGCCGGGTACGCCGGTCGACCACGGGGAAGGCGGATTCGGTGCCGGTGCATAGGCGCAGGGGGGCGCGCCCAAGCTGAGGAAACAGCGAAGCAGAAGGGCGCCGAGGAGGTGGGGGTCGGCGGTGGGTGCAGTGGAAGACGAGAGGCATCTGCGTCGGGCGTGCTAGAAGCTGCGAGATGATGTCGGGAGGAAGATACATCGAGGACCGGGATGCGGCCGACGGGGTCACAGTCGAAGATATTTTTTGGGTTCCGCAACGTTGGATTGTTATCTGGTCGATCGGACGGTTGGCGAAGTGTGCAGGCGGAGGCGGCTAATCCCGCGTGTCCGATGTGTAGCATTTAAGTCTCTTAGATTTATAATGACATGTATCTAATTAACCCTGAGAAAATCTCCACATTCAAGTCCAAGAACCGATCGTTGTCGGCCTAACTCCCTCACTTCTCACTTGACTCTCACGCACCACCTCTCTGAGTGAATAGTTCAGCACAACCATCCGGAGTCTCCCCCACCGCTCCCCATTCACACACGCGCGCCATGGCAGCTCTGCTCCTCTTCCTCCTCGTCCTCCCCGCCCTGCCCCTTCTCGCCGTATCCAAAGCCCTCCCTCCGTCATGCAAGAACGTCACCTGCGGCGGCCATGTCGTCCAGTACCCGTTCTCCCTCAACTCCTCCGCGTCCGAGTGCGGCTACCCCGGCCTCGACCTCCTCTGCGAGGACAACACCACACTCATCCTCCCGGTCAAGTCCCACCGGTACAGAGTAGTCGGCATCAACTACGACACGCACACCGTCGCGGTCTCCGACGCCGACATCGACGACGGCGATCACGCCGCCGGCTGCCCGCGCCTCCACACGAACCTCAGCATCGACACCGCCAGCTCCTGGCTGCAGCTCACGCAGTCCGACTCCAACGTCACCTTCCTCTACAACTGCAAGAAGAACATCTCCCTGTCATCTGCCGTGGAATTGGTTGGGTGCCAAGAACAAGACGGCGAGCTCAGGACGTACGTGCTGCCGGACGGTGGCATCACGGGCGCCGAGGCGTACGAGCACGAGTGCGACGAGGTGGTGGTGGCGCCGGTGCTGGAGGAGCACAAGAAGGCACTGGTGGACGCGCCTCCGTCAGTGAACAATGGATCGTTTGATCGGTTGGTGAGGGGCGGTTTCGAGTTGATCTACGGCCGCAACTCCTCGCAGTGCGGCACGTGCGAGCGCTCCGGCGGATGGTGCGGCTACCTGCGCAACGAGACGCACGGTGGCCTGGAGTTCACATGCTTCTGCGACGATGGCCCGGCTGCGGCGGAGCGCTGCGGTACGTACGCGTGCCCTCCTGGCCTCCTCTTCCTCCTCCATCCCCCGCGTAAATTTTGCATTGATTCCTCTGCTTTCTTAGTAGATTTAGTTTCTTGGTTCCTGATCTGGGGTGTTCGTCAGGCGAGGTTGTGCGCGCACTTTTTTTTTGTTTGCCTGTTGAATGCTGCCGGCGCACAACTTGCTGAATATAGGAAAGATTAGATTCAGAAAATTAGCCTGATTGCCCAGATCCTCCATGTTTTTACTAGTCGGCCACCAGAATTATTAGCAGCAGCTTGTTCTGCAATTAGGTGCGTCGCACTCAGGCCAACTTCCCTCGATTCAAACTCCACTCTGTATATTGTATTAGAATAGTGCCAAAAAGTTTCAGAATCCTCGAAATACCAACACCGATGGAGTTGGCCTCGCTTGTTGTTGCCTGCACTACATAGGACTAGGACTGTGTTGAAACTTCCGTTCGATTTCTCCCGTCTCCTGGTCTCGTAACCGTAACCACGGCAAGTGAACGAACGGACGGCGTTGCTGTGATGCTGTCGTCCCAAGTTTTAGAAGTTGGCCTAGTTACAGCAAGACATATGACAGGGCACGGGCAAAGCTGAAGCCAGGTGCTGCTGCTGCCCTGCCTTCAGTCATCACCATTCAGGAAAACGACTGACGAAGTGGACGGGACTGCAGCACTAAACGCGCGTCGCTCGGAAACGTCTTTCAGAACGACAAATGCGTACCCTGGAGACTTTGAAGGCTGGCAAGGTTGGTTCCATCATTGTTTCATGGCAGCGTAATACGAAAGAAACTGGAGAGCGAAGCTTTTCCATTGAAGACGGTCCGGTGTACGGATCGACAGCCCATTCGGTTCCTCTTCTTCAGGCACCGTTTCTTTGGGTGGATCCGTGAATGCCGCGTGGAAACACAACGCAGCACATTCCCGTACGTCCTCTGCAGCTCCTTCACCCCCGGCCTGTTTGCTGAGGGGGACACAGACTCATCCAGTCAGCCCTCTGTGCCCGTGTTCCATTGGTATGGGTTGGTATGTGGTTCTCGAGAAAGGTAGTTACGTTCATACTGAGCCCCCGTTTGAAATGCGGAATTTATTTTTTTTCATTTTTTCATGTTTTTTGTATTTTTTCTGTGAAATTACTGCATTCAAAATAGGCTCTGAATAATATACAGCAACATGTTAAAGATGAATAAATGTTAAATGTACTGGCCCTTTCTGTTTGGAGATAAATAGTAGTATATAAAGAGTGAAATGCAGAACTAGCTCCTCCCGTGCCGTGGAACGTGACCACAAATCAACCAATATGCCACCTACACATCGCTGTCATACTGTCGTAGTAGTACTAGTTAGGTTGCGACATGAATACTGTTGACGAAGGCCTAATTTCTCCGATTCTGATTGATTGGATTGCGAAGTAGTGATAGTATCGTTATTAAGCCGTGCTCCGCCACTCGTACAAGCTGTAGTATCACTGAGTATTGACATGCAACTAACGGCAGTTTTTTCAAACCAACAAGAGACACACGTTCAAGACGAAAGCGTCTCGCTAGCATCGTGTTAAAGCCATGACCTAAAATTCTACAGCCCTCAACCCCACTACCGATCGAGCTTAGGGCCTTAGGACAGACAGATTTATGTGGATGAGCACATTGACAACGACCTCTAGCGGCACCACGCGGCAACACCAAAAGCACATATAGGGCCCCTTTAAAACGCAGAAGTTTCACAGGATTGGCACAGGAATTTCATAGGAAACAGTTCAAAAACACAGAAAAAACGCAGGAACATGAAAATTTTCCCGCGTTCCAAAGAGGGCCGTAGTATATGTATACGAGGTACAAGTGTACGGTATATCTATAGAGGGTGTTCGTCACAGCGGTTCTGTGACGCTGCCGCAACAGTAGTAGCTTTCCCTCCGCGCCGAACGATAGGAACAACGAACAACGTACGCTCCAAAAGCTTCAAAATATTTTTTATTTCTGTTGTGGCAGAGTTACCGCTCCAATCCAACACGCTCCTAAAAAAAACCGGTAGCCTGAGAAGTACGAACCCACAACTTAGGCCCAGCACTAGCCCGAGCTAGCCCTGTGGCACGGCAGCTGGCTCGGCCCGGCCCGTTTTATTATTTTATTTTAAACATGGCTATATTAAATTAACTATCTTATACCAAACACAAGCAACAATAGGTTAATAGATGTTCGTGACATGCTTGGGAGCAGGATTCGGAATTTGTCCAAAATTTCTTGAATTTTGGCGAATTTGGGTACTACCGATCCCCTTCGGTAAGTGTATCACTAGTAATTTTGTTTTTTATTTGGATGGTAATCATTTTATTTTTAATTTTTTTCACCAAATATTGTGAAAAAAAATAAAAAAACGGATGGAATTTCACCAAATTTCAGCCTTACTATCCCTTCAATTCTTTTTTCCAAAACGGTAGATTAAACCTTACTTGGGAGGCTATTGGCCACCTCAACCAAAGCATATTTTTCCCATTTCACCGGTTAATTTGGCGATCCCACTGTGAGTAAATAGATATAAATAACTAACCATGGCATCCTAACATCTTTTAGGCACACCATGCAAAGTTCTTGCTCTACTTTTTTCTATTAGATACAATCCATACATGTGACATCGTTAGATAGTATATGTAGAATTAGTGGATCACATCATTAGATAGTACTAGATGATGCCCCGCGCGTTGCTGTGTGAATTATGAATTGTGTAAAGTTATACTTGTAAAAAGGTACCAAATAAATTCCCCGTGCGTAGCTACGTAAAATTGAGTGACACTGGCGTATACACCATAGAGAAGCACGCATGTATAAAGCCACAAAAAATCGATATAAAGATATAGTGGATGATGACGTGACATGGGATTTAGTGGGTTTTAGAGATGACGTGACTTCACGCATGTTGAGAGAAATTGGTAGTTTGGGCTAGCTATTTAGATATTTAGATATAGAAGATACGTAGAATTAAGGGATCACATCAAGTCCATAACTGGTCCAATCCCCATAGTTTAGGGAGGAAAAGCTGACAATCACAATATCTGAGAGAGGTAATATGCAATCTTTTTTCATTGTTATTACTACGGTGATCAAGCCCACTAAGACTAGCCCAATTTGTCCCTGAAATCCAAGCTCGAGGTGTGTTGAATTGGGTGGGTCTAGGCAGCTATTTTAAGCCCAAAACCAATCAGCCTTTTATCCCAGGCTCACCCCGTCCATAACAGGTTAAAATAATGTCATTTGGGAAACAGAGTGTGGTCTCTAAAACGTGTGCAAGTTTGACTAATAATTTATCATATATGAGCACCTCTATGTCATCCCACAATAAAGTAGATAGAGCAAAATGAAACCGCTAAGAAATAGCGGTAATAGATTACGAAGCATGAGACTAATTCTAGCACCATAAAACTAATCTTATCAAGAAAACCTATGCATGTCATGACCATGTTAGTAACTATTCTATTTAGTGTAATATTCATATCTAAATTTAAAAAGTTTGGGCGAAAGTCCATGTCTCAAACGACAAGCTAGCATGCAGTCTTCGTGATCAGAGTCAACCGTGAGAACTTGATAGTAGTGGTACACTACCTTCAAGCTCTGAACCAATACCTCCAAAGACTCTCTGAATGTAGTTTCGTGGAAAGATCTAGCGGAGTAGACTAACAATAGAAGAGTGTGCAAACGTACACCTAGTCAACAATCGCTGTCATTTTACAAGTCATGGTGGCATCACCAGTCACGGACTCCATTAGATCATCAGATATTCAGATTTGATGCGGAAACTTGAGCGTAAACAAAATTTTCCTCCTTTAGAAATTGTCTCCGTTCTGCCGTATAATGTGTGTGCCAGTAAGTGAAAGCAGAATGCGCCTTTATCCTTCACCGTCCGGACTCTTTACGCGTTTTGTGCCGTCATGCAAACAGAGTGATGGCCTCTCGCACACATAAACTTAGCTGTTTTGTCATACAGGTTGATATCATGAAATTAAGTTTTAGATAACCATCTATGCGAACGCAACCATAAGTCAGGGCAGTGGGTAACTAGCATATTAAATATTTGCTCAGATGGAACCAGTCATTATGTAAAGCAATCGATTTGGAGCATCAATTAACAAATGATCTTCTAGAACAAGGCATAAAAAATATTAAATATCCGTTCCAAAGTCAAACACTAGCCTATACTACTTCCTCTCTTCACATGTTCATGTTCATGTTCATAGATACATGACCTCGTTGATTTTTCCACAACTTTGATTATTTGTCTTATTAAAAAATTCATAATTTATCATTTATTTTATTGTGATTTGTTTTATCACTAAACATAACTTGAATGTAAGTTGTGTTTTTACCTATTTAAATACTTATTTTGACTAAGATGCATGATCAAACTTGTGAAAAAAAAATCAAATGTATTATACGTTCCTGAACGGAGATAACGAAGGTAGTACTATTGTTTTTTTTACATTGACTGGTATATATGGTCGGTCCCTATGGAAGTCAACTGAAATCATACCCCGGTGGAGTAACGCATCTTTGCTTCGACCAACGAGGCCTAGTAGTGACGTGCAGCAAGCATGTGATGGACTGCTGATCAAAGGGCTTGGCACGAACCGTCGGTTCATCACCGGAGCAAGACGCAACGTCGAGGCCGCTTTCAGTCTCCAGGGCGTCTCCCGGCGGCCGGTCTCAATCTGTGTCATCCTGTGGTGGTCCACCACCACGCAACCTTCTCCGAAACCCGGTCAGGTCCACGGCCACGGCGCCTATAAACGACGGCGGCCGCCGCCGGTCACTGGAAACTGGAAACCAAACCCGTGCCCAGTTGGCTATATAATAATAAAAACAGCCGGATGAGCCCGCCTCGTCTGCTCCCCACCATGGCTGCTGCTCACCTACCACGCATCCCCGTCTTCGTCTTCCCCTTGCTCGTCTTCCTCGGCGTCCATGTCCCCCCTTCCCATGGCAGCCCCGCCCCCGCTCCGCTTCCACTCACCAGCTATGACCCTTCCATTTGCTTGGAAACAAAGTGTGGCGGCATCGATATCAGATATCCCTTCTACCGTTCTAGCGCAACCAGAGAGACCCCCGATTACAAATCAAATTACTCCTGCGGCTACACCGATCTGGAGATCTCCTGCCAAGGCGAGTGGCCGATCCGCACCCCGGTCATCCAACTCGGCGGCGACAACTACACCGTTCTGGACATCATCTACGAGAATCACACTATCATTCTGGCGGACAGCGACGTGCTCGGCGTCGCCAAGTGCCCCGCAGTTCGCCACAACATGAGCTTCGACGACATGTGGCTGTATAACGCCAGCTCCAACGACAACCTCACCTTCTTCTTCGGGTGCAATCATACGTCAGGTGGGCTTGGCATGTACCAAATCAACTGCGTCGGGTTCAATAGTCCGTTTGGCAGTGGACCTTCCTTCGTGTTTACACCGGATGTTCAAGCCCCAGAGCACGATTTGGTCTGCAACAAAACAGTCTCCGTGCCAGTAATAAAAAGCGAGTTACTGACTCTGGTGGCAAGTAACCTGGACACGTTCACAAGTGGCGGATACGGGGACGTGCTCAAGAAGGGTTTCGAGTTGGTCTGGAACTATACCGACAGGGATCAGTGTTACCAGCAGTGCGAGCAGTCCCACGGACAGTGCGCCTACAGCTCGAGCAGGGAATTCCTGGGATGCTTGTGCAACGATGGGAAGGTGGGGAATCCGGACTGCGGACACCTCATCAGTGCAGCAAGTAATAAGCCAAGTAAGTCCTCCTGAACTAACGTACCTTCCGTTTTCTAAATTACCAGACCACGCACCAGTTGCATCAGTAAATTGCATTTCTCCTACTGTCCTACAGTAGCTAGCCCACCCAGTGTCCGGTGTGCCCCGCGCACGTCCCTCGCTGCTCCTGCAGTCCTGCTTGCCTCGCGCTAATGGCGGATGCTTTACTTATGATCTAGTCCAGATTTCCTGGGGTTTGATGGGAAACTGAGATTATTGCCAGGGCAGGTATCACTCACACAAGTTCGATTTCGAGCACCTGCGGCTGGGCAAGAGCCCCCAAGCCAGGTCAACCAAACAGCCCGCCTGGGTAGGTACAGAACCAAAAAAAAATTCTGGTTCCCGTTTCCATCGGTGGAAAATGGATGCTTTTCAGCCTCGCGGACCCTCGCTCAGCTCTCGCACCACTCAAATCCGTGCTTTGTGCCCCATGAGCGTGCGAGATTCATCAGCTGCCCCGCGGACTGCCGTGCTCCACACCATTAATTAGTAGAAGAGCAACTGTCAAAAAATAGTAGAAGAGCAGAGGTCCGTACCGGTCCATATACCTGGTTTGCGTCGCTGAATAGAGAAGTTAGCATTGGTTGGCTCAGACCTGAGTCCAGCAATCTAGTTAAATGGTCGGATATACTACAAAATGATATTATAGCGACACTGTTCACAGATAGAGTAGTTAGAATAGTGGAGAGATGGGTATATACTCTGTCTGCTGGACTCAGCCTGGCTGTGTTTCATCAGAAGAAACAAAATACTCCAAATCAATCATATCTACATCTGAAGTAGAAGCATATGCTATGATAAAACAAATTAATAAATGAAAATAAAGGCCTAAAATAGGTTCATACTGTTAGGTTTATCTACCGAATGTTAATAATATATACAGTACCTCTAGGACTTTAACCAGTGCGAGAGTATGGGTTAATGGACTAATATGCTACGAAGCATGAGAAATTGCAGCGTTATAAAATTTTTTTTAAAAGAAGATTTTAAACAAAACATGATCATGTTTTGAGCAATATTCACATTGTTGATTTTTTTTAAAAAAAATAGCCAAATGTTTATGTCTCAAACGACAAGCAGTCTCCGTGGTCATACACAGAGAACCTGGTACAACTCGTATACTGGTACTACTGTCATGTTCTGAACATTTAGCTCTAAAGACTCGCTGAATGTAGTTTCGTGGAAAGATCTAGCGGATTAGACAAACAATAGAATAAGAGACTACTGCACAATCACTGTCATTTTACCGGTCATATAGTGGCATTACTAGTCATGGAGACTACACTCAATCATTCGATTTGACACGTAAACAATCGTTTTCGATTTAGAAAAAAAGACCCGTGGGGAACAGCCCCTTGGATTTTTCATTAAGATGAATAAATCTTTCATTGGGGTTTGAAAAAACCCTCTGAATAAAGGGTTTTTATTAATCCGTCCTAGCGAGAAATCGAACATGTGACTAAGAGTAAGAGGTAACAAAAAAATCTTTCCATTCGACTACAAGCCGCGTGGCATCATTTCCGCTTTTTCAAATGCGTGCCACTGAGCCAGTAAGCTAAGGCAGCAGGCATGCACCTTGAGTAACTTTACCGTCCTGAGTTTCTGACTCTTACGGCGTTTTTGCCACAAAAGTCGTTGTCACATGAAATTAAGTTCTGCATAACCATCTCTGAGAACCTAAACCATAAGCCAGTAGGTGCCTTGCATATTATGATTTGCTCAGATGAAACCAATTATAGTGGAGTTTATTGTTTGCACTTGCATAACCATCTCGGTACTCTATTGTTTGCACTGATTGGTATAGTCTCTATGGAAGTCAAACTGAAATCATACCCCAGTGGAGCAGCGCATCTTTGCTTGGACGGTTGGACTTGGACCAACCATGCCGTGACGTATCAAGCAGGCGATGATCGCTGATCAAAGGGCTTGGCACGAACCAGCAAACGGAGCAAGACGCAGAGTCCACTGCAAGCACAGCTCAGTCTCCCAGTCCCTGCGTGTCCCGGACGCCGTACTCCCGGTCTCAATCCGTGTTATCGTGTGGCCCACCAGGCCACTTGCACCAATCAACCTTCTCCGAAAGACCGAAACCCCAGTCAAGTCCACGGCTCGTCGGCACCTACAAAAACGCCAGCGGCCGCCGGTCACAGACTCACATGAAAGAGGAAACCAAACGCGTAGCGGCGGAGGTGCCCAACTGGAGCCAGAGATGATCCCGTCTCTCGTCTTGCCGGTGCCGCTAGTCTCTACCATGGCTGCCCACCTACCATGCCTCCCTGTCTCTGTCTTCGTCTTCATCATCTTCCTCGGCGTCCATGCCCCTTTCTCCCATGGCAGCCCCGCTCCCGCTCCCGCTCCGCTTCCACTCATCACCACCTATGACCCTTCCATTTGCTCAGAAACGTTCTGGTGCGGCAGCGTCAATATCAGCTACCCCTTCTACCTTTCCAACGCAACCAGAGAGATCACCACCTATCACACATCGAATTACTCATGCGGCTACACCGATCTGGAGATCACTTGCCAAGGCGAGAGGCCGAAGGCCACCCCAGTCATCCGTCTCGGTGGCGACAGCTATACCGTTCTGAACATCTCCTACGACAATCACACCATCACTCTGGCGGAAACCGACGTGCTCAGCGACGCCAGGTGCCCCGCAGTCCGCCACAACGTGAGCTTCTCCGAGGTGTGGCTGCGCGACCCCAGCTCCGACGTGAACCTCACCTTCGTCTTCGACTGCAAGTCTGATGTCCCGCAATTCTATACTAGAAATACAAAATACCGAATCGACTGTGACGGGGTGAAGAGTCCGTTTGGTGGTGAAGCTTCCTTCGTGTTTACACCGGATGACGATGACGATGATGCCATAGGCAAAGAGCACGAGCTGGCTACAATCTACTGTAGTGAAGTGATCTCGGTGCCAGTAGTAAACAGCTCGTTTCTGGTGATGGCAAGTAATAACAAGACCATGTTCACAAGTGGTGGGTATGGGGACGTGCTCAAGCATGGTTTCGAGCTGATCTGGAGTTATGCCACGACGAATGATCAGTGTCAGCCGTGCGAGCAGTCCGGCGGACGGTGCGCCTACAGCCAGGACAAGGAATTCCTGAGCTGCCTGTGCTCCGACGGAAAGGCGAGCAACCCGAACTGCACCATCCCTGCAAGTTCAGGTAACTCCGTCTCACCTGACCCTTCGTTGTTTGCAATCAATCAGACCATGCAAATCTGCGCCTCGTAGCTAGCCCCCACGCGCTGCCCCTTTGCCCCATGGTAATGGCCGATGCTTGACCTCATGTAGTCCAGATTTCGTCGGGTTTGCCCGAAAAAAGGAATTATTAATGCATGGGTGTGTACAGAACCGGAATTTTGTGGTTGTTTTTTCTTTTCCCCTTGAGAGCTCGCTTTCTTCATCAAGGCCTCAGGGGGACTGCCCTGCTCCACACCACTATTTCCGTAGAGCAGAGGACCGTGATGTCCCCTGCTTTTATATAGTGAAACAAGGGCCAGGATACTACCCAGAATGGTTTTATAGGGCCATTCTCCGTTCCGTGATGTTCATATACCTGTTTGTTTCGCAGAATGGAGAAGCTAGTTAGCATTAATTGGCTGTGCATTTCATTCATAAGTCATAACTGAAAAATTGGTTGGCTGTAGAGAGCTGTAGGCGACCATTTTTATTTTTCTTGCACGTATAGGGCACGACATCAAAGTTGTTGGTAGAGCAGAGACCGTCCATCCCAAGACGTGTTTCCGGGGGTTTAGATCAGCTATAATTTCTGCCACTTCTTTTTTTTTTTTTTTTTTTGGAAACGACTTTCTGCCACTTAGATCACCTGGGCCAAGCTCGGTGTGCGCCGGGTCGCGCGTCGCCCGCCGGCCGAGCTAGCTGAGTGCTGGACACCGCGACGCCCGCCGGCCTAGCTCGCGGCGTGCCGGGTCGCAAGCCTCCCGCCGGCTGCGCGCGCCGCTCCCCGGGCCAAGCTCGTTGCGCGCTGGGGTCCTAGCGCAGCTACAACTTCGACCATGGCGGCGTGGATGACGCGGCTACGACGGTGTATAGGCCGTCGCTGCACCGGGGCTCGCTGCAGCGGAGGCGGTCGGGCAACAGGGAGGTGAAGGGTCAGTCGCGGATGGCGCCATAGCACCTGTGGTTATGGCGGCGGGCTCCAGCGACAGGGGAAGGCAGCGCTTGGTGTGTGTGGGGGGGATGGGAGGCTGACAGTGAGTGAGGTGCGGCGGCGTTGGAGGTGAGCAGAGAGACAGGAGAGATCGGGAGGAGAGAGAAAAACGAGGTGTGAATGACATGTAGGACCCACAGTTCAAGGTTCACGTCACCACCTGGTCAGCATGCCACGCAGGCACATTTAACCTTGATAATGAGACTTGGTACCTAGATGACACAATTAGGAAATTCGGTTATCTGGATATGCATTTTGGAAGTTCAGGTACATGGACGACACATCTTAATAAGCTTAGTTACCGCCCATACATGACCGCCTAGGAAACATACGTCCTTCTTTAGACTAGTTTAGAGCAGTGCAAACTGCAAAGACAGAAAAAAATTATACCAAAAACGCACAGGCCTCCTCGTTGGAGCAACGACGGGGAGTCAGTGGCCGACCCGCGTGCCGCTGACTGGCGTTTCAGTGGCTGTGGCTCCCTAATACGGTACGGGTCGGACCGGGTTCCTTCATACTGCAGCCAGTAACCTTCTAGTTGCTGACCAGTTAAAAACATTGAACATTTGAAATCAAATCCATCCTTTAATTAATGAAAAAGCAGAAATGTGAACTGGGCATCAAGATTTCTTCCATAGAGGCACAGGCGTGAGCCAATGGGAAGCAGACGTGCGTGCAAGGAGCCACGACGAGCGGCACCGATAGTCGACTTCACGCGTGGCCGTACTCTACATTTTGCGAGACCAGATGGTCACGGTCAAGGACGGCTGTTCCCATTTCCGATCATGCGCCGCCGCCATGCCCCTCTCGTCTGCAGACAGCCAACCCAAACCAACCTTCCGCGAAGACTCCCCCGTCCCCTCTCGAGTCGTCACATTATAAACGCAGCTGAAGCCGCCGGCCACCTGAAAATTTTAGCTGAGGGAAAGGGGCTTGAAACCCACCTGCCGCCATGGCTCTCTCGCTTCGCCGCCGGCTGCCGCTGCTGCACCTCCTCCTCGCCATCTTTGCTGCCGCTTCCCGCGGTGACGATCAATCCGGGGAAGCTTACAACACCACCATATGCGAGCGGCAACCGTACAGATGCGGCGAAGTGAATATCAGTTACCCGTTCTACCTTTCCGATCAGACGGCGGACATCCGGGGCCAGAACGGCTCCTATTGCGGCTACCCCGGCCTGGGCATCAACTGTGTGGGCAGCAAGTATCCCACCTTGGAGCTCGACGACTACTCCTACAACGTTACGCACATCAACTACACCGACAACACCATCTCCCTCGCCGACCCCGATGTCCTGGACGATGAGAGCTGCCCGCAGGTCGACCACAACGTCACCGTGCCGTCCAACATGTGGCTGATGAACTCCACCGAGCACACCGTTGGATTCCTCTTCTTCTTCGCCAACTGCTCCACCCCCACTCCGATCCCTGTCCCGGGCCTGTCTATCAACATCACCCCGATCCCATGTGCAAGCCCTGACGGCGGTGGAGGCGGTTACTCCTTTGCGGTTCCTTCGTACGTGCCGCACCAAAATTTGTTGCAACAGTGCAAGGACGTTTTCCAAGTGCCGGTGCTTCAGAACGCCTCTAAGATCGATCAGGATTGGAGCACCAGTGGGTATCGCAACATTCTTGATCTGGGGTTCCAGTTGGAGGTGAACTCGAGCCAGAAGTCCGAGCAGTGCAACAAGTGCGAGGAATCAAACGGACAGTGCGCCTACAATAGAAGTGGGGAATTCGTGGGTTGCTTGTGCGACAACGGGCAAGTGGAAGATCAGGAATGCACCAACGGTAGCGGTAACACCCTTTCTGACTTCTACTAGCTTTTTTTTTTTCAAAATTTTACTCTAGAAATCAAATCTAACCTGTCCTGATGAACAATGAACTTATCAAAATTTGGAAAGGGAAAATGTAGGAATTGATCCAACCGATTGAAAAAACTGTACAAACCAATCAACCATCTAGCAATTTCAACCCTGCCATAGAACAGGGCCAGCAGTGCAGCCGCCGGCTTGCTATTAGGAGTATCTTCTGACCTTGAATCATCCTGCTCTCAGTTTCCTCCCAAATCTGCATCCAGATCTTAGTCCGCCCACCGCTCCTTCAACTTATTTTTTTTTTCAAGACAATTACAAAACTAGATGAGCTAGGAGCCTAGGATCATGTTCAGAATGGCTTCAGGAACGAACTTTCAGATCACGGTAAGCCTGCAGCTGTAGATAAAAATCTTGGGATGCGATAAACCAACAACCAAGCTCGACCGGAAATTACTGACCACTCTCAGGAGTCGGAGTCTCGGACCGATTCTTCTCCCGATCCAGACGCTATCAATAATCACTATTCTAGAAACCTTTGGTTACCTGAACGTCCCGAATTAGACTGTAGCGTAGCGTGCTCTTATTTCTCCACGGCTGCCGTCAGTGGGAAACTGGGAATGAGACGGCACTTGACCAGGGCCTGCGATTTTCAGTCATACCACATCACCTAGTGAGACGTCGGGTAATCGGGTTACTTATTTATCAATTACTCCGTCTCACAGTTAACAGGCCGTTGCCGGGCGGCACAGACCTTTCTGGGAGCCACGGTGATAAGCATCTCCATTTCCTCAAGCTGTCGTGCACGGTCGTAGACTCGGTCTTCCATGAAGAACCACTGGCCGAAGCCTGTTTCTGCCCTAGAATGCTCCGTCGTCGAACACGCGCAGGAGAACCATTCCGAGAGGAAAATTGAAAAATTGCAGGAGTTCTTCTAGAATCTAGATCACCTGCACAATAAATAAATAATAGAAAAAAATAGACGACCGATAACATCTTTCTTTTTTGACTCCAGTTCAGAAAGGTGACATCCGCCAAAACATAGAGGGTAGGTGACTAGCCAAAGCTCTCGAGTCGCCACGGGACAGGGACATGGCCGGGGAGGTCTGGTCAGTGCCTCGGTACCGTGGCGACTCAGGCCGTGCGGCGCGGTAGGCTGGCAACGTCGCGACCCGCGCGTCTGCTAGAGGTCCCGCGTCGCGCGTTTGCCATCCAGTGCCCGCGTGTGTCCTTGCCCGTCGTCACCGTCACCCACCCAACCCTTCCACTGGTACTGACTGTACGGTTAGCTGCACTTGCCATTGCCAACAGAGTGAGGTTTAAAAATGGCCGTCCATAGCAACAAAACCGCGCGCCACAAGTCCTGGAGGCAACAAACCAAGTTGCCTGCTTGCGTAGTTGCCATGCCTTCCCTGAGCCGCCGCCGGCACCACGTCGTCCGCCGCCTCCTCCTGCCCCTCCTCCTCGTCCTCCTCGCCGTGGCCGTCGCGTCGCGCGGCGATGACAGCTACGCCGTCTCGGCGTGCCGGTGGCGGCCGTACACCTGCGGCGCCGTGAACATCAGCTACCCGTTCTACCTCGCCGGCGACACCAAGGCGGTCCCGGACCGCGACGGCGAGTCGTACTGCGGCTACCCTGGCCTGGCCGTCAGCTGCGACGGCGGCGACAGGGCCGTCCTGCGGCTCGGCGAAGATAACTACACTGTCTCGGGCATCGACTACGCGAACCTGACCGTGTCGCTTTTGGACGCCGACGCCGCAGACGCAGGCGGCGGCTGCCCCAGCGTGGACCACAACGTGACCATCCCGAGTGATTTCCCACTGGCCTTCCCCACCATCTCCGTCGTGGACTACCTCTTCTTCTTCGCCGGCTGCTCGTTCGGGCCGGACCCAGACGCTGACGAACCCAGGCCGCCCAAGCCACCGAGCCTCAAGCCCATCACCTGCGGCGGCGCCGACAAATCGCCGGACGACGGGTCCTCCTTCGTCGTCCCGCGCAGTGACATGCCTCCCGGCGACTGGGACAGCGCGTGCCGGCAGGTGTTCGAGGTGCCGGTGCTCACGGCCTCGATTCCGCCCAACGCCGAGGACGACCCCGGGTGGGGGAACGACGGGTACGGCAAGGCCATCCGCGCGGGGTTCCGGCTGGACTGGGACCGGCGATCCGGCGCGTGCGGCCAGTGCGAGCAGTCCGGCGGCATGTGCGGGTACAACAGCACCGGCGTGTTCCTCGGCTGCCTCTGCGCCAACGGCCGCATGGACGACGCCCGTTGCAGTAAGATACTTGCTGATGACTCTGCTTGGCCCGGTACGTAAACTTATACGCCATGATTTCGTCGTCGAAACAGCCAAAAATACACCTTGCTTAGTTACTAGTAGTACTAGCAGTCATTAATTAGCCTTCGCGTGCATTCAGCCAAGCATCGTGATTAGGAGTACTATAGAACTTTGCTTCCAAGTTCCATGCCATGCCTTGCCACGCCAACACACGGCCTCCTCTCCAGCAGTCCAGCTGCACGCTAATGCTTCTCTTCCTGACGGGAGAAGAAAGCCACTGGAACGTTGGAAATATCTGGGTGTGAAACGAATCGGAGCTTAAAGTGTGTCAGTCCAATAACTTGAAGCTCTGTGCTCACTAACCCGTCCTCGTTCGATAAAGACGCATCGTAGAGCTTGAAAGCGTCTCGCGCTTTGTTTTCCGGTGGCTGTCGCGCGGCGGGGCAGTTGGGACGAGTCGGACTCCAAGACTTTTGTCCAGGGCAGGGGGCCCCGAGAGTTGGGTCGCGGCACGATCACAGCGGAGAGGGAGATTAATGGGGTTACAGCGACGCAGCTCCGTCTGGCCAAGACTGGCTGTGTCTCGTCGCACGGCCATGGTCCAGTTGGCAGTTGCTTGAGAGTTCAGAAGGTCTTTGTTGATCCAATCCACATCCACCCCTCCTAACTCTCGATCCGTAAGCCATGACATGCATCCGTTCCCGTCTCGATCCGATGCCTGCTGTTACCAAATTGTGCGGCGTCAGTACTCCGTAGGCACTCCCTTGGTTACTTGTACACATGATTGGTTGCTCAAAGGACTGCCCTTTGCTTCCATCCCAAAGAACGCTTCCCGGCAAGAGCTAGCTCCAGAATTAATGTTACGCGTCTGATCACCTGTCGATGTAAGGAAACGTATGTATCAGAAGTTGATGCGCACCAGCTTTAGTCCTGCTAATTTCAGAGGTGGACGTCTCATCGATATGTCTGTCTAACTGAAAACAGCGACGCTTCAGTTTTTTGTGGTTGCCTGTATCGCTGGTGTTTCACAATAGTTGAGCCCATTGAGGCCTGAGACACCACCATCATATAGGCATTTTTTTTTTCACTCGCAGTATTGGTTACTGAGTCAGCTGCGGAATCGGCATACTTTGGAACAGCTTAAGCCATGAGCTTCTGGCTTAATTTTTTTCTACGTTCGAGAGTTCAAGATCACTGTGTTCTTCAACCAGGTTTAAAGCGACAGCTTTGCAATTTAAATTTCTTCGCTTGAGAATTTGGGGAAACTTTCTCCTAGATAAGCCGAGGCTTTTCAGACAGCTTTAATCGTTGATTTGGAAGGCATTTAAACTGCCCTAAAGGCGATGTTGAGGTGCTCAGTTTAGATTTTTTTTTTTTTCAGAAAGCTTGCAATATTTCAGGTGTCTGTCTTGCACACAGATATTTGTTGTCTGCCTTAATTAGTAATTTAGTATCAGTTTTCCTTTTTTGATGCCGACCTCCTACCTGTAGTAGTGTAGTACTGACCTTACCTATCTATACTTCAAGGGACTTTATGATCATGACTTATAAGATAGAGACTAGTACACAAATGACCAAGCTATTGACAAAAGGTGAATCAATTACGTGCAGTACCTTTGCAACTTTTCCTTATGTCCCAGTGGTATTTTTTCCATGTTACATGGTGCGCTTTATCTTCATAAATGGGAGCAGTTACATCAACAAAATCAAAAGAGAGGACATAAAGGAAGATATTGCACCGTTCTCCATTGTTACTACATGATATAGAATGCACGAAATGCAGGGAGCTGCCTATCTGCTCAAAAAGCACGTTGAACTTGTTTTACATTTCGGCCAAAGTTACCAGACTCTGGACCCCTCTCTTTGTTTGCAAAAGAGAATTGTGTGTGCAAGTTTGAACAGGAGGAAACAGCAACCAGAAGTCACTTTTGCTGCTTTTTGCTTCTTTCTATCGTGCATATTCAAATGGACCTATTAGATATAGATGTCCATATCACATTATTTAGCTAAATTCTAACAAGTATACCTGATCAATTGAATGAAAGTAACCACCCAAAATTGTATGTTTGCGTTTAATTTCCTGACAGCGTCTTGCTTGCATTGGATGTATTTTTTTCTTGTTGCGATTCTTTAGAAGAATCTGCCTATCATTTGGAGTAGGCTGTGAGGTTTTTGTATTTCGTGTTTACTCTTTGAAATCAGTTTAGTCTTGCTCAAAGATTTCTGACATTTTTATTTGTTCCTTGGCTACAGGGTCAAAACGGATGCTTCAAATTGTTTTAGGTGAGCATTATCCCACCGTTTTGCTGAAGCTCTGTTCTTTTGAACGTCTGTCAGTATATTATGCTAATTGTTCCTGGCCACAGAGAACGAACTAGTAAAGTTTACATAAAACTGAGCTTCTCTAGAAACCAATATGTCAAAGCAATATGCTGGTTTCTGGTCCATAATAATTCATTAAGAAAAACAAACTGATTGCTCAAACGGTTAATCAGGCCTGCGTTCCTTGCTATTTTACACCTTAGCGCACACAAAATGATGCCACTTCCTTTGAAGCAGCAAACGTTTAGAGCTGTGAGCATAATATAGATGACTGAAAATATTGACTTACGTAACTTGCAGGTGTCTGCTTTGGTGTTGTTGGTCTAGCAGTGCTTTGTGTTGCTATATTGTTCTTCATCATGCGCAAGAGGAAGCAGAAGAACGTGATCAACTCGTCTTCGAAGCTCCTCAAGTACAGCGGCTCTGGCGGGACCCCGAATTGTCGCGTCGGCGACATGGAGTCCGGCAGCATCGAGGACCTGTCAACACACCTCTTCACCTACGAGGAGCTCGAGGAGGCGACCAACTGCTTCGATGAAAACAGAGAGCTCGGCGATGGCGGCTTCGGCGCCGTCTACAAAGGTAGAAATGCTCTCACACAGATGTCTTCTTCTGCATTCGCTAGTGCCAACTCAAGTGGTTGATCAATGGATATGGACGATGCGACTATATCATACTCCCTGATGTGCATGCTCACCCCAGGCTGCTGATGTGTTCTCCGTTGCTATTACGTTCAGGACACCTCAAGGACGGGCGCGTGGTGGCGGTGAAGCGGCTGTACAACAACAGCTACCGTCGGGTGGAGCAGTTCCAGAACGAGGCGGCAATCCTGTCCGGGCTGCGCCACCCGAACCTGGTCATGTTCTACGGCTGCACGTCCAGCCAGAGCCGCGAGCTGCTCCTGGTCTACGAGTTCGTGGCCAACGGCACGGTGGCCGACCACCTGCACGGCCCCCGCGCCCCCGAGCGCGCCCTCTCGTGGCCGCTCCGCCTCAGCATCGCCGTGGAGTCCGCCGCCGCGCTCACCTACCTCCACGCCATCGAGCCGCCCGTCGTGCACCGCGACGTCAAGACCACCAACATCCTCCTCGACGCCGACTACCACGTCAAGGTCGCCGACTTCGGCCTCTCCCGCCTCTTCCCCCTCGACGTCACGCACGTCTCCACCGCGCCCCAGGGCACGCCAGGGTACGTATGTCGCTATGTGCCAAGTGTGTTGGCGTCTCACGCATCGATCTGGTCTCCACCTGACAGTTTGTGTTCTTAAAACGCATGGCAGCTATGTGGATCCAGAGTACCACCAGTGCTACCAGCTGACGGACAGGAGCGACGTCTACAGTTTCGGGGTGGTGCTGGTGGAGCTCATCTCGTCGAAGCCCGCCGTGGACATCACGCGACACCGCAGCGAGATCAACCTGGCCGGCATGGCCATCAGCAAGATCCAGAAGTGCCAGCTCGAGGAGCTGGTGGACCTCGACCTGGGCTACGAGACCGACCCGGCCACCAAGAAGATGATGACCATGGTCGCGGAGCTGGCCTTCCGTTGCCTGCAGCAGAACGGAGAGATGCGCCCGCCGATCAAGGAGGTGCTCGAGGTGCTCAGGAGCATTCAGGACGAATGCCTAATGGTGGAGAAGAACAAAGACGGGGCCTTCTCTCCCACCACGGTTCATGCGCCATGGGAGAGCAGGGAGACGACGCCCAACACCAGCAGGGACTAGATTATTGCTGCTGCATAGAGACGTCAGACGTGCTTGTTGTGTGACTTGAGGCATGCCAGAGTACCTGTCCTCTGCTTTTCGGGTTTCGTAGCTCCTCGTGATGTACATATTTGTTTTGTTGCTACTGTCAGAACAGAGGGAATGTACATATACAAAGAGTGGTGAGCGGTACATACATATATATATACGAGTACTAAACTTTGTGACTAAGCAGCCGTCTGTGTCTCACCAGTCAGGTTTCCAGCACATATAATCCATATATAAGAGGACAGTAGACCGGTACACAGGATAAAGCTCACATGGATCCAGAACGCATGTGAACATACTGGTGCACCCAGAATAGACTGCTGTGCTCGTGATTCCGTTAAGGCTTTAGACTTTGCACAGAGTGGCGGCAAATGTTTGTATTGGTCTCTCGTGATTACAGACAATAATGATACACTTTTACAGGATGGAAACCCTAACTGACGCTACAAAACAGGTTGACAGTGTAAGTGTTAAATTAACTGAGAAGCTACCAGTTTTCAGTAGAAGCTGTCTCTGATGGATGGTGGTAGCTTCCTGAATCTTTATCCTTATTTAACAGCTCTTTCCGTCTCCACTGCAGGACTGCTGAAGCAACTCCTGGCACGATGATGTGACACAGTTTCTTGATACCCATGCTATAGTATTCTCGTTGAAGTCTTGTTCCATAAATTGTGCAGACCACATCATCACCAGACCAAGCATCTTTTCCTCCGGAACTTGTCGATATCATCTGAGCTCATCCGTGGTTTGTCAGGAACATCCACTGTTTTAGATTTCCCAACTCGGCTATCTAGACTCTTCCGCGAGATCTGTGGACACTTAGCGGCCTCTTTGGGTTTCTCTGAACATACAGTCTCTGTTGCTGTACTGGTAGTGTCCTCTTTTGCTGTAATCTCTTTTGGGTCAGGTTTTGATGTTTTTTTGCTAACACTTGACACAAACTTCTTCAAGTGCTTAATGTAATCAGGATACAGCTCGAGATTACAGTGGCCACCGCCACTTAACCACAGTGGAGAATATTTTACTTTGCAATGCTCCCATAGCTGTTTTCCGTGGGAGCAGTCAACGACGTCATCTGATGTACCCTGGTATAAGAAATATCAAGCTATGACAATTGGAGCAACAATAATCTAGGGAATGTTCAAGCACTAATTTTTCAAGACGCAGGTTGTTAGGCGTCTACAGCTTTGACACATCATACTGTTCATTTAAAAATTTTCCATACTTGGCTTGGTAACTGAGTATAGTGATTAGTGAGCGTTGCTCACAAATCTTCTACAGTGTACAACTTAATCATAGATGAGGAATTGCCTATTTTCAGGCTCAACCTCTATCATATCAGAAGTTAATTCAATCAAGGACCTGAAGTTTTTTTGGGAGAGGGGGAGGGGGTGATAGAAAAGCACAACTCACATGAATGACCAGCACCGGACAATTTACCAAGCCAATCTTATCGATGTTCTACAATAAGGAGAGAAGGATGTCAGCTATTTATCAACTAAATAACCAATAACTACAAGGTAAGAAAAGGAGCAAGTATACCTTGTAGATGTCAAACCAAAAGGTCCTTTTGACTGGATATAGTACTCTAAGTCCAGACAAAATGGGACTATGCAAAACCACAGCTCGCAAGTTTGGCAATCGCGAAGCCAGATCAATGGTTGGACCACTTCCAACAGACTGACCATATAAGATTATATCCTCATCTGCGACACCATACTTTTCCTTGAGGCAGTTGTATGCTGCTTCAATGTCTGCATATGTATTACACTCAGTGGGCTGTTCAATGGAAGAATAAACTGTCTATTAAGATATGGTTAGGGAGAAGATTAGATTTGCTACATATAAGTTATTAATGAAACAGCCAGCATTAAAGAAAAGAAGATACCTTCCCTGTAGATCTCCCATAACCAGAATAATCATACCTGTAGTAACATATAAACCTGTTAAAATCACGATCAGGGAAAAAGACTATTACCAACTTCAACTGCTCTTCAGGTTGAACATTGTTCCAATCGAAACACGACAGAAACCAGGCACTTAAAATGAAGGGATGCTGCAGTCAAGCTAATCATATTTCCTTGGGATGGACGAGTAAGCAACGCTAAATATGCTTGGCAGAATCAGTAGTTGATGAAGATGGCGACTATATTGTTAAGCAATTGAGAATAACAAGAAATGATTTAGTCTCAGTCTGACATAAATCCTATGGAGTAATTACAGCTTTTTCAGGATTATAAATTGCAATCATGAAAGCAAAATTTCTTCAGCAATCACAAATCTCATCCCCAGGTCCTACAGCTGACTGACACATGAGAAAGGAAAAAAATCCCTTGGGATCCAAAATCTGGGGCGCATCTCTCTAGCTGCATGATGCAATCCACCAGACAGGCCCACTAATCATGCCTCGAAATGCAAGATACCATCTCATCCGCATCGAAAAAGTTCATGGTGTAAAATCCAAGATACAGCCACAGAATACATTATCTTTGCTTCTCCCGCACACCTACAAAGTCGGTGACGTCCCTATCTTAGTGCAATACTAATATATAGCCTGGTATTATTGAATCTGAAGATAAGCAAGGAATGTCTCCAACTTCTTTGTTTTCGTTTTATGTGAAGCATATTTCTTTTTTTGTGAATCAAAAGGTGCCCACCGAGTACTCTTGTCTTCAGCACTCTAAGGCCCCTGCGGCCCTACCTATTTCTTCCACTGGAACAGGATCTGAAGCAATTGGCTAAATGCAAGTGTCTCGTAACAAGGATAAAAAAATGTCAAAATCAAGTGAATTTGGGAGGAGAAATCTGTATCAGGTTTATTTGTCACGGTTGGAGAAATTGTAGAGGGAAGGCAGTTGTTTGCTACCACAAACACAGGCTGATTTCCCCCGCACACATACCTAACGTAAATGGCTGAGTGTGTGATCTAATCTTATTTACCAGAAATTATTCAATTCCATGCGCTAATAGAAGCTTAACGCTGCAGGGTCCCAAAATTAGAGGAAACCCCACCACTTTGCATAATCGAAACACCCAGACAGGAGAGAGTGAGCACCACCAAATCAAACAATAAATGCAACGCCAGAAATCTAGCACCTCCTGCAAATGCGACGCCGCCTCTCCCAAAACCCTGCCGTAAGTAGTAAGTTGGCCCCCAGCAGAAAACCCTGCGGCTCGCAGCGAAATCCAGCAAAATTGGCAATCGCGGAGGCCTAAAGTGGCGGGGCGGGGGGCATTTACCCGAACAGGTTAACGCGGAGGCGGCGGCTGAGCTCGACGAAGAGGCCGTACATCTGGCCGAGGTCCGCGGCGTTGCCGTGCGAGTAGAGCATCGTGGCGGAGGCCCGCGCGTGGCGCACGTACACTCCAACGATCTCGTTCCCGCGGCGGGTCCGGAGGCGCACCACCTCCGTGCCGCCGTCCTCCTCGGCCGCCGCCGCCCCGGAGGCGGAGGCCGAGGAGGAGTCCCCGGCGCCGTCGCGCCTCCGGCGGCGCGCGGGGGGCCGGGAGATCTCGGGTATGGCGAGGCGGCCGGTGGCGGCGTCCGCGACCACGACGGTGTAGGACGGCGGCGTGGGCGGGAAGAAGGCGAAGCGCGCGGCGATGGTGGACGTCACGCCGCCCATGCCTGCCCGTCGCTGTCCCCGGCCGGGTCAAGGGGGGAGGCGGGGGTTGGTCAGCTGCAGCGCCGCCGCCTCGTGGCGCGCGGAGGCATGCGATGCGAGGAGGGTTTGGATCGGAGGGCTCGGTGGTGGTGGTGGTGGTGGACTGGTGGGAGCGGAGAAAGAGAGAGAGAAGGTGGGAGCTCACTTTGCGATTGCGAGCTCCTTTTCTTTTTCCTCTCTTGTTTTTAATTCGGGAGGGCGTTGGCTTTGCTTGCTTTTTGGTTGTGGGCCGCGGATCGCCGCCGATTTACCGAGGGAGAGCAGCGAAGCGGTTGGCCTCACCCGGACAGGAATGTCGCGGATCGGCTGAGGCGGGTGGCCGCCATGGCCGATGCTGCGGCCGTTGCCTTGTTGGAGTACTCTGTACTTGCCTTCAACTGTACCATGGTTGGTAGGTTGGTGCGTGACTTTTTACCTGGTTTTAAATGTCCTTGAGATCCAGATAGCTGTACTAGGAAGTTCGTTATAGAAAACTTGACTTTGAGATCACGTGTGCCTGGCGAAGTAAAATCCGTCTTTAATAACAAAGTGTACAAGTACTAATTTGTTTCACTTGTTTTGCCGATGTTTATTGACTTAATTTTATTATTAGGACTATAATGATGATGATGGTGGCATTTGTTTGAAAATGTAAGATTGGAAGAGAAGCAACCGATTAGCCCAATAGCAAGAATCATTCGGAGTCATTGCTGTGTTGATTTAGCAAGAGTGTGGAACAAAATAAAAGAAAAGTCTCTCTACACGTGCCTCCTTTCTAGAAAAATAGTAAAATGGCTATGACGACTTGATGAGGAGTGACCAAACTTTAAGAAGAAGAAAGAAATGAGGTATGGTTGCTTTCCTTTTGTGGATAGGGAGGAATTTAAAACAAAGGCGCCAGAAAGTAACATTTTCTTGCGAGGCTTGAAAGTGGTTTCATGGTTCCTCTTTTAGATTCCTTGCCTCCTGCTTTTGCATTTAGCTGTCGTTGTTAATTTTAGCTATATTCACAAACTGAGCCGCTTCATGATGTGGATTGGTTTTTTTTATATACGGGATATGGACATATATTGGACCACGGCCATGCATTATGATGTATATGTACTCATTTGTTTGTCTTACTTATGATGAGGACGTGTCATACAAAAGCAATACACCTAACCATAGTGAAGTAACGTGAACAAAACCAGTTTATACATGCAAATGATTATTCTTTATCTTTGCTTGCCAACAAATACAACATTACATCGATGGGCTAATCATATTGTCTTTTTCAAAACACAAATACGGACGCACACTCACATATACATGTACACTCACTTCTACTAACATATGAGTACCTTCAAGAGGCTAGTCTAGCATATCTTGAAATGGACCAAGTCACAATGGACACAACGTATGACATGCAAATCACCTACTGTTGTGTGAGCATCTAGATCTCTGACTAATATAGCATATATTGATTCTTCAACAAGTTTATTTATAGCATTTTATAACTTCAAAAAAACGCGCAGAACGCCAGAATCGTAGGTGGCCACAAGGCACCCCGCGAGAGCGAGCGCGCAGAGGATGCACAAATCCAAGTGTCGGCGTCGCACCGGCCTAGCTACCGAGGCGCGGAGAGGTACTACTAGCGTTGAGCAGGAGTCCCACCGTGGAGTGCTCGTCGCGTCCGCTCAACCGTTCCTCGATCGCGAGCTCCGATTGCGGTCACTGGAGAGCAACAGGAGGTTTAGCACCCATCAATCATGGCCGTGATGGGCAGTACAGCACGCAGCAGGCCAGGGGGATAAAAACTCGTCAGTTTGACCGGCGAGTTTGGCCGGGGGCGAGCGAGAGCACCGGCGACCGACCCCGAGAATCCGAGATCGATGCATCGATCTACCAGGCCAAGAAGCCCCACCCCGGCTAGCTGATAGAGCCCCTTCTTCACATGTCCCCTGACATGTTGCAATCACTGATATCTTCGTGGTTTCTACATCTGCTCGCTAGGCGGCGCCCCCTTGAGCAGCTGAGCTGATACACAAACCTTTTGCAAAATATCACCACGCAGAGCGTGAAAAATCTGGTTTGCACGCGCGGCATTCTGGTTTTATATATAGCTCTGTTCCTTTTTACTTAACGTCTTTTAGTTCAAAATTTAACTAGTTCGCTATAAAAGTATTTAAGAACGGAGATAGTTGCTGAAAAATATCAAATGAACGACACCACACTCTAATCTGGTGGAAATTTCATTTTGCAAGGAGTGCAGTGTGCTATATAATTTGACTGCTCCTAAAAATATTAACGTTGAATAGCTGCAAAACACTGTTTTTTCTTATGCTCAATACTTAGATAGTCACTCATACTTCGTCTAGCGTTCAGACAACAAATCAAATAGTTTTTGACCGTAGAAATAAATGAACATGGAATGTTATAATTATATTATTATAAAATGTACTTTTGAGGCACATATAGGGTTGCAAAATTTAAAATAGACAATAAGATTATACATACTTAGTTATAAATATAATTGACATATATAGCTCAATTAGTCATGAAAGTGCATATAATTAAATAATACTCCCTCTATCCCAATTTATAGGTCGTTTGGCTTTTTTAACACCATGTTTGACCGGCTCATCTTATTCAAAATATTTGCGAAAATATAATAAATATCAATTCATAGTTAAAGCATATTATATGTTTAACGAAATTCCAATAAAAATAAATGATAATTGTGAAGTTTTTTAAATACGACGAGGAAGTCAAATTTAGTGTAAAAGAGTCAAACGATCCATAAATTGAAACGGATGGAGTACACCAGACACTAGTGAATGCCCATTTTAATGTATGTACTATGTAGTTCACATTTAAATGCACTATTGAAATGATTTGCAGTTTCAAATGTTTTTTATTAATTCATAGCTTTGGAATTACATGTATACCCTGAGCCTAGAATTAACACGCGTGCAAGACGGCAAATCAACCGTGTGAGCGCGCCTGGGTAAACATTGAGTAAAAATGAAGAAAAGAAAAAGTGGTCTTATTAGGACCGGTGCACAAGTTTTCTCGGCCTTGGGCCATTGCTCGACCCAACAATAGGCCACTAGGCCCAACCCACCTTCTCTCTCGGCCATGGAGGGCGCAAGCAAGCAGGAGACCGGAAGAAGGGGAGGCGCAGGAGATGGCGACGGCGACGGCGACGGCGACGGCGAGGCGAAGAGGAAGGAGGAGGCGCTCGCGTCAAGCAAGCTCCTCGACCCAGGATTCAAGCCCACCAAACTATCCCAGGACCGGCTCGACAAGTTTAAGGTGCTCTTCTTGTTCTGGATTCCTCTAAGCATTCGATATTTATCTTTGATCTTGATCCACACACGGGACTCGGTATTGTTGAGTAATTCACTAAATTCTACTTCATTGAAACCTGGGTTTGTACCATGAGCATGATCTCATCGCCTGATTGTTGGACAGTAGGCAGCGTGTGCTATATCATACACAGAGCGAAGTCAGGAAAGTGATAGAGCCCGGGGAAATCTAAGTATCTAACTATGTTGATTGTTTGCTTAGCAAAAGAAAATCAATCGTGATGAATCAGCCACTGCTATTATGCTTTGCTATTGATTGGGAATTTTGCCCAGTTGGCCTGTTTCGGTAGAGGAGGGGGATCTAAATCCTCTCGATTTGGTACATATTTGAATTGAATTTTGGGTGCCTACGTTTTTTTCTTAGTGAAAGACTGCCTATTTCCCCTAACAGATGATCTGAATCATCACGATACGGTACAAATCTGAATTGAATTCCAAAAATGTTACTACTGGGACAAGACCCTGGTATTTTTGTAATTTATGAGAACCCACTTGACATTGAGAGTTAATGCTGCATTTTTTGTGTCAGGCTAATTCTGCAGCCAAAAGGGCAGAAGTTTTGAGCTGTGAGATTTTTTATGACTTCCAAGTACCTTCACGTGTTCAGATTGAACAACATAGCAATGAAATTACTATATCCTATAAAAAAACATAGGAATAATTGTTCGTACACTCCCTCTAGGTGCCTGAAAATGGAAAGTTCACTCCTATATGGGAGGAGGGCTGCGGCCTGCGGGGCAGAAGGTTCACTGTTGGTGGGTTTAAAGGAAGCTCTGGGGGTGGCTGGACTGGCAGATGGCCTGTGGCTTGGCAGGGGCGTCAACATGCGACGAGTTAGTGGGGCAGGGGTTGTGGGAATGTGGGCTGTGGCGGTGCCACGGTGGTCGCCAACAGGCATGGGAGTTGGGTGAGTAGAATAGAGTGGGGGAGCATGCTTGGTATAGGCAGGCGGAGACGATGCTGCTTGGTGAAGAATGATGGAAGGTAGAAGAAGGTGCAGCATTGGATTTTTATCCAGTGGTGAGAATTCGTTGCCTGAGATGATGAAAAATAACAGGTGCCTGAAATTTTCAACACCTATATTTTTATTTGATTCAAAATTTCTTTGATAAGAACAACTGGTGCCAGCTGTTCAAGGAAAAAAAATTGATGCCAGTTATAACTTATATGTAAAAACTTATTGAATCTATCAAATTGAAGAACACGCCGAACTGAGAAGAATGAAACAATAGCACTAGACCACTAGTAGAACTCTGTTTTTTCTAAGCCTTCTAGAAGTGTTGATTGGAAATCCTATCACATAATAGACTCTGGTTTGGTACGTGGAAGATATATTGCAATCCTCATCTAGTAAGGGCTAGAAATCTAGAGTGTATGTAATAAACATTCCATGCTTTGCCTTTTGTCCTCTTTTATCTGTCAGACCAAATCTTCAGAACCTCAGCCTTGAATCAAATGTCAAGTTTTCAGACTTAGGACATGCGTTTTACTATGACTTTATGGTTCTCCTTAATTTCCATTCTTGATATATTTTATTATTTTATTCTGAATGTACCAGGTCAGTTACTTAATTTTACATGTGATGCAGGAATTACACAAGAAGCGGTTACAAATAACTGAAAAGCCAAAGCATAAAAGAAAACCGAAAGGTACATGTCTCTCCTGCATGTGATCTTGTTTAAGCGCGCCAACTCACCAATCAGATATTCCAATTCTTTAGGAGCCACTGGGAGCACTACCAAAGTAACCAACAATTATAAATTCACTGACAAGGATGAATCTTCTGATAGTTCTGCAAGAGATGTACACCATACATCCTCAGTTACAGGAATCCAAGAGGTATGTCTGGTTATACCAACCGTTGGATACTATTTTTGACCTACATTCTGTACACAATGCATTTTCTTCAACAGCAATAAATAAGCAGTCAAAAAATATTTACCTACAGTGATGAAGATCGTAACCGCTGTAGCACCTTTGTGAGTCCAAGTGAGCTTCAGATTGGTCTTGGGTATCGAAAGTTGTTCCAATTAAGACAACAGCTGCTTTATTGGAAGTTTTAGCCATTGCTGTAGCAAAACACAAACTGTTTCCATAGTGTTTTTTACGGGTATAACATATTCACATGCTGATAGTTGCTGCTTTTATGTCAATATGACATTTGAGCAATGAACTAAATGGTAAAAAAAAGTTAGTGCTTTAGTTTAGTTTTTAGGTAAATACGCAAAATGCAAGTGTCTAACCCCATCAAAGTGCATCAAGTTCTTTCACTGTCAGATAGTTATATCTCTCAACTTGATATGTGGAAATGTTAGCGAATTCCTTTGTTTACTCTGATATCCAATCGAGCAGATTTGATTGACATCAGGTGTCCTAGTCAATTTTGCACCCTCCAATATTCTAGTATGACTTAAGTTCAGAAAACATCAGAAGCACTCATCTTATGTTAATTTTACCTTACAATTATGATTTAGTGCAAAAGTTTTGATGGTTTTACCACCATGTATTTACAGGATCCTGCATCAGCCCTGTCCTCAAGGAACAAAAGGAAGCTACGTTGGGGGTATGCCTTCATTATTGTATCATACTGTGTACTTCTATCTGCTACAAGATTGTATTACTCTTTTACTTGTTTAGCATTGTTCTTCACTCTACTGTGCCACCTTTCATTATTCAAGATATTTGTTTCAAAATTGTACAATTCCTTTTAGGAATGGAAACCTTTTATATTTTTTTTCAAAAATTTTAATAGCGCTGCTCCACCTTTCATTCTTCAAAAAGGAAACACCATTTGACCTGTCAACTTCCATACGTGGTTTCACGCTGCAATTTGGTAATAGATATAGTATTTATCTATCAACTTTGTCTGATGAACATGAGTTCTCTTCGCCATTAAGAAAGCAATGCAATTTGAAGTTTTGAACCACAATAAAGTAAAATTTGAAGCAGAATTATCTTAGGTCTTATGGAATATGCTGTGATAGCAGTACAGCATTGTGTGAAATTATTGTCAACACATGTATTAAATGCTGATGCGATAGTTTATCCCTTTCACTTATGAAAAGTATCGATGACATTTAATGTTTATCTCATGCCTATTTCAGACTCGATATCAAAGAACGTTGGGAAAGGAAGGCAAACATGTGAATATCTGAAGCAGCAAAAGCGTATCCACACTGTATTTGAGCGAAAGCAGGACAGAAGAAACTGGCAGACCGTTTCTACGGTTCATCAGGCCGTTGGTCAAGTTCATGTTTCTGTCAGCAGGCCGTTTGTACGGATCATCGGAACATTGGAGCCAGAACAAAAGTGTCTGAACAGAGCAGCGAATTAGTATCTGTTTTTCAGGGTTTTGTCTGATGATTTCTCCAGATGTCTGGTTGGACTTTGCCCTGCTGTAAAATCTCCAGATGATGACTTGCAAGTGCGAGGGTAGCTTGTTTATCGCTTTCACTTACTTGTGGAAAGGGCTGGTGGTACATCGTCAGAGGCCCAGGTGGATTTGTAACCTTTACAAAGGCCTAGCAGGCTAGCACTGATTGGGGCATTTTTCCCTTGCGATGTTTGTCACAGATCTTGTCTTTGAAAAGTATGATGTGATAGTATGAAAGATCATTTCTCATATACTGCTTGCAACTTGCTGCCGCGGCTTGTTTGTGAAAATATAGAAGCTGAAGGCAAAACGGCAAAACGGACGAAAAATTATTGATAGCCGGCATCCAGATCGCCACCAGGTTTTAGCCCATTTCTAAACCCTCGAGCACAACTGACGTGGTCCATTTGGGAGCTTTGTGATGTGATGCTTACAGTTCGTACTATGATGATCAGTTGATCACCCTCGGTCAACTTTGTGACGGCATATCATATGCATACTCTGACATCGAAGTTGTGGCGTCGTCGAGTTTGGTGTCATGTTTATAAGACGTATGTACTCCGTATGTACTATGATGATCAGTTGCACGTTCGATTGTTCGATAGCGAGTCATGAGGAAACCGATGGATGGCGTGAAGTCAGAAGCCGTCACCAGAAACCTGTGGGCTGGCGCGCCGCCGCTAGCTGCCCACTGATACTATCATTCTCAGTTTTCCAGCCATAAAAACATGACAGAGTAAGCAGAGGTTAAAGAGAAGGGAAAATAAGGAGAAAGTGTTTCTCAAAAAGGAGAAACGGACTTTTATATACGCGCATGCCTTTCTCTGTTGTCCCCTCTCATGACGGCCTATATACGTAGCCTAATCTGACTGAAACCATCAGCGAAAATTTAAGGGATCAGGGAGAAATTGAAGCCAGCTAGTAGTCGCGTAGCCACGTATCAGTATACACAGCCCAGCGCACACCGTGTTTGGTAGTGGTATACTGTACGTACGTGGCCGGCTACAGGCCTACACAAAGCGTCGGCAGCTGCAGGCAAGCAAAGAAAACACCGCAAAGGACAGGCGGACATCGCGCCGCGTGCTGTGATTCATCAGTCACCGCGAGCACGGCTTTATCTGCACACGCTTCGCTTCTGGTATCTGGATGAGAATGAGATCGAGCTTTTGAGATGCCTGGATATGCATACAGCAGCTGCAGCCTGATCTGAGCAATGACTCAATGCATGGAACGAAACGTATGTAAATTGGTCGCCTTTTCCTATCAATCAACTTAGAATGTTTAGACGATTTCTTAGGATTAAACCTGTACACCCCAGTTTAACTCGTAATTCTGCAAGCGGTAGGCAACGTGGTCAGTACAAGTCCAGCTTAGTCTTCAGAAGTGCTTATAGAGATATGTGTGCATGAACGTCTATGCTTGTACAATGTTTAAAAAAAGAAAATTAGTTTTATCTACATGAAATTAGGTGTACATAAGGGTGATGCATGCCGTGGTTGTGGTAGCTGGGATCGTGACAGCGTCGCATGCCATGATTGTGGAGTGTCGGACGGGAAGCAGCAGCAGATTTAGGGGTGCAGGGCGGGCTCAAGCGACTCTACCCTTCCACATGCCATGGAGCCCTCCCTCCCCCAAGCTCCTCCTGTATTTTTTATGAAGAATAATGAAGAAGAAAGGGAAGAAAAGAGAGAGAGGGGATCGGACGAAGGAGAGAAAATAGATGAGAAAGAAGAGGAGAGCCCCTCTTTGCTTTCTAGGCTGCATCCGCCACTGACAGAAAAATGAAGCCTCATCGAAGAGATTAGTGGTGGGTGGCTACTGTACATGAGAACGCCATGGCAAGTTGCCCCAACTATGAGGGGTAGATGGTGGCGACAATGTCGATAAGGTGGTCAAGAAACACGCAAGGGAATGTCTTGGTTGTAGGCATGTCGGTTGGCGAGGTGGAGGGAAAATGGTTTGAACTGGGCGATGATAGGTAAATGAATGGGCACTATTTTTTTTTTGAGAAAACAGGTTGGATTTATTTGTATGGTAATATTACATCCACCCCCTTGCAAGGAGGCCCCAAAAAAGAACCAAAATACATTGTAGAGCTGTTGAGCTCCTCCCGATCATCTTCGTCGTCTCCGGTTGAAATCAGAATCGCTCGACGATTTGCTCCACCACATGGCAAGGGCAAAACACCGAGATCGAAGCTTGAAGTCGATTCCCAAGTAGACGAAGAAACAATAAGCTTTAAAAAGGGCCCGAGTAACACATCGAACAAATCAATGTGCTGTTGAAACGTTGAACGCGCCGGCGAACGCCAATCGGCCACATCTTCGTCACAAGGAAGGGGATCTGGCACCTCGCACCTCGATGGCCAACCCCAACCAAACGACGAAAAGGAACCCAAGAAGGGGATTGGAAAACACAAACCCGATTTCTCAAGCTTGTGTACAACATACCTCACGAACTCAGCTCCCAAAAGCGCACGATCGTCACTGCAATCACCGGAGATGGCTCGGAGGGACAAAAGCTTGACAGGTACCATACTAAGTTGCTAACACCACCGATAACCTAAACCTATCCTAGGAAAACTATAAAAACTAGATTAGAAACACCACCGGGCGTCAATCCAGTGGGTACCCTCCACCTACAACCTCCAAGGAGGCTGCTTGTGGGGAGGGACCAACCGGATTGACGCCAGGAACAGAGATCGCCTTGGTCGTCTTTCCGCTGCTACAGTGGAGAGCGAAGGAGGAAGAAGAGTTTGTGAGTGGTAAATGAATGGGCACTAAGACTATGTGCAGTGGATTGGGTAAATTGATTGCCTATACACTGTAGCGACACTGTTTACAGAGAGAGAGGTAGTTGGAACAGTAGATACACAATCCATTTACACATCCTGCTGCACATAGTCTAAGAAGATAGTATACGAACAAAAGGGGAGTGTAGAGATTGTGGGCTATGCCGCTACAGTTTTTTCTAGAGGCGGTGCTCTTTAATCCTAAATCGAGAGGGGCGTCTGTGTAGTTCTTTAATTATTTCAATGCGACAAAATGACATTTTAGTCCAGATAAATGTAGGTAACTAAAAGTAGTGGCTGAAAAATTAAAACCAAAATGATGATTGACAACAGTGAAGGATGTTTATGCATGAGCAGAGCAATTTTTTACCGGTCAGGAGCACTTTTGTTTAGGGGAGTGATTACATGTACTTACACATCTCGACTAATTATAGCAGCAGTTGAGATGGGCCTATCAACTCCTATGTAACCGGCACCATGTGGTACTTGTATTATATGGTACTTCAATAATCAATATTAGTGTTGATATTTTAGCAAGAGAAGCCAGAACCCTAATGAACCTTGTATAGGGGCTGATAGTTTATTAACAAGCTCATCGCTCCTGCAAAGTACACTAGTCACCTTTGAACATATCACAATCTGTGTAATGTCATTATGTCACCCAGATATGCATGTTTAAAGAAAGAGTGGCCTTAAGTAGTTTAGGCGTAGACAAAATAAGAGGTAGTTATAGTAGCATAACCAAATATAATGATGATGAGATTAGCAATTAATTTTATATAAAACATTAATTACCAGTACAAGTTTCATCATGGACGTCCTAGATCTCATAGCTTAATCGCATGGTCCTAAAAAAGGCTCATGCACACGGCCACATGATCCAAAATCAGTGGCCTTAAATACTGGAGATATTTCCCAATCTAAATGGAGAAGTGATATAATCATTTGGGCACAATATAAACATCCACATCATCTTCATGATCACTTGATTACAAATGTGTGTGGAATCTTATGCCACGAATCACGCAACTTACAAAAGAAAACCAGATGGACTATTTTTTAGGAGCCAAAGAATGTACCCTCAATTCCAAAAAAAAAAAAAGAATGACACTATAAATCTTAGGACGCTTTTGTAGAGAGGAATATCACATTGAAGAAGTAAACTATAAAATTATAGTTCATTATAAATCCAAGGATGATCATTTGATATCATAAATGTTATTATATGTTTTTGTAAGACTTATAATTGTTTGAATACTACAAGACTTTAGAACTTTATACTTTAGGACGAAGGTATAATATTTGCCTAGATAGCACTTTCTACATTTCAAAATACGAGTCATTTGTTTTTTTACACTAAATTTGACCACTAGTTTTATTTAAATAAGACTAATGGTCAAAGTTGACGTGTAAAAAGCCAAACAATATGCAATTTAGAACGGAGAGAGTATAAAAATTTCTAGACATATTAATTTACAAATAAGAAAGAAGGAAGAATATATCTATATCTTGGTATGAATATAATGAAATATAGTTAAAAATCATGTAGTATAATAATCGTGTTTGGACAGTGTTTGGACAGAAACCATAGCAAACCATTGTGGGTGCATATGCATGGGCATAGGCTCACAATTCTGTGAGGCCATAGGTGGAATACTCAAAACATGTGGGCAAATTTAATTTTGTTAGCCGGCTAGCCTTAACTTTAAGAAGAATCAGTGTCGCCTCCCACCGTGTGTCAATCTCCGGAGCTGAACCTAATCAGGCAAGGTGGGTGCAGAAGAAAGCTACTCGATTGGTCGCCACCGACTTGGGTAGTTGAGAAAACACACCGGTCGGCCAGTCCATTGGGTCCGTACGTCGCGATCGGCGAACCCCGAGCGGGGCCCACAGAACCCCGTTGCGAGGCGCTGCGCGGTGGGGCCCCGAGGGGACGTGTGGTCCGAAACCGCGAGCTCGTGATCTGCCCGTGCCGGGCCCGTCCCGCCACGTGCCCGCGCCCGCCTGGCCTCGGGCGCAGACGCGCGCGGCTCCCGTTTTCCCGGGGCGGAGGCGATATTGCCACGCACCGCGCGGGATTGTACACGAGGAAAGGCCGTGGACGACGACGGTGTGTTTGGACGGCTGGCTGCTCTGGCAGCTGTTGCGTGTATCTCGCTGGTTCGATCTGGCCGCGCCGGCGTAGCGGCAGACTTAAGAATTGGTCATAAGCATAGCGCTTTCTCAGACACAATCTTGCACCAGCATTTGCTAGATGCGTGTGCAACAGCCTTGCTTCCACCTAGGTATATATAGTATAAAGGCGTTTATGTTTTTAGTTTCAGAAAATTTCTTTTAGACAAAGATAGTAATATAATTTCTAGCATCTGCATCAGGTAAGGATATATACAACCACTAAATTCTAGAAGATTTAAATAACTGTGCATGAGGGGATTTCAATATATTTACCTGATGAGTGATGAGCCGTTAAATTGAAAAAAAAACTCCATAAGTGTTCCCGAAAGAACATGATTCAATTGTTCGTATTGGATGAGTTAATTGATACTCCATCTGTTCTAAATTAAATTTAATATTAGCATTTTCTTAAGTCAAAATTTTTTAAGGTTAACTATGTTTTTATAAAAAATATATTAATAAAGAACACAAAATCAATGCAATATCAAAACACATTTCATGCATGATTGCTCAAAAGACATATTTTATGGTCAATATAACGGTAAAATAAATTTGATGTTATAGATGTTTAAAAACTTGATCATAGTATAGAGGCTGGACTTACAAAATATCATAGTAAACTATACAATTTGGGATAGATGGAATACTTGATAGCTGGACAAAAATATTGTTTTCACGAAGGGACTCCTGATTATATATATATGAAGATTTGTGGACGAGTAAATGGGTGCAGCTAACATTAATAGACGTAAAGTAGCCTCTTGTGTTCTGTTATAACTTCTAATAATATAATTAGAAGTTATATTATTAGAATAGTTTCTAATATAGTAATATAATTTCTAGCATCTGCATCAGGTAAGGATATATACAACCACTGAATTCTAGAAGATTTAAATAACTGTGCATGAGGGAATTTCAATATATTTATCTGATGAGTGATGAGCCGTTAAGTTGAAAAAAAAACTCCATAAGTGTTCCCGAAAGAAGCATGATTCAATTGTTCATATTGGATGAGTTAATTGATACTCCATCTGTTCTAAATTAAATTTAATATTAGCATTTTCTTAAGTCAAAATTTTTTAAGGTTGACTATGTTTTTATAAAAAATATATTAATAAAGAACACAAAATCAATGCAATATCAAAAAACATTTCATGCATGATTGCTCAAAAGACATATTTCATGGTCAATATAACGGTAAAATAAATTTGATGTTATAGATGTTTAAAAACTTGATCATAGTATAGAGGTTGGACTTACAAAATATCATAGTAAACTATATAATTTGGGATAGATGGAATACTTGATAGCTAGACAAAAATATTGTTTTCCCGAAGGGACTGCTGATTATATATATGAAGATTTGTGGACGAGTAAATGGGTGCAGCTAACATTAATGGACGTAAACTAGCCTCTTGTGTTCTGTTCTAACTTCTAATAATAGTCTAAGGACAGCAAAAAGTAAGTTGTATTTTGTTCTCGAGCCATTGGAGCAGTAGTACCCGTTCTGTTTGTCAGCTAGCAATATCATCTCGAGTCATGAAACCGACCGTCCTAAATCGACCGTTTTTCCTAAGAAGACACGCCCGCACGGATGTACGCGACAAAATGACGCTGGGGCCTGCCTGAATATATTTACAGTTTTCAACTCTTTTTTTTTTTCGTCCATGACTTGTCAATTGTTAGGCCAGATCATGCAGCAGTGTGACGTGTCTTTCCGTGGCCATGCCCATGAGCTTACACGTATAGTTCGAAGAGTCGCATACGTCTTATTATTTGGGGAAGCTTGGCTTCAGGTTTCAAAAGTCAAAGCGACGGAGGAAGAGCCAGCCACAAGACCACAGCAACCCTGCCGCATGCTAAGAACTTGCTCAAAACTAGTGACACTGTTTTCATTTTCTTTGCTTTTAAAGTATGACATTGTCGACTTTAATTTGGAGGCGATTATACATTTTATTTAAAAATTACACAAATGTAAAAGAAACGCGAGTCATACTTAAAGTACCATATTTGTATAAAAAAGTGACAACAAGATAAATAATACTTAATATTTTTAAAAACCAAACAGTTGATCTTGATAGTCAAAGTTAACATGTCATTCTTTGAAAGAGGTAGGAGTAGTGACATTGTGTCCAGTAGCAAGTATAGTAGTGAGCATCCATTTGAGACAACCGCTGGAGATGGCCTTATACACGGCACATATTTAGATGAACTTACTTTTTAATGAAAGCATGAGATAGTGCATAATTCGTGCAAAGGTACAGAAAAAAGGTGCTTCCTGCGACCGTATGATGATTGTTTGGATGGAGAAATGCCTTTTTGTTTGACTAGCATGTGAAATGCTTCCCGGTTCCCACTTCCCTGCCCCTGGACATATCCGGCAGCAAGATCGGCTCGTCGGCACACTCAGATCCTACTACTTTCTGTCGTGCTACGGCCGGGTGTAATTGATAGAGATATTATTTGCGGGTCTAATGAAATGCACTGTCGCGTGGAGGATTCGACTTGTGATTCTAATAAAGATACACCATATATGATGTGCCATAGCTACTGTCAGTGCAAGCCGCGTGTGAACAAACCCTCAAAATGTGGATCTAGCTAGTGACCTCTCTGATCGAGTGTAATTACCAGTAAAATTATACGTATATGCATGCACTTTTTAGCCCATATTAACTACTCCATTTGCAATCAAGTAAGCACCTGCGAATTGTCAAAATCGACCAATGTATAAAATACCGTATTCCATTGGCAAATCAAGTAAGCACCTGCGAATTGTCAGCAGATTAGGTTCCTTGTAACAGAACATGTTGAATACGCTAATTGATGCGGGCACTCAAATTTTTATGGATCATTCTAGGGTTTAACATGTGCTAGATTTATTTTAAGATTTAACTGGTGTTATTCATGGTAGTAAGACGCGTCACTTTGCTAATCTTGAGATTTGTAGTATACCTCCGTCCCAAATTGTAAGGGTTCTCTAACTTTCTTTTTATTTATCTATATTCATATGGATCTTAATGAATCTGAACATATATTGAAAACACATATATGGAAGAATGAATCTTATCTTATCTTACTATTACTAATTGGAGGTTGTAAAAGTAGCACTATTTTTAAAGCGAAGAAGCACTATTTTTAAAGCGCGCTAAAAAAAATAGAGGTAAGAGATCGATGATTCAAATCTCCGCGCCGGCTACATTTAGCGTATTAATTAAAAAAGCCAATCACAACAAATGTAGAGGCAAGAGATCGAGGGTTCAAATCTCCATGCCGACAACATTTAGCGTATTAATTAAAAAAATAAAGCTTATGGCAATAGAAGACCACGGTTCAAATCTCCATGCCGGCAACATTCGGCGTATTAATTAAAGATATTACTATTATTAATTAGAATGCTAAAAGATTCGGATCCATTAGAGAGCGATATCTAAATTAATAGGTTCATTGAAGAACAAAATCTCAATAATTAATTAAAAAACATGAGCTCATATGGCCTCGCGTGAAACGCACAGCCGTACAGTATCTTTCCAAACATTGAAAGGGCTACATACGTTGCTTTTCTAATATCACGTAAATATGGGCATAGATCGTATAAGGTATTTTGCCATGTTACAGTAGTAGAAAACAATTTATGCTATTTTACATAACAAAATAGAAAAATATATACTTCATCTATTACCTTTGAGGAAATCAAAAGTCATCATATCTATCTATTATCGATAAATTAAATTCATGATCTATGGTTATTTCAGAACACTATAGCAATTGTCTAGAAAAATAGATAAGATATATGTAAGTTTTGAATTTCCAACTTCCATCACTGCTAAATTTATCTATGAATTGATAACACAAATGTCCTGAATAACTATAAATCTTACGATAGCATATTTATGACACTAATGTATTACGTGACTCTAAATCTTACGAGAACATTTACTATTACTAATTCAAAACTCTAAAAGATACGTTAATTACGATATGTATAAGTTTTGAATTTTCAACTTCCATCACTGCTAAATTTATCTATGAATTGATAACACAAATGTCCCGTATAACTATAAATCTTACGAGAGCATATTTATGACACTAATGTCTCATGTGACTCTGAATCTTACGAGAACATAGGTTTATAGATAATTTTACTATTACTGATTCACAACTCTAAAAGATGCGTTAATTACGAGACGTTCTTAAAAAATAGATAAATTTTAAAAATTCTTACAAAAAATAAAAATATCCGGCCATCAATTTAGCGGCATCTACAATGCAATAATATCAATTGTATGGATAACCTAAAATAACTCCCATAACAATTGAAAACATCTAACCATTAATTAGATAGATTAAAATATTAATAGTGATTAGATAGGATCTTTTCTTAAATAATTACACACATGCACAATTATAAAAATGGTCTAAGTTTTAATTAAATTTCTTATGCTACGGTAAAAATCATATAAAATAACCTCCCAAGGTTATATCTAAATTAACCATATTTAATTGTTATGATAAAATATCTAAAATAATTATTTAATTTTATATTAAAATTATCCATATTTTGATATGCATATAATAATATGTGTGTGCCTTGAGACTAGCCCGTGCGACGCACGGATTGATGGACTAGTAAATCTAATTAAGGTCTAGAATCTCTTGCAATTTGAGACGGAGAGAATAAACTAAGACAAGTAGTCAAAGTTAGTTTCAAAAGGTTAAATGGACTACGATTTAATTAGAACGAAATGAATATATACCTTGTCGTATGAGTCTTTAAAGTTCTATTTTAAAAAACATGTTAAACTTGTATATAGTAGTATTATGGAGAGTACCATTGTGCAGGCAAGGTGCCGTCGTCTCCCACATTCAGGCGAGCTCACACCTTTTGGGGCGTGGAGGCGCAACCACGTTCCATTAACGTTGTCTCCTCATCTGATATCTCCTCGAGCCTCTTTTCATTCTTGGCAAGATTTGTACAGAGAGACGCTAGCATGCCTCAATCTCCACATCATACCGGAAAAAGATCGGCGAAGTGGACGACAAAGCATCCTCCGAATGCAAGCAGGGAGTTGACGATAAGGTCCAATACTAGATAGAATTAGGTTGACAGACACCACGGACGACGACCATGGTACCTAATGATCTGTATTTTATTATATGTTTTGAACTTCGTCTCTTATCATGATTTGGGCATGTCGCAAGACGCTAGTATATTAATATAGTTGATACACCATTATCCTCCGCGTGCTGCTAACTGGAGTACTGGAGTAATTGCCATACACCCCGCTAATTCGTCAGATGATTTAGGCCAGATTTGGGGGCTTAAATCTGGCCTTACATGAAGCTGGGCGTTTTAACACTAGTTCAAAGTGAGGTTTGACTCGTTGCATCTTTTTATATATCCTCTTTGACCATCGTATATAAAAAAACTTTGACCGGTAGAGGTAAGACCACCCCACGGCATTGGTTTAAGAAGAAGACGACCTTCTCACACCGGTCAAGAAAATCCCCGAACCCCCGCTCCAGCCTTACATAGCAGCACAGCTCCCTGTGAAACCCCAGCCTTACATAGCGGCACAGCTCCTATGTTCTGACGTGGGCACAGCTCTCTGTAAGAAAAAGGCGTCCTTAGACCTATGCTTTGACGTAGACAAACGAGGGAATTTTTTAACCACAGCCTAAAAATTCGCTTCCACTAAAAATCGAACTCAAGATCTGCAGAGTGCCTCAGGAATTTTCTAACCAACTGGGCTAGGGACCCCTTTGGCTGGCCATCGTATATTATATTTGCCCTTCTTTTATAGTAAAAAAACTAACTATATTATCCGCAGTACGTATCAAATTCGATTAGGCACAAGTGTCTCTTTGTTCTTTTGCTTGTTTTCTGTGCCGAATGTGTGGCTGTATCTTGTTTGGTTGGGTTTCTAGAGATGTGCTTAGGTGAATATGTGTCTTGTCTTTAACAGGTGGAGAAGTTTTGTTTGGTCGAGCAAAAAGATGTGCGTATGTCAGTGTCTTGTGACGAAGAAAGTGGATAACTACAAAGAAGCCACATGGTACTTTTGTGTTGTACCATTTTCGTGCCCGAGAAAGTATCCTTAATCACATTTCATTGGCGTTTAATTCTCGGTTACGAATAATAGTATATATACCCAAGCTCTTTAACAATAATCAATACTCTCTGTGTAAAAAAAAAGTCATTTTAGATTTATTCTTACTTCTAAGTCAAAACTTTTCAAAGATCAACAAATTGTAGAGGAAAGTGTCAACAGTCATGACACCAAATAGGTATAATGTGAAAATATGAAAACATTTGATGTCATAAATATTGACACCTTTTTGTATAAATTTAGTCAACTTTAGATTAAAATTTAACTTAGGACAAAACTAGAATAACTTTATTTTTGATATTGAAGGAGTAAATACTAGCAATATTTTCACATCATTTTCCGTTGGTTTTTTCTCTTGACTATTTATTTGTAAATTGCCCTTTGCAAAAATAAAAAAATTATACCGGTCCCACCACGGTTTGGTGTTGGTCTCATCACTATTTGGTGACTAGTTTGTTACTTTATGCATGATATTTCTTATTTTTAAGCTATTGCATTTTTGTCAATGGACAACACACGTTCATTCAACCGTCGTAAAAGTTGTATATACACACATATAGTGATAAATCTCTCTCGCACACAACGTGAGATTAGGCGGATCCTAATAGGACACTTGCATATGTTAATAGGTAAGTAACCTTGAGGGTAATATGTGCTTATCAACATGCATAAAAAATCCTATTAACAAGGATGGTAGAGTGATTGCTTTAGGAATACTTTGGTTCAAATTGAGCAAGAAAAAAAGGCATATGGTCTTATTGGCTTTGCATTATAAACTTATTGTGCCTTGAATAATGATGAGTTTTTCTATTGCTGTATTATTATGAGCTAGTGCTAAACACTTTTTGTGGTTGAATCATACCTCATAGTGACTGTGTGGATTTGTCTAGGTGGACGATGAAGATGTGTTGAAGGAGGAGTAAGAGAGAACATGCACATAAGAGTGAAAAGTTAGTTTTTTAGGAAGACGAAATGCATAGGGTTTGAAGAAGATGAGAGGCGGACTAACAACAAATACCAACCTAATAATACCCTAGATTGGCTCCTCAAACGACGTTATTCTTATATAGTTTATGTTAATGAGCCACCTAAGGCTTGGTTTGGCAAGTTGTGGATATGCATTACATGTGGGAAGCTAACCACGCGTGGAAAAAATTATACACATATTTAGCTAGCTAGCAATACTACTAGCCAACACACTTCGTGCACAAAACACATGGATTAGGCCTCAATCCACACCAATACTCATCCACCCAAACGAGGGCTAAAAAAGAGTCATCCCATGTGGGTTGTAACACCCCATATAGCTAGAATAAGCCATCATATATGGGTGTCCTCTTGCCGATGTTTTATGTGGAATAACAAATCAATTGGCATAATATAAACGTATAAATTATGTGAGATGCGATATAGTTTGGAAAAAACATAGATGGACATATATGATATTTATTTCGATAGAAACTAGTTTTAGCAAATGTGCGATGAAATATGCTTGAGTGATTCTTGAAGATTTTGGTTCAATCAACAAATTTTATGCCATCCATGTGTTCAGAGCGAGCCATCCTGTTCTCTTATTTAGTTTCTTTAACAACAAGACTTTTAGCAATCTTTTCTCGAGAATCCACGTATCTTTCTTGAAATTGCTCCAATAATTCATGAGTAAGGATTGATCTAACAATCTTCTACGAAATCTCTTTGTATGGGTTGATATATGTGACATGTCACCATTATTCTTAACTCATCCCATGCATATCACATGAGATCACTATTATATATATTTAGCATCTTCTGAAACAAAATCATTGGAATAGTTTTTTTTGGCAATTAAACATCTTGAAGTTGTTCTGAAATCCATGTGAATGGAAAAAACGTGCCCATATTTTACAAAAATATTTTTGCATGGATTGATTATATGCGACACACAATGAAGAAGATAAAGTCATTACCACGTATATCATATGAGATTAGTAAACAATGTTGCATGAACGAATAGATTATCGGACGGTTCCATTTCATCCTAGCCCATGCCTCTTTGTTGTAAAACAATGATTGTTTCTTTACATTTTGATGTGATTGGTTGTGCATATCACACAATGCAATATTTGTGTAGTTAATGTTTTATGACTATTTTTATGTAGTTAATGTTTTTATGACTATTTTTATGTAGTTAATGTTAATATAAGCCATTCCATTCTATTAAATTCGGTGTCTTGATAGCTAAAACTCATAGGTAATCCCTTTTTTTCTCCCAAGAACTACTTACTTTTCTTCTTGAAATCGCTCTAAGATGCATGTAAGATGTGAATCAATGCCATATTTTCATGAGGCCCCTTTGAGTAAATTGACAGATGATACATTATCATGATATTTTACCACAAAATTATATAAATGGCATGCTTTGTTGTAAAAAATATTTTATTTAACTTTTACTTCATTATTGTAAAAAAGTATGATTGTTTGTTTACACTTAACTGTGTTTGGTTGTGCATATATTGCATAACGTAATACTTCGTCTACACTTTTATATTTGACGTCGATCAACTCTAAATTGAACCGGTCGGTGACAAGTAAAAAAGAATAGAGGTAGTATTTTAGGTGATTAACAAAAAGTGTTGTTTTGTTTATGTTAGTATACATCATGTTAATATTAGCCATCGCATTCCTTTTAAATAGTTAAATTCGATGTCATGATACAAACGCATAGCTACGCTCATTTTTTTTTCTCCCGATTACTTTTTACATTTCATCCTGAAACTACTCTAAAATTGATGCAAGATGAGAAAACAATGCCATCTATTCATGGGATTTCATTGACACCCGAATCATATATACCAAATCAGACTACTAATATACTTTGCCCACACAAGTTCGTCACTTTGCTCAATAAAATCAACTATCAAAACACTGAAAAGGAAGGTTCACCTCGAATAGAATGTATTGGCAAACATATTACATTTGTATCATGTTAAATCTTGGAGCCATTCTTAAAGCTAGAAGCCTAAGACACCGTTCTTATATTACTACATTTTATTTTTTTGGCACATAATTTTTTTTATGCTCATCTCCATGTCATCTTCTATATTAGTTGTAGTTATTTTATAAATAACCGCGTTGATCGTTAATGAAGAAAAGCTCGTGTGATATTTGGTGTTCGTTTTCATTGGGACAGGTAGCATAAAATTTCCAGTTTATATAAATATGCTTCCAAGTTCAAAACCCAAGAACAACAATCTTGGCAGAAAAAATAACCACACGGAGGACAAGCAGGACGAGGGGAGTATAAATAAATAAATAAACTACCATAAACTAAAATAAAAAGATTTTGAGACCACACCGAGCGAAAGAGACACAGGAAAAGCCAACGCGACGCCAAATCCATTCCCCCCTCTTCCACAGGCTGAGGGCCGAAGGCGAAGCCAGCCGAGGAAGCCAGGCGACAGGCGACTCCAACACCCTAGGCAAGGCAGTCGCTCGTGGGCTGCGAGGGAGAGCCGTGGCGGAGTCACCGTCCTCGCCTACGGAGGAGGCGACGGCGGCTTCAGCAGGATGGCGACGCCGACGCCCATGCCCGGTGGCGAGGGAACGCTTGCGGCGGTGATGCCGCGGTCCCCGTCTCCGACGCCGGCGGAGGCGGGGACCTCGGCGGCTGAGACGCCCGTGCTAATATTCCTCTACTTCCACAAGGCGATCCGCGCGGAGCTCGAGGCGCTGCACGGCGCCGCCGTGCTCCTGGCCACGGACCGCACCGGCGATGTGGCGGCGCTCGCCGAGCGCTGCCGCTTCTTCTTCAACATCTACAAGCACCACTGCGACGCCGAGGACGCGGTACGGATGCTTTGCTGCCCCGTGCGGGGTTCCGTTTTTTTGCGTGTTTTTGGCCATTTTTCGCTGTCGCGTCTTGTTGGGTGGGTGACTTCAACTTTGGTGGATTTGGGCATGGATGTGCATGGGTGTGGGCGAATTTCGGTGGTATTTGGGTTTAGGGTTGCGGAATTGTTGCCTATGGTTTGGAGGTACCTGGTGGGATCGGGATTGAGCCGGACGGGCATTGTTTAGGATCTGAAATTGGGTATGGGTTCATACGGTGGTGTTGAAATTTGCAAGAGTTGTCGTTGGATGTTATAGTGGACGGCTTGAGATGTGTTCTGGGTTAATTAGCAATGCTAGTATGAACAATTGTTTTCGCTTTATCCTTCCGATGGTGATACAAGGAGATGTGGCCTTAGTTGAAGAGAACATGAGGGAAAAACCTCTGTTTAATTGGAACCACAGTGGAAGTTTTGATCCATACCATAGTACCATCATATGAGGACATGTTTGTCTAGCTCTAGGGTAACTGGGTAACACTACCTCCGTTCACTCTGCTTTGAGCACAATAATGCAGGTTGAGTAGATTCCACAGAATGAAAATAAACTTTTACTATCACTTTTTTTTGGAGGAGTCTACATTACAAGCAAAAGTACTCTGATCTCCAGCTTTTCCTAAAATGCCACCAAAAGTATACGTTCTGCAATGAAATGCAAAAGGACCGTTGCCGTTTTGTAACTGCTTGACCGTTTTGTTCATGAGTTTGTCGTATATTGCTTATTTGAAGGTTTGATCATTACTGCTGTTTGTCTTTCTAACCCATTACTTATTGGCTACAAATTGATCATATAATAGATATTTTCATTGAAAATGTGCCTATATGTTTCGTTTCTTTTGAATTGCAGGTTATCTTTCCAGCACTTGATATCCGAGTCAAGAATGTTGCAGGGACCTATTCCTTAGAGCATAAAGGGGAAACCGATCTTTTTAGCCAGTTATTTGCTCTCCTAGAACTGGACATACAGAATGATGATGGTCTTCGTAGGGAGCTTGCTTCATGTACAGGCGCAATACAAACGTGTCTCAGCCAACATATGTCCAAGGAAGAAGAACAGGTTGGTAGTCAGTACCATATACCCCTTTTAATCTCACTTATTACATTAATGCTGTCATGTCGTGCTGAATGAACAAAACAGTCTGGCTGTATGAATTTATTTTCTATATTTAGTGGATTCTGTTAAAATATCCTTGTTATAATTGAAAACTAGCTTTAAACGCGTGGTCCATACTCTCATCTGGCATTTCATGATGATTTTTGTTCTCGTTAATTGGTTGAAGCTTGCTCGGCAGAAAAAAAGTTATTTTATTTTTAGGCAATATAACTATCTTGCCTTTTTAAACAAAATTTGAGTGCTCACATTCTCCTTTTTCTGGAGTTATACGAAAATACTTTATGGTAAATCAAACCTGACATCTCTCTCCCTTCAACGTATTTGCATATTTGATAAAATTTTGCAACACTTCCTTTAAGATCGTTGATGTTTAAAATAATGGTCCAAAGCAATGCTATTAGGGGTTTGCCTAGGAGACAAGGTGCTGTCAGGGTCCTTGTCCTGGGCATCCTGTCACCTTGCCACAGTTAGTGGGAAGGAGAGAAGAACAACAAGAGGAAAACCAGCTAGCAAGGGCGCCTGATCCTGCACTGGTTTCCAATGCAGCAGCACTTTCTCGTGTCAGCTGCAGTGGCAGGTATCAAGGAGGTGGCTGATCTGAGGGGGCGGGGGAGCCCGCCTATAGGTGCAATGGAATGACAAAGGTGGAGAGACAAACGAGGAACGTGGCATTGAGAGGGAGGTGCTGCGTGCGCCTAGGAGGGGAAGGGGCACAGATGGGCTGGCTGGTGGGCTGGGGCCAACGCTCATCCTTCTTCCCCCCTTTTCTTTTGTCCCCCTTCCTCCCTGCTGCTGTTTTTTCTGTTTAATAAGGCTAGTAAGGTGCTGCCTCGGTTCACCTCATAATCTCGTAGGCAGTTGGAAGGGGATGGGTGCCATGAGCCCACGCCTCGCCTTTAGAACAGAAGCGATGCCATTCATATATATGTGCCATCTTCGATTCACTAAGCTTTTTATCAATTTCTTTCATTGGAAAGGGTAGATCATTGTAGAGGTGCAGATAAGGTGATGGTTGAGTAAATCTTTTTTTCTTTTAGTTCTTAAGTAATGCCCCCTCCGACCCAAATTGTAAGGGGTTCTAGGCCTCTCCATGTATGTGTGTTCCATATAGTCTAGATTCATCAACATCCATATGGATGTAGACAAATAAAAAGACGGCTAGAACCCCTTACAATTTGGGACGGAGGGATTAACTAATAAGCATGCATCGCAGTGCATCTTAATTGTTTTACTTGTAACGGTGTTGTGATAGTTCTTGGTAGCGGTTCCAGTGAAGAATTTAGCTAGTCTGCTGTATATACTTTCTGTTAAAGGCAACTTAGTTTTGACTGTCATGTCCTTGACAATGGAATTGTGTACTGCAAGTTTTGCATTGTGATAAGAAGTGCGATTTAATTTCTGCATTCTCATTAAATAAATTGGTTCAGCTGCAGTGCAGTTGGCTATTGTACTATACTGGAAGGTGAAGTTTGAACAATGGCATGCAAGTATTGTGAACTAAAAATAAATGTTTGGTATGTTCGGTAATCGGTAGGTCATATCTACCTTTTATCTTGGCTTATGTTAGCAAGTATTGTGAACTGAAAATAAATGTTCTTTGCCTTATCATCCATTTTTCTTGATAAGGTATTCAGGGTTTAAAAAAAATCCATGGCCAGTACTATGCCCTTATACTTCCATTCCCCACCCACTTGTTGTCAAACACTCATAACTAACATCTAATGAATATACTGACTGAGCTATAATTCATTACTGTTGGTGTTTGATCAAAGCCATTTAAATTTGTTTCAGGTCTTTCCACTGCTTACAAAGAAATTTTCATGTGAAGAGCAAGCTGATTTAGTGTGGCAATTCTTATGCAACATTCCTGTAAACATGATGGCAGAGTTCCTTCCATGGCTTTCGACTTCTGTTTCATCTGATGAGCACCAAGACATCTGTAACTGCTTGTCTAAAGTAGTTCCTGATGAGAAACTTCTCCAAAAGGTTCTCATGAGAATACCTCTTGCATTTGTCTTTAAACATTGCTTTATATCTTGTTTAAAATTTAATCTTAAACTTGTGAAGGTTGTATTCACATGGATCGAAGGGAAAGTGACAAAAGAAATGGCAGAGAGCCTTGGCAATGGTAATTCAGAAAGAAATCATTGCGTTGAGGATTTCCCAGACCAAAGGGAGAAGCATATTTGTTCACATCAAGATTCTAATATTGGGAGTAAAAACTCTGCAAAATCTAATGATCCTCAAGTTGACAGGCATCCTATAGATGATATTTTGTATTGGCACAATGCTATTCGTATGGAGTTACATGATATAAAAGAGGAAACAAGACGGGTGCAGGAGTCTGGGGATTTTTCTGATATATCAGCTTTCAATCAAAGGCTTCAGTTCATTGCAGATGTATGCATCTACCACAGGTGTGTAAAGTTGGATCTTCACTCATCCACATGTTATTACGGCCATGGTAAAGATGGTCCTTCGCTGAAGTGTTATTACCTACCTTTCTTTATTTCTATCATGTTTTTGTTTAGTAAAAAAGCATGCTGTTTATTGATCAATATTCAACTGTCATTTCTTTGCACTAGTTACACACGATATACCTTTTAGTCATACGCTGTTGGTTGCACCAACAGCTAGGTAACTTATCTCTGTTTGTGCTGTGGCGTTTTCTAAGTTACAGTTTCAACTTTCAACTTCATTGGCAGCTCCTCTTCTATAGCTATAACTAGGATGTGTGGATATTTTCCTAAGTCATCACTCACCACAGAATTTGATTGAGTCCTTAAAAGTAACTAAATATTAACTTCATATATGAATTGGTTTTGCATGAGTTGGGAACAAATGTTTTTGTTGCTACTTTACCTTTTTCTACTCTTTCTATGCGATCTTACACGTGATCACATGTAACTGAGCAAGTAGTATCGTGTGACATGCTAGTTCTCCTTGATTTTGGTGGCATTATATTTGAGAAGAGTTTCTTTTGTTATGTATTGTTGTTTTGCTGCACATTAAGGTTTATTTCTAGCAGGTACTATTTTCATGCTCGTCATTGCTTGTTCGTCAGTAGAACATATTTTTATTAATTCATTTTACGCAGTTTTCATTTGAAAAAAATTGTCCCTGTAGTTAAACTGAATATTATCTTTAGTCTCACAATTTCCAATTTTTTCTAACCTGCAGTATCGCGGAGGATCAGGTTGTATTTCCTGCAGTCGATAGTGAGCTGTCCTTTGTGCAGGAGCATGCTGAAGAAGAGCGCCGGTTCAATAATTTTAGAAGTTTAATTCAGCAAATCCAAATAGCAGGAGCCAAATCGACTGCAGTGGACTTTTACTCAAAACTATGTTCACATGCTGGTAAAATATTGGAAACAATCGAGAAACACTTCTGTAATGAAGAAACCAAGGTTAGTAACCTAGTAGTCAAGTAGATTGGCTGTTGGAATATTGACCGTATTGGCCAAAGCCTCATATTTGGTTGAACTTACCTAGGTGCTTCCTCAAGCTAGGATGCTTTTCTCGCCAGAGAAGCAAAGGGAACTTTCATACAGAAGTCTCTGTGTCATGCCATTGAAATTGTTGGAACGTGTTTTACCATGGTTGGTGTCAAAGCTGAGCGATGAGCAGGCAACTTCTTTTCTTCAGAATATACGTCTATCAGGTTATCCTTTTACTTAAATCATGCTGTAAGCTTGAATGGTTTCTTCAAAATTCTATATTTGCTGAAAAGATGCACATGAAACAGCGTCACCATCTGAAGCTGCACTGGCCACTCTCTTCTCTGGTTGGGCGTGCAAAGCCCGGGACAAATCCAACTCTGGAGAATATTTATGCTTAACATCAGGAGCAGTGAGATGCCTGTCAGATGCTGTAGATGATCTGGGAAAATGCCGATCATTTTGTCCATGTGTTTCACGCAACAGTTCAAATTTTCCCATACAGCTACAAACTGAGAATGGTTCTAGGTCAGGCAAGCGAGGGAAAGATGCAGTATCATCTTTTCCTGATACTAGTGGAAGCCACTGCTCTCAAACTGCTGACATTGAAGCAAGTCCATGTAGCAAAAAACCTTGTTGCATTCCTGGATTGAGAGTAGAAAGTAGCAATCTTGGTATTGGTTCACTTGCTTCTGCAAAGTCCTTTCGCTCTTTATCATACAATTCTTCCGCTCCTTCATTATATTCGAGTCTCTTTTCATGGGAGACAGATGCATCGTTGTCCTGTTCGGATGGAATTTCAAGGCCAATTGATACCATATTCAAATTTCATAAAGCAATTCGCAAGGATCTGGAGTATTTAGATGTTGAATCTGGAAAGCTCATTGATGGTGATGAGTCTTGCCTTCGCCAATTCATTGGACGATTCCGCTTGTTATGGGGTCTTTATAGGGCTCACAGCAATGCTGAGGATGAAATTGTGTTCCCAGCACTGGAATCAAGAGAAACATTGCATAATGTGAGCCATTCATATACTCTTGACCACAAGCAGGAAGAACAATTATTCGAAGATATATCTAATGTTCTCTTGGAGCTTTCGCAACTACATGATAGCCAGGGCCATGCCCAGGCTGAAGTTAATGAAGTAGAGCGAAAATGTTTACATTCATCTAATGATGTAGATTTTGCTAGAAAGTATAATGAGCTTGCCACAAAACTTCAAAGCATGTGCAAGTCTATCCGGGTTGCCTTGACTAATCATGTCCATAGAGAAGAACTTGAGTTGTGGCCATTGTTTGACAAACATTTTTCTGTCGAGGAGCAAGATAAACTTGTAGGTCGTATAATTGGCTCAACAGGTGCTGAGGTTCTCCAATCTATGTTACCCTGGGTTACATCAGCACTCACTCAAGAGGAGCAGAACAAAATGCTTGATACTTGGAAGCATGCGACCAAAAATACAATGTTTGGGGAATGGCTAAACGAATGGTGGAAGGGAGCTGGAACATCATCTGATTCTTCAGCTGAGGCATCCTCTGCTCCAGAAGGTATGTGCAGCTGTTTTCTTTTTTGCCTTTCCCTCCTCCACGGCTAACAACTTTCAATTTGCATTGCCGTCTTTTCAATATAATATTGATTAATTATTACAGTAATAACTGTATACATTTCATTAGCTTTACATGTACCTTTTCTGATCACAAAGTCCATCTAGGTTTGTCCTAAGTCAGTATTTTCCAAACATGACTAGCAATTTTCAATAAAATACTATATTATCTTATATTGGAAAAACTGATCTATTATGAAAGATTTTTCATAATGAATTTAGTTATGTCAGTCTTGTGTTGTCAATCTGTATAAATTGTTAGATATTGATGGTAAATTGGTCATGTTAACAAAGTTTGACTTGGACAAACCTTTGATTTATGATCGATGAAGTCTTATGCATTTTCTAGACGTTTTATTTACTGGAGAATCTTTTATCAGTTGGTCAGCTCTGTAACCTTATAATTTATAGGTGCACTGTTTGGCTAGGTGAGCCACACAAGTTGGGTCAAACCACATACTTATGACAAATAAACAAAATTAGAAAAATCATGTAATCGTTGATATTTCTCTGCAATGATGGCTCTGGTTTACCTAGGATGAGTTAAATGAAAGAGTTAATGCTTAGGATAGGGAGAATGTGCTGAACAGTGCTAGAGCAACCGTACCATGTGGTTCCTTTTCTTTTCCACTGAGCACTGACAAACAACTATGGCGGATGTTTTGTTTGCCCTCTGTAGATAGTCATTTACAAGATAAGCTTGAACAAAATGACCAGATGTTCAAGCCTGGCTGGAAGGACATATTTCGAATGAACCAGAGTGAACTTGAGGCCGAGGTGCGAAAGGTTTCACGAGATCCTACACTTGACCCAAGGCGGAAGGCCTATCTGATCCAAAATCTCATGACAAGGTTTGATGATTGAATGTTTCTATGAATTTCTTGTTACAAACATGAGTATTCATAATCTTGTGCGTTTCAGTCGTTGGATAGCTGCTCAGCAGAAGTTACCGGAATCAAATTCAGAAGAATGTAGTGATGGTGCCAGTATACCTGGATGTGTTCCATCATATCGAGATCAGGAAAAGCAAATCTATGGTTGCGAGCACTACAAACGGAACTGTAAGCTTGTTGCTGCATGTTGCAACAAGCTGTTCACATGCAGATTCTGCCATGATAAAGTTAGTGACCACACAATGGAAAGGTAAATTCCATGTCCTGTCTGTAAATCACTTGTTTTTATCTTGTTGATGCCAAATGAGTGTGTTTTAATATTTTTCCTTTATACCGTGTCAAACTCCAAGGTAGTGTGCTATGGTAAAAATTATGAAGGACGTGTAGGAACTAGGAAGTAGAGCTTGCAGTTAAATATGCTCCCCTGGTCTGGTGCAGTGGTGCTCTTCATTGTCTGCCTGTGCATGCTTGGTTCTAGAGTCCAAGGGCTTGCGATTCAGTCCAGCGTGGAATATTTTGTGCCTTCACTTCTCTAGTCTAGTCATCCTCTCAATGCTTTTCAAAACAAAACTTGTTACTGTCCTTGTCCATGTGCATTCTCTGCTAGACCTTTGCAACACATTTCAGAAATTATAATGAGTTAACTCTACCTCTCAATGCTTTTCAAAACAAAACTTGTTACTGTCCTTGTCCATGTGCATTTTCTCTGCTAGACCTTTGCAACACATTTCAGAAATTATAATGAATTAACTCTACTTGATGTGTCTCTAGGAAAGCAACACAGGAGATGATGTGCATGGTATGCCTAAAGGTTCAACCTGTCGGTCCAATCTGCCAAACCCCATCTTGCAACAGGCTACCCATGGCAAAGTATTACTGTAACATCTGCAAATTTTTCGATGATGAAAGGTAGTGTTCCTCAACATGACTGAAACATTAAACTCTGTCTGCTAGCAGTATATTTTATTTTAGGCTTGTGGAGGCATTGAACAATGGATGCTCTGCATGTTTATTAACAAAAAGTTGCATCAGTATTGGTTTTATTGTTCATTTTTTGATGTGTTATATATATATATATATATGCATTTTTTAGAAATTGTTTGTCGATATAACATGACAGGTCTCAGTACATATTTGCATTGAAATATAAAAAAACAACAGTGTCAGTTGTTTCCAGAGCTGGGATATATGAAGTTTATTGTTGCCATTTTGTACTGGTTCTTGGGCGGAAATTTATTTTATTGTTTATCTATGCTGCGTGGTAATTTAGTACTCCTCTGGTTAGGAAAGCTTGTCGTTTCAGACAAGCTAATTGGCTAGGTTGCAGCTTAGTAGCTTATCTGAAACTATTATTGTAACTTAATAACAAGTGAACAGCAAATCCATAGTGTGATAATGGCATCTCAAACATGCTGTAGTCACTTCTAAGTTTTAACATTTACATAAACATAAGTGGTAATGGTTTATATATTACTACTACACATGTACTCAGGAACAATAAAATCTGCTAAAGTCCTGTAACATTTTAATGGAAGGGCCATATTTTGCACAAGCTACTTCAGCTAAGATCCTGAGTGGTAATAGCCTGTAGAGTGTCGTACTCTACCAACCTTTCAAAATTGTCAGCGAAGAGAGCAATTGCATGTGAGGGATGTTTTTTCTTTTACTTTTGCCTTGCCATTGTATTTCTGTTATAGGTCTTGAGAAAAAAAAAATCATTGTTAGCCAAGTAGTGTTGACTTGACTCGGGGTCTATTTTTGTTATGTTCTTGAGAAATTTCCATCTTGGCTTGTTTGATACCTAAACCAAGGTTATGTTGTAGCCTTGCAGATTGCACCTAGCTATTGGCTCACACTACATTTCCCTAGTTGGATAATTTTGCTTTATTTGTTTTCTACAGTTAGTGGAAAATGCAAATTTTGTTTGGATTATAATTCATACAGCACTACTCTGTTGGCTTTTAAAATATTTAGGTGTTATTTTCTTGTTACTTCCTCCAATTTGGGTTTACAGTTGATTATCCAATGCCATCAAGCATGTTGAAATCTGTTAGCTTTCCAATTAGTCGCGTTTTTCATCTCATAGGTTTGCTATCACCTCATTTTGAAATAAACATCTTGATTTGAAAATAAGCAATATGGGTCATCTAACCTTGGGACGTTTTCCAGGACTGTTTACCACTGTCCCTTTTGTAACTTGTGTCGTCTTGGGAAAGGTCTTGGTGTCGATTTCTTCCACTGCATGAAATGCAATTGCTGTCTTGGAATGAAATTAACTGAGCACAAATGTCGGGAAAAGGGGCTAGAGACAAACTGTCCAATCTGCTGTGACTTCCTGTTTACATCAAGTGCAGCAGTCAGAGCCCTCCCTTGTGGCCACTTCATGCATTCAGCTTGCTTTCAGGTATGCTACATTTAGTTGCACCATGATGCAATTATGTGATTCATTCTCTGGCTGTCTGCATTGATTTTAACAAGTACGATGTAAATCCAGGCATACACTTGTAGCCACTACACTTGTCCTATCTGCTGCAAATCCTTGGGAGATATGGCGGTAAGCTACGTAACTTCTACAATGTGGTTATTTTGTGTTTACTTTGTATATTACTATTGTGTGTTTTTTGTGGGGCATTTTGTTAAATGTTAAGTGCTTTTTAGTGGAAGTAACCTGCAAAAATTTCAATGTTTTGATATCAGTAACATAACATGGTAGCTCTTCCATTTATTTGTTGATAATACAATGAATGCCCTCTTTCTCCATTTATGCTGTATGTTTTTTTTCTATAAATCCCCATATTCCTGACTCCTGGGGTGATATTGCTTGTCCTCACTTGTCACACGGTTTCCAAGGAAGGTATCTATTTCTGGGATACACTATTGGACTTTCTGCTCTCGAGTATCATACTTTCGCTAATTGATTATATTCTTTTTGGTTTATGAACATTTTATTCCATATTCATATTGAGAAGCTCTCTTCATATATCTTAAAATGTCCTTACAATAATGATTGTTATCTGAGCTGATTGGCTAAATCTTGTGAGATGTTTAGAACATATTGAATTAAGTCCATAGGTTAATTTTTCATATGTACAGGTGTACTTTGGTATGCTTGATGCCTTGTTGGCGGCTGAAGAGCTTCCAGAGGAATATCGTGATCGGTGTCAGGTAGCCTATAGTTCTTTGGTTCTTGATTTTATCGTTACACCCACTAGATCATTTATTCTTTAATTCTTTTACTGCATGGCTCGTGCAGGATATACTTTGTAATGACTGCGAGAGGAAAGGACGATGTCGATTCCATTGGCTATACCACAAATGCGGCTCCTGTGGGTCGTACAATACCCGAGTTATCAAGACTGACACAGCAGATTGCTCAGCACCAAACTAGTGGGAGGGCTTATTCGTTCTTATTAGTATTTTCTTCTTTTTTGTAAATATGGTCTAGCCAGAAGGGAAAAATAGCATAGCTATCATATTTTAATTCTGTAGCCATTTCAGTTTTGTAAGTGTAGCTTTCAATTTGCTAGGTCAGTATGCCTAGCGTTAAACTGTCAAAATGTAGGGTTCTTCTAAAAAAGCATAATCGGAGAAAATTGGCTAATTAGAAAAACATCTAGAGAACATGTTCTGCAACTAGGGCTGGACAAAAAAACTCAAAGCTCGATAACTCGCTTGACTCGGCTCGCTAGTGACTCGGCTCGGCTCTGCTCGTTTGTACTTTGTAACGAGCTGAGCTAGCATTTTAGCTCGGTTCATTTTTGAGCTGGTTCGAGTCGGCTCGCGAGCCAGACGAGCTAAGCCAGCAGCCCACCGGCAATAGCAGGCCTGCAGCCAGTGGCGAAGCCAGGAATAAAACATAAGGGGGCCAAAAACCCTAATACATATAGTATAGCATATATACTTAGGTATCAACTATGTATTATGACTTTTTCTAAGCAAATTTGCACGAGTAGTATAATCGTGGGTACAGTGTAGTCTAAAAGGCTGGTGATGGGATTAGGCCATAATGGACTAGCAAAGATTAGCATGGATTAGTGTGTATTGCGGCAGATGTTGGGAGGGGCCATGGCTCTGGTGGCCCCTTCCTAGCTCCGCCACTGCCCGCAACCCACACAACATGTACAACCTAAGAAGAAACCTTAAACCTGCTTTGGGGTATAAATTATCAGTTTTCATTTTTCACCACGAGAGACCGAGAGCGGCAACTCTACGGACCACGACACTACGGCCGGCGGCGGCGACGACTGTGCTGCGACCTGCTCGTGTTCGTCCTCTGCCCAATCCTCCACGCAGCCACGGGAGCATGGAGGAGGATCAGATCAACGGGAGCACATACTTGCATTGCATATTCAATATTTTGGATTGTTTTTTTTTTCAATATTTTGGATTGTTGGACTGCTGTCCAAACTAGACATGGAGATATCAGATATGGAATGGAAATATGGAAAGAACAAGGAACTATGAACAATGGAAATGGTTTAAATATTTATTTCTTTGTTTTACAATATGTGCTACCATTATATACTTGTTATATACTTCTATGCTTGTAAGTTCATGGATTTCTGTTTTTTTTACTGGTGTGGCTCACGAACTTATCAAACCAGCTCGAGCTAGCTAACGAGCCGAGCTGAGCTGGACTTTTAGCTCGTTCATAAAACAAGCCGAGCCGAGCTGGCTCGTTACATTAACGAGCTATATCGAGCCGATCCAAAACGAGCCGAGATGGCTCATTATCCAGCCCTATCTGCAACCCTTTGGGTTTAAAATGGGTTGTTTTGTGGGCGCATTTGTGGGCCGCCGAAACGTTGCTGCAAAATATGGTGAGCGTCGGTTAAACACATGCATGTGAAATCCAGCAGATTAGATATTAATGAAGATTGTCAGTTTGTTTGGATTATTATTAGGGAAAACCCATTTTACACTTACACTATTCAACTCGTCCTATCTTGAACTTTCAAGCTATAAAAAATGACAAAACTAGACTTTTAGCCGATTTCGTAGGCAGATTTATATTGTTTAGAAATAATAAACTTCTGCTTATTCTCTTAAAATTTATAATTAATTTTGTTTAAAATTAGAAAAATATGAAACCTGTCTCAATTTTTCTCTCAAATATAATATATCTATTGATGATTTATTTGGAGTTATTTTGAATTTATGTATTTCTAAATATATTGTCTTCATCAAGAACAAATAAATATTGTCTTCATCAAGAACAAATAAATCATTATATGGCATACACTCGTGTACTGAGTATAGTATCGTTAGTATCTTTCTTTTATTCACTTATAGTGTCATTATTCTTTTTCATCTATTCATTTAGGTTGAAACCAATGTGAGTCTCTAAAATGTTCTTCAAAACACGTTTTGTACCATTTAACATAAATACTGTACTATAGATGGAGAGATAAATAGTTAGAATAGTGATATGAAATGGGATTTGGAGACTCCCATTGCGCTCAGCCTTATAGTTCAGTGTTTTTGAACGTCCGTTGTTTAGTGATTTTATACTCACTGTCGGATACAGGTACTAGAGTGGGTATGCATGACTCTTCGACGGATGTGGCTGGAATTGTCCCGCTAGGCCGTCCTGTTCGTCGTCTCGCGGCAGCTACCAGAACAAGGTTGACCACCCGAGTGTAACCGTGTTAAGTCAGAGTTCGGCGGGCCGGCCTTTGTGCCTGCCATGCCGGCGTTGCTCCACATATCGGCGATGGCATCTAGGCACTGCATACAGCGAGCAATGAGCTCCTCCCTCCTTGACATTTTCTGACCTGGAATGTTCTGATGAGCTGGGTCTGGGGACACGGCTGGTTGCTGCTTGGCTTCAAACACTTGACCCAGCAATAAACTGGAGTCTCCCATCAAAAAAAAAAAAAAAGGAGTCTGGAGGACAGCCTTGCAGCGACACGCAATTATACTTTGACCCAATTGCGACCAGAATATCTACTTATCCGGTCCGTCTTGAACAGTTGGCGTTCATAGATATATTGCGCGTCCCGTTGATGACTTGAAACGGTGTAGGTGTAGCCCTGCAAAACTTGGCTAGATTGCAGAAACGTACTTTTAAAACTGTACAGTACTCCAGTCAGTGGCACGGCTCTGCCGCTAGAAAGAACGCAGGCATGCAATATATTCCATCGAGGCGCTAGAATAAAAGAGCGTCCAGGTGACCCACCGACCGAACCGCCGGTCCATTCTGTTCTAGGTGGGCTCCGACTCGTTCGGGGCTTCGTTCGCCCAAAATTAAGATGTCATTTTGATCCCTCGCGATCTACGGATAAAACTCATTATTACCTGCGCAGGCCGGTGGCCGCCGCTGCCGTTAAGAAACACTAGATTTCCAGCGCGGCAGTCCGCGGGCGATGGCGACATCGGCGAGCACCGAGGCTGCCCATCGCCGTCGCCGTCACCCGCCGGTGGGTTCCCGACCACCACGTACGGGTTGGCCAATTTGCACGGCGCCTGCGCCGTGGCCCCCTGCTCGATAGCTGAGAGGCCTGTAGCGAGGGTAGTTCCGTAAACTCAACGTGCCGTTGTGTGGCATGGCAGCTTTGTTCTCGTCAGTGCCAGTCGTCGGCGTACGGCGAGATGCCGGCCGTCGGGACATGCATGCCTGACGCGGCGCAGGCCGGGCTACCGGGGGAAAAAAACGTGAGCCACTGTCACCCGTCGTCTCGCCACATCAAACAGACGGCGGAGCTAATCATTATTGCCAGCCTTTGGCACCGCCTGCGCTACTGCTCCCAAGCCTCTCGCTCTCGGTCTCTGTAGTTTAACGCCTGGAAGCGAGAAGCAAAGAGGCAAAACGAAAAAAAAGAACAGTTGTTGCCCGAGCAATGAGCTGGTAGTACAGTTTAGCGGAAAAGTCTTGATTAGCCCCCATGGTTTCAGTCGCCTAATCATAGCGCATTACGTCTGGCCTTGTTGTGGTCCTGCAGCAGCACGCAGCGCTCACGCCCTTGTGTTTGTGTGCGCCGCGATCCATATCCATCCAGATGAGAAAAGCGCGCGAGCAGTTTTGTGAATTCTGAGCCCCGCACAGGGTCGCTCGCTCCCCTCACCGACGCTGCTCGCAGGTCGCGATTCGGTTATCGCATCTCCAAAGGCAGCGCGGCGGCTCTCCGCCTCGTTTCTGGAACGGGGTGGGAGTCCACATGGGTGGCCGAGTCCTGCGCCAAATGCAGCGTGACACAGCACACATGCGATCGATCCTACGCACGCAGGCGCAGGGTAGCGTGTCGCTGCACGCGCCTTTCTCTACCAAATGAAAAGGAGCCGCGTGATTGCATTGCACCTTGTGGGGGTACTGCGACTCTCCAATTCCAAATCTCCAGGGTGAGGAGAACATATGGATCTTCTCTCTCTCTCTTCGCTCTCATTCATCAAACCCGGTCTTCGCGAACTACAGGGATCTAGCGCATGGAGGCCTATGGTGGTGTGGAGGGTGGTGCAGACATAGAGAGGACTCCGTGTGGTGAGAGTGGGTAGTCGATGGAATTAACAAAAAATAATATATATATTTTGAAATAATAAAGTAGTATAATAGATAATATGGTACCAATGGTAAAGCTATCTCCAACAACACTTTGCATCCCGTTTTTTCAAATCCCCCTTCACTACGTGTGTGTATAGTGCAAAACAACAGTGCTACTACCGTGTTTTGGAGACTCCTTTAGAAAATTCCATTGGAGACAACCTAACAATACATCCACGTCAAAGCATGGTGATCTAGAAAGGGAGATATTTATTAGCAGGCGAAAATGTTGCGAAATGGCTTCTATGTGGTGCTGGCTAGCCAGTCGATGTATACTACGTAGTAGCGGTTACGTTCAGGGCCTGGTACGGCCGCTGACGCGCGGGACCCGCCGCCGTCCCTGGACCCTGTCCGACAACGCCGTGCCTGGCCGTCGCTTTACGCGCGGCGCAACCGAACCGGCGGTTCGCCTATAAAGGCCTCCCGTCACAGAAGATCCGGCGGCGCGCGCACGGAACGGCGAGACCAAACCCGATTCCGGGGGTTTGGCAGTTGGCACATCTCGTTTCGTCCCCCACCGAGCCAGGGACGCCGGACGCCATGCACCAATCGTACGGGCGGGCTCGTGTGCCTCCACGGTGGTTTTGTATACGTGCGTGGCTTGTACTACTAAACAGAGGCCCCAGAGCACACACACACACAGCACAGCAGTCCCGACGTACGCCGCGTCTGCATGCATGGATTTGAGCCCGGCCGGGCCTTCCGGGGCGGCAGGCAGTACTACCTGGTACTTGATCTTGGGGCATTTAAAACGTATGATATGATTGTCGTCTGCCAGATCGAGGAACGCCGCAGATCCACTCGCTCCGGTGTTGCTGCGGATGCATGGCCGAGGCGGCGCGGCGAGCCGGGTGGTGGTGTGGTGAAGACAGAAACGGTTTGGAAGGGAAGGGGAGGGGATCCAGACAGACAGTTGGGGCGCACGCCGCTTTCCACAGTGGTGGTCATGCTGCATGATGGGTGTCCCACGTTAACCACGACAGGTGGCAGGCGGGGTCCAAGAATCACCGAGCCAGCCGGCCCACCCAACCACCCTCGCCCTCGCGTCGCGCTTCCGACCCGACCTCCCTTCCCAGCAAAATTTTACGCTGCACGTACGTACGTATAGATCCAAACCCTCACGCGGTGCAGAACCGGATAGGGAAAGAAAAGAAGGCGAGGGCAAAGCAAGGAACTGCGAAAAGGCACACAGGTCGTGGTGCCAAGCCCTGCTCAAGTTTAGCTTATCGCAGAGGCGGCAGAGCGTGATAAGGATTTCGGTAGCTTCCACGTACGCTAGTGGCCTACTAGAAGAGTAGTAGAACGGAGAGAGAGAGAGAGAGAGCGAGAGATGGACCGATGGACAGACACACTGCTTATATAGATTTTTAAGGGGAAAAAGGTGTTGCTACAAGCGAAGGGACACAGCGAGAGCGAGCACGAGTACCTATCATCGAATCGACTAGACGACCTACTTACACACAGATCGATCATGCTTGACGCCTTTGGTGACTCCGTAACAATGCATGCATGGTAGTAGAATGGTGAGGAGCTAGCTCTTGGCCGGCCCGGCCGGCCGGATGATGCGGGTGGTTGGTTGCAGCGCAGCTTGCTACTCGTCGGGGACCTTGTAGGCGTCGGCGGTGATCTCGGTCAGCCACAGCCCGGGGAACAGCGTCTGCACGGGACAACAACAGCCAGAGTGGATGGTGGAGTATTAGCTGGTGGATCGACTGCTGTGTTCTTCCGCGCAACAATTGCTTGTTTATTTATCCAATGTGAAGAGCTAGTGTTATTATTATACTACTAGTAGAATAATAATCAGCATCAAAAGCGTACGTATACGAGGGCGCGGCGCTTCATCAAATCAAAGGCTATAGTATAAAAAAAAGGAAAAAGAAGCGTACTATACGGTACGAGGGGCAGTATGGGGAATTGGCCTTACATCGAGCTGCCGCTGCACGACGCGCGGGCGCTTCCGGGGCCGCCGCCGCGGCCGGGCGCCGGTCAGCGCGTACACGTCCTCCTCCACCTCCTCCGCCGTCAGCGCCACCGCGAAGGGCGCGCGCTCCTCGGGCCCGGGCCCGGACCGACGGCGCGCCTTCTCGGTCGCGGGCTCCCACGACGACGCGGGCGACGCCTCGAGCGCGGCCGCCGCCCCGCGCGCCGTGGGCCGCCGGCACTTGCGGTCACGCAGGTTCCATGGCCTGGCGGCAGTAGCAGCTTGGGGTGGGGTCGTGTCCTCCTGCATAGGCGGCGTCGGCTGCGGGAGCGGCGTAACCTCGGCCTCCGGCGACGACCGGGGCGGCGTGAGACGGAGGCGGTCGGCGGCGTCGCGGAGGTGGCCCATGAGCTTCGCGCGGAGATCCTCCAGCCGGGCTTCGGACGGCGGCTCCTCCGCTACGGCGCCGACACGTCGGTGCGGCTGCGACGACGACGAAGAGGAGGAGCGGCGCCGATCGCGCGCGCCGCCTCCCTCGGCGACGGCCGCGAGGGACGGCACGCGGTGGCCGCGGGGCGGCGGCGGAGGCGCCCACGGCTTGAGGTGGTGCGACGCCGCGGGCGGCGGCTTCGCCCTCGGATCCGCGGTCGCCGCCATGGTCGTCGCGGTCGCCGACGTAACGGCACAAAGCAGAGGGCAGAGGCAGCGGACGCCGCCCCGCGCTGGGCTGGGCCGCGGCGGGTCGGGTCGGGTCGGGTGTCGCCGGCGAGCGTCGAGGCGGCGGTGGGGTCGTCAGCGTTTTGTTGCGGGGGCACGGCACGGCAGGCAGGCAGGCGAACAAAGACGGCAGCGTCGCGACTCGCGAGGGACGCTGAGGCTGTGTCTTGGGGGCGTCCGGAGCGGGGGCAACTCGGGTAATTCCTCGGTGGGCAGGGCCAGGGCAGGCAGGACACGCGCGTCGGAGGCTTGGTTGGGCCGGTGGGTGACTTGAGAGTAGAGAGCGAGCAGTACGTCCACGCGGCAGAGTACGTACCAGTATACGCCGTTGGCCGATCTCACGCGGGCGGGGCCCGCCGGCAGTGAGAGAGCGACCGGCGGACCGGCCGAGTGCGCGCGCACGAGACCGCGTGCGTGCCGGGGTACAAAACCTGCAGCCGGCCGGCCGGTGGTGCCTTGGTGGGCTGGGCTCGTTTCGAAACTCTCAGTCTCAGGTGGCGGTGGACCCGGGATGTCAGACTCGAAGCACGTGGATGGACCGGGTCTCTCCGGCGTCGATCGGCCGACGGAGGGGTGCGCTGCCTGCGCGCCGTGCGGCACGGTGCCGGGTGCCGGGGGCTCTCTCGCTCACGGGGCCCGCACCGCACGGGAGGACGTGCCTGTGGCCTGTGGCCTGTGGGCTACGCTACGGCGCAAAGCTTTTTGCGGTGCACGTAACACGTTAGACTATCTACAATCCTATTTCTCTGTATTTCTTCTCTAAAAGAAATATTCTATTCCAGTCAGCAAGATTCTTTCCTCCGTACCAACTTTTTCTGCACTCATATTACTCTATATATTTCCTTCACATCCAACTACCTAATATTTTATTCATCCACCATCAACTACCATATTTCTTTTCCATACGCTATAATATTATATCCTACCCTCTCTTACAAGTGGACCCAGCCTAAAACCTTCTACTTTTCTCTCTATGACTGTTGGGCCCCACCGACCTCTTCTTTCTCTTCCTCCTCACAGCACCTCTCACCGGCCACAATCCGCCCGTCTCCGCCTCCCGTCTCCCTCCTCTCTCCTGGCGCGTTCTCCATCCACCCCGGTGGCCCGCCTCCGCCGCCGCGCATCTGCTCCCCTACTCTCCAGCCGCGGCTCCCCGCCTTCTCTGCGCCGCTCCCCATCCTCCGCCCTCCTCTCCGCGCCGCTCGCCCCGTCGTCGCCCTCCTCTCCTCCCTTCCTCCTCCTCTCTTCTCTACGGCGTCGCGGCGGTGAGATCCGGGCCGCCCCCGGGTCTGGAGGCGGCCAGCGCATCGATCTGCCGCTATGTGCCTACACCGGCCCCAGAACGCCGCACTATCGTCTCCGCTTGGCTCCATCGGCCCAGGCCACCGCGCGGCGGCCTTCTCCACTGCCTCCGGCTAGATCTCCGGCCGACGCCGCCTTTGGTTGGACTGCCCCCACTGCCGCCTTTTCCACCACGTCTGCCCTGCCTTCTCTCTCTTCCGATGGAGCGCGCGAGGAAAGAGTGGTTTGTGGGGCCCGTGGCAGGGCCGATGCCGGAAAGCCCCGTACTACCCTATTTCTGGCGGAAACGAGCCGTTCCGGTAGGTTTAGCGGAAGCGTGGAGGAATGGGCTGCAGCTATTTTTACGCTAAACTCTTACGCCAAGCGGTGCCGGAATGCGATGGAGGGATGGGCTGCAGATAGTCTTAAGCCACGCCGCCGCACCCACACCACCTCGTGCGGCACTCGATCGGCAGCTCGACCCGACCTGACAGCTGAATCGAATGTTTGTATGCACGTCCACTGCGGCATGTGCGTGAGACTGCCACCAAGCACCAACTACGAGTGGTACGAGCTCGCCACTGAGCCGGCAGGGGGTAAACACGCTACACTAGCCTGCAGTAATATCGGCGTGGCGAATTATCTTTCCTAGGGCGGACCAAGCCGGCCGGTGGCGATGTCTACGTCTAGTCTCAAGGATTAGAGGAGGGGTTAGTGCGTGCGGACGGGCGCTGTCACGTTAGTGTAAAGTCTCAACTAGCACTAGCTAGCGGTACGATTGATACTGTGCGTAGGGCGCACGCTTGCGTCCCCGGCGATCAACACAGTGGGAGATATATCATGTATAACGCCAAGGGGCAGCACCGCACCATGGCGGGCGATCGATAGAGTTAATTTGCCTGTTTGATAGCATGTACGGAGACGGAGCATCAGTTGTGTTAGCGCCCTTGTAATTTTCGCTTAATTAGCGCTTTATAAGACGATATATCGATGCAAGATGAACAGAACACATCAATTAACAAATGATGGTGTCTTGGTAAAAAGATGGCAGGCAAAAACGTCCATGTGCATGAAACTTCTCACTGTGACTGTGAGAATCGGATCGGATATATAGCTCGTTGGCACGGAGAGGTGATGAGGGTCCAGGACATGAGTGCGGAGCGGACACGTATCGAGCCCTGCCTCGCCGCTCCGGCCGGAGAACATTTTTGTGACGCGGATAGGCCTGAAGAATCATTGCACGCAGGATACAAATACACGGATCGATCGCCATCAGCCTGTCGTCAGCAAGCAACGCCGGCCTCTGCTGGTCCTCCTGGCCTGGGTGCCTGGGTGGCTCGGATTTGGAAGCCGCATCTCGCCTTTCCAGCCGCGAACCCAACCAACGTCGCCGCATCTCTGTGTAACCACGGTTAAACTCCAAGGAACCATGCCTGCCTAACCTCGTTGCCCGCGGAAGCGTCAGCGCTGGGCTGTTGCGTCGACGCGGACGCGAGTATATATGCACATGCATATGGAGCGAGCCCAGCTCGTAGCAACGGTTTGCTGCGCTGCACACACAGCTAGCCTGCTTGCTGATGGGTTTCCGCCCAGATGGCACGTGCGTTTCGCCACTCTGCCAGGATCGAGTCCATGTCCACGGAGGCTATAGGTCGTTTCTTCCTGTGCACGGCCCATGGCTGACGCCGGCAACGTGCTTTATTTTCAAAAAAAAAAAAAGACTGACGCCGTACTTTGTTTTCGCTGGAAAAGACTATGAGCGTGATTGGTTGCCTGTATTGGCCTTTACTGCATCGCACCTACCAGCCAGGTCTCGCGCGTGCAAGGAGGCTCTGTTTATACCTCTTGAGCCAGACTCTCCGGAGATTCTGTTTGGTTGGTTGGATGTCTGCACCCGCGAATTCATTTTCCACCCTCCCATGCGGCTGGTTGCACGCGGCCAGCTAGGCCCGCGAGAAACGGCCGATTCTCACGTACACGCGCAGCCTGGTCCGAAGGGGAATCTTGCATGAGCGTAGCCTGCATCCGGCGGGACAGACCCACATCTCATGCAGGCATCCAAACAGACTCTATATGTATGAATGGAACATGTTCTCTTCTCAATCTGCACAGGCCGGTTCAGGGATATTCCGCCACACTCACGGGCTCGCAGCCTCGCAGCACGTCCGCCGCTAGCAGTACGTATACTACTACCACCGATCACCGATGTTTTCGCGGGCAGTGAGCACGTCGGGTTCGCTCGATCCGAAATCCCGTTCCCGTACACTGCACGCATGTTTCGCTTCCACTCGATCGCTTCGTCGCCTCTGCTGTATGTCGCCCCGGCATGCACGGCTGACGGGCGCTGTGTGACCTGCCCTTGGTCCAGCCCTGCCGCCGGTGTGTGCTGGTCGCCGTGGGTTTCGTGGACGCGTTGATAGCCAGAGGCTCGGAAGTTGGCGCCTGGCAGGGTCACGATCCCCGTGAACCCCGTCACAGCGACTTCCGCTGCCACCGGGCGCCACGGGAGGGAGTCCTTCCGACCCAGGAGCAGATATTACAATTTCGTTTTCATTGTTCTGAAACTCGTTTCTTTGATCAAAATTTGGTTTTTATATTTTTGAAATTTAGAATCTAAATACCCTACTTTTCGGTCTGGAAATTCGATCCCGTACCAGACCGAAAACGAAAAATTTTATGGGTTTTTCGATGTTTTCTGACTAGAAAGTGCAACCCTGCCCAGAAGCAGAGGAGCGGCGCGTGACGTGACGGTCGTCCCAAGGCTCTGCAAATGTTTCCTTAGTTCGATGCAGTGTGGAGTCTGCAGCGGAACCAATGTCGCGGATTAGTGATGACCATGGGCTGCGATTTGGGCCATTGGAGAAGCAACTAAGGGTGCGCAACATGTCAGCAGCGGCGGAGTCAGAAACTTGAACATTTCATTGTTAAGAGGGGCTAGCGGCACTAAATTTTATTTGAATTTCAAAAAAAAACTATTGTAAAATTTTCAGTCATACGGTGGCCCCTCCCTATCTCCACCCCTGCATGCCGGGTTTACCTTGGCAAAGCCCCCAAATGTTCTGTTCTGTATGCCACATAAAGAAAAATAAGCAGGCGCAGCAACCAGAACGAACCAAACAATGGCGAACAGAGACGTCATTTGGCCTTTGTCTCCGATTTTCGGTGCAAAATTCTTCTTTATATGTATTCTATCCTATTAGAGCATACAGGAGGAAACCCCACTTTTACGATACAATTGTTAGGCTATTTCTAGCATCAGGTGCAAAATGTTCTTCTTGTTCTCCATATTTTGCACGCCCTCTCTCGTATGTAGATAGCATATTCTATTGGGAACTGTCTAATTAATTTGTCAAAAAATACATATGTACACTATGTTGGATACAGATGTGTCACGTGTGTATAACTGGTATTGGGTGTCAACTGAATTCGCCATTGTGGTCCGAAATCACGCGCTCAACTCTTTTGTCCAAGCAGGAGATGGCTGGTCTCAAAATATTTAAAAAAAAACTCTAAAAGACCATAACGAAATGGCTTGTCTCAAAATATATTTAAAAAAAAAACTCTAAAAGACCATCGAACGAAATGGCTGGTCTCCCCGGTCGTAAACCACTCGGTACGACCTGATGCAGTGACGTTGATGGCGGCGGTTCGACCTGATGGCATCTTGGCGAGGCCGGAGCCCCGTGGCCGTGACGACGTCACCGCGTCCGTCGTCCGCTCCGCTCCGCACCGCAACGCCCGGACGCGACGGGCGATGGGCCGGAACGCGACGCCGCCCGTCCAGGCCACATCGGTCCCCGCGCGGCCCGCGCCCATCCCAATCACGCGCGCGCCGCACACCCGCGCGCACCGAACGCGAGGGCCCAAACCTGAAAATTCCAAAAACGATTTCGCAAAGGGTTTCGAGGCCAAAAAAAAAAGTGCCCCTGTTTTTTTTTAAAAAAAACCGACCCTATTTCTCTCCTCATCATCCCTCTCGCCCGCCGCCCTCGCCTCGCTTCCTTCCGCCCCCTTCTCTTCTCCTCTTCCTCCTTCCTGTCCCTCTCCCATGGTCCTCATGGCCGCCGTCGAGAACGACCACCACCACCGCGGCGCGAAGCTCTCCTCTTCTCCCCAGTACAGCCCCCTCCCTTCCGCGCCGCGGCCGTCGTCCCGCACGCGGCTCCACGATTTCTCCTTCCCCACCCTCAGCTGGGGCACGCACCGCCTGCTCCGTTGCTCCAAGAACAACGGGCCCGCCTCGTCGCCCGCGCCTGGCGCGGCCCCGGAGACCCCACCGTACCCGGGCAAGGAGGATGAGGCCCGTGGCTCGGCGCAGCGCGCTCAGGGCCCGTGGAACCTCCGCGCCCGCCGCTCCGCCACCGCGGCGCCGACGCGCGCAGCGGGATCGGAGGACGCGGACGAGGAGGCGGGAGCCGCGGAGCGCGCTCCTGCGCCGGCCGCGGAGATGAAGAAGAAGCGGGCGTTCTCCGTCGCGCTGTCCAAGCAGGAGATCGTCGAGGACTTCGCGGCGATTCGTGGGACGCGGCCCCCGCGCCGGCCGAAGAAGCGCCCGCGCACGGTGCAGCGGCAGCTCGACGTAAGGATTTCGAACCTAGGGCGGAAAATTGTTGGATTTTATCACCCTTCCGAATTTCGGTGTTTCATGCGATTCTTTTTTGTTTCTTTTTCTGAAATCGCAGTTGCTGTGCCCGGGATTGTGCCTAGCAGATGTGACGCCGGGCTCCTACAAGATCGAGGAGGTATAGGGACTGCTCGATTTGCTGGTGTTTTAAAGTTGTTTTCTTTCTTTGATTGGGCTCTGAATGTGCAGTTTTTGTGTTCTCGCAGAGGTGATTGTTGCTATGGTGGAGCTTCCGATGGACGGGGTTTCCAGATGTTCTGATCTTAGTTTGATAGCTAACACGTCTGCTTCCCAAGTGTTGTGTTCTGGGTGGATTTGAGGAAGGTGAGGTGGAATTTCATGTGATTGCGTATTGGGGTGTGGTTGGCGAGGAATTTAGCTTCTTCGGTTTGGCTACTGGGGGCTGTTAGGATTGTTAATTGTGTAAAGGGTTTGAACTTTAGGTGGGATGTCTTGTCCTGCACTGTACAGTGTACATGATCTAATTAATATATGAAGCTGTTTTAGTCGTTGAATTTTCAATTGTTCGTGACGCTGAGGTGTTATTAACATCGCTCCGGCCGTGGTTTGGGTTTCCTTGCTGATGACTGTTTACCTGTTGAATGTGCTTTGTAAACATGGAGAAACTTTGCAATGTGTCGCGTTGCATAAGAAGAATCTCTTTGATTTCCAATCCAGTATTTCTGTGTTGTTATCCACATTGAATGCTTAAGAAGAATCTCTTTGATTTCTAATTGAAGGGCATGCATGATTGTAATTCCGCTTCCTAGTCAAAATGTCGTGAAAATTCCCTTCAATCATATACTCCTTCCGGAGCTTTTTATGCTTGTTAGATCAAAGATGAACACTGGAAGGATCCTTCTACGCTTCTTATAGTTCGAAGATGAGATGAGCACCAGAAACATTCGAAGATAATATATGATGGTCATTGGGGACCATCATTTGTAAACCTTATCTGATGTTAACATCACATTTTAAGCTAGCGGCATTTGGGATATCTACTCCATTGCTCTGTTATGTTCAGATTATTGGGCCATAGTATATTATTAGTGCATAAGAAAATCTGTGCACTTCATTCTCAATTTCAAAATATAAATTCTTAGTTGATTATGTTAGCATATAATAGTAGTGGAGTACTATGTTACTTTTCACTGTTGCAGCTAAAAAATATTACCACTTATGTAGTTTGGTCGTTGGCAGGTTTTAGTTGATCTGGATGTCGTTTGGTCGTTGGCAGGTTTTAGTTGTTTCTTATTCTTATGTTCGCCCCTTCTTTTTCGTATGAGCTCTTTACAGTAGGAGAAGTTTATGCTGTAACCTGTGGACGGTGGTCTTGGTTAAAAGGCTGGGGGATGCCCCTATAAGCTATAATTCTAAAAAAATACCACTGATAGCACAATGACATTTTTTACGAGGTTTTTAGGTGTACAAAAATAATAAGTGACTAAATATTTATTTAGCATAAACAGGGATAAAGTGGGTATTTTTACATGTCAAAGTTAGTTCTACTATGTAGATCTCATCTAGACAAGGTTAACAAAATTGATATTGTAATTTTTGGATAAATACATGTTTGATATGTAAGTTTTTGTCAATAATAAGCCCGCATGGGAAGGGTTATAGACATATATGATACATGTTATAAAATTTATGGATTTAACCATTTTGTAAGTTCATGGATTTAGGTGAAAATCCACTAATAAATTGTTGATTGACACAATTACATTTAACTTTTTAATACTTTATGGTTTATGTTTTAAAGACGCCATGTAAGCATGGACCAGTCCATCTGCCTTAAAAGTTGTGTGATGACACTAATATGCTGTTAGATCGAGGTGGTGATGAAAGTTGATTTGAACCAATTTATGCATAATGGAGGAAAACCACATTTTTCTCTGAATACTAATTAAAGTACTCCCACAGATTAATATATGAAGTTTTTTAATTCAAATTATATAAAAAGTTATATAATTAAATTATATAAAAACCATATTTTCTTCCCAATACTAATTAGATTACGGCGTGCCCTCCCATCCCACGCAGCAGCACTGTAGCAACCACGACCCATGGCCGTTGCTTTGCTGCCCCACCGCCCAACCTACGCTGCCCCCCGGCGCACCACCGCCATGGACTAACCTAGCGTCCATCTTGCCCCGTCGCTAGCCTTCTGCACCGGCCATCCTCTGCCGCTCCGATGAGGCGGTGCCATCGTCCCCTCCGTCCACCAACCGCCACCACCATTGGTCGGCCACCACCCGCGAGCCTCCCCTCTAAGGCCTAAGGCAGAGGAGATCTCTTTGGCAACCTCAAAGTCTCACCCCCTAAATAGACGGCAACAACAGAGTGGTAGGAGTGGTTTTGAGCCATTTTGGGTTGAATAGGCTGAAATAGAGCAAGACAAAACAAAGAGTGGGGAGGGGCGAACATAGGACCTTATGCTCATCCTGCGTGAGGCCACATCTCCTCCATGTTGGGCTAGAAAAGGAGGTGGGATCACGCGGCCACGGTTCGGGTGGCACCTTTCCGTCGTCCCGCCGCACATCCCATCAGCGCCGGCGCCCAAACTCCTTACACACCCTGTCATCATGAGCCACATAGTCGCGGGTGCCGCACTTGGAACCCAAGAGCGGGTAGAGGATGCTTACGCACACCTCCATATATGGAGGAAGTCAGACCTTTCCTCTATTGTAGGGGATGGTATAGAAAAACGACCAGTGCAGGTGGAGGAAATACTTAGTCTTTCAACGTGGTATATGATGTTTCCCTAAACCAATAGCACAATAGTTCACGGGATACTCAACCTGCACGACGTAATTTTAGTCTCATCATGTGCTAACAAGACCATCTCTAACAGAATATTGATCCACCATTTACTATTTCAACTATTTTTTATTCTATTTACAGTTGTGTTACATTTTGCACCGTAGACAGCCTATTTGAGCAGTGCTCGAGACATCCTAACACTGATCTCAGCAGCGCGCGCATCCAACCGCGCAAAGCCCTGTACTATAGAATTGCGTGCCATTTCCATCTTTTGCATGCGGACACAACGGCTTTTTGGGCAGCGCTGATAGGCGTACTGCTGTGCCGTCGCCGTGACCCCAAAGGGAACTCCACATCTCCAGTGAATCTCCGGACCGGCAAGCCGGACTCCTACCAGTTTACCAGCACCGAGCGACTCCTGCTGGCGAGATGATGTCGCCGAAGCCCTCCGCCTCCGCCTCCGCCGCGGTGGACGGGGGCGTGGGCGCCTCCTCCTCTCGCTCGGCCCCGATGGCGAGGTGTGTTCTCCCCTGATACCTGCCCCATTCCTCTACTCATCCCTAATGCAGCACAGAGCGAGATCTCCTAGCTGGATCAGTCGTGTGCATCGTTTGTTGGGGGTTCCCTTTTGATGCTTTATATGCGAAATAGTTTTCATGACACTAAGTTGCTTAGAGGTTCTTTAGTCTCGGTGTAAATTTGATTGAGGAGAAATTGGCCATGGCTATCAGTTATAGTGCGCCATTTCTTATACTTTTGGCAGAGCTCAGTAGACATGATTCATTTGGTCTCTCCAATTCTCTGGGATGTAGAAATTTGCTCCAATATGAACATATTACCTGTTTTACTTTTAAATTTTAGTCTTGGTACAATTGGCCTGGTATTTCTAGTTCTGCTGGTGTTTTTTTATAGCTAATACATACTTGAATCGTAGATAGTTTGAAATATCCAGATGCAGAAAATAATGCTAACATATCGTTTTTTGAGAAAAGTACATTAGCTAGATTTCTCAACAATTTAGTAAGTCAATTGATTATACAAGTGAGTGTAGGGGCCAGAATGTGTTGTTTATCTATCAGGAACTTAGGTTATACAAGGAGACTATTATGAACACGATGTAGCCTACTATAGGTTATGCAAATGTTAGGTACTTTCAATCAATCCTAGGTTGTCTGGCAATAAGGGACCTACTATTAAGTATTTCGTCTTAACATATTTGGTCGCATCACGAATTATCCTTAATTTCTGATTATTGTTATCAAAATCAGGTATATAGTGGTTGTCCATGTCCTATACTGAGAATTGATTATCTGAATGTGCAAAGTTATGCTGTTAATGTTAATATATGTAGCCATTGTTTTTATCCATTTTGTTGTGAGATAAATATGAGAGGTGAGCTCCAGCAAGATGTGCAGCTGCTTGACTTTTATTCCTTCTACCTTTATTTCCCTTACTACCATATTCATGCCTTAGATTGTTTTAGTTTGCCTTTCCAAACATATGTGATACGAATTGGTTTGTTCTTTGTTAGCTACTTTTTGCTGACAAAACTGCTGTTGTTTGCCTTTTGCAGATCAACACCGTTGCAAGTACAAGTTGAAATGCTTGTTGCTATAACTTTTATGCTGTTACTATTGCCCTCTACAGGGATCTGGCAATTCAAGGACTAAAAGGTTACATTACCTATGAAATAAGTCATCTGAAAGACTTGGTAAGCTTGTAAGTATCATTTCACACACCAGTTAAAATCAATTCGACCCAGGCCATCTGTGATCATTAGATTATTTTGCATACGGATATTCTTGACTTTCTGTTGACAACTTATCTTACAGGCAGATTAGAATTCTGTGCGGCTTTGTTGAACTCTGTTATGAGATATGAGTACGCTATAAGAGGAACTCAAATACATAAAAACACCATATTAGTAATCATTTTGTTTATCTGAACTAAGAAAGATATTTGTCATGAAAACTTTGACCAAGAATAGCAGTGAAGAGCATCACCTGAGGAAGTTGTGGAAGTGAATGCAATTTGAAAATTTAAGTTACATAAAAATCAAGTGTACCTGGATGCAACAGAAAAAGGATATCAATCCGCGTAGGGGCACAGGCTGGCTGGCTGCTGGCGTGCAGCGGCAGCCATGAGCTTGTGAGGCCTCCCTCTCTCTCGTCTACCAATCCACTGGTACCAGTTACTGATGGTAACGTGAAGTGCTCCATTGTCCATTGATCTAGCCATCTAGGTGATGATTGAATTGCTATTGTGCAAAATTTAATTATTGGGACTAGAGAATGAAGTTGCCTAGAACAATTAGATTTTTTATACCGGTTATGCCACCAGAACATATAAGAAAATGCCAACCTGAATCTTTACGTTATGTTTTGTGGTTACTTTTCGTCGTTCCATTAGTGTGATACTAAAATTTGGCCCGGGGCTTTGGTGAATCATGGCTCCGCCACTGAGCGGAATGTCTATGTTGCTGTTCATGTGTGCTAGGTAGCTACCATGCGTCCATGCCTAAAATAGAAAGATGTTTCTCAACAAAAACATTGGACCATTTCATGGGGATCAGGAATGTCAGGCAGTAGGGATTGTGCCTTGGGTGCAAAATTGAATGCCTTTGAAGCTTCCGTTCCATTGTACTGGGTCAGGCCACTATAGAAATAGGCTCACAGTTTCTCTTCATCTCTTGAAGTTATCATTGCACTCAGATAGTCAGATCCCTGGGCCACAACCTATTAAGCTCGTTCAAATAATACCTGATTATGCCTTTTATTTTTCTCTATTTAGGTAAATTACTTTTGCAATGTGTTGCTCAATGAATGGTTGAAAATCACATAGTAGTTAGTAGTCCCAGCAGCATTTTCCAATTCATGTGTTTATTGTTACACAATCTTTTGTATTCTTTGCTTTGAAGTTTGAATGATATTCATCTTACAAATGCTGAGTACAAATGCTAAAGGATATGTTGAAATATTCTTTGTTTTGTGAATTTGTCATACTGCCTTCTTGTTTATTTGGAACTGCTACATAGTTGGTTATGTTCCATATTTGTTATTGACTAAATAATACCTTTTTTATCATTTCCAATTTTCATATGTGGTCATACATTTCCATGAATTCTTTCTTGTTTCGCAAATACCCTTTTGCTTATTTTGGTATTTAACAGTGTCTGATTCAGACTTGGAAGTTAATGTAGTATCCTTTGCTTCGTCAGGAACTTGAGCTATAATTCACTGACAGGAATCTTACCACCTGGTTTAGGTCAACCATCACTTGTGTCACTGTAAGTAAACAAAATTTTCTTTTTAACATTGCATTGGATATTAGAGTGTGCTGTCATTGCAGCTAACATTCTTCTGCAGCATATATTTGGTAGATAATAAGAACGAAAGATACATGATGCTGAAACAACCTGACAATGGCTACACATCATAGGACATGTTAAGATCATAGTTTTTTACGATTGACCAACCCGATCCTACTTAATAGAATATTAAACTAGCAATGTGCTTAAAAGTTGTGCATGTTTTCGTATGATTATTCATTCTCGTTTACTATTCCAGTTCATGTTTAAAGTCATAATATTTATTTATGAATCTTTGATCTTGCAACTCTTGTTCTTCTACAAAGCCTTATTCTCTTATAAATCATAAGCTCGGTTCGTATGAGTGTTTCATTGGGTTCTTAGGGATATTTCATCAAACGAGTTTACTGGAAGCATTCCCGCCACCATAGGTTCGTCCAAGTTACAGACTGCGTAAGTACATTTTTAAATCTACTATTTGAATTTGTTTACGACCTTTTTCTGCAGTTCTTTAGAAATCTGTGTTCATATATCGGTACGTGTATGTAGACTTACTAGTTAGTACTTCTTGTGCAGATTACTAAACAACAACCAACTCGATGGGCAAGTTCCAGAAAGACTTTACTCAATTGGTGTCGATAGTGGTGTGATAGAGTAAGATATCCTTTTACTAAGTCTTGGAAATTAAACTTCAACTTCTTACCTGTGACGTCAGAATGATTAACGATCATGGTTAAAAGAGTTTTAAACTGTGCTCAGGATGAATCAATGTTAGTCTATTTTATTTTATGCCAGGCTCCTGAACAAGGTCCAAGTGTTTTGGGTTTCTGATATATGCATTATCATGGCAAAGTAGACCAAATTTGAAAGCAATACATGTCTGGCTGTGATCTATTCAATTCTGGAAAAAAACTGATTTGGTTATAAAATAAGCTATTTCTTGGGAGCAGATGGACAGTGCTCTGTTTACTTTATCTGAGATTTAGCAATTTACTGCAGTGCACTGCGCTGCTTGATTTCGAATGTACTATCAAATTATGGAGTTTATGAGTGCAGAGGGTGAGCAAATATATAATGTACTGTGCTACTGAATACATGGCAGACATATGCTTGTGGTATTTATGCTTTCATTTCATTTTTTTGGTATTTTACCAGTTTACATTCTTCTGGCAGTCTCTCAGGTAATAGTCTGTGTGGTGTTCCTACCTTACCTGCTTGTGCATTATTCTGGGAGAAAGGCCGGCTGAACAAAACTGGCAAAATTGCACTTGGAGCATCGTTTGGGTTTCTTCTGCTCATCATACTTATAGTGGTCTACATACTGTGCATCAGAAGGGGGCCATATGACTATGATTTTTGAGTTTCTCAAGATTTGTCCTGTAATTAACTTCCTCAAAAACTTGATATGTGATTGAGCTTGCTTAGATGACCATCTTTGTGCAGTACTATTCAAGGATACTTTAGACAATTCATAACTTTCTCTTGTTAACTGTTAAGTGTTGTCTTGGTTCCTATTTACTTTCTTGGAACTAGTTGCCGAAAGAAAGAAAGCCTTTTTGGATATAATCTGGCTCATGGGTTTATGTGGAACCCTTTACGTATCAACATCAAATAGTAACCTATGCCACTGTCTGAAACTTCAAAATTTTGACTGCAGCCATATCGGCAATATAAGCAAAAAGGAATAGGTACCAGAGGGCGAAGTCCGTGATGCTTGCAGAGATGGAGGCGCGTAGTCCAGATGGTTTCTACACAAACGGGAGCCCTCACTGAATGACATGATCAGAAATTGGTCTCCCCAATTGCTGTATTTAGTGAGGAAACACTCATGGTGGTTGGTGGCGTGAAGCAGAGATCTTGGTTCTGAATCAATTTTGCCTATGTCACCAGTATGTCATCTTCCATGCATCTCCAGTCAGCTTCCATGTCATAGCAGTTTACACTCACAGTTTGCGCTATTCAAAATGTAACATATGTGCTTGTGCCCTGTAATATGGCCTGATGTGGTCGTTGTAGTAGTTCCTGTAGTGCACCGATTCTTTTTTGCCGGATGCTAACTCTTTTGCTCAAGGAGTCTGCAGATAGTTTAGCTTAGGCTTGTGTATTCATTTTATGTATAGAACCTGACATGGTGTTACTGAATGAGAACAATGGGATAATTATCTTGGATGCCCTGCTTTCCCCATTCGCCTGAATGGCTGCTGAGTTTGATTTCAACCGAACAAACCACTGGACTTCCAACTACGTTGCCTTTTATTTTTGTCTCACTATCAGCCCCACACGTTTCTTTGATGGAGCAAGAAATGAGAAAGACCGTTTTATAGAAAACCTACAAGCTAAGTCAATAATTTCCAACCTTTTACATCGAATTATTATACAATCGGCCTACTGCCATCAGATTCTTGAGACGATGTATGTGACGGACTTCTTGGTCTTCATGCCCAAGACCTAAAAGACTTGTAACGAAATGTGGTTGCCCAAGATTTTCATGTTAACACACAGTAGCCATCCAGTACAATAGAAAATATGAGTTTTTTTTTTTTTGGCACGAGGAACTGCGTCCAATGTGGCGGTGTCGATCGTATAGTAGGGAGAAAGAGAAAAGAGAATTATTCATAGAGGGTGGAATTTACAATACGGACTGATTTTAGAGGCCCATAACTCACAGAACAGCTCAAATGATACAAAGAAAAAATGTAGGCCCAGTAGCCCAGCCCACCAACCCATTCCAGCAAACAGATCCTCGCCGTCCGCTGCCAATCCTGCGCTCCAAAGCCTCCACGCACACAAAACCCTAGCACCTTCTACCTATATAAAACCTCCGACCACTCCCTCCCGGCGCCTCCGCTGCTCGCCCACCCAGAAACCCTAGCAGCAGCCGCCGCCGCCGCCGCCGCCGCCCAGGTAAGCGCAGTAGCGTCCTCCCCCTCCGCCGCCGCCATGAAGCGCAACCCCCGCGTCACGAGCTCCCGCCGGAAGTGCCGCAAGGCGCACTTCACCGCCCCGTCCTCCGTCCGCCGTGTCCTCATGTCCGCGGCGCTGTCGACCGAGCTGCGCCACAAGTACAACGTGCGCTCGGTCCCCATTCGCAAGGACGATGAGGTCCAGGTTGTCCGCGGCACATACAAGGGCCGGGAGGGCAAGGTCGTCCAGGTGTACCGCCGCCGCTGGGTCATCCACGTCGAGCGCATCACCCGTGAAAAGGTCAATGGATCCACCGTGAATGTTGGCATCCACCCCTCGAAGGTGGTTGTCACAAAGCTGAAGCTCGACAAGGACCGCAAGGCCCTCCTCGACCGCAAGGCCCGCGGCCGCGCTGCCGATAAGGCGAAGGGGAAGTTTACCGCCGACGACGTCGCTGCAGCTGCCGGCGGCGCCGCCGCCACCGGCGCCTCGCTGCAGGAGATTGATTAGGCGCTGCGCTTGGATCTGATGGTGGTTGTACCGCCTCTTCCTCCATATCGCCTTAGTTTTTGCTATCTGCTACTATCTGCTTGAGATCGACTATATCTGCTAGATGTTTATGTTACTTGAAATCTGCTGCTTTGAGAGTTATGGAACCTAATGTGGATCTATGTGGCTGAGATTTGAGAATGAAGAACTCGTTATATGGTTTAATCTCTCTTGGATGTTGGGTTCGGTTAAATTATATCTTTGCTTGTCTATTGCATCCTGTTTGTTATTTTGTTAGTTTAATGATTGTCGCCAGTATCATTTAGGCTTATCTATTTAGCTTGAATGATCCATTATCCGTTCTGTGCATATGACAAAGGCAGTTAATTTAGTTTGTTCATGAGCTACGGTTGCACGAGTTATGTTTTTTTTTCTCCGTGCATATGCTTACAGTATATATATATATCTTATTCTTGCTGTGTATGGAGTGCGCTGCCCCGCCCTGCCTCAGACGGGGCCAACATCTCTAAACGTGCTCGACGAATTGGCTGCAAAGCATGAAAATTGTGTGTTTTGTGTTGACCTTGGCAGGATCACAAGTGTTGTGTTTTGGGTGGATTAGAGGAAGCTGAGGTGGAATTTCGTGTGATTACGTATTAGGGTGTGGTTGGCGAGGAATTTAGCTTCTACGTTTTGGCTACCGGGGGCTATTAAGATTGTTAATTGTGTAGCTGTTTTTGTCGTTGAATTTTCAATTATTCATGACGCTGAGGTGTTATTAACATCGCTCCGGCCGTGGTTTGGGTTTCCTTGCTGATGACTGTTTACCTGTTGAATGTGCTTTGTAAACATGGAGAAACTTTGCAATGTGTCGCGTTGCATAAGAACCTCTTTGATTTCCAATCCAGTATTCCTGTGTTATCCACATTGAATGCTTAAGAAGAATCTCTTTGATTTCTAATTGAAGAGTATGCATGATTGTAATTCCGCTTCCTAGTCAAAATGTCGTGAAAATTCCCTTCGATCATATGCTCCTTCCGGATCTTTTTATGCTTGTTAAATCAAAGATGAACACTGGAAGGATCCTTCTACGCTTCTTATAGTTCGAAGATGAGATGAGCACCAGAAACAAGCGAAGACTATATTTTTTATATGATGGTCATTGGGGACCATCATTTGTAAACCTAAACTGATGTTAACCTCACATTTCTTATAGTTCAAATTATTGGGCCATAGTGTATTATAAGTGCATAAGAAAACCTGTGCACTTCATTCTCAATTTCAAAATACAAATTTTTAGTTGATTATCTTAGCATATTGTAGTAGTGGAGTACTATGTCACTGTCCACTAATGCAGAAAAAAAATATTACCACTGATAGCACAATGATATTTTTTACGATGTTTTTAGGTGTGCAAAAACAACAAATGACTAAATATTTATTTAACATAAGCAAGGATAAAGTGTCACACTATTTGCAGCAGGTTTTTATTTTTTTTAGAAACACAGTACAACGCAGGCGCCAACACACGCGTACATTCACCCCTACGAACGCACACCTTACCCCTATAAGGACCTTCGTGGAACTGGGTTGAATCGGCATCTCGAGATTCACGAAGTCACCACAGGCGCTTCGCTGTCGACGGGGACGTCGCCTACCACCGAAAAAACAAAGCCGTTAAATCATGCGACCACCCGTGCCAAATCGAAGACTTAATCCGGGTGGGCAGGGTCCGCCACAAGGAACATAACCACCTAAACTACGCTCAGTTCGCACTATATGGTTTGCCTATCCAATATTCCAACCATTTTTTTCTCGGTGTACAATAGCGCTACAGTGTATAGGCAGTTTTTTTACACGCTTTGCTGCACAGTTTTACATGTCAAATTTAGTCCCACAGTTCCACTACGTAGATCTTATCCAGACAAAGTTAACAAAACTGGTATTGTAATTTTTGAATATATACATAGTTTGATATGTAAGTTTTTGTCAATGATAAGCCCACGTGCGCAAGGCTATGGACATATATAATACATGTTATAAAATTTATGGATTTAACCATTTTGTAAGTTCGTTGATTTAGGTGAAAATAAATCCACCAATAAATTGTTGATTGACCACCATTACATTTAACTTTTTAATAATTTATATTTTTGTTTTAAAGAGGCCATGTAAGCATAAACCAGTCCACCTGGTTTAAAAATTGTGTGATGACAGTAATATGTTGTTAGATCAAGCTGGAGGTAAGGGTTGATTTCCACCAAATTATGCATAACGGAAGAAAACGGCATTTTTCTTCCAATACTAATTAAAATACTCCCACCAATCATTAATATATGATGTTATTTAATTCAAATTATATAAAAAGGTTATATGAAAAACGATGCCGCGACCATATCCCACGGCCGCTGCCTGGTCACCCCACCGTCCAACCTCCGTTGCCGCCGACGCACCACCGTCCTTGACTTACCTAGCGTCTGGCTTGCCCTCACCACTAGCCTTCCCCACCGGCCATCCTTTGTCGCCGCGACGAGGCGGCACCATCGTCCCCTCCGTCCACCAACCTCCACCACCTGTGGCCTCCCCTCTAAGGCCGGAGGCAGAGGAGATCTCTCTGGCAACCCCGAAGGCTCGCCCCTAAATCGACCACAACGACAGAGTAGGAGGAGCAGCTTTGAACCATTTTTGGGTTGAACGGGCTGAAATGGAGCAAGAAAAAAACAAAGAATTGGGAGGGGTGGAGAGACGACCTCATCCTCACCCTCCGTGAGGCCACATCTGCTCCATGCCGGGCTAGAAGAGGAGGTGGGATCTTGCGGCCGCCGTTCCCACAACACATCCTATTGGCGCTAGCGCGAAGCTCCTCACACACCCATCATCGTGGACCGCACTGTATCAGGTGCCTCACTTGGGACCTAAGAGTGGGTGAAGGACACTTACATATACCTCCATATGTGGAGGATATCGGACCTTTCCTCTATCGCAGCGGATGGTATACGAACACCGCTGGTGCAGATGCAGGATGTCTTTGTCGTTCTATAGGGCCGAGGAGGTTTCCCAAAACCAATAGCACCACACCCCACTGGATACCCAAACTGCACGGAATTTATTTTACTCCCATCACGTGTTAATAAGCTAACCCTCCGGTTTGTCACGTGCCGTCGCCGTGACCCCAAAGGGAGCTCCACGTCTCCAGTGGGTCCGTTTGGTTGGAGAGTGGGATCGGATGGAGCCATCCCGTCCCACGTTTGGTTCGCGAGCGAGGAATGAAACGGGAGCGGAGCCATCCCACCGGAGCGAATATTCGCCCCAGATTCGGGACGCGTCCGTCCCCAAAAAACGCCCGGACGAGCTCGTCCCACACGGACGCCGTCTCTCTCCCGTCGAACGACGAGCAGTCGCAGCCGCCGAAGGAGGAGGCTCCGTCGAGCGAGGTCGCCGCCGAGTGGAGGAGGCGCGGCCTAGGGGAGTCGGAGTCACTGCCGGAGGGAGGCGGAGTCGCGGCCGCCGAGGGAGGAGGGGCTCCGCCGGGCGAGGCGGCCGCCGGGGGGCGCGGGAGGCGGAGCAGCGGCCGGGCGAGGCCGCCGCCGGGGGCGCGGGAGGCGGAGCAGCGTTGCCGGGGGAGGGGGAGGCGCTGTCGGCGGAGGCGGGCGCTGAGGGAGGAGGAGGAGGCGCCGCCGGTCCAGGCCGAGGGAAGAAGAGGCGCCGCCGAGGGGCGCGGGAGGCAGAGCCACGGCTGGGCGAGGAGGAGGAGGCGCGGCCGGTGAGGATGAGAACGCCGCCGGGGGAGGTCAAGGCCAAGCGTCGTCGGGGATGGGAGTGGCTCGGGGACGGCGCGTCTGGAAGATGAGGATGAGGCGGCGCACCCAGAGCCAGAGCCGGCGAGAGGAAGAGCGGGCGGAGGCCATGGCGAGGCGGCGAGGAGAGGCCGTTGCGTGGTGGGGAGGCGCGGCCGGCGAGCGAGGGAGGCAGCGGTGTGGCGGGACCGGGAGGCGCAGTCGGTGGGTACGGGGGCGCGGACGGCGAGGGAGGAGGCGTACCGGGGAGGCGAGGCCGCGGAGGGGCGGGGAGGCGCGGCCGCAGCAGAGCGGTGCGGGGAGGCGCGGCTCGGTGGCGGGGGAGGAGCGTCCCGGCGGCCGGCGGCGTGGCTTGTCGCCGCGGGCGAGCAGGGCGGGGGCGGGGCAGGGGGCCGGCCGCCGGCGGCGGGGCAAGGAGAGCAGCAGATGCGTGGAGGAAGAAGATAAGGTCCATCCTCACAGCCATGCGGGTCCCATCAAACGGAGGTTTAGACTGTCTGTTATCCCAGTCTTTAGATCCCACGAACCAAACAAAGAACGGAACCGCTCCACTCACCATGAAAACGTTCCATCCTCGGAACCTGAAATAGAACCGTTCCATCCTATCTCGCTCTTCGACCAAACGGACCCAAATCTACGGACCGGCGAGACGGACTCCGACCAGTTACCAGCACCGAGCGACTCCTGCCGGCGAGATGATGTCGCCGAAGCCCTCCGCCTCCGCCGCGGTTGACGGGGGCGGGGGCGCCTCCTCCTCTCGCTCGGCCCCGATGGCGAGGTGAGTTCTCCCCTGATACCTGCCCCATTCCTCTACTCATCCCTGACGCAGCACAGAGCGAGATCTCCTAGTTGGATCAGCCGTGTGCATCATTTGTTGGGGGTTCCCTTTTGATGCTTTATATGCGAGATGGTTTTCATGATGCTAAGTTGCTTAGAGGTTCTTTAGTCTCGGTGTAAATTTGATTGAGGAGAAATTGGCCATGGCTATCAGCTATAGTGCGCCATTTCTTATACTTTTGGCAGAGCTCAGTAGACATGATTCATTTGGTCTCTCCAATTCTCTGGGATGTAGAATTTTCCTCCAATATGAACATGATCACCAGTTTTACTTTTAAATTTTAGTCTTGGTACAATTGGCCTGGTATTTCTAGTTCTGCTGGTGTTTTTTTATAGCTAACACATACTTGAATCATAGATAGTTTGAAATATCCAGATGCATAAAATAACGCTAACATATCATTTATTGAGAAAAGTACATTAGCTAGATTCATAAGGATATATTAACAGTACTCCACAATTTAGTAAGTCAATTGACTATACAAGTGAGTGTAGGGGCCAGAATGTGTTGTTTATCTATCAGGAACTTAGGTTATACAAGTGAGACTATTATGAACACGATATAGCCTACTATAGGTTATGCAAATGTTAGGTACTTAGGTTAAGCTGGCAGTTCAATCAATCCGATACGGGACCTACTATTTAGTTTTCATCTTAACATATTTGGTGGCATCACGAATTATCCTTAATATCTGATTATTGTTATCAAAATCAGGTATATAGTGGTTGTACATGTCCTATACTGAGTATTGATTATCTGAATGTGCAAAGTTATGCTGTTAATGTTAATATATGTAGCCATTGTTTTTATCCCTTTTATTGTGAGAGAAATATGAGAGGTGAGCTCCAGCAAGATGTGCAGCTGCTTGACTTTTATTCCTTCTACGTTTCATATGTATACATACTTTATTCCTTCTATCTTTCATATCCATGCCTAAGATTGGTTTAGTTTGCCTTTCCAGACATATGTGATACGAATTGGTTTGTTCTTTGTTAGCTACTTTTTGCTGACAAAACTGCTGTTGTTTGCCTTTTGCAGGTCAACACCGTTGCAAGTAATTCATATTTTGGGAAACTTCATGAGAATTTGGTCTGTTTACGCCTTGTATAGCTACCTATCCAACAGTGGGGATTCAATAGTTGGCTTTATCTTCAGTTGTCTTGTACCCGCTTCAATCATATTCTTGGTCTTACAGAAACCTTGGAAAGGCCGGCCTTTGCCAAACTCACAGGTTCCACAATACCTTATTTTTCTTGAAATTACTTCACCTGCTATTGGATGTCTGCTTTCTTGTATTCATTATTCCATATCTTATTTCAGGTTGTTCCTACAGTTGTCAATGGTGGAATCCTGGCATTATACTTTGTATTATGGGGTAAAGGACTTATTGCTTGTGGCCCGCTAATGTAAGTATTCTGTTCTCTCAGCACCATGAATTTTCACATAGCTGCATGATCTGTGGTGTGTCGTGTGGATGTGTGGTGCATGTAAGCGAGGCAGTATCTAGTTCAAACCTTCTCCTATGTGCAATACAATGCTGCAAGCTAATGGCCATCAGATCATTGGTAAATGAATTATACTTCATGGACCATGGTCACAGGATAATTTCTATGGCATCCCTAGAGGTTAATCTAACGCATGATAGTCATTGTGACAGGAGAGCTGCAGACATGAATTTGCATGAGCATGACTGCATGTACAGGGGGCCTTTGCACTTACTCTCCAAGGGGTGTGAAATGCGTTTCTTAACACTTCAGCTGCGAAACAGCATTTGTATTATTATTAACTACATACCATATGCATATTTTGCAATGCTTTGAGCATCCTAATTGTGTTACTAAAGAAGCTTTTTATTGGCAATTTGGCACTTCCATCTAAACTGCATTGTACTCTGTCTATTGAGGCTAGTGCTCTACTGGCAGAGTATGCAGGTGCTGTTCTTGGAGTTCTGTCTGCTGCTTTATATGGAAGGAAGGTTAACGTTTGGAAAAAGGCAAGTTGCTGATTTTAAAATGGAATTGGTTATATGTTGTTCTATGATATTTAGGCAACAAGAACAAGGAATTTTGCTCATGTGGCACTCTAATCTTAAGAATAGTCTAATCACTGGGTTTTTTAGTCCATTTGACATCAATCATTTATTTTTTCTTTTGAGTAAATATATAGTGTGTACATGCACTGTTAAAGGTATTTGTCCTTAACTGTGCAGTAATTGTAGATATGGGCACAGGAATTCCATATCTATTGCCGCCAGTCCATTTTCAAACTTGGTTGAAAGTTATGAGAATCTCATACTTGAAAGTATAACATGGTTCAGGATTGTGGTTGACCTGATGGGTGTTAAGCACAAATAAGTGTGCACATGTTGCATGTGCATATTTTTCAGCAAACTTAACAGTGGGAGATCCCATTCACTAATCTATGATAGCTTGAGATATTAAGGAATTATTCTTTATGATCCTGCTACATGTCAGCTCTTCAATGTGTTCTGCCATGTTCAGCAGACTTTTTTGAAACAAACTAGTATTTTGTAGTACAAACTGCTAAATTTCATAGAAGATGATATTAACATCTGTTTCCACTGCACTTGTAGATTGGTGGGCTTGCTGCTATGTTAGTAGCATATTATCTCTTGTCAAAGGGCTGGTCTACAAGAACACATTCGCCACTATGTATCCTACTATAGAGATTTTTTTTTCAAATTATGCACTGTGCATAACTCTGCATTGTTTGACAGTTGAAGTATCTTTACCTATAATGGACTCATGTAAATCTGTTCAGGAGACCTTGACTTCATACAGATAGCTTTGGAAGTGAACCGCTCGAGAAGGCAGCACAAACTATTGGAATGAAAGAAATGGTGGTGCCAATTACTGCTGGGATCTTATCTGCTTTAAGGAGAGTATTAGCTCGGCGTGTTTCTCTCAAGGTACTCCAGCTTCTGTTATCTTATCTCAGTCATAGAAAAACCCTTCAAGGTACTGTCAATGCTCCATCTTTTTCTTTATAAGAATTGACAATAACATAACCATGTTTTATTCCGCAGAATCAACTTAAAAGGCGACTTCATGCTATAACTATTGCTTCTGCGACTTGTTTTCTTTTTCCATTTGCAATGTGGGATACAATTCTGGTGAGTACTCTCCATTTATGCTGTATTATTTCTGTGGTTGGGAAGATTTCCTGGTCTTTCCTTTGATATAGTGGTATATTGATTTTTTGTTTTCTTGATTGCAGGGTTCAGCATCTGACAGCATAGTTAAACAACAACTACCAAGTTGGGCATACTTGAGTACTGTTCTGTTTGGGATGGTTCTTATATTCTATGTCGACAATGTTGCTGAAGAAAAGTAAGATGTTTTCTTAGAAGGAAGTCGATTTTTCATTAGAGGTTATTTTTTTTCTTACGATGTCATCAATTTGTATTTTGTAAAGAGAACCACAAACACCTGTTTTTGTTATCATCAGTCCGAGATGCATCCTCGGTAGATTTGTTGCTCAAACATCTTCATGTGCAACATTACAAAAAGATTACTTTTCTTCTCTCGGATTCTCTTGAAGTGTTTCTATTGGCCTTTTGTTATAATCATAAGACATGAATTGCCTTTCTTTAGTTAACTCCCATTTTACTTCATAATTAACCTTTGCTCTATGTCTGTAATATTTTTACTTGGTTGACAGGCTGCATCTGGTCTTCTCTTCTCCAAGGCACTTGATGGTTTCAACGGGTTGCATCATTGTGTTGGAGATAATGTACAAAATGGATTTCTCCTTTTTGGGATTTCTGGTTTGTTCTGTCGTTCTGGGATTTGGTGAGTTTTGATGTCTCGTTCTTTGTATCCATGATTGAATTCTAAATCACCCAGCTGTACTGCTTTGCCAATTAGAAAACCTTTTGTCCTTCGTTTCCTGAATATTTCATACCTATAAGTGGTAAACACCCCAAACAAAACAAAATTATTGCTTCATTTTTTTAATCTTTTGGTACAATAAGAAATGACATCCGTTGTAGGTATTTTTGAAGCAACCTCCTTGGAGCGCTCAAAGAAAAGCCCTTTAGAGGCCCATGAACTGTCGAATGGGGTGTTCCAGAATCAGTTGCCAATTTCAGCACTTCCAAGCTGAAGAATATATGACCTCGGTGAGATGCATTTAAAACTTAATTTGTGTTTGTTTACCTGAGTATGTTTGGAACAACTTACCTGTTAAAGATTGACACTGTGGTGCACATTAATATTAGATCACATGTTTCACGAGTGGACTGATATACAGTTTGAACTTTTTTATAGGAGTATATATACAGTTTGAACTTTGAAGTAATAATGTAGTCTCCATTGTGGAAATAATACAAACTTTGAATGTTGTATACAGGTCATCAAATAGTGTTAGAGTCTTTACATGTCCGTGACTTGTTTATCAACCAACAGGTTTCCATATTATTGTACCCCAGTTACAGTTTGAACTTTTTTATAGGAGTATATATACAGTTTGAACTTTGAAGTAATAATGTAGTCTCCATTGTGGAAATAATACAAACTTTGAATGTTGTATACAGGTCATCAAATAGTGTTAGAGTCTTTACATGTCCGTGACTTGTTTATCAACCAACAGGTTTCCATATTATTGTACCCCAGTTGCAACATGGTGAATGGCGCCGGCTGCACACCTCAATCGTGGTTCGATTCTTTTTCTGAATGTTTGAACCAGACAGAAAGCAGTAAAGCACGGATGTTTTTGACCTGCCAATGTGTTATCTCTGTGATCCTCATTCTTATTGGCCACCTGCATCCTGTCCCTGTAGATGTGCACCTGTATTCCCCCGCAGATATTGCAATCGTCATAGTATCCTGTGTCCCTGCTTGAGAGCTTGTGGTGAAAAATTGCTGTTCTCACATGGAGACGCAGTTGGTTTTACATGTGACAGAAATGTGTAATTTTTTTTTGAACCATTGAAACATGTAACCCGTCCATGATATGTTTAACATGCTAGTTTTTTTTAGCCTGTACGTGAATGCTATCAACGAGACTCCTGGCTGCTGCGGTGTCTCTCATGTCAGAAACTGAATTGCTCCATTTAAAATTAGCTCTCAATATGAATACGATAACATCAATTTTCTATTAAAAACCATCTATTAATACTGAAAAACGGTTAGTCTAATGTTTGTCCTAATAAAATAAAGTTCCCTACTAATTTCAAGCAGAGGAGGTGCTTCAAAATGCCGGCTGTACTCTATAAATAAGTCATCAAGGTAAATGTTTTGAACCTTTTTCATCCACAGCTGTATGACTGTATCCACACCCTGCCGCAGTAGCGTACTTCACCCCTATGGCTATGGGCAAGCATACGCATCTCTCCACGGCAATGACTAGGCCGAAATGATTTGAAAGTTGAAACTGCAGTACTACACTACCTGTATTTCTAGACTGGACCATTCCGGACGGGCTTCATCTAGCTCATACAAACCCTAGTGGATTGGTTTTTTTCTCATGTCCAAAGGAGAGATAGTTCATAGTTTATTAAAACTAAACTCAAGGTTCAAAAAAAAACTCATATCAGTTCTATACTGAAATCTATTGCAAGGTTTAATGGATCAGGCCCACAATCTCCAACAGGCTGGCCAAGTCACGGCCCAAATATTCAGGACCTGGTCTGGACTCTGGCTGGGGTAGTGCGTAGTGGTAGTTATCCTCCCGAACCGCGTCACAAAACTCAATCTATCCACCTTGGTCACATTTCATCAGCAACTCTCAACTAGTCCGTTGAAAAAAAAAAATCCGGTCTGACTAGCTCCAATATCTCGATCAACACCACGCTCGCGAACACACACACCGCCCTCCGTCGCTATCTATGCTGTATATAGATCCCAAAAGTGAATAGTCCGCGGTCCTTGGCGCGCGGTGTCGCGCTCGCTGGTCTATCCTGCCCTGCCCCAGTACCCCGCCGCGTTCTCTTCTCACGCGTCCAAGCAAGAAGCTGCCAGCTGGCCTGGCTGAAAACGAGAAAGAAAGGAAGGCCCGGCCCGGCGCACACCCGAACTCGACAGCGAAACGCTCGCAGGGGTCCCGACTCCCGAGGAAACCGTGCGGCAGCGCCGGTTCGTCGCCGCCGCTTCTCCTGGCTGGGTGGCTGGGTCCTGGCCGCGCGCACGCCACGCGAGACCTCTCGTCTCTCGACGCGCTTGCGCTTCGTTCTGTTCTGGCTCGCCGGCCGTCGTGCGCCGCGGTGTACATCTACTGGTCTCATCGTCACGTCGGCCTCATGACCCGCTGCTTCCGGCTCAGGTGCGGATGGGGGCGGACGGCGATCGGTGATATACTTGTCGAAATGAAAGGCAACTAACAACTGGTCACTTGGTCAGCGGTCCAGCCGCGCGTGCAGGCGCAGCCCGCTTGCGGGTCGTACCACGGCCTTTGCTATTCAGCGTTCGTTACGTTACGTTCTCGAACATTTACTGCTGTGCTGATCTATCATCAGGTCATGGGAGCAATGATCTTGCTTGCAATGCAAGCGTACGTGCGTACACCTCCGATCCAGCCATGTCTGAGCGTGCTGCTTTGTGCTTGCTTCCCCGTCAGTCGGTCAGGGTTTCAACGCTGTTCCTTTCGTGTCGGGAAGGAAGAATTATATGGCAAAGCTGCATGCATGCATGTCCAGAGAGACCATGCAATGACGGACACTATGAGCAGTATGTGCCCACAGCCCAACACTTTCGGTGCTACTCTTGCGAAGAATGCCGGGAAATGGCATGCACTTTCGGCCGTCCTGGGTTCCGTTAAGTCATCGATTTTGCCCATGACAGATGATCTTTCCCTTCTCGGTCGGCTGATAAGATAAGGAGTGAAAACCGAGTCTTCCGATCCCCACTGACGGCGATTGATCAAAGGAATGGAAAAGAAAAGGCAACACGGCCTAGCTAGGTTTCCCTCCGAGTACGTATGTATAGCTAGCGACCACGAAGGGAGGACGACCGCCGGCCACGCTCGATGTGTCGCGTCGCGCCCATCGCCGGTCGCCGTCGTGCACCGTTTTGCACCGCATGCAGAACCACCCCCGCGCCCGCGTGCCCTAGCGCTTCCTCCTCCTACCTCTCGACGGCCGGTCGCGGTCGCGGCACGGCACCAATGCAAGCTACCTGGTCCGCCGGGCACCGGCCCACCACCGCCATCACCCATGCCATGCTCCTCCAATCACATCGACGCGTCTCGACGGCCCCGGCGGCCGGGTGAGCGCGACTCGACGCGTCGAGGCTATAATAACTGCTTGATTATTGCAGTCTATTTACTGGCCATACATGCAAATTGCAAGGTAGTACGATATTGTGGCGATGGATGGATGCGGACGCGCGATATGGTCGGCAGCCGAGTCGGGATCGGAGGGAGAAATCCAATTCCGTCGGCGAGGATAGTTGGCTAGTTGCTAGCAACTGATCTTCCAGAGAAATGTACTAGCTTCTAGCTAGCTAGCTAGTAGGTAGTAGCAATGCGCGTTGCGGCATTGCGGGCTGTCTACAATGGTCCTTCTCATCCACTTTCTCAAAACACTATTCCATCTACTTTTTTCTCTCTACAGTGCAATATTTATGTCAAACAGTACCAAACAATGTTTTTGAGAAACCATTTGAGGCTTTCCATTGGAGACAGCCTAACGTCTGAATTGCTCCCGGCGCCACCGCCACCCGGCCGGGAGAGTAGCTAGCTAGGGACGACGACGACTACCGATCGAATCCCACGGGCGCACTGGCAGACAATTCCTCCGTGGGTATATGATGACCGGAGATAATTCTGAAATGAGACCGGAGAAATGTAGCAATGCCCGCGTTGCCGGGTATGTAACGACTGCATGCGTGCATACTCCCGGCCGGCGTCTCTGCGTGTCGCCCTCTCCTGCGACGACGGGCGGCGCATTGCTTGATAATTCAGCCAGGGTATAGGTGATCGGTCAGACCAAGGTATCAACCGAGAGTCTCTGACTCTCTGTGACTAGACTGGGCACCAAGCAACCGTGTGCTACGGTCATTCAGATTCACAAGAAAGAGTGCTAGTAGGAGTCTGCCTTTTGGGAGAAGGTTGAGTTCGTTGTTCAGAGTTGACAAGGACACACAAGGTAGTCAGTTCTTCCTCATCGATCGTGACAGGAGAGTGCGTGCGTGGGGTGGGGTCGGTCAACTGTAAACTGCCCGTACCCCCCAAAAGCGGCTCGATCTGAACTGTTTCAGTTAGAACAGAATCGTTATGCTCGTGGACAGAAGAAAAAAAACACAGGATGCCGGAAAGAATAACTCTTCCTGATCTAAGGACGACGACGATCGATTCGCACATGTTAGTACGTGCAGCGCAGGCGACTCTTTTAATTTGGTATACTATCTCTCCTTCAATCCTTCCTTGAGAGTCAACAGCGCAAATTGCCTGCATACTCCTGCAAAACACCGGATAGAGTATACTACATTATTGACGGTCAGTTTCTGTAGGGCGAGAAGGGAACACCATGCATCATACATGATGGCTCTCTCCTGCTGCTACAACGCATGCATGCCAAGCTCATTCAGTTTCCGAAGCGCACTGCAACTGCAAATACTATATCGCCATATACTCTTACAAAAGACCAGGCTGGATCAGAGATTGTTTAGCGCCGAAACAGAAAAAGGCAGCACACTATAGTGCATCATTGATCTCTTGTTGGAGACGAAGCATCTAATACTAGTAGGCAACTTATGTACGCTCGCAACTAGTGGAGCAGTTTAATCGCGCCCCCGGCCCCTGTCTGAATGCGTACACGGCACACGGGGAGCAGAGCTGAATTCCTGTCCAGCCGAGACGGATCACCGGGGGAGCAAAGGCGAGGAGCACGGGGGGCGATGGATCGATCAGGGGAGAACAGGCGCGAGATTTAAAACTCGGCAGCTGCTCGCTCCACCTCCGCGCATGCATGCACCTGAGGCGCGGCGGAGCGCAAGTGGGATTAAATCTAGGCGATATCATTCGCCGAGCGAGGACGCATGGTTCTCTGGCGCTGTATATAATCTATAAAATCGCCAATTGGAGTGGACTTTTTTTTGTGGGGTTTAATTACACGCCAAATCCAGGATGAACTCGTGGAACGGCCGGGAATGTGTTGGCCCAGCAAGCAAGAAGGATCAAAAGGTCAGTGAAGGAGCGTCCGTTGCTCTGCTCCTCCTATATACTTATTCGTTTTGACCTTGATCAAAGCCGCGCATAAACAAAATGCAGGGGGTGTGGTGTTGGAGACAGGGCCAATTCAGCTCGAATCTAGCCAGAGCGATCGATCGGGCTCTACTACTGGCAAGGGATGCAATGCAAGAACGGAGAAGAAGCCGGGCTGTGGCTGTGGCATGCAAGTGGTTATAGTCGTCGTTAGTGAGGGACAGTGAGACAGGGCAGGGGGGGCCATGGCCATGGCTGCGCCGAGAGAGGGAACAGCTGAACGACCCCCCAACCCCAACTAGGGCGTGGTCGTCGTAGGGCGATTAGGAGCAGTTGTACTATATTGTTACGATGCCGGGCCGGGCAAGTACATGCACGGGCCTGCGGACACGCGCAGCTGGAGAAGCCTCCCCTCGAGCGCCAAAAACAAGGCAGCCTTTGGCCTTTGGCCCCTCGAATGATGGCCTTTTGCCGCGGCCGCGAGGGGAGCTAGGGGGCCTAGAGACCAGCAACCGCAACAACTACCAATGCCGGGCGGGTGCGGTGCGTGCGGCCGGGCTCTGTACGTCCTCTCCTCCTCAGGACCAGCGCCCGCCAGAGCCGCGATGCAATGCAACGGCTGCTTCCCTGCTGCCGCTGCCGGATAAACAATGCGGCTGCCCATCATTGTTCGTGCGGCGGGCGCTTTTCAGCTCGGCATCCTTTTGCGTGCCTCCCTGTTTCAGCGTTGAGCAGCTTCTGCCTTCTGATCAAGCGTGCGTGCGCCGCAGGGGTATGTAGGGGAGCACGGTATAGCTGCATGCGCTTCCGTCTGCATGTACATTGCCGCGTGTCGTATTATAGCCTGATATAGTAGGAGTATAGACAGTAGACTAAGTAGTAGGTGGGTGTTTGTGCATGCAGAGACGCAGGCCAGGCCGTTTTTTCGCCCCAAAAGGAAGCTTCTTTTCAGGAACGCCTTTTGGACGACGCAGACTAGAGAGTCGGAGCCTCTGACGAACGAGGACCGACTGAGCAAAGCGAGCGACGAAGCGATGCTGGCTGGTCGGCATGTCTGCGGCTGCGCTGCACGCCGAGGACAGGAGCAGGGGGCCAGTAGCCTCCGTAGGCATCTGGGATGGCATCCCATCCTAGCCTTATATTAGTATATTTTATTTACACGCACAGGTGTTAGTTGTTGCATTAAGTAAAAAACCTGAGAGGCACAGCTTGGCTGCTCCTCTCCGCCCTGCTTCAGCCTCCGATACAGGGAATAATAATTCTAGACGGAATATGGTGACACATCGAAATCAAGCTTGGGCGGGCGACATCATCAGGCCGGACCACATGACCGAAGAAGGAGAAGGGCGCTGCATATACAGCTCACAGATTGCATGAATACTCATGCCCTGCTGCTAGTACGCAGCCATTCTCCGCCGTGCACACGCTGCCGGCCGGCCGCCGGCACCCTCGGCCGCCACATGCATACGTCCCGGGAAGCCAATCCCCGCGGTTAATTTTTGCTGCCATCATGCAGAACGGCGTCAGCTGCGGTGTTTGGTGTACATACAGTACTCCTATATGATTTTTAGACGACTGGACTGGGAAGAAGTAGCAGGGGTCGAAGAGAAGTTGAAGCTCGCGTCAGCACATCTATGTCAGGAGTCAGCAGGGGGAGATGTAACAGTTTCTCTCGGTACAAAAATACTAAGAGCGAGCATACAATGGCGGCTAGGTGCTGGAGGAGGTGCTGCGGATTGGCGGCAGCGATGAATCGGCGAGGCAGGCACCGCAGCAGGACAAGGTTTTTCTGCGCAAGTGGGAGCAACAACTTCTGGGCGGCCGGCAGCCAAAACGCCAGCAGCTAGCAACGCCGTACGTATGACACATTTGACTGTACGCAAGGAGTACTAGTATTTTGTGGCCTGCCACGTCGGCTCGGTCTGTACCTGTCCTGTGCGACGCCGTGGTAGCGGTGTCGTGGGCGTGGCACGGATCGGTTGCAGAAACGAACGCATCTGTTGCTTGTTTGGCGAGAAGGGCGCACACGTCGTCTGGAGCCCCCAACTGACTCCCAAGCTGGCACAGCAGCACAACCACAACACCAGCTCACGCGTCCAGCACAAATCCCCCCCCCCCCCCTCCCTAATCACGCATTAAGCGTGGGTTTGCAATCTAATCCGCACGCACAAGCTGGACAGGGGAGAAACAGCAGTGGTAGTACGTACTAGTATTTTCAAAACCTGAACAAGGGTGATGTGTACAGGGCTAGTCGACTTGCTAACTAGAGAAAACATGGAACAAGAACCGCAAGAAGGAAGAGGAGGAGGTGCCTCGGTCAGAATTCACAAGGAAAGCCCGGCAAAAAAAAAAAAAAAAAAGAGGTACTGGAGTATTCTCTGTTGCTCTCTCTCTCGCATGGCCAGGCCAGCTACGGACCCACGAACCGGTGGCCGCCGGGACCCTCCAAAATTTGGCGGCCCCCAATGACAGAGGGGGGAGGAAATGAGTCCGTCCGTCCGAGTCACCCCGGAATGCCAATGCCACTGCCACGGCATTGCCTCCGGGGCAGCAGCCACCTCTGGCTCTGCTGCTGCTCAGCGATCCGCGCCCGCGGGTGGTGGCTGTCGAGGAGGAACTGGCGCATGGCGGCGAGCCCGGGCCCGCGCACCCCGCGCTCCCACGCGTCGGCCTCGGCGGCGCGTCCGGTGCCGGCCAGGCGCGCGCGGACCGTGGGCGTGGCGTCCAGGCGCCGCACGGGCCAGCCCCAGGCGTCGGACATGCGCCGGATCTTGCGCACCTGCGCCGCCGCCAGCACCCGCGTGTTGGCCTTGATCTCGCCGATCGCGTCGGCGAGGCTCCCGCGCCCCGCGAAGTGGGCGCCCAGCTCCGGCACGCCGATGGCCTTGCCGAGCCCGGGGGCGTGCGCCGCGCGCTCCGCGGGGGACGTGGTCGCGAAGTACTCCCGGAGCTCCTCCACCATGCCCTCGCGCACCATGTCGTCCACGCGGCGGTCCAGGTACTCGTCCAGCACGGCGGCGTCCACGTCCACCCAGAGGAGGCAGCACGGCAGCCGCAGCGCCGGCCGGTACAGGCCGGCGTCGGCACCGAACGGGTCGGCGGGCGCGGCGGCGTAGTGGGCGGCGTCGGCGAGGAGCGCGTGGACGAGCGAGTTGGAGCCCCCGGCGACGACGGGCACCCGGCCGCGCGCCGCGACGGAGGCGGCGACGTCGGCGGCCAGCGCCCGGTACGCGCGCGGCGGGAGCTCGCCCGCGTCGGCGCGGACGGCGCCCAGGAGGTGGTGCAGGACGCCGCGGCGGTCCGACGCCGGCACCTTGTTGGTGGTGACGTCGAGGCCGGCGTAGAGCTGTATCTTGTCGGCGTTCACGACCTCGCCGCCCAACTCCACGGCCGCGTCGATGGACAGCTTGGTCTTGCCCGTGCCCGTGGCGCCCACGATCACCACCAGCGGCGCCGCGGGCTCCAGGCCCTTGCCGCTGCTCGAGCAGCTGCAGCAGGAGCCGCCGGCAGCGTCGCCGCCTCCTCCTCTGCTGATGGCCTCCATTCTGACGCTGCTGAGCCGCCGCGGACGCTTCAGTGACCGGCCGTCGTTCCTTGCGACTGCCGCGGCCGCCATGGGTGCGCGGGCGACGGTGCCGATCCTGCTGATAAGACCGCTCATATAGATAGCCGGCTCCAACGCCGCGAGCCGAATCCCTCTCGTGCCGAAGTGCTCGCTAGTGTGCCCGTCGTCCGCCGAGTTATATACGGGGGCGGGGCGGGGCGGGGCGGGGCTCGCTACTCACTTGGCCTCGGTGGGCACGGTGTGCTGCTGCCTTTAGCTATATACTAGTACGAGCCTTGCACGCCTCGCCTGGTCTCTCTGCGCGTCTGTGCTGCCTTGTGCCGGGCGCCTGTTCCGGCGCTGTCCCTCTTCCTCCTTCCCTGGTCGTGAGCGATTCAGATTTCACAGGGGGGCAAGGGGTTGCATGCTTGGTCGATGGGGCGGGAGGAGATATATATATATATACACACTCCCTTCCCTGACGGTGAAGATGCTCCTGGGACTGGGACTGATCACTGTCACACAGCAAGTAGGTGACTTGTGATTAACGCATAAGCCATCATCTGAAGCTGCTGCATGCCTGCTGGCAACCATGGGGCGCCTTTTCCGACTTAAGATAACCACCCGGCAGGACGGGAACGGGATATGGGACGCCGTCCATCCCATCCGTTCACCCTTCCATTCCGTTCATCCTTCCCCTGTTTCTGCGCTCCGGGAAAGCTCATCGCGGCAGGGATTACGAACTAGGACCCGTTTGGAATGGAGGATTTTTTTTTATTTTTACGTTTCTTTGTAAAATTGAACTGATTTTTGTGAAATCTCTGTACGATTCTTGTGAAATTTCTGCGTTCCAAACTTTCAAGGGCGGGGGGTCGCCGCAGTGGCATGGAGAGGTCGGCTGGCCGGCTCTCGTATCCTGCGCGTCCCTAGCTAGACAGAGCACGCCGCAAACAGAGCACGGCGCCACAGCGATGTGTGAGCGCACGAGCGTGCGGGGGCGCGCGCGCGGCGCGCCTGGCCTGGCGCGCTCGCTCGCTGTCGCTGGCTCACCGGCGTGGTCCTGTCACCTGACTCTGGCTGTGCATGCATAGCACACGCAGGTTGAGGCTGCGTCTGTCATTATTTACGAGTGAGAGACACGGCAGACTTGAATCAGAAATTCAGAAGCGGTCCTTTTTTTTTTTTTTTTTCCGTAGCCTTGACTGCTCTGCTCCTCATCTCAGTCGTTCGTGGCTCATGCCAAGCTTGGAAATGGCCCACGTCTTGCATTTCCACTTAACTCCACTGGCTGTTTCCCTTTTCTGCTTGGCCCAACAATCCAGCCCGTCAATGTCTGGTCCAATGCCTGATGGCCTGATCCCGCAGTAAAAAACCTGCAACGCTTTACCTGCACACACAGTAGGTATACGTTAGTGATCCAACTACCGGTGACGTTACTGCAGTTGAACTTTTCCTATTATGGATACGAGGGGTGCCTACAACCATACCGTGCATATATATAGTGAACGTACATTGAGGCTTCTTTTACCCATGCAATCGACCAATTAGTGTCTGAATTTTAGAAATTTTGAACGTATATGTGGAATTTGTTATTATATCTCAATTTTTTATAATAGTTTTTAAGATGTAAATTCCATTTTACTAATATGTAGATTAGCTGGCAAGTCTTGGTGATTTATATTTAAATTTTAAGATATTATTTGAATCATATTCTATAGTAGTACAAAAAGTATTCTATATGCAAATGTAGTTGTTACTTTAAATCATTTTCATCACAATACAGTGAGTAATTTGTATGCAAATTGACTAAATAATTATAGATCATCATTTATAATGGCATGGTGGTATTTTATAAGTAAATTTATGGGTTATTTTAAGTCATATTTCATAATTAAATGATGGCTAATTTATACATGAATTTAGAGGGTTATTTTAAATCGGTGGTAATATATCAGAACAAGAAACATACCTAATAATTATTATTGCTATAAGCTATCATATGGGCGCTACATGTTTCTAACTTTTATGTGAATTTTCAGAATTTATCTTTTTTTTTTGACACATCTCATGAGTAGTGTCTCTTTTAGAGTTTTTAATTAGGAATTGTAAGATAAAAAAGACATATAACCTAGAATTGTAAACAAGAAATTACTTAAGAAAGAGAAATGGTAATTGGCAATCGAGAGTGTTTGAGGAATTTGGTACTCTTCCTCTTTCTACCTTCTCTAATCCGACTCTTATATGTTAGAGGGTTGAGATTTTTCAAAATCTTCCGGGCGTAAAGGGGGGTTGCAAGTGACGGTTGATGGATGGAGTGGTGAGGTGCCGGTTGTTGGTTAGCACAGCCTGAGGAGGTAGACTCAGCAGCGGATGCCACTCAGGACAATGCCAGTGGGCATAGGCAAGAGCATTAAGGCTCAGACATTTACAAAATACAAGATCCAACGGTTAAAATATCAGGTGTTAGGAGCCTTAAAGCACATAGCGCTACAATACACAATAGTGCTTCTCATGTTTATGACATGTAAAGTAAAATCATACCAAGTGGTGGTTGTTTTTTTTTTAAAAAAACCGAGGTTGTGATAGAGAACCGGACACTCTGGTCGAGTGCATGGGTAAAAGCAAAGCCTCAGTGTACATTCACTATATATGCACGGTATGGTTGTAGGCACCCCTCATATCCATAACTAAGTATTATTATGAAAGATAATTTAATTTATTTTTCTATATTTGAATCTAAATTGCCCTTATTGCCATCATAATATAGTAAAAATTAAGTATTATTATGAAGATGCTTTAATTTAATTTTCTAGATTTCAATCTAAATTACTCTTAATTATTGCCATCATAAGACATAGTAAAATTTTCATGTAAAGTACCCACTTTGCCATCGTTAAAATAAACAAAAGTCCTCTAAATCTATGTCTTAATTACCGATATCTATTATAGGAAACCAGTTAAATACGAAATAAACTTATATATGTCTAAATTACTCATTGTTGATATAAGACCTTATAATATTTTGGCCCGTTAACAATACTGGTCTATGCAAAAACACATTGTTTTTTTTATGAAGTAGCATACGGTTAATGAACTATAGTACTAGTATACATAGTTGAAGATCATGGCATGACACCTCATGTACGTTCTGCAGTGCCGCAGCTGCATGTCCCGGTCTGAAGTGCCCTTTGGGGCAATGTACCTTTCGGTGTCTGCCCCGTTACACCATTTTGTTTGGCGATAATCTCCTTGAGCTCCTCCCATTCATCTCTATTATCGTGCATGGGCGATAATCTAAAATAGAAAGGGGTTCTGAGGGAAACGAAAGGGACGCTTCACGCTTGTATTATGAAGCTATATGGTTTGTGAGTGTGGGATTGGGAGGGGTGGCCATGGAGGGAGTTCCTATATACCTATCGAAAGGACGTTAAGCAAGCAAAATAAAAAACCCACAAGACCCAATAACTGCATTTTCTTTTTTTCTTTTTATCTTAGTCACGTATTCAACAATTGCAAATATTTAATTTAACATCTCATTTGACCTATTTTAACATTTTATGAATGCTAATTCAACAATTTATACATAGAATGTTGAACAAATGTACGTAGAAATGTTGAATTTGAATAGATGAAATGTTGAATAAGTGCAGTGTAATGTTGAAACACCCGGGGAGGTCAAGGTCACGCACGGTGATTCAGCAACTCAACCTACACGATACCATGGAAATCATCATCATACACTAATTTGGACATTGCAAACAGTGAATACCTCGATTCCGGCTAACGGCAGCTACTTAATTACCACGCCGTTCTTCCTCGCCACAGCCAAGACCTGCAGAAGAGCGACATAGAACACAAATTAAAGGCACACCCTGTCGGTCAACAAAATCAGAGGAAGGCTCAGGCGGTGGTGCTCACCGGGTCGGCCGCGCAGTCGGCAAGCGAGGCGGCGACGATGATGCGGGAGGCGTCGGATGTGCCCCACGTCTCGACGACCTTGGCGGCTCCCGCTGGCTTCGTGCGGGCCTCGACTACTTCAACCAGCGGGATAGCGGCGGCCCCGGCGGTGGCGCGCGGCAGGAGCCGAGCCCGGCGGCGGAGGCACCCGGCCCGGCGGCGCGCGGGGGCGGCCGGGCAAGGCCGGACGGAAACGGGAGGTGGGAAGTGAAGGGTGAAGATTGTTTTCACGAATCTCAAACGTTAGAAGATACGTGCAGTTTTGTGCTATCGAAAGATAGATAAAAAATTCAGACCATAGAAGCATCCCAACGCCCTGCGTCCGTTCGTCGCCGCCGGGCGGCGGGCATGCTCGCACAAGGCTGCTAAAGGCAGAGCGCAAGGGGGTGATTGGTTGGTTGGCTACAACGCAGCCTGGCCCTGCGGGTGCAAAACCTAGATGTTTGGATGGCTGCTCTAGGGTCTAGGCCTGCATACACGGATGCAAAAAGGCTCTCCCAGCCAGGCTGCGTGGGAACGGAAATGAGATCGGTTTTTTCAGAGCCTGGCTGGCGCGGTGCTCCACGCTCCGTCTGCGAGTTCCTTTTCTAGCTCCGCGAGTGCACATTCATGCAAGCCAACTAGATATCTACGCAACCAAACACTGATTCAATTCAACCAGGCTAAAATAAAACATACGAAACAAACAGTTCTATACAGATGCACCAATCCTGGCCAGACGCAGCCTGGTTCTCAGGCCCAGCCAGGCTCGTGCTAGTGCAGCTTACCAATCACGCCCCAAAGGAACGGGAGAATCGGGTTCTCCTGGCTCCTGCTCCCCGATCCCCGAATGTGCAGATCTCCCGTACCCGTGTTTCCATGCCGCCGTCGTCTTTGCTTGCCTTGGGGACACGCCGCACGCAGCGCTCTGGGTCTGGCTACGGCAGGCAGGGCGCAGGGGGCGCGGCTGCAGGGTGATTATTGACGCGCAGAACATGCTCCCTCCGCGTTTTTCTCGTGGCTTCTGCGACGTCACGATGGTCAGTGAGCACAGTCTACCTATTAAATTTTGTTGGTTAATGATGATTATAATCATTATAACTAGCATGTGGTTTTAAAACGGCAATATCAAGATAAATTATAGTGATGCCTTTACAGGCTATCTTGTGCTTTTATATTTGTTCTTACCAGTTCATACGAGTTGTGCTTCTGTGGGAGCTAGAATCTTAACAAATATAAGCATTAGAGATTCGTGAATAAATACACGCAACTGATCAAAAATAGTTATCTTTGCATACATTTTCTCTGCGTGTGTATCAATTTACTATTTTGCTAACATATATATATAGTACCCATTAAATATTTCGTATTGCATGTTGGCTATGATAAACTATGAGTTAATAAACATGTTTTACCATCCATATTCATATTAGAATGGTGGCCTTGTCTTGGTGACTTAATAGCGTTTACACTTTGTTTCCCTGCAAGCCTTGATGGCCAAAGCAAGACGTATAATAATCGGAAGAGCCTTGGTACTTTACATTCATATGGTTGGCTTCAATGCCAACGCACTATACACCTTCAAAATTTTCCTTTAATTTTTTCTCTTGTTATTCTAATCAATCTTTATTGATTATAAACAACACACTATTGAAACCAAATTCATATACATATATCCTCTTGTCACTTTTGCCTTATCATATACTTACATTTTCTTTCCATTGAGTTGAACATGAGTTTGAATTAATCATTAACTACGAAACCTATGCTAATAAAACAGACTCCCTCTAGTTGCCATTTGTCATTTTGGACAACAACATGGTCTTTTAACACATAGCTTTGGCCAATGTTAAAATATAAATGCACATCACTTAAATTTACACTTTTGTGAAAGTAATTTTTAAGGTAACTATGCATATAACCTTCAAGTTTCATCACTAAATAATTATAGAGTTATTTATCATTAATTTTTAAGTACTCATTAGCCTTTTAATTATGCTTTGTTATCCAATTTTATGTTGTGAGTTTGAGCAAAGGTCTAGGTTAAAAATTTTAAGTGTCCTAAAGCATGGTTACACTCGAGTTGTAATCAAAGCCTTTTTCTTTTAGTTTATCAACCTATCGGTCTATATCACATTAGAAATGGGCAAACTACTCTACTGATTCAATCTCTAACTAAGAAGCAACGAAAGAAAACTTTAAGAATTTATCGCATACGAAATGGGCAAAGTACGTACTCTGTCATGTCTAACTATAGAGAGTAATGTTACTAGGTTTATCATGCTGATGTGTGGTGTCGTAGGAAAACAATTTGATTATCCTAGAGTATAGCAATTTTAACAGAACATATATATATATACAATCACCTTGCGTAAAAGGAACTAAGATAACAAATAGCCATATTCCTGCACGCACTTGCAAAAGGGAATCCTAAATGCGGAGAACCTGAAGGCATTTCAGAGCAATCTTTTCAAGAGACATATTGTAAGTGGAAGAGAGGATACCTGGCCGTGCATGCAATGTGCATGCATCTATGCATGGGATGGAATTTCGTACGCTTCACCTTTTGTCATCTCACATGGCATTTCCTGCAAATTGGAGAATAATTGGATACGAACAAACAGTCAGAGTGCAGTCCTGAGCTGACCAAAACGGCACAACCAAATGGGCAAATGCAGAGCCATGAGGGCTTTGGAGAGGTAAACAGAGGTGAAGTTGGATTTACGCAATTGGTCTAAGCTGATACATTGATTCACTCTGGTTACAATATTTATTTACAACATATAAATGACCTATTGGTTAAGTAAATAATATATTGGGGGATTGATTCTGCGGCCGATAGCTTTGACCATTGAAATTGATTTTTGGTGTCACAGATCCATTCTAATTTTGATAGTGTTTGGTTGAAAAGTTGCAGGATGGCCCCTCACTAAGGAATATTTTCTAAGATTTGGGATAGACTCACTATAGAAAAAAAGTTGGAACCCAGCCATCACACCTAGGATGTGAGAATGACAGTGGGCCAACATGTTAAAAATGGAATGGAGCCATCCCAATCCTAAAATTTAGGATGGAGTCATTCCATCCCTAGAATCTAGGACAGAGGCATTCCATCCTAGCTTTATCTTGAAGGAAAGAAGAGGCGAGGATGCCTTCGGCGATTACCTGAAGTTCATAGGTCGCGGGGCGCAAAGTCGCTTGAGCACACCGAAGGCATCCTTGCCTCTACGCTCGAGGATGGTAGAGACCTATATAAATACCACCCTCCACCTCTTGAATGGACGACGATCTTAGATGCAAGTAATATATCACTAATGGCTTATTAGGAAGCTCTACTCCTTCGAGTTTGCGAAGCTCTACTGAGTGAAAGATTCGTGACAACAGGTGAAAAATAGGAGACACTCATATGAAACAACAGACCATCAATCGTGCCCCAAGATTCAGAATAACAAAGATGGGCATATATAAGGGGTTCTATATTTCCTCTCCATGATAAAAAGGCGACTTGATGGTGCAGGAATAGTTAGGAATATGACTGTGATTGCAACTATACTAGGTCTAGGTAGGGAGGTTTGGATGCCAGAGCTCCACAGGATTGGTCGAGGCGGCCTTTTGCTGCCAAAAGTTGATCCATCGGGACGTAATGAAGAAGGCCATTTGCACAAAAAGTACTATCACTTTTTCGCTACCATGCATTGGTGTATCAAGTACTCGATCGGCCACTACGACGATAGAATCTCTTATCAAGTCTTTGGCTTGCTACCTGACTATATATATACCTCTATTGGACGTGAGTTACGTGTGGTTGCCACACTCACGTAATGAGCATCCACAATATGCTGGAAGAAAAAAAAAAAGGTGCACAACTTTGCTAGCTCTGAAACAAGGACAGAACACCGGAGCCATTTTTCAGAAAACCCGGCAAATTTTGCAAACAAAATTTTGGATTTAAAAATAGTTTGTCACTAGAGCGCCTCTTATATTCACCTGTTATGGGCAAGGGACTCCTTTCAATTTTTTTTGAGATGGACTATCACTGCAAGAATCTGGAGCATTTTCGGCGGCTTGCTTTATTTGAGATGTCAAAATCTGAGAAAAAATAAGAATTTACGGTGGTTTTTGGCCCTTGGAAGGGTCTATTCCGGCGGTCTGGGCAAGCCGCCGAAAATAGACTAATGTTATTTTCGACGGTTCGGCCAAACCGCCGAAAATAGGCACACAATATTTTCGGCGGCCAGGGCCCATGCTATTTTCGGCGGCCGCCTCAAGTCGCCGAAAATAACCGGCCTTACTCCCGGCTTATTTTCGGCTGTTTACCTGGCCGCCGAAAATAAGCCAAAAACCGCCGAAAAGCCGTCGAAAATGCTTTGGATTCCTGTAGTGTATATTAACTTGATGCTTAGTTTTCTTTGGTATATATGTAGAAGTATATGCATAATGGCTTGTAGTTTGAGAGCTGAAGCCCTTTCTTAAATTACTGCAGCATAATAATACAGCATATATGTTTGCAGTGGTTGTTGGTTTTAAGTCCATCCAAAAGTCTAATTGATTTTTCCCATGTCTGCAGCGTTGTCGCATGCATGTATAGCAATTTTGGTTCATGTCCATATCAAAAATAGTCACCACACAGCTTTTTTAATGTGGAATTTATATCCAAAGATGCGCGAATGCTATCCCAAAACCACAAAGCTAGCACTACCCTTTTCTTGTCTTATTAGCCTCGAAAGTCATATATGTCTTGCGAATTGAGCGTAGCTCAGCTGGTTAAATGTTTTTTTGGTGGAACTTGCCCACCTAAATTCAAGTTCTTGTTCAGTCAGTGGTAGGTTTATGTCGACATTGTCTATGTTCCCATCGACAATGAGATGTATGTGGTGATTTGGTCAATCTCGAGATGCAGATGCAAATCCAATCCAATATTACAAAGGTGCTCATAAAGACAGTGCATGTATGTTCGTAAGGATGAGTATATATTATACATATGTGTATGAGTGTGTGTTGTACTGTGTTTCAGAAAGACACGTTGGCAGATCCCACCGTACATGTGCAACAGTATGCTAGCTGTCTTTTCCATCCTCCCCTAGAAATCCAATTTTGTAGTAGTGATTTTTCTCAGTAGTGAAGACTGCAAGTATATACGTTGTGATCATAACCATTTGGTTTTATTGTGTTGCTGAGGGCCGGGATTTCTTTGTGCACAGATTGATTGGTCTGGATCGTACCACGCCAGGGTACATATGCAATGCAAATGCATGCGAGCTGAGTTAGAGCCCGTTGGGATCATCCAAAGGCACTAGTAGTTTAGAGTATCTCTCTGCCAATAATCATGCTAGCTTTCACCGACTGATTCCCGCGGCATTGCACCGTATGAGGACCTAATCTGAATTCCGATCCCTCTCTAATATGTCGTGTCGTGGTGCCCGTGGAATACTTACCATCCGGACATTGTGTGTCGCTCTCTGGAATCCTATGCCGCCACATTCAATATAATTCTCCTCATCTCGCTCTATTCTTCCATTAAGATGAGCCGGCGCATGTTAATTTGACGTGCGACCTCACATGCACACTTTTTCAGCCTATATAACTGATGAACGAATAAATACTACGACCAAATGAATTCCGCCTCCACTACCAACTTAGCTAGAGCGAGTGGATGGCTTGTACCCCAAATTAAATTTACCTTTTTCTATGATTAAATACACTCTTTCTCTAGAAAAACAAATTGATTTCTCTTTCTCCAATGTAGATATAGTTGCATATATCTTATATTGAGAAAAATCACTTACTTCACTGACACTATAAATTTAATACGAAGAAATATGGTTACGACAAGGAGATGATCTAACTGCATGCTCCATCAGTACTCCCTGCACCACCACAAAATAGCAAAATTCCGAGCAGAGACGATATACATAATCCATCCGGAAATCTATATAACCTATATAAGTGAAGTCCACTAACATTCATTAACTATATTTCTCTCAACATGCAAGATGTCCACATCATCTAAGAGTCCATTAAGTTAAAGAGCCATGTCATCATCCACTAGAAACCTATATTAATGACATCTATCGATTTTCTGTGGTTGATAATGTTTATGCATGCAACTATTAGTCAATGTGAGTATCGTCCTACAAAATTCCTATATCAGGAATACTATAAATAATTAAAGAGTTGATCTCTTAACCAAGATGAAGATGTTATCAAAATATTCCTTGCAATCATTTCAATATTTCTTTCAAAATTCACTTTAGAAAAAATAGTTTAAGAATTTCCGCAGCAACGCGCGGAGTACCACCTAGTGCCTCATAAAACCTCCAGGCTCCAGCAATCCGGTCATGATGGTAACAGTGACAAATCAGGCAGTGAGGCAGGTTAAGTATTTCGCCAAATTATGCCACCATGGTATACAGATCAAATACAAGTACTATTATACGGGCATCATGGCGATATTTTGTATAGGATGACGACTACAAGCCTCCTAATCAACTAAATGAACAGGTCTCAGTGATGACGTTTAAGTATGATGGATAGATCATCGAATAAATAAAGAAACTAGAAGAAACCATTTAAGGCCATGGTTGGAGTCAACTGCTACTAGTAGCTTTCAACGAGACAGAATGATGGAGCTGTGACGACTGCAGTAAGCTCTACTTTGTGTCTTAGGATAAACTATAAGATGAGCACTAAAGTAACTATTTTCACTCTAACTAGCAGTGACGATCAGATCAATCACCATGTAGTTCTCTCCATTTTATTTATTTCCTGTGGCTGAGAGAGCATAAACCAATCAAGTCTGTTGTCCGGGGACTACTTGATCTTTTTGTGTGCGTGTGGCCGTGTGGGTGTATGTATGAGAGATTGATTGACTTTTCTCGTTAATTTTCGCTACATCAATCGTCTTACTATACAAATTAAGCTTTGAACGAGGGGGGGGGGGGTGTGGAGGGGGAGGACCTAGCGAGTCCTGAAACCCTGCTGTCATATAGCTCTAGGTGTGAATCTTGTCAGCTTGTCATCAACGAGTTGTTTAGGAGGTCATCAACGAGTTGTTTAGGAGATGAGCTCATATCGTTATTGGCTTATTGCCTTATTGCGTACTCCGTACCTAAGTATAAGTCCAGAACCACTCTAGGGTTAACATATGTGTGCTTGTAAATATAGAAAAAAGAAACTAAAGTAAAGTGGCAACAACACCTTATCTTACTATTACCTTTTCCCATCAATATATGACTTTTTAACCAAAAGTCTCCACATAAATTCTCATGAGACACGTTAGAATGTTTTTTTATAAATTCTCATATAAATCAGAAACATCTCGACATCCATATGATATCATCTAACAAAAGCCATTGGATCTACTTTGTTTTCTAAAAAATCACCCGCCATACTATTATGAAATACAACTTAAATTCTTCTGTATTTGCATATAAATTGCCCTCCATGCTGTCATAAAACGAAAACTTAAAATGACCATATACACTTGCATATAAATTACCCACCATACCTTTATAAAAGATAGCCTCTACATTAATCCTTACGGGTCACACTATAAAAAAAAGATAAATCCTGAAATTTCCTAGAAAAATAGAAACATCTAGGCATCTGATCCATATGTGATATCCTCTAACAATATATTAAAGTAGTTGTCTATGTAGCTTTTCATGACATATATATTAAGTTTGACTATAGCTAGTATAATATTGAAAGTACCTACATTTATAATTGGAGATATTACAATAATCTAAAACAATTGAATTTCAAAATATACCTAAATAAAATTGAAATTATTGTGAGAAGATGGCAGATGTTCCCGGCTAGCTATGTGATATTGGGTTGTAAACTGATCACGATGCGTTGAGGCCCTTTATCAGGGTCGGATCCACCACCGGAGTGGCCAGGGCTCTCGGCGCAGACAATGGAGCCCCACCTAAACCTCCTATTATTATTTTCTAGACATGAATTAAGAAGAGGTGAGGGAAAAGTAGATGTAGAAAAAGAGAAATACGAAGAGGAAGGGAAGATAGTGCATTAGCTAGCCCCGACTATGATTTGGTCCTGGATCCACCACTGCCTTTATGTAATTTACATTCTTTCAGGAGTCTTGAACCAATAAATGGAGAGGGTCGTCTGGTTAATACTGGAGATGGTCTACAGTTAAAGCTAAATGGAGAGGGTTGTCCATTTAATCGTCTGCTTAAGCTATATATATACGTTCAAAAAAAATGTAAACTACTGTCATACTCATATCAGATGGTCACATCAAAGAGGAAAGCACCATAAATTAGCCAGCAAGCAGTTTTCAGCTGCTGTGCTAAGCTTTAACTCTCACTCTTAACATAACATATATAAACAGTACTAAAATAGCTTACAATACATGCCAAGGAAAAACAAAGAGTACGCCGACGGAACAAGGGTCAGCTGTCAGTTCAGCCGGCCGCGCTTCGATCGATCGAGCTGGAGCAGTTTGTTCGTCGTACACATATCTCACAGCAAATTTAGCGGAGGCAAGCCGTCGTGTACGTCATCTGGCGATGCGTTGGCCGGTTCCCAGTCCCGGCTCGCGAAGAGAGTTGACACCGAGAAGTCCCGACAGGGACGCGCTGCGGTTTTCAATCGATCTGTTAGCGCGCGGCGAGATGATCCTATGAGCTAGCTAAGCTAAGCTAAGCTAGCACACGCGGCGTGAGCCTAGTACGTACAAGGGTGGCCGGTTGGAGGCCGACGTGATCAGAGATGTTAGCTTAATTAATTAATTTTAAGCGCCACCGGCGAGTGTCACTTTCGTCGTAGCTGTTATCGTTACCGGACGACGTCGACGGCGACGTCGCCACCCCCCGGCGGCCGGGCCCCCACTTCGATCGGCTGCATGCGTCGTCACCCGTCGTCGTTGCAGTCCATGGGATCAATCTCTCGTCCTGTGTCGTCGTCGCTCCCGTCTCCAGCGCTACTAGACTGCTGACTACTTGTAGTGTTACTGCATGCCAGTAAATATTGTTCGCAGGATGAGCATTAGGAGCGAGCTGGCATACGTGTTTAATTTGATGCATGCGCAGCGCAGCTCTAAAAGATTAATTTGTACATACAGTATATATAAATTAATTAAGCAACGATGGCGTTGATTTTGCCCGGTTAGATTCGCTCCTTTTCACCAGCTGCCGGCTGGACGGCCGCTGTGATCTAATAATGTCACAGGTCCGTTTCATCGAGTTGAGGAGATTAAGAAGGCAGGCGAACATTCGCATCAATCATTGTCCAATGGCTAATTGTTTAGCAGCAACAACCGCCGCTAAAAAAAACAAGGGATGAGGTGAGATGTGCAGGCACGTTGATCGAGTTGGTCCTGGCGGCGCAAGCTGTACTGTACAGCAAATACAGATGACGCTGGCTGATTTCATCATCATCCTATACGAAAGATCTTTTCTTTTCAGGTTGTGCAGGTGCAGTGCAGCCCTCACCACCGGAACCTGTCATCAGGTTGTGCATACGAATGGCTTTTGTTTTTCAGAGTAGACGAACGCATGCACTTATTAAACATGTTCGGTCAATGTATGACGGCACTACCCCTGCAGCAGTTGGTTAGTAAAAAAAAAAAAAAAGAAGCAGCATGCTCCTAGTCCAGGTAGTCAGTCGAATGGACATTTTGGGAGCAATAATATAATGTAATGCAGCTATGCAATTGCTAGTCTGCTACCAGTACTAGGCACCATTGCTCCCAAAATGCTCATGCCTCTTGCAACGCTTCTTCATTTAGTTGCAGAGTTCAAATTCTTGAGGCTGTGAACATTTTTGGGAGTCAAATCCTTGGCCACGAGCCCACAGAGAGGTTCGGGGCCTACGTACACTGATGGGCTTTCTGTAGGCTTCGCCCATCCTCTGGTGATTTTTCTAGCACAAACACAATCAGCTAGTACCATACAGCATGCGTTAGTCCGGCCCATTTCTTAGCCCAACATGACGCCCTTGCTGGTTGCTGCTCTAGCCTCTGTGCTCCGAACGCGGACGAGGCGGAGAGGGGTCAAAGTCAAACAAGCCTCCGCTCCACGCCGGCATCCCGGCTCCCGAGTCCCGACTCCCGACTCCCGAGCGGAGGAGAGTGGCCAACTACCAGACAAGGACAGACAACACGACGAGGCGAGCACTGCCACCGCCCACGCACACCGGCGCAAAGCAGCGCCCCACACTGCCCCAGCACGTGCGTGCCACAGCGCCGGTCGGCAAGCCGGCCGAGCAGAACAGCAGTCAGCGGAGCAGGCAGGCCCTCCCGCCCGCCGATGCCTCCTCACACGGTGGCGATCACGCACCCGGTTGCGGGAGCGGGCCCGCGCGGCGCCGGCGGCCCGCGGAGGCGCGCCGCCGTGATCGCGGCGGCCGCGGCGAAGGGCGAGGCGCGGGCGCGGGTGCTGGAGGGCGCGAGCGACGAGCTCAGGGCCGCCGCGGCGCAGTGCCTCGACTGGGCCCCCGCGCGCCGTCGGGTGCGGGCCGCCTTCGCGCCCGTGCTCCCCACCCTCGACCACTTCCTCTTCAAGGTTCGTGCGCCGGTCGATCGCTCCGAGCTTGATTTCGCCTCGCACGCTGTAGCAGAGGTTCCATGCTTCCAGCAGTACCGCGGCGCTTGCCACCTCATCCTCATTTAGGTGCGAGCAAAAAATTGCTTCTCAACTGGTAGGATTTGCCCCTATTGGGTTGATTCGTGTGGTTATAGTGCTGGTGTGCAGCTGCATGCCCAACAAAACTAATAACGCCGTTGTATGAAATAGAAATCAGCAGTCCAAATCTTCACTGCGCAGTTTGTAGTATCCCAATACCATCCGAGTGAGATGGATCCTACTATCTTAACCCGGTTTAGCACAAAAAAGGTTAATGGGTGTCATGATACAGCAGGGAGGGATCGAAAACAGAGAGCGCTACGAGTTTCAGTTTGGGCGCCAGTTCATGCTAACCAGAGTAAAACTTTTCCAAATTTTTCCTTCTGAGAACATGATGAACCATGTGCATGAGTTATTCAGTTCCAATCGATATCCCTGTAATACTGATTCATACAATAACAGTTGGCCCGTTTTTCTCACTCTCTGTATTCTTGCAGATGGCTCCCAGTGAAATCCAGATGGAAGAGGTACAGTTATGATGCAATTTCTCTGAATTGACCTTGCCTTCCATTTGGTTCAAGTAGTGTCCTCACAAAAATGCAATCGATCAAGTGACACAAGCATAACTTCTGTTGGAAAAATTGGGACCATGACGTCCATTAAATGACTCTCCATATTTTGATCCACTACACAAGCATGTAGTGTATTCAGCAAGCAGGCCTTCATAGGAAATGGGATAATGCCACTGTTGCTACGATAAGTAATGACCCAAATTAATTTACTTGCAGACAGTTAGTCTTCTAATGAGACTAGCCGCTAGCGGATCAGCAGGAGGTTTAAATCTCGAAGTAACCTTCAAGAGCTGCTTTCCATGCTTTGGGTATTGATACTATTTGTTTCTGTAGACTTACGAGACCAATTCAAAAGGCGTTGAAATATTCTGGAAGAGCTGGCTGCCAAGAGAGGGCACTGCCACTAAGGCTGCACTTTTCTTCTGCCATGGATATGGGGATACCTGCACTTTCTTTTTTGAAGGTGACATGACTTGTTCTGTTTTGCTTTGCATTTGTCAAATTGCCATTCCTTTGCCTGCATGTCTATTAACAAGCTTGAAACACCAGGGATTGCTAAGCGGATAGCCACTGCTGGATATGCAGTTTATGCTATGGATTATCCTGGTTTTGGTTTGTCATATGGTCTGCATGGCTACATTGCAAGCTTTGATGGAATGGTGGACCATGTCATTGAACAGTATGCACGAATAAGAGGTTTCTATTGGCCTATGTTCTGTAGATAAGAGTATATATGAAATGATATAATCTCTGCACCATGGTACTGATTATAAATGTTCAGGCATGAACAAAGTGCGTGAGATGCCGCACTTTCTCTTGGGACAGTCAATGGGAGGTGCAGTTGCCCTAAAGGTTCACTTGAAGCAACAAAAACAGTGGGATGGCGTGCTTCTCGTTGCACCTATGTGCAAGGTATTTCTCTGATCATAATCGAATTTGGTGATCATGTAATTGCATTCTTTTGTTCAGATTAGTATAAGTTGCATATTTTCCAGTGTCCGCTAACTTTCCAGTCATGACTTGTGCTACTGCACAACAGTGGCAGTGTAGTTCACAGTTGAAAGTAGGTAGAAATATAGTGCAACGTGAATAGGGAACCACTTGTCAGGAAAAGACTTCTCATCGACATGTTAGCCAAACAATTTTGTTGCATGGTTAGTAATAACTACTAAGTCCATGCCAAATTTATTTTTTACATGCAATCATAGCATATGTGCAGCTTTCACGGTGACAACTATTTCGAAGTATGCATGAAGATATTTCCTAAATTTTGTTTACTTATCTATCATAAACAACCAGCGACTGGTATTGCAAGCATATCATTGCATGTTTTTCAAACCCAGGGATATATGTACTTGATTTATTATATCCTCATTCTTGTTCACAAGCTATCTTTTATAAGACTGACTTCTATTTGGCAAGATTTCAGAAGATGTAACACCACCCGCACCAGTACTGAAGGCACTGAGCATTTTGTCATGTATTCTTCCTGAAGCAAAGTTATTTCCGCAGAAAGATATAGGAGATTTGGCATTTAGAGATCCAAGAAAAAGAAAAGTAGTAAGTTCCTTGCACAGACAGCACAGTTTTCTGCGCTATTATCTTCTACTTGCTTTGCTTGAATGTAATGTAACATCTAGTATTTATCATATCATCCATGCGACATTTGCAGTTTGTTTCTCTTCTCTGCAGTAACTTAATAATATGTCACATTTTTTGCATATATTAGTTTGTGGCAAAAACTAACTCTCGTATAGTTTGCTTTGTTTGTCACAACCTTCTAGTCAAAGTTATGTTATCTCTAGACAAATGAAACAATACAACAATGCTACTTGGAATATTTAAGTTATTTACCTTGCCAATTTCAACCTTTTCAGGCTGAGTACAATGTCATCTCATATTCTGACCAAATGAGATTAAGAACAGCAGTTGAACTTTTGAAGGCCACGAAGGACATTGAATCACAGTTGGAGAAGGTCACTATTGCTTGAAGTCTTTTCTCATGAATTTGGATTTCTTGTTGGTTGTTACATACATTTAAACATAATAAAGATGCAATTCATTTAAACATTGTGTTTCTTCCTATTGTAGAACTAGGGCAAAACACTTCTGACACATTTCATAATTCTATAGATCTCCTCCCCATTGCTAATTCTTCACGGAGCCGCAGACATGGTAACCGATCCTCAAGTCAGCAAATTCCTGTATGAGAAAGCCAGCACGAAGGACAAGACTCTCAAGCTCTATGAAGGTAGCTACCACTCAATCCTAGAGGGAGAACCAGACGACCGGATTTCAACGGCCATTAATGACATCATTTCCTGGCTAGATTCACATTGTTGAATTTCCTTCGTCTATGTCCTCATGTCATAGCCATTGCTGTGGATTTTGTTCTTTCAGTATGCAACTCTGTAGTGCTTTTAGTTTTGCCACGGTGTGCCGACGTCAATATGCCTTGAGTTTAGTTTGTTGGCACTTGCTATCCTGATGCTGTTAATTGGGTATGTATTTTTTTTTTTAAAATAAAATTGTGGACATCACATTATATAAATTCTTTGTTTTTTTCTCAAGCCAATATTTAATCTAACCCCGAAAACAAGATGGTAACAATTAGTTTTTCCCCTAGGAAAAATGCAATACTAATTTTTGTCAATATATTCCTCATGTGTCAATTTTTACTTGAAAGTTTTTTTTTTTTTTTTGCAATATGCAAAAACCGTTTACATTTACTCCATTTAAACACTGTTTGAACCGTGTATACATACTAAACAAAGGGTGGATGAACGTCAACCCTTTACCATTTAGGATAACATTACTCCAGATCCATGAAAGAATCCAATTGAATTCATCGTTGGTGGATATACGAAGCAAATCATCGTGGATTATCACCAGTATTCACAATATCAATCGGATTAGTGTCATCCAATTGAATATTTTGAGTATCAATATCAAGATATATATGGAATATGGCTATCTAAGTTCAGTTTTGGTTGCATCGGCTGAATCTCAAGTTCAATCGACTCTCCAATAATCGAATATTTGGTTTACTTTACACAAGGAGAGGGCAGATTGAAACTGAGGTGCTCATAGAGATATGGTGTGTGTCCATAGAGATGAGTGTACCCTGTGTGAACGTCTGTGTTGTACTATGTTTCTAAACAAATCAAATTAATAATGAAATTCTTAAATATGGCATTATCTAGGTCTGTTTAGAAAGACGTCAAATCCTTTGAACTATAAATATGTGCCCTAGAGGCCTAGACCTTATGTAAAGATTGGTCACATTTTATATGACTTTAACACATTATATGGAAATATTGAAATTCTTTAATATGACATTTTATATGACTTTTTTTCAAAACTTAGATCATTCGACTTGTTCAAAAAAAGTAATTTATCATTTATTTTATTGACATTTTATTTGTCGCTAAATATAGTTTGGGTGCAATTTATATTTCACATATTTGATCAAAATTTTTAAATAAAATGAACAATTAAACTTTTAGGAAAAAACAATTGCGTCGTACATGGATGGAGCAGCTCTGTAGCAGGAGCTTGGACTGGGCTGCTCGGCCTGGCGACTGGCCCACACTCAGGCGTGTCTGGAGATGAGACTGCTGGAGAAACTTGGCCCGCGGGAGCGTGTTGCGGAATTCTGCCCTTGGACGTCCTTTGCTCAATTCTTTTTTCTCTTCGTCTCCCTTCCCTAGCTACTCCCCTGAGCTATTGACGTCGGCGGGTGCGCTGTATCCGCGGGCGAGGCCGCCGACGATGTCGTCCCTCAACTCGCTCTTCAACCGCTCCACCTTCGGCACCAAATGGTTAGCCTTCTCGTTCCCTTCCAATCACGAACCTCTACCTTCGCGACAAATTTCTCGTTTCGGTTTGGGAGCAGATTCTAAGATCGCGAATTTCAGTGTGCTTGCTCGGAGTTCTAGATTTAGATTTAGATTTAGCTCGCCGTAGTAGGTTACTTGATGAAGATTTCTTGCGATGATTTAAAAGCCTAACAGTACTAGACCGATCCGAAGGATAATGAGTGTGCCTTTCTTTGCCCCCTTCGGTCTCGAGTGTCAATTCGTTACTTGAGTGCCCTATTTTAGACGTTGATAAGCAATTTCGTTTATGTTTTGATGTTGAAGATGCTATATGCTCTTAATTAGGCACGGTGATGGAAGATTGATGGGCAGCTTTATTTTTGGTAGTAAGGATGGCTGCTTCAGTAAAGATGTCTGAAACTCTGAATCCATCATGAACCGATGAAAATAAACTAATATCTGCTGGAATTATTAGCTTTTCCAGTACCTGTGTGGCTATTAGTCCAATTGCTTCAACAATAGGTGATGTAATTTCATCGCTTACTTTATGTGAGTTATGAAATTGCTCATCGGTCATCAGGAATTACTATATGGGCTATGTTCTTACCAAGTACCAGTTGTTTCGTACTAGTTCCTGCAGTGTTATCATTTTCATACATGGTGCGTTTGGGGAAAACAAATATCATGCTACCAGTATTTTTGTGCTTTGTGTAGCAAAACATGTTTGAATCTCGTCATTTCGAGGATCAAGCTGCTGCGGAATAGGAGGGAGCTACAACTGATAAATATGCGCAAAGAGATGGTTCAATATCTTCAGACCGGCCAGGAATCTATCGCAAGGATTAGAGTAAGTTGGAGCTATAGCTATTTCCTTTGCATAATTCTCATTGTTTTATTCTTTTATACATTTTCTAATCTATCATTAATTCATTGTTAACCATAGGTGGAACACATTATTCGGGAGCAAAATATATTGGCTGCTTACGAGATCATAGAGCTTTTCTGTGAATTTGTTCTGGCACGAGTCCCTATTGTTGAGGTCCAAAAGTAAGCTCTGCTTTATGAAATGTGGTTGAATTAAGGTTTTTAGGTGATGAATTTTTTTTTTCTGGCCATATAGCATAATATGATTAACGGCTTTTAGTCCTATGATGGAGCAGGGAATGCCCCTTAGAACTGCGTGAAGCAGTTGCTAGCATAATATTTGCATCAGGAAGATGTTCAGACTTACCTGAGCTAATGCATCTCCGTAATTTATTTACCACCAAGTACGGAAAGGAGTTTGTTGCTGGTGCTATGGAATTGCGCCCTGACAGCAGTGTCAACCGCACAGTAAGCGGAACTTCAACATGTGCCTTTTTTATTTTAGGAGTCAGGATTGGATTGCTCACTGTACCTTTTCAAAATCATTGAGCATCCTTTATACAGATAATTGAGAAGCTCTCGGTGAAGGCTCCATCAGGTGAATCAAAGCTGAAAGTCTTGAAAGCTATTGCCCAAGAGTACAATATTGAATGGGATTCATCTAATACCGAGGCAGAATTCAACAAAAAATATGAAGATCTACTGGTACCATTTGCTAGCTCATTACTAATTCCCTGATTATTAGAACGAATGCATATGGAAGTTGTTTCATCATGTGACATGTTCAGAATCAGGTGTTTGTATTACTGCTTTCTACAGTGAATAGACTACAATGATGGAAGAACTGTTCGCTTGATATTTCTTTGGTTGGGCTTAACATATCCCATTTTATGTTTCATTATAAGAATTTAGTAGTTTACGCTCATCCTGAGAAATCATTAGTTCATGCAAGACACGGTTTTCTTGATCTAACATTCAGCTACGAATCTTGGACTGTTAGGTGCATGCTCCACATGATTTAGCATAATAGATTCTGTGTCCCCATCTTTCTAGTCCAGTGTCTCCCTCCCATTTTGGAATTGTGGCTTTGGCCTAATCTTGTGCCCTTGCCTCAGTTACTTTGTTTTGTTTCTGTATGCATGTCCTTGATTTTTATTCTTACACAATGAAAGTTGCAAAAACAACCTATTAATGCTAGAAAGTTTGTTGGCTGCTTACTGCAAATCAGAGGCCCAATATGATTCATAACATCATGTGGTTGATTAAGGAATTTTAGAAGGGAATCAGAATAAACTATTTACAAGAAGTTATATACCTCCATAACTCCATTGAGAACTAGATATTCAGTTTAAGTGTGATTAGAATACTCTGGAAATAACTTCATTTGTTCTGTGCTGGTATGCAGGACGGCTCGGGATCTTCAGTCCACCAGGTCCAGCCTATCGCTGAGAGCTTGGTGAGCCCCACTGTTGCATCTGCTTCAAGGGATAAGCTGCCAGTTTTGAATTCTCCAGTCAATGATGCGGAAAGACATCAAGTTCGTGAGTCTCCGAGTTCACCAGCTGGGGGAACAAGAGCTTATGTTGCCACTAAGGCTAACGTGGCAACGCAGGAGCATCAATCCCCTGCCGAGGAGATATCCGGCACCAGCCCGAGTTCGTCAGACGCACTGGAAAAAGCCCGAGCTGCTATTGCTGCTGCCACCCGTGCATCTGCTGCTGCTCGCGCGGCAGCTGAACTTGCAAAGATCAACATTACAAGTCAGTGACGCCTTCGGTTCCAGCAAGGGGAGTCAGGAAATGCTATACAGTTTACGAATCTGACAATTCAGCACCAGGACCTACTGAAACATATTTCATTGAACAACTTGTTACCTTATGTTCCCTTTGTGAGCACATCATATGAGAAAGTGTTCAATGATAGTGTGGCTCTATGTTCCCATCTTCCTTTTTATGGACTCAGGGAAATGATTGTGGTTTCAGCTTGAGGGCTTGTTTGGAAAGCTTGAATGTCACGTGTAATATTCATTTGCGCTAGATTCAGGAGAAATTCATGAGTTTCCAAATAGCATTATCAAGGATTATGTTGCTTGAACCATAGCTGTTGTTAGAATGGCATTAAAATGTTAGAATGGGCATATATCCTCGAACATAAATCACTGGAAAATGCGAATTTGAGCATAAAGTTATGCGCACCCGAGTGTGCAAAGGAAAATTTACATTTTAGCAGTACTGTATTATAGTTGTCGAGTTTTGAAATGAGACGGTGGATGGGTGTGACGTGAATTTTACACTGTATCAATATCAATACTGTAGTTGTGGAGTTTCGAATCAAGGGGTGGAACGAGTATTGCCACGGATAGCCTAGATATCACTGGGCTGAACTGGGCTGGGCTTAACAATGAAAAAGAAAATATCAGAAACTGAAAAGGCATCGCGTTGCAGCCCACCCATCGTCGCCGGTCCCCTCACCGGCACCCAGTCCGGACTCCGGAGCGATGGAGGAAGCGAAGGCGGCGGCGTACTACGACGAACTCAACCGCAAGGGCGAGGGCGCTCGCCGCTTCAAGCAGGGGCTCGGTTTCTCCTCCTCCTCCTCCTCCGATGCCACCTCCTTCCCCTCCAAGCCCGCCGCCGCCGCCTCCTCCTTCCTATCCGGCTTTGTCCGCGCTGGCGCAGCCCCCGCCCAGCCCCCTAATCTCGCCAAACCGCCGCCGCCGCCGCGTTCCGAGTCCACGTCCAGTCCGCTCCATCGCTCCCGTTCACCGCCTCTTTCGCGTACCAGGACGCGTTCCAGGTCCAGGTCCCCGTCTCGCTCCAGCCGCCGCCGATCGAGGTCGAGGTCCTGGTCGGGGGAGCGTAGGCGCCGGTCCAGGTCTAGAGAGAGGGACCGCAGGGCACCCCGGAGGCGCTCGAGGTCTCGTTCGAGGTCACCTTCTCGCCGGAGCGGCAGGAGTTCGTATTCAGAAGGGCGACGGGAACGGCATGAGGATCGGCGGCACGACGACGCCCGTCAGGGCTCGAAGGGTCGCAATGCTAGAGACGGCGGCAAAATGGACTACTCGCGGCTCATAGAAGGATATGATAGAATGGTTGGCCGCGCGTGCCTTCTCTTATTGCTTCGTTGATTTGCGTTTGCTGTACAATTTAGCTGTAAGTTTGCTGGTGCCGTGGGAATGATGAAATGGTTATGCTCCTGCAGACTCCTGCTGAGAGAGTTAAAGCAAAGATGAAGCTTCAGCTCTCAGAGACAGGTATGATTGTTCTTAAGTTTTTATACGTATGAGCTAGCATGACGCCTTTTTCAACTAAAGTCTACTTTCAATGTGGCAACGGATTGCTACTGGTAGCATGTGTCTATTGAACACGTGACTCTGCAGTGTAGAGCAATGCTGGTATCTTGCTGCTGGTAGAAACTGTTTGTCGATAAGTCAGTGCATTTTCTATGTATCTTGATCAGTGGAAATTGATTATAGGTAAATCTAGTCAAGGAACGCTTATGTGTATTTTTTGCTGGGATCTGTAGCTATGCCTTATATGATGCAGCTCAAAAAACTCAAAATAAACTCCTGGATACATGAGCATAATGCCATTGAAATGTGCATGGGGTTGCAATGTTTTTTATCACGCTCCATGATAGAATTACAATGTTTATGATTCTTGGTGATATTTTCACTGTTCTGACTGTTATATTCCTTATCTTTTCAATGTTTGGCAGCTGCAAAAGATTCCACTCTTGGAACTGCAACTGTGGGGTGGGAAAGATTTCAATTTAATAAGGATGCTCCACTTGATGAAGATAATGATGATGTTGAAGGTTAGTGTTGATATAGATGCATTTTGTTCTAAGGAATTTTCATTAATTTGGTCCTTCATCAGGTAAGTATTGTACCCGTTATGTGGCTTAGTGGTGTGACATGATGATTCATCTGGTTATTATTCAGCTTGGTATTATCGTTTCAGGCATTCACCTACAATTCTGATATTGGTCTTGAAAGCTCTAGAGCTCAAATTTACAATCGTACTTCTAGAATATAAAACATTTTTATAGAACTATTAAAGTCTGCATGATTGATTTTACACTCCCATGGTCATTTTTTGATTTTTTTTCTCTCCACCTCATGATGTTAGTAAAATACTTGCTGTATTCAAGCTATCAGATTCCCTCAAGGAAGCTAAGATGTATTAACATAAGAGAGATTGTTGTTAAGTTGGGTAGTTTCCCTCATTTTTTTTATTCTTATGCACAACAAATATCCCTGTTTTTATATAAATTTAAGTGTGGATTAAAATAGCCAATTTTCATATTTCCACTGACTGCATTATAATTTACCAATTAAAAAAGAATTACCTGTTGAAAAATAGAGAACATCTAATTATGATCACGTATGAACTTCCATACAAAATCAATTGTCTTCGCGTTGTGTTTATGTCGGAGGATATAGTTTGCAATCTTTTTGCGGTGCAGATTCATGTTGCGTTGTTGGGGGTGACATGTGATTCAAAAAGAAAAAGGGGGAAAAGGTGAATAAAAGTAATAAGTAACAATTTCAGTGTGATCATGCGAAAAAACCTGTGACCTACGTCAAATTATCGAGGCTGCTGCCATTGCCATCCCACAGTTGCATGAATTTCATGGTGAATATACCGCAGTCATGGCTGCTCTACCCCCTCCCCCCCCCCCCCCCCCTTTCATGTGAAAAACAAAAAGAAACAAATCGTAAAAACCAGAAAATGATTAAAAAATGGGTGATTTTTTATTGACATGTGGACATACATGTTATCCTGCTGAGGCTTCGGCTGTACTTGAATAGGAAATCTGTCAATGCTGGAACCCCTGAACAGATCCTTGTAGGCCTTCCTAAAATTGTCACACTAAGAGGATTCAAGAAAAAAAAATTATATTTGAATTTGAGTTAGAAAATAAAAATAATTCAGTCTATCTGGTATGTAGAAATTTGCACTAATGTGGCATGAAAAGAACACGTACTATCTGTTGAGTAACACTTGATGTTGTAGAAGTCACTGGAGTGGAGTTCGGAACATCAAATTGTTGATCTGTTAGATTAGCAACAACGAGCCACCAATGTTCCCCTTTGCAAATTGGGATCATGGTTTGGTTTTTATATTATAACAAAGAGAGCAAAAAGTATTAAAAATAGAATCATCAAAAAATAGGCAAAGCAAAAACGAAACGCTTTAGATATGGGTTGGTTGGGGACAAGTAGCCACCAATGCCCCCCTCTAACTTTATGTAGTTTTCCTCACATTAGTTAGTGCAGCAGAAAAAATGCACCAAAAGGCAAAGAGGGGAGAAAAAAAAGGAAAACTGAATGATGTGACTAACTATGTTGATACCATTTAAGACAAATCTAGTATTCTCACTAGATAATAGACGAGCAATGTGACGTACTTCAGCACCTGGTGACTTCAAACGTTCCTGAAAAACAAACTCAAGTGTTGCAAAAAAAAATATATAAAAAAAAGAGGGCAAATGGAGAACCACTTATGTGGACCTAACACATGCTGCCAAAATATAAAAAGGGATAACTGAAGGTAATAGTTCGATAAAATCAGATTGACATGGAAACTTACAACAACATATGATGTTAAGAAACATTTGGAAGGCTACACATCGGCATGCTCTTTGTAGTCTAAGTTCAATGTTTTACAAAAAATATCCATCACAAATGTGCCCATCCGTTTCTTTGTACGTAATGAATCCCCAAACACCCGATGATCCACATCAAATTGGTCAATCCTTGCAATCGGTGCACTTTCGGCCTCACTTCGTGTAAAAGGGTTAACCCGGAGGTGATAGGTTTGGAATACGAAGGCTTATAAGCTGGCACGAACCTAGAAAGACCAGGCTGAAACCAAAACACTAATGGGTTGGGGTATTACATTCTCCCCTCCTTTAGGGCTGATGCCCTCGGCAGCTTACCGCTTTCACAACAGACAAATACTTAGGATCTCCCCTTGGTGCCATATCATGCCCCTTCCACGGGCCGGCACATACACGCACGTGCAATGAGGGTACTGGCTCTGAATACCATCTGCCACCTCATTCACTTTACTTGGCTGTCCCTTGCACCCAACAAAACAGCACACACAAACGCGAGACCTCACGCAAAAAAATGTTGGTGAAAAATAGAAAACAAAAGTGTAATATGGAACAATTTAATTGCTAAGAAAAGTACCTTTCCTCTGTTTTTGCAAGGTGTTTGGTTGCAAATTTGTATAAGTCACAACTCATGGACTTCTTTGGTAGACACACCAAAATAATCCCAACTAGCTAATGCTTCTGAACATATTGACATATGGATAGGATGTTTGCTTGTGAACTTTTCAGGTGCAATGTCAACTGCTTCATCGTCAGAAGAGATTGTAATTGGATTGCTACCAAATACGCTTTGATGTGTACCTGCAACCTGCCCTAGTTTGTGTTCTCTCCATCTTGCATATCTTGGTCATGTGTAGTGTCATAAATTGGTGCATTCGAATCAAAAGTAGGATTTATGACACTACACCCGACCAAGATATGCAAGATGGACAGAACAACAAACTAGGAAAGGTTGCAGGTACACATCAAAGCGTATTTGGCAGCAATCCAATTATAAATCTCTTCTGACGATGAAGGAGTTGACATTGCATCTGAAAAGTTCACAAGCAAACATTCTATCCATATATCAATATGTTCAGAAGCACTAGCTAGTTGGGATTATTTTGGTTTGTCTACCAAAGAAGTCCATGAGTCAGAGTGTGACTTATACATATTTGCAACCAAACACCTTGCAAAAACAAACGAAAAGGAAAGGTACTTTTCTGATCAATTAAATTGTTCCATATTACACTTTTGTTTTTTTTTTTCACTAACATTTTCCTGTGTGAGGTCTCACATTTGTGTGTGCTGTTTGGTTCGGTGCGATGGACAGCCCACTGATTGCAAGGATGATCATCGGGTGTTTGGGGATTCATTACGTGCAAGGAAACAGATTAGCACATTTGTGATGGATATATTTTGTGAAACATTAAACTTAGATTACAAAGAGCATGCCAATGTGTAGCCTTCTAAATGTTTCTTAACATCATATGTTAAGTTTCCATGTCAACCTTATTTTACCCAACTATTACCTTCAGTTATCCTTTTTATATTTTGGCAGCATGTGTTAGGTCCACATCAGTGGTTTTCCGTTTGCCCTCTTTTTTATATATATTTTTCTGCAACACTTGAGTTTGTTTTTCATGAATGTTTGAAGTCGGTGTTGAAGTAGATCACCACATTGCTTGTCTATTATCTAGTGAGATTACTTGATTTGTCTTAAATGGTATCAATATGGTTAGTCACATCATTCATTTTTCCTTTATTTTCTCCCCTCTTTGCCTTTTGGTGCATTTTTTCTGCTGCGCTAACTAATGTGAGGAAAACTTAAAGTTAGGGGGGGGGGGGGGGGGGGGGGTGGGCATTGGTGGCTACTTGTCCCCAACAAAACCAGGACTGCAGTATATTCACCATGAAATTCATGCAATTGTGGGATGGCAATGACAGCAGCCTCGATAATTTGACGCTGGTAACAAGTTTTTTCGCATGATTCCACTGAAACTGTTACTTATTACTTTTATTCGCCTTTTCTCCTGTTTCTTTTTGAAGCGTGACATGAATCTACACCGCAAAAAAGATTGCAAACTATATTCTCCGACATAGACACAACGTGAAGACAATTGATTTTGTATGGAAGTTCATACGTGATCATGATTAGATGTTCTCTATTTTTTCCACAGGTAATTCTTTTTTAATTGGTAAATTATAATGCAAGTTTAAGTGTGAATATTCTTTTTTAACAGGAACTTATTTTTTTGTTTGGACTGTGGACCTTGCTCTTGATTGCTTGTGTGATAGGTAGGAGGTTGTGCACACTGGTTAATAGGCGTTGCAAATAATGAGAGGCAGTGCACTACTGCACTGGCAAAAGATCTCCATTCAAGCTTAGTGAACCCAGAAAATACTTTTGTGTGGGCCTCTGCTCTGTATGAGTGTAAACAAACCTGCAAGAACCTTTTCACCGTGTGGTTTCCTACATATACTCAATCATTCAAGTGTTTGATTTTCTCAAACTGCTGAAAATGGTGTACATCATAATTGTCCTATTTCTAACTGCTAAAATGTTTAATATGTTTTGTTGGTTGCTTAAACATGCAAGAGGCTTTAGTGCAGTAATATATTCAGAACATTTGGCCATTTTTGCATTCTATTGTTTGGCAACACAGAATTTGTCTTTATTTTGTATCTGTAGTTGCTAAGGATGATGCTTCACTGGTGAAGAATATTGGAAAGAGCTTCCGGCTTTCTGCCGTGGAGGTACAAAACGAAAAACAATAAATCACATATTTTGCACTTTTTTACATCGTTCCTAACCATTGTTGCTTTCCCCCCACATTCCTTGTTCTTCACATATCATAGTCAAAGCATGAAGATGTAGTCAGAGATGCACATGAGGCGGCTATATTTGGAGTACCTACAACTTCATTTGGTGATACTGAAGCTGATGGGAACGAGCTTAAACCGAATGATGAAGATGAGAAAGGTCAAGATGTAGAAGGTGAACCTTTCAGCTCCCTCATCAGCGATAAAGTAATACTATCAAAGTTCATTTTCCCTACATTTTGTTTATATCTGTGTATGCCGAATCCACTCAAGAAATGAAGAAACAATGTCCCTAGGTTCTGGCAATGCAAAAAGGTTCCTGGAGAGAACGGGCTCAGAAGATGCGGCAGGATTCGAATACATGAAGTTTATCCTCTCTGCCCTGCTCAAGTTTGACTTTGCTAGTGTGTAACACTGATCTGGCAGATTGAAGAATCGAACCTAAAGTTGAACCCCACATGAATTGTATGTGTCTTCTGTGTAAGTATGCAACGTACGTGTGGATTCGTTGTGATTAGTAGCCCCCCTTAGACCAAGGTCATCAGAAAGTACATCCGAAAGTACATCCGTACCGTCTACAGTGTGTCATCATTGTTTTTCCACTCAGTGTTTTTCACGTTCATTTTCACTCCTGGTGACCCTAGTCTTAGAAAAGAAGATAATGCAAGATTTGCGCTTTTTTTTCATTTCCTCATGTCAGCGATGGTACCATTGGAGTGCACTGATTTTTGGAACTCGGTTGGTTACTGCGAGTTTGCGACTGACACGTGGCAATTTCAACATCAACAAGAAAAAAAATTCTAATTGTTGCATCCATTTGCAGTATGCAATTTCAAGTCGTGTCATGACTGGCTGGCTTAGGCTGCGTCCAACAGCTTGCCTATCTCGTCTATTTTACAGTCTGATATCTCATTTTCTGTACGGTTTTACAATATTCATTTGCATGATCTACTGGACTCGTCTAAAGTGCACGTGTTACAAATTTGCATGGTCTTACGGATCAGTGAGCATGCAGTCGTTAGAAGGACAAGTCGTTTTTAATGTTGTTTGATAAACGTTGAACTACGAAACTAGATGACACGTTTGTCAATTAACTAGAAAAGTTTTGATGCACACCAACGAAAAATGAGCAAATTCTGCCTATTTATCGCCGAAAAGTGATATTTGTTACTAACTTTTTGTTTCTTCATCGGTACGACAATACATGGCTTGAGTGAAAAAAGAAACGCTGATCCCTACTTGCGTGCGTTGCTTGTCCTAAAAAACAGCAGACATTAGCTATAACTAACCAACTAATAAGTTCTAATAAATTTCATACCTATTAACTAGTTTATTAAATTAGCTATACATGTTCAGAACCAAACCAACTAATTTTACATAATTTTGTGTAGGACCTTATTACTTACGGCAAGATTATATTGATTATCGGAATGACGGAGTGGTAGCAAAGTTAGTATTGACATCGCTCAACGAAAAATGGGGGCAACAATTAACAATCGAGTGTTTTCCAACAATGAGGAAACAATAAAATGACATGCCTAATGTGAGCCGAGTTTACCAGAAGAAAGCTAGTCAGCAAAACTGAGATCTCAATTTGTCTATTATAGGCTTGACAACCCTGCAAAAATTGCGGCAGCAGAGCATGAAACACCCACCCATCTGTTATGGAGGCTCTATGGCAGCACTCCATGCGGCAGCACTCAAGGGTGGCGTCAATAACCCAGCAAATGCACACAAGCTGTGCTGCCAATGCCGATATCCTCCTATGGCGATTTCAGGAGCTTCTGACCACGCAAACCATTCCAAAAATCTCGTGCTGCTGTTACTTTCTTTCCAGGGAGTTGGAGCTCCAAGACCTATCATACAAAGCATTACACCAAAGAAGACAGCAAGGAAAACAAGTAAGCTACAGACTGCCATTTGTTAGCAAAACTGAATACGCACCTCGAGCCAGGTTGGACCACTGCAAGGAATCAGCAACGAGCTCCCGGAGAATAGTATCTCGTTTTCATCTTCGACTTTGTCACAGGATGTTGAAACCTTCGTGGTGATAACCTTAATCTCTAGCAAGTCAGATTCACCGTTTTGGTTTACGAGTTGCAGCTTTGCACGCGTTCCAGGCCACCCTGCAAATGCCCGCACCTACCAGAGTTGGTTGGCAAAAACTTTGTTGAACACATTAAGAATCAGAAATCACCTTGTTATGGAGCACTTTAGCTTCTTGATCAAATGATAACCATGACTCCTCAGAATTTAACTGGCAAACATGGTCATTATGATAAATTAGTAAAATAGTTTCATTATGAAAGTTCAATCATGCTATCTAAATCATGCAGAAACATTTGAGTGCATTAGCCTGCTAAGTTTTGAGATGCTTGCAGGCTATAACTCAAAGTCGCAGTAGTAGTAGATACAGCAGATTCAGCAAATACATCTTATCCATGGAAAAGCAAGTATTAGTGGGAAAAATTGAACAAAGCGACAAAGTTGAATTTGTATAAGTGTACAAACCCAAGAAATTGTGTATACCAAAAAAAAAAAGAAACATGCAATAGTTTGGCATAAAATATGTCCTTTCGCTAAGGGGTCTCTAGCTGAACTGGTTTGGTGCCTCTGATGGCACTCCTCAATTCCTGGGTTTGACTCCCTGAATTTCAGACTGTGGTTAAAAAAGATCCCCTTGTTTGATCCACGCCAAAGCACAGGTCTAAGGACTAGCCCAATCTCACATGGGGTGAGGCAGAGGTTCGGGGGGTTTTCTCGACCTACATGAGAAGGTCTTGTTCTTAACACAATACCCGGGGGCTGTCTTACTGCCTGCAGGTCGAGTTTTTATTTTAAATATGTCCTTTCGGGTTCCAGTCCTGCCATTGTCAGTTCAGAAATACACTGAAGAAACAAATAGCTTCATGTATATGGGAAATTAAGGGGGGCATCTAGAGTAGACTACGAACTGAACAGCAGGCAGAAAGTTTGACAAAAGGTCACATAACTTGAGCATTTTTCTGTTGAATGAAGTTGAACTTTATAGCACTGAGCATGATGTCAAGGTAATAATGTTTTTTCTGTCAATGTTAAGCGGGACTACTTATCAAAAAAATGTTAAGTGGGGCTAATGCAGAAGATTATATTCTCAGCTTCATATCAGAAGATTAAATCAAGCTGTATCATATAACAGCACACACTTAGGTACAACCTACCAATGCTTACCTTGGGTGCCAGCGTAGCTTTGGAGTCATCCTGAGGTTGTGCCTTTTCTTTAGCCGAACCATCAAGAATGGATGGCAGTTCATTAATCAATAGCTTGGATCCTATTCAATACAAGTATCTACATTATCAAATCTGAAATGGAAAATGAAGTGTTTAAAATCATCCGTCCTCTTTAATTACAAAACTAATCAACTAATCATTAGACTAAGCTAAGAGTTAGGAGAAAGTACAGCAGCAAACTTGCCATTAGGGCAGGTAAGCTTCTATAAGCTTTATAAGGACCAATTTCATGAAAGTGATCACGTAGCAATGCGCAGGCTGATCAGCTGCACCAAACAGCTATGCTACAGTGTCGCGCAGCTGTAGAGGAGCGCAGCTGATCACAGCAGCCACATTTCATGGATTATGATTACTTTGTAGTCTTTACCTATATCAAACAATATACCAAGTAGCTCTGGTGCCTGCAGGCAAAAAAAGTCACATAGAATAGAATATTATCAATGAACTGTGGCAAGCTGATAACCAGACATCTCGACATTTTTCTGATGCTTCACGTTTAATCATATTTTTAGTGTGAACTAACCCAATATTGCTTATAAACATAAATCAGTAAATTATTGAACTTAAAGCATAGCATTATATTAGTTGAGCAGTGAAAAGATTTTGTTCACGCAATTAACTCAGAAGTACACCACCACAAAAAAGACTAATGCACACCGATGATCAACAATGCATCAAATTCTTCAACATCTAACATCCAGTTTTATGATGAACAACCAAGGCATAACTTTGCACAGTCAAGTTATCTGTAATTGGGAGACAGAAACCTTGTTCACCAACCCATTTCCACCACCTAATACTCTGTGATTGAAGTATTGAATAGGAACAGGAAGGCCTAAACTGTGTGTTTATACTCTATTTGGAGTTATTAGGTGCATTGCATTTCGTTAGAACTTAGAACAAGCTTTTGACCAACAATTATTAATATATCATTTATGTGATAATTACAAAAGCAGAACCATAAGTTATTAATTTTCAATACGAATTTAATGTTGTTACTTTTCTATTCTAAATATCATGTATTAATAGAGAAATTATTGGTCAAAAACTTGTCCTAACAAAACGTGATACACCTACTAATTTCAAACGGACGGAGTACTATTTATGTATTTTTCTATTTGTAATCACATATTAATGTCCAGGTTAAAAAGAGACAGAATATATATTGTGTAACTTTAGATTGTCAAAATGGAGCATCAAACTAGGAAGACAGTGAATATCACCTACCCTAATACATTCATCAACAGAAAACTTTTCACACGCAATCACCGGACCTGCATCCAACGCACGAACAGTGTATGCAAGAGAAACACCTGTTTCGGCAACACCATCCTATAGGAATAGTGGATATAAATAAAAAGTATCACGTACTTCAAGTAGCACTGTATTGTAGCAAGGGACACAATTTTTTACCATCAAACTATTGTCAGAATCTGTTTTTTTAACCATTGAACTTGAGAACCAGATATCTTTGACCATCAATCAAACTATATAAACTGAATAAGCCTCTAGAAGGTTTCAAGGTAGTTTTGTCTGTATAGGTATTTTCTAAAAGTAATAAAAGCTGGTTTAATATCTAATAATTCATTTAAAATCAGAAAACTGTGAAACATGTATCAATTTTTTTTCTAAAAATATAATCTATCTATTGGTGTTCTTCTTAACGTTACTTGGTCTTATATTTCCTTTTTTTAATAATGTTTTATTGCACAAAGCCACGGCCGTTATTTATAAAAACTACCGTTCTACGTTTTACTTTATGTTTATCACATGATCTTTAAGTCCCTATCTTGTTTAAACTTATTACTTAGTCAAACGATCAAAACAGAGTAAAGTACTATCCATGCAATGCCTAAATAGGATCTATATATATTGGAGCATGTCGTCTACAAGGTCAGTGTCACTTTCAGGACCTTCTTTGCACTAGAGTTTGCTGGATCCTTTTGTCCGATATCTTGTTTAATATAGAGCAAAAAAAGGTAATTTAATTATATAATAGATGTAACCAAGAGCAATAAACACTAGTAACTTAAAAAAAGATAAAAATAACTCCAAGTAGCGCACGGATTTTAATTTTCAAAAAAATGGTACTGGTTTTGTATTTTTCTAAATTAAAATGAAATAGTTATGAACTTTTAGAGATAAAAGGGTTTTATTATTCTTAGGAGAAAACATATATAGGCAAAATCACCTTTTAAACCCGCTAAAGGGCTAAATCTGTCTCGTTTCCATAGTTCCGTAGTCAAAGATGGTTTTCGAGTTCGATGGCCAAAATCAGATTCCGGTGATTGTTTGAGGGTTAATTAGATATAAGCCATTACAATTTTGCTCGCCCTGAGATATGCCATTTCAATTCAGAAAATAGGATGCAGGCCATTACAATTTCACAACAATTTGAGATATGCCATTATGTATGTTTTCTGGACCAAATTACCCCCGTCTTCGACCTCCCTTCCCACCTCGCCTCACCACCGCCACACGAGCTCCATGGCAGCACGACTCTCCTCCTTTGTCCTTCTCGGGCGCCGGCCGCTGGAGCTCGCGGCCGGCAGCCGCCGCGCCGCCCGCTTGCCTGGACGGCTCGCCGCCGCGCGCCCTGGCGACCGAAGCTTGCAGCCGGCAGCCGCCACGCCGCATACCTAGACGGTTCGCCGCCGCGCACCCCGGTGGCCGAAGCTCACAGCCAGCAGCCACCCACCTGCGCCTGGACGGCTCGCCGCCGGAGCTCGCAGCGCCGCGATGCTGCCCACACGCCTGGCTGCCCGCCGCTGACCAAGCTCGGGGTCTAGGCAAGCAGAGCTGCGGGCGGCGGCGGGGATGAGGGGCCGACGCGTAGGAGGAAGGCGGGGCGGGGCCGCCGGCGCGCATGGGGAGGCGGGGCGAAGCCGGCGGATCGCAGGTGGGAGGCGGGGCGAGGCGTGCCGGGTGAGGAGGCCGCCGTGCTGGGGCGCCGGCAGGGGAGGAAGATGAGGGAGGAATAGGACGGAGGTTGAAGAAGAAAACGGGGGCAATTTTGTCCAAAATGGCATATCTCAAATTGTTGTGAAATTGTAATGGTCTACATGCTATTTTTGGAATTGTAATGGCATATCTCAGAACAGGCAAAATTGTAATGGCTTGTATCTAATTAACCCGTTTGTTTGATGGTAAAAAATGGACTTATTCCATGTAGGATAACACTACAACCTGCAACGCCCTCTGCACAGGAGCTGCACCACGATATTGAGGCAACAAACTTGGGTGGATGTTAACTGTACCTGAAATACAAGGACACATAGCAGATGATTAGGGCTTAGAGCTCCCATAGGCATTCCAATACACAAAAGACAACATTCAGTAAGTTTTAAAACTAAGTATTGCAAATTATCTTACATATGAACTGACCAGAAGTTATGCGGTGTTATAGTTGCTATGTGGTAACCAGAACAGAATCAGACATATGGTCTGAATTTTTTTTCTTTTAGACCTTGATAGAAACCAGTAGCTATCTGGTTAGCATTGGAAAGTAATAAGATGATTCGAGAAGCGGATACAGAATAGAGATTCCATAATGGAACCAATGTTAATATGCCATACCAATCGGCCATGGTCAATGTTTGATATTCATGCTCATCATTGTGTCTGTTCTTTCCTCGCCATGGCAGTGATAACTGAAGTAGGAGATGGATTGATGACTTTATATTTGGACTGATAGATGGATTCATGGACAAAGGATAGTTGGCTCCTCAAGTGTTCAATTTGGTTTCCAAAAGAAAAGCAAATAGGAGGTTGGCTCTTTAGGCCATAGTCACCAAAAACAGGGTCCATGGCATCGACCCTCAACCCAGGGTCATCGACCTCGACCCGGGTTCCCGGGGTCATTGTCGACCCGACCGTGTAAAACACTCTTGCAAGTATCGACCCTTGTCCCACGACCCCGTACCGTGACCCCATCGACCTGGGTCCTTGGTGACTATGCTTTAGGCTCTCACTAAGCACGCCTGGGTTTCTGATATTCAGGGTTCCCTGACAGTGAGCCTCATCATTGAGCATGTCACCCCGTGGGATCTTATTTTTGAAGTGGTATTGCAACTAGGTGTGCAGGACTCTCATATTTGGTGTTTCTCTACGAATGGTCAGTACTCTGTCAATACAACTTATGCAGGCCTCTTGTATGGTGGTGTGTTATTTGGGCCATGGAATTATTTTTTTTCTCGAACACGAAGGAGGACTGCACATCTTTTATACTATAGAAGAGAAAAGAAAAGGTACCACTTACAAAGCCAATTCCCTGCCTAATCAGGAAATTGGTCCAACAAACTCGCTCCGCTCCCACACTTACCCATAGGATCCTATCCAACCAAACTAAACACCTCTCATATGCCCAGGCCCTGGAGATTCCGGGCACCATCTAGGATCCAGCACTGCATTTCTTTTGAACAGAATTGCTGAGCCACCCCTAGAGAATGATAACACCATAAAACACAGATGCAAGGCGATCAGTGTTCTAACATCTATCACAGGCAACCAACTGGTTGGTTGCTAGTGACAGATGTTGGAGTGCTGATTGCCTTGCATGATGAAGCTTTCCACATCCTGCTCAATGCCCAGTACTCTGCCAAGACTACTCATGAGGGCATTTTCCATGGTGGTGTGTTCTTTGGGACATGGAAATTGATTTGGAAATCTTGGGCCCCAGGTAAATGCTATTTCCATGTGTGGCTGATTCCTCATGATGTTGGTCATTGGATTGCTGATCGCCTTGCATGGTGATGCCTTCCACATCCTGCTCGATGCCCACAATGTGACCAGGCTGAAGAAACGATCAAGTAAACTTTCTTGTGTGATTGCCCAGGATTTTTGGTTCAGCATGTTGCAAAATGTCAGCCTTCAGGTCCTCTCTGCAGCAAGATACCCCATTTATTGACTGGTGGGAGAAAGCTAATATCAGGGCTGATGATCCATTGCATGTTTGATGAAACTTCTCTAAACTAAGAGCATTAATGCTCGCTTGTCAGGAGTTGCAATTATGGGCTTCGGCTGGGGGTCTAAAGGCAGATGTGAAGTAGTTTCCTCGCAGAAAGAAAAATGGTTCTAGTAAATTCTATATCTGCATTACATGATCATGTTTAGCTGGAAACTGTGAACAGCAGTGCCTACTTAGTAGTCAATTATGGTGGACTCCAAGTGGACTATTTGTGCTTCGACACGAAGCAGTCCTTGTGAAAACCAACAAGGAAAGTTAAAACGGGTACTTGAACAACAAGACGTACCACACGGTGGGATATCAAGAAACCTCTGGGGCAGAATGTTCCCGTAAGCAGCAGTTATACAAACGTCCGGTTTCACATCCTTCAAGTCCGACAGAAAGGACTCCTGCATTGCATCAGAAATCACTATAAACCCATTTCCTCCATAGTCCATAGCCTTACAGAAAAGAGAAAACCAATGAAATTCGAGAATGGTTGTCAGAAAGGTACCTCCCGGGCCCGCTCTGGCGTGAAGATGAGTTCCTCCGGGAACCCACGGTCCAATGCAAGCTGCGCGACGGCCGACGGCATTAGCTTCCTCCCCCTGTTCTTGGCGGCCGGCGGCTGCGTCACGACAGCGGCTACCTGGAACGCGGAGTCCGGGGAGCCGGACGCGGCCAGCAGCGTGTCCAGGACCGAGGCGGCCACCTGAGGTGCGACCCGAGTTTCAATAATCAGACCTCCGAACCTGAGTCTGAACCGAGAACCTGATTTTGCGGGTGTAGTGCGGTAGTACCTGAGGCGAGCCCAGGAATACGAGATTCTTCTTCCCGGCGCCGCTGCTTCCGGCGCGGGAGGCGGAGCTGGCAGCGCAGCGGAGGAAGCGGCGCAGCAGCGGCGGGGAGTATCGCGCCATGGTTCCCTTGTGTGTGGATTGTTGGGACGGGGAAGACTGGATTTGAGGGCTCTTTTGGTTGGAGACGACCAGGCTACTCTGCTGGGCCGTGCTTGCAGTTGCACGGAACGGAAACAGCCCGGCCGTATTTTTTATATTTTTCCAATTTGTTTTTCTTTGCATAATGAATATCCCAAATCAAAAATTTGCTAGATTATACACATACCTCCATTTAAAATGGAGGAATTTAAAATTCACCATTTCAATCCGTGGAACATTCATTTTTCTGCATAATTTACTTTGAAAAACATAAAATTTTCATACGAAATTAGATGGAAATGAAAATTCTAAGAAAATTGTACATCTCTCGATGAGATCTACAACTCCGTAGTTCACTAAATTTTCGTCTGAAGCAGTTTTCACTTTTGATATTGAAATAATTGATAGAATATTTACATATACAAATACAAATCTAACATTGTATCGATAGTTTCAATACCAAAACGATTTCAAATGCAAAAGCGGTGCAGTGTGGCGTTTTACAAAGTTGTAGATATCAAGTCCAATAAAATCCATATAACCTTTACTTCCATACGAGCCATGTAAAAGTGTTATGATTTTTTGAAGATATATGCTACGTTACATGTGGAAAACTTAACAAGAATTGTAATTTTATAGTCAATCACCTATTCATTTGAAGCCATTTTGATACAAATATTATTGATGCGATGTGCTAGATCTACAAATTTTCATTTTTTTTTAGAAAAAGGATTTTTATTTCGGTCTCTGCACAAGTTATGCACTTAACCCATACAAAACCAAGTTTAAAGCAATATCTCTAACAAAATAGCACACATAATTTTTAAAAAAAAATCATTCTCAAGCACAAAGCCTTCTAGATGATAGCCACCCATTCTTCGCAAACACCTCGAAAGCCACAGTCTCTAACAAGCAGCATGCCTACTTCAAATGGTTTCTGCCTTCCTTTTTTTGAAGTAAACTCCAGAACCTTGTCCAATATGTACCCCTGAAAACAACCTGTAAAAAGAAATATAATCTCTTGTTGTCAAAAACGCAATCATTTCTGCATAACTAGATGGACCAAACAATTGCACTTGCTCCTACACAAAATAAAAGGCGCAATTTGGGGTCTACTTGTTCAAACCAAATACCAACAAAACAACTTACATTAGACGAGGGCTTTAAACCAAAAAAGACATGTACAATTCTCCAAACAAAACTTGCTACATGACAGTTAAAAAATAAATGTTGGATAGTCTCCTTCTTGTTACAAAAGCAACAAGGATCATCTCCATTCCAATTACGTTTCTTAAGGTTGTCTTTCGTTAAAATTACCCCTCTCATTAAGAACCAAACAAAAATCTTGATTTACAAAGGTAACTTCATCTCTCATAATTTTTTATTTAAAGGCAAGGCGCTTTGGTTCACTGAGAAATGGTACAAAGACTTAACAGTGAACTGTCCACGTTTAGTAAGGCTCTAAATAGTTTTGTCATGGTGTCCATCTAATTGGACATAAGCAACCCTCACCACCAATTCATTCCACTTGATAAGTTTATCACCCACCAACGGCCTTCTAAACGAAAGTATTTTTTATTATTTCGGTATCAAAATGGCTTCAAAAAGGTTGTGAACTATAAAGTTGTATCCAAATTCCAATCAAGCTCTACAAGTTTATATCAACATTACCTCCAACTGAGCTCCTATAGAAAAGTTTTGGTTGTGTTTAAGATACATCATGCAGAAAATAAACATTTGGCTGTTCAAAATGGCAAATTTCAATTTATGCTGTTTGAATTGGGAAATTTAAACTCTACCATTTCAGTTAGCTATATAGGTACATTTTTTCAACATTTTGATTTGGAACATTAATTTTGCAAAAGTGAAAAAGTCAGTATGGTTGGCCTGTCCATCGAGGACGAGCCTACCAGCGACGAGCGCCACTATCAGTGTGTCACACATGAAGGGGCAGCGCAACCTTTTCACCGGGTAGAAGCGCATAAATCTTTCCAAATTCCAATCGACTAGTCGGCAGGAGCCCCCTGCGGCCCTGCCCCTCTCACGACAACGATCTTGGGTTATCTCCAGGATGTTGTGTGATTGTGAACCAGTCTCTCAGCTCCCGTGTCCTTTTGGAGATGCTGAGCGAACAAGTCTCTCAGCGCCGCCCTCAGCGCCAGTCTCCTTCCATAGATGGATCCTATTGCTTACTCCTATATGCTGAGCGCCAGTCTCCTTCCATAGATGGATCCTATTGCTTACTCCTATATGCTGATCAAACTCAGGTTATACTCCCCCGTTCCGAAATTCACGTCATTTTGAACAATGACACGGTCTCCAAGACATAGTTTTGATCAGCGTTTGGTATTAGAATATAAATGAATATCCAAAACGACATCAATTTCGGACCTGGAGGGAGTATACAACGCATTGATGCGGATGACTTTTTCGACCATTCATCTTGTTAAAAAAATGAGAAGTTAATATTCATTTTGTTATTATTTGCTTTATTATAGCTAAAGCGCCAAAGCTAGTTTGAGCATGAATTATATTCTTACGTATCAAAATATTTCTTTTTGAACGAGACGAATGAAGTTTTTAAAGAAGTATAAAGGCATGTTCATTCTGGCGTTTACATGGCAGATTGCGGAAACAAATAGCAATTACCGGCTTCCTACAAAACGTGGAGCGTTACGCGCCAGCACGCTGCCGCCGAGCAACCTCCAAAATTAAATGAGCCTAAGATCAATTACTTCATGTTATGCAGCATATATTATACAAATAACATATCGACAATAACATGAAGATTAATATTGAAAATAGTTGTCATCAAACAGAGTTGATGAATTATTTCATATTATTTGCATGGTTGTCATGCAATGGTTGTCATCAAACAGAGTTGATCAATTAATTCATATTATTTGCATGGTTGTCTATCGACAATAACATGATCGCAGCAAACCAATAATAGATGAATTCGGGATTTTTGTTTGTTTTTGAGATTCCAGAGAAACAAGAGATAAAAAATCATGAATACAATTGCATTAACTAAACAAATGCATCATGTAGCGCCATCTTGCACGATTTAGGATAAAAATGAGTCAAAAACCAAAACATGGGCATAACAGATCCTATTCTCCTGACTGAGACCTACTGACAGCAATTGAAGCAGAAGTACTTGGGCAGATATTATGCCTTCAAACGGTCAAAAAGAAAGACTAAGATACCACAGTTTTGGTTAAACAGATTCGTAACTTAGACCGAGTAGCCAAATCCAGAGAACAGATTCGTAACTTAGACCGAGTAGCCAAATCCAGAGATCTTGAAGATCCTGATTGTTCCATCAGTGTAACCTGCATAGAGTGTGCTTCCATCAGCGCTCCAGCTCAAGCTTGTGCAGTACAGCATCTGCATGACAGTAAAAATAATCAGTTAAGTTTATATACATAATTACATATGAGAATACAACTTCATCAGAGTGGCTTTTTCCGAAGGGCATGAGATAGAAAAGGTATGTTCCACCAAAACCAACTACTTAACTGCGAAAATTTATTTTTTTATTTTAAAACAACCAACCTTTACATATTACAGATTGATTGATAAATAAAACAAATAGGTAGGAGAATAACAGTGAAAAGAGCATGGTACAAGGAGAACAAGCGACACATGCATAACAGGTCCAAGAATAATATAGAACATGAATCCATAGTCCAACTCCCAATCCCAATAGTATAAATGGTGCGGGGTTTTAAACAAATAAATTTAATAGTTACTCCATTTGAAATTAGTAGGTATATTAAATTTTTGACCATGAATTTCTCTATTAATACATGATATTAGGAATACAAAGGTGACATCATTGTACTCGTATTGAAAAAAAATACCAACTTATGGTTTGTACCATACAAATGACATGTTTATAGATAATAAATCATTGGTCAAAGGCCTTCCAAACAAAACATAATTCGCAAACAAATTTCAAACGGAGGGAGTACCTTCTCCATGACAAGTAAAATGACACTTTGACACTGAACACAAAAGAAAACACAAGCAACCTTGTTTTTATATGGACACTGCAAAGAATCTAATGATATAGTATAATATACATTTAACAAATAGGTGGCTTAACAGCACACTGTGCACACAGGGATCAATCAGCATTTACAAATTAAGCTGCATAAATATACTACAAACTATCCACAATAGCTACACCAGATGTATGTTAGTAGCGGTGTCAACCAAACAAAATAAATGACAGTACACATGAATAAAAAACATTAAATTGCAGCATGGTTCAAAGTCAGTGCAGCATAACTACAGAAAACATTCAATTATTGGCTTGCAGACTAGAACGACATAAATAGCATTCCAAACATGAGCAATAATTTAAATTCGTACAAAACTACACATACTGATCAACCTCGTGCAGGCAACAAGATCACTATAGCACAACACACACATATATGCTGAATTGCCAATAACATGTGAGAGAAGCCATCTAAAACTCGATGTTCAGTAGCAATAGTCAGGGAACCAATGAAACACGAATCACGACAGTATGTGATAATGACTAGCGACATCAGAAATTTGAATTGTTGAGAGACTAACCTGGTTCTTGGGAGCAGGGACCTCAGGCTTAAGGTCCTGCACAATGTGCTTCGATTCAAGATCCCAGATCCTGATGGAGTCCTGCGTAGCCGCACAAAGCCAGTAGCGGTTGGGCGAGAAGCAGAGCGAGTGGATGATGTCGCCCGCTTCCAACGCGTACAGCCTCTTGCCCTCGGCCAGGTCCCAGAGCAGGGTAACACCGTCTTTGCCTCCGGATGCGCACAGCGAGCCGTCAGGGCTCACAGCGACGGCGTTGACGTAGCCACCGTGGCCTTGTAGCGTGTGGGAGAGCTTGCAATTGGTGAGGTTCCACACCTTGACGCTGCGGTCCCAGGAGCCGGAGACAATCATCGGCTGGAAGGTGTTGGGCGAGAAGCGGACGCACGAGACCCAGCCGGTGTGGCCCTCGCCGGCGCCGCCGATCGTGTACTTGCACTCGCCGAGGGTGTTCCACAGCTTGATGGTGCGGTCGCGGGACGCGGACACGATCTGGCGGTTGTCGACGGAGAAGGCGACGGAGAGGACGTCCTTCTCGTGGCCGACGAAGCGGCGGGTGGTTTGGCCCGTGGAGAGGTCCCAGAGGCGGAGCTCGCCGTCCCAGGACCCCGAGAGCGCGAACTGGCCGTCGGAGCTGAGCACGACGTCCTGGACGAAGTGGGCGTGGCCGGTGAGGCGGCGGAACGGGACGCCGTAGTCGGCGGCGGCGGTGCCGTCCCCGGCGACCTGGACGGGGCTGGTGAGGTCCCAGACCAGCAGCGACTTGTCGCGGGAGGAGGAGACGATGAAGGGGGAGTTGTCGATGGGCGCGGCGATCGCCGTCACCACGTCGTTGTGGCCGCGCATCACGCCGGCGAGCACCAGCGTCTCCTGTGCGCCGGCCATGGTGGTGATGGTGAGGTAGGGATCCGACGGCGCGGTTGCTAGGAGGCGCCGATGCGGCGGCGTCGCTGGGTGAGATGGCAAGGGCGGCGGCCGGGGATGGAGTTGTAGTTTTATACGTGGGAAGTAATGGGTGTTAGGGTTTATCGCTAGCGGGTCGTTGGCTGGTGCGGAACGAGGCCGAATTCCTAATGGGCTTCGTTATCAAAGCCCACATAAGAGATTATCGGGCCCAGTAAGATATCCTAGACCCGCGTCGCAAGTCTCTGCATCGCCTCGTCCGTTGTCTCCCCGCCGTTGCCTCAGCCCGTCAGGCGCAGCCTTCCTTCCTTCCTTCCTTGCTTCCCCTGCTCCTGCTCCCTTGCCTTCGCCGCGGCCTTTGCATCGCATCCTTGCCTTCCTTTCTTCCACTGTCCGCGGAGAAAGCCACCAGTAGAATCTTGGCGGCGGCTAGCCGTATACGTGGTGAGAGAGCAGCTGAGCGCTATATCCCCCGGCCGTCTCGTGCCGTTGACAAGCTCGTGGCTTTTCTTTCTGCCTCGGCTAGCTTCCGCTCCATTTGTCCACCAGGTAGCCTTTTCTTTTACCACCTCCATGCCTCCCCTCCATCTACCCTTTTTGTCACGAGGGATTTCAGCGAAAGGTGGTCTCAAAAGGAAACCAACTCTTTTCAGTTGTCTCCATCTCATCTCATGTTCGTGCTCCGTATTCGTACGACTCAGTTTTTCTTAAGATTGCACTACTTCTTCCGAGTTTTGTTTTATGAATGAATGAATCAAAGATGGCGATCGACGAGCTCTGTCACCTGATTTTAATGTCTCCAGAGGTGTTCTTTCTGAACTCTGAAGAATATGCCTACTGAAGAAGCTTTGTTTCGTTCCAGTGTGCCAGCGATCGCCGCCGCATGCACGCCGTCCGGACCGGAGCTTTGCGTTGATTCGATCTCCGCCGTGTTTGGGGAAAAAAAGAAAAGCTCCACGACGGATGGCCGACCATTTCGCGCTGATGACGGGCAGGCTGCTCACGGAGGCGTCTCTCCGGGCCGCCATCCACGACGCCTTCGCCGAAGCAGCTGCTGTGGCTTCCGCGACGGCCGACGGTCACGAGCGGCCCGACCCCTCCTCCTCCTCCGTTGCCGATGGTGCTCGGCTGGGCGTGGGCAGGGCGAAGAGCGGTGTCGTGGTGGAGTGCAGAATCTGCCACGAGGAAGGTGACGAAGCGTACATGGAGACCCCCTGCGCCTGCAAGGGCAGCCTGAAGGTGACGGCTGTTCGTGTTCCTGTTTGCTTACTTGGCCAACAAAAGTGTTTTTGCACTGCCCTGCCCCCATGAACGTACGGACGTTTCAGTTGAATTTTGTTTGTTGCCGGCTGCAGTACGCTCACCACAGATGTGTCCAGCGGTGGTGTAACGAGAAGGGAGACACCATGTGTGAGATATGCTTGCAGGTGACGTTTCCGCAAACTTCCTTACCTTTCTCAAAACAATTACATTTCAGTTTTAGATCTCGTTAGAAGATAATTAAAAACGACCATTCAGAGTACAAGAGTACAGTAACAGTGCTGAATAACAGGACATGGCTGTTGGCTGATTTGTTGTTTCTGTTCTTGATGCCGGCCACAGCAATTCACACCAAACTACACTGCCCCGTTGAAGTTGTTTCGGCAGGGAAGGAACCCAACAAATTTCAGGTACCATCCGATGCTCTATCACCATGTTAAAAAAGGGCATTGCTTAGATCTGCAATCTGATCACACAACAAGGGTCACATAATAACTAGAGTTAATCTCATTGCAGGGGAGGTGGAGAAAGACCAGAAAGTCGCAGTACTAGTTACGGTCACACCGCGCAAGCTGCTGCTGCTGGTGCATCAAGCATTGATTCTCAAAGTTCCTACCCGAAAGGCGTCATATATAGCCGACTAGTCGCCATTGCCGTAAGTGTTAACAGAACGCAAATTTTCTACTTCAGCATGAGCGTTCATGCTGGCATGCTGCAGCCAACTCATCACTCATGCACATGTTTTTTTTTTTTTTTTTTTTTTTTGTGTGTGTGTGTGTGAAAAACACCGGCAGTTGCTGGCTCTGTTGATGCTCCGTGACGCAATCTCTCTTATACTCGGCAACCGCGAAGTGTGCTCAATGGATCTAATCACTGTAAGGCCCTGAAATCTAGTGCTTCAGTCCTCAACTATGAACCGAGCATCTGAGTTGTGCAAACGACCCTGCATGGACAGCTGCTGATGTTCAGAACGGCCGGAATCGTCATACCGGTATACATCATCTTGATATCAGTTACCACATTACTGTATCGGTGTAATCAACAACAGGTATGTAGAATTTAGGTAGTACATATATAAATCCAAATTTCAAAAGAGTAACAGCTTTTACATATGTAGAATTTAGGAGTACATTTTAACTTCCATTTGAATGCAGGCTGTGCACGAGATGCCGGTCTAGGAACCTGGAGGACCAGGGGGGTTGCAGTGCATGCCACATCAACGGCAACAGCATATCATCAATTTCCTGTAGAAAACTGCAGGTTGATTCCTAGACAGGCTCTGTAAATATATGAGAAACGCTATGTGCGTTCAGCATCAAGGGGCGCTCAAATGAAGCTTTGAGCTTCGGTCTTTTCATGATAGGTTGTGGAGGAAGATACAAAATGGTTGTGACAAAATGAGCAGTAGTTTTATTTGGTTTATAGTAGCCTAATAAGAAATCTTAAAACATGTTGGGGGCTTTGACTTCCATCCTCGGGCAAACATCGAAGATGACGAGATCGGACTAGGGAGTTTAAAGTTCAATACCCAAAGCAAAAAAAAAAAAAAAAAAAAAAAAAAAAAAAAAAAAAAAAGGTGTGAGGCTATGGAATCAGACATGCTTAGAAGACCTCGACTCTGATCAGGTTTGGTCTTCGAAATTGTGTCGAATGGGTTAAATTGAAGACAAGAGATAGTACTGAACATAAAAACATAGAAGCCTTCGACTACTGCGGTCCTTTCAGCAAAACAAGCGAATCGACCTGAAATGTATTAATGCCTTCTCCATCAGCTTGACTTACAGCGAATACTGTGGTCCTTTCATCTATAAGGAGTCACAACATGAGTAACAAATAACGAATTGAAACAGGACAGAAATAGGAATAAATGTCCACGCTAAATCAACATCTGGTTCGTTTACAGTTGCACAAAATAGTCTGTATAAATCTCATAATATCCGCACAATAAGGAAGAAACCGTTCCATCTAGGCTAGACCAACGGTAACCATAGAAACCTACTTTGAACTGTTTCATGATAGCGGGAATAGTCCCACAGGTAAAGTGTAGGACTTCCTTCTACCCATTTCTTCTTGAACCAACATGATTGATAGACAAAGAATTATGTGTGCCTCTCAGTCACATCCGTTGGAAAGCCACTGTGCACACTTGAGACCCCTCAACTCCCCCAAACATTATGGTGGGGTATGTTCGGACATGATCTATATACCGGAAAACCTGGGGCATAGGCCCCGCACCTTCAGCCATGTGCTCCTTACCAAATTTTCTCTTGCTGAAATCTTCTACTTCTTGTAGAAGTTCATCCTTTGTGTTATTGCATGATGTTATGACCTGAAAAGATATGCAAACAGAAAGTTACATGCCAATGTACAGATAGTAAGGGTAAAAGCTAGGATAAAATTTCATCCTGGAAGACACAGTCACAAGACATAGTACTAACCACAAGGCCAGCAGGCTCAACCAAATTCGATATGGCTTCCCAATACATTATTCTGAATAAATGACATGAAGAGAGAAACGTTAACTCACTGCCACACATTAACTCTTTGCTCTTAAGATAAAATTATCCAACATGCTAACCCTCCACTATCTACCATAGCCTTATCTTATTCAGTACGGCTCCAACTCCAAGATCCATGAAGGATTTGAAGTTTGTAGGAGTGCTCAACCAAATGTCTTCAATGTACCCACAGCTCCAGCTCTATTAATTTCTAGAGCTAGGGATGACCAACTCCTAATTTATTGGAGCTGGAGTTTGTATCAAACTGACCTAGTTATGTAGATCAGAAACTATGCAGCCAAATGGAAGTCAGAAAAGATCATACAATGTACAAACTAAAGGCTATGGGCTATGGCTATCATTATTGCGGGATGGCTTGTCAAGATATAGACAACCAAGCGGTGTTTTAGTTAATACAGTACTAAAGATAATTAAATGTGTCTAAAACTATCTTTGCAATCTCCAATCAAATTATAAGGGTGGTTGAGACCAGGTCACAGTTGTACCTTTTTGCACTACCATCTGGATGCAATCCAATGGCATCCAATGTCCCTTTATCTGTAATAATTTTGAATTTCCTATCTAACTTTGTATCAAGTATATCATCAACCTGATAACAAAACAAAAGTACAAGGAGTTACAGAGGCGTATGCGGTATGTGCACATCATTAAATACTAAAAGTACCATTTGATAAATTTCAAGTGTCAGTTTTAAAAGACAAAGAAAAAGAAAAAAATGTGGACATTTAGGTGCTCTGAAGCATCACTACTCAGCTTCACTTAACTGGTTGTGCAAGCCATTAGTTATTTAAATTATGTTTTCTACATTAACGAAGAAATATATCAAGCTGCAAATTTTTGGTGTATCATTTCGCGATTTCAAAATCAGATATTACTGCAAATTTACAGCATTATGTTCCAATCAACATGTAAGTGGACATTCTAGATTGTTGATTTCTGAGTATATTTATTCATTCCCTAGTAAATTTCATCACTTAATACTTTGTCCATGATATTTGAGCTGAAGTGTTCTTTTGCACCTTTTTTCTCTCGTCGTTTTATTAAGATAGGAAAAGTACAAGCCCCTGAGAGGTTAAGGTTCCCCTCAGGGGAAGAACACACAACACTACTGATAGGGGATCAAACACACAATCACAACCAAACACAGATGACTCCCTAAGGACTAGAAGCAAGGGACCTTAAGACGATATCCTGAAGGACAGATGCCCCGTTATACACAAGTGCCCCTCTGCAGCCATCGAGTGAAGGACAGACTGCACATCAGGACTAATTCCCTCGAAGATACAAGCATTCCTATGCTTCCACAGTTCCCATGAGACTAGGATGACCAAAGAGTTAAAAGCCCTTCCACAGCTCCTTACACAGGGATCTAGAAGCATGGCTCCACCACGAGTTGAAACAACTATTTGATCCAGGTAGCAACCCAGAAGGGAGGTAATTAACTCTCCACAGGACCCAAGCCCACAATTCCTTAGCAAGAACACAGGAAGACAGGACATGATTGATGGTTTCCTTGGCTTGATCATAGATGGTACAGGCTGGCTGATGGGAGCAGCCCACGTTTGGCTAGACGATCAGAAGACCAACAATGGTTATTAATGCCAACCAAATAAAGAACTTGCAGTTTGCCGGTGCTCAGGTCTTCCATATCCTTTTCCATGGAGCGAACTTGATGGTGCCTACAAACATGGCATTGTAAGCGGATTTACTGTTGTAGTTGTAGGTACCAGAAGAAGAGAGACTCCAAAGGTGTTGATCCAGGGTATCAGGCCGTAGCACAATGCCATCAAACAGGTCCCAAATGAGAAGGTAGTCGACCAGAACTTGCACTGTGAAAGCTCCCCCAATATTGGCCACCCAACTCCTATTTTGTAGTGCCTGACTCATTGTACGCCTTTTAAGTTTTAACCAATCTCTTGGGGATCACACCGAAAAGCTTGGGGGCTCATTCAGCCACACACTTATCCTTGAAACTAGCCCTGTTCATGGGCTGGTTTTAGCGGGTTCTGGTTTGTTTCCGGACCAGCCCAGAAGTAACGCTCCAGTCCAGCGTGGGCTGGTTTTCCCAGCTTGCTAGTGGGTTGTACGTTAGGTCGTTAGCCTGGGTTGGTTTGGACGGTTAATACACAGGTTAAAGGCTTGGTTCAGTTTGCTTCGCTCACAATCCACACAGGAGAGACTACAGTTCGCAAGTTCGCAAGGTACAGAATATACCCAAGCATCCGGGAATGCTAGGAAGTAACAACCTCCTCCAGCTCCCGCACTGACTTGGCTGCCAGCGCAAGGTGGCCACGGTGGAGAGTCGAGGAGGGCTTGTGGGTTTTTTTTTTTTTACCGGGTATAACGGGTTATTCATTCTTCAACCTGCAGACCGGCTCATGTATCTGTTTTTTCACAGCAGGAACCCGGAATCCGGAAACCAAACCAACCCATAGCAGGTTTCAAGATGGTTCCTTCGCTGATCTGGTGCGGGCCAGGCGGTCGGTTCTAGCCAGCCCATGAGGCCATGAACAGGGCAACCTGAAACCACCAGTCTCCCCAGAATTGGGCTGATATGTCCCACAACTAATGGAAGGTATCGTAGTAGTGAATCTCATGATCATCAAAACTGGATATCCTAGATGTTTGTAATTAAAGAATGGAATAACCATTAATGCTATACCCTGCTCTACTTTCAGACACCCTAGAACAATGAGTGGATAACATCATTATGTTGAGTTGCAATAAATTAATGATCTCATACAGGGGTGCAAAAAATACATTCCTTTTCAAATAAAACCTTAGATAATGGTAAGTCCCAAAACTCAAATAACACACATAATAAGAAATTGGACTTTCAATAAGAAAAATAATGAGTTGTTGGATAAGATCAGCTCACATGTTGTAGCATGCATAGAAAGAAAAAAATATCAATTCCAAGATACTATACTAACCAAAAAGTTTATTGCAGCAAATCCATCACGAGCAGCAAGGTTTCTTGCAAGTTCAATGGCTCCTTCACTATAATCAACTCCTGTTAAGTCTGTAAACCTGAAAATTTTGCAATATCATCTGTTCAAAATCATACAAACTTCAGAAGGATAATATGGATGACCATGGCACTACATGGGCTCTTTGATCAGGAAGTATCATTTTTGGACACATTAACTATTCATAACCTCTATTTTCAGATCCATAGCAGAAATACTTTTACTAGAATCCAAAAAAATCACTACAAACTAGATTCCAACAACGGAGTGCAACATAGCAATTCCAAATTTGTTGTGCCATATATTCTTAGTTAAAATACTATGGTTGCAAATGAAATTAACATATGCCTATTGCAAATGATGACCTCTGTTGCGGAAACTGGCTTAGCCCCTCGAAGGTCTGGTCCAAAAATGGCTGACCCATTTAGGGCAAGGACCTATTTGTAATTCTAGAGTTCTTCAGAGGAAATATATAAACGACTACCCTCTATAAATATGACTAGAGGGCTAGGGTTTAGGGGAGACATTGGACCTTTTGGTTAGTGAATGACTAGATTAGTTGAAAATCTTCGGCAGACATGGGCTTAACAAAATTATGTGCGCTACTCAACAACATTACATAATTGGAATGATATTAAAAAATGATAAGATGAAATCGGTAGTACCCCTGCTTTGCTAGTGCTTGCAAAAGAAGGCCATTCCCAGTCCCAACATCAAGCACAGGGTATTTGGAGAATACTTTTTCGTCTACTCCACATTTGATGCTGTCATTCCCACTTTGAATAATATTACACAAACTTTTTGTCCAAACAGCAACAGTATCCATTACATCTGCACCAAACCTACAAACAAAAAGGTGTTACAACCCATAATTAAAAAAAAAATTCCCCTAAACCCTAATATTAAGAGTATTATAGAGAAAATAATACTCCCTCCGTCCACAAAAGAATAAAATCCTGAGTTTGTCCTAAGTCAAACTATCGCAAGTTTGACCAAATTTATATAGAAATGTAATAACATTTATGATATCAAATATGTATGATATGAAAATACATTTCAACACAAATCTAATGATATTAATTTGGTAGCATAACTTTTAATATATTTTGATATAAACTTGGTCAAAGTTATGAAAGTTTGACTTAGGACAAAGCCAGGATTTCATTCTTTTGTGGACGGAGGGAGTAACAGAAAGCTTAATGAAATATCAATGAATCATAATTTCCTAGAAACAAAGCATAATAATAACTAAGTGAAGGATACAATAAGCAAATGTTATTTTTATAATATAAAATTTAAGTTAAAAATACAAACACCGTGAGTGCAAGTAACCATGTCACTTACTCATTTTTATTTTTATTTTTTTAAAAAATAAATGCATTGTTACAAAGAATATTGTAATCAATAATAGCCATAACCAACTAAAATAATAATACTTTATCACTAAATTTTTATGCTTGTCGTGTCGTACTAAAATTATATAAAGCATAAACAACTTAGGATTCATTGCACCAATTAAAATTAAGCTATGTCACTTATTATATACTGAATGAAAATATTCTGATAGTTGATAAAGAAAAGGACAGAATGTGGCCACCATATTTCTCCAGCATGCCCATGTTCCTGAAAATTTGCAAGATCTTCTGAATAAGAAGCATCCCAATAACTTTGAAGACCTAGCATTGATCCTTCAACATCACCAGGGTCTTGATCCTCCTTATCAGAACTGTCAGTGCACAGACATTTTAAGAGTGTGTTGAAAGAAAAATATTTGTTGAAATATGTAACATATGTCAAGAAGATTCAACATAAGAAACAAGGAAGCAAGAGAGTGGTTTTCCATTCTTGCCATCTGTAACCATTTGCAATATGTAACAGCTCGGAAGTCCATATGAAGAGACATTTTTGCACATTACAGGTTCTTAGACTTTAAGGATAGATGTATAGTGACACACCTCTAGGGTTGAAAATGGTGTGGATAATTGCCAGATCTGAACCGATGCGAATGTGAATTGTGAGGATATGATGAAAAGTTTTTATATCCACGCGGCTATTGATACTAAATTTATGTGCAGATACAGACTAAGATATAGTGTTACCAAAATCCTCGATGCAAAGTAAGCACATCAATTTATACATGCTACGAGACACTTTTTTGTGGATCAGTCTCACTTGTTGCACACGAGTCCATAGCATCATTAGAGAAAAGGTCGAATATCAGGCCCTACTCAAAAGGGCAGGCCAAAGGTTTTCATAGCTACCATTGGTGCCCTAAGTGCCTTGCAAAAATATCAACAAGGATTTTCCTAATATTTTGGATTTTTCAACTATAATGGATTGATAAACACTGGCGTGACCCATCATCGCAGGAGGATGACGGGTGACGGCGCAGCGGGGCCGCGTGGATTCACCCGCTTCCGCACAAGCGCGACCCCGTGCGTATTAGTTTCTTCTATAACAAAAAGGAAGCGCAAAAGTAAAAAGTAGTGACCACAACCGACCATAACCTCGTACGGAAGCCGAGAGCCAGGGGATCAAGCGCATATATGTTACCCCGCACTTCACTAGATCTATAGACTATTCCCCGTGCTCGCTAGCGTCCATTTCGCACCCGAGTGAGATTGATTCGGCAAAAGTCGGCATGTATTACTTGTAATCCGACGCGGCGGAGGGAAAGTTTGCAGAGGCCGCGGCTGCGGCGAGCACCTCGGCGGCGTCGGCGTAGCGCTGGTCGTCGTCGAGCGTGCTCCCGTACTCGCTCCTTACAGACCATGAGTCCGCCGCCACGGACCGGTCGTCGTCCGACGCCATTTCCAGCCCCCCGCTGCCACCGCCTGCCCCGGCGACGGAGGGCGGGAGCTGGGGCCGGGGCGGCGTTCCAACAGGCATCTCGGATTCCTCGGGCGACAGCTTTATTCCGGCCATGGCGGGATCCGGTATTTGGGTCGGAGGTCAAGACGAGGCCAGGGGCGCGGCGGCTGATTCTGAGAGAGAGGGGGGGAGCTCGGACCGCAGCCGCTTCGAGTGTCTGTCATGCTGCGCTCGCTTGGGCGGAGAAAATCCCGCGCCGCAACTGTAACGCGACGGTGTCTTTTCTGCCAACGTTGGATTTGAGGATCCTAGCGCTAGGAAGTTTCTGGTCTCCTTTCCGACTGCGTCGCGGGATTTTTCCCGCTGAAACGAGCGGAGCCTCAGTTGTCACTCTTGTCAGTACTGTAGACAGCTTTTTCTTTTCAGTACTGTAGAAAGCTGTACGCGTCTATACGCAAGACGCCCGCCACTGCACCAAGCCCAAGTAGCAGTGGAGCAGAGGAAAAAGGCCCAGTTTCTGGCCCAAAGGCCGTTGAGTTATGCACGGCGGCGCAGTGCGTTTGGATCCTCCCGGCCCAAGATCGTGTTCGGCTCTTCTTGGTGGGCTGGTCGTCCGATCCGATGTTGTGATGTTGATGCTGGAGGCTGGAGCCCGACCATTTCAGGTGACGTTTGGACAGCGTGAGATAGAGATTGGCATAGGGACATGGTAGAAAAAACAGAGAATGGAGAATAGGATAGGGATAGACTTATCCCATCACTTATATTTACTTTTTTATCTCAGCATTCAAAACCGGATAAGATTTATCTCACCCTATCACAATCGTCTTGTCCCAGTAGTCAAATACCACAAGGCTTGTCGACTTGTCGAGGTCTCGAGGGTATATCTTATGCAATCAAACTTACGGTGCAATCATGCAATTAACAAATATCAAGCCTCGAATCTAATCCAACAGTCGTTGCCGTAAATGCAATCAGGCTTATGGAGGGCGTATCTCGTGCAATCATGTTTATGGGGGGTTAAGTGAAAAATGGCAACAACCATTTGATTTAGATCTGAGACTTGATATTTACTGATTGCATGATTGCACCGTAAGTCTGATTGCATAGGATATGTCCTCGGGTTAGTCCATGTCTCCCCATTTTTTATTTTGCTGCTAAGGCAGATGTCAGCAATTGAGCTGTTCATTTTGCACACCTAGCACCACATTTTTGCGCGCTCTCCTAATATACATGTATAAACTGCTGCATTGTCACATACACAAATATATACACAAATATTTACGTAAACTGCTGCGCTCAACCTAACCTAGCTTAATCCTCACTTGATACGCTTCTGACATACGGGAATGCCACGGTAGTCCTCACAAGGATTCAAATATATCCATAAGCACGTCAAACATATTCCTTAACCATCTTCATTTTATAACTCGTCGTCAGATCCCTTGAAATTATTGCCATCACGCAAAGTTCTACTGATAGACACGCTACAGAGTACAGATAGTTCTGACTTGGACACGACGTTCTAAATTCCACGGACCTCTGGGAGTCTCCCATTAGAGGAAAAAAAACAAATGATAACATAATTTACTCTCAGATGAGACTAAGCGATGTCACATGCCATCATTATTTGCCTGCATGATTCGATGCGTTTACCGGTCTCGATCACTCGTTTGCGGTTGTACATGGCGTGGGTAGTGGAGGGCACTGTGGCTTCGCTGGTGGTCTAACATTAGTGTAGTGGGGTGCTCCATGATATTCCCAAGCATCTTTTCAATAGCTTTGATTCTGTTGCCTGCTGTGTGTTCACCCTTTTTGAAGAATAGGGGCTGATGTCCGCTCATCAATCTACTACACCTTTAAATTTCTTCTCTGCCATATTTGTTGTCACTTTGCGTTCTTCTGAAGATTTGGTGGGAAGTACAATTCTATGGGAAAATAGATAGGAAAACAACGTCTTGTTAGTTTTTTTTCTTTTTTTGTAAATATTTGGTGCTTCCAAAGATATATAGTAGTAATGAGTGAATTAGTACAATCATTGTTCTGGTAGCTTTGGTGTTGATGTCGTACTTGCCTTTGCTGTCATTGTTTGAGAAAGCTTTGAAGCAATACCTTGTGACCTGAATCTTGACGGTTCTTTTCTGCACTTGACTTTTGCACCGTTTATTATTATTATTATTATTATTATTATTATTATTATTATTATTATTATTATTATTATTATTATTATTATTATTATCAGGATGTACTACGCCTTTTCGATGTACTATCGGCTAAAAGATGAGAACGCTAGCCAAAGCCACGCAACGGCGCTAGTTTTTCGTACAGTACTATTTTCCTGAGAGCGGCAGTCATTTAGGGTATGTTTGGTAGCGTAGTATTTTAAAACTATGGTATTAGAATACTATAATATTTTTTGGTTGTGACATTAAAACCGTGGTTTCGTCATACTGCAGTAAAAACACAGTATGGCTCAAAACCAGCAGCCGTTTGGTTCTACTGTAAAACTGTAGTATTTCAGAATATGATAGTGTATTTAGCAGTCTAGAATCAGCATTAGAGAAATAACGACACTGTCTCACGAACAGCGACACATGAGAGTCGAGACACGCGAGAGAGGGGGTGGCAGCGGAAGCTCGAGCTTCACTCCACCGGACGACCGGTGGCCGTCGAGGAGCTCCGCCAGCGCCTGCCGGTCTCCCCGCAGCCGCCGGAGCTCTCAGCTGCCATGCTGGAGCCACCGGCCCTGACGGGCGTGCCATACGGCCCCGGTTGCCGGAGCTGCTGCGGCTGTTGGTGGTGAAGGTTGTGCGTCTGCTGGTGGTGGAGGTGGTGCGCCATACTGCCCATTGCGGCGGCGGCGGGTCAAAGAGCGCACACAGGTCGACGGTTGTGGAGGCGCTTGAGCCGCCGGGAGAGCCCGGTGCCTGCGCCTTCTTCTGCCATGGAGGGGCGCTGGGAGAAAGAGGGTGTCCATGGATGCGGAAGTACGGGGCACTGCCAGTGGCTGAGGGAGTACGGGGTGCTGCCGGTGACTGGGGATGTACGAGGCGCCGCCGGTGGCCCAGTGCTCCTTGAACTCCACCTCAATCCATTGGAGAGAAGGTCGATTTGGATCCGGTCCAAGTCCAGCGCGTGGATAAGGAAGGTTTTTTTTTTCGGAGGGACAAGGAAGGGTTGAGAAGGGGAATAAAAAAGGTATGAGTGAACAGCAAGGGATGGAAAAATAGAGCGCGCCTCAAGGGGGACGCGCGCGCGGAACAGCACTCCGTCAACCGAAAATTTTGGTACCGAGTATAGTTTTCAATACTTAAAAAAACTGTAGTTTTAGAGATACCATGATATTTGAAACTGTGGTTTTCAAAGGACACCCAAACACTTATGTAGCTGAAAAACCATAGTATTCCCCAATACTATAGTTTTGTTCTAAATCCATGAAAATACTGCACCACCAAAAAGACCCTTAATTTTGTAGGACAGAGCTTATTTGACGGATCCGTGAAACGCGGCCGGAGCCCAAAGGCGTCTCGCATCTCATTCGCTGCTCAATGGAGCAAGTGCAAATGTCAATCGCTACCTATGACCATATCTTTTGAAAAATCAGACGCGTTGTATGTTACAGTAAAGCCGTCAGCCGTCACTGCTCCAACATGCTTCAGAATATTGAATCAAAGTCAGAATAAACTTCCATTAAAACTTTACCACACGGCCACACTATATTTCCCTCCGGGTAGAATAAACCGTCACTGCTCCAACATGCTTCAGAATGGGTTCAAGGATTTCGTTCCATGGAAATTTTAATTATCCTATAGACCTATTGGAATAAAATACGTAATAATAATAAGTACCACCTCTTATCTTTTTGTTTTGTCACTTTTTAGTTCATTTTTTACTGTTAATCGTCAAATAAATAAAAAAGGGTGTAGTACCAATAATATTATGTGACTTTCTATAGAGTGCCTGAAGTTGTAGGAGCAAACATAACATGATGAGCTCCAGTTTCATGGAAACTTACCTTTGTGAATTTTTATCTCCTCAATCATGTATTTTCTATGCTCAATGAGGCGGTTTCTTCCTTTGATCCTTTCTTTTACATTGCTCTGCAATATGGTCTAATATAGGCCAGCCCTTACCAGCGTAGTGGGATACGACGTAGCGGCGTTTGGTTGGGTGGTTAGAGCTAGCCCGCCAAAGTCATGTTTAGTTGCTTGCAACATGATGGAGAATGAATGAGAATAATAAATTAGTTTTAAAATTTTATATAGCAAGTGTGATGTAGATTTGTTCAAAAAATGCTAGCTAGGAACACTAATGTGACATCGATTTGGTGATTAGCTATTTTAACAAAGAGATATAACAAAAAAACGAGATAAAAAATACCGTAGCGTGCGTGCATAGCAACCTCTTTCATCCACCAAGTTTGGCTAAGCATGTGCGACAAATTTTCTATGCATCTTTTGCATCCATACCGCAAAGCAAACAAATATGCATAGGGTAACTTATGAGAGACTAGATAAGAGGTAATGCAAACCACCAAATCACAACTTTAAGTCTCTCCATTAGGCTAACCTCACCAACCCACCTTCCCACCAACTATATTTCAATCTCCATTCTGCTTTGGTGACCTGAGCATTGGACAACCCTTCTGGCACCTGTAAAAAGTGCTCTCCAGTAGATACAGCAAAGGGGGGAGGGGGACTAGCCCCTCCCCTGTGATGGCTCCTCCCAAATGGAATCTATATACATTGGATGCTATAAGCATTATTTGTACATTAGTTTTTCTCCTCCATTTTTATATTTTATATAATGGATTAAGCAAATATTAAGTATGTATATGGCATTTAAGATTATGTTAAATACATTGTAAAAGATCTTGATCAAAATACATCTTTTATGTATAGAAAACAATGTATGGAAGCATGTAAATAAATGATATAGCAAAGAATAGAGCCTAATCGATGGAAAATAATATAGAGTGTCATGATGTTCCTAAAATTACATAGTATGTACTCTGTTTTTTCTATCGATGTTAGTGTTTGAGTCTCATTATTCTATTGATCTTGATTGCATGTGTATTTTTCTACTAATATGTAGTCATTAGTAGCTATTTACCTATATTTGTGTAGTTGAACGGTGTATCTCTGCGATCTTTGGTAAAATGCAATTTTTCCTCTCTACATGTTGTTTGTCAATAATTGCCCCCCTGCGCTGCGCGGCCCCAAGTTAAATTTCTAGCTCCCCACCCATATTGTATACACTAGGTCTATGCCCGTGCGTTGCTACGGGGGCCAACATATTATGTCGAGTCATATTTGAGATACATAAGTGTTAGTCTATTGGCACATATTCAGTACAGGGGTTTAGGTTTTGGAGCAATATACTCTGCATATTGCTGCACAATCAAGTGTCCAAATGAATATCCAATTAGTACAGGTTGCAAGGGGACCTCCTTATGATGAAATCAGTAATACGTCTACTACAACTCAATCACATATAGAGAAATATAAGTATTGTAGTGAAACATTTGGCTTAAACAAACTAATTTATCATGCAACGGTATCACCGGTATGAATTTCTGGGAGGGAAAAATGTATTAGCTGAATAATCAAGGAGAAATAGTACATTTCATATCACATATGAGTTTCTCCTCAGAAAACATTATCCATTAAAATCTCTGGCTAGCATACAGGTTAACAGGAAGATGAAACCAATGTATTATGTAGGCTGAGGCAGGATAGAAGCTGTTTAAACATTGTGCTAAATTGTAAAGAAACACAACCGTGCATCGGCGAGTTTAAATGTCAAAATTTAAACTGGAATTGGATTGAATCAAAGAACTATGAAAAGAACTCACGTTGACAATGTGGCTTGACAGTGAGGTGGAGATGCCACCCGTCCGTGCCCAGATGTTGGGGCTGGCCAACAGAGCTACAAGACCTTGGCAAAGAAAAAAGACAACACATTATTGCCAAATCTTGGTGAATTGTGACAATTCCGAAATTAAAGCATACGATGACATGACTCAAGAAACAAATGCAGGACGATGGAGAGCCAACAATTAATACTGTTGAGGATTTCTAGATCACTAAACAATCCTTGATTTTGAAATATCCAAGTGTCTTGTCCCGCATCATGGGAGGTGCATATTGGCTTGTCTGCCTACCTGGCACAAGCTGAGCTATGTGGAACCCTCTCCTGTTTAGTAATCATCAAGTGAAGCTGGTCCAGGGCATTATGCTTTTATAGTGCCATGTAAGTTCCATTAAGATGATGACACCCCTTTTGCAATGATTGAACTTAACACCCATTTGTGCTAGTAAAGCAAATTCCACTTTGGAGGAATTTATGCAATCTGATACAGCACAAACTACTACAAGTTCCATTAAGATGATGACACCCATTTGTGCAATGATTGAACTTTACACCCATTTGTGATAGTAAGCAAATTCCACCTTCCATGATGACAAGATACAAATCACATATCACCATTGGAGAAATTTATGCGATCTGATAAAACACAAACTACTACTGCATGCCTCCAAAAACCAACCTTTTCTCATGAACAACCGTACAGAAACAGGTGATCCGGTCACTACTAATGTGGATACGCAATAACCAGGTTAAAATGTGACACCTCAGAATACTTGAATCACAAATCCTAGTGGGTACTCGGTAGCTGCCCAAACCATCCAATTTCAGACGATGCAAACAGGACCCCAAGTGGCGTGTAAGAGATGGGAGAGCAGTGGTACCTCGAGGCTCGAGCCTTGTCCCGGGGGAAGCTGTGTTGGTGGCGCCAGGGCTGTGTGATGCGGCCGGGGCGGTGCAGCAGTGGACATGGAAAAAGTTCTGGAATCTGGATGTTACCTCTCTTGAGATCTACCCTGCAGTTCTTCCCGCACCACAGCAAACATGTAGCAAGATTATGGAACAGAAATTAATCAATCTCGGCTTGGCACACAAATAATGTGAAGCTTAATTTCTAAGAATTCCTCCCCCTATACATCGAGTAATTTGCTATTCCGTAACAGCATTATCGGGCAATGATCAATCTCCGTGATCCCTCCTTGATGTACCTCACCAGGATCTCATCCTCCTCATCCATCCACCTCACTTCTCCACGAAGATCTCTGCCGCCGTCCATGGAGAGCGTTGTCCGCTCGTGGATCTGCAGCAGCCGACCTTGCGCCAGGTGCGCCTCGTCGTCGAATCCACGCCGGCACCGGCGGGCCTCCTCGTCGCGCAGGCTAGGGCGGAGGGGAGGGCGGCGGTGGCTCGGTGCGGGCAAGGCGAGCGACTCGACACGGTCGAGGGGGCAACGACGGTAGCAGCTCAGCGCGGGCGAGTGGCTCGGGACGCCAGGCGGCAGTGGCTGGCGAGCTAGGGCGAAGGTAGGGCAGAGGTAGCGGGGCAAGGCAGCGACGACCGAGAGGCGCGCACTGGGGTGGGGATGGCGGGCAATGCAGGGGGGCCGAGAGCTTGGGACGCGCTCCACGGCGAGGAGGCCGAGATGATGGACGAGGGCGAGGAATAGGTAGGATCCACAGCATGGAGTGAGGAGATCTTGGGTTCATGGCGGCGAGGAGGATCAGTGGACGGGCAGGGGAGCTAGCGGCTGCTACCGGGTGGGGTCCGGGGTGCGCTGCGGATGGCAGCGACAGGCGGGCGACGCGACGGCGGGGGTCTGCCGATATGGCGACGCATCGTGGGAGGGGGCGCACGGGAGGGCAGGGATCCCTGGATGCGGGTGCAGCGAGAGGATGGCGACGCGAGATGGGGCGGGGACGTCGGGCAGGGACGGCGGGGATCTGGCGACGCATCGCAGGCGGGGGCGCACGGGAGGGCCGGGATGGCGGTGATGGGCGGAGTCCGGGGCGCCGATTGCTCGGGGCAGGGGCAGAGGCGAGCGGAGGCACAGAGGAGCAAGGCCGTACGGGTGGTGGACGCCCCCCTTGCTGCCTTAATAGGTAGTAGGGAAAATTTACCATGCAAATCACTTAAAAAAGGTTTTCACGGTAATCAGTCATTTGCTATAATTCCGCTCCCCTCTGACATGTTTTGTTTTTTACTTCGGCTTTGGCTTAGCATTTCACCAAAGATAACACACGATGGATATGGATATTTTCAAACTGTTGATAGTGGGTCAACTTTGAATTAGCCGCCGTAATTAATCTTTGCCAATTCTATATGCATGAAAACACCTAGCGTGAATGCGCTTTATGCAAAGACAGATACCAAAATACTGTACCAAATGAATCGTAATGAAATGGTGATGGTCACTACCAGCTTCATTTCTATTTTACTACATCTTGAAACAACTCATTTTCCCCCCTTTCCCCTCTCCAAAATGCATCGAAGAGGCAGCACAAAAAAAACAGAGGACTGCTATTTTACACAAGGTGAATAGAACAGGGAAGAAGGGGAGGAAAGGAGCTACTGTATGAGCCATGTCATCAGAGAAACAGCCTTTGCCGTCTCACTGTCCGGTTGGCCATGGCCATTATTGACTCGCGCAGCGTCAGCATCTCGCCGGCGCGTAGCTCTCCTCCTGAATGGTTTCCAGCGTGGGCCGCCTCGACCGGCGCCCGCCGCCACTCAGCCGCTGCTTGAGCTCCTCGATCTCTGCCGCGGCCGCCGCGTCGTCCACGGCCATCTCCTCCAGCCTCGGGGCCCTGGGTTTGGGCGCGGGCGCGTCCGTCTCCACAAGGGCGGCGGCGGCCTCCAGCGCCTCGGGCGGCGCGACGACGGCGGCCACCTTGGCCGTGGCGGCGGGCGACGACGCCGGCCTCAGACTCCTCCTCCCCCTCGGCCGCGCCTTCTCGCCGCTCGCGACCACGGCGGCCGCCAGGCGCGCCACGTCGGCGGGCGCCACGGGGGAGCCGAGGCGCTTCATGGGGAGCGCGGCGTACAGCGCCCCGCGCGCGAGGCCCTCGTCCGCCGGGAGCGCCTCGACCCGCCGCCCGGGGCGCAGCGCGCGCGCGTCCGCCAGGAAGTGGCCCGGCGCCTCGAGCATCAGCTCGGCCGCCGTCGCCGGGAGCCCCACGTGCCGCACCCGCCCGTCCGGGAGCACGACCCTCGCGCCTCTCGCCCTCCCGCCGCCGGCCGTCCTCGCCAGCGTGCACGACGCGAAGTTGCCCATGGGGAAGAGAAGGCTCGGGTCGTTTCTCCCCTCCCGCGCGCGCGAGCGCGAGGACGACGAGGGGCTGAGGAGTGACGAGAGCGTGCGCTGCGGCCCTGCGGGAATCGCGTTGCGTTTACGGTGGGCGGCGGCGATGCGTGGTGTGGGCGACGTTAAATAGGTGGAGTGCGTGGGCGGTTGCGGGCGGGTGGTGTTGGTGTGTGTCGCGGCCCTGCGCCTGCGGGAACGCGTGTGAGGGACGGTGACGGCGGTGGTGATGGGGACGGGTTTGGTCTCTTCTCTGGTGTTGGTGCGTGCGAGAGGGACAAGAGGACTACAGGAGAAAGCTGGGTGGAGTCGAGGCCAGGGAGTGGTGGTGGTGCCGGTGGTGGCCGGGCCGGCCCCGGCGGGCGGGTGGGTTCTGGTGGCCGTCGGTTGGAATTGCGCGTGGGAGTGGGACCGATCGACCACGGCCGGGGGTCCGGGTCTCGTTGGGCTGGTCTGCTCGCTTTTGAGTTGGAGAACAATGGAACTGGAAAATCCCATGCTGCTTGCCGCCGGACGCCGGTGGCGTAATGGAGCAGCGCGGACTTGCGGAGCACACGGTGGGTTCAGACTTCAGAGTTTGTTTCTTTTTGCTTTTCGTTTCCGCCAGCGCCAGCCGGGCCGGGCACCTGAACGAAAGCTGCAAGCCTGGATGGAACCTGCTATCGTTCTAGCTAGCTTGTCCGTGGCTAAGCTACGCAAACCATAATGCTGTCCTGCAGTGACATGACTGTTTGGATTTCTGACTAAGGGTGTGTTCAGTACTCAAATTTTCTCCCAAAATTCACTATGCAAAAAGAAGATTCCCCGTCACATCAAAATACCGGCACATACATGGAATACTAAATATAGATAAAATAAAAAATAATTGCACAGTTTAGATGTACTTTGCGAGACGAATCTTTTGAGCCTAGTTAAGCCATAGTAGGACAATATTTACCACAAACAAACGAAAAGTGCTACAGTGATTCTACAGTGTTTTTCAGTTCGGAACAGTGTTTTTTTCAACCATCTAAACACACCCTAAAGTGACTCACCTTATTTTCGGCAAGCAGGAGCAAAATTCAGCTTCTAATTTGAGGCAAGAAAAATAAACTAACCTACTAATGAGATGAGGCATGCCTCGTCTTATCTAAAAAACCAAACAGCTACCTAAATTGATTATGTCATGCCTAACTTATGGTGAAACAGTTTAGTCATGAATCCAAACAGCCGGATACCTAAATGGTACGGACGCTTGCGTCAATTACCCCCAAGTCCCCAACCAAAGAGTGCTTCGCCGGAGGCCAGACCAAAGCGTAGCGCTTCATCACAGTCGCGGGACGTCCCTATGCCGCAAGCAGCATTTGTTTATCCCCAGTCGAAATATCTGTCGCCTGTGTATGGGTCTCATGGCAACTCGCCGTACGCCTGTGGACCCGGAGTCGCTCCCACGGTCAAGTCGGTCGTCTTTGAGTGAGCAGCACGCACGAGCTGGCCATTCATCTCCTCTTTCCTTCCAACTCTCAGCGCAGCCACGATGCAATTGCAAGTACAGCTAGACTGCTAGAGTGCACGTAAAATGTGTTGGATCCGACAGTGACAGCCCCGTGTGAAACCAGCTACGAGCTCGATTCCATGCAGTCACACGGGGCATTCCATGCAGCTCGCTTGACTCGACTCGGACTCATGAATAGCGTCTTGACTCGACCCCCTGCGCATCGAATGAGAACCATCTCTGTGTTAAAAAAAAAAAAAGGAAAAGAAGAAGAATTCGAACCATCTGAACATGACGTGATCCAACCGCACCATAACGAGAATGTCGCGGGCGAAGCTGCCGCGAAGCTGCGCGCGCCGGCGGCATGTTGCAACTTGCAGGGAGCTAGCGAATAAACGCCGGTGCGACCACATAAGTGGCGTAACTGCGTCTGAATTATGCGCCTATGCGCGTGTGGACGGCCGGTGCCACTGCGTGGCTGAGTTGTGTACGCTGTGCTTGCGCCTCTCCCTCTCATGGTCATGGACTCACGGCCGGTGCGTGCAGTTCGCTCCGGCATCCGGCGGCCCCAGCCCGCGTCAGCAGGGCGGCATGTTCCTACTTCCGGTTCCTGTGGCCTCTGCATAATGGGAGCCCACATGAGGCTGGCTTGTGGCCTGGCTTCCTCCTGACCTGAACTCCTGAAGCGACCTGCGCAAAGCGGCACTAGCTCGCGGTCGTCGACGTTGGGTTACCGAAAGATACAGCACACTAATGACCGATCACTGATATGTCACCTGTGGTCATACTCAGTTACTCACTACTGCTACTAGTGATCGTGTTGGGGAGTCAATGGACAGTGGGTGTTGCTATCTGAGTATCTGCTGCGTGATGTCAGAAACATGGAGGTGGGCGGTGGACACTGTCGAGGACGGGCAAATCAGGGGGCAATTGGCTGGCGTATCAAGTCCTTGGTGAATGCTGACCAGCGTGAAGCGAACTGCGAACCAGTGGTCCACGGCCCATGGGTGCCATGGTTTCGGTTGTTCCACAACTGCTGAATGGCCAACTGTCAAATCACAACTCGGAGTACTCATGGATGGGGAAGAGTTATTCTAAAGAAGCATAGGTCAATGCCACAATCTTACCACCTTTTAAAACACAACTTGGACCACAAGTGATTCTATATTTCTGAGCTGCTCTGGCATGGCCTTGACAAAAACAGATTAGGGAGCTGACTGAGATCAGCCATAAAAACACACTACGAAAGATTCCAGGATATGATTCCTGACGATCAAACCAGAAGATTTGAGATCAGAAACATAACGTGCGGCAGGGATTTTTGGATAACCGTGTGCTGAAATTAACAATAACAGGTCATCGACGATGCAACCGGATGAAGCTATATTAACACAACCAATGGCAGAGTATGGAACCCGGGCTCAAGTGTAAAACTCCTTTTTTACCAGTCGTTGCAAATATGGCTGTGAATCAGAATAGTACTACAAACTACGAACAAGGCCGACTACTGTCGACCAACAGGTAACATTGGCCACTGGCGAGAAATGGCAGTCAGTTCATCTTTCAACTACGTAATGGATTGAAGGACACGCCCTGGGCAAATGCTGAGTTAAGCCATTTGCTTCGCCAGGTAAACCGCGAGCCGCCTCTCTTCAAACGAGTACTCGATCTCCTCAAGCAATGCTGCGGACTCTGGCTTCTCCTGGAACAGGGAGACAGGAGTGGCTATGACCTTGTTAGCCACAGCAGGCGTCATCGCCAGTTGCATCGGAGCAGTTACTGTCATTGGCGTCTTTGGATTGAGTGCAGCATATGTCTTGGGGGTTTTGTTCTCGTCCTCGCTGTCCTTGGAGATGGGCCGCACAGGCGTCGATGGGACATGGTTTCCTGGCATGATCTGCGCAAAAGGCTTGCGAGGTGTTTCTGCCTCACGCAGAGTGCTTGCGTTGAAAGATAACTTCTTAACGGGAACACCGGCAATGTCCAAGCCTCTACTATCTGAAAGTGCTAGGTTGCATCAGAATGTTATGCAGGTCAAAGCGAAAAAAGAAGCAGTACCATTCCAGTAGATTAATGGAAAATTAAGCTTACTTGGAGATAAAGTACCCAAATCTTCGGTCTTCTTGGCAGCACGCGCAGTCTTGGAATGCATTATGTCTGTTTTCGGGGCTTGCATTGTGGCTCCACCAAGAGACATCCTTCGGTTCACACCACCCATGGAGTTCCTAGGTGCCTTCTTTGTACTTTGAGGCTTGGATGGACTTGGTTTTGATCCGTAGAGTGCTTCCTGCTCAGCTTTGAGTTGGTCCTGGATTTTCTTCTGATCCTGCAAATTACGTAGTACAGGCGTACAGAGTATTAACTCCAGTAAAAACTGAAGGTTTATGCAATGTAGAAATATTTGCATGGGTGTAGTACCCTTTGCCTCTTCTTCTCTTTCTCTTTCTCCTGGCGATACTCCATGTACTCTTCTAGCATTGACAGAAGGCGGACCTGAAAACAATGCATGAAACACATTTTAGCAAACCATGCAACAGATTTAAGCATCCAAGAAAGAAATGCAGGAGCAAGAGAACTTACACCATCGTATGTGAACTCCTTTCCTCTTTCTTGCTCCCAAGCTACAATTTTCGTTGTTAAAACATCTACCATTCCTGCTTCAAGCATAGCAATGGTAAGCAACTATGATAAAACATTCTATGAACAGAACATAAATGGTGAAAGCTCTAATAGATATCTCACTCAGCAATATTACCTGGGATCTTGTTAACCAAAATACGAGCCTTTTCAGCCCTTTTGAGTGTCAGATGGGCACCCCTCCCAGCATTATAACGATTATCATCCTAAACATATCACGTTGCGGTACCTGTTACTATCTACTAAACAAAAACAAACAGAGAATTGCATGAAGTTTACTGGCATTCTCACTTTGTTGTAATCTTCCAGCCAAGCTTCCTCCTCACATGCATTCAGCCATCTTTCAACCTTCTCAAGAATATCCTTCCGGCTAAAAGCTTCCTCTTTCACCGTTGCAATGTGAGCCTCAATTTGTTCCAGCACCAAGCCAGGATCAACAACTCCTGTAGGAAAAGGCAAAGGATAAGATTCTTCTCATGTAACTATATTTTCAGGCCTGCCATACGACTTAATGGACACAAGTTGTTGACAAGACAGTATATGATCTTTACCTGCCTCAATAGACTCTGTGCTAAATTCAGCTGTATAACCATCCTCACCGATCAGATGAGCACGTCTCCTATGTTCTTCCAGTTCTGTCTTCTTTTTCAGAACTAGCTCTTTCATCTTGCTCGCTTTCAGTTGTTCAAGCCTTAAAACTTCAGATTCCACCTATATTTTAGACCAAGATACTTTCAGAACATTTCTAGGTCAACAGATAAAACAATAGCAATATTGCATGTACTCACATAGCTGAGGAAGTCAATAGAAAGGGTGTTAGGCTCAGTTATTTCATGTTCTGAAGCAGCAATATTGCATGTTACATTCTGGAACATCTGCTGCTCTTCAAGTGGTGTGTCCATGAGATTCCAAAGTTCAAGCATGCTAGATGCCAAATCTTGAAGCTGACATGTTCAGAATTTCAGATTAATATAATGATAAGAGTTGACTGCGCTGAATATTTGAAATTTGCTAAGAGTTGACAGCTCTTAATAATTGAAATCTCTAGTGATAGACAGAATGCAAACCTTTTGCATCCTCTGGACTTTCATTTCACGTAATCTATTTACAGCTGATGCAAGTTCCTCGATGGTAGTGTTGCTTAGGTTCTTTGATCCATCAGCCTCACCCAGGCTAGGGTGCACTTCATGTACTGTTTGTGTGAAGTCTATACCAAGCACCTCGCATAAAGAATGCAAAGTGTTCAGATGCTCCATCACTTGCTTCAGCCGATCACTCTGTCAAAAACAGACACAGGCATGAGATTTATAGACTTATATGAGCAGGAAAATGACAGACCTCGGTGGTAACATTCATTGAACAAATAGAGTGGAATAGAATAAGTGATGCGGACCTTCTCCTTCTGAAGGGATTGTAGCTCCTTCATTAACTCCTCCAGCTTTCTTAATGACAGATCAGACTGATCCACAGGAACTTTAAAGGGTACAAAGCCTGCAGGTCTAATTTCAGATGCAACCTTCTTAATTTGCTCTATGACATCAACAAATTGGTCCCATCTTTCAGTTTTCATTTTCCTCATCTCCTCCAAGTACGGTACAATTGCGTTCAATTCCTCCATCAAACCTTGCAACTTCTGATTTGGCTGTCATTTAAAAAAATAGCAACAAAATACTGGTGGAGTCACTACAGAAAAATTCAAGTCTTTATAGCAGAATGCATTCAGTTCTTGACACTAATACAAGACTGTTCTGTTCTGTTACTCCCTTAAACCGAGCACCTTCTGATTTGATTATCATTTCTTAAAAAAAAGGTACCCATCACCAACGGAGTCATTACAGATATTTTTCTAAAAATTGCAATACAGTAGAGGTCGAGCGAATTGCATATCCAGCCAACAGTTACAACATTATCTCGCAGCCACAACCTCGTTACAATGGCAGCAGACTCTCTGACAGTAATAAAAGAGATCGTGACTCGTGAGTGAAATTCCTTTCTCCATATTGAGAATTGGCACTAGTACTCAAACGGCATTCGTTTCTTTCATATTATACTGGTACTTGAACACAGAATCTAACCTGTCTAACATGTATCGGTGGTTCGCCCAAGGCTGAGCAGATGCCTGCGAGCTCAGCCTCTGCCTCCGCAATGGCCTGCCGCAGCTGGGCCCTGCAACGGTTGGCCTGGTCGACCTTCCTCCTGTAAACCTCGAGGCACTCCTGCTCGAGCTCCAACAGCATCCGGTCCCTCGCCGTGTGGGGCTCCCCAACCTCATCCCAAATCACCTGAGACAACAAAAACAACACACCTCAATCCATCGCGCCCGGGGCGCGAGGAAGCGCCGAACCAACTATAACGGTGGAATCAGGGCGGACGCGACTTACGTTGAGCTCCAGCAAGAGCGAATCGCACGTCGTCGACATCTGTTCGAGCTGATCTTTCACGGCGCTACTCATAGCGAGAGGGCGAACAGCCGCACCAGCACCCTGAAAACGCGATTTCGCAGATCAAAACCCAACGTCCCCAATCCGACGCCTCCACCGCGCCGAACAGGGAGATGAGATCCCCCACCAACCTAGGGTTTCCGGTCACTGGAGGCAGGAGACAGAAATGCGGGCGACCGGATCGAAGCCGAGAGAATCGCTAGGAGGACGCTCACCTCTTCAGAGCTCGGCGCAGAGTCGTCGGGCCGGAGAGGGCGGGCTGTCGCCGAGGGCGGGATCGCGCGATCCGGCACCGTACCTCTGGGGTGGGGCGAGCGAGAGTGGAGTGGGGAGGGGATGAGATGAGACGAAGAGGCGGAGAATGGTTTGAAATGTTTTGAAATAAGGGAGGGGGCGGAAGGTCCGGAGAGCGGAGAGGCAAGAAGGGCGGAGATGATTTGGGATTTGGAAATCCGTTTGGTTCGTTCGGGATGGGGACAGCGGCAGGGAGCCGTTAGCGCAGCGGCAATCTTTAAATTGGCCGGATCCGGAGGAATCCCATCTCGAGGCCTTCGTTTTGAATTCAACGGCCGGGATGGCGGAAGCCGGATTGACTTGTTCTAGGGCAGGTTCGCCAAGTAGGATGTGGCTCCGTTCTCTGGGTACTGCAGCACGGGTCGGCAGAGCTCACATAATTCCACTTCCACCAAAAATCACTTCTCTGTAGCCAAATATCAGAAAACCGAGCTGCTCTGTAAGGCTGCTATCACCAGTGAGCCTATCTAACCCCGCTTATCCACTGTTCCAACTACCTCTCTCTCTGTCTACAGCGCAAAACAGTGTTTTGAGCTCTCCTTTTGGACCATCTGGTGATAGCAGTCTAAAGGGACCAGAGTGTGAATCTAGTCTTTGTTCTGTACTAGTTAGAGAGAGTCAAAATAACATGCTCCCTACCGCTTCTAACATACTCCCCACCCTCCAACAGCTTTGAGGCCTTTTTTGGAATGGAGGAAAAATAAAAAAAATTTGAAGGATTCAATTTCTATGGAAAGTTTTATTACGAGAGTCTTTGCAATTCTTTTGAAATTCCTATTTAATGGCTTCCTATGTAGCACTTCTGAAGGATAAGCATGAGGTTGAACCTCATGTTTTCTTTCCTTTGTGCATTGCAATCCTGTGTTTTCCCTGCGCACGATCTAAACACATGTTTTGTGACTTTTTTATGTTATATATTTCTATAGGAATTCAGCTGTATGACCATTCGATGTTTTGAGAATCCTATGTTCCAAAGAAGGTCTGAAAAATGTAAACACTTCATAGACAATTTTCCAAATGTTTTTCAGAATACATATTCACTACTACTAGCGAAACACTTTAGTAGATAATCAAAAAGTGGAGTAGAGTGGATCGGAGTAGGTTGAGAGCTCTACCAAAAAAAAGGTCTGGCATACACGTGTTGAAGATTCTTGAACCCTCTATTACTTAGATCAGATTTGGTGGGAGTATGAATGAGGATGTTGTTTGGCGTAGCTGATTCGCGCCGCAGCTTTCCAAAAAGAACGGATATCATATCAAGGGCTGACATGCAGGCTTAACAAAATAGCTCAATGGACCATTTTAGTTCTTACTATGTAGTGACAATACTTAAAAGAAATTCAAATTTCAAAATATATAGAGAGAGAATCCAAAAAAAGTAAAATATTAGAATGTCTTGTAAACCTATTTGTACCACAAAAGATTAGAAAGACTTGGTCTGGTAATTGCTTTTGTTGGGAATCATTTTTCAGACTTGTCTATTTTAGGGCTAAACGGACGGTATCAACGACAAAAACAAAAAGGACAACGACTAAAAATCTGAAAATAATATTGAAAACTTTTTTATCCTCTTCTGATCGTGTTCAAAGATTACCATATTTAACTGGCATTTTAATGTCAATACTTCTTAGTACACTTTGAGGCCAACCTAGGCGGCCCAAAAATGGCATAGCCACCCAAGTCAAACATACTTTACCTCCTAAACCCTAGGTCCTTTTCCCTCACCGGTTAGCTCAACCCTCCATGCTCGGCTCCATCCTCCCTTTGGCCTCTCTACGAGGCACCATAGCCACTAAGGTCGCCCATTGCTCAAGCAAAGTAGGCTGGCACACTCCTACCAACCGCTGCTGAGGCGCGCGACGCAAGAAGGTGGCACCACGTAGGATATTTTATGGTTCTAATAAACACATCTACAAGATGGTCATATGTGCGTCTTCCATCCATATGAAAACATGCATTTGCCAAATTAATTGGTCAAATTATCAAACTTAGAGCACATCTTCCTGAACATCGAATTTGATGAATAAGGACGGATAATTCTACTGATTTTTCCTCATGAACCTGTAAGGATGTAATTGTAATGGTTATTGTATGGCGCCAAGAAATTCAAGTCTAACACTATGTCCATACATAGAATAATTTAGCAGAATTATCGTTAAGAAATTAGAGCTCAGTGCAAGACATTAGTTGAAACTTACCAAGTTCATGTAGGGATCATACAGTCTTACCTGTTGCCAACTTAGTTCAATTGTGGCCAACTGCATACTATACACATTTTAGTAATGCGATAAACACATGGATATTCTCGGATTTCCATTTGAAATGGACCCACACCAAAAATTAGAGAATATCCATGTGTTTATCTCTACCCATCATTAAATGCTTGTAGCCCTTTACTTGGGATCTATTCATGGCCCCTAGATCTTCAACGAAGACTTTAGGATTTGCTAGGTTAAGGGAAATTATATACTAGAACTTAAACTCATCGAGTTATCTGCACATGGGTTTCTCGTATAAAGTTTTTAACGAGGCAATATTAATATAAGTACTTGTATCATGTTTTTAAAGATTTCTCATATGAATTTTATTGATTTTTATGATTAGATCTGGGAGAGTGTTACGGAACAACTAAAGGACAGCCGATCCCACACAAAGGCTGTTCGACAAACGTATACAAACAGTAAAAAGTACCAGTTTAAATCACTTTTAGCCACCACTGTTTTCACTCCTTCCGTTCTAAAATAAAAGGGAATAGAGATTTTAGAGTAGATCAGTAGTAGCTGCAAATGACACATATACCCCCTACTTCGATAATGGAAAGGTAAATTAGTTTTGATAATTAGTGGCTAATTTTCAGTTTTATCGTCTTAAATAGCGGATAAGTACATAGACTAGGATTATTGCCAAAATAAAAAAAATAAATAGCTCCATTCTCTTATAATTCGTTTTCTTGCTCTAGGGTGGCAGCAGTAGTGTAGGTGACGGTGACATAACATCTATGCAATATGAACACGGGAGGCAGTCCAGGCACGTTTGGAAAAAAATATTTTTATGGTTTTCAACAATATTTGAGAATATCATAGTATTTAGACCAAAATATGTTTGAAAACTTTATGTATTTAAAACCATGGTATTGGCAATACTTTAGTGTTTTTGGAATATTGTAAACTCTTTCTAAAATACTATGGTTTTGGTAGAGAAAAAAAATACTATGATTGTCATGACCAACATAAAACCATAGTATTCTAAAACCATAGAGTTAAAAACTTTGCTTCCAAACAGGCCCAGTATTTCACCTAGAATTAACATGTTTACGATTTCGCCATCATAGAAAACAAGATTAAGCCTCAAAAGTGCAGTAAACCAAATGCAATGGTCACTGCGAATCCTTATTACGGAAAGAGGGGGGAAAGAGGAATCACATCCATCGGCAGGGCCGGACCTCCTGCGTGTAAATTCATGTTCTGGCTTAACACAGAATAAAAACACATGTCGATCTCCAAAAGTTAAATTTTGCATTGCCTGTGAACGGTAATGCTTATGATGCAGACTCCTTGGCAATCTTTTCTGCCTTGGCGATGACCTCCTCTATTCCTCCAACCATGTAGAACGACTGTTCCGGAAGGTCATCATACTTGCCATCCAAAACACCCTATGAGACATGTCAAGAAGTGTTCAGTTGTCAGCACATCAAATGGGTGGTCATTTGCATTTTGATAATATAAGGAAAAGAAAACTCATAGGTACATGACTAGTATCCTATTGCGACGATCTATAAAGCAGCTAGTAGAATTTGCACAGCATTTTTTAGACATGTACTATATAATATCAAATCCGTACAAACTATCATTGATAGCAAATGCACAAGCAAATACTCCCGTCTCAAATTTTAAGGGGTTGTAGCCCTCTTTTTATTCGTCCACATTCAAATGGATGTTGATGAATCTAGGCATATATTGAACACACATACATGGAGTAATGAATGAATCTAGTAGAGGCCTAACACCCCTTGCAATCTCAGACAGACGGAGTAATAAATAGCTTCCGCATGAGATATTCATAACAAATTCCTGGGTATACATCAGCTTGGTCATGGGACAGTCTACAAGAGGCAACTTTTACTAACAACTCGTGCACCAATATGTTGTTGAAAACTATGACAGCACACAATATTGATGCTCATTTTATGAGAAGTCAAATGTCCACTTAGCCAACCTGTGGTTGTTCATGTTTGAAGTAAAAGCTAGAAAAAAAAAACGTGTGTTTTTGTCTAATCCTGAATTGTCATACTTTGGGCATGCATGGAGGGGAACACCAACAACTGATTTTTTACCCAGACATTGGTAATTGGAGAGGGAGGCAGTTGCAATACTACTATAGATGGCAGGAGTTACAATTAAATCATACCTGAAAACTTTTAACACTCTCCTTCAGCTCAACATACTTTCCAGGTGCACCCGTGAAAACTTCAGCAACATGGAAAGGCTGGCTAAGGAACCGTTGAATCTTCCTAGCACGAGCGACCGTCAACTTGTCATCTTCACTGAGTTCATCCATACCCAGAATGGCAATAATATCTTGGAGATTCTTGTAATTCTGAAGAACCTTCTGAACACCACGAGCAGTGTTGTAGTGCTCCTCACCCAGAACATGGGGGGAAAGCATTCTGGACGTGGAGTCCAGAGGGTCGACAGCAGGGTAGATACCAAGCTCAGAAATCTGCACAAGAAACAGAGTCACACCAAACTCGTGATAGCAGCAGCAACGCAGCATCAATCCACAAAAGTTTCAACTACATACAAGGCAGGCATACCTGACGAGACAACACAGTAGTAGCGTCAAGATGGGCAAATGTGGTTGCAGGGGCAGGATCTGTCAAGTCATCAGCAGGCACATAAATAGCTTGAACAGAAGTAATAGAACCCTTCTTTGTAGTGGTAATCCTCTCCTGCAGTCCTCCAAGATCAGTAGCGAGGGTAGGTTGGTATCCCACAGCTGATGGAATACGTCCAAGCAGAGCAGACACCTCAGAGTTTGCCTAATAGATAGATACCAAATGTACACCTTATCAACTTTTCAGCAGTAATGTCAAGGCAAAAAGAGAGAGAATTGATATCAAATGTACAAGTTTTCATCTTTAATCATTTAATGTGCACAAAATCAAGGCAAAAATAGAGAATAGCGATCAAAATTAAAGGTCTCGGCTGCAATGTACACAATATCATGGCAAAATGAAGTGACCCAAAGCAGAAATTGTGTGGGTAAAATATAGCTGAGATTGTTTGACTAACACGGTGTTGCTCTGTCTATCAAATAAGAATACCATTGCAGGTACTTGCCAAACATAAAACAGGAAGGTACCAGAGAATTTACCTGAGTGAAACGGAAAATGTTATCAATAAAGAGAAGCACGTCCTGTCCTTCAGCATCACGGAAATGCTCAGCAACCGTCAAACCAGTCAGTCCAACACGGGCACGAGCACCAGGAGGCTCATTCATTTGACCATAGACAAGAGCGCACTTGCTCTCACTCTGACACAATCAGACAAAATACAGTGTAAGGAAAACTCACCTAACAGATAAACCCAACGAAATATAAGAAATATTGGTCATTTACCTGCTTGTCACCAAGCTTAATGACACCACTCTCAATCATTTCCCTGTACAAGTCATTACCCTCACGAGTACGCTCTCCAACACCAGCAAAGACAGAGAAACCACCTAGATGAAGAAATGAAATAGATAAGCCCAAATGACATTCAAAATATTACCATTGTGCTTTATAAAAGAACTAACCATGGGCCTTGGCAACGTTGTTAATCAGCTCCATAATAAGGACAGTTTTCCCCACCCCTGCACCACCAAAGAGACCAATTTTACCACCTCTTTGGTAGGGTGCAAGAAGATCCACAACCTGGTATAAGTACAAACATCATTTAAAACTAAACTATGCACAATAAGCCTTGAAGGATGAAAAATTATGCTAGGAAATTAGACAGACACTTTCAAAGAAAGAGGTGCACCTTGATTCCAGTAACAAGAATTTGCTGCTCTGTAGCCTGCTCAACGAAAGCTGGGGCTTCACGATGGATAGGAAGGAAGTGGTTTGTTGCTGAAGACAAGAGGAAAAATCAACAAAATAGAACTATAAGCATGACTTCTAGTAGCGCATACATAAATGTTACAAGTACATGCCATACAGACTTACTTATATCTCCCTTCTCATCAATAGGCTCACCGATCACATTCATAATGCGTCCAAGAGTTGCCCTGCCAACAGGGACCTAGAAACAGAAACGCATGTCACAAAGGCAAGAGCACAACTGACACATGGTTTGGAAGGTGGTGGCACTATGGTAACAGAGAGAATAGCAACACCTAAGTTCAGATACTGTAAACATCCGCAGCCTATAAACATAACAGATTGATACAGAGCTTATTGACCAAACTCTAACAAATTATTTTCGAATCAATGAACAAGCATATAGGTTTAGCAGCAAGTCTCAAAAGTTGGGAGTCCGAATGTAAAGCTAAGCCTCTGAGGGACGGCCCTGGTGCATGAGCTCCCGCTTGCGCAGGGTCCGGAGAAGGGTTAGACCCACTTTGGGGTCTATTGTACGCAGTCTTTCCCTGCATTTCTACAAGAGGTTGTTTCTACGACGTGAACCCGTGGCCTCCTGGTCACAAGGCAGCAGCTTTACCACTGCGCTAAGGCTCCCTTTCAAGCTAAGACTCTGAATTGGATAACTCTGGATATCTGAAACTTCTTCAGTTTATATTGAGCCAGTGAGACTATATATGGCCGCCCGTTTCGTTCCGTGTGAGCTCTTCCTTAATCTAGCTCCTAGAAAACAAAACACCTCCATTGCCTTGTATGACTATGGGATCACAGCATGACATGGTATACTGTATACCTTTATCAAACTGCCGAAATGGTAAATAATCTTATCATCAGATGAGACTATTAGACAGAAAATGATTTTATGGACCAGCATTCTAAATGTCATTAAACCATGACAATAGTGCTACACAAGTGTCAGTATTTGCGGTTCCAATCCTAAACGTTTCACATCCGGATCATCTATCAGATCAGTACAGCGTATTACCCGTTAACAAACAACAGTCGTGCATCTAAGAAGCAAATGCGTATTCACTAGGCACTAAATGGATCCGTACGTCCAGATCAAATTCGAAATCAGCCGATTCGTGAGATTATCCAGATAAATCATTTCGAAATGCAAAGGAAACGGGAAACGAGAGGAAATGGACTTACTGTGATGGGAGAGCCGGTGTTGAGAACACGTTGGCCGCGGACGAGCCCCTCGGTCCCGTCCATGGCGATGGTGCGGACCATGTTCTCCCCAAGATGCTGCGCCACCTCGAGCACGAGGCGGATGTTGTTGTCGAGCACCTCGAGCGCCGTCAGGATCGGGGGTAGCCCCTCGTCGAACCGCACGTCCACGACGGCACCGATGACCTGGCACACCTGGCCGATGGCGCCGGCGCCGGTGAACTCATCGGTGATCTTGCCTCCACCAGTTTTCTTGCCAGTGGCCGGGGGCGGCGGGGCGGAGGCGGCCTGGGCCGCGGCGGAGGAGGCGTAGGCGGCGGCGCGGTTGAGGAAGAAGCCAGCGGGAGACGGACGGTGGTGGAGCGGCGCCCGCGAGCACGGGGATGGAGAGGCGGCGCGAAGGCGGGAGGCGGATCGTAGGATGGAGGAGAGGGCCCGGCGCGTCGCCATGGCCGGCAGCGAGGCGTCCGGATCTAGGTTTTCTTCGGAATGGTGTGCAGGTGCGGGGAGCGGCGGCTCCGCGCTACGCGAGGGGGTGGTAGCCTGGTAGGGGTTTGGGGATCGGGGTCGGGCTGGGGAATATGGAGGGTGGTGGACTGGTCGGGAGGGGAGCTCGCGGGAGGGTTTCGCGGCTGGACCTGGTCCTCAGTGCCTCAGTGGACCGAGAAGGGTGGAGTGTTGGAGTGGGGCGTGCCTACTGGTGTGTCGCTCTGTTATGCTCGTGCCACTTGTCCTGTATAGTTTGTGCCGCTTGTCCCGAAGAATTTTAAAAGATTCAATTTATATATATATAGACAATTTTTCTACAAAAGCCTTTGTAACAACCATGTACCAATATCATTGAAATCCATGTGGAATGGCCTCTTTTACACTGTTTTTGATGGATAATAAGCATAATGCCCGGTCTAAATGTTGTCTTTCCTTTGTGTCTTGAGATTCTTAAGTCCTTGCTTCACCGTATTCAAACATGCTTGTTTATAATTTTTCTATGTTATAGATTCCTACACGATTGCAATTGCGTGGTCATGTTTTTTCTCATTCCGATGTTTTGAAAATCCTATGTGTCAAAAGAAGCCTCGAGTTCCTATGTTTCAAAAAGGCCTTGAGTTTTGCACAGGAGACTTGCTATTGGAACTGCATTTTCACACGAAAACGAACGAGAACAGTCGAAACTTGATCTAATTACCATTCATTGCCTTCTTCTCTCTATCTTACTCGCACATATCCATTCGACGATGTCACTCACCCTTGTCTCCCACCTATTAGCCTTCATCGTTTTGCTACCTCTCAGATGTCATGTCTCTCATTGTCTTCCTATCTACCCTCAAATGGGTGTGGCGGTGCACTCTCTCACTCACCATGATTCCCTATGCATTAGCATTCTTGTCCACGCTAAGTGGAATCCACGCCATCGTGCCACTCATGCATTGCTACTGCAACCTTTGTCAATCATGTCTGCTTCCCAAGACCTTGGTCGATGATCAAATATATCTTTCTAATGCAAGGATTATGGACCCTATCTACGATTTGAGGTGATTTTGGCGAAAACAGACAAAAAGGGGTATTTTCGTCAGTTTACCGATGAAATAAAGCTCAACAAAATCTTGCAAATATTTCCGCATGTTATTTTTGTCAACTCTTTGCCGGTTGACGAAAATATGTGGTCATGTGGCAAGATAATTTCGTAGGCCAGATGGCATTTAAATACCCTACGATGCGTCATTTATAAGAATTTATCACTAATTCCAATTAACTAGCATTCTAATCACAAAAGGACAAGCATGTTAACCGCCATAATGATTAAGAAATTTCGCCATTATCCACGAGGCCGACGAAATTAGACATAAACTACTCCTAACTGTTGAGCACCAAATTGGACAGGCCTGTACTAGCTGGCGCCAACTATCCGGTATAGTCGAATCCGAGAGGAAATCCAGATTTTGCGCGAGATCTTGAGGGATTCGACTTGTACAATGGTTAAGACCACCCTCCCCTATAAATATAAAGGGGTAAGGCCGATTGACGCATCCACAATCGAACCAATCTATTATTTTACTTACTTTTATGCATATCTCTTTTCCCAAACCCTAATTCTCTTCTCCAACTTCCAAATTCGCCTCCTGTCGACTCTACGCCGACCCAAGGAGCTCTAGGTGGCCTGCCGACGCTAGAGCAACCCCTATCGCCGATCTTTCCTCACGAGGTCCCTCCCGGGAGGTTCGGTCTAGGTCTTATCGTTAGTAATTGGCGCTAAAACGTGTCAACACCAACATGCATAATCGACAAAGTTAGCTAGAATAGAAAAATATAGAAGTAGCCAACGAATAAACCCATGTGGTTGTGTTGGCGTGGTGCGGTCGTATCCAGTTGCGGAAGATGTCACTCATAAGAGATGGGCCACAGTGTCGGTGCCGACCAGGGCAGCGGGAGCCAAGGTCAGGCAAGGAACCGGGGAGGGGGGCGGAGAGGGGCAAGCAGGGCCGCCGGGGCAAAGGCGTCGATGCAAGGGTGGCTTTGAGAAGCTCAGTCGCGGTTGGCGCCAGGGGCGGTGGCGTCGTAGGGCACTTGACGCTCGGGGAGGTGGCGACGGGGATGGGCGGCGCCAGGGGCGGCGTTGACGGCTTGCGATGGCTAGGGTGACGGTAGACGCGGCTGGCGACGGTCACCGATGGTGGGGGCGGCGGGGAAGGCGGTGAATTGGGCGCGACGGTGGGCAAGCATGTGTGCGTTTGTGCGGAGTGTCTGAGTGTGCGTGGGTCAAGATTGCATGGGCCGCGATTTTTGGGCCGGCCGATGAAAATGTCGCCTTGTTTCGTTGGACACGTCATAGGCCGACAAAAATGTCGCCTTGTTTCGTTGGCCACGTCATAGGTTGACGAATACAACTCATTTTCGCCGGCCCTATCCAGTTGTCGAAAATATGATGGATTTCAAAGTGTGTTGCTGGTCGGCCCAAAGTTTGTTGGGTGCCAAGGTGGGGCGATGAAAATAAATGTATATTTGTCGTTTGGAGGGTAGATGAAGTTTTAACGGCTGTATTCGTTGGCTTAGCATTTGACCAACAATTATATCTCTATTTTCATCGGACGGACTGGCCGACCAATATATGCGACACTGTTTTGTCGGCAAGCTGACGAAATTGATATGGCATGAAAAATTCCCGGAGGCAATTTTGTCCCAATATAAATTGAAGGGGTACGTAGTTGTATAGCAGTGTCTCATAAGCCATCCGATTTAAAAAAGAGAGAATTACTTATCTGGTCTAAAATTTTTTGGAGTTTTCTTCCTTAGCAAAAAATAAATAAATCTCTGCTCGATCCAGAAATTTTGTTTCATTCTTTTCTTAGCACTTCCATCCATTTGGAGCCATATCTGTGTCAAATGGAGTAACAAGAAAATCACCCAAAAATACTTCACGCACGTTAAATAAACATTTCTCTAATATCTAACTTTACTTCAATATCATTATCATTTTCAAAACACACATGAAGCTTTATATGTTGAGGTTCAAACTTTTACAGTGAACTACATATACAACAAAGGGAATATACAATTTTTTGTGTAATATTTGAAGTCTTGAAGCACTTTTTCTATAGCAAGTATTTTGCAATTCAATTTTATAGGTAGATCTGTCATTTAACCGTAAATTCTAGCGCTGCAAGTCACCATAGAGCCAAATTATCATCTGAAAGCTATTGTCCAACTTTTATGATTTTTGAAGTTCATTTAGCCTATTTTTGTATTTCTGTTGTTTTATATAACATGCAATAAACCGATGACATAAAAATCTTTTGAGGGATTCTCATTTTTACCATTCTGTAGATCTACTGTTAAGGAATACAACTCAACAAAGTTTGAATTTTTAGTGTTTTTTTAGTTTTTAATGATTTTTTAAAGAATAGAAGTGCTAAAAAAAAAACGAAACAAAATTTCTAGATTGAGTAGAAAACAAATTTTTTCTATACAAAGAAGAAAAGGCCAAAAATGTTTTAGGCTAAATAGGTAATTATCTTTTAGGACCCGCTTGGTTCATTGTCAAACTATTGTCAATTTTGATTGTGATTGAATCCAAATAAAAACTTATTTAAACAATACGCTTTTCGTTCTAATGGATTGTTTGGGTCCCAAATAACTTATCCGAATGAGAAATTTGTTCTTCGGTTAAAGGAAAATCCAAGGGGATTGGAGATGATTTAGTCTCTTCCTATTCAAATTTGACTAGTAAAGGATTAAAATCTCATCTAATCCTCTCCAAAACCAAACCAACCGAATAAGGCCTAAGTCAAATTTTAATTTAAATTCAAACCCACCAAAATTGCCAAAGCAATGAACCAAGAGCAGGCCCTTAAAACCCTGGTTTCCCAAATTTTTGCAATTTGGATCGTGATGGATTCTAAGTAAAAATGTAATTAAACAATACACTTTCGTTCTAATGAATTGTTTGAACCCTAAATAACATATCAAATAATAAATTTATTTTTTTAATCAAATTTTAATCTAAATTCAAACACAATCAAAATTATCAGCAGTTAATCATGTGTTTGGTTCTGAGACAAAATGAGATGGGATGATTCGTCAGAGTTTTTAGGAATGGGATGATCCCATTTCATGTTTGGTTGGAAAGGATCGGTCCATCCCTATTTTCTGTTTGGTTGAAAGGATTTGGATTTTAGGGGACAAAAACCGTTAGCACACAGTTAGACACCGTTAGATGGGCTCACGTGTCATCATCTGTTTCTATCGTCTTCCTCCTCGCGCAGGTCGCGCGGCCGCATCACCCTCGATGTGATGACCTGCCCGGTTCCCGCGCCGGCCACCGCTGCCTCCCCTCCCCGGGACGTCCGCCATCGCCCTTCCGTGGGTCCCGCGCTGCCGTCGCCCCTCCCCGTGCCGGCCGCCGCTGCCGCCCGTCCGCGGCACCCGCGACGGCTGCCGTTACCCCTCCCCGTGTCGGCCGCCGCCGTCCCGTCCCGACACCCGCACCGCCGTCGCCCTCCCCGCGTCGGTCGCCGCCGCCCCTCCCCGGCACCCGCGCCGCCATTGCCCCTCCCCGCGTCGGCCGCCGTCGCCCTCTCTAAACAGATCAAGACGGACAACGACGGAAGAGCAAAGGGAACGTCCTTGTCCGCCCGATTTGAGGGAACGAGGACATCCCTCTTTTGAGGAGAATATTCTCTGTGGAGGATAGTTCCAGCTACCAACCAAACACTGCAAGGCAGGCATGATGAGCAGGCCACAGGCCGCACGGTTTCCCCTTCGCCCTGATTCCCTGTCCCGAGTCCCGACATCTCCCCGACCCCGCGCGCCACCTCTACGCCATGGCATTCTCCGGCGCCGCCGTCGGCGCTAAACCCTAGGCCCCTCTACCACAACCAATGGCGTCCCTCCTCTCCTCCCCTGACGCATCGAAATCGCTCATCATCACCACATCCTCGCTCTTCCTCTCCTCCATCTCCTCGCTCCCCTCGCCCCAGGTCCACCCCGTCCCTACCTCCACCTCCACGCCGCTTCCGCCCGTCCCAGCCTCCGTGCCTCCCACCGCGCTCATCCCGGGCTCTCGCTTCCTCGTAGACGCGTTCCGCCATGCCGGGGACTTCTCTGTCGCCTACTTTCTCTCGCACTTCCACGCCGACCACTACGGCGGCCTTGGTCCGTCCTGGCGCCGCGGCCTCGTCTTCTGCTCCGCGCTTACCGCGCGCCTCGTCACCTCCCTGCTCTCCGTCCCGCCGCAGCTTGTCGTCTCCCTCGATGTTGGTGTCCGTATCACCATCGATGGGTGGGAGGTCACCGCCGTTGACGCTAATCACTGCCCAGGTGCTATCCAGCTCCTCTTCGCTTCCCCTGGATCGAAAGCTGAGAGATATGTGCACACCGGTGACTTCCGTTACACGGAGTCTATGACGCGCGATCCTAATTTGCTGGAGTTCATCGGGGCTGATGCTGTGTTTCTGGACACCACATACTGCAACCCCAAGTTTACATTTCCTTCCCAAGTTGAGTCTGTGGATTACGTGGTGAACGCGATAAAGCATGTAAAAGAGGAGAGTTCAGTGTCAGGAGAGCGTGTGCTGTGTCTGATCGCGACCTATGTAGTGGGCAAAGAGAGGATTTTGCTTGAGGTTGCAAGACGCTGTGGGTGTTCAATCCATGTGGACAGTAGGAAGATGGAGGTTTTGACACTCTCAGGGTTTGGTGGGGAGAATGGAGTTTTTACAGAGGACGCAGCAGAGACAGATGTGCATGTTACCGGGTGGAATATCTTGGGGGAGACTTGGCCCTACTTCCGTCCGAATTTTGTGAAAATGAAGGAGATCATGATGGAGAGAGGGTACATGAAGGCTGTTGGATTTGTACCGACTGGGTGGATGTATGAAACAAAGAAGGAAGGTTTTGCTGTTAGGGTAAAAGATTCACTTGAGATGCATCTTGTTCCTTATAGTGAGCACTCAAGCTACAATGAGTTGCGTGAATATGTGAAGTTTTTGCATCCGAAGCGGGTGATCCCAACTGTTGGAGTGGATGCTGGGAAACTTGATAGTAAGGAGGCAATTGCTCTGCAGAAACATTTTGCTGGGTTGGTGGATGAGACAGCAAACAAGCAGGAGTTCTTGATGGCATTCCATCGTAGGTCAACAGATGCTACTCATAGCTGCAAAGATGTGGTTGCTAAGTGCTTTAGTCAGCAAGATAGGGAGGATGCTGCTTTGTTGCCAGCAACCACTCCTGCCTCCAAACAACTGGATACTTTGAGGGAGAATGTTACAGAGGAAATGAAGAAAGAACTATCAGATTTCCTACCCTCATGGGTCAGCCAGGAACAGATCATGGACCTGCTGATGAGCTCAGGTGGCGACGTTGTTAAGGCAGCATCAGATTTTTTTGAGAGGGAAAGAGATTTCTTTGAAGAAGCAAATGTTTCTTGTAGTGAGACACCCAAGTCAGAGAAAGACCATACTTCTGATCATGGGTCTTCTGCTGATGTAAGCAGTCAGCTAGAATCTCCTTTATTTTCACAGAAGCCAGTGGAACACTCAACAAAACTTGTAAATTTGACTCCTATGAGAATGAAAGCGAATACTCCCGTAAAGGAAAAGAAGAGGGGTTCTGTCACTGCAAACAAGCCAAAAAAGAAAGGACGGTTAACTTCCTCCGCAGAGTCTGGTGGGCGTAAGCAGTCCACAATCACAAACTATTTCATTAGAGCTACAACATCCGCTTCTAAAAGTGGTACAACTGATACAACTGATAAAATAACTGCAGAGGCACATGAAAATAATTTGGAAGATGATGATCAATTAGCTGATATTGTAAAAATACAAGATCAGAGTGTCGACCAACTTCTTCAGATTGTAGATGGTAGCATGTCCAAAGAATGTGCAGTTTCTTTGCTTGAGAAGACAAAAGGAAATGTGGCTGTAGCAGTTGATATATTTTACAGTTCAAGTGAGAGTAACAATATAATCAACATTGATAAGAATATCATGCTGCAGAATACACAAATTGAAACCTTAGATAAATGTAGTAATACCAACATGGCTTGTGATTCTTCTCGGGTTACTCCAAAGATGCCAAACCTACATGTAGAAACTGCTTTAGCACAAGCAGATTCTGCAAATATGTCACTGCCAATTGAAAAGTATCTACCTGTTGACCATGGTTAGATTCTTTTTCCTGATATTTTTTAGCAGTTTGTTTAAGAATCAGTTATGCCATGTATCCGCTTTTCTGCAGCTTGCTGGACAGCAGGACAGCCTGCACCATACTTGCATTTGGCTCGCTCTTTTGATCTGGTTGAAAAAGAAAAAGGAAAGATCAAGACTACTGCAATATTTTGCAACATGTTCAGGAGGTTTCTGAATGTTTACCTTTTTAGTTGATCTATGCATGTTGATCATCAACTGGATATGTTCATTATTTGGGGGAATGGTTAATATCTTATCTTCTGGAATGCAGTCTGCTTGCTTTGTCCCCTGATGATGTGCTACCTGCTGTTTATCTGTGTACTAATAAAATTTCTCCTGGCCATGAAAATATGGTAAGTACAGAAATCACATACTGCACCTGTTTGCCACACTTTACTCTTTGTTTAGCCACTTCTTTTTAAAGTCCTCTTTGGAACGTTTAAATCTGGTAGTTTGAATTTTGGAGGAAAAAAAAAATCTATCATCACTAAATATGAGGTTTCCTAATAAATTCACGTGGGAATACCGTATATCTACTTCCTCCAGTCACATATAGGTGACTTTCAGGTTGTGAGCAGTCAATTTGAAACTTTGGTTATGAATTATCTTTTGAGAAAAGTGTATTTTTCATCCCTCAAATATTGCAAAAGTGTATCTTTCATCCCTTGTATTTCAGTTGGTGCAAATCAACCCCTAAACTAACTAAACCGGTGCACTAATCACCCCATCTCGGTTTAACCAAGGTTTAATTTTATATGAAACCTTTTCTTGTAACTGGTCGCATGAGAGGACACGATTTCAATATTATGTGCAGGATGGCAGAAGAAAGGGTAGATTTTACGGTAAAATTAAAGAAATCAATTCACACCGGATTGTTATAGTGATTTTTCAACTAACTATATGACATGGCTAAGAGTAGTTAATCATACAATTATATGGCCTAACCTATTGTTGTCAGGTAGTATAAACCATTGTTAAACCAAGGTAGCGATTATTAGTGCACCGGTTTAATTAATTAAGGGATTAATTTGCTCCATTTGAAACATAAGGGTTGGATGTAACACTTCTGCAATATTTGAGGGATGAAAAAAATACACTTTTTCCTTATCTTTTATGTTTTGACTTTGGATATTTAAAAATGATATGAGTACATCTGTCTTTCCCAAAAACTATACAGTTGCTATGCTTTATAATGGCCTGTTTGGATCCACTAGAGATTCACATAACTAGCTAAATTTAGTAGTTAAATTAGCTGGCTAAATAGTAGTTAGATGGACTATAGCTTAGGGTATTTGGATCCATAGCTGATTTTAGTAGTAGTTAAAATGTGGTTGAGAGTTAGAAAAGTCTAAAATACCACACTATCTCTTTCCTCCCCTCCCTCCATAAAAGCAGGGGTAATAAGGCCATTTTGTGGTTCGTGCATATTAGCTAGTAGCTACTTTTAGTTGGGTTGGAGTAGATAGTGAGATAGTGGGAAAATTGGTGCCTAGCTATAGTCTGTCTCTTCCATTAGATAGGGATATTTGGATCGACCTAGCTAAAGTTTAGCAGATTCTCATTATCTGGGTGGATTCAAACGATACCTAAATAAATATGTTGCAATGAAAGGTGCTTGTCAAAGTTATGTTTCGAGACTGTAGATGTCCAAACATCACATATTTTTGGCTGGCGGGAGCACGTTCCAGATCACACCATAATTTTATGATGAATAGGCTGCATTTCAGTAAGGACAAAATGATTATATTTTTTAGCTTACTATAAGTATTTCCTCCGTCCTAATTATAAGGGTTCTAGCTTGTGAATAGATTTGTGTATGGGTTCTGTAGTTGTCTAGATCCATCAACATCCACATGAACATGAATGGAGAAAATCAGGGGCAAAACCCCTCAAAATTTGGGACTGAGGGAGTATTAACAATGAAGTTCTCCCCATTTAATAACATTGTTAATTAAAATATGCATATAATCTAGAGTTATCTTAATACTTTATATTATACAGTATAATGTTCTAAACATCATATGTTGCTACTCTTTCCTTATCTATCTTTCTTTACTTCTGATTTAATATAGTTCTGTTATGTGTTGTCATATAAAAATTCTAGTATATTAAACCCATGTTTGTTACTGAAGCTAGGAACTGAATATTGGCGGAAGTCTAGTTGTAACTGCTCTGGAGGAATCATTAGGAACCAGTAAATCTAAAATACATGAGATGTACAAAATCTATGGCGATCTTGGTAAGTACCAACTTATTGTCACATATTGGTAGTATGGAAGAAAAAGCCCTACAGTGTAATCTTTCATGGTTGTATCTTTACAAAGGAATGCCATATCAATGTATTTGCTAGGCTTATGGCAAGATCTGACGGCAGTTTTTTTCACTCAAAGTTTGTTCCTGATTGAGTTGCTATTCATTTTAACAAGTATCAACAATGGGTGGATTATAATTTGTAGGTAACGTTGCCCAAGAATGTCGTCAAAATCAAACATTACTTGCTCGTCCCCTGCCTCTCTCGATTCGTGATGTATATTCCACGCTTCAGAAATTAAGGTATTACTTACAAAGTAAAATTATCTTCCCTGCTGTCCTTTCAAATGGAATCCTGTAAATCTTGCTAAGCGTTGCGTGGTAATTACTTACTGAAGATTGCTTTATATGAATGGCTAAGTTTCAATTGTAGACACATTGAAATTTGACTAATCCTTTTGTGTGATAATTACTAACTACTGTGTATATCATCCATCAGAATAGCAACTTCTGATTATTTTGTACTTCTGGTTTTGTATAACATGGTTTGTGATCTCATATCACACTTCACAGGGAATAGTAAAACCATCTTCTGATGTCATGTTTTGATATGACTAATAGCAGGTCTAGAAAGTAGTATCCATTCAGGTTTTGATATGTTTTTTAATGATCTTTCTTGTGCTATCAATAAGAAAATCTTTTAAAATATGCAAGATACTCCAGTTTAGTTTGTCGTGGTAAACTTCAACCCTTTGCTTTGAAGCTATTAATAAGTGTCATATTTTGCATGATTTCATTTATTTCTGTGGGATGCTCTGACAAAGGATTATCTCTGATTCTTCTTTACATCATCACTTTTTTGCTTTCATTATTAGTGCAATATCGGGCAGTGGGAGTGCTGGAAGGAGAAAAATTCTTGTCTTGCATCTTATTCGGTCTTGCAGAGAAATGGAAATGAAATTTCTTGTCAGAACGTTGGTGAGTCATCCATTCCTTTCTGCCTTAGGCCATTCTCAGTGTCATGTTTAGATGTTTAGGTGGATGAATGAAACAACCTCTCTCAGTGCATAGTTTCATTTTTGTTGTTTTATAGGAATGGCATAACATTTAAGTGATGTATAGTGCTGTGATCAAATGTGCCATATAAACCGTGTAGCCACTTGCAATTATATCTGGCACACTATAATATGTCCACAAGGATCCTGAAAAGGTGCGTGGATGAAACAAATCACTTTGTCCCAGTTTCAAAGTACTTGGTAACCGTGTTCACTAGGTTTCATCCCCATGAAATCCAACACTCTCCTCTTCTAAAAGGTTTGTTGGCATGTCAGCACTTTTGCCTATTAGCATCTCATTTTATGAGAATGAAACTCTCATGAAACTCCCACTGAGAATGACCTTATAGTTTACAATTTTTATTTTGAGGCTATATTGCCTGTAATCATTGCAGATTGCACTTAGGTTCCATGGTTTTGGTCTTAATTGCTTATAATTATCTCTCTCAGGTTGAAGTTTTCAGGTATTGGTTATCAATATACAACTTCCATGCATGTACAAAAAATTTCAAATTCTACTATGTCTCCCTTACTTTGGAGTGAAATTTGGAGGTTAACTTTACTGTACACCTTGCTGTTACTGTTACTCCTGTGACATGATTCTGTCTGTTAAACGACCCCTCCTCAGAAGTTAAGCATAAAATAGCTAATTCATGTTGCCTTTATCGTGTAACTTGTAATAACCAAACTCCATCACTTCTCGTTTTGTGTATGGCCATGTTTGACTAACAGGTTCGTAACCTGCGTATTGGGGCTATGATGAAGACAGTATTACCTGCACTTGCACATGCTATTGTTTTTGATAGAAAGCATGCAGCAGATCCTGTGGTGTCCTTAGAAGGAATAAAATCACAACTACAGGTTTGTACATACATGAATTTTCTTTGTGCAATTATATGATAAGAGGCCTTGAGCTTGTTCATGACCCCAGTGAACCATAAAATGAGCAATAGTGGCTTGGACTTAGCATAGAGTTTTTTCTTACAAACTACTCTCCCCGTCCTAAAATATAACTATGATTAGGTTTGTCCTAAGTCAAATATCTTTAACTTTGATTATGAATAGCAAAACATTTATAAAGTTCGACACATAAGAAAGATGTTAGTAGATTCACGGTGAAACCCACTTTCATAACCTGTAACCTTTTCTATTTGAAATAAATTATTTTTTACCTTTTTTTTTTTTTACCTTTTTAGAGATATTGTTGGTCAAAGATGAAAATGTTAGTCTTTGGACAAACCTTAGCTATATTTTGGGACGGGCCACAACCAGTTATGTAGCTTTATGCCGCCATTTATCTTTCTATAAACAGTTCATAGCTCATAGACGGAACATGAAGGCTTCATTCTCGTTTTACTATAGTACTGGGGAAGTTGTCTTGATTGTCTCACATACTAGAAAATTCATTCTAAATAAAAAATAGGATTAGGAACACTAAATTAGATCGCTATATTTGAGTTTCAAATTACACATTGTTCTGAACCACAATTGTGTATTTGGATATTGTTTTCAGTCTCTTTCAACTGAAGTTGCCGAGGCATACAATGTCATTCCTAATCTGGTAAGTCACTGAACCTATCCCCTGTGGCTTATACTTTTATCATGGAGCACCATTTCTAGCTTTGGTACACATTTTGTTCTCAAACACGCAGGAAAGCTGCGTATCATTATATTATAGAAGATAGAAGGAGAAAAATAAACCTTAATACAACCCGTACTCACATTGTAATGATCAGAATTGCTAGAGGAAGATGAGTTGCGTAGAGCATAGTTGTGGTGAACCGGGGGTGGTGGGTCCTGGACCTTGGGAGCGTGGTTTTGACGCCATGGCGATCCATGCTTGTGAGGCAGGAGGTAGAAGAGATAGGCAAGAGATTACTTGGTGTTCTCCTACACAGCACCTTTTTTTTCTCGAACAGCGCAGGATAAACTGTCATTTCATTAGTAAAAGGAATTACAAAGGAAACCTCTCAACCAAGACTTACTAGAGTGTCAAACGAAAATCCCCACACAAAACGCACGACCACAACCCAGCCAACGACAGCCTAAGGGCCAGGGACAGCGGTCCTTAGGAGGAGCTCCTGCAGACCAGCACCCCTTTCAGACACCACAGATGGCCTTCCCCTGCCACTGAGAGAAGAACTGCCTGAACATCAGGGCGACCTCCCTCAAAGACAAGCATCCCTATGCTTCCAAAGCTCCCAAGAGACAAGAATAACTAGAGAATCGAAGTCCTCTGCGAAGCCTCTTAGGAAGAGATTTAATGGCCTGTCTCCACTATGAATTGAAACGGCTTGTAGAGTTTGACTGCATCACATCAGCCAAATTGAGACTCCTCAAAACACAAGCCCAGACCTCCCTCTCCCTGGCTACCCGCTTGGCCAGGCGATCCAATGTCCAGCAGCGATTATTAATGGCCAGCCAAATGAAAAATTTGCAGTTCAGGAGGCCCAGCTCTTCCAGACCCTCTTCCAAGCGGAGAACCTGATGGTCTTCGAAAACATTGCAAGATATTTATGCTACACTCTTGGAAGTTTTTGTTTTTTTAAAGATCTAAGAGATGTGAGGGCGTTATGTGGCCCATGGCTTCTGGCAGGTGACTTCAACCTGATTTACCAAGCAGAAGATAAGAATAATACAAACCTAAACTGAGCTATGATGGGTTTTTTTGGCGCTTTGATGATTCTGAAATCAAAGAGATCCCACTGCTAGGTACCTGGTCGAATGAGCGTGATAATCCAACCCTTGTTCGTACTCCATAGGCTAATAAACTATAATATCTTAACTAATATCTATAGATATCCTCAGCCGGTGTTATATCCTGATGTGGGCCTGCTGAGCCACCTCCTATGGGTGTACTGAATTCCAGTCATTAAACACACTCCCCCTATCTTAGAGATTACATCGGTACATCGTAACTGTTTAAATTCCTAGAAAATTGGACTCCTAGATGAAATTTGTGGATTTACCTAAGCTTTAAGCTTCATCTGGAGTGGCCGAGTGGGTCTAAGATCAGCCTAAATCCACCACTGGGCTTCATTATACAACTATCTCTACGCAATAATGTTGAAGTACAACCTGTAATATGAAATAACTCTACTTTTTCATTGAGCAATGCACTTTTAAATGGTAAATGCATGTCACTTACATATAAAAAAACATTGTCTCACTTGAGAATACAGAATATTTTTACTCCAGCCAGCAATAAAGATGACCATCAGTCTATTTGTATACTAAATGACACAGATGGTAGCTTTGATGCTTTACAAAGGTGATAAAAAAATATTAACGCTGTTAAATGCATCCGGCAAATAATGTCTGTTAAACTCAGCTCAAAACTGAAACAGGATGCTTCAAGAGAGAAGTTTACTTGTGCTGACTATAATACACCATCTGTCAGGGTCTGCTCATTCCTTCTCTTCTGAAGGAAGGCACTGCATTTTCAGCTTCGTCCTTGGCAATGGTGCCTGGCACACCCATTCCACCTATGCTTGCAAGGTATGTACATGCCTGAATTGGACAAATTCTGATACTATTTTTAGTATAATTACTTGTTTCCTTGTTTCCAGAATTACTAATGGGTTGAATCAATCATTGAAAGCTTTCCATGGCAGAGCATTTACTTGTGAGTACAAGTATGTCCCATTGCTCTCTGCCTCTCTTAAGATTTTCTAAATAGACCTACTTGCTACTCCTGCCGTTTTTAAATATCTGGCACGGTGACACCATTGACTTTGTGCACAGCGTTTGACCATTCGTCTTTCTCAAAAATTTCGTATAAATATGTAAAAATGCAAGGCATACTTAAAGTAACTGAAATGACAAAACAAATCACAACAAATAAATGGTATTTACATAGCCTTTTTGAATAAGACAAATGGTGAAAACGTTATGGCACATATCTAAAAACGTAGATAGGATATGGCTATTTTAACATGAAACAATTTCTTGAATTGCTATTTACAATCCGCTAGGCACCCAGTTATACTATGGTTCGGAAAGGGTTGCCCTGAACTACAATATCTTCCAAGACTGTAGCTTAAACCTGATATTTTTATCACTGATGAGTTCAGACTCCTGAGATGGTGGATAATGTTTCAAATTCTTGTCAGATCAGAAGATCAATAACCAAGAAATAAGTAACTCCTTTTTTAAGCATAACTAATGTCTATATTTGAAGGATCATGAAAGCTCTGTATTGCTGATGAAGCAAGGGGGAATATGTCCCATTCATGACTGTTGTTGAGCTTGCATTGTTAACATGCTCATTCCTTTACAAACCTGGGTCTTTGGGGTGAGGGGATATGTCCATCGTCCTGATGGTTGTTGAGCTTGCATAGTTCATACGCTCATTCCTTTACACGTACGGTGTTTAGGTTTATTGGTTTGTGTTGACCATAAGTAATTACTAGCCTCCATTTGCTGTACGGCCCATGCTAGGAACTCCAGTTAAAAACCCAAACTCTAGATAACGACTAGAATTTGTCTCATTATTCATTAATGTTGCTTCCAGGTATGATGGTCAGCGTGCCCAGATTCACAGATTACCTGATGGATCAGTGCGAATATTTTCAAGGCAAATGAAAGAGTCAACTCCCAGATTTCCTGATCTTGTGAACATGATTAAGGAACTGTGCAGGCCTGAAGTGTCCAGCTTTATACTAGATGCTGAGGTCAGTTTTGTTCACAAGGATTTTCCATCTTTCTTTACCCTTTTTTGGCCTCAAATTGTTTTTGTTATGTTTTTGCAAATTAAGGTGGTGGGAATTGACAGGAAGAAGGGGAACAAGTTGATGTCATTCCAAGAGTTATCTTCAAGAGAGAGAGGGAACAGGCATTCCTCAATTGCAATCGAGAACATTAAGGTGAGTATAGGATGTACTGAGTATCATTTACCACTTTGAACTATTTACTACTACCTCCAGTCAAGTTTGTATGGTGTTTCAGACAGCAAAAGCAAGCTAAAAATAACTAGCTTTCCCTGTCTGAACATCAAATATAATTGAATGGAGGGAGGAAGGAGCAGTATTGTTTTAGGTTATACTTTCATATGACTAATGCCAATGGTTTTAGTATTTTGTAGGATTATTGTGCTTTTCCACAAATTTCTATAGTTAATTGTTTATGCTTCATAGCCTCAGTTGAACGAATCACAGTTCCATAGTAAGCCCATAGTGTCATAGTTTTCTTCCGTTTTTGTCATTTATCAAATATACATGTCTCGGGTTATGCACTTCAGCAGTAGATAGTGCAGATCTCACTAACTCACTGTTGTGGTGGGATAGTTTTAAGGTTCTTCTTGCCTGATCTCAACTAATAAATCGCTGTCCTTTTTAGAGAGAAGGCTAACTTAACCCTTAAGCAAATATCCTAGCTGAGCCAATGCAATTTATCTCTTGCCTGACAAACGTAACCTATCCATGGTTCCGCATGCTACAGTAACTGCATGAACAATGGATGTTTGGCCCTTGTCTTGGTGGCCCAGGCCTAGGATTGGTCCCAGGCTCAACTATCATGAGGGCATGTATAATTCAAAGATTGCTTATATAGACACTTAATGAGAGACAATAAATGCTGCATCATTAGGCTTCTCTGTAAGAGCCCTATCCTAGAATAAAAGCAATCATTCCACAAATACACTTGAATAAACTGATACATTTACGACCTTGCTTTAGTGTTTATCCAATGCGACGTAGACGATGCGAACTGGAGAAGCCAAAGAAAAGACATCCCCTCCCCTCGGGAGTCATAACAATCGTTGCGACATGGATGCTAAAGCAAATCCATAGCCCTTTGTGCCAATGCTGAGGTAGCCATTGCCAGGCGCTAGGGCGAGTAGCCATAGTCGAGGGTGCCATGTGTAGGATAGCCGTTGTCGAGGTTGCCGAAGATGAGTTAGCCGCACAAAAAGCTACTAGCTCATGTGCTTGAAGAAGGCGAAGAATCTGAACATATGGATGAAGACCATGCATGTGAGGGGCACAATGACGTATTCATCGACATTGAAGATGTGACGACAGAGACGACCACAGGCAACGATGCTATTGCTGAAGAGGCGAAACAATGGCAACCGTTTTGCTTGGAGAAGATGCGCGCCGTACTTGGTGACGATCTTGGCCCGATCGGTTCAGCTACTTACAGCTGCACTGCACAGCTTGTACAGTGAATACTAAGAGGAATAGGTGCCTAGCAATAGTTGAAAATGGCTGCACAGCCACTTTTTGTGCTTTTCCGATCACAATTCACACCCCTTCACGGGATCCGGTGGAGGTGCAAGTTAACGGTTGATCGACTAATCATGTGGCGTGGGTGGAGTACATCACGCTTGCTTAGGTGATCAATCAGATCACATGCGATGTTGTAGGGGCAGGAGTCTGGTTGGCCATTGGTGGAGAATACGTCAGAAATCATGCATGTGTACATGCATATGCATTTGTAGTCCATGCACACTTATATGCATGCCCATCATATATTATACATGGGCTCACATATCACCATGTAGTGGACCACTGGACCGTGGGGCAGTGAGGCCTAGTCCAACACGTGCGTTTGCAAACACACATGGCGTGATGTGCATCCAGGCCAGTGTGTGACAAAGCTGTGATGTGGTGTGCTTCTCACATGGGCACAGGCAGGCCACCTGGCGGCATGGACACATCAGATGATGGATTTCTGATCCGATGACGATGATGAACTGACGGTAAAAATGGTGCGGACGAAGGACGAAGAGGCACGGAAGTGACACATGCGAGCGTCCCCGAGAATAACGCGTGTCGCGCCATGTCGCAAAGTTGGAGGCGGTGAAGGTGCTGATGTAGTTGATGCCAATGCCAATGCTGACACCGATGTGTAGATGCGAGAAAAAATGACTGTAGTGGCGACACAAACCGATCTTAGTTTAGAAAGCCAAAGAAATACCAATCAGTCAAGATTGATGGTATGAGCTTTGGTATGAGCAAGTGAGCAACATTGCCCTCGACGAATTCTCCCCTGGGGCATGCTAAGGCAGTGAAAGATTAGGTTTTTGGGCCTGCGATCAGAACATGTACTCTTGATACCATGTAGGAGAATAGAGTTGTTTGAACGATTGATTGTATTGTTTGAGCGTCGCGCCCGGATTATATAGGATTACATTGCTTAGGGGTCAAGTAGTCTCCCTTAGAGATGCAGGCCAGGATTGCAAACCATTCTAATCTACTATATTGGTAGCTATCCTTATATTAACAACAATGGTTACCTAATAGGAATATGGGGCATTTTCCTCATTTCCTGAGTACACACTCTTTTTTTCATATTTATAATTGAAAACTGAGTCCATGCTTTTCCTCTATAATCAATCTTATTATCCACCTGGCGGTAATGTGTTGACCACCCTGCAGGTTGACATTTGTGTTTTTGTTTTTGACATCATGTTCTGCAACGGAGAGAGGTAACAATATTGTGCACTTTGAGCTCTTTATTTCTGTGGAAATTTCAGAGAGGTCTTATTTGTAAGAAACAAACCTTTTCAAACCTTCTTTTAAAAAAAGTTAAGCGGAAGCCTCGATTGGTTGCTCACTTACTTTACCCTATGGGCTCACTGTTGTTTAGCTGGATTTAATTGGACTGCATCACATTTGAACTACTAATGGCTTACATATTTAATTTGCTAGTGATGTAGAGTTGCGTATTGTATCCCAAATTCATTGAATAAGTTAATATTAGTTGGTCACCAAATCATGGCGAACAAATTCTAGATTACTCTTTAGTTTACCTACATGTTAACTTTCAAACTGAGATTCATTCTGTGTTTGCAGAAACATAAACCTATCATTTTTTAACGAAATTAAAGACAAATGCTACCACTCTGAGCAATCTTGCAGTTCTTGTTTATTCATACCTATTGAAGTTTGAGGTTACAATTTTAATGGGGGCTATAATATTCAGTATTTTATGGACTAGCTCCTCAACATCCATTTAAAATATTTATTGTATATGTGTTTAAATGACAAGGTAATTCCGTAATGAGTGAAGTCCAATTTACCAATCACTCCATGAAGTGGTTTCTCAAGGTGGTTTTCTCCTGACACGCGGGCCTTTTTTCCCTATTTCACTGACATGCAGGTCCCACTCCACCTCTTCTTCCTCCCTGCCCTCCACCTGCATGAGCTTGCCGTGCTAGGATACGGTAGCCGCTCCACCTGTCCCCACTGTGCACTATTCAGCCCTGGCGTCCAGGCCACACAGTGTGAGTGAAGGCCGGCGCTGCTCTAGCTGCTGAACGCACTGATGTCAGAGAGGGAGAGGGAGGGGGAGAGTGAGATAAAGTAAAAGCATGGCCTGCATGTCAGGAGAAAATCACCTTCTGAAACTGCTTCGGGGGTAATTTGACCGGTTTTAGAAGTTCGTGGGGGGGTGCTTTGTCTGGTATTCGAGTTGGGTTTTTTTCCCAGATTCTGTGACGAGGGGGGTAAATTGGACTTCATTCTTTTATAATTGCACCTAAGGAGGTAATGCGCTTGATACGCTGCCATGGAAATGTCCACTAAATGATATAAATGCAGTTGCATATTACTTGCTTCGTGCATATTCATTTTCATATTCAGAATATCAGGGGGTTTACGTTTTTTTTCTGCCGCTGCAGGCTACTGGACTGCCCACTTCGGCAAAGAAGAAAGTGTATGTTTCAGTATCTTCTTGAAGTATTTGCAAAAGTTTAATTAGGAAAATTTCCAGGTTTGTTGAGTAAACATCTCAATGGGTGACATTAAACTTCCTGTGTTTTTCTTTCATTGCAGACATTCATGACTTGTTCCAGGAGAAGACAGGATATTTTGAGTTTGCTCAGCAGCTAACTGTAAGTTTTATCCCTAAACACACTTAACTTTTCATGCTTGCATTGTTATTTTGAACATTATTTTTGGCACTACGACGCTATGGGGTCACATTCTAACACATTCTAATTGGCCTTGCCATGAACTTGCACAACCTTCATTCTTTGCTTGTTCATGATCTGTTCAGGGATGCTTCTAACAGCGCATGAATCAATCAATTCCTACCATGTAGGTAGAAGCCAACGAAGCTTCGCCAGACAATTCTAGCACTTTGGCTAGAATGGACACATTTTTCAGAAAGGCATGCCAGTCTTCTTGTGAGGGTATAATGTTAAAGACTTTGGATGTTGATGCTGGATACTCTGCTTCCAAACGCTGCGATTCATGGTTAAAGGTGCAAACAAACATTTCATTACTGAAGAAGTGCATGGTGTTTTTGTATTTCCTGAAAGAGTAACCAGTGGGCCATGAACTTGTGGCACAATGTCATCTAAGTCCCTTAACTCTTAAAACATGAAATATGGGTCCCTAAATGTATAAAATGCGTCATTTTGGGTCCTAATCTCTCTAATCAACACGAAGTTGCCAATGTGGCATGCAAACATGGTGTGTGACTTGCAATATAAACAATAGCAATGGTGTCCGTGAGTGTAGTAAATCAGGTGGATATCTCACTTCTATGTATTGCTCGATGGTTTGGGTGTAGTTACTTGCTTAGGATGATTTGGAACTCTCGTGACACGAGTAACTAGTTTATGAACCTAGATGTACATTTATGAGTATAGGCACCTAGATCGCATTGTGGGACAATTTTGAGGACCACTGCTGCTTTTACTCTTCCTAAAGTATATGCCCTCGTCATTGTTTTCAGGTCAAGCGTGACTACGTGGAAGGCTTAGGTGATAGCCTTGACTTAGTTCCAATAGGCGCATGGTTTGGAAATGGAAGGAAAGCTGGATGGTCAGTTTAGTCCCAGCGGATTCTCTTTTTTTTTTTTTAATTTTCTATTACTTTTTACCAAACAGTCCTGATCTAGCTTGTACAAATTGATCTGTACAGGTACAGCCCTTTTCTTATGGCATGCTACAACCCTGAAACTGAAGAGTTCCAAAGTGTATGCCGTGTTATGTCTGGTTTCTCAGATGAATTCTATAAAGAGGTATGGGTATTTTCTGCTTGGATGTTTCAGTGAAACACCTGCTCTTATTAGTAGCATTACATCTTTATGCAGGTGATCAGTATTTGCATTGCATGCTTGTAGGGGGTGGGGGTGGGTGGTTTGCTATTAGCCTATAATAAAAGGATGTAAGTTAATACATAAGACCATTCATGTGTGATTCAGTCATAAAGAATGAAGGTACTCATGTTCAACGATAGAAATTGTGCATGATTATATAATTCTTCATATGATGCAATTTCCTTACTAGGTGAATACTTCATATGATGCAGTTTCCTCACAAAATGAATACATACTTTTATGTACCTACCTATTTATTTAAGATCTCTACTCTGCAGTAGCTGAAAGGAGATTATCTATGTGACATAAGAGGTTTATTGTTTTGTCCATTATGCAAATCAAACAGTGTCAGATCTCTGTACATTTGAAGCAACACCAGCTATGGTTATGCCTTTTTTTACTCAATTCCTTAGATGTCCGGAATTTGATCTACAGATGAAGGAGTTCTATTTTGGGGAAAGGATACTGCCCAAGAAGCCTGTTTACTACAAAACAGATGAGCAACCAGAGCTGTGGTTCACTGCAGAACAAGTTTGGGAGATCCGAGGTGCAGGTAACATGAAGAGCTCCCTTTGGACAGTTTCAACTTGAAAGCTCTTAACAATACTTGTACCGCATAGGCTACGCTCATCTTGGAGCAATATGTCATGCCTTTGTTGTTCCTTGCAGACCTGACGTTGTCCCCTGTTCACCATGCGGCCATTAGGCTTGTCCATCCAGCACGTGGCATCTCGGTAAGGATGCCGAGGTACACCCGCTCAGTTCCAGATCGGAGCCCAGAAGATTGCAGCACGGCCGACGATATTGCTAGCATGTTCAAAGCTCAGACCCGGAAGATGGATGTCAGCAGCGAGGGTTAGGAGTAGCTGGCCTTCAAATTCTCTTCCATCATTTTGTACAGAAACAAATGGCGATGGTTCAGGAACGGATGCCCCTTGTTTCATACTTCCTCCATTCTTTTTTATTTGACGTGGTTCATTTTTTTTATTTGTCACGGTTGACATTTTTTTTAAAAAAAAACTTCGATCTTTCGTCTTAATTAAAAAAATTTATTACTTTTCATTTATTTTGTTGTTACTCCGTACTTGTTTTATCGTTTGGGGTAGGTTGAGTATGACTTGTGTTTTTATACATTTGCACATATTTTCTGAATAAAACGAAGGATTGATGTTGAAAAAAAAAAGTCAACTGCGACAAATAAAAAAACGGAGTATCACCTCCGTTCATAAGTTTTTGTTGCCGGACTTTTTTTTATGACTTAATCATTCGTTTTATAGACCATAATACCTCTAGTTCTAGCGATGACCGACCGGTCGATCATTAGGATTTGCTACATCCAATATATTTATTTTCCCTATATATTCGTTTTTGTCTAGCCTTTCTGAAAATATTGGGCGGAATGTGGTAAAGTACCTCCGAGACGAGGACCTCATTGCAGGCCACTGGTAACGACTCGTGCATCACTCTTCGAGGGCAGTTTGGCAACCTTATTTTCTCAAAGGATTTGGGGGGGGGGAATAGAGGAGAAGTTAGTTTATTTTCCCCTCCATTCTGCTAAATCTCCCAAAATAGGGTTGCTGGGAAAAAACGATTGCATCAGCACTCTTCAAAAAAACGGACAAGTGCATCAACCGATGGTTTAGCATGAACTAGCAGTTTTAAGAGAATTTTTGTACTAAAAATAATGTAACTGGGCAAGTATTTGTCTATTGTATAGCTAGAATCATTTTTTTCCTTGATAGAGGTAGAGAATATTTGAAATTAGGAGATTCGGGCCTTTAAAGACATGTTTTGGTGATTAATAACAACTGTTGATGTAACTAATGAGTCTATGGTTATATGGTTAATTATTGCACTAGCAAAATTTCCCTTGCTTTATATGGGTGCACATGACCTTCACCAACTACAGGTTCTTAAGCAGGGGAAGAGCAAATGCGAAAAAGAGCTTTGTTTCCTATCCATGGTGAGAACGAGGGTTGATGAATGTGATGCCAAGATAGATCAGATCTTCGAGGAGTCTCTTCATGATTCTCATGGGCTGGAAGTGGAGGGTAATGTAGATGGGAGCTCACCTTGGACATTTCATCATGGCTTACGCTGGTGTCACCAAATGGTGGAAAAGGGGTGGAAAACACTGTTTGCGCACTGTACACAGAGTGAAAAAGTAACGATTACGCACTGTAGACGGTACAAATGCTCCTCCTGATAACCTTAGTCTTAAGGAAGAAGATAGAGCGGGGAGGGGTGGGAGCCCTAGTACGTAAATGTCAGACTTATGTTGATATATGGGCCTATATATGCAAGGAAAAATGTGAACAATAAGGGTTACATGTGGACAACTTAGTTGACTCAAAGTGGTATAATTACGCCACGGGGCGGTCTAACTGTCGGGCCCTAGGAGAGAGAGAGTCGGCAGGGTCTGGGTTTTGACGAGCCATACACCTGGCTTGATTTGGGCAAGAAGAAATCTTGAGCTTAGCTAAGGATTTTTTTGAAATTGTTTTGAAACCTGGGTGGTTACCTTATATTGCTAATTTTCATAGTGGCATGGTTGGGTGATTTAAACGGTGATTCTAGGAGTTGCTTCAATCTATTTTTCACAATTATATAGGTGAGTAATTTAGATGCCTGGACTACTTTTCATAACGGCTAGATGTTTTGTTTCAACTTTTAAGAATTCTAGAATCTTTTGTTAGCGCTCTTGTGTGAATTAATATGGAGTGTGAAAAGGAGATCGAAATCTTAGTAATAAGATTCTTGGTTTATATTATTGGACAAATGGTATGCCGCTTCTAATAACATATTCCCTCATCTTTAAAATATAAAACATGGATGAATTTTATATAGTCAATCTTCATAATATTTGGACAAAAATTAGTCTAATATTTTCTGAACTGCATGTCATGTTTTTTTTATCTGATTCATAATTAGAAATGTTTTATAATGATCAAATTTATGCTACCACAACTGATATATATTATAAAAGGAATTGTTGAACAAAGATTACGAGTCGCTCGTTATTTTTGGATGGAGAGAATGCTTTATCAGGAGTTAGTTCTGTGTGTTTGTTTCCCTGCATATGGGCTTATCCAGCTTTCCTGGATGCAACCGGTCATTATTTGTTTGCCTGCATAAGGCTTTACGCAGCTTTTGGTAGTGCAAAAAAAAGCCACTTATGCTGCATTGGTTAAACGCCCAAATCGGCCGCATATCCTTGTGCAGCCTCGCGCCTGCACCCGCAATGCAACTTAACGCACCTCCCTGCACCCGCAATGCACCCTCGGTTGAACCGTTTTCTTTCTATCCCTCACCCCATCCATTCCTCTTCATCTCACCGCACCAGCCACAACTTTCCTCCTCCGCCGCGCGCCCTATGTCCGCCTCCTCCTCTCCATCCTCGTCCGTCGCCGTTTGGCCCTCCTCCTCCTCCAGCGCCGGCGGCAATTGCAGCGGCAAGGTCAAGATCCTCCATGGCACCGCCGCCGGATCTCGGGGTCGAGATCTAGGAGCAGAGGCAGCGTAAGCGAGCTCAGGGCGGCGACGAGGTTGGGCCCGCCACACTTGAAGGCGGAGGCGGTCGAGGTGGGCGAGGTGGCCGACCATAGCGAGCAGCAGGAGGGGCGCCGGCGTCGGAGAGGTTGAGGTAGAGGTCGGTCGACCGGTGCGTGGTGGACAAGAGGGTAGCGGCGGCGGCGGCGAAGCGGAGGCGGAGAGGGAGAGGTGTCCGCCGCGTCCGGAGGCGACGCGGACGGTGGCCTGTGAGTACGTCTGTGCAAACCAAACACCGATTCTTGCATTGAGCAATGCTATTCAGGCTGTACACAAACAAACCAAACACCGGAACACTGCATTAATATATCCAGCCTAGCTTTATCCTGCATACCCCATATATAGCATAAAGGTTATGCAGAAAAACAATCAGACCCATAATGGGAATGATTAGCGGTTCTATTTATAATCAGGTGTGCCTGCATGCGCAGGCAGCAGTTAAACTCCCTGCTCCCGGCGAAGCTGCCCCCCAAACAACGAATCAACAATCGATTTGGTCGCTTGGCTAACTTGCTTCACATGAACGCATACGAAAGGCGCCAGTTTCCCAACTGCATTTTTAAGAGAATTGACAGCTTCTAATCAGACGCTAAGGCTGACTCCAACAGCCACCTCCATCCCCTTTCTTCATCTTCTCTCTCTTCACTATTCTAACTACCCACACTCACATCTACAGTGTGTAACAGTATCGTATTAAATTTTGCAGTCGCCTTTTGCAGTCACCGCTGGAGATAGCCTAAGGTCAACGAGCGCAGGGAGGAGTTTGCAAACGAGACAGACATCAACCGCACGCAACACGGCAACACCAACCAACCAGCCAGCCCAAGTTGTGCAGGGCAACGTAAGAAAATGTTTAGGGGAAGGAAGGACAAGTAGTCAAAGCAATAGGGTCCGGCACCTCCAAATGGAGGGCATGGTGCCATGGTCGTCCCGTGTTCCTTTGCGTGCCTGGATTTTTCAAAGCATGTCATATGATCATACCGAGTACTAGCAAGCATCAATTTCTATGACCTTGACGTCTTTACATTCTCACGTTTAAAATAACCAAAATGACATGTACATATCAAAATCAGAGTCTGAAAGCATAAGCTTTTCTTAGAACCGCACCAACCCTATTTTTATACTATGTACAATTGTACATATATATACACCCTTTGGTCCTTAGACTGCTGCATGACTTAATATACTACTAATAGTACAGTATATACGCGACATGTCAATATGCCATGACAAAAAGAAAAGTACCATTGACTCAGCGCCTATAGCTAGGCAGGCTCTCCAAGGTGACAAGTCGGCCATACTCTTTTCACGAAAACCGACTGCTGACGCGCGAATGATGCTACAATATGACACGGTACATACACAAGAGTTCCCCGCTAGGAGCCAATCAATAATAGGCCACCTCTTCTCCTGCAAAAAAAAAAACTTTAGGATCGGAGTCGGACCATCTCATTCCCTTCCGGTAGCACGTTACCTTCAGAATCAGAGAGGAGTCGATCGCCGTCCAACAAGGCTGTAAACTACTAACCCATCATCCCTTTGATCCGATCTACTCTACCCCAGCTCAGTTCGGCGACAAAGAGAAGCCGATACACTCCACGTCTCCACCATATCATATCACTTCCGATAAATCTCGCCGGCTTGGGAAGAAGAAGAGAAAAGGTGACGCGACAGGCAGGTCATCCGTCCTGGGATGGCCTTGCTTGAAACGCCTCTCCCTCCCTCCCTCTCTCTCTCTCCTCCGCCTTCGTACGTCCGGCCATGCATCCACAGCCGGTCAGGCGGCGGCATGATCGCGCGCAGGGAATCGTCAACCCAGCAGCAGCAGCGCCCGCTTTGCTTTATTTCCTCCTAAGCCGCCTGCCGGCAGGGATAAAGGGGCAAGCAAAGCTGACGGCCCCAGATCGGACTGGGTCTCCATCTCCCAGCAGCCCCGCCGCCCGCAGGCACTAGCAGATGTCGCGCGCGGCCCGGCCGGCCGTCCGATCACATCGCCTCGCGTTTCGTCGTCGGCGTCGGCCGCGCCCGCCCCTTGTTTTACAGGCCCCCCGCTGCTGGCTGACAAGACAATCATGGAGCCGCCTTACTTTCCCGCGCGCGCGCACACTCTCTCGCTGATCTGAAAAAAGCGGGCCTCAGCTTTCGCCCGTCGTCGCTGCCACCTTTCCTAGCTCCCTTTGCCGGCCGGGGCGGGGCGGGGTCGAGAGCGAGCGAGTGGCGAGCGATGAGCCGTCGCGCGCGCGGCCGGTCCCGTTCAGTTCTCCTCCGGTTCCATCGGCGCCCGGCCTGCCTGCTGCGCGACGCCGAAATGACACGGCGCGCGAGCGAGGCCCCCCGGGCCGAAAAGATCCGTCGATCGATCGAGCTCCCGAGTCCCGATCGAGAAAAGCAATGGCTGCGCGAGGGCGAGGCCCTGATGTTTGCCGATCGTGCGCGTGTGAATGGCGTCCACGACGACGACGGCCGTTAGCCAAGATGCTGTAGTACGTCGGTAGGAGTACGGAAGGCATGGGACGACGGCGCGTACGGTTGGTGAAGAGGAAGCACAAGGTATTGGACTCGCAGTCTCGCACTTACGCTCGCTAGCCTTTACTGCTATAGGCTAGGCGGTCTTGTGCAAACAGGAAACCTTTGGAACAGACGACTACGGCTGTGTTTAGATCCAAACTTTCTCCCAAATTCTACTATGCAAAAAGAAAATTTCACATCACATAAAAAATGCCGGTACATCCATGGAGTATTAAACTTAGATGAAATCAAAAAATAATTGTACAGTTTAGATGTACTTTGCGAGACGAATCTTTTGAGCCTAGTTAGACCATAGTAGGACAATATTTACCACAAATAAACGAAAAGTACTACAGTGCGCTACAGTGTCGGATGTGATGTTTTTGACCAAATTTTGACAGATTTCGCCTCCACTTTTTGGATCTAAACACAGCCTACAGAGTTGCACACTCTAGGCCGGAACTTTGACCGAATTTGTTCGAGATCGAGTTGCTTCAGGCACACACGACCGACCCGATGTTTCCGCAACCCTTTATTATCCGTTGGCTAGGGGAAGAATGCTGTGCAGGGGGCGTAGAAAGATTTGGTGCGAGTGGCCTTTTGCACGCCGTCCGTGATGAACGAGCAAGCAAAGGTGTCAGCGCCCCTCTGCCGTCTTGTAACTGTCCTTGCAACAGCAGGATTTGTTGGACTACTGCTAGTAGTAAATAGGTACCAGCTCTGGAGATAAACCTGCAGCCCAGGCGAGATCTGATCTGATCTGATCTGATCAGACGCACGCACGCGCACGCGTGAGCAGCAAGTACGTGAGTGATTTTACAGCAGCAGTCGGGGGAAGGAAGAATCGCTGGCATGGCAGGGCACAGGGGGCAGGGCCATGCTGCCTTGCCTTTGCCGTCCCAGTCCCAGTCACCGATCGATCACCGGTCGATTGATGTGGGAGCACAAGTTAGCGTTGACCTCGCCTGGAGCTGGAGGGAGGCCTACGTTAGGTGGCGAGGCTGTTGCCGGATGGACGACGACGGGTTAAGAAAGATCAGAGCGCGTCATCAAGCACCACCACACCAGGGAATGGATGGAATATGCAGGCACAGCGTTGCCGCTGCACACAAGCTGACAAAAGCCAGGCAGATAATATCACCACGCTGCCGTGCCGCCGCTTCAGCTTTACCACCACCGTGTCTCATACGTTAAGCTGAGTTCAATGAGACTTTTTATACGGGTTCACTAAACACTGTTTTACACTGTTTAATATAAATACTGAGAGAAAAATAGTTGTAATAGTGTTTAGAGAACGTGGATAGAAAGTTTCATTAGACTCAGACTTAGTCATAGACGGCTACATATATAGGGACGATAGGCCAGGTACTAGTCCATGCCGAAGCTAGTAGTACCATAGCAGGGTAGTGTAGGAGGCTAGCGGCTCAAAAAGAAAAAAAACGCCAGGCGGATCATTACCTAGTACTGCAACAGGGGGATCGAGTTCCAGTGACAGTGAGAAGTAGCCTGACGCTGACGCTGCTGCCGAGCCGTGCATGTGCGCCTGGCCGCCCGGGGTAGTTTTCCTTCAGGATAAAACAGGACAGGGCCTCCCCTTCCTTCCCTTCCTTTCTTTCTTTCTTTCTAGCACGATCGTCAGGTCCCTAGTCAGATGCTCCAAAGCGGGCGCGGGAATATTCACGGCCTGCTAGTCGACAAGCGCAAGCTGCGCCGAGGCGGGGGGGATTGTTATCTCGATCGGTGGCTCGGCGAGGCGAGGGGGAGATCAGCGGGGGCGGGGGGTTGACGCCTGACGCCCCCCGAGAGCGACGGCGCAGCAGACAGGATGATCACGCTCGGCCACAGCGAGGCCACCACCACCACCACTCTGCTTTTTTTTCGCTCTCATCTCCGCTGTTCAGACGACGTTGTTGCCACACAAATACGTGCCGGTTTGCCTAGCTAGTTTCAGCCCCCAAGTCAGAGCGCTGCCGATTATTATCGTCCAGGTCAGACTCGAGAGCTTTCGTTTTCTTTCGTTGTCAGGAATTAGAACCATTCCTTCTCACCCGGCCCAGTGGTGCCTTTATTTTTTGAAACGACGAAGGGTAAAGAAAAGAAACTGATAATCAACTGGACCGGCCCAGTAGTGCCTTTATTTTTTGAAACGACGAAGGGAAAAGAAACTGAATTTTATTATACGTGCTGAAATACTGTGATCATAGTATTTTGCTTGGGATTGGGACAAATATATATATATATATATATATACACACTAGCTATAAATAAATACAGAAAGGGGGGGGGGGGGGGGGGGGCGGCTCTGGCTATGACTTTGCTAGCTAGGCACACCTGATTCCTGTGATCTGCAGTTCGTTTGCAGGTGGGGGCCGCGCGTTGCGCGCCCATACATGCGTTTTAGAGGGAGAAAGTGCACGTCCTTTTCTGACAGCTTCGTAACACTCGGCGAGCCGGGGGGTGCAGCTAAGACGTTGCCTTTTGTTCCTTTTATCCTTTTTAGGTTGGTATGGAAAACGATATATAGGAGAGACGACGACACCGCACGCTTCACATGATTCTAGCTATAGCATAGCTGCAGTACGACGCCGAGCTGAGGGTACCCCACCACGGTGTGTTGTGTGTCTGTGTCTGTGTTCACGCACTTTACTTGGAACCGCCGGCATGCAATGCAAGTAGATAGCCAAGCATGCAGTGCAGTGGACGACTGGCACACGTGTAGCCACTCGTCTCCGTCTGCATGCCCAGCCTTTGGCTTTCTTTCCCTCTCGTCCAGGCGTCCGTCTTGCATTTGCTCCCTTCCCTCGCTCGTGGATGTTTTGGGATCAGCTGATGACGAGGAGCGACTGAGAGAGGCAGAGCCTGGAGGAAAGCTACAGCGCACCGTTAACAAACGTTGATCTGATGAGGGCTAACAGGTGTCCGGCCGGCTTTATTAGCTTGCCCCAGCTAGCTGCAGGTAAAAGGGACAGTTATCTATAGTCGTTGGCAATGAGCGCGGTGCCGGCAACTTGTTACCATTTCATGCATCCTCCAGCGGGCAGAGGGGAGATGGCGTACGTCGATCGGTCTGTCGGATGCTTCTGTTTGTTCACGTTCTTTAGCTTGCATGTGTGTAAAGTTATCTTATTAGCAGCTTCACACTTACGCCAGATGCATAGTGCAGTACAATAATGTGTACTATCGTTTCTTTTGACCGTGCATGGTGCGCGTGGGAAATTAACAGAAAGCTAACTGTTGAGTAATGGCACATACATACAGGAATCAAACTGGCCGGCACCGGTTTCCCACACAAAGTTAGGCATCAATGCCTGCGTCGTAGACAACATGCGCGGCCGTATGTAGACATTTCCCCATAGTATAGTAGTATATACTTACTGCTGATTTGCGCCTTTGACATACGTATAGACACCATCAAAAGCAGATAGACAGTTTCTACAAGTACGGCAGAAAGCCTTACACTGATACTATAGAGGAGAGGAGTACATCGATCTTTACCGTTTCCAACAATCCCCCAAAAGGCGCGCCCTAGCCTCCAAAAGGCCACCGACCTTCGGTTTTTCTAATCAACTCCGACGACTAAACAATCCCCTTGGGATCGTTCATTCCATTCCAATCAGAGAGAGAAGGCTTTGGACTGACTTCCTTAAACATCTCCTCCCCTGATCCACCACCCACGACCAGATAAGGATCATGATCCATCTCCTATCCTATCGACACACAGACATAGCGTAGCCTAGCTATCTCTGATTTATTTTTTATATCTGCTTATTTTACCCGTCGATGGAGCATGCGTAGTAGTCCTAGCTACGTGCCTTTTGGCCCATGTCCGTTGGCCGTGACGTGCGACGTGACGCCCTGCGAGCGCCAATGCATCCCACACCCCACCCATCCATCTATCAGAAGCAAGAGCTGGGAGGAAGGGGGGCCTTGCCGGTTGCCGCGCCATGGTCCATGGACCTGGACCGTGCGTGCGTGGGTGGTGTGACACTGATGAGATAGATGGCTGTGTAACCATGGCCACTGCCCTGGCATGCCCTGGCATGGACGGACACAGACGGGGACGGACCAGGGGCTGCTGCTACGTACTCGGCTCGGCGGGCCGGCGCAGGCGGCGACCGGGCAAGGCTGCAGCTGCAGGCCAGTTCGAACCTTCCCTTCAGCTGGCGGAGCTGTGTAGGGCGTCAGCAGACCACGGCGCCGCTGACCGGCCGGCGGTGACGACGCGAGCGCGGGGGCATGCGCTTTGACACGGAGCTGCGCTGCAGAATCCAGGAGAAAAATATTGGGGGTGGGGCGCGCCCGCCCCCCATATCCATCTCCCCCATCCATATCGCGGCGACGGTCCGGCGGGGCCTGCCTTCCGAGTTCCAATGCGGAAGATACGAGCCTCTCTAGTTGGCGCTGGTATTGTATAATGGGACGATGATTGGCGTGTGCGTGTGTCACTAGGGATGTGATATAGGCTGTGTTTAGATCCGCTGAAATTGGGACTGAAATGCACTGTAGCGCTGAAAAATACACTGTAGCACTTTTCGTTTGTTTATGGTAAATATTGTCCTAATATGGTCTAACTAGGCTCAAAAGATTCGTCTCGCAAAATACATCTAAACTGTGCAATTAATTTTTTATTTCATCTACATTTAGTACTCCATGCATGTGCCGACATTTTGATGTGATGGAGAATCTTCTTTTTGCATAGTAGAATTTGAGAAAAAATTTTGGATCTAAACAGAGCCATAGGAGGAGTAATAGGAGTACTTGTATGTGCTATGGATCCGACAGTTTTTTTTATATATACTAACGGGGGTAGTGGTGGATGGATTACATTTCATTATTAGCAGACGCGTGCCGTCACTGTTCACGTGGAAGGTGTGGGGTCGCCGGTTTCTTATATTTCTGTGACTGATGAAGAGACGACGAAGAAAGGTTCGATCGTACTCTCGCGGTATCGATGAGAGAGAGAGAGAGGGGCTCTTAGCTTGTCATGTACGGCGCTGTTGAATCTTTTTGACGACGATCAATGGAGAGAGTAGTGACGGTGAGAGCTGGGACTGTTAAAATTGGCGATCGATCAAGGGCTAGCGTGCGTGGATGCATGGCGAGGAAGCTTCTTCGAAACTGATAGCCAGTAGACATGGTCAGCGACTGATGTCTAGCTACTACACTACGATAATTGACAGACGACCTAGACGCAAGTTTTTCTCTCTATAGTCTCTTGATGAGAAGTACAAGTGTCAACACACATCCTGTGTGTGGTTAATTAAACAATGGGAGGGCATGCCTAAATGTGGCTAGTTTATCCGACGCCGTTCCCAAGGCCCATGTGCGAGCTAGCTTAGCTCTCCAGGACGGGACACATGGAGACGTGACAAAGATCGGATCGAGCGCTTAAGACAGGTGGAAAGTACTACACAGTAGCATTGTTAATCGAAATGCAACGTGGGTTGGTACTCTCGTCGAGGGAATAATAATCCAACCCGGCCGCCGGCCAATCATCGGCCCCTTAATTCCCCAGCGCTTGCTTGCTTTGCTTGCGTCCACACGCCTCGTTACGTTTCCTGCCTGGCTGGTACGGTGGCTGCGCCGCGCGCCGGTGATTGGCGGCGGCGGCGGCGGCGGCCGGTTGGTCGCGGCGGGAACGGGTCGGCGAGGACCGAGTCCGCGTGCGTGCGTGCGTGCGCCAGCGCCCCACTATGATGGTATGGTACCCCTTGCCCCCTGGCCGTGCATGCACGCGAGCCTCATGCGCTGGTCCATGCTGCGTGCCTGCCCATCGACGCCGCGAGCGCACACGGCACCGCGCGCGGGCACCAACCCCAGCCATGCCAGGGCCGGCTACCTCGCCGGCCGTCGTCGCCTTCGTCATCATGACGTACGAGGGAACGGACGCGAACGCATGCACAGTGCACAGAGAGCTCCTCCAGCTCCTCGTAGTCGACCGTAGCAGTAGCAGTAGCAGTAGCAGCCTGCCTCTCATCATCAGGCCATCACACAGCACTGGCCAGGCCACGCAAGGCTATGGATCGATGGAGATATTATATATCCAGATATGGTGAATTGACAGTCTCCGTCGGAGTTGACAGGTCGCGGCTACTTCTACTACTACCAGGAGTATAATTCTACGTGAGTTAATTGAGTGCTTAGACTCGAGGCGACTTGGTTGCTCGGAAACTACGACTTCATCTCTAAGCTAGGGACGGGGCAGGCAAGAAGATCACCGGAGCCCCATATACTACCCATGTCATTATCACATTGCGAAACAATGGCGGCATCGGTCGAGACTTCGAAAGAAAGAATAGCTTTGAACAGTGACTGAGTGACTGGTTGGTAGGAGAGGAACAGACAGCCAAGCAAGCAATGGAGAATTGGCGATCCACATCGACATCTCCTAGCTAGTAATTTCTTCTCTATGACATGGAGCTCATCACAGACCATAAGATAATAATGTACATGTAATGACTAATGACCTCATGGAGAGGTCGGCGACGGCGATGGGCACGGAGAGCCAACAAGTAGCAAGAAATAGCCATGAGTCATCGCCGATTTAACAAGCTTCAATTCCGTGCGTGGTGGTAGCGCACGGGGCGTTAGCTAGTAGTGTACGGGCTCTCTCTCGATTATCGGTCATGTCAAGCTGTGGCACAGGCCGGCCGGCGGCTTGACGCGATCCGCCGCCGTCCACATCTCCGCCTGCGCGTTGGGGAAGTAGCAGGCCGAGAGCTCCTGCAGGGACGACGCGGCGCCGCGGTCTTGCAGCAGCGGCGCGAAGCCGGCGCCGAAGAGGTCGCCGGAGGACGGGAACTCGCTGACCCCGAGGAGCTCGGGCAGGAACATGTCGTCGAGGGTCAGGCCGCCGGCGGCCCAGCTGCCGCTGACGGCGCCGTCGGGCGGCAGAGACGGCGCGTGGGAGAACTCAGCGAGCGCGGCGGACGCTTGCTGCTGCTGCTGGGGCGGCGGCAGTGGCGCAGATGGCGCCGCGCCGTCGTAGTCGTAGTCGTAGCGCACGAGCGCCGGAGCCCGCATCGTGGACGGGGAGGAGTACATGGCCCCGGCGAAGCTGCACGTGGCGTCCCCGCCGGCGCTGGCGGTGGTGACCGCGGACGAGGCGGACGCCGGCGACGGCTGCATGGTGGCGCATTGGCTCTGGGTCCGGGGCGCGCGCGGCGGCGTGCACGCGGCGAGGGCGCCGCGCCGCCCGCGGCCGCCCGAGCCGTGCTGCCGCTGCTGGTGGTGGCTGTAGTACTCCTGCTCCTGCTGGTGCATGGCGAGCGCCTTCTTCTTGAGCTTCGTGTTCCAGTAGTTCTTGACGTCGTTGTCCGTCCTGCCCGGCAGCTTGGAGGCGATGATGGACCACCTGCTGCCGATGGAGTTGTAGAGGGAGCAGATGACCCGGTCCTCCTGCTCCGTGTAGCCGCCATGCTTGATGTCCGGGCGCAGGTAGTTGAGCCACCGCAGCCGGCAGCTCTTGCCGCACCGGTTCAGCCCTGCATGGTCGAGGAGGAGGCGAGGCGAGCACCGTCAGAAACTCAGAATTGCGAGAAGAAAACACCAACCGACGACGGCGCGCAAGCACCTGCTTTGTGGGGGAGCGCGATCCAGTTGCCGCCGGTGCCGTGGTTCTGGACGTAGCTGCGCAGCAGCTCGTCCTCCTCGGGCGACCAGGGCCCCCGCTTGACGCTCGTCTTGTCGCAGCACGGCGCCCGACCCATGCCCGCCGGCTTGCTCCACCAATTCGCTCCGATTCTCCAACCAACAACCGCGCTGGGAACTGGCAGGGAGGAGCAGCAGCAGCTAGTGGCAGCGTGAGTTTCTGTGCGGGAGCGGGACGGGCGGCGCGGCGCTCTGCACTCCGTGTGTGTGTGTTCTTGGCAGAAGATGGCAGACAACAAGAAAAGGCTAGCGAGAGAGCAAGCGAGGAGGCTGCGGCCTGCGGGGGGACGCGGGCGCGTTTTATAAGCGGCCAGGCAGCGCCAGCACCAGGTGCGTTCGTGCTGGGTCGAGGCTTCGAGCCGGGGCTGCCGGGCGCGGGCGTGGTGGGGCCAGGTGCGGCCATTTTGCGTAGCCGTCCGCCCGCCCCGACAGTATTATTGTTCGTCCCTGTCACTGTACTACGTACTACGTATTATTGCGCCGTGGCCGTTCGCTTAGTTTGTATTTTAAGAAAAATGGTTCGCTTCTACTATAATAGTAGTAGCAGCTGCTGTTGACCACTACACTAGGTGTATGTTTTACTCCTAGCCTAGTAGTACCGTACTTGTGCTGCGCGTGGTCAATCCGTCTGCTTCTCCTTGGCTTCGCTGGCCGCAGGGTATACAATCATATACAATACACTAATACCGGTAGACGGTAGTATTATAGTGCTTGCTTTTGTCCGGCCGGGACCCTCTCTAGGCACGCGGTGAAGAGCGTCATTTTTATGTGTTTTTCCCCACTAGAAAACGTGGCCCGTCCTGGAAGCTGCAGCGCAGCGCACGGCTCCTTCCCGGCCGGGTGTGCGTTTCGTGCCACTGCCACATGCGTTTCTACGCTTTTTATTTGTAAATCTCCGTGGAAACCGTGTGGTTGCTGCGTAAATTTTGCTCCATCTTTTCCGTCACACTCCAAAGCCTGAGCTATAGGCAGCAGTTTGCCTTCGGCTGTGTTTAGAACCCCAACTTCTCTCCAAAATTTCCAAAATTCCCATCGCATCGAAGCATTAAATGTACCAAAAAATGCATGCTCGGAGTATGAAATGCAGGTAAAAACAAAAACTAATTGCACAGTTTAGATGTACGTTACGAGACGAATCTTTTGAGCCTAGTTAGACCATGGTAGGATAATATTTACCACAAACAAACAAAACGTGCTACAGTGCTTTTCAGTTTGGAACAGTGCCATTTTCAGAGTTCTAAACACACTCTTCATCTAGGCATTGACAAAATGCAGAGGCAGGGCATCTGCCGTTGATCGCCTGTGCGTTCAGAACCTGCGCCACGCGCCCATGCGACGCGCGCGCGCTCGTCAAACCTGCGCCTATGCGGCGGGATACTGATCACCACGGGATAATGAAAGAACACGAGCAGAGCATGGCGATTCGAATTGTTTGGTGCGTTTTGCCTTTCTGCTACAGAGGGTGTGGGGAACGGGAGCTTCTGGTTTCCAAGCGCCGCAGCTAGGGATGTCATTGAGATGCTCGCGGGATTTGCGACATAGCTAAATACCCGAAAGACCGGCGGTGAGTCGTCTGGTGAACTCGCGAGTTTGTGCGCTACCGGAACCGCGCGTCGCCGTTACGGCACCGAACCCGTTTGACATCACCGCGACGCGAGCATCAGGCAATGACGGGCAGGGAGGCGCCTTGATTTGATGACCCCCTTTGCATCTTCAAGTATACCACTAGTAGCAAATATAAATACAGTGACCAAGGGGGCATGCACCTTGACATTTTGCGTTGGTGACTTGGTGAGGACCGAGGAAAATCAAGGGACGGATGCTAATCACACGGTTCACACTGAGCGGAGACAACAAATCCGGCTGCTAACTGCAGTTTTAAATGTTCGGTTATGCAACGAGAACAAGGTCCGGAAGACGCTGTGCTGTGCCTGTGCAGGGTTCCAGCGCATGGATCATGGATGTTTCTGGCTTTGATGACTGCTGTACTGTTCCGACAGCTTTCAGAGCCTTGGACTTTGAAAGAACAACGGGTGGTCTGTGTTTCATATAGTATACTTGTAGTATAGTATAAAAATATGGGGTGATGCATATGTCGCAACGGATTCACATGTGTAGTCTGCCTTGAAGATTTCCTTGCTGCTTGTGTCCTTTTGACGGGAATATGGTACTTGTCTGGGTTTGAAGATTTAAAGTTTATTTGCTCTCTGACTTTGGGATCTTCAGCACTTTCCACACTACTGAATACTATAATACAAGTTCTCAGCTAATTTATTTTATCATGGCCTGCCTTATATAGGCCGGCTGGTGCCTTCTTTACCAACACAGGCACGAAGCACACAGGTGGCAAAATGGCCAAGGAAACCGAGAAAACTGAAAAGAGATTCACTTTTTTAGTTATTTTAGACAAACTCCTCATATACTCGTTATACTCCTGCTTCCTCATCTCCAAATTGTAAGAACTAAGAAGTTCTAGACCTCAACCAGATATTCGTCCATATATGTATTCAATATGTGTCTATATTCATCAACATTTATACGAACGTAGACAAATAAAAACAAAATAGGGCTAGAATCTTTTACAATTTAAGACGGAAGGAGTCCTTATTAACGGCAGAGTATGAGATACAGGTAGTGTGAAGTGTGAACAGCTACACATGGCGACCCAAGTCAAGAAATATGGAGTTCTATGCGGGTCTTCCTTCATGAACTACTTTTTTTTTGCGAGGATCCATGAACTACTTCTGAAAAGAGACCCACTTGTGAACTACCAGAAAGGAAATGCATCAAGCGGCTTGATTCAATCCTGGCACCACATGAACAAACGACCCAAAACAAAATCCAAGTCCAGCCTCTCAAAAAGGAAACACACCTACAGCCCAAAACATCATGGCCCATCAAGACCCAACCAAGCCGCGGCGGTCCGTTGCTAGTTGTCGCTCAAGCTATTAGCATCCGTCAAGTCGTTTTTTTTTCGAAAAAATAAATTAATTTAATATAACTGCACTATACATCCACAAATAACAGCAAGAATCCTGAAGAGAACGAAAAATAAAGCGATGCTGCAAGGAAAAAGAAGATGCTGTAATGTAGAGAGATCTATTCATCTTCTCCACTCGCTCTTCAACGTACTCCCTCCGTTTATATCTTTAATTTTTTAACATTAAGTTTAACTAATCGTAGTATTCAAAAAATTTATAAAAAATAAAATTGGTACACGCCAACTGCAGTAAACATGCAAAGAAGTGCAGGCGTCAACAATCTTGATGACCCCATTTTGGCATGGCCGGGACAGTGGTTGCACGTAGTCTAATATTGACTAGTTAACTGACTTTAGATGATAATATTGAATAACATGTGGACCCGCATGTCATACTCATGGCCGGGTAGCAATCCAAAGACAAGTTCTCCATCTTGATTTTGGCATCATGCGATAATTGATTTGAACATGGTCCAAACATAGCTTTGGTGGCCAGATTTGGCTTTGCCCTGGTTTGGACACTGCAAAATTTTGGCTTCACTCAAATACTCAACCCTCCAATACTCAATGGTCACAAAACAAAACAGGAAGCACCGCATCATGTGGCAGCCACACTGGCACGACTCTGCTCGGATAAGACCGATAATGGAACCTTGTTGCCACACTGAACCGAATGAATTGGAAAAAATCATTTCTTAAACGAGATAAATAATCAAAATTTTAGAAAAAAATCAATTGCATCATATACTTGTGAACACAAAATTAAAAATAATTTGTGTGCAAAGGTGCTTCAACTCTTATTTCTTCATGACTAGTATGGTATAGTACCTGAACAGAGTAACAAAGGAATGTGGTGTGATTTGAACAATCTCGCCAAGAGATTTACAATCTGTTAACTGTTATTGGAAAAAAACTGAGAAGAAAATAAATTATTTTTTCAATTCTATATTTCCTTTTTTGCAATTCCAATAAAATATGGTTGATCAAAACAATAAAGATAAAGATCGCACAGAAAATTCTTGCAAAACACTCCGTGTGACAGAGAGACACATAAAATTCGGATACGGGCGCCGTCGGCCTGTAGCGATCACGAAGCCTGACCGATCGATGCCGTGCCGAGACCGGCCGGAAAACAGCGGTCCGAGACAAAAACAAAGGATCTGTTTAGATCCAAACTTTTTTTTCAAATTTCACTATGCAAAAAAAAGATTTTCCATCACATCAAAATACCGGCACATGCATAGAATACTAAATGTAGATGAAATAAAAAATTAATTGCACAGTTTAGTTGTACTTTGCGAGACGAATCTTTTAAGCCTAGTTAGACCATAATAGAACAATATTTACCACAAACAAACGAAAAGTGCTACAGTGTATTTTTCAGCGCTACAGTACATTTTAGTTCTAATTTCAGCGTATCTAAACACAGCCAAACACGACTCGCTCGATGAGTTTGCGCGCACAAGCCCGTTCACAGAATGCAGCTCCAAACATCGGTACGGCTCTGACCTCTGAGAGCATCGGTGCTGCAGCCTGCAGGCGCGCAGCGCACGCGCGCGCCCCCCGCGACTGGGGGAGCGTGGCCCAGGCCCGCAGAGATGGCCACTGCGGGGGAGGGTGAGGCCGCGCAGCCGCTGCTGCCGCCGGCGGCGGCGGCGGGAGAGAAGGACAAGAGGTGGTGGAGGCGGTGGGCGCTCGAGGCGGGGTGGGTGGGGTATCTGGCGCTGCCCATGGTGGTGGTGAACCTGTCGCAGTACGCCGTGCAGGTGTCTTCCAACATGATGGTCGGGCACCTCCCCGGCGTGCTCCCGCTCTCCTCCACCGCCATCGCCACATCCCTCGCCAACGTCTCCGGCTTCAGCCTCCTGGTCCGTACACCGCCTTTCCCCCCGTGTTATTTCTCGTCCCCGCATTCTTGGGCTCTTTGCCTTCAATAATTTCGCATTCCGCGCTGTAATGTTCGCGTCGTGGTCTTCTTGGTTGGAGAAAGCATATCGCTGTTTTCCCCTTTCCGTGTTCTTGGGAACATCAGTGAGATTGTTCCAGGAGAATTTTGCTTGAGAGGCTAACATAAAAATAACATGGTTGAGTTGACGGATTCTTAGTTTGTTGATGGCATGCTTGTTGCAGTTGGATGAACATGTGACTTTGGTTTCTTTATTGTAACTGGAAATTATGATAGTGAACCAGTGGGCGCCTTTTGAATGGTTCAATGTACTAGTATTTCCTAGTTCAACTAGTACGATAGCGTCAGGAACGTTGCAGGAAAACTAGAAAAAAAAAAAAGCTGCTATGCAGCCCAATTCACAATCATACTGATAGTAGTCAACTATGAGGAATTGTGACAGAGGGTCTACTTTCCACCACAGCTTTGAAGTATGTTTTCTTGTTTCAATCACTATGGCAGTTTTTTTAAGAACAATTGCTATGATGGTTACTTGCGAATTTTTCGGTAGTGTCCTAAACATGTTTAGTCAGGACAATGTCAACGAAGAAATTGTCTAGGGTATGCATGCTCTTCAGTTTACGATATTGATTGTGTCAGCATAGGCTGTTCACCGCACCTAATGACCTAAAATATTTTTTCTTGATTGAATTTTTATGACAGATACAATGTGTCATTCTCCATGGGAAAATATATCATCTCACATAAGTTGTGGTTACAATGACAGACTGTTAGATTTGATTTTTTATGTGACTTGTCAGTGTCCAGGACATGTGCAGTCATGATAATATCAAATAAGACATTTTGAAGAAACAGGAGGGTTTTGCACCTACTAATTAAGTTGTATTAAATACAGGAAGTTACAAGATGATAATAAAGATTACAAGAAGCATTCTCACCATTGTCCTAATAAAAGGAAATAACCTGATTTGGCTCTATGATAGACCAAGGCCAAGTCATGCACAAAAATAGCTCTACATTGGCTACACTTTCCTAGATATTCTTACCTAGAGATAATAAAGAATGAAGAATAAAGCATTGCTAACTGGCCTTTGAAGCTTTCCGGAATCTCTAGAGGAGTTTCCTGAGTCAGGACCTCAAGGTTTAGTGATGATCAACAACTTTGTGCAAAAATCATAGAATAGGAACATGTGTTCAACAGATTTTTCAGTGCGATATATGGGGGCAAAAAACTAGTGTTACAATTTGCCAATTCCATGTTCTTCCTTTTATGTCAAATAACATTGACTAGGCTCTGCATACTGACTTCAGGTTAGTAATTGTGTTATTCACTGGTAAAATAAAAGAAAAGGTAATTTGGCAGGTATCACTTCTTTCTTAACAGTGACGTTTCTATTCTACAGATCAAACTAGGACTAATCTCAAAACTTATTGAAATACAACTTCATTTGCCCTCTTTTCTGCTTTAACAAACAGTGATAATTTCATCTGCTAGCATTGAGCATTTAGTTTAATTAGTCCCCTAACATCAAGTATTGCACTCATGAAACAGATTGGAATGGCAAGTGCACTGGAGACGCTATGTGGCCAAGCCTACGGCGCAAAACAGTACCACAAACTAGGTGTAGATACTTATAGAGCAGTAGTCACCCTCCTTGTGGTCTGCATCCCTCTCTCGCTTCTCTGGGTGTTCATGGATAAAATCCTGGTCGTCATAGGGCAAGACCCCCTCATCTCCCAAGGAGCTGGAAGGTACATGACCTGGCTGATCCCCGGGCTCTTCGCGAATGCGGTGATCCAGCCGGTCACCAAGTTCCTGCAGACGCAGAGCCTCATATACCCCTTGCTGCTGTCGTCTGTGGCGACGATGGCGATCCACATCCCTCTATGCTACTTGATGGTGTTCAAGACTGGCTTTGGGTACACAGGTGCTGCTTTGACTATAGGCATATCATACTGGCTGAATGTAGGCATGCTTGTTGGGTACATCATGTTCTCAAATTCTTGCAAGGAGACACGCACACGCCCAACGATTGAAGCCTTCAAGGGAGTCGATGCGTTCCTGCGTCTAGCCCTGCCCTCTGCACTAATGATGTGGTAATCACCAGATCCTATGTTCATGGTTCTCTCTCTCTGTGTACATATAATCATATATGGTGAATTCTTCTTTTACCTGCTACTGACAGAAATTATTTCTTTTTATATTTGTCTCAGTTTTGAATGGTGGTCATTTGAGCTCCTTATTCTCTTGTCAGGGTTCCTACCCAACCCAGAGCTGCAGACCTCAGTGCTTTCAATTTGGTACGGAGTGAATCCATCCATGGCCACTCACATCCCTTCTATATATGAAAACATGATTCTGCTTCTACAACAATGCTTACCTAACGTTGCCCAAACCCCTTTAACAGTCTCACAAGTATAACGTTACTCTTCAATATACCCTTTGGACTTGGGGCTGCTGGAAGGTACGATTCTGAAGGAACTTGACTTTCATGGAAGATGCATACTGTCTCCTTTGAAGCAGTTCGTCATTTGATCCTACCATCTTGAATGAACAGCACCCGAGTAGCAAATGAACTGGGTGCTGGGAACCCTGATGGAGCTCGATCTGCAGTCCGCGTTGTGCTGTCCATGACGGCGATTGACGCAGTTATCGTGGGCGGAACTCTGCTAGCGGCACGGCGCCTCGTGGGCATGGCTTACAGCAGCGAGGAGGAGGTCATATCTTCTGTTGCCACCATGGTTCCTCTGGTCTGCATCACTGTGGTAACTGACTGTGTACAGGGAGTTCTCTCAGGTTAGTCATATAACATTTCGAAGCAATCGCAGTGGTGTTACGTGCTTGATTTGCCTGTATAAGCCAGTGTTCTTTTTTTCGACAGGCGTTGCCCGAGGGTGCGGGTGGCAGCACCTGGGCGCTTATGTCAATCTCGGCTCATTCTACCTGCTGGGGATCCCGATGGCGATCCTTCTCGGCTTCGTGCTGCACCTGGGGTCGAGAGGGCTCTGGATGGGCATCGTCTGCGGCTCTTTGTCTCAGACAATACTCATGTCCGTCATCACATTCTTCACCAACTGGCCCAAGATGGTCTGTTCTCCATTAGCAAAGCTACACACGATTGGTGTAGCACAATGCAAATAATCGGATCATTTGCAGTCTCTCGTACTTCTGTCTTTCTCATGCATGTTGCATTGTGTTTTGTCGTGTTTTCAGGCTGACAAGGCCAGGGAGAGGGTGTTCAGCGAGAAGCCACCGGAGCACGGGCCGTGATGTCTACTGAAGTAGCGGCAGCTCCACATTTCCATTCCCATTTTGCAGAGCAGGCATCTGTTAATCCTATGGCATTCACTGAAGGGAGGACATCAGGCCAGTCCATGCTGAGTTCCTCGTATTTCTTGTATGCCTGCTCAACAATCAACAAGGCAAACGGGGTTCTTGATTTGATTTTTGTGCCATGAGAGGTACAGGAAAACTGTTGGATTTTTCTTTATCATTGACCACTTCTGAAAAGGAAATAGGGTGTCTCTGTCCAACCATAAATAGACCATGAGTCTTGACATTTCAGTCGCCAGTGGCGGACGACTACCGGAAAATAAGGTGAGGTAAGGATTTATAGCAAGGTTATATATAGCTTTAGTGATTTTACCAAGAGATAAACACAAAAGGGTCTATGTCAATATTGCAATATGCAGCAGTGGAAAAGCTTACTTCTATTTCCTGATAGCTTGGACCATGATTTGTATTCGCTTAAGGTAGCGTTTGGTTGGCGGACATGGTGGGATAGAGTGGTTCCATCCCTGTTGATAAGGATGGAATGATTTCATGTTGATGTTTGGTTGTAGGGATGAAATGGTTTCACGTTGATGTTTGGTTGGAGGGATGGTAGGATGAGATAACAGCATGTTAGCCACCGTTATGTGGGCCGCACATGTCAGTGAAAGGCTGCTGCTTCTTCCCAACCCACGCCCGGCGGCTAGTCTCCTCCTCGACTCCTCCCTGCGGCGGCCTCCCACGGCCGCGCCTCCTTCCCCCCCCCCCCCGGGCAGTTGCCTCGCATGGCCGCGCCCCTCCCCAGCGGCAACACCTCTTCCCACGGTGGCACCTCCGCTCGCCTCCCTCGGCGACGGCCAGCCGCGGCCACGCCTCGTCCTCCCCCGGCGGCGGCCACCCGCGGCAGCGCGTCGTCCTCCCCCCGGCGGCGGCTACCCGCGGCAGCGCCTCGTCCTCCCCCAGTGGCCGCTTCCCGCGGCGGCGCCCCCTCCCCTAGCAGCGGCCACCCGACGCGCCCAAGCCAGCAGCGGCCACCCGATGTGCCCAAGCCGGCGGCACCCTTCCTCCTTCACGCGCGCTGGTGGGAGAGGAGAAGGTGTCGGCGTGGGATGAGCGTGTCTGGCCGATTTTTCGGGACACGCTCATTCCGAATCTTAGTAGAATATTTTTTTGTCTGGGATGGCTCCATTCCTATATCCACCAACCAAATGGGCTCTAAACTAGGACGGAATTGCTCCATCCTACCAAATGCCGCAACCAAAGGGACCCTAAGACATGCATGTTAAGTTGATCCTGTTTCTTGTCTCTGGGATTTGCCAACTGAAAAGGCACCAAGACAAGAGCAAAGTAATATAAATTGACTATTTCTATCGGTATTTGAATATTAACTGGCATACCTCATCATTTTTCTCTTGCTCAAACGATAATTTCTTTGCAAGCATAGTACAAATCGGTGGTGCTTGATTTTTACCATTTACCTTTACCGCATTTTACTTTCACCTTTTTGTTGGTCAATTGGTTGCAAAACCAACTGAGCAATAAGATCTCATGTTTCCGCATGTTTTGGTAAAAGAATTTAGGCAAATTTTGCCGTGTGACATAGAAATTCTATATAAAATTCACCGTTTCACACCGTAAAAGTTGAAATATGCAAGGTGTCTTTATGAAGTTGTGGCTATTTGCTACAATGCACTGCACTGATTATAATATCCATTTCTCATATTTGGAAAGAGAAAACTCAAGAAAATGTTTATTTTGCTCCTGTCTTCAACCTTTTGCTCCGGTTGATTCGATTCAATGGCTAAGTTAGATATAGCCATATCGCCATATCGGATACATCTATTGTTGAAAAGTCTCGAGGTGTTGCGTTGAATGTGATCAACAAGGCCACATTTTGGGACATGTGAGGGAGAATGTGTTTACATCAGAATTTAGCCAATCTAAAGAAAAACAGCCAACTGGAGAAAAGTCTTGAGGTGTCATTGAAGCAGGATATTGCGTTGAATGTGATCTACAAGGCCACATTTTGGGACATGTGAGGGAGAATGCGTTTGCATCAGAATTTAGCAAATCTAAAGAAAAACAGCCGCTTTCGTGGCTGACTTCCGCTTTCGTTTACGTGCCAGACGGGATAAACAAGCCAGAGTTGTGAGAACAAAGTGGTGGAAACTCAAAGGAGAGGCGTCAGAAGACTTTAAGAGAAGGGTTATCTCGGAGGGCTCATGGGAAGAAGGGGAAAATGCAGACAACACGTGGGGGAAGATGGCAACTTGCATTAGAAACGTAGCGGCGGAAGTGCTTGGTGTGACCAAAGGGAGCAAAGGTGCAACTAAAGATACTTGGTGGTGGAACGAGGATGTACAACAGGCCCTTAAGGAGAAGAAAGAGTGCTACAAACGCGTGTTCCATGACAGGAGTACAGATAACATAGAGAGGTACAAGGTGGCAAAGAAGATTGCAAAGCGAGCAGTGAGTGAGGCGAAGGGCAGAGCATATGATGACCTTTACCAAAGGCTAAGTACAAAGGAAGGAGAGAAGGACATCTATAGGATGGCTAGGTTTCGTGAGAGGAAGACGATGGACCTCAATCAAGTCAAGTGCATTAAGGATGCGAGGGATCAACTCTTGATGAAGGAGGAGGACATCAAACTAAGGTGGCGCGAGTACTTTGACAACCTGTTCAATGGGGAGAGTGAGAGCACGTCCATTCAGCTGGACGACTCCTTTGATGATGCCAACAGACACTTTGTGCGTAGGATCCAAGAGACCGAGATTAGAGAAGCCATAAAACGGATGAAAGGGGGCAAGGCAGTGGGCCCTGATGCAATTCCAATCGAGGTGTGGAGATGCCTAGGAGATATAGCTATTGTTTGGCTGACAAAGCTTTTCAACCAGATCTTACGATCGAACAAGATGCCCGAAGAGTGGAGGAGAAGTACATTAGTACCAATCTACAAGAACAAGGGAGATATTCAAAGTTGCACTAACTACAGAGGGATCAAGCTGATGAGCCACACGATGAAGCTGTGGGAGAGAGTTTTAGAGCATCGCTTGAGAAGTTTGACGTGTATTTCCATGAACCAATTTGGGTTCATGCCGGGGAGATCGACTATAGAAGCAATTTTCCTTTTAAGACAAGTTATGGAGCGGTACAGGGAGCAGAAGAAGGACCTACACATGGTTTTCATAGACTTGGAGAAGGCTTATGATAAGATACCAAGGAATGTTATGTGGTGGGCTTTGGAGAAGCATAAAGTCCCAACAAAGTATGTGACCCTCATTAAAGATATGTACAACAAGGTTGTGACTAGTGTTCGAACAACTGACGGTGACACAAGTGACTTTCCAATTAACATAGGATTACATCAAGGATCAGCTTTGAGCCCTTATCTTTTCGCCTTGGTGATGGATGTGGTCACTAGGGATATACAAGGAGATATCCCGTGGTGTATGCTGTTTGCTGATGATGTAGTGCTAGTGGATGAAAGCCAGGCGGGGGTAAATAGGAAACTAGAGTTGTGGCGGCAGACTCTAGAGTCGAAAGGCTTTAGAATTAGTAGGTCTAAAACTGAATATATGAGATGTGACTTCGGTTCTGCTAGACAGGAGGCAGCAGATGTGAGTTTGGAAGGCCAGATAGTGCCCAAGAAGGATACTTTTCGTTACTTGGGATCGATGCTACAAAGAGACGGGGATGTCGATGAAGATGTTAGCCATAGAATCAAAGCGGGATGGATTAAATGGCGTCAAGCATCCGGTGTCCTATGTGACAAAAGGGTACCACAAAAGTTAAAAGGCAAATTCTATAGGACGGCTATTAGACCTGCGATGTTGTATGGTGCAGAATGTTGGCCCACTAAAAGAAGACATATTCAACAATTAAGTGTTGCAGAGATGCGTATGTTGCGCTGGATGTGTGGGCATACAAGGATGGATCGAGTTCGAAACGACGAGATACGGGATCGTCTTGGGGTAGCTCCAATTGAAGAAAAGCTTGTGCAACACCGACTAAGATGGTTTGGGCACGTGCAACGAAGACCACCAGAGGCACCAGTGCATAGCGGCATCATAAGGCGAAACAATGATGTGAAGAGAGGCAGGGGCAGGCCAAATTTGACATGGGAGGAGGCAGTTAAGAGAGACCTAAGAGATTGGAATATAGTGAGAGAGTTAGCCTTGGATAGAGCTGCTTGGAAAGCAGCTATCCACGTACCCGAGCCCTGACTAGGCTCTTCTATGTGCCTTCTCAAAAAATCTTTTAAAACCCTTGTTTTCTTGTTGAAAGCGATCTTTTAAAAAAAAAAAAACTTTTTTTAGCGGTTTGGTTTGGGTTTCAACTCTAGCCTACCCCAACTTGCTTGGGATTAAAAGGCTTGTTGTTGTTGTTGTTGTTTTGTAAAGAAAAACAGCCAACTGGTGAAAAGCTATATTATCGGCTAACAAACAGTGTCACGATGATATTTTGATCGACAATGGATAGAATTGATACTTAAGCGTGTCTTAGGGGGTTGCGACTTGAGGGTCATAGTTAAATTCTATTTTATCTCTAAGTTCGTTTAAGATGGTGTGAAAGCCCTTTGAACTATAAACATGTAGAGTGTGCGTGTTTGCGTTCATAAAGATATCTTCTTTCCAATCATTTATATCCAAACACAACTCTTTTGGGGCATGTCCTTGCTGTTGGATACGGGCTAACCACACATGTGGCCGTCGGACCGACCACACACGACGCGCTCAAATACATCTCCAACCGTTAGGCCACCACACAAATGGCCAACGGACAACAGCGATTTCAAAGTTTGTTGGGAAACACTCCCCCAAAGAAAAACAGCGCATCAAGGGTGTCACATCCCTCAACCTTATAAACCATGTCAATAGCGAACCTAGGATTCTAATCCAAGATGATAGGCAAAATATTACGCATATAGATTTAAAATGTCACTAATATTTGGCAATTTACTACACATATATATAAGGTGTGCTCTATACTATCACAAAGTTAATATTTTTTAGTTAGTCATAGCCTACCTTGCTACCCACCTGGGTCCGCCACTGAACCATGCTTACACACGCACAACTCACAATGTGAGACTATTTTTAACATTTGCCTCTCCTCACATTATTGTACTGTATGATACATGTATGCATTGGTGCTTCTTGAGGTCTCTGTTAGACATGTTCAAACCATCTCAAACCGATGTTAGATGGAGTAGACTCCCAACCAATCATACATCTCATGGTTTCTCGGTCCAACCTCATATGTCCATATATCAAACGCAACATACACATCTCAATGGCACTATCACTTAATTATTGAAGATGCCGTCTTTTAATAGACCAATACTATCCGCACCATATAACACCGCACATATAATCGTCTAGAACATGCATTTTAGTTTTCTGGCGAGTACTAATCTCATTAGTCAAGGGTACAATTTTTTTCCATACAAGATTTTAATACATGCATATACCATTCTAAGCCATACGCGATCGACTAAGTATATTCTTTTAATCGAAATAACCATAAGATTGCTGGTTTAATATGACCAGCACACCCTCGGACTGGCTCGTCGCTCTCCGTCACCCCGTTGAGCAGCCACACATCTCATTTCCGGTGGTGGAGCCACGCGATGGCATCCGCGAAGCACTTTCGGTACCTGTCCATGCCGGCCGGCTGCAGAGAGACGCCCACCTCAATCCCGCCGGCACTGGTCGGGCTCTCGGCCACCGCCACCGCGCCGGTCCTCGCCACGGACACGATGTCCACCTTCGCCGGCCGGCCGAATCCGAAGTCCAGCTCGTAGACGCGGAACTTGGGCGACCCGGCTACGGTCAGTACGCCCATCGGAACTGCCTCCCTGATGCGGTCCATCCACACGTCCATGCTGGATGTACCTATGCCGCTCACAGCTTCGTCTATGGAGGCGGCGACGGCGGCGCACGTGCTGAAGAGGCCGCCTGCGCCGGCCGCCGCCAGCTCGCCCTTGGGTGCCATGGCGAACGCTGGGCCGACGCAGTTGCCGAAGTATTTGTCCGGGAGGGGAGGCGTCATCCGCGAGCGGTGGTCGACAGGGAAGAGCAAGCAGGTCATCCTGTCGTCTCCGGCACCGCCGCTCTCTTTGGCTCGCAGGTAGCACGACCAGACGAAGCCAAAAGTGGCCACCAGAGAGGAGCACCGGGGCGGCTTAACGCCGCGCCTCGCGGCCTCGTCGGCGACGACGTCCTTGACGCGCTGCAGGTCGTCCTTGGACAAAGTGAACGTAGCGAAGAGCTGGTCGTCGGACATCTTGACGAACTCCATCTCATCGGTGCTCGGCGCGTCCTGCGAGAAGACGTCGTACAGTCCCCTCGGGTCGGAAAAGATAGTCCGGTCGATGACAGGGGGCGGCGGCGGCGGTGGCGGAGCTTCGGCGGCGCCGCAGCATGCGGCCGCCCAGGTGTGCAGGAAGTGCGTGGAGCCCGAGCCGTCGCAGGCGGCGTGGTGCACGGTGACACCGATGGCGAGGCCGCGGCGCTCGGACAGCAGCGTGGCCTGCAAAGCGAGCAGCCCGCCGCCCTTCGGCAGCGGCGGCACGAGCGTGGCGATCTTGGAAACCTCACGGGGGTCAGCGGTGACGAGGTCGTCGATGGCAACATCGTCGTCGCCGCACTCGGCGACGGTGAAGGTGACGGCGTCACCCGGGCGGTAGTACAGCTCGTAGCGGTTGGACGTGCCGGGGGCGAGACGGAGGCGGCCGGAGAGCGGGTAGAAGGCTTGGACAGCCTTCTGCAGGGAGTCCTTGAGCTTGGAGATGATGGCGGCGACGTCAACGTCGGGGTCGAGGCGGTAGAAGAAGAGGCGCTCGACGGGTGGGGAGTGGAGCCAGATGATGTCGAAGAAGGTGAGCGGGAGCGAGGTCTCCGGCAGTGACGACGGCCGTACCAGTGTGGTGTCGAGGACCCGGAGCCGAGGAGATGACGACGAGGAAGAAGCCCCTGTAGCCGTAGGTAGCTGAAGCTGTTGCTGGTCCGGAGCCATGTCCGTGGCCATCACAGTCACAGCGCGCGGCCAAGAATATCAGCGCCGGAATAGTGCTGCGGCGGCTGGCAGGAAATTTCCAATTGGGGGCTAGGCTGTGACTGAGAGTGGATTTGGATCGGGAAAGAGGAGAGCTAGCTAGAAGCTAGTCGATCGATGTTCGATCTGTGATGCAGATGTCCGGCGACGTGAGGCCATACATATAGAGAGCAGGCAGGTGCTTGCTCTTTGCTTGCCTGCTTAAAATTTGCCTCTTCTTTCCATTATTCTCCCTGGCTTGTCCCCGTCAACATATGGTACTGCTTGTACAATTACGTCCATCCCCCCTTATCTTCTGAGGTTCCGTCATCCATGACCACAAAATGCACGTCATGAAAAAAAATAAAAAAGACAAAAGGGAGAGAGAGAATGAGAACCAGCACACCTCCTCTTCTCTCTTTGGACCAAAGGCCAGCAGCTAGGGAAAAACCATATCTATCTACTGTTCCAACTATTTTTATTTTTGTGAACAGTGTCACTACAGTGTATCATATCCGGGCATATACCCGGACTGCTAGACTTAGCCTTAGGATGATGCCAAGTGCTCTTTTGGATGGTACCACTTTTTAAAGTAGTACGACATTGTTAGAAAAAAGTGGTACTACAACCTCCGGCTGAGAAGACACGCCACATAAATTTAAGAACTAAACAGGTTTGCTGTAGTACTAATGACAATTAGTCAGATTATAATGTTCACATAATATTAAGCCCGTGTTTTTGCAATGGCCACAATAAAAACATAAAAGTTAGACATTTTTATATAAATTTGAGACCCACAATTAATCAAAAATCTACATTATTCAATATCTCTCATAAGTTCATGTTTTAACAGAATTTTATATACATATTTTTTTAAATTTTATGCATCTATAACATGTAGTACTAGTTAATATTTATATTTATAATGGTATAGTAGTCAATTTATATGCAGGATTAAGGGTTGTTTTAAATAATCTTTCATAATGGCACAATAGGTAATTAATATATAAATTTACATGATATTTTAATTCATGTTTTATAGTGGCGTATTTAGTAATTTATTTGCTAATTAGGGGTTATTTAATTCATCTTTTAATGTCATGACAATGGTGGATAATTCATATGTAAATTTAGGGGGTTACTTTACTTCATCTTTCATAATCGCATTGTGGGTAATTTATGTACAAATTTTGGGGTTATTTTAATTGATCTTTTATAATGACATGATGAGTAACTTTTAGAAAATATATTAGATTCAATGGATAGTATTATTATATGCTAACTGATAGATGGTCAAATATTTCTGATTTTAATAGGAATATCCAAATTTTATTTTTTAGTGCATTTCGTAAGTAGCATTTCTTTTGGGGCATCTAATTAATATATATAATAATAGTAAGATACCCGTAGTCATCGAATAACGTACTTTTTCCAAAAAGTGTAGCGCTTCAAAGTGTGCATGTAAGAGAACCTACTTATAGGTCAAAATATACTTTTGACTCTCAATATAGAAAATACAGTGAGGGAGTACTACAACACCATTTTATTACATTGTATTATATGGGTACTTTTCTTTAATTAAGCTAAAGAAGGGGAAAGGTTAACCTCATTCCTCTGAACCCATTTGAAATTTTCATTGGGAATGGCTTTACCTAGCACCTGATTCTCTGGCGAGGTAGGAGCCAGTGCTCTGACAGGAGAACAAGATACTAAATGCCTTCACGTGATTGTACATATAGAGGATTGATTAGTACGGATCTGTGGTTGCGATGGTTGCCCTGATGGGAGGCGTTGATGAGCCGGTGACAATCTACCGGCAGGCAACCGTGGTGGACATAGACTGGGCGCACGAGGTCCAGAGTGTCGGTGCGCGAAAGAAGTTAGGCTAAAACCAACTGTGCTTCTATATCTGTCTCCTAAAATTTAATGAGCACTATGACAACACTGTTTTGTACTGTAGACAAAAAGAGAGACAGTTGAAATAATAATAAGGGATGGGAGGGTAGGAGAACCCCTGATTTTAGCCTTATAGCATCGATCAATGATAGCGGCGGGAGGACGGAGGAACGAAGATGGGAGGCTGAGATCGGACCAAGAAAACACGCGTGCACTCTCCTGTTGACGTTAAACAAAAATTTCGTCCAGCCAACTGCAACAACCTGCCTTTGTGCCGTTGGTGGGCGGCTCCGTACCTATCGATCTGCAATCCCCTTTCAGTCTACTTAGGCTAAGTCCAGCAGTTAAGGTAAAAGGCCGGATATAGTACAAAATGACACTGTAGCGACACTGTTTACAGAGAGAAGGATAGGTAGAATAGTGGATAGATAGAAGTTTTGCCTTAGCTGCTGGCCTCGGCCTTATGAAGCGAAGGCGCATGCATATGCATATATGATATACGGAGTATCTTCCCAAATTTCATCGATGACGGCCCGACACCGGTGAAAGAGCACGGTACGGATAGCTACGTGACTACGTTGATTCAACGCTATTAGAAACGTTCCAAAAGGTAAGAACGTCGCTAAGTCATCGCTAGTTACTGTTTCAATATATAGTACAATAGTAGTACGAGATGTTGCACTGTTCACTTTTAGTTTGCTTTTTGCTGCGTTGCTCTGTTAAGTGCCTATTTTTGTCCTAAGATAGTACGGAGTACTGGTTGAGTCCTAGCTAGGTGGCAAGATTTTTGTGCAAAATGTGCCGTCTGTTTTGGTATGCTTTCGAAACTCGTGATGCAGAACTATATGCGGGCCCTGTTTCAGAGATTTGGACTCAATTAAAAATTGGAGGGAAGGAGGGCAGATTTGGACTTTTGGTGCGAATTATCTCATGCGCCTCCCTAACCCACATGACGTGGGTGGACTAGCAAAGGTTTATACTCTAGTGTTTATTGATTGGTATACTGATAGGAAAATATGTGGTGGGATAGAGAAATGAAGAGTAGAATAAATTTTGTGTTTTGTTTGGATTGTGGGATAAAAAAATGTACGTGAATATGAATACAGTGAGATAGAGAATAGATGGGAGTGTGGGATAGTATTTCTCTATCCCCATCCCACTTCTAGCCAAACACTTAACTTTTTTTTTTTGACTCTAACACCCCACAACTGAATAGTTCATGTGAGTTTTGTGATCTTTTGGTGGCTCTTTGGTGGGCTTGGTCCACATCGTTAGTACTATGTCCTTGGCTCACGAGAGTGGTGGAACAGAGGGACTGCTCGTTTGCCGGAGCGCGGGGCGGATAAAATACTGTGCGCTGTCATTTTTTAACCCACATCACTGTTGAAATCCGCGCCGTGACGCGACGCAACGCTGAACCGAGCGCTCTCAGAGTTGTGTACTTGTGTTGAGTGTGCAGTGGGTGTCTATGAACAGGGCATATTTCCATCACTGAAGAAGAAGCCCAGAGCGAAAGCCCCTTCTGATAACAAGTTTAGTTAGGGTTTGATTTTATGGCTAACAGGGTTTTATGCGGCAAAGAGGAGGGCTGAGTGAGAGAGGACATCTTGGGTGACGGCGGTGTGATCAAAGATCAGATGGCCTAACTGAGGATTGCATGGAAATAGGAGGGCGGGTGCGGTGCAGACTAGCCCCGCTAATTTGTGAGTGCTCACTAGTTTGGGAACAAGCGAACATAGAATGTTTATGTATTTGTTTTTTTTTAAAAAAAATTCATAACCTTTTATTTTCAAAAAGTTTATATTTTTGGAAAACAATATTTCTTCCCAATTGTTCAAGCATTATAAATTATGTCTTTTAGGGCTAGTTTGGCAACCTCATTTCCCCAAAGAATTTGGAAGAATAAAAAGGAAATTAGTTCATTTTTTCCTCGATTCTTCGGGATTCCCCCTAAATGCTTTGGGAAAAAGGGGTTGCCAAATTAGCCCTTATAAGTTATAAACGCATAATTTATGTCTTTTATAAGTTAAACGCATAATTTATGCATGTGTTTTTATACATTGCTTATACTTCTATGTATAATACGTGTCTTTTCACACGTTATGTACGTAACTTGTACATACTTTCTACAAATAACTTATTCCACAAATTATGTATATCACTTATACTACATAGGAAAAAGTCTACATAACCCCCTAAAGTATGTAGGGTGGAATACATCACCCCTGAACTATAAAACCGGATGTTTTGCACCCTAAAGTATCAAAAACCGGACAAATAATCCTCTAAGTGGTTTTGGTGGGTGGTTTTGATGACGTGGCATGCTGATGTGTTTAAATCACCCCTCCAGCTATTTTAGTTGGTACATTCTACCCCTTGGTAAATTTGTATTTTTTGTTTCTTCGTCTCAAAATTGAATTTTAAGTTTAAATTTTGTAAGGTGATAACTGAGGTCATAACTTGAATTAAAAAATTTAATAGATATTTTTGTGATTATTTTTATTTACAATTTTGTATTAGAAAAGTTAAGTTATTATTAAATGTCTGACTAATAAAAAATTATGATAAAATTACAATAAATATTTCTAGCATAAGTTATATTTTCTTCCATGAACATACAAAATTTAAGCTTCAAATTTAATTTGCAGACGAATAAAATGAAAAATACAAATTTATCGAGGGGTAAAATGTACCAACTGAAATAGTTGGAGAGGTGATTTGAACACATTAGCATGCCACGTCATCAAAACCATCCACCAAAACCACGCAGGGGGTTATTTGTTCGGTTTTTGATATTTCAGGGTGCAAAACATTCGGTTTCGTAGTTCAGCGGATGATGTATTCCACTTCAGGGGGTTATGTAGACTTTTTTCTACTACATATGTATTTTTTCTTAACAATAAATTACATAAGAAAACATACTGTGTGGTAGAAAAAATAAAAAATAAAAGAGGAAAAAGAAACGAAAAAGAAAGGAATACCTGACTCATGGGTGGAAGGGAGCGCGCAGGGTCGCTCATTTCCTACTACGGGTGCAGGGAAAAAACGTCCACCTCGCTCTTCCGTCCACTTGGGCTCTCGCGTTTTCTCCCGCACGGCCGCACCCGCGGTACGAAAAGAACGGAGCCTGACAAACAAAAACCGCTCAGCGCTGGTTGGATCAGTTGCGGGCGATGACCGACGAACAAGCCTGCCAAAGGCCGAAGCCAAGCCCGGGCTCGGAAACGTCCTAGACTAGACACTTGCCAGGCGCGCGGTCGGTCCGAAACCGAAACGGAATAGAATTGCTCGTCTCTATAAGTAGCAGTATAGGGGATTCAAAAAAAAAAAGAAGTAGCAGTATAGGGAATCGCAGTTGTTAATATAGTTTTCTGAGTCTATCAATTGACCGATCTCATCCAGCAGCAAATAAATCAGGTTAGCTTAGGCAAACATAGTACGATCGTACTAGTACTTGCGCTGAATCTGTGCGTGTCATATCGTTAATTGCTCCAAGTCCAACGTCGATCATGCAGGCAGTCGTCGCAAAGGTATGCCAACTCCAGGCGCGGTCGGTGCTGCGCAGTCTCGTCTTCGTCGCCGGAGTAGCCGTGCGCGCCACCAAGCGGGCGGCGGAGCGCTTCGCACGCCGCGAGGCCCTCATCTATGCCACCCGCGAGATAACGGTCGCCGACATCCTGCTGTACGCGACGGCCACGTTTGAGGACGTGGACGACGTCCCGCCGGAGCCTGAACCTGTGCCGGCGCCGGCGGAGCCAGACATCAAGTGCGTCATCGCCATCATCGGCGGCACGGTCGCCATCGCCGGAGCCGTGTTCGTTGGATTGTGCATCGCCGACGCGGTCGCTGAGCATAGACGCACAATGAGCAGACCATCGCATGAGGCGCCACCGTGCATCCAGGAGGACTGTCAAGCGGCCGGGATCAAGCACCGCTTGCACCAAGTAGTTTTTAGAGCTAATGCTGGAAGGGGTTCATCATGATTCATGATTAGCTCTGCCTTCATCAGCTAACTCTTAGCTAACTCTCTTGGATTGAAGCAGATTGAGGTGGACTTGGGAGATTGAAGGGGAAATTTGTTATGGATCTAAATTCATTCTAACCCCTCTAATTCCCTCAAATCCAAGAGTTGCTTGGATCGATTGCGTTGTATCTTTTATGTGTTGCATCCTTATGACTTGGGCCAATCTACGGTATTAGCATTGGTGTCACATGACACCATAGGACCTTTGCCCATCTCCATTGTAATATCGCTCTACTATAGCAAAATAATGTTACAAAGTGTTAAAGGTTTGGCAAGATTAGAGCTCAATGACACTACTTTCTTGTTTTAATTTTGTTAAGAATGTATTCCATATGATTTTTCATAGAGTGAAAGCTAAAGATGTACTCTCTTTTCTTCATAGTTACCTCCATCCACGAAAAAAAATGAAATTCTGATATTGTCCTAAGTCAAATCATCGAAAGTTTGACTGAGGTTATATAAAAATGTAATAATATTTATGATATCAAATGTGTATAATATGAAAATATATTTTAACATAAATCTAATGATATCAAATATATTTTAACCGAGGTCTCTCAGGCTCCACTCGTCGGGAACGATGTGGGAGGCGTCCGAAGAAATCTTTTGGACGGGTTTAAGTCATCGGACACAGGGATAGGAGGGGTGGGTAAGATACAAAAAATTTAATACATTTTAAAAACTTATTAAATTTAATAATTTTTAAAAACTTAATACTATTAACAATGAAATATTTACTTTCTAGCTTTGTCTCTGACGGCACTGAACGAGTGGAGCTAAAATCCCAGAACGCTCCCAACAAGCCCTACCCATGCAATAATTAATCAAGATAGCCAAGAATACCCTCGGACAGGCTCGTGGGTCGTGGCTCTGTCATCTAGTTCACCAGCAGGCAGCAGCCACTACTCATCTCAGTTCCGCTGGTGGAGTGGAGCCACGCGATGGCATCCGCGAAGCACTTTCGGTACCTGTCCATGGCAGCCGGCTGCAGAGCGACGCCCACCTCAATCCCGCCAGCACCGCTCCGGCTCTCGGCCACCGCCAGCGCGCCGGTCCTCGCCACGGACACGATGTCCACCTTCACCGGCCGGCCGAATCCGAAGTCCAGCTCGTAGACGCGGAACTTGGGCGATCCTGCTACGGATAGGACGCCCATCGGAACTGCCTCCCTGAAGCGGTCCATCCACACGTCCATGCTCGATGTACCTAGGCCGCTCACAGCCTCGTCTATGGAGGCGGCGACCGCGGCGCACGCGCTGAAGAGGCCGCCTGCGCCGGCCGCCGCCAGCTCGCCCTTGGGTGCCATGGCGAACGCTGGGCCGACGCAGTTGCCGTAGTATTTGTCCGGGAGGGGAGGCGTCATCCGCGAGCGGTGGTCGACAGGGAAGAGCAAGCAGGTCATCCGGTCGTCTCCGGCACCGCCGCTCTCTTTGGCTCGCAGGTAGCACGACCAGACGAAGCCAAAAGTGGCCACCAGAGAGGAGCACCGGGGCGGCTTAACGCCGCGCCTCGCGGCCTCGTCGGCGACGACGTCCTTGACGCGCTGCAGGTCGTCCTTGGACAAAGTGAACGTAGCGAAGAGCTGGTCGTCGGACATCTTGACGAACTCCATCTCATCGGTGCTCGGCGCGTCCTGCGAGAAGACGTCGTACAGTCCCCTCGGGTCGGAAAAGATAGTCCGGTCGATGACAGGCGGCGGCGGCGGCGGAGCTTCGGCGGCGCCGCAGCATGCGGCCGCCCAGGTGTGCAGGAAGTGCGTGGAGCCCGAGCCGTCGCAGGCGGCGTGGTGCACGGTGACACCGATGGCGAGGCCGCGGCGCTCGGACAGCAGCGTGGCCTGCAAAGCGAGCAGCCCGCCGCCCTTCGGCAGCGGCGGCACGAGCGTGGCGATCTTGGAAACCTCACGGGGGTCAGCGGTGACGAGGTCGGCGATGGCAACATCGTCGTCGCCGCACTCGGCGACGGTGAAGGTGACGGCGTCACCCGGGCGGTAGTACAGCTCGTAGCGGTTGGACGTGCCGGGGGCGAGACGGAGGCGGCCGGAGAGCGGGTAGAAGGCTTGGACAGCCTTCTGCAGGGAATCCTTGAGCTTGGAGATGATGGCGGCGACGTCAGCGTCGGGGGCGAGGCGGTAGAAGAAGAGGCGCTCGACGGGAGGGGAGTGGAGCCAGATGATGTCGAAGAAGGTGAGCGGGAGCGAGGTCTCCGGCAGCGACAAGGACGGCCGCGCCAGGGTGGTGTCGACGACTCGGAGTCGAGGAGATGAGGAGGAGGCCCCTGTAGGTACCTGTTGCTGGTCCGGCGCCATGGCCATGGCCAACACAGTGCCCAAGTAATATCAGCGCTGTAGTGCCGGGCGCGTAATACGGCGCTGTAGTGGATTTGTGTGTTGTGAGCCCATGGTCCAGCTCCCCTAGCAGAGCTCTATGTATACAGTGGTGCTTGACTTGCTTGTCCACTTAAAATTTGCCTCTTTCATTCTAGCCTTCTGGCCGTAGCTACTCCATTCAACCTGTCAGCTCTGTGCATCCATGACCACAAAAATTCACCGCACCTCGAATCCTCGATGATAAAAAGAGGGAGAATGAGAAATCATCACACCCTGTCAGGACCTCCTCCACCTGCCCCTGGGCCTGACTGCTGGCTGCCCCTAGGCCCACGGGCGAGCCTCCTCTATCCGCAGGGTTGCGCCACAGGTGTGCTCACGCGTGGACCAATGGATACGCGGGCGCGGGCGAGCGCAGTAGCGCTACCCGCGCCATTGCTCCGTTTCTACCATGGACCAAGTGGCCGGTCAAGAGAACCGTCGACCGAGCTCGTCTCCAGGAGCGCCGTTGACTGATGTGCTGGGAGCCTGGGAGCACCTTCGTCTGCCGCCCTAAGATTGTGGCTTGATAGTTGTACTCAGGTTTTTGGGATTGACGGGAAGTGAGAGCAAGAGAAGAGGATGGATGGATGGATGGATAAGGGGTAGGGATGTTTTTTTTCCTATGGGTTTGTATGGTTTTTCCTTTTCTCAAATTTGTTTAATGCATCAACATCTAACAGACATTTAAAGTAAAGGCAAACGTCGTGTTTATTTTCAAATTGTGAGGGCAAAATCACAAGGTTTAAAAAAAGTAAAATCACCATTGAACATCAGTCCTGTTTATTTTAGCTTCTTCTAGACTTGCTTAGATTATACGTATCGAGGAGATTTTTTCGATTCTCGTTTTTCGCTTGTCTATTTCAACCTATAGCTTGCTTGTCACGTCCAGGAAAATAAAAAATAATCAAAGCATTTGGCGGGATTCTCCCTTATTTTCATCAATAAACTGATTATAAACGGAAACAAACAAAGCCATCGTAGTAGGATTCTCCCTAGAAACAAAGGGAATCAGGAGGATGAGGGCGGCTGGGTATGCTCTGCATTTGGGCAGGGTCAGGCCCAAATGGAAAATAGTTAATTGATTGCAATATTGTTTTAAGATCACGTAATTTTCTTAAAGAGGTATATTTGGAGCCGTTCCGTGTTCGTGGATAAATATGGGAGGTCAAAAAGAGAGTGCTCGATTCCACGAAAGTCGAAAGATGTAACACTCGCAACTGCAACTGTTATATTTGGAGGCGTTGAAGAAAATTCCGGCACGTTCCTGTCTTCAGTCCACCAATGAAGCAAAGCCACACGCATCTTCCTCGTCGACGATGGCATGCCGGTGAAAGACAACGGATAGCTTCGTTGATTCATCGGTACAGAAAGGTCCAAAAGGCAATAGCCAATACATACAGAACTACAGGAGTTCCCATAGTTACTGCTTAATCCACACACACATATATATAGGTACGTTTAGATATACTGTAAAATCTCAGTCCCAAAGCACCCTGTGTTTTAAGCCAGGCAAACAACGTTATAAGCATCGAAAGTTCTCTTGGGAGGTCTTCAACGGTTAGCTATTTCGATAGCAAGATTCATCTTCTCTCGCCTATGTGGGAAAAAAATGAGGAAAGAGAAAATTGCTAACATGAGATTTTACACCATCCAAAAGAGCAGCGACATAAGGTGAGATCCGAGTTCTGCGCTCAGATACCTGTCGCCCATTGCCTAGACGACAGGCCCTTAAGGACCTTGTGGTAATTATTTTTCAGTGAAAGTTTGCTTGCAGGTCTCTGTCGCTAACTGTAGGAGCGTCAGGTGTATAGCTATGTAAATATTTAAATCACGAGTATATATTTTTTAAAGTCTATATAAATAAAAAAACATGTGGAAGCAAGCTAGTATTTTGGACCGTGACATTTTTCGCAAATTGAAGCCCAACATTTCATTGGGCTAGCCCAACCTAACGTTAGATGTGAAAGAACTGATAGCAGCCGCAAGCCGGCAGCTGCCATATCGATCAGGAGGTTCACGCACGGGTGGGCAGACACACGGACGGATGGTGCGTGGTGAGCAGAAATCGAATTATTCTTTCGCCTTTTATACTAAAAAAATACACGTGTGCTCGTGACATAAGCAGCATCGTACCTTATAATTTTTTGTTGGGTCCTTTCCTACCTAGGAAGGCGAAGGCCCCAACAAATCGAAGTTTAAGGTTTCTCGGACTGAAGCTTCGATTTTTTTCCCCAAGTATTATAGGATATTATATATATGCTAACGTTTTGTTTGGACACGGTGACCAGAGGAAAACAAGAAATCATTTAAAACACTAGCAGCAGCAGTCAGCCTGACTCTGATAGTGAGAGATGCATGAGCTCAGACGGCGGCACAAGCACAATCCTTTGCGCAGGTAGAGGTAGAGGTACCAAGGCGGCGGTGCCCATGGTGGTCGGTGGTGGTGTCGAGGAAGTAGAGCAGGGCGCACATGAGCAGGGTGCAGGCCAGCATGGGGATGGGGCCGAAGGTCCAGAGGAAGAGGGCGAGGGAGACGTAGAAGGCGCGCAGGCCGAGCGACCAGGCGTAGCTGCCGCGGTTCACGGTCCGCGCCACGTACGCCGCGAACTTCTCGGGCGTCTCGTCGGCGCCGGGGCCGGGCGGCAGGCCGCCGAGGAGGAAGCTGGCGTGCGCGTACAGCCGGATGGCCTGCACGTTGCAGACGAAGGCGAGCATGAAGCAGAGCGACACGGCCAGGTACTTGGCCGCGAACACCTCCCGGGCTTTGCTCCCGTACACCAGATCACGCGGCGCCGCCGCCTGGGACGACGGCGAGGGGGAGGAGGACGGCGAGGCCGCCGGGGACGTGACGCCGATGAAGACGCTGATGGCGGAGACGAGCGTGATGGCCGTGGTGGCCAGCACCGTCGACGCCATGATGTTGTTCCGCAGCGTCTGCACGGCCAGCACGCCGTTCTTCTCCGTGTTCTGGAGTGGTGGTGTATGCAGGCACGCAGCAGGACAAGCTTGTCAGTAAAGAGATAGATCGACGAAGGAGATGGGTAAAAGATGAGAGGGCGGCATGCATGGTACCGACGGCCATCATGGCGGCGACCCAGCGCTTGCGGGCGATGGCGTTGAGGCCGATGACGGTGCGGGTGGGGTGGCGGACGATGGTGTAGAGGAGCCACAGGTGGTAGCCAGCCAGCGCCGCCAGAGCCAGCGGCACCAGCACCAGGTCCAGCTGCTCCTCCCGGACCATCACCGACGACGATGCCTTTTTCGTTCTTCCTCGGATTGGATGGTGGCAAAACGAAACGCGATCCTTCCTCCTTTCGGCTGAAATAGCAGGCAGCCAGTTCGTGAGTCGTGACTGCGCGGGGATTTTTACGCCGCCGCAACGGAACGGATGGTCTGGAATCGGTGCGCGTGCTGCCAGTAAAGTGCGAGTTGAACACTAGCTTCGTCAGGACGCACCCGGCGGCCAGCAGCTCCGTGGTGCGGCTGACTTTGGTGTTTCTGTGTTTCATAGCACTAGCCGTAGCTTTTGGTGAGCCGACACGGGTGCTGGTAGCCATAATTCCGTCTCGAGAGCACAAACAAAGGCAAAGATTCATAGAAGCATGATTAAGCATGATTAAATGCTGCACCGTACACAAGAGAGGTATAGGTAGTTAGAACAGTGATGGAGGAGCCGTTGGAGACAGCACGAGGGATACGAGAAATAGAACAGACAGCAGTTTTGGATGCGTATACTGTAGTATTTAACATGTTCTGACTTCTGACCAGCGACCTGGGCAGCTACAATGCCCGTTTTATTACAGCTTGCGTACTCTCTTGCATAGTTGCATGACAATTTTTCAGAAAGGATCGAGCACCACGTTGGCACACAGCTGTGGAGTACAATGCTACATGAGCCCGAGTCCATGTATAATCTAGCAACTCTCTAAATTACAGGGTTCTGGCTGGCACGGCAAAAGAGAACAATTGAGGACCGCTGTCTACTGAACATATATAAACCCCAGATGCCAGAGTTGGTGCAACTACACATCAAATTCTATTTCCATCTCATCATACAAGGAGGGATTCCATGGTTTCCCCAGTTCTTCCGAGAGCTCTTGTTTCATACACGATACATCAGAAGATGTGGACAATGTCATATGCAAATCTGCTCCTGTTAAGGATGAACTTGACGGCAGAAGTTGACAATACATTTACTTCAGCAATAAAATAGATGTGCACATTGACGCAATAAACTACGTCTTCCCCCAGAAATTCTTAAGTAAAGCACCTACTGTAGTATAATCCCACGACACTAATATATGTCAGAGCTACAAAGGTTTTTTTTTTTTTTAACGCAATGAGCTACAAAGGGTTTGATAATCACAATAATACCATATGAACTATGCTGCTAAGTGTAAGTAAAGCGAAATAAAGCTATCAACCCACTACCCACAAACACATCAGAAAACACAATGGAGTCATTTATTATAAGTTATAATGGTAGTAAACTCTTAAAACATCGAGGATACGTCCAAAACAACACGAAGGACTGCAAAGTACAAAGGGAAAAAAAAAGTCAGAACATTACAAAAGTAAAATGCATGTAACTGTTAAAAGCTACTCAGAGGTTGGAACAGGAGAAAATATTCAAAGCTCAGACACTTCCATCTATTGTGGCTATATCACAACAAGAGAAACCTGTTTGGCTACCTTCAACAAAGTGAACCCTTGCTAATACATACTACTCTAGCTTAGAAATAAGAGCCATTCCAGTGGAAAGGTAACAGGGTGCTCTATTTTGTATCGCTCACTAAATTGTGGACATGTTACATTCTCTTCAACAAATTATTTCAACAGAATTTCATGGTTTTTACATAATTATTAGAATTTGAACTTCTGTTGAATGATAACATAATAATTTTTCAGTGCCACAGCAACAACAATGCTTACCATAAGCCCTCCAATAACTCCTTCAAGTATAATCCTGTTCCAACTGTCAAAGTACGTATGAACTGAAAGTTCGGCCTTCACCCAAAGCCCAAGAGACGCAACCATCATCACAAGAAAGTAAAACACAAACCCCATCAAGCCTGTAATTCCCCATATTCCAGCAACAACTCCACTAATGATCGACAAGAATGTCCGGCTGAAAGGCATAGAAAATGAGAAAACTTCCTGAAGTCAGCTTGGTGTAAATGGATGAAAAAAAAAGAACAATCAAGAAGGCAGATGCAGCTATGAAGATTGACAATAACGAGCATGCTAAATCCATATCTAGTTGAGAAAGAAGTAGAGAATCACGTTTTCACTTTTCACTTGAAAATTTTCAGATCTTTTAGCGCTAAAGGCGCTACAACATGTGCACTTATGATTAAGTAGATACTAGCGTAAGTGTAACAACATTCAACATAATTGGTGAACTACACATGTTTGGACCTATGTTTGGAAGATGAGCTCACAAAATGGTTTATTGGTACAGCACATGCGACACACATGAACACATCGTGCCACTCAATTCCTCTCTTTTGCTCATTTCTTTGATCTATTTAACAATTCAACCTAAATAAATAGAAATACTCAACTCCCCTCCATTGCTTACTTTTCTTTGGGGTCTATTACTCAAATAATCTAAATGAAGCAAAATTTGAAGCCGCAACCACAATACAAAGAGCTTAGAACTGGTCCCAAATTGCAATGTTTTGAGTAATTGACTGTGAAATTGTATCATACTGTCTTATTGCCTCCTTTTCCACTTGTTGTACCAAACTCAGCATCTTTTGTAGCCCTAATCATAATTCTAGTGCAAAAAGTTTTTTTTATCCTGGCCTGTCAATCAGCAACACGCAACTGTGTCAACCCTATAATGCAAATCAATACTGTGAGCTTAAGTTTAAGCACAAATCAGCAAGGCCTTTGCCGTATCATGATATCTCAGTTCGCACAGATCGGAATCGAGATCAAACGAAACCTAGGCACACGACTACTGCTTAGAAGTTAGAACAGACCAGGGAACCCTAGTTTTATAGGGAGAAGAAGACGTTAGGAACCTGTAGTTGACGGATCTAACGTTGCTGACGAGATTATCCGCGTGGATGATCGGAACATCGCCGGAGAACCCGCCGGCCGCCGCAGCCGCCATCTTTCTGGTCAGTGCGAGCAGCAGAGTACAGGTAAATGCACACGGGTATGTGTTTGTTTTGTGATTTGCGACTGCGATGATCCGCTGAAGGTTCCGCTCATCCTTTTTCCCTTGACCGCAGATTTCGGCCCAGTAGCCACGCTATGCGCAGTCTTTTCCCTTCCTTTCTCCCTTTTTTTTCCATTCGTTTTGTTGCTTTACATGTTTTTTTTCCTATTTCGCTTCCCCTTCCTTTTTTTTTGTTTATTGTGGGGTCAGATTATACCCTCCATTCACAAATATATGATGTGGATGATTTTTTTTTCAATACTTTGATCATTTGTCTTATTCAAAAAATTTAATAAATTGTCATTTATTTTGTCATTATTTGATTTATGTATAAAATGTAGTTTAAGTATGATTCATATTTTCGCATATTTAAAAAAAAATTAATATGGTGAAAGATTAAAGTTTTAGAAAAAAAAAATCAACCGCGTCGTACATTTGTGTATCGAGGTAGATTATATTTTTCTTGTTTTACCATTCACTCTTTCTATCTTTATTCCTTTGTTCCCTTCAAAGTACGTATTATAGTTTGAACAAACCTATAAATGCACTTATTTAGAAAGCAACTGGTTCTTTTTCAGTTGTTAATGGCGCCCTTAGCCCACGATCAGAAACTCAGTGCATCGTCTGCACAAATATTTCACCCCACGCTCTGGCCAACTGACTAGCAGGCAGGTCACTTACACGATGCTTCCGAACTGGGCAGTTGGCCACCTTCCAATTGCCGTTTTACAAAACAACGCTCGAACCTGACGACGACACCCTATGCATGAACCTGGCAGCGAAATAACATGTATCTTTCACGATCAAGCACCTTCCAATAGCCTAATGAAACAAGAAACTGTGCCAGCGACTCGGTCGGTGAAGCGCAGCCTGCTGAGTGCTGAGAAGAGGTCCTACATGTATCTTTCACGATCAAGCAGCTTCTGTAGTACAGCCTAAAAAGCAAATAACATCACCATTAGACCGAAGCTGTAACACTTTCAAAGTCACTGTATTACTATTACCAAACGGTAATGACAAGCAGTAACAGAAGAAAATCGATTAGGTCCGATCACAAGAACAATTACTCACAGGACAGGTTGTATTTAGCTTGAGGGACTGAGCGAGCTCGCGAGAGGATATTAGGAGCTTGACAGATCGGTATTCAAGCGCCTGGTTTCTTCCTCTGTTGTCGCCAAAACTGATTAACTCGCGATCCAAAAGATGCTCAAAGGCCTGCAGCAAACAAGCATGAAAGTTTTGAACATCGAATCCCACAGAAAGGTCAATAATTGTCAATAATTGTATTGTACTGCTTACCCTAAAACAAACAGTGCTTGAATATTTATCAGAGGTCTTATAGGCGTCCTGTATTGATCTGTATTCTGAATGACAGCCAGTTCACCTACTATCAGTTTACTTTTCTATCCCTGATCGGGGAGGGAGGAGAGCATTTCTACCTTTCATTATGCTGGTGAAGTTGTATGAGCTTTGCTCCTTATCTTCTAGTCTGTGCATGCACACAAGAATATACAGTTCCAAAATCGAGAGATCTGCTTACAAGTTTACATGGCATTAAACTGTGATCACTAGATTGCAATGTAACGTTCTAAACACAAAGAAGAAATGAGAACAAGTTTGTGGGAGAACGAGCAAAGCTTGTTGGTCGTTCATGTCATGTGCAGAAGAGAACTAGAGAGGAGATGTGCCCAGAGCAAATCCCCATCTTTTAATTTTAGTGCACAAACCATTTAGAAATTTTTTTTATAAAACTAAGGGCTAGTCAACAAAATATACCCTGTAGGCTGTCCATCTTAGGTTGCCTCTGCATGGAAGAAAGGGCCTTCTGGAAGCTTTCCATTGAAAGAAATCCAGATTCCATGTCCATATATGACACAGCTCTGAAACTGAAAGAATAGATTGTCCACATTCAGCTGAGAAAATAATCCATAATTGTTGATATTATGGAAAAGGTGGAACAATGAGCTGTTGAAAACCTACAGAAATCTTAGAATGTTGCTCGTGGTTGCATCAGCATCCATAAGGGAGTTGAGACATCCTTTGAATTTATTATCAATAAAAATGTTCTGCAGTGTATAGGATAAGGCTGTCTCCAGCGGATCATGTAAAAGGACCGTCTATAGTACAAAACGACATTGTAACGCTACTGTAGACATAGAGGGAGATGGTTGAAATAGTGATAGGCAACCTGCTGGACATGGTTCATTGTACAATCTGTTGTGTCATGGCTGTGCTGCCTAGTTTGTTCAAAGTTTTGTTTCTACATGATGGAACAAAAAAAAAACTAAGGTACAGTTCCATTCTGCTCACGGAACAATTCTGCCATGTTTTTATTTGCAGTAAGCTCATAAACTGAGCAAACACTTTTGTTCATTTAACATGATTATATGGAATTATTTGCTGACTATTCAACCAATAAGTGAGATGAGATAAATTAAGAAAAAAGTAACATTGCATATTTGTTAAGCAAAAAAAAAAAAAAAAAAAAACACGAGTAGGTTGTAGAAAGGATACAGCAAGTCTTGAGTTATAATCTGTGATATACTTTGCCCGTAAACCTGAGTCTTGGGTCAGTATTAGCAAATGTTCCACTAACCTGCATTGTTTGAGTTGCCAAAAGGTAGATTGGGTAAGGGAACTTGTGAATATTTCATGTTTTCATCTAAAAATGTCTGGGAAAACACAAACCGTTGTATATCATCCAGTGAAGGAGGAACAAACAAAAGCTTCCTATGAGAGAACCGGGATCTAACCCTTTTCTCTAGGAGTTGATCCGCATCCTAAAAAATATGGCATGCCACTGTTAATAAGATATTATAATTATTTGAGCACGGATTATAATTGTCTGAACAATGTTTATAATTAAAAATTTCAAAGTAAAGTAAATTAATGATTCATTATGCACCATTCAGATTCCAAATTGCCAGCCAACAACCCGAGAGATGCTATTGCATGATGAATATTTTATATGCTGCTGCATGATCACAATGAAGAGTGACATCTGACAAGAATTTGAGGGTGACATACTAACCAAATGGAATTCGACACAAATCAAGAAACCAATTCACCAATCGGTATATAAAATTGACACTCTTGAAGGTTAAGTTATAGGTCAAATATAAGCAACCATGATAAAGCTTAGTTCATACCAAGCGGCAACTCAAGCCAATGACAACAGCTTGTGATGTGAGAGACTGCATTGCGTCAAGTAAGCTGTAGAGCAACCGCTGCTTACCCTGTAACAGAACATCATGAACGTAGGTCATTTTGTCATGTCAATTGTCACCATTGTCCATAACAGTAGTAGAAGTATATTATCCTGTTAGTCATATGACCCATGAACAATCGCTTTTTAAGTAGCTCCCATAGATGAAGAGGGAATGCGGCAAACTCAGTTTAGTTGAAGCATAGAAGGCAAGGCAGCTATTATCAACCTGAGCAAAGAGGTCAAACTCTTCTAGAACAAATAGTACTGTCTTGTGAGCTAGTCCACACTCCCTGCATAAGAGAATACATAAATGAACAGAAATGCATTTACAAGTTTATGAACTAAAGACCATGGGTTAATAATACCGTTATGACATTATTGCAATAGAAACTCACCGTAACATGTCAATCATGAATTCAGTGTTGTCATCTGAAGAAGCCTAAAAGAGAAGAGATCAGCACTGACTATCTTTGATTAAATTTCCTAGAAAAATAGAGAATAATAACTAGACAGCATATGTACCATTTTTGAAAATGATAACTGATGCTCCAAGCAAAGCTGCCTGGCAATTTCCTACGAACAGAGAGCAAAAATATTAGCATGGGGGGATTTACAGACTTACATAAAAAAGTTCACAGTTGACCAATTTTTTAAGGAAAAATACTTGGATTTGGGACAGGTACAAGGTAAGATTGGAAGAGTACGTGGGTGATGGAAATTAAACCAACAAAAAAAGTGCAATAGACTACTCCAAAAAAGCTAACCTTCATAGCGCAGTTGTCATCACTATGCAGCATCCCATTTAGCCTGATCTGAAAAGGTGCACTGCAATTATCCACTCCAAGTGCAAAAAACAAAGTTCATACTATGATACTAATTAACGATAAGAGACACCAACTCTTTTGTAATTTTGGTAAGGATGCATTTGAGTATGATGCTTAAGAACCATATAAAAAGGCATGTTTCTGCTGAAAGGGCATTCTGTCTTCCACCATTCCTATTCTCCTTTGTCCCTAAGGTCTTGTTTGGTTTGCCTGGTTTTGGAGGGGATTGGAGGGGATTTAATCCATTCCTATTCAAATTTGACTAGCAAGGGATTAAATCCCCTCCAATCCCCTTGGATTTTTCCCTAACCGAACAAGCCCTAAAGATTCTTGATCACACTGGTTTTTTAGTAGCATAAAGGTGGCGATGTTACTACTGGGACTGGAGGGAAGCAGTCGTTAGGCACAACATGAAGTTCTACTTCTACACAGTGCGAATGCTACATCAATCAGTAACACTGGATATTACGTTTGCAACAGAAGTTTGTCTGAGGTTTGTTTTGATCATCATTTGTAATTCGCATAATTACTTGGCACATATTTCTAGGGGATCTCTATTCCTAGTGACAAGTGAACCGAATAGAACAACAGTGCATCACAGCCATACCACGGAAATCGCATCGGGGTGCTCCTTCTTCAGATCGTCAAGAACCATGTCGACCACCTGCAAAACCATGAACTCTCTCAGGCCCAACAGAAAACAAACTACACTTCACACCGCGCCGCGGAGTGCAAACGTTCAACTGCCTACTTGCACATTTCATCAAACGCCTCGGCTGCGCGGAAAAAAGGGAGAAGAAGCGTACAGAGCGAGTAACGGAACCTCACCGCTGCTTTCCCACACCCGCGGGGACCGAGGAGGAGGACGGAGTTGTTGCAGGCCTCGGAGACGGAGCTGGCGACGAGGTACTTGAGCTTGCTGCCCGGCCCAAACCCAGGCGGATTAGCTAGGTTGTTTCCCGGCGACAAGAGGGTGCGTGGGGTGGGGATCGATTCGCATTCGGGCTCACCTGTAGTTGGTGTCCGGCGAGGACCTGAGGGCGGAGTGGACGAAGCCCGGGTCGCAGAGCCGGCCCCGGAGCACGGACTGTGCTCGGCTCGCCACGGACGCCGCCGCCATGAGCGGTTGCCGGTTGGAGGAGTCGCGAGTCGCGAGGTTGAGGGCGGAGACAGGCACTGGCAGCCGAGCGGAGCACGCGCGGGAGAACACGAGTCGGCCGCTCGCTTTGGCGCCGGTTCTAGCGTGTGCGGCCGCGCATGTGCAGGCCGGGCCGCGGCCGCAAGGCAGGCGGTGCTGGGCTGGATCGCTCGGTAGTACGGGACGGGGCCGCAAATCGGTTACGTTGATGGGCCGAGCATCTGAATAAAGTTTGTGTTTGTACTATGTTTCTCAAAAAAAAAAAACTTTACATATGAAAGATATTTCTCAATATGAAAGATGATTTCTATTTATCTGTACGATGATTTTCAGTTGTATTTTCATTTATTTTTGTATAGCTGCGATTGTTTCAAGATTTGTGTATATCATTTGGGTTTTTCGATCAGTCCCATTCCTAGGTTTGTTTCTCTCTTTTACATAAACCGAGCTCCTACGTATACTCCTGGCCTAGCTGGGGGAGTGCAGACACACCTGCTGACTGCATGAGACTATGTGCAGCGGCTTGTGTATATTGATTGTCTAAAATACTATTTCAACTACCTCCCTCTCTGTGTACAGTGTCGCTACAGTGTATAGACAATCTTTTTACACGATCCACTGCACATAGTCTGAGGGGCTTGAAGTGATGAGAAAAAGGCTGAGGAGGTGTAGTCAGTGGAGGGGTCCGTCGGAGGGACACGAACGCGACACGACACACGAGGTTATCGTGCAGCGCTGAGCAGCTGACAGTGACGAGGGGGGCTTTGCATCTTCGCAGGCAACGAGGAACTGAAAGCCGGGCGGCCGCAGGGCATGTCACAAGTCACACAACGCAGGTAGCGCCGCAGCGGAGGCAGACTGAAAGATTGATCATATGCGCTTGGATTTGACCGGTTATACAGGGACATGCATGTACTACACACCGATCACCAATGCAAGGGGTCGATCGACACGCATGCATGCACGAGACATGCGATGGACCGAGTACTACTGTAGCCAAGCCACTCGGTCCATCGCGATCAGGCATCTATGTATCAGAACACGTAGTATGTGAACGCTGTCGAGCGGTGGTTAGTTCAGCCATTGCGAGTGGCGTGCGTTCCCAATTCCCATGCATCCCACCATGCGCGGAGAGCCGCCGCCATGGCGCGGAACGGAGGCGAGCGACCGGACGTCCGGACCACATGACGTGCGTGCGCACGCCGACCCAAAACCGCAAGGAAGAAAGGCGCCTCGATCTCCCAGTCCGCGCCCAGCGGCCAGCGCGCGCGTGCGGGCGCTCTCGCTGGACGCGCTGCGGCGAGGCGGGGCCCGACCGACGCCGCACGCGCCACTCGTGTGTCGCGCCGCGGGGGGCGGCCCGGCCCGGCCGTCCTCGCCCGCCGTGTCGACCCGCGATTGGGAGGTCAAGCGCTAGGCCCTTTGAGTGCTCAATGATTGAGACTGCTTGGTTATAGTCCTACTACCAGGATTACAGCAGTCGATCGGATTAACGTAATCTAAGAAGAAAACAACATACCACAGTATGATCTAGCTTTCTTAAGGCAGGAGGGCCGAGAAGCCGACACACGAGACCAAACTGGCGAGCGAGCGAAAGAAAGGGGGTGAAGACAAGAGACGTACTACTCCCGTGGCCGGGACAGCAAGTACGCATGGATTCCGAGCCGCCGGGGGTCCTTTGCATTGGGCTTTGGGTGCACAAAGCAGCGCGCGGCGGCGTTTGATTGATGACCAGCAGCTAGCTGAAGCTAGCTTTTCTCTGTCCGCCGCGCCGATAGATGATGGGGACTATCATATCGCTCGCCAAACTGCAGCTACATCTCGTCTATATCTTCGTTCGCCGTGGTCGATTGATCGCGAGTTTTGATTGGTGAAGGGCTATAGCGTCTAGCTAGCTAGGCCCATGCGGAGAAGTGCTAGCAGCTGCAGAATCTCTACTGCCAATCTAGGATCAGTCAGTCTGCGCATGAAGTGAAACAACCGTTTCCCAGCTAGTATTGGAGTACGTACTCGATTTATTTGGTCCACAGTGAGGGAACATATACATATATATATATATATATATATATATATATATATATATACTGTATGCTGTACATACTGTATGCAATTATTGGTGGCATAGAAATGTCTACGGCTGCTTCAGATGTCCCCCTCTTGCATTGGGCTTCTTTCATGTGTCATGAGAGAGAGAGGGAGAGACGCTGCATGCATGCATGTGTTTTCGACACGAAGACAGAATCCCTGCGTGCATGCAGCATGAATGCAAGCAATGCATCGAATTATCTGCTTGTGCTTGATTGCTGTGAAGTGACATGGCCTTGCTCTGCAGCTGACCCTCCACTAGCTCATGCCTTCGCTTTGCTTCTGCGGTGTTTGTCGCTGAGCATATTCTTCTCGCAGCTGGCCGTCGAGTCCTGCCAAGATCGATGCATCGCCATGCATGAAATTATGCTCCTCTTTTCCCTACATAGGCTGTGTTTAGATCCAAATTTTTTTCCAAATTTTACTATACAAAAAAAAGATTCTTCGTCACATCAAAAATGCCGGCATATGCATGGAGTACTAAACGTAGATGAAATCAAAAAATAATTGTACAGTTTAGATGTACTTTGCGAGACGAATCTTTTGAGCCTAGTTAGACCATGGTAGGACAATATTTACCACAAACAAACGAAAAGTGCTACAGTGCGCTACAGTGTCGGATGTGATGTTTTCGGCCAAATTTTGCCAGATTTCGCCTGCTTTTCGCCTCCACTTTTTGGATCTAAACACAGCCATTCCCTGTTTTCATCTGTTGAGTAATAAAAAGATAATAAACCAACCATACTGATCTGACCATACTCCCCACCAGTAGTAGCATATTTTGGTCTCTGCGATAATGTGTTATAAAAAGCATGATGTATATATGTATGTATGGACAATGCATGCAATGCAGTGTTCATCACCAGGCCAGTGTATATGGTTTCCTCCATCCTTCTCACCAGTATCTCCTCAAGCTTGCATTGCATGCATGTGATCGACACCCGTGATTATCTCTGTAAGTACAACTCAACCCCTTCTCCTCCTACTGTCTTACATGGTACCAAGAAGTATATATATGTTCTGTCCAATCATAGCGGCAATATGGAACACCGTCAAATAGACAATGGCGGTGCCCTTTCTCTTCTATCATCATGGGGTGAACCCTATCCTATATGATACGCAGACAAAACTGTGCACACCTTTGGGAAATAAAGCAAGCAGGCAAGCAGCCAGCTTGGCAATATGATCGTAGCAAAACAAGACACCGCACTCCTCTGTCTGAGTCTGATGACTGCAACGCGCTAATACATGCATGGATCACTACTAAAAGCATTTACCCTTAAGCTAGCTAGTTAAAAAATGTTTTATTTGCCCTTCACCCTCCTTCAACCTCCAAAGCAGAGGAAAGTAAGAGAAAGCGAGTGAAGCTTCCGATCCATCCATGGCCAAATGAGGGTGGCGTGCACATGCATGCATGGGATTAAAGCTATCTTTCGTTTCTAGCTACAGGCGCAAATTAAACTAATCCCTGCTTAATTTAAACAAGAGCACTAATGTTGGGGATTGGCCGCATTAACTGATAAAAAAGCTGCTGCGGTTAAGTGCTATGCTCCCTGGCCAGACAGTGCTTATGATCATATTTAATTATTTAACTCCATTTTACCTAGGCAGCCTGCTGCTGCATGTGTCGACGACTGTCGAGGCATGGGTACACGAGTTTCCACTTTCCAGCTATACTATGGTTCTGATGGGCCTCGGTTGATGAACGATCCACTAACAGAGCAAATTTCATAAGCAATGTTTGAGTTTCGTCACCAATTAAACCACATTATTAGTGGTATGAAAAAAATCATATACATATACTCCCTCCTTCCTCCGTATTTAAATATAAGTCATGGTTAACTTTTTTAAGTTTCAATGGCTCGTTTTATTCAAAAAAATCATAATGTTCTGATTTGTTTTATCATCGTAGAGAGTTTGAACATGACTTATTCCCTTATATGTCTACATAAATTCTTTAGATAAATTGATTGAAATTTTGAAAAAAATCAATCACGATCTATATTTAAATTCGGAAGGAGTACCAAATCATTCTGGATACGTGGAGTGGAACGACAAATTAGCAAGCAAAATCTGATTATTGTCTCTCACGTGTCAGGTTAGTTAAATTATTGATCCTCTTCCTTCTATTCTATGGCAGGAAAATCGCCAGTCCGGAGGAGTGTATTTTTGCTCTTAAATTGCGCAGGAAATCTAAGGTACGGTGCTGAAACACGTACAGAGGCAGCCAAGCCAGTTATCCACTGTGGTTGGGTTTTGAGGATTTTTCAAAACACTGTTTTTTACTGTTTGATATAAATATTGTACTGTAGACAGAGAAGAAGACAGTTAGAATAGTGATAGGAAATGAGATTTAAAGAGTCTAATTGTGGATAGCCTAAGAGCAAGGTTAATAAGGTAGCCAACAGTGGGCTATATGTATGTACCATGTCACGTATAGCCAACTAAAAGCCCACTCATATAATAATTTGGTATTGGTATAGTCTCTACAATTAATTTTTGACCCACATCTCCTTCTGACAAGGTGTCTTGGAGCTTGTACTTTAGCTGGCTGTAAGCTAACAATTCACTCATTTTCTCTCTCCTTTTCTCTTTGTTCCAACTCAGCAAGAGTATGATATGGCAACCCTTACAGTAGCGCTGGGCATTCGGGTATACCCGAAATTTCGGGTCGGGTATTTCGGGTTTCAAAAAATTCGGGTACTTGCAGACCGTACCCGAACAACACCCGAACAAATCCTGTACCCGAAATTTCGGGTACCCAAATTATCGGGTTCGGGTTCGGGCTAACCCGAGGTACCCGATACCTGGTCAGGTGCAGCCAATTGCAGATGCAGGCAGGCAGTGAGACAGACAGACAGTCAAGCAGCACTAAAGCAGGATGCAGCCGCCGGTAGCAAAAAAAAACTTGTAAAGAGAGCAATACATAAATATTGTGACACAAACTGAACTGCTCGACAAAAACTTGTAAAGAGAGCAAGACATAATACTGTGACACAAACTGAACTTCTCGACTCCATGAATCAAGACCATGAGTCCATGAAAATTGACATAAATTAAGTACTTAACCAAGTAGTAACCAACACCAACGGCAACATGCCAACAGCCAACAGGAACAGGTCACAGGACAGTCTCACTCTCACACTCACAGTAACATTAACATGTTCACAATTCACAAATCACATCACCACACTTAAAACATAAATTCATAGATAAAGCAGCGTTAGAATAACAGCCACAGCCTCAGATTGGTCGCCAAGCTCCTTGAGAAGTTGAGAGTTGAGCCCCTGACTCTCTCCAATCCAATTAGTTGCCTGCAAATGCAAATGTCAAATAAGTACAGTATCTGCTAGGCTGCTACAGCCTACAGCTGGGTGTAACCAAGGTTAAAATAGTTGCATTCTAAGTGGTGTAAAGTGATTACCAATACATTTAAGAGGTAGATTTTCTAGGTTTTGGCAAAGGGCACTTGCTGCTGCTTGGTGTTGCTTGAGATTTAGAAGTGGCAGCATTCTCTTTCTCTTCTTCTTTCTCTTTCTCTTTCTCTTTCCCTTTCCCTTTTCCACCAAATTCTTCAATTAACTCTGTCATCAAATAAAGTCAGCTAGTCAAGCATGAGCTAAGTTAACAAATTACAACAAACGAAGGATTAAAGTCTGTACCATTTTCAATCAAGGCTAATTCCTCCATATTCTCTTTGATGTCAATTGGAGTAGACCTTCTCAGCCAATCCTGGGTGCAAACAAGTGCTTCTAGCATGAATGGAGTAAGCGATGAACGAAAGTCATCTAAGATACGCCCACTTGTGCTAAAAGCGGACTCTGCAGCCACTGTTGACATAGGAATAGCAAGCACATCACGGGCCAAGTGAGATAGTACTGGGAACCTCTGTGAATTGACTTTCCACCATGCAAGAATGTCAATCTTTGTTTCTGTATCTTCAGTCTCTTCAGATAGATATTTTTCAAGTTCTGACTTGGTAGTGCTGCTTGTACAGTTGGTCAGCTTCATCTTCTTGGCAACGACTTCCCTAAGTTTGCCTCCTCTACCACCCTTTGATCCACTGGAATCAGTTGCATCAGCATCAGTTGTTACTTCAGATGGAGCATACATACGCCTATATTCTTCAAACAGATCATGGACACAAGTGTTAATAGCTGCCCAAACTAGCTGACTCTTGTCCTCACCAAAAATCTCTTCAACTATTATCTTTGTGTACATGGATAACTTGTATCTTGGATCAAGGAATGCAGCAACAAAAATCAGTAGATTAATGTTCTCTTTCTCTTTCTCCTTTCCCTTTCCCTTTCCTCTTCCCCTCCCCTTCTCCTTCTCAGTCTCAGTCTCCTGCCCATTTTCATTCTCCTTGCTGTTGATGTGCCAAAGTCCCCAATACTTGTCAAATTTTTCTTTCATTCTCATACCCATTGTTACTTGCAGCTCATCTTCACTACTCAGCCAAGATTTAATCAGCAAGTGGATTTCAGCAATTTCATGAAAAAAGGTGTTGCTAGTGACATGCAAACTAGAGGAGATACGCACTGTTAGGTCATGGAAATGCTCTAGAAACTCTGCTAGCTTCTTCGCATTATCCCAATCAACTTCGTCAGGGTGACCATGACCACCTCTCTCTTCAGATAGATCAAGCACATAGTTGTTGTCCTCTTCGATCAACCTTAGGAACACCTTCTCATATACAATTGCAGATTTCAGCATGATATATGTGTAGTTCCATCTAGTTGGGACATCAAGCTTAAGAAATGCCTTGCTGTTCACATTCTCCTCCTCAGCAATTTCTTTAAACCTGACCAGTCTTGAAGTCCCATCCTTAATATATCTAATAGCGCCTCTAACACGCTTCACTGATGGGTCCACTTCTTTCAGTCCATCTCGAACAATGAGGTTAGTAATGTGTGCACCACACCTGATGTGCAGATGCTTGCCATTTGCTACCAGAATTTTTTGTAGCTGCCTCCTCAAATAAGAAATACCACTATCGTTCGCTGATGCATTATCAACTGTGACTGTCATTACTCTCTCCAATCCCCATTCAGTCAAGCATCTTAGCAAGTTCTTTCCAATGTCATCTCCCTTGTGTCCCTTAACCTTGAAAAAACCGATTATTTTCTTATGTAGATTCCAATTACCATCAATAAAACTTGCAGTCACTGTCATATATCCATCTTGCTGTTGGGAAGTCCAGCAATCTGTTGTTATGCACACTCTTTGACATGAGTCTTTAAAGAACTTCTTTAGTTTGGCTTTCTCTTGGAAGTAAAGGCGCACCGTATCCCTAGTGCTGGTTCTTCTAGATGGTGATTGGAACCGTGGGCAAGCTCTAGACATGAATTTCTTGAAGCCAGACTTCTCACCAAAAGCAAATGGAAGCTCATCTTCAATGACCATCTCAGCAAATGCCTCCCTAAGTGCATCTTGATCAAACCTCCAAGTAGAAACACCTTCCCCATGAATTGCTTGCAAAGTACCCTGCTTTTCATCTCCCACAAACTTGTTAGGATTTCTCTTGCAAGTAGCGAGGTGTCTCTTCAAGGCAGATGTGCCATGGTCCTTGGATTCTGCCTTCATGTTGCGACCACAATACTTGCAAATAGCAGCCCTCAAGATATCATTGTCATCTTTTACCTTATTGAAATGGTCCCACACATTTGATCTTGGAGCCATAGGTTTTCTTCCCTGATTGGGTGCACAGTCCTTCTCAAGGTCAATCAACTCTCTTTCAGGCCCCTGTGACTGTGGTGGTTGTGCCCCATCATCATTTGCCATCTCTACAATTGCATGTTCAGTTCCTTCAGTCCCAGTTCCTAGAGTGCCGGTGCCGGTGCCCACTGACTCCATCCCCATGTCCATTGCATCGTCAGGATCAGGCATCTAGAATAAATAACAGAGAATACGTCGTGTGAAAAAATATACATAACAGAAGCAATGTAGCACAATCATACTGTAATTATATGGAAATGTAGTATTGTGAAAATAAATACCACAATTAGTCAATTAGGTAATTATAGCAAGAGAGCTAGATCTACAGGGAACCAATTCGTTAAACCTATATTCAACAGGTGCATTACCATCACAGGAAAAGACCAAACAATGGAAATAATATATGGGTTGAAAACAAAAGAGCACATACGTTGCACGATTCCTCAGATGTTGGGGCCGTTCTTCAGTCCGCAGCCGCAGTGAGCAGTGAGCTTGCCCCTTCCACTCTCCAACAGACCAACACGCAGAGTTGCAGACTTGCAGACGGGAGACGGGTGACGTTGTTGGAGGCTGCAGCCTGCAGCTAGACGACGACGGGCGGACCGCGGACTGTCGGACTGGTGGCTGCGGGACTGCGGGTCTGCGGCCTGCTACTGGTGGGTGGATGGTGCCATGGCGGACTGCTGCTGCGGGCGCCGGCGCGCTAGGGTCGGGATGGGAGCGGCGGCTGTGGAGTCTGGAGGGCCGGAGGGGAATCGAGAGAGCGGCAGTCCGGCAAAGGCGCAGTCGCGCAGAGCGTAGCGCTGGGGGCTGGGGCGGCGGCGGATGGATGGATAGGGTATTAGGGTTTGCCGGTTTGGTCTGCCTGGATGGGATTGGGGACTTGGGGCGGCGCCTGTTGGGCTTGGCTGTTGGGCCTCATTGGTTGATGGGCTGCCTCATATTTCGGGTAGGTCGGGCTTATCGTGTACCGGAGAGCAAGACCCGAACTGTTCTAGAAAATTTCGGGTACCGGGGTGATGCACCCGATTTTCCATTCGGGTAATTCGGGTTCGGGCTATACGGGTTCGGATTCGGGTATTTCGGGTTCGAGCTTCGGGTATCGGGTTTTCTGCCCAGCGCTACCTTACAGGCTGCTGATGTTGGCTTATAATATTTGCTCTAAGCAATCAGTCATCCCTTGAAGCTAGCCACAGTAAAACGGGATCCTGATTCGTGAGTAATAAGCTAGCACTATCAGCGTAGAGTATGGACATTTTCAGTGTAGAGTGTGGACATGCATGTGAATGCGTGGGCAGGGTTTTTTTTTTTTTTTTGCTGACCCCAATGCAAGGTGTCTCGGAGCTCGTGTCGGTGCGTTTCGCATTTCCCCACAAACATGCCTCCCCATCCCGTCCGTAAATGTTAATCCCATCAATCTGCAGTCCTGCACACACTCGATCGCCGCAACATTCCAAAAACCCTCGGTTTTTTTTAGCTCGCTAGAGTACGAAAGACTGGAGTAAACGCCAACGCCCAACGGCAGGCTGTGCCAGAAAAAAAAACCGTGCAGAGCATAATAACACAACGCCTGACGCCTGTTTATAACATAAAGGGAAATTAATGAAGGGATTTTGAATGTCTCGAGTCCTATAAAAAAATCCTACGTGGTCATTTGGGAAAGAAAAGATGTTTCTAAGCGTGGAATGGCTCAATCCAAAAGAGTTTTGGGAGAAATCTAGCTAGTATGAGGTCTAATTATTTGAAAAAAGACAATCCTTTATATATATCTATCTTCCTCTTCTAATTATTATTACTTCCTTTTTTTCTACTTTGCAATCAAGTGCTCCATCATAAACTTTCATGGACTTTCAATTCTTGTAGGATTACAATAAGTGACCTATAACTTTAAATTTTTTTTTTATATTTATAAGGTTTCATTGGAATGCCGGATTTTTTATGTGTTTTTTTATAAAATTGAACTATTACGAGTGAAATTTTTAGACTCTTTGAAATTTCAGCGTTTGAAAGAAGGTTTAGAAATCCTACAAAAGGACTCTGCATGTAGGTGCATGCGCTACAATGATACATAGTCAGCGTCGCGAGAGGGAAATGCATCTTGGATTCTGTTGTGTGCGTGGGCCAAGACAAGACTAATGCACATCAGCACACATGCGCAGCAAACTTGTACGTAGCCATGTAGCGCACTGTGCAACGCCACAACACACAATGAATTTTGCAATTACTCGGAAAGGTGTAGACTTTGTCAGGCTCGCTCCTTTGTACCTGTACCACCATTTCTCTCTCTCTCTCTCCTCCCTCTTTAGCACTCTTCTCTCTGCAGTATATAAAAACACACCATCCCTTTTCTTTATTGTCTTCTTCTACTCCTCGCCTTCACACAAAACTTGCTAGTAGCTACTACCCAAGCAAGAAAAATGCCTCATCTTCTTGCTCTCCTCCTCGCCGTCACCCGTCGTCGTTCTCCTCCAGCTGCAACCTGGCCTGCCTTTGAGGATCCAAGAGATGAGCAGGCTACGGGGCGAGACAGGCAAGGCTCACACAGTCCCAGGTAGCCGAGCCCGGCCGGCCGGACGGCGAGCAGCTCGCGTTGCTGAGCTCTCGCCGCGCACCACCACAGTACACTCTCTGCTGCTTTGCTCAGCTCCACACGAGCTAGCTGTACGTGCGCGCCGAGCATGGACATGGAGGCAGCAGGTGTAGTACTTGTGAGGTGCGAGCGCGTGGGGAATTGAGGCGTCATGGTCCGAGATATATACATGTCTCTTGCTAGGTAGTACCTTAGACTATTCTTAGTTTTGCTATTATTAGCACTCCGATCCTTAATATCGTCCTCTTTTTTTTCGTTCCCACCTCTCTCTTGTTTTTTTCTGTTTCAATTTTCCTGGTATTTTTCTCTTGCTGCTAATTAAGAGGCTGTAAGTGACGCATTCTTGGCGTGGAGCTCATTGTGTGTGATGTTAGGCATCGATCCTTCCCAAACAGTCTTCTTGAGCAACATTATTGTTAGTGTATATGTAAGCAGTTGGAGAGCAGTCTAAACTCTTATTTAAGCCTGGAATGCATCAGTTACATGCACTTTGTAATGTATGCATGTAATTTCTCTGTGTGTTGCATCCTTCTATTCTATACCAGAATTCTACTGCTGCTACTTTTATATATATTCACTATATATAGCGCTGCAACACAAAAGTGCGCCTATGCATGTTTGCTTCCTCTTATAATTTAGTGCCTTTTGGGAGTTCAAGTATAGTACTATTCGTTCGTGCTCCTTGTCCAAAGCTGGTAGTAATATCATCTTGCACGCAGCTCTTTCCTGAGTATACTGCCATATCAGGCTCGCTCCCTTTGCGTATGTATATGTTTATCTGAAATTATAAAAATATTATTGTTCTTTTCTATAATTTGTTCAAATTTAGGATAATTTGACTATGAGAGAAACTCTGAATAAGACGGATGGAGTAAGTAGTTACTACATACTACCTCCAATTGCCACTTGCAAGTATATAGTACATTATTTTAGCACCCTCTTAAATATTCTGCAAATATTCCATACAAAGTCTTTGATTCCAGTGTAACTTTAGTCTCATGAGAATACCTAGCAGAAGGACGGACGTTTCATATATCTGCTTGATCCTTGTGTCCAACTCTTAGACCTGCTTGGAACGCCGGAATTTTTTCTGTTCCTGTGTTTTTCCTATAAAATTGAACCATTTTCTATAAAATTTCTGTACAATTCCTATGCAATTCCTGCGTTCCAAACAAGCCATAACGTGACCTCTATATAGTTGCAGTGTTGCACTCAAAGGGGATTATTTGTATATAAATCTAGGGACGGTAGATTGCACATCAGCAACATTTCCTCAGTAGCTCTTTCCCGGCGGTAGCTCCCTGTTGGTGGTTTTCAAGAAATCATCAGTTATAAGAAAAAGAGTGCACGGGTTCACTCATCAGCTAGCCCAAGACTCAAAGTATATATAATTAAATTCCATGTGCATACTCTGGTCTGGTGTGTGTTTAAGGGGGTGTTTGGATCCAGTGGCTAAACTTTAGCACATGTCACATCGGAGGTCCGGACGCTAGTTAGAAGTATTAAATATGGTTTAATTAAAAAACTAATTACATAGACGATGACTAAATAGCGAGGCGAATTTATTAAGCCTAATTAATGCATAATTAACGACTAGTTACTGTAGCATCACATTTGCTAATCATGGATTAATTAGGCTTAATAGATTCGTCTCGCCATTTAGTTTTCATCTGTGTAATTTGTTTTATAATTGGACTATATTTAATACTTTTAATTAGCATCCGAACATCCGATATGATGGGAGCTAAAAATTAGCTTGAGGATCCAAACGGGCCCTAATTAATGGTCCTGTTTGCGTCTCAATAACTGGCGTTAGACTGAGCTCACCAGAAAGCCCAAAAAAAGGTGCACATACACTGTTTAACACTGTAGACAGAGAGAGGAGTAGTTGGAATAGTGAATGGGCGGGGTGGGATAGGTTCACTGGTGAGCCCAGTCTTAGAGACATATATTCCCCTTTTTAAACCCGCACAGAGCAGAAGGAATATAATCTATCGTCCGGGTACCACACGGGAACAAGATAAGATGACACACCACAGTTCGGCGGCGGCCTTGCATGCACACATGAATGATGCATCCATGGCACAGCTGAGCTGCTCGCTGCTGCGTTCTAGATGTTCAGGGGCATTGAAGGCATCGGCCACTATTTCACATCTGTCCTTCGTCTTCCCTTGTGTTGTGTGTGTACATACGTAGTGTAGGGGCATCTTGTGCTCCGATTGTTGACGCTTGCTGCATGCACGCACGCAGCTCGCTAGCTGGTAAACTGTGTGCAGTAGCGGTTGCTTGGTCCTCGATCGATGCATCGATCCTTTCCCTGCTGCATGCACTGCGGCAGCATGCAGAATGGGGGGTGCGCTGCACAGGCACAGGCACAGGCACAGCGCGAGGGAGCAGCTGGGGGCCGCCGGCCGGGCCGGGATGCTTGTCCTAGCTCGAGACACCCATTCAAGCTCTGGCTATTAATACTCCGCGGCAGGGAATATTCAGCGGCTGTGCAGGGTGGAATGCATGCAAAACCACTGTGACACATTTATGGGCCGGGGAGGGGAGGCTGCCTTTATACTACCTTGCTTTCGATTTGGCGTGGCATGGATGGATGGGGCAATGGCAGCACTCACTGCGCTACCCTGTGCGGCTGGCCAGGTACCGTACCAGCTGGGGCCATGGATGCATGGAAGCAAAGCTGGAGAGAGGTACAAGAACAACGGAGCATGCATAGCATAGCCATGGCAGCGAGCTAACGCTACATCTGACTGCGTAGCCTGCATGAATGCCACCATAGTCTATATATCACTGGAGGGCCTAAAGAAAGATATCCATACACGGCACTGTAGACACAGAGAAGAGTAGTTAGAATAGTGGATGGACGTCCTGGTGAGCCCAGTCTCTGATGTATGCAACCAGTAGCCTCTCTCCATGACTCCATCCTTGTAATATGCTTCTGGCAAACTTGTGTGTGGGTGTGGCGCGCGCTCAGCACGTGTGACTGTTGAATGAAAAGAGAGGGCTTAAAGAATTAGTGGTGGGTACCGCTACTGCAGAGGTACGTGTACATCAGATATACTCACGTCCTACATCCTAGCTACTACCAGTACAGATCAGTACAAGTTTAAGGTGCCGCTTGAAAGCACCTAATATACCTGCATCATCATTGCATGTTCAATCAGGAGATGTAAGCAGATGACATTATTCCAGGGTCCTTTTTGGCTCGTTGCTACCACTGAATGTGGACCATTTACTATTAATTGCATCATTGCACATTGAGGTGTGTGGTATGCTACATCGCCGACACTACAGCTAAGCTGTGTAAGACCGTCTCCAGTGGAGCAACTATATATATATAGATTGTTTATAGTACTGTTTAACACTGTTTGGTACTGGAACAGTGGAAGAATAGAGATGGACAATGCATATGGCCATTGCCGTTGGAGACAGTCTAAGACGAGAGCCGGCAATGACCACCTAATAGTAACGTGGGCTGTGGATTTGTGGTATACTCTCTCTGTCCCATATCGTAAAGGTTAATTTATATCTATCTTTTTATTTTTGTTTATCTATATTTATACGGTTGTTGATGAATCTATTTCGTAGAAAAATAAATGAATCTAGTAGAGACGGAGAGAGTATATATGAAATTATATATGAATGGTGTATCGCACGGTTGGCTGCCCTTAATAAGTTCCGTAAATGGAACTGATAGATGCATGATGTGCCATATAGAACCAAAACTCAAACGGACCGTTGTTTTTATTTTTATTTTTTCAGCTTTATCATTTCCACTTTTCCATGCATGATTCAGCTTATTATTTAGCTGTGGAATTAGTACTTGGCAGGCTGTTCCATTTTTCTAAGTACCACTACGTGATAATATCTGCATATGAGTGGTATACGTACATGCATTGCGTCTTGACCGGTAGCTTCTGCTACTGAAAGAGCAGAGAAGAAATGCAGCCCTTGCATTGGGTTTGAATTTTGCATTGTAAGGCTTAACGGCTAATAACGGCGCTAATATATTTACCCTGCATGGTTTTGTTCATTTCTGTCTATTCGGACTATAATATATCGAGCAGAAGTTACCACACTGCAAATCTCTGAAGAAATGTCACGGGCCGGGGTCGGCATATAATACTGATCTGCTGGCGCTGCGTATGCGTACGCGTACTTGGCGCTCTCTGTCCCAGGCTCCCAGCTCGCCAGCCTATACGCGGAGCGGAGTACGTACGTCGAGGGGGCGGAGGGGGAGCGGCAGCATATGCAGATGTATACGCGCGCTTCGCGCCGTCCCCTCCAAATACGCGCGCTTGTTCGGCGGATCTGCGATCGATGCGCGCAAGACGACGGCGTGGGCTCAGCTCGGTCATCAATGTTTTTGCATTGGGCCAGCCCGGGTCGGCCATGCATCGATCTCTTCTTGGATAGTTACTATGCAATGCCTGGTTTTAGCTTAACAGCCGTGTTTACTGATTTTCCCCTAAAAAAAGCTGTGTTTACTGATTACCCACACTGTACAACCATTGGGTACAAAACAAAATCTTCGCTGTAGTCTCTGTATAAGTGTGTGTTCTCTGTTCTCTGTCACTTTGTACAAAGGCGGGAATGAAGATCGAGCAAAGGAAAATAGTTAGCACAAGAGGATGCATATAGTGCATGTTTGGTTTACATCTAGTAGCGAAGCCAAAAACTTGCTTTCTTCGTTGTTTGGAGGAGGGTAGTTTTTTTTTTAATTTCATTTGAATTAAAAAAAAATCTAGCGTACATTTTTCGAACCATAGGGGAGCAGGCCCCTCCCTGTCTCCGCCTCTGTTTACATCCTAAACAAAAGCAACAAATCCAGGCATTAGGTTTTGTACGTCTAGAGTTGGACCGACAGAAGCTTGTGGCATCTTTGGACGCAGCCTTAGTTTTCCCTAGTCAATGCATCTCTTATTGGGCTGGCGGATTCAGCACTAGGATAGACGTGTCCTAATGACATGTGATGTATTGAACCCTAAGAGTGAGAAGAAGAGAAAAAAGAGAATGGAAGAGCAACAATAAAATTGAGTGGACAAGCTTCCTTTTTTTCTCCGACTACATATGGCCAAACAAGCCAACCTTTCTAATAAAAGACTCAAAAACATGGATCGTACCTCTTGAGAGAAGTGGAGTATTATATCCACGATTTTCTGGTGATTGAACCATAGTATATCCTAGTATATGAACTATGGACAAAAACGTGGGGTGCACGTGATGGCTCATTAGCTAAGGCTAGAATGGTGGTTCTAGCATGATATTGGGCCATCGTTCGTCGTTATAGGATCAAGGGTACCAATTAGCATGAGAGGTGAATAGGCGATTTCAACTAAAATCAAAAGCACTAAGCAAATTTAATTTGAAGCACAAGAGGATTGTAGTTCTAGCATATGTTGTACTAACAGTAGGTTTGCAACTTAAAGTGTCAAGTAGCAATCAATTCAGTTTCTAGAAATGTATGCAACTTAGAGTGTCAAGTAGCACAAATGTAAACTGAGCACAAGAAATATCTAATCAATCCCTTATTTATTGGTAAGTTAATTGGTTTTATCGATAGTACATTCGTTATTTCCCTTCTATCTCAAGTTATTTTAAAATCTTTGTACCTGTTTGGTAGAGCTTTATTTCCAATTTCTACGGAGTGAATATAACTTTGTTTGTTTACAGAGAATCGCTCCCAAAGAGAATCATTTAAGTGATTCTCTGAAATGAGCTAAAGGTTGTGTGTTGAAGAAATTATATTATTCTTGATTCACTATCCACATAAGAATTAAGAATGGATTTCATTGAGTTTATCGTGTAAAATCGCTAGATAACCACTTTCTTCAGCTAAAGAATCACTTATATTAGATAATCACTTCTCACTATAAGACAGATTTAGAATTGAAAAGAGCTCTACTACCAAACAGACTTTTATGTTTCAAGCCGATGTAGTCTGTCTTTTTGGAAAACTGAAATGAGTGATAACGCTCCTGCGCTTATATTCTTGAAATAAAATTCAGGAACTATCCTGCGCACTCGGTGTATAATTTGTACGGCGCGGCACTGCACCACGGCTTTCCTCCGTGAGCCATATTTCTGATGACCTGACTACTCCGGCGAATTGAATCGCTGGGCACGGTTGCTGCTATGCCTACAGTTGACATTTAATCCGGTCACTGATGGCACAATCTCTCATGCGCGCGTCCTGTACTGTGCCGCTCTACTCGTGAATCATGATCAGGGTGATCAACCGATCAGGCATACAGATACAGCTATACAGGGTACTATTAGACAGATCGATCGGCAAATCGTGAAGTGGCCGTGCAGGTGGTAGCTAGCTAGGGTACGTTCGTTGCCTGTGCTAGCTCCAAGCCATCAGATCAGAGACATATATAGGCAAGAGGATCGACTAATGGGGGCAGCAGAGCAGCATATAGCAGGATGATAGGATCATACTTCCGTTCTACGAGAAAGATCGTCGGTACGTACGCCGCCCTTGCGTGCAGGCCTGATGATAGGATCAGTACCTTTAATTTGATGTTTTTTCAAACAACATCCGGTAGTAGTCTGCTTTCCTCCCTCTGTGTTCAGGTTTCCCTCTTTTTTTTTTTTTTTTTTTTTTTGTTGAGAAAGGTTTCCCTCTTGTTGGAGGCACGGCACGCGCGAGCAAGTCTGCCCAGCGGCGTCACCCCGTCGTTTTCCAACACCCGCGCGGCCGCGCCGGCCTTGGCATGCAAGCGTCGGGCCGTCGGTGCAGGGGTGCACGCTGGCAAAAAAGCGCGCGTCGTCGTTGATGTTTAATTTTTGTTAAAAAAAAAAAAAAGAGGAGAGGTGCCATGGCTCATGCCACGGCGCAGAGCATTGCCCGAGGGAGCCTAGTGGCTAGTGGGGTCAGTCGAGTGCTGGCGATCGATCGATATACGGACGGACGGGGACGAGAGAGAGATGCCGGCCGGCCGGCGGCCGCTGCATCTCTGCGTACGTCGGCCTGGCTCCGCAGTGCGTCCAGCGTCCGTGCACGACGCGTCCCCACCCGTTCGCCGATGCGCTGTCGTCCCCGCGCGCTGGCCGGCCGCGGCCGCTGAGCGGTGCGGGTGCACCGGTGGATGGATCGATGGATGGTCAGCGTCTCGGCGAGCCATGCAGGCAGTGAAGCAGAAGCCGGGGGGCAGGGGAACAAATTAAATAGGGCGGCAAAGGAAACGCATCGAGTGTTCGCGCGTGCGGGTGGGAATATGCCGGTCTCTGCCTCGGTGGGCGGCTGGGGCAGACGCGCACGGCACGGTGGAGGCATGCATGAGCGCATGCGCAGCGGCAGGCAGGGCCCTCGATCCCTCGCACTCCGGCGCTCGTCAGTTGTCACTGTGCCGCCGTTTCGGCTCTGCTGTCCGTCTCTAGTCCAGTGCAGTGCCTCGCTCACGTCTCATCTCCCACAGGCCACACCACTGTTCACCCGTTCTTTCGTTCCTTTTGCTGTGTACTGTATGCATGAGTATTTTCCTGACTGCAACTTTGACCTCGACACAGGGTGCGTGGGTGTGAATTTAAATGTGGTGGTTGCGCCTTCCTGAAACTGGGGAGAGATCGGGCACAGCTAGTATGCTGATACGCGCATCGATCATGCATGGCGCACGTAGGGGGCCGGGCCTCTCGCCCTCGGGTGCCGCCGGTAGATGTGGCCGGCTGCAAAGGGTGTGTTTAGAACCCTGAAATTTGTACTGTTCCGAACTGAAAAACACTGTAGCACATTTCGTTTGTTTGTAGTAAATATTATTCTATCATGGCCTAACTAGGCTCAAAAGATTCGTCTCGCAAAGTACATCTAAACTGTACAATTATTTTTTTATTTCATCTACATTTAGTACTCCATGCATATGCCGACATTTTGATGTGACGGAGAATCTTCTTTTTGCATAGTGAAATTTGGGAGAACTTTTTGGATTCTAAACACACCCAAAGCTGAACTGTGACTGTGAACGTAGTAGCAGGACTGTTCAATGGGCACACATGGTTGATCGATCAGAACTGTGACTGTGAACGTAGTAGCACCGCATGCACGTAGGGCTCCTGCATGCACCCTGTAGGCTATAGTACGCTGTATCCCTAGCTACTTTGACTTTGCAGGTGCCACATGTAGCGCGCCGCGCAGTCGCAGCAGGATCCCAGAGCCACCAAAAAGCAGTAAAAATGAACTGTGGACGTGGAACTGTTGCAGCAGCAAAACATGGCACAGTATGGAGACGCTACGTTCTAGTTCCAGTTTTTAGCCTACAGATAAAACCGGTTCCATCGAAGTCGTTGTAGTATAGTGGTGAGTATTCCCGCCTGTCACGCGGGCGACCCGGGTTCGATCCCCGGCAACGGCGTGTATAATTGTTTTTTTGGCTGTATCTTCTAAGCCAGCTTTAAGCCTAGCTTCCAAATATGATGATACATGAAGCATGCCCTGAGAAGTCGCAGATTTTGTGTTTCTTCCCATTCTTCTCCTCGGAAGACTCTCCAAGAGGAGGTCAGGCTCATATTTCACCAATGAGGTGTGTACCAGGATTCAGGCAGACCATACAAGCAAGCATAATGTCAGGTTCCAACAGTGCCTACTGCCCTTGTGGCAGTATCATGAAAACTCACATTGAAGATGAGTCAAAAAGACGACTTCCAAGTTCCATGTTTGCCCGTCTGCATTACGTGTAGTACAAGCAGCCGCATGTCACCAGAGGCACAATTAAACTCACATTAAAGCCTGCTCCGATGCGCCTGCAGCCGTAATCAGAGAAAGTGAGAAGCATATAGGCTGTGTTTAGATCCAAACTTTCTCTCAAATTTTACTATGCAAAAAAAAAGATTTCCCATCATATCAAAAATGCCGGTACATGCATGGAGTACTAAACGTAAATGAAATCAAAAAATAATTGTACAGTTTAGATGTACTTTGCGAGACGAATCTTTTGAGCCTAGTTAGGCTATGGTAGAACAATATTTACCACAAACAAACGAAAAATGCTACAGTGCGCTACAGTGTCGGATGTGATGTTTTTGGCCAAATTTTGGCAGATTTCGTCTGCTTTTCACCTCCACTTTTTGATCTAAACACAGCCATAGGCTTGCGAATGGAAGAAAGAAAACAGTGTTGCCAGGAGCAGGAGCATATAGGCTTCAGAGAAACGTGGCGGGTGCATGCTCAGCAAGTCAGCAAGCTAACATATATTAGATAATTTGAATATAGAGGCGGGGGTATGTTCAATCCATAGTCGCCAAGGCTAGTTGATGGCATCCATTTCATGACCAGAAAGCACAATTAAGAAGTGAAAACATCGTGAATTTAATTCTTACCATCACTGATCGACAGGATCGTTTGATACATGATAGGCAGTATCCATGTTCGTGCCTCGGGTCTATGCTACAACATCACCGGCTGATAGCCTGATAACAATACAACATCGATCGGAAATACCGCGGCAAGCACACACGAAACAATGGCGAGGATCCAAGGATCGTCGAACGGGAACCGAGGTCTCAAGCGGACCCAAACTCAGCCATCCACTTCTCATGCTTTTCTATATCCGCGGGCGAGACACTCTTCTGGACCTTGCCCAGAGCCTCCACAAAGTCGCACATGGCCACTGGGTCCTTCGCTATCTCGTCCTTCGACATGTTCTTGATCTCATCTCGGGTCTTGCCTGCTATCTTTCGCCTCATGCCGTTCATTGAAGCGTCACGGCAAACATTCGTAAGGTCGTCTCCACTATAGCCTTCTGTCTTCCGAGCAACTTCATCTATGTTAACATCTGCAGCTATCTGTCCATGCAAAAGGAGTTACAGTAACAAATCATCAAAAATATGACGCAGTAATTGATGTAATAGGCATGTATGATGGAATTAGAGTAGCGAACAATTTAAGGAGCTATTTTCACGCACATTTATGGATCATTAGGAAAAACTTGAAATTCAAAAAAGAAAAATGACAGGTAGCCTATGGTAATATTTGATTTCAGGAACTCCGATGTCAGGCAAGAATCAGCACGCACGGTTAACACAATTTTGACATTCAGGCAGGGCATGTTTGATTAAAGCAGTTTGTTCACAAAGACGCAACATGAAACAAGGGAAAAGGGACAAAAAGTACCACAAGATGTTCTAGAGATATATCTGCACCAGCCACCACATACCTGAACTGTTCTAAGATTAATGTTGATAAGTGCTTTTCTACTTTCGAAATCTGGGAGTGGAATATAAATACGCTTCTCCAGCCTCCGCCTGGGTAAATTAATAACATCAAAAAGAGTCGACGTATCGGCAAAATGACATGAATAGCAGTAACATACATGTATATGGTAAAAGAGAAGTATCAACGTCAATAATAGAAACATACATGTAGCACATTGACTCACAAGGAAATAGCCAGGTGAAAATAAATTACAGAAAGCTATTGAATGTGGAAAATAATCAGAATGAGCAGTTAAAATGCCATGCTTGTTACTGTCAGCAAGGGCTTAGGTAGCAGGTATTCTCAGTCTTAGAAGTCCACTCCTCCCTATCTAGAGGAGATCTGTCGATGAACGAATGAAGAAGTATATACTTCCATCCCTTGTGGCTATGGCTGAATGTGGATACCATAACGACACTATTCTAGGTGTACGCATGGATTTGTTAGACTCTGGTCCTCGTAAAAATTACCATGCTTACATAGTGTGATGGCCATGCAGCAATACAGATAGCAGTATAATACATCTGCCTTTGACAGGAACCAAAATTCTAACACTAGTAGCAGCACTGCCAAAGCAATTAAGCTCTACTGCAAAAAATGTTTAGTTGTTTATGTGAATCATATTGCAACCTCTAGGTGTCAATCCGTACTCATCAGTAGGCAGTGGCACCTAAATAAAGTGAATATGAGCAGAAAGAGTTTGCCAACCTCAGCGCCTCATCAATGTCCCATGGAAAATTGGTAGCCGCCAGAACCATAACAATTTTGGGTTGACCATCTTCAGTGGTAGAGCTATTGTTTACACCATCAATTTGCACTAGAAGTTCAGACTTCACCCTTCTTGATGACTCATGCTCACCAGAAGCTCTGGACATTTCGAAAGAAAAAATAAAGGATAAATGCACTAACTGGAAATCTAGGCATAACTTTTGCTGCCAACCAGAACAAGGCATTCATGTTTATACTGCAGAGTATTTAGGAAATATTCATTGACTTGAAGGCATGAACAATGATTAGCAAAATTAACATAACATACCCACGGGATGTGCATAAGGAGTCAATTTCATCGATGAAAATTGTACTTGGAGCATAGGCCCTTGCAAGATCAAATAAACAACGGACCATGCGCTCACTCTCACCCCGCCATTTAGAGGCCAATGTTGCAGAAGAAACATTAAAGAATGTTGTTCCACATTCTGTAGCTACTGCCTTGGCCAAAAGAGTCTTTCCGGTACCTGGTGGACCAAACATAAGAACTCCTTTCCAAGGTCGACGTATACCCTGACAAGGAATAGAGTGCCCATAATTAGACACTATGTAGACTGTAGAGCATTGACTAGACAAAAAAGGTTAGAAGAAAGAGTAAAGGACTGCAGATCATGCCATAAAAATTAAATGCTGGTAGAGTTTGGGTTAATGAACATTTAAAAACCAATGCATAGTCATATCCAGAAACTTTCCATGGTGCCAAATAAAGGTAGCACCATTTTCATGCAGTATCAAGTCCAATGCCATAAATATGAAATTTCAAACATGTGGAAGGGCAGGGTTTGTGTTCATAATTTTTTGGAGCAACATTTTCTAAAGTGGAATAAACAGGTGCTAAATGTACATATCCAGATTATTTCCATACTAAAACATAAATGTGGAATGATTGAAATGCCAGAGGAGCAACATTTTCTAAAGTGGAATAAACAGGTGGTAAATGTGCATATCCAGATTATTTCCATACTGAAACATAAATGTGGAATGATTGAAATGCTAGATCATTCCCATAGTTGTGCGCCTGTAAAATTGGTTAGTGCTATGAATGAATACATATCTTTCAGACACTTCACAGTGGTAGGTTTCAACCAGAGAAGGACAACATAGCAGACTATAAATTATTACCTGAAAATATTCAGGCATCCAGAGAGGAAGTACAACTGCTTCCTCAAGGAGTCGTTTGGCCTCACTAAGTCCAGCAACATCATCCCATCTTACTCCTGGAGTAGAATCTAGAACATCCCTTTCAAGCATGGCAGCCAAGTCCATATCCGGACCTTCATACTGACCCTTCTTAGACTTACCTTCTTCAGCATCACTACTCTGAAAAAGAATTGAAAAACAAGAATTTAAAAAACTTTGGCAGTTATCTATCTTGGCAAAAGGACGATAACAAATTAACAAGGGATAAACATTCATAAACACTACATTATGCATGATGTATACATGCATTTTTCAGTATCCTGATTTGGAAGATATATTTTTATGTTGGTCACTTTGCCATCTCAATATCAATCCTCGACTAGTTTCTAGTATGCTGCCGTACTATGACTACAAGATATGTAATGCAGGCAATCAGGGCACAGGGGAGATAGATGGTAAATGCTAGTGTTTCAACATAGATAACAGACTTCATTATGTTTGGTTGCTTAAGGTTTGATGTGATTGAACCATTCTCCTATCTTCTAGATTTGGCAGTTGTCCAGCATTATATAAAATTAAGGCTCTCTTTTCCAAATGTTCCCAGGCCCCAGGTTCCCAACAGTCCACCACAGCACCTGGACATCTGGGTCCCCAACCATGCCCGCCGATTGAGCATAACTCATGACTGCAGACTTGGCAAACTCCCTGGAAGGACATGCATATACAAGTACAGAAGGGATACATAATGAAATAATGAAGATAATGTTGGATATTCGCTTCTAGTTGAGTTCATTAATTTTATGATTAAATTAATGATTTTTGTAATGATCAATTGAGGATTGTGATTTTACACTTCAATAACTAGAGCCACCTTCTAGAAAGCACAAGCCACAAGGAGTTAAGTGCTAGGTGATTGATTCAGCAGTACCACCACAGAAAATTGATTCAAATCCTGTGTACATCAAGAAGGCACTAGTTCAAAAAGGCAGAAAGCCATATAATGCAATGTATGTACATGTTAGAACTAATTATAAAATACGTGCATATTGTAGATGCTTTTATAGAGGTATTGTTTTGTAATACCAAGATTGAAAAGAGAGACATGAATATACTGCCAAAAAGAAAAGGCAAGCTACTGCTGCATCCGTTAAAGTCACATCACTTGCCCATGTTGACGTGCGCAACGGAAATTAGAACAAAACATCAGCATCATTTCTAAAATAAATAGTTTAGGAATGTAAACAATTGTTTGACAGAAATTACCGCGGAATCAGCCTTGCTTGAACTTGGTTTTCCTTTTCTCACAGTAGTGCTAGAGGAAGATTTGACCGCAGAGCTTCCTTTACTACCGTTAGGTTTTGCGCTACGGCTAGGTGTTCCAGTCCTTGATGATCCACGTGCCCAGGCTCCATCTTGGGAGGATTTTCTCGCACTAGATTGACCTCTTGCTGACCGTCGGTTTGGTGTATCTCTTGGTGGAGCCCACACGTCAGGATCATCAAAGGGTGCTGGCGACGATGTTGGATACTCATCCAATGGCTGGAAAACAAATGATTTGTTGGAACGAATAGGAGGTGACGAGGACCGCCTTGTCCCAGGGGCTTCTTTAAGGGACTTTAATTGGGCATCCAACTGTTTCACAATTTCCACTTCTTCAGAGATTGTTTTCTTACAGTTCATCCATTTCGTACGAATCAGAGCGTCGTCCAAAGTAGTTAGATGCCTGTACGGTTAAGATTAACCTTAATAAGATAAAACACAAGAGATTATATAGGATATTAAATGCCTTTACTAGTTATTTTTATTGAAAAATCATCATCATATACGCTGTTGATCACTGCATAAGAAAGAATATGGTCCCCCCTCCCTTGAGACAGTGTTTCATAAAACATTATTATTTGCCAACAATTACTTTGACGTGATTGCAGTGTTTTAGTGAAATACTGTTTTGAAAATTGCAAGACTAAATAAAGCATTGAGAATGTATGTGTAATGCAGTGGTATGGCACCCAGGTGTGGTGCTGGCCAGCCAAGGCTTTAAACCTGGGTCTCACAAAAAAAGTCCCCATTCTCAGTTTAAATCTTATCCATTATAACATTAAGTGCAAGAAGGAAAATATATCTTTTAGGCTTTTATACCTTTTCTCACTTACTACCTCTGTTTTTCTACAAGGTGTATTGAATTTCATTAGGACAAGGCTTTGACTGATGATTACACCATTAACAATTTATTTATATTTTATATGACGCAAAATTGTAAGAATAAGTACTTTCAAATATGAATCTAATAACGTCGGTTTTGTATCACAAGTTACGTAATAATAGAGTAGTTGCTGGTCAAAGGTTAGTTCTAATGAAATGAAATGAGTGGAGCCTTGTAATCACAAGTTATCTAGACCTTTCCTCGTTCATGGTGTGCAAGTGCAACAGTGGGCAAATTGTCATTGTTACGACACTATGTTGCCTACTACTCTCTGATCGGATATGAGTTAAACGACCTCTGTGCTTTGATTTCTATGAAACTGCCTGAGTCAGAGACCCCAGTTAGTAAAACAAACCTTCAACACTCAAATCTGGACAAACTGAAGTCATCTACAAATCAAAACTTCGCTAAATTCACGCCAGAACTGGTTGAATTCAACTAAATTAGAAACACATGGGCGCAAGTGTATGCAAGCCGATGCTAATTTTCCAAACTAGAAAATAGGGGGATAGACCTAACAACAAACCAGCGGTTCAGCATAAGCTACTCCATGAGCAAAACTGCCACTCCGATTCAGCTCAGCCGTAGCAACCAAAATGAATGCCCGTTGCCGTGCGGCCAAACACGTAGATCCGCGCGGGCTGCACGTCACGATCCACACCAATCTATCGTCATAGTAGCCTAATCGCAACTAAATCTAGGGAGTGAGAGGGCAATTGAGACGCCGAGGTCAGGGGACTAGGGGGGCTCACTTGTTGATCTGGGCGATGGCGCCGTCGAAGAAGATGATGGAGGTGTCGTAGAGGCCCTCGAGCGCATAGTCGCGCGCGAGCTTGAGGTGGTCCTGCAGCCCCGCAAGGGGGTTCGCCATTTCCGAAACCGGCGGCGGCGGCGGTGCGGAGATTCAGCGCTAGGGTCACCGGCGAATCGCCCGGGGTGGGAGGAGACGAGCAGCTCGATGGAGAAGACGCGACGGACTGACGGAGGTCGAGAGCTGTCGCGCACGTGCAGCGTGGTTTCTGGTTTGGTTTCGAAATTTTGGGGACGAAAGGTTGCGTGGTGCTGGCGTGGAGCCGAGGAGTGGTAAAATGGCAAAAGAAAAAACGGAGTGGGTGGTGGTGGCGCTGGCTTGTTTTGGAGGGCGGCTTTCGACCCTTGCGCGGATGGACTGTGGCCCCGGCGCCCTGTTTGGCTACGCTATGTGTATTTCGATTATTTGGTGAGCAGAATTATTTGATAAGCTTCATGAAAAATCTATTGTGGAAGAAATTGTTTGGCAATCTTAATATTTTCACGGTACATCCAGCCCCTTCCATCTTTCCATCTTCGTTCACGTCGGCCGAGCTGGTAGAGGCGCTGATGTGATGCCCCCAGCATCTCAGAAGCCTGAATACACAATTATATGAAAGCTAATGGTGAAATTTAGATTTAGTCATACTTAGAAATTTTCTCAAGTCTGAATTTTCAGCTTAACCCAAATTTGCATTTGAAATTTTCTAGGCCTCTCGACAGACGACCGGTAATGGTGACATGTGTACTTAGTACGTATTAAATCGGCGGTTCCGCCACAGCCGAGCAGAGCCGTCGGTGGGAGGACTGCCGGCCGGGCTGGCAAAGGAGGCGCCGCATGGATGGGAAGAGGTACTGGAAGCGGCGGCCGCCGCCGGCGGGCCTCGGCTCCTTCTACCTAGCCACCGGTGGGAGGAAGCGGCCGGAGGAGGCGCTGGAGGCGCCAACCGCTGGCGGGAGGAGGAGCTGGAGGAGTCGTCCGCTGGCGGGTGGAGGCGCTGCAGGCGGCGGCCGCCGCCAGTGTGGGAGGAGGCCATCGGGAGGAGCCGCCGCCCGCCAACGGGGTGGCAGGAGGCGGGGCGGGAGTAGGCGGGGTGGAAGGAGGGTCGGAGGGAGAAGCTCGGGCCGGAAAGAAGAGGATGTGGCCCGACGGCACGGATGCGGCCTGGCGGCTCCAGAGCCGGAGGAGCGGACGGCATGGAATAATACGCCCGCGTTAGGCGAGAGGCGCGCGGAGGGTCGCGTACGGGAGAATCGGCGGAGAGGAAGGAAAACGCTTCGGCCCAACGCCTGTGGCCGGGAGAAGCGAAGGAGAATCGAGCCGTGTGGAATTTTGGCGTTGGTTCGTCGGATTTTAAGCGAATCCAAACACACCCTATGGAGGTCAGCTCACCGGGGCCTCTGCGTCCGGGACACTGACGCTCGAGCAGATAGTGTCTGTGTGCCATTGACAAAGGCCCAACACACGTTGGTTAGCTTATCCCTTTGGACTCGCGTGAATTAACGGTCAACCGCACAACCAGGTGTATAATGGTACACCAGTAAAGTGCACACGTGTTGCTATAGTTTCTTTTTGTTCAGTACAATATTTGTTTAATCGCAACCCAAATGTTTACAACAAACTAGAGGTTCCAGTGTAGCATTTCCTACAACATAGACATATACCCTAGTATCACAAACATCTTCATTTGGAATAATCAAATATGGATAGTATCATTAACATTTATGCGCCTTGACGCAGCAAGCAAGCCCAAGCTAGCGTCTGCCCTCCCATCGCAGATCCACAAATGTATAACAATCACCAAATGTTATGTCAGTAGAAGAAAAAAGTTTCAATGCATGGATTCGCAAACGAAACCATGAGGAAGCATTCACCCTTCACGCCCCAAAGCCAAAAGCAAGCAGAGGTTGGCGACAAAACTCCAGTTTATGCAGAAAGAAGCACACTCTAGTATTCGACCTCCCGTCACGGTAGCTCGCACAACACTATCAAGCAGCGGTATGAAGGATCAATGGTGAACCAAGCTGAAAACTGAAAACTGAGATAGGAAGTTAGAAGGATCAATGGTGAAGCAATAGCTTTTGTGTGGGGAAGAGGGGACTAAGCAGCACACGCACGGCTACACAAGTGATTTTTAGGCGCGCCCTCTTTTATTTTTAGTCGCAGCTAAAAAACAGAGCCGGCCATGCTCTTTAATGTGTGTGCCTTGAGTAAAGGACTGTCTCTGAAAATTTATTTGCGTTGTCCATATTATGAGTTGTGTCTGAAAACAGCCTCCATTTCCAGACATGGTCCATAACATACACCGCGCCTCAAAAAATATGCATTTCCATATTTTAGATCGTGTGTGAAGACGTCGGTATTTCTAAATGCGATCTATAGAATAATCCATGTCTAAAAATTGATTTCTCGTCACAGTCTATAAGACAGACATCCAATAGATCCCTCCAAAACTTATTGCCTCACTTTTTATTTCGGACTAAGTCTGTGCACGTGCGTTGCCACGGCAACACAAAAAATTGGAACGGTTTTGTTGTAGGTGAAAACATGTATTGTCAATCAAAGCAGTCTAAAATTGCACCCAACACATTGACAAAGGCCAATGATATATGCCTCCATGCTTGACCATTGATAAATTTTAGAAAGAGGTCATAAATAATCAGATTAATATAAAATGAGTTGTTATTGAAAATAGTTAAATATCTATGCCAGCATGTTTAGCTATGTTAAACTCAAAATAATTTTCACATATTCAGCATTGACAGTAGAGAACTTTCATTGTGATATTGTGCAGCCACCTAACCTGAGAATGATTAAACAGTGATACTGCTTAAAATGTTATTGTTTTAAGCTACTCGCAAAATACGATGAAGGCCTACATGACCTTATGAATTGGTATGCATGTTAAATAGTTGTCAATGGATCAAGGCTGCAATATTCCATATACATTGTAGTCATCACCCGGCAAAGTGCCAATTATTTGAAATATATATCAATATCCTCCCCTATGATTTTTTGTCCATGCCAGGGAAATAAAGAGGTAGAGCCTTTAAATTCAAGATTTCAGCATCTACTTTGAAGCTTTATAAAGTCAAGTTTTCTAGCACAAACATGATAGTTGTATCTAAAAGTAAATGAAAGCCTAATGGTAGTGTTTAACTGGTAGAAAAGTATATGGATAACAAAATAGCAAACCTATTAATATTTCTGAGTATATCACAATAAAGTGAGAAAAATTGGCCTAAAATGCCATGCAAATCAACATGTCCAAGACATAGCCGCCACCTAATCATCCTTGAAAAAAGTGAGGAAAATTTTCAAATCGACAAAGCCAGAGGTAATGATTCGGTGACCACCAGCGAGAGCAACAACGGCAGGTTCCTAGCTTTTGTGGCAATGAGCCTTTGGTGGGTGCGGCGACATCTCGGCGCTGGCTCTGGCGGAGCAGCTGCGGTGCGGAAATGCCGTGTGCCGGGGCGGAGACGAGCAGCGGTTCGTGGACCCACCGACGTGACCTGCGCCTGCGTTGTTTACTTGGGACGACTGCAACCACGACATTTTAAAGGAGCAGAGATTAGAGACATCTACAAGTTTTATTATATTTTTTATTAGGATAAAAATGCATTAGGAAGTACAATCAAATTTTTTATTAAAGAATAAACAAAACAAACACAAGAAGGTCCGTACAACCACATCGAATTGAATGTACATTAGTTGGTCATCAGAGACGGGTCTAGGGGAGGTGCTGGGGTGGGCTCAAGTCACCCTTCCACATGCCATGGAGCCCCTAAGCCCCTCCTGTATTTTTTATGAAAAATGAAGAAGAAAATAATGATGAAAAGATAGAGAAAGGAGAGGCAATATAGGAGAAGAGGAGAGCCCCCCTCCTACTACCTCTCTAGGCTGCATCCGCCATTAGCGGTCACTAGTTAGGTTTTTTTTCTCTTGGAATCTATCCATCTAGCTTCAAGCCTCTTGTTGTATGAGAAAAAAAATGTACTAAATAAAGGGCATAGAAGTGAACGAATTGGACCATTACAACCACGGATGTTCGCCTTCATCAAATTCATATCTGACACTCCCATTAATATGCTTTGTCGCATACATAGTAAAGTCCAAAGAACCAGCATCCAATGGGAACCAATCATGACTAGTGGCTGCCGATATATGGCTAGGCTCCACTGGGTTTCTTAATATATGACATGTATTGATGTATACAACATTTAGAGAAGCCAAACGAATAATGAGTACCTGCCGTTTTCTGAAAAATGTGGACAAAGAATGATAGGCCAGCATGCATCACCACTTTTGTTCTAGATAGGGGAGATATTCATAGTCAGTATGCAGTTTACCATTTTTATATAAGAAATTAAAGACGAAACTTTGGAAACAGCATCGCCAAAATTACTGTATCTACTTAGTAACCATCTATGTATGGTATGATCTGTTTTGGCCGGTTTTGAAGTTAAGGAAGCCAAAAATGAATAAAATGAACCAGAATGGATTATTGAGGTAACGATGGAACATATGTTCTTTTGCTGTTCTAATTATGGCTGATTTTCCTTAAAAATGTAGAAATGTATTCTTTTCCACGGTTATGCCAAGTTCTAGCCTTGTTGTCTTTTTCTAATGAATTCACTATTTTTTCCTTGTTCCTTGTTAATCTGACTGCTTTTCAGATGTTCTGTTCAAAATGGCTGAATCAATTCAAAGGAACTGTTTCAGAGGACTCGAACCCAGGAGAAAAAAAATATAAATTCCGTTGCCGGGACTCGAACCCGGGTCTCTCGGGTGAGAGCCGAGTATCCTAACCAGCTAGACTACAACGGATTCCTGGCCGTCTTGTGGAAAATATTTTATATTACCTTGATGTACGTACCCTGTAAAGTGTAACTTGTATGCGTTTAGTGCATGACAAGCCGCTACATTATTTTTTCACGATTTCTATTTACGACATTGTAATTAGTCACAATGTATAAAGCTGGTAATGATTTGTCCATATTCAATGTATGGATAATTTATGGCCACGGTTCAAATTAAATATGTGCCTTGGATTTGTGAATAGATGGAGTACTTCACTAGGTAGGATAGGAGGAGATTTGGTATAATATCAAATTAAGAACCGACTTCAGATGCTAGGATGTCAATTTCAGCACAAAGAATTGGTAACGGATGAACAAAAACAGAATACTTATTTCCTTTAATAGATAGCAAAATTTATATACATGAAATAGACACATTTAGGATATATTTGTGCTAGAGTGTGGGAAACAAGATACAACTGGTGTTTGCTGGACCTATAGTGTTTTAATCCCAGGCTCCACCGTAGGGTCAAAAATTTCATTTCAGCAATCTATATAATATATATAAGTGTGAAATCCACTAACTATCATTAACTATATTTCTCTCAACATTAGAGCTATCCACGCCATCTATGATATACTTGATATATAGAAGTCATGTGCCCATCCACTAAGCCCTTTTGTTGATGTCTTTTATCGAATTTTATGGCTAATAATATACAGGCATGCAACTATCGGTTCATAGGATACCATACTAAAAATTCATGTAGCCAAGATACAAACACATGATGAATCAATCACTTAAGAGTCTTTCTCAACCAAGATTACATGCTATCAAATATAATTTCATAAAAAATGTTCTTTACAATCACATTAATATTTCTACCTTCAAATATCACCTTAAAAATAGTTTAAGAACTCCCGCAACAACACGCTGGGTACCGCCTAGTTGTACATCATAATTCAACCCCAAACAGGACTCCTGCCTTCATCTATGTCTATGACCAGTAGATGCTCTGACTTTGAACCATTTGGCCCCTCTTTGTATAACGTGGGCAAATATGCACGGTATGCTGGTAGGTAGCGCGATACGAAATCCATAACCTGCAAGAATTACCATTACTTATATTTCTATAGATTATTGACGACATTAGAAAAATAGCAAAATTAATTTCTAGATAAATATATAGACGTGCTTCTATTATAAATGTATGATGTAAAAATGGTTTATTGAAAACTACATCGCTACCAGACAATCAGTTTCCCCCCTATCATCACTAAGGCTCCAACAGATAATTTTACTGGGACAACAAATGGGTTATTCTAAGGAGCGAATATCTTTGTCAGAGAACACACCTCCTCATCAGACATTCCAGGTTTTCCATCTGCTCTCATAGCTATCTCTGCCTGCAAATCCAAAAACCAAACTCAGAAATTGCAATGCATGGTCTGTTGAGTTCAATTGCATTACTTATCAGATAATTCAATCAAATGACCTGCAACCTCCACTGGAATACACAATTGGGTTCCCTTATTTTAATAACGATCCATGACCCAATGAACCTGTGCCAAGCATCATAATATGCTTCAAGGTTTTTGTTAACCACCTCGAGCTGAAGACGAAAAAAATAATGTCATACCATTAGTACTGGTAAAGTAAAAATAACAAAATCAAACATGAAACTTGCCTGGGGATCCACTGCTTTTACATCTTCATTTGGAAGAGGTTTAAATCCAAGCATCCATCCTTCAAAGAGAATAACCTAGGACATCAAATAAAACATTATAATTTGAGAATTAGATAATTCTCAAAAGGAGGCGACTAAATGGATACCATCTCCATTTATTAGTTCTATGTGAAGAACCTACCTTAAATGGAAAGATTGCTTTCTTAAAAGCACTTGCATCTTCTAAAAAATTCGTAGTTTTACAACCGAGCATCCAAATCAAAATCCGATCACACTATTATGTTTGTTTCAACGAAACTACGAAACAAGATCCCACTTGACTATGTTTTGATGACTCAAATAAATGGTGAAAGATATTTTTTTCACGAAACAAAAGTTAGTTTTTGTTAAAAAAAAAGTAGTTTTTATGTATGGAATGTAACATTTTTAGAAAAAAGGTTACATTTTATATATTGAATGTTCCTTTTTATGCATTGAATATTACTTTTTTTATTAACAAAAATTATTTTGTAAAAACATTCTTTCCACATACCCAATGTTACTTTCAACGTAACTCTTTTCTGACTAATAAATATACTATGATAGAAGAAGTAACCTCTCGATATGAAGTGACTTAGAGAGTAACGTTGAAGAGAAAGTAACTTATTCAAATGTACATTACAAAGAAAGTAACTTGTTTCTAGATTTTTACGATTATTAATTACGTGAAAAGTATAAATTTTAAATAAAAAATAAAAAGTAAAAGTACAAATAAAAATATAACTTTATAATGTAACGAGAAAAGTAACGTTATGATAGAAATAGTAAGCTTTAACAAGAATTGGTTTAAAAAGGTTACATTATATTTGTAAAAAGTAACATTCGATGTGTAGAAAGTACAATTCGATACATAAATAAGTGATATTTCTTTTGTAAAAAGTAACTTCTATAATACTAATTTGAATCAACAATACTTAGTCAGGTGCGATCTTATTTTGAAGTTCTTATTGAAAAAACAAGGTGGCGTGATCGGTTTTTTATTTGGATACTCGATTATAAAACAACATATTTTTTAAGAGTTGAATGTGACTTTTTGTCATTGAAAAAAATTACTTTTTTCTTCACAACAAAGTATCATTTTCTGCCATAAAGTTATTTTTATATATATTCATGTCCTATCAAACATAATATACATAAATTAACTTTCTTGTTGTAGTAAACAAATGGGAATATATGTTTGTAATTTAGAAAAATTGAGGGGTCTCCTTTTAAACCTAAATGCAGACCCCTCTCCAGTTATCTTTTGGGTTCTCAAAATAGTGCTTCACAGTTAAATATGAGATTACCTCTAAGGGCCCTTCAACCTCCGGCCATACTGAAGGATCAGCCCGGTCACCTCTTCCCCCAAAAGCAGACTACATGGACATGTGACATGTATCATGCAGCTGATCAGCTATAAACATCAGCTAGAGGAATGTTAATTGCAACCTTTTACCTTGTTATACCGTGGAACCTTCATCTTCATACCTAAATGTTGTGAAAACAATTGTCAGTTCACTAACAATCTACTCCCTCTGTTTTTTTGGGTTTGACGCTTTTTAGTTCAAAAATAAACTAGCTAGTGAGTAGTGACAAACACTCGTGAACGGAGCTATGTAGTATTTTTCAAGGACGTAAAACATTTGATATTTTCCAGAAAAGCAAAAAAGAGAACTGCTATGCACAAATAATCGTCTAGAAGAAACAGAAATAGCTTAAAGAAGATCCAAATACTTGTTCTGAACTGTACCTTCTTTTGTTAGTTTGATCATTGACTCAAGTGTTTCAACTGACAATTGGAGATCATGGCTTCCAGCATTTCCACGGAGCTGGAAAGTTAACTTTCAGATTACCTTGTACAGTGTTCAAAATAAAGGACAGTCTAGCAGCCTACTGGGGTGAGGAAATTTGTACCGCTAAAAGAGCATTTCCAGGATTTCTGTCCCTCAGTTCATTCTGGACATTACCACAAGTATCAGCTATTTCAGTATTTTAAATACTTGTTTTCATGAAAGAGAGAGGCTATTTATGAATATATTATCAATACTTTTCCATATTTAGTACAAGTTCACACCTGTTCTTTTGCTGTCAAATAGAAGTCATCTATTGACAATGTGGCAGAATTCCTGTGTCATCCATAAGTTTTTTAGCTCTTATATTTCATTCATATAGACACATTATGATCAGTTTCGATAAGAAGAACTCACCTACCAGAAACCCGAAAAAGATAACCAAGTGCAAAGACAAGAGTTGTCTTTCCACTTCCTTGTGGAGCGCTGACTCCAATCTGTGTTACGTTAAGATGATTCGCTTATCAAATGTGAACTGAAATTGCTAAGTAGAAAAGAATCAGATTCAGAAGAACATGTTCTCTCGTGCACAGCTGGTGGGCTATGCCACGAGAGCTTTGGATTCTATCCTCACTAGTAGAGGGCAAAGTTCTGTGACGAAACAACACTTCATATATGAGGATCTACCGATGAGCTCGATTGCCTAGTTCTAATTGACACGCAAACGACTGAATTACTGATATTAGCGTTAAACAATTGTTGACGCAAGTAACTGCAAAAAAGGCAAATGTTGGTGCGAGTGCGTACCACCAATGGCGGGATCTCGTCGCCCTCCTTGTACTTGGCCCTGTGCTCGATGACCTGGTCCTCGCACCAGAGGAAGACGGGGATGTAGAAGTGGTATATCCGGGCCTTCTCGGCCTCCGAGAGCTGGAGCTCGTTGAGGCGGAACAGGCGCGCCACCTGACTCCCGCAGCGCAGCCATCGGTCGATGGACTCGGCGATCTTCTCCTTGGTGTAGCCGATCCTGTCCACCAGCGGGCCGCTGCAGATGAAGTCGTAGAGGTCCTGCACGGACGCGACGAGCGCCGGGGGCGACGAGGGGGCGGCGCGCGGCGGCGCGGCGGTCGGGCTGTGATCCGGGCATGACAGAAACGCTGGCCGGCCGGCCGGCGCGAGGACACAAGAATTTTTTGTCAGGCAAGAAAACAAGGATCAAGTTTCTTCTGTAATCATCGACAGCGAGAGGGTTACCATCCATTCGGGTCAAGAAACCTGAGGAAATCGATCTCTAACTAACTAGTGGTAGATCGAATCTCCAGAAGAACGAAACTTTTGTCTTGTGTGATTGGACATTGTGGCAAGGACAAAAATAAGAAGATGCTTGCTCGAGTGAGACGAGGGCAGGTATAAAAAAAAAAAAACAAAGATCGAGAGCGGCAAAAGGGGAAGAAAAAAAAAGGTCTCCGCCGCGCAAGCATCCTTATCCCCCAAAAGAAAAGGCAAGACGCGTCGTCACGCGTCTGGAAGGCAGCGCCGTACCTCTACCGCTCTGCTCTAGTGGTCGGCGCCCACGCGCTGAGGGAACCAACAACACACAGTACACGGCACGAACTACCTAGAAAGGCCGAGAGGGAGAGACGGTTCCGGCACTGGAGCGTTCCACTAGCTGAACGGTCCACGCATCAGCTGCAGGCTTAACAATGGCGGGATAATTAACCGTAGGCGCCGCGGACCACTGCACGAGGAGATGGATCCTAACCTTTTCTGGACGGAGCGGCGGCGGCGGCGAGCGAGCAGGAGGAGGGCGCCGCCCTGCGGGGGTGGTGGTACGGCTTGGCGAGGGAGAGATGCGGGGCCGAGGACAAGGCCGCCGCGTGGTGGTGAGCGGCGGCGGCGGAGGGCGGCGGCAGCGCAGCATGGAGCGGCGCCATTCCTGTGCCAACCACCTAGCTCCCGAGCCTTGAGCGATCGAGGAGAGCGCAGGCCCGCGCGCGCTAGGAGACGTGGTGGGGGTTGGGGGGATGCGGGGAGGGGATTATTCTTCAGGATTGGGCGCGGGGCGCAGGCAGCCTCTCGATGCAGCTCCTGGCTCCCGCAGTCCGCAGCTCGGCTTGTCGCTTTCGCGTCGTCTTGCGTTGCGTGGGCGCTCAAACCGCGCGCCGGCGCTGTACCGGAGCGGGGATTGAGATCGCTGACGCTGACGGCCGAAGAGAAGGGCACGTAATCGGCGCCGATTCAGGACTGGGTTTGCTGGAAGAAGAAGAAGAAAAAAAATCCACGTGATCACCCTTAACTTTGGCCGCAGTTCGATTTTGCACCTCAAACTATAAAACCAGAAATCTTTGCCCCTGCAACTATTGAAACTGGGTATTTTTACACTCTGGACGGTATACGAAGGCGGTTTCTTGTAACGTGGCAGTGGGTTCCACCTGTCAGCCCCACGTGACAGTGGCACAACCATCTTTTTTCTCCATCTTTCTCTCTCGTACCTTACCATCGCCGCCGTCTCGTCCTCCCTCTCCGCCTCTACCCCTCATCACCGCCACTCCCCCTCCACCACCGACCTCCCCCGCCGCCGCTCGCTGGGCACTCGCTCCTCTGCTCCTCGGCCTCCTCAGAGAGGGAGGATGAGACAACGGCGACGGTGAGGTACGAGAGGGGGAGAGTGAGGTAAAAATAGTTGTGCCACTGCCACATGGGACCTGCTGTCACGTGTCACCTGACAAGTGGGATCCACTGCCACGTCACACAAAACCGCCTTCGTATACCACCCAAAGTGTAAAAATACTCGGTTTTAATATTTGCGGGAGGAAAAATTCCTGATTTTGTAGTTTGAGGTGCAAAATCGAACTAGTTAAAAGCGGTCAGATGGACTTTTTCCAAAAAAAAAAAAAAATCCTTTGCGGGCTCAATCAGGCACCGTTGGGTGGAAGAGTAAGAGAAAGGCCCATATGGGTCACGGGCTCCCGGCCCCAAATTCCGGCGTTTTTTTTTATTTTTAGATTTTTTTTTGTTTTTACAAAAATATACACCGGTTGGTAACATTTGCAGAGATGGTCGACCGGCGCCCGGAGGCCGGGCGCCAGGGGCCCTGGCGCCCGGTGCCCAGGCGCCAGGTGTGGGGCCGTCAACGGACGAGCCGACCGACGGATGGAGAGACGGACGGACGGACGGAAGAGCCTGGCGCCCGGAGCCCCGGCGCCTGGTGCTTTTTATTTATTTATTTATTAACTCGCTAATCTCACGTTTAATCGCTAATCTCGCTGTTTAATCTCGTGCATCCGATCCGAGTTAGATTCTAACCATTTAGCTTCAACCTTGCTTATTATATTAGCATTCTAAATTAGCGCTTCGACCCTTTCACCAGGACCCCTCCAGTTTATTTTGACCCCAATTTATTTTGAAATTACAAGTATTTTGCTTTATTTTCTTTCTCCATTTTCTATTTCCTATTTTGTGTATGTTTATTTTGAAATTATAAGTATTTTTAGGTCACGTTGTTCTGCTTCGCGAAGCAGATCTTGTCGGCGCTTTAGCTCATCCTCCCTCCTCTTCAATTCTAAATACTACTAGATATAAATTTTACTACAATATACTACTATTAAAACTTAATAACAAATACTACAAATAAATACTAAATATAACAGAATATATATTCAACTAAATACTAATACTAAATACTAAATCCAGTTATTACAACGGGTTACAACTGCGCACTACTACACTAATACACTGCGCACTACTACACTAATACACTAACTACTACTACACTAATACACTAACTAATACACTAACTACTACGTACACTAATACACTAACCAAATAATACACTAACTAACTAATACACTGACTAATCTCTCTAACTCGGATCGGATGCACGAGATTAAACAGCGAGATTAGCGATTAAACGTGAGATTAGCGAGCTAATAAATAAATAAATAAATAAATAAAGCACCTGGCGCCAGGCTCTTCCGTCCGTCCGTCTCTCCGTCTCGTCCGTTGACGGCTCCACACCTGGCGCCTGGGCACTGGGCGCCAGGCCCCTGGCGCCCGACCTCGGGGCGCCGGTCGACCATCCCTGCAAATGTTACCAACCGGTGTATATTTTTGTAAAAACGAAAAAAAAATCTAAAAAATAAAAAAACGCCCAAATTCCCCCCTCCCGGCCCCACAAGGCTTTTACAAAGACAGCGGCGGAGCCCAGCCCATATAGGCCCGCCGGCTTCCTTCTCGGCTTTCTCCCTCACCCGACCCGCCGCTGCATCGTCTCGTCGACGGGCGGCTTCCCCTTGCGGAGACGACGGCGGAAGCGGGGGGAGGCGCGCGGTGCTACAACGGATCCGGCGACGGGGGTGCTCCAGTGAAACGGAGGCGCAGCACTGCGGGTGGATCCTGCGACAGCGCGACGCGCCGGCAACGGCTCGGAGGCTCCGGGTACTGCTGCTGCGCTTCTGGCTCCTCTCACACCACGCGTCGGCGCCCTCCCCATTTGGGCTCATTCCTTCATTTTTCCTTGTAATTTTAAGCCGTGCCAAACAGGGGCGGCCGCCCGGTCGGTCGGCGAGGGGAGGAGTCTGGCACGGCGGATGGGGGCGCTGTCGGTCTACCCCGTGCTCCTTTGCTACGATCTAGGACTAGGAGAGCTCGCGTTCAGATTCCTGATGCGGGAGCAGGACGCATTACACTATTATAGTACTATTGTTTGGCTGAGTCATGGTTGAGCTTATTTATGCTGGTAGACTGGTAGTGGACGTGACAGCAGACTAAGCTGTACCCAGTGTTGAGGCTAATTAATTCTATTCAACTCAATCGATCTTCCGTGTAAAATGCTTTGCCTGGAGCACTCTAAATTCCATTACTCGGTTTTACTAGATCTTTCTTAAGACCTTCTAGCTCTGTCAGATGTTATAAACCAGTAAACACTATGGCATTAGCTTGCTTACCTGACAGCTTGATAATATTTTAATCGACTGTAAGCTTTCTTTTCAAACTGCTGATGGTTGTGTTAATTTCATTTTGCAGTCAAATGAATAATTGATCTCATTTCAAGGCAGTCCTGGACAACTATATTTACAGTCATGAAGTCGCTAGCCAAACAAGATACACAGCCAAAGCCACGGCTCATTGTGCGCCTTGGTGTATTTCTCGCGTCTCACCACATTTTCTTCAGGTTCACCGTCCTTTCTTCCTCTTGTTGCAGTTTAAATCCCTCCTTTGGTCCTTTCTCAGTCCACCAACTCATTTATTCGCTGTTTGGGGGTCAGTGTTATATGCTGTTCTGCAGGCATTATCGCACTCTTCCTCCTTCCTTCACTTGCCAAAAACACATACCTCTCGGAGAATGCTCTTATACCAGGTAATTGACCCTCCTCTCTCTATTCTTTTACTGCTACTATTCTATCAATGCATACCTCCTCTCGTTGTCACTGTGAAGGGTGTGCCTGTTTGGGGGCCTTACACTCTGATCTTCATATTAATGCTCTAGATATTGTCGAATAATCTGCACCGTAGTATTCTCGGCATGCTTTGTTGAGTAAGTCATCTGAAGCAGCATATCAATATTGCTAAATATCCTGGGTCTTTGGGTGTTCAATGTAACTTTTGTCCTCATTGAATTTGTCATTACCAAGAAATACATTCTGTAATTAAATGGTTGAATATGATATATCATAGCGAGAGTTTAATGCTTGTTATCCAATAGTAAATACTCCCTCCGTCCCAAAAAACTAGTCATTCTAGTGTTGTCCTAAGTCAAACTTTTAAAACTTTGACCAGATTTATAGAGAAAATTGTTAAGATTTATGAAATAAATTGGTTATTTTATGAAAATATATGTCATGACGAATCTAATGGTACTCATTTGATATAATAAATATTTATATATTTTTATAGAAACTTGGTCAAACATTAGAAAGTTTGACTTAGGACAAAATCAGAACGACTTGTTTTCTAGGACGGAGGGAGTACAAACTTTTCATGTCCAATATGGTTGCATGAAAATTGCACACTGTGCTGAACTAGTATGAGACTAGCATGGTGTTATAACCACACAAAAATGGAACACGTATTAATAAATAATAATCCATTGTTTTTCTACTGATAATGAAGTGTTTTCTTCTGGAAATTCTGTACGTAAATGACCTCTAAAAATAGAAACTCCTGAATGTAGGCTCTGCCAATCCATTGTTTTCTACTGAAGATGGCATCGAAGCAAACAGATTTATGAAAGGAATTGAAGCTGTGGTTGGGGACTCAATAGGTGGAAGTGGAATGTATGTTAATCTATTGAATTCTCTTGTTTGTATGCAACTTCCTTCAGGCTTTGACATCCATATCTTTGTACATACAAGTCATGTAGTTCAACTGGCCAGCTATGTTCAATATTTCGAGACTTCTGTTGAGGGGCTTGCTATTGATGTATGGTAAAATACATGATTAGTGCTGCATTGTGGTTATACTAGTAAGCATAAATTTAGTTCGAAATACGGAGTTCAGTGTTTTCATAGTCAAAGACCTAGATTTTCAGTTATTCATAAGAAACAGGACTATGAACTTTTTTGTATGTGTTAATTTCGTTAAGCTAGTGCCATTAAGGACTTGTAATAAGTGACTATGAATTAGGGAGTAACCAGTTTAATCCTAGGATTGCAATTTGCAAAAGGTAAATCGGTTTAGATGATTTTCCTCCCATTTACAAATTTATGTGTAATGTCACAGAGATATGGCAAACTTCATAGCACAACAAATAGAAGATCTGGGTGCAGAAGTGTGTTACCATAGGTTTCTCCCTCATAGCAAGCATTTTCAGCCTCTGAAGTTCTTCACCTCCACGACAAATGATATGGTAATTCAACCTAACAGTACCGATATCAATTTTGGGATAAATACTATTGGCATTGTACGAGCTCCTCGTGGCGACGGAAAAGAAGCAATAGTGCTGGTTACTCCTTATAATTCTCAAAGAGTTCAGTCAAATGAACTATTATCACTGGCTCTTGGTTTCTCTGTGTTCTCCCTCTTAAGTCGAGTAGCGTGGCTGTCAAAGGATGTTGTGTGGCTATCTGCAGATTCTCAGTTTGGAGAGTATGCTGCAGTTTCTGCATGGCTAAACCAGTATCACAATCCTGTGTTTCTCAGTCACACAGTAACATTAGATACCAAGATATATGGTGCAAACCATAGATATGATGGCAGTTCAGAAAAAAAAGGATTTAAGTCTTTTAAACGTGCTGGAACAATGGCTGCTGCTCTCATATTTAAAGTTGGGGAAACCAGAAGACATGGTGACAGAGATAGTGTTATGATGTATGCAGAGGCATCTAATGGACAAATGCCAAACTTGGACCTTCTGAATGTGATACATTATTTGGCTGTTCATAGACAAGGTTTTCGCGTGAATATTGCTGCATTTAGTTCTTTGTTGAGCTCTGCATGGCTTAGGGTCATTGCTGAAATTTTCCATACTCTTGGGAGTGTGTTAAGAAAAATAAACCCTGATTGGAAACTTGATATTATGGTCCCTGACTATGTGGAGGGGACTGCAAATCTTGCTAACTCTATGTATAATCAGGTAACTGAAATTAGTCCTTTTCCATTTCACCTTAAATTACATTTTCCTTTGTAACTCTACTGCCCCTCTTATTAGAGGTCTGTTTGGTACAGGCTCTTGGAGTACCCACAGGATCCCATGGCGCATTCCGTGATTATCAAGTTGATGCAGTTTCTTTAGAATTTTTACCAACATTTCATGTCAAAAACGAAAATGCTAAATCTTTGTTTCTTCTAAGGGGTGGAAGGTATGTTTCCTATTGTGTTTCTTTTGTGTTGTTCAAGCCTGGATTGTCATTAGAGCATGGGAGCTGTCTTGTGATTGTTGACTTGTGATTGATAGCGGACTAGAGGACTTAGCTTTTTCATACACTGAGGCATGTCCGTCCATCATAGGTCTACTTCTTGGATGTGGAGATATTAATAACATTCACTATAAAATTGGTCAAACACTCAAACATAGGATAGTTTGGCTTAGGAAAAGCTTAGGATCCCTTATATTTCAGGACATAGGGACATGTTAGAACCACATACCAGGCAAAAGTTTACTTGGCTTGGGTCTTATTTGCGCCTCTGACCATTTCATAGCTGCAAGGTTTTATAAAAACATTAGCATATTTCAGTTTTATTTTACCTGACAGTGCATAGAAGTTATGTATATGAAAAATATAAGTTGTAGAACTGATAAAACTTAGAGGAACACCACAGTTAATTGGTCTTGTCTGGATTTTTTTGGCATTACTAAAACAAATGTGCATGGATGGCAGTGTTTGTGCAATGTTGTGCTGAACTGAGCACACCCCTGAATTTGTCGCATAGCTTGAGAATATCTTTCCACCAAAAGGATCCTTTTTCTTGTGTGGCATGAGGAACCTCACCATTGGCATAATATGTACTCCTAATTAAGTTGACCCAAGGTATATCTCTTTTGTTATAAAATTTATCCAAATGCTTGAGTAGAAGGGCGACATTCTGACTTCTGAGACATATTATTCCAAGTCCACCTTTTGTTTTGGGTCTACTTACCTTCTTCCATGCAACCAAGGACTTGCTTTTTGCATTCACATCAGATCCCCTCCAAAGGCAGTGCCTTCTTGCTCTGTCAAAATACTCAATGACTGCTACTGGTATTTGCAGTGTGCACATAGCATAGGTTAGTAGTGGAGAAATGACTGAATTGGTCAACTCCAATCTTCCAGCATGTGAGAGCATAGAGGAGGTGGCAGTGAGTCTTCGCTCTACTTTGTTCATGAGAGGTGCAAAGTGTTCAACTCTAGGTTTAGTTGTTCCCAGTGGCAAACCCAAATATGTGAAGGGTAGGCCTCCTAGTTTACATCCAAAAGCTACAGCAAGTTGGGTTGCTCCTTCTTCTGGGATATTGAGTGGAACTAGACAAGACTTTGAATAGTTCACTTTCAACCCTGTTGATTGTGAGAAACTTTCAAGGAGCTCTTTTAGACAAAGAAGTTCTTGTTGTGATGCTTTCATAATAATAATTGTGTCATCTGCATACTGAACTATTGGAAAATCAATGGAGTTACTTGCTGGAATTGGCATGGTGAGTGTGCCTTGTTGATGAGCTTTGTTGATGATGCATTGGAGAAGATCTGCTGCCAGCACAAATAAAAGGGGGGAGAGTGGGTCCCCTTGCCTGACCCCTCTCTTACAGTCGAATGAATTCCCAGGCACACCATTCAAGAGGATAGAAGATCTTCCTGAATTTAGGATCTTTTGAACCCATAGGGTCCAAGTTTCATCAAACCCCAAATGTTCTAACATAAGAAGGATTGTGTTGTGCTCAATTGTGTCAACATTGCACAAACTTCTTGTGTTGCCCCTGGTTGATGATCTTAGGGTGTTTGACAGCTTTGCTTTCATTTCCATCAAAACTTTCCTGCTCCACATGTTATGGAGCATATATTTTAGGTCTCAGCAGAAATTTTTACGTGTTTGATGATGATTTTGTTTCAGGTTAATTGAAGGAGTGGTGCGCTCTGTGAACAATCTGCTCGAGAAGTTCCATCAGTCCTTTTTTCTGTACTTCCTTACAGCTCCAAGCAAGTTCATTTCGGTTGGTGTTTATATGATTCCGTTTGCATTGCTGTTGGCACCTCTCCCAATAGTTGCTGCTGCCCTTGCTGATGGCAGAAGCATGGAAAAAATGGTGGATTTGGTAGACGACAGTAAAGCAGATGGCAGCGCTGATATTCTGCAAAGCAAGAGTGGATCGTGGAAATGGCTTCAAGCTGCAAAAGTACTGCTTGTTATTCAACTATGGGCAGTTCTTGTTTCACTAATTCCATATTACATTACCCAAATCCCTGATTGCACACCTATGCAAAGCGCACTGATTTGGATCATGCTCTCCATCATCATACTTATCGCCCTGTATGTCATGTTTGGCTCACCATACTCAGCTGGTGTTGAATGGAAACTTCTGAAAGCTACAATGATCACTTCCATCTCGATCGGGCTGGGGCTCATGTCTATCATAAACTTTGCCACTGCTCAGCTTGGTGCTCTGATAGTAATCCCAATGTCTTTGTTTTCTCGACCTCTGAAGGCATCAGGCATGAATTTCCTTCCTCGGGCAGTACTGTTGGCTTCAAACGTAGCTCTTGCTGTGTTGGGTTTCCCTCCAGCTATGTTGCTGATTATGAAAGGCCTGTCGAAGGGGTCATGGATAGTAGACATTGGAGATTTCTGGGTATGGATGGAGTTCCTGTGGGAATGGAGCAGCGCGACCTATCTGTACATATTTCTTGTTCACCTTCCCTGCTGGCTTTTGTGCATCAATGTGTTGCTGCACCCTTGCCACCAACCGGGGGAGGCGAAGATGAAGCAGGAGTAGCTGTTTGGTCTCGAGTCTTCTTTTTTGGAAGTGTAGACAACAGTGTAGAATATACTTCTCATTTCCACTGTTTTGGTCCTTCTGGCCATTTACTCGAGTGTCAACTAATTATTTGGAATTTATTAACTGAGTAGGAAGAGGCTTGTAACATGAACAAGGATTTCACGCTGTATCCTACCTTTTGCAGTGGCTTTGGCCAGTTTTGAAGGCCTGAATTTTGTAAGAAAAAAAATACTAGTTGTTTGTCTCATCTCCTGCGGACCTGCCGCATCACAATTCACAAATACGATTTTATTTATCATTAGCCAAATTGGATCAGTAATGTGTTCATATGATCGTTGACAGTGGTTGAGAAAGAAAACAAAACCTTCCATTCCATATCGTAAATCAAGCGTAGATGGGCTGGAAGGAATATTTCCTTCCGCATACGAATAGAGGAAGAGAGTATGTTCCATGATATAACAGTGGTTGGTTGGCTGACCGACAAGTCGGCAACGGTAATGAAGGACAATACAGAGAAGATTGCAGGGGCATTAGTGGTGGGATCACTCATTGCCGGCTTTGTTTGGTTACAAACGATAGTGTCATCTGATACCGTTACGCGGGTTTGTTTTATCCTAGCGGTTGGTGGAAGGAATGCAGCGCCGTGGCGGCTCTGCCCACCGCACGCGTCATGCATCCATATCCCAGCTAGCTCTGTCCTCGGTGTCGGGTCCTTGTCAGCCAGCGCCGCCGCCGCTAGGGTGCTGTGCTGGAGGCAGGTGCTTCCTCATGGCAGGAATGGTCCAAGCAAGACAAATTTTGGCCGGGCTCCGAGCTCCCCTGCACAACGGCCGAGCGTCAGGCGTCAGCTCTTTGCTGCGGCAGCAAGAATCACTTTGGGAGACGGCAACAGGGCTTCCTTCCTTCTCAGCCAAGAAGCTCATCTTTTACTTGGCGCAGCTTGATGTATGGGAAGAAACTCTTAGAGAAAGGTATTTTGTGGAGAGTTGGGGATGGTAAGAAGATTCGGCTGAAAAAAGATCATTGGGTTTCAAACTCCCCTCTACTAAAAACTATGGTTTCTATTCAAGATGACATTACAGTCAATTTTCTTATAGATAAAGAAACCAACAGTTGGAATCAAGACATCATTCAAAAATGTTTTAGTAAGGAAGATGCAGAAAGGATCCTACAGATTCCATTGAGTAGTACATCTTGTGATGATTTTCCATCTTGGCCGCTCTCCAAAACGGGTATTTATACAGTTAAAACTGCATACTCGTTAATAAGAATTGAAAGCTTTCATAAATTTATGAGCGATAATGGTAGAGGAGAAAGTTCAAATAAAAAAGAAATTTCTAAATTGTGGAATCGTCTTTGGTCTATCCAGGCGCCACCGAAGATGAAGATAGTGCTATGGCGAATGTCTCATGACTGTATGCCAACAGGTACTCAACTCAAACACAGGAATATTCCTGTTTCTGATAAGTGTTATTTTTGTCATAAAGAAGAAACTGTTGAGCATGCTATTTTTTTGTGCCAGTATGCATACGAAGTTTGGCGCGAAATTAAAAGGACTTTTGGTCTCAAATGTAAATTTCAATATCCTGTCTCGATGAAACAATGGCTATTTGATTTCTTAGCTACTGCTACTGATGAGGAAGCAGCAATTTTTGCTATCACAGTTTGGCATGTGTGGGAGGCAAGAAATGCAGTCCGCAATGGTGAAAATCCAGTCCATCCCAATGTGATTGCAGAGAGAGTTAAAGTTTATGTACAAATGGTCTTGCTGCACTTATTTAAACCATCAACATCACACAGGTGTGAGTCTGTTTATTCTGTTCCAAAGTGGACTCCACCACCGGATGGATGGTTAATGATCAATGTAGACGCAGCAATTTTTAAAAATCCACCTCGTATGGGTGTAGGATTTATAGTCCGTGATCATAGAGGAGACTTCAGAGCTGCATGCTGTCAGTTAGTACAAAGATTTGATGATCCAGAGCTAGCTGAAGCAATTGCCGTTAAAAGGGCAATCTCCTTTTCTTTAGAGTATAACTTCCAGCAAGTGGTGATAGCTTCTGACTGTGAAAATGTGATCAAGAAGATAAACTCCCACGAGTTTGATAGATCTCATGTTGGAGTTATCATTCAAGATGTCAAAAATCTGGTCAATGCAAATCCTTTTTTCTCTTTTACCCATGTTAGTAGATGGTGTAACGAGGCAGCTCATGTTTTAGCTAGGCTATCTAGTCAGTTTGATGGCTCGGTTTGGCTTAATGATCCTCCGGAGATTATCCGAGCCATTTTGTGTAACGACATGTTAAGTTAATATATGTGCTGCCTTTTCTAAAAAAAAAAAAAAAAGACCGAGGGACCTTTGCTCCACGCATCTTCATTCTTCAGCATTTCCAAGAAGAAGAAGAAGAAGCGATCTGTACATGGGCCTTACATAACAACAAATGGATTAGATATTCGAACCTCCAATTTGCCGCTGGGCTCTCAGCTATTCACCTAATCGAGTTTTGCAAACTGTGGGCAGAGGTGAGCAAGGTGCATAGACTGTACAGACTCACAGGACAACATTGTGTGGAGTGTGGACTGACTTCGATTGGAGTGGATCTGATGGAAAGTTTGGGCACCAAAATGCAAATTCTTGCTGGCTAGCAACGCAAGGTAGGATATGGACAGCAGACCGATTGGCCTCGACCCTCGAGCGGTTGGCCTCATGACGCTTTGCCGACAAACGACTCAAACAGGGCGCACCGTTTTGCTCAATGCTGCTTTGCTAAGGAGACCGAGCCCTTGGGTGCAGCATGCTACAATCAATCCTTCAATGCTGGACTAACTTAGCAGGGATCACGGCTTAACTGGAAGAGACTGAGGAGCCTCCTGAACTTCGTTACGTGGACCATCGCCTCATAGGCGAAGCCGATCGCTGGGTGCAAGCAGGAGCCAGGCAACCGGACCTGTGCGGCTGTGCCGATGCTGGTGGCTTGCTCGTAGAGATGCAAGCAGGCTTGTTTGCAGGCTTGCATCACTACTTCCTTGGTAGTGTTTTTAGTGCTCTTGGATTGTGCTTTTTCTTCCGTGGAGTTCAGTATAGAAACTTGAACCCGTTAGGCTTTATCTCCTTTTTTTTTAATATAGCGGGCACCAGAAAAAGCACATAAGCACCAATTTATCATCTTACTACATAAAACGTATGCCAAATGGCCAATACATCCAGAGTTACAACAACTATCCAAATAAATTGAATTCTGAATGAATCCTGGATATTTAACAAGCGCCCCTTAGGTAGAAATCTAAATCAGGCCTTGCCGCTGCAGGTCAGTGTAGGTCTTCTTGTTGTAGATATTGCCTTCCTGGTCTTCGTACTCTTCTTCCAGGTCTGGCCGCCACTTGTTCACTCCTTGCCGTGCCTGAATTTTCTCCCAGAGAGCTCTCGCCTCCTGATAGCAAAAGTAAGAAATGTTAAAAAAACACATACAGAAAACAGCTAATGTACGACATGATCAGATCAAGAATACATAAGAGGGCATTAACTCATTTGCACCATGTTTATACAAGCAAGCAGGCTGATAATCAGCACAACGAAGAGTAAAAAAGCAACAGCACCAATACAAAGAGGTGCAAAGGACCAAAGTATCCATTACTTGGAGAATATACAAGCTTGCAAGTTATGTATCAACATTTATTCCAAGTAAAGAAAGTCTTATTAACAAGATAACAGATGATGTACCTCAATGGATGTGATCTCATTGAAATTCTTAGTATTAGGAATACCAAGGCATCGCATCCCATGCTGATGACGCCACTCCTTGAAATGCCGCTCATAAGCTCTTCGCCCCCAATAACTATGGTTTCCACATATCTCACACTTAAATTCCTGAACAAATTGTAACAGTTTCAAATACATCAATGATGTGGTACCCAACTTGATGGATATAGCTCATCAGCATAATAGGCAATAATGGCTTGATGTTCATCATCAAAGCATTCTTGAAAGAGAGTGAATGCATTAACAGACATGAACATGTGATCACACATACAATAGTTAGATGTGTCAATAAATTAGCATTCGATTTATGCAGGGATGTAACGTTTTGAAGCTCCAGACTGGGTGGTAAAGAGAAAACAACAACCTGATTAGGTGGATTAAAGTACAAATATTACTGGCAAATATTAACACCACAGAAACATAAAAAATGATATAGTCATTGTATAATGCAACATATCAATTGCCACCTCACAGAATTAGTGTTAGTTGTTGAACAGGATGACCAGTAAATTATGTACTAAAACAGGATGGCATATTTGGCATCATAAATGTGAAGTGACGACTGAACGGTTCATATGTAGGACTAACATCTAATTAAAATGACTGCCATTAGTCAATCAACAGTAGTACAGTACCATAAGTAAAAGCAATGGTAGTGCACGCCATCTCAGCAACTAGAGAAAACAAGCTACTAGGTAATATATTCCGCAAATATGCACCCAAGAATTGTTACCTGCCCAAGCCCATGTAGCTTGTATAGCCAATAGGGGATAGGCTTGCCATCCCAACCCATAGGTAACTTTAGAGGGTTGTAGATTTGTTGCTCTTCATCATCACTCTCCGTGTCAGCTTGTACCTCCTCCTATAGGAAAAAAATATATGACAGCAGTTAAAAAACTAAGTATTTTACTTCTATGAAATAAAAAGAAAGACAATAAAATATTTGGCCATGTCTTATAAGCTCATAATGAAATTTGAAGTTCTAACAAAAACTTTTTAAAACGAAGAAAGTTCTAACAGAAAATGTCCACTCCCCTTTTCAAGAAGCCACTGCCAGGCCCCCAGACTTAACATTGGCCTCATGATCACATGTGACTTAATCAGTAATTAAAGAAAAATGTGATAACACTAATCAGCAAGTCATTATGGAACATATATAGTAAATGATCTGGTAACTTTATTCTCAAAGCAACAGGACATACCATGGAACAGAGGATGCATTTCAGAATTAAAAAAAAAAGAGGCTTACAACCAAGACATGCAAAAGTGTTTTAGGGAAGAGGGAAAGGGATGAATTCAGCAAACAAAAATAATCGATCAAAAAGCAGCCAAAAGATCATCGTTTAGCTGAGTTAATCTTCTATATCTAAATTGGAGCCCCCAACTACAAGATTTTCCTAGCTTCTCATGAAGCCACATCAACATAAGGCTCACTAACCACTAGGACTCTTATTGATGTCTTTCATCGATCTTCTGTGGCTAACACTCATGCATGCATTTAGGAGAAGCCACAAAATATATACACATATTTTAGTTTCTTAATTTTAATATTCTATTTACCAATTCTCACTCTATGGATCATATTGCTATTCAAATATCCAATGCTAAAAATTCCCGCATCACACTGTACATGCATATATCAAATTGTCAATATTTATATTTAAAATTGTTAAAACTGTTCTGGATTGTTTCGAGACTGACAGAGCAACCTAGAATAGCCAAAGCCACCACACTACAGACTCTGAGAATTGTGCAAGAAAAATATACAGGACCCAGTATAGGAATACATCATACATCCATAAAATAAACACCAAAAGATGGAAACATAATAGAGAAGTTTTTTTATTGAGTGAAGCAAGTAATCAAAGTACCTCCTCCCGTTCTGCTTCCATCTCTTCATATGTCAAAGTGAGCTTCTTCTCAGCATTTTCCTTTGTCCGAACAAAGGCCTACAGGAACATAAGATGTTAAAAATGTCAACTTCCAACATATTGCAGCGAAAGCTGTTAGTCCTTCCAAATAGGACTCATAGAACCAAGTGGATCATTCTGGAATCAAATTGTAAGGTAATCATTGTAAGTTTGTGCTTTGGTTACAAAAACAAGTATTCATACAGATCACGTCAAAACCAGCATGTGATTGTACTGGTGACCACTACATGCACACGCTGTTAACTTAGGCAAAAAAAAAAAAAAAAAAAAAAAAACAAGAGGCGACATACTAATCACTTGTTTGTTTCCTATAAAGCCTCCCAAAGCACGTCTTAAGTTTGGTCAGTCACGCAGAAGATTATACATTATAGCATGAATGCATCAGGAAAATATCCCCACTTCCTAGAGCATATCAACTCATTCTCCCAATCAAACGAGATGGGATCTAACCAAAGAAATCCATATTGCATATGCGGTAGAAGAGCCTAAGACAAATAAAGGTGATTCTTCAAATTCATTCATCAAATTAAACATCTTTTATCTTCATAGGATTAGCTTATAAAAGAACTTAAGTGGGTCGCAAAAGGATTGGCTGCACACGCTATTATGTTTGGAGTGTCACAGTGCAAAATAATTACGTCCATATGTCTACAATACACACATATACACACAGGCAGCAACAACAGGCTCACCTCATCTAGCAGCTCACAAAGACGGTTCATCTTTACTTCCATCAATGCAATTTCCTTCTTCAAATCATCCTTGAACGTGTTGCCATTGGAAGGTGCATTTGAGCCATCTTTAGCACGTGGAACTTTGGCAAAATGCTTCCTGTCCAGTTCTTCCAATGGTGTGTGCTGCAAAATATAATCAAAACCAACAACATGTTGAAAAGAAAAGGTAAATCGTAAATAAATCATCTGAACCCAAAAGCACCAGCATTCTTGAATTCACCTTCAGCAAGAAAAGCCGCTCCGCACGCTGTTGAACAGTACCGCCGCTCTTCAAACCACGAGCAGCTAAAGCCTAAAGAAAGTATCAATTAAACTCATGGAGACCAAGGCATGACATAATCTATGATAATAACTGTCATGAAAACAATGCTTGTTAATAGTATAATGTTTCAAGATCAAACCTGTTTTAACTTTTCTGGGCCAAGCTCGACAAGTTCTTCAACTGTACTGTAGAACTGAAGATCTATTTCAGATTCTTCTGGCACGGTTTCTGTGTCTTTATTTCCCCATCCAGGTACTTCTCCATTGGCCCATCGTTCCTCAAATTCACTTTCCAGCTGCACCAGAGTACTTATTGTTAGGGTGTTAATTGTAAGTACTAAATTATGCTCGATGTTATTGAACAAATTATTGCCAAACCAACAATTAGCAGCCCCAAAATGAATATAAAAGAATGACATCACAACTAAAAGCACGAAAGTAGAGGATAGTCTCTTTTAAGTGAAACAAATACATCATCATATAAGCAAGGAGTACTAGCTCCGTCCCAATAAAAAAATGCAATTCTAGTTTTGTCCTAAATCAAATAATGTTAAGTCTGACATAATCTATATTAAAAAGTAACCATATTAAAGGTGTCAAGTAAGTATAATTCAATGCATCATGAAATATATTTTCATACTATACATATTTGGTGCCAAAGATATTGATACTATTCTCTATATCCCCTTTGGAATGCAGGATTTTTCACAAGAATCGTGCAGGAATTGCATTCTTTCTGGGACAGGTAGTATAAGAGGAAGAGAGATAGTAAAACGGTAAAATAAGACTAGCCTTTGAAAAAATCTTCTCAATGTCTTGCAATGGCTCCGTGCGATACAGAAATGATGTCAGATATTCCAAAATGTGCTCCAAATATTCTTTGTATTGTCTGTCAAAGTAAAGAAATTGAAATTAAACAGTATTCATTATCCATTTGTACAAAAAAGGACCACGCTAGACAGGTAGAACAGCTGAGCAATTATATTATGCATATATACTTTAACATACATCGTCAATCAGCCCGACCATCGAAATGAATCCTAGACAGGTTAAACAGTTGAGCAATTACCATGAATATATACTTGAACTGTATCACCCTATGAACCTACAATTTTAGGTAATTTCGCGACCAACTATCTGAAATAAATCTTAGATAGGTTAAACAACTGAGCATTCTCATGCATATGTACTTGAACCATATCATCCTATGAACCTACATTTTTTTTGTAATTTCCCTGCAGTGCCCCTGACCACGGAGTACTCCCTCCAGGTCTGAAATTCATGCCGTCCTAGCTTAGTGAAACGAGGATGATAAAATGATGATAAAAGAAGTCGTTTTGGCTCCAGCTGCACATTTGAGACGTATTTGCCCTTGAGTTAATGCTGCAGAGACGAGGAGTTGCATGACCTCCCAAGGCGCCGCTGCATGCAAACTCCAAGCTCCCAAGGAGGCCGCTGCATGCAAAACTGCATGCTCCTGAGGAGGCTGCTGCATGCCCATGCAATCAATGGATTGCTGCATTTTTAGCAGACGAAAAAGCAAAATGCGACGAGTCGCTTAAATAGGTCAGGGAAATGATGTTTAGAATTTATTTCCACAATTTCCTTATCTTCATGGTGGAAACTGAGCATACAGTACATGATGGAAAACGAGCGCAGCAATGGCATACTCCTAAGCTTTTTTTTTTTCTAAGCAAGAGCATCTAGTTTGTTTTCCTAAGCGTTGGCGTACTGCAATCTAAATGTTCCATGCAGCAATCTTGGCCATACAATCTGCCACAAGGAAAAACATAAAAGGAAATTGTAGATCATAAAGCTCTATATGGGATGGTGCAAAACATAAAAGGAAAAACACAAAAAAAGAAGCCATGCAAGGGATCAAACCTAGCATCTCCCACCTCGGGACTAGCAGACACAACCACCTGAGCTACGGAATGGAGCTTCACGGAACCACAAAAAGAGGATATTTAATAGGGGTAAAACAGGAACTATATACCCTAATTAAGGACTTCTTGGTACGTGGAATCATTTCGGACCTGGAGGGAGTACGGACAACCACCCAACAGAAAAAGAAAATGTAAATCACCCAATCGTGCATTTGGCATAGACATACTAGTCAAGCACATGTTAGGTCATCATATATTTTTGAACTTAAGAGAATGCATGGCACACCTGGTAGCTTTATGACTTTGTGAGATCTTGTCCGTCTGGGAGAAACATCCAACGTAAGCCGAGTACTCAATTGGCGTTCCAAACTTAGAATTTATGAACTCGTTATAAAGCTCATGCAAGTCTAAGTAACGGCCAAACGCTTCCTATAAAAATGCAGAACCAGATCGTTAGTGAGCCCAAAATATCAGATATTGTGAGAATGGAAGAACATTAACACCAATAATGTTGTGAACGTCCAACAAGATCTAGCAGGAATAGAACTACACAGGAGTGCAAATCATAGAAGGAATAGATCATTGAATGATTGTCTAGTTATTGATCATTCTCCATCGCAGTTTCAATCATTGCCTAAATCTTACCATCCATACCACCAAGATCCTACAAGAGGAATCAAACAATCCTGCAGAAATTAAAGTACACGTATCACAATGGAGATACCCTCAAGACTATTTGTAGTGAAAGGAAAAGGGTGCTAACAAACCCTAAAAGCTTTTTAGCAGAACTTTATTGATAAAGGATCTAACTTGCATATAGGTTAATACAAAGACTAATGGGCATTTCCATCTTTCAGATTGTTTCAAACAATTATAAAAGCAAGTATCCACATAAACTGCAACATTTTGAAGGCTTGAATGACAGAGGATTGCAACAGTCATAAGCGTAAGTCATCAGCAAAAGAATGCACGCAAGTAACAAGTCACTAAGATTAAACAGTGTAAGGCTTATAATAAAAGGCACACCAATTATGAGCAGAGCTACAAGCAAAAAAAAAAGAGGGCGATAATACCTCGCCGGTGAATTCAATAACTGGTTCCTCCTTCAGAAGTTCTTCGTAGTCATCTGTTGTACTGACAAAACGGGCAGACGGGTTCTTCCTATGATAGTCACGGATCTGCAATAGAGCAACAAAACATTCTTAAGAAAAAATAAAAGAAAAAAGCTAAGGAAAATAGAGATTTGCTGATAATGAAGATTTGTGCTAATGGGCAGAGCTGCTGCAAAAACAAATTAGATTCGGTTTGCATGACACCACAGAGGACCAATGGAACCGAAAAAGGATACAAGCAGTCAAGCACTAGCATAGTCCAAATCTAACAATAATAGACCAACTGACATGTGATCAGTTCAATTCTCAAGGCTTTCTTTGGGACAACAACATAGGCTGCCTCCCCAAAATATTTTGTGTTCAATAAGAAGCATGAAAGAAATCTGGCTTGCTGTCAAACCATTACCAAACATCTCCTTTTTGGATAATTCATGCAAGCCATTTAATTAAAAACACTACCACTGAAAAAACAATAATGTTCATTTGATACATAATATGCACAATCATATGATTTGGTAACTAATTAGTGAGTGCTGTCATCAATTAAACTTTTGTCACAATCAAGCAAGCAGCTACTATAGGATGTTCACCTCTTTGAGCCTTTCATAGAACTTGCCAAACAGTGCATTTTGTGTGGGCGCAGTAAGATGAGTGTTGATCTCGTCCTTCCTAGCATTGTCTTTGTCCTCGTAGATTTCCACCTAAACAAGACATAAGCAACAATTGGGCAAAGTGAGATTATCACTACGCAGCAAAAATCTCAATTACTCAATAAACAGTCCCTCACACTTTTCTTAGAGAGAAGAGGTAGACTAAGCACTACAGAAATAGCCCTTGCAAAGCCTCCAGAGGAATGCCAACCAAAAAAAGCAGAGACCGAATCCAACTACCGTGATAGAATTCATAGATCCGCGTGATTTGACATGCACCCGAAAGGTGAAACTTAAAAGCTCGTGAGAATCGGATCTCTAATTCCTAAGACCCTTAGAGGCCAGCCATAGCATGTCGATCCAACAGAAACAGAAAAACTACGATTTGTATCCGAAGCTAGCCTAGCTAAGCCAATCACGGAGGCGGACGAACCCGAGAACCCTAGTGAGAAAGACCAGCAGGAGGGTGTGGGGGCACGTACGAGCTTGTCGGAGGTGGAGACGACGAGGTCAAGCATGTGACGGACGCGGTGGGACTGGAAGAGGCGGTCGCGCGCGTTGGCGGGCTCCCGCTGCAGCTCGCGCACCGCGAGCCGCTCCAGCCTCTCCATGTCCTCATGCACCGCCCGCGTTGCCTCCAGCACCGTCGACGCCATGGCCCGCCCGCTAGGCTACACCCGCTTCCAGTGCTTGCTAGCGAGGCCGGAAACCACTCGCGCCGCGCGGCGCCGCAGAAGGGCGGGAAGGGCGGGGAGGGGCGCCTGGTGGCTAGGGTTTTGGGGGGATTCCGATTTCGCGGTCGGCGGAGGACGACGAGCCGCGGCGACCGGAATGGGGGGGTGTGGGTCTGCCCTTGTCCCGGCAAGATTTGCGGTTGGATGGAGCGCTGCTGACGTGTACGGTTCCGATGCGACCGGACACGGTACAGAAGATGCCGGCCCGTTGGCAGTGGGCCGGCTGATGATCGTGCACGTACGACTTTTTATGGGCCAGCCGTTTCTTGGCGCGGCACGGGTGTTCTATGGCATGCCAGACTGGCCCAATGTCACCTGAAATTGAAGGCCCAATAAAAACCATAGCCTCGGTTTTCATACTACCTGAAAATCTAGGACACGACGTTTGACTATTTTTTCTACTTATACAATTAGTATTTGACTATTTCTGAGTAATATTTTTAATAAATAATAAATACTGGTCATTATCGCATTCAGAAGTTAATAGTGTCATACATTAAGCATGGAGTTACCGCATTGGACTGTTGGAGAAAAAAGAAGTATAGTGGCACGGCTTCAAACTCACAGCAGTTGATTTCAAAAAAAAAAAAAAAGAACTCAAGGAAGTGAAAATGAAGATATACCTCTCATGTCGTAATCACAGATCGTAGCAATGTGGTCTTCTATGTGCGTTCCTGTTTCATCGTTATAATAGCCGCCCCCTCAACCCGTCTTGTACTCGTGGTTGTGGATAACAAGTACTCCTGTGCTCCTAGGAGAGTACAAGACAACAGGTGCAGCCGTCCAGATTCGTTGCTAGCTTTTCAGGTGGTGGTTTCGTAAAAAGCGCGCCGTGCCAAGATGGCAAGATAATGGGACGCGGCCGCGAGCAGCGAATCGGACGGAGCAGCGGTAGGGCCCCGGCATCGGCGCGGCCGGCGGCACGAAAACGCATCGTTCCGCGCGCGAAGGGGACGTGCGCGCGCGGCGGCCCTTGGGCGTCGGCACGGGCCGCGGAGGAGCCCCTCCAGTCGCCGCAGCGGCCGCGCGGCTCCTCCTTCCGATCCGGCCTCCTCGATCCCTCGTCCCCCTCCCCCCATGCTTCTCCGCCTTTGTTTACGCCGACGTCTCATTACTTACGGTTACGGTCTCGCCACCAATCCCGCGCTTATTTCTTTCTTTACTCGCTTTGATTTGATGTGCGGAAAGGGTCGGAGATTCGGAGAGGTCATGGCAATTGCCAAGCAACACAGCAAGTGAGGCAACGAGATGGCGACGGCCGGCATGCATGCGTCGGATATTGTAAGTTCCAGTGGGCGCTGCGCCCGGCATGGGGGACGAGGCCGAAAACTGGCGACGGGTGCGTGCGTCGGCGTTGCATTGCCAGGTCGCGACGACGTCCATTCGTCGCCACCAGAAGAGTAGGGAGGAGTGCTTGCATGCACTGCTCCATTTGGTAAACGCAGCAAAAACTAGCTATAGGCAGCGTGGCCGCCCAACCAGGAGCTTTTGACTTGAGGAGAGAGCGACGAGGCAAATCCCACTTGTCCTTCCTGCTTGGTAAATACTGTAAAGTTTAACCGAGTGTCGCTCTCGGATCTCATCTTCTCAGATCGAGTAGTCTAGTGGGACAATAGGGAGTAGTCAATTTTGTTACACGTAGCAGTATCTTCTTCTTTTTTGCCAAGCAAGAACCAACGTGTCTCTATCTGGAGACCACCATGCATGTTACTACTTACCATCCGTTATCTCCATTTGCCGGGCATCGTCGAATTCTCACAGGACGTGTGCCCCGAAACTTGCCCGAGATGTACGGATGAGACCGTGAGCAGCTAGGCACAAACCAGGCCTGATCTGATAAGCACACAGTGCTAGCAGGCATGGCAACTTGAAGAATGAATTGAAGAGCTAGCGGCCATGCTGTCTCCTCCGCGAGACAGAGAGGCGCCTGGTCACCCGCCGGCCGCTCGTGTGGCCTCCACGCGACAGTTGGAGTCGGGGCAGGTTCCGATCGATGCTCCATTATTGTTTGGTCACGAAGGGTATTGGGACTGTGATTGTTCAACTCGCAGCTCGCAGGTAGGTGTGCGGAGGGATGGCTGCGCCGTGTCTCCATGATTGCCCTTCGCGTGCTTGCTTGCCATCCGAAGACGGTGGCGCCCACGGCTGGTTGATCCAAAGGTTAGTTAGCGTTGTAGCCCGTTGCCGGTACTGAGTATCCGTCAAGAGCTAGTGCACCGTACCTCTAGGGACCACGGCCATGCTGGGGGCTTGCCGTGCACGACGGACAGTGGGAGTAGGGCAGCTAGCGATGCCGCGATGGTTGAAGCCGACGCTGGAGCTTTTTTTTTTTTTTTTGAAAAGCCGACGCTGGAGCTTTGCGAAGGTAGGTCACATGGTTTGGTCTGTCCACACTGTGAAGCTCGATTTCCTCCACGTTAACCAGGTGGATGGGACGCTTGATAATTGAGTGGTGGGTACGTTGATGTCTCTGAAATAGGAAGAAGCACCGGCTGATTGGATCGTCAGGGGGTCCAATGTGAGGAAATGGAAACAGGTCCTTCTCGGCTACTCGCCTTGGGGTTTGGAAATGTCAACGTCCAAGTCGTCTTCGCTTGGCCCGCCATTTTATCCGCGCAGCGCGCAGTGTGGTGAGCTTTTCTTCCGAACGAAGAGAGACAGCTAAAACTCTCGTTTTTAGATTGGACTCACAATGCAAGTCACAACCCCTTCTAGAAGACAATAATTCCCATGCAGATGTTTCCTTCTGAAACCCCGGTTTTAATACGTATGCGTGGCAGTGTTGGTGGACAAAAACATTATTAGCACGAAGCATCATGAGCTTAGGCTGCTTAGCTATGACAATTGACAGCAAACAAAACAATAATGCTCGCGCAGATGGCATAGCCGGTACCCGCCCGTCAGAATGTCTGATGCCGGCGGACAAAAGTCGCTCCGTGGAAATAGGTAAAAGGAAGAGGAGAGCGGCGCGTGCAAGCAACCCGGTCTCGATGCTTTTTCTGAATCGTGCGGCCGTGCCTCTGTTTTCCGGCACACCGATTTCGCCGCGGCGGCCGGCACACGGGAAAACGCCGCCCGGGCCTGCGTGCCGCGTTCTGATTCCAGAGCCGACGACGCGAGGTCGCGAGGCCGCTATGGCAGCCACGCGACACGGGGGCACAGGTTGATCCAACCAAAAGCAAAGGCCGCGTTTGCTTCGTCTGCTCCCCAACCGACGACTCTCCGCGGGCGAAACGACGCCGCACCGGAGCAAATTTTTATGCCGGGGGGACGAGGACGACGGCGACGTAGGAAACGGATAAATCAAAGGAGAAGGGAAAAAACGCCCTGCGTCGGGGGCGTGGGATCTTATGCGTCCACAGCCACAACAGACAAGCAAGCACAACGGCTTCGAATCTGGCCAATTATTAGCAAGTTAATTAAAGAAGCGCTGCGCTGCGCACTAGCTAGCCAACACCGATTTCGATTTCCTATATATATAACTATGCCCAGCGGCGGCATCATATCACCAGCATGTGAGGCTGCACGCATATGCATGCATGGGAGTCGTTGGCGTTGGGGCTCGGCCGGCCGCCCGGCGACGGCAAACCGGCGGCGAGACCCCTCGTATCGTCAGATTTCCTATGTCCTATATATGCCCAGCGTCAGCTTAGCTCTTGCGGTTCTGCACGGACGGGGCAAGCCGAAGCCGCGAAGGGAATTAACAATCCGTAATGCTAGCGTGAAGACTGAAGAAAGGTCCGTCTGGGCGACTGAGAATGCTGCATGCCAACTTGGCAAGTCATTGCCAAGTCTGACTTGCCATTTGCTATTTTAACGGGGGCACACACAGCAGACGTGAGTGGAAGTCGCGCCATGATCTCATCGTGATTACCTGCTGCTGCCTGATTCTTTTCTGAGCATTTTCCTTGTCTAAGTTGTGCAGGAATCTGTGGTGCATGCAGTTAGATTGGCAAGTCAAGGTGTTGGATCATTGCATTGGGAGGAACCTTGCTTTGCTTTTGTTAATTGCAAGCAAGCAAGGAATGGTTTGCCCTCTGCATGCCTAGCCTGATATCTGCCTTGCTGCTGGTTGGACCTTGGTTGCCTCCCAGGGTTGACACTATCGGGTAGTTTGGCAAACCCCGTTCTATTTCCATTTTTTTTTTCTCTTTTCGCACTATTTTCTACGGAAAGCATGGAAATGGAGGTTGCCAAACTAACCCTCAATCGGTGCCAGGAAATAGGTAGACAGTTGAGAGAATCTCTCTAATCTTTCATTGGCTTCAAGATATATACAAATTAATTCTAACGGTTAGATTAACTAATTAATTAATTAGATTAAAGACTTATATCTGCAATTTTATTGTTTTAGAATCTAGACGGGAATCAGGATTTAATTAGTTTTGGATGAAATTTTCCAGGTTTAATTTTTTTCTGTAGCCATCAGCTGGTTGCGGCTACATACGACTTTCTGTGACAATTGTTGCGACTTATTTGCTGCTCTGCCGCTCGTCTTGAAGCTGGAGACTTGGGAGGCTTGAGAGCGACAACATGCGGTTCCTCCATACAGTCCTGCAACGTGATTGCATCGAATTTGGAGTCATTGTCTTCAGCGTCACCGAGAATTCAATTTCTCGTAGCGCAGATCAAGGCATGGGAAAAGAAGTACCAGAGTTGAATGGAATTCTCATCGACGTACTGCTACTTGCCGCCGCATCATTTTAATTTCTTCCCTTCTTGTGGAAAGAAAAACGGACGAAAGCAACAGTTTGGAGTAGGTAGTACAAATGTAACAAGAAGCCAATGCATGTTCAATCTCCTTTTTTTTTTTTGTGAAAACAGAGAGAGAACTTGATTTGATATCCAGTGTCCCAAACGATCTGCAGAATTAAATCTCGCATGCCGGCCGTTTGCTTTAATTCCTTGAATTTGTAACCGAAAGCTGCTGGTGATCTCAAGTCAGCTTGAGTTCTTGCTTGCTACAGTGGGTCAGTGGCTGCCACATCAAGTCATGCCACGCTCCCGTTGCACGGCAATCCATGCCCGATCGAGTCGCCGCAATCTCGCGGCCCTCGCTTCACCCCAGCAGGCAGCATCAGTGATACAAGCAACGGGCTATATATCCTCAAATCCCAGTCGTCATTCGTCAAGTTGCTGTCGCCAGCAGGTCCACTTATCAGTTATCACGCCCCCGGCCCACTGTAGCAGCCAATTTTGTCAAAACAGTTGCAGTATCAAAGTTCGTCTCAGCGACCGATAGACTCATCCTACCAAAACTCCAGAAGACCTATCAAAATTCCAGAAGACACTGGCAACAGTATCCATAAAGACATCTTCAGTGCAGAAATAAAAATATCTTGAGCGCATGCAGGAACAATGCAAAGTGTGCATTTTCCTCCATGATGATCTTTCTTTCCCTACCACAGGTTTGTGATATCTTCCAGAGCATACAGTTCAGGTTCCTGGAGAGAGCAGGAAGAAGAACCACATGAGGAAATCCCAACTCCAAGTGGGTCGCTGAGGCATCAACGTCATCATCAGAGCATATGGCTGAAACGAAGACCAGACGCGAGCGGGTCGGAGCACATGTATAAAATATAATCCAAGATCAAAAGAAGATCCAGACTTGCAAGCCAAGGACTGAATAAGAACAACGGAAAGTGGCAGTGCGAAATCTTAGTGCCTCTATCATGTTGATTCTGTGGCCATTACCATGACGCGACTACTTAATTCCAAGATTAGCTGGCCGGCGGGGAGCGCTCGCTTTTTTCCTGTGATGCATGGTGTCGGGAAGCGCGCTCTAGCTAGCTAGGGTTCTTCCAGCTCCAGGCCTGAAGCACGAGTGGCGATTTTAAGTCTAAAGTCTAAACTCTAAACAGGCATCAATCTCGTGTCCATCATAAAAGGGAAAAATGGCATCAATTCAGAGCTATCTCCTTATCACTAGGGATGGAGAAAGGGAGGAGGGGGGCATCTCTGCACCGCTTTGAGCCTTGTGGGCAGGGAGGCGTTTTCTCGGTGCGTTGCTTTCTCCGCGGCGCCTACCGAGCGACCCTAGAGTCGGCGTCCAACAGGGAACAATGAACATGGCGAGGACCACATGTGCGGCCAGATGGTCTTTGGTCTTGAGCTTTCGTTGTCAGTTCATTACCCCCACCCTGGATTATTTCTAATTATTGTCACAGAGAAATGTTTGGAGGTAATAATGCATGTGGTGGCATGTGGGTAAACATGATGTTGTCGCACATGAAGCGGCCAATGTTATGGTTTCAGTTTATACAGTAGTAGCAGGTGTCAGTGATTTTCTTAACTGAAAAATCCCCTGGAAGGTAGTGGTGGACAGTAGACTGGTAGGTCAATAATTCTTGCTTTTTAAGTTATTTAAGTTTTTTTTTTTTGGCTTGTGATGACTTGAAATGAAGATTCTGGAATGCTGATGGAATATGACGACATGGTATCATGCCTTGCTCCAGATCCCCGCACGCCATGGCCTGTCCGCAGAACACAGGAGCCACGAGTAGCTTTGTGTTCGGCTAAAACCAGGTTTTAAAGCGACAAACCAACAACCAGAATACAGCGATTTTGACATCGGGGTTGGTGTAATCAACAGTCTACCAACCACATTAGAATTAAAAAACCATTCCCTTCGGAGAAATCTCAGACTGAAGTTTTGATGATGGTTGAATACTTGAATTGAACTCTCAGCCGCACTGTTAAGGGTTGCGCCTTGTACTTGCTGCATTTAAAAATGCCAATCATTTTTATGTATCCAATGGGAATTTTGGAGTACACAAAGAGAAGAGAGACAGAGCTAGCTGTGATCTGACGGCTTCTTTGGTTCCCCTGTGGTAGGTGTGATACCTACAAATCCGCTTCTGTCTTCTCTGTTAATGAACCGGTGAATTATATAGCTTGTGAGTTGGAAATCACCTAACATCTGATTGAGGCGTCTAGGCAAGCCGAGTTGTTGCAATGCAGAAGCCAAACTTTTCATTGGCAAGCCTTATGCAGAGTAATTTGGTGGCAAACTTTTTTCCGAAAAAATTTGTGGCAAACTTTTTTTTTTTTGTGAAAAAATTGGTGGCAAACTAACAGATAAACATTTTGTATTAGATCCATACTCTTCAAAGAAAACCGTGAAATACATAAATGGATAATCATGTTAAAAATATTTATTTTATATTCAGATACATGAATATATATTCTATATTAGCTGGAATTCTACTATGTACTGCCATGCTTGTATGGTCTAGCAAGTCCACACCTAACCTAAGTCACTGACTCATAGGGCCACGGCACTATTTTTTTCACATGCCTGTTGATTCCCAGCCAGACTAAGAGAAACTCCTTTGGTCATATTTGAATTAACTAAAATTTAGTGGTGCTATATCTTACTCCCTCCGTCTCAATTTATAGGTCGTTTGATTTTTTTTACATCAAATCTGACCGATTCATCTTATTCAAAAAATTACGAAAATGTGGAAAAAATTAAGTCATAATTAAAAAATAGTATATGATAAACAAAATCGGCAATTATGATTTTTTTAGTAAAACGAAGTCAAATTTGGTGTCAAAAAAATTAAACAACCAATAAGTTGGGACGTGGGGAGTAACTAGTATTATTCATATCCAACTAACTAATGAATACTAATATTGCACACATAATAGTTGGATGAACTTGAATTCAGACCAGTTATTTTGTATCAACTACTCCGTCCGTCCAGAAATGATCTACATATTTGGGGGAGAGAAGATGTCCAGAAATAGCTTATTTGCATACTAGCTTATTAATGCACCTCCTCATATTTACCCATGATATGCATGTCTCCATACACGCTGCATGTAACTCTAAAAATTTAATATTTAATAATATTTTCTACGATGCATAGATAATGAAGATATAAGCAAGTGCTCATTTCACCTTAGTCTTGGTGTCACCCACAAATATGAAGATCAGTTGTGGGCGAAAGGAGTAACAATTAGTTGAATGCATACCTTGGTACATTTATCTTAGCAAAAAATACAAGGGCTAGATAAATCCCTTTAATTTCATGTCTCCATTTCTTTTCGGATTTAAAACCAAGAAGATAAGCTAGATACGCAATTGGGTTGCCTCTAATAAAGAGAAAAAATACTACTTGCATGTTAGGCCAGATATGTTCCATTGGCCATGTGTGCTTGATCCCATTTGGGGTGTGCCCGGAGCAAAAGCGACGCAGGCTTCAAGGGCACTCACGTGCCATATCAGGGGGACGTGACAGGTAGAGAATCTCGTTGCCGGACAAGCTGTACCACTACCACCTGTATTTGTTCCCGCGAAACAAAATTCCGTTTTCTCTGCGCGTATATATGCAAACGGAAGGGATATGTCCATATAGATATATCCTGATAATCACGGTTGCTTATATAAGCAGATAGCCTCTCCTGCTCTCTAGATCCGGAGTGAGGGGGTAAGCTTGTCTTCTCCTTTGCAGACCTCTTCGTCGCCCACTTGCAGAGGCGCAATGATTGGTCCCCTACTCCACTGTAGCATGCGGAAGGACATAATATGCTTTTTTTTTACACAAATAATGGCAGGTTTTAACTAGTGCTTGCTCTATTGGTATTTCATTTACGTGGTGCAAAAGTATAATCATAAGAATTTTTTAAATACAGTTCTAATGATAACAACTTTGTTTCACAAAAATATATATTATAGTAACTGCTGACCAAAAGCTCATCTGAACGAAACAATTTGAACCTTGTAATCTACTAATCTTGTAATTTACAAACTAAGAGAGTACAAAGAGGTATTGGTATCTTGGTTTAGATGGCAAAAAAACTAACTCCATATTTAAAATCTCTTACTTTTTTGAGATGGGTCATGGATGTACTGCAACAATCCATGAAGGTTGTACTCCCTTCGTTCACAAAAACCGTGTTTGGATACAGGGAATGGGGGTTGGGATAGGGATAGGAGGGGTGGGATAGGTTTTATCCCATGTTTGTTTGGTAGGATAGGGAAATAGATGTGAGTGTTTTATAGAATGGGATAGGGATAAGATTAGATGGTGGGATAGGATATCCCTATCCCAATCCCAATCCCAATCCCAAACCCAGTGCCATCCGTACCCAAAGTATGATGTGGTTGAATTTTTTTCAAACTCGATCATTTGTTTTATTCAAAATTTTTTTTGAGAAATTACCATTTTTTGTTGTGATTTGCTTTATTACTAAGGGCAATTTGAGTATGGATTGTATTTTACAGAACATTTTTTTTGAATAATACGAATGATTGGAGTTCTGAAAAAAAAAAGTCAATTGCATCATACATTCGGGGTATTATAATTTTAAAAATGTTGTATTCAATCAAGTACTAATCAACGGTCCAGCACCATGTTGCCATGTGAAAGTTGGTGGTGCTTTTGCCTTGGGAACGGTGAAGTTTAGAAATGAGCATGGGAATTGACGAGAGATTAACAAGTAGACACCCTTTTATCGTAATCAACAAAGTAGTCCTTGGATCTGCTAACTCATGGAGCACTTCCTCCATATAAATGCTCTCTTTCAGATTATCAATCCACAATAACACTCAGTATAATCAGCTTGCTCCAAATGTCTGGCATTTCAAAGCACTTATATTTTCTTAAACTTGCCTAGGGTATCTTAGTGTGGGAACAAGGGCGGCCTTACAGTTACAGCATCTCCAACCATGCCTAGAACTCATCATCAAAGCATCTTTGGATATGACCAACAAGTTGAGGACTCTAATAGTTTCCAAAATGAACAATAATGTTTTGGCTGGCCCAAAATGACTGGCATTAGTTGTTAAATTTATGCCCTTTGTTTGAGTTTAAAATAAGCGATTTTTTAGGAACTGAAGTATTAGAATGGGTGGAGCATTCTAGAAACACATTAAATCTATATTATTGGTAGTTCTTTTCTAAGCATTATTGGATATGTGAGGCAGTGTGTTTAGGGAAGCGTAGAACCTCCATAAAGGTCATGTGTGTGTGCGCGCGCGTGTTAAATAGGCTGGGAATATCCCCAACATAGTGTTTACATATGTCAATCATATCCTAGCTGGTTATGCAATCTAAAACTCAAATGAGATCGAGGAGACTACTATAACTTATTCTGCCAAACCAGGCAAGGATAGATACATCACATATACATGGACATGCACATATCTTTACAAGAGATGCTCGTACCAGCTTAAGGTCGATAAAGGAAGCGAGCGCATAAAATGTTTGAGAACCAACTTTAAGCTTATGACCTGACCTCAAGTATTAAAAGGTTAATTTTGTTACAATTGTGTCCCTTGTTAGCCACTAGGGAAAAGGTAAAATTGATTTATCTGTTTTGACATAGGGTTGTATCAAAGCCAGATTATAAAATAAAAAAAATGCCTCCAATCTCGAAATAATTGGGATTTCGTATGCGTGCAGTTAGTACATATTAGTTTTGATCAGCAGTAGCTCTTTTAATACTTTGATTAACATTTTTAAAAAAATATGATTAGATTCGTCATAGTCCAAGTAATATCTTGGTGACTATTTCGATGTCTGATACTTGACATTTGATATAACGGTACAATCTCCAAAACATAGCTTTGATCACAATTTTCTAGAATTTGAATATATTAATGAACTTTCAAATAAGCTTATGCTTTTATAAAAAAATACTTTTAAATATAAATATATAGGCATGACCTTCATTTTTTCTAAACTAAATATAACAAAAGTTATGTGTAATTAAAGGTTTAAATTTTAACTTAAACCTTGTCTAACGTCAAAACATTTAGAAACTAGAGGAGTATGCCCTCATAGGACACTAACCCTTGGTAATTTCAGTACTATCACAAGAAGATATACCTCCTTGATGTTCATCCGATGTCATAACTCATAAGCCTTTGTAAATAAAAAAAAATGTAATTTTAGCTATGTATCTAGGCAACTACTACTATTTGTAGATGTCTATGTGCATAGGTGGAGTTGAACGGGTGAACGTGTAGCTACCAGCAGGCAGCAGCGCAGGCGGGACGACTAGCTACGGGACAAGGCCTGACGAGGAAGCCAAGGGTGTGGAGAGATCAGACAAGCCAGGCGGGCGTCACGTGTGAGCGCACCGCCCGATGGCCCGATCGCACTGTAGAAATCGCTTCGCTCGCTTCCGTGGCCAGCTCCACCTCACCCACAGTGACAGACCAGAGCGCGCTGCAGACAGGAGCCAGGAGGCGCAGGCATTCTTTCCCCAAAACGCTCATGGGATGCACTCCCTGTATGTACCCGTGCCCACGAGGAGGGAGCACTGGCATTGGCAAAGCTTTTGCTGTCTGGCCCTGGGAGATGGCAGCGCTGAGTGCTGCCATGTTTAGACCGGGCCAGGGGACCATGCATGAGGGTCCATGCATGTTCATCACTTGGCGTGGCAGCCAGCTTATCAAATCCTTGGCGCCCCCTTGACCATGACCCCAATCAACGCCGTCTCTGCTCGTAGCCCAAGAGCCAATGGAACGGAGATCCCCGTCGAGCTAGGGGATGGGCACAAGGCGAAAACAAGAAGACGAGACTACATGCTGATGCTGGCGGCACGTACTGTCGGAGTACTGTACATGTGGGGGAGGGGTTTCCTTTTTGGGACCAAGCTAGGAGTAATTAGCTTGCTATACTGTCGGTAGGAATTCATATCCTTGTGCAAATTCAATAAAAATAAATGCTCCGACAAAGTTGATGCTCAATGGTGTGTTACCGACGATGCTTGGAGTTTATCATATTTGGTTCAATTTGGCTATATAAGAAAATTCCCCCGATACAAACTTTTTAGGCTTTGTTCGATTGGAGACGGATCACGGGGGGTTGAATGAGATTAAATCTATTTTTTTTGTCAAATTTAAATAGAGAAAGATTTAATTCCCTCAGCCCCTTTGACCATCCTCCAATAAACCTATTTAAATATCATAAAGTATGCCTGTTAAAATGACCGTGCACATTATAAATCTATTTGAATATTATAAGGTTTTACTCTTAAAATATTTTTTATTGTTGTACTTGGTTTAGGCTGCCATGGCTTGATCTTTAAGAAGATATGAAACTTAATGTATGCTGCTGCTGCTGCTAGATGCAGTTACTGCCTTATTTTCCTTATTAAGAGTTGTAGATGAGACGGTCGACGACAATAACTTTTTTCTCTTGACTAGTGATTTCTATCAACAAAGATCGATCTATGTTCCATTTGATGGCAGCCCATTGCTAACAATTCTACAGGAGATTCACCTTGGGTCGGAAGTTGGATATATTAAAAGTTACACTTGCCATGAACTACATATTAATTAATTTGCTCAAACACACATTGATTGATCATATGATACTATAACAAGTATTGCCTTCAAAAAAAGAAAAAGTAAATGCAATACCATGTCAACCATAGGTGAATCTACTCGTTTACTTTTGTGACCCTTAGTGACAGGTATGTGCTAGATATAATATGTTTCCTCATATTGAAAAATATTTGTGAGATAGTCGAGTTGACTTCTCTTTCGGGTTATAATAACGATGCAAATAACAATAGGTGGAACATAGCAAGTTGAACCACATAGGTGATGTGCTACCACTTGAATAATTAAACAAGAGAGCTAGCTGGTAGTGATACGAGTATTACTTATAGTATATTTCTTGATGACCATAACAGAACACAATATTGATTGTAGCATACTTGAGCAAACTTGATACATCAACCTACATACACGATGTATATATGTTTTCTATGAGAATAATTGGTATTACTTTTTAGTAAAAAAGACATGCAAACTTAACAAAGGAAAAAACAGCCCAACTTTGGTTATGCTAACTCGCAGGCGCAATATTTTTCATTTAGTTATTTTGAGTGCCAACTATATATCACCCTGTTCCAAAAAATAAGGTTCCCAAGTTACGCAACAGTATAGCACCTTGTTGGGGGTGAAAATGTGAGAGTTATAGCAACTAACGGTAGAATTAGTACTAGTACTATTTTACAAAAATAAATATACAGAAATTTATTTTGACACCTTTAAAACAAACTGCTGGTGTATCATGCTCATCATACGATATTTAGGACTCAGTTCATTCGTCTGCTGATTGTAATTATCATAATGCAAAAACGCAAATAGGAGTAGTACAAGCTAGCGGCAAAGCCTGCAACCACCCAAATGTTGGGACTTTGGAACGCCCATGTGCGCGTAGCATTTTGCCAGGAATCTACGGGGCTCGCCGTTGCGCGGAAGAGCACGTGCAGAAGAAGCTCTCCCCAGAAAGCACCTACCTCGCCCGACATGTGGGCCCGTCCACTTTTGCATCCTGATGCATGCGCGGCTTCCTAGGCCTCCTCTCTTCAACGGGCTAGGCCATTAGCGTCGGAAACAAGATTACGATTTTAATCGGGCGCTTATAATCATTATAATCCAAATCCGTCCACAGAGAGATCTATTATAATAACCATGATATAATAACAAGATAAGGCCGATAAACAAGCGGCGTGGTGAACTCCAAAGCGGCTGTGGATCTCCGCATCGACGGCGGCAGCGGCCGCGGCGCGCCGGCCGAACCGTAGCCGTCGGATCTCGGGGCCCACGTGGCAGGGGCGGCTGTCGTTTGCTACTGGAGTACTGTGGCCTGTGGGGCCGTGGTCTGTGGACAGCACAGGTCCCCGTCGCGGCTGATCTGGCCGTGGGCCCGAGCAGCTGCGGTTCTGCTCCGTGGATTGGAACGGGGATCTGATTAGGAAACTCAACGCAAACGGAAGGGGGCAAAATTGTAACCGTCTTCTGCTTTTTTATATTGCTGGTCAAAAACATTCTTTCTTAAGAGTCCCTTTGGAAAGAAAAAATTGTACGTCAGTCCTCTCTTCCTGTTTTATGTCCTTTGTTTGTGGTATGTCTCCCTTCTCTAGTATATGATATACTCCTCCCCCCCCCACACACACACTAATATATGATATTTTGTAGTTTAAAATTAAACGGAAAAACATTATTAATGAGGGGTATTGCAATATTTTTTCTACCTCTTTAAATTGCCCTATTAAATTTATAAGCGATTACATTTACGGATGGGTGATGCAGAGCGCGACTTAGTATATACTTTTTATATCGATCTTCATGTTCCGTTTTTTTTCCTCAGTGGAAGATGCAAGGCTTTTTATATATCAAATTCTAGTGCTTATATCAAACTTACAAAAAGGTTTTGACACATGTAGATAATTGCTAAGGCCTACTTTGGTTTGCACAAAGGAAATATGATATCAAGTAAACTTTCCTCGCTACGGACTTAAGATTTAAGACATGTCGTGTACATATGACAAATAATGGAACACATATAAGCACTGAAACAAAATATCAAAGAGTTGTTTGTGTTTGAATAAGACGAATAACCAAACATTTTTAAAAAAAGAAAAAATCAGTGGCGACTTATAATTTATAATTTAGAACGGATGGAGTATTTCTTTGAGGAAGGAGTACATAAAAGTACAAAGGATTGAGTCCAAAGGTACAAATACAACGAACCAGATCCACTACCGCGAATCCTGATTATGAGGGGGACTCATACGAATATATGCCAGTGATACCATAACCGAACAGCCAACAAAAATACAAAAATATAACAAAGAAAAAACAAACCAAAAGTAGGGGGGAAATCATGAGAAGAAGAGGGGCGAAAATATAGGCCCTGGCCAGTGCGTATGCGTGTAGGGACGCGAGGAGAGACGAGGAGAGCGGGGCTGGTGGTGGGTTGGCAGGCAGGCGAGGCGTGGCGAATGCGAGCTCTCTCCTCTCTGCCACCCTCCCTCCTCCCTCCCTCTATAAATGCACGGGCGCCGGATGCTCCCCAACGCCCTATACTAACCGGGAGGACGGGAGGAGAGGTCAGGGAAGGCGAGCGACGCTCGGCTCGGGACGAAAGGGCATCTATTCCGCGACAGAGGCGGCGCCCCGCTCCCACCAACCCACACCACCGATCCCCTCCCCCGCTGCGCCGCCGCCGGAGACGCGCGGGGGGCGAAGAGTCGCCAAAATCTAAGACACCGATCCCCGGGCGTGAGTCGCGAAGCTAGCGGCGGCGAAGAGATTGGGTCGTGAGCCCGCAGCCACCGGTTCCATCCGCAGGTGGAGGGAGGCTAGACGAGACAGAGAGAGAGGTACCCGCTCCCTGCACCCCTGCTTGCTAGGCCCCGCGTGACACTAAAAACACCCGGCGGTGTTGCAAGTGGTTGGTTCGGCTGTTGCGTGCGTGCGTGGTTGGTGGCATGCGCGGCCGGCTCGTTGTTTTTATTATTCCGATCCCTTGCTGTTTGATTCTGCGTTCGTGCGCTCGTGAATCCGCGCGGTGTCGCGGCGGCGGCGGAGGAATCTGCGCCGCCGCGCAGGGGGTTGGTACTTGGTAGATCTGTTCATCCTCGCGTGCGTTCCACCGCTGAGCTGTTTGTTTGTTTCGGAATTTCTTTTGGTTGCGCTCTGTACCACTGCAGAGTGCGACGCACGAGCTTTTCTGGATGCTTTTGGTGTTGACATGTGGGCGAAGGCAAGGGGGGACAGCTTCGAGCTTTCTCCTTGTTTTTCCGGAGCTTTTTTAATCTGTGTTTCCATGATTTCTGGCTCCATATTTTCCGCATGGCGCGGTTAGATCGATTACTAATCGCTGAGCCGACACTATCTGATCCACATCGTTGGTTGACTGTTTCGTGGCAGGTAACAGAGCGAGGTTTGCCGTTCAGCCATGTCGACGGCGCAAGGGACGGCGTTGAAGTCGGCGCCGATGGGCGCAGCTCGTCGGGCCCGGACCGGCCGCCCCTCGGCGGCGCCGTACCGTTCGGGGTGGCAGGGCTACGGTGGCGTTTCCATCGAGGGCAGCGGGTTCCTCGGAGGCGTGCAGCGCACCGAGGAGCGCGTTGCGCCGCGGGCGCCCCGCGCGGCGGCACGCGACGCCGAGGTGGTCAGGCCGCTCTCGAAGCTCCCGGACAGCAGCATTGGGCTCTACAACCCCGCATTCGAGCGTGACGCCTGCGGCGTTGGTTTTGTCGCTGAGCTTTCTGGCGATTACAAACGCGAGACCGTGAGTTTCATCGACTGCACGTGTTGCACTCTTTTGATTCATCCCGTTCGGGAGGCCAATTTTGCTGCCCTCTTCTATCACAGGTCAATGATGCTATTGAGATGCTTGAGAGAATGGCGCATCGTGGTGCCTGCGGCTGTGAGAAGAACACTGGAGATGGTGCTGGCATCCTGGTGGCTCTGCCACATGATTTCTTCAAAGGGGTGAGGTTCTTCTCAGTCAAAACAAAACAAAGCTGTTCTGTTCTACAGTTATTCAACGTTCGGCTTTGCTATCGCTGTAGGTCACAAAGGATGCTGGGTTTGAGCTACCGCCGCCAGGTGAGTATGCTGTTGGAATGTTCTTCATGCCAATCGATGAAAAGCGTCGCGAGAAGGGCAAAGCTGAGTTCATGAAGGTTGGAACACAGTTAATGATTTGATGGCCAACGAGCAATGCAGGATTTGCATGTTAAGCCCATTTTTCTGATTAATTTTGTCCTTGTAGGTTGCGGAATCACTGGGTCATGTAGTACTTGGGTGGCGTCCGGTTCCGACTGATAACTCCGACTTGGGTGAATCTGCACTTGAGACTGAGCCAGTCATTGAGCAGGTTTTCATCACCAAGAGTTCAAGATCAGAGGCTGACTTTGAGCACCAGGTCATTCCATGAGCCTGCAATTAGAAGTATTGCACATGTGATTGATTTGGCTTAACATTCTTTTTATGAATTGTTGCAGCTATATATCCTTAGGAGACTATCAATCATCTCTGTCCGAGCCGCTCTTGACATTCGGCGAGGAGGAGAGAGGGACTTCTACATGTGTTCTCTGTCTTCAAGGTGGTCCCCTTTTCTCAATTAATTTTTTGTGTGTGTTTTGATTATACTATGATTCAGGGCGTTAAAGATCAGGGAGTCCCCACTAAGCTCAGTTTTCAGAAGAACATTTTGCCAAGACTTTTGATATTTTAAATAAAGGAGGATAATAAATATGCCTCTAACATGCTCATTGTAAATATGTAGCCTAATGACATTTTGGTTTGTTTATATTTGTGTGAATAATTCTAATTCAATCTTGTATTTCTTGCTGATCTTTCCAGGACTATTGTTTACAAGGGCCAACTTAAACCATCTCAACTTAAGGGGTACTACTATGCAGACCTAGGTCATGAAACCTTCATGAGTTATATGGCTCTGGTAAATACAAAACCTTGATGCTCTTACACAAAAATTGTCATGATCATAGTCGGCGGATGGAAACCAATTATAGCAAGGCTGTTGTAAGATCAAGATACACTCCCATGCAGGCATCAACCTTTGCACTGTCTTACCGTCACTGCTCTACTCATATGCTATTTCAGTCCTGGTTCTTGATGCCTTAAAATGAAGTATTAGAAATCTCTATTAGTTGATACCCGATAACCATGTTGCAGAGTCCAGCTGCAGTTCTGCTATGGCCGACTGCTATGCCCGACTCTTCAGGATGTGACCTCCAATTAGGTGGTGGGAAGAAAATGTGTTTGGTTTGAGGTAGCTTAGGGCTCCCAACTGTTTTGCATGATATTTTGTGCAACTGACGCTTTCTTTTTGATAGTGTTAGCGCTCCATTCTGATGATCTATTCAGCATCTTAAAGTTGTAAAATGTCTATAATATGATTTCTAAATTCTGTATATTCATACAGGTTCACTCTAGGTTCTCCACGAACACGTTTCCCAGCTGGGACCGTGCACAGCCAATGCGTGTTTTAGGCCATAATGGGGAGATCAACACCCTCCGAGGAAACAAGAATTGGTAATCTTGCTAAACCTTTTGCCTCTGATGCAAGATTTTTGGTTTGTTGTGGACATAATAATCATCTCCATATTCTTATGCTATTCGGATTTTACGATCCTTATCTTGTCTTTAAGTTCTCTGGATTTATGACAGGATGACAGCACGTGAGGGTCTCTTAGAGGCTGAAAAGCTCGGATTATCAAAAGAGCAGCTCTCAAAAATTCTGCCAATCGTGGATGCTACCTCTTCAGATTCTGGTATGAGCTCATTGTTTCAGTGTTATGTGATGTGCAGTTGCACTTGGCAAATGAAAATTACCTATCTTTTGCAAACTTATTAGTTGAAGAAATATTTGAACTGCAGGCGCATTCGATAATGTTCTTGAGCTTCTTGTCCGTGGGGGGCGAAGCCTGCCAGAAGCTGTGATGATGATGATCCCTGAGGCATGGCAGAATGATACAAACATGGATCCTGAGAAGAAAGCACTCTACGAGTTCCTGTCAGCGCTTATGGAGCCTTGGGATGGACCTGCTCTCATATCTTGTAAATATACACTAACCTCTTTCCTTGTCTTGATCATTATTCTGATTGACCACTTGATCTAACCTAGTTTTCACCTACAGTTACTGATGGACGATACCTTGGAGCTACCCTGGACCGTAATGGTTTGAGGCCTGGTCGATTTTATGTGACACACAGTGGGCGTGTAATCATGGGTAGCGAAGTCGGCGTTGTTGATGTTCCTCCTGAAGATGTGCTGAGAAAGGGCAGGTTAAACCCTGGAATGATGCTATTGGTTGATTTTGAGAATCACACTGTAGTAGATGATGAAGCTCTGAAAACACAATACTCTAAAGCTCACCCATATGGGGAATGGATCAAGAGACAAAAGATACACCTCAAGGACATTGTAGAATCAGTGCCAGAAACAGATAGGGTTGCTCCAAGCATTTCTAGCTCACTTCCAGTAAGTCCTTCGCCATGCTTCAAGCCCTCAACATTATTTATCTAATTGAGCTATAACTTTGACTAAGTTACTGGTGACAACTTGGGCAAATTAATGTAGCACTTTTGATATCAATTTGGTGCAGCAAAAGAATGTGAACAAGGATCGTGTTGGTATTGATGGAATTTTGACCCCACTGAAGGCCTTTGGGTAAGTAAGGGATTTATTCTGTTATGTTGATGTTCCTATTTTTGCTGATAGTTATTCAACCAATGTCCTCCAGGTACACAGTAGAAGCCCTAGAGATGTTGCTGCTGCCAATGGCTAAAGATGGAGTGGAAGCTCTTGGTTCCATGGGAAATGATACACCCCTTGCAGTGATGTCAAACAGGGAGAAGTTGACTTTTGAGTACTTCAAGCAGATGTTTGCACAAGTTACAAACCCTCCGATTGACCCTATTAGAGAGAAGATTGTTACATCTATGGAGTGTATGATTGGTCCAGAAGGTGACTTGCTGGAAACAACCGAAAAACAATGCAACCGTCTAGCACTTAAAGGTCCTTTGGTTTCTGTTGATGAAATGGAGGCTATTAAAAAGATGAATTACCGTGGTTGGAGAAGCAAGGTGCTCGACATAACTTATCCAAAGAAGTCTGGAAGGATGGGCCTGGAAGAAACTTTGGACAGAATCTGTGCTGAAGCTCGTGAGGCTATACGCAACGGCTACACTGTTTTGGTTCTCTCAGATAGAGGTTAGAAATTTACTTACAGTAGTGCATTTTTGTTCGATGTATTTGGTATTGCTTAGAAACATCTTCAAGCTTATAGTATAACTTCTTTACATCTTGAATATCATTGGTTACTATCCGTTGCTTCTTTTCATTTTCACAACACAAATGTGCCGACATATTCATTTTTTTAGCTTGAACACTTTGCACAATCCAATTCCTATGCCCATTGAAGTTTCAGCACTTTTAAGATCTGACTTTATTTGTTTGCTTAAATTTGTTATGCAGGATTTTCCTCGGACCGTGTTGCAGCTAGTTCTCTCTTAGCAGTTGGAGCAGTACATCAGCACCTTGTTTCAAATCTTGAGAGGACACGCATAGGATTGTTGGTTGAATCTGCTGAACCTCGTGAAGTGCACCATTTCTGCACCCTGGTTGGATTTGGTGCTGATGCTATATGTCCTTATTTGGCTATTGAAGCAATTTGGTGCTTGCAGAATGATGGTAAGATACCTCCTAATGGTGATGGACAGCCCTACTCAAAGGAAGAGCTGGTGAAGAAGTACTTCTATGCTTCTAATTACGGAATGATGAAGGTTCTTGCAAAGATGGGAATATCCACCCTTGCATCATACAAAGGTGCTCAGATTTTTGAAGCACTTGGACTTTCTTCTGAAGTGATTGGCAAGTGCTTCGAAGGCACACCTAGCAGAATTGAGGGTGCAACATTTGAGATGCTTGCACGAGATGCTCTCCGTCTTCATGAGTTAGCTTTCCCATCAAGAGCCCCTCCACCTGGTACTGCTGATGCAAAGGCCCTTCCCAACCCAGGGGATTACCACTGGAGGAAAAATGGCGAAGTCCACCTCAATGACCCACTTGCAATTGGAAAATTACAAGACGCAGCTAGAGTCAACAGCCGGGCAGCATATAAAGAATATTCAAAACGAATTCAGGAGCTCAACAAGGCCTGCAATCTACGTGGTATGCTGAAATTCAAAGACATCACTGGAAAGATATCTTTGGACGAGGTTGAACCTGCAAGTGAGATAGTGAAACGCTTTTGTACCGGAGCGATGAGTTATGGATCCATTTCATTGGAAGCACACACCGCCCTTGCTATGGCCATGAATAAACTTGGAGGGAAATCTAACACAGGTATATCCTCGCCCATAGGTGGTCTCTGGCTCTCTGCTATCAATGTGAAAAGTTAATGTATTTTTTGGCACATTAGCTCCATAAAAAACCTTGCCAAACAAACTTAGGATATACAAACTTCTATCTTTGTTTAGTGATATGCTGTTATTCTTTTCCTGAAACATGAGTAACATGTTGTATTACTTTAATTGTTTGGGCTTGTTGTTCTTTTGTTTGTTATAATACAATTTATTGCAAGATCAACTCTCCTTTGTTTTTGTAATTCTAAATTGCTACGGACCTGATAAGGACATCTAGAAGTTGCTGGGGCTAATTAGGTGTACTTGAATATGTATTTTTCTTCTTACAGCCTGCATGCAGTATTGCTTTTCGGTTATAATCCCGTTTATTTAGTGTCTTATATCACAGTTAAGGAACATGAGTTGTATTTTTTTTACCATAACAGCAAGGGAAGTCCCTACTTTCTAGATCTTATTATTGAACAACCTTATTCACAAGTCTAAAACCTATGTGACCAAATGCACTTATGTTAATATATCTATGTGAAGGTGAGGGAGGGGAACAGCCTTCTCGTATGGAACCACTTCCTGATGGCTCAATGAACCCAAAACGAAGTGCAATCAAGCAGGTTGCTAGTGGACGGTTTGGAGTTTCCAGTTATTACCTGACTAATGCAGATGAGCTGCAGATAAAAATGGCCCAGGTACTTTGCCAACATTATGCACTATGCAGCCATTAAAAATGATTACATAATGTTGAAAGAACATGTTCTCCATATTTTCATTTGAATTTACTTTAACTATATACCATGAGTTATTTAGGGTGCCAAGCCTGGTGAAGGTGGTGAGCTTCCAGGTCACAAGGTTATTGGTGACATCGCTGTCACAAGGCATTCTACAGCTGGTGTAGGACTCATTAGTCCACCTCCTCATCATGATATCTATTCAATTGAGGATCTTGCACAGCTTATACACGATCTTAAGGTATAAATTGTTAATATAGCAATGCTGTTTTCTATACCCGCACAATCTATGTTTGACTGCTTGTTGCAGTTGACTAGATTTAATTCTTTTTACACACTCCTTTTGAACTTGCACCTATTTTTGTTAATCTTCAACTTGTAAATGTTGTTCAGTGATAGTGATATTCTTGTCTGTGTGCAGAATTCAAATCCTGGTGCACGTATCAGTGTCAAACTAGTCTCTGAGGCTGGTGTGGGAGTTGTTGCTAGTGGTGTTGTTAAAGGACACGCAGACCATGTTCTTATTTCTGGCCATGATGGAGGGACGGGAGCCTCAAGATGGACAGGCATCAAGAATGCTGGACTTCCATGGGAACTTGGGCTGGCTGAGACACATCAGACTCTAGTAGCAAATGGGCTTCGCGGTCGAGCTGTTCTTCAAACAGATGGACAGTTAAAGACTGGTAGAGATGTTGCTGTTGCTTGCTTGCTTGGTGCAGAGGAATTTGGTTTCAGCACTGCCCCACTGATCACGCTTGGTTGTATTATGATGCGAAAATGCCACATGAACACCTGTCCTGTTGGTATAGCTACTCAAGACCCAGTGCTTCGAGAAAAGTTTGCTGGGGAACCAGAGCATGTCATTAACTTTTTCTTCATGCTTGCTGAGGAGCTAAGAGAAATCATGGCGAACCTTGGGTTCCGCACCATTACTGACATGGTTGGACGTTGTGATATGCTTGAGGTTGATCCCGAAGTAGTGAAGAGCAATGAGAAACTTGAGAACATTGATCTCTCACTGATCTTGAAACCAGCTTCAGAGATTCGTCCAGGTGTTGCTCAGTACTGTGTTGAGAAGCAAGATCATGGCCTTGACATGGCATTAGATAACAAACTGATAGATTTGTCAAGGACTGCTATTGAAAAGCAAGTTCGTGTTTTCATTGAGACTCCAATCCAGAACACGAATCGAGCAGTTGGAACTATGCTCAGTCATGAAGTTACAAAACGTTATCACATGAATGGATTGCCTGCTGGTACAATTCATGTGAAGTTCACTGGAAGTGCTGGTCAAAGTTTTGGCGCTTTTCTCTGCCCTGGAATCACTCTTGAGCTAGAAGGGGACAGCAATGATTATGTTGGTAAAGGATTATCTGGTGGGAAAATTGTTGTGTACCCACCAAGGAACAGTTCTTTTATTCCAGAGGACAATATTGTCATTGGTAATGTGGCTCTATATGGTGCTACTAAGGGTGAGGCATATTTCAACGGTATGGCAGCAGAAAGGTTTTGTGTTCGCAACTCAGGTGCCCAAGCAGTGGTTGAAGGAATTGGGGATCATGGATGTGAGTACATGACTGGTGGCACTGTGGTTATCCTAGGAAAAACTGGACGAAACTTTGCTGCTGGGATGAGTGGAGGCATTGCCTATGTTTATGATGTTGACGGGAAATTCAGTTCCCGCTGCAACAATGAGTTAGTTGATCTATATCATGTGGAGGAAGAGGACGACATTATAATGCTGAAAATGATGATTGAACAACATCGTCGCAACACTGAGAGTGTTTTGGCTAGAGACATACTTTCTGATTTTGATAATGTTCTTCCAAAGTTTGTAAAAGTATATCCAAGGGACTACAAGAGGGTTTTGGAAAACATGAAGGTGGAAAAGGCTGCTTCTAAGCATGCAAAGGATTCTAAGATGGCAAATGGTATCTCTGTGACAACTAAGGTGAGATACATTTTTAAGTGGAAACTCTTTCATTTTTCATATTTAAAATTCCTCCAGTATATAATAGAGTTCACAAATTAAAATTTCATTTTATTTGAGATGTCATTATTCAATAGAGAATTAACTCAATTTTCAAAAAAATTGTCCATCAGAAGTATCAAAAAGTATATAATTCCAATTCTTGAAGTTATCATTAGCTGATTATACCAACTTTCATGTACAGAAAGTACAACCTGATCAGTCAGCAAGCCGACCAACACGTGTTGCCAATGCCACAAAGTACCGAGGTTTTATCACATATGAACGAGAGAGTATTTCTTACAGAGATCCAAAAGAGCGTGTTAAAGATTGGAAAGAAGTCGCAATTGAGTCAACACCTGGCCCACTATTAAATACACAATCAGCTCGCTGTATGGATTGTGGCACTCCTTTCTGTCATCAGGTAATATTTCTATGTTGTTCTTTTAATATAAAATTTTAAATTCTTTTCCATTGCGTTTCTTTATTTAGATGTTGAATTGAACAAGTTGTAGTTTTTACAGTACACCTGTGATGCAACTTATTCTTGTCCATCGATATGTTAAGGCTTCACAACTCTTTTTTGTAATTTTTTTTTTACTTTCACAGGAAAGCTCAGGTGCTGGTTGTCCTCTTGGAAATAAGATCCCAGAGTTCAATGAATTAGTTCACCAGAATAGATGGCGTGAAGCATTGGATCGACTACTCGAGACAAACAACTTCCCTGAATTTACAGGACGAGTTTGCCCTGCTCCTTGTGAGGGGTCATGTGTTCTTGGTATTATTGAAAATCCGGTGTCTATTAAAAGCATAGAATGTGCGATCATAGACAAAGGTTTCGAAGAGGGATGGATGGTTCCACGGCCTCCACTTCAAAGAACAGGGTAATTACTTTAAAGTATTTATATCTCCATATTTTCAGTTTAATTTCATTAATAGGTAGTACCTGAGTAGTTAACAATGAAATATTCCTGCTGCAGAAAGAAGGTGGCCATTGTTGGCAGTGGACCAGCTGGTTTAGCTGCCGCGGATCAATTAAACAAAATGGGGCATTTTGTAACTGTGTTCGAACGTGCGGATCGTATTGGAGGTTTAATGATGTATGGTGTGCCAAACATGAAGACAGACAAGATTGGCATTGTTCAGCGCCGTGTTAATTTGATGGCCGAAGAGGGTGTCACATTTGTAGTGAATGCCAGTGTCGGTACTGATCCTTTATACTCAATTGAACGTCTCCGTTCTGAGAATGATGCGGTTATTTTGGCTTGCGGAGCAACAAAACCAAGGTACCAAATTGAAGACACCCAGATATATTGTTAATTTAAAAATTAGCGCCTAAATATCACCCATGTGTTTTTTAAGCTATAGAAACTTTAGCAATCATAACTGCAACAAAATAGCATGATGCAACATATACTTCAAATAGTTGTGCTGTATTTTGACTTATGGGCATGTCCTTAACAGAGATCTCACCATCCCTGGACGTGAGCTATCTGGAGTTCATTTTGCAATGGAATTTCTCCATGCAAATACTAAAAGTTTACTTGATAGCAACCTGGAGGATGGTAAGTATATATCTGCTCATGGGAAAAAGGTGGTGGTTATTGGTGGAGGTGATACAGGCACAGACTGCATTGGTACATCTATTAGACATGGTTGCAGCAGCCTTGTAAATCTTGAACTTCTGACAAAACCACCAAGCAAGAGAGCTTCTGACAATCCGTGGCCCCAGGTGAATATCTGTCTCCCTATGTAGCTGTTTATAATGTCTGGTAGAGTACTGTATATCATAATCCTTCGATTGCCTAGTGTGTGAATATATCATTGCTTGTACATCCTATCCTGCCTGGAAGTTTTTTTATATATATCTCCTTTTGATTGTAGTGGCCAAGAATTTTCCGTGTTGACTATGGGCATCAAGAAGCTGCTACCAAGTTCGGGAAGGACCCAAGAACTTATGAAGTCTTGACAAAGCGTTTTGTTGGTGATGAAAATGGCAAGGTGAAGGCCCTTGAGGTAATACGTGTGAAATGGGAGAAAGTTGATGGAAGATTTCAACTCAAGGAGATTGAAGGATCAGAAGAGATCATCGAGGCTGATCTCGTCCTTCTAGCTATGGGATTCCTGGGTCCTGAAGCGGTTAGTACCCCCCTCAATGCTATTCTAGTGCCTAAAGCAGCACTTATGAGAAATGTCTTGGAATTAACACTCTTGTCTTCCTGTAGACTATCGCTGAGAAACTGGGTCTGGAGAAGGACAACAGATCAAACTTCAAAGCCCAGTTTGGAGACTTTGCGACCAGTGTTGATGGTGTGTTTGCAGCTGGGGACTGCAGACGTGGACAATCACTTGTGGTTTGGGCCATCACGGAGGGGCGGCAGGCTGCTGCAGCGGTAGACAAGTACTTATCGAGGTATGATCAGAATACGGCAGGAGGCATCACTCCCTCAGGCGCAGGTCTCGTTGAGCCAGTTGCTGCATAAACTGAAACATGTTTTAGGTTCTCGTGAGGATATCCTGTGATTGATCACAGTAAATGGTTTTCTTGTAGTTGTCTAAGAAACACATAATCCTGGGCTCATTAAGAAAAGAGAGCCCTTCTATATTTTGATTTGATAGATAAACAGTCGGAAGTTTTGGTGGCTATTGTTTCTTCTTTTCCAGCTATAATGTTCTGCATGTGGGCATGTGATTTTGTAGTCGGAATAATGTACAGTGTTTCTCTTTCCTTTGAATTAATAGATGTAAATTTCTCGAGTACTTTGGCATTTGTTCTCTCTTTGTAATGTGCAGGTGCACGAGCCACCGTAGTTTGCGACTTTGCAGAGTTTCACATCTTCCCATTCTGTGATGGTCTGAGGCCGAGTCTGGTTCTTCGTCGCCTTGCACGAATTGAGAACGATGGCGTGAAAGTACAAAAAATGACAGCATGCTGGACTTGAAGCATGAATTACAAAATATGACAACATGACAGAGTAGACAACGGAATATGATGTTCAATGAAAAATTAGAAAAATTTAAGAATTTCCGGTTTAATCAAACCAAACATATATACTAGACTAGTTATTAGGTCACACTCTTCGCTAACAAACATATTTGTCATCAGTATCACTAAAATAAGCAAATTTATGCTTGACATAAATGACATACCCTGGTGGTGGTGTTCAGTTGTTCACCATCTGAAGCGAACCTTGCCAGTGTGTCGTATTGAACTTGGCATAGCATAGCAAGAACGCACGAACATGTAGGCGAGCACCTCCCACTGATGTCACGGCGTCACGCAAATCAGTGTCTGGGAAAAAAAAGAAGAAGAGGCATACAGAGACTCGAATTATCTTCGTGAACAGAAGACACAACTGTTCAACTGATCACCTATGGTACCTCACAGCGATCTGTCAACGCATAGCTTAGCATAGTCACAGCACAGGCCCCTTCTCATTCACAGATTTCCCGCATCGATGACACAACAGACCGCCACCAGCGGGAATCCTGACCAACGCATCCGTTCTCGTCCGGTCCGTGGGGTCGCCGGCACCCCGGGCCGCGGGTCACCATCACCCGTCGTCAAATGGTCGAAACGCGGGGAGTTCCGCCCCGTCCTTCACGGCCGGTCTCCCAAGCCTTGCGCAATTGCGCTCCGCCGCCCAGGTAACTCTGCTTCGACCACCGGTGTGGCGTGGCCCTCTCACCTCAGACGGTCAGGACCCCCCGAGTCGTCCACCCCACAAGAGACGGCGGGAAGCTGGGAACAAAGCAGAATCCACGTAGCTAGCACAGTACGACGACCCGTCCCCCTGCCAGTCCGCGGTCTGCCACGCGCGGCGCGGTTGCCTTCGGTTCACAGTTTGAGTCCCCGTGGACCTCGAGCCGGAGGAGCCCTGGTCTATACGATGCGCGTCCTTTTTACCCCGGTCGCGGTTGAACGAGTCCCCTCCTCCCCCTTCGCCACGCTACGATGCAAGGCACGGCGCGCACCATTTATTAACCGGCCGGCCATGCCACAGCCCACAGCACCCCGAACAGCATCAGTTCAGTCCACCTCTCCACCTGACCACCACCAGGGCCAGGCCACGCGACACACAACCCTCGTCTCACTGCCCAATCACTTTTTGGCCTGTCAGTCAGTCCCGCTCCACGAACGCACAGGCATGGGCAACACCGTGCCGCCGCGCATGTGCCGCAAGGAGCCCGGCGCCGCCGCCGTGCCGACGAGGGGGAGGCGGCCCGCCAAGAACGCCGTCGCTGCCGCCGAGGCGGCGGCTCCCGGTGCCGAGCCGAGGCGCGTGGCCGTTTGCGCGCGCAAGCAGCAGCAGCGGGAGGCGGCGGCGGAGGAGACGACGCGGGCGGGGCGTCGACGCGCGGGGGCAGTTTCGTGGGCGGACGGCGCCGTCGGCAAGGCGTCGGCCGCCGCCACCACGGGGGTGACGGTGAAGATCGTGCTGAAGAGGAAGGACGCGGAGGCGCTGGTGGCGAGGCTGAACGCGCAGAGCGCGGTGGAGCGCAAGGCCAGGATGGCCGAGCTCAAGGGCGAGTTCCGGGCCGGAGACTGCGGCGGCGGCGGCGGAGCGAGCCCGGCGCCGGGCCGGGACGCGTGGAAGCCCAGGCTCGCGCCGATAAAGGAGAACTAGCTTTAGTGCACACTGCTGGCGTGACACGACTAGGTTTTGAGTACCGGAAACTGTTTAGAATGAAGTATGGAGTACGTAGTTAAAGAGTCTTTCTGCTGTTCCAGACTTCCCGTTATGGTTGATTGGTCACCCGGCTATGTTCTACATGAGAGCAGCGGGAAGAGGTGGCTTCAGACCAGCATGTTCATGACTTGATGGTTCGTTACTAAAAATGATTGGATTGGAGTTTGATCTCTTTTTATCATTAGAACAGACCATCATGCACAAGGGACCATGTTTCCTTCGACCCAAGCTGGAGCTGCATGAGATGGACAGAAACATAAGAGTGAAGAAGTTTGGCCATGAAAAATCATACAATGAGGGCTCCTCGACTTGGGAGGGTTTTCTGAGAGACTCAACGCTTGTTTGATTGTTTCTATGCACATTTTTTAAGATGGACCATATTATGGCCTAGTATGCGTGACTATACCAACCAGCAACCAAATATGTCCGTACTAGCTCGGTTGTACCCCTCTCCGTCTCTCGGCAGTTTGTATAATCAGTGGCGCCTTGATGAGCCACAGTGAGGCCGTCAGGGTTCAAAGCTGCTATCTTGATCAAATTTAAAAATTAAAAGGTACGGTCTCCCGAGACCGTTTCAGACTACTGTAACCAAACCACTGTATTATGTTATGGACGAAACATTTATATTTGAAATCGAATCTGCTTAATTGCGCTGTACTGTGGGTGAGGTTTTAGCCGCCGAAATCGGTTCAGGACTTCAGGCCCCCGTCGACCAAGAGAAGACATCTCTAAATGCCGCGCAGTGCACGTGAGCAAAGTCTCCCTTTGTCCCATTTGAACAAGTCCTTCCCCTTCGTGACGCTACAAATAAAGAGCACGGGCGCGCGGCCGCCGAAGAACCATCCGAGCTCCGAACACCACCACCCGGCCGCTCGTGTCACTGGCTGCTACTGCTAGTAACCAAACCACTCACTAGGCCAGTCTCGCTCCACGCAAGCGCACACGACATGGGCAACACCGTGGCCAGGCGCTCCAAGAACGAGGCGCCGGCTCCTCCTGCCACGCCGAGGCGCGAGGTCGCCACGGCGCGCAAGCAGCGGCGGGACGACGTCGACGCTGAGGAAGGCAAGACGACGACGACGCGCGCGTGGCGTCCTCGCGCAGGGGGAGTTGATCTGAGGGCGAGCGGCGGCCACGGCGACGGCGCGGGCGCCCCGGCAGGCAAGGTGGTGACGGTGAGGATCGTGATGAGGAGGAAGGACGCGGAGGCGCTGGCGGCGAGGCTGAAGGCGCGGGAGCGCAAGGCCAGGATGGCCGAGCTCAAGAGCGAGCTCCGTGGCTGCGGCGGCGGCGGAATGAGCCCGGCGGCTCCACCGTGCCGGGGCCGTGATGCGTGTTGGTCCAGGCGTCTCGCGCCGATTAAGGAGCACACACCAGTGGTGTGACCGTGTGAGACGACTTGTTTGAGCGCTGGGGATTGCTTAGAAGCTAGAGGTAAGTATGTAACCAACTTGCTACCTATAGCCTGCCGTTTCAGCTGAGGCGGAGTGTGTGACTGTCACCCGGCCATGTCTGTACTGTACATGTAGTGGGGAGAGGTGGCAACTAGTAGTTTGATCAGCGTATATACAACCGTATTGTCTTCAGTATATAAATTCGGAGATCCATTCATCTGTTGTCCATTGCAGAAATGATTGTACGCGATCTTGGCTCCCAATCAGAACGTACGGGACAAGATCAGTCTATTGCCTCATCACCATCGCTTCATCTCTCGAGGCTGCAAACAAATCAGCCTCGGGCCATGGCGGCGAGTGTTTGGCTGCTCTCCTCAGACCCTTACCCTTCACGCTTTACCTCGAGCAGAAAGCGACGGGGCTGGCAAGAGGATTGCAATGCAGATATGCAGTCAATCTCGCGCGCGTCATGCCTCATGCGTGGTAACCGGGGGCTTGCGCAAGTGGCCCGCCGTTTTCACTCTCCGGATAACAATGTACCTGGTGCCGCAGCGTCGTCTTCGGGCATTGCGGCATGAACCAGTTACTCTTCTCCCTTTTTTTGAACTTTTTTTTTTCTCTCCCTCAGCGGCTGTCAAGGAAGCAAAAGCGTCCAAGGATATGTTTGCCCCAGCTTAGTTCTAGCATCTTTTTTTTTTTCAAAAATCGGCTGCTATGAGTTGCTGGTAAAAGCCAGCTGTTTTTGTTGGTTGGCTACTTTGGCTTCCAAATAAATGGAGCGTATAAATTAGCTCGGCAGCTCGGTACCTCTCGGAACATATCTCACGGACCTGTGAATCTGTGATTGCCTTCTAATACAAAAGTTTTAGCTCCCACAACTGTCACCTTTAAGCCCATATCTCTTCGCATCCTTAGTGCAAGCTGCGACCAATGGCTGCGACGTACGATTCGCTTATATGGCGAGGATCATTGGCAGCTTCAGATTAGTGGTGCTTCCAACCTCACTGAAGCCGCTGTGAGGGCCGTCACAATCGTAGACTGCTTCAAAGTTGCATTGTGGTCTCAAATTTAAGAGGGCAACCGGCAAAAACTGAGTACCTGACCTTATCCTAGACCGTTTCAATCCAGTTAGCACAGAGGAAGTGACAGCGAAATACTTTTTTTTTTTGAATGCTTCAATCTACAAATACAAGTTGTAGTATCTGAACTCACATACTAACCCCGCTAAACTCACACACCCTAGATCTACAACTTGTTGACGGACACGTTACTCTGACCATTGTAACACATCTGCGCTTGAGGCTAGAGAAAACCTAGAAAAATCTCAGACACTGGTGTGAGCTAGGAGTCAAACTCCTGACCGATCGTTCGTACAACCACGAAACTGACCACCGCGCTACAAGCGCGTTCACGACAGCGAAATACTAGTACTCCCTCCGATTTTATTTGTTTGACGCCATGCAGCTCAAATTTGACTTGGACAGCGTCAAACAAAAAAATCTGAGGTAGTACTACGTATAATTAAAAGCGGAATTAAAGTGGGAGTTCGTTTTGTTTTCTGAATACTAATTAGCATTATTTGACTACAACTCTAGCTATTTATATACTTGACATGAACTCATTATTTATGCATTTTTTCTAGAATTCATTTGTATGAAGACCAAATACTAATTTCTGCATATTTATTTTTGATTCAGTTATATATTAAAATCAATGGTCTAGATTTTTTATTAACATGGTAATCTTTCACTCTCTATATTAACTTACGGTGTGCTTGGTGCAGCTCGCTGCAGCAAGCTAAATCCCACTTCCATAATTAATAGATCCCACCAAGTGCCATTCAAAAACAGCCTAAAGTAACACATATACTCACTCTATATTTAAATATATGTCGCGGTTGACGTCTTTTCAAAACTTCAACCGCTCATCTCATTCAAAAACTATATTCTATTATTTATTTTTTGTGAATTGTTTTAACATTGTAGACAATTGAGCATGACTTATTTCCTTATATGTTTATGCAGTTTTTTTTAATAAGACGAACGATCGAAGTTTTGAAAAAAAAATCAACCACGACTTACTCCCTAAATCTTCACCTAATTACTAAGTGTGTCATTATGAATTCAATATCAAGTAACACATTAAATTTTCAATCTAAAATAATCACAAATATCATTATTAAAATGAGCTAATGTAACATCTAATTTTGTCATCATAAAAATATATTTTAAAGTGCTTATCTATCTAACGTTTCTAAGACTATGTGCAGTGGATTGGATAAATAGATTGCTTATACACTGTAGCGACACTATTCACACAGAGAGATAGTTGGAATAGTAGATACACAATGCATTTACGTATCTTTCTGCACATAGTCTAAGGAGGTGTAGCTCACCACCGCAGCTTACCACGGAATAGTGCCACACCAAAAGAAAAGAAAAAAAACGAGTCCCGCTCGGAACATACGTCCTCTGAGATTTTATTAAAAAGGTTAAAACTTGTCTTCCATTGGACTAGAACTTTTTGGCATAGTACCACACCACAACGTTTTAATTAAATGGAGTAAATGATAAACGCACATGGACCAAGGAAAATTGTAATTCCCAGCATAAGTAGTCATGTGACCTTTCCTGCTTTCCACGCTCCGGCCTCCGGGAAACATTGTGCTGGCGCCGAAGATGTGTCATCGTCTCAATTCTGAACTCTGAACGGAAGGCCTGAAGCGTCACGTTCCAGCACTGCCTGGGCCAGTCTCACTTTTTCCTAGCCCCTGTTTCATTTCCTGCCCTGCTCATCTGTGAAAGCCATTTGTTTTTCCTTTCCTTTTTGCACAAACTGAAGACATCTGTTTGGTCAGCAAGCGTCAAGGTTCATTGAATCACTGATCTGTTTTGCAAATGACATTTGCTTATTTATTTTTTATTTTTTTAACAATGCAAGCGACAGTTACCACAAGACGATTAGGATGAAAATGTTCTAAAAAGGCGATAAAAAGTGGTATTCGTTCAGTCACGCTGCTACAGATACTCGACAGTTGAAGCAAGTAGCGCCTCCGTGAAGCAATCACGCAATCATAGACGGATCTGTCCAATGTTACCTCGATGACCAAATTAAGAGGGCAACGTGACCCTTATCCAACTGAAGACCGTTTCAAACAAGTTAAACGAAAGAGCAGAGCGAAACGGGGAGACTGATGACGTCCATGCCTGACTAGTAGTTCAACCTTGTACTAGAACCACTACAGGTTCACTGAATTGGTCGAAGTAATCTTTGCTCTTGTACTCGTAGTCTAGGTTCATTTTGGAAGGCGTGGCATAAGTTGAGCCATGTAGTCGTCTAGCCCAAATTAGCTCCTGGCCATCACAAAATTCGTAACATCGTGTCATGGCCACCGACCCTACCAACAGGGCCTACAGCACTCAAAGCACGACTCTTCCCAACATAACAGAACATCAAACCTGTTCTGAACTCATATCTAACCTTGGACAATCTAAAAAGCTATACAATCACAAGAATGCAACACATGCGAATGTTTACACCAGGACCGAACGGCTCGCCTTTCTTGAGTAAAGTCAAAACTAAAGGCATCACAACAAGTTCAGATGCAATTCAAAGGTTAGTGCTTCAAGTAGTAACAAATATTCTTCCCCATAACAGTTAACATATACATACAGATATCTCATTAATTTCCAGTGACAAGCCTAAGGCTTATAATATAAAATTACAACAGATTTAGTAATAATTGCTAGATGTTCCCTCTCACTTGCTCCCAGTAGTGGACTTTGCGAGCAGCTTCTTTGGAAGCTTATCCAGTGGGGTTGTCTTTAGAAGGAAGAGTCTGCCAGCACGCTCCTGTAAAGTACCACCACATTTTAGTCCACGAGTTTGCAGTTCCATTTTGAGCTTCTCCAAGCCAAGCACCTGTGTAAGGCAACACCAGAACTGAAGCGGTTAGAGACCAGGAAGATAAGAAATCAAATTTATGGGCAGAGTGCATATGGAGAAGGAAATAAATGATCAAACAAAAAAAACAGACCCTTCTGTGTATATACTTCATACGAAAAAAAGGGACAAATAATAAACAGAAATCCAGTGAACTGTAGGATATGGATATATAGAGGCCTGTTTGGTAGAGCTTTGCTCCTACTCCTTCCGTCCCAAAAAGAAGGTCGTTCTACGACCCCGAGGACAAAACAGCAGATATGGGAAAGGACCAAAATGCCCCTTGGTCTGCCTTGTCAGCTGCGCCACCACGCCATCGCCCCACGGCCGAGCGCCGCCACCGGGAGCTCCGCCCACCCGCCGCCGCGGCTCCGGTATCCACGCCCGCCGCCCGGGTCCCAGCCACCTTCGAGGTCGCCCCCGCCTAGGGCCGCCGTCCCAGCTCCGAGCTCTTCGCCCTCACCTGCACCTCCGCGCGCTCCGGGAGCCACCGACGCCGACGCCATGGATCTCGAGAAGAACCGCGTCACCGTTGCTCCTGCTTCTCCGAGCAGCCGCGCCGCCATGAGCCGTGGCACTGCCAGCATAAGGATGGGGGCGAGCTAGGCCGCCGGCACGAGCGCGGGGTATCGCCGCCGCCGAGGATGGGGGCGAGCCGGCGGCGGACGGCAGCCATGCGGGAGAGAAGAGAGGAGATGCGGACGGCAGCCATGCGGGAGCGGAGAGAAACAGTGGAGAAAGAGGGTGGGGATAAGGATGGATGGCGGGGCCCACGGTGAGGCGGGTGAGACAGAGGTGCAGACGACGTTTTTTTTTGGGACAAAAGCAAGGGCGGCAGACGACGTTTTTTTCGGGACGGAGGGAGTAGATTCTCTAGCTCCGGGAGCTAATTTTCTGGTGGAGTGATTCTGATTCTTTGGTGGGAGTGAATCTGTCTGATGAGCTGTTTGGCTGTATGCAGTGTTTAAAAGGCGTCGCCTGTATGCAGTGTTTAAAAGGCGTCGCCGGCATCCAGGCGGTGCCTGGTCACCATGGAATTTGGGCGCCTAGGCGACGCCTAGGTGCCCAGGCAGTGCCCGCTCCCCATGGCTCACCTTACCGCCTTAAAAACCATGGCTGTATGTCTGTGAAGTGATTCCATCTGTCCATTTATACTTGGGAGCGGGTTGGGAGCTGGGGGAACATGTTTTTTTTGGCTCCCACTCTCTATTACAAAATGGAGGAGTGATTCACTCCACTCCCTCTGTGAAGCAGCTCGTGTTTTTGCTCTTTGGCTGCACGAGAGTGATTCTGCCTAGGAGTGGAGCTGTGGGAGCTCTACCAAACGGCCCCTACATAATCTAACTACCCATCAATTTCCAAGGTAAATCACATTAGCCACTTCACATGAATATTAAATTGGGATAGAATTATTCATACAAATATAAGTTGAAACAGAAATAGCAGCACTTGATGACCCAGTGCTTGTCAGAGTATTGGAGTGCTAACCATACAAGATAAAGTGCTGTTTAATTTGATCTAGTACCTGGAGGTAAGTTTGATATTTAAAATACCATCATGACAGAATAGTAACATCAATGGGGACTATCAATTAAACTGCCATCGAGTTCCTCAACTGCTTAACAGATTAAGGAGAGCAATAAAAAGGTCTAAATTATCCTTCCCTGACCCTGTCTTGCAATAAGTGTGTCAGCTGGATGTTTGGTGCCTGCCAAATTTATTTGCATGTCACCAAAATTTAAAAGAAGACCTGCATACCCACCCCTTTTTACTACCAATGATACACCAATTCACAAGATTTTAACTGTTTGTGGATAGCATGTGAAGGGGTATTTTTGTCAGTTGACTCAGTTCAAGCCTTTAGGAACCCCTAGGAGCTCAGAAATAGCTGTGTTCTAGGACAAATTTTAAACACTAAAACTAGCTATATTTTGGGAGAGAGGGAGTAGCTAACATCCTTGCAAGTAAATGTACCGTAACTTAAGACAAAATCATTGCTCAAGAAAATATATTTCTAGCGTAGAGATATAATGTAACCACAATACTGAAGAATGAAGAATCTAGCATGGAAATAAAAAGAAATGGCATACCTCCAATTCTGCAGCTGAGCTGTACTTTGCCAGGTCTAATGGCTCTGAACAAGATTTGCTTACATCGGCATATTCTTCTAGCTGAGCCACCTCAGGATTGTTTTGATTTGAAGTGGTTGAACCGGAGTTATCATCGTCTGCTTTCACTTCGTCTGATTTCAGCACTTCTTCTGAAGCAGCAGTAACAGCACCTTTCACAGATACAGGCTGATCCACCATTCCAACCTCAGGCTCCGCACTACCATCAGATTCAAAATCGGCACCTTCAGCTCCTGATCTTGTTGTCAGTTCAGTCTGAACACATTTTCCATTTTCATCTGAATTGCTGTGCTGTGACTTTTCACCTGAAGACTCTCCTTCAGAATGTGACCCAGAAGCAGAACCTAGATCAAGCTTCTCCTCCTCACTTCTGGATCCATTTGAGCAATTCCCATCATCAAGAACTACAGATTTCGCATCTGCACCCTCATCACCTTCCCTATCCTCATCATCCACATCACTGTCACTGTCACTTTCATCATCTTCTACCTTATTCTTTCCCAACCTGCATATAATCAAATTATTAAATCACGCACCTCACAAGACAAACTATATTATAATAACAAACATTCAGCCATTGTGTAGTGCAAATATATTTGATTTAATTAGCTACCTGAAAACCAAATGCAGAATTACAGATACAGAATTTTCTTTCCCACAATTATCCCATAAGTAACTTAAATTTGTGGCTTATCAAAACAATTATCAAACTTGACATGTTTCAATTTATATTTGAGAAAAATCAAACATGAAATGCCTCTTACAAATCACATTACTCACCCAAATTTGGGTATATTAGACAGGGTACCGATAAGGCACACCACAATTTACATCCCTGGGCAACAGAATAGAGCAAGCTTGGCATCTAGACGAAAACTTGGCATGTTCCTCAAGTGAAATGAGTGCCTACGTTGCTGGTTATAATCGCTCAATTAAATGGAAGAAAGGGTCTTAATTACTACTATTTATTTTTGTGAATTGCAATTGAACCAACATGCTAAATGATTCGCTGGTACTCACCAAATCTTAAGCTTCTTAGCATCTGCCCCGGAGGATGGCTTAGGCGCCGTTTTCCTCTTCCCAAGGGATGCACGCACGGATTCCTCGACCGTGTTGACGCAGATCTCAGCATCCTTGCGGAACTTCTCGAGGTACTTGTCCACCTCGGCTGCTGAGGGCCCGCCGCCGCGGCCCGCCTCCTTGGCCTTCTTCTTGATGAAGTCTTCAGCGAGTTTCTCGAGCTGGCGGCCGCCGGCCTCCGCCTTCCACTCCTCGAGTCGGCGCTCGGCGTTGACGTGGCGGAGCCGGCGGCCGCTGATGTCGCGGCAGGCGTCGAAGTTGCTGGTCTTCTTCTGGCCTGCTTTGGAGGCGGCCCCTCTGAGGAGGGAGCCGAATCCGCCCTTGCCTCCCCGGAGGCGGAGGAGCGCGTACGCGGAGGGGAACTGGCCGTCGGCGGCCGAGGTGAGGACGGAGGTGGGCGAGACGTCGAGGCGGCCGGTGACGAGACGGAGGGCGGCGGTGGGGACGCGGGAGAGGGACGCGACGGCGTCGAGGAGCGCGGTGCCTGAGACGGTGGGCGCGGTGAAGCGGAGGCAGCGGGTGCGCCCGTCGAGGAGGCGCACCAGGATCTGGTACTGGGGGGCCTCGGCCATGGCGTGGGGCTGCGGTGGCGGGGGCGCGCGAAACCCTAGCTCTCGCCGATGTCGTCGAAGAGAGAGAGGGGGAGAGAGAGGGGCAGCCTTAACCAGAGACGGTCTTTATAACGGCGGCACGAGTCAGATGCCGCCCTCGAACCAACAGACAGGTGGGCCAGGTACTCAGCTCCGATTTTGGTCCCACATGTCATTCATAGGTGACCTTTCCTGCGCCGTGAGGATCCGTCTGGTTCCGTCCGCGTCTTCCTGGGTTCCTCCCTTGATCTGCGGCACCTCCTTCCTCCGGATGACTGATTCATGCAACTAGCATCCTTCTTATCTGGAAAATATATAAGCAAATGTGCTTGTTTTATCAAGGGAACATAGTGATCATGCAATTAATTCTTGGCTGGGCATCAAATATGCATGACAAATCACAAATTCTTAAAAGTGGTAATGAAGTATATTAGACTTTTAGTACACTTCAAATTTAACTTCAAACAAAATCTATGTTAGAAGAAACCAAAAGGATTTATTTTCCTTTCATTTTTAATCCTTCTATAACGCTTTGGTCCTTTTCTGTATTTTCTGTTCATCTTGAATTGCCAATGCAAATTTATCATGCTTTGAGTGTAAATAAGTCCATGCTTTGGTTCTTTTCTGTGTTTTCTGTCCATTTTGGATTGGGAACTCAAATTTATCATGTTTTGGGTGTAAATAAGTCCATGGTTGATTTCAGGTTTGGTCCAGTGAATCTTTTGTTCAGCAGTTGACATGATGAGGCCATGACATGCCCTTTGAGAGTTTGTTGTGTTTGCTATATGTTTGGATAAAGAGAACAATGTTGAACACTTACAAAGGCCCCTTGTAAGTAAATATTTTCTTGCAATGCAAGGGTTCTCATATTATACTGTACGATTACAAATTGAGCAACTCACATATCATGATTTATCTATTTATTGTTTATGACATACTCCCTCCGTATTTAAATATAAGCTGTGATTGACTTTTTTTTCAAAACTTCAATCGTTTGTCTTTTATTTTATTGTGGTTTGTTTTAACATTGTAGAGAGTTTGGGTATTACTAGTTTCCTTATAAGTTTACACAATACGAAGGGAGTATCTTTATTTTGCAACTGTGAACATTCCCACAAGGAGTTCAATTTGTTTAAATGCATTATGTTTCACTTGTGACAATTAAAATACCAAAATATGATTTCTATGGTTGTGACCCCCCCCCCCCCCTTTACTTGGTTCGTTGTACAAATTCATTGCACTGTGACAAGTTGACAGTGAACAAAAGAGTGGGAAAATATGGTCTTCCACGTTGCTCCCGTTGTTAGGTATAATTAAGATTTCTTCCATTCACAAAATCGTCCTAGGTGATTTCAACACAAAGGGGAGAACTTTTCCAAAACGCTGAAGAAAATGGCATGTTGTTTGAAACAGGTTCTCTACAGGACTACAGGTTCATCACCTTATCGGCAATACGAGTTTTGCATTGCTCTGAGTGCCATTTCAACTCTACAAGCAACCTTCCAAGAGCAAGAGCTGAAGCTGCGTTTAGCCTGAACTCTATTTCTGGCTTGCAAATACTTGACGGAGGGGTATTTGCAGACTGGAGGAAGTTGATAATTTCAGGACAGGCCAAGTTACCGACCCATGCAAGCTGCTGTTGGACCCCCATAGCGACAAACTGACAGCATGCCACATTTCATGTTTTCAGAGATTATCTCTCTTTTTTTTTCACTTAATTGCTTGCACAACACTTGTTCCGCTCAGGATCGTGTTTCCCTTCTCTTTTTTTTTTTTGTTATATGGGCATTTTTTTAAACGTGTAAACAAATATGTTTTATGTGCCCTTGCGATACCACGTGCAGTGTTTAATAGTGCTGAAAACGAGATTACGGTGGGTGTACCGCAAAGAAATGAATGCGGGTGATATGGAGAATCTTCATCCTGACATAAACAGAGCACGAAAAACATCCAAGGCCATCGAGCTCCCATGATCATGACGGCCGGCCGGTCACCGTCCGGTTGGCTGGTGGGTCGTCAGCGGTCCTTCTAGAATTAAAGAAAAACCTGCCAGTAGTTGTTATTGCCGTGGATCGGAGTAAATGGCCCGGTCCCTTCCGTGCAGCGCCCACCACTCCGCGGCCCGGTTCGCTCGTGCTCGTGCCTGCAACCAACGACCGTTGAAGCCCAAGCGTTGAACGGATGCGATGCGATCCACCCTCGTCTCTCGCTGTCACCGATCCAAAAAATCCACTGGAGCGATCAATCGACCTCACGAGCTCCCCACCCGCCCGCGCGGTCCGCCGTGCCGCGCCGGATAAACAAACAGAACCCGGCGTGACGCGCCGGGAAAGGAAACGCGATCGTCCCCCGTTTGAACCATGCGCACGCGTACCGTATCCGCCCGCGCGAGGGCGGCGGTTGGCGTCAGTCCTGGCGGTCGCGGACGGGATACAAATAGCGTCGCGTCGTGTCTCGCCTCGCCGCCCTTGGTCGTGTGAGAGGTTCGTTCGACTTTCGACCGTGCGGCTCGCTCTCGTGCGCGCACGCACGTACGCGACCGAGGCGGAGAGGGAGGGAGGGGTCCTCAGAAAGCGCGGAGGGAGAGGGCGAGGGCACAGGAGGATCGTCAGCGATGGTGGCGGGATCGATGAAGCACCTCGTGGAGGTGGAGGCGGGGAAGGAGGCGGCGGGCGAGGCGCCATCGGCGGGGCCGACGTACCGGTGCGCGGCGGGGGGCCACCCCGCCTCGCCGCCCGCCGTGCCGGGGCTCGACTCCTGCTGGGACATATTCCGGTACGCCCGTCCTTCGTCTCGCCGCGCGCGCGCGGCGGCCGCCGCCGCCGCTCTCTACTCATCCGCGCACGCCTGCAACGCGCGCACTCGTGTACATAGATCTATCTATGTTTCCCCCTAAATTTCGCAATGCCGGCTCTCAATCTGGACGTGAGAGCGAATCCACCGCGGTTCTCGGCGACTGAGAATCGTTGCTGCTTCGACCGTGTGCATGACGGTGACTCTCTCTGGCTCTGCAGTTTGTCCGTGGAGAGGTGCCCCGACAACCGCATGCTGGGCCGCCGCGAGATCGTTGACGGCAAGGTGCGTCGACTAGCGTGGCCCTCAACCTGGTTCCATGCCCCGCGTGCTTGCATCGGTTATCTGTTTTTTTTTTCCCCTTTTCCTGCTCTGACGAACTCGTTGCCGTATATATCCGTCTCTCGCGTCAGGCTGGCGAGTACACATGGCTCACTTACAAGCAGGTTTACGACACCGTGATCAAGGTCGGGGCTGCCATCCGGAGCTGCGGCGTCGGCAAGGTAGGGCCGTTTGTTTGGGCTGTCGCTCTGATCTTCCGCAATGGGAAGCTAGAAAGGCTTCTTCGTTTCTTCCATAACTGTGGTGATGGGTTGCTCACGTGTGGCATGCCTGATTGTCTGCAGGGTGGGCGGTGTGGCATGTACGGAGTCAATACTCCCGAGTGGGTCATCAGTATGCAGGTGCATTTGTAGTATCAATATCTCAAACTGAATTAGAAACCTGGGATCCTGTTACTGTGTAATCACCAAACGTACGTCGAGTCCTACATACAAAAATATGTTAGCATTACCACTCCCAGTCTGGTCTCAACTTCTTTATTATCAATAAAACAGGCAGCTGTCCTACTTGTTCATTTTAAAAATGGAAAAAGTCCAAAGTATTATCGCTCCCCACTGTGTTAATGACTGTTTTTTTATTATCAGCTATGTTGCCAAGAGGACGAAACAAGTCCTACCGATAAAACTTTCTTGTTCCGTCAAAGAAAAAATGGCTAAAGCAAGTTCGACTTTCCAATAACATGTTGAAATTTGTTGGAAAGTGATTCTTCTTTAGTATGTACTACATACTTTTGCCAGTTGTTTCGTCCTTTTGGGAAGAACGCATTTGGAGAAGTTTGTGGAGATTTCTATGGATGCGGATGACCAAACCCTACTGTCTTTTATTATAATAATATATAGCTTTTCATCTTTTGTTTTTTTACCATACGACAGTTTTCACATTGCTATCACGTTTTTACTTGCTGCTTATGCACTCCCTTGCTTAATCATGCAGGCCTGCAATGCACATGGCATTTACTGTGTTCCACTGTATGACACACTTGGTAAGTTTTTCTTGTTTCTATAATAAAACAATGAAAAATTTTCAGGATTATCATGTTTCCAAAGAAATTGTGAAATCACAACATATGTATGAGATCCTGTTTCGGTAAGCTGTTAACAGTGGCCTACTGCCATCTGCCGTCATTTTTTATGGTTGTAGGTGCCGGGGCAGTAGAATTCGTGTTGTGCCATGCAGAGGTACAAATTGCTTTTGTTGAGGAAAAGAAGATTGGAGAGGTATGCTCCTTTACTGTTACTGGAACCTTTTGATAACTTCTACACTATAATCAGCATAGTAAAATTTAATGCAGCTTACAAATTGCCAATACAAAATAAAACATGATTTATCTCGTATCACACCTGTATTTTTTTTCACACAATATTTTCTGTGACTAAGAATGCTAACACAGCAACCTGGAATCTTTGTTTTGCATTTCTTATAGCTAAAAATACCATGAAAGTACATGAAAATGTGTTAGATTGATTTATACATCTAACTTACAGCACTCTATAGAGAATGTCTTATACTGTGCTTGCAGGATCTCTTCTGTTCAGCTTATTGTTTGGGCATTTCAAATATCTGATTTTCTTTTCAGGTGCTCAAGACATTTCCTAATACGACCAAATATTTGAAGAGTAAGTTTGGGAAATTTATTCACTGTGGATAAGCTATAATCTTGTAGATATGGTGTACTAATAGCCTTTCATTTTGTCTTAAGCAATTGTGAGCTTCGGTAAGGTCACTCCCGAGCTCAAGGAAAAAGTTGAATATAATGGCTTGTCCATATATTCATGGGAAGAGTTCCTGCAACTGGTAAGGTTCTCCCTTCCTGACCAAATCACAGATGGAATAAATGAATGCTTTGTTACAAGATACTGCTGATGTGTTAAGGCACTTTTCCTGTTTCAAATCTAAATATTTTCTGGGACATCCTTGTGAGAAATGTTTTTTTTGTTGTGACAGATGTGACTTGATACATCAGTTAGAGTGGTTAACGTTTTTCTGTTTTACCAATAGGGAGGTGAAGAGAATTTTGAACTTCCACTGAAGGAAAAGGATGACATATGCACAATAATGTACACCAGTGGAACAACTGGTGATCCTAAGGGGGTACTAATCTCCAACAAAAGCATTATTACCCTTGTTTCAGCAGTGGATAAGTTCCTTAGCAACTCAAATGAGGAGGTAGGTCATTCATATTTTGCTTCAGTCTTTTGTATCCCAATGCGCTCTCTTCCTTTTACTAAATATATTATTTTGCTCCAACAGCTTCGAGAGGATGATGTTTACATTTCTTATCTTCCACTTGCTCATATCTTTGACCGGGTGATTGAAGAGGTGTTCATTCGCCATGGTGCTTCAATTGGATTTTGGCGTGGGGTAAGGATCGTAAACATGTTTTACACTTGCTATCTTTTTTATGAGCGCAATTTGATCAATAAGCATTCTGCTTCAGGATGTCAAACTCTTGGTTGAAGATATTGGAGAACTCAAACCAACAGTATTTTGTGCTGTTCCACGTGTTTTGGACAGAATTTATGGAGGTATTGTGATTTAGGCTGAGTCCAGCAGATAGTTTATCACCATCTATATTCAAACTCCACTCTGTCTACAGTGTAGCTACAAATGTCATTTTCTTACTATAAACGACCATATACACGATCTGCTGGACTCTGTCTTAATTGAAGATATATACCTTCTAGCAATCTATCCATAGGCATATTCATATGCTGCTATGCTATACAAACGTTAGTCCAGATAATGATGTTCTATTTTTTTGATTCAGGATTGCAAGATAAAATTACATCTGGTGGTTTCCTAAAGAAGACCTTGTTCAATGTTGCTTACAAATAGTAAGGCTGTCTTAACATCTTCTTATATATCATGGTACATCTTAGCCAACATAGTAATGAAGCTCAACTTTTTCTGCAAATGGTTATGCAGCAAACAAGGTAATATGTTGAAAGGAAGCAAGCATGAAGAGGCTGCTGCAGTCTTTGATAGACTGGTCTTCACCAAGGTACAATGAAATGACAAGAAGAAATGATTTCATAAGTCAGTTTGATCTACCATCTACTTTTTACTGATTGATTTGTTCTTGTGTACACCATAGGTGAAGCGGGGACTAGGTGGCAGGGTTCGACTGATTCTATCTGGTGCAGCACCCTTATCTAGACATGTTGAGGAGTATTTGCGTGTGGTGACATGCTCCCATGTTCTTCAAGGATACGGTATCCTCGTCAACATCGAAACATACTGTTCCAAATGGACAAAAAAAATCCTAACCGCCTATGTTTCCCCCCTTGTCTAGGACTCACGGAAACCTGTGCTGGGTCCTTTGTTTCCCTGCCGAACAACATGTCCATGCTAGGAACCGTCGGCCCTCCAGTCCCATATGTCGAAGCACGCCTGGAGTCTGTCCCTGAGATGGGGTATGACGCACTGGCGAGCGAGACACCTCGCGGGGAGATTTGCATCAGAGGGGATACCTTGTTCTCAGGGTACTACAAACGAGATGATCTCACCAAGGAAGTCTTGGTCGATGGCTGGTTCCACACAGGTATTGTCAATATCTAAACCTCTTGGGTCTGATAGAACGTGTCCATGTCAACTACACTTTCAAGAATATATCAAGGGAACCAGTGTTTTTGTAGACCTGCTTTGTCAGCAAATTTATTGCATGCCCAATGCATTCAACTCCCTGAAGATCATCGATAACTGTCTTGAAGAGACCTTTTTCCTGTCATCTGAATAATCTTTGAAATTGTGCAGAAATCCAGATATTTTCCCACGATTAACGTTTGTTCACTGTCAAATATCACTATTTACTGCAGGAGACATTGGTGAGTGGCAGCCCGATGGAAGCATGAAGATCATTGATCGCAAGAAGAACATCTTCAAGCTCTCACAGGGAGAGTATGTCGCAGTCGAGAACCTTGAGAACATCTTTGGTCAAACTCCTGGTGTTGACTCGGTACATATCAATACAATCTTCATCTAACCACACTTACACAAGCGTTCTGCAGCAAACAATTACAAAAAATCCATAATCTATTAACTAACTTCCTATATTGTATCAATTACTATTGGTGTCTTCAGATCTGGATATACGGCAACAGCTTCGAGTCGAGCCTGGTTGCAGTTGTGAACCCCAACAAGCAAGCGCTGGAGCGGTGGGCAGAGTCAAATGGCGTAACCGGTGATTTTGCCACGATATGTGAAGATCCTAAAGCGAAAGAGTTTGTCTTGGGAGAACTGACAAAGATGGGTAAAGAAAAGAAGGTACGTAGGTAGAACAAGTGATACGATAGTCATCTATTAAGAATGATATGGCTGCTTGCAGTAACATCGACAGCTTAATCTGACACGTCTTCACTCTCTTAACCCTGGTGCAACAGCTCAAAGGCTTCGAGCTCATCAGGGCTGTTCATCTAGACCCTGCGCCATTCGACATGGAGCGGGACCTCATCACTCCGACGTTCAAAAAGAAGCGGCCGCAGCTGCTGAAACACTATCAGGTATGACGCTGTTTCATTTTCAGGCTTTCAGTACTTCGCTTGGACTCCCGAGCTTGGCCATCAGTCTGACCTTCATGCGAATGTTGTGGCTCTTTCTTGCAGAGCATCATTGACAGTATGTACAAGAGCATGAAGTAGGCTCGGCTCGATGCAGCACAGCACGGAGTATCAAATGGACTGCTACCTGGCGACCTGGGCAAGCAACCTTAATGTGAATGGAGATATTTGCGTTAGCTTGTCATTTTAAATTATATATACTACCTTTGGATTTTTTTTATGACATTCACCAAGTCATTTTTGACTTGCCCAACGACAGATGAAAAAACGGAGGAAGTACATTATTTTAGTAAGGCTATTATTATTGTTATTGTTATTATTATTATTATTATTATTATTATTATTATTATTATTATTGCTGTTGTTGTTATTTCAATACCTCGCGTACATAGTGAGCTGTGAGTGCACTCGTGTTGCTTGTGTTTCCATCTAATATATTTTTTTGGAAAAGGAAGATATATTAACTCCGTAACCTTGCAATAGCAAAGTTTTGAAGTACAACTTCCAGCTTCTGTTTAACAAGAAACACTCAGCCAATCGAACAAAGACATCCACCGTACTCATGCTCTAGTGACATTCAATCCTACGACTAGACTGCCACCCATACGCCCAGGAGTAAATATCCGAAGCCACTCGTGTTAATAGCCACGAAGCCTCCAAAGCGAGTTCCTGTATATCCGGTCGCTAGAGAATAGCCCACGAACGCACCCAATGAGCTGCTGCGTAGATAACCTGCAAAGAAGAATAACAAGTTTTCTTTTCAAAAACTAGATCGTTTCTACATAGCCATAAAGACCAATACACGGCTGCCGCTCCAAGAAGAGCGCTGCATTGCCACGTGCTAGGAAGACCTTGTGCCCAAGCTCCAAGCATATGTGACACATTATTTGGTTTTTTCATGTTAGAAGCATGTTGTATAAAGGACCAAACTGTTCTAGCAAAACGATATTCAAAGAACAGATGACCTATTGTCTCATCATTGTGGCAAAAGACACAAGATTTGTTACCCACCCACTTACGTTTAGCTAAATTATCTTTCGTGAGGAACACGTCTTTGCGAAGGTACCAAAGAAAGATCTTAACTTTTAGAGGGGCCTTGATTTTCCAAATTCTTTTGTTCAAATTAGGTATTTCATGGCGAATGAGAACTTGATAATTTGACTTCACCGAGAACACCCCATTTTGGGTTAAATTCCAATGAAAGGAATCCGGCTCTTGTACAAGAGTGATGTTGGCAATGCGGGAAAGTAATAAATTCCAAGCTACCAACTTAGGGCCTACGATGTCTCTTCGCCAAGATAAATTGGGAGGTGAGGAGCATAAGACCTCTGAAATGGTGATGTTCTTAGGTCTTGCTATGTTGTATAGACATGGATATTGAGCTCGCAATGGTGTTGAGTCCAACCAGATGTCTTCCCAAAATCGCACTTGTGACCCATCCCTAACTTTGAAAGAGCCAAAACGTAGGAAATCACGCTTAGCCTTCATAAGCCCATACCAAAAATGTGAGTCTCCTGGTTTCCATTCGGCCTGGAAAAGGGGGGATCGAGCCTAGATATTTGTTGCGAATCAGTTGTTGCCAAGTTCCATCTGAAGTAAGGAGCTTGTAAAGCCACTTGCTAAGTAGAGCAATGTTATTGGTTCCCAGCTCATGAATCCCAAGACCCCCTTGGTCTTTAGGTTGGCTGAGAATACTCCATTTAGCGAGACGATATTTTTTCTTATGTTCATCTCCTTGCCAAAAGAAGCGAGAACAAAAATAGTCAAGTTTTCTCAGGACACCTTTTGGAGCGTCGAAAAAGGACAACATGTACATTGGTAAGCTGCTCAGCACTGAATCCATCTAATATATACAATAAACTAGCAAGAGATTCATGCTTAGCGCACGCTGTTGATCTGTGCTTGTGGAATGAGACGGGGCATAAGCATAGGCCTTGCTCTTATAGTAAAACTAATCCTTTAGACTGTCTCCAACGGATGTAGTAAAAGGATTGTCTATTCACTATTTCAACTATCCCATGTATAGGCAGTTCTTTTAGGCGGCCACAGAAGGCAGCCTTAGCTGAGCCATCGCAATTCCTTTAACATTGAGTTGGGCACTTGATTGCAAAGATAAGTGAACAGCTTAGTAGTATGTAATGCTTCTTCAAGTTGTTTTGGTAAATTTTCTTGAAGGTCACCTGATCTGTTCACCCCCTATAGGTTCTAATCCAAGATTCTGTCGGTTATTAACCACACGAGAATTCGCTATGCCTCGTGGGGGCAAAAGATAAATATGCATCTACTTTCGCACCACATGATTATGTGTAGGTATTGAGGTACCAGAGGATGATGAGCTAACAACAGAGATGGAAATAGCTATCCACTACAATGCCACTTGGTGACATTCAATAAACTCCTTTTGGTTGACCGTATCAACTGTTGCAAAACCACCACAAAGAATGCTTGTGTAATGCAGTCCGTGTATCATGTATGTAGCCACTGGGTGGTAGTGAAAACAACCTACATAGGAAACAAAGACACATGGATCCGCAAAAGGGCCAATGAATTTATCCTCTTATCCATAGAAAGGAGCCATCCTCCGAACATATGATTGGTGGGTGCTATGAGGTTTATCTAGATTTAAAAAGGCCTAGTTAAACTCCACACTCCATCCTACGTGCTAGATAACAAGAGTTATAGCGCATCTGATGTTCACTAGCTTCCAAACTCCATCATCAACAACCTAAACAGAGAACCAAAGAACACATAATCAGAGATTTCTGCCTGAACGCGGATGCTAGCTAGGGAGACTATTTGGTCCATGCAACTGCATCGATTTCTGCCTGGGCTCTCCGATATAGCTCTAGCCTCTTGGTGAGCATTACTCTGCGCTCCATGACCTCAGGGTCCTCATCAAGAAGTTTAGAAAGTTGCTTGGTCTGCACAGTAAATGACAGCGAGGTCAGCAAAGATTGTATTAATGCGTCATCACACTAGACGCCACACCTGTAGTCTGTCATTATGGCAACGAATAGAATACGAAAACAACTGTTTAGGGGGTACTAATTGTAGGTGAATCGGTGAACCGTGAACACAGACAAGCTACTACCTACATAGCGCTTCAGAATTGAGAACTGAATAATTATTCTGTTCATGTGAAAGAAGTTCAAAGTTATTATAATGCCACGTGCCGAAATAACTCACCTCTCTTGCTCCCAACTCCGTAAAGAAATGATCAAGTAGTGAGCGCTTGGCCTCACGAACTTGGCAATAAACGATAGATTTGGGGATGGAGTTCCTCAAGGATGAGCATACCATGTTGACATATGCCTGTACATTAGCACCTGTAAGATGGCAAGAACAATTGCATGTCATGCTGTAAGTAATCGTTCAATCAAGTTATTTCCAAGTAAACAACAAGCACAGTTTGCACAAAAATATTCCTAAATGCATGTCATGTATTGATAACTTGAGATGATAATTCGAAAGAAGTGATGGTAAATTATTTAATTGCAGTGGAAAATGGTTTAATAACTTTGACTCCTTACCAATTCGTCTGAGATATGAATCATTGTATCTATCAAAGATGGAGTGTGTTGGACTTCCTCCCTTCTCAACATCTTGAGGAAGCTTCGTAAAGAAATCTACAGTTAGATAGCTGCATTCCATGTCAACAAGCATCAACGTATTTTTCTTGCTCCTGTCTCGCATTCTGTCCAATGCTTTAAAGGCTGCACTGCTCACTTCCACGCGAAGAGTCGGAAACCGCTTCAACTTCTGCTCGAACAAAGTAAAACAACTTAACTAGTAAAGCCGACAGTCAGGAAATTTTTATTCTAAGTAACATTTTCCATCAATTTAATTGCTAGAGTGCATTCTACCAAGGTACATAAATCATTCATATAAGAGTGTAAGATACTCCCATGTCATTTTTCTTGTACAATGAAGAAATTATAGCTGAAATCAAATCAGAACAGTGATTCACCTGCTCTACTTCCAAAAGAAGAATCAAAAGGAATGCACTAGATCCTACCTTAGTACATGCACTCACCACAGGTGTGTAAACCATAAAACCGAATATAAAACCATGTTTGTGGAAAGAACAGTTTAATAAATCAAGAAACAAGAAAGCATACATGTGTCTCCTTGATAGCCCTGTGAACTAGCTCCTTGAGGATTGCGTGAACCTGCCAAATGCCAATATGAAAAAGGTATTATGTTATGGAACTGAAGCAAAACAGTTGTGCCCGCCAAGGAAATGTTAAGTACTAAATAAAACTATTTGGGTTGAGCTGATTTATCGGATTATCATATCCAAAACTAAATAAAAGATTGTGAATAAACATAGCACAAGACAAGGGTTTGACAAAGAATGAAAGCTTTGCCTTCCTGCTATCCTAACCCCATGAAAATCATGGAAAATACTTTCTTGTATACAAATGGACTTTTTTGTGAAAATAATGAAAACTAGCTGTGAAACAATGATCAATGTGGAGCAGACCCAAACATAAATGAGATAAACTAGCATTCACAGTCCCAAAATGAATTTGATGACCCAAACATAAATGAGATAAACTAGCATTCACAGTCCCAAAATGAATTTGAATTTGGCTTTTAGGAGATATTTCCATAAGCTCTGAGATGGAAAATTTTCAAGGCAGAACATTATTAGGAACAATTAGATAACTGCAAGATATTGAGAAAACCAATGAGTTATTGAGCATATCAACACATGCACGACATATACCGCTTCAACAGCTGCCTCGGCTGGACCTTTGATACTGACTAAACAGGACTCTATAAGACGCCGATATCCTTGTTCTGGAGCTATTAAGTGTGGTTGGTATCCATCAGCTTGCGTTATAAGCTTCTTTACATTTTCCATTGTAAGATGTTTCTCAAATTGCAACCGTTTAAGAGCCACTGGAAAATGGTTGTCAAAGACAATGTAGATCTTCTCACCACCAGAATGCCTGTCAAAATAAAAGGAGTAACATAAATTAAAAAAAAAAGTAAAAACAGGAGTATGTAGACAATCTGGCAGAAGAACAAGATGAAATGGTATTAGAAAGGAGAGCAGAAGTTCCATATGATGATAGGAGAACAAATAGCTGAGAAACAGCACACATGCAAGCACATTTTCAGCTTTGCAATGAAAAAGATATTGATTAAACTTTACAAATTTGGTAGGAAAATATGTAATTATAGAAATGTGCAGTTAACTTCCAGTTCTTACCTCTGTCTATGCATGCCAGGTATATCTAATGCATAATACAATAATGTCACATTAAGTAGGTGATACCATTTTGTGCGAACTTGGAAATGAAATAATTTAGTTCAATAGTTCATGTTCCACAAAGATATATGTTAAACTGCAACTAGACAAGTTTATAGTAACATTATGTGGAGGTAGCACTGCTATAGCAGTTTCAGAGCTCAGACCTTACACTATATACCGAACTCCCAGTATTGCAGCTATGAGTGCTAGCGTTTGAATAGCAAAAAAATATGTAGCGATGAAAAAAAACTGTTCAACCCACCCCCACCCTCACAACCCCCGGATAGCCCCTCCAAAGTACCCCAAAAGGACTTCTCTTCAAAAATTTGAAAGCAGTAGTCCAAAAGATATATGAACAGGAAGATCTCTATTTGAAACATACGCTCTATCCAGATGCTCCTTGTAAACAGCGTCAAACATTCTACATATTTCCGTAATAGTGTAGAGCTTTCCCTGCATAACAGAAATAAGTTTAGTTAATAAACTTCTGTGCAAATGAAATACTAGCTGCAGGAAAAGTGCCATGAATGTAATAGTGGCTAGAGTGAGCATGTCTTATGCTAGAAGCATAAAGCAAGGAAACCATAAGTGTCTTATGGAATGATGGATACAATCTGAATGGACGTGAGAAATGCATATAAGCTAAGCATAGCTGGCACAAAGAAATAACAATATCACAGTAAGGGAATGGGTAAAACCAACTTTTGGGGCTAAAGAAGTTCCAAAAGATAGACATCATGACACATATGTGGATCAATAAAATGAAAAAAGTGCCATCTATCAGTAGACTGGTAACATGCAGAAGTCTTACTCCAGCATCTGCAGCAATGGGATTCCCAAGACGACAAAGTTCAGTTTCTAGCTCTGCAGTGGCCTTGGCTATTAGAGACTGGATCCCTGGAATTCTTGATTTAATCACAGATTCTAAATGCTGCAGGATTAAGTAGTCATGAGACCATCAAGACAGGATCGCACACAGCCAGACATCACAAATAAATTATATGACATACCTTTGAAAGCATCTTTGCTAAGTGCTCTGATCCCATTTTGTGAGCAAGGTGCTTATATTCTGGTGTACTTGCAAAATATTCACGCTCTCTAATCCTAGCAGCCATCATGTCTATGTTCTTGTTTATATCTTGTTGGGAACGATTGACAACACCAATCCATGGATATTGTAGTCGATATGACCTCCCTTCTAGTATCTACAGAACAGAACTCAATTAGAACCAGGCCATCGCTGTTATAAGACAAACTCAGCTAGAGGCTTGCTGCATTAAAACCAGTGCACAAGGAGAGCATATGCATAGACCATAGAGAAAGGCATTAAACAAAGCAAATTTGGTAATTGCTCAATGGTATGGTTGTTGGATTGGCAAGGGATTAGAGGGGATTGATGGGCTGGAACACCTGTGAGGGTGGCTACTGTTCAGGGAGGTCGCAGTACTGTTCACGCATGAACGTTAGCCGTGGGTGAACAATAGCGGGAGATGCCGGCCGGGGGCCTCGCCCATGCTTCCTCAACCCTAGCCTCCCTCTCTCCCTCCCTCTCTCGGTAGCCACGGCGATCAGAGGTTGCCACAGCCCACGGGTACCAACCCCGACCCCAGTCTCCCACAGATATGACCTCAGCAGCGCTAGCTCCAACACTCAATGTTGCTAAGCAAGCAAGTCATCACTGTTGCTGGAATCAGAGAAGCACAGCATGTGTTTCTCACAAGAGGAAACTCACAAATCATTAGGAGCTTTGACTAGTTGGAATTTTGATCTCGGCTGCCAAAACCGAGATTCCCAGCGCAAGAGAACAACCACCCAAGACTTAAGGGCGCCTAGAGTTTGTTGCTGTGATTGGAGGCAATTCTTATTCTTATCCTATCTAGACTTGGCCCTGGCCCCACAGCACTACATATGTAATAGGGCAGGATACCCCTGGTGTCCAATACGCACATAAAACTAACCCACCGATCAATAAGAATTCTGGAGGGGTTTGGAAGTTCGAGTTCCCGGTCCAGACCAGTGTCGCTGGCATCCCGAAGGCAGTGAGACCCCCCCCCCCCCACCAACGTAATTCCTGTACCACTTGAGGGTTGTTGAGGTCTGAGGCAGTCGCTTTGCTACACCCACAGGACTCAAAGCTGCTTCTACACTAACCCAGGAGGCTGCAATGGTGTCATGAAGCTCTCGTTAGATTCTTTCTGCACTAAGATGTGTGGTCATGTCTAGACTATGAGATTCTAGCGCATAAGTTTTGTTCGTGTAAACACTAAGTTCTAGCCTCGCTATTTTTTGGGATAGAATCACAGAACAGTCAACTATGTGAAACATTGAAAGCAACAAAAATAAACTTACATCAACTGCGTCTGTTCCCTTGTCCATTAGGTCAATTTTTGTAAGCACGCCAAAGGTCCTTTCACCTGAATTCAACAACATTAGTGTTTGGTAGAAGATGAGGTCATATTTTTATGTGAGTCTATTTTGGCCTATCAAGTTAATTTATCAAAGACATTACATACATTATTTACTACATCGACTAAGAGTTAAGGCATAAAATTGAAATAACATTATCTTTCAAGATAAAAAAACAAACACTGTGCCTCCCCCCTCCCCCCCCCCCCCATTTCATTAAGAGGAATAAACCTCAACGGGGCTCAGAAAAACCCTCTGAACCCTAGCTTTGCTAGAGAGGGGGATTTTTATTTAATTCGACCCAACGAGGGACCGAACTTGCGACCTAGAGGTGCTAAAGAGACTTGTCTTCCATTGGACTACAAGCTCCTTGGCTATCTTTCAAGATACAATCGTATTCTTCATTAAGTCCAATAGGTTTTTATTATACCTTTCATGCCAACTTCCCGTGAAATCTTTATTGCATCAAAAGTTGCAAGATCCTGATTGGCTGGAGAAATTGCGAGAATAATGCAGTTGGGCTAGAAAAAAAAAATACAGATCCACTGTTATACATAACATTTATGCACAGACACTTGCATAGAAAAGACAGTTGAAGCATTACTTTTACAAAAGAGAAAATAACATATCAGATCGCATTAGTCAAGGTGTACATGTGAACTGGTGCATGCCAAAATATAGAGGGAAAATGGATTATTATACTGAACAGCTTGTGAGTAATTACCAGTCACCACTTCATTGAGTGGAATGTAGAAGTTATGCTCATCAATAATAATAAAAAAGAATGTGCATGGGTTATTATAGAGGTACTGTTGGGCCATATGGATGTACATGTGTGGGGTTTTGGCCCAGCCTGTGTATTTCATATATGTAACTATCTCAGCAGTAAAGAGAAGAACTCTAGAAAATTCCCAAACTCTCTACAAGTACCTTTTCAATGAATGAGCGGACCATGCTTTCAATTTCATGCACAATACTATCAGGTTGTCCCTCTATTGTCAAAACATATAAGCGCAAGTTAGTAACACAAACTACTGCAATAGGATTATAGGAATAATGAAGGCAATATCTCAACATTTAGAATGACTTACCAATATCTACCTTAGTAAGCCCAGGGAGATCAATAAGAGTAAGGTTAACAACTGCAATGGGTAAAAATAGTCAAGAAGGCAACGGTAGGTAAATTAGTCAGAATCTCATCAACAATGCAAAAAAATATGAGCAATAGGGCCATAGGATTCTACAGCCATCAGCAATCCTCACCCAGGTCGCTTTCAGGAAAATGGATAGCAATCAGCATCTGTTCAAGATTTTCTCGGACCTGTCTTGGTTACATCTTTTCTTATGTTTTTTCCAAATATAAATTTCAGAGACACGGTGGACACATTCCACTAAAGGCATCCAAAAATAGGGCTTATAATAATATTACAGGGTGAGCCGGTTGAATTAGTCTCACAGAGGGAGAAGCTGGACACTCTGACAACTTCTAATGGGAACTAGCATACACAAGGAGACCTCCCTCGAGGCATTGCATTAAGAGGATCTCAACACATAACCATGAAAGGGGACTGCCCAGGAACACTCCAAGAGCGACACCCAGCCACCACACTACTAGTGCGTTCACCTAAGTACAGTTATGGTCCAGTAGCTAACTCAAAAGGCTCAAGATTAAGATTAGACCAACAACATCTCAAAACCCACAGCATGGGCTGAATAATGGAGATGTTGTAAACCAACAACAGCAACAGTATAAACCAAGCTAACATATTGCCACGATTTTAGCCTTACCATTTGGGGAATATATGCTCAAATAAATGGGCACAGTTGATATTTGTTTTGTGTGGCCAGTTCCTCGGTCAGTTTCATCTGCAATCTCCTTCCTCACTAGGGCTGTAAAAGCGCAAGTGTTGACTTCAGACAGTTCTAAACAGACAACTGAGTTAGCTAAACATGCACTTCTCTCATGAATTTTAGAAACTCACAATGCAATCCATCTGTTTAAGGAAACAAGACATGAGTAATCAAACATGATGCTAAGACATTAGCTCATTTTGTGAAACACAATATCATGCCATAGAGTACCATGAGCTTTGATCGGCATTTATTTTGCTCTATATTGCAATTGCATTATTTACGAACTGGTCATTAAGTTTTTTTCTCAAACAAACAGGAGAGATGCATGTCATTTTATTAAAAGGTAGAGAGTTTGAACGACGATTACAAACCAAATCCCAGAGTCTTGGTTAGTTTTTTAGGAATTGGTCAATAAGTTCAGAATTATCAGACATTCAGACATACCAAAGCAGGACTAATGGAGTCAAGGATTTACCAAAATCTGTAAACCTTTTATTCTTAAGGCGCATGAACTCCGCATATTCTCCTGGCCCATCAATCCTGTTGAGCTGCAGAACCAGGGGGCGCCTTGTAACAATTCCTACAGAATTCCATCAAACCATAAGCAGCAGCATAAATTTGGAAAGGGCTTATTATTGTGCTAAACTTTTTTCAGAAGATCATAGCCATGAAATCACTGTACCTGAACCCCGAGGTAGGAAATCCTTCCCAACGACACTCTCCAACACTGAGGATTTACCGGAACTCTGTCAAAGGTAACAACAAACGATGGAAGTTTCCATGAGAAAACCCACATTGGTAATTAAATTCCCAAATTTTGAAACACGAACAACCATCCTCCGTATAAATGCGGATTAAACCACCAATCATCACAGAAAGCTAGGGTTCCACGCCACTGGTATAGCCAAAACCCAAGTATCGCGTCCAAAAACAAAGAACCAAAAGAAAGGGGGAAAAACAAATGCGATATCGCGGGCCGGTCACCTGGCCGCCGACTACGGCGATGGTCGGCAGCGAGTCCCATAGGGTGGGCAGCGTGCTCTCCTCGCCATAGTCGCCGAGGGCGGTCCATGCGTGCTGCAGCTTGTTGACCAACGAGATGAGGTTCTCCATGGCCGCCGTAAACCCTAGGCGGGGGGTGCCTTGGGCACGACCGATCGAGGAGACGCCAACGGCTGGCGAGGATGAGGACCGCGCGCGGCGGGGTTTGTTCGATCACGCACTGATGCACAGGCGAACAGTGCACACGAGCATTCGTGCCAGCCAAGGAGTTGCTTGGGTTTTGTGGGCGACGGCGGTTTCGTTTTTGGGGTCCTTTGACTTGAAGTTTTGACTAGGTGCCACGCGTGGATATGTAGTCGCTCGGTTAGGGGTTTAGCCGTTTTATAGGGTTCCAAGCACAGACGCAGAGTAGTATGGAGTATTAGGCGGAGTCCAATGGGACTCCCTATCCCCACACCCTAAACACTATTTCAACTACCCCTCTCTCTCAGCATTTATGTTAAACAGTGCAAAACAGTGTATAGGGAACCCATATAGGGAGTCCCATTCGACTCAGCCTTAGCGAGAAAATCCTCCCAAGTTTTAGAGAAACATTACTCCTTCGGTTCAAATTATAGACAAATGATACTTAGAATTGGCTCGCTCTTAATCCAGGGGTTCTTGGTAAGCTATCGCTCTGATGCGGCAGCGGGTGGTGTGGCGCGGGAGGCCGCGACGAGGGTGCCAAGGCACCGGCGGCCTCTTGGCGGCGGGCGGAGCGGGAGTGGCCGGCGACGGTGGTTAGGGTTCGGGGTTAGGGTTGAACTTCGCCGTCAACGAGTTCTCCTCCACTGCCGGCGGCAGAGGGGCGGCCCGGGGGCGGAGGCCGACGGAGAGACTAGCAGCGAGGGCGCCGCCAGTCGGGCGGGGTGGGGGATGGCGGTCGGGAGGGCAGGCGGCGGAAGCAAGGTGGCCCCTAGGTTGGGCGGCGGTAGACCAGCAGCGGAGGACGGTGGGCAGAGCGGCAAGGCACCGGGAGGCACCAGCCGCGGATGGCGGGCGAGGCGGGGGTAGAAGGCGACATGCGGAGTGGAGGCGAGAGGAAGAAGAAGCTGGGGCGAGGGCGTCGCTCGCTCGATTGGAGACAAGCGAGCCCTCGATAATTAGTCACCCTCCTCTTAATCTCCAAGCATATCCTTCGCACGATCTAATAAAAAACAGTATAGTGCTGATCATAGAAATGGCTTTCGGTCCCAGTAATAGGTACCGAAACAAGTTGCAACCGATACTGATAAAAGATTTTGTACCAATTGAAAAGGTTGAGTCACTGAAGAGGCTTCAATTTGCGTTTTTATTACTAACCAGTACTAAAGGCTACCTTTTATTAGTTGCTAACACTAACTCATACTAAGGCTATCTCTAATGGGGATGTGTAAAATGGATGCTTATATACTATTTGACCGCTACTGTAAACAGAGAAGAAGAGAGTTGGAATAGTGGATGAATAGGGATAGGCAATGGATATGGACATCCCCATTGGAGATGGTCTAAAGTTTCTCCACTAAAAGCTTCTTAGGCTTTCTCCAACCGAGTAGCCATTTTAGGAGACCTATATTGGTTGTTTAGGTCACGTAGTGAAGACCTATTTACTGGTGTCTCCAACCGAAGATCCATTTTTAGTTCGTAGAGAGACGGAAACCCATTTTTAGGTCACCTCTGTCCTCAAACTCAAAATGGATAGCGTGTTTGGATCATCGGTTGGAGACAATTTTTGGATTTGGGTCTCCAAATCGTAACCCATTTATGGGTATACGTCTTCGGTTGGAGAAAGCCTTAACACTTCAAATACAAGAATAACATCATCTTTGTAGTCCTATGAGATATTGTAGTACAATAGTAAAGATGGACGATTGCCAGCATGGTTTTCCAACTGGTACTGATGGATGGAGCATTCTCCCGAAGTGAAAAAAAAACCTTTTTACCTGTATGGTTTTCCTACGTGTATTATTGGATGGTGCTTTTCTCTAGTAGTGAAAAAATCATAATTGTGACGTTGCGTTCGAAATAAGAATCATATTGCCATTCGTCCCAAAATTGAATTAAGGACATACATATTTTTGCATGGCTAGAGATCTTGGTTGGTTATTGGATTTGGTGAACCTATACCAAACAGATGCATACTATAATATATTGTGATGCTGATAAATATGCTTCAAAAATAAGTATTTGATCTACTCATGGTGATGAGCATAAGGAAAAGGCAGGGTGAGCTCTATAAGAGATATCAAAACTCAAGGAAATAAAATCTAACCAAAGCCAAATTTCAATCAGACTCTCATGACACCGCAAGCAATCTATTATTTGGGAAAAAGGAAACTTCAAATCGTTGGTGCTCAAATGAGAATTTTTATATAGAGGATCATTATATGCAGCATTCATGGTCATGTACTAGCACCGATTTGCCTCGCAAAACTTGGTCCTAAATTTGCAGCCAAATCACGAGAACCAAAATCTCTAAAAGTAGCCCTAGAATTTCTATAAAAAAGACAGAGTTATAACCTGAGATATGAAAAGGCGAGCACAAAATTGATTATTGGGTCAACACAAGATGTATGGTTACGAACCACTCTTAGCACTAATCAAATTTAGGGCCTGTTTGGAACGCGGGAAAAATTCCCCATTCCTGCGTTTTTCCTGTGAAATTGAACCGATTCCTGTGAAATTCCTACGTAATTCCTGTGAAATTCCTACGTAATTCCTGTGAAATTCCTGCGTTCCAAACGGACCCTTAGTGGGTGTTTGTTTCACCATGGATAATAGGATTCTAGATAATTATATATCATAGAAAAATTTAGTCTTTTGCCACACTCGTTAACCGATGACCGTGTGTGTGCGCGCCACTACGATTCTCGGGTTGGTCCCACCAATTGCGCTGAGGTACGAAACCGACGAGATCGACTCCAGGCGACTTCCTCGACTGTTTTTCTTGAGTAGGCAGCCGCATCCGCCGGCAGAATTGGAGCTTTTGAACAGACACAAGAGCGAAGGCACGTCGACGTCGTAGTCTCGTAGCTTTGGCGATCAGGTGGCACTGTAGGAGAGGCGTACAGAACACACGCTGTGCAAGAGCGCTGCCTCCTCAAGCCAGAGCCGCCGGCCTGTCAGCGTAAAACAGCATCCATCGTCCGGGCTCGCCAGCCACGCGTCTGGCCTCTGGCGCAGCACGCCGTGAGAACGTGATCGATACCTACCGCTCTATATAAGCCGCGCCCATGCCGCGCGACGGCGCGACGCGAGGACCGCCAGGCTGCGCAAGAGCTGCCCGCGGGCCGCGGCCACCCCTGTCGTCCAGACGTCCAGACGCGGCACAAGTCAGTTGCCCGGTCAGAGTGAGCCCCCGCTGCGGTTTTCACCGTGTACATTTCCCCGCCGCGGACGGCACTGCCTCGCAAGTGCCTGCGCGCGTGCGTGGAAATAGTAGCAGATTCCACGCACGCGCCCACGGTCCGGCCGTCCACGCGCGCACTCACGCGGCGGCGACGATGGATCATGGCGGAGGCGGCGCCAGCGCCGCGCTGCGGAAGCGGGCGCTGTCCGTGGACACAGCAGCGTCGGCGGCCGCGGCGATTGCGTTGTGGAGCGATAAGCAGAAGCAGCAGGCGGCGGGTGGGGACGTGGCCGCCGCCGGCGAGGAGGAGGAGCCGGTGAGCCCGACGGGGCGGCTGTTCCGTGAGCCGAGCTTCCGCTGCCACATCGTGGCCGTGTTCGGCCTCGGAGCGCCGGTCGACCTGCCGGCGCTGCGGGCCGGGGTCGCCGCCACGCTCGCGCGCCACCCACGCTTCTGCAGCGTCCAGGTACGTCTCGTTCGTCATCCATTCCGAGTCCGACCGTTCAACCGCGGCTAGAGCTAGCTGGTCGTGAGCCGTGATGGTAACTGGTGATGAACAATGTGGAAGAAAAGCTTCGTCTTCCTTGCTAAGAAAGCTCGCGTCCGGCTGTACCACTCCGCATCTGAAAATGAAACGCGATCAAATATTGTTCGCTGGTAACCTACCACCACCAGTAATTGACTCCCACGGTTTGCTCTGCCTACATCTATTGTTCGCGAGCTACCACCACCAGAATTGATACACATGGTTTGGACACATCTACATATCGCTGTCTTTTTTTTTCCCATCCAAGCCTAACGTTAGATGTTTACACATATAGATGTTATAGAAGATAGTCAATCCATTTGAAACTAGTATGTAATCTATTTTGTTAGGATTAGGACTAACCTTTGACCGACAATTTATTTACTAAAGCATGACTATTGTTATACAAAATTGGTGTCATAAGATTCAGATGGAAAATTCCTACTTATGCCTATGATTTTATATCACATAGGATACTATTAGAGTAATTGCTTTGGCCTCTGCTAGAGAAATACACACACACACAGCAGACTATTTGTCTATTAAAACCTTATTCCAGAAACAGAAGAACCAATTGCATGCTAGGTCCATATACTTATTTTGTGGTAGGTTCATGAAATTTCAAAGTAATTATGCAGAACTGACTCTCTGTTTTTATTTTTAATGACACTTATATCCTTTGTGGAATTAAAAAATTTTAAATGGTGTTGGTTCCACCATTTTTTGTACCGGACCCTCCTATTTGGTATCGGTACCATAATACCGTATATTTTTAAATCGTTAGATCTTTGATGGATAAATCCAATTTTTTCAACCATCATAAAACTTGTATACGTTTTATATAAACTATGTAAAAATGTAAGAAAAAAAGTGAATCGCATGCTAAATCCATAAACTTATCCCGTCGTACCATTTTATGTCCATGAAGTTCAAAAGTGACTATTTATATCTTTTAACTTTTCAAGTGGTTATTTCTAGTGTAAATATATGTCCACAATTGGACCCCGATCAATTAGACGGTAAAGTTGATGGAAGTAGATGATCTCTCTGAAAAGTTAAATGATTCATATGATCACTTTCAGACTTCATAGAGCTAGATGCTACCGCGAAATAAGTTTAGGGACCGCAGAATAAAAAAATAATTTCGGAATGAATCAAACTAACCTATAATTTAGAACCGATAGAGTTCAGTCTCAACCGAACCGATAGAGTTCAGTCTCAACCTTTTCCATCGATGACATTAGAAATTGCTGACAACATGAACACACTGACCTAGCGGGATGTCGCAAGGAACATATTTGTCCTTCGATTCGACAGCAAAACACATATATCTAGTGACGACTAGTGATTTACGAGCAAATCGACACAGAGGGACAAACTAGCTAAACTACACGTTTTTCCAAACACTGTGAACTTATATTCCCTCCCATAAGCATATCTTCAATTTAATTGCCAAACCACATTTAGACGTGGTGTCTTTAAGAAAAGAACACACATTGTGGTGTTAGTATTTCCTCTGGTCTATCGGATAATCCTCGCGCACTGCGCGTATCGTGTGGATCGGAGCCCATTGTGATAGTGCTCCATTTGTCTCCATTTTTTGAGATTAAGCTCGCAGCTGGGCATTATACGTATGCATGATTCCATGAATCCCATGCATGCATGTGTTCTTTGTTTGTTTCTTTTTTCTTCCTCCTTGTTTTAGAGACACAGCGAAGATTTGCAGGTGTTAAACGAGTTGGAAAAGGACGCGAGGCCCAAATGGGTACGGACGGCGGTGAACCTGGACGACCACATCATCGTCCCGGAGCTGGACCCCGCCGCCACGTCGGCCACCCCTGACAAAGCGCTGGAGGACTACGTGTCGTCGCTGTCGGCGCGGCCCATGGACGACTCCCGCCCGCTGTGGGAGGTCCACGTCCTCGACTTCCCCACCGCCGAGGCCGCCGCCGCGGTGGCGCTCCGCGTGCACCACTCCCTCGGCGACGGCGTCTCGATGCTGTCCCTCTTCATGGCCTGCACCCGCAGCGCCGCCGACCCGGGCGCGCTCCCCGCCCTCCCGCCGGCCCGCCGGCGCGCGGTGCTGCCGCGGCGGCAGCTCTCCTCGTCCTCGTTCGCGGGCGGCGCCCTTCTCGACGCGCTGGTGGCGCTGGCCGTGTGGGTCCTGTCCCTCCTCGTGCTCGCGTGGCACACGGTGGTGGACGTGCTGCGCTTCGCCGCGACGGCGACGTCGCTGGTGGGCGACCCGGCCACGGTGCTCAAGGGCGAGGAGGGCACCGAGTTCGAGCCCAGGCGCTTCGTGAACCGCACGCTCAGCCTAGACGACATCAAGTACGTCAAGAATGCGATGAGCTGCGTACGTGGTTTCTCTTCTTCCACTGGCCATTAGCACCTCGCTGTTTTGCTGTCCCTTTTCGTTCTCGTTCACCCTCAAATATCAAACGAGATTACGAGAATCGTTTTAACGCATTGCTTGTGGATTTTATATACCTTTTTCAGACTGTAAATGATGTTCTGCTTGGGATAACCTCTGCTGGGCTATCTCGGTATTATTTCCGGAGAACAGGTGAGCAGGTGTTGATTTCGATCATCGGGTCGTCGTGGACCATTTTAGAGATCGATCGATCTTGCCGTAACCCCAAATATAATAATCTTCAGGTGAAAGCGACAGCAGGAGCGTCACGGTGCGGTCCGCTGTTCTTGTCAACTTACGGCCGACGCCTGGCATACAGGTGATAGAGCTTCCTCTTTGATCACAACGCACCAGAGGGAAAATTATCTCTTTGCTGATTCTTGTGGCACGAGCATGCAGGCATTGGCGAGCATGATGGAGTCCAGCAAGGACAACGGCGCGCGATGGGGAAACAAGCTCGGCTACATGCTGATCCCCTTCCACTTGGCCAAGCACGACGACCACATCGAGTACGTCAGGAAGGCCGCCAAGGTCGCGCGCAGGAAGAAGAGCTCCATGGAGTCGGTCTTCACCTTCTGGAGCGGGGACATGGTTCTCAAGCTTTTCGGCATCAAGGTGAAATCCCTGACAGAGCGCATTGTTCGTCACCAATGTCAGAAATCCGGCCTGACAGAGTTCGCAAACGTTGTTTTGTGCAGGCAGCAGCGGCGCTCTGCTACGGCATGTTCGTCAACACCACCCTGTCCTTCTCCAACATGATCGGGCCGACCGAGCAGGTGCTGTTCTGCGGCAACCCGATCGTCTACATTGCACCCGGCACCTACGGGCACCCACATGTGAGTTCTTCTTCTTCTTCTTCTTCTTCTTCTTCTTCTTCTTCTTCTTCTTCTTCTTCTTCTTCTTCTTCTTCTTCTTCTTCCTCGCAGTCCCAGGCATGTCCAGCGTTTGCTCAGTCGTTGTTTCGCACGGCAGAACCTCATGCTCTTTCTCTCCCAGAAGTTCAGGCAGTGGCTGGTTATATATAACCGTTTGGTCTGGGTGTGTATGTGCACTGTGCAGGCCCTGACTGTCCATTACCAGAGCTACATGAACACAGTGAAGCTTGTCCTGTCGGTAGATGAAGCGCGATTTCCGGATTGCCATCAGCTCCTGGATGACTTCGCCGAGGCACTCAGGCTAATTCGCGAGGCAGCTTCTGGGAAACAAGATCAAGGCTCACGAGACGCGTGATGGTGCTTCTAGCTGAGCACAGAACCACAGACAAGTGTGTGTATGCGCTCGTCGACGAAATTTTCAAGCATTCTTGTCGCACTGCAGGTACGATTAGCAAGCCAAAACCTCATAGTCATAGGTGACGCTGATGCCAGAAATACCAGCCCTACACAGAAGAAATATAGCTCAAACCACAAAAAGTACCTAGCTTACGTATCAAATGACGATGCATATGTGCGTGAAGTTGTTGCCTCTCCGTTTAATTTAATTTGTATTGTTTTCATTTGAGATCTTGTTTGCTGGTCTCCTGAAGCTTTTTGGGTGGATTGATGGTACCACAACGACAAAAAAGTTCAGCTTTTAATCTTTCAACCTGGATGGTGCAGCATGAAGGCGATGATATATGAAAGCAAACGGTCGATGAGTTGCGTATAAGAAAACATTTCTTTTCCGCTAAAGGGTCGTGTTAGGCGTACGCTCGTGGGCCAATTGTGGCCGCAGGCAGTACTACTGAAAATCGAACCACACAGCCTCGTCCCACCGACACACACACCGTGTTGGATTCATTCAGCCACACAGTTTAATGGAATGCGCCGCGCTGAGTTTGCAAGTTTGCATACAGGATCCATTTTGTCACAGTTAATAAGGCTGATTTGATATTTTAATTTTTAAAGCCATCTGGATCTCTCAGCTGTGTGAAAAACTCAAAGTGCCATATCTGAACGCTGGTGTAGTTGCTTGATTCCTTCCTTCAGACACTGCGATGAAGACGGGGACGGACTAGGCATCTAAACAGGGCTTGGCTGAAGATTCAGTATTTTATCAGGTTGTAGCAGCGACAGCGAACCACCGGCCACTTGGGTGTTTTTATACCTCGCGTACGTTGAGAGGGTTGGAGGAAGAACATGCTTGCATGTGTGATGTGCAGGCCGCACAGGCGTGAAACCGGCTGTTTTTTAATTAAAGACCCCAACATGGCAACATGTTTCGGGGTGGCGGATCATGCGGCGCTGCAAACACTATTCCTCTGAAAATCTCCTGTATTAGTATTTTCCTTAATACTGGCCCATATATCAACAAGTACTCATAGTCTCCTATCCTATATAGACGTAAGTAAATTGTTAATTAGTCCATAAACGAATTTTTAGTCTCCAGCTAATCAAATTGTATGTCCGCATTCTGGTCACTGTTATACTATTGTGCATTTTATTAGACGGAAAATTGCAACGAAAACGCAAAATCCTGGCTACACCACTATCGACATTCAGGGTTCAGTAAAATCCTAAATGGATTGCTCCACATATCACATTAAAATTTCTACATTTTTATTTAAGGATCAGCATTTCCTAGTCCAGCCAAAAGCACATGAAAACATTGCAGTTTTCTGAAGCACATGGAGCCAAGGCTAACACAATCCCAGAGTAGCGCGTGCGCACACATGGATCCCTTTTGCCTGTTCGTTCTAGATCTAGCGACACTCGCTGGCGCCGTGGCACGAGATTCTCGCAGGGCCTGACCGGCTCACCGCCAATAGTTATCATAAGCACAATCGCAAGCTGGATCTGGAGCATGTCGCAGCTCGGCAGCTGCCACCCCCACCAGCACTTGCCCGACTCCCCAAGCAGCTGCAGCTCAGTTCAAGGCTGCAGCTAGGATCGGTGGCTGGCACGTTCGCAGTTGATACTGGTTCTTCCCCCGCGTCGCCGGCCGGCCGGTTCCCTCCCGCGAAAATGGGGATGGGGCGAGCGTCCATCGTCCTCGCGCTGCTCCTCACGCTCGCCGTCGTCGCGCCGGCGGCGACGGCACAGAGCTGCGACGACGAGCTGCCGACCCAGCTCGTCGGCAACTACTCGGGGCTCGCCTGCTCCCCCGTCTGGAACAGCTTCGTGCTCCGGGTACGTCCCTTCCTCCCGCCAGCCAGTGCTTCAATTCGCCGGTTTCTTGCAGCCTGGCGCTAGATCCGCGGCGATCCGGTGGTGCAGCCCCGGCCGCGCTCCCCTCCGCTGAACTCTGCTCTGCCCTCGACTTCGACTGCAGTACGCGCAGGACAAGGACAACGTGCTGCGGGTGGTGCTGTCCACCATGTACAGCACGGGGTGGGTGGGGATGGGGTTCTCCAAGAACGGCCTCATGGTGGGCTCGAGCGCCATGGTGGGGTGGATGGGCAAGACGGGGGTCGCGCACATCAACCAGTTCTCGCTGCAGGGGAAGACCCCCTCCCAGGTGGTCGTGGACCAGGGGTTCCTCGTCTCCAACAACCGCGAGCACACCGTGCTCGTGCAGCAGGCCAAGATCTACCTCGCCTTCCAGCTCAAGTTCACCGCCCCGCTCAAGAGCCAGAACGTGCTCCTCGCCTTCGGCCCCGCCATCCCCGTCAACAACCGCCTCTCCGAGCACCAGGACAAGACCTCCATCACCTTTGATTTCACCACAGGTCCGTTTCATTTCATTGCTTGATTCTAGTGCTACCGGACCTGACTGGTGCAAATAGATTTGGCATGTTGAGAAATCTGTGCCTGCAGCAGTCCTTTGTCTTCTGATGGAGGACAAAAGTGTGATTTCAATGTGTTTAGGCCTGTGATCGTGATTCAGTAAAGTTGGGATCTTTCTGTTAAAACCTGGAATTTTTTTTACAGGGCTTGGAATCAACCTGAAAGATAAATAGCCCTGCTTATTTCAGTGAACACAAACTGTCCTTTGAACCATTAGAAACCGCGCTTGCAATTTCAGTGTGATCTGATCTATTCTTCCCGGTTCAGAACCGTAGCTTTGATATAACTGCCGATAGAGGAATGCGCATTTCTGATCTGACGACTCAACCACCAAATCACTCTTGTCACGTAAAACAAAAACCTTGCTTTGTCTGCAGGCAGCTCCTCAAGTGCATCATCCTTCCCTGAAGGTCTGAAAAGGACTCATGGGGCGCTCAACTTGTTCGCGTGGGGTGTGCTCCTGCCAATCGGTGCCATTGTCGCGAGGTACTGCAGGAGATGGGACCCTCTGTGGTTCTACCTCCATGCCGGTATCCAGTTCGTGGGATTCATCCTCGGTCTGGCCGGCATTGTGGCTGGAGTATCACTGTACAACAAGATCCAAGCCGACGTGCCAGCGCATAGGGGCCTCGGCATATTCGTGCTTGTGCTAGGCATTTTGCAGGTACGCGCTTCTGCATAACTCATGGCACTTTACAGTTTATTTTTCCAGAACGTGGACAGTAGTTAACTAACTACTTGTAGCCAGGCATAAAAACTGTTCGAAGAACAATGCGCACTACTGCAAGTACTAGTACAGTAGTACTCTAATATCAGCATTTTTCAACCTAAACCTTCTACGCATATCTGAATCCCTGTCGATTTCTTCAGATCCTAGCAATCTTCCTGAGGCCCAACAAGGACTCCAAGTACCGCAAGTTCTGGAACTGGTACCACCAGTGGGTAGGCAGACTGGCGCTCTTCTTCGCCGCCATCAACATTGTCCTCGGGATCAAGGTCGGCGGCGCTGGCAGCTCGTGGAAGATCGGCTACGGCTTCAACCTGGCCGTCCTCCTGATCACCATCATCGCCCTGGAAGTCCTGCTCTGGACAAGGTGGAAAAACAACAGCGGTTCGACGACATCATATTAGCGACCACATGAATTTAGGTTCTTGCGATGATAGTCAACTGATGGAGGCTCGTAATTCTTTCAGTAGTATTTTTGCGTGTGTATGCTGTCGATGCAATGTTCGTGCGTGCATGCTACAGCTAGCCTACAGGATCTTTCATTTCATAGCAGGCAAAGATCTGCAGGACTAGTAGCTGCCTATGTATGGTTTTGCTAGAATCACTACTGGCTTCTGTGTGATGCGTTTTGGTGTGTAGAATCGGGCAAAAGCATGGTACGATCCGCACACGTGTCTGTGCTCGGGCTTTGCCGTTCCCATGCTGTTGGATTTGCTCACAGGATGGAATGGAATTGGTGATTTCCGCGTTTCCATTCGTGCGAATGGTGCCGTAGATCTGGTGTGCGGTGTGCCTGTCTGACGAAGTCGCACGCCCCCACTTTCCCTCTTGTGGCAACTGGCAGGCAAAGGTACGTGCGCACGATCGCACTGCAGCGCCCAAAAAATAGAATGGATCGGGTTGTCGATTTTGGTCCTGCGAGAGCTGCAACCCTGCAGGCAGACGAGAAGAGTCGGGAGATGGCAGGTGGCAGCAGTGTTGACAGGGAGCAGATGGCTGGTGCGGGCCGACGCGGCAAGAGCTTTTGCTCGGATCGGGAATTTAGCTGATCTGGAACCGGGACCGTCAGGCCCAGGGGTCTGCCGGTGAGTTCGCCATCCGCTCTGCTCTCTTCACGGCGCCTTCCATCACCGTCGTCAAGTATCCAGGGAGGGGAGAAAAACGAACTTCTGCCCGAGCAGATCGCACGCGGCGGCGCAGATAGGAACGGAGAGTCAGACCACGGACGGCGGTTTGGGCGCGGGCGCTCTGGCAGCCCTGGCTTCACCGGGTCACGGTCTTTTTGACGAGCCGGGCCTCCGCTCCGGCTCCGTCCGCGATTTGGAAGGGAGCGAGGCTGTGAGGACGACGAGTTGGGGGAGATTTTATACTCCACGGGGAGAAAGAGAGAGAGAGACGGCAGATCGAGGACGAGCAGAGCGGGGCAGGTTTGATCGGGCACGAGACTAGCTACGACTAGGGGCTCTAGGAGAGGAGTGGTTGTTGGGAAGGGGACCCAGAGTACCCAACCCCAAGCCAATTGAGTCGTTGCGCGTGATTGCGTGGATGGAAATGGATCGATGATCGATCATGCGTGCGGTGCGGTGCCGCGCATCTGCGGCTGTGGGCTGTGGCATGTGCGCCAAGGACCGTGCGATGCGGGCGACGCAGCAAGGCGTCTGATCACAGGGTTCGGATTCGCTCCCGGCCACGCGTCGTACTGCTCATGGCCTCAGCCTCATGCAGTCATACTGCCTCGTCGCCTCGTCTCGGGATGAACTAATCCATCCGACTCGTTCTCCTTCCAGTTCCATTCAACCGACGCTTCGACCCAGTTCACTTGAACAAGTTTCGTGGCGCATGGCCTTGCATCGCAACACACGGACGTTGACAAAAAAAAAAAAAAAAAAAAAAAAGAGCTGCCCAAATTATCGGTAAAATCGATCTGTTGGGTTAGCTTGTTTTCTAGCGGACCATTCATTCTCATTTTGGAACGCATTCTCTGATTTTTCATATGCATCCAATCGATCGTGCATAATATACGTATGTTCATATCACGCTTCGCTGCACATATTTGAACATATAGCTACTGTGGAATTGGAATTTTTATTGATTTAACGTACGAGACTGGGAAAACATTGTAGATCCTCATTTTTTTTATTTCTTGAACTGAATATAGTTTTCATTTGTTTCAAAAATAGAGCAAAGCAAAGTGACGCATTCAGAATCGGGAGCCTGGAACAAAGCCGGTATACTTTTGTTTGCTACTATAGATAATAGTTAGCCCTTGAGCTTATTTATTCTGAATGTTCTGGCTCTTTTACTGAAGGGAATATGGTTGCGGTTTGTTTGTCACATTGTCCGTTTTGTTTTGTTTTGTTTTGTTTTGGAGCTCCGGTACAGCTGTTAGTTTCACATAGAGAGAGAGAGAAATCGGCATATACAACCTCTATTTTTCAATATTTGATGTCAGTTAGTTTATTTTTAACTAAGAAACGTCAAATGAGAAAAACGGAGGGAGTATTTCAGTAAACTAGTAAACAGATGGAGTATTGAAGAAAAACTTATCCAACACCGGTTAAGATGGTTTGGACAATGTCCAAAGAAAACCTTTAGAAGCACCGTTGCATAGAGGCATCATAACTCATAAGACAAGACAATAATATGAAGAGAGGCAAATGGCTGACCAAGCTTGACATGGGACGAGGTAGTCAAAAGACCTAAAAGAATGGAGTGTTACAAGAGAGTTGTGTTTAGATATAAGTGTTTGGAAGAAGGCTATCCATATGCTAAAATCTTGATGGTGACTCTTTTTGGGTTTCAACTTTATCCTACCCTAACTTGCTTGGGACTAAAAAGCTTAGTTGTTGTTGTTGTTGTTACAACAGTTTTATTATTTGATACACTGTGTATGCATGCATGTAAATAAACTGTCATGCCAAAAAAATACCAAAACATGCGGTATATCTTTTGTTGCTACAAAGTGTGCGCACCGCACACGGAATAACCACAACCACAAGACTTGACTTAGTGCATGCCTAGGACGGTGTATGCCTACAACAGGCACCATGCGGTATATCTTTAGTGTAGAACACATTTGTATACGAAGTTAACTTGAACATAATAAGACACCAATTGTACCAAGAGATTTTTTTATCTTATTGAATGGGTTTGGCACATGTAAACTTGATTTAGTGTATGGAAACAACCTCAATTTCAATCGCCAAAATCAGACAAAAATGTTGTGTTTTTAGTGTTGCAAACCATGATCCATCACCATTGTATCGGCATACCCATCCAGCATTAAAAAAACAAAGGATCTACGATTATAAACCAACATACCATTTTGCATCTTGAACCAATATAGCTACATCGAATTTTGTATTTCTCATTTACGATATATCTGGCTGTGTATTTCATGTACAGTAAGTTTTCTCAGAATTTTTGCACATAAAATTTGATACGTGGTAAATTAAAATAAAAAAAGCTATTTTCAACTTTAAACTAATTATGTAGTCTGATTCCAACTCTACAAGTACAAAACCAAATAACAGACACATCCAGCTATCTAAACATTCATCCTCTCTCACTAACCAATGGACCCCACTCTCCTTCACCTCGCTTTCTCTCTTGTGGTTCCTTTCCACTTCCTACCCCCATCTCTGTCCTCACACCATCCTTAGGGAAAGAACATCATCTCTCTCTTGCAATTTCTACCGCTCGCTTTACACTCTGGACTTTAATTCTTGCAACTGTTTGGTTTACTTTTCTAGTTCAACTTGTTAAATTAGGTTAGATTGTTGGACAAGAATTGTACGTTACATGTCTTTTTGGTAGAAGTAGCAGCGCTTAATAAAACATTAGTGCCTATCTAATAAAATCTTGTATATGTTTTGATAATTAATTTTTTAGCCTTTAATTTTTGGACGCCTAATTCACCCCCTTCTTAGAGCGTGGCAACTAGGGGTGGTAGTGGGTAATGACCCAAACGTTTATTCACGATCCAAATGAGCCATTAGTGATTTTTAGCTAAAAGATGAATATAAATATAACCAGACATTTTTTTTTAACACCGATCATTAAAACTTCTAGGCAAAATTTAGGGCCCTTTACCACCCACAGTGACAAACTTCTTCGAGGAGGACAAAGTGTTCGTGGGCTTTATTTTCTCCGTGGTTGGGTCATAGATTTAGTTTGGTACGCATGTTGACCATTGAGTATGAGGTTCGACATTGCCTAAAGTATACTATATTTCATCATTCTTTCATTCTATCTTTTTTACTTTATTTTTTGTTGAGGGCGCCGTTTGAGTGCGAAGCTCAGAACAACATTTCATCTTGAACAAAACATGCTTTACATAAAAACAACACCATTTTGTTTCTTTGGGTGCCTGTCTGCAATTGTAGCCATGTGGGATGTTGCGTATATATACTTTCCCTGTCAAGAAAATAAGGAGAATGCTAGCGTGTTGCAATGGTCTTAAACTCTAATCAACATAATAGTTCAATCTTGATTCTTCGAAAGCTCTACCATAATGTTTGTATCAAAGCAACTTGTGATGTTAAATTGTACTAGCATGTGAAAAGCCAAACAACCATTCAAGATATTCTAGTGGTTCGATTTTTATCTTTCCCTTTTGCTATCGAAGTTCCAAAATAAAAAATTTCCCGTTGTTCTAATACCCGAAACGCAGTGAACCGTCTCGTTGGCTCTACTGAATTACCACTGTTTACTCGAAAATTTCGACAGTAATTAAGCTTTCCTAAATGCAAGATCGTTCATAATGGTAAATAAATCATTCGGCAAAACCATCAAAGTTTTTGGCGTCCAACTCCCCGGGACAATCAAAAGCACGACCATTTGGCAGTCCCGGTCCCCGGATCGAAAGCCGGTCACCACAGCAAATTAGCACGGCGCCTCCTCACGTGCCGGTGCTGCCGCCGGCTGATGATCCCAGCAGTCGCAACTCGCAAACTCCCCGTCCGGCATCCACCGTACACGCGACGCTCGATCCCGTCCGTCCCTTGAAAACCGGCCACGGAGCCTAGAACCTAAAAGCACGCCTCACTGACTGGCGGGCCAGCGACATCCATGGGGCCCAGAAGTCAGTGGACGGTGCTTGGGCGTCACCGTCGACACGGCATGCGTTGCGACGTGCCAGGGCGTTACGTGGCGCTACAGGGCCCACCGTCGACGCAGCGGTGGTATTACGTGTACCGTCCGCGTGGAACACCGGAGGGTGGCTCAGCACGCCGAGTACACAAGTCACTGACACCATGGGGCACCCTGGGCGCGGGGCCCACCTGTCAGAACACGTCCCGCTAATCAGGCCGATCTCCTTCCGCTGTCTTGCAGTGCAAGGGAGGAGAGGAGAGGAGACTTAACTACGCTCTGATCTTCGGGGGTTAAACTTACGTACGTAAACAGCCCCGGAATTCTCTCCCTAATCACCAAAATGCCAGGCGTCGCGCCGGGGCAGTTTGGGGAACCGAGAAGCGGTGGCAGAAGGGTGATTGGTGAGCCATGGTCCAGGGCACAACGGGGAGAGCGGAAAAGATAAGCCTCTATTTGGACCCCTGGCGCTGCTTCCATCGCCATTGCTGCCCTCCACTCTTCTTCTTCCCCCTCCTCCACCTGTGTTCTTCTCACAATTTTCCCGGTGAATTTCCTGCCGGTTTCCGGCGCCTTATTTGTTCCGGATACTGGCACGTATAGTCACGTAGAGCAAGGAGGACGAGACTAATTGGCGAGCAGTGGGAGAACGAAGACGAGGCGGCGCGCGGCTGCGGCGGCCTGAGGCCATTTTTGATGCGTGGTGCCGTTGAGGTCCACGCGATTGGCAGAGACGTCGCGTCGCCGAGCCCCCTGAGACTCAGAGACCCTCCGGCATTGGACATGATGAGGTAGCCGGCAGATCTCCGGCCTCTCACCCTCTACCTCTTGTTCATCTGGTTTCTCGGTTTCCGTATGGCTGTTCTCGTTACAGATCGAGGCGTAACATGTTTTTGAGTTTTTCGTCTCGTTTGCGTTTGTTTCTCCTTTGATTTTCTGGGCCTCGTCTTCTCTCGGGCTTCGGTTGGTGAAGGATTTGGTTTCGTCGCCGCCGCCGGCCGGAGCTGGCTCCGGCTGGCCTTGACAAGTTCGTGGTCTCTGTGCGCCTTGTGCTTTGTTTTGTTCATCCGCTTGATGTCTCGGCTCGGTCGTTTTGATTTTTTTGGATTCCGTGTTCTTGTTGCAGTTTGATTGATCTGCACTCCTGTGCCTCCGTTCCGGTTAGGCCAATTCCTGCGGCCGTGCCGACTCTCCTGATTCGATGTTTTCAACGCAGCGTTCCTCAGGCTCGTGCGCGTAACAATCTCAAATGATCTCCGCTGGCCTTCTCCCAAATTCCTTGGTTTCTTCTGCTTTTTCGGCTGTTTTGGACTGGATAAGAACACCCCATCCATATGCTGTTTCGGATTTGCACCCTTCGATCCTCCTCCGGTGGAGAGGAGCAGCCGGAGCTCATGGCACCGTAAGAGTAAATTTTCTCGTTTTTCTTCCGAGTTCCGAAGTTCCGGTTACGGTGTGTTCTTCCGTTCGTGCTCTCTGCTTTACTTGGATTCCGCACCTGTTCTTGTTGATTTCGCAGCTGTTCATGTTGGAAATTTACGGTCGTTTTTGGTCTCCTCCGTTTGGGTGTTCACAACTTGTGAGACGAACGATCTGTTTGATTCCTCGTTTCACTAGCCTCTGCCAAGGAAGCGAGCGATTTGTTGCTTGCATTTTCTAGGTAGTGGATCTCCTGGTTCGATCAAATCGCTAACACGACCCTCTTGATCCGCTGCAGGTACCAACGGCTGAGCCCGGACTGCCTCCCGCTCGGCAACGGCGGCGGCGGCGGCGGCCCCGTACCCCGGAAGCCGGCGTCGTCTCGGTCCTCCTTCAAGGACGACGACCTCCCGGCCGTGGCCACGGACGGCTCCCGCCTCGCCTCGTACCTGGCGGCCTCCTCGCACGAGCCCAAGCCGCTGCGCGCCCGCGCGCCGCCGCCTCCGCCTCTGTCGTCCGCGGCCGGCCGGAGCCCGGCCCGCGACCACGCGCACCACCACACCTCCGACTCCTCCGACACCGCCTCCCCGAGCTCCACCGGCGGCGGCGGCGCGGTCGTCGGCGACGTGCTGCTGCAGTGGGGGCACAACAAGCGGTCCCGCTGCCGGCGGGACTCGGCCAACGCCGCCGCGCCGTCCGCGCAGCGCCGGCAGGCCGGCGGCGTCAAGATCCAACGGCGCGCGTCGGCGCCGGCGGAGAAGCTCATGCCGCCACCGCCGCCCGCCGCCGGCTCCTACACGCGCGGGTCAAACCTGCGGTCGGCGTCCTCCTTCCCGTCCCGATCTTCCCCCGCCGGCGGGGGAGACGCCCGCCACCACCCGCCCCACCACCACAGGTACAAAATGATCCGGCCGGACCGGCCCACTCGCTTCGTATCCTGCCTGCGCATCGTTTCCCTCCCCCTCCCGTCTCGTTTACCTCGGCGGCAGAATATTTTTCTGCTTCCGCTTTTGCCCCCGGCGGAAACTACTGCTGCCATCTCACGAGTAGTTTTGGGCGGGGGGTCGTGGTCGCGTTCTTTGGGTGGGTTCGTGCCTTCGAGTCGAGTCGAGTCGCGGCGGTGTTATTTATTCTTGGCTTGTTTGGTCCTCTCCTCGGGCACGGCCGGTCTCTTTTGGTTTTGGTGAGCTGTACCGCCACATCTTCCCTTTCGACACCGTAAGCAGGGTTGGATGGAAGATTCCTCCTCGTCGCATCATTTTTCTTTATTTTTTAAAATATAATATTTTCTCAAAACATTTTATTAGTGTCTATTTGATCCGGGTCTTTTCATTATTTAGTTCATTTTTGTGGTATTCATTTATTTGTAGGATTTTGTATATATATTATTATGATTTTTTGGAAAGTTGTGTGCCTGGATCTGCGGTGGCGCTGGTGGGGTGGTGGTCCGGTAACCTTACCTTCCTTGGCTAATGATCCTTGGGTATATTGTTGGCGAGAATAAAGCAGTAGCCGTATTTGTCACACATTGTTTGCATGGGGGCCATATCAAGACTCCCGCATCTTCCTCGCAAATCCCACGGTGGTTGTGCTTGTGCTTGTGCTCGTCAATTAGGGTGTCTTTCGGTGGATTTGTTGGGTTAATCTTGCTGGATTCTGGGTTGGGTTGTTGCGACGATATGAATTGCATCAAGAGAGAAGGGAAAGGTTGTACTAGGTACGTGTAGTGGTTATAAATATGCACGTCTCAACTTCCCAACCATTCTTTCTACTGTGTAGAGACAGCAGGAGTAGCAATATTTTGCATCCATCTTGTTGGGCGCATCTCTCCCATAGGCGTGGGTACCAATCCACCACCCAAACCCACCCTTTTGCCTCAACGCCAACCACCGCATCATCGCCGCCACCACGAGTCCACCACCACCGCAATCTCATCATCATTAACATCTCGTTCCCCTTTTCTCCCCTGGCGCTATGATCAGGTTCGTCGAGGAGAGATCGGGCGGCGGGCAGAAGCGGTCGTCGCCGGACAAGGCGCACAAGTCCGCCATGGACGCCGTCCTGCACCTGGAGTCCACTAAGAACCACCACCACCACCACCACGACTCGCCGTTGACCTCCAACGGCGCCGGCGAGAAGCTGGGTGTGGAGCGGTTCGAGCTGCCGCGGATCTACATCTCCCTCTCCCGGAAGGAGAAGGAGGACGACTTCCTGGCCATGAAGGGCACCAAGCTGCCCCAGCGGCCCAAGAAGAGGGCCAAGAACGTGGACAAGACCCTCCAGGTATACAACCACCTGGCTCCTGAGCTCGATCTGATCCGATCCATTGCCGCCTGTTCTGTTCTGTTCCGTTTCTGATCACCACAAAACTTACATGTCTTTTCTGCAGTTTGTCTTCCCGGGGATGTGGCTGTCAGATTTGACGAAAGGCCGGTATGAGGTGCGCGAGAAGAAGTGCGTGAAGAAGGTATAAACCCAATCCGGTCTTCCTTCGCGCTTGCAGTTTTGATCTCATATTTGCAGCTTATTCAGCGACGATAATCTTTTTTTTTTCATGTGGCTGAAAAAACAAAACACTAACAACGACAAGAAAAGGGCCAAGAAAATCGCTAGAATTGGGACGTGGGGGCTGGGGAGGTTTTGGTTCGAAATGCAAAATAAAGCTGAAAAGTTGGTTGAATTAGTTGCCCTTTTCTTTCGGGATGGGCCTCACGTGGGGCCCATGACCCGTGATGCTCCGTGTCCTCATTGATGACGGGCTCTAGTTTATTTTGCTCCGCCGCGGCTTGATTGCTGTGGATGCTGTGGACGTGGAGGAGATGGATGTGTGCCCTTAACCTGAGGAGTCTTCTAGGTTTAGCTGCATATGTGCTTTTGCCAAGCAGAAAGAAAACAACATATGCCACCCACAACACACTTGGTTTGCGCTATTACAAAACATCGAACGGAAAGCTCAGGACCCGGAAATTCCCCTTGTGAGAACCACACGTACGGGTCACGGGGAGACATCTATTTATTGTGGTCTGCTCGCGTGGGGTCCACATGTCAGCTGGATGCCTATGGTTGTCCAGCTGAGTCACTGACAGGTGGGTCCCTGGGAAAGGGTTAGTCTGGATACATGCACCTGTCGCTTGTTATTAGGACCACATGGTAGTGGCCCGGATAGAGCTTCGGATCATAATGGCCATCGAAAAAAGAAAGGAGCTGTGGTGCTCTAGTCTTCTTTCTTGTGGCAAGCAGCAACGGCAACATTTGTTAATAGCACGGAGCAGCTCGAATCTTGTAACATGAACTCCAATTGATTAGCTGAGTAGTATTCAAAAGTTAAACTAAAAGTCTCCGACGATGTGATTTGGTCGTGCTTACGGGTCGCTTCCAACAGGCCTACCGATATTGATGTTTCTGCACAAGCATGGCATGCGCTAACCGAAACCAATCTCCCCTTGTTTTTGCAGAAGCGAAGAGGTCTGAAAGGGATGGAGAGCATGGACAGCGACTCGGAGTGACGGCGAGACTGCCAAATGGGACAGGAAAAAAAATGTTGCAATAAGACGGAGGTGCGGCCATGGGTGGAACTTGGAAGAGCAAGGAGAAGGCTCGCCGGCAGGGCAAAGAGGACGACGGGAGAGAGAAAGAGGGCTTGGTATGGTGTGTCGAGTGTGAAAGGTATAGGGAGAGAAGATGGAGACGGACGCCGAGGGTGGTCGCCGCCGCTCGCCTGGAGCAGCAGGGGCAGCCGCCCTGGGAAGCGTCCGATGAGACGATGGCGCGTGGGTTTCCGTGTTGTTGCCTCCCTCCCCCAGTCCCCCCGCGGCCGCGAGGCCATTTTGCTGTGAGCTGCGGCGGTGCCTGGGATGGCTTGTGCATAGTTGTTCTGCAGTTCTTCCCCCTGTCTGTCGGCGATCCACCCACTGTACTCCGTACGACAATACGCATCCAATCCTCCCGTGCCCGCGCGGTCCGTTGCTTGCAGATCTGAAACGTGACATCTGATGGTCTTCTTGACGCCAAATTCAAAACCGGCCACAGTATAGTTCTGTTTGGATTTACCCATAGCGAGTAAACCATTTGATTCTGATGTGATTAGGACTAGTTGATGGATGCGTGGGCCTGGCCCCCTTGGCGGTGCGCAAGTTATTTAGTTGGGCCGTCTGGGAGATGTGGGAAATATCGGAGTACCGTACAGCTCTAAAAAAACTGGCTGTATAAAAAAAATGGCAACCGGTTGTCGTGGACTCGCTCGCTGCGGTTGAGATCTCAATGAGCGTGAGAACGACCAGATCCGGCGAAACGGAACTACTGGGGGGTGGCTGGGGGGGCTTTTTTTAGGATCTTGACATGGTTGATGCCGACCCCGCGTTGAACCTAATGTTGCCGGCGGGGGAGGTTTTCCATTCCATCCAAGGCAAGGCAGGGAGGGCAGCGACGGCGGCCATTGGGAATTTGGGAGGTAGTCTGATGGTACAAAGCCAAACCTCTCTCTCTCTCTCTCTCTCAATGTCACCGGCAATTGCATCAATTGGAGTGGGAGAAAGGAGACGAGATAGTGCGCCTTCCCTCGGCGTACCAGCAGTTATATGAGATGGGAGTGCCGTGACGTGAGGCAAGGAAACACGCGATGGTTCGGTTCGGCCGGCAACGATTGCTCCTCTCCCCTGCTTCTTCTGCACTGGATTCTGGAGACGGGGAGAACGTGTCCGTGCGCAGCGCATGTGCTGATGAGCGAGACGGCTCGCCCCTCGCACCATGCCAACGACGACGACGACATGCGCTGCGTCCCCAGTTTGCCGTGCGGCCCGTGCGCACGGGTTCACTCTCTCGTCCGGAGCTCGGGCCACAGGCCAGCTTTTCATTTGGAAGGCCACCCTTCGCCTTCTTCTTCTTCAGTTCTCCACCGGATTGATGATGGGGAAATAATCGGCAGCAGCTGCGAGTGTGGCGAGCCCGCACCTTTGAGCGCTGCGCTGGTATATGTATATCCCGCCGCGCCGCGGGGAAGAAGGAAACGCGAGCCCGGCCGGGCTACGGGATGAGGCGGCAGTAGTCGTGCGTCTTACAAGACCGGGTGACGACGACGATATGTCCAAGCGCGGCCGACTTGACTGACGCTAACGCGAGAACGCCGCCGGACGAGTCGTTGACGACGAGAGAGCGCATTTGTTTGTTCGTTCGCCCGGGCCTGTGTCTCGCCGGCAGAGGATGCACAGCGACCATGCCTCTTTGGCTCCTTTGCCAGGCGCGTCCGAAATGCAGCTGGATTTTACAGACAGACACCTTATCGTAAGCAATTTTGCGGCCGCCTCCGAAAGCGATTTTTAATGTGAAAACCAGTAATAAGAAGCAGATGAAAGTGATTTTGAAATTAAGAAGCCGACTTCCGCCCTCGTGCGCTTCCGACTTCAGTGGCAGTCGCCACGCCATTCGTCAGTACCTGCCAACAACTCTTCTCGTGGTTCATCTTCATCATGTTCGCATATATTTGTAATGTCGAGGAACTTGATCAAGGCGTCCTCTTTCCCTGCGAGATTCATCATGATACGAGGATAGCACTACCACCATACCTGCCTCGTTTTGAGAGAACCTGCCCAGGTTTCACTGATCCTGAAAGAATGGAAGCACAGACATTGCTTCGTGCATTAATGGAGGTAGTTGAACGGAAGGATATGCTTAGCCGTAGAAACCATTTTTTACCATTTTTTATACAGGAATTAATTTGTAAATCGGGCGGTAGTCGAAAGCAGGAGACAAGGCACATGTATGGTTGGCTGGCTCAGCACGAAATTAAGGTTTCCTTGATCGCAGCTACGTTTCACAGCATCCTTTGCCATGATCTCACATCACAGGGATGAAGAGCAACGTATTAATCGGTGTAGAACCAGAGGAAACCCTGGCCAAACCGCCAAAGCCGCTCATCTCTCCACAGATCCCGCTCCCTGTTCCCGACTTCATCATTGGACTAGGAATGTCACAAGTCAAGAACGCCAATGTTCATCGGCGAGAACCGTGGGTGTCCGTGTGCACCACCTGCGCTGCACGCGTGTACTACCCTATTTTTTCGTTCTAAAAAAATATTTCGTCTCAGTCAACAATATTCTCCACCCTATCCTACAATCTCCCGCAGTCAGCTTTACCCTATATCTTCACTCTATACCAAATACCACATTTTTTATCAATATATCAAACCACCCACCGTGGACCCCACCATCCACCTCCTTTCCCCTTCTCCTTCCTCGTAGCTGCCGCTCGTCCCCCTCCCCCCGCTCTCCCAGAGGCCGCCTCCTCCCCGCCATGGCGAGCCCGCCTCTTCCCCACGCTGGTCACCTCCCTCGCCGCTGCGGCGCTCTCCTCCGCGCGCCCGCTCTGCCGCCGACCCCGTCTGCCGCCGGATCCGGGCCAGCGGGCCTCCCCTTCCTCGCGCGGATCCAGCTGCCGGACCTCGTGGCGCCTCCCTCCCGCCATGGCCGCCCTGCTGCCGTCTCCAAGCCATCCGCTGCCTCCCAGGCGCCCGCGGCCGCGGCCCTGCCTCCACCTCTGCTATGCCTTCGCCCGGCGCGCTTCTCCCTCCCCGCCGGCGCGCCTCTCCTCGCTTGCCGGCCCTGGCAAAGAGCGCGCTTTGGAGCATGAGGCGAAGGGAAGGAGGGAAGGAAGCCGCCATGGCCGGCGCGCGGAGGCGGCGGCTTGGTCCCTGGCGACAGATCCATGGCGCCACCTTCCCTGGCCGGCAGGCTCCATGACCGGCGCGGCTTCCTCCCCTTCTCCCCTCCGCCTCGTGCTCCAAGCCCGGCGGCCGTCTGCTCCTCCCATCCGGATCCAGCACCACGCGGCGGGCGCGAGCCTCTGGCAGTTGTCCACGATGGAGGAGAGAGAGGATAGGGTGAGCTCGAGAAGGTCGACTCCATAGTAGGAAGAGCTGTACAGTCTTTCTCTGCACCCGTTCAGTTAGCTGTAAAATGGATGCATCCGGTTTAGGGAGAACGACTGCAGAGCCTGAGCACCTGACCAATTTGGCCGCCACGTTACCGACACACAGGCCCCCATACAGGTACCTCAGGTACGCAGAGCCCACTGCAGATGGTGGCAGGACCGGACATGCCGCAAAGCTACAAAGAGGAACACAAGCGTTTTGTTCTGTTCGCCACGCGCCTGTAGATCCGCCAGCCAGCCCATGATCTCATCGAACCAATCTCGGGCAAATCTGCCGCGAAGGAATCTCAGAACGCAGCTATTTTTTTTTTTTGGTTCAGTTGTCAGTAGACAAATCAAAACACCCACCCCGCTGATCTGATCTTGGAAGCAATGCTAACAAATCCACCATTGAGCACCTACAGATTGCACCCACCTCGCATGCCTTGCGCGAGGAAGACGATGGCCAAGAATCTGCCCGGGCCCCGGGCTGCCACTGCCACCAGAGCGACATCAGCCAACGGCTTCGAGCAGCCGTGCTTCGCCCCGGTCTTGCATGACCTGCTACCACTAGAACTGCTCTTATCTTTTTTTTACAACACTTGGAATACTGGATCCTAGCTCGCTCTCTCCACAACATTGGCAATTAGGCTATCCCACCTGCTGAACCCAGTTGGGTCCTACGAGACCGGTCACCACCGTCTATATTTAAAGTCATCTCAACAGTGTGTACAGTGTTTGAACCTTTATTTGAGCTTTCTTCTCTAGCGAGCAGTCTTAAGCCTTCCTATACCGGTCCAGGCGGTGTCAGGAGCAAACCAAACACTCCTTGGCCACGCTACATATATAGAAAGTCGACGACGATACAACCGAGGAAGAGGAGCTTCAACATGAAGCAAGGGCGGGGATGAGCTCCAAGATGACATGGACGGTGTCGCATACCGATCAAATGGTGAAATGGAACAGACATGTGTAGGGTACCAGGTCACACTGTGATGGGATGACGCCCCAAAGAAACCGAACTAAACAAAACCGAACTCTTCCCTGGATCCAAGTAGTGCATCGATGAGGACCGAGCCGTAGCTCGGTTGGCCAGCTCGCTGTGGCTTCGAGTGGCCAGTCGGGAGTTCAACTCCTGGGTCTCACCCGAAAACAGTGTTCCCCGGAATAATTTCCGTTGCCTTCCACGGATGCGCCACAACTGTCACATCTATCAGCCGTGCCTGTCCTTGAGTATAAGTTGTAGGTCTCTAGCTTGTGTATAGGTGCGTGAGTCCATGTACGTGTGGTTGTATAATGTGTGTTCGTGTGTGAGTTCAGATACTACAGCTTGTACTTGGAGGGTGAGGCACTCAAAAAAAAAAAACAGTACTCTTGTTAATCAGCCCAGACGATTTCTTACTCTGTACACAAGTTCACATGGTATGTATGACGATACTTCCCGTTACATGGGAAATGCATTTGCGCCATTTCATCAACATCTACTATCACATTTTCATGTTTGAGACAACAATCCGCCTCCTCCTTGAGTGATGTGTGAATATAGCTAGATGCTTCAATTCTAGCGGAAGAGCCTAGGAACAGATCGCCGCGGGATCTTCCCTTCAAGCTTCAGTCTTCTGTATGCTTCCCTGATGTGGCAAGGCCTTATGGGTCCAGAATCCTTCCTCTCCGTCATAACTATTCTCGCTGCAGTACACACAATCAAATTGTTAGGAGGAAAACAACAATTAAGAAAGCCATGCTGACAACCTTTTTTTGTTCAAAGTTACATTTTTTTTCTTGCATTTTCCATATGATGAGTGAGGTAGTAGGTAGGGATGGACCTCTGGACAGGGCATTAGTTGTCATGCTTAGACACACACACAGATTATGCAATTCACTGACACTGCAGCAGATAGAATTCCAAAGAAACGAAATCAACAACACTGACTATTCTGAACTTGCCTGTTTCAATTAGCTCACCAACAAACATTTTTGCTATTCCTGATACCACAATTGATGTAGGGATAGAAATCTTTTGACTTCCAGTGATGCTCGTCAATAGCTGCAAGAAAATACAATAATGAATCAACTCTGCAAATCTGGTTGAGTTACTGGATAGCAAACACATGATAACAAGACCAAATTCTGTAATTGGCACGCTCTCTATCCTACCTATTAGTTGCTATGTTCATAAATTTCTCAAGCTTTTATAGTTTCCAAGAGTACAGCATCGTGAAGAAAGCAAGCTAGAAACTACTACTTGTCAAGTTGTTATCCATGTTCGCAAACAACAACAAGACTTTTAATCCCAAGCAAGTTGGGGTAGGCCAGAGTTGAAACCCAAACCAAACCGCTAGAAACGAGAAAAGTTTTTTTTTTGAAAGGTCGCTTTCAATAAGAAAACAAGGGTTTTAAAAGATTTTTTTTGATAAGCACATAGAGGAGCCTAGTCAAGGCTCGGGTACGTGGATAGCTGCTTTCCAAGCAGCTCTATCCAAGGCTAACTCTCTCACTATATTCCAATCTCTTAGGTCTCTCTTAACTGCCTCCTCATATGTCAAATTTGGCCTGCCCCTGCCTCTCTTCACATCATTGTTTCGCCTTATGATGCCGCTATGCACTGGTGCCTCTGGAGGTCTTCGTTGCACGTGCCCAAACCATCTTAGTCGGTGTTGCACAAGCTTTTCTTCAATTGGAGCTACCCCAAGACGATCCCGTATCTCGTCGTTTCGAACTCGATCCATCCTTGTATACCCACACATCCAACGCAACATACGCATCTCCGCAACACTTAATTGTTAAATATGTCTTCTTTTAGTGGGCCAACATTCTGCACCATACAACATCGCAGGTCTAATAGCCGTCCTATAGAATTTGCCTTTTAACTTTTGTGGTACCTTTTTGTCACATAGAACACCGGATGCTTGACGCCATTTCATCCATCCCACTTTGATTCTATGGCTAACATCTTCATCGACATCCCCGTCTCTTTGTAGCATCGATCCCAAGTAACGAAAAGTATCCTTCTTGGGCACTATCTGACCTTCCAAACTCACCTCTCCTGCCTCTTGTCTAGCGGAACCGAAGTCACATCTCATATATTCAGTTTTAGTCCTGCTAATTCTAAAGCCTTTCGACTCTAGAGTCTGCCGCCACAACTCTAGTTTCCTATTTACCCCCGCTTGGCTTTCATCCACTAATACTACATCATCAGCAAACAGCATACACCACGGGATATCTCCTTGTATATCCCTAGTGACCTCATCCATCACCAAAGCGAAAAAGATAAGGGCTCAAAGCTGATCCTTGATGTAATCCTATGTTAATTGGAAAGTCACTTGTGTCACCGTCAGTTGTTCGAACACTAGTCACAACCTTGTTGTCCTTAATGAGGGTCACATACTTTGTTGGGACTTTATGCTTCTCCAAAACCCACCACATAACATTCCTTGATATCTTATCATAAGCCTTCTCCAAGTCTATGAAAACCATGTGTAGCTCCTTCTTCTGCTCCCTGTACCGCTCCATAACTTGTCTTAAAAGGAAAATTGCTTCTATGGTCGATCTCCCCGGCATGAACCCAAATTGGTTCATGGAAATACACGTCAAACTTCTCAAGCGATGCTCTAAAACTCTCTCCCACAGCTTCATCGTGTGGCTCATCTCAGTATGCTTCATACAAGGCATCTAGCAACGCAATGTTCCCCAATAGGGGTGAAAACGAAGAAAATTTCTCTAGTAGACAGCACCTATGTCTATGAGACTTAAGATAGCTCAGAATGATACTACTGTTAATAATGCACTCAAGAAGATAAATATTCATCTATTTGCATCTGTTCATTTACAAATCCAAATATCAAGGCGTATTGGGGTAAATATGCATAATACATCAGATCACGATCATTCAACTTATATGATTAGAAGTGAAGTCATACCCTTTTCATGTTAGATTTCTGAAATCCAGATCTTCGGAAGGACTCGTAGCGGTTCATCTGATCTTCTGTAAATTGGGACAGTATAGCACTGACAAAGGAGGTAGTTAGAACATACACAAAAATTTCCAAACATACTAACATAGACATAATTTACTCAATCTCGTATCCATGACAATTCACAAAATATAAATTATTTTCTATGTGCAAGGGGATACGAATCACAGGTGTGAAGCACAGTATTTTCCTCGCAACTGCCACTACTCAGCAAGTAAATCAGAAAAACATCTGTTATAAATAACAAATTAACACAGGAACAAGCATAGTATCAAACACCATTACACCAACTATACAAAAGACAAGAGTGAATGACACTAACATTAATATTGTCCGGGAAACAGTATTCGATACACATCAGTCATCAGAGTAATGCGCTTCTGTGTTATGTGTGGTTGGTTTCTGTGTGCTTAACAAAAGCAGAGTAAGGACTAAGGAGGCCAACTTGCTGATCACAAGCACACCAATTGATCTAAGAAAGCATCTAAGATTACATAAAATCAACAACATTCTACCGCAAATAAGCCAAGGAATTGCCAATTATTTTCTTTCTGTTGTAATTGATCTAATATGGGGTTCATATAAGTAGGATTAGGGTTCATTGGCTTGCAGCTCCCAAAGTCCAAACCCATGTAAAACTCCTCAGAGAATAAGTGATTACTAGGAACATTAGAGTCACTGAACTTGTGCCGCTAACGAGGCAGTCGAATTTGCTAGATTCGAATATTGAACTGGCAAGGCATAAAGAGGCACGTACTTCATTTTGGCGAGCTTGTCGGGGTCGCCGGTGCTGGTGGGAAGCTTCTCGAGGTCGACCTCCATCTGGTCCTCCTCGTCGTCGTCATCCTCCTGCTGCTCCCTCTGTACCCGGCCCTTGGCTTTGGCCGCGGCGGCGGCGGCGGCTGCGAGCGACGCCGGGGCCGACGGCTGCCGCGGGGGCGGGCCGCGCGGGCCGCCGTCGTAGTCGTCGGGGTCTTCAGAGGGGCCAGCGGCGCCGCCTTCGTCTTCGGGCGGCGCCGGCGACTCCGGCGGAGACTCCTGCTCCTCGACGGCCGCCTCAAACGGGTCCTTCATGGTGGACACGGCGACGGGAGAGACGGACGAGAGAGAGGAAGGGCCTTGGGTCTGGAGGATTCTGGACTCTTGAGGTATAAGCGGGCTGCCTGGGCTTCGGCTCTTGGTTGGGCGTGCGTCGTGGGCCTTGGTTCATGCGGGTCCGTGTAATGTAGCGCTCCGACAACCTTCCTTTATCGGCCCATGCTCGCCAGGCGTTATTTATTTATTTATTTTGAAAAAAATCATTTACAAGAAACACACACCTGAATTATCAAAAACTTACATGAATATACTATGTATCCCCAAGTGGGTGATAGTAGTTTTGTCTCTTGCTAAAGGGGCGGCAGGGACCTAGATAAGAATTCTCAGCGAAGAAAACTTGTAGCTAATCTTTGGTGTCTGTCCTCATCTGAGGGAAGGGAAGATGGCATGTCCTCCTCTCACCTACTTGTCTATTCGATCTTTGGGATGCGGATGAGCCAAGGTGTGTAAGACCTAAGGAGGCGGCCAAGCTCATAGTGCTATAAAAGTTCAAGGAAGTCATGAGAAGAGCTTGAGCCCTAGGCACACATGAAGTGGTTCCTAGGGTGCAGAGTGATGGCATGAAAAGTCTAAGGAGTGGGCAACATGAAAAGATAATGCCCAGGGCAGCTCGAACTCAAGGCCAACATGGAAGGGCACATGAGGGGAAAACTAGCTTGAGGCTAGTTTTGAGGGGTCGTTCGGTGGTCTCAAGGTAGGGTACGCACAATGAGAAACCACATCGATTCACTTGTCAAGTGTTGTTATAGGAGAGTAGAAAGAGCTTCTCTTCTTTCTTTAGGAGATAAGAGGAGGAATTAGAGAGATCTCTCAAAAAAATAGAAATAGGGTGTTACTGGAGCTACCACATGTACTATTGCAGGATTTTTTTTTTCATTTTTTACAATTATTTTGCAAGACTTAGAGAAAGGGGAGAAAAAAATGTAATCTAACAGCCATATGACATGGGATGAACTGAAAAAAAATAGAAAGACTGAAAGAAAAACAAAAAAGACGAAGCCTAACTGGGCTGTATCCAAAGCTTGAACGGGCCATTGGCCACTTTCACGAAGTTAGGACTTAGGAGGAAGGAAGTCGAAGTTAACTGGTCTATAAATGAACTGGGCCTCCTTCATGTCTCGTGTTGTTCGATGGGGGTACGCGGCGGGCTGATCGATGGCTGGTGCGCGAGTAACTATGGGCTGGACCGCGTGCGAGCGAGGAGCCGTCTGCGGATGGACGACGATGCGATGGTATTGGACACGAGTGGTGACTGGTGAGGCTTCGTCTTCCTGTCAACAACTCGAGAGCCTTTGCCATGCTACGATTAGTCGACAGTGCATCCACTAAGCAGCCACAGGTGCAGTATCTACGACCCATTCTAATTGCTAGTGTGCACAATAATGATGATGTTTTGTTAGTGTACGGGTAAAGGGTAATCAAGAACCGGATTCAGATGCTAAGAAGATCTGTCTGTCTGTCACCAAGTCCAAACTGTAATGCGATGGACGACCATCGCCCGCAGGACAGGCGCAGCGTGTGTGCTATCCTCCGTGTTGGCCATTCTCCCCTGAATCCTCAAGCTAGCGCATCAGGCTAGCAGCTAAAACGTACGCGTGCAAAAGCTATAGCCCTATCCGGACAGGAATTTAGGATAGGAGATTTGCCCCCAGCTTTCGTACAATTCGTATCACATGTAGTGGTGGCGGCTTTCTTTTGCTAAATTATATAACCTATAGCTAATAATAATCATATTGCAATATGCCAATCCCCAGCCCAGCGCATAGGATTCCCCCCCTCTCGCGCGCCTTTGACCCCTTCTCTTTCCATTCCATCGATGGAGCTTAACTAGTTTATTCAGATGCAACAGCAGATCATGCACATATTTTAGGCGCCCAAATTAGGTGCCATCTATCCATGGATCGATCTGCAGACGACAGAGGAGTCCTTTCTGGCGCTGATTACTCTAGTATGTAGTAGTACATCATATGGAAGCATATATATTTAATATACACGTTGTCATCTTGTTAATTCGCCTCTGTCGTCTGCCGTCTATGATGGAGAGATGGACAGGCAGAGAGTAGTGTGCGGGCGACTGCGAGTGAATATTCGAGGGGCGTTTCGTTCTCTGACCAACTCGCCCAGGCGCCATGATTGCTGCTCTGCGCTGCGCTGCTGCGCTTATTATTCGATCATCTCCTCCTCCGTTCCGGCCAATCGGTTGCATGCATGCGCTCATCTCGCTTTCCCAGAAAATTAAAGAGATGCCCGCCAAGCTGCATGTTCTTGTTTGTGCAATTAGGCCTTGACAGCGGGCATCATTATATTAACAGCAAGTAACGCGCCAGTACGTACAGTATCATATATATATATATATATATATATATATATATATATATATATATATATATACTACCAAGTACCAATACCAGTAGACAATATAGACCAGCAGGGATCGCAGAGACCGCCCGTATCTGCTGTCGATCCTGCTCGTACCTGCAAGCCAAAGAACTGCAGCAAAATGGAGAGAGCCCGGCCGGTTTAGCTTCATCTGGCCGGTGATGTGTCGAGCTCATGGCTCACGCTCGTGCTGATGCATCCATGGCTCGACACCGATCATCTCGGGCATATATATGGCCGCGGGATATGCGTCATGCGTACGATGATGAGGACGAAAGCCTTCCGCCCTTCCCTTTCAGCAGACAATTTTATTTTCGCGCCTTTTGTGATTTCTTTCCCTTGTGCGTTTCCCACGACAACGATCGAGCATTGCTGCTGTGCTGTGTAAATGGCCCTCTCCCCTCGTGCGATTATATTCTAGTGACCATTAATTGTGATGAGCACTGCATTGTTTGTGTGTACGTATACTTTAATCTAAAGCCAATCTGTGCTACTATACCTGCTGCTGTACGTGTCTGTCTCTACAATGCAAATTTTCAGCTGCATATATACTTATTGGGGCATAATTTTCATGTTCTAATTCGCCTGCAGTTTCAATATATTCCGGGAAAGATAAAGAATGACAAAGAGAAGGGTACAATGTGCTTAGTGCTAACCATGCATGGTATAATTAGTGCAACGACAGCTGGCTCGATCGATTAGATTTAATTTCTAATGGTAAAACCATCAATCTCTGTGGAAGTGGACATCAATCAGATTTAATTTAATTGATATATTGCGGTTTGTTCTAGAGGCTACTATACCTTATCTTAGATTTCGATCAGTAAAGATAAAGAGTAGTTCTCCCTCTAATCAGGTTTTTACTTTTTAGACGACAACGATATATATATGGCCTAGGGAAAATATATACGTGTAACTGTTTTCTGTTAGACCATATATACTGGACCGGAGAGCATTTCTCATAAAAATTAAATTTATGCATTTAGTAATAATTGTCATTTTTTCAAACTACATATTTTGAAAGCTATTGATCGATGCTCTCAAAACTTTAGAGCTTTACAGGAACTTTGCAAGGAAAATGGGTGCCTCGTGCTTAGTTCTGTAATGTGATTTTGGGTTGAGGGCTTGAGGCGATGGCATATATATTATACCATTTAGGACTAATGTGCATGTGTACAAGAATATTTGTTTCAATCCCATAGCCCCCCGTCTTTCGAAAGAAAGTCCCATAGGCCCCCATGCATCGGTCCCTTCAAACTTGTCCAAAATGTTAGGCACCTTGTTTTATTTTCCTTGATCTTGTGAATTACTAGTAGTAAAGTTTAAACTGCGTAAACAGCTGATGAGAGGTGATTGGGCTGTCAAACCTGAAAACTTGAGCCCTCCAATGCGTCTGGAGAATCTCCATTACATCTCCATTACTTATTACCCCAATGAAAGTTGCCTTACGGTCAGCATGAGCATCGTTATATATTGTGCAAAAGCCAATTTATTAGGGAATGTCGAGAATGTCGCTTTTGCCTAGTTGATACTAAAAATTACCGTGCCAAAATCTGTGCAGATATCGATCGTATTATGCATTGCCAGGAAGCATATACAGTATATATTATTCCATGCAACAAACATCACATGCCACTTGCATCCACTCAGCCACATGCATTATCTAAATTAAGAGAGAGAAGTGACCAAGAAATTAAAGAGCTAAGCATCCAGTTCAATCAGTACTGGACTTGAGGTTCTTCTTGTTTGTCTGCTTCTTTAGCTCTGCCGCGTGCAATCGATCAGCAAGTCTGTAAGTATATATTGATGGGTTTGGTTAGCACAGGAAGGGTTGATTGGTATTATTAGTCCCAGAAAAGCTTAGGCACGCAGCAGGTGAGGTCCGCTGACGGCGGCGGCGGTGGTTGGGCGACGACGAAAATTTTTATGGTTGTGGCGCTGTCATTGCGTGCGCAGCCGGTTATCATGGCATCGGCAAATTGCGCGCGGGTGATTGATTCACCATGTCAGCTCATCAAACGCCGCGTCATCGTGCACTAAACAAAATATCAGGTTGATGAACCAATATTATTGTCATGATCAGCGTCAGTGGCGAAGCTAGAGCGTACCGGAGGGGGGTGCACATGCCATGTGGATGTATAGACTTATGCCATTTGGGGTGCATATATGGTAAAAATTTAGTCCTTATCACTAGATTTTCATTTTTCCATGGGTGCAGCGCACTAGCTACTCTGTAGCTCCGCCCCTGATCAGCGTTGTTGTATGTGCATAGCGTCTGTGTATAGGCAAAAAGTCCTTATAAACTACAACTAAGGCTTTTTGTCGATCATAAGGACCATTACTAGCAGGGTAATAACTATAGCGAAAATGAATTTTATGTAATATTTCGTACGCCCTCTGTTCATAAATGTATGACGTGTTTGGTATTTTTTCCTCCAATTTCAATCATTCGTTTTATCCAAAAAATTAAAAATTACCATTTATTTTGCTATGATTTATTTTATCACTAATAATGGTAATTTAAGTATGAGTTGTGTTTTTTATATTTAAACAATTTTGTTAAATATATAAACCAAATGATCAAAGTTGTGGAAAAAATAATCGCGCATACATTTGTGAACATAGGTAGTATATATATATTTTGTATGTTTTGGTGATTGAGTGATAACATGCCACAAAATTATTGAAGACGTGTATATATATACTTGCAGATATTTAGATCCTGGGTACTACTTAGACTTTTAAAGCCTCTAGCAATAGGCCACAACGGGCCGGGGCTGAGGGGATGCTGACCCTCGTGGGTTGCAAAGGGCGCTGCCCTAAAGATTTTTCGGAGATTTAAAGCACTGATTAATCTGACATTAAGGAAAAGTCAAGTTTGTGCAATTGACATCGCTTCAGAGGAACTAGACAAAATTTTCATAAATGGATTAAATTAACATGTATTTTGATACAACTTGTCGTAGACACCTGACAACCCATCCCACACCAGACAACAGTGGCGGATCTAAAATCCAAGATTAGCGGAGCTTATTTTCCTCTTTCTCCTCCTACCCATTTTTCTCTTCCCCTTCCTTCGTATTTTCTCCTTCGTCTGCTCTGCTCATGCATAAATACTATTGGAGAGCTATGCTCCCTAGCTCCCACGCTAATCCGCCTCTGCATCCCACCGTCTATATTTTAATCTCTACTTGTCTAGCGTGCCTCAGAGGTAGTGTTTTTTAACTGTAGTTAGTAATAATAAGATGGTCCTAGATTTACAATGTAGGGCACTCAGCTGTGCAAAACTCCTCTCATCTCCCCCCCTCTTTCTTCCACTCTATAGGAAAACCTACGTTCCGCATAAGTCAGTTGCATTGTAAGACATGTAAGATATCGAAGCCCAACAATATACTTGCAACAGTCCTATAAAAAGTGTTGATGCGTAATAATGTACTTACCCTAGCTAATATTATATCCTCATAATACTTGTACATTTGTTTAAGATCAAATGCATTTTGGTACGTATAGCTTTTTCCTTACACTATGATGAGTAGGACGTTGCCTATTGTACGGACATGTTTGCGCTTCACCGTCAGGTCCGTCACCAAGTTGACTTCCTTGGTAGGTTAACATCCATTAGACCACAATGGAACTTGGGAGATTCGATAGTGACGAGAGAGGAAGGATGGCAACACGCACAGCAGGGCTTATAAATCCGATCAATCCATAGTAGAGACTTTATAAAAAAAAAAAATCCAAAGTAGAGAGAAATAGAGCTACATCATCGTTGATATATACTCTCTTCCTTTTTATAGCTGGTTTAGTTTTGTTTAAGTCAAAATTTTCTAGTTTTGATAAATGCATTATCAAAGTATATTTCATGGTGAGTTTATAATTGGAATTACAATTTATTGATGCTAGTGCTTTTTTTAATAGATTTATTAATCAATGTTGGAGAAGTTGACTTAAAACAAAAGAAACTCTAATTTAAAAATGGATGGAGTATATGCGTGAAATTTCGATTTGTCATAGTAGTTGAAAGCGCTGCATTTTGAATTTACTTTATTTTGCAATGTGGACATTTATGATAGAACGACTACACGTGAACATTTCGCCTTCAAAAATAAAAGAACAAAAAAATCTAGATGAATAAGCATATGCCTTTGTAATTAACTGGTCCCAATGAATAAGTACTTTTTCGTCCCAAAAAATTGTAATAATTCAAGCATTTAAATTTTATCCTATAAATAATACAATCGTAGCTCGTTGACTAATTTTAATTTTTTCCTCTCTTTTACCAAGCACATGTGCGTGCATATGACTAAGTAGGCACGCTATTTTTTCATGACTACAAATCCGTATAAAAATATTATATTCTTCTGATTGTAATTTTTTAGGATGGAAAGGGTATAATAACCATTCATATAGTAGATCTAAGATACACAAAATCATATATCCTACATTAATGGCAGGTATAGCTATAGCTACAAATTTTGCTTTCACTCACCCATTCAACGTGTATGCATTATTCAGGAACAGGACGAAGTGCTGACTAAGTGCCAATAATAAAGCACGCGTGTGCTGCGGCTCTTTGTAGGCGAAAACAACCCGCGTCTTTCTCACGATGGATAACTGTTACTAGGACGGACGTCGTGCTACGCCGCGGCCCTATATGTTTACCCCTCCTATTCGTACTTGGTACTTCTCTTTCTCTGCCTCCTAACAGTGTTAGCCTAAACGCTAAACGGTAAACAGTCGATCACCCTTCGTTTAGCGTTTAATCGGACTACACGGCCGTTTAAACGGACTAAAAAACGGATTATACAGGATTAAACGGCATAAATGGACAACACAGTTGACTACTGAGTAGCGTTTAAACGGTGTGTACCGGCCGTTTAGGCGAACAGAGCTCCTAACATTACTTGGCATTGGTAATCACCAACCGTAAAAAAACACCATGCAAGCATATATAAAATTATCGTAAATACATAACGATGATGGGTTCAAAGTGGATACAAATACACCTATCTAGACATTACGGGTACTCCCTCCGTCCCAAAAAATAAGGCATTCTAGATTTGTCCTAAATTAGACTTTGTAAAGTTTAACCAAATTTATTAAAAAAATATTGACATTTATGACGCCAAATTGGTATCTTAAGAAAATATATGACAATGATTCTAATAATACTTATTTGGTACTATAAATTTTTATATTTTTTTGTATAAATTTGATCACATTTTATAAAGTTTGACTTAGGACAACACTGATTTGTTTTCTGGGACGAAAAAAATAGCTATTAATTAGGCAACCACTGGAGTAGCCCCATTAGAAAAATACATAAACAGGGGGTGGATCCACTGCCATGATGGCCGGAGCTCAAGCCCCGGTTACAACAGCGTGGACAATGGGGCACGTTTTGAGCCTCCCTACAGTTTTAAGTTATCGATAGACAAGAGAAGAGAAAAATAAAGATAGAAGAAGAGAGCTACTTAGCAGCCAGCTGCTGAAAAAGCTATAGCTGTCAATTTAGCGCGCTATAGCCTCAAATAGCTGGTTATAGCGGGCTATTTGGCTTAGCGTAAAGCTTCTAAAACAGCTAATAGCGACTATAGCTGCAGCTGTAGCCAGCTATTTAAAGTAAAGTTTTACAAGAGAATGTACTAAATTATCTCCAAAAAAGCATGTGGTCATGGCCATTCTAAAATTTTTAATGCTTGTTCATCAGTATTATATCAGACAAGCAAAATAATACTCACTCCGTCTCAAATTCCAAGGGTTTCTAGCCTTCTTTTTGTTTGTCCACATTATAATAGATATTGATGAATCTAGACACATATTGAATACACATACACAAAGAAATGAATAGAGGCGTAAAATCCTTACAATTTGAGATGGAAGGAGTACATCAGCCAAATAGTAGAAGTCATAGACGGTAAATCACTGGACCAGTGTGAATAAAATGACTAGCACCGTTGGTGGAAACGGACCGGCTGCCGTACTTCCCGCTACCGTTGGGTGGCTGACACACAGGCCCATAGAGCACGGGGCCCACATGTCAGTCACCCAAATGCAGCCACCACATATGGCAGCGGATCTCATTCCGTTGTGGACACACGATAGCAAAAAAAAGCGAAGAGAGCACAAGTGCGCTAAAAACGTAGGGAGTTACTTATACTTATTCCACTTCCTCCACTCTAAATTATAAGGCATTATAGATCCCCTAAACATATATATATATATACACATATATATTTTAAAAATAAGCGGTACCACGGTACCATCTGGTACCGGCACCATAATACCGCATATTTTTAAACCGTTAATTTTTTTTAAGGACAATTTCTTTTTTTTTCTACCACCATAAAAATTTGTATTCATCGTAAGTTCGGAGTAGGGCTGACCATTGCTCTTTGCGAAAACATGACTTTGCTCTCTCAGCTCATTTACTCTCTGCCACGTAATAAACTAAAAGTGCTTATTATATACGATACCTTATAGACAGTTCACTATTCACATGAATTAAAAGTGCTAACACATCTTAATGACGTTATATGTAAATTATATAAGTGAAGACCGCAATCTATTTTTCTCAATATGTAGCTTATCTACATCATTGGAGTGTCCACCGGTCAATAAACTACTCATTGATTGTTTCCATCGATTTACTGTGGCTAACATCACTCATGTATATGCTTAAAATAAAAAATACGCATATTTTTTTAATATTTTTAGTGTTTATTTATCACATCTCAATCTATATAAATCATGTCGAATTCAATATTATGAAATTTTTATTGCAACACGCGGGGCATATATCATCTAGTATTATGAAATCTAGCTTTTGAACCAAACATGCGTAGATTTTAGAATCTATACTCTGTAGATTGTATAATCTAGGAATCTAGTCCATTCTAGCTTCTAAAATTCAGATTGTAAAATTAATCTCCATACAGGGCCTAGTCCCAATTTGTAACACCAACTGGGACTAAAGTCCCCAGCACCGGCCAAACCTGTCCCACGGTGATTAGACCCGGTTCCGTTACCAAACCGAGACTAAAGGTACTGCAGTCCTGGTGGAATCATGTAACCGGGACTAAAGCCCCTGTGGAAGTGCCCGTCGCCGTCAACCTCGTAGCCGCCGCCGTCGTTCCCTTCCTCGTCATCGTCGTCCTCATCCTCCTCTTTCTCCTCCTCATTGTCCTCATCGTCCTCCTCCTCCTCCTCCTTCTCCTCCTCCTCCTCCGCCACCTCTGGATCATCGGACCACTCCTCCGGATCAACAAACTAGGACTAAAGCCCCTTGGCAAGTGACACTTGAAGAACACTCATCTTCAAGAACACATAGATTGCAACAAATATTCACATTTCAACAAAACATTCACAGAATTGAACACAAAGATTGGAATACATATATATAACATCATAATAAGTTGTTACATAACACATACTAATTTCTACATTTCTACTCCTCGGCCATCAGTGCCGCTCAATCGATAGCGTCGTCTTCATCGTCTGAGACGGTGATGACTGGCGGCGCCGGCGCCGGCGCTGGCTCCGGCACCACATGGCTAGCGATGTAGTCGAGAATGGCAGCCTCGGTGGTGATGAGCGAGGAGACGATGTCATGTGAGGTCGAGGCGGAGGATCCCACCTTATTGAGAGTAGATGTCCCGGCTGTGGCGACACGGTGACGGCGGTTCGTGAGGACTTTGCAGGCGCGATGGAAAAACCAGTGTACGGCGACGTGACAGAGCCTCGACCGGCACTGGCCCCCTGTAACACCCCAAAAATTTAACCCTGAGCTTTTCCCTAAAACTCCCTCTAAATTCAAAATTAGATTTTGAAAACCTTGTTTGTGTGCGCAGTTATGAGCTCAATAAATCCTATCAACTTCCAAAAATCCTATCTAAATCCCTCCGGCTATTCCCCAAAATATCCGGCAAAAGTCCCCACTAAAATCCCCTCAAATTCCTTCTTCAAATATTCAATTTCCAATCCCAAAATCCAAATCAGAAAAAGATAAATTCCCTCCCCTCTCTTGGGCCAAAACCCACCTCTCCTCTCCTTCCCTCCTCCTCCCCTGCGGCCCAAGCTGGCCTGCCCCTCTCCTTTCCCCGGCCCAAGCCAAGCAGGCCCGCCTCACCTCTCCCCTTCCCCTCTCTCCCTGACACCCCGGGCCCGCCCGTCAGACCGCCCCTCCCTCTGCCGTCGTCTTCCTCGCCCGTCGTCCACGCCAAGCCGTGCCGCGCCGTGCACGCCATCGCCGTGCCGCCTCCACTCCGCCTGGCCCCACTGCAGCCCCACCTCGACGCCATCTCACCGCCACCATCTCCCCCGCGTCACCGCCACCGCGAATCCCGACACCTTGACTCCGCTGTGCAGCTCCCCGGCACCACGGCGAATGCCATCCTCGCCCGCCGCGCACGGCGGAAGAGGGCCACGTACCGCCGCTGCACTCACTCCCCTCCCTGGGTCTACACCGACGCCAACAGGAGCACCCTGTGCCAACCACGGCTGCCCCACCGCCCCGACCTCGACGCCACGCCGCGCGTACCCGCGCCTCGCACTCGCGCCGCGACGCGCCAGCCGCCCTAGCCGCGCCTATAAGAAGGCCCGACGAGCCGCGCCGTTCCCTCCCCGGACACGCACGCACGCTCTCGCACACGCACACCCGAGCGCACACGCACACACTCCCACTCCCCCTCGCCGGTGCTCTCGCAGAAGACGTCGCCGTGACCACCGTGCACACCACCTCCCTCCATCTCCAAAATCCACCCCCTCCGGCCACCCACAATTCAAATTGAGCTGAGCCCGAGCTCCACCACCCTCGGGCTCCTCCACCCCTCTCCCTGGCCGGAACCACCCCAGAACGCCGGAGCGCCGCACGCCGCGACGTCCTCCTCCGCCGGCGTTCGGGTCACCGTCGCCAGCGCCGCCCGCAACACCTCCCATCTCCACGATACCCTCATCGAGTTCGCCCTTCCGCCCTCTCCCTCATCGGCTTGACCTCGTCGCCGGAACCGGGCCACCGGCGGTGAACCGCCGGCGAGCCGCGGGACCCCGACGGCGACCGGTTCGACCGAACCAGACCGCAACGCCATCGCCGCGTCGTCCTTCCCCCGGCGCGACTGACGCGTGGGGCCCACTGCCCTGCCGTCAGGCCGCGCCGTCGGCGCGCCGTTCCGCCCCGTGGGCCGGCCTGTGAAGGCCCACGAGCGGAAAGGCGGCCGTGGGCCAAGCCGGGCGGGAAAGGCGGGCGCGGGCCGAGCCGGGCGGGACGGAAAGTGGGCCACGCGCGTTGAGATTCGGCCCGTGGTTCATTTTTCCTTTTTCTTTTCGATTTATGATTTTTTTTCTAAAGAATTTCATATCTCGACCATTTGGACTCCGATTTAGGCGATTCTTGCGCCTAAATTCTCCATAAATCAAGCTCTACATAACCATATGCATGCCATGACTCTCACACGCTTCCTTATTGTGTCCACAGATACTCTCCTCGCCGCCATGCGACCGCCACCCCTTCGGCGTTACCGCCCCCGTCTCGTTAGGCCGCATCCACTACCATGGCGCCTCCGTAACTGCCGTTACCGAGCCCGCCAGCTTGCCCGAAGGCTCGCTACACAACCTCGACCGCTGGCAATAATACCGCCAGTGAGAATCCCAATGAATCCATGTCACCTCCACCCGGACTCTGCTTTGCGACAATTCTCCTTCCTGAAATCCAAACCCTAGTTCCAAATCAAGTTGGGCTCATTATACACCTTGGTTTGCATGTGTTTCTTGTTTGTGCGTGTAGGTTATACATGAGGGTTTGTTCGATACGCCGCTCGAGGATCGCTTCGCAACAACCGAAGCCCGCGTGCAACCAGAGCCACCACCGCTAATTCAACCACCGCAACAGAGTGATCGGCAAGTCCACTGAAATCTCACGTGATGCATAAATTACCCAGTTTTTGATAAACAACCCATTGCCTTGATTAATGATAAAACCTGCATGTTTTGCTTGCTAAGAAAAACCTGGTAGGATAGCCACCCGAACCTTTTAGACGTAGCGCGCACAGGTGGATCGCTCACTTAATATCATACATATTAATCTTGTTGTGGAACTTGGGATGGAAATGGGTTGGTGTGCGTTTGCGAAAACATGGGGAAAGACCCCGGCAGCCGATCTCGGTCGACTACGCCACGTGTCGAAGGGTGGAGAGCCCGGATACCGTTCTCACGATTACACTGGGGCCCGGCCTTGTGGAGAGGACCGAGCGGTGTTTGAGGAAGCTCTGCTCTTCTAAGGACCGATTTGGAGTCTCATCTTGCCTAACTCTTTATCGTACAACCACTCGATGTTGTATGCGGCAACACTTGGCCGGAACCCGCAAGGAATAACCAGCCGATACCCGTAGGCTGGGAGCACCAAGAGACTGAGAATGGTGGAAGCCGTGTGTCTGCTGGCACTGAAGCGGCGTCGCGTGTCTACTGGCACTGATGCGACAGGGTCCTACGTTTCTTTTGGTTGAGGTCGGGAAAATACTTGCGGGGGTAGAGCCTTGAGTGGGAAAGGCCTTACTGATCATGAGTGCCTGGACCAAACTTGTGGATAAAGTGTGCACCTCTGGCCAGAGTATAAACCTATCCGGATAGTCCGTTGTCCACTGGTATGGACTTTGAGTTATGGCTTGGTTTCTATTAGTAGTGATTTATAAAATTGGGGTTTGGTTGGGTGAAAATGATGTTTTTGGAAGCTACGGGCGTGGCCTGGGAGCTTTGGAGAAAAATGTTGGCCTGCGTGCCATGAGCCACGATGGACCGGCAAGTCCAATGGCGCCCCTTTTGAAAAAAGTGTTTTCTGGAAAATAAAACTGAGAATCAATGAGCCTTGCATATTTTCTGGCAAATCTATCCTGAGCTCCAGATATATCTTGCATATAGTAATAGCTTTGACCCTAAATTCCTTATGGAGGAAGGTGGGCTTGCGGAGTACGTTTTTCGTACTCACCTCCCCTTTTGTTGTTGTTTTTCAGAGAAGACGAAGTCGCCTTTTAAAGAGGGCTTGTACTTGTAAGGGTTGCGGTCTATCCCAACGGTGTGAAGTGAAAAAGTTTGGGTCTATCGTTTAAGTTCCGCTGCAGTTGTATGTTTCGGGCTGCGTCCCGTTCGGTCTGTCCCATTAGAGCGGATCTGTACTACTCTGATGTAAGAATGTGATTATCATAACCCTGGGAATGATAATAAAGCACATTTTAGTCCCGCTTACGGGCTGGGGCGCTTCACCCCCGAGGTGGCGGCGATGCATGCGCCTCGCCACTGCGAGCTGCTCCTCTAGGGTCCGTGCGTTGAGGCGCGCGACTAGGGCATCCGCTGGGGTTGCTTCCATTGTGGCAACGGCGGAATGAGAGGAGTGGAGGAAGAGGAAGAGGAGAGGAGATGGCGGCGGCTCGGCCGGTGGGGAAGTTATAGTGGGGGGAAGGAAGGGTATTACTTCCGGTTGGTTTCCACCAACCAGAACTAAAATCCTCCATGCCATTGTTTATTCCAGAAAAGTATTTAGTCTCGGATGGTCTTCCCAACCGGGACTGATTAGTCCCCGGGCGCCGCCCCAAGGGGTCTTGTGCTTTGGAACCGGGACTGATTCTACTATTAGTTTGAAATAGAGACAAGACCAGAAACAAGAGCACACATAAGAAGAAAAGCGCGCAAGGATCGTTATACTCCAACCCCCTTTACAAAACAACCCCGAGTCATTGATCTGTCAGAGATATTCACCTGGGTAGTTGTTTGACAAAAGAGAAAAGGAGAAAGCGAAAATATTTTGCATATAACTAAAATATTCTAATTAATAAGGATGATGACGACGATGAGGCAAAATCGCCGCCACCGGCGCCGTAGTGTCCAAATTCGCCGTCGTACGTGTCCTTGTCGCTGCCGCCATAACAACCGTCCTCGGCTCTGCTAGTTGAAGCCATCGTAGCCGCCGTCCCCGTCCCCATTGTCGGGACCATTGTCATCGTCACCCTCGTAGCCGCCGCTGTTGTCCCGTTCCTTCTCCTCCTCCTCATCGTCGCCGTCCTCATCCTCCTCCTCGTAGTCGTCGTCCTCATTCTCCTCCTCCTCATCGTCGTCCTCCTCTTCCTCCTCCACCACCTCCTCCGGATCATTGGACCACTCCTCCTCCTCCTCCTCGTACTCCGCCTGTCATCGCTTCGGCGGCGGCTGGTTCACCGCATTGCTATCCTCTGCCTCGGAGTCGTAGTCTGTGGTGTACTTGCCATCACTCAACCAATGATCCATGGCGCGCTGGAGAATGGGCGTGTGGGGGTTTTCTTCTCACTCTCTGCTCTCTCCTCTCTAACTCTTGATTGCCTCTGTGCTTTTGCTGCAGAGTTTCTGAGTTAGGGGAGATAGTAGGAGTGGTAATATTTATATAACTCCCAGCGGCATTTGGAATTCCCATCACTGATTCATTCTTGATCATCATCAATGGCCGACGTATGAACAACGAATGCTCCTCGGCAGTCGGTGTGAAAGAGAATATGGCGAGAAGACGAACAGGTGCGCACGAGCTTCAACACATGTGAGAGCACTTTAGTCCCGGTTGCTAACTACCACCGGGACTAAATAGGCTTTAGTCCTACCCCCGAGGCCCTATGTTTTCCAAGGTAGCGCGGAAGGGAGGGTTTTATTCCCGGTAGGTTCACCGACCAGGACTAAAATCCTCCACGCCATTATTTATACTAGGAAAAAATATTTAGTCTCGGTTGGTGAGACCAACTGGGACTGACCTTACTGGGGGGCCACTAGCATTTCTAACTGGGACTGTTTAGTCTCTAGACACCCCGCATGTTGCCCCAAGGCATCCTGTGCTTTGGAACCGGAACTGATTCTAGTATTAGTCCTAGCTCCAATTCCCACCGGTACTGATCTAGGGATGGATAGCCCGTTCTCCAATAGTGTGCAACTATAGGACTGTGAACATGCCCCACAAACTAAGTGTGGATGGACGAACGTTTAACAGCAACAAGGCATGCACACGTGACGACAAACATTGCAGCAAGAGACAAGGCAGGACGTATTGCCAACCGTTGAGAAATGGGTCATCTATAGCATACCCCGATTAGTGGTTGTGTGGCTTTCTTCTTTCTTGAGCAACATGAGTGTGCATAGTCAAAATGCTCTCACAAATTGCCGTCTTTTTGCCCTGATTAGGCCAGCCACCAATCAGCTCATGGGGATCCACTTAATTTGTCAATGCTATATAAGGCCCGGTGCTGGCCCCTCCACTATCTATATGCCCAAGTGTCCTCTTATCAGAATAATTGTCACATCCATCCATCTCCCTCTCCCTCTCTCTCACACACGCACGCTCACGAAATGCAATGTGAGTCAGCCTTTTTTTGACACAAGAATGGTGCACATTTCTGCATATTCTCAAAACATCGTCCCTAGACCTGCCTTTAGTGCCTGTTTCAGGGCTTTTGCTGCACGTACTGCCCGGACAAATCTTTGTTCTTCAGGCTATGCGTACGCTAACGCGTCACGCGCACGATCAAGCTACTAGCATTCCAACAAGTGATGCCTCAGTGCTTTCAATAGTAATAAATTAAAGGCTAACAACTACTCCCTTCGTCCTAAATTGTAAGAGATTCTAGGCCCATATTAAATTATTAATTTCTCCATGTATGTGTATTCAGTGTGTTAGATTCATCAACATCCAAATGATAATGGATGAATAAAAAAAGGTTAGAATTCCTTACAATTTAGGGTGGAGGGAGTAACAAATAGCTCTAATCAATATAGTACCCCCCTAGTCTCAAAATATATTTACATTTAAAGTTTGTTCTAAGTTAAATTACCTTAAGTTAGGCCAAATTTGTACGAAAATATATTTATGGCATCAAGCTAATACCCAGCATAATTTTTGCAAAATGTAGTCAGAAAGACTGGTGCAACATTAGTTCTGCATTGTGCGTATATCTTTTACACCCAGTTTTAAAAAAATCCAGCTCTACAATATTTTCTAATAAAAGCCATACATATCTCCTTTGCCACAGATAGCTAAGCACCACTTCCCTTAGACCATCCCCAATGGAGATATCCATATACACTTTATGTCCCTATTCATCCACTATTCCAACTACCCCTCCCTCTGTCTACAGTAGCGCTACAGTGTTAAACAGTGTATATGCATCCATTTTGCACATCCCCATTGGAGATAGCCTTAGATCAATATTTTCCCCTTTCATGTCAACATAGATAAGCATTGCGCAATACCTAGTTTTAATTAGTACATAAACGTACAACATGATCAGTGCTCACCAAATCAAGTTAAATTGCTCCTATTAAAATAATACAAGTTCGTGTATTGCCATTTTTCTGTGGCTATAACATCGTTCATAGGCTAAATGTCAACTTCACTTTATGGCCCCTTTCCCTCTCTCTTTTAGCCCTAACTTGGCAACTCATGAATTGAGGGGGATCGATTGAAGTGGATTCATAGAGATTGAGGAGATTTTAATCTATTGTGGATTTAAACACACCATAATTCCTCCAAACCACTTCAATCCAAAAGTTCCCAAACAAGTCCTTTGTGTTGCTTTTGCCTTTTCATTTCGCGAATGCCTCGAGGCAACCACAAAAGACTCCAATAACTCGAGGTGTGATAGGCTTAGTGAGTAAAGTATTAACTGTGTATGGGCACTATATATAGTCCACCTTCGTCATTTGTGTGGACTTAATTCTCTCAGGATGATTATTCTCCTCAGAAAAAACAGCAACTTGCGCATCCCTTTCTTGGCTACAATTTTCTATTGTGGAGGTAGACAACCAACAAGCAATATACTTTAACACTAGGATGCCATGCAATCGATTCAATCCGCTTTAGAGATGGATCGTCACTCTAATGATGATGTATACCACAATCAGTGATCCTCTCTTAGGTCAAGCGAGACATGTTTCTAGTGAAACATATGGGTGCATTAAGTGGCTATGCGATTTTTCTAGCATGGTTAATAAAATTTTGTACATGCATGTTTGACGGTACGCCCAACAGAAACATATGGAAATTTTCATTGGCCAGAAATCGACGAAAACATGCCCAAAACCGATGAAAATAATGTCGGATTCGAGCTAACACAGATAAAACGACAAAAATAACTATAGTTGTGCAACTATTGCGTTCTGTACTCCAAAACTCCAAAAGGTATAACAATAAACATACCATCCAAATTATATTTTAGATGTGTGGTTCATATCGCTAATCATATATCATATTGTAATGGATGGATAAATGAAACAATAATCATTTAGACATCCAGAAAAATGACACAGACAATGCATGTCTACAATCTAAATGAAAAGGCGCCGCAAATTTCAAGAGAGTAACATTAGGTTGATCATTCGGTTGATCAACTCAGGTTATACTACATCAAGCAGTACTTGTAACATTTTTATATAACCTATACCACTCCATCCATCTATCCCCATCCACAGTTACACTAAACCTTAAACCTTACTAACAAGTAAGCACCAAACCACAACCACCACCAACCTTTCTCCCTCTCTTTCATGGACACTATGTAAGTACGTACACTGCATTTGTCTCTTGTGTCATGCATGCCTAGTTTATGTTTCATGCAATGTGCAACTAGCTAAAGCTAGACACAATTAGTGGATGCACCGTTCCATGATCCTTCCCCCCTCGTCACATCTCCACGCTTGCTTTCATGTACTATATGTGCTCTAGAGAAATGAAAATGGCTGAAGACGGCCAGCTCGATCAAACGGTTTCAACTGCACCCCCTCCTCCTCCCACTCCACCACTTGCAACGCCGCTCTTGTGCGCGCCGCCACCGTCGTTGGACGCCGCCGCCACCTTGCCGTCGCCTTCCTGCGCCTTCTGCTGCGTGCTGTACTCGCCGTACAGGTAGGAGGAGAAGCCCCAGAAGCAGAGCACCGTGGCCACGGCCTTCTCCGAGCCAAAGGGGTCCCGAAACACGAGCACGCCGCCGATCACGTTGGCGGTGAGCACGGCGGTCATGCACACGCCGCTGTGCAGCGACGAGGTGAGGTACACCATCCCGGCCGTGCCCATGAAGCAGGCCTGCCAAGTCACCACCAGCGCCGCCACCACCGCCCAGTACGCGGCCGGGGACCGGTCCCAGCGCGCCACCTCCTCCCGCCACCCGCCGGCCGCGGCCAGCCCGGCCACCGCCAGCGCGGTGGCCGCGGCCTGCATGATCACCTGCACCTCCACCGCCATGCGGAACCCGCCGGACACGGCCCTGCGGTACACCAGCTCCATCACCGGCAGGTACGCGGCGAAGAGCCCCGCGGCGCCGAGCGTGACGGCGAAGCCCACGAAGTACCTGGCCCGGCTGCCGCCGTCGGGGCGCTCGCCCGAGTCGGACGAGCGGAGCGCGAGCAGCACGGAGCTGAGCGTGAGGAGCACGACGGCATTGAGGTTGGAGAAGGTGAGCGGGTGGCGCACGATGACGGCGGCCAGCACCAGCGTGAAGGCCAGCTGCGTGGACAGCAGCAGCGAGGAGGTGGACACGGGCAGGTACGAGGAGCTGTAGGAGAAGAGCAGGTTGTTGACGCCCATGAGCAGGCCGATGACGCCGCACGCGGCCAGCAGCCGCCGCGAGAACCACGCGAACGGCCGGGGCTGCGCCGCGGGCCGGCCGGCGTAGACGGGCACGAGCAGGACGGGGAACCCGACCGACTGCACCAGCGTGGCCACCCAGCGGTCGCGCCCGCCGTGCGCGAAGTAGTACCGGGACAGCAGGCTGGACGCCACCGAGCCGCCGAGCAGCGCGGCGTAGTTGGCGCACAGCAGCAGCCGCCGCCGCCTCGCCGCGCCATTGGCGATGGCATCCGAGTCCGACGGCTCGGGCATGTCGAGGAGGGGGGCCGGGGTGGTGGTGGTGGTGGTGGTCATTGGAGAGTGGAGTTGGTTATGGTGGGCGATGAGAGTGAGTTGAGGAGGGAAGCAGGGTCCGGTGGTGGGGGGGAGTATTTAAACGAGAGGGATAATGGTAAGTTCACTTGTGTGCGCGTATGGATGTGCATGTGCAAAATATACAATGTATAGTGCGTATTTGAGTTTGAAATACACGGCCTAGTGCGATTTGTGTGGGATTGGCTCTTTTTAAAGAAAAAAAAAAGAGCAGGCGAGGCGATTACGAACTTTTTTCACGGCTAATGGGGATCAAATAGTGGAAGTGGAAGCCGAATAAACGGAGTCGTTTGTTTGGATGGGATTTATTTAAATCCCATTGTAGCTAGCGATATGTTTTGTTATTGCTCTCAGCAAATTCGTATATATCCTCCATCCCCTCCGGTCTGGTAGTGCACTGGATCATTGCAGCCTCAAATTAAGCTTGGTATGAATGATGCCACATCAAAGTGATCACCAATCGGCGATGGTAAGGAGTGCCTGCGATTATATATATAAGGTCATGATCTTAAATAATCCGTAGTTTTTAGCTCCTCAACTTTACCTGACAACTTCCACTGGTCATTCTGGAACATATCGCGTGGAACCACAAGCCCATTAGAAAAAACTTGAAACTCTTCTTTATTTGGGTATGAATTACTGATCGTTGAACTGTTAAACAAAAGATAAGTTCTTTCGAAATCTCCGTCCCGAAGTCCAAATTCAACATATGTTGGGAGTAACTAAAGTGATAAAATATGGCATGCAATAAATCAAACCGGAAGGAAAGGGACCAAAAGGAACAAAGGTTATAATTCAAACGTCAAATTCTCTTTCATGTTTGCCTTTGAGTTTAATTAAAATTTTAAAGGTAGAGTCTATATTTGGACATCCTACTATTGATAGAGTTTGATTTTGCAACTTCAAAACCAGAAAATAATTGACCATCTAAATCTTAAAACCATTCAGATTTGGCAATATATAAGGTGCTCCAGCTTCTAAAATGGTTCCAACTAAGGCTTTCTAAGGTGAAATGCCTTTTCCGTTAGAGTTGAAGCCATATAAAAAACCATTTGGCAAAATGGTTTATAAATAGCAATGTGGTAAATTTAGGGATATTATAAGGAGCCGCTTTTCTAGCCTCCCCTCTTTTGCTATTTTAGAGGGCTTATATGTTGAAGCCATTTATTTTTTATTCGTTTGCCAAGGCTTCACTAAAAAACCGCTAATTATTTTGATGGGTGTTGTTTTCATAATATGGACTACGCATGGCACACATACTTCTTTCCTCTCTCAAAAAGCTTTTTTTTTTTTTTTTTGAGAAATCCTCTCTCAAAAAGTTAAACAAACAACATACAAAAATGTAATGGATCATATTACCACTGGCATGTGGGCCTTTGTTATTGGCTTCTTCCATACCTCTCTTAGACACTAACCCATAGGGCCAATGTATAACTTGCCGTCCTCCCCTCCTAATCGATCGTCTTCATCCTTTCTCACCGATTCTCCAAAATGGGCAAGTCCATCCACCCGTGGCTCCCAACCTAATCCCATAAGGTCCACGCAGTGGATCCATGAACTCATCTACATGTTAGGACTCCTCGGCGTTAAAGAGCTCAAGCCCTTCCCTTGACCTCTACATTCTAAGCAACAACATCTCTAGTATGGGAAGTATCATCGTTAAAGGGTAGCTAGTGGCAGCCCTGCTTGGGTTGATGGAGTAGATGAGTTATAGTGGTTTACGGGTGGCTGTCAAGGGGATTCCTACTTGTTAGTTTTGGAGGTGTCATTGCTGCTTGCACTCATTTACGGGAGGAACCAAGTAGGGATGATTTGCGGCTTGATTTGGTAAAGGACTGAAGGAGAAGAAGCTAGCAAGAAGGAGGCTTAATTAGTTTGTGTTGTCAATGGCTTCTTAGGAAAGAACATAGTAGGGATGGATCTCACTAGCATGGCATGGCGAGGTCCCTAGCGAATAATGTCTCGGTCTGTCACCAGTCTATTCCACCTCTAGCGAACAATAACCACCAACCCAAAGCCATCTACCGAATGTAGTCGATTTGCATCTGCACTGTATGCCAACCCCCACCCTGCTTTGTCCTACCAACGCCTCCTCACCGACCTCACTTTACCTATACTACTCGAATGTGCAGAGATGGGGAAGTAAATAATGGGTGCTGTGGTAATCGATGAACCTATTAAAAAAGCTCAATGACAACGGTTTTAATAGATTAAGAGCACGGTTGGAGATTTCTAATTTTTGAGTTGGACGAACAAAATCAGACTATGGCTTAAAATTAAATTGTCTACGATGGACTTGAAAATTGATTTTAAATGGCACTATGCCATGTCATAAAAGAGTGTTGTTTTGAACAACATAAGCACAAACTATCACCAGCAAGTTACTTTAACCGCATACTCCCTCTGTACTAATTTTATAAGTCGATTGAATTTTTTTAATATATCAAATTTACTCGTCTTATTCAAAATATTTCACAATTATCATTTATTTTTATTGTGATTTAGTTTAGCATCTAATATTTTTTAATTACGACTTTAGTTTTTCTATATTTTCACAATTTTTTTGAATAGGACAAGTTGGGTAAATTTAGTGTCAAAAATCAAACGGCCTATAAATTGGGACGCAAAGAGTATTTGCAAAATATAGGAAACTTGTGACATCATCTCGAAGGCAAATCTAGCTATACAGCCCTTCAAAAATCAATAAAAGATAAAAGAAGTTCAGTCCCTTAAAAAAAGATTAAAGAAGTTCAAAAATACATTGACCCTGTTTGGAACGCGGGGATTTTTTCTATTTATACGTTTTTTCTATAAAATTAAATTGTTTTATGTGAAATTTCTATACACTTATTTTAGAATTTCTGCGTTCTAAACAGACCTATGGTCCAAACTCCAAAGTATAAAGGTGGCGGATGCACAGAACCCAAAACATCACTCTCTGGCTAGCATGCACGCGGCACGAATCGAAGATTATATCTAGCTATGACTTTCATGTGAACATTTTCCATGCTCTTATCGGATCCAAGGATTTGCGAAGATTCCATTCGATAGCTATGCACGTTGCACCCAGTCCTGAGTCCTGACTGCTACATTCACCTGATGCATGCAACTACAGTGGGTCTTGTCCCTGTGGGCTATGGCTTTTGCTAGTCTTATGTATAGGTATCTAGGCTAGCATACCCACTCCTATTTTGTTAAAACAAGAGGCCTAGTAAAAAAAATTTTCAACCTCGCGCCTCTTGCAATGGATTCGGCGGCAGAGCTCTTCGTCCTTCCCAATTCGCATTTGTGTTCGAAGAAAAACTGCAGTGTTGAATGTTTCTGGATCACAACGTACAGAATCCATGATCCGCCGCGCACATGCGCAAACTGTCGCAGGAAAAGCGCATCTACGACCGGCTGCAGACGAGGAGAGCGCGCGCGGCTGTCGTCGACGCCGACGCCGCCGCCCCGGTTTGGAGGCCGCGAGCGCGCATGGCGGCGCGGACGGTAAGGACAGAGGGCAGAGCGGTGAGCTGACATGATCGAGCCCTTGGAGCAGAGCCACGTTTTGTCGTGTGCCAAAGGCACGTCACGAACGGCGGCACGGGGGGTTTTCTCTATCGGCCAAGGCCAAGAAACCAATGGGCAAACTCCAAGTACAAACAGTACACAGATATGGGGTCGGTCATCCTTATCACATCCATGCATGTCCTGGACGTACTCCAAGGTTGATCCCCTACTGTACTGCACCTGCGCCTGCACTGCTCGGACGTCGCTACTAGACTAGCTGCTGGGACTGAAACTGAGGCGCGCGCCGGCAGGGAAGACGGAGGGCGGCGCAATGTGGCCAGCAGTGAAATGGCAGGGAAGGTTGCAAAGAAATGCAGCAGGTATCCGGAAATGGCTCACGGTCACGGCGCCGCGCCTGAAATGCGTGCGTCGTCGCGGTTCTGCGTGCAGTGGAGGAGGCCGGGCCACCTGCGCAAACAGGAACCTGTACACCTGCACCGTGTAGGGGGGAGTAGGGGCCTGCTGTGTCCCTGTAGTATTGCACTAGTGGTACGCTTGGCACGCACTTTTGACAGGGACGGCGTTGCTAGCTGCTACAGGTACCGGTGGGCGCTCCCGGTACCGGCGCCGGCGGCCATGGACAGCGGCAAGGCCCATTGGTTGCCCGTCCGTCGCCTCGGGCGGCGCGGATCTGCGGTGAACTACCTGCTGTACTTGTGATATGCGGTGAACTCGGCCGGGGCGTCAGCGAGCGGTGCGGCGTGTTCTGTTTCGTTGGTTGAAACCCTGGGCGGCGGGGCGGGGCGGGGCGGGGCGAGTTGCTAACGGGCCGATGGTCGAGCGGGCCGACGAGGCGGAGGTAGCCTTGTTTGGTGGTGGGCTAGCTTCCAGTTTCATTGGGCCTCACGTTCAGGCAGAAGTGGTGGAGGACGGGAGCCTTGCATGGGCAATCTATGGCGACTTTAGTCCCTCGTCTTTTCTTTTCTTTTCTTTTCTTTTCTTTTCTTTCTTTTTCTTTTCTTTTTTTTTGTTTTTTTTGCCCTGGTGGCTGGTGTCCAAGAGACATGCTAAGTTATAACACGTAACCATTGGATCGAGGACGCTGACAGTTTCATCAGATCCTGATGAATATTTGAAGGGCTAGGATTTAGGTTGGGATATAGAACTCCAACCTGATGCCTACAACGAGCACCATTAGGCAGTTCACAAGTACTCCGTCCTAAAAAAAATAAGTTATTCTAAGGGCCGGCTTCTCCTCCATCTACCGGTGGTGGCGAAGGCGGCGGGCGCCTCAAGGTAGCCCTCCACGTCCCCCCTTCCTCCCTCCTACTCCTCCTCTCTTCCTACACTCCCTCCTGCACTCCTGCTCCGATTCCTGCCATGGGTGCCGGTCGACGGGTTCCGCGGGTGCCGAGCTCCGGGCTCTGCGTGCGTACCGCCAGACGCTGCGGCTCCGACGGGCGCCGTGGGCCAAGCGTGAGGCCTCCGCGGGCGCTGCTGCCGGGCATTGTTGCTGGTGTTCATGCAGCGCGGCGGGCCCATCTCCACAGCTCCTAATGGCGTAGGTCGCCGCGCCGCCGCCGATCTGGCGGTACGCTACCGTTGTGCGCGTCGTAGGGGTGCTGTGACTGCCATCATCGTCCCGGCCACCACCTCCGTCCTCGTGCTGGATCTGGTCCCCATGTGGCCAGATCGGCTCTTCGCCGACCTCTTTGGTGGCGGTACGGGCCGCCGGGCCATAGCAGTGGCGTGCCGGTTCAATGCCCCCTCTGCGTGGGGGAGATCTTGAGGATCCTCTTCTGCGTGGGGGGGAGGCTAAGGAACGTAGATCTGGGGCTGCAATGGGGGTCTTGACGCTTCACTGGCGATGAATTTCTCCTAGCAAAAGTTCGGAGCACATGGCTAGTTTTGTAGGGCTGAGACCATTGGTGAAAACCACGTCGGATCGGCGGGCGTCGTCAACAACCTTAGTGCCTCTACTTTGTTCTGCAAGGTGAAAACCTCGTCCTTTTGGACGGACGACAGCGGCGGTCCACGTCGTATCTTTCTTGAAAGTGTCGTAGTGGAAGACTTCCATGTTTGAAGATCCTTGTTGCTGAGATATCGTCCAGAGCTTGTTGCGTGTCTCTCGACTCTCAACATATTCAACAATCTTCGGTATCGTCAGATCCTTACACCCTTCTATGGCTTCGTAAGGTATTTTACGGTGGTTTGGTTTTGGTTGTCGGAGCGGAATCGACTCGAGCTGTGAAGAACATTCTTTAGCAGGGACACATCAGCTCACGCTCTTCTTCTTTCTAGTGTTTGATGAAGCTTCCTAGTTAGGAGATGATTTATTCAGAGGAGGCTTACCAAAACAAGCTATTTCAAGACGTATACTGGTTTAGTATGTTGGAGTTAAGAGTCTTTTTTTTTTCTTTTGTTTAAGTGTTTTGGCCATATGCTTTAAGTTATGTGCCAACACTTTGTAATAATTTGGTCTGATGCATACCTTTGGTTGATGTCGAAGCCAGAATTTAATTCCATTATCTAAAAAAAGGTTTAACAAATCATTCTAGGACTTAAGATTTATTCCAAAAAACATGCCGTGCTAAGCCATTCTTTAATATTCCGCATGTTTATTTTGGGATTTGCTATCCCACAATGCATGTTTTCCGTAAACAAATCACATGCATGATGTCGATGCATGTCTTATTTTAATCACACGATGCAGTTATGATCTGCATTCCATCCTGTGCATGCCAACTTTAATTACATTTGCATGCAAATCGCTCTTCTTTTCCTTTCTTTCTATTAAAGATCCTAAATTTTAGGAGCATCAAGGTCATTTCTCACTAGCACTAATTTGTCTAAAAATTCCTAGAGTGATTTATTTTCTAGGACGGAGAGAGTACTGACATAGGGAAAAGTTTTGTTGACTAGTGGAGAATTGTTGACTCCTGGAGAGCTTGGAGAGGTTAAGCAAGGTTTGAACACTACGAATCACCGAAATAACTACATATCAATGGTGCTACGACGGTTGTTCCTAATGTTTTTAGAAGGAGACTTACCTTTGGTCTCTGCATGGTACCAGGGGGTTCGTCTAATTAGGGCCATCTGAAATATGAGAAAGATCATTAAAGGTGTGTTTTTTGAAACGTTTTCTTATGAATTTTTTCTATAATTCTTACGAAATTCTTATATTGTAAAGGGGGTTTTTAGTGACAGTGGCCAGTTTTTTTTGGGCCAATCGTTTTCCTTTTTTATATTAGGAGCGCGGTAAGTGGAGTAGACGGGTTGTTTTGGTGTGTTTGTTTCTGTCTTCTTTGCGTAGGGGTCTGTTTTGTGGTTTTTGAGAAAAATCATACAAACTAAATTATTCGCAAAGTCTCGGAAGACAGCATTGATAAAGCGACCTTTAACATACGCCATCTGTACGCAGAAAGCAAACAGGTAGCAAGTGCCATACCAAAAAGGACCTGATGTGGGTTCACAATCCGTCGATATCACTCTGGAAAGAGCTCCACAACCTTACAATGCATCCATTCATCACGACGCGCCGATGGCTAGCCACAGATATTTGGATCAGATTCCACCAGAAAGAGCCAAGCGAAAACGAAAGGCTCATAGCAGGCTACAAGACACACATGCTATCTGTGAAGTAACACATTAACAGCTTTTCAAATCTTTTTTGTTTCTTTTCTAGATTATAATGGAAGAAACGACACAAAATGGAATTAGAAATCCCTAATCCCCCTCACCATCCCCTTGTTTTCTTTTTCTTCTATGTTAGTTTCTAGAACAAGTACACAGATTCTAAAAGAAAACAGCCAACACATACGACATCCTAGAGGACACGCACGCACAACAAACATTCCCTAAAACACACCCAGCTACGAGGCAAACTGGCTCCTTTGGACCACACGCAAACTGCTTCGCAAACCTCAGCAGTATATAATAGAAAGCAGAAGAGAAAAAAATGACACAACACAATGGAAACAAAACCTAAATGTAGACAAGGAGGGCATTATGATGCCTTGGAACCACATGCCTCAACCTAAATGTGTCACGGAACCTTTTTCCCAGTCATTGAACGTTTCTCATGGGAAGATAGTTCCATGGCTTCGCTTTTCTTTTCCTCCTCTTGCATGAGTAATGGAAGAGAACCCATGGCTAATGATGGCTTCTTGATTGTCCGCACAATAAACTTATCATTTCAGGCTAAAGTCCATTCCAGAGGCTATCTCATTTTTCCCATTTCAAGTAGGCCAAACAGGCATCATCCTTCTGTTGCAACCGTGTTGGAATGCTCCTTATTACTCTGTGCTGTATCAAGAACTTCTGCAACATTGCCACTCTGCTCCTCATTTTTCTTAATTGTATCAAGTGCCATCCCAACAATCCCAACATTGTTGCCCTGCTCCTCATTACTCTTGGTTCTACCAAGCTCTGTGGTACTTGTCGGTTGTGTATGCTTTTTAATTTCTGAGGTTTTTTCGGCTTTTGGCTGCATAAAAAGGAGCATCAATGAGGAACAAATAACCACTAGTTACCAATGATAATGTAAATGACAAATTAGTACTATTAGGAGAGATTAATTTGTGGAACTAAGACCTTTCACCACGAACCAGATGATCTTAAATCAAACACCATTGTATGGTATTTGAACAGGTCAAACTATTCGCTTTATAGTCCATAAATACAATGAATAGAAAATAGAACTATAAAATATTGTTATTAAAGAATTTTCAATGCTGCTGGTAGAAGTGCAAAACACAGATGATAAATATAGTGACATAAGGAGCTCAGACTATTCAGTACATACCAACAGGTGATCAAAAGATGGAAGCGGCTTGCCTCTTCTGTCCTGCATTACTTTTTGCCGATTTTCATAGTAGTCAAAGTCGTCCAGGATTGATGTTTTGCACACGAAGTTCTTGATAATGCTCAACATTTCCATACCTTGTGAAAACTTAACCTGGATTGGTAACCATACACGATCACAGGTTGAACTGAGCTAAAATATGATCTTTACAGCGCAAAAAAGCATATTTACACTATAAAAGAACGAGTTTTCTCAAAATCTTTTTTACCTACAAAAGCATAGGTATACCCCTCACGCTAACCCCACTGCGCAGTTTGGAAAAGGTTGGAAAATGATGGAAAGGCCCAAAACCCATAGATACAAAATGTTTCATCCACTTTCTTTCTTTATTTCTCACCTCATTTTATACTCATACCCACCTGTTACTTTCCTTCTCTTGGTTTTAACGAGAAAGGAATGACGCTAATCAATCAGGACTCCTTCCTTTTAATTTTATTTTCCTATTTTTCTTCCTATTGTCTGTTTGATTATCTCACAACACGTGCATGTTGCACGTACATCTATGCTAGTTTAGACTAGAATGCAACAGCCTAACTGATTAGAAAACAGGGAAAACCAAAAACAGAACAGACAAGAACCTCAAAGAGGTTGCAATGCTTATAAAGACATCACGTTATTTCATAAAAAAACAGAAGAATAAAGAGAGTGACAGACTGAAGGGATAGCTATTCATATAATTCAGATCTCAATGCAAGCAAATCATTAGTCGCACAGAGCGCAAGTAGGATTTATTGTTTCAACAGTAATGAGAACCACATGGGCTCTTGCATGAAGTTTTATGCACAAATGAATTTCCAGTCTTCCAGACATCATGTTATCAAACAAAAACTAACTTAGAAAGATCTAACATGTTGCTGTAAAAAAATACCACGAAAATCTTGTTAGATATGGAAGGAATACCTCCTGTGTGTCCCTGCTGTTTGTCACAGGTTTGTTCTCATTATTCGCCAAAATTATGTGGCGAAATTGTGGATTAGGGACATCCTTGATAATGTGCCATTTTACCGGGAAGAAACCGTTCCACTTGTCCTGTTGCCAGAAGTTCATGTTTCTGTTGAAATCTACTGGACCAACCATCTCAGCCACGCCACAGAACTGACCACTTGCATTAACCTGATCATCGCAATTCAATGATCAATATGAAAAAGGTTAAAAGGAAACTAATATATTAACTTTTCCATAGATGGGCTGCTAGATATGCAACTCTTTAACTTGCCCCAACATAAGGAAAGTATGAAGAAAACAAGATAGCAACATGTTATCACTTATCAGATAGTTAAAACAAAGGTTGGCATGTTCTACTTCCACATACTGGTACAGCATTTTAGACAGCTGTAATGATTACTAGAACAGAAGTCTAAAATTCCATGGAACGAAGAAACCCAATGGCATGTTCCTTTACAATAAATAGATACATTAGAAAATAATATTGCTTCCTGATGTCACTTCCTACGTGAAATTAAGCTCAAATAATTGTCAGCTACATTTAACAAGAACAAGTGTTTGGATACCAAAGGGACACGCACTGCTCTAAGATTCAGGGTGATGCTAGTTCATTTTTGAACTAAAACAGATCAGACAAAAGAACGAAGGGACTAGCGTGTAACTTACAGAGAAGAAAAGGAAAACAGGACATTTGGTTCCTTTTTCTGCCATCCTCTCCTGTGCAAGTCTATAGGCATTGTCAAGCCTTTTATTTCCATTAGGAGTACTTGCCCAGACATTGTACTTAATACTCTTGTGAATATCATCTTCGCTGTAAGATTTAATTACAAAGAAAAGAGCTTGCTCATACTTCATAACAAAATCCTGAAGATTATACATGTTTTTGCTTATTGGGAGAGGTGAAGCTATGCTATTGTCAGCATCTGCTGCACTTGACAATCCAGCATCAGCTCGAGGGCTCAAACTGTGTTTTGAGTTATCAGTGTGGATATCCTCATTAGATATGTCAGAATCACTGTATCCATTTAGCTTACTTCTCATCTTAAGCTTCTCACCGCTGTTCCAGCTTCTACCACTTTGTTTCACATTGATGCCTTTGCTTTGATAAACACTGTTTTTTCCTTGGTTATTATTATTATTATGCATCACAAATTTGCTAGATGGAAGATGTCCTTTTGTTATGGAAGCGCCAGATCCCTAGCATGAGAACAAGCATGTGAAAGTAAGTTTCTTACCTGTATGGGCCAAGAGCCAAGATCTATGTCTTACAACAATTTTTCAAGTACCTTATTTGTGCCCTTTGATGATGGGCTACTATCAACAGCATTTGGTACAATTTCTAGAGCTGATGATGATCCTTTGGCTGTATCTGTTGCAGATTTTGCACCGCGGGCAGGTTTCGAAGGAGGAACAGCATGCTTATTAGAAGAATATTTTGGTCTTGCAGCATAATTTGTTTGATGTGCATCAACTGGATGTCCGTGAACCCCATCCAGAAGAACAAAAGAAGGGTCCCATGAGTATGCAGGTAATAATTCAGGTTGTGCAAAAATGCCAGGTGTGCTAGGATCCTGCATTAGAATTGCCGCGGAGTAATATGGTTCTTTGCTGACATATTGACCATCCGCATTAGTAATACCTCCAGGAACAACAGAACTATAAGAAGCATATCCATTTTCATACCCCGGAAGATAACACAAATATGACCCATTATCAGCTTGAACCACCTGAAATGGAATATAAAGCAGATATAAAAGCAATTCTCTTGCAATTTGTCAGCTTTAACAGTTGCACCTTCAGGGAACAGTTCATCATGGACATGGTGTAACCAAAAAAAGATGATAAGGAACTGAAAGGTGCAACAGTTCAATCACCGCTTTTGAAATTCAGTGCCCCAAACAACACTTTCATAATTTATACTGTTCAAGATTAGGATTGGAATTATATATAAGGAGCTTGACTCTAATTCTTTTATAATATGCATGCAGCTAAAAAGACATCCTTACTAGAAACAGGTATACTCATTCACTGGCAATCATTCAGTTTCGTTATCTCGAGCACTACACATAACAATCATGAAGTCATGCCAGCATATAGGTGATGGCAATGGCACAAAGATAAACAAAAATTGATCGATAAATATTGTAGGAAGAATTTTGGCACAAGGACAGCAATAAACGAATAAAGAGTGGCGCTACAAATTTGTTGGCAACTTTCCCAAACATGGCAAAGAAAAGATGCCATCCAACAGGTACAAAGCCTGTTGGTACCACCATAGAGACGCACAAAGTGCGCACTCTTCTGATTTTAGATAGGACCACTAGTGACTACTATAGGAAAGGCATATATGACACTTTATGAAGTACACTATTATTATAACTTACTGCTGGGTGCATCTCCAGGCCATTGTATCCAACAAAGTAGCCATTCTCATCCCATCCTCCATATGAGCCTGCACTAAACAATCAAATCGTCAAATGAATGAACAATGTTTTTACTCTTCAAATCATAATACTAGTTTACCCACCAGGATAATAATATCCGTAGTAATACATCCCTTGGTCCCCAACAAAAGATTCTTGGTTCATTTCACTTTCCTTCACAGTACTAGCTGCATCGCCCGAGGAAATGCAAGATACTGCATCAGAAGAACTTGCGTCTTTCTTAGCAGGCTACAAGGGTCAAAGATGGAAGGCATCAAGGAGAAGATAGATAAAGCACAACCAACCAACAATACGGCAAAGGAAACAAAGGTGTTTCTTATATGCTAAGATAAGCAAATAAAGTATATTGTGTATAGGAATGAGAATCTCACTAAGTTGACATTGCTTGCCTTCGTGCTAGCATCAACCTTCAGGCTGTCCATTGCTTCTTCGATAGCTGGATTATAGAAAAGTCAAGGTTTGCAAACAGCCAAACAGAATATATACTTCCTAGGGGTCATTGTCCACGAGTAACCAATAAAATAAGCCAACCAAGCCATAATGATCAACAGGCATAGCACAGGCTGCCATTTTGTGGCTAATATGTCCATCAACTCATCATGTGGATAGATCTAAAAATAAACATACAGAGCGTTTGATTAAGTACAGATAATTCAGTATCTGTTTCACAAACCCAAGGGTGGTCAAATAACTCCGATTGAGCTAGATTTGAGGGATTGAGACATGCAGCACTAACCTAACCAATATACTCAGAATCCTTCGGTGCAGGCACCATGCTATTGGTGTACCTGTCAAATAAATGGGAGTTGGCTCAGCTCTCACCATCTCTCAAACCGCAATAATGAAGGGCGCCTAATAATAGCATATATATATTACTTAATTAATTGCTAATACCAAAGATAACACGATGGGATGGAAAGTTTCAACAACGTCAGCTGTCGAGATTAAACATACAGCAGACCAAAATTTTGATCAAATTCTACACAGCCCGCTCATGAAAAAACAAAAAATCGCATAGAGAATTCCGATAAGTTCCGGCAAAGTGCGATCCAATCCAAGGGCACTCCTGGATTCAAAGACTGTTTTTCCTTGGTTCTCCCAAGGCCAAATTAACAAAGGAGCTTTTTTTTTTAGCCGGATAACAATGGAGCTGAGTAGCAACACGCACAGCAAAATTCACCAGCACTCCGGCACTCGAAATCAAAACAGTTCCAGAGATTTTATTGATCCAACAGAGACAGAGGTCGCCAAAGCGCCACGAGAAAAAACGCATGAACACCACGAACCCATCCATCGGATCCACATCCGCCCAGTGCCCGTACGGAGAGCGGAACGATAAGGAAGGATACGCTTCTGCTGGCCCAACTCGCCCTTGGGCTCCATGAGGCCACACCACAGCTCACCGCAGAAGAACCCGGGGTTGCTACGCGTGTCCTCCAGCTCGACCGCGCCGGTACCTCGCCTGCTCCGGCCGCCGCTGCAGAGCGAGAAAACCGAGGCGTCAGTAAAGGCATGGCACAGTGTTCTCCAGCGCGCGAGGACTAGTGAACGGCGAGGGAGGATGCCAGTACGGCGGAGGCGAAAGGGTGGCGGCGCACACGAAAGCCTGGGCGATGGAGGTGGAGCCGGTGCGGAGGCGGAGGCGGAAGGCGAGGAAGCGGCGGCGAGTTTTGGCGAGGGGGAGGCTTTTTTTTTCTGGTGGACGGCGATTTTTGGCCTGTGGCTTTGAACTTTTGATTCAGGGGAGGGGAGACGGCTGCGTGCCTGCGCTTGTTGTGGTTGCTTGCAGGTTTTTTCTTTGCAATAGTTTCGTAGTGCTCAGGCTGGATGCTCTATTATATTTTGGGTTTTTTGTATTTGTATCCCACACGGCAGGAGCAGGACTCGCGTACCTGCCAGAGAAACCGAGTCATTTTCTTATTCGGATCTTATTAGAAAAAGAATGGATGAAGCTGCAGAGGAACCGAGTACTTATAGGCATATAACCTATTTATTTGGGTTTTTTTAGAAAAAAGAAATAGACGGTGTTGCAAGAGGTACCGAGTCCACTGGCATATAGTTTTTTTTTATTTGGGTCTTTTAAAGAAAATGGATGAGCGTTGACCCATCGTTCAATTAAGAAGAAGATGTTCGGACTCTTAACTCGTGCTGACCACACCAGACTCATGTCCTGACATGAGAGTTTTGGTTTATTTGGATGTTTTTAATGTGAAAACGTCACCAAAATAGTCATAGAAATCAATGAATTTTGCGAGAATTGTACGACATAATCTCTCTTTTTTCTAAAGAACCAACTACTAAGATATAAGCGTATCTACTCATGGGGTTAGCAAGATTATTCATGAATCCAAACCCGCTTGCATTCTCACTGCATGTCCTTAATTGTTAGCTCATGTGAGACTTGCTTGGGGCAGCACGTGCAAATAACTCATGTCATGTTACAGCATGTTTGGTTTGATGGTTGGCCTCATGACCCCATCCGTCATGGATTCATCCCAGTGGAAACGGATGCCTTCGTCCGGTGATATTTTGCGGAGTCAGTTGGTTCGACACGTTGGCCTGTGATTAATGCTGCGGAGAATGATTTGATGACTGGACGACGTACTTCCATGCCGCAAAACCAAATGGCCCCCGAGGTTTGGATGTAGGTTCGGATCATTTCTGGACTGGGCCACGACGCAAACCGAGCGCGTTGTTAGTATTCCGGTGCGCTAAAGGTGGATCCTGAATTCCTTATTTCACTTGATTGTAGTCGTAGTCTCGTAGAAGACAACGGGTATCGGGTGGTACGTGGCAAACGCCGCAGAGCGAAGGTGTTTGGAGAGGAGAATTTGGCAAAGGCGTAGGCGGGGCGGCGGTACGGTGTAAGCAGTGTGAGGATCGCCAGTGGCCGGTGCAACGCGGCAAGGATCGTAGGCCTTTTGCCTAGACGGCAAATGAAGCAGGCACGGGCAGGACCACGGAAACCTGTTGCAAACGAACCAACGGCCGGTGATCGCGATTCTCTCCCGAGGAAAAAGTTAGTGCGATGGTGAGCCCAAGCATTCTAGATGCTACACGTACTACAGCAAGTAGTATCATGTTTTTTTCTTTTCCAAGGTAATAGTTATTTATCTTTTATTTGTTTTTACTGACTATACTTCCTCCATCTTACATTATATGGGGTTATAGGCCTCTTTTTATATGTCTATATTTCTATATATCGAACACAATACATAGAGTAATAATAAATAAATCTAGTAATGGTATAAAAAACTTTGCAATTTAGGACTGAAGGAGTAGTCCTTAGTGATAATCAATAATCAGGTAAAGGAGAAGTGACTCGCCAAAACTAATGTTGTCGTTGTTGTGGCCTCTAAAGCTCCGTTCTTTGTAGAGCTTATTGTGTTGTGCCCAAATGTAAAAAATGTGATGTTTCCAAATGCTTCAGTTTTGAACAGATGATGAGGCTTGCACCATGTCCCATGCGGGAGTTGTTCGTTTTATGTGCCCAAACACCAAAAATGTCATCCTTTCGAATGCTTAAATTTTGAACAGATGATGAGGCTTGCACCATGTCCCATGCGGGAGTTGTTCGTTTTACGCGACCGTCAATACACCTCTTAAAAATAGCATGGCTTTGAGAGGCGACGACACGAGCGATAACCAAAAACATACAGCTGTTGTCGGAATGCTACAATAGTAGCATGAAAAGTGGTTTCCACTCGCACCTACCGTTCCACTCCATCTTCATTCTCCCTATTGGTGTTGATGCTGCATTTCACTAGCCATGGCTGCCATGAGGCCACTGTAGGTCCTCCTCAGCCAGATACACCGTCTTTCACACTAGATCTAATGGTTGACTGGCTATAATAGCGGCACATGAGCCCTAAGGTTTTTGCACCCCCTAACCTCATTTTCTCATTCCAGTTTGGTGTCAATCCTCGATGGCTAGGCATATTATGGTGTTCAAAGCTAATAGACCGCCAACTCATGTGTCGTGCTCGTCGTTGTGCGACTATAGTAGGGGAAAGGAGCTTTTTCTCTTCTTACAAGGCGCCAGACATGGCTTGCCCATCCTATGTACACCTCTACATGAGCGTAGTGGGCCTCGGATCTAGTGCTCTAGAAGCAAGAGGCTAGCCATGGTTGGATGGTGGTGGCTCCTTTCTCTGATGACTGGGTCGGTAGTGGACGCCGGTCTATTTAGCTCACTACTAGGTTCCACCATTTGTGGCCCTTCAAGTTCTTAAGACGAGGCAAGACTGGCATCGCCCGCAACTATCGCTTGGCTCCTCATTGGCGCACATCTACTAATTTGCCTAGGCGGTTGGCCGTTATAGCAACCATGGCGACTCGTGGTGCAACAGTGGTTCCCAAGCAACGAAATCTCCATGTCTAGTGCACGAGAGGTTCCCAATCTTCACTCAACCCACTCCAATGCACTTATATGTATCTTTGGTGGTGTCGTGGCCATGGTGGGTCATGGGTTTTACCGTGGTTCCCTTACACATAAGGTTCCACACTCGTTGCATAGAAGGCACTCACCTTTGTAGAGCCCACTTTGTTGTTTATCTTTTTGCTAGAGATGATTGTTGAAGCTAGCTCTGGTTCGTTGTAGTTTGTTGTGGTCTGGTAAGTGTCCTCCTTGGCGACTCTACTCTTTCGTGTTGGTGGGATCTCCAAATCCAATGCCGGGTGATTTTCTTTGTTTCCACATCTTTTGCCTTCCCCCTCAAGCCTTCCCTCCTGAGCTTATTAGATGTGTGTTGACGGCACTTAAGCACGCCAAATCCTTATACTGCAAGCGCACAGTATCGCGGTAGCTTTTCCCCAGGATGAGTATCTTGGGTTTGTCAATCCGAGATTAATTATGCTTAAGATGCTATCAACCTAATATTAACTAAATTACTATCTAATTCTAATAGATCTAAATAAGCTTAAATGAAAGATAAAGGCTATCTAATTGCAATCTAATAACGGTTCTAATTATACTCTAAATATACTCTAATCAAGCTCTAATCTATTGCATAAAAGGAATAAACAACGATTAAACTAAACTCGGGATAGATAGGATTTAAACAGGCAAAAGGATCCACAAGAGATATGAGACAAACAACTTAAGAACTAAGAACCACCTTGATAAAGATCTAATCAACAAGCATAGAATAAACATGAATATGAATGTCAAAGATCTACTCGAACCTTTCCCCGGGCTCCACTGTCACTGGTAACCAGGTAATCGACGAACTAGTAAACCCTAACCATCTCTAAGCATGAGCAGATTCAATCTACTGATCAGGTAAAATAGATCTACTAAAAGACATGTGAGACATCTAGATTGTGGCCACAATAACACATGTAGACATGAAGCATTGCAAAGACATGGATCATAAACATGCATAAACAAGAAGCTAAATCTAAAAGACAAACTTTATTGATCAATCATCAAGGTTTTATCAAAGTATATAAGAAGTTCGAGGGATTTACTCAAGATACATCGAAATCCGTGACCCAAAGTCGTCGAGTTGAACTAGACGAAGAAGTCGGCGGAAGATGAGCTCGAGCAGCCCTCGGGAGGACCTGGGTCGGCCGACCAGACCCCCTAGGGGTCGGCCGACCCCCAGGCCTCCTGCCTCCTCTTGCTTGCTCCTTTCGCCGAGATGTCCCTCTCGCCGAGTTGAACGCTTTTGGCCCCCGAACTCTGCCCTAAACTCTCGGTGTACAATGGATTTGTGTCGAACAATGATGCCTCTCCCCTTGGGAGGCCATATATTTATACTCCGGAGAGTCCCCTACACAAGGAATCTAATAGGTCGGTTCTAAAAGTCCTAGTAGGACTTAAACACCTATTTCCATGTGTATACAAGCCTCTAGAAGAGTCCCGGTCGTCCTCCATCTTCCCTTGCTTGGATATGAAGCCATTGTCCTAGTCCTTCCAGAAATAGGATTTCCATATTCTGCAGCCTTTAGTATTTTGACCATAACTCTGTCTTCCGAAGTCCAATAAATGCAAACTCAGACTCTAAATTGTAGAGCTCGAAGAGATCTACAACTTTGGTATTCAAACTTTCTTCATTTGACATCGTTAAGGTCACCGAATTGGGCCCACAAGGTGCTGCTGTCCTGGAATCCGAGAATATCTCGAGTTTTAATTGGAAGTTTGATTGGATTTGTAATAAACCTTCCTTATCTTCATATTATTCATCCTTTATCCTCCGGAACATTCTCCATAATGGGCTTGGGTCTTCTTTTGGACTTTTAGCATAAATCCTTTCTTCGAGAAATCCTCAAATTTATATCAATTATACCTATTTTCCTGCAAAAATCAATAATGCACAAAAACAAAGAGCATTCTCGAAAACGGGGTTAATTGTTAGCAAAATAATAATAAATCATATAATTAATTTATGAAACGGCATAAAAACATATGAAATTATAACATAAATTTAGTACTTAAGCCGCGTCAACAATATCCCCACACTTAGATCATGCTAGTCCTCGAGCATAAGATCGATAAATCTTAAAATAAACTCTCAACTAAATTTATGTTAATTCTAAACAAATACTTCTTAAAATAACTTTACTTTAGAAATCACTCAAATCATAACATGGGAATATTTATTTAACTTTCATGCATATAGATCCCCATAAGATTTAACGAAATCAAATGAATCATAACTATGCCAAAGTCTCCTTTCAGAATATAAAAAGAGGTTTTTCAATATAATTTTAGAAAAAACAAAATCTCTTCAAATGATCAAGAAATCACTAATCCCTTTAAATCAAGCTCTCAACAAGGCACTCATTATAAATGGCTATCCTATAAAAGATTTACTCTCTCTTCCTCACAGGAAAATATATGGAGCTTGGTAAAGGCTTAGCAAAGTTAAACATTTTATTGTTCAAATAAGTTATCTTTCTAAAGCTCAATCAATCAACTTTAAACAATTTTGGTCATCGAGAATAAAGAAAATAATATATATATATAGACAAAGAAAAAGAAGATATAGATAGTGGACATGTGCATGTATATAATGAAAATTGGAATAAATTCCAGAACTTTTGCACATGGTTGGAAAAAGCGAAAGTCTTTGCTCATTAATTTTATAACAATAACTACTCAAGGCTTTCAAAGAGACTAATTTAAATGTATATATAAATTTCTCCCCCTTTCTCCTTTTTCCTAATTCTACCTCTCTTTTCCTTTCTTTCTTTTATTTATTTCGGCCACTTGGCCATTATTTTCTCCCTCTTTTTTTTCTTTTTTTTTTCTTTTTTTTTTTAATTTGACCACTTGGTCTATTATTTTTTTTACTATAACCTCTACTCCTTTTTCATCTCAAAAGTCCCCTTTTTAATTTAATTTTAATTAATGAGCAAAAACCTCACTTAAATAGGTAAAGGTAAACAAAATGAGATGATAAAAAGGTTTATAGGATAAAGATATTGCTTATTATTTCTAAGCAATTGGAATATAGTAAGGCTAGCAAAGATGAAAAATCGATGACCAAAAATTATTTAAAGTGATCAAAATTACTAAAGAAATCAAACTTAATCAAACTCACATGAACTTGCTTATAAACTGGCTTTCATAAACTAAGCTCTAATAGGTATTAAAAACTCTCTCTTGATTTAAGGGATGTAAAACTTGATCAAATAAAGATAAATTTAATAAAAAGATTTTTTTTATAAGTCCTCTAATCTTTTTCTTAATTGAAAACTTTGGCAAAGCTATAAAACACAATCTTCCAACAAAACATGGGTTATGCATTATTAATTATTTTAGTAATTCCCACATTACTCAAATCATGACAACTTAAGCAAAATTAATTATCAAAGTAAATGCATAGAATAAACTTAAATAAAACGAGACAAAATTAATAATAATAATAATAATAATAACTTTATTAATAATAATAACGCCATCCTGTCAACTCACACCTTAGTAAGTAATAAAATATAAAAGACAATAATAATAATAATAATGATAATAATAATAAAAGGGCGTTATTATTTCAAACGCTTTATTAATCTAACGGGGAAGACACATCCCCACACTTAGCTAATGCTAAGTGTCCTAGTCATCTCTGGAGTTCGACCCTAAATTCAATCCAAACTGACTCAGAACTCCGTGTAACTACGCATACCAAAACTTGAAACAAAACCGACTTGAAAACCACCCAGGTCGGCCGAGCCTGACCTCTCTGGTCGGCCGACCTGGGCCCCTCCTCTGGCTTCTGGGCCCCAGGTTTGGTCGGTAAGTTTATTTATTAAATAAAAATATTTATGTACAGAAAAATTTGAAAAATATTTAAATTACGTAACTAAATTATTTACAAAGGATAGGTTACCTATGGAAATCTAAGGGTCATATATATGGTAGTCAACTCTAACCTCTTTGAAGTTGTATGTATCAATATAATTGATTTCAATCTTGTCCTCTTCAATGTAGACCTTCAATCTTTGTCCATTTACCATATATTTGTTCCCTTCAAAATCCATAATGGTAACTGCTCCGGCAGGTGATACGTCATGAACAATATAAGGTCCATCCCATTTACTTTGTAATTTTTCTTTTCCAAATAATTTAAACCTTGAATTATAGAGAAGAACCTTATCACCTGGCTTAAACTCCTTCTTAAGAAGTTTCTTGTCAAACCATCTCTTAACCCTTTCCTTATAAATGGTAGCATTATGATAAGCTTGTAACCGTGCTTCATCAAGGGTACTTAATTGAATCCTTCTTTTGACTAAGGCGGCATCTAGATCTAAATTTAATTCCTTAATTGCCCAATAAGCTTTATGCTCCAATTCTACTGGTAAATGACAAGTTTTTCCATAAACTAACTGATAGGGTGTCATTCCAATAGGTGCTTTAAAAGCAGTCCTATAAGCCCAAAGAGCATCATTAAGCTTTTTTGACCAATTTTTGCCTCCTTTAATCACCGTCTTTTTAAGAATTTCTTTTAATTGTTTATTTGATGTCTCGGCTTGGCCATTGGTCTGTGGGTGATAGGCTGTAGAAACTCTATGTTCAATTCCCATCTTTGCCAAATAATCAGTAAAGTCTTTTCCAATAAAATGCGATCCTCCATCAGAGATAATAACTCTAGGTACTCCATATCTTGGAAAGATATTATTCTTAATCATCTCTATGGACTCTTGCGTAGACGCCTTCTTACATGGCAAAGCTTCCACCCACTTTGAGACGTAATCCACAGTCACTAAAATATACTCATATCCATGTGAATTTTCAAATGGTCCCATAAAATCCATTCCCCAAACATCAAATAAATCAATTTGTAGATTGTATGTCAAAGGCATTGAATTTCTAGCTGTTATATTTCCAGTTCTCTGACACTCAGGACAAGAAGCGACAAATTTCCTTGCATCTTCATGCATTCCTGGCCAATAGAATCCACTCGCCCATATCTTAGCCTGGGTTCTGAAATGTCCATGATGCCCCTCATATTCTGCAGCGTGGCACTTTCTCAAAATCTCACTTCTCTCATCTGCAGGTACGCATCTTCTGAGGACTCCATCAGATCCAAATCTATATAGGTAGGGTGAATTCCAATAAAATTTCTTGGCTTCGGCAAGGACTTTCCTTTTTGAATTATAGTTGAGATGAGTCAGTGGCTCTCCTCTAATGGCTCTAATTACGTCTAGCATCCAAGAATCCTTATCTATAACCGCATAAAGGGTATCGTCTCTTAACGCATCTTCAATTGGTGGACCTCCTTTACTATGGCTCATTCTAGACAAGTGATCTGCCACTACATTCTCAACTCCCTTCTTGTCTCTGATTTCTACATCGAATTCTTGTAGCATTAGAATCCATCTAATTAAACGAGGTTTAGCATCCTTTTTAGTGAGGAGGTATTTAATAGCAGCATGGTCAGTGTAGACTATAACCTTTGAATTAACAATATAAGATCTAAACTTTTCAAAGGCAAAAACTACTGCTAACAACTCCTTTTCAGTAGTTGCATAATTAACTTGGGCCTCGTTAAGAGTTTTGCTGGTATAATAAATGGCATGTACTTTTCCGTCTTTTCTCTGCCCCAGCACAGCTCCTACTGCATAGTCACTGGCATCACACATGATCTCAAAAGGTAAATTCCAGTCAGGTGGTTGAATGATAGGCGCTCTAACTAGTAATTCCTTAATTTTCCTAAAGGCTACCTCACACTCATCAGTGAACTCAAAAGGAACATCCTTCTGGAGTAGGTAATTCAGTGGCTTAGCTATTTTAGAAAAATCCTTAATAAATCTCCTATAAAAGCCAGCATGTCCGAGAAAGCTTCTGAGAGATCTAATATCTGTAGGTGGTGGCAACCTTTCTACAGTCTCTATCTTGGCTTTATCTACTTCAATTCCTTTCTCAGAAATGACGTGTCCCAACACAAGTCCTTTTCTCACCATAAAATGACACTTCTCCCAATTCAACACTAAGTCTACTTCTCCACATCTCTTCAGAACTTTTTCTAGATTCCGTAGACAGTGGTCAAAACTAGTGCCGTGAACTGAGAAATCGTCCATGAAAACCTCCATGATATCTTCAATGAAGTCTGAGAAAATGGCCATCATACACCGTTGAAATGAAGCAGGTGCATTGCATAAACCAAAGGGCATTCTCCTATAGGCAAAGGTTCCATAAGGACAAGTGAAAGTTGTCTTGTGTTGATCGTCTGGATGGATAGGGATTTGAAAGAATCCAGAATAACCATCTAAATAGCAAAAATGGGTATTCTTAGCAAGTCTCTCTAGCATCTCATCTATAAAGGGTAAAGGGAAGTGATCTTTTTTAGTGGCTTTATTAAGCTTCCGGTAATCTATACACATTCTCCAACCAGTGACAGTTCGTTGTGGAATTAATTCATTTTTCTCATTTTTAACTACGGTTAAACCTCCCTTTTTAGGCACACAATGAACAGGGCTAACCCACTCACTAGTTGGTACTGGGTAGATAATTCCGGCGTTTAGCAGCTTGATTACTTCCTTCTTCACTACGGATCTCATTTCGTTACTCAGTCTCCTTTGATTGTCTACCACTGGCTTGTGGCCTTCTTCCATCGGAATCCTATGAGTACAAAATGCTGGGCTAATTCCTTTAAGATCTGCTAGAGAATAACCAATTGCCTTCTTATGTTTCCTTAACACTCCTAGCAATCTTTCCACTTCTTCTGGACTCAGCTGATCACTAACAATTACAGGATAAGTTTTATCTTCTCCTAAAAATTCATACTTAAGTCCTTCGGGCAGTGGTTTGAGCTCCACGTCGGGCGCCTCCTGTGGGTTAGGGTCACCTAGTGGCTCTACAGGAATGTCTTGGGTCTCTTCTTGATTAAGTTCAAGTTGATTAGTGGCAATGGTTGTTTCCTCAGAGAAGAATCCTTTTTCTCCTCCTTCTAATACTAATTTTAACGGCTCTCTAAAAGCGTTAATATAGTTAATACTCTCTATCTCCTCTATATCGGGAGTAAGATTAATAGGCACTTTAGATGCCGGTAGGAAATCAAAGTCATATTTTAATCCATCAATATTAATATTGACCTTTCCTTTATCATTATTAACTACAGCATTAACCAACTTAAGAAAAGGTCTACCAAAAATTATGTTAATATCATTATCGTAGACATTAATTATATAAAAATCAGTTGGTATAATGTTATTAGCAAAGTTAACTTCAACATTTTTAATTAAGCCTACAGCTCTAATTACTTCATTATTAGAAAGTTTAATTTTAATATTAGTAGAAACTAAGTGTGGTTTATCACTCAATTTAGAATAAACTTCATAGCTCATAGTACTTACCTGGGCTTCCATAGAGCAGTGAATATTGTTGAAGTCTTCTTTGTTGATGGAGCAAGAAATACCAGTTGAAGATTCTTCTGGCTCCAGGTAGACGATAATCTCCTCAGTAAGTGATGACTCCGGCTTGACACCAATCACCCGCTTCACTTCAGAGACAAAGTCACTGTCCAGCTCTTCTTCTTGGAATAATTTCTGCAGCACTTCCCTTGTACTTAGATCATCAGAGCTCCTCCTTAGTGGAATTTCTGGTGGAAACAATTCTTCCTCTTCCTCTAAGTCTTCTGGTGGGAGTGGTCCTGCACACTTCAGTGTATCTCCAAAATCCACTGGCATCCAGCTTGTCTTGTCGAATTCTGTCAGTGGTTTTGCACTAGCAAGGCTTCTGTAATTTGAACACTCAGTCTTCACTTGTGGTGCAAAACTCTCGTACTCCTCTTCCTCAGCTGCATAAGACACTGTAGTTCTTTTGACAGGTTGTTGCTCCTTGTAGATAGCATATGTAGGCGCCACAACCACTGGCTCCTGCATAACACTCTCCTTCCTGTCTCTTTCAGCTTTTGAGGTTAAGCAGACATCTGACAAAATCTTCATAGCTTCACTCCACTTCAGAGTCAGCAGTGATCCTCCAGCACAAGTGTTCAGTCGCTCAAAGTCTCTAGTGGTAAGACTATAGTAGAAAATGGACATCATCATCTCTGGAGTGAATCCAATTGGTGGTCCTTGTGTCCTCATTTCTTCCAGTCTGTCCCAAGCTTCATCAATGTCTTCATTTTCTCGTTGCTCGAAGTTCATGATTGCTTTTCTCAATTTGTGCACTCTCAGTGGAGAAAAGAATCTTGTAGTGAACTTCACTTCGAGAATCTTCCAATCACCTTCAGCTTCTATTGATGCAACATGGTACCACTTTCTGGCTCTGTCTTCCAGTGTAAATGGAAAGAGGTTTCACAAGACCCACTCTTCTGGAACTCCGTCTTGATGGAATGTGCGACACACTTGCTTGAGCCTCTCCAGGTGCTTGTACGGGTTCTCATCATCTTCACCACTGAACTGATGTTCGGCAGCAATTCGGATGATTCCTGACTTCAACTCGTAGGATCCTGACTCCGGCATCAGATTTGACTTTTGAAACTTCAAATCTTCCACTCTTGGAGTTAAGTACTCCGCGAGTGTCAGACCCTCACTCATCATAGTCATACCTGAAATATAGACAAAAATACAAAACAAAAGATCTATGACAGCAAAAATTTGCTGTACTTAGACCAAATTAAATCCAAACAAAATAACTAAATTTAAAACTAAATTTAAAATTTCAAAATTTAAAAACTACTCCTAATTTCGATAATAGCAAAATAAATAAATAAAATAGCACACTAATTAAAAAGCAAAATAAGCAAAACTAATTAATCACACAATAAATAAAACTAACTATTAAAACTAGTAGTAACAAAGCTAATAAAAGATTAATAATAACGTAAACGATAATTATCCCCGGCAACGGCGCCAGAAAAGCTTGTTGACGGCACTTAAGCACGCCAAATCCTTATACTGCAAGCGCACAGTATCGCAGTAGCTTTCCCCAGGATGAGTATCTTGGGTTTGTCAATCCGAGATTAATTATGCTTAAGATGCTATCAACCTAATATTAACTAAATTACTATCTAATTCTAATAGATCTAAATAAGCTTAAATGAAAGATAAAGGCTATCTAATTGCAATCTAATAACGGTTCTAATTATACTCTAAATATACTCTAATCAAGCTCTAATCTATTGCATAAAAGGAATAAACAACGATTAAACTAAACTCGGGATAGATAGGATTTAAACAGGCAAAAGGATCCACAAGAGATATGAGACAAACAACTTAAGAACTAAGAACCACCTTGATAAAGATCTAATCAACAAGCATAGAATAAACATGAATATGAATGTCAAAGATCTACTCGAACCTTTCCCCGGGCTCCACTGTCACTGGTAACCAGGTAATCGACGAACTAGTAAACCCTAACCATCTCTAAGCATGAGCAGATTCAATCTACTGATCAGGTAAAATAGATCTACTAAAAGACATGTGAGACATCTAGATTGTGGCCACAATAACACATGTAGACATGAAGCATTGCAAAGACATGGATCATAAACATGCATAAACAAGAAGCTAAATCTAAAAGACAAACTTTATTGATCAATCATCAAGGTTTTATCAAAGTATATAAGAAGTTCGAGGGATTTACTCAAGATACATCGAAATCCGTGACCCAAAGTCGTCGAGTTGAACTAGACGAAGAAGTCGGCGGAAGATGAGCTCGAGCAGCCCTCGGGAGGACCTGGGTCGGCCGACCAGACCCCCTAGGGGTCGGCCGACCCCCAGGCCTCCTGCCTCCTCTTGCTTGCTCCTTTCGCCGAGATGTCCCTCTCGCCGAGTTGAACGCTTTTGGCCCCCGAACTCTGCCCTAAACTCTCGGTGTACAATGGATTTGTGTCGAACAATGATGCCTCTCCCCTTGGGAGGCCATATATTTATACTCCGGAGAGTCCCCTACACAAGGAATCTAATAGGTCGGTTCTAAAAGTCCTAGTAGGACTTAAACACCTATTTCCATGTGTATACAAGCCTCTAGAAGAGTCCCGGTCGTCCTCCATCTTCCCTTGCTTGGATATGAAGCCATTGTCCTAGTCCTTCCAGAAATAGGATTTCCATATTCTGCAGCCTTTAGTATTTTGACCATAACTCTGTCTTCCGAAGTCCAATAAATGCAAACTCAGACTCTAAATTGTAGAGCTCGAAGAGATCTACAACTTTGGTATTCAAACTTTCTTCATTTGACATCGTTAAGGTCACCGAATTGGGCCCACAAGGTGCTGCTGTCCTGGAATCCGAGAATATCTCGAGTTTTAATTGGAAGTTTGATTGGATTTGTAATAAACCTTCCTTATCTTCATATTATTCATCCTTTATCCTCCGGAACATTCTCCATAATGGGCTTGGGTCTTCTTTTGGACTTTTAGCATAAATCCTTTCTTCGAGAAATCCTCAAATTTATATCAATTATACCTATTTTCCTGCAAAAATCAATAATGCACAAAAACAAAGAGCATTCTCGAAAACGGGGTTAATTGTTAGCAAAATAATAATAAATCATATAATTAATTTATGAAACGGCATAAAAACATAT